>CM075061.1:16022500-21022500 GCA_037428765.1 Rubia yunnanensis
ACAATAAGTAAGTGTTATTAAGTAATGAAAATTAAATTATGTCTTAAATGAAATCAATCTTAATAGGGACCAAGGGTCGTTGAAGATGTAATCGGCCCGGAAAGTTGACTATAACAAGAAATTAATTCTATATATATCTGCAGCTTTCAGTGTTTAGCTTAGACTGAAAGCTGCAGCGTGTTGTCTGGGATAAAATGTCTGAAAGCCAAAAAACAATTTGATAGGAAATTGAAATCCAGAAACTAACGTTCACAAAGCAAGAAAGCAGCTAACGAAGAGGTTCATGGTATAGAATACCTTGTCATTCGCAACGGTTCTTTGCGGGTCACTACATCCAGATGCTGAAGGAATGAATACCTGGTTGTCCTTATTCACGGGGTTGGAAGATGTAGCAAGGAAATTGCAGGCATCCAAGTGTGGGAGAATAGCTTTACCCAAATGTCCATCCAGCCAATTTGTTTGGGCCTCAAATAAGGCAAATATCTCTCGTTGAGCTCGATGACATCAGTTGGTAGTTTGTTTGAATTTGAGATTTCTTCAGATGGTTTTGTGTTTGTGCTCCCACATTGAATAGATGCATAACTGCTCACAGCAAAATGTGGTAGGGCTTCGTTCACCTTGGCCGTTGTGGGGCAATCTCTCCAACGACCCTCATGATCCTTCTTACCCGTTGCTTGAACGAGAATATCTTCTTTTTCGTGTACTACCAACTCTCCCTTCTACTTCTTATCCAAAATATTTTTCTACTAAACAAAACATATGCAAGCCAATACTATGCATTCCATCTGATAATATTAATAGACATAGAATCAATTATGAATTTGGCTAACAATAGTCGGGGATACTTTTTTAACGTAGTCATTGGTGTAGGTCAATAATTTCTTGTCCCAGTTAGCTTCTAGGAACACCTCTGAGCTGTCTAGTTTGAAATCCATGATTTGAACTAATGCATCCACTTCTTCTACACTTTGACCTTGATCCATAAGCTCGTCAATTTTAGCCATTCTTTTCCTCTTCTCAAGTTCTATACCAAGCCTACGATTCCCTCCACTGCCTGTGTGATGGATGTACTCCTTATGTGAGGTGCTTCCTTTTACTGCGTCACTTAATGCCTATATGTTCATCAATTTGTAAAATGCTCACAAAGTAATGACTAGACATTAAGAATTTTGAAGGAATAACCTTGAATTTAGGGGTTGATCTTTGTTTCACAAATAGCTCCCATTCTTTTTTGTCCATCCATTGATAATCAGTCCGTGCACAAGAACCTGAGTTTTTTGCGCGATGTCCTTGTGAGCTACCTTAGCCTTCCAATTCCTCCACTTTTCACCTGCATAAATTGTCCATTTATTTTGGAACTTATTCATCTCATTGAATGTCATTTTGGTTTGTATATCCCAGCTAATCTAGTGGACAAAGATACGTATTGTTAGTGTAAAATGTAATGAAGTTGAACTAAACAAATGAAAATAGAGGATTAGAACACACTTACGAGAATGTATTCCCATGCATCTTTCTTTACATGGTCTGGGACTGCTTTCCAATTATGCCATGTGCCGAAGCGGATTCTTCGTCGGAAGGCATAGCCAACATACATCGACCACCGGCTGTGCATCACCAAGGGTTCGAAGTCATCGTCGAAGAATATTTTAAGGAGCTTCTTTTGCTTTGCTAGCAACATGAACTTGCACGTGGCGGTGCCTCTTTGCTTGCAATACACTTTAATCTCAAACTTGTCAAAGATCCCATTAATGTCATCTTTTGATATAGTTTCTTCTTCCTCCCCCGAGTTTTCCGATCCCAAGCATGATTTGAGTGCATCATCCACTTCCTCGTTATTGACATCACAATTGTCATCTTTTGTAGGGGTAACACAAATGTCTTCTACGACTTTAGTACCGGAGTCAAACAATTTCTTCCTCGGCTTAGCCATTCACTCTCACTTGTTTGAGTCAATCAAAAAATTGAAATCTTAACATGACCTATCAACATAATATCCAAAATTTTCGTAAGGGGGAAAAAACAAAGTAGGCAAAAATTCTAAAATTATTAGCAAACAAATCATCTATGCACATGAACAACTACCCACACTAATAACCCAACAAATTTAAACAAAAACTCACAAGCTAAGAGACCAACAACCAATATATATCTATTCATTAAACCCAGGAAAATAGCAAACTAGGACCCATTTAACGATATGTAGAAGATTTACATAAAAATCAATCACTATCGGCAATGTTTTTTTGCCACGGGCCGGATAAGCGTCTGCTTTACTAGACCAAAATTGCAAGCAACAAGAAGGGGAAGTAGGGAGGAAAGAGGGAAGAGTGAAATCGGTGGGAAGAGGGAAGTGGGAAAATCGGTAGAAGTGTTAGGGTGGGAGTTCAGCTCAAATTTGGGGATAAAGTTATGGAGGGAAGAGGGAAAATTTGGGAGGGGAGCTAAATGAGGATTTGTTGGGCCAATTGGAAGTTTATTTTGACCATCCTTGCTGCTTTGTTGGGTCAATTTGGAGTTCAATTTGTCAAGTTCCTTTGTTGGCCAACTTGCTCATTTTCATGAGATTTTTATACTACTTCGTATTGTGTTAGGTACATAATTTTAAATAATATTTCAAGACAAATTAATTAAGGTCTGGAGACTATTTAATTACAATAGACGCTTCTACCTAGAATCGTGTATTTAGTGTTTCATACTATTACTTGTATACATAGAACGGCTAGAGAAATAGAGTTTAACCAGGAATTAGGTTTCCTTCAATTCAAACATGTTTATGTATTTGAGGAAGAATGTATTTTATGATTGCATATTACTAGTGTATATAGATCACCAATTAAGTTATAGTCGATTAACCAGTGTACCTGGAACGCTCACTGACTACGTGCGACTTGTAGATAACTGTATGGGTTATCAAGTAATGGACTAGTGTTTGAACAAGCCTTAGTTGTATTGAACATGATCATATATAGTTAACCAGTGTATATAGAGTACTGGTATGTAAATTGATTTCTTGACTTACGTGTTAGAGTAAATCACGTTTCTGATTAGATCTTGATTGATTCAGGATAAGTTATGTTGACTAAGCCAGATTTCTACTCATATTATATTTCCTTATTGTACTATATATATTCTTGTCAGGAATACAATAATTGGTTACGGTAGATACTTCTTGTCATTACTCTTATATTATACATAATATAATTTTTGGAAATCGGGTCTCAGATTTCAGACAACTTCAACTTGAGCCCTCGAGTCCTCGAGCCCGAATGTGGTGATCTATTGATGTTAGGAATAAATAGAATACACAAGGAAATCAAGTCCTACTAAGACTCTGGCTTAGTCAACAAGACTTATCCAAAATCAATCAAATCAATCCTGATTTACTGTAACACCCTCGAACCCTCGTGCCATGTAGCCCCTCAACCTCGAACCTCGAGCCCTTGAGCCTGAACCATTGAACCCTCGAACCGGTGCGCCCTTGAGCCTTAACCATTGAACCCTCGAGCACTCGAGCCCCTCGAGCCTTCAAGCTATTCGAGCCCCTCGAGCCCTCGCTCCCCTCGAATTCATTCCCCCCTCGCGCACTCGAGCCCCTCGAGCACTCTCGATTCCAAGAGCCATCAAGCCCCTTGAGCACCTTGAACCATCGACCCTCTTAAGCCATCGAGCTCCTCGATCCCTCTAAGTATCGAGCCCTTCGCTCCATCGATCCATTGAGCCCCTCGAGCACTTGAGCCCCTCCAGCCCCTCGATCCATCAAGCCTTTTACCTCCCTCGAATCATCGAGCCTCCTACCTCCCTCAAACCATCGAGCCTCCTACCTTTGAGCCTCCCTCAAATTATCGAGCCTCCTCCCATCGACCCTCCTACCTTTCAGCCTCCTACCATCGACCCTCCTACCTCAAGCTCCTACATTACGCCTCCTACCTTTCAGCCCATGTGTCTGTAAAATTCAGCCCATGTGTGTGTACAATGCAGCCAATGTGTGTAAAATTGGTCATTCAACCGAATACCCTAACACATTTCCTCTGCCAAGCTTCCTCCACTGTCTCCCGCTCCCTCCACCGATAAGCTCCGTGCATGCTCCCTCCGCCGTCCCCGCTCCCTTTGCCATCCCCGCTCCCTTTGCCATCCCCGCTCCCTTCGCCGTCCCAGCTCCCTCCGCCATCCCCGCTCCATTCAACCTCCCCCAAGCTCCTTCCATTCCAACGCGGCAAAGCTCCGTTCTTCGTCAATCTACCATCCACCGTCCATACACCATCCACCAAGCTCCCGTCCGCCAAGCTCCCATCCGCCAAGCTCCGTTCGCTAAGCTCCCTCTGCCAACCACTCTCCGCCCTCCAAACACCTGTCGTCAACAAACCCTTGTCCGAACTAGGTAAGCGCATACCCTTTCATTTTTGGTTGCCTAGGGATTGTCTACATTTTTGGTATGTTGATTGTTTGGTTTAATGAAAAAACCTAGATGGAAAAACATAATTGTGATTTTGTTTTGGAAATGCAGGAGTTATTGCCACTATATGCTATTCCTATGTTATATGCAAATACAGTTCTATGCCTATGTTTGTTGAATTGGTTCTATTCCTAACTTCATGGAACAGTTCTATGCCTCTGTTCTTCATACACCTCTAAGCCTATGTTTTATGCAAAATACAGTTTTATGCCTATGTTATGTTATAAGAACTCAACACACATCTAGTTGCAAATTTATTCATGTGCTGACATCTGGATGCAAATCTTTTTGATTTCGTTATTTTTTTGGGTGTTGTAAAGGGTGATCACAACCACAGTGTGAAATTTATGAAATTTTTCCAATTGTTTTTGCATGTGATGACATTTATTTTCCATGTGCTAACATTCTTCCTGAATGTGTTTACTTGAGTTAATATTTTGCTGTTATTTTCCGTGTACCATACGACATTTATTTTACCAGGTATGGCACCCAAAAAAGTGCACCCAAGAAATTGACCAACAGGCAGGACTCAAGGAAAAAAGCCAGAGTTGGCGATGTGGAGGAGCGAGATAACGGGTCTCGGTTGGTTCAAGGGAACTCTTTAATACCGATGACAGAGGCGGACTGTCATGAGGCAATGAGTGTGTACAAGGAATTCATTAGCCAGGGCCTCATTCTGGAGAGAGGGCTGAGAATGGAAAAGCATTACAAGGAATGTGTCAACGAGCACGGGTGGGAAGGCTTCATCGCACAACCGAATAGTGCAAACAAAAACTTGCATGCGAGTTCTTGTCCTTGATGAAGTACAAGAATTCAGCATCATTTCGTAGAGCTCGAAGCGGATGTGATCAACCAGTTCTACAAGATCTCCCCAAAGTTTGCAAGTGTGTACGAAGCTGGGGAAAAAGCTGTTGAACAAGCTTCTCAGGAACAGATTATAAAGGAAATTTGTGATGATGGCGATGAAGTTATCTAGAATCTGCCACCGGAATGGTTCAGCATTGAGAAGAAATACTTGAGTGAGGACATGAATGTGTGGTACAGTTTCATAGCTGCCCGCCTGCTGCCGGTGAAAATGAATAGTGAGGTTCATTGTTCCCGTATATCACTGTTGTACAAGATCAAGAGGAACTTGAGCAATGATGTTGGGGTACGATAATGGTGTACATTTGGGATTGTGTCAATGCCCATAACTGTATAGGCTTCTTCTCCCTCATCACTGCCTTATGCGTGGAAGCAGGTTGCAAATTTAAAAATGATGATTTCACACTCATGCCAAAGCTTCCCATCAACCCTCAAATATTCAAGAAGAAGAAGAAAATTGATGTGTCATCAATGCCGGCAACAAGTAAATCGTCTAAGGAGAATTCGGATGGGGACATGGCAGCGCTGAAAGTGAAGGTTGATCACTTGGTGCGATGGACTGAGCAGGTAGGGAAGATCCTTACAGCCATGTGTGGCGAGAGAATCATGGAATTGAGTCCAACCCCTACTATAGATTCGCCATCTTCTAATGCTGGGGAGGGCAGCTCGCGCGGGGATTGACTACCTTCATTGTGCTCACATCTTGATTTTCTCAAGTTCTTTATTGTGCTTGGTTTATATGGATCTCTGTTTTATCGGGATTTTAATTCCCATAACATATGGTGCTACTATGTTGCTACTCTGTGGATATGATTTTGGAAGTTTAAATTTCTAGGCTTGTAAAGTATTCTATTTTTTGTCTTAGAAGAACTGAGCGAGCAACTCAAAACAGGTATTGTGTGTGAAAGAGCTGTAGCGCGCTGAACCAAAAGAGCTGCAGCGCGCTACAGCTGGCAGCCGCTACCATAGCAAAATGAAGTTTATTTGGTCCAAGCTTCACCAAAAGAGCGGAAGCGCGCTGCCGCTCTCAGAGCTGCTCAAAATAGGTACCAATTAGAACATTTGTAGAATAATTAACAGTGGTACAAAACACAACACACTACAAAAATACATTAAAATTTTCACGAATTCATTGTTTTTCACCCGCTAGTCTTCAACCATCTTCCACATTTTCGATTAAACGTCTCCAATTTCTTGGCCATCTTCATCTATCCAAATGACATCTCTGTGTTTCCTCCGTATTGCTCCCACCTCAATCTTGTCATTAATAAGTCGGGGGGAAATAGAGGGGAACTCTAACCTTTCACTTGTAACTTCAAAATCAATTTTGTCACAGAAAGAGTATTTCTTACCCTGTAACACAATAGACCAACCTACATTGCACGGATCGTTAACGTAGAAAACTAGTCTTGCTTGTTCGGCCAAGATAAACTTATCGTTTTCATATGCTTCATGACTCTGGTCAACAAGGGTAAATCCCATTGGGTCATCACTTCGAACTCTAGTTGTGTTATCAAACCATAGGCACTTGAAAACCAAAATCTTGAATTCTCCATAGTCAAGCTCCCGAATCTCATCAATAACACCATAAAACGACTTCACAGCTAGGACATAATTATTGCCTTTCTTACTTGCTTGCCACATTGTCTCCAACTCAATGTATACCCCACTATTTTATGTTGTGCTCTTTAAATATTGGTCCCTAGTAGCAAAAGAGAAACCGTTAATGTCATATCCGGAATACCATGAAACCGTGTAGTTAGGCTTCCTTGCAAAGGCTCTAATTTTTGGGTCGTAATCACCTACATTGCATTGATCATATAACCAATTCAAAAACTTGTCACTGTTCTCCAACTGAACTTTATTTGGGGGCCACGTGGGATGAGACTCTGTGATCGAATTAAGGTGCTCGGTCACATAAGCAGTAGTCTCCTTACAGTTCCTCAAGACATACAAATGAACTGACATCAGATCACTATTCAATTGAGTAAATAACATTCCCCTTAACCTCAGTTTGCCCACCTTCCTTCCAACATGTCAATTCTGGGGCACCCCAAAATTTCTATTTTCCTTCAAATAGCTAGAGCAAAATTCAATTACTTCTTCGGTGACATACCTCTCAACAATACTAGCATCCGGTTGACTCATACATTTCACATATCCCTTGAATACTTCTATGTGTTGCTCAAAAGGATACATCTAATGCATACCAACCGGACCACATATCTTTATCTCCCTCACTAAATGAACAACCAAGTGAACCATTATATCAAAAAACGATGGAGGGAAATACATTTCCAACTTGCAAACCACAACAACAACCTCATTTTGTAGGACATCCAAATGGTCCTGGTCAATAGACTTCCATCATATAGAACAAAAAAATAAACAAAGTCTAGTGATTGAGTACCTTACGTCGGTCTCCATTACCCCATGAATAGTAATAGGTAACAGTTGTTGCATCAGAACATGACAGTCATGAGATTTCAACCCTGTCATCTGACAATCCTCTGTAACTACTCGACTAACATTTGATGAATAACCAATTGAAACCTTCACTGATTTCAAACTATCACAAACTGAGATTCTATCCTCCTTTGACAATGTACAAGGTGTAGGGGGCAAGTAAGTCCTCTTACCCTTCACTTCTGTAGTGAGGTCATTTCTGATTCCCAAATCTACCAAGTCCAACCGGACAATCAAACTATCTTTCGTCTTCCAGGGAATATTCAAGAGGGTGCCTATCAAACTTTCACAAACATTATTCTCAATATGCATCACGTCTAGGCAATGCCTAACCTCAAGATGCTCCCAGTACGGTAGATCAAAAAATATTGACCTTTTCTTCCATGGACCATCACAATGTATTCCGTCCTTGCCTTTATAATTTCCCAACACCACTCTCAATTTCTTAACCTTCTTGTGAATCTGCACACTAGTTAGTGGTATAGGGGATTTCCTTCGTTCTTTCCCCCCAACAAAATTGACCACATCATCCCGGTATTTATGGTTTTCCTGCAGCCATTTTCTATGGCCAAGATACACTGTCTTTCTTCCATGTCTTAGCTGTTTGAATTCTGTCTTCTCCTAACAAATAGGACATGCTTTGTTCCCCTTCACAACATACCCCAACAAATTTCCATACGCTGGAAAATAATTGATCGTGCAAAAAAAATGGCACGCAATTGAAATTCCACATTCATATAGACATCAAATACCAACACCTTTTTTTCTTCCCACAATATCTTCAAATCATCAATTAGTGGTCTCAAATACACATCAACCTCATTCTCAGGTTGTCTAGGACATGAGATTAACAAAGACATCATAACATATTTACGTTTCATGCACAAATAAGGGGGCAAATTATATATAACCAACATCATGGGCCAAGAACTATGCTTCGATGACATATTACCAAATGGATTCATCCCATCAGTACACAATGCAAGGCGTAAATTTCTAATTTCTGAACCAAATGAAGGTAATCGCTTGTCAAAATTTCTCCATTGTTCACCGTCTGCCGGATGTCTTATCTTGTTGTCCCTTGGTCTTTCCCGCTCTCCATACCATCACAAGTTCTTTGCATCTTTTGAATTCGCAAATAACCTCTTCAACCTAGGAATTAAAGGAAGATACCACATACACTTCAATGGGACCTTCTTCTTCTTCTTAGCCAAATTCCCATCATCATCATTCCTCACACCCTTATATCTTGAATGTTTGCACACGGGACATTCAACCGCGTCTTTCAAATCACCGTCATACAACACACAATCATTAGGACATGCGTGTATTTTCTTGTATTCCAAACCGAGGGGACACAATATTTTCTTAGCCTCGTAAAAGTTTTTCGGTATTCCATTCCCTTCCGGAAACTTATCCTTTAAAAGCTTTAGGAGTGAATTCACACTTGTATCACTCCAAGAACTTGTAGCTTTCAAATTGAAAACCTCCATCAAAAGGAGATTATGGTATTCTTACTTTTACATCCCGAATACAATGGCTTCTCTTTTTCGTCGAGCAAAGCACTCAACATTTTGGGCTTCCCCTGAAAACCTCTTACAATGTCATCGAACATAGTATCAACGGTACATTTGTTTCCATCTACCTTGTCAAACCCACCACCATGATGTCATTGCTCAACCTCTCCATGAAATGTCCATACAATGTAACCTCCGTCAAACCCGTTCTTCAACAAGTGAAATCTAACAGGCCCACGGTCATCAAACCGTTCACGACACAAGCATCTTTTGCATGGACAAAGTATCCTCTCCTCCCAACCAAAGGCATAATCAAGAAACGAATCAATAAATGCAATATTTTCACCACTCCCTCTAGCTACCCTTGGATAGCTAACCATTTTTTTCTCCACCCGAGCATCGATTCTCGGTCCATTGTATCTAAACAAAATAATAAAAATATTACACAAATATTCATTGTTAAAACATAATAAAAATAAACGGAATCAATTTGCTACACAGTACTAAAAGCGTCATCATGTGTATGTGCATATGTATGTGAATCGATCAACTTGTTCTTGGGAAATATACACACACATATACCATCTACCAAACACAACCATGTTTACATTCACAATCATTTACACTCTCACAACATGATACTAAACCAACTTCAAGCATAGAAACCATTAATGAGTACAAATAAACTCTCTCCATGGATGCATTAATGGTTATTATAACTACTATTTGATTGAAATTCATAAAAGTTAAGGAAAACTCACATCCATTGGTCTTCATTGCTTTGGGTTATTGCTCACCATCCAAAAAATCTCCCTTCAATGAAGAGAGAAGGGATCCACAAATTTTGATCTAATTTTCAAGGGGTAGTTCGGAGCATTAAATGCTCCTTTTAGCACCGGTTTTTGTGAATAGTACGTAAAATCGGTGCCATTTTTCCCACTTTTTTCTCCGGAAATCTTTTCACACCGGTTTTTTTTATGTTTTTAGCACCGGTTTTTAAAACCGGTCCCATATATTTACATGTCACCGGTTTTCTTTAATTTCTAGCACCGATTTTCAAACCCGAGCCAATTTAGCACCAGTATTTATAATTTTTTTGCATCAGTTTTAAAAACCGGTGCCAAAATTTTCAATTCACCGGTTTAATAGATTTTTAGCACCGGTTTTTTGACCGGTGCTAATTTCGAACCTGTTTTTGTTATTTTTAGAACCGGTTTATAAACCGGTGTTAACCTGGTTAACACCGATTTTGATCACGCACCGGTTTTTTTACCGGTGTTAAACTTTCACCGGTTATTAAAAAAACCGGTGTTAATTTTACACCGGTTTTAAAACCAGTGTTAAAAAAATATAAACCGGTGCTATTACAATTTTTGCACCAGTTTTAATTACTGGTGCTAAAAAACCGGTCTAGAGGTGGGTTCCTGTGATAGTGGTATTGTGAGTTTTTTAGAATTAGAGAATATGAATTACTTCGGACTAACCTTTCAAAGTAAGGTTCGATGTACATCAATTTCTGATTTCGCATCAACTTACTGCTAATGTGAGCCAAACGTATCTCGTTTGAACTTTCATTTCTGTGAATTCGCAAGGGACAAAGAAAAACAATGATTGGCTTTGTTTATGGATAGCATGTGCAAATACCTAAAATAGAATAAATTACAATGTGAAAATGTTACTTACAATGTTTTTTGCAATCTTCTCTGCCTTATTGGTGTTGTAATGACCCTTCTGAGATTCAAATTTTCTTAACCACTTCTCAATCTTCCTCGTACAGAAATGAAAAGAAAAAAATAGTATCTTTATGCACACTACGAGTCTAGAATGGCGTATTCACTTAGGAAGATTGAATATTTTACCTCCCACATAGATTATCACACCTTGAAGGACTTCAATTCATATATTATTTTCCCCATACAAAAATTTACAACAAATGTACAACACTTATCATAGTATTAATCAATTTCAAACCTCTGTTTCAATCTTCCTTGTAGAGAAATGGAAAAAAAAAGATCTCTTGCACACTACAAATCTAGAATAACTTATTCAACTAGAAAGATTGAATCTTTTTCCTTCCACATGTATTATTACACCTCAAAGCACACAACAATGAGAATTTCTCTTACATTTAATCAAGCAAAGTACACATAATAAGAACAAACTTAATAACCTCATAAATATTTGGAAATTAGTAACCTTCTCCAAGAAGAACCAATGCCTTGTTTCCACCCTGAATAGATGAGAGATTTCTTGTAGTTTTGGTTTAGGAAGAATCAAAAGATGTGAGTTGAGTAGAAAATGAGGGAGTTTTGGGATTTTGAGAGTGGAGGGCGTCGTTTTTGCACCCTTTGAAGCTTTTTTGGGCCATTACTATCAAGACATTTGGATATGGGCCACAAAAATTCTATTGCAATTCGTGACACGATCAATATTGGGTGTGGTATCTGGTTACATGAGACCAACAACCGATGGCAGGTTCGATTTCGGGTGAGATGGAGGTCAAATTTATTATAGGTTTCACGTTGTTTAAAAAATTCATATATATTAATCTAATATAACTAATGGTTAACCCTCAATTAATGCTACTTAAGGCCTACGAAAGAATGTTTGACTACCCGTAACCAGAGGTCAACGTTGGTTTAATTTACTTTACATAATCATATTTTATATGTATTGACCTTATTTAATTAATTTTCAAATATCGAGTCAGTCTCAGTGAACACTAAAGAATAGGATGAACTTTCCATAATGAAAGATTATAGTCGGTATGAATACTAAGAATTGAGTTTGACCTTCGTATCAAGCAGTCAATGTTGGCTTTACTCTATAATAACAATTAAAATTAAATTTGACTTTACATAAGCCGCGATCAACCCTAAATTATCTAAACATATATAAACATAAGAAAGAACGCTTGACTACCCATAATTATCATTGTTCAACGTTGGTTTAATTTTAAAAAATTGCAAACACTACGTTATAGGTTAGACCTTATTTAATTAATTGTCAAATCTCGAGCTAAAGGATGAGCACAGGAGAATATGCAAGTTTAATAAGCATTTGATAAAAATTGCAATAGAAATTGTGTGATAAAAATTATGATGGAACTCAAAGCCAAGTTAAATAGGGTTAAGTACGATTTTACCCAACGTCGGTAGGGTCTCTGTTGCAGCTTTGGGTCACTAGACATTGGGTACGCTAGCACCCATGTCGGGTGAGAACAACTTTCAATTTCAGTTTTTCTAACCGAAGTCAAAGAACATATTTTCACTTCGGTTTGGTTATAACCGAAGTCAAAGGACATCGTTTCACTTTGGTTTTTTACAACCGAAGTCAAAAGACATCTTTTCACTCTGGTTATTCTACAACCAAAGTCAAAAGACATCTTTTGACTTTGATTTTTTTATAACTGAAGTTAAAAGAACTTTTTACTGCCCTTTTTTTTTCTAATGAGCGAAGTAAGAGAACTTTTAACTTCAGTTTTTAGCACAACCAAAGCCAATGATGCGAAGGTAAAAGTCATTGGAAAAGTTAGATATCAAAGATGATGTTAACGAAAATAGTCACAAGTTCACAAAATGTTCTGGTTTATAACGCTACAAAAGAAGCTTACAAAGAAGAGAAGGAAGTAAATAATAAAGTGTTAAAAGTCCACATTGATAAAAGATAAAGTTATGATTTAATATTAATAGCAGGCCATATCAACATTGTGTCAATTGACTTTATGATCACGTGACTCTAATATGATATCAAAGTTTAAGGTTGGCAGGGCTGATCCAGTGGACATCATGTAGTTCTATTGTTTGATCCACGACCTCTTATATAAGATTATGAGTCACATATACATAGTATCCATTAAAACAGTATGATGGACAACGTAAGATGATGTAGGTGCCCAAGAAGTCAATGAAGCCACTCATTTAAAATTTCCATAATCAATCGTCAGTTAGTCATACGACGGTGAATCTGTTCCCGAACCTGAAAATTGAACAACTTGTTCCACTTAGAGTTTTGCATGCTTTGTCCCTGTGATCTTCCAAATGTACAATGATAGTCATGCATTCCTTGTCTTGCTATCTTTCAAAATAGTGCATTTTCACGTGATTGGACAATGTAATAATAACTTCTATTCATAGGTTACTCATGTTTAATGCTTATTTTTGTTAGCACATTAATTTAATGGATTTAGAATCGCCTTTAAAATAAAAAGGTGACCTGAGAGGGTGGTTCTGAACTCAAAACCTCATTCGGACCCTCAATAAAGATGGTTCCTTAGGAACCGCCTTTGATTGCTGCATTTAATATAGGGTTTTCTACTGATATTTTACTATTTATTTCTTGATTTATATCGCATATTTTTTTTGTTTATCATTTCCACCTTGTCGTTCACACTTACTTCTACTTTCACTTATTTCTAAATGTATTTTTCTACTTGTCACTCTTTCCGATAATTATTTACATGATGACACCTCTTCTTCTCGTATTGTGGCTGCCATTTTTATATGCCTGATTTGACCTGATCAAAGGTCATAAAGAATGAACAAGGTTTGGGCTTTTATCTCTTGGGTTTAAGGTTGGGTCTAATGAGCCCATTGCAAGTTCGCATTACTAACAAGCTTATGATCTTTTTTGCCCTTTCTTCTTTTCATAGCTATACTACAGAATTTATTATACACTTTTTAAGCAAAATAAACAAAAAAACTATAGAGTTCTGTTAAAATTGTTTTTTAAAAAAGAAAGAAAAAAGAGACTATATGTTTCAACGGATATATAAATAGTAATATCATACAATAAAAAGAAACTTGCTAAAATAACCCTAACTTTATGTTGAAAATGCCAATATAACCCTGTAAAACGAGAAAGTGCCAAAATAACTCTAACTTTATGATGTATGTGCCGATCTAACTCTAAGCGTCATTAACTTCAATTGTGAACGGTAAGTTTGACCAAAACTTAATGAACTGACTATTTTCCCTCGATTAAAAAAGGGTAAAAAAGAAATAAGGGAAAAGTTGTGGAATATTAATTTCCTCCCTTTCTTGCGGTGGTGGCGCCCTAATTTTCTTGCATAGCACCGGTGGATGGAGGGGAAACTCATGGTGCGGGCTTGGTTGCGCTGAAAAAATGAACATCGTGGGAGGCAACTTGACACGGCGGCACTTGGGAACTCTGGTGGTGTTGCGTTAGTTTATGGTAGTAACAGGTGGAAATTTTTATTGGAATGGGGCGTCGTGAAGGTGGATGATGGAAGAGAGTGGAGGGCCCATGTGTGTAAAGGTGAAGAGGAAATTGATAAATTTGGGTGCAAAGAGGCTAGGGTTAGGATTCTTCAAAATTGTTGTGCTAGAGGGCTTTTTCTTCAAATGAGTTTGGATGCTCGTGACATCGACGAAGTAGATGGCGTAAGGGAGTAGGATGCGGCTGTGGGTGGGTGGCACCATCAGCGGTAAGTAGGAAGGGTTGAAACGAGGTTGCGGGTGGGCGGGTGGTTGAGGGGGAAGGTGTTTGGATGGTCGTGAAGGCGGTGGAGAAGAGGGCGAAAGGGAGTGGGATGCGGCGGTGGTTAGTGGGTGCGACAGCGGTAGGTGGGAGGGGCTGAGACGGGTTGCGGGGTTGCGGGTGGGCGAGTGGGGCTAGGAAGGGTGGGTAGCTTGGGGCAATGTGGGTGGCTAATGGGGAGAGAAGAAGGGGAGGAGGAGGTGGTAGGTGTGGTAGATGGTGTTTGGGGTATGAGGTATGGGGGGTTGAAAAAGAAGACGAAAGTAATATTCAAGGGTATTTTTGATATTTCATATTTGGTAAATGTCTAATTCCTTCAATCAACACTGAAATTAGATCAAAAGTTATAATCGCACAATTCATCATAAAAAGTTAGGATTATTGTAGTACTTTCTCATTTTTCTAGATTATATTAGCACTTTAGCCTAAAGATGAGATTGGAAGTGTAAAAATCCCTACTATTAGTATAATATTTCAGTAAATTCAGTATAAAATATCTTTCTATATTATTAGCTTTTTATATATATGTAATCAAATATATTAGCAATCAAACAGGTTTTATGGAGATCCCAATTTTTTCATGCAATTTTACTTAATTTAATCAAACATGTTTTATATATGCAATCGCATTTCTAAAGTTGATCCAACTGTTTCCCAATGCATGGTCAATATTAATTAGGGTTAAATGGAGAAGTCCCATAAAACAACTTTACAAGCACCTTACATAACAATTCCACCAGAAGTCTCCATCCACGGTTCAATATGCATGAACATTTCACTTCCAAAACGTGGGAGATCGGAGTTAAGTTCATATTGGCAACCTAACAGGATCGATCATCTGGGTTGAGTGATCCATCAGCTTGTATATATGCACACAAGCAAATTAATACGATGTTCATCATGATGAAGGCGATCAACTTAGCAACGTTGCTTATGATGTTCATCGCTGTAAAATGTCGTATCGAATGAGTTCTTCTTCTTAATTTGTATACTATTATTTGTTCTTAATTTCTGGAATTATTGTTAATGATGGAATTAATGTATGTTGATGGTGCAGGTTTTATGGTTGGAGAAGTTGAAGGCTGGTGTTTCTTTAACTCCTACTGCAAAAGAAAGCTCTGTCCGGATGCTAAAGAGGCTTGGTGTGATTGGTGGGTCGGAATATGCCACTGTGATAGCTAGGTAGCTGATATTTGCCCATAACTTCCGTTTAAACTTAGGCAAAATCTTGGGAAATACCGTCTTTCCATAGGGTTATAGAAAGATGAGATTTAATTAGAATAATAAAAGGTAAAAGATCTTAGTTGCAATATTAAAATTTATTTATGCAACGTGCGATCCAAAAATTTTATTTTCATTTCTTCTAATTTGCACCTTAAATCCTAATATTTCCATGACTTATAGAAAGACATGTCTTTCAAGAGACGAACTCTTAAATTTATTGTAATTTTGTTGGAAAATGCATAATAAGTTGTACTTTCGTTGAATTCTGAGATCTGTTATGAGTGTGCCATTTGACAATTGTAACTTTCAAAACTAATCATTTTTATGTTTGATTTTTCACCTTTGATTCTTTGAAAGAGAAAATTAAAATTAAATGGATCCTAAAATGGGACCATGGTATGATTTTGTCATTTAATTTTGTTTCTTAACCTGATATGATAATTAGAATGGTGTGTATTATTGATCTGTAGAGATTCAAAAGAATGTCAAAGGAAATAGAATCATATTTCACTCAAAAGCAAATTATTGAGCTTATGTCAAATAATAAAATTACGATCATCAAAGCAAACAACGGAAGTGGAGGCAGTGGGACAAGTTTTAATGGAGATGTGCCCCGCACACACTCCAATGGGCAAGTATGGAAGTAGTTTCGATGGATATTGGACGGATATGCGGATGAAAATGATACTCGACGTGTGTAATAAGGCGGGCGTGAATATTAGTTCACATCTGCCCCCATCCCTACCAACCCACTAAACCTGCTATTACCAGTTAGTTTAATATTCCCTATGTCCTGGAATAAATGACACATTGAAACTTGGCTCGGCATTTTATGCAAGATGAGGTAGCGAAGAATAATTGTGAAAAAGTAGGGATATTTTGGGAAAGTGGTGGGCTCAGTCATAAAATTGTTGAAGTTAAAGAGGATATTGTAGGAATTCTACACCATATTCTTTGCCATTTTGGGTAAGAATTAAAGTGTGTCATTTTATGTGGGACGGACGAAAATAGAAAGTGTGCCATTTATTTCGGGACGGAGAGAGTATATTATAAATTATTATTTATCTACAATGACCATATCTCACATACAATTTTTTCATATAAGTGCTTATTGAATTTTAATGTCAAATTTAGCATAAAAATTTATTTTCATGTATGTATGGAGATATAGGTGAGGTGAGTACATTGGGTTTGATATGGGCAGGATGATCCAAGTGGGTGATGGAGCATCGGTGGACTTTAATATTGTATCTGCTATAGGTGATGGGTCGGGGATGTGTATCAAAATTTGGGGATGGGTATAGGGGGATCTACCCCCGCCCCAATGACATCCCTAGATATCATGCACAATAAGCACATCATATAGTGATATAGAGATGGAAATTTGAGAATCCCCACTATGGGTAATAGGGAGTTGAGAACCATTATCAACAATAATAGAGTCTGGGCCACGATAAGGTTTCACATGATCAATAGCAGTGGGAGATGACGCCATGTGTTTTGTGGCACATTAATCTACAATATATTCTGAGCCACTATGCCTGAAAACGTCAGGAAATATGCAACGTAGTGTGCAGGACTATCTGAACGAGCCTGGGAGGAAAAGTAATAGCAGAAGAAGCGCTATGCCTCAAAATACCACATCATTAACAAAGTAAGCGACCAAAATGAGTTATAACACGAAAAACAAAGAAAAAATCAGCAAAGGATAAGGAAGAGGGTAGATGATGACACGTGTGCGTGTATGTCATGTGTTCGGGGACATGCGCGTATGGTGATCAGACATGAGTCAAGGTTACCCGTGTCTAAGGTCATGCACCTCGGGAACTCACCGGTGTTGAGATGATGGGTGTTGCTGTCGAACGTGTTATCACCTAAAACCACCGACGGGACTTTCGCTGCCAGAGAAGTTGAAGGCGATTGGAGTTGAAGGCGATTGGAGATGAAGCTGAAAGCGCCAGAGATGAAGACGATAAAGAAAGAGGGCTTCAAGAGAACATGGATCTGAATGACGTCGAAGAATGATGTGGAACGATAATGGAAAGGAACCTGAAGAAACAATGCCGGATAGAAAAAAAGGTCCAGGAAAATTGTGGCCGGGAATAAGATGAGTTAAAAATTGAGAACGAAATCTGTTGCCATAAGATATTTTTGTTGGGAAAGGAAAATTGATAATATTAAAATAGAGAAAAGTACTAAAATGACTCTAACTTTTGGCTGAAAGTGTCAATATAACCCTGCAAAATGAGAAACTTTCAATCTAACCCTGGAATTTGCTGACTTGTTAGTCAATGGAGGATTGACTAGAATTCAGTGAAATGACAAATCTACCCCTAAATTTTAAAAATAAAAATGAAAAGACCTAATTGCCCTAATGGTATGGAATGATCCCCCCCTCCTTACTTTCCCTTCGTCTTCGTCAGTGCCAGGTTTTTCCCCCTTCGTCTTCATCTTTCTTTTGTTCTTTACTTCCCCATCGGTGGTTTTCCTTTTCAGATTTCAGATTTCATCTTCGTCTGCTGCCGGCGTAGCAGGTCACCGAGAAGTACAAGGGCAGCAGTGTGATTAACGTCATCCTAGGGCCAGGGTTCTGCAGTGAAGCTAGGGTTCCGCGGTGGGGCTAGGGCTCCGCAGCGGTGGGGAGAGGTTTTTTATGGTGGTGGTGTGGTGAATAGGTGGTAGGCAAAATTGGAGGGAGATTTTGGATGTGGAGAAGGTGAGGGAAGCAGCGGTGAAGAAAGTGTTGTTACATTTGTGGCTAAGATAGCTCATGAGAAAGGAGTGAAGCTTTCGACGACAGCGAAAGTTTCTGGAAGGGGCGCAGGAATAACAACGATGGAGCGTGGCAGGGAGGTAGGATGGGGGGTTGTTAAGGATAAATAACCTTTAGTTGCCAAGTCACAGAGGTATAGTGGGTATAAAATTTTCAACTTTGGCATAAGGAGTATTTTTGTTATTTCATTTTTGGTCAATGCCGGAATTCCTTTTGGCAGCGTCGGAAGGGAGTTTAGGTATATCGGCTCAATTAGACCAAAAGTTGAGGTTAGATTGGCAACCAAAAATGAGTTAGGGTAAAATTGGCACTTACTCAAATTGCAAGGTTAATTTGGCACTTTCAGGTTAAAGTTAGGGTTATAAATATATTTTTTCCAATAATATATTATGAATTTTGGGGAGGGCTTAGGGAGGCAATGATGCCGGAGAAAAAGAGGAGGGGAGGAGGGATTAGGGCCAAGATTAGAGAGACTTTGATATCATGATAGAGGAAAATCCTTATTGATTAGAGATGGGTATATTATGGGTATATAATGAATCTCAATTTGATAGCTTCACAATAGAGCTACAAAAGAATGTGAAATGAAATAGAAGCTTCTTCCAACCCAACTAAGGTAACATAGAATTCTAATCAAACTCATCTATTGTAACACTACCTAAATTGATATTCATGATAGAGTGTGATTACATGAATGAAACACACCAACTTCCTTGTCGATTGGCATTAGCAACAAGCAAAGTTACTTAATTGGGTGGAGGTTTTGAGTTTGAACTTAGACGCCTCCATTCTCATGGGACAATGAGATGCAAATATATGCTCTCTTTAATGTAATAAGATTTTTTTCTCCATTTAAATAGTGTCGGAATGTAATAAAATGTATCATATACCTGGAAAAATAAACAAGCACAGTGGGGTTTCAAGATAAAAAATGAAAGATGGCTACTTTGGTGTGCTAAAGATTCTAAATTCACACCACAAAATGAGCTAGTTTATCTCATGGTTTTGATAATCTTGTCTTATATTCTGCAGGCTGGGCTAGGTGTAGCTATACATAACAAGGCCCTAAAACTATTTGGGCACAAAATATTTTTTTGGGGTTCAATATTAAGTACAAAATTTTTTTACTTAAGGTCTTCAACTTCTTTATGTTGCTCATGCGCTTTAATCGTTTAACGTTCAACTCTTCAACTTCTCTTTCCAACTTCCTTGATTTCCTTTCTAAAAGATATAATTGAACACCCTAATTATCTCTTCTGAAAATACTCTAATTTTTAGTGATGACAACAAAATTGAAGAAGTGACAAACATTATCCTGTAAACAATCTATTAGATAAATGTCCTTGAGTTTTTTTAAGGTCCTCATTTATGTACTTAAAAGTGGGTTCTCTAAGTTCTAACAGACGGTCATGATCTAAACGCAACTCGAGCTAGACACAACTCTATGGTATATATGGATGGTGAAATCTCAATTGGTTGATACAAAATGACCATTCCTATTAAAACTCATAAAAACAGTAATACAACTTTTGAGATCCTTTTCATTTTGTGTTTGTAAAGGAAGGAAATATTTTTATTAGACGTATTATTGTCAAAAACAAAGGTGTCCCACAATACAAGCATGGAATTATTATAGGGGTCTAATGAAAAAAATAATAATAAATTAAAGGAGGGTGAAGATTATGCGGTCAACTCAATTGTCTTTTCTTGATTTTGTTTATCGATCAGTTTTAATTAATCACTTTTGTCGATCGAAAGTTCAGTCATGCATTGTAACTGTTAAATCTAGTTTAACGGTAGATCATTTCTTGATCTTTTGCATGATTGAAGTTTCAATTGGCGGGACTGTATAATTACATCAATTTTCACTGTATCTAATAGGTTAACAAAATTCAACATTAAACATGGGTAACATATGAAGATTTATTCTTACTCATCGTTCAATCACATGAACATGCACCATTTTGAAAAATAGGAAGACAAGGAATGCATGGCTATCATTGTATGTTTGGAAAATGGTAGGGGACAAAGCATGAAAAGCTCTAAGTGGAACAAGTCGTTCAATTTCTAGGCCTGAGAATAGTTTCATCGGTGTATGACTTATCAACGTTTACTGCATTTTAAGAGCAATAACTTCATTGACTTATTTGGACAGCTCTGTCTCCTTGCTTTGTCTAGTAGTTCAACAAATAGAGTAACCTGTATGCGATGAAAACACACCTCAACTATTACATCCCTTTTGTATTAGAGTCATGATCTTATATCATAAAACCAACCGGTACTACGTAGATGAGACTCATGATCTTATATAAGGGATCATGGGCCAAACAGTAGAAATATACGACGTCCAATCGTCCACTGGATCAAATAGGCCGCTCTTGGGCTCTGATATTAGTTTAGAGTCACATGCTTCTATCATAAAGTCAATTGATACTACATAGACATGGGACATGATCTTGTAATATTAAGTTATAACTTTATCTTGTACTAATATTTGACTCTTATCACTTTATTGTTTACTTGTTCTCCATAGGCTCTCAGATGGTAATGTTAAAACCAAAACACTCTTTGTATATTTTGTCACATAATTTCTTTGTAGATGGTATGCAAATTTTATGATACTTTCTCGATATATAATTAAGTTTTGAATCTCCCCCAACCATAAATGTACATCAAATTAACCGAACAACGTAAATCATTGTATCAGACCCGGCTCGGAGCATGAGGCAAATGAATACTCTGCCTTAGGCCCCCCCAATTTCCTAAGTTTATAGGGGGGCTAGTTAACTAAAAATATTTATCATATATGCATGATAATTTATAAATAGCATTTAACTCTTCTTAACCTTCTGTGATTGCAAAAAATCCCGTTTCCTTCCCAAACTTATGCCTAGGATGCAATAAACAAAGCAAAGCAGAGTTGCGTTGCGTTGCTATAGAGCCGAGAACAAAAAGAAGTTTGATTCTTTTGGCCTCCATTGATATCTTGCTTTGCACCCGGAATAGAGGTTCAATCTTTTCCTTTTGAATTATGTTTATGTCTTTATTGAAGAATTTCAAGTTCGTTTCAGATTTTCATATCTTCTAATACGTGTTTAAATTTAAGTTGTTGACTGATTAATTTTTCAACTTCTTATATGAGAATGTTGGGCCTAGTTTTGAATTTATAGGAGTATGTACAATAAAATTTTAAGGAGTGGCTATACATTGATTTCTTGAATTTTTGGTTTAGGGATAATGCTCTGAATTCACACTTTAAAGTTACGAAGTTGAAACTAGAATCTACTGAATTTTAATGGTTTTTTGCAATTATTTGGGTAGCACTAGTTTTATTCTAATTTTTAAGCTAGACTTTAGGTTGTGCTCACTTTATATATATTTTTTATGAAAATTTTTTGAATTTTGTTGATAGTTGCTACATGGAATCGTCGAAGCAAAATACAAAGTGTGCCTCCGGAGTTTCAAAAATAAGGAAGATTAAAAGTCATGAAAAATATGTGAAAGCACAAAAACGTGTCCTTGTGAGATTATTTAAGAAAAAAATATATGAAGAAGATGACATAAGCAAAAAAATTGAAGATGTAAGTGTTGATGACCTAATTGAGGTGAATATTGATAATGTTGAGGAAAATGTTGTGGCAAATGTAAATAGTATTGAAAAAGATGAAATTGTAGAGGGTTCCAAGTGATTGAACATGATGTCATTAACAAAGAAGAAGCTGAGGTGAACGTTTATAATGTTGACGAACAAATTGCAATGGGTACTGATGAAAAATAAGAGAATGATGAAAGTCTAAACATTTATGACTCCGGGAATTGGGTCACCATTTCTCAAAATATTAGAGATCATGTGGTAGACTAAGACCCACAAAGAGAGGATGTCAAGTTCAACTTTTTGAAATGTGGTGTTAGACATTTTGCTCGTTCTTATTATACTCGTATTTTGAGTAATGGGGAGACTCAAAAGAGGAGATGCCTCTTTTATTGGGATAAAAACTATGTGGTATTTTGTTTAGTTGTATATTTTTCAAGGAAAGAGATGATCATACTCATTTGGCTAATGAAGGATTCAAAGATTGGAAAAATGTAAGAAGGTCACTCAAACGTCATGAAAGTAGTGACGTTCACATGAAGTACGTGAAAAATTAGATTGAATTGGAGAAAAGGTTCCAAACAAATACAACTATTGATCTTGATTTAAAAGAGAAAAACATCAAAGAGAAGGAGTGATGGAGCAAAATATTAAGAAGAATATTGGCGGTTGTGAAAACACTTGCACAGTGTAACTTGACCTTCCGTGGAAATAGTGAGAAGATTGATGAAGAGAACAATGGGAACTTCTTAAGTTTTATTGAGATGATTACCGAATTTGATCCGATAATGAGGGAGCACCTTATTTGCATCTAGGAGAAAGAAACGAGGAAGCATTATAACAACAAAATTCAAAATGAAATTATTCTTTTGTTAGCCGATGAAGTGAAGAGTGTGATTATCAAGAAAATCAAGATATGGCTCATTGTAGTAGGTTTGAGCATTGTTTAAAATCATTATCCATCACATCTTTAAATTCAAGATATGGCTCATTGTTAGCCGATGAAGTGAAGAGTGTGATTCTTTTGTTAACCTTACTCTTTATGATATAGCTTATTGAAGTACTTTTGTGATTTCTTTATTTGAAGTCATACAACATATTTATACATTGTTTTCATCTTCAACCAAGAGGTGGAGCATGTTTAAGGAAGTGGTTAAGGGTCTCACCTTTAAACCATTGTCTCAAACTCGTTGAGAGAGCCATCTTGAAAGTGTAAAAGCCATAAGGTTTCAAGTTTCTCAAGTAAGAGATGCACTAATTTGTTTAACCAATAGTAATGATGTTCTAAAGTCGAAATGAGGACTCGAGTCTCTTGCGACCGAGCAAATGGAGAATTTTGAGTTCTTACTTGGATTGGTTATTTGGAACAAGTTGTTGTATAGGGTTAATGTGGTAAGTAAAATTTAACAAATCGAATATATGGATATTGAGGATGAATTGACTTAATTGAAAGAACTTTTTATATATAAACGTATGGGGAAGATGGATATGAGGAAGCTTTGATTGAAACTAATGTTCTTTCTTCGGAGATGGGTATTGAACCCAAATTTCCTAATAAGCATCCTCATGTTAGGAAGAGGCAATATGATGAAAGTAGTAGTGAAGATGTGATCATGACCAGTGAAGAATCATTTTGAGTTTTCAACTTTAAAGATGTGATGGATACTGATTTGACTTCATTCTGGAGTAGGTTTGAACAATTTGAAATTTATCAAGAAACTTTTAGGTTCTTTATTGATTTGGGGAAATAAAAGGTATTAAGTAATGAATCTTTGAAGGCATCTTGCTATAGTTGAAATGTATCTAAAAAATGATATGACTTCGGATATAGATGGAGAAGACTTGTTTGTGGAATTAAAGCAATTGAGTGAGGTGTTTCTAGCAAGAAAAATGAGGACAATTGAGAGGTTGAATTATATGAAGGACATGGATGGTTATCCAAATGTCTTGATTTCTTATATGACACTACTCACTATGCTTGTGAATGTTTCTTCCGCGGAAAGAAGTTTCTCCAAGTTGATTGAGTCGTACATTCGTTCTACCATTTCTCAGGATAGATTGAGCGGACTAGCTATGCTATCTATTGAGTGTGATTTGGTTAAAGAGCTTGATTATAAAAGTTTGATTAGTGAATTTGCTTCTAAGAAAGTGAGTATAGTTGTATTAAAAAAGTGAATTTTAAATAAATTTACTTCATATTTTATTATTAAAAATATCATAAAATTAACTTTATTTTGATTATATGTGAGGGGGGTCCTTCTCCATAGTTTTTTTCAGGTCGTTAAAATCTTAGAGCCGGTCCTGCATTGTATTTATTATCTTTTTTTAGGTCATCTTTGTTATCTAGCCTTTCAATGGGTGTGTTTGATAGGATTTATAAGTGTTTTACTTATAAACTAAACACTTTTTTAGTGTTTGGTAAATTCCTAAGAAACAAATTATTTTAAAAGCAAAATATTTTTGGGCGAAAAAGTAAAAGATGGTCTCCTCTCACTAGTGGAGAAGGCTCAATTAAAGGCAGTGTTAAAAAGCGATTCCATTGGAACCGCCTTTAATTAAGGTCTGAAACAGGTTTCGAGTTTGGAACTCCCTCCTAGGTCATTTTTTTCATTTTAAAGGCGGTTCTGCCTTTAATTAGGGTCTGAAATAGGTTATGACTAAGGAAGTTCTATCCCAAGTCACCCTTTTATTTTAAAGGCGGTTCTAATTATAGAACTACCTTTAATGGATGTCTTTTTGCCCAATATAAAATCCCTTTAACCTTGAGGTTTTTACCCTTCATTTTTACTCTCTCCCACCTCCACCCTTCATTTGCTTTTCACGAACCCCGCATCCACCGCCCTTCTTTTGCGAACCCTGCCACCTTTCATTCAGTTTTCATGTTGCCACAATCTTCCTCCACGCGACGGACGGTTTTCAGCGCCACCTCCACCTCTCGCACTGCCGCTGGATAACCCCTCCATCGCCTCTCAGCCCACCGCCGTCGTCGGATGCTTCGCCGCTAAAGCCCCCCGCCACTGCGCCGCTAAAGCCCCCCGCCACCGTGCTGTTGTATGCTCCCCCGCCCGCCGCTGAAAACCTTCCGCTGCATCGATTCGCCTTCGCTACTGGATGCTCGTTGTTTGCAGAATCTATATTTTTTATGTGCATTTTTTATATGCTTGTACAAGCTTTGTTGTGAGGCTTCCGTGAATTGTTTGTTGTCAATCTTTTTCATTCTCCAGGTCTTTGAGGCTGTCGGATAGTGATTTGTTTTCGGGAGCTATTTTTCTGGTACCTCATATATAGGTTCCGAATTTGGAATCTATTTCAGACTCTAATTAAAGGCAATTTTTGAACAGTCTATGATCGATTTTGATCAAAAGTTGTGCTAGTCCGATATTACCATCTTTAATCGAAGGTTTCCTTTAACGCCTTACTTTAAATAAGTCAACTTTATTTATAGGCACAGTTTTACCAAATACACCATAGGTAATGTGTGGAGTCATTTCCTTAACGAAACCTCTGCCTTGATAAGAAAATGAATTGTAGTACTAATCCAATTGCCCATTGGAGCAATTATGACTGCTCTCTTGGCAAAATCACAAGACCAAGTGCAGTGGTAGAAATTGCTACCAGTTTCTTATCAATTAAATATATTATTTCTTTCATTCTCTCTATTTCATCTAATATTAAGAAACTACAATTGTTTTTTCTCCACGAGGGTGAGAACCCACATTTGACTATTCATTGACCTCACTTGATTTTCTCTATCATACTCATTAATTTTACCATTAACATTTATTTTAATTAAATTTGTTCACCCAAAATAAGTTGAATGTGAAATTTAATAATACATTATAATTTTTATTAATAGAATTTTGTTTTTTAAAGTATAAAATAATTTATTTTTAAAAATATTCATGTTTTATTTTTCAAAAAATTAAATTAAATTTATTTTTTCTAAAATTTTAATTTTTAAAAAATCTGCAATTTTATTTAAAAAATAGCCGTTGGGTTTGGGATATGTGTCGCCATCGCCATGTAAGTGGGACACGTGTCCCAAAATTTTGAACGGTGCACAAATTTGAAATTTAGAGCTGTTGAACACTTGGCCCAACCAGAGGGTGCCACGTGTCGGTGGCTTTCAAATTTTAAAAAAATGTGAGCCGCATGCGGGACATATAGGTCAATGCATGACTGACATGTGTCCCAATTTGGAAAAAAAATATGACACTTCCAACTGCCCCCATACCCATGTGCAACGTGGGGTACACCTGTCTCCAGGGTGTTTTTGGTTTTTAGAGCAATTTTTTAAACCCAAGAAACCACCATTACACTTGCTCTAAGAGCATGTGTAATTGTGATTTTTTAACTTTATGAAACCGCTCTAGAAACCGAAAACACTCACAGTGGTGGTTTCTAAGGATGTTTCTTAATAAGAAACCACCTCATGATTTCTTGTGTGGAAATCGATTAAGAAATCGGTGTTGGGAGTTGGGGGGTGGGGGGTGGGGGGGGACAATTCTTAATATTTTATTATTTAAGTATTTATTGTAATTTTTCTAGTCTTTTTTTAAAAATTAAACCATCCTTAGATGGGGGAAATTGTATTGGCCTTCCCAAGCCGTAAAAACAGAAGTAAGATGAAGCCAAAGCTTAGTTTAGATATACAAGATGAGCACACAGCTCCTGAAGCAACACTTGTTGCTTCCAAAAGAATGAGATAAGAGTTATTAATAGCTAGAGGATTACCTAATTAGGCTAGGTAAGCAATTCTCGAACTTGTTAGTGAAACGAGCGAGCGAAACACAAGTCAGTCAGAGAAAATTTACTTAGACCAAAGAGCCTATCCTCTACTAATATCAAGGCTGGTAGAGAATCAAGATTGATCATCTATGTCCGATATATCACATGGGACAGCTGTCTGTTATGAGCCATTTTGTTATGCTTGTTCAATTGAGTTGAAGCTTTGAACTCCTGAGCTTGCTGCTGTCCGGGGTTCGTTTATGCTAAGCATGCTACTAACCATCCCTGCAAATTAACAATCAAATAGACTCAGTAGCATCCATACAAGGAGAGAATCTTAGCGAGGGCATACCTAACTGATCTAACCTAATCAGACCTGAACAAATAAGAGGTAGCATTTGAAAACTATTGAAAGAACTGGTAGTCTTAGCAATGAAACATTACTTAGCCAAAAAATCAGCAACCAAATTAGCTTGTCTATGTATATGCAGAACACTCATATCACCCAAAGCCTGATTAATTTCATCTGCCAGTTCAAAAAGTTTCCAATTTGCATGCAAAGGATCTTCAACACAGCGAACCGCATTTAAGCAATCAGATTCAATGAAAATAGGAACCGAGAATCCTACACCAATATGAATTGCAAAAAGAATTGCCCTTAGCTCAGCTTCTAAAGCAGAATTTGCATGTGTAAACCTAGTGTAAGCCGAAATGAAACCACCACTAGGGTCTCTGATAATCAATCCTAAACCACACATGTCAGAATAAGGACTCCATGCTGCATCTACATTAAACTTGTACCCCTCATTTGGCCTTTGCCAAGCAATTTTGAAAATCTTTGGCTTCGGTGCAGATTTTATCAGAGGTAAGAATGAGTGGTTTGCAATACCAAAGTCAAATGCAGATGTAATGTAGACTGGTTTGGAGCAGAAGGAGTAAAACATTTGATCCCTAATATGACTTAGTACTGTACCTCTACTTGGGAAGGCCGAATCATGTATGCATTTGTTCCTCATTTTCCATAGATTCCAACATGTAATTAGAGTTGCAGTTCTAATTAATGTTGAATGTAATGAACTTAAACCTAGATAGGTTAAATAGTATGAGATTCTTTCCCATATGGAGGGGAAAAATATTTCTTTGATACCCATAAACTGATTTACAGTTCTCCAGACATGTATGGAAAAGATGCATGAATTGAAAAAGTGATCTAAAGAGTCCACATGATTACTACATATAACACATTTAGAAGGCAAGCAAAAAGTCAGTTTTTGTAGAATATTATCAAAGGGTAAATACGAGTTGATCAGTTTCCACATAAAAACTGAAACTTTCTTTTCAATGCTACTGCTCCAAAAAAGTTGAGTCGAAGCAATATTACCTGACTGTGGACTAAGCAGGAGATATGTGGATTTGAAAGTGAAATCTCCCTTAATACTAGGCTTCCATATAAGCCTATCACACCTGTGTGGATAGAGCTTAGAGTCCTGCAAAAGAGAGATGACATGAGGTGGAAGTAAGTGGGAAATTTTCTGAATCAAAGTATCTTTGTTCGAGATGAAATCTGCCACTGTGCAATCTTCCGAGATATCCACCTGGTTTGGATCACAATGATCTATAATAGGACCAACATCAAGCCAATTAGAAGTCCAAAAATTGCAGTTTCCCCTACCCAGAATGACTCTGGAATTTGCTTCTGCCCAAGTATTAAAGCTACATATTCTTTTCCAGTTAGGGGAAGATCTATATGAGGGTGGCAGGGATTCAAGAAAATGTGTCCATGGGGCCTCTGCCTTTTGGTATTTCCACCATAACTTAACAGAACATGTATCAATTATGGAGTTAATTGATCTGAAATTTGGTTAATGGGAAAACAAAGAGATTCCCATTTTCTCCATGATCTTTTAGGTTTCTAATCAATAAAACCCCAGAAAAACCTGCTCATTTTCTTTTCTATTATGGAAACAATTCTCTTACTAGGTTTTAGCACTGACCATATATGTTGGGGAATAGAGAAAATGCATGATTTTATGAGTGTTATTTTTCCCCCCATAGATAGCCATTTATTTTTCCAACTACAGATCCGGTTATCAATTTGTTCAATTAATGGCTGGAAATGAGCTTTATGTGCAGAACCTGTAAAAATAGGTACCCCCAAGTATGTAAAAGGTAAGCAACCAATTTTCATTCCCAGAGTCCTCTTTATTTTTTTAACTGTGTGAACAGAGGCATGCTTCCCAATATAAATATCACTTTTTCCATAGTTTATCTGTTGACCAGTGACATCCTCAAATGTAGATAGGAAGGCTTTAAATCTAACCAAAGTTTTATTTTCAGCCTTTAAAAACACAACTGTATCATCTGCATAAGATAAATGAGAGATTTGTAAGGATTTACCTGGAAGATCATAGTAGGTCAATTTACCCGTATGGAAGATAAATGCTAAACTTCTAGTAAATGCCTCAGAAAAAATGTTAAAAAGAAAAGGGGAGAGGGGATCACCCTGTTTAATACCCCTTGTAGATTGAAAGAAACCAGCTGGCTTACCATTTATCAAGATAGAGAACCAAGCCTGAGATAAATTATTCATAATGGGAAAGAGAAATCTGGCATGGAAACCAAATTTAGCAAGTACACTATATAGAAAAGACCACTTAACCCTATCAAAAGCCTTCTTAAGATCTAATTTGACAATGCAATTTGGTTGTCTTTGCTTCCTATTCAAAAATCTTACCATTTCTTGTAAGTAAATTACATTATCAAAAATATCTCGGCCTTTAAGAAAAGCAGTTTGCTGGGGAGAAATGAGTTTTGGAATTAATGGTTTAAGTCTTTCCATTATCATTTTTGAACAAATCTTGTTAACTACATTAGAGAGACTTATTGGCCTGTAATCATCAAAAGAAATAGGTGTTTTCTTTTTAGGTATGATTGTGATCTAGGTGCTACTAAAACCCCTAGGAATGTTATTTCCATCCACAAAGTCCCGAACTGCTGCTAGTAGGTCAGTGGAAATTATATCCCAAGATTTAATGTAGAATTTAGATGTGAAACCATCTGGACCCGGGCTACTGTTTTTGTTAAGACCATGTACAATATGTTTGAGCTCAGACATTGTCACTGGTTGCATAAGATTTTCATTATCCTGTTGGGTGACACAATTGGGAATCTGGCTGAGAAAGTGAGTTTTGAAAAGGTTGGATTCAGAAGAGCTATCATCTGTTAAAAGGCCTTGGTAGTATTGGATGGCTTCAGTTTCTATGTCATGTACCCTATCTAGCCATAAACCATTACCACTTTTGATTTTTGTGATCTTTAATCTACCTTCTCTTTCCTTAACCGAGTTGTGAAAAAAACTGGTATTATTATCCCCCTCCTTTAGCCATTTAATCTTTGCTTTATGTTTCCAGAAACTTTTCTGTTCCACTAAGGCTCTAACTAACTTAGCCTTAGCTTCCTTAAGATTAATCAGATTAACCTCAGTTGCATTCTGATCATACAGTTGCTCCTGAGTCAGAAGAGCAGTTTCGGACAGCATTACATTATCATGAATATTTCCAAAATGCTCCTTATTCTAGATTTTTAATTCCTTTTTTAATCTTAAGAGTTTAAGGCAGAAACCAAACATTCCTGAATACTGAATAGGGAAGTCCCAATTATTCTTAATTACATTCATGAAATCTTTCCTTTTAAACCAGGTGTTCAGGAATCTAAAAGGTCTAGGATTAGATGGAATATCACTTCCGATAGTGAGAAGCATAGGGCTATGATCAGAAGAAGACCTATTTAAGATTTGAACAGAAGATGTAGGGAAAGAAGATGACCATGAAGAGTTACAAAGCCCCCTATCTAATCTCTGAATAGTAGGATTTCTGAATCTGTTATTGCTCCAAGTAAATAAATTACCAACTGTATTGATTTCCTCCAAAGCCATTACATTGATAAAATCATTAAAATCCTTCATACTGCCTAATTTAGGAGTAGAAGGACCTTTATATTCGTGTACAGATGTAATGGCATTAAAATCCCCAATAAAAATAGTATCTGAGTGAGTAGAGGACTTAAGGTCAGACCAAAGAGATTTCCTTCCATCTCTAGTTCTAAGGCCATACACAAAAAAGGCATCCATATTTTTATTTAGATTGAGACTATACAATGAGACAGCAAGGAATTGTAAATTATCATATTTGACAGTTAGATTAACAGTTGTATTCCAAAATAGCCAAATCTGTCCATTCATTGCATACATACAGTTATCAAAATGTAGCAGTTGCCTATATGAATCACATTGCAGATTGTCATGTTTTGGTTCAATTAAGCAAATCAGCTCAAAATTATGCCTAGTGATCAGATTTTGTAGTCTGAGCATGGAAGTATCCATTCCTCTTAAATTCCAAACCAGAAATTTTATCCTAAGAGTTGTATTATTCATATTAAAACATTATTGGCGCTTTTTGATCTAGTCATGATAGTATTTAACTGAGTTAAATATGTCTCATTCCTATGATTTGATTCATTCACTGGTTGGCTACCCCTCTTCTGCTTAGATGGTTTGGAGTGGGAAATTGAGGGACTTACCTGTCTAATCTGATTGATATAAGTATCAGAACTGTGTGAAGGAGAGGCTCTCACAGGTTCAGCCTCAGTATCCTCTCTAACCCCGGTAATGGTTGTAGGATTTCCTTTAGTGTTCTCCTCACTAGATCCATCATCATCCTTAAGTGGGAGGAATCTGTTATGTCTATGTTTCTGCTGAGAGAATAAGAAGTTTTTAGCAGCAATAATGGTATTGAAAGGTGAGAAAGATTTACCTCTTTTGCTAGGAATGTCATCCTTAGCAAATACTCTCTTTGAGATGGAAAATGGTGGAGCAGAGTGGGAATGTTTTGATTGATATTCAGGAAACTGCACACTGTGATCATTGCCTTCTTCACCTTGGATCCCACTAGTCCCAGCTACCGTAGGAGTCAAATCTGTCCTTATATTCTGATTTATCTGAGATTGGTCCCTAGTCTCAGAATCAAGAACATTAGCTAAAGAAGTACTTACTTTCTCCTGCTCACCAATCTGTGTATCAACTCCAGAGACTATAATGTCAGAGAGCCTAACTCTGTTCATCTCAACTATAGGTTCGGGTACCCTAGTCTCATCACTGATTATAACTGGAGACTCCTTTTGTTTTGGAACATATTTAAAAGTCTTTGTGATACGAGTACCTTGTTTCTCAGCAACAGACAAACCGGAACTACCTGCCTTAGTAGTTTCATTATGTAAGATGGCTGCACCCTCTATAGGAATATTTTCTGAGGCTCTTTGTTGTACAACCGAAACACCCCCAGAAATCATCTGATTTGGAAGTTTATCAATCCTATGGGACTTGGTTCTCTTAAGTTCGGGATGCAGGTATACACAGTGATTATCCTCATGCCCATAGTTTTACAGTGGTGACAATATAGAGGTATATCCTCAAATTCCAGAGGAAGCTTAACCACATTATACTCAATACCGTCTTCCTCAATTCCTACTCTAATAGATGTTGGAAGCTTATTTGTTAGATCAATTTCTACACGCATCTTAACCACTGAAGGTCGAGTAAGGTCTGCGTCCATCTTAATAAAAGTCCCTATCTGATTTCCCATCGATTGAAGCATAGCAGTATTATAGAAATAGATTGAGACATAGGGAATGTTAACCCATACCGGTACAATTGAAGATTCAGCCTCTGGGGAGAAATCCGTTGTCCATTTGAGAACCTTCATTGGAGCCTGATTGAAGATCCAGTGACCTTTAAGCCATAGCCTCTGGTAATCCTCTTTGTCTTGGAATCGGATTAAGATGTGTCTGTAGTCGATCGAGCCGATTTGAAAATTGCCTTTGAAGCCAACCGACTTGAAAGCCTCGTTTAGTGCTGGCATTGGCGGCTTCCTCTTGCAAATTTAGCCACCAGGGCGTTTTGGTAATGGGAGGCAAGTAATTCTGCATCGCGACGGGAGACTAGACATGCTATATCCCCTTTGTAGTGAGTTTTGGGGACAATTTCTGGGTTAGATGGGAGGGCTGCCTGTAGTGGGGGTTGACGAGTTCCCAATGCTTGAAGAAAAGACTTGGCCGCAGCGTTGCCACTACGGCCAGGCGGAGGAGCCGCCATAACCAGGAAACAATGTTCAGGATCCGGCCGTTATCAGTTAGAGGACTAAGGGGAAGAAGAAAGAAGAGAAAAGAAACGGCAGACAAGTTTGCGTTTTAGGCAAATCGCACGTTAATCGCACATAGCTACAGTATCAATCGCACAAATCGCCATCTCTAGATCGTGCATACCGAAATATTGTAATTTTTCTAGTCATTATAATTGGTCTTTACTAATGTAATGTTTTTATAATTTTTCAAAAATCAATTTGGCTTATTATTTATTTTTAGATAAAAAATATTTAATAATTTCTTGACAAGAAAGAAAAAATTATATTTTATTTTTTATATAATAAAACACTAAAATTGAAAAAAAAATGAATTATTTAATACTTTTTGAAAAAAAATAAATTTCTATTATAAATATTATAATGTGTTATTAAATTTCACATTCAACTTATTTTAGGTGAACAAATTAAATTAAATTAAATATTAATGGTAAAATTAATGAGTAGGATAGAGAAAATTAATTGAGGTCCATGAATAGTAGAAAGTGGTTTCTTACCGTTGTAAAGAAAAAAATGGTTTCTTAAGGCGAAGTTAAAGAGAGAGAATGAGAAAAATAATGCTCCCTCTGTCCCAAATTAAACTGCACACTTCACTTTATATCACTATTCACTATCCAACTTTGACCGTATATTTGAATAGATATATAAACAATAATATTATCATATGTTATATGGCTGGATTCATCGTAACAAGTAGTTTCTGAAAAGTAACTTTTTGTTTACCATTATTATACGTAGTTAAACATATCAATGATTAGACAAGTTTCTTGATGAGCGTGAAAAAAATTCTATACAATTTAAATTAGAACAGTAAAAATATATTTAATTGGTAAAAAATCACTTACAATTTTTACCATGGTCTAACATTGCTCAGCTCCAGCATATATGTAACCGTACATATAATTAAAATTAATTTATGCTTTTTTTAGGTCTCTTGTAGATACAGTATGCAGGATTGCACATGGATCGATCCTTCGATTTAATGCCCCAACATTGCGTAGTTGTGCTCAGCTTATCGTTCTGCAACACGAGTCCTCCAAATCTGCAAATTAATCTGGTTTTGGTCCACCCTTTAGTACGAAAATTTGTACAGTTTTTATTTTGTTTTATTGCCCATTTGATTGCAACTTTACAATTGAATTTGACAGGCAATGTAACATGAACAATGAACACAATATACGTCTAAATATACTTCGTACATCCTTGTTTGCATCATCAAACCCACAGAAGTATGTCCATTAATTCTATTCAAGATCAAAATTGAAAGAATGTAAAAATTGCAAATAATTGTGCCTATGTGTATTCATATATATAATGAGTACAAAGTAAAATTTGGTTTTACCTAATTACTTCAATTGTGATTACCGTGTTCCAATATCCCCTAAATAACCAAATTCGTAATAGAGTGAAAACTTAACGACACACGAATTGGTTACACAGTTCGATGAATGCCACATACATCTCCGTGGTCTGACCCAGTTCGGAATGAATCCACTAATCAGAAAGATAATACAAAGTACATAATACAATATACTTATCTTATCTAATTCGATACATGAATTCAACTAGCCCCCTAGTTGCCGATCCGCCTTGATCAGACTCCCTCTAACCTCGAAACTCGCCAATGCTGGATCTCCTCCTCCCGAGGAATTAAGGCTTACGTTCTGAGCTTTTGGATCAAAAGAATTTGATCATGTTGGAACATAATAGTACAGCTCAACGCTACTCCTTGAATGACAAAAACATGGTTGCATATTTTCTCAGAATAAATGCATGAGTAGCTTAGCCAGAATGTCCACCATATATAGCTCGGTCACATGTCTTCAGTTACTTGTTCGATTGGAATTCTACCTCCACAGAATATTCGGATAACAATCAAATCTCTTAGAGATAGAATTACCAAATCTAATCTTTTGGGGATAGGAATTAGGATATTCTCGTCATTAGCCTTACCATAGCTAAAACCCAACTCAATTTCAACTCCAAAAATATTAATTCAATCCCACAAATATAGGAATTGTGATATTCTTCAAATCAACACAATCCAGACGAGATCACTTGCTTCTTAGATTATTCTTCGACCTTTCCTTATATCACTAAAACTTCCTTCTATGATGTTGCAACATAACAATACCATATTTGCATAATCACAAAAATTGTCAAACTGACGAATTTGGACTTTACACAAAGGGTATACAAAGTAGAAACACATAAGGAATGTGAAATATATAAAACCAAGAAAAAAGTGCTTTTATAACCCTACCTAGTTGACATAAGTTCCAATATAACCTTTCAATATTCGAAAGTGCCAATATAACCTTATCTGTTAGTGAAAGTGCCAATATAACCCCATAAGTTTTAAGGATGTGCTGATATAACCATACAAATATTAGAAATGTGCTGATATAACCCTACAAACATTAGGAATGTGCTGATGTAACCCAATAAGTTTGCATAATGTGCGGATATAACCCTACCTGTTCTGGCAGCGATCCGACGAACTATGAGGGTAAAATTGTCCACCTAATTTCAGAGTTAGCCCAAAGGGTATTTTGGTCAATTTACATAGAGTCAACGCCAAACAATTGAGGTTAATGCCGAAAATGGGGTTTGAGGGTTATATTGGCACTTTCATTAACTAGTTAGGGTTATATTTGCACTAAAAATTATCATAGGGTTATATTGGCACTTACTCAAGTAGATAGGGTTATATTGGCACTTATCCCTAAAACCAATCAGAAAGAGTATTCATTTCTTATCTTGATTCTATATCAATTATATCTCTATTTCCCTCGCTTAAGCGAAGCATATGACTAGTCGCAACACAAAGTTTGGAATGTAAGAACTCAAATTGAGGACGAGGTAACTCCTTTGTAAAGATGTCAGCAAGCTGCAGGTCTGCAGAAACATGAGCAACCTTGAGCTTGTCAGAAGATACCACCTCACGCACAAAGTCAATATCAATGTGCTTGACTCTCTTATGCGAAAATGGATTCCGAGCAAGAAAGAGTGCACTACTATTATCACACAACAAAATAGGAAGCAAACGAGTAAATACACATAAATCCCAAAGAAGATTCATCAACCCAGCTAGTTTTGCATCACTGCTTGTCATAGAAGGGTATTCTAATTTTGAACTATAACGAGAAACTGTAGGTTGCTTCTTAACACTCCAAGAAGCCAAGTTTCCACCAAGGAAAATGGGATACCCATATGTAGACCTACAAGTATCAATGCAACAAGCCTAAGCAACATCAGAATAACCCATAACTGGTAAAGCGGACTAATTTGCGTGACACTAAAGACCATAGTGGAGAGTATCACACATATTGCACAAAACTCAAGTGATAACTTGATAATGTCATTAGTAGGAGCCTGCAAGTACTGACTGACTGTGTTCACAGCATAGGATAAATTGCGACGTGTAATCGACAGATAATGAAGTGCACCAACCAGAGAACGATAAAGTGTGGGATTTTCAAACGGCTTACCAGAAGAGCTAACAAGTTGCAAAAAAAGCCACAAAAAGAATGGAAAAAAGTGTAAAACCCTGCATTCTAGCGCGCAATAAAATGTCCTTGGTGTACCTGGCTTGACCAAGGAATAAGTCGTCTGAAGTATGAACAACCTCCAAACCCAAAAAAATACTGCATAGTGCCAAGATCAGTAATCTTGAATTCCCGATTAACCCAATCAATAAACTTCCGAATGAGATGACCATCACTCCCACTAAGAATAATGTCATCAACATAAAACAGTAAATAGATAAGAGAGGCATGTGAAAATACAAACAAAGAGGTATCGAATGAACTGCATACAAAACCCAGACCAATAAAAAATGAGTTGAAATGATGAAACCAACCACGATGAGCTTACTTCAAAGCGTAAATGGCCTTACGTAAACGACAAAAAAAATTAAACACATGGGGGTCCTTGTATCCATCAGGATGCTCCATAAAAAACCAAAGAGTCAAGAACACCATTTAAAAAAAATGTATTCTTAACATCCAACTATCGTAAGGGCCATGATGCGCTCCAATTCACCGCCGCCCTTGCATCGCCGCCTCTACGCTGGAATCTTCAAGACAAAGCCCCTGAAGATTTTTTCGGGCAAGAGGCTCTGACGGACAAGTAAGCAAAAAAAATTACAAGTTTGAAATTAGGAATGAATAGTTGAGTACGTAGGGTTATCTTTAGCCTTTATATTGGTAGGCAAGTATGGAAACTGTTTTGTTTGCTTGTGGTGCAAGTACTCTCACCTTTGGCAGGTCCAAAAAGAATTACCCAAAAGGCAATGTTATGGACCGAGGATCAGTTGTACTAGGCACTTGGACCCATACGAATTTACACATTATCAATAAGCCCCTGGAAAGTTGAGGGTTCGGCCTTTGAATTTATCCCAATTTTAGGTTTGAATTCGTGCCCGAGTTCACGAATTCGTTGTTGCGCCCTTCTGAAAGGGCTGATTCAAATTGGCAGTTGAGCGAAGGCTTGTCCTCCGAGACCCCTTGACACTCTAGGGGTACAATTTTTATACTCCTGTGATCTGTTAGGGATCTGCCCCAGGTTGGCTTCGAACCTAGAATTTAACCAGATTGATGTGTTGGGGACTCTCAGCTTTCTAGTCTTTGTTAGAGCCCAAAGACCTAGATCTCGTCCCTTTTATTTCCCAGAGGGCCTTCGGGCCCCAGGAGATCTGAGTGGGGGGTTCGACCTTCTAATCTGTGTTAGAGGCCGAGGACCTTCGAGCCCCAATAGGCAAAACTAGGGGGGTTGGATGCCCGAAACTCATCCTTCTAATCTGTGTTAGAGTTTGAGGGAATTTGAGCCCCCAATGTTTAGGAGTTCGTCCTCCGGCTTTCTGGTCTGAGTGAAAGTCTGAGAACGTTTGAATCCTTATCTTTTAGGCATAAGAGATTCAAACTTTGGACCTCTAATCTATGTTAGAGTCTGAGGAGTTCGAATCCATGCATTTAGGAATAAGGGATTCTACCTTTGGCTCCTAAACTGTGTGAGAAAGCGAGGTGCTCGAATTAGAACCTGAGGGGTTTGAATCCCTGTAGTTTAGGAATTGGGGGTTCTACCCTTAGCTTTCTAATATGTGTGAGAAAGCGAGGTGTTCGACCCCAGTATTTAGAGATAGGGGATTCAACCTTAGGCCTTCTAATCTGTGTTAGAATCCAAGTTTGACTTCAAGGCGGAAAGTGAAAAAGTCGCGAGGGCATGATGCCCACTCTTAATTCTGAGCGTGCGAAGTCCAGGTTGAGTGCTACACACGCCACTTTCCCCATAAATACCTTGAGTTTCTTCCCATGCGGCCCATTTATCCATGCAATTACTTTCGCATAGCGGCCCTAGGTAATTTTTTGCCCCCTTTTCCTTCTATATATAAGGCGTCTGTCAATGCTTTTACTTCACTTTTTCCCAAACTTTTTTGAATTTCAAAAACTCTTCTTCTCTCTCAGAGAAGCTTCCAGGCACTTTTTTCTATTTAAACTCATCATAAAGCTCTGGTCAGACTTCGTCCATCAGTTTGAATGAAGCTGGGTCGGATTTACTCGATGTTCCTCGAGAATGTGAGAGATGATGAGATGGGGGTCAGGGAAAGCACAGCCGAATCGGAGATGGAACTCATAGAAGGTGCACCAACCGGGCCTAGTATCCCCTAGATTTTCATCATCTCAAAGGACCTCCAGTCACAAATCTTCTAGAAGCTTAACCCACAAAGGTAGAGTAGATAGTAGATTGGAGATTTTTGGGGTAATTGGCTAGGGGTTCTCGAGGACCGGGGTCAGAATTTTCTCAAAGAAGAAAGGACGGCCCTCCTTAGCCTCTTGAACTTTTGCCCAACTCGGAACCTTAGATCTTGATGAAACCCACTGGCGGTGGTAGCCCTTAGGTGGCACCGAGCAACTAGCAAAACTTCCTCCAACTTCTAAACCAGCTGAAAGGGAATCGGCAGCCGAAAAGGGAACAACTCAAGAATCTCGAAGGCAAGAATCTTCTACACCGATGGCGGAGGACATGACCGAAAAATAGGCTAGAATGGAGTTCTTTCCCATTGATGGTGTTTGCAAAATTGTTAAAAGAGAAAAGGGGGTTAGAAAACTTACTGGTTCATACTCCTTGTTATGGCCTTCATGACTCAATGTAGTGGTCTGGGTATTACCCTTAGGTACGAGCTATTTAGATCCATATACTACCTCTCCGCTAGTAGACCTATAGTGCATGCACCTGGTGGCAGGGATACAGAACTTGGGGGGGATCGTAACCCTTAATAACATTTTCTCGGACCACCCCGTGAAAATCTCGTCGAATTGCAAAGGGTGGCACAAAACCCCCCATTTACACCTTCAAGAAAGAGATAGAGGAGTACTATGTTCCCAACTAGAATCTAAAACCTAAGTTCAAGAATGGTGCCACCTATGTTGCTCTGGAGAGTGTGGTAACTGATAAGGATCGATTGCTAAGTGATCCCCTCGACATTTCGAGGAATTTTGACTTTTTTTTGCCAGAGGAGGTTTACAATTGGATCTACGGTCAGATTCCAGTCCTAATAAGACCCCCCCAATGGAATCTACAAAAATCCACTTCGAGCAAAGGATATGGGAAAAAATAAGGTGGTTGAGGGTGACCAGTCCAAGAGGACTAAGAGGAAACCCCCTTTGACTGGTGATGAAGGGGCTTCAAAGAAATCAAAGGAAAAGAAAACTAAGGTTGACAGCTCGAAGCCTACTAGACTCGGAGCCCATTCATGAAAGCAATGCTGAAGAGGCCCCTTTTAAGAGTTCCTCCCCACCATCCGAAGGTGTTTACATCATCCTTTTTTTTACTTTGATAGTTTTTATTTTTGCCCTTCTTGTTTTGTTGTTTTTTAAACTAATATGCATTTTTCTTATTTTGTTCAATGAACTTCGCCGCTATGCTTGGTCTCGAAAACGAGGAAGGGGAAAAAGAAATTTTTGAGGAGACCTACCATGGGGTTCCCTCTGAGCCCCTGGTTCCAGGTTCTATCCAAACGGAGGCCTTCTCAGAGGTTCAATCGGAGCTCTATGATAACTACGCAAGGAACAAATGGGATTGGGAAGATGTTCCCCCTTCCCTCTCACACCCTTCCCCTTGGAGGCAGCGGACTGACCAATCCCCGCAACAGTTGAACCTCTCGTTGAAATTCAAGTTGGTGGCTCCAAGAATACCGAGTTCCGAATTGGTAAATCCAACCTATCGGGCATGATGGATTCCACCTTGGCTCACAACCACTCTGGACTCTGTTGTCCAGATCTTTGTGGCCAAGGCTAAGGAAGCCAAAGTGGCCATTGCCAAATCCATGGAGCTCGAGGGAGAGCTGAAGAAGGTTGCCTCAGAATTAAGGAGGAATTAGAGAAGGTGGTCTCCGATTACGAGGCCAAAAGTGCGAAGATGGCCCTCGAGCACAAGGAGGAGCTATAGGAGGTGGAGAAGCTGACCACCGAGAAGGACACCCGCCTGAAGAAGATCGAGACAAAGCTGTCAGAGGCCCAGGCCCTAATGGAACTCTCGCCAGCAAGAATGCTAAGATGGCCCAGATATGTTCTCCCAAGCAACAGACCTCTGTTCTCGAGGCCTACACCAACAAACTTGTGAAAACTCTGGGGTTTCGGGAATTCTTTTCATCCATGTCTTTATTTTTGGTGGAGCTCACTTGGAATAACCTGGCCCATTGCATCTACAAAGATCTCCCTTCTGAGTACGCGACCATGCTAGATGTCCACAAAAACAATACATAGCTGGAGCAGCTAAACCACCTTTGGTGGAAATTTGTCCAGGACGGGGCATAAAATTCCCCCATTCTCGAGTATCTGAATGGGCCATCCTCACTTGGAATAACCTGGCCCGTTGCATCTGTAAAGAGCTCCCTTCTGAGTACGCGGCCATGCTGGATATCCACAAGAACAATACCGAGCCAGAGCAGCTAAACCACTTTTGGTGGAAATTTGTCCAGGATGGGGAATCAAATTCCCCATTCTCGACTATCTGAAGGGCTCCGGAAATTTTTTTTGGTGGAGGAGATCCACTATCTGGGGGTAGATGAAGACAAGAAGTGGGCTGAGCTGGACCCCCTCCCGAAGCCCCGACGCGGGATTGGCCCCTCTCCCTCAAGCTCTAGCCAGGCAAACCCTAACGTAGGAAAAAATGTATGAGCTATTTTCCTAGGGCCTCGAACGTACTTCTTATTCTTTTCTTAATGATTTTTTTGTTTCTTTTACTTATGTGTTTCCACTTTTGTCACTTGTAGACTTTAGATTTGGTACCTTATCCCCCCTCCCAATCTGCAAGGGGGGGGGATAAGGTAAACCCTAACGTAGGAAAAAATGTATGAGCTATTTTCCTAGGGCCTCGAACGTACTTCTTATTCTTTTCTTAATGATTTTTTTGTTTCTTTTACTTATGTGTTTCCATTTTTGTCACTTGTAGACTTTAGATTTGGTACCTTATCCCCCCCTCCCAATCTGCAAAGGGGTATTTCTTTCGACTTCCTTATCTAAGTCATGAAAGAATGGTATCACCAGATCGAAGAATGGGTATAGGAGCATCGAATTGAAGCCTCCCAATTCTGGTACAAGTCCGTCTAGCTTGAAGAGGAGCTTCAACCTACGCACAAAGAACTTAGCTCATGGCGCAATGGTCTCCACAAGAGACAAAAGGAACTCCTTGACGCACTTAGTAATTTGAGAGAAGAAAGGAACTCCTTAGTCGCGACGAAGGATGAGCTTTTGGGAGACTATCGTTCCCTCGAGGCTCGTCACAACAAAGTCCTCGAAGAGATCACCACCAAGGCTAGATTTACTTCCATAAATGAGTGTATTACTGTCGATAAGCCTTTTAAAGCTTCCAGTAGGGGGTTCTCCTCTCATGCCGAAGAAATCATTAAACGCTATCACCGTGAAATTGAGGGGCATTGAGTGGCTGTAGAAAAGGCTCGTGCCGCTCTTCTGGCTGCCACTTCCAAAATTTGAGGAATGGAATAAGCAAATTGGGAAGTATCGACAAACTATAATCCCTAATCTTGAACGAACCATTAGGGAGAAACAGGCCATTATTGGGGTTACTTATAGAGATAGGGAAAGGGTCGAGAGGGAAAATGTCAAGCTACATTAGACTTATATAACGACAGCTAATAGTTTTCAAGCGTATAGGTTTCGACTTAGGACGGCCGAAGCCCCCCTAGTTAAGGATTTTGAATTTTTTCTTCAGGATACCATCAACATTATGGAGCAAAAGCACATCACGAGAAATCCCAAGTACCATGAAGCTTATGAAGAAACCCAAAGGTGGTTGGACAGATTGTGAAAGAAGAATAACCCATATTGCTCCTAGAATGAGTGGGGCTTCGGGCCCTACCTAGGCCCCTCGTCCCGAGGCATCGACCCCAAGGGTTAACTCAACAGGCAACCTCACTGGTGTCTCCAGCCGAGGGAGGGGTTCTTGGTCTAACGAGGGAGGGGTTCTTGGTCTAACAAGGAAGGTAATATTGTTGTTCGAAGTTGAGCACCCCCTTCGATGATGAAGATGAGCCTTCGGTAAGAAGATCAAGGTGATAGGTTCCTTGGACCCTCAAATTTCACTCGATGACTAGAGGTGGCAAGTATGGGCCTCGTAGTAGTTTTTTCTCTAGTTGTAAGTGAATATTTGTTGTAATCGTATCCATGTACTTGTAAGCCATTACGGCCTGTATTATTGAAATAATACTTTTTGCTCCTTGTTATTTTCAGAGCCTTTTACCTTTCATGAAAGGTAATAGCCCTTCTAACCAAGTTGAGTTTTTCAACTTGTTTTCCTTCTAACTTACCGTTCGATGGGTTTTGCTAACCCTTGGAACGTTTTACAAGGTCAGTGCCTTGAGTGCTGCTGCGCTTTCAGGGAACCTTTTGTCCCAAAATGTTTGAGGAGCTGTGTTAGCCCTTCGAATGTTATACAAAGTCTGTGCCTTGGGCACTTGATGCACTTTCGATGGGATTTTTTGGCCCTTAGAGTGTTTTATAAGGTTTGTGCCTTAGGTGCTTGATGCACGTTCGATGGGCTTTGTTGCCCTTCGAACATGTATTATTCCGATTTGAGTTGAACATATATTACTCCAATTTGAGAATAATGGTGCTTGATGCGCGTTCGATGGGCTTTGTTGTCCCTTCGAACATATATTATTCTGATTTGAGGAGAATGGAACTTGATGCGCATTCGATGGGCTTTGTTGGCCCTTCAGACATATATTACTCCGATTTTAGGAGAATGGAGCTTGATGCGCATTCGATGAGCTTTGTTGACCCTTCGAACACATATTACTCCGATTTGATGAGAATGGCACTTAATGAGCATTTGATGGACTATGTTGGCCCTTCAAACATATATTACTCTGATTTGAGGAGAATGACCCTTGATACACGTTCGATGGGCTTTGTTGGCCATTCAAACATATATTACTCCAATTTGAGGAGAATGGCGCTTGATGCACGTTCGATGGGCTTTGTTGGCCATTCAAACATATATTACTCCAATTTGAGGAGAATGGCGCTTGATGCGCATTCGATGGGCTTTGTTGCCCCTTTGAAAATATATTATTCCGATTTGAGGAGAATGGGGAATTTTGTTTCCATATGGAAACGTGTGTTAGAATTATTAGGAACAAGAATTAATTATAGCAAACACGTTTCCATACAAAATAATCAAAAACATAGGAACCCTATCGACTCACAACACTACTTTGTCGAGGGTGTCCTCCGACCCAGAGCTATTTTAAGGCTGGCCCTTTTTTAGCCTAATGATGTCTATCGGGATTTTAGGGAATAATACCTCCTGAGGTTTGAAACATTCCTTCTGCGCAGAATTGGTTCACCTTGGGGGGTTTCTAGCACATAGCTACCTCTCAGGTCGGCTTCGACGACTAGGTAGGGTCCTTCCCAGTTTGCTGACAGCTTCCCTTCTGGCTCTTTTTGGCTTTTTTTCATTTCTCCACATTACGAGGTGACCTGGAGAAAACTGGACTTTTCAGACCCTTCGGTTATGATACCGCTTAACCCTTTCCTTGACTCTAGCTTCATGGAGGAGTTCCTTCTCTCTTTTTTCTTTGAGAAGGCCTAAGTCCAAGTGCCACTGGTCATCATTGTCCTCCTGTCATTCGTTGCTTATAGAAAATCTTCGAAAGGTGGGCAGCTTTATCACCGCTAGAATGACCGCCTCCGAACCATAGTCCAGGCCGTATGGGGTTTCGCTCGTGGGAAATGACTCTGTTGTTCAGAATGACCAAAGTATGATGGAAAACACATTGATCTAGTTCCCCCAGCCCCTTCGAGCCTCGATCAAATACCGTTGACAATGGTTCGATTGGTGACCTTCACCTGCCCATTGGCTTGGAGGTGGTAAACACTGGTGACCCTTTGACGGATCTTGCACTCCTTACACCAGCCTTTGAATGGGTCATTGACGAACTGAGCACCATTGTAACTTATGATTGTTTGAGGGATCTCGAATCGGCATATGATATTCTTCCAGCAAAACCCAATCACCGTTTTCCCTTTTACATCGGTCAAGGCTTTGGCCTCGACCCATTTTGTAAATTAGTTTATAGCCACAATTAAGTATCGAAAGTGGCATGGGGCCTCTGGGAAAGGACCTACCAGGTTGATCCTCTATTTTTCGAATGCCAAAGAATTACTAATGTTCATCATTTCTTCCTGGGGGACATGGGTGATATGGGCATGCCTTTGGCGCTGGTGGCAGACTTGGATGTGTTTGTTCACCTCATCAAACATCTTTGGCCAATAGTATCCAGCCAGAAGGATTTTTTAGCTATGGATCGAGCCCCTTGGTGACTTCTACATACCCCTTCATGGGTTTCACGAATTAGGTAGTCAGCTTCGTGGGGGGCTACGTATAGGAGAAGTAGTTGGAGGTGGCCTCAGCGATAATGGACATCTTCGTGGATCACATATTTAGACATCTTTAGCCTAACCTTTATTGCTTTGATGGCATCCTCCGAATATCAAAGATAGCTAATGATGGGCATTATACATGACTTCTGCTCTTCTACACCCATCATTGTTGCCTCTTTCTCAAATCTATGCTTGCTCATCATTTCCACCATTAAGTTCCCTTGGGATAGCAAGTCCAGGTCCGACAAGGCCAATATTCTAAGGGAATAAACCTTGTGGTTCTTCTCTTGAGGGACTTGAGTAAGAGTATAATGGTGAAAATGTTCGAGAATGGGCTTCACCACTTCCAAGTAACACTGCAAGCTTCTTTCCATGGACTCATCATATTCACCCTTGACTTGAAGGACTGCGATTTGGGAATCACTAAATATGTCAAGCCTTCAAAATCCCAAATCTTTGGCTATTCAAAGGCTGATAATTAGTGCTTCGTATTGCACTTCATTATCCGTGGCCTTGAAGTCAAAGTGTAGGGCATATGGATAATCTTTCTATTCGGGGCTCGTGAGTAAAACTTCAGCCATACTGCCTTTGGAGTGTGACGATTCGTCGACATACGACTGCCATGTCTCTTCACATTCTTGTTTATCACCAACTACGATTGGTTCAGTAGTCTCCACAATGAAGTCTACTAAGGCTTGGCCCTTGATGGTTGTTCTTGGGCGGAACTAAATGTCATGCTCACCCAGTTCAAATGCCTATTTCATCATTCATCCTAAGGTCTCCGACTTAAGTAGCACCTGCCTAATTAGATGACTGGTGAGCAAGATGATCTTGTGACTTTGGAAGTACGGTCGGAAGCGTCTTGCTGCATAGACTAGGGCCAATATTAACTTTTTGAGGGCATTGTATCGAGCCTCTAGACCATGCAATGCTCTGCTTACAAAGTAAACCAGGTGTTGGGTTTTCTCCTTTTCCTTTACCAGAACGACGGTTATTGCCAAGGGGATGCAAAAATGTATAAGTATAAATCCTCCCCCTTGTCTGGTTTCATCAGGGTGGTAAGTGCTCTTTTAGCTCTCTGGAGGCATTATCACATTCTTGTGTCCACTCAAATTTTTTTGGCTTTTTGAAACACATCAAAGAATGGAAAATGTTTTTCGGACCCTTTCAAAAGAAATCAACTAAGTGCTGCCAATAATCCCTTTAGCCTTTGAACATCTTTGACCATTTTAGGGGGCTTCATGTTTATCAGTGCTTTGATCTTTTCAGAGTTCAAATCGATCCCCCTATCTGAAACCATGAATCCCAAGAATTTGCCTGCTCCGACTCCAATCACGCATTTTGATGGGTTCAGCTTTAGATTGGCCTCTTGAAGCCTCTGGAAGGTTTATTTGAGGTCCAGCAAGAATTGGTCGAAGCCCCTGCTTTTAATCACCATTTCATATATATATATATATATATATATATATATATCTCAATGTTCTTGCCAATCTATTTTTCGAAGAGCTTGTCAACCAACCTTTGGTAGGTGGTTCCTGCATTTTTCAAGCCTAATGGCATTTTCTTATAGTAAAATGTCCCCACATCTATTATGAAAGATGTTTTCTACTTATCCTCCTCCGCCATGAGTATCTGGTGATAGCCCTTATAAGCATCAAAGAAAGCTAGCACCACATATCCTGTTATAGCTTCGACTAGCACATCAATAAAGGGTAGGGGATAGCTATCTTTGGGGCAACATCTTTTAAGATGCGTGAAGTCTATGTACATTCTCTAAGCCTCATCGTGCTTGGGGACCATCACTGAATTTGCTATCCATTTGGGATAAAATACTTCTTTGATAACCTCGGCTCGAAGAATTTTTTTGAACTTATTCTTTTATGGCTTCAGCCTTTCGGGGGCGAGTGATCTCTGTTTCTACTTGATTAGCTTTTGAGAGAGGTCTACATTCAGTCTGTAGACCATCAACTGCTTAGGTACCCCTGTGAAGTCGAAGGTGTCCCATGAAAACATGTCAACATAACAATCCAAGAGGTCTTCTAGCTTCTCCCTCGGTGCGGTTGGTATCAATTTTCCCACAGGTACTGTTCCTTTTTCTCGGACGGCCATTGGTTCTGTGTCTGTGGGCTTGATTTCTCCATTGACCCAAGCCACCCTTTTAGCCTCTTTCAAAGCTATAGCCAAATAGCTCCAAGCCACCGGGTGGTCTCTCCTTATGACTGATATCCCCATCTTGGTGGGGAATTTCATTATCAAGTGATAGGGGGACCATATTGCTCATGCCTGGTACATCCAGGGTCGTCTGAGTATCACATTGCAGGGGGATACGACATCAATCACCGCGAAGCTAAAGTTAATTATAACCTCCTTGTCTCTATCAGCTACTTTAATCGGTAGGGTCACGACCCCTAGGGGTAGCACCATTTTCCCGGTGAATCCAGACAAGGGAGAGGTTGTTCTCCTCAAACTTTTGCGTCCGAGTCCTAGTTGGTCGAAGAAGTTGGCAACCATCACTTCCACATTTCTACCATCATCCACAAACACCCTTTTGATGTAGAAATATCTAATGGTTTCATGGATCACCATTGGGTCCGAATGGGGGGTTCGACTTGGAACCGAGTCAGCTTCCGAGAAATTGATTGCTTCTTCCGGTCAAAACTACTTTTGGCAGGGTTCTCCGGGGGGCACATACTGAGATTGGGCCTTAATAATGATGTTCAAAGTTTGGTGACATACAACTCCATTGATAAAGTTGATCACCCAATTTACCCTCTCCCTCTGGTTTTTTTCCGGCCGAGCCTCGGCATTGGGTCGGATGCCTGCCTGGTTTCTAGCTTGCTCTCCGTCGTTTACCTGCTGCTCTCTGCCACCTCGATTTGCTATTTTATTTCCTTTATAATGGCATTTTCCTTGTCCCCTCGAGGAGGATTCTCCTCTCGGTCTTTCGATGCAGTCATGGAGCAAACCCTCGCTTGTGCATCTTTCGACTTGCTTCAAGTGAGTGCATTCATTTGTATTGTGGCCCCGCTCTTTGTAGTGGTCACAGAACTTGGAAAATCTCTCTTTCCAGGATAGTCTCTTTTGGGTGGTGGAGTCCGAAACATCCCCTTGTGAATGGAATGTATTTCCATCAGAGACTTGGTCAAGGGAACGTAGCCCTCGAAACCTTTCTTCGGGGGGGTCGGGCCTTCTCGACCATGATTCGGAGGTTTTAGGTCTCTTATCGCCCCATTTGTCTCCCTCTCACTTCCTCTTCGTGGCTTCTTCAATTTGTTAATATTGTTCCACGATCTCTTGTAGTTTTTTGCAAGGTTTCTGGCTTTTTTGAGACCAGCTTCTTGTACAAGTCGAAGTTGGACATCTCGTTCATGTAACCAAGTATTACCACATCCTCAGTTTGATTGATCACACTAAGGCTTTATTCCACCTATCGATGTTAGAACGCCTCCATAGATTCGCCCATCCTTTGGTTATTTTGGTAGAGCTCTATCAAGGTTTTTGTAAACCTTTTTCTTTTGGAAAAAAATTGTCCCCAAAGGGGCCCTCCTGAAGTCTCTATAAGAATGAAACGACCCCTTACCCAACTTGTTAAACCATTCTTGCGCCTTTCCTCGAAGGTAGCTTCCAACCAGCTTGCATGTCAGATGTTTGTTGAAGTCCCACAAATTCATCAGACTAAGGAAAGTTTGTATGAACTCCCGGGGGTCCGAATCTCCACTGTACGTAGGGAGCCCTTTGGGTGGTTTCACATCGTTGGGCCATCGGGTGGCTACTATTGTGGTACTAAAGGGAGAGGTTGCGACTTGGTCCAAAGACCCAATTAACCCTTCGAGCTCCCTCGTCAAGGCACCTCTCGATCCCCCTCCCATCTGCGGGTCTCCATACATACTCGGCAAGAATAGGGCATCAAAGCTGGGGATCTGGCTCGAAGCCATGTACCCGGAACGTAATCCTCCCACCATGGAGTTATAGTACAACTTTGATCGGTGAGGATTGTAGGAGGGGATCTCCAGTCGAAGCCCTGAGTACATCTGGCTCTCGAAGCCTAGAAAGAACTCTATCGGGTCGGCCATCGAATAAGGAATGGTTTGGTTCGAAACCGGAGGCACTGAGATGGGCGCGAAGTATACTAGCATTTGGGTCATGCTCAATAACATTGTTTAGGGCAGTGTCTAGGCCCCGGTGTCCATTTGATAAGATACTCCTGGGAGGGTCTGCATCCAGAACCTCGACTGCAGCACCAGGGGCATCGAAGGTGAGGGTCCCACCTGCTGCTAGATTATTCTTTGGTAGAGCATTGGAGGCTCCACCTGATAGCCAGTAGATTTGAGGGCTTGAGCCCATTACACTGATCCTGCAATGACGGGGTCAACGAGCTGCTCGTGCCCCTCGCAGCCTGAGCGACCCCTCTCGTAGCTTCTATTTGTGAATCCGATGTAGGTTCCATGAACTGCGGCTCATCCTCCCTTAGTCATCATGCCTGGCTTTGTGACGTAAGGGCTTCAACGCCCCCTACCCAAGGCTCAACACTGACCTTCATGGTTCTTGGGGGTACCTCAACTTCTATTTAAGAAGCCTCCAGGCCCTTTATCTCTAGGATCTGGACAAGGCCAACTTCCAGAGGCTTATTAACTGCACTAGAGAGGGTGGGGTCCAGTTTCATATCGGACATACGCCCTCTTCTTGTCCGATAAGGGAATTGTACCTCTTCGCCGGTGCTTCTAGCCTTGCCCTTTAGCCGGTCACTTCTACATAAGGTGCTTGTCGTAGACGTGGACATAAAAAGCAAAGAGAAACGTAGATCTAACAAACAGTCCCATTGGGTGTGCCAACTTAATGTGCTCCAATTCACCGTCACCACTGAACCGTCGTTCGTATTCCAGAATCTACAAGACAGCACCCTCTAGGTTTCCCGGAGGAAGAGGCTCTGATGGCCAAGTAAGCAAGCAGAATTATAAGAGTGTAATTAGGAATGAATAGTTGAGTGTGTAGGGTTACCTTTAGCCTTTATATAGGTAGAAAAGTAGGGAAACTATTTTGTTTGCTTATGGAGCAAGTACCCTCATCTTGGGCTAGCCCAAAAGTATTATCCAAAGGGAAACATTATGGACCGGGAGTCAGCCGTACTAGGCACTTGGGCCCATACAGATTTACACATTATCAGGCCAATTACGAGTAACAGTTAGAGATAAAATAGTACAAATAGTAGAAGCCTTCACCATAGGACTAAATGTATGATCATAATCAAAGCCAGGTAATTGCGAGAAACCTTTAGCAACTAACCTTGCTTTATGTCTGTCGAGAGAACCATCAGCCTCATACTACAAATGATAAACCCATTTGAAACCAATAACATTTGCAGTAGATAGACGAGGAACCAAATCCCACGTCTTTTGAATGCAAAAAGCCTCTATCTTAGAATCCATAGCAGTAACATATTCGGGATACTTAACAACCGAGCAATGGCTTTGTGGCTTGGTCTTAGCAAATAAAGCAATCAGTTAACCAATAATATCATAGTAAAAAAAATCCTTGTACCTGAGAGAACCAGTATGAGATTGAGTAGCCATTGGATGAAGAGAAGAGGAACTCGACTTAAGAGATAGCAAAGAAATTGAGGCAAGTGTGGAACTTAAGATGGACACAGACACCAAGGATGGCCGATTTGGGGAAGCTGGTGGTGATGGCGACATAGGCAAAGCAGCAGGCAGTGGTTGGACTGGTTCGAAGATGCAACAGTGATCCTCAGAGGCACAACTGACCACGTGTGGACCACAAGCACTGGTAGTGAGCTGGGCGAGTGTTGCAGCTCGTGTGGCGATAAAACTGGAAGTAGAATGGACTGCTGATTAGCGTACAGAAAAGAGAGATCGTTATTGGATAAACCCGGAGCTCCCAATACATACTGTAAATTAGAAATATCCAAAAGAATGGGCAATTTGGCTGAAGAAGATGGCTCAAATGCCTCCGAAGGCACGTACGAAGGTTCCAAAAAGGCAAAAATGTCACGTGAAGGCAAATCAGTGGCAAAACCAATACAAGTAGCTGGAAAAAGCATCTCATCAAACCGAGCATGGAAAGTGATTTACTCCTTCTTCATAAGAGGATCAAAATAATGATAACCCTTGTACTATGAACCGTAACCCTGAAATATACACATACTCCGAGGCGCTAATTTATGCGCATGATAGGTATGTAAATACAGAAAAATTTGACAACAAATGGATGAAAGTTGGAGTAGTCAGGAATGGTGCCAAACATAAAAGAGAGCGGAGACTGACAAAAAACACTTGAGTATGCAGTCTGTTCATAATGTAGGTTGCTATGGAAAAAGCATCATACCAAAAAGAATGATGAAGGCTATAATGAAAGAGCATCGAACAGTTTTGTCTCAATAATATGACGATGCTTCCTCTCTGCGCAACCTTTTGGCTCTGGAGTGTAAGGACAAGAAAGCTGATGATGAATGCCCTTAGATGCAAAATGATATCGCATGCGGTGATTCAGAAACTCGGTTCCATCATCCCGCTTAAATACTTTAACGCTGGTAGAAACTAGTTCTTAACAAGAATCTCAAAATGCATATAAGCCTCTACAAAGTCATATTTTCGTCGTAGAGGATATAACCATGTAAACTGAGAAAATCATCAACAAAAATGACATAATAAAGGTACTCGGCACGAGAGACAACATGTGAGGGTCCCTAAAGATCACAATGAACTAAATCAAGTATGTGTGATGCACGTTTTAAATTATCATTAAAAGAAAGACGCTTGCCTTTAGCCGTCTCACGAGAAGAACATATATGAGGCTTAGGCAGCAAACTTGTAACAGACAAACTACCCGTTCTACTTAAAGATGAAATAACAGATTTAGGAACATGTCCTAAACGACTATGCCATAGCTCAAATGATGCCTTGGCTTTATTTGAATTAACAAAAGAAACTAAAGCAGCAGCACCATAATCTAAAATGTAGAGACCCCTCTCACCGTGTCCTCGGCCCACAAGCTACTTGGCAACCTTTTTTTGGATAGTGAAAGAATTGTTATAAAAAACAACATTTAGATCTTGAGTTAATTTGGAAATACACAATAAATTCTTGGTAATATTATAAACAATCAAGACATCAGATAAAGTATAAGAATCAGAAATATGGGATTGCCAGTGTGGGAAATATGCAAAGAAGAACCATTGCCAAAATAAAACATGACGATTAGTGACATTGTTCAATTTGGAAGCAGAAGCAGCCATGTGACTGATAGCTCAAGAGTCTATATACTAATCAGAAGCAGCATTGTATTGTTGAAATTGATGTGGTTGAGCTGTATCTACGAAATTTTCAATGTCATCGCAAGATACGTGAGAGAGTTTGTAGCAGTATTCCACAAGATGACCGAGACGATGACACCACATGCCTACATACGTGCCACCGCTATGACCACCTTGTGAATCTTTTCCACCGCCGCCTGGATTTGGTGATCGGTCGGCACTTCTTAAAAAGCCGCATCCTTGATCGCCCCTGCTACGCTAGTTTCTGCGGCCTCCTCTTCCGTGAGCTGGCTGCTCGAATACTTGCTAAATGGCAGAAAAATCAGCATGTACTAGTCCAGAAATAGACGTCGATCAAGCTTTGAGAGAATACTCTAAAGTTTCAGCATCAGCCACAATGGTAAACAACTCTGGTGGAGGATTAATGATCATCTTTGCTAATGAAAACTGAGAAAACTTGTCATTCATGCAACGCCAAAACAACATAACAATATCATCGTCAGAGAGAGTGTCACCCATAACATGCAATTCATTAAGAAAGCCCTTAGCAGCGAGAGTAATTACCCTGAACAGATTGATCATCCTGACAAATACCGTGTAGGCAATCACGAAGATGAAGACGACGAGCACGAGAACTGTTATGATATTTAGCAGTCAAAGCATCCCATACCTGAGTAGAAGACATCATTCAATTGACTTCTGACATCGCAGATGGACCAAGGGATGAAAAAAAAGCAATGCTTGAATTTGTTGATTTGCGGAAGCTTTGGAGGATTCAACACCTTCACAATTCTTTTCGAAGGATCCCTTAGAGATTGAATCACTTGGTGGATCAGGTCATGGCGTAGATCAATGAACAAAACCAAGCAACTTATTAATACGTAAACCAGAAGTAACCTGAGTATGCCAGTGAGAGTAGTTGGAACCATCAAGCTAGATGGTGATGCGACTAATAAACGAAGGAAGTCATCAGGAACGAACACAAATAGATTCAAACACAACCAACCACACGACAAGCTTGTGATTGGTAGTGGATGACTGATCTAACTTTCGTGCGTGGAATGAAGAGAGCAGCAGCAGCAGTGATCGAAAAGAGACGTTGGCCAAGGGTGATCAGCAACGCGTGTGCATGACGGTGACAGCACGTGATCGGTGGTCGACAGAACGTGGATGGTGCGTGTGGAGGTGGCGCCCGGGTTTCCGATTGGCGATCGATAACAACTAAGTAGCGGCAGCAATTGGAAAAAGAACTGCGGGTGGGCGGCAGCCAGGATCGAAATCGAGAGAGATAATATTTGGTAATTTCAGGTAAACCAAGGAATATTTAGAGAGACCTAATTGATACCATGATAGAATGTAAAATTCACAAATAATTGTGGTTGTGTGCATTCATATATAGTGAGTACAAGGGATGTACAAAGTAGAAAAAAATATGGAACAAAAAATATACAAAACCAATCAAAAGGGTTTTGTTTTCTTAACCTCCAGACAAAGTGATAATGAACATATTTAGCTTTCAAGTTCCTGAATCCGAGACCACCATTCACTTTTAAATGTACGTATATACATGTGGGAACATAAAATGATAATCCCTTATTTTGTTATGTTTGGCACCATACCTTTAGGTGGTGTTATTTTTGCAAGTTGAAATGTATGGAGATAATTGAGTGGCGAGAGTAAAAAATTTAAGAAGTTGTTTAAAATGATTCATTTTTTGCCATAAAATGGAATGTTCCAATATTAGGCCATCTCCAATGCACGCAAAAGAACCGTGCCATGGAGGATAAACGCTAAAGAGTAAAGTGCCAAAATAACTTTGACTTTAAACTGAAAGTACTAATATAAGACTGTAAAACGAGAAAATGCTAAAATAACTCTAGCTTTATGATATATGTGCTAATATATTGTAAACTGGTAAATAATATATACGGTGGAACCCACGGTAGAGCCCGGATAGAGCCCTACCAAATACAAAACATAATCCAACCTTAGGTTACGAGGTGAACCTAAGGAGAGAATCCGTAAGGGGGGGAAGGAGGCTCTAGGAGCACCCCTCCTCCCCCCCTCCCCCCCTCATTTTCTAAATAAAACTAACTACCCTTAGCAATATAAGTCTAGCTGAGGGTAACAAAACAAATCCCAGCGATAATGGGACCGAAAACAGCAACCTGAAGTGAAGACAGGCTAGGAAATACTAGATAATGGGGTGAGAACAAACTCACTACCCATATGCAAGTGAACCGCTTCAACCCCTAACAAGTGGGGCCTTCTTCATTTCCATTCTATAAAGCAGCCGAGTATTATGGATCTTGGGTCTTGTGCAAGTTGAGCAGCCGGAATGTTGATGAAGGTACATAAGTCCAAGAACAACAAATAGTTTGGAATTCCTTGTGCAGCCGAGAGTGCCTCGGGTCTTGGATGTCCCATAAAGTGTGAAGCTGATGCCCAATGTTGCACCGATCTGGCACGGTGGATATCTGCTTCTACCATGTACACCTCTAAGGTGGAGAAAGAGGGATGTTATTGGCCTTCAGCATTCTCTTGTTGGCGCCGAGGTAATGTAGTGGTCAAGGATGTGTTGAGGCCGTGCCCCATGTCCTTGAGAATCCGAGCTAGATCACCTTCCCGAGGATGAGAGAATGGACGCACTTATACCGTGTGCATCAGACGTGGCGATTATGTAACCGCCTACTCCATTTTGAGCAAATGGACAGCTGTAAGCCAATTTAGCACAGAGTGCAGTGTGGGCTTAGGGTGCACAATTAACCTTAGATGATTCCATCGAATACCTCCTCGTGCTGTCGGGGGCCTTCTGAAGTGGTCGAAGACCTCCAACTCTCAAATATGCCCCTCGAGCGCTCGAAATCCTCCTACGCTCGATTACCTCATCGAGCTCTCGAAAACCTCCTCGAGTTCTCGAGGGCCTCTCTGCGCTTGGATACCTCCTCGTGCTGTCGAGGGCCTTCTGAAGTGGTCAAAGACCTCCAACTTTCGAATATGCCCCTCGAGCGCTCGAACTCCTCCTACGCTCGATAACCTCCTCGAGCTCTCAAAAACCTCCTCAAGTTCTCGAGGGCCTCTCTGCGCTCGAATACCTCCTCGTGCTGTCGAGGGCCTTCTGAAGTGGCCGAAGACCTCCAATTCTCGAATATGCCCCTCGAGCGCTCGAACTCCTCCGACGCTCGATGACCTCCTCGAGCTCTCGAGGGCCTCTATGCGCTCGAATACCTCCTGGTGCTGTCGAGGGCCTTCTAAAGTGGTCGAAGACCTCCAACTCTAAAATATGCCCCTCGAGCGTTCGCATTCCACGTATTCTCGAAAACCTCCTCGGCCTCTCAAAGGCCTTTTGAATTGCTCGAAGACCTCTAACTGTCGGATACTCCTCTCGAGCACTCAAACTCCTGCTACGCTCGAGAACCTCCTCGAGAACTCGAAGGCCTTCTGAAGTGCTCGAAGACCTCCGACTCTCAAATACTCCTCTCGAGCACTCGAACCTCCACGCTCGGTAACCTCCTCGCGCTCTCGAGTGCCTCATGAAGTGCTCAAAGACCTCCAACTCTCTAATGTTCTTCTCGAGCACTCGAACTCCTCCTACTCTCGAGAACCTCCTCGAGCACTCAAGGGCCGTTTGAAGTGCTCGAATACTGATGTGTCCATTTTAGATGGTTATTTTAGGCTTTTTAGGATTAGGTTTTGTGCAATTTTGTGCTCTACATGTGGCATTTTGCCTTGAAATCATCTAAGGAGGGATAAAGGCGGCTTTGACGTTTTTATCACTTTTTAGATGATTTTGTGTGACAAGGTGATTTGTTTGAAGACTTTGAAGATTTGAAGACTTTGAAGATTTATCTTTGAAGATTTGAAGATTTGAAGACCTTTACATTTAAGCTTTTTGAAGATATGAAGAAGTGAAGAGGTGAAGAAAGGAGAGCAAAGCAACGGGTGAAAGATGGTCCGGGGTTCTCAGAATTTTCCGAGAAGAATCAGCCTTCAAGAGTGGCACCATTGGATTCCTCTTCTCGAGCACTATAAAATCGACTACAAGAACTCCCGAAACGGATCAACGGTTCACCCGGAGGAAGCAAAACAAAACAGCAAGGCTGAGTTACTGATTTGGTCGCGAGTCGCGACCAAGTTGGTCGCGAGTCGCGACGACAGCATCCAGTCAGCCCTGCAGCAGCATTTTTCTCCCTTTTTCTTCCCACTATAAATACCTCTTCACCCTCTTCTTCCCACAGTTTTTTGGCCCCTGTTTTGGGCCAAAACCCTAGCTTTTTCTCTTCTTCTTTTCTTAGTTTTTATGTGTTTTCTTGTTCTAGAGTAGTTTTTGTACTTGGGAGCTATGGATTGAAGCTTCCATTATCTATGTAGCAAGAACTCATTTTATCTATCTATTTGGTGTTTTTGCTATTGTGCTCTTATTGTGCTTTAATGATGATTGTTGATGCTATTGATGTTATTGGTAGCTTGAGGATACAAATTGCTTGATTGATTGCTTGTTAGGGTTGGAAGGAATTAGCTACTCTTTCCCTCTTTTAATTAGGAATCCAAAGCATGAGTTAGAGCTTCTAAATGATATTGATGTGTTGACAATGTGCTAGACGAATGTGATTGATGTCGAACTCTTCGTCATGTTCGTTTGTGTAGCAAACGAGAAGAGTTATATGCTCATGGTCTATGAGTGGTCGCTCTTGACTAATCTCGTGTAATTGCATGAATTGGTTAAATGCTTAGTCACGGTGTAGTGGTCATAGGCATTGCCAAGCTTGTTGGTCCTTCGTGCTAAATGCCACCAATGACACCTTGAGTCGTGGTCGCGACTCGGGAGTCATTGGTGAGGTTTGACGAGAGATGTGGAACTCACTCTCGCAAACTACGAACTAAGAAGGATAGGAGTTCAGTCTCCACGACAAGTAGTTGAAGTATTGAATAGATGATTTAAATTCATTCTTGAAGCATTTGTTATTTGGCGTTTATGCATTCTTGACGGTGTGTTTCACTGCATGTGTGCCATGAGTTGTTTGAGCATAGGTAGTGCTTGTGTGGTTGAATTGTTTAGGTGTAGGAACGTGACGAATTCCGTAGCGCCTTTGCATGAAGATCTATGAGCATGAACTTAGAACTCCTTGTGATGTGTGTGTTGTGGTACTTGCTAGATAGGTGTGTGAGTGTTGGGTCCTGAATGCTATATGATGGAATGTGTGAATGATTCGATGAACTACATTAGATGTGGAAGTGGATATCCGTTGCCCCCAAGGCATTTTATCTTTGTAGTTTAAAACCCCTTTTCTTTAGTTTCGTTTGATGATTAGCATAGTCACTTGACCTTGCTAGTTATCTTGTCTTTTTATTTTCGTAACTTAGGAACAACCAACCAACCAACCCCCCCCCCCTTTACTTGCTTTTAAGTGTGTGTAAATATAGTTACTCCTAGCCTAGTATCAACCATTTGTGTGCTTAGACGCTTAGGAAGATCCCTCTTCTCATTGGACGACCCCGATTTGCCACTATCTACCTAGTTGTAGAAAGTAAGCATTTAGGGCTTATAAATTATCTTTTGCACGGCGGGTGCGACGACCGCCCGCCCGTCAAATACTCTCTGATACCCATCTCGAGCACTCGAATTCCACGTACGCTCGAAAACCTCCTCGAGGTCTCGAAGGTCATTTTGAAGTGCTCAAAGCTCTCCATCTGTCGAATACTTCCATCGAGCACTCGAAACGACTCCATGTCTAGAATGCCTATTCGGACGCTCAGGCACTTCTGTCGCAGCAACGCCAGCCCCCTCGAGCACTCGAAGTACTACAGCCACCTCGAGCATTCAAAGGTCCTCCATACTGGATAATCTCATGAGATTGAAGAATGAGGACAACACTTGGGAGTACAATCATTAGTGATTCCGGTAAGCACATTTTCCCATGCCCGGCCGCCAGGCAATGGCTAATTCCAACCAGCACACAGCAAAAATTCTCTTGACATCCATTTTTGAATCTGACTGTCCCCAAAGCATATGTCTCATCAAACAATAACCCACTAATTCCCCAAATTCGTGGCAATTTTCATGAGTGTGTAAGATTAATTCTGAGATCATGGCATAATACACTCGAAAATCTCCTCAAGTTCTCGAACACCTCAGTCTGATTTGTCCAAAAACCATCTCGTGGTCACAACAGATAATGCCGATTTTTAAACAGCTTGCTCCTCCTTTCATCCTTACCTTGGAATTCTCATGGGAATGAAGAATGAAGACAACACTTGGGTGTACCATCGTTAATGATTCTGGAGAACACAATCTGCCATGGCCGGTCGGATGGAAATCCGACGCACAGCAAAACTTCTCATGATATCTGTTATTGAATCTGACTAGCCCCAAAGAATATGTCTCATCCCACTCCCACGTAAACTCCATATGAACTTTCATGAGAAAATGAAGTACATATGGTTTTTCGGCATAAAAACATAGCCTATCGGTTTGAATACCAATCAGGTCAAGTAAACAAGGCCGGGTGATGTCCGAGATCTGAGCACATGCGAGGCCGGGGTTCTGAGCACAAGCATGGTCGGAAGGTGACCGGGTTCTGGGCACTAGCAAGGTCGGAGGGGTGTTCCGGGGTTTGAACACAGGCTAGGCCGGTCGGTTACCCGGGATTGTGCCCAAGTTTACTTGAATCCAATAAGAGTTCTCCTAAATACTAACACTCTCTATGCCTTAAAATCATCCTTAAACTTAATCCCCCATGAATTTCATTAAAGCTATCCCGAGCCTAAAGGATTTTGCATACAAATCGACACAAACTGTTTATAAGCATCTTTGTCTATACACAGCCCAGAATTATTAGACGAAATACATATTCGTATTGGTGTTCACGAGGGAACAACGAAAGAGTTCAGAATTGTGGCAAATTCATCACAGTTTTATGTTCGACATGAACATCAAGCACGAAATTAGCATTTTAATGAGAGCTGTTGACTCCAATAGTCAATGCCGAAATTAGCTGGATTTTAATGAAATAACAAATTTGCCCCTACATTAAAAAGAAAAAAATTTAATTGATCCCTTTTTTTTCTTCCAACCGCTACTCCATTCTTCTTCTCCCGATTTGATCCGCCATTACCCCTCCGACACCAGCTTCTTCTTCCCATCGACACCACCATTACCCATCCACCACCATTACCCATCCACCACCATTACCATAACTCCCTTCTCCTTCCGATTCTCAATAGCTTGGAGCAACAACCCATGGCAGCAAAATTCAACAACCAACCACTGAGCCGGAGCGGTATCTATTCAGTGAGGAAGGACTGAGGAAGCGAAATTCAACAACCCACCACCGTGTCGGTCTGCATCACCACCGTGGATTATTGGATTTTTTTAAAACCCTATCTTTCACACCGCCATGGATGGACGAGATGATGCAGTCCGAGATGCTAGAAGAGCTGTCGAAGTACTTCGCAGCGGTAGGCGGCAGAGGAGGTGGTGACTCAGTGAGTAGGACGGGCCGAGGAAGGGCACTAGAGGTGACTCAGTGAGTTGAACTGAGCTGAGGAAGGGCACTGGCGGTGCCGCGTCATCGAACAGGCACTCGGAGTCCGACAAGAGCATGCCGGCGCACTCATTCGAGGAGAGCCCAGCCGCCGTAGAAGCCGATTGTATCCGCGATTCTAAAGCTTATGGCAAAGCCGGAGGATGGGCCCCGTACTGGAGGATAACAAAGGAGAGAATAACGAGAGCGGCGGTGGCAGAGGAGAGAGAGAGAGAGAGAGAGTTGGATGAGAGACAAGATTCCAACCACTCAAAACCCTGGTGGCTGTGGTGGCAATGTTTTTATTGAGTTTCCAGCAAACTGATAAGCCGAGTCAGATTCCGGCCATCAAAGGTGTGGGGACGTCAAGCTCCGGGGGCGGCGGTGGTGGATCGGTTGGAGGTGGGTTTTGTGGAAGGTGGTGGAGTTTTGTAATATGATAGTAGGCAAAAGGCGATCAATCCGCTCGCCCTCAGCGGCCCATACCAGCCCACACCCAAGCCATCGTATGAGAGGTAAATCACGGTAGCCCAGCACCAGGACCCATGGGCTTGGCATTGCCTCGGTGCGCACAAGGGAGCCTTGCAAAGCAAGAACTCCCCACACTGCCGCTGCCGAGGATCGAACCTGGGATTATTGGCTTACCCACCCATGTCCCAACCACTGGGGTACACCCGTGGGTGTGTAATATGATAGTAGGGAAATGGGTGGCGGCGGACATTCGGAGGTCTGACTGCTGAGTTTGGAAAAAAAATTTAAGGGGAAAAAATTTTAGATGAAATTATCAAGTGTATTTGTCATTTCATGTCCAGTCAACGACCAAATTGATGAGTCAATGTCGGAATATGGTCTAAAAATTATATCGGCACAATTCATTATAAAATTATGGTTAATTTGACATTTTTTAAATTTTACAGGGTTATAACACTTTCGCCCTAAAGATGGGGTTAGAAAAGCATGTAACCAACGCTCGATTTCCAATGGTATGCTAACTTACCGTTTAAAGATTAGCGCATGTACAATAGAAGTCTAAAGAGTAAAGTGCTCATATGACCCTATATTTTGAGGGTTTGTGGTAATATGACCCTATGAAGTTGGAAAGTGCTAACATAGCCCTATGTTTTGCCAAAATGTGCTAATATAACCCTATCGACCTTATTTTGGCCAGAAATACATAAAATGACTATTATACCCCTATTTTTAAAAATAAATTTTAAAAAATGTTAAAAGACAATTATGCCCTCATTGTCTCTTTCTTCTTCCTCTTTTCTTCTTCTCTTTCTTCTTCCTCTTTTCTTCTGCTCTTTTCTTCTTCTCTATCTTCTTCCTCTTTTCTTTTGCTCTTTTCTTCTTATCTTTCTTCTTCCTCTTTTTTTCTCCTTTCTGTCTTCCTCTTTTCTTCTTCTCTTTCTTCTTCCACTAGCCTCCTACCCAAAATCCGCATCGTCGAGGCACCGCATCGAGGCGTCGCATCGGGCTCAAAATTGAGGCTTCGCATCGTCGAGGCACCGCATCGGACCCAAAATTTTCATCGGGTTCAACCGCGGTGGTGGTGGTGGGTCTTGGTTGGGTTCAATCGCGGCCTTCGTCGGATCTTCCCTGGGTCTTCGAATCAGACATCCTCCACCATGGATTCATAGTGGTTGCGATGCTCCGCCACCGGCGGATATTCATCGAGGTGGTGCTAGGGTTTTGAGATGGTGGCGGTGGTGCTAGGGTTTAGAGATGGTGGCGGTGGTGCTGCTGGGTGGCAGCGGTGGTGCTGGGCGGTAAGTGTACAGCGCAACTTCGGTTGAGATTCTCTGGCATTATTTGGTAAGTTTTCATATCATTTGAGATTGCTTGGTACTTGGTGGTGGTGTTGGGTGGTAAGTTCTTAGCATTGTTTGGTGCTTCGGTTGAGATTCTCTACTTGTACAAATTACTGAACTAAGTCATTCTTTTTGGCATTCTGAAGTAGGAGGATTCAATGGAATGGTTGTTGATATTAATCTGTCAGGGAAGCGGCGGAGGTGGTGGTGCGGCGGTGGAGGTGGTGGTGCGGCGGAGGTGGTGGCAGCGGAACAGCCATGGTTGTGGTCATGGAGATGATGAAGAAGAAGAATGTAGGGGTATTTTAGTCATTGTATTATTAGGTTTAAGACTAGGGATATTTTAGTCATTTTAGGTTTGGTCAATGCCGAAAATTATTAAGTCAATACCAGAATAGTGCCATAGGGTTATATCGGCACTTCTGATGCAAAACATAGGGCTACAATAGCACTTTTCAACCTCACAGGGTCATATTAGAGCAAACCTCCAAAACATATGGTCATATCAGTATTTTGCCCAAATCTAAATATAGAGTGCACTGTTGAAACGGTATCTCCTTCTTTTCCTTCTACATCTTTTTCATTCTTTGTTTTTTTTCTTTTTGATTATTGACTTCACACTATTTTCTCCATGAGTGCGTCTCTTGAAAGACGGTCTTTCCATAAGTCATGGAAATACCAAGGTTTAAAGTGTAAATTAGAAGAAATGAAGATAAAATTTTTGGGTTGCATGAACCAGGTAATAAATTTTATAACTACTACATGTTGCATACTAAATTTTTAATGTTGCAACTAAGACCTTTTACCTTTTATTATTCAAATTAAACTCCGTCTTTCCATAAGCCTATGGAAAGACTGTCTTTCCCAAGACTTTGCCTTTCTCGATACTTAATAACTAATTATATATAATAAATATTTATAATTTATATGCTGAAAATAAATAATAAAAAATATTATTCACTTCACAAAGTCTTGTTTTAGATCGATTAACCGTTCGACGGGGTCATTTTATAATTGATGTAACAAATAGGGAGATTTCATTTTTTTTATTGTAATGATTTTTCTATATCTTTGCATTTTAAAAAAAAAATGTATCATAATGTATAAATAATTATAATTTAACTCTTAAAGTCATTGAAATGAAATTTTTCATAATTGATCTAACTGTTAGTCAGTATTTTCTCAATTCACTTATATTTATTTAAATTTATGTATTAGTATTAGAATTAGAACATATATCACTCAAACTCTTTCAAGAGACAGACTCTATTTAATTTAATTAAAATTAAAATTTATTTTATATTATATTATATTAATTTTAATTTAATTTAATAAAAAATATTTCAGTTGACCAGTAATATAAAGATATTGAGATAAATATAACTTTACATTAAAAAGAAGATTCTGTTTTTTGAAAGACGGTCTTTCCATATACCATGGATGGTATATGGAAAGACCAAGGTTTAAATTGCAAATTAGAAGAAATGAAGATAAAATTTCGGAGTTATATTAATCGGGTCATAAAACTTATAACTACTACACATTGCATAATAAAATTTTAATATTGCAACTAAATTTTTAACCTTTTTATCATTCTAATTAAACTCCGTCTTTTCAAAAGTCTATGGAAAGACGGTCATTTCCCAGACTTTACCTAAAAAGAATGTATAATAAAATCCCGATGATGGTTATTATACTTTTTTTAAAACCATATTAATTTATTGATTAAGCAAAACTACACACTTGCCTGCCAAATTTTAGAGCTACATCGTGTTGCTCGGTGAGGGCCGATCTCGGAATATATTTTATTTGAAAACTATTGAAACTAAAATTGATGAAAAGCTTTAGGCTAGGAATAAACTTTGGATCTCCTAGGGAGCCAAGCTCAGATCTTGCATAGCATCAGTCAAAATGGAAGAGTCCTTCAAGATTATAATGTCTCCATTTTGATGCCCCGGTGTTGCCTATACTGCTCTCCAACACGCATATTCTTCAGATTGAAGTGGCGATGTCACAATGAAGTAATCTGAACCGTATACCCCTTCATTTGATCCTGCCTTGATAATCTTCCATGCTGCAACTCCAATTGTCCTTTTTCTGAAAGGAGCCATCAAAGATGATTCGAGTGAACTAAAATATTTTGTTGCCCCACTTTCTCTTTGATTTTTCTGTAGCAAGATGCCACCTCTCTGCTGATCAAAAGAATCCCCTTCCCGAAAAGACATGTAGCAAAGATGGAAAGTCCATGACTCCTTGGACGCTTCCCAACTTTGGATCGGGTTCACCCTCTGATGCTTAATCACCTCAACGTTCCTATTCTTTCAAATTTCCCATAATATGTAAATTGGCAACAGAATTGTGTCATTATCCGGAGCCTCGTGCATCCATTGTTTAAAACACTCCAGAAATGAGACCTGCTCACCCTGAAAGAAATCAAAACCCATTGTTGAAGCTCTCCAGATTCTTCTTGATGCATCACACTGCAGAAACAAATGTGTGTCGTCTTCCTCCATTCTTCCACATATGGTACATGAGGGGTTATTATTTAGCTTCCTGTTAAATCTGTTTCGTTGTGGGTAGAGCATTTGTTAACAGCCTCCACATGAAAATACATAGCTTGTAAGGGAGCTTTAGGTTCCATATACTGATCCACATCCTCTCATTACACGGTGTGGTTGACGACTTCCTGTGCCTCATGGAGTGAAAATGTTGTTCCAGTTCCAAATGATATCATTTCCTCACTGTGTATTTTCTATTACGATTTGGCTTCCAAAGGGGGATGTCATGTCCTGTATCAAACCTGTTTAGGTGTATTGAGAGGAGATGAGGGGCTACATGTGCTAGGAAGATAACCCCAACTAATGGGAACCTCCAAGTTTTGTGCTATGATATTAGTTACTCGACTTTCATGTTCGTTAATAACTGCAAAATAGAGTTCGGAGCAGGGGATTTTCCATATTTTGGATCCACTATTTAGTAAGTTTGACCCCCTTCCCGTTGACAACTCTCCACGAAAGGTTCTCCGTGACAATGTGTCTTGCCGATAATATGGACCTCTAACCCCAAGAGTCCCCGATTTTTTAAGAAACTATGGTGAATTCATCCCTCCTCGGATATTTGGCTTTATAGGTTCGTGTGAGGAGGCTATCATCATCCGACATAATTCTCCAAGTGTGTTTCGACGACAATGCTTTTCTTATTCCTGCTGTCGATGTGATTTCGAGTCATACTTCCCTTTTTGAGCTAGAGATGGTCTTCCATGATTTCCAGTGCAAAGACTTATCATTAGGATTACCTTCCCATATGAAAGTTGCAGTCACCATGTCAAGTTTCTTGAGGATTTAAGATGGGATTCTAAAGATACTAAGTGGGTGTAGAGCTATAAAAGCCAACACATGTTTGGCCAAAGTCACCCTCCCTGGTAGGTTAAGGAGTTTTGTTTCCCGGATAATTTGATCATTATTCAGCCTTCTATAGCTCTTAAACAGATATTCTTGTTGTGAGACATCCTCATGTGGCCATGGTGGATACCATTGTGTTTGTACGTAGGTTGTCTTCACATGATCTGTGATGACCTGAGCCACCATGTTCTGATATGAAACCCATTCCCCACTCTTAGTGTAAATCCCTTGAATTTGATTCTTATTTTTCCTCCTTGAGGCCCATTTGTGATAGAACTTTATGTTTTTCTGTCCAAATCTCATCTAGTTGACCTTAGCCCTTTTGCTTCCAGTAATAAGAAAGTTTATGCTCCAAATCTTGTACCCGCAATTTGGCTTCAGTGATATGTATACTCTTGTGTGCACGGTCTTGGCCTTGCTGTAGAACTTGCAGCTTATTATAAGAACCTGCAATTGCCTTTAAAGATTTTCAAAGGGGGAAGAACTCCAGTTGCATATATTTTTCAAGGTGGTTTCAAGTTTGCAATGGAGAGCTTCAGAAAGAGCCAATAGTTGTGCATCCGTTGCCACTATATTCCATTATCTCTGCACTATCTGCTCAGCTGCATCCACCTTTGCCCAGAATGCCTCAAAACACCTAACCTTTTTAAAACTTTGGAAGACTATCTTTAAGACTCAAAATCATTGGACCATGATCAGAGAATACAATTGGGAGATTGTTTAGTTTAGCATGAGGAAACTTATCTACCTAGGACTTGTTCATGAAAGCTCTATCAAGCCTCTCCAAGATCATATTCAATCATTTTCTGTTGTTCGACCAGGTGTACCATAGACCTTTATTTGAAACTTCTTTGAGGCCATGTCTCTAAATGAGATTTCTTAGTAACTCTGTCTTGTTTTGTGCTACTGGTAATCCTCCTATCTTGTCTACTTAAGATAGAAAAATATTTAAATCACCGAGTATAACAGTTGGGTAATCCTGAAAGTAACTTAAATTTGAAACTAACTCCCAAAAATCCGACCTCCCTAAGTCGATTGGCAGGCCATACAGAAACCCTAGACACCAACACTCACTAGTACGATCTGAACCCAAAACAAAAACATAATTTAGTGAGCTACATATAACACTAATATCTAACCGATCCGACCATAATATAGCTAATCCCCCTGATCTCCCGACTGATTCCACAACAAAACTGTTTGAGAGGTATAAACTTTGTTGCCATATGCTAAACTCTTGCTTATTTGATCTGGTCTCCGAGAGGCAAACTATGTCAGGCTTCCATTGTTTTATTAGCCGATTGAACATTCTTCTCGTAGGGTCTACATTTCCATGCTAATGTCGTCATGGCTGGCTGGGGAACTGATTTGGCACAGTTCCCGAAAGCCTCAGATTGTTGTTGTTGGCTTCTTCTTTGTTATCTTCATTGTTGCGTGTAGATGGGATGAAAGTGATCAAAACCTTCTCTTTACCATTGCAGGTCTACCCAATGCTAGATGCAGAGGTGCATAATAGATCGATACTCCGGTGGCGGCTGGACCGACGTGTTATTGCTTCAAGAGAAATTCCCGTCGAAATTCTACTTTCCCCTGGCTCCAAACCATTGATCGTTTGAAATCCATCTGATTCCATTGATTCTTTTCTACCATAATGATGGGAAATATTTTTTATTTTTTCCCTTGGCCTTCCCAGCATATCACTATGTTCCAGCTCATCATTATTGGTCTCATCCACTGACCTAGTTCTTTTGCTATAAGAGAACTCCAGTATTTTCCTCCCACAATTTACAAGGATTGGATCAGAGTGACATCTTTGCAACCCTGAAGTGGCACGGCACAAGAATGCCACTGGCTTAGCATTTGGACTCCAGTTTTGTTCAGCCCTCTCATCAGCATCACCATCATTTTCTTCCTTCCCCATTCTGTGAGTTCCCTTTTTGTTATTCTTGGCAACTGCCTTTTCCTTTTTCTCTTTTGTTCTACCCAGCAAAGATTGTTTTTCCTCATGATCTCCGCTTTCAGCCTTGATTTGAAACTTTCTGAATTTTGATAAGGTTTTGTATTGGATCCCTGTCATGCGTTTCACCATCTTCTTCTTAGGTGCCAATCTTTTCCTCGTCAACCTAAGCTTCCTGACTTCCCTTTCCATGTTTACACTTAAATTGCCGCTTTCACCATTGCTCTCCTGATAAAAAACTATTCCATCAATAACGATGAAATTCGGCTGGGACTAGACAGGGGTTGGGTTGCTTAGGTTGGTCCCTGATTTCTCCCTGTTTCCTCCTGGCCCCTGATTTTCTCCTCCTCCACTTGCATTGCCAATATAACATTGTCGATGTAGTCCACCGCCAGTTGCCATTGAGAAGAGAAAGCCTCATGCACCTCATTGTCAGGCAGTCGGCTATACCTTTCTCAACGATTATCCATATAGCCCGTTGGAATTCTTGTGTTTCTTTGAAGTTTCCTATGAGAGTGCTCCTTGAGGGAGGACATAAATAGCTCTTTGTTCACATCATACACAATATCAATGCCACGGGCTGCATTATGGCGCTGGATAAACTCATCTATGAACGGCTCAAGAACATTATCATCCTAGACGAGGCAACGTTGACATGGATGTCCAATCATTCCACATCTTTTGCATAATTTGTACAAGCGCTTGTATCGTATATCCACCCATAATCTTGTCTCATCGGCCATATCCACATAAAAACCATATAACAATGGGTCTCCTGACTTTACCCAAATAGTGTCACGTGATGATATCACTATTAAAATATTGTTTAAAATATATTAAATATATTTTAAAATTATTAATATATAGAAATAAATTGTGGGACGTGGAAGAAGTGCTTTATTTCTAGCTACATGTAAATTTGATACTTATTTTTATAAAAAGTTAAAATTGTCAAATACTGAGTTTGGAGGTTTTTTTCCATTTTCATTAAGCTCGTGTGTTTTCAAAAAATGGCTTGTATCAAGTTGCCTAAAAGCTTATATCAAATTGCCCTAAAAAGGGTATCATAAAGGCACATGTCAAATTACATATTTCTAGTTATTATGTCATATTTTATTATTTTGACTTATGTTAGATCACTTAAAAATTAAACCAATCATGATTAACCTTATTTCTATAATTTTTAAGGTTTGATTGTAGCTATTTATATTTTACAATATAATTATATATTTTAAAAAAATTATGAAAAGCTAATTGCAATAAATGGAAATAAACATCAAATTGATATATCAGTTATATTTAAAAAATTATGCCGCTAACGGGGGTGGGGTTTCTAGTGGTGGGGCTGGTTGTTCAGGGCGGCGCAAGTGACAGTGCTGGGTGCAAGGAGCGGCTGCGCGGTGAGTTAGTGGCAGGTTTCTAGGCGGCGGGTTAGTGGCGGGGCTGAGGTGAACCCGGGCAGCGGAGATGAGTTTGTGGAAGCGGTGGAGACAGGTTAGTGGAAGTGGTGGAGACAGGTTAGTGGAGGCGGCAGAGATTGGGGGAACCCCGGCAGCAGTGGGAGATGAAACACCCACGGATTTGTAGACGATGGTGGTAGACTTTTGTGTGGTGGGTTAGTGGCAGATTGGGGAGAACCGAGCGGCGAGATAGGTTAGTGGAGGCAGTGAAGATGGCGGAAACGGGGTGAACCCAAGCAACACTGGGAGCTGAAACGCCGGCGGATTTGCATTTGTTGACAGTAGGTTTCTGGGTGGCGGGTTAGTGGCAAGGTTAGGGTGAACCTAGGTAGCGGAGACAGGTTAGTGGAAGCGGCGAAGACGTGGTGAACCCTAGCAGCGGTGAGAGCTTAAACACTGTGGATTTGCAAACGGCCACAATGGGTTTCTAGGGTTAGGGTGGGGTTTCAGGGCAGCGGGTTAGTTACAAGGCTGGGTTGGGTTAGTAGAGGCGGTGATACGGGGTGAACCTGGGCAGCAGTGGGAGCTGAAACTCCAGCGGGGTTATGGGCAGCGGGTTAATGGCGGATACCCAAAAAATTGGTTTCTGGATTTCTTGGCTGCGGTGTGACGACGACGGTGACGGCAATCGGTGGTGGGGTATGTTTGAGAATGAAGAAGAAGCTTGGGGGTACAATGGTCTTCAAAATTTATGTTTTGAATCCAGTGGTAATTTCATCTTTTCATTTTCGCTCAATGGCTCACTTCTTTGAGTCAACGTCGGAATTCATCAAATTGGATAAATCTGCACAATTTTATAAAAATGCAGGGTTAATTTTACACTTTCAAATTTTACAGGGTTATATCTACACTTTCAAAAATTAAAAAGGGTTATTTCTACAGTTTGCCCCAAAATAATCAACTTATTATATTATTATACAAGTTCGGTTATTGTGACAAAAGCTTGAAAAAAACCTCACTTGTTAATTATCATCGAGATTTACCCTGTTTATTCTAATGCAAGAATTTTCATCTGAGATGAAAACAAAATATTAAAATAATAATATTAGTATTATATTGTTCAATTTCATTTTTACGTATTAAAAAGAATATTGAAATGATATATGCTAAATAAAATGGTATCTAAATGATCTAGAAGTGAATATGATAAGACTTAGTGATTTTTTTAAAAGAATATTAATTTTAAAATTATTTTTTAATATTAAAAGTGGGGTTCATGCCATACACATAAAGGGAAGATATGGAACCAGAGTTGAATCAAACAAGGTCTTCTTTGTGAATATCCTTGGTTGATTTGGCTAGGTTAGGTTGCACCGCATACCTGGTATCAGAGCCTCGATGGCGGTCCGGGGCGGCTGAGCGCCCTCGCCAGGTCTAGGTTTCTCGGGGGGAGGAGCCGGGGTGGGTGGCCGCCCCTGGGCCTGCCCTTCCTCGCCCTTCTTCGCCTGGTCACCCCGCTCTTTTCTTGCAACCTTCCTTTTGCTAGGCTGAAGGGGAAACTGTAGCCCCGAGCTACACTTTGAGGGAAATTGTGAGGCTCACCCAAAATTATAAGCCCCCTGCTGGAAGCGTAAATCCCAGGAGAGGTGGTATTATGGGGGGGTGCGTGGAGGGAGAGTCCAAGCTATTTCCCAAAAGTAAGCAAGCCAGGGGAGCATTTCTCGAACAGTAAGCCAAAAGGAGGTAGTTGCAGGGAGAGAGGGGAGATCCATGTCAAGAAGGTGGGAAGAAGCCATCCAGGAGTGGTACGCAACCTCGTACACCGCCAGCCTTGAATACCTAGACCTGTCGCACTCTCAAAATCCAACCACAAAAGAAATAGTAAACAACCTTGCTGTTATTTTTAGTCATCTTAACCTTTCTTCCAAAGTTCAACTGAAAAACTTCAAAGAAGTCCTGGGTGACTTAAAAAAGGTAGCCCAGAGGGTAGATAGAGTAGAAAAGGCAGTCCAAAGCAACGAAAATGCCTTGAAGGAGCTAGCCCAAGAGGTCATCCAAAGTGTTGCTCGGCCAACACAAGTCGAGAGGCAGGCAACAAAGCTCACAGAAGAACTCAAAGCCAAGCTTGAAAGGGTAGAGGAAATTCTACTCAAAGTAGAGTCTTGGGTCTCTTCGTAACAAACTCAGCAGCAGTTAGCCGGACTAGGCTAACAAAATGGCAGGGGAAGGAGTCCCTGCTCCACCTCAACATGAGGATCAAATCCGGCAGTACCGGTCAAGCAGAAGAGCAACCTACAACCTGAATATGCGATGGAAGCAGCTAACAGGGAGGACTCATGCCCTCACCCTGAAACAACAGATTGACCCGCAGGCTGAGCTGGCCCTGTCCATGAGGCAACAAGCAAGTCTTGCACCAGCAGAGGTGTTATATCACTCTCGGCGTGATGAGGCCAATCATCGCGTTTACACTCACTGGTCAGAGGAAGCTATGATGATAGCTGATGGGACACAGGAGGATTGAGCCTTTATCCAGGAGGACAGTTTTCAGAAGCTCAGGCGCAGCGGAATGCAGTTCATCCACCTGGGATTACTGCAAGTCAGGCTGCAAATCCTACATAGGGCTGAGCAAGGAACGTTGGCTCTAGTCACATTTAGAGACAGCAGATGGAGGGGAGATAAAGCTATACTCGCCACCATGGAAGTTGATTTAACCAACGGCAGCAGTTGGTCTACGTAGCCCCGAACTTAATGATGGCTATAGGTGACTTCTACAACTACCTCCAAATCTCCGTTCAAACAAGATGATATGGAGACTGGCGCATGGGAGAAGCTAACCTACTGGTAACCAGAGGAATAGTGGGAAGATTATCCAACACCTCCAATGTCGGCTTTGCCTACGAAATCAGCAACGTAGTAGACTACTTGGCTACCCGAGGGGTAAAGGCCCTAGCAAGGAAAAGATACAGTGCCATGGATCTGCAAGGGCTACATTGGGTAATGAAGGAACCCAAACTAACCATCCCAATGAGGCCAAAGGAGGTCAGCAGCAGGAACCTGCCAGGAGGAGCAGTATCCCTCAGATTCGATAATTTCACTCCAGTGACGGGACAAGGAAGCAGTACCACTGGCGTACAGCTGGAAGATCTGGATGAAGATGAAGAGGCGATCAGGAACCACAAGGTATATGTCCTACGAGAAGGGCCCATCTGGAACGCCCTGGAGGACATGGAAGAAAAAGGGGGATTTCTGGGCAACAGTAACTATACCCCCAGTTACGATCCCACTCTACCAGTACCTGTTACTGGCTGGGGGCCAGAGTTTCAGGGCCAACCTCCAGGAATAGAGGCGGAGATGGATGCTAAGCTACCAAACAGCACCTAAGATGAGGATATTATGGCTAGTCAGCCATGGTCAGATAATACCAGGCATCCATACACTAAACACTGGGTGAACAGGAGTGCAAGCCGAAAGGGAGATCATAGCAGCCCAAGTGGCCAAGCAGCAGGCTACCCCATGGAAGACGATTCAGACAAAAGCAACCCGGTGGACCCTTACATCTATGATCCAGGAGATTCACGTTTCTCACAAAATCGTCATGGGGCTGATAGCTCAGAGGAAGAGGGCTACCTGTGGCAAGCCTACCAAGGGTCAGGAGAAAGAACATGGGATGGCGCTATTGGGCCAAACGAAAGGGCCGTAAGCCCAATTCCCAAGCCCATGGAAGACTATCGCCAGGACTGGTACACCTCGGAGGACAGCGATGAGGGACCACAATGGTATGATATTGAATATGGGCTAGAAGGAGAAGTAGGTTATAAAAACCCGTGGAAAAGCCCAAGGAGAGCCCAAGTAACACGAAAGAAATCACAGAAGAACCAGAAGGCAAAAGGACAACGTCTGACAGGAGGAACAAATCAGCCCACTCATGGTGCAGCAGGAGAGGACACGGTGGCAGTCATGAAAGAAGTGTCTACACAAGGCGAGGAACTGGAATTGGAGTACCCTGTATTGGAAAAACTAAGGAGGCGAGTTGAACAGCTCTACTCGGCAAGTGCAGGGAGCAGTTACCAACCACCGGAGGACACAGCCATGGGTCCCCCTACGTACCCACCAGGAAGAAATGAGGCCCCAGACAGACCAGAGTTCGAAGGCTACAGCAGGAAGGACTTAGGCCTTAAGGCCAAGGATTACTCAGAATGGTGGACACTACCTTCAGTGCAAACCCAAACAGGAGCCATGCTTGTTATCCCAAAACAATTAGGGGATTTCAACGACGTTTTTAGTCGATGGGAGAGCATAACTAAAAATGTGGTGGCCATGCAGGGTTTCACAGAAACACAGGAGAAAATGAGCTTCATCGAAAACCTTATGGGAGAAGTCGAGAAGCTATCCTGGGTGCAATGGAGGATGGCGTACCCAACTGAGTATGAACAAATGCTCAGTACGGCAGACGGAAGGGAAGGCACACAAAACATTACTTCCCAGATCAGGAGGGTCTTTACCCTGGAGGATCCAGCACAGGGATCTACAGTAATACAGGATGAGGCATACAGAGACCTAGAAAGGCTCACCTGCCCTGATGTCAAAAACATACTGGAGTTCCTCAACACCTACCTGGAACTGGCAACAAAGTCCGGGAGACTTTTCTTGGGATCAGAATTATCGGAGAAATTCTGGACCAAAATGCCTGCAATGCTAGGGGAGAGAATAAAAGCAGCGTATACTGCGGCATACCCTGGTAACAGTATCGGGGTACATCCAAGAATCATGTTCGCGTTCCGATTCTTGCAACAGGAATGCAAGAATGCTGCTTTCCAGAGATCATTAAAAGACCTCTCTTTCTGCAAGCAAATCCCGATCCCAGGTTACTACAAAGATGGGAAAAGGTATGGGTTCCGAAGGTCAACAACTTTCAAGGGAAAGCCCCACCAAACTCATGCCAGGATTGAACCCCGGAAGTACCTCTTGGGGCGCAAGAGGTGCAAGTGTTATCTCTATGGGGAGGAAGGCCATTTCGCCAGGGAATGCACCTCGGACAAAAGAAGCATTAAGAGAGTGGCCCTGTTTGAAGGAGTAGATCTTCCAGGAAATTACGACATTGTGTCTGTCCATGATGGTGAAGATCTGAGTGATGGCATCTACAGCCTATCAGAAGGGGAAGGAAATGGGATAGCCAGCTTGGTTCAGACAGAGCAAATCTTTCTCTTACAGGAAGAAGAGTACGTAGGACAACAACAACAAACAGCTCAGCATCAGGAAGGGTATCACACACAGGAATACACTGTAGGGGGCAACAAACCAGTACCCCTGAGCGATGAAGAATTCTTGCGCCAGAAAGCAGGAACCTTGGTGGCAACTGCCAGCAGCGTCAGCAAGAAGATGACAGCGTTGCATGGGATTGCAGCATCCAGGGAACGAGTCCAACAGTAAGAATGGTGGTAAGACCGAAGAAAATAAATCTCTGGCTCGTTTATTTTCAGGCCAACTCAGAGCCGGACGATACGCCTTTCCGGTAGTAGGCGACTATGCAACCAGGTGATGACCAGCACAGGGTTTGGGTCAACACCGGCAAATAAAACAAGCGGTATGGGCGGCAACTCGACGTCAATGCCCATCTTGTGTTGTAGGCCATCTGGACATTCCGGCCAGTCAGTAGGGGCGGCTCCCCGTCGTCACTACCCGACAAAGTGTGGGCCATAGGAATCACTCCGGCCATAATTAGGTGCTCAGCTTCGCGTCAAGAGGAAGCCAACTCGAGCCTAACAAGACAAGGGCGGCTGAACTATTCACCTAGAGTATGGCAAGAAAGTCTTAAAGGCTGCCTAGCCTTTTTGACCTTTTAGCACACCTAGGTACCTAGCTAGGTAAGAAAAGTCTTAAAGGCTACTTTTAGGCTTTTGACTTAGAGGCACACCTAGTAGCTAGTAGATAAGAGTAATAATTGATCTGTGTGTATAAATAGGCTTAGAATTCCTAGTTCTCAGTATTCGAATCACAACTCGAAAACTGAGAGAGTTTAGGAGAGAAAAGCCCTTGTAATCCTTAGTGTTCTTCAAGTTCTTCTTCCAAGTTCTTGAAGTTTGTATAATACAAGTGTTTTAATCCATCCTTGTTTCGAGTTTTATAGCCCTTTCAGTTCTTGTTCCTTAGTTAAGGTTCCATATCGTTTATGCTCTGCAACCAGAGTTGAATCAACTTGGTGAAGTAGAAAACATTCAGCACCTGCTTTTTGATTGTGTAAAAACAAGGCAAATTTGGGCTGGTGTGTTGCAAATCTGGAGGAGGCCGCAGCAATGGGATGAGGAGCTGAAGTGGCTTATTTGCAGGTACTCTAATGAAGACACTGATTGCTGAGATGGTGTATGAAGTGTGGAGGGTAAGAAATGAGGTATGTTTCCGGCATAGTGAGATTGTAAATGTAATAGAGGTGACAAAAACAATTTTAGATAGTGTGGTGTATAGAGCATGGATGAATCCTAAAGTTAGGAAGCACTGTGCACAACTTATGGTAGCAATTTGTAGGGTTGAAAAAAAGATGTAAAGTTGGTATATTCATGATGAAATGAAAGTTGGTTTATCCCCAAAAAAATAATAATATTAAAAGTGAGAATAGAGTAGGCTATAATGTGTGAACTTCGTACTCCCTCCGTATCAAATTAAATCACACAATTCTTTTCAATAATCATCAAAACTCACGTTGACAATCAATATCTTTAACTATTGTATAATAAATAGAGTCCATCTTTTCAATGACGGTCTTTCCATAAATTATAGAGAGGTCAAAGTTTTTTTTTGAAAATAATCATTCACAGTTGTTGGAAGAAACGTCCAGCATCGATTACAATAAGTGGAATTAACATCTATTTCAACTACCTTCTAGTAATAGCTAATATATTGCAAAGATATCTAAATTACATGTCAACCAAACTGATCGTCTGTACTGTTACAAATTAAAGATCCAATAAAAACTATGATATCGCCATCAGAATATTAACTCGCTTCCCGCAAAAACCATGACCATTTGTAGAGAGGAGTGTATCACACATCAATCTCTTCGCCAAACAGAGATCTTCAAGAACTGTAACACCACTTGACCCAGAACAGATCTATGTTGTTCAAACTGTAAACACCTTGAAAAATATAGATCTAAAACATCCAAATTAATGGAAAACCTAACCAAAAAAACACAAAATTATAAGAACTCGATCTATACAACCAGATCAAGAACAAAACTTCGACGCAAACAACTAAATAGAGTGATCATCACGAACACAACAATCTAATCTATCAGGTCGAAGAACAATACTAATGTATGGAGACAGATCCATACTAATGTATGGAGACAGATCCATACTTATTCAATATCATTAAATTCAAAGAATATCAAATGAAAAATTAATGTTTTCCCATCTCCCCATGATGGGAAGAAGGGGAAAAGAAAATTGAAGAGAAAATATGGTTTTTTTTAGAGAGGGGAGAAGGGGATACGACAGAGGGGAGAGGGTTTTTTTTGGAATGACCAAAATTTAAACTACAAATTAGAAGATTTGAAGATAAAATTTTTGAGTTGCATTAATCGGGTCATAAATTTATAACTATTGCACGTTGCATAATAAGTTTTTAACATTGCAACTAAAATATTTTACCTTTTTATTATACTAATTAAAATGCATCTTTCCATAAGTATACGGAAAGACGGTTCTTCCCAAAACTTTGCCATAATAATGTTTATAAAAAAATAATACTTAAAAATTACCTACAACCAAGAATCTAAAAGATATCACATATAATAATATTATAATTTATAAATTTATTTTAAAAAGAAACTAAATTTAACAACTTTAATTGAAACACTTTCATTTTATACTCCCTCTGTTTCTCTAATAGTGGCACATCATTTTTTGTGTTAGAATTTACGATATGCTAAATGAGTGGATGAAATTGAATTGAAAGAATAAAAAGTAAAATGAGTGGATGTAATAACGTTAAACTTGCCATAAATAAAAACTGTCATTATAAAATAAACATCTCAAATTAGAAAGTGTGACACTATTAAAGAAATAGAGGGAGCATGCATGTGATGGGACTCGTAGTTGAGATATGAGCCCGCTACCTACCCAAAGTTCAAGTAGTCATTGAATGTCGATGGGTTAGTCTCTCTCCCTCCAAAATATATATTCCATTCGTCCCAAATTAAATTGCACACTTCATAAAATATTACTATTTACTGTTCAACTTTAATCACATATTTGAATAGATATATAAATAATAATATTATCATATGTTATATAGTTTGATTCGTCGTAACATGTAATTTCAGAAAAGTAATTTTTTGTATGACATAATCATACGTAATTAAATATATTAACGATTAGACAAGTTTCTTGATGAGCGTGAAATTCTCTCTCATACCATTTAATTTGGGACGGAGGGAGTATTTTGAATAGGATTTTCTTCTTCATTAAATTTCATGTTTTATTAATGATAACAATGTGGAAATGCAAAAAATGTGGTTCATGTATTATGTATTTAAAAACTAGTTCCTACCAATCCTATCTTTCAGTAATTACTCCCTCCGTGTTTTTTTTATTGGCACCTCTCTTTTGGTGTTATAATTGAGGAGATGCTAAATGAGTGGATGAAATTGAATTGAAAGAAGAGAAAGTAAAATGAGTGGATGTAAAAACTTTAAACTTGTCCAAAATAGCAAGTGCCAATTAAAAAAAATTACCACTTTTAATAAGTGTGCCAATGAAAAAAAAATGGAGGGAGTATATCCGATGAACCAAATACTGCAGCTCCAAAATAATTCAACCGACTTTGTTTTCTTTTGCAAATTAATGAGGAAACATTTGTAAAACAGTATAACACCATTCCATGATTGAGACTGTCAGTTTGGGATGACCTATCATAATCAGTTTAATGTCATGTAGTTTGGCGTACTATATAATTGTATAAGGTATAATATATATAAAAAATAATTATTGGATGAGAAAGTCTTCCATTAGATCGATTAAATGATTAATTAATTATGAAAAATTTCATTTCAATTACTTTTAGGGCTAAACTATAATTATTTATACATTTCAATGCATTATGACTTTTTTCTAAAGTTATAGGAATCTCGTTGCTTGCAATAAATAAAAATAAACATCAAATCACTATATTAGTTACATCAATTGTAAAATAATCACTTCTAACAGTTAGTTGGTCTAATTAACAAAAAATATTATTTGATTGTTAAACTATATTATTTTAATAAAATATATTAACATGTCATAAACTAATTGAACTATTTGCAACACAAATTAATGTATTTCATTTAAATAATTGCATAGCATTATTATATATTATATAATTTGTTTTAGCACAAGGCACAATAAAGACCCAAATGCATGTATGTAAGGAAAATATATATTATACTATCAATATGTAATGTTTCTACCCAAAATTTAAATAGGCGTGTGAGTTTGCTCAAATAATTTATATGATCCAAATTTTAATTGCTTTAACCTGAAAATTTTTTCACCTTTTCGTGAAAAAATAAAACGTAAGTGGTCTTTTCATAACTTATGAAAAAACTATTTTTACAGAGATGAGCTCTAAAACGAAATGATATTAATATTATTATATATATATAAGAGTTTGTCTCTTGAAAGACGGTCTTTCCATAACTTATGGAAAGACCAAGGTTTAAAGTGTAAATTAGAAGAAATTAAGATAAAATTTTCGGGTTGCATGAACCGGGTTATAAATTTTATAACTACTACATGTTTCATACTAAAACTTTAATATTGCAACTAAGACCTTTTACCTTTTATTATTCTAATCAAACCCCGTCTTTCCATAAGCGTATGGAAAGACCGTCTTTCCCAAGACTTTGCCTATATATAATGAGATGCTTTAATTAAGGTAACCTGTCAATTCAGGGACAAATATAGTAGTATTACAATGATGTTTCCATGGAGAAAAATTAATTCTTTTTATAAATCAACTAATATGGAATACTAAGCCTATGGAACCCTAATCAAAATATTTTAGTAAATATAAAATAATCATCATTAAGAAAGTGGGCGGTTGCCGTCTAAAACAGGGCGCAATTGGTGCAGGTCATTAGTGTGTCAATTATGAGCCGGAATTTACAGATTAATCCCTAATCTTTATTTTTAATTTTTAAGCAGCATGGCAAAATGACATCACTGGTCCTTCAAACCAGGCTCAAAATTATATTTAAAACAGTTCGATCCTTATTCCTTTGACTTATTTTGGTCCACTTAATTAATTTAGTTTTTTGGATAAAAAAAGAAAAAATTAATTTAGTTTTACTCAATGTATGCTGTACCGTTTTTTCAAACTGATTTATAACGAAAATGAACTACACTGGTATAAAAATATATCAGAACTGGGAAGTTTTTCAGTTGGACCAACTAATGGATAGATCAATCATAAAAAAAATGTATGTACAATTTATAAAATAAAATAATAATTATTTATGTTTTGGAGATTCTTTTAAAAACGTTTTCATAATTATAGGTGGACAAAGTCTTGGGAAATACTGACTTTCCACAGGCATATGGAAAGACAGACTTAAATTAGAATTATAAAGATGTAATGTTTTAGTTGCAATATCAAAAATTTATTATGCGATGTGCAGTAGCTATAAGTTTACGACCCAATGCAACTCAAAAATTTTATCTTGATTCCTTCTATTTTACAATTTAAACCTTGGTCTTTCCATAACTTATGAAAAAATCATCTTTTAAGAAACATACTCTTATAGGTATAAAATTGAAATAAATAAAGTTAAATATTAAATCATTCTATTAATCATATTAGTTATAAAATGACTTCAATTAACTTTAGTCATTCTAAAACAAATTTTTAAATGGCATTAATAAATAAAATTACATAAAATGGCATCAATTCAAAGTTTTATTTAAATAAAAGGAATTGAATTGAATTAAATCAAATTGAAATACACCACACTCGAGAGAAATGGAAATATAAGAAATAAAACTAGAGTCCGGGAACACAATGATCAAGCTTCATGTATATTTTCAATTTTTGCAACGTTATCTTAAAAGAACAATACCTTTTTAACAACATTATTGTCATTAAAATTTCCCATTTAATTTATTACAACTATCGGTGTACAAATCTTTATTTTGATTAAAAAGGCAAACAAGTAAAACGACCCAAGCTACTCTTCAAAAGAAGATGACATTTTTTGCTGCCGCCACCTACATTCGTTTATGTTGATATCCTAGACTTTTATGCCCTATCGGCCCAATCCCTAACTTTAACTAGTAGTAATTAATTTTGTACTAATCACCCTACTCTATTTGATGAAGACTCTGTTTGGCTTTACTTATAAGCAAAAAGTGTCGGGTAAAGTGGTAAAAAATTATTTATTTTGAGAGCATAAACCATTTTGGGAGAGTAAGCTAGTCTCTCTGCTTCCAAAATAAGTCAACTTTACTTATAAGCACAGTTATATCAAACAAAACTGAAAAAGGTACGAAGTCCATCTTTTTCCCCCTTTACTTTACACGATAAATAATAAAATAAAACATGTTTTCTGACAAATATAAAGGATCATGTTACGGCCAATCATATTCCTTTCACCTGATCTGATTTGAATTGAACTAAAATTAAGTAAATAAAAAATAAATAATGAATTTTATAAATTTAAAATTGAACTAAACTGAATTGATTTGAATTAAATATAAACTAATTTACAGATACATTAAGAAGGAAATGGCCCATTTAACAAATTGAAAACATTCTCAATAGTAAAAAAATTGAACGTATACTTGTTTTGGCATATCAAGATGCTATCTGTAAATTTAATGATAAATATTTTATGTATCCCATTTAATTCCAACATGTTGAACCGCGTTAACATTTGTATGAAAGTACAGCAAAATCAAAAGAGAAAAGTGAGATGTCCTTAAAGTTGGTACAGTTTTTGCTAGCCCATGAAAAGTATGTTAGGACAAATGTAATTCGTAATCCTATTGACAATAATGTTGTAAGAACTACTAATTATTATTGCCATTAGCATTTAGCAGTATTATTATTATGGCCTGAAAACAAAACGAATTCCCACAGAAACCCATAAAAATGAATCCAAATCTAACTCAATTTCAGGGGCATTGCCATCATCATCCCCATCCTCCTGCAATTCATCCCGCTCTGTGAATATCCAAAAGGAAAATCAAAAACAAAACGGAAAAAAAAACGGTTTTTATGGTTCGGTATTGCTCATTGTATTGCTATAACTTCTTCTTCATTCTTTCTGCCTCAACAATTCTGGAAAAATTTGGCCTTTCCGTATTTCAATTGTTCTGAAAATTTCTCATCTGTGCTCACACTAAAAATTCGATCTTTGTCGGGTTTTCATTCAACTGTTGAAGCTGTACTTTGGTTCTCATTGTTTGATTTTAAGCACATTCATCCAGCTGGGCCGGGATAATATCAGCTGATTTGGGATTGGATTGAGTTCTTGAGATTTTGTTTGAAGGAAACACATAGTTGCGGTGTGGATGTGTGTGTGGGGCGGGGGATGAGAGGTGAGCAGGAGAGGGGATTGGGGAGACAACAATGACTGGAGCGTCATTGGGTCTTCGATCTTCAGGGAGTTATGGATCATTGCAGTCACAGCAATTCCAGAACCCGAATCAGAGTTCGCCGCCGCTTCCTGCTTCTTGCAGGAAGCCCTCTAAGATGTTTAATAAGGACAAGGAGAGATTGTGCCCTTGGCTTCGAAAATGCTTTTCGCCAAACACGAAGGTTGGAATGCTGCTCTTGTGTATTTGTTCTGGTGCTGTATTCTTCTGGGTTGTTTTTGTTGGAAAAGGTACCCTTTTGAGCATTCTTGAATTCCTTAATTCTGAGCGTTCTTGTTGATGAGACTAGTTACTTGGAATCTGGTTGCCTAGGTTGCGGTTTAATTGTTTTTGATGATCATAATGGTGTCTTGGTTTAGCATTATGAGGATTTTTGATGATCACCAGGGAAAATGCTGTCTTGATTCTTGATTCTAATTTTGTATTGGCTTTAATCTATTTGTAGTTAATGCTGTTATTGTGTACTTTTCTTTCGGATTTGTTTGTTTCTCAGACTGATCATGTTTGCATTGCTTACAACAGGTGAAGGTACACCTGAAACCAGTATGAAGAATATTCAATTTAATAATACTTTAGATTATAGTGGATATTCCCCGGTTATCTTAGAAAATGCGTCGGCTGAAGTTGAACTTCAGACATTCCGGTTGCAGTCGCCACCACTACCCCTTACGCCTTTGGCGTATTTTACAGGATACACTCTTCCTCCCGGGAACCCGTGCGAGAGTTTCACATTGCCACCCCCGCCTGCAGACCCAAAGAGGACAGGGCCACGCCGTATGTTTTTCCCCACAGATTCATTTGTTGTTCAGTGCGATTTTGTTTTGAAGAAAGTTCAGAATTGAATGTTGCTTGATGACCTAGGAATTATATCTTCTGATGTTATTTTCTTTTTCGGTTTCAGCTTGTCCGGTGTGCTACCTTCCTATGGAACAAGTTCTGGCCTTGATGCCCAATGTGTCTTCCTTCTCTCCCATTCTTAAGAATTTAGCTTACATTCAGGAAGAAACGTTAACTAAAACTGAGTTTGGAGGCTCAGAATTTGGTGGATATCCTTCACTACAACAGAGAAGTGAATCTTACGACATAAAGGAGTCCATGAATGTTCACTGCGGGTATGGTTTCTACTCTGATAAAAAGTGAAAGACACAATCTGATGCTCCTTCGTGTATTTAGCCATAAATGATGATAGTCTGTTGTCACCTTAAGTCGTACTTGCATGTCATGTAACTGGTGGTGTTTATTTCACATCATGATAGATTTGTGCGAGGAGTCAAGCCTGGGCAAGGGACAGGTTTTGACATTGATGACCCTGACCTTCTTGAAATGGAAAGTTGTCAAGGAGTGGTTGTAGCCTCCGCAATATTTGGTAAAATTATCTCCTCGCTTACATATTATGTTTCTTTTCTTTCTATATTAGACCTGTTGCTCTTACTGATTGTGTGATTTATTGTTGATCAGGAGCCTTTGATTTGATACGTCAGCCAAAGAACATTAGTGAATATGCAAAGGAAAATGTATGCTTTTATATGTTTGTGGATGAAGACACAGAAAAATTCCTTAGAAATTCAAGTGCTGTGGATAACAATAAGAAAAGTGGGTTATGGCGAATTGTTGTCGTTCGCAACCTACCTTACTCTGATCCTAGACGCAACGGAAAGGTAAAGCAGTTTGGCAACTAATATTTCGCACAAGTCTGCAGAATTAGTATGTAAGAAGTGAATAAGTTTTTATGGGTGGATGGCCGTGACTTTTTGAAGTCTTCTGTTGCAAATTACTCTATATAGTTACCTCTCAAGAAGGACCTATTGTCCTATTGCAATTGAAAAATGCATTTGTTTCTCTTAAGGAGTCATTTCAGAAATGTTTGCCTTATAGCACAATGCATATTCTGTTAGCAAATTTGAAGTAAATGTGATGCTTTTGAGACTCTACTGCAACTTATCCATCCTAGGCTATGAAAGAAATCATGATCTTTAGGCATTTCTTAGTATTTTGAATTAATAAAATTAGTGAATGGTTTTTCCTTATTGAGCTTAGTCGAAGGTCCTCTACTTTTTGCATAAAGTTTATTTGATTCGTGAGCATCAAAATATTTACAATAGGAAGTTTATGAATGCTGATTATAACATCTTTCAGGTTTACATTAGTTGATGGATTGGAGCCCCTTTAGTCAATAGGAGCTATGATTTTCTAGGAAGTATGAGTTCCAGTGGTTGGGTAACAAAAGCTTATACGGGTCCAGTAAATTTCTGTACTTGCTACTGAGAATCATGTCCAATTCATGGTACTATGAACTGCATCAGTGTATTTAAACAGACTTTGATAGGATGATTGAACGAAATTAATTGCTTGTCAAGACTGTGTACATATTAAGTGCAAGAAGTAGTTTCTCTTGGAATCTGAATACTTCCTTGATATGTATCTTATACATATCTGCTGAGGGAACAAATTTTGATGCACAAACACTAGTGATTTTCTGTATTTTGGACTATTTTCTTTGGTTCTTTGGTTTTATATGCCTAGATATGTTTGGTCTGTTTGTTTTAAGACATAGCTGGAAATGTATGCAGACCCTTAGCCGAAAACAAGTGTTTGAAGCATGAAATATCAACTGTTAGATTTATGCCAAACCTCTTCCTTTCCACTAGCTCCTAGTAGTCCAGTAGGTCAACTTAAAGACAGGGAAATCAATTTTTGCCTGACTGATTCATGAAATATCATGGTTTAGTTCAAAGTGAAGTTATGGTGGTTGACTTCACCTCTGTTGTCTAAGCCTGAGGTGTCTTATTTTCCATCCAATATCTCTGATTTCAAGCTTGTATCCGGTCCACCCTTACATCTTAAGTAGCTTTGTGGAACCTATGTTGTCGACTCTTCGTAATCAAATGTTACTTTCTTTGCATGAGTAGATATTGTAATGCTGTCCAAGCTCTTTCCTGTTTGACTCTAAACCTCATGCTTTAGATCTATGACAAGACAATGAAAGTTTTGCAAAGTTTGACTTTTTGTACATTTTCCAAGATGTACAGAGCAAAACTATCTAGTGAACTCGAAGTTCTCCCCATTTTCTGTTTCTGTGAATTTTTTCACTTGCTCCAGTATGTAACAGTTCTTTTTGTATAGCTGTTTACACGTACTTTGAGATCGCGAGTTTGACTTATCCTGTTATAGAAATTTAAGTTTAAACTGTGTACTTTATGACTTTTTGGATTGACTGCTTCCCTTGCCTACGAAAATGGGAGTTTCTATGCATTGAATTGCGCCGTTCTTTGTCACTCCAACTCTTTGTTTGCTTCTGTATGTAATACTTTTTTCCTTGTACTGTGCTGGCGTCGTTGGACAATATAATAGGGATCACTTATTGGCTTTTACTCTTTTAAAGTGATTCCATTAGGTCTGTTAGCCAGAAGTGTGTCCGTATGTTTGTAATAGCTGGTTTTACTCTTGTCATGGCAGGTCCCGAAGCTTCTAATTCATAGACTTTTTCCAAATGCTCGATACTCCTTGTGGATTGATGGGAAACTTGAACTGGTGGTGGATCCATATCAATTACTGGAAAGGTGTTGCCATAACTTTGCTTAACTACCTCTTATTCTTTTTTTTTCCTTCTATGATTTGAGATTTTGAAATTTCAAGCTTCATCCACCACGGTGCCAGGTTCAAAGCCTGTTATTATCATGTGGTTTATGAATGATATTTAGTAGTTTGATGTCCATGTTTAGACATTGTAGTTGTATGGGATGATATGAGTATAATACTTCAAAGGAAGCTTAGTTTCGGTAAGTAATACTTATGCTACTGATCAGTGATCTTATTGCTGTAATTTTGTTTTTTTTTATTACACTGATCTGGCATCATGGGGACTCCATGATGGACCTCGAGGGTACTGGGTTTTCATCTCAAAGAAACAAGATATACATATTATAGCCTTCACACGGGGATATCATTGCGCACTTTATTGAGACAGTATGCCTGCATTACTGCGTACTGGTTATTTTACTGACAAGTGAGAGTAATCTCTACTTTTGTCCATAATGAATCACAGTCTGTGCAATAGATGCATTAGAAGCTCTGTTTCCAAGCCAATGCTACCCCTTGAGACGAAATCAATTGATGAATCAGGCTATTATGCGCTTCTATGTGTTCTTTCACCTTGATATCAAGTATTTGTTGTCTTTGCAGATTATTTTTCTAGTTCTCCTTTGTAGATTTAGACACTTAAGATCTACATAGGAGGATATTTTTTCCTTATTTTTGACCTTTTTCTACGCTGAGAGATCTCTCTGTCCAGATGTTTCCAGTACGTCATTGGTAGATTGCTGTTGTTTTTGTTATCTTCTTTGCATGTTTTTTTAGTGCACATAGACTTGATTTATGGTCTATTAGCTCTTTGTTCGTTGCCTAGATTTTGGACAGTGTTACTTAAGCATTTTATTTGTTGTCAGAAATATGCAAGCTAACAAACGTCTCGTTTCTTTTCAGATTCTTGTGGAGGAAAAATGCTAGCCTTGCGATTTCTAGGCATTATAAGCGCTTTGACGTGTTTGTGGAAGCAGAAGCTAATAAGGCTGCTGGGAAGTACGAGAATGCCTCCATTGACTTCCAGATCGATTTCTATAGAAAGGAGGGTTTAACTCCTTATTCTTCGGCTAAACTGCCTATAACTAGTGGTAGGTTTCTGACTTTTCGATGATACTTTCGTGGTTTTATTGCTAACCGTTCTTTCTTATTTCTTCGGTGACCTAAAATTTTGCATTTACTGGTTGCAGATGTTCCTGAAGGATGTGTAATCATTAGAGAGCATGTCCCTATTTCCAACCTCTTTACTTGTCTATGGTTTAACGAAGTAGACCGTTTTACCTCTAGAGACCAGATTAGTTTTTCCACTGTACGGGATAAAATCCATGCCAAGACCAACTGGACAATCAGCATGTTCTTGGATTGTGAAAGACGCAACTTTGTTATTCAGGTAAGCATGTTTTAGTTTACTGTAAAAAGGACATATGGCATGGATTCTCTTTTCTTTTTCAAAGAACTGCACCTGTTGACGTGAGTTCTAAAGATTTTGCATTCTCTTATGAGATTGAAACTTAAAGCAGCTTGTCAAGAAAGTAAATTCTTCTAGTATTATAATTATGTTGGGATACGATGTGGTACTATGATATTCAGTTACACGTTTTGCATGTTTTGCGACACTCGGACTTACTGCAAATCTTTAGTCATGTATGTAGTGCTGTAGAATTGTATCATAAATTGTTTCCATCAGGTAAACTTGTTTCCGCTTTCTTACTGCATGCAGGGTTACCACAGAGACGTGCTTGAGAGCTTGGTGTACCCTCCACCTCTTCCCGCCTCTCTTGATGGCATCCATCCTCCATCACCTGTGCTCGATGTACAACAGAATAGCACAGGAGGCGTTTCCACGGATAATGACAGTACAAATCCAACAAAGAAGGTTCCCATGAGACGGGGGAGAGAAAGGAGATCCAGACGACATCGGAAAGTAGCTGCAGGAAGCAAGGATATAATCCCCTTGCCCTGAGAAATTTTCTAGGTCAATTTCATATTCTTTCCTTTCCCTGTTCGGAAAATCATCAGAACGGGGCGAGGAACCGTAAGTTGAGTTTCATAGTAAAAGACTTGAGCATTGTCTTGATACTTTTGCTCTTAAAGTGCCAATTTTCCTCCCATTTTTTACTGTAAATATAGAAGTTTTGAAGAACTAAACATTGTCATCTGTTAGCTGTTGGTACCTTACTATAATCACCACAGGAAATATGAATATGGGAATGGTTACATTCTCATTCCCTTATAATTACTGTCTTACCACAGAAATCTTCACTTGCAATCATTCTCTTTTCTCTGTTTTGGCATTGTTCACCAGGTATATCATAATATTATTATTAACTGAATTTTTAGACTAAAGTGCAGTTAAAGTGGAACTAGTGCGACATCAATTTCCATGTCCATGACATGGTCTTTCTCAGATGAAACTTAGTGTACATTGATTCTCCGGCTTTATCATGATTCCTGAAGAAAAGCTGTATTGCTTTTCAAGGGAAAGGAACAGTAGAATTGCTAGTGGGTCTGAAGTGAAAAGTTAACCAAAAAATCTGGGCAGAATAAGGTGAATAAAAAGGAGAAGTTTGAAACTGGTGGATTTCTGACATTTGTATAGGACTTGTTTTACAAGATTTGCAACCATCTTAACTGCTTCGAGTTTCCAATTGTATGTGACATGCTCCAATCAGTTTAATGCACTTCAAGCTACATACTGTACTGAAAATTTGGAAATTCTTCTGCAACTTTCTTCCCATGTTTGAAATCTCCGGTCACCACACCATCAAACTTCAGTCCTCATCCTTTACCCTCCGCCCACTTGGACCACCACTCACCTTCACGTTCGCTGCCGCCAGTAGATGATTAACTGCCACGCCACCATCTAGAAGCCTTTAGCTATTTCGTCTTTATTGTTGAGGTTGAAGTTGAAATTCCAGGGGGAGGGATCGCCACTGGAGGTGAATGCAACGACGTGGTAGTGCAATGGGGAATCCCTGATTAAAAAAAAATTGAAAAACAAATATATAGGAATAGACAAAAATTCCCCCCATCTTTCTCTTTCCTGATTGTTCTTGCTTTGAGTGGTCACGTCGGACCTCCTCACCGACGATACCGACAGCGTAGTAACAAAGCCACCTCCCGCTGCCGCCTGAATGTCACTCTCAAAGAAGCTTTTGTGGCTCACTACAATAGACACCACCTATTACTTTGGTTTTTCAGGCCAATGCCTCGGTTTTTTTGGCCCTGAAAACCAAAGTAAATGTGACTGAAGTAAAAAGGTAAAAATATTTTGAGAAAAGTGCAAATATAACCCTATATAATTGAAACAAATGCAGATATAACCCTGCATTATTCGAAAGTGCAAATATAACCCTATCTATTCAGGTTATGTGCAAATATAACCTTTTCAGCCGGTTTGAGGCTAGAATACTCTGAAATGATTGATTTACCCCAAACAGTTTTTTAAAAAAAAATTGCCATTTATTAGTTGATGATATTACCCCCATTGGCATTAGTACCCCTTTTGTGTCTTCCATTCCCGCCCTAACTTAGACCTCTCGTCTTCTCCCACCCTTCTAAGCGCGAAACCAACCCAAACCCGCTCCACCCGTTCAACTCATTCCCGCCGCTCGTGGCCGATCTTCACTTGCATTCTAGCGACTACGTAGGGCACCCACTGAGGTCGACGAAGTGAGCCCAGTTGTGGATGCCGCGATTCAAAGGAAACCCATATTTGCTACAGTAAAACCTTCGAAAATGGTAATCCTTTATAAAATCTGTGGGAATTTGTAGATTATTGTTGTTTAGAGTTCGTTTTTGTGTTTAACATTTTGGACCCTTGAATATAGAAAGATCGCATATTTCTTATGAAACGAGGGTTTTTAAACCTTTTTTTCGATTTTATTGTGTATCATCCGGATTGGTGATTTGAATATGTTTAGTGTTGTATGTGTGGCTGTTGTGCTTTGTTTCAATACCTAGGGTTTAAAATGTTGAAGGTGGTTAAGTTGTTGAAGGGGTACTATGTTTAGTGTTTTGTGGTTGTTTTGGTACTGACGTTCTGTTGCTAGTGGGTTTCATGATGTAGATTTTGTTTTGTATTGTGCTAGATTGTATGTTGAATGTGTGAAAATGCATTATTGTGGATGATGTTGAACATGTTTGTGATATATCACTCTTTGTGATTATTCTTCGGGGGTGTGTGATTATTTTGAATGATTGTTGGATAATTGTCATGTTGTGTATATGGAGTGGGTTGTTTGGTCAAAGTTTGTGAACTAGATTTACGAATATATTGATTGTTGTAGATGGAAAATCTGGTGAAGTTATGTATCCAAATGATGAATGTTCAATGTTTCTGTGATGTTACTAAACCTAGACATTAGGCCTTGTTGTTGGGTAACCAAACATTGATATATAGCAAGTTTAGTGAATCTGCTCTTGTAAATTGTGTCTTGTTAGTGCACATATAATCCTGTCTGTTGTTGATATGTGCATATATAACCCTGTATGTTTTTTAAATTTGCATATATAACCCTGTCTATTTCTTATATGTGCACATATAACCCTGAAAATTTAAATTAGGTGCAATTTTACCCTTGACGGTTTCTTCCTTGTGCATATGTAACTATGTGTATATCTTATATGTTTAGATATCACCCTAAATGCAATTATATGTATAGAAATAACCCTTAGTTTATATTTATGTATTTTTAACTTTGGATTTATTTTTCAATGTTGTAGGATGAAGTGTATACAATTATCCTCTGTCATGTTACCCGTTGGAAAAGGTTTGACGGTATTGATCCCGACAGATACTCTCTTGTGGTCTTGAAATTGGATTGCACGGAGCATTTCTTTCGGGACGCTGAGGCGTGGAAAACTCTGGAATCGAAGTTGAGTTATGGTGATGATAGGGTCATCCTGCAATCAGAAGAGGATGTCGCAAACATGTTTTCTTCAAGTTGTGGAGGAGCTAAGCGGGAAAGTTGGAAAAAACATGGAAGAAAGATAGCAAAGAAGGTGGTAAAGTTGTGGATGAGGGTGTGATGGAAGAACACAACTCTGGAGATGAAGATTATGTGCAACCCAATCTTGAAGAAGGGCATGAAGAACAAGATCAGGACTGGTATCATTGGTACACTAAGGCAGGTTTCGAGATTGAGTCGGATTTGGATAAAAACATGGGCTTGGATGATGATCCCATGAAGTTTAAAATCAAAGACGGGGACAAAATTAAACTGTTCAAAGGGATGGCTTTTTATACCCAAAAAGATTTCAAGGTTACGTTGCTCGACTGCTCGGTACATGAGGGATTTGTGTATAAACATGTGCAAGAAGAGTAAAGTAACAGTGATTTGTGCGGCGCATAATTGTGGATGGAGGCTCCATAGCTCGACAGTCCTCGACGGCCATACATTTAGAATTCGTTCACTGGACAGGAAATGCACCTGTAGACAACAGGTGAAGGTGCCGCATGGATGGATAACAAAGAGGCTTGTTAAAATGCTTCAGGCTGATCGGCAGGTGTCTAATGAGTTGTTGATGAAACATCTGAAATCTTTTGGTATTTAACCAAGCCGATACAAGTTGATGAGAGCAAGGCAATTAGCCAAATTAATGCTAGATGGTAGCCACGGTGAATCATTCGAAGACCTACCACAATATTGCAAAGAGGTGCTTAAGAGCAACAAGGGCAGTCAAGCGATGATGTAGTACGACTCAGGCCAACCACTGCCATTTGTGAAAAGGATGCTTATTGGATTTGATGATGTAAAGAAGGGATTTCTGGATGGATGCAAGCCATTTCTGTGGTTTGATAGCTGTCATCTTAAGGGTTGGTACGATGGGTTTTGCTTAGTGCTATTGCCAATGACCCAAATGATGGCATTTCCCCTTCGTTTTTGCTTATGTGAAGTCCGAATCCAAAGACAGTTGGCTGTTTTTCTTCAAACAAATGGAGTTTTTCTTGGGAATATTTGCATAAAACAAACAGTGAACATTCATGACTGATCGATACAATGTGAGTTATGTTATCCCTTTTATTTTGGAGTTTGAATTTGGTAATTTATGGTTGATCTGTGTGAATAGGGTTTAGTGAATGTTTAGTTTAGGATTGGGGTGGATAAATTGTGCAGATTGTGTTGTTTTTGTTATTGTCAATGGTTTCATGCATTGTTAGCAATGTGTGCAGATATAACCCTGACTAATTGAATTATGTACAGATATAACCCTGACTGATTGAATAATGTGCAGATACAACCCTGTTTAAGTTAATTATGTGCATATATAACCCTCGCTGATTTAATTTTGTGCAGATATAACTCTTACTGAATTTGTTATGTGCAGATATAACCATATATGATTTATACCTTTTCTGATTTTACCCTCATTGTTTGGTCTTGTAAATTAGAGCCTTGATAAGGTGATTGATGGGATTGTGCCTCACGCCACACAGAGGAGATGTGGCTGTCACATCTATGCCAATTTCCACAGAAAGCACCTTGCGGATATTTTCAAGAAGTTGTTTTGGAAAGCGGCCATGACATATAATAAAAGGGATTTCACAAAATCAATGGAGCAGATGAAAGAGTTGAATGAGGAGGCTTATGTTTTCTTGAATGACCTCGGTGATGATTTGTGGGCTAGATACACTTTCTCGACGACCTTGAAGTGTGACAACGTAACTAACAATCCAGCAAGCCTTTCAACAATTAGGTTGGAGGGTTGAGAAACCAGCATGTACTTACTTTGATGGAGGGGTTGCGGAAGAAGGTAATGGCAAGGTTGGATGAGCGGTACAAGAAGTGTGTAGCTTAGGATAGTGTAATGTGTCCACAGACTGAAGAAATGCTTAAGCTTGTTTCAAAACAGTCTCACCGAGTTACCTTCACTCCTTGTTCAGATAAAAATTATGAAGTAGTACATGGTGATTTTCATTTCAGAGTGAGGCTTGATAGGCGGTCATGCCACTATGGAGTTTGGGATCACACTGGGGTACCATGTAGACATGTGACTACGATACTGTTGCACAAAAGACACCCCTTCCACGAATCATGTGGTCACAAGCTATCTAAAGACACATTTTTGAAAGCCTACTCCCACATGATCGAGCCCTTACCTCACATGGCATTCTGGACAAAAAGCTCAACTGCCCAACTGTGCCAACCTCCAAAATTACATCGTCGGATTGGGAGACCAAGGACAAAGAGAATAAAAGAGGATTGGGAGGGAGAGGGCAGCAGCAAGAAGAGGAAGTGTAGTAAGTGTGGGGAATCTGGTCACAATATAAGGGGATGTCAAGGTAGACCCATGGCTAAAGAAAGAAAGGTGGCTGAGAAGGCTAAATCCGATGCCGCATCTAGGGTGGGCAAAAAAACTGAAAACTGAAAACCAAATTATCCGAATTCGAATAACTCAAACCAAATTTAATATACAGTTTTCGGATATCCAAATCGAATAAACTGAATTCTGAATATGGTTTTTGGTTCAGTCTTGGGTATTAAAACTTAAACCAAATACCGAATTTTAATCAATTAAATTAATTATATATAGACTAAATTATTTTTTTAGTCCCCTACAAAATATCTTATACCATGTTTTGGTCCTCATTTGCAAATCAACCCTCAAATAGTACCCCACAAATTCAAAACGATATGTTTAGGTCCCAGAAGTGATTTTTAGGTAGGACTAAGTGGCTTTCCGGTATAGCCAGGGGTATAATGGTAATTTTACTAATTAAAAAACATTTTCAATTAAAAATTCCTAAGTTTTAAAATTCCATTTTCTTTAGTTTTTCACTGCCGCTGCTGCCGCCTTCCGCCACCAATTTCCACCGCCTTCTTTGCCACTACCAATTTCCACCGCCTTCACCGCCGCTGCCAATTTCCACCGCCTTCTTCGTCATCTTCGATTTCAAATGGCCCCGATTCACCTGAAGCCCTGCTTCAGATCTAGTTCCAAATGGGGACGTGTTCTTTGATCTGGTTTCGCGATAGAAAAGACGAAGCGGAGAAGCGACGAAGAAGATGAAGCGGAGAAGCGGTGAAGAAGACAAAGCAGAGAAGCAGAAAAGAAGATGAAGCGGTGGAGAAGACAAAGCGGTGGAGAAGGCGATGCAGGCGGAGAAGACGAAGCAACGAAAACCTATGGTAGGCAGAGCTCAGCGGAGAAGATGCGGAGAAGGCGCTGACAGAGAGAGCTCAGCGGAGAAGATGAGCGAAGAAGATTTGCAATTTTTCATTTTTTATTTTTTTGGTCCCCACAAATTCTTTTTATTTTTTATTTTTTAAAAACTTGGGGGTATAGTGGTCATTTTACATATTTTGACCAATTTTACCGTTAACTTTACCTGAAAAACACCTCTAGGGACCAAAACATATCGTTTTGAATTTGCAGGGTACTGTCTGATGGTTGATTTGCAAATGGGAACCAAAACATGGTATAAAATACTTTGTGGGGACTAAAAAAATAATTTAGTAATATATATATATATATATATATATATAATACTAATTACATTTTAAAACAACAAAATTAAATTTATAAATAAATTTAAGTTGGAGGACCCAGCTTTAAATTAAAAAATTAATTAGCCCCGAATTAGACACTTCCAGAATGAGCACTAGGATATTGTGTTTACTAAAGAAAACAGTGATAGATCATTTTTACGGGTGATGTATGGCCACTGTAGTAAAAACGCCCGAATCCAAAGAAAACTTGGAGTTGTAGGATTGTTGACAGGATGTTACCTGGTTTGAGGAGATGTACTTTCAGTGTGGTGTGTTGTAGCAAGAGAGCTGGAGTTAATGAATTATATATGGGTAGCAAGATTGTTCCAGAATTAAACTTTAAAGTTCGTGGTGTGTTATTTTCACTGTCCCTGAATATGGAGTGCTTGAAAGCTTGAAAAATATGAAGGTTTTGAAGATGAATATTGAAATGAAATATATTTCTTTAATTTTAAATGTAATGCTAAAATTGTTATGGTTGAATTTGTATTGTATTTGTTGGATTTTTATTTTGAAAACTTGATTTTTGATGATGTAGAAATTAGACTGCATACTTTTATTTAATTTAAAGTTAATTTATATGATTTTAGTAATTTTTTTTAAAAAAATTAAAATCAATTTGATTTATTCTGGTTGAATTCGGTTTTAGATCAAAATCGAATTTCGAATTTGGTTAGGATAATTCGGGTTATTCATGTCAAATTTGGTTTTTGGTTTTATAGGGGTAAAACCGAATAACCCAAACCGAATAAATCGAAAACCAATTAAACCAAATCGACGCCCGCCCTTAGCCGCATCCCGGGTATTTATAACAAGTTAGCTATTTTTTATCCATTAATTAATAGCCAAATCATTTTTTAAAATTGGCCATCTCTTTTACATAGGGTATCTCATTTTTTAAATCTTCTGTAAATGTGTTGCAGGTTGTGGATGTCAGTTCATTGGCCACTACAGAAGGCACTTTACAAGCAACTTCACAGGCCACTAGAGAAGGCACTCCACAAGCCACACAAGTGCTGGAATCAAGAGAGGTAGACCAGTGGCCAGACAGGTTTCTAAGCAACCGCCTAAGCGGACAAGGGCCGCAAAGGGTTCAAATTTGAATCAACATCAAAGCGAGGGAAAACAGCCGCTAGTTTAAAAAAACAAATAAAGCTAGAATTAGTTAAGGTTATTGAGTACATTACTAGGCTCTTTCAATTTTTAATCGGACTGAATGGCTATAAGTTGATTGTAGGAAAAGACAGTTGGTGGTGTAGCACAGTATGAGCCAGCAATTGATGTTGATGTCGAATAGGTATTTATGGCACAATCTTGTTAGTTTATGTTCATATTGTGGTTGTCCCTCACAAAATTTTTGTTGTAAAGGTCCAAGAACGCGGTGATCCAGAAGTTCAAATTCATAACAGGGATGAGGCTCCAACGGATGGTAACTAGGCTGTCGAGGTAAACCATGAGTTGTATATGCACTGATTAGAATTTTTAGGGGTTATATCTGAACTAACTTAAGTTATGTGGGGTTATATCTGAACTATCTAAAATTATGTAGGGTTGTATCTGAACTATCTGAAATTATGTAGGGTTGTATATGAACTACCTGAAATTATGTAGGGTTGTATCTGAACTATCTGCAATTATGTAGGGTTATATATGAACTTAATAACATTTAGTAGGGTTGTTTCTAAATTAGTGTTGCATCTGAACAAACCGTGATCAGTAATTACTAAAGTTTTTATTATATTATGAATTGTAGGATAAAGCAGACGATGATACGGAGTTGCAATTTGATACGAAGATGCAATTCCCACCACCGTGTTTGAATGAAACAGAGGTAAACTTCAGTGTCTTCTAGGCACTTCATGCGTTTCGAATCAATGTTGTCTTGGTAATATGCCAATATTCTATTGTAGATAATGGATGTGATACCAATCATTGAACAAGTGGAGAATGAAATCGTTGTACTGGAGCCACAACCAAAAAATGTGAAAACAGGAGGACTAAGCCAAAGGTGAGGCGTAACATAACAGATGATGCTACTGAAAACGAGGTAAGACACTATATTCTAAATCAAAATCAAGTAATTCTGATAGTTGGATTAAAATCCTAACTACCACCCGTCATCAGAAACAAAATGAGTTTCAGGGTAAGGGTGAGGGTGAAATGATGATGCTAGAAACACTAGGTGTTGTGGAGAAGCAGTTCAGCATCCCAAGAAGGGGCTACTACATCCAATGTCCAAAACAGGAAGAGGATTCCAGTTCAGATTTTTGTAGAGGAGACACCGATGGTGATAGAAAAACTCCGGGTTGAGGTTCCGGTCCAGGTTGTGGGAGGCAACTTTTTGGAAGGACAACCTTTGTTGGAGGACCAGATTGTGGGGGAGATTGTGGTGGAAGAGCTTTCTACAGAAGGGGACCAAGATTTTTACTTGGTCAAGGATCTGATAACCGGGGACCATGTATTAGTGGATGCGGACACTGGCAAGAATGAGGGTTCAATACCAAGTGCTGGGACTCAGGCACATTTACCACGCCAGTTCAGTGCCGAGGAATACTGATTTTCCATCATTATATTTCTTCATCAAATAATGTCTACAGATTATAGTTAGAACATTAAAATTCATTTCTTCAATTTTACTATGCTTGGGATTTCCCCTCTTCAATCGGAGGAGTAGGACCAGTCGTATTTCACACAATACTGGGTAACACTTTGATAAAAAAAATGTCAACCATCTAGATCCATCAGACCCGCTGGTAGTTTTATTATGTATTGTGTTGGGTTATATCTGCAATTTGTGTTGGGTTATATCTGTATATTGTGTTGGGTTATATCTACAATTTCGGTTGGGTTATATCTGCAATTTATACAACTAATTATATCAGCATCACCTTTTATTTTTAGCTATCTGGGCTCCCACCACTAACATAGTTCCCTATATTTAGTACTAAAGTGGAGGCTACCCGCAACGGAATTTGGGGAAGGACTTTTCGATATAGTCCGAGGATAGCGAGGTTGCTCTGCGCAACTTTGGCTCCATCGGTGAATACCACCCCCATTGCTAATGTCCCATGTTCCATCTCACAACCACCTCTTCTTGTCACACCCGTGGTCCAAAGAGCGATAAAACAAGTCCAAGAAGAAGTGCATCACAACCACCACCAGATGACCGCGCTTGACCTTATCATCAGTATCTTTTGAGTCTAATTTATGTCTTAAAACTTGACAAAGTGTTGTTTCATTTGTGCACTTTCTTGTAGTACTACAAATCATGTAGGCACCCTTTTTTGACTATTTTGCAAGCTTTGCTGCCTTTATCAGACGTTTATAGGAACTATGTGACACACTATATATTTGGTGTGGTCCACTTCCATTGTCATACATTTGAAGTTATGTTAATGTAGTGTGATGTTTGTTGTTTGAAATGTTTTTCAAATTATCTCCTTAACAGGTGTTGGTAATAATTGAATGGGAACGGGTCAATTTTGTTCATATAAACAAAATATCTGAACCAAGGGTTATATCATGACTAGTACTATATAAGTAAGCTATATCTGCACATCAATGAATTAAGTGGGATTATGTCTGCACTTTAATGAATTAGGCGGGGTTATATCTGCCCTTTTATGACTTAGGTGGGGTTAAATCAGTAGTAATATATTTCACTGAGTGACAATATGTAATTCATTACAAGTGCAACAAATGATCAAATTCATACATCAGCCAACAAGTTCAAGTACTTTTGCACCTCGAATAAATTGAAGACAAACATTCGACAAGCATAGACCCAGTCAAACTACAATTACAGTAAACAATTTGGAAACCAAAACAACAACTACAACATGTTTGAGCAAAGTCAAGAACTAATTGAAGCCACCAACATTACCTTTCCCAGCAACCTCAACAATAATATGGTCATGTTCGCACCAAGCAAAACCAAGTTCAATACGATCAATGCCTTAAGAATGAATGGGCAGTTGCAACCATTTTGCCGTGCAACATAACCTTCACTTGGCACAACCACAGTTTCTTCAACCTCCACATGGCCAGTAGTACTGCCTCTTGGACCTCAACTACGAAACTCGTGCAGCGCCATCGAACTTCCAGTACTTACTCTTCCCGAATCAAACATGTCGAACATAACCCAACCCTAAATCCATGATTGCGTGGGTATCGACAATAAGGTCTCCCTGGATTGTTAGCCGACTGAGACACGCAAACAATCGTTCCCTTCTTACAAATCCGACATTCGAATCCTTCGCAATGCACACCATTCAGACTGCAATTCGATGAAGCCATTATAATTCCTCGTCAAGAATAGAGAAACAATAGCTTCATTAAAACAACACTCTAAACGCCATTAAAAAAATGTATGTACCGCAGTTTAATCTACTGAGATCGAAAAATTGATTTTCCCAAAATTCAAATCTAGTGTTTAACTCAAGAAATTGGTTACCTTCAGTAGAGGACAGACGATTTGAATCTTCGGGAAGGGATGCATGTGCCGTTGACACGAGTTTGACGAGAAAAATATGGGGGAAAAAAACCTAGGGCATCGCGGCAGCGAAGTGGAAGCTGAATTCGGTGGTGCAGTCACCTAGGCTTATCTGCACTGACGAGAGAACGAACGGGCAGTTTTTTTGAAAACAAAGAAAGTTTTCATTTTTTGTGTGGGCCCAATGTTAATAAGGGGAAAATTGTCCTTCCAAAATCAAGGCTTGAGTCATAAGGGTATTTTAGTCATTGCAAGTGGGTCAATGGCCGGAATCTGATGGTTGAAGGGTTATATTTACACTTTCATTCAACAGTCAGGGTTATATTTGCACTAAAATACAATTGAGGGTTATATTTGCACATTCCTCAACATATATGGTTATATCTGCATATTACCCAAGTATTTTTTACCTTAGTTGCGTGCGACATCGCACCCCTATCGGTCTTACAAAAAAACCGAGGTAAAAATTTTAACCGTGCGAAAACTAGTGTGAAGTCGCATGTAACAATTTTGGAACAAAAAAATTGGAAGACCGCCACTACTGCGAGTTTGCACAAAAATATTTGAGGACCAACACTACTGCGAATTCGCACATGTCAATTTTGGTATTAAAAAAAATACTTAATGCAGAATCCTGCTTTCGGTAGTTCATACACCAGGAACATACAGGAACCATAGAAACCAAAAAAACCATACACTAATTATAAAAAAATATACATTGAATCATACACCACAAAATACACTAATTACAGGACAAAAAAGAAGACAAAATACAATAAATTATCAAAATACTTGACACCGAAGATGCTAGTAATAATGGTGGCCCCACCGGAGAAGCTAGTGGCGCAGGCAGAGATGCTGGAGGCAACCGGACGCAGATCTGAGCAGTGGAGAAACAGGCCGGCTTGGGCATGACGAAGATGACACAGATCTGAGCAGTGGCAGAGTAGGCTACTCTGGCACGGCTGAGATGATGTCTTCTGGAAAGGCAGAGTAGTTGGACTCAGGCGGAGGGCAGGCAGACTTGGTCTGGAGCAGCCAGACCCGGACGTGAGCAGTCCGGACTAGGTCGGGAGCAGGCCAAACTCGGTCGGGAGCAGTCGGACTCGGGCGGGAGTAGGCCAGACTCGGGTGGGAGAGGGCCGGACTCGGGCGAGATGGAAAAGGAGGCGGTGGTCAACGACGATGGAGGTGGTGGTCAACGACGGAGAAGAAGGAGGAGGAGAAAGCTAACGGAGCTAAGTGAGAGAGATGTTTGTGTTATGTTGAAGGAGAAGGTGAAGAGACTTCTTGCACGTATATACTAGGGTTTATGTTAGTTGTGTTTGGGTTTAGGGCTTGGGTTTTTGGGCTGATTTCTTACATATTATTATATTATGAATAGAAATAAAGAAATGAATATTGAAGGATATTATATTTTTTAAGGCACGCAACTTCAGGGGCCCTCAATTTATTGTGATTTGGCACTTTTGGCCCCCAATTTTTTTTCTCACTTTCATCTATGAACTAACAAAAGTGTTGGATTGTAACCCTTGTGTTCGGTCAAAGCGTTAACTTTGGTCCAAAACGTTAATTTTAAGGGCAAAATAGTAATTTCTCATTTTTCTTTTCTTTTTCTCATTTTTCATTTTCCTTTATCCCTTTTCTATTTTCCTTATTTCCTTCCTTTTTCTTTTCATTTTTGGCAAAGTCTTGGGAAAGACGATCTTTCCATAGACTTATGGAAAGACGGGGTTTGATTGGAATAATAAAAGGTAAAAGGTCTTAGTTGCAATATTAAAGTTTTAGTATGAAACATGTAGTAGTTATAAAATTTATAACCCAGTTCATGCAACCCGAAAATTTTATCTTAATTTCTTATAATTTACACTTTAAACCTTGGTCTTTCCATAACTTATGGAAAGACCGTCTTTCAAGAGACGGACTCTTCATTTTTCCTGTTATTTTATTTCCTCCTGATTATTCACTATTTTTCTCTCCGTTTTCAGCTTCTCCAGCCACCTTCTTCCTCCTCCCCTTCGCCGTCCTCCGCCATCTGCCGCCACCTCACCACCTATGACAACCCTATTTTCACCACCTTACCACCACCACCATTTATTCTCCTCTCCACCACACCACCACCACCATCTATTCTCAGTCAACTCAACCACCACCACCTATTCTCCTCCCCAGCACACCACCACCACCATCTATTAGGAACGAGTTCCACGCACCAAATCATCAAAACATTATGAGAGTCCATTTCAGGCTTACGAAACCAAAACAGTCCCATTGACATCAATTAGGAACTTTTCTAGACAAAACCAAACAACTCTTTTAGCTAAAACAAATCGTTCCTGATAATTTTAGGCATACAAATCGTTCCTAAATCAGTATGAGAGTCCATTCATCAATAACTCTTCTAGACAAAACCAAAGTAAACTCACCAAACATATGCATCAAGAAAATGGAGCATCCACAAACAAATCCAAATCCTAACACACACACACAGCAGCGGTGAAAAATCCACTAAAAATGAAAAAGGCACACCCAGTCCCATTGACATCAATCGCATCTCTGGATATCTTCATCTTCTAAGTGGTGCCCTTGTAAAAATCCTCCAAACTACAGGGCAATGTGCGCTCAACGGGAGATAACGCTGCCAGAGGCACCTTCACCGGCAGAGCGTCCTCCTCTGCCGCTCGCAGAGCATCCCCCTCCACTGACTCCGTCGCCCGTGCCAATTCTTGCCACTTGCCCATGCGCGTGCCAATTCTCCATACCCTTTTCCTGTGCCAATTCTCTCCGGCGCCGCCGGTGACCTCCATGGATGCCACCTTGGTGATGTTATTGAGCCTTTCCTGCGCCTCCTTTTCACTGTCGGAGGTTTTCATCAAAACCCTTTTCGCTTCTCCAATTTTACCCTTCATGACGAGCCACCGCGGCGAAGCCGGCATCCTCAGCACGCCGATGGTGAATTGGAGGTGGACAGTGGTGGAGCGACGAAAGGGTTAACGATGGTGGATTAGAGGTGAACCGTGGTAGGGCAACATATGGGGGATTTGGAAGGGTGGACGGTGGTGGGATTAGCAAAGAAAAGGGAAAGAGATGTGAATATCAAAGATAATTGGGAAATGGATAAGAAAGATAAAAAGAACAAAAAAAAAGAAAAGGGGAAAATGTGAAATTATCAATTTGCCCTCAAAATTGAGGCTTTTGACTAAGGTTAACGTTTCGATCGGACGGAAGGGTTACGATTTAACACTTTTGTTAGTTCAGAGACAAAAGTGATCGGGGAAAAATGGGGGTCATAAGGATCAAATAGCAATAGTTGGAGGGCTCATGAAGTTGTTTGCCATTTTTTTAAATGAAGAAGAAATTTTTTCATACAATCACTTGTATATTGGAGTAATTTAATACTGACATTTTTTAATATTAATTTTATGGATTTGAATAAAATAAATATTATTATTTTATAATAAAATTACAAAAAATTTGATGTACTAATATTTCCATGTAGTTACTGTTTGTGATAAAAAAATTAATTTTTTTAAACAAATTCATATAATAATATGTTATACTAATAATGTTACATTTGTGATTCAGATTAGTTTAACTAAAATAATAAGGTATGAAATTGTGTCTGTTTGTAGCAGTTGAACTTGAATAAATTTTACAAAAAATTACGATATATATTTACTATAGAAGAGAAAGATATGGTAATAATATTCATCTAATTATCCATTGCTCCAAAATACATGTTTTTATGTTATTCTTGCTCCAAATATATAAGTATAAAATAAATAAATTTTTTGGTGAAATGTTGGAAAGTGCTAGCACATGTTTTAGAGTAACTTAGAATTTAATACTTAGAAGTAAGAAACTAATCGAAAATAATTATGAATATGTTCTTACGTCCGATTGTTGATGAATATTCGTTACAGACTTGGAAAATACAATGAGGGTGTATATGGTAGCATTACGTTCAAGCGGATTTCAATTTGGAGTTACGAGTAAAGTTTTTTGCTTTTTGCACTTAGGTCCCTCCAAGAAAGTTGGAGTCGTTGAATCATGAAATTGGTTTAACCAAAATGAAATTCAATTATATAAGATTGTAAATTTGCAATTTGAGCATGTATGGGTGAACGGAAGGGTCTCGAAAGTCAATATTGATTACTTGTACACATTCTTGGAAAATTACACTATGGCCCAAAATTGTGTTACCCCATTATCCATTGCTCCAAAATACATAACTTTTTTATTCTTGCCTAAATATAAAAATATTAAATAAATTTATTTTTTAGTGAAATGTTGGAAAACGCTAGTACATGTTCTAGGGTAACTTATAGTAGAATACTTAGAAGTAAGAAATGAAAATCAAAACTACAGATATGTTCTTATGCCCATTTTTTTAATAAATATTCTGTTACAGAATTTGAAAATACAATGAGGGTGTATATGATAGCATCACGTTCGAGCAGATTTCAATTTGGAGTTACGAGTAAAGTTTTTACTTTTTGCACTTATGTCCCTCCAAGAAAGTTTGAGTAATCGAATAACAAAATTGACGACACCAAAATGAAATTCAATAATATAAGATTGTGAATTTGCAATTTGGGCATGTATGGATGAACGGAAGGGCCTCGAAAGTCAACATTGATTACTTCTACACAATCTTGAAAAATTACACTATGACCCAAAATTGTGTTGCCCCATTATCCATTGCTCCAAAATACATGATTTTTATTATTCTTACCTAAATATAGAAATATAAAATAAATTATTATTTTGGTGAAATGTTGGAAAACGCTAGTACATATTTTTTAGCAACTCATACAGTTGTCTCCTAGCAATTAAATTTTATATTACCTATTTTATATACTACTTATTCTATAAAATTATGAATAAGTAGTATATACAATTTTATTAAGTGAAAAAATAAATTTTATATATTTATATTCGACTTCGATTACATATTACTTGAACTCTACGTTTAATTTATTTTATTTGAAAAATATAAACATAAAGTCATAGTTAAAAGTATAGTTATAAAATCTTTTAAAAGTTTCATATAAATGAAGTAGCACAAAAAATGTACTAAATTATATTTTAGTTTAGTTTAACATTAAATTCTATTATTAAAATCTCGATCATGTGTTACTTGAACTCTACATTTAATTTATTTCCTTTGAAAATATAAACATAAATTCATATTTAAAAGTATAATTATAAAATCTTTTAAAGTAAAAAGAAATGGAGTTGCATAAAAAAGCTTAAATATTATATTTTTGTTTTAATAAAAAAAATTACATTATCATTGCTGCCTGAGTTTGAAGGAAACTTGGGGTTTTATTTGGAGAAAGCAGCTCTGTGGGTCTTGATTTGGATTGTCGCGACATGTGTGATGGTGGTGATGTTGTGGGTGGGGATATGGATCGGAGATGAGCGGTGGATCAGAGATGGGGTGATGGGCTAGCTAGGGTTAGGGTTTGCAAGGTGGACGACTTGGTTAGGGTTTAAGGCAGAGTGGCAGTGGTGCTGGGCGGAGGTGGTGGTGATGGGTGGTGAAGGTGGGCATTGCGGCTAGGGTTTACGGCAGAGCGACGGTGGTGCTGGGCGGAGGTTGTGGTTCTAGGTGGTTCTAGGTGGCGAAGGTGGGGCAGAGCGACGGTGGTGTTAGGCAGCGGTGGAGGTGCGCAGTGTGGGTAGGTTTTAGGGCAGTGCAGTAGCTGAAAAAGGAGAAAAATAGTTCAGTTTTATACCTAGGGGTAGAATGGTCATAAAATTTTGATTTCTAAATCTAGGGGTATTTTAATCTTTCCAATTAAGGTCAACGCTTGAATTCCTTCTGGAATAGTGCAATTTGGGTATAACTGAACAATTGCCCAAAATTTTAGGGTTAGTTTAGCACTTTCAAATTTTATAGTAAGATCATATTGACACTTTCGAAGTCTAATATGGTTAGTTTTGTACTTTTTCCATTTTCAAATTATTATTTTTTCGGAAATTTTGTAGACACATAAATAAGATGTGAGTAGTTAAAGACAAAGCCTTGGGAAAGACCGTCTTTCCATATGGTTGAATTAGAATCATAGAAAGGTAAAAAGATTTAGTTGCAATATTAAAATTTTATTATGCAACGTGCATTAGTTATAAGTTTATGACCGATTAATGCAACTCAAGAATTTTATCTTGATTTATTCTAATTTACGGTTTAAACATTGGTCTTTCCATAACTTATGGAATGACCGCCTATCATGAAACAGACTCGTAGTTAAAAATTGATCAATTAAGCTTCGAACTTCAAAGCTTAAATTATACCATTTTTACTCCAAATGAGTACTCCATCTGTTCCACTAATAATGACATATTTATTTTTTCACGGTCTTCAATGATCATACTTGACCGTCAATATCTCTAGCTACGTACAATTTTGCATAAAAAATTAATATTTAGAAAATAGATATTAAGACGAATATAACAATATATTACATGATATTTTTATTATGTATATATTAATTTATATTTATGGTCAAAGTTTGTCAAGTTTGACTTTCAAAAAGTAAATATGTCATTACTGGTGGGACGGAGGAAGTATATGTCAGAGAAGTAATGAAGAGGGTCGGAGCAAGCTCATGATCTTCTGTTACACTATTGTGTACCACTGTGTGTTGCACCAATTAGATTATGCCATGTCTCCTAAATAAATTATACTTAGATAAAAATCATTAAACTAATTTTAGCTAATTTAGGAGAGACATGACAGAATCTTATTGGTGTAACACACAGTGGTACACAAAAGTGTAACAGAAGATCCCGAGCCGTCGGAGCATATTGGCGCTGCTCTGGATCTTCTGTTACTCTTTTGTGTATCACTGTCTGTTACACTAATCAAATTCTGACACGTGTCCTTTCTAAATTAGATAAAAAATTATTAAACTAATATTAATTAATTTATAAGAAACATATATCATAATTTAATTGATAAAACACACAGTAATATGCAAAAGTGTAACATAAGATCCTGTTGGCTGTCTATATCCTCAAAATTCAGCTATAAATAAGTGAATCATCATAATAACAAAAAGATTTTGTAGCATGAAACATGTGGAAGGAAACTCCACTTCACCTTCATTGGTTCTCATCACCTTCTGTTGATTTTGTTTATTGACTAACTATTGTACAATCCCCAGTCCCATGTGTTCATGTCTTGGGGAGTTGACCTAATTTTCACAACCATCGGACCTTGCATTTACCTGTCTGTTTCGAAATATGATTAACTTTATGCTATAAAAAAATAAAATTAGTACAACACAGTTAATCTATGTATTCATTTCCTGAAAAAAAGAATACAAAAAAAAATTAATACTCCCTCCGTCTCATCCTATTTTGCAAAGATTTTTTTTTGTCAAAGATGTCAAACTTTGACCACATATTTGAATAGGTATATGAACAATAACTTTATCGTATGATATATTGTTAGATTCGTCGTAACATGTAGTTTCTAAATATCAATTTTTTGTGTGTCATTATTGTCTGTAACTACACATACAGTCAAATATTCATTGGAGACCGTGAAAAGATTATGTGCAGAATATGCCGAGACAGAAGGAGTATATGACCCTTTTAAGGTGAATTTTTGAAACGGGAAAATGTTGATGGTTAAGATTTGACATTTAAATTACTGGTTTTAGATGGAATAGAGCAACCATTATACTTTTGATATTCATCCAAATGCATTCACCCATTTTGTTCATTCGATTTTCAATATTCAGATCGAATGCTTGTAGCCTGACTTTGGTATAAAAGCTTCTTCCCCCAACCACTTTCAGAGAGTTTGTTTTTCATGTTCGACGCATTGAAGCAATGTTCGGCTATCATATTGCAGTTCGACACGCATCAATTGACAAGCCTTGTGAGATTCGATTGTCAACAACTGATTAACTTGTTCAAGGGAGCCCTTGAAGAGAAACATGCATAAGGGCCAGTTGCAGGCAGCTTCCATCCACGTTGACAAAGGAGATCCGCTCCAGGAGACCACCAGTCCACCAAAAAGGGTTAACTTGTCAATAGTGGCAGATCCCCCACCAGCAACCGATCAACAGATGATGGTCGCTCTATCATCCACGTATAATACACCAATTAATCACGTGGCTATGATTACGCTGCTTGTTAATTCGATCATAATCGGAGGTGCTGTTATACTAGCGCACTACTACGAAATAAGGCTAATGTAACACTTTCATTGAAACACTTATTCAATATGTTACAATAGTTTATAAAGTGTTATTTAAACATTTGAAAAGTGTTACATAAATATTGAAAAGTGTAACCTAAATTTTAAAAGTGTTACATTAGATCTAATGCAACATCACTTAATGTAATAGTTGTAAAAGTGTTACAATAGGTTCAAAGTGTTACAATAGCACCTAAAGTAACATTTTTACTAGTATTACCTTAGGTGATATTGCATTAGATCTAACATAACACATTTAAATTTTAGGTAACACTTTTCAATATTTATGTAAAATTTTTCAAAGGTTTAAGTAACACTTTATAAGCTATTGTAACATTTAAAATAAGTGTTGCATGGAAAGTGTTACGATAGCTCTAATTTGTAGTAGTGTCGGTACACGAATCTGGAGATAACAGATATGCGGGTGTAGCATCGCTCGACACCGAAGAACAAGCCATTAGAGACAAGTTTATCCAAACGCATACTAGACTTCACCAGATTCATGGAAGAACAACGTAATTCTTCCACCACAACGAGACCAACAACGATTCATGATAGAGAAGGCATCGCTCGCTCACAATCAAATCCCAATGTTAATTATGTCCCATATACACTTATGGATGAGATGCAATTTTCTAATGGGGGAGTATTAAGTTTCAGACAATACTGCACAGATGCAAGTACCTTAGTAGATGCAGGCTTGGATGCAAACATCAACATTACAACAACCATAAAAGTAGATCATACAACACCTGTAGTCAACTCTGATCACTACGGGACAGACTTATCTAAACCTTAGTGTAGCTTCTTATCTAATGCAACATGCCCCTCACTGGTCAACCATGGTCAGTTAGGGGAACGCTCCGCAACCTCACATATCAGGATAGGTGCCTGTGCAGTAACCAAAGACGGATCTAACCAGTGGTCTGGCTACAAAACCATTGGTTTGGGTTACAAAACCATTGGTTTGGGTAACAAACCCCTTTCATAAAACGTTAATGGGAACTCACGCACATATGAATTATTCCCATGCTTATTCCACCTATGGTGGAATACCAGAAAAGTTCGTAGAACACACATCCTCAACTTCATCTATAAGGAGTCAGAGCATATGATCAGAATTCAGAGGCAACCTGTTTCTTCGCCATTCCGATGTAGAAGCTTCCGGACGATGCTCCCACCTATGACGAAAAGTCATATCCAAGCTAGCTACTGACATGTGGCAAGTGAGTGATTAACATATAGTAAAAAGTATAGAATTAAATTCTAACTCTATTCACTTGCCACATACGGTATTTAATTTCCCCTCACCCCCAACATGCTCAATCCCCCCACATATAAAAAAAAATTTTGTGTTAATTTCTTGCTTATGTTTGCATGGCGAGTGTTTTTTGTCTTTTGCTAAATGAATACTGTTTGAAGATATGGGCATGAACCAATTTAAGTTGTTGAATTTGTCCTCTTTTATAAATAAGAAAAACAACAAAGAAGTGACTTACTCTGTCCATTTTACTATGTTTAACACCATAGATTTATGTAATTTTCTTTTTACAAGTTAAAATGTGTGGATATAATTAAATGAAGAGAGTGAAAAATTTAATAAGTGGTGGGAATGATTCTTTTTTTACCATAAAAATAAAATGACAGTTTAAAAAAAATATACCCCTCCCCTGTCCCAGACCAAGCTGCAAAGAGAGGGAGTAAGTCTCAAAATTTTGAACCCTGTAGATTGACTTTGTTGCCTTTCTATCATCTTCCCAAAACACCACCACCCATTCGCCGCCAATTCGCCACCCACAACCACCAGCCATGCAATATTCAAACACCACAAACCTCAACCAAGAACTCATTTAATCTTCTAATTTTCAACAAATCATAACTTACAAACTAATTAATCACAAATATTCCACTTTATTCCTTAGAACTTCAATTCAGATCTCGTAGCCTTAGCCCTTGTCCAGTTGTCGTCCCCGTAGCCTTCCCATCGTCATCTCTATTGTCCTCTCTGTAGCTCTCCCTGTCGTTGTCCCCGTTGTCACACCAATTTTTTGCCACATCTTCCCCTTCAGCGTGTCTTCCGTCGGCACATCTTCTAGCCGGTGCGTCTTCCAGTTGGTGTCAAGTCATCAACATCGGCGCCTCATCGTTATTGTCCTTTGGAGTTTTACAGTGGCTATGCCCGGTGAGGAATTTTTGGGGTTAGGAAATGTGAGGGCAGTAGGTGAAAAAGATGGCGATTGGTGGGGGAGAGAAAATGTTAGAAATGGTGAGAATGAAGACGGTTGTAGGTGAAAAGGGGCAAGTGGGTGAGGTAGGTAGGGTTTGGGCCAATTGAGCCCAACAAAAAAAGGAAAGGGTAATATATTCATCTCATTATTATTAGGTGGTGTTATATTTTCAAATTTAGAAAGTATGCAGCTTTAGGTGGGACAGACTAAAATGCAAAGTGTGCAACTTAGTCAGAGGGAATACAGAAAATGAAAATAGTATCAATTTGTTTTTCAAAAAGTGGGAATATCTCGTTTGCGAAGTTATCGTATACGGGAGTAATGGGTTTCTTCTTATCCACATTGGTTTGGAAACAAGGTACCGGCTAAATGCTTCATAAACTCCTAAAATTTGTTGTATGCAAATGCAATGTTAACCGGCATCCATCGTACAGGGATAGTAGATTCTACCAAATATTTTTATTTAATTTCATAAATTTTGTAAAAATTCAATTTCTTATTAAGATTGTATGATCGAATCTTAAATTTATTTATATTTGGATAGTAGAATTTTAGTATTATAAGTAGAAGTGTGCGTCGAATATATTATAAATGTTTCGATTATTCTGTATAGTTTGAAGTTCGTTTCTTGAAAGACAGTCTTTCAATAAGTTATGGAAAGATCAATGTTAAAATACAAATTAGAATAATTCAAGATAAAATTTTGGGTTTGCATTAATCGGGTCATAAACTTATAACTACTGCACGTTTGTAGAAAATAGGGGTAATAATCTGTGTTTTTATTTATGATCTCATGATACATTATATAGTGGTACAAAATACCTATACATGCTAGGAAAAGGTAATATAATATAATTACAATTAAAAGTAATATTCTAATTCCTTAATACTTTTTCTCAAGTTGGAGCATGGGGATCAGAAATACCCAACTTGCCATGTAGGGAATGAAACTGGTTACGTCTGAGAGCCTTAGTGAACAAGTCTGCTGGTTCGTCTGACGTGCGGATATGCTGAGTAACAATAGTGCCAGATTAAACAAGATCTTGGATAAAATGACAATCAACTTCAATGTGCTTTGTGCGTTCATGGAACACTGGATATGCCGCAATATGAAGAGCAGATTGACTGTCACAAAACAGTCTTATAGGAGAAGTGTACATAACCCCTAAGTTTTTCAGTAAATACTTAAGCCATAATAACTCACAACAGGTACATCCATAGCAAGATACTCCGCTTCAGCAGAAGATCGAGAAACCATAGGTTGCTTCTTGGTGTTCCAAGAAACCGGAGAATCACCATTCATCATAAAATATCCAAAAAGAGAACGTCGGGTAATTGGGCATGCAACCCAATCTTAATCACAGTAAGCAGTCAGCGGTAACGCACTACTGGAAGAGAGAAATATTCCTTGACTAGGATGACTCTTCAGGTAGTGCAACACACAAACTGCAACTTGCCAATAAGGAACACAAGGAGACTTTATGAAATGCGCAACAATATGAACCGAATAACTAAGCTCAAGACGTGTGATAGTCAAGTATATCAGGCGCCCAACCAGACGCATGTACTGCTTGGGATCATGGTAAGCTGGAACCTCAACACGCGCCAGATCATGTTGTTGCTCCAACAAAAAGTCAGTTGGTTTAGAAGCAGATAAACCTGTATCAGATAAAATGACCAAGGCACATTTCCTTTACGAAAGAAACATTCCCTTCGGTCTTCTAGCAATCTCTATGCCCAACAAATACTTAAGTGAACAGAGATCTTTCATATTGAAACAAGAACTCAAGTATTTATTGAACTCAGAAATGAGCGCAGAAGAGCTACCAGCAATGACCAAATCATCCACATAAACTAGAACATGCAAAGAAACTGATCCATGGGAAAAGACAAACAAAGAGTAGTCTGCCTTACACTGAACAAAACCAAATGCTCATTAAGCCCGAGCCGATTTGGCAAAACAATTTCTAGGAGCTTGGCGAAGACCATAAAGAGATTTCTGAAGGTGACATACCTGACCATGGGGCGGGCGTAGCCTAGTGGGGGTCTTATAAAATTCTGTTCTTGCAAATCACCATGCAGGAAAGCATTATGGATATCCATCTAATGCAGTTCCCAACCACGAATGACCGCAACATATAAGAATATACGAACATTACTCATCTTCGCAACCGGAGCAAATGTCTCAGTATAACTAATTCCTTCAACCTGACGATTCCCGAGAACCACTAGGCGCACCTTATGACGTTCAATAGTACCATCTGACTTAAACTTCGTCCAGTAAACCCATTTTCAACCAATCACCTTCTTATCCAGAGGAAGAGGAGCCAAAGTCCAAGTCTGTTTGCGCTCAAGCGCAGTAAGCTCCTCAGTCATAGCATCTCACCAATGAGCATGATGTGATGCCTTGGAATAGGTGGTGGGATCTGCACTAGATGTTACTACACCCAAAAATCTAGAATGCATACTAGAAAAATTATCACAATTTACTTAATCAGTAATGGGATAAAGAACACCTGAGGATAGTGACGGCGCATGAGCGAACGTAATAGTAGGGGGGCTTCAGTAGTAAGAGCACAATCATTCTCATCACAATCATAATCTTCCAAATAAGGAGGAGGTTGGCGAGCATGAATACTCTGTTTGATATGTGGAAACTCGGTGGTGGAACTATCTGGAGCTGGAGATGCCACGGAAGGAGGCTGGGTCAGCGGCGCATGAGACTTTGTCACCGGTAGCGCGTGAGGCGTGTGAGGTGGCGGCATCTGTGGTGATGCAACATCTAGCCGGGCCTAAACTAGAGTCTGCAGTCTTGGTCGGGATGTATCGATGGAACCTTGTCAGCCGAGGAAGGGCCGGTGAGTGCCGGTGGGTCGGTGCGGGTGTAGATGAGTTGGCAGCGACCAGCGGCAGGGGACTGGTGAAAGTCAGCGGCGGAGGACTGGCGGTGATAGGCATTGGAGAATCGGAAGCAGCCGACGGTGGGTGATCTGTGGCTTCCGGAGGTATGGAATTGGCGACAGTCGGAAGTAATGGGTCGTACGACTCCGGTAGCGGCGATGAGGAGGCCAGCGGTGAGGTGGTGGTGTAGCCGAGATTTTCTGATGAGGTCGATGTCGGAGTTGCACAATACGGGAACTGGTCTTCAAAAAAATCCGCATCCCGACTGGTAAAGATTTTGCGAAATCCAGGTCAAAAAGGCGATAGCCTTTCTTTTCGGCAGGGTAACCAAGAAACAAACAATGCCGACTTCTTGGTGCAAACTTGTCACGATATCTGGGAACATGAGCAGCAAAACACAAGCATCCAGAAACTCTTAAGGATGAGTAATTTTAAGCTTTCCCATAGAGCAACTCAAAGGGAGTACGTCCATTGAAATGCTTTGTCGGTGTCCGGTTAATCAGATAAGCAGCAGTAGGAACATATTCTTCCAAAAATCAACTGGAATACTTGCTTGAAACCGTAAGGCATGTGCCACATTGAGTAAATGGTGATACTTTCTTTGAACTCGACCATTATGATGTGGTGTATCAACCATAGATGGCTCAAAAATGATCCCAGATGCAACAAAATGAGATCTCAAAGGAAAAAATTTAGTCCCGTTATCAGCCCAAACACGTAGTATGATTCATCCTCACTGGTTCTTCACTAAGGCACTAAATTCCAAAATCTAAAAGCTACTTCTGATTTAACCAGTAATAAATAAACCCAAACAGCTCGGGGAATAATCATCAACTATTGTCAAAAAATAAAATGCACCACTAGAATATAGTGTTCTATAAGGACCACGAACATCACAATGTATTAATTGAAATAGTGCAGTAGCATTTGTAGAACTCAATGGAAAAATATGTCTAGTCTGTTTTGCTCTATAACATATAGAGCAGGGAATATATGTCTTATTAGTGCTAAAATCAATAGAAGAAGTATAAGAAAACACCGTAGAGGAAGGATGCCGAAGACGCTGATGCCATAAATCAGAAGAAGACACAGAAGAAACTATCGGAAGAGACTGCGGGATAGGAGGATGATCACAAGTATCCAGCAGACGATGCCAAAACACCCCCCCCCTTCTGTTCACCCGCGCCAATTATTTTCCTCGTACTGATTTTCTATAAAATGCAATAGTTTTCAGTAAACAAAGCTAGACATTTTAAGGCAGATAACAATCTAGAGCATGATAATAAGTTGCACTGCAAAGTAGGTATATATAGCACATGAGTAAAAGTGACATCACCAAAGCAAATAGAACCATATTGGGTAGTTGATGACACAGAGCTAGGCAGAACAACATTCACAGTGTCAATAGCAGTAGTAATATCAGTAATAGAACCCTTGTCACCGGTCATGTGATATAAGGCTCCCGAATCAAGTATCCAGGGCAAAGAAGACTTACCTGACCCACTGTTAGTAAGAGAATTGAACTGATTAAATAAGTGCATGGTCGTGCTCCAGTGGTCATCAGACAGAGCAGGGCCAAAATCAGACCGGGTACGGACGCGGCCAGAGGAAGCCACCGCCGCTAGGCCAGGCGAAAACATGGCGGCACCGGCGAATGGCAGTGGAGTGGAAGAGCCATGGTGGATCCTATGTTCACGGCAGTGGCGGTCGGCCGAGAGGCTGGCGCCGTCTTCCTGGCGGCGCTGGCTTTCTCCTTCAACTCCTTGAACCATTATGGTACACCAATGATATGGAAATTGGAATCTTTGTCGTGACCCTTGCGATGACAATGTGTACAAACAAGATTCTTGCGATCAGATGCAGAAAGAACAACTGGTGAAGAACTTGTAGGTGGTGGGTGTCGTGCAACATAAGCCATGAAGTTAGAAGAAGGCTCGCGAGCCCGGATTACAGCTCGATAATTCTCCTCCTAGGAAACAAGGGCATACACTTTCATGACAGGTGGCATCAGATCAATGCTCATGATACGTGATCGCAAGGTGTGAAAGTCTTCGTCGAGACCAGAGATGAATTGATAGATCAAATCCTTCTCTCTCTCTTTCTCTCGAAAGACTCTTGTTGAAATATTACTATGACACAGTGCCCTGCTCTCTTAACAATCACAAACTAGATGAGGTCGTATGCAGTGGTAGTGTGTAAACAACTTCTTCAGTTTGACAAAGTAAATGTCGATGGGCTGACCATTCTGCCTGCAATTCTGAATAGCCATTTGCATTTGCAAAACCTTTATACCATCACCAAGAATTAATCGTGTATTGAGGTCATCCCACAATTCCTTAACTGTGGAAAACGAGCTTGTAGAAGATCTCAACACCGGATCCAGGGTTTGCAAGATCCAGCAGACAAGAGTAGCATTAACCCCAGGCCAATCAGCAGCATCAGGATGACCATCCTAGGGTTTGGTAATGGATCCATCAATGAACCCAATCTTGTTCTTAGCAAGGAATGCTCGGTACATCGCGTCAGACCATTCAATGTAATTTTCTTTCCCTTTCAGCATGTTCGGTATAATCTGTAGACCTGGACCATCGCCAGAGCCAATAAATTAAGGATCAGTGTACAGAAGACCAATAGGTACAGTAGTCTGAGGGCCAGATTGCAACTGCAACTGCTTCAGTAAAGTTACAATCACATCATAACCACTCATATCTTGAAGATTCAGAACCTCAGGTGCAGCATCAATACGAGCCTGTTTTTCAGAAACAGACATCGTGCAAAATCATGTACGGATCAACGGCAAATCGGATCGGTGGCAGCGGATCGGATTGGGAGCGGTGGTGCATGGATGGAACGTGGCGGTGCATGGACGGAACGTGGCGGTGCATGGACTTCGGGATCTGCGCATGTGACTTAATGCACAGACCAATCGAATTTGGGACGGTGGCTGACAGATCACCACAACCAGACAGTGGGTGCGGTGATTATTGGCGGAATGAAGAGTACCACGCGCGGCTTGACGGCGGCGGCGATGGCTCGACTGTAGCAGCGAAATTTTCTTTAGGATTTCAAGATTTTAGTCTCTGATACCATGTAGAAAATAAGGGTAATAATATGTGTTTTTATTCATGATCTCAGGATACATTATATAGTGGTACAGAATACCTATACAAGATATGAAACGGTAATAGAATATAATTACAATTACAAGTAATATTCTAATCCTTAATAACGTTGCACAATAAATTTTTAATATTGCAAATGAATCCTTTTACCTTTTACCTTTTGATTTTCGCCAAGAATTTGCCATAGTTTAATCAGATTGACAAAATTAAAACTTAAAAATTAATCCTAGAATGGTAAAATGCCGATTAAGCTGATTCAAATTAGATATTCGATTTCAATTTAAATATGAAACGAATTAAATAATCCGAATTAGATCAACTTCACTGTACTATGAAGCGGTGGACATCGGCATACTCGACAACTCTAATGGATCTAAAGAAATGATGTTGTTGTAGGACTGGAACTGAAGAACTGCAAAAAAACTGCATGGTCGTTACTCCGCCATGAAACTGCGAAAAACGGTCGCTCTAATACTTAATTGGGACTAGAAGCCGAGAGAGTGTGAAAATTGAACCGAGTGAGGAGTGAGCAATCAGGTTTAGTTTTTCACATGTTTTTAATGAAGTTTTCACTCGACACCTTTTAAAAGGGCATCCGATCCAACCATCTAACATGATTCAATGTTATCTCCAAGTTATTTATTACACAACTCCATGCTTGATATATTCCAGTTTAAACATTTCGGCAACTCTCCTCTACAACTAAATTGCGTTCATTACACTTTTGCAGACTTGCACAAAAATATCACAGGAAGTGAGACGGACTGAACCACCTCCCGGGTATAATTGGAGAATAACAAACTTGTTGGTATTTTCCCTTTAGAGGGCCCGTTGATGCAATGAGAATTGCTAACAAATATATCTTTCCATTCATCACAAAAAACAGACAGGGTTGATGCGTCATGTTGTTCATGGAGAAACTCCCCCCTTGAACTCACAAATACCAACATCCTAGATGTGAGCTCCTACCATTATTAACATTCGCAAAGCTTTCCCAAGGGTTCTTCCTGACAGAATGATTTGCAGTAAAGAATTGTATTATTGATAACTGAATATATACAGACTGCAATAGAGGTGTAGTAAAAAAAGAACTCTAATCATAATAAATCATAATCTAATAAGTAATCTGATTAATCCTAACACCCCCTCCCCCCCCCAACGAAGCGTTGGATTCTCAGAGACGCAAAGCTTGGATCTGAAGAACTCAAACAAAGGACGAGAAAGACCCTTGGTGAAGATATCTGCAACTTGTAGAGATGTAGGGATATGAGCAACACAAATCTTGGCCGAAGAAACCAACTCACGAACAAAATGATAATCAATGTCAATGTGCTTAGCCCGTTTATGCACCACAGGATTCTAAACCAAGAAGATGGCATTGTTGCTGCACAAAGCAGAAGAGGCGCGCCAGAAAGAGGAACATAAAGATCACGAAACAAATGAGTCATCCAAATGACCTCAGAAACAGTGTTGGCCAAAGCACGATAATCCGACTCAGTGCTGGACTTGGACACAGTGGACTGTTTCTTCGCACTCCAAGAAACCAAGTTACCACCGAAGAAGACAACATAGTCATAAGTAGAACAACGGGTCTCTAAACACTCAGCCCAATCTGCATCAGAATAACCGAGCACCTCCGGAGAAGAAGCTGACGAAAATTGAGACCAAAATGTAACATAGCTAAGAATCTGAGTGACGGCCAAAAAATGATCGTCCCGAGGGTCCTGAAGATACTGACTAACAAAATTGACAACAAATGCCAAGTCTGGACGAGTGGTGGTTAGATGCTGGAAAGCACTAACCAAAGAGCGATTTAACATCAGATTCTTGAACTGGGAACTTGTACCGCTGTGAAGCTGAGAATTTGGCAGAAACGATATAGAGACTGTCACTGCATCTAACATACCAGCCCGAGAAAGAATGTCCCAAGCATACTTCGTCTGTCCCAAAAGAAGTCCTAAGGCAGTGGGCGTAACCTCCAAGCCAAGAAAGTAATGTAAGGCATCCAAATCTTTAATGGCAAACTCCCGATGGGTGCGATCAATGAACTGCCGAATAAGAGTGGAATCATTGCCAGTCAAAATGATATCATCAACATAAACCAAAAGATACAACAATGACGAACCACGAGATAACACAAACAAAGAAGTATCAGAAGAACTGCAACGAAACCCAAGCTGCAAAAGATAAGCACTGAAACGTTGAAACCATGCTCGAGGTGCATGCTTTAGACCATAAATAGCCTTCCATAGATAACAAACATAGTCCAGATGAGTGGGATCCTTATAGCCAACGAGTTGCGCCATGAAAACTAGAGAATCAAGAACATCGTTAAGAAAGGCATTCTTAACGTCCAACTGATGTAGAGACCAAGCACGCATAGTAGCAATAGCAAGAACTGTCGGAACTATAGAAGCTTTAACCACATGGATGAAAGTATGATCAAAGTTAAAACCAGGAATCTGAGAGAAACCCTGAACTACTAAACATGCCTTATGGTGATCAACCAAACCATTAGGTTTGTACTTCAGTCGATAAACCCATTTGGACCCAACAATGTTGACGTCTGGAGGGCGTTGAATAAGATCCCAAGTATGCTGAGTACAAAGAGCAGTCATCTTCTCATCCATGGCAGAAACCCAAGAAAGATCTTATTTAGCGAAACGATAATCAGTTGGTTTTGTTCGAGCAAGAAGAGCCACAAGAATACTGTGAGCATGAATATATGAATAATCTCGGGGCTGAATAACTCTAGTGGAAGAGCGTGTAACTATGCGAGAAGCTGTTGGAGCCAAAATGGCAAAGTCGTGGCCTGCTGTAGCCGTAGCCAATGCAGGAAGGAGCGAACCATCTGAGGCCGTGTGTGGCAGTGCAGGAAGGAGGCCCGTGGTCGAGGTGGGAAGGAGCGGACCAGGTAGGGCCGCGCGTGGTGGGTCGGGAAGGAACGACACCACCAGGCGTGAGATGGAACTAACCGTGGCCGTGCGGGAAGAAGATGCCCGTGGCTGTGTAGAAAGAAGGCCCGTGGCCTTGCGGGAAAGGCGAGCTGGAACCATCAGTGCATAGCCAACCGGAGCCATCTTGGGCGTCTGTTACTACCGAGCACGAACGCGAACCATCATGGTGGAGGCACTGCTATTCTGATAGATGAGAGCAAGATTATCCCAGATATCTTTGGAAGTGGCACAATTTGGGAGTTCCGCGAGAACTTCAGCGGTGAGAGAGAAAAATAGGAGACTACAGAGACGTTGATCTTCATCAACCCATTGATCATACTGTTCTTGTGCTTTTAAATAAGTCGCATGGAGATCAACTTTGCCACTGCCACGCGAAGGAATTGAGACTGTGGCAGCAAAGGAGAGAGGTTGCGATGGTGGTGGCGGTGGTGGGAGAGTAGGACAAGGTTTAGTGCCATTACTAAAACCGTACAGACCTTAGGGACGGAGGACATAACCTGCTTGACGCTTCCAAAGAAGATAATTTGATGGAGTGAGTTAGATCTGCATCATTTTGAGTAGAGTGTTGTACGAGAGTTTTTCTTGAGCCATAGCTGGAGAAGAACAGAGCTGTGTAGAGTAACAGGGGCGGAGCAACTGGAGAGGAGCGAACCAGAGAGAAGCCGTGTGGAGTCGTGCTCGCTGGGGAGAACTGCAGTGGAGAGGAGCTGCGGTGGAAGGCCGCTTCGGAGAAGAGCGGGGCAGAGAGAAATCGTGTGGAGTTGCATGCGTGGAGAGGAGTCGCACCGAGGAACCGTAGTGGAGAGGAGCCACGGTGGGGGGGAGCCGCGTCGGAGAAGAGGACGGCGGCGGGAAGAAGTTTTAGGTTTTTAGGTTTTGGATCAGAAGAGGCTCTGATACCATAAGAGAATGATTTTCCGTAAGAAATTGTATCATTGATAGCTGAATATATAAAGACTACAATAGAGGTGTAATAAAGAAAGAACTCTAATTATAATAAATCATAATCTAATCAGTAATCTAACTTCCACATACCGTCTAGACAAATTGAACCGCGTGATCGATAGGTGGTGCAAGGCGTCGGTTGAGGTTTACTCTAGAATGTGTGTGGTTTATTTTGATATTAAGGACACCATTCAAGATATGATTGGAAGGTGATGTTTTGTTTGTTATCAATTGTGGTGTGGACAATGTACGTGAATATTTATTGTTTCATTTTCATAAGTTGGTGGTTTTCGTAAAACATTCGTTCAAATTCAATGCATTTTTTTCAATTCAATGTTGTCCATCAAATCATTTAGATTTCGTGGAAGATGATGAACAAATACTCTAGTTATTAACAACATATCAAACGATATTTTTCAATTTCTCCCCAAAAATCAAGTGGGGCGGTTCAAATAGTGCATTTCAATATAATTCTTAAACTAGGACCAGTGTTATTTCATACCAGTCTTGTAAAAAAAATAATCAGTAAAAACCTAGCTAGCACCAGCTAAAAGTAATTGGTTATGTACCAACACAAGCGAATGACACTAACCGGTGCATAAATGATTTATGACAACAAGAACATGGTTATGCACCCGATGAATTCTAGGACATCATAATAAACCTAGCACCGACTGGAAAGGAACACATTGCCCGAGATCAAACCGGCACACTTATAAATAAACCAACATCGGCTGTATAGAAACACCTGTGCCGAAGATCCAACCTTGAAATAACTTGGTGCTGACTCTCTCACCCGATGCAAGTTTCTTCAAACACAGATTGCTTTATCTGATGCAGAAACATGGGACAACTAACACTCTCCATGGGCATCCATTTTTAGGATAACTAATTAATCCACTAGTGGAGGGTGAGGTGATTAAAGACGGCTATTTCGGACTAGAGAAGTCACTTTGGAGGTGACTTCTCTAGTCTTGTCTTTGATTGTCATCGATTAAAGGCAGTTCTAAAATCACCTTTAATGGGACTCCAAGCAGTTCCGAGTTTGGAACCTAAATCCCAGGCCATAAAAAGCTGCAGGAAACCCAATTAGGTTTCCGGCAGCCTCAGGTGAAACACAATCCCATCCGAAACAAATTCTTCAACCCAAATCCAAATCTGGAACAAAATACAAGGAATAAGCAAAATACAGGGCATAAGAAAATACATACCCAAAATAGTCAACATAACTGATCGAGGCAATAACAACAGCCTTCACCAGAGCCTTCCGCGGCGGAGCCTTCGCCAGCGGAAACCTTTATCGCAGCGTAGCCTTCAGCGGTGGGCACTCAATGACCGGCAACAACTCTCTCAGGCTAAGGACGTTACGGGGTGGTGAGTGGTGGCCAGGAACGGCGCATCCTTGGCGCGGTGGAGGAGCCATGCAAGGTGAATCCTTGTCGGGGCGGAAGAGCCCAAGCGAGGTGGATCCTTAGCAGGGCGGCAGATACATGGCACAACGGAGGAGCCTAGGCGCGGCAGATCCTTGGCGCGGCGGAGGAGCCCAGGCGCGACGGAAGGGCATAGGGGTGACGCCCAGGCGCGGCATCGTGAAGAGGATGCAACACGTTGATGCAGCGACGCCGTGAGGAGGAGGCAACAACGTCTCAAGGGGGAGGAAGACTGTGGAGCATGGGAGGCGAGAGGAGAGGGAGCGACGATGGGGTGATTCAGGGTTTAGGGAGAAGGGGACTGGAGAGGGAAGGGGAGAGAGGGCTGGAAAGGGAGTGAAAAATGGGAAAATAAACTAAGGCATTAATTTTGGCTTGCATCAGCTTTTTGGTTTATATAGTGGCCCAACAAAGTCATTGGATTAAAAGCGGTTCTACAATAGAACCGCCTTTAATCAATTTTCTCAAAGGTGGAAGTGTCTTTGATCGAAAAATAGCCGCCTTTAAAAGGAGTTTCGAGTTCGGAACTCGTTTTGGGGGTTCATTGAAGACAGTTCCTGAAGAACCTCCTTTGATTGTTGTCTTTAATCGTAGGCCCTCCACTAGTGATTGGTGCTAGTACTCTTTAAAATCAACGAGTAATCTTTAAAAGAAATCCTCCAATTTCTATGTTGACACAAATGGTCTTTTAGCGATAGATTGGTCATTTCACAGGATTATTTTTTCAATTAAGTGTTTTTTTGCTTCTTATCTTCTCAGAGTCCTATCTCGTTGGCAATATCTCCACGCTTCATATCAACACATATCTCCATTTTCACAGTTGCAGTGGCAGCCTGCTCGTTAAAGTCACTGGGTAAGGGGGTCTTCCACAAATGTGTTTCATTTTTTATTTTTTTGAAAACACAAGTGTGTTTTTAAGAAACGATAAAGATGCAAAATTGAGTTCCTCACATCTCACAAGTGCTATAGTAGACTGCACAGCTTTAAGACACGTGTCCCCTAATGTAATAACGATTGACGCATTAACACATTAACGCATTTAAATTGAGACGCTTCTTCAGTTTAGTGCTTCGGTCGCTTTTTAATGAAATTCATACCCATCTGATAATTGCTCCACTTACAACGTCTCTCATTTGCCCAATGGATCCTCAATAAGTATCATATTAACATAACATGTACTGCCCCCGTTCCAACTTAATCTCGTCCCAACTTAATCTAAATAAATTTTTTTTTTACGGTGTTCAACCAACATATTTAACCGTTAATATCTTTAACTATGTATAATAACGACGTATAAAAAATTGATATTTAAAATTGACTTATTATAAAGAATCGAACATTATTCCATACAATAATATTATTGTTTATATATTTATTTAAATATGTGGTCAAAGTTTAACAGTGTTAACAACCAAATAGTAAGCGTGCAATTTAAGGTGAGACAGGTGGAGTGTAATACTCCTTCTCTGTTTCTATTTACAAATAAACGAATCAACATGAAATCAACGACCGATTTTACATTGGTAGGTTGACGGAGCCGGAGGAGGTTTCAGTAATTTATAAAATTAATGATTAGTTCATTTTGTTGTAAGTGAATATGGATGCTGTCTCTTACAAGATAGTCTTTCTATAAATTATGAAAAGACTAACATTTGAACTGTAAATTAGAAAAAATAAATATAAATTTTTGTGTTGCATTAATCGGGTCATAAACTTATAATTACTACATGTTGCATTATAAAATTTTAATATTGTAATTAACTTTTTATATTTTTATTATTCTAATTAAATCATGTATTTCCGTAACAGAACAAAATGATTGAACTCTGCTTGACTTCAAAAATCCAATTGTGCCTATAATCATGGGACAGAGGTAATATTACTTTTCAAGCTAAACATTTTATTTTTAAATAGAGCATTGAGACCTTTTTTTTTTACTTTAAATAATGTATTTTCAACTTAAATACAACTCCCATTTATGCAATATATCTTGTATTTTCACATTCAACCCATGTTATTACATATCAATCTTATTACATTTTAACTTACAATGCACAACATTTTAATTTAAAAGATAGTGTTTAATTTAAAAGGAAAACTTATATATGGAAAAATGGGTATTTGTATGAAACGGAGTGTTCATCACTGACTACAGACCAGCACCTGAACTGAACCTAGATTCCAATCCAGGCAGATGCATTCGAAGATTTTGAACTAATCAAGTGGTTTACATTACATTAATTTTAATCCATGCTAAGTGGAAAGAGAGATGGTTGGGACCGTGTCATTTTCATGACAAAACTTTAATATGCATCGTGTATAGCCTTTCCGAGTAAGAAAATGCTTTTAGCTCCAAAAAGAATAAAAGGAAAACTTATTGACATTAGACTACCATTAATTTTCTAGATCGCACCAACATAAACGGACCAATTATATAGCTGGTGGTCTCTTTTAGTTAATCGACACACATGATTACTTAATCAAGCACAACGCATGGACTCGTATACTAAAAAAAATACTGAATGTTTTAATTTAATTATTATACATTTTAATTTTAAATAGCACTTTTATATATCAATTTATGATTTGTTAAAATTAAATGTATAATATTTAAGTGAAAAAGTACAATATCTAACTTAACGAATGTTATTATGATGAGGATCCGACGGCCAAGATAGAGATATTAGATAGCGGATCTGGCTTCGATTTTTGTTCTTTGATGAACATGTCTCAAAGAGGCCCAACTGCATGTATATTATTTTCTGAGCAATATTTAAACAACGTTGTTTAAATACTATTTTATTTTCTTATACTTAAGAAGTACTTAAACAATGTCGATTTAGAAGTGTAATGGCGTGGTTTAACTATTTGGAATGAAAAAAAAACAGTAACTCAATTACAATTTTCCTTTTTCCTAATTCACAATTGATTAAGACTGAATCGAGCATTGATCCTCTATCTCCAATCTCTACTCTCCTCCACCTATTTGCTACGTCTATGCCATTTGCTAGCAAGTTTTGTCATTGATATTTTTTTTTATAGATCTACTATACTCCTTATATTTCGGTCTGATTTCACAATTGATCATAATTATTTCACAACTTATGAAAAAATTGCATTTCTCAAGACTGACTTCTTTAATAAGCTTGAGATAAAATGCCTAGTTCATAATTAAATTAATTTTGAGTTGTTTTTATCCTAAGGCCAGAATTCTATCCCTAGTCTGGTAGTTGTGGTCACTGGTCAAGAATGGACTCCACGTAGTACTTTCTTTGATCTCAACTATTAGAGGATATCTTTAAAGCTATTCCTACGTACTAATTAAGTACAATTTTTTTGAGTATATGCAACCAAAAGCTCAATCAACCTTTTAAAATTCATCATAGTACAGTTCGGTCATCAAAATGAGCCAATTGTACTACGTGTTTCTAACACGTTAAGTTGCTAATTATACTATTACAATATGTAGGGCGGATTAGATTCATATATGCTAGATGCGATTGGAATATCCCAACAGAACTAATTGTCAAAAGACGGATGCTGCTGCAAAGCATAATTGTGTTATTAGCTTAGTCATCAAATATTCTAGTGAAAATTTGACGCATTCTAAGATTTCGATGAAGCGATTGATGTTAAAATGGGAATGTGTAATTAATAGTGAGAAGAATCTTCACAAGGAGAAGAGACGGTTATTGAAACCACGTCTTCTAGACTCTTTAAGGGACTATCACACACATACACGATCGGCCAAGTGATTATGCCTCTAGTTTCGACGTAAATAGTATAGACGGTGGAACCCACGGTAGAGCCCAAAAAGGACCCTACCAAATACAAAAGAATCCAACCTTGGTTTACATAGTAAACCTAAGGAGTAAAGTTCGTGAGTGGGGAGGGAGGAGGGGGGGGGGGGGGGGCGGATGAGTGCAGGTCCGGAGGACAAGACTCAACCCCCCCCCCCCCCTTTTTGCCTAAGAAAACACAACCAACCCTAAGCAAGATAATCAAGCAAAGGGAGAACAAAACAACCTGGGAAAACACAGGCTATAATATAATCGAAAATATGAGGTGAGAACAAACTCACTACCCATAAACAAACAATCCGCTTCTACCCCTAACAAATGGGGCCTTCTTCACTTCGATTCTAGAATGCAGCCGAGAATTGTGTGTCTCGGGTCTTGAATTTATGTAGTAGTCGTACCGAAGATGGAGGATCTAAGATCCAAGGCCGAATGATGAGAATATCCTAATGCAGCCGAGAATTATGTGTCCCAGGTCTTGGATGTCGCATGAAGAGTTGAAGCCGATAGTCCAAGTAGCACTTGTCTGGCGCGGATGAACAACAGCTTCTACCATATACATCCCTAAGATGAGGAAAAAGGGATGTTATTGGCCTTCTAGCATTCTCTAATTGCACCGAAGTTGATCTTATGGGCAAAGGTCAATGAGGCTGTGCCTCCAATCTTTGTAACTCCCAAACCAACCAACCTCCTGAGGATGTGAGAATGGATGCACTTGTACCGCGTGCACCAAGCGTGGCGAGTATGTACTCGCCCACTCCATTTTGAGCAAATGGACAGCTATATGCTAATTTAACACAGAGTGTAGCGCGAGCATAAAGCGCATAAATAACCGTTAAATCATTAGTTAAAACTAGGCTTAGGAGAAAGAGCAATGGAGTGTAAATCCTTACTCTAAAACCTATTGCCTCCTCCAGAAAAACAAACTGCTCCCGCTAGAAGAAAACCGAGCCAAACCGTAGCCAATACTTGGTCCCAACGAGCACAAGACAGCCCTCTCCCGGCGCAGAAAATCGCATCCATCGGCCTCCAAAAAACCAATTCCCGCGCCAAGAAAACCCAACGTGATGCACAAGTCCAGCATTCGCTTCAGCAACCAATCGCTCTAACCGTTAGCAAATCCAGCGCAACGCCTGACGCCCAGCACAACGCCAGAATTGAAGCACCAAGACCCGGAAAGTGAAGCACCCAGTGCGACGCGAACAGCACCCAACAGCCTCCAAGCAGCGTCAACATCAAAACAAGTGTTCATCCGGAAATAGCCTATTCATCACCATGTAACAATCCTTCATGATGATTTTCACCACTCTTTCAGAACTTGGTTGGGCACCATCCATAACCACATTGTTCCTTTCCCTCCAAAGGCGATAGACCATAGTAATTAAGGCCAAAATACCAAACTTCCTTCGCATTTTCGAACCTTTAATTTGCCTCTTTACCCAAGTCATAGAACTCGGAATTGAATTCGTCTGTCTCCTTAAACCAATCCAAGTCCGTATATGCCCCCATACAACTTCGGAAAACTCACATTTGAAAAACAAATGATCATTCGTCTCCTCTTCCAGATGGCATAAAGAACAAACCCGCACCATACTTTCTCCTTCCTCCAATCGATGCTTGTCTTTGGTGTATAGCCTCCCTATTGCCGCCAACCAAGCAATAAATGAGAATTTCGGTGGTACAAAACCACGCCAAATACTATTAAAGACCTTTTCATTTGATCGGCCAAGATCATAAACACCTGGATATTTATGTCTATGCATATGGAGATAAGCTGCACTAGTAAACTTCCCTGAACTAGACCATAAGCCGAGATGGGTAATTACCTCTTGCGTATTACCATGAAACATTGCGCACAATTCATCCCTGAGTTTACAAATATCACCAAAGTAGCTCGAATATCTTTCTCCCAAACGACCATTAGCAATCTTTGGATTTAAACCCCAGAAATCCTGCTCATGAAGGTAAAACGAGTGAATCCATTTAACCCACAGACTATCCTTCTTCAAGTGAATATCCCATAGTCTTTTAGCCATTGAAGCGCGGTTCCACGTGAAGAAATCTCTCAAACCGAGACCGCCAAAAGATTTGGGTGCGCAAAGTTTCTTCCACGCCACCTTTGCCTTATGCTTACCTCCCCATAAAAAGCGTTTACACTTCTGTTCAAGAGCATCCATTACCATAGATTGTATAATAAAGTTCTGGATCCAAAATCCTGCAATACCTCCCATAATTGATCTCACAAGTTCCAATTTACCAGCATGCGAAAGAGTATGACCCTTCCATTTTGCTATCTCCGAATCAACCTTCCCTAGCAGAGTACCAAATTGTGTCACCTTCAACTTGCTGGAATCAAGTGGCACGCCTAGATACCGAACCGGGAATGTCGCCCAAGGAATACCCGTGAAACTCAAGTCCTCCTTTATACCAACTCCAAAGAATTTCGACTTTGCAGCATTGATTCCTAAACCCAAAGTGCGCTCAAACTCATTCAAGGCATCCATGAGTATATGTACGGAACTCGTGTTAGCCTTAGAAAAGAGCATGAGATCATCTGCAAAAGCCAAGTGGGTTATCCGAAGTGCCTCACATCTCGGGTGAAAAGTGAAGTGTCTAGAGGCCGTTCTTCTTTTCAGTAATCTCGAGAAGTATTCCATGCAAATCACAAACAGGTGAGGCGAAAATGGATCTCCCTGACGAATACCTCTTTGTCCCTGGAAGTGATCGCACAGTTTACCATTTACTGCTATCGAGAATGTAGAAGTGCGCACACACTGCATGATTCGATTAGTCAGTCTTTCAGGAAATCCCAGTCCAAGTAAAACTTCTTCCAGGAAGTCCCAAGAGACTGTATCGAAAGCCTTCTGCAAGTCCACCATAATCATGCATCGAGGAGAGTTGTGTACCCTTCCATAACCCCGAACAAATTCCTGTGCTAACATTACATTGTTCGAGATACTTCTGCCCTTCACGAATGCACCCTGACAAGGGTCAATGATCCCTGGTAAAATACCCTCATGCCTGTTTGCTATAACTTTTGTGATGACTTTATATACCACATTGCAGCAAGCTATTGGTCTAAAATCACTGACTTTCAAATTATCAAGCTTCTTCGGTATCAATGCCACAGAAGTATGATTAAGCTGCGCTAAAATATCACCTGTCTGAAAGAATTCCAGGACCGCAGCTGTCACCTCCTCACCCACGACATTCCACTGTTTCTTGAAGAATCCGGCCGTAGAACCATCAGGTCCCGGAGACTTATCATCCGCCATTGCAAATAGTGCCTGCTGTATCTCAATACCCTCAACGTCCTGATTTAGATAAGCCCTATCCATGTCCGATAACTTATTACCCGCACCAAAGACATTAGGGTCCGTGGGTAATCTATCTCTTCTAGTGCCAAATAATCCCTTGTAAAAATCTGCGAATAGTTCCCCCTTGCGACTATTAGAAGTAACAATTCGATTTTCACCATCAGTAATCGCTGGAATACCTCCTCCTTTTCTTTCAGAGACCATAGTATGAAAGTATTTTGATCCCTTGTCCGCTTGTGTAATATGATTTATTCTTCCCTTTTGAGCAAGAAAAGAAGACTCCGCCAGATAGTACATCATAGCTTGCTTCTTTAAATTACGCAATGCCAAAACATCCTGATCCGAAGCAACCATAGCATCAAACTCATCAAATGCCTTATTGTACTCCGCATCCGCACGCTTAGCCTTTTCAGAAATATGGTCAAAATCAAGCTTACCCAACTCCCTGAATGGGTTTTTCATCCGAAATAATTTCCTGGCCACTGAAAATTGTTTAGTCCCCTCCACGGTCGGACTCCAATAATCCTCCACTATTTGCCCACAATTCGGGTGGCCTAACCACAGATTCTAAAAATGAAAAGGTCTACCTTTCCCGACAATCTCTTGCGACATATCTACCACCATGGGAGAATGGTCCGAATGGGCCGAGATTGGCAGAAAAGTTGTGCGACACGCTGCATCATCCCATCCATGATTCAAAAGCACTCTATCCAGTTTCCTCCAAATCTTCCAATCCGCACTATGCCAAGTTAAGTGCTCACCCAAAGCTGGCGCATCTCTGAGTCCACATTTTACACAAACATCCTGAAACTCCTTCATTGGATACAAGCTGGGAACAGTAGCTCCATAATGATCATCAGCACTAAGGATAGCATTAAAATCACCGAGAACCATCCAAGGAGAATTCAGATTAGCACCAAATGACTTCAATTCCGCCCATAGTGGTAAACGCGCCAGGCGTCCTTCACTATGTCCATACACAAATGTACAGAAAAACTCAATACCAGAAGCAAGATTACGAACTTTCAGATGAATACATTGCGGAGTCTTCCCAAGGACGTCAACCAAGAAACCTTTCGGATCCCAGATAATGAGTATCCTCGAGTTCTGCCACAATTCAAAATTGTGCGTAAACTTCCATCCTTTAAAACCCTTTAAAAAAATTCGCAAAGCCTTATCCTCCATTTTCGTTTCCAACAAACCACACAATCCAACCCTATTTGTGGAGATGATATTTTTCACCCACCTCCTCCTTACAGGGGCCGATAGACCCCTGACATTCATTGCTGATGTATTCATTGGGAAACAGAGGTCCCTTTTGGCTTCGAACCGCCGCCTTCCAGTGATTTACTTCCAGAACTGTCAGAGTGACTCCTTGTAGCTGATAGCACACGTTGAAAAGGTTTTTGGAAACCCTTCCCTTGCTCATTTATAAGAGTCCTGCTTTTACTTCTAGACCTTGTCAAAGCCCCTGGGGTGGGGGGAGGTCTACTCTTACTCTTACTCCTATGTACTCTTGGAATTTTTGAGCCTCTAGCATCCGGATGAACCATCTGCTTAGGCAATTTTCCAGCACCATTAATCGGATTGTCATCATCCCCAAAAGCTTAGTGCTGCCTATCAGATTCCTTGGCAACACGGGTGCTGGGTTTCTGGCGCTCAGTGCTTCTGCCGCGCGCTGTTTGTGCTTGATTTCCAGCGCCAGTAGTTCCAGGCGCTACTTGTGCCTTAGTGCCAACTCCACGATTTTCAGCGCTATGATCATCAGCCCCTACCTGGACAAGTTTAGCGCCATTCCCACGGTTTCCAGCGCTAACATCTTCAGGCGCTGCCTGGGCAAAATTAGTGCCAATGCCACGGTTTCCAGCACCCTTGCTCGCAGGTCCAGTTGCTGGCGATGCGGGCAGCGCAACCACGGCTTCATCTTGCCTACCCCGAATGGTTATACCAGGTCCTTTCCGAACACTTCCAACTCTCTCGATACTCTTAACAATATCTTCGACCAATTTTCCCTTCCCTTTCCTTTGCCTCTCTACCTCTTCATTGTCCGAAGAAGCATCCTCAATGATCACATGCTCTTCCCTTCCAATAGCATTTGAACTTAGAGTATCTCCAATGGTTTCAGCTTGCATCTTCCGAACCCAAACTTGGTCATTGAAGCGAGATCTCCAGTTTTTCTTTCCCTTTGCCTTCCAATCTTTGCTCTCGGCCGTGGCCTTCATTTGTTGTGTCTCCTTGGCATTCCAATAACCATCACACTCTTCCATGAGGTGATTGTTTTCGCCACAATTCGTACACCAAGGTCTGCAATAATCATAGATGATTTTTTGCACAAACACCTCACCAGTTGGGACTCGAAAGCTCACCTCCTCCTTGAGCTTTTTTGACGTGTCAATCCATACCAAGAGACGTGCATAATAGCCCCTTAACTCCAAAGTACCATTGTCCATAAGGATAGGTTCTCCTAGTGAAGTAGCAATTTTCTCCAACGCCTTCTTGTGCCAGTACGCCTTTGGCAAGTGTTCCATCCTTAACCAAACTGGCTTGGTAGCCTGGATGGTCGCATCATACTGCCCAGATTCTTCGATTAACATCATGAACAACTTCTTTCCATGGAGATAATGATCAGGACCATTCATCACCATATCTCTATCTTCAGCACTGTTAAATCTGAACATGACATAACCATTCTGCTTGCTCTGAACATTACACTGCACCTTCCACTTTTCCACCAGCAGAGTTCGAATTGCAAACATTCCCGGAAAGAAGCCCGGAAACACACCCAAGAATCCGAAAAAAGGTTTATGGAGATCCTTATGTATTTCTTCATCCGTGAGCACAAAATCAACACTATCTCCATTGTTCGAGACAACTTCAATAGTCGACTTATTCATGAGAATATCCGGATCATCCCATAGCCTCCTTCTCTCAAGTTTTGGATCATTCCATTCTCTCGGATGGACTTGTTGATTTTGCCTTTTGTTACTACCGCCCTCGGCCGGACCTTGCTTACTCTTGCCAACCGTAGAACTCTCCCCGTTAATCACCATTGTGATTAAACCCCCAAAGTGTGAATTCTGATTGACAGATCGGATTCACCAAAGAAGTTCGAACAAGCAAACACACAAAACAGCACAAATCCGATCGGAATTAACACAAACCGATCAGAATTACACAGAAAATAGCAAAGTCCGATCGGAATCAACACAAACCGATCGGATTCAACAATAAACAACTAAACACCAAATCGGATTTAAAAAAAGCAATAACAAATCGCAAAGCTTGAATTCAAAGCCGAACTAACCCTATGATCAATCGAATTCAAAACAAATTATATGAATTGAAAACCAAAAACCTCCAACACCCAAATCAGGATCAAAACACATAAACAATGCTCCAAATTGAAAAACAATCAAACCGCAAAAGGTGTAATCGAAAAACCTGAAAACCGTGATGACCTCCAAGCAATTCTGATCAAAACCTTGAGTTCGATTGATGCTTCCAACTCCGAATCACCAAAACCTTGCTAAATCCGATGAAGGCGGTAGGAATTTGATTAAAAAGTGTGCTGAAAATTTTAATCAAACCCTTTATACACCTTTGCGCAACCAAATCCAAGTCAAAACCCAAAAAAGCTCGGATTTTTTCAACCAAATCACCTTCTCGAACTAGGAATTGTGCAAGAAACCGATGTGATCTCCGTTGCAACCCCCAATCCGAGACCGATCCGAGAACAACCCAACAATCACGATCAAGATCCGCCTAGAACTCTCCTTTTCCGTATTCAAACCCTACTTCAAGGCCGATTAAGATCAAGAACTCGCCACAAATTGCATATGAATTTTATGCGGAATCAAGCGTAGAATCCGTTAAACCATAATTCATCGGTGGAAAGTGGATGAAATTTGGAGAAATCGGCCTCCAAAGAAAGGAAGAAAGGCTGCGCCTTTTTTCTTCTTTTTTCGCCCCAGAGCTAGAGAGAAAATATTTTATTGAGAGCTCTTTCGAGATATGCCTCTAGTTTCAATCCTGTTATCGCGGGTTCGACTCTCAACATCCGCAGTGTGGGAATTTCTCCAGGGGAGAGGTCTCTTGTGAGCAACGAGTGCAGTCGTGGATCATGTATTTAACTCTGGTGTCTACTGTGATTTACCTTCTCAGTGATGGCTGTGGTGTTGGCGCGACTGGGGCCCTGAGGGAGAGGGTATCGCCTTTTTTTTAAGGGACTATCACCTAGAAAGAAAAGTCTCATAGAGGCGCTCCATAAGTTTATGAACAGTTCAATATATTTTTTATTTTTTACCTTAAATTTTTTACTTCCTCCATCTCATCATAAATTGCACGGAATCTTTTTCACGTTCTTTAAAAAATATATTTGCCCGTTAATATGTTTACCTACGTATAATATTGGTAAATAAAAAGTTGATATTTAGAAACGATTTATTACGATGAATCCAACAATATCACATACGATAAAATTATTATTTATATATCTATTTCAATATGTTGTCAAAGTTTAAAAGTATTGAATGCCAAATAGTAAGTGTTCAGCTTATGTTGGGAGTATTTTTTTTTATAAAATTTAAATATTGTGATTTAAAAGTTAAAACAAGTAATAATGTGTATTTGAATGTAAAAATATAAAAATACATAATATTAAAAATAATTTTAAATTTCTAAATTTAGTACTCCCTCCCTCCGTCTCAGCTTAACACTAGTGGAAACCATGCCTATTAAAGACGGATCCTTCATACTAGATGGTCGTGCCTTTGATTCCCTGCGATCAAAGGAGGTTCCGGGAACCGCCTTCTATGGGGGTCCGAAATAGGTTCCAAATTTGGAACCTATTTCTGAGGTCCCAAAAAAAAAGGTTGTCGAAAATCGAAAAAATGATTCTTCGGCGACGCTGTCATTGTACGGATCCAAGACATTAATTTAGTGAATCGCTACATCACGCCCTATATTTTACTTGATTATGCATTGCACTTATACTATTTTTATACAATATGTATTTTTAATTTAATTTCAATAGTTAAAATAAGTTAAAAATAATATTAAATAAAATTTATATTTAAACACATTACCACCGCCACTGGAGGTGTTTCCCGGCAGTGGTGCATGGCGGCTGGCGGTGCTTTGCCGGCGAGAGAGATGGCCATCCGTAGAGGTCCGCTTCGCTTCTCCATTGTGTGCTCCGCCGGATTCAAGCGTCTTCTCCGTTGCGCGCTTCGCCAAATTCCAGCATCTTCTCCGTTCTCGATTTCTAGCCTTGACCGGCTCTCTTATGCAGTTCTCTTTTCCTAGATCCTAGGTTTCTCTTCTTTCCTAGCTCTCCTTCCCGACTCTCATTCTCCGGCTCTCCCTCTCCAGCTCTCCATTCCCGGCTCTCCTTCTCTGGACTCTAGACGACTCTCCTTCTCTTGCTCTCCTTCTCCCGCTATACCTTTGTCTTCGACCCGCTCTTGTTGCCCTGCCTTGACCCGGCTCATATAGCCCTGCCCCGCCCTGCTCTTGTTGCCCTGCCTTGACCCGGCTCATATAGCCCTGCCCCGCCCTGCTCTCGTCAACCGCTCGAGAGGCACGCCAAGAACCACGCGGGTGGCTGGGGACGGGGACGGTGGGCTAGGGTTTTGCTATAGATTGCGGGATACGGTGGATGGCTGGGGACGAAGGTGGAGCATCGTCATGGGGACGGTGGGCTAGGGTTTTGCTAGGGACGATGGGGTGCGGTGGAGCTGGGGACGAAGGCTGGGGACGAAGGGGCAGTGATGGGTAGTACCATTGTTTTTGTTTTGTGTTTTTCTTTAAAATTTAAATTTGTATTATACACGTATATACGTATTAGGGCATAACCTAGTAAAATACAGGGCGTGATATAACAACACCCTTAACTTACGGATCTAAAACATTAATCATTGTAAGTAAAGAATCTACAGATCTATGGCATATAGGTTCTACAAATTTAAATAAAGAGTCTTTAGGTTGGCGGAGGATTCTCGTCGGCAGAGAGGCGGAGGCTCCTCATCGGCGCAACAGTGAAGGATATGTAAAATAACAAAGCCAACAGTAACGTAGGCTTCTCGAAGGGCTCCAGTGGTGAGGGCTCAGGCGGGAGTGAATGATCCCAGTGGTAGGGAGAGGGACGAAGGCGACCAGTGGTAGGGAGAGAGGCGGTCAATGGTGATAAGAGGGAGAGAGGAGACAACCGGTGGTGAAGGGAGTTTGGAAAACCTAACTAAGAACCTAACCCTGATTTGTATTTATTTGTTGGGACAAAATACCCCACAGGGGTGGTTCCAAACTCATAACCACTTTCGGATCCTATTTAAAAGCGGTTCTATAATGGGAACCTCCTTTAATCGGATCCAAAACTAGTTCTGAGTCCTGAACCTAATTTGGATCTCAATCAAAGACAGTTTTCCAATATAACTGCCTTTAATTGATATACATCAAAGGAGGTTCCTTAAGAACCATCTTTGATCAATTAGGAACCACCTTTATTTGGATTTGAAACTAGTTCCGAATTCGAAACCTCATTCGGATCTTAATCAAAGGCAGTTCCTCAAAAAATTGATGGAATCGCCTTCTAATAGTGCCTTTAATAGAGGCTTTTCCACTAGTGTAAATCATAGTCTAATCATTGCACATTGTTCAAACAACATGCTTGACCATTAATATATTTAGCTACGTATAATAACGGCAAGCAAAAAGTTACTTTCTAGAAACTACTTGTCGATGAATTCAAAATTGTCACATACGATAATATTATGTCTCATATATTTATTCAAATATACGGTCAAACTTTGATAGATGATAGTGTCATAAAGTAAGTGATATAAATATCCTTGCGAAGACTCACAATTGTGGAATTAATATCTTTGATCTAGTGAAGGGATCTACAAACACTCACTATCTCGCCCAAAATTCAAGCTCTAGCCCTCGGGGTATGCCTAATCTCGACTTGCTCTCTAACTAGCCCTCAAGATCAGATAACAAGGTTTATTGATACTTAACTAGCCCTCAGGGTTAAGCAACAATTGAAGAAGCTCACAAGCAACAAGAGTATGAACTCAAAGGGATTATATTTCTGAATGATGATAGTGGTAAAAATCTTGAAAATTCATCCCCTATTTATAGGGCTGAATTCATCCAAAACCCTAGTCCTAATCAAATGGGATTGGGTAATTCCTGTCAGAAACTAAATAGAATTATGACAGCTTTAAGAAGCTAAAACCACATCAAACTAGAATACCTAAAATAAATGACTATATTCTTCAAGATCAATCTTAAATCTTGAATGAATATTGCCCTATCTAATCTAATTCTAATCATATCAAAACTGAATATCCTAAATTCAAAAATAAAGCATAGCCAAAATTAAACTCTTCTAACGCCAACATGGTTGAATTAATGGTCCTTATTCTAAAATGAATAAAATAAAATGATTTTACTACCTCACTAAAAAATCCTGTGGGAAAAAAATTATAGTGTTATCTATCTAAAAACCTAATTAATAAAAATAAATAAATAAAACCTAATTCGTATCATTCCCTCCGAGGTCGAAAAGTTTTGTCCTCGAAACGTGAATGATCTTCATTAATAAACGGAGAAAAATGTCTCACGCCATCTCTACGAAGTCCTGCTATTAAACGGTGATTGGACGTTGACTAGGCACTGACTGGACGTTGACTAGGCTGAAAACTGCTTCAACTCGCGAGAGGGAGAGATCTGACAAGAAAATGCAACAATTCGTGATAAAATGGATTAACCGTGATAAATTCAGTAACTCGAGATAAACAGAGACCTCGCGAGCTGAAGATATGGGTTGTGTGTCTCGCGCTTGTCATAGATGTGTCTTCAATGAGACGCGCACATGAATCTCACCCGCCTCTGTTGCTGCTTGCATGTGCGTTTCACGCACTGACCTTCTTCTTTGCTTCCACTGAACTTTCTTCTTCCTCGATGTACTTGTTTTAGCAGACGCTGTCGGAGATCAGTGAAGATTATTGCTATTGCTGCCAGAGAACTGAATACTACCAAGAGAACGCCGAAAGGATTCAGGTTGGTTGATTGTTTCCGCGGCGGCGGTATTCATCGGAGAAAACTGGACCATATCGGATCTAAAACTGACGATGTTCCTTGGAGAATAGGATCGGCTCTGATACCAAATGACATGAATCTTCTTGTTAAGACTCACAATTGTGGAATTAATATCTTTGATCTAGTGAAGAGATCTGCAAACCCTCACTATCTCGCACGAAATTCAGGAGTCTAGCCCTCGAGGTACGCCTAATCTCGACCTGCTCTTTAACTAACCCTCATGATCAGATTACAAGGTTTATTGATACTTAACTAGCCCTCGGGGTTAATCAACAATGGAAGAAGCTTAAAAAGAGTATATTGTTATCTCACTAAAATGAATTAAATAAAGCATAGTGTTTTCCCAACATGGATAAAATGAATAAAATTAAATGATTACACTACCTCACTAAAAAACTCAGTGGGAAAAAAAGAGTGGTGTTAATTTTCTAAAACCCTAATTAATAAAAATAAATAAAAAAAACCTAATTCGTATCAGTAAGTGGGTAATTTAAACAGAGACATATGAAATATGTAATTTAATAAATGTAGTACATAAGATAAAAATTACACGGATTATCCATAAACTTATGAACAAACCGTATATAGGGAGACCCTCTCCTATAGAAAAAGGTGCTGGTGAGCACTGTTTCTTTGCTAGGATTATTGGCATTGATGTGAACTTTTATGTAAGGAAAAAAAATTAGAAAAAAAATCTTCTTGACCCGGTTGACTTCGTCCAACATGGGAAGATGATAGTCAAGTTCACAGAAACCCATCCGAATCAGGTTCTTTCCACCTTACTAATATCTGAAAAAACAGTGCATAATTTTCCAAGCACACTGAAGGAGAAAGGAAGAGGAAGGACCCATCCAAAAGTTGACGTCTCGATTCCACTTTGTAGTCTTGAGAATTGTTTAGCATTTCAATTTAGAAATGGCCTCTGCACTTTTTCTTTTTGGAGGGGTCGCAATCTCAAATTGCGATCACCCATACATAGTGGGGGAATTGGGAAGTGGCGGTACTGTAACAGTTTTTTTGCATAATCAATTCAATTTAAAGTTTATCCATTTCCCCCAGACAATGGCCGTTACCTTGTACTTGTAGAAAAGAATCAAACGATGAAGAAGTAGTTGTATTGGTATGATACTGTGGTATATTCTCTTGTTCTGCGTATATCTAAACAACCCCATCACTCAAAGACATCAATCAGCCTCCTCTTTTGGGTTTTCTTGTGTATTTTTGTTGAATTTGGGCTAAAAGAGAAGAACCCATTTACTGGAATTGGAAATAAGGTTGAGGGGAGAGATGATTTGAAAGAAAGTTGGTATCTTGCCATGTTTGGATGGTTTAATGGGTAGTGGGGTTTGGGGAGGGTCTTCTTGGCCTCTCTGAATTCCCATAGCCTCTGTTCTTTCCTTAATAGTACGTGGTTCTACAATTGTTGTTGTCAAGGATTATTTGGGCTCAAGCTGTGGTTTTGGTGTGACCCTTTTGGGAATTTATCTTCATCAGCTGCAACAAATGGTAACTTTCTTCAATTATGCCATCCATGTTTGATTGTATGAGCTTTTGGTTTGAAAAGTTTGCAATTATGTGATTTGTGTTTTTTTCCTTCCCTTGTTTGTTACTGTTCTTTTAGTGGTGATATGAATTGGTGGACTTGTGTTTTCTTGTTTTGAGCTATTACAAGACAGTTATATTGTATCTGGAAAAAAAGTTTTTGGTTTTCTGCTTTCTTTGAAATTATGTCACATATGCTTCAAGGTTACTGATATTTTTGCAAAATATAGTTGTACTTTTCTCTTCTGTTTTTCTTCTACTTAAACTTTATTGGTAGTGTTCCTCTTACAATTATACTTGCAATCAAAGTTGCAATTTATCTGTAATAATATATGCATCAGTGGTCTTGAGTTTTGTTGTTTTGAGCATTTTTAAAACATGGCAGCTTCATATTTTCTGTTTTTTTTGTGGGATTATATCAGGTGTAGAGGCAATGTCTTTTATATGCTTCCAGTGTTACGGAGGTGTTTGCAATGTTAAATTTGCTAGAGCACATATTTGATGCATGTCTGTAATGCTTATCTATTAGAACTGGCAAAAGTACTGGCTCTGGCATCTGCAGCCTTGGTTTCTGTCGTCTGTTCTGGTCTGATTCAAGTTCAAATTTTGCAAGTAGTCATTATAATTTCAGATCCTCTTTTCTCGCTACTCTGTTTCTATTTCCTTGATAGCCCTAGAGTATAAGTACAAGAACTCTCCCTGCACATAATAAGCATTGAGTGGTCTTAAGTGGTAAATTGAATAACTTAGCTGTATTGTTTTAATAGTGGTACAAAATAGGCACAAAATAATGGAGATAGAGGATTTGAACAGGGTCAAAATTGAATAAAAATCGAGCAGATTTAAGTTCTAGGTTCTGTTTTGCACGTATACTAAAGTGAAACTGGAATATTAAATTTAGACGAATGTATAAAATTGTACATTTTCCAAAGAAATGAGAATCTAGGATGATCGAACTCATATTAAATGTGAAGCAAAACAGAAAGTGGCGCTGTTGGAGGTCTTTTATGTCACGACGTTTCGTCGGGGGGTGTAATCTGTCCTATTTTATAAAGAGCGTTTAATAAGTACAAAAATCTCCGTGTTATCATGTAGTGTTTCCATTTAAATATGATTATCTATAAGTCACTTTCGGCTACTCCTACACGCGGCAGTGTTCTCTTTCATTTCCAATACTAGAAACTCTGCTATATTTATTGGATAGGGCTTTATTTCTTCCTCAGACTTTCACAGATTTAGAAAGGATTAGATTGTGAATTGTGCTTTCACATCTTCTGTCTGAAAAAAGAGAGGGTTTGGTAGTCTTCTTCTTATTACCATAAGAAAGATGATTTGATTTCTTTACTTGCATAAACACACACATACCCTCACTCATTTCGCTATATTTTAACATGTTGAGTGTTATGCAGGTTCTCCTGATTTCCTAAAGGATCACACCCACATGATTTGATACATGGGAAAGGAAGTATCTCTCTGATTGCATAGTTTTACAACGCTCTGTTACTCGCTTGGAGGTTGCATCATTGTTTATAGAAGACTTCCGTTCACATTTCATACCACTCTTTTTCTCCGAGGCAAATTAATATCCTTTGGCAGCATGGTCAAACTCCCTGAAGTTTAGGCTTCTTTCTGTGGGGCAAATCTCCTTTGGCAATATAGATCTAGTCTGGAAAGAACCAAAAGTTCCTTTCAGACTGCTCTGTATATTTATTGTTACTTTTGCAGTACAGCTTGGCTGGGCAAATCTCCTTTGGCATATTTCAACGCACCTGTGGTGGGCTGAGGTTTCATACATTACTTGAAGAAGAAAACCGTCACAAAGTATCATCTTTCTAGCTTCATCAAGTATTCATTGGCTTCAGCCGCGGGTTAGCTATTAGAATTGTTCCCTGATAGCTTATTCTGGTGCGTGGTTTTCGTTGATTGGGCAAATCTCCTTTGGCATTTTGGAAGTCTACTACAGACTTTCGGGGCACATCTCCTTTGGCATTTCCAGGTCTACATCAGACGTCTGGGGCAAATCTCCTTTGGCATTTATCTCCAATTTCTTGGAGAACTATCCTGATCTTTGTGTTACGAGATCAGATTGATAACTTAGATATATTATAGTGTATCTCTCTACTGTTCTTTTTTCTATAAATATTTTGGATCGCAATTGCAGCAAATCCGCATCTAGTCTTCAATCAATCTGGTTAATGTATGCACCTTCCGAATTGAGAGGTAATGATCAAGTCTTTGGTTATGCTTCTAATATCTCCATTAGTGTGAAGTCCTTCAAGTTTTGTATGCTATGGTCACTTATTTAACGAAGGAAAATTTTTCTGATATTTTCATCTCGTCTTGCTTTACCTCTTAGAATGGTAGTCCATTGTATTAATTTTCTATAGACAATGGGAATTCTAAAGCTCCTAGTGGAGTCCAGCCAGAAATCACTTCTAATATGTTTGAAATGATCAATGTTCAGGTATATGCAGCTTAACCTGATCCTTGTGGTTAAAGTTCCTCTGAACGTTGTGGTTTGTGATCAAGATCTCTGAGATCCTAAACCAGCAATATTTGAAGGTAAATGCTCTTAGCTTAAACGGAAGCAAGTGGGAGGACCACTGCTTGACCTTATAGTTCAAATATAAGGACTTTGACCATTGCTTCCTATGCTTATATATAGTGAATTGATCATTCTTACAGGAAATCTATTGTTCTGTATCATGGATTTGGAACTCAGTGACTTTGATAGCTTCAGTGATAGTGATAGTAGCATCGATGATCTGGATGATGTGGAATTGTCGTACACTGGACATGCATGTTCTATCCTTTCCAGTCTTGAGGAGAGCATAAGCAAAATCGACGATCTCCTCTCATTTGAGAAGGGGTTCATGCTCGGTGATATTGTCTCCTCAGCAGAAGACCCATCAGGCCAGATGGGAAAAGTGATCGATGTGGACATCACCGTGGACTTGGAGAACATACACGGAAGGAAGTTTCGGGACATAAATTCCAGAATTCTGAGAAGGATACGTTCTGTTTCAGTTGGTGATTATGTAGTAAGCTCCTTCTGGTTGGGAAGAGTGCGCAAAATTATTGATAGGATCGCTGTTCGTTTTGATGATGGTTCAAGGTCGGAATTCTCAGCATCGGGCCCGGAGAAGCTTATCCCTATCTCCCCAGATTTACTTGAAGATCCTCAGTATCCTTATTATCCAGGACAGAGAGTGTTCGTGGAGTCTGCATCTGCCTCTAAATCAACAAGGTGGCTATGCTGTGCAAGTAAGAATACTAGAAGCCGAGGCACTGTCTGTTCTGTGGATGCTGGACTGGTGTATGTTGATTGGCTAGGTTGTGAGATAGTTGGTTCGGAAAATATTCCTTCCCCTCCAAGTTTGCAAGATGTTAAGAACTTGACCTTGTTACCATCTTTCTCACATGCAAATTGGCAGCTCGGTGATTGGTGTGTGATTCCTGTTACTGATTGCAAGAGAGTTCAAGAACGTGGTCTTTTGACTGCCCCTGCTTGTGGGATCATCCATGGAGAGGGAAAATCAGAAATGCGTCCAGAGTTCCAGGAAATTGCTGTTATAACGAAAACAAAGACTAAAGTCAATGTCCTATGGCAGGATGGAAGCATATTACTGGGACTGGATTCCCGTTCTCTGTCATCTGTAACCATTATTGACGCTCATGATTTCTGGCCCGAGCAGTTTGTTCTAGAAAAGGGACTGTGTGATGATTCACCCCTTCCCAGCACCAAAAGATGGGGAGTTGTGAAATTCGTGGATGCTAGAGAACGGACTGTGAAGGTTAAGTGGAGCACTGTTTCCATGGATCAACCAACTGGGGTTATGTCAGAGCAAACAGAAGAGATTGTTAGTGCGTATGAATTGGTTGAACACCCAGACTTCGACTACTCGGTGGGTGACGTAGTTGCAAGGCTGCGAAAGATTGACTTCGCTACCCATTCCCATCAAGAAGGCCTCAGACCCCAGTCCGTGTCACAAGGTTCAACGGATACAGTTGAAGACCTGAATGGGTCCTCCTCCAATGACTTTCTGCCCTGCATCGGCACTGTGATTGGATTGAAAGATGGAGAGGTTGAAATCAAATGGGCTACTGGCGATACATGCAAGGTACTTTAAACTATGTATGTTGGTTTACATGTGTTTCCTAGGTGTGCCTGATATGAAGCATGTCCACACTATAATTCAGCATTGACCTCGAATAATAAAAGCTTGATAATATATGCTCGCCTTCTGAAACTTACAATTTTTTTCTATTATGTGCTTGTGTTGGTATGTATAAAGTCTCATCAAATTGATAACCATTTTCCATTTGGGTATTGGTTATTTACTGGACAATCTACACAGGTTCCTCCTAATGAAATCTATCAAGTTGATAATTGTGAGGATCTCTCTGGCACAGCTACACCTTACAACCAACATATCGAACCATCAGATGAGGACATGACATTGCCTGTCACTGAATCTTTGGAACAGGTGGGCAAGGTGACTTTCTTCTCTCAGTGTGATAGTCTGTCTCACTTTTTTCACATGATTGCAAAGCTAAGTTGTCTATGAAACAATAAATATCGTAAAAACAATTGACCTATGACAGGAAGTAGTACTAGATTGGGTTACTAATTGATATTGCCTGTGTCCCACATGTAGGGTCCTGTTTTCATAATTAAAATAAATATGGAAACATGACTCTTTATGTGGAACGGAGGGATATACAATTTAAACAGTCTAGATTTTGTATGACTTCTTGGGGATATACTCAACTAACACATAGATAAAAATATGTAGGAGCGCTTGGGTCCCGAAGCTCAGAACGAAGAAAGTAACAAGAAGTCAAGTACCTCCGGTTCCTCATCTTTTCCTCAATCAGCCGTTGGGCTTTTCACAAGTGTAGCCTCAACCCTCTTTGGTTCCATCAGTTCTTCACTGTTTGGGGGATACGAACATCTTCACAAAGCAGAGGAAATGGCTTTGTCCTCTAATGAGGAAGTGGAGCTTGGTAATAGCCATCCAAATGGTAGTTCACCTGATGTAGGCAACTTAGAAATGGATGAGGAAACAAGTTCCGGGTTCAACATGGAAGAGGTTGATGGAATATCAGAACGTGCACCTCCACATTGCAGCAAACATTCCGATCTCTTCAGGCAGTTTGATATGGTGAATGACTGTTCTGATCATCAGTTCATTGATGGTTCGGGAAAAGGGGAACAGCATTGCCAGGTGGGGTTACAAAACATAATTAAGCATCTTCCTCTCTCTCCTTACTTTTCACTGTTTTAAAAATTATTCGCTTCTGTGTAGGTTAACCGAGTTTGGCTGAAAAAGGTCCGGCAAGAATGGAGCATTCTGGAAAAGGATCTTCCTGGTGAGAAACATTAACTATTATTTGGCACAATCATTTCTATAGATGATTTATGCTTTAGAAGTTTCCTTTGTGCTAAAGAATTAAAACTTATTTATATACTTCACTTTATGAATTTTATTCATGGACATCAACCGTTGAAGATGGGAAAAGGTGAAATATTGCCCTATTCTAGCTGAAACTTCTACTTGTGAAAGTTCTTTTTTTTATTTCAGTGGATATTTGAAATTGGTGGACTAAATTGAGTTGAGAGGTTTAATATTTTTGCTTTTGTGTTTATTAAACCGTAATATTTATCATGTGATTCATGTGTAGTAATTTGGTATCTGAACTCTGTCATTCAATTATATTTTAAGATTTGATGTGAATTTCTAACAGAAACAATCTACGTCCGGGCATATGAGGAAAGAATGGACCTACTTCGAGCTGCTATCATAGGTGTGGAGGGAACTCCATATCATGATGGAGTGTTCTTCTTTGACATTTTTCTTCCTCCGCAGTATCCTCATCAGCCTCCCGTGAGTACAGTTTACTTAGTTGTTACTCGCCTTCGTATTTAAGTTCAAAATTCATGTCATGCCTGAATTGCTTTAGTTTTGAGGTTTTAGGTGATTTCATTCAACATATCATAGAATCTTGGATCATTGAACACATTTGTGCTTATGATTGCAAGAATGGTCTCGTGATGTCATGAGTGAATTCGATGTGATGTAGTTTAAAGTGAAGCTAACCAATTTTAGTGAATGTTCATGTTCATGTTCAGATGGTATACTACAATTCTGGCGGACTTCGTGTCAATCCTAATTTGTACGAGTCGGGTAGGGTCTGCCTAAGCCTGCTCAATACATGGACGGGTGCTGGAAGTGAAGTCTGGAATCCTGAGAAGTCCACAATTCTCCAAGTTCTCCTATCCCTTCAAGCTCTTGTACTGAATGAAAAACCGTATTTCAACGAGGCTGGGTATGATTCCCAGGTGGGGAAAGCCGAGGGTGAGAAGAACTCAGTGAGCTACAACGAGAATGCATTCCTCATGAGCTGCAAGTCAATGCTCTATGTCTTGCGCAAGCCACCAAAGGTAAAATTCTGGTTACATATACGCTTTTCTGGTTGCAATGAAGGATAGATGCTTACAATATGTTTTGGTTTGGTCCAGCATTTTGAGGCACTTGTTACCGAGCATTTCAGTCTGCGTTGCAAAAATATTCTCGCTGTGTGCAAGGCATACATGGACGGAGCTCCAGTAGGTTTCCCGTTCATGGATGAGACCACTCAGCAAGAAACTAGAGCTGAAAGCTCCACGGGATTCAAGATCATGCTCGGAAAGCTCGTCCCCAAACTCGCTGAAGCATTTTCCGAGAAAGGTATGGATTATGGCGACATATAGTCTGGCTGTTGTGGTCTATCAATGATGTCTGTAAATAGGAAACTGGCGTGATTTCAGTGTCGAAAACCGGCTGGTGTGGTAACCGTTGGTGTTTTGTAATATAATACAGGCTTGTTTTAGGGGAGGATTGAATCCTTGGAACTCCCTCCTGTGTGTTGTGTAACATATTTGGCTTGTAATGATTCCCAGCAAACCATGCTCTGTTGCAGCTACTTGACTGGATGGGTTTGAATGTGAAAAATATCAGTTTTCTTTATATTCTGTGCGATTTCTCGACCAAACACGATGGCGAGGTATTACTCATTCCACATTTGTGTAACCATTCCCCCAGAATGAAAGAGTTAAAATGAGGGTTAAAATGAGTGTCCATTGAACAGTTAGGTCAGATTCATCAAAATCAACACAAGAGATTAGTAGGAAAATAAACCAGAGATAGGAAGATGCGAACCTTGAAAATAAAGAACAGCTAATGTTAGTATTTGTGAACTAGATATACTGAATTGGCGAGCGAGAATTTGAAAAATCACCATGTTCCAAATTCTCGCCCGACAAGCCAAGCAGAGCAAAAAAAATACAGTTAACTCGCTAATCTCACTAATCTTAACACGGCGGAGTTTCAAAACCTCGCTCGACGAGCTAGTGGAGAGCGAAAATACAACTACGATTAATCGGGGCCCAAAAGTGGATTGACAAGGTTATGAACTGAGTAGCACATAAGAAGACAATGCGTGCAAAATCCGACGACTCCGGCGATGAAAGCTCCCAGAATATCGGCACAGAATGCAGAAGTTATGGCACAAATAGGTCCCCATGGCACATTCACGTTCCCTTGGTTGAGAAGATGGTAGTACGTCCAGGTGCTTGCAATGCTTGCGCTCAGCAACATGCCCAACACCTAAATTCATAAACCCCAACTCATTTTTAAGAAATAACACAATTCTAATTATAAAGCGCAAGTTCTGATTTGATCTGAACTGAACAGAAGGAGACGGGATTAAGTTACTTACCAAGTCCAAAACAAGCACCATCCTCCAAAGCAAGCTTTCGGTGGGAAGAAAAATGACTAGAAGACTATATATGCAGCAAACTGCATTCACAGCTACGAAGTACCTATACATAGCATCAAACCAACAATGTCGATTCAAATTTAAATATAAACATTTTTTGAAGAGAGTAAAATTGGCTTCCGACTCACGTAAAGCTTCCAAAGTTGTGGAACTTAAGTCTGAATATTAACCCATTTTGTAACTCAACAGTTTGATGACTCCTGACCATTACAACAACTGCTGCCAGAGTAATCAACACCGTCACTATTCTTAGGGCAACTGCTACCATTGATATCGCCATTGATTTTGAATGTGCCTGCATATATAGTCAAATGAAGTCATCTTAATTTTGCTTGATCTCGACTGAAACAAACAAACCGAATAATAGTAGAGTACAATGAATTTCATCTAACCAAAATTAACTAAACTGAATTGAATTGCGGTTAAATTTAAAAGAATAGTAAATTGTTTGAAGAACGCGTACCTTAAACGAACAACCAAGGAGTAGGAATAAAAGTGATGGTTAAAGAATTCGGCCTTCTTAATGATCACTAAGCCAGTTGAATTTATGAACTGAAAGTGTCATTTTTGGAAGGAAATCTTTATTTTCGGTGTGATTTTAAGTTAAGGAAGTAACCATAATTGTTGTTTTATAATTCCTTTGTACGTGTTAAATGTTGGATTTTTTCCTTGTTCCACGTTGGATACTAAAAATTTACAAGGCAATAGAATAAGCAAGACAATAGATCGATTTCTTGTATAATAAGAAAAATACATACTCTTCGAAAATTTAGATTATAGTATAGTATATTCCATTCTATAATTAAAACAGCGGGACTACTAATAAGTGAAATCTTCCATGTTTAATTGTACTGTGAAGAGTATCTCACTACATTGCCAAAAAAATTCGATAGTATTGACATTTTCCTAAAAACAAGAAGATAAAGTTTTGGGAAATACCGTCTTTCCATAACCTTATGAAAATATGGGGTTTAATTTGAATGATAAAAGATAAAAGGTCTTAGTTGCAACATTAAATTTTTATTATGCAACGTGTAGTAGTTATAAAGTTCATAACCTGTTTCATGCAACCCAAAATTTTTATCTTCATTTCTTCTAATTTGCACTTGAAACATTGATATTTTCATTGCTTATGAAAATACTGTCTTCCAAGAGACGGACTCAAATAAGAATTAGCACATTTATTAAGCCAAAGTCTTGAGAAAGACTGTATTTTCATAAGCCTATATATGGAAAGACGGGGTTTAATTAAAATAATAAAAGGTAAAAGGTCTTAGTTGTAATATTAAAAATTTATTGTGCAATATGTAGTACTTATAAAGTTTATAACCTGATTCATGCAACCTGAAATTTTATCTTCATTTATTCTAATTTGCACTTTAAACATTGATCTTTCCATGATTTATGAAAATACCGTCTTCCAAGAGACGAACTCTTTTGTTCTCCTTCGAACCAACGATTCTTATATAATATGAAGTACTGCACAAATTTTGTTTTAAATGAACAAATTGTTAGACATGGTCATTTTATAATAAGGGGTAGCACTGACGCGGGTTTTGGTGGAGGTCAGCCCCGCATCTGCCCCAATAGGGCTCATATGGAGGTAATTTTAGTGGGGGCGTGGCAGGTATGTATATGAAAATGATACCTACCATGGGTAGTGGTCAGACATGGATATTAGTTCATCCCCGCCCCGCCCCGCCCTGCCCCGCCCCACTAGACCCGTAATGTAAACATTAATTTAATATATAATAAACTAGTATTTATTTATAATAATTATTTAAGATTTATTTTTATTCATTGAATTGAGGTACTTATAATTATGAAAATATTTTAAAATGAAATCTCAATACACTTCATAAATAATCTGACCTTAAAAATTATAAAAAATATTTTTATATCATTATTGATCTAATCGTCAGTGGGTATAATATGCGACATTCTCAATAATTTTACATATTAATATAATAAAATTATTAATTTGAGAATATACATTTATAATTTATGAGCGTAAATAATAATGAATGTGAATTAAATAATTCAATTGAATTTTTAAACATTACTCAAATTTGAAATAAAATGAAATTATATAAATGAATTACTTTTTATTCCAAGCACCCTATAATAGATATTGTTTGCTTTTTGTCTATCAACCGAGGGTATTTGAGTAATTATTTGACTTCCTTACCTTGCAAAAATGACGCCGTTTTTCCATCTTCTAATTCACTGTCTTTCTCCTCTTCTTCTCTATCGCAAAATTTTCCCTCTTTCTTCTTCACTGGAGTTGTTTTCTTCAAGCAGACTTTTTGGTGCTCGAGGATGTTGCTGATGGTGGCGAAGTTTCTGTGGCTGGCGAAGCGACGGACGGTAGATTCATGGATTCACAATTGTTGTATTGTGATACCTACGTCGTTTCCAACGCGGCGGAGGAGATTTTCAGGCATTGGTACGGTTTAAGTTAGAGTTCGAGGAATTCTTCCAATTCCAGGTCGTTACTGTGTTCTTCCGAAGATTTCTAGTCCGTTTTGTACTCTGGCGATCTCACCACCGTTTTCCCACTCTTCACTCCTTTCAATCCCGCAGCCACTCCACCATACCTCCACCAGTAGCACGAAGGGTTCCTTCGTGAACTGCTCTCCAGAATCATAACAAGCTCCACCATCGGCCTCTCTCTCTACGCCTTTTCCGATTCAAGCTCCACTTCTCTATCATACGCCGATGGGTCCGTAGTAGTAGTAGCCGATCACTGCGAAGTCCCCAAAAGTCAATCAAGATTTATTTTTGGAGGTAACCCATAATTTTGATTTGATTTTGACTGAACTCTAAAAGCCGAATTGGTATGAGGATTTGTTGTTGCTGTCAGAGGTTTACAGGAGAAAAATATTCTTCAATTATGGGAAACTAAGTCGCATGAGGAGCCCTCCTGAGAAGGTATTTTAGTTAAAAGAATCCATATTTCTTGACATTGAGCTTATGTTTAGTTTAAACTTCGGAGTTCTTTATGCTTTTTGACATGGATAATGATGGCATGATATCTTTCAAAGAGTGAGCATTGCCGCCTTAATGACTTAGGAATTTTTTTTGTTTTCACTGATGCAAATCTGGCTAAAAATGATTATTTGTATGCTCCAAGCTGTGCCCTATGGAGTACTCATGGCTCCTATGTGCCTGTTTGATGCTCGTCTATGTACTGATTTATATGTTGTTTGTTTGATTAGGATCCTTGTAGACATGTCTTTCCAATCTTTGTTTATATATGTTTATTATCAATTTTTTTACGAATAAGAGTTAATCAGGATATGAATGATTCTTAGTGCATGATTATGTCATATTTGTGTACTTGTCCAATTCAATTTGGGTTATGAATTCTGCTTGCCTGAGATTTTAAAATTGGAATGCAGACTATAGCTCTCGGGTTCTATTTCTGTCTGTGAGTTAAAGGGATAATATGAGCTAGAATTTAGGATGCTACGTGTACTTCTTTTCTTTTATCTGGATTCTTATTCCAGTAGCGACTTACATTGCGCAGTCCTTCCTTTATGGTTGGAGAAAGATGCACTTGGATTGATCAATTTCAGTTCATCCCATCTAAGAGAACTTAGTTTATAACACTGAATTGACATGCATCTGATTTGTTGTATGAACTGAAATTTTTTGATTTTAACTGTATAGATGTTGCTTTCATCGTGTGCATTGTCTACGCCCATCTATGGATTAGAGGTGAAATTGCATTCTTGCCATGGAGGTCCAATCGGGTGTTTTTTTGAACCAAGTTGCATGTGATTGCTTGTTCTCAATAACAGAAATAACCATCCCATGTATGGGAATATATCGTTTGTGTTGTGTAACTTCTTTTGCAGTTTGGAGCTAAGACACCCTTGTCTAAATCTCCTGAAGTAATGGCTTCTCTCTCATGTTTGAATCATTTTTTTTGCTTTCCTAATTGATGAACCAATAACAAAGCCGAAAAATTTGAACGAGTTGAAAGATGAAACTAAACAAGGATCATCTGAAACCTTTTCTCAGAGAGGAAATTCTTGATACCTGAGACAATTGTTTGTGATATTTTGAGTGTCTTCTTGATCAAGATTTTGATATTCTAGAGATAACTATTCGTAGTGACAAAATGTTGCTAAAAGGTCACATCACCTGAGTAGAGGTGTCCAGATATCCCTTGAAATTGTTGATCTTAGTTTTACAATGTTCATAAATGTTTTTGTATTCAAAACTAACATTTTTTAGCCGGTTTACTGCTGATCTTATTAGACAATCAGCAAACCAGTACTGAATATTTAATACATGTTTTATGTTTGCTGCAATTTAAAGATGCATAGTAAGGCTCATTTTTGTTCCTGCAAGCATTAATGTCACTGCGAGTTATATTGGAGCATGGAGTAAAGGTTCCTAGAATGGTTCGATTAAGGGAGTTATATAATACAATCTTCCAAAGCCATACAAATGGGCTTGGATCTCATACATGTTCTGAGAGTTAATTATCTGGGGCTTTTTGGGATATTATCCAGCTAGTTAGTGTGGGAGCCCATAGGAAAATTGTTCTTCGATGGATAGAGAGAATGCCGAGGTTTTGCAAGGTAAGGTTTTTGATATGAGGAGTTGTTTTACTGTTTAGAGAAATGACTAGATTGCATAATTGAGGAGGACTTGTGACCTCTCTAATGTGTGTGAGAATATTTTACACTGCAATGGAGTGCAGAAGTGGGAATCACCTGTAGTATCCTCTTTCTGTTGAAGTTTTGTATAGGCTTGTGACCTCTATACAAGTCTTAGGCTTGTGAACTGCTAAATACTTGGGTTAAGCTTGTAACTGAGTTTAGTTTATGTGTTCAAAATCCAAGTGCAGATGTGTAGATATTCTATAATAACAGCCCACACAAATAACCTTTTTCTTTATATCTATGATATCAGTTTGTTCTTTAACATGAAAGGTGCCTGGGTGATATGTTGCTGATCAATTTGGACCGTATAGGGAGCATGAGAATGTTGGAGTTCATAGCTGCTTATTAGATGGAATTGTCTAGATAAGGAAAATCACTTGTGTTATTTAGAGTTTACAGTTTAGACTTACTGAGATGAAGTTGTGGACGAATTGGAAGATTAATGAAAAAAACTCACTTGCAGGTTTATGCCAGACGAATATACTGGAGTTATCTAATGGTTTATTTTATATATGTTTGCATGGTTTTGTTTCTAAATGAATGAAAGGAAAGCTACTGTGTCTAAGTCTAAGTTTTGGTTTTGTTTTTCTCTTCTTTATTCTTAACTATACATGATCTCTAGCATTTCTCCAAAGCATTGAATTGTTATTAGAGAGAAGATCCCACCTCCCGTGTTAATTTAGATCCTGAAAGTGGTAAGGTTTGAGTGGAGAGGGTTTGAATAGAGGGTTTGAGTGGAGAGGGTTTGAGTAGAGTGGGCCCGAAAGAGGTTCGAGTGATATTGGGTTCGAGTGGAGAGGGTTCGAGTGATACTAGGTTTGAGTGGAGAAGTTCGAGTGGAGAGGTTCGAGCGAAGAGGTTTGAGTGATGAGGAATTGAGTGGAGAGGTTCTAGTCGAGAGGTTCGAGTAGAGAGGTTCGAGTGATACTATGTTCGAGTGGTACTAGGTTCTTGTGGAAAGAGTTCGAGTAGAGGAGGTTTGAGGGTTCGAGTGGAAAGGTCTGAGTGGAAAAGTTTGAGTGGTGAGGGTTTAAGTGGTGAGAGTCGAGTGGTGAGGGTACCATTCACTACTAGAGAGAGTACTATCCACCCCTCGAGAGGGGTATACCATCCACCACTGGAGAGAGTATTATCCACCACTCAAGAAGTTTGTCAACCACCCTTCGAGGGTACACCATCTACCTCTCGAGAGGGTAAACCATCCACCATTGGAGAGAGTACACCTTCCACCCCTCGAGGGTACACCATCAACGTCTCGAGAGAGGTGTACCAGCCCTCGAAGGTACACCACCCCTCGAGAGGTCACACATGCACACCTTTAGAGTACACCAGCCCTCGAGGGTATACCACCCCTCGAGAGAGTATACCACCCCTGGAGAGAGTATACCATCCCTCGAGAGAGTATACCACCCCTCGAGAGAGTATACCACTGAGAGCGTCGAACCATCCACATTAGCTCTCGAACCATGACCTACTCGAGGCATATACCCCTCAAACAATCCAGGACACCACCATTTGAACCACCTATCCCTCGAACACCAACCATCCATTCCTAGAACCATCACCCCTCGAACCATCAGTTATTGAACATCCACCATGCCACCACTCGAACCATCCACCTCACGAACATCAACCATTTGCCTCGAGGCCTCCTTACCACTCGAACATCCACCCTTTGAACATCAACCATCCACCTTGAGGGCTGTTGATTTGAGGCATCTCCACTCGATTCATTAACCCTCGAGGCCCTAGAACCATCAACCATCCCCCTCAAGGCATCACCCCTCGACTCAAACCTCTTCACTCTAACCTCTACTCGAACCTCACCACTCTAACCTCTACTCGAACCTCACCACTCTAACCAGTACCACTCAAACCCCTTCCATTGGAATTATCTATTCGAACCCTCTCCACTCTAATGCTACACACTCGACCTCTCTCCACTCGAACCCAATACCACTCGAACCTCTTTACTCGAACCCATTACCACTCGAACCTAGTACCACTCAGAACTCTCCATCGATTCATTAATCCTCGAGGTCCTGGAACCATCAACCATCCTCCTCAAGGCATCACCCCTCGATTCATCAACCATTCGCCTCGCCACCACTCAAACCATCCACCCCTCAAACATCCATCCACCTCGACTCAAACCTCTCCACTCGAACCCAGTACCACTCGAACCTCTCTGCTCGAACACAGTACCACTCGAACCCAGTCCACTCGAACCCTCTCCACTCGAACCCTCTCTACTCAAACCTCACCACTCAAACCTCTCCACTCGAATCTCGACTCGAACTCTCTCCACTCGAACCCTCACCACCCGAACTCTCTCCACCCAAACCCTTACCACCCGAACTCTCTCCACTCGAACCCTCACAACCCAAACCCTCTTCACTTGAACCTAGTACCACTCAAACCTCTCCACTCGAACCTAGTACCACCCGAACCTCTTCACTCAAACCCTGTACCACTCGAATCTAGTACTACTCGAATCCTCTCCACTCGAATCCAGTACTACTTGAACCCTCTCCACTCGAACTCTCACCACTCGGACCAGTACCACTCGAACCCTCTCCACTCGAACCTCTATACTCACGTTAAAATTTCCTTACTTCACGACCTATTATTTTTTGTATGATTTGATAAACGTAAGTTGATTGATTAATGTTAGTTGGATCTATAAAGGTAAATTCTTAAACCAATATGCTATACAAATTTCTTTTTAATAAGCTAATAGTTTGTTTCTTTATTGTTACATAGTAAAAACCTCAAGAGGAAGAAATAAAAAGGTCCAACTTAATTTGATATCAAGCCTTGAAAGTGAAGATGAACTTGAAAGTAAAGATGAAGAGCAACCAAACTCAAAGACAAGAAGGATGACACAGGTTTCAAAATTTATCCATTATCGGGGATGATCCTTATTCCATTATATTTCAAGAACTATAATGACTGGGTTGGAGTGGTACTGGGTTTGAGTTGAGAGGTTTGAGTCGAGGCAAATGGTTGGTGTTCGAGGGGTGGATGGTTTGAGTGGTGGAGAGGAGGATGGTTGATGGATCAAGGGGTGATGCCTCGAGGAGGATGGTTGATGGTTCTAGGACTTCGAGGGTTAATGAATCGATGGAGAGGTCCGAGTGGTACTGGGTTCGAGTAAAGAGGTTCGAGTGGAGAGGGGTCGAGTGGTACTGGTCCGTCAATATACTATTTCATGTCATTGAATAGTCAATATACTATTTAGTCATTTGGAATCTCAAAATTTTTAGTTTATACATTAGCCATGATGCTGGATGTTCCTCCAAATCATATAATAGCATGAAAATTGAGTTAAAGGAATTTGAACCCCACCTTATTGAAACTGATGGGTTATTCCTTTTAATTCATAAAAATCGAAGAAGTGGACACTGGTGAGCACTACCGGCCTAAAAGCCATAAAGATATTACTGAAGTCCTTTTCAAAAAGATACTCTGAAGGTCATATCCATGGACATCTTTGCTAATTGCATGTATGAACATCTCTTATCTTACATTGAGCTCATTTGCTTGGTAGAGACATTTTTAATGGGTTTAATTTGACCCTAAGATGATTACCGTGGAAGTTTTGGATTCGTGTATCAACATGATGTAACTACCTAGCAAGCAAACCGTTTGTTCTGTTATGTTTCTCTTGTTTTTAATACTTCCGCTATTTCCTCTTCTAAATATTGAAGGATCGATATTTCTTCCTCTGTCCCAATTGAAATTGCACTGCAATCATTAGCACGATGTTTAAGATTTAGGAATATTCCAATTTATGGTCCACTCTGCCCATTAGATATTATAAAAAGAGCTGGAGTCCCACCGCGCGTTGCGCGGTATTTTTGATAAAAAAATTGATTTGAATAAATTTGTTTTTAGATTTAAGAGATTAAGTATAAACTAAAATTAAATTCTAAATATAATGAGTCCATATCTTGAAAGACGTTCTTTCCATAAGGTATGGAAAGACCAAGGTTTAAAGTGCAAATTAGAATAAATAAACTTTGTTAGTCAGTCTAATATGAAATATTGTCTTTTATTTTTATTATAATAATCTGTGTATGAATTTCTCGAATAAATCAAGTAGTACTTGATTAAGTTAAAAGAATGATAAAAACGGTAAACATTATAGTAATTAAGAGGAAATTTATTCTCTAACTAATGCAATCAATACATATCTCATCATTGTGTCAGTAAAAAAAAATATGTATATCATTATTCATTAAAAAAAAGGAAACTAAAATTAAAAAGATAAATATGATTCAAATTAAACTCAAAACAATAGAGTAAAATGGAATAGAGGAATAGAGAAATATGAAATAGAGAAATATAATGGTACAAGGATCATCCTCGATAATTGATAAATTTTGAAACCTATGCCATCCTTCTTGTTTTTGAGTTTGGTTGCTCTTCATCTTCACTTTCAAGGCTTGACATCAAATTAAGTTTGACCTTTTTATTTGTTCCTCTTGAGTTTTTGACTATGTAACAATAAAGCAGCAAACTATTAGCTTATTAAAAAGAAATTTGTATAGCATATTGGTTTAAGAATTTACCTTTATAGATCCAACTAACATTAATCAATCAACTAACGTTTATCAAATCCTACAAAAAACAATAGCTCGTGAAGTAAGGAAATTGTTATGTGAGTAGAAATGTTCGATTGGTAATGGGTTCGAGTGGAGAGGGTTCGAGTGGTACTGGTTCGAGTGGTGAGAGTTTGAGTAGAGAGGGTTCAGGTAGTATTAGATTAGAGTTTGAGTAGAGAGTATTGGATTCGACATTCGAGTACTACTCAAACCCTCTCCACTCGAATCCAATACTACCTGAACCCTCTCTACTCAAACTCTCACCACTCGAACCAGTACCACTCGAACCCTCTCCACTCGAACCCATTACCAATCGAACCTTTCTACTCACATAACAATTTCCTTACTTCACGAGCTATTGTTTTTTGTAGGATTTGATAAACGTTAGTTGATTAATTAATGTTAGTTGGATCTATAAAGGTAAATTCTTAAACCAATATGCTATACAAATTTCTTTTTAATAAGCTAATAATTTGTTTCTTTATTGTTACATAGTCAAAAACTCAAGAGGAAGAAATAAAAAGGGCCAACTTAATTTGATGTCAAGCCTTGAAATTGAAGATGAACTTGAAAGTAAAGATGAAAAGCAACCAAACTCAAAGACAAGAATGATGACATAGGTTTCAAATTTGATCCATTATCGAGGATGATCCTTATTCCACTATATTTATCTATTTCTCTATTCCATTTTATTTTATTGTTCAGAGTTTAATTTGAATCATATTTATCTTTTTTATTTTAGTTTCCTTTTTTTAATGAATAATGATATACATATTTTTTTACGAACACGATGATGAGATATGTATTTTTTTTGGGACAATGTAAACTCTTTCATTCATTAGAAAAAAAAACAACTCCACATTTACAACTCATTCTATCAAACTGTCTTTTTCTATCATAAAGTTAGCATAAAATTCCCTCATTTTAGGTAACTCCCAACATCTATATACAATAGTATCCACAATCTTAGGCAGGATATAACCCACCCGTCGATCACCATTAAAGCACACTCCATTTCGCCATTGCCAAACTTCGTATACTGTCTCTGTGATAGCCATTTTTAGCATCTTTACCATTTTACCCTTGCCCTTACATCGCCTCAAAATCCACTCGAACTCTCTACTCCAAGCCTCTGGTTGCCTCTGAATTTGAAGCCAAGAAAGCACCTCCTTCTAGATTTGCTTAGTTTCCAGGCAGCCAAAAAAGAGATGGTCTATTGCTTCCTCTTCACCACACAACACACAAAAATGATCCACATGTATACCAAACTGTACTAACCTGTCTTTCATCGGCAGGCGGCCATGACACAATATCCAGAAGGTAAATTTCGCTCTTGGCGGAGCGAAATTTCCATAGAACAAAGTCCTCCACTGAACATCCTGGCTCACTAGCTTCAGCTTATTGTACAGTTTCCTAATACTAAATTTCTGTCTAGCAATCTGAGTTTGCCATGTCTCCATTGTCTTCACTTTATCTCAACATTTACTGACCCCTTTTAATACCCAAGAACAGTCCTGTGGGAATTTTACATCCATGGCCGACTGCTCCCTGATGTACATCTCATGAACCCATTTAATCCACAGTCTATCCGTTTTTCGGCATAGATTCCACAAGTTTTTACACATACTAGCAAAGCTCCAATCTATTAAGCTAATCACATTCATTCCTCCCCTTTTCTTTGGTTCACAGACCATCTCTCAGGATATAGGGGACTTTCTGGAAATGGTGTCACTACCAGTCCACAAATAAGATCGACAAATGACCTCAATGTGTTTGAGAACCACTTTTGGAATAGGCAAAGCTTGCATCCAAAAATTTGTTACAGAAAAAAGAACACTTTTTATCAACTGAAACTTACCTGCATAACTAAGCAACTTTGCACTCCAATGCCTCACTCTGGAGACCAGTTTGTCAATGAGGGGTTGGCAAGTTTGGACAGTCAACTTCCTGCTAGCCAAAGGAATGCCCAAGTACCTGAAAGACAGCCTCCCTTCTGCAAACCCAGTGATACTCAGTACCCTATCTTTCTGCTCATTAGTCATCCCCCCAAAGTACACCCTACATTCATCTTTACTAACCCTCAAACCTGTAGATTTTTCAAATTTTTTGTAAGCCTACATCAACAGGCTCACTGAGATCTGATCCCCACTGGAAAACACAAGTACATCATCAGTAAAATTCAGGTTCAAAATTCTCAGCCCTGCACACCGTGGATGGAACTTAAACTGTGGGTTCTCTACTGCCACCTGTAGACACCTAGACATGTACTCCATCACCAAAACAAAGAGAAGTGGTGAGATAGGGTCACCCTGTCTCAAGCCCTTCTTTGCCTTTAAGAAGTCAGTAGGACAACCATTAACCAGTTATTTAAAGGATACAGATCAGACACAAATCATTACCCAACAGACAAACTGTTCAGGGATCCCCAAATGCTTCAAAATTTCCTCCAAACAGTCCCAGGACACAGTGTTATATGCCTTTTGGATGTCCATTTAGATCACATATATGGGTCCCCCAGTTTTCCTGTTATAACCCCGCACTAGTTTATAAGCCATCAGTATGTGGTCGTGTATGCTCCTTTTTGGTACAAAGGCTGCCTGATTTAGATTCACCACATCAGCTATTACCTTGCTCAATCTGTGAGTTAGGATCTTGGATATGATCTTGTACACAGTGGTGCAACAAGAGAGTGGCCTCATATCCTTAACTGTCACTGCTGACTCATGCTTACGAATAAGAGTCACAAGAGTCCCATTCACTGCTTTATACAATTTCCTCCTTTCAAAAAACTCCTCCACTGCTCCCATGACATCCACCTTCACCATCTCCCAATCTATTTGAAAATTTTAGCATTAAAACCATCATACCCAGGGGCCTTTAAGTTACCAATACCTTTTATGGCTTCCTCCACCTCCTTTGTACTTACTGGCTAAATCAAGGTTCTTCTACTTACATTGTTAAAGCAGGCACCATTCCTAATGATCTCTTCATCAACCTTCTCTGTCCTTACTGCTTCATGTCCCACCAATTGGCCATAAAACTTAAGCACCTCCCTCTGATCAGCCAGGACTGTGCCATTTTCCAGTTCCAGTTTTTGTATGCCTGTCATTTTATTCTTAGCCTTATTTGAAGCATGGAAATATGCATTATTTCCATCTCCAAGCCTTAGCCAATCTACCTTTGACTTATATGTGGCAATTTTTTCATCAATCAGGCTCCATTTCTGGACTGCCTCAATTCTTGCAATCATCTTCTGATCATGTCCGAATTCAGCTTCTGTTTGTTTAAAGCCAAATGTGCCTCCTGTAGATCCTGTCTTGCCTTTTCCAACTTAACTCTGACTCCACTCAACAACTTCATATGTGGTTTCAGTGCTTTCTGTAGCCGGATCAAATTCTTCCAGAGGATAAACATTTTATTCCCCTCCATAGGCTCTCACCAGCTTCTCTCTATAGTCTCCACCACCTCTGGCTTATCCATCAGACAATTTATGAATTTAAACTTCCTTTTTCTCAGAACTACTTATTCCTGTAAAGTTACTTTCAACAGGAAATGATCAAATATCCCAGGGATCAGATTTTCCACAACTGTGTCAGGGAAATTCCTGAACCACTCAGTATTTGCTAGAGCCCTATCAATTCTGGAATATATCACCCCTCCCATTTGTCTATTATACCAAGTATAATACTCACCTAACGAGTCACATTCACTTAACCCCGTATTCATCAGCATCTGTTCTAGGTCCCAATACTCCTGAGCCTGAACCTCATTACCCCCCTATCTTATCCTCCTGTTTAAAGACATCATTAAAATCTCCCAAGACAAGCCAAGGCCCCTGAATCAACTTTGAGTTTGCTCCACATCCTTCAACAATTGCTTCATGGATTTCAACTGGTTGCTGGCATAAATGGCATTTAGCCAGAACGGTATTTGTCCATCCTTCAGAACCTGACAGAGAACCATTTGATATGTCTTTCTCTGAGTTTTTACAGTTATCCTTTGTTTATCCCACATCACCCAAAGTCTTCCATTGGTGTGCTCCTCATAATTGTCAACATATTGCCATATCTCCCCAAATCCTTTCCTAATCCCCCCAGCCTGCTCTTTTTTTACTCTTGTTTCTATAATGATAGCAAGTATACAGTTTTGCTCTAAGAGGTGGGCTCGAACCTCTTTCTTCTTTGCTATATTATTCAAGCCCCGTACATTCCATGCATATATCATGGGACATCATAGTCCCCCGAAGGATCCTGCCAAATCCCCAAGGGTCTATTCCCATAACTACACTCTCCACTACTAACTCCAGGTACTTCAGTCCCATTGCTATCCCCCATATTCAATTTACCTATGAGTCTTGACTGCACCACATTCCACCCACTCTTACCATTTTCAACCTGTGCTTTGCCTCTGTCAATCTCTTCATCAGCACTCAGCTTAACCTCCACTTCCTCAAATTCTTTTTGCCCAGTATCCCCTGCATCAGTTTTCTTCCTGATCCATTTCTGTATCGACTTATCCTTCTCCTTCTGATCAGAGCACAAATGTCCTCCCATCTGACATTTCCTGCAATACAATGGACGTCCCTCCAATTCTAGTACCTGCTTAAAGACATTACCCTCCATATCCTTGATAGGTACAGACTGCGGAATATCCTGAGAGATATCAATCTCTACAAGGATTCTAGCATACGACACTCTAAGTTTTGCAGTTGTACATTCATCCGTACACACAGGCTTTCCAAGTACACTACCAATTTTACCAAGGCTACGAGGTCCCCATAAATACAATGGCAGTTTTGGAAGTTTTACCCATATTGGGAGTATTCTAAACATCTCATCTTTCTGGGAGAACCTATGTTTCCATATCTGTAAGAACATCATCATATTGTATATGGTATAAGGTCCCCTTCTTAAAATAGTATCCCTATCTTCCTTAGATTTAAACCGCATTATGAAATAACCCTCCTCATTATAGAACAATTCAGGCCTAGCCATAAACGACCACGATTTCTCCATAAATGTTTCTCACAGCGTTCATACTCAAATCACCCCCAAACACATACATGATAAATGAATTCTCCCAAAATGATAACTCATCCTGAACATCCTCCATATAAATTTCAATTTCCACTTTCCCGTCTACCAATATTAGTGCCACATACTCAATTTTCATCCCCCTCAATTGAGAACAATTACCAATAATAACCTCTGCCCACGGTTTCGGCATAGCTCCCAATTCCTCCCCTACTATTGTAGTTTTAGGGATAGCACTTACCTCTGTATTGATCGCAGCATCCTGTTCTGAAACATCCTTATCTTCAATCTTCAATCTCCAATTCACCATTATTCTGTGTGTTCCCATCCTCCACGTTCCTTTCGTTGCCGACGTAGCTCCAATCCTCCGGTGGTAGCACCACCTTCTTCCGTGGTCGGCCCCGCCTCCGCTTCATGGCCGGATCTAGAGTCCCACCGTTAGTAGGTGAAAATCGCCCATAGCAGAGTCAACATTAATTGTCAATTTAATGATGAGATATGTATTGATTGCATTAGTTAGAGAATAAATTTCCTCTTAATTACTATAATGTTTACCTTTTTTTATCATTCTTTTAATTTAATCAAGTACTACTTGATTTATTTGAGAAATTCATACACGGATTATTATAATAAAAATAAAAGACAATATTTCATATTAGACTGACTAACAAAGTTTATTTATTCTAATTTGGTCTTTCCATACCTTATGGAAAGACTGTCTTTCAAGAGATGGACTCATTATATTTAGAATTTAATTTTAGTTTATACTTAATCTCTGAAATCTAAAAACAAATTTTATTCAAACCAAATTTTTTTATCAAAAATACCACACAGCACGCGGTGAGACCCCAGCTAGTAATGCAATAATAGAATTCAATTCCTCACATTATCGAGCTACTAAAATGAAATTAATTGTATTTTCCCAAGCACCCTATAATAGACATTGTTTCCTTTCTTTATGTCAACCGGGGGGCATTTAAGTAACTACCCTAAGCCCAAACAATTGTCTAGAAATAACATAAATACCAATATTATAATATGTTACTGGGTTTAATCATAACTTATTAACATGCAAAAATTATAATATGTGACTGATTTTAATTCTTTATTATATATACTCAATCATAACTTGTTAGAATATAATAACTTCTAAAGATATAATTAAAACCATTAATATCTCATTATAATATACATACATACATATATATATATTGAAGAAAATCCAAAGAAACACATAATCTGAAATAATAAAATGTTCAAATTTTTTATACAATGATAGAGTACTTTTGATAGAAATATCAATATATATATATACTTATTCATATACGAAAAAGTGTTATTTTAGACCGACTAACTATTAAATGAGGACATTTTATAATTAGTGAGACTAATAAGGTCATCATATACTTCCTCTGTTTTGTTATTTATGACACACTTACTATAAATGAATGTTTTCTTTTATTTGACACAATTTCCATTTTTGGCAAGATTCCTTCAATTTCATCCACTCATTTTCTCCACCTAAATCTAAGCACATAAACCTATGATGCCACAAATAGAAAAACAGAGAGAGTAGTTATGATAACCTTTTTAAAATGAATGTCAACATATAAATAATCACTTTTTAAATAATTTGAATGAAATATTATAAATTAATCAATTTTTATTGTATTCATTATTTAACATTTTCCAACTAAATTAATTATTTCACTTCATAACTCATATAATTTTTCTTAGATGACTAAACTTTTAAATTTTAAATAAAACTTAATTTCAATATTTTAATTAATGATATTGCGCAATACGCGATGGTACTCCACTAGTACTATTTAATTTGTTATTGTTTCAGGAGTGAGTCTCATGACAGACGGCATGTTCATAAGCTTATGGACGGACTAGAGACCAATTTACAATTAATGCAAATTACGCAAAATTTGTGGGTCCCTTCTTCCCCCAAATTGAAATGCAAAGTTTTTTCGCCAAACTCCTATCTCTGCAAATTTCTGCATTCTCAATTTTCTTCCTTCCCAAGCATCATCCTCTTCCCAAACTTTAATCTCTCTAGCGGAGCCACCTCACCATATGCGTTACTTCGTCGAGCCAAGGCGCAAAGGAGTTGTGCCACCACTCCGGCGAGCTCCGAATCTCCAACGTCGACGCTGAGAGCACTTGGAGGATCCAAAATTCTACCCACATATAGAGGAGAAGGGAGGATGAATTCCAAATCTGATCGAAATAACTTGATTTCATTTGATTAAAAATTGTTTCAATTGAAAACAACAAATGAAAACAAAAGGTCATACACAATACAACTAACAAGTACACATTGAATACTAACATGTGCAACATATAAGTAAATAGATGCAGCTTAAAACTCAAAATGAACAATCAACAACAAAAAGAAAAAAAGGTCATTCACAGTACAACTAACATGTAAGCGTTGGATAATAACAGTTATAACATATAAGTAAATGAATACATCTCGTAATTCAAGACGAACAATCAACGGGTTTGTTGTAACAATGAGATGAAAATTCAAAATCATGTCACGGAAAAACACACAAATCAACTCAAAATACAGAAAAGTTATGCCCAACGCTCAACAAAACAAAGAACATACCAAATCTAAACAATAGAACAAAAATTGAGCAATAATACAATTGGAAACACATCTTATATATGACATACCTCATCTGGAGAACGATGCAACAACCAACAAAGAAATAAACCAACAGCAACGTCGGAGAAGAATCCGAGAAACAAGCAGATGGAGAATCGTGGAGAAAAGGCGAAGAAACGCAAAGAAGAGATGGAGAAATGAGCGGCGATGGAGAAATGAAGAAGAGACGGAGATGAGGTTGAAAACAACGCAAAAAAGAAGAGAGAAATCATTGGAGAGAGAAAGAAAAGAAGTTGTAGAAAAAAAGGGAATTAGATCTTCCATATAAAAAAAACTTAAACTTTCATTATTTATAAAAAAAACTTAAACTTTCATTATTTATAAAAAAAACTCCATTTTCCAAAATAGTTCCTGGTCTGTCCATAAGCTTGTGAACATGCCGCCTTTCTTGAGACTTTCTCTTGTTTCAGATACTTCACAAATACAACCACATACAGTTAATAATAGTACAAAGTTTTATTTTAAACCAACTAACCGTTAGACATGGTTATTTTATAGTTAATCTAACCATTGGTGTGATCTTATTTCTGTTTTTATTTATTGCAACGAGAATTTTTTAATTTTGAAATCTTTTTTTAAAATATAAATAATTATAATTTTACCATAAAAATAACCGAACAACATTTTTCATCATTAATCTAACCATTGCCGTCATAACAAAAAACTATATGTAATAATATGATAGATAATTTTGTAAAAATGCTAAAATTATTGATTAAATGCTTGGTGGAGATAAAAAACGTATAAATATAAGTATAGCCCCGGAGACAATTGCCCTACCTTTTATCAAAAAGAAATATATTTTTTAGTTAATTAATATATAATTTTTAATTGAGTCTATGTCTTGAAAGACGGTCTTTTCATAAGTTATGGAAAGACCAAGGTTTAAAGTGTAAATTAGAAAAAATGAAGATAAAATTTTCGGGTTGCATGAACCGGGTTATAAATTTATAACTAAAACATGTTGCATACTAAAATTTTAATATTACAAGTAAGCCCTTTTACCTTTTATAATTGTAATTATACCCCGTCTTTCCATAAGACTATGGAAAGACCGTCTTTCCCAAGACTTTGCCTTTATAAATTTATAATTATGTTTATTCTGGAAATGTTATAATAATAATAATTTCAATTTTATTTTTTGTTTAATAAATTCTACCTAAATTGATTACTTTTACTTTATAATTCTTATAGTTACTATTACATGAAATACATTTACTATTTTATTTTCATTTTTATTTTAAATTTGAAGCGTAAACACTTGAAAAAAATATTTTTAATCAAAACATCGCTCAACACGCCGTAGGACTCCATCTAGTTTAAATTAATATTTTTCGTATAGTATCTCCATCAGTATAATTTTCAATGCTACGAAGGTATTCCGTATTTATGATTGACACGTGTTAAATTGTTACACGACTGTGGTGCGACATATTTGGATTTTTTGGTTTTAAAAACGCTGTTCTTCAATTAGGGGCAGACTCGGAAAAAATAATTTGTGGGTCACAATTTAATTTGATGACTCTGTCTTTGAAGGTAGTGTTAAAATTTCGTGAAATTTTTAAGAAAAAGTTTTGGGAAAGACCGTCTTTCCATAAGTTGATGGAAAGACGGAGTTTGATTAGAATAATAATAGATAAAAAGTCTTAGTTGCAATATTAAAAATTTATTATACAACATGTAGTAGTTATAAGTTTATAACTCGATTTATAAAACCCAAAAATTTTATCTTTCATTTCTTCTAATTTGCATTTTAAACCTTTATCTTCTCATGACTTATGGAAAGATCGTCTTTCAAGAGACGGACTCATTTATAAATACATTATAATTTGGAAAGATTAAATATTTTGCTTTCGTGCAATAAAAGTTCGATAGGATTGCCTTGCTGACTTCTGGTACAGCCACCATCACATGAGCACACAGTATCCCAATATGGTGGAGACGCATCCTGACAGAAAATCTAATTGCGACAGGGATATTGCTCAGAGACTTTTCAAAAATACATCTAAATGATGCACCAAAACTTCCAAAATAAAATATACTGAGACTTTTAGATCACACATCATCATCAATGACCTTGGGAATAGTACAGATAAAGAACTGACTCCCATTGGTATTTGGTCCACGCTAAGAATTTCAGCCTGGCTCGGCTCGCGCCCAAGCCACGGCGAGCCGAGCCGCGTCCGGCTCGCACCCACGGCCTGGCGAGCGGACCGCGTCCGGCTCGCGGCCAACGAACGGCGAGCGGTGGCTCGCGCGCTGGCGCAGGCGACCGGCGCCGGTCCGGCTCGCGCCCGGACCGTGGCGAGCGGTCCGCCGGCGGCACGCGGCCTGTCCGTGGCGAGCCGACCGGCGGCGGCTCGCCGTCCCGCGGTGGCGACCGGATGGCCGGCGGCACGCGGCCATGCCGCGGCGACCGGACCGCCGGTGACTCTCCGCCACGGCTCGCGCCCAAGCCGTGGCGAGCCGACCGGTGGCGCCTCGCGCCCAGGCGGTGGCGAACCGGGTCCGGCGGCGGCGCCCGGCGGTCCGGCGGCGGCGCCCGGCGGTCCGGCGGCGGCGCCCGGCGGTCCGGCGGCGGCGCCCGGCGGTCCGGCGGCGGCGCCCGGCGGTCCGGCGGCGGCGCCCGGCGGTCCGGCGGCGGCGCCCGGCGGTCCGGCGGCGGCGCCCGGCGGTCCGGCGACGGCGCAATTTTTTTTTTTCCCCCAGATTTTTGTTTTTTTAAAAATTAAATTTTTAAAACTAAAATATAATTTAATTTAGTTATTTAAATTAAATTAAAAATATATACTGTATACGTATTAGGGCGAGGATAGTAAAATACAGGGCGAGATATAGTGATCCACATGATTAATCACAGATGTACCCACCAAGACATTAATTAAGCATTAATACATAAGAAAACAGAAATGGCATGTTCTTTCTTTTCATATCCCGTGTCCTCAAATGACTGACAATTCCATAACTATTCTCTCTCACACGGAGCCAACATCATTCAAAATGTCAATGAGAACCTCCAATCCAATGCATTCTTGAGCATTTAGCCATTTCCTATAGTTAGAGAACAACAGCAATTGCTATGATGTGAGGAAAACATTATTACAAGGACAGTATCTTTCAAGTTGCCCTTTGACAAAGCGGAATCTGAGTTGGCAATCATAATTTCAAAAAGAGACGACGCGACCATAACAATAACCATGAAAGTGCTTTGTGACATTGGAATTAACATTCAATTTTCGATATGATTGATATACACAGCGAGAAACTCAGAAGGTAAGCACACATACATTGCCCTTATCAAAGTCTCCTCCCTGGATCATGAATTTCTTGATGACGCGGTGAAAACTCGATCCCTTGTACCCAAAAACCTTTTCTCCTCGTAAGGAAAACCAAGTAGAACCACATGAAAATCTTTAAACAACGATAATATGAATGAAAAAGCAACCATAACAAAACTAGACCTGGCAAAATATAATCGAACCCGAAAACCCGGTAATAAATAATCGAACCGAATCGAACCGACACCCAAATAGTGAGACCCAATCAATAACCGAAAATCGAAATCACCCGATTGAACCGTACCCGAACTTAAATTGCCAGACCTGATGGGACTCAAACTCGAATAACACCTGAACCCGAATCGAACATGAACCGAAACCCAAAAAGGACCCGCACTTGGACCGAACCTGAATCCGAACCCGAAAAGAACCCATACCTGAAAGAAACCTGATCATACCCGACTACTAGTCGATTCGAAATGAACCAAATTGATGCTAACCCGAATTTGAAGACATCTGGATTAATGTTAACTCAAACCGAACAAGACCTGAATATGATTGAATAGTGTGTTACAATTGTTGTTGTATAAAATTTTAACTTGATCATATTTAGTTGAAAATAACATTACGATTATAAACAGTGTTGATATGTTATTTAATATTAAAATATCATATAATAAATTAAATTTAAAATGTGTATTAATAGCACAGTTAGATGAAATTATTTTAAGAGTATATTTAAAATTTATGTATTAAATAAAAGAATATTGTAAATTATTAATTTAAAATTATTTTATAAACTAAAATTAATATTGATTAGTTCTTTTATTTATTATTAGAAAATTTTTCATACAATATTAACTTTTCGTTATTATTATTTTCTTTCGGAAAATTTATTTTCATTAAATTTTGTAAAATATTTTAAATCATCCAATTCTTTGTAAGTTTGTTGTCTTTAATCATCCACAGTCACTTAGTTGCTTCAGTTTCTGCATCTTCATTTCATTTATAGTATTAACGTTTTAGGCATCCATCCTCTACGGTGTTGTCTTCTGTTTCTACTCTTGATTTTAGCAATATTTTTAAATCAATATTTCAATCAATAGATACTAGTAATATTTTGATTAGCAATATTTTTAAATTAATATTTTCAATCATCCAATTCTTTGTAAGTTTGTTGTAAAATATTAGCCTTAATTAGCTCTTTAATTACAAAGATAATTTGAATCATGGTTGATTAATGATTCACTTGATTGGTTTCTATCTTAGTTCTTAGATATATTTTAGTTTTACTTTTTAGTTTTATTTTCATTAATAGATACTAGTAAATTGAAGAGTTTAAACTGCAAATTAGAAAAAATGAAGATAAAATTTTGGGTTGCATTAATTGGATCATAAACTTTATAATTACAGTACATTGTAGAATAAATTTGTAATATTGCAATCAAAACACTTCACCTTTTCATTATTTTAATTAAACCCGTCTTTCCATAGGCCTATGGAAAGACGATCTTTCCCTATACTTTGCCTACATTTAAAATGAAGACAAAGAATTTTATTTAAAATTTTAAAGTTTAGTCATCTAAGGAAAACTATATGAGATCGTTAGAAATAGTTAAATATTGAATACATTAAAATTTGATTATTTTTATAATATTTCATTCAAATTATTTAAAAAATAATTATCTATTTGTTGAGATTTATTTTAAAATTCACAACAAATAGATAATTAATATATATTAAATATATATTAATATATATTAATTCTCAACAAATATATATTAATTCTCAACAAATAGATAATTAATTTCAATTTGTAAAACAAATTGAAATTAATTTCAATTATCTGTAGTTAAACAATTTCAATTTTTGGGTGTACAATATATCATATAGAATTAACTCAGTTAAATCATAAGTGTAAAGTGTACATAAAATATATAACACTGGATTAGCAGTGAGGTGCAAGGCAGCCTGATTGTCACAGAAAAGAGGGATGGGAAATTGCACTTGTAAATGAAGATCTCGAGCAATGTAGATGATCTATTTAAGCTCACAGGAAGTCACCGAGAGACTCCTTTACTCAGCTTCAGCAGAAGATTTGGACACAGTTGATTGCTTTTTATACTTCCAGGAGATCAAAGCTGATCCTACGAACACTGCATATCCTGTGACTGATCTCCTGAAAACTTTACATGTTGCCCAATCAGCATCATTAGCTGAAGAGTAGAACAGGCCATGATGTGGATGGTGATTAAGGTAATCGACAATATGTAAAGCTCCACTGAGATGATGATGTGTTGGAGATTGCACAAATTGACTCAGCTGATGAACAACAAATGTGACATATGGCCTGGTGTAATTAAGATACAAGAGTCTACCAATAGCCTTCTATAGGTACTAGGATCAGAAAGAAGAGTTGAATTTTCATCATGAAGAATCCAAGAGCTAGGAAGGGGAATAGCAACAGACTTGCTATGAAGAAGGCCACAGTCTAACACTATGTCCCTGATATATTTTTGCTGATGAAGATGAATTCCAGAAGAGGTTCTGTGCAGCTCCAAACCTAGGAAGTAATGAGCGAGCCCCAAATCTTTGATTGTAAACTTCTGATGTAAAGATGCCTTAACTGCAACAATGGCATCAATGGAATCTCTCATGATCTACACATCATCAACATAGACAACTAAAGCCAGAAAATAAGAATAAGTGAACTTCAAGAAAAGACAGTGATCATGGTAAGATTGATTAAAGTTCAGGCTCAGAAGATACCGTGTAAATTCCTTGTTCCATTGCCTGGAAGCCTGCTTTAATCCATAAAGGCTCTTAGTGAGCCTACAAACTAGATGTGAATCTATGGCATGATATCCATCAGGAAGTTTCATGTATACCTCCTCATCTAAATGGCCATGCAAAAAGCATTATTAATATCAAGTTGATGGATATGCCAATTGGAAGTCGAGGCCAAAGCAAGAAGGATTCTGATGATGACTGCCTTAGCCACTGGTGAAAAGACTTCAGAGAAGTCTATGCCTTCTATTTGGCTGAAACCCTTGGCAACTAGTCTAGCTTTGTGTTTTGATAAACTTTCATCTGCATTAAAGTTCAACTTGTAGACCCATTTAGATCCAATTTCCTTCTTTCCTGGTGGTAGCTTCACCAAATCCCAAGTGTGGTTTTGTTCAAGAGCATTTAACTCCTCAGTCATGGCTTGAACCCATTCATGTGAATGCTTTGCCTGCTGATAAGTGGATGGTTCTTGAACCTATAAATCATCAGGATTATGTGCAGAAATAGTTGACAGGGGTTGAAGAGAGGAGGAGACAAAATCCTTGGCCCACACAGGTGGCCTGATGACTCTAGTCCTGTGTCTTGCACCAGTGTTGGATGGTGGAGAAGGGATAGGGAAAGAGAGTGAAGGATCAGAAGACTCTGGTATATCAGAAGGAATTGTGTCTGTGAAGGGAAGAGAAAAACAAAAATGAAGTGCTGATGAATAAGGAATGATGGCTCTATGAAAAACCACATCCCTAGAAATGATCAACCTGTGATTTTGCAAATCAAACAGTTTGTAGGCCTTTTGACCTGAAGGATAACCAATGAGCACACAAGGATATGCTCTCTCTGAGAGCTTATCTTTTTGTGGAGAAGTATTAGTTGCATATACCAGACAACTAAAAGTTATACGAATCTGCAGATCTTGTTTCTCATTAAAAAACAACTCAAATGGTGTTTTCCATGAAAGAGTGGGAGTTGGGAGTCTGTCTATTAAATATGTGGCAGTCAAAATTGCATCTCCCCAGAAATGTTTTGGTAGATTTGATTGAAAAAGAATGGCTCTAGCTATTTGTACGAGATGCTGATGTTTCCTCTCCACTACACCATTTTGCTGTGGAGTGTAAGGACATGATTTTTGGTGCAATATTCCTGAATCTGCGAACAATTTCTCACACTCAAAATTGAAAAATTCATTTCCATTTTTTGTTCTGATTGATCTGACTGAAGCATTAAATTAATTTTGTATCATGGCAAGAAACAATTTGAGAATTGAGGGTACTTGATCTTTGGACTTAATCAAATAAGTTCAGGTATATCTAGTAAAATCATCCACCACATTTAAAACATATTTCCAACCATTAATGGAACTAACTTTATAAGGTCCCCACAGATCCAAATGAATCAACATGAAAGGTGACTGAGTAAAGCTAGTACTGAGTGAAAAAGGCAGCCTATGCTGCTTAGCCATAGGACAGACTGAACAAATGCCATCATCATTAGACAAAGAAGAAGTTTTTGAAATGTGTTTCATTACATCATGAGAGGGATGCCCTAATATAAGGTGCCAAGACTGAAAAAACAGTGAAGTCTGATTAACAACAGCACCTATTATAGTGTTTTCAGAAAGTGTATGTGAAAAATTTGACTGAAGTCTCTGCTTGATAATCTCTGGTTGAAATGATTGACAGTATAATATGTATAGGCCATTTGCTTCTTTGGTTGCTGCAAGAACTGTGTTAGTTCTGAGGTCCTGCAGCACACAAAGACCAGAAGAAAAGTTGAAATTGACAGGCATGGATTTAGTAAGCTTGCTCACAGACAGAAGATTATATTTGAAATCAGGAACATGTTGACAAACAACCAGGGTAACTGAAGGATTTAAAATGACTGATCCTATAGTTGTGACTAGTTTAATTGTGTGATCTAGTAGATAAACAGGTGTGGAATTCTGCATAGCAGTAGTGGGATGAAATACTGACATATTTACACACATATGACTTGATTCCCCACTGTCAACAATCCATTTATCATCAGTTAAAGTAAAAACATTAAGGGAAAAGTTTGTGACCAGGCTACCTGCAATGTTATGATAATGAGCATAATTCACTGCCGCATATTGATCTAGAATCTGTTCATTCCCTTTCTGCTTCTTATCCAGCTGAGCTTCCACTAATTTTGCAACCAAGGCATATAGCTTTGCATCTGGATCATTCAGTGGTGTATCCTCTTCTTCTACAGCCACATGTGCTGCATATTTCTAATAACCTTGACCTGATTGAATAGGTTTCTGATATGTTTGTGGAGCAAATTGATGCTTGACCGTAATATCTCTATTTCCTTCCCACCATTCAGGATATCCCTTGATTTTGAAACAATTTTCCTTCACATGTCCTAGTTTTCCAATATGATCACACTTCAGGCCTGATCTTCTAACATTTCTCTTCCTAAAGGCATTTGATTCTTCAAATTGATCAGACCTGATTTCTTGATCTGATAAGGCATTTTCCTGTCCCTATAGATTCTCAAAGCCATGGCTGAATTGTTTTGAACTTCCTGATACCCACAATGATAGACCTTCTGCTTCTCTATCCTGGTAATCATGGAATATGCCTTCCCAAAACTAGGAAAAAGATCCATCAGCAAGGTCTGATGACTGATGGAGCTGTATTCCTCATTCAGGCCCATTAGGTACTGATGTAATTTATCATCTTCTTCCTCAGCAGGTAAACAAGTGTAATTAATACAGTCTAGATTGCATCTCTTTCATGGCATTAAGCATGCATATTCATCCCAAAGACTCTTCAATTCAGTAAAATAAACAGCAACAAAATCATCCCCTTGTTTCAATTCACATATATCCTTTTTCAGTTTGTGAATCAGAGGGCCATTACTCTCTCCAAATCTTTCCTTCAGCTCATTCCACAAAGCATAATCATCCTCACAAAACATAAAACCTCTTGCAATCTTTTTGGAAATGGAATTTAGTATCCATGAAATTAAGGTTGAGTTTACCTTATCCCATCTGTCATAAAACGGATCATCTGGATCTGGTGTTTGAATCTCACCAGTCAAGAACTTCAGTTTTCCTTTGGATTTGAAGGCTATTACCATTGACCTGCTCCATGTTATGTAATTGAACTCATTTAAGGGTTCAACTACCAACACCAAGCTTGAGTTATCTGCACTTTGCAGATCAAATGGATCATTAATCTGTGGCCTTCCTCTGTGTGAAGTAGATCTCACAGACTATTGAACAGAGTCTACTGATTCAGTATCAGAAGACATGCTTTGGAGCTCAAAATGTTCAGATTTGGTGAAGATTAAAACAAAAACATCTCCGGATCTTTCCCAGTTGCTCTGATACCATAAAAAATGGTTCATGTTCAGATTAAAAAGAAAGCAAAAAAATGGTTTTCAATCATTAGATTCATCTGTTACAACTTGCAAATGGGAAAAAGGTACAATACTATAAAGCTAATGCTGCAAAAAGGAGAAAGAGGAAAGTCAATTGGAGCACAACACGTGTCCATGCTGTTACTAATAAAACAAAAGAACAAAACTCGGGTTCATGGTGTTGTTTCATCCATTTGATCACTTCTTCAAATATGAAGTTGGCGCCATTTTCATATCTACTTCAAACCTGAGCTTGGCGCCATTTTCAAGTTCCATCCGCAGAGAAGCATAATCCCATCAGCTAGTCGGAGCGAACCGGAGAGAAAACTCGACGACGATGAGTGCGGGACAAAAGAGGAGCCTCGCACCGGGAAAAGGCGAGTCGCCAGAGTTACCGAGACGGTTGGAGAACTGACATTTGACTGCAAAAACATCCATATGGAAACAGTAAAAGATGAGAATTACTAACAAAATAAAGCGTAAAATTTAGAACGAAAATCCATCAGAGGGGTTAGTAAAGATCCAAGCATTAAGCAAGGAAACAAAAAGGGAGCACTTTTAAGGTGGTAAACACTCATCAACCTAAATAGAAAATCATATTAGAAAGAACTGAAAGGGTTAAAAGGAGCACCATCAAACAAGAAGCTCTTACTTTATTACTATATATGGAAAGAGTTGAAAAGGTAAAACAAAAGCAGTGAAGCAAGCAGATCTAGACAACAAAAATTAGCTTTGAATTGGATCAAGATTATCAAAATCAACCGTAAAACTGCATGTACAATAGGATATTTAGATGAGCTGTCTCATTTTAAACAGAAAAAAGCTTCAAACATTGCAAAATACACAGGTAAAACATGAGAAGTAGCATAAAAGAGGAAACTCACAGAGAATTTTTCATCAATCCTAATCAACGTTGTGGTATTTTTGATTAAATCTTCATGCAGAAGAACGAAATGCAGTTGCATTTGTTGAAAGGTGAGCACTAATGCACGATATTGTTCTTCTGCTTAAGCATTTATCGATTGGAACTTTTGATGATCGAGATGCAGCTCCTCAAACTTGTGCTCAGTTTTCTAGTAACTCCATAGTGGTGGAGAGAGGGTGTTTCAATTCAAGATTTGTGAGATTTAGAGTCGTTAAATTCTCTCCAGCTCATATCAAAGTATAGTGGCCTTCTCTTGTGCTTCTCCTTGTACGTTTCAACCATCTACTTGCATTGACAGATTATAAACTGAATTCAAATAGAATTCACCATTGAAAAATGTATCACCTCATAAAATGAAGCCTCAAAGCATAACAAATACCTCAGGTTGTGAAAGATCTGATAAAGGGACATTGGAACTTCTAGCATCTCCTTAGTTCCCTTGATAGGCACCATCTCACCACCATCAGAAGTCATCCTAGCAGCCGCGGGATCATTGGAGGTGGCGAGAGTGGAGATCCAATCCATTTCCAGAAAATCTACCAGCAATAACATTATGGGCAGCCGCATCTGGCTTAAACCCTCTTTGGTGCATCTCTTCAATTAACTCAACTGCATCAGAAACTCTGCCAAAACAAAAATACCAACCAATTACTGCAGTATAGTTTTTAAAATCTGGATTGGTGCCCTTGCCCTTCATCTCCTTTAGCAATCTCAAAGCCACTTCAGTTTTTCCAAGTTCACAATAAGCATTCAATACATCATTGTGAAGAACCTTAACTCTTGAAAACCCTTCAATCAAACTGGTATAAATTATCTGGCGCAACACCAGCCTCAGACATCTTCTCAAACACATGATTTGTTTCCTCCAGATCGCCTTTCCTACAAAATGCCTAAATCGCAATCTCATACGTGTAAACATCTGGAGTCAAGCCTGGACTCTCCAAATGCTTAAACAATGTAAGTCATTTGTCCATCTTTCCCTCAAGAACAATATAACCCACCATGACAATTAATATAATGTACTGGCATGTATAACTGTATAACATGAGCCTTTTAATGTCTCTTATATGCAAGACCTAACTAAGATGCCATTAACTAGGATACCTAATATTCAAGCTAAAATACTAATTCGGTGCAAGAATTAAACACTTATAGTACATTCAAACAGCTCCATAAGACGAACAATCAACAACGCCCTAACACGACAATAATTCATAGTTGCCAGTGAGATCGATATATCCGACAAAATTCGCTTTCAATTCAATCACAAAACTTCCGTCATTGCAGAGTGAGCATGTATACATCAAAGTTTGATGGTGATACTAATTCGGTGCAAGAATCAAACTTCCGTCAAAGTAAAGAACACTGTGATGAATATAAAAACTTCCAAGACCATTCTCCAAGATGTCCCCTCCTTCCTAATTGAATGAAGTCAAGTTCTCATTTTAAGCCCCACCAAGACCAAGATTACACATTATAAAGAAAAGGAAACACAAATGTAAAATGCTTAGCAACCAAATTCCTAAACCAAGATTACATATTTTTTTCAAAAAAAGAAAAGAAAAAAGAAACAGATGCATGTCAATAATCATCTTGGTCAACAATATTAATGATGCAGCTCTTTCCTTTAAAGATTTTAGAACAAATGCAACATAAATACTTCTAGGGTAAGGATTGCTAAAAATTCAACATTCAGATGCCAAATGAATCACATTCTAAAAATAGATGACGTGCGTCATGAAGAAATCTTTTCAGCAAACTATAAATTTGGTTAATTAACATGAACTTTAGTACATGAATATTTATTCAAAATAAATTTGGTTATCCCACTCAAACTAAGTAATTTCACTCCTCTAACCAAACCATCAATCGACCAAGCTACAGTATGGACGACACATAGTGAAATTAACTTCTCTAAGGTCCATACAGAAGTATAGAACATTCATCAAAAGTTCATGAGTTCTTAAGGATTGATAAATAGTGCATCATACTATCAAATCCAAAAAAACATAATCATCATTCTATCAACGTCATTACTCAAACAAGAAATATGAAAAAAATGGCAATTTGAAAAAAAAACTGCAATATATACCAAATAAAATCAAGAAAAATCGTGCCTGGAGCACATGAAGAGTGAAGTATACAAATAGGAGAGTGTTTCTTATTATCATCCTCTTTTACCTAATAAATAGAGATGTTAAAAGGGGAGTACTTCTAGCAAAATAAGCTCCTAGAACTAAAGCTCAAGAAATTGACAAAACCTAAAAAAAAAACCAACTCAAATTAACTCTAAAAACAGTATTATTCAGTACTTTCTTACCTCCAAGAGCTTGGATCACCACCTTATTCAAAGGGATTATAACTTGACCGAGTTCAACTCAAACAATCCTTATTATATTTCCAATTTTTTACCCTTCCCGAAGCAAAAATAGACGGTTGGAGGTGGCAGATGCTTAAAATACCTAAGGAATAAATAAGAAACATGAACAATTGCAACATAATAAAATCGATAGATCCTACCCAACTAACTATATGGATTAAAAATATGTCCTTGCTGAATATACAATTGCTAATGTAGCAGCCACATACGAATTCGACTTGAAACCTTGCTGAACTATACGAATATGGATTTCCTTACAATGATCAAGGTCATCAGGAGCACAGAATGAACACACCAAGGTATTATACATCACATAGTTTTGTGCAACCCTATCTCTGTATATTTCCCAAACCAAAACAATAACTTCAACAGAGGGCTTACTTCGAACAAACAATAAATTATACAGAGTAAAGGTGGAAATATTCCAAGCCAGGTACACAACAGATCTTCTGTGACCCAGTAAATCAACAAATTTTTATAACTCATTGTAATATGCAAAAGGAAAAGGCGAAAAACCTGGATGCTTGCTGCTAGGTGCTGTAGATATTCAGTAAGTGTTGCAGACAAGGATTCACCATGATTTCTTGTGGAACCATCCTGACTATTGATTGAAGACTCAGGGCCCTCTCCATCATTGGCTTTTGTCTACAAAATAAACATATAAGGTAATAGAAACTACCTATGTTACTGGAATGAAAATGGAAAATATCTTAGCATTTCAAAAGCAACCAAAGTTTCTCTCTCATGTAGTGGCATCTTAAAAAAATAACAGGCATTCAAACACTTGTAACAATAAATATAATTTGAAATGGATGATGTTTTCAATGTTTAAGTGGTCTAGAAAACGTAAAATTCTACAAATCATAGCAGGTAAACTTAGGTTATAGCAGAATGTACTTGAACTAATATTGTAAAAGATTAATCATCTTTGAGAATAAGAATATTCATTGCTAACTTTGTCTCTTAAGCAGGCAACTGAGATCCACGTCTTCAATGGCTATGAACACCATACAACAATTTTTAAGGCTAAAAGAAGTCAAGTGATGGTAAGACACCTTGATACCCTTAGATATAAACGTGCATGGAATAATGAAAAAATGCACAATTTTTATGACTAAGGAGGTGTGTAATGAATGACCATACCAAAAGAAGTGATTGTTTGTGAATGTGCTGCTAGGCATGCATCAATCACCACAAAACTTTAGCTATATCAACAGTGGGTTGACCTCTTGAGGTCCTATTATTATCGAGGTCCAACTACGATCATTCTTAATCCACATCCAATTAAACACTCGTTAGATGCTTCAATACAAGATTATTTTGAATACATATCAATCAAACAAGTTCATAGGATGATACTACTCTCGAAACAAAATTTTAAACCAAAATCATGAACTTGAGAGCCAAGACCAAAATCATGAACAAAATATAAGTGTGTGACTTGAATTAGGCTGCACATAAGAATAAAAAAAATCACACACTTTCCGTCACACTTCTCACAGAGCCGCCCGATGGAAATCCCTGGATGCTTCCTGCACATGATCAAATCAGGATGATGCTTTTCCTGCACTTAGATTGCATGTTTCTTAAATCCCAATCAAAAAAATACAAAAGGAACAAAATGTAGAGAACCCACTGTTAAAAAATAGTTCTATAACCAATTAGTACAACATAAGAAAACTGTAGCAGTTTACTAGAATAGTAAGAGTTTGAAACATTGAGCACGCTATCAACTACATTCAATGCTAAGCACGGTAGAAAAAAGATATCATCTACATGAAAAAGTGATAACCAATAATAGAAATCTGTATTTGTGTTCTAGCTGTATCATAAATTCCATAAACCTTAGCATAATACAATGGCACCAATTATGTCTTGGATTTCTATGCAATACCTAATTCCTATCTCCATATTAAACCAAGAAAATTGAACACCCTAGCTCAAATACAATCCTCGATGGCTAAAACCTAGGTACATAATCCTTCTATGAACCTTTGAGAAACATGAACTACCGTTGTCGTCCTGATTTTGTCAGTGTGCATAGGTTCATGGCCAGATGTTCATAAAGTATCAGAGACTAATCAAACTACTTTTGGAGTGGCCAGGCATGATAGATTGCGGTGGAGAGGTTGAAACGGTGAGACACAGTGGTGCTTCGGGAGCAGGAGGAGAACTTACGATGAAGAAGAAAGGGAAAGAAATTGCAATGAACAAGGGGAACAGAGAAGAAGCAGTGAATTCCAAGCTGCAAAACGGTGTCATTTTTGAAAAATATGGAATTCAAAAAATTACTTTAATATCCCCGGTTGATACCACAATGCAAATAATCCTTATTACATGGTGCTTTGCGATGAGTAGGTCTTCTGACAGGCGGCCTGTCCATAAGCTTAGGGACAGGCCAAGGACCAATGCAATTAACGCAAATTAATCAAACCATTCCTGCCTAAACTGAAGCGTGACTCATTTTTCTTCCCCAAACTCTCATCTTCTGCCAAAAATTTTCCATTCTCCTCCCTTCCCAAACTTCATCACTTTCCCAAATTTTAATCTCTCTAGCGGAGCCATCTCACCATCTATGTCACTTTGTAAAGCTAATTAAAAGGCCGCTGCGGAGGGCGCCAAAGCATTCAGGCCTCCGAAATGTGAAACTGAAAGGTACGCTCCATCTTCCCTTGATTTAGCCATAGGTGACGAATACAAAAATGAAACGAATCTACCCCTTCCTCTTCATTTACTAATGAAGCCATGAACAATGAAACTGGGGATTCAAAGGCGCTGTTTTGGTCTGCTTTTGAAGATAGCTTATTTTATATGAAGAAATGCTTTGTTTCCGATGAGCCAAAAGTTTACACTGACATCACTGTAATGCATGTATGAGGAGGTACACCTTAAGAATGTCATACAGAGCTGCCCAAGTTAAAGTAATTACGTCAATTGCTAAAGTTGATGTCGGTGTTCAAAGAATTTTTTTCAGATTCTAGATCATCAGAGGAGGATTCAGTAACTATTTTATGTAGCAAATGCAAGAGTAAGAATTCCCAGGAAGACTTTAAAGATGCCAATGATTGATCAAATTTGCAGATAGTGCCGATTGAAGATTCGCAATCTATTGACCAGTTCAAGAATCAAGTTCCTAATTTATGTTTTAAGTTCTTTTTCTGCATGCTATTATTGGTGTTGATATATGTTCTTATGTGCAATTTGTAATTCACTTTTGTCTTCTAGGCTGTTAAAAAGGTGTTGACTGGAGCTATACGAAGAGAGATGGAACTAGAAGAGATGTGTGCTAAGAAAAATTATGAGATAATTCACCTCAATCGACTAGTATGTTACTTTTTTCTGTTCAAATATGAGAAAACAAAGATCTTAGACCTGAACTTTTTTTTGGAGTGTCTTACAGATGCAACAATATAAACATGAGAGAGAGTGCAATACAGTAATTAGTCAAACTCGAGAAGATAAAAGTTATCAACTTGAGAGCCTGATAGATGAGATCCTATCTACTGAAGAGTTCAAGGAAGAAGAAATTATGTCACTGACTCAAGAGCACAAGGTAGGAATCATTTCAAGTATTACATGACTTAGCATTTTATTCATGCCATTTATTTTGATTTTGTGTTTCATCCTGGTACATGAAGCTTCCAAGGGAAAAATATGAAAACCATCATGAGATTTTGAGAACTAGAATTGAGCTGAAGAGAGTTCAAGATGAGCTTCAGCGCTCAAAGAGAGTTCAAGATGAGCTTCAACAATATCAAGATTTGACTTGGGTGAGAGGGATATTTTAATTGAAGAGATTCAAGACTATAGAAACCAACTACACTTTTACTAATTTGTGTTAGAATAAAGCAAGTTGATGATTAGATAAGATTTTATTCTTGATGACTAGGCTAGAGTTATATTTAGACTAGTCTACTTTGTACTCTATTTATACTCTTCTTCATTAATCATAATCATTACGGGAAATACATTCCATCATGGTATCAGAGCAAGTTCTAATCCTGACCTAATTCTTTCCCCCTATTTTTCATTTTTTTTCTTTTCTGCCCATCACTCCGGCCAACTCTGGTAAACTTCCGGCCAACTCTGGTCACCTGCCGGCATATTTCCGGTCAACTTTCATCATATTTCCGATCATTTTTAGGTGTTTTCCTTCATTAATTCCCGGCATGTCCCGCTCATCAATCTCAAGCTGCATCTCTGCAGAATAGTGTTATTCTCGGTCTGCTCTCAAGTCAGCGAATTCTCCGATCTGCTTCTCCGACCTGCTTCTCCGATCGGCATCCTCAGCGACAGTTTAATCTCCGGTCTGCTTCCATTAGTATCCTCAGCAACACTTCTATTAGCATCTTCTAGAACGACGACTCTCTTCTTCTCCGTCCAATTTTTCGATCCTGGCAGAGATCTTAACTGCGCCAGCGAGTCCCCTCTTTGATTGGTTTCTCTGACCACCATTCTCCATCAGCAGCCTTAGGAGTATCATACCAGCCTCGGTTCTCGATCTGCAGAAGATTCACGGCTAGAGGCGCATGAAGCCACATGAACAAGCCAACGCATGTTGCACACTCGCGCGCACCTCTCCACTGACACGTGCCCTCTCCAGTGCGTGACAACACTCGCTCAGTCACTACTACTAGCGCCTTATGCCTATCATTTGTCTTGATGCTTAGCTTTTCTCACCCACATATGGCACATTTTCATGGTATCTCAAAATTTAGGCATGATCATAGATTCTGCTCCAAGTGGATCGTAGATTCTGGCGCCACAAAACACATGGCATCGTCCCCTGCTGCTGTCGATTATGTCACACCTTATCATGATTCATCCAGCGTGTATGTTGGTAATGGTTCTAAACTTCCTATTACTCATGTTGGTGATTCTAGGATATCTAAATCATTGTCTCTTTATGATGTACTTATTGTGTCTGATATCACTAAAAAATTGCTTTCATTTAGCAAGTTAACTCGGGATTTAAATGCAGTTGTCAGCTTTGATGATTGCTCATTTTTTATTCAGCATAAAATCACTAGAGAAACCTTGGGTCACGGTCATAGTGAAAATGGCCTTTATGTTTTAGATTATGGTGCATCTGCTTTGTTGTTTACCGAGGAATCAAAAAAGTCGCGTGCATATTTTGAAATTTAGCATGCTAGACTTGGTCATTTTTCGCATTCCGTTATTTCTGGTTTGCGTGCTTCTGGATCTTTATCTATCTCATCGGTTTTGCCAAATCCTACCTTTTGTGATGCATGTGAAAAGGGTAAAAGGAAACGTTTATCTTTTCAGTCAAATGATAAACGTGCTGCTAGGGTACTAGATCTAGTTCACTGTGATTTAGGGGGGCCCTCTCCTTTTATATCAGCTGATGGTTTCTTCTACCATGCCATTTTCCTTGATGATCATCCCCGACTCTCGTGGTTTTACCCACTTCGTCGTAAATATGATTTTGGAATGTCTATCGCCAGTTTGAGGCTTTTGTGGAGAACCAGTTTTCTTCCACCATTAAGGTGTTTCAGAGTGATGAGGGAACTGAGTTTGTAAATGGTCACTTACGTTCTCACTTTCAGAAAAAAGGCATACATTATCAGATTTTGTGCCGTATACTCCTGAGCTGAACGGTCGGGCTGAGTGCAAGCACCACCACATTACTGAGATGGGCTTGCTATGTTGTACCACTCTCATGTTCCTCTCTCCCACTGGCCTCAAGCATTTTTTGCAGCCGCTCATACCATAAATTGGTTGCCCACTCCGGTTCTTGGCGGACGATCACCATTTGAAGTTGTTAATGGTTGGGTTCCCATATACACAAACTTTCATGTATTTAGTTGTCATGTGTACCTTATCTTCGTCCATATGAAGCTCAAAAACTCGCTCCTCCCAGTTTTCCCTGTATCTTTCTTGGGTACGACTCCCAGTACAAGGGTTATCGATGTTTGGATCCTACATCTGGAAAGATATATGTCACCAGACATGCTCGATTTGATGCTACTTTCTTCCTTTATGTCGGTGGTTCTGCTTCAGTATCTCCATTCTCTTTAGATATCTCTACATTTTGGATCACGCTGATACATCAGCCAATATTACTACTTCTTCCACGGTGGCATCTCCTCCTGCTCATCTTGTCACTTCGGTTTCCAGCTCTCCTGGCTTATCGATGCTGTCGTCCTCACCGACTATGACACTATGTTCTGTCTACTCTAACGATTCAGAACACCACTCGAACTCATCCTACTCCTCCCATCCCGCCATTGACCAGCTCACCTGGTCCACCGACTAGCCCATCTGATTCTTTGGCCACCTCACCGGCCCCTTCGTTGGCCACCTCACAGGTTCCTTCACCGGTCACCTCCAGTCCCTTTACCCGTTGCGAATGCTCCTCCTGTCACTCCACCTTGGCTTCACACTCATCTTATGGCTACTCGATCGACGACTGGAGCTATTCAGCGCATATATTATTATGATATTATTCCTCACAGTCTTACAGCCGCCTTACTTGCTCAGTCAGAGCCCACAGACTACCACACTGCTCTTCAGAGATTATTCTGATATTATGGTTTAATGTTGTTCTGCTTATTGCAGGAAATCGAGAAAGGGAGTGATAGAGTACTGTATGACATCCTCATCCAAGCAGGACCTGTTTTGGAGTTGTATATTCCCAAGGATAAGGAAATGGATAAACGAAAGTAGCAAGAATGAGTCACGCCAGTGCTAGTGCTAATTTGCACCTGTGCAAGAATGAACCATGAGAGCAGAATTGGATCCAAAAGATGTTGCGTATTTGGAAGTTTGGACATTGTTATTGAAGCTTCTACATTTATGAATTCTGGTGCTATGAACATGTAAAAAACATGTGGCAAGTATTCAAAAAATGAAGTAAATGCTGCTGAAATTTTTTGTATATATTATGCACATGTTATCTTACAATACGTATCGTTTGTATTAAAAGATACATTTTTTTAAAAAGCTCTAAATTTGAATTATGAAACTTTTTCATGAGATCATGTATAAATTAAGTTAAAATTTGACAATTTAAAATTTTTATATTAACTGTGCATTGATTACTTTACAACATGTACTGTTTAAACAAAAACACGCACTTGATAAAAAAAGTGTTAATTTCTTTTATGAATAGAAAACCTTCGTCAGGAGGTAGTACTGCATAAGTTACCTTATTAATCGTTTCTGTTTTGTTAAAACATGCACATGTTAGCATACAACTAGTAATTCTTATAATATACTACAGTAACTTATGAATTGTTTCTATTTTGTTAAAAACATGCATATGTTAGCCTACAACTAGTATTTCTTATAGTATACTACATATTAGAGGTTACAAAGTTTTGTAAATTTTTTTTAAAACTTTTCATATAAACTGCATTTAATACGTTACATTGTGTGCTAATTACATTAAAATTTCTATTTGTTTTCAAACACAAGAGCAAATTTTCTAGATTTCAATTAAAGAGATGTCACTAAAGGTCTTGTCCACATGACAGCAACACCACATACTTTGTATAAAAATCATGTAAATGTTGTCGGTTTCATACACGAGAAAGACTCTCAACACTTGAACAAAGAGCAAGATACAAGATAAATCCTACAAGTGCTCATAACAAAAATTTTCTATTATGGAACTTACAATTACAACAGTGTTCCTATCTAGATTAACTAACAGTCTCTAGTACGATGAATCAACTATTATTCTTCAAAAGGGGATCATATTTGAATCTTCAAGTTCAATGTCATCTTTATCTAATCCTCCTCGTGTGGGGACGTCTTGTGGAGTCCAATGTTCAATATTGTCTGATTCCTTAAAAGTTAAAACCAAAAAATGTTTAGATCCAATTGATGCAAAAATCCATACACATTGGATATTAACACTTGCAGCATATAAGAGAACATGTACAATCTATAATTCAAAAAGAATAATAATCAACAATGAAAATAAAATTCAAACACAATAAAACTAACAAGTACATACTGAATTTTAACAAATGCAATATATAAGTAAACAAATGCAGTTCCTACTTCAAAATGAACAACCAAAAACATTTTGTTTTTAAAAAAGTCATACACAACACAACTAACAAGTACACACTAGATACTAATAGATGCAACAAATAAGTAAATGGATGCAACTCATTATTCAAATAGTACAACTAACAACAAATGAAAATAAAAGGTCATAAACAGTACAACTAACAAGTACACATTAAATACTTACAGATGCAGCATATAAGTAAACAGATGCAGCTCGTAATTCAAAATGAACGATCAGCAAAAAAAGAAGAAAAAAAGGTCATTCATAGTACAACTAACATGTACACGTTGGATGATAACAACTGCAACATATAAGCAAACTAATGTACCTCGTAATTTCATAAAGCGTAGAAGACCACCAATTCAAAAAGAAGTCAAAAGGCATCAATTTAGATGTTAACACTTGCATCATATAATCAAACAAGTACAATTTCTAATTCAAAATGAACAATAATCAACAATGAAAATAAAAGTCAAACACAATAAAACTAACAAGTACATAATGGATTCTAACATATGCAATATATAAGTAAACAGATGCAGTTCCTAATTCAAAATGAACAACCAACAACATTGTTTTAAACAGTCATACAAAACACAACTAACAAGTACACACGAGATACTAACAGATGCAACATATAAGTGAACAGATGCAACTCATTATTCAAAACGTACAACTAACAACAAATGAAAACAAAATGTCATAGATAGTACAACTAATAAGTACACATTAAATACTAACAGATGCAACATAGAAGTAAAAAAAACAACTCGTAATTCATAACGAATGACCAACAAAAAATAATTATCTATATGTTGATTGTACTGGATTCTAACCTCCAATTTTCAACATCTTCCAAATCAGCCCTCGAAGCCTTGACTAATATCACAAGTTATGACAGTCACTTATCTTTAAAAAGGCACAATCACCACCAATTCAAAAAGAAGTCAAAAGGAATCATTTGCACAATATAAAGGGATATACAGTGATTTGAGCAACAACTAGAGAAGCGCCCAATACATAATAAAGGAAAGCTGTCTGACCATATTGCACGGCTACATGTGTTGTCTTCACATATTTTAGTCAGGTATCAGTTAATTAAAGTAAAAATATCTTATCAGCAAATGAATATATAAAACTAGTTAGGTAACACCACAAAATGCGCGGTGAGCTTGATAATAAATTATAGAAATACTGTAGGAATGTTGCCACTCGAACCCTCACTTCTCGAAACCTCCAATGGAACCTTCATCTCTCGATCTGTCCAATGGAAACCTTCACCTCTTGAATTAGTTTCGAGAGGTACTGATTGGAGAGGTGAAGGTTCGGGTGCAGAGGTTCAAGTGGAGGGGTTCGAGAGGTACCGATTTGAGAGGTGAAGGTTCAGGTTTAGAGGATTCAAGTGGAAGGGTTCCAGTGGAGCAATTCGAGTGGTGAAAGCTCAGGTGGTAGAGGTTCAAGTGGAGGGATTCGAGAGGTTCAGGTTCAGGTTCAGAGGTTCAAGTGGAGGGGTTCGAGAGGTACCGATTCGAGAGGTGAAGGTTCAGGTGGAGAGGCTTCAAGTGGAAGGGTTCCATTGGAGGAGTTCGAGAGGTACCAATTCTAGCGGTGAAAGTTCAAGTGGAGAGGGTTCAAGTAGAGGGGTTCCAGTTGAGGGATTCGAGAGGTACTGATTTGAGAGGTGAAGGTTAAGGTCCAGAGGTTCAAGTGGACGGGTCCCAGTGGAGGGGTTCAAGAAGTGCAGGTTCATGTGAGAGATTCAAGTGGAGGGGTTCCAGTTAAGGGGTCTGAGAGGTACTGATTCGAGAGGTGAAGGTTCAGGTGCAGAGGGTTCAAGTGCACCCGAACCTTCACCTTTCAAATTGGGACCTCTCAAATCTTCACCTGAACTTTCACCGCTGGAATCGGTACCTCTCGAACCTCTCCACTGGAACCCTTCAACTTGAAGCCTCTCCACCTGAACCTTCACCTCTCGAATCGGTACTTCTCGAAGCCCTCCACTTGAACCTCTGCACCTAAACCTTCACCTCTTGAATTAGTACACTTCGAACCCCCAGACGAACTATCACCTCTCGAACCCTCCATTGTGACCTTCACCTCTCGAATCCACTACCTCTCAAACCCTCCACTGGAGAGGAACCCTCCACTAGAACTCTCACCACTCGAACCCTCCACTTGAACCTTCACCTATCGAACCGACCAAAGGAACCTTCACCTCTCGAACCCTCCACTCTCACCTCTCGAACCCTCTACTCTCACCTCTCAAACCACCCTCCACTCCAGTCGAACTCTCACCTCTCAAACCAGTACCACTCGAACTCACTACCTCTCAAACCCTTCATTGGAACCTTCACCTCCCGAATTCGTACCTCTCGAACCAGTACCACTCGAACTCTCACCTCTAGAACCCTCCACTTGAACCTTACTTCTCGACCCTCCATTAGAACCTTCACCTCTCGAGAGGTACCTCTCAAACCAGTACCACTTGAACCCTTCACTTGAACCCAATACCTCTCAAACTCTCCACTAGAACCTAAACCTCTCGAACCCTTCAATGGAACCTTCACCTCTCGAGAGATACCTCTCAAACTAGTACCAGTCGAACCCACAACCTCTCGAACCTTCACTGAAACTTTCACCTCTTGAACCGTCCAATGGTATATTATTATTGTTTTTTAAATGCACAAAACAACGTCATTTTGGGCAGCCACTTGATAGCACCTGTAGACGCACATGGTTAGGCATGTTTTTTTATAAAATAAAAGCCTAAAATAACGTCGTTTTGGGAAGCCACTTGACAGCACCTGTAGACGCACATGGTGAGGCAGCTATGTGCGTATACAGTAGCCTACAAAATTATGCTTCTACCCCTGACGACTATTTGTGTCAACCATGGGGTTGGCAAAATTTCTTTTATATAGTACCCTAAGAAGATGAACCAAATCTGATACCCATACATATCAGATGCGTTCACCTTTGCACCCTCCTGAAGTAAAACTTCAGCCACTTGCATTGCACCCCTTACTGCACTCCAATGCAACACCGTCTACTTGATCTGAAGCATTCACGTCACCTCCGTGCTGCCAACCGTAAGCCATACAATAACAATCAGTCAATACCCAAATCCCCAAGATTTCACTACAAACTCCAACCACCATTGATGTTGAATTGACTAGAAGAAAGCTATCAATGCTAGAAAGACAAGGATATCATCAATACCTCTATGATGTATGGGGCGGTGGCGGTGCAGTTATTGAGGGCTGCCCACTGGAGGACATAGTAACCGAGGGAATTCGACTAAAGTTATCGCCGGAGAAATCGTTGGATAAATTACCTATTGTTGCTTAGTTCTTCAAATTGCAGTTATCGTTGGAGAGAGAAATCATCGGAGAGAGAAGATAATGGAACCGAGGAGGAGGAGGTGGCACTTCAAGGAGGAGGAGAAGGTGGCGTCGAGGAGGAGGAGGAAGGAGATGGCACCGGGAGGAGGAGGAGGAGGAGGAAAGAGGTGGCACTGGGAGGAGGAGGAGAAGATGCATCGAGGAAAAAAGACAGTGGGACCGATACCAGATTAACGTACTTACTCGATGCATTAAATGAGATACTGTTAATCTGGTAAAAAAAGACAGGAGAAGAGTATATAAGTATTTTGGATTAGATTAAATGGGCTTGGTCTGCAAAAACTAATCAAATTGTATTAATTTCAATTAGGTTTCTGCCCTGTGCATAAGCTTATAGACATACTGCCTTTTCTGAGACTTACTCAATTTGAACTGCATTATGTTAGGCATGGTACAATATAATCTACGAATATTGTGCCGAAAATAATAAATATGGAAATTGGTGTGTTTAAAAACCTTATGAAATCGTCAAACCGTAAAGAACGGTTATCTGGTAGCATCTTTTGGTTGTGGTCTCGCCGCCACCACCACTACGCAGGCTGCCGTAGTGCAAGTCTTCGGTAAGAATATTCCTAAACCCCTAAGAGCAAGTTCAATAGCTCCTCTTAAAGTTTCTTCAAAATAGAGATTCAAAACTCACAATTTCAATATTTTTTTGCTCCAACTCCAACAGACTCCTTATTTTACAGAGTTTAATATTCATTTCACAACAATAACATTTTAATCTAAATAAAAGTATTAGATTCAATTACTTCCCAAAAATACTAACTTAAAAAAGTTAGGGAAATCACTAGTTTTATCGATTCATTTATAAAAAAATTAAAATATCTTATAACTATTTTTATTTAATTTTTCTTAAAAAATAATGACCATTAAATTTACAAAAGTCATGAAATAGGTAATTCAAAGTTTTTTCTACTATTAATAAAAAATAAGGCAATATTTTGGTCCAAATATTAAGAAGTCGAACTTCAAAATACAGTCATCGTCTCATCGAGTGAATAAAGAAGACAATAACTAATTTCTTTATATCATATTCATTTATGATTCAAGTTAACTTTTATTTGAGGATCATAAGTTTAACACAAAGTCTTGTTTTAGGTAGGCTAACAGTTAGACGAAGTCATTTTATAATTAATATATAACTAATAGGTTGATTTGATTTTTTGTTTTATTTCTTGCAGTGAGGTTCCATACTTAGAAAATCTTTTAAAATGTATTTCGAAACATAAACAATTATAATTATAATCTAATATTAAGCTTTTAAAAGTACCTTAAAAGACAAATTAATAAGAACGAGATTTGTCATGATTGGTGTAAAATTGATCACTCAATGAAAAAAATTAAAAGAAAAAATAATAATTAGAGTTCAGCGGTTCAATTTTATGACTTGATTCAATAAGAATTAAATGTTGCAATGGTTTAGACGTAAATACATTTGACAAAAATAGAAAATAAGCCTTAAAACTCAGACAAAGTCTTGGAAAATACCGTCTTTCCATAGTCTTCTGGAAAGATGGAGTTTATATAGAATAATAAAAGGTCTAAGCTGCAATATTAAAAATTTATTATGCAACGCGTAATAGTAATAAAGTTTATAACCCGTACCATGCAATCCAAAAAATTTATCTTCATTTCTTCCAAGTTGCACTTTAAACCTTAGTCTTTCCATGACTTATGGAAAGACCGTCTTTCAAGAGACGGACTCTAAAACTCAAGTGTTAAATTAATGGTTACATTAAATATTTAATTCTCCAAATTAGTTTTGTCTCTTTACCAATATAGAGTACCAAATCTTCTTTTTCAGCAAAATATCTATTTTGGTGAGTGAGATGGAGAACTTGTTGGACCTCAAATAACTCCTAAAATCTCTTAAAACAACCAAATTATGTATTATAGAGAATCTATTATAAATATCTCTCGGCATTAGAAAATTATATAAACTCCCCAATTTATTTATTTTGATCAATCATGAGTTTATTCATACACTAACTTTCATAAAAATTGTTTTAATTAAGCTAAAAGCACGCATGAACGGTTTATGAAAAGTACTTGTTTGTTCTGCATTGTAATACCCAAAGGGATGGCGCATTTATGTGAATCGCATTGGTATATGGTTGCGATCAAATTTAGCTTCTAAACACATTTGTTCTAAAGAGATTATGGTCAATGTTTCGCAGATGTTGCAGTGATTGTGGAAAAATTCTTGAACCCAGATGAGCCTACCTTCCCCAAAGGACGACCAATGGTACGTATCATAGGTATATATAATACTGCTGTTTCATCTTCTGATCAGTCGAAATCATCTTAAATCAGGAACAACATTCACATTTTATCACGTTACATGAATAAGTCATGGCAACTATTGTATAAACTCCGAAAACTACCTTTCATACGAAGGAACTGCCTTTAATGGCCCAATTTTCCATTAGTTTATATTTTTTTCCCCTCGTGCAACTTACAAGCAAGAGCATTTTATCTAACAGATGCCTTTAAGCACCAAAAAGGCCGATGCCAACCCCCCGATGACAACAGAAATACTTTTGAAGAAATCAAAGGAGCAGGAAGAGACCATAGAAGATGAGGTTGGTATATGAACATACTACTTATCATCAAGGAGAGTATTCCCTCTGTTTTCTTAAATTTGATACACTACCTTTTGTTGGAACAATGTTTAAAAAATGGAAAAAATGGAGACAAAGTTTTGTTGCTGAAAAGATACAGTTTTTCTAATTTTTCATTCTCCTATTTATAGATTGCAAAATGTCTTAGAAATTATTCCTAAACTAATGAAGAGCATACTACAAGATTCTAACCATCATAGCCTCCTACCACTAACTAGCTAGCACTAACTTTACTAATGAAGACTAAACAATGTGCCTTATTCCATGCTTGTAACTCCTTCAACCACCCACCACTACTAGCTAGCACTAAAGGCCATTATTCCAAGCTTTTATGTTCTTCAACCTCCTACCACTAAAGCCATACTTTAAGTCCATAACTTGTGTAACTTCTATGACCTCTAACTAGCACTAAATAGTAGTAATAACAATAATCACTACAATGTAACATGGTTAACTCAACAATTCACCCCCTTTAATCTTGTTGCATGGAACTACATCAACCATACCGAGCTTAAGTCTCATTTCGATGAACTTGACTCGTCCAAGTGGCTTGGTCAGGATGCCAGCCAGCTATTCCTTCGTACCAACACAACTAACTTCCACAGAACCATTTTCAATGCACTCACGGATGAAATGAAAATGAATGTCAATGTGCTTACTTCATTCTTGATGCACCAGATTATTGCTCAAATCAATTGTGGACTTATTATCCACGAGAAGCTACACCACCCTTGGATTGTGGTTGGTGAGCTCGCCCAACAAGCGACTCAGCCACACTCCTTGGCACGCCGCTTCCGCTGCTGCAATATACTCCGCTTCACAAGATGAGAGTGCAACTACCTTATTCTTCTGGGACAACCATGTAACTAGGTTGGAGCCAAGGAAGAAGGCCATCCTTGTGAAAAACTGTATCACCAGCAAGGTCACCACTACTCTTACAATCATCTGTGTCACCAGCAAGGTCACTGTCACTGGAACCAACCAGATCAGGCTCCAACATATCTGTTTTCTTGTAGCAGTATCCTAGGCCAATGATGCCCTTCACGTAGTGTAGGATCTGCTTCACTGCTGCCCAGTGCGGTGCCTTGGGTTCCTCCATGAACCTGCTAACTATCCCAACATTGTAGCTGATATCCGACCTTGTGTTGCACAAATACCTTAAACTTCCCACCACACCGCGGTACCTTTTTGTGTCAATAACATCCTCTGGACCTTTCTTAGTTAGCTTCAGCATGTTCATCATGGGCGTGGAGCATGAATTGAAGCTTTCCATGCCACACACATCGAGAATTTTGGACGCATAAGCACTTTGGCATAACGTGATTTCCTTATCGCCTTGTTTGACTTCTATCTCCAGATAATAACTCAAGAGACCTAAGTCACTCATGTCAAAAATAATTTGCATCTCTCCTTTGAAGAAGGCTAGCTCCTTGGTGCTTGCCCCCGTGATGATCAAATCATCCACGTAAACTCCAACCAGTAAACTAGTCAAGCTACCTGTCTTCCGGTACACTGCGTGTTCCAATGTGCAGCGACAGAAACCTAAGGAGAGCAGGGCTGCGTCTAGCTTGTCATTCCAAGCTCGCGGCGCTTGGCGCAACCCGTACAAAGCCATGTGCAACCTGAGAACCTTGTGCTCATTTTGGGATCAACATAACCCGGTGGCTGGTGCACATATACCTCCCCAGTGAGATCTCTATTCAAAAATTCCGATTTGACATCCATGTGGTGCACCTCCCAACCCTGCTATGTGGCTAAAGCCAGCAAAAAGCGCACTGTTTCAATCCTGGCCACAAGATCAAACACTTTATCAAAATCCACTCCTTGGCACTGCACGTAACCTTTTGCCACAAGGCGGGACTTAAACTTCACCATGTTTCCATCTGGGTCCTTCTTCACCTTGAACACCCACTTGAGCCCTATGGCCCTATGCCCAATTGGGAGAGAAACTAACTCTCACGTCCCATTATTTTTTATTGATCTGATCTCATCATCCATGGCTTGTCTCCAACATGTCTCACCCAGGGCCTCATCTATGTTGGGTTCCTTGGCAGCTAAGAACAAAGATTGGTCATGTCAACCTCCTCGGTTGTGTCATAGATGTCTGCCACCCTGCGGTATCAGGTTACACCATCATCTATATCTAGTGCACCATCTTGTGTTGATGGGGTTGCCCATTCTTCCCTTTTAGCAGAAACGAGCCTCGGTGTCTGGTGCACAAGTGGGAAAGGTGTCTCTTGTTGCACGTTAGAGCTTGTGTCACCCATCACATCAAGCTTCGATAAATAATCCACCGTGAAGGAATCATCCACGATCGCAACTGCATCATGCACCTGTGACTTCCACTCCCACTTCTTGTGCTTCTCGAACACAACTTCTCGACTTACATAGAGCTTCTTTGTTTTTGGCTCATGCACATGGTAGGCCTTGGATCCCTCTTCATAACCTAAGAATACCATTGGCAATAACCGATCAGCTAGCTTGTTCACCCCGTGGCCAACTTTCTTAACATGCACAACACACCCACAAGTTCTAAAATGATGAACATTTGGCTTGCGTCCATGTCATGCCTCATAAGGCATCTGCCTATCCAAGCTTTGTGTTGGTGCTCGATTCAAGATGTAGACAATGGTTTTCACCACCTCACCCCATAAATTAGCTAGCATGCCATCTCCATCACCGTTTGATTACGCCGTTGAACCAAGCCAATATTCTTGGGACTCAATGGAATTGAACTCACCACCCCAATTAGATCGGAACGTATTGAGCTTACCTCCATTTTCAACCTCAGCATGTGCCTTGAACTTCTTGAAAGAACCAAGTGCCCATCCTTTGATTTGAGCACATCTAGCCACATGTAGCATCTACGGTCATCAACTATCAGCAAGAAGTAACGACCCTCTCCAGGTGTGGTCGGCATGATAGGGCCACACAAATCGATGTGTACCAACTCTAGACACTGAGTAGCGCAGTACACTGAGGCCTTTGGGAATGAAACTCAGTGTTGTTTGCGAAGAGCGTACCCATCACAAAACTGCTCAACATGGTCAATCAACGGGATCCTTTCAGCCATGCCTCCTTGTGCTAATTTTTGCAATGAACGAAAGTTAAGGTGTCTGTAGCATGCATGCTATAGCCACACTACATCGTCTGCCTTAGAAAGCAAACTCACTAAAGCAGCTACACCTATCGTCAAGACATAGAGCCTATTCTTACTTCATGCCACCGGTGCCAACAAGGCCCGATCACGATCAAATAGGCACAACTACCCATTTTCAATCACAGTCTTGCAACCATTTTCGTCAAGTTGGCCAATACTGACAATGTTGCTATTCAACTTAGGCATGAAATACACATCTGTTAGCCCCTTGTGCTCCTTGTTTTTACACAGGAACATTATAGCACTGCGATAGCAGATCTCCACTATTGATCCATCACTAATCTTGACCTTGCCTTTCACAGTCTCATCAAGTGATGTGAACAATGCCTTGGTTCCTGTCATGTGGTAACTCGCCCCTGTGTCGAGGTACCACACCCCCTCGCATGCATAAACTGGAAACACATGCTTCTCATTGAGGAATACGTGCTCATGTGCCTCTTTGACAGGACCAACACTTTCCAGGGTCAGTCTTGTTGGGACACTCCCTACATGGAGTGCCTCATTACACGGGCTTCCTAGTGCCTGCCAAGTGATATTTGGGGGCTGCACCTCAACCACGGATGCCATCAGCAAGGCTGGCTGATCATCCTCGATCATGGTTAGGTGTCTCTCATCCCATTTTCCTTGTTTTTCCTTACGACACTTAAATAAAAAAATGGCCATAAATGCCACAATTGTGGCATTTCCCCTTCCTTGGACCTTTTTATCGAATCCATGGGATGCTTCCCTTTTGGTCCCCTGAGTCTCCATAACCACGACTCTTAGCCTTGTCATGGCCCTGACCCTTTTCACCAGAGGTTGCACCCTTCTCCTTGAGGCTTTGGCGTAATCTCCACTCCCCCTCTACAAGAAGCAATTTAGCACCACCCTTGTCACTTGGATCACTGAGTCCAAAACGATCCTCCACCGAATGTAGTCATTCGATCAGTTCATCAACCAAGAGCGTGCTTAGATCAAGCAAATTCTCAATTGTAGTCTCTACTTACGCATAGCGTTGTGGCACAATGCGCAAGAACTTCTTTACGACCTTCTCATCCTCCAATGTGTCACCAAGGATGCGAAGATTATTGACAAGGCCCGTGATTCTCATGGAAAAATCATCAACGTTCTCACCATCCTTGAAAGTAATTGATTCAAACTCCGTGTACATATTTTGTGCATTGGCTTCGCGGACACGGTCGATGCCCATTTGTTGAATTTTCACTGTTTCCCTAGCCTCTTTGGTTGTGTCCTTCACATCCAACGTGGACAGCGTCTCCGGCGGCACTGCTCGCAGGATCGCAGAGAGTGCCTGCCTATCTTCACGGTAGTCAGCATCCCCCCCTCGATTGCTCGCCACAAACTTTGTGCTTGCAGATTCACCCTCATCACTAGGGCACAATCAGCATAGCTTGTGTGAGTTAGGATAGGGTACACCATTAGTCTGCCACTCTCCCTCAACACATGTTTCACCACCACTTCACAAGCTCTTGGCCCCTTGGTTGCACTACGCCCCCTCTGTCTTGGTGGAGTGCGTGAACCCTCTGGTCTATTTGATCCATTTCTATCCATTGATCAACCTTGCTCCGATACCAAATGTTGGAACAATGTTTAAAAAATGGAAGAAATGGAGACAAAGTATTGGCGCTGAAAAGATACAACTTTTCTGATTTTTCATTCTCCTATTTATAGATTACAAAATGTCTTAGAAATTATTCCTAAACTATTGAAGAGCATACTACAAGTTTCTAACCTCCATAACCTCCTACCACTAACTAGCTAGCACTAACTCTACTAATGAAGGCTAAACAATGTGCCTTATTCCATGCTTGTAACTCATTCAACCACCCACCACTACTTACTAGTACTAAAGGCTATTATTCCAAGGTTTTATGTTCTTCAACCTCCTACCACTAAAACCATGCTTTACGTTCATAACTTGTGTAACTTCTATAACCTCTAACTAGCACTAACTAGTAGTAATAACAATAATCACTACAATGCAACATGGTTAACTCAACACCATTTTCATTTTCATATGTATTTGTTAAGTTTGGAACACTATCATTTTCTGCTGAGGAAGTATTATTATGAGGAAGACAACAATTTTTTATGACGGATACTAAATACGGAGCACTGGTTCATTTCTATTTAAGCCAATAATAGTTACTGCATCATTTTTTTAAACAAATAGTCGGACTCCCTCGCATTAAATAAATTCACGTTGCCCCACACAAAGGGGGTGAGGCTCCTCTGTGTCTCACACAAAGGTGGGGTGAGACTCCCACACAACTCACACGAAGTGAGACTCCTACACCTAACACGGTGTAATTGGAGACTGAACCCCAGAAACTTGCCCCAGACCAAATTCGAACCTGGGGTGCTCCTGGGGCGGACGTGAGTCCTGGCCACTGGGCTATTCCCAGTTGGTTGTTACTGCATCATTGATTGGTTGATTGATATAAAGATGAACTTCATTAGAATGAAACAGTATATGATGACTTATTGACTTATCATAAAGATGTCAAGAAATTGGTACATGTAACAACCAAACTTCTCATGATGTTGAAATTTATTATAGATAAGTTTGGATAATCATTTTGGGATTATTGTTTCCTACTTAGAGCAAGTCCAACAGCTATGGTAAAATAGAAAAATTGCTAAAATATAGAGATTTTGACCACTTTTAAGTTCCAACAGCTATGCTATATAGCGCTCTAAAATAGAAATTGAGAGGAGAGAGAAGATTTGAATAGGTATATTGGTAGAAAGAGAATAGTGCTCTAAAATTTAATGCTATGATTGATTCTTAATTTATTTTCCTTTTTTATCCTAAAAAGTTATTTCTGTCTTTTAGAATTCCAACGCCAAAGAACTCCAAGCACAGAAAAACTGCGAAGGCCTGCAACGAGATTCCAAGTGAGACCCTTTTTGTCTGTATTTTCTTTTCGATTTGTACTCGATTCAAATTGTTCATTCCTTTTTTGTCTGTGTTTGCAACCAGATTCCAAGTAATGGTCATATTTTCCTCGACTTTTTAAAACTCTTTCTTTAAACCCGTTCGATTTCAATGTTAATGGAGTTTTGGATGTCCGATATTTGTGATATAATCCGATATTTCGATTTCAACGCCAAAGAACTCTTTCTTTACAATTTTGAGATATAGTCACAATTTTGATGTGGGTCGATTCGGAGAAGGACTTGTTCCAATAAATTGTGTATTATATTCAATGTTAAGTTTTTGTCAAGATTGTGATTGAATTCTATTTTCCGTAGTTATATTTCTTTCTTCTGGCATTTGATTGATATTTCAGGAACTTGGTTTTGATTATTTGCGAGATAACCTTGCCAGCAATAGCGGTAAACTTGTGATGAGATGGTAATATCATCTTCAATTTTATCTCATCCATTCTGTTATGCTCTGTTCTCATCTTTATGAGTTCAATTAACTGAAGATTGAACTACGGAAATGAATTATCTTGCCTTATTACTTATCTGTTTGTATAGTATTCTAGGTATTTCTGTCATTTAAGTGTGTATCTATATATACCATTATTATTTTTCCAAGTTTTTCTTAAGTGTGTTTGTATGTATGCATTGTAGTTAAGTTCTTCTATCTTAATTTTGTAGATGGAGGGGTCTCAAATGAGTGACACAAGTCTGTTGACAGGAGAGATTTTAACTGACCTCAATGAAATGCCTCGAACTACCGATTTGCAACCGGATATAAATTTCAACAGTATCAATGTAGAGGCTACTAGTGAAACACATGGGACGCCTAGCACCAAGAACCAGTCAAGAGGAGAAAATTTTTCCATTGAAGAAGATAAACTTTTGGTGTCAGCATGGCTTAATATTAGCTTAGATCCGGTGAAAGGAGTTGACCAAAAAGTTACACAATTTTGGAAACGAATTGCTCAGTATTTTGAAGATAACAAGAAATGGTCTCATGAGCGGAGTGAAAAATCCTTACAAAGCCGTTGGACTAAAATAAACATTGAAGTAAGCAAGTTTTCTGGACATTATGCTAACATTGATCATCGGCGGTAGAGTGGAAAAACCCGAAGAGGATAAGGTATGGAGAAAATCTTGATATGATTGCATTATGAAAGTTAATTAAGTTTGTAATTTTTTTGGTGTTTTGCATTTTAGGTTATAGAGGCAAAGATAAAGTTCCAGGAACAGGAGAAGCATCCATTTATACTTGATCATTGCTGGGTTCTTTTGAAAGTCCAGCAAAAGTGGATGGATGAAAGCAAAAAAACAGTGGCCAAGAGGAAGTCCAAACCATCAAGTAAGACTACCGATTCATCCAACTTGGAAGATGATAATGTTGAAGTTGAAGAACTTGGAAGTGAAGAGAGACCAATTGGAAGAAAGGCTGCAAAGGAAGTGTTAAAGAAGGCAAAAAACAAAGAGAAGCATAGTGAGAATGAAGCAACTTCTAAAAGTCTTCAGTTGTTGGAAGAGCTGAAGGCCAAAAGACTAGAGACTGAGCATAAAAGGAATGAACAATTTGAGCTGCTTCTTGATGCCGAACGAAAGCAAGTTACCTTGAAAGAACAGGAGATTGCTCTTCAAATTCAAAGTGAGGAATCTAGGATAATGGCTTTAGATACTAGCGGCATGTCTCCGGATCGAGCTGAGTATTTTTATAGTCTTCAAAGGGAAATATTGGCTAAAAGAGCTCGCAAAACAAGTGCAAGTTCGGGCACCAACAATTTGTGATTTTGTATTGTATTAAACAAAGTTTTGTTTTGTTACTTGTCTGGATGTTTTGGGTTTTGTATCCAGAAACACATTGAAATTCAGAGATACAAGTCTTTTGGCATTGACACTATTATCACCAGGTGCTCTTATAAATTCCATTGAAGAAAAAGACACAAACTTTAGAACATGCCCTTTGAATTAATCAATGAAAAGAGGCATGCCAAATGAGTTTATAGCTAGGAAAGGCCAGGTGCACTAAAAATTGAGGAATCAAGTGATGGATTAAATTGTACAGAACCATTTCTTGGTTGCCATAGTCATAATACAACTGTGTGTAAAACACCTCCAGCACATCATTCAAAAAAAATCTAGATTGATACACAGATTAACTAAAGGACACATGGAATTGGAACAAAAGAGTACAAGACAAGGATCGTTGATTTTTAAAATGAATAACATCCGTAGTCATCAATCCTATCAGCAATATTTTTTGAATATGATGCAAACTATCGTTTTTCTCCGAGTTCTTTCCATAAGTGCTCAATAAGATCTTCTTGAAGTTGAGTGTGCACTTGTCTATCTTTGATCTGGCGATGTTTTTCAATGAACTCCATCAAAGTTGGGGTGCGTTCGAGTGAAAATGATATGTTTGGAACTTCATCAATTTGGTCATATTCTTTCTCAACATTACCTGCTCGATATCTTCTTCGTTGTGGCTCATCCCGCTCATCTTCAACAATCATATTGTGCATAATTATGCACGCTTTCATAATATAACTTAGAGTATCCTTATCCCAAAATCTTGCAGGACCTCGGACAATTGCAAAACGTTGTTGCAACACTCCAAATGCATGCTCCACATCTTTCCTTGCCGCTTCTTGTTCCTTAGCAAAATGCTGGTTCTTATATCCTTGTGGAGCTGGGATAGTTTTCACTAATGTAGCCCATGATGGATATATACCATCAGCAAGATAATATCCCATATGATACGTTCTTCCATTGATCTCATAACTAATATCAGGTGTGCGTCCTTCAGCTAGATCACTAAACACAAATGAGCGCTCTAACACGTTGATATCATTAAGTGATCCAGGCAATCCAAAAAAAGCATGCCATATCCAAAGATCATATGAGGCTACAGCTTCTAATATTATAGTTGGTTCATGGGCGTGACCAGTATACATACCATGCCAAGCAGTTGGACAGGTTTTCCACGTCCAATGCATGCAATCAATGCTACCAAGCATCCCTGGAAAACCACGCTCTTTGCCCTTAGCAAGCAATCTAACGAGGTCTTCAGTATTTGGTGATCTTAAGTACTCATCACCAAATACTTCAACAACAGCTTTGATGAAGTGTCTGAAACTTTCAATGGTCGTGCTTTTACCAATCTGAACATACTCATCAGTGTAATCAGCCGGAACACCATATGCAAGCATTCGAAAAGCTGCCGTCACCTTTTGAAGGGATGATAAACCAAGACGTCCAACGGCATTTCTTTTCTGGATAAAATAACTATCATGCTTCTCCACGGCATCATGAATTCGAAGAAAAAGATCTCGCTTCATTCTAAACCTCGTACGGAAGTATTTTGCTCCATACTTTGGACGAGGAGCAAAATAATCACGAAAAAGTCTCTCATGACCTTCCTTCAACTCCCTCTCAATAATATCATGACCCATCACTGAACCACCACGACATTTTTCTTCTATTCTCCTCAATAAGTTCTTCTTCTTCTTCTATGCGAAGACGCAAAATTTCTTCATATTCTTCGTCAACATCTCTTTCACTTACGTGCATATCACGTAAAAATTGACGACCCATGTTATAAATCTACAATAAATCAGTAACATTTAGTGTGGTAATTGAGATGCAAAAATAGACCACCTACATTTCGACCTATTACAAAGAGATGGCATGAATGCATATATTAGATGACAAACTAACTAAATACCATATCAAGATGACAAATTAGAACATGAAGGAGTCTCTTAATAATTACATTAGATTGTCCCAGTTTAGCATTGTAGTAATCCTTGATTCAACAATTTTTCATGTTTCTACATTTATTTTTCTCCTCAAAGTCAACATCACCAATGCCTCAACAAAACCGCAACCTACAAAATTCCCTACAAATAATGCATCTTTACCTACACCATCTGCTTATGGAATATTTCATAATTGTGTGAATTTTCTTCATTATCAAGCTTTGGAGAGGACTTCAAAAAATGAAAACAAAAACTAGAAAAGTGTATCTATATGATGTGCTTGCAAATAATTTACAGGCACCTTCATGATATCTGAAAATTAAAAGCCCAGAAACTATTCCATTTGCTATCTCCAACATCAAGGAAGCTAAATCCTAAATTAGTTAATTTGTTGTTGAGGCATTTCGACAAACAGTTTGTGTGCATGTTCCTTCATAATACTGAGCTTAATAAAGATATAATCGGAGATAGCTTAATACTGAGCTTAACAGTTCATCAATAGCTTCAGTAATAAAGATACAATAATTCAACTTCAAAACTCACCAGATATAATCGGAGAGACAACGGTGAAGAGTGGAGGTGATATTGGGTGACTCGGATTCAAAAAGAGTTTGCAATTATAGAATTGCATAGCCTGACTTTCAGAGCGACGAGTGACGGAGGAAGCCGACGACTCAGTTTCGGAAAGGATTTGCAATTATATAATTACAGACCTGATGTGATGAAGGGAGGCGGCGGTGAGATGAAGAGTATGTTTCTGAGTTTTGAGTCCTGGTCGGTAGACAAAAAAGGGACAAAGAATAAAAATTTATTATTATTTTTTGTGTTAATAAATACATGGATATGTAAAATAGAGAGTCTGTTGGAGTTGTACCTAAAAAAATTAGAGTATCTCCAATTTAACTCTCTATATTAGAGATAGTTTTACCATAGCTGTTGGACTTGCTCTTAAGATTATATCATGCATCCACGAAAATAAGTACTATTCAGACCTTATTTAGAGTTGCGATGTTGTTGGTTTTAAGAGGGTTGCTTATTTAGGTATCAAAGTGATTTTAATCACAAACGTTCCCATTGGTCTCTTCAAGTTACAGGAGTGACAATAACTTATAACTGAATGGATTTTATGAAATATCCCTATATTTTATTGAAGTGGCAAAACACATCACCACTCATTGAAAATGTTAAAATATAGAGTTAAGTGCTAAAATGACCATGACTTTTAGGTGAAAGTGCTAATATAACCTTGCAATCTCAGAAAATGTCAATCTAACCTTTGTCTCCGTTAACTTTTTAGCCAACATATATTTGACGGGATTCTGGTGAAAAGATGATTTTGCCCATGATTTTAAATTTAAATTAAAAAGAAGAAAAATTGATGTCCTGAAATCTAAACTTTAATTTACAACAATAGACGACGCCGTGACCAATAATTTTTTGGCGGTGCTAAACCAGAGGAAGAAATGAAGCTCTTGATGCCGCCATAATCATAGGAGCACCTGCTGCCGCTGCTCCTGCTCTCCACGGCCTCCGCACCACGCCCTCTACCGGGGCTCCTATCGCCGCCACCGCTCGCCACCTCTTCTCCACCTCTGATGGTGATGCTCTCCTCAGCTACCGCGCTAATTAGGGGTGGGCAAAAAATTGAAAACCGAACCAAAAAAAATTTATACAAATTCGAACAACCCGAACCAAATTTAATATACGGTTTTTGGATATCCGAATTGAATAAACCAAATTTTGAATATGGTTTTTGGTTCGGTTTTTGGATATTAAAACTCAAACCGAAACCCGAACCGAATACCGAATTGTAATTAATTAAATATCTATAATAATTAAATTTTAAAACAATAAAATTAAATTTATAAATAAATTTAAGCTGGAGGACCAATCTTTAAATTAAAAAATTATCCCCAAACTCTAAACCCTAACTAAGTTTGTGGAGTGCTTGGAGGATTGAAAAATGTGAAGACTTTGAAGATGAATATTAAAATAAACTATTTTTCTTTAATTTTAAATGTAATGCTAAAATTGTTATGGTTGAATTTGTATTGTATTTGTTGAATTTTTATTATGAAAACTTGATTTTGATGATGTAGAAATTAAATTACATATTTTTATTTAATTTAAAGTTAATTTATATGATTTCAGTAATTATTTAAAAAAAAATTAAAATCAAGTTGGTTTATTCGGGTTGAATTTGGTTTTCGGTTGAAATCGAATTCTGAGTTCGGTTCGGATAATTCAGGTTATTCGGGTCAAATTTGGTTTTTGGTTTTTAGGGGCAAAACTGAATAACCCGAACCGAATAAACCAAAAATCGATAAACCAAAGTGACGCCCACCTCTAGCGCTAACCACTGCACACCATCTCTTTCTTTCCCACCTCCGATGGCGATGCTCTCAACCGCCTCTGCCAGAGCTCTCATCATCCTTCATCCTGCGTCTAACCCTCGCGCTGCCACCGGAGCCCCGGGGGCTGATCCCAGCGCGATTGTCTCTCCGATGTCTTCGATTGCTCTGGTTTCGGCCATAGCCACAAGATTAGCATGTTCATCTGGCTCCGGCACCAAAATTCAGTTCAGGTAAATTTTCGTGCAGTGGTTAGCGGAAAGATCCGGCAGCGGAAATTTTTTATTAAGGTTTCAGGATTTTAGGCTCTGATACCATGTAGAAAAGGGTAATGATTGTATGTCTTTATTCATGAACCCATGATACATTATATAGTGGTACAGGATACCTATACAAGCTAGGAAAAGGTATGGACACCTATACAAGCTAGGAAAATGTAATAGAATATAATTACAATTACAAGTAATGTTCTAATTCCTTAGCATTGAATTTGAGGTTCATAATTGGTCAGTTTACACCTGATGAATTTACTCTTCTTGCTTCTGGGCTAGGATACAATACAAAAATCATGTCGGCATGTTGAGTTTTGGAATTCCTGTTTCATCCATTTTGCTGGAAATAGCTAATTTTAGCTTTGTTGGTTACGGGGAAGAAGGGAAGAAATATGAAGAAGAGTGGTAGCGGTGGTGAAGGGGAGGAGATATGAAGGACGTTGGTGGCAGTTTTGAAGAAGAAGAAAGATTTGTCATTAGGGGTGTTTTTATCATTTCAATTATTGGTTATACCTGAATTCACTTGGTCAATGCCGAAATTAGGGGGTTTGGTTATATCGGCACAAATATTTTGAAAGTTAGGGTTAGATTAGCATATACAATAATTAGTTAGGGTTAAATTGACACTTTCTGAGTTTGTAGGGTTATATAGGCACTTTTATCCTAAAGTCATAGTTATAAATGTATTATCATAAATTTATTCTTGCTCAAAGATACACCACTGTATCTAACACTGCTGTGCTTTTTAAAAAAGATTACATACAAACAACGAAATTACATTTAAACATCTTACTCTAGAACTAAACTAGGAGACACCACAATTTGAATGTATTTAAACCCAATGAAATATAAAATTTCATTCATTTGGATAGTTAGCTACGTCCTCTTGATACCACCATTGCCACCGAAGTTGGAACCACCATGATGACCACATCTTCATCGACCACCTGCTAATTGGGAAACCATGGCGAGGAACTCCATCCATTTGAATAGCTAGACAAGTTTTCCTGAGAACACTTGGTGTACTACCAGCGAACCACTCATGGGTTAGGAAACCACACGATCTCTCAATATCGAGAAATCTCACAATTCTTGGTTGGGTTGTGATTTGAATCTTGGATCTCTTTGTTATAGAGGGGGTAGATTAACCATTGAACCAAAGTCCAATTTTATCTAACCTCACTGTTAGTTAAGTTTTCCATCCACTTTTAAAGGGCTAATATTGTCTTTTCCTTTAATCTTGATGTTAGACCTGTTATTAAATTATACAAAATACTGGGTCTAATTTGAAAATTAAAACTTATCTAATCAGTTAGACCCTTTTCTCACGGTCTAAACTTTCCGTTCTGATTTAACCAACGAACACCAAGAAATGAGGTTCAACATCAATTCAATCTTATGTTCTGTGGCTTTTTGGGACGACAACTTCTTGGGCAGATCAGCCGACATTAAATCAGTAAATCATCAAGTAAATTGCAACTGCCGGTGAGACATCCTGAACAGCATCTAGCTTGATCTAGACCAGCACCGATAGACACGTTGGATTACCTTTCTCCAAGCCTTCCTTCAATTGAAGTGATGTTAACACTCCAATAGCCTTCCTTTTCTTTCTTTCATCGATCTTCTCCCTTGAGTGACATGGGACAAAGGTTGGAGACCCTTCATTCGTGATCATTAATCCATTTAAGTGTGGGATCCGATAGGCCTTATTTATAGACATGAAATCCTTGCTTAGGATTATTTCAAAGTCATCTAAGCATCATACAACAATGATGCTGATTACACCAGAATTAACAATCTTAATCTCGCTATTATGATACATAAAATGCAGATTTATATCACGAGCAAGCATTTCAGCAATGAAGCTACGCGTTGCACCAGTATCAATCATAGCACATACACCATTTCCACCAATATTTCCTGAAACAAACATCAAAGGATCCAGAAGGACATGAGGACTAGACATACTGATAGTATTTAGTAATTGTACAGGATTCACTCGGGTTGGTATGTCTTTGGTCTCACTTGGCTCACTTGTCCTTAGTGCATGGTCCCTTCCCTCTAATTGTGGACAATCTCGAGCAAAGTGAGGACCGCCACACTTGTAACAACCCCCAATTTTCTTCCTTTTTTCCTTGGGTCCTTCCCTTCCAAGTTTCTCTCGAGCAACCCATGCTGCGTTGGTCAACATTAACTGGGTCTTTAGTGCCTACTTCAAACTTTCCCATGTGGTAATTAGGATAGCCGCACTATCCACACTTCTGGTTCCCCACCAGAGTTTAGCATCTCCCGACAAGTACATAATGGCCACATTGAGTTGGTGACCCGTTGATATCTTAGTGGTCTTGAAATAGTTCTCAAGACCACTAAGAACTGTTCCAGGACCGCTAAGATATCAGCAGGATATCAACTCAATGTGGTCAGCAAAGCCTCGTCGAAGGATGCTAAACTCTGGTGGAGAAGTATGAGTGTGGATAGTGCGGCTACCCCAATTACCACATGGGACAGTTTGAATGAGGCACTAAAGACCCAGTTCATGCTGACCAATGCAACATAGGTTGCTCGGGAGGCGTTGAACAAATTGAAGTAAACAGGTTTGGTGCGTGACTATGTGACGACATTCACTTCTCTCATGTTGGACGTGACTGACATGTCAGAATCAGATTAGTTATTTACATGTGTGAATGGCTTACAAAATTGGGCCAAGTCTGAGTTACATAGGCATGGTGTACAAAACTTAGCCCAGCCTGTTGCCATTGCCGAAAAACTAGTGAATTTCAAAGCCTTGTCCACTAGTTCAGGCGATAATAAGGGGAAGGACGGAAAGAAGAAGGATTGGAAATCCAGGAAGTCCGATGTTGTACTGGCTAACAGTTACAACATCATTGCCTTCGTTTCAAAGCTTCATTTCAAAGCGTGACTATGCCATTACCTTATTTGTTGGCACAACTGGTACACCATTATTGCTGTAAGTGTCATATCTTAAATGTTATGCAGTTTAAACGATAGTGGCATGCTATCAGGGCCAGGTGATTTGTTCGGGGTCATATTCTTCGAAGCTAGATAGACTTCTCCTTGGGTGTACGACCTCATTAATTTACTATTCATTTCCTTTGTAATCCCTGGGGTCACCTTTGTCATCAATTGGTCAATAACAGGTGGGGGTGGATTCGTACTCCCAAACAGGTTACGGAAGCGGCTTGAGATAATATTCTCCATATCTTGCTCTTTTGTACACCATTGCCCTTGCCTGTCTTTTAAGCCATAAATGGTATTCCTTCGTTTATGCTTATTGGCAAAAGCATGGAAATAAGATATGTCATATACGACAATGATGTTGTACCAGTTGCGGCACCATCGAAACAAGAACTTCATGATGAACATCATGTTCTCAACCCACAATATTGTGTTCTAAATGCTAACAAGCAATTGGATAGTCTAGCGAAGAAAGAAAACCCATCACCTGAGGAAAGTTCCAGAACGTATATATTTTGATGCTGCCATATCCAATGATGATACCTACTTGGGATGGTACATAACAAGTTTGAGCAGCTCTTGGATTTATGGAGAAGCGCATTAGTCTCTGTACTATGAACTGTAGTTCTTCAAACCTAAACTGAATGTAAACTGGTTGGTTCAAACTTTTGTTCTGAAACTTTGCTAAACAGGTAGTTGCTTGTATGAACTGATTCTGAACTGTACTTAATTGGTCTGGTTTGAACTATTTTTTGCTTTACACCTGCCTTGAAGCATATTATATTATGAGGTTTTTTTCATGTAGTTGATCATGTTCAACCTCTATATAATTTATTGATTTTTAGAGCATCCTGTTTATGCTTAACTGTTGTTGTTCATTGACTGCCCTATGTGAATGTGCCGTTTTGTTGAAATCCTAGCCTTGTTTCTCTGTCGGTCCGTTAACTCATGGCACATAGGGATATGGTTTTGGATGGGCAAGAACCATTAGCCCCTAGCCAACCCCTGAATGATGCTAACTCTAACTCAGTTACAGAATCCAGTCCTCTTCCCAGTCCATGTTTTTTAAACTCACAGCCCTCACCAGATCGTGTTCAAGGACACTGTTCTTTGCCTTGGACAAATTCATAGTCATGTTAGGACACATGGTCTATTGCCACACATTTCAGTCCCATTAAATTATCACGCTTGGACTGGACTGACTCACAACCCCTATCTGATAATGAATCAGATTGTATACATCTCAATGGGAAACTTCTTGTCGCTGATCATCAGTCAAATTTGTACTCATCATCACAACCCCCAAGCTCAAGGATGAAAAAAGAAATGAAGAAGAGGAATTAGATCATGTCCAAACTTTTTCTAAGAATTTTTTTGTGGGTTTAATAGGATTAGAAGTGGTTGCTGTAATTAATGATGTATTTATAGCTAAAGTTGTAAAATTTGAAAAGTTTTGAACAATACCAAAAAAAATTGTAGTTTGGTTCCAAATATGAAATTTTTGGAACCAAAGATTTGTTTTGGTGGAAAATTTTAATCCTAGGTTACATTTTGAAGCAGGTTTACAATATTTTCCAAGGCACTATTCACGATGTACTTTTCTTCACTTTTTTCTGCTTCTAAATCAGCTTTTTTTGGTCACTTTAGTCCTTTTTTTTACTGTTCCTTTTTTGGAGCTATACTTTCTCTTTCTACAAAATAATTGGGTGTTGCTATATCATGCCCTGTATTTTTACTAGTTATGCCCTAATACATATATACATGTATACTACTAATTTTAATTTTTCAAAATAAAACAAAATATCAAAAACAAAACAAAAAAATAAAAACAATAATATTCGTCGTCGACGAAACCACCGCAACCACAGCCGCAACCACCGGAACCACCGCCACCGCCAACGCCACCAGAACCACCGCCATCGGAACCGCCACCAAAAATACCATTGCCGCCGGTGCCAACACTGCCACCACCGCCACCCGGTTCGGATCTTGGGAAGGAGAACCGGCTAAGGAGACCCAACTGGGTCTTCCTAAAGAGAACGGGACGGGAAGAAATAGAGAGTCGGAGAAGGGAAAGGGGCTAGGAAGAAATGGAGAGTCAGAGAAGAGAACGGGGCCGGGAGAACGGGCCGGGAAGAAGAAGAGAACCGGGACGGGAGAACGGAGAAGAGGAGAAGAGGAGAAGAAGAAGAGGAGAGGAGGAGACCGCCGGCGGCGGTGGCAGAGAAGAAGAAGAGAAGAGGAGACCGTCGGAGAAGAAGAAGAGAAGAGGAGACCGTCGGAGAAGAAGAAGAAGAAGAGGAGATTGCCGGAGAAGAAGAAGAAGAAGAGAAGAGGAGAAGAAGAAGAAGAAGAGAAAAGGAGAAGAAGAAAAGAAGAGGAGGCGACCGCTGGAGAAGAAGAAGAGAAGAGAAGAGGAGAAGACCGGCGGCGGCGGCGGCGGAGAAGAAGAAAAGAAGAGAAGAGGAGACCGCCAGAGAAGAAGAAGAGAGGCAGAGGAGACTGCTGATGAAGAAGAAGAAAGTCAGAGGAGACTGCCGGAGAAGAAGACGAGAAGAGGAGGAGACCGAGACTGGCGGCGGCAGTGGTGGAAGCGGTGGTGGTGCACGGCGGATGGCGGCGGTGGTAAATCATAAATTTTATTTAATAAATTTTAATTATTTATATTAAATTTAAAATATATATTATATATTAAATAGTATAAATACAAGGCGTGATCAAGTAAAATACAGGACGTGATATAGCGATCCACAAATAATTTGAAACATATAGAGTATATAATTTAATGGCAAAGTCTTGGGAAAGACGGTCTTTCCATAGGCTTATGGAAAGACGAGGTTTGATTGAAATAATAAAAGGTAAAAGGTCTTAGTTGCAATATTAAATTTTTAGTATGAAACATGTAGTAGTTAAAAAATTTATAACCCGGTTCATGCAACCCAAAAATTTTATCTTAATTTATTCTAATTTACACTTTAAACCTTGATCTTTCCATAACTTATGGAAAGACCGTCTTTCAAGAGATGAAATCTAATTTAATAAATGTAATATATAAGGTAAAAAATAAATGACAAGTCATAAACTAGTTTATGAACATGACGTGTAGCATATATAACACGACTGAAAGTTATACACACCCGGGTTGGGGCGTGTTATCAAATTTTGGGCAGAATAATGTTACTTACTTTATAAGCTCCCAAACGCCGACCAAAATTGAGCGGCGATTACCACTTCCGCCGCCGCCGCCGCAGCTAAATCCATGTTTAGACCTGTTGTTTCTCCGCCACCGGCATGGCGTCACAACCTCTCCGTCATTACACTCCCCTTCTTTCTCCTCCTCCTCGCGATCTTCCCAACCACGATCACCGCCGCCGACACCGGAATTCCCTACTCAAAGCTCTGCAACGACGTCGTACCAGAGTCCCCTCCGTCGCCCACCCCTCTCACGGACCCCGTCGTGCTCACCCTCTCCAACGCCCAATACACCACCGACTCATCCGCCCGTCAACTCTCCTTCCGGTCCACCAGAGCTTACAGGACTCAGAGCGACGCCGTTTTCAAGTTTGACGCCACTCTGCATCTCCAGAGCTTCCGGCTCCCTGGGAAGAATCTCACGCGCCGCGGCCTCCGTCTGGTGCACGTCCGGCCGCCCAAGTTCCCCGTGGACTCCTCCCTCTCCGGCAGGGGCCCCGACGTCTTTTCCCTATCTGGGTTCTGGAATTCGACCTCTGGGAAGCTCTGTATGGTGGGCCCCGGGTTTGAGAAGAGGTACAGCTCTCTTTTGGGTGTTCTCAAGCTTCATTATCCCGATAAATCGAACATTTATAGCTCTTTTATAAATGGGAGCGTGGAAATATACAGTGTTGCTGCTGGTAAAGTTGTTGAGCGTTTGATGATACTAGGTTTAAATTTGAGGAACTATGAGTTTCAGTTGATTGGTAAAGAGGTTGAAGGAAATGTGTTTCAGAGTTTCGATCACTTGTCAAATGCATCTTTAAAATTAGATGGTGCCAATGAATTTTGTAGGCTGATGAAAAAATCAGGAGTTCTTGAGTTGGAGTATAAGGAAGACTGTGGTAGTGTTAATTGTGATTTTTTGAGTTTGAATGCGAGTTCGGTTTCTACATTGCCGAAAGGATTGTTTTTAAGTCAGGTGGAGTGTTGGGACAGTGGCTTTGTCAGGTACTTGTTGGAGTTTCTGAGTGATGGCGAGAGGTCGAGTTTGAAGCCGAATGTGACTCTGGTTGCGGAGGGGAAGTGGGATGGAGATAAGAATAGACTTGACATGGTTGGTTGTAGGATGTTGGATGGGAAGGGAACGGTTGGGGATTGTTCGATTAGGTTGAGTTTGAGGCTGCCTCTGTTGTATACTGTGAGGGAGAGGCACTTTCTCGTTGGGGAGCTGTGGAGCAGCCTGCAGCGAACTGAGGTAGGTTTCTTTGGTAGGGTTGGACTTGGGAAGAGAATCAGTGTGGATCTTTTGAGAGATGTTGGAATTAAGTATGGATATACTAAGATTGAGGATGTCAAGCGAACCTTTGCGGGGAAGATGGTGAATACAGGCAAAAGGGGGAAATTTCCTGATTCAATGTCGCTTGATATGAGATTCCATATGATGGTTAGGACACAGAAAGGAGAAGTTGTGAATGGTTACTCATCCCCACTGTTTGTGGGCGATAGATCTTTCACGCCAGATGGAGTGTTTAGGTCTGCTCAATCGAGCATTGAGAATAGTCAGAGTGGTTTGGTCAATATCAGCTATAAGTTAGCCTTTCGACCACTGGATGTGTTGAACATCACTGGACTGCCTTACTTTAGCAGAGTGCAAGTTTTTGCTGAGGGTCTGTACGATTCAAGAACTGGGCATGTTTACATGATTGGCTGCCTGCACGTTCCAGTACCTTACGTGATAATTGGTAGGAATTCCTCTTTGGATTGTGAAGTTGTGGTGGAAATACAGTATCCGCCACTTGATGGGAAAAGGGGTGATTCTACCATCAAAGGAAGTATTGAGAGCCGAAGAATGAAATCTGACCCTCTTTATTTTGAACCGTTGCAGATTTCTTCACGCTCCCTTTACATGAGTCAGGCAAAAGAATCGATCTGGAGAATGGACCTGGAGATGACTTTGGTTCTTGTTTCCAACACGTTGGTATGTATCTTTGTTGGACTGCAGTTGTTTTACGTGAAAAAGCATCCCGACATGCTTCCTTTCGTCTCTGTCATGATGTTGGCTGTGCTTACCCTTGGTCACATGATACCTCTGTTGCTGAACTTCGAAGCTCTTTTCTTGTCCAGCCGCAACAGACAGAACGTGTACCTTGGTAGCGATGGTTGGATTGAGATAAACGAGGTGTTAGTAAGAGTGATCACTATGGTGGCTTTCTTGTTAGAGTTCCGTTTACTTCAACTGACTTGGTCTGCAAAAGCCAAGGATGAAGCTGAGAAAATCCTCTGGGTTTCAGAAAAGAAGGTACTCTGTCTGTGCTTGCCTCTGTACATAGGTGGCGGATTAATTGCCTGGTTTGCCCATCTTTCATCAAACCCTCACGGGAGGACATTACTTTTGATGACCGAGTATGCACAGGGAAAACAGTCATCCTTCTGGGGAGGCTTCAAGTCTTTTGCCGGCTTGATACTGGACGGATTCTTGTTCCCTCAAATTCTGTTCAATATGTTCAGTAACAGAAAGGAGCATGCTCTTGCTCCAGCATTCTACTTGGGGACCTCTTTGGTCCGCTTGTTGCCACACGCGTATGACCTCTACCGCTCACACAGCTCAGCCTTTTCAGTCCATATGATCTACGGTAATCCAAAGATGGATTACTACTCAACTTCCTGGGATATTCTGATATGCACTCTGGGACTGGCTTTTGCGCTCCTTGTTTTCTTGCAGCAGAAGTTTGGCGGCCTCTGTTTTTTACCCAAAAGATTCAGACAATCTGCAGTCTATGAAAAGGTGCCTATAGTTGGCACTGAAACCTAGTAACTAATCATCATTGAGAAGTTCTGCTGCTTACATACAGTAGTCTTATTGGTTTTAGAGATTCAGTAGAATTAGTGAATTGCCATGTTATCTTGAGGTTGTGTATAAGCTTTGGTGACAAAAATGTAATTGTGATTTGTAAATTTGCCTTTTGGCATCGTTTTGCTTGAGCCAGTCCAAAAGGGGATGAATATATCTATGTGTTCGACTCTTTGAAAGCAACAAACGTGAATTCTACCTTCGTTTTTTTTTTAATTCTAATTGCTGAGACCATGCACAAGAGTGACCTTTATGGATGAATAAATAATAATTTTGGTGTATCAAAATTCGTCATTAGTGTTTAAGATGAATTTAAAAGGGGTTGGTTGTTGACATCATTTTTAAAAAAATGGTTTTTTAGAGGGTAATATGCAAATATAACTTAACCCTATAAGCCGGATAAAGTGCACATATAGCCCTGAGTTATTTTTTAGTGCAAATATAACTATAACTATTATATATATGTGCAAATATAACATTAAACCCCATATTCTGGCATTGACCGGCCATTTTCGGCCATTGACCGATAGGAAATGACCAATATGCCCTTTCAACCTAATGCTAAAATTAAAAAGACAAAAATGCCCTATCCCTCCACCATCTCCCACCTCCTCCACCACAGCTTGCCGCCGCCCCACCACTGTTCTGCCACCACTGTGCCACTGCTTCACCACCACTTCCGCCGCTGCTCCACCACTTCCGCCACTGAAAAAAGCTTCTCACGCCAATTCCTGATCAATCGATATAACCAGCAGTTTCAGATTTAGACCAACATCAACAGTTGGTAACCTGATCAACTAAGAATTGCCGAAAAAATGAAAATCCATCTAGATACCATCACAATAACACGAAAATTGAACTCTCCAATGAAACAAGAAGAAAAATTAGTACCGGAGGTGATTCACGACATCACCGAAGGTGGTGCGCGACCAGATCAGAGGTCTGGATGAAGGCGTTGGGTACGGGGACGGTGATAGAGCTCCGAGCAGCAAGATCAGCTGCGATACCCAACGACGATGGTGATAGAGTTTTGGGCGGCGGGACCAGAGCAGTTAGAGAGGAGAACGGAGCAGTTGGAGCTCCGATTAGGGCATCGGGTTTCGCGGTGGATGTTGATTCCAACCTCCGTGTCTTCAACCTCAGCAACACTTCACCGGTAACTTTACTGGACAATTCGAGAGGCCACAAGGATTCAATTAAAGTTATATTCTTCGGCGTGAACGGGAAGCTCTTCGTATCCGCCAGTGATGACAAGTTCGTGAAGATCTGGGACACTGATTCCTGGCGCAATTAGAGCTCTGATTAGGGCATCAGTTGGAGAGGAGAAAGTAGGTTGAAAAATTAGGACGACAGCAGAGAGAAAAGAATAAGGAGAGGAGGATGAGTTTGAAAACAGTGACGGGTTTGGGGGAAAATAGTGACTGAGAAGGAAAACAGTAAAGGGGAAAAGAAAATAGGTTTGGGGGCATAATAGGTATTGCACAATTATTTTATTTTTTATTTATTTTCAAGGGCAAAATAGTCATTTCAGTGGATTCCGGCCTCCAACCGGCTGAAAAGGTTCTATTTGCACATAACCTGGTGTAGTTTGTCTCTTCAATTGATTTCATTTGAACCGAATTGCAATTAAACAAACTAAAAATACAAATATAACCCAATTATTTTTCAAAAGTGGTAATATAATCATGTATAATATGAAAGTATGATTATAACCTTGACTTTTACATCAAATGTGCTGATATAACCTTTGACACTATTCTGGCATGAGCATGGTATTTTTCTAGCATTGACCAAATCTAAAAGTATCAAACTACCCCTAGTTTTAAAACTAAAATTGTAATGACAAAAATACACCAAAGTTCTTCTACATCATCTCCATAACCACTGATGCCCCGCCACCGCTACTCCGCTACTTCTATGCACCGCCGCTGCCACCGCCAGCCGGAATATGAGAATTCACAAGAATCTTGACTTTCGCAGCCTCACCGCTTTAGCACCTCACAACGTCCGCCCAACACGACCTCCACCCGCCCAGCCCAGCCCAGACCCACCGCCACCCAACACCTCCACCCGCTGCCAAGCTCCACACAATCTCCACCACCACCCTGGCGTAAATCTCCACCAATCTTCGGCACGTATCCACCACCCCCGCCTGTCTCCACCACACCCGATGCCAGCTCCACCACCCCTCGCCAATCTCCACCATCGCCCTGCCGCTAATCTCCACTGCCCTCCCAATCCCACCAATCTTCACCACTCTGCGCCTTACGTGCTGAAGACGTACATGCTGGTAGAAGATCCGGCCACCGACGATGTCATATTGTGGAGCCTCGAGGTACGACGTTCATCGGATGGCAGCCGGTGGAGTTCGCTGCTGCTATGGAATTAAAAGTGAAGACAAGAATCAGGGTCGCCGCTGCTATGGAATTAAAAGAATCAGGTTCCATAGCAGCGGCGAACTTAAACCAAAACATATGGTTATTAAAAGCGGAGTTCGCCGCTGCTATGGAACTAAAAGTGTTAATTAGGTTTTCACATGTTTTTCTTAGTTTTTAAACTTTTTTTTAAACAGGGGTATGATAGTTAATTCATATAATTTCGGCCTAATTCAGGTTTCTAGAGTTAGATTGGCACTTTCAACCAAATAATAGGGTTATAATTGCACTTTCAATTTTACAGAGTTATATTAGTACTTTCAACCAAAACATATGGTTATTTCAGTACTTAAATTAAATATTAATAATACACCTAAATTACATTAAATTTATCAAATCAAAATTAACTAGACTGAACAATTATTTTGAAAAGATCGGAACCTTAGATTGCGTAAGTATTATTTTAGACGATATATTTTGAAAGGGTAAAATACAAATCTAACCATATTATTTTCTAAAAGTGTCACTCTAACCCTGTAAAATCTAAAAATGTGATTCTAATCCTATGTTTTACAACAAATGTGCCGATATACCTTTTCGCACTATTCCGCATTGCCTTGGCATTTTCAGACATTGACCAAAACTAAGAAGACCAAAATATCCCTAGCATTAAAACTAAAAACCTAATGACAAATTTCCTTAGGGTTTTTCTTCATCTTCATCCTCGAAACCTACTCTGTCGTGCACCGCCGCTGGGGCCAGAATCCGGAACTTCATCGTCGGAATCTACCAGTTGAAAACCTAGACAACATCCTCGCCGCCTTAAACCCCCGTAATCCCTAACCCTAAGCCCGGACAGCCCTCCTCCACTCCACCAGCCACCGCCCGCTGCCTGCCTTAAGCCTCTGCTAAACCTAGCCCTAAGCCCCATCGTCGCTCCTCCACTCCGCCAGCCGTAGCTTGTCGCTCCTCTGCTCTGCCTTAAGCTACCATCACCCACAACACGTACCGCCGCTACAAGCTCCAATTCACGTCGGACACTAAACTCTAAAGCCGCTACCGGCTCCAGTCTTTATCACCACCCTTTTGATTCCAGTCGCAATGAAAAATGTTGACTATAGTGCTTGTCGCAGTAGCGACTCGTCTGTGGTAGTTGGATTTGTGGGGATTGAAAATGTTGGAGAGGGTTATTGCCGAAGGAAGGAGTAGCTGCATGCCAGGAGAAAGGAGCAGCAACATGCCATGAGGAAGGAGAGGAATTTTGGGGAAATTGGGTTTTTTGAAGACAAACGAAGGTTGTATAGACTTTTCAAATTTTCTAAATTTTTAATGTTTTTTAAACATGGTAATAATAGTCAATTCACATAATTCTGGCCTAATTCAAGTTTCCAGAGTTATATTTGGCACTTTCAATTTTACAGAGTTATATTGGCATTTTCAACCAAAATATAGGGTTATTTTAGCACTTAACTCAAATATTAATAATACACCTAAATTATATTAAATTTATCAAATCAAATTAACTAGACTGAACAATTAATTTTAAAAGATCGGAACCTAAGATTGCATAAGTATTATTTTAGACGATATATTTTGAAAGGGTAAAATACAAATCTAACACTGTTATTTTCTAAAAGTGTCAATCTAACCCTATAAAATCTAAAAATGTGATTCTAATCCTATGTTTCACAACAAATGCGCCGATATAACCTTTTCGCACTATTCCGCATGGAATTGGCATTTTCAGACATTTACCAAAACTAAGAAGACTAAAATATCGATAGCATTAAAACTAAAAACCTAATGACAAAAATTTCCCTAGGGTTTTTCTTCTTCTTCATCTTTGAAACCTGCTCCGCCGTGCGCCGCCGCCGAGGCCAGAATCCAGAGTTTTGCCATCGGAATCTACTAGTTGAAAACCTAAACCCCAGCACCGCCACCTTAAACCCTCACTATTCCTAGCCGTAAGCCCCACCGATTATCCACCAATCCGCCAACCACTGCTGCCAGCCAGCCCTAAACTCATTGCCTTAAGCCCCGCCATCGCTCCTCCACTCCGCCAACCACAACCTTCCGCCCCTCCGCTCCTTCTTAAGACACCACCACCCACAACAAGTACCGCCACTACGAGCTCCAATTCACGCTGGACATGAATTTTAAAAGCCGCTACCAACTCAACTCTTTATCACCACCCTCTTGATTCCAGTCGCAATGGAGAATGTTGACTATAGTGCTTGTCGCAGCGGCGGCCCGTCTATGGTAGTTGGATTTATGGGGATTGAAAATGTGGGAGAGGGTTTTCACCGAAGGAGGGAGCAACGGCATGCCAGGAAAGAAGCAGCAGCGCGCCAGGAGAAAGAAGCAGCAGTGCGCCAGGAGGAATGAGAGGAATTTTGGGAAAATTAGGATTTCTGAAGACAAACGAGGGTGGTATAGACATTTCAAAATTTTTGATCATAGTCAATTCAAATAATTTTGGCTTAATTCATGTTTCCACAGTTAGACTGGCACTTTCAACCAAATAATAGGGTTATAATTGCACTTTCATATTTTACAGGGTTATATTAGCACTTTCAACCAAAACATACGGTTATTTTAGAACTTAACTCAAATACTATACACTTAAAGTATATTAAATTTATCTAATCAAAATGTAGACTGAACAATTAATTTGAAAATATCGAAACCTAAGATTGCACAAGTATTACTTTAGACGATATATTTTGAAAGGGTAAAATACAAATTTAACCCTATTATGTTCTTAAAGTGTCAATCTAACACTGTAATTTCTGAAAACGTGATTCTAATCTTATGTTTTACAACAAATGTGCCGATATAACCTTTTCACATTATTCAACATTGACTTGCCATTTTCAGACATTAACCAAAACTAATAAGACTAAAACATCCCTAGCCTTAAAACTACAAACCTAATGATAAAAAATCCCTAGCCTTAAAACTACAAACCTAATGACAAAATACCCCTAGGATTTTTCTTCTTCTTCATCTCCAAAACCTGCCCTGCCGTTCGCCGCCGCCTGGGCCATAATTTGGAGCTTTTCCCTCGGAATCTACCAGTTTAAAACCTGGACCCCAACCCCGCCATCTTAAATCCCAGCATCCCTAGCCCTAAACCCCGCCTGTCCTTTTCCGCTCTACCAACCACCCGCTGCCAGCCCTAAACCCGTTGCTGTAATTCCTCGCAAGCCTTAGCCCTAAGCCCCACCGTCGCTCCTCCACTCCGCCAGCCACAACTTGCCGCTCCTCTACTCCGCCTTGAGCCACCACCACCAACTACACGTACCTCCACTACGAGCTCCAATTCACATCGGACACTAAACTCTAAAAGCTGCTACCAGCTCCCCTCTTTATCACCACCTTCTTGATTCCAGTCGCAATGGAGAATGTTGACTATAGTGCGTGTCGTAGTGGCGACTCGTCTGCGGTAGTTGGATTTGTGGGGATTGAAAATGTGGGAGAGGGTTGTCACCGAAGGAAGGAGTAGCGGCATGCTAGGAGAAAGGAGCAGAAGTACGCTAGGAGGAAGGAGAGGAATTTTGGGAAAATCAGATTTCTGAAAACAAACGAGGGTAGTATAGACTTTTCAAATTTTCTAAATTTTAATATTTTTTTAACCGGGTAATAATAGTCAATTCAAATAATTCTGGCATGCTTAAGGTTTCCATAGTTATATTTGGCACTTTCAACCAAATAATAGGGTTATAATTGCACTTTCATTAGCACTTTCAAACAAACCATATGATTATTTTAACACTTTACTCAAATATTAATAATATACATAAATTATATTATATTTATCAAATCAAAATTAACTAGACTGAACAATTAATTTGAAAAGATCGGAACCTAAGATTGCGTAAGTATTATTTCAGAAGATATTTTGAAAGGGTAAAATACAAATCTAACCCTATCATTTTCTAAAAGTGTCAATCTAACCCTGTAAAATATGAAAATGTGATTCTAATCCTATGTTTTACAACAAGTGTGCCGATATAACCTTTTCGCACTATTCCGCATTTACTTGGCATTTCAAACGTTGACCAAAACTAAGAAGACTAAAATATCCCTAGCCTTAAAATTAAAAACCTAATGAGAAATACCCCTTGGATTTTTCTTCTTCTTCATCTCCGAAACCTGCTCCGCTGTGCGCCGCCGCCAGGGCCAGAATCCGGAGTTTCGCCTTTGGAATCTACCAGTTGAAAACCTAGACCCCAGCCCCGCCGCCTTAAACCCTCGTCATCCCTAGCCCTAAGCCCTGCCAATCATACTACGGTAGTTGGATTTTTGGGGATTGAAAATGTGGGAGAGGGTTGTCGCTAAAGGAAGGAGCAGCGGCACGCCAGGAGAATAGAGCAGCAGCGCGCCAGGAGGAAGGAGAGGAATTTTGGGAAAATTAGGTTTTCTGAAGACAAATGAGGGTAGTATAGACATTTCAAAATTTCTGAATTTTTAATGTTTTTTAAACATGGTAATAATAGTCAATTCAAATAATTTTGGCTTAATTCAGGTTTCCACAGTTATATTGGCACTTTCAACCAGATAATAGGGTTATAATTGCACTTTCAAATTTTACAGGGTTATATTAGCACTTTCAACCAAAACATGGGGTTATTTTAAAACTTAACTCAAATACTAATAATACACCTAAATTATATTAAATTTATCAAATAAAAATTAACTAGACTGAACAATTAATTTGAAAAGATCGGAACCTTAGATTGCATAAGTATTTCTTTAGACAATATATTTTGAAAGGGTAAAATACAAATTTAGCCCTATTATGTTCTAAAAGTATCAATCTAACACTGTAAAATAAGAAAATGTGATTTTAATCCTATGTTTTACAACAAATGTGCCGATATAACCTTTTCACACTATTCCACATTGACTTTCAGACATTAACCAAAATTAAAAAGACTAAAATATCCCTAGCCTTAAAACTAAAAACCTAACGACAAAAATATCCCTAGGGTTTTTCTTCTTCATCTCCAAAACCTGCTTCGCCGTGCGCCACCGCCGGGGCCAGAATCTGGATCTTTGCCATCAGAATCTACCTGTCGAAAATCTAGACCCCAGCCGCGCTGCCCTAATCCCCGTCTTCCCTAGCCCTAAACCCCGCATGTCCATTTCCACTCTGCCAACCACTACCCGCCACTAGCCTTAAACCCATTCCCTTAAGCCCCCGCCAGCCCTAGCCCTAAGCCCCACTGTCGCTCCTCCGCTTAACAGCCACAACCTGCCGCTCCTCTGCTCCTCCTTAAGCCACCACCACCCATAACACGTACAGCCGCTACGAGCTTCAATTCACGCCGGACACTAAACTCTAAAAACTGTTACAAGCTCCACTCTTTCTCACCACCCTATTGATTCCAGTCGCAATGGAGAATGTTGACTATAGTGTGTGTCGCAGCGGCGGCTCGTATGCGGTAGTTAGATTTGTGGGGATTGAAACCGTGAGAGAGGGTTGTCGCCAAAAGGAGTAGCGGCATGCCAGGAGAAAGGAACAGCGGCACGCCAGGAGAAAGGAGTAGCAGCGCGCCAGGAGGAAGGAGAGAAATTTTGGGAAAATCAAGTTTTCTGAAGACAAACCAGGGTAGTATAGACTTTTCAAATTTTCTAAACTTGTAATGTTTTTTAAACAAGGTAATAATAGTCAATTCACATAATTCCGGTCTAATTCAGGTATCCAGAGTTAGACTGGCACTTTCAACCAAATAATAGGGTTATAATTGCACTTTCAAATTTTACAGGATTATATTAGCACTTTCAACCAAAACATATGATTATTTTAACACTTTACTCAAATATTAATAATACACCTAAATTATATTAAATTTATCAAATCAAAATTAACTAGATTGAACAATTAATTTGAAAAGATCGGAACCTAAGATTGCGTAAGTATTATTTTAGACGATATATTTTGAAAGGGTAAATTACAAATCTAACCCTATTATTTTTCAAAAGTGCCAATCTAACCCTGTAAAATTTGAAAATGTGATTCTAATCCTATGTTTTACAACAAATGTGTCGGTATAACCTTTTCACACTATTCCGCATTGACTTGGCATTTTCAGACATTGGCCAAAACTAAGAAGACTAAAATATCCCTAGCCTTAAAACTAAAAACCTAATGAAAAAAATACTCCTTAGGTTTTTCTTCCTTTTCATCTCCGAAATCTGCTCCGCCGTGCGCCACTGCCGGGGCCAGAATCCAGAGTTTCACCTTTGGAATCTACCTATTGAAAACCTAGACCCCGGCCCCTCCGCCTTAAACCCCTGTCATCCCTAACCCTAAGCCTTGCCGGTCCTTCTCCGCTCCGCCAGCCACCGTTTGCTACCAGCCCTAAACTCTTTGCCTTAAGCCCCAGCCAGCCCTAGCACTAAGCCCCTCCTTCGCTTCTCCTCTCCGCCAGCCACAGCCTGCCGCTCCTTCACTCCGCCTTAAGCCACCACCACCCACAACACGTACCGCGGCTACAAGCTCCAATTCACATCGGACACTAAACTCTAAAAACCGCTACCAGCTCCACTATTTATCCCCACCCTCTTGATTCCAGTAGCAATGAAGAATGTTGACTATAGTGTGTGTCACAACGCCAGCTCGTCTGCGATAGTTGGATTTGTGGGGATTGAAAATATAGGAGAGGGTTGTCGCCGAAGGTCAGGAGCCGCGGCACACCAGGAGAAAGGAGCTGCAGCACACCAGGAGAAAGGAGCCGCGACACGCTAGGAAAAAGGAGCAGCAGTGCGCCAGGAGGAAGGAGAGGAATTTTGGGAAAATCAGGTTTTCTGAAGACAAACGAGGGTAGTATAGACTTTTCAAAATTTTCAAATTTTTAATGTTTTTTAAACAGGGTAGTAATAGTCAATTAACATAATTCTGGTCTGATTCAGGTTTTCAGAGTCAGATTGACACTTTCAACCCAATAATAAGATTATTTTAGCACTTAAATCTTTCTATTATTTTTTTTTGGTTTGTCGAATTAAATCATCAAATGACGTAATACTTTCATCATTTATAATGTTACTTTTATTAACGTAAGACAATAAATTGTTACACTCAAAGGTCGTACAGTTTAAAGTTTAAAGTATTTGCACACTGATGTTTTAGGTCAAGTACTGACCTTGGGACTTTATAAGCTCCATGACCCAGAATTGTCTGCATATTAGCTCAGCATCATCTATAATTGAAGCTAGTTTCCATGGCGGATCTCCATCCTTATTTTTCAAGAGGCGTATTAGAACCTCACAAGCTGATTACACCTTTGGACTTGGGAGATCTTTGTTCCTCTCAAGATGACATATGCTTCGTCTGCCTCAACTGAATTTATCAAAAAGTGAATTCAGTGAGTGATTCCTGGGTCTTTATTTCTGACTCGCACCTATTGCAAAATTGAACCCCATTGGTGACACTCTCTAGACTCGTTGAGCTTCTGAGCATTGTTTCATTACAGTCCATTTAGCAGCCTGTGCAGATTTACTCTTGGATGACTTTTCGGTAGAATAGACTTTCCCCATTTGGAATTCATTGTGTAAAGTCCGCCACATGTAGCTTAATATTTTGCTTGGTAGGACAAGTTTCCATAGCTCATACAAATTTTTTATGGGGACATGTTTGATTTGGCACATTTGCCAAGATCCGTGCCTTGTATTTTGATTTTACTGTGTATTTACCATCTGTAGTTGATGGTCATACTTGGCTATCTTGTGTTGTACTCCGTTGGGGGATGTGTATTTCTAGAAAAAAACTCGAACCATTTGTTATGTGTAAATGGTCTGATAATTGGAATCCGTCAATGTTTTGGCTCATCTATTACACCTGCTACTTTCAAGTTCTCATGCCTTTCCACTGCTCTTACTTGTGAAGTGAATGGTCATGTACTTGGAATTCAATTGTCGAAGAGATTTATCTTTTCACCTATCTTGATTGCCCATCTGAATTGTGGTGCTATCAGCCTATCAGTACTGTCTGCTGAAGTGTGGTTTTCTAGGCCAACTGTCTGAGACTTTTGGTTTGGCTGTCAACACATGTCCCGATTTCTGTAATATTTTCCTGTGAATACTTTCACAAATAGTGAGTTTTTTTTTTCTTTCTGCAGGGTGTTGACCTACCATACCGTGTGGTAGGATTCCAGTAGATTCCGGCACTATATTAGTAGTGGTCAATTACGCTTCCCGGCAGGAGCTCCGCTTCTCCAACAATAATTTTCGTTTTACCGTGAGAAGCAATCGGAGAAGAAGGCATCTGAAGCTCTTCTTTTTTTGGCCCATAATTCATCAAAACGACGTCGTTTTGGTTCAAGTCGAACGATGTCGTTTTGATTAATACAGAAGAAAAAAAATTGAAATTCAAAATTTGGGTATTTGTATTCAGCTAAAAACAGTCCAGCCTCAGCTCAAATTTTGCCAAAACGGTCCAGACCCAGATCAGCCAAAAACGGTCCAGGCCCAAATTTTGCCAAAAACGTGTCTCCTCCGCCTCAGCTCTGCTCTAGTGGTCCAGCCTCCAGCTTCCAGCTCCGGGCATCGTCGCCGCCGCCCCGCCATCGGCCAGAGACTCCGGACGCTGCCCCACCACCTCCGGTCCGTCCCTCCTTCAGCCCCACCTGAAATAAAATCCTGATCTGCCACTGGGTGTTCCTGATGCATATCAGAACCATCGTAAAGCTGCACTACCACATCCTATGCGTAGCCTGCAAGAAAGAGCCACCAGAGTATTTCAAGGAAAAAACTCTCTAACGGTCTAATTAGGGTTTATATGAATGTAGACGAATAACCAATGGATAATTAATAAGATACTTTTCATGTTGTGTATTTATATATTGTTCATACTTAGGCAGGGAGGGCTAAGATGTTGCTTTCTTATGGAGCAAGTAGTAGGGTTTTTATCACGTCAGATAGGCCTAACTTGGGCTATGAGGCATTGGGCCTAATCGGCCCAATCCATTATTCCCTGGATCCTATCTCTCCGGGTCCAATATCACCAAGAATCATCTGTTTCAGTGCTTAATTCATTTTCACTGGTGATCTCAATTTTAGTTTGGCTTACATATTTTCTCCCACGAAAGCCAGTGAATGCCTCCACCTTCCAGCTCACCTTCACATATGAAGTTGTCCGTTATTGCATCTATTTTCTTGAGCACCATTTTTAGGACCTTGAGAATGCCCATGGGGTACAGAGGCACAGCAGATATTGTATGTTTTGCTACGGTGACTCTGCTAGGCGAACTTAGAGACCTTTCCATGAGTCAAACTTTGCTCTGATACTTTGTAACATGTGTTTGTAAGTTTGGATTTTTTATTGTTGGAGCATGATGTCAAGGCCTAAGTATTTTCCTGCCCTGGTTGTGTATGTTTTAGTGTGTCCCTAATGAAGGTTGAGCCTGCGAAGAGCAAGTTTATCGAAATCTATCTGCTGCCATCTGAATATCTTGCGAATGCATAATTATTTCTATGCTCCAGTTTGGTAAGTGTCTTAGGGTGCACTGTAGTTTGGCCGACAATGGTTGTTGGTCGGCTTTTCTGCTACTGTTGTTTGATGTGTTCATGTTTTTTTTTGTTCTCTGCATCTGTTTCTTGCCCCTGAGTTTCTTCTTTTTGATCTTCTTCGTTACTCTTAGTGTAGCCGACCCGGTTGCTCTTACCTTTTCAAAGTCAAAATATATTCTCAATTTAAAGACGCTTATTTTTTGAGAGTTGAAATTTTAGATTCTAAAGATTGAGTTCTTTCAATTTTATGAAATCTCTCGTAAATAGGGGAAATGAATAAATAACTATTTATGGTAAAAGTAGTGAATGGCTATATCTGAAAAATGTTTTTTAGTCGTCGGATGTTTCATTAAAGAGCAAAGTGCATATATAACCCTATAAATTGATAAAAGTGCATATATAACCCTATAAATTGATAAAAGTACATATATAACCTTGCGATAATTTAAAGTGCAAATATAACCTTGGATATTGAGGTTATGCGCAAATATAACCTTCTCCGATAGATTTAGAAAGGAATTGGGTAAAAAGACTATTTTTCCCCTCTGTAAAAAAAATAAAAAATTGAAAAACTATTTAAAATGTTTTGCCACTGCCCCTTTTCTTCTTCATTTATCATCGTTTTATGTACCTTCCCTTTTCTTCTTCATTTATCTTCGTCTTCTTCATTTAGCAAAAAAATTGAATCGGTTTTGAACTTTCGTCAATTTTTTTGTGCTTGGCTGAGCGGTGCCGGAAATGATGGCGGAGGTGGCGTGGGCCTAGAGTTTTGGTGGAGGGCTGGTGGCGAACACAAATCGGTGGTGGCGAATCCCACGTCCTCGTCGGAGCGAGCCACTGCACGCGGTGGTCGGAGAAGAACAGGAATCAGCGGTGGAGAAGAATCGCAGTGATAAGGGGAGGGTTTGGGGAAGGCCGATTCGTGTGGCTAGGGTTTCAGGCGGCGGCGGTGGAGAAGATGGCATCGGTGAAGAAGAATGGCGCGGTGGTTGGAGATAAACACGAATTGGTGATGGAGAAGAATGGCAATGGTGAGGAGAAGAACCGATTTGTGTGCCTAGGATTTTAGACGGTGGCGGTGGTTTCATATGGCAGAGGCGGCGGTGGTTTCATAGGGCTATATGGGCATTTTTATCTTTTAAAATTTTATATTAGGTTAGAAGGGCATTTTGATCATTTTCGGTCGGTCAATGGCCAGAAATGGCCAGTCAATGTCGGAATAATTGCTTTAGGGTTATATTTGCACTTATGTATAGTAGGTATGTTTATATTTACACTAAAAAATAACTCGGGATTATATTTACACTTTCTCTAACATATAGGGTTATATTTGCACATTACCCTTCATTAAATGATTTGACAAGATATTTGTAATTGGATGTTAAGTTTTCTATTTGACTTTTTAAGTTCAGTCAAATAGTTGTTTTGTGCTGGTTGTTTATTTAAATGGTTTGACTAACCAAATAATCAAATGTTATGTGAGTTGTTTGGCTTAACAAATTCTATTTTATAGGGGCCACTATTGAAAAATAAATACATAGGCACCGGTATGTAAATGCTATCGGTGCTACAAAAACTAAATACCAGTGCTTATAATAAATTCAGCATCGGTACACAAAAAATTGGTGCGATACATTGAATACCGGTACTAGAAATCGGTGCTTTTAAGGAAAAAATGTCTGAATTAATAATTTCTAGCACCAATTTGGTTGAATGACATATACTGGTGCTAATACCGATGCATATGATCGGAATGGTAATTTTAGCGGGTAAAATTTTGGTGGAAAAATAGCTAGCATCGGTATGAGGATTTGCACCGGTAATAATACCGGTGCTCATAGAAAATTTTCAAAAAATGGGTTTATGGTATGAGTTACTCTTGAAATGGGTTTATGGTATTATTTACTCAAGAACATTTACTACCATTTTTCAATATTTCACCAAAAAATTCATTTATTTATATTTTTATATTTAGGCAAGAATAACAAACATTATGTATTTTGGAGCAATGGGTAATGTGGTAACACAATTTTGGGCCACGGTGTAATTTTCCAAGAATTTATAGAAGTAATTAATGTTGACTTTCGAGATCATTCCATTCACCCATACATACCCAAATTGCAGAGTTGCGATCATATATTATTGAATTGCATTTTGGTTCCGCCAATTTCGTGATTCAACGACTCCAACTTTCTTGGAGGGACCTAAGTGCAAAAAGTAAAAACTTTACTCGTAACTCCAAATTGAAATCCGCTCGGACGTGATGCTACCATATACACCCTCATTGTATTTTCCAAGTCCGTAATGAAATATTTATCAACAATCGGGCACAAGAACATATCCATAATCCTTTTCGATTTCCCTTTCTTTCTTTTAAGTAATCAACTCTAAGTTACTATAGAACATGTAGTACCGTTTTTCAAAATTTCATCAATTATTTTATTTTCTATGTCTATATTTATTCAAGAATAACAACATTCGTATATTTTGGACAGAAGGATAATGCCATAACAAATTTTAGGCCATAGCATAATTTTCCAAAAATATGTTAGAGGCGCTTTCGGTCACTCATTGTACCCCAAATTTTAAAAATGCAATCATCTCTTATTTAATTGCATTTCGGTGTCTTCAATCTTGTGATTCGCCTTTCTTTTATGAACCTAATAGTGAAAATTAAATAGTTAACTTACAGATCAAATAATACTAGCACCGGTATTGTTTTCATCAATACCGGTGCTATGTTATGGTGGGATAATGAATTTTCCGAATTTTCACTCCAAATTTTGTAGGGACTGTTTGAAATTTTGAAATTTTGAAATTTTGGAGTTAGCACCAGTATTAGTTATTTAGGCACCGGTATGTGTACCGGTGCTCCATACTTAGAAAAAACTTCCTAGGTTTGCTCTCGGGTCCAAAAATTAATAAAGGTACCCTATTCAAAGCAGTTCTAAGCAGCTGCTTTTATATACATAGACACTGGTATGAGCCTTTTAGGCACCAGTAATTGTACCGGTGCTCCATACTTTGAAAATTTTTCTCGGGTTTACTCTCGGGTCAATATTTATTTTGGAAAAAACCCATTTAAAGCAGCCTTAAGCAGCTGCTTTTCATATACTTAGGCACCGGTATGTGTATTTTGAACCATTGATTTCTTTTGTTGATTGAAACGCAACAATTAAAAATTTGTCTATATAAACTAAATCTGAAACCCTAAACCTACCCACCCTCATTTCCCTCTCATTATCTTGCCTCTACCTCCTCTCCATCTTCTCTCTCCTCCTCCACCACATCTCCCTCTCCTGCCCCCTAGCACATCTGCCGCCAATGACAGTACACCCCCTCTCTGCTTCGAAGCCGCCGCTGATGACCCCTTTTTGCCCTCCCCGTGGTGCACCATACTGGACCAGCCCTGAATTTATCTCCCCATGGCGCACCATCTCCGACGCCATCTCCCCGTGCTTTGGTTGCTGGTCGGAGTCGCGAGCTCCACCAAAATTACCGGTTCAACTCAGATCCGACCTCACCTTCACGGTTTTGGTTCATTGATGTAATTTAGGGTATATGGAAATTAGGTTCTAGTTTTTATGATAATTGATGTTGTTAATCTATGTTTAGATCTACTTTTTTTCATGAATTGTGGGTTGTTATGTATTTTAAGATATAAGTTATGAACATATGAGATGTGGTTATGAATTTTTCAGTTATTTTGTGTTTTGTTCGTCCCATTTTACTTTATCAATGATTGGGTTTTGTATTCCGACCGGTGAGTTTATTCTCATTGGCCGAATTTTTTAATTGATCGCCTATTTACTTGCACCGGTATTTCACCACATAGGCACTGGTATTTTGAGCATTTTCATACCAGTGCCTAAGTGACCCCGTGCAAAAATGTAGTTACATAGGCACCGGTAAATGGTACCAGTGCCGGTATAGATTCTAGCATTGGTACCACTTACCGGTGCCTACGTAACTACATTTTTTGCACCGGTTACTTAGGCACCGATATGAAAATACTCAAAATACTAGTGCTTATATGGTGAACTACTAGTGCCTATGGGGGTATCTTTCAGTAGTGGGTGTTCATGTTAACCCGCTAGTCGGGGCGGGTCAACTGTCCCAAATGAAATTGGTCCAAAATTTTTGGTCGGGCTGGTCATTTAAAATTCCCATGTGTTTGGGTCGATCCGGATCATTATGGGTGGGGACACATAAAACCCATTTTGACCCAATCGCTCTTCTGCCTTAACGTTCCCAAACATAACCCGTGGTGAAAACTTTTGATTTGGGTTTCCTCCTGCTATGAAAGCCGATGCAAGAACTTTCAATCAACCTTCCCAAAGCATGTGCACACATTTTCAATCGAGCTAGAAAGATTTTAATGGCGGGATTGCTTTTCTAAGCTTTTGACAATTGTGATTTCATTCAGGTACAATTTTAGGCATTTTTTATCCTCTTCTTGTTGACCCATTTTGTTAATATCTTAATCATAGCTCTAGGAATGTTGTTGACTTGCGATTCTTGTTTATTTTAGCTTCAGGGGTTGTCTTGGATTCATTTGGTTCCTCTGTTTATGCTCTATTTTTTGGGTTTTTGAATTTTAGTTGTCTTGTTCTCGAAAGTTCAATGCTTTGGTGGTTGTTTTGGAGATTTTTATGTGCTTTTGTTTGCTATTAAGCTTTTATTTGTACTGGTTTGTGATTTTATAGCAAACATAAGTGATGCTTTACGATGGAAAAAGGGGAGAAATCTAAGTGTTTGTATTGGTTGACTCTTTGGGCCAAGCTTTTTTAATCAACTACTCCCTCTATCCCATCTAATTCTACACACTTTTTATTTTAAGCTGTTCCAAGCAATTTTGCACACTTTCCACTTTAAGAAATTTTTAACTAACAAAAAACAAGCTTACCCTTAAGCAATTAAAATTTTACCACCCCACACCAACCAATCCCATTCTCTTCCCCTTCCTCTCCTTTCACTCCCCAACCGCTCAAATCCTCTCCTTTCTTTAATCTAAACCCCAGCCACCCACCTCTTCTCAATTCTCTCTCTTCCAAAATTTTCCTTCCTCTTCACTGAGTTTGCTCTTCTTCACCAACGCGTGCCGCTGCGAGATTCGTCTCCAGCGAGATCCCACTATAAGCTCCGCCATGGGTCGCTTCGTCTCCAAAGAGATCCCACTGCTCTTTTTCTCCGGCGAGATCCTGCTGCTCTTCTTCTCCGTCGCACGCCCATCTGCAAGCTCCGTTGTGCACCACTGCGAGCTTCATCATTGGAGCACCCACATTGATATTTGATTGGATATATATAAATAATAATATTATCGTATATGATATTGTTGGATTTATGGTAGTAAGTAGTTTCTAAATATCAACTTTTGTTCATCGTTATTATACGTATAGTTAAACATTTTAGTAGTCAAACATGTTTCTTAAATACCGTAAAAAAAATTCTGTGAACCTTAGCGTGAGACGGAGGGAGTAGCATATTTTACAAGAAAGGAAATGATTGGGAGAATCAGAGTCAAAATGGGTCGGGTCGGGTCGGGACAGGCAATTTGAACACCCTGCAATATTTTGTAAATGGTTGCTAGTTATAAGTTGTTTATATAAACTAGTGAAGTATCATCGTGCGTTGCACGATATCATTAATTAAAATATTGAAATTAAGTTTTATTTAAAGTTTTAAAGTTTAGCCATCTATGGAAAATTATATGAGTTATGAAGTGAAATAATTAATTCAGTTAGAAACTATTAAATACTGAATACAATAAAAATTAATTATTTTTATAATATTTCATTCAAATCATTTAAAAAGTAATCATTTATACGTTGAAATTCAGTTTACAAGGTTGTAATAATTAATGTATCTCCTGCAATAAATAAAAGTAAATATCAAATGACCTTATTAGTCTCAATAATTATAAGATATCCTGATTTAACAATTAGTCGATATAAAATAAGACTTTTCATACATTAAACAATAAATAGTATGTATACATAATTCTATCAAAAGTACTCGATCATTGTATAAAAAAATTTGAACATTTTATTATTTCAGGTTACGTATTCTTTAAATGTTCTTCAGTGATGTATATATATATCATTAGAAGTTATATATTTTAACAAGTTATGATTGATTATATATAGTTACAAATTATAGTTAGTAACAAATTATAATATTAGTATGTTAACAAGTTATAATTGATTATATATAATAAATAAAATTAGTAACATATTATAATATGGCAAAGTCTTGGGAAGACCATTTTTCCATAGGCTTATGAAAGGACGAGGTTTGATTAGAATAATAAAAGGTAAAAGGTTTCAATTGCAATATTAAAGTTTTAGTATGAAACTTGTAGTAGTTATAAAATTTATAACCCGGTTCATGCAACCCAAAAATTTTATCTTAATTTCTTCTAATTTACACTTTAAACCTTGGTCTTTCCATAACTTATGGAAAGACCGTCTTTCAGGAGACGGACTCTTATAATATTAGTATGTTATTTTTAGACAATTTTGATTTAGATTAGTCAAAATGACTTCAATATGTTCGGTTGACAACACCATTCAAATAATTTTCTATTATATGGTGAATGTGATTGGAAGCGAACTCATCGACAAATGAGTTTTCTGCCATAAACTTTCCTTGAATTTTTTCGTGACTGTGTTTTTATATGAAGTATAGTTAATATTTAATAGGATTTGCCATTGATTTTAAAGCTGTGGGGAAATTCCGGCTTAAGAGGTGGGTTGGATGTCAAAAATATCATATGAATATGATAGTGGTGTCCTTAAAATAAATAATATACTTGTGACATTGAGTAGATTACCTTCGACGTTTTATTTTTTTAATTGGTTTCACTCATTAATTTGTCTAATGTTGGCACATGTAATTAGTTTCACTCACTCTGCACTGACCGAAGTTTTGTGATTTGAATTGAAAGCGAATTATTGTCGGATATATTGATCCCACTGAAAACTATGAATTATTTTTATGTTTGGGTGTGGTTGATTGTTCGTCTTATGGAGCTGCTTGAATATACGATAAGTGTTTAATTCTTGAACCGAATTAGTATTTTAGCTTGAATATTAGGTATCTTAGTTAATGTCATCTTAGTTAGGTCCTGTATATAAGAGGCATTAAAAAGCTCCTGTTATACATGCCAATATATTATATTGATGCCACTGTTAGTTATATTGTTCTTGAGGGAATTGAGAGAGCCAGATGCAGTTTTTTTTGTGTTTAAAACCACATGACGTGGGGGAGATATATTAGGCATCCCAAACCTTGTAAATGAAGCTTTATAGACATAGAAAGGTTCAAGTGGTGAACTTGAACTTGACAAAATTAGTCCTTATACTAAATATTATACAAAAAACCTATTCCTAAGGTAGCACCGTGTTGATACTAAACCTGAGAGAAGGCTTTGTGTTTGAAAAAAAATGGTCTCTTTGAGATAGCTTTGCAATGCACGATTCCTATCAAGCACGAACTCCACCCCCGTGTTATTCGTGTCGTAGGCCAGGTGCATTGAAGCTACCTCGAAAAGCTTTTTTACTCCATTTGTGACCAGCCCCTTCTGCCAAGTGATCTCTGTTGATAGCCCTTGTGATTCATTCTTGATTACTGAGAGTACAAGTGTCTATATACAAGACATCAAAATCCACCAGCTTGAATGATCTCGTTCTGGGATATTGTTGCAATGTGTCATGTCGCAGTATGTTGATGGATTCTGATTGAGTGCAGTCCCTGCTTATCTGCTGCGATCGCCGCTTTTGTCAAATTTGTGAGCTCGTGTGCTTGCAGAATAACAGGTGTAGAGGGGATTACTTGATGAGCTCTTGCCAGGTGGTGTGCAGCATTGTTTTGCTGCTTATAAATATGCCTCCATGTGATGTGTTTGTCACCAATTAGCTTGTGAATCTCCCAGATAAGTCTCTATAATTTCCAGGGAGCCTTTGTGCAGTTTGTCAGTATGTTAATAGCCTGCAAAGAATCAAATTCAACGACCATAGGAAAAAAATTATAAAGAGTGACTCCTTCCAGTAGTGACCTAACTTTAGCTTCTAAGCTGAGACTGTACTGTCTAAATTCTTGCATGCTGTGAGTATTGGGTTACCATATGATTTTCTAACTATAATGCCAACAGCGGAGAGGGAGACAGTGGAGAAAGATGCATCAGTATTGAGTTTAAATCCAGAGTCTGGGGGAGTCCACTTGAGTGCCTTAATCTGTTTAGGTTTTAAGGCCTAAAAGAAGTCATCACTCCTATTCGACTAAAATTATAACAGTCATCAATTAGTTTCCAAGGATGGATTTTGAAAATATCAGTTAAGGGGAGAATTGTTTCCTTCTTCATACCAGGTATATTCAGAGTTTTGTTATCATAAATAATGCTACACCTAGATTTCCAAATGGTCCAACAAGTAACCGAGATTGCTATAGAGATAATTATCTTCCCAGTTTTGGTTTTACAAGGATAGGTCCATAAGCATGACAGATGATCGAATACATGTTCCTTATGACCTGGTCTGATTTCTAACATGTCCAGAACATATGCCCACAGGGATCTTGCAACATAGCATGAATTGAAACAATGATTCATGGTGTCCGTGGATTGACAGTTGGGACACTTATTCACTGATATGATACCCATCCGATTCAATGTTTCAGAGAATGGTAAACAATTTTTCACTAATTTCCAGAAAAGAAAGGACATTTTTAGAGGGGTAAATGGAGACCATGAATGTTCTATACCTGCTAACTAACTGAAAAGCACTTTTAATTGAAAACATACCTGAGGTAGAGGGTTTCCATACCATCTGATCTCTGTGAGCATATAAAGCTATTGGCACCTGCACTTTATTAATAATAAACAGTGGTAGACCTATGCCTAGGTACAGAGTGTGAAGTGTAATATTCTCATGGAATTGTGCAAGTGTGAGATAAGGCATGTATATGTTTAAATCTTGGTTCCAGTGGTCAATTAGACAACCTAAACATGACCAGTTAGTAATCCAAAAACTGACCTGTCCATCCCCAACTAGGATTTGGGTGTTTTGGTTTGCTAACTGTGACACCTTACACACTTTTTTCCATGCATCTAAACTACGTTTAGATTTTGGAATGGTCCAGATAAATTTTGGCCAGATAGATGTACCTTGTTGCAAGTTCGACCACAGTTTTAATGAAAAACTTGTGATGAAATCTTACAAGGGTATGAATCCCAAACCATTTTCTGAGAATGGATAACTCATCCTGGTGAAGGATTTCCAATGTTTATGACTATCATCTGGTTGATCTCCCCAGATAAAAGAATTAAAGAGCTGCTCAATTATTTCCATAATGTGAGATGTGGGAGAATAGGAATTGAGGCCAGAATGTGCTTAATAAGGATCATTCTTCCTACTAGGGATAACCATAGATTATTCCAATGAGATATTCTGGAGTTAACTTTTTCAACTATTTCATTAAAGTGAATGTTCAGTTTTCTGCCCTTGAAAATGTTAAATCCTAAATATTTAAATGGAAAGAAACCTTCTTGCATGCCAGTTAGTGAGTGAATTCTGTTTCTAGTCACTGAATTGGTTTTGGAACCCATATTGAAGGCACTTTTATCATAATTGACCTTCTGGCCTGAGGCCAGTTGGTAGTGCTTTAAGAATCTGATTAGATTATTGCAGGATTTCCTTGTGGCTTTGAAAAAGACCAATGTATCATTCGCATATGAGAGATGGGATAGGGTAAATGCATTACCCGGGATTGAGAATGGGTCTAATAAATTCTCTCTAAACATTTCCTTGAGTTCTCTGTTTAGAAGCTCAGTAATGAAATTGAAGAGAGTGGGAGAAACTTGAGACCCCTTGAGGCTGTGAAGTACCCGTGAGGGCAGCCGTTGATTAGGACAAATAAGTAGGTGGGTTTTATGTTACTTATGATGATTCTCACAAAATGGCCATGGAACCCATAATTTAACAATAATGAATTGAGCATGGACCAGGAGACTCTATCAAATTCCTTGGACATGTCCAATTTGGTTATGGCATTGAGTCCTTGGGCTGGTTTATCCAGCATTCTGACAGATTCTTGCATTACAAGAATGTTGTCAGATATGCTTCTGCCTTGGATAAAGGAAGACTGCTCTATGGACACATATTTGTTGACCAAAGGGGTAATTCTATCAACAAGTATCTTAGAGATGACCTTGTTACTAAAATTAGCCAAGTTGATTGGTCTGAATTCAGAGAAGTGGACTGGAGTTTGGATTTTTGGTATTGGAGTGATGAGGGAGCTGGTAATAGATTTAGGCATTGGGACTCCACACATGAATTCTCTAACACATGTTAGTAAATCGTGCTTGATAATATCTCATGCCCATCTATAGAAGTGCCCATTGAAGCCATCTGGCCCTCCACAACTGTGTTCACCTAAGTTGAAAATAGCTTTATGGAGTTCTTCCATTTGGATTGGCTTTAGCAAGCATATGTTGTCTTGTTGGGTGGCTATGGATGGGATGGGATTGATGAATTAGGCAAGGCTGGTTCCTGAGTTATCTTTGGTGTCCTTAGTGAGCAGGTTTTGGTAGAAGGAAGTTGCAGCTTTTCTTATCTGGTATTGCTTAGTTAACATGACATTGTCTTGTTTGATTTTATTAATCTTGAGCCTATTATGCTTATCTCTTACTGAGTTATGAAAGAAGGTGGTGTTAAGATCACCTTCTTTGAGCAATTTTTTCCTTAACTTCTGTTTCCAAAAGTCATTTTCCTCAGTGAGTCTATCTGTGAGCTAGATTCTTTCCTGATTTAGCTTATCAAGGTTTTCTATGGATTTCTGAACTTTCAGTTAAGCTTTTTTGATATTGTTAAACAAGTTCCCAAAGTGATCCTTATTCCAAAGTTTTATGTCCTGAATCATTCCTTGCTCATCTAAATGCTTAGATCAGGACTGTGAAATTAAATCTTTGAATTCAGGTCTTCTAATTCACACTGACTAGAACCTAAAGGCTTTAGGATGATTTGGTTGAGAATCCTTATAGGTTAGGAGGAGAGGGGCATGATTTAATGTAATTCTATTTAAGAATTGATTTGATGCATTGTTGAATTTCCTAAAAAAATCATTGTTTGCAATGATTCTATCCAATCTTTTACAGACTCTGTCTCTACCTTGTCTACCATTAGTCCATGTATATAAATTTCCACACTTGAGAGTTTCAGCCAGGTTGTTACTGATTATAAAGTTTTCAAAATCTAACATAGCGTTTGGATTTTGAGGGGTTTTCCCTTTATATTCAGCAACAGTCCTGGTGATATTAAAGTCACCAGCTATGATTGTTGGAATGCATACTAATGTTAGAATACAGGTTATGTCATTAAACATCTTCTGTCTATCTGCCCTGAGGTGTTTACCATAAACTGAGATAAGATCAAGTTTCTCATTTAAGGCTGTGTCAGAAATGAGCATGTGTGTGTACTGGTCATGTTGAGATATCATCTGTCCCTGAAATCTATCCTTCAAGAAAGTCCAAGTTCTACCATGCTGCGACGGTATTCCTTGGGTGAACCCTAATTTCTTGACAAAAGTATCAAGTTGTTTAGGGCTTTGTTTAGTTTTAATTACTACAAGAATTGAAATATGATGAATCACAACTAGTCTATGCAACCTAGTTATGGATCCCTGTATTCCTCTTACATTCCAAGTTAGGAGATTAGCATTCATGGGAAACTTTAGATTTAGCTTTTATGCGAGTGATTATCATATTTGGAGATTTGAAGAAGTTTCTTACCTGATCGGGTGGCTTGGGGTTACTTGGTGTGACATGATCTAATGGTTAGTGGTTATCTTGAATCAATGTCTTCTTGTCCTTCAATTGTACTTCCCTGGGCTGTGTCTGGACTTATTACCATGGTTGTAGTGGAGTCCTTATCCAATGTCTGTGAGATTTCTTGTTGAGGGATGAGAACCTGTTTAAGTTTGATTTTAGAGAGGTAGTTAGTACTAAAATATTTAAATGTTTGTAGGTACTTATCTCTGTTAATTAACAAGATGGGTTCAGAGGGATCCTGGGTTGCCATATCATCCTTTGCTTTCCTGTTGTTGTGATTCCTAGTTGTTGTTGCTCTTGGTTGTTGGACAGTTGATTTTGATTTTCCCTTGATTGTGTTTGAGTTCTCCTTAGGCTGAGTGTGTTACTTAAGTAGTTCCTCTTCCGTGTCTAAAGAATCAATAAAGACTTCTTGATCTTGAGCTTGTGCCTATGAGGCTGAAGTCTATTCTTACAACTATGTTTGTACCTGTAGGGAGTGGTTCTGTGCTTGTACCTGTAGAGATTGGACAATTGTGTTTTTCCTATCTATAACTAAGGGGTTGTCAGCCGCATTTTTGTTGCTAGTTACTGGCTGCCATATCCCCTAGTCTAAGGCCTTTTTAGTTGTATCAATTGTATCAGTTTTATTCTCAGACTGTTTTGGCTTGAGAATGTATTTATCCTTTGGGATTTCACACTCCGTGGCCTTATGGAAAATTTTGAACACTTGGTACAGTAGTGAGGGTGGTCTTCATAGTGGATAGATACAATTTACTATCCTTAGTTGAGCCTAGCCTGATTCTATCAGGGAAGGGGCCTGTTAAATCAATTTATACACAAATTCTGATAGTGGAGGGTCTTGACTAGTTTAGGGTTGGGGATCTGCAAAGATGAGTTCACCAAGCCTGGCTGCTATGATGGGGATGGCTTCTTTATGCAGATAATAAGCTGGGGGAAAGCTTAATTTAACCATATTGGTACTAATGAAGGTCCTCATTAACATCATAATTTCTAGTCCATTCAACACCTTCGTATAGGTACCTCATATGTTCCAGTTTCTTTTTATCCAGCATCTCTGGATATCTTCCTCGTAGTCAAATTTTATGAAAATATGCCTACGATCTAGGGCAGCAATGAGAGCTTCACCTTTGAAACCATTTTTTTAAACTGAGAGCGTATGAAATTGAGAGTCGGCCTACCTCGTGGGAATTTACCTACCAAGTGGTGTTTCAATGGTTCTGATAACACCTCAATTTCACCTTCCTCGAATAGCACGATAATCTCTCCTTTATACTCAGTGGTGGGATTCAATTGAAGATTTGAGGAGGATTGTTGTGACAGATTTTGAGGGTTTGGATCAGTGGCATTAAGTAATGTATCTTTGTATGTAGGGTGGCTCACACCAGGTAGTGGAGCCGCCATGGTGAAAGGGTTGGTTTTCGTCAGTAGGCGGAGGCGATGGTGGTGGTGGTAGGTTATAATATTAACGTTGGTGGTGGCGTACTGGTGGTTTCAGAGATAACGGGTGGGAGGGTAAAGTAAGAGAGAGAAGAGGGAATATTTCAGTGAAGTTCGAGAGCAAGATGCAGTTATATGTTGGTGAGTCTCTGTCTTGTTATTTGTTTGAGGTTTTTGCTGATGTATCTCCTTGGTGGTTTCACTTGTTGGCCCAAGATTTTAAATTTCAGGGGCTGATGTGTAACCTTCTTCGACCACTAACTTAGTTTTCAATTGCTTTCTCTTCTGTTACGCTACAAGTTTCAGGCCATATCACCAAACAATCAATTATCTCAGCATAATTTGTCCCTCTTACATTATTAAGCACAAGGTATCAATTGGTTGTCAGTAGTTGAACAATGATTTGTTTCACCATTAATAATGGTTTTGACAAATGATTCGCTCCTTGTATGAGCCTGCGAGGTTTCAGCATTACAATATAAGAAATACTAAGACTTTATAAGCAAAATAAGGTTTCGCCACCTTGCTACTTTTGGATGACTTATTGTCTCATGTTATTTGAAAAGTAGGTATTAGGGAACGTAGTTATTACTTGTAATTGTAATTATATTCTATTTTTTTTCCTAACTTGTACAAGTATTCTGTACTACTATATAATATACCCTGAGATCATGAATACAATCAAACATTATTACCCTTATTTTCTATATAGTATCAGAGGCTAAAATCATGAAACCCTAAAGAAAATTTTCCGCTGCTTTGTTCGAGTCGCTACTGCCTCCAATGTCAGCTGCACGTTCCGATCACATGATGCCGCCGCTGCTGCCAGACTGCCGATTGCTATTGTCATTTCTCCAATTTCCGTGACCAACACCCTATCCACGCGCCACCGCGCTGCTTGCCCACCGATATGATCCGTTGCTGATCCATAAGTTTGCTGATGATCAGTACCCGATTCCACACTATGTCTACTTTTGGAGTTAATCCCGATGAACATGCTCGCATCAATGTTGAAGTTGAGACCAACAAGATACATAACATGAATGGATATGAGGTAATTGCAACTTTACTGAAACAGTTGCAGTTACAATCAGGCCCTAAGTCATCTGTTCCTTTTGGTTGCCTACCAAACGATCCTTACTTTATTGGCTCTTTTGACGATCCTGGTTTGATTATCGCACCCACCATCCTGAAGGGCAACGAGAATTACCTTTAATGGTCTAATGGAATTTGCAATGCTATGCTTTCTAAGCACAAGATTGGATTCATTGATGGATCTATTACCAAACCCCTGGATGATCATCCTAATGCTGTTGATTGGCCTGGAGTTAATACTACCCTAGTATGCTGGATCATACAGACTCTGGATCTGACATTGCGATCTTCTACAAACATCTTTGCCACAGTAAAGGAACCGTGGGATGACCTGAAGGCACAGTTTACTCTTAGTGATAATATAAAAATTCTACAGATGCATGAAGATATTCATGACTGTCGGCAGAATGGTCAGACCATTGCCATTTATTTTGGCAAACTGAAGAAGCTGTTTGGTGACTACAACTCCATGCGGCCTCCTTTAGTTTGCTCCTGTGAAGCTTGCAAACCACTATGCACCTGTAACCTAGCCCCTCGTGCCTACCAACAGAGAGAAAAAGATATGATCTATCAATTTCTCTCTAATCTTGATGAAGGCTATCACACCTTTCTATCCCATATCATGAGTCTTGATCCACCGCCACAAGTTATGTGTGTGTATGCGTTTGTTTCCCAGGTGAAGAATCGCCGATTTATCATCTGATCTTGCGAGCCTTTTTCTGACTCCATGGAATATTCCGCATGATGCCCACCACCTACGGGTTCTTCGATTGTTGTCCTCACTTCAGCTGATCACAAGAATCTCGTCTGTATGCATGGTCATCATAAGGGTCACGACAAAACTTCCTGTTTCCAGCTCATAGACTATCCAGAATTGTACACAGAGATGAGGGAGAAAGCCAATGCAACCAAAAAGGCGGCATCAGCTGCTCAGCCAATTGTTGTCGCCGACCCTGGGTTTCCTGCCTCCCGTCCACCTCCACTACCATTTGTCGGCGCTGCCCTATCGCCACCAGGGTTTGTGGCGGTGGCTTCCAATGGCAGTGCTCCTACCCGATCTAATTTTTTCAATACTCTGTCTGATGTCCAATGGAGCATGCACATGCATTTATTTAATCAGTTTAATTATCTATCTGACCATGGGTCAGGTAAGTCTACTTTGCATTTGATTCTTAATTTGGGAGCTCTATATCACATGACCGGTGACAAGGGTTCTCTTACTGATATTACTAATTCTATCGATACTGGGAATGTTATACTGTCTGATGGATCTTCGTCATCTACTACACAATATGGTTCTATCAGCTTTGGTGATGTCACCCTTAATCATGTGCTTTACATACCTATTTTGCGATGCAACTTATTATCATGCTATAGAATGTTATCATCCTTAAAATTCTTGCTTTTTTTATTGAAAATTATTGATTTTTACATAAAATCAGTACGAGGACTGTAATTGGTGTGGGTGAATAGCAAGGGGGGGGGGTTATTGGCTTCGTCAGCTGGATGCGTGTTCATCATCCCATCCTGCAGTCTTTTCTGACAGTTGCTTATGTGTCTTCTTCTGATTTATGGCATCAGCATCTTGGACATCCTTCCTCTACGGTGTTGTCTTCTATTGATTTTAGCACAAATAATACTTCTATTCCTTGCTCTGTGTATTATAGAGCAAAATAGACTAGACAAAGTTTTTCTTCGAGTTCTTCAAATGCAGTACATTGTTTGAACTAATACATTGTGATGTTTGGGGTCCTTATAGAACATCATCTTCTAGTGGTACATTTTATTTTCTTCGAGTGGAGATTTTTGAATGGTACAGGGTTTGAGTGGAGGGGTTCGAGTAGTATTGGGTTAGAGTGGAGATGTTTGAGTAGTACTAGGTTTGAGTGGAGAGGGTTCGAGTGATACTGGGTTTGAGTGAAGGGGGTTCGTGTGGTGAGGTTCGAGTGGAGAGAGTTTGGGTGGTGAGGTTCGAGTGGTACTGGGTTCGAGTAGAGAGGGTTCGAGTGGTACTGGGTTCGAGTGAAGAGGTCCGGGTGGTGAGGATTCGAGTGGAGACAGTTCGAGTGGTGAGGTTCAAGTGGAGAGAGTTCGAGTCGAGATTCAAGTGGAGGTTCGAGTGGTATTAGGTTCGAGTGTAAAGGGTTTGAGTGGAGAGGTTCGAGTGGTACTGGGTTCGAGTGGAGAGGTTTGAGTTGAGGCAGATGTTTGATGTTTGAGAGTGGCGAGGCAGATGGTTGATGGAACAAGGGGAGATGCCTCGAGGAGGATGGTTGATGGTTTCAGGACCTCGAGGGTTAGTGAATCGATGGAGAGGTCCGAGTGGTACTGGGTTCAAGTGGTAATGGGTTTGAGTGGTACTGAGTTCGAGTGGAGAGGGTTCGAGTGGAGATGGTTCGATTCGAGCGATTCAAGTAATAGGAGTTTGAGTGGTACTAGGTTTGAGTGGAGAGGGTTCAAGTCTAGTAGTTTGAGTAATAGGACTTCGAGTGGTACTGGGTTTAAGTGGAGAGGTTCGAGTGATACTGGGTTCGAGTGGAGAGGGTTCGAATGATACTGGGTTTGAGCGGAGAGGGTTCTAGTGGAGAGGTACGAGTGATACTGGGTTCCTTTGGAGAGGGTTCAAATCATAATGGGTTCGAGTGGAGAGGGTTCGAGTGATATTGGGTTCGAGTGGAGAGGATTCAATTGGAAAGCTTTGAGCGAAGAGGTTCCAGTGGTGAGGTTCGAGTGATGAGGAATCGAGTGAAGAGGTTCGAGTAGAGAGGTTTGAGTGATACTATGTTCAAGTGGTACTGGGTTCGAGTAAAGGAGGTTCGAGTAAAGGAGTGGAAAGGTCCAAGTGGAAAAGTTCGAGTGGTGAGGGTACCATCCACTATTGGAGAGAGTACTATCTACCCCTCGAGAGGGGTATACCATCCACCACTGGAGAGAGTATTATCCACCCCTCAAGAAGTTTGTCAACCACCCTTCGAGGGTACACCATCTACCTCTTGAAAAGGTAAACCATCCACCACTGGAGAGAGTACACCTTCACCCCTCGAGGGAACGACATCAACGTCTCGAGAGAGGTGTACCAGCCCTCGAAGGTACACCACCCCTTTAGAGTACACAAGCCCTCGAGGATACACCACCCCTCGAGAGAGTATACCACTGAGAGCGTTGAACTATCCACATTAGCTCTTGAGGGGTACTAGGTTCGAGTGGTAATGTGCTAGCTCTCGAGAGGTACTGGGTTCAAGTGGTAATGGGTTTGAGTTGTAATGGGTTCAAGTGGTACTGGATTCGAGTGGATAGGGTTTAAGTGGACAGGGTTCGAGTCGACAGGGGTTGAGTGTTGAGCATTCGAGTGGTGAGGGGTCGAGTGGAGAGGGTTCGAATAGAGGATTCAAATGGAAAGGGTTCGAGTGGTGAGAGTTTGAGTAGAGGTTAGAGTGAAGAGGTTTGAGTCGAGGGGTGATGCCTCGAGGGGAATGGTTGATGGTTCCAGGGCCTCGGGGTTTAATGAATCGAGTGCAGATGCCTCGAATCAACACCCCTCAAGGCGGATGGTTGATGTTCAAAGGGTGGAAGGTCCGAGTGGTAGGGAGGCCTCGAGGCTAATGGTTGATGTTCGAGAGGTAGTTGATTGAAAGGATTCCGCTAAAAAAATGAGAAGGAAAGGAGAAGTTTGGATGGAGTACTAACTAATACATTCACTACAATGATTGATCACCACAAAGGTTAGAATACCAATCCAACTATAGTGTAATTTATGTGCATGACTATATGTTTAAGTATATATAGACACTGGGTTGATGAGTGCTTGGTATTAATATGGATTTAATTCACTAATTTTGACACAATGCATGAATATTGACATTGATACAGCATTGCAGGTAGTGTATTTCCATGGATATGTATATATTTGAAGCCATCGTTAGCATTGAGATTGTGGATTATTTTAATCAACTTATAGTGATCAATGCTTTTATTTTGTCTGACTGCATTTGTATGAGATGAGTATAGTCTAAACTGTTAAATCAAGTGTCTGACTTTCATATAATTAATTTTATCTAATTAAATAAGTTGAATAATTGTGAGGAGTATAATCCAATCATCCATATATTTTCTGAAAGCCAAATAATTTGAATGGTTTTGTATTTGGCATGAAATGGTTTTGGATTCGTTGAAAGTTATGAATCTCTTTTTCTATTTTCTTTAATTATGATATCAATTTTGAAAAACATTTTGGAGTTTAACATTGATATATAATGTTGGGCTACGTACGAGGATAGAGCTTTAATAATAAGGCAATAGAATATTTTGGAAGTTGTATGTTGCAATTAACAGTTTAACTTGTATGGTTGGTAAATTGGAATTTCCAAAGCTTGTATGTATAGTATAGTGTTGAGATTATGTGATCAATCTATGAAATTTTCCAAACATATATTTGTATTAATATTGTTTGCATGAAATTAATTATATGGTATATTCCCTCCGTCCTAGTTTAAATTACAGTCTAATCATTGTACATCATTCGAGAAACATGTTTGACTGTTAATATGTCTAGTTACGTATAATAACGGCAAATAAAAAAAGTTACTTTATAGAAACTACTTGTTACAACAAATTGAACAATATCACATACGATAATATTATGTCTCATATATCTATTCAAATATGCGGTAAAATTTTAATAGAAAATAGTACCATAAAGTAAGTCGGTAATTTAAGATGGGACATAGGGAGTATAAAATTCATGCTTGGCCACTAATGCGTAATACAAGTTGGCAATTTTCTTTTAATTGCTTAAATGTAGCATGCATATTCTGACTATTGAAAATTTTTCATAGTATGCAAATCCTGATATATTAAATATATTTTGGTTATTGTTGTATAACTTGAATATATACGGACGAATTTTGATTCTATGAACCATGGTGATAAACTCTAACTTACGATTTAGAGTAATTTTTGGAAGAAGGAACTATGGAAAAGAATTGTGGTTATAAGAAAAGTTTGAAATTCCCAAGAATAGAATTGTGAATTTGAGAAAATATTTTGTTGATGAGATATGAAGCATCATATTGGAGAGATGCATCGCCCGGTGGTGCTAAAACCTGATGAGAGCTTCAAATTCGCATGCCAGCTGTGTTCACATGGATTCAAACCCGAGGTTGCGGCTGCAATCCATCAAGATTGGGGATTGCAAGCCACACAGGTGTGTTGGTAATATGGCCATGGAAGGTGGATTAACCTGTGATAGGAAATCCAGGAAGAGTTTGGTTTATAAATCACATTTTATTATGAATTCAAAGAATATGAAATTATATTGGTATAACACAAATGGCGATATTTGTGAAGAAGAAGAATCAAGAGACATGAAAGAGATAAATACTAAGTTTTAATTTTAATTTATGGAATCGTGAATCACATGGTGCATGATGATATGCTTTATGATATCTATAAAAGAGAAATATTGTTCATGCATGAGTGATGTTTGAATGTTAAAGGTTCCTATAAATGCATGAAACAAGAAATCAGAAATTGTATGATGAAAGGAATGATTATGTAAACTGCTGGTAAAGAGGCAGAATGATTACGGAATTTGGTATATGAAATTCTGTTGTGGCCAGAAAGAATTTTTTTCCGGCAACCTCAAAGCCGTTAGATGGCAAAGGCTTAGTGAAGTGTAAATGGAAAATTTAAACACTTGGGCGCTAGGCTTAGTGTGAATCATGAGTTAATAACTCATGCGTGATTTCAATTGACTTTGTAAGATATCAACGCAATCTAGCGGAACACTTGATGAAATGACTAGTTAGGGACTTGATAAACAAGTCGGTGATCGGGATGGGTTTAAATCCTATTTAAATCTTTGATAATGGGATACCCAATTTCACTCTGATGCGACATTAGAGTAAAATTCAATGTGCAAGGCCTATTGTTTGAGATTGAAACATATGATTTCATATCCCGAAGGTATTATGTTTGGACCTGCATGGAAGTTAGGTTCAAGTTTAACTTCTTAATGGATCCTTTGACAAAGTACATTTGCAAGTGTACGATAAAAGAAATTCACCTATATAATGTGTGAAGTGTAGCCACTTCAATAAGCTTAGACTTGGCTTTGTATGCACTCATGAATAGATGGGAACACATGGCTTGTATAGTGTCGGCTTTAAGCTTTTGAGTTGTATTTAAACCTGTGTGTGGATTATCTTCAAGTGTTCGAATGGGTTGAAGGGTTTAATCTTTAGAGACACCCCGATTCTTGAATATTTGGAATGTGTAATTCATTAGGGTGAAAATTCAATCTTCAAGACATTTTCATTTATGCACTTGTTTGGTTTGGTTGTTGGATTTTCCAAATCAAGGATAATATTTAAATGAGGGAGGATTGTTGGTATTTTTTTAAACACAAAGTTATTTAAGTATAATTGGATTCGAGTAGTTGTGAACTCGGGACGTTAAAACAAGTTTGGTGGTGTGGAGTGCACACTTGTATAAACTATTTACGAATTTACAGGTTCATATGATAAGAATTAAATGTATTGGTGATGACTAACATGAGTTTGTCCTAGAATGAGGAAATGTTGTGTTATTTCAGAATTTTTTCGTAATACTTCTAATAGGTACATTGTTTGGTGTAGAATGATAAAATGTTGTGTCTTTTCTTAACATTTGTTTCCTATAAATACATGCGTACAAAAGCATGGTAATGATACAGTACACGGAACACAACAGACTGAAACACAAAACAAAATGTGAAATTCTCAGAAATTCTCAGAAATTCTCAGACATACGTAGCAACCAAAAGCACAGATACTCCAAAATATTCTCCTTATTCAAGCCTAGAACATGAGGGATTCTCGATTGTTTTATCCTCCAAGGGAATTCGTGTAACCTAAGAGTGTAATAGGATCGAATTACTCTTTAAAGAAAGCGTACGTAACACAACTCAAATCGATATCCAAGAAAATTTTACCACAATCATCCAAGCATTCTTTAACATTCCAATAAAATGCAATATTACAACATATGCTCCAACATCTTGTTCAACCAAAATAAGAAAGTAAAGTAAAAGATACTTGTAAGTAGGGGTGTTTGTTGGTCCAAGATTGGAACGGGACCGAGTAGGATTGAAATCGGAATCACAAGAAATCTTGGACCAAAGACCAAACCGGTTATTGAGTACTTTGGACTGGGACCGGATCAGAGTAATTTTGGTTGGACCTGTCCGGATCGCATGGACTGGATTCTAGTAAACTTTATTTTATTTTATTTTACTTACAAATTTTGGTGTCGGAAAAATTGAATTGATTTTTTTGTTTAGAAGATAGTAAGTAGAAATTACTAGAAAAATTCATCTCAAAATAATAGAAGAATACTAGCAGTCACGAATCAATCCAAACTACGCCCCATGTCCCAACTATAATTGCACTGCAATCATTAGTACACTGTTCAAGAAACATGTTTGACCGTTATTGTGTTTACCTACTAATAACGAGGGCAAACAAAAAGTGAGTAAAGTGCTAAAATAACCCTGACTTTAAGTTGAAAGTGTCAATATAACCCTGCACTCTTAGAAAGTGCCAAAATAACCTTTGAGTTCACTGACTTTTTAGTCAACCATTTTGTGGCCGGATGAAAAGATCATTTTGCCCCTGTAAAAAAAAAGAAAATATTCAAGAAAATATCTAAAACTAATATTTTCAAACTCCCTCTGGTCCTCTAACATTGGCTCCTACTTTTGAGCATTTTTTTTAACAAAGAGTGAAATGAATCGTGAGGATTGCATTGAAAATAAAAAAAAGTAAATTGAGTGGATGAAACAATCTAGGATTTGCCATATATGGAAAGGAGCCAATATTAAAAAACCTCCCCTAAAAGGAAAGGGAACCAATGTTAGAGAACGTGTAGATAATTTTCTTTCTTCCTTAGTTCACTTTCTTCCTCCACTTCTTTCTTCAAAATTTTGCTGGGCAAATTTAGGGTTTCCAGTTGGATGGTGGGATGGCTGGATTGGGCGGGGCTAGGGCAGAAGGGGTGGCATCGGGAGGAGGAGATCGGCGGGGGAGTGGGTCTTGATTTCCCGGTGCTTGGCTGAGCGACACTGGGGAAACGGGCTGGGGTGGAGGTCAGGGAAGAGCGGTGGTGGGCAAGGGCGATGGTGGTGTTTGATCGAAGAAGGAGGGCAAGGGCGAGGACTAGAGTGGCGTTTAATCCGAGTTGAGGGAAGAACGGTGGAGGGCGACGGTGACGGTGGCATCGACGGAGATGAGCTGGTTCATGAAGCAGATGGAAAGAGTTGAGGCCTTCATTAGAGGCGGATGATGGGTACGGTGGGGCGACGACGGGCACAGCGGGGCGATGGTGGCAACTACGGCAGGTACGATAGGTCAATGGTGGGGTACGGCCGACGACGGACGATTCAGCGCCTATATCACCAGCCCGCCAAGAAAATCAAATTTGCAAAAAAGGTGACCAGAGGTTATTGCAAAGTCAACACCAGGTTCAGGAAGACCAGCCCAGTGGTGCGTGGCCGGAGAAGAGGCGGCATAGTATGTATCGTCGCCGTGAGTTAATGAGGAAGTCAAATATCTGGTGGAGTAATAGTCCACCTTGGATCTTGCACTTGTTGAGCTCTGCAAATTAGCTCCTTCTTTGCCGCCGCCGCAGCTGCGGTTAAAATTAAAGTCGTACATCTGTTTCACCAATAGGCAATCGCGAGGTCCGGTTCATTTATCAGCTGCCAAAATGATTAGCTTTACCAGATAAAAAGCACTGTGTTCACGTACCTGTAAGTCCTGGTCGCTTGACTTTCAGTTTTGGTTTCTGGGTTCGAGGAAAGATTGAATCTATTTCTCGCGAGTTGAACCTGTTTCTCGCAAGTTGAACCTGTTTCTTGCAAATTGTTCAAATTCTCGTCAGCACTCAGTCCATTTCTGTGAAATTTCGGTCTTCTGCTATGGTTCATTTGGGCCCAATATCTCGGGAATATTGCTCCACTAATTGGATTGCGGACAAGGTGTTGTTTCAGGCCAGTTTGAATGGTCCCAATCGTTATTCTTCATCGAATCAGTGGACCGTTGATTCAGGTGCTATATCTCATATCACTGCTCACACCAGTCATCTTGATCAGGTACAACGTTATCGTGGTTATGATTCTATTCTTGTTGGAAATGGTGAATCATTATCTATTTCTCACATCGACCAATGTCATTTATCTGGTTTCTTTGTTAATGATGTCCTTGTGCTCCCTAAGATTACTAGAAGTTTATTCTCCATTAGTAAGCTTACTCGTGATCTACCTGTTCGTGTTATATTTGATGCCGATGCATTTTCCATTAAGCACATATTACAGGGACGATAATCGGTAAAGGTTGTCATAGGTCGGGTCTTTATTTTCTTGAGACTGGTGATTCCAGTTTTTTAGGCGAACTACGCTCTACAAAGCTTCATGCTTCTTTTGAGCAGTGGCACTTTTGCCTCAGTCATGTGTCTCATGATACTGTTCAGTTATTGAATCGACGGGGCCTTATTTCTATCACTTTTGCTATGCCTGCATCTGTCAGTTGCTCTCCTTGTCAGATGGCCAAGAATAGCCGCTTGCCCTTTTCCACTAGTGACAAGCGTGCTACTGGTTTATTGGATAAAGTACATTGTGATTTGTGGGGACCAGCTCCTGTTTTATCTGTTGGTGGTTTCTCTTATTTTGCCATTTTCATTGATGATTTCTCGCGATTCACATGGTTTCTTCCAATGCGGCATAAGTCGGATTTCTGACACTTTTATCCAGTTTCAGAAATCCGTTGAGAATCAGTTTTCTGCTAGGGTTAAAATTTTTCAGACCGATGGTGGCACCGATTTTACTAATCATCGACTTCAGGCTCATCTCATATCATGTGGCATTCATCATCAGATGTCCTCGCCATATACACCTGCTCAGAATGGCTGGGCCGAGCAGAAACATCGTCACATCACAGAGACTGGTCTTGCCATGCTTTTTCACTCTTCTGTGCCGCACTGTTATTGGGTGGAAGCTTTCTCCTCTGCGGTTTACATTATTAACTGTCTTCCTAGTTCAGTTATGAGTGGCAAATCACCTTTTGAGGTTGTTTTTGGTCATGTGCCTGACTATACCCTCTTTCACCCGTTTGGTTGCCGTGTATTTCCATGTCTGCGTGCCACTGCTACTGATAAGTTTGCACCCTGATCCATTCCCTGTGTTTTTATTGGCTATAGCCCTCGGCACAAGGGCTTCCAGTGTCTCGACCAGACTTCTGGGCCATCTATATCTCTCGCCACGTTCGTTTTGATGAAACTTTCTTCCCTTATGTCTCATCTTCCACAGACAGTCGTTCAATTTCAGATCTGGAGATTTCATCATTTTTTTGATGGAACTGTTACTTCATCGATTGGGGCCACCACGCATGTGTCTGTGCCTGTTCCAGCTGCCCCTCCTTCACCACCATCTTCCATCTGGACGGCCGACCTGGACTCGGCTCCTCGACCAACGCCCACCATACCTCAGCCGCTAACCATCACTCCTCAGCCACCGTCTCAGCCTTTATCGGCTATCATTTCTCCAGCGACTTCCGACGGTCACTCTCCGGTTAGTGCAGCTCGATCTTCCTCGGTGTCATCAGCTGGTTCGACTCCTCCAGCTTCGCTGCCCCAGCTTCGTACTCATCGGATGGCCATTCGGTCTTCTACTGGTGCCATTCAGCGCCAGGATTATTCGGATATTATTGCTCATGATCTCACTGCCGCACTCCTCTCTCAGACAGAGCCCACTGATTATCGCTCTGCCCTTCAGGATTCAGCCTGGGTTTCAGCCATGGATGATGAGATGGCCGCTCTTCGTGGTCAACACACTTGGGATTTGGTGCCTCGACCTTCGAATGTCAACATTGTTGGCTCTAAATGGGTCTATAGGCTCAAGTATCGACCAGATGGCACTATTGAGCGTCACAAAGCTAGACTTGTGGCGCAGGGTTTCTCGCAGATTCCAGGTTTTGATTTTGACCACACTTTCAGTCCTGTGGTCAAAGCCTCCACTGTTAGGACGGTTCTCGCCATAGCCACCATGCATTCCTGGCCACTTCATCAGTTGGATGTTAAGAACGCTTTCCTTAATAGTGTTCTTGATGTTCCAGTCTACATGAAGCAGGCCGTTGGTTATCAGGATTCTGTCCATCCAGACTATGTTTGTCGTTTGCGAAAGGCCATTTATGGTCTTAAGCAGGCTCCACGGGCTTGGTTTCAGCAGTTATCTGACACAGCTTGGTTTTTGGTGCAGCTCAGCTGATATCTTTGTTTGTCCTTTCGAGAGGGTCATCGTTACTGTACCTACTTGTGTATGTGGACGATATCATTCTTACAGGCAATGACTCGACTCTTCTTCGCCAGTTCATTGATCGGACACACACAGAGTTTGAGATCAAGGATCTTGGTGCTTTTCATTACTTTCTTGGTCTTGAAGTTTCGCCTACCTCCTCAGGATTACTACTTGGCCAAGCAAAGTATGCTCTGGATATTTTGAATTAGGCCGGTATGTCTGATGCGGCACCTGTTTCTACTCCATTTGTTGCTGGTTCTCAGCTTCACAGCTCTACCAGTCCCCCATTTCGGGATCCTACACTTTATCGTTCTCTTGTTGGTGCCCTCCAGTATCTCACCATCTCTCGCCCAGATTTGGCATTCTCGGTCAACACGGTGAGTCAGTATCTTCAGGATCCCAGAGATGACCATTTTGCTGCTGTGACTCGGATTTTGCGGTATGTTCGTGGCACTCTTCATTTTGGTCTCCGATTTTGTTCTGCTAGTACTTCTGATGTGTTGGGATACTCTGATGCTGATTGGGCTCGCTGTCTGGAGACTCGTCGATCCACTTATGGTTATGCAATTTTCCTTGGTGGGAATCTGGTTTCTTGGAGTGCCAAGAAACAGCCCACTGTTTCTCGCTCTAGCACTGAATCTGAATACCGTGCTCTCGCGAACACTGCCTCAGAAGTGGTTTGGCTCACTCATTTGCTTCGTGATCTTCGGGTTCCACTTTCTGGTTCTCCACTGTTGTTATGCAACAATAGTAGTGCAATCTTCTTGGCTCAGAATCCAGTGGCGCACAAGCGGGCGAAGCACACCGACATCGACTACCATTTTGTTCGTGAGTTGGTGACATCCGGAAAGCTGCGCGTTGCTCATGTTCCGACTTCTCTTCAGATTGCGGACATTTTCACCAAGGGGCTCTCTCGTCAGCTGTTCGAGTTCTTCAGGTCCAAGCTGTGCGTCGGCGAGCATCCGACGCTTCGCTTGAGGGGGGTGTTAGACTAAATCAGACTCCTGATTAGATTATGATTTATTCTGATTAGAGTTCTTTCCTTATTACAACTCTATTGTACTCTCTATATATTCAGATATCAATAATACAATTTATTACGGCAAATCATTCTGTCAGAATCTTGTGGATATGATTTTCTTGGCCTGTGAGAAAATCCCGGCGGATGCGGCGGGGCACGGTGGTGGAGGCGGCAGAGTTTAGAGTTTGAATTAGGGTTAGATATATTTTAAAGAAGAAAGATTGATTTGTTATATGAGTATTTTTGTCGTTTCATTTTCTAGTTTTGTCTGAATTTATTTGGTCAACGCCAGAATTAGGGAGTTTGGTTATATCGGCACTTTTTTTAAAAGTTAGAGTTAGAGTTATATTGTCACTTTCAGCCTAAAGTTAGAGTTATAAATGCATTTAACCCATAAAAAATTTGATAAAGAATAATGCTAAAAAAAAGTAAGAGTGTAATTTCATTTGGGACCGGGAGAGCAGTATAACAAATTAATTCATTAACAATTTAAAAATATACATGAAAGCAAAAATACTAGTCTATTCAGGTGGGACCGATTCATAAACACCCTTGCTTATACGGTTGATACCAATTAAACACCCTCGATATCTTCTTAATTTGGAATTCGAATTTCACCCATAACGATATCATGATTGTGAAAATTACTAATGGGGATATACCGATTAAATATGGTACTCTCCCTCTCTCTCTCAAATCCACTTAGAATAAGATGCAATGGAGGGGGAAGGAAGAGAAATTTTGCAAGAATGAATGGAAAATAACAAAACGCAACATAACATGAATGGAATACATTAGATATGCTGTAAGTTTCAAATGATTTAGTGTATATTTGTATCTCCTATATCTGATACAATGCCAAAACAAAGCCTACAAATAAATACTAAGCAAAACGGCCACAACAAGATCCTTAAAAACATCAATCTTTGACAGAAAAAAAGCCTCCAATTTGATTGTGAAAAGTGCAAAGAAGAATGACAAGATATGCTATTGCACCCACAAATCCAGCAACAACAGCAATGGTAGTTTGCTCACAAAATTTTGGAACTTGTTTGCATATTGGCAGCCAACCAGCATGTTCATTCCCATTCTTTCCCACTTGACCAATTGCCATACTTGCAGAAATCCCTGAATCCAACATCAACAGCACAATCTACAAACAAAATAGATTTTTTTATTTTCAAAAATACGAGAGGAAACAAATCAAACAATCGATATAAGGCATCGCGCGAAGAGTACCAAGTCCACGATCAACAAGAATCGCGCTATCGAGCTGTTGGCTGGACAGAAAAGGACTAGGAGGGTGTAAACCGCCACGACTGCATTCACGATCAGAAAATATCTGCAGCAAAGACGCGTTTGACCATAAATCATTATAATATATCACAACCGTGGATGTAAAGTTGATATTTAGAAACAGGCTTACTTGGACGTTGGAGAATCAGAGTACTTTGCCTCGAATGTCATGTTGAAAACACGAGTGGAGTCGTGGGCGGAGACCATGACAACTGCAGCAGTGACAGTGGCTCCCAAGGCTATGAGCCTAAGCACAAAGATGGGAATTCTCTTGGGAGAACTGATCACCATGGTTGATGATCAAGATCCAAGATCAAGAAAAACAGGATTTCTTATGATAAAAAGTTGATACTTGTTGTTGATGAAATATTAGGCAAAATGTGAATGAGAACTGCGGCACTCCTACATAAATTAAAGGGGGTGGAGTGAAAGGTGTAAGGAGTTAGGAAAGGCAGATGCAAGGGTGGTATACTACTTGTGCCTGTCAAATATGGTGTTGGTTACCTAATAATAATTGTGCACTATTTTCATTTTTTGATTGAGCCAGTGGCAAATGTTGTGTCTTTTTCTTGCACTCCAAATCCAAAAATTAAAGTATTTACATTTGGGCTCGATTAATTTCCTGGATTGGGACACTTAGCTTGGTAGCTAGATCTCATTAATTAGAATGGATCAATAAGTTTGACCAGAATTGATTTCTAAGAAAATTATTGGAGATATTTTGTGATAATTAATTTGTAAGTTTAAAATTTTGTAATACTTTTTTTAAATAGTCAATCGGGTTTATATGGTTTCCGACCCTTGTCTATTAAATATCAATTGTTGCTCGTAGGCCTACATCAGAAGAGATGCCTTTAGGCTTACATCAGAATAGGATGTGGGATAAACCCATTACACTGATGCGCTATATAATTTTACAATTCTAATCAACAGTCTTAATGACACAAAGAGAGATACACATAAGCCCTAATGAGTATTATAATACTGAACGAAAAGCTTATGTGGCAATGAGAAGAGGGCCCCTATAATAAGTGGTTGACATTGTGTTGCCATATTATAGCCACAATAATATCGACCAGAGACTGCCATCAAAATCAAAACAGTGAGTATCAAATAATATGCACGCTAAGTGCTTTGTCCACACTTCCGATCAAACATCTCAGACAATCAAAACGAGGTAATTTAAAGCTCTCCAACTAAACATCCGGTCCGTCTCCATTTAACCCGTAAAAACCTTTTCCCTAAACTAGGAAACTGCAACCAGTCATTTGAATTGCCAAAAATATTTTCTGTCAGCGTATAAAAATCACTTATAATACGTAGAATTCAATCTAACTTGGCTCCAAAAGGCTCTAAAACCAATTAAATCGATTTAACAATATAATCGGTTTAGGCATCCTAATGGACCAAAACCTACAAATATGATTTTAAATCCTCAGAAAACAGTAACGCCAAAAGTCCATTGTTTGAACAACTTTGACTTGAATTTCTCCTTGCTATCTCATTGAATATCATATCTAAAATCAATCCAATTTTACCAACTCACACTATCAGAAAAATAGACATTGACAGAGAGAATGTTATTTAATACCAAAATTCAAGAAAACTCATATAATTTCTAGCCCATTTTATAAAATGAAAGGAAGCTAAACTCATAGAGAAAAGAAGAAAGACAAAAAACATAAAATAATTAAAAGCCTCCCACCTGAAAAGAAAAAATAAAAAGTAGAAAAAACAAATAGAGAAGTACCCCTCATACCCTTATATCTCCGGAGATATACATGTCTCTATTTGACCAGAGTTTAGTCATTTTGGTTGTGTCGACCCGCTGTTGACTCGTCACTAGGTTGAGTTGACTCAACCCTAAGTCGAGACCGAGTTGGCCATCACTGGATCTGAGTTGGCCGACTCAGATCTGAGTGACTCGGAAACCCTAAGGACTGGATTTGGCTGACTCACTTTACCGCAGGTTGAGAGAACGACGAGGGTACGGTAGATTCGAATCTCGAATGGAAAATGGAAAAACGGCGGTGCTCCTCCGACTGCTGTCCTATGGAGCACCGCCGAAGAGAATGTGCAGCCGTTGCGTTGCTTGGAGCAACGCCACCGCCGGGTTTCTGTTGGAGCAACGCCACTCAAAGCATCAGCCCTGTGAACGCCACTTGAAACTCCGTCAGAGCAACGTTGTACGCAACCAGAGCAACGCCGTCGAAGAAAAATGGAGCCCTGCAGACCGTCGTTCGCCAGATCTTGAGCCGGGATTTTTCGAGGATGGCTGGAAATGAGGGGTAAGGGTATTGGGGGTGGGATTGGTAGGGGGAGCCACCGGAGGAGAGTTCCGGCGACTACGGCTCCCCCACGAGTCTGACTTAACTAGGGTTTTGTTTTGTAGAGCAAAGGGAGAGGTTTTGAGTTTTTACAGCGAAGTCGACTGATAGAATGTTATTGAAATTTTGCAATACTAATTGGAGTTGGATTAAGAAGTCATTGGGCTAGTTCATAGTTGATTTCTTGATGATGTTTAATTGATTATTTATTTTTTATTGGATCACTTGACAGATGGCATTTTCATCATTTTTACTTATATGCTGCATTTGTTAAAAGACAAAGTCTTGGGAAGGACGAGATTGAATTAGAACAATAAAAAGGTAAAAGGTTTTAGTTGCAATATTAAAAATTTATTATACAACGTGCAGTAGTTTTATGTTTATAAGCTGATTAATGCAATCCAAAATTTTTATCTCATTTCTTCCAATTTACAGCTCAAACCTTAATCTTTCCATGACTTATAGAAATACCGTCTTTCAAGAGACGGTGTTAAATTACATACTAAATTGTAAATATTAAATTTTTTTATTTATATATTTATATATATTCACATTTAAATACACATTATTACTTGTTTTAACTTTTCAAGTACTCTCTCCGTCCCAACTGAAGTTGTGCTCTCACCTTTTTGAACACTATTCTCTATCAAAATTTAATCACATATTTGAATCGATTTATGAACAATAATATTTTCATACATGATTTTGTTTAATTCGTCGTAACAAGTAGTTTCTAAATTTTTTATTTATTATTATTATATGTAGATAAGCATATTAACGGTCAAACATGTCTTTTGAACGATGTGTACAAAAAAAGTGCATCTCTAAATAGAATAGATGGAGTACAATATTTAATTTTTTAAAAATTTACAACATCTAAATGAAAAATATAATATAGACTATTTATAAACGCCGGTCTTTCCTTTCCTGAGATTTTTTCTTTATTTATAAACGAAATTTGAAAAGTTATAAACTCTTACCTTTTGTGCCACATGGCTATATACAGCTCAACGAACCACACCAGCAATAACATTGTGAACACGCGTCACCCATATGCGGTAAAAAAATTTCAGCCAACTTTATACTACTCACGCCATTTCATCCTATTTTGCACGCATATTTTTTTTTGGTAAAAAATTTTAAATTTTAATCACATATTTAAATAGGTATATAAATAATAATATAATCACATAATATATGATTAGATTCATCGTAATATGTAATTTTTAAATATCAAACTTTTGTATGTTATTATTATCGGTAGCTACACAGTCAAATATATTTATTTGACACCGTAAAAAGATTTTGTGGAGAATAGATTGGAACAAAGCGAGTAATAATATTCATAATATTACTATATCCGTGCATCCCATAATAATTTGCTAGATAAGTCTCAAGAATTACAGTATTTTTTAATTTTATAAAACATTCACGATATTTTTTAAACTTTAATGTCATATTTTTTAAGTTTAAATATCATACATTATAAAATTAAATGTGTAATAAAATATCTTTAAATGTGAAAATATAAGAATTTTTTTTATAAAATATATAATATTAAAATTAAAACTTAAATTACAATGATTACTCTATAACTTTAAAATGACCGTTATTTAAGAGAGCTTCTCTAATCTACTTTTCCCTATGTTTTGTTAGTTATGACACACTTAGTACAAATGAATATTTTATGTTATTTGATATTCTTTCCATATTTGGCAACATTCATTCCATTTCATCCACTCATTCTACTTTTTAATTTCTACATTCAATTTCATTCACTCATTTTCTCCACCTAAATCCAAGCACCTAAATTTATGGTGCCATAAAAAGAAAAATGGAGGGAGTATATAACAATGGCAATCACAATTGTGAGAATTTAAATATCGTGAAATGTTGAAAACTAAATTTTTCATAAACCAATAATCTTAGATGAATCAACTAAATGGTATGGCAATCGATATTTTAGATTACTTTTATCTTGTTATCTGGTATTTGACGAAATAGAATATTTTATAAATATTACTTTTATTTAGATTAGAATTATTTTTCTTTGTGTAACACTGTATAATGTACCCCAGTCCCCAGAGGATGAATACACACATCCTTATCCTTATTTTCTATATGATATCAGAGCCTAAAATCCTGAAACGCTAAAGAAAAATTCTCGTCGCCGTCCTCGCCGTCGTTCGTTGTCCAATGATCGCCACCGCTTTCATCCAAGCTGCCACCGCCGTTTAACGTCCGTCACTGCCGACTGCTTCAGCTACACACCGTCACGTGTTACCAATGACTCCACACGCATTGCCGTCGTTGATTCACGCACCGCCGGTTCGTGTCCTATTTTCTACTGATTTGCTTCTAATTTTCAGATTGTCGCTTGTAGCTGCAGTCGCCGATCTCAATTCCTAACCTCGTACACGCCGCACGTGTGATCCACGCGTCGCCACCGTACGTCACGCACCGCCGCTAGATTTCTCCATGCGTAGCTGATCCGATTTGATCTTCCGCTGTTACTATGTTCTGATTTACTTCGATGTCTACCTCTAAATTTAAATTTGTTACCCACCGCTACCCTCAGATGTCATTCACCGGCGCCGTTACCTCACTGCCATGATTTGCAATTGCGGCCTCCGGCTCTCCTGCCCGATCTGATTTTGGTCTTTCTCTATCTGACAACCAATCGAATACGGTCATTTCATGTAAGTCTACTTTACCCTGGATTCTCGACTCAAGAGCTTCACATCACATGACTGGTGACAAAGGTTCTCTTATTAACATTACTACTGCTATAGATTATGTTAATATTTTACTGCCTGATGGATCTGTGTCGTCTGCCACCCATCGTGGTTCTATACGTTTTGGAGATACCAATCTTACTCATGTGTTTTACATACTTAGCGATGTCATTTATTATCATGCTCTAGATTGTTATCTTCCTTAAAATGAGTAGATTGTTATCTTCCTTAAAATGTGTAGATTGTTATCTTCCTTAAAATATCTAGCTTTGTTTACTGAAAATTATTGCATTTTATAAAAAAAATCAGTACGAGAACTCTGATTGGTGTAGGTGAACAACAAGGGGGGGTTTATTGGCTTCATTTGCTGAATGCACGCGTTCGGTTATATATCCCGCAGCCAGTTCCGACAGTTGCTTCCGTTTATGCATCTTCATTTAATTTATGGCATCAATGTCTTGGACATCCATCCTCTATGGTTTTATCTTTTGTTCCTACTCTTGATTTTCAGCACAAATAATAGTTATATTCCTTGCTCTGTGTATCATAAAGCAAACAGACTAGGCATAGCTTTCCTTTGAGCTCTTCAAATGCTAGTTCTTTGTTTGAACTAGTACACTGTGATGCTTGGGGGACCTTATATTTCACCATCTTCTAGTGGTGCATTTTATTATTTAACTATAGTTGATGATTATTCCAGAGCTATTTGGGTTTATTTATAAGTGGCCAAATCAGATGTAGCTTCTAGATTTATAGAACTTTGTGTTTTGAGACACAGTTTGGGGGTAACATTTGTCGTGCCCGTATTGATAATGGTAAAGGATTTCTGCTTTTGAGATCCTACTTTGCTGAATTCGGTATTATTTTTGAGACAGTTATGGTTGATATACCACAACATAATGGTCGGGTAGAACACAAGCATTGTCATTTGTTAAATATGGCTCGTGCTTTGCGTTTTTAAGCTAAACTGCCTCTTGATTTTTGGGGAGAATGTGTTTTCACTGCTGCATATCTGATTAACCGGGCACCAACAACGCAACTCAATGGTCGCACACCATTTGAGTTACTCTACAGACGTACTCCAAACTACAAGCTTCTGAAAGTTTTTGGTTGCTTGTGTTATGCCTCCTACATTCCCAGATTTCGTGACAAGTTTGCACCAAGAAGTCGACGATGTTTTTTTCTTGCATATCCTCCTGGAAAGAAAGGCTATCTCCTTTATGATTTGGAATCTCGCACCATCTTCAATAATCGAGATGCTGATTTTTATGAAGACCTGTTTCCGTATACTATGCCATCTGTCCTTATTCAGACTGCTTAGACACACATTGACATTTGTTTTAATGACTCTCCACAATTGGCTTCATCAGTGACTACCAACGGTATCACCATCTTGTTGTCGGCATCACCTCTGCCGATCACGGACGCCAACCCGATGCCAGACCAGCCGCTGCATAACGCGGCTTCCACCGACACCAGTGTTGATCTCCGGCTGGCTCTTCCGCCAACATCGTCGGCTGCTCCACCACATGACGCGACCTCTCCGCCCGCTGCACGCGATCGTCCCACAACCTGCTGCAACCGCGCCACCACCTGCAGCGGCTGTTCCACTGCTTGAATTACTTGCTCCGCCACCCGTATCACTGTCGCCTTCATATTCGGCACCGCTAGCAGCCAACTTGCCCCCTCATAGACGCAGTGACCGAGATAGTAGACCTCCTGTATACCTTAATTATATTGTTTGCTCCGTTGTTAAACCCCCCCTCTCCACTGCTACAGTCAATCCCGCGCCATCACTATCTCCAGGTGTTCTCTATCTTTTAACTGATTTTGTAAATTGCGATAAATTTTCTAGTATGCATTCTAGATTTTTGGGTGCAGTAACGTCTAGTGCAGATCCTACCACTTATTCCAAAGCATCAAAGCATCCTAATTGGCGTGATGTTATGGCTGATGAGATTAATGCTCTTGAGCGCAATGAAACTTGGACTATGGCTTCTCTCCTTCGGATAAGACAGCAATTAGATGCAAATGGGTTTATCGTACCAAGTTTAAGGCTGATGGTACTACTAAACGACATAAAGCTCGTCTAGTGGTTCTGGGTAATTGTCAGATTGAAGGAACAGACTTTACTAAGACATTTGCTCCTGTTGTAAAGATGTGTTATGTTCACATATTCTTATCTGTTGCAGTCATTCGCGGTTGGAAACTTCATCAGATGGATGTTCACAATGCTTTTCTGCATGGTGATCTTCCTGAAGAGGTATTCATGTGCTCTCCTCCTAGCTATACTGTGCCCCTGACATGGTTTGTCGACTTCAGAAATCTCTTTACGGGCTGCGATGGGCTTCTCACAACTGGTTTGCCAAGTTGTCTCGGGATCTATGCACATTTAGCTTTGTTCAGAGTAAGGCTGATTACTCTCTTTTTGTTTACTCCCATGGTTTGGTTTCTTTGCATGTGCTGATTTATGTAGATGATTTGGTGATTGCTGGTAGTTCTTTGTCACTCATCTCGGAATTCAAGAAATACTTAAGTTCTTGTTTTTACATGAAGGATCTTGGTGCACTTAAGTATTTCTTGGGTATAGAGATTGTGAGAAGAGCGTATGGGATGTTTCTTTCACAAAGGAAATATGCCATTGATATTTTATCATATACTGGTTGGTTGGTTGCAAAACTGACAGACTTTCCGATGTAGCAACAGCACGATCTCGCACAAATGGAAGGGCCACTCTATGACGATCTGGTGCAGCATTGGAGTCTAGTCGGTCATTTCATTTACCTTACCATTACATGTCCAGAGCTTAGTTATTCAGTGCATACACTTGCTCAATTCATGAAGTCACCTTGTGTTCCCCACTAGCAAGCTGCACTGCAGGTTCTACACTACTTGAAGAGTCATCCTGGTTAGGGTTTATTCCTCTCTTCAAAAAGTTCTTTACAGTTGACTGTTTTCTATGATTTTGATTAGGTTGTGTGCCCTATTACACGATGTTCAATTCCTAGATATTTTGTGATGATCGGTGATTCTCCAGTTTCATGGAAGACCAAGAAGCAACATACGGTTCCTCGTTCTTCTACTGAAGCGGAGTATCCTATCATGGTAGTTACATGTTGTGAGTTATTATGACTTAAGTCTTTGCTTAAGATTTAGGCGTTGTGCACTCTGCCCCCATGCAACTGTTTCACAATAGTTAATCTGCTCTTCATATTGTTGCTAATCCTATCTTCCATGACCGTACGAAGCACATAGAAGTTGACTGTCATTTTGTTAGAGATTTGATGCGGTCTAGTACTATTATTACTCATCATATCCACATTTCTGATCAGGCTGCATACTTGTTCACGAATGCTCTTGAACGTAATCAGTTTCAACTACTACTTGGCAAGTTGGGCATTCTCAATCTACATGCTACAACTTGAGAAGGAGTATTGAGCAAATGGAATATTTTGTGAATATTACTTGTATTTAGATTAGTATCTTTTTCCTTATTTACTTAGGACTTGTGTATCACTATATAATGTACCCTATAGCATGTATAGATACATCATTACCCTTGTTTTCTACATCTGGTAAATAAGTCTGTGTTTGACAATTAACTTTTTTGATTATAACCAACTCCCATGACGGACACGGAGCTCTGATACCATGTGAATAAGGAAACTCTCAATAAGGAAAGACTTGTATTAGGTAGGATACATATAGAAGAGTACAAGCCCTACACATACATTGTAACTAGACAAACCTCAATCAACTCCTAATCGTATCACAATCATATCACAATCATATCTAATCATCTATCCTAACATAAAAGTTTAGCTTTTCGTTAAAATAAAAAATAGTAACCTTCTTAACCTTTTAATTTGAATTACTATATTTTATACTAAAACAAATAAAAATCATTCATAAAAAAATATTTAATTTTTTAAATATATATATATATATATATAAAAGTTAGTAAATCAACTAATCAATCAACGAAATTAAACTACGAACAAACATATCTAGCAACCATTTGTCAAATATTGTAAGGCATTTGTATATTTCCGTTTACGCTTATTGCACATCAACTAGTCAATCAACGAAATTAAGCCACGAACAAACATATCTAGCAACCATTTGTTAAATACTATAAGACATTTGTATATTCCCTTTACGCTTATTGTACATTTGAATAATATTTAATTCAAAAAATGTAAAAGTATCTTTCAGGTTTTTGCATGATTTTATAAAAAATTTCCTTTATTGTTTAATTTCGGGAACATAGCCATTTCCAAGTCTCTTCTCAGCAGTAGATTTTTGCCTTCAATAATTGATTTCCAAGTAAACAAAGGATGCCAATCAAGTGTTGCCTCTAGTATGGGTAACATTTATATTTTAGAAGCATAGTTATCGTTGAAGTCGGATTTTTATTAGCCTCCATTATTGCTTCCAAAGCATTGGTAGGTTGAAATGTTTCAAATCCTTAAAACCCAAACCTCCTAAGCTCTTTGGCATGCATAGGTTATTCCATTTGGTACAGTGTATCCTTGTTTTAGCATACAATGCTTAGCATATAACTAATGCATGTCATCTAACAATGTTTATGGTGTTTTGAAGCATGACATTTTATATAGGGCAAAATACATATATTTTGGTCATACATGTCAATATGACTCTGCAAGATCAGAATGTGCTGTTATAATCCTATGTTTTGCATCAGAAATGCCGATATAACCTTTTGGCACTATTTTGACGTTAACTTTGTATTTTTCGGCATTGACTAAATACAAAAGGACTAAAATATCCCTAGTCTTAAAACTAAAAAATTAAAGACAAGAATACCCCTCTGCACCACCTTCTTCTTCATCATCTTTAGAACAACCTTTAGCACTACCTCCGCCTATTCTGCCACCACCGCCACTCGGTCACCGCCGCTCCACCACCACAGCCCCCGCCAGAATCTAGATTTTTGTCGCCGGAATCTGTGCCATGGAGTCGTAGTGAACATTTGGCCCAATGCAAGAGTTAACGTCAATCGGTGGCGTGGTCTGGTTGTTCAGGGAAGCTTGGCACCTGTGAACCTCCGGCGGCGCATTGTACAATTGCCCGAAGCCAATGTAGATGAGGCGGTGTGTAACATCAATGGCGGGGCTGCTTCACCACAACGTTCTGAATGACGTCAAACACCTTGGTTTCCACCCTGCCACAGCTCGCCCCCATCTTCATTCCTCCTAGCCACCGCTCGCCACCGATTCACCGCCACCATCCCCTAGCCCACCTCACTCTAGCAACACCACCACCATTCAACAACCCTAGCCCTCAACGTGTTCTTCATCACCACAATAAACTCTAACTTCTCACTAAAATCCACCTTGCTATCCAGGTTTGGGTAAGCGGACCACTCGAATTCCTAGATAATCCAGGCCAAGAGCAGGTTCACATTGACCGTAGCCATGGCGAGCCCGGGGCAAATCCTTTGGCCCAGCCCAAATGGCATCATTTTCACGCCCCTCCCATCGGTGATATCCGCGTCCTCCCGCCCGCTCGCGAACCGCTCTGGGTCAAACTTCATTAGGTCAGACCAGAGCTCCAGGTCGTCTGCAATCTCCGGTAGGAAGATCTCCACGTTGGCATCCATTGGCGCGTCGTAGCTGCCTAGCGTCGCCGGCTACGTCATGGCGTGGTGAGGGAGAAGTACGTTGGCGTGTGCTTCCGGAGCAGCTCCCTTACAACAGCGTTTAGGTACGGCATCTGCTCCAGATCCTTCTCGTCCACTTTTTGACCGATGCATACAGTCTTGATCTCCTTGTACAACTTTTTCTGAATGACAAGATTCTCGATCATCCGCGCTATGGCCCAGTCGATTGCCGTTGCGGTGGTGCCCGTGCCGTCGTTGAGGAACTCGAAAACTAGGGTTACAAGCTTGGGATATGAAGGAGTTGATTTTGTTCCTTCGATCTGAAGGTCAAAGAGAGTATCCATATAGGAAAAAATGGAAAATTTTTTGGGTTAATAGACAATGAGGGCATAACTGTCCTTTCACATTTTTAGATTTTTTTTAATCAGGGGTATAATATTCAACTCATGGAATTCCAGCCAAATTCAGGCCTCCAGGGTTATATTAGCACATTTTGAGCAAATCATAGGGTTATAATAGCACTTTCTGATCTTACAGGGTAATATTGATACATATGACCAAAACATAGGGTCATATGGGCACTTCACTCTTTTATATATACGTAAGTTTGGCTTAAAAGACAACTTTTATCACAACTTCCTTTCCTCTTTTTTATAATTGTTAATGTTCTCAACTTTGGATCTTTGCCCACAATTTTGTCTATACTTTCTAGAGAGGCTGAATATGATCATCCAAAAGTAGTTCGAAGGCCTATATATCTGGAAGTCCTATGTATTTGTCAAGGCCTTTAGTTTCAATCATACTCATAGCATTCAATATATCATTCTAGTCCGATTTTCTATATTTTGGGCTGAAAGACATGGAAGAATTCTCAAATCTTACCCATATTGTCCAACACTAACTCATATTCATTTAGAATATATTTCACTTGTATATCCTTATGTATTGTGGCTTCTGAAAATATTAAGGTGTCACCGGCGAATAACAGATGAGAAAGGGATAGTGGTGAGCGAGATAGTTTAAAACTCGAGATCAGCTTTCTCGTGGAGTAGATTGGGTAAGACTTTCCCACAGATGATAAATATATAAGCTGATAGAGGGTCACCATGTTTTATTCCTTTAGTCGATTTTAGTTTCCCGAATATTGTTCCATCCAGCATAAAGAAAACTTTACTGATGGAACTCATTGCTGAATAAGAATGACGAATTCTCCTTGAAAACCTGTTAGTCACAAGACTTTTATCAAGAATTGACACTCTACTCTGTCAAAATGTTTGCTCGTATCTAGTTTAATAGACATATATCTCATTATTTCATTCATTTTCTCTTTCATATAATGATGTGCTTCATGAGCTGCCAAAATATTATCTGATATGAGCGTATTTAGCACGAAAGCACTCCGAGAGTCAAATATAATTTTGCCTATGATTATCTCAACTATTAAAGATGAATTTTGAGATAATGCTATATTTGAGAATAGATAGACTTATCAATCTAAATTGAGTTATACCGATAGGCTTTTTCACCTTTGGGAAAAACAATCACCAGTGTGTCGCTTATAGAATCCATCCTTTTTTCAGAGTTTAAAAAAATCTAGAGCCGAAGAGGTGAACTTTGACCCAAATGTTCCAATACTTTTTAAAAAAAGATGGTGGCATACCATCCGAACCCATTGCTTTATTCAAAGCCATTTGCTTCAACACTTGAAACACCTTAGATTGGTTATATAGCCTTTAAAGATTTTTATTCATTTGGTTTATTACTTGAGGTTATATTCTTGAAATCTCAAGAGTTGTATTCAACAATTTGGTTCATTTGGGTTGTTCACATTACAGATATTACATTCAACAATTTTCAAACGAAAAGTGATGCTGATATTTGATGGTCGGCCCGGTAGGCTCGCTTTTTACGTATTTCAATTAGATACAATACGCGATCTCATCGGTGGCTAAATTAAATGTTGTACACAAAAAGCTGAGTAAAGGTATATCCATCTAATGTTGTGACATCCCTATTAAATGGTGCCTGAATGGTATGTGGGGGATGTCTCAAATTCACGAACCATGTAAATTTATTCTAGAGTATCCCAAAGTGGAGGTTACAGTCAGTTATGGCATTTCAAAACGCCTTTATTCCCCAATCAGGTCTTCGAATAAAACTCTCCTTTTCATTTTGGTTAAATTATTTGTTGAAATCGCCGATGTATACACAAGGTAGGGATGCTATGGAGCTTATATTTGGGAATTGTTGCCAAAAATTATTTTCGCTTCCTTGTATTAGGTTCCCCATTAAGTACATGTGCAATGCCAAGATGAGAATGCAACTTAATCTAAGTGAAATCTATAGAATGAAAAGAATACAAAACAATAGAATTATCAATGTCTTTATTCTAGAAGAGTGTTAGACCACACGAATTTCCAATAGAACTATCAATGTCTTTAATATTATTATAATATATTTATTTTATTTCAAAAATAATTCAATCTTACTTGATACATAATAATTATTTTCTTATATTTAAACAACAACAATATATATATATATATTATAGAAAAATATTAAACGTTGTATAAAAATACTTTGCGTTATAAAAAATATGGTGATTAAAATAGAATTATATGTTGATAATGAATCGAAAATTATTAAATTAAAGTTATTAAATTATGGGTATTTAAAAATTAAATAGCAAAAATACTCTTAGTTATAAATAGAGGTATAAGATAACATATAACATATACTAGTGTAAGTCCCATCGTGTGTTATGCGGTATTGTTGATTAAAAATTTTAATTTATTTAACATGTAATATTTTTGTCTCACACTTAATTTGAACACAAAAATGAAATTACAGAAAAATTTAAATATAATTATATAAAATATAAAGTTACAATCAATTTAGAACAGGAAGGGACGTTTTGGACTTCGGACTCCTTAGGTCCTTTTACCTAATTTGTTCCGAAATAGCAGTCATTACTGCCTCCAACATGAAAGGGAGAGTAACGCCACAGAGGAGATGAAGGAGGAAGGTTGTTGAAAGCCACCACTCGACGATTCTCACAAATTTAGACAGCGATCTCTATGTATACTATCTTGATTTATTCCACCATAATCAAGATTATCATTAGTGAGGCTCCTGACAGTGGTTTGTCTATAATTTTATGGACAAACCATTTTTTTTTACCTTATTCACTGCATTTGTTAAATTACATACTAAATTAGAAATTTAGAAAATATTTTTTGTATTATATATTGAGTCTGTCTCTTGAAAGACAGTCTTTCCATAAGTTATGGAAAGACCAGGATTTAAATTGCAAATTAGGAGAAATCAAGATAAAATTTTTGGGATGCATTAATCGGGTCATAAACTTATAACTACTGTATGTTGTATAATAAAATTTAAATATTGCAATTAAAACATTTTACCTTTCAATAATTCTAATCCAACCCCGTCTTTCCATATGCATATGGGAAGATGGTCTTTTCCAAGACTTTGCCCTATATATTTTGAGTTTGTCTCTTGAAAGACGGTCTTTCCATAAGCCATGGAAAGACCAAGGTTTAAAGTGCAAATTAGAAAAAAATGAAGATAAAATTTTTGAGTTGTATGAATCGGGTTATAAACTTTATAACTACCACATGTTGTATAATAAAATTTTAATATTGCAACTAAGACATTTTACCTTTTATTATTCTAATTGAACCCCGCCTTTCCATAAGTTTATGGAAATACCATCTTTCCCAACACCTTGAAATATATTTTTATGTTTTCACATTCTAATACATATTATTACTTGTTTTAACTTATAAAATACAAGAGCCCGTCTCTTGAAAGACGGTCTTTCCGCAAGCTATGGAAAGACCAAGGTTTAAAGTGTAAATTAGAAGAAATGAAGAGAAAATTTTTGGGTTGCATAAATCGGGTTATAAATTTTATAACTACTACATGTTGCATACTAAAATTTTAATATTGTAACTAAGACCTTTTACCTTTTATTATTCTTGGTGTGTCGTTTTACACCAAAAATAAATCAAGGTCTAAGCTGAATTTTCAGTTCAGGATTATGCGGTCGGTATGGGCATACCAACCAGTACAGCTGCGAGCAGGTTCGTTTCCCAAGAGATTGACGAGACTTTTTCCTTAATCTTTAATCTACGAATTTGTAACCAAAAGAACCAGAAAAGAGTCGTGAATAAGAGACAATAAAAATCGAGTAAAAACAAGAATGAGAAATTGTTACAGATTGCAAAACAATTCAACTATGATGATAAGATTCCAGTTTCGATCAATTCCGTACTGGCTTTCTATCTCGATCCTTGATGCAAAGATGACTTTAAATGCATGCACACAAATTGGTTATAGTTGCAAGCAACCAATCTTTCCTTACCTTGTCGATAATCAGGAGGACGCATCACCAACTATTTCTCTAACTAACATATAACCTAAGAGATGCTCTACATATTTAATATGCTAGCAGCATTAAGAATGAGAAAGACCCAATTCATAACCAACAAACTCGGACGCCGGATTGTTAAATTAAGACTGTTGTTCCCTACCACTGATTGAACTGGAATCACAATTACGGATGATTGGTTCAATTGGCATCAAATTAACTAACATGCTATCAAATATTGTGCACCACTCAATAATATGAAAGCAATCATAAACATTATAATCAAGAACAACAGATGCTAGCATGCAATCAAAGTGTTAAAACTAATTAGATCTCACGAGAATCAATGCCAGTACTTCCTTGATCTTTACCGGAAAGGAAGAATTTAGTTAGAACACATAATTAAATTAACAATCAAAAGCATAAAAATAAATGATGAAAATTATGAATAAAAATAATGGAAAACCCAAATCGCAAATACTGTTCTGCGCAGATGGACTGTGCGTACATAATTCTGTTCTCTCTCTATTTTTTCTCGGCCGTACAATCATCTGTGTGAATAATAAAGTCTCCAAAATATTACTACAACCAAAAGATAGATAAGGAATAAAATATGTCTTTCCTTATCTAATTAGAACTCTAAAAGATAACCACAATATTCTCTCCTAACTATTAGGAGTCTTCAAATCAATCTGATTCTTCTCCAACTACCTTTGTAATTGCCATAAGTCAGCACCAAATATCTCCATTAATATTTCCTCTTCCATCTCCAAGCACAAATGACCATGAACTGCACCAACTTGCCAATTCAGCATCTAAATCTTTAAACTGCAAGAACATTACGAATAACATAAATATCCAAGCATTTAATCAACCATTCAACTCAATAATCAACCCAAAATATATGGTAAAATCAACCCCATCAAAATACCCCACACTTAGATAATGCTAGCCCTCGAGCATATGCAAATGCAAAACATAAATGTAAACGTGAGACTCAAATTAAAAAAACTACAGCAGCCATAAAATAAAAAATCATCATAGTAGAGTCAAAACACAATCAGCCATCATACCACAAACCATTCCCCTTTGCTTATAAAATCACATCATCCTCACATTCTAGTCAAAAACATGCAATAAAGTCCAGCCTCACCAAGATCACTCAATATCTCTCAAAATCATAATCAGGTCAATCACACAAATCATATTCAATACTCATCACAATAGGTTTGTATATACCACTATCTCCACCGTAATAATTGAACACTTGAGTACAAATCAATGAGGTCTTTATCAAGGTTGTAATGGGGCTAAGGCCAAAGAGGTAGGATAAAAGGAATACGAGGTTAAAAATCTGAGAATATGCAAGCAATTCACTATCACCTCATGCTCCTCTATGTTCATACTTCGAATGAATATGCAACATTAAAACACAACGAAGTATAATCACCACCACCAAGCACTAAACCATACCCATATTGCTACCAAAAATTTTCAGCCCAATATGCTACTGACCAGATTTTTTGTTTTTTCAGAACCCCTTTTTTTTCATCAGAATTTTTTTTTTCAATTTTTTTTGTTGGACAGCAGCACTTACAAGCATTTTCTGGGCATACAAGATCAATAATATCATGCAAAAACTATACATGCACCTTCCCAATGAATATAAGTCCAAAATACTCTATGCTCCACATGTATTAGCACAAAATCTCAGCCATATCTAACCCACCATACAATTCCAATCCATATCACAAGCAATAATAAATCACTAACATATTCTCAGAGGGTTAAGAAAAGGCTAAGGCTCTTGGCTAAATATTTAGGGACTAAATACCAAAGAAAGAGATTTCTGGCTTCAACGGGGCAAACTAGGGGATCAATGTAAGGAAGGAAATATATAGTAGAAGCTAAGTAGGGCTCATTCCTAAGTGTCTCTATCATTTTCATACTCAAGTATCAAAAACAGTCTCGAAATCATGGCACAAACCAAGCAATGAATATCAAAATATGATCACTCAACAAAGAGATAAAGAGCTACTTAATATCATCTTTTTTTATATGCCTATATTTTTTTCCGGCTTTTGCTCTTTTAAGGCTCAAATCCTCACAACATATCTAGTTATAGAGCAAAATGACTTATTGCACATTCATCATCCTAAAAGGGAAACAAATTTTCAATCTTACCACAAACCAAATTTCAACTCTATCCATTCAAATTTTCAATTCAAAGTTGCTGTCTTTTGACTCAAATGATGAAAAAACTAATTTTTTTTTGTATTTTTCTCATAATTTTCTGATTTTTTTTGTTGTTTCGTGAAAGGAAAAAAAACTTTTTATAAAAACAAACTAATGATGTTACACCTCCACCGCACACTTAGATGACACAATGTCCTTATTGTGTAAGAGAGAGGTAACATATGCAAATGATGTAGAAAATATGATGTCATGTACTTACTCTACAAATGTACTAAAATTCAACAAACAATGGAAAATAAGAAAAAGGAAAGTGAAAATGCTCCTTAGGCGGCTAATTAGCCGTGAGGTCAACCAGTGCATCCTGGTTCGCATTGGGCATCCTGACAACTTTGGGCTGAAGGTAGAATGGCTCAGTTCATATTGGTTTGCTTTCAAAATCCTCCTTCATCTTTTGGAGATCTTCTTGGAACCCTATAAGTCCAAACAAATCAAAGTCGAATGGATGAATAATATTTTTTTCTTGGAAGCTTTTTTTTTAAAGAGAAATAATGAAGAGAACGAAAATAAAAATAAAAATCTTGGGTTGCCTCCCAAGCAGCGCATTTATTTATCGTCTTAGGCTAGACTCAGTTGGCTTGCTCAGATCAGCCATATGGAGGCAATGCAAGTGTCATTCCCTCGACCTTGGAGAGCTCCATTCCCTCGGGATACTTGACATGTATGGGTTGATTCTCCCCTAAGAATGCATATTTGGAGGAATTTCTTCAATTCCACCTTTGGTTCTTTCTCAATCGGAGGAAAAGCGCGTTCAGGGATGGGCGTGATCACCATCCCGACTGATGTATGCTGCGAGATATGGTGCACTTCTGATCTGGATGTGGGCGGTATGGGCATACCAACTGAAAGTGGCAGGGAGCTGATTTTTGGAGTTTCTGAGCAGAAAACGGGTGGTATGGGCATACCGACCGAAAGTGGCTGGGAGCTGATTTCTTTGGTGGAGTGAAGCTGCATGATGATTTGACAAAAAGTTTCATCCAAGCCATCCATCATATCCTTGTCAACCCATCCATTGAAGAGTACTTGTTCCAACTTGTCATCCCTGGAGTACCTTTCTATAAAATCATCAACCAACGGGTCAATCACGTCAAGGGTAAACATAGATTCAGGATCATCCACATGTCTCATGGCATCAAAAATATTGAAAGAAACTACATCTCCATCAAACTCAAGACTAAGTGTTCCCTTATCAACATCAATCTTGGTTTTCGCTGTCTTCATGAATGGTTTTCCTAGAAGAATTACGGACTTATTAGCAGAGAATGAATCATCCATATCAACAATGTAGAAATCCACTGGAAATATCATATCATTTACTTTTACTAGTACATCCTCTATTATTCTCTTTGGGTATGCATTAGACCTATCTGCCAATTGGATTATCACACGAGTTTCCTTAAATGGTCCTAATTGCAAGTCATTATACACAGATAGAGGCATGACATTAATTGATGCACCTAGATCTAACATGGTTTTTTCAACAGTTTTTGTGCCAATTATGCATGGAATGGAAAACATTCCTGGGTCCTTACATTTTTGTGGCAACTTACGTTGAATGACAGCAGAAACATTTTCTCCCACCCTAATTTTTGCATCTTTCTCATACTTCATCTTCTTTGAACAAAGTTCTTTAAGAAATTTTGTGTACCTGGGAACCTGCGTCATAGCTTCAATCAAGGGCAAGTTTATTTCTACCTTCTTGAAAACCTCCAAGATCTCCTTCTCATCATCTTCCTTCTTGTTATGAGCTAATCTGGATGGGAAAGGTGGAGAGACTTTTGAGTTAGAAATAGATATCATGGGTTCAATGTTTACCTTTGAGGACTCATTCTCCTTGGCTTCTTCATGGTGGCTTTTCTCCATGTCAACTTCCTTAGGCTCAAGATTGACCAACTCTTTCCCACTCCTTAAGGTAACTGCACTTACATCCTCTCTAGGATTCGGTTCAGTCTAGGAGGGTAACCTTCCAGCGTTGAACTTCAACTTGTTTACCTCTGCAGCCAGTTGAGTCATTTGTTGCTCAATGTTCCCTATAGCTGCCCTTGTCTCTTGCTGGAAAGCATTTGTGTTTTTGGCTAAATTCTGCACCACTTCGCTGCTTTGGGCCATTGTCTTAAGAACTTCATTCATGGTGACTCTCTGATCGTCTGCTGCTGGATTTGCTTCACGACCAACTTGTGCTTGTTTTAGAGCATACATTCCAGGGCCCTTATGATTCCATCTGAAGTTCGGATGATTCCTCCATCCCGGATTGTATGTGTTCGAAAATGGGTCATTACGCCTTGCCCTCTGTGGTATATCTTCAAATCCAAAGAAAGCTTGTTCGGTCTGTGGATCTTGAAGAGTAGGGCAAGCATCAGTGTAGTGTCCCATTTGTGAGCAAATTTCGCACTTGGCTCCTCCGGCACTCTTCATGGCTAGATCTTTTACAATTGAAGTGAGAGCATCTAGCTTCTCATCCAAATATGAGTTACCGGCTGCCTTGACCAGTCTAGATCTATCATCATCTTCATCATACTCATGAGTGACCATATCAAGGATGATCTCTTTTGCTTCATTCATGGTTTTTTTCAACACATTTCCTCCACAAGCTGCATAAAAAATCTTCATGTCAATAGAGCACATACCACCATAAAAATAATTAGTGATAAGCTGATACTCAGTAAAACCATGGTTAGGACACTTGCGACACAATTGATTAAATCTATCCCAATAACTCGCAAGACTCTCTCCCTTCTTTTGTCTAATACCACTTATTGCAGATCTCAAATTAGCTGCTCTAGACTCGGGAAAAAACTTTTGTAAAAATTTCTCCTCCAAATCTTCCTAGGTTCGAATTGAACCGGGTGGGAGTTCAAAAAGCCATTCACGGGCTTTTCCCTGCAATGTGTGTGTAAAGGTGAGTAGTTTAATATGATTCTACGAAAAACCTTGTGGTTGAAGAGTTGCACATACGAGGTCAAATTCATCAAGATGGTTATGAGCACTTTCACTTGACATATCACCAAATTTAGGTAATACTTGTATAAAACCTGGTTTGATTTCGGAGTTGCGGTTGATGTTGGGAAGGACAGTGCACAAGGGACGATTGTGTCTGTAACGTCCCATGTCTCTTATACGCTGGGCTGGTGGTTCCTCCTCACGTCTTTGTTCGTCAGCCATGTTGAAATGGGTTTCGGTGGTAGTTGACTCAAACGAGGAAGGTCTTTTCAAGGCTTTTGTCTGCTTCGTTAGACTTCGTGCAAGTTTCTCAATCTCTGGAGTGAAGATCAATTCTCCTGTACAAGAAGAGCGAGGCATAAACCAAGAAAAAATGAAAACAAACTAAAGAATTAAAAGAAAAAATACTGCTTAAAACCAATCTCCGGCAGCTGCGCCAAAATTTGGTGTGTCATTTTACACCAAAAATAAATCAAGGTCTAAGCTGAATTTTCAGTTCAGGATTCTGCGGTCGGTATGGGTATACCGACCAGTACAGCTGCGAGCAGGTTCGTTTCCCAAGAGATTGGCAAGACTTTTTTCCTTAATCTTTAATCTACAAATTTGTAACCAAAAGAACTAGAAGAGGGTCGTGAATAAGAGACAATAAAAATCGAGTAAAAACAAGAATGAGAAATTGTTACAGATTGCAAAACAATTCAACTATGATGATAAGATTCCAGTTTTGATCAATTCCGTACTGGCTTTCTATCTCGATCCTTGATGCAAAGATGACTTTAAATGCATGCACACAAATTGGTTATAGTTGCAAGCAACTAATCTTTCCTTACCTTGTCGATAATCAGGAGGACGCATCACCAACTATTTCTCTAACTAACATATAACCTAAGAGACGCTCTATAGATTTAATATGCTAGCAGCATTAAGAATGAGAAAGACCCAATTCATAACCAACAAACTCGGACGCCGGATTGTTAAATTAAGACTGTTGTTCCCTACCACTGATTGAACTGGAATCACAATTACGGATGATTGGTTCAATTGGCATCAAATTAGCTAACATGCTATCAAATATTGCGCACTACTCAATAACATGAAAACAATCATAAACATTATAATCAAGAACAACATATGCTAGTATGCAATCAAAGTATTAAAACTAATTAGATCTCACGAGAATCGATGCAAGTACTTCCTTGATCTTTACCGGAAAGGAAGAATTTAGCTAGAACACATAATTAAATTAACAATCAAAAGTATAAAAATAAATGATGAAAATTACGAATAAAAATATTGGAAAACCCAAATCGCAAATACTGTTCTGCGCAGATGGACTGTGCGTACATAATTCTGTTCTCTCTTTTTTTCTCGGCCGTAAAGTCATCTGTGTAAATAATAAAGTCTCCAAAATATTACTACAACCAAAAGATAGATAAGGAATAAAATATGTCTTTCCTTATCTAATTAAAACTCTAAAAGATAACCACAATATTCTCTCCTAACAATTAGGAGTCTTCAAATCAATCTGATTCTTCTCCAACTACATTGGTAATTGCCATAAGTCAGCACCAAATATCTCCATTAATATTTCCTCTTCCATCTCTAAGCACAAATGACCATAAACTGCACCAACTTGCCAATTCAGCATCTAAATCTTTAAACTGCAAGAACATTACGAATAACATAAATATCCAAGCATTTAATCAACCATTCAACTCAATAATCAACCCAAAATATATGGTAAAATCAACCCCATTAATTCTATTTAAACTCCGTTTTTTCCATAAGCCCATGGAAAAACCGTCTTTCCCAAGACTTTGCCAAAATACAATATTCAAATTTTATTTAAAAATCACAAATTTAAAGTAAAAGTCATTATGCACTGTCCATAAAGTTAAGGAAATGTCACTTTTAATGAGACTTTCTTATGTGTCATAACTTTTCGAATACAGAACGCAGGCGAATTGATCGGGCCTGGTATAGAGATGTCTATAATCTGCAACGAAATCAGATGAAAATGAGTCCAAGTGGACATGATCTAATAGCAGCTGAGGTGCCGTGATGATAACAAAAACGTGAATAATAATCCACCGGTAGGGTGGATCACCAATTATCGCACTAAAAATTCCTGCAATATGTAAGTACTGCTTTCCCAAATTTGTAGCCTATGCATATCTCATTCCACCCAAAAACAAGTGGATCACTATATCTCGCCCTGTATTTTACTATCCTCGCCCTAATACGTATACAGTATATATTTTTAATTTAATTTGAATAACTAAATTAAACTATATTATAGTTTTAAAAATTTAATTTTTAAAAAAGCTAAAATCTGGGGGAAAAAAAAATTTTTTGCGCCGCCGCCGGACCACCGGGCGCCGCCGCCGGACCCGGTTCGCCACCGCCTGGGCGCGAGGCGCCACCGGTCGGCTCGCCACGGCTTGGGCGCGAGCCGTGGCGGAGAGTCACCGGCGGTCCGGTCGCCGCGGCATGGCCGCGTGCCGCCGGCGGTCCGGTCGCCACCGCGGGACGGCGAGCCGCCGCCGGTCGGCTCGCCACGGACAGGCCGCGTGCCGCCGGCGGACCGCTCGCCACGGTCCGGGCGCGAGCCGGACCGGCGCCGCTCGCCTTCGCCAGCGCGCGAGCCACCGCTCGCCGTTCCTTCGCCGCGAGCCGGACGCGGTTCGCTCGCCAGGCCGTGGGTGCGAGCCGGACGCGGCTCGGCTCGCCGTGGCTTGGGCGCGAGCCGTGCCAGGCTTTTTTTTTTTTTTTTTTTTCAAAAATCTGACTTCTATAAATGTGCTCGGATTCCATTCTTTCCAATGGCACTTGAATTTTTTTGCAGTCCGAGACGAGGAAAAAAAACTCCAAAAAGGGTGTTACAAATTCCATGTCTTCGGAGGTAATTTTACTAATTAGTTTTCTGTTCGTAAGTAGTTGTTAAATTTAATAATTTTTGCTGTAGAAATTTGTGCTCGTCTTTGTGTTTTAATTTGTTAACAGTTACGTAGAAATTATTGCACATTTATCTCCTTTGAATTTAGCTCCTATCAGTTGCAGTAACGTTAATTTTGTTGTTAATTTAGCTACATAATGCTGTTTTGAATTTATCTACAGTAATTCATGGCCTATTAATTATTGTAATGTTAATTTTGTTGTTCCGTTAAAATTCTTAAGCATTGCTGTAGAAATTTATGCCCGTCTTTGTGTTTTAATTTGTTAACTGTTACGTAGAAATTATTGCACATTTATCTCCTACGAGTTTATCTCCCATTAATTGCAGTACAGTTAATTTTGTTCTTAATTGAGCTACGTAATGCAGTTTTGAATTTATGTACAGTAATTTATGTCCTATTAATTATTGTAGCGTTGCTTTTGTTATTCTGTTAAAATTGTTAATTATTGCCGTAGAAATTTGTGCTACTCTTTGTGTTTTAATTTGTTAACTGTTATGTAGAAATTATTGCGCATTTATCTCCTATGAATTTATCTCCTACTAGTTGCAGTAACGTTAATTTTGTTGTTAATTTAGCTGCGTAATGCTGTTTTGAATTTATCTACAATAATTTATGCCCTATTAATTATTGTAACGTTAATTTTGGTTGTTCCGTTGTAATTCTGATTGGATGGAAAATACTATGTTAATTTAAGTACGTAATGCTGTTTTGAATTTGTGTACAATAATTTATGTCCGATTAATTACTGTAGCGTTGATTTTGTTGTCCTACTAATCACCTGATGTTTATTGCTGTTTCAGGATGACAGTCAGTCATGTGAAGCTACTGCAGGGCGGAATGGATACTCTCCATTTGCCACCTCAGCTGTGTTCCCAGATGTTGACGAGGCTTATTCGTACCTGCAGCGGATTGCTCTGCAGGTGGGATTTGAACTTGTGACGGGGTCCTACAAACAGAACAGGAATGGTCCGCTGAGGTTATATTGCATTTGCAATCGGGGCCGGAAGGATAAGGCTGTAGATACGAGCGAATCTGATGTAGTCCGACGGAGTAGCAGCTCGACCAGAAGTTGTGAATGCCCATTCGCGATTGTCTTGAAACAGGGAATCACGGGGAATGGTTGGAATGTAGTGCCGTGTAAGGATCCTAGACGAGGGACGCACAACCACTCTTTCTCAGTGTACCCCGAGGGTCACAGACAGAGCTCCAAGCTCCATGCGGACGCGAAGCAGATGATCAGAGATTTGACAGATTCAGAAACAGCTCCAAGGCATATCAATGCCAGCCTCAGTAATTCGTTTCCGGACCTGCATCAGAACATTAGGCAGGTGTACAATGAGAGATCGGCATATGTAACGGAAAGGCGAGGCGGGCGCAACACGGCGGAGAATTGTTTGCATCTGGCCACCGCGAAAGGGTATGTAGTTAGTCACCGCTCAGCAGGTGATGGCACTCTGACTCATTTATTCATGGCCAATCCCGATGCTGTTGTGGCATTTCGCACGTTTCTGTGGGTTGTGGCCATCGACTCAACATACAAGACCAACCGGTACGGCATGCCATTCATTGAGATGGTTGGGATGTCCCCTTGCAACACAAACTTCTTGATCGCCTACGCAATTGTTGTTGACGAAACGGCAGACACCTATGAGTGGGTGCTGAACGCTCTGAAGAACTTGCTTGTGGATGGACCGTTCCCTGAGGTTGTGGTCACCGATCGGGAGATGGGACTGATTAGGCCACTTCGGACTGTGTTTCCAGAATCGAAACATCTGCTCTGCACCTGGCATATCAACAAGGATGTGGAGGCACGTGTCACCGTGCTGACGGGGAGTAAGAGGAACGGGTCAGGGTTCAAGAACGGTGCATGGTTCCGGATTTGCAATGCGTCCACCGTTACAGAGTACGAAACCGCCTTGGTTGATATGAGGGCTGCATGGTCTTGGAGCGTGGCTGTTATTAGCTACGCTGAGACGACGTGGCTCACACCCCATAAGGAGAAATTTGTGAGGGCATGGACGAACAGATTTCTGCATTTCGGGAACACAACTACGTGCAGGGTCGAGAGTGCACACTCGTCACTGAAAGGGTGGTTACAAACGTCGACTGGTTCACTGGACACGGTATGGAGGCGTGTCGACCTGCAGATAGCCCAGCAGATTACTATGATCAAGACCGGCCTCGAGAAGTCAAGAACGTGTATCGGAAGATTGCACCGTATGGCCGTTTTCAGCAACTTGATCAACAATGTGTCCAAATTCTGCCTGGATAAATTGAGGGTCGAGTACCGCAGGATTGATGCACTGGGAGCACAGGTATATGCTTACTGCGGCTGTGTGCTGCGCTCGACATACGGAATACCGTGTGCATGCGTCATGACCGCGGCAGTTGCTGAAGGAATCCCCTTGTACTTGGACGACATTCATCCGCTGTTTAAGAGCCTGGCATTGGGTGATCACTCGCAGAGCACGGAGAACAGCTCGAGGGCCGAACAGGATCAGTCGCGGTTCGACACTCTGCTGGAGGAGTTGGCACGCAGCGACCCTTCGGTCCGACGACGAGTTGCATCCTACGTAGATGCGCAGTTGCATCCGGAGGAGAGCGGCATTGGCGAGCCGGACATCTGTACCAGTGCACGTGGGAGACCAAGCGAGCAGGTCCCCCGATCAAGATCAACCCGACGTTCACCGAGCTACCACGAGCACGTGAACAGGCGATACGGGAGTAGTTCAAGGTCCCCGGGGCGTGCTTCGGGGAGCGGTCGCCGCCACGGTAAGTACAACATGTTTATCTTATTGTTTATCTAAATGTATATCGCCGCCTGCACAAGATATTTATGTTAATGTGTTGTCCTGCAGCGACATTCCCGTTCCTCGAAAGTGTCCCCCACATTGTCAGGCGTTACATCGGAGGCTGGAACGATGTCGTGAGTGATGGTAACTGTGGCTTCAGATGCGTTGCTGATGCGTTCCACGTAGACGGTGAAGGTGAATGGTCCACAGCGCGACGGGCCGTATTTAACGAGATATCAACTCATTGGCCTGACTACGTTCCCATTTACGGTTCGCAAAATGACGTTGAACTCGCCAGAGCCCGTATACACCACACCAGCGGTCCATGTGGTCCAGAGCATTGGTTCACGGTCATTGCGGACATGTTTCCCGTCGCCACCTACTACAACACGGTCGTGGTTTTATATTACATTTTAGAGAACGGGTCGGCGGACCATTGCTGTACAGTTCTTCCACTGAGGGCAGGTGGGGGCGAGGCTGGAACAAGTAGGGAGCTGCACATTGTATACGTTCGCAGTGCAAGCCATTTCGTCCGGGTAAACATGAAGGAAAACTGTCCCATGCCCCCCGTGGTTAATCTGTGGACCACGCTAAGGAAGCCTGATGTCGTAGGTTGGGAGTTACCCTTTCGTAGGAGGCTAAGCGCTTGGAGAAGAGCATACTCCCAGAGTAATTAACTGTTGTTATTAACTCGGCATGTACGCAACCGTTACAGTTATTGCCTACGCATCGCGTAATTAATTTTGAAAGCGTTGTCGATGCAAAAATGAATGACGCATAAATGTGATATGCAAAAACATAGCCGATTACATAAATGAGCAGAATATGGCACAACTGTGAGCTCACACATAAACAAACATTCGACTAAGGAATGGGTCCATAACCGAGCCTCCGATACTCATCGCGATGACCGAGCAGAGTCGTCATCAACTCCCTCATGCTGGGGGGCCGAGTCCATCAACGGTCGCCGAGCCAAACGGATCCAGCGCGCTCATCACGTCACTCAGCATCTGTTACACAGGAAACGGAGTTTACAATAACGAGACAACAAAATGTAATATAATTACTCGAAGCAAACAGTTAGTGAAAACTTACCGATAACTGATGATGTGTCCTGTCCGGGCCACTCGCGGCAGCATGTTCAGGATTTGCGATCACTGGGTGCGAATGAGTCGCGTACCAGTCCTCGTAATCCATGGTACACTCTGATTGGGGCGTGGCTACCGGGAACGCCGCAAGCCGTTCCTTGTGCCAAGTGTGTGCCATCTCCCATAGGGTCAACTGCAGCCTCCCTGGGTAGGTCACTGAATAGCCGGCTGGATCAGCCGGGCGGAAACAAGGCTCCGGCGCAATAGCAAGACCCCGCGGTATACCCTGTAGGAGACCGAACTGCCGCACAACGCGATCTGGCATGTACGCCTCCATTGCGTCGAGGTATCGGATCACGCCGCGGTAGTGAGTCCTCCCCCCCGCAGCCCTGACCACGTCCACTCCATATGGCAACCAATCCACCTGCAAAAAGTTTCACAGACATGTTACGTTTCTATGGAATCCGATCTATCTACTACTGTCAGAATAAGAGTAAAAGCATGGAATTCATACCTGGTCGGGCTGTAAGGCATCCAACTGTCGCCTGATGGCACCGAGCCTCCCCGTACCCCTCCCCGATCTAACCCCTGTGTGCCACCGACTGGCGCGACCCGGAAGAGCTGGCAACGTACTCGGTCTCGGCCGAAACATCGGAAAGTACTCGTATATCCATGCTTGAAGCAGCGTGCAACATCCGCATATGCCGCGCGCCTTGGACCGGGACGCAATTCCCAACTGCAGATACAAACTGGCCAACGTCGCCGAGCCCCACGACAACTGCGACAACTGCGACAACTGCGAATCAAGCAGGGGTAGAAGGTTGGCTCTAACCTTATTCCCAGTTTTATCCACAAAAAGCGTGGATGAAAACAGGGTCAGCATGTAGCACATAAATTGGAAGTTCTGGCTCTGCCCCGCTGCTACACACCTCGCCATCAAAGATTGGGCATCTATGTTACCCCCGTTCCAGTCTTCCGCGAGAAAGGACTCCACGTCTTTCCCAAACAGTTCGGCGCACGCTTCCTCAATAGTCTCCGCCGAAATGGTACTCGCAACAGCGCCACCATCGATGGGAATGCCAAGAATCATCTCAACGTCATGCATCAAGATGGTCATCTCCCCAAACGGCATGTGAAACGTGTTCGTGTCCGGCTGCCACCTCTCGACAAAAGCGGATATCAGTGCCATGTCAAGGAACTGGAACATAATCGCAGGCAGGTGGCCCAACCCGGTCGCATATATCCGGGCCTGTGCAACATCGCTCAGTTCGGGGAGCGTGTCGACTAGCTGCTTGCATAGCGGCGACCGAGCATGGCATCTCAACACACCTCGCTCTATACCATTCCAAACGTCAAGCGCGACGTGTCCTCCGAAGCTTGGTATGACGAGGTCATCCTGCGGGCCACCAGCCACTGGTCCCCGCACTAGCCACGTCTCATCGGCGGCGGGTCGCTTCCTCCTATTCCTCGTGCCATTCCGGTGCTAGGCTCACCGGCATTGCACGATCCACCAGAAGACTGTGCGAATTGACCAGCTCTGTTCCTCACGGTGTGCCTGGCTCCAGCTTCAGCATAACGTTCGATCCCGGCATCCAATGGAACACTCGAACCAGGTTGGCCCACCGGGGGGACATCTGCGGGCAGGTCATAATTCATCTGCCAATCACTTTCATGACGGATACCACCGGGCGCGAGGATGTTAATCTGCGGACCGTCCCATGTCGGCATGGGATCGAATGCACGAACGCTCGGTGGAGAAGGCTGCTCCGCTCCTACATCAAACTCCCGCGGGCGAGGCGACGGTTCATCCTCGACCACGCGGCCTCTAGCCTGTCTCGCCGAGGCACTAACACATCTTCGTCGTATGGAACGACCATGACCGTCAGGTTGACCACCAGTGCTCATCTACGACACAAGATATGTAATTAGTATAACAACAAGTGAATCAAACTGATATGATAAGATAAATTAACATACATTTCCACAACGTGTGAACTGATTTTTCGAACAGTGCATCGACGAACTGGAACATTTTTTCAAGTTACAAATTGGAGATTACATAACTAAATAATCTTATTTTCTTACCACATCGCACTATTATTAACATTCAAGGAAACAATAGTTAAAACATATCGTAACAGTTTACTACACAATTGTTTACATCGGATTACTAAAGTTTGTTTACATAGAACTATATTCTATTATGTCACATAACTAAATAATTTCCAAAAAACACAATTCCTAATCAATAATTTCTGAATAATTTCTATTACGACACATAACTAGGTAATTACTAAATTACCCAATTTCTAAAAAATACAATTTCTAAAACAATATGTCCAAATTTAAACTAAGTAATTTCTACGAAACACAATTTCTTCGTTTTAATTCCAATTACGCCACATACCTAAATAATTTCTAAATTGGCCAATTTCTACAAAATACAATTTCTAAACCATTATGTCCACATTGAAACTAAGTAATTTCTACAAAACACAATTTCTTCGTTTCAATTCCAATTACGTCACATAACTAAATAATTTCTAAATAACCCAATATCTAAAAAATACAATTTCTGAAATATTATGTCCGAATTTAAACTAAGTAATTTCTACAAAACACAATTTCTTCGTTTTAATTCCGATTATGTCACATAACTAAATAATTTCTAAATAACCCAATATCTAAAAAATAGAATTTCTAAATAAATTCTATTATGTCACATAACTAAATAATTTCTAAATAACCCAATTTCTAAAAAAAACAATTCCTAAAATATTATGTCCAAATTTAAACTAAGTAATTTACACAGAACACAATTTCTTCGTTTTAATTCCAACTATGTCACATACCTAAATAATTTAGAACATCACAAATTCTAAACAAATAATTCCTAAGTAATTTCTATTATGTCACATAACTACATAATTTCTAAAAAATCCAACTTCTAAAAAATACAATTTCTAAAATATTATGGCCAAATTTAAACTAAATAATTACTAAAAAACACAATAAGCTTCCAATTATGTCATCATGTCCAATTATGTCATTAATTCCGACAAGCTCAACAAAATTCTAACAATTCCGACAAGTTCAACAAAATTCGAATAGATCGGGCAACGATTCCCACGAAAAGAAAAAAAAAATTTCTCAAAAACTTACATTTTCCGGCGAGATTCCGGCGGGATTCCGGCGAAATTCCGGCGGGATTCCGGCGTCGGCGGTCGGCGTCGGGCGGCGGCGCCGGGCGGCGGGCTGGAGGCGGGCTGGAGGCGGAAATGGAAGGGAAGGGGGAGAGGGAAGTGGGAGAGGGAAGGAATGGGAGAGGGAAGAAGAGAGGGAGGGGGGAGGGGTATTTATAGATTTTTTTAGGGTTTTTAATATTTTTTATTTCTTTTTTCTGTTTTCTTTAAATTAAAAATTATTTTATTTTAATTCAAAATACGTGTATTTATACGTATTAGGGCGAGAATAGTAAAATACAGGGCGAGATATAGTAATGCCCAAAAACAATCATCAAAAACAAATAGCATCCTCTACGGCTCTACCCCACTTTCCGTACGCCAGTGGTACGCCACACATACAGCGACGGCGTTCTAAATATTTTGGGATTTAAATTATACATTTTACCATTTGATTTAGTTCACAGATCATTCAATTTTACCTTTCATTCCTTCATTTTATTTCAAAGGCTATCCTTATCTAAATTTGATTGCTAGTAGAAATATAATATTCTGAGACTAAATTATTTTTTTTATCCCCTATATATTCTGCAATACATTCATTTGGTCCCCAAGAGCAATATCACGTTTGTTCAGCAATTAATATACTGAAATTGATTTGTTTGGTCCCTCGAGGTTATTTTCAGGTAAAGTCAACGATAAAATTGATCAAAATATATAAAATGACCATTACACCCCTCAGTAAAAAAATCAAATAGAAAAAGAAAATCAGACCTCATCGTTTCCTTCGTCTCCCACCACCGGCACCTGCCTGACGCGAAGGGAAACTTGTTTCCTTCTCAAATCTTTAAGAATTTGCTACCACCACCGGCGCCGCCGCATACCTCGTCATGTCCTCCATCTCCCACCATCGGCGCCGCTGCAACATCGTCGTCGGGAGCTTCATCGAGGGCCTCAACAACCGCATCGACATCCTCTCCTTCGACGAGGACACCCACGGCTTCACCCCCATCCCCAGTCTCTTCGGCGACGAAGGTGAAGTACCACCCCAAAACCCTCAACACCGCGCAGGAGATGCTCGCCTCCTCCGACGACTACCTCCGCCTGTGGGAGATTCGCGATGGCGGCGCCTTCATCGAGCCCATCGCGAAGCTCAACAATAGCAAGACCAGCGGGTTCTACGTGCCGCTCACGACGTTTGGAACGAGGTGGAGCCCCACCGTGTCGGAACGTCAAGCATCTCAATTTGGGAATGGGAAATAGGGTTTAGCAATTCGACCTCCACCATCAAACGCCACTTGCTCCCAACCCTACAATTCTAGTAACCCCTAATTTCCATCAATTCACTCTCTTAATCATGCCTCCGGTTTTGCCCTGCGTGGTGAGATGCACGCGTGGCGGAGAAAGAAGATGCGCGTGGCTTCAAGCGCGTTTTAAGGGAACAAATTTTTGTGCGTGTGGCTTCACGCTCGCGGTTATAAGTATAAGGCTAAAATTTATTTTTCAGGTTTTAAATTAGTAAAATTACTAAAATACCCCTGGCTATATAAAAAAATCATTTTGGTTTACTTGAAAATCGCCTCTGAGGACCAAACAAATCAATTCCAGTATGTTAATGGCTGAACAAATGCGGTATTAGCCTTGTGGACCAAAAGAAGGTATTGCAGAATATGTAAGGGGCCAAACAAATAATTTAGTTTTATTCCAATAAGAGTGTATATATACATAACTTTATATTAAGCTAATAAAATTTATTTGAGTTACTAATACTAATGTAAATTAATATTCTTCTATTATAAATAATTAAATATAAAATTAGGTTTAATAAATGTTTTATTGTAATATAAATATTTTATTGATTCTGTAGGGTTCGGAAGGAACTTTATAAGACAATAAAGTTGTTCAACATCAACATCTTAGCATTTGAACCGACACGTACACTCCATTCTCAAATTTAAAAAAACTAATAGTGTTCTTGAATCTTATGCAAATGTAAATGTTATACTCTATACTTGAATATCATTAAAAATAATTAAGACCATTCAATTAAATTGGATGCAGGGCAAAGTCTTGGGAAAGACGGTCTTTCCATAGGCTTTTGGAAAGACGGGGTTTGATTAGAATAATAAAAGGTAGAAGGTCTTAGTTGCAATATTAAAGTTTTAGTATGAAACATGTAGTAGTTATAAATTTTATAACTCGGTTCATGCAACCCGAAAATTTTATCTTAATTTCTTCTAATTTACACTTTAAACCTTGGTCTTTCTATAACTTATGGAAAGACCGTCTTTCAAGAGACGGACTCTGGATGCAGATACTCTTTTTTTTTTTTTTTTGTAGTAAGAAAGGATGGTAAGAAATGGAACTAAAGAGACAAAATTCTCCTGGCTTTTTAAAACCAACTAAAGAGACGAGTTACAAAGCTGCTGCTCCCTTGTGGCATCACAGGTAGTCTGCAAAAATTAGCGTTCCTCCAAGTTTTGATCCATTGCAACCAAAGGAAAGCATCAGTTACTTCTTCCAGCAAAGAGACTATTCTGCCATTAATCTCGGTTTCCCACTTTTTGCCCTATCATCTGCTGAATCAACACCAATATCTTCCTCTTGCTCTCCCGGCGTTCTTTGAACCAACGTGTGCAAAGCTACTGACAGTATCTCAGGCTACGGGAATTTTGGGTTCACCTAGATTAACAAAAGCTTGTGCACGAACATTGCATGGTATCTACGTTTTCAAATATTTTCCACATTTATAAAAAAATATTTGAGATCTACAAGAACAATAGAGGTGAACAAATTTTTTTAACTTTAGATATTAGACAGGGATAAACATTAAAACAAAATGAATGGATGATAGGTAAAATTGAATGATGTGTGAACTACGTCAAAACGTAAAATTTAAATTCCAAAAAAATAAAAACGACGTTGCTATATTTGTGGCTCACCACGGGCGTACGCAAAGTTACGCAAAGTGGCGCAGAAGATCCGGACGGCTAAAAAGCGATCATTCTTTCTGAGAACACGATACAGGAGGTGCAATGTATTAAATGACTATGAAACAATTATTAATTCCAAGGAAGTTCAGTTTCAAATCGGAAAGGGCACAAACTTCCTGGTTCCCCAGTTTCTAGATAGAAAAAAAAGTGTTGAGGCCCCGACTATGATTACACAGGCTGCATTTTTATCAACGCACAATATTCATCGACTCTAAATCAATACACAATATTTATCAAAACATAAGAAATAAATCAGATTGAAATACAGAGTTACAGACAGCTCGGAAAATACTTCGGCGCTTGACACAAGGGGGGGTTTATGCCCCTTGTCATGGTATGTTTCATCGCACAAACATTTCCTAACCTTCTGTTTGTGGGGGAATTAGCATGATTGAGTTCATTCAACAAGTTCTGAATGCCAACGAATATTTGCAGCAGCAGCATCATATCAGAAGCATATCACCGCAACTGTATATGAAGCAGTCGTGTTGAGGGACTCCACTTTAACATAACCACCACCTTGCATCATCAGTATTGATGGATTACAGTTCAGAAAATGCATGCTCAGACCTGTTGCGAAAGGGAGAGTGGCAACAAAAATATTAGAGCAGGCAGCGCATATTGGCAAGCAGAAGCAGAAAAAATGGCAAAGCCACAACTAAGGACATGACAGCAAAGATTAGAGCAAACATATGCACAGATCAGAACAACTGAGTAGTGAAAATGGCAACACATATCTGAGCAGCATCACAGTCGAGTTCGTACTTGGATGAAATTTAATCAATGGCTAGAATTAAACACATATCTGACCAGCATTGTTTCAATTCGTACTTAGATTTCAATTCTGCTTTCAGTTAAAGTATCTAAGTGCTATCTAAGTGTATCATTTTCACTACTCAGTTGACATGCGAGTTCGTACTTAGATGAAACTGAATCAATAGCTAGAATATCACAGTTTCAGATGCAGCATCACAGTCAAATTCTAGAGGATAAGTGTAGATGCAGATTTGACGATCTAAGTTTGTAGATCAACAACAGTCGAGTCAAGCCAGTACAAATTATAACAGCAATATTGACAGTATCGAAGAACAACTCAGGACAGGAGCGGGTGATGATGAAACACGGAGCAGCAATAACCACGGCGCAAGAACAACCACACAACATTGGAGTAGATGAAGACTAATACAACAGAAAGAACATATCAACTGTTTGCAAATCACTTCACTGAATGCTTAAGGTTAACCAGACGAAACCTTAAATCATATTCAATTCAATATTCTATGGTCCAATCAGACATTAAATATGATCTTTGAAATATTCAAAATTAAGGTTGCCAATCTCTGACTCAACCACCAATTCACAAACCCGATTATCAATTTTCTAGCATTCACTACATACATTAAACGTACATATATATACTGATGGCGTCACCGGAGACTGATGGCATCACCGGAGACTGATGGCATCACCGGAGACTGATGGCGTCACCGGAGACTGAGGCGTAAATTGATGGCGGCGAGAACTTGGATCGGCGACAGAGAGAAGATTTTTTTTAATAGAAAAACAACTCAGATCGGTGTCATGTCACGCACGGTGGCAGCAGTGTTTACGAGAAATTTAAGATGGAAAATTTAATTTCTCAGGCTCACGATTTTAGTCTCTGATACCATGTCAAAAATAAGGATAATGATCTGTCTTTACACATGACATCAGGGTACATTATCAAAATACCTATATAAGATAGGAAAAGAAAATATAACCTAATTATAATTAAAAGTAATATTTATATTCCTTAACAGCTGTTACCTGATTTCCACCCTTTATGCATTTGGATAATCATACTAATCATTTAACTGGGTCCAAATTTGAACACATTTTATCACTAATTCATTATCAATTTCACTTCCCTGAACCCTTGAAAAACGGTTTAAGTTTAGATTCAAAAGAAAAGAAAAGAAAAGCAAGTTTTCATTCACAGATTCTTCTGTACATTCTGCAAAATGGAAAAGGTGCAGTGCCTTTAAAGGCTGTATTGCAAAAGGAGAAATAGGAAAGCCAATCAGAGCACAACACGTGTATAGGCTGTTATTAATAATAAAAAAAACTTAGGTTCTTGATGTCGTTTCATCCATCTTCAAACTGAAGTTGGCGCCAGTTTCCATAGCTGCTACAAACCTTAAGCTTGGCACCATTTTTCAAGTTCCATCCGCAGTGAAGCATAATCCCATCACCCCCTCCTCAAGCTTAGATTTGAGATTAAAAAAAACTGAGCTTGGACAAATTGGCATGAAAATGAGCAGGGGGCAGAGATTTGGTGAGCACATCTGCTAGTTGCAAGCGAGAGGAAACAACAGAGGGAAGGAGAAATCCCTCAAGATAGTAGTCACGGACCAGATGGCAATCGATGTCAAAATGCTTAGTTCTCTCGTGAAACACTGGATTAGCAGTGAGGTGCAAGACAGCCTGATTGTCACAAAAAAGAGAGATGGGAAATGACACCTGTAAGTGAAGATCTCGAGCAATGTAGCCGATCCATTTAAGCTCACAGGAAGTCATAGAGAGACTCGTGTACTAAGCTTTAGCAGAAGATTTGGATACAGTTGATTGCTTCTTAGATTTCCAGGAGATCAAAGCAGATCCTAAGAACACTGCATATCTTGTGACTGATCTTCTGGAAACTTTACATGTTACCCAATCAGCATCACAGTAGGCATGAAGCTTAAGATCATTAGCTGAAGAATAGAATAAGCCATGATGTGGATGATGATTAAGGTATCTGACATGTGTAAAGCCCCACTGAGATGATGATGAGTGGGAGATTACACAAACTGACTCAGCTGGTGAACATCAAATGTGATATTTGGCCTGGTATAGTTAAGATACAAGAGTCTGCCAATGAGTCTTCTATAGGCACTGGGATAAAAAAGAAGGGCTGGGTTTTCATTATGAAAAGTCCAAGAGTTAGGAAGTGGAGTAGCAACAAGCTTGCTATTAAGAAGACCACAGTCTGACACTATGTCCTTGATATATTTTTGCTGATGAAGATGAATTCCAGAAGAGGTTCTGTGCAGCTCCAAACCGAGGAAGTAATGAGCAGGCCCCAAATCTTTGATAGTAAACTTCTGATGTAAAGATGCCTTAACTGCAACAATGGCATCAAGGGAATCTCCCATGATTAGAACACCATCAACATAGACAACTAAAGCCAGAAAATAAGAAGAAGTGAACTTTAAGAAAAGACAGTGATCATGGTAAGATTGATTAAATTTTAGGCTCAGAAGATGCTGTGTAAATTCCTTGTTCCATTGCATGGAAGCCTTATTTAATCCATAAAGGCTCTTAGTAAGCCTATAAACTAGATGTGGATCAGAGGCGTGATAACCATGAGGAAGTTTCATGTACACCTCCTCATCTAAATGCCCATGCAAGAAAGCATTGTTGATCTCTAGCTGATGGATATGCCAATTGGAAGCTGAGGCCAAAGCAAGAAGGATTCTGATGGTGACTGCCTTAGCCACAAGAAGTCTATGCCTTCTATGTGGTTGAAACCCTTGGAAACTAGCCTAGCTTTGTGTTTTTCTAAACTGCCATCTACATTAAATTTCAATATGTAGACCCGTTTTGAGCCAATGGCATTCTTTCTTAGTGGCAGCTTCACCAAATCCCAAGTGTTGTTTTGCTCAAGAGCAGTTAGTTCCTCAGTCATAGCTTGAACCCATTCATGTGAATGCTTTGCTTGCTGATAACTGGATGGCTCCTGAACCTGTGAAGCATCAAGAATATGTGCAGAAATAGTTGACTGAGGTTGAATGGAGGAAGATACAAAATCATTGGCCCGGACAGGTGGCCTGATAACTCTAGTGCTGTGTCTTGCACCGGTGTTGGATGGTGGAGAAGGGATAGGCAAAGAGAGTGAAGGATCAAAAGACTTTCAGAGATCAGAAGACTTTCAGAGATCAGAAGACTTTCAGAGATCAGAAGACTTTCAGAGATCAGAAGGAATTGTATCAGTGAAGGGAAAATGAAAGGAAAAAGGAAGTGTTGATGAATAAGGAAATATAGTTTCATGGAAAACCACATCCCTAGAAATGATCAACCTGTGATTTTGCAAGTCAAACAGTTTGTAGGCCTTTTGACCTGGAGGACAGCCAATGAACACACAAGGATATGCTCTCTCTGAAAGCTTATCCTTGTGTGAAGTATTGGTTGCATAAACCAGACAACCAAAAGTTCTGAGAATCTCCAGATCAGGTTTCTCATGAAAAAAACAACTCAAAAGGTATTTTCCATGAAAGAGTGGGAGTTGGGAGTCTGTTTATTAAATATGCGGCAGTCAAAACTGCATCTCCCCAGAAAATTTTGGTAGATTTGATTAAAAAAGAATGGATCTAGCTATTTGTAAGAGATGTTGATGTTTCCTCTCCACTACACCTTTTTTTTTGTGGAGTGTAAGCACATGATTTTTGGTGCAATATACCTGAATCTGTAAGCAATTTCTCACACTCAAAATTGACAAATTCACTTCCATTATCTGTCCTGACTATTTTGACTGAAGCATTAAATTGATTTTGTATCATGTCAAGAAACAGTTTGAGAATTGAAGCACTTGATCTTTGGACTTAGTCAGATAAGTCCAGGTGGATCTAGTAAAATCATCTACCACAGTTAAGAACTATTTGCAACCATTAATGGAACTGACTTTATAAGGTCCCCAGAGATCCAAATGAATCAACATGAAAGCTGACTGAGTAAAGCTAGGACTGAGTGAGAAAGGCAGCCTATGCTGCTTAGCCATAGGACAAATTGAACAAAGGCCATCATTATTAGACAAAGAAGCAATTTCAGAAATGTGCTTCATTACATCATGAGAAGGATGCCCTAATCTATTATGCCAAAACTGAAAAGGAAATGATGTCTGATAAACAACAACACCTATTACAGTTGTTTTGGGAAGTGTATGTGAAAATTTTGACTGAAGTCTCTGCTTGATAATCACTGGTTGAAATGATTGACTGTCTAAAATGTGTAGGCCATTTACTTCTTTGGTTGCTGTAAGAACTCTGTTAGTTCCGAGGTCCTACAACACACAAAGACCAGAAGAGAATTTGAAATTGACAGGTATGGATTTAGTAAGCTTACTTTACTCATAGACAGAAGATTATATTTGAAATCAGGAACATGTAGACAATCAACCAGGGTAAGTGGGAGATTTAATATGACTGATCCTATATATGTGACTAGTTTAATTGTGTGATTAGGTAGATAAACAGGTGTAGGATTCTGCATAGCAGTAGTAGAATGAAACACTGACATATTTGCACACATATGACTTGATGCCCCATTGTCAACAATCCATTTATCATCAGTCAAAGTAAAAACATTAAGGGAAAATTTTGTGACCAGGCTACCTGCAAAGTCATGATAATGAGCATAATTCACTACTCCATATTGATATGAAATCTGTTCTTTCCCTTTCTGCTTCTTATCCAGCTGAGCTTCCACAAATTTTGTAACCAAGGCATGCAGCTTTACATCTGGATCATTACATGTGCTACATATTTCTGATAACCTTGACCTAATTGAATAGGCTTCTGATAAGTTTGTGGAGCAAATTGAGGCTTGACAACAACATCTCTATTTCCTTCCCACCATTCAGGATATCCCTTGATCTTGAAGTAATTTTCCTTCACATGTACTAGTTTTCCACAATGATCACACTTCAGGTCCGATCTTCTAACACTTCTTCTTCTGAAAGAATCTGATTCTTCAAACTGATCAGAACATGATTCCTTGGTCTGATAAGGCATTTTCCTGTCCTTATAGACTCTCACAGCCATAGCTGAATTGTTTTGAACTTGCTGATATCTACGGTGAATGGCCTTCTGCTTCTCTATCCTGGTTATCATGGAGTATGCCTTCCCAACACTAGGAAAAAGATCCATTAGCAAGATCTAATGACTGATGGAACTATATTCCTCATTCAGGCCCATTAGGAACTGATGTAACTTATCATCTTCTTCCTCAGCAGGTAAGCAAGTATAATTAATGCAGTCTAGATTTCATCTCTTTCTTGGCCTTAAGCATGCATACCCATCCCAGAGAATCTTCAATTCAGTAAAATAAATAGCAACAGAATCATTCCCTTGTTTCAATTCACATATATCCTTTTTCAATTTGTGAATTAGAGGGCCATTACTCTCTCCAAATCTTTCTTTCAACTCATTCCACAAAGCATAAGCATCCTCACAAAACATAAAACCTCTTGCAATCTATTTGGAAATGGAATTCAGTATCCACGAAATTAAGGTTGAGTTTACATTATCCTATATGTCATAAATGGTGTCATCTGGATCTGGAGTTTGAATCTCACTAGTCAAGAACTTCAGATTTCCTTTGGATTTGAAGGTTATCACCATTGATCTGCTCCATATTATGTAATTGGACTCATTCAAGGGTTCTGCTACCGATACCAAGCTTGAATTATCTGCACTTTTCCGATCGAATAGATCATTAATCTGTGGCATTCCTCTGTGTGAAGTAGATCTCTCAGACTGCTGAACAGAGTCTATGGATTCATCATCAGAAGACAGGTTTTGGAGCTCAAAATGTTCAAAATTTAACGAAGATTAAAAAAAAACATCACCAGATCTTTCCCGGGAGCTCTGATACCATGAAAAATTATTTAAGTTTAGATTCAAAAGAAATGAAAAGCAAGTTTTCATTCACAGATTCATTCTTACATTCTGCAAAATGGAAAATGTGCCGTACCTTTAAAGGCCGTACTGGAAAAGGAGAAATAGGGTAGCCAATCAGAGCACAACAAGTGTCTAAGCTTTAAAAAAACAAAACTTGGGTTCTTGATGTCGTTTTATCTATCTTCACACTGAAGTTGGCGCTAGTTTCCATAGCTGCTTCAAACCTTAAGCTTGGCGCCATTTTTCAAGTTCCATCCGAAGTGAAGTATAATCCCATCAACCCTAAACCTAAAATTTCAATTGAAAGAGTACTGAAGGGAGAAAGAAGAAGAAGCAAGCCATTTCCAGAGCGCAGTCGGTGGGGAAGGCGGCGAGGCGGTTACTGCTAAAGAGTTCACAGGCACTGATGCACATGATGGGTGGGGCCCTCTTAGTGCCTTAAGTGAGAACAGAGTATAGCATGGCCCCGTAGATCTGATGGGGGTACTGAACCAGAATGGATTTATCCAGATCTCATTAATCTTCCCACCTCCTGATAAAGAAATACATTTCGATATCCTACAGACTCAATTACTGCTCTAATATACTCCCTCCGCCCTAAAGAAATTGGCACAATTACTTTTTCAAAGTCAAATTTAAAAAACTTTAACCCTAAATAAAGCTTAATATATACATAATAAAAATATCAAGTGGGATCTTGTTAGATTCATCTTAATGTCAATCTTCTAAATATCAATTTTATATGCGTAATTATTATATGTAGCTAGAGATATTAACGGTCAAACATTATCATTGAAGATCGTAAAAAAGTAATTGTGCCAATTTCTTTGGGATGGAGGGAAGTATGTTTTCATGCTTGTGATTAACTGACCAAACACCGAATATGCTTAAAATCGATTGAAGTTGGAGAAATCAATTCTACTCTTAGAAGAAAACAAAAACCCAGTTTTCTAACAAAAAAAGTTCTGACTTTACCATAGAAAAACTATCAACCCACAGGAAACACCAACCAAACAATAAATTTAAGACCTTACCTATACTAGCCCCTAAAAAGATCCAATATAGATACTTATTCCCAACTAAACCAAACATAAGGTCGTGGATATATAAATGTGCAGAATGCATTATTATAAATTCAGTAATAAAAAACATAGACAAGAAGGAAAACTATAGATTGAAATTCATAACAATAACAAGGAAAATTACAACACATTTCCATAATAATTCTGCACTCAAAAGAAGGAAAGTGAAGTTAGTAGGTTGTCTAAAATAAGGTTAGTACAGAATATTCGTTATCCTTAACTATTAACTGCTTCTAGTAATTCTCAAGTTCTCATATGAATTATGCAAGGACATGTAAATAATGCAACTATTAGAACCCCCACAAAGAGTTCTACACTAAACAACAAGCTGAGAATCAGCAAGTGTTTCATCAGAAGGCACAAAACTGGAAGAGGAAAACTGATCAAATTCGGGGGGAAAATTTTCTGCATTCAAAGGAGGTATGTTTCTCGTTATACAATCTGTACAATACATGCTATTTATATACATGGAAAGCTGCTCTAATTATCTAGCTAACCAACTTCAAAACAGAATCAGTTGCTAACTAATCAAAATATCTATCTAACTGTAACTGTGAAATTAATTCTAACTGCTACTAACTGTTTAATTAAAGAAGGAAATAATCAATAATATTCTTCAACCCCCTCCCCCTCCCTTCAAGATGGAGCTTCTTATAGAGCAGAAAAACCCATCTTGGACAACAAAGGATATAGCGTAGTAGCAGGGAGAAGGTTCGTAAATTCATCTGCTAACTAATACATGGAAAACACATGTAAAGGGTCTATGAAACCAGCAGTATAAGCATCACGAAAAAAGTGGCAATCAATTTTGATGTGCTTTGTTCGTTCATGAAATACTGGGTTTTCAGTGATCTGTAATGCAGCTGTGTTATCACAATGTAAAGGAATAGACAGTTAACACTTAATCCGGAAATCCTTTAACAAAAATGAAATCCATTTAATTTTAGCCGGTCATTGCCATACTCCAATACTCAGATTCAACGGAAGAGAGTGAAACCGTGTGTTGTTTCTTAGATTTCCAAGATATTAAGGATGATCCAAGAAAAATACAATAACCTATAATTGATCTCCTGTTAACTTTGCAAGTTGCCCAGTCTGCATCACAAAATGCTGATATAGAAAAATCTGACTGAACTGGAAAAAATAAACCATGTTGGGAACACCCTTTAAGTACTTAGCCACATGAAGAGCTCCCTGCCACTGGTGTTCAGTAGGTTGTTGCACAAACTGACTCAGTTGATGCACAACAAAAGTAATATCAGGCCTAGTAAATCCCAGATATAAAAGTCTCCCAATTAAATGTTTGAATTGGCCTGGATCATGAAGGAGAAGAGATCCCTCATTTAGAGGTTTCCAATCAGTGGGAAGAGGAACTGCAGCAGATTTGGCAAAATTAAGACCAAGATCTGAAATGATATAAAAAATATACTTCAGTTGGCTCAGGAAAATGCCATCTGGAGAATGTGCCAATTCAATTCCCAAGAAATATTTTGCTCTCACCAAATCTATAACAGTAAAAAGATTGTGAAGATATAACTTGAGATCCCTGATAGCTTCTTCTGAATTGCTTGAGATCAATACATAATCCACATAAACAATCACTGCCAAACGGATGTTGTTTGTGAATTTCAGAAACAAGTAATGGTCATTTTTGGACTGGATCATACCATAGGCAGTTACATGTTTTGTGAACTCTGCATTCCATTGCCTAGAAGCTTGTATTAAACCATATAAAGACTTCCTATGTTTACACACTTGGCCTAGTTTAGCCTTTATATAACGCTTGGGTGGTTTAAGGTACAGATCCTCCTGAATATAGCCATGGAGGAAGGCATTATTCACATCTATTTGATGAATATGCCATGATCTAGCTGCTGCAACATATAAAAATAACCTGACAGTTACTTGTTTTGCCACTGGAGAGAAAGAATATAATAATCCTATCCCTCAATCTGTGAGAATCCCCTTGCAACCAACCTGGCCTTATATCTCTCAACAGTCCCGCCCTGATTATATTTGACCTTATAGATCCATTTGGAACCAATAGCCCTTTTTCCAGCAAGCAAATCAACCAAATCCGAAGTTTCATTTGAATCCAAAGCAACTAACTCCAATTGCATAGCTTTTATCCACTGTTCATTCTTATAAGCTTGTTTATAAGAATGAGGATCATGTATTCTCAACACATTAGCCAAAAAGGACACATGTGCAGTAGAATAAGGTGGCAAAGAACTAGTTGTGTTTATTATGAAGTCCTGCATCCATTTTGGCTGTAGTTTAAAACAAGTGTTTGTCTTGATGAGGATCTTTGAGTGGAATGAATGAAGAGATTTTATGTTGGAATGGAAATACAGATTCCTTAAAAATTACATCTTTAGAAATGATCATTTTGTTATGCACAATATCAAACAGTTTAAAACCCTTTTGATTCATAGGATATCCCCGAAAAACACAAGGAAATGCTCTAGCACTGAATTTATCTTTGTGTGGCAAAGTATTAGTAGCATAACATAAACATCCAAAGATCTTTAGAACTGATAAATCAGGTGCTTTATCAAACAGAACCTCATATGGAGTTTTCCAATTTAAAACAGAAGATGGTAGTCAGTTGATGACAAAAGTAGCTTCTAAAATGTAGTCACCCCAAAATTTAGAAGGTAATAATGACTGAAACATAAAAGAACTAGCCACTTGTAATAAGTGTCTATGTTTTCTTTCAACTATTCCATTTTGTTGGGGTGTATATGTACAAGATTTCTGATGTAAAATCCCCCTTTTTGTCATTAAACTTTGGCAACCTAAGCTTATGAACTCACTCCCATTATCCGACCTAATTATTTTTACTGATGCATTGTATTGATTAGTTATCATATTCAGAAAATATTTAATTGTTCTAGGAACATCAGATTTGGATTTTAGAAGAAATGCCCAAGTAGTTCTAGTAAAATCATCTACACCATTTAAGAAATAGTTTGAACCATTATAAGATTTGATCTTGTATGGACCCCATACATCTAAATGAATAATTTCAAATGGTTTAGTAGTAGTAATTGAAGAGATTTGAAATAGAATTCTGGTTTGCTTAGACAGAGGACACACTGTACACATTTTATTCATATCTGGAATGTTCAATTGATGCATTTCATGCTTGGAAGGATGATCTAATTTGCAGTGCATTATTTGCAGCTCCATATCAGAAAATCTATTTACAGAAAGTGAAACTGAAGCTCTATTTTTGAACTTTTCTTTGTGTCTTCTTATGGTCTCTGAATGGTTGGATTCGTCGTAACAAGTAGTTTATGAAAATTCACTTTTTGTTTGCTGTTATTATACGTAGTTAAACATATTAACGATTAGACAAGTTTCTTGATAACCGTGAAAAAAATTCTGTGCAATTTAACCTGAGACAGTGGAAGTATGCATTTTATACTCGTGATTTTAGCCTTTGTAACATAACCTTAACAAATTAGCACAAACCAAAACCCAAAACTTAGGAATTTTTAAAATCATTCACAACATTGAGCCATATTCTCGAAGTTGATTTCAGTATTAACAAGTATGCAAAATAATAAGCTTTGGCAGTCAGATACCCGCCCAGAAAAAAAGGGGAAAAAAAACAAGAATCAACCTCAGGCGCAAAGACTTGCGAGCAACAATCAGTAAGCTCGTCTTGGACTGCGTGTTATGGTATAAAATGCCAATCTTTAAGAATTAGATACTGCAAACAAACCAATAACAGACTGCCTCCATATCCAAATTACACGATTACAACACAAAAACTCTAAAATCAATCACTCTTAACGGTTGCATCAGACAACACTGATGAAAAATCGATTATACCGATCACTGAAACCTACCTATGACCAGAATTAGATCAAGGGATTGATTCCACACAGCGAACCTGAGCTCATTTGGTCCGAAACCCCAAATTTGGGGCAGCTTCCGAGGGCCGCAACATGGGGATCTAGAATCGGGGGCACAACTAGGGTTATGTTGAGAATCGTCGCCACTAAAACTCCATTCCTGAACTCTGACAGCTGGATTCTGAATCCGCTGTGGGGAGCCTATCAGAGAAACTTCCCCCGGCAAATTCTGGTGCAACGGATCCGCCGGGAAGCATCGGAGATGGCAAGGAGGTATTCCGAGAGAATGTATCTTGTTGCGATAAATAGGAACACGAGCGAGGAGAAGAGTGCAAATATAACCCTACATAATCGATGAAAATACAGATATAACCCTATCATAATTAAAAATATAAATATAATCTTAGATATTTAGGTTATATGCAAATATAACTTTCTCCCGCAATTGGAGGCTGGAATACACTGAAAAGACCAATTTACCCTATAAAAAATGAAAATACAAAAAAAACATTTCATATTCCATACCCCTGAAAGCGTCAACAACTCTATCATCTTTCCCTATCACCTTCTTCCTCTTTCCCTTTTTTTTACATCTTTCCGTTCAAAAACATAACATCCCGGCGGTTAATTTAGGTTATGTTCAAACCGATGAGATGAATTCGCCACTAAGATGAACTCACCGAATTCTTTTTGAACACAACCTACCACCTTCTTCCACTTTCCCTATCAGCTCTGCAATTCGTCAAAAGCCATATCATCTCAGTGGCGATTGGTAAATTCATCTGGGTTCATGAACCGCCGATTTGTAACACACCATGGCAATTCATCAAATCCGAGGTAGAGTGGTGGCAGTTCCTCAAAGTCGAGGTAGAGTGGGACGGGAGATGATGGAAGTTGATGGCGGGGTGGCGATAGATGATGGAAGCTAGTGGCGGGGGCGATGGGAGATGATGGAAGTTGGTGGCGGGGGCGGGAGATAGTGTGGTGGTGAACGACGGAGGCCCGACAGAAGTCTTGGGCTGGCGGCGGGATGGCAGAGATTAAAGGTTCTGGCGGAGCGGCTCTGCTTCAAAGTTGAACACTTTTTCCCTCGCGCTTCTACTTCAAACTTCAGTCTCTCCTCTATCTTTAGGTTTGACCCTGTTCCATTTCTTGGTTGAAGTTTGAGTTTTTTTTGTGATATTCCTGCAAATTCTGAATTTGGGATTGTCTAAATCTTCTTCTTTTTTTTTTGAAAATTCTTAATGGGTTTGTGATTTTGTTGAATTGTATGATCAGTCTTGAAACCCAACGAATTTGTGATTTCTTCGACGAATGGAATTCTGATTTAAGCTTTGTGTTGTGGCCGTGGATAAGCGGAGGCAGGCGGCAGAACAGTGCTTTCAGAGGACTCGGGGGCGGGAGATGATGGAAGCTGGTGGCGAGGTTGATGATGTCCAACGGCGGAGCTCAAGAAGATGATAGGGCGGATGAGGGATGGGCGGAAGGTGGGGGCTGGGCTGGGCTGGGTGGGTGGTGGTGGTGGGGCAACGACATGGTGGAAAGGTGTTTGTGGTGGTAGCAAAGGGCAATTTTATCTTTTAAAATTTTGTATTAGGTTAGAAGGGTATTTTGGTCATTTCTGGTCGGTTAATGGCCGAAAATGGCCAGTCAATGTCGGAATAATGACTTTAAGGTTATATTTGCACTTATGTATAATAGTCAGGGTTATATTTACACTAAAAAAAACTCAGTGTTATATCTGCACTTTCTCCAACATATAGGATTATTTTGCATATTACCCTAGTAACATAGAGCATGAGATGAAGGGAAGAAGATTGGCAAAGTTGGATGTTGGGTAAAGTGGAAATATGATGTCCTTTTAGTAAAGTAATGAAGTCAAAAAATGACAGAAGTACCCCTGGTTGATACCAGAAAACAAAGAATTCTTAGTATATGGCGCTTTGCGAAAAGAAATACTAAATTTAATATTAAAAAATATGTTAATTAACTGCAAAAGTTTATGAGTCCGTCTCTTGAAAGACGGTCTTTCCATAAGTCATGGAAAGACCAAGGTTTAAAGTGTAAATTAGAAGAAATGATAATAAAATTTTTGGGTTGCATGAACCGGGTTATAAATTTTATAACTATTACATGTTGCATACTAAAATTTTGATATTACAACTAACATCTTTTACCTTTTATTATTCTAATTAAACCCCGTCTTTCCTAAGACTTTGCCAAAGTTTATAAGCAATACAACTTATAAGTAAAATAAATGGATAAAATGTAAACTATTTTTTGAATGATTCATTGAAAAAGGATAAATAGTTATTAGCATTCTGTGTTAAAAGGCAATTATGACAATAATAATAACTTGAATATTTTTCTTTTACATTGTCATTCAAGATGATAATTATTTTATAATATTTTTAAAGTAAATTTATTGAAAGTTCATTTATAATGTAGATTATAAAATAAAAATGTTTTGGAAGACAACTTCATAGAGAAAAGAATAAAGTGTTTAAAAAAAAATAGGAAAGTTAAAATATAATAAACGGTGTTCTAAACTACTTTTATTTTTCATCATTAGTAACTGAAACAAAATGAACATTTCAAGAGCAAAAACATTCACAAAATTCATTTTTTATTCAATTCCAACAATCAACTGTGCGGCATTTCAATAAGGAATTGATACGATTTAATTGATACACAGATTACATCAAACACTTTAATTAAGGAATAAATACAATTTAATTGATACAATTTTACGTGTAAAATGATATATATCATACACTATAATTAAGGAATTGATACGTTGGAATTCCGCCAATTCATTATGGAAAATGTATTAGCTAAAGTATTTTTTGATAATACCTGTGTCGATACACGTATTTATGAACGAAAATAATTTTAATTTTAATAGCTAATAAGCTTTTGTTATATTTAAATGAGAATTGTACACGATGTAATATTTAGAATAAATTTATATATATACTATTATACTATATTTATTTTTAAAAAGTCAATCTTTCTTGATACATAATAACTATTTTCTTATATTTAAACAAAATATATATATATATATGTATTATGGAAAAATATTAAATGTTGTATAAAAATACTTTACGCTATAAATAATATAGTGATAAAAAGTTGAAATATATGTTAATAATGAATCAATAATAATTAAATTATGGGTATTTTAAAAGTAAATAGCAAAAATACTCTTAGTTATAAATAGACGTATAAGATAACATACAACATATAAAAGAAATACTAAATCTAATTTTAAAAATATGTTAATTAACTCTAAAAGTTATAAGTAATACAACTTATAAGTAAAATAAATGGATAAATTGTAAAATATTTTTTTGAACGATTCATTGAAAAAGGATAAATATTTATTAGCATTAAGTGTTAAAAGGCAATTATGACAATAATAATTATTTGAATATTTTTATTTTACATTGTCATTCAAGATGATAATTACTTTATATTATTTTTTTAGTAAATTTATTGAAAGTTCATTTATAATGTAGATTATAAAATGAAAAAGTTTAGGAAGACAACTTAATAGAAAAAGAATATTTTTTTTTCTAAAAAATACGAAATGTTAAAATAGAGTAAAAGTTGTTCTAAACTACAATTCTCCTTGATCATTAGTAACTGAAACGAATTGAATATTTCAAGAGCAAAAACATTCATGAAATTCATTTCTGATTCAATTCCAACAATCAATTGTCCGACCTTTCACTAAGGAATTGATATGGTTTAATTGATACATAGATGTACATCAAACACTTTAATTAAGGAATGGATACGGGTTAATTGATATACTTTTAAGTGTAAAGAGATATACATATATTACAATTAAGGAATGGATACGTTGGAATTCCGCCGATACATTACGGAAAATGTATTAGCTAAAGTATTATTTTATAACAGATGATGTGGCAATGTTTAATTATGTCAGGTGTCAAAATTCTTTGAGGGTTGATGTGGCTAAGTGTTAGGGTGTCCCTTAAGCAAGCGATTGCCTTTTTAATATATAGTATAGATGTGGGAGAGTTGAGAAGGTCTGCGCGAATGGGTGTAGGTTTAGGAGAATTGACTATTCAAAATATCCTATAAAGAAGAACTAGTAGTGTTAAATGTAGTCTTTAGTGCAATACAATGTAGTACAATTTTACTCTTTCTTTTTCTTTTCTTTTCTTTTTCTTTCCTTTTCTTTTTCTTTCCTTTTTTTTCAGCTTCTCTTTTTTATTTCTTCTTTTACAATTTCAGAATTATATATTTTAAATATAATAAATTACACTTATTATTTTACACTATTATTATTGTTGTGATTTGAGAAAAAAATGAACTATATGAATAAATAGTTGTTAATATGTTAGGGAAATATATTTTTAAATTTGAGGGAAGTAAAAGATTAAATTATTTTTCAATTAGTACTTGATTATAACAAAATAGTTTCAACCATTTACATTATTTTGATTGTCATTCATGATTGGATCTAAAAATTAAAATTATATATATGTCAATTTGCGTGTACCAGTACGTAATAAATTTGATTTAAAATTAATAATTAGTTTCTTCTTGGTTGGATATATGGTATAATATTCCAATCATCTATTAGTAAGGTTATAGATTATTGATTATATCGAGTATATAAAACTATATATATTATATATATATATATATATTATTTTCATTTGGAAGAATATTTTTATATAATATATTTCCAATATTGAAATTATCTAATAAATTATTGATGATAATTGTTTTGAGTTTAAATTTGGAAGATGAATTGCGATACGGTGTGTTTGACTATGAGGAACTTGAATAAATATTTGGAGTCATACTGGCTTTTTTCTTAAAAACCCCCTTCATATTAGCATTTAAAGGAAATTACAGACTTGTCGTCCAAGTTTGAGTGCAGCATTATGTTGCTCCATTAGCACTGATCTAGGGATATGCTTAGCTTGGAAGCTTTTGAAACTAATACATAAGAAGAACCTAACATCATATACTAAGCTTTGGATTTCCCAAGGTGACGAAGATGGGTTATTTAGCGTCTCCCCAAGGACTGCCGAATCCGTGATGAAGAGCAGGTCCTCTTGTTCTCTGTTCTGAGATCTTGCAGCTGCTTGTACCGCCCTCCAGCAGGCGCATGCTTCCATCTGTAAAGGCGATGTTGCCAGGAAGAAATATGAACCTTTGATAACTCCCTCGCTTTTCTCCTTGGGGATTTTCCAGGCTGTCGTGCCAACAGCCTTAGCCTTTTGGAAGGATCCATCACCGATAATTCGTGCAAAACGTTCCTGCCTAATGTGATCCTCAGCCTTCTCCTCTCTCTGGACTCTAATGCCTTCTTTCTCCTGTTGCATTGTTTGCTGACCTTCCCAAAAAATAGCCAGTTGATCATGATGTTCAAACTCGCAGCTTAATTGGAAAGTCCATGCATCCATTGCCGCCTCCCAGCTATGAATAGGATCCACATATTGGTGCCTCGGAACTTCTGAGTTCCTATTTTTCCATATCTCCCAGAGTATGTAGATTGATAGTTGAATTGCACTAGGGTCTGGTGCCTTGTGGATCCATTTTTAAGCCGGGCAGCAGATGCGACTTGGTGACCCTGGGAGAAATCGAAACCACGGGTTGAAGCTCGCCAGATCCTCCTTGAGGTACCGCATTGGAGGAAAAGATGATCATTGTTTTCAGCCTGTTCTCCACACCTCGTACATGTTGGATCATTTGTGATTCTACTTTTGACTCTGTTGCACTGAGTAGGAAGAGCATTTGTAATCAATCTCCATAAGTGGATATGCAGCTTATGGGGTAATTTCAGGCTCCAAATCATATTCCATAATTTCTCATCCATATGCTGATTACTTGCGCGACCCTGTTTTTGCTGGGACCTATATTCCTCCATTGCCAGATGATACCCTTTTTTGACTGCGTATTCTCTAGGGGTGGGCAAAAAAATCAAAAACCGAAAACCGAACCAAAAACCGAATTATCCGAATCCGAATAACCCGAACCGAATTTAATATACGGTTTTTGGATAACCGAATTGAATAAACCGAATTTTGAATATGGTTTTTGGTTTGGTTTTGGATATTGAAACTCAAACCGAAAACCGACCCGAATACCGAATTGTAAATAAATAAATAAATTAAGTATATATAATAATAAATAAAATTTAAAAATGCAAAACTAAATTTATAAGTAAATATAAGTGGGAGGACTAATCTATACATTTTAAAAAATTACCCCAAACATTAACATGAAAATGTGAAATGGATCAAATAGACAATAGATTGATATTCAAGTGTTTTACAATCCATATTCATTATAAAAAAAGTTTAATAAACTAGTTCGTTTAAATTTCTTATAAATTGAAAAACAAGTGTACATATATATATATGTATATATGTATATATATATATTCTTATAAATTCTTATTGCCTATTGGAATGAACGTAAACGGAAAGTATTAACTGTAATCAATAAATATTATATCTAAACTACAGTGATCTTATTAATCACAGTGATAAGGTGCACGAATAATTAATTCTTCAACAGTAATCTTTCATTAGACTAAAGCATTCCTCAAACAATGGACATTTTCCTCTGCTCTAAAAAATTAACAAACTACAATGGACTCATAAGTCATAAGAGATTACTTGGTGAAGAGATGAAAATAGTGATTAGCCAACCGAGAAGCATAAACAAGTGAGGATGTGGATCGTTGTGTAATGGTTATGCTTCTAGTAGCATGAAAATGAGCCTATTTCAATCTGATTCGTAAATCGTAATCTCCAGTCTCCACTTCCCATATTCACTAAAACAGAAGAAGAAAATATGTCAGTTCAAAGTCAAAACCAACGTTTAAATCTACTCGTATATAACCTAAAGCAACTAGCCTGGTACAACCTTTATTTACCCGCAGACAGTGGCAGAACCAGAACTGATTTTAAGTAGGGGCGGGATGATAATAGTAGAAAAATAATTTCGCATAATGCACGATCTAGAATGTATAAAATATCATTTTTACATAAACATAAGAGTCCGTCTCTTGAAAGACGGTCTTTCCATAAGTTATGGAAAGACCAAGGTTTAAAGTGTAAATTAGAAGAAATTAAGATAAAATTTTCGGGTTGCATGAACCGGGTTATAAATTTTATAACTACTACATGTTTCATACTAAAACTTTAATATTGCAACTAAGACCTTTTACCTTTTATTATTCCAATCAAACCCCGTCTTTCCATAAGCATATGGAAAGACCGTCTTTCCCAAGACTTTGCCTAAACATAAAGATGTAAGAGATAAAATTAATGATAATTTAGATTTTATATTTTAACTAAATATAATACATTTTAATACATTAACTCTTAGTTTTAAAAAAATACAAGTCCTAATAATTTTGATGAATACATCTACTAAAATATGTAATTTTAAACTTACAAAAATTTAAAAACCGTAATATATAAATATCATAGTTAATTAAGGAGAAAGTCTCCTATTAGACCATCTAAATGTTTGACTAATCATGAAAAATCTCGTTTCAATAACTATTATGGTCAAATTATAATTATTTATACATTACTGTACATTTTAAAAGTTATGAGAAATTTGTTGCAATAAATAAAAACAAATATTAAATCAACTTATTAGCTGTATCAGTTATAAAATAACCTCGTATAATAATTTGTCAGTCTAAAACAAGAGATTGTGTTAATTTAATAGTGGAAATTTTGTTTCACCCTCTAAATGTATTTAAATTACTTATATAAATAGAAGAGAAAGAAATCATAAAATATATGAGTCTGTCTCTTGAAAAATGATCTTTCCATAAGTTATGGAAAGACCAAGGTTTAAACTATAAATTAGAAAATATGAAGATAAAATTTCTGGGTTGCATGAACTGGGTTATAAATTTATAACTAATATATGTTGCATACTAAAATTTTAATATTGCAACTAAGACCTTTTACCTTTTATTATTCTAATTAAATCCCGTCTTTCCATAAACCTATAGAAAGACCGTCTTTCCCAAGACTTTGTCAAAATATATTATAAACACATTCATCGAAAAGGTAAAAAACATAAGTCAAATTAATAGGGTAATAATAATAAAAAGGATTTGATATCAAACGGTATTAAATAATCCTCAGTCACAAAATACTCCTCAAATTAAATAATGTAATAATAAATGGAAAAATTTTGGAAAATACCGTGTTTCCATTATTCCGTAGGCTTATGAAAAGATAGAGTTTAATTATAATAATACAAAGTAAAAGGTCTTAGTTGGAATATTAAAATTTTATTATGCAACATGTAGTAGTTATAAAACTTTTATTTTGATTGAAAAAAAAAAGAACAGCAAGGCAATGCCATAATAATATAGGTGCATAATAATATAGGTGCATAAAATAAAAGTACACCTATATTCCGCAATGGATTCTTCATGGCCAAAGGCAAGGCAAGGCAAAAAAATGTCATGCGGCTGCCTTGCCAAAGGCAAAGGGGATTTATTCCCACATCGGAAGGAAGAGCATATGTTGCCTTCCAATTTCCCTATAAAAGTAGGGAACTTCATCCCTTACCTGAAACAAAGCAATTGAAGCAAATGCCAAATGGGCCTTTAATGGCTAATTACTTGGCCCTAATTTTTGGGCTGTAATTATTCATTTGGAATTAAAATTTTAGTATGTTTATGGACTTTTTTGATATGGTCCATAATCAATTAAATCAAATTCAATTTGAAAAAAATTGGAATTTATTCGGTTTATTTAGTTGAAACTTGAATTTGGTTTCAAGAATTTGAATTTTAAATTTTTGGGTAATTTGAATTATTTGATTGGTTTTTGATTTTTGAGAAAAAATCAAATAATCTGAATCAAATAGTCGGTTTATTCGGGTTCAAACCGAATTCTAACCGAAACCGAATTTCAAATTCGGTTCGGTTTTATTTAGGTTATTCGGTTAATTGGGTCGGTTTCGGTTTTTGGCCTTTTAAGAAAAAAACCGAATAAACCGAATTGAATAAACCGAAACCCGAATAAACCGATCCGACGCCCACCCCTAGTATTCTCCATTTAAATTTGGTCTCCACGGAGGGAGTCTTCATGCAAAGCCACCCTGCTAAGATGTATAGACAGAACATGAGAAACAGCTTGTGGCAGGAAGATAGTTCTTATTAGGGGGGATCTCCATGTTCTGTCCTGTTGGATTAAGTGCGCCACTTTGAGACTTGCCAGTTCTCAACATTTTGCCGCCTGATAAGTGCATTTTGCAAACAAAATGCAGTCATCTGCATACATTGGATGGCTAATCCTAGGACCTCCTCTCGGAACTCTTACACCCAACGCTTCATTTGTTCTGAGCCTACTCTCCAACCAAGCCGACATGTATTGTTGTGCTATGATAAAAAGATACGGGGAAAGAGGTATTGGTTCACCATATAGTATCTTCACACACAATTAACTTTTGGTATTGCTGCCAATAGTCAGAAATCTTCTGTTCTAGATCATAAATGTTGGTACTGAACTCCCTAATTTTGTTGGCATAGAGTGCTGCATCTGTAGCTTGCTGCAATAATTGAAGCTTCCTATAAGCTTGTTTCAGTTGCTTCTCCAAGTTTCCAAAAGATGTAGAACTTCAGTTACTTAGATGTTGTAAAGTGACTTGCAGCTTTTGATCCATCTTTTCAGTTTCAGATAAAGAGTCACTTTCATGTTGTGTGAGAGACCATACCCTTTACACAATCTGATATGTAGCCGAGACCTTAGCCCAAAATAGGCCCGTCAAATGGGTTAATTGGATAAATTCATTATCCAAACCCAATGGGTCATTATTCAATGGATCATTATTCAATTAACCCATTTATTAATGGGTCATAATGGGTTGGGTCATAAATGAGTTGAGTCATTAAATAGATAACTCAGTGGATAACCAATGAGATATTCATATGACCCAATGTGTTAAAATATATTATCCAATAAGTCATTATCCAATAAGTCATTATATAATTAACCCAATAAGTTATCATCAAACATTTTCTATCGATTTGGGTTACAAGTTGTCATTATCCAATGGGGTCAGGTATTAAATGCTCATTATTTTTTAGGATTTGGGATGAGAATAATTATATTAATAGAAAATTTTGATCTCAATGTGTCTCATATTATGTTAACTCAATGGGAACCTAACAAATACCCAATAAATATCCAAAATTACCCAATTAAATGCATGTGTAATATTTAACATAAATATTCACTATAATTTACAAATTATACAAATTATAATTCACAAATTATTCGAGTTCAATCTCGTACAATATTCTGGTTCATACAGTATTCGAGTCGAATTCAATCTCGCACAGTATTCGAGTTCGTACAATAGTCGCACTCAATCTCGTACAGTATTTGAGTTCTTACAATATTCGAGTTCAATTTCGTACAATATTCGAGCTCAATCTCGTACAGTAATCGAGTTCGTACAATATTCGAGTTCAATCCCGTACAGTATTCGAGTTCGTACAATATTCGAGCTCGTACAATATTCGAGCTCAATCTCGTACAGTATTCGAGTTCGTATAGTATTCGAGCTCAATCCCGTACAGTATTCGAGTTCGTATAGTATTCGAGCTCAATCCCGTACAGTATTCGAGTTCAATCTCGTACAGTATTCGAGTTCATACAGTATTCGTGCTCAACTCGTACAGTATTCGAGTTCGTACAATATTCGAACTCGTACAGTATTTGAGCTCGAGCTCAATCCCAACTAATATTGTTCGTTAATTTCATCGAGTTTACAAAGCCAACATATTATATATTATATATTTTTATTAAATATAACATTGTATACATAATATTATATTACATAATATAATAAATGATTATATATTAGGGAAAAATTAAATCATTCGTAATCAAACTTGTGAAAATTTAGTTATCTTGTGATATGAAATTATTCACGGGTCACCCATTACCCAACCCTACTCAACCCACTCAAAATTATCCAACGGGTAAATCATTATTCAACCCAACTAAACCCAATAACTACAACCCAATTATATCCATTAACCCAATGAGTCATTATCCAATAAGTCTTATACAATAAGTAAAAATAGTATATGGATAACGATTATCCAACTGGTGACCCGATCTGTTTGACGGGCTTAGCCCAGAAGGCCTCAAATCTGCAAATATTTTCCACTCTAGGAATCTCATATTGCAAATGCAGTACCATAGGACCATGATCTGAGAAAATAATCGGCCGATTCCTAACCTTTGCTTGTGGAAATTTGTTAGCCTAGCTTTGATTCATTAAAGCTGTGTCTAATATTTCAAGAATAGTATGGGGAGCATCCTATTATTTGACCAGGTGTACCACAAACCAAGTAAGGTACTCCCTCTGATCCACTGTATATGGCCTCAATTTTTTGGTACTTATATTTTTAAAAAATCATTTTTTTGAAACTTGGGAATGAAGGATTGACAAGTGCTTTAATGGACACTTGATTAATTTCGATTTTCATAAAAGCAAGTCTCCAATTTTTCCCTTAAACTTTCCCTCAAAAAAAGCTTGGTCACATGGACCTCAGCATGGTTTAAGATGGAAAACCTGCTTTTCTCACAAATGTAGAGGTAAAATTTGCTCATTCAACACATTTTAGAGGGAAAACAAAAATTGAAATTCAACATAATGGGATAAAGCAGTCCTATCTTACAGACTTTCTAAAGATGACACTCCCCTATAAATACCATTGCACCTGGTATACTCCAAACCTGTTCATTTACAAACTAAAAGGGTCTATTTAAAAACCCTCTGAACCAGAGGTTTGCATTGCAGGAATTGAGAAGCCAAGATAATGGATGGTGGTGGGGATGTAGGTGACGTAGCTGGTGTGGAGGAAGTAGAACTCAGTCTATCGGCGAGGTGAAGGCTATCGGAGCTAGAGCGCACCCACATCAGTGTTTTCTTTGCGCAAAATGAGGAAAATGGTAAGCTTTCGTGGAAGAAGCGCATTGAGGCAGCAACCCGGTGGAACATTTCTACGAGGACAGTATCAAGGCTTGCTGGTCTGCAGAGAAATCAACAAAGATTAGGGCTGAAAGTAGATTTGAAGACAAAAATGAAAGGAAAAAAAAGGGAGGCCATCAATTGAAATAGACAGATAAATGGTTCTTGCCACTCCTCTACCAAAAAGAACAACAGAAAGATCGTTTGCTGCAGCCATGAGTGTAAGCAAATCAACAATGCACAGATGGATTCATGAAAAGCAATTGAGGAGCCACTCGAATGCAATCAAACCACAAATCTCAGAAGTTAATCAATTGAAAAGGGTACAATTTTGTGTTAGTCATTTGAAGCACAACACTTTGAGTAAGAAAAAGTTTCAAGGACATGCATCACATTATTCACATTGACGAGAAGTGGTTTTTTTATGACAAGGGTTGCTGAAAGATATTATCTATTACCTGAAGAAATGGAGCCACATAAGACTATACAAAATAAGAGGTACATTACAAAAGTTATGTTTTATATGTGCTATTTCAAGGCTTATGTACAACGAAGATGGTGACCTAATATTTGATGGTAAAATTGGCCTTTGGCCAATCGTGACATAGGAGGCTGCAAAAAAAAAAAAGATGCAAGAATCGTCCTGCTGAAACACTAATTATAGTCCCCGAAAAATCTGTAAATCAAGAGGTTACGAAGAGGTACATGTTGGAAAAATTAGTTCCCACAATCAAGCAAAAATGGACCTTACTTGCTAGCATAAACATTCTGATTCAACAAGACAATGCACGACCACATATTTGTGTGATGATGTTGATTTCAGAAAAGTAGCCCAAGCGGATGGTTTTGACATCAGACTGGGTTTTCAGCCACCTACTTCACCTGATCTAAATATGTTGGATCTAGGTTTTTTTAAGTCTATTCAATCTTTGCAACACCAAACAACGTAAAAAACTATTGACGACTTAATTTCAGCAACTGAGCATGCATTTTTTTTAATTGAATGCAAGGACACTCGACAATGTGTTCCTAACTCTACAAGGATGCATGGTGGAGATAATGAAATGTGGTGGTTCAAATAGATACAAGTTGCCACACATGAGCAAAGAACGGTTAGCTAGAAGTGGTGCATTGCATATAGACCTAGAGGTGGATGACGCATGGGTAAGAACTTGTGTTGCTTATTTGCAGCAAAGAAATGTAACGAGTGGGCTTCATAGGCTGATCCAAGATCTACAGGAAGCCAACATTCAACCAGCCTAGAAATGTTAGCAATGTATTTTTCTTCAGTTTTCATTAGTTGGGTTGCAGTGATTTTCTAAAAATGGGCAAGATTATGTAAACATGCTGCTATATTTTTGCAATAGCTTGTTTACATGCAACCATATTGAATGAAAGCTAATATTATTCCACAATACTTTCTTGGCAAAACAAAGTATGAGTACTTATTATAGTTACAAACTGACCACATAAATGACCACATAACTGACCACATATATGACCACAGACTGACCACAAACTGACCACGTAAATGAACATATAACTGACCACTCGTAAATGACCACATAACTGACCACAAACTATTAACTAGTAAGGGAATCGATACATGGCCACATTACAGGCATGGTGAATTGAATATAAGGCACCCAAAGTAATCATAGATTACATTAATTGAATATAAGGTTCTTCTAACCAAAGTAATCATACGTCCTGCAAATTTTTTAACTTAAAGTACAAGCTGCATGAGTAACAAGCTGCAGAACCTGATAATTTAACACAATTTTCCAATCAAGGGGACCCACACACATAGGGAATTTTCCAATATTGTTTTACTGTTGATTGGGCATCTGGGTAAACAAGTATCATCATGGAGAGTGGTAAAGGTCGTGCTCTCTGTTCTACCCATGGAATTAGCTTTATATAACAGGTAAAGTAAGATAAAATATTTTTCTATGGTTGCATTTTAACTAAAATGATTGTAACAAGCCTAAGTGATATAAGTTGGTGTCAATCTATCAAAATTGCAAATAAACGTTCAGAATAATTAAAGGTCATAAGGCTTTAAACAAGACTTACGATCTACATCCCCAACTAGAATGAAGTAAACATGCAAACTATGGACGATCTTCAGGCAATCCACTATTTTCGTAGCAGCAACAAGGGCCTGCACATTGTCAGGAAGCAAAATATAAACTAAGAAAACAATCTAGCAACTACAACACTACCTGTGAAAATACCACTCTGTTTGAAGAAACATATTGTTCAGAAAACCAATGAAAGCTAAACTGATTCTTTATTTCCACGTGAAAGGAGAGCTTTTTGGTATGTTAGAACATCGTCGTGTAAAATGAGAGCTTCTTGTATGACTGTTGCTCATTAAAACAGCATTCCTAATTAAATTTTAAGCTCTTAGCCTGTCCAAATAACATAGCCTATCTCGGGGAAATTGAAGCTCTTAGAGCCTGGCCAAGTATCATCTTGAAGCGTACTCGGTGAGTAGTACATTGGGCTTCCAGTTCATATAAACCTAAAAATTCAAATCCTCTCTCATATTTTGGTACTCCCTCCATTTTTTTTTCATTGGCACACTTACTAAAAGTGGTGTTTTTTTTAATTGGCACTTGCTATTTTGGGCAAGTTTAAGGTTTTTACATCCACTCATTTTACTTTCTCTTCTTTCAATTCAATTTCATCCACTCATTTAGCATCTCCTCAATTCTAACACCAAAAGAGAGGTGCCAATGAAAAAAAAAACGGAGGGAGTATCTCTGAATATACCGTCAGAAAAATATTTGGGAAACTATTATAAATTGTAACTAATACCTGTCTGATGAACTGCCTTCCAAATACTTTCCCAAACGTTGGAGCATCAGGCAAGGTGACCCCTTTAAAGATGTTCACCTTCAGACTAGTGTTAGAAAAAATGAAAGTCAGAATCTCCAAGACAGTGACAAACTATTCTTTATGCCTCAAAGTTTTTGAAGTTGCACAAAAACTGAGATGTATGAAGCTAACAAATGCATCATGATAACAAAGTTGTTTATTTTAAGCAACAATCCTGCTGTTGGTTGAAAATTTGGTAAATAGGGTTCTAAGTCTCCTTTTTTCCATTTCAGGTAACTATTCTATCTGCTCCAAGTATATATATCATCTCTCGGTACCTTTTAATGTTTCTCCAAAGCACACCACACCTAAAATCACTTGCCAATAAAGAATCCATTTGGGTAAAGAAGAAATGACATCACACAATAAAAGGAAAGACGGACTTAAGTAGTAGTTTTCAATAAAGCTAGGAACAGAGCAACATGCTTCCAAGGGGTCCAAGTGCAGATTCTGCTCTACAACTGGACTTTGATTAGCTCCATGATCAGCGTTCCAGATTGATTTTGTTTTCAGTAAGTGGCCATACTCGTGAGGAAGTACTAAGCAGGTAAGCTTCCACGAAAAGAAAACACAGTCGTCACTTTATAATTCAGTAGTTTAAAGCCCTTATTTTATGTAAAAATAAATTAATGTAACCAAGTCACAGGGTGGTACCTTAGACACTGCCACCACATCAGCACCCTGCACATAGGTGCCTGCCACAACACATAAATATCATCATGTGGATTTCTACCAAACATACAATATTATTCTTGTAAATCATTGGCAACTTGTCTAAAATGTTTTAAGAAAAACCTATCATTAAAGACTCCATTGCTTAAATGTGAATGAGAACCAAGCAGAGTTATCATAACCAAATAAACATGATGCACAGTAACCCTAAAACAAACTAAAAAAAAAAACTTTTCAAAATTGACTATGATACCAGCTTCTCACATGACCCAAAAAATTGTAAAGCTGCAAGACAAATTCAGGACGGCTCTCTTCATCAGTGTGAGTTGAACTAGAGACTTCGGCCTACACGAAGAACAAAAATGAACAAAAATCAACCAAGAAAGCTGTAGAAAAACAAACATATTTCAAAACACTGCAGCCAAATTACCTCTCTATCCCAAATGAAATAAATTCCATCCCCGATAACTCCTTCGCGAACAACAACCTCTCCAGGCTCTTCGAAAAACATGTAAAGCAAAACCAACATCAGCACCACACATCAACCAAATGACAACATTTGAGCAACAAAATCTAATTAATTCATTTCAACACTAATTAATAGATTGCATTAATTGAATATAAGGTTCTTCTAACCAAAGTAATCATACGTCCTGCAAATTTTTTAACTTAAAGTACAAGCTGCATGAGTAACAAGCTGCAGTACCTGATTGTTTGGTCTCATGTGCTAGAACCCCTAACTGTTGAAGAAGCTTACATGTCATTGCCGACTGTTCCTTCATAACTTATACATCACGATTAATTTTCCATTCATTTCATACAAATTAAAAATAAACAAACCAGATGTTTCCCAAAAATAGTTCAACACTGCAATGTTCTACTACGATATACATTAATTACACAATACATAACAAATAACAGCCTCCAAATCAACAGTTCACGAGAATTACAAACCCACAAACAATTATTTGCAGCAGGAGTTTCATAAAAGTTATTACAACACATACTTTTCCAAACTCATTCTTTTTCACGTCTTGGACATAAATAAATCCAATTGTTGATACGAGTCTCAGTCGGTGCTTCATTCCCACATTTTCCAAGAAGCATAGGTACGAACTTCGGGTTTACCTTTTGAAGAAGCCGTCTCTTCTCCTATGTCAACACTGACAATGACCTCTGTTGATTCACCATCGTTGGTTGCTCATCATGTGATACTAATAAGCTGACAGGCGAAAGAAATCTGGAACTAGATGCATTGTCATGACGAAGCTGCTGAAAAATCAGAACTTATGATAAGAAGTAACAAAAACCTCTCTTATATCAATCACTGTTAAAAGAAGACAAAAGAAACCTTAGTGCAAGAACATATACTGATTCACAAGGATTGTTCGAAACTAATTTTACACATAAGCATGCCTTCTATTTTCGCTTTTCTTTCTCTCTTACCACTCAACCCACTCCTCCTCTCTGTTGCATCATTTAAAGAAATTGTGCTTTACGAGCACAAGATTCTTACAGGATTGTGTTTTTTCTATAGCTTCTTAACCATATCAGACATTAATTTATTTTTACAGAATAGAAAGGCTCAGGGCTAAAGAAAGGCTAAAAAGAGAGAAAAAAAAGCAGCAAAGCTTCTGGAGGTCTTGAAAACCAGCTCACAGTCACAAAGCTATGGCTATTCCATAAGTCTAAGATCAGATTTGTTTCACAAATTCTCACGCATAAAGAGCATATTCAGTACCCTCCCAAGAAGCACATTCACTACCCTCCCAAAATCCCAACTTGGCAATTGATAGCTAAAGAGAATAATTAGAAATGGATAGCAAACCTAAGAGCTCTATGAGTGAAGCTTCCCCGTACTAAGAGATTCCAGCAGCTGCTTTGTCCACCGATTGTTCAATTTTCCCTTCCTCGAAGAGATGACCGAATCACCTACGAAATGGTTCCACAAAAAGTGTTCATTATACAGCATAAAGAAGCAGTATTTACCCCGCCCCAAAAACATGCAAGAATAGAGACAACACCTAGACTCAACGGCGACACACAGGACTCACCTTCGGCAACCTCAGTAGACCATTCACCACTCCCCCAGGTTGAAGGCGTCTGGGAGTCAGAACTCTAAAAAAGCACAGATGGCCACTTCGACTCCATGTAAGCGATCAATCCGCTCGCCCTCAGCGGCCCATACCAGCCCACACCCAGGCCATCGTATGAGAGATAAATCACGGTAGCCCAGCATCAGGACCCATGGGCTTGGCATTGCCTCGGTGCGCACAAGGGAGCCTTGCAAAGCAAGAACTCCCCACACTGCCGCTGCCGAGGATCGAACCTGGGATTATTGGCTTACCCACCCATGTCCCAACCACTGGGGTACACCCGTGGGTGTATCGACTCCATGTAAGCGCCTTCAATGATGCTGGCCGATGATGGTTTAGAAGGGCAACCATCTTGCTTGATGCTCTCAGGCAGCTCCACGGGAGTTTCCCCCACATAGGAATTGTAGTCGACGGGAGAGGCTGACTGGAACTGGTCTGGATCGGTGTCAGGTGGTAGAGACAAGGTAGGACTGTCTGAATCTACGGTGGAAGGTGGCGGAGAATGCATGCCTGAACCCTAAGACGAGGGTGCGGCGACACCGAAGAAATTTGGATTTCAGAGGAGTGGTTCTTGCGAGTGAGGGTAGAGATGGATAGGAATGAAGAATGTTTAGGGTTTCTAGTTAATAAAGGGTTGTTGGATTGGGTTCAAGAATGGATATGGGGAGAGAAGATAAAAATTTGAATTGGGCTAAGAGACCCAATTAAAAAAATGTGAGGGAATGATTAAGGATTTGGGTTTTATACCCTATTCCATAATCATGTTTGGGTCAGCTTTACAAACCAATAAATGATGGATAAAAACTGTAAAATTATGGAAAGGGGAGGGGTAAAGATGGAAATCTGAAACTTGATCCCCCCTTAAAATGGAAATTGTGTAAGTGTAGCATTAAAAAAATCAGTCATAATAAGAAAGTAGGCCATATACAGTGGACCAGAGGGAGTAAATCTTTTAAATCAAGCTTCTAGATGAGGAGTTGTACTTTGGATTGGTCTAGTATGTATTGGAATCTAGAATGTGTGAAATGATTGTGCTTTGCTGTATTCACCTACTTTAACAGTAACACCATGCATGGTGTCAGACTCACATGCACAAATTTTTTTAATTAAACTTTTGTTTTAACTTTTAATTTGTTCCACTATTTATTTATTATTTTTATAATTAATTAAATTTTATCTTTATTTCATTTCTGTACATATTTGTATTATAAATATTTTTAACAATTACCATTTATTATTTTATATTACTTAAATATATATGTACATATATATATATATATATATATATATATATATGTTATTTACTCAACATCATGGATTAAAGCTTTCTTAAAAATCATAGAATAAAAATAGAAAGAATGAACATAATGTGGTTCGTATATCTTATTTACCGAAGAAAAAATATGATTTAAAGATGAGTAGATAAGTAATTCGGGTATACATTGATAAAAAGTTTTCTTGTCAATTTATTTCTTCCTTATATTCTTTATGATTATTCTATTTGTACATCTAGAAGTTATTTTTTCCCCTCATCGTTTATTATTATATTTGGTAATATTAAAATTACTAATATGATATTGATATTGAATTTACATATGTGTTAATATTAATAATATAGTGATAATAATACTAGCACTATTATTGTAAATAAATATAATAGTTATTATTAATATTATTAAAATTTATTTAAAATATTATCAACAGAGATTAACATCTAGATTAATCAATAATTATTATTATCATTTCTTCAATTAGAGTGAAATTAAAAGGTTCGGTTGAGATAAAACAATTTTTATCTGTGTTATGTTTAGTGTATTAGTCTAATTATGTTCGGGGTTTCACAGCTGTAATTTTTATAAAATTTAAATATTGTATTTTAAAAGTTAAAGCAAATAATAATGTGTATTTGAATTTTCAACTATAAAAATATATAATATTTTTAAATTTCTAAATTAGTATGTAATTTAACAAATGCACTGTATATAGTAAAAAATACGTAGACTGTCCATAAACTTATGGACAGACTACCTATCATGAGATCCACTCTTGGAATATATATATAGCACCTTATACATCTTTTGGTCCCCGGTGCCAATACCACGTTTGTTCAGCAATCAACAATTTAAAAATAATTTGTTTAGTCCCTAAAGGGGGGTTTCAGGTAAAGTCAACGACAAATTGGTCAAAATGTGTAAAATGACCATTATACCCTTGAGTTTTACAAAAAAAGAAAAATAAAATAACCTTCTGTGTGAAGTCACGGGCACAAGAACATTGCTCCCAAATTGAGTGAGCGAACATCATGTGCTCAATTGAATGCCCTTGAGATTCGGGCGTCGCTGCCATCCCATGTACGATGTTGTATTACTAAGTTATGTTTTTTCTTCAAGTCTATGTGTTCAAAAACCATCAGTGTTGCAAAGCTTGATCGGTTGCAAACTATGATTGTAGAAGTATTGTGCCGAATGGATATATACTTCCAACCTTTATTTTTCGAAATCATGGTTCATTTGATCACTCACTTGGTTAGGGAGATTAAGCTCTATGGTCTTGTATTTTTAAGATAGATGTATCCCTTCGAGCGGTACATGAAAATATTCAAGCATTTTGTGAAGAATAGGTATAGGCGTGATGCAAGTATTGTGCAACGTTATTGTGTTGAGGAAGCTATTGAATTTTGTACCAAATATATTAATGAGGTTGAATTTGTGAGGGTTCCTAGATCCACGCATGAAGGTCTATTGGATGGTGTAGGGGGTTCGACATGGTAAGCTATTTAGCCCTAGTGCTGAGGATTTGTGCACTGCTCATTTGTATGTTCTTCGGAATTATGAGGTTCTTGTCCCATACATTAAGATTTGCATGGATGAAATTTGATTGTTTAATCCCACTTTCAACGAAGCACAAGTTCTTTAACAACACACTAGAACTTTCACTTCTTGGCTACGATGTCACGTCGACACTGGCCCACATCCAGAAACAATAAAATGGTTGTAGCGGATACCGTTGGGTACTGTTCTATATTACGGCGGTTATGACGTCAACGATTTTACATTTGGTACAATATCAATGGATGATAAAGGATTCTTTCAGAATAGTGGAGTTTCACTTATTTCCGAAGCTTTTCATGTTGGTAGAATGGCCGGCAACAATCCGATGCACGCCTTTACTTTCTACTTTGGTACAATTGCGGAAATTTGGGAGCTCAATTATATTACAATGAGAGTGCCTATTTTCAAATGTGAATGGGTTGATTTCAACAATGGTCAAAGAACCGAAGATTTGGGTTTCACACTGGTGAATTGTAGCTGAACCTGTTGGAGAGAAGATCCATTAATATTGGCCGGACAAGCTCATCAAGTTTTCTACGTAAGAGATCCTATTGATTCCAGGTGGGAGATTGTGGTTGAGGGAAAAAGAGATTTTGTGGAGGATTTTGAACAAGAGGATTTGATCGGCTTTGGTACAAATACTGGGATTGGGTCAAATTACAAAGATTTTCTACTCCAAGGGGATGATGCTAGTTTTTGAAAGTTTGTGGGTCGCACGAACCACAATGAATTCGTATGGGTTGACAACCACGGAAAGATGACCAAACGACGGAAGACACCAAAAGGGAAGCTGAAGAAAAAGACTTGTAAGGTAAACATTTAGCGTTGTTTCACATTTTATTTTGAGGTTGACCATTCGCAAAGATCCACTTCCTAGATCGGAACTAAATCTGGAGCTATGGTCATTTGCAATTTAATCATCATTCATAGAATGCTTCCCTTTTTCATTACATTGTCATTCCATCGGCATATTTAGTTTCAGAATACAAAAAAATCCAAGTTCATACATGGTAAATACTAATCAAAATAACTCAGATTGTCAACATGTTTAGGATTCAACACATTAGAGTAAACAAATTCAACATCCAAAGCCAAGACTATGTTTCGGATTAAGAGCTTGGTCGGATAGTTTTGTAAGAAACCTAGTTAACCATTACATGTTCTAATCCACACAAAAACAGAATTCCAACAATCTCTTTGCAGAATACGATAAACATAATCAAGATCCCCATAAAAAACTCGACAAATTAAAAACTTAGTTCAAATAAGTCAAGTGAAACTAGTACAAATTTAACATCGTCACAATAACATCAAAATCAATTACATGTCCAAAGAGTTTCTACAATCACATTACAATCTAGTCCTCGTCTTCTTCATCCTCATAGTTTATCCCACCAATTGGAAAACTTGATGGCTCATCACCATTTCCACCGTCCTCGAACTCCTCATCCTCCTCCACCGCTAGAGTACTCTGGTTTGAAATCCAGTATGGACTCATTGTCGCTGAGTTTGACGAGGAGACCTGCGGAATCAACAAATTTTGAGTGACGTGCTTCTACTGCCGCAACTTCATTTTTAGCCTAACTATAATCCTCCTTTATGCAGGCCAAATATTTTTTGAATGTCGCCATCCAACCCCTATTCTCACCTGCACAATTAAATATATGAGTACAAAAACAATACTTTTATAACCCTATAATGAAGAGATTTATCATATTTTAGGGATTTATTTTCAATATACTTACGTGATGTAGATCTCTCGGCCTTATCCATTGATGTTTCCCTTGCTCGTTTAGCGGATTTGGAGGCTTTCCCAGGAATGTTACGAGTTAAGAAATTACCACTTTTTGTCCCCATCCAACAAAAGATGCTTGTGATCAAACCAAGCCTTATCGTAGTATGTCAAACAGAGTGGCTTGTCGACAGGGATCACTTTCCACTCTATAATCAAAGCGGTGACAAAACCGCCATATGAAGATCCTTGTTCTTCCTCGTAGCCGCCTTAAGAATGTACATCAAAATTGTATACCCCAGATTTAATTTCACCCCCACTAAGACATAGTAGAACAACATCAAGCTCCCTATGGTCGGCTCACACCCATGACCACCCGACGGGAGGATATTCTGGCATATCCACTCAAATACTAACCTATGCTCTACACTTAAAACCCCCACATCATACACATCAGCTCACCCTGCAACTTTCTCGTACAACCAAAATATTTTTGAGTCATTTGAACTGGGCATAGAGGGACGAGTTCACTAATGACAGGCCAACTCTGTTGGTGAAATATCTCTGTTGGACCCTCATTACTCCCATCATCCGGAACAAGTTTTCTAGGGTTATTGTACTCGTAACCTAAGGATTCATTTATGCTAAATTTTGTAACGAGAATCGTTACACCATTAACCATAGTGAAATTTCTATGGTTCCTATTTTTCCCTTAATTAGCTTAGAATTGCAATGCCTTGTCATAATGGACGAGTTCTTCCTAATTTATCAAAATCGAACGGCTTTAAATAATCAATCAAATAACCTAGTCCTAGGTCTTCAATGTCCACATTAGCAACAACCCTGACATTGCTACATTTCCGAATTTGGAATTGAACATACCTCGCCTCCGTATCGGTATTGAAGAATAGGGATGATTGCCCCAACTCTTCAGCTGGATATGACTCCGTGTATTAGCGTCCCCATATCCACTGCCGGATCGTCCACCTCTGTACCAAGGCATGCTTGAGATTAGATTTTTGGTTGATTAGAATTTGGAGCATATGCACACTACAATACAATACAATGAGATATATTTATATTTACCTCTTCACACTTGAAACACACAATGTCCTCAATGGGAAAAGGACAAGATAAAGAATAAGGGAGAAAGAAAAAAAACACTCACAACTAGGACCTTGAAGGTCCTTCCCGGTGATGGCAATGCTCACTCCTCGATGAATGTTATCTCCTCCATGTTCTCGAACTCCGCCCAACATGCAACTTTGATCAATCCACTACAAAGCCACAACTATGAAAATCTCGATCAACAATTACAAAAGAAAACAACTAGTAGTACTCCTAGATGGTGGTTTTGGCAGTGGTTTTTGGTGGTAGATTGTGGTGGTATTCTTGTGGTTTTGGGTAAGGGTTTGAGGTCACGGTTAGGGATTTTTTTTCAAGAAAAGAAAAACACCAACCTAACTTAAATCCCCGGCAGTGGTGCCAAAATTTGGGAGTTCGTCGCCGTACCTCTCAAAGTTAATATTTATAAGCCCTAATGCTTCCTATTTACAATTAAGTAGATAATGGAAAGTTGGGGTCGTCCACAAAGAAAATGAATCTTTTCAAGTGTTTAAACATATAGAGTGGAAAACATATTATGCATATATATATATATATACATATACATATAAAAGCATGTAAAGGGGGAGGGGGTGGTTGGTTTTCGGTCCTAAGCTATAAAATTGATAGACAAGTTAACTAACGAGCAAGTTAAATATGCAAAGCATGCAACAACTAAAAGGTAATTAAACCAACAATTAACGTAACCTTGGGCGCAATTGAGTTCCAACAATTAAAGAAGCCTCTTATTTATCATTGAACATGCAACCTATTTATTACTTTCACTACTTGTTATGAAGGCAAATGTTCTATCCTTCTTAGATAGTAGTTTGCAAGAGTGAATTTGATATCTCTTGTCAAACCTCACCAATGACTCCCTTAGTCGAAAATCGACTAAAAGTATCTCATTGATGGCGTTGATCACAAAGAATCAACAAGCTTGGCAACACATATGAACACTACATCGTGTCTAAGCATTGAACTAATTCATGCATTTACATAAGATTAGTCAAGAACGTTCAACACTCATTGAACTCTCCTATTTGCTACAATAAACAAACATGACCAAGAGTTTGACATTATCACATTCGTCTAGAAATTATCAACACATCAACATCATTAGAAGCTCTAACTCGTGCTCTTGGATTTCATATTAAAAGAGGGGAAACTTAGCTACTTTCTCCCAACCCTAACAAGCAATTCATATACTCAAACAACCAACAACATTGATGTCATTAATAATCCACATTCAAAGCTCCATAAATGCACAATAGAAAAGGCAATAAATAGATAAATAGAGTTCTCAAGATATGGCTTAGAAGCCTCAATCAATTCCTCCAAAGTACAAAACTAAGCTAGATAATAAAAACCCATAACATAGAACATAAATCTAAAAAGAAAGAAGAAGAAAATGGAAGAAAAGGGGAAAAAAGGGTTTTGGAGCCCCAAAAGTTGGGCTTAGGAAAATGGGGAAGGAAGAGGTTATTTATAGCAAGTGGGTTAAGAAAAAGTTAAAAGGTGGATCAGGGCGAGCTGGCCATGCGTCAAGTGCGCAGGCCGCACGTTGTGGCTCGAGACAGGGCCCCGTAGTGTGGGAAGCCACATCGGTGGTGTGAGAAACTTGCGCCATGGCGCGGGCGCTGGGGCACCCGGTTGGGAGAGCCGAGTATCCAATTCCTCACTAGTAAAGTTGTTAAAGTTTGCTATTGCATTCATGACTTCCTCACGTGTCAAACTTGAACTTCCTTGTTGGGCTTGGTTTTGGGGTATGGTATAAGATGGTGATGGCCAACAGTTGTTCTCGTATTGTTGGTTTTCCAGCTCATTCTCATACCACCAATCCGGATTACCACTCCATTCTGGGCTGTAAGAATTATGGTATGGATATCATTCTTGGGTGGGGTTTCTTGCCCTGGAAAACCAATATCTCCTAACTCTTGGTAGCACTCTTCATAATACCCTTGGTTTTGGAAACCAAGGGTTCTTTCCTCCTCATAGTGCTCCTCTCTCAACATATAGCAAGACTCGGTAGGATGGTCGAAATGACACATCCTACAAAACCTTGCTTGTTGATCCTCTCTTCTCATCATGAGTTCCCTCAAGGTGAGACGTTCCATTTTTTTAAATTCTCTTTTTCAAAAGTTTGGAATCATATTTCAAGGATTCTCGATAAAAATTCACCAAAAACTCAAGCAATACCTACTCCGAACAAAAAAAATCCAAAAAGAAGTGAAAAATAAAAAAAAACTAGCTAATATGCAACCAAATATTCCCATGCACTTAAAAATAAATGCCTCTTCCTCGGAAGCGGCACCAAAATTTGGGAGGTCGTCATCGTACCTCTCAAAGTTAAATTTATAAGCCCTAAATGCTTCCTATCTACAACTAAGTAGATAATGGCAAGTCAGGGGTCCACAAAGAAGAGGGATTTTCTCAAGCGTTTAAACATAAAAGGTTGATATTATGCTAGACGTAAATATATAGATATATAAAAGCAAGTAAATATAGGGGGGGATTTTGGTTGGTTGGTTTTCCTAAGTTATGAAAGTAAAAGACAAAACAACTAGCAAAGTTAAGTAACTATGTTAATCATTAAACAAACTAAGAAAAGGGGTAAAAACTACAAAAGATAAAGCCTTGGGGGAAATTGATATCCACTTCCAAACCTTATGTAGATCATTGAACAATTCATTCATTCAATCACATTTGTTACCTATGGGAAATGTGATCACTTGTCATTCGAGGATCAACATTCATTCCTTCTTAATAGTAATTTGCAAAGACAAACAACGACCATTTGCAAAACTCGTTGACAATCACTCTAAGCAAACCACACCATACAGGTATTTCATTAACGGCATTTCACACGAAGGACCATAGATTTGACAACAACAAACCTTCTACCAAAGACATGGCCATTTAACCAAACATAGCATTCATTAGGCTAAGCCTAGAACAAACCACATTCAAGATTCAATATGGGATAAATATGAGAACAATACCCATTAATATACTTATGTAGCAAGAATCACAACACATTATGCACGAGAAGTTCTAAGTCCAAGTTCTTGGATTTTCATGCCAAAGAGCTAAGGAATTTGTCACGTTCCTAACATCCTAACACTTTAATCATACAAACTCTTCCTATTCTCAAACACTCCATGGCATAAATGAAGTAAAACATAGTATTAAGAACACATGAATGCAAGATAACAAAAGCTTCAAGAAAGAGTGAACCAATCTATTCATTGCTTTAACTACTTGTTGTGAACTTAAATATTCTATCCTTCTAAAATAGTAGTTTGCAAGAGTGAATTCGACATCTCTTTTCAAACCTCACCAATGACTCCCTTAGTCGAAACACACCTAAACGTATCCCATTGATGGCATTGATCACGGAGAATTAACAAGTTTGGCAACACTTATAAGCACTACACCGTGTCTAAGCATTTAACCAATTCATGCATTTACACAAGATTAGTCAAGAACGATCGACATTCATAGACTTATCTCATTTGCTACCTAAAACAAAAATGACAACGAGCTCAACATCATCACATTCATCTAGAAATTATCAACACATCAACATCATTTAGAAGCTCTAACTCATGCTCTTGGATTCCACATTAAAAGAGGGGAAAATTAGCTAGTTTCTCCCAACCCTAACAAGCAATCATACAAGCAATTCATAGACTCAAACTTCCAACAACATTAATGCCATTAACAATCCACATTCCAAGCTCAATAAATGAACAATAGAGAAAACACTATATAGATAGAAATAATTCTCAAGACATTAGCAAGCAAGTCTCAATCAATTGCTCCCAAGTACAAAATTAAGCTAGATAATTAAAACCCATAGCATAGAACATAAATCTACAATGAAAGAAGAAGAAAATGGTAAAAAACTAGGGTTTTGGAGCCCCCAACTCGGGCTTGGGCAAGGGGAAGAAAAGGGGCTATTTATAGCCCAAGTTGGTAAAAAAGAAGGTCAAAACACAGCAGGCGTTGCCTGGGCAGATATGGCGTCGCCCGGGCGGCAGACGTTTCAGCCCAAAAATTCATATGAGTGAGCTACAATTTGTGGCTTCTTGTTTTGCTTCCCATAGGTGAACCGTTGATCCATTTTGGAAGTTCTTGTAGTCAATTTTATAGTGCTCGAGAAGAAGAATCCAATGATGCCATTCTTGTAGGCTGATTCTTCTCAGCTAATTTGAAGAACATTATCCAAACTTCCGGGTGATAATTCATCTGTTTCATTGCCTTACCATGTTTTGACACGTAGCCTTCACTAAACCACTCAAAAGGGCTCATGCGGCATCTACAAATGAAGCTCACAAAATGAAATCTAGTTGCTTGTAAGGACCAAAAATCCACTAGACTAAACATAGGTTACAAAATGAAGGATTTAGATATAAAAACCAAAAATGGTCATCTAAACCCCTTATCATGTAAACCTACGTAAATCTAGCAATCTTACAACAAAAATATGAAAAATGTGATGTTAAATGCTTTGGAAATACATGCATTTGACGTCTCATCAAATCTCCCCACACTTAAACCTTAATCGTCCTCGAGTAAATAAGAACAAGCAAAGATCAAAGCGAAATAGCATGTAAAAGTTTTCCCATAACATCCAACATCATATTCCTAGACTACCCTAACCTCCAAGACATAAGAATCTCTCACACTCTCACATCCCAAAGCCTAAGATAATCTAAATAACCAACAAACCATAACAAAAGTGAGGTATACATATGATGCCAAGCTAACTTACTCTACCGAAAAAGCCACCAATAGACAAATCAAGAGAAGCATAATTGTTTTTCACTTTCTCTCATTTTGCCTAGGAGCCCTCTTGGGTTTTCATCCTAGCTTCACACATTTTTCTTTTTCAATGCTCACCCTCACCTTTTTCCACACCATTTGGCCTCTCATTTTTGCATAGGTTTCCCTTTCGGGTTTTCGACCAATCCGGGCCTCCCACTTTTGCCTAAGTTGCCCTCTTGGGTTTTCAACTTAGCGGGAATTGTTTTTTCATTTTTCATTTTTTTCAAACAAAACAAATCAAAGTGGAGCATATGCACACTACAATACAATACAATGAGATATATTTCTCCTTACCTTCCCACACTTGAAACACACATTGTCCTCAATGTGAAAAGGACAAGATAAAGAAATAAGGGAGAAAGAAAAAAAATACTCACAACTTGGACCTTGGAGGTCCTTCCCGGTGATGGCAATGCTCACTTCTCAATGAATGTTCTCTCCTCCATGTTATCCAACTCCGCCCAATATGAAACTTTGATCCATCCACTACGAAGCCACAACTATGCAAATCCCGATCATCACTCACAAAAGACAACAACTAGTTGTACTCCTAGATTGTGGTTTTGGTAGTGATTTTTGGTGGTGGATTGTGGCGGTATTCTTATGGTTTTGGATAAGGGTTTGAGGACATGGTTGAGAAAAAAAATTTCAAGAAAATAAAATTACTAACCTAACTTAGAAACTCGGGTTGCCTCCTGAGAAGCACCGTATTTTTAAGGTCATCGACACGACCCTAATGTTATCTATATGGTGAAGGTTTGAACCCCTTCACCATGAGTATCCACAAATAGAGAGGTGGGGGTACAAAACTTTCAAGAGGAAAGTTTTGTGGCGGTGGAGATGGTTTAAAAGGAGTTGGGTGGTTAGGAGGCTTGGGATAGTCTTTTGGCTCCTTTCTTATCCCCCTCAAAACTTCTGAAAATGGTGGAGTTGGTTCACTAGGTGGGGGTAGGGGTGACGATGCTAATGAATGTAACACAATAATCTATTCCTCCATTTTTTCATCCTCAATAACCAACTCCTCATCCCCTTCGAACTCAAACTCATTTTCCATGGGGACCTCACTCACTGAATCCTTGAGTTTAATTTGGGATGGTGTATTTTTAGAATCATGAGCTTCTATTCGGGCCAACGCTTCCAATATACTCCTCGCATGCCCCTCAATAGCCTCAACACTAAAGGAGAGCCGAGTGTCTGGTTCCTCACTAGTAAAGTTGTTCAAGTTTTCTATTACATTCATGACTTCCTCACGTGTCAAACTTGAAATTCCTTGCTGGGCTTGGTTTTGGGGTATGGTATGAGATGGTGATGACCAACTATTTTTCTCGTATTTTTGATTTTCCGGCTCATTCTCATTCCACCAATCTAGATTACCACTCCATTCCAGGCTGTAAGAATTATGGTATGGATACCATTCTTGGGTTTCTTGCCCTTGAAAACCAACATCTCCTAACTCTTGGTAGCACTCTTCATAATAACCTTAGAAACCAAGGGTTCTTTCCTCCTCATAGTGCTCCTCTCTAAACATATAGCAAGACTCGGCAGGATGGTCGGAATGATACATCCTACACAACCTTGCTTGTTGAGCCTCTCTTCTCATCATGAGTTCCCTCAAGATGAGACGTTCCATTTTTTCTAAAAAATAATTTCTCTTTTTCAAAATTCTGGAATCATATTGAAAGGATTCTCGATAAAAATTCATCAAGAACTCAAGCAATACCTACTCCGAACAATAACAACCAAAAAGAAGTGAAAAATAAAAACAACTAGCTAATATACAACCAAATATGCCCAAACACTTAAAAATGAACGCCTCTTCCCCGGCAGTAGCACCAAAATTTGGGAGGTCATCGTAGTACCTCTCAAAGTTAAATTTAAAATCCCCAAAGCTTCCTATCTACAACTAAGTAGATAATGGCAAGTCAGGGTCGTCCACGAAGAAGAGGGATTTTCTCAAGCGTTTATACATAAAAGGTGTAAATGGGCGGGGGGTTGGATGGTTGGTTTTCCTAAGTGATGAAAGTAAAAGACAAAACAACTAGCAAAGTTAAGTAACTATGATAATCATCAAACAAACTAAGAAAAAGGGGTAAAAACTACAAAAGATAAAGCCTTGGGGACAATTGATATCCACTTCCAAATCTCATGTAGATCATTGAACCATTCACTCATTCAATCACATTTGTTACCTATGGGGAATGTTATCACTTCCCATTCGAAGATCAACATTCATTCCTTCTTAATAGTAATTTGCAAAGACAAACAACGATCATTTGCAAAACTCGTTGACAATCACTCTAAGCAAACCACACCATAGAGGTATTTCATCAACGTCATTTCACACGAAGGACCATCGATTTGACAACAACAAACCTTCCACCAAAGACATAGCCATTTAACAAAACATAGCATTCATTAGGCTAAACCTAGAACAAACCACATTCAAGATTCAACCTTTCATTGCATCTATGGGATAAATATGAGAAAAATCCACATTAACATACTTATCTAGCAAGAATCACAACACATTATGCACGAGAAGTTCTAAGTCCATGTTCTTGGGTTTTCATGCCAAAGGGCTAAGGAATTTGTCACTTTCCTAACACCCTAACACTTTAATCATTCAAAAACTTCCTATTCTCAAACACCCCATGGCATAAATGAAGTAAAACATAGCATTAAGAACACATGAATGCTAAATAACAAAAGCTTCAAGAACGAGTGCACCAATCTATTCATTTCTTTAACTATTTGCTGTGAAGATAAATCTTCTATCTTTCTTAGATAGTAGTTTACAAGAGTGAACTCGACATCTCTTGACAAACCTTACCAATGACTCCCTTAGTCGAAACAAGACTAAACGTATCCCACTGATGGAATTGAGCACGAAGAATCAACAAGCTTGGCAACACTTATAAACACTACACCGTGTCTAAGCATTTAACCAATTCATGCATTTACACAAGATTAGTCAATAATGATCGACATTTATAGACTTATCTCAATTGCTACCTAAAACAAACATTACAACTAGTTCAACATCATCACATCCATTCATCTAGCAATTATCAACACATCAACATCATTTAGAAGCTCTAACTGATGCTCTTGGATTCCACATTAAAAGAGGGGAAAATTACCTACTTTCTCCCAACCCTAACAAGCAATCATACAAGCAATTCATATACTCAAACTTCCAACAAAATTAATGCCATTAACAATCTACATTCAAAGCTTAATAAATGCACAATAGAGAAAGCAATATATAGATAGAAACGATTCTCAAGACATTAGCAAGGAAGTCTCAATCAATTGCTCCCAAGTACAAAACTAAGCTAGATAATCAAAAACCCATAACATATAACATAAATATAGAAAGAAAGAATAATAAAATGGAAGAAAGTGGTGAAAAACTAGGTTTCAAGTCGGGCTTGGGCAAATGGGGAAGGAAAGGGGCTATTTATAGCCCAAATTGGTAAAAAAGAAGGTAAAAACGCAGCAGGCATTGCCCCGGCGGAAATGGGGTCGCCCGGGTAGAAATGGCCTCGCTCGGGCGGCAGAGGTTTCAACCTAAAAATTTAGATGGGCGAGGTACAATTCGTGGCTTCTTGTTTTACTTCCCACGGGTGAACCGTTGATCTATTTTGGGAGTCAATTTTATAGTGCTCGAGAAGAAAAAATTAATGACCTCACCCTGGTATGCTGGTTCTTCTCGGATAATTTTAAGAACTTTGTCCAAACTTCCAGGTGATAATTCATCCGCTTCTTTGCCTTCCTTCTTCGACCCTTCTATCTTCTACCACGTTTTGACATGTGGCCTTCATTAAGCCACTCCAAAGAGGTCACGAGACATCTGCAAATGAAGCTCACAAAATGGAATCTAGATGCTCGTAAGGACCAAAAATCCATTAGACTAAACATAGGTTACAAAATGAAGGATTTAGATATAAAAACCAAAAATGGTCATCTAAACCCCTTACCATGTAAACCTAAGTAAATATAGAAATCTTACATGACAAAAGTGATGTTAAATGCTTTGGAAAATACATGCATTTGACTTCTCATCAAATCTCCCCACACTTAAACCTTACTCGTCCTCGAGTAAATAAGAACAAGCAAAGATCAAAGTATAAAATAGCATGTAAAAGTTTTTCCAAAACATCCAACATCATATTCCTAGACTACCCTAACCCCCAAGACATAAGAATCTCTCACACTCTCACATTCCAAAGCCTACGATAATCTAAACAACCAACAAACCATAACAAAAGTGAGGTATACATATAATGCCAAGCTAACTTACTCTACCGAAAAAGCCACCAATAGACAAATCAAGAGAAGCATAAAAATTTTCAATTAATCTCATTTTCTCTCATTTTTCCTATGAGCCCTCTCGGGTTTTTATCCTAGCTTCACACATTTTTATTTTTCAATGCTCACCCTCACCTTTTCCCACACCATTTGGCCTCTCATTTTTGCATAGGTTGCCCTTTTGGATTTTCGACCTATCCAGGCCTCAGCGGCGGTTAATGCAATTACCGCTGCGCCAATCTTGACGATGTGCCGGGGCCCTCGAGGATGCTGGAAGTGATGGGAGAGAAAAGACAAGGAAACACTGATTCCCTGCTCGAAATGAGTGCTGATTCGAGGAATGAAAGGTTTATGGAAGTTTTAGGAGATTCGTATATGGAAGCCTATGGTCAACATGGGCAAGGAAATTAGAATGTGGGGAGGGCAACCCCGAATCAAGATGTGGAACGAGCAGCTAAAGTCCTGGCTGCAGGCAGTTACCGAATTACCTCTCCTCTGAGGGATGATATGGTTACAATGGGGGCACTACAGCCCTCACCTTTAGGAATAACTACGAGGTGGGTTTCTTAACCCTCGATAGCCTACCCTTATCAGCAATATGCTAGAGAATCACTACAGGCATTGGCGGAACCAATGGTACGCTAGGTAGGGCTCCAGCCCTACCTAGATCGCCGGCCGGAGGTAGCAGGAGGCAGGAGCGCATCTTCCGGCATCGTTGAGCGTGTCTCCAGTGCGGCGGCAGCAAGGGCCAAGCCCTGCTCGTCGGAGAAGAAGGCCGCGCTGCGGCCTTCTTTTTTTAAAAATTCCTACGTACTAAAACGACGTCGTTTCATTCGGCCTTCTTTTCTTATTACCTAAGTACTAAAACGACGTCGTTTCATTAAGTTATATGAAAAAAAAATCGAAATGAGAAATGGATTGGGCCAAAACTGAGCCCAATCCTATAGCCAAACATTAATCCATTCCTTGCCAAACATTAATCCATTCCATTGTATATGCTGGAGGCGAGAATAGCAACAACCAACAAGTCAGTACCTCCGTTCCCTCCTCTGCCTCACAGCCTTACTCTCAGCCCGTCAGAGCCGTCCGTCGCCGCGCCACCGCCGTCTGCCACCGCCTTCCGCCACCGCCGTCCGCCACCACCGTCCGCCACCGCCTGCTGCCTCGTCCCGCCGCCTCTCCAAACCACGGCAAGTATTCTCTTTATGCTAATATTTATTAATTTTAGGGTTTATTCTCTTTTTTATTTATTTCTTCAAAATTTAAATATATGTGAACATGATTTTTAGATTGGATGTTGAATTGAATTTATATGGTTGTATTATATATGATTGTTGAAGTTTAGCTGAATTGCATATTTGAATTTCTTTGAATTGCATATTTAGTTGGAATTTAGTTGAAATTATAATTGTTTGATTTATTTTGTATAAATGTATAATTGTATGTGAAAATGAAATTGTTAATTTGTCATAATCGGTTTATGGAATTATCAATTAGGGATATTTGTTAAATTGAATTTAGATGAATATGATTTTATAAATTTTTTATTTTCATTTGTTAATTATCAATTAGGGATATTTTATTAAATTGAATTTGAATCGATGAAAAATAAATCAATTTACATATTTTTCCTATTTGATATTTAATAGATATCTGTTGCCCCCACCTTTTTCTAATTCTACTTCTAGTAATTTAAAGCGTTAGAAAGTAGTTATTTTAGTAGTTTAGTGAACTTGTAAAAATATTATTGTATGCTACTTGATTTATTATATTATGTAGTATTTTTCATTATTGTTGAGTTGAATTTTTAAAATTTATATGTCATTAATATTTATCACCCTTTCTTCCCTCCGTCAATTCCCTCCTCAGCCGAGACACCAAAAATTTTTCAGCCTCCCCTGAAAAAAATTTCTGGTTCCGCCCCTGACTACAGGCTAGGCCCCAACCTTTGATTCTTGGTTATTCCTAAGGTCTCGTATATGCGCTACCTCCGCTAGCCCCATCTGCTTCTACCCTTGACCTGTCCGTTCCAGGAGCCGCATATGGAATAATGGCCTCTTCTGGCATGCAAGGATACGGGAGTATAGGAATCAGTCAGGAGCTGTACAATCCTTATGTCCAACCACCCCAACCACTAGCATACCCGAATCTCGGATAGCATTGGATAAACTCGAGATACAGAGAAACCCAACCTCTCTATATGCCATAATTAGTTAGTCACGATAGGGGACTAAACCCACCTAGGGGGCGGAACGAACCCCCTTGGATGTAAGTGAATCGTTAAGAAAGGAATTGGATAGGTTGATCGGTCCCTTAGGCTAGGCTGCAGGGTCTCTTTTCAGTTCGGTGATCACCGGGGTTTGATGGCCAATAGAAGTGAAGCCCCCGGAAGGACTTCCCATGTACAGTGGCAAAACTGACCCTCAAGAGTTCATAGAGACGTTCCTAAGCTTGATGGGTTTGAGGGACTTTGATGAGAATTTGACATGCAAGCTGGTAGGTAGCTACTTGCGGGAAAAGGCACATGAGTGGTTTAATAAGTTGCCAAGGGGCTCACTTTAATTGTATTGGGACTTCAGCGGAGCATTGTTGAGCCAGTATGCACAGAAGAAGAAGTTTACCAAAACTTTGTTAGAATTCTACCAGATGAAGCAAAAGGTAGGGGAAAGTACGGAAACCTTCTACCACCGGTATGTAGACGAGAGTTTGGGGGTGATAGAAATAATGGACAATGAGGTAATACAGGGGTACCTACTGGGGATGCAGGACCTAGAATTATACAAGAAGCTGAGTACCAATACCCCTAAGACTTTGCAAAAAATTTCAGGAGGTCTTAGAACAGTATTCGAGGGTAGAGGAGGTAACTAGAAGGAAAAGAGATAGCCTTGTAGAGAAAGCAAGAAGAAAAAGGCCGGTCGAACCCATAAGAACACCATTTGAGAGGTATAATCCATTGCCTCCAATGCTCGGAGGAAGAACCCCTGCACATATTTTAAGCATACATAGAGGGTTGTTCCGGAGACCCCACCCTTGCAGAGTTTACACAACTCATTTGTAGCTCGAAGAGAAATAAATTGGTACTTTGATTATCACAGGGATTAAGGGCATGACACAAATGATTGCATGCAGTTAAGGATGAAGATTGATCGGTGTGAACTGGAATGATGGTTTTGAGGACAGGGACATAGGAACCAGGCTGCCTCCTCGAGGCCCCGGATGAACCAGTGGCAGCCTTATAGAAGAAATAATTAAAACAATGGAGGGACAGGAGATAGAAGGCCTCGAGAACAGGTAGTTCGAGACAGGAGGCAGGAAGGAAGGCAGGATAGACCTCAAGAGCAACAGGGGGGAAATCAGAACAGAGAAAATCCACCCATCTGAAGGGTAATTAACGTCAGTAATGGCATGGTGGGAGAAAGATCTTTGAATGCTGTTATAAGAGCTGAAGCTCGAAGGGTTCCCGCGAAAGATCCCAGTCATAAGAGGTTTCGACCAGATGAGACGGTCGTTTTCTTGAAAGCAGATACTGTGCCAGACCAAATGCCCCATGCAGATCCTATATTAATTTCAGCCATTATTGGAATGTCCTTGATCAGAAGGGTGTTTGTTGATGATGGAAGAGGGGTATAAGTGATGTTTGTTGAGTGTTTTGACCAGTTAGACATAAGGCGTGAAAACTTGAAAAAATCTACTTCCCCTTTTTCAGGATTCACGGGAAACCCAATATTCCCTATAGGAGAGATAAAATTGCCCGTTCGAGTAGCGGCTGGCGACAAGGGAGTGACCATCAGGTGTAATTTTTTGCTGTCGTGGATGCACATTCCCCTTATAATGTGATTTTAGAAAGGACATGGATGTGCTAGGCTCGGGCGGTCTGGTCACCCTATCACCTGATGATGAAATTCCCAACTGAAAAGGGGGTGGCATCCATTCGAGGGGATCCTACTGTGGCCAAAAAATGTAACCTCACAGCAGTACGAGAAGCAAGGAAATTGAGGGATGTAGCTGCAGTACACGCAGAGGTAGGATTAGCTGATATGATGCAGATGCCTATTTGGGATAAAATGGTTAGTAGCTGTTCGAAAACTAATTCCTAAGGATTTGAAAAGAAGACTGAAAGACTTGTTAGGAAAGTACGGTGACGTGTTCTTGTGGAATACATCTGACCTGGCGGGGGTCCCTTCCCCTCGAGTCTCGTGCTACATAGACTGAACATTAACCCTTCGATTAAGCCAGTGAAGCAGAAGAGAAGAGTGTTTGCTCCCGAAGGAGCTGAGGCAATTAAAGAAGAGGTGGAGAAATTATTGAGGGAAGACGTAATCGAGTAGGTTTTCTATCCCTATTGGATCGCTAACCCATTTATGGTTCCAAAGCATGATAGAGCATGGAGGATGTGAATAGACTTTACTGACTTAAATAATGCTGCCCCAAAGACAGCTACCCGTTGCCACCAATCGACAAGCTGGTGGAAGCCATAATTGGATATCAAATTTTGGTATTCTTTGATGTTCATAAGGGGTATCACTAAATCCTCATGGCGGAAGAAGACAAGGAAAAGATATTGTTCATTATAGATGTGGGCACGTACTGCTATAAGAATATGCTCTTTGGGTTAAAGAATGTTGGGGCTACTTATCAGAGGCTGGTTGATGGACTGTTCAGGAGAAAGATAGTGAAGAATATGGAAATATATGTGGATGACATGGTGGTCAAAAGAAAAGGTTATGAAGAATTTTTAAAAGACCTGGAAGAAACATTTGCTAGGATTCGGGAGGCTAATTTGAAGTTGAACCCGTCTAAGTGTGTTATTGGTGTGGGAGCAGGGAAGTTTCTCAGATTCATGGTCTCAGAGAGGGGGATCAATGTAAACCCAAAAAAGGTCAAAGCTCTGAGAACAATGAAAACCCCACAATAAATAAAGGATGTGCAGAAGCTTACAGGGTCTCTAGCAGCATTAAGCAGGTTCTTATCGAATGAGGCGAAGAGGCACTTGCCCTTCTTTGATGTTCTTCGAAGGGCAAAGAAGTTTGAGTGGAATGGCTAGTGCGATGAGGCATTCAAGCAGTTGAAAGAACATTTAAGGACATTGCCTACCTTGATTAAACCATACAAGGATGAGACGTTGTACTTGTATATTTCTGTGTCGCCGCTAGCAATCAGTACGGCTCTGGTAAAAGAGAAAGAAAAGGTTTAGCATCAGATTTACTTTGTTATTCGTGCCTTACAGGGACCGGAAACAAGGTATACGGTTCTCGAAAGGTTGATTCTAGCCCTCGTACATGTAGTCCAAAGGTTGAGACCTTACTTCCAGGGACGTAAGGTAGTGGTGCTCATGAACCACCCCATTTGACAGATCCTGCTAAGGCCAGAGATTTTAGGAAGAATGATGAAGTGGCAGTAGAATTGGGAGAGCATGATATCTAGTATCAACCTCGAGTTGCGATTAAGGGGTAGGCTGGCAGACTTCATAGTGGAAACTACAGAGCCACTCGAGGTGTGTTTGGATCCCATTCAGGATGAGGAAACAAGGCAAAGAAAGATATGGAAGTTGTATGTGGATGGTTCATCACATCCACGAGGAAGTGGAGTCGGGGTCCTACTAACTATCCCCAGTGGCAGAGATTACCCTTATGCATTGAACTTTGCATTTAGAGCAACTAAAAATGAAGCTGAGTATGAGGCACTGATCAATGGATTACGCCTTGAAAAGGAGCTGCAGGTGGAGGAACTGGAGGTTTTCAGTGACTCTCAAATTATGGTTCAACAGGTGAAGGGAGAGTACGAGGCCAGAGAGCGTAACCCAAAGAGATGCCTCGAGGTAGTGAAGAACCTGTTAAAAATTTTCAAATCTTATACTTTGAAGCAGATTCCGAGGGAAAGCAATCATAAAGTAGATGCTCTAAATAAGATCTCTTCTTCGGATTTGGGAACCCAATCCCAGGAGCAACTCCTCATGGAAACTTTGAGCAGTATAAGTTTTGAAGAACCTGTAGTGATGACGATTGAAGTGGAAGACTCCTGGATGACACCATTCGTGGCATATCTTCGAGAGGGAGCCTACCAAAAAAATGAAGTGGATGCCAGGAAGATAAGGTTGAAGGCTCCAATGTATGTGTTGCAAGAAGAAGGGTTAAAAAAGGGGTCATTTGCAGCCATTACTTCGATGCGTTAACCCTCACGAGGACGACTACCTCATAAGAGAGGTTCACAAAGGATATGCAGCAGCCACCAGGGAGCCAGGTCCGTGGCGAGGAGGCTTATTCAAGCGAGTTTCTACTGGCCGAAAATGTTCAAGGATGTGAACCGATATATTCCGGCTTGTCATCAATGTCAGAAATATGCACCGATAACATATGTTCCACAGGAAGAAATGAGAAGCATCTACAGTTCATGGCCATTTGAAAAATAGGGGATTGATTTGGTGGGCCCTTTTCCGGAAGTGCCAGGAAAATTCAGATACCTAATAGTAGCTGTTGATTATTTCACAAAGTGGGTAGAGGCTGAGCCCTTGAAATACATAAGAGGAAAAACAGTCATCTCCTTTTGCTGGAAAAACATTGTGTGCCATTTTGGAATCCCAAGAATGATCATTACGAACAACGGAACATAGTTTGCTCAGGATCCCTTCAAGAAATGGTGTGTGGAATATCTGATTAAGTAAAAGATGACATCTGTTTAACACGCCCAAGCCAACGGGCAGGTGGAAGTGACCAACAGAACAATAGTAAATGGAATATGAGCACGCCTTGAAGGGGCCGAAGGTAACTGGATATGGGAATTACCCAATGTGTTGTGGCCATATCGGACAGCTGAGTATTCCACTACTGGGGAAATTCCTTATAGTCTCGTATCTGGCTCGGAAGCTGTAATTCCTGCAGATATAGGAGTTCCTAGCCCAAAGATGATGGCTGATGCAAATGAGATGATCAATCAACATAACCAATGTATGGATTTGGATATGGTAGAGGAAAAGAGAGAGTTAACCTCTCTACACGAGGCTAAAGTCAAGGAATGGGCTAGAAGATATCATGAAAGAAGGGTAAAGAAGGTGTTGTATAACCCTGGAGACTTGGTAATGAGGAAAAATGAGAAAAGCAAAAAGAAAGTTAGTTGCAAATTGGGAAGGACCTTATAAAATGATCTAATTGCACCTAGGAGGAAGCTATTTTCTCGAACAGATGAACGGGGTTCGAGTGCCAAGAAGGTGGAACATTACTTACTTGAGAAAATACTACTAGCTGTGATGTTCGAGTGGTTTGCTCTAAAGCAGCACTCTAGTTGATGTTCGAGTGGTTTGCTCTAAAGCGGTACTCTGGTTTGCTCTAAAGCATCACTCTGGTTGATGTTCGAGCGGGTTGCTTTAAAGCGGCACTCTAGATGATATTTCCAGCTACGGCTGATGTTCAAGTGGTTTGCTCTAAAGCGGCACTCTAGTGGATGTTCGAGCGGGCGGGTTGCTTTAAAGCGGTGCTCTAGAAGATATTTCCAGCTGTGGCTGATGTTCAAGTGGTTTGCTATAAAGAGGCACTCTAGTGGATGTTCGAGCGAGCTGCTTTAAAGCGGTGCTCTAGATGATATTTCCAGCTATGGCTGATGTTCGAGTGGTTTTCTCTAAAGCAGCACTCTAGTTGATGTTCGAGTGGTTTGCTCTAAAGAGGCACTCGAAGGCTATCTTATAATCTTGAAATTATAAATTAGTAGGCGAGATTAGCAGGATATAGGTGGAAACACCGAACTTGGGTAAAATGATTGTGTCTCTAAATTACTTAATTTCTACTTACCAAACATATTAGTACTTTGCTCCGCCTAAGGAAATTACACAGTGCACTTATATTCAAGGGGGTAAAGTATAAGAGATGGAAAGAATATTGGTTGATTATTCCAACTTCAATAAATATGTTAGGAATACAATATTGATACTAAAAACTATCTAAGTTTATTCTTCTAAACGTATTTAACTAATGGGAGGGAATTCCACCTGAAACAATTTATCAGTGGATATAGGTTTTCCTAGCTCCTTCACGTTTGCCTCTATTTCTTCGAGTTCTTCAAGTTTTATACCAGGTGCCGTTTGGATATCTTTTATTTGTTAATCTAAAGGATATTCTGAGGGATTAAGAGGAGTGACGATGACGGTCTTACACTTCTTTTTCGTGGAAGATTCGAATGGGCCCTTCGAGGATGACCCAACGCTTTTGCGTTATTTTGGAGAAGATCCTTGGGTAACTTTGCTCGAAGGGACAAGATGTTGTTCAGCTTCCTTAGTGGCAGACTTCTATGACTGAGGGGTAGAGCGAAAGCTCGTGGGGTTGAATCCCTTTACCATCATTTCTGCCAGCCAATCAAAAATGAGGTCAAAAGCCTTTTTCTGCTGAGGAGTCTCATTCTTATGAACGTTGAATTCTTCCATCTAGTACTGATCAGCTTTAAGTAGAAACTTTGGAAAATGATCATTGCTGATTAAGTTAGGGGGAGGGAATTTTGTGGGAAAGCATGTAGGCACGAAGGCTCACTTCGTGTGCGGCAATTTTTTCTTTGAAATCAGTAAAACGTTGTTCAACTTCTATGGCTTGTATCTTCCAGATCTCAATCTCCCCAGCATTTTTTGCATTCTCGGATAAAATAAATTCCACCAAAGATCTATCTTCACCTGAGGGGCTCCCTTGAGGGGCCGGAGAAGGTTCGCTTGATGAAGAGGGATTCTCGCTGGCCATCTTCCAAGTGAGCAAGTCCTCTTCAAGGCTAGCCACTCTGCGTTGACCTAATAGATGTTTTTCGGAGGGTAAATTCCTCTGGGCTAGCAGTCTGCGGTTTTCACCAAAGCAACTAATTAGGCACCCTTCCACTACTGGAAGCCTAGTCGCAGTGGCAAGGCAGGACTTCAAGGAACCAAACTTTAAATAAATTCGATGCATTAGTTCTTCTAGTTCTTCATCAGAGGGATCGCGACCCTTGACCACTTCTAAGGGGTAGGTACCATTAAATTCTTTGCTAAGGAAATCCTTAACAAAGCCCTTAAAAGTGGAATGGTCTTTAGATTGCCATAGCTTCATCTTAGCTTCGAGTTGGTGGAGCTTGTCTTTCAAGGAGTCATTCTCTTGACTAAACTTAGAAATATCTTGAAGGGAGATCAGTAGTTGTTTGTGTGTCTCATTCAGCTCTTTTTGAGAACTCGAAAGCTCCTCACAAGCACCTTCTAACACCATTTTCAACGAATTATACTATGAAAAGAAAACAAAGGCAAAATCAATAAATCTTGGCAAAAAAAATGTATTTTTATTGATACTCAAAGTAAAAAAAGAAAGGGGTTACAATTGAGGGGCCCTAAGTGAAAAAAATTACAATCAGGGACCAACCCTAGAATCATCTTCCTTTGATGTGGAAGCAATCATTTCTTTCACTAGGCCAACAATGGAATCCCGCTCAGGAGAGGCATTTGTAGCCTCTAGAAAGGGGATTGCTTGAATCCCTCAGCAGTGAAGAACCGCTCTTTGGACTTGATGAAATCCAAAAGGGCAAAACGAAGGCCGTTGTTCTTGATGGCCCTGTCCCATTTCATGTCCATAGTGGTTTTGAGCTCTTTATTAACTAGTTCATCCACTTGCTTGGCCAGATCTTCTGATAGAGAGGCGGACACTTGTGGCTTTAAAAATTCCTCGGCTAATTCACTATAGCTGATTTGCTTGGCCACACCCAGAAGATCCAGGAAAAGTAAAAGCAGTTCAGGGCTGTTCAAAAACTTGTGTTTGAAAGCCTCGAGCAGTTGAACTTGCGCAGAAGGAACCTCTGCAGCTTGAACCCTCTTCGCGAGGGTGTCTTTCTCTAATGTCCATTAACGCCTCTCGACATCAACACCTTACCTTTTCCCTTCCAAAAGTTTTGTTTTTTCCTCAATCGCCCTATCTTTTTCCTGAAGCGCTATATCCTTCTCCTCGAGGACCCTATCATTTTCCTCGAATGCCCCATCCTTCTCCTTAAGGACCCTATTTTTCTCCTCGAGAGCCCACTGGTGATTCTCGAGAGATTTCTTGAGCTGCAAAATCTTAGTATCTTTCTTACTGAGCTTCTCGCGGAAATGACCGCAGGCATGGGAACAAAGGGAAAAGAAGGCAGCCATTCTCTCAGTGACCTCGTGATAAATTTGAGAGGCTTGGTAAAACAACTTAGCTCAGATTGATGATATATATATAAAAAAGAAGAGTGGAACAAAACCTTAGGGTCGGATGCCATCTTCGAGATGTGATGTTTGATCCTGGGTACGCACGCCACATCATTCGAAGGGGGAGGAGACTGCTGATGAACATCCTCACCAGCATGTGTTCCTATCAATGGCCTTGGTGAGGAGGAATCGATAGTGCTGCGGTTCGCCCTCGTTTTCTGGCAGACGCTCCTGGCGTGAGGTGGCTGCTTATCACCAATAGTTGATGAAGGCCTCTCATGGCCTAGTGCGAGAGGGGAAGTTGGGTTTGAGGGGAGAAATACCATATTTGGGGGAGTGGAAGCCTAATTCGAGGACTCAATAATCCCCTCGAGAGGAGCCTGACCCTGCTTCGAGGGCTTCTGCTTCTTTAAGCCCTTAACGAGAGCCACTGAAAAAGGAAGAAAGGGAGTTAGTAACAATAAACTCAATAACACAACAAATAGGAGAAGTATTTCTCTATTAAGACTCGTTTGGAGGCTCCTGAATGCCTAACATCACTAACAATGGTCTTGCGTGGAGGGCCATCTCCGAGGCCCTAGAGTATCCTTCTCCTTTTTCAGGTATCCCCCCGGAGTATTTTATATACATATTCTTCGTAGATCTTGGGTGAGAACGCAAAGTCGTCAATCCGGGGGTTGGGATTGTTGAAGAGGCTGTAGTCGAGGGAGCTGGACAATAGTTTTTATCTATCCCTCTCGAAGGCATCTGGACAGATATATTCCCCAGGTTTGGGAGATTCAATTCGCACGGCCCAATTCCACGGAGGAACTCGATACTTCCTGCTATCAAACGAGATACCTTTCTTTTAGCTTTTCCAGTCACCCAAATTGCCTAGAACCCCAAAAACCTTATGGTGTGCCTCTTGGGTGACCAACGTGACAATCATATCGGTAGACCACCCACTATAGGACACGAAGTATAACGAACGAAGAAGCTTATAACTAGGCTTAATACCGAACTCATCACATCTAGTCAAGAACATCATAATGATTACCAAGACATTGGGGTGAACTTGGGTAGGGTTCACCTGGAATTTTCTAAGAAGTTTGGAAAAAAGGGCCAGAAAAGGAAATGTGAACCCGCAGCAAAGATGTCTGAGGGAAATAGACGATCTTCCTTCGGAGAGGTTATGGGGGTATCTCCATCTCAGTAGGGTTAAAAATCGGCATCCAGAGCTACTCATTGGCCGGAGGGATCGAGTCCAAAATAATGGAAATAGAGGTTCCCACTACTGGAACTGGAGGCTCCCTCCCTGAGTCCTTCAGCCTCAATTTTTTATAAACCCCCATTTTCTTATTTTGAGAGGGATTAGCTAGAAGAGGTACCTGAGGCGCTCTCGAGGGTGCTTCCCTCATTGTTTGAAAAAGGGGGATCCTCGCTGGCCATCTTCCAAGCGAGCAAGTCTTCTTCAAGGCTAGCCACTCTACGTTGACCTAATAGATGTTTTTTGGAGAGTAAATTCCTCCGGGCTACCAGTCTGCGGTTTTCGCCCAAGCAACCAATTAGGAGCCCTTCCACTACTGGAAGCCTAGTCGCAGTGGCAAGGCAGGACTTTAGAGAAGCAAACTTTAAATAAATTTGACGCATTAGTTCTTCTAGTTCTTCATCAGAGGGATCGTGGCCCTTGGCCACTTCTAAGGGGTAGGTTCCATTAAATTCTTTGCTAAGGAAATCCTTAACAAACCCCTTAAAAGTGGGATGGTCTTTAGATTTCCATAGCTTCATCTCAGCTTCAAGTTGGTGAAGCTTGTCCTTCTCTTGATTAGACTTAGAAAGTTCTCGAAGGGAGATCAGTAGCTGTTTGTGTGTCTCATTGAGCACTTTTTGGGCACTCGAAAGCTTCTCACAAGCACCTTCTAACACCATTTTCAACGAATTATACGACAAAAAGAAAACAAAGGCAAAATCAATAAGTCTTGGCAAAAAAAAAGTATTTTTATTGATACTCAAAGTAAAAAAAGAAAGGGGTTACAATTGAGGGGCCCTAAGTGAAAAAAATTACAATCAGGGACCAACCCTAGGATCATCTTCCTTTGATGTGGAAGCAATCATTTTTTCCACTGGGCCAGCAATGGAATCCCGCTCAGGAGAGGCGTCTGTAGTCTCTAGAAGGGGGATCGCTCGAATTCCTCAGTAGTGAAGAACCGATCTTTGGACTTGATGAAATCCAAAAGGACAAAACGAAGGTCGTTGTTCTTGATGGCTCCGTCCCATTTTGCGTCCAGAGTGGTTTTGAGCTCTGGATTAACTAGTTCGTCCACCTTCTTGGCCAGATCTTCAGATTGAGAGACGGACACTTGTGGATTTAAAAATTCCTCGGCTAATTCACTATAGCTAATTTACTTGGCCACACCCAGAAGATCGAGGAAAAGTTGAAGCAGCTCGGGACTGTTCAACAGCTTGTGTTTGAAAGCCTCGAGCAGTTGAACATGCAGACGGATCCTCTGCAGCTTGAACCCTCTTTGCATGGGTGTCTTTTTCTAATGTCCATTGATGCCTCTCGGCATTAACACCTTGCCTCTCCCCTTCCAAAAAGTTTTTTCCTCAAGCGCCCTATCTTTTTCCTTAAGCGACACATCCTTCTCCTCAAGGATCCTATCTTTTTCCTCGAGCACCTCATCCTTCTCCTCAAGGACCCTATTTTTCTCCTTGAGAGCCCACTGGTGTTCCTTGAGAGATTTATTGAGCCACAAAATCTCAGCATCTTGCTTACTGAGCTCCTCGCGAAAGATATTGCAGCCAGGGGAATAAAGGGAAAAGAAGGCCGTCATTCTCTCAGTGACCTCGTGATAAATTTGGGAGGCCTGGTAAAAAAACTCAGCTTATATTGATTATATATCAAAAAAAATCAAAAAGAGAAGAGTGGAAGAAAACCTCAGGGTCGGAGGCCATCTTCGAGAGGTAAAGTTTGATCCTGGGTACGCACGCCAAATTATTCGAAGGGGGACGAGATTGTTGATGAACATCCTCACCATCATGTGTTCTCATCAATGGCCTTAGTGAGGAGGAATCGATAGTGTTGCGGTTCACCCTCGTATTCTGGCGGACGCTCCTGGCATGAGATGGATGCTCATCACCAATAGTTAAGGAAGGCCTTTCGCAGCTTAGTGAGACAGGGGAAACCAGGTTCGAGGGGAGAAATGCCAGATTTGGGGAGAGTGGAAGCCTGATTTGAGGACTCAATAATCCCCTCGAGAGGAGCTTGACCCTGTTTCGAGGGTTTCTGCTTCTTTAAGCCCTTAGCGAGAGTCACTGAAAAAGGAAAAAGAAAGTAACAATAAACTCAATAACACAACAAATAGGAGAAGTATTACTCTATTAAGGCACCTTCAGAGGCTCTCGAATGCCTTACATTAGTAACGGTAGTCTCGAGGGGAGGACCATCTCTGGGGACCTTGAGTCCCCTTCTCTTTTTTCTAGTATCTCTCCAGAGTATTTTATATACATATTCTTTGTAGATTCTGGGTGAGAATGCAAAGCCGCCAATCCGAGGGTTGGGATTGTTGACTGGGCTGTAGTCGAGGGAGCTGGACAATAGTTTTTGTCTATCCCTCTCGAGGGTATCTGGGAAGATATATTCCCCAGGTTTGGGAAATTCAACTCGCACGGCCCAATTCCATGGAGGAACTCGATACCTCCTGCTATAAAAAAAGATACCTTTCTTTCAGCTTTTTCAGTCACCCGAATTGCCAAGAAGCCCAAAAACCTTATGGTGTGCCTCTTGGCTGACAAACATGACAATCATATCGGTAGACCACCCACTATAGAACACGAAGTATAGCGAACGAAGCAGCTTATAACTAGGCTTAATACCGAACTCGTCACATCTAGTCAAGAATATCATAATGATTACCAAGACATTGGGGTTAACTTGGGCAGGGCTCACCTGGAATTGTCTAAGAAGTTTGGAAAAAAGGGGCGGAAAAGCTAATGTGAGCCCGCAACAAAGATGTCTGAGGGAAATAGACGATCTTCCTTTGGAGAGGTTATGGAGGGTATCTCCTTCTCGGAAGGGTTGAAAATCAGCATCCGGAGCTACTCGTTGGCCAGGAGGGATCGAGTCCAAAATTTTTGAAATAGAGGTTCCCACTACTGGAACCGGGGCTCCATCCCTGAGTCCTTTAGCCTCAATCTTTGATAAACCCCCCTTTTCTTCTTTTGAGAGGGATTAGCTAGAAGTGATACCAAAGGCGCTCTCGAGGGTGCTTCCCTTCCCCCCTCCCGAGGATTGTCCTCTCCTCCTCTTCTCTGGCTTCGAGAGGAGCCTCGCTATCAGTCAAAGATGTACTTGACACCCTTTTCGAATCAGGTTCTAGATTTGGAGGGGGTTAGAAACCAATCTTGCTGCTCGTAGGGGACCTCCTTATGTACGGCTTGCCCATGCCTGGAGGTCAGTTTTCAACGGCATCTCAAGGATGAATGTTAGTTATGGGGAAAACCCTCTCTTCCACATGACTATTACCAACACAATCAGATACGCCCTGTCCAGCATCTTATTCGTATCGGAGTTCTTCAGAATGAGTGCATTCCGGATTGCTAACGGCCCTCTCCGGCATGTTAACCTGTATCCTGCCTACCCTAACCTCACCAAAAAAATTCTTGCCAGCGGAACCCTTATCAGAGCGGGCCATGGTTGTAAGGGGAGGAGACGAAAATATTAGAATGAGAATAAGGATGAAAGAACTTATTAATTTTTTGGGAAAGGTGATGGGAATTGAATCGCTCGAGAGAGAAATACAGAAAGAATGCTTGTAAGAATATGCCTGCAAACGAGAAAAGTGAATAAGGAAGAGTGGATGGGAGGTAATTATGTAGGCTGAAAGTATGGGTACTTATTACTGCTTTGGAAATATAAAAGTTATGGAAATACGCAATCACTTTTTTATCTTCTGACAACGCGCTGTTTGGGGAGCAGTGACACACATGGTTGCACAGCACGCGCACACCCTTTTGGAATCCTCAACGATGGAGTTGATTAGAAAACCAGGTTCTCACCCTCGAAGGCAGGAGCAACGAAGTGCAAGGTTCATTTTGTGTCTTCAAAATCCTCGAACTGTCCCATGCATTCGAGACCTTGAAGACCTTTGTAAAGTTCCAGCTTTCTAAGGTCGAGAACCTGCTATTATAGGGGCTCTTGATAGAGGTTAAGCCTAAGATGGCCATTGGGCCGAAGGTAGGGCAGCCCAGTTAGGGGAATATTTAATGCTCTAACTTAACTACCACATTCGTGGATAATTAAGGGTGATAATTTGGAGAACGTTATTTAGGATATGGAGTATAAATACAAGGTACGCATTTACTTATGATTCATTCTGTCTTAATCATATTTGGACGCTTGGACTAACTTAGGCATCGAAGTGCTGACCCCTGGAACTCCATGGACAGTTTAATTGCAAGTTAGTTCGAGAATAACCCCAGCCCACGAACTGGTCGGTGGTCAAAGACGCACCTGGTAGGATGATCCACGTTGGCGATGGTATTTTGCACGAGTCAATGCGACATCATCACTCCGTACCAATTTGGATAGAATGAGTAAAGTCTCATTGGAGAAGCCACTAGTCCTCAATGCCCTATTGCCAATTCCAGGTGGCCAATTCAAGCATATGGGAATTGCCGAAGGACTTTTTGTCCTATAGCCTCTTCGCCTAATCTATGTTAACCCTACAAAGGATGGTCATTTGAAGGCCAAGCCTAAAACGACACTTAGAATAGTTCACAACACACCAAAAAAAAGCTAAGCCCACACTCACAGGGTGCAAGTTTTGAAGGAGTCACTGCACTTTGTTAGAGTCTTATATGATTTGATTAGCGGACACTAAGTCAACTCAACCTACACATTTTTGGGAAATGAATGTGTATTTGGTCAAAAGAGTGAAAAAATTGTGACACGGAGTGACTTCGAAGACTTGTGGAGGTGTGACCAAGTCAATCAAACCATAATATCCTTATACGTATTGCTAACCAAAGGGAGAAAGGGTGGATAGGGTATTTGTGCTCCGTGATGACACAAAAAATTGGAAACACGGTCAAAGAGAAGGTTGACTACAACCGCAAAAGTCTTGGATGAGCGAATAAGAATATATTTGTCTCCATATACATTGAAAGGTGATGGTCAGATATCCAATCTACTTCAAACATACTTTTATATTGGATGATTTTAATGTACCACGTTCTTGTAAGGACCATTGGAGATTAATAATTATTGTCCAAGAGAACAACCATTTCTATTGGATGGATCATTTACATTATCAACCTTCTGGGTCATTTGTTAAGATTTTGGATGCTTCAGTCAATTCCCTCACCAAATCCAATACAAAGAGTTTGGAGATAGTCGAGATCAAGGTGGAACTTTTTTTTTCATGTTCACATTTCAATTATATTCTAGGATTCTAAAGCTTTGATATGATGATTTTATTATTTTCTATTAAATAGTACAAGAAACAAGCCAAGAATTAGGAGTGCTGGTGTTAAGTAATGATATATGCGGCGGAGTTTCTTCAACAAATCCGTATGGATTTTCTTAAAATCGACGTAAGATTTGAATTATATCTTCTTCCATTGTTTCATTGCTATAGGTTTCTTATACATATTAATAGCATTCCCAATTTCACAAATTTTTAAAGAGGGTGAGAAGCCATATTTGCAAACTGATATCAACATGGTAAGAAAATGCTTGGCAATGTATACTGTCAACGCCCGTTCCAATTCCATTAGAAATCCCTACGTATGAGTGGTTTAAGTAGCTATTATATATCGTGACATTGTCATTGGAATAGATTTTCTTAGATTTATATTCCTATCAATAGATTGTTGTTGCCCTAGCATAGTCTATAGATTTTTTATGGATAGTGTGAAAAATGACAAGTTATTTTGGTGTATCTTGACCTGGTATCAGAGGCTTTCATTTAGCCAAATTTTATTGAAATTGTAATTTTTTACCGTACTTTCCGATTGGTGTTCCGACCTTGGAACATATGTCATTGCTTCATTGTAAAATTATTATAGAACATATCCAGTGTTCCAGACTCGGAACATACAATCCGAAATTTGTTCCGAGTCCGGAACATAATATCCAACATTCAATGCTCCAAAACCTAAAATGCACAGATTATGATAAAAAAATATATCCGAGCTCGGAATGCCCTCCAGTTCTGAGCTCGTAACAAGTATATAGATCAGAAAAACTGGCACCCATTCCGAGTTCAGAACTAATCATTACATCCGACGGATTTGGGTTTGTTCCGAGCTTGTAACGACCCAAAGATCTGACTGTGTGATTTACGTTACAAGCTCGTAACCAGAGACTTAGTCCGAGGGACAACAAGCTGTTACGAGGTTGGAACTATTAGAAGGCTATTCCACCCCAGCGATATAAGGCAGTTTTGAACCACCTTCCATTGATACGTTAGAAGGCGGTTCAAGGAACTGCCTTCTAACGTCATCAATGGAAGCCATGTCCAGAAAAGTCACCCTCAAAGTGACTTCTAATGTCCAATGGAACCGTCTTTAGTAGAGGCGAATCCACTAGTGTTAAAGATGGTTCTTTGGTGGTTCGTCATGATGGTTCTTTGGTGGTTCGTCATGTTTGTTCCCTTGATCAGATTGCTAACATTTTACGAAGTCCGTTGGTACATCTCCTTTTGCTACTCTTCGGTCCACCTCAATGAGCTTTGGGTGGGGGGGGGTGTGTGTATTGTCATATAATATGTATTTATGAAAAATGAAAGTTGTAAATGATTAGGATTATCATAATTTAATTTATTCTCTAAGCAACCTCTTGTATAAATACTTGTTGATATCTTAAATGAATACAATTAAATTTTACATAATGCTTACACGGTTTTACAAATTGATTCATTTACCAGGCATAACATGAAGTCAATACCTGTAACTTTGAATATAAGATAGTATCATTCTCTCATCCCCAAATAAGTAACACTGATACATCACAGTTGTCACGAGACTGATGTCCCCAATTACAACGAGTAGCAATTTGAGTAACATGTGACCTCAGCATTGACTGTTGTTACAAGGTCTGATCAGTTACAGCTTCACTGGAATTGCTTTGACAGGGACTGCTCTTTTAACTGTCAATCCAAGCTTTTCTTCCATATTCAAATCATCAGGTTTTATCCCTCCTTCAAGTTTCCAGCTATTGGTATGCCTTGAATACTGTAATAGCCGCTTCTGCGACCCTGGCCTGGAATACAACTACATCTACAATTATGATAAGAATATAATTCCAATTCCAATTTGGACTGATGTTGATTTGGGCTGAATTGTGTTTTGTTCCAATCCCAGTTTGTTAGGGTTTAGTGGAGACAATATATAAAGTGTCTCTCTTCTCTCTGTAAAAATTAATTCTGTTCTGCACTTAGATAGGTAGAAATCTGGCCAATTTCTTGGCGTCTGTAACCTACTACCTATTATAGTGAATCCGTCTCCCGTGGATGTAGCCAAATTGGTGAACCACGTAAATCTTGTGTCTTGTTATTTGCGTTCATATTTTCTGTTCTTTCTCCATTCCGCACAACAAACTGGTATCAGAGCGGTTTCTTTTTCCGGCGATATCCGTAGTGGGTATATCGGATTCTGGGCTCATCAGATCGGGGCTGATCGGGGAGAAAGATGTCTGGGTTGAACGTGAAGATCGACAAGTTTACCGGGAGAAACAGTTTCAGTTTATGGCAGATCAAGATGCGAGCTTTGCTGAAACAGCAAGGTTTGTGGACTCCGCTGACGAAGGATTTCGCGAGCAGTTCTGGCGATGTTGTGAGCCTGGAAGAAAAGGCACACTCAACTATTATGTTGTGTCTCGCGGACGAAATCATCACCGAGGTCTCAGATCAGGAGACTGCTGCACAACTGTGGCTGAAGTTGGAGAGTTTGTATATGACGAAATCTCTAACCAACAAGTTGCTTCTGAAACAACGCCTCTTCGGTCTCCAAATTCAGGAAGGTACGCAACTCAAAGACCATCTAGAGCAATTGAATACTTTGTTATTAGAATTGCGAAATATAGATGTGAAAATTGAAGATGAAGATGCTGCTTTGATTTTGCTAGTTTCTTTACCACTTTCGTATGAGAATTTTGTTCAGTCATTTATTGTTGGTAAAGATTCTGTGTCTCTGGAGGAAGTAAGATCCTCTCTCCATAGTAGAGAGTTGCGACATAAGGCAAACAATACAGGTACAGAAAGTCAGGCCACTGGCTTGTTTGCTAGTGACGGAAACACAAAAGGCAAGGAAACCGGCAATAAGAAAAAGGGCAAGAAGTCATCTTCAAAGGGTCCTAAGGCCAATGATGTTTGTAACTACTGTAAGGAGAAGGGGCATTGGAAAAAGGAGTGTCCGAAGAAGACTAGTAAATCTGGGAGTACATCTGGTACTGCTGCTGTGGCTAAAGGGGATTTCAGTTCTGAAGATGATTTTGCTCTAGCTGTTACTGGGCAAAATAATCATTCTAATGCGTGGTTTCTTGATTCTGGGGCATCCTACCATATATGCCCAAGGAGAGATTATTTCTCAACTTATGAGCAAGCTGAGGGCATCATTACTACGGCAAATGGTGTTGCGTGCAAGGTAGTTGGGATTGGTTCAATCAAGATCAGGACGCATGATGGTAGTTTCTGTACTTTGAAAGATGTCAGGCATGTTCCATCGATGACAAAGAATCTGATTTCTCTTCCTACGTTGGATAGAAAGGGTTTCGTCTACTCAGGGAGTGATAGAGTTCTATGTGTCTGCAAAGGTTCTAGGCTGGTTCTGAAAGGTGTTCTGCATGGTACTTTGTATTTTCTACAAGGTTCCACGGTTATGGATTCTGTTAATGTTGCATCTTCGGAGGTTCACCAGGATGATATGACTAAGTTATGGCATATGAGGCTTGGTCACATGGGTGAAAGAGGGATGCAGATTCTGCCGAAGTATGATCTTCTTGATGACCACAAGATCAAGAGCTTGGACTTCTGTGAGCATTGCGTCTTTGGGAAGCATCACCGCAGCAAGTTTCCTAAGGCGATTCATAGAACAAAGGGCACATTGGATTACATCCATTCTGATTGTTGGGGACCTTCCCGAGTTGAGTCACTGGGAGGTCACAGGTACTTTGTTTCTCTGATTGATGATTACTCAAGGATGACTTGGGTTATCATGATGAAACATAAGAGTGAAGCTTTCTCGAAGTTCAAGGAGTGGAAAGCTTTGGTGGAGAATCAGACCGGGAAGAAGATCAAGAGGCTTCGAACTGATAATGGGCTGGAATTCTGCTCGTCTGAGTTTGATCAGTTTTGTAGGGATGAAGGGATTGCTCGTCATTATACAGTCAGGAATACGCCACAGCAGAATGGTGTAGCTGAGCGGATGAATCAGACATTGCTGGCGAGAGCAAGGTGCATGCTCTCTAATGCTGGTTTGGAAACGAGATTCTGGGCAGAGGCGGTGAGTACAGCTTGTTACCTGATCAACCGCGGGCCTCACACGGGTATAGAGTGCAAAATACCTATGGAGTTGTGGTCAGGTAAAGTTGTTGATTACTCCAAGTTAAAAGTTTTTGGTTGTACATCTTATTATCATGTTAGTGATGGTAAGTTAGAGCCCCGAGCCAAGAAGGGTGTCTTTGTGGGTTATGGAGATGGAGTTAAAGGCTCCAGGATATGGTCTCCGTCTGAGAAGAGGGTTATTCTGAGCAGGGACGTTGTCTTTGATGAAAATTCTTTGCTTAGATCTATGGTGAAGCCCACAGTTGTGCCAGAAACTAGTGGAGTTGATAAACATGTGGAGCTTGAAGTCACTCAAGGTGGAGATTTGTTGGTATGCCTTGAATACTGTAATAGCCGCTTCTGCGACCCTGGCCTGGAATACAACTACATCTACAATTATGATAAGAATATAATTCCAATTCCAATTTGGACTAATGTTGATTTGGGCCGAATTGTGTTTTGTTCCAATCCTAGTTTGTTAGGGTTTAGTGGAGACAATATATAAAGTGTCTCTCTTCTCTCTGTAAAACTTAATTCTGTTCTGCACTTAGATAGGTAGAAATCTGGCCAATTTCTTGGCGTCTGTAACCTACTACCTATTATAGTGAATCCGTCTCCCATGGATGTAGCCAAATTGGTGAACCACGTAAATCTTGTGTCTTGTTATTTGCGTTCATATTTTCTGTTCTTTCTCCATTCCGCACAACACCAGCTAATATTGTGAATGAACGTGGCCATCATCAGATGCACCATCCTGTAAGCTAGAGGGATACCGGGACACATTCTCCTCCCAGCACCAAATGGAAGGAGCTCGAAATGGTTCCCTTTTACATCAATTTCACTCCCCAAAAACCTCAGGCATAAACACTCCAGGTTGTGTCCAGGTTGCTTCATCTCTGCCTGAAGCCCACACATTGACCACTATCTCTGTATCTCTTGCCACTACATAGCCATGGATTTCGACATCTTTAATGGCTTTATGAGGAACCAATAATGGTGCTACTGGATGAAGTCGGAAAGTTTCCTTCACAATAGCTTGCAAGCAAGGGAGTCTGGAAATGTCTGATTCCTGAATACTCACTGTTTTCTCTCCAACGACTTGCTTGAGTTCATCTCTTGTCTTATCCATCTTTTTTGGATAACGCAGTAATTCTGCCATTGCCCATTCCACCGTGTTTGAGGTTGTGTCTATCCCTGCCACAAATAAATCCTACATAGTCAATAGGTTAATAAAAATGTGTCAATGTACAATCCAATGAGTTCATTTCAAGGGACATTGATGCTGAATGTGAAATACTCACCAGAAGCATATGTTTGAGGACATTGATGCTGAATTCAGACCCATTCTCTAAGTTTTCATCCAAAAGAGCTTCCAACAAATCATTTCTCTTTGGCTGGTGGGTGCTACTGGTATCTGATTCCCCTCTGACCAGCAACCTTTGGTTAATGATACAGTCGAAAATGTCCATCACCTTTGAAGAAACCATTGATGTAAAGCCTCTGTTGAGCAGCTGAGTTTGGAGGAAGAAGATGAAGATGAAGCTTTTGTTGGCTTCAGTTGGATTTTGGCGAGGAGGCAACAGATTTTCAAATCTGGCGCCAAGAACATTTGAAGACTTAATTAAACGCAGGAGCTGTTGTCGTTTTTGTTTTCATTCCATTTTCTGTTTTAACTTTGCCCACGTGGCTTGTAGTGATTGATGGTTGTATTCTGTTTGTTTTGCTGGCTGAATATAAAACAAGAGATCAGGCAACACACGTTTGGTGTGCCTTTTGTAAACCAAAACCTGAATCAGAAAATCTTCTTCTTCTTCTATATCTGTTTTTCTTATTTTTCTTCTGTATCTTGCTGGTTTCTTCATGGTATCAGAGCATCCGATCCGTGCAATGAGAATGCAGATTTGAATTCCTCTTGAAATCTTCTTTGTTTTAAGATCCATCAGACATGTCTTCTGACGATGATTCAGTCAATTCTGTGGCACGATCCTTTGCTGGATCCGGCCATAATCAGCGAAGGAAACAAGAGAGAAATGATCCATATAAGCTTGAAAGTGGTGAGAACAATAGTCTTGTACTAGTTGCTGAGCCTCTAAATGAATACAACTACATTACATGGAGCAAGGCTATGGTTCGAGCTATCAGATCCAAAGGGAAGCTGAAGTTTCTTACAGGAGAGATCAGACCTCCAGATCCAGAGGATGAGCTTTATGATCAATGGGATAAGGTGAATTCTACTGTACTTTCCTGGATTTTGAATTCGATGACTGTTAAACTAGCAAGAGGTCTTATGTTTTATGAGGATGTGTTTACACTGTGGAATGAGATTAAGGAGAGTTTTGGAGAAAGTAATGGTCCTTTGTTGCATAAACTTAGGAGAGATATTGCAGAATTGAAGCAAGGAAATGAATCTGTATCTGTTTACTATACACAACTTAAAAGTCTGTGGGATGAATTTAGATGTTTGAGACCTAGAAGAAGGTGTAGTGCAGGATGTGTTAATTATGATTGTCTTCCTGCTGAAGAAGAGGAGGACAAATTGAGTCAGTTTTTGATGGGACTAAATGATGAATATGGGGCTATTAGTCATCAAATATTGCTTATGGATCCTGCACCAACTGTCAATAAGGCATGTTCTATGATTTCAAAAGTGGAAAGACAGAAGGCTGTTCATGAAGGTTATCAGGATAATCATCATAACTCAGCCATGGCTGTGAGAGTGTACAGAGACAGCAAGATTCCACATCAATATAGAGATGCAATGACTGATCAGCAAAATGATGCAATGAGGATGAGAACCGTAAGAAGGCCTGATTTAAAATGTGAGCATTGTGGGAAATTAGGCCACACCAAGGATATTTGTTTCAAGATAAAAGGATATCCTGATTGGTGGGAAGGAAATAGAGGAGACATGGGAACAAGATCACAACCACCTCTTCAACAGCAAGTTATGAGGCAGCAGTACTTACCTAGTGGACCTCAGAGGCCACAATATCCTTCACCAAATGCTACAAGAGTACAGCAGTATCAGCAAGGATTCCACAGGCATGCTGCTCATGCAGTAGCAGAGGAAGAAGATACACCAGTTAATGACACAGATACAAAGCTACATGCAATGATTGCCAAGATAGTTGAAATGCAGTTTGAAAAGAAGCAGAAGGAGAAAGAGGTGATAAAGGATTATGGAGGACCAATTGATTACAGTCACTATCATGATTACTCAGGTAGTGTGATCACAAATCTTTCACTCAGTGTTTTTGCATTGTCTAATAATAGTTGGATTGTGGACAGTGGAGCATCAAGTCATATGTGCAGTGATATGTCAGTTTTTAGATCTTTTTCATCAGTCAACACACCTACACCTGTTTACATGCCTGATCACACAACAAAGTTTGTTCAAGCCATAGGAGAAGTTGCTCTTACTCCCTCAGGCATTTTACAAAACTGCCTCCTAGTTCCTGATTTCAAATATAATCTCTTGTCAGTGAGTAAAATCTCTAAAACTATGCCAATCTTTTTCAGTTTTACATCCAATCTCTGCTTGCTGCAGGACCACAAGACTAGAAAAGTCCTTGCAGCAGTAAGAGAAGAGAATGGATTATACATTTTAGATCAGCAATCTTTCAAGCCAGATGAAATCAAGAAAAGAATTCAGTCAAGTTTCCAGAATAAAATCTTCACAGATACTGTAGTGAACACTGTTAGGCAGAATATTGATGTTCCTTTGCATTCTTGGCATTGTAGACTAGGGCATCATTCTAGTGATGTCATGAAACATCTCAGTGTACTTAAATTCTCTGCTGAAATGGATACTTTCTGTACTGTATGTCCTATTGCTAAGCAACACAGATTGCCCTTTCATTCTAGTTCATCTTTTACAACAAAGTTGTTTGAGCTTATTCATGTTGATCTGTGGGGGCCTTACAAAATACCTTCAATATCTGGCTGCAAGTATTTCTTAACCATTGTGGATGATTTTTCTAGAAGCACTTGGACTTATCTAGTTAAATCAAAAGATCAAATCTCTCATTTACTCAGAACTTTCTTCAATATGGTGAAGACTCAGTTTCACACCATTGTACAGTCTTTTAGATCAGACAATGGCAGTGAATTTGTCAACCAAGATTGTGAGATGTTATTTTCTGATCTAGGTATTCTTCATAAAAAATCTTGTCCTTACACTCCCCAACAAAATGGGGTAGTGGAAAGGAAGCATCAGCACATTCTTCAAGTTACTAGAGCCTTACTTTTCCAATCTCACATTCCAAAAGATTTCTGGGGTGAGGCCATTCTAACAGCAACATACATTATCAATAGATTGCCTACATCAGTCCTCTCATGGCACTCTCCCTATGAGCTTTTGTTCAACAAACTCCCAGATTTCCAGTCACTCAGAGTCTTTGGGTGTTTAGTTTATGCTACTAACACCACACCACACAAAGACAAGCTATCTGAGAGAGCATTTTCCTTGTGTCTTTATTGGATATCCCTTAGGTCAGAAAGCATACAAGCTTTTTGATCTGCAATATCATAAAGTCATCATTTCAAGGGATGTCATGTTTCATGAGACTGTTTTTCCATATTCTGATCCTAGTCTTTTTTCTTTTTCACTTCCTTTTTCAGAGTCTTTTTTACATGATCATCAGCCATCTCTTCCTACTCCTCAATTCCTTGAACCTCTTCCAGTCACACCTTCACCACCTGCTGAAAATTCTTTAAGGCATAGTACTAGGGTCATCAGGGCACCTATATGGACAAAGGATTTTGTTTCTTCCTCAGTTCTCTTACCTTCTGAGCCTCAGTCCATTATCCCTGCATGTGTGGTTTCTTCTTCACAGGTTCCTGAACCATCCAACTATCATCAGGCTAAGCATTTTACTGAGTGGATCCAGGCTATGAATGAGGAATTGGCAGCCCTTGAGCAGAATCATACTTGGGACTTGGTTCAACTACCACCAGGAAAGAAGGCCATAGGATCAAAATGGGTGTACAAAACCAAATATAATGCAGATGGTTCTCTAGCAAAGCATAAGGCTAGACTGGTTGCAAAGGGGTTTAATCAGATAGAAGGTATAGATTTTTCTGAAGTTTTTTCTCCTGTTGCTAAGGCTGTTATTACAGATTACTTCTTGCTACTGGAGCTGCATCAGGCTGGCATATGCATCAGCTTGACATTAATAATGCTTTTCTACATGGGCATCTAGATGAAGAGGTTTATATGAAACTGCCTGATGGATATGTAGTTCCTGATTCTCAGTTGGTTTGCAGACTTACAAAAAGCTTGTATGGTTTAAAGCAAGCCTCAAGGCAGTGGAATAAGGAGTTTACACAACATTTACTCAGCCTTGGTTTTGATCAATCTCATCATGATCACTGTTTGTTTCTGAAGTTCACTTCTCAGTACATGCTGGCTTTAGTAGTCTATGTGGATGATGTCTTAGTTATGGGAACTTCACTTGATGCTATTGTGGCTGTTAAACATTCTTTGCATCAGAAGTTTACTATTAAGGACTTAGGGGAAGCTAACTATTTCCTTGGTTTGGAACTTCACAGAACAGATTCTGGCCTTCATCTCTTGCAATCCAAGTACATTGCTGATATTGTTTCAGATTGTGGATTACTGAACTGTAAGCCTACTGCAACTCCTCTTCCTTCTTCTTGGCTTGTGCATGATGAATCCTCACCACTGCTTCCTGATCCAAGCCAATTCAGAAGACTCATTGGAAGACTTCTCTATCTCAATTATACTAGGCCTGATGTTACTTTTGCAGTTCATCAACTCAGTCAGTTTGTTCAAGCACCAACTCATCATCATCTCTCTGGTGCTCTCCACATTGTGAAGTATCTGCATCATCATCTTCCTTTTGGATTGTTCTATCCTGCTCAGAATGATCTTCAACTCCATTCCTATTGTGATGCAGATTGGGCTTCTTGCAAGGTGTCTAGGAGATCAGTTACAGGTTATGCTATTTTTTTGGGTTCAGCCTTGATCTCTTGGAAGTCTAAGAAACAATCCACAGTATCTAAGTCCTCAGCAGAAGCAGAGTATAGGAGTCTTTCCATGACTGCCTGTGAGCTCAAATGGATCAGCTACTTGATCAGGGATCTTCACCTTCATATTTCTTTTCCCATTCCACTTTTTTGTGATAATCAAGCAGCTCTGCATCTCACTGCTAATCCCGTGTTCCATGAAAGGACTAAACACCTTGAAATTGATTGCCATCTGGTGCGAGATTATTATTTGGAAGGATTCTTGCTGCCATCATTTGTCTCTTCTCGTTTTCAGTTGGCAGACATTTTCACAAAGTCTCTTCATGCAGCTTCATTCTTTACTAATCTCTTCAATCTCAGCTTTCGGGCTTCCCCAGCTGAGCTTGAGGAGGGGGTGAAGAAACCATTGATGTAAAGCCTCTGTTGAGCAGCTGAGTTTGGAGGAAGAAGATGAAGATGAAGCTTTTGTTGGCTTCAGTTGGATTTTGGCGAGGAGGCAACAGATTTTCAAATCTGGCGCCAAGAACATTTGAAGACTTAATTAAACGCAGGAGCTGTTGTCGTTTTTGTTTTCATTCCATTTTCTGTTTTAACTTTGCCCACGTGGCTTGTAGTGATTGATGGTTGTATTCTGTTTGTTTTGCTGGCTGAATATAAAACAAGAGATCAGGCAACACACGTTTGGTGTGCCTTTTGTAAACCAAAACCTGAATCAGAAAATCTTCTTCTTCTTCTATATCTGTTTTTCTTATTTTTCTTCTGTATCTTGCTGGTTTCTTCAACCTTCCCGAAATAAAACTTGCTGGCACGCTCAAATCCCTGTGGATCGATTGGTCGAAGAACTGGAAACAAATCAGAATTATTTGGCGAACCAAGGGACTTCATCATGCCACCCAGAACCACCTGCAACTCCTGCGACGAATTAGAATCATAATTCGCAAAATCAATTGAAAAAAGTGTCCTTGAGATCAAGTTTAGAGATGTTATGAACGCAGCAGCGCCAATATCCATCACAACGCCATCGGCACTACATTTCACCACGTGTTGAATCAATTCTTGGATCTTTTCTTGACGAAGCTTCTCGTTAGCATCAAGTCTACGCGACGCAAACATTTGCTCTCTACATAGCTTGCGCATGTACCGCCAGCTGACCGAAACCGGAATCCATACCATGGAAATCTTGTGGTGGTCATGTACTTGGGCTGCAGCTGGTACGCCTCGGCTACAGCAAACCTGGTCATATTTCTGCAGGACTTCTCTGGCGATTGCAGCATTGGATACAATTACCACTTCCTTGCTTCCTAGCCTCACAGACATAAGAGGGCCATATTTTTTGGAGAGCTTTGCAAATGTTTGATGAGGATTTTGGCCGATTAGATGGAGGTTTCCGATGACTGGAACCTTGTAAGGCCCTGGAGGAGTTTTGGGTGATGTTCGTGCCCATAGACTGGAAACAGGATTGTCGCCATGTCCATATTTGCTTACTTAGCTGTGAGGAGCTCTTATTCCAGAATGTATGGGCTAAGAATAAGATGGAAGAGGCCATGTTTCGAGGTAAAAACAAGAGCAGTAAATAAATTTTTTTTAGCATTCAGACTATAAGAATCGCATGATATGTGGCACGCATCAATGCAGAATCTGCACAGAGGGCCACGCTTCTGTCGTGCTTTATCACGGAGACCAGCCGTCAACTTCGAGCTGGCATTGCCATTGCTGGTGGTTCCATACGTATTAATTGCGGCAATTATTGACGACGTCTATGGTTTTCCTGACAGCCAGGTGACCAAATCTCATCCTTTAACGTACAATGATCGTCGGTGTGACTTCTTTTTTAATACTTGATTCTAGAGTTGTCAATCTGGCCCAAACCAAGAACCCAAACTCGAACTCGACATGATCAAACGCAATTCGAAACTCAGTTTTGATCCAAGAGACATCGATCCAAACTAAACGCGAAACCCAATTCTTACCAGAGAAATATCGATCGAAATCTTATTCTGACTCGAGAGATATCGATTCGAACCCAAAATCAATACAACCGGACTCAACTTGAAACCTGATTTCTAACACAATAACCTAAACTTGACCCGACCTGAACCCAAAACCGAGATCAACCTGAAGTTAATGCAACTCGATAAATCAGTTAACCATATATGTAATTAATCCAAAACTAATTCAATTCGAGAACAATATAATTCAACTGATTTTGATTTTCGTAATTGTCCCAATCTGTAATGAACCAATCCATTCAGCTCAATATATAATCAAAATAAATTGAAATTAAATATTTTATTATCAAATAATGTTAAAAGATATATCTCACAATGGTTTCTTAAAAACTAATGAGAAAAGTGTCTTTATAACCCTACCTACTTCAAATAAGTGCCAATATAATCTTTTGATAATTGAAAGTGTCAATATTTCCCTAAATAGTTTATGCAAGTGCAATTTTACTCATTTCCACAATTTAAGACCAGATCTGATTGAAAAGATGATTTTACCTCTCTGAAAATTATTTTAAAAAATAATGAAAAGAAGAAACTACAATTTAATCCTCCAAAACCCTTCTTTCTTCTGATTTTCTCCTTCTTCACGTTTGTTCGTTCTTAAATTCTCCTCCGCCATTCTTAACCTCTCTGATCTCCGCTCTACTTCTCCTTATTAGATCTCAGCTCTCCTTCTCCTTATTAGATCGCAACTCTCCTTCTCCTTCTCTCAAGTGCTTCGCAGCTTTCTTCTTCTCTGATCGATGGGGTTTTGGTGATGGGGAAGTCGGGCTTCGCAGCTAACCATTGTTGGAGAAGTTTAGGTTGTGGGGGATATGGCAATACGTCAATCAGCGGGCTGGTGGCGTTAGGCTGAGCGTAAAGCGGTGGGGGTGGTGTCGCTAAGGTTTGGGTGGCAAGGGGCTGGGCATCGAGCAGCAGGGGTGGTGGCACTTGGTTTGTGTGGCAGGAGCTGGGTGTGTCAAGTGGCGGACTGGTGGCACTAAGGTTTGGATGGTGGGGGGTTGGGCATCAAGTGACGGGGATGGTGCCGACAGGTGGGCTAGGGTTTCGGTGGTGGAGGCTGGAAGGTGGTGGTGGCCGGGGTGGCTAGAGGGGATGGTAGCATGGGTGGCTAGATGGGGTGGTGGCAGGGGGTGGAAGGTGGTGGTGGAAGGGCAATGGTAAGCTAGCGGTGGTGGTCTGAGGAAAAAATTATCTTGATACTTTTTGGTTTTTGTCCAAAGGGCATTTTAGTCTTTTTATGTGTAGCCAACGTTGGTCGATGCTAGAAATAGTATTTTAGGGTTATGTTGGCACTTTCATCAACTAGTTAGGGTTGTTTATGTAATAAAAATTATCTGAGGGTCATATTGGCACTTACTCAAGTAGGTAGGGTTATATTGGTATATATCCCAAAACTAAATGACTTACATATAATGTCTTTGGTCACGTCCACTCAGAGTCAATTGGTTTCAAGATGGAAGTCCAAGATACCTTGAAATTTAACAAATAATTAATTAGTAATTGAAATATTTTTCATACATAAATCCAAAGATAAATGTACACTAGTACAGAGACCTCTCCTAAAGGCAGCATAAGTAAAATCGCCTTTAATTTATATTTTCAATTTTGGAAAGTTTCGATCGTGTCCCCTAACAAATTTTAAAGGCATATTTTTTATGTTTTAAGGCAATTTTTTTGAACCGTCTTTAACTAAATAAAGGCGGCTATGTGTAACCGCCTTTAAATATGAAACTTTACGAACTCGGAGATGGGGAACAACAGGTTTTCCCAAATCGGAAACCCCATTATGTGGGCACTGCCAAGAAAAGAAACGTTTTCCAAACGTGGAAATGCGTAGTGTCCTATTTTCGAGTTCAGAATGTTATTAATCTTGTCTTTTGAAATTGGGGGACTAAGTTTCTGAGTTCAGAAATGACCGTGTATATAAAACAAATGCGCCTATTTCCTTTAAATGCAAACCCTAAAACTTTGAAGAAGAAGTTCATTCATTTAATACCCATTATTCATTACCCATGGCGTGCTTGAGAAATCATCAAATCGGATTGGAGAAGGTTAGTTTAATCCAAATTATCTTGTTTTTCAATTTCACGAAATAATTGAATGTGTATTTGATGCTTCCCATGTATCTATATTTACAATTAGGTTTTGAGATTAACTAGGTTTATGCTTATTATTGAATGGATCCTCATGTGTTTCATATTAATTGACTTTTAGGAGAATGGATTGAGATGAACTAATTGGTAATGATCTTAGGAAATCACCCGCATACATGACATTGGTTGAATCATTTGTTTCGTTTGCTTTTGAACAGGCTTCCAAAAATGGTTCTTCACAGGCAAGATGCCCTTTTAAGGATTGTAAAAACGATGCATATTTAGGGAGGAAAAGTTTCGAGAACAACTCATATTGATAGGGTTCCAAACTAGCTACCCTCGTTGGGTATGGCATGGGGAAGTCGTGGAAGCCTCTCCTTCCAATGAATTGGAGAACACAACGGTGGTTGATGAATTAGATTGTAAAGCCGAGTTTGACAAAATGGTTGAAGATGTTACAAGGGAATTCAAAGGTAAACCAGAGTCGTTACAAGCTTTGATTGACGATAAAGGGACGCCTTTGTACAATGGTTCAAAAATCTCGGTTCTGAATGCAACTCTACGGATAATGAACTTGAAGGCAAAGTTTTAATGGATAGACAAGTCGATGACCGAGGCTCTGGAGTTTTTAGGATTTGCTTCCAGAGGGAAATTTAATGTCTTATAGGTTATATGCTGTAAAAAAAATACTATGCCCGATGGGATTGGAATTTCAAAAAATCCATGCATGCCTGAACGATTGTATGTTTTTAGAGGGGAATTAGATAAAGATCGAGAAACTTGTTGGGTATGTGGTGAGTCTTGGTACAAGTTGAAAAGATGTGTGATTGCGGTGGGTGCGGAAGTTCCATTGAAATCAAAGAAAAGGACACCGGCAAAAGTTTTATGGTACCTCCAAATCATTCCCCATTTGAAGAAGTTGTGTGCTTGTATGGAAGATGCCAAGTTGTTTCATTGGTACGCGGATGGAGACTGATCGGCGGATGATGTCAAATGACAAACTTCAGATGAGATGGCAAAGATTCTCGGCATTTGAGGTTAGGGTTGTGTACATGTGGTATGAATCCTTCTGGTAACATGAGTAGCACACAAAGCTCTTGGCCTATTATGTTGGTCATATACAACCTCCCGTCTTGGTTGACCATGAAATGTAAGTATGTGTTGCTATCTTTGATGATATCAGGTCCGAAGCTACCTAGTAATGATATTGATTTATCGCTTGCTCCTCTAGTGGATGATTTGTTTGATGGGTTGGTTGATGAATTCTTCACTCTCAAGACAATGTTATTTTACACAATTAATTATTTTCCTGCATATGGGAATTTGTCTGGGTATTCTATGAAAGGCCACTTTGCATGTCCAGCGTGTGAGAAGGACACTGATTATTGTCAATTAAAACACGGTTGTAAGACAGTTTACCAGAGGTACTTGCGGTTTCTCCCCGAGAGGCACCCATGGTGATTGGCCCAAAAAGGGTTCAATGGGAAAATAGATGCACGAGTTGCAGCGGTGTCATGGTCAGGTACACAGATTTATGAGAGTGTTAAGAATTTTCCCAATGACTTTGGGAAGAAGAAAAGAAAAGTTTTCGTTGAAGGAAGTTGGAAAAAATGCTCAATCTTCTTCAAGCTACCATATTGGCAGCATTTGGAAGTTAGACATTGTCTTGATGTCATGCACATCGAGAAGAATGTTTGTGATTCTTTGGTAGGGATGTTGTTAAATACCCCAAGGGAAACAAAGAGCGGATTGAAGGCTAGGCTAGATTTGGTTGAGTTGAGTATTTGGGATAATCTTGTTCCAGTGACTACGGGTGATGATTGTTATTTTCCCCCACTTGCTATTCAATGTCGCAATCGGAGAAGAAATATTTTTGTGAGACCCTTAGTAGTACCTGTAATTGCCCTGTTTTTTAAAATAGGACAAACTTTCCGAGTTCGGAAAGTGTATGTCGTCTCCATACTATATGTGAGATGATTGGTTTCCAATTTTGAAAAAACATATTCCATTAAAAAAAACAGACTCCCAGACTAGGGACACTAGCTCGGAAACTACATTTTCGAGCTCGAAAACTCTACCTACCCTATGAAAGGTTAGAGCCCTTCATATTTTACGAGCTCGGAAACTTCCTCGCTCGGAAAGTGAACCGTGTGTTTGTAATTCTAAGAGTGTACTATCTCCGAGCTCGGAAATGTTTCTTATTTGAGATTGCAAAACAGAAATATTGGTTTCCGAGTTTGTAAACTTTTTGTCCTTTAAAAAAGGAACAAGTATGCACCATCTTTGGCCCAGAATAGGGACATGAGCTCGAAAACTACATTTCCAAGTTTGGAAAGTATACCTACCCTATGACAGTTTAGAGCCCATCATATTTTACGAGCTCAAAAATGTCTGCATGTAGAAAATCGAAGTTCTTGCTCAATCTAGCTTTCCATCAACTGTCAGTACATGTAATAAGATTGAAATTAGAAATTAATTGAAGTGATATCGATATTGAAGTTCTATAAGTAAATGTGAATTTCATCAAACCACGCAACACTTACATGAGCTCGATGCCTCTTCTCTGTCTTCTTCCGTTTTACGGGCCCTCTTGGCAAATATGATATATATTTCTGAGCTTAGAAATATATCCTTTTTATGGTCATTTTCAAATATGAAAACATTTTAACTAGAATAAGAAACATTAAGTAAAACATTGTAGCACAAAAGTATCCGATTTAAAACAAGAAATTGAACGACATTGTTGCATTACATAACACGATGGTAATTAAATTCATAATCTTCCCCACAAAATAAATGTCACAACCAAATGTGAAGCACATTCTCAATCCAGAATCCTTACATATCTAATATATTCATATATGCTAATCGCCTCAAGTTCTCCCCCCCTCCCCTCGCCGTCTTTGCCATAACAACTCTCGTTGCCATCCTTAACCTTATCTTCAATCTCCTAGATGACTAGCTCGTAATTAGGTGGCTCGTCATCCTCGCTCAATCCCAAATGGAGGCCTTGAGCTTCCATGAAGGCAACGTACTGAGAATGAGCGCGGGTCAACATGACATGCATCTCGGTCATGTCCGCACGCAGAATCTCAAAGTACTTGCTCAATCTAGCTTTCCACCAACTGCCAGTACCTGTAATAAGATTGATATTAGAAATTAATTGAAGCGATATCAATATTGAAGTTCTATCAGTAATTGTGAATTTCATCGAACCACACAACACTTATGTGAGCTCGATGCCTCTTCTCTATCTACTTCCGCTTTACGGGCCCTCTTGGAAATTTTAGCTTTCTGGCCGGGTATAGGAAGGAGTGACCATTTTCCCTTGTAGTTAAGATGTAGGCCTTTTTTTTGGAACCAACTATTTTCGTAGTACTCTTGACAAAGAGGCTTATCTTAATGTTCACTTTCTTCAGCATACACATTATCAAACCCCCGCAGGGAAGATCTTTCTTCTTTGTTTGCGCAGCCTTCAACATGAATGATATGATGGTGAAACCAGGGTTTACCTTTCTACCCTCTATGATGTTGCAAAACATCACGAGGTTAGCTATAGTAGGCTCGCAATCATGGTCTCCGATGGGGGAAAACATTAAGACATATCCACTCATACACGAGACGCTGTTCCCAGGTCAACATACCTATGTCAAAACTCCCTGCCTTACCAGCACCGGATCCCACCCTCTTAAAATATATCTTAGCCATAGAAATGGGACAAAGAGGAGTAGCACCACTAATGCCCGGCCAAACATGAGTGTGATACATGTCAAGTGAACCGTTGGGGTCATTGGGCCTCAATTTCTCGACAGTGGTGTAAGGGCATTCTAAGTCTCCGTTAATTGTATACGTAGTAAAAATTACATCTTTCCCATTAACCCTAGTCATATCCCTATTGTTTTTATTTTGACTCAAATTTGCATACAATTGAATCACTTCGTCAAAATAAACAGGCTCATCCATACATAGCAATTTCTCTAGATGTTGGGTTTAAAAATGTGCAAGAAAATATCCTAGTCCTAAGGGCTCAATGTCCGACGCTAATATAGCCTTAGAATTGAAAATTTTTCTCTTCAAGAAGGCTACATACCTTTCCTTCGCTTCGCCACTAAAAAACTTCGTAGAGGCATCCAAATGAGTGAGAGGATGATGGCTCCAATCACTAGCCTTTGACTCAGAGGTTGCGCTCATCTTAGTCATTGTTGGGGAGAAATTTGGGTATAGGGTTTTGCTGAGTTGAACTCGGAATTGAGGGTTTGTGGAAGAGGGTTTGTGAGAATTTTAATTGGGACTTTTCAATCTGTGCATTTTTGTATTTTTTTATGGGAAAAAAGGGTATCCGAACATTGAAATAGCTTCACTCCTACATATACAAGACCACACTCAATTCTGAGTTTGGATTACAGTTTAAAAACTCCGAAACCCGTACGTACGGGAAAAACATTGGATAAAGGGTTTTCAAATAGGCATTTACTCCCATTTGAAAACCCCGCCAAAGCCTTATTTCTCCCCACCAAAAACCCGTTCACACCCATTTCATCAATCCTTTCCATCTTCTAATCTTACATTTCAAAGTTTGAAGATTTCAACAAGTTCTACATCTCTTCACATCCAAATTCATTCTTAAATTTTCAAATTTCAACAAGATTTTTGGTTTCATGTAGGTATAACATGTGAAGGAGAATTTCATACACATTGATTGCTCAAAAATATAAATGTACTCTTCAATATGTAGCTAGGGTTTACTATTTTCTATCATAAATGAGGAAGCAAAAATATTTTTAGGATCTTCCTACCTAGGGTTTGGATTTAGTCAATTGTTATGAATTCTATTTTAATTACCTAGGGTAAATGTACTCTTCAATAAATAGTTAGGGTTTATTAATTACTATCATGAATGAACTAGCACAAATTTCTCATGCTCATTGCTACCTAGGGTTTAAATTTTGTGAATGTTATGATTTATTTTTTTAGTCAGGTTTGGAAATTAATGATAAGTTGTGTATACAATTAGGGTTTTGTTGCCTTTGTGGTTGGTGGCGATAATATTTTGTTCAAATACCCTACTTATTTTCTGGTGAAACTATAGTGGTGAATTTAACTTCTATTAAATTTGTCCATTTGCCTAAGGTTTAGTACATATTTTTCTATAAATGTTAGTAACCTGTTACATTTCGAGATTAAGGTATTTTAATCATCATATTTTGGGTATGTAGCTTTGAAAATGGAAACTAGGAAACAGACTCGTGATGATGTGTCACTATCCGGTAATGTCAACCTACCAACAACGGACACGACGTGGGATGGCGACGATGATGCAGAAGATGTGGGAAAACACCAGACTCATTGTAGAGCATTAGAACATAGAATGGCTAGAAGAGAGTTAACGTTGTTGGTTTTCGACAAAAGGGTAATTGCGTATCGGAGCAACATGCCAAATGGTCTAGTTGGGTGGCGAAGGTTGGTAAAACAGGGGTAGACATCAAGTAAGATATTTGGCATGATGTCCCAAATGATTACAAGGACACGTTGTGGAGGGAATGCAAGGTACCTCTAGTGAATCATTTTTCCTACATACTTCTTCTTCAATTTATGGTCATATATACTCCCTATCCTCAAATCCCTTTGTTTTGTAATTCCCGTAGAGGCCTTTTGAATCGAAGCACGAGATGTTTCTGCTTTGAGAAAGAAAGATATGTTCATGATGTCAAAGAGTTGGCATGAACATAAATACATTTTTTTACAGAGATTACATATTTAGTGATAAGAAAGGTGATCAACCATGGGCAACTTATACGCACATTCAACCCGGTAGCTGGAAGATCCACAAGAAATTAGCTTTGGAGAATAGTGAAAACATAAGTAAAACAATATAAAAAAATTGACTGAATTGTGATTAATTACATTGAAGTGTCTATAATGTTAAAAATAACCTAACACCTCGCCTAGGATACAAGGGGCATAAAACAACGTGTTTCCGGGGAGAATAAAATACCTCGCCGATTGAGTCGTGGAGGTTATTTCTTAGCGGCAATCGAGCTAGTCAAGAAACATCTAGAAGAAAATGTGCAAGAGGAAATAGCACGGAAGATGAGGCAAGGTCATCCGTGGAACCAATTTGTGTGGAAGACATTGATAGGTGCAATCTATTTCTCAAAGGACGACCAAACAAGAAGGGCAAATATGTCAAGCTCGAAGAGAAACTATATTTGGAAAGAGTGGTACGTATTGTTTTAGGAAAATACTTCAATAAATTGAACAATATACATGTAATAATCGAATTAACAATGGTTTATCTATTTATGTTTTCACTTAAGAAAAGTTGAAAAATGATCAATTACAAGAGTAATTTATACCAAAGGATAAACACAACATCCTTTGTGAGGCTATGGAAAAACCTGACTATCCGGGCCGGGTTAGGGGAATGGGTAGTTTCGTGACACACCAGTAAGCATTCGGGGTGTTACGGTCCTACGATGGAGCGGAACCCTCGAGAGTCCATTCGTTACAAAAACAAAGGCCAAGTCCAAGATAAATGAATCGAGCAACAATAAATTATAATTCGGAAATTGGTTCAACACATCAGGCTAGTTCTTCCAGACAATTTAGAGGACTTAACGTCCAATTGAACATTTCCATCTAGGTGTTCATGACATTCTTCCGAGGATGTTGAGGTAAATCGTGGGGTAATCATGCAGAATCCAAAAATGTATAGACAATTGTTCAAGCCCGACAACCTCAACAATGGCATCGTAGCAATTGAAAAAAGGTACAAACGATCATTTTATAAATTATTTTTCTTTGATTAGAGTTTAATATTTAATATGTATTTTGCCTCTGTTTTAGAGACCATGTATGTGTGAACTATACATAATTCAAGGCACAGACGGTAAGCCGCTACATGTAGCCAATGGAGTTTTGCATGAGTTAATCAAAAATCATCACTCCATACCAATTGTGGAAGGTCTTTTGAGGGTTTCCTTGGAGAATCCTTTGGTGATGGGCATCCCTTTGCCAATCCCGGGCATAGAATACAAGAAAGCTGGGCCTTGCTGGGGAATAATTGGCCCCGTAGACTAATATACGCCAATCTAATCAAGAATGGACATTTGTTGGAAATAATGCCTCCCTCGCCAAAATCGGTGATGACAACACCAAAATAGGTCAAATCGATGGCCAAAACTGTGCCAACACCACCAACTAGGGTTAGACCTCCATTGGCAAGATCCAACGTCCCTTGAGACTTACCTGACTTCGTACGCTTCCTTCATAATTTGCTACAACCCCATGATCAAAATACCACATTCATTTTCTCGATAAATGAATGCGTATTCGAATGCAAACGTGAAATCATGGCGTTATGGAGTGATTTAGAAAACCTATGGAGATGTGAGCAAGTTAATCAGCGATAATATCGATCTACACCCTGTGAATTTTTTAATTCGTTTAATTTCAAATTTTGATTAAAATTTTGCTAACCGTTATTATAATGAATTTGTCTAGGTACATGGTTTTTACAAGTAATCAAAAGAAATGATAGATTGGATACATGTGCCCGGTGATGATACAAGAAATTGGTTGTACAAAACAAGACATGATCGATTACATTAGCAAATGCCTAAGACGGAAGGATAAAATACTTTTGTTGCGCCATAGTTTGAGAGGTTATTTACTACATTCAATTACTTGACCAACATTGTTTCCACAAATTTCAAATAATCAATCTTTTTTTCAAGGTCCATTGGAGACTATTATTGTTAGTACCCGCAGAGAAGCGAGTGTATTGGATAGATCCCCTCCACATCCAACCGTCAAATGCATTCATTGAGATTTTGGAATCTGCAATGAATGAAAATAATGATCAAAGAAATTGTTCATTTCATGTGGTCGAAATCAAGGTAGGTCTACTAGTAGTTCATTTCCAACATACTATCCTCAATTATTTAGTGCAATATAGTCTTGATAATTTATGTTCCTTACATATAGTACAAGAAACATGCTCAAATTTGGGAGTTCAGATATTATGTCATGTTATACGCATCCGAGTTAATCGAAAATGTCCAGGAACATTTGCTTGAACTTGACAAGGTAATTGTACAAATGTGTAGTGGTAATGTTTCTAAATAGCCTTCACCAAATAAAAAATACTATATTGTTATTTTCCACTATCACAAGAACCCCCCCCCCCCCCCTTTAGCACCAATTTTTTTATGTTCTAGAACCGGTTTTTTCGCAAAAACATTTGGTGCCTAAGTAACCGATGAAATGGTTCCACCAAGAAAAAAACCAGTGCTAAATCCCTACTTTTAGCACCGGCTTTTTAGTTAGCACTGGTTTTTAAACCAGTGCTAATGTGTACCACGATAGCACCGGTTTTTTTAGAACCAATTTTTAAACCGGTGCTAAATTTAGCACCGGTTTTTTTGTTAGCACTGGTTTTTCAACCGGTGCTAATTTAGCCCCGGTTTTTTGTTAGCACCGGTTTTTAACCGGTGCTAAAATACTTACGACGAATAAAAAAATCCCTTCCTCTAAAAGCAGCAATGCGCTGCAGCTTTCAGAGGAAGGGAAAAAGACCCAAAACTAACAATTTATTTGGCGATGCAGCTTTCAGAGGAAGGGAAAAAGACCCAAAACTAAAAATTTAGTTGGACATCAATTTAATAATAAAATTAACTTCAAAAAATTTATAATACAGAAATAAAACCAAAAAAAGTTATGATACAAAATTAATAATCTATGAGACTAAACATTGCGGTGGAGACCTTGGATAGGAATCAATCTCACCACCACCAATACTTGCAATGAGAGCCTTCACGTAGAAAAAACAGGAAATGAGAGCCTTATTGGAAGAAAAATTCATGCATCTTCAATTCATAGAACGTGGCAGACTGGATCGTCACCAACAGCAGTCAGCCACAAACTTATGACTCTGGAGAGCCTTCACAAAATTGACCCATGGAACGAGGGCACTTCAAAAAAAATGCAAGCCCCCCAAAAAGGGAAAGTAAATAGTACGACATTTTGCTCCTCCCTGGAGCAAAAAATTCCCCTACGGCCAAAAGAAAAGACAGAAAAAGATGCAAGTGAGCCCCAGCAATCACATAACTCAGCAAGCACGTCGTTAAAGGGCACAAAAAACTTATAAGACATTAGATTTCACAAAAATTAAATCAAATTGCAAATGTATTCATACCTCTCTCGGGATCTCCGATGGGATAACAGAGGAATCAAATGACATCAATGGTGGGGGACATTTGCTCCCTGGAAATTGGAGAAACAAAATAGGTTAGAGAGAGAGAGATACATATCGCAAACAAAACTCGCTATATGAACTTTTGAGTGAGAACCGTGCACTGAATCCCATCCCTATCTTCCTACATCACTGATATCTTATACATTAGGAAGTCAAATGTTAAATAACCAAATTGAACAGATGGAATACACATGACACTTACAATAACGACAATTTCATGATGGCGACGATAAGTGACAAAAAGCTATTCCTATCAAAATATTTATTGCATATTCCTATCAAAAACCCGTCACCATAAATTTACACCAAAATTAAAAATCAGAGACAAGTTTAGTTTTCTGGCTTAGAGAATTTCACAATTTCATCCATGTAGCAGCAAAAGTGTAAGAGGTCAAATGACCTAATCAAACATATTGGATTACTCCAGTTGTACTAGAAACCTAAAGCCTGCAGTGGTTGAATGCTTAAAAATAGACAAAGACTTAATTAACATTCTAAAATATCAACTGACTTAGTTCACTAGTCTTCCTGCTTTAGATGATGACATGACATAAATTCAACTCATTGTGTTGCTTCAAAATTTGATAGATTATAGACAGAGTCATGTTCTTTAACCAGGAAAATCTTTAAACACTAAATCAATATAAAATCATATTTGGAGGAAAGACATCAAACATCTTACTTCTTTAGAATGTGCATCTCATATTCTCACCTAGAAAGTTTGCCTCCACGTTAACTAGTCCAAGGAGAACATAATAATACCACTTTGCCTAGTCAATAAGAAAAGAAAAGAGAGATTAAAATACATTAAAGCTGTTTACTGAAGGGAACTCCAGTTTATCTGAAGAGGAGAAGGTTTAATTAAGGACCAAGGTTAAAACAGCCAGATCTTACTGAACAAGATGACACCCATAACTGCATATTAACTTCTAATGTAAGAGACTATGGGCAGTTTTTTCTATACATAACAGTCAAAAAATACTTCCCAGTAAAGCACTGAATGCAGGAGTATAGATAAAGAAGAGGACATGCACACATATTGTAATTCTAAATTATTCTAACAGTAGTGGTCTCTTTTTATATTTCTAAAGTCAAGCTCATAAGCACTCAACATATGCACTAACTAAGGAAAAACAAGCCCTAGCCAGCAACAAAAAGCTACACCAGTCACCAACATGCTAGAAACATAAGTGACATCCAGAGGAACATCATCTTAGCAATTTAGCACATGGCTCTAGCTTTACCATTTCCTACATACCTAAGAGCTAAATCATGAGACAAACATACAAATGAAACCGTAGCTAAAACACCTATCCGAAGATGAACATGCAAGCGAAAAATCCCCCCACTCAAAACCCTAGCAGCCAAATCATAATCAAAGAACCAGCTTCAATATACTAACCATACTTAAATACAAATAACAATGGTTAGTATACACTAATAATAAAGTTGACTTCATTCGAATTTGTATTTATTATATACTAATTCGAATGAAGTTTGACCGTTAATTAGAAAGTCAACTTTATTATTAGTGTTTATATATTGAAAGTCAAGTAAGGGTTGATCGTGGATTAGTCAAAGTCAACTTAGTCATTAGTGTTTATATAATGAAAGTCAAGTAAGGATTGACCATCGATTAGTTAAAGTCAACTTTGTTATTTGTATTTGTATGTAGAAAGTCAAGTAAGGGTTGACCATGGATTAGTTAGAGTCAACTTTGTTATTAGTATTTTTATGTAGAAAGCCAAGTAAGGGTTGACCGCGGATTAGTTAAAATCAACTTAGTTATTAGTGTTTATATATTGAAAGTCTAGTAAAGTTTGACCGTGGATTAGACAAAGTCAACCTAGTTATTAGTGTTTATATATTGAAAGTCTAGTAAATTTTGACCATTGATTAGTTAAAGTCAAGTTAGTCACTGGTATTTATATATAGAAAGTCAACTAAGGTCATACCGTTGTTTAGACAAAGTCAAACGTTTTTATTAGTATTTATTATATACTAATTCAAATAAATTTTGACCATTAATTAGTTAAAGTCAACTTTTTTATTAGTTTTATAAAATGAAAGTGAACCGGTGGTGTGAACCGGCTCTTGCACCGTGGTTTTCTCCCCACGGGTGTCTTCAAATCCGAGAGTGGTCTCGGTCTTCCAATTAATGAAGTAGTATGACCTGTCCTCCTAAAAGGGCTTGCATACCACTTCTACGATGTACACCTCTAAAATGAAGATAAAGAGTTGTTATTGGCCTTCGATAACGGTCTCTGGATGAGGGTCGAGGCTTTCTCTGTGGGGTTGGGAGCAGTTTGACCGTAGTCCGTTGTGCTCCCAAGTGTTCCCCGCCGATAGACCTCCTAGGCATAAGAGACCGGGCATGACTTCTACCGCGCACGCCCCGCGTAATGGTTTTGTAACCATTCTTTCCATTTTAGGCAAATGGACAGCCTGATGCCATTTTACACTTTTCAGTGCAGCGCAGGCAAATAGCGCAACTGTTAATTCCAAGTGATACCTAGCAAGGGGTTAATTAATATGCGTACACAGAATTAAGTTACCCCGTATCCGACCTACATGGCTATGCTGCTACCATGGGAAATCCTTTCAGCCATATGAAGAGAAGCTGCTGCAAAAAAATTTTTAGCAGTAGCCATTCCTCGAGAGCCTTTCCACGAATGCCCCCTCGAGCACTCGAGGACATTCGGTACTCGAATCAATCAGCCGTCGGAGCATCCTTCCATCCTCGAACCATCCCTCAAACTCGAATACCTCAATTTGTCTATCCTCGAACCATCCTCGAATACTTGAGCATATCCAGCACTCGAATCCATCGAAAACTCCTTCAGCCCTTGGACCATCCTTCCAACCTCGAACCATCCCTCTGCTTCCCTTCGAGTACTCAAACCTCCACTCCTTGAGGGGTTACTGTCCAGCATACCAATCGAGTTGCCACTGCCAGATGATAGATGTGATTGCCGGACCATATTTTCCGGCGTTATTGAGTCGCCGGAATCTGGGCAAAATTTGAGAAAACCACCAATTACGAGAATCTGATCTTCCATTCCTCTTCTTCTGGGGATTCTTATGAAACTGAGAAACAAGTCCAACAAATTGGGAGTACTATTCTTTATGATTACGATTAAAACAATCCACCATGGCCGGTCGCCAAACAGCTAGATCCAACCAACACACAGTGAAACATCTCATAACATCTATGATGAATCCGAATAGCCCCAAAGTATGTGCCACCTCAATTATACCCAGAATGAAGATCACCGTATTAATGTTCATGAGTGAGAAAATTTTAAATCTGTGTTTTTGGCATAGAGCGTCTAAGTGCAGACTAGGTCAGGGAACACAAGGCCGGGGGGTGTTCAGGTTCTGAACACAAGCGAGGCTGAGAGTTTACCGGGTTCTGAGCACAAGCAAGGCCGGGAAAGGAACCGGGTTCTATTCACTTGCAAGGTCAGAGGTTTCCCAGGATTTGAACACACACTTGGCTGAAAGGTGGCCGGGTTCTGAGCACTAGCGAGGCCGGATGATCAGTCCGAGTTTTGAACACAAGCTAGGCCGGTCGGGTGCCCGGGGTTTGAACACAAGGACCCCTGAATCAGTTTGGGTAGCCTATTGGTCTAAGGTCTAATTTAAATTCGAGTGAACAAGGTCGAGCATTTTCCAGGTTCTGAGCACGAGCAAGGCTGGGTGGGTTACCGGAAGCAAGGCTGGGCGGGCAGGCCGGGTTTTGATCACTTGCAATGCCGGAGGTTGTCCAGGTTTTGAACACAAGTAAGGCCGGAAGGTGACTGGGATCTGGGCACTAGCAAGGCCGGGGGACAAGGCTTTGGACACAAGCTAGGCCAGTCGGGCTCGAGGTTTGAGCACAAGTTTACCCGAATCGATTAGAACTGACCTTAGTGCTAACAATTTCCATGCCTGAGACCCTTCATTAATTTTAATCTCCTATGAACATCATATTTACAGGCCACTTTCAGTAGGAGTGGCGCACTAACCCGCACAGATTCTCATAAACAGCCCATCTCTTCCTACCAAACCTTCCCAGCATGCGTCGGCAATCCACACATTCTACAAAATTAGATATGCAAAACTTCTCATGTTCCCAGCAAAACTACTCAGAACAGAGTACCACAGTAATCCACACGAGTTTAGCGTACGAATTACTTCTTTCCACAGGAGGCCTCACCAAAACTAGATTCCATACAAATAGCACTAAATGAAACCGAAGACAGCTTCCCAGACGACAAGTTTCTCTTCAAAAAATCGCACAAAAAATCCCCAGAAAATTCACACAAGAAATTCATCCATTAAAGTCCGCACAAAATTTATATAGTGCAAGACTTACATGGGTGTTCACCAAGCTCTCCATGTTTGCATCGAGTACGGGTCTTCCTCCTCTGCTAGAACTTCATCTTCCTCCTCCGCCAGAAAATTCCACTCATCAAGACCGGTGGGCATGTCTTCTTCCAGTAAAACCCATCGTGGATCCATGGGTCTTCAAATTCAAGTTCGAAAAGTCCGATATTCGAACTTCAAGAACCCAAAAGATCCTAGCTTGAAGACCGAAAAACAAGTCTTCATCCCAGAAAACCCATGAAGAGGCTATGGGTTTTCCAAATCCACGTTCGGACTGCGGATCTTCCTCCAAAAGTTCAAGAATCAAGCTTTGTTTTGCAAAACGGGGACCCAGATCCCGAATTCAAATCATCCAAAACCAAGGCAAACCATACATGAAAACACTCCCAGCGAGGAGCCCAACATTAATGTCGGGCTCCTCGCTAGAGAAGGGGAGCTGTGGAAGAGAGACCCGGCGAAAACCTAACACGATGAACAGTGTAGGGTTGCGCCCTATTTTCGCCTCAGAGAGAGCTCCCTCTCACCTTAGTCACTAGTTCAAGTTAATCACTAGTGTTTCTATATAGAGAGATTTAAGTAAAGTTTGAGTGTTGATTAGTTAAAGTCAACTTAGTCACTAGTATTTATATATAGAAAGTCAAGTAAGGTTTGACCGTTGATTAAAATATTTTTTATTAGTATTTATTATATATTAATTCAAATAAATTTTTACCGTTTATTAGTTAAAGTCAACTTTGTTATTAGTGTTTATATATTGAAAGTCAAGTAAGGGTTCAACCGATGATTAATCAAAGTCAGTCTAGTTATTAATGTTTATATATTGAAAATAAAATAAGGATTAACCGTTAACTAGTTAAATTTGTATTTATGTATACTAAATCAATTTTATGTATGATAATTATTTTTTGCAAATTTTTAGAATTCTTTGGCAGAAAAATTGAACTTTAAAAAATTTTGACGAATATTTTGAAATTTTTTGCTGGAAGATTGAATTTTTAATTTTTTTTGGCGATTTCTTTGGCGGGAAAAATGAATTTTAAAATTTTTAGCACTGACTTTAAAAACCGGTGCTATTTTGATTTTTTTTTTTTGCAATTTTTAGGCGGGAAGATAGAATTTTTAAAATAGTTAGCACCGATTTTTAAAAACCAGTGCTATTTAAAAAAATTTTGGTGATTTCTTTGGTAGGAAAAAGGAATTTTTAAATTTTTTTGCACCGGTGCTATTTTTAAATTTTTAGCACCGATTTTTAAAATCGGTGCTATTTTAATAATTTTGGCTATTTCTTTGGTGGGATAATGATTTTTGAAAAATTTTAGCACCGGTTTTTAAGAACCGATGATATTTTTTTAAAAAATAGTGCTATTATTTAATTTTAGCACCAATTTTTAAAACCGGTGCTATATTTTACAAAAATCGGTTCTATGTTTTAATTTTAGCACCGGTTTTTAAAACCGGTGCTATTTTTAAATTTTTAGCACCGGTTTTTAAAAGCGGTGCTATTTTGAATTTTTGGCGGGAAGATAGAATTGTACAAATATTTAGCACCGGTTTTTAAAAACCGGTGCTAATATTTCCAAAACCGGTGCTATTTTAAAATTTTTGGCTATTTCTTTTGCGGAAAAAATGAAATTTTCAAATTTTTAGCACCGGTTTTTAAAAGTCGGTGATAATTTTTCCATAATCGGCGCTATTATAAAATTTAGCATCGATTTTTAAAAAATCGGTGTTAAAATTTAAAAAACCAGTGTTGAATTAACACCGGTTTTAAAAACCGATGTTAAAATTTTTTTAAAAAACGGGTACTAGTGGTATTGTTTAGATTTTCAAAGATGAATGGAAACCCTACTCGCAAGAAGATATCAACAATGCGCGAAATTCATTGGCTAGGCATCTAATTCTCAATCGGTCACATACATTGGGAAATCCTAACATTGGTAGGGAAACTCAAGTTAGGTAAAAAATAGAACCTCAGAAATGTCGGAATATATTTGCAGCGATTTTAATTCCTATCTATAGATTATTGCTTGTTGAGCATTATCTATAGATTTTTGTTTAGGTGCAAGATACTATCATGTATTATTTTGGAATTGTGTCAGTGTATTGAGGTTGTTCTTATGCTGGTAATATTAAAGAAACAATTTTTTACCATTGGACAAGAAAAGGTTTGCAATTTTGGAAACTTGGTCGGCCCTATCATGCTCAATTTTCATAGGAGAGAAAAGGTTTTTATGAACTCGAAATACTAGGACACGAAACAAATTACAAGTTTGGAAGCAAAGTTTACGAACTCGGAAAAAAAATTAGCAACAAAAATTGCTCTTCAGAAACAATACAGTTTGAGACCGGAAAGTAAGCAAGAGCTCAAAAATAGATCAAGATTTTATAAAGAGAAGATTCAATTTTCCGAGTTCGGAAATGATGTATACTTTCCGAGATCGGAAAAGATATGTACGTTACAAGTTCGGAATTGTTTTAACGGCACGAGGAAAGCCTAGAGTTTCCAAGTTCAGAAATGGTATGTACATTCCAATTTTGAAATTGTTTCAATGGCACGAGGGAAAGCCTATAGTTTCCGAGTTTGGAAATGGTATGTACATTTCGAGTTTGGAATCATTTCAATGGCATGAGGGAAAGCCTAGAGTTTCCGAGTTCGGAAAAAAAAAATTAAAGGCGGTTCCTGGGAATAAATTAAAGGCGGTTTTTAAACGCCTTTAATTGAAATTTTAAAGGCGGTTCTTGGAACCACCTTATTTTCTTGTTGATCAAAGGCAGGTTCAGCAAAGGCACCTTAAAAGTGACTTTAAATTACTGATGGAATCGCATTTAATAGCTCATTCCTACTCTAGTGGTATTATTTATAAGAGTATATAATATATTATCTGATATCAATCTTTTTTTGTGTATAGTCTATGCATGGTTACTAGTAGGGTAGTATATTTATTTTGTTTGACGTGTTACATTATTTTTTTTAACGTATAAATAGTTTCTCTAAAGTTGCAACTTAACTGTTTATTTAGTAAAAAATTCTTAACTTTGGCCATGAAATAAAATTAGAGTATAAATTTCATTTTTTTGGATAAATATATCATCCCTAGGATGTAGGTTTATAGGGTTTCCATCCCCCTTTTTTTATTAAGCTCAGTTTTCCTAAATGTGTGGTTAGAAACATGTTGCTATTACCACGTAGCTATAGACGGCTTTTGATAGTAGAAGCAAAATCGTAACTAACATCAGATTGACATGAAATGTGTATTTTGAAAGGAAACTGACCTAAGTTTAGATATCGCAACTACTACTACAACAATCACAATGAATTAACTAATTTTATATCCTACTGAGTTTTGTACCCCTCTTGCCAAATTAAATTCCGAAAGGATGGAACTTCTGGAAACGCAAAATTGAATTGCGTTAAACATGGAACCACGATGGTTACATACTGTGCATTGTGGTATGTTGAACAATGACGGGGCCAAGAACAACGTATTATAATCATCGTTTTAAAGCCATTTTAAGCATCGTTGACATTCCATTTCTGCACTAGTGAGAGGTCAAGTTTCCTTAACACCGCCTAAGAAAATTTACCTCCGCTATAGAAGGAAACTAGTGAGACTATAACGCTACTCCCTCCTACATAGAATAATTGGCTCACTTTCTATTTTGGTCCGTGCCAATTAAAATGTTACATTTTAATTTTTTTTCTCCATATGATAAAAAATATATTATAAAATTCCTACAATATCATCTTTGACTTCAAAAATATTTTAACTTGGCACATTATTTACTTAAAATATCTCAATTTTCACATTTATTCTCTTTCACGTCTTGTTGAACAAAATATTGAGTCAGAAGAAGTAAATGAGCTGATTATTCTGAAAAGGAGGGAGTATTACTGTTCAAACACAAGTTGCGTCTATAAGGATAATAATATCATTTAACCGACACATACACATTTGGTTATGTTTGGCCTTATTTAATGACTAAATTATTTTTTTTCCCCTACAAAGTATCTTATATCATGTTTTGGTCCCCTTTTACAAATCACCCTTAGACGGTACCCAATAAATTCAAAACAATTTGTTTAGTTCCCAAAGGTAGTTTTTAGGGAAAGTCAACGGTAAAATTGGTCAATATGTAAAGTGGCCATTATACCCCTGAGTTTAAAAAAATAAAAATAATAAAAATCACCTTCTTCTTCCCGCTTCGTCTCCGCCGCCGCTGGCGGGAATTTGTGGTCCAGCCGCTTCAACAGTGGCACTGTCAAGCTCGAGGCACTGTCAAGCTCGAGGCACTATCAAGCTCGAGGGCCACCAGCTGTAAAGAGGCTCGATGGCGAAGCTCTTCGAGAGGCGAATGCGAGCTTCGAGGGCACCACCAGCGCATGGCTCCGGCAAGTTCGACGACTTTGAGGGCACCACCAGCTCGCCTTCGCCTTGAGGGCACCACCAGTGCACAGCTTCGAGGGCACCACCAGCACACGGCTCCAACTCGATCGACGAACTGGGAGTGACGGCGCCAGAGGCGGCAAACTCGAAGGGAGTGTCGAACTTGAGGGATTCGAACTCCATGCAAACTGGTGGCTAGTTCGTAAGCACCGGCGGAAAGCCACATAGGCGGCGGCGGTGAAAAAAATAAAGAAATTTTTTAAAAAAATTAGGAATTTTTTTAAAAAATTAGGAATTTTTAATTGAAAATATTTTTTAATTAGTAAAATTACCATTATACCATGACTATACCGAAAAACCACTTAGTCTTGTCTGAAAACCACCTATGAGGACCAAAACATATCATTTTAAATTTGTGGGGTTGATTTGCAAAAGGGAATCAAATCATGGTATAAGATAGACTAAAAAATAATTTATTCTTATTTAATTGTTCCAACTTTCAGTTTACATTTAGCATTGACCATTTGACCGTTCTAGCATGGTCCAAAATACTCCAAAATTACAATTTCACTGGAATGGCTTTGAGAGGGACTGCCCTTCGAATTGTCAATCCAAACTTTTCTTCCATGTCCAAATCTTGATGCTTTATCCCACCTTCAAGTTTCCAGTGGAGGTTGTGAATGAACGTGGCCAGAATGAGATGTACCATCCTGTGACCCAGTGGAAGCCCTGGACAAATTCTCCTCCCTGCTCCAAATGGAATGAGCTCGAAATGGTTCCCTTTTGCATCAATTTCACTCCCCAAAAACCTCTCAGGCATAAACACTTCAGGTTGTGTCCAGGTTGCTTCATCTCGGCCTGAAGCCCAAACATTGACCAATATCTCTGTATCCTTTGCCACTACAAAACCATTGATTTCAACGTCTTCAATGGCTTTATGTGGAACCAAAAATGGTGCTACTGGATGAAGTCGGAAAGTTTCCTTCACGATAGCTTGCAAGTACGGGAGTCTGGAAATGTCTGATTCTTGAATACTCATTGCCTTCTCTCCCATCACTTGCTTGAGTTCTGCTCTCGCCTTTTCCATCTCTTTTGGATTACGCAATAATTCTGCCATTGCCCAATCCACCGTGTTAAAAGGTCATAAAGCTCCCTCCCATTCTTATGGGTTTCATTAAAAAAAAAAAACAATGAGTTCATTTGAAGGATCATTAGAAAGAATGTGAAATACTCACCAGAAGCATATGTTTGAGGACATTGATGCTGAATTCAGACTCATTCTTTGAGTTTTCATCCAGAAGGGTTTCCAGCAAATCATTTTTCCGGGTACTAGTACTGTCTGATGCCCCTCTGACCAGCAACCTCTCATTAATGATACCGTCGAAAATGTCCATCACCTTCCCAAAGTAGAAGTTGCTGGCACGCATAATTCCTTGTGGATCGATCAATCGAAGAACTGGAAAGTAATCAGAGAGATTAGGCGCACCAAGACACTTCATCACTCCCCACGCAATCTCCTGCAACTCCTGTGACGAGTTTGAATCAAAATTGGCAAAATCAGTTGAAAATAGAGTCCTCGACAATAAATTCAGAGACGTTGTGAAGGCAGCTGCGCCAATATCCATTGCAACTGCACTTTTCCACATGCTGAAGCAATTGCTGAATCTTTTCTTGACGAAGCTCCTCGCTGGCATCAAGTCTTTGTGGTGCAAACATTTTCTCCCTGCACAGCTTACGCATGTATCTCCAGGCGCTCGAAACAGGAATCCAGGCCATGGAGAACTTGTGATGATCAATTGCCTGGGCTGCAGTTGGTACTCTTCGGCTAGAGCAAACCTGGTCATTTTTCTGTAGAACTTCTCTTGCGATTGCAGCATTTGATACGACTACCACTTCCTTGCTTCCAAGCCTAACAGACATAAGAGGGCCATATTTCTTGGAGAGTTTTGCAAATGATTGATGAGGATTTTGGCTAACTAGATGGAGGTTTCCGATGACTGGAAACTTGTAAGGCCCTGGAGGAGTTTTGGGTGATGTCCGTGACCTTAGACTGGATGTGAGAACGTAAACGCACAGCCAGATGGCAAGATAGAGTATAGTGTAAAACAGGATTGTCGTGAAGTCCATATTTGATTAAGATTCAATGGAAGGAGTTGTGTTGTTCCAAATATGGGCTAATGTTTGGTGTGAAGGAATATATATATTACTTTTAATCGTAATTATATTCTATTTCCTTTTCTTAGCTTGTATAGGTATTTTGTACTACTATATAATATACCATGAGGTCATGAATAAAACCACACAATTATTACCCTTATTTTCTTCATGATATCAGAGCCTAAAATCCTGAAACCTTAAAAGAAAATTTCGCTGCCTTTTTCGCGAGCTCCCGCCGCCGCCAACGACCATGCATTCCCCCACACGCCGTCGTGCAGCCGTCTGAAGCTCACCGTTCGTCGCTACATCGCCGACTGACACCGCCGTGATCTAGTCTATTCCGACAGTTGCTTCAGTTTCTTCATCTACTTTATGGCATCAACGTTTGGGTCATCCATCATCTACAGTGTTGTCTTCTATTCCTACTCTTGATTTTAGCACAAATGATATTGCAATACCTTGTTATGTATGTTATAGAGCAAAACAGACTAGACATAGTTTTTCATTGAGTTCTACAAATGCTACTGCATTATTTGAATTAATACATTGTGATGTTTGGAGTCTTTATAGACCACCATCTTCTAGTGGTGCATTTTATTTTTGTACAATAGTTGATGATTATTCCTGAGCTGTTTGGGTTTATTTATTAGTGGCTACGTCAAAGTAGCTTCTAGATTTTTGGAATTTTGTGCTCTGGTCAAGAATCAATGGGGCCAAACTATACTGCATGTCCAGGCTGACAACGGGACTGAATTGTTTCCTTTGAGATCTCATTTTGCTGCATCTGGGATCATTTTTGAGACATCTATGGTTGATACACCACAGCAGAATGGTCAAGTTGAACGAAAGCATCGCCATTTACTCAACGTGGTACATGTCTTACGGTTTCAAGCCAATCTTCCAATTGAGTTTTGGGGAGAATGTATTCCAACTGCTACTTATCCGATTAACCGGACACCGACGAAACATCTTAATGGTCGCACTCCCTTTGATATGCTAAATGGACAAGCTCCAAATTACTCATATTTAAAGGTATTTGGATGCTTGTGTTTTGCTGCTCACATTCCCAGATACCGCAAAAAGTTTGCACCAAGAAGTCGGCGATGTTTGTTTCTTGGTTATCCTGCCGAAAAGAGTGGCTATTGCCTTTTTGACCTGGAATCCCGCATCATCTTTAACAGTCGGGATGCCAATTTTTTTTAAGACCAGTTCCCGTATGCAGCAACTCCGACATCGACCTCTTCTGTAGATCTCGGCAGTGCCACCACCTCACGGCCGACATCACTTCCACCGCCGTCGGAATCACATGCCTAGATCGCGGCACCATCGGTCCAGCCGACCGCCATCATACCCTTACAGCCGGATGCCGCAGCGCCTATACCGCCGACCGTTTCTCCGGTTCAAGCGACCAACCCAGACCACCGGCAACCCTTGTCGGTCTGGCCTGACGATGCACCGCCTAGGGCGTCACCGCCCCACGCTCTTCACATGTCACTGGCGAACGGCCATTACGCACCGCTAGCTCTGGTGACTCCTTCTACTCCGCTGCCCGACGTGGTGTCTCCAACCTCGACTACTTCCGCTCGCCATCTGCTTCTGTCAGCTCCGTCGCCTATTTTGCTTATTGTTCCGACGTCTCCTCCCGCCACTGAGTTGCCTCCTATTAGACAGAGTTTTTGCGCTCGCCGACCTCCTCCTTATTTGGAAGATTAGGATTGTGATGATTATGCATGTGCTCTTACTACTGAAGACCTCTCATCTACTACTACGTTCACTCATACGACATCACTATCCTCAGGTGTTCTCTATCCTCTTACTGATTATGTAAATTGTGATAATTTTTCTAGTATGCATACTAGAATTTTTGGGTGCAGTAACATCTAGTGCAGATCCCATCACTTATTCCGAGGCATCACATCATGCTCATTGGAGAGATGCTATGATTGAAGAGCTTACTGCGCTTGAGCGCAAACAGACTTGGACTTTGGCCCCTCTACCTCTGGATAAGGAGATTGGTTGCAAATGGGTTTACTGGACGAAGTTTAAGTCAGATGGTACTATTGAACGTCATAAGGTGCGCCTAGTGGTTCTCGGGAATTTCCAGGTTGAAGGGACTAATTATACTGAGACATTTGCTCTGGTTGCGAAGATGAGTTATGTTCACCTATTCTTATCTGTTGCGGTCATTCGTGGTTAGGAACTGCATCAGATGGATGTCCATAATGCTTTCCTGGATGGTGATTTTCATGAAGAGGTTTTTATGCGACCCCCACCAGGCTATGCCGCGCCCCATGGTTATCTTTTCGTAGTGCGTTACAGTTGACTGCTTATTGTGATTCTGATTGGGCTGCTTGCCCTGTTACCCGGCGTTCTATTTTCGGTTACTTTGTGATGATTGGTGATTCTCTGATTTCTTGGAAAACCAAGAAGCAACCAACAGTTTCTCGGTCTTCTGCTGAAGCGGAGTATCGTGCTATGGTTGTTACCTGTTGTGAGTTGTTATGGATTAGGTCTTTAATGAAAGATTTCGGGGTTACACATACTGCTCCCAAGCGTTTATTTTGTGACAGTCAATCTGCTCTTCATATTGCAACAAATCCAGTTTTCCATGAACGTACGAAGCATATTGAAGTTGATTGTCATTTTATTTGGGATCTTGTGCAGTCTGGTACTATAGTTACTCATCATATCCGCACTACAAATCAACTTGCAGACATGTTTACCAAAGCTCTCGGACGTAACCAGTTTCATTCATTATTTGGCAAGTTGGACATTTTGGATCCCCATGCTCCAACTTGAGGGAGGGTGTTAAGGAATATAAATATTACTTATAATTGTAATTAGATTCTATTTCCTTTTCATAGGTTTTATAGGTATTTTTTACAACTATATAATGTACTATGAGATCATGAATAAAAACACATAATTATTACCCTTATTTTCTTCGGTATTTATAGCCGTGAATGCAATATGAAAAAGGCCACGCTTCAATCATTTATATGCACGTACAAGAGCAACCACTGGGCATTCAAAATTCAGACGATAAAATTCAAGATATGTGGCATTCATCGGTGAATGCCGTATGAAATAGGCCATGTTCAATCATTTATATGCACGTTTCTATGTAAATTACAAGAGCAACCACATGATTATTCAACATTCAGACGATAAGATTCGCAAGATATGTGGCATTATTGATTTACGCATATGTCAATCTCTTCAGACGGAGCCATCCATCAGCCATGCATTATCAATGACAGTCAATCCGTCGTTCATGGCTGATGGGTGCAACATACATCTAATTACGTGATAATATTCACTAGGTACATAAAGATCGATATGACAGTGTTTGAAGATAAATATCGATGTTATGAATTTACAGACACTGATATTCTATTAAATGAACCAAAATATCGGTGTCTATGACCAAATTTAGCACCGGTACACTAAATACCGGTGCCTATGAATAGATTCAGCAATAATACAATGAATACCGATGTTAGATACGGATGCCTTTGAACAAAAAATGTCTCAGTTTAATATATTCCAGCACTTGTTTTGGATGAATGATATATATCGGTGCTAATAGCGGTGCCTATGACAATAATAGTAATTTTGACAGGTAAATTTTTGGTGGAAAAATATCCAACACCGATATTGACGAATGACAACGTTGCTTGATACATAGAAAATTTGAAAAAATGTTTATGGTATGATTTACTCTTGAAAATGAATTTATGGTATAAGTTACTCAAGAAAATGTATTAGCGCTTTCCAACATTTCACCAAAAATATAATTTATTTTATATTTCTATATTTAGGCAAAAATAACAAAAATCGTGTATTTTGGAGCAATAGATAATGGGGTAACATAATTTTGGGTCATAGTGTAATTTTTCAAAACTATGTAGAGTAATCAAAGTTGATTTTTGAGGCACTTCTGTTGTATATTATTGAATTGTATTTTGGTGTTGCCAATTTCGTGATTCGACAACTCCAACTTTCTTGGAGGGACCTAAGTGCAAAAGGTAAAAACTTTTCTCGTAACTCCAAATTGAAATCTGCTTGAACGTGAAGCTTCCTCATACACCCTTATTGTATTTTTCAAGTCTCTAGCCGAATATTTATTAACAATTGGGCATAAGAACATATTTGTATTAAACTCTAAGTTACTCTAGAACATGTACTAGTGTTTTTCAACATTTTAACAATAAAAAAATCTATTTTATATTTCTATATTTAAGCAAGAATAACAAAAATCATGCATTTTTTAGCAATGGATAATGGGGTAATACAATTTTGGGTCATAGTGTAATTTTCCAAGACTGTGTAGATGTAATTAATGTTGACTTATGAGGCCCTTACATTCACTCATACATGCCCAAATCGCCAAATCCACAATTGTTTATTATTGAATTGCATTTTGGTGTCGCCAATTTTGTGATTCAGCAACTACAACAATCTTGGAGGGACCTAAGTGCAAAAAGTAAAAACTGTACTCGTAACTCCAAATTGAAATCCGCTGGAACGTGATGCTACCCTATACACCCTCGTTGTATTTTCCAATTTCGTGACAAAATATTTATCAAAATCGGGCACAAGAACATATTCATAATTCTTTCTGATTTCCCTTTCTTACTTCTAATTAATCACTCTAAGTTACTCTAGAACATGTACTAGCGCTTTTCAAAATTTTATAAAAAATCATTTATTTTCTATTTCTATATTTATGCAAGAATAACAAAAATCATGTATTTGAGAGAGAAGGATAATGTCGTAAAAAAATTTTGGGCCATGGCGTAATTTTTCATAAATATGTTCGAGGCTCTTCCGTTCACCCATTGTACCTAAAATTTCAAAGACACAATCGTCCCTTATTTAATTGCGTTTTGGTGTCTTTAATTTTGTGATTCTCCGCCGCCAAATTTTTTCTATGGACCTAATAGTAATATTTTAAAAAATAACTTAGAGATCACATAATACTAGCACATTGCTTTCATTCATATTGGTGCTAAGTTATGGTGGGAAAAGGAATTTCCTGAATTTTCATTCATAATTTTAAAATTTTGAAATATTGGACTTAACACCGCGTACCGGTGCTGCATACATAGAATTTTTCCCCATGTTTGCTCTAGGGTCCAAAATATAATAAATGTACCACACTTAAACAGTCCTAAGCAACTGTTTTTCATATAGATAGGGACCAGTATGAGCCATTTTAGCACCGTTTTTTGTATCGGTGCTCCGTACTTAGAAAATAATTCTCAGATTTGCTCTCGGGCTCATTTAAAAAAAAATCATTTAAAGCAGCTTTAAGCAGCTGCTTTTCATATACATAGGCACCAGTATGAGCCGGTTTGAGCACTGGTTTTTCTTTTTAGCACCGGTACAAAATCGACGCTACAGAGTTAAAAAAAACAAGGAGCCCAACTTGGTTTCATCTGAACCATTTATTTCTTTTGTTGAGATTCTAAAAATTTGTCTATATAAACTAAATCTGTAACCCTAAATCTAACCCACCCCAGTTTCATCTACCTCATCTCTATCCTCTCCCTCCTCATCTCCATCATCTTCCACCACCTCTCTATCTCTGTCGCCGCCTAGCCCCGACGATGACGACCCCCTCTCCATCCTCCCTGTAACACACCATCACTGACGCTATCTCTCGGACTAGCCTCGGAGTCATCTCCCCAAGCTCTACCTAAATTGTTGGGTTTAGCTCATATATATGGCGCCCCAGCTCTCAGCGCCACCACCGCACCGTGCCTCAGCCCTTGTTTCCGACCTCACCTTCACGATTTTGGTTCGTTGATATTATCTAGAGTTTATGGATATTAGGTACTAGTGTTTATGCTAATTGATGTTGTTAATCTATATTTAGGTCTAGTTTGTTTCATGAATTGTGGGTTGTTATATATTTTTAGATATATGTAATGAACTCCAAAGCTGTGGTTATGAATTTTATAGTTTTCTTACATGAAATTTTGGTTATTTTGTGTTTTGTTTGTCTTGGTTTCATATTCCGGCCGGTGAGTTTAGTCTCATAGGCCAGATTTTTTTTATTGATCACCATTTACCTGCACCAATACAAACGATCATAGGCACCAATTTTTCGACCGGTGCCTAAGTAGAGAGGTGCTGGAATGTAGATTTTTAGCACCAGTAGCGTATTCCAGTGCTGGAATCTATATTCCAGCACCGGTATACACTATTGGTGCCTTTGTAACTACGTTTCAGCGCCACCCTACTTAGACACCGGTAGGCTAGGGGCCCAAAATACCAGTGCCTATGTACCAAAATACCGATGCTAAAGGGGAGTCTCTGCAGTAGTGGTGTGAGAAGAGGGAATTAAATGTGGTTCTATCGGATTAGAGAAGTCACTTTGAAAGTAACTTCTCTGATCCCACCTTAATCCTCCCCGGACAAAGGCAATTCTGAGATCTGCCTTTTAATAAAGTATTTAATTAATGTGGTTATATTCCATCTTTAAAAAGGAGGTGATAACCGCCTTTAACATGTTCCGTCCTTGGAACCTGAAGTGACTTACTCAGGTCTTATGACAGTTTTCGATGTTGGAACTTGATCCAACTTCCGATTTCGGAACAAGTATCACGGGTCCATAACGACCTGTAATCAGTTCCTTTTCATGAATAGATTTTGGGCCCTTTGTGTTTTTGGACGCAAAATAAATAATTTAAATCAATTTTTGTTCCTAAATCAAAATTCGATCATGTCGGTCCTTTTGGTTTTAAGTTCGGAACTGATCTTTGATTCTTTGGTGAAAATATCATTAAATATTGAGGTAGAGCTTTGAATTTCATAATTCTCACTATTAGAGAAAGGCCTATTAAAGACGCCTCTTGAAAGGTGGCTCCACTTGTTTTTTTAAGAAGTGCCTTCGTGAAGGGGTTCTGAACTCGGAACCCTTGTTAATCCGAACACCTATTTTTTAAAGATGTTTCAACCTGTTTAGAAGGTGGTTTTTAACAAACCATCTTTGAGGACTTGTTTAAAGGTAGTTCAGCTATGAACCGCCTTTAATTGACCTGTTTTAAAGGCAGTTATGTCTAGATGACTTTGATCGTAACAGGTGTCCAACTCGGAACCATGAATCCGAACCTACTTTTGGTCTCGTAAATGAATGATTTGTTCGCTATTGAAGGATGAATTCAGTTTTCAAATTGGAATGCAGTTCTGAACTCTGAACTATGTGTAGTTCTAAATTTTTGGGTCCTTTTATATAGGTTTTCCTTTCAAAAAAACAAAATATTGGGAAGGGAACCACACTTTGGGGCTTCATGAGGAACTCATTGGGGAAGATATGTCCACACATTCATTATTAAATACATGTACATTGGTAAGGGTTGAATTATGTTGAATTTATGGTTTATGGTTTAGTTTTTCTTGTAGGGTAATGTGTTGTATGAATGGGGAAAGTTTGTCAACATATTCATTACGTAATTCGATGTATCTCTAAGACCTGAATGATTTTGAATTAATGATTTTTAGGGTTTAGGTTGTTTTTATGGCAATGTGTTGATTTGTATCATTTCCATTTCAATAAAGGTAGGTGGTAAAGGGTCGCACTGAACTTATTGGTAATGATCTTAGGAATTGTCTGATTTCATTCCTATGGTTGACTCATTTATTGTGTTGACATTTGAACATGCATCGAAGAATTACGTGGTGTGTGCGGGATACCCATGTAAGAATTGTTGGAATAATGTATTTTTGGGGAGAAAGAAGTTACGTGAAAATCCTGTTATGCGTGGGTTTCAAACTACTTACACTTCATAGGTGTGGCACGGGAAGGTTGGAAGCGTTGAAGATGTTAAAAGTAAGGAAACTGGTGATTTAGATGGAGATGGTGGATTTATTTAGCTGGTATAGGATGTTGCTAGAGAATTTCACGGGAAACTCAAGGTTCTAGAAGCCTTGCATAATGACAAATGGATGACATTGTATAAGGGCTCCAAACATTCAGTTTTGAGTGTAACTTTACGAATGATGAATTTGAAGGCCAAATTTGGGTGGATGGATAAAATGATGACAAAGACTCTTTAATTAATTAGGGAATTGCTTCCAGAAGGAAATATTATGCTCGGTAGATCTTATGCAGCAAAAAGGATAATTTGACCTATGGGATTGGAATTGGAAAACTTCCGTGCATGTCTGACCAATTGTATGTTGTACATGGGGAATGATGATGAGTTCTGGGAAAGATGTCGGGTGTGTGGTGAGTCTCGGTACAATTTGAAGCGGGGTGAGATTTCCATCAGTGCAAAAGTGGGGTTAAATTTGAAGAAAAAAGACACCGAATAAAGTTTTGTGGTATCTCCCTAAGATTCCACAATTGAAGAAGTTGTTTGCGTGTAAGGAGGATGCCAAGTTGTTGCATTGGCATAAAGAAAGAGTTCGACTGGAAGATGATGTGATTAGCCATACGTTAGACAGTGAGTAGTGGAAGAAGCTTGATGTCATATACCAAGAGTTTGGAGCCAATACCCGACATTATAGGTTAGGCTTATCTACTGATAGAATGAATCCTTTTTTTAATATGAGCAGCACACATAGTTCTTGGCATGCTATGTTAGTGATCTACAATCGCCCTCTGTGGCTGATAATAAAATGAAAGTATGTCTTGCTATCGTTCATGATTTCGGGGTGCAAGCAACCAGGTAATGGTATAGATTTTTACCTTTCTCCTCTTATTGATTACTTGTTGACTTTTTTCAACAAGTGTTTCCACATGTATAATGGTAGTGGTGAGGCTTTTTTAAAAATTGAAGGCCCTATTGTTTTGCACCATAAATGATTTCCCTGCATACGGGAACTTGTCTGGATACTCTATCAAAGATCACTTCACATTTATTGTGTGTGATAAGGAAACATCTTTTTTCTCAATTGAAGCACGAATGTAAAAACATTTATCAAAGGCATAGGCGGTTTCTCCCCGAGGGTCACTTCTGGTAATCAGCAAAGCAATGGTTCAATGGAGAAATAGAGGAAAGAGAACTGTCGATACCATTATCGGGTGACAAGGTTTTTGAAAGGGCTAGGCAATTTGGAAACGTTTTCAGAAAAAGGAAGCAAAAATATGTATGTGATGGAATGTGGAAGAAATGCTCTATTTTTTTCAACTTCCTTATTGAAAGGAATTTGAGGTAAGACAATGTCTTGAAGTAATGCACATTGAGAATAATTTTTGAGATTCTTTAGTTGGGACAATACCCCTAGTAAGACCAAGGATGGTTTGAAGGCCCAACTTGATTTGGTCAAAATTAGAATTAAGAAGAGTATGGAACTTGTGATAAATGGTAACAGTTGTTATCTCCCACCATCCCCCCCAACCCACTTGTTATTCCATGTCTCACTCAGAGATAAACAATTTGAGACCCTGAGTAGTGTTAAGGTGTAGGGGCTTATTCGTCAAACATCAGTTCATGTATCTCGGATAGGGTTGAAGTTTGTCAGTATGAAATCCCATGATTACCACAACTTGATGCAATAATTGAATGTCATTTCCATAAGGCCGTCACTTCCACCCTATGTAAGATTGTGCATTACGAAGCTTTGTTTGTTCTTCAAGAGTATTTGTTCATTAAGCATTAGTGTTGTCAAACTTGACCAATTGCAAGCGATGATTGTGGAAGTTTTGTGTCGTATGGAGATGTATTTTTCTCCATAATTATTTGACATAGTGGTCCACTTGATTGTTCATTTGGTATGAGAGATTAAACTATGAGGTCCTATATTCCTGAGCTGGATGTACCTATTTGAGCAGTACATGAAAATTTTAAAGTATTTTGTGAAGAACTGGTACATGCCTGATGCAAGTATTGTGCAATGTCATGTAGTGGAGGAGGTAATCGAGTTTTTTACTAATTATTTGAATGAGGTAGACTATGTGGGTGTTCCGAGATCTAGACATGAGGGGAGACAAAAGAGGACCATGGGGTAAGATAAGGTAAGCTATTGAGTCCGATTGCAAAAGATTTAAATGTTGTGCTTTTATAGGTTCTGCGGAACCATGAGGATGTTGTCCCATGTATTGATATCCACATGAATGAAATAAGAGTAGTTAATCCTATTTTCAATGAAGCACAAGTTCTACAATGACACACTTCAATGTTTACAACTTAGCTATAAAGTCAGGTGGAGGTCGGTAGTCATCCTAAAATATTTAAGTGCTTATCGCATTGACCTCTTGGTATAGTTCTTTCATATGGAACAACATCCACAATTTCACTTTCACCACTAAATCAATGGATGATAAGGGTATGTCTCAGAACAGTGGTGTTACCCTCATCTCGAAAGCATTACATGTTGGAAGTGCAAGCAATAGCAATCCCATGTACGCCAACACTTGTTACTTTGGTACGATATTAGAAATTTAGGAGCTTGATTACATGACTCTGCAGGTGCCCATATTTAAATGTAAACAGGTTGATGTTCATAGTGGGCAAAGAACTGTGTCAATGTGATTCACACTAATTGAATGAAGTCGGATCGGTTAGAGAGATGATCCGTTCATATTGGTTGCACAAGCGCATCAAGTTTTTTATATGAAAGATCCCGTATACCCTAGATGAAAGATTTTTGTTGAAGGTAAGAGGGATTTCCTTGAGGAATTCAAGCTTCAAGATTTGGTTTGTTTTAGTCAAAATGGTATGATGGGGAGAAACGTTGATGACATTTTCCTTGAAGAGGATGACTTGACATTGTGTAGTTATTTAGGTCGCACAGATCATGAGGAAGGAATTTGGGTTGTGGCCAGTGGAAGATCAAGAAGAAATGAAGGGGAAAGAATAGGGAAAAAATAAGGAATAAAAGGAAGTTAAGATAGGTTTAATTGTATGGTTTTGTGGGTAAGCATGTAGTACGGACGAACTTCCGAGTTCGGAAGTCCATCAAGTGTAATGGTAATGATATTGGTTTGGGCCCTTTTTGGTATTCCATAGTTGCGCAACGATTGGGCATCTTCTCAATCCCATCTTTAGATATAAAAACATAGGAAGGATGGCAGTTATGAGCCTGAAACTCAAAAATGCTGCGTAAATACACCGTTAATGCCCAACCATTCACTAGTGTCTGGGTGAGTTCCATTTTCTTACATTTTAGCTTAGAGTGCCCAAATTTCATACATTCCTTACAATAGCTAGAAAATTTTTCATATGAGATACTATATTTTAGTTCTATGAAAATGTTGTATACCTAGCCCAAATACTAAGAAACAAGCCCAAAACCACAAAGGGGCCTGAGTGTGACTGGTGGCACAAACTGTGCCAAACGGATGCAGGATAGATTGAGTCAACCCATGAACCAAGAATACCAGGGACCTTGATTAGCTATCATTCACGAACCGCGTTCCTCGGTCCAACAATCGGACACACGATGCAAGCTCGGAGAAGACGAAGCTATGTTCGTGACACAATAGAAAAAAGAGAAGGAAGATACGAATGGGAGTAAGCGTAACTTACTTAAGAAATTCCAATTCTGAGAAGAAAAAGCTGACTTGATCGTCGGAGACTTTCTCTCGGAATCACTTCTGGAACTGTTTTACAGGTGCAGAAGTTTAAGGAGTGAACAACAAGCTATTTGTATGAAAGGACCACCATATCATTTGGCACCGTCTGTGGGGAACATAATTGTTTTCTTTCATTTCAAAGTCATTCAAGTAAACAATGGTATCCACCAGAAGTGATAAGAGCCATAACCACTAAACAGATGAGCAAACACCTGGACATATTAAAAGCATGCATCCTCCCCGGGATCAGGACTACAACCCCAGTAGAGAAAGAGAGCGCAACAAAGAGGAAATTGAGAAGGAAGAAGAAGTGGAATACCCCAACACGAACCAAGAGAAAGAAAGAAGGGTGTTCGCATCATTTTTAGAAGCGAGCAGGGAAAATTTGTACAACAAGTTCTTGACAACACTCAAACCACACAATCCAAGAATAGAAAAAAAAGGTAAGTCGGGAACGTAAAAATCTCAAGTACGAGGAGGAGCTGCTGGATATCGTTGCATATGATGATGCAGATAAGTTACCCCTAGCGCCACATCTCCGAGACTTTAAGATGCCAAAGGATTTTAAACTTCCTCTACATGTTAAAATTTACGATGGGACTACATATTTTAAAGAGTTCCTACATTCATACCAAAACAGTATGAGGTTTTGCGACTCAAACATCGAATTAGTGTGCAAGACATTCCCCATCTTTTTTTTCTGGAACAGCAATCACCTGGTGTGAGGATCTCCTAAGTGGAAGCATCAAATCATAAGCACGGTTATCATATTTATTCCTGGGTCACTTCTATCGAAAGAAAAAATTCACAAAACGATTGCGGATCTTAATAACATAGCTCAACGAAGTGATGAAAATCTGGTGGAGTCTTATAGTAGGTTCTTTGCAGAAACTTTGAAGGTTTGTGACATGTCATTCCAATCGTCACTGGGAGCATTTACGGGAGGTATGCGATCAGGAGAGTGCTACAAGGAACTAACAAAGAATATGCCCAAAAACCCGAGAGAGCTACAAAAGAATATTGAACAGCACGTGCAAACAGAAGAGATGAACAACTGTAAGGTAGAAAGGGAATGAGGCGAGAAGCGAACGATGGAGGATTTGCATAAGGGTTTTATGAAGAAAGGCAAAGGAACATTCGATTTCTCACACACCTGGAGAAACCCATTATAATAGCGATGCCTTTGGGGTGAAATTGGCACAACGTGACTTTGTACGAACAGAGAAGTTCAACCACAGGTTGAGAGAGAAGAAAGTAAAGGCCAAAGTTCAAATAGGCTGAATAACATGATATATAACCAGGCAGAGGAGTGCAAACACATTCACAGTTTACGGGAGCGCGTAGGTTAAAAGGAGTTAAAAAGGGGAAATGGTTCTTTATTCATCTAAATACGGGAAAGACAGCATACTGCTTATGGTAGAAGATTTGATAACTTGACTGGAGTCCCCATCAAAGTGAGCATCTCCCACGGGAGACTCGACACGGCTAGAGGAAGATATGTGGATAACGATGAGCCTAAAATGGGAAATAAGAGCCTTAATTAGGGTGATGGACCGCAGACAAGATTTTGTTAGAACAATGCTGAGGAAAAGGTATGCCAGAGAAGAAAACCGGAGTATTATACAAAAAAAAAGCACAACCAATATTTACTAGAAGATCGAAGAATAGAAAAGCATATCAAATTCAGTGCATCTAGTAAAGACATTGGAGATTAGAAATAAAACTTACTTTTCAGAAAGATGGGGAAATATGATGTGCAGAAAACCTAGAGAAGATCGGAGAAGGTAAAGATTTTGGCAGATGAAGGTGATAAAACTGAAATAGAAAGCAAGTTGTGATATTTAATACAAATAATGAAACAAAAAAATCGAGGAGGACAAGTAGTTCAAAAGCACAATGACAAGGATCTGACCCAAAAGTGACTTACCTTTTACATATATCGAAGAGGTGGAATGTGAAGAGATAATGCACTGAGTAATAGTAGAGTCAAGTCGCTCGTTTGAAATTCCTCATTTGAGAAATAGAGTAATAACAAATGACAGGAAAGTCTAGAAATGAGCAGCAAAAAGGTGGATCAAATCGCGGCCTTTCTTGAACACAATCTCTGCAACAACCCTTATTAATTAAAGATAAGAGATTCAAAATTCAAAATTTGAAGTCGGAGAAGTTGGAACAAAAGGAAAGTATAAGCTATGAAGCTAATATCACTACGCTATGACTACGAAGGTAGAATCAAAATAATGAGCAAGTTATTGATATACAACATCAGTTTGCATTTAATTACTTCGACATTATTACTCCATGCTTGTTAGTTTTCATGGCTGGGGCAGCTTATGGTGTATAGCTAGCCTAAATACTAAGCAGCAAGCCCAAAACCACAAAGGGGCCTGAGCCTGACCGGTGGCATGAGTTGGGCCCAACGAACACAGGATAGGTTGAGCCAACCCTAAACCAAGAATAGCGGGGACCTTGATTAGCTGTCAGCCACTAACTATGTTTCACGGTCCCACAATCGGACGCACGATGCAAGCTCGGATAATACGGAGCCTTGTTCATGACACACTATAAAAAGGAGAAGGAAGATACAAATGGGGGTAAGCGTAACTGATTTAAGTAATTCTAATTCTGAGAAGAGAAAGTTGACTTGATCGTTAGAGAGTTTCTCCCAGAATCACTTTCGGGAATGTTTTGTAGGTGCAGAAGTTTAACGAGTGAACAAGCGGTTTGCCTTAAAGGACCACCACATAAGATAATGATCCTAGCCTAATTTTATAGGACTTCATTTGCTTACATCAAGGCCAACACACATCATAATGGATGGTCTAGTAAGGTTCATAGTTAGAGGATATGCAAATAGGGAAAAATTATACATTAATCTTGGTGTATGTGTTGCCTTGCGATCAATGGGCTGAGAGTCGGTAGGCCCAGCCTAACATTATCCTGCCAAGCTTTGGTCCAAAATAAGGAATGGGTAGACGAAGCAAACACAAGAATCACGAATCGTGGCAGAGAACGTGTACCGTCAAAGACGGGACACGCAGCGAACACAAAGGCCACAACCGAGGAACGTAGTAGGAGTGGTATGTCCACGATCTCAAATTCCTAAGAATAGGGAACTGCAAAAGGAATTAGCCTATAAATACAACAATCTCTGAGCTAGGGTAAGTGCTACTATATACAGAAATTTAATTTCTTGAAGAGGGAACTGACTTGATCGTCGAAGGTGCTCTCCCGGAATCACTTCTAGGGCTTCATTTACAGGTAAAGAAATTTGAACAAGTTAACAAAGAAGAGGCTACCTGGACAAGCTACCACATCATTTGGCACCGTCTGTGGGGAACTTTTTTGCATTCCCAGGCTGCTCAGGTAAGCAATGTCATTCACTAGGAGCGCAAAAGGCCACAACCATCAGTTAGAAGAGCAAATGTTGGGACAAAAAGAGGGAGCACACCACCACCAGCATCATACACCTAGTAAAGAGAAGGGCTTAGTAAAGAAGAAACAGAGGAGGGAGAAGAAGAGGCAGAATCTCCAAACAACTGTGATAAGGAAAAATGGGGGTTCGCAGCATTCTTAGAAGCGAACAGGGAAGACCTGTATGATCCATTCTTGAAGACTCTGAGGCAAAACCCCCCAAGGCCAGAGAAAAGGGCAAATCAAGAATGTGAACGTCTCTACTATGAAGAAGAGCTGCGTGACATTGTCGTAGAAGATGATGCGGATAAGTCACCTCTCGCACCACATTTACGAGATTTCAGAATGCCTAAAGATTTCAAGCTTCCTCTACACGTTAAAGTCTATTATAGTACCATGGATCCAAAAGAGTTCTTGCATTCATATAGAAACATCATGAGATTTCAGGACTCAATCATAGAACTAGTTTGCAAAGTGATTCCCATCTTTCTATCAGGCACTGCGATTACGTGGTACGAAGACCTTCCACACAGAAGTATCAAGTCTTGGGCGCATCTATCAAATTTAATTTTTGGGATGTTTCTATCAAAATTAGAAGTTCACTAGAATGATTGCGGATCCCAAAAATATAGCACAGTGAAGTGATGAAAGCCTCGCAGAATATCATAGCCGATTCTTCACGGAGAGCCTACAAGTTCAAGATTTTTCATTTCAATTGCCATTGGGTGCTTTTACAGGGGGTATGAGATCCGAAGAATTCTACAAGGAACTGACAAAAAATATGCCAGAAAACCCAAGGGAACTATAGAAAATGATTGAACGGTATGTGCGGACAGAGGAGACGAACAACTAACAGATAGAAAATGAGCGGGGTGAAAAATGAACAATGGAGGATTCACAAAAGAACTGGCCTAAAAAGGAAAAGTAAACACCACTTTCAAAAATGAAAAGCCAGGCTCGCAGGGTTTGCCTTTTCAAGATATGCCTCTAACGAAGACAAGGAGAGAAATATGGCTAGCAAATAAAGATCTATTTCAAGAACCAGCACCAATGATCGTACCTCCAGAAAAAAGATCACGAGAGTTTTATTGTTCCTTTCACAAAGATCATGGCCATGATAGAGAGTACTGCAGGAACTTAAGAAGACATATTGAAGAAAATCTGAGGAATGGCAGATTCGGCCAATATAGAAAAGAAGCAACAAGTCAGTATGGGGACACAAGCAAGACACTGAACACATATCTATGAAACCAAGGTACTGCGATGATAATGGCTAAAAATTTTTTAAAAAAAATGACGGTGACTGTAGAGTATTATGACTACGTGGATAGCAAAGCACCAGAGACAATTATCTTCTCTATACACGGATCCACAGAGTCACTGTCCAACAATGTGTGGAAGGCACGTGCAAGGTATTCTCCTCCACAAGAGCTAGTTGATAAAAGGTTTTGCCCAAATAAAGAAATTACCTTCAGCGAAGAGGATGTAGTACCCAACGCCTCGCCGCACAATGATCTTATGGCCATCATAGCAAAATTCATAAATGCAACTGTCCACAGAGTTTTTTTGGATGATGGTAGTGCGGTTGAGATACTATTTGTCAATTGCTTCGACGGGTTGGGCTTCAAGAGAACATATCTAAAAACGTCCACACCTTCACTAGTCAGATTCACAAGGCGAGCAGAAATGCCTCTAGGAAATATACAGTTGCCTGTTACGACTGGGAAAAGCGGGAAAAATTTCACAATCATGTGCAACTTTGTGGTTGGATGCCCCAAGTACATTTAATGCCATAATTGAAAGACTATGGATGAGCAGAGCTAAGGCAATCTGGTCCCCTTATCACGTGGTAAAGAAATTCCCAACAATTAGGAGAAACCAGCAAGCAGTTAGGCAACACATGATTATAGTGATGCAGACAGGAAAGATAAGAGAAACAGTGAGCTGGTTAACACTATTTCAGGAGGAAGCTTACCAGAACATTCAGACAAATCAGTCGACCCAGGTGAAGAAATAGAGTTAATAAACCTAGATGCCGAAGACGACTCCAAATGCGTAAAAGGTGGAAAACATCTTCCACCTGAACAAAAGGCGAAGGTAATTCAAATCTTGCAAAGCCACAGGAATATGTTCGCATGGGACGTACGGAATATGAAAGGAGTAATCCCAGACATCGCTACCCATTTGTTGAATGTCACCAGCTTAGTTAAACTGGTAAAGTAGAAACAGCGTTACTTTACTAGCGATAGACTAAAAGCGATCAAAGAAGAGGTAAGAGGTCATATACCTAACGTGGTTAGTGAACCTAGTCATTAAGAAAAAGTCAGACGATGCTTGGAAAATGTGCATTGATTTCACAAATTTGAACAAAGCATGTCCAAAAGATTCCTATCCTCTTCCAAAGATCGATCAACTGGTGGAAGCGATCTCAGGACACGAAGTCTTGGCATTCTTGGATGCATACAAAGGATATCACCAAATACTGATAAACCCAGACAATGCAAAGAAAATAGCCCTCATAACAAGCTTCAAAATGTTTTGTTATGTGAAGATGTCATTTGGGCTAAAAAATGTGGGAGCGACATACTAGAGAATGATTGATTAGGCATTCAGAAGCCAAATAGGGAGAAACATTGAAACGTACGTTGACTATATGGTGATCAAGAGTAAAAATGCAAGAAACTTCGTTGAACACTTGAAAGAAACTTTGGACACTTTAAAGTCCATAGGGAAGAAACTCAGCCCTAAAAAGTATGTAATGAGAGTAGAAGCTAACCCAGACAAGATCTAAGCCATAGTGAATCTTCCCCAACAGCGAAAAGTTAAAGAAGTACAAATCTTAATGGGATCATTGGCAGCACTTAGTCGTTTCATATCAAAGGCTGCAGAAAAGCATTTTTCACTCTTTGAAGTTCTAAGAAAGGCAAGAAAATTCACAAAATGGAGAGAAAATGAGGGGTTAAAACACCGGCTTCAAACTTTGCTAATGCTAAAATTGCTCGTATCTGGAGAAACATTGTACTTGTACTTAGCAATCTCACAAAATGTTGTTAGATCTGTGTTAGTTTGCTTGGAAGGGCAGAGACGGGTTTCGGGTTATTACATCAGCAAAATCCTTCAAAAGGCGGAGACAACTTACATGCCTGTAGAAAAGCTAACCTTGGCTTTGGTCTATTTGGCGCGAAGATTGAGAACATACTTTCATAGCCACAACATAGTAGTTTACATAGGGTTTCCAATCAAGAACATCCTCTCTAAGCCGGAGTCTTCAAAAAGATTGGCAAAGTGGGCTCTGGAACTAGGTCAATTTGAAATACAATTTCAACCTAGAACAGCAATCAAAGCTCAAGCGTTAGTAGACTTCATCACAGAGATGTCAAGTGAAGAGACACAGAGAGCAAGCATTCATCAGAGTTTCACGATTGACAAAGGTAAGACAAAATGGGAACAGGCATCTTGGACGTTGTTCGTTGATGGAGCATTAAGCAAGGAAGGATGCGGAGCAGGACTTCTTTTAGTAGACCCAAATGGGGGTGAACATAGACACTCATTACGATTCAACTTCTTTCTTACCAACAATGAAGCAGAATACGAAGCTCTAATTTGTGGATTAGATCTCGAGGTCAGAATGAAAGTAAGAAGTTTCCGGGTATCCAGGATTCACTAATTGTAGTCCAACAAGTTTGAGGCAACTATGAGGTACGAGAAGACCAGTTGATGAAATATTTGGTGAAAGTGCGACAACTCATAGCCCAGCTTGAATCTTTTGACATAAAACACGTCCCGTGATGCAAAAACACACAGGTAGACATATTAAGCAAGCTAGCGACTGCTGGATTTGATTTCCTTACTCAGCAGAGGGGTATCATCATGGAGGTTATCCCAGTTAGAAGCACCATATCAATGGTGGTGCTAAAAAATTCAAGAAGATGAAGCAAGATGGATAAGTCCACTAATGGATTTCTTCGCAAAAGGGACGTTGCCAGAAGATAAGGTGGATGCTAGAAAGTTAGAATTGCATTCCACTAATTACGCCTACGAAGAAGGGGCATTGTACAAAAAAGGATTTTTGTCCCCAAGGATAAAATGTATAGGGCCAACAAAGGTGACTGGGATCTTAAAATAGGTTCATGAAGGCTTATGTGGAATGCACCAGGGAGCTAGAACGATAGCTAGAAAAATAATCAGAGTAGGCTATTACTGGCCGACTATGTTCAATGATGCACACAACTTCATCCTCAAGTGTAGGAATTTCCAAATCAACACTTCTCAGTTGCATAAGCGGCAATCGACTTTGGCAGGAATTTACGGAGCCTGGCTATTTGACAAGTGGAGGATAGACTTAGTGGGTCCATTCCCAAGAGGAGAAATAAATGCTAAGTTCCTCATTGGTGTGGTCGATTACTTCACAAAGTGGGTTGAAGCTAAAATATTAGGATGTGTCACAGCTAAAGCCACTGGGAAATTTGTATGGAAAAACATTGTGTGCCGCTTTGGAAAACCGCATACCATTGTTACGGATAACGACACACAATTCACAAGTGTGGTATTCACTGACTGGTGTTCGAAGCTTGGGATTACTCAGAAGTTAACCTCTGTGGCACATCCTCAAGCTAATGACCAAGTGGAAGTGACAAACAGAACCATAGTTCAGAGGATACATAAGCGATTAGAAGGAAAGCGAACAGGATGGGTGGATGAGCTACCAAACTCGCTATGGTCATATAGAAAAACCATCCAACAGCTAACGGGGAAGATGTTATATGATTTTGTGTATGGTTACAAAGCAGTCATACCCATAGAAATTGGAAATTCAAGTCTCAGTATAAGCAATTATAAGGAGATGGACAATCCATATGTGTTGAAGCTGGAACTAGACGAACTGGAGGAGCAAAGAATTTTGGTAAATATCACAAAATCCAAACACAAGGAAAGAGTGGCCAGAGTGTACAATCAGAAAATGAAGGAAAGGCAATTTTATATTGGTGATATGGTGCTGAGGAAAAACAATGCTAGCATGTCTGAAGAGTGAGGAAAGTTATGCCCAAAGTGGGGAAGACCATACAAAGTCATGAAGGTTCACAAGTCTAACAACTATGAGTTAGAAAGAATGGATGGCACCACAGTCCCGATGGCATGTGACTAACTTAAGGAAGTTTTATGTTTAAAAGAAAAATAGCGAACGACCACCTGTATAGACACAAGGACATTATCCTTGTTTTCCTTTAGTATCACTGTTCCACCGTGATATGATCGTAATCATACATATGTAATATAAAAACCCACTTTGTTGGACCATGATTATTCTTCTTATTCTTTACTAAGACTTGACAAATGCAACCTAACATTGGGCTATAGATCCTGCACACTCGTCAACACTCGCAAGCTTTAGATCTTGCAAGTCAAACAACTACAAGCTATAGATCTTGTGAAATTGGTAATGCCTGCAAGCTTTAGATCTTGCAACTTTGCAAACTTAAAAAATGCAAGCTATAGATCTTGCTCAAATAACAATGCTGGCAAGCTTTGGATCTTGTAGCTTCATGAATCAAACAAATCGCAGGCCATAGATTTTGCACAAATAGCGATGATTGCAAACTCTAGATTATGCAACTTTGCAAACTGAACAAATGCAAGCTATAGATCTTGCTCAATTACTGATGCTGGCAAGCTTTGGATCTTGCAGCTTTATGAATCAAACAAATTGCAAGTTGTAGATATTGCTAATAGGCAAATATGTCTTCAACAGCTATCAACAAAAGCAATTAATAGACCTTGCAACTTCACATCATCTACAAAGCAAGCAATATATTTAGCTACAAAGTAGATATGCTCACAATGCACAAGATTGCTGAAGATCGATCTTGATTGAAAAACATGGAAAAAATGATAGGAAACAATCGTTATCAGTACAAGACGAGTCGTAGACCTCAAAAGCACACTATCTATGCCTTGAAGAGTGTGATGGTCCAAAAGAAGGAGAACCATCGCGATGGCGATTAAGTTCAGCCTCATAAAGTGGGCGCTCAGTTTCACGAGAAAACCATTCACCACCATATGGACGTTGCCCAACTCGGCGGTGACTTTCCTCTGCCTCACGCTCCTCACTAACTAAGTAATCATATTACTAACTAAGTAAGCATACTCATAACGTTAATTGTTTCCTCGTATTTTTCTATTCTCGTCCTCAAATTCTGAACATCCTCTTCAAGACAACGAATATGAGAATGGACAGCGTCTAACAATCAAATTCTTTGATCGCAGCCACTAATAGTTAAATTACTACGGCTTGAGGATGGCGTGATGACGAAGGTAGAACTTGAAGTTGATTCTTGTAATCAGCGTAAGCTTGCTCCAACTGATGAACAGACGAATCAAGATGATTGCATTCAACATGAATATTTTCATTTTCTCCTCGTAGTCGTGTGTTAATGGCAACTTATTCATCAAACTTATTTTTCCATCCAACAGCAGAGGTCGAGAAGTGGTCACATTCAACCTATTTCTTCTTAAGCTTTTCTAGCAAGTTATTAATGCGGGTACATTGCTTACAATAATCAGCATCATTTGATAGGCTATGCTAGTCTTGCTTGTGATACACTCTCTAGCATCCATTTTTTGCCAGAGCATCTTCGCAAGGTTAAGTTTATGATAGTAAATAAGATCATTTTATTTGCTCAAGATTCTACGCAGAACTTGCAAAGCATCCTTAGTTTCCTTCATGAACATACCCCATTTCTTTTCAAGATCATCGATACCCATGAGTATATAATTCAAATGGATTCCCAAAAAAAGGGCCCACTCAAGGAAATTCGCAGCCTTACCGCAGCCTGTGTGTCGGGCAGTGAAAGGCCAAAAAAATATCTAAAATTACCCTCTCATCTAGAAAGTCTTCAGTTTGCTCTCTAATTGGAAAACTAATTTGGTTACCACACCCCTTTTAAAAAGAAGGAACAGAATGTCCTGAATGACCACTGCTTTGATCCCTCTTTTTTTCTTCTCCCTCTGTGAGTTCAGGGCTCTATGATGGCTAGTTTTCCCACCCTTAGTCTGTTTATCCCTAGGGCTTGTAATGATCGGAAGTGGAGGCATGGTGTTATCACCACCTGCATGGTCAATCTGAATATTTACTTCTCCGTTATTGAAGATTGACAAAACAATGTCACATTTTGTTAGATCCATATCTTCCCCAATAAGAAACATCATAGGTTAAAACGAACTCATGGAAGAAAGAAAAATAATGATATAACAAACTAGAAGAAAGGGTACACAGCAAAATACAGTATAATATAGACGAACAAGACACATTCAGCATCGGAGTCTGCGTGGCAAAGATGTTGGGTATGTACGCAAAGCGTAGCTATGATTGGCCTCTTCTTAGTATAACGAACACTCAAGTTAGAAAGCTTAGACTTAGGAACTTTGTAGTTCCATGAAGGCAAATCAGACTCAGAAATAGTTTGGCTTTGATAAAATAAATATCTCCTACGCCAATCGCCAACATTACTTAGGAAGCCACCCACAAGCTCAACCCCAGAAATCACAGGATATAGGGTAAATTCGTCCACAGTATTTTTCACTTTTCGAAGGTGGTAGAAATTACGGAATAAGTCAATTATGAAAGGTATTTTTGCATTTTCACACACACGAAGAAAATCCATTATAATAGCGATGCCCTTAGGATGAAATTGGGACAACGCAATTTTATATGAACGAAGCAGTGCAATTACATGTTCATAAAGTGGAAAATATAGGCCAGAGTTCAGATATGCTAGATAACAAGAAATGTAGCCAAGAGGAGGGCCACGAACACACTCAAATTTGGAAGGCAAACGAAGCTTATAAGTAGACAAAAGGAAAGAATTTCTTTAAGTCATTTACATAAGAGATAGTCAAGATAGTGAGAATGGTGAAGGATCCGGCAACATGGTCGGAATCCCCATTGGAAGCAGCATCTTCTACGTGGGGACTTACCACGGTTAAAAGAAGACATGGAACCTGTTTTCCTCTTTATCGATGCCTACCAAGGTTTAAAAATAGACAACCTAGTTGACCCGCATGTTACGTGTCTATTTCTCCACCATTATGCTAAATCATATATTTTGGTTTCAAGATTTCTGAACTCGATTCCACAATTTGATTAATAACCATATTCGTGAATTAGTTGAATTTTTGTTTCATGGTCTGGAAATAAATTCTAGCCACTCCAGTTAGTTGGCTTTTGTTTGGTTTTCATTGTTACCCTTTCATAAAAGCATCTCAACATATCTTTCCTTGTCTATTTCATGCATTAGGATGTGTGGATACCCTCTCACATGCCTACGAAAAGGGGTTCTAGATATGTTATTTCCTTCATTGATGATTTCAGTCGTTCTACTTGAGTTTATATTATGAAGTGTATATATATTTTACCCGCCTCCATTTGGGGTCGTTAAAATGATGAGTAGCTAACCCAAGCGGGGAACATGCGATAAAACATAAAATTTATGTTCTGCTCCCAAACTTACTACTAAGCTACCTATAGGGTAAATAGTGGCAAGACCGGGTTTGTCCATAGAGATGCTAGATCTCCAAAAGTTAACTAAACACAGCCACGTTCGGGTTGTCAATTCATCTGTGTGTTAGGAATAACTAAATATTGCAAAACAGGTTTTTAGGGGTGTTTTCAACTAATAACTACAAGCATGCGAGATCACAAGAGAATAAAATTATAAACTCTAACACTTGGGGAATACTTGCATAACATTATTTGTGAAATGTTTCGATCCTTGATTCCATCGCATACAAGATAGTAAACCAATTCTAGTATTCATAACACGTGGTGTGGTCGATGGTCAACGGTTCCCCATATATGTCACGTAGGATGCTCTTGTAATCTACCATCGGTATCGCCTCTGTAATTAGGAGAGTGCAACAACGGCCCTGCTGCTGTGCAGATCTGTTTCTCCCCCGTATGATTACGTCACGGGCACTTCACCACGAATGCTCTATTCCTAGGCCTATAGAGGAAAAGGAAATAGGCACCTTATCGATGGCTCTAGGGTCACAAATGAGCTAACCCTAGTTAGCTACCAATTGTTATCTTTACCCGTAAATCTTCGGGCCAACTTGCCAGCTAGACTAGTATGTTGTCATCATAACGGTAAAACTTGAAAAAACCTACATGCACACACCCACATGGAATAACATCTAGGTTTCATTCCCCGGGGGGTATCAATATATGTGCCAAAATGAATGTAGACTATGTTGTGTGCCATCTTAGTGTATCATTCATGCAATTTGTAAGAATATGAAGAACAAGCCAACATAATACCACATGGAAATAGTTAGATCTAAGGAATATCACAAAACATGTACCGAATCATGAATACAAATATAATCCCCAAGAAAATTAACTATTCCCTAAGCATTGTGCTGGCATGGGCCGTGTCACCAGGCACATATCGCCGGCTGGAGACTCATTTTGAACTTCTGATCACGTGTCTCGTACCGTTAGGCGCGGGCCATCAACTGGAGGCACTCCTTTCTTAGTAAAACGGTGTGAGCCGTGTGATCCTTCATACCCAGTGGGCTGGTCTTCACATTTGGGACTTGAAACAACACGGACCGTGTGAAATGGTGCGGTCCACATCCATACTTAGCCAATTTGGAGTGAATTTAGAGATAGAGGGCACGGGCAGCACGGATCGACACGGTCCGTGTTGAGGTGTTGTAGCACGGCATGTGTTGGCTACACGGGCCATGTTACCCACCCTTGGCACCGGCCATGCTAGGTATGGCTAGCTCGTGCTGGGTTTTATGCCTATCGGTCGACCGACCGGTTGATGACACCTTCCATTCTTAACCTCTTTGAACTTCAACTCCGCCTTTTCCGGCGCAATTCCATCTATTACCACACTTTAAAGTCTATGGCCTTCTATCTACTACCTTTCTTGTGAATGTCCTTCAAGTATCTTCAACCATTCTTGCGATTGGCCTTCTACAAAATGATGCCGAAATATTCACGAGCAGCCTACTAGTAGTAAGATCACAAATGAATATCTAGGTGCCAATGAATACAAAGTGATAAATATCAAATGTTTTAATGTTCTTTAAATGCTTTGATGGATCAACTTTATGATGAAGAATTGAAGGAGTCATCACCGACATCTTGGATTCATTATTCAAGATTGTCGACAAACTGAAGACATCATGAAGAACACTATACTTTTTTTCCCACTGGGTTTTTAATGAGGTAGTGTGATCATTGTAAAATATTGTAAAATTATTTCATTTTGGGTCAATTGGAATGATAGCTCGGCCATGTGGGCTTTGAAGAGCTGAATTTCAAAAATACAGTCCATTAGGGTTTAGTAAATTCAGTTTTATTCTGATTAGAATTAGATTTGGTAAGATTAGATAAGGTAATATTCTTCAAGGTTACTTCTTGAAGAATTCGACTAGATTACCTTAGATTACCATTTATTTTAGGTATTTTAGTTAGATATGGTTTTAGCTTCTTAAAGCTGCCATAAGTCAATTCAATTTCTAGTTGTGATTAGTGTTTGGGGAGAGATTGTAACCCTATAAATAGAGGAGGCCTTTGGATGAATTTCACACACTTTTATCAATCAAATATACAACCTTTTGAGTTCATACTCTTTGCTTATGATCTATTCCATTGTTGCTTAACCCCGAGGGCTAGTTAAGTATCAATAAACCTTGTAATCTAATCCTGAGGGCTAGTTAGAGAGCAAGTCGAGATTAGGCGTACCCCGAGGGCTAGACACCTGAATTTCGTGTGAGATAGTGAGGGTTTACAGATCTCTTCACTAGATCAAAGATATTAATTCCGCAATCCTGAGTCTTCGCAAGTAGATTCATATCAGTTGGTATCAGAGCAAAGCGAAAGATCTACTGATGCCAAAAAAAGGGTTTAGAGTTTTTGTTTAATTTATTTTTGAATTATATATATATGTATGTATGTATATATACATACTCTTTCGTGTTGTATTTAAACTGTGTTTGTTTGATCTTTCTTACCAGGAGGATTGAATCTAGAGTCGAAGGACGTCGAAGGGTCTGAGAGTTAGAATACTTTGGTATTACTATCCGCCTTCACCTTCATCAATTGAGTCAAAAGGACGTCGAAGGGTTTGAGCGTTAACAAGTATTATGCGTCTTCACCTCCCGGTCAGCTTCATAGTTTTTAGGTAGCTTAAATAGTTTATGTGCTTGTGATATTTTCATCAACTCTTCTGAAAATTATTGCATGCTCGTAATCCTATGTGTATTCTTTATCGTTCTTTGATTCTGTGATCTTGAATTGTTCTTTGATTCTTGATTGCACCTTAATAAAAAAACACAAAAAAAGAGTCTTGTGTCATTTTCCATATATATAGTGTCATATTTTAGATCCTTACAATCTTTAATACCTCGAAGTTCATTTGAACCAAGGGGAAGTTGTCGCAGTTTTCTTATTCCAAGTTTTGTATAGGTGATTTTCGTTCTAAAACTTTTCGAAAAAAAAACAAAAGGTAGCATATTTTTGGGTTTCAAAATCGGAAGTTAAGATTTGAAATATTAAATTTGGGGAAGATTTGCAATATTCAAAAGTTTAGGGGCAGATTTGCAATTTCCAAAAATTTTTGTAATTGTGACCAAATTTTTTTTCTTGGGGAATAAGATTCTGGTTGTGAATTTTATAGTACAAAAAAATGGAAAAAATGAATTGTGGCTGAAAAAAGAAGGAAAGAAAAAGGAATCTGATTTGAAAAGGAAAAAAGAAAAGTCAAAATCCTAATCAGGAGAGGAAAAGGAAATAAAAGCCAATTGAGAGAGGGGGTTTTATCTCAATTTTCGACTTGGGGGACAAGTAATTCATTAAAATACTTTACCATGAGGGATTTGGATTTGAGTTCCTATTCCAATTTGTTTTCGAAAAGTTTCTTGAATTTTCGAAACTTATTTGTTGCCTATATAAAGCAATCTTGTTTTCATCATAATTCATTCAATATAGCTCCGATTCGTGACATTAAAATTGAATTTATTTCCTTATTATTTTTATAATTTGGAATTCTAGATCGTAGAGCCCACTTTTGAGTTTATATATTTTTAAATTTCAAAATAAGTTCTGCAGTACGCATCTTCATATATTGCTTTGAAACTATTGTGAATTCATCAATTGCACTTGTTCTAGCCTTCGCCTTGTGAGTTGTGAGTGTTATGAAATTGGTAAGTGACCTTACTAAACAAAGGGGAAGGGGGACGTTTACTACTAATCAATTTTTTCTTCTTAGCAGGGATGGCAGACGATCTATTCGTCTCGCCAATTATTTGCAGTCCAAACAATAAACCTAAAATGAATTCCATGAATGTCAAAAAAAATCCATAATGAGAGAGGTTTGAAGATTTTCTAGGAAGGTAGATGAGTTATCAAATCCAACGACATCTCGTTCTACAAGACAAGTTGAATCTGATTGTGACATCAAAGGTTTGAAGTATGATATTCTTAGATTTGATGGTCGACACAATCCTGTGAAATACTTGGATCGGGAGAGGCAGATTGAGAACCTATTTGATCTTAACAACTACCGAGAGAAAGAGAAGATCAAGGTCGCAGAGTATTCTTCCACCCATTATGACACAGAGTGGTGAGAGAATTTGAAAGAATCAAGATATCTTTCCGGAAAGAAACCTATCTCCACCTGGGAGAGATTGAGGACCAAGCTTTGATTACATCATGTTCCACGAACATATTTGATGGAGCAACATTCGTATCTCAGCACTATGAAGCAAGGCAACCGCAGTGTAGATGAATACTGGCAAGATCTTGAATTAGCTATGAGAGGAGTTGGCATGAGAGAAAATAATGCTTTTATAAAGAATTGGTTTATTGAAGGTTTAAGAGAAAATCTCCAAGTTCTGGTTAAGCTCCAGTATTATGTTTCCATGTAAGATATTTTTTCAAGGCTAGGTTGGTTAAGTCGACATTAAGGCCAAGAGAAAGCTCTAATTTCAGCTATGACTGTCAAAGGCAAGTCTCTTATTTCAGAAGCCCAAATTCAACCAGGGGTTGTAGCCATTCGAACATGGGTGGCCAAGAAAATCCTAATTCGACCAAAACCTACTCAAATCCACCATTGGAACTCACTGATCAAAGAATTATTGCAACCAATCAGTCTCTTAGCCAAGATACAAGTTAATCAATTTCTACTTTGTCAGATACAGTTTCTTCTAAAACTCTTACATGTTTTCATTATAATGAACAAGGACGTGTTCACAATAACTGTCCCCGTGAACGAATTATAACAACAATGGAGAAGGAAGAATATGATGATATACCTGCACAGTATGACACCAAAGAAGAACAAATAGATGATGAAATCATCATTGTTGATAGAGGTGAGAAAGGTCTTGAAATACAAGATGTTTTTGAGGCGTATTCCATAGATGTAGCTGAAGTTACTCCCCCACGAGGAGCAAGTAATTTCAACAAAAATAGTGTCAATTCCACCAAAATGACAGTAAATGTTGCCATAGACAAGTTCCAGGTCAATCCTAAGGTAGGTAAGACAGGTAAGTTGCAGGATGATTTTGAAAAGTCGCATAAACTTTTGTCTTCACATCTTAGTCCTTTACTTTCTATTTATATGATGAGGCATGAACTATCTACTGACTCTGGTAAATCATTTTATGTTTCAATAGGAGATGTGAATCGATCTTTGACTAATCAATCTTTTATTCTTATATTGTCCTTTAAAGAAAGTTACTATTCCAAAGAAAATATTCTTGTAGATATGTTTTCATGGTTTGTTAAGTTGTTACAGGAATTCAAGGATGTCTTTATAGGTTATATGCTTCCCGTAAATCTTCGGGCCAACTTTCCAGCTAGACTAGTGTGTTGTCATCGTAACGGTAAAACTCGAAAAGACCTACATGCACACACCCACATGGAACCGGACCCTGCTAGCCATATCAAATCTAGGTTTCATTCCCCGGGAGGTATCAATATATGCATCAACATGAATGTAGACTATGTTGTGTGCCATCTTAGTTTATCATTCATGCAATTTATATGAATATGAAGAACAAGTCAACATAATATCACATAGAAATAGGTAGATCTAAGGAATATCACAAAACATGTACCGAATCATGAATACAAATATAATCCCCAAGAAAATTAACTACTCCTAAAGAATTGAACCCAAGTATTTCATTGGATTTAATGGATTTGGGAAAAGGAAAATTAAAGAGAAGAAAAGAAAAGAAAAGATTCTAGGAGAAGGAAGAGTTCCTTTCTCTCTCTACCCTACTCTTAAAGTCTAATAGTGAGCATAAACTTAAACCCTAGTAGACAAAGGTCCATATATATAGTAGTAGGGAATTAGGCCTTGAAATAGGCCCAAAATAGGTCTAGAAACCCTAGCATTCGCAACAGGCACGACCAGTGGGGAACAACACGGTTTGTGCCAGCCAAGTTGCCATCATGTTAGCGTGGGTTGCACAGTCTGGAATGGCCCGTGAGGATTCGTATTGTCGTGGTCTGCTCGGTCTGGCGCTGGTCATAGGCTTTGTGCTGGCGTGGGTCATAGGCTTTGTGCTGGCATGGGCCGTGTCACCCGGTACAGATCACCGGCTGGAGACTCATTTTGAACTTCTAATCGCGTGCCTCGTACCGTTCGGTGCGGGCCACCAATTGGAGGCACTCCTTTCAAAGTAAAACTGTGTGAGACGTATCATCATTCATGCCCTGTGGGATGATCTTTGCATTTAGGACTTGATACAATTTGGACTGTGTGAAACAGTGCGGTCTGCATCCTTACTTAGCCAATTTGGAGTGAATTTGGATATAGGGGGCACGAGCAGCACAGATCGGCATGGTCAGTGTTGAGGTGTTGTGGCACGGCCCATGTGGGCTGCATGGGCCATGTTACCCACCCTTGGAACTAGCCATTCTAGGCATGGCTAGCTCGTGCTGGGTTTTATGCTGATCGGTCGGCCGACCGGTTAATGCCATCATCCGTTCTTAACCTATTTTAACTTCAAATCTGCCTTTTCCGGTGCAATTCAATCTAATACCACGCTTTGAAGTCTGTGGCATTCTATCTACTACCATCCTTGCGAATGTCATTAAAGTATCTTCAACCATTTTTGCGATTGGCCTTCTACAAAATGATGCTGAAATATTCACGAGCAACCTACTAGTAGTAAGGTCACAAATGAATATCTAGGTGCCTGAGAATACAAAGTGATATGAATATCAAATGCTCTAATGTGCTTTAAATGCTTTGATGGATCAATTTTATGATGAAAAATTGAAGGAGTTATCATTGACATCTTGGATTCATTATTCAAGATTGTCGACGAACTGAAGACATCATGAAGAAAACTATACTCTTTTTTACCACTGGGTTTTAATGAGGTAGTGTGATCACTATAAAATATTGTAAAATTATTTCATTTTGAGTTTATTGGATGGATAGCTCGGCCATGTGGGCTTTCAAGAGTTGAATTTCGAAAATATAGTCCATTGGGGTTTATTAAATTCAGTTTTATTCTGATTATGATTAGAATTAGATTTGGTAAGATTAGATAAGGTAGTATTCTTCAAGGTTACTTCTTGAAGAATGCGATCAGATTACCTTAGATTACCATTTAATTTAGGTATTTTAGTTAGATATGGTTTTAGCTTCTTAAAGCTGCCATAAGTCAATTCAGTTTTCAGTTGTGATTAGGGTTTGGGGCGAGATTTTAACCCTATAAATAAGGGAGGCCTTTGGATGAATTTCACACACTTTTATCAATCAAATATACAACCTTTTGAGTTCATACTCTTTGCTTACGAGCTATTACATTGTGGCTTAACCCTGAGGGCTAGTTAAGTATCAATAAACCTTGTAATCTGGTCCTGAGGGCTAGTTAGAGAGCAAGTCGGGATTAGGCGTACCCCGAGGGCTAGACACCTTAATTTCATGTGAGATAGTAAGGGTTTGTAGATCCCTTCACTAGATAAAGATATTAATTCCACAATCGTGAGTCTTTGCAAGGAGATTCATATCATAAAGTGTCCATTAGCTCCAATTAAGTCTATAAAATTTGGGATTTAGACAAGAAACCCAATAATGGTCATCTAAACCCTTTGTTGTGTAAACCTAGCAATCAACATAGTAAAAAATAGTAACAGTTGTATCAAATGCATTGTTTAACGCGTGCAATACGGTACACATCAATATTTGTTTAGGAGTTTATCTTGATTTTAGAGTTCTCATAAGAACACACCACTCTTTTGTCATTGAATGTTCTAGGTGTGATTTGGGGGCAGAACATACTTATTATGATTTTTGTCACCTTCTTGCTTCTAATGGAACCATACGACAGACCTCTTGTACTAATACTCCTCAGCGATCAGTTTTGAAGAGAGGAAGCATGGTTACCTTATTAAAACAACTTGCTCCTTCTTGTTGTATGCCAAGATCCAAAAATATGTTGGGGGAATTCATACAACTCTCCATGTCATTATTAGAATGTCAACCTTTCACAATTCATGTTTGTCACCTTTCAAAAATTGTATGGACATGCACCTGACTATTAATCATTGCTTGTTTTTGGTTCCACTCTTTTTGTTCTTCGGCCCCAAGTTTAAGCGTAGTAGTTGTCTCATGGATCTACCTTATATGTTTTCTTAGGATATTGTAGTGATCAGGAGGGATGTCATTTTTTTATCCAGTCATTCAGAAACTATATATCTCTCTCATCATGTTGTTTTTCTACAGCATATGGTGATGTGGTAGCCTATCTTGGTAGCCTCTTCTCAGTTCACTTGCTTCGATTCTTTTACCTGCAATTACAGCCCCATAAGTGATTCCGGGAGAGCACCTCTGATGATCAAGTCAGTCATCTCTTCAAGAAATGGAATTTCTCTTTATCGTAGCGCTTACCTTAGCTCCTATAGAGCTTGTTATATTTATAGGCTCATTCCCTTTGCAGCTCCCTGCTCTTAGGAATTTGAGATCGTGGACACGCCACTTCTACCACATTCCTCGGTCGTGGCCTTTGTGTTTACTGCGTGTCCCATTTTCGACGGCCCACGTTCTCTGCCACAATTTTTTATTCTTGTGTTCGCTGCGTCTACCTATTCATTATTTTGGACCGAAGCTTGGTAGGATAATGTTGGGCCGGGCCTAGTGAATCTCATCCCTTTGATTGTTGGGCCACACATACACCATAAGCCCCCCTAGCCATAAATATTACAAGAAACGAAGCGATGATGTTGTTTGTAGTCTGAGTGCAAAATGATGTTACTGTTGTACCAAATGCTTGTGATGAAGAAGCTACTTTCAGCATTGCGAAGTGATGCAGTCATATTGGCTGTAGTTTTATCTTTGATCGATCTTTCAAATATAAATTTTTTAATTTTGAACTCCTCATGCCAAGGCAGTATTTGCAGTTATTTTGTTTTTGAACTCCGTGATTTGCTCAATGTTATTCGGTATTCCATCCCAAAATTCCCCGACGTTTGCTATCGCTATATCTCCTAATGGGGAATTTAAAATGAAGAATTTATTGTAGCCCTTAACCAGTGTGCTGTCTTTTCATATACCGTCGTCGTCTCGATATAAGCAAAAAGGAACTTTGCTTTTTGTCAGATACTCATCATTATTTTGCTTTCCTCTTTAACTGCTCATTTTACTGTCTATATTTAAGTTCCCTTTTTCCTTCTCATTTCATCTTCTCCTCTCCATTGTCCAGAGTTTGTCTTCCTATACTAATTCCTAAATTTTCAACGCGTAATCCACCCTCAGCTCTTTCAAGAGTAAGTTCCCTTGTTTGAATTATTTCTCATATCTCTACTGTGTTCTTTAGGATTGGAGTACTTTCTCTAGTTCTGGTTGTCTGTGTGACTTATTTCCGATCATTTTCTCCGTCCTGGTTTCTATAAATTATTTTTTGTAGTAGATTTTTTTTAATTGAATTTTAACTGAGATTATTACCTCCCCATTTTCGGACCTCCATGTTTTCTTTTAATCTTAGTAAGTCCCAGTAGAGGATTCTTCTTCTGGTGGGGATTCCGACCATATTGCCGGATCCTCAACCATTCCCAATATTTTGACCATCTCTTATGTAAATGACTTAAAGAACTTCTTTCCTTTTCTGTATGTTATAAGCTTTGTTCGCCTTCCAAATCTAAGTGCATTCATAACCCTCCTCCTTGTTATATAGTTTGCTATCTAGCATATTTGAACTTTGGTTTCTATTTTCCACTTTCCGAACATGTGATTGCACTGCTTCGTTCATATAAGATTGCGTTGGCCTAATTTCATCCTAAGGGTATCACTATTATGATGGGTTTCCTTTGTGTGTGTGAAAATGCGAACATACCTTTCATAATTGATGTATTTTGCAATTTCTACCACCTTCGAAAAGTGAAGAATACTGTGGACGAATTCACCCTATATCCTATAATTTTTGGGGTAGAGCTTGTGAGTGGCTTCCCCAGTAACGTTGGCGATTGGTGTAGAAGATATTTTTATCAAAGCCAAACAAATTCATGAGTCTGATGTACCTTCATGGAACTACAGAGTTCCAAAATCTAAGCTTTCTATCTTGAGTGTTCATTATACTAAAGAGACGTTGATCGTGGCTATGCTTTGCATACATACCCAACACCTTCTCCATGGTGACTCTGACGTTGGAGGTGTCTTGTTCGCCTATATTATACTGTATTTTACTGTGTACTTCATAGTGCGTTGTATCACTATTTTTCTTTCTTATGTAAGTTCGTTTTAACCTATGTTGTTTCTTATTGTGGCAGATATGGATCTCACGAAAGGTGACATTGATCCGTCAATCTTCAAGGGCGAAGAAGTAATTATGGCTGTCATTTAGACTAACCATGCTGGTGATGATAACGTCGTGCCTCTACTGCCGATCATCACAGGCTCTAGGGATAAAGAGACTAAGGGTGGGAAAACTAGCCATCATCGAACTCTGAACCCACAGAAAGAGAAGAAGAATAAGAGGGATCGGAGCAGCAGTCACTCAGGTCATCCTATTCCTCCCCTTAAAAAGGGGTGTGGTAACCAAATTTGTTTGCCAATTACAGAGAAAATTGAGGACTCTCTGGCACATGGGGTAATTTCTTATATTTTTTCCGGCGTTTCACTACTCGGCACACTAGTTGTGGTAAGGTTGCAATTTTCCTTGAGTAACTTTTCTTATGTATTAATCCGCTGTTTATAAAGTAGTGACTATATTTATTCCCTATATTGCATGCTTGTAAGGTTGGTGAGGGCCTAAAGATTGCGAGCGAGCGATTCTCCAAGCATTCTCCCGTTGATGACTCAATGGTGGAGAAATACAAATCTCTAGAGACTAAGTGTGCATTATTGGAGAGTTTATTGAAAGCTGCTGAGGAAAGAATGAAGACTGTTGAGAAGAAGGTGAAAGCTTGTGAAGAAGAGGCGAGCGCTGCTAGGGAGAGTGCGAGGCTCATGGGGGTGGAATCCTTTGAGCTTCGTTTTCAATTGGAAGATATGCAAACCAATGGACCTACTTCCTCTCAATACCCCCAAGTGCTGGTGGATCGGCTATGCAAGACAAAGTCCTTTTATAAGTTTTTTAAGGATATCACCAAGGTGCTTGAATTGTCGAGTATTATGAGGACGTGAAGAATGTACGGCAGTGGAACCATAAATGTGACTGCAAAAGTGTGCCCACTATGTCGAAGTGCATTGAAACTCTAGAAAATAATAGGCCAATTTGAATCAAGCCTTCATTGATAAGATCGCTGATGGGGAGCATCCGTACTCTTTGCTTTCACATCTCCCTAGTCTCCAGTCATTGGCTGAGGTGAAAGAGTGTCAGGTGGATTATTATGAAGAACATCTATTTAAGTCTCGCGTTGATGTTGCGACTCTTAATCCAGATGCTAATGTGGGTAATGCAAATACTGAAACTCCTCTCCTTTAAGCCAGTGATGGCGATTCAACTCAGCGACCTAACCAAGATGTCTCTGCAATCGCTGCTCCAGCTCCGCCTAACCCTAACCCCGAAGTTAGTTGATTTTTAGAATCTCTTCATATACATTGGGTTGTTGCGTTGTACTATTAAAAAACCTTTTAGCATTTGTATGTACTATTTGCACGGCTCTATTTAAAAGAGTTGATATGCTTGTTATCCCTCATTTTCTTATCAGTCTTACTTGTGTGCAGGGTTTCAACATTTTGATTGATAGTAAATTTATAAAAAGTTTTGATTTTATAGGACATAATGACCCTCTCTCTGAACCCATCAGTTTGCTTCGTGCTACTCGATCGTTTACTGAAGAATGCTTAGTGGCCGTTCCTCTGACCTTTTTACACGAGTGGAGTCACTTCCCCTATGTATTGGGTGAAAACATCATTTTCCTTTTGTCCCTCCATCTTTGTCTACAAGTTTCCCTTATAGCAAGCTTATTCCTGATGAATACAATTTTGAATCGCTTGGGAAGGGCATTGTTCATGGGTTAGTCGATCTTGAGTCTGCTGGCTTATATATTTGATCGCTTAACCTTCCTGTTCATGTTCAAGAGTGGGCTCTATGTTTGGGCATCCGCTTGAAGTACATGCTCTTAGGTATTGATGATCTTGAAAAGAAATGGGGTACGGTCGTGAAGGAAACTCAGAATGATTTGTGAGTTCTGCACAGGATCCTGAGTGAACAAAATGACCTCCGTCAACAACTGAATTTTGTGAAGATGCTCTGGAAACAAATGGAGGCTAGGGAGTGTATCGGGAGCAAGACTACCGAAGCCCATCGGAAGATAATGATTGTGTCCTATCTTTTTTGCTGCTACATTTTTCTATCCTTATCGATCTTCTGCGCTCGCATGCTTTATAGGCGTATCTGCCTTGTAACTAAATTTATTTTTTGCTTTGTCAATGTTGCAAAGTTGAAATATATATTGCTTTCAATTTGTTTAATTCACGAAGTTGCAAGATCCAAAGCATGCCAGCATCGGTAATTGAGCAAGATCTATTGCTTGCATTTGTTTGATTTGCAAAGTTGCAAAATCTAGAGTTTGCAAGCATCGTCATTTGTGCAAGATCTATGGCCTGCAATTTGTTTGATTCGTGAAACCGCAAGATCAAAGCTTACCAGCATCGATATTTGAGCAAGATCTATAGCTTGCATTTATTTGATTTGTGAAGTTGCGAGATCTAAAGCTCGCAAGTATAGAAAATTTTGCAAGATCGATAGCTTGTGATTGTTTGACTTGTAAGATATAAAGCCTACGAGCGTTGATGAGAATGCAGGATCTATAGCCCGCTATTAAATTTTGTTTATCAAGTATTAGTTAAAAATAGGAAGAATAGGAAGCGTAATCATGGTCCAGCAAAGTGGGTTTTTATATTAAATATGTACGATGGCAATCATATTGCGGCAGAACAGTGATACTAAAGGAAAACAAGGATAATGTCCTTGTGTCTATACAGATAGTCGCTCGCTATTTTTATTTTAGACATAAAACCTCCTTAAGTTAGTCACATGCCACATGTTTGGGACTGCGGTGCCATCCATTATTTCTAACTCATAGGTGTTAGACTTATGAGCCTTCGTGACTTTGTATGGTCCTTCCCACTTTGGACATAGTTCTCCTCGCTCTTCAGCCAGGCTAGCATCATTTTTCCTCTGCACCAAATCACCAATCTGAAATTGCATTTCCTTCACTTTCTTATTGTACACTCTTGCCACTTTTTCCTTGTGTTTAGCTTCTGTGATACTTGCCAAGTTTCTTTGCTCCTCTATTTCGTCTAGTTCTAGCTTCAACATATCTAGATTGTCCATCTCCTTATAATTGCTTATACTGAGACTTGAATTTCCCATTTCTACGGGTATGACTGCTTCGTGACCGTACACCAAAGCGTATGGTGTCTTCCCCGTTAGCTATCAGATGGTTGTTCTATACGACTATAGCGTGTTTGGTAGTTCATCCACCCATCCTGTTCGCTTTCCTTCTAATTGCTTCTGTATCCCCTGAACTATGGTCATGTTTGTCACTTCCACTTGGCCATTAGCTTAAGGATGTGCCACGGAGGTAAACTTCTAAGTAATCTTGAGCTTCGAACACCAGTCGGTAAACACCACAATTGTGAATTATGTGTCGTTATACGTGACAATGGTATACGGCACTCCAAAGTAGCACACTATGTTTTGCCATACAAATTTCCTAGTGGCTTTGGTTGTGACACATCCTAATGGCTTAGCTTCAACCCACTTTGTGAAGTAATCGACTGCTACAATGAGGAACTTAGTGTTACTTTCTCCTCTTGGGAATGGTCCCCCTAAGTCTATCACCCACTTGTCGAATAGCCAGGCTCCATAGATTGCGGCTTATGCGACACCAAAGCATTGATTTGGCAGCTCCTACACTTGAGGGCAAAGTTGTGTGCATCATTGAACATAGTCAGCTAGTAGTACCCTGCTCTGATTATTTTTCTAGCTATCGTTCTGGCTCCCTTGTGCGTTCCACATAAGCCTTCATGAACCTCTTTTAAGATCTCAGTTGCGTTTGCTAGCCCTACACATTTTATCCATGGAGACAAGAACCCTTTTTTGTACAATGTCACATCTTCGTAGGCGTAATTAGAGGAATGCAATTTCAACTTTCTAGCCTCCACCTTATCTTCTGGCAATGTCCCTTTTGTAAAGAAATCTATTAGCGGAGTCAACCACTTTGCTTCATTTTATTGGATCATTAGCACCACCGTTGATATGGTGCTTCTAACTGGGATAACTTCTATGTAACATCCCCCTGTTGAGTAAGGAATCAAACCATGCAGTCGCCAACTTGCTTAATGTATCCGCCTATGTATTTTTGCATCACGGGACGTGTTTTATGTCAAAATATTCAAGCTGGGCTATGAGCTATCGCACCTTCACCAAATATTTTATCAACTGGTTGTCTCGTACCTCATAGTCACCTCGCACTTGCTGGGCTACAATTAGAGAATCACTGGATACTCGGACACTTCTTACTTTCATTCTAATTGCGAGATCTAATCACCAAATTAGAGCTTCGTATTTTTCTTCATTGTTGGTCAGCAAAAATTGAATTGTAATGAGTGTCTGGGTTCGCCCCCATTTGGGTCCACTAAAAGCAGTCCTGCTCCACATCCTTCCTGCGCCACCAAAGAACAACGTCCAAGCCACCTGTTCCCATTTTTCTTACCTTTGTCAATTGTGAAGCTCTGATGGATGCTTGCTTTCTGTGCTTCTTCACTTGACATTTCTGCAATGAATTCTACCAATGCTTGAGCTTTGATTGTTATTCTAGGTTGAAATTGTATTTCAAATTTACCTAGTTCCAGAGCCCATTTTTCCAATCTGCCTAAAGACTCTGGTTTAGAGAGAATGTTCTTGACTAGGAACCTTGTGTAAACTACTATGTTGGGGCTATGAAAGTAATTTCTCAATCTTCGCGCCGAATAGACCAAAGCCAATGTTAGCTTTTCTACAAGCATGTAATCTATCTAGTAGGCCTCCTCCTAAAATAGTGTTAACCAGCTTTGCCTTTTCCCCTATCTTTCCTACCTTCATTGCTATAACCATGCATTGTCTGGCTGCTTGGTGGTTTCCCCTAATTGTTGCTACTCCAGTTGGGGTTGGGAATTTTATTACCAGGTGATAATGAGACCAGATTACCTTAGCTTTGTTCATCAACGGTCTTCCAGTTATGGCATTAAATGTACTTGGGGCATCCATAACCATGAAGTCGCACATGATTATGCAATTTTCCTACTTTCCTCGATCGTAACAGGCAACTGTATATTTCCCAAAGGTGTTTCCACTCTCCCTGTGAATCCAACCAGCGAAGATGTGGATTTTTTAAAATCTGTTCTCTTGAAGCCCAATATGTCAAAGCAATCGACAAATAGTATCTCCACCGCACTACCGCCATCTACGAAAACTCTTTAGACAGTTGCATTTCTGATTTTTGCTATGATGACCATTGGATCGTTGTGCGGCGAGGCATTGGGTACTGCATCCTCTTCGCTGAAGGTAATTGCTTCGTTTGGGCGGAACCTTTTATCAAATGGTTCTTGTGGAGGGGAGTACCTAGCCATGGCCTTCTACGCACTGTTGGATAGCGAATCTGTGGAACCATGTACAGAGAAGATAATTGTCTCTGGTGCTTCGCTATCCACGTTGTCGTACTCTACAGCCGCCATCATTTTTTTATTCTTAGCCATTGTCACTGCAGTACCTTGGTTTCGTGGAGATGCGTTTGATGTCTTGTTTGCATCCCCATACTGACTTGTTGCTTCTTTTCTATACTGGTCCAAGTTGCCATTCCTCAGAGTCTGTTCAATCTGTCTCATTAGGTCTCTGCAATACTCTATGCCATGGCCATGATCTTTGTGAAACGCACAATAAAACTCTCCTGATCTTTTTTCTAGCAGTGCTACCATTGGTACCAGTTCTCTGAATAGATCCTTATTCACTAGCCATATTTCTTTCCTTGTCTTTGTCAGAGGCATATTTTGAAATGGCAAACCGTGCGAGCTTGGTTCTCCTCTTCTTAAAGTAGTGTTACTTTTCCTTTTTTAGGCTGGGTTTTTTGTGAATCATCCATTGTTCACTTTTCACCATGTTCCTTCTTTATCTTTCGATTGTTCGCCTCTTCTGTTCGCACATGACATTCAACAATTTTTTGTAATTCCCTTGGGTTTTCCAGCATATTCTTCGTCAGTTCCTTGTAAAACTCTTCGGATCTCATGCCCCCTGTAGAATACCTAATGATGATCGAAATGACAAATATCGAATTTATAGGCTCTCTATGACGAATCGGCTATGATACTCTGCAAGGCTTTCATCGATTTGCTGTGCTATATTGTTGAGATCTGCAATCATTCTAGTGAACTTTTGCTTTTGGTAGAAATGTCCCAAAAATAAATCTGGTAGCTATGCCCAAGACTTGATACTTTCTTGTGGAAGGTCTTCGTACCACGTAATCGCAGTGCATGATAGAAAGATGGGAAACACTTCGCAAACTAGTTCTATGTCCGCATCCCAGAATCTCATATTGTTTCTATATAAATGTAAGAACTCTTTTGGATCTGTGGTATCATCATAGACTTTAACGTGTAGAGGAAGGTTGAAATCTTTAGGCATCTGGAAGTCTCGTAAATGTGGTGTGAGAGGTGACTTATCTGTGTCATCTTCTGCGACAATGTCATGCAACTCTTCTTCTTAGCAGAGATGTTTGTGTTCTCAATTTGCCCTTTTCTTTGGCCTTAGGAGTTTTTGCCTCAAAGTTTTCAAAAATTGATCGTACGGATCCTCCCTAAGAATGGTGTGAACACCCATTTTTCCTTATCACAGTTTGGAGATTCGACCTCCTCTTCTTCCTCCTCTGTTTCTTCTTTCTCCTTTGTTTCTTCTTTACTAAATCCTTTCTCTTTACTAGGTGTGTGATGTTTCTGGTGGTGTGTTCCTTCATTTTGTCCCAGTATTTGCTCTTATGACTGATGGTTGTTGCTTTTTGCACTCCTAGTGAACGTCATTGCTTACCTAAGCAGCCTGAGAATGAAAGGAAAAAAATTCCGTTCCCCACATACAGTGCCAAATGATGTGGTAGCCCATCTAGGTAGCCTCTTCTCGGTTCACTTGCTTCAATTCTTTTACCTGCAAATGCAGCCCCTGAAGTGATTCCTAGAGAGCACCTCCGACGATCAAGTTATTCATCTCTTCATGAAATGGAATTTCTCGATATTGTAGCGCTTACCTTCGCTCCTACAGAGCATGTTGTATTTATAGTCTCATTTCCTTTGTAATTCCCTGTTCTTAGGAATTTGAGATTGTGGACATGCCACTTCTACCACGTTCCTCGGTCGAGGGCTTTGTGTTCGCTGTGTGTCCCATTTTTGATAGCCCACATTCTCTGCCACGATTTGTAATTCTTGTGTTCGCTGTGTCTACCTGTTCATTGTTTTGGACCGAAGCTTAGCAGGATAATGTCGAGTTGGGCCTAGCGACTCTCAGCCCTTTGATTGCTGGGCCACATATACACCATATTCCATTTTTTTCTCTGTTCCTACTAGTTCACATAACATGAATCAGTCATGTCTCATTTTCATTAATCCTTTTGATATCACCACCAATTAGGTTCCACCATCGGCATCTAGTACTTTGGTTCCTAACACGAACACTCCTCCACCGATCTCCCCTCCTACATTGCCTCATATGAATTCTCAATCATCTACTGAGATTGTAGATGATCTTCCTATGCGTATGTCCACTCGTATTTATAAGTCTACTCAACATCCTGCTTTTTCTTATTCCTCACATTCTCCCTATTTTTCTTCATTTCTCGCGTCTATTCATTCTTTTTCTCAACTAGTGTTCTATAGATACACCTGTGATTCTCAAAGACAAGGTGCTATAGCTAAGGAACTCACTTCTCTACATTAGACACACACTTGGAATTTGGTGTCCTTGCCTCCTGGTAAGCATGGCATTGGTTCTAGTGGATTTATAAGATTTTAAAAAATTGGATAGATCCATCAAGCAATACAAGGATTGTCTTGTTACAAAAGGTTATTCTCAGGAATATGACATAAATTATAAGGAAAATTTCCCTTGTTGTAAAGATGGCTACCATTTGCACTATGATAGAAGGTTTTTCAGTTCGTCAATGGAATATATCACATATGGATGTTAAGAATATGTTCTTGCAAAGTGATCTTCATGAAGAGGTTTACATGACACCTCCTCCCAAGGTAGTGCAGCCTAGGCATGTATGTAACCTTCAAAAATATCTACATGGTCTCAAATAAGCTCCTAGAGCCTTGTTTAATAAGTTCTCCAGTGTGATCATCTCTCTTGTCTTTCTTCCTAATTTCTATGATTCGTCCTTGCTCATCAAACATACAAGTAAGTTTTGTATACTTTTCTCCTTATATGTTGATAATATAATTATTACTGGTGATGATTGTGATGGCTTTGAATTATTATATTGTGATTTGGCTCAATGTTTTGCTATGAAAGACTTGGTTTTACTCTGTTACTTTCTGGGCATTAAGGTGGCTTCTTCTAAGGGATATCTTTTATCTCAGTCAAAGTATATAGGAAAGATTCTTGAACGTGCACGTCTTACTAACAAAAAGATCCTTGACACTCCTTTTGAAATTCACACTCACCACTGTCCAACCGATAGGCATCCTTTGTCCAATCTCACATTATGTCGTATAACTATTGGCATTTTAGTTTACCTCACTGTTACTTGTTCTGATGTTGCACATGGTGTGCATGTGGTTACTCAGTTTGTCACTGCCCCTAGTTCAATTCATTGGTACGTTGTTCTTCGCATTCACAAGTATATTCGGGCACCCACTTTTGTAGTCTATTGCTTCATTCATCATGACCATTAGAATTTTGTGCATATTCTGATGCTTATTGGGATAGTGATCGTGTGGATCACAAGTCTACCATTAGATTTTGTATCTTTCTTGGTGACTCGCTCATTCTCAGAAGAGTAAGAAGCTGGATGTTATTTCTCGCCCATCTACAGAAACTGAGTATTATGTCATAGCTTCAACTACTTGTGAGATTGTTTGGTTGTTCTGGTTACTTGCTAATATGGGAATCACAGTTCGTTGGCCTACACCATTACATTGTGATAATCATATTGCTATTCACAAACATATTGAGATTGATTATCATTTCACCCACCACCATTTTCAGCGTGGTAATATTACACTGCCTTGTATTCCCTATTCGCCTCATATTGCTAATTTGTTCACAAAGAATCACTCCACTGCGCCCTTCTCTTGTTTGACAATAGCATCGTGAGTTTGGGGAGATGTTAGCAATATATATTAAGTTATTTAGTTAAGTTCTTCTAGTCTTTCCATATATTATCCTTTAAGGTTATCTTTATGTATTATTCCTTTTGAAACTTGTATGAACACTTTTTACATACAACATAACTCTATCTTCCTCTTGGATTCCTGAATCCCTAAATTCTCAATATCTATTTATGCAGAAGTTACATGTGTAAACGGTGAAAGGAAATGATTTAAAGAAAAATACTACTCCCACCGGCCCAGCTTAAATTGGCCACTTGCTTTTTTGGCACTATTCTCTATCAAAATTTGACCGCATATTCGAATAGATACATGAGCAATAATACTATCATATGTGATATTATTGAATTCGTCGTAACAAGTAGTTTCTAAATATCAACTTTTTATTTGTCATTATTATACGTAGGTGGACATATTAACGGTCAAACAAGTTTCTTGAATATCGTGTTAATGATTGATGTGCAATTTAAGGTGGGATGGAGGGAGTAAGTGTATGCATTGGTTTAACATCTTTGCTCTCCTAGCTACTTAGTCTCATTTCACGGTTTCAGTACGATCTTATTCTCTCCATTTCCTGCATACGATCTTAGTGTCACCATTTCCTGCATATAAATGCATCGTACATTTCAATTTACAAATGTTTAACTGGGATAGCTCTAAGAGAGACTGCCTTGTGAATTGTGAACTCAAACTTTTCTTCCATGTCCAAATCCTCAGGTTTAATACCCCTCTCATGTTTCCAGTCAACGTTGTGAATCAAAGACGCTAGCATGAGATAAACCATCCAGTGAGCTAGAGGAAGCCCTGGACACATTCTCCTCCCAGCACCAAATGGAATAAGCTCGAAATGGTTCCCTTTTGCATCAATTTCACTCCCCAAAAACCTCTCAGGATAAAATGCTTCTGCATGTGTTCATGTCGCTACGTGTATGCCCCAAGCCCACACATTTATTAGTATCTCTGTATCTTTTGGCACCAAGTAACCATTGATTTCGACGTCCTAATATGCTTTGTGAGGTATTAGTAATGGTGCTACAGGATGAGGCCGGAATGTTTCCTTAACGACCGCTTGCAAGTAAGAGAGTCTGGGAATGTCTGATTCTTGAAGTATTAGTGATTTGTCTCCAATGACTTGTTTAAGATCTGCTCTTACTTTTTCTAATTTTTCAGGGTTATGGAGTAACTCTGCCATTGCCCACTCCACTGTATTTGAGGTTGTGTCTGTTCCAGCAACAAATAAATCCTATGTGCATAAGGAGAATAAATTAGTTAAGAGCTATACATTATCGTACATATATGATCAATCATCAAGGATCGGTATGAGATATCCATCAGTCTCATTTGCTAGTGTTTTCTTGTTATTTAGTTAACTATTTTTTCAACTGAATTGAGTTGAGTTGAACTAAAGTAATTTGCCATAAGGTTGAAAAGAACAAGACCCTTTTAAATATATAGGGCAAATGTTTTCAGTAATCAGAACTGCAGATAAGAAAGAATACGAATTGCTTACCAAAAGCAGATGTTTGAGGACATTAATGTTAATCACTGACTCATTCTTACTGGTCTCATCACAAAGGGCTTCCAACAAATCACTTTTCTTCGATTCTCCTCTGACCAGCAACCTTTCCTTGATAATATCACCAAAAATGTCCAACAGCTTCCCATAGTAGATCTTAGATGCCCTCAGGATTCCCTGTGGATCAACCAATCCAAGCAAAGGGAAAAAATCATAAACATTAGGCGCGTACGTACTGCATCAGGCCACACACAAGCTCCTTCAGCTCCTGGGACAAATCCAAATCAAAGCTTGCTAAGTCAGCCGAACACTTAGTCCTAGAGATCAAATTCAAAGATGTTACGAAGGCAGCTTTGCTAATATGTATCACTTTTCCGCTTTCGCTACACCTCCTCACATAGTCTACCAGTTCCTGAAACTTTTCCTGGCGAAGCTCCTGGCTAGCATCAAGCCTATGCAGTGCAAACATCTGCTCCCAGCACAGCTTTCGGATGTGTCGCCACAGCTCGGCAATGGGCAGCCATGCAATGGATATCTTGTGATGATCATAGGCATGGGCTGCAGTCGGTATGGTGCGGCTGGAGCAAATATGGTCATTTTTCTGCAGGACTTCTCAAGCGATGGTTGAGGATGATACAACTACTACTTCCTTATATCCTAGCCTGAGAGACATAAGAGGGCCATATTTTTCTGACAATTTTGCTAATGTTTGGTGAGAATTTTTACCAATTTGATGGAGGTTACCGATGACTGGAAACTAGTAAGGCCCTGGAGGAGTTTTTGGTGAGCTTTTGGACCTTAGGTTAGAGGTGACGATATAAACACATAGCCAGACGTCAAAATAGAGTACAAGGTAAAACAAGATTGTTGTAACATCCATGGTTCCTTGTCAGACTGCCTGATTAGAATCTAAGGAACTCTTACAGGAGGACAGTTTATCCATTATAACGCTCCTATAAATATACTGCTTTAGGCAATAAGATTCTACGCCAGTTGCCATCCCATTTGTGACTTTTTTGCAACTATTAATATTTTCCGTAAATCCGTTTGGAAATCCACTCTTTATCATTCTTTGGTTGGTGCATTACAGTATTTATCGATTACACGTCCCGACTTGTCCTATGTTGTGACTACAGTCAGCCAGTATATGCAGGCTCCTACTGATGATGTTAAGGAATTAAAATATTACTTATAATTGTACCTATATTCTATTACCTTTTCCTAGCTTGTATAGGTATCCTTACCTTTTCTTATCTTGTATAGGTATCATGTACCACTATATAATGTGACCTGAGTTCATGAATAAAGACATACAATCATTACCCTTTTTTGCTACATGGTATCAGAGCCTAAAATCATGAAACCTTGATAAGAAAAATTCCCCTGCCTTAAAATCCCAAGCTCCCACCACCGGATCCGCCGCACGCACCACCGCTCGTTCAACACATCGGTGTGTCATGTTGATCTGATCTGCCACCGGTTATTGTACCTGTTGCTGATCTGTACCTAATTTTACACTATGTCTAACGCTGAAGAACATGCCTATATTGATGCTGCACCTGAGGTTCCGAAGCTTCAGGATATGAGTGGTTATGATGTGATTGCAACTTTACTGAAGCAGTTACAATTGCAATCTGGCCCTCGGACTACTGTACCTATTGGTCGTACATGATTTTGTCACTATTATGCAGACTGAATTTGAGATTAGTATGGTTGGAGAGCTCACATATTTTCTAGGACTACAAGTTAAGTAAGGAAAAAATGGCATGTTTATAAATCAGAGCAAGTGTGCCCTGAATTTGGTAAAAAGATTTTAACCAATGCCAGAGCAGTTCGAACACCTATGGGGGTTTCTGAAAAATTGGTAAAGGATGAGAAAGGAGTCACAGTTGATCAAAAGTTATACATGGGCATGATTAAGAGTCTATTGTATTTGACAGCAAGTAGACCAGATATATGTCTCAGCGTAGGAATATGTGCAAGATTTCAAGCTGATCCAAAGGAATCTCATCTCACTACGGTCAAAAGAGTCATTCGATAAATAAGTGGGACTTCTGAGTATGGTGTTTGGTATTCTAAGAATCAAGATTCTGATCTAATTGGGTACAACAATTCTAATTGGGCTAGTAATGCTGATGATCGAAAGAGCACTACATGTGGATGTTTCTTTATTGGTACGAACCTAGTTTCTTGGTACAGTAAGAAATAAAATTCAATCTTTTTGTCTATTGCAGAAGCTGGATATCTTGCTACTGGAAGTTGTTGTGCATAATTATTATAGATGAAGCAAATGATGAACGACTATGGAATTCATCAAGGCCCTTTGAAGATTTTATGTGACAACATAAGTGCTATTGATATTTCAAAAAATCCAGTCCAGCACTCTTGAACCAAGCATATTGACATAAGGCATCATTTTATTAGAGATCTTGTTGAAAGGAATGAAGTTGTGGTAGTCTATGTTCCAACATCTGAGCAATTTACGGATATTTTTACAAAACCATTGGACACCGCCACATTTGAAATTCACATAAAATATCTAGGTGTTTGTCAGATTTGAGGTAAAAAGTTTTTGCGGCAAACGAGGGAAAGAAGTGAAGAGTTTGTGTTTGTTCAAAATTATCTCCACCTCTCCATATCCCACTCTTTTCGGCCTACACTCCTGCTACCCTTGGTTTCTTTCGGATTCTTGTTGCAAAATTCTTCCAAGATTATCTCCTTCGCAACAAATCTCTGCCGAAAAAATATCTTCAAGCCCTAATTCACCCACTGTCGAAAAAGAAACTCAAGAAACTCCTCAATCTCCAAAGGATGACAATGTTGAGCAAAGGGAAGGCAATGTGGAGGCAGGCCTGACCGGTGATGACGGGCAGAGTGAAGACTTCGCAGACAAAGGGAAAGGTCCCTATCAAAAGGTAATTGGCCCTGATCCTCCACTTTTAAAGGTGCATGGAATGGAATTCAAATTAGTAGATGATGTTTTTGAGTGGCTTGAAGCAAATAGAACCACGGTAGATTTGACTAACTTTAAGAGTTTAGAAGGAGAATTTTTTAATGTTAATGTCAAGGAACTTGTGTCTAGTGATATTGGTGATCTAGAGGATGTTGAAAATTATGAAGTCAAATTTTTTAGGGGGGAATATGGATTTTACAGGGGAAAGGATAGATTTCATGTTTACTCGTCTATTCCTGGCCATAGCTATGTTAAGATTAAAGAGATAGGTGATAAAGAGGCAGAGGGGGTGGAGGTGGTTAAGTCCACTAATAGGATACCTGTAGGGTTCTATGATGCTAAGGCTGCTCAGAGGATTGAAGAGCTTAGAAAACCTGTGATCATAGAGATTACAGATAGTGAAGATGGAAGCAGTGTTAGGTATGTTCCAACACAGAGAGCAGATTCAGAAAGGGCTAAAGATGTGGAAATTTATGATGTGGACATGGGAGGTCAAGATTAGTGTGATGTCACTGATAATGCACATGATGAACATGAGTATTCAGACGGAGGACAGACTGGAGGATCTTATTTAAGGCAAGATCAATCAGTTAAGGATCGGTATGTCGGAACACAGGGCAGGGCAGAGACTGCTGAAGTAGAAGATGCTGGAGATTCTAAGTATGTTCCAACACAGGAGCCTGAGTTGGGAACCTGAGTTGAACTACTCCAGTGATGAGGTGCTAGATGAATTCTTTCAAGATGCTAGAGGCAAGAGGAAGATGCCTCTTACCAAGGATTCCCCACCAACCAAGAAATCCAAGAAAATCCCCACTGCTCCCAAGAAGAAAGTGCTGCCACCTCCTCCTGTAAGTGAAGCACTGTCATTTTCTTACTTTGATGTAAACTGTGAGGAGATGGGAGAGGTGTTTGCAGAGAGGAAGATAATCACTGAGAGACCAGTGGACCTAGATGCATATAGGGCTAGTGGTTTTTCTGATTTCTGGAATTAATTGGGATGAAAAGGGCTGCTATGGTACAACTTCAGTACAACAAGCAGGTGGTCACTGAAGTACATTCTAACCTGATGGCTGGGAACTTGGGGGTTGATTCCCCATGGTTTGACAGGGTCTATGTTAGAGGGGAGATTATTGATTTTTCTACTGCAAGGATGAACATAATTTTGGGGCTGAAAACTCCAGACTTTGAGGGAGTTTTTCTAGATAATTTAGAAGTTTCTGATGACAAGATTCTAGAGGTAGTCTCAAGAGGGTACAAGATAGAATGGCCTGTGACTGGATGCTCACATGCTTTCTGCCTTTCCTCTAGGTTTTTTGGTCAATATCAAGTAGTTGTGAATTGCTGGATGCCATCTTCAAATACCACTGCTATGACAAGAGAAATGGAAAAGTTGTTGTACTGTGTTGGAACACAGAAACCAGTTAATTTGGGGTTATTTATCCTGCAGAGTCTAGTTAGGCAAGCCACTGCTCCAAAGGCGAAGCATGCTCTAGTGTATCCTTGTTTGATATCAACATTGGCTAAGAGTGCCAAGGTGAAGGGAAAAGCAAAGGATGTGATCATTGATACAGAATTTCTCTGGCCTAACAAGAAGACTTTTAGCATGCGGCAAGTTCAATATCTGCCATGGAACCCTGAAGCTACTACCTCTGCTGATGCTGAAAAGAAGGTCAAGATAGTAGTGCTCAATGCAGGTTGGGGGATGTAGCCATCCAAACTGCGGCACTTGAAGCGGAGAAGGCCAGACTTGAGGGGGAGAAGGCTCAGCTGGAGGCATAGGATGCTGCTCCTGAATGGGATTGATTTTCCTGCAGTATCTATATTCCAACATAAATCCCATGTTATGTTCAAGGAGAGCAAGGTTTCTGTTTGTTTCAAATTTTATTTCTATGGTTTATTGCCTTTGGCATATTCATGGCCCCAGGGGGAGAATATTTGGTGATTTTTGGATATTATTATTTTGGATGACTGTAATCTCTGAATATTTTTTTGGTATTTTGGAATTCTAGTTTTCGGATGGTATTTTTATGATCAGATTCAGTAGAATGCATATGTTCCGACATAGGTGGATTTTTGGAAGCCTTATGTGTTTGATTAGAATTTTTTCGTTGTGTCCACAAAAAAACCAAAGGGGGAGATTGTAAAGACAAGTGGTTTTCATTGAATAGTTTAATTGGCAATTTGTGAACATATTTGGAAACAAAAAACTTTCCATGTTGGAACATGCGGACATCCACAGTTACGCCTACAGATTCGAACGGAAGAAAGACATAATATTATGGGATTTGTGACTTATAGAAATCTGAATATTCTGCCATATGTTAGGCGGTGGTAGAAGCACATTAGGCTTATGGAAAATCCCTACAAATATGGTATTGATATTATCGAATATATGGGAGATATTGTGATAAGGAAAATCCCTTTATTTATAGGATTTGGATATTTTTCAGAAGCAGATAAGGAATAGGAATATTATGGAGATAATCATGGAGAGTTCCGATCTGTTCATGACTTTAAAAGGGGACACAATGGCTGCATTAAACTCACGATTTTAACAGAGAAAATCTGCACACATATTTTCATTCTTCCAAGAGTCTTGCAAAGAGCCATATTTATATGTTCCAACATACGTGACCTGTCGTTCAAAGTTTGGAATCGTATGCCTTAATTCCTCGGGAGGAGGAGATCCAGCATCGACGAGTTTCGAGGTTAGAGGGAGTCTGATCAAGGCTGATCGGTAGCTAGGGGAATTAGCAGAATTCACACGTTTGATTAGTAAAGATAAGTATTTTGTATGATGTACTTTGTATTGTATCTTTCTGATTAGTTGATTCATTTTAAACTGGGCCAGGCCCCAAAGATGTAGGTAGATTCCACTGAACTGCGTAACCAAGTCTCGTGTCTTTAATGCTTTACTTTATTGCGAACTTGGTTAGATAGGTTATGTTGGAACATATTAGCGATAATTAAGAAAATTCGATAAAACCAAATATCAATAACTTGAGAAATTATATAAACAATAAAAAAAATTAATATATGAGAAATTCTCTTGTTATACCGACTAACGGTTAGATCAACCACGAAAAACCTCATTTCAAGGTCAAATTATAATTATTTATACATTGTAATATATTATAAAAAAATATTAAAATTATATGATCCTCATTGCAATAAATCATAACAAACATTAAATAACCTCATTAGGTACATCAATTATAAAAATGACTCTATCTAACGGTTGGTCGATCTAAAACAAGACTTTGTGGATATTTTATGATAAAAAAATTCAAGATAAACATATAATTGCTATAAGTTTGAACATAATAAATATTAGTAACAGATATTATAAAATTAATTTAAACAGAGAATCTAAAAAATATTTCTTTTGCAGATTATTGAAAACAACCATAAAAAAATTACCGTAACAGTTAAAAAACCGAGTAAACTAATGCTATCTCTAAGAGGTTGATTTAGACAGTGTATACGAAACTCTATGAGAAGATGGCTGATATTTAAATATTATGATCAACCTCCAGTGGTTCGAGCCAAACTAGTCAGAAGTGTCGTTGGTATTCAATCATTCATCTTATGGTGTACCCCTTTCTATTTGCCTATACATAAAGGCTACAAATTTTTAATTTGATGCTTAGCGCCTTTATGATACCCTTATTTGGGGCAAGTGATGTAAGCTTTTAGACAACTTGATGTAAACCATTTTTTGGCAACACATGATCTTAATGAAAAGAGGAGGACATCCTCCAAATCTCGTCTATAAAATTTGAAGTTTTAAAAAAAGGGTTAAATTCTTTTCTAACCCTACCTTTAGGCTGAAAAAGCCACTATAACCCTATAAAATCAGAAAGTACCAAACTAACCCTAACTTTATGATGAATTGTGCCAATCTAACCTTCAAGTCAGATTTCGACATTGACTAAAATTTCTGACAATTGACCGAAAAGAAAAAGACTACTTTGCCCTTGGGTATTTCTGCTATAAAAAATGTTTTTACCCAGATACGTACCACCGCCGCCGCCACAACCATTTTCTGCCACCACATCACCACTTTCTGCCGTCAGATACCACGCTGCCACCACAGCCACCCCAGAAATATTTCATCCTCCCAGCCACCACCCCAACGACACCTCCCCCCCAGATTTAATCCGCCGCAACCTTGACTTGCTCCACCACCCAGAGATGCAACCCCAAGAGTTCGACATATCCACTGCCTAGGGTTTGACATCTTCGCCGCTGAAGAAGAATCACCTTCGGCCCCCAGAGTTACTCAGCCGCCTAGGGTCGACATCTCCACCGCTGAAGAAGAATCGTTGAAGGTCATGCCTCCCAGATCCATTAAGAAGAACCGGCGATGGAGAACGATGGGGGAGAACGGTGGTGGGAGATCGATCGATTGGAAAACCTTGGAGAAGAATGGTGGCATATCTATTTAAGGTCGACGACGGAGGATAAATGGTGGCGGTGGATAAAGGGTTGGCTAGGCGACAGAGGATAAAGGAAGGAGAAGTGGGGGGTGGGGTTATCAATTTAATTTTTTTAGTAGAGGTTAAATTGTTATTTCATTAAAATTCAGTCAAATACATCGTTAACACTTGGAGTCAACGACTCCCAGAGTTATATTGGCAAATACATCATAAAGTTAAGGTTATTTTGGCATTTTTCATTTTTACAGGGTTACATTGACACTTTAAGCCTAATGTCAGGGTTATTTAGGCACTTTACTCTTAAAAAAATAAAAAAATAATGGAATAAGTCTCAGGAAAGGCGGCCTATCCATAAGCTTATGGACAGGACAGGGACCTGATTGAAGTATTAAACTATATAAATATTAAAATCTTTCACAATTTTCATTTATTTTCCCATCTTCTCCTTCCTTTGTTTTTGAACCCGAAAACCGCCAGTAAATACCATCGCTCCACTGCCAACTGCCATTGCTCCACCACTCAACCACGAAGCTTTACTTCGCCGGCATCACACAAATCGAATTCACCTCCAGTGTCACACTGATCAAATTTGTTTTTGGCGATGGTGAGGCATTAGACTCTGATGTCCAAAGAAAGAAGTGTGCGGCGGAGCTGGTTATAGGAAAATGAAGATGCCGGAGCTCCGATCTGGAGACGCATCCACGGTGAAGCACATCGATGGTGACAACATCTCTCAGTTCTTTGTTCTCTCTCAGAGAGGCAACAACATCGTCTTCCGTGACTGTAAGTTCTCTTCTTCCTCTATTTTTTTCACTGAATCACAGCATTGTAAAATCCGAACACTCAATTCAGATCTCCGTAACTTCAAGTATCTAAAGATCTTCAATTAAGCAACTTTAATCTTCATAATCACAATTAAATTATGTAATTGCTATTCGAGGTAGAATAGCAATTACAGCTGGATAATGATGTATAGCTGGCTAGGAGAATCAGGGGAGAGAGGGCTTAATTGAAATGATGAATGTTATTTGGTTTTCCAGGGTTTCAGTAGCCTTATGTTATCTATGATAATAGGAGTACTGAGTGGATGTATATTTCTAGTACGTGGTAGGGTTTGAATTTTTTTCTAGTTACTTTTGGGATTCAATTTGCCAGGAGAATCTGTTATAGTCAATCTGTTAATGAAATACTAGTGTTCTTGCCTGATTTCATGAAGTAATGTCTATCCCATTAGAGATTAATGATTTCAGGCTGTCTTGAGTCCTGTGAAATGGTTTCGCTTCATATTAGTTGCTTCTGTGATATAGTAAACACGCTGAATATTGTTGTTAATTAATTTATGAGATGTTTGTGTTTCATTTCAATGAAAAATGGTCAAGTAATTTATGCAAAATCTTGGTTAAATTTGGACTGATAAACTAAAGTCAGGTGTGAAATTATGGTATGATTTGCATAATTTTTTATTACTATTTCTTGTGTTGAATTCGCCGGTGTTAGATTATCTTAATTCTCTGTTTGTCATACTGTCAAGTTCAATACTGATGCATCCCTCTTATCTTCCAGGAAAGATTAGGTCTGAAGGAAGAATGAGTTGAACTTGGTCCTATAGTCCTCTTCTTTGAATGCAGGAATCGCCAACTGGTTCTTATAATTTTTTGGTTCAAATGACATTGACTGAAGTCTTGAAGTCGTACGTGTTTAATGAGCCGATCGTGGTTAATGCTGCTCATATGCATACACTTGGACCTGCTTCCATGTTTATTGGAATGAGTATTCTGATTGATGTTATTAGTATAACATGTGTTTTGAAAAACATCTCTTATGAAATGTTTGCTTGTTATATGATGCTGGATGGTGAAGGTTGCGTCCCACCATTGCCAACGACTCTCTCCTCCCGCCGCCAGAGCGAGTTGCTTTCTTTTGGGAGTTGGTGTTATTTATGATTTGGCATAGTATTGGTTGCAGTTCTGAATCTCGACGGTGGTTGCAGTTATGAATTTATGAGTACCTGTCAAAAGCATTTCCGTGTTGTCAGACATAATTTGAAAGAAAAACTGCATTTTGTTTCTACTGTTGGCTTTGTGATGAAAAGAAGGATCTTGTTCGGCACACTAAAAAGATGAATGCATTGGGAAATTATTGACGGGCAAGAACCAGAGATGCGGGGAACATACGGTGGTTGAGATATTATAGTATGCATTTGTTTAGTTATATGTTGCAGTTGTTAATATTTAGTGTTTACTAGTTAGTTTTATCGTGTATGGCATTTTCTTTTCATTTATTGTTGATTGTTCATTTTGAATTATGAACTGCAATTGTTTAGTTATATGTTGCATTTATTAGTATTCAGTGTGTATTAATTAGTTGTACTAAGTATGACATTTTCTTTTCATTTGTGGTTGATTGATCATTTTAAATTAGACGATGTATTTGCTTAGTTACATATTGCATTTGTTAGTATTCAGTGTGTACTAGTTTGTTGTACTGTGTATGACTTTTTGTTTTCAATTGTCATTGATTGTTCATTTTAAATTAGGAACAACATTTGTTCACTTATATGTTGCATTTATTAGTATTCAGTGTGTACTAATTAGTTGTACTGAGTATGACCTTTTCTTTTCATTTGTGGTTGATTGATCATTTTAAATTAGAAGTTGTATTTGTTTATTTACATATTGCATTTGTTATTATTCAGTGTGTACTAGTTTATTGTAATGTGTATGACTTTTTATTTTCATTTGTCGTTGAAAACCAGGTGGTACTGAATGTCCGTTTTGAATTACGAGCTGCATCTGCTTACTTATATGTTGCACTTGTTAGTGTTTAATGTGTATTTGTTAGTTGTACTGTCTATGACCTTTTGTGAATGACTTTTTTTTCATCTCTTTTTTACTGATCGTTCGTTTTGAATTACGAACTGCATCTGTTTACCTATATGTTACACCTGTTAGTATTCAATGTGTACTTGTTAGTTGTATTGTCTATGACCTTTTGTTTTAATTTGTTGTTAGTTGTACGTTTTGAATTCTGAGTTGCATCTGTTTACTTATATGTTGCACATGTTAGTATTCAATGTATACTTGTTAGTTGTAAGGTCTATGACCTTTTATTTTCATTTATTTTTAGTTGTACGTTTTGAAAAACGAGTTGCACATGTTTACTTGTATGTTGCATCTGTTAGTATCAAGTGTGTACTTGTTAGTTGTGTATGACTTTTTTTTGAAAAAAAATGTTGTTGGCTGTTTATTTTGAATTAGGAATTGCATCGGTTTACTTATGTATTGCATTTGTTAGTATCCAATATGTACTTGTACTATAAGAGAGTACTAATTGTAGACTAACATATGCATATTTTAACAAAACATAAATGATTCATAAGGTAAATTATGCACTAGCTCATAGTTTTTTCTATTCATAAAAGGAATTGATAATTTTAAAATCATATGCGTGCTTTTATTTAAATAATACATATTGTAAAGTAATAAACGCAGAGTTAATATAATAAATTGCAATATCATCAACCAAATAGAAGTGTATAAAATTGCGGAAAGGGAAAATTTTATATCAGCCGACATAACTCCAAGCAGGATTTCATAACACGACCAATAACTGAACTGACAGTACAATTTCATCCAACAATATTATACTAGAGCCTAGTTCAAGTTATCTACATGAAGAAGCTGAATGATATTAGAAGGCAGTGAGGTTCACCATCACAAACCAGAGTAATTAGTGCAGGAGTAGGATCATGAAAAAATGCATCTGCAGTGTGTATGCATTTTTATCTCCTCCTGCTGTAGTATAATCCTGTACCAGAGTGATGCATGTGGTGATGTTGCTGCCTGTGGCATGATCCACTGCCCCTACCATGGCTATCCCATCCTTGGCCCCTGTCGGCAGCTCTACTGCTACCACTTTGGACCCATCCGAATGAGAAGCTAGTTCAGGATTGATCTCCTCCAGTTTCTGAAGAACCCGATCACATTCCGGCCCCGCTCCCAGTGTCGGATCAACACAATGTAGAGCAAATATCAGTGTATTCAGAAGCTCATCTCCAATGTTGGAAGCATCCCTCATTAGCTCCACATCGAAAACTTTATTAGTCCCCTCCTCTTTGACAATGGAAGCCACCCACTGAGGCAAATCAAGAACATCAGTCGCTTCACTCGGGGATTTCCCGGTCAGGAGCTCCAGTATGATCATGCCAAGGTTGAAAATGTTGGTTTTTGTGTTGGCGTTCTTCACCTTGGAAATCTCGGGTGCCCGGTAGCCTAAAGTGCCCACGGTGGCTATGACATTGGTGTTTCCAGCACTTGTCATCAGTTTGGAGAGTCCTACATCTGCTATCTTCGGGTTCTTTTGTTTGTCGAGGAGTACATTGGTTGATGTCAAGTTGCCATGGATAAGGATTTCCTTTGTGTGTAAGAAGGAAAGCCCTTTTGTTATGCCAACTATTATGGTCATTCTTGTTGGCCAGGCTATTGAGGTCTCTGGCCCTCGAGCTGAAAAGATGAAAAATATCAGATTTTGTGCATTCTTGAAACACTATTTACAAGAGGATATGGAGTTTGGGGATGGAAGTGATCAGATCCCGTGCATTCTTATAAATGTTCAAAACCATATGAACACTCATGATTAAGCCAAATACAATCTCCAACAAGGCTATAATCTGTGAATGAAATAAGAGTGATTCCGTGAATGAAATGGACGCCATATTTTAGTCATTGATCAAGTAACCAACCTACCTTGTGGCTATCAAAGGAGCATCCAACTTCTCCGGAAGTGCTTGACAAACTGGATCATCAGGCATGCAAATTCCTACATTTTTCCTAGTTACGTACTTTGCTGTCGTAGTTCCATATCGCGTATATTGCTTAGGTAGCTCCTTGCTTGTTGTTTGTATAAAGGTGTACTGCACACTAGAAAATTTAGCATTTCTGTTACAATCATAAACTCGTACTATCCATCTTTGTTCTAACAGTAATTAAAATTTGAATATGGGAACATCACTTCATTCATCAGTAGAAGGAACAAGATTATAATCTAAACAGGAAAGATATCAAAGCCATTCATTGAAAATGCAAAGGGTGCCGATGGAGTATATATACTTTTGTTATGAAGCTAAAAACTACAAATAAAACAAGCATCAAATCTTCCCCAGGATTACTTTATGAGTTATCTTTATGTATCAGAATATTACGCCACCATTAACTAAGTGTGCTAGAAGTAGGGCAGAATGAGCGACATAATGTTTGACGAACAATGTTTGACAGCTCGAAAGATGTCTGTAAGGCCTTGATTGTTTCCGTGGGGACATCCGATTGTGTATGTATCTATATCCCGGAAGGAGCGACATAAGATACTAAGAGGCTATCACAGTCAGATAGAAAAGCAATCCAATTTCAGGAACATTACAATAGAATAAAAACAAGGACAATGCAGTCTTGGGTAAAACTACACTTTATATCCTCAAAAGTGGCCATAAAGTGCAAAAGAAACACTCATGACTTGCGTTTGAGGCTTGTATATCCTTCAATCTGCATAGAACAAAAATAAAACACTCATGATTTTTGAAAAAAATAATCCTAATTAAACCAGAGAAGATTATATCTACTACCTACGGAGACGTTCTATGGCAGATTGACTCCTTGGTTCACAAACCATTGCATACCTATCAACAAAACCATACTCTATCTAAGCAACTAGCAGACAGATCTCTAGATTATCGACACCAATTAGATGATCATTTCCAACTGAACGAAGTTAGATATCTAATGAACACTGGAAGCAGTTTCAGAATGCGCAAAACAACCACAATCGAAGTCGAGAAAATCGAAATGAAAAGGAAAAATGGTAGAGTAGCTTACATAGTGTCAGCATACAGCTCCCTCCTTCAAAAACATCCACGGCGCTCTACTCGCTCTGCTCGGTGAAGGACAAGAAGGTGCAAGCCCTACAAGGCTGGATCATGAAGCCGCTGATGGCGGATTTCGGGTCGAACATGGTGGACAAGTCGGTGTTCGTGCTAAGCCAGCTGATGCCGGTGGCGGAGTCCCGGGCGGTGCTGGTGGAGGAAGACGGGTTCTGGTGCTGGTGGAGATCGTGGAGGTGGGGTCCCAACGGCAGAAGAACTCCGAGCGAGACAGTGAACGACACATAGAAACAGAGGAAGTCATTGAAATTTGGGGATCCATTTTTCATTTGTGACCCGACCCGAGAATTTCTTCAATTGTTTCTAATTTATAAATTAATCCCTGATTTATCTATAATTTTATGGACAAATTACGTGTCAGACCACTCAAAATCAAAATAATGCTATCTCTTAGAACCTTGCTTAAAATTTGCATAGCCGACCTTCCTTATTTACCCCTGGGCAAAAGGAAATAAAAAACAGATATAAGAAGCGTAGTCCGTCACTTTTCATTCAGACCTCCGGTTCTCCACAAGCATACACGCTCTCTCTAGAAGACTAGAAGACAAGGAACCCCAAGTTTCCGCTTGATTTTTTCAACGGACAAATTTACCGGAAATATGGATGTCGGCGATTACGAGGAGAATATGGAGAACGACGAGGAGGAAGAGATAACTCAGGAGGACGCGTGGGCTGTGATCAGCGCCTACTTCGAGGAGAAGGGTTTAGTGCGGCAGCAGCTCGATTCCTTCGACGAGTTCATCCAGAACACTATGCAAGAAATCGTCGACGAATCCTCCGACATTGAGATTCGCCCCGAGTCCCAGCACAACCCTGGCCACCAATCCGACTTCGCCGAGGTCCAATTTCTGAAAAAAATCAACTTTACCTGAAAACACCAGTGATTCAATTGTACTGAGGCCATGTTCCAAAGTTAGGGCTATAATTAGTGTTTACAGCACCTTGAAGTTTGAGAGGAGATGGAGGATTTTCAGTTAGCATATGTGCGGGAGTTTAAGAATGGCTAGGGTTTCTTCGAGTCACTGCAATCAGTTTACATATAGAAAATGCCTGAAACATACTGTTACTTGTATTGTTGTTTGTTGAGACGAAATTAGGTTCTGAGTTTGGTGATTGCTGTTGTTGCAGACTATGTATAAGATCAACTTTGGCCAGATTTATCTGAGCAAGCCAATGATGACGGAGTCGGATGGTGAAACCGCCACCTTGTTTCCGAAGGCTGCCAGGCTTCGGAATTTGACTTATTCAGCTCCATTGTATGTGGATGTTTCCAAGAAGGTGATCAAGAAAGGGCACGATGGTGAAGAAGTTACCGAGACTCAGGATTTTGCAAAAGTTTTCATCGGGAAGGTGTGGCATTATGCACTTAACTGATAGCAATGTGATATCATGATGGTTTAAATGTATGAAACTTGTAATGTATTAAACTTGTAATGTTTACTTGTGTGTGGTGCTATATGATGTGTGCAGGTACCTATTATGCTCCGTTCGAGCTACTGCACACTGTTTCAGAACTCGGAGAAGGACCTTACTGAGCTGGGAGAGTGCCCCTATGATCAAGGTGGCTACTTTATTATCAATGGGAGTGAGAAGGTCCTGATTGCGCAGGAGAAAATGAGCACAAATCATGTTTATGTATTCAAAAAGAGGCAACCAAATAAGTATGCATATGTGGCTGAAGTGCGGTCCATGGCAGAAGCACAGAATAGACCGCCTAGCACTATGTTTGTGCGGATGCTCTCTCGTTCTAGTGCCAAGGGGGTATGTGCAGAGCCAGAACATTACTTTTATCCCTCAGAAAAAATTTTTCTTGTAGAATTGATGTTTATCTAATTGTGTGATTGCAGGGTGCTTCGGGCCAGTATATTCGAGCAACCCTTCCGTATATTCGAACTGAAATTCCTATTATTATCGTCTTCAGAGCATTAGGGTTCGTTGCTGACAAAGATATCCTGGAACACATTTGCTATGATTTCTCTGACACCCAAATGATGGAGTTACTTCGCCCCTCTTTGGAAGAAGCATTTGTTATACAGAATCAACAGGTTCATCCACTGTAGTTTCTGATATCATTGCTATCACCAAATGTATATATTGTAGTTTTCCTACTAAAAGCATAGAGATCTATGATGGTCAATAGTAAAAGTGTGTTTGGTGTAGGTTGCTCTGGACTACATTGGAAAAAGAGGGGCCACTGTGGGTGTCACCAAAGAAAAGAGAATTAAGTATGATTGTTTTGCAAATTGCTCTTAGTTAGATTCCAGCAGTTCTGTGGTCCTTGATTGGCTAGAGCTTCTCTTAATTTGCTGCAGATATGCTAAGGACATTCTTCAGAAAGAAATGCTTCCGCATGTTGGGGTTGGGGAATATTGTGAAACTAAGAAAGCTTATTATTTTGGGTATGCTTTCATCTACTTTAGTAGATTATCGTATTTGATATCTTACTAACATGAAGGATACTTACTCCATGGAATGCTTCTGCGCCTGCTAGCTATATTATCCATCGACTCTTGCTGTGTGCACTTGGTCGAAGGGCCGAAGATGATAGAGATCATTATGGAAATAAGAGACTGGATCTTGCTGGTCCTTTGCTGGGGGGCTTGTTTAGAATGGTCTGTGGTCAATTGGCTTATTGCTTCGATGTAATAATGATTCAAAAACATGTTCTTACTGATTCAGTACTGTGTGTGGATGCAGTTGTTCAGAAAGTTAACCAGGGATGTCAGAGGATATGTTCAGAAGGTACTCAACATTCAGTCAGTTTTATAGTATGTCCTTATTTTTTGACCTCTTTACTGATGAGTTACTCTTCATGCTCAGTGTGTTGATAATGGGAAAGATGTTAACTTGCAATTTGCAATCAAAGCAAAAACTATAACCAGTGGTCTTAAGTACTCTCTTGCCACGGGTAATTGGGGGCAAGCCAATGCAGCAGGCACAAGAGCTGGGGTTTCGCAGGTGGCTATTCAATTTTCTACATTTAATTAGTGGACGTTGGAAGAAGTATGCTGGATCAGCTTATCTATTTTGGGTTTTTACTGAAATGGTTTTTTTACATTGTAGGTGTTGAATCGTTTAACGTATGCCTCAACTTTGTCACATCTCCGAAGATTAAATTCTCCAATAGGGCGTGAAGGTGATCTCTCTCTCTCTCTCTCTCTCAGATATATTTTGCTAGGATTGTGCATAGGATATACAGTTTCGCTGCAGGCCTGCACAACCTTGCACTTCTATTCTTTCCCAATGTACACAAGATAATAGAGGAATAATGAACTTTGTTATGTCCTTTACCCAAAAGCTGGGCATTGATGATTAAACACAGTTGATGAAGATATTTGCTGATATTTTTGAAGGTAAACTGGCCAAGCCAAGGCAGTTGCACAATTCTCAGTGGGGAATGATGTGCCCTGCAGAAACCCCTGAAGGACAAGTGAGTACAGTGTTGAGGAAAATTTGTTCATGTTGTCGAACACTATTATTTCCCTCAAATTGTTTGTGAACGAGACATCATGTCTTGATATCTCATCAGGCATGTGGACTGGTGAAGAATCTAGCGCTGATGGTGTACATCACTGTTGGTTCAGCTGCATATCCAATTTTGGAGTTTCTGGAGGAATGGGGCACTGAGAATTTTGAGGTCAGGCATTATTATAATTTGCTAGGTGTTTAAGTCTCCGTATGAATTTTTATTTCTTTGTTAGTCTGAAGGTACTCTTCTGATTGCAGGAAATTTCTCCTGCTGTGATTCCACAAGCCACGAAGATCTTTGTCAATGGTTGTTGGGTCGGAATTCACCGTGATCCTGATATGTTGGTGAGAACCCTGCGACGTTTGAGAAGAAGGGTAAGGATGTACTTGCTAGCGCTCTTTTTTTTTCCTCCTTTGTGTATCAATAACTTGGAAGGCATATTCTATGCTATTTGTAAATTTGTTTTTTGTTCTTGAGTAAAAAATTCAAAGACTTTTGAGTACCCTGTTTGGGTGAAGCAGAACTATCATCTAGACAATGCTTTAGTTATGTAGCCTTGTACAGTTCCTTACTCTCCTCATTATGTCTCTTAGCTGAAGGCTCCCTTCGGCTCTGACGGCATTCGTAATGTGAGGAGGGGCCAAACCAGAGCTTTGCCCTTCGTCCACGGAGAATTAAAACTAATCTCTAGTCCTTTTGTTTGATGAGCAGGTTGATGTCAACACTGAGGTTGGTGTTGTCCGTGATATCCGTTTGAAGGAACTGAGAATATATACTGATTATGGCCGCTGCAGTCGTCCTTTGTTTATTGTGGAGAAGCAGAGGCTTCTTATCAAGAAAAAGGATATCCGTGCTCTGCAAGCAAGGGTGAGTTGATTCGAACTTCTTGACTTTCTTCTTGTTTGTTGCTTGAGCTCTTGAATTTTTCACTCATGGAGCTGTCCGAGACATTCATCTACAGGAAACTCCAGAAGAAGGTGGCTGGCATGACCTTGTTGCTAAGGGATTCATAGAATACATCGACACTGAAGAAGAAGAAACAACTATGATTTCCATGACGATTAGAGTGAGCTACTTTAAATAAATCATTTCTTCTGGTTCTTGTAGTTCATATGGTCTTCCAAAGATAGGCCAGGGGTACTGACATGTTTATACTATTCCTTGCAGGATCTTATAACAGCAAGAGAAAATCCGGATGCCTATTCAGATACTTATACGCACTGTGAAATTCACCCGTCATTGATTTTGGGAGTTTGTGCTTCCATTATACCATTCCCTGATCACAATCAGGTATTGAGTTGTACTATTAGATAACTGCCACGTTTAGATGATATACCTTTGAGGTTCAATTGCCTGATTATTTTGGTCTTCTTCTTTGTATCAGTCTCCCCGTAATACATATCAGTCTGCTATGGGCAAGCAAGCAATGGGAATATATGTGACAAACTACCAATTTCGCATGGTAAGAGTTTGATTCTGTCAACAACTTTGCTGTGCCACAATACTTTATTATTGATTGCTTCTTTCCTCTGTATCAGGACACGTTAGCCTATGTGCTCTATTATCCTCAGAAACCTCTTGTTACTACTCGAGCGATGGAGCACTTGCACTTCAGGCAGCTACCTGCTGGCATTAATGCAATTGTTGCCATTTCTTGTTACTCTGGCTATAACCAAGAAGATTCTGTGATCATGAATCAGTCATCAATTGATCGTGGATTTTTCCGATCTCTGTTTTTCCGGTCATACAGAGATGAAGAGAAAAAGATGGGAACACTAGTGAAGGAGGACTTTGGCAAACCAGACAGGTCTAACACAATGGGTATGCGGCATGGTTCTTATGATAAATTGGACGATGATGGTCTAGCTCCACCAGGAACTAGGGTTGCAGGAGAGGATGTGATTATTGGGAAGACCACTCCTATTAATCAAGAGGAGGCTGGTGCTCCGGGTTCATTGGCTTCCAGATATACAAAACGTGACCACAGCACAAGTTTGCGGCACAGTGAGAATGGTATGGTGGATCAGGTCCTTCTCACAACAAATGCAGATGGGTTGAGGTTTGTGAAAATTAGGGTGAGATCAATTCGGATTCCTCAAATTGGAGACAAGTTTAGCAGTAGACATGGTCAAAAAGGAACAGTTGGCATGACCTACACGCAGGAAGACATGCCGTTTACCATTGAAGGAATCACCCCTGATATCATTGTGAACCCGCATGCTATTCCTTCGCGAATGACTATCGGGCAACTGATTGAATGTATCATGGGCAAGGTTGCTGCACACATGGGGAAGGAGGGAGATGCTACTCCATTTACAGATGTCACAGTCGATAGCATTAGCAAAAAGCTCCACCAGTGTGGATATCAGATGCGGGGTTTTGAGAGAATGTACAACGGCCATACTGGAAGACCCTTGACAGCAACCATATTCCTTGGACCTACTTATTATCAGAGACTGAAGCATATGGTTGATGACAAAATCCATTCGCGTGGTAGGGGTCCTGTGCAAATTCTCACTAGGCAACCAGCAGAAGGGCGGTCGCGTGATGGAGGTCTCCGATTTGGAGAGATGGAGAGAGACTGCATGATTGCCCACGGCGCTGCTCATTTTCTCAAGGAAAGATTGTTTGATCAAAGTGACGCATATAGGGTACACGTCTGTGAACGTTGTGGGTTGATTGCGATCGCCAATCTGAAGAAGAATTCATTTGAATGCAGAAGCTGTAAAAACAAAACAGATATTGTCCAGGTGATGATTCTCTTCCTCCTTTCTTTCTTACACTCTTTTTACTTGTTCTAGTTTTATGATAATTTGAGTTCGGATGATCTTTTTGTGCAGGTTCACATTCCGTATGCTTGTAAGCTGTTGTTTCAAGAGCTTATGTCCATGGCCATAGCACCAAGAATGTTGACAAAGGATATCAAACAGATAAAATCCAAGAAGTGAAAATGATCCTCGTATATTAGCTCTAGAGAGAGAGTTTACTAGGTTTTAATACGTGTGTACTTAGAGCGTACTACGTTTTAAAACTGAAATTTGAATGTGCCATGGTACTGTTCTTTCTTTGAATATACAGACAAATTTTGCCAAGTTTTGACAGCATGCATGTAGAAGTAGAACAAGCTCTAATTTGAAGATTAAGGAAGAAGGAAGAGATGTGTTTGTAGTAACTGTAAATTGTGAGTAGGCCCGTCAAACGGGTTGGGTCACCCGTTGGATAACCGTTATTTATATACTAATTTCACTTATTGGATAAGACTTATTGGATAATGATCCATTGGGTTAATGGATATAATTGGGTTGTATTTATTGGGTTTAGCTGGGTTGGATAATTGGTTATCCGTTGGATAATTTTGGGTGGATCGAGTTGGGTTAGATAACGGGTGATCCATGGATAATTTCATATCATAAGATAACAAAATTTTCACAAATTTGATTACGAATAATTTAATTTTTTTCTAACACATATAATCAACTTAAAAACGATCAAATTCTCGATTCATCATATTTGTCGATTTCGGTTCATGTTTTAATCAATTTTAATTTGAACCAATTAAAATTTGATAAATGATCTTGACGAAAGAAGTAGAAGTAGTATTTAAGAAACTTTTACTAAATTTAAAAAATCTCGAAATATGAAGATTTTTAAAAATATTTTCTTTTATTGAACATAAGAAAATAATAAATGAAATTCCCACATTTGGCCACTCCAATAAATATTTCTTTTTTTTTGTAGTTATGTACACGATTCAGCCTACATCAAAGAATGATTACGGTTAATCGTAATTTTTCACTCCAAGTAAAATGTTACGTGGCCTATCCATTTAAAGTTTAAATAGTTAAAAACACCAATTATCCATTGAGTATATAATGAATTATCCATTGAGTATATACTGAATTATCCATTGGGTATATACTAATTATTCATTGGGTCTATACTAATTATCCATTGGGTCTATACTAATTATCCATTGGGTCGAACTAAATGACCAATTGGGTATATGTCATTTATTTGGGTGAAACTTGAATTACCCATCAAGTCCGCGTTCTTTCTCAGTTCTCAGTTCTCACTTTCCAGACTGCGTTTTGTTTCATTAGTCAGCGTTTTGTTCATCAATCAGTCTGCGTTTTGTTCATCAATCGATCTGCGTTTTGTTCATATTCGAGTTCATAATATTATATTATGTAATATAATATTATGTACATTATATTATATTATATTTAATAAAAATAAAAAATATATAATATGTTGGCTTTGTAAACTCGACGAAACTAACGAACAATATTACTTGGGATCGAGCTCGAGCTTAAATACTGTACGAACTCGAATATTGTACGAACTCAAATATTGTACGAGATTGAGCTCGAATACTGTACAAACTCGAATAGTGTACGAGATTGAGCTCGAATACTGTACAAACTCGAATAGTGTACGAGATTGAGCTCGAATACTGTACAAACTCGAATAGTGTACGAGATTGAGCTCGAATACTGTACGAGATTGAGCTCGAATACTGTACAAACTCGAATACTGTACGAGATTGAACTCAAATACTGTACGAACTCGAATACTGTACGAGATTGAGCTTGAATACTGTATGAACTTGGATACTGTACGAGATTGAGCTCGAATACTGTATGAACTCGAATACTGTACGAGATTGAGCTCGAATACTATACGAACTCGAATACTCTATGAACTCGAATACTGTACGAGATTAAGCTCGAATACTGTATGAACTCGAATACTGTACGAGATTGAGCTTGAATATTGTACGAACTCGAATACTGTACGAGATTGAACTCGAATACTGTATGAACTTGAATACCGTACGAGATTGAACTCGAATATTGTACGAACTCGAATACTGTACGAGATTGAGTACGGATTTTGTACGAACTCGAATACTGTACGAGATTGAGTTCGAATACGGTACGAGATTGAGTTCGAATACTGTACGAGATCGAATACTGTACGAACTCGAATATTGTACGAGATTGAGCTTGAATAATTTGTGAATTATAATTTGTATAATTTGTGAATTATAATGAATATTTATGTTAAATGTTTCACATGCATTTAATTGGGTAATTTTGGATATTTATTGGGTATTTGTTACGTTCTTATTGAATTAACATAATATGGGACCCATGGAGATTAAAATTTTCCATTAACACAATTATTTTCATCCCGCTCAATCCCAAAAACTAATGAGCATTTAATACCTGATCCCATTGGATAATGACAACTTGTAACCCAAATCGATAGAAAATGTTTAATGATAACTTATTGGGTTAATTATATAATGATTTATTGGATAATGACTTATTGGATAATATATTTTAATCCATTGGGTCATATAAATATCTCATGGGTTATCCAATGAGTTATCCATTTAATGATCCAACTCATTTATAACCCAACACATTATGACCCATTTAATAAATGGGTTAATTGGAATAACTCATTGGATAATGATCTATTGGGTTTGGATAACGAATTTATCCAATTAATCCATTTGACGGGCCTAGTGAGAACACCTCATTCACGTGAAAACACATATATAATGTGAGAACAAATCCGGGCCATTGATATTGACAAAACAACGACTCGAAAATATACTTAAAACTAATTAATTTGCCAAAAGTCTCGGTCATGTTTTCCAGCACAGAGGTCATCTTCCTCGTGTCGCCGATCGTTACAACGTCTTTGACGTACACCTTCTCAACACCATCGGGAGCGATGCCGACGACCTTCTGCAAAAATGTCCACTTTCCTTCCTCCCGTCCTGGCGTTGTACGCACCGAACACGAACGACATTTCAGTTCTCCGTCGCCAAAACCATCGATCTTGCCGGATCTGGGGAGGCCGAAACCAGAGCTCGACAACATTCTTATCGGGGGTGAACCCAGGCCAACCGAACTATCCCTGGAGCCTCAAGCTACTGCAAACCCTTCAAAATCATTGAACTTATAGCCGAAGAACGTGGGAACCCCTGGCTCATCATCATCCTCAACTTGTAAGTACTTAAATAATAGCCTGTCGATCTTGGGGTTGTTTATCCAGTTGTCGTCATATTCATATTGAGACTAATTATTCACAATGATATTTATGGTAGAGGTTTTTTTGATTCATTGTGCAAATGACTTGAATCTCTTGTGATTATATCAGACTGATAGATTTTGCATTGTATACATTGATGAAGGAAACAAGGATATATGGTTTTATTCATGACCTCAGGTCCATTATATAGTCCATTATATAGTAGTACAAAATACATATATAAGCTACGAAAAGGAAAATAGAGTCTAATTACAATTACAAGTAATATTTATATTCCTTAACACCATCCCTCAAGTTAGAGCATGGGGATCAGAAATGTCCAACTTGCCAAGAAATAAATGAAACTGGTTACGTCTGAGTGCTTTGGTAAACAAATCTACAGGTTGATATGTAATGCGAATATGATGAGTAACTGTAGTACCAGACTGCACAAAATTTCGGACAAAATGACAATAAACTTCAATATGCTTCGTATGTTCATGGAACACTGGATTTGCTGCAATAATAAGAGCAGATTAAGTGTCACAAAACAAACGCACAGGAGCAGTATGTGCAGCCCCTAAGTCTTTCAATAAAGACCTAAGCCATAACAACTCATAACAGGTAACAACCATAGCATGATACTCCGCTTCAGCAGAAGACCGAGAAACTGTAGGTTGCTTTTTGGTCTTCCAAGAAATCGGAGAATCACCAATCATCACAAAGTAACAGGAAAGAGAATGCTGGGTAATAGGGCAAGTAGCCCAATCAGAATCACAATAAGCAGTCAACTGTAACGCACTGCGGGAAGAGAGAAATAAACCCTGACCAGGATAACTCTTCAAGTAGTGCAACACACGAAGTGCAGCTTTCCAGTGAGTAACACGAGGGGACTTCATGAAGTGAGCAAGTGTGTGAACCGAATAACTAAGCTCAGGACGTGTGATGGTAAGGTATATCAGGCATCCAACCACTCGCATGTACTGCTCAGGATTATGGTAAAGCGGGTCATCAACACGTGCCAGATCGTGTTGTTGCTCCATCGAAAAGTCAGTCGATTTAGAGGCAAACAAACCTGTATCAGATAAAATGTCCAAGGCATATTTCCTTTGCGAAAGAAACATCCCTTCCGGTCTTCTAGCAATCTCTATGCCCAAGAAATACTTAAGTAAACCAAGATCTTTCATATGGAAACAAGAACTTAAGTATTTCTTGAACTCAGAGATGAGCGCAGAAGAGCTTCTAGCAATGACCAAATCATCCACATAAACCAGAACATGCAAAAAAAAACTGATCCACAGGAAAAGATAAACAAAGAGTAATCTGCCTTACTCTGAACAAAACCAAATACTTGTAAAGTCTGAGCCAATTTGGAAAACCAATTTCCATGAGCTTGGCGAAGACCATAAAGAAATTTCTGAAGGCGACATACCTGACCATGGGGCGCGGCATAGCCTGGTGGGAGTCGCATAAAAACCTCTTCATGCAAATCACTATGCAGAAAAGCATTATGAACATCCATCTGATGCAGTTTCGACCAATTTCAGTTGAAGGATATTTACAATATGGATGAAACAGGATTGTTTTATCGGTTGGAAGCTGACCATTCACTTTCCACAAAGCAGCTTGAAGGACGAAAGAAAGACAAGGAGAGAATTACTGTTGCGGTTTGCTGTAATGGTGATGGATCCGACAAAGTCCCCCTTTGGGTTATTGGTAAGTATGCAAAACCCAGATGCTTTAAGAATGTGAACATGAACAATCTTAATTGCGAGTATCGTTTCAACAAGAATGCTTGGATGACTGGTTTGCTTTTTCAAGAATTTTGTCATTGGTTTGACAAGAGAATGAATGGTAGAAAGGTTCTCTTGTTAGTAGACAACTGCCCAGCTCATCCAAAGGTTGTTGAAGGGTTGAGAAATGTAGAGTTATTCTTCTTGCCCCCTAACACAACATCTAAAATTCAGCCATGTGATGCTGGGATTATTCGGGCATTTAAGCTTCACTATCGACGTCATTTTTATTCTAGCATCTTGCAGAGCCTTGAAGTTGACTCATCAAATCCTGAAAAGATTAACATTCTCGATGCTATTAACTTTGCTACCTTGGCTTGGAGATTTGATGTAAAGGAAACAACAATTGCAAATTGTTTCCGACATTGCAAGATACGATCTGAAGAACTCGATGTTCCTGAAGCAAAAGCTGATAAATTAGAAGAAGATATCGAAGGATTAACGGATGTCATTTCTAAGTTACACTATAGAAATGTGATGGACGTCAAACACTTTTGAACTATCCTAACGAGAATGATGTCGTTATGGAATTGCCTACCGACGATGAAATTATTGAGTCTGTACTGAATGATGAGAATGATCCAGAACCAGATGATAGTAGTGTCACACCAAATGTGTCATCAAAAGAAGCATATCAAGCAGTAATAACCTTACGGAACTACTTTCTACAACACGAGCAGAATACTCCTAAAGTTTTGTTTGCGCTAGGAAAAATCAAGGATGAGATGAATTTTGGTGGGGAAAAAAAGCAAAAAACTATGGACTCCTTTTTTGTAAAAGAATGACTTATTGTATGAACATTGTTGATTGAAAAAAAATCTTTTTTAATATATATATATATATATATATCTAATAAAATGTGATGATTATTCATTTATATTTACATAGGGTCTTTAAGGATTTCAAGAAAATTATTCATTAATGCATTTAGCGAGGTTATTCATTTAGCCCCTTAGCCCAAGTCGGGACCGGAAAAAATTATTCATTTGTCGAGGTTATTCATTTATCGAACATTCATTTATCGAGGTTTAACTGTACATATAATCAATCATAACTTGTTAAAATATATAACTTCTTAAGATATAATTAAAATCATAAATATCTCATTGTACAATATATATATATACTATCACCAAAGAAAATCCAACGAAACACATAATCTGAAATAACAAAATGTTCGGATTTTTTTATACATTGATAAAGTACTTTTGATAGAAATATGCATACGTATTATTTATTTATATATGACAAAGTCTTGCTTTAGACCGACTAACTGTTAAATGAGGACATTTTATGATTAGTGAGACTAATAAGATCATTTGACATTTACTTTTATTTATTGCAAAAGTACCATATAATAGAAATTGTTTGGATGGTGTTGTCAACCGGGGGTATTGAAGTCATTTTTACTAACCTAAAACCAAGTTGCCTAAAAATAACATACTAATATTATAATATGTTACTGATTTTAATTCTTTAATATATATAATCAAATCATAAATTATTGAAATATAGGCAAAGTCTTGGGAAAGACCGTCTTTCCATAATCTTATGGAAAGACGAGATTTAATTAGAATAATAAAAGGTAAAGGATCTTAGTTGCAATATTAAAAATTTATTATGCAACATGTAGTAGTTATAAAGTTTGTAACCTGATTCATACAACCCAAAAATTTTATCTTCATTTTTTCTAATTTGCACTTTAAACCTTGGTTTTTTCATTGTTTATGAAAATACCGTCTTTCAAGAGATGGAACCATAAATATCTCATTGTAATATATATATACATATATATAAATATATATATACATATATAAATATATTTATACATATATATAAATATATATATATATTTATACTCCATAAATATCGCATTGTACTATATATATATATGACTAAATTATTTTTTGGTCCTTACATATTATGCAATACCTTCTTTTGGTCCCCAAGGTTAATACTGCATTTGTTCAGCAACTAACATACTAAACTTCATTTGTTTGATCCCCAGAGGTGGTTTTTAGATAAAGTCAACTGTAAAATTTGTCAAAATATGTAAAATGACCATTATAACCCTGAGTTTAAAAAAATATTAAAAAAACCCCTCTTCTTCCCCACTGAACCCTCTTCCCCGCCGACCTCCACTTCCCCGCCGACCATCTTAACAGAAGCCTTCACTTTCCCGTTGACCATCTTCACGGAGGCCTCCGCTTCCCCGCCGACCATTTTCACGATGAACAAAAAAATCATCTTCAAGGTCCCAGAACCCTCTTCCCCGCTGAACTATCTTCCCCACAGGCAGTGAAGAATGACAAGAGAACGGTGTTGACGAAGGAGAAATCTAACAGCTACCACTTGCGAGACCGTCACGTGAATGGCGCGCACCTCTTTCTGATTCACCTCTGTGCTGACACCTCCATCGTCAGCTACGACGGAGAAGATGATGGTGTGAGGTGCTCGGATTTGAAAGCTCTGATTTGGAAAAACTGAGAGCTCCGATTTGAGAGCTCTGATTTGAGAACCCTTGCCAGATTTGAGAGCTCTGATTTGAGACCCCATGCCCTATTTCCCGAACCCTTGCCAGCTACCAATTCTGTCGCTGGTTCACCGCGACACCATTGAATTCCTCTTCGTCCCCATCAACACCACCTTCATCCCTAACCCTGACTCCTCTTCTTCACCCCCCCCCCCCCCCCCGCCGCCCAAAATCGAAGCCATCGAATCCTTTGGCGATCCTCACGGTGAACCAGTGTGGCATACAGTTGAAGAGTAGCAGCCGCATCGGCAGTGGTCGGCAGCGGCGGAATAAGGACCGGTGGATAAGGGTTTCAAACCCTAGAAGAAAAGATAAAAGAAATTAAAAGGATATGAAAATTAAAGAAAAATAAAGGAAAAAGGAAATACTTTAAAATTAGGAATTTTTAATTGAATATGCTTTTAATTAGTAAAATTACAAAAGTGCCCCTTACTATATCAGAAAACAACTCTGGTTTACCTGAAAATCACCTATGGGGACTAAACAAATCAATTTTAGTATGTTAATTGCTGAACAAGTGCGGTATTGGCCTGGGGGACCAAAAGAAAGTATTGCATAATATGTAGGGGACCAAAAAAATAATTTAGACAATATATATACTAAAACTGGAGAAAATCCAACGAAACACAAAATCTGAAATAATAATATGTTCGGATTTTTTTATACATGGATAGGGTACTTTTGATAGAAATATGTATACATATTATTGATAAAGTCTTGTTTTAAACCGAATATCTGTTAAATGAGGACATATAATTAGTGAAACTAATAAGGTAATTTGATATTTAATTTTATTTATTTCAATGAAATACATATAATTAGGATAGTCTTTTAAAATTAATCTCAACATATAAATAATTAATGTTTATATAATTTGAATGAAATATTATAAAAATAATTAATTTTATTGTATTCAATATTTAACTATTTCTAACTATCTAATATAATTTTTCTTAGATGACTAAACTTTAAATTTTAAATAAATTCTTTCTTTAAATTTAAATGTAAGACACAACATGTATATACAAATTTAATTATAATATTTTTAATTAATAATATTATGCAACGCGCAATGGTACTCCACTAGTTTTTTAAAAAAATTATAATCTCTTCGTTAGCATAAATAAGGTTAATGTTTACCTTGTTTTACGTTTTAAAAAATGCAAAATATTTCAAAATTAAATATAAATAAATTATAGTATTAACATTTAAAATAATATTATTTTCACTATTTAAAAAAATCAAGATATCAGTTGATTGAAAAAATAAAAGCAAATAAATCACTTTAAATATTATACATTTATTCAAATCAAGATAGAAGTCTATTTTGAAACAAGTAAATAAATTATTCTAAACATTGTACCCGAGTATATTCATTTAAATAATAAATAATTTTTATTTAAAATACAAATAATTTTACGAAGCTTGTAATAACTATTCTCTCTCTCACACTTACCCACCCCCCCACCCCCTATAATAAAATATGATTCCACCTCGGAGAGAAGGAACATCTGATCACTGGAAAAATTATATAAGTGTGGCTACAGTAACCTGCAGTGAATGCGTCCTCTTAGTTTTGCAATTTTTTTTGTTCTGATTTTGTGAGGATGCATTTGCCAAATGCGTCCTCGTTGAATTTTTTTTTCGTCTGGGATTGAATAGGACGCATTCGAGGAATGCGTCCTCGGATTTTGCAATTTTTTTGTTCTAATTTTCTGAGGACGCATTTGGCAAATGCGCCCTCGTTGAATTTTTCTTTTTTTCATTTGGGATTGAAGAGGACGCATTTGAGGAATGCGTCCTCGCTTTTCCATTATTTTTGTCGTCTGCTTTACTGAGGACGCATTCGTGAAATGTGTCCTCCAACCCTCGAGTGTGCCACATCCTCGAGGACGCATTCATCCAACTCTCGAGCCACCAGTGTTGCCACATCGTCGAGGATGCATTCGTGAAATGCATCCTCGAATCCTCTATGCTATCCACCCATGCAGCCATGTTCTCGAGGACGCATTCGTGAAATGTGTCCTCCAACTCTCGAGCCACCCATGCTGCCACATCCTCGAGGATGCATTCGTGAAATGCGTTCTCCAATCCTCGAGGATTCTATATCCACCCGTGTTCTCAAGGACGCATTCGTGGAATGTGTTCTCTTATCCACCCGTGCCGCCATGTCCTCGAGGATGCATTCATGAAATGCATACTCCAATCCTCGAGGATTTCGTATCCACCCGTGTTCTCGAGGACGCATTCGTGGAATGCGTCCTCTTATCCACATGTGCTGCCACATCCTCGAGGACGCATTCGTGAAATGCGTCCTCCAATCCGATAATATCTGTCTCTGATTTCCATGTGCCACGTCCTCGAGGACGCATTCGTGGAATGCATCCTCCGTTTCTTCATCTAGCAACGAAACCCAGATTTTAGTTCATTCTTGTTTCTTCATCTAACATCGAAAGCCCCATTTCTTCATCTTGCTCCGTCCTCGAGAGATTGTTCCCCACTCAGCCGTTTCTTCATCTTGCTCCATCATCGGCCAATTTTTGTCGCCGGTTGTCGTTCCCAAAGTTGTCCGGTGATTTTTCTTGCTCTCTGATTATTGCTTTGGTTGTTTGTTTTATATTTTTGCTGAAATTTATCCCAACCTTGCAGGCCGATCCTTCTCCTGCCCTTGGAGACCTCCGTTGACCGCCGCTGCAAATTTTTGAAATTTGTAAAGGTATTTAAAGAATTTATTATTATACGAATGTATTGATTGATTATGTGCAATCTGTTCTCTAATAATTTTTTATTGAATTAGGCGTAACATTATTTGCATTAAAGTTGTAGTAATAGTTTAATTAGTGTGGTACTATTGTTTGATAAATGATAAAAGCATAATAGTGTACTATCGTTCTGAATATCGAAATAAATGTTACGTATTTGTATAATGCAGTAGTTCGATGTTTTTGACTGTGTACCTGTATAGATGGGGTCAAATTAAGTTTGATTTGACTGTGGGTGTATATTATGACCCTCTCATACCGGGGAGGAACGTAAATCTGGAAAGGAGGTTAAGCCACTCCGAGCTAGTTCATTTAATTTTCAGAATGCTTGGTATTGCAAGTGTGGGGTTTCAGTTGAAATTATATTACCGTTGTCCTGAGCTGATTGGTTCGGCCGTATACTATCGGTGTTATAATGTGGAAGATGAGGAGTCTACCACGACATTCTACCATAATGTCCTTGTCCTCAGCAGATTTGTACATTATTGTGGAGAATGTGTCAAGTATCATTGATCGTGTGGGTGATTATAATTTGGGGCACTTTCGTGTCGTTGTTGAGGAACATGCAGAACTGTACACCTTTACCAACCTTACCACCCCCTGTTGATTGCCAAGTTTTTGCCGTTGGTGGGTCCAGCCAACCCAGTGCTTATGTTCACGTCGATTGCGCTCAGCCGTCCACAAGTGGTGGTATATATGGTGGCCATTATGGGGACCTAAATTATTTCAATGATGATTGTGTGGGTGAAATTGGCGAGTACGTTATTGGTTATGTTGGGAGCGATGTGGATGGTGAGGAAGGGGAACTTGGTGAATGCAGTGAAGATGATCGTTCCTTATCAACTGATTCGAATTCAGGGGACGAATATGAAGTAGTGGTGTGCACGAACAGTGTAGCCACGTCGTTCCGTATTTTGGTGAATCCTGGTACAGAGGCCTACTTTAAGGATTATGGGGGCCCTAATGAGATGGCTATGACCCAAAAAATTATGGTGATGGAGGTACTCGTTATGTTCAATCGACTGGTGAAGTGGAATTGGGTATGCGATTCCGGACAAAGCCAGAATTGGTAGAAGCTATTTCGAGGTGGAGTTCCATGATGAATAAGGAACACAAGGTCGTGGAGAGCAGGTCACACACATGGTATGCGAAATGCAAGGATGTTTTTGAAGGAACCGGTAATTGTCATTGGGTTGCTAGAGGAAGCAAAAAAGGCTTCGCATGGCATGTGGGAGATCACCAAATGGGGAAGTAATCAGGCTTGTGTTGGGCTGGTCGATTGACGGGTAACACTAACCTGACATCGTTGATGATCGCCCGTGCTATTTGCCACCACATTGACGTTAACCCTTCTTACACGGTGAAAGATGTACAAGCGCATGTGAAGACGGAGTTTAATGTGACCATTTCCTATAAGAAGGCGTGGTATGCTCGACAAAAGGCTATTGATTAGGTGTTCGGAACTTGGGAGAAATCCTTTGAACAGTTGCCGACATATATGGATGAGCTAGTCAAGGTAAATCTGAGCCCCGTTGTTGAGTGGGTAGATGTATCCGATAGAATACATGGGGGTGGGAGTAGGAAATTCAAGTTTGTTTTCTGGGTATTTGGTCAGGCTATCGATGCATTTTGCCACAGCAGGCCAATGATTAGTGTGGATGGTACTCATTTGAGAGGTGCATACAAGGCCACAATGCTAGTTTCCGTGACACATGACTTGAACGACTATATACACCCCAATGCTTATGCCATTGTTGACGGTGAAACAAATGAGAGTTGGAATTGGTTCATGCAGAGACTGCATATCCACGTGGTTGGTGGTGATAACAAGCCAATCTGTATTATATCTGATCGCTATGATGGAATTTTAAATGCAATGAAATGTACGGAGGAATGGAGGGAGCTAGCTGGATACCACTGATTTTGCTTGCATCATTTTCAATCAAGCTTCCTTAGTGCTGACAGTGGGAAGTTCAAGAATGCACTTCTGAAAACTCTAGTTTGGAAGCTTGGTGGTGCCAGACGAGAGAGCAAGTGGAGGGAGTACAAGGAGGAGTTGGAGAGCATCGAACCATCTGCTTGGGAATGGTTGGTAAAACATGATACCGGTAAGTGGTGCCTTGCCTTTGATGAGGGTCATCGACGTTGGGGAATTCTAACAACAAATTTGTCAGAGAGTTTCAACAACTGTTTAAGGCGCACACGACATCTCCCAATAACTGCGTGTGTCAAAGCGACCTTTGAGCGAACAATTGAAATGTTTGCTAAAAGGGTAATGGATGCCACGAATTGGAGGTACTTTCTTGATTCATTACAGTTCTTTATCGATTCATGTCCTAGTTTTTTTACTCTAAATTGATGTTAAAAATGTTTAGGCCTTCATTCCCTTCTAGGATTTGGAAAAAATTTCAGAAGCAAGACACTTGGGCACAGGGACATATTGTCACTGTTTTTGGGCATGTGTCACAGACTTATAGGATTGTGAGAAGGACCATTGATGGCGGCATTGGTGATAGCCAGTATACGGTCAAATACCGGAGAAATGAGTGTACTTGTCGTGAATGGCAAATTTTCCGATTCCCATGTTCGCATGCATTGGCCGTCTGTAGGCATAGGCATGACGATCCAGCTACTCTATGTGACAAGGTACACACGACCACATATTTGCAGCAATATAGTCAGGGTTTCATGCCTGTACGAGATCCATCACTATGACAATGTGCTAGTTGGAGGCTGATTCCCGATATTGAAAAGTTCTGCAATAAGAGGTGTGGACAATATTCAGAGAGAATGATAAGGAATCAAATTGATAAGAGGGTGCCGGGTGATTCCAGAGGCGGCCGTAGGCGAGGGCGTGATTAGAGTTGTGTATGTGTATTTGGTATTTGTGTATTTTGAATATTAAGGATTATTTGTATTCGTCTAAATTGAAGCTAATGTTATGTTATTGCATTACTTAGTAACTTATTTGCATTACTTATTTGGGATACTTGACTGAGTTACTGCATTACTTATTTGGAAATCTTGACTGAGTTATTTTGTGCTATGATTCTGATTGTCAGTAGGGATAAACCATGTATCATCCGGGACCCATGGACGATGAATTAATGTACCTGCATCAGGAGCACCGTGCACGTGCTCTGTACAATGGTCAGTTAGAGGATGAGGCACTGCAGGTGAGGCGGTGCGTTGGAGCTTGTTGGACTGGTCAAATCCCTGATTCAGTCATGCGCTACGTGCATGAAGCTGGATTCCAAGGACTTTTGGATTCTGCACCAATGCACATTGATCATTCCATCGTCACAGCCTTAGTAGAGCGTTGGAGACCAGAGACTCACACGTTTCACCTGCCAATTGGGGAGACTACGGTAACTTTGCAGGATGTTGGCATGCTATGGGGTCTACCGATCGATGGCATGCTAATTACTGGAGTGGACACTAGCTGACACATAGAGGACTGGCAGAGATTATGCGGAGACTACCTAGGGGCTACACCAAACGCGAGTGTTATCAGAGGAGGTCGCATAAGGGCCACCTGGTTGGGAGACTTGTTACACAATCCATTCTCTGTTGATGCTACTGAGGTAGATTGTCAACAATAGGCTAGGGTTTTCATTCTACTGTTGGTCAGATGAATGCTATTGTCAGACACATCCAAACACCTTATCCCTTTGCTTTATTTGTATGTACTGATGGACCTCGGGGCAGCACATCAGTACAGTTAGGGTAGTGTCATTTTGGCACACTTGTACATGTGCTTATGTGATGCTGTCATCCCACAAGTAAAATCCATAGATGGACCACTTGTCTTGCTACAGGTAACATTGTCGGTTAATCTTGTCAGTTGTACATACTGTCGATGGTGACCTCTTATATTATATTTAATTTAATTTAATTTTCTGTCAGCTGTGGGAATGGGAGCGAATCCCGTCCGGCCGGACGACTACCAATGATTGTCACGATGAGTGATGTTGGATCCAGGTACGTATTAAATTAGTCGGGAGTCAATTTTAAACTGCAAATGAAATAACTATGAATGACTAATAATATTCATTTTTTTCTGACAGGTGGAGAGCCCGGTATGATTTATCGCAATCACCTATGCATGTATTGAAAGTATACCGCGATCGGCTCACATCTCTCCATGACAGACAGGTATATTGACATTCGGATTTCCTCTCATTGAACTAATGGATATAAAGGTTTTTCAGAGCTAACCACAACACCTACGTGGGAGCCGTACACAGTGGATGTCGTGCAAAAACTCCCACATTATTGTACGGCTGGTAGCAACAACTGGCCATTGTCTGTTGACCTCATTAGCTGGTATGTCGTGGAATAATATCACGTACATTGTGTTCTCAGGCAGTTTGGCCTCATCCAGCCAATACTCATCCAGTTGGTCACTAAGGATGAACATAAACTGCTTCATACTAGAGACCGTCGTGGAAGGTCGGGAATGGATTGGCGTGTGGAACTAAGAAGATATCTCGATGCTTGGGAACATCGAGGAGAGCAACAAGTTTATGTGCAAGGGCCAGCGAATCCGTACACACCCAGTCGAGAATACATGGAGTGGTATTTTTGGAGAACAGTGAGTCTGATTGATCAGCCATGCTGGGCCAAAATAATTATGGAGGGTTTTCATGGAGACGGGGCTACTATGAAGTATATGGTATTTCCTAAAAGTCTAATAGTTTTCACAATTAATACTATATGTTTCCTCAATATTATGTAACTAACATATTTATCTCATTCGTGTAGTTGCAGGCAATGTCTCAGGTGAGAACCATGTTGGATACAAATTTGGATGACTATCGTGAACATGATCAGGGAGTTACACGATGTTTTCACTCGTACTTTACAGTATGCGCATCAGCCCTCCAGACTGCAGTTTCATCAGCCGTTTGTGCACTGTGAGGAACCTCTACCTGGTGTGAGATACAATGATATTAGAAGCCACCGTCCAGCTCCACCTGGTCGACAGGGTGGTCGGCGACCGCATGCTCGGGCCCATACAGACTCCATTGGTTCATCAGAAGCTGGAACCTCAAATGCATGTCCGACAGACCCTAGAGCATCACACGGTGGACCATCACCATATGGTACTACTATGGTTGATTTCACTTCATATCATACTACCCTTGCTAGTCATGACGGACCGTCACATAGTGGACCCTCACAGTTTGACATGGCTACAGCAGATTTCACGGCATATGCTACTCCCACTGCGAGTCATGCATACATGTCGCATACTGCTCGATTAGATACCGGTGGTGTTCCACATATCCAGCATGGTTCGTACCAGGACACAGGAGAGGACATGGAGGAGGATTTTACAGAGGGAGCTCCAGATGACGCCATACATTTTTCTACTGAGGTGGTCGTTCCATGACGCACATCCCGCTCCATACGTCCTCCATCATGTGGAACAGGAGGAAAGATTTGCAGAGGCCGTCATTAGTACATTACATGATGACATTTAGCACTCATTTCATTACGTTTGACACGTCTTCTCCGGATATTGTACATTTCTGTTTAATTATATTCATTCCTACTATATATTACTGCAATTTTTAGAATAACATAAAACAACTCTCAGTCTACTTATGCGCTATATTCAACCAAAACAAAAATATAAAGAATAATTTATAAATTATATTTTTTACTGATTAAAATCTCATATTTTATATTGAGGACGCATTAATAAAATGTGGGACTAAAATATATATATATATATATATATATATATATATATATATATGTAAAATTCAAGAGCCATTTTTAATAATACGCAAGTTAAAATTTATTTCATAAACTCAAGAAAAAGTAGAATTCAAACAGTATTTAAAAAAATATCAACAATGAGGATGCATTCAAAGAATGTGTCCTCTAATAAATCTGCGGATAGGTTTCCTCGAGGGTTGAAGGACGCATTTCACGAATGCGTCCTCGATGATGTGGCAGGATGGGTAGGAGGACACATTTCACGAATGCGTCCTCGAGGAGGTGGCAGCACAGGTCCTCGAGGGTTGGAGGACGCATTTCACGAATGCATCCTCGATGATGTGGCAGGATGGATAGGAGGACGCATTCCATGAATGCGTCCTTTAGTGGAGGACGCATTTCACAAATGCATCCTCGAGGAGGTGGCAGCACAGGTCCTCGAGGGTTGGAGGACGCATTTCACAAATGCGTCCTCGATGATGTGGTAGCAGGGGGTGGATTGGAGGATGCATTTCACGAATGCGTCATCGAGACATTCAAAAAAATGGAAATAACGAGTCCTCTTCAACCGATTAAAAAAATTTAAAAGAATGATAGAATGCGTCCTCTAAACGGATTTTTTAAAAAATTGAAAAGTCCGAGGACGCATTCATAACTGATTTCAAAAAATAATAATAAATGACTGAGGATGCATTCATTGTTTCCAAATAATAATAAATGACTCCACCATTGTTTCCAAATACCAGACCATGCACAATTGCATCCGAAATTTTGGTATCAAGCACCAAACAATCAAGCTCTCCTGATCACCCCCAATTTTTTTTTACTTTAAGCATTAAGTGTCAGAAAATCTTGTTTTATACCGACTAACCATTAGGCATGGTTATTTTAAAATTAGTATGACTAACAGGGAGATTCGTTGGTTGTTTTATTTATTGCAACGAGTTTGGTATAACTTTGAAAAACTTTTAAACTACATCATAATGAATAACTATTATTTAACCCCTAAAAATTATGAAAATGAGATTTTTCATGGTTGTTCTAACCGTTAGTCGGTTTAATAGGAGACTTTCTCATTTTGTATTTGTCTAGTTTTTATTTATTTATTTTGAAGGTGAATAAATTGTGTGAGCAAGATTAACCATGAGACGATCTTAAATAAAATAATATTTAATTTAAAATTTAATAAAATAAATTAAACTCAGATGAAATAAAATGTTAATGAGAGAAGATCCCAAAAAAATGTTGAGTAAAGTGCATTTTTAACCCTATATTTTGTTCGAAAGTGCATATATAACATTGTAAAATGTGAGTGAAAATCTAACCCGGGACTTTGTTGACCAAAATGTCAACGATCAAATTGGCTGGAAATAGGTGAAAATGACCATTATACCCCTAAATTTAAAAAATTAAGATTTTAAAAAATGGGAAAAGACAATCTTAACCTTTTTTTCTCTTCTCTCTTTCTGCCTCTCTCCTCCCGATCTTCTATTTTCACTCTTTGATTTCCCTTTCTCCGCTGCCTCCCTCTCCCTGTCTCCGACCGTCCGTGTCTCTCTCTGAAACCATGGTGTAGAAGATCTGTGAAAGCAACGTTGCCTTCTTTGTCGTCGCAAGATCTGGGAAAACAATGCAGCTAGCGGAGGTGGTGGACAGCGTAGTGCGGTGACGTGATGTTCGCTCTAATGGCCATGGCACGAAGTTTACTAAAATCTCAAGGGGAAGAATGCTCGAGGTCATCATCCACCAGGGTACGGTTACGACGAGGTTAAGGTTACGTTGGGTAAGGTTACAACAAGGGTAGGGTTACGGTGAGGGTGATGGAGAGCTGGCAGATTGGTGAAGCGGCGGTGGATAGGGTTTCTGGCCAGTGGGGCTAGGGTGCTGGGCGGGGGAGGTAGGGTGGAGGGGCAGGGATTTCTGGCATGCGGTGGTGGGTATGCAGAACTCCAGGAGTGGTGTTGAGTGGGCGGTGGCGTAGAATTTTGAGCAGTGGTGGTGGGTGAGAGGGAGCAGGCAGCGGTGGTAGGTGTAGGCGACGAGGGTTGGTGAGTAGAACTCCGCAGGCGGTGCTAAGCGGGTGGTGGTGCAGAACTCTAGCGGTGGTCAAGCGTGAAGTTTTCAAGGGTGGGTTTCTTTGTGGTTTGGGTGAGGAGGCGACGGAGTAACTGCGGGTGGTGGCCAACGGGTGTGTTTGAATATGATGAAGAAGAAGTCTATGGGTATAATAGTCTTTTTTTCAATTTTAAACCTAGGGATATTTATGTCTTTTTAGGTTTGGTCAAGAGTTTATTTCACTAAGTCAATGCCAAAATTGAACAAAATGGGTATAACTGCTTAACCTTATAAAAACTTACGGTTTGTTTCACACTTTCAAAATTTAAAGGGTCATATATGCACTTTTGAAATTTAATAGGGTTATTTATGCACTTTCAAAATTTATAACTACCTCTGTCCTATCTCAAATTGCACAACAATCATTATCACTTTGTTCAAGAAATATGTTTGACCATTAATATGTTTAACTACATGTAATAACAAATAAAAAGTTGACACTTGGTAACTACTTGTTATGACATGATCTATTGTTATAACTACTTGGAAACTATATCACATACGATCATATTGTTACTCATATATCTATTCAAATATGCGGTCAAACTTTGATGGAGAATAATGTCCAAAAATTAAGTGTGCAATATGAGCTGGGACGGAGAGAGTAGGGTTATTTATGCACTTTTAAAATTTAATAGGGTTATTTATGTGCTTTTCCCAAAAATGTAGTCCTTTTGTTTCTCTATTATTGGCACACTTTCCTTTTTAGGTTTTTTCTTTTATATTGACACATTTTTTATTTTTAGTAAGATTCCTCAAAGTTCATCAACTCATTCTACTTTATACTTTCTACATTCAATTTCATCCACTCTTTTTTTCCACCTAAATCCAAACACCTAAACCCAAACACCACTCATATATATTTTCAAATATGCGGTCAAACTTTGATGGAGAATAATGTCCAAAAATTAGGTGTGCAATATGAGCTGGGACGGAGAGAGTAGGGTTATTTATGCACTTTTAAAATTTAATAGGGTTATTTATGTGTTTTTCCCAAAAATGTACTCCTTTTGTTTCTCTATTATTGGCACACTTTCCTTTTTGGGTTTTTTCTTTTATATTAACACACTTTTTATTTTTAGTAAGATTCCTCAAAGTTCATCAACTCATTCTACTTTATACTTTCTACATTCAATTTCATCCACTCTTTTTTCCACCTAAATCCAAACACCTAAACCTATAGGGCAAGTAATAGAGAAACATATGGAGTATGTAAGCGAAGAGAGCCTTTTGTGTAAAGATAGGGAAATATAGAAATATAACCCTATACAGTTGAGAAAGTGAACATACTGAGATCATTTTTATTCAAAAATAACCCTAACTACTTTAAATAAGTGCAAATATAACCCTAAAGACTATATTCCGGCATTGACTGACCATTTACGTCCGTTGACCGACTGAAAATGAACAAAATGCCCTTTCATCCTAAAAAACTAAAAGACAAAAATACCCTTTGACCTACCACTATATTGCCTCCACCGCCATTGCTCCGAAATCCTCCAAACCACCACCTCCTACCCAGAATCCTCCAAACCACCACCTTTTGCCCGGAATCCTCCAAACCACCACCTCCTTCTCGGAGTCCTTCAAACACAAATCGGAAAATTCTATAGCATTGGAATCCTCCAAACCACCACTTCCTGCCTAAGCCTCACACTGCCTCCTCTGCTCTAGCCTCCCACCACCGCCTCCTCGGCCCTAGCCTCCCACCACCGCCTCCTCCTTAGTGCGCTGATGGATCTCGAAGAACCACTACAGTGCCACTACTCACCTCCAACATCAGCACCTCCAACCAGAATTTCAGACGATCAGCTCCGCTCGAACTAGAGCCCAGTTATGTCATCACCGGCGAGCCGCTATTCCAGCCGATAGGCTCTATTCTAACCAGCAGCGGTGCTTCTATTTTCACTGCAGCAGCTCGAGGATGCACCACCTTCGACCAAAGCTCTAGCTCCACTGCCCCGATATATTCGGCACCACCACTCCAGCTCCACTGCTCTGACCTAAACCAACGCCAATCTCGATGTGTCGCTCCATTATGACATCTGAGAGTCCCGCTATCATGCACCAGTCCTACCCAGCTCAGAGAACCAGCACTCAATTCCACTAGCGACAACGCGCCACCCCTCACTACAGCAAGAATCTGACACAACCGCCTCCTTTGCCTTAGCCTCCCGTAGCCCTATCCTGGCCCTCCACTGAAACCCAAGCCCTACGCCACCATTACCACCATCGGCCACCATTTTTGGTGCTGCTCAGCCAAGTGCAGGAAAATCGAGACCCACCACCCTCTCTCCTCGCTCACCAATCTTCTTCGTGTCGCCGTCGGTCGGAGGTAGGCTGTGTTCTGCGTCTTCAATGGAAATTGTAATTGTGATTTTTTTTATTTAGGGCTACCTTGGTTTAAGAAGAGAAACCTAGAAGGAGAAGGAAAGAAACGCAAAAGGAGAGGGAGAGAAACGCAGAAGGAGAAGGAGAGAAGGGTATAATAGTAACTTCACTATTTTTCATTTTTTATAAAAAAAAATAGAGGGGTAAAATTGACTTTTCATCTAATTCCGGCCTCAATTTGCCGTAAAAGGTAATATTTGCACATAAACTAACTATTTTAGATTATATTTGCATTTTCAATTATCACATGGTTAGGTTATATGTACTTGGCTCGTAACTATCACTTGTGTTATATTTACACTTTCGTGAATTACGTAGGTTTTATATGCACTTGGCTCGTAAAAATAAAAAGAGAAAAGTGCAGATCTAACCCTATATAATTTAGGAAAGTGTAGATATAATCATGCGTTAATTGAAAGTGCAAATATAACCCTATCTATTCAGGTTATGTGCAAATATAAATTTTTTCGGCAATTTGGTGCCGAAATTAGGTGAAAAGACAATTTTACCCTGGCCGGTTTATGTTTTAAAAAAATTGAAAATTCCAAATGATGTAATGACCATATTGCCCTTCGTCTCCTACCAACTCTTGTCTTCTTCCACTCACTCTGTCATTCTTCCACTCACTCTGTCATTCTTCTCTTCTTCCACTCACTCTGCCACTCCATTCTTCTTCCCGCCGCTACCCCTTTTCTTTCTTCCACTCTGCCACCCTCTCTCCGGCCACCACAATCACTCCTTCCGCCACTATCCTTTTTGTTCTTCAACTCCTCCATAACTGCTATAAATACACCCTCGATTTCCCCCAATTTATCAAATTAGGTTTCCAAAATAGTAAAATCTTAAGCAGAAGAAGACGACGACGAAGATGGCGGGTTGTGGGCCGGTGGTGATCGAAGTGGTGTTGTTCGTTCTGCTCAGTCCAAGGCTGTTGTTCCAACTAAGGTGGTGGTAGGGTTCAAGAATATGCAGACGAGCGGCCTTTTTATACTGGTTCATAAGTTTACCTTCTTCGGTCTAATAAACATTTTCCTCATTGCTATTGGGGTTCATATTGCTACTTGGTAGAAGTTGTTTAAATTATGTTAGTTGATTGTTGTATTGTTGATTATTTTTCTTCTTCTCAGTTTTTGTTTTTGGATTTTATTGTTCACCATTGTTGTAGTTGTGTTGTGTAATGAGAAGAGTTGGTTGATTTTGAAAAAAAATGGTGGCAGAGGTGTGGTGGTAGAGGTGGTGGTGGTGACTGGAGCTAGGGTTTCCGTGGAGGGCTGGGATAGGGCTGTGCCAGGTGGTGGCAGGTTCGGGGCTGAGCCAGGTGGTGGTGGCCTGGCGAATACCAGCAAAATTAATAACATGAGTGATAGCAGGGGGCAGAGGAGCTCCGCATGTGATGACGACGACCGGCGGTGATGACGACGACCGGCGGTGATGACGATCGGCGACCGTTGTGCCTCTGATTCGCAACCGCTGGGCCTCCGATTCGGTGACTGCTATGCCTCTGATTTGCAACCGGTGGTGAGTAGATTGGGAATGGTAGCGGTGGTGGTTGTTTTCCGTGGTGGTAGTGGTTCTATGGTCGCGATCGGTGGTTTAGCCCTTTCTGGTGGTGGTTCGCGATGAGGTTTGGGATCAGTGTGGCAGAGGAGTAGATCGGGAATGGTAGCGGTGGTGGTTGTTTTCTGTGGTGGCGGTGGTTCTATGGTGGCGAACGGTGGTTTGCGATAAGGTTTGGGATCACTGTGGCGGAGGAGTAGATCGGGAAAGGTAGCGGTGGTGGTTGTTTTTTGTGGTGGTGGTTCTATGGTGGCGAGTAGTGGTTGAGCCATTCCTGGCCGTGGCGGTGATGATTGGGATTAGTGTAGCGGAGGAGTAGATCGGGAATATTGGTAGTTGTTGCTGGTGGTGGTGGGCCAGATGGTGGCGGTGCTAGCTGCTGGTGGTTGCTAGTGGTGGTGACTGAGGGCAATTTTGCTTTTTTAATTTTGTATTAGGTTAGAAGGGCAATTTGATCATTTTCGATCAGTCAATGCCGGAATAATAGTTTTAGGGTTATATTTCCACTTATTTATAATAGATACGGTTATATTTACATTAAAAACAATTGATCGTTATAATTGCATTAAAAACAGTTGATCGTTATAATTGCATTAAAAACAGTTGATCGTTATAATTGCACTTTCATCCCCATGTAGAGTTATATATATGCATATTACCCAAATAAAAACGCGAGTGTCTACAACCAGACGAAGCCTTGGTCGGTGGAATATAGTAGTATCCGGGGCAAGTCAAAGTAGCAGCCAGAACTCAACGGCGACAGATTAGAGCATGACAGAGACTCCGACGGCGGAAGAACCCAGAGACATCGCCGGTGATGAAGAAGACGATGATGATGATGGCCCCCCGCCGGGGTTCAACTGCATTGCAAGGCCGGCGGCTGCCGATTATGAAGAAAAAGTTGTAAAGGAAGTGGAAAAAGCAGAAGAAGAAGAAGAAGAAGAAGAAGAAGAAGCACAAGGAGACGATGAAGAAGATATGGATGGCCCCCCACCAGGGTGGTCGCCAATTCGTCCCACCTTTCAGCCTCCTGGTCCTGGTCAGTCTCATATTCCTCCAATTTATTTTAAAGATTGTAGCTTTACTCAACTGGGACTTTGATTATTTACTTGTTTTTCGTTATTTTTTCATGATCAACGTTTTCGTGTTTCATTAACTTGTCATTAGGTAGAAGTTGTACGAGCAGTTAGAAAAATCTAATAGTGATTGTGTGTATGTGTGTGTGTTAGTAAAATTGGGATTTTATAAAGTGAAGAATCGTGGTCCTCGTGGAACTATGTAGGAGAGGAATTAGAGGCGGAAAAATTAACTTTGGAGAATTATAAACAAGTAGTATAGTTTTGCTGGATTTTGGTTTACTACATATTACATTATCTTAGAGGTGCTGGAATCACGAGTGGAAAGGTTTTATATTGACTGTGAGTCACGTGTTTGCACTTGATTGATTTGGAAAATTTGATGTAGTAAGCTCTGAGGGCAGAAGTAGTTAGCTTCTGTAAGGCAAAGCAAACTTGCTGAGCTCTCAGTAGTGTTGCCAAACATATATAAAGCAAGTAATTCACACATGTTTTCAAGGATCTTTTCTGTATTTCTTCTTTTTATAAAAATGCTTTAAATCCAATGGAAACATTTCAGGCTATTATTGAATGTAATTTTATTTAGTGTTAGACTTTGCTCGGTCTTGTTTTCTTAAGGTGCTCAGTATTGTAGGCGGATTTGTTACTCAACCTTGATGCAGTGGCCATTGTATCACAGTTCTTTACTTTTATATCTGTAGAGTCCATATATCTGGATGCACATTGGATTCATATTGTCACAAGAAAGACAAATCTATCCACGTTGTGGTTATACAAGGGCAACCTACCTTTTTATGAAAAAATTCTTGATTGCGCAATATAGTTATTTTGCGGCTCAAATTATTGCTGAATTTGGCGAATGGTGAAAAGAACAATTGAATGGTTTATTTGTTCATATGCTCTGCGTCCGAACCATGGCGCTTGATGTTACTTTATTACTTTTAAAATTGGAATGAATGGTAGTTCAGACACTGAATGGAACCAGTTTATGTTTCATTTAACTCGCACCTATACATTTGCTTTAAATTTAGTCCAGCTGACCTGATTGCAGCATTCAGATGTAGAAATGTCAGAAAAACAAGAAGTGCTAGAAGATGAGGATGAGGGCCCTCCACCTGGATGGAATTCGGTTCTACCTATCTCACAAGCGGCAGAAGATCTTCCTACTGGTAACTCTTTGCTCCAACTTTCTTGTCAACTTTACTTACCCTCTTTGTTTTTATGTCCTTTAGTTTATGTCTAGGGGCTTATACTTGGCCTCGTGTTTTCTATAAAGTTCACATGAGAAGGTAGGGTACTGCCATATTGAAGAACTTAATATGATTGAGGAAGTATATCTTCGTAACTGTTGAGTGTATTATTTCATTGGGAAAAATCCCTTGCCTTATGGAATTTAAAAAAATAAATAAATAGATGAGCTGTCTGTTATTCAAGGTCAACATTATAGTTAAAATTTAGGGAATGGATGACATATATTTCTGATAAGTTTGTAGCACTCTCCCTTGTCTTGCACATTCCATTAACACAAAACTTCTGTTGTATCTCTGCCAAGCAAAATTCTGTATCGCAAACATATTGTTTTTAGAATTAGAAATGATTCTGTATCGTAAATACTTGTAGGATCAGAATTGGGAATGGAGTCATGATTAGTTTGGGGTAACTATGTGATCTATACACAGAGGTCATAGATTTCTCCATTGGCATAAAGAGAGCGAGACAGACAACGAGAGTCTGGTTAGAGATTAGCAAGCAAACAGGATGTCACTTTGTGGTTAACCTTGTTGTAGTATAATCTTTTTGCAATCTCGGTAAGACTAAAAAAAGTTCAATGTTAGATAAAGAAGTGAGAATCCATCGAGAAGGAGCCAGAGGCAGCAATGAAGGAGTCCAGCCAGGTCCTAAAATTTCACCTCCATCTCAGTCGCTCCCACCTGTACGACCTCAACCACAGCCACAGGCACCAGCATCATTACCAACAGGTGGGTCTTTTTGTCCATGCCTAAGCTGTCGTGAATGTGAAAATTTGACGCCTGAAGATAATCCAAACACTGGATTCCATAACTTGTTGTCTAGACTTGTTGGGTCTGATTGAGAGAAGCTGCACATGTTCTCTTCTACTTACAAATTTGCTGTCATGGCATATGAATTTCAGATATAGACTTTCACTGGCATTTTGTTTGGCTGAAATCGGAGGGTGAAATCTGTCTCCGATGCATGGATAAATCTAAATTGTGATACCTATGAGGTTTCTGTCTGTCTTCTTTTGGCTGCTATATTCTAATTCTGAAGGCATAAATAAGAATTAATAATGCTTCTCTGTTGGTTGGTTACTGGAAACCTCTACCTCTTGTAGGAGGCAGCAATGCTAACAATTCATCTCGGAACCATATAAATTTTCTGCAGATAAGGGGCAAATGGTCTGTGGCTCTTGTCGACAGTTGCTTGCTTATCCTCGAGGTGTCAAATATGTCCAGTGCTCATGCTGCCAAGCAGTTAATCTCGTTTTAGAAGGTTATCAGTCTTTCAATCCTTAACCTATGTTGTGGTTCACAATATTTACCGAAATGATTGCATCTATCATAACTTTGGTTTATAATTCAAGATCTGGTGTGCCCCTTGTATCTCCAGTGGTACACATGATATACTGTTGCATCACCCTCATAGATTCCTCAAATGCATGATCGTCCTTAATGATTGTTATGCCACTAACAAACACCTCTAATGTTGCAGAATGTAGGTTCAGTGGGTTTAGATTTTAGATGGGCGGAACACAGTTTACAAATATGAAATATTCATTGTCAGTATAAATAATCTAGTTCACCATCAGTTCGTTTAAAATGATGTTGTTGCATTATGCATTATATTGCAGTCTTCTCCTCCCCACCATTAAGTCGTCCCTTAAAGTGGTTAACTTGTTTAACGGCCAAAGGTGTGAAAATTTCCTTGGATCAAAGGCATGAAACTATAATTTGGAGTTCTTCTGTTTCTTTTGCAGCTAGTCAAGTTGGACAAGTCAACTGCGGTGGTTGTGCGGCGCTGCTGATGTACCCACATGGATCACCATCTGTAAAATGCTGCTCTTGTCGCTTTGTCACAGACATTGGTGTACGTACCTCATTGATGTTTGTTGATAACTTATTGTCTACACATTTATATAGACTTGGGGTTATGATATTAGTGCTGGATACACTGACTGTTTGTTCTCAAAATGAAGGCTCACAACAGGCGGCCTCCACTCTCTACCCAACAAGCTCGGAGAATGTCTTCCCTGAACCCTGTTCACTAGGAATGGGATGCTCGTGGTCGAAGCAGCTTTTCAAAGTCCTGATTCTCACCTAATCATGGGGAATAGACAATCTTATGAAGACTTAACCATGTTTTGTTTGGACCTGTTGTACCAAACAACTGTGGTCATCTCTTCAATTGCATGCAACTCAAGAAAAGCATTCTCTATTCTGCCAAGTTTGACCTCTTTAAAGTATGTAGATGGTCGCTTATCATGAATCTACTCTATTGTACTATACTGATAAAACTTCGCCCTTCAAAGAATTTTTATAATCAACAGCATTCTAATATTAGGGAAAAGAGTGAAATGTATAATTTGCTTCTGAGAGCAGATAAAATCTTGATTTAACTGTATCATAAGTTCAAAGGATACAGAATAAGGCGATATCATCGCGCAAACATTATAAACAAGATATTACACATTCTTCTAGTGGAAAGAAACAGGGCAGGATAATTTTATAGAGTAAGATTCTACACCACTTCATGAATGAAAACTACTATTGCCTCTATAATGACAAGGGGATAGGGACCTCTTTTCTGCTGAACTTATGTAGCTCGAGTTCAGTCATCTGGTGGGAAGTCCTCATCTGAAGCGTTATCCAGAAATGACCCAAGAGATTTTCTCAGAAGGCTGAATGTTTTATCTTCCTGTGATCCGAAAAGAAGAAGAAGAATCAGACATAAGAGAATCTAATGAAATAGAGAATGTGTATTGCTTTTGTACTGATGCATTCACCTGTCTCTTTTTCTTCAAGGACTCCTCTAAATCAGCGATTTTGTCAGCGGATGCTTTCTCAATTTCAGCTAAAGCACTCTTCTCTTTCTTCCCTATAACATGAAACAATTTCAGCCAAATGTTTCTGAATCAGACTAGGTGCTCACACTGAAGGTTATATTTCATTATTACTCACTCATTTGTTCATAACGGGTGAATAACCTCTCCTTCTCATCTTCATACTTGGAAAAGGCATCTGCAGAAGGACAAAAACTGGTTACTGATTCATTTGAGAAGAAGCAGGAATGGAGTAAGTGCATACTGATTGCTAAAAAAACACTAAAATGTATGAACCGGTATGATATCATGCCAGTTTGACAAATGCTAGTTACAAAGTAGGTAGAATAAATATGTTCGGCATAATGAATACATAGTTTCATTTCTGTCCAGTTGTATGAAATCTTGAATATACTGCCATCAATTGCAGAAAACTATGATGCTTATCCATGGGTTATGAGCAAATCTTTGCATACCTTTCAAGGCCTGCATATGGGTAGCTTTTTCCTTGCAGAAATTCTCATGTAGTGATTGGTACTTGGTTGCCTCATTCTTCAACAGATTCTCACACTGCACAGACAAACTCTTGCTTTCATTTACATCAAAACAATATAGCAATGCCACTCCAACAAAAACTAATCAGTTATTCCTTCCTTTAAACCCAACCTCTTTTGAGCTCTTTGAGAGTGCCTTAGCAAAATTTTGCCTGATGATATTTCAAAAAATGAATAACAGGGTGAGAAATAACAATGTAGGTAATACTAATAATACATACTGATCAAAGATACTAAAGAGCAGGTATAACTTTAGATTCAAATCAAAATATCATATCTCACCTGTCCTTCTCAAGTTTAGTCTTCAACTCATCAAAATTCGACTTGATCCCCACTGAAACACTGCACACAGAGATTGGAAGAGGAATTCCAAGGGAACATTAGCAAGGAAACAAACTAGTACAAAATGACATTTCCCCAAGTCTATTAGGGTTTAATTTGGACACATCCGGCAAGCATAGAACTGACAAAATTGGGAAAAAAACGATGCTAGAATAGCAATCCGAAGATCACCAATCCCCAATATAGAAAAACAGTCTAACAAACACCAAACCCTGTAATCATCCAAGACACACATACTATATCAGAATTGAAAAGGATCTCAGTTTAATTGGAGGATAGCTAACAGAAGCTACAAGTATACCACATCAAATCTGCAAAAATCATCACAAGCACTCAAGAGCTCTGTATATATATAGAAATCTAGAAACTCATTCAATGCACAAAAATTATAACTACAAGCTTCAATTTATTAGCAGCAAATGCAGCATATATTAGTACCTTGGAATTGAACGAAATCTGAAGATAACTTATCTCACGGCTAATGTTCAAACATATGAAATTAACAGTATGAAGTATGAACACAACAAAGCCTCTCCCTCACACACACACGCACATCATTACAGTGGTAAAAAACAAGATCGGTAAGAGAAAATGAAGAAATAAACCTAGAGATAGTCTCCTCGTTCTTTTTCTGGCCGTCCTTTTGAGCTCTCTCCTTGATTTGCTGAAGCGCCGTGAAGATTCCTTTAATATCACTGCCAATTTAGAACGTTTTCCCGTCAAATTCAAATCAGGCAAACAATTCGGAAAAAACCGCACGAAAAATAAAAGTAAATTTCGCTCTTCGCACACCTTGATAGATCGGCGTCGAAATCGTCCTCGACGATGACTCGCTTCAGCTTCTCCGATTTCCGATCATCCGGCTCGCTAGCCGGCCTCTTCCCGGTCGATTTTGAAGCCGACACCATTTTCAATGATTACTTTGCAATTTTTCGTAATTCGACTGGAAAATTTGAGACCGAGCAGAGAAGTGAAAAGTGCGGGCTGAATCTTGAGTTTGAAATGGTATTTGAGTGAATGTTATATTTGAGCACTAACTTTTGCTCAACTTTTGATCACCTGAAAAATATTAGGATATCTTTTGGCGCGAAGAAACTGTTGGATCTTTGTTGATAATTGAACATGTACTTCTTATTCGGCCCAAATAAGTTCACTGGCCCAATTAAATTAACTTGTACATATATGACCCAAGCCCAATAATTCGTTTTTGTAAAAATAAAAATAAATTGAGTTAATAAATTATATGCATGTACTCCCTCCGTCCCAGTTTAAATTGCACTGCAATAATTAGCACGTTATTCAAGAAATATGTTTGACTGTTAATATGTTTGTTTACATACAATGACAGTAATAAAAATTTAATATTTAGAAACTACTTGTTACGACGAATTGAACAATATCATATATGATAATATTGTTCATAATAGTGTCAAAAAAGCAAGAGTGCAATTTCATATGGGAGAGAGGGAGTAGTAGTTATATTTTTGGCGTATTTTAATTTTTAAAACATACTTGTGAACAATTCCGGCAAAATATGGCCAAGGCCTCAATCCTCAAGAAACACCTATCGCCCCGATCATAGAGAAATTCATCGCATCAATCCTCTAAGAAAATCTATTGTGCAGGTTTTTTAGAGAAATCCACTATGACGACCCTCTAGCAAAATTCTCTACGCTACACCTCGAGGGAATCCTATCGCGTCAACACTTTAGTCCTAGGTAGCACAGGTACGGTAAATAGGTCATTGTACCCGTACCGGGTACGATTTCAGCGTGGGTATGATAAAAAAATGTCCCTGGTATGGTTTGACTTTTTGGGTACAGTCAACTGGGTACGATACGGTCAAGGGTACGATCAACATTCTTGGGTATGGTTTGGGTACATTGTACCCAAATTTGAATAAAAAAATTCAAAACTAAAAGCGTAAATTTAAAAAGAGGGGAAAACCTCTTTGTTGAGTGTCGAATCATTCAATTCATTCATTCTCAATCTATGGAAGATGTGGGATTTTCAGAGTTTGCAAGCCTTTCACTTGATGAGCCGGACTTGGAGAGTGAGTTTAGTGTTGAAGATTGGTTTTTTTTTTCATTCACTTTTTATGCTTATTGTTTTTCTTTTCTTGGATTTGGACAATGAACTTTATTTGGTGTTTTACTTATTTTAGTCTTATTGTTTAAGACGTCGAACTATAATCATGTAATGTAATTTATTTGCTAGTTATTATTGTTAGGATAAGATAACATATGATTGAGATATGATTGAGAATTGATAGGGATATTATGTCTAGATACATTGTATGTCTAGTGCTAGTATCTCTCTATGTATTCCATTATTCACAAACATTAATCTACAGATAATTACCTCATTCACATGGTATCGGAATATCCTTTCCTTTTTTTTCTCCATAGCAGCCGCGCCTGGTCTCTTTTTCTCTTCTCCAACCCGCCGCCCACTCTTACCTCCTCCTCAAGCAATTTTTTTTCTCCTCTCACCAAGGCTGAATCATCCAAGCTTCCCTACAATACTCTTCTGCATATGTTCACCATCAAGCTTTCTTCAACAAACTACTTGCTATGGAAACGACAAGTTGTTCATATTCTCAAACCACATGGACTGTATGGTTTCTTGGCGACACCAAGCCATGTCCGATTCTTCCTCCACCACCATCGGATTCCACATTTTCGTCTCCCTCCTATGCGGCGGTCACTAGTTCTTCTTCTGGTTCCACGAAGGAGGATCAAAAGGCTGCTTATGAGAAAGCCTTGGTTGCACGCGAAGCATGGCTTGACGAGGATCGGCGAGTCTGTAGCCTCTTGTTCTCATCCTTGTCTCTGGAAGCCCTGGCTGAGCTTGACGATTATAAAACTTCGCAACAAATGTGAGAGAACATTGCTGCTATTCATCAGAACCAAAGTAAGTCGACCATTCTACGCCTTAGTTCCACTGCCTTTACTATCCGTAAGAATGGTTTGGTGTATGATTTACACCTTCAATTTAAGACTGTGTTCGATCAACTTGATGGTTTGGGTGCTCTCGCATCGAATGATGATCAACTTCTTTAATTTTTTACTGTTTTGGGTTCTGAATTTAAGGATTTTTCTGCCCCATTTATCACTGCTTCTCCGACTTCTTTGTATGCTGAGATAGTTAATCGTGCAAAGGACCACAAAGTATTTTTGAACAATTTGCAGGGACAATACATTTCTGGTGGTACTGCAGTTGGGTCGGTCGCATTTGCGGCGTCATAATCCAACTCCGGCGGCCACGCGTTGTCTCACTTGCCGGTGGGTGCAACGTGTGATGGTGGCACATCTGGCACACACACCAGGCATTTTGGCCGGTTCTCAGGCCGCGGACGTGGCAGGTTTCTGGGGCAATCTTCAGGTGGTCGGGGCCATGGTCTCTAATGCAAGTGGTGTCGCAAAATGGGTCATGATGCTGCTCACTGTTACCGTCTGGTTTAGCATCCATCTGAGACTTCTAATCTTGATCAGCAATTTCAGTCTTCCCTTCAGTTTAAGCCGGCCGCCATCACTTGCGATTGGTACCTTGACCCTGGAGCTTCTGTTCATATGAGTTTGTCTACTTCGAACCTTGAGAGTGTCACGCCCTACAATGGTAAATCTTTTATTTCTATTGGAAATGATACTAATAAATGTATTTATGCTATTGGTGATTCTCAACTTACGCCTTCATTGCGACTATCTGATGTTTTGGTTATACCTGATATAACCAAAAACTATTATCTATAAGCAAGCTTACCCGAGATCTTGGTGTACTGTTCACCTTTGATGACCGTTCTTTTGTGATTCAGCACAAAGTCACCAGGGCAGTCATAGGCAGAGGCCACAGTGAGGATGGCTTATATGTGTTGGATTGTGGTGAAGAAGCTTTACTTTCCTTTATCAAGCAAAATAAATCTCGGGCCTCTTTTGAACTGTGGCATGCCCGTTTGGGACATATGTCCCTTAATACCATTTCTTTGTTAACTAAAAATGGTGAACTATCTGTTTCCTCTTTATTGCCTAAACCTAATGCCTATGCCTCCGGTGTGATGACAAAAGGCCATAAACTGTCATTTGTTGAAAACTCTAAACGAGCTATGCATGTCATGGATTTGATTCATTGTGATTTATTGGGACCATCTCCTGTTTTATCTGGTCGTGATTTCTTTTGTGGATGATTTCTTGAGATTTACATGGCTTTACCATCTTCGTCGTAAATCTAAGTTTGTTGATGTATATATAAAATTTTAGGCGTTCGTGGAAAATCAATTTTCCTCTCGGATTAAAGTGTTTTCAGAGTGATGGGGGCACCGAGTTTCTGAACACACGTCTCCGAACTCATTTTGAGACAAAAGGAATCCTTCATCAGGTTTCTTGTCCGTACACACCCGAGCAGAATGGGCGTGCAGAACGAAAACACCATCACGTGGTAGAATGGGACTTACTATGCTTTTCCATTCACATCTGCCACTATCTTTTTTGGGATAATGTGTTTGCAACGGTTGTATATGTCATTAATCGTCTTCCCACCCCGGTGCTTGATGGCGCTTCTCCTTATGGTATTCTGTTTGATCGGGCACCAACATACTCTAACTTCCATTCTTTTGGTTGTAGAGTATATCCCTTTGTTCATCCCTATGCCGAGCACAAGCTGTCACCTTGAAGTATTCCTTGTGTGTTTGTCGGGTATAGTTCTCAATACAAGGGATTTTTTAATCTAGATCTTATTTCTGGTCGAGTTTACATCACCTGTCATGCCTCGCTTGATGAAACTTATTAACCTTTTGTTGCGACGTCTTCGAGTTCTCCAGCTTTCTCTTCTCTTAATGTATCTACATTTATTGATTCAGTCCTTCCAGACACTATGTCGCCATCACCATCACCTTCTTCTTTGGTGCCTTGCTCGTTGTGTTCAACTGACTCACCTATTTTGCCGGACTTCTCGTCTGCTACTCCTGATCAAATCCCTGGTTCTCCGGTGCGTTCTGAGTCTACTACAGATAATTCTTCCGACAATTCTCCTAGTCCACCACCATCTCAGCCTCATCACATGGTCACTCGGCCCCGTACCATTCTACGTCAATCTCGACATCTTGATGATTATGATGTCACTGGCCTTACTGTAGCCGTACTTGATCACTCTAAACCTTGGGATTATCAAGCCGCTCTTCATGATCCTCAGTGGGTTGCTGCCATGGATGAAGAGATGTCTGCTCTTCGAAAGCAACACACTTGGGTTTTAGTTCCTCGGCCATCTAATGTAAACATTGTTAGCTCCAAATGGGTTTTTCGGGTCAAATATCTACCCAATGGCTGGGTTGACCGTTACAAATCCTGACTTTTGGCTCAAGGGTTTCGCAGCTACCAGGATTTGACTTTGACCACACTTTTAGTCCTGTGGTCAAAGCATCCATTGTTCGTACAATTCTTGCCATTGCTACCATTTGTAAATGGCCTTTTCACCAATTAGATGTGAAGAATGTGTCCCTAAATGGTGTTCTTGATGCCCCAGTGTACATGGCTCAACCTTTTGGCTTCAAGGATCCTACTCGCCTTGATCATGTTTACTGTCTGCGGAAAGCCATTTATGGGCTCAAGCAGGCTCCGAGGCCTTGGTTTGATCAGTTCAGTTCATTTCTTTGCCAGCTTGGTTTTGTCTGCAGTTCTGCTGACACATCTCTATTTGTGTTTTCTCAAGGCACTGTTCTGCTATATCTGCTAGTATATGTGGATGATATCATCCTTATTGGCAATGACTCTACTGCCATTCGTCAGTTCATTTCTTGCACCTATCAGGAGTTCGCCATCAAGGATCTTGGCTCCCTTAGCTACTTTCTTGGTCTTGAGGTCTCTTCCACTGCCTCTAGTCTCTTCTTGGGTCAGGCTAAGTATGTTAGGGATATCCTTCATCGAGCTAGTATGGCTGATGCTGAGTCGATTTCCACCCCTACTGTACCTTATTCTTAGCTTCTCAGTAGTTCGAGCAAACCTTTTAACAATCCCACTCTTTATCAGTCCTTGGTTGGTGCTCTACAGTACCTCACCATTACTCGACCAGACTTGGCCTTTGCTGTGAACTCTATTAGTCAGTTTTCTCCAGGATCCTCGTGATGATCACTTTGCAGCAGTCACCCGGATTCTTCGCTATGTCAGTGGCTCTCTTCATTTTGGATTATCCTTTCGTTCTTCCACTTCCATGGATATGTTAGAATACTCTGATGCTGATTGGGCTCGCTGCCTAGAGAGTCGGCGCTCGACTTATGGCTACGCAGTTTTTCTTGGGGGTAATCTCATTTCTTGGAGTGCCAAGAAGTAGCCTACTATGTCCCGTTCCAGTTTAGAGTCTGAGTATCGTGCTTTGGCCAACACTGCGGTGGAGGTTGTCTGGATTTCTCATTTTCTTCGTGATCTTTGTTTTCTGCTTTCTGGTCACCCATCCTATTGTGTGACAACAACAATGCCATTTTTCTTACTCAGAATCCGGTGGCTCACAAGCGCGCCAAGCATATTGATATCGACTATCACTTCGTTTGGGAGCTGGTTGCCTCAAGGAAGCTGCGTGTTTGTCATGTGCCGACATCTCTCCAAGTTGCTGACATATTCACCAAGGGTCTTTCTCACCCTTTGTTTGAGTTTTTCAGGTCTAAGCTTTGCGTCTCAGCCAACCCGACGCTTTGCTTAAGGGGGGTGTTAGGATAAGATAAGATATGATTGAGATTTGATAGGGATCTTTTGTCTAGATACATTGTATGTCTAGGGCTAGTATCTCTATATGTATTCCATTATTCACAAACATGAATCTACAGAGAATTACCTTATTCACAATTATGATAAATATTAAGTTTGAATTACATTTGGATATTTTCATTTACTTAAATTGTTTACAATATAAATTCATATTATCTTTTATTTAGAAATGATTATTTATTTATATATATTATTGATTTTTAATAAAGGATTTTTTGTTTTTATAAAAAAAGTGTGTTTTAAACCCTAAATTTTGTTCAAAAGTGCATATATAACATTGTAAAATCTGAAAGTGCAAATATAACCCTGGACTTCGTTGATAAAAATGTCAACAGTCAAATTGACCGGAAGTAGGTGAAATGACCATTATACCTCTGAATTAAAAAATAAGAAAAGAAAATCTTAACCCTCATTCTCTTCTCTTACACATCTCTCTTCTTTCAGTATTCCACCTCTCTCTTCCGTCCCTCTCTTCCCAATCTTCGCTTTCTCTATCACCTCCCTCTCCCCATCTCCAGCCGTTCTTGGTGGTCAGATTCAAGCCACGAGCTCCACCAGAGTGTGGCAATTAGGGAGGAGAAGGTGGTGCACGGCGATGAATTCAAGTTGGGGTTGAGTCGAGGAGAAAGTGGTCGGATTCGTGATGGAGTTGCATGGCAACAAATTCACACTGGGTTGCGTCGAAGCTGCCACCAGGGTTGCATTGAAGGCGTGGCTAGGGTTGAGCGGTGGAGCGTGGCAGCATGACTAGGGTTTAGGGTAGGGCTAGGGTTGAGCGGTTGCGGGAGAGAGGTGGAGTGCGGCGGAGAGGTGTGGCGGGGCTAAGGTTGAACGTGACAGGGAGAGGTGGAGGGGGGGCTAGAGTTGAGGATGGGCTACGACAGAGAGGTGAAGCGTGGTGGGGAGGGTTTCTGGTGGTGGTGGCTAGGGTTGAGGGCGTAGCGGGAGAGAGGTGAAGCGCGTCGGGGGAGGGTTTCTAGTGGTAAAGGCTAGGGTTAAGGGAGGGGGCTAGGGTTGAGGGCCCGACGGGGGAGAGAAGGAGCGGCGATGGCGAATGTTTCTAGGCAGAGGTGGTAGGCGGTGAGGCTGGGGTGAGGGGGGAGCAGAGGCAGTACGGCGGCAGAGCAGTGGTAGGTGGTGGCCATAGGTGTGTTTGAAGAATAATAGTAATAATAAAAAGAAAAAGAAGAAGAAGAAGTTTGGAGGTAGAATTGTCATTACGTTTTTAATTTTAAGTCCAGTGGTAATTTTGTCTTTCATTGTTTGGACAACTATTGACTTCATTGAGTCAACGCCGGAATTGAGCAAATGGGTATAATTGCACTATTTTACAAAAACTTAGGGTTAGTTTCCCACTTTCAGATTTTACTGGGTTATATATGCACTTTCTCAATTTAATAGGGTCATTTTTACACTTTTCCTTTAAAAAATTTGAAATTGTAGTATATGTACACTCCCCCCGTCCCATAACATCCAATCTGATTTCGACTCTTTTTTTTGTGCAAACTGATGTGCTAACATCTTTTGATGTCAAAAATAAACTTTTCTCAATTTTTGCATGAATGATGTCATGAATAATGTTAAAAGGTAGCAAATAATGGTAAACTTGAGGGGTTTAATGGGGTTAAATTTAGTAGATTGGATGACTACATATGAAAATTTTACAATATCGCATTGGGTTTGGATAATTTGGTTTTTTGGGTTATTTGATTCGGTTTGATTTTGAATTTCATAGGGACAAAATCGATTTACCCGAACCAAAAAAATTGAAAACAATTAGACCGACTCGACGTCCACCCCTACACATAATTGGTCAAGTGGTTAAGTATTTGGCTAAATATTTCATAGTTCGAATCCTAACACTTGCAATGTAAGAATTTCCTCCTATAAGAAAGTTCCTTGTGGGGATCAGGACAGTGGCGGAACATTGGGGGGACTAGGGGCTGCTTGGTCCGGGCAACTTTTTTCTTTACCATTAGTATTTTGTGTTTTTCTTGTATTTTCTGTGTTTGTGTATGGTAAAAAAAGGCTGTGGTCCCCCCCCCACCAAAAAAAAATTCCTAACCGCTATACTGTATGTATACGTAAAGAAAACTGTAATGTTTAAAAAAAGTTTAGAGTCTTACAAGAAATATAATTCCTTTCTATCTAAAACTACCTTTAATATTTATCCAAGTTATATTTTATTTTTATCTAATTTACTTAATCCAAGTTGTACATGTATAATATTAAATAAATGTGATTCCATTTAGGCAATTTATAGTATTAACTGGAGAAAGAAAGTTTCCTAATCCAAATTGTACAACTTGTACGCAGTAATATAGTATTAAAGGTAAAAATTGACTTTGATTCCAAATACAAGTTTTACGCAATATGTTACTTACGAACTTGTTTAATAAAAATGATTCCAATTGAGATTTGGTTTTTTCTTAATATCAAGATAGTATAAATAGATGTGACATAATTTGTAAAAAAATGAACTTTAAAATAAGATATCATGAAGTAAAGCAAAAAAATATCAACGAAAGGTATTTAATTTTCATATTTTTTTTCATCAATTATTTCTGTAATTTAGAGTGTTTATATTCTCTAACTTTAAATTTGACTTCATAATTTTTTCTTGTTTAGGTCAATTCTCAAAATATGTCAAAGAGAAAACAAATCACTTCTTACTTCACACCTCAAAAGAAGGATAAAATTGTTGAAGATGATACACAGCGTACTACTCCATTTGAAGTAGTTGAAAGTGAAATTGATTCGATCATCGATACTTTTTATATGATCAAAGAGAGGAGAGCACAACTTAAATAAAAACAAGAAGGTCGTCCATTTCAAAAATATCAATTTTGTATTTTCTTTAGCACTACTTTATCTTTAGTATTTAATTTTGTGTCCTTTAAATGCTATAATCTACTATAATTTATTATTTTAATAGTCGATTAAAAAAATTATGTAACTTTGGTTCCCCCTATAAGAAATTTCTGGTTCCGCCCTGATGACATAGTAGAATTAAGACCTATTTGAGCTAAATACTCTCATCGCCTAGAGAAAGGTCCAAGACCCAAAACATACCTGAGTGGGCTTGTTATTGGGCCACTCACTAAAAGACAAAGGAAGCTAGGTCACAGACCAATGATATTAGGGTTTTAGAATAGTGTAAATATGAAGGTATATCTTCTATTTTCGATAACATTCCATTGCCTGATGTTCCTCTCTACCATTTACTGATTAGATCGACTGAAAATCTCCCACCAGATTCCTAGGGTTTGTTTTCCTTTTGCTGTTCAGAGGCTGATGCGTATGGTGACCTTCATTCACAACCCGACCTGAATCTGATCCAGCATTGTCTGTGATCTACAAGAAAGAAACAGACCTCGGGAACTCTGAGGGGAGATTTTCCGATAGTCTAGTCAGCAATCTTATAGAGAGTAAAAGTAGGCAAATATTATGTTCCCAAAAATAGAAGACATACCTCTCTATTTATATTATTCCTAAACCCTAATCTCCTAGGCATGTGGCCAGGCTCTCTTTGTCCTCTAATGGATGGCATATTATTAGGCCTACCAATAGGTATCTTGAGTATTGTTCCCCTGTTTAGGAGATGAGAGCATTAGCCTAATTAGGTTTCAGCTCTACTATACCATCAGAGGCTTTGCTGGACCAAATTGAGATTGGGCTTGGGCTTGGGCTGATGGTCACGACACGCATCAAGTTGGCACGCCCAGTGGGACCTAAATTTTGTCCAAATATAGATCTCACAGCGTATGTCACTGTCGGCAACCTCAACTCGGTGGAGTGAAAGGTTGAGGAACAAGGCAACTGGTACAGGTGTTGAGGTTGGGTCTTCGTACAGGCCAAGACAAGGGGAGAAAATGACCCATCCTGCCGTTGTACAAGACACAGAAATGCCACCAGTCGAGGCTTCGACAGGTCTTAGCCTGCCGGCTCTTGTGATCTAAGGTCTCAGAACAAGACCCTGCCAAGAGTTCCAGGAGAAATGGAGGTCACTATTGAACCTTATGTGGGAATTGGCACCGCGATGCCATTGATTGGGTTGTAAGGTATAGATGGCCATCTCATAGAGGGTGATTCGCAAGTGGAAGCTTATGAACGAAGAACCCGGGAAAATCGTATGGTGGACGAGGTCATGAGACCTCCTCAAAGCTTCAATCAGATCATGCAGATGTTGGTAGCAACAAGTTATCAAGGCATACCCCAAACGATGGTTCCTCAACCATCGATGACTATGATGCCTTCAATGACTCATACTTCGTCATTGACACTGGAGCAGGTCAGGGCACTTCCTCTGGCAAGTCAAATGTATGAAGTCTCATATATGGGGTATGTGAGAGAAGCCGCTCAGCCGAGACCCCAGCCTTCCTTCCTTGATTATATGCACATGAATTACCATGCATCCTCTTCGATGCCGATGTATTTTCCCCCAAAGCATTGAACGGGGTCGAGGAGTTATGCCATGGATATGAGCCCTAAACTACTCAAACCTTACTAGAGGAGCTCAGGTGGTAATGATGGATTATCATAACAAGGGGGTCGTACCCCTCGTTCACCCAGGTAACCCTCGGAAACCCATTCAGAATAAGGGACACCAGTTTTATGGAGCTGAGACAACCCTGGGTAGGGAGTTGGACAGATTGATAAGATCAACAGGACATATAATGGGATCTCCGTTTGGTTCGGTTGTAACGACAGCTCGTTGGCCCCAGGATATGAAGCCACCAGAAGGATTTCCTACTTACTCAGGGGACTCAGATCCACGAGAGTTTATTCAAACTTTTCTTGGATTGATGAATTCTTGAGACTTTGATGAGAGGTTGACGTGCAAGTTGGTGGGTAGCCACCTTCGGGGGAAAGCCCAGGAATGATTCAATAAGCTATCGAGGAGTTTGTTGCAATTATATCAAGATTTCAGTGGGGATCTACTGAGTCAGTATTGCCAGAAAAAGAAATTCACCTAAACATTGATAGGACTATACCAGACGAAGCAGAAACATGGGGAATCCACCACCGCCTTCTATCATAGGTATGTTAATGACAGTTTGGGGGTGGTCGAAGTCACGGGAAAAAAGATCATCTAGGGATATCTGTTGGGGGTGAAGGACATGGATTTGTATATAAAATTGACAGCGAATACCCCGGAGACACTTCAACAGCTCCAGGAAGTTGTAAAGTAGCATTCGAAGGTTAAGGAAACCATTCGAAAGAATAAAGAAGCATTAAGGGCCAAACAGTCTAAGCCTAGTGACTCTCGGAGCAAGAGGCCAATGGAGAGACGAATATTCAAAAAATAAATACCCATGTGTCATTCCCCAGTGGACATATGGAGTTTCCACAAAGGAGTTTTCAAGCCACCACCTCCCATGAATTATACCAATCGAGCCTTCGCGGCTAGGAGAGTCACCAACAAGTTCTGCGACCACCACAAAGATTATGGCCACAACACAAATGAGTGCACCCACATTCGGATGGAAATTGATCGGTGTGAAAGAGAAGGTCTCTTAAAATAATCTTTTATCCAGCCATTTCGAGATGCCAACTCAAAGCACATAATTGACCGAGGAAACAAATGACCCCCTAAGAAGAGCTATGGTGCCAAAAATATGGGGGATTGTGGCCCCCGGGGGCAGCAACATGAGCATCGTGAGGAGCCACAGTGAAACCCCCTGCAAAAAACCAAAACAAGAATGAAGGGAATCTCACTATACACAGGGCGGTTAGTGCCATCAGTGGAGTTGCTGGGGAAAGATCCTTGAATGCAGTTATGAAAGCACAGCGCGGCATGTTTGAGCTGGAGAACCAGTGGGGAAGAGGCTTTGACCAGATGAAATAATCATTATCTCTAAGGAGGATGATGTTCCAAACTCCCCCACATTGACCCTATGGTTTTTTCGGCGGTAATTGGGACCGCACTGGTGAAAAGGGTGTTTTTAAATGACAGAAGTGGGGCCGAGATCATGTTTGTGATTTGCTTCGATCAGCTGGGGATTGGGAGAATGAACCTGAAAAATCAACCTCGCCTCTGTCAGGTTTCACTGGAGGGGTAGTTTATCCAATATGGGAGATAACCTTGCCTGTGAGGGTAGCCAATGGAAATAAGGGATTCATGGTGCATTGCAGTTTTGCAGTCATCGATGCCTTCTCTCCTTACAATGTGATATTAGAGAAACATTAGATATGCCAGGCTCGAGCAGTATGGTCGTCGTACCATTTAATGATGAAGTTCCCAACGGAGAATGGGGTGGCATTTAGTCATGGGGATCAGGCAGTAGCTCGAAGCTATAATTATGAGGCAGTGAAAGGCACAGGGAAAACAAGAAGTGTATCCTCAGTACATGGGATGGCTAGACCAGGTGATACCCAACCACTCTTCATTCGAGATATAGGGACAGTAGCAGTAGGAAGTATGATGCCAAAAATTGTAAGATGGGAATTGAAGGCTCCATTGGATCATTACTACGATGTGTTTTCCAAGGATACTTTATATTTGACGGGGGTGCCTACAAAATTGGTTGTCCATAGACTGAACATTGACCTTCGATAAAACATGTTAAACAAAAATGGAGAATGTTTGCCCCTAAAAGGGCTGAGGTGATAAAGTTGAAGGTGGAAAAACTTCTTACAGTAATGGTTATCAAAGAGGTACTATACCATCAATGGTTAGCCAACCCAGTCATGTTCCCAAAACTAGATGGGACTTGGCACATGTGCATTGACTTCATTAATCTAAAAAATGTTGCCCAAATGATAGCTATCAATTACCTTCGATGGATTAGCTAGTGGAGGCGATAACAAATTATCAAATCCTGGCCTTTTTTATGCGTATAAGGTTTATCATCAGATATTAATGGCAGAAGAGGACAAGAAGAAAACTTCGTTCATCACATATGTGGGCACCTTCTATTATAATAAAATGACGTTTGGGTTAAAGAATACGGGGGCCACTTACCAACAGCTGGTGGAAAAACTGTTTCAAAAGCAGATCGGGAAGAATTTGGAGATCTATGTTGATGATATGGTGGTGAAGAACATAACCTATTATCAGTTTTTGCAGGGATTGGGAGAACTATTCGAGGGGTTACGAGGAGTAAACTTGAAGCTAAATCCTTCGAAATGTGTGATTGGGGTTGGTGCTGGAAAATTTCCGGACTTCATGGTTTTGGAGAGAGGCATTGATGTCAACCCATAAAAAGTGGAAGCCTTGATGAATATGAAAAGCCCACAAAACATGAAGGAAGTCCAAAGATTGAAAGGATGCTTAGCAGTGTTAAGCCATTTTTTATCGAAGGGTGCAGAGAAGCATCTATCCTTTTTTTATGTACTTCGCAAATCCAAAAAGTTTGAATGGATTGAGAATCGCAAGAAGGCCTTCACAACTTTTAAATAACACCTCAAAAACCCTGCCTACGTTAATGAAGCCAGAGAAAGGGGAAGCCTTGCACCTTTATATCTCAGCGTCTGCCCTGGCTATAAGTGTTGTGCTGGTGAAGGAGAAAGACAGATAGCAACACCCCATATACTTTGTTAGCAGAGCCTTGCGAGCCCCAGAAATAAGGTATACAACTATCGAACCGTATTTCCAAGGTCATGCCATAGATGTGCTCACTAGTTATCCAATCACGAAGATACTCCTAAAGCCTAAGTCTTCGGGGAGAAAGATAAAATGGGTTGTAGAACTGGGAGAACTTGATATACACTACCACCCTAGGGTCGCGATCAAAGGCCAGGCATTAGCGGATTTCATTGTGGAAACTACAAATACCATCGAAGATGTTTATAAGACCGAGGAGAAGGGACTATGGAAGTTGTCCGTGGATGGATCATCTCATTCTAGGGTAAGTGGGGCAGGAGCACTGCTCACTAGCCCTGATGGTAATGACTACCCCTATGCCCTGTATTTCAAATTAAGAGCCACAAACAATGAAACAGAGTATGAAGCTTTGATCACTGGTCTTCGAATGGCTAAGGAGATGAAAGTAGAGAATGTGAAAATATTCAGTGACTCACAAATCATGGTCAATCAAGTTAATGGGGAATACGAGGCTCGAAACGTTAGTCTGTAGCGCTACTTGGAGGTGGTGAAACCTTTATTGAAGTGCTTTCGATCATACACTCTTTCTCAGGTACCAAGGGAGAAAAATCACAAGGCAGACGCTTTGAGCAAATTGGCCTCCTCAGATTTGGGAGAACTGGCACAGAAACAAGTAATGTTTGAAACTTTGTATAATCAAAGTTTCGAGGAAATCATTATGATGGAGGTTTTTGAAGGAAAAACATGGATGACTCCAATTTTTTGCTACCTCCAATATGGATGACTCCTAGAAGACCCTTTCGAAGCATGAAAAGTTTGACTCAATGTACCTAGACTCGTAATACATTATGAGACCTTGTATCGAAGGTGGTATCTGCAACCCTTGCTTCGATGTGTCACCCCTACAGATGCACATTACTTGATGCAGGAAGTCCATGAGAGAATATGGGGCAGTCACTAAGGAGCGCGCTTGGTAACAAGAAGAATGATTTACGTTGGGTACTATTGACAAACCATGTTCGAAGGTGCCAACCGGTATATCTAGGCTTGTAACCAATGCCAAAAACATGCACCTATAACCCACACCCCCCAGATAGAGAAGATCAACATATATAGCTCTTGGTCATTCGATAAATGGGAAATAGATCTAGTGGAGCCTTTCCCAGAAGCACCCGGAAGGTTTAAGTATCTGATAGTGGTAGTCGATTACTTTACCAAATGGGTCGAAGTAGAGCCGTTGGTAAACATCAAGGGGAAATTTGTTATCTCATTTTGTTGGAAGAACATCATCTATCGCTTTGGTATACCAAAAGCATTCATTACAGATAATGGAACCCCCGAATGACCCCTTCAAGAGCTGGTGTGAGGAGTTTATGTTCTAGCTGAAAGTAACGTCAGTTTATCACCCACGGGCAAACAAGCAGGTCGAAGTTACCAACCAAACCCTTGTCAATGGAATTTGGAAGAGGCTTGAGGGAGCAAAGGGAAACTGGTTCAATGAACTGCCTAGTGTGTCGTGGGCTTATCGAACGGTGGAGTCTACTACCACGGGAGATATGCCATATGGGTTGGTGCATGGCTCAGAGGCTGTGATCCCCATGGAGATTGGCACACCAAGTCCGATAATGATGATAACCAGCGATGCTAGCAATGAAGATAACCATTACCTAGACCTGGATCTGTTGGAAGAAAGGCGAGCCTCAACGTCTATCCAAGAAGCCAAAGTTAAGGAGACAGTCAAACGATACCATGATTAAAGGGTGAAAGGAGCACATTTCGTCGTGGGAGATCCCATTATGAGGAAAATGATAAGAGTAGCTAGGAACCAGGGGGGAAGTTGCCTCCAACTTAGAAGGATCTCATTGAGTGCTCGAGGCTCATACGGGGGGAAGTTACACCTTGGGATTGATGAACAGTGATCACATTCCAAAGAGATGGAACATAGTCAATCTTCAATAGTATCATCAACTGTAAGGAGTGGTAGCCTTAGATCTCATGAAGATGAAAGACAGCTGATTTCACCTGTAATTATTCCCCAGATTTGTATGTTGCGCGCAGCAACAGGTTGACTTAATGAAAATTTTGACACTTCCCAAATTTCGATACAACTTACTCGCTTTTAAGCGATAAAAAATAATTTCGCTTGTTAAGTAAAAAAAAATAATCTCGCTTATAAGCGATCGAAAGTTTGCTTTTAAGCGATAAGAAAAGTCTCACTTTTAAGCGCTAAAAAAAATCTCACTTCTAGGCGATCAAAAGCTCGCATTTAAGCAATAAAAAATGATCTTGCTTGTAAGCAATCGAAAGCTTGCTTTTAAGCGATAAAAAATAGTCTCGCTTGTAAGTGATCGAAAGCTCTCTTATAAGCGATAAAAATTAATCTCGCTTGTAAGTGATCGAAATCTCTTTTAAGCAATAAAAATGATCTTGCTTGTAAGCGATCGAAAGCACGCTTTTAAGCAATAAAAAATAATCTCGCGTATAAGCGATCGAAAGCCCCCTTTTAAGCGATAAAAAATAATCTCGCTTGTAAGTGATCGAAAGTTCGCTTTTAAGAAATAAAAATTAATCTCGCTTGTAAGCGATCGAAAGTTCACTTTTAAGCGATAAAAAATTGCTTTTAAGCAGTCAAAAGCTCGCTTTTAAGCAATAAAAAAATCTCGCTTTCAAGCGATAAAAAATGATCTCACTCGTAAGCGATCAAAAGATCGCTTTTAAGCGATAAAAAATAATCTCACTTTTAAGCGATCGAAAGCTCGTTTCTCAAGAGAGAGAAAAAATAATCTCGCTTGTCAGCGATCAAAGGATCGCTTTTAAGATTTAGAAAAATAAATAAAAAATAATTTTGCTTGTAAATAATCGAAGTAATTCAAAATGGTAAGTATATTACAGAGGATCGTATGAGCCCGCTTCATGCACACACTTTTCCAAAAGCAAACACCTTATTCATCTATTACACAACCCACTACTTAGTAGAACTCGTTCATCTATTATGCAACTACCTCAATGTTGTACTAACATAAACTCTTATTAATAATACTAAGCATCTACAATCAGTTGGACCATCGAATATTCTCCGGATTTACCCCAGTAGCAATCGTAAATAAACGATCAACTTCGCTCTCCGAAGCTTTGGGGATAGGGTTAGCAAGTCGCCTTCGGCGAGGTATCAGGTTTCTGGAGGGGAAGAGTCCCTTTCTGCATCACCCTCAGTAATTGGCGGCACTTGTCCATTAACATCGGGATCCCTTATTTGAGTCTCTTCCACAGACTTAACTGAGAGGACTCAGTTAGAAGAATTGACAGCTGGAACTTTAGCCTGGGATCAGGAGTTATTCCGAGGTCGAGTCTTCAATTTAGCCTGAGTAGGCCGAGTCTTCTTGATGGAACCCCTTTTCGAACCCTTTGGAGGAATCCCAAGTGGAGAAACCCTATCTAAAGGACCTTCTTTCTGGTAGCTTGTGTTTGTTTCTGATCGAAGATGCTCTTTCCATTCGTGAATGGCATTAAAGGCCGCATAATAACCTCGGTCCCTATCCAAACCCTTCTGCATCATAGCCATCTCGGTATTATATAGGAACCTAAAAATATCAACAAGAACCCATATCAACAAGACCGGTAAGATAATCCATGCACTTGAAGGCTATCCGAGTAAAGCTGGATAGTAGCAGCATAGGCTGACACCTAACTCAAAAGCTGGGAATTCTAATTTACAATATCACTGCAAAAATGCTGGTTATCATCGATAACCCCTTGCAGCCTAGAAAGCTCCTCAATAAGATAGCTCTCTCATTTGATCATCTCACCAAGTTGAGATTCGAGTTTCTTAACCTCATCTTGATAACACCTTTTATCCCCCCCATTGACTTAAAGTACAATATAACCTAGCATCAGCAAGACACTTGTGCAAACTAGGATATTTGTTCATGATTTCTTGCAAAGTATCTTGGTGGCTGAGTTTGGTAGCACTACATGCTTCGTCTACTATGGCGAGGGCAACAACCATTCGACCAGATATAGAGTCAGTTCTCTCTTTGCTAAGAAGCTCTCTCATCAAATGATGGTTGCCATCTTTCCATGATGACAGCTCCTTTTTGGCTTTGGATAAATTCTCGCTCGACCTAGCCAACTTAGTAAGGGCCTTCGAGAACTATACCTTAACCTTAGCGAGCTCTCGAGTAGACTTTTCCAGCTCATCTCGCAACATCGCATTGTATAAAGCATAAGGATAATAGTTAAACATTTAGACTAACACATTCGATTAAAACATCCAATTAAAACTGATCGGATGAACCAAAACATTCGATAAACAGTAACTAATTGTTTTTACAAAACAAGGTTTTGATTAAAAGAGAATCAGAGCTCATATATCTCTTGTCGTATACCCTACGCTACGGTTAGTCCAATCATTTGCAGCCTTGCCATGATCAACCCCTACATCATTGCCTTTCGATGACCGCTCACTAGACTTCTTCCCCTTCTCAGCCTCATGATCAGGAACGGTAAGGTCGCGAAGGTCCGCAGCTATTAAAAACTTCTTCCCTTTTTGATGACATCGAGGAATTGAAGCTCGAAACCGCATGGGCTAGTCAGCTTACCCCACCCAATATTCATTTTTTCCTTGGCATCTGGTCCAATGCGTGCCTCAAGGGCCTTGGCCTGTTTGAGGGTAAGGTGATCAGCTACCCAGTTGTAGATGTCGGTTCGACCTCAAGCCTTTCCAATCCCAAGAAGGTGAACAAAAGCATCGTACAAGTCTGTAGACCCCATTAGCTTGTCAACGAAGGTTGTCAGCAAAGCGTGTTGTGCTTCAGGCGAACACTTTTCAAAAGACGCTTCTCTCTTTCTTATGACCTCTTCAAGTTCTCTTCCAAATTATCGATCTTTTTCTGCACCTTGGCGCACTCATCTTATCGAGCAGCTTCAACAAATGCCTTGATAGGACCTTACAAGAGGGTAAACACCTGGCTGGAGAAGACGCTAGATAAGTGCAAGGTCGATCGAACAGCCGCGACCACCTAAGTCAGCACGAGAAGCAAGACATAAGAAAAAGAGCTGAAATATTTTTTAAAAAAAAAGAGGAGATGGAAAAGTAACATACCAAGGGCTCATTGCTCAAATCCCCGAGGTAATCCATGGATGGGTCATCATTTTCAACCTCGTAGTAGAGGTTGTCAGCGCCAGTCTTGGAGGAAGGTCCGGCCTCCTCGAACCTTGGCCTCTTCTAGGGTTTTTCCTGCACAGGAGGCCTCTCCCGGGACCACGATTGAACATGCGATGGGTGGACTCCCTAACTGGCCTGGAGACCCTCATCTTGTTCAAGAGCTTTGACGAAGTCTTCTGCGCTGGCCACTACATAAAAAACAGAAAAAATAATAAGTCATAAGCTTTGAAAAGAAAGAAAAGAAAGCTTCAAGAAAGAATATCCCAAAGACCTTCGGAGGTGTCTAAAGAGGCTATCTCTTCAACAAATAAGCCTACTATAGGTCACGACTCTCCCTATAGGAAAGGAAGCATGCTCATCAGCTTCGAGAGCTTCCAGTTTGGCATCAAGGGGGATGCGTTGATACGAGGGGATCTCCTCAATAAGCTTTTTCACCTCTTCAAGAAAAGCATACAAAGGTTTGGCACCCGAACGCTTCTTGACTACGAACTTCCTCTTCGAAGGTTCGTATAGAATTTTGTGTGCGACCCTCTCAACCCCAGAGCCATCTATGCGCTCAGAGCTACCCCTCGAAAGACTAACAAAACCCTCACCAGAAATATTACCCAACCTAGGAGACCTAATCCTACCAGAATCAGCTAGGGGTGTTAAAAAATACTCGGCCCGCACTACCCGGCCCGTCCATCTACCGGCCCGGTTTAAAATAATCAGGTACTTTTTTATTTTTCAGGGGTGGGTACCCCCACCCGGCACTTTTACATTTTACCGGGTCAATGTCAGGGCTGCAAAAATACTATTTTTAGGTATCCGGGATACCCGGTAAAATTAAAATATATGTAATTATATTAAATAATGTAATATTTTCTACATATCTACTCTCAATTCTTAGTTGTTCATACATATGTAACATGAATTATTAAATAATGTGAATTAACATAATATTCAAGTGCTAAATTTTCAATCATTCTCTTTCAACCCCTAAATTTTCAATTGTTCTTTCTGAGTACTGTGTACCGCCCTTTCCTTTTCAACCTCAAATTTTCAGTCGGGCCCAGGACCACAACCTTATTTAGCTGTGCGTTGAATTGAATTTTTTTACATTTGATCTTCAGAAATTTCATATCAAACTTTCGAAACCTATCAACTAAATTAAAAAATTTATCACAATGATTTTCTTTCTCGTCATTTCAGCATATTTTGTTAAATTCATCCAAACTAGGGAATGATGATGATGAATACAGACTTGTTACTCTTCGTGATCATTATATGGTGAAATTTTAAATAATAAAAGGTGATAATTATTTGTACAAAAAATGTCACGAGAATTCAATTGTAAAACTGCATTGCCATCATCGTAATGATATTTTTCTTGCACTAATACAAGTTTATGTAATATAATTAAATAATAATTTATCTCAAAATTTAAATTTTAAATGGGTCATTGTGTACCTTGTTACCCGACCAGATCAATCCAGGTACCTGCATTGCGGGTACCCTGTTTTTTTGGGCTGGGCCACGAGCCGTATTTTCAACTACCCGCACATACGGATACCTAGATGTGCGGGTGCTCAGGCGTACGGGGTACCCGCATTTGAACACCCCTAGAATCAGCCCCCTCGCGGACACCGGAGGACTCGTCAGCATCGTGAATAGGGTTTACATATTTTGTTTTCTCCAAGTCAGCCGAGGACCCAGCCAGGCGAAGGAAGTTTCATCGAAGAATTGAAGGTTAGCACTCCCTGAGGCCCACTCTCTAATGAATTTGCTCCCTCACCATTACCCCTCTCGAAACCTAGAGAAGTAGAAGATTGGGAGAAAGGGGGGTAATTTGGGGGTCCATGGAAACTTACTTATTAAAGACGAGATGAAGAACGATTGAAGCATGGGGGCTGAAGAAGGATATAGATCAGAAACTCTCGAGGGAAACCCGCAAAGAGAAGAATGAAAGTGAAAGGGAAAGGGAATTTTCCAGAGTATGTATATATAGGCGGAGGAGAGAGAAGGGCGTGGAGTAATCATTACCTAAAAGGTGAGCAATCTGAAAAGGGGCGAAAAGATTTTTTTTTAAAAGTCTATTAAATAGCCACCCCACACGCGTCGGTTTCCCGCTTGTATTTCATTTATGCACATTTCTTGAGAATTCCAAAGGTGAGAGTGTTTGAGAAAAATCTAAGTGCTCCCCCGCAACCTAAAAAGTGAAGTACCCTCAAAGGCACCTCACCTCGTGGCCAACCATGTCATACGACGCTAATGGACATAACCATCGATGACTACGGTTAACCCTCGATGACAAGGGGCAACCCTCGATTAAAAGGGGTAACCCCTAGGGGTGAGCATCGGGCCGGTTTAATCGATTTTTGGGTTTTCGATTTGGGTTATTCAGTTTTGCTCCTAAAAAACTCAAAACCAAAACCGATGCAAATAACTCAAAAAACCAAATTATCAAAACCGTGTTGAAATTCGGTTTCAAACTGAATAAATCGAATTCATGGGAAATTTTATTTTAAAATTTTCTAAAAATATATAAACTAATTTAAAATTCTATAAAAATATGTAATTTAATTTCTACATCATCAAACTCAAGTGTTTAAAATAAAAATCCAACAATTACAATACAAATTCAACCATAACAATTTTAAATTACATTATTAATATATATAATTTATTTATTTTTAATTGCAATTCGGTATTCGGGTTGGTTTTCAGATTGAGTTTCAATATCCAAAACCAAACCAAAAACCATATTCAAGAATCGGTTTACTCACTTCGGTTATCCAAAAACTGTATTTTAAATTTGATTCAGGTTATTCGAATTCAGATTATTCAATGTTCGGTTCGGTTTTTGTTTTTTATGCCCACCCTAGTAACCCCCGATGACAATGATAGACCTTAGATGAGATGTACCTTCGAAGATCAGAAGATCACTTAGTTTTTATTGGGGCTTTTGATAATTTGGTAGAATTAAGACCTATTTGGGCAAAATACTCTCATCGCCTAGAGAAAGGCCCAAGACCCAAAACATACCAGAGTGAACTTGTTTTTTGGTCACTCACTAAAAGACAAAAGAAGTTAGGTCATTGACCAATAATATTAAGGTTTTAGAATAGTATAAATATAAAGACATGTCTTCTATTTTTTGTAATAATCTATTGCCTATTTTTCCACTCTTACCATATACTGACTAGAACGTTGGAGAATCTCCCCCCGCATTCCCCGTGGTCTATTTTCCTTTTACAAATCGAAAGTGATCGGAGGCTACGCTGTAATAGATCAAGATTGGGTTTGAGTTGACGATCACGACACGCATCACACCCCTGATTAAGAGGTGAACACCAAATGACTGGCGCTTAAAAGTTGTAATTTGACAGCGAAATTACCCATGGACGTTGTAATACAACGGTGCCCCGAGGGCAAAAACTTTCAACATTTGCTCCATGAAGAGTGTTGCTTATATATAAACCAAGTGTCTTGTTCAATTGTTGTGAACGAACAATTTCAATAATAATCCATTAATTGAGAAATAGACCCTACACAGTATTTATGTAGGATCTAGCATTAATTTGTGCTCATCCATTCAGCAAGCATTACCTGGCTAATTAATTGATTTCAGATGAAGTCGATGGATTAATTAATTTAATAACTACCTTCTAGATACAGTGCACTAGTTTCTTCGTTATGACCCCGCCAATTGTTTCTAGAAGCAATCACAGTCACCCCAATGGTCAAGTTTCACCACATACGGACGGACATTTGATGTTGAAAATTCATCACAAAATAAATTCTACTTCTTCAACCAATATTTCCGAATTTAAAGTCCTTTTTCTCTGTTGAAAAACGCATATTTCCATCAGAAAACATGCAGTTAAGAGACTACTAAAAACAGAGGAGTATCTTGTTTTGTCCCACATCGAGATGATGTAAGAATTAGCGGAGAAACAAAGGTATAAAAACAGAGGAGTTGGCACCCTGCAACTTACTTACCTGGACGGGGTCTATGAGTGATCAAAGAGGCTCATGGCCTAGGTTGGTGACCTCCATTGCACTTTGGAGGGGTGCCTTCCTATGGTCTCCCCAAGTGGGAGAGCCAACGTCATTATTTGTTGCTTTGGGGGCCTGCGTTCGCGCAGCCCTGCCCAATTCTAGTTCAAACAAATGTTGATTACTAGGGAGAAATTGCACTTAAGGGCAAGAACTGTAAAGAAGTAAACAGACAACAAATCAACTTAAGCTTAAGTTTCCTGTAAAGAAGTAATCAGGTGTAATCTATACTAACTGTACAAGTTCTCCAGCATATGTAGCTCAGGGGCAAGACACAACCTTTAATAAAATATACCACAAAAACTGAAGCAACTTGCATTGTTTACTACTATCAGAGACTCTTGTTACTGCTGATGTAAATGACTTCTGGAGAATAATTGAGTTGGTACGAAGGATTCAAGCGTCGATGAAGAGCGCAGGTCGTGCTAAGGTTCAAGAAAGATTTCGAGTTCGATGGAGCTACATAGAGCAAACCTGCTGCCAAAAACTTACCAGGCAACATCTCTGTCGGTAGAATCCATGTGAAGTAAGATTAGCAATCACCATAGCCACCAACCATTGATCTGGACATTCTATTATATGGTGATTGCATGATTATCCTTTTCTTTCATCATACGAACAGAACCTCAAAAGTACACATGATGAAAATGATAACTTGTATACACAATGCAATCATGCTTTACCTCCTAGGTTGGTGTGACCTCCATTGCACCTCGGGGGTGCCTTCCTATGGTCTCCCCAAGTGGGGAGACCCATTAATATGAAGCCAACTCCGGTTACTTCTAAGACAAAATCAGACTAAAAATTGAGGCAAACTATACAACTAGAATGCACTAACCAAGAGAGCTTGGAGTCAACAAGAAAAACAACAGCACAATCTAACACCATAGAGGGTCTTGCTTTAGAACTAGGATGCCCTGAGCAAGGAAAGTTTGAGTCGACGAGAAGAAGCTACAATACAATTGAACCTACTATACAAGAAAGTAAGATAAGATGGTGTACAAGTACACAACACACATGCATCACCATCGAGCTGTTCGACTTGTGCCAGAACTATTTAAACACTAGACTAAGTTGAATATCTGATCTATTATTCCATGGTCAAGAAATTCAATTGCAGCAGTATAAACTTGAATTTAAACCAGAACATTTCCATTCAAAGCTAGTAGATTTGGATTGCATCAAACCCCAAGAAAGTTTCACTTTTTACAAGAAAGTACACACTATAACCCCTGGCAAAATAGGGTGATTACTATGTACTAGTACATCCTTTCAAGTAGAGCCTATAATTACCGAACAAGAAAAGCCTCAAAGTGTGCGTTTGTACAGAGATAGAAAAAGGAGACATACCTTAACTAACTAAACACTAGAAGAGGAACAGGCATAACATAATGCAGCAGAAGATAAAAAATGATATTCTATTTAAAGATTTGGAAGTCTGTATCTCCAGCCTCCTCAGCCTGGGGCTCATGCTTCCCTGAGTATGGTATGAATATGAGTCTGTATAAAAGCTCTCCGAATTCCCAAACACCCTTGCATAAACCATCTCCCCGTAGTTTCCACACATAGGATGACAAAGTGGGATGGAACTGCCCAGATCAGGGGCAAGAGATGAGCCATTCACTTCCTCGTGATTGGGAACAGAGTTGGGGGAGGTCTGCTGTGATTGAACCCGTTGGCGGAGATCATATGAAGTTGGCCTGGGAGGTATGATCAGTTTCAATGCAGTTTTGTCAGCTGATTCGGGCTGCGAAATGCTCTGGCCACGTCCGTAGAGCGGGACCACGGATTCATGGGATATTTCAGACTTGCATACTGGACATTGGGCAGATTCATCCGAAGAAAGGGATGATCTCTGGAACTCGAACCATTTGTAGATGCAGGGCCAACAGTAGAGATGGCCACAGAGGGTGACCACGGGCTCACAGGCAGAATCAAGGCATATGCTACAATCAAAACAGGGTGAATTCGCAATCTGCTCAGAACCTGAAGTCGAAGCAAGGGCGGATTTCATTTCCTGCACAGGCTGCTCGAGTTCCATTGCCATGATATGATCTGTAAAGGGCAATATCAAAAGCAAGCAAATTAGCGCTAGATATCGATACAACTACTAGAGTGCACATATATATATATATATAAGCACAGGCAGACAAGTCAAGTTGTAGGATAGTTGAATGCAAGGAAGTGCAGACAAAGGCGGCCATTCAGTAGGTAGACAAAGGCATTACCCCAGGCACTTTTTTTGTTATTAGTGGCCAAAGCTTTCTAAAAAGCCAATGCAAATCAAGCACTAAGCAAGAGGATTAAGGGACCCATTTTCTTAAGATTTTGGGTTGGTGAAGCAAAATGATTCACATGACACCATAGCCATATATGTCATCACTGATCTTTTACGATAGGGTTTTCTTTTAAGTTTTCTAAAAACACATTAGCATCTTCCCCCTATTATATTACTACCTCTCTCCACACTCTGAGATGTGTTTCTCATGGCAAAAACGGTATTAAAATCAAACTCTTCTTTGTGGGATGGAGGGAGGAATTTCATCCTTCTTGGATACTAATCAACACTCCTGAATAGATAAGTGAATCACAAACGTGCCAACATGTAGGGCGTGACACGAAATGTACGAATAACTACCACCTTACTTAAATAAGCGAACCCTGCACATGTCAATCTGTTAAAAGTGTAGCACAAAACACTCTACCGTAGATCCTATGTTGTGCACCACATGGTAGGTGACAAACTTGACCATGTTAAGACAGGACAAGGTAAGAAAATACTGCAAAAACCAAGATAGAAACTTCTATGACTATGAGCAGCATAAAAAATTCCCAAACAAAACCCCAATAAGAAAAACGAAAGCAAGGGATGGATCTAGCCTTCTTCCACACACAGTTCTTAAAATTCAAATTCTCGGCTGATAAACATGTTGAGCAACTATGAAGATACAGATGGTATTTCTTTCTAATCTCAGAAAAAGAAACAAAAAGCCATGAATTCCAGATAATTGCAGTTATTCAAACTTCAGCCTTAAATTACGGTGGATTTTTTAAAATTATAAAAGAAAACTTTTGCATTTGAAGAACACGAGAAAACCATGGTCTTGAATTCAACCCTCTCAGAACAAATTAAGCAGAAAACGAAATGATGAAATTGGAAAGCTGGGCAGCGGACGCACCTAGCAGAAAGGAAGATGATGGGGTCTTCGGCTGTTCCTCAGTTCTTCAATGGAGGTATAGACGGAAAAGTAGTTAAGATGAAACGCGGTTTGAGTTTCAATGGGTTCCAAGTTTTGAGTTCTCTGGGACTAATGGGAGTATATATATAGGCTATAGCTAACAATTTATATAACGTAGAACAAATTATTCCTGTGCCTATACCATCGTACACCTTTGCCCCTTATTTTTTTTCAACACTTATGACATCTCAACTTACAAAACTGATAAATTGGGATACTCTGACGTGTCAAACCATTAATTCCAAGGTTTCCTTCATTAATTGAGGATAAAATTAACTTTTTACATTTTTATTTACAAACTCAGCACCGTAATTTTTTAAATTACAAGCTACCCGCCTTTATAATTACAACCCGGCCCCCTAATTTTTTTATTTACAACCTAGCCTCTCCTCCACAGCGCCCAAGCCGCCAACGGTTCCTTCTCTTCGATCAGGGTCCCTATTTCGTCGGAGTCAGGTTCAGTGTGGAACTCCCATGGTGCGTTGCTTCTCACCGGGTCGCACAATCCTCGCCGCAATCGAGGTCATCGGAGATGTAAAGCCCCATCGTAGCTTGATAGGGTCATGGGCAAACATCATTAATGACGGCTCTCAGTGCTCCGTCCCCGACTGCGATGCCACTGAGGCAATAGGCAACACCATCAACGACAACCTCACCCGCCAATGCGATTTCAAGATTTGTTTAGCTGATCTCAACTCCTCCGTCGTCGGCCAATGTCTAGACCGGAGCCCCTCTGTCGATGACTTAGGGTTATTGGATTGTTTGCCTCCGGTTGGAAATTTATGATGCTCGCCTATTTGGGTTCTTCTTCGATGTTCGTTATGGCGGTGGATGATGGAGTCGAGTAGGGCAGCAACGGGTGGATTTGGTGGGGTAAGGGGGGAGGGGGGGGGGGGGGCAGAGTGGGAACGGGAAGAAGGAAAAAAGAAAAAATAAAAAGGAAAAAGGAACAGGAAAATTAAAAAGGGAAAAGAAAATAGAAAATTCAAAAATGGAAAATGATATTTTTGCCCTTAAAATTAACACATTAACCGGATTTAAAGCTTTGACCTGAAAGAATGACCACGATTAATCAATTTTGTAAGTTGAGGGGTCAAAAGTGTTCAAAAAAAATAAGGGGTCAAAGGTGGACGATGGTGATAGTTGAGGGGTCACAGAAGTCATTTGCTCTATAATGTAATATATGATGAGAACTATATACCCTGATATTATACTATTATTGTTTGAGGAGGTTTCCTAACAGTCGGTTTGAATCCTCTACACCACTTGTGTGCCACAAATATAATGACATGAGTGGGTCTCCTGACAGGCAGCATGTCCATAAACTTATGGACAAACCACTTATTTTTTTACCTTATACACTGCATTTGTTAAATTACATACTAAATTTAGAAATTTAAAAATATTTTTTATATTATATATTTTTATATTTTCACTTTCAAATACATATTATTACTTGTTTTAACTTAAAAATACAACATTTAAATTTTATTTAAAACATTACAACATTGAAGGTAAAGTCACTGTGAACTATACATAAGGTTAAAGAAATGTCGCATTTCCCGATACTTTCTTTAATGACATTGTCACATGTCTTCCAGGATTTCAGCTTTTTTACTTGGATATATACAAATATAAACTTATATACTAGAGTAAGTGCAATATAACCCTCAAATAATTTAAAGGAATTTTACACTTTTAACCCTAACTTTAGACTGAAAGTGTCAATATAACCCTGCTGATACGAATTAGGTTTATTTATTTTTATTTATTTATTAGGATTTTTAGAAGATAACACTATACTCTTTTTTTCACTGGATTTTTTAATGAGGTAGTGTGATCATTTATTTTATTTTAGAATAAGGCCCATTAGTTCTGCCATATTGGCCTTAGAAGAATTCATGTTTCGGTCATGCATTTATTTTAGTATTTAGAATGTTCAGTTCTGATTTGATTAGAATTAGATTTAGTAAGATTAGATAAGGCAATATTCATTCAAGATTTATCTTGAAGAATATAGTCATTTATTTTAGGTAGTCTAGTTAAATATGGTTTTAGCTTTTTAAACCTGTCATAATCCTTTTCAGTTTCTTATTTGTATTTTTTGAAGACCATACCTATGTACTATAAGTAGGGGTGGTATTCAACATTATTTTTACCTTACAACTTTTCATCAACCAAATATACAACCTTTTGAGTTCATACTCTTTGCTTGCGAGCTAATCCATTGTTGCTTAACCCCGAGGGCTAGTTAAGTATCAATAAACCTTGTAATCTGATCCTGAGGGCTAGTTAAAGAGCAAGTCGAAGTTAGGCGTACCCTGAGGGCTAGACTCCTGAATTTCGTGCGAGATAGTGCGCGTTTGCAGATCCTTTCACTAGATCAAAGATATTAATCCCGCAAATTGTGAGTCTTCGCAAGGAGATTCATATTAGTTGGTATCAGAGCAAAGCAAAAGATCCTTGGACGAGTTCATCTACAGGGATTTTGAGTTTTGTTTATGAAAAAAAAATTAAAAAAAATCATCTTTCAGCTTCTGCCGCCAGTCTTCAACACCGCCGCCGGTGAGCTTCATCTCCAGCAACTCCGTCATCTCCACCGCCGCTCAGCTCCATCTTCGACCGGTCACTGCCATCCGCTACTGCCGCCTCCGATCAGTATCTCAGACGAATCCACCGCCGCACTGCCGTCCTGTTCCGACTCTGAACGACCTTGGATCTGCTCGCCGCTAGTTCTTCTCCGACCAATTCTGAACGTCGCTTCTCCATCTCCACCCATCAGAAGCTACCGTCCATCGTTCCTCAGATCGTGAACAGTTTTGACGCCGACCGACCACCGAAGCCGTCGTCTGCTCTCCGTCTTCTGCAACTCCGATCGCCGCCGGTGTGCCGCCCTTGACCACCACCGATTCACGTTAACACCGGTCAGGCCTGCTTCCTTTGTATTTTTAGTCATCTTCAGGCTCTTCAGGAGCGAGTTACAGCGCCGGCGAAGGCACAGTCTGGTGAACAGAAGTTCAGTGCAAGGAAGAAGGTCGACGCGTGTCCATCACGCGCCAGTTCATAACCAAAGTGCGTGGGAATCACGTGCGCGTCACTTGAGGCACGTGTTTTACACGCGAGAAACAACCCACATCTTTTCTTCTCGCGATCTTATCATTATATCGTGATATTTTCAATATCTCGTGGATTGATTGGTTTTCTTGGCAGCAGTTTTTTATCGCGAGTTGAAGCCACATCAGCATCCAGTCACTGCCTAGTCAGCGTTTTGTCACCATTTTATTAGCAATTCTTCACAGGGATGGCTTGGGATGTTGATCCACAGTTATTTTTACATCGTTCACGTTTCGAGGATAAAACTTTTCTACCTCGGAGGGAATGATACGAATTAGGTTTATTTATTTATATTTATTTATTAGGATTTTTAGAAGATAACACTATACTCTTTTTCCACTGGGTTTTTTAATGAGGTAGTGTGATCATTTATTTTATTTTAGAATAAGGCCCATTAATTCTGCCATGTTGGCCTTAGAAGAATTAATATTTCGGTCATGCATTTATTTTAGTATTTAGAATATTCAGTTCTGATTTGATTAGAATTAGATTTAGTAAGATTAGATAAGGCAATATTCATTCAAGATTTATCTTGAAGAATATAGCCATTTATTTTAGGTAGTCTAGTTAAATATGGTTTTAGCTTCTTAAAGCCGTCATAATCCTTTTCAGTTTCTTATTTGTATTTTTTGAAGACCATACCTATGTACTATAAATAGGGGTGGTATTCAACATTATTTTTACCTTACAACTTTTCATCAACCAAATATACAACCTTTTGAGTTCATACTCTTTGCTTGCATGTTAATCCATTGTTGCTTAACCCCGGGGGCTAGTTAAGTATCAATAAACCTTGTAATCTGATCCTAAGGGCTAGTTAGAGAGCAAGTCGAAGTTAGGCGTATCCTGAGGGCTAGACTCCTGAATTTCGTGCGAGATAGTGCGGGTTTGCAGATCCCTTCACTAGATCAAAGATATTAATTCCACAAATTGTGAGTCTTCGCAAGGAGATTCATATCACCTGCAAAAATGAGAAAGTGTCAATATAACCCTAACTTTATTACGAATTTGCAGTTATAACCTTTTTTCCTAATTCCGACACCAAATGCACCTAAAAGGATAAAAATAACGCCCCATAAACTGATTTTTTCCCTTTTACCCCTTTTTAAAGGTTAAAAACAAAAGTTTTAGTGTCTCCTTCTGCCATTATTTGAAAAAACCCATCATCCACCGCCACTCGTCTGCCACCACCTCTCCTCCTCTTCTTCTCTCCGCTCGCCACCGCCCGCCACCATCTCCGAATCATCTCTGACGAGGACACAGCAACCAGAGCTCGGCCCGAATCTTTCACTTAGAAGAGCCAATTGCCGGTGACACCTTAGCTTCTAGCGCGTCACCCCTAGTCGTTGTGCTGAACAAGTTCACCAACAACAACATCGCTCAGCCGCGCATCCCAGGTGCGAACGTCGCCGACAACAACAAACCAGTACCAGCCAGTGCTTCAGCTCCATGCGCCACCATCTCACTGGCGTTACTCTGACCAAACGATGTGGACACACTACCACTTCAGCCAACTCTCTTTCTACTCGGTCCGATGCGGTCATCATCCTGGAATTAATACCTAACTCTAACCATGACGATTGATAGAGTAGATGATAGAATATCCTTATTGATTTGGTTTAATTAGGATTGATACTGTACATATATAGAACAGTCTAGGTTCGATGTACTTAGCTCCATGTACTCTATTTATTCATCTATGATAGACACACCAAATATGGTGAATTACACACTTTCAACGATAACAACTACCTCATATACAAATTTGAATGCGTGAATAGGGGTTTTGTTTCCTGGGATTCTGTTGTTTATCTACCTTACTTTCTCAATTTGAATTTCTGATTGAGAGAAACTTTATGGGTTTAAATTCTAGAAAGGATTATGTTTTTGTGGTGAAGGAAGAAGCAATTGAAGGCTTCAAAAACTCCTCTCGCGCGAATTATAGTCATTCAATTTAACATGGTAGCTTCTAGTGAAACGGAAAGTTTCAGTGGTGGAGAAGAAGAAAGTATCAAGAAAAAATCCAATGTATCTCCATTATTACAACAAACAGAAAGGTGATTTTGGGGTGAGAAGGGCATTTATGTCTTTTTTGTATTTCATTGTTTTTCCATTTTTCCAAGAGTAAAATGACCAATTAATTAAATTCTAGCCAAATTTTCCCTTGACAACTGAAGTCAACAGTGCCCATGGTTAGTTTGGCACATACATCATTAAGCTAGGGTTATATTGTCACCTTCTCGTTTTGCAGGGTTATATTGGCACTTTCAGCCGAAAATTAGGGTCATTTTTAGCACTTTACTCAATTATAAACTACAAAAACAATCATATGAAAGTGTCAATACAACCCTAAGACACCATTTTCGATGTTGGCAAATGTTGACCACACATAAAATGACCAAAATGCACTTTGGCCTAAAACCTATACTGTTAGGACAATTTTCCCCTTAAGCCACCGCCGGACCTCGCCCCACCTCCACCCACCCGGACACCACTCCACCCCCTCTAGCCAGCCCTGCCACCACCCTTCTACCACAGCCACCGGCCCACCGCCCTTCCAGGCCCTGCCACTACCACCTTTCTACACCCCGCCATTAACACCATTTCAGCACCGCCGCAACTTCACTTCACCGTGAAACCCTATACTATTTGTCACAACCACTCCCGCCGCTCGACACCCATCCCAACCACCACTTCTCCCCTCCACCTGGTCATCACCCCCATCTCTCTGTTGTGACCACTCTGGTGCACCCAAACCCAAACTACCACTACCCACCCAAACCCAAGTCGCCACATCACCACCAAATCAGTTCATCGCTGCTTCGCCACATATCATCTGGCATTGGAGAAGTTGTAAAGCGAAGAAAGAAACGACAGAGAAGGAAGAACAACCGAGAAAGGGAGGAAAAAGTGGAGAAAAGGAAGAATGACGGAGAAAAAAAGGAAAGGAGAAAAGAAAGAGAAGGAGAACGGAAAAAAGGGAAAATTAGGGTTTAGGGGCAATATAGGCATTTTAGTTTTTCAATTTTTTCAGATGGCTAAAATAGTAATTTTACAAAATTCTGGCCAAAATTTTCCAGAATGGTAGTTTTGCCCTTTCACAGATTACTTAGGGTTATATTGACGCTTTCAAACACTGAAAGATTATATTGGCACTTGTGTCAATTATGTAGAGTTATAAAGCAATTTTCTCTTTTTACATTCATCACGTGGCAGTGTATGCAAGGATCCAATAAAAATAAAATAAATAAATGTTTGATATGGAAATATATGTATTTATATGAAAATTCATATTTCTTATAGTTAAAACATGCAAAAATATTATAAAATATTAGAAATTGCACATACTGAAAATTATCTTTTATTTTCACAAAAATAAAAATTTGGGGGAGTGTGTTTAATTTATTTTGATAAAAAAAATTTATAAAACAATATTTTGAGATGATTTAAATTGTTAGTATTTTAATCATGTATAGCAAGAAACTATTGTTTGAATGTCGTAATATTTCATGCGATAATATTCAAAATAAATACATCTATATTATAAAATATGTTTATTTTAGCAATTAAGTTTGATCCAATATATATATTCATTTTAGTATAATTAAATTTAATTAATTTATATTTATTTTAGTTCAGCTTTATATTTTTTTTAGTCCAATTAAATTCAACTTATTTTGATTCAAATAAGCTTTAGAGGAAAAGAGCCTCAATCTAACTTCTTAATAAAAAAATTAATTTAGACAGAGGGATTTTTCCTTAATGAGGGAAAAAAAGAACGTTTTAATTTTAAGCAGGCAGGTGTACAAAGGCACGGAACGTGGGTCGTGGCGTACGAGGAAATCATACTCCCTCCGTCTGTTTATGGCACATTGGTACCAACATATTCCTATTGAATTTAGTTGCAGAAAATGAATTGATAAAATTAAATATAAAAATTTAAAGTAGAATAAGTGAATTAAATTAAAATTTTATTACCAAAAATAAAAGTAATATCAAATAAAAAATATATATTTATATTAAATGTGTCATGAATAATAAACTATGGAGAGTAGGTACATCTACGAAATTGGTAGTTCGAAGGAGTATTGCTTAACTGCCATATTCCTTCAGTATCTGGGACGGGTTAGCTTCAATGTTCATTTTATTAATTATAATTTTTATAAAGCTTTTTCTTTAGTAATTTTATAAATGTAAATTCCTTATGGCAAAGTTTTGGGAAAGATGGTCTTTCCATAGGCTTATGGAAAGACGGGGTTTGATTATAATAATAAAAGGTAAAATGTCCTAGTTGCAATATTAAAGTTTTAGTATGCAATATGTAGTAGTTATAAAATTTATAACCCGGTTCATGCAACCCGAAAATTTTATCTTCATTTCTTGTAATTTACACTTTAAACCTTGGTCTTTCCACAACTTATGGAAAGACCGTCTTTCAAGAGACGGACTCATTTCTTATTAAAAAAAATCGAACAAATTAAAGAAACGGTTAGTCCTAAGATAGGTTATTTAAATACTGTTTGGCAACAGTTGGCTTTTGCCTGTTGGGAGAATTATTGATGAAAGAATATGGATTGAATATTTTAAAGCAAATTCTTGAAAAAAATTATCTTTTCATACGCTTATAGAAAAATAAAGTTTAATTAAAATAATAAATGGTAGAAGGTCTTACTTACAATATTAAAAATTTATTCTACAACATGTAGAAATTATAAAGTTTATAAACCAATTCATAAAATTCAAAAATTTTATCTTTATTTTTTTAATTTACACTTTAAAATATAATATTTCCATAACTTATGAAAATATCGCCTTACCAAAAAAATCTTACCAAAAAGGCAAAAACACACTCATATTTTAAATAGTGAAAATTACTAGTATAAATTAAATACTACTGGAATAGCCAGCAATTAGCAGCCCATTTCCACCCACAGCGTACAAATGTTGATTGTGCATGCTTCTAGAATCCGTGTACCTGTGGGTACCCGTTCTCGATGTGGGGGAGGCAACAAATGGAAATGCTCCCTCCATTCGTTTATTATTGGCTGATCACTTTTGATCAATTGTACTCCCTTCATTGCAGGAGAATATGTAAAGAGAGAAATCTCTGTAAAATTTTTTCCCTGGACCTCACTCTATCGAACCCCCCACGTGCTCATGCTTAATAGATACTGGTGAAAACATTTAGGGGAATTAGGAGGGATACTTTTTTCCTCCTTTTTATTTAGGGATAAGTGTCAATATAACCCTATCTATTTGAGTAAGTATCAATATAACCCTATGATAATTTTTAGTGCAAATATAACCCTAAGTAGTTAATGAAAGTGCCAATATAACACTCAGACCCTATTTTCGGCATTGACCACAATTTTCTGGCGTTGACGCTATATGAATTGACCAAAATAACCTTTGGGCTAACTCTGAAATTATGTGGACAGTTTTACCCTCATAGTTCGCCGGACCGCTACCGGACCAGGTAGGGTTATATTAGCTTATTATGAAGTCCTACTGGGTTATATCAGCACATTCATGATGTTTGTAGGGTTATATCAGCACATGTCTAATGTTTGTAGGGTCATATCAGCACATTCTTAAAACTTATAGGGTTATATCAGAACATATTATAAATATTAAGTGTGTGGTACTGGGGTGGCCTTAACAGACCACCACATTATCATATACACCATTATAACATCATAACAATATCTTATACAACATAAAATTTGACATAATGACACCATCAGTAATATTAAGCACCCTTATCACATATCATAACCTCATTTCAAAACTTATCAATATTAAAAACTCTAGGTCGAAGAACACAGCAAAATAACAATCACACACAACACCAAAGGTCATCCAATCATCAATTTGGACTAAACAAAATAAAATGAACAAAATAAAATGAACAAAATATCATTAAAACCCCTATATTCTATAGTATGTGCTGATATGACCCTACATTTTTTATTAATGTGCTGATATAACCCTATAAATTTTAGGAATGTGCTGATTTAACCCTACCCATTTTCCTAATGTGCTGATATAACCCTACCTAATCTGGCGGCAAGTCTAAGGGTAATAACATTATTTCCTATTTTTTTTGTATTTTAATTTTTTTTCCAGAAGGGCAAACATGTAATTTTACAAAATTCCGGCTAAAAGTTGTCGGAGAGGGTTATATTGGCAATTTCACTAACTAGATAGGGTTATATTGACACTTTCGATTATTGAAAGGTTATATTGGCACTTATATCAACTAGGTAGGGTTATAAAAGCACTTTTTCCTTTTATTTATTCATCAATTCCCGCTATTTTGGCAAGCTGGGAAGACGCCAAAAATTAATCTGGGCACTGTATACTCACTGTTACAGAAAAAAAATTTCCCAACCAAAAGAAGAACCCCTACTCTGTAAATACATACTCATTAAAGGCACCAAAAAGGGTTAAAAATTGGAAGGAAAAATTCTGGAAGGCACCAAAAAGGCTCCAATCCCAGCTTCAAACCCCAAACCCAATAGAATTTTAGGTTTTTGGGGAACCCTCAGGCATGGTTTTAGACTTCATCGAGTCGTCCCTAGTTACCCGAGGGTGCTGGTTTCTTTAAGTGTTTTGCCTCATTGGGTTTTTTTTAGGGTCTATGCGGAAGAATCTGACAAATGAGGAGCAGCAGCATTTGGGCGAGTATTTGCTGGAGCATCACAAGGATGGGAAGCTCTTGCACTCGACACGTTTGTTGGCAACATCAATGTTCGACTGTTCTATATGAACAATGAGCACCATCCGGGCTCTTACTCGAGCTCAAATGTCACAAGGAAGACTTCTGAACTTGTGTAATAGGATGACAGGTCACCCTCCAAAGAACGAGAAGGAAATCAACCTTGATGAATTGAAAGCATTGCTTGCATTGAAGAGGCGCACTATTAGAGGAACAAAAAAATCACTCAGAATAGGGAAGAGTAGTGTTTAACGGGTAGTGGCATCCAAGGTGATGAAAAGCCACACAAACAACATCAAACCAGCTCTCACATAATAAAATAAGGTATCACGTATGTGGTTCATTTTAGAAAAGCTAGATCCCAAACTAAGATTCAAATCAATGGACCATGTCATACACTTAGATGAGAAATGGTTTTATTTAAGCCAAGGAACAGTCAGGTACCTGCTGGCCCTGGATGACTGGAGCCGTATCGCACAGCTAAACACAAGTCACAAATCCCAAAATTAATGTTTATATGTGCGGTAAGTCGACCAAAATGGGGGAAAGATGGTGAACTGTTATTTGAAGGCAAACTAGGCATATTTCCATTCGTTCAAGATCAAGTAGCAATAAAAAACAACAAGAACAGGCCAGCAGGGACAGTTGAAAAGGCTCCAATACCAAAAATCACAAGAGATGTCATAAGAGAGAAGCTAATCACAGAAGTCATCCCAGCAACTAAGGCAAGGTGGCCATCTCACATATTGGGCAAATTTATTCATATTCAACAAGACAATGCAAAGCCACACATATTCAACCATGGTCCATATTTCAGGGAAGTTTCTAAATCAGATGGTTTTACCATACACTTAGTCAGCCAACCAGCAAACTCATCTGATTGTAACATCCTAGACTTAGGATTTTTCAACTCCATTTAAAGCTTACAACAAGAACAGACACTATCTAGTGTTGAGGAGTTAATGGCAGCAGTGCAATCAGTATACGAAAGAGAAGATGCAATCACTTTGAAAAAGGTATTTCTTACACATCAACTGTCAATGATAGAAATACTGAAAGCACGTGGGTCAAACAACTACAGGATGCCTCACATGAACAAGGACAAACACATAAGGGAAGGAACTCTGCCAAGATCACTACAAGTAAGTGAGGAGGTTGTAAGGGGCAGCATTGAGTATCTAATCAGTAAAGGGGCAGTAGATGAAACTGTGCTGCTACTTATGCATGCCTTAGGCTATAGACCTTAGATACAAAATTGTAAACATTTTGGGGGTTGGTGTGATGACATATTTTGCAAGCCAAGAACATCCCACTTTTGGCGTGAATGAGGTGTTCTAAGACCAACCCCGGTTAAATGTTCATTTTCTTAATGAAATTTAACCTTTTTTAAAACACATACTCTCTAATCTTTTCCATATTAAGGAACGATGCTCAATGTTATAGCCATGCAACAATCAGGGATGATGTTCAAAGTTACTGTTATGTTCAAATACACGGCAGAGGCACAAGATGCTACAACAAACTTAGGCTTCAACACATCAAAAAAATTCAGGAAAGATGCACAAATACAAAGGTTCTGAGGACAGTTTCACATATATCCTCGAACACCTGGAGCAATCAGGGGTTCTCGCACATTTATATGCATGCATTATACACTATATTCTATAGAAAATGTGGACAGTAATATCACAAATATATCATCGAGCAATTGCATCAAGCAGTGGCTCTCTCACATAACACATTAAAAGTTACATTCATGGGAGGAACGATTTCACCTCAGTTGAAGACTTAATGTTCCATTTTCAATTCTTTAATACTCCCAAGCGTTTCTAATTCAAGAATAAGATCTGGTTTGATCTTATCTCATCTCCACCGAAAGTAGCATCCAATGAATGCTTCCTGTATATTTATTGGAATATCCAAGCAGAGAACACAAAAGTTAGATTCATGGAGTAAACAAAATGTTCAACAAAAATGAGAATGAAAACAAACTAACCCTAATAATATGAACTTGGGGAATTATCTTTTTTCGGGCTAGTTTTTAAAGAAACACCACTAGATTTAGGGTTTGCGCGGCCTGGCGTCGCTCTCCTCCCTCAACCAAGGGCATAACAGATAAAACACCTCGTTGCTGTAATACATGGTGTCCTCTGGGTCCTCTGGAAAAATTGTGTCCCAAGGGAAGCACATTGCCTCGGTGACGTGCCCTGTACCTTCCCCACCGGCGATATCTCGGTCGGGAGGCACCAAATCGTGCTTTCCGTGGCACATTTCAACATTTATTTCACCATGCAAGTCGTCAGTGAGAGATTTAACATGAACCAGAGGCTCAACAAAACCATATTCCCCCGGATCTGGAGTGGAGGGGGTTTCACTCTGGTCATTGACCACCGTATCCCCGAGGGCTGTGTCAAACCTCCAGGCGAAGGTGGCATCATCCGCCTCCATCTCAGGGACAGAATCCGATTTACTTTATGAATTAGAAACGTAGTACAACGAACACCTCCAACATGATTGATCTGTGGAATTTGTTTGAAACGACATTGAAAACCCACCAAATCTCAGCAACAATAGGGGGAAGATGGATGGTAGTTAACGGATCTAACAAAAACTGGTGAAAATAGCAACGAGAACTGGTGGAAGATGCTCAAAAATATGAACTAGGGTTTCAGGAGGAAGAGGAAGATAGAGATGAGCGTGTGAGAGAAAGGCAGAGGAAGTGAATGAGGTGTGGAAAAGTGTGAAAGAAATAAAGGAGAACTCAGCTTTTTACAATCACAAGAAGCATTCATTGGATGCTACTTTCGGTGGAGAAGAGATAAGATTAAACCAGATCTTATTCTTGAATTGGAAACGATTGGGAGTATTAAAGAGTTGAAAATGGTTTTGGTGAATTAGGTGGATTAGTTTAGTTTCACTTGGGTTTTGCTCAATGGATTTGGGCCCAAATTAGCACAACTAATTTTGGTCTTTCGGTAAAACTTAAAATATGTTGGGGGTAGTTTGGGGAATTCATATCATTTTTTTGCCAAATATGAAAAGAAACAAAAAGGGTGCAGATTTGCCTAGGACATCCATTTAAGGAAAGTGTGAAGATTCCCCTGGGACAGAGGGATTAATTCATTTGAAAGAAAAATAAAATAAAATATGTGGCTTTATACTTGTCATAACTAAAAAATACAATATAAAAGAACATATCAAATCAAATTTGTAAGTGTGTCAAAATTAGAGAAACAAAAGGAGCACTTCTCTTTTCTTCTATTATTAACACATTTACTTTTGTAACTTTGTAATTTATATAAAAGGGAAGTAAATATATAACCCTACATAATTCATAAAAGTGCACATATAAGCCTATGATAATTGAAAGTGCAAATATAACCCTAGATAGATAGTTTATGTGCAAATATAACCTTTTCTGCTAGTTTGAGGCCGGATTATGATGAAAAGATAAATTTACCCCTCTATAAAAAAATAATGAAATTACTTTAATACTCCCAAAGCCCTAAAATTTTGGGATGTCTTCTTCTTCCACTCGCAGCTTTACTCAATTCCTTCTCCAATTTCTCTTCATCTTCATTACTGCTCAATTCCTAAACCAATTTCTTCAGGCCAAAGCGGACCAAAGAGATTACTACCGGGGTTGATTAGTGAATTATGTGCGATCAAATTTCTCTTCATCATTTGTTCGAGTGCTTGTTCCTGGAGAAATTATAAAATTGAAGTATTTCAGAAACAATCGGGTTATACCTCCAGCCCAATTCGCATCATGTACCTCTAACCCTTTCTCATCTTCAAATTTTGAAAGTTAGTTTTAGTTTTAGTTTTATCTTCATCCTCAAATCTTCTCATCTCCAATTTCCCGTCTCTTCTCCAATTTCCAGTGCTTGAATGAGCGACACCAGAAATGGTGGCCGGTGGTGGCGGAGGTGGCATGGGGGTGGCGAGCAGGGAGAGGGCTTGGTGGTGGTGATCGGCGGAGTTTAGGAGGAGGCGGTGGGAGGCTATGGTTGAGGAGGAGACAGCGGGAGGCTAAGGCTGAGAAGGAGGCGGGGCTAGGGCTGAGGAGGAGGTGGTGGGGTGGTGGAGTGGTGGCGGTGGTGGTGATGGTGGAGGGCTAGGGCTGAGGAGGTGGTGGAGGGCTAGGACGTGGTAGAGTAGAGTGGAGTGGAAGAGGTGGTGGAGGGCTATGGCTGAGGAGCCGGAGCAGTGGTGGTGGTGGAGTGGCGGTGGCATTGCGGTGAAGGTGGAGTGGCGGTGGCATTGCGGTGAAGGTGGTGGAGTAGTGGCGGTGACAAGCGCGGGCGGTCGTCGCGCCCGCGCGCCAAAAGATAATTTATAAGCCCTCAATGCTTACTTTCTACAACTAGGTAGATAGTGGCAAATCAGGGTCGTCCAAAGAGAAGAGGGATCTTCCTAAGCGTCTAAGCACACAAATGGTTGATATACTAGGCTAGGAGTAACTATATTTACACACACTTAAAAGCAAGTAAAGGGGGGGGGGTTGGTTGGTTGGTTTCCTAAGTTAACAAAGATAACTAGCAACGTCAAGTGACTATGCTAATCATCAAACGAAACTAAGAAAAAGGGGTTTTAAACTACAAAGGTAAAATGCCTTGGGGGCAACGGATATCTACTTCCACATCTAATGTAGTTCATCGAATCATTCACACACTCCATCATATAGCATTCATGACCCAACGCTCACACACCCCATCTAGCAAGTACCACAACACACACACCACAAGGAGTTCTAAGTTCATGCTCGTACATCTTCATGCAAAGGCGCTACGGAATTCGTCACGTTCCTACACCTAAGCACTTCAACCACACAAGCACTACCTATGCTCAAACCACTCATGGCACACATGCAGTGAAACACACCGTCACGAATACATAAACGCCAAATAACAAATGCTTCAAGAATGAATTTAAATCACCTATTCAATACTTCAACTACTTGTCGTGGAGACTAAACTCCTATCCTTCTTAGTTCGTAGTTTGCGAGAGTGAGTTCGACATCTCTCGTCAAACCTCACCAATGGCTCCCGAGTCGCGACCACGACTCAAGGTGTCATTGGTGGCATTTAGCACGAAGGACCAACAAGCTTGGCAATGCCTATGACCACTACACCGTGACTAGGCATTGAACCAATTCATGCAATTACACGAGATTGGATGAACGTGCAACGCACATTCATCCGCGAGCATATGACTCTCTCGTTTGCTACACAAACGAACATGACGAAGAGTTCGACATCAATCACATTCGCCTAGCACATTGTCAACACACTAACACAATCAAAAGCTCTAATTCACACTCTCACATTACTAACAAGAACAGGGGGGAAATTAACCCAAATCCCCCAAACCCTAGCTAGCAATTGATACAAGCATTCATATCATCAAGCTCTCAATAACATCAATGTAATCAACAATTAACATTCAAAGCACAATAAATGCACAATAGCAAAAACACCAAATAGATAGATAGAAATGAATCTCAATACATAGAAGTGGAAGCTTCAATCCTTTGCTCCCAAGAACAAGAACTACTCTAGAACAAGAAAACACATAAAAACTAAGAAAAGAAAGAAGAGAAAAAACCTAGGTTTGGCGCCCAAAAACAGAGAGAAAAGCGGGCTGGGAAAGCTCGAGAAGAAGAGGGAAAGAGATGGTATTTATAGTGCAAAGAAAATAAGAATGATTTCTGGCCGCCCATTGGTCGCGACTCGCGACGGGGTTCGTCGCGACTCGCGATGGTGTCGCGACGGGATCGCGATGGTGTCGCGATGGGGTCGCGACGGCAGCCACAGTTTTGCATTGTTTCTTTGTCTTCTTCATAGCCATCCCTCTCACTCTTCAAGTCTTCAACAGCTCCAAAATGGTCTTCAACGGCCTCCGGTCTTCATGTCTTCGAAGTGAGTATCCAAAAGTCTTCGAAAGTATAGTCTTCAATGTCTTCCGGTCTTCGTTGGTTCCGTGTTCTTCCCTTGTCACACAAAATCCACTTAAAAGAGGTAAAAGAGTACAAAGTTGCTTTTACCTCTCCTAAGTGAATTTCAAGGTGAAACACAAGCTCTCGATAATAAAAGAGCACAAAAGTGATCCTAAATACTACTAAATAATGCGCCTAAAATGGACACATCAAACCTCCCCACACTTAAACCTTACTCGCCCTCGAGTAAGAAAAGATTTAAGCATATGGAGGAAATGGCATATCCACATCCTAAAACCCCCAAAACAACCACACAAAATGGACATATCAAACCTCCCCACACTTAAACCTTACTCGCCCTCGAGTAAGAAAAGATTCAAGCATACGGAGTAAATGATATATCCCAAAACCTAAACTAATCCCCCAATCAAAGCCTCACCAAAACTCTCAATCTCAAAAATCCCAAAATAAAAGCTCACATGAGAATTTTGCACACACACATCCCCAATCCTAAATCTAACCAAACCTACCACTTATCAATTCACTACCCATAAAAATATTTCACAGTCCAGAATTGATATTCCCAGAATCCAATGACACAAAATGAAGCTAAAACCATAGAGGAAGTTTTAAACACATGCTTCACCTAATGCCAATATATCAACCAAAAACGAAGTAGAAAGAGATTAAGAATTTCATAACCATACTTCGTTTCCTAACCCACTAAGCTACCCAATCCCAAGAGGTCTAAAGATATTGAGCTACCCGATCCATCCGTGTGACAACCGCAACCTTATGACTCCAACGCCGGCAAATGAGTAAAATCATAGCATTTTACAATCTCCCTCAATTTCTCTCATTTTGCCTAGGAGCTCTTTCGAGTTTTCATCCTAACCACACATCATGTTTCTTTAGCTCACATCTCACCTTTTTCCGCACATTTTAGCCTCTCATTTTTGCCTAGGCCGCCCTTTAAGGGTTTTCGACCTATCCGGGCCCCCAATGTTGCCTAAGTTGCCCTCTCGAGTTTTCAACTTAGCGGGTTTTCTTTTTCTTATTCTTTTTTTTTTCATTTCATTTCATTTTTTTTTAATTTTTTTTCTTTTTCTCATGTTTTTCCAATGAAAAGTAGCAAAAAGCATTCCAAAACAATGTAGCATGCATGTGAATCCTCTAACCCCTCCCCACACTTAAAACATTACATTGCCCGAAATGTAAACACGTAAGGCAAGAACAATAAAAACCAAGGTAAGGGAGTTAGAGTGACACCCGTGTCTCCGCAATTCGCCGGTGATATGGCGATATCCAAGTACTTGGATGGTCCCGAGATAGGTTTCGGAACCGGAAGGGTGAGCAAAAATGCCGTAGAAGAACTCACCCCTCGAGAAAAGCATTGTCTCCATGGCGCCGTTTGATCAAGACTACACCACGAAGAACACATTAAACTCACAAGTACATAAGGATATGTAATACTAGGTTTAGCATCAAGAGTTAATAACCATAGTATTTTCAAAGAACAACTAATCAACCCTCAATCACCACTATAAGATTATGCATGAAAAATATCCAACATATATTGACATGTATACAAGCATCATTATAGGATAAGAACTTACGGTCACAATGATGTAGTCGGCATACTACAATCAATAAATATACTATAAAGATGCAAGAATGTTCATATGCCAATATATGTAGGATGGTGGAAGAAATGAGAGGTATGTGATGTTCTTGGGAGTGTTGGGTGGAGAAGAAGGAAGGATCATGCAATGTTTAAAATCATTTGGAAACTTGGAAGCTTGGAAACTTGAAATTCGGGCTCAAAATTTTTTTTCGAAAGTTACTGAGCACGTCGCGACTCGCGACGAGGTTCGTCGCGACTTGCGACGAGCCTCTCGACGTCATCGCGACGCGCGGAAAGTAGAGCCCGGGAGCTCAAAATGTTCTGAGCTCGTCGCGACTCGCGACGAAGGGTGTCGCGACTCGCGACGAGCCTCGCGAAGTCATCGCGACTCGCGGAAAGTGGAGTCCGAGAGCTCAAATTTTTCTGAGCTCGTCGCGACTCGCGACGAAGGGTGTCGCGACGAGCCTCGCGAAGTCATCGCGACTCGCCGAAAGGTGAGTCCGAGAACTCAAATTTTTCTGAGCTCGTCGCGACTCGCGACGAAGGGTGTCGCGACTCGCGACGAGCCTCGCGAAGTCATCGCGACTCGCGGAAAGTTGGCGCTGGGAGTGATTTTTCTCCCCTGAGCATGTCGCGACTCGCGACGAAGCCCATCGCGACTCGCGACGGCAGGGTATCCCAGTCTTAAAATTTTTTCCGTTTTCTTACCAACTGTCCAAGCTTGCTTCCCTCGTCCATTGATCTCGTTCCTTCATCTCCTTCATTGCAATGCACTTCATGTTGCTACAAAATCATAGAAAAACAAGCCATAAAAAGAACAAAACAAAACAACAACAAAAACAAACTAAGAAACACAAACTAAGAAACAAAAACTAAAAGAAATGCCGAATTTATTTAACGTCGTCGGCACGACGAAGCTCCGTATTTTTAAGGTCATCGGCACGACCCTAATGTTATCCGTATGGTGAAGGCTTGAAGCTCTTCACCATGAGCATCCAAAATAAGAGAGGTGGGGGCACAAAACTTCCAAGAGGAAAGTCTTGTGGAGGTGGAGATGGTTCAAAGGGAATTAAGTGGTTAGGGAGCTTGGGATAATCTTTTGGCTCCTCTCTCGTTTCCCTCAAAACTTCCGAAAATATTAGAGTTGGTTCACTAGGTGGGAGAAGGGGTGACAATGCTAATGGATAATGTAGCACTATCACCTCTTCCTCTATTTTTCTATCCTCTACAACCAACTCCTCATCCCTTTCAAACTCAAAATCATTTTTATTGGTGACTTCACTCACCGAATCATCGAGTTCAAGTTGGGATGGTGTGTTTTCGGAATCACGAGCTTCCATGCGGGCCAATACCTCTAATATGTTCCTCACATGCCCCTCAATGGCCTCAACACTAGAGGAGAGCTGGGTATCCGGCTCCTCACGTGTAGAGGAGTTCAAGTTTGCTATGGTATTTAAGACATCCTCACGTGTCAAACTTGAACTTCCTTGTTGGGCTTGGTTTTGGGGTATGGTATAGGGTGGTGATGGCCAACTAGGTTGCTCGTAATATTGGTTTTCTGGCTCATTCTCATACCACAAATCCGGACTACCACTCCATTCCGGATTGTAAGAGTTGTGGTATGGATAGCATTCATGAGCTTCTTGCCCGTGAAAACCAATATCTCCTACCTCTTGATAGCACTCTTCATAGTACCCATGGTTTTGGAAACCAAGGGTTCTTTCTCGGTCATAGTGCTCTTCCCACAACAAAGGGCAAGATTCGGTAGGATGATCGGAATGACACATCCTACAAAACCTTGCTTGTTGAGCCTCTCTTCTCATCATGAGTTCCCTCAAGGTGAGACGCTCCATTAAGAAAAAAAAAATTTATTTTTTTATTTTTCGAAAGTTCGGAATCACAGTGCAAGGATTCTCGATAAAATAAATTACCAAGAACTCAAGCAATACCTACTCCGAACAAAAACAACCACCAAGTAGTGGAAAATAAAAACAACTAGCTAATACACAACCAAATACACCTAAATACTTAAGAATAAACGCCTCTTCCCCGGCAACGGTGCCATTTTGACAAGCGCGGGCGGTCGTCGCGCCCGCGAGCCAAAAGATAATTTATAAGCCCTCAATGCTTACTTTCTACAACTAGGTAGATAGTGGCAAATCGGGGTCGTCCAAAGAGAAGAGGGATCTTCCTAAGCGTCTAAGCACACAAATGGTTGATATACTAGGCTAGGAGTAACTATATTTACACACACTTAAAAGCAAGTAAAGGGGGGGGGGGGGTTGGTTGGTTGGTTTCCTAAGTTAACAAAGATAACTAGCAACGTCAAGTGACTATGCTAATCATCAAACGAAACTAAGAAAAAGGGGTTTTAAACTACAAAGGTAAAATGCCTTGGGGGCAACGGATATCCACTTCCACATCTAATGTAGTTCATCGAATCATTCACACACTCCATCATATAGCATTCATGACCCAACGCTCACACACCCCATCTAGCAAGTACCACAACACACACACCACAAGGAGTTCTAAGTTCATGCTCGTACATCTTCATGCAAAGGCGCTACGGAATTCGTCACGTTCCTACACCTAAGCACTTCAACCACACAAGCACTACCTATGCTCAAACCACCCATGGCACACATGCAGTGAAACACACCGTCACGAATACATAAACGCCAAATAACAAATGCTTCAAGAATGAATTTAAATCACCTATTCAATACTTCAACTACTTGTCGTGGAGACTAAACTCCTATCCTTCTTAGTTCGTAGTTTGCGAGAGTGAGTTCGACATCTCTCGTCAAACCTCACCAATGGCTCCCGAGTCGCGACCACGACTCAAGGTGTCATTGGTGGCATTTAGCACGAAGGACCAACAAGCTTGGCAATGCCTATGACCACTACACCTGACTAGGCATTGAACCAATTCATGCAATTACACGAGATTGGATGAACGTGCAACGCACATTCATCCGCGAGCATATGACTCTCTCGTTTGCTACACAAACGAACATGACGAAGAGTTCGACATCAATCACATTCGCCTAGCACATTGTCAACACACTAACACAATCAAAAGCTCTAATTCACACTCTCACATTACTAACAAGAACAGGGGGGAAATTAACCCAAATCCCCCAAACCCTAGCTAGCAATTGATACAAGCATTCATATCATCAAGCTCTCAATAACATCAATGTAATCAACAATTAACATTCAAAGCACAATAAATGCACAATAGCAAAAACACCAAATAGATAGATAGAAATGAATCTCAATACATAGAAGTGGAAGCTTCAATCCTTTGCTCCCAAGAACAAGAACTACTCTAGAACAAGAAAACACATAAAAACTAAGAAAAGAAAGAAGAGAAAAAACCTAGGTTTGGCGCCCAAAAACAGAGAGAAAAGCGGGCTGGGAAAGCTCGAGAAGAAGAGGGAAAGAGATGGTATTTATAGTGCAAAGAAAATAAGAATGATTTCTGGCCGCCCATTGGTCGCGACTCGCGACGGGGTTCGTCGCGACTCCGATGGTGTCGCGACGGGGTCGCGACGGCAGCCACAGTTTTGCATTGTTTCTTTGTCTTCTTCATAGCCATCCCTCTCACTCTTCAAGTCTTCAACAGCTCCAAAATGGTCTTCAACGGCCTCCGGTCTTCATGTCTTCGAAGTGAGTATCCAAAAGTCTTCGAAAGTATAGTCTTCAATGTCTTCCGGTCTTCGTTGGTTCCGTGTTCTTCCCTTGTCACACAAAATCCACTTAAAAGAGGTAAAAGAGTACAAAGTTGCTTTTACCTCTCCTAAGTGAATTTCAAGGTGAAACACAAGCTCTCGATAATAAAAGAGCACAAAAGTGATCCTAAATACTACTAAATAATGCGCCTAAAATGGACACATCAGGCGGTGGTGGCCGAATGGTGGTGGGTCAAGGGGCATTTTTATCTTTTAAGTTTTTGTATTAGGTTGAAAGGGCATTTTAGTAGTTTTTGGTTGGTTAATGGTCGAAAATGGTCAGTCAATACTGGAATATAGGGTTTAGGATTATATTTGCACTTATGTATAATAGTTAGGGTTATTTTTGCACTAAAAATCATCTCAAGGTCATATCTATACTTTCTCAATTATATATGGTTATATTTGCATATTTCCCTTTATATAATTATAAATTTGAAAAGTTTCATGAAAAGTGGTATGTCTAATGTCCATATACTTATGGACATGACACTTTATTTTTTAACTTAAAAATATATTTATCAGTTAAAACATGTAATAATGTGTTTTAAATGTGAAAACATACCAAATATTATATAAAATGTAAATTATTTAATTTTAAAAAATACTATGTGTAAATTAAAAATTAAAGCGTTTAATTTAACAAATACAGTGTACAAGTAAAAAAATATAGTAAACTGTCAATAACTTAAGGACATGCCACCTGTTAGGAGACATTTTCTTATAAATTATCTCAAGCACACTACAATAGAAATTCTTTACTTTTTATCGTCAACCGGGTCTATTATCATCCAGGATACTTCTGTCATGACTCTCATTTTGACTCCTCTAAGACACTAAAACGATTTCTTGTTGATTATGTGATTTCCTTAGTAGACAAAAAAGATGACGTGTCGTTCTTCTTCTTCCTTGTTCCCAATTCTTGTTCGGCCAGTTTTGTTAAACTGTGGTGAATTATGAGAAGATTCAAGGCTTGTTAGATATTATGTTTAAATGAATTTTCGTTTGGATTTATGGATTGTATGTAGTTAAACTAGATGATATGCCTTGATAAATTTTGAACTCTTTAAATGTAGCTATGCATTTGAGTGGATATTTGTTGAAGGCGTTCGTCAAGTTATTAGAAACGTTGGTTTGAAGATGACTCTGTTCAATGACTCTGTTCGTTGGTTTGTATTTATGCATTTGAGAGGATATTTGTTCTATGACTCTATTGAGTCTATTCGTTAAGTTATTGAAGGTGTACGTTTAATGATTACCTATCATCACTTGAAGAACAAAATAGAACGGTTGAGGGATGTGTAATATTGACACATGAATGATGTGCATAACATAACTAAACCGACTCGTTTCTTGATGTCACTATTCATTCTCAAAATTCAGAGCCCAGGCTTGCGAGTTCATGAAACGAATTTGAATGTTTCTAATATAACTAAAGAGTCCGTCTCCTGTGACACCGTCTTATCGTAAGACGAGAGACTAGATTGACAATAGGTAAAAGAGTAAATGAAATTTGGGGGTCAAACTACAATTATTATTTTTCGGTGCCAAAATATAAAACACAAAAAAACCGGAGGGCCAAACAACAAATTAAGAAAATCTTACCAGAAAATGCGTCTTCCTCCTTCTTCTTGCCTTCCCCACCGGCGCTGCCTCGCCCTCCGCTGTTGTTGCCTCGCCGCCTCACAGTCGCCTTCTCCACCATCTCCTCGCCTTCTCCACCGTCGAATTGACTTCTCCAACATCGAAACCCTAGTTTCAGAGATTCGCAGAAACCAAAACCCTAGTTTGAGGCTACGCTGCTTTCTACGGCTTCAATTCGTCACTGGTGATGGTGAATAAGCTCGAATCTCAATCGACGAAGTTCTCCGACCCCGACAGTTGTGTTTCCTGTAGACTTCGCATCAAATTTGGTTCAAATCGCATCGCGTTGGAGGCTAGAGATTCAAATTTGGTTTGCCGACGTCTTCGTCTTCGTTGGAGGCTAGGGATTTGCGAGTCGTCTTCAAATTTGGCCAATTTTGGCGTCGTCTTCTTCAAATTTGGCCAAATCCATCGGCGTTTTCAATTTCACAATTTTCCAGTGACATCCAGATGAACTTCCTACGAATTTCCAACGCCCTCTTACCGGATCCACAATAGTTCAGAGGGACCTTATATAATTTTTAACCTAGTTGAAATGGGTCTTTTACCATACTATTACTAAAATATGACACTTAAATAAAAGTGAATCAAGTTTACATTGTAAAATGTCAAATAAATTAGTTGAAACATCAAAATAAAATTTAAAAACATCATACAAAATTATTTTAATATATATATAATTATCATAGTTAATATCAAATAAAAATAATAAATTTGGATAGTGAAAATTCAATTAAATTAGTAAACTTATCAAACAAAAATAGCTAAAACATCAAATAAAAATCTTCAAAATACAAAAATTAAATAGTAAAAACATCAAATTTAATAATATACATCAAATAATAATAGTAAAACATCAAATAAAATATGAATTTATAAAACAAATAAAAATAAAAAACCAACTAATTTTTCAAATGATCAATTTATCTAAAACCAGTTTGTAGGGACTTGATTATTATTTACGGTGATGTTACATTGTGACGCGGTGATGATTCTTTTTTTTTTGTTTTACAAAAGTACGGATGAGAACTTGATAAAACACCATACATTGACAACTGAAAATTGAAGGAATTCGATGAATCATCATGGACAAAATAAATACATATGAAAGTGGCAAACTTTAATTTGAAATTTTACACTTGCATGTCAAAATGTCAATCGCCATAAATATCGAACCATCAAACATCATTCATTAAAAAAAAGTTCAAATGCCCTAATAAACTGCTAACATAAAATTGAAAAAAATTCAAATCAAGCTAAAACATCAATAACAATCAATCGCCTCAACACTAATAATCAACCATTATAGCTGAAAAATCTATGTAAGACAATACATCCCAAACAACCAAATTCTATTTTTTCCCCGACTTATTATTCTTCATTGCTCGCTTATACACAAACTTGCTTTCTCTCCTGCGGGTTTCGAAGATGATGACTCTTCTACTCCATCAACGCAATGGTCAAAGGTTGATTTCCAGTCTTCTGTTCAAGGGAACACCTTTGGAAGCATGGTTTCTCATACCATTTTTTTACTCAATAATGACATCGTAGAGTTTTATCTTGGAAAGTATTCCTGTGAAATAAGATATAACATCACGTACAGTAATTAAATTGTCAATATATGTAATTAAACATCACAATAGCACATATTACATCAATGACAACTACATTGAGGAAAAGTCAAATACATTATTTAAAACATCAATCTCAAAATTAAAAATATCAAACAGTACACACCAAAATATCAAAAGAACAAAACTAAACATCAGTTGCATACTTAAATATGAAGCCATCACAACCATCAAACACTGAAATTAAAAACATTACACTAACACACATAACAATACTTAGAGCTCAAACATGAAAGCTGGACAAGCATTCTTACACATCTAAGAAATGCAACAACAACAACAAAAATATAGCACAAATCGTAATAAAATCCTAAGATATCACACCCACAATCAAAGCAACAAAACTGAACACCAATTGCACACTTAAAACACTACAAGCATCAAATACTAAAATTAAATCATCACACTAACACAGATAAACAGTACTTTAAACCTAAACATGAAAGATGAAATGATGCGTCCACTTTATATGCTTATTTTAGTACTATTTAGGATCCATTTTGTGCTCTTTCATTACCAACAGATTGTATTTTACCATGAAATCCTCTTAGGAGGGGTAAGAGCAACTTTGCGCTCTTTTACCTCTTTTAAGTAGATTTTTGTGTGAACAAAGTAATGAAGACCGAAGGCCATTGAAGACTACACTCTCGAAGATTTTGAAGACTTGTTTCGAAGACGTGAAGACCGGAGGCCATTGAAGATCCCTTTTGAACCAGTTGAAGACTTAGAAGTTGAGAGGAGTGACTATGGAGATGACTACATGCCACAAGAAGAAGAAGAAAGTTAATGCAAAAATTCTGGTCATCGTCGCGAGTCGCGACGGACACGTCGCGAGTCGCGACCAACAGCCGTCGCGAGTCGCAACGAACAGGTCGCGAGTCGCAACGAACAGGTCGCGAGTCGCGACGGCGACTGACCAGAATCCTAACTTTATTTCTTCTCACTATAAATACTATATTTTCTCCTCCTCTGTTATTCATTCTGAATCTGCGGCTGCTGTACTATTCTAAACCCTTGTTTTTTTCATTTCTTTCATCTTTGATTCATCTTGTGTTTTGATTTGTTGTTTTAGATAGATTAGCATGAACTCTATTAGCTAATCTCATCTCTTGGGAGCAATTGACCTAAGCTTCCAAACCTATGTCCTAAGAACACTTTGTAGCTTGTTTATTACTCTTGCTATTATGCATTTGAGGAAATTTAATGTGTTTGTTGATTTCATCATAGTGGTTGAAAGCTTGAGTATATGAAATGCTTGTACTAATTGCTAGCTAGGGTTTGGGGAAATTGGGTTAAATTTCCCCCTGTTCTTGTTAGGGATATATAAGTATGATTTAGAGCTTTTGATTATGTTGATGAATTGATGATTGCTAGATAAATATGCAATGTTGAACTCTTTGCCATGTTTATCAATTGTAGCAAATGGGAGAGGTCTATGAGTGGTCGCTCTTGACCAATCCCGTGTAAATGCATAGGTCGGTTAAATGCTTAGTCACAGTGTAGTGGTTATAAGTGTTGCCGAGTTTGTTGATCCTTCGTGCTAAATGCCATTAATGGGATACCTTGAGTCGTGTTTCGACAACGGGAGTCATTGGTGAGGTTTGACAAGAGATGTCGAATTCACTCTTGCAAACTACTATCTAAGAAGGATAGAAGTTTAGTCTTCACAGCAAGTAGTGAAAGTAGTGAATTAGTTACATGTTCAATGATGGAAACAAGGTTTGGAAGTGAAAGTCAATTGCACCCAAGGCTCCGTAATTGTGTTTTCATCACATCTCTATTTGCGTTTGTATGATTAGCAACATTCCCTCGAATTGCTAATTGTTGTATTTCAATTTGCTAATTTAGGAACCATCCAACCAAAACTCCCTTTTTTGTTTACATGTTTTAACTTAGTATGTTTTCTCGTATATGTGTTTAAGTACTTAGAAAAATCCCTTTTCCTGTGGACGACCCCATCTTGCCACTATTTACATTACTGTGGATAGGACGCATTAAGGGCTTAAAAGTATTAACTTTGAGAGGTACGGCGACGACCTCCCATGAAACATTAAACCTGAAAGGTCAACAACTGTATTTAAAAGGTCAAATATGCAAAATAACAAAATTTACAGATCCTCTTTCCTTCTCGATTGCAGCAACGTTGGGCATGCATTCTTACACGCCTAAAAAATAGCAACAACAACACAAAAATTAGCACAAATCATAACAAACCCTAAGATATCACACACACAATCAAAAAAACAAAACCCAACATTAATTGCACACTTAAAACACTACAAACATCAAATACTGAAATTAAATCATCACTCTAACACAAATAAATAGTACTTTAAACCTAAACATGAAAGATGAAACAAAAAACCTGAAAGGTCAACAATAGTATTTAAAAGGTCACATCTGGAAAATAACAAAATTTACAGATCCTCTTTCCTTCTCGATTGCAGCAACAATGACAAAAACATTCTTAGACATCTACGGAAGATCAACAACAAAAAAAAGCACAAATCGTAACAAAACCCTAAGATATCACACACAATAAAAAATAAACATCAATTGTACACTTAAGCATGAAAACACCACAAGTATCAAGCGTTGAAATTAAAATATCAAAACAACACTAATAACAGTACTTAAAGTCTGAAACATGAAACAACAAACTGAAAACCCAAAAGATCAATGCCTGCAGCTAAAACATCACGACCGAAAACTCATAAACTTACAAACAATTCTTCTTCCTCGATTGCAGCAACAATGATGTAAATCTCCCTAGAAATCTAACAAACAATAGCAGCAACACAAATATTAGCACAAATTCGTAAGAACAACTCACAAAGCACAAAAAAATAGAGAAATCCCCAAATATTAACACATTGAACAAAATAAACCCTAGAAAATTACATGAACAAAAAAAGCTGATCAAAATTTAAAAAAACCAACAAAATATGCATAATAAATCTGAGCAAAGACATTACCTTCAAAGATAAATACGAAAGGAAGGTTGTATTGTGTTTGGCTGCCGGAAATCAAAGCTTTAACTAGAAAATTTCTGGGAAATTCACCGGAGAATGAAGCGAATCTTCCTTGAGTCACTGCGTTCTTCCCCTGCGCAAGAAACATGGAAGAAAACGGAGAAAAAAAGCGGTTGAATTGAAAGAAAATGAAAGAGAAATGGAGAGGAAGAGACGAATGAGCAGTTGCGCAAGAGAGAAGAAGGAGATGAGAGAGAATGCGTGAAAAAATAATGAGGGAAGAAGGAGAAATATTTTTATTTATACATGGACTTAAATGTAAAATAGTAAAATTTCACATCCAACCCCTAGACTTTTAAAAACTTTAATTAGAAACCACATGCTACATTCTTAACAATTTAATCCCTGGTTTCGCTGCAAGATCGTCTCGCACAAGACAAAGTTAAATGAAGAGGTTAACAATAAAGTAAGTGATTGAAAGTAATTAATTTCTTGTTAAAATAGAATGTGACATTATTAGTAAAAAATTTAAAATAAAAAGGGTCCTAATTGTAAGAACCTAAATTCCAATCAACTAAACAATCAATTATGAAAATGTATAACAGAATGAAATAAATGAAAAGGGAGTAGAGAAATTATACCAACTGAGGTAAATGGTTGAAATCGATGCAGGGGCGAGATTAAATCTCTTCTCTTAATTCTGAAAATGCCCCATAGTGTGTGATAGTTCAATGGCATTCTGAATCCCAGGATACAACTGCTATACTTTCTACTCTGCACAACTCGGTAGCAGAAACTGGCAAACCAATTTGGTGGCTTACTCTTATACTCGAGCACAAAGAACGTGAAGAACACAAAGAACAGAGGAATGAGAGGAGGATTGTGTTATTGGTGTGTTTCAGAATGAAGCTAGAGACAACCTTTTGTAGGCAAAGGGGCACTAACAGCTAGGAGTCATTCATGGAGTAATCCAAGCCTCTTCAATTCTGAAGGGAGGATTCCACTCCCCACAATGAAAAGGGAGGAAGACCAGGAGCGATTTACGCCTCAGCAATTAGGAGGGTTAATCAGTTCAAAAATAAAATTCCAAAATGACCTACTCGAGACTGAGCCCAACTCATCCCAATCCAATCTGATCCAAACCGAACCGCACGCGTGTGGTCTTGATTCAAGGTCTCCTAAACTCATTGAGTCAAGGTTAGTGTTTTCATGCTAACCTTTATACTAGACATATTTCCTTCTCATTCCCAATGTGGTATTTCTAATATACCACAATCCAAAATATTACTCTTTAAGTAATTAATTTTGACCCCTCATTTCTCATTCAAACATAACCCAAATTTAACATATGAGTATACTACAATATAGTACTCACGGAGACGAAGCCAACACTCTCTTATTTTGGTGCAAACGGTGACCGGAGCCCACCGAAATCTTGCCCAGAAAATTTGGCTCCAACAATCCCCACATGAATAGGAATGATTCCTATTACACATGTGTATTCTAGACAGATACACTTTTGAGAGTAAGAGCGAAGAATCATTGTATTTGGAAAGGTAGCATTTCTTAGCCTTAAACCATCCATAATGAATAGTTTTCGAATTTACTTGATCAGATAGTGAACATGATGACTTGAACCACCCAGGCTTTTGTGTAAATCTAGACAATGACTATCACACAGTTTCATCTTCTGACAGAACTTGGTTCTTTAACTGTGTTCATTTTGGCCTTGAACATCCCTGGTTATTCATGAGTGAACTTGGAGAATTCACCCTCTCTTAATTCTCCTAGAAATGTCCCCATTCCACACTTAGGTGATTGACCAGAAAGGGTATCCTATCATACCCCCACTTTATTTTTAAGACATGGAATCATTAAAAGCCACGCTTAACCTTAACTTGCACAGGTTGCACTTTTTTGTGTCATCATAGGAGCTGATAAGGATTCGAATCTCAACGTGCTTTCATTGATTCAAATTTATTTTGTTTGCCCCTTGAACCTATTTCTTGGGGTGTCCAATCACTTAGGTAGGGTTACCATTAAGCATCCTCTGTAGTCATAGGATTTAAACCCATTCCTCTAGATGACTTAACAACTTGATCTCGTGACAGACCGTTAGTGAATTGATCTGTTAGGTTGTTAGCTGATTTTATGTAATCTATTGAGATCACACCTGTTGAGATCAATTGTCTTATGGTTTCGTGTCGTCTTCTTATGTGACAATATTTACCATTGTATATGGAACTCAGTGCCCGAAGTACATCCGGTTGACTATCACTTTGTACACTTAATGATGGCACTGATTTTTCCCATAGTGGAATATACTCCATAAAGTTCTGAAGTCATTTTGCCTGTCCAGCTGCTTTATCTAAAGCAATGAACTCATATTCCATTGTAAATGTGGAAAACATCGTTTGTTTTGAGGATTTTCATGATACAACTGCACTGCCAAGCATAAATACATACCCTCTTGTGGATTTTGATTTTTTTTTAAAATTTGATATCCAATTATCATCGTTATAACCTTCTAGAACGGCTGGATATCGTCCATAGTGCAGCCTATAACTTCGAGTATGTCTCAATTAGTTCAAAAATCTAGCTATTCCTTTCTAGTAACTATGTCCTGGATTGCTTGTATAACGACTCAATACATCAACAATGTGTGCTAAATTGGGTCTTGTACAATTTTTCAAATGCATAAGACTCCCGATCACTCGGGCATATTCCAGCTGTAATATCCCATTACTTGAGTTTTTCATCATCTTGAGATGAGGGTCCTCGGGACTTTTAGCTATCCCACTTGAATAGTTCTTGAACCTATCAAGTACTTTCTCGGCGTCATATCCTTGTGACAAGACTATTTCCTCAAAGCATCTAAAGATTTTTATCCATAAGATCACATATGCTAATCTCAAGTCTTTCATGTAAAACTTTCCTTTAAGAAAGTTCTTGGTTTGTTTGATCATGTCTTTATTGCTACATATGATGAGCGTGTCATACACATTTGGGCACAACAAAATGTATCCATTTGGAGTATCTTTGACATAGATGCACTTGTCACATTTGTTTATTTTGAAACCATTTGTCATCATTACATTGTCAAATTTTTCTTGCCACTTTTTAGGTGCTTGTTTTAACCTATATAGGGATTTCACAAGTTGTGTTCCTGTCTAGGGACGATATAACTCTTAGGTTGTTTCATATAAATTTCCTCTTCAAGCTCTCCATTTAGAAAAGCTGTTTTTGCATCCATTTGATGTATTTCTAGATTGTTTGTAGCCGCAATTGCTATTAGCATTCTAATTGAAGTTATTCTCGTAACTGGAGAATAGGTGTCAAGGAAATCCAAGCCTTATTTTAGCATAAATCCTTGCACCACAAGCCTAACCTTGTACTTCTCTATTGAGCCATCCGTTTTTTTATTTTCTTTTGAAAATCCACTTGCTCCTTGGAACTTTTGAACCTGATGGTAAATCTATTAACTCTCATGTATGTTTTTTCATAATGGAGTCAGTTTCACTGCTCACCGCTTCATTCCATAAAGGTTCATCCAATGTAGACATGGCTTCCTTAAATGTTCTAGGATCATTTTCTAATTAATAAGCCATTTCAAAATCAGGACCAAATGATTTCTCCTTTCTAGCTCTCTTGCTACGTCTAGGTTCATCACTACCCTCTGTTTGTTGACCATAGTTACTTGCTTCTCCTTCTTCACAAGTCCGCTTATGACTTACTACATCCTTACACGGGAACACATTTTCGAAGAAAGATACATTTCTTGATTCCATTACTCTCTCTGTTTCATTTCAAGCTGCACACTTTGACTTTCAGCAGTTGACTAAAAAAATATTTTATCCATAATATCTTTCATTAAGGATAGTAAAAAATTGTAAAAAGTTGATATTTTGGAAATATATGCTACAATGAATCTAACAAGGTATCACTGAATAATATTTATACGTATACACTAATTCAATTTTATGGTCAAAGTTAAGAAGTTTTGACTAAATGAATAGTTAAATTACAGCTTGAAATGAGACAAATGGAGTATTGTATTTGTGTATATATCTGGTACATGAGACTCATACACCAATAATCGATAAGCATTAGTATTGTACGCATACCCAATGAAAATACAGTCAACGGTTTTAGGTCTAATTGTGACCTTTTTAGGAGGTGATACCACCACATTTTCTAGACACCCCCACAGGTATTGGTACAAAGGTACATTACCTTTACATAACTCATAAGGCATATTTCCAGTCACCTTAGGTGGTATTTTGTTGAGAATGTAGTTAAAGGTTAGTATAGCCTCCCCTCACATGTTCTGGGATAACCCAGATTCTTGCAACATTGCATTCATCATCTCTTTGAGAGTTCGGTTCTTTCGTTCCGCATCTCAGTTAGATTCAGATGAGTAGGGAGTGGTAGTTTGATGAACAATACCGTGTTCTCAACAAAATGCATTGAAAGGTTCATTATACTCACCTCCACTATCACTTCGGACAATTTTAATTGTTCTACTAAGCTGGTTCTCAACTTTCCACTTGTACTCATTGAACTTTTCCAAAGCTTCATCTTTGCTGCGTAATAGATACACATAGCAATATCTTGTGCAATCTTCTATGAAAGTCACAAAATACTTTTTACCGCCTCTAGTTTGTACAAACTTTAAATCACATAGATCTGTGTGATTAAGCCTAAAGGTTTGGTTGTCCTCTCCACATGTGGGGATGGTGTTTTCGTGAGTTTTGCCTATGCGCAAACTTCACATTTGTCTTTACTTGTTTTACATTTTGGAATCATGTTCATGCTCATTAGTCTATAAATAGATTTATAATTAACATGTCACAATCTTTCATGCCAAATGCTAAAAGACTCAACGACATAAGCTAAAGCATTATTCGTATTCATTAAAGACTCGGGTACATCAGTTTTTTGGATGACTGTTGTTACATTCATCTTGACCAGTCCATCATTTACATATCCATTTCCCAAATACACCCCATTCTTAGACATGACTAACATGTCGGACATGAGCTTGATCATAAACCTTTTTTGGGAGAGGAGAGTGCCCGAGATCACATTCTTGCAAATTTCTAACACATGCAGGACATTGTTGAGTGTCAGCTCCTTTTTGGAAGTCATCTTCAGCACAACCTTCCCTTGACCTTCAATTGTTGAAGTGGCGGAGTTGCCCATGAATATTTTCATTCCAGTCTTGCTCTTCTGATATGTTATGAACACACCCCTATCTAAGTAGATATATCTGGTGGCACCTATATTATACCACCACTCATTTGTATTACTCCCAACCATGTATACTTTAGTTATCACAACACACATATCTGAATTCTAGAGCTTTCCTTCAGTTAGGTTGTCTACTACATTTCCTTTCCTTAGGTTGACCTTGTTGCGACATTCATCAGCCTTGTGCCCAATCTTGTGACACTTGTGGCATTTCCCACTGAACTTCTTGGCGGGTTGCTTCTTGAAGATGCTCGAGTTTTGGGGTTGAAACTTTCTTTTGTTCCCCTTATGCTCCGCTAGATTTATTTTCTGCTCAGATTGCATCCCATCAGCCTTTTGGTTGGTTGACTCAATTCAAAGCTTGACAATCAAGTCCTTAACTTTCATTGCCTTCTGTTTGCGCAACAGATAGTGCTTGAAGTTCTCGCACTTTGGAGGAAACTTCTCAGGAACCTAATTGAAAGGTTTCACAGATATTTATACCTTTATTTATAAACTCATGGGTGATAATTTTCAACTCTTAAACTTGCTCCATGATCGACCTTAAGTCTACCATTTTGTAGTTTAGAAACTTTGACATTGCATGCTTCTTTGTGCCCGTATCTTCAGACTTACATTTCTTGTGCAAGGCCAATCACAAATCTTTACTCATTTTTTTTAGTAATGTACACATGTACAAAGAGTCAATCATTCATGTTGTTATGTAGCCCTTGCTCACATAGTCCCCTTGAATCCTATTGTCAAGGCTTGCCTAGGCGTACACATCAATGTTAGCTGGAGAGATGACATGTTTGTCCTCCTCGAGATACTTGTCCAGATTTAGCGTGGCAAAAAAGAAGTGCATCTTTTGACTTTGCATCCCGAATCTCGTTCCATCAAACTTGTTGGGCAAAATTCCCTCCCATTGAGCATTTAGCAATGCAGGCATCATATGCCTGATTTGATGAACACCTTTCTCCACTGTAGGTTTGACAACCTTGGGCTAAACTACCGGGGGTTGGCCCACTGGCAAATCCACTGGTGGTAAACCACTCCCAAACTGAATTTGGGGCGTCGACTCGCCAAGGTTTCCAGTATTGACATTCTCATTTGCCATTTTTCACAAATATGTTTTTCAAACAGTTAAACAAATTATTAATGGATTTAGAAAAGATTTGAAACACTTTTATAGAATTTTATCAAAATTCTTAGGAAAAACTTGTGGAGGGACACAATATCTCCTTAAAATGGCTAATCTCCCTAGATATGATTTTTGTTGGTTATTGTTCGGTAAAAGTTGCTTTCAAATCTTATTCATAAAAAATCTCCTCAATTTTGAAATTCAAATGTTCAAATATCAATTTCCAATTTTCAAGATTTGAAAATTTTAGTAATCTAGCAATACTTAATCGTAATTCTTGTCCTTAATTCAAAAACCGTAACAAACTTCAGAATTAATTTTTTTTTTTGGAAATAAGTATATATTCTCATTACCTAGGCCGTATAAGTACAAAAAGAGTAATCTCTATCTATCTATTCTCCTACATATCCCCTATATGGTATTTAACATCTAATTAGCACATTTACCTCTAAGTTTTGGTATCCTCCACAATCTATACTCTATACAATCAATTATACAATCAAAGATATTCACCTTCCCATCCTTACCAAAAGCTTTATCATTCCTATCCACCCAAATAACGTAAAAAACCTCTGAAAAGGCTGTTTTGATAGCCTAATTTTTCTAGCCTTTTCCTTTGGTTTGTTGTGGAATCCAGCTCTTCTCCAAATTTCATCCATTAAGCTCTCTATCCATACCCATCCATGACAAAACTCTCCTCCATATCTTTGCCTCCAATAGTTTTTTTAATGGCAAAGAGAACACTCTTAATCAACTGGACCCTACCACCATAGCTTAGCGTTCTGGAGCTCCAGTGTTGTATTCTTCCAATCATCTTGTCAATTAAAAGCTGGTACATATGTAGAGATAACCTCATGGTAGTCATTGGCACCCCTATATGCCCGAATGACAGTTCCCCTTCACTGAAATCTGTCAGTTCCTGGATTTCCCCTTTCTGCTCATCATCCATTCCTCTATAATAAGCTTTGCACTTAGCCTGGTTAACTTCCAATCCTACGGATGCAGTGAATTTCTTAAATGTTGTCATCATTTCCCCCCCAGATCCCCTTTCTCCTCTTGAAAACAAAAGAAGATGATCAGCAAAGCTAAGATTAACAATACTCAACTTATCACATCTATCATGAAATCTGAAAGTTTGATTTGTTTTTAGCTCCTGTAAACACCTGTACAGATACTCCATAACCAACACAAACAGTAGAGGGGAGAGAGGATCCCCTTGCCTAATCCCTCTTTTTGCAACCAGGATTCTAGATGGCTCCCCATTAATCATATATCTAAAAGAAACTGTACTCACATATGCCATAATCCATTCCACAAACTACTTTGGAAATCCAAGTTCATTCAAAATCTATTCTAGTGCTACCTAATCCATAGTATTATAGGCTTTCTGCAAGTCTAGCTGTAACATACACTTTGGTGGTCCTCATTTTTTGGTATATCCTCTCATCAATTCATAGGCAAGCAATATATGATTATGTATACCCCTTCTAGGAACAAACGCAGCCTGGGATACATCTACTAATTCCTCCATCTCTGTACTCAGTCTCACAGTTAGAATTTTAGAGATAACCTTATAAAAAGTGGAACAGCAAGGTATAGGTCTAAACTCAGATATCTTTCTAGCATATACTTTTTTAGGTGTCAGAGTAACTACTGTGCAGTTAACAACCTTATACATCATACCATCGTCAAAGAATTATTTAATAGCATTCAAAACATCCCGTTTCACAATATGCCAGTTACTTTTGAAAAACCCTGAGTTAAAGCCATCCATACCTGGAGCTTTCAGGTCACCTATGCTCTTTACTGCATTCCATATATCTTATTCAGTTACTTTTTCCACCAGCCTTCTTCTTGCTTCAGCTGTAAGAGATCTGCCCTGCCTCAGTACCCTTACATCAACTCTATTCAGTTTACTTGCCCTTGAACCCACCAGCTTCTCATTATTCATAACTAATTGCTCAGAATTCTCCTGCTACTCATAAATAAGATTCCCATTCTCATCCTCCAGTTTTCTGATCCCAGCTTGGTTATTTTTTGCCTTGACTGTGGCATGGAAATAGGAGTTATTTCCATCACCAAGTCGAAACCAATCTATTTTTTCTTTCTACCTGGCAATTTTCTGATCAATCCCATTCCATTTCAAAACATCATCTGTACATTGAATCACTCTTTCTATTTTTTCCACATCCATCCTTGAAGCTCCCAAGTCATGTTGAGCATGAAGTAATTCTTCCCTTGCTTTGATCAGTTTCCCCTGAACACCAGTGACACTACTCATATTCTTTCTCAAAACCTGCTGTAGCATAATCAGTTTTCTCCACAAAATACACATTGCAATTCCCCTCATAGGGCTTTCCCAACTGGTTTTAATGATCTCCTGAATCCCCTATATTGCCATTATACAGTTAAGAAACTTGAACATTCCAGTCTTTCTCCTTTGTTCCTTAAATACCCCAATACTCAATAAGCAGTGATAAAAGCTTCCTCCACTTTCGTAAGAACATTTGGAACCTGCTGAAACCACTCAATATTTGCTAGGATTCTATCAATTCTAGAATAGATTAATCCATCCTTATGCCTATTACTCCAAGTATAGTTCTCCCCCACCATATCACATTCAAAGAATTTCTTCTCACACATCATTTCCTCCAAATCAATGTACTCACTCCTCACAACTTCATTACCTCCAATTCGATCATGTACTTTGAGTACATTATTAAAGTCTCTCATTAGAATCCATTGTCCCTCCACCAGGTCAGCAAGTCTTACTATATTTTTCCATAACTTCTTTATGTTACTGAGCATATTATCTGCATATATGGCCGTTAGACTTACCACCTTGTCACCCTTCAAATTTGATATCTCACAATGTACAAACTGTTTAGAGCTACAAATCATGTTGACTTGTACCCTATTCCAGTCCCAAAGAACCCAAATTCTGCCATTAAAATGACCAGTATAATTGTCCACAAACCTCCTTTTTTAGCCAAATCTTTTCCTCACCTGCTCTGCTTTCTCCTGTTTCACCCTGGTTTCTACTATCACAGCAACAACAACTTTCATGGCTATGAGATGGGAGCTAATCTCACTATTCTTTGATGGATTGTTTAGCCCCTTTACATTCCAAGGAACTATCATGGGACAAACCCATGTACATCTGACAGATCATTCCAAATCTGCATTTGTACGGGTTTGCTCCAGTGAAGTTTTCCATTCAGCTGCTCCTACCCTCCATAGTCAACCTGTTTCTGAATTCCCTTGTTTCTCCGCTTATCCAGCTTATAAGGTTTATCATTCCTAGATATACCAGCATCCCCAGATATACTCGCATCTGCACTTACAGGTTTCTTAGCGGTATCAGCACTCAGGAGATCTATCTTCTTCTCAGTTTACTTCTCAGCGCCAGTTTCTCAGGTATACTATTAGTTTTGACCATCAATTTCTGGACTACTCTCTGTTGCCTCTCCCATCCCCTAGAAATGTGTCCTCCCACTTGACAAGTGTCACAATAGGGAGGTCTCCATTCATACTCCACAATCTGCAACAATTTCTCACCATTCAAGTCTTTGATACTAAAAAATTAATCATAATTCTTTTCCTTAATTCAAAAACTGTTACAAATTCTGAATTAATTTTAATTTCAAGATTTGAAATTAATGAGAACGTTACGAATTAATTTGAATCATTACTCCCTCAACTAGAATTGTAATTAATCGGTTTATTTTGAAAATTTGACCAAATTAGATCTCATTAATTGAAAGAATGTTACAAAATCCAGAACTAATTAGAATTAAAACTAGTTCAGTATTAAATTTGTTATAATATTGGAACTTAAATTGTTAATATGTTACTACGTTAATATTTCAATAAAAGTAGGCCGATGCATGAATAGCTTTGTTGTGAAGTTTGTAAAACTACACACTACGTTATCAATAATGCTATATTAATGAAATTTAGCAATGTAAGAGTTTAAACAATTTAGAACAAGTTAGACAAATTTGTACTACTAATTATGTTATGAACTTCACAATACTAAATTGATTACTTGTGTTTTTCAGAATTAAGATTGTTATAACCTAAATTCCAATTAATTAAACAATCAGTTATGAAAATAAATAGCATAATTAAGTAGACGAAAAGAGAGCAAATAAATTATACCAACTAATGTAAATGGTTGAAATCGATGCAATGGCGAGATTAAGATCCCTGCCCTTAATACTGAAAATGCCCCGTAGTGTGTGACGGTTCGATAGCGTTCCGCATCCTAGGATACAACTACTACATTTTCTACTTTGCACAACTTTGCAGCAGAAATAGACGAACCAACTTGGTGGCTTGCTCTCAGACTCAAACACGAAGAACAGATGAAGGAGGAAGATGAGCATTGTGTTATTGGTGTGTCTTAGAATGAGGCTAGAATCAGCCTTTTATAGGCAAAATGGCACTAATAGATTGGATTCATTCGTGGAGTAATTCACGCCTCTTCAATTATGAAGGGAGGATTCCACACCCCATGATGAAAAGGGAGGAAGACCAGGAGCACATGATTTACGCCTATGCAATTAGAAGGGTTGACCGGTTGACAAATCAAATTCCAAAATGACATATCCGTCCCAATCCGAACCGCGTGCGTGTGGTATTGAGTCAAGGAGATATTCCTAGTGTTTTTATACTGGCCTTTATACTAGAAATATTTCCTTCACATTTCCAGTGTGGTATTTCTAATATACCACAAATCCAAAATATTACTCTTTTAGTAATTAATTTTGAGCCCTCATTTCTCATTGAAATGGAACCCGAATTTAACGTATGAGTATACTACGACATAGTACTCGTGGAGACGAAGCCAACACTCCATTATTCCGGCGCTAACGGTGGTCGGAGCCTACCAGAATCTTTCCCAAAAAATAAGTTCCAACACTAATGATAATGAAATGAAGGGAGGTTTTTTATCTGGAAAATTAAAATCAAAGGCCTCTCAAAATCTTCCCTTTTCTTTAAAAAAAAATGGCTAAAATGCACTTTAGCGTAATTTGCCATTCATTATGCAATAAAGGTTGCAAACGAGACACGTCTAAATTGTTCCAAGAGAATGACATTTCGAAGTATATATGAGGCTCATTAGCAATTCATTACGATGGTTCAAATTGTTCTTCCATCACTTAATTAGTATACTTGTTTAAATTATTCAGCCTAAATATTAGGCAGATTTTAATATACAATTACTGTAAATTTTAATTGGAATGTGGTTCTTTCTAAAATAATATAAAAAATAGATGACTTTTATTATATATATATATATATATATATATCACATTTATGATATTTACTCCCTCATTTTTGTTTTATATTGGCTTCTATTTTTGGGCACTCTTTTTAACAAAGAGTGAAATATGTGGTGATGTTTGCATTGAATGTACAAAAAGTAAATTGGGTGGATGAAACAATTTAGAATTTACCAAATATGAAAAATGAGCCAATATAAAAAAAACCCCTTACCTAAAAGGAGAGCCAATATTAGAGGAGCGGAGGGAGTATTTCATTTTATCATTTTCTTTTTTCATCCAGAAATCGCCACTGATCACCGGCAACCGCCGCGTGTCGCCAGATTTATGCCAGATGACCGCCTGCCTCCGTCGATCTCCAATTGTTCTGTTTTATCCACCGAAAATTGCTTGTTGCTGTAGAGAGGTCACGCCGGTGACGCTTTCGACGACTCAAAGGCCTCTGCTGCTGGATGAGCCGACCTTTTTTACTATGGCACTGTTGTCGAGCACCGCTTTCGTGAGGCCGAGGTGCGGCGTAGTGAGAAGAAGAGCGCATCAAAGTGAAGATGAACTGGAAGAAGAACGCGACGACAAACACTGAAGACATTTCCGCCGCCGACAAATGCTGGAAGAAAAGTGCGTGAGATTCACGCGCTCTATTTGGGGAAGATGACTCGACACGCCAGCGTATTCTTTGCAATTTTCATCGCGTGAAGCCACATGACTGACTGTATAAGGTCCTATATATTTTTAAAAATTGATATTTAATTTGATATTTTATAATTTTTTGTTGTTGATGTTTTGTAATTTTTTGTTAGTTGTAATTGATGTTTATAATTTTTGGTTTGAAAATTTTAATTTGTCATTTAACTTGATAATTTAACCTTTGTAAATGGTTTATGATTTTCAATTGTTATTAGTTGCAATTGATGTTTATGATTTCATGGACATTTTTGAAATTGCTATAAAATTTGATAATTTAATCTTTGTTGACGTTTTAAGATTTTCAGTTGATTTTTTGTTAATTTTAGTTGATATTTATGATTTTCTGTTTTACGTTTTGAAATTGATACTTAATTTGACAATTTAAACTTTGTTGATGTTTAGTGATTCTCAGTTGATGTTTTCAAGTCGTATTTGATGTTTATAATTTTCAGTTTGACGTTTTGAAATTGATATTTATTTTTACAGTTAAATCTTTGTTGATATTTTGTAATTTTCAGTTGATGTTTTTCTAGTCGTAGTTGATGTTTATAATTTTCAGTTTGACGTTTTGAAATTAATGCTTGATTTAACAATTTAAGCTTTGTTGATGTTTTTCTAGTTTTCAGTTGATGTTTTTCTAGTTATATGTTTATAATTTTTAGATTAACGTTTTGAATTTGATATTTAATTTGACAATTTAACCTTTGCTGATGTTTTGTGATTTTCAGTTGATGTTTTTCTAGTTGTAGTTGATGTTTATGATTTTTCAGTTTGGCATTTTGAATTTGATTAACAATTTAAAATATGTTGATGTTTTATGATTTTATGTTGATATTTTGTTAGTTGTAGCCGATACTTATGATTTTCAGTTTGGCAATTATGTTGATGTTTTTCAATTTTTTGTTGATATTTATTTGGTTTTTAAAATATTTTTTGGTGCGATTGTGGTTGATGTTTTATGATTTTAACTTGATGTTTTGTTAGTTGTACTTCATGTTTATGATTTAAAAAAAAATTTGATATTTGATTTATTTTAAAAATATATTTTTTCTGCGATTGTAGTTGATTTTTGATGATTTTCAGTTGATATTTTTTTGAGTCTGTCTCTTGAAAGACGGACTTTTCATAAGTTACGGAAAGACCAAGGTTTAAAGTGTAAATTAGAAGAAATTAAGATAAAATTTTCGGGTTGCATGAACCGGGTTATAAATTTTATAACTACTACATGTTTCATACTAAAACTTTAATATTGCAACTAAGACCTTTTACCTTTTATTATTCTAATCAAACCCCGTCTTTCCATAAGCCTATGGAAAGACCGTCTTTCCCAAGACTTTGCCTATTTTTTTTAGTTATAATTGATGTTTATGATTTGAGTTAAGTGCTAAAATAATCTTAACTTTAGGTTAAAAGTGTCAATATAACCCTGCAATTTTAAAAAGGGTCAAAATAACATTTGATTCCGCTGATTTTTTAGTCAACATAAGTTTGGTCGGATTATAATAAAAAGACAATTTTGCCCTTGCTTAAAAAAATAGTGAAAAAGAGAGAAGCCTCCCTTCTTTGCGCCACCGCCGTTCTTTCTTCCCCACCTTTCCCTCTGCTAACATTTCTTCTTTCCCCTGCTAACGTTTCTTCTTCCTAACATTTATTCTCCCCCCTGCACACATATAGCAGAATATATTTGTGATTGTTGCCGTTATTTAATTCATGAAACCCTACATCAAATCTTAATTTCGACCCCCTTTTCTTTTCGTCGCCTGAGGGAGCTTCGTCGTTGAGGGTGGGTTTCGATCCCTTTTCTTCGTTGTCGAGGGAGCTTCGACGCCGGAGTGTTTTGTGCGTCGGTGGCTCCGAGAGTGGGTCAGGCGACGACGATTGGTGGTGGGGAGGAGGAAAGGAGAAAACCCATCACCGCCCGGCGGGGACGAAAGGAGGACAAGAGTGATTTGAGCAGATGTGTCGCCCGTAGGTCCGTCAAATAGGTTAATTGGATAAACTCATTATCCAAACTCAATGGATTATTATTCAATGTGTTATTGTTCAATTAACTCATTTATTAATGGGTCATAATGAATTGGGTCATAAATAAGTTGGATCATTAAATGGATAACCCATGAGATATTTATCCAATAAGTTATTATCAAATAGATCATTATATAATTAACTCAATAAGTTATCATTAAACATTTTCTATCGATTTGGGTTACAAACTGTCATTATCCAATGAGATCAGGTATTAAATGCTCATTATTTTTTAGGATTTGAGATGAGAATAATTATGTTAATGAAATTTTTTTATCTCAATGAGTCTCATATTATGTTAACTCAATGAGAACATAACAATACCCAATAAATATTCAAAATTACCCAATTAAATGCATGTGTAATATTTAACATAAATATTCACTATAATTAACAAATTATAATTCACAAATTAGAATTCACAAATTATTCGAGTTCAATCTCGTACAATATTCGAGTTTGTACAGTATTTGAGCTCGTACAGTATTCGAATTCAATCTCGTACAGTATTCGAGTTCGTACAACATTCGCACTCAATCTTGTGCAGTATTTGAGTTCGTACAATATTCGAGTTCAACCTCGTGCAGTATTTGAGTTCGTACAATATTCGAGTTCAATCTCGTACAGTATTCGAGCTCAATCTCGTACAGTATTCGAGTTCGTACAATATTCGAGTTCAATCCTGTACAGTATTCGAGTTCGTACAATATTCGAGCTCAATCTTGTACAGTATTCGAGTTCAATCTCGTACAGTATTCGAGTTCGTACAATATTCGAGTTCAATCCTGTACAGTATTCGAGTTCGTACAATATTCGAGCTCAATCTTGTACAGTATTCGAGTTCAATCTCGTACAATATTCGAGTTCGTACAATATTCGAGCCCGTACAGTATTTGAGCTCGAGCTCAATCCCAACTAATACTGTTCGTTAATTTCGTCGAGTTTACAAAACCAACATATTATATATTTTTTATTTTTATTAAATATAATATAATGTACATAATATTATATTACATAATATAATAAATGATTATATATTAGGAAAAATTAAATCATTTGTAATCAAACTTGTGAAAATTTAGTTATCTTGTGATATGAAATTATCCACGGGTCACCCATTACCCAACCCAACTCAACCCACAAAAAATTATCCAACGGGCAAACCATTATCCAACCCAACTAAACCCAATAACTACAATCCAATTATATCCATTAATCCAATGAGTCATTATCCAATAAGTCTTATCCAATAAGTGAAAATAGTATATGGATAACGGTTACCCAACGGGTGACCCGATCCGTTTGACGGGCTTAGGTGTCGGGCGGTGTGGTGGTGGCTGATGGAGATGGCTTTGGCAGCAATGGGAGGCGATCTGGTGGCTATGGGAAGCGAGTGGAGATGGGGTGGTGAGGTGGTGGTGGAGATGGGTGGTGTCAAGTGGGGTATTTTTGTGCATTTCATTTTCTAGTCTTGACTGAATTTATTTAGTCAATGCTTAGGAAGTTTGGCTATATGGGCACAATTTTTTTGAAAGTTAGGGTAAGATTGACAAATAAAATAATTAGTCAGGGTTAAATTGACACTTGCTAAAATTGCAGGATTATATTGGCACTTTCTGAAATTGTAGGATTATATTGACACTTTCAACCTAAAATTAGGGTTATAAATGTATTCATTCCTCATAATTTTTAGTTTGGGTTTATGTTGATTTTTTGTAATTTTAAAAATATTTATTTGATTTTTTATTATTTTTTAAATGATTGCATCTGGAGTAAAAATGACGGAAAAAAAGAAAGAAAGGTACCTAAAAAATTTGAAGAAGGGTTCCTGTAAAAATATTAGAAATAGATCCCTATAATAGAGTTAAAATTGCATAACGATCCCTCTATAGTTTAGCATGGCTAAAAGTAGACCATCTCTGATAACTGCATGAAAATACTTAATTGAGAGCGTATCACGTAATATCAAATAATGATCTTCATAATTTTTAAAGAGTCCGTCTCTTGAAAGACGATCTTTCCATGAGTCATGAAGGTATCAATGTTTAAAGTGTAAATTAGAAGAAAAGAATATAAAATTTTCGGGTTGTATGAATTGGGTTATAAACTTTATAACTACTACACATTGTATGATAAATTTTTAATATTGCAACTAAGACTTTTTACTTTTTATTATTCTAATTAAACCCCGTCGTTCCATAAGCTCGTGGAAGGACCATCTTTCCCAAGACTTTACCACTTTTAAATTAAACTATATAATTATTTGTATATTAGGATGTGATGGTCCAATAATTTACAGTCCGGTAGATATGTAATTATAAAACACTCCGGTTCAAATGTAATTTACACGTCCTTGCAACATGTTAATTATTATTAAATTCACTATAATCGTTGCTAGATGTTTATCCCAAAATTTTAAAAATATTTTTTAAAAAATATCTAAAAGTATAAGAGATGGTCTCTTGTGAGACAACCTAAACTTTAGGCAGGAACCTTTATGCAATTCTATCCCTAATAATTTTATAGGGACCTATCTCTAATTATTTTACAGGGACCTATTGCTAATAACTTTTCAGAGATTTTTTTCGTTCAATTTTTTCCCATCATTTTTCCGCCACCAGCAATATGTAAAAAAAATATTAAAAAAATGTAAAAAAACAATAAAAAAAACTACAACAAAAAGCTACAACAACATAAGCAGAAAATAGCAGAACATCAACTAAAAATCATAAAACATCAACTAAAAAACTGCAGCAAAAAATATATTGAAAAATTAAATAAAACAACAAAAAAAATATAAAAATTCAAATAAAAATCAACAAAAAAATTGAAAAAAAGTGTCGACTACGACTAAAAAAAACATAAAATCATAAAAACATCAACGAAACTAAATTATCATTTAAAAAAAATACAAACATCAACCTATATCACCCAAAAGCTAAAAACATCAATTATTATCATCTAAACTTCACCCAGAAAATGAAAAACGGCAACATAAGGAAAAAAATACTACAAAAAATCAACCATGTCATAAAAAAACTACAAACATCAACCCCTGTAAACTAAAACTCATCTAGAAAATGAAAAGCATGAACTTGAGAGAAAAAAACCCCTGAAAATATCTACAAAAAAGCTATGGTACCTCAAGAATATAAATTATTTACTCTGAAAATCTTGAAACATCAACGATTTTTTTAAGAAAAAGAAAACTACAAACATAACTCCTAACACCTGAACTTCATTTGGATAAATGAAAAACATCAACATAAAAAAAAGACACTACAAAAATCAACTCCTATTACCAAAACCTCATCCGAAAAATGAAAAATATCAACATGAGAAGAAAAAAACTACAAATATCCATCCATCACAAAAAAAACTACAAAACGTCAACTCATATCAATTAAACTTCACCCGAATAATAAAGGATACCAACATAAGAGAAAAAAAGATACAAAAATCAACAAAAAGCTACACTACCTCAAGAATAAAAAAATTTCAAAAAAAGAGAGGTTATGATGGGATTTGAACCCTGGTCTCTAACCTTAAAGCTTAGAACAATAACCACTATACCAAAGACTCTTATTCAATATAGACTTAGTCACACCTCATCTGAAAAATGAAAAATATCAACACGAGAAGAAAAAACAACAAATATCCATCCATCACCCAAAAAAAACTACAAAACATCAACTCATATCAATTAAACCTCACCCGAATAATAAAAAATATCAACATAAGAGAAAAAAAAGATACAAGCATCAACAAAAAGCTACAGTAGCTCAAGAATAAAAAAAATTCAAAAAAAAGGAGAGGTTCTGATGGGATTTGAACCCTGGTCTCTAATCTCAAATCCTAGAGCAATAACCTCTACACCAAAGACTCTTATTCAATATAGACTTAGTCAAATAATATTAAACATTAACATGTAAATACAGAACATAAATGCTTCAAAATAGAGGTCATACAAGACTCGAATTCCAGACCTCTAACATCATCAACAAGAGATATAACCACTACACCAAATGACACTTATTGATCATGAACTCAGTCAACAAATAGATAAACCTCAGCATGTCTTTGAATAAAATAAAACATGAAGTAAACCTCACCCCTCATGAGAAGAAGCTCAGACGTTCGCCACCACCGCTGTTCATCACCGTCGCCGCCGTTCACCAACGTCCGCGCGTGTTTGCACGCGCGGTCTTCTTCTTCACCGATGCATGTGTATCTCACGCGCCTGAACGAAAAATGCAGCAAAGCAACGCCACACCTCTCCTCGTTTCTCCGTCGCGTTTGCCTCTCCTCGTCTCTCCGTCGCGTTTGCCTCACCATGAATCTCGACAACGACAAATCTGAGAAGCTTCATTTTCTAATTGGAGGAACGAAAAATGCAGCGTTTGCCTCGCCGTCGCGTTTGCCTCCCTCGCTGTCGCAACAGCAAATCAGAGAGATTCGGCAAATCTCGACGGCAAATCAATCCTCTTCCAATCGCAGCGCTCCGGCGTCGCCGCACTGCGCTGTCGCTACGTTCAACCAGTAACCACCACTGTGAACCGGAAAAGGAAGAAGAATTGCGACATCGTCGTCGAATTGCAGAGTCTAGGGTTTCACAATATCGAATTGAAGAGCCTAGGGTTGCGCGATGGTTGATTCCGGTGATGGAGGCGGCGGAATCCGGTAAAAATCTAGCAAAATCTGGTGGTAACCGTCAGACAGAGGCAGTTTCCGAACGGAGGAGGGGGAAAGAAAAATAAAAAATTGATTTTTTTGCTTGATATATATATATATATATAGTATTTTGATAATTATACAATAGATCCTTAAATTTTTCACCATATTTTAAAAAAAATTCATTCCAAATAAAATTTCTTATAATTACATAATAATCCCCCGCCTAAAGTTTAGGCTACCTAAGAAAAAAGATTGGGAAAGTATAAATGTAATTTAGTGTGAAGTTGTTCTAGGTGAGCAGTATGCTGTTGTTCTAGAAGGGCTATGTATAGAATGGTGCATGGTTCGTTAGTCGTCGTTAACATGGTATGGTGGGGCGGTTCTTTACTGCTGAAAGCGCGGTTTCACTCCGTAATAATGTGCCACGACTCACGATTTCCCGCCGACATAATCCACTAATGCCATGCTCAACTCACCACTATGGTATGGTTTCCACGTCTTCATCCTTATAATTTCTCCATCAACTAAGTCAATACTCCTCTCGATTCTTTAATGGTGACATATTTTTTAATTTGAGATATTTATTTTATATTGATATTTTCTATTTATGATAAGTTTAAGATTATTATATCCACTCATTTTACTTTTTTTATTCAATTTAATTTCATCCACTCATTTAACATCTCTTAAATTCAAACACTAAAAATGATGTGCTACTTTTAGAGAAGTATCATATTGATATCGATAAAAGTTGATGCACGCTTAAACTTTATAGAACTCGATGCTAAAATATATTTTAATGTAAGAGTAAGTGATAGTTATTAATCTCATGTGGCAAAAAATTTCAGTGATCTCGGGGTACCTTCTATTCTCAAATGTCTAAAGTGATATTGTTAGTATCTATTTCATTAAATTTTAGTTAAAATCTATTCTGTTACAGCTTTTCATTGAAGTCTTAATCATTATTTATTGCACGACATTATAATTGTAATGGTAAAATTGAAGATCCGAAGAACATCATCGGTTAATTTTATTTGTTCGCATTACACTAAAGTTCTAATCAAAGTTTGTTACGTAGAATCTCAAAAGATGGAAGACCGTCATACACACTCTTAAAGCAACTCCATTGCAGGTCTCAGTTTAGTAAAGGTTATAGGCACAACATGTTGATAGTCTCTCAATACTAAAACACAAAATTAGTGGTAGACGTCAATCTCACGTGGCCAAAAGCTTGAGTGACCACGTCAAGTAGAGAATCTATTGTCCGAGGCCCAAAATGAGACAGTCATATCTCACCATATTGAATTCTGCCCAAAACTTCTTATTTTTATCACTTTTCCACTAAAGATTTAACCATTTAATTATTCATATGTCATACTGAACTGTAATTGTGAAAGTAGCATTCGAGATGAAAAAAAAAACCTTCGTTCAATTTAATTTGCTTACAATTGCACTGAAATTCTAATCAAAATCTACCATGTGGAAACTAAAAATGCGGGAGACCTCCATAACATAGGAGATGCCTTAGAGCACCTTTAGTGCAATAGTTTGTTGATAAAAGTCAGTTTACACGTCATATTGATAGACCCCCAATCAGACAAAGCATCTTCAACGAAAGGGTTGAGTGCAAACATCAATTTAAAGTGAACAATGTTCTTGTAAGACTTTCAAATAGATTTTAATTTAGAGAAGTTCATTATGAGGTTGTCACTTGTCTACCCAAGAAAAAAAATACAAGAATTCATAAATACACTCGGACATGATCAAAGTTTTGATCATTATTTTTATGTCCATGACATGTTGCATTTTACATAGCATAATTAGTAACTATTAGCATAGTTAGAGAATGTTTTAGCCACCCATTATATGTAATTCAGCAATGGAGCTGATGCGTAGAAGTGAAGAAATATGAGAATTTATGGAAGAGTTGAAACTGAGAATAGTAAGAAATCTACGTCTGTGGATTGGAATGTCGCGACCGCGGCATACGTCAATTTTGAGGATTTCGATATCGTATTTCTGCGACCGCGGAAGTCACCATCGTGGCCGTTGATTGCTCGATGCTCTCAAAATAATTAGTTTTATATTCTTATTCTAGTTAGGTTATCTCATTAGATATTTCCCTTAATTTTTATCTTAGAGTATTTGTGCTTAGACCTAAAATTGATTAGACATTCTTTACCTATTAGCTATTATTCAACTTTTATTTTAGATCTAATTTTTGCTATGAATAACTAAACTTCATTTGTTTTATCTAACGGTTGAAGTCATCGTTGATTTGATTGTGAAATATTAAACCTTATTTTATTTCCTGATGGTTGTATTAATTTTCCGGTTCTTAATTTCATTGGATCTTGTTGATTTATCTAGTCTAATCAGCTAGGTTAATCGGTATTTATTCTTATTACTAGGATTTATGAAGTTGGAATTCTAGATTTGAGAGTAGCAAATCATAATTTACATGAGTGTATGGTTGTGAAAAATATTTATTATGAAAGATATTTAATTGCATTTTAATTCCTATGCTTATTGATGCTATTAAGTGAGTATTGATGGTTTCAAAATTAGTTTAATCGTAAGTATTATGAGGGCTAGTTGAACTAATAATTATATTTGATCGGAATAGGAACAACAATAGGTTTGAATAAACTTGAGATATTTATGCTCAATCTTTGATGCTGATGTGGATATTTGTTAGATGTATTCATTTTTCAATCTTGATTACAATAATATTTTATATTTCTTTCTTTATCTAGTTATTAATTCTCCAATCATACCAAAATCCCATTTAATTAGTTGTTTGGTGATGTAATTGCTTGCTTAGAAATAGGGATCATAATTTCCCTAGGTTTGACCTATTTTAAAATTTTATTTTGATAAAGTAATAACGACCGTACACCAACCCTTGTCAAATTTGGCGTCGTTGAATTAGAAAAATTCTATTTCTTTGTTTATTTTTGTGTTTACCAATTGATTGTATGAACCCGTGTATAATTCACACATTTTCTACTAATATACCTCTTGTGAGACACTTGACTGCCCCTAGTTTTGAGTAGTAACCACTTGTTGTACAGTTACTTGAATTGACTAAAGGAGTGAACTTTGGGTTAAAATGTGGTTTAATTCACACGCTACTTGCTTTTCATGGTCTAAATGCAAAAGATCCCAACAAACTTCTAGAGTAATTTTACGTCGTCTGTGCAAGCATGACACCAGAACGAGTTATTGAGGACAAAATCAAACTAAGAATTTTAATTTCTCTCTCTCTCTCTCTCTCTCTCTCTCTCTCTCTCTCTCTCCCTCTTTAAAGGATTCAAACACACCAGACGGTATTACCACTTGGGCAAAGATGAAGCATACTTTCCTTGAGAAATTTTTTCCTGCTTCAAAATTTAACAGTCTAAAGAAGAGCAATAGCAACATTGTGCAACAGTCCGATGAGACTTTATATGAGTATTATTAGTGCTTCAAGAAGGTATGCTCAATTTTCCCCTACCATGGCTACTCTGAGTAAGATTTGATTCTTTACTTACATGGTTGTTTACTTGTTGATGAGCATCGTAGGGTGAATGCCTCTTGTGGAGGTAACATCTGAGCAAGACACCAAATGAATCATGTGAGATGTTTTCAAAACTTTCAGAGTGATAAAAGGAATTTTGTAAAGTGTCTGGTTCTCATGGAGATAGTGTCGCATCTTATTAAACACTTGTCACATAATACGATTTGGATAAGGTGAAAGATATGATAAGGAAGCTCATGATGCAAGAAATCCCTCAACCTGTAAAGACATGTGAGATTTGTTCTGATGTTTATCATCCTACATATGCCTGTCCCTCATGTTCTAGGTTTAAATCAGGAGAATACTTTTAATTAACTTTTTCTGGTTGCCATGCACGTTGGGAAAATTCTGATATTTTCCTTGTGTTCTGTGTTTTTGTCCGCTGTGTTCTTCAACTTCTTAAACCATGCATGCGTATGCATGTATATATAGGGAACAAATGAAATAATGCCGCACTTCATCATTCTATGAAAAGTCACGTAGTTATAACTATGAAACGATACATCTTTCCAGATAAGTTTACTAAGTTAGGCAATAACACCATAACCAATACATCATTCTTAATTCATCACAATCCTTTCAATAAAGGAATTAGGCACCACACACCTCTACCATCAGAATTATAACAAATTCTAAAATCATATATCTTTCCACACTCCGGGATAAGCCATGTTAGTCATCACCAACACAATTAATCCTTATCCTATCAACTGTAAACTCGTAGAGAGTTTATACAAGTATGCACTCCACACCACCGAACTTATTTTAACATCCCAAGTTCACCAACTACTCGAATCCAATTATACTTAAAAAATCTTGTGTTTCATAAAACACCAACAATCATCCCTCATTTAAGCATTATCCTTGATTTGGAAAATCTAATAACTAAACCAAACAAGTGCATAGATGAAAATATCTTGAAGATTGAATTTTTACCTTAGTGAACTACACATTCCAAATATTCGAGAATTAGGGTGTCTCTAAAGATTGAACCCTTCAACCCATTTGAACACTTATACAACTCGAAAGCTTACACTTGACACTATATGAGCCACGTGTCCCTATCCATTCATGAGTGCATACAAAGCCAAGCCAGGGCTTATTGAAGCAGCTACACTTCATTCTTCATATAGGCGAATCTCTTGAATCGTACACCTACAAATGTACCTTGTCAAAGAATCTATTAAGAAGTTAAAAACTTCAACCTAACTTCCACGCAGGTCCAAACATATTACCTTCGAGATATGAAATCATATGTTTCAATCTCAAAAAATGGATCTTACACATTGAATTTTACTGTAACGTCGTATCAAAGAAAAATTGGGTATCCCATTATCAAAGATTAAAATTGACTTTAAACTCATCTCGATCACCGACTTGTTTATCAAGTCCTTAGCTAGTCTCTTCGTCAAGTATTTTGCTAGATTGTGTTCATATCTTACAAAATCAACTGAAATCACATATGAGTTATTAACTTACGATTCACGCTATGCCTAGCGCCCAAGTGTCTAAATTTGCATTATACACTTCACTATAAGTTTTAGTCACATACTGGCTTAGGCCATAACAGAATTTCACCAAGTCTACAACCATTCAGCATCTTTACAAGCAGTACCAGCATATTATGAGATTTCATACACCGAATTCCGCAACCATTCCGCCTTTATACCGACAGTAACATCAGTTGAGGTTTTTGCTAATTTCTACTGCACATCTTCCTGAGTAAGGAATGGTCACCTTACTTTAATACTCTTGTTTTCCCCATATTTCAAGAGCCAACACATCCGTATTACAATTATTTAGAATACCGTGTTCTGATTCATTGGCATATAAATAAATATAAATTTTTTTATTATTGAAAATAAAAAAAATCAGCATTTGAATGAATACATAGAACATTCATTGAATACATAGAACATTCATCTTTACCCTTTACGGTAATAAACAAGGACAACCATGCATTTCATTAAAAATTCCATTGTCATTATGATGCCTTTCCGGAATACGCTGCCATGTATTTGATAAAAATATTTCATCATGGTAATATTATGCATAGATTGAGCCGCCCTGTCTCTGCCATGCATACATATATTACATGTTAAAAATAAACATACATGTGAGTGACTATGTGTCTATATTACAGATACGTGTAAAACTAATATGCTCTCATGTGGTTGCATGTCAAATAATAAAAACATATTCCAACAATTATATAATAAATGTTTTAGATTTACTCTACCCTTATCTTACCAGCCAAACATAGACCAAACATAGAAATTGTAGCGACGAAGTCAAGATATTTGAGTGGTGTAGATCGTATAGCAATTTACCCGAATCTTTCATTTTCTAGCCAAAATCAGTATGGCCTTTATTATTACTTTTGTCAATGTTTCTAACTTTTTTGCATATGCAATTAATTTAAAGTCTCATTACATGTGTATTTTTATTATAAAGCAAGGAAAGTAACATATCTTTGCGACCAATATCATCATTTCCCACGTAGTCATCATTCCCACAAAAAGATTCCGCAATGGTTCTGGTTCGAGATATTGCATCCTTTGAATGGCCAGGCCTTGCATCTTACAATATCTAATTCATGCATGTGCCACATGCACCACCAAACTCATCATTCAATACAGATGAAAAATAATCTTTAACATTGTCGGAGTAGATGCTGTAATAATGCATTCCAATGGAACGGTATAATCACGCTTGGATGATTGTGGTAAAAAACTTTCTTAGATATCGATGTGAGTTGCGTTAAGTATGCTTTTTCTTAAGGAGTAATTCGACCCTATTACACTCTTATGTTACACAAATTTTGTTCGAGGATAAAACAATCGAAAATACCTCCTGTTTTAAGCTTGACTCAAGAGAATACTTTTGAGTAACTGTTTTCTGGTTGCCATGCACGTTAGGAATCGTCTGATATTTTCCTTGTGTTTTGTGTTTCTGTCCGTTGTGTTCTTCCACTTCTTATACCATGTATGCGTACACTTGTATATATAGGGAACAAATGAGATGATGCAACACTTCATCATTCTACGAAAAGTCACGTAGTTATAATTATGAAATGATACATCTTTCCAGATAAGTTTACTGAGTTAGGCATCAACACCGTAACCAATACATCGTTCTTAATTCATCCTAATCCTTTCAATAAAGGAATTAGACAGTGTGCACCACTACCATCAGAATTATAACAAATTCTAAAATCATACATCTTTCCACACTCTAGGACAAACCATGTTAGTCATCACCAACACAATTAATCCTTACCCTATCAATTGTAAACTCGTAGATAGTTTGTATAAGTGTGCACTCCACACCACCGAACTTGCTTTAACTTCCCGAGTTCACCAATTACTCGAATCTAATTATAATCAAATAGCCATGTGTTTCATAAAACACCAACATTACTATGTCGAGTCAATGACATTAAATAAGGTGCTGCTGGGGAGGCAACACGAGGTATGTAATTTTTATTTATTTTTTACTATTTTCTCATTTATGTTTTCAACTTTTCCATTTTTTGAGTTTTGGGTAACTAACACGTGGAATGGAGGATTCGCTCCCAGACACAAATCTGTGCCTGCGATTATTGTAGTAATGGCCGCTAAAAATCCAATGTATTAATTCCAGGGAAAAGTATTGTGATCTTCCAAATATAGATGGAAACCCAAATATTTATTTGGCCCTCTCGATTCCATGATACCCATAGTAGAAAGAATGCTCTCTCCGATTTCACCTTCCACGTTTGAACTAAACAAAATGGATGATTTATCATAATTCACCTTCTTTCCCAACACTTCCTCGTAGTAATGTTATATCCATTTCACGTGTTTAACTTCACAGGTAGTTGTTTCACCAAATATTGGGGTATCTTCAGTAAAAAGTAAGTGGTACAGTGTTGGCGTTGATTTTGCTATTTTCAACCCTGCTTGCTGTTTCCTCCTTAAGCTGTCCTAATGCATTTGAGATAGTATCTCCTCACATATAATAAATAAGTAAGGTGATAATGGATCACCATGTCTGATGCCTCTAGATGGTGTGAGGTCGCCCAAACGTCCATTTAGCATAAATGAAAATTGAACAAATGATATACATTGTTCTATAAGTTTTATGAATTGTTCAATAAAACCCATAGACCTGAGAGCCAATTGCCAAATGATTTGTTCATGTCTAGCTGTATCGACATATATCCTTTTTTTCCTACTCTTTTTCCTTTAGTGAAATGGTTAGCTTCATGTGCAATGATGATGTTGTCGGATTTAAGCCGTTTTGGCACAAAAACATTTTGAGAGTCAGAGATAAGTTTATCAATGATGCTTTTGAGTCTATTAGAGATGCATTTTTGGATGATTTTTTACATAACATTGCATAAACTTATAGGTCTAAAATAAGGCATCTCTATCAGCTTCTGAACTTTTGGGATAAGTAATATTGTTGTATAGTTTAGATTTCTCAAAGGTTTACCCTTATTTAGCAACTGTAAAATTGATAATGTAACTTTTGAAGCCACAATGTCCCAATAGGCTAGATAGAAAGGCGGGGGCATCCCATTAGGACCCATCGCTTTGTTTGGAACCATGCGTTGTAGTGCTTTTAGAACTTCATGAGCCACATAAGGTCTATTTATAGTATTATTCATTTGAGCTGTTATTTTTGGTTGGATTAAAGAAGTGGCTTGGAGAATAAGATTATGTTGAAGATCTAATGATGTAAATAACTCCCGAAAATAGTGTAGAATTAGTAATTCTATTTCTTTTTGTTCCGAGTGCTATACACTATAAGCATATTTCGGTCGATATATGGTATTCCTCCATTGTCTCTTAATTATAAAAGAATGGAAAACCATAATTTGATCCCTTTCTTAGAGCTAGTATTGTTTTGATCTTCGTTTCTGTTTAGCATCCCCACATCCAGAAAATTTTCTAATTCATTTCTCAAATTTGATATTTTGAGTTGAATTTCTGGCATGATCCGTTTGAACTGCAATATTTCAATTTGTTTCGATAGTTGGTCATAGTTGGTCAACTCTCTTTTCTCTGACGTGAATTATTTTTAGCCTTTGTTGACTGATTTGAAGCACATAAAAAATTATGGTTGATAAATCTGCTTCAGAGTTATTCCAACTTTCCTTTATCTCTGCTTTACATTTTGGGGGGATTTATCCAATAGTTTTCAAAGTTGAATATTTTTTGTCTGCGTGTAGTGGCCGTCTAAGACCCACTTCTTCGAATTTGTAAGATAATATGAGAAGGGTCATAATTATGGTTAAATATTTGGGATGTTGGGAATAGATTTTGTTATTCAGTAGTAACTGCTCCATCGAATCCAGCTCGAACTGTGTGAGGATCTTTATAGTTCCTGCACCAAGTGAATTTCTCCCCCAAGAAGCCTAAATATGTTAGATTACATTCATATAAAACATTCTGGAACACATTAATTTGTCAATGAGGTCTACGGTTGACATAGTCTAATTCAGGTTGACGTAATCAAAATCAAATCAATGGCAATGACTATGACTCCCCCCGTCATGAATTGTTTCCGTTTTGCCATTTTCAGATACATACACATGTGCATCGTCATGTAAAAATAGTAATTGAATCATAAACTATGAATCTATAAAATTAAAATCAAACGAAAAAACAATAATCGAGACTTTATTCTAAGTAAGGCCAGACGCTCTGAATTTTTATTGAAATTTACAAAATTTAAATATAAGAACATTTTCTTATGTTGGAAAGAAAAATGATATGGGGGACATATTTTCTTTATGATGATCTTCAACGGTCTAAATGTTCAAAGGAAAACCAAGCACTTGAAAACACAAAATTTTAACAAAAGATTCATTGTGAGCAATTAACAATATTGAAGAGTCATTTGAAAACTATAAAGAGCCCATCTCTTGAAAGACGGTCTTTCCATAAATTATGGGAAAATCAAGGTTTAAACTGTAAAATAAAAGAAATGAAGATAAAATTTTCAAGTTGCTTTAAGCAGATCATAAAACTTATAACTACTATACGTTGCATAATAAAATTTTAATATTGCGACTAAAAGCTTTTACTTTTTTATTATTCTAATTAATTCTCGTCTTTCTCAAGACTTTCCCAACTATAAAATGCATTTGGGAACTTCAAATAATTTTAAAAGCAAACATATTGAAACAACCCAATACGTTTCCATGTTCATCTTTTTTGTTACAAATTCATAGATAAACGGCTTAGCAGAGGCAAGTTATAGACTCGAACCAGACTTTATTGAAACGTCTTGGAATTAGCTTCTTTTTGTTCCTTCTCTTTCACACTTCTCACAGCAATCTATAAGCCAAAGAAGATTATATCATCGTCATTCTGCATTAGTTACCTGACGTAATATTATTACTTGAAGAAGAATTTATAAGAAAATTTCTAAGACAATAAAAGTCTCAGTCACATTCTTCTTAATCCAAAAATATATTCAAAAACTTAGTCAGTCACGGGAGAATCGGAGATAGACACCATTAACATAATTGAGCTGAATTTCACTGAAACAACCTAAAAAATTGAACACAACCATAAAAGACATAAACTATCAGTTTTCAGGACAGTGCAAAACTAACTTTCATACAATCAATCGAAAGGATTCATAATTTCCCCCCGCCAGTTTATGATAGCATAACACGGACACACCCAGAAGGATTCATAATTCAGCCTCCAGAAGTGCTGCCTCCTAGAAGTGCATAAGGTCACATATAGCAAGCGTTTCAAATGCATATGGCAATTTGAAGGCGAGGGCTTCAAATTCATATGGTCTCATTCTACACTTGCTTGAAGCTGAGAGCTTTGCTAGTAATGCAAAATGGGCCATTCAGCCCAAGATCATTTAAAAAAAAAAAAACTTGCTTTTTACTCTTTGTCCCACATTTTTTTTACACAAAGAGTCGGACACTTATATTACTGAGGAGTTTTGGTGGTTGAAGCCACCTATTACATGACGAGCTAGGTTATGAGCATTCATTACAATTGATCTAGGAACTTTCATTATGTGTATGCTAGTGAACACCATTGCTAGCATTATGATGCTTCTGAGTAGGCCCTTCAATCCTGGGGGGAAGTTTGAGAAGTTGGGGATGTGATTTAGAGCCATCTCACAGCCCATTCGTACACAAATCTGTGCAGCCACTCGGTTCCTTGCATCTATCATAGCTTCATGAATCGCGACAAGCTCAGCTTGGACTGTCGATAGTGCTTGGATGCTCTGCGCTCCATACCAGTGATTTTCACCTTCCCCCTGTGTTGCCCACCATGCTGTTGTGCCCTTACCGTCCTGTACCTTGAAGGCTGCGTTTGTGTCAACCGTGTCCAAGTGTTGTATGCCGGGTTTAAGTGAGCTCCATGTGCAAACCATAGTAGGTGTATATCACCCATTTTTGCCCGCATGGGCTCGACAACTTATGTTTGGCGTGTCGTTTAGTCCATGTCTTCTGGCCTTGAGTTGGGTTCTGTTAAGGTTCTTGCTCCTGCTGGTGCTTGATCAGAGTTCTCTGCTTGAGTAGCCTTTATGATGGCTTGGAAAGTTTCTACCGACACTTGTTGTTGCTCAATTGTGGCTTTGTTCTTGGCACACTAGATCGCCCATATGGTGACGCATGTGAGTTTATGTCTTCGTCTTCTGGTGCTTTCTTGAACCATTCTCTTAATTAGGCTTTGAGTTCAATCAGATTACCCTGATGGAAGTCAAACCCTCAGTCTGGATGATCTCCAGATTCTCCTTGCGAAGTCGCACTCGAGGATCATATGTGTTGGGGTTTCCGTTTGAGAGTGACACATTTGGCAGATAGGAAAAACCTCCATGTTTCTTTTCCTCAAGGTCGGACCCATTGGTGCTGCATTTTGCCCAAGTCTCCAGACCAGAAACTTTACTTTCTCTAGTATCTTAGAGTTCCATAGCTTCTTCCATAGGTGCTTATTAGGTTCTGAGCTTTTGGTCAGTGATGAGCCCAATGGCTTGTGTCTGTCTCTTGAGTTCCATGCCTCGTGGTAGCCACTTTTGACTGTGTATTTCCCCAGCCAGTCCTTGTCCTAGAATTGGTAACCCTTCTGACTAAGGGGAGTAAAGAGGATGTGTATTCTTGCGATATCATTTACAATCTCTGGGTTGGAGAACAGTCTAAGCAGGGGTATGTGCCATTGCTTGGCATTGTCAATGAAATTGCTCACTATGAATTCGAGCTGGGGTAGTAGTTGTCTTTCATATCTTATTGGATTCTTATGGTTTGGGATCGAATAATCTTGGATATCTATTCCATGTCCATTGACCACTTTCCATTTGAGCCCGTCATTGATTAGATCTCTGCCCCATAGTATTCCCCTCCATCCCATGTTGCACCTTGCTTGAGTTTAGCCTTCTGGAAGTCCTCCCAGTTGCAGTACGTATTGAGGAGCAACTTGGAGAAATATGAATGCTTTCCAGTAACTAACTTCCACGCCAACTTTCCTAGCAGAGCCTAGTTCATTTGTTCAATGGAACGCATACCTAGTCTTCCCTGCCATTTAGAATGGCACATTGAATCCCATGATTTCCAATGTATTCCTTTTCCATATGTATCCCCTGCTCAGATAAATCTGGTGAGGTGACTGTCAAGCTTTTTGCGAATTTTGATGGTATTCGGAATGTACTGAGGGTATATTGTGTTGTTGAGGCTAGGACATGTTTACTTAGGGTTACTCTTCCCATGACCGAAAAATCCCCAGTCTTCCATATAGACATCTTGGCCTTGACTCGTTGGATCAGCTTTTTGAACATTTCTACATTTGGCCCTGCAAAGTCCATGTCGTGTCCTAGGAAGTTTTCTTTGAGTAGGTCATTGAAGACTCAATGTTTGGCTGAGACGCTCTTTTATTTTTGGCTCTATATTCGGGCTGACTAGCAAAGCCAATTTTTGGAAGTTTATTCTTTGGCAGGAGTAGGCCGGAAACAGGTTTAGGGTTTGTGCCATTTTTGTTGATCCTGTTTCTGAGATGTTAAAGAAGAGGATGTAGCCAACCGCAAACATCAGGTGTGAGAATGGTTAGACTGAGCATCCTATCTTTACACCTGGGTAGACCCTTTGGAAACTAGTCGACGCTATCATTGATGAGAATGCTTCCTGGCATAGGATGAATATGAAAGGAGAGAGTGGGAACCCTTGTCTAAGTCCCTGTTTTGGCTAGAATACCCTCAAATTTGTTCCGTTGAGCTTTATGGAGTGTGACAAGGTGGTGACACATTCCATGACCCAGCTTATCCACATATGGGGGAAACCCATCCGTTGCATCATCTTTTCCAAGAATTCCCAGGACACCCTGTTATAATCCTTACTCGTGTCTATTTTCATTGTTGCCATTGCCTGTTTTCCCATATTCTTCTTGCGGATGAACTCAATGAGTTCATGCACTATGAGTGAGTTCTCCACGCTAGATCTTCCTTTTACGAAAGCAGACTGGTTTCCTGAGACCAAGAAGCCCATCACTTTTTTTATTCTCTTTGCAAGGATCTTTGCGATGATCTTGTATGTCACATTGCACAGACTTATCGGGCATAGGTCTGCTGGTTCCTTTGGGCATTTCTTCTTTGGGATTAGAACTAATGTTGTGTGGTTCCACTCTATTGGCATAGTGGATAAGTGAAGAACATCTGAAATGCATTTGTCACTTTATCCCCCACTTCCAACCAGTAGTGTTGGTAGAAACCTGGTGGTAGGCCGTTCGGCCCTGGTGCCTTCCATTTGACCATTTGGAAAATGGTTGTTTTTATTTCCCGTGGAATAACTGGACACTCTAACTCCTTCTGCTAATCTGGGTTTACCCCCTTGGTGATGAGGTTTAGGATATCCTGCATTGTTGATTGACAAAAAGCATATGCCGACATAACAGATTCTATGACAAAGAAAGAGCTTACGTGGTTGTAGACTAGTTGTTGAAGATCCTCTTGCTTTGATATCCATGCTCCTGTTCCATCCTTGAGTTGGGTTATATGGTTTCTTCCATTCCTTTTCTGCAATTTTTGGCGGACTTTTGTGTTTCTATCTCCCTCTTTGAGCCATAGGGCTTTCACTCTTTGTCTCTAGTAGTCATCCTGCATGGTGAGAAGGCTCTTTAGCTCTTTTGTTTTCTCACACATGCCATCCGTGTCCTTCTGTCTTTGTTTTGCGTCGAGCTGCTATTTCACCTGGTTTTATTCTGTACTCCAATTTGTCCACGTTCCCTTTGGCCCAACTGTGTAACCTTGTCATAGTCTCATTTAACTTCATATTAAAACCTGACATGATGTTGGTCTCGAATTCGCTCGTGGTTGTCCCTTGTGGTTGGCTTAGCGCGGATTGGACTGGGCTCCAAACACGTTTTACAATCTCATTGGTTTAGCTGTATTTGATCCAGAAGGATTCAAATCTTTTGGCTGATGTTTCACTCCTCGCCCCGTTGATAGGATGAGTTTTGATGGTAAGGGCTCCATGGTCAGATCACATTATTGTGTGGTTAATTAGGCTGTACTTCTGGAACATCGCCATCCATTTTGGTTTTGTGAACACTCAATCTAGACGTTTTAGAATCAGGTCACCACATCCACTTCCATTTGACCAGGTGAACCATTGTCCCTTATTTCTAAGTTCACTTAGGTTTGCCTCCCTTAGTAGGCTTTTGAGATCCTTTGCATCTTGAAAGGTTACCGGCCTTCCGCCTGATTTGTCTCCCCTGTCTGGGACCTAGTTGAAGGCACCTGTGATGAGTACTAGTAGGGTGGTATTCTATAAGACCACGTGTTGGGTGTCCCACACTGGGTTCCTTTCGGGTCTGTCGGGATGCCTGTACACAAGGATCAACATCCATTCATTGCCCTGGGCGGTCGTGACTCAGCAGCATACAAATTTTTTTGTAGTGTTTAACTACCAATACTACAATATCTGATGACCAGGCTAAGCAAATCCCTCCACTTGCTCCTACTAAATATACTACTTCTCATCTAGTGAAATAAGTCCCACCTAGCCACTTACTAGCCTTACTAGAGTCACACTTTGTTTCAATTAAAAAGACCATATTATGGTTATAGTGATTGGTGGTATGGTTTAAGAATTTTACTGTCAGGGGATACACCAGTCCCCTGCAGCTCTAGCTGAGTAGATTCATATACCTCTGGGTGGTTATTCTGGACCAACCACCGAAATACTGCAGCTTTCTCCTTCTTCTTCTTCTTCTTCTTCTTGCTGCACTATTTGAACAGCAGTCTCGAATGTCCTGACTGTGACTATGACTAGTTCTCCCTGCTTTGTTTCGAGTGCGTGATCAATTTCTGGGAACATCAATAGCATCTGGTACAATTGCTCCTCCTCCTGCTCCCCTGTGCATCTTCTTTTGTTGAAAGTGATTCCTCATATCTCATCATGAAGGTGTCTCTTTCTTTTAACTCCCCAGTCTTCCGCTACAGGCATGTATTCTACCATTGCCCAGTGGATTGCCTTCTTATGCGTATTCATTTGTGCCAGATTATCATTCCTTGTTGATCCATCAGCTCATGTGCAGCGGTTGATTTTGGCCAAACTGTTTGTCACCTGGTGCTCCCCACTCTGCTCTTTCTTGCATATTTAGTGATTTCTAACATCCTTACTCTTTCCATGTTCTTTTCTATTAGGATTCTGGTTGCAATCGTTGATTTTGTTGGGGGTAAGTTTGATGTTCCCTCTCTATCCAATAACCCAAGTGACTATCTGGTAATTGCCTTGCCATTTGATTTTGGTGCGAAGTGTTTGATTGTTCTGGAGCCCAATACTCAGACTTGAGCTCTGTCCCACTTCAAATGGTGCTTTCTCTTTCAGCCCATCTTCCTCCTTTTTTTTCTTGCCTTGATCAAACCATATGGGTTGTCCACACTGTTACTTTGACTTTCCAAATTGATCAAACCATACGTATTATAACCAACGTACCCCTCTTCCTGAGGTTACTCCTTCCAGGCTTGATTAATTTTCCCCAATACAAAGGTCTACTTTGATTGGGTTTCAAAATCGTCAGCGTGCTTGGGCATATGGTTCCTCCAGTTGATTTCATCTGACTCTGTCTCTAACACTGGCCTTCCAGTTGCCTCTCCTCCTGATGACATATCCTTGGTCTTGTTTCCTTCTAGATCAACCTCCGACGGTACCTTACCAGTTTGCTCTCTTCCCGGTACCGTATCCACTATCCCACTTTCGGCATTATTTCTGTGGCCAGCCCTGTATCCGTCCAAAATGCTGCCACTTGTTGCCGTTGTAGGTGGTAATTGAGGAACGACACAGTGAGCAGCAGGTATCGGTGGTTACGGCGCCTTATTTTACGATCCGTCAATTGGTCGCTCCTGGTGGTCCTTAGTCAGTGCTTCCCCGGTATTTTTAGCCATATGTCTTCCTGCATCTACTGGGACAGCTTGAAGAGTTCATGCCTCACCGTCAGCCGTGCCATGTTCTGGTGCCTCTATGGTGGTGTCCAAAGACCGCCGTTGGCCATCCTCTTGTACATGTACATTATTCTCCTACCTTGGCCCATTGTCTCTTGTGGTGGTTTTTTCTGGATATTGTTCTTGGGCTTGATTTCTTATGGGCTGGACTGTAGCCAGTCAGTTAGGTGGGTTAACTATTGAGAAGCTTCCTTTATTCTATTCCCCACTTGCAAGCATTAATATCCTCCTGCTTTCTCCATCTAACTCCACCCTGCATTCATACCAAGTCACATTCTCCTTCATATCTTTCTTTTTCTTTCCATCATGGCATCTATCTCTAGCCCTTCTTTTCTTTCCACTTGCTCCTTCTCCTTCATCCTTTCTCTCTATCAGTAAGGGTTGATGAGATCCGCTTGTTTCTCCACTTTGCCTGGCTGAGTATTCATTGCTGTCAGGTTTATTCGGCTCAGAATCTGAGCTTTGGTGCTAAAAGATTGATGTGCCAGTAGGATCATTAATTAGAATCCCATTTTTGCGCCAGGGAACATATACCCTATTCCTTTCTGCTCTCTTTTGCAGCTTGGATACTTCCTCTAGCTTAGTTTTTCCTTTTCCTCCCTCATCCATCTCCTTCTCCTTCAAACTGTTGGTAGTAGTCAGGCTAGCTTTGATTGCACTATGAAGGCTCATAATGACATCAATCTCATCACCAAGATCTCCCAAATTAATGGTGAGATTCAAATTAAAATTGAACCCCTCTTTGTTCTGGTCAAGGTCAACACCAAAATAAGGATCTTCCGAAAATGCTCCGTTGGTGAGAAAAGTCTTTGTTACTGTTCCATCTGCCAGAGTGAATTGTTAAACTCCACTTTGTTGGCTGGGAGATGTTCCGCCACTTCTTCATCGTCGAGGATGTACCTTCTGCCACCTGTGATTGTGTATTGCTCAGTTACGATCTCACCGTTTTTGCCCTCAACATGTCTCATTCTGATCACCCCAGTTTAACTTCCTCTTGCTCCTGCTGGTGGTTTTGTTGTGGTGATGGCAGTGGGTTGAGATCTTGCCTTTCCACTTATGATGCCCTGTTTGATGAATTGTTGCCTTCTTTGTAGTTCTCCAAAAAGTTGGGGACTTCCGGTAAGTTCCGTAGCCTCTCCCTGGCTTCCACTAAACCTTGGAGATAGATGTTGATTTCATTTTTCCAGGCTAACCTCCTTGGGTTCGGCTCAGCTGGTTCTTCCTTTGGCTCCTCCTCTGGTTCTTTTTCTGCCAAGTTTAGCACCTACGGGCTCTCTGGAATGTAACCTTGTTCTACCTCCCATAACTCCTCCGGGGTGGGGTAAATTTCTTCCACATATTTAAAAATATCTAGAAAAGCCTCTTCCGGCAGGTGCAGAAACATGTGTGCATTGGTGTGAAAATATTATGGGGAGAACCTTGTAAAACTTCTTACTGACATGTTTCCATGCACACGGACTGCAGGGAGATAAAGCTCCTCTGAAAGGTCTCTGTATATCTCAAGATGTAGTTCCTCCACTAGAGCTGCTAATTTAGCATTGATGTGCCTCTCAAGAGCCCCCTTATCCTGCTAGTGGCACTGTGGGTAGGTGTGCCCCAGTGCTCCACATCGCCTGCACATTTTGTGCACTCTTTCATATCCAATGGTTATCCAAACCATACCGCCTCTTTTTAGTTTCAACTAGAAACTAGAGGCTAGAGCTTTCTGGACCGGCGTTCATACTCTAACACTTACATATTCAGCATGCTACAGTAAACTGCCTCCAAAATCTACCTTCTCGGCATCGCCAACCACTGAGGCAAAATTTTTTATCGTACTCCTACCAAAATACTCCAGAGTGAGTCCATAGATGCGAATCCAGGTGAGTACTTTGGTAACCACCATGTGTGATAGAACCATCTCTGGTACTAGTCTGTGCATTACCATCAGCCCACTAACTATGTTGACTGGGCCATTGTGTAGCACTGTGAGGAGTTTGGACCTCAGATAAATTTGGATGGCATAAATTTTCCATTCTTTGCTAAGACATGGTCCCCTTCTCCCCAGTAGTTTGAGATGAGGAGTTGCATTCTTGTTAGGGCAAAGTGTTGGTAGTTGAGGAATACACTGCTAAGCTATTTTCAAGTAAACTCTAACCTCTTTGAAATTCATCCTCCTTCGGCCTGAATATGACTTCTATCCTTGGGGGTAGATTAATGGCTCGGTTGAGTTCATCTCTAAAGAGGATGTCTCGTCGCTCTTCTGAGTTTTCTGAACTATATCTTGACCCTTCAGACCAATGTTCCTCCCGGATCCTATTCGCCATTGCTTTCTTGTTGCTGGTCTATTGACTTTGAGCTCGTGTGCTGCTATATATCATTTTTTGGTTTGGATTATGCTTGGTTTGGTTTTTTTGTTGTAAATGCTTGATTGTAACTCATGGGTAAAGTATGTAATGTTGGGGATTTTTTGGGGACCTTTGCTGGGGTGTTTTGGTTGAAAATGTTTTCACGTGTGTTTGTTCTTGTGGGATGCAGGGACTTGGATTTTGTGGGGCTTGTAATGTTGGTTTTGGGATATCTTAGGCTGTTGCTGGATTCAAAGGGATGGATTGGCGGGTAGTGTTGTTGATCTTGGTGGAAGTGAGGATTCTCCTTGTTCAGAGCTGTTAGTTCGTAGAAACTTTTTGATGCTCTCTAGTCTAGAGAGAGAATGTCTGGTTAAAAGAAGACGTCACTTATTTTATCATTCGTGTAGGTTTAACCGTTTAAGTATGTCCCACAATGGATGTTTAGAGGGAGGGTATCTTGTTTATTCTTTACTACTTTGAGAGAGCAAAAATAATAAAGACCCATTGCGCGCTCCTCGGATGCTGCTGACCACACTCCCCAAATGTGGTAAGGCGAGCACGAGCTAGGGCTTAAATTCAATTTTTAAATTTCTTAGTCCAAATTACATCCATTAAATATATTTTTTTGAACTAGTCTTAAACTAAAACCTTACCTACATTTTAGACGTGATTAAACGAGTTTGAAACTTTCTGAGATGGTAAAAACTGTATCAACTCTTCAGTCAAGCTTAAATGTTAAAATTGGTTTTAACTCCAACATGCTTCCAAATTTTAATATGTCCATAACCATTCCTATTTTTTGGTTTGTCAAATCGTTCTCCAGATTTTAAGTCCCGGTTGTTGGTTTGTGCGCCTATAAAAGGGAATTTTTTTAGCAGTTCTAGAATGCATTTTTCTACACTCTCTTCTTCTCCATCATCCTGCTTTCACACAATTCTAAGTTTTGAGCATAGTAATTTGAGTTCCTAATCACTGCTTGAGTGCACAAGTAAGTGAGGTTCTATGATACCTTGGGGAACGAACGCCTTTATTGAACCTTGCACTACGGGTTGGAGGAATTTCATTTCAAAGGTAGTGATTCATCACGCCTATAGTTCTGATTTCAAAAAAAATTATTCTTTTAAACTCGCTTTCATAATCAAAATATTTTTCTAGTGTTGTTCATATTCGAAACCAATATGTTCTAAGACAAATGACCATACATTCTCTTCGTACAAGACCGTTAAATATTGCTATAACCATAACTTTACCAACAGGCTTTACCACTTTGTGGCACTCTCAGGCTTTAGCAACTAAACTGAAGAAGAAGAAATGGAATGACAAGCTTTAGTTGCATTAAAAACGATGGCATTTTGATAAAGGAGGGGGTCAGCTGTGATAAAACAACATTGTTTATGCAACTAAATGAAAAATGAAACTTTTCTCCAATTAATTGGTTGATACAAAATGGATGGAGAATCTGCTTTGGACAAACTATTTTATACGGTGCCGGGGATAATTCGCAAAACTCCATTTCCATTGAGAATTGAATGGAGTTTTCCCGTATTTCGACCGCAGAATCTAACAGAGACTAGGTGAAAGCGTTGACGAAGAAATTGAGAGAGAGCATTAGGGGCAAACTCAACTGATTCAACTCAAGCAATCACTCTTCATAATGGTCGCATTGGTAGGGATGGACAGAATGACTACTATAACTTGGCCAAGATTAAAAAAACAAAAAAATTGAGTCTAGTGCATTTATAAATATATATATATATATAATATTTATATATTTTTAGGCTGTACACCTAATATTCCTGGGATTGTAGTTCAATCGGTCAGAGCGCCGCCCTGTCAAGGCTGAAGCTGCTAGTTCCCATCGCTATTACAGAACCGTACATAAGATTTTCCCCTTATACGGCTCCTTAGAGGTCACAAATGTTTTTAAGGTAAGGGTATCTCGCGTTCTTCATAAAAAATGAATTTAAATGTTTGTCATGCACGATTCAATATTGGTTTGTCGTTAAATCACCAAATAATTCCTCATATATGCTAAGAATTAATCAAGCAAATTAATAAGCAGGGTCAATTCCACGGAGAATGGTGTAATTAAAATTCAATTTCCTAAAGATCAAATTTGGTGCAGGAACCATACTTTATTGCAAGAGATTGATTATATCAACTAAGAAAGAAAATAATAAAACTAAAACTACAAAGATTTTTTTTTTGAAAATCAATCATTCTAAGATGGTGGGGGAAAATGCTCAACAACGATTACAATGAGTGAAATTGACATCCAACATAACTAGCATCTAGCAATAACTAACATATTGCAAGGATATCTAAATTACATGTCAACCAGATTGATCGTTTGTACTATTACAGATCAGAGATCCAATAAAAACTGTAACATCACCCTCGGGGGTATTAACTTGCTTCTCTTGAAAATCATGACCACTTGAAAGAGAGGAGCGTATCACTCATCAATATCCTTGCGCCAAATAGGGATCTTCTACAATTGTAACATCATTTGATTCAACCACAATCTATGTTGTCCAAACTGTAAACACCTTTACAGATATGGCAAATTTAAAATAATGGAAACCCAAAAATAAAATCACAAACAAAATTACGAGCACGTGATCTTAACAAGAAGATCCAGAATAATATATTAACGTGAAATACTAAATTGAGTTATCATCATGAACACAACGATCTAATTGATCAAGTCGAAGAACAAAACTAATCCATGGAGATAAATCTCACACTTATTCAATATGAATACATGAATTAAAATATATTTTTGTTCCCCATCTCCCTTAACGGGAAGATGGGAAAAAAATTAAAGGAGAAGAAGGGCTACGTTGGCAAAAGGGTTTGCAACTAGGAGAGGGAGAGGGTTTGCAATTTAAGACTACAAAGATATTATTAAATAGAGAAGCAGTTTGACATTAAAATAAATCCACACTAGTTATATTGACATGATCCTTGGCGTAATAATATATTATCATCTATAAATCAAACAGTTATAGGATATCAAGTATTTGCTGAATTACCCCAATTCTTTCCCACCTCTTCGATAGCTAGCTATTGTTAGCTGAACTAGTTACTTCCCTTATCGGAATACATCTAGCAAATATTCGCTAAACCAGATAAATAATCCAATAGCATAAACACGAAAAGAACCCAATACAGTTAACTATCCAAGTATTCGCAAGCAACAGTTATCTACCCAATTATTCAATACCTCCGTTATGACAATTTGCTGTTTTTACGGAAGTTTGTCACTTATTAACCCTTGCCAAAATTACGGATTTGTGGAATTAATTAGCACTATCTCTATTAAATTAAAGTTGATCAGACTCGAATCAAACGAGAATAAAATATGTTCACAACAATCTGGAATTCACAGATAATAATTATAAAATTGATTAGGCCTCACAGATTCATTAAACTAGTGATTCATTATTCTATGCCGAATAAACAATTAGCTACTCATATTAATGAAAATAAAATAAATAAATAACAATAAATCATAATTAACTTAAGAGAAAAGTGCACATATAACCCTATATAATTGAAGAAAGTGCATATATAACCCTGTAATAATTGAAAGTGCAAATATAACCCTGTATATTTACGTTATGTGCAAATATAACCTTTTCTGGCAGATTCAGGTTGGAAATGAGTGAAAAGTTTATTATTTTAACACTTTGATGCATTTACTATTTAAAACCCCAAAATCCTCTTCATTTATCTGCGTCGTTGCCGTTCACAATTTCTTGGTGTTCACAATTTCTCGGTAACTCTCCCTTGTTCACCATTCTTCCCGGTGTTCACAATTTCCCGTTCACAATTTTTCAACACTTTGGAGGGAGAGCAATTTTTTTGATTTGGTTTACCAACTGTTGGGCCTTCTCGCTTTGGAATCAATGTTGTTCCCATTTGGGGATCAACGAATTACTAAGCCTATTGGTCGAAGAACACCGCTCCGGTCGAAGAACATCTGCTTTGGCCGGAGGATTCATTTTGGGTTTATCGGATTCATCAAAGTTAGTATTTTTTAAGAAGGCTTGGGGCGCTGGTTCACATCGGGAATTCGAGGAAGAACACGGTGAAGAACTCTGGAGACACTCACCCACCACGGGATTTTTTGGCGCTCCGACTGAGTCTTGGCTACAGATTCATGGTCAGTCACCATGGAGTCATTGGATTTCTAGGTCTTTGGGGTTATTTGGTGCTATGGTCGGATCCTACCTTTGGGATCCAATTGGCATGGAAGAGTTTAAGGGTCTCTTTTCCGGAGATGCCAACAGATGGAGGTCATGGTGACAACCAGTTTTTGAGCCTTTCGGCAGGCTTTTAGTTTTCAAGTTTTACGTAGATATGGATCCCTAGATTTGGACGATTTAGCTGAGTTCTTTTCCTAGATCCCAATAATCATTCCAGCCACAATGCCAAACTCCATCGATGGCGGCACCGAGTTAGAGCATCTCTCAGCTAGGGTTCCAGTTAACCTTAACTTTTAGTCAAACAATTGGTTCAGAAACTCCAGCACTTGGCTGATCAGTGTCGGGTTCTAAGCGGCAGTGGGGTTTTCAATGGTGGAGTTGGCTAGTGGTGGGGTTGGCTGAGCCAGGTGGTGGCAAGGCTGGCTGAGCCTAGTGGTGGCAGAGCTGGCTAGTGGTGGTGACTGTGGTGGATGGGCGAGCTGGCTGGGTGGTGGTGGTGGTGGTGGGGTGGCGGCAGTGGCAAGCTGGTAGTGGAACCGTGGCTGTGGTGGTAGCAAAGGGCAATTTTGTCCTAATAATTTTTGTATTAGATTAGAAGGGTATTTTGGTCATTTCAGTCTGTCAATGGCTGAAAATGGCTAGTCAATGTCGAAATAATGTCTTTAGGGTTATATTTGCACTTATGTGTAATAGATAGGGTTATATTTGCACTAAAAGCAACTTAGAGTTATATCTGCACTTTCTCCAACCTATATGGTTATATTTTCATATTACCCTTAAGTAAATGAAAATGAAATTAAAGAAAGCAAACCATGAAGGGTTGCACAACACTAAATGAAGAAATGAATTGATTCTAAAGCCAACAAAGTTGAATTCTGTTGTTGAAAACCAAGAAAATTAGATACTAATTTATTGCATTAACTTTTCAAACTAACTCTTCTTTTTCTCCGTTTATTTTTTGTCATCGAGTGGTTTTCCTATTTATACCCACAAAGTAACTTTAGGAGAGGCCATAAAGAAGCTTTAATAATCTTTAACAAAGCTCACATAATAACTTCTTAAAGGAACTTCAATAAAAACTATTCTTAATGAAGTATTCAACTCAAGTTTAAAGGTTACAACTTAGTTAGAAATGGGATACCACGAAGTGTAAGATTTCTTCACATTGGATGGGACCTATAACCTAACACAAATATGTTCAATTATCCACTCTTCGCCCCAACTTCAGCAATTTTTATTTTAATTCATTTCCCTCATCTCTAGAATAATGTCTCACAAAATAAGAACATTTTTCATTAGAGCACATCGGCTCATTAAAAACCTTAACCTAAAAAACCCAGTGGGAAAAAATCATTGGTTAAGGGAAAAATAGTATAATGTATAGCTCCCACTCAAGTTTTTCACAATCCAAGAATTCCTGCACCAATAATACTTAAGGTGCAAATTATATCTCAATAAAATCATAATAGTCCCATAATATGTGAAAACAATATAACACACATCAAATATCTTGCTTTTCTCTCTTCGCTCCCCTATCTCTCTTACTTTTTAACTTAAAATGGCTAAAAACTAGTATTCATCCACTGAACCCACCGGAAAAACACCACCACATCTCACCGACGACTGGCTGCGACCCCGCTCGCCGCTATGACGGCCTCCAAAACCTTTGCCCAAGCACTAAAAAACAACCCCCCTCCATATCTGATACCCTACCAACTCCACTGAACATCGAACCCACCACTCAATTCAAAGGAGACCCGGCTATACTTTACTCTCTAGAATAAATACAGACCCTATTCAGCCATTATGCTCATGCGCTTATTGGAAATCTCCCAAAAGGCAGACCAACTATGGACAAAATCGAATCGGATTTCAAAATGATTGGGTTCACCGGAAAATACCAGCCAGAGCTATTGACCATCACAATATACTCATCCGATTTCAAGCAAAAATGACTTCCAAATATGCTAGATCAAAGCCATATGGTGTCATTCAATGGAATTAACATGTGTACCCTCCGATAGAATCCCAATTTCAAGCCGGAGTTGGAATCCTCAATTGTGTCGGTATGGGTAACCCTAAAAAATATCCCTCTTTATTACTATAATACCCCTTGATTTTTTCTTTAGGAAATCAGATTGAAGCCTATATTAAAAATGGATCTTGCTAATGAAAAGCTTACCAGGCCCTTTACAATGAAACTCTGTGTAGAAGTTGATCCTCTTACCAGGATCAATCACTGATAATGAGAAATATGATATAGAGTATGACAACCTCCCTCTATACTGCACCAACTGCAAGAAACTAGGCTATGAGAGCTTAACTTGTAGGGTTCTAAACTTGGAACTGAGGCAAAAAATAAATCCTAGAGCAAAGCCCAGTACTAAGTTAAACCAGAGTCAAAGAATGATACACGACTACCAGCCAAAAATCCAATAGCAAACTCATCTTGATACTCTATGTCACAAAAACACATTGAAGTTGTTGCTCAAACAGAGAACCATGACACAGTTCCTAAGCTTTTACATGTGGTTAGTGCTCAAAAAATTAACACCAGTCTAGACCCCGAACCAGCCATTACAGACCAAGATCAAAACCCCGCTTCCTATGAAAACACACCTCCCATCATCAAACACCAAAAGGGATAAAAGATACACTTACAACCCGTATGGAAAATGTTGTCACATGACAAGAAGACAATAACCTCATGCCAATCATGACTCGAAAATGAAAGGAATTGCAGTGGATGATAACACATGTATGACTCTTAACTCCCTAGATAAGGACAGTGATAACAATCACATTCTCTCAAGAATAGTCCCGATGGAACAAACGGGTTTAAGATTTTAGAAGATAACCAAGAATTAGAGAATGAAGGTAACTTAGGAAAAAGTTCTCAAGTGCTACTACTAGAACATGTAAGTCCTCTAAACTCAATAACTCTTACACATGAACCTCCAAAAATGAGGAAAATGACACTTTTTAACAAACTAAATCATATGAATCTGATATCTAATTCAAAAGGCAAGAAAGAGCTTATTAAATTATTATTAATACCCTAACTATTATAGGACTAGTATTGAAACTTAGAGGCCTAGAAACATCAATGGATAGGCTTAACAAACTGATCAAAACACATCACATTCAGTTCCTGGGAATCCTGGAACTAAAACATAAGTATGATGAAATAGAGACATATAGGAAAAGGTTAGGAATGGATAACTGATTTAACTCCATCTAATAACATTTGGCTAATGTGGAATAACATGATCCAGATTTCAGTAGAGCTACAATCATTACAGTTCACCTTAACTAAGGTTAACTCTTCTAGTTTTAATAAGGAAATGAAGGTAATATTTGTGCATGTTGCAACTAATCTGAAAGACATAAAGACCTTATGGAAAGACCTAAAAAACATCTCTCACAGCTCTAAACTCATGACAGGGGACTTAAATGCTATGTGTTCAATCACAGAATATAAAGGCCCCTCAAAACCTAATTCCCAGAGCATTAAGGATTTTCTGAATTTATTGCCTCAGGTCAATTAACACACCTATATACAGTAGGCAATCACTTTATATGGACTAATAGTAGGAAAAAACCAACTCTAGAAAGACTTGATAGGGCACTAGCTGATCTAGAATGGTTCAGTGAATTTCCTAACAGCTCGGTTCACACTTTAAATAGACGTACATCTGACCATAGTCCACTGCTGCTCACCATAGGTAGTAAAATACCCTCTGCCCCCAAACCCTTTAGATTTTTAGATGCCTGGCTAACTAGGACTGAAATTAAAAACATAATTCAAGCTAGCTAGAACCTTTCTATCCAGGTCATGTGGATGATGAAACTCTTTCTTAAATTGAAAAGGCTTAAGGTGGAACTTTAAAAATGGAATAAAGAACATTTTGAAGATATAAATGCTAACATTAAGCTAGCTGAGGAGGCTCCTATAATTCAGGAAATGGCCTATGAGACCACTAATTCTGACAAGGACTACATTCTAATGAAAAAAAAAATTCTTTGCTCCTAAAGGCCTTAAATGAAGAAAATTTAATTTGGAAACAGAAAGCAAAAATCAAATGGCTAAAAGAGGGGGATGAAAACACTAAATACTTTTATTCCCCAATTAACAAAGGAGAGTGAGATAGAACATAGCCAAAATTAAAGATATAAATGGAACTTGGATTGAAAATCATGCATACATTGAATCAGAAGCAATCCAGTTCTATCAGGACCTCCTTAGTGAAGAACCTGAGAATACTTCCCAAAATTTTCAGAGCTACTTCTTAAGTCAAATCCCCAAAGCCATTACTCCATAAGATAACATCACACTGATGACATATCCCTCATTGGAGGAAATTAGAGCCATAGTCCTCTCTATGAATAGCAATAGCTCACCAAGCCCTGATGGATATACACCCAGTTTCTTCACTGCTATCTAGGACATTTTAGGAGCTGATCTACTGGAGGCTGACACTGGATTTATGTTAGAAAAAAAAAACAGCTGGTATATCCAGTTCTTGGATTTTTTTAATCCCAAAAATTGACACCCCAAACACCTTTTCCGATTAAAGGACTCTTGTCTAACCAACTTTGTTAATAAGCTTTTCACTAAAATGCTAGTTAACAGGCTCACTCATCTATTACCTACACTGATTTCAAAAAATCAGTTTGCCTTCATGACGGGGAAAGAATTTATGAAATTAGATCTAACCAAAGCCTTTGACAAAGTAAGATGGTCTTTCCTCTCAGCTATATTAATCAGATTTGGCTTTTGCAATGACTTTGTTAACTGCATTATTTCCAACATGTCTTCTATTTTTTTTCTATATAATCATCAATGGGAAACCATCAGTTTTTTCCAACCATCCAGAGGCATCAAACAGGGAGACCCTCTATCTCCTATTCTCTTTAAATTTTTTTGAGGCTTTTAGTAGAAGCTTAAAATCCTGCTTTGATAATGGAAAAATGATACATTTTCAGCTACCAAATGGAGCAATCCCCACTTCCCACATCAGTTATGCTGATGACACAATGTTTTTTCCCAAGCAAAAAGAGTCACAGTTACTAGATTAAAAGCTTTCCTTTATGTTTTTGAAGAGGTAAGTGGGCAGAAAATTAATTGCAACATGAGTAATTTCTATCTTAGTGCCTCAGCCACATACCATCAGATATGTGATGTTAAAAAATATATTAAGGATTACTCTAGGATCTTTTCCATTTACATACCTAGGATGCTGGGTCTATTTATGGAAAGCTAAACCTATGTATTTCCAGCCTTTAATTGAGAAATATGATAATATGCTTCAGAGCTGGAAAAACAAATGTCTTAGCCAAGTAGGAAGGCTAACTCTAATCAAAACTGTATTGTACTCTACTCACAAACACCTATAGGCAGTGAGGAAGACACCAACTATAGTCCTTAAGAAGCTAAGGAGAAGAATTACTAATTGGATGAGCCTTAAAAAGCTGGATGAGCCTTAAAAAGCTGGATGAACCTTAAAAAGGAAAATATGGATGAGCCTTAAAAAGCTATGCTATCCCACTGACCAGAATGGACTTGACCTTAGAAGGTTCAGGGACTTAGTAAACACATTCTCCTTAAACTTTGGTGGAAATTCCAAGTTGGAATAACACGTTGGTCACAGTTCCTATGGTCAATTCCTATGGCACAAAGAAAATCATAAACATGGAAAAGAATAGTGTATAGTACTCCTTTAGCTGAGGATAACTCCAGAGTCATTCATGGCAATAGCCTTGCCAATGTTCACTCTTTTAACTGGACATGATTTGGACCGCTATTTGACATATGCATGCATGCTACTGATTGGTTACCAATACATTCCACAATTGTTGATTTCATCAATGCTAAGAACCAGCTAGTGATTCACTTGATTGACTTCCCTTCCAATCTTAAAAATGTTTTGCAGAAGGCACAGATTATTGACACAAGACAATATAAACTCATCCGGAAGCATGCAAAGATTGGAAATTTTATTTTCAAGGCTGCATTCAAGGCAATAACAGAGAGAAGAAACAAAATCATAATCATGAAAAAGATACGACATAGGTATATCCCTAAGAAAATTAACATTTTTATGTGGAAACTATCCAATGCCATACTGCCTTTTGATGGCATCGTAATTTTCTCTAATAGTAAATCGAAATGCCCATTCTGTCCAAGTTGTGACTCCTTACCACACTTTTTTAATGACTATGTTTTTACTACCTTGATTTGGCATCACTTGTACTTCATTCTAGGTGTTGTAGCATCCTATCAATCCATGTATGATACACTCACTTATCTATGGACTAAACCTGGCTCTACTTCCGTGCATAACAAAGTACTAGCAATCACTCCTTTGATTTGCTGGACCCTGTGGAAAGCTAGAAATAGGTTTATCAATGAAAATTACATACCTAATTTGAACTCATGTATAGAAGACATTTAAAATGACACTTTTAATGTCTTCTATGTTCATCCTACTTGCAGCAACAAAAGTGAGGATAAAACCTAGATTCATCTAGGACTCATCCTTTTTTCGAGGCACCCCAAAAAGCTAAAATTATCTTTCATTAAATGGGAATTTCCACAATATGATTTTAAACTCAATGTTGATGCTTAAAGGTCTTACAATTAACAAAAATGTGGAATTGGTGTCATATTAAGAGACAAAATGGATTTTTTTTGTGGCTACTCTAACTAAATCTAAAAATGCCTCACCTACTTTGCACTCTGAGCTTTTAGCTATCAGATAAGGCTACCTTCTAGCACAAAGTGATTTGTTCTCCCTCTCTATTGAAACCGACTCTAAACAGGCAATCGAATTCATATCTGACCTGAATAAGGCACCTTGGATACATTTTAACCTTGCATATGAGCTCCATGTTATGCTGGCACTTATAATTATCTCTCACACATTAAGGCAAGGAAACTTAGTGGCAGATTATCTATCCAAAAATGCCCAATCAGATAGGATCATAACCACCACCTCTGAACTAAATCAAAAGGCTAGAAACCTGATACACCTAGACAAACTTTTTGTCCTTGCCCTTAGAATTCATTGAGAGTCAGATGCTGCTCATTCATCTTTTTTGTAGGTTTACAGGGAAGGAAATGCACTCAACAAACTGCAACAAAAAGGCTATCTAGAAGCCAGCTCTGTCCACGGCTACAAAAAAAGATTGCAGTGATCATCATTGGTCCACATCACCAAAAGATTTTTGTCAACAACTAAGGCTGCAGAATTACAAAAGGAAGCAAAATATTGTGCTATGCACATAGCTACGAAACACTTGAAGTATTATCCTTTGAAGCTTAAAAAAAAAGGATTTTTGTACATATTTCAGCATCTGCACCAGCACCTATGTTGCAACCTCTCTAACCACTTCATTACACTTAAGGTTGTTTTTGAAGTTTGGCCATCCACCTACATTAACACAAGTGGTGGAAGTGTAGGGGATGGTAACACTTCCAACGCTCCCCTTTGTGCCGAAAAAGTAAAAACCATGTATTTCACATACATATTTAGTCATATGATACTTTTGAGGTTCAAGTTGACATATTTAAAGAATTAGGATCCCTAATAAATAACCCTCCCATTATTGGGCTTTATTTTTTTTAAAAAAAAGAATTTAAATGTTCGTAATAATGCAGATAAATTTGAAATTCGTTTATTCATTTCCAAGCCAAGAGAAATTCAAATACATACACTTTCATCTCTCTTTGTACGGTGTAGAATGGTGCATATTTTCATACAATCTGTTGACTTGTACACATATCTAGGCAGTATTGTTGAGAAAAAAAACTACAATATGTTAGAAACCAATTTGTTGTTAAGGAGAATACGGTGTTAAATATTTTGTTTGCAAAAACGATTTGATAATTAATAATATGAAATCTTTGTATTTTTTATTGAATTTGAAGACTTTTACTTTCATCTTTTCTTTTTTTGACCCAAATATTAAATATTTTATTGAACCAAACGAAGCACAAAGTTAGCACTTTGGTGAGCTAATGACACTCCAGGCCCGGTTGCTTTGTAGAACAACACAGATATGAAAGTTTTACTTAAATCCTAAATATCCCTAACCTTATTTTCTACATCCCGAAAGAGAGTTTGATCACGCTGATTTCCCACAGCTGATGCTTGTCAATCTGGACCCAAGATGCAACTCCCATTTGCCGTGTTTTGTAAAAGGCTGCTTCAGTTACAAACGTCTTGAATTCCCGTGGGAGAAGGAACAAACCCCCATCTCTGATTATGTCAACCTGTGTACCATTCCTCCATTCATGCCTTTTGATTAGTTCAGAGAAATCCTGAATTCCGTCTATGTTCTCCTCTTTGATGTACCATGAATGAGTTCTATTGGCTTCTTCTTAAATTGCAATCGGATTAGCACCAGGATCAGCTTTTCCTCTATCCCATGCAATACCATTTCTGGACTTCCAAATTGACCAGGTTACACGCAATAAAAGTGTAACATTAGTTTCCATATGTTCCATAAGGATCCATTGAGCAAACCATTCTTTAAAACATGGAATACCTAGGAAATCAAAACAAAGTCTACAACATCTCCAAGTTCTCTGAACGATATCTGTAGGAAATAAGGGTAATAATCTGTGTTCTATTCATGAATTCAGGATACATTATATAGTAGTACAGGAGACCTATCCTAGTTAGGAGAAGGTAACAGAATACATCTACAATTATGGTAGGAATACAAATCCAATTCCAATACCAATACTTAATTAATACTAATTCCATAACAACTATAATACTAATTCTATAACACTCCTCCTCAAGTTGGAGCATGCGGATCTAAAATGCCCAACTTGCCAAGTAAGGAATGGAACTGGTTACGTCCGAGAGCTTTGGTGAACAAATCCGCAGGTTGATCAACCGTACGAATATGTTGAGTAACAATAGCACCAGATTGAACAAGATCTCGAACAAAATGACAATCAACTTCAATGTGCTTAGTACGTTCATGGAAAACCGGGTTGGCTGCTATGTGAATAGCTGATTGACTGTCACAAAACAATTTCATAGGAAAAGTGTGCGAAACCCCTAAGTCTTTCAGCAATGACCGAAGCCATAATAACTCACAGCAGGCAACTGCCATAGTGCGATACTCTGCTTCAGCAGAAGACCGAGAAACAGTAGGTTGCTTCTTAGTCTTCCAGGAAACTGGAGAATCACCAATCATAACAAAATATCCGGATAAGGAACGCCTAGTTATAGGACAGGCGGCCCAATCTGAATCACAATAAGCAGTTAATTGAAGAGTACTACGAGAAGAGAGAAATAAACCTTGACCAGGATGACTCTTCAGATAGTGCAAAACACGAACCGCAGCTTGCCAGTGAGGAACACAAGGCGACTTCATGAATTGCGCAAGAGTATGAACTGAATAACTAAGTTCAGGACGAGTAATAGTTAGATATATCAGACGCCCAACTAAGCGGCGATACTGCTCCGGGTCATGGTAGGCTGGACCTTCAACACGTGCCAAATCATGTTGTTGCTCCATTGGAAAATCAATTGGTTTAGAAGCAGATAAACCTGTATCAGATAGAATGTCCAAAGCATATTTCCTTTGCGAGAGAAACATCCCCTCCGGTCTTCTAGCAATCTCTATGCCCAAGAAATACTTAAGCAAACCAAGGTCCTTCATGTGAAAACAAGAACCCAAGTATGTCTTGAACGCAGAGATGAGCGAAGAAGAACTACCAGCAATGACCAAATCATCCACATAAACCAAAACATGTAAAGACTGTGATCCATTGGAAAAGACAAATAAAGAGTAATCTGCCTTACTTTGAACAAAACCAAATGTCCGTAAAGCCTGCGCCAGTTTAGCAAACCAATTTCTGGGAGCCTGACGAAGACTATAAAGAGATTTCTGTAGGCGACAAACCTGGCCAGGCAGAACCACATAGCCAGGTTGGGGACGCATGAACACTTCTTCATGTAAATCACCATGCAGGAATGCATTATGAACATCCATTTGATGCAATTCCCAACCACGTATAACAGCAACTGACAGGAACAAGCGAACGGAACTCATCTTTGCGACTGGAGCAAAAGTCTCTGTGTAATCAATTCCTTCAATCTGGCGGTTTCCGAGAACCACGAGACGAGCTTTGTAACGTTCAATGGTACCATCAGAGCGAAACTTCGTTCGGTAAACCCATTTACAACCTATGGCCTTTTTGTGCGCAGGCAAAGGAGACAAAGTCCAAGTCTGATTGCGCTCTAGAGCAGTGAGCTCCGCAACCATAGCATCTCGCCAGTAAGGATGACGGGAAGCTTCAGAATAAGTAGTGGGATCTGCACTAGAAGTTACAGCACCCAAAAATCTAGTATGCATACTAGAAAAATTATCACAATTTACATAATCAGTAAGAGGGTAGAGAACACCTGAGGATAGTGATGACGTATGGGGGAACGTAGTCGAAGAGGGGGGTTCTTCAGCAGCAAGAGCACAAGTAGAATCATCACAATCATAATCAGCCAAATATGGCGGTGGACATCGAGGACGAGCACTGCGTCTGGTGGATGGTAGAATATCGGCAGCAAGCGGAGGAGGACCGGCGTCGGGAGGACGTGGGGAGCCGTCGGTGGCCGGAGGTGGTAGGACACCGTGGACCGGTGTGGATCCAACGGTGGTGACCGGCGTTGACCCGCCGGCGGAGTAAATTTTATGTTTCAGGTTTCAGAATTTTAGGCTCTGATACCATGTAGGAAATAAGGGTAATAATCTGTGTTCTATTCATGAATTCAGGATACATTATATAGTAGTACAGGAGACCTATCCTAGTTAGGAGAAGGTAACAGAATACATCTACAATTATGGTAGGAATACAAATCCAATTCCAATACCAATACTTAATTAATACTAATTCCATAACAACTATAATACTAATTCTATAACAATATCACATTCAAAAAATAAGTGATGAACAAATACCATATGAGAAAAGCAGATCGGGCATAAAGGAATTAAATGAACTCATGTCTTGTGTAGATCCTTTGCCATCGGCATTGCTTTGGTCAAAATTCTCCAAGCTAAGAATTTAAACCTTTGTGGGAGCTTCAACCTCCATAATTTCTTCCAAATTTGCGAGCAATCTGAGTAGAGGATTGTGACTGATTTTGCTGCTTGGCGACCATCATTCCTTTATAACCAACTTTGACAATACATTCTCCTGTCCTAGAAGGATTCCATAAAAGTTTATCAGGATCATAAATCCCGGCATATTTAGGAAGCCTGATCTGAAGGATTTATTGTGGCACATGAGTAGGAAATATTGTCTTGATTAGGGTAGATCACCATTGTCTATTATTGTCAATCAGACCAACCACCTTCATGTCCGAGTGTACATCCCATGAATCTTGATGATTCAGAGGGTTGAAACATCCTGGAATCCATTGTTGATGGATCTTTGTTGGTAGACCTTACTTTATGCTCCAACGATGTTCCTGAACCAAGAGTTGAGCACCCAAGTGTATTGATTTCCACCCCAATGAAGAGGGTATTTTTGTCTTAGGTTGTTGCAAATTTTGTACAAAATACTTGTTGGTGAAAAGAAGACTGGGAAGCGAATCCCTATCATTTAAAATTTTCCAGGCCTGCTTTGCAAGGAGAGCTTGATTCATTTGTTCTGAGGATTTGAGACCCAATCCTCCTCCCCCCTCCGGTTTACAGATCAGCTCCCATTTTGCCCAATGTATCTTTCTGTTTTCTGAACTTCCTCCCCAGATAAAACTCCTTGCGATGCAGTCTAACTTTAATAGCACTGATTTGGGAACCTTGTAGACTGACATTGAATAAAACGCTACTGCCCGAAGGTCAAATTTTGCTAAAATTGCCTACCATGAAGAGAAATCCTTTCTTTTTTCCATTTGGAAATCTTCTTTTGGAAATTAGATATCCGACCCTCAAACATTCTCTTTTTCCTTCCTGTCGTCAATATATTTTCTCCCAAATACTTATCAGGTAAACCATTTTTGTGAATATTGAGAGCAAACGCTACCCAAGTACGCCACCACTGAGGAGTATTGGGATTAAAAAAGAAGGGAGTTTTCTCAAAACTGATTCGCTGTCCCGAAAGCTTAGCATAGGAATCAAGTCTTCGAGCTAAAAACCTGACATCGTGATCAGAGTTTACCATGAAAACGATACAATCATCTGCATACATAAGATGCGAGATGACTAGACCATTTTTGCTTATAGAGAAACCCAGCTTTGCTCTTTGATCCTGTGTGAACGACAAGGTCAGTGATAATGCTTGTTAACAGATGATGTAAAGATAACAGGATGGAGGACAATCTTATCTGATCCCCCTTTTGGGTAAAAGCTTACCAGCCACTTCACCATTTATCACAGGAAAGAATGAAACTGTCCCCAGACATTCATTGATCATATGAATCCGTGATTGTGAAAACTCCATTTTCACCAAAACTGCTTGTAGAAAATCCCAGGAACCCCTCTCGTAAGCTTTATTCATATCAAGCTTGATTGCCAAAAATGAAATCCACTTTCCTGATTCTAGTATGATTAGATAGGCCATGCCCTATGAGGATACTCTCTCCGATTTGTCTTCCAGGTACAAAGACGTTCTGATTTTCTGAAATCAAATTCTTGATCACCCTCTTCCGCTAGCTCTGTAGAACCTTAGCAAAAGTATTATATTGTGTTTTGCAAAGGCTGATTGCCCTATAATCTTTAGCGAAAACAAGATTTCTAACCTTTGAAATGAAAACAATTTGTGTTTCATTCCATTCTTTATTCATCAACTGTCCCTGTTGTAAGACTAATAAGCAATCCAATAAGGGGCCTTTGACGTTGTGCCAATGCTTTTGATAAAAGCCCGGTGGAAAGCCATCAATACCTGGGGAAGACCATGACGTCATGCTTCTAATTGTTTTCCAAACCTCCTACTCAGTGAAGGGCATATTTAGCCATAGTTTATCCTCTTCCTTAAGGTTGAAAGGGATGAAATCCATGAACTCTTGAAGACCAATGATACTCTAGCATATGAGAATAAATGTCGTCCTGCATGTAAACTGTTTTAAGCTGATTAATTATTTCAGCTTGAATCTGCTCCTGTGAGGAGAACCCTTCACCCTCATCTATTTTGGTCTCCACTATTCTTTTTTCCAGGAACTTCTTTGATGCCCATTTTTGAAACATTTTAGAATTCGAGTCCTCTAGCTTATCCCACTTAAGTTTGGCACGTTGTTTCCAAAAATCTAATTGATACTGGATCAGTTTAAGAAGTTCAATTCTCAATTGAGGCTCCAATTTTTTTTTTATCTTCTTTATCATCATCCTTGGCTAGGATTTTCTTAAGTTGGTCCTCCAATATTTTGACTTTCGTATTAATATTCGCATACAAAAGTTTATGCCAGCTTTCCAGGTGAGACATAGTCACCCTCAGATATTTGGAGAACAACGCGACATAATCAAAAACTGATCCTCCATTAAAACAGCCTTGTGCCAATGACCAAATCTTTCTTACAAGGTCATGGACTACCGGATCTCTTGCCCAAAATGCCTCATAATGCAATTTCAAATACATTTATGCTCCAAACCACTACTAGTGAGTGAAACTTCAAAAACAGAAATGGTTGCAAATTGCTTTTTATACCATGATATAGAAAAAAATGATAATGTAAATAAAAATACAATATCAGCTCTAGATGCCCTTATTATATATGCAAGATATTTATTTTAAGAGAAGATTATTTTTATAACCCTATATAATTCACATAAGTGCCAGTACAACTTTTTGATAATTGAAAGTACAAATATAATCCTATATAGTAAGTGTAAGTGCAAATGTATCTATTCCGACAAATTTAGGCCGGTATTTGGTAAATAAAAACTATTTAATACCTCTGAATTATTTTTAAAAAATGAAATTAAAATTTATACCCCCAAAACCCTATTTTTCATCTCATTTCTTCTCTTCTTCCTTTCTTCTTTTCTTCCTGCGCTTATTCTTCTTTTCTTTTTTTCACCTCTTCGGGAAAGGCGATAGTGGTGGGGCTGGGTGGTGGCAGAGCGACGCAGCTTGTTCATTAGAAGCAGCGGTGGTGCGGGTCACATCTGTCTTCTTCTCTCGCCAGTGGTTGGGTTTTGAGAGGGTCACAGTGGTCTCAGTTTAGAGCTCTAGAATGGGTCACGATGGTTAGGCTTTGGAGCTCAAGAATGGGTTACAGTGGGTTTCGAGCTCCGAAACAAGTTATGGTATGGTTTCGAGCGGGTCACAGTGGTTCGATTTGGAGCTTCGAAACGACGGGGATAGCATAGGAGAACTTTCAGGCAGTGGTGACTGGTGAATGACTGCTGGTGGTGGGGCAACTGTTGGAGTTACGGGTTTAGGGTGTGGTTCTCCGACACGCTAGGTTGTGGTGGTTTGTGGTATGATAGTTGGGAGTGGTGGTGGGTTGTGGGGAAGTGAGGGATGGCGAGTCAAGGTGGCTAACAAGTGGTGGTTTGTGGTGAGCAAGTGGGGGTGGCTGAGCGGTTGTGGTTTGTGGCTGGAGGGAGAGCTGGGCGATGGTGGTAGGTTGTGTGGAAGTGGGGGTGGCTGGGTGGTGGTGGTGGGTTGCTTCGAAGTGGGGGTGGTTAGGAAATAGTAGTATGTGGCTGGGAGGTAGTGACTGGCGGGAGGAGGTGGTATCTGTGGGTTATGGTGGCCGGAGGTGGTGGTCGTTGAGGCGGGGGTGGTGGCTGGTGGTTGGTGGTGGTGAACGGTGGCTGGGGGGTGTTTAAAGAAGAAGAAGAAAATGGGGAAATAATTTACAGCATTGGCCCAAAGGTCATATTGATCATTTTCGTCAGCCAATGACCAAAAATGGCAAGTCAACGCTAAAATATACTCCGGAGGGTTATATTAGCCCTTTTATTAAGTAGATAGGGTTATTTTTGAAGTAAAATTTATCTGAGGGTTATATTGGCACTTACTCAAGTAGGTAAGGTTATATTTGTATGTATCCTTTTTTTGAGGTAACAAATTGAGGTTTCATTCATTCCAAATGTGTCTTACAATGGTTGGGATATGATCCCACTGTGAAACAAACTCCATAGAGATTTTTTCGTGTTGAGCCAAATTGTGGGCTACAGTGTTTTCCTGTCTCCTAATCCAGATTAGTTCTGGGTAGTTTAATTTTGGAAGAAGGCTAACTATATCCTCAGTGATAAGGCCAAAGTCTGATAGATCTTCCTTTTTATTCTTGACCGCATTTATCACTATTTGCACATCTCCTTTAATTTTCCTTAGTGGAATACCTTTTTCCAAAGCTGCCTGCAGTCCAGTTCGCAGAGCGATGGCTTCTGCCTGTTTTGGAGTGCACATGAGCGGTATGTAATGTGCTCCTCCATATATCTAAAAGCCTTCACCGGATCGTATGTACCATCCTAGACATGTTCTTCTAGAAGATATTGTTGCATCGAAGTAGAGAGTATTTCCATGCGACGGCGTACAGTTACTTTGAGTATGGCTCTCCTTTATAGATTCCACTTTACCTTTAATCTTTACCAAATTAGACCACATTTTCATCGCATAGCTGGCGCAATGATGTGGTTGAAGATCATCAGGCTCTTTGTGGAGGAGTTTGTTTCTGTGATGCCACAGTTGAGATAGGATGACGGCAGCTATAGCCATATCTTGTGGTTCCAATTCTAAGATTAAGTCTTGAACCCATAGGCTTGCATTTTGTTATTGGTATGCGAATATCTACTCATGGAGATTTGCTCCAAACCATACTTTGTGCGCTAGAGGGTATCGGAAGAATAAATGCTCAAGAGAAATGTCATCCATAGAACAGCTCAAATAGCACTATTCAGCTGGCATACGTCTTTGAATTAAGTTTACAACTGATGGTAGGTGATTTTTGCATAGCCTCCATAAGAAGTGTTTGACTTTTGGTTGTATTGTTAGAGACCATATCTTTCTCCAATGTGGTGAGGGTCCTGAGCTACTTGTTGCCATATTTCCTGCAAAGGCAAAATTCGAGGAGTTAATACCCAAGTTATAACTGGATTTGACCATGTATGGTTGCCATAACTATTTGTCTAGGCCTCAGGGGTTTGTACTTCTTGCCAAGGATAGAATAATATCGGACTCTTCCTGATTGAAAGTGCTCCGTACAAGATCTCCATTCCAACTTGTGTCGTTGTCAGTCAATAGATAAGATACCATAAGATCTTCAGGAAAGCTACCCGGCAGGGATGTGGGTTTTTTGATTCTCTACTCTTGGGAGCCATAAATCATTTTTTATATTTGTATCCGCTCCCAATCCAATCCTTCTCCGAACCCCTTTCAGTAATAATTGTCTTCCTTCTAGAATAGATCTCCAAGCATATGACGGATTCCATCCTAACTTAGCATCCAAGAATGTCGTTGATGGGAAGTATTTCTCTTTCAAAATCTGCGAAACCATGGAGTGTGGCTTCTTTAATATACGCCATGCTTATTTTCCTAGCAGAGCGGTATTGAAAGTTTTGAGTTCTTTAAAACCCAAGCCTCACATACTCTTTGGCGAACATAGCCTAGTCCACTTAGTCCAATGTGTTCTCCTTTTCTGGGGTGTACTACCCCACCAATAATGACTATAGAGCTTATATATATCCTCTATAAGATTATCCGGCAACATAAAACACGACATAGTATAGGTGGGAATTGCTTGAAGTACTAACTTTATGAGAATTTCCTTTCCGCCCTTGGATAATTTTTTATTCTCCCAACTTTCCACTTTTGTCCAGATCCTGTTTTTAACTCCCTCTAGAGAAGCATATTTTGAACGGCCCAGAATTATCGGAAGTCCTAAGTACTTTTCATGGGCAATTGTTTCCACCATTTGTAGAGTTGCAAGGATTTGAGTTCTTAAGGGTTCATGAGCATTGGGGCTAAACATTATTGAAGATTTTTCCAGATTTATCTTCTGACATGATGCTTCCTCATACAACGACAAAATATCTTTTAGCACCCTGGCTTCTTGATTAGTTGCTTCTCCTAGTATCAATGTATCATCCGCAAACAGAAGGTGAGAAAGTATAGGAGCCCCTCTTGCAATTTTCACTCCATGTAGTCTTCTAGTCCTTAAATTTTGTTTAATCATCTGAGAAAAAACTTCACTGCAAATGATAAACAAGTCGGGGACAGAGGGTCACCTTGTCTGAGTCCCTTAGAAGGCGTTACCCTTCCAAAACATTTTCCATTTAGGAGAAAGGAGAAACATACTATCGAGATACAGTTCTCAATCAGACTGATAAAAGCTGGATGAAAGCCCATCTTCTCTAATGTTTTTAGAAGGAAACTCCATTCTATTTTGTCAAAAGCTTTGCTCATATCCAACTTAATGGACATCTGCCCTTTTTGTCCATTTACTTTTCTTTTTATATGATGATGAACTTCATGGGCTATTAGGACATTGTCTGTGATTAGCCTGTTCTTAGCAAAAGCACTTTGGTTTCTCGAGATCACCTTATCCAGGACCACTTTTAGCCAGTTTGCTATGCACTTTGATATTATTCGATAAACCACATTACATAGACTAATGCACCGGAATTGGGTGATGTTCTTCGGCTTCTCCACTTTCGGAATGAGCACTACATTGGTGTCATTAAGATTACTCATAGATCGTCCTTCATTCAAGTATCGTAATGCTTCACGTGCAGCTTTTGGACCCACAATACCCCAATATAGTTGGAAAAATGAAGGTGGTATCTCATCGGGTCTTGGAGATTTATTTGGTGCCATACTCTTGAGAGCAACATGAATTTCCCTGGCCGTGTATGGTCTTGTTAGGTTATCATTCATCCTTGACGAGACTTTTGATGAAATTTGGTCCACCAAATGGTCAACTACTAGCGGGGATGGACTAGAGCTTGTGAAAAGTGTTTGAAAATGGTTGGAGATAATGAATTCCATGTCTTTCTCTTCTGTACACCATTGCCCTGCTTGGTCTGTTAGTCCATGAATAGTGTTTCCCCTTTTCCGTTTATTTGCGAAAGAGTGGGAATTTTTTGTATTCCTATCTCCTTTCTCCAGCCATTGTTGTTTAGCTCTTTGTTTCCACCGTGCCCCTTCCATATTAAGGTGTTTCTCCAGCTTAGCTTTTAAACTTGCCATGTCGCTCTGTATTTCAGCAGTGATAACACCCTGTTGGAGTCTCTTGAGTTGATTTGAAATGTCATCTTTTGTCTTATGCTGATTGTAGAATTCCAATTTTGCCCAGGAAGCCAGTCCACTTGAACATTATTTTATTGTTCCCGTCAGATCCTGTGTTGCCGAGTTCCAAAATTCTGCCACTTTCTCTTGACATCTCGGAGATTGGATCCAATAATTCTCAAAATGGAAAGGCTTAAATCTTCTTTGTTGCCCACATTCTGTGCTTTTACCTCTTAAATGCAGCAATATTGGAACATGGTCTGACTGGTGGCTAAACAAATGTTTAAGTGTTGCCGTAGGGAAAGCATTTAGCCAACCAGGATTTGCCACAACTCTATCTAAGCGTGCTTTAACAGTGTGGGGGGTTTTTCCAGTTTCTAAACCATATGAATTTGTAGCCCTCATATCCCACGTCAATTAAGTTACAATTATTCAGAGCTAGCTGAAAGTCATCAATCTGGAGTGGAGGCCTGCGATTGGCACTTTGAAACTCATCTTGATTGAAAACTTCGTTAAAATCCCCGATGCATAACCACAGTATATTAGGCCCGTTACAGAGTGCAGGAAAATTGTGGACACTTATTTGTGTCAGGTTCACCATAAATACTTGTACAATGCCAGAGTAAGTTAGTTTTTGGATCTCTTACAGTAAAGTCAATAAAGTTAAAAGAGTAACTCAAAACTGAAACTTCCCAATCGTTATTCCAAAGTAACGCAAGACCTCCCGAGTTGCCTACAGAATCAACAAAGACTCCGTGCAAGTCTAAGGAATCACGTAGCCCTACTAACTTATTGGAAGTACACTTAGTTTCACATAAAAAAATTAAAGTGGGGGAAAATTTGCGATGGAGTTCTTTTAGATGTCTGACTGCACGAGGGTGTGACAGCCCCCGGCAGTTCCAATTGAGAAGACTCATGGGCATCGGTGGGACTGGTTCTTGCCAGTCGCCGCCCTTGGTCCAAATGCGGGTGAGCCCACATTAAATTTTAACTCTGGGTCGAGAACAAAATGTTTCATCAGCTCCAATTTTAGCCTTTTTGGATCCTGGCCTTCTTCATCATCCATTATTTCAGCAGTAACTCCTGATTTTCTTTTAAATACAGTGACTTGGGCTTGTGTAGGTGAATACTGGGCCACCATAGGTATTTCAACCTGCTTCGGCCCAGTGTCTGAATTTATCTTCGGCCCAGCTTGCTTTGGCCCTTCTTCATCATCCACCATAGGTAATTCCTCCTCAAATTTCTCTTCATTTAGGCCCAGCGTCTGGATTCGTTCCATAGGTCCATCCATTTCTTGTGCTATTTTGATTAACTTTGTGTCTCCAAATAGAAACGAATTCTATGAACTGGGATTCTGTGGCCGATCATTTTTTGGTGGAGGAGCTATTGTCTGATCCGTGTTCGATCCTCTGCTGGAGCTAATTTCCTCCACAATCAGTGGGTTTATCGCTATGAGTATCTTCTGATCCATATCACCACATACGCCTATTGGGAATTTACGCCACTCCATTTCTGGGTTTGCCGGATTGTAAGGTACCCTGGCCGGTTAGTTTCTGCTCACCGGCGCCCATGCCTTCTCGGAGGTGCTAATGCTATCTGGTCCTGAGCCATTGGCTGTTGAAACCCAATTTCCACGTTTATGGGGATCAGTGGTTGTGAAAACCCCATTTCCACGACAGTGGGGGCTAACGTAAGCCTGGCGGCGGTTAACCGAGACTTGGCACAGGCATCTCTCTATTAGAGTTTGTCTCAATTCCACCACAGGCTTCTTTCTTTCCCTGTGAGACAGACCCATCGCTTCTTGAACTTGGGTATGTTCAGCTTCCATCTCTTTGTTTTGTTGTTCTTCTCGACGCCCCATTAGTTTAAGAGGGTAAATTGATTCATGTTCTTCCTCTGAGGGAATTTCAATTACCACAGGCCAGCTTTCGAGTCCAGGTGGTGGTGAATTCAGGTATATGCTTCCTTAATCCTTTCCACGTGACATTTGGTTGTTGGACTATGTTGGTGATGATCTCAGTATATTGATTGGATGGGTCACTGGGGACTGGATTAATGCTTTGTCATAGGATGCAGGTTTGATCGGCTGGCGGTGTTGATTTTTAATGCTCAATGCGTTCTCTCAGAAACTTTCAGCTCTAGCATCTGACATAAAAGTTGAGTCCTCCTGCTCCTGTAACGGTATGTAATCCTTTCCAAATTGAAAATCATTAGGAGTTTGTCTATGTGAGTTTAGTACTAGTTGTCCCTCTTTATCGACAGAGAAACTCCCTGCAAAATCAACTCCTTTTACTTTTAATGGAATGCAATCAATTGTCGTCTTGCAATCATGCTCTGTGACTGGTGTAAAATTAGGGGAGCTATTTGCTTGCATTGTGGGTTTTTGGAGATTTCTCTCCTCTGGATTAACGCCTTGATTAGCGCCCTGGCTTTAAAGCTCCGGCGTTGCAATCACCGGAGTCCTTTGCCCCTGCTCGTTTCCAGCCATGGTTTGATCAGAAGCCGCATCCTTTTATATCACTCTCTCCTGGTCCTCCTTCAACCTTCTTTGGTGAAGCACCCCTGGTCCCTCCATTGGATATGGCTGATCATTTTCATATGTCAGCCAAAGTCCATAGCCCATTGGCATGAACGAGTATCGTTGTGGGGTATTCTTCTTCGAGCAATCCGATTTTGGATAGTCCAAGCAACCACATAGTTGGCAGAACACAGGAAATCTCTCATATTGAAAGTAAAACAGGTAATCAGTACCTTTGAATTCAACTGTGATCATTAATGGTTTATAGACGTTGATTATTGCACCCAGCTTCAGTGTCCTACCCATACATTTTCCAGCCTTATTTTTTGCCACTTTAACAAAATCCCCCAGGTAATCTCCAATCAAGGCAGCCATGTCCAGTGTCATTAGAATTGGCGGGACATCATGGACATGAATCCAGATGGGGGCCTCCGCAAAATAGAGATGACGAAGGGCCCCAGCTCCAACTGTTTCCACAAAAACAACCAAGTGATGCTCAAAGGATCAGGGTGACGGCTCAGTTACCTTGGACCTATCTTCTAGCCTTTCAAATTTGAACAGGCAAGGTTGACTCCCATTTGGTATCCCTCTACTTTACCGTTACAGTTCCACGCCATCTTCATTGTGGGGATCATTTAGTCCACTCTCCTTGATTTCTGATTCAGGATCTTTGCACCTAGAAAGTACGATTTTGGCTGTTGGTCTCCGTATTGCAACGAATCTGGGGCTATGATTCTGTTTTGGGTTTCATCAGAGAGGTTGATTTTTGCATACTAGGCTATCGATTCTCCCCCATTGTTGCTGCAGCAAGAGAGTCTATATGGCAGATTAAGAGTATAGGGAGAGTATGGTTGTGATGAATGAAATTGGTGAGAGCTGGAGGGTGTTGAATACGTGACTATATACAGATTGATGGGATCTTCATATTGATGAAATTCATTCAATCAAGTATTTTTGAATATCCTGATTGATTGTGTATGAACATAAACCTTTTTTTTTTGGACAAAAGTTGTCACAATTACAGCGGCATAGGTATATGCCATATACAAAAGAAGAAGCCTGTACAAAAAAAGTGGAGAGTGGCTCTCCATTCGTGTGTTTGAAACCGGGAACAGGAGGAGCTCTTCTGTTTGTGTAAGACTCCACACCCCAAGTGTCGACTTACACTCCAGCCTAGCCTAGCCAAACCTGTGTTATGCCCTGATTCTTCTCCAAGAGTGGAGATTATCCATCAAAAGCTTCTCTCTCAGTTGTGGAAAATGTCTGAGATCAGTGAGATGCCGTGATTCCCTCCTTTGCTGTCCATACTTTGCTAAAAAATCAGCATGACCATTGATTTCTCTGTAGATGTGGGAAGCTCGGATGTTGTTCTGCTTCATCAGATCTGCCACTTGTCTGGCCAATTGAAGACAGATCCACGGAGGCTCCAATTTGCCATTAATGATGTTCACTGCAGGTTGACTGTCCATCTCCAGTGAGACACTGTTATAGCCGTGTTCCATTGCCAATTGGATGCCTTGAAGGGCTGCTTGGAGCTCCACCTGCAAAGGGGAAACCCCGTGTATTAGATTGTAAAATGCCAACCTGAACCTTCCCCCAGTGTCTCTTATAAGACCCCCAACAGACGAAGAGTTTTGTTTAAAGGATGCATCAACATTCAGCTTGAATCCAACATCAGGGGGTTCCCATTTGATGGGGATAAGTCTTGTTAGTGGGGGTGGATTCAGGACAGAGATTAGTCCTCTTTGGATCCATTTGCAATCAGAGGGATTGGCATAAGCAGGTGGCCTTGCTATGGAGATTAGTCTACTGTTTGCCTTTACTTGATTCCAGGTGTGTAAAGGAGTTTTTTTAACACACTGGTAAAGTATCTGGCCCCTAGCTTTCCACAGTTCCCATAAAATTAAACATGGTAGGGAACAGCACAGGAAAACATGCAGTTTTGACAGATGTGATATACTCCAGTATGATGTTAATCTATCCCATAGATTAACAAAGTGAATCTATGGTAGTTCTAAGATAGCATGCATTTGTTTCCATATTAGAGAGACATAAGGGCATGTGTTAAAAAAATGTTGCAATGTATCCTCATGCTGACAGAAAGGACATTTTGATACATTAGTAATCCCAAAATCTTTAAGCATATCATCCATTGGCATCAAATTATTAAGGATTCTCCAAGTAAGGAAGGTAATCTTCACAGGTAAGTTTAGAGATTGTACCTTCGTCAGTGATGCAGATTCTCTATGCCTGTGTCTCAAGCTTTTATATGCACTTTGAATCGAAAACTTACCTTGCGGGTTTGGGGTCCATACCATAATGTCCTTGTCCTCAGTAAAATTGTGCTCCCTTTGCATCTTCTGTATCATATCAGCAGAGATGTATGGTGCCAAGAAAGCTAATATTGATACCTTATTAGTGTAAAATTCTCTAACTGTCAGGTCAGGGTGCAAAGGCCTGATTCCATCTAACTTATCTATCAGCATTCCATCACCAAGCCAGTTTGAGCCCCAGAAACTGCAGGTACCATTTCCTAGAATGATTCTAGTGTGGGATTCTGCAAATTCAGAAACTGACTTCACTCTCTTCCATACATCAGAAGTTCTTCTGTGGTTTGGAAGAGACCAAAGGAACTTGGTCCAGAGTGCATTGCCCTGCTGCATTTTCCACCAAAGCTTAAGGGAGTATGCATCTATAATGGAGTCTAAGTTTTTAAAACCTATCCCATTTTCTTGTTCTGGAAAGGCCATTCTTTCCTAAGACCTCCAATGCTTATGCTTCCTTCCCTCTGTTTCCCCCCATAGAAAATCTGAGCATAGCATTTCAATTTTCCTAAGAATGAAACTAGTTGGTTGCATCACAGCAAATACATGTTGGGGTATGGAGGAGAGAACATGCTTGATAAGTATTATCCTTCCCCCTCTAGAAATCCATTTAGAGTTCCATGTATTTATTCTAGCACTTATAGATTCTAAAGTTCCAAGAAAATGTGCATTAAGTTTTCTACCCTTATATATGGTACAGCCTAGATACTTAAAGGGAAAACTACCCTCCTGCATTCCCAAGATTCTCTTAATTTTACTTTTATGTGCTCTACTGCTTTTATCACCTGTGTAGAAGTTGGATTTTTGCATGTTTACTTTTTGCCCAGTAGCCATTTCAAATGAGGTGATAAATGCAGCAAAATTTTTAAGAGACTTATCAGTTGCTTTAAGGAATATACATGTGTCATCAGCATAGATTAGATGTGTAAGTGGTGTAGTGTGCTGTGGCAAATGAAACCTTGCTAATGTACCAGATTCAAATAAGGTATGGAGCTTCCTGGACATGAGTTCAGTCAAGATGTTAAACAAAAAGGGAGACAGAGGGTCACCCTGTTTGAGACCTCTTGATGGTTTAAAAAAACCATAAGAAACTCCATTTATGATAACAGAGAACCATGCAGATGCTATGTTAGACATAAGTATTCTGACTAAAGTGCCATGGAATCCCAGTTTGAGCAAAAGTGAATTAAGAGCAGGCCAGGAAACCCTATCAAATGCTTTGGTCATGTCTAATTTGAGGATAAGGTTGAGACATTCTTTATCTTTCTGCAAGAATCTAGTAGACTCTTGCATCAGGATAACATTGTCTGCTATTTCCCTCCCTTGAAGGAATGCTGATTGTTCACTTGATATAAGTGAGGGCATCAGTATTTTTATCCTTTCCATCAGTATCTTGGAGCAAACTTTATTGCTAAAGTTTGAGAGGCTGATTGGTCTGAACTCACTGAAGGTTGATGGTTGTTGGTTTTTGGGGATAAGGACTATATTTGTGGAGGCCATTGCCCTTGGGATTGGTGTACCAGCTTGAAAATCCCTTACTGCCTCAGTAAGGTCCTGGGCTATGATGTCCCAACTGTTTCTATAAAACAGCCTATGGAAACCATCGGGTCCACTTGCACTATTTTCTCCAAGACTAAAGACAGCAGCTTTGACCTCGTCAGTTGTGACTGGTTTCAATAGCTCTGAGTTGGTCTGGGGAGTAATCAAGGAGGGAACATCTGTGAGAAAAAAGGCTAGGTTTTCACCATGCATGTCTGTATTCTCATCCTGCAGGAGATTTTTAAAAAATCTTTCCCCTGCATTTCCAATAGCATCCTGATCAGTTAACCAGTTCTGATGCTCATCCTTAATCTTTTGTATGGACAATCTAGAGTGCTTCTGTTTTACAGACTTGTGAAAGAACTGACTGTTGCAGTCCCCATCTTTCAGCCATCTAACTCTACTCTTTTGTTTCCAGAAAATGTCTCTCTCCTTAATTTTGAATAGGAGGTTGGTTCTAGCTGTATTGAGAGCTTCTAGGGTTAAAGGGTTATCTAGATCATCATTCTCAGCTTCTAATCTATCTACCTCCTGTTCTGCTTCTTTTATGTTTTGGAAAACATCTTTGAAAACTTCCCTATTCCACTGTTTAAGAAAAATTTTGAGCCTTTTGAGTTTATTACAGAATTTTAACATGCCATAACATTCTATAGGCTGCTCCCAGTTATTTCTTAGAACCTGTTGGAATCCTTCTCTCATGTACCACATATTTTGGAACCTAAATGGCTTTGGGTAGATTTTAGCCTGATTATTAAAGCTTGCTAAGAGGGGGGAATGGTCTGATGTGGTCCTATTCAGTACATGGATTGAGGTGCTTGGGTAGATTTGCCTAAGTTTCAGGTTGACTAAACCTCTATCTAGCTTTTTAGAGACTTTTTCTTTAACCTTTATTCCTTTCCCTTTTAATCTGTACCCAGTCCATGTGTAAATGTTCCCAACTGTGTGAGGTTCCTCCAGTTCCATAGCATTTATAAAGATATCAAAATCCATTATACTATCAATTCTTGGACTAGAAGAACCATTATATTTAGAAAGAGTTCTAATGACATTGAAATCTCCTACCAGGAAATATGGCAAGGAAGGTAAGTTTAGGATTCTACTATACATCTCCTGTCTTCCTAGCCTAGAGTGTTCAGCATAAACAACAATTAGATACCAGACATTTCCTGGGTTCTGGTTTTCAATCTTAAGAACAGTAAAATTTTGGTCATCATGGATTAGTTGGGTGTGTATATTAGTGTTCCACAAAATCCATATCTTCCCTGATTTAGATGCTAAGCTAGAGTGAAATTGTAATTTCTTAGTAAAGCCATCCAGGGTGTTAATTTTCTGTTTAGGCTCAATAATGGCGAAGATATCAGGCTTATGAACTAAACTTAATTCTTTTATTCTTTCCACAGAGGTGGTTAATCCATTTACATTCCATGTTAAGAGTTTACAATTCATGGGAAATGTTTTGTTTGGCAGCTAGTCTAGAACTGATTCTGTTTGGTTGAGAGAAGAAAGTAGGTTTCTTCTTCTCAACCTTGCCAGTATGTGTCTGCTGATCTACATTGGGTGTATTGGGTACAGCATATTCAGAGGGCACAGAGTGAGCAACAGAAATTTGAGCAGGAACTTGTAAAGAAGTGACAATTGGGGTGGCCACATTATTCATGGGCTCCACATCCTCAATGTGCACCACATTAACATCCTGAGCCTCTATATTAGCAGTTGCATTCTCAAGCTCTATTTCAGGTTTATTGACTACAGTGATGGGGTTTGATACATTCTCTCTCAAATGCGAATCTTCTTCTGTTAGCTCAACAGCATTCCCTATATGCTCTAACACTGTCACATTCACACTATCACTAGCAATCATGTTATCATCCTCGTTCATATCAAGTGAAGATTTGAAAGAAGAATTGTTTGTGTTTCTTTTTGAAGAAGAAGGTGGAGGTGGAACCTGGTTGATTAGATTCTTTTCTGCATTGACCAGAGAGACCTCATTCTGGATGCTTACTTCCATAAGGTCCATTTCAAGATCTTCAGCTTGCTCCTCTGCTTGCTCCACATTATCCTGCTCCTTATCCAAAAGTTGAAATCGATTAGTAGTTTGAAATATAAGTTGACCAGAATTACCTGTTCTCAATGGTGGTGTGCAGTCATCCACAGAAACTCCAATCTTTGATGGACCCGATTTGGCTGGTGACTGAAAGGGGGAATCATGAATGATCTTTCCCTTTCCTTTATCTAAAGTTGGTTCCTCCATGGTGATGGCATCCAGGAAAATATCTTCCTCCTCCTCCTGGATAGTGTGAGGGTCTATATCTTCTTTCTTTTTCCAGACCTCCAAAGGTTTCTTTCTGATTTCTTGGTGTGGTTGAGGTTTCTTAGGGGCACCACTGATTATGACTTGGCCTCTTGATACTTGCCCCTTCGCTGTGTTCTTAATAGCACCAGAGGTTGATTGTGAAGCTGCTTGTATTGTAGCCGAAGTCATCCCATTCCTCAATCTGCAGTTTGACCCATTATGACCCAGTTTCTTGCAATCCTTGCAATAAAGGGGGGGGGGGGATCCTCATAGGTGATATTGTAATACTTATGTTTTCTCAGGGTACCAAGTCTAACCTTGGCCGGAAGTGGGTTCCTAAGATCAAACTCTACGCTCATTCTGACTGTGGAAGGTCTCGATAAGTTCTCTGTTGGGGTATCAGCATATAGAAACTTTCCTAGAGACTCACCAATACCTTCTATGGCGTCAGGGTGGAAGAAGTGCGTCGGCGGTAGCTCAACATTGATCCAAATGGGTGCGAATGGGGGCTCCTCATCGATGTCAAAATCTTTGGTCCACTTTAGGATCCTCATTACAGATCCTCCAAGATTCCATGTGTATCTGCTCCAGCAGCGATGTAGATCTTCATCTAGGTCGAAGGTGATTCTCACATGCCTCGCATCCAGAGCGGTGATTTTGAATTCCCCTTTGAATCCGATTGTCTGGAAATGGTGCCGGAGAAATGGCAATGTTGGCCGGCCTCTGGTAAATTTTCCAACTAGGGCGTCATTGAATGGTTCAGCGATGAGGTCGATTTCTTCCTCCGTGAAGAAGCAGCATGGTTCCCCTTTGTAAGATAGCTGAGGTTTGAGATTCAATTTCTGGAGCTTGGGGTATGGTTTGCGATCAGGGTTCCTCTTTGGTTTGAGGCAGTCGGCGTAGGCCGATAGCGGGCTGCCTCCAGGTGGAGGAGCCGCCATGGAAGCAAGGATCGGGGACAATTGGACCTAATTCGGACTGATGAAAACGATCAGAGGTGAGGGGTGGGGAAGAAGAAGAACAGTGAGTGTTGTGTGTGTTTCGCACTAATTTTCGCACATAGATACAGTAATTCTAACCGTTACATATGATCTCACATTGAACATAAACCTTTACTTGCTTTTCAAAATTTAAAATTGAAGATCAAAACAGCATTTGAAGAATGGGCTCCAAAATCATTGGAGGGATGATAAGATCTTGAAGATCTTGAAAAACTAGGAAAAGATTTCTTAGAGAGAGATTATGAGTAGAGAGAAGGCAGAGAACGAGTGATTCCATCTACTAGATCAATTCATATTTGTATGTATCCCTTATTTTAATAATGACAATTTTTTTTAAAGTACATGCTTAGGTGTTTAATGAAATGTATCATAGTCCAATTACTTTTTTTTGAATAAATTTTAATTTTGGTACAATTGAACTGTAACTTTAAAATGTAAATTTAATAATGAACAATCATAACATTTCTATAAATATGAATGTATGAAGATAAAATAAATAAAATAGAGTAAAATAAATCTATTACTATATTGGGGTTATCCACACATTTTTTCTCATTAATTATGAAAACATATAGATCTCTATCCATCAAATCGTCTGGTCCGGTAGATCTTGATTTACTTTTAAAAAATCTATGAGCTTTAGCCTTTTCTTATCATAATAATAAGAACTCTAGAAGACAGTTATGATCTTATTTAGGGCTGTTCAAACATCCATATACAACCCAGACAGACCCGACTTGATCCAGTGTATTTGGATCAGATTGGGTTTTGTTCCATTTGAGTCAACATAATTAATACAATTCGGTCTGGGTGGGTACGAGTCCAGATGCGTCGGAACCAAACTAGCCAATTTGGGTTCACATGATTCAATACAATCCTATTTTAACTTGTCGATGTCTCTTGTCTGACGTTTTACAGATAAAATTGAATTTACTACATGAATTTTGGACAACATCAAAGGAAATTAGATATAGTTAAATAATTTTAATTTACAATTTAAACTCTGAACAACATCAAAATTCAATTATATCTACTTTAGAATTGTATAACACCCTTTCATTGATGTTGTACAACACCTCCACGAGGGTCTCAGAGAAGGTCGGGGCATTCACCACGGCTTTCTGAACTCATCGGAGCTTCGTCTTCGCAACCAATTTCATTGCTCTGCTACCTTCTGTGTGTTCTTCACAGACTCGATCTAGTCCCAAAGCTCCTGGAGGTTGTAGTGGACGACGAGGGAGGAGGAGGATCTGGAGTTGATGGCATATGCTAGATTGACGGTGACGGGAAGCTGCACCAGGGCGACGATGGAACAAAAGGAGAGGGCAGAGGAGTCAGAAAGAGAATGTTTTAAGGGAGCCCTTATGATCAGATTCGAGCAAGAGTTCAGCAAGCTTTGCAAAAATATCGGTGGAGGGGAAATATGTTCCATTACTGCATGTCTATGTGTTTTTAGGGTTAGTATGGAATTTTTTTTACTTAACTCATCCCGACCTAAGTTTACAAAAATAAAATAAAATTAGTCAATCCGTCCCGACCCACTCGATCCAAAATTTTAAATCAATTTGTGTCGGGACAGTTGACATGCAGGTCAACTTAGGTAAATTATAATTTTTACTTTGGAGTTAATGAGAAAAATAATATCTTGAATTTGTTAATGAATCTTTCCACACACTAATGTTGTGGGTACTTTCTTCCCATAGAACATTTATGAACGTGGAGAATTTGTCAAACGAACAACACGCCAAAGACATTTTTCCATTTATTACCCTTGAGACTTCAAAGTGACAAACAATTCTCATAACTTATAACTGCTTGTGTAAGAGTTTCATCTAACGCTCCAACAATATCATGGGTAATAACACTATCATATAATTAATTGTTTACCAGAACTGTAGAATTAATGTGGTTATTTAATCTGGAATATTACCTTGAAATAAAGCCAATAACACAGGTCGTTTGCCACCTCTTGAGGAACTTCCGATAAATCACGACGAGGTCTAATAATATCGTGAGACAACATCATCAAAGCATCCAATACTTTCTTAACATACAAGTCTATTGTTGTTGGAGAACATTTAAAATTTTCATCCGCTTCATGATATGATTGTCCCTTTACTGGTTTGTAGAACCCTGTTGCTACTTGTTTATGTACCTTCCCAAACCGACCATCTTGCAACAATTGTCTTTCAATCATCAACTTTAGTTAAATTTTGAATAAACTTCAGTCATATTCATTTCATTGAATTTGATTTAGTCTGGTTCAGTTAGGTCAAACATTTTTGATTCCAGTTGCATTTTGTTCGAGTAAATTATGTCTAATTCAATGTATTTTGTTTCACACTGTTGCATGTCTCTCCTGATTTTTTTTTCCTTGCTTCCTACACGTTTTTTTTGTTAAAAAAAAGTTAAGTTCAACCTAACTAAACTTAACTCAGCACTGATAAACTGAATTCAACTACAATAAATTCAACTGACACCAATAATTTCAACTCAACGTGAATAAATTCACACTCAGATCTAAATGAATTCAACTGAACAGGATTTTAGATTTAGAAAAAAATGACATTGTGTAAAGAATTATAGAGAAAAGTGACAGAAATGCCCATATTTGATGGACTGATGCTAAATGAAATGATGCAACCGGGTATAGAATAATGGGATTAAAGAACATTCTTCTAGACTCAATATTCATTTCGACTCAATACTAACAAACGTGTCGGGTTTGACAAAAGCGAAAAAATCACAGGGGCAGGCAGAAGCATATGCAGAGCTGAAGTCGGGAAAAAAGGGCGAACTTCCCCCCCTGGTTGGCTCTGGTTTCCGGCCAAATTGGTGGTTGTCGGCGGCGGGTTCACGGCGCCGGAGGTGGATGGCCGAGGAGTTGGCGGAAGCCCTCTGATTCCACCTTGTTCTCCAACCTTGAGCTGCTAGGTTGGGAATCCCAATTTTTTTCAAAAAATTTAAATTATAGACTGCTTTTTAATAGTTATGCTGATTTTTACGATCAGGGTTGAAGAAATTGTGTGACATTGAAGTGCTCCAATTTCAATTTGCATATCAAGATTGTCTTCAAAACGTAGGGTTTCTTCTTCTTAATTTTGATGACTTTTTTTGTTATAATTATGTATTATTCATGATTAAATGCGTGTTTTCTGATGTAACGATTACTTGTGGGTGTAATGAGATTCATGGTTAAATGAAGTAATTTATTATTATTTTTTGGGTAGAGAAAGAGATGGTTTTTATCTTTTCAACTGCTTATTTGGAACAGAATCACGTGAAGAATAATCGAGGGTTCTTCTTTTTCCCTTTTTCTCTAGTGATGTATAATGCATGCAATCTTTTGGTAAGGTTTTAATTTCCTCAGCTCAGATCTTTTATTAAAAAATGTGTTATATAATTAAAGCAATGATTTGATTTTCTGGTGGTTAATGGGGGGATATAATGACCCTTTGTTTTCAAGCCATTACCGCTTGTGATCTTGATCTTAATAATTTATTTTTATTTTTCACGGGCATTATTATCGTATTGATTTTTGTTTTATTTTGTTGCTGCTTTTTCCAGGCTTTGAAGGGAGACGGAGTTTTGACTTTCGGGACAGAAATCATATGTTTTAGCTTCTGATATTCTAGTTATATTATGGAGGAAGAGGCTAGTTCTTGGATTAGGAGGACCAAGTATTCTCACACCGTATGCCATAGATTAGATGCATCAAGATTGGCCTCTATACCTCTGACCCTTAATCAGAGGGACATAGTTTCCTCTGCAAAATCCAGGCCTAATTTTAAGACAGGTACAGAACCCATTGTTAGTCCACTGCAGAGGAATCCCACTACAAAGAAGCAAAGGGCTGTTTCACCTAACCCCAAAACCAAGCCTTTGGACACATTTAAGGAGGCCAGGTCTGTGCAGAGGAGATTTTCCACCCCAATTCCCAGGAGATCTGATAGGGGTTTGGTGGGGAAGTTTTTCCACCATAAAGATTCTGATAAAGGGTCCAACTCTAACTCCAAGTCCAAGTCTCCTTTGTTGAGTAATAATAACACTAGTCCCCTTAGGCACTTCTCATCCATGAAGTTGCATGAGAAGACTAAAAGCAAGAAGGATTTTCCTTCTTGGACCAAGTATTTTGACCATGCGGGTGGGAAGGTCACTTCTGTGGAGGCGGCTGACGAGCACATGGTTGATCTTTCTAAGCTGTTTCTTGGGCTTAGATTTGCTCATGGTGCTCACAGTCAGCTCTATCATGGGATTTATAAGGATGAGCCTGTTGCTGTGAAGATTATTAGAACACCGGATGATGACGAAAGCAAAGATTTAGCGGGTCGGTTAGAGAATCAGTTCAACAGAGAAGTTACTCTTTTGGCCCAGCTTCACCACCAGAATGTTATAAAGGTACTTCAAAGAGTTCTTGTCTTGATTTCTTTTATTCCACGAATTATTAACGGATAATAGTTGGTCCTATTTGTTTGTACTTGCATTATGAACTGAACTAATTGTGTAAAAGCCATGTTCCTGTTTTGGCTTAGGAATATGAGTTTTGGTTTCTGTATCGAACACTACTAGTGGAAGGTGAACCCCTTTATGAGTATTTGTTTTGTTCCACTGTTTGATTCAGAATTAGTTTTTCTGCAGTTTGTAGCAGCTTGCAGAAAGCCACCAGTGTTTTGTATAATCACTGAGTACTTATCTGAGGGATCTTTAAGATCATATCTGCACAGAATTGAGCAGAAACCATTTGAGGAGAGATTTCTTCCCTTACCAAAGTTGATCTCTATGGCTTTGGACATAGCCTGTGGAATGGAATATATCCACTCACAGGGCATTATTCATAGGGACCTTAAACCAGAGAATATATTGATTAGTGAAAATTTCCAACTGAAAGTTGCGGATTTTGGTATCGCTTGCGAGGAAGCATATTGTGATCTTCTTGCTGATGACCCGGGTACTTACCGTTGGATGGCCCCTGAGATGATCAAGCGTAAATCCTATGGCAAAAAGGTTGACGTGTATGGTTTTGGGCTCATCTTATGGGAAATGGTTGCTGGAACTATTCCATACGAAGATATGACATCAATACAAGCTGCTTTTGCAGTAGTAAGTAAGGTATCTACCAAATTCTTTTCCTAGTTATGCTTTGATACCATTAGTCCATTACAGATTGGAAGGGTTTTTTAAATCAATTTTGACAGTTCTGACATGCACAATTGCCTATGTTTTGCGTTTCTTTTTCCTATATTTATTTTTCTGTGTATAAACCTCATAATCAAGGCATGCTAAGTGATTTGGGGCTAGTTAAATCTGCATTCACTGTCAGAATTGTTGGCAATGAGCAGTGGTGTCAATAAAGATTTTTTGATTTGCATAATCTTTTCCAATTTCAACCCACAGATTCAACATATGTAATTTGTATGTAAATATAACCTGATCATATTGGAAGAGCTTGCTATTTTTGTGTATGAATCATAGTGTTAGGTTAATGCTGTTAATGTATATCGAAATGTGAGAATTTCCTGTTCTTTAGTTGCTCTCAAAATCTAAAAGAGAAAACCGGAGTGTTTTTCTCATCTCTTTTGTTTGCTATAATAACTAGAGTATATACGACTTTTTTACATGATGTAATTCATGTGCTTCCTTACTTTAATAAATGGTTTTCCAGAATCTGCGGCCTCCTTTCCCAGAGCGCTGCCAGCCTGCCATGAGGGCATTGATAGAGCAATGTTGGGCTTTGCAACCTGAGAAAAGGCCAGATTTTTGGCAAATCGTGGAGGTTTTAAAGCAGTTCGAGTCTTCACTCAAAACCAATGGAACCCTGAATCTGGTCATCAACCCAAGCTGCCCGGATAATAAGAACAAGCTTCTCCATTGGATCCATAAGCTAGGTCCCTTGCATCATTCAAATACATCACCGATTCCTAAACCTAGATTCCAATGAGGAATCTCTGGAGACTTGGTCCCACCTAGTTCCTATTGTAATTAAGAGGTTTTTTTCTTACTTCGTTGTTGTGTTCATCCTTTTCTTTCTGAACCTCTGTGAATGGTAATAGAGAGTAAGTAGGCTGTGACTCATGATAAATATATTCTGTAATTTTTTACATGATAATATACAAACCTGATATTCCGATTTGGGGCGTGGTTTTTTTTTTTCATACTACGCATGTTGTATGGAGGACTTCGAAAGTAACTGTGGATCCTTGTTGTGTAATCCTATGTTCTGATGCTACATCAGATTATGTTATAATCATCGCAGCCTTCAAAGAGCCCTCAAGAGCTTCACATTTCTCATATTTTGTTTGGACAATGGTTGTGGTTTTGTGATGCTAGGGGCATACCTGTGTAGAACTGGTGTGCAAGTCCTTGTGTTATTAATATTGTGATGACCTTAAAAGAATGTAGGCATAGTAGAGTTTTCTATTGTAGAAAAATAAGATTGACATGAAAAACAACACTTCCTCGGCACTAATAATGCCATTTTTTGCACTTAATCATTTTTAAATCTAAATTCAGATGCATTTTGCAAGTCTAAATACGAATACTTCGTTCAGCATAAGTGTGTGCTCTTTTATTTTTTAGAACAACAATGAATATGATAGAATGATCACCCGTGCTTAATAGATACTCCCTCTGGTCCTCTTTTTTTGGCTTCAACATTTTGACACTCTTTTTTTTAAAGTGTCCTTTTTTCTGAAAATGGTGAATGAAGTGATTAACAAGTGCTGAATTTGACACTTGCTTAATCTCGAATTTAACAAAAGCAAGCCTCCAAAACTTGCTTAAACTTTCCCTCAAAAACAGGTCCTTTTTTTGGAGGGAAAACCTGCTGTATTTCACCAATTCAGAGGTAAAATCTACATTTCCAACACAATTTAGAGGGAAAAAATTTTGAAATTATACAGTATGTTTCCCAATGAGCATTATCCCTATAAATACCATTGCATCTGCTGAACTAAGAACCTATTCATTTACAAACTGAAACAGGCCACATAAAAACCAACATAAACACAGGTTTGCATTCCAGTAATTCCGGAGGTAAGAACATGGATGGTGCTGGGGATCTGGGTGTTGTGGAGGGCGTGGAGGAAGAAGAAGTAAGCCCGCCGGCAAGGCGAAGGCTTTCGGACCTTGAGCGCACCCACATCAGCGTTTTCTTTGGGCAGAATGAGGAAAACGGTAGGCTCTCGTGGAAGAAGTGCATTGAGGCAGCAGCTCGGTGGAACATTTCCAGGAGGACAGTGACAAGACTTGCTGCCCTGCAAAGAAAACAACAAAGGTTAGGGCTGAAAGTAGATTTGCAGCCAAAAGCTAAAGGCAAAAAAGGCCGGCCACCAATTCAAATAGACAGAGAAAAGGTTCTTGCCACTCCACTTCCCAAAAGAACAACGGAAAGATCATTTGCTGCAGCCATGGGTGTAAGCAAGACAACAATGCATAGATGGATTCAAGAAAAGCAATTGAGAAGCCACTCGAATGCAATAAAGCCACATATCTCAGACATCAATCAATTGAAAAGGGTACAATTCTGCGTTAGTCATTTGAAGCACAATAGTTTGAGTAAGAAAACATGTTTCAAGGACATGCATCACACAGTTCACATTGACGAGAAGTGGTTTTTCATGACAAGGGTAGCTGAAAGATATTATCTACTGCCGGAAGAAATGGAGCCACATCGGACTATACAGAATAAGAGGTACATTACAAAAGTTATGTTTCTATGTGCTGTTTCAAGGCCTATGTACAGCGAAGATGGTGACCTAATATTTGATGGCAAAATTGGGATTTGGCCGATGGTGACAAAGGAGGCTGCAAAAAACAGGAGCAAGAATCGCCCCGCTGGAACACTAATTACAGTCCCCGAAAAATCAGTAAATCATGAGGTAACTAAGAGGTACATGCTGGAAAAAGTAGTTCCCGCAATCAAGCAAAAATGGCCCCTACTTGCTAGTACAAATATTCTTATTCAACAGGACAATGCACGACCACATATTTGTGATGAGGATGCTGATTTCAGAAAAGTGGCCAGAGCGGACGGTTTTGATATCAGATTGGGTTTCCAGCCACCTACTTCACCTGATCTAAATGTGTTGGACCTAGGTTTTTTCAGGTCTATTCAATCTTTGCAGCACCAAACAACGTCAAAGACCATTGACGACCTAATTTCAGCAACTGAGCATGCATTTTTTGAATTGAATGCAAGGACACTCGACAGTGTGTTCCTAACTCTACAAGGATGCATGGTGGAGATAATGAAATGTCATGGTTCAAATGCATATAAGTTGCCGCACATGAGCAAAGAACGGTTAGCTAGCAGTGGTGCATTGCCTACGAACCTAGAGGTGGATGACGCATTGGTAAGAACCTGTGTTGCTTATTTGCAGCAAAGGAATGTAACGAGTGGGATTCATAGGCTGATCCAAGACCTACAGGAAGGTGACATTCAACCAGCCTAGAGATGTTATTCATGTATTTTTCTATAATGTATTTGCCTACAGCTTTCATTAGGATGGTTGCAGTGATTTTCTAGAAATGGGTCAGATCATGTAAACATGCTCCTATATTTTGTGCAGCAGCTTGTTTAAATGCAACCACATTGAATGAAAATTAATGTTTTGGATACTTACTGTCCACTATCCCGATACTTTGTAAGTAGGTGCAATAAGCATAAAATGTCGTCCGTCGCAAAATCTGGTCCTTAAATCTTCCCGAAGCAGTAGCAGCTGCAGCCTTCTTCTGTGACTCAACCTACGAATGAAATTCAGGAACATTGTAATAGGAAAAAGGAAAGCATTCAAATGAGTAGACATAAACAAAGAAGCAATTTACCGCCGTCTGATCTTGCTCCTTCCAAGTCACACTGGAACGATGCGCAACATTTTCCGAAGTAAGACCCATCGGGAGAAGGAAATTTTATGTAGCTGCAATTGTTTTTACCAGCAAAGGAAGTGAAATGTAAAATAAAACAAGAGGCTGCTAAGAAAGCCAAATGTAATAAAATATAAAATAAAACAAGATTTTCCCCCTACAAGAATGTAGATATCATTGTGCAGCAGCATGGATGCATGAATGGAGCAATAAAAGCAAGAACTTGATGGGCTATATTTAATTAACATCCGGTCAAATATGAGGAGCTAGAGCATGTTTTGACTTGGGAAAATTAATGTGGTCCAAACAAGCCAAACATCTGTTTCATCACTGACTGCTATCTCAATTTGCTTTTCACATCAACCCAAATACTTGAAACAAAAGTGTATGTAGTAACAAACAAAGGGCTGATGTACAAACCATTATTTTTCACAGCCTCTTCTTGGGATGTACTCGTTTATCCGGAGAGGATAGCTGTGGAACTCCTCGTTTCTGCAACAACGGCATACAGCACGCAATATAGACCGGCGAAAATTGGCAGAGGATAAATAGCAACCTTTCCTGCAATAGCAACCTGATTGTCAAGCTCCACAATAGCCTCAAAGAATGATAAACAGAGATTCATAGGATAAGTCCAACCAATTAACTAGAAGAATATCATAAATGCGGTTGATACTTCAACAACTCTTCTGCTCCCAACACGAGTTAACCCAACACGGTGGGAAACCCCTGACAAACAAACCCAAACCAACAACGCAGACTGCAGGTACCAGAACGACAGGGCTGAAATACCTACTCATACGGTAGCAGAATGTATCAGTTTTCAGCCGAGCAATCAAGAAAGGCAAGAATAGCATGACACAAAAGTCTGCTTTTATTTACCTTGTAAGATTTCCCCATGCCCTGCCGTATCCAGTTATAATATTCAGAAATTCCGACAATTAATGATCCTTGAATCGTCCTCATTGAGTGGGTGAATCTCTACAGGTACCGATAGTTAGAAAAATAATGAATGAACGTCAGTGATTTGTAAACAGAGGAAAAGCTTCGCGAACCTATTGAAGAACAAAAATTAAATCCACAGTTTAAGATGGGAATAAAATCTTGTAAAAGATACTACCAATCCTAAGAAATCATGAGCAAAATAGCAAGGCGAGAGGCAGATTCCTCTAGACCAGAATCTGCCTAGTATGATGTATCCAACAACTGAACTCATACGAAACATAGGAAAGACTCAAAGTGCAACAAAATAGCATACCTCATGATCATTCTCGAAGCCACTGTCGTTGAAATCATTGATAGTCAGCAGTACAGAAACCGCGAACGATGGTACCAGGTGCTGAGGTACTACTCCTGAAACCATGGTTGTGCAATACCTGCAAATTTAAAAAAAAAAAACACCCCCAGACGTTTCCCAACAACAGTTCACCCCAGAAGCAATATTCTACTGATTCATACAGTATTTGTACAATACATAAAAATTAACAGACTCCAAACCAACCACTGACGAGAATTACAAACCAACTAATAGTGATTTACAAACTCATTCTTTTTCATGTCTTGGACATAAATAAATCCAGCTACTGATACGGGCCTCGGTCGGAGCTTCGTTCCCACACTTTCCAAGAAGCATTGGAACGAATTTCGGGTTTACCTTTTCAAGAAGCCGTCTCTTCTCCTCCGTCCACACCGATATTAACCTCTGTTTATCTCCAAGCGACGGCTGCTCCTGAGGCGAGGGGGCCGAATCACCTAGGTAAAGTGGACACCAGAAGAGTTCATGAAAATGCATTAGGAAGCGGTCGATTTTTTATGAGCAGCAGGAAAAAAATGGAAGCTGTAAAACCGTGGAAGCTGTAAAAACATGGAAGCTGTAAAAAAATGGAAACGCACCTAAGCTCAACGGCGACCGTTCGCCCGACTGAGAGTCTGAACTCACAAAAAGTACGGATGGCCACTGCAACTCCGTGTAATCGCCTTCGATTATGCTGGCCGGAGGTGGTTCGCAAAGGTGACCATCTTGCTCGATGGTCTGAGCCAGCTCGTCGGGAGTCTCCTCCACGAAGGAATCGAGGTCGACAGGAGAGGCCGGTCGGATGTGGTCCGGATCGGTATCGGGCGGTTGAGAAAACGGAGCAGAGTACGGATCTGAGGTGGAAGGTGGCGGTGAAGGCATGGCGGAACCCTAAATCGAGGGTGCGACTTGGCCGAGAGAGAGAGGGTTTCAGAGGAGTGGCCGAGAGAGAGAGGGTTTCAGAGGAGTGGCCGAGAGAAAATGAGGAGAGTCTAGGGTTTCCAAACGTAATGAGGAGAGCTTTGGGTTTTACAATGGATTGGGTTTCTGGGAGATTTTGGCAGAGGGATTCAATTGGGCTGGAGACCCAATTCGAAAATTGTGGGAGGGATTAGTGATTTGGGTTTTATACCCAATCCCTCAATACTATTTGGGTCAGCTTTATTAGCACTTGTAATGGTGGATTAATAGTTGTAAAATTGTGGGAAGTGGAGGGGCAAAGATGGAATTCTGAACTTTGGTCCCCCCCCAAAAATGGAAAGTGTGTAAGAAGGCCATTAAAAAAAAACCATCCATTTTGGGTAAGTAGGCCAAAATAAGAGGACCGGAGGGAGTATTTGTTGTTGGTAGTGGTGGGTGTTGGTTAAAGGGATGCATATTAATTGCTTTAGCCTGTGTGATGGAGGAATTGGCTTGGTGAGATGAATGAATGATGTTGCTATCTACTTTGTCACGATACGTGATCAGGTTTTGTCACGAAATTCTCTTTCGCTTGGTAAAATGCAATGACAAGGACGGTGGTTCATGCACTTTATTAAGGATCACCCGTGCAGTCGTGCTCATGTACTAACCGTGTTACTTGGTGCTACTTAATCTGTGATCCTTCGGCATTCACCATCAATTTGTACCAACTTGACTCATTTAATTTTATTTTTTAAATTTAAGAAAATTGGGAATAGGTGAAATTTAAATAAATGGGAGATGGTTCAATTTTATACAAATGTTGCGTCCAAAAGAAGATTGTTTTGAAGCTACGTAGGGTTGGTATTGCCTTCTAAAGTTAATTAAATATTAATATATGACATCTTTTCATATTAAAACGTCGAGTCAGAGAGATATTTACCATAAGTCATGGAAAAATTAAGTTTTAAGGGTTTAGGTTTTGGGCTGGAAACTAGAGATGAAGATAAAATTACTGATTTCATGATTAGTTAAAAATAAATGAAGATATAATTTTCGGGTTGTATTAATCGGGTCATAAACTTATAACTATGCACGTTGCAAAATTATTTTTAAAAATATTGCAACTAAACCTTTTACCTTTTTATTATTTTAATTAAACTCCGTCCTTCCATAAATATATAGAAAGACTATGTTTCCCTATAGTTTACCTAAAATGATTGTGAGAATTAATTTATGAAATAAAATAACCTCCAAATGCTTATTAATAAATATGCTACTCGGGTTCAGGTTACTTATAAAGCGTAAGATGTTAACCCATCTAGAAATTAGATCTAGAGTTTTTAAATATATTGAACTAAGTTATGAGTTCTAAAATATTTTTTCTATTTGTTAATGATACTTTTGAACATGATGACCAATGGTTAGACTAGTTATTTCATTCATGTTTAGACCAAAGTCGGATAAATCTTCATTATTTTTTTTTTGCAGCATCTCATCTCCACGTATATGGTTGATTTGTATGCCCTTACTGGGCCATGTTAGCAATCCTATTCTTAGTGCAACATTTACTGCATGTTTCACCATGTGTACGAAGGGCAAATATTGAAATTCTCCATAAATACTCTCCATTTGAGGAATGAATATACCATCCTAAACCTGTGCCATATGAAGATATTGTGACATCAAAGAAGAGTATCTTTTCATTTTCCAATATATAAAGTATTTGAGTTGGGTCTCTCTTGGCTTGACGTTGTGCCAGTGTCATTCTTTCCAACTCTGATATTACTTTTGCTGCATAGAGGACACAATGTTGTGGATAGAGCTCATGATTTTTCCCACGAAGAAGAGAATTGAATTGATACTAGATTTTTGATAGCATTATAATTGTCATTGTCATGTCATTTTGCTCTATTTCCAAGATCAGATCTTGAACCCATAAGCTCGCACTTGATGGTTGGAATTTGAATTATTTTTCATGTATAAGTCCGTCGAAAACCAAAGTTGACATGATAAAAGGAAGTGAAAGAAAAAAAGATCAATGGAAACGTCCTCCGTAGCACAACTGAGGCAAACAAATTCAGTAATTGCATATTTTTGCAGTAAATTTACTACTAGTGACAAATTAATTTATGAATAATCTCCACATGAAGTGCTTAATCTTTGGTTGTTTTTTTAAAGTCCAAACATACTTCCAATGTGGAGAGGGGCCTAAGTTGCTTGACGCCGTCTTTCCTCCATTGACAAAATTGGAAGAATTAATACCTATATTATATCCTCACTTGACCATGTATTTACCATCCAAAGTATGGTGGCAGATCCATCGATCTTAATATTGAGAGACAATATTCCTTTATAAGGAAAGGATGAGTGTAAATTCTTCCAAGCTTAAGGTGTTTTTGAATAAGCTTTGCATTCCATAGAGTTCCATTAACCGTCATAATATGACAAACATTAAATCTTTTGATAATATTTCTAGTAGCGATGTAAGCTTTTGGTTCTCTACTCTTGGTAGTCATAAGCTTTTTTTTAATCTCTGTGTTTGTCCCTAATCCAACTCTTCTTTGAATGCCCTTGGACAAAAAAAGACCTCTTCCCTCTAAGATTTATCTCCAAGCATACAATGGGCCCCAACCAATTATTGCATACAAGAAAGTGGATGATTGGCAATATTTAGCCTCTAAGAGTTAAGCTACAATGGAATTTGGATTAACCAACATACATAGTATTGCAGTGTTGAAAACCTTTAGGTATTTTAAAACTAATCTACCCATACCCTTTGAAAAATTAGTGCATGGATGTCATTTATAAGTTTGTCAGGTAGCATAAAACACGACATATTGAAGGCGGGGATAGCTTGCAAAACTGATTAAATTAGGACCTCCTCAACTCCTTCAGATAGTTGTTTTGATTCAGCTCTCCACCTTAGCCCATATTTTGTTTTTGACTCTTTCTAGTGCATTAGTATTTTATCGTCCAAAGACTATTGGAAGAACCAAGTACTTTTCATGGGTTAAAACTTCATTCATATGCACTGCATTGGTATTTTCATGGTCAACACTATTTGGACTGAACAGAATTGAAGATATTAAAATTTGTCTTCTGCCCTGAAGTTTCCTCATATGTTATCAGAATACTTCTTAACACAAGGGCTTCTTGTAGGGTTTCTTATCCTAACATCAACGTGTTATATGCAAATATAAGATGTGACAGTGTCGTGCATTGCTAGAAATATTCATTCAATGTAACCTTTTGTCTCTAATCCCCCATTATATCATTTGGGAAAAAACCTCATTGGAGAGGATGAAAATATAAGGTGATAGAGGATATCCTTGACTTAGACCCCGAGTTGGTGGGAGTCTTCCAAAACTTTTTGTCATTCAGCATGAAGGAGAAACACACTATACATAAGCATCTTTCAATTAAGTTGGTGAACTCTTAATTGGATCTCATCTTGCTTAGGGTCTTGAGTAGGAAAGGCCAATCAATTTAGTCAAAAGTTTTGTTCATGTCCAATTTTATCGATATTTGACCCTTTTGCCCAACTGTCCTCTGTTTGATGTGGTGATGTGCTTCAAGAGCAATGTTGATGTTGTTTGAAATCAGATAAATTTCTCAAAAGCACTATGATAATTTGAAATTACGGTATCCAAATACTTCTTAAGCCCGTTAGCTATTCATTTGGAGATGATACGTTAAATCACATTGCATAAGCTAATAGGTCTAAACTGTAAGATTATCGTTGGCTTCTTCATTTTTGGAATGAGGGCAATATTTGTATCATTTAGTGAGTGCATTGGTCGGCCGTCATTCAAATACTAGTGTGCCTCTTAAGTAACCTTTGGGTCCATGATGTTTCGGTAATGATGAAAGAATGATGGAGACATTTCATCCGGGCCCGGTGATTATTTTGGTGCAATGTCTTTTATAGCAGCATGTATATTACCCAGGGTGTAAGGCCTTGTTAAACTTGTATTCATAGTAGGGGTGACTCTATTTGGGATCATTTATGCCAAGTGATCAACAATAATTGGGGACATGTGCGAGCTGTTGAAAAGTGTGTGAAAGTTCCTCGTGATGATTGTTTCCATATCCTTTTCCTTCTGTGCACCATCTTCCTTGATTGTCATTGAACGATGCTTTTTTTCCATTTATTTGCAAAATAAAGGGAAATAAATGTGTTCTAGTCACCCTTTTTAAGCCAATGTTGTTTGGCTCTTTGCTTCCGTTGTGCATTTGTTTTTCTAATTTGAATTTTAGTCCCGCCATTTGTGCTCTGACCACCGCGGTAACAACACCCTGTTGTGTAGTTGTGGTTTTGTCTGTGAGTTGATCTGTAATCTTGTGTTGGTTATGAAATTCCAATTCAGCCTATGACAACAAAGCACTTGAACATTCTTTTATTGGTGAAGTCAAATCTAGTGCTATACTATTCCAATAATCCCAGACCATATCCTTTCATTGCGGGAATTGAATCAAGTAGTTCTCAAAGTGTAACAACCTATGTTGTGGTAGATTGGATGCCTCGATGGTCCTTGTGATTTTCCCTTTAATTTGAATAGAATCAAAATGTGATCAGATATATGGCTGTAAAGATGCTTGAGTGTTGCTATTAGAAAATCGTACATCCAACTTGATTTTGCTACAACTCTATCTAAATTATTTTAAAAATTCTTGGGTCATCCCAGTTTTGAAACCATGTAAATCTATACCCCTCATAGCCTAAGTCCATCAAATTACATAGACATAGTGCTAGTCGAAAACCATCTTTTTGCACTTTGAAATTCATCTTGATGCAAGGTCTCATTGAAGCCCTCTATATACATCCAAGAAAGGTTTGACCCGTTGCAAAGTGTGGGAAAATTATGCCAAAATTGTGGCTATTTATTTGTGTCAGGTTCACCATAAACACATGTGCATCGCCAAAGTAAGTCAGTGTCTTATTCTTTAACAGTAAAATCAATAAAATTATAAGAGTAGCTCAAAATATAAACTTCTAAATCTTTATTCCAAATCAATGCGAGTCCCCTTGAGTTGTTATTAGAGTCTACAAAAACTTCATGCAAGTCTAAGGAATCTCTTACTTGTAACATGTAATGGGAAGAACATTTTGTTTCAGATAAAGCCAACTATTGTAGAGAAAACTTGCAAAAAATGTGCTTCAAATGTCTGGTTGCTCGAGGATGTGAAGCCCACGTCAGTTTCACATTAGAAGACTCATGGTTATTGGCAGGACTTGATTTTTCCAATTGTCATTACTGGTCCAGATGTGAGTGGGTCCACAGAGAATTGCATCCCTTCCAAGAAGACAAAAGGTGCACGTGTCATGAGTGGCCAAATACAACAAGGGTATAAGAATAATTTGAGAGGCTAACTACTAGAGGCTGTGTCTAACTACAGTTAGAACAATAAATCTGCATAACAACAGCCAACTCAGGGCAGTTGTTCATCAGTGCAACATATAAGATGAAGATCAAAGGGAAAGAAGAATAATCTTGGATCAGTTGTGTAATTTTGTGAAAGAAGAACTCCCAAATCGCTTCTTCCCATTTTGTTCTTTCTAGCTTTCAATCTATCGGTCCAATTTAATCTTTCCCCCTCTCGTCTCTACCCTTTCCTTTTCAAATTATGTACAACTTTCTTCCAAAAATCAATACAACTCTTTCTTTTATCCTTTGGTGAAGTTGAGCTCGTGAGAGCATACATTTCAACATTTTGTTTTTTTTAAAACTGAATCAAGTTCATCTTCACTTGACCCATTCAAAGAATTGTTTTTCGGTTGAAGAGAGTAAGTTGGGCCTTTGAGGAAGAATACTGGGGCTCTGTGTTCAGTTGGGTCCAAGTGCCATTGACCTCCAGAATCGGGCCCATTGCTTCATAATTTCCCAATGTTGTATATGAATTGATTTGAATCCCACGTGTCTGATCTTCCTGACAGATTCAACTTCATATCCAAGATAATTCACACCACAATTGCCAAGATTCAAAAACATTTTTTGAAATTTACAACTCCATCCAATATTAGAGATGGCATTGGGCAGGTTTGGTGAAGGTCCCGCCCCGATTCGTTTCAATGAGGCAGGTGCGAATGTCGTTTTAATGGGGGTGGGCGGGTACACATATGAAAATAATACTCGCCATGGGTAGTGAGTCGGGCATAGATATTTGTTTACACTCGTTCCATGCCTGCCTCGTCCCACTAGACCCGATATATACATACTAATTCAATATATAATAAAACAATTATTTATCCATAATGCACACAATGTATCTATAATATTTTCATGTAAATAATTATTAATTTTTTAATATTAAATTTATTATTTAAAAGCAAACTTTAGGTAATTTTGAAGGTATAAGTTGAGTGAGTCCAATGGGTTTGAAGTGGGTAGAAAGACCCACGTAGGTGATGGGGCGGGTATGAATTTTATATAATATTCGATGGGGCAGGTGGATTTTAATGTTGTACCCGTCATGGGTGATGAAATGGTATGGGTATAAAAACTTTAGGTGAATATGAATATGACGGGATCATAGTCCGCACCCACCCCGCCCCATTCCCATCCTACCATCCATCATGATTTCACATGAAACTAAAATTTTGCAAAACAAAATACTAATAAAATATTAATGAAAAAAATAATGTATTTTGGTCATTTTATTTTATCTCTAACATTAAATATATCTATAATTTTATCAAGCACCCTATAATAAATATGATTTGCTTTCTGTCTGTCAACTGGGGGGTATTTGAGTTATTTTGAAACCCTTGGTTTAATAAAACGACGTTGTTTTCAATCATATTTTGCACTGTTTTTCAATGCACACTGCAATCCTCTCCCTACTTTCGATCCTTCATCCCAAGCACCCTATAATAGATATTGTTTACTTTCTGTCTGTTAACCTTCGCAGTTTAAGAAGGATTCATTGCATAACCAGTGGGAGGAGAAGACAAATTGGAAGTAGTTTACACTAATTGGCTGGTGCATATTCTTTCTAATGTTATAGTTTTTTTAGATTTTATTTATTTATTCATGTTATACTTCGAGTTTATTAGGAGTTTTGAGGTGATCCCAAGCACTATATAATAGATATTGTTTGCTTTCTGTCTGTCAACCGGGGGTATTTGAGTTATTTTGAAACCCTTGGTTTAATAAAATGACGTCATTTTCAATCATGTTTTGCAATTATGTTTTCATTCTTCTTCTGTTTTTCAATGCACACTGCAATCCTCTCCTTACTTTCGATCCTTCACAGCTTTCATTTGAAACCAAGTTTCTGACCAAACTAAAACAAACAATTCGAAGACAGCTGGTTTCATCTCTTGTCAGAATCAACCTTTGTTGATCCTCTTAAGTCACCCCGCAGTTTAAGAAGGATTCATTGCATAACCAGTGGGAGGAGGAGACAAATTGGAGATAGTTTACACTAATTGGCTGGTGCAGATTCTTTCTAATGTTATAGTTTTTTTAGATTTTATTTATTCATTTATGTTATACTTTGAGTTTATTAGGAGTTTTGAGGTGAATTAGGGAAAAATATTTTTGAAAATTCTTATGTGATCTTATGTTTGATTCGATCTCGAAATCGAGTGTATTGAATTAAAGTGTCAGATAATTCTTATCTGATGTTGTGTGAAACTTGTGTTTGATTTCATTTGTGTCGATTATCTTGGTTGAACTGCGATTGAATTGAATAGGAGACGCGTGTTTCAATCTGACGTTTTTATTTTGTTCTCCCCGTGGGATCAATATCTATGTGACCCTAATTTGATCTTTCTTCCTACCATTTGGGATTAAGGCTGAGACCGTAAGAAATGTTGATTGTCTCTGTGCTCAGCAATGGCCTAATAGTTCTAAATGGTGTTTAAGCTGATATTACATACGCTGGCTGGTTAAGGTTATACTCAACTCTACCTGTTACTTTAACTACTAATATAAATAAGGTTAAAAAATTGGGTGAAGGTTGCATCATTTGAGGTTTTGTATTCAATTTATTCAGTTGGTACAAGTTTATGACCATATATACGTATGAATTGTTTTAATGGTCATCTGGGGATATACGTTACTGTCTTCATGGGTATCTTGTTGCTTAAGGTATCACATTTTATGGATAAAAGATATGTATGTTTTTTTTGTCATGATGTTAATCTAAGTACTTGTTTTTTTATTCTGCTCTATCTTGCAAAACTGAAATGCTTTTTTTTACCCTCATGGTTATTTTTTGTACTTATATGAGAATGCTAGGCTATTGGTCTTGCACTTTTTCTACAGAGTTTTACATTAAGTATATGTTCTCTCGTGCTTATATGCTTCGGGATACAAGGAGTTGCCCTTTGGTTGCTCCTTTGCCTTTTCACGGAAGAGGTAGAGAACGACCTAGAGGAAGGTACTCGAGCTTTATCTATGGCAATGGGCTGCGTGACGTAGTAATCACTGGTTCGTAAAGTCTATATACCCACTGCTTTCATGGCATTTTTTTCCTTAAATTTGGTGTGAGTTTATGATTGTGTTTGTGCATGTTTTTTGTTTTTTAACGGTGAACATAAAATGAGGTCCTTATTTTGTAAATATGTTCATCGGCTCTCTGTAGGTGAGAATGGGACTGTTTATGGTCAAGGTGAAGTGTGGTGTGGAGCATGTGGAGGTAAAGAACCCTTCTCTATACCAGACCAAGTCTTGTTGAGTTTATGAACTCAAGAAACATAATCATATCCAATGTCATCTTCAAAGATTCGCCGTTTTAGAACATCCATCCTGTATATTGCAGGTAATTAATCCATTAAGGGTTTTCAATTAATGATTACTGGAATTGAAATTTTGTGCAGTAGAACAGTGCAAATCGCTTATAGTTCATGTAAAATTCTATACTGATCTTATTTTGTGTGGTTGGTTGTAGCGATGTCGTGGTCAGATACGTCACTATATTGACTCCTCGTGATACTCCCAATACCGATGGAATTAATCCAGGTACATTTATGACACACATTGATAGTGTTTTGATATCACGAAACTATATTCGAAAACAAACACAACAATGTCTTGTCTGAACACAACAATCTTGGATTGATGACTATGAGCCTGATGTGCTCTTTCGCAGATAATATCATTGATATCAGTGAAAATAATGCAAAATGATTCCACATTCCCTTCTATAACTTGTTATTTTTTCCCTAAACAGATTCAAGCTCCCATGTTTGCATCGAGGATTCCTACATTTCCATAGGCGACGACCTTGTAGCCATGAAGAGTGGTTGGGATGAGTACGGAATAGCCTACAGCTGCCTCAGCCACGACATCATTATCGGGGGGGGGTAACTGGATCATCTCCTTACATCGGGATAGCAGTCGGAAGTGAGACATCGGGTGGGATCCACGACGTGGTAGCCGAGCACGTAAGCCTCTACAACATGGGACATAGTAGCTAATACTAGGCTTGGATTGGACTTTTAGGACATGCACACTAATCTTGTTTCCAGGGACTTGCGTTGTCTTTTCTGGTGCTATTTAAAAATTTGTTTTTTTCCAACTCTGCTACTGCAGGTTTGATGTATGTTTATTCATGAATTGGTGTTATTTTTTGTCATATGATCCGTGAATAAGCTTGATTTTGAGTTTAGTAATGTGCAAGTCATGTATTGGGTCACTCGCCTTGCCGTAGTTTATTTGAAGATGTGCTTAAATGTTCATCAGTTGTTGGTGTTGTAAATTTGGTGGACTCCTTGCACCGATTGTAAGTTTTTTGAGAAGGAGTTAAACATCTATACTGCTTGTATCTTTCCTCATTACTTTTATGAGACTTATAATGATGTTTGATATGGCTGCTTGAGCTAAAATTTGGTATATGTGGGCATCATATGAGGATTTCATATGCAATATGCACTACCTATGCGACTGAGGTAACTTCTACAACCTCATTATAATAAAAGAAAATGACAGTCTTGGCTTATTGTTCTACGCGCTTTGCATGGATTATAGTACTCATTTGAGATGCAGGAAATTGATTAATCCAATCATTGTGTGTATGTTGTTTGTTTCTCAACATTAAGCTATTCGAACTTTCCGTTCTCTGAGGATTAGAGAGCTTGGATTCTATTTATTAACTGCTCTGTATTTATAAAATGACCTTGTCTTTTCTCCCGACTTCATCCCTTTCTGTTTCAATCTTGTACATTGTGAAATCACAATTCTCGTCTGACAAAAGCTGACTTTTGTTTGTGTATCAGTTCACTCAGAAGTAGTCAAAGAGAACATTAGATGAAAATACGGGATATGATGATAATGCTTGCAGCGAACATGATGGCTAGATATAATCAATATAGATGACCTCATATAGTGTGATTAATGCTCACTTGTTGTTTATGATAATCTTTTGTCTACTTTAGAAGCGAACGCTACTCATTTCTATGACTAAATAATTGGATGGTTGTTATTTCATAAAACTCGCAGGGTCTAAAGTTTTTTAAGATGTACTTGATTCTTCCATCCAAATGTTATATGTTGGAATCTTTTGTACGTTAAGATGTACTTACTTGGATTACTTACTGAAAATGGACCAGAGTGCTAGCAACAGACAAAAGGCTGGATCCATATGTAAGGGAAGTGGCTGCCTTAAGTATAAAATACATTAAATCTACTTGGATTGTGATCTTTCAACGCGCGAAACATGTCATTTGTGTTGTAGGATGAACCGTTAGAGTGAACGTTGGCATTTTTATTTGTTGCACGAGAAGAATAAGGTTAGAGCAGCTTAGTGTTTTTATGGTTCAATGATTCGAAATGGGGTACAAGAGAATCAGTTCACCTAGCTTATTATTGCAAGAATTCTGTGGAAAAATGGGAAGTTCAAGAGGATTTATGCCATTTTGAACATGGGAATCAATATCCATTCAATGTACCATTTGATCATTTAGGAGTATTGTATAAAAAGGGATTTTGATGTTTCATTTGCGTACATAGATAAGATGTTTGACAAAGGCTCAAACCAGGTTTCACAGTTTACAATACCAATCTTGATGGGGTGTGTAGATGTGGAGATGGAAATGCGATCGAAATGGTAGTGGAGAAGGGGTATGTAATGCTTGAAGGGAGCATGCTGAGGGGGTTGATTTATAGAATGCTATGGGAGCATGTTGAAAAGCATTCTCTGAAAGTGGTGGAATTCATGATGCTACTGAAATGTTTCGCATAGTTTTGGATAAGATTATGGTGAAGCATATCGATGATGGTTGTTTTATAGAGTTTGCAGATTGTCTTTGCAGGCATGAGCTGTTAGGTAAATTCTTCAAACCACTGAAACATATGATCAAAAAGGGTTTTCATCCTCGAACGACAGAGTAATCGAAACGTGTAAAATCTTGGTGCGGAAATCTTGAGTGACGATGAGCGAAGAATCGGCTGCATTATGTTCTTGAAGGAGGGATAGTTCTTGTCCCTTTTGCTACTGTTCTTTGCTTAAGAACTATTATTGCAGTGGGCAGATTGATGCAACCAATGAGTTGCATGATAAAATGAAAGCTAGTTTCAATGTGGAGACTTACAATGTGGTTCTCAATAGGATGTTTAAAGAATTTAGAGTATAGGATGCTGGTAGTTTGTTTGAAGACATAAGTGTGAAGAAAGTTTTTGATGATGTGAGTTGTGATTATATATGGTTTGGAGCTTTGTCATGTGAAGGAATTTATTAAAGGGTTATGAATTTGGATATATCATGTGAGGCTGCGAGGGTCTCTTTAAATAGAGCAATACAATATAAATATTCAAAATTGGGGTACTTAAAGTTTTAGAAGTTTTTGCATCTGGATGTATGAATTTGGATGTATCATGTGAAAATTCATAAATATATCCAAAAGCCTTTGTATTTAAAAACTCTTGGAACTTCAAGAAAAAATATTTGGAATATGGGTTTGGTTTCAAGAAAGTATATCTCCTAGCAGTTATAATTATGTCCTTGTACCAGTTAATTAATTTCATTTATATTGATTTGTTAGGTAATTGTGAGATTATACTTTCCATAATAGTGAACTTATTATTTTAGTATTTTAATTTATTTACTTGTATTATTATAGTGGTTTTTTGTCTTGTGATTTATACTTTGCATATATTTTTTTTGTACAATCTGTATTTTTGGTTCCAATAAGTTATATTCGGTATAGACCTAAATAGATGGTCTCAAGCCCCCCAAAAAAGTTGCTCAAATGAATATTATTAACGTGATAACAAAATTATTCTCTTTTAAAATTTAAGTGAAAGGGAAATTTAAATAATTAACAAATGAATGATTATATAACACCATAAAAGATGATCAAATTGTTTTATTAGGCTAAGTGCCAATGTAACCCTATCTACTTGAGTAAGTGTCAATATAACCCTATGATAATTTTTAATGCAAATATAACCCTAACTAGTTAATGAAAGTGCCAATATAACCCTCAGCATTGACCTCAATTTTTCAGCTTGATTCTATGTAAATTGATCAAAATACCCTTTGGGCTAACTCTGAAATTGGGTGGACAATTTTACCCCCATAGTTAGCCAGAACGCCATAGTTCGTTAAAATTATGTAGGGTTATATCAACACATTATGCAATCTTATTGGGTTATATCAGCATATTCCTAATGTTTGTAGGGTTATATCAGTATATTTCTAATGTTTGTTGGGTTATATCAGCACATCCTTAAAACTTATAGGGTTATATTAGCACTTTCACTAACTATATAGGGTTATATTGACACTTTCAAATATTGAAAGGTTATATTGGCACTTATGTCAACTAGGTAGAGTTATAAAAACACTTTTTTCTTTTCTATTTACTAGAGAAGAAGCACGTCTTACTCCTTTTCTTACTTTAATGGTAAATTGGTTGAAATTATATTCTATTGTTTACTTTTTCTCAAATTGCCTACTGTTTGACAAGCTCACCACCATTTCATCATTGGGAAATTTGAATTGAAAGAGCAGGTATACTATTTATTATAAATTAAAGTAGATAATTATAAGCATAAATGTATTGTAATATAAATTTTTTATAATAAATACCTCATTCTTAAAATGCTATTCTTAAATAGTTCATTATTCTTCTCTTGTCTATTATATAAAAATCTACTCCATCTGTCCCCCTTTAAACTGCATAGAATCTTTTTTATGATTTTTAAGAAATATGTTTGACTATTGATGTGTTTAACTATGTACAATAACGCCAAATAAAAAATTGATACTTAGAAACTATTTATTACGACGAATTCAACAATATCACATATGATAATATTATTGTTTATATATTTATTCAAAGAGAAAGTCTCAGGAAAAATGGTATTTCCATAAGTTTATGGACAACACACAATGTCTTTTATCTTATATGTTGTAATTTTTTAATAAAATTTAAATATTGTATCTTAAAAGTTAAAGAAAGTAATAATATGTATTTGAATGTGAAAATATAAAAATATATAATATAAAAAGGAATTTCAAAATTTAGTACGTAATTCAACAAATGCAGTGGTTTGTCCATAAGCTTATGGACAGACCGTCTGTCAGGAGACCTGCTCCTATTCAAATAGTTAAAGTGCAGTTTAAACGGGGACATAGGGAGTATTTGTATCTCTTATGGAATAAATAAGTAAACAAGGAACTATTTATTCAAATGGAATATATATATATATATATACTTATAAAATCGTAACAACATTTAAATTATTCATAGAATTATATTTTGTTTTCTATTAGAAGGTCTCTAGATAGTTGACCTATCATTCAATTATGGACAATTTACTATATTTTTAAACTTATACGCTGCGTTGCTTAAAATATATATTGAATTTTTGAATTTAAAAATTAAAGTAAAATATTTTTTAAATTATTTTTTTTACTTTTTATATATAAATAATATAGTTTTATATTCATACACCCCTTATTACATATTTTAAATTATTAAATACAATATTTAGAGTACAATGTTACCAATTGCCAGCATTTGGCCCAACTTACATTATAAAAAGTTTAACAAGTTTTATTTCACAAATTTTATTTTTTAAAAATATTTACTTCGTATTCTTACTATAAATTATTTCTAGAAAGATTATAATAACTATCATTTTATTTTCATTCATTTTAAATAAATTCCACCTCAAATGATTACTTTTAATTTATGATCCCTATAGTTAATATAACAAGAACATATTTATGATATTATTTTAAATTTTACTTTATCTATGAAATGTAAATACTACATTTTTCTTTAAATAAATAATTTTAATAAAAAACACCGCGCATCGCACGGTGGGACTCCAACTAGAATTTTAAAAAAAGTTATACATAAAAATGATGTTATAAATCACTTGAAAATTATTTTTATACAAATGTATGTATAAGATAAATCAAGAGTTTATCTCCTGCGACCGTCTTACCATAAAACCAAGGGTAAATCATAGATGGAGGAAATATAAAATAGAAGCATTTTAAATTTGAGGTTTAAAGCCTAATTATTTATAATTCGGGATGGAACTTATGAAGTGCCCAAAAATCCAGGGACCTAAATGTAAAAAAATAAAATATTCACCTCCCTCCTGCTCTAGCCCAACCTCCTTGATATGAATCTCAGTGCAAAAACTCAAAATTACGGATGTTTGAGAAGCACTTTTAACGAAGGTTTTTTGAAGCGCCCTCTTAAATAAGAAGACACAGACGAAATCTAATAAAAAACACAACTTTATGAAATTCACTAACACAAGGGACTCATTCGCATGAACTCAAGCACTAGTTGCACCAAAATTAACACAAAGAATCCCAACGATTCTAAGCACTAATATTAAATGGAGAAATCTAACTGTTTAATGCTTTACGAGCAAAGAGTAATAACTCAATTTCTGAATATATGATTGATAGAAAAGGTATACTGCCTCTGTCCCAAATTAAGCTACACACTTACTATTTGGCAGTCAAAACTCTCAAACTTTGACCGCATGTTTGAATAGATAAATAAACAATAATGTTATCGTATGTGATATTATTGGATTCTTCGTAATAAGTAGTTTCTAAATATCAACTTTTTATTTGTCGATATTATACGTAATCAAACATATTAACGGTCAAACATGTTTGTTGAAAATCGTAAAAAAGATTCTGCGCAGCTTAAGCTAGGGCGAAAGGAGTATGGTGATTAAAATGTTGAAATTCATCCCTTATTTATAGTAAAGAGTTATGGCCTTCAAGAATACAAAGAAGACAAGGATTTGGTAATTCCCATCAGAAACTGGAATGACTTATGATAGTTTTAAGAAGCTAAAACAATATCAAACTGATATACCTAATTTAATCTAAATGATTAAAAAATTCATACAAATAAATCAATCTAATATACCACATCCCTGGGGTACGGTTCAGTGTTTATATCCCCATGCATTAAATTGCATGCGTGAAAATGGAACTGTATATAAATAAATGGCTAAATAATAGGAGCGTATGTATTAATTTTTACTATAGAGTACATGTAGTTACCGGGGATACAATGTAGTGTGTATCCTCGGTGTACCATATACGAATTGTTCGCTGAATTCTTGAATGAATCTGTCATATTTAAACTTACCAAATCTAATCTAATTAGAACTAAATCTCCTAATATTACAATAATTTCAAAATTAATTCCTAATGAGCACACTACCTCACTAAAAAATCAAGTGAGAAAAATAGTACAGTGTTAAGCTCCTAAAAATACTAAACTAAGAAAGCTTTAAATAAATTATACTTTGATCTCGTATCACTCCTCCCTCCACCACCTTTTTAGCATACCTTAGTGATGGTTTAGGCAAATTGGTGGGTTGGAAGAACGAAATGACCTTGTTTCCACTAATCCAACCATTGTGATACAAATTTTCTTGCTGGACATACGCGTGAATTCAACACCAATCATCAATTTGACGCGAATCGAGGGTTGGTGTCGAATTCACGAATCCAACAGTCAAATTCACGAATCCAACAGTCGAATTCACACTCTAATTCACGTCAAATTGCTGGACATACGTGTGGATTGGTGTAAAAAATCACAAAACTATAAGAGGAAAATATGATATTATTGAACTAAAATATAGATTAAACTGAAATACTCCCTCCGTCCCAGCCTATTCTGCATAAGTTGACTTTCGTCAGTTGGCTAAAAAAAGTTGATAATTTTTTTTGGGATAAATGACTTTCATTTCATCTTTAAAAACCAAAGTTTACATCTCTGCCAAAACAAACTAGTCTGCTATCATGAGGGTTGCACAGTTCCTAACATTAGGATTCACCCATGCTCTATACACTACCACATCCAAAAATTTTTTTGTCACCTCTATTACATTTATACACTCACTACACCGGAAACATACCTCATTTCGTACCCTCCAAACTTCATAAACCGTTTCAGCAATCAATACCTTCATAAGCATGGCTCTCTATCCCTTCCCTCTGCCTTTACAAGTAATCCATTGCAGTTCCTCATCTCACTACTGCGGCTGCCTCCAGATTTGCGCCCACTTCAAAACACCAGCCCAGATTCTCCTTGTTGGAACGCAATCAAATAACATATGCTGGATAGTTTCTACTTCACTGCACATCTCACATTTGTCTTCAGCCAATAGACCAAACTTCTTTAGTCGCTGCTTGGTTGGAAATTTGCCATGACAAGCCAGCCACAAACTAAATTTAGCCCTCGGTCTAGCCAGGTTACCACAGAAGAGTTTACTCGACTCTACTCTCTGTTGTGCCCCCCGTAATTCATTGTTTACTACCTTGGTGCTGAACCTGGGCCTTTCCAATTGTTGTTTCCATGCCTCTAGCTCTTGTACTTTGCCTCGACACTTACTGAGGCTCTTCAACATCCAGGATGCAAAATCTAGGAATTCCACCTCCAGCACCCCTCTTCCTTTTATGTATATAGCATGAACCCATAGTATCCACATCCTATCAGCTTTACGGCATAAATTCCAAAGGTTCTTACTCTAAGTTGCAGTACTCCACTCCTGCAGATCTACAAAATTCTATCCTCCAGCCGTTTTTGAATCACAGACCTTCTCCCAGGCCACAGGTGCTTTTTTGGTGATGGTTTCACCCCCACTCCACAAAAAGGACCTGCATAATGCTTCTACATGCTTGATCACAGTTTTAGGAACTGGAAAGCATTGCAGCTAGTAGTTTACCACAACAAATAATACACTTTTTACCAGCTGCAATTTACCTGCATAACTTAATAATCTAGAACTCCAATGCCTCAGTTTATCAATCATTCTATCTATCAATGGCTGGCATACAATCACAGTCAACTTGTTACTAGTCATAGGGACACCTAAATACTTGAAAGGGAGCATACCTTCTTCAAATCCAGTAATGGATAGAATCTCTTGCTTTTGTTCCTCCTCCACTAATCCAAAAAATACTTTGCATTTGGCAGGATTAACTCTCAATCCAGTTGACTTCTCAAATTTCCTATAAGCTTGCATCAAGGCTGAAACTGACTTTGGATTCCCTCTGGACAGCAAGAGCACATCGTCTGCAAAACTAAGGTTAATCAAGATATCTGCACATTGAGGGTGGAATTTGAACACCTTCTTGCCTTCTATAGCTTGAAGACACCTGCACATATACTCCATTACCAGCACAAACAACAGCGGGGAGATTGGATCTCCCAGCCTCAAGCCTCTTGCAGTAGTAATAAAGTTGGCTAGTTTTCCATTTATACTGTATCTATAGCTAACTGTAGAAACACATAGCATGACCCACTCCACAAACTGTTGGGGTAGTCCCAGTTCACTCATGATTACCTGCAAAGCCATCCAATCAATAGTATCATAGGCCTTTTGTATGTCCATTTGTATTAAGCATCTAGGAGTTCCACTTTTCTTGTTACAACCCCTAACCAGTTCATATGTAAGCATAATGTGGTCGTGGATATTCCTTCCTGGTACAAAAGCTGCCTGATTTTCTTGAACCACTTCTGCTATTACTCTACTTAGCCTACCTGTTAAGACCTTTGAGATGATCTTATACAGGGTGGAGCAGCAGGAGATAGGCCTGAGATCATGTACCCTTCTAGCAGCAGCATGCTTTGGAATCAGAGTCACCAATGTGCTGTTTACTGCTCTGTGCAGTCTTCCTTGTTTGAAGAATTCCTGCACAGCCTTCATAATATCTACCCTGACCACCTGCCAGTTTGTCTTAAAGAATTTTGCTCCATACCCATCTGTGCCTGGGGCTTTTAAGTCTCCAATACTCTTTAGAGCCTCCCAAACCTACTTCTCATGTACTTCCTGAACCAACATTTTCCTGGCCTCCACTCCCAGCCTCTTCCCATTTCTTAAGACTTCAATATTCACTCCCTCTAAGCTTGTGGCTCTCTCAACCTCCAGCTTTTTATAGAACAGGAGAATCTCACCCTCCATTTCCTCTTGAGTACTGGCCAGCTCCCCTGATTCTTTTTCCAGTCTATCCAATCCTACCATCTTGTTTTTTCCTTTAACTGTGGTAATAAAGTAGGCATTTTGCCATCTCCTAGCCTTAGCCAATCTATTTTTTCCTTCTGCCTTGCTATACCTTCATCAATATCACTCCATTTCTGGACCAGTTCAATCCCCCTGATCACAACCTCAATTTTCTCCTCGTTGAATTTGTCATGTCCCAAAGCTTTCTGAGCTAACTCCAGATTTCTCCTCTCCTCTTCCAGTTTCTTTTTTGCTCCACTGACTTGCCTAGAATGCTCCTTAATGTCTCCCTGGAGCCTTTTCAGTTTTTTCCAGACCACAAACACTGGCCTTCCTCTTAACTCCCTCTGCCAGCTCTGTTTGATATCCTCCAGTACATCCTTCCTGTCCAATAAACAATTCAGAAACTTGAATTGTTTGTGCACTGGTGTTAGCTCCTGTTGTAGTGTAATCCTGACCAAAGCATGGTCAGAAACCCCAGGTTCCAGGTTGTCCACCACCATCTCAGGATATTTAGTCAGCCACTCCAGGTTTGCTACTGCTTTATCTATCCGAGAGTAGATCACTCCATTCAAATGTTTGTTAGACCACGTGTAATAGTCTCCATTACTCTCACATTCAAACAGCCCTGCTCTCTGCATCATCTTCTCCAAGTCCCAGTATTCCTGCACCACTACTTCACTTCCTCCAACTCTATCTTTTAGTGTAAGTACATTGTTGAAATCTCCAACCACCAATACTGGGCTACTCACCTGTGAGGTAGCCCCCTCTATTTCCTTCCACAGTTTCTTCCTCATCTTCAATTTGTTTCCAGCATACACTGCAATCAACCAGTACATCAGATCTCCATATTTATCCTGCACCTCCACAAACATCATCTGGTCCGACATTTTATGTGTCAGTATCTCCACCTTCCTGAAATCCCACAATACCCAAATCCTTCCATCATAGTGGCTGCTATAATTATCAGCAAACTTCCATTTATCACCAAATTTCTTCCTTATCCCCTCAGCTTTATCCTGTTTCACTCTCGTTTCTAGAAGCACAACAACATCCAATTTTAGACCAATGAGACGGGAGCTAATCTCATTCCCCTTTGCCGCATTGTTGAGCCCCCTAACATTCCAGGCACCTATTATGGGCCTAAGCCCTGGTCCTTCTCAGGATCATTCCAAATCCTGAGAGGATGTTCAAACTTCTCTGCTATACTGTCTCCTTCTTCATTTTGGGACTCAGTGATCCCAAGTTGCTCCAGCTCCATTACCTCATTTCCTTTGTTTTTAGACTATACCAAAGTCCATTGAGCTGATTCCTTACCCTCTGCTGCCTTGGATTCCCCTGTCTCCATTTAGCCATCCTTTACTGTCTACTCTCTGTGTTCCAAAGTTTTCTCATGTACTTTCACCTTCCATTGCTGGGTCACCTTTGTATTTTCTTTCACACATCTATGTCCCCCAATCTGACATTTCTCATAGAATAGTGGCTTTCCCTCCACTTCAATTTTCTGATTGAGGATACTCCCATCAACATCTCGGATCTTCACAACCTCTGCCTCTCGCTGGGATGTATCTATCTCCACCATCAGTCTGGCATAAGAAATTCGGAGTTTACTAGTTGTACACTCATCTGTGAATAGAGGCTTGCCAATCACACTTCCTATGTTCCCTAAGCTTTTAACCCCCCACGGGTGTAATGGTAGCCTAGGTAGTTTCACCCATACAGAAATTGTTCTCAACATATCTTTCTCCATGGAGAAACCAGACTTCCACAGATGTAGAAACATAGCCATTCCATATACTGTGTAAGGGCCCTTCTTCATAACCTCCTCCGTATCCCTCTTACTATTGAACTTAATCACAAAATAGCCTTCGTCGTTATAGAGCAGCTCAGGATTCTCAACAAATGCCAAGTTATTCAACATAAATCTTTTAACTGCATTCATTGTCAGCTCCCCTCCTATAACATACATAATCAGGGCAGTCTCCCAGTACTTCAATTCCGACTCTACATCACCAGGTTCTATTTCAACCTCAATTTTCCCATTCACAATTTTTGGAGCAGAGAATTCCATATTTATACCATTCATCGGTACCCTATTTCCCCTAATCACATCAACCCATAGATTACCCTTCTCAAATCTATTCGCAGTAGTAATAGGGGCAAGGATTTTGGTTCTTACCGGTTGAGCTAATGAAACTTCCTGGCGCCTGTCTGCGATATCATCCTCCTTCAGGTTGCTCTCCACCTCCCGATCCACCTCCAAGTCCAGGCTAGTAGCTTCCACGCTCTCCTCCCTCCCAGAGCCACACCACTCCACCTTGGTTAGAGACACCTTCTTCCTCGGCCGTCCTTTTCCACGTTTCATGGCCGGCGCGATCGCACCTTTAGTTGTGTGAAATTGCACCTACGAGCATGTTATTATCCACAAACTTATTTATATTGCCAAACTTTTTACTGTGAGATTTCATTAAAAAAATTGATAATTGATATCTATAGTTGTGTGTAAATACAAGTTATAAAAAGTTGATATTGTAAAAATGAATGTCATTACTAATCTAACAAGATCAAATATGACAATATCCTAACTTATTTATCGATTCAAATTTGAGGTCAAAGTTAAGCAATTTTGACTAAATAAATAGTTAAATTACAGAAATGGCTGGGACAGAGGGAGTATAGATAAACACCATATCAAATAAAAAAAAATAAACATAATATTAAAATAGGTAAAAAATAAAATAAAAACACTAAAATACATATCAAAATAAAAATAGTTAAACAAAAAAGTCAGAGTACATATCATATTACAATAGTTAAACGTCAAATAAATATACTAAAATAGACGTTAAATTATAATAGTTAAATATGGAATTGTTACACTATAAAACACATAAAATAAAAATACTAAAATACGTAATAATATTAAAAACATCAAAGTGCACATCAAAACGTGACACTAAAAATGTAAAAATAAAATAAAATATCAGTATTAAAATTTACAAAACCAATTTATACTATTATATAGCCAAACATCAAATAAAAATATTAAAATATACATAAAATTAAACTATTTAAACGTCGAATAAATCTCACATTATAACTTACAATCAACTAAATTATAAAAATACATATAGAATTAAAATAGTTGAAATCAAAGATTTTTAAAAACAAATACACCAAGTAAAATAATAAAACATCAAATGAAAAAAAATAAAATACACATTAGACAAAAACCTTAAAAAACCAAAATAGTTAAACATAAAACAAAATTTTCAACATGAAACAAAAAACTGAAAAATTCCCTTCAAAATAGAATAACTAAAGCATCAATTTAAAATGGTTATACATAAAATAAAAATACTAAAATACATGTGAATTTTAAAACATCAATGTGTAATCTAAAATGTGACACCGATATCATAAAAATAAAACATCGTCAAAAAGAAAACAAAAACCTACTCAAACTACCAAATCATCATCAAGGCATACCGTAAATAAAATCTGATATCTGAATGAAGGAAAATATCGAAATTCAAAAAAAAATTATAAAGCCACCCAAATGGCGGAGGAGATTTGTTTAGAGGCTCTCCAAACCCCATTAAAAAATGATTACAAAGTCGCAAATCGGAGTACTGATTGATTCCCATTCTTTAAAAAATTTAAATAATGAAAATCAATCAAATCTTTTACATGTAAATATTCAGTTTCTATTAAACTGATCTGTGGCAAAACCTTTTTCCAAAACATGATTGTTGCCCGATGAGTGCTCCCTAACCTTTGTCATTCTCCAGGTATGGCATGAGTTTTGAAGAATGAGTATCTTTAGTTCCTCGCTCTGATCTGCCGCTGTCACAGTTTGGTTCTTCCTGCTAGTTTCGCAAGGCCTGTTTAATTCCCTGAAGACATGGTGAAGTTTTAGGCTGAGACCTTCCTTTGCTTGTTGAATGTATCTGTGAATTTGTATGCACTGCAGAAGGGGTCCATCTCCAGTATGACATGAATGAGACCCTTTTCTGATGCTAGCGAAAGCCCATGCTTGGCTGCCTGTAGCTCAACCTGCAAAGCAGAAATTCCGTTTTAAGGCGAAACACATCACTTTAAATAAATTGAAAATTAAAAATTAATATAGTAAAATATCCCTAACTAATGTCAAAATGTATAAAATTTTAAAAACTAGAATTTAACTTGAAAATATACCATTTTAGTGGAAAAAGAAGAACAATGAAAAAACATCATAAGATTTGGTTAGAACATCAAGTACTAGAAATGAAACATCAAATCTAATGGTAGAAATGAGTGCATTACGTAGAAATGGGGAGAAAAATAGAGCAACGATTTTCTCGACCCAAATTCTTGACCCGCGATACTCTTATGAATTGAAATAATTAATTAATTAATTATTTGTGCCCAACATCTACCAAAAAGTGATATTTGCATTCATATATCTCCTCAGTCCTCAAGTTTTCTATAAAATTTTAAAAATAACTTCAGCCCTCTGTAATATTTGTAAAATCTCTATTTTAACTTTGATGTCATTATGAGATGATGTTTAACAAAACTTTGTTATAAATTAAATGCCGTATGCTTACCATTGGTCTTGAAGGATGAGAAATTGATGCCTCCAACAAAGAAGTGCAAGAGAATGGCAAAATTAGAGATTATTCGAAAGAAATAAATTAGAAAAATAAGATGATGTATAATAGTCGATTAAATTGTGTAAATTAGTGTATACATACACTTGTATAAATACTTAATTATTGTAATAGTGTAATAAACAATGAAAATATATGGTATGATGCTATGATAAATAGTGTACCGTCTGCGACCATGAAATGGGTGAGAGGGAGGCCAAAAAGGAAGGTGATCTTGCCGTCGTCATCGTGGAACAAAGTTGTGATTGAGGAGGATATCGCAGAAGCTGCCAGTCGAGGAGATGATGAAGTGGAAGAATCAATGGAGGAAAAGGGACCAGCTGGGAAGCAGAGAAATCGGAGATTCAAGAGGTAAGTCTGGATAGCCTTGTGCTTAAAGATGAATCGGTAGTTGATAAGAAGGAGAAATTATGGGTTGATGTAATCAGTGGGAATAGGATTTATTCAAATGGTATGCAAATTGATTTTATTGCCCCTTCTGCGATTGATAGTGAAGTAGAAGTAGAAATTGAGTTGAAAGATGTTCAATCTGAGCTACAATATTGGGAGAATTAATTGATTATGTATGTCTTGGATGGGGACCTTACTATGAGTGATGTTAAAAGATTCATGATGCAATACTGAAAAGCTGAAGAATCAGACTCAGGGTAGTGCATGGATTTCGATGGGAAACTTCAACAATGTATTGTCAGTAAATGATCGAATTGGTGGAAATGATGTACTAATTACGGAGTATTGGGATCTTGAGCAAATGATGAATCAGGTTGGTTTATTTGAATGTGACAGTTTAGGGGGACTATTTTACCTGGTCAAATAGGTAGGATGATGAGATTATCTACTCGAGGATTGATAGGGCTATAAGGAACATGGAGTGGTTCCAGTTATATCCTGAAGGTAAGGTGGAGATTTTAGAGGCTGGAGTTTCTTATCATTCCATGCTCAGAATTAAGGTATATGAGGAAAAAGCTAGAAGGAAGAAACAGTTCAAGTTTTATAATTGTTTACTGGAAAATGAGGAAGTTCTGAAGGTGATTAGGAATAGTTAGAAAGAAGAAATGTGTGCTAAACCAATGTATGTTGTTTGGAGGAAATTGCTGAGACTTCAATCAGTATTGAAAGGCTAACAAAGAAGCTGTCAGGTATTAAAGAAAAGGTGGAAAAAGTAAGACAAGAGCTATTAGAAGCACAACAAGAGTTATGTGTCCACATGTTGGGTAGAGAAATAATCTTGAAGGTGGTAAAATGCACTGAAGAACTGATGAAATGGAATGAAATAGATGAAAACATAGAAAAACAGAAGGCAACGATGGATTGGTTGCAAATAATGCATACTTCCATGCTTCTGTGAAGATGAAAAACAATTTGCCCGGGATTTTGAAAATGAAACGAGAAGATGGTAGTTTAATCCCAGAATTTCAGTGCGATGGCGACTGAAGTGCTAGAATTTCATGAAGACTTGACTGGTATCACAAGAATGTAGACTGAAGTGCTAGAATTTCATGAAGACTTGATTGGGAAGAAAACTGAAAGATTAGAAGGGATTGGTATTGAATCTATGCGAAGTGAGATATCAGTGAGCAATGAAGGAAGAAGGAAACTGATAACCAAGGTGACTGAAAAAGAGGTTTGGGCTGCTTTAAAGGGTATAGGGGATCAGAAAGCTCCAGGAAATGATGGTTTCAGTGTGAAATTTCAATGTAAATTGGGAAGTGATCAAAGATGATGTGATGAAAGCTATGGTGAAATTCTTTGAAGAATGGAAAATGTATAAATTAGTGAACAGTACCCTAGTCACTCTTACCAAAACATCAGGCAATAAAGAAAGTATGTGATCTTCTGCCTATATCCCGTTGTACTACGTTTTACAAGATAATATTTAAGGTGTTGACAAGAAGATTGAGTGGTGTAATAGGATAAATTTCACATGAAAGCCAGGCAGTGTTTGTACATGGGCACATCATTCATGATCATGTGCCTATGAAATTATTAGAGGATATATTAGGAAGGCTGGAGGTCCGAGATGTATGATTCAGATTGATCCACAAAAAGCCTATGATACGGTGGAATGGATGACCCTTGAAGTGGTATTGTTTGAGCTATGATTTTGTTAGAATAAGTCAATGTGATGATTAGATTAGATTAATGTTTATCTTGATGAATAGGTTAGAGTTATTTTAGTCATAGTTCATCTCTTGTAATCTATTTAGTCCATTCAGTAATACAAGAATCATTACGAGAAATCATTCTCTCATGATATCAGAGTAAGTTTTTATCTTAATCTATAAAACCTAATTTTTATTCTTCGTTGGCCGCCTCCCTCCCTCTCTTTTTTCCGCCTGAACCACCACCGGTTTCCGATCAACTTTTGGCCAAATTCCGGCCAAATTCCAACCAAATTCTAGTAACCTCTGGTGATGGAGATGCCAAGACGACTACCACCATAAATGAAGACATTCCACGACTTGATCAAATATTTAAAGGATATGTCTGGGATCTTTTAAGTGACATGGCGGGACCTATGACTAGGTCAAGGACTAAGCCTAGGGATACTGCTTTAAATTCTTTGATTGATCGCCTTTATGATGAAAAATTGAAGAAGGAGTCATCATCGATATCTTGGATTCATTATTCAAGATTTTCGACTAACTAAAGATATCATGAAGAACAATATACTTTTTTTCCCACTGGATTTTTTAATGAGGTAGTGTGATCAATGTAAAATATTGTAAAATCATTTCCTTTTTGGGTTTATTGGACTGATAGCTCGGCCGTGTGGGCTTTGAAGAGCTGAAGTTTGAAAATACAGTCCATCAGAGTTTAGTATATTCAGTTTTATTCTTATTAGAATTAGATTTGGTAAGATTAGTTAAGGTAATATTCTTCAAGGTTACTTCTTGAATAATTCAACTAGATTACCTTACATTACCATTTATTTTAGGTATTTTAGTTAGATATGGGTTTAGATTCTTAAAACTGCCATAAGTCAATTCAGTTTCCAGTTGTGATTAGGGTTTGGGGCAAGATTTTAACCCTATAAATAGGGAGGCCTTATGGGCGAATTTCACACACTTTTATCAATCAAATATACAACCTTTTGAGTTCATACTCTTTGCTTACAAGCTATTCCATTATTGCTTAACCCCGAGGGCTAGTTAAGTGTCAATAAACCTTGTAATCTGATCCCAAGGGCTAGTTAGAGAGCGATTCGAAATTGAGTGTACCCCGAGGGCTAGACCTTGAATTCCGTGTGGCATTGAAGGGTTTGCGAGTTCCCTTGTTTTGTCAAAAATCTTATTTCCGCAATCCAGATTCTTCGCAAGGGGATTCATATCAGTTGGTATCAGAGCAAAGCAAAATATCGTCTGAGGCCGGAAAAAAATGGTGTTTTGAGTTTTTGTTGAATTTATTTTTGATTTTTTTTAAATTTATAAACTATTTCGTTTCATGTTTTAACTATGTTTGTTTAATCTTTCTTACCAGGAGGATTGAATCTAGAGTTAAAGGACGTCGAAGGGTCCGAGAGTTAGAATACTTTGGTATTATTATCCGCCTTCACCTTCATCACTCGAGTTAGGAGGACATCGAAAGGTCTGAGCGTTAACAAGTATTATCTACATTCACCTCCCGGCCAGTTTTGTAGTTTTTAGGTGTCTTAAATAGTTTATGTGCTTGTGATCTTTTCGTCAACTTTTCTGAAAATCATTGCATGCTAATAATCCTATTTATTTTCTTTATCGTTCTTTGATTCCGTGATCTTGAATTGTTCTTTGATTCTTGATTACACCTTATTCAGAAAAAGAGAGAGTCTTGTGTCGTTTTCCGAATATATAGTGTCATATTCTTGATCCTTACGATATTGAATATCTCGAAGTTCATTTGAATCAAGAGGAAGTTATTGCAATTTTCTTATTCTAAGTTTTGTATAGGCGATTTTTGTTCCTAAACTTTTCAAAAATAAAAAAAGGTAGCAGATTTTTGGGTTTCGAAATCGGAATTTAGGATTTGAAATATGAAATTTGGGGCAGATTTGCAATTTTCAAAAGTTTGGGGGCAGATTGGCAATTTCCAAAATTGTTTGGAAATTGTGACCGGAAATTTATCTTGGGGAATAAAATTCAGGTTGTGAGTTTTATATTACAAAAAAAAAAGATAAAAAAACAAGTTGTGGCTGAAAAAAAAGGAAAGAAAAAGGAAATCCGGTTTGAAAAAGGAAAAGAAAAGTCAAAATCCTAATCGGAAGAGAAAAAAGAAATAAAAGCCAATTGAGAGGGGATTTTGATATGAATTCTTGACTTGGGGGACAAGTAAGTCATTAAAATCCTTTACCACAAGGAGTTTGGATTTGAGTTCATATTCCAATTTGTTTTCGGAAAAGTTTCTTGAATTTTCGGAACCTATTTGTTGACAATATAAAGCAATTTTGTTTTGGTCATAATTCATCCAATAAAACTCCGATTTGTGCCATTCAAATTGTAATTTGTTCCTTATTCTTTTTAGAATGTGTAATTCCATATTGTAGAGCCAATTTTTGAGTTTATATATTTTTAAATTTTGAAATAAGTTCTGCAGTACTCACCTCCATAGTTTTCTTTGAATTGGGGTAAATTGATCAGTTGCCCTTGCATTAGCCTTCACCTTGTGAGTTGTGAGTGTTATACACTTGGTGAGTGGCCTTACTAAACAAAGGGAAGGGAGGGACGATTTTTTAACTAACTGTTTGATTTTCTTAGCAGTTTAGCGAAGATGGGGGACAAAAATCCATTCGTCCCGCCTTTTTTTAGAAATCCTAACAATTTGCCATTGACGAATACCTCTAATGGCGGGCATGGTAGTCATCCACGTGAAAAGGCTCCAGATATTTGGGAGCGACATCGAATTAATCCAAATGAATCCAAATGAATCCAATGATCCCGATCGGTTTGCTGTCGCAATAAATGCACTTATGAGTGAGGTGCAAAGGTTGGCGAGAAAAGTTGACAGCATGGCACCGCCTACACCTACATCATTGGTCAAGAGGGATGAAACCAAGAAATATGTCCGTCAATTCAATGGTTCTGGAAGTTTAGATGATTATTCTGATGATGGATCGGAAAGGAGATCACACCCAGGGTCTTCTAGAAGGCATCACCACAGTAAATCTCATTCCCGAAGGAGAGTGAAGAGTAATTCAGGATCTAAGTCGGGTTCTGATGAAGCTTGAGACATCAAGAGTTTAAAATATGATATCCCTCGATTTGATGGTCAACACAATCCAGTGAAGTATCTTGATTGGGAGCAGCAGATTGAGAATCTATTTGATCTCAACAATTATCGGGAGAACGAGAAAGTCAAAGTGGCACAGTATTCTTTCACTCACTATGCAGCTGAATGGTGTAAAAATAAAAAGGAGATGCGATATCTTGCCGGATAGAAACCTATCTCCACATGGGAGAGATTGAGATCCGAGCTTCGTCAATATCATGTTCTGCCTACTTAATGGAACAACATTCTCATCTATCCAACATGAAGCAAGGAAATTGCACAGTTGATGAATATTGGCAAGATCTGGAGATGACCATGAGAAGGGTTGGAATGAAAGAGGACGACGCATTCATAAAAAATCTATTCATTGAAGGCTTGCGTGAAAACCTTCAAATGCCAGTCAAGCTTCAACATCACATATCCACGAACGATTTATTGGTGCAGGCCAGGTTGGTTAAGAGTACCCTGCAACCAATGAGGCCACAACCCAGTTTTCCAAGTCAACGACCAGGGTTTGACTCTAGAAACCCTAGTTATGGCTGCAGTAGGGGCACGCCCATGGAAGGATGAGGATTAGTTCAGACTTATTAAAATCCGACTTATTATCCTACTTAGAGGAGGGTGGCACCACCAACCCAACAGGTTTCAAAAATTCCAGGTAAGTCCACTACTTCTTCATCAAATTCGGTTATTCGTTAACTCTCCTACTTGTTTTCATTGTAAAGAAAGAGGACATGTCTGCAATAACTGTCCTTATGCACGAGTGCTAACAAAACTTGAGGAAAGAGATGAAGAAGATGAATATGCTGATATGCCACAATTGTATGAAAGTTGTGAAGAACATGTAGATGAAGAGATCATCATAAATGATCATGGTGAACAAGGTCCGGAAACACAAGGTAACTTCGTGTCATTAAGAGTTATAAACTCTCAAATGGCTAAAACACAAGTACAAAGGATTAACATTTTTCATGCCTGTTGCCTTGTGAAAGATAAGAATTGTTTACTGATTATTGATGGTGGTTCTTGTACTAATACTGTGTCTAATATTCTTGTTAAATCATTATCTTTGCCTATGACTACTCATCCATCACCATATAAACTTATTTGGTTAAATAGTAGTGGTGAAATTAGGGTTAATAAACAATGCATGATTAACTTTAAGACTAGAAAATAGCATGATTCTATCTTATGTGATGTTATACCTATGGAAGCTAGTCATATTTGGTTAGGGAGACCTTGGAAATTTGATCATAAATCCATGCATGATGGTTACACTAACAAAATTGCTGTGATTAAGGATAGAACAAGGTATACTTTGGTTCCATTATCTCCAGTGGAAGTTTTAGAGGCACAGAGATGCATAAGAGTCGATAAAGAGAAGTTTGCGACTAATGTGCAAATGGCCGACCAAAACCCTAGAAAGGGCTTGAAGGAGATCGGCCACAAGGTAAAAATGGAAGCAAAAACCTTGATAATTTCGACCAAATATCAAGGGAGGCCATCCCAAGTAAGCCAGGTAAGTTTAAGAATGATTCTGATAAGTCGCATAAAATCCTATCTTCACATATTAGTCCTTTGCCATCAATTTACATGATGAGACTTGAACTTCCTAATAATTCTGGTAGATCATTTTATGCATCGATTAGGGATGTGAATCGTGCTTTTGCAAATCATTCTTATGTGCTTATCATGCATTTTAAAGAGAGCTACTTTGCCAATGATGATATTCTTATGCATGTTCCTCCACGTTTTGGTCAGATGTTACAGGAATTTGAGGATGTCTTTCCGGAAGCCTTACCTGTGGGTTTACCACCCTTGCGGGGTATTGAACGCCAGATTGACTTAATTTTGGGTTCGGTTATCCCAAATCATCCGGCGTATAAAGAAAACCCCGAGGAGACAAAGGAACTACAACGACAAGTCGATGAGTTACTTCAAAAAGGTTATGTGTGAGAATCCCTATCTCCTTGTGTTGTGCCTGTCATTTTAGTTCCTAAGAAAGATAAAACATGGCGTATGTGCATTGATTGTTGTGCTATTAACAAGATTACCATTAAGTATCGTCATCCTATCCCTAGGTTAGATGATATGCTTGAAGATTTGCATGGATATGTGATTTATACTAAAATTGATTTGACTCAGAGTTATCATCATATTCGAATTAATGACGGGGATGAATGGAAAACTGCATTTGAGACTAAGTTTGGGTTGTATGAATGGATTTTTATGCCTTTCGGATTAACTAATGCACCTAGTACTTTTATGCGGTTGATGAATCATGTCTTAAGAAAGTTTATTGGTCGTTTTGTTGTTGTCTATTTTGATGATATATTGATTTATTCTAAGTCCACTGATGAACATATTGAGCATGGTAAAATGGTTCTTGTTGCACTCTGTGAGTCTTGTTTGTATGCAAACATCAAGAAGTGCACATTTTGCGCTTCAGAAGTGGTGTTTCTCGGTTTTATGGTCTCAAAGGAGGGCATAAAAGTTGACGAAACCAAAATTGAGGCCATTAAGACCTGGCCGAGACCTACTAATGCCAACCATGTACGTTCTTTTCATGGTTTAGCTAGTTTTTATAGATGGTTTGTACGTGATTTCTCATCTATTGCTGCACCTTTAAATGAACTAGTTAAAAAGGATGTTAAATTTGTTTGGACTGAGAGTCAAAAGAATGCATCTAATGAATTGAAAGTACGATTATGTAATGCTCCTTTTCTTGCTTTACCTGATTTTAATGGTACTTTTGAAATTCATTGTGATGCTTCTGGTGTTAGTATTGGTGCAGTTTTGATGCAAGAGAATCAACCTATAGCTTACTTCAGTGAAAAGCTAAAGGGCGATGCTCTAAACTATCCTGTGTAGGATAAAGAATTTTATGCAATTGTGCGTTCATTAGAAACTTGGAAACATTATTTATTGCATAAAGAATTTGTCATTCATAGTGATCATGAATCCTTGAAATACTTGAAGAGTCAGATGAAGTTGAATAAGCGTCATGCTAAATGTTCTAGTTTCATTGAATCGTTTCCTTATGTGTTTCGTTACAAAAAGGGTAAATAAAATGTTGTTGCCGATGCTTTGAGTCGTAGACATGTTCTACTTACACGATTGGAATGCATTATGTTAGGGTTTTCATTCGTGCGAGATTTATATGCTTCTGATTCTGATTTTTCATCTATTTATGCTGCATGCAAAAATGGTGCTTATGAGAAGTTTTTTTGGCATGATGGTTTCTTGTTTATGAATAATAGGTTATGTATTCCTCAATGGTCTATGTGTGAATTATTTGTTAGAGAAGCTCATTCAGGTGATTTAATAGGACATTTTAGTGCATTTAAAACTTATAATTTATTGCGAGAACACTTCTATTGGCCGAAAATGACACTTGCCTCTGATCGCGATGTTAAATTTTTATCCTACTTTTGGAATACCTTGTAGCGCAAGTTAGGGACAAAGTTGCTGTTTTCGACTGCCAGCCATCCTCAAACTGATGGACAAACAGAAGTGACCAATTGAACCCTAGGGGCTCTCCTACGTGCACTAGTTCAGAAGAACTTAAAGAATTGAGAAAAATGCATTTTGATTGCAGAGTTTGCTTACAATCACACTATTCATTTTACTATTTCTTTATCTCCATTTGAAAATGTTTATGGTTTTCTACCTATTACACCTCTTGATCTACTTCCTTTTAATTTTAAACAGGTTAAAAACCTTGATGGGGAAATGAAAGTATATTTTGTGAAGAAAATCCATGGAAGGTGCATATGAAAATTGAACGGACAAATGCACAGGATGCTGATAAAGCTAATTAAAGCTGCAAGTTGATACGGTTCAATGTGGGAGATTATGTTTGGGTTCATCTACGGAAAGAGAGGTTTCCAAATGCTTAGAAATCTAAGTTGAGTCCACGTGGAGATGGTCCTTTTAGAGTGTTAAATCGTGTGAACGACAATGCTTACAAGATAGAGTTACCAGATCATTATGGTGTTAGTGCGACCTTCACTATTGCTGATTTATCTCCATTTACATTTGAAGACGATTCATTTTTAAGGGCGAAACCTTTTGACCACAGAGGGAATGATGGAGATGCCAAGACGACTACCATCATAAATGAAGACATTCCATGACTTGATCAAACATTTAAAAGATATGTCCGAGATCCTCTAAGTGGCATGGCGGGACCTATGACTAGGTCAAGGACTAAGCTTAGGGATGCTGCTTTAAATGCTTTGATTGATCACCTTTATGATGAAGAATTGAAGAAGGAGTCACCATCGACATCTTGGATTCATTATTCAAGATTGTCGACGAACTGAAGACATCATGAAGAACACTATACTCCTTTTCCCACTGAGTTTTGTAATAAGGTAGTGTGATTAATGTAAAATATTGTAAAATGATTTTATTTTTGGGTTTATTAGACTGATAACTCGGCCGCGTGGGCTTTATGAGTTGAATTTCAAAAATACAGGCCATTAGAGTTTAGTATATTCAGTTTTAGGTTAGAATTAGATTTGGTAAGATTAGTTAAGGTAATGTTCTTCAAGGTTACTTCTTGAAGAATTCAACTAGATTACCTTAGATTACCATTTATTTTAGGTATTTTAGTTAGATATGGTTTTAGATTCTTAAAGCTGCCATAAGTCAATTCAGTTTCCAATTGTGATTAGGGTTTGGGGCAAGATTGTAACCCTATAAATAGGGAGGCCTTATGGACGAATTTCACACACTTTTATCAATCAAATATACAACCTTTTGAGTTCATCCTCTTTGCTTGCGAGCTATTCCATTGTTGCTTAACCTCGAGGGCTAGTTAAGTGTCAATAAACCTTGTACTCTAATCCTGAGGGCTAGTTAGAGAGCAAGTCAAAATTGAGTGTACCCTGAGGGCTAGACCTTGAATTTCATGCGGCATTGAAGTGTTTGCAAGTTCTCTTGTTTTTTTTCAAAGATCTTAATTCTGCAATCCAGATTCTTCGCAAGGGATTCATATTATCTCGCATCCTTCCCTTCTACCTTTCAGGAATTTTTATCAATTTTCCTGGGACCAAACATTCTTCTTCTTAGGCTTTGTCAACCACTTCATAGGTTGTTAGTGTTTATCTCCGGCGTTTGGTTTATCAAGTCTCTAGCTCTCCGCTTCATCTCCTGGTCTCCAGCGTTCTCTCCGCATCACCATTCTCTATTGCTCGGCAGTTTGCTCAAGTATCCAACGAGCTTGCACTGGTGTTCTCTCCCATTACAGTTGTCCTTCTTTTTCGTTCGAGGCGAATCCCTGTCAAATCAGTCGCCGGCTAGTGTTTGTAGAAGCAGCGGCCAGCCAGCGCATCAAACTCACACATCCTCAGGTGTCCGTGCCCATGGTCACATGCGCTCACAAATTTCATTGCACTTGATTACACGCGCCCACAGGCTCCAGCGTGTCCTTACATGCGCCCCCAGTTATTTTTGCGCATTCCTACATGTGCTCAGTTGCTTTGGCCATATTTGTTGCTATTTTGTCTCTGTGTACATTATGGCTTATTCTGATGGTCTCTCGGGGTTTAAACACCATAACTCTAAATGGATTTTGGATTCTAGTGCCTCAAAGCACATGCCATAATCTTTTGTTGCTGTTAATCATATGTAACCAGATAATGGTTCTGCCCACGTCTATGTTGGTAATGGTTCTTAACTTTCCATTACTCATGTTGGTGATTATCTGATTTCTAAGTCTTTGCATCTTTACGATGTGCTTATTATGCTTGATATTACTAAAAAAATTCATTCGATTAGCAAATTAACTCGGGATTTAAATATCGTTGTCTACTTTGATGATTGTTCATTTATTATTTGGCATAAAATCACTTTGCAAACCTTGGGTCACAGACATATTGAAGATATGCTTTATGTTTTAGACTATGGTGCATCTGCTTTGTTGTCTACTGTTGAGTTAAATAAGTTGCGTGCATCTTTTGAAACTTGGTATGCTAGACTTAGTTATGTTCCACATTCTATTATTTCTAGTTTGCATGCTTCTAGATGCTTATTTATCTCCTCAGTTTTGCCTAAACCCACACTTTGTGATGCGTGTGAAAAAGCTGAAGGAAAACATTTATCTATTCATACAAATGATAAACGTGTTGTTGAGGTACTTGATCTAATTCATTGTGATTTATGGGGGCCCTCTCTCATTTTATCTACCGATGGTTTCTCCTATTATGCCATTTTCCTTGATGATCATTCCCGACTCTCCCGGTTTTACCCACTACGCTGCAAATTCTAATTTTGGGATGTTTATCGCCAGTTTGAGGCTTTCGTGGAGAACCAGTTCTCTTCCACCATTAAGGTGTTTCAAAGTGATGGAGGGGCTGAGTTCGTAAATGGTCACTTATGCTCCCACTTTCAGAGAAAAGGCATTCATCATCAGATTTCTTACCCATATACTCCTGAGCAGAACGGTCGGGTTGAGCGCAAGCACCGCCACATTGCTGAGATGGGCTTTTCTATGTTATACCACTCTCATGTCCCTCTCTCCCACTGGCGTGATGCTTTTTCTATAGCCATTTATACCATAAATCGGTTGTCCACTCCCGTTCTTAGCGGAAGATCACCATATGAAGTTATTAATGGCTGGATTCCCATATACACCAATTTTCATGCTTTTGGTTGTCAGGTCTTCCCCTTTGTTTTCCCCTTTCCCGATCACAAGCTATCTCCCTGCAGTATTCCTTCTATTTTTATTGGCTGCAGTTTGCAGTATAAAGGTTTTTGGTGTCTCAATCATACTAGTGGAAAAATATATGTCACTCAACATACTCGTTTTGATGAAACATGCTTTCCATTTTCCCCATCAATTCATTCGACAATTGATTCTCCTTCGTCGGTGCTCGATGTATCTGCCTTTCTTGATCCCAATTCTGATTCGGCACCTCCTTTTCCTATAGTTTCTCCTGTTTTGAATACATCTCCTTCGACCCCTTGATCCATTTGTGATACTGATCCACCACTAGCACCCCGACAGGCGCATGCTACCTCTCTATCAGTCAGTCCAACTGCTCAGTCTCCATCCTGCTCGACTGCTTCTTCACCAACTTACTTGGTCGATTCCACTCCCCCAGCCCCCCTCTTTGGTCTTGAACTCATCGTATGGTCACTCACTTAATGACTTGAGCTATTTAGCACAAGAATTATTAAGATATTATCGTTCATGGTCTTATAGCTGGCCTGCTTGATCAGTCTGAGCCCACCGATTATCGCTCTGCCCTTCAGGATCCGTCTTGGGATTCTGCTATGGATGAGGAGGTAGCAGCTCTTTGTGAACATCACACATGGAACTTAGTCCCTCACCCATCAGATGTTAACATTGTTGGCTCCAAATTTGGCTGAAGCATCGTTCTGATGGCATAGTTGATCGCTACAAGGCTTGCTTTGTTGCACATGGTTTTTCTCAGATTTTGGGTTTTGACTTTGATCACACTTTCAATCCCGTGGTCAAAGCCTCCACTGTTCAGACAGTTATCGCCATTGCCACGATGAGTTCCTAGCTGCTCCATCAGTTAGATGTCAAGAATGTCTTTCTCAATGGCGTTCTCGATGCTCCAGTTTATATGAAGCAATCCATTGGATACAAGGACCCTGTTCATCGGGATTATGTTTGTCGCTTGCGGAAGGCCATTTATGGTCTTAAGCAAGCCCCTCGGGCATGGTTTCAACGCTTCAACACATATTTGACTCAGCTTGGTTTTCAGTGCAGCTCATCCGACACTTCTCTGTTTGTTCTTTCATGGGGATCATAGTTATTGTATCTTCTAGTGCATGTCGAAGAAACTATTCTTACATGTAACGATTCGACTCTTCTTCCGCAGTTCATTGACCGGATACATCGAGATTTGCAATCAAGGACCTAGGCGCACTTCACTACTTTCTTGGCTTGGAATTTTTTCCTACTTCATCGGGTTTACTTCTTAGCCAAGCAAAGTATGCTCGAGACATTCTCTCTCGTGTAGGGATGTTTGATATTGTTCCAATTTCTACAACATTTGTGCCAGGTTCTCAGTTGCACAGTTTGACCAGTCCACTATTTTGGAATCCAACATGGTATCATTCTCTAGTTGGGGCCCTCTAGTAGCCGATTATCACTCGCCTTGATTTGGCCTTCTCGGCCAATACTGTCAAGCAATTTCTTTAGGACCCTAGAGACGATCATTTTGCTGCTGTTACGAGGATTCTGTAATATGTTTGAGGTACACTGCATTTTCGTCTCCTGAGTTGTTTGGGTATTCTGATGCCGATTTGGGCTCTGTATTTGGAGACTTTCCAATCCACATATGGATATGTTATTTTTATTGGTGGGAATCTTGTTTTCGAGAGCGCCAAGAAACAACCAACAATTTCTCATTTGAGCATCGAGTCTAAGTATCGTGCTCTAGCAAACATTACTTTAGAGGTTGTTTGGTTGACTCATTTGCCTCGAGATCTTTGAGTTCCATTGTCTGGTTCTCCATTGCTGTTATGTGACAACAGTAGCGTTATCTTCTTGGCTCAGAATTTAATTGCTCACAAGCGGGCGAAGCACATCGACATCGACTATCACGTTCGAGAGTTGGATGCTTCCGGCAAGTTGCGCATTGCTCATGTTCCTACTTCTCTTCAGACTGCAGACATCTTCACAAAAGGGATCTCTCATCCTCTGTTCGATTTCTCAGATCCAAGCTTTGTATCGGCAAGCATCTGACGCTTCGCTTGGGGGGGTTATAATAAGTCAATGCGATGATTATATTATGTTTATGTTTATCTTGATGACTAGGCTAGAGTTATTTTAGTCATAGTCTATCTCTTGTACCCTATTTATTCCATTTAGTAATATCGGAATTATTATGGGAAATCATTCTCTCAGATTTCCAAGTATGTTTATAAGCTGGATTATGAAATGTGGGTTGACTGTTTCTTATAAATATATAATCAATGGTTCTCCTACTAGTTACATAGAGGCGAAAAGAGGGTTGAGACAAGGGGATCCCCTATCTTTCCTGCTGTTCGTATTGATCATGGAATACATGTACAGATGTTTGAAGAAACTAGATGGAAACTATGATTATAAGTACCATTTTAGATGTAAAAGTTTGAAGATTATTAACTTGAGCTTTGTTGATGACTTACTACGGATGTCAAGGGCCGATGTTAAGTTTGTTGAAGCATTGATGAATTCTTTCCACATTTTTACAAAATCTACTGGTATGAGGGTAAATCGAGCCAAGTGTAAAGTTTTATTTGGAGGGTGTGGAGATGATTTGAAGAAGGAAATCCTGTTGTTAATAGGTTTTGATGAGGGCAAGTTACCCTTTTAATACACTAATTTGTTTTTTGGTCCCGAACATATGACTTAATACCATCTTTTGGTCCCCGAGACCAATACCACGTCCTTTCAGTACCCAAAAAAATCAAAATAATTTGTTTGGTCCCCAAACCAGATTCCGGGTGATTTTCAAGTAGACTAAATTATGTTTTTGGTCTCTAATATATGAGTTTATACCATATTTTGTTCCCCAAAACTACCTTGAAAAATGCATTGGGGACCAAACAATCGTTTTGAATTTGTTGGGTACTAAAAGGACATGGTTTGGTCTTGGGGACCAAAAGATTCATAAGATGCTATGTTAGGGGCCAAGAAAATAATTTAGTCCTTTTAATATTTAGGGGTTCCTTTGATGAGCAAAAGACTTTCAATGGAAATATGTCAACCTCTTATAAAAAAATAACGGACATGATAAAGCATTGGAGTGCACAATTGCTTAGTTAAGCAGGGCGGATGTAGTTGATTAAAAGTGTACTATTCGGTATTGCAAATTATTGGATGCAAGTGTTTCCACTTCTAAAAGCAACCCTGAAACATTTGGAGGCCATTTTTCGCTCATATCTATGGAGTGGAAGCGGATTTATCACGAGGAAAGCACCAATTTCTTGGGATAAAATCTGTACGCCAGTGAAGGATGGTGGCTTGAACATGATCGCCATTTCTGAGTGGAACGAGGCAAACTTGATTAAAACCCTGTGGAACCTTTGTCAGAAGACGGATCAAATGTGAATCTGGTGGATTCATTCTTATTACATAAAGGGTGGAGATGTGATGAGGACAAAGTTCCCGAATGATAGCTCATGGATTCTTAAGAAAGTTGGAAAATGCAGAAGCACAATCAATGGCATGGAAGCTTGGCAGCAGATGGAGGAAAAGCCAAGATTTTGTACTGGGGATATGTATAGGGCTTTGAGGGGAGAAAGGAATGTTGTATTTTGGAGAAATATCTGTACAACAAACAAAGCTAGGCCGAGGGAAGTATTCATGCTTTGGATGTGCTGGCACAATAGATTGCCAACGAAAGAAAGGCTGAAGAAATTTGGCAGACAGATTGGAGGAGGATGTCTATTCTGTGATAGAGCTAAAACGATGTAACATCTCTTCTTTGAATGTGATTTTTAGAAGGTGATATAGGGAAGAATATTGAAATGGAGCACTGGGAGAGACTACCAGAAGGATGGAACGAGGAGAAACTGTGGTTGGCTGAGAAATGCAAGGGAAAAGGCAACAGAGCTCAGATTTTGAAGATAGCAATTGCTGAAACAGTTTATGCTCTATGGAGTTGGAGGAATGAGAAAAGTTTTGTTAAGAAGGAGAGTGGCAAAGATATTGCAGATAGAATCATTGAATGCATAGTTTTCAGGTCTTGGGTGTATCCAAAACTAAGAGGAAAATGTGTACAATTTATGAGTAGGAGATGTAGTATGTAAGAATCAGTTTTACAAAGTTATCAATGAACGTATTTTCGTACCAAAAATAGTGTAATAAACATAAATGAGTGTAATAACAAGATTATTATTATATTATTAATAACAACAATAATTACTAATGCTAATAAATTGATTATAGAGTTGAAAATTTTCCTTTTATAATTAAATTTGCTACCTTAAAAAAATCGGTAATCACTAATGCACGTGTTTTCAAACTTCTAAATTGATATTAGGAGTTTGAAAATATATGAATCAGTGATTACACGAGGAAAAATTAGTATATCTAAACATTCTATCAACTGATAATTAGAATATAACTAGACTAACTACTTAAGTATCAATTTAAAATCCCATAAAATTGTGATATTGCTAGAGGTTAAATAGAATGTCAATTTAAAATTCTAGGTTGAATATTGCTAGATGTTAGATAGAAGGTTACTTTTACTCATTGTAATTATTGTTGGATGTTTTTCACCCGAACAAGAATAAAACTTACTCGCTCCGTCCCAGTCTATTCTGCACAGAATCTTTTTTTGGTCAAAGATGTCAAACTTTGATATATGAATATGTGTATGAACAATAATTTTATCGTATGAGGTATGGTTAGATTCGCCGTAACATGTAGTTTCTATATATCAAATTTTTATGTGTCATTATTGTCCATAACTATACATATTTACAGACAAATATATTTATTCGAGATCATAATTTTTTTTAACCATGATCGAATGAGACATGAGGAGTAATAATTACCGAAAAGAAACAAGGAAAATGAAACTCCCAAGTCACGTGAAGAGAATAAACGGAAAGGAAAGGAATGTACTCTAATTAAAGGCAAATGTGAAAAACGCACACATGTGATTTCTCTCCGTCACATATTCACATTTTGGCCAACATTCCTTCATTCGGAAGAAAGAGAATCAGACACCCACGGGTGTACCTCAATGGTTGGAAGATGGATGGGTAAATCAACAATTTCAAGTTTGATACTCGACAGCGGTAGTGTGGGGAGCTCTTGCTTTGCAAGGCTCTCTTGTGCGCACTGAGCCCATACCAAACTCATTGATCCTGATGTTGGGCTACCATAATTTACCTCTCATACAATTGTTGGGGTGCTTGTTGGTATGGGCCGCAGAGAGCGAACGGATGATCGCCATTTGAAAGAAAGAGAATCAGACCTCTTCAATATGCCACATTTAATCTTTTTTGTCTGCTTGCAAGTACCTTTCAACGGTTCCTCACTTTTGCAATTTACACGTCCGCTTTTTTTTTTGTATTTTTTTACTTATAGTACTCCCTTTGGTTTTTTAATATTGGCTTTTTTTTTGTAAAAAAAATTCAAAGCATATTTGATCACTGATAACTTTAATTTCATACAATAATAGTCTATAAAATTTTACTTTTCATAAACTACATGTTTAGAAAAATCCAACCTCACCTGATATTAGTTATTATATGGAATTAAAATTATTGATGGTCAAACATTGATTGAAAATTTGGACGGTTAAACAGAGCTAATTTTAGAAAACCGGAGGGAGTACGAAGGAATGATATAGGGATATAGCGTGAGTGGATTATGATACTCCCTCTATTAGTGGCACCATTGGTTTATGTGCTTTGATGTAGGTGGAGAAAATGATTGAATGAAATTGACTGTTGAGAGTAAAATGTATAATGAATGGATAAAATTGAAGGAATCTTGGCAAAAATGAAAAGTGTGTCATTTAAAGAAAAACATTCCAATAAGATAAATGTGCCATTAATAGATAAATACTATTTTTTTAGTCCCCTACAAAGTATCCTATACCATGTTTTGGTCCTCGTTTGCAATTCAACCCTTAAACAGTACCCAACAATTTTCAAACAATTTGTTCAGTCCCCAATCCCAGTTTCAAGCCAGTTTTCTGGTTAACCGGCCCACGTGCCGGACACGTGACATTTTTTCCTGTAAGGGCATGGGTAGTTTAGTAAATTTACAAAAAAAATATTTTCTATTGCCACCACCAGCCACCACTTTCGCCATCACCTTCGCCACCACCTTTGCCACCACATTCCCACCACCAGCCACTACATTCCCACCACCAGACACCACATCCGCCACCAGCCATCACATTCCCACCACCAGCCACCACATTCAATCACTAGCCACCACATTTCACCACCAGCCACCACATCCTCCACCACATTCCCACCACCAGTCCCCATCTTTCCTCAGACCCCAGCGCCGCTCAGCCAAGCGCTGGAAAATACAAGACTTCAAATCACCACCCCCGATTCACCTCCACCCCCAATTCAAATCACCAAAACTCTAAATTACATATGTGGATTCCTCGTACCTGAAACCCTAGCCCTGTACACCGACGAAAGAGGCATGTGCTGGGAAACGAAGGCCAGCAGTGGTAGAAATAGAGGGACATCAGCGTTGGGAAGGGCGAAGACGATGGGTTAACACTGACAGGAGAAGGGCAAAGACGACGAGATCCAGCTACTACCTCTGGGACTCATGGGCCACGTCATCCAACTCTGCCTCCAGCAAGATCCCTCTGTCCAGACTCAGGGGAACGACTAGGGCTATTATACCGGAGCCACCATTCCAGCTTTGTGAAGCTTAAGGGAGCGGCGATTGGGAACCATAGAGCGGTGGTGGTGGAAATGGATGACGGCGGAAAAGAAAGGGATACAGTGGTGGTGGAGAGAAAATGAAAATGGAGAGAATGGACTAAACTATTAAATGGAAAATATTTTTATTTTGTAAAATTACTAAATTACCCCTGCCCTTATTGGAAAAAAAGTCACGTGTCCGGCAAACCAGAAAACTGGCCTGAAATTGGGATTGGGGACCAAACAAATTGTTTGAAAATTGTTGGGTACTGTGTAAGGGTTGATTTGCAAAACGAGGACCAAAATATGGTATAAATACTTTGTAGGGGATTAAAAAAATAATTTAGTCATAGATAAATGGAGGGAGTACTTGTGAATTTGTACTTTGATACTTTCTTGTTTTTTTAATGTATTTAGTATCATAGATAAGATACTCTCTCCATTCCACATAAAATTATAGAGAATGTTTTTTACGATATTCAAAAAAACATATTTGATCGTTACTATGTTTAACTACGTTTAATAATGGTATATGAAAATTGAGATTTGAAAACTACTTGTTACGATGAATCCAACAAATCACATGTGATAATATTGTTGTTTATATATTAATTCAATTATGTGGGCAAAGTTTGATAAGTGTCAGATAGTTAAGTGTGCAATTTATCTAGGACACGAAGAGTGTTTTATTTAATAAAAATAATCATTCATAGGTGCTGAGAAAAATGCTTAGCAGTGATTATAATAAGTGAAATTGACACCAAACTCAACTAACCCCAAGCAATAACAATATATTGCAAGGATATCTAAATTATATGTCATCCAGACTGATCGTCTGTACTATTATAGAATAAAGATCCAATAAAAAATGTAACATCGTCATTGGAATATTAACTTCCTTCCCGCAAAAATTATAATCACTTGGTAGAGAGGAGCATATCTCACATCAATCACTTCGCCAAACATGGATCTTCAAGAATCACAACATCACTTGATTCAAATCACAATCTATATTATCCAAGATGTAAACACCTTGAAAAACACAGATTAGACACATCCAAATTAATGGAAACCCTACAAAACGCAAACAGAATTGCGAAAACATGATCTGCACAACTAGATCGAGAACAAAATATCGATGCAAATAACTAAATTGTGTGATCATCGTGAACACAATAATCTAATCTATCAGGTCAAAAAATAATACTATTGTACGGAACAAATCCATACATATTCAATAATTTAAATACTCAAAAAATACTAATTGACAAAATATTGTTTCCCCGTCACCCCCAGGCAGATGGGAAAAAATTATTGATGGAAAAAATAGGGCTTGAGAGGAAGGAGGTGGAGGTGCGGCAAGGTGCGTAACTAACTATTTGTGTTGGGGAAAGAGGAGTATGTGAATTTATAATAAATAAAATAAGTCAATTTAATTTTATTTTATTAAAAAATAAATGAGCAGATAAAATTATTGGATTTTATCAAAAATTTTAAAAAAGTATTAATATAAAAGAAGCAATCGTACTCCCTCACTCCCAGTATAAGCTGCACACATTGACTTTTAAAAGTTGACTTAAAAAATGTTTGACCACTAATATCTTTAATTATGTAAAATAAAAGTAATAAAAAATATATTATGAAAATACACATTAAGACGAATCTAACAATATGCAACATAATGATATCCTTACTTATATGCCAATTGAATTATATAGTTTAAATTGGTTGATTTTGACTAAATGAATAGTATAATGATAATTTATACTGGGATGGAGGGAGTATAAGATTAAAATTTACATCTCCCCACAAAATTTCAAATAAAGATTATCCTCACCCTATCATGCGCCTGAATTCTATATCAACCTTAGACCTACATTTTCCATCCCACCTAAATTTTCCTATCCACCTAAATTCCCCTAAAATATACTCTCTTTTTTAAAAAAAGATTACGTACAAGTAACCAAATTACAAATAAACATTCAAATCTACGGACTAAACTAGGAGACACCAATATGAATATGTTGAAACCTAGTGTAGTTTGAGACTTCATCCATTTGAATAGTTGGGGATGTCATCCAAAAAACACCCAGATAATGCACCAACCACGACCTCCGAAGTTGGAACCACCACGATCGCTCCTTCATGGACCACCTGTAGGATGAGATACCATTACGAGAACCACTGACACAGTCCCACAACGTCGGGTTTTCCCTAGCAAGAATTTGCTCTAAAATTCACAATCTTACTAGGGATATAGTTTGAACTCTAGACCTTTCTATTATAGAGACTGTGAATTTATCACTGAACTAAGGCCCAATCCACCCCCTAAAATATACTTTATTATACATTATCCATTTCAGATCAAACTTCACATTTTCCTTAGTGGATACACTTCAAACTTTACACTTTACATCAATTCCATTTTTTACACATTTGATCGTCTACAAGGGACGAAAGGACTTCGATAACCTCTACTTATTATACATTTTATCACAGTTAAGTACTGCATTTGAACCATTTAACTAATTTGGCTTTAATTAAATGGGGTCAAACCTCATTGATTAGGGTTTAACTCGAAACTCAACTGTCGCTTAGCATATATGACTTGGCCAATCTAGCTTAACTAACGAAGTATGTCAAGATGACAAAGCAAGATACACATAGCGATCATTTCACTAAACGAAGGCAGCTCATCTAGCCCATGCATGGAGATATAAACATAGCAACACCACTAAATGCCAAACTGCAGAAATAGCATAAAACACTACCAGCCACGATGTCCCCATATTCAGGACACAATCCAAAGATGGGAGTGTGATGGTAGGACCTTAATCAAACCATGAAGAGCTATAAATAAGAGATGAAACACATGCAGAAGATATGTAAGAACTACGATACAAAGAAATGCATGATAATAAGATATTGACTTAAGCGTCAGAGCTCCCCCCCCCCTCCTGGGACCAACCCCAGGTACATTTGAAGGTACTTACTCGTTGTGAGGGCACTATCATCATTTAGAGGGAGACAACCACAACAGTGGTGCCGACTATAGGGAATGAAATTTTCTTTTTGAGTTTTGATAGTTCTTGGCAAAAGTTGGAGTTTTTGTCAGAGTTTCTTCCATATAGAAGATGCCAAGGAAGTACTGATAGTCCTTATAGTCAGGTTTGAATAGGTGAACGATAACAATAACCCTGTCAAACAGCTTGCTGCAAAAATATGTTCGCTCATTACAATTTATTTATGCTAGGGTAGACACATAGTGCCAAACACTGTAGAGGAGAAGGACTTATAGAGGCCCAGACCCACACGGGCCACATGTAATGAATAGGAATAGAATTATGAAGCATAAGGATTCCTTAGCCAACGAACCCATAGCGCCCTCGCCTAATTATATTGTTGTATGCCAAACACCACAAGAGAGACTTACCATAATAAATTAATAAGACATACGATGAAATCAAAAACCAAAATAACATTAATATATAGGTAACAATGGTGAAAATAAATAACAGTAAGAATCCTTATAAGATGCCCCCTTGGAAGAACGTAATGATGCTCAACCATTTGTAAGCAGCGGTGCACAATACCCACTTCGAACCCTCAAATAAGATTACTTGATAAGCCAGTCGAGATCACATCGTCACCATAAAAATCTTCACTAGGCAAAATGACATTTCAATTTCAACTAGTAAAAACTTACTATCTATGCCACCTATGCCACTATAGGAAAAACAACAGTATAACCAAACTTATTAATAACGAAGCGAACATAGTATTCATTAATCATAATACCTATAAAAAAAATGAAAGATTCATTACATAATTTTGTGAGGATTGGTGATACTTTATTAGACCATGATCTTAGAAGAATACAAAAAATAGGGATTACAAAAAAAAATTCAATGCTAAAACCGAAGAAGCACCCTTCGAAGGATTACAACCAACTATCTCTGAAGCTAATACATAACATTATAATTATGCAACTCTCCAACGGTCATTGTTGAGAAGGTCATAACAGCCCCTTGAAGATGAATCCTTTTGATGAGATTTCTCCACAATGACTTCAAAAACCTAAGGGAGGGTTAGGACCTTCGAAGCTACCCCCATCAATAAACGAGAGAGAAGCAAAGGCAAGATATGGTCTCGCATTCTCCCACTACACCTTCTTCATTTCCCACCTAATAGCCCCGCAAGCTTGTGAAAGGGGCACTATCCTCCTCATCAAATAGAGTAGGCGTAAGGGCAAGCAATGACCGTTCATCCCATTACACCTACTCCACCCCATAACCTAGTTAAACGAACTCGTGAAAGAATTCCTCCTTCACAAGTCATTCAATTGAGTTTCCATCTTCTTCCCCCGCATTAATCACAATAAGTTCGAATGGCTCCCTTGCATTGGTTCCCTTCAGTGCCCAAGAGCCTCACATACATAGAAAAATGATCCCTTTCATCCTTCAACTCAAACCCTAACCTAGCAAGTGTCAGCTCTGCTACTGCTAAGAGTACTGAGTACATAAGAAACCATGTAAAATCAAGAGTGTTAGTATTTAAAATCGAAACAATACATGAAATTTTTAAAAAAAAAACAAAAAACAATTAACTAAGAGCATCCATAATGGTAATGAACTTAAGGAGCACTTCTTAAGTGTCACATCATGAATTTTGATAAAAACTAGGTAAGAACCAATTACCACCAATGGACCTCTTTAAATAAGCACTTCTTTTTCATTTTAAACTATGAATAACTAAAAATATAAAATAAATCATGCTAAGTGTTAATCACTAGTTGGTTGGCATTTCACAAATAAAGAGATATCAAATCATTAACTAAGGAGCAACTCCTTATTAAAGAGTGGTTCTTAAAGCTCCACAATAGTCTTCTTTAAATAAATAGTGCTCATTTTTAAGAAAAGAGGAGTTAAAGAACAACGTGGATGCTCTAAGAATACTTAGAGTAAGCACGAAGATTCAGGACATTTTTTTAAAGAGTTTAAACCAAACTTGCACCACAGCTAGTCGGAGCAAGCTTACCAACTCCACACATGGCGTTTTGTCACTTTCCTAGTAAATCTCCCAACCCAGATCTTGAATAACTCCCGTATATCTATCCTCATAACCAGTTTACCCATATATCCCCGAGATATCACAAACCATCACCCTAAAAAACCTTTCTTATGAATAGGTTCACTACCTTATGAATGCTCATAACAAACTAAAAGCTCCAAAATTCACCACATGACCTCTAAAAATAGAAAATTATCTAAACTTAAGATAAAGAAGACATTAGGAAAAGATCAAATTTTAAATATATATACAGTGCCTTGGCAATAAAAATCCCTCGAAAAGGATGTGTCCTTTCATGCTCTCAAAATTTTGACTAACCATTCATTAAATTCTTGGAAATGGAATGCCGACATACTTTGCACTTCTCAAGAAAGAGCAACTGAAAATTCCAGGCTAACATGACATACTTATCGAATTATAGGCCCACTACCCAAGACATACTTATCGTACTGACTAATCAACTCACATACTTATACAAATTTCCCCTCCATAACATGCACCAGACAAGCCAATCATAGACCATAATAATATTGCTCATCAGGGAAATTAACGAACTCTCCTTCACTTCTCTTACATTCCCCAAATGCTCACAAATTACATGATTACAACACCACCACCAATAGTCACCCACACCTCCTTTAGGCCATGGGCAGTGGTAGAGATCGCTACCGGTCTCTTACCAATTAAATATATTATTTTTCTCCCTCTCTCTCTTCCACCTCAGCTTAAGAGACCACTTAAGAGACACCCCCTTTTTTTCTCCACAATGGTTAAGAGACCACTGTACACTATTCATGGAACCCACTTGATTTTCTCTATCCTACTCATTAATTTGACCATTACATATTATTTTAAATAAATTTGTCCACCAAAATAAGTTTAAATATTTAAATTTAAATTCGTTTTTAAATTTAAATTCGTTACAAAATTTAAATTCGTTACAAAATTTAAATTCGTTTTTAAATTTAAATTCGTTTTAAAATTTAAATTCGTTTTAAAATTTAAATTCGTTTTAAAATTTAAATTCGTTTTAAAATTTAAATTCGTTTTAAAATTTAAATTTTGTAACGTTTTTGAATTTAAATTCGTTTCCATATTATTTTAATATAATGTTTAAATATTTAAATTTAAATTCGTTTTTTGAAAATATTTTAAATAATTTGTTTTTCTCGTTCTTGTCAATACGATGCTTCAGTGTAAAAAATAAAATTAATTTTAATTTTTTTGAAGAAGCTATCGAAACGAAATTAAATAAATGAATACTATAAGAATTCATCTTTTCTATAAAATAATATGAAAAACATAAAAAGTGCGCGAAACTAATTGTAACAACTATGAACATAACTTTAAATACTAAATAATATTACAATTTAAAAATCATTGTGGAATACTTAAAAAATCAAAAATAATATTAAAATTGAAATACTTAAAAAATAAAAAAAATTAGATTTTTTTTAAAAATATATGTTTGGGACACGTGTCGCCACCAGAATGGGACACGTGTCCCATTAAAATTTTTGAAGCGTCCGTCTTCCATTAAAAAATGTTGCGGACACGTGGCCCAATCCCTGGGTGACACGTGTCCGCAACAAAATTTTTTTAAAAAAATAAAAGTGGCTGAGTGGGACACGTGGCCCACTCAGGTGGCGACACGTGTCCCACCCATTGAAGAATCAACAATTGCGGCCGAGCCCATGTGCTTGGTCAGACGCATGAGGCAAGAGGCCGGGCTCTTAGTAAGAGCTCGGTCCGCGGTCTCTTAACAAGAGACCGCTTAAAAGACCACCACTGTGGTGGTTTTCGGTCTCTTAAGCGATCTTTTAATTTTAAGCACCACTGCCCATGCCCTTAGCTATTGATACAGTAAGTGTATGAGAATACATATATACAGTCACTTCCTCACAGTCAGCATTGAGTACACTTTATCTTGGTTATCACATAACCACCACCAATACTTTAATCATCCATCCAAATCAAATGGACACATAAAGTACACCAAAATCAAAATCACATAACGCAACTTAAGTATTCCCTCCGGTTCTCTAACATTGGGTTTCTTTTCTTTTACGGAAGGTTTTTTTATGTTGACTCCTTTCCATATATGGCAAATCCTAGATTGTACTTTCAATGTAATCCTTACCATTAATTTCACTCTTTGTTAAAAAAAGTGTCCAAAAGTAGGAGCCAATGTTTGAAAACCAGAGGGAGTAGGACATTCACCTACGGCTTCCCATCATCTAGGAAACTAGCGTAGAAAAATCACATACAACTTCGCATATGACGGGAAAATTACCCGCCCAACAACACATGTAGAAGATGATCCTACCGCTTTGCCTTAAAATCCTAATTCCACACCTACACCGTAGAACACACCCCATCCATTTATAACAACGCATCACATTAAAATACACTTACATAATCACGAAATCCAATAATTTACATATTACAACACCTCTCTTTCGTATATTGCACAAATCAGACTGATAGAGCTATATGAGAACACCTCATACGGGTTTCCATTGTATCATATATTTTATTACCAAACAGTGCACCAAAACTTTGCTTATACCCGTTGCCTATTTTTTTTTTTTTGGAAACCATCCAGAGATGGGGGAATATGTATTATGCCTTCCCAACCCATGTAAAAAACAAAGGTGACAACAAAAAGAGAAAATGAAGCCACTGGCTTAGTTGATGTATACATAAGGGAGCTATTGGCTCTTGAAGCAACATTAGTTGCCTCCAAAATGAAGTAAGGAATGAATCTAATAGTAGGAGGGTTACAAAAACTCTTAGTAAGTTGGGAAGAGTGTCGAACTTATTAGCAAATCGAGAAATCGAAATACAAGTCAGTCAGACACACCCCATTTACACTAAGAAGCCTATCCTCTACATGACGACTTTTGCAAAAGAAACCTGCCAGTGCACTGTATCCTCATTAGAAAAGGAAACCGCCCGCACCAGTGCACTCTATCCGTGAGTATCCACAGCAAGTGAGCCATCGCATTGATGTTGAAACTCCTGCAAGTAATAGCAATAATCAGTAGCATCCGATCAATTTACCAACCTTAACGAAGGTGTACCTATTTGATCTAACCTAATTAGACCCTGGATGTTATTGGACAGCACATTAAACCTATACATAGATAAACCATACTCAGCATGTATACATTCTTTAGCAAGGGCATCAGCCACTAAATTGGCTTGTCTCTGAGTATGCAGTAGCGTAATATCACCCAACAATTGTTTTGCATCATCTGCTAGTTGAAACAGAGTCCAAGGAGCATTGAGGGGATCATTAACATGTGTAACCGCATTTATACAATCAGATTCTAAGCAGACAGGAGTGTAAAACTCTTCCAACTTTCCCAATTGCAAACTTGATTGCTTTCATTTCAGCCTCTAGTGGGGAGTTAGCAGCTGTAAAAATTGTATGAGCAGCAATAAAGCCACCCCTACTATCTCTTATGATCACTCCAATTCCACTCATGTTAGTTTGCCTACACCATGCAACATCAACATTAACTTTATAGCCCCTACATGGTTTAGACCAAGCTATTTTTAATATATTTGGCTTTGGAGGCTGTTTGATTATAGGGAGGAAAGAATGATCAGCAATTTCTCGGTCTACCTTAGATACTATAATTACTGGTTTAGCAGTAAACATATAGAAAATTTGATTCCTTATCTGAGTTAAAACTACTCCTTATCTGAGTTATACCCATTGCCTAGAGTCTCATAATCATCATACATATTACTGAAAACCTTAAATAGTTGTATATTCTACTGGACACACCTGCTAAAAACATTATAACTCCACACAAAATTTAGCCCCAATGACAAAAACATATAGACATGACCATCAACTTTCATTGTTGTTCAACGCGGAAATTTCTTTCTTCTTGTTTAGTCATCGAAATTTCTTGCCAATATTCCACTTATTGGTTGTTGTAACACTTGGCTTTGCAAAATTTCCTAGTGGCATACAACACCTAAAAGAAGGTTGAAAAACAAAGGTTCGGGTTGAAGAGGTACACCGTACTAGGGGTGGAACAAGAAATTTTGTATAAGGGGACCAAAATTATATAATTTTTTTGAAGCGACTATTCAAATAATGAATCATAGTAGATTATTTCATTTAAAGGTAAAAAATCAAATATTACAAAGAAACTAGTACTCCCTCCATTTCACTAAGAGTGACACACTAGGTTTAGGCTCTTGAATTAATGTGAAGAAAATGAGAGGTTGAAATTGAGTGTAGAAAGTAAAAAGTAGAATGAGTGGATGAGATTGTAGGAATCTTGCCAAAAATGGAAAGTGCGCCATATAAAAAAATATCTTAATAAGGTAAATGTGTCACTCTTAGTGAAACGCAGGGAGTACTAAAGAAAATACAAAATTGATATTTGAAAATGGACGACCTTCTTATTTTTATTTAAGTTGTGCTCTCATTTATTTTATCATATAAAAAGTATGGATGATCGAATCAATGTTAAATGTCTTTGCAATATCCTTTTGGATATAGACTAACAAATAATCTCGCAGAAAATCATCTTTCATTCGATTGCGGAGACACATTTTTCACAATCTTCACAAATAAGAAGTGATTTGTTTTCTCTTTGACATATTTTGAAAAAATATCTAAACAATGACAATTATGAAGTCAAATTTAAAGTTAGAGAATTTAAACACTTTGTATTACCGAAACAATCGATGAAAAATATGAAAATTAATTACCTTTTACGGATTTTTTTGCCTTGTTCTTTAAATCTTATTTCGAGTTTTATGTTTTCTAAATCATGTTTTTGATTAGTGAAAGATGCCACATCTATTTATGCTATCTTGCTATTAAGAAAATAAAATCAAATCTTAATTGAAATCAAATTATTTATTTTAAATAAAACTTGTGTAGTATGATTTGCTAAACTGCGTATGATAAATATTAACGTTAAGCATGTATACGGAATACAGATAAATGTTTAAAGATACTCTAGAAATTATTTTTGTAAAAACGTTTTTCAAATATAACTTGGATAGTTATTAGAGTCCATCTCTTGAAAGACGGTCTTTCCATAAGTCATGGAAAGATCAAGGTTTAAAGTGCAAATTAGAAGAATGAAGATAAAATTTTTGGGTTACGTAAATCAGATTATAAACTTTATAACTACTATGTTTTGCATAATAAAATTTTAATATTGCAACTAAGACATTTACCTTTTGTTATTCTAATCAAACTTCGTCTTTCCATAACCCTATGGAAAAACGATCTTTCCCAAGACTTTGCCTAGTTATTAAAGGTAAAATTTTAAAAAAAAAGAATTTTATTTCTTGATGGACTCTAAAATTAAAACAAAGATTCTAACAATTTAAACTACTTTTGTCAATACTCTACGCATATTTGCAGTAGCTATTATTTTGAAGAAGACAAGGGAAGACTGGTGTATTTTAGACATCTTATGCCAATAAAATTAACAGAAAAAGTTTCTCTTTTTGCAGATCTCTCAATAACCGAGGGAGCAACTAAAGTTAATTGGGTCAAATATGATTTGAGAAAATGTGTAACTTAAAATGGAATTGAGGGAGTGGTATATTTAAGCATAAATAAGATCCACTCATACGAAAACCATCCAAGGAATTATACTCCTGTAAGAAATTTCGGTCTAATTGAAGTAGAGTCTGAACCAGTTTGGTATGGCAGTCATAATCTGTTCCCAAGTAAAAAGGGGAAATTCAGTCCAACTTTTTCTGAAAGGGGTTCCAACCCCATGACATAAGACACAAAGCAAAGCAAAGAAAGAAAATCAAACCAACACTCCCAACAAAGAAAGTTTGGCATGCCACTGTGCACTTCACTCTTCACATCTCCCACTCAATTCTTTCATCCCAGAAAAGCAATTCTAGCTCAAATTATGGATCAGCAAAATCCCAGTTCATCCTCCAAGGTAGACAGAAAAACCATTGAGAAGCACAGAAGAAATCGGATGAAGACCCTCTTCACCCAGCTCATTTCTCTTGTCCCTCTCCAATCCAAGGTTTTCTTGAAGAAATTTTTCTTGTTTTGTTTTTGGGTAAAAACCATGCTCTTTTTGTTCCAAATTCTGATGAATTGTGTTTAGGAAGGACTGTCTTTGCCAGATCAAGTTGGTGAGGCCACAAACTACATCAAAGAAATGCAGGTGAAGCTGGAGAAGATGAAGGAGAAAAGAGATTCCTATCTTGAGGAAGAAAGGGATCTGGGCAGTTACGATTGCGCAATGGGGAGCTTGGTGGTTCCTCATGTCGATGTTCAGAAAACCGGGTCGGCTCTTCAGGTGGTGCTCGTTACCGGTTTGGATCTCCCTTTCGTGTTCAGTCAGGTCATCCGCCTGCTGCATGAAGAAGATGCTGAGGTTGTGAATGCCAGCTTCTCTATGGTGAGCAATACCATCTTCCACACCCTTCACTCTAAGGTGCGCAGTTGTAATTAGTATCAGAGATACGACTTTATTAGTGGGATGAAGAGAATGCATATTTTCGATGATTTTAGTATCAGAAACATGATTCTAACTGTGGGACAACACCATCTTTCACACCCTTCATTTAAAGGTGCGCTGTTTTAGTATCAGAAATACGACTCTGATAGTGGGACGGAGGGAATGAGTCGGTGTCGCATTTATTTAATTTTCGGTGACTTCAGTATTAGAAACGTGACTCTAATTGTGTGAAGGAGAGAATGATTGCTCCTTTTTTTATTAATGAGTTTCGTTATGTGACAATTATTGTGTGTTTTTAAGGTTGGAGAATCAGAATCTGTACCAGGTGATGCAGCAGCTAGGATAAGTGAGAGGCTGAAGAAGTGTGTCCTCGGATTGAATTAACTCGCTGCCGGACAAGTGACAAGTATGGGAAATGAGTGGAATTTCTGCCTATGAAAGAATGTGATTTCTTGTCTACAATCTAATGCTGAGGTGAAGCTATCTAGTTTTCTGATTGCAGGACTAAGATTCTACATGTGATAATGTTTATGGACTCTTTCGTTTTGCTTATGTTGATAATTTTGGTCACTTTTATGTAATCCCTTCATCTCATTTCCATTTGTACTTTTACTTTTTTTTTTGTTACTATTCTCTATTAAAATTCAACTGTTTATTTGAATAGATATATGAACAATATTATTGAATTCATCGTAATAAATAATTTTTAAATATTAATTTTTTATTTATCGTTATTTTACGTTGATAAATATATTATGATCGAACATGTTTTTTAAATAATGTGATAGTGATTACTATATAAATAGAGTTGGGACGGAGGGAGTACAATCGAGAATGCGTGACCAACATTTTCTTTAGATTTGACTTGTCAAATGCATAAGATTAAACTATTTTAATTTGGTCACATTGTTTTGACTAGTTTTTACCTTCTGATAAAATATAAAAGATTTTACTATGTTGTATTGATATCACATTAATGACACACCTCATTCATAATGAGGATTATAATATATAGTGTTACATCAAACCAAAGTCTAACAGGAATAGGATTCCTAAGTCTATAAGGAAATTACCATCTATAACTAATTCTATAAGGTAATTACCATTTATAACCTTTCCTACAAGGAAAGGGCTTTTATTTCCGTAACACTCCCCTAAAGTTGGAGCATGATAAAAAAGAATGCTCAACTTGTGAAAAAGATTATGAAATTGCTAATCATTAAAAAAATACCATAGAACGAGATTTAACTTGAGTAGCGGTAGAAGTAGCAACAACAACAAAATCAGTAGCAGCCGGTAAAGCAGTATTCAAATTCATTAGCAGTAGTAGCAACGACATTGAATTCATGTTTCAACATGTTGGAGATCGGTATAAATCAGTCGATCCGGCTGCAGCAATAGGTAGCGGCGGGCAGCGGACAATGGTAGCGATGTGAGAATGTTCTGCGGCATCACATGCGGATTCAGATTAAAGATTTGACATAGTAGCAGGATCTTATCAGATTTGGAAAATCATATCAGTGGCAAGACGCGGTGGCGCGTGTAGTTCGTTGGTAGCGGTGTGTGGCCAATGGTGTTAATGCATGGACGAGATACGCGGGCAGATCAGATCGGCAAATGGCTCGGGCGATCGTGGCAACCTGGAAGATGGCTGCGCCGATTGGCAAACGGTAACAAAAGTCGGGTGGCGATGGCGTAAATCTGTAGCGGGCTACGACACCAGATAGTGGCGGGCAGTGGCGAGAAAGACGCAGACACTGATACCATGATAAAATATGAAAGACTTTATTGTAGTTCCTTGATATTACATCAATGATACATCTCATTCATAATGAGGATTACAATATATGGTGTTACATCAAACGAAAGTATAACATGAATAGAATTCTAAAATATATAAGGAAATTACCATCTATAACTAATTTTATAAGGTAACTACCATTTATAACATTTCCTTATTTCCTACAAGAAAGGGGTTTCTATTTTCTTAACACATTCTCTATCTATCAATTTAGCTAAGAAATGCATCTTGCCACTAACATTTTAATTGAATGAAAAATTAGTTTTTTTGCTAAAATGAAAAGTAGATGACAATAGTTATAAAAGTTGAGGAGTTCTTCCTGACAGGTAATCTATTCTTAAGTTATGCACAGTCCATTGTATTTTTTTCACGTATACATTATAATTGTTTAATTACATACTAATATTTTTATAAAAAAAGTTATACTTTTTATATTATGTTTTTTAAAAATATTTTCACATTCAAATACACTTTTTTTATACAAATATTTAAAATTACTATTTTTAAGGTAAACATTTAGGGGGCATATCCATAAACTTATGAACATGCCACATTTTCTGAGATTTCCCCATTATAATCAATCTAACTGGGAGAGTAAGTAAAGTTTTAAAAATTACTAGTAGAGTACCATCGTGCGTTGCGCGATATTATTAATTAAAATATTAGGATTAAGTTTTATGTACATGTTGTGTCTTACATTTAAATTGAAAACAAATAATTTTATTTAAAATTTTAAAGTTTAGTAATCTAAGGAAAACTATATGAGATAGTTAGAAATTATTAATATTGAATATAATAAAATTAGATTATTTTTATGATATTTCATTAAAATTATTTTAAAATTAGTTATTTATATGTTGAGATTCATTTAAAAGTCTATCATAATTATATGTATCTCATTGCAATAAATAAAACCAAATATCAAATAACTTTCTTAGTCTTACTAATTATAAAGGCTTTGTTCGGCATAGCTTTTAAGCTGATGTGCTTATGAACAAAACACTTTTAAGTGTTTAGTAAAGTGCTAAAAATGGTTTATTTTGAAAGCAGAAGCTATTTTGTTTTAAAAAAATAGAAGCTGGCATCCCCCCACTTTCAAAATAAGTAATCTTTGCTTATAAGCACAACTTTGCCAAATAGAGCCAAAATATCCGTATTTAATACTTAGTTGGTTTAAATCAATACTTTATCATATATGAATAAATAATATGTATGCATATTTCTATCAAAAGTACATTATCAATGTATAAAAAAATTCGAACATTTTGTTATTTCACATTATGTGTTTCTTTGGATCTATATATATGTGTGTGTATGTATAGTACAATGGGATATTTATGGTTTATTTATATCTGAAGAAGTTATATATTTTAACAAGTTGTGATTGATTGTATATAGTAAAGAATTAAAATCAGAAAGATATTATAATATTAGTATGTTATTTTTAGACAACTTGGGTTTAGTTTTTATTACTTTTTAAATCCCTGATGATTACTATGGATGTTAGATTCATAAAGTGTGGAATTTTGGTTCTTATTCTTTACGCATCACTAAATTGACACCTGATTTTAATCCACATGATGCGTCTGGTAACCTTTGGTCCAAACCCAATCCAGATCCGATCCAACGCGGCATGTGATCTACAAAAGGAAAACATAACCCGGGGAATTCAGAGGGAGATTCTCCGACAATCTAGTCATCAATTTGTAGCGAGTAAAAGTAGGCAATAGAGTGATACCAAAAATAGAAGACATACCTTCCTATTTATACTATTCTGGAACTCTAGTATCCTTGGTCTATAACCTAGTTTTCTTTGTCTTCTAGTGAATGACCCAATAACAAGCCCACTTGGATATGACTTGGTATTTGGGCCTCTCTTTAGGTGATGGGAATATTAGCTCAAATAGGCCTTAATTCCACCATGTCATCAAAAGCCTCTAGAAAAACTAAGTGATTCTCCAACCTTCGAGGGATCCTTGTGATTGAAGGTCTTCCTTAGTCATCGAGGGTTATTCTTGGTCATCAATGATTAACCTTCAAGCTTCTGGTCATCGAAGGTTATGTCTATAATCATCGTATCACGTAGTTGACTACGAGGTGAGGTGTCTTTGAAGGTGCTTCACCTTTTGGGTCGCGGGAGAGCACTTAGATTTTTCTCAGATATTTTGACCTTTGGTATTCTTGAGAAAATCACGTGAAATGAATATGAATTAGAAAATGGTGCGTGTGGGCGGCTATTTAACATATTTTTAATCTTTTTGCGCCTTTTCAGACCACTCGCCTTTTTAGGCAATGATTATCCCGCACCTCTCTCCTCTCTCTCTGTATATACGCCAAATCAAAAGGCTTAATTTCCCCTTTCATTTTCATTCTTCTCTTTGCAAGTTTTCTTTGAGAATCTCCGATCTATTTCCTTTTACAGCCCCTAAGCTTCAATCCTTCATCTCATCCTCTGACAAGTAAGTATCCATGGACCCTAGTGCTACCCCTATGTTTTATTCTTTTTCCCCGGTAGATCTCGAAGGAAATAGTGAGGGGGTGAATTCGTCGTGAAGTAGGTTCTTGGGTAGCATTAGTTCTTCTTTTTCTGGTGAGTCCTTTCTTTGATCGTTCAAAATTCTGATTAGTTCCAAGAATATGGAGTTAGTGAGCCCTTTTTGCAGCCCTAGGGAAGTTCTTGGTCTTTATGAGGAGGTTGACTCCACTAGGGTTAGGTCTTTTAAGGTTGGTGAGTTTTTTGGTGAAAATTTGGATGGACCTTCGAGGGTTAGTTCTAAACATATATGTACTTCTAGGGTTGAGAGGGCTGAAAATGAAATTCTATACGAACCTTTGAATAGGAAGTTCTTAGTTTAGAGGCACTCGAGTATTGGACCTTCGTCAAAGGGTGATAGTGTGGCAAAGTGCGCTTTTCCAGAGGAGGTGAAAAATCTTATTGTGGCTCGTTGAAACCTCTCGAAGCAGATGAGTATGCATCTTTACCTATAGGGAGGGCTATGACCTATAGTAGTCATATTAGACCAGGTCTTAGTTTTCCTTTCCCCTCCTTGTTAACGAACCTAATGGAGGAGTTCAATGTGAGATTGTCTTAACTTCACCCTAATGTAACAGTAATAATAATGGCTAGGAAAGTGAATGTAGATCCTCGTTATGAGCTATTTTGATCTGTATACCTCTTAATTAGTAATCGAGATGTAAATGGTACCTTCACCTTAAATAATAGGCTTTTTGGTCGAAGGTTTATCATTTCCCCCTCCAATAACTTTGGGTGGAAGAATAAAGCCCTGTCTTTTGATTGTTCGGGAGTCTATCAAGCCCCTCGATGGAATCCTGATGTTCTTTCCGAGACAAGAATGGGAAAACATGTCATTCCTAAAAGACTTCGTGAGGACGTAGAGTGTCTTCGAGGACCTGAGCCTCCAAATACTAACACTTATCACCCTGTGACCACAAATGGTGCAAAACCTTTTGTTTGGCCATAGTGGGTTTATGAGAATATCTGTGCTTCGAACGATCATCGAGCATTTGAGGAAATGACTTTGGAAGGTCATGTCAGTGCATATAAGAGGAAAAAGGGGTGATGGTGGATTGCCATGTCCAAGATTTCTTCTATCAATCGGTCCTTCGCTGGGGATAATTATTGAGGAGATAGCCTCTTTGGACACCTCCGAAGGTCTTTGGGATATTATTTTTAGAATTTTTATTCTCTTTTTCTATAGTTTGTAACCTATCTTTTCTTTGTACAGTGAGCAGTGCTCAGGACTTCATAGCGTTCTTGAGCAGGAAGGAAACTTTCAAGCGAGGGTGCCGGTTAGACATTCTACCCTATCCCATGCCCAGAAGGGGTCTCAGGAGAGGCCTCCTGTTCATGAAGGAGTGTAAGAAGAAGCCAACGTCCAAGGAGGCTAGACCTTTCAACGAAGCTGGCAGTGGTGAGGTTGGTGCTGACAACCTCTATTATAATGTCAAAAATGAAGACCTATCCCTAGACTATCTCTAGGACTTAGGCAACGAACCATCAGTATGTTACCTTTATTATGTTCCTTTTTTTTTTCTCTTTCTAATGCCTTCATTCTCTTATTTTGGTTTAAGTAGTTGCGGCTGTTCGATCGACCTTGCAGTCAATCGACATCTTTGCCAACCAGGTCTTTCCCCTCTTGCAAGGACCTATTGCAGCAGTCGTTGAGGCTGGTCAGTAAGATGAGTGTTCCAAGATGCAGAAGGAGAAAGAAGATTTGAAGGAATACATGAAGAAGTTGAGGGAGAAAGAGAAGCGCCTGGCAAAGAAGTGTTCCCCTGAAGCTCAGCACACTCTGTTAACGACCTTCGTTAACAAGTTGATAGGGTCAAAGGACTTGTATGATGCCTTTCTTTACCTTCTGAGAATTGGGAAGGTATGTGGTCGAACTGATGTTTACCGCTAGATGCCGGACTGTCTTACCCCCAAGCAGGCTGCGGCTCTTAAGACTCAGACTGACCCTGATGCCAAGGAGAAGATGAAAGTTGGGTGGGATAAGTTGTCCAGTTCAAGCGGCCTCAAGCTTTGACTCCTTGATGTCATCAAGAAGGGAATGACATTTCTTTCAGCCTCAGACCTTTGCGCTCTTACCTTTCCTGAGGACAATCCTAATTCTAGTGATCGAGCATCAAAGGACAGCAAAGAGGGTGCCGAGACTGATCACGACAAGGTTGGGACGGACGAGACTGGTCATAGCGTAGGGCATGAGGCTAGAGATGTATGAGCTCTAATCCTCTTTTTAGTTGGGCTATGTTTTGTAAACTTTGATGAAGTTTAATTGAATGTTTCAAATATTTTGGGATAATCAAATCTGTTTGATCAAAATTTATAATTTTAATTGTTTAAAATTATCCTTTATACTTTATAGAATGCTCTAATGCGAGATGAGCTGGAAAAGTCTGGTCGAGAGCTAGCTATGGTTAAGGTAGAGTTTTTGAAGGCTCTTACTAGGTTGGCCCCTTTGAGTGAGGACTTATCCACAACTAATAAAGAGATGTCAACGTGGCAAGATGGCAGCCACCCTTTGATAAGAGAAGTTCTTAGCAAAGCAAAAGGTAATTCTATGACTGGTCAATCGGCTGTTGCCCTTGCCATAGTAGACAAAGCATGTAGTGCTAACGAACTTAATCATCAAGATACATTATGAGAGATGATGAACGAATATCCTAGTTTGTACAAATGTCTTACTGATGCTAGATTATATCGTACTTTCACTCAGTTGGGGGATATTAGGCATTATCAGGACGAGGTCAAGAGGCTTAAATCTCATATTGACGAGATGGTTAAACGAGACAACAATCTAATCGAATACGTTTCTAGGCTACAATGGTTTATCGATGATAACCAACGTTTCTGCAGTGAGATTGTTAGTCAAAATTCCCAACTTTCGTGCCAGGTGTCAGCCCATACTGCCACTATCCAGCTCTACTCTGATAGCCTTCGAGCGCATGGGTTATCATACGAGGTCCTTGACATGGGACCTATGGGTGACATTTTCAAGTTCTTATAAGACACCGAGATGGATATGCTTTGAAAGGGTTTAGATAGAGCCTCAGATTACTATGCAACATTTGATGCCATTTGTGATTGGAAATAGCGCCTTCGGTCAGAAAATAACGCTCACTCCCAGAGAGCAAATCCTTAGGGGTCCCTTCAAAGGGTAAACGCTCAAAGAGGACTTCTAAGAAGTGAAACCAATCGAAGAAAAGCACTCAGGCTAAGCAAAAAATTTAGTCTCGGAGTAACTCCCAATCCCAGATTATGACTCCACCTGCTGGCTCTTCTTATCGAGTTCTATTGGTCGAGCCTGTAGAAAAGACTCTTGATGTTGATGGGCAGGCATCGTCAGTTGTTAAGGGTGATGTGGAAAGGGAATCATCGATTTCCAAAAGTTTGATACCTCGTCAAAGGCAGCATGTTAACCCTATCCCAGAGGCTTCAGAGAGCGAAGCTAATCGCTTATTTACAGTCGCCACTGGGGTGAAGCCAGAGAACATTGAGGGGTCTGAATGAACATATGTTTTGTATTTTATAACGCAATAAAAATTTCTATTTGTATAACATCTAGGTAGTTAGTTTCCTTACAAGAAAATCCTAACAAAGCATCTGATGCTTTCAAGACAAAATGCTTTTATTGCCTGAAAGTGAACTATTCGTTGTTATATTAATTTTTTTTTCTAAGAACCAATTAACAGATTAGCATCGATAAGATACATTCTATCTATTTGATTTTTAATCATTCGATTACATAAAATCAAAGTTATTTCCTATCACTTGAAAACAAGATTATTTCCTGTCCCTTAGACGCAAACATTTGATCGCTTAAAAGCGAGATTATTTCATGACGCTTGAAAGCGAGAATATTTTTTGCGCTTAAGGGCGAACTTTCGATAGCTTAAAAATGAGTATTTTTACGCTTAAAAGCTAACTTTTAATCGCATAAAAGAGAGTATTTTTTTTTGCGCTTAAAAGCAAACTTTCGATCGCTTAAAAGCAAGAATAATATTTTGCGCTTAAAAGCAAACTTTGGATCGCTTAAAAGCGAGAATATTTTTTTGCACTTAGAAGCGAACTTTCGATCGCTTAAAAGTGAGAATATTTTTTGTGCTTAAAAGAGAACTTTAGATCGCTTAGAAGCGAGAATATTTTTTGCGCTTAAAAGCAAACTTTCGATGGCTTAAAAGCAAGAATTTTTTTTTGCACTTAAAAGAGAACTTTCGATCGCTTAAAAGAGAGAATATCTTTTGCACTGAAAAGCAAAATTCTGATTGCTTAAAAGTGAGAATATCTTTTGGGCTTAAAAGCATAATTTCGATCGCTTAAAAGTGAGAATATTTTTTGTGCTTAAAAGTGAACTTTCGATGGCTTTAAAGTGAGAGTATCTTTTGCACTTAAAAGCAAACTTTAGATTGCTTAAAAGCGGGAATATTGCACTGTAACATGGGGTAGTGTTACAAATTTTATTAAGTCAACCACTTGCTGTGCAGAGCATACAAATCTTGGAATAGTTATATGGTGAAATCAACCATTCTTCAACCTCATAAGTCATAAGGCTACCCCTTCTTACAGCTGGTGATACTGTCGAAGGTTAACTATGTTCCATCACTTAGGAATGCGATCGCCATTCATCAAACCCTAGGTATAACTCCCAATGGATTAGCTTCGAGCACTCGATAAGGTCATTCCCAATTAGGGGTAAGCGTCTCCTCTGGTTCCTGCCTGCTCTTCTCTTTTTTTTCTCATAATGAGGTCTCTCACAACGAACTGTGCCCCTTTCACCTTCAATCATAATATCGTTTCACCTTTTTCCTTGACTTTGGCTTCTCGAATGGATGCCGAGGTTTTTCTTTCTTCTAACATATCCAAGTTGAGGCTATGGTTATCTTCATTGCTAGAATCACTGGCTATCGTTATTCTTGGACTAGGCATGCCAATTTTCGTGGGTATCACAACCTCCGAGCCATAAACTAGCCCATATAGCATATCTCCAGTGATAGAAAACTTCACTGTTCGATAAGACCACAATACACTATGCAGTTTATTGACCCAGTTCCCCTTTGCTCCTTCTAGTCTCTTTCAGATTCCATTGATAAGGGTTTGGTTGGTGACTTCGACCTGCCCATTTTCCTGGGGGTGATATATTGATGTGAATTTTCGCTCGATCTTAAACTCCTCACACCAGTTCCTGAAGGGGTCATTCGCGAACTGGGTTCCATTGTCTTTAATGAACACCTTTGGTATACCAAAGTGGCATACAATGTTCTTCCAACGAAAGGAAATGATAGATTTCCCCGTGATGTTTGCCAATGGCTCTACTTCGACCCGCTTAGTAAAGTAATTGACCGCTACTATTAGATACTAGAACCTTCTGGGTGCTTCTGGAAAAGGTCCCACCAGGTCTATTCCCCACTTATCGAATGGCCAAGAACTATATATGCTGATCATTTCTTCCCGAGGGACGTGGATTACAGGTGCATGTATTTGGCATTGGTTGTAAGCCTGGATATACCGGCTGGCATCCTCGAACATGGTTGGCTAATTGTACCCAGCGCGAATCATTCTTTTTGCTACCGATCGGGCTCCCTGATAACTGCCGCAGATTCCCTTGGGGACTTTCTGCATCAAGTATTGTGCGTCGATAAGGGAAAAACACATCGAAGTAAGGGTTACAGATACCCCCTTCAATACAAGGTCCCATACTGTATAACATGCTTAGGTGCCTTGAGTCGAACCTTCCGTGCTTCGATGGGGTCTTCTCGGAGCAGTCCATCTTGGAGGTATCGAACGATCGGTGTCATCAATGTTTCTCCTTAAAAAACTGCCATCACAATGATTTTCTCAAAGCTTTGTTGATACAAGGTTTCAAATATTACTTAATTCTGCTCCAATCCACCCAAATCAGAAGAAGCCAATTTGCTCAAGGCATCTGCCTTGTGATTTTTCTCCCTTGGTACATGTGAAAGAGTGTATGATCTAAAGCACTTAAATAAAAATTTCACCACCTCCAAGTAGCATTGCAGACTAGCGTTTCGAGCCTCGTACTCCCCATTCACCTAATTGACCACGATTTGTGAGTTACTGAATATTTCCACATCTTCTACCTTCATCTCCTTAGCCAATCGAAGACCAGTGATCAAAGCTTCATATTCTACTTTGTTGTTTGTGGCTCTGAACTTGAAATGCAGGGCGTAAGGGTAATTAGTATCATCGGGGCTAGTGAGCAGTGCCCATGTCCCACTTCCCCCCGAATAAGATGATTAATCTATGAACAGCTTCCATACTCCTTTCTCATCAGTCTTACAGATGTCTTTGATAGTTTCCATAATGAAATCCGCTAAGGCTTGCCCTTTGATAGCAGCTCTGGGGTGGTAGTGTGTATCATGTTCCCCCAGTTCTATGGTTAATTTTATCATTGTATATCTGGTTTTAGGAGTATTTGCCTGATCGGATAATTGGCGAGCATGAGTATGAGATAACCCTGGAAATAAGGTCTCAACCTTAGAGTGGCATGAACCAATGCTAAAATTAGCCTCTCTATAGCAGTATACCTTGTTTCCATGGCCTACAGGGCTATACTAAGAAAGTATATATGGTGTTGCTGCTTTCTTTCTCCTTCACTAGTATGACACTAATTGCCAGGGCAAATGCTGAGATATAAAGGTACAAGACCTTTCTCCAGCTTCATCAACGTAGGCAGGGTTTTGAGGTGTTCTTTTAAAGCTGTGAAGGCCTTCTCACAACTTTCCGTCCATTCAAACATTTTGGCTTTACGAAGCACGTCAAAATAGGGTAACTGCTTCTCCGCACCCTTTTATAAGAATCTTCTTAAAGCTCCCAAGCATCCTGTCAATCTTTGGGCTTCTTTCACATTACGAGGACTCCTCAAATTCAGCAAGGCTTCCACTTTCTCTGGGTTAACATCAGTTCCTCTCTAGAGACCATGAATCCCAAAAGATTTCTAGCACCAACTCTAACCACACACTTTGAAGAATTCAACTTTAAATTTGTTCCTCATAAACCCTCAAAACATTCACCCAACTCTGGAAAAAACGGATTGTAGGTTATGATCTTTAACACTATATCATCAACATAGCTTTCCATATTCTTCCCAATCTTCTTCTTAAAGAGTTTGTCCACCAACCGTTGGTAAGTAGCCCCAGCATTTTTTTAACCCAAACAGAATTTTCCTATAACAGAATTGCCCACATCCGTGATGAACGAAGTCTTATCCTCGTCCTCTTCTACCATGGGTATTTGGTCTAACCTTTATGTGCATAAAAAAAGGCTAGGATTTGATAACCTGTTATTGCCTTCACTAGCTGATCCATCAAAGGAAATGGGTAGCTATCCTTTGAGAAACACTCGTTCAAATCTGTGAGGTCAATGCACATGCACCATGCCCCATCTGGTTTTGGGGACCAGGACTGGGTTGGACAACCATTGAGGTTAAAAAAACCTCTTCGATAACCCCCGCTATAAGAAGTTTATCCACCTTTGACTTTATCACCGCAGCCCTCTCAGGGGCAAACATTCTTTGTTTTTGCTTAACAGGTTTTATCGAAGGGTCAATGTTCAACTTGTGGACAGCCAATTCCGTAGGCACCCCATCAAATCTAAAGTGTCCCAGGAAAAGGCATCATAGTAATTATCCAATAGGGCCTTCAATTCATGTATCACCAACTCTGGCATCATACTTCCCACTGTTATGGTCCCCACGTCTCGAATGGAGAGTGGTTGGGTATCAGCTGTTTCAGCTTTCCCATGCATCGAAGATCACTTCTTTCTTTCCTCGTGCCTTTTACTGCTTTGTAGTTACAACTTCGAGCAACTGCCTAATCCCTATAGATGGATGACACTCCATTCTCCGTTGGGAACGTCATCATCAAATGGTATGGTGACCATACTGCTTGAGCTTGGCACCTCCATGGTTTTCCCACAATTACATTATAAGGAGAAAAAACATCAATGACTGTGAAGCTGCAGTGTACTGTAACCTTCTTATTCCCATTAGCTATCCTCACAGGTAGGGTTATCTCCCCTAACGGGTACACTATCTTTCCAGTAAATCCTGAAAAAGGTGAGGTGGACTTTTCAGGTTCGTACGCTCAATCCCAAGCTGATTGAAACAACTCACAAGCATGATCTCCACTCCACTTTCATCGTCAACAAACACTATTTTCACTAGCGCAGTTCTAACCATTGTACAAATAATGGGGTGTTTGGTTTGACCTCGAAGAATGTGATTGTTTCAACTGGTCTAAGCCTCTTCCTCACTGGTTCTCCTGCTGGAATACGCCATGACTGTTCTTTCATAACTGCATTCGAAGATCATTCACCAACAATACCACTAATAACATTAACCTCCCTGTGTACAACAAGATTCCCTTCGTTCCTATTTTTTGACGGAGGGTTGTGTTGTGGCTCATCTCGACGTCTGTGCCCTTTCCCCATAAGGGCTACCTTCACCCCTATTTCCATCATTAAAGTTCTTCTGACTATTTCCTCGGTCATTCCTGCACCTCAAGTTTTCATCTCGATATGGTTGGCTAAAAGGTTCTTTTAGAGGCCTTCTCTTTCACACCGATCAATTTCCATCCGAAGGTGGGTGCACTCATTCATGTTTTGCCCATAATCCTTGTGGTGATCGCAAAACTTGTTGGTGGCCTTCTTATTTATGAAGGCATGATTGGCATTATTCATGGGAGGTGGTGGCTTGAAAATTCCTCTGTGAATACTCCATATGTCTGCTGGGGAAGGGCGCATGAGCGTATACTTTTTGAAGGTTGGTCTTTCGATCGGCCTCTTGCCTCGAGGGTCACTAGACTTAGACTTCTTAGCCATTAGCCTTTCTTCCTTCTTTTGAATGGCTTCCTCAACCTTCGAATGCTACTCTACAACTTCTTGGACCTGTTGAAGTGTCTTCGGGGCATTCGCTGTCTGTTTTCCATACAACTCCAAATCCTCCATTCCCAATAGATACCTCTGAATCATTTCATTCTCCATACCTTCAACCACCCCCAGGCTGTCATCGATATACCTATGGTAGAAGGTGGCGGTGGATTCCCCCTACTTATTCTTTATTTGGTACAGTTCTGTCAAATTTTGGTGAATTTCTTTTTCTGGAAATACTGACTCAATAGGGCTCCACTGAAGTCTCGATACGATTGAAACAAATCCCTTGGTAGCTTATTAAACCACTCTTGGGCTTCCCCTCGAAGGTAGCTACCCACTAACTTGCATGTTAACCTCTCATCAAAGTCTCGAGAATTCATCAACTCGAGAAAAGTTTGGATAAACTCTCACGGGTCTGAGTCCTCTGATTAAATAGGAAGCCCTTCCGGTGGTTTCATGTCTTAGGGCCAACGAGTTTTCGTTACTACCGAACCAACTGGGGATCTTGTAACTTGCCCCATTGGTCATATTAATATGTCAAACTCCCTGCCAGGGCTGTCCCAGTTCTACCATACTAGTACCCCTCTTTTTATTGGGTTCTCGAAGATCCCTTGAGTGAACGAAGGGTACAACCCCTTGGCCATGATAATCCATCATTTTAGCATGGGCCCTACTGGCAAGGTATAGAACCCCTACCCACTATATGACTTCTTGACCCTGCTTGATGCCTTGGGGAGGATAAGCCAGCATTGAGCCAAACACATGGTAGCTACTATGTATATGACCAGGGAAAGAAAGTTGGGGTCTTGGCTGTGCAGCCTCTTTCGCATACCCCATATAGGGGACTTCGTACATCTGGGTTGCCAGGGATAGTGCTCTAATTTATAGTTCCAGGGCCATCGAAGAAACATGAGTTATCAAAGGTATCATAGTCATTGTTGGGTGAGGGACCATCGAAGTGGTACGACCTGATAACCTGCTGATACCAACAGGTTATCAGGTCTATGTTATACCACTCTCATGTCTCTTTCTCCCACTGGCCTGGCGGTTTTGCTACAACCACTTATACCATAAATTGGTTGTCCACTCCCATTCTTAGCGGATGATCACCATGTGAAGTTATTAATGGTCGGGTTCCTATATACACCATTTTCATGCTTTTGGTTGTCTGGTCTTCCCGTTTGTTTACCCCTTTTCCGACCATAAGCTGTCTCCCCACAGTATTCCTTCTATTTTTATTGGCTAGAGTTTGCAGTATAAAGGTTTTTGGTGTCTTAATCGTACTAGTGGAAAAATCTATGTCACTCAACATGCTCATTTTGATGAAGCGTGCTTTCCATTTTCCCCATCCATTCCTTCGGCGATTGATTCTCCTTTGTCAGTGTTAGATCTTTCTGCCTTTCTTGATCCTGATTCTGATTCAGCACCTTCTTTTCCTACAGTTTCTTCTGTGCTGAATGCATCTCCTTCGGGTCCTTGCTCCATTTGTGCTACTGATCTGCCACTAGCACCTCGACAGGCACCTCCCACCTCTCCACCAGTCAGCAGTCCAACCGCTTAGTCTCCATCTAGCTCGGTTGCTTTTTCACCAGCTTACTTGGTCGATTCCACCCCCTCGGCCCCCTTCTTTGGTCTCGGGCTCATCGCATGGTCACTCGATTAACAACTTGAGCTATTCCGCGCAAGGATTATTAAGATATTATCGCTCGTGGTCTTATGGCTGGCCTGCTTGAGAAGTCTGAGCTTATGATTATCGCTCGGCTCTTCAGGATCCGTCTTGGGTTTCTGCTATGGATGAGGAGATAGTAGCTCTTCATAGACATCACATATGGGACTTAGTTCCTTGCCCATCGGATTTCAACATTGTTGGCTCCAAATTCAGTTGAAGTGTCGTTCTGATGGCACAGTTGATCGATACAAGGATTGCCTTGTTGCACAGGGTTTCTCTCAGATTCCGGGTTTTGACTTTGATCACACTTTCAATCCCGTGGTCAAAGCCTCCACTATTCGGACACTTTTTGCCATTACTACAATGCATTCTTGGCTGCTCCATGAGTTAGATGTCAAGAATGCCTTTCTCAATGGCGTTCTCGATGCCCCAGTTTATATGAAGCAATCTGTGGGATACAAGGACCCTGTTCATCTAGATTATGTTTTTCACTTGCGGAAGGCCATTTATGATCTTAAGCAATCCCCTCGAGCATGGTTTCAACATTTCATCACCTATTTGACTCAGCTTGGTTTTCAGTGCAGCTCATCCGACACTTCTCAGTTTGTTCTTTTGTGGGGATCATCGTTACTGTATCTTTTGGAGTATGTCGACGACACTATTCTTACTGGTAATGATTCGACTCTTCTTTGGCAGTTCATTGATCGGACACATCGGGATTTGCAATCAAGGACCTAGGCGCACTTCACTACTTTCTTGGCTTGGAAATTTTTCCTACATCATCAGGTTTACTTCTTGGCCAAGAAAAGTATACTCGATACATTATCACTCGTGTAGGGATGTTGGCGATTCTCTGATTTCTAAGTCTTTGCCTCTTTACGATGTGCTTATTATGCTTGATATTACTAAAAAAATTCTTTTGATTAGAAAATTAACTCGGGATTTAAATGCCGTTGTATACTTTGATGATTGCTCATTTATTATTTGGCATAAAATCACTTGGAAAACCTTGGGTCAAAGGCATATTGAAGATATGCTTTATGTTTTAGACTATGGTGCATCTGTTTTGTTGTCTACTGTTGAGTTAAATAAGTTGCGTGCATCTTTTGAAACTTGGTATGCTATACTTGGTTATGTTCCGCATTCCATTATTTCTGGCTTGTGTGCTTCTATATGCTTATTTGTCTCCTCAGTTTGCCTAAACCCACACTTTGTGATGCGTGTGAAAAAGCTGAAGGGAAATATTTATCTTTTCATACAAATGATAAACGTGTTATGGGGGCCCTCTCTCATTGTGATTTATGGGGGCCCTCTCTCATTTTATCTACCGATGGTTTCTCCTATTATACCAATTTCCTTGATGATCATTCCCGACTCTCCCGGTTTTACCCACTACGCTGCAAATTCTAATTTGGGATGTTTATCGCCAGTTTGAGGCTTTCGTGGAGAACCAGTTCTCTTCCACCATTAAGGTGTTTCAGAGTGATGGAGGGGCTGAGTTCGTAAATGGTCGCTTATGCTCCCACTTTCAGAGAAAGGGCATTCATCATCAGATTTCTTTCCCATATACTCCTGAGCAGAACGGTCGGGCTGAGCGCAAGCATCGCCACATTGTTGAGATGGGCTTGTCTACGTTATACCACTCTCATGTCCCTCTCTCCCACTGGCGTGACGCTTTTGCTATAGCCACTTATGCCATAAATCAGTTGTCCACTCCCGTTCTTAGCGGAAGATCACCATATGAAGTTATTAATAGTCGGATTCCCATTTGCCCCATCCATTCCTATGGCAATTGATTCTCCTTCGTCGGTGCTCGATGTTTATGCCTTTCTTGATCCCAATTCTGATTCCGAACCTCTTTTTCCTACAGTTTCTCCTTTGTTGAATACATCTCCTTCGACCCCTTGCTCCATTTGTGATACTGATCTGCCACTAGCACCTCGACAGGCGCATGCTGCCTCTCCATCGATCAGTCCAACTGCTCAGTCTCCATCCAGCTCGGCTGCTTCTTCACCAGCTTACTTGGTCGATTCCACTCCCCCGGCCCCTCTCTTTGGTCTCAAACTCATCGCATGGTCACTCACTTAATGACTTAAACTATTCATCACAAGAATTATTAAGATATTATCGTTCATGGTCTTATGACTGGCCTGCTTGATCAGTCTGAGCCCACTGATTATCGCTCTGCCCTTCAGGATCCGTCTTGGGATTCTGCTATGGATGAGGAGATAGCAGCTCTTTGTGGACATCACACATGGGACTTACTCCCTTGCCCATCGGATGTCAACATTGTTGGCTCCAAATTTGGCTGAAGCATCATTCTGATGGCATAGTTGATCGCTACAAGGCTTGCTTTGTTGTACGTGGTTTCTCTCAGATTTTGGGTTTTGACTTTGATCACACTTTCAATCCTGTGGTCAAAGCCTCCACTGTTCAGACAGTTATCGCCATTACCACGATGAGTTCCTAGCTACTCCATCAGTTAGATGTCAAGAATGTCTTTCTCAATGGCGTTCTCGATGCTCCAATTTATATGAAGCAATCCATTGGATACAAGGACCCTGTTCATCCAGATTATGTTTGTCGCTTGCGGAAGGCCATTTATGGTCGTAAGCAAGCCCCTCAAGCATGGTTTCAGCGTTTCAACACATATTTGACCTAGCTTGGTTTTCAGTGCAGCTCATCTGACACTTCTCTATTGGTTCTTTTGTGGGGATCATAGTTATTGTATCTTTTGGTGTATGTCAAAGACACTATTCTTACAGGTAACGATTCGACTTTCCTTCCGCAGTACATTGACTGGATACATCGAGATTTGCAATCAAGGACCTAGGCACACTTCACTACTTTCTTGGCTTGGAAATTTTTCCTACATCATCTTGGAAAAGTATGCTCGAGACATTCTCTCTCGTGTAGGGATTTCTGATATTGTTCCAATTTCTACAACATTTGTACCAGGTTCTCAGTTGCACAGTTTGACCAGTCCACCATTTTGGAATCCAACACGGTATCATTCTCTAGTTGGGGCCCTCTAGTAACCGATTATCACTCATCTTTATTTGGCCTTCTCAGTCAATACTGTCAACCAATTTCTTTAGGACCCTAGAGACGATCATTTTGTTGTTGTTACGAGGATTCTGTAATATGTTCGAGGTACACTGCAGTTTGGTCTCACTTTTCGGTCTTCTAGTTTTCCTGAGGTGTTTGGGTATTCTGATGCCAATTGGGCTCTGTGTCTGGAGACTCGCCAATCCACATATGGATATGTTGTTTTTCTTGGTGGGAATCTTGTTTCCGAGAGCGCCAAGAAACAACCAACAATTTCTCGTTCTAGCATCGAGTCTAAGTATTGTGCTCTTACCAACATTACTTTAGAGGTTGTTTGGTTGACTCATTCGCCTCAAGATCTTTGAGTTCCATCGACTGGTTCTCCGTTGCTATTATGTGACAACAGTAGCGCTATCTTCTTGGCTAAGAATCCAATTGCTCACAAGCGGGCGAAGCACATCGACATCGACTATCACGTTCGAGAGTTGGTTGCTTCCGTCAAGTTGTGCATTGCTCATGTTCCTACTTCTCTTCAGACTGTAGACATCTTCACAAAAGGGCTCTCTCATCCTCTGTTCGATTTCTCAAATCCAAGCTTTGTATCGGCGAGCATCTGACGCTTTGCTTGAGGGGGGGTTTACAATAAGTCAATGTGATGATTATATTATATTTATGTTTATTTTGATGACTAGGCTAGAGTTATTTTAGTCATAGTCTATCTCTTGTACTTTATTTATTCCATTTAGTAATGTCAGAATTATTATGGGAAATCATTCTCTCAGATTTCCAAGTATGTTTATAAGCTGGATTATGAAATCTGGGTTGACTGTTTCTTATAAATATATGATCAATGGTTCTCCTACTAGTTACATAGAGGCGAAAAGAGGGTTGAGACAAGGGGATCCCCTATATTCCCTGCTGTTCGTATTGATCATGGAATACATGTACAGATGTTTGAAGAAACTGGATGGAAACTATGATTATAAGTACCATTTTAGATGTGAAAGTTTGAAGATTATTAACTTGAGCTTTGTTGATGACTTCCTACTGATGTCAAGGGCCGATGTTAAGTTTGTTGAAGCAATGATGAATTCTTTACATATTTTTACAAAATCTACTGGTATAAGGGTAAATCAAGCCAAGTGTAAAGTTTTCTTTGAAGGGTGTGGAGATGATTTGAAGAAGGAAATCCAGCTGTTAATAGGTTTTGATGAGGGCAAGTTATCCTTTTAATACACTAATTTATTTTTTGGTCCCTAACATATGACTTAATACCATCTTTTGGTCCCCGAGACCAATACCACGTCCTTTCAGTACACAAAAAATTCAAAACAATTTGTTTGGTCTCCAACCAGATTCCGGGTGGTTTTCAAGCAGACTAAATTATTTTTTTGGTCTCTAATATATGAGTTTATACCATATTTTGTTCCCCAAAACTACCTTGAAAAATGCATTGGGGACCAAACAAATCGTTTTGAATTTGTTGGGTACGAAAAGGACATGGTTTGGTCTTCGGGACCAAAAGATCCATAAGATGCTATGTTAGGGACCAAGAAAATAATTTAGTCCTTTAAATATTTAGGGGTTCCTTTGATGAGCAGAATACTTTCAATGCAAATGTGTCAACCTCTTATAAAAAAATGACGGACATGATAAAGCATTGGAGTGCACAATTGCTTAGTTATTCAGGGCGGATGTAGTTGATTAAAAGTGTACTATTCGGTATTCCAAATTATTGGATGCAAGTGTTTCCACTTCCGAAAGCAGTCCTGAAACATTTGGAGGCCATTTTTTGCTCATATCTATGGGGTGGAAGCAAATTTATCACGAGGAAAGCACCAATTTCTTGGGATAAAATCTGTACGCTGGTGAAGGATGGTGGCTTGAACATGATCGCCCTTTCTGAGTGGAACGAGGCAAACTTGATTAAAACCCTGTGGAACCTTTGTCAGAAGACGGATCAACTGTGAATTAGGTGGATTCACTCTTATTACATAAAGGGTGGAGATGTGATGAGGACAAAGTTCCCGAATGATAGCTCATGGATTCTTAAGAAAGTTGGAAAATGCAGAAGCACAATCAATGGCATGGAAGCTTGGCAGCAGATGGAGGAGAAGCCAAGATTCTGTACTGGGGATATGTATAGGACTTTGAGGGGAGAAAGGAATGCTGTATTTTGGAGAAATAATTGTACATCAAACAAAGCTAGGCCGAGGGCAGTATTCATGTTTTGGATGTGCTGGCACAATAGATTGCCAACGAAAGAAAGGCTGGAGAAATTTGGCATACGGATTGGAGGAGGATGTCTATTCTGTGATAGAGCTGAAACGATGTAACATCTCTTCTTCGAATGTGATTTTTTGAAGGTGATATGGGGCAGAATATTGAAATGGATGCACTGGGAGAGACTACCAGAAGGATGGAACGAGGAGAAGCTGTGGTTGGCTGAGAAATGCGAGGGAAAAGGCAACAGAGTTCAGATTTTGAGGATAGCAATTGCTGAAACAGTTTATGCTTTATGGAGTTGGAGGAATGAGAAAAGTTTTGGTAAGAAGGAGAGTGGCAAAAGATATTGTTGATAGAATCATTGAATGTATAGTTTACAGATATTGGGTGTATCCAAAACTAAGGGAAAAATGTGTACAATTTATGAGTAGGAGATGTACTAGGTAAGAATCCGTTTTTCAAAGTCATCAATGAAAGTAATTTCGTACCAAAAAATAGTGTAATAAACATAAATGAGTGTAATAACAGGATTATTATTATATTATTAATAACAATAATAATTACTAATGATAATAAATTGATTATAGAGTTGAAGATTTTCCTTTTATAATTAAATTTGCTACCTTAAAAAAATGGTAATCACTAATGCACGTGTTTTCAAACTTCTAAATTGATATTAGGAGTTTGAAAATATATGAATCAGTGATTACACGAGGAAAAATTAGTATATCTAAACATTCTATCAACTGATAATTAGAATATAACTAGACTAACTACTTAAGTATCAATTTAAAATCCCATAAGATTGTAATATTGCTAGACGTTAAATAGAATGTCAATTTAAAATTCTAGTTTGAATATTACTAGATGTTAGATAGAAGGTTAATTGTACTCATTGTAATTGTTGTTGGATGTTTTTCACCCGAACAAGAATAAAACTTACTCGCTCCGTCCCAGTCTATTCTGCACAGAATCTTTTTTTGGTCAAAGATGTCAAACTTTTACCTCATATTTGAATATGTATATGAACAATAATTTTATCGTATGAGATATGGTTAGATTCGCTGTAACATGTAGTTTCTATATATCAAATTTTTATGTGTCATTATTGTCCATAGCTAAACATATTTACAATCAAATATATTTATTGGAGATCATAAATTTTTTTTAACCATAATCGAATGAGACACGAGGAGCAATAATTACCGAAAAGAAGCAAGGAAAATGAAACTCCCACGTCACGTGAAGAGAATAAACGGAAAGGAAAGGAATGTACTCTAATTAAAGGCAAATGTGAAAAACGCACGCATGACACATGTGATTTCTCTCCGTCACATATTCACATTTTGGCCAACATTCCATCATTCGGAAGAAAGAGAATCACACCCATGGGTGTACCCAGTGGTTGGGACATGGGTGAGAAAGCCAATAAACTCAGGTTCGATCCTTGACAACGACAATGTGAGAAATTCTTGCTTTGCAAAGCTCCCTTGTGCGCACCGAGGTAACGCCAAACCCATAAATTTTGATGCTGAGCTACCATAATTTACCTCTTATATGATAACCTGGGTATGGACTGGTATAGGCCGCTGAGTGCGTGCGGATGATCGTCTTTTGAAAGAAAGAGAATCAGACCTCTTCAATATGCCACATTTAATCTTTTTTGTCTGCTAGCAATTACCTTTCAACGGTTCCTCACTTTTGCAATTTACACGTCAGCTTTTTTTGTATCTTTTTACTTATAGTACTCCCTCTAGTTTTTTAATATTAGCTCTCTTTTTTTTAAAAAAAAATCAAAGCATGTTTGATCACTGATAACTTTAATTTCATATAATAATAGACTATAAAATTTTACTTTTCATAAACTACATGTTTAGAAAAATCTAACCTCACGTGATATTAATTATTATATGGAATTAAAATTATTGATAGTAAAATATTGATTGAAAATTTGGACAGTCAAACAGAGCTAATGTCAGAAAACCGGAGGGAGTACGAAGGAATGATATAGGGATATGGCGTGAGTGGATTATGATACTCCCTCTATTAGTAGCACCATAGGTTTATGTGCTTTGATGTAGGTGGAGAAAATGATTGAATGAAATTGACTGTTGAGAGTAAAATGTATAATGAATGGATAAAATTGAAGGAATCTTGGCAAAAATGAAAAGTGTGTCATTTAAAGAAAAACATTCCAATAAGATAAATGTGTCATTAATAGATAAATACTATTTTTTTTAGTCCCCTACAAAGTATCATATACCATGTTTTGGTCCTCGTTTGCAATTCAACCCTTAGATAGTACCCAACAATTTTCAAACAATTTGTTCAGTCCCCAATCCCAGTTTCAAGCCAGTTTTCTGGTTAACCGGCCCACGTGCCGGACACGTGACATTTTTTCCTGTAAGGGCACGGGTAGTTTAGTAAATTTACAAAAAAAATATTTTCTATTGCCACCACCAGCCCCCACTTTCGCCATCACCTTCGCCACCACCTTTGCCACCACATTCCCACCACCAGCCACCACATTCCCACCACCTTTGCCACCACATCCGCCACCACATTCCCACCACCAGACACCACATCTGCCACCAGTCACCACATTGCCACCACCAGCCACCACATTCAATCACTAGCCACCACATTCCACCACCAGCCACCACATTCCCACCACCAGTCACCACCTCCGCCACCCGCTCCACCCCATCTATCCTCAGACCCCAGCACCGCTCAGCCAAGCGCTGGATAATACAAGACCTCTCACCACCACCCCCGATTCACCACCACCCCCAATTCAAATCACCAAAACCCTTAATTACATATGTGGATTCCTCGTACCTGAAACCCTATCCTTGTACGCCGACGAAGAGGCCTGTGCTGGGAAACGAAGGCCAACAGTGGTAGAAATAGAGGGACATCGACGTTGGGAAGGGCGAAGACGACGGGTTAACACCGACAGGAGAAGGGCGAAGACGACGGGATCCAGCTACTACCTCTGGGACTCATGGGCCACATCATCCAACTCTGCCTCTAGCAAGATCCCTCTGTCCAGACTCAGGGGAACGACTAGGGCTATTATGGCGGAGCCACCATTCCAGCTTTGTGAAGCTCAAGGGAGTGGCGATTGGGAACCATAGAGCGGTGGTGGTGGAAATGGACGACGGCGGCAAAGAAAAGGACACGGTGGTGGTGGAGAGAAAATGAAAATGGAGAGAATGGACTAAATTATTAAATGGAAAACATTTTTATTTTGTAAAATTACTAAATTACCCTTGCCCTTACTGGAAAAAAAGTCACGTGTCCGGAAAACCAGAAAACTGGCCTGAAATTGGGATTGGGGACCAAACAAAGTGTTTGAAAATTGATGGGTACTGTCTAAGGGTTGATTTGCAAACGAGGACCAAAATATGGTATAAATACTTTGTAGGAGATTAAAAAAATAATTTAGTCATAGATAAATGGAGGGAGTACTTGTGAATTTGTACTTTGATACTTTCTTTTTTTTTAATGTATTTAGCATCATAGATAAGATACACTCTCCATTCCACATAAAATTATAGAGAATATTTTTTTCGATATTCAAAAAAACATATTTGATCTTTACTATGTTTAACTACGTTTAATAACGGTATATAAAAATTGAGATTTGAAAACTACTTGTTACGATGAATCCAACAATATCACATGTGATAATATTTTTGTTTATATATTAATTCAAATATGTGGGCAAAGTTTGATAAGTGTCAGATAGTTAAGTGCGCAATTTATCTAGGACACAGAGAGTGTTGTATTTAATAAAATTAATCATTCATAGGTGCTGGGAAAAATGCTTAGCAGCGATTATAATAAGTGAAATTGACATCAAACTCAACTAACCACTAGCAATAACAATATATTGCAAGGATATCTAAATTACATGTCAGCCAGACTGATCGTCTGTACTGTTATAGAATAAAGATCCAATAAAAAATGTAACATCGTCATCGGAATATTAACTTCCTTCCCGCAAAAATTATAATCACTTGGTAGAGAGGAGCGTATCTCACATCAATCACTTCGCCAAACATGGATCTTCAAGAATCACAACATCACTTGATTCAAATCACGATCTATATTATCCAAGATGTAAACACTTTGAAAAACACAGATTAGACACATCCAAATTAATGGAAACCCTACAAAATGCAAACAGAATTACGAAAACATGATCTGCACAACTAGATCGAGAACAAAATATCGATGCAAATAACTAAATTGTGTGATCATCGTGAACACAAAAATCTAATCTATCAGGTCAAAAAATAATACTATTGTACGGAACAAACCCATACATATTCAATAATTTAAATACTCAAAAAATACTAATTGAAAAAATATTGTTTCCCCGTCACCCCCAGGCAGATGGGGAAAAATGATTGAAGGAAAAAATAGGGCTTGAGAGGAAGGAGGTGGAGGTGCGGCAAGGTTGCATAACTAACTATTTATGTTGGGGAAAGAGGAGTATTTGAATTTATAATAAATAAAATAAGTCAATTTAATTTAATTTTATAAAAAAATAAATGAGCAGATAAAATTATTGGATTTTTATCAAAAGTTTAAAAAACGTATTAATATAAAAGAAGCAATCGTACTCCCTCACTCCCAGTATAAGCTGCACACATTGACTTTTAAAAGTTGACTTAAAAAATGTTTGACCACTAATATCTTTAATTATGTAAAAAAAAAGTAATAAAAAATATATTCTGAAAATAAACATTAAGACGAATCTAACAATATGCAACATAATGATGTCCTTACTTATGTGCCAATTGAATTATATAGTTTATGTGCCAATTGAATTACTTATGTGCCAATTGAAATGTTGGACTGTTATTAAGCAAGATCTGATAGATGCTGTCAATGACTTCATTTCTGGTTCTCAAATCCCAAAGGGTATATCCAGTACTTGGATAGTCCTTATCCCAAAAAAAGCCACACCTTGCTCTTTTGGGGATTTTAGACCAATAAGTTTATCAAATGTCATAAACAAAATCTGCTCTAAGGTCTTGATGGAAAGACTAAAGCCTCACATGGAGGCTTTAATCTCTCCTAACCAATCATCTTTCTTGAAGAAAAGAAATATTTCAGACAATATTTTGTATCTTCAGGAAATGATAAGGTTCCTGGATAAGAAAAATAGAGTGCCAAACTGTATAGTGAAACTGGACCTCATGAAAGCATTTGATAGAGTTAATTGGCTTTTTCTTAGTCAGATCTTAACTAAATTTGGATTCAATGGAAAATTTTTAAATGCCATTATGAATAATTTATCTCAAGCATATTTCTCTGTCTTGGTAAATGGGAATCCATCAGGTTTTTTCAAAGCTACAAGAGGTATTAAACAAGGTGATCCCCTTTCTCCTTTCCTTTTCAATATTTTCTCTGAAGCATTCTCTAGAAGCTTATCTTTCATTTTCTCAAATAATAAGATTACTAGCTTCCAAGTTCCTGCTTCTATCCCTGTTGTTTCACACTTGATGTATGCAGATGACACTATCATATTTTTGCAAGCATCTAAAACCAACCTGGTTAGGATCAAAGCTTTTTTAGATATCTTTGAAATCACTTCGGGACAGAAATTTAATTTCGATAAGTCAGAATTTTATCTCAGCAAGAGAGCTTCAGTTTTAATATTCAACCAAGTTAGAGCCATACTGAAAATGAAAAAAGGCACATTCCCATTTACTTACCTAGGTTGTCCTATTTTCAAGGGTAAAACCCTTAAAAGATATTTCCAGCCATTGATGGCTAATCTTGACACTAAACTTCAGAGTTGGAAAAATAAATGGCTTAGTGCGGGGGGTAAAATGATTTTAATCAAGCATTGCTTATACTCTTTACCTCAGCACCTGTGGGCAGTCACCAATCCCCCGAAGTCAATCATTAGAACCTTTGAAAAAAGACTAGCCAAATTTTTCTGGGGGGAATATGAGGGAAAAAGCAATAAAATCTGGAGGAAATGGTCTGCAATTGCAGTTCCCACTAAGATGAATGGTCTTGGTTTTAGGTCTATGAATGCTATTCTAGATACCTGCTCTGCAAAGCTATGGTGGAAAAGCCAGCTAGGAACAACTTTGTGGGCAAAACTGCTTTGGGCTTTGCCTATGTCATACAGGAAATCAGTAACTTGGAAACGAATCTTAGCTGTAAACTCTTTTGCTGAGAGGAATACAAAAATTATTCATGGTAAGGGAAGTTGTAGCTTCTGGCTGGCTAATTGGTGTCCAACTGGCCCCCTCATCAACAGTATTCCTCAGAACATTGTTTCTGGAATGCCATACCTATCCGTTTCTGACTTCATCGAGGATAAACTTACTGTTCTATCTCAAATCAACTCTTTCCTAGAACGTGATACTCTGACTTTTCTCCAGGATGCACAACTAATGGAAGATAGAGATGACAGACTAATCTGGATGCCTGAACCCTCTGGTAATTTTACATCTAAATCAACATACAGAGCACTAACTCTGTCTACAGGTAACTCACTTGCCCCTAAATTCATCTGGAATAATGCAATTCAGAAGAAGGTATCTATTTTCACTTGGAAGCTGTTACAATCCTATCTTCCCTTTGATGAGGTTCTTATTAAATGTGGGTTCAGTTTGGCATCTAAATGCCCTGCTTGCTGTAACTCTGACTCAATTCAGCACTTTTTTATATCATGTCACATTGCTAGAGCAGTCTGGAGTAACATTGCATCAATAGTTGGCTTTCACATCACTCAGGAGCACTCCCTCTCAGAGAGGTTTTTCCTTTTCTGGGATTGTCATGATCTACTGGGCTGGAAGCAATTCATATGCAAAATTGTGCCATCCATAGCATGCTGGTCTCTGTGGAAGGCTAGAAATAGTTTTATTTTTTATTCTAAACCCTTCTCCACACTGGCTATTACCAAGGAAGTACAGGAGCTTATAAAACTGTCTCTTTTCTCCTCACCTAGAACATTTTTCTCTCATCCTGTAATGGATTCTCCTCTAAGCCTATGGACACCTTTTACTCGACCACCTCCTAAGCCTAATATTTCCATTGTTAGCTGGGAAAAGCCCCCTGTAGGAACAATCAAAATCAACATAGATGCATCATGGTATCTAGATAAGGCCTCAGTTGGTTTAATTGCTAGGGACAATCTAGGGGATCCATTACTTGTTCTATCTGCTCCTACTAATGCTGATTCACCTCTTGAAGCAGAATTGAAGGCTCTTTTAGTGGCCTGCAATAAGTTCCATGATCAGGACCATAAGTACCTTTTTGAAACTGATTGCCTCCTTGCTGTTCAGATGATAAACGATCCATATAGGGCAAATTGGAAGCTCTTTGATCTAGCCTATAGAGTTAAAAAATTACTGAGATCATCCCATCTGCAATATGTGGCTAGAGAATGCAATGTAGTGGCACATACTATTGCAAAATCACATCACAGCTCGGTCCAGAGTATAAATCTGCAGAACATTCCACCACACATTAAGGGGCTGATCTTCTTGGACAAAGTTCAGACTCCACACATTAGAGTACACCGTTTCCCTCTGAATTGATACTGTATTTTTTGTTTATGCAGGTTGGAGATGTTCTACGAATAGCAAATCAATAAAACTCTGACTGTCTCGAGCTGGTTACTTACTCCCTCATGTAACACTGCTGGTGCTGCTGCTTACTTGGTGCAGATTGGTTTTGGAGTTGCCTGGCCACAAGGGAGAACTAACACGAGGGGTGGAGGTTCTCGCTTGTGGATCGCAACTCCAGTACAGTTATTTGTATAGTCTACATCTAGCTTAGTCAGTTGTAGTACTTTTGGAGGCAACGGGGTTGCCTCACCATAGTTGTATTGCGATAACTCAATTCCGGTTTGTTAAAAATATTTTCTGGTTGGCTGGGTCTGGGGAACCCAATATATTTCCCCCACCTACGGGTGTTTTCATTAAAAAAAATAGTTTAAATTGGTTGATTTTGACTAAATGAATAGTATAGTGATAATTTATACTGGGATGGAGGGAGTATAAGATCAAAATTTACATCTCCCCACAAAATTTCAAATAAAGATTATCATCACCCTATCACGCGCCTGAATTCTATATCAACCTTAGACCTACATTTTCCATCCCACCTAAATTTTCCTATCCACCTAAATTCCCCTAAAATATACTCTCTTTTTTTTAAAAAAAGATTACGTACAAGTAACCAAATTACAAATAAACATTCAAATCTACGGACTAAACTAGGAGACACCAATATGAATATGTTGAAACCCAGTGTAGTTTGAGACTTCATCCATTTGAATAGTTGGGGATGTCATCCAAAAAACACCCAGATAATGCACCAACCACGACCTCCGGAGTTGGAACCACCACGATCGCTCCTTCATGGACCACCTGTAGGTTGAGAAACCATTACGAGAACCACTGACACAATCCCACAACGTCGGATTTTCCCTAGCAAGAATTTGCTCTAAAATTCACAATCTTGCTAGGAATATGGTTTGAACTCTAGACCTCTCTATTATAGAGACTGTGAATTTACCACTGAACTAAGGCCCAATCCACCCCCTAAAATATACTTTATTATACATTATCCATTTCAGATGAAACTTCACATTTATGAAAGAATGTGATTTCTTGTCTACAATCTAATGTTGAGGTGAAGCTATCTAGTTTTCAGATTGGAGGACTAAGATTCTACATGTGATAATGTTTATGGACTCTTTCGTTTTGCTTATGTTGATAATTTTGGTCACTTTTATGTACTCCGTTCGTCTCATTTCGGTTTGTACTTTTACTTGTTTTTTTACTATTCTCTATTAAAATTCAACTGTTTATTTGAATAGATATATGAATAATATTATTGAATTCGTCGTAATAAATAGTTTTTAAATATTAATTTTTTATTTATCGTTATTTTACGTTGATAAATATATTACGATCGAACATGTTTTCTAAATAATGTGATAGTGATTACTATATAAATAGAGTTGGGACGGAGGGAGTACAATCGAGAATGCGTGACCAGCATTTTCTTTAGATTTGACTTGTCAAATGCAAAAGATTAAACTATTTTAATTTGGTCAAATTGTTTTGACTAGTTTTTACCTTCTGATAAAATATAAAAGATTTTACTATGTTGCATTGATATCACATTAATGACACACCTCATTCATAATGAGTATTACAATATATAGTGTTGCATTAAACTAAAGTCTAACGGGAATATGATTCCTAAGTCTATAAGGAAATTACCATCTATAACTAATTCTATAAGGTAATTACCATTTATAACCTTTCCTACAAGGAAAGGGCTTTTATTTCCGTAACACCCCCCTAAAGTAGGAGCATGATAAAAAAGAATGCTCAACTTGTGAAAAAGATTATGAAATTGCTCATCATTAAAATAATCACCATAGAACGAGATTTAACTTGAGTAGCGGTAGAAGTAGCAACAACAACAAAATCAGTAGCAGCCGGTAAAGCAGTATTCAAATTCATTAGTAGCAGTAGCAACGACATCGAATTCATGTTTCAACATGTTGGAGATCGGTAGAAATCAGTCGATCCAGCTGCAGCAATACGAAGTGGCGGGCAGCGGACAATGGTGGCGATGTGAGAACGTTCTGCGGCATCACAGGCGGATTCAGATTAAAGATTTGACATAGTAGCAGGATCTTATCAGATTTGGAAAATTATATCAGTGGCAAGACGCGGTGGAGCGTGTAGTTCGTTGGCAGCGGTGTGTAGCCAATGGTGTTAATGCATGGATGAGATACGCAGGCAGATCAGATCGGCGGACGGCTCGGGCCATCGTGGAAACCTGAAGGATGGCTGCAGCGGTCAGCGAACGGTAACAAAAGTTGGGCTGCGATGGCGTAAATCTGTAGCGGGCTACGATAGTAGAGAGTGGCGGGCAGTGGCGAGAAGGACGCCGACTCCGGTCTTCAAGATCTTAGGCACTGATACCATGATAAAATATGAAAGACTTTATTGTAGTTCCTTGATATTACACCAATGATACATCTCGAGATATGGTGCTTGAGATATATGGTGCTTGAGATATTATATGGTGCTTGAGATAAAAGGTACCCTATGTTATGGTTCTTGAGATAAAAGGTGCCCTATGTTATAGTGCTTGAGATAAAAGCAAACAATTTCTACTATATGGTGCTTGAGATAAAAGGTGCCCTATGTTATCTCTCATCTTTAAACAACTATATTTAAAGCCACTGTCTCACCATCCATAAGAGTGAGCAAAATAGTCGTAAAAATATGAACTGAAGTTTCCGAGCTCTGAAGTTTATGTAAAACTCGGATCGAACCCATCACTCATACGCTGCTTTTCCCCAGCACTGGTGCTGCCGTCATGGCGAAGCCACCCAATCCACCTGTTCCTTATGCCCAAATTCTTAGCAAACAAAATCCCACTGTCGATCAATCTACAACCCCTACAATTGGAGTTCCCTTCATTCCAAAAACACGAATATAGCATCTTGGGGAACCTAGTCTCATCTACTCCGATGAAGAGTGTAAAAAGCTGGAAGCCCCGCTGAAATGGACGCTGATCGGAAAATTCTCGTGAAGTAGACCTCAATTGGACAATCTTCGTTGGGATTTTCATACAGCAGGTTTCAAGGGCCACTCAGAAATCCATCTCTTAGATTATTGCAAGTTCTTATTACTTTTTAAATCCCTGATGATTACTATAGATGTTAGATTCATAAAGTGTGGAATTTGGTTCTTATTCTTTACGCATCACTAAATGGACACCTGATTTTAATCCACATGATGCGTCTGGTAACCTTCGGTCCAAACCCAATCCAGATCCGATCCAACGCAGCATGTGATCTACAAAAGGAAAACATAACCCAGGGAATTCAGGGGGAGATTCTCCGACGATCTAGTCATCAATTTGTAGCGAGTAAAAGTAGGCAATAGAGTGATACCAAAAATAGAAGCATACCTCCCTATTTATACTATTCTGAAACTCTAGTATCCTTGGTCTATAACCTGGTTTTCTTTGTCTTCTAGTGAATGACCCAATAATAAGCCCACTTGGATATGACTTGGTATTTGGGCCTCTCTTTAGGTGATGGGAATATTAGCCCATATAGGCCTTAATTCCACCATGTCATCAAAAGCCTCCAGAAAAACTAAGTGATTCTCCAAACTTTGAGGGATCCTTGTGATCGAAGGTCTTCCTTAGTCATCGAGGGTTATTCTTGATTATCGATGATTAACCTTCGAGCTTCTTGTCATCGAAGGTTATGTCTATTATCATCGTATCACGTAGTTGACTACGAGGTGAGGTGTCTTCGAAGGTGCTTCACCTTTTGGGTCGCGGGGGAGCACTTAGATTTTTCTCAGATATTCTGACCTTTGGTATTCTTGAGAAAATCACGTGAAAAGAATATGAATTAGAAAACCGGTGCGTGCGGGCGGCTATTTAGCATATTTTTATTCTTTTTGGGCCTTTTCATACCACTCGCTTTTTTAGGCAATGATTATCCCGCATCTCTCTCCCCTTTCTCTTTTATACGCCAAATCAAAAGGCTTAATTTCCCCTTTCATTTTCATTCTTCTCTTTGCAAGTTTTCTTAGAATCTCCGATTTATTTCCTTCTACAACCCCTAAGCTTCAATCCTTCATCTCATCCTCTGACAAGTAAGTCTCCATGGACCCTAGCGCTACCCCTATGTTTTATTCTTATTCCCCAGTAGATCTCGAAGGAAATAGTGAGGGGGTGAATTCGTCATGAAGTAGGTTCTCGGGTAGCATTAGTTCTTCTTTTTCCGGTGAGTCCTTTCTTTGATCGTTCAAAATTCTAATTAGTTCCAAGAATATGGAGTTAGTGAGCCCTTTTTGTAGCCCTAGGGAAGTTCTTGGTCTTTATGTGGAGGTTGACTCCACTAGGGTTAGGTCTCATAAGGTTGGTGAGTTTTTTAGTGAAAATTTGGATGGACCTTCGAGGGTTAGTTCTAAACATATATGTACTTCTAGGGTTGAGAGGGCTGAAAATGAAATTCTATACGAACCTTTGAAGAGGAAGTTCTTAGTTTAGAGGCACTCGAGTATTGGACCTTCGTCAAAGGGTGATAGTGTGGCAAAGTGCGCTTTTCCAGAGGAGGTGAAAAATCTTATTGTGGCTCGTTGAAATCTCTCGAAGCAAATAAGTATGCATCTTTACCTATAGGGAGGGCTATGACCTATAGTAGTCATATTAGACCAGGTCTTAGTTTTCCTTTCCCCTCCTTGTTAACGAGCCTAATGGAGGAGTTCAATGTGAGATTGTCTCAACTTCACCCTAATGTAATAGTAATAATAATGGCTTTCCTAGTTTTTTGTAGGGAAGTGAATGTAGATCCTCGTTATGAGCTATTTTGATCTGTATACCTTTTAATTAGTAATCGAGATGTAAATGGTACCTTCACCTTAAGTAATAGGCTTTTTGGTCGAAGGTTTATCATTTCCCCCTCCAATAACTTTGGGTGGAAGAATAAAGCCCTATCTTTTGATTGTTCGGGAGTCTATCAAGCCCCTCAATGGAATCCTGATGTTCTTTCCGAGACAAGAATGGGAAACCATGCATTCCTAAAAGACTCCGTGAGGACATAGAGTGTTTTCGAGGACCTGAGCCTCTAGATACTAACACTTATCACCCTGCGACCACCAATGGTGCAAAACCTTTTGTTTGGCCGTAGTGGGTTTATGAGAATATCTGTGCTTCGGACGATCATTGAGCATTTGAGGAAATGACTTCGGAAGGTCCTGCTAGGGCATATAAGAGGAAAAAGGGGTGATGGTGGACTGCCATGTCCAAGATTTTTTCTATCAATGGGTCCTTCGCTAGGGATAATTATTGAGGAAATAGCCTCTTTGGACACCTCCGAAGGCCTTTGGGATATTATTTTTAGAATTTTTCTTCTCTTTTTTCTATAGTTTGTAACCTATCTTTTCTTTGTGCAGTGAGCAGTGCATAGGACTTTATAGCATTCTTGAGCAGGAAGGCAACTTTCAAGCGAGGGTGCCGATGAGGCATTCTACCCTAGCCCATGCCTAGAAGGGGTCTCAGGAGAGGCCTCCTGTTCAGGAGGAGCGTAAGAAGAAGCCAACATTCAAGGAGGCTAGATCTTTCAACCAAGCTGGCAGTGGTGAGGTTGGTGCTGACAACCTCTATTATAATGTTGAAAATGAAAACCTATTCCTAGACTATCTCGAGGACTTAGGCAATGAACCATCAGTATGTTACCTTTATTATGTTTCTTTTTTTTTTGCTCTTTCTAATGTCTTAGTTCTCTTATTTTGGTTTAAGTAGTTGCAGCTGTTCGATCGGCCTTGCAGTCAATCGACATCTTCGCCAACCAGGTCTTTCCCCTCTTGCAAGGACCTATTGCAGCAGTCATTGAGGCTGTTCAGTAAGATGAGTGTTCCAAGGTGCAGAAGGAGATAGAAGATTTGAATGAAGACATGAATAAGTTGAGGGAGAAAGAAAAGCGTCTGGCAAAGAAGTGCTCCCCTGAAGCTCAGCACACTCTGCTAACGACCTTCGTTAACAAGTTGATAGGGTCAAAGGACTTGAATGATGCCTTTCTTTACCTTCTGAGAATTGGGAAGGCATGTGGTCAAACCGATGTTTACCGCTAGACGCCGGACTGTCTTACCCCCGAGCAGGCTGCGGTTCTTAACACTTGGACTGACCTTAATGCCAATGAGAAGATGAAAGTTGGGTGGGATAAGTTGTCCAGTTCAAGCGGCCTCAAGCTTCGACTTCTTGATGTCATCAAGAAGGGAATGACATTTCTTTAAGCCTCAGACCTTTGCGCTCTTACCTTTCCTAAGGATAATCCAAATTCCAGTGATCGAGCATCAAAGGACAGCAAAGAGGGTGCCGAGACTGATCACGACAAGGTTGGGACGGACGAGACTGGTCATAGCGTAGGGCATGAGGCTAGAGATGTACGAGCTCTAATCCTCTTTTTAGTTGGGCTATGTTTTGTAAACTTTGATGAAGTTTAATTGATTGTTTCAAATATTTTGGGATAATCAAATGTGTTTTAAGTGTTTAAAATATTTATTATTTTAAGTGTTTAAAAATTATCCTTTATACTTTATAGAATGCTCTAATGCGAGATGAGCTGGAAAAGTCTGATCGAGAGCTAGCTATGGTTAAGGTAGAATTTTTGAAGGCTCTTAATAGGTTGGCCCCTTTCAGTGAGGACTTATCCACAACTAATAAAGAGATGTCAACGTGGCAAGATGGCATCCACCCTTTGATCAGAGAAATTTTTAGCAAAGCGAAGGTAATTCTATGACTGGTCAATCGGCTGTTGCCCTTGCCATAGTAGACAAAGCATGTAGTGCTAACGAACTTAATCATCAAGATACATTATGAGAGATGATGAACGAATATCCTAGTTCGTACAAATGTCTTACTAATGCTAGATTATATCGTACTTTCACTCAGTTGGGGGATATCAGGCATTATCAGGACGAGGTCAAGAGGCTCAAATCTCATATTGACCAAATGGTTAAACGAGAAAACTATCTAATCGAATAGGTTTCTAGGCTACAATGGGTTATCGATGATAACCAACGTTTCTGCAGTGAGATTGTTAGTCAAAATTCCCAACTTTCGTGCCAGGTGTCAGCCCATACTGCCACTATCCAGCTCTACTCTAATAGCCTTCGAGCGCATGGGTTATCATACGAGGTCCTTGACATGGGACCTATGGGTGCCATTTTAAAGTTCCTATAAGATACCGAGATGGATATGCTTTGAAAGGGTTTGGATAGAGCCTCAAATTACTATGCAACATTTGATGCCATTTACGATTGGAAAGAGCGCCTTCGGTCAGAAAATAATGCTCACTCCCAGAGAGCAAGTCCTTAGGGGTCCCTTCAAAGGGTAAACGCTCAAAGAGGAATTCTAAGAAAAGAAACCAATCGAAGAAAAGCACTCCGGCTAAGCAGAATATTTAGTCTCGGAGTAACTCCCAATCCCAGATTATGACTCCACCTGCTGGCTCTTCTTATCGAGTTCTATTGGTCGAGCCTGTGGAAGAGACTCTTGATGTTGACGGGCAGGCATCGCCAGTTGTTAAGGGTGATGTGGAAAGGGAATCATCGCCTTCCAAAAGTTTGATACCTTGTCAAAGGCAACATTTTAACCCTATCCCAGAGGCTTCAGAGAGCGAAGCTGATCGCTTATTTACAGTCGCCACTGGGGTGAAGCCAGAGAACATTGAGCGGTATGAATGAACATATGTTTTGTATTTTATAACGCAATAAAAATTTCTATTTGTATAACATCTAGGTAGTTAGTTGCCTTACAAGAAAATCCTAACAAAGCATCTGATGCTTTCAAAGGCGAAATGCTTTTATTGCCTGAAAGTGAACTATTCGTTGTTATATTAATTCTGTTGTCTAAGAACCAATTAACAGATTAGCATCGATAAGATACATTCTATCTATTTGATTTTTAATCATTCGATTACTTAAAATCAAAGTTATTTCCTATCACTTGAAAACAAGATTATTTCCTGTCCCTTAGACGCAAACATTTGATCGCTTAAAAGCGAGATTATTTCATGACGCTTGAAAGCGAGAATATTTTTTGCGCTTAAGGACGAAGTTTCGATCGCTTAAAAATGAGTATTTTTACGCTTAAAAGCTAACTTTCGATCGCTTAAAAGCAAGAATAATATTTTGCGCTTAAAAGCAAACTTTGGATCGCTTAAAACCGAGAATATTTTTTTGCACTTAGAAGCGAACTTTCGATCGCTTAAAAGTGAGAATATTTTTTGTGCTTAAAAGAGAACTTTAGATCGCTTAAAAGCAAGAATATTTTTTGCGCTTAAAAGCGAGCTTTCGATGGCTTAAAAGAAAGAATATTTTTTTGCACTTAAAAGAGAACTTTCGATCGCTTAAAAGAGAGAATATCTTTTGCACTGAAAAGCAAAATTCTGATTGCTTAAAAGTGAGAATATCTTTTGCGCTTAAAAGCAAAATTTCGATCGCTTAAAAGTGAGAATATTTTTTGCGCTTAAAAATGAACTTTCGATTGCTTTAAAGCGAGAGTATCTTTTGCACTTAAAAGCAAACTTTAGATTGCTTAAAAGCGAGAATATTGCACTGTAACATGGGGTAGTGTTACAAATTTTATTAAGTCAACCACTTGCTATGCAGAGCATACAAATCTAGGAATAGTTATATGGTGAAATCAACCATTCTTCAACCCCATAAGTCATAAGGCTACCTCTTCAACCCCATAATCACCGTTCATCAAACCCTAGGTATAACTCCCCATGGATGAGCTTCGAGCACTCGATAAGGTTATTCCCAATTAGGGGCAAGCGTCTCCTCTGGTTCCTGCCTACTCTTCTCTTTTTTTTTTTTTCTCATAATAAGGTCTTTCACAACGAACTGTGCCCCTTTCACCTTCAATCATAATATCGTTTCACCTTTTTCCTTGACTTTGCCTTCTCGAATGGATGCCGAGGTTTTTCTTTCTTCTAACATATCCAAGTCGAGGCTACGGTTATCTTCATTGCTAGAATCACTGGCTATCGTTATTCTCGGACTCGACATGCCAATTTTCGTGGGTATCACAACCTTCGAGCCATAAACTAGCCCATATAGCATATCTCCAGTGGTAGAAAACTTCACTGTTCGATAAGACCACAATACACTATGTAGTTTATTGACCCAGTTCCCCTTTACTCCTTCTAGTCTCTTTCGGATTCCATTGATAAGGGTTTGGTTGGTGACTTTGACCTGCCCATTTTCCTGGGGGTGATATACTGATGTGACTTTTCACTCGATCTGGAACTCCTCACACCAGTTCCTGAAGGGGTCATTCGCGAGCTGGGTTCCACTGTCTTTAATGAACTCCTTTGGTATACCAAAGCGGCATACAATGTTCTTCCAACGAAAGGAAACGATAGATTTCCCCGTGATGTTTGCCAATGGCTCTGCTTCGACCCGCTTAGTAAAGTAATTGACCGGTACTATTAGATACTAGAACCTCCTGGGTGCTTCTGGAAAAGGTCCCACCAGGTCTATTCCCCACTTATCGAATGGCCAAGAACTATATATGCTGATCATTTCTACCCGAGGGACGTGGATTACAGGTGCATGTTTTTGGCATTGGTTGCAAGCCTGGATATACCGGCTGGCATCCTCGAACATGGTTGGCCAATTGTACCCAGCGCGAATCATTCTTTTTGCTACCGATCGGGCTCCCTAATAACTGCCGCAGATTCTCTCGGGGACTTTCTGCGTCAAGTACTGTGCGTCGATAAGGGAAAAACACATCGAAGTAAGGGTTACAGATACCCCCTTCAATACAAGGTCCCATACTGTACAACATAGTTAGGTGTCTTGAGTCGAAACTTCCATGCTTCAATGGGGTCTTCTGGGAGCAGTCCATCTTGGAGGTATCGAACGATCGGGGTCATCAATGTTTCTCCTTAAAAAATTGCCATCACAATGATTTCCTCAAAGCTTTGTTGATACAAGGTTTCAAATATTACTTAATTCTGCTCCAATCCACCCAAATTAGAAGAAGCCAATTTGCTCAAGGCATCTGCCTTGTGATTTTTCACCCTTGCTACCTGTGAAAGAGTGTATGATCTAAAGCACTTAAATAAAAATTTCACCACCTCCAAGTAGCATTGCAGACTAGCGTTTTGAGCCTCGTACTCCCCATTCACCTAATTGACCATGATTTGTAAGTCACTGAATATTTCCATATCTTCTACCTTCATCTCCTTAGCCAGTCGAAGACCAGTGATCAAAGCTTCATATTCTGCTTTGTTGTTTGTGGCTCTGAACTTGAAATGTAGGGCGTAAGGGTAATTAGTATCATCGGGGCTAGTGAGCAGTGCCTATGTCCCACTTCCCCCCGAATAAGATGATTAATCTATGAACAGCTTCCATACTCCTTTCTCATCAGTCTTACAGATGTCTTTGATAGTTTCCGTAGTTTCCACAATGAAATCCGCTAAGGCTTGCCCTTTGATAGTAGCTCTGGGGTGGTAGAGTGTATCATGTTCCCCCAGTTCTACTGTCCATTTTATCATTGTATATATGGTTTTAGGAGTATTTTCCTGATCGGATAATTGGTGAGTATGAATATGGGATAACCCTGGAAATAAGGTCTCAACCTTAGAGTGGCATAAACCAATGCTAAAATTAGCCTCTCTATAGCAGTATACCTTGTTTCCAAGGCCTGCAGGGCCATACTAACAGATTATATATGGTGTTGCTCCTTTCTTTCTCCTTCACTAGTATGACACTATAGCCAGGGCAAATGCTAAGATATAAAGGTACAAGACCTCCCCTTTCTCCGGCTTCATCAACGTAGGCAGGGTTTTGAGGTGTTCTTTTAAAGCTGTGAAGGCCTTCTCACAACTTTCCGTCCATTCAAACTTTTTGGCTTTGCGAAGCACGTCAAAATAGGGTAGCTGCTTCTCCGAACCCTTTTATAAGAATCTGCTTAAAGCTCCCAAGCATCCTGTCAATCTTTGGACTTCTTTCACATTACGAGGACTCCTCAAATTCATCAGGGCTTCCACTTTCTCTGGGTTGACATCAGTTCCTCTCTCCGAGACCATGAATCCCAAAACATTTCCAGCACCAACTCTAACCACACACTTTGAAGAATTCAACTTTAAATTTGCTCCTCATAAACCCTCAAAATATTCACCCAACTCTGGCAAAAACTGATCGTAGGTTATGATCTTTAACACTATATTATCAACATAGCTTTCCATATTTTTCCCAATCTTCTTCTTTAAGAGCTTGTCCACCAACCGTTGGTAAGTAGCCCCAGCATTTTTTTGACCCAAACAGAATTTTCCTATAACAGAATTGCCCACATCCGTGATGAACAAAGTCTTATCCTTGTCCTCTTCTACCATGGGTATTTGGTGTTAACCTTTATGTGCATAAAAAAGGCTAGGATTTGATAACCTGTTATTGCCTTCACTAGCTGATCCATCAAAGGCAATGAGTAGCTATCCTTTGAGAAACACTTGTTCAAATCTGTGAGGTCAATGCACATGCACCATGCCCCATTTGGTTTTGGGGACCAGGACTGGGTTGGCCAACCACTGAGGTTAAAAAAACCTCTTCGATAACCCCCGTTGTAAGAAGTTTATCCACCTTTGACTTTATCACCGCAGCCCTCTCAAGGGCAAACATTCTTTGTTTATGCTTAACAGGTTTTATTGAAGGGTCAATGTTCAACTTGTGGACAGCCAATTTCGTAGGCACCCCGTCAAATCTAAAGTGTCCCAGGAAAATGCATCATAGTAATGATCCAATAGAGCCTTCAATTCATGTATCATCAACTCTGGTATCATACTTCCCACTGCGATGGTCCCCACATCTCGAATGGAGAGTGGTTGGGTATCGGTTGGCTCACCTTTCCCATGCATCGAAGATACACTTCTTGCTTTCCTCGTGCCTTTTACTGCTTTGTAGTTACAACTTCGAGCAACTGCCTAATCCCTACAGATGGATGGCACTCCATTCTCCGTTGGGAACATCATCATCAAATGGTATGGTGACCATACTGCTTGAGCCTAACGCCTCTATGGTTTTCCCATAATTACATTATAAGGAGAAAAAACATCGATGACTGTGAAGCTGCAGTGCACTGTGACCTCCTTATTCCCATTAGCTATCCTCACAGGTAGGGTTATCTCCCCTAATGGGTACACTATTTTTCCAGTAAATCCTGAAAAAGGTGAGGTGGACTTTTCAGGTTCGTACGCTCAATCCCAAGCTAATCGAAACAACTCACAAGCATGATCTCCACTCCACTTTCATCGTCAACAAACACCATTTTCACTAGCGCATTTCTAACCATTGTCGAAATAACCATAGGGTCAGTATGGGGGACGGGGGGTTTGGTTCGGCCTTAAAGAATGTGATCGTTTCAATTGGTCTAAGCTTCTTCCTCACTGGTTCTCCTACTGGAATACACCATGACTATTCTTTCATAACTGCATTCGAAGATCATTCACCAACAATACCACTAATAACATTAACCTCCATGTGTACAGCAGGATTCCCTTCGTTCCTATTTTTTGACGGAGGGTTGCGTTGTGGCTAATCTCGACGTTTGTGCCCTTTCCCCTAAGGGCTACCTTCATCCCTATTTCCATCATTAAAGTTCTTCTGAGGGGGCTAACTATTTCCTCGGTCATTCCTGCGCCTCAAGTTGTCATCTCAATATGGTTGGCTAAAAGGTTCTTTTAGAGGCCTTCTCTTTCACACCGATCAATTTCCATCCGAAGGTGGGTGCACTCATTCGTGTTTTGCCCATAATCCTTGTGGTGATCGCAAAACTTGTTGGTGGCCTTCTTATTTATGAAGGCATGATTGGCATTATTCATGGGAGGTGGTGGCTTGAAAATTCCTCTGTGAATACTCCATATGTCTGCTGGGGAAAGGCGCATGAGCGTATACTTTTTGAAGGTTGGTCTTTCGATCGGCCTCTTGCCTCGAGGGTCACTAGACTTAGACTTCTTAGCCATTATCCTTTCTTCCTTCTTTCGAATGGCTTCCTCAACCTTCGAATGCTACTCTACAACTTCTTGGACCTGTTGAAGTGTCTTCGGGGCATTCGCTGTCTGTTTTCCATACAACTCCATATCCTCCATTCCTAATAGATACCTATGAATCATTTCATTCTCCCTACCTTCGACATACAACGAAGCATGGTTTCAGCGTTTCAACACATATTTGACCCAGCTTAGTTTTCAGTGCAGCTCATCCGACACTTCTCTGTTTGTTCTTTTGTGGGGATCATAGTTATTGTATCTTCTGGTGTATGTCAAAGACACTATTCTTACAGGTAACGATTCGACTATTCTTCCGCAGTACATTGACCAGATACATCGAGATTTTCAATCAAGGACCTAGGCGCACTTCACTACTTTCTTGGCTTGGAAATTTTTCCTACTTCATTGGGTTTACTTCTTGGACAAGCAAAGTATGCTCGAGACATTCTCTCTCGTCTAGGGATGTCTGCTATTGTTCCAATTTCTACAACATTTGTGCCAGGTTCTTAGTTGCACAGTTTGACCAGTCCACCATTTCGAAATCCAACACAGTATCATTCTCTAATTGGGGCCCTCTAGTACCCGATTATCACTCGTCTTGATTTGGCCTTCTCGATCAATACTGTCAACCAATTTCTTTAGGACCCTAGAGACGATCATTTTGCTGCTGTTACGAGGATTCTGTAATATGTTCGAGGTACACTGCAGTTTGGTCTCACTTTTCGGTCTTCTAGTTCTCCTGAGAAGTTTGGGTATTCTGATGCCGATTGGGCTCTGTGTCTGGAGAATTGTCAATCCACATATGGATATGTTGTTTTTCTTGGTGGGAATCTTGTTTCCGAGAGTGCCAAGAAACAACCAATAATTTCTCATTCGAGCATCGAGTCTAAGTATCGTGCTCTTGCCAACATTACTTTAGAGGTTGTTTGGTTGACTCATTTGCCTTGAGATCTTTGAGTTCCATCGGCTGGTTCTCCGTTGCTGTTATGTGACAACAGTAGCGCTATCTTCTTGGCTCAGAATCCAATTGCTCACAAGCGGGCAAACCACATTGACATCGACTATCACGTTCGAGAGTTGGTTGCTTCCAGAAAATTGTGCATTGCTCATGTTCCTACTTCTCTTCAGACTGCAGACATCTTCACAAAAGAGCTCTCTCATCCTCTGTTCGATTTCTCAGATCCAAGCTTTGTATCGGCGACATCTGACGATTTGCTTGAGGGGGGTTACAATAAGTCATTGTGATGATCATATTATATTTATGTTTATCTTGATGACTAGGCTAGGGTTATTTTAGTCATAGTCTATCTCTTGTACTCTATTTATTCCATTTAGTAATGTCGGAATTAGTACGGGAAATCATTCTCTCAGATTTCCAAGTATGTTTATAAGCTAGGTTATGAAATGTGGGTTGACTGTTTCTTATAAATATATGATCAATGGTTCTCCTACTAGTTACATAGAGGTGAAAAGAGGGTTGAGACAAAGGGATCCCCTATATTCCCTGCTGTTCGTATTGATCATGGAATACATGTATAGATGTTTGAAGAAACTGGATGAAAACTATTATTATAAGTACCATTTTAGATGTGAAAGTTTGAAGATTATTAACTTGAGCTTTGTTGATGACTTACTACTGATGTCAAGGGCCGATGTTAAGTTTGTTGAAGCATTGATGAATTCTTTACATATTTTTACAAAATCTACTAGTATGAGGGTAAATCGAGCCAAGTGTAAAGTTTTCTTTGAAGGGTGTGGAGATGATTTGAAGAAGGAAATCCCGCTGTTAATAGGTTTTGATGAGGGCAAGTTATCCTTTTAATACACTAATTTATTTTTTGGTCCCTAACATATGACTTAATACCATCTTTTGGTCCCCAAGACCAATATCACGTCCTTTCAGTACCCAAAAAATTCAAAACAATTTGTTTAGTCTCCAAATCAAATTTCGGGCAGTTTTCAAGCAGACTAAATTATTTTTTTGGTCTCTAATATATGAGTACTGCATCTTCATAATTGTAACCTTCCCACGGCATATAAGCTACTAATATACCCATCCCCAAAGAAAGTTCTCCACCAACCGTAGCTGCACCGTCAGCTAAAATTTACCCCTTTTTAATGCATTTACCCCGAAGAGCCTGTGGTTTTTGGTGCATATAAGTATTTTTGTTTGAGCGTTGATACTGATCTAACCGAATGCTTAGAGTACCTTCATTACCCGATAAAACTATTTTGTCCAGTTTATACCATATTTTGTTCCCCAAAACTACCTTGAAAAATGCATTGGGGACCAAACAAATCGTTTTGAATTTGTTGGGTACTAAAAGGACATGGTTTGGTCTTCGGGACCAAAAGATCCATAAGATGCTATGTTAGGGACCAAGACAATAATTTAGTCCTTTAAATATTTAGGGGCTCCTTTGATGAGCAGAAGACTTTCAATGCAAATGTGTCAACCTCTTATAAAAAAATGACGGACATGATAAAGCATTGGAGTGCACAATTTCTTAGTTATGCAGGGCGGATGCAGTTGATTAAAAGTGTACTATTCGGTATTGCAAATTATTGGATACAAGTGTTTCCACTTCTGAAAGCAGTCCTGAAACATTTGGAGGCCATTTTTTTGCTCATATCTATGGAGTGGAAGCGAATTTATCACGAGGAAAGCACCAATTTCTTGGGATAAAATCTGTATGCTGGTGAAGGATGATGGCTTGAACACGATCGCCCTTTCTGAGTGGAACGAGGCAAACTTGATTAAAACCCTGTGGAACCTTTGTCAGAAGACGGATCAACTGTGAATTAGGTGGATTCACTCTTATTACATAAAGGGTGGAGATGTGATGAGGAAAAAGTTCCCGAATGATAGCTCATGGATTCTTAAGAAAGTTGGAAAATGTAGAAGCACAATCAATGGCATGGAAGCTTGGCAGCAGATGGAGGAGAAGCCTAGATTCTGTAGTGGGGATATGTATAGGACTTTGAGGGGAGAAAGGAATGCTGTATTTTGGAGAAATATATGTACATCAAACAAAGCTAGGCCGAGGGCAGTATTCATGTTTTGGATGTGCTGGCACAATAGATTGCCAAAGAAAGAAAGGCTGAAGAAATTTGGCATACGGATTGGAGGAGGATGTGTATTCTGTGATAGAGCTGAATCGATGTAACATCTCTTCTTCTAATGTGATTTTTCGAAGGTGATATGGGGCGGAATATTGAAATGGATGCACTGGGAGAGACTACCATAAGGATGGAACGAGGAGAAGCTGTGGTTGGCTGAGAAATGCGAGGGAAAAGGCAGCAGAGTTTAGATTTTGAGGATAGCAATTGCTGAAACAGTTTATGCTTTATGGAGTTGGAGGAATGAGAAAGTTTTGGTAAGAAGGAGAGTGACAAAAGATATTGTTGATAGAACCATTGAATGTATAGTTTACAGGCATTGGGTGTATCCAAAACTAAGGGGAAAATGTGTACAATTTATGAATAGGAGATGTAGTAGGTAAGAATCCGTTTTTCAAAGTCATCAATGAAAGTAATTTCGTACCAAAAAATAGTGTAATAAACATAAATGAGTGTAATAACAGGATTATTATTATATTATTAATAACAATAATAATTACTAATGATAATAAATTGATTATAGAGTTGAAGATTTTCCTTTTATAATTAAATTTGCTACCTTAAAAAAATCGGTAATCACTAATGCACGTGTTTTCAAACTTCTAAATTGATATTAGGAGTTTGAAAATATATGCAGTGATTACATGAGGAAAAATTAGTATATCTAAACATTCTATCAACTGATAATTAGAATATAACTAGGCTAACTACTTGAGTATCAATTTAAAATCCCATAAAATTGTGATATTGCTAGAGGTTAAATAGAATGTCAAATTAAAATTCTAGGTTGAATATTGCTAGATGTTAGATAGAAGGTTAATTTTACTCATTGTAATTGTTGTTGGATGTTTTTCACCCGAACAAGAATAAAACTTACTCGCTCCGTCCCAGTCTATTCTGCACAGAATATTTTTTTGGTCAAATATATCAAATTTTGACCTCATATTTGAATATGTATATGAACAATAATTTTATCGAATGAGATATGGTTAGATTCGCCGTAACATGTAGTTTCTATATATCAAATTTTTATGTGTCATCATTGTCCCTAGCTAAACATATTTACAATCAAATATATTTATTCGAGTTCATAATTTTTTTTTAACCATAATCGAATGAGACATGAGGAGTAATAATTACCGAAAAGAAACAAGGAAAATGAAACTCCCAAGTCAAGTGAAGAGAATAAACGGAAAGGAAAGGAATGTACTCTAATTAAAGGCAAATGTGAAAAACGCACACACATGATTTCTCTCCGTCACATATTCACACTTTGCCCAACATTCCTTCATTAGGAAGAAAGAGAATCAGACCTCTTCAATATGCCACATTTAATCTTTTTTATCAGCTTGCAATTACCTTTCAACGGTTCCTCACTTTTGCAATTTACACGTCAGCTTTTTTTTTTTTTTTTACTTATAGTACTCCCTCTGATTTTTTTAATATTGGCTCTTTTTTTCAAAAAAAATAAAATTCAAAGCATGTTTGATCACTGATAAGTTTAATTTCATACAATAATAGACTATAAAAGGCATAAGTCATGTCGGCATTCCAAAGGCATAAGTCATGCACCTAACCATTTGGGCGATCGTGTGGGTGTTAGGTAAAGTTATCTAGTTTTCTGATTGGAGGACTAAGATTCTACTGTACATTTGATAATGTTTGTGGACTCTTTCGTTTTTCTTATGTTGTCAATTTTGGTCACTTTCATCTACTCCCTCCACCTTATTTCTGTTTATACTCTTTACTTTTTTTTAAACTATTTTCTATTAAAATCTAACCACTTATTTAAATAGATGCATGGACAACATTATATATGATATTGTTAAATTCTTCGTAACAAATCATTTTTAAATATCAATTCTTTATTTATCATTTTTATACATAGATAAATATATTAACGGTCAAAAATATTTTCTCAACAATGTGATAGAATAATTATATAAATTCTCTAGATTTGACCTGTTGTAAAATGCATAAGACCACACATATCCCATTCATTTTTTATATATATAACTCAAATGAGCCCCCAATAAAATCTCACTCCTTCCCATGCTCTTGGTGGAAATCGAACTCATGACTTCATGGTAGTTAGGATCGGTCCAATGTATTTTGAGGTCTCATGCGAAAAATAAATTTGGGCCCTTTATATAAAAAAATTATCCATGCAAAAAATAAAAAGGAAATTTATAAATGTAAAGTTAATTTTTTTATTGATATTATTATTATTATGTTTCACTACAAAAAATATTCAACCCAATGCATTAAATTAATTAAATAGGAGATTATAAATTCTAAGCTCCCCACATAAATATAATAATTTATACGCTTTTAGTTTCTTTTTAACCTTCCCGTTTCAACTTTTTAAAGCTAGAAAATTTTCACTTTTATTGTAAAATTTAGATTTTTTGTAACGTTTAATTTTTAAAAATATTTTTTGTAACTTTTAATAATGTATATTTAAAGATAATACCAATCAAACTTATGTGCTTTTACTTAAAAAAAAAGTCAGAGTGAATTTTTTTATAAAAACAGAGAGTATAGTATCTAGTCATATCCATGTTTCGTTTCATATTAACAAACAGTCCAAACAAACATGAAAATTCTTAAACTAAAAAGGTGAATTTTTAATTTGAATTTTCAAAATGTTTGCTAAAAAGGATCATGTTTGAAGTATAGTAAATTACTATGTTGAAAGTCATATTTTAATATCTTTTTAATTTGATTAAAAACCTTGTTGCCTTTTTAACTTGGCAAAGTCTTGGGAAAGAGAACGTGTTTTCATAAATCTATGGAAAGATGAGGTTTAATTAGAATAATATAAAGGTAAAATATTTTAGTTGCAATATTAAAATTTTGCTATGCAACCTGCTGTAGTTATAAATTTATGATCCGATTTAATGCAATCCAAAAATTTTATCTTCATTTCTTCCTAATTGCATTTTAAACCTTGGTCTTTCCATAGGTTATAGAAAAACCATTTTTTAAGAGTCGTACTCATAAATTAACCTTTTGTTATCTTTTAAATTCAATATATGAAAAGAAGTAATTACATATTTGTGAAAAAAGAGTAGTAATTTGTTATGATATAGGAGCAGTTATTTAGTTGGGAAAATGAATAACCAGGCGGAGTAACATGAAAAGAAATCATGTGGGAAAATGTTATTTCATCTGGTTTTGCACATTTCCTCTGACCTAGAAGAACGGAGTGTTAATGTGCCAGCCCCTGGTTCATTTTCCTTTTCGAAATTATTGTACCAACCCCTTAGAATTTTGTACAAACCGAGACATCAATCTCCTATAATTCGGCCTTGTTTGAAAGACTTATTAAGATAAAAGGATTTTTAAGCCCATCTTAAAATGAAAAGGAAAAAAGGATATAAAAAATCTGTTCCCAACACCATGACATAAGACACAAAGCAAAGCAAAGAAAGCAAAGCAAAGAAAGCAAAGCAAACCAAAACTCCCAACAAAGAAAATCTGGCATGCCACAGTGCACTTCACTCTTCAAATCTCCCACTCAATTCTTTCATCCCAGAAAAGCAATTCTAGCTCAAATTATGGATCAGCAAAATCCCAGTTCATCCTCCAAGGCAGACAGAAAAACCATTGAGAAGAACAGAAGAAATCAGATGAAGACCCTCTTCACCCAGCTCATTTCTCTTGTCCCTCTCCAATCCAAGGTTTTCTTCAAGAAATTTTTTCTTGTTTTCTTTTTGGGAAAGAACCATGCTCTTTTTGTTCCAAATTCTGATGAATTGTGTTTAGGAAGGACTGTCTTTGCCAGATCAAGTTGGTGAGGCCACAAACTACATCAAAGAAATGCAGGTGAAGCTGGAGAAGATGAAGGAGAAAAGAGATTCCTATCTTGAGGAAGAAAGGGATCTGGGCAGTTACGATTGCGCAATGGGGAGCTTGGTGGTTCCTCATGTCCATGTTCAGAAAACCGGGTCGGCTCTTCAGGTGGTGCTCGTTACCGGGTCGGATCGCCCTGTCGTGTTCAGTCAGGTCATCCGCCTGCTGCATGAAGAAGGTGCTGAGGTTGTGAATGCCAGCTTTTCTGTGGTGAACAATACCATCTTCCACACCCTTCACTCTAAGGTGCGCGGTTGTAATTAGTATTAGAAATACGACTTTATTGGTGGGATGAAGAGAATGGCATATTTTCGATGATTTTAGTATCAGAAACATGACTCTAACTGTGAGACAACAGCATCTTTCACACCCTTCATTTAGAGGTGCACGGTTTTAGTATCAGAAATACGACTCTGTTAGTGGGACGGAGGGAATGAGTCGGCGTCGCGCTTATTTATTTTTCGGTGACTTTAGTATCAGAAACGCGACACTAATTGTGTGAAGGAGAGAATGAATTGCTTCTTTTTTTTTAATGAGTTTGGTCATGTGACAATTATTGTGTGTGTTTTTAAGGTTGGAGAATCAGAATCTGTACCAGGTGATGCAGCAGCTAGGATAAGTGAGAGGCTGAAGAAGTGTGTCCTCGGATTGAACTAACTCGCTACCGGACAAGTGACAAGTATGGGAAATGAGTGGAATTTCTGTCGATGAAAGAATGTGATTTCTTGTGTGTAATTAATGTTGAGACTTGAGATGAAGCTATCTAGTTTATGATTGGAGGACTAAGATTCTACGTGTGATAAGATTCTACGTGTGATAATATTTATCTACTCCCTCCACCTTATTTCTCATTTTATACTCTTACTTTTTTATATTATTTTTTTATTAAACTTTCACCATTTATTTAAATAGATGCATGAACAACATCGTATGTAATATTGTTAAATTCATCGTAACAAGTAGTTTTTAAATATTAAATTTTTATTTATTATTTTTATACCTAAATAAACATACTAACGATCAAAAATATTTTCTGAACAATATGATAGAATTACTATATAAATTCTCTAGATTGGACCTGTTGTAAAATGCATAAGATCACACAGATCCCATTCATATTATATATATATATATATATATATATATATATATATATAACTCAAATGATCCCCAATAAAATCTCGCTCCTTCCCTTGCTCTTGGTGGAAATTGAACTCATGACCTCATGGTAGTCAGGGTCGGTCCAATGTATTTTGAGGTCTCATGCAAAAAGTAAATTTGGGCCCTTTTATATAAAAAATTATCCATGCAAAAAATAAAAAGGAAATTTATAAATGTAAAGTTAATTTTTTTATTGATATTATTATTATGTGTCACTACAAAAAATATTCTACGCAATGCATTAAATTAATTAAATAGGAGATTATAAATTCTAAGCTCCCCACATAAATATAATAAGAGTCCGTCTCCAGCGAGACCGTTTTACCGTAAGACCAGGGACTTACAGTAATTTAAGGTAAAAGGCAAAAAAAAATTGGGGGTCTTGGCATAATTATTTTATTTTCAGTTCCCATTTAAAATGCGCAAAAAATAGGGGGACTAACCTGCAAATACTGAAAATAGGGAAAGAAATCTGAGAAGAAACACGGGTTTGATGAACACGCACAACGTAAAACACGCTTCCAAAACATTCTCACAATTTCAATCGATCTCAACCACTGCAATCCATCGATCCCAAACCTTCAAAGATCAAATCCCCAACTTCTGTGATTAACAATGAACAACGACGATCAACAAGAAATCAGGTTTGTTATTCAAAACTACATAATCAAATCAGTTTGTTGAACATTGTACAATCAGATTATGTAAAATTCCATTAATTTTGCAGATCGGAAGATCAATTGATGTGTGAAGAAGATGATAGCAAAACTGAAGCTTCATCAACAAGCCTTTTGAACAATGACAACAATTTACTGTGTGAACGACACAATCGATGAAATTGAAAAAAATTCTGTAAAAGGTGAGTATGAAAAACTGGAATCATCATATAAATCCTGATTTAATCTGCTTGCAAATGTTTCAGCTCCTATTGCTTGTGAATATTTTGATGCAAACTGATCTTTTAGCTAAAAAAACTTCAGTGTGTTTTAATGTTCAAAATTGATGCTATGTACCAGTATGTAAAAATAATGTTGTAGATATGTATCAAGTTAACCACAATAAACTATTATGTGATGTTACTGATATAGAGATTGATGTGTTAATGAAAGTGACTGATACTTGTGTATCTGGTGTCAATTGTTATTGAATATTGGCTGCTGGAACTAGTGTATCATACTATAAACAGAATAAGTGATTTCATTATGCTCATTGATAAAACTAAATGCTCAGTTCTGGCATGGGTAACAAATCTTGGAATTCTGATTCAAAGACAGACATGCATATACTGCCATGTGATGTTTCTATTATATGGATTGATGTTTTAATAAAAGTGTTTGATGCTTCTACATCTAATTCAGAAACTGACCTGCATATACTGGTATGTGATGTTTCTATCATATATATTGATGCTTTAATAAAAGTGTTTGATGTTTCTACTTAATATGTCAACTGTTACTGAAACTGATAGAATTGATCTGTGATTTTATAATCAAACTAAATGATCTGTGATTTTACTAACAGATCTGCCAGATGATTTGCCTAATCTATTAGAGACAGATGCAAGGGAGTGTTTGCAAGGAGTGAGCGCAAGAACTCACTACCACAACAACCCACCTCTAGCACCGGTTTTTTCGTATAAAAAAATCGGTGCCTAAGTAACCCGGTTTTTTTTCAACCGGTGCTAAACTAGCACCGGGTTTTTTGTTAGCACCGGTTTTTCAACCGGTGCTAAATTAGCACCGGTTTTTCTTTTGTTAGCACCGGTTTTTTTGTTAGTACCGGTTTTTCAACAGCACCGGTTGTTTTTGTTAGCACCGGTTTTTCAACCGGTGCTAATTTATTTATGACGTTGAAAGAAAATCCCTTCCTCTGAAAGCTGCAGCGCGCTGCCGCTTTCAGAGAAAGGGAAAAGACTCAAAATTAACAATTTTATTCCACATTAATTTAATAATAAAATCAACTTCACAAAATTAACAATTTATTTCCACATTAATGTATACAAAAACCTTGTCTCGATTCGGTTTTCAGTTTTTTTGCCCACCCCTAGGCCTACCTGCCCAAAGGAAACCAAAAGCTAAGCATTCAGCCCAATTGGAAAGGATCAGAACAAACTACGTTTATACTTGTGTTCATATGTACAGTTTGCATCATTGCAAGGATATTTCATAACTTGGGGCAGAATCATGCACATCTTCACATACATTGCATCTGCAAAGAGGGAAAACCCTAATATAAAAGCACAAAAGATGATCAGCTAGAAGAAATCGATCATGTTGAATTAGGAACGCACCTGTGAGAATCGATGTTGTAGATACATTACCTGTTTATTTCTTTAAGCCATTTGTCAATGCATGATATATGGTATTCGTGTGGGTAAGGAAGCACCCTTAGTTTGTCTCCTTCCTCGTACTCAGATAAATAGATGTAGCACCTGCAGTTCATATTGCTATCCATTCTTAGAAATCTAACAGAACCTCTGTGGCAAAGATAACAACCGTGAAACAACTACTGAGTTTATGATATTAGCAAGGGGAAGATAGCATGTTTTACTGCAAATTTCAAGCAAACAAACCATAACTGGCTTAAAACGAAAGCATCCAGCCCTTTCACAACATGCAGTGAATGAGAACCGACACTCATTTCACTACAACCAAAAAAGACATGGTTTCTACACAAAAAAGGTTATGAGAGCATACACGGTGTCTTAATATTTGCGTCTTTCAAGCACAATAGACCTCACTATAAACTTCAAAGAAGATACAAATATCATAGTTACTCGAGGGCTTTCCATTAAAAAACAGCAAGGGCACAATCACATCAACCAACAAGTTGTCAGTTAGCCTAAGAAGTGCATTTGTTACTCCCTCTATCCGAACTTAAGTTACACAATTTAACTTTTCACGATTGATTTAAAATGCAAACACAGCAAAAACAACAAACACGGAAAAATAAAACAGAGAGAAGAGAACTTTTAATTATGTGCAGCAACGTCCCCAGCTTGATTATGGTTAATGCAATCAAATCTCCACCATCCTATCCCAAAATCAAGGCTATCTATAACCATATGAACAAGAAAACACCAGATGTTTAAAACCAAAATAAAGATGGCAAAATTGCAACATAATAATTTCCATCTTCAGTTGCCAAACTCCATTCTTTGAAGCAGTGACAACAAAGCACGGGTAAAACAAAGAATCAAACATTAATATGGAGAAATCACAAAGTTCAGCTTTGTTTTTATTTGTCCACATTAAAAACTTTATAAGTTTAAAACCATCATCAAGTTATAGTTTTGAAAGAGAAGAAAACTATTACCACCAACAAAAACATACAGCACTACAAACTACACCAGCCCACGATTTTCCGTAAACAAAGTGGGAATGCTGAGTTAAAGTCATTTACATGCGACATAATTGAATTCTTCTTAAACTTCCAAAATAAGGTTCAACATATTATTTTTTTGACAGTATACAAAATATAATCATGCCACATTATTTTCAGTCAAAAATAGAAGACTTGGATCAAAGCAGCAGAAACTGGTCGAACTAAATTTACATGTGCAAAAAGTCGCCCTGAGTTCAAGTTATGTACCAGTACATGTGACATAATTGAATTCATCAAAAAATTCCAAAACAAAGTTCAACATATTATTCTTCTATCAGCATACAAAAAATAAACTGATCGTACTATATATGTTGTACAGTCAAAACTGCAAATTATTTCTTCTAAAAGCAAGTGCAAAATCTATAGAAAACTGATATTGTCTTGAACTTCATATAGTCTACAAGAATTTTCACCCTTAGTTCAACAAAGACATTCAACCGAATAGTGATTGATGAAAGGACCCAATAAAAGAGAATACATACCATGCCCAATTCTCAGTATGCGGTTGTAGCTGAGGTCAAGAACGCGGAGGCGAGTGAGTTCTCGTAAACCTTCAATGGTGAAAATTTTATTTTTGGACAAGTTCAGGATATGTAGTCCTCGAGGAAGGGAACCCGCAGTTATTCTTGCTGGAAGAAGAAAAGAGTTAAGAATGTAACAAAAATGGAAGACAATACATTAAAAAGTATATTGATGGGACAAGGGGATTAAAGCAGACAACACTACAAGACAAAAGCTCACACAAAATGCATAAATAAACTCTTCAACTTCCAAACAACACAAGACGAGCACACCATTTGAAAGCATAGCTGGAAAAAAACATTGCCCATGTCTTTCTTAATACTCAAATTCATGCAAGAAACTGATTGGTTCTTTGATGTAAAGGACTTGAGCTCAAAAGATAAAAAGAACAGCAGACAAGGAGAACCAACTCGAAATAATGAAACCACACAATCCCAGTTTGCAGATAAATTTAAATATACAAACTTTTAGCAACCAGAAGGAAGAAAAACATAAAATAGATCCAAAACCAAGCATAATCACTAACCTAACACCATGTGCTTCAAAAAATTATCATAGCAATATGTATATTAACATCGACTCAAACGAACTAGAATGGAACTTCATCAAAGATTCACCTGTGCATTGGTAAGCGCGGCCGGCGATGGGAGCTCCGACAGAGGGGAGCGGTGCAGAGGTGGTAGAGAGCATCGTCATCGGTGGTGGGAAATAAAGAGGTGGCAGAACCCTCCAGCGGTGGTGGGGCTCCTTCTCCGACGGAAGAACCCTCTAGCGACGGTGGAGGAAACCCTCTAGCAAAAATAGGGAATAAGAACCCTTTACTAGCGGGGCACGTACAGCGGTGGCGGAACCCTCCAGTGATGGCGTAACCCTCTGGCGGTGGAGGAACCTTAGGTTCTTTGCGTCAAAGGAAAAGGGACAAGGCCTTGAATGGGAAGACAAGTGGGAAGATCCTCTCCCTCACCGGCGCCGGTGCCATCTCCCCTTCCTTCAACTTCTTCGGGTGATGCGTGGCTGGTGGCTGATCGGCGGAGAAAGCCAGAGGAGGCAGAGGGACGGTGGGGTGTGGGTTCGATCGAATCAAATTGGGGCAAGAGAGAAGGAAGGCTAAGTATATGAAAATTTGAGACATGAGGTTTGGGCCAAAATTATGGGTTTAAGCCCATTAAATTTTTCATTAGCTAAAATCAAATAAAGTTTGACTGTTAATTAGTTAAAGTCAACTTAGTTATTAGTGTTTGTATATTGAAAGTCAAGTAAGGGTTGACCATTGATTAGTCAAAATTAAACATTTTTCTTTGTATTTATTACATACTAATTCAAATAAAGTTTGATCATTAATTAGTTAAAGTCAACTTTGTTATTAGTGTTTATATATTGAAAGTCAAGTAAGGGTTGACTGTCGATTAGTTAAAGTCAACTTAGTTATTAGTGTTTATATATTGAAAGTCTAGTAAAGTTTGATCGTTGACTAGACAAAGTCAATCTAGTTAGTAGTGTTTATATATTGAAAGTTTAGTAAAGTTTGACCGTTGATTAGAGAAAGTCAACCTAGTTATTAGAGAAAGTCAACCTAGTTATTAGTGTTTATATATTGAAAGTCAAGTATAGTTTGACCATTAATTAGTCAAAGTCAGCCTAGCTATTAGTGTTTATATATTGAAAGTAAAGTAAAGTTTGACCGTTAACTTGTTAAAGTCAGCTTAGTCTCCACTGTTTCTGTATAGAAAGAGTCAAGTAAGTTTGACCGTTGATTAGTTAAAGTCAGTTTAGTCACTAATGTTTATATATAGAAAGTCAAGTAAGATTTGACCGTTGATTAGACAAAGTCAAATATTTTTATTAGTATTCATTATATACTAATTCAAATAAAGTTTGACCGTTAATTAGTTAAAGTCAACTTTGTTATTAGTGTTTATATATTGAAAGTCAAGTATAGCTTGACTGTTGATTAGTCAAGTATAGTTTGACCGTTGATTAGTCAAGTTAGCCTAGTTATTAGTGTTTATATATTGAAAGTCAAGTATAGTTTGACCGTTGATTAGTCAAAGTTAGCCTAGTTATTAGTGTTGGGAAAGTCTCATGAAAGACGGCCTTTCCTTGAGCTTATGGACAGTCCTCAGAGATACTTGCCTAAAATGTTGTAATTTTTTTATAAAATTTAAATATTGCATTTTATAAGTTAAAACAAGTAATAATATATATTTGAAGGTGAAAATATAAAAATATATAATCTAAAAAATTTCCAAAATTTTTAAATTTTGTATGTAATTTAAGAAATGCAGTGTATAAAGTAAGAAATAAGTGGCTTGTCCATAAGTTTATGGACAGGCCGCCTGTCAGGAGACCCAATTATTAGTGTTTATATATTGAAAGTCAAGTAAAATTTTCACGATTGTTTATATATTTATTCAAATATGTAGTCAAAGTTTTCTTAGTTTGACTGAATCTTTGATCTTGTGCAATTTAATCAGGGACGGAGGGAGTATACTAAATCAATTAAGGGTTGAACGTTAATTATTTAATGTAAACAAATTTTATTCTTATTTGTATATATGAGGTCAGTGAAGGTTGATCGTTGATTAATTTAACTTAACTTAGTCATTAGTTAAACTCAACAAAAGAAGTGAACGATTTTGAAAGTTTAAAAAATAGCTTAGAGCGGCTGCGCAGCTGCTCCCAGCTCATGAACTGTCTGGGAAGATTATTTGAAATTTTTAACGAATTTTGAATTCCTTAGGCGGAAATAATGAAATTTAAAAAATCTTGAAAAATATTAAGAAGTTTTTGGCAATTCTTTGGGGGGAAATTTTTTTGGCGGGAAATATTTAAAAACTTTTAGCACCGGTTTAAACCGGTGCTATTTTCTTCCAAAACCGATGCTATTTTAAAAATATTTGGCAATTTCTTTGGCGGGAATTTTTTTTGGCAATTTCTGTGGCGGGAAAATTTTAAACCGGTGTTATTTTCTTCCAAAACCGATGCTAAATTTTCTAAAACCGGTGCTATTTTAAAATTTTGGGCTATTTCATTGGGGGGAAAACAATTATAGAAAATTTTTAGCACCGGTTTATAAAAACTGGTGCTATTTTTTAAAAAATCGGTGCTATTATTTAAGTTTTAGTACTGGTTATTAAAACACGTGTTAAATTTTACAAAAAACCGGTGCTAAGTTTTAATTTTTAGCACCGGTGCTATTTTTTTATTAAAACTGGTGCTATTTTGAATTTGTTGGTGGGAAGATAGAATTTTACAAATATTTAGCACCGATTTTTAGAAACCGGTGGTAATATTTTCAAAACCGGTGCTATTTTAAAAATTTTGCTATTTCTTTAGTGGAAAAATGAGTCTCGAAAATTTTTAGCAGCTATGTTTTACAAAAACCGGTGCTAAGTTTTAATTTTTAGTACCGGTTTTAAAAATCGGTGCTATTTTTTTGCAAAAACCGGTGCTATTATTTAATTTTTAGCACCGATTTTTAACTTTTTGGCGGGAAGATAGAATTTTACAAATATTTAGCACCGGCTTTGAAAAACCGGTGCTAATATTTTCAAAACCGGTGCTATTTAAATTTGTTTGGCTATTTTTTAAAAATTTCTAATTTTTAGCACCGGTTTTTAAAAACTGGTGCTAATTGTTTCCAAAACCGGTGCTATTGTAAAATTTAGCACCGGTTATTAAAAAACTGGTGTTAAAATTTAAAAACCGGAAAACCTGTGTTAAAAATTAAAAACCCGGTGCTATTAAATTTTTAGCACCGGTTTTAAAAACCGGTGCTAAAAAACCAGTGCTAGAGGTGGGTCTCTGTGGTAGTGACTTGGGAAGAGCTTGAAAAAAATGTATCGAGCACATGCAACTGTGCTTGGATTTTGTGTAAGGAAGTCAACAACAAGGCAGTCCAACCAAGGAGTAATTAGGGAAAAATATTTCACATGCTCATGTGAAGGAAAGTCCATTTCAAGAACTAAAACCACACCTACTCTACCGCCAGAAAGGAAGAGAAAAAGAAAATCAAAAGAGTTTCCAGTGATAAGAACGGGATGCAAAGCTCAGATCAGGATCAAGCTTGTTGATGAAAAGTTCTATGAAATCAAGCACCACTTTGTTGATCATAACCATGAGTACACAAGATCATAATGGAAGTACCTGCAACATAGTGAAAGAAGAATCGAAAATGAGAAAGCAAGAGCAATCGAAGCAATGGAAAAGACAGGTCTCAAACCAGCAGCAAGTTACAAATATTTAGCATGCGCTGCCCAAGGAGAAGAAAATGTTGGGCACACTATGAGAGATCACATTAATTATGTGAACAGGTACATAATGGACACTATAGAAGGAGGGGATGCTCAAAATGTCATAGATGATCTTTATCAGATTGCTGCTGCCGAGGAAGACTACTTTTTTTATAGTCAAGCTGGATGATGAAGGAAAATTAACTGCACTCTTTTGGAGAGACTCGATGATGAAAGAAGATTACATGCTATATGGTGATGTTGTGATTTTGACACCACTTATCGGACAAACAAGTATAATCTCATTTGTGCTCCGATTGTCGGGATAAACAATCACTGGAACAATCCAATGTTTGGGTGTGCTTTTATTTGAGGCGAAAAGGCTGAAACTTTTGTATGGCTGCTGGAGGTATTTAAAAAATCAATGGGGGGAAAACAACCAGTGACTATATTCACTGACCAAGATTTGGCTATGGCAAAGGCAATTAAAGAGGTATTTCTAAACTCTATCTGGTGATTGATGTTTCATGTTATGTGTTTAACCTTTTAAATATTAATTATGATGTTTTAAGTATTCCTTCAGTTGATGTTTTGAACCAGTGTCTAACTTATTATATTATTTAGTTGATGTTTCATCAAAAAGGTCTAACCTGTTATGTTATACTAATGTTCTAAATATATATTTTAGAACAATGCTTCTAATTATATTACTTGTGATGTCAATAATTTAATTTTTAAATCATCACCACAACCTGTTTTAGAACATCTGAGAACTCATCATGGACATGTATACAATTTCTCTTGGTTTTGACATTGCAACATGAGCATCCTACATTTATAATTGACGATACATTAGCAGCATATGACCTTTTAAGAAACAATTTGATGATGCATTTACTGAAATTGTTCTTTCGTAGGTATTCAAAGAAACAAAACATAGACTCTGTTTGTGGCACCTAAAACAGAATGCAATTAGTTATTACGGTAAAGTAAAAAGTGATGAAGAATTTGGAATGACATTCGACCACTGTTTGAAAGGTTGTGCAAATGAAGAAGAATTTGAAAATTGCTGAAATTCCATGATAGAAACCTACTAGCTGCAAGAAAAAGATTGGTTCAAGCGCTTGTACGAACTCCGGGATAAATGGTGCACTGCACTAAGCAAGGATTTCTTCTCAGCTGGAACTTTGTCATCACAGCGTAGTGAAAGTACCAACAAAGCAATCAGCTTCAATGCTTCAAAAACAACCAACTTGACATAGTTTTTTGCAATATTTGGAAAAACTGTCAAAAGTTGGAGAAGCACGGAGACAAGCAGGGAATACAGTGGTTCAATAGGAAAACCAAGAGCAGCTGTAGAAAGGCCCGGATTACTGAAGCAAGCTGGGGAGATATACACTCTTAAAATTTTCAAAGACTTCGAAACAGAGTGGAAATTAGCAATGGCGAGTAAAGTGGAGAAAATATTCAACATTGGCTATGAAGATATTTACAAAGTCAGCCCAGAAAATAATGAAACAAAGGTAGAGAAGGTTGCTTATAGACTCAATGATGGTAAAGTGGAGATCAAGTGTTCATGTAAATACTTTGAAGAAGTTGGGCTGTTGTGCTTCCATAGCCTTCGTGTGCTCCACTTGCGCAACATCACAACAATACCTGAAGATTATATATTAAAGAGATGGACAAAGATGGAAAAGAAGGAAATATGGAACCGAGTACTTGGAGGTGCATCAACACAAAATAGCGAAAACTACAGTGAGATGAAAGGTAAGATACCATGGCGCCATGAGATGCTAAGAAAATATTACAATTTAGTGTTGAAATGTGAAGATGACAAAGATACTCGTAGAACACTTGAGGATGGTTTGAACAGGGATTCGACTACAGTAGGTCAGCTGCTTTCAATGAAAGATCAAGACAAAACTGAACATTCAGCGACAAACAATGCCAAAGACTCACCAACAAAAAGTGTTCCCGAAGTCCTAGATCCAAAAAGAGCAAAAACAAATGGAAGAAGTAAGAGGTTGAAAGGAAAGCTAGAAAGGAAGAAGCCACAAAAGAAGGAATTTGGGTCCAAAACTCCAAAAGCCCAAATCATCTGAATTAGGGAAGACCAAAGTTGATGAAGGGTGAATTCTGAAATTGCAGAACAAAATTGATGTTTCAATATTTTCATTTGACATTTTAAGACTTTTATTTGATGTTACATTTTTCAAAAGTGAGGACTTTGAATTAAAATTACTGCTCAACTTAGTAGAATACATATGCTTTTATTATGGAAACCATTCTAAAGTTTTTTTTTACTAGTCTCTATAAGTTTCTTGTTTGAGTACTGAAATTTAATTTACAGGATCGTGATCTTTTAACTTAAATGTGTGATAACTTACAGATATGTAATGAGCATTTAAATTTTACTAAATTTTTACATATACTAAAAGTTACAACTAGAAATTTGTCACATTTTTTATAAATAAAACTAGACAACACCTAAAATGTGAGAACCTAATTTTAAAACATAATCATTAATACATAATCATTAATGTTTAAAAACTCTACAAATAGACTAATGAGAGTTAAAACACTATCAACACCCTAAAACATCAAGACCTGCTCATGAAATATCACTGCATTACTTTAAAATGTCAACTTCCACCAAAATCCAAAAACCATATGTCAAATTCAAACAAAAATTATGAGAATCACCTAACCAACAATCAAAAAATACTTGAAACATCATCCACAAACATAAGTTCATCACATCAAAAAACCATCCAAAACCAACAATACTAAAAATCATCCAACAGTAGTACTTAAAACATCATCCTCAAACACAAGTTCATCACATCATTAAAAAAAATTATTTCTTCTTCAATCCCTTCGATGACTTTTCCACTTGTCCACCCTTCTTCTGAGCAGCTGTAGACCCCTTCTTTTCACGTACACCAGTAGAAGAACTTGTAACTCGTCCAATATCTTCCAAGCTCTCAATCCTAAGACTAAAAGATGGTTCAGGTCCAGTCTTCAATATTGGAACTTCATGAGTGCACTTCTTCACTGACTTCTTAATGATTTCTTCAATATGATAAAAAAAACCATCAAAAAAATAATCCTGTGAACAAACAAGAATATGAACTAGAGGAACACTATCTTGCGCAGTAGCTGAAGCTTTTTCACCAAGCTTCATCATCTCAGCCACATAGGATCTGGTAATAATTTCAATATTCCTAGAAAATTGCATTGAGCGCTCAACAGCATCCTACAAACAAATACATTATTACTCATAATTTGAAACATCATATCAAAAACAACAAACATAAGATAAATAAAAAAACTTACAGAAGGAGCTTCAGCAAGAATTTTCTCGTCGGTGGGTAAATCGTCAGGAATTTCCAACACTACAAAGCAAGAGGTACTGCGGGCAGTGCCATTACCTGGTCCTGAACCTAACTTTAATTTTCCCATTGAAGTCAAAGGAAAACCATTGCCGCTCATCACACAAGCATCAAACCCAACACTCACTATGGACTTACAAATAACCTTAACCTTACTGTCATTAAAATGTTGGACTAAGGGGAGGGAAGTAGGCAATGGGATTCCTTGAAATAGAAATCTATAAAGATAGCACATCAAAGGTAGAAATACACAACCATTTACAACATCAAATGGACCTTTATTGTACCTCTCAACAACATCACCAAATTTTTTCAACACATACCCACACCAATCCATATTCCTGATTTCATTCACACTTTCCACAACCCTCAAAAGCTTAAAATCAACAGTACTTCTAGATGTGGGAACAAGGAAAGTACACAACACATACATCAGAAAATACTTCTTGAAAAGATCACCTCCCTTAGTCAATAATGACATCTTACCTAGCAACCTATCACAAGGAATATTGTCATGCTTATCAGCCCCTAAATCCATCTTCCACTTAAGCCTCGACTCTATATCTCTATTTTGCCCCTTACCCGAGTTATTAACCTCTACAACCTCAACATCACTTATAGGCAGACACATGGAATCATAAACATCATCCTTGGCTATATAATACTTATCAGTACCGATTCGTTGCAAGCCACTAATTGGGTTGAAGTTCGATATCAGATACTGAATCACATTTTTGGGCAAAACACCAAAATTTATCTTCAATAATCCGTCAAATCCTATATCAATAACTGACCTAATCTGCCCATCAGTCAATGATTTCACAAGCTTTACAATCTTACCAGGGCTACACCTCATAGAGTAGCCCCTTTTTGAGCTGCAAAAAAATAAAAAATGATAAGCAACACCAAAATATGAAACATATCATAAAACTGTATGTCATTAATGCATATCTTGATGGATCATTGACACCCTTTAGATTTTTTAACTTCACAACTCCCCCACTCTTCTCTCTAACATTCTTCTTCACAACAGATTTTCCTTTACCAACAGAAGCTGTTTTACATACAGTAACACCTTTGCCACCTTCCTCATCTGAATCATCAGACTCTCCACCAGCATCATCAAACACTTGATCAGAATCATCAGAGTCATCCTTCCCGCTCACTAATTTATTCTCATCACCATTATCATAATCCTCCTCACTGTCAAACTTACTACCAATACATCACCAACTTGTTGTGAAACATCAACAACATTCTCTGAATCCTCCCCCTTGTCAGATTCTTCACCTTCATCAGAATTGTCTTCACTTTCATCGCCTCCCTCCTTCTCATATTCCTCTTCAGCCTCCCCATCTTCCTCAACATCATTTGGCTTCTCACCTTCATCGTCAGAACTGTCATCAGATTCTGAGCCATCAACATCTTTAGACCTCTCATCACTTGTCTCCATTTTATCATCATCACCACCAACCTGATCTTCATGGCCAATTTCATCAATGGTAGCATCAAGTCTTTGAGATTGAGAAGGAGCAGTACTGAAGATCTCCTCTGCAAACAAAAATATTAAATACAGTCAAATAATGGGGTAACACAAAAATATCATAAGAATTGAAAATTTAAAACAACAAGGTTAAAACATATAATTTACCAGATAGGATTTCAGCAACTCCAGCATCTAGACTTACAACATCACCTGAAACATATAAAACATCAAACCATAGTAATAAAAGGTAAAAGGTAATAAGTGAAACATCAAAAATCAGAAAAAAAATATTTAAAAGAGGAAATTATTGTACCTTTTGTAGCAGATTTTTTTCCAGGCAGATCAGAAGCTGAAATATCAAAACATAGTCCTATTTGGTAAAGGATAATAAATAAAAAAACTCAAAAGTATGAAAGTATTGGAAAGAAAAACTATTTTTACCCTTTTTAGAAGATTTTTTTCCAAGGTCAGAAGAAGAAACATGGCTGACACCCTCATCTGAATAATGTGAAAAATAAAACCATAGTGGTAAATGGTTTAGAGTAATTAATAAAAAAATAAAATAAAAAAAGAAGAATTTAAAAAGGAAAACTATCTTTACCCTTTTCAGCAGATTTTTTTCCAGCCCCAGAAGAAGCTAGACTGACACGATCACCTGAATTACATAAATAATCAAACCATATTGGTAAAGGGTAAAGAGTAATGAATAAAAAATAAATTAAAAAAGAAGTTTTAGAGAAAAAACAATGTTTACCTTTTTTAGCAGATTTTTTTTCAGACTCATAATAAGTTTGCCTGATACCTTCAACTGAATTATATCAAACATCAAACCATATTGTTAAATGGTACAGAGAAATTCATAAAACATAAAATGAAAAATAAACCAAAATTATAAATATTACCAGTTGCGTTCTCAGCTAAAACAGAAGCAAGTTGGCTGGAATGAATCTTACTGACACCCTCCTCTAAAAAACATAAAACATCAAGAAAGATTTAAAATAGATAGTATCAAATCACATAATAAAACATAATATTATAATTTGAATAATACCTTCGGCATCAGAATAGCTATCACGCTCAGCAAGAACCTTACCCTTACCGCTAATCAATTTGACTCGTTTAACAGCAGCTTGTTTTATACACCTCTTCCGGACAATTTCCTTCGGGATGGATGAATCAGGAACTGGAGATGATGGGATGGACACCTCAGCCCCTTTCTTCTTTTTCACATTCCTTGGATTCAAAGCTGGAGGAAAACTAAAATATTAATAAAAAATTAAAAACATACAACAAAATTATGCAGATAAACATATACCTGCAGTAAATGTAGGTGTCGTCAAACCACGAATCCTATCAGATTTTTGTACAGAAACACCACAATCTAAAACAAAAGAAAAATATTTATAGCATAAATAAAATATATAATGAAAACATCAACTGATATACTTCAAATCAGAACTGTAAAGCATCAGAACTGTAAAATCAAATGGAATACTTGTATCATCAAATCAGAATTGTAAAGCATCATATAAAAACATATATAATGAAAACATCAACCTGATATACTTCAAATCAAAACAGTAAAGTCAAATGGAATACTTGTATCATCAAATCAGAACTGTAAAGCATCATATAAAAACGTATATAATGAAAACATCAACTGATATACTTTATATCATAACTGTATAGCATTAGAACTGTAAAGTCGAATAGAATACTTATATCATCAAATCAGAACTATAAAGCATCAAATAAAAACATATATAATGAAAACATCAACTGATATACTTTAAATCAGAACTCTAAAGCATCAGAACAGCAGAGTCAAATGGAATACTTGTATCATCAAATCAGAAATGTAAAGCATCAAATAAAAACATCTATAATGAAAACATCAACTGATATACTTCAAATCAGAACTGTAAAGCATCAAAACTGTAAAGTCAAATGGAATACTTGTATCATCAAATCAGAACTGTAAAGCATCAAATAAAAACATATTAATGAAAACATCAACTGATATACTTCAAATCAGAACTGTAAAGCATCAAAACTGTAAAGTCAAATGGAATACTTGTATCATCAAATCAGAACTGTAAAGCATCAAATAAAAACATATATAATGAAAACATCAATTGATATACTTCAAATTAGAGCTGTAAAGCATCAAAACTGTAAAGTCAAATGGAATACTTGTATCATCAAATCAGAACTGTAAAACATCAAATAAAAACATATATAATGAAAACATCAACTGATATACTTCAAATCAGAACTGTAAAGCATCAGTACAAGAACATTATAGTCAAATGGAATACTTGTATCATCAAATCAAAACTGTAAAGCATCATATAAAAATATATATAATGAAAACATCAACTGATATACTTACATCATCACTCTTACTGAAAATTATGATAGAATCACTATAATTTAAAAATCATACAATAATGACAGTAAAACACACATATAATAAGAACAACATACATAACACCTTTCCAATAGAAACATCTCATAAACAGAAAATGAAGTCAAATGAAAACCTTGAAACATCATAATCAAACATTAAAACATCATGTAAAACCCTAGACGACAGAAAATGAACAAATCTAGTAATAAATTCAAATATTCCCGCCAAACAAATTAAAAAAAACAACAAACCTTGAGAAGAAGTCTTCCTCTTCTGCTTTACAGCAGTCTTCGAAGAAACGGAAGACTGGGAGTACGACTTTGCAATTTTAATCACAGCATCGTCTATACAACCAGAATCAACAAGATCTCCTTTCTTTGACATCTACAAAACGATAAACATGAAAAATAATACAGTTAAAAAAGATCGACATCAATGAAACCCTAATAAACAACATGCATGTAAACACATTCAGCTTCGCAATATCCTCTTCATTTACGATAACAACCTCAAAATAGAACAGAGTAATAGTTGTAAAAAAAGTACAGAAACCTCAGAGCTCAACAACAAAAGCTTACCATACAATAAAACAGCTAAAAAGCAAAGATTATCGGCCAGAAGAACAAATCTAGGTCGTCGGAGTTACCTGATGAAGAGCCGAACTGATTATCAAGCAAAATTGCAAGAAACTCCAAAAATTGGACCAGAACAACCGATTACACTCACGTCAAAACACGATATAATGCGTATTAAGCAACAAAAACGGAAGAAAGTACAGAAATTGCAGCGAAAATGGAAAACCTAGGTCGCCAGAAAAGAGGGAAAAAGAGATGGACGAAAGAATACAGAAGCGGTTTTCGAGAGAGAAAAACAAAAGGTAAGAATTAGGGGAAGAGGAAGAGATATAGTAAATGTATGCTCAGATTTACCGTAATTACAATTTAATCCCTAACGATATGAAAACTATAATTAATACCCCATTCCAAATTAAGTATATATTATTTATAATTTAATCTCCGGTCTCGCTGTGAGACCGTCTCGCACAAGACTTTGTCATATAATAATTTATACGCCTTTAGTTTCTTTTTAACCTTCCAGTTTCAACTTTTTAAAGCTAGAAAATTTTCACTTTTATCGTAAAATTTAAATTTTTTGTAACGTGTAATTTTTAAAAATAAATTTTGTAACTTTTAATAATGTATATTTAAAGATAATACCAATCAAACTTATGTGTTTTTCCTTCAAAAAAAGTCAAATTGAATTTTTTTTATAAAAACAGAAAGAGTATAGTATCAAGTAATATCCATGTTTCGTTTCATATTAACAAACACACCAAACAAACATGAAAATTCTTAAACTAAAAAGATAAATTTTTAATTTGAATTTTCAAAATGTTTGCTAAAAAGGATCATGTTTGAAGTATAGTAAATTACTATGTTGAAAATTATATTTTTATATCTTTTTAATTTGATAAAAAATTTTGCCTTTTTAAATTGGCAAAATCTTGGGAAATACTGCGTTTCCATAAACCTATGGAAAGATAAGGCTTAATTAGAATAATATAACGGTAAAATATTTTAGTTGCAATATTAAAAATTTGTTATGCAACGTGAGTAGTTATAAATTTATGATCCGATTTAATGCAATCCAAATTTTTTTTCTCCATTTCTTCCTATTTGCAATTTAAACCTTGGTCTTTCCATAGGTTATAGAAAGATAATTTTTCAAGAGACGTAATTAACCTTTTGTTATCTTTTAAATTCAATGTATGAAAAGAAGTAATGACATATTTGTGAAAAAAGAGTAGTAATTTGTTATGATATAGGAGCAGTTATTTAGTTGGGAAAATGAATAACGAGGCGGAGTAGCATGAAAAGAAATCATGTGGGAAAAATGTTATTTCATCTGGTTTTGCACATTTCCTCTGACCTAGAAGAACGGAGTGTTAATGTACCAACCCCGGGATATGGGTTACAATTATATCATATATTTTGCTTATGTCCATTGCCTAGAGTCTCATATTCATGATACATATTACTAAAACCTTAGATAATTGTATATTCTACTGGACACACCTGCTAAAAAAATATTATAACTCCGCACAAAATTTAGCCCCAATGATAAAAACATATAGACATGACCAGCGACTTTCATTGTTGCTCGATGCAGAAATTTCTTTCTTGTTGTTTAGTCACCAAAATTTCTTGCCAATATTCCACTTATTGGTTGTTGTAACACTTTGCTTGGCAAAATTCCCCAGTGGCATACAAAGGTGCAGGTTGAAGAGGGACAACCGTACGAGGGGTGGAGTTAGAAATTTTGCATAGAGGGGCCAAAACTATATAATTTTTTTAATCCACTATTCAAGTAATGAATCATAGTAGATTATTTTATTTAAAGGAAAAAATCAAATATTACAGAGAGAATAGTACTAAAGAATTGACGGCCTTCTTATTTTTATTTAAGTTGTGCTCTCATCTCTTTGATCATATAAGAAGTATGGATAATCGAATCAATGTTAAATGTCTTTGCAATATCCTTTTCGATATAAACTAACAAATAATCTCGCAGAAAATCATCTTCCATTGGATTGTGGAGACACATTTTTCACAATATTCACAAATAAGAAATGATTTGTTTTCTCTTTGACATATTTTGAAAATAGACCTAAACAATGAAAAATTATGAAGTCAAATTTAAAGTTAAAGGATTTAAACACTTTATATTACAGAAACAATTGATGAAAAATATGGAAATTAATTACCTTTTACGGATTTTTTTCCATTGTTCTTGAAATCTTATTTCAAGTTTTATGTTTTCTAAATCATGTTTTTGATTAGTGAAAGATATCACATCTATTTATACTATCTTGCTATTAAGAAAAAAAATTAAATCATATTGGAATAAAATTATTTATTTTAAATAAAACTTGTGTAGTATAAAGGATTAATATTCCTGTTATTTTGCTAAACTGTGTACGATAAATATTAACGTTAAGCATGCGTACGGAGCGCAGATAAATGTTTAAAGATACTCTGGAAATTATTTTTGTTAAAACGTTTTTCAAATATAACTTGGATAGTTATTAAAGGTAAAATTGGATAAAAAAGAATTTTATTTCTTGCTGGGCTCTAAAATTAAGACAAAGATTCATAATATTTTAAACTACTTTCATCAATACTCTACGTATATCTCCAGCAGGTATTATTTTAGGGAGATCACATCTTTTTTTTTTACCATACAAAAACAAATAAAGCACAAAAAAAACACACTGTCAATGGTAAAAAAAGATGGCCCCAAATTTAACGCCCCGGAGCCGTACATGTGGTGGTTCCAGTGAGCTGAGACAGAGGAAGAAATGGGTATTTACCATATTTTAGATATCTTATACCAATAAAATTAACAGGAGAAGTTTCTCTTTCTACATATTCCCAATAACTGAGGGAGTAACTAAAGTTAATTGGGCCAAATATGATTTAAGAATATTGATAAGCAAAAAATGTGCAATTTAAGCTGGAATTGTGGGAAAAGTATATTTAAGCATAAATAAGATCCACTCATACGAAAACCATCCAGGGAATTGCTCCTGTAAGAAATTTTGGTCTAACCCACATCATGGTCTAATTGAAGTAGAGTCTGAACCAGTTGGTATGGCAGTCATAATCTGTTCCCAAGTCAAATGGGGAAATTCAGTCCAACTTTTTCTGAAAGGCTCCCAACCCCATGACAGAAGACACAAAGCAAAGCAAAGAAAGCAAAGCAAACCAACAAAGAAAATCTGGCATGCCACTGTGCACTTCACTCTTCAAATCTCCCACTCAATTCTTTCATCCCAGAAAAGCAATTATAGCTCAAATTATGGATCAGCAAAATCCCAGTTCAACCTCCAAGGCAGACAGAAAAACCATTGAGAAGAACAGAAGAAATCAGATGAAGACCCTCTTCACCCAGCTCATTTCTCTTGTCCCTCTCCAATCCAAGGTTTTCTTCAAGAAATTTTTTCTTGTTTTCTTTTTGGGAAAGAACCATGCTCTTTTTGTTCCAAATTCTGATGAATTGTGTTTAGGAAGGACTGTCTTTGCCAGATCAAGTTGGTGAGGCCACAAACTACATCAAAGAAATGCAGGTGAAGCTGGAGAAGATGAAGGAGAAAAGAGATTCCTATCTTGAGGAAGAAAGGGATCTGGGCAGTTACGATTGCGCAATGGGGAGCTTGGTGGTTCCTCATGTCGATGTTCAGAAAACTGGGTCGGCTCTTCAGGTGGTGCTCGTTACCGGGTCGGATCACCCTGTCGTGTTCAGTCAGGTCATCCGCCTGCTGCATGAAGAAGGTGCTGAGGTTGTGAATGCCAGCTTTTCTGTGGTGAACAATACCATCTTCCACACCCTTCACTCTAAGGTGCGCGGTTGTAATTAGTATTAGAAATACGACTTTATTGGTGGATGAAGAGAATGGCATATTTTCGATGATTTTAGTATCAGAAACATGACTCTAACTGTGAGACAACGGCATCTTTCACACCCTTCATTTAGAGTTGCGCGGTTTTAGTATCAGAAATACGACTCTGTTAGTGGGACGGAGGGAATGAGTCGGCGTCGCGCTTATTTATTTTTCGGTGACTTTAGTATCAGAAACGCGACCCTAATTGTGTGAAGGAGAAAATGAATTGCTTTTTTTTTTTTAATGAGTTTGGTCATGTGACAATTATTGTGTGTGTTTTTAAGGTTGGAGAATCAGAATCTGTACCAGGTGATGCAGCAGCTAGGATAAGTGAGAGGCTGAAGAAGTGTGTCCTCGGATTGAATTAACTCGCTGCCGGACAAGTGACAAGTATGGGATATGAGTGGAATTTCTGTTGATGAAAGAATGTGATTTCTTGTCTACAAATTAATGTTGAGGTGAAGCTATCTAGTTTTCTGATTGGAGGACTAAGATTCTACATGTGATAATGTTTATGGACTCTTTTGTTTTGATTATGTCGATAATTTTGGTTATCCCCTCCGCCCCAGTTTGTACTCTTACTTTTTATTTTTTTTACTATTATCTATTAAAATTTAACTGCTTATCTGAATAAATGCATGAACATCAATATTATCATATATGATATTATTGAATTCGTTGCAATAAGTAATTTTTAAATATTAATTTTTTTATTTATCGTTATTATACGTAGATAAATATATTTCGACCGAACATATTTTTTAAATAATGTGATAGTGATTATTATATAAATAGAGTTGGGAGGGGGAAGCACAATCGAGAATGCGTGACCAGCATTTTCTTTAGGTTTGACATGTCTAAATGCATAAGATTAACCTAATTTAATTTGGTAACAACATTGCGACTATTTTTTACCTTCTGATAAAATATAAAAGAATTTATTATAGTGCATTTATATCACATTAATGATACATTTCATTTATAATGAGGATTACAATATATAGTGTTACATCAAACCAAAGTCTAACAGGAATATGATTCTAAAGTATATAAGGAAATTACCATCTATAACTAATTCTATAAGGTTACTATCATTTATAACATTTTCTACAATGAAAGAGCTTTATTTCCGCAACACCCCCCTCAAGTTAGAGCATGATAAACAAGAATGACCAACTTGCGAAGAAGATTATGAAATTGCTAATCATTAAAAAAAATACCATAGAACGTGATTTAACATCAATAGTGGTAGAAGTAGTAACAACAACAATATCAGTAGCAACCGGTAGAGTAGTATTCAAATTCATTAGCAGTAGTAGCAACGACATCGAATTCATGTTTCAACATGTTGGAGATCGGTAGAAATCAATCGACCCGGCTGCGGTAGCAGGTAGCAGTGGGCAGCAGACAATTGTAGCGATGTGAGCACGTTCTGCGGCATCACGGGCGGTTTCAGATTCAAGATTCGACATAGTACCATTATCTTATCAAATCTGGAAAATCAGATCAATGGCAAGACGCGGCAGCCCGTGTAGTTCGTTGGCGGCGGTATGTGGAGAATGGTGTCATTGCGTGGACGAGATGCACAAGCAGATCATATCGGCAGACGGCTCAGGTGCTTGTGGAAACCTGAGGGATGGATGCGGCGGTCGGCAAACAACAACAAAAGTCGGGTGGTGATGACATAAGTCTGTAGCGGGCTACAGCAGCAGAGAGCGGCGGGCAGCGGCGAGAAGGACGTCGACTCCGGTCTTCGGGATCTTAGACTCTGATACCATGATAAAATATGAAAGACTTTATTATGGTTCATTGATATTACATCAATGACACGTCTCATTCCTAATGAGGATTACAATATATAGTGTTATATTAAACCAAAATCTAATAGGAATAGGATTCTAAAGTCTATAAGGAAATTACCATCTATAACTAATTCTATAAGGTAATATAGTGCTACATTAAACCAAAATCTAATAGGAATAGGTTTCTAAAGTCTATAAGGAAATTACCATCTATAACTAATTCTATAAGGTAACTAACATTTTTAACATTTCCTTGTTTCCTACAAGGAAAATGTTTCTATTTTCTTAACACCTTCTCTTTCTATCAATTTATCTGAGAAATGAATCTGGCAACTGACATTTTAATTGAATGAAAAATTAGTTTTTTTTTCTAATATGAATAGTAGATGAGAAAAGTTATAAAAGTTGAGGAGTTCTTCCTAACAAGTAATCTATTCTTAAGTTAAGTTATGCACAGTCCATTGTATTTTTTTCACGTATGCATGATAATTGTTAAATTATGTACTAATTTTTTTTAAAAAAAATACTTTTTATATTATATTTTTTAAAAAGATTTTCATATTCAAATACACATTATTACTTGTTTTAACTTATAAGATGCAATATTTAAATAAAAATTTAAAATTATAATTTTGAAAGTAAAAAGTTAGGGGGCATAACTATAAACTTATGGATATGCCACATTTCCTGAGACTTTCCCATTACAATCAATCTAACCGGGAGAGTAAGTAAAGTTTTAAAAATTACTAGCAGAGTACCATCGTGCGTTGCGCGATATTATTAATTAAAATATTAGGATTAAGTACCATCGCCCGTTAGTGTTAATGCTAGCTTTTCTGTGGTTAACAACACCATCTTCCACACCCTTCATTCAAAGGTGTGCTGTTCAGTATTAGAAACACGACTCTGTTAACGGGACAGAGGGAATGTGTCCCGCTTATTTGTTCTTCCAATGACTTTAGTATCAGAAACACGACTCTAATTGAGAGAATGTTGTTAAGGAAAGGAGTTTCTATTTCCTTAACTAATGTATTGCATTTATTTACTTTTTTAATGAGTTTCGAATCATGTGACAATTAGGCCCGTCAAATGGGTCGGGTGACCCGTTGGATAACCGTTACCCATATACTATTTTTACTTATTGGATAAGATTTATTGGATAATGAGTCATTGGGTTAATGGATATAATTGGGTTGTAGTTATTGGGTTTAGTTGGGTTGGATAATGGATTATCCGTTAGATAATTTTGGGTGGGTCGAGTTGGGTTGGGTAACGGGTGACCCGTGGATAATTTCATATCATAAGATAACAAAATTTTCACAAGTTTGATTACGAATGATTTAATTTTTTCCTAACACATATAATCATTTTAGAAGCGATCAAATTCTCGATTCATCATATTTATCGATTTCGGTTCATGTCTTAATCAATTTTAATTTGAACCAATTAAAAATTGATAAAAGATCTTGACGAAAGAGGTAGAAGTAGTATTTAAGAAACTTTTACTAAATTTGAAAAATCTCCTCCATGAAATATGAAGATTTTTAAAAATATTTTCTTTTATTGAACATAAGAAAATAATAAATGAAATTCCCACATTTAGCCACTTGAATAAATATTTCCTCTTTTGTAGTTATGTACACGATTCAACCTATATCAAAAAAATGATTCGAGTTAATCGTAATTTTTCACTCCAAGCAAAATGTTTCGTGACTTATCCATTTAAAAGTTTAAATGGTTGAAAACACCAATTATCCATTAAGTATATACTGAATTATCCATTGGGTATATACTAATTATCCATTGGGTCTATACTAATTATCCATTGGGTCTATACTAATTATCAATTGGGTCGAACTAAATGACCCATTGGGTATAGGTAATTTATTTGGGTGAAACGTGAATTACCCATCAAGTCCGTGTTCTTTCTCAGATCTCAGTTCTCACTTCCCAGTCTGCGTTTTGTTTCATCAGTCCGCATTTTGTTCATCAATCGGTCTGCGTTTTGTTCATCAATCGGTTTGCATTTTGTTCATATTCGAGTTCATAATATTATATTATGTAATATAATATTATGTACATTATATTATATTATATTATATTTAATAAAAATAAAAAATATATAATATGTTGGCTTTGTAAACTCGACGAAACTAACGAACAATATTACTTGGGATCGAGCTCAAGCTCAAATACTGTACGAACTCGAATATTGTACGAACTCGAATACTGTACGAGATTGAGCTCGAATACTGTACGAGATTGAACTCGAATACTGTACGAACTCGAATACTGTACGAACTCGAATACTGTACGAGATTGAACTCGAATACTATATGAACTTGAATATTGTACAAGATTGAGCTTGAATATTGTACGAACTCGAATACTGTACGAGATTGAACTCGAATATTGTACGAATGCGAATACTGTACAAGATTGAGCTCGAATACTGTACGAACTCGAATACTTTACAAGATTGAGCTCGAATACTGTACGAACTCGAATACTGTACGAGATTGAACTCGAATACTGTACGAGATTGTAGGAAATAAGGGTAATGATCTGTGTTTATTCATGAACTCAGGACACATTATATAGTAGTACATGATACCTATACAAGCTAGGAAAAAGTAATAGAATATAAATACAATTACAAGTAATATTCTAATTCCTTAACACCCTCCCTCAACTTGGAGCATGGGGATCAGAAATGCCCAACTTGCCAAGTAATGAATGAAACTGGTTACGTCCGAGAGCTTTGGTAAATAAATCTGCAGGTTGATTTGTAGTGCGGATATGATGAGTAACTATAGCACCAAACTGCACAAGATCCCGGACAAAATGACAATCAACTTCAATATGTTTCGTACGTTCATGGAACACTGGATTTGCTGCAATATGAAGAGCAGATTGACTATCACAAAACAAACGCATAGGAGCAGTATGCGCAACCCTTAAGTCTTTCAGTAAAGACCTAAGCCATAACAACTCACAACAGGTAACAGACATAGCACGATACTCCGCTTCAGCAGAAAATCGAGAAACTGTAGGTTGCTTCTTAGTCTTCCAAGAAACTGGAGAATCACCAATCATCACAAAGTAACCGGAAAGAGAATGCCGGGTAATAGGGCAAGCAGCCCAATCAGAATCACAGTAAGCAGTCAACTGTAACGTACTACGAGAAGAGAGAAATAAACCTTGACCAGGATGACTCTTCAGGTAGTGCAACACACGAATAGCAGCTTGCCAGTGAGGAACACAAGGGGACTTCATGAATTGCGCAAGAGTGTGGACTGAATAACTCAGTTCAGGATGAGTAATAGTCAGGTAGATCAGGCGCCCAACCAGGCGTCGATACTGCTCCGAGTCATGGTAGGCTGGACCTTCAACACGTGCCAAATCATGTTGTTGCTCCATCGAAAAGTCAGTCGGCTTAGAGGAAGATAAACCGGTATCCGATAAAATGTTCAAAGCATATTTCCTTTGCGAAAGGAACATCCCCTCTGGTCTTTTAGCAATCTCTATGCCCAAAAAATACTTAAGCAGACCAAGATTCTTCATATGGAAACAAGAACCTAAGTATTTCTTGAACTCAGAGATGAGCGAAGAAGAACTACCAGCAATAACCAAATCATCCACGTAAACCAGAACATGTAAAGAAGCTGATCCACGAGAAAAGACAAACAAAGAGTAATCGGCCTTACTTTGAACAAATCCAAATGCTCATAAATCCTGAGCCAGTTTAGCAAACCAATTTCTAGGAGCCTGTCGAAGACCATAAAGAGATTTCTGTAGGCGACAGACCTGACCAGGCGGTACAGCGTAGCCAGGTGGAGGACGCATGAACACTTCCTCATGCAAATCACCATGGAGGAAGGCATTATGAACATCCATCTGATGCAGTTCCCAACCACGAATAACTGCAACGGACAGAAACAAGCAAACAGAACTCATCTTCGCAACCGGAGCAAAAGTCTCAGTGTAATCAATTCCTTCAACCTGACGATTCCCAAGAACCACGAGGCGCGCCTTATGACGTTCAATAGTACCATCTGACCGAAACTTCGTCTGATAAACCCATTTGCATCCAATAGCTTTCTTGTGCGCAGGCAAAGGAGACAAAGTCCAAATATTGTACGAACTCGAATGTTGTATGAGATTGAGCTCGAATATTGTACGAACTCGAATGTTGTACGAGATTGAGCTCGAATATTGTACGAACTCGAATGTTGTATGAGATTGAGCTCGAATATTGTACGAACTCGAATAATGTATGAGATTGAGCTCGAATATTGTACGAACTCGAATACTGTATGAGATTGAGCTCGAATATTGTATGAACTCGAATACTGTACGAGATTGAGCTCGAATACTGTACGAGATTGAACTTGAATATTGTACGAACTCAAATGTTGTACGAGATTGAGTGCGGATTTTGTACGAACTCGAATACTGTACGAGATTGAATTCGAATACTGTACGAACTTGAAAATTGTACGAGATTGAACTCGAATAATTTGTATAATTTGTGAATTATAGTGAATATTTATGTTAAATATTATACATGCATTTAATTGGGTAATTTTGGATATTTATTGGGTATTTGTTATGTTCCCATTGAGTTAACATAATATGGGACCCATTGAGATCAAAATTTCTTATTAACATAATTATTCTCATCCCAAATCCTAAAAAATAATGAGCATTTAATACCTAATCTCATTGGATAATGACAACTTGTAACCCAAATCGATAGAAAATGTTTAATGATAACTTATTGGGTTAATTATATAATGATTTATTGGATAATGACTTATTGGATAATATATTTTAATCCATTGGGTCATATGAATATCTCATGGGTTATCCAATGGGTTATCCATTTAATGACCCAACCCATTTATGACCCAACCCATTATGATCCATTTAATAAATAAGTTAATTGGATAATGACCCATTGAATAATGATCCGTTGCGTTTGAATAATGGATTTATCCAATTAACCCATTTGACAGGCCTAGTAACAATTAGTGTGTGTTTTTTTTAGGTTGGAGAATCAGAATCTGTACCCGGTGATGCAGCAGCAGCTAGGATAAGTGAGAGGCAGCAGCAGCTAGGATAAGTGAGAGGCTGAAGAAGTGTGTCCTCGGATTGAATTGACTCTCGGATTGAATTAACTCGCTACCGGACAAGTGACAAGTATGGGAAATGAGTGGAATTTCTGTTGATGAAAGAATGTGATTTCTCGTCTATGTTGAGGTGAAGCTATCTAGTTTTCTGATTGGAGGACTAAGATTCTACATGTGATAATGTTTATGGACTCTTTTGTTTTTGCTTATGTCGATAATTTTGGTTACTTTTATGTATTCCCTCCGCTACTTTTTGTTTTTTTGGACTATTATCTATTAAAATTTATCTGCTTATCTGAATAGATGCATGAACATCAATATTATCATAAATGATATTATTGAATTCGTCGCAATAAGTAGTTTTTAAATATTAATTTTTTATTTATCGTTATTATACGTAGATAAATATATTTCGACCGAACATGTTTTCTAAATAATGTGATAGTGATTATTATATAAATAGAGTTGGGAGGGGGAAGTACAATCGAGAATGCGTGACCAGCATTTTCTTAAGGTTTGAAATGTCTAAATGCATAAGATTAACCTAATTTAATTTGGTAACAACGTTTTGACTACTTTTTACCTTCTGACAAAATATAAAAGACTTTATTATAGTGTATTTATATCACATTAATGACACATTTCATTCATAATGAGGATTACAATATATGTTACATCAAACCAAAGTCTAACAGGAATATGATTCTAAAGTATATAAGGAAATTACCATCTATAACTAATTCTATAAGGTTACTACCATTTATAACATTTTCTACAATGAAAGAGCTTTATTTCCGCAACACCCCCCTCAAGTTAGAGCATGATAAACAAGAATGACCAACTTGCGAAGAAGATTATGAAATTGCTAGTCATTTAAAAAAAATACCATAGAACGTGATTTAACATCAGTAGTGGTAGAAGTAGTAACAACAACAATATCAGTAGCAACCAGTAGAGTAGTATTCAAATTCATTAGCTTTAGTAGCAACGACATCGAATTCATGTTTCAACATGTTGGAGATCGGTAGAAATCAATCGATCCGGCTGCGGTAGCAGGTAACGGTGGGCAGCAGACAATTGTAGCGATATGAGCACATTCTGCGGCATCACGGGTGGTTTCAGATTCAAGATTCGATATAGTACCATTATCTTATCAGATCTGGAAAATCAGATCAATGGCAAGACGCGGCAGCCCGTGTAGTTCGTTGGCGGCGGTACGTGGAGAATGGTGTCGTTGCGTGGACGAGATGCACAAGCAGATCAGATCGGCGGACGGCTCGGGTGATTGTGGAAACCTAAGGGATGGATGCGGCTGTCGGAAAACAACAACAAAAGTCGGGTGGTGACGACATAAGTCTGTAGCGGGCTACAGCAGCAGAGAGCGGCGGGCAGCGGCGAGAAGGACGTCGACTCTGGTCTTCAGGATCTTAGACTCTGATACCATGATAAAATATGAAAGACTTTATTATGGTTCATTGATATTACATCAATGACACATCTCATTCATAATGAGGATTACAATATATAGTGTTACATTAAACCAAAATCTAATAGGAATAAGATTCTAAAGTCTATAAGGAAATTACCACTATAACTAATTCTATAAGGTAATATAGTGTTACATTAAACCAAAATCTAATAGAAATAGGATTCTAAAGTTTATAAGGAAATTACCATCTATAACTAATTCTATAAGGTAACTACCATTTATAACATTTCCTTGTTTCCTACAAGGAAAATGTTTCTATTTTCTTAACACCTTCTTTTTCTATCAATTTATCTGAGAAATGCATCTGGCAACTGACATTTTAATTGAATGAAAAATTAGTTTTTTTTGCTAAAATGAAAAGTAGATGATAAAAGTTATAAAAGTTGAGGAGTTCTTCCTAACAAGTATTCTATTCTTAAGTTATGCACATTTCATTGTATTTTTTTCACGTATGCATGATAAATGTTAAATTACGTACTATTTTTTTAAAAAAATTACTTTTTATATTATGTTTTTTTAAAAAGATTTTCATATTCAAATATACATTATTACTTGTTTTAACTTATAAGATGTAATATTAAAATTTAAAATTATAATTTTGAAAGTAAAAAGTTTGGGGGCATAACTATAAACTTATGGATATGCCATCTTTCCTGAGACTTTCCCATTACAATCAATCTAACCGGGAGAGTAAGTAAAGTTTTAAAAATTACTAGCAGAGTACCATCGCGCGTTGAGCGATATTATTAATTAAAATATTAGGATAAAATTTTTATGTACATGTTTTTTTTTAATGAAACCATCCGTAGATGGAGGGGAATTTTATTTGGCCCCCCTAAACCATTAAAAAGAACATTCACAAAATACAAGTAGTCATCGCTAAGTTTGGATCATATGAGATACATACGAGAGTTGAAACACCCTCGAACCAACCCTAGTTGATTCCAAAAGAATAGTACTAACCTATGTTAGTGTGCAGGAAAAAGGAGTAGACTTGCTAAGAATTGAAAATCTATACTGGCCTGAAACAACCTTTTATCCGTTATGTACATGTTGTGTCTTACATTTCAATTGAAAACAAAGAATTTTATTTAAAATTGTTAAATATTGAATATAATAAAATTTGATTATTTTTATAATATTTCATTCAAATTATTTTAAAAGTAATTACTTATATGTTGAGATTCATTTAAAAGACTATCATAATTATATGTATCTCATTGTAATAAATAAAAGTAAATATCAAATGACCTTCTTAGTCTTACTAATTATAAAGGCTCTGTTTGGCAGAGCTTTTAAACTGTTGTGCTTATGAACAAAATAATTTCCAGTGTTTGGTAAAGTGCTAAAAAGTGGTTTATTTTGAAAGTAGAAGATATTTTTGAAAAAAATGGAAGCAAGTCTCCCCCTGCTTTCAAAATATGTCAGCATTACTTATAAGCACAACTTTGTCAAACATAGCCAAAATGTCCTTATTTAATAGTTATTCGGTCTAAAACAATACTTTATCATATATGAATAAATAACATATATGCATATTTCTATCAAAAGTACTTTATCAATGTATAAAAAAATCCAATAATTTTGTTATTTCAAATTATGTGTTTTTTTGGATTTATATATATATGTATGTATGTATGTATATATATGTATGTATATATATGTATGTATGTATGTATATGTATGTGTATGTATGTATATGTATGTGTATGTATGTATAGTACAATGAGATATTTATGGTTTATTTATATCTTAAGAAATTATATATTTTAACAAGTTATGATTGATTATATATAGTAAAGAATTAAAATCAGAAACATATTATAATATTAGTATGTTTTTTAGACAACTTGGGCTTAGATTAGTCAAAATGACTTCAATATCCCCCGGTTGACAACACCATCCAAAAGAAAATAATTTCTATTGTATGATGCTTGAGATAAAAGGTACCCTACGCTATCTCTCATCTTTAAACAATTATATTTAAAGCCTCTGTCTCACCATCCATAAGAGTGAGCAAAACAGTCATAAAAATATGAATTGAACATTTCAAGTTATGAAGTTTACGAAAAACTCGAATCAAACCCATCGCCCATACGCTCCTTTTCCCTAGCTCCAATGCCGCCGACATGGCAGAGCCACCCAATCCACCCGTTCCTTATGCTCAAATTCTTAGCAAACAAAGTCCCACCGTCGATCAATCTACAACCCCTACAATTGGAGTTCCCTTTATTCCAAAAACACGAATAGAGCATCTTGGGGAACCTAGTCTCGTCTTTTCTGACGAAGATTGAGAAAAGCTAGAAGCCCAGTTGAAATGGACGCGGATTGGAAAATTCTTGTGAAGCAGGCCTCAATTGGACTAGCTTCACCAGGATTTTTATACTGTAGGTTTCAAGGGCCACTCATAAATCTATCTGTTAGATAATCGCCAAGTTATTATTTCTTTTTCAATCCCTGATGATTATAGATGTTGGATTCATAAAGTGTGGAATTTCGGTTCTTATTCTTTATGCATCACTAGATGGATACTTGATTTTAATCCACATGATGCGTCTGGTGACCTTTGGTCCAAGCCCAATCCAGATCTGATCCAACACGACCTGTGATCTACAAAAGGAAAAAAAACCTTGGGGAATCTGAGGGGAGATTCTCCGACGATCTAGTCTGCAATTTGTAGCGAGTAAAAGTGGTAATAGAGTGTTACCAAAAATAGAAGACAAACCTCCCTACTTAACCTAGTTTACTTTGTCTTCTAGTGAATGACCCAATAATAAGCCCACTTGGATATGACTTGGTATTTGGGCCTCTCTTTAGGTAATGGGAATATTAGCCCAAATAGGCCTTAATTCCACCATGTCATCAAAAGCCCCAAGAAAAACTAAGTGATTATCCGACCTTCGAGGGCTTCTTATGATCGAAGGTCTTCCTTAGTCATCGAGGGTTATTCTTGATCATCGAGGATTAACCTTCGAGCTTCTGGTCATCGAAGGTTATATCCATTATCATCGTATACCGTGGTTGACTACGAGGTGAGGTGTCTTCGAAGGTTCTTCACCTTTTGGATCACGGGGGAGCACTTAGATTTTTCTCAAATATTCTAACCTTTGGTATTATCTCGATAAAAGCGTGTGGAATTAACATGAATAAGAAAAATGGTGCGTGCGTGCGGCTATTTAACATACTTTTCATCTTTTTTTTTGCATTTTCAGACCACTCACCTTTTTAGGAAATGATTATCCCACACCTCTTTCTCTCTCCTCTCTCTATATATACGCCAAATCAAAAAGCTTTATTTCCCCTTTCATTTTCATTCTTATCTTTGCAGGTTTTCTTTGAGAATCTCCGATCGATTTCCTTTTTCAGCCCCAAGCTTCAATCCTTTATCTCATCCTCTGACAAGTAAGTCTCCATGGACCCTAGCGCTATCCCTGTGTTTTCTTATTTTTCCCCGGTAGATCTCGAGGGAAATAGTGAAGGGGTGAATTTATCGTGAAGCAGGTTCTCGGGTAGCGTTAGTTTTTCTTTTTCCGGTGAGTCCTCTCTTTGATTGTTCAAAAATTCTAATTAGTTCCAAGAATATGGAGTCAGTGAGCCCAGTTCGGAGCCCTAGAGAAGTTCTTGGTCTTAATGAGAAGGTTGACTCCACTAGGGTTAGATCCCATAAGGTCGGTGAATTTTCTGGTGAGAATTTAGATAGAACTTCGAGGGGTAGTTCTAAACATATAGGTACTTCCACAGTTGAGAGGGCCAAAAATGAAATTCTATACGAACCCTCGAAGAGGAAGTTCGTAGTTGAGAGGCGCTCGAATGTTGAACCTTCGTCGAAGGGTGATAGTTTGGCAAAGTACGCTTTTCCCGAGGAGGTGAAAAAGCTTATTGCGTCCAGTTGAAACCTCTAGAAGCAGATGAGTATGCATATTTACCCATAGGGAGGGATATGACCTATAGTAGGCATATTAGGCCAGGCCTTAGTTTTCCTTTCCAATCCTTGTTATCGAGCCTAATGGAGGAGTTCAATGTGAGTTTGTATCAACTTCACCCTAATGTAATAGTAATAATAATGGCTTTCCTAGATCGAAGTAGGGAAGCGAATGTAGATCCTTGTTATGAGCTATTTCGATATGTATACCTTTTAATTAGTAATCAAGATGTAAATGGTACCTCACCTTAAGTAATAGGCTTTATGGTTGAAGGTTTATCATTCCCCCCTCCAATAGTTCTGGGTGGCAGAATGAAACCCTGTCTTTTGATTGTTCGGGAGTCTATCGAGCCCCTCGAAGGAATCCCAATGTTCTTACCAAGACAATAAGGGGAAAACATGTCATTCTCGAGAGACTTAGCGAGGACGTAAAGCATCTTTGAGGACGTAGAGCATCTTCGAGGACCTGAGCATCTTCGAGGACCTGGGCATCTAGATACTAACACTTATCACCCTACGACCACCAAGGGCCCAAAACCTTTTGTTTGGCCGAAGTGGGTTTATGAGAATATCTATGCCTCAGCTGATCATCGAGCATTCGAGGAGATGCCTTCAGAAGGTCCTGCCAGTGCATATAAGAGAAAAAAGGGTGATGGTGGACTGCCGTGTCCAAGACCTCTTCTATCAATGGGTCCTTCGCGAGGGATAATTATTGAAGAGATAGCCCCTTTATACACCTCTGAAGGTCTTTAGGATATTATTTTTAGAATTTTTCTTCTCTTTTGCTATAGTTTTTAACATATCTTTTCTTCGCGCAGTGAGCAGTGCACAGGACTTCATAGCGCTTTCGTGCAGGAGGGAAAATTTCAAGTGAGGGTACTAGTTAGGCAGTGTACCCCAGCCTATGCCCAGGCGGGGTCTGAGGAGAGGCTTCCTGTTTAGGAGGAGCCTAAGAAGAAGCCGAGGTTCAAGGAGGCTTGACCTTTCCACAAGGCTGGCGATGATGAGGTTGGTGCTAACAACCTCTACTATGATGTTGAGAATGATGACCTATCCCTGGACTATCTCGAGGACTTGGGCAACGAACCCTCGGTATGTTACCTTTATTATGTTCCTTTTTTTGCTCTTTCTAATGTCTTCGTTCTCTCAATTTGGTTTAGGTGGTTGCAGATGTTTGATCGACCTTGTAGTCAACTGGTATCTTCACCAACCAAGTCTTTTCCCTCATTCAAGGACCTATCAAAGCAGTCGTTGGGGCCGTTCGGCAAGATGAGTGTGCCAAGGTGCAGAAGGAGATAGAAGATTTGAAGGAAGACATGAAGAAGTTGAGGGAGAAAGAGAAGTGCCTGGCAAAGAAGTGTTCCCCTGAAGCTCAACACGCTCTACTAACGATCTTTGTTGACAAGTTGATGGGGTTGAAGGACTTGAAGAAAACCTTTCTTTACCTTCTGGGAATCAGGAAGACATGGGGTTGAACTGATGTTTACGGCTAGGTGGCCGTCTGTCTTACCCTAGAGCAGGCTGCGGCTCTTAAGACTCGAACTGACCCTGATGCCAAGAAGAAGATGAAAGTTGGATGGGATAATTTTTCTAGTCCAGGTGGCCTCAAGCTTTGACTCCTTGATATCATCAAGAAGGGAAAGAAGTTTCTTTCAGCCTCAGACCTTTGTGCTCTTACCGTTCCTGAGGATGATCCTAAGTCCAATAATTGAGCATCGAAAGACAGTAAAGAGGTCGTCGAGACTGATCACATCAAGGTTGGATGGACAAGACTGGTCATAGCGTAGGGTATGAGGCTAGAGATGTATGAGCTCTAATCATCTTTTAAATTAGGCTATGTTTTGTAAACTTTAATGAAGTTAATCCAATGTTTAAAATATTTTGGGATAATCGAATGTGTTTGATCAAAATTTATTAATTTAAGTGTTTAACTATTATCCTTTATACTTTATAGAATGCTCTAATGCGAGATGAGTTGGAAAAGTCTGCTCGAGAGCTAGCTATGGTTACGGTAGAGTTTTTGAAGGCTCTTACTAGGCTAACCTATTTGAGCGAGAACTTATCCACAACTAATAAAGAGTTGTCATTGTGGCAAGATGGCAGACACCCTTCGATAAAAGAAATTCTTAGCAAAGCGAAAGGTGATTCTACCACTGTTCAATCGGCTATTGCCCTTGCCATAGAGACAAAGCATGTAGTGCTAATGAACTTAATCATTAAGATAGATGATGAACAAATATCCTAGTTTGCACAAATGTCTTACTGATGCTAGGTTATATCGTACTTTCACTCAGTTGGGGGATATCAAGTGTTATCAGGACAAGGTCAAGAGGCTCAAATATCAGATTGACAAGATTGTTAAACGAGACAACTATCTAAGCAAAGAAGTTTCTAGGCTACAATGGGTTATCATCGATAACCCATTGTAGCAGTGAGATTGTAAGTCAGAATTCCCAACTTTTGAGCAAGGTGTCAGCCCATACTGCCACTATTCATCTCTAGCCTTCGAGCGCATGGGTTATCATAGGGGTCCTTAATGGGCCCTATTGGTGACATTTTCAAGCTCCTATATGACACCAAGATAGCTATGCTTTGAAAGGGTTTAGACAGAGACCCGGATTACTATATAATATTTGATGCCATTTGCAATTGGAAAGAGCGCCTTTGGTCAGAAAATAACTCCCACTCCTAGAGAGCAGGTCCTTCGAATAGGGGTCCTTCGTCTGGGGTCCCTTCGAAGGGTAAACGCTCAAAGAGGAATTCTAAGAAGAGAAACCAATCGAAGAAAAACACTCATGCTAAGTAGAAAATTCAATCTCGAAGTAGCTCCCAATCCCAGATTACGACTCCACCTGCTGGCTCTTCTAATCTAGTTCTATCGGTCGATCCTGTGGAAGAGACTTCTGATGTTGACGGGTAGGCGTCGCCAGGTGTTAAGGGTGATGTGGAAAGGGAATCATCACCTTTCATAGGTTTGATACCCCATCGAAGGCAACGTGTTAACCCTATCTCGGAGGCTTCAGAGAGCGAAGTTGATCGCTTATTTACAATTGCCACTGCGGTGAAACCAGAGAACATTCAGCAGTCTGAATGAACATATGTTTAGTATTTTATATTGCAATAAAGGTTTCTATTTGTATAACATCTAGGTAGTTAGTTGCCTTACAAGAAAATCCTAATAAGGTAGTTGATACTTTCAAAGACGAATTAATTAATTCTTTGAAAGCGAACTATTCGATTGTTTTATTAATTTCGTTGTCTAAGAACGAATTAATAGATTAGCATCGATAATATACATTCTATATGTTTGAGTTTGAATCATTAGATTACTTAACATCGAAGTTATTTCCTATCACTTGAAAATGAGATTATTTTTTGTCGCCTAGAAGCAAACATTCGATCGCTTACAAGCGAGATTATTTCCTATCGCTTGAAAGCAAGAATATTTTTTGCACTTAAGAGAAAACTTTCGATCGCTTAAAAGCGAGTATTTTTACGCTTAAAAGCGAACTTTTGATTGCTAAAGAGCTAGTATTTTCTTTGCGCTTAAAAGCAAACTTTCGATTGCTTAAAAGCAAACTTTCGATTGCTTAAAAGCGAGAATATTTTTTTGCGCTTAAAAGAAAATTTTCGATCGCTTAAAAGTGAGAATTGTTTTTTCTCTTAAAAGAGAACTTTCAATCGCTTAAAAGCGAGAATATTTTTTGTGCTTAAAAGCAAACTTTCGAACGCTTAAAAGTGAGAATATGTTTTTGCGCTTCAAAGCGAACTTTCGATCACTTAAAAGAGAGAATATCTTTTTTTTAAAAGAAACTTTCAATTGCTTAAAAGCAAGAATATATTTTGCACTTAAAAGCAAACTTTTGATTGCTTAAAAGCGAGAATATCTTTTGCGCTTAAAAGAAAACTTTCGATTGCTTAAAAGTGAGAATATTTTTTGCACTTAAAAGCGAACTTTTGATCGCTTAAAAGAGAGAATATCTTTTGCGCTTAAAAGAAACCTTTCGATCGATTAAAAGTGAGAATATTGCACTGTAACATGGGGAAGTGTCAAAACTTTCATTAGCTAAACCCGTTGCTGCACATGGTGAAATCAGCCATTCTTCAACCTCATAAGTCCTAAGGCTACCCCTTCTTACGGCTGGTGATACTGTCGAAGGTTAACTATGTTCCATCGCTTAGGAATTTGATCGCCATTCATTGAACCCAAGGTATAACTCCCCCCTGGATGAGCTTCGAGCACTCGATAAGGTTCTTCCCAATTAGGGGCAAGCTTCCCCTCTGGTTCATGCCTGTTCTTCTCATTTTTTTCTCATTATGAGGTCTCTCACCACAAACTGTGCTCCTTTCACCCTTCAATCATAATATCATTTCACCTTTTTCCTTGACTTTGGCTTCTTGAATGGATGCTGGGGTTCGTCTTTCTTCTAACAGATCCAAGTTGAGGCAACGATTATCTTCATTGCTAGCATCGCTAACTATCATCATTCTTAGACTAGGCATGCCAAATTATGCAGGTATCACAGCCTCTGAGCCATATACTAGCTTGTATGGAGTATCTCCATTGGTAGAAGACTCAACTGTTTGATAAGACCACAATACACTATGCAGTTTATTGACCCAGTTCCCCTTTGCTCATTCCAGTCTCTTTCGGATTCCATTGACAAGGATTTGGTTGGTGACTTCGACCTGCCCGTTTTCCTGGGGGTGATATGTTGATGTGACTTTTAGCTGGATCTTGAACTTCTCACACCAGCTCCTGAAGGGGTCATTTGCAAATTGGGTTCCATTGTCTGTAATGAACACCTTTGGTATACCAAAGCGACAGACGATGTTCTTCCAACAAATGGAAATGATAGATTTCCCAGGGGTTGTTTGCCAATAGCTCTGCTTTGACCCACTTAGTAAAGTAATTGACCGCTACTATCAAATACTTGAACCTCATGGGTGCTGCTGGAAAATGTCCCACCAGGTCTATTCCCCACTTATCAAATGGCCAAAAAATGTATATGCTGATCATTTCTACCTGAGGGACGTGGGTTACAGGTACATGTTTTTGACATTGGTTGCAAGCCTAGATATGGTGGTTAGCATCCTCGAACATGGTTGGCTAATAGTACCCAGCGCAATCATTCTCCTTGCTACCGATTGGGCTCCCTGATGACTGCCGCAGATTCCCTCGTGGACTTCCTGCAACAAGTACTGTGCATCGGTAAGGGTAACACATCGAAGTTAGGGTTGTAGATACCCCCTTTGATACTAAGTCTCATCCTGTATAACATACTTGGGTGCCTTGAGTTGAACCTTTCAGACTTCGATGGGGTTTTTCGGGAGCAATCCATCTTGGAAAGTATCGAAAGATTGGGGTCATCGATGTTTCTCCTTCAAAAACTGCCGTCACAATAATTTCCCCTAAGCTTCATTGATATAAGGTTTCAAACAGTACTTACTTCTGCGCCAATCCACTGAAATCAGAAGAAGCCAATTTTCTCAAGGCATCTGCCTTGTGATTTTTTCCCCTTGGTACCTGTGAAAGAGTACATGATCGAAAGCATTTTAATAAAGGTTTCACCACCTCCAAGTAGCGCTGTAGACTAGCATTCCGAGCCTTGTACTCCCCATTCACCTGATTGACCACAATATATGAGTCACTGAATATTTCCACATCTTCTACCCTCATCTCCTTAGCCAATCGAAGACCAGTGATCAAAGCCTCATACTTTGCTTTGTTTTTTGTGGCTCTGAACTTGAAATGCACGGTGTAAGGGTAATCAGTACCATCGGGGCTAATGAGCAGTGTCACTACCCCACTTCCCCCTGAATAAGATGATCCATCTATGAAAAGCTTCCATACTCATTTCTCCTCAGTCTTACAGACGTCTTCGATGGTGTCCTTAATTTCCACAATGAAATCTGTTAAGGCTTGCCCTTTGATCACAGCTCTGGGGTGGTAGTGTATACCATGTTCCCCCAGTTCTACGGTCAATTTCATCATTCTCCCCGAGGACTCGGGTTTTAGGAGTATCTGCCCGATCGAATAATTGGTGAGCATGAATATGGGATGACCCTGGAAATAAGGTCTCAACCTTCGAGCGGCATGAACCAATGCTAAAATTAGCCTCTCTATAGCAGTATACCTTGTTTCAAGGGCCTGTAGGGCCCTAATAATGAAGTATATAGGGTGTTGTTGTCTTTCTTTCTCCTTCACTAGTACGACACTAATAGCCAGGGCAGATGCTGAGATATAAAGGTACAAGACCTCCCCTTCCCCGGCTTCATTAACGTAGGCAGGGTTTTGAGGTGTTCTTTTAAAGTTGTGAAGGCCTTCTCACAACTTTCCGCCCATTTAAACTTTTTGGCTTTGGAAATTTTCTTAAAAAGGGTAGATGCTTCTCCGCACCCTTCGATAAGAATTTGCTTAACGCTGCCAAGCATGCTGTCAATCTTTGAATTTCTTTCACATTACGAGGACTTCTCATATTCATCAAGGCTTCCACTTTCTCTGGGTTAACATCAATGCCTCTCTCTTAGACCATGAATCCTAGAAATATTCTAGCACCAACTCCAATCACACAGCTCAAAGGATTCAGCTTTAAATTTGCTCCTCGTAAACCCTCAAATAGTTCACCCAACTCCTGCAAAAATTGATCGTAGGTTATGCTCTTTACCACCATATCATCAACATAGATTTCTAGGTTCTTCTTAATCTTCTTATCAAAGATTTTGTCCACCAACCGTTGGTAAGTAGGCCCGGCATTTTTTAACCCAAACGGCATTTTCCTATAACAGATATGGCCATATCCGTGATGAACAAATTTCTATCCTTGTCCTCTTCTGCCATGAGTATTTGGTGGTAACCTTTATGTGCATAAAAAATGCTACGATTTGATACCTATTATTGCCCCCACCAGCTGATCCATCAAAGGCAATGGATAGCTATCTTTTGGGCGACACTTGTTCTAATCTGTGAAGTCAATGCACATGCGCCATGCCCCATGCCCCATATGGTTTTAGGACCAGGACTGGGTTGGTCAACCATTAAGGTTAAAACACCTCTTCGATAACCCCCGTTGTAAGAAGTTTTTCCACCTCCGACTTTATCGCCTCAGCCCTCTCAGGGGCAAACATTATTTGTTTCTGCTTAACAGGTTTTATCGAAGGGTCAATGTTCAACTTGTGGACAGTCAATTCTGCAGGCACCCCAGTCAAATCTGAAGTGTCCCAGGAAAAGACATTATAGTAATGATCCAACAGAGCCTTCAATTCCTGTATTACCAACTCCGGCATCATTCTTCTCACCGCTATGGTCCACACGTCTCGAATGAAGAGTGGTTAGGTATCGGCTGGCCCAGCTTTCCCATGCATCGAAGATACACTTCTCGCTTTCCCCACAAATTTTACTCCTTTTTAGTTATAATTTCGAGCAACTGCCTGATCTTCACTGATGGATGCCACTCCATTTTCCATTGGGAACTTCATCATCAAATGGTATAGTGACCATACTGCTCGGGTCTGGCACATCCATGGTCTTCCCATAATTACATTATAAGGAGAAAAAGCATCGATGACTGTAAAGCTGCAGTGCACCGTAACCCCCATATTCCCACCAGCTACCCTCACAGGTAGGGTTATCTTCCCAATTGGGTAAACTGTCTTTCCAGTAAATCCTGACAAAGGTTAAGTGGATTTTTTCAGTTTCGTACGCCCAATCCCAAGTTGATCGAAACAACCCAAAAACATGATCTCCACTCCACTTCCAATGTCAAAAACACCATTTTCACTTGCGTGCTTCCAACCATTGTCGAAATAACCATGGGGTCAGCATGGAGGGGTTTGGTTCGGAACTGCATATGCCTCAGAGAAAGTGATCATTTCATCTGATCAAAGACTCTTCCCCGTCGGTTTTCCTGCTGGAATACGTCGTGACCGTGCTTTCATAATTGCATTCAAAGATCTTTCACTAACAACACCACTGATGCATTAACTACCCTGTGTACAGCAGAATTCCCTTTGTTCCTATTTTTTGACGAAGGGTTGCACTGTGGCTCATCGCGGCATTCATTCTGTTGCCCCTGGGGGGCCACAATCACCCATATTTCCATTATTAAAGTTCTTCTGAGGGGGCTAACTGTTTCTTCGATCATTCTTTTACCTCATGTTGTCATCTCGATATGATTGGCGAAAAGGTTATTTTAAGGGGCCTTCTCTTTCACACTGGTCAATTTCCATCCGAAGGTGGGTGCACTCATTTGGGCTATACTCATAATCCTTGTGGTGGTCGCAGAACTTGTTGGTGGCTCTCCTATTCACGAAGGCACATTTGGTATCATTCATGGGAAGCGGTGGCTTGAAAATTCCTCTGTGAATACTCCATATGTCTGCTGGGGAATAACGCATGGGCATATACTTTTCGAAGGTTGGTCTTTCAATCGGCCTCTTACCCCGAGGGTCGCTAGACTTAGACTGCTTAGCCATTAGCCCTTATTTCTTCTTTCGATTGGCCTCATCAACCTTTGACTGTTGCTCTACAATTTCTTGGAGTTTTGAAGTTTCTTCGGGGCATTCATTGTCAGTTTTCTATACAACTCCATGCCCTTCATTCCCAACAAATACCCCTGAATGATTTCATTTTCCATACCTTCGACCACCCCCAGGCTGTCATCGACATACCTATGGTACAAGGCGATGGTGGATTCCCCTTGCTTATCCTTTGTTTGGTACAGTTCCATCAATGTTTTGGTGAATTTCTTTTTCTGGAAATACTGACTCAATAAGGCCCACTGAAGTCTCGATACAATTGCAACGAATCTGGGAGGTTGTCGCCGTACCTCTCAAAGTTAATACTTTTAAGCCCTAATGCTTCCTATCTACAATTAAGTAGATAATGAAAAGTCGGGATCATCCACGAGAAGGGGGATATTTTTAAGTGTTTAAACATATAGCGAAGAAAACATACTACGTATATACATATGTAGATACATACAAAAGCATGTAAATGGGTGGGGGTTGGTTTTTTTTCCTAATTTATCAAATTGAAAGACAACGATTAGCAAAGCAAGAAAACTATGCTAATCATGCAATACAACTAAAGAGATGATTAAAATGATAATTAACAGAGCCTCGGGGGCAATCGAATTCCACTTCCAAACTTCCTATAGTTCATTGATTCATTCACTCATTCAATTGCATTTATTGTCTATGGGGAATGTTATCACTTCTCAATCGAAGATCAACATTCATTCCTCCTTAATAGTAGTTTGCAAATACAAACAACGACCACTTGCAAAACTCATTAATGATCACCCTAGACAAACAACATCATAGGGGTATTTCATCAATGACATTTCACCCAAAGGACCATAGGTTTGATAACAACAAGCCTTCGAGAACAATCCATATTAACATACTCATTTAGCAAGAGTTACCACACATTATACACAAGAAGTTCTAAATCCATGCTTTTGGATTTCATATCAAATGAGTTAAGAAATTTGCAACTTTCCTAACACTTTAACATTTCAATCATACAATCATTTCATATACTCAAACAACCCATGGTATAAATGAGGTAAAAGACAACATTAATGGCATAATAAATGCTCTCCAATAAATGTTCATAAATGACCAAATATAGAATCTTACTACATAGGTTTGGAAGCTTCAATCAATTGCTCCCAAGAACTAGATTTAGCTACAAGAGTTAATACTAATTAATGCTAACAAACAAAACGTACTACAAGAGAATTTAAAGATGAAAAATGGTGAAAACTAGGGTTAGAAATAGTACCAAAATGCAGAAAGAAGAAGATGTGATTGAGAGGAAAGAGAGTGCTATTTATAGTACAAAAAGGATAAGGTTAGGTTCTGGCCACCCATTGGTTACGACTTACGACGGGTTCGTCGCGACTTGCTACGGGTGCCAGAACTTAACCTTGTCTTGTTTTCTTCTTCTTATGGTAAACACTTATCTTCAGAATGATTCCTCTCATTTTTCAAGTCTTCAACTCTTTGAAGAAAGTCTTCAAAGTTTTCAAAAATGGTCTTCGATGGCCTCATGTCTTCAAAGCAAGTCTTCAAAGTCTTTGAAAAGTGATCTTCAATGGCCTCCAGTCTTCAAGCCTCCATGTTCTTCCTTTGTCATGCAAAATCCACTTAGAAGAGGTAAAAGAGCGTAAAGTTGCTCTTACCCCTCCTAAGAGAATTGCAAGGTAAAACACATGTTCTTGTTAATAAAAGAGCACAAAAGTGACCCCAAAAAGTACTAAATTATACACATAAAATGGACACATCAAACCTCTCCACACTTAAACCTTAATCGTCCTCGAGTAAGAAAAGATCCAAGCATACGAAGGAAATGACACATCCACATCCTAACTACTATTCCCCCGAGTCAATACCTCACAAAACTCTCAATATCACACATCCCGATGTTAAAGTCAAATGAGAAGTTTCCCACAACCCCCATTCCTAAATCTACCCAAACCATATCAACCCATCAATTCATTGATATCCATAAAACATCTCCAAATCCAGAATTGACAATCCCAAATCCAATGGTACAAGGTGAAGCTAAAGACATGTATAAGGTTCAAAACACATGCTCCACTTTATACCAATATATCAACCTGAAAACAAAGTATATTAACGATCAAGAGTTTCATAACTTACTTCATCTTTCCCCGCTAAATTTTCCACTCCCAAGAGGTCTCAAGACGCCAAGCTACCTGATCCATCCATACGGCCACCGCAACCTTATGAATCCAACGCCAGCAAATGAGTGAACACATAACACTTTTTTTCTTTTTCTCTCTTTCTCTCATTTTGCCTAGGAGCCCTTTCGTTTTTATCTTAGCCACACGTCATGTTTCTTCAGCTTACATCTCACCTTTTTCCACATATTTAGCCTCTCATTTTTTCCTAGGTTGCCCTCTCAGGCTTTTGACCTATCCTGGCCCCCAATGTTGCTTAAGATGCCCTCCCAGGTTTTCAACTTAGTGGGATTATTTTTATGTATACATTTTTTTCTTTATATATATATATATATATATTCATGTTTCTCCAATCCAAAAGTAGCAAAGGACTTTCCAAATGTTAAGGGTAAGAAAAATATAAAAGCCAACATCATCTAAGTATATCAGCAAAAAAGCATCCCAAAACAAAAGGGGAAAATATCCAAAACAAAGCAAAAGAATTATCCAAAAGTAGCAAGTCTAACAAAATGTCTCCAACCCCAACCGTGAATTTAGTAGATACCGCTCCCCACACTTAGAACACTACATTTCCCTCAATGTAGACAATAGGGCAAAAGCGTACAAAGCGAAGTATGGAATAAAAAAAGTTTGATAAAAAGGTTTTTCCTAAGTAATCAAGCTGGTATCCTGGGATTATTTGAAACAAAAATACAAAACAAAAAAGAGGATGTAACATGGAGAAAAATAGGCTTGGGATGGAAGATGTGTTCAAATGGGGAAATGGTGAAAGGTGGCTGAATATGGGCAGCTTGGAAAGAAGATTATTATAATGCACAAATCATAAGTAAAGGTGATCAATGGTTACACATGGAATGTACCGGGAGAGATGGAGGTGGAAGTTTCTGTTGCACTTTGGTGTATGGATTCAATAAGGTGAAAAAAGACTTTCGTTATAGGAGTTTATGAGAGGCCTTGAAAACAGAAGGAAAGCCTGGCTGGTAATAAGGGATTTCAACTCCTCCCTATTACCAGAAGATAGAATGGGGGGCGACTGCTAGCTGAAAAGGAAACTTTAGATTTCAGAGAAGTAGTGGATACACTGAAAAGGGAGCAAATGAAAACAATGGGAGCATATTACACAGGGTGTATCAGAAGAGGTGGAGATGATAGAATAAAGAGTAATTTAAATTGAGGTTTAGTCAATGAAGCCTGGCTTGAAGAGATGAAGGAGGCCTTCTGTGAATCAATAATGATCTTATGTCAGACCATCTACCCCTAATTATCATATTTAAAACCAAAGGATTTAAAATGCAAACACCTTTTAAGTACTTTAATATGTGTGCATATTATGGAATGTTCAAAGAGACTGTTGCAGGAGTATGGAGAACAAAAACAGTCAACAACCTGAGTGATCTAGTAGCTTTACTGAGCAGGTTGGAATTACCATTGAAAAAGCTGAATCAAATGGAGTTTGGGGGTATAGGGGAAAGGGCAAAAAAGAGCAGGTAAGAGTTGGCAGAGGGTTCAGGAGAGATTAAATGGAGATCCAGGCTCCAAAAGTTTGCAGGAGGAAGAACACAAGGCCAGAAAAGAAGCAAAAGACCTAAGGGCAGCTGATTTCAGTTACCTAGAGCAAAAAACAAAAGCTGATTGGTTGAATTATGGGGACAGACCAACCAAGCTTTTCTATGCATCTTTAAAGATGAGGCAGTACCAGAACAACATTCTAGAAACAACCAAAGGAGATAAACTGGTTACTGACCAAGTAGAGGTGGAAGAAGAATTCATCAGGCATTTTAGAGATTAATTGGGGGTAGAAAAGAGAACAGTGAAGCTAGATCCTGAATTAGTTTTATATGGATAAGTGATAAGCATGGACAAGCAGGTTTAACTGATCAAAGCTATAACTGATGAGGAGATAAGAAAAGCTATGAATGGTATCCAATCTTTTAAAAGCCCAAACCTAGATGGCTACTCCAGTAAGTTTTTTAAAGACTGTTGGGAGATAGTGGGAAAGGATGTGATACCAGCATTGAAGTTCTTTAATGGAGACAAAATCCCAAGGAGATTCAAGAATGCAGTATTAGCCCTGATTCCAAAGGTGCCCCAACACCAGAAACTAGCAGATTACAGGCCAATAGCCTGTTGCTCTGTAATCTACAAAACCATAACAAAAGTCCTATGTAATAGGCTAAAAGAGGTGCTCCCTGACATCATCAGTAACAATTAGTGTGCCTTTCTTAATGGCAGGTTCATAGCTTGCAACACACTCTTAACACATGAGTTATTACACAAATACAAGGTGGAGAAAATGAAGGCAAGATGTGTGGCTCATGTGGACATAAGCAAGGCTTTTGATTTCCTGAACTGGGAGTTTCTTTTGAAATGGTTAGAGGAGCTGAGATTTCCAATGCAGATGATAGAATGGATTAAGGAGAGTGCAATGGAGTTTGATATCTGTTTAAACATGAATGGAAACTTGGCTGATAGTTTCAGAGCAAGAAGGGGAGGGGGGTGAAACAAGGAGATCCAATGTCCCCACTCCTATTTGTAATAGGAATGGAGTACTTAACAAGACTGTTGAACAGAGAATACCAGAAATGAGGGATAGAGTTCCATCAACGATGTAAAAAGGAAAATGTGCATTCACTTTTGTTTGCAGACGACCTCTTCTTGTTTAGTACTGCCAGCAGGAAATCCATGGAGGGCATCAAAAGAACCTTGGCTGTTTTCATGCATGTATCATGTTTGGCTATAAATGAGGAGAAGTCAAGAATATATTTTTCCAGGATGGAGGAGCAGCAGAAGGAAAACCTAGCCCTATCTCTGAATATCAGGCAAGGGAAGCTGTCAATGAACTATCTAGGCCTGCCTATTTCTTCAACAAAATGGAGCAGACAAGATTGAAAGCTGATTATTGAGAGAATCAAAGAGAGGATCATGAGCTAGTCTACCAAAAACCTATCCTATGCAGGTAAATGCAACTTATCAATGGGGTGCTGCCGAGCATGATAGGTTATTGGTCAAGGGTTATGAAAATGCCTGAAGAAATACACAAAAGGGTGACAAAATTGTGTTCGGATTATCTATGGGACAGAGATGAGGGACAAAGAAGCTTCAATGCAATTGCTTAGCAGATTTTTTGCAGAGGAAAACAGAAAGGTTGATTGGGGTTAAGGGATCCCTCCACGTGGAACAGGGCATCCTTGTGTAAACACATTTGGGATTTGTCACAAAAGAAGGATATTCTCTGGGGCAAATAGGCACATGAGTATTATTTAAAAGGGCACAATGTAGGATATTGGAGGTTTTCCACCACCCAAAGTTGGCCATGGAAAGAGATAATGAAGATAAGAGATGGTTATTTCCTTAGACTGAATCAATGTGTGAACAGCAAAGGACAAATGAAAATAGCTGCAGTTTATATCATGATGATGGGAGGAAAGGATGTCAAGCACAAAAACATGTTAGTTTGGAACAAATTAATCATGCCCAAAGAAAAGGTTTTCCTGTGGTTGTTAATCAACGGGAAACTGCCCACAACAGATAGACTGCGGGCCTTTAATATTCTCTCAGGATATCATGCCTGTGTGTTGTGCCAAAAAACACAAGAAACAATTTTTCATCTGTTCTGTGACTGTGATTATTTGAAGGAGATGCTGGATTTGCCTCAGTTTCCTCACTACTGCTCACTGATGGAATTTAAGAGGAAGCTATGGTGGATGATTAGGAAGAAGGATGGTACCAAGCTTGGAAAGTTGGTTTCCAGTTTGTATGGAATCTAGCAGAAAAGAAATAGAAGGAGTTTTGGAGGCAAAGCACTGAAGGCACAGGTACTCTACTTTCAGGTGGAAATCGAGCAAAATGGAGGCAAGGAAGAAGACAGTTTGAAGAGTAAAAGATAGAGATTAGTTAGTTGATGTACATGATAAGAGGAAAAAGATTGTAATAGATTGGGAGAGAAGATCAAATTTTCTAAGTTTTTGGGCTGATTATAATATGAAAACTGTCCATCAAATTTTTTTTTGTAAAAGATTATTTAACATTTCTATCATCATGATTTGATCTCATACAATATATTATCTTTATATATATATATATATATATATGTATTTTATTTTTTTTGAGTTGAACGTGGTATTTTGTAACTTAAATATCATACTGTTTTATACTATATTTTAAATATATTAATATTTAAATACAGATCGTTATGTGTTTAAATTAAGAAAGTACATCACTCCACATTTAAGTTAGAAAGTATTATAATTATTTTATAGATTATGAAAATGTCGTGACTAAATATTTATTAAATTAATTACCCCTTCCATTTTACTATATTTGACACACTTTTCTTCTTCTTTTTTTGTTTCTTTTATATTGACACATTTTCTCTGTTTTAGTAAGATTTTTCTTAATTTGATTCACTCATTCTATTTTTTTTTCGTTCTAAATTCAATTTCATTAACTTACTCCCTTTAACCCAGTTCAAATTGCATATCGTCATCATCATATTGTTCAGAAAACATGTTTGACAGTTGATATGTTTACTTACTTTTAATAAGGGTTAATAAAAAATTAATTTTGGAAACTCTCCTTGTTACGACGAATACAGTAATATTACATAAAATAATATTATTACTATATATCTATTTAAATATGGGGTTAAAGTTTAATTGAGAATAGTATCAAAAAATTAAGTGTGCAATTTAACTGGAACAGAGGCAGTATCTTATATCACATCCACACAATTTAGATGTGAGATAGGAAGGAGGAAGCATTTGTACTCAATTTTGGAGAACTTCATTTTCATTCATGTCAACTGTAATCGATCGTTCTTAATCAATTTCTATCAATGTACCAAATACTTATTCGGTCTTATAATTACAAAATGTTACGTGTGACAAATCATCCTTAAATGTGTGTAATTAGGTAATTCATAGAATAACGGCTGGGCTTTTTGCTCGGTCATGTGTGATCCAAGTTCAATTTCCTCTCCCCCCCCCCCCCACCACACACACACACCCAAATTGTTGTATTATTATGGCTCTCTTATCCTATACATAGTTCATTTCACCATTATGACTCTCTTATCCTATGCACCAATTACCGTGTGGACTTGGCTCTCTTGTCCTTTACACCAATTAGAGTGTGGGCTTGCCATAGAAGGTCCACCCCAAAAGTTGTGTGAGTCAAATGAGGAGTTTCACCCCCTTTTTGTAAGATCACGACTGAATAAAGCGTGATTAAAAAAAAAGTGATTCATAGAATTGGTAATAAAGAATTGTGCTTCATTTGCTGCCCGGTCAGTTGTGATTTCTGGCATCGATTTTGCAGCTTGAGCTTGACCTGAGATATTATAGTGAGGTCTTATCGCCCGATTACCCTAAACAAGCTTTGAAGAAAGACGCATTTCACCCGAAACGTGCTTGTTCCTTGTTCACAAACAAACACAATCCAAAACGCAAAAGTACGATAGCGCATTTTTTTAATGAACCCCGTGTGGTTGTAAGCTCCCCCGAAAAGTCCAAATCAATGCGAATATCCCTTCATCATGATTCATCTCCTATTTTTGGCTTTTTAACTCAACCTTTCTCCTTTTAGTTTGTGCTATAACAGTGTGTTTTCCATTATGGAACATCCTCCTAATTATTGTTGTTAGAGTGTTTTAATTTTTTACAATTTACTGGGACACATTAAAATTATAATCTATTAAGGCATTCGAAAGTGTCCTAATATATTATAAATATAGGAACGCAATAAAGTGATACAATAAGTTATCAAAATAAGAACATTTTTTATTTGTTGAGCATATATTGATAATATCATGCGAAAATTAAATAATAAAAATTGAACAAACAATTAACATATGTGTTAGAGTAAATCATGTTTCTGATTAGATTATAATTGATTCTGGATAAGTCATGTTGACTAAGCTAGAGTTCTACTCATATTCTGTTACCTCATTGTACTCTATGTATTCCTGTCAATAATACATTATTATTTACGGAAAATACATCTTGTCATAGTATCAGAGCAGCGTTCTGATTCACCTTCCAAAACCTAAAAAAAAATTTGGCTGCCACCCCTTCTTCTTCCTCTAGCGGCCGAACTCCTTGTTCCGTTCTCATCATGGCCAGTGAAAAATTATCATTTAATACCCTTCTCCAAATGCTACAAATTCAACTCAATAAGTCCAACTTCCTTATCTGGAAACGTCAAATTGAATACGTTCTCCGCCCTCAGAAGCTTTTCGGATATCTCGATGGGTCGATTCCACGCCCAACTCTTCCCGCTCTATCGACTACAAGCTCAATGTCTTCCACTTTTGCCGCCGCCCTCCGCGCTCCTCCCACTGACAGTGCGGCGGCTCAGGCGGCTTACACTATCACCAAGGACGCTTATGACCTTTGGATTGATGAAGACCAGAGGGTCCATAGTCTACAGTTCTCCTCTCTCTCTCTTTCTCCCGAAGCCCTCTCCGAACTCCCGGCCTCGTGTGTGACTGGCAAGGACACCTGGGACAGTTTTTGCACAACTTTTCAGAACAGTAGCACATCCATCATTCTCTGCCTTCGTGCAGATGCCCACGGTACACGTAAGAGTGGTACGGTTCATGAACTTCACTTACAATTTAAAGACATTTTTTAGCAGTTATCCCTTATGGGTTCTCCTGTTTCTAATGATGATCAAATCATCTGGTTTTTAACTGTTCTCGGGTATGAGTTCAAGGATTTCTCTGCACCTCTAATTAATTCTTCCCCTACCCCGCTTTATGCTGATGTTTTGTCTCGTGCCAAGAATCATGAGGCATTTTTGAAAAATCTTCAAGGCAATTCGGTACCTGCTTCTGGCTTAGTGGCATTCTCTGCAGGTGAGCAGCCCCTTGCCGGGCGTACTTGGGATCACGCACCGGCCAGGGGCGGCGTCGTATGAGGTTCACGTGCCGCCCGAGGTGGTCGATATGGTGGTCGCAGAGGCGGTCGTTCTGGCTCTGGTCTTGGTCAGTTCAAGGTTGGGGCCAGTTCTGGATGCGGCCGTCCCCATTGTACCTGGTGTGGTCATCCGGGCCATTATGCGGCTACCTATTACAAGATGTTAGCACATACTCGTCGTTCAGACTCCACGCACTTGACTGACAATTTTCAGGCTTCACTACAGATAAAACCACACTCTCGCGCATCCGACTGGTACGTTGATTCTGGTGCCACCAGCCATATGGCGTCTTCAGCATCTGGACTTGACAATGTCGCACCTTACTCTGGTAATTCCTATGTTTCTATTGGTAATGGTGCTCCTGTTCCAATTTCTCACATTGGTGATTCTCGAATTTCTGATACTTTCACACTGTCTGATGTTCTGGTTGTTCATGTCATCACTAAGAATTTACTGTCCATTAGTAAACTGACCAGGGATTTAAATGTCTTTGTTACTTTTGATGATCGAAACTTTGTGATTCAGAACAAAGTGTCCAAGGAAGTCATGGGCAAGGGCCACAATGAAGGCGGCCTGTACATATTGGACAAGGGTGGCGCATCACTCTTTTCCTTCTTGCAGCAGAATACTGGACGGGTATCTTTTGAGCTTTGGCATGCTCAGCTGGGGCATGTGCCAGCCTCTATCATCTCTGGTTTACAGAAGCCTGGTGTCCTGTCAGTTTCTTCTTTATTACCCAAACCGCATACTTGCGCTCCATGTGTTATGGCAAAGGGGCAGTGGTTAGCTTTTGTTGAGAATAATAAGCGTGTTGCGCACGTCCTGGATTTGATTGATTGTGATTTGTGGGGGCCTTCCCCAGTTTTGTCTCCAAATGGTTTTTCTTATTATGCCTTGTTTTTGGATGATTATTCTCGCTTTACCTGGTTTTTTCCCTTGCGTAAAAAATCCAAGTTTGTCGACACTTACTTGCAGTTCGAGGCTTTAGTTGAGAATCAATTTAAGTCCACAATTAAGGTTTTTCAAAGTGACGGTGGCACTAAGTTCTTAAATACGCGCTTACGCTCCCATTTTGCCTCCAAAGGCATTCATCATCAAGTTTCGTGCCCTTACACCCCGCAGGAAAATGGTCGGGCCGAGCGTAAGCACAGACATGTTGTCAAAATGGGACTTGATATGCTCTTTCATTCCCATCTGCCCCTGTCAAGATGGGATGATGCCTTTGCTACTCTGGTTTACACCATTAATTGGCTTCCCACTCCGGTGTTACAAGGAACTTCTCTGTATGGACTTCTTTATCATCGTGATCTGACCTACTCGAACTTCCATCCCTTTGGTTGTCGAGTATTTCCTTATGTTCTTCCTATGGCCCCTCACAAGTTATCTCCACAGAGCATTCCTTATGTTTTCATCGATTACAATTGTTATTATAAGGGCTTTCGCTGCCTTGATCTTGCCACTGGCAAGATTTTTGTCACTTGTCATGCGCGTTTCGATGAAGGTTGTTTTCCTTTTGCCTTATTTTCAACCTCGGCCACTGGCTCCGCTCTCTTGAATTTGAACGTTTCTATTTTTCTGGACTCCGATGGTAGTCTTGGTCTGCCCCTCTCGACTTATGATCAGCCGTCTCCTATGCCCGACTCTATTTGCTCATCGAACTCTGTTCTGCTGATTGATGACCCGTCCACCCCATCCCAGTCACCGATGGCCAGCTCTCCTCCCTCTGCGGCATCATCTTTGGGCACCTCTGATATTCAGTCCCTGGCGCCCTCTCCGGTTCCTTCTCATCCAGCTTCTTCTTCGCAGCGTCGTACTCATCGCATGGCTTCTCGATCTTTCACTGGGGCTGTTTTGCATTGAGACTATTCTAGTCTTGTGGCTCATGGCCTACTTGATGCCCTACTTGCACAGTCGGAGCCCACAGATTATTGTTCGGCGTTGAAGAACCCATCTTGGGTTGCTGCGATGAATGAGGAGATTGCTGCCTTACGGGGACATCATACTTGGGATCTTGTTCCATGCCCTTATGGTGTCAATGTTGTTGGCTCCAAATGGGTTTACCGGCTGAAGTATCGTCCTGATGGTACGGTTGATCATCACAAAGCTCGCCTTGTTGTGCAAGGGTTCTCTCAGATTCCGGGCTTTGACTTTGATCATACTTTTAGTTCGGTTGTCAAGGTCTTCACTATCCGAACCGTTCTTGCCATTGCCACTATGCGGTCCTGGCCTCTTCATTAGTTGGATATCAAGAACACCTTCTTGAACGGTATTCTCTATTCTCCATTCTATATGGCGCAACTAATTGGTTACAAGGACTCTTTTCATCCTGATTATGTCTGCCGCTTGGGAAAGGCTATTTATGGTCTTAAGAAAGCTTCTCGAGCATGGTTTCAGCAGTTCATCACCTATTTATCTCAACTCGGGTTTTGGTGTAGTTCTGTCGACACTTCCCTTTTTATTCTCTCTCGAGGCTCATCCTTGCTCTTTCTCCTGGTCTATGTTGATGATATTATTCTCACAGGTAATGAATCTGAGCTTCTTCAAAATTTTATTGATCGGACACATCGGGAGTTTGCTATTAAGGATTTTTGGGTGCTCTCCATTACTTTCTTGGCTTCGAAGTATCACCCACTTCCTTGGGTCTGCTTCTCGGTCAAGCTAAGTATGCTCGGGATATTCTCACTCGTGCAGTATGTCCAATGCGGTCCCAGTCTCTACCACTTTTGTTCCTGGTTTGCAGCTACACAGCTCCACTAGTCCGCCATTTCAGAATTTGACGCTGTATCAATCTCTTGTTGGTGCCCTCCAATATCTGACGATTACTCATCCTGATCTGGCATTTGCGGTCAATACCGTCAGTCAGTTTCTTCAGGATCCTCATACTGACCATTATGCCGCAGTCACTCGGATTATTCACTACATCAGAGGCACTCTCCATTTCAGCCTCACTTTTCGCTCGGCCAGTACCCCTGAGGTTTTAGGGTATTCGGATGCTGATTGGGCTTGTTGTTTTGAGACTCGCCGATCTACGTATGGATATTCAATCTTTCTTGGTGGAAATATTATTTCTTGGAGTGCTAAGAAGCAACCTACAGTCACTCGATCCAGCACTGAGCCTGAGTATCGAGCTCTTGCCAACACTGCCTCGGAGATGGTCTGGTTGACTCATTTGCTTTGCGACCTTCGTCTTCCGCTTTCGAGATCCCCATTGCTGTTATGTGACAACAGTAGTGCCATTTTCTTGGCTCAAAATCTGGTTGCTCACAAGCGGGCCAAGCATATTGATATCAACTATCATTTTGTTCATGAGTTGGTGACATCTGGTAAGCTGCATGTCGCCCATGTCTCCACTGCTCTTCAAATTGCTGACATCTTCACCAAAGGACTTTCTTGTCCCCCTCTTTGAGTTCTTCCGGTCCAAGCTTTGCGTCACTGAACATCCGATGCTTCGCTTGAGGGGGGGTGTTAAAGTAAATCATATTTCTGATTAGATTATACTTAATTCTAAATAAGTCATGAAGACTAAGCTAGAGTTCTACTCATATTCTGTTACCTTATTGTACTCTATATATTCCTGTCAGCAATACAATATTATTTAAGGAAAATACATCTTGTCAATATGCAAAAACAACAATATTTTATTAATCATTCATGCATACAATCAAAATGCTTAAATTGCAGATAATCAAAGCATAAATCACGTTTTCAAGTAATCACAAAGTGATGGAGTCATGAGTAAACTCGCTGCCCTTGAAACAAATGAGTCTCATCATGAACATCGTTCCCTAGGATAAAACCATAGTAGGTAAACAATTAACACATAAAAGTTACATGGGATTCACGCAAGGCTCAAAGGACTATCACTGATAGAGAAAGAAAGAAGTGAGACTCAAGTTTAGAAGAAATGAGGAGCCCGAGAATGATGCGAGTTTTCTGACTGACTTAGAGGCACTATTTATACTGCTCTAAAAGACCTTAATCATGGAAACATGATATTCTGATTTTTTTGTATTTAGAGAAGAATATTCTCCAATCACCAACTCACCAAATCTGAGACATTCCATTAATACTCGAATCAAATCTGCTAGAAATGGAAGAAATATTTGCACAAAATTCTTCAGCGTATTAAACATGGTAAACCGCATATTCATTTAAGACAAGATATCTCACAAAATATAGAAGTATTTTGTTCTTATTTCTTAAGAATTACACACAAGAAAATTCCATAAATACTATGCGGTTGGGCCTTCCAGAGACTTCCACACGGTCTATATGCATTTTGGATAGTCTAGAGAAAAATTACTCAAGGCCAATTTCTGCCCATTTTTTGTCTTTCAAGAGTGACATTTCAAACATTCATCCGTTTTGAGAGTTTAAATAGTTGATTTTATAGTACTCGCGGAGGAGAACCCAAAAATGACATCCACTGACCCAAAATCTATTCGGGTGCCACTCAAAACGAAAACCAAAAAGTTGACAAATTTCAACCTTTTAACCATCATTTTCCAACAATCCCCCCCATGAATAGATATTGATGTAGGAATCAGAACAATCACGTCAGACACGGAGTTTGACTTTGTGTTAGATTCATTTCTATGGCATAGATGCTACATAGGATAAGTAGGTGTCACCCTTTGAACTTTTCCTTAAGAGAGTACACTTAGCCCATTGGTTAGGAAGTAGACGTGATGTCCTTGACCTTCCCCTACCACTTGTGTGAACGACAATGCACTTCCCACAGACATCTTTCCTAGCCCTTGCACTTTCCTTGGTTGTGTCCATTAATCAAGCCATGTCACACACCTAGTTCTGTAAGGTTTCAAAAGAATTGTGTCCTAACAATTCCCTTTCGAAGTGGCCACACTTCTCGCTTACATAGGTGATTCTTGGTGTAAGAGCAGTCCCATAAATTACTGCGTTATTTTGAATACTACACACTCGATGCCTTGAATAATTAAAAGCAATTTAATGCTTAACCTTCATTCACAACATTGTTTGTTCATCATAGGAATAAGGCAGGAGGTATGAAACCCCCACAGTGATCGCGATGGGTCTTTGCAGTTTAGTTGTCCTTTTGAACCTATATCTTGGGATCACCAGTCACATGGGTTGGGTGTCCACGTACGTAACCCATCATTTTATGGACTTCAATCTCATTCCTCTCGATGATGTTTCAACTACCTCTTGATTCAACCCTTTAGTCAAGGGATCGGCTATGTTGTCCTTCGACCTTAAATAGTCAAATGTGATCACTCCAGTTGAGAGAAGTTGTCTAATGGAAATGTGTCTCCATCGAATATGATGAGACTTTCCATTATAGAGCATATTTTGAGCCTTGCCAATAGCAGATACACTATCACAATGTATACATATGACTGGCACAGGCTTTGTCCATCTAGAAATGTCCTCTACGAATTGAAGGAGCCATTCAGCCTCCTCACCCGCCTTGTCTAAGGAAACAAACTTGGATTCTATTGTGGATCGAGTAATAACCAATTGTTTACAGGACTTTCACGAGACTACTCCTCAACCTAGTGTAAATACATAACCATACCCACTAATGGATTTCAGATCCTTTATATCATGTATCCAGTTTGCATCACTGTATCCTTCAACTACAACTAGATAGCTTGTATAATGTAGACTATAATCACGAGTAAAGCGTAGATATCTCAATACTCTAGTTATCGCTTTCTAGTGAGTCATACCGGGGTTACTTGTGTATCTACTCAACCTACTTACAGTGTAAGCAATGTATGGTCTAGTAAAACTCATTAGGTACATCAGACATCTAACGACTCTCGAGTACACCTGATTGATAGCCTCCAAGTTGTTCTTTAGTGGATGCAAATTTGGATCTATTGGAGTCACTGGCACCTCTGAGTCATTCTTGTTGAATTTCTCAATGATTTTGTCTACATAATGAGACTGGATTATGGTGATACCATCAAAGCTTCGAATGATGTTTATCCCTAAGATCACATCCGCCAGTACCATATCCTTCATGTCAAAATGAGAGTTCAAAATGTCCTTGGTAGATTTGATCATCTTTTTATTACTACCCACAATGAGCAAGTCATCCACATATAAACATAGGATTACATATCCATTTTATAGTGTCTTTCATGTAGACGCACTTATCACACTCATTGATTTTGAAACCACTGGCAAGAACGATATGGTCAAACTTCTCATGACATTGCTTTGGTGCTTGTTTGAGACCATACAATGATTTCACCAACTTGCAGACTTTTCTTCCTTGACCAGGAGCATCAAACCCTTTAGGTTGCTCCATGTAGATTTCTTCCTCTGAATCTCCATTCAAGAAGGTAGTCTTCACATCCATTTGATGAACCTTTAGCTTACGCAATGCGATGATAGCAAATATCATTATAATGGAGTTTATTCTCGTGACATGAGAATAAGTATCAAAGTAGTCAAGACCTTTCTTTTGCATATAACCTTTGATTACAAGTCTCGCTTTATACTTGTCAATCGAGCCCTCTGCTCTTATCTTCCTCTTGAAGATCCATTTGTAGCCTAGTGGTTTACACCTCGGAGGTAAGTCCATTAGCTCCCAAATATGATTATGTAGAATCGAGTCGATTTTTTTATTAATTGCTTCTTTTCACATATGCCTCTCAGACAAATTCACAGCTTCTTTATAGCTTTGTGGCTCACTTTCAAGCATAAACGTTAAATAATCAAGACCAGACAATTTTTTGGTCTAATCCGTTTGCTTCGTCTAGGTTCATCCACTTTCTCATCTTGATCCTTGAGATCGTCAGGAATTACTATGTCTTCGTCTTATAACTCAATGGTCCTCTTCGACGATTCGGCCCTTTCCTTGGCAGGGTACACATCCTCAAAGAAATTTGCATTTCTTGATTCCATGATTGTGTTCTTGCGAATCTCGGGATGATGAGATTCATGTACAAGGAAGCGATAAGCACTGCTCTCATGTGCATATCCTATAAATATATAGTCAACCATTTTAGGCCCAATCTTTAACTTCTTGAGGGGTGGGATCAACACCTTCGCAAGGCACCCCCACATTCACAAGTACGTAAAAGATGGCTTCGTTCCTTTCCACAACTCATCGGAGTTACTTTCTCATCCTTACGGGGTATCTTATTCAAAAGATAGTTGACACTCAAAATAGCCTCCCCTGATATGCTCCGTGGCAACCCAGAACTCATCAACATTGCATTCATCATCTCCTTAAGAGTGCAATTTTTACGTTCAACCACACCATTAGATTGAGGCGAGTAGGGGACAGTGACCTCATAAATAATGCCATGTTCAGAACAATAGTCCCTAAATGGCTCTAATCACCTTGATCTTCTTATCAAGTTGATTTTCAACTTCTATTTTGTAGAGAACGAATTTCTCAATTGCCTCATCTTTGCTTTTCAGCAAGTACACATAACAGTATTTTGTGCAATCTTGTTTGCATGAACTTGAGATCACAGATATCAGTATGTATCAACTCAAGAGGTTTCATGTTTTGTTTAACTTGTTTGAAAGACGTTCGAGTCATCTTAGCTTTAACACAAGTTTCACACTTATGATTTGCATCAATTTTCATTTTAGGTATGTTCTCAATGTTAATTAATCTTCGTATCGAATCATAATTAACGTGTCCTAGTCTACAATGCCATAAATTGGAAGACTCAATCATGTAAGCAGAAGAAGAAGCATTCATTTCATCTTTCTTAGGAAGTACAACCATTGTGTTCAACTTGAACATACCATCTAGCTCATAACCTTTGCCTACAAACATACCTTGCTTTGACAAGACTAATTTATCAAACTCAAACACTAGCCTAAAGCCATGCTTGAGCAACACAGAACCGGACACAAGGTTCTTGCGAATGTTTGGCACATACAGAACATTCTTCAAAGTCAACTCCTTCCCAGACGCCATCTTCAGCACCATAGTGCCACACCCTTTCACCATGGAAGTTGCAGAGTTGCCCATGTAGATGGTCTCTACATCTTCAATTACCTTGATGTTTGAGAACACTTCCTTGACAGAGCTGGTGTGCTTAGTAGCACCAGTGTCAATCCACCATTCCTTTGGATTGGAGTCCATCATGTTGACTTCAAAAATCACAGCACACAGATCGATGTTATTCACATCTCGTGCAAGATTCTCAACCATGTTGGCCTCATTGTTGGCATTCTTTGCCTTCTTACACTCGGAGGAATTGTGGCTAACGAGGTTGCAGCTGTAGCACTTGCCAGTGAACTTTGACTTCTTCGAAACTCCACCTTTAGCTCCCAACTTGGATTCCTTCTTTGCCTTTGGCTTCATCGACTTGGAGCTTCCACTAACCTCCACGAGATTGGACCTTGCCATAGCCACATATCCATTCATCTTCTTTTTAGAGATGTGGTTATCTTCCTCAACATGAAGCTTTTGGATCAAATCCCTCATGGTTATCACCTTTCGCTTGTGTTTCAGATAATTCTTGAAGTCCTTCCAACTTGGAGGCAACTTCTCAATGAAGCAGCACATCGCCATCTTCTCGACTATCGGCTCATTGATCAAAGCTCTTGAGCTTGACTGATCACAGACTTGGCATCAACCATCTTGTAGTCGAGGAACTTTCCGACGACCCACTTCTTGGATCCAACTTTCTCACCCATGTACTCTTGGTCAAGAGTTTCCCATAGCACCTTAGAAGGCTCCTTCACCTGATACACATTCCAAATGGCGTCGTGAAGGCTATTTAAAATGAGGCTGCGATAGATATACTCCCTAGAGTTCCATTCCACCGCAGCATTTTGAACTTCCTTAGTGTTTTTCTTATCTACAATTGGACGATCTTCGTGAACGTAACTTTCCAAACCCATAGTGGACAAGTAGAAGAGCATCTTATGTTGCCACATCTTGAAGTTCATATCATTGTTGAACTTCTTACGTTTCTCAGCATGAGGAACAACCACAAGAGGCGTCACCCAGGGGTAGTCTTAGCAACATCAAAGCTCGACATGGTTCTGGGATTCAAAACCAAAGCCCAATCAACTTTCAAAGTTATAACATTTATCGAAATAACTTTTCCACACATTAAGCATGCATTAGATAACAAAGTAAGCCATTAAGCATGCATTAAAGAATAAGGTAATTAAGCATGCAATAATTTCTCCTACTTTCAAAAAATCATACCAAATTCTAGCATGCAATTTCGGGAACCTTAAGCATGCAATATTATAGTAAGACATGCAATATCTTTATGTGAGGTATGCAACATATTTAGTTAACATGACATTAATGTAGTCCCATAATCAAATGGCATGCAATGCAATTAATTAATAGCAATTTGTCAACATAATCTGTACAGTAGCATGCAAGTAATTGGTGTACAGCATGCAATATTATTTAAATTTTGACTACGGAATTCTTTATACATGCATATTGATTGCATGGAAAATATAAGCAGTCAAATTAATATATGGATGCATTATTTTGAGCAGACATGTAATCACAACAATCATATGGCACACAAAATCTATCGTACGGAAATGCAATTTCACAATTTCACAATTCGATAAGTATGCATCAAACTGTGTTATCCGGCATACAATTTTCGCAATCAATATAGCTCAATGGAATTCATTTGTTTCAAGACGGTTGAGCATATATATTGATAATATCATGCAAAAATTAAATAATAAAAATTTAACGAACAATAAACATATGTAAGAACAATGATCTTTTATTAATCATTCATGCATACAATAGAAATGCTTAAATTAGAAATAATAAAAGCATAAATAACATTTTCAAGTAATCACAAAGTGATGGATTCACGAGTAAACTCGCCGCCCTTGAAACGAATGAGTCCCGTCGTGGACATCGTTCCCCAAGATAAAACCATCGCATGTAAACAATTAACGCATAATAGTTACCTGGGATTCACGCAAGACCTGAAGGACTATCACTAACAGAGAAAGAAAGAAGTGAGACTCGAGTTTAGAAGAAATGAGGAACTTGAGAAAGGTGCGAGTTTTCTGACTGACTAAGAGGCTCTATTAATACTGCTCTAAGAGACTATAATCATGGAAACGTGATATTCTGATTTTCTGTAATTAGAGAAGAATATTTTTCAATCACCAACTCACCAAATCCGAGACATTTCATGAATACTCGAATCAAATATGCTGGAAATGGAAGAAATATTTGCACAAATATTCTTCAGCGTATTAAACTTGGTAAACCGCGTATTCATTTAGGACAAGATATCTCACAAAATATAGAAGTTTTTCATTCTTATCTCTTAAGAATTACACACAAGCAAATTCCATATATACTATGTGGTTGGGCCTTCCAGAAATTTTCACGCGGTCCATACGCATTTTGGGCAGTCCAAAGAAAAATTATTTGGCGCCAATTTCTGCCAATTTTTCTTCTTTCAAGAGTGACATTTCAAATATTTATATCTCATTCACTCTTGATCCGTTTTGAGAGTTTAAATAGTAGATTTTATAGTACTCGCGGAGGAGAACTCAAAAATGACATCCAATGACCCAAAATCTATTCGGGTCCTACTCAAAACGAAACCCCAAAAGTTGACAAATTTCAACCTTTTAACCATCATTTTCCAACAATATTGTCCAAATATATTATAAAAAAGAGACATTAAAGGATCCTAATATGTTATTAAATTAGGGACACTTTAAAATGTCCAAATATATTGTAAAAAGAGACACATTAAAACGTCCTAATATGTTATTAAATTAGGGACACTTTATATTGTCCCAACATGTTACTAATATAGGGACGATTTTAAATTGTGCAAGTATGCTGATCCCTCCATCCCAACCGAATCTGCACACTTTTTAGTCAACTTTTTCAAGACTTGTTTGACCATAAATTTCAACTAGTGTATTGATACCAATATCATCATATGAGATATTGTTGGATTCCCTGCATGATGTATTTTCTAAATATCAAATTTTAGCACACCGTTAATGTACGTAACTAAAGTTATCGTTGGTCAAACATGACTTGAGAAAGTTGACCAAAAAGTGTACACATTCGGCTGGGACGGAGGGAGTATGAAAATAGGAACACGTTTAATTGTCCCAATATATCATTAAAATAGAAATACACTAAAGTGTTCCGATCTATATTACTCCCTCTATTTTTCTATTTATGGCACCATAGGTTTAAGTGCTTAGATTTAGGTGAAGAAAATAAGTGGATGAAATTGAATATAAAAAAGTAGAAAGAGTGGATGAAATTGAAGGAATCTTGCCAGAAATGGAAAGAGTATCAAATAAAAGAAAATATTCATTTATAGTATGTGTGTCATAAATAACAAAACAGAGGGAGTATATATTAAAAGAGATCATTTTTGCCACATTTCACTTGCATAGTTTTCCACATCAGCTTCATTAAAAAATTGAACATGTAATTATTAATTAACCAAACCCCACCTAATATGAAGTTCATCTTTTCACCTCTTCATTCAAGTCTCATTAATCCTGAAAGTTTTCATTCATCTTCCCACTTTTCTTCTCCTCTTTCCCATACTACTCCTTTACATTTTTCAGGTTTTCTTTTTCCAAATTCAAATGTTTGTAATATGTCATAGTTATATGTATATTTTTACCTTCATCTATGTCCCAGACACCTTATGCAATAACCCTCGCCCTCACTAAGTGGTTCTGCCTTTAAAAAATTACATGATAAATCATACAATTTTGATGTGAATAAACATATTTGATCAAAACCAATTGTTTAACCAAAATATTTATTGAAACTATAATAGTAACATACAAAATAATAATTTATGAATTAATATAAATTTAGGCATCTACCCAAGTATTATCTGGTATGTTTTAAAAAAAATACGGAGGGCAAGTACTTTGGGCTTTGATTTTGAAAACTCGGCAAGATCATTTATCAATGGTTAAAGGATTGGATAGGCACCAATGATGCATAATTTATCCCTTACCCTCTTCATTATTTGGCCACTTTGGATGTTCAGGAATGACATTGTTTGGAGAAGCATGGTAGTTCAGCCCGGCCAGGATCCTATTAGCATCTGGAATCAGGCTACATAAACTTTTCCAGAGGCAGATTTCCTTTGAAGAGCAACAATATCAATCATAGTTTTAGGATGCGCATGAATCTTATTTGGATGCAGAAGTTCATATAACAAATGTGGCTACGTGTCACTAGTATAAGAGGGGCCATTAAAGGAAGTTCTATCGTGCTATTAAAGGCATTGTCCCGCCTTTGATCACCCCTCAACAAAGGCGTTTCGAATAACCGCCTTAAAAGACGCCAACATAGGCAGTTAAAAACTGCCTTAAAAAAGGTGGTGAAACCGCCTTTAAATAGTTCAGAGTTCGGAAATGTGTGAGTCTCTGTTAGACCGTTCATACTATTTACGAACTCGGAAGCAAGAATTTCGGTCCTTTGGGAAAACCTGGTAAACTTCCGAGCTCTTGTCACCTTTCCATACCTTTGTGAACTCAGAAGCAGTTTCGTGTCCTATGTTTCCGAGTTCGAAAATTAAAAATGTTTCTTTAAGAGAAGGTCGGAAATCATTTCCAAACTCAGAAGTACATTCCGGTCTTTTGGTAAAAAAGAATTATTCTACTAATATTTTCGGCACAAAAAATGCCTTGGCTCACAACAAAAAATGTAACACAATACAAGATAGTATGTAGCACATTCACAAAAATCTATAGAAAACGCTAACCAAGCAATAATATATATAAGAATAAAAATAACTAAAAATCTATTCCGACATTTCTAACCTCCGAATTCTATCTAATATGTGCTACTCAAACAATATCGGGATCCCAAGGGTTGCTGACCTGTTGAGAATTAAATGCCTACCCAAAGAATTTCTTGCAATGTTGATATCATCTTACGAGCAGTGCTTCGAATCCATTTTGATATCTGACAATAAGAAGATATTTTGAAACCATTTGAAAATATTAGAAAATATTTTGAAACCTTAGTTAGGTAGATTACTATGAACAAAAGTGCGTTTATCTTGTCGATTTCAAGTAAATTTTTGCGCACTTCTTGAATGCATTCAGTCGCGTATAATTAATATGACATAATAGCCGCACTCCCATGTTTGTGCTTGTTTTTTGTAATGCGTTTGAACATCATAAAATCTTAAGACATTTATATCAAATAAGTAGAGTATATTGAAAAAACTTGTTGATAGCCCACCTTGATATCGACCACTTCTAAAGTAGTTTTATTTTGGTCGATAGTGTCCTTCATAGCAGATTCCAAAATCTCGATAAATGCAACAAATGGTTGGAAGTGGAGGGGATCCATCCAATAGACGCAATGCTTTTTGGGAACAATCAAAATCAATCTCCAATGGTCCCTAACTAAGAAAATCCAAATTATATGCTAAATTTGAGGAAATGATGTTTTTAAATGAATTTAACATTGTAAGTGTAACCTTTCGATGTATGGGGCGATGAAAAGTTTCTTATCCTTTCGTTCTAGGGATTGCAAATGTAGTCGATCCTCTCTTGCATTGTACAACTGATTTCTTGAATCTTCACCGGGCATATGTATCAAATCCTTCTCTTCTTTTGATTATTGGTAAAAAAACATGTACCTTCAAATAATATTATAAAACTCTCTCACAAAGTGTAGATCGACATCATCGTTTGATTACCTTGGTCACATCTCCACATGTCTTCAAAATCACTCCACAACACAATGATTTCACGTTTGCATCCAACTACGCATTCATTTCCTAAGAATGAGTATGTTAAGTTTTGATCATGCGGTTGAAGCCAATTGTATAGCACCCGTACGAAGTGAGGTGAGTCTCGACAAGACGTGTGCCCTAGAAACTGGAGCTCTAAGCTGATTTGGTGTAGCTGGGACCGCTTTGGGTGGTGCTTTGACTGCTTTTGTTGTTGTTTTCCCTGCTTTAAGAGATGCAAGCCTTGTTTCCTTCAAGTGTCGATCCTTCACAAGATCGGCGTATATAAGTTGTCATGGCCAAAGAAGGAACATTCCATGGGCAGGACCAAATTTCTTAAATTCTCTGCCCGGGATTGGCAAAAGGGGCACCCAACACCAATGGATTTTCAAGAGAAACCCTAGAAAGACCATCCACAATAGGTACAGAGTGATATTGTTTCATTAACTCAAGCAAAACTCCATTGGCTACGAGCGGTCTACCATCCATGTCTTGATCAATGTATAGCTCACAAGAATATGATTTCTACACCCGCCCAACAATATATGTTAAATATTAAACTAATTTCCTCGGTAAATTTTGCAAACAAATATAATATGTACTTTTTTCTCACTTGCAAGGATTGCATTTTTGAGGTTGTTGGATTTGAACAATTGCGTCTCAATTTTTGGATTTTGAACAATTACCTCTCGATTGACCTCAACATCTATGGGAAAATGGTGTGATCCCCTTAATGGCGGTGTCCAACCGGGCGTCAAATTCTCTAAATTGTCTGAAGAACTAGCCCGGTGTGTTGGACCAACTTGCAAATTAGAATGTCTTGTTGCTCAATCCATTTGTCTTGGAGTATCCTTGCTTTTTCAATGTGTGGATTCTCGAGGGTTCTACACGATCGTAGGACCGTACGATGCCAGACGCCTCTTTTTGGGTTAAGAACGCACCCATACCCCTAGCACAGCCCGGGTGGCCAGGTTTCTCCGTAGCTTCACAAAGGATGTCGTACTTATCCGTTTGAATGAATTGCCCTTGCGCTTAATCATTTTTCAACTTTTCTTGGACATTTAAGAAGAAATAAATGTGTTTGATTGTATGTGATTAACAAAAAACCAAGTTCAAAAGCAAGTTTCTATGTAATACTAAGCCTCAAGCATTACTTACCACTCGTTCCACAATTTTTATTCTTCATCCTTGAGATAAACACCGTCTTTGTTTTGTCGGCCTTTCAGAAAAGATCGCACCTCTCAATGTCATCCACATTAATCAGTTGGACCAAAGCCCTAGCCTCTTCTTCGGTCATCCCGTACTCGATTGAAATCTGCACATCTCTTTCAAGACGTTTTTTCACTAACTCGATTTTCGCCAAGCCATATCCCCCACGACTCAATCAGTGAGGTATTTTATTCTCCCTGACTTGTTTTTCTTCCCTAGTACACTAAGTTTGGACGTTTGGAGTGTCATGTCAAGACTATAGCCATGTAAACCAAAACACTCTAAAAATTAGATATTAATTGAGACTAACGTTAAGGCTATTCTGCAAGGCCTTTCTATTATGGATCTCCCAACTCTCCGGTTCACTGTGAGTGTAAGTGAGCCACGGATGATCACCTCTCTCATCACTAAGAGTGTAGTCCCTTGACAAAGTGTATATATGTTCACGCCAACTCTTGGACATCATGAACATAGCCTTCTTCCGCAAATAACCCATGACCGGTGCTTCTATGTCAAATGGCCTCTATGAGCTTATTCAACAACATAGAGTCAATCATGGGGAGTTAATTTATATCTTAAGCTAAGTAGAAATGTGGGGAATAATGCCTCACTAACGCTACCTTGCACTCCATCCATAAAGTGTCCTTATGGTCTATTGGGACATATGCTAACTATCATAGCGGATGTCTACCTTCATCTTGCCAACCTTTGCAACCCAACTTGACCATTTAGCACGTTTGGCTCACAAACACTTGCCTGAGTTGTTGAATATCAATGGTGTTAGCTCTTTCCTAGCCATTCTACATTCTGAAGTTCTACAATGAGTTCATGCTATTCCTACATCTTCGGATCCTTCATCCTCACCCATACCTTGGTCCGGTGTTGGGGTATTTCCATTTTGTGATAGTGAATCATCTTGACAAGTCCTTTTCCTAGACATTTTGTACGCTACGTTCACAAAAATAATACCAAACAAAGCTTCCGTATAATTATATTTATAAAATACCAAATATTTCATTCAAAAAATTATCTTAAAATATATTCTCTTCAATGTAATCAATAATATTGAAGCAATCATCCTATCAAAAAACACTAGAAATTAACCTTTCATTTAATTACACAATTGCCTATCTCAAGCAAAAAACCAAGAACTAAACCTAGGATTTCCATTTAAATGCAACATTTCCTCATCCACAACCATGAAGAAATTGAAACACTAATATAATACACAATTAGAATGGATAAAAAAATCCCACACAAGAAAGACCTCAAAACAATCACAAACTCTTCTAGGCAAACTATGTTTTCCTTTCCATTTCCAAAATTTTGTTTCCAAACCCTAACCCTAACTCATAAACAAAGAGGGGACTAACCTTTTCTTCAAAAAAAAAAAAGAAGAGAAGAAGTCCTTATTCATACCTTGTTCATGAAAGAACAACAAATGTTATGAGAAATCCAAAAAAAAAGAGTATAGAATTTGGAAGGGAAAAGAGAGAACTATGAAATAAATGATTAACACGGACCACAAATCAAGAGTTCATCAAATGTTAGAGTGGAGATGAGAAGGAATTGAATGGAAGGTTTGGGAGGGTTTTGGTGGTGAAATATGAGGGGAATTTCGTGAGGGTTTCAAATGGGTATTAAATACCCTTTATGAAACCCCCCTTAACACTTTTATATTTTGCTTCTGAAACCATTTCCAAACTTAGAAATAGTAGGGGACCCATTTCCAAGTTCGTAAAACTTGTCGGCCCTTTGAAAGTCTAGGTAGGATCCACTTCCAAGCTCGAAAGTGGTATTTATTAGCAAAACAATTGGGTATAACAGGCAGATGAGTAAACCCCCAAACATTCCCTCCAAATCAATCTCCCCATTCACAAACCCTATAATCGAATTTCATCCCTATTTTCACACACCTAACCAATTAACAATGAGTCATAAAAGCTCAGTGCATAAGTCAAAGGCAAGCAAGCGGATTCTGATCATGATCATTGCGGTCAAGTACCCTCATCGTGATCACTGCAGCCAAGAAATCTATGTAGACTCCGATCATCTTCCTCTAGAAAATTCACATACCAAATACACCACTCGGAGTGTGTTGCTTGAATCCTCAATTTCCCCTAATTCTTTTTCTTTGACAAAATCACATTTCCCTTTGACAACAATCTCCCACCTAGGATCAACGGGGTCCCTAATATAAAAACCTGACATGCTTGGGATGCCAACTTGAATGGATCGTCCTTCCAACCAACTCGACTTCCATCGATAAAGGTGAAGCCTATTTCCTTGATGTGCTGGCCCATGTTAATATCCATCCAATGACATTTAAAAGCAGGGGCCTGCATAGTGAGATAGTCGAGCTCCCAAATATCAGTGATCGTTCTAGAAACCTTTTGGGCATAGATTGGACTGTCTTCGATCCCACTGCCAACATGTAATTCTTAAGACACTATGGACACTTCAGTGTTCTGAGATACACCGTTATCATCCACTTATTTAGTGGAAAACATGAAACCATTGTTGTCGCATCCACCATACAAAAGAACAATTCCTAATGGTCTACGCGCCAATAATTTAACTTTCAGAGCATGATCATCAACAGCTACGTGATCCCGCAACCATGTAGCAAATGTCCTAGTGGGTACTTGGAGGAACTAAACTTCGTTCAAATTTGGGTTTCCCACTCTTATGGCATCCATATAAATCTCTATGTAGGGGACCACATCTTCATAGTTGCGCAGAAACATAGAGATGGGTGGCAAATAAATCTTCTGCACTAGGATTAACGAGTTTTCCCTATCTAACACCTATACCTTCCAACCTCCCCCCATGTCTACCAATTTGAATACCAACATATTCAACTTTCTTTTTACACTCAGTGAAAAACTCTATGGCTTCTTTTGTCTGTACCTCTGCACGATACTTGCATCCGGTCTGTACCGATTCTTGAGAAAGTGCTTGAAATTTTCATATACCTTTCAAACAGGTACATCCACCTCAGAAATACTAGACCACATAACTTTATCTCCCTTACAAGATGGACAATCAAATGGACCATAATGTCAAAGAAAGAGGGAGGAAAATACATTTCCACCCAACACAGCATTTCAACAACCATTGCTTGCAATCTATCCAGCTTTGAAATGCTAATTCTTGTACAACAAATGGGCTTGAAGAAAAAACAAAGCTTTGTAATGAACAATCTTACATGGGATGGAAATGAAGATCAGATAGCAATGGCATTAAGCTTCTGCATTAGGTTGTGACAATCGTGTGACTTCAACCCAACCAACTTCAACTCCTCAAGTGACACACAAGTACTAATGATGAAAGAGTACACACCTGGTACCTTCACACTACTGGGTGTCTCGCAAAAATATTTCTTCGCCGACTGCGATATGGAATAGCAAGCAGGAGGCAAATAACAATCATTGTACGTAGTCACTGGCCATAAATTCTTTTGAATTCCCATCCCAACCAAATCAAGCCTAGACTTCAGCCCGTCCTTTGTTTTCCTTGGGGTGTTTAACAATATCCCAACCAAAGAATCACAAACATTCTTCTCTATGTGCATGATATTGAGACAGTGTCCAACATCCAAATGCTCTCAATAAGGTAGCCTAAAAATTTGAGCATTTCTTCCAACTCTCATCCACGGTAGCTTTTCATTTCTTCTTCATAAAGTCAGCAGGAAAATGCTTAACACTTTCAAAAATTCGTGCACCGGTTAGTGGCACCGTTGCTGCCCTAGCCTCCGCTTTCCCATTGAACCGCTTCTTTTTCTAACGCCATGAGTGCCCTTCTGGAAGAAACCTCATGTGCCCCTGATAAATGGTTTTACAGTCGTGCTTCAATTAACAAATATTTTTATCCTTCTCGCAGATTGGACAAGCAAAGTGGCCTTTCACAGAATACCCAGACAAATTACCATATGCATGGAAATCATTGATTGTGCAAAATAACATAGCTTTCAAAGTGAAGAAATCTTCAACCAAACCATCATACGTTCTAACATGATCTTTAAACAAAGTCAACAGATCATCCACAAGAGGAGTAAGGTACACATCAATATCGTTACTCGATTGCTTCAGGCCAGATATCATCAAAGACAAAAACACATACTTACGTTTCATGGTCAACCAAGACAGGAGGTTGTAAATGACCAACATAACATGCCAAGAGCTATGTGTGCTACTTATATTACCAAAAGGATTCATACCATCTGTACAAAAGCCTAACCTCAAATAGCGGACTCATTGCCTAACTCGGGGTATAGAGCATCGACTTTCTTCCATAACTCACCGCCGGAAGTATGTCTTAACAAATCATCCCCCGACCGGACCCTATCTGCATGCCAACGCAACAACTTAGCATCTTCCCTACTCACATATAGCTTCTTCAAATGGAGAATGATAGGGAGGTACCATAACACTTTTGTTGGTGTCTTTTTCTTTGATTTCAATGGAACTTTAGCACCCACGGCAATCCCCCCTCTCTTCAACTTGTACCGAGACTTATCATATACCCGGAAAATTTCTAGATCTTTATCTACTCACCCCCTATACAACATACAATCGTTTGGGCATGCATGGATATTTTCAATTCCAATCCCATTGGGCATAGAAATTTTTTTCGCCAAATACAACCTATCTGGCATTAGGTTACCTTTGGGAAGCTAATCTTGTAACAACTCAAGAGCCTCGGTCATCGACTTATCAGTCCATCTAAATTTTGCCTTCAAGTTCATTATCCGCAAAGTCGCACTCAAAATCGAGTGTTTCAAACCACTGTACAAAGGTGTCCCTTTGTTGTCAATCAAAGCTTGTAACGACTCTGGTTTACCTTTGAACTCCCTTGAAATATCTTCCACCATCTCACCAAACTCCACATTGCAATCTAATTCATCTCCCTCCACCATTTTCTCTAGCTCAATCGTATGAGAGACTTCCCCAACTTCCCCATGCCATACCCAATGAGTGTAGGTTGTCTGGAACCCCCTCATTATGAGATATTCCCACAACTTCTTCCTCACTAAAAATACATCATTTCTACCATCCTTACACAGGCATTATGCTCACACCAAACCTCTTTTAGAAGCATCTTCAAATGCTAACGAAATAAATGATTCTACCAAGACATGTACTCGGGTGATTATCTAAGATCATTATAAATGAGTTCATTTCGATCCATTATCCTAAAAGTCAATTGTAATGCAACCCATAAGGATTCAATCAACAACAACCATAACCCTAGCTAATCCCAAGCCCTAATTGAACATACAAATACATATACAACAAAAAAAAAGCACCATCCCTGATATTAATTCAAGACTTACAAGTATATGGTTTGGATAAAACTAACCTTCTCCGATGGCAATTGATGCAATTCAAAGTATAAAATCGATTTGTCATGAAAGGGAAAGAAAATGATGCTTATTAATCAAAATTTTAGGGTTTAGGAGCATTAAATGTGAGGGACACATTTTTTTAATATGCTGCACTATTTCTGAACTCCGAAATGTATTTTGAATTTTCTTAGCTCACCAACATTTTTTGAGTTTGTAAACAAGACCCGAATATAGTCCAAACTCAGAAACAAAATACGCTCTTTGTACATAGGACCACCAGGCTTTTACTAGCTCAGAAGTGCCCTTGGATCTAGATTCCTAACTCGAAAATGCTTGTTTTTAAAGGCGGTTATGCCTAATCGCTTTTTATTAGGGCTAATTAAAGGTGGTTCTACCCTAAATCGCCTTTAATGAGCCCTAATTAAAGGTGGTTATTCCACCTTTAATAGAATGCTTTCTACTAGTGTGTGTGTGTGTACGCGCGCGTGTGTGTGTGTTACTGATGCATGTTTTGACAAACACAAATCTTTATCAGTTGGAGCATGGTGCTACGGCGACTCGAACCAGTTAATAGAGAGTTCATATGAGATTTCTTATTTCCATAACATATTGGGACACTTTACTATGTCCCACATTTGATAATATATTGGAACACTTTAGTGTGTCTTTATTTTATGATATATTGACACTTTAATGTGTCTCTATTTTTGTAACATGTTAGGACATTATAAACTATCCTCATATATGATAACATATTGGGACCCCGCAAAGTTTCCCTACTTAGATAACATGTTGGGACACTATAATGTGCCCCTATATTTATAATATATCAGAACATTTTAACGTGTCATTGTTTTGATAACATATTGGGAGACTTTAGTGTATATTTTTATAATATATTGAGGCATTTTAAAGTGTCCCTATTTCCATAACATTTGGGAAACTTTATTGTGCCCCTATTTTGATAATTTATTGGAACACTCTAGTGTCTCTATTTTTATGATATATTGAGACACTTTGTAACCGTCCCTATATCAATAACATATTGGGACACTTCAGTAGTTATCTATTTTAAAATCGTCCCTATATTAATAACATATTGGGACATTTTGATAACGTATTGGGACACTTTAGTGTGTCTCTATTTTGATAACATATTGAGACTTTAAGGACACTTTAAAGTGTCCCAATAAATTTTAAAAATAGAGACATATTAAAGTGTTCAAATACATTAAAAAAAAAGGAGGGCGTAATGTATGTTATTAATATAGGGACAGTGTAAAGTGTCCCTATATGTTACGCAAATAGGGACACTTTATAGTGTCCCAATATATTACAGAAATAAGAACACACAAAAGTATCTCAGGACATTTTAAGTGTCCCAATATGTTATCAATATAGGGACACATTCAAGTGTCCCAATATATTATCAAAATAGGGACACTTTAAAGTATCACAACATGTTATTAATGTAGGGACGACCTCAAGGTTTCCTAATATGTTATGATAATATGGACACATTAAAGTGTCTCAATATATTATGAAAATAGGGACACACTAAAGTGTCTCAATATATTATTCCCTCTGTCCCACCTATTTCTGTAATTTAACTATTCATTTAGTCAAAATTGGTTAACTTTGACCTCAAATTTAAATCGATAAATAAATTAGGATATTTTCATATTTGATCTTGTTAAATTCGTAATGACATCAATTTTTACAATATCAACTTTTTATAACATGTATTTACACAGAATTATAGATATCAATAATCTAGCTTTTTTGAGTCAACTGACAAAAGTTAATTTATACAGAAAAGACTGGGACAGGGGGAGTATGAAAATTGGGACACACTAAAATGTCTCAACATGTTACGAAACAATATTTTATAAATAGGAACACACTAAAGTGTCCCCACATGTTATCAAAATAGGGACACATTAAAGTGCCCCGATATATTATTAAGAGAAAATCTTAGAAAATGTGGCATATCCATAACCCCTAACATTTTACCTAAAATTTTTTGTTTAAAGATATATATTAGTTTATAAACTAAAGTAATATTGTGTATGTGAATGTAAATATATTTTTAAAAATATAATATAAAAAATATATTTTAATATTTTAAATTTAGTACTCCCTCGATCCTATCAGTAATGACATATTTATTTTTTTCAAAATAAAATTTGGTTAACTTTGACCATAAATATAAATTAATATGTACATAACAAATATATCATGTAAGATATTATGGAATTCATCTTAACATATATTTTTGAAATATCAATTTTTCATGCGGAATTGGTATTATGTAGCTAGAGATATTGACAATCAAACATGATCATTGAAGACCGTGAAAAAACAAACATATCATTACTGGTGGAACGGAGTGTATACATGAAAAAATATAGTGGACTATTCATAATTAAGAAAACACCACATGTCAGGAGAGCTTATCTATTATCAATATAATGACACTTTAAAGTGTCACAATGTTTTATAAAAATAAGGACACGTTAAAATGTCCAAATATATCATAAAAATTGGAACACATTAAAATGTCTCTATATGATATCAAAATAGGGACACATTGAAGTGTCCTGATATAATATAAAAATAGGCATAGATTAAAGTGCCCCAACATAATACAAAAATTTCCCAACCGTGTAATCAAAATAGGGACACATTAAAGTGTCACAAATATGTTATATATGATATCTATATCGGGACACATTAAAGTGTGCCAATATGTTATAAAAATATGGACAAACTAAAGTGTCTCGAACATTTTAAAGTGTTCCAGTATGTTATCAAAATATGGACACATTAAAGTGTAGCAATATGTTACGAGGGACACACTAAAATGTCCCCATATGTTATCAAAATTGGGATACTTTAAAATGTTTCAATATGTTAGCGATATAGTGACTTTTTATTTATAAGAGTGTTTGAAAATCAGTTTTTTTTTCTAACTTTTAACTTCTAATTTTGATCAAACAAATTAAAGATATATTTAGCAATATATCTTATTAATAGTAAAGTTTTGGGAAAGACTGTCTTTTCATAGGTATATGGAAAGACGGGTTGGGTTATAAAAATAGAAAGATAAAATGTTTTAGTTACAATATTAAAAATGGATTATGAAATATGCAATAGTTATAAGTTTATGACCTGATTAATACAACCCAAAATTTTTATCTTTATTTCTTCTAATTTGCATTTTAAACCATGGTCTATCCATAACTTATGAAAAACACTCCTTTCAAAAGACAAGCTCTTAATTAATTAGCAAGAAAGCCTTTTTTTCACAAAAATGGAAAAAACATTAACGAAACTAGTTTTTAAAATTATTGTTAATTTTTTAATATTCATGATCAAAAAATTTTCATTAACGATCATTAATTAAAGAGAATTTACAAAGTAAAACAATCAACATAAATAAATAATTAAATCATCTGAAATAAACAATCAACAATTAACATATCTTTACCAAACTTGATATATCATTTGGTAGTTTACAAGTATAATCACATGTAATAATTCGTGTTTATTTATTGATTAATGTTCTATATAATCCTTTTTTATTTAATAAATGCAAATATAACTTCCAGTTTTCTAAAAGTGCTACTTTTAGATGGAGAAACAAATTTGTAGGATACTTCTTCACACAAACAAACCAAATTTCTACCAAGAAAATGGTATAGACGCAAGTAAAGCGAGATGTTTTGAGACTACGATCCCAGCCAGAATAAGAGTATACCAAAAAAACACAAGAGAAGGGTCTCAAAGAAAGACGATAATGAAGAGTGTCATAAACATGGCGAAAAATCTGCACGATAGCCTGGAAGTGATCATCACATGAAGACTCAGAAGTCGTTCTTGACATCAAACTAATGAAGCAACCAATTTTGCATAGCTGTCAAAGATAGAGTAAAACGGACAATCGAAGTCAAGCATGGCTGAAAATGTGAGTGAAGTCAAAGACCAAAAGTAAAGAAAACCCCCCGATAAAAACTTAAGTGAAAGACTTATTTGAACCCAACAACATTTACACCCATTCGAATGGAAGGGGAGAACGAGAAATCAAATATGCTAATGACCAATTGCTCATATCTCATCATTCATAATGTCTCTTGTCCACTCACATTTGTAAATGTCTTATATTCGTCACCTTTGTAATTTATCATTCACGTCTTATCATTTTGTCAGTTAAGAGTTGTGCACTTCTAAAATAACTCTTGTTACATATCTAACCAAAATTCTAAGAATATACACTCCACACAACTAATTTTGTCTCAGTAATTACATTTATGGTCTCCATAAGATTGTCGTGCCTTTTTTCCCATAAATTGTGGTTGAAATTTGACTAAAATATGATGAAATTTGTGGCTATTTTCCGTAGGTAAACTTTGTACTCCCTCCGTCCCAGGGGAATCTGCACACTTTCCTTAAAGGGGTGTCCCAGGCAAATCTGCACTCTTTTTGTTTCTTTCCATATTTGGCAAAAAAAATGACTTGAATTTCCAAAATTACCCTACCATATTTTAACTATTACCAAAATATAACAAATGGTTATTCTGATTTGGGCCCAAATGCACTCATCTAACCCAAACTTAACTTAACTAATGGACCTAATTTCTCTTAACCCATTTGGTTTCTCATTTAAGTCTCCCAACCGTTTCCCACTTCAGAAGATAAGATCTTCATGTGATCTTATCTCTTCCATGCCGAAAGCAGCACCAATGAATGCTTCTTGGGTTAGATGAAAAGTGAGCTCGACTTTATATGTCTCCACAGTCTTCAATGCTGCTGCCATTTCACATGCTTCCTTCCCAGACGCTCCTCTCCATCTTCCTCTTCCTCATCCTAAAACCCTAGCTCCTCAATTTTCAGCATCTTCCCCCAGTTCCCGCTGCTGTTTTCATCATTTTTTGTTAGATCCGGTCCATTTGTGTCATCTTCCCCCGATTGTCCCGGTTATTTGGTGGGTTTCGAATGTCGTTTGACTCGAACACCACCGGTCAATCTTGTCGGAGGTGTTCGTTGTGCTACATGTCGGATTCATACAGTAAGTCGGAGTTCGTCCCTGAGACGGAGGCGAATGATGCCACCTCCGCCTGGAGGTCTGACGCAGCTCTCGGGAAACAGTGGTTGACGGCCACGGCGAACCGATCTCCACTCCAGTTCCAGGGGAATCTGCTTCCATCGAGCCACGGGCTGATGTTAAATCCCCCACTGGCGACTTGCATGGTGGAGAAAATGTTCATCCTTGCCACGGTGAGCACGGTTTGGTTCCTCCCAGCCGTGAAATCTCCGGTGGAGAAGGCACGGGGGCCGTTGCAGAACCAACAGGGGAAAACATCCCTTGGAAGCAAAACACAAGGCCTATGCAGCGTAGTGCACAGTCACGCACGTCTGCTGCACTTTTTGACTTTTCTTGACCAAATTAAACTATAAATAGCCCCCCTTCTTCCCCATTCGGATAAGCTCGACTTGCGGCCTCAAAACCATAGTTTTTCTTCATCTTTTCTTAATATTTTTACTTCTTCCATGAATTCTTGTATATTTGTTATGAGTTTTCATTATCTAGGCTAAATATACTCTTGTGAGCAATCGGAAAGTATTTCTAGTATGGATTTGTGAGATTTGGTTTATCCTATTTTGTGTTTTCATTATCAAGTATGTTTTTTGATTTTTTGTGTAATTAATTCATGATTTAGACTATAATGATCAACTAGTTGATGATTGTGAATTGATTATTCGCTAGGTTTTTTGTCAAACCCGGAAGACTATGTCATTTTGTCGAGTTGATTATTGTTGATTGACACTAGGTTGTATTAGGGGTGACAACCAATTATAATTTTTGATTGATGAAATTTCTTACGTTTAGGTTGATTTGAATGGGTTTCCCTAATTATTTATGTGGCTCACTAGTAACATCTAGCATGAATGCCAATCCTCGTAGTCGTTATTAGTAGATATACTTGTGCTATCTATATGTGTCTCACTTGTAGGACATTGTGGTAGTTGTGTTGGGTCTCCATGTTTATTGCTATTCTCGGGGAAGTCTATGACGCTGATTGTCTAGAGTGACCCAAGGGTAAAGGTAAGTGGCGCTGATCGCTCACTCTAACTATAACCGAGGAGAGGTGACGACCCCGACTTTCCACTAGCTACTTTCTAGTAGTTAGCCTCAATTAGGGCCTATAAATACTATCTTTGAGAGGCACGCATATGGCCTCCCGAATTTTGGTGCCCCTGTTGAGTAAAAGGTGTATTCTATTAAGTGTTAGTGTAGTTCTTTGTGTGTTCTTCTTTGTTCTTATTTTTGCTTGTTTTATGTTTGGCATTCTTCGGCAGGACATATAACCTTTGTTTTTGGTTTATGGTACATAATCGTTCCAATAATCAAGAACCTTTGCACTATGACCCCATATTCTTTGTTTTTGTTTTCTTTTGTTTAGAGTGTGTATTGCTTGAGTTCTTGATGCACTTTTACCAAGAATCCTTGCACCACAATTCCATTTTTAAAAAAGAAAAAAATAGAAGACCTCACCTTGAGGGAACTCGTGATGAGAAAACAGGCTCAACAAGCAAGTTTTTGTAGAATTTGTCATTCCAACCATCCTACCGAGTCTTTCTATTGGTTAAGATAGGAGCACTATGAGGAGTATAGAACCCTTTGTTTTCGAAACCAAGGGTATCATGAGGAGTGCTATGAAGAGGTTGGAGTTGTTGGATTCCAAGGCCAAGGAAATTAAGCATGGCATCCATGCTACGATTCTTACAATCCGGAGTGGAGTGGTAATCTAGATTCGGGGTATGGGAATGCACCGGAAAACCAACACTATGAGCAAAATGACCAAGAAAAGAGTATAAAGTCGAAAATTGACAATTTTTTATTGATAAAAGTGTATATAAAAACTCGGCCAAGCCCACTTATTTATAATGGTGAATTTCGGCCAGAAACCCTAATTATAAACCGAATCTGAAATGACTTATGACAAATTAAAGAAGCTAAAACCATATATAACTTGAATACCTAAAATAAATGGTGATATGGCCGAATTCATCAAGATATATTCTTGAATGAATATTGCCTTATCTAATCTTACCAAATCTAATTCTAGTGAGAACGAAACTGAATATTCTTAAACCTAATGGACTGATTTCGAAATTAAGCTCTTGATGTGTGTTATATTGTGTTCATATTTTTTGGGATTATTATGATTTTATTGAGATATAATTTACATTTTTAGGTGTTTTTGGTGCAGGAATTCATGGATTGTGAAGAATTGAGGGGGGCTATACATTGTGCTCTTTTTCCCTTAACCAATGGTTTTTTCCCACTGGATTTTCCAGATTACGGTTTTTAATGAGGCGATGTGCTCCAATGGAAAATTTTCTTATTTTATAAGATATTTTTCCAAAGATGAAGGAAGAGAGGCAAAAGAAGAATTGCTGAAGTTATGGGATGAAAAGTGAATTATTGAAAAGATGTGAATTTGAAGAAAATAAAGATATTCACTTTCTATATTGATAAGGATTGTATTATCTCCTTCCATTTGAAATTTCTTAATTTTAAGAATTAGTTATTTAGTTAATATTTTATTCCTTTCTTCCACGAGAAGAATCCGAATTAGATTTGTACTTGGTTTATTAGTTTCAGCAGCCGCACAAAGGTATATAAATACCTAGGTTTTGCGGAAAGAAAATCATGTACATACGCCGTAGGAGTAGTTTAGGTTCATGTAATATTTAAGTTCGGTTTTAGTTAGTTAGTTTGATTTTATTAGTTTTTGAATTCTGGTGCTACTAAGGATTTGCAGCCGTGGTATTAATTCGAGATCAATTTATTGGGTGCGCCAGTTCTGTTCTTCAATTGAAGTGCGCGGGGAACAATCTAAACCTCATGTACATTCTAATGGTTACAATTAAGGTTTGGGGAACCTTTATATAATCCCCCACCCTCGGATGTTTTCATAAAAAAAAAAGAGGTGCGCAAATATTGATCAGCTATTTTACGGTTTGCCTTGTTGATTTTTTTATTATTTTATTAGCTTAATTAGGTTTCATTTTTATATTATATATGTTTAGTTTAATCATTATGAGTAGGTAATTTATATATCGGCATGGAATAACAATCATTAGTTTATGAATCGTGAGGCCTAATTGTTTTATAATTGATTTTTACGTGTTCTTGATTGTTCTTGGTTTATTTTATTCTTGATATATTTAAGCCTGATCAACTTGAATATTATTGGGATAATGCTATCTAATTCCACCAATACGTAATCCTTGGAAAGGGTTAGTAAGTAGCGAGTTCTTGTGAAAACCAGCTAATAAGCTAAGACTGTAATAGCAAGATGGGGAACAATTAAGTGTGCGTTACTATTTGCTTTTACTTTGGTAATTGCTATATCGGGTTCTTTTCATTATTAATGCTATCGAGGTGTGTATCTGGTTCAGCGAATACTTTTCGGGGGCATCTTGGTAAGAGAAAGAATTAATTAATTATAATTGGTTAATTGTCGATAAAGTACGAAAGAATTGGGGGGGTTAAGCGTACCTACTTTCCTATAACTGATAGATGCATATGAATTGATTTATCTTTGCGCCTATATCGATGTTTAACTAATGTGAGTTATTCCGAGCCGATTGCATTCATCATATATTTGCTAGATTTTTATATTTTTTAGTTTGCATTATTATTTCATATTTTATATTAGTTAGTTGAATTATTAATTGTTAAATAAATCTGAAATTAAGGTGTGGTGGCTACACCAAAAGTGTTCTATATTAGTAGGTATTTTATTATAGTTTTTGCTCCGTTCCTCGTGGGATCGACTCTGCTTACTACTGTGCTAATCTCATCTATAGAGTTTGCAGATTATTTTGGTGAGTGAAACGACGTTCACCAAATTGTTGCCGTTGCTGGGGACGGTTTGTCAATTTCTATAAAATTTTACCTACTAATTTATGTTACTGCTTGGTATATGACTAGATTAGAGCTACCGGATTTGAAATTTGATCCAGAGATGGAAAAGACAACCAAGTGTAACAAGACAGTGTTGGAACATGGTTCTGTCGTAGGCCTCCAGTTTGGCCAAACGTGACCTGTTACAGCAGCAGAAGCTGAATTTTGTCCGACAAATAGTAGAATGGAAGAAATTCCATCGTGCCATACGACGAATAATTAACGGCATCTGGAAGTCTAGCCAAAGACAATAAACAAAAGCGCTAATTGGGAGGCAACCCAATTTTCTTGTTTTTTTTTCTTTTAAGTTTTTGAAATTCTAATTATAGGAATTTCAATTTCTCATCTGATCTCAATTCTTGATCTACAGAGTTGAAGTACTTGAATTTGCACCATGGAGGATTCACACATTTTCGAAAGCTGGACTCATGAAGCTGGTTTCGCAGGGTTCCGTTTGGCCAAACCGGAGGCCGGCGGCAGAACCTGATTTTGATCAACCGCTCTCCTCTTGATCGGGAATTTCTCCAAACCCACCCCTATAAGTTCCCTCTTCCTTTATAATTTTTTTTATGATTTTTACTGTGTGTTCAACCTTTTCTCATAAGAGCTTTGCATTATTTGCTTGAGGGCAAGCAAAGTTTATGTGTGAGGAGGTTTCTTGTGTGTTTTATTTTGTATTTTTGGAAAAAATTAAAAAATTATTTTTAAAATTTTCAGTTTTTTACAGTCAAACATGTATTTTTTGTGTTGTTTGAGTCGATAATTTGACATGAAAAAATTCTAGTGGCTCTTGATAAAAGTACCCTGCCAGTTGTAAACTTCACTGTAACAAACTTGGTAAATCTGATATGACTTGAGGATGTTGAATGAGATTTTCTATGATTTGTGAAATCTGATTGATATGATTTTTGGGATGACGAAAAAGGACGAGTTTAATTGAATATTTTAGCCTACTAAAGTGAGGTTTGAGCTAGAGTAGAGCACTCTCTACATCAATCTTCGTTCTGAGAGATCACATTGTTATAATTGGAGTTGTTATGTGTGAAAGTGATGGAAGGCACTAGGATGAACCACACAGCTTAAATTCCCTACCAATTACATTAACCCCTAGTGAAACACTTTGAAGCTTTGACTATGTTCTTTGATATGAGTTACTATATATTTAGACAAAGCCTTGTTTTATCCTTTCTCTTGGCCCTGTTATGCATGTTCTTGGAGTTGATGTTGATGAATTCATCCATTGTGTTCTCTTGAGTTGATGACATTACTGAGTATGTGTCCCGTTTGCCCAGACTGAACAGTTTCAAAAATTGAAGGCTGGATTTTATTATGAACAGTGACACTGGCATGGAAAAACAATCATTAGTTTATGAATCGTGAGACCTAATTGTTTTATAATTGATTTTTATGTGTTCTTGATTGTTCTTGGTTTATTTTGTTCTTGATATATTTGAGCTCGATCAACTTGAATATTATTGGGATAATGCTATCTAATTCCACCAATACGTAATCCTTGGAAAGGGTTAGTAAGTAGCGAGTTCTTGTGAAAACCAGCTAATAAGCTAAGACTGTAATAGCAAGATGGGGAACAATTAAGTGTGCGTTACTATTTGCTTTTACTTTGGTAATTGCTATATCGGGTTCTTTTCATTATTAATGCTATCGAGGTGTGTATCTGGTTCAGCGAATACTTTTCGGGGGCATCTTGGTAAGAGAAAGAATTAATTAATTATAATTGGTTAATTGTCGATAAAGTACGAAAGAATTGGGGAGGTTAAGCGTACCTACTTTCCTATAACTGATAGATGCATATGAATTGATTTATCTTTGCGCCTATGATCAATGTTTAACTAATGTGAGTTATTCCGAGCCGATTGCATTCATCATATTTGCAAGATTTTTATAATTTTTAGTTTGCATTATTATTTCATATGTTATATTAGTTAGTTGGATTATTAGTTGTTAAATAAATCTGAAATTAAGGCGTGGTGGCTACACCAAAAGTGTTCTGTAAAGTCAAGGGATTTGAAAGTGAATATTTAATTGGTAATTCTGTTTGAACTTATTTTGAACCAAAAATCCTTCCATGTTGGAATACGCTGTGTTCAGAATATTTACGCCAAGGAGGTATGGATATCAAAGTCATAATATTGTAGTATTTTGTGATATATGGAATTCGTATATCTGACTAAGTATATCAGGCGTGTGAAGCATAATTGATTTATGGAAAATCCCTACTTATAAGGAGATGATATATTCGAATATATGGGATAGATTGATATAAGGTAAATCCTTTTATTTATGGATTTGGATATGCTTCAAGAAGCAGATTTGGAATAGGAATATTGTGGAGATAATCTAGGAGTATTCCAATCTGTTTGTGGATATAAATTGGGACAAAAATGGCTGCATACTCACGGATTTAATAGAGCAAAAATCTGCCTACAGATTTTTGAGACTTTTGAGAATTACAAAGAGTCAGACTACTGTGTTCCAACATACCTGACCTGCCGCACAAAGTTCAGAATTAAAAACCTTAATTCCTCGGGAGGAGGAGATCCAGCGTCGACAAAGTTTAAGATCAGAGGGAGTCTGATCAAGGCAGATCGGTAGCTAGGGGAGCTAGCAGAATTCACACAATATAGTTAGAAAAGATAAGTATTTTGTAAACTGTACTCTGTACTATATCTTTCTAATTAGTGGATTCATTCTGAACTGGGTCAGGCCTCGCAGATGTAGGTGGATTACACCGAACTGCGTAACCAAGTCATGTGTCCTTTACGTTTTACGTTATTATGCACTTGGTTAGATTAGCCATGTTGGAACACACTAGTAAGTACTAGAAAAAGTGGTAAAACTAAATTTCATTTGGTATCAGAGCTTGGTCACTTATTATTCCCTTGGTTGTTTCAAGGAAAGTGAGATCCAGTTTTACCATGACGACAAGAGAAGGAGCTTCAGTTTCTCGACCTCCCCTGCTAGAAGGCAACAACTACAACTATTGGAAGGCACGCTTGAGGGTCTTCATCAATTCACTGGATGAACTGGCATGGTTTTATGTTGAGAATGAATGGAATCATCCTACAGAAGATGCTGATACAAGTTCTACGGCGGTATAAGGAGAGTCAAGTCAAAGGAAGCAGAAACCAAAAGATAAAGCTAGATGGACTGCAGATGACCTCAAAGAATCTCTGGCAAATTCTAAGGCACTTCATGCAATCTTCACTGCAGTTGATGAAAATCAGTTCAAGCTTATATCTACATGTCACCTAGCAAAGAAAGCATGGGATATTCTACAGACTGTTCACGAAGGAACCAGTCGAGTGCGTGAATCGAAACTACAGATGCTGGCTACTAAGTTTGAAGAACTCAAAATGAAGGAGGACAAAACTATTGCTACATTCAATGGAAAACTCAGGGACATCTCCAACATGGCTTATCAACTCGGAAAGGTGTACACAGAAACTATGTTGGTGAAAAAGACCTTGAGATCTCTTCCCAAAGGGTTTGCAATGAAAGTAGCAGCAATAGAGGAAGCAAGAGACGTAGCCACCATGAGCCTAGATGAACTGATGGGTTCGTTACAGACATATGAGATGACATTCTAGCAATCTACAAAAAGAGTCTCTAAGGAATTGGCGTTCAAAGTGTGTCCAGCTAAGGACAATCACGAGTCTAACAGCGATGATGAGATTGAAAAACTTGCACTTATCACAAAGAATTTCTCGAGAATGCTAAAGAAGGTGGTCAACAAGAAATCTCAGGACAAGTTTGGCGGAAATAGACAAAGACAACAAGACTCGAGTAATAATCGCGGAATGAGATTTGAACAAGTGAATCTGCAGTTCAGGAGAAATCAGAACAATGAACCAAAACAGGCTGGACGAATTCAATGCATAGAATGTGAAGGATATGGTCATATTCAGGCTGAATGTGCTAACACTCATAAGAAACAAGGAAAATCATAGGTCACGTCTTGGAGTGAAGATGAAGATAATGAGAAGGACGAAGATGAACTTACCAGTAACTATGTAGCTTTTGGAGCAAAGGTTCATGATACATCAGAGGATCAATGTTCCAACACACTGAACAAAGGTAAAGCTGTATGTTCCAACATAGATCTGAACGATGCACACAGCAACGAAGATGATGATTTGTCTGTAAGTGATGAAGAAATCTACAGCACCTATAAAACAATGTATGCTATGTGGGTTCAAGTAGCCGACATGAACAATGAGTTGAACGAAGAAAAAAGGAAGTTAATTGAAAGAGAAAGAGAATTGCGATTCACAATTGCAGAACTTGAAAAGAGTAATGAAGAACTGAATGGTAAACTGATAGCAGCAGTCAAGAGGGCTGAGATGTCTAAAGAAACTATATTTAAATTAAATTCCGGAAAGGAAAAGCTTGATGATATTCTGGATATAGGAAGAAACTTTGGTGATCGACACGGGATTGGATACAGGAAAGAACCCAAGACTGAATCGCATGAAAAACCCGTAACCCTCAAGGCTAAGATCCGAGAAGTGAAATGGAAGTATGGGATGCCTCATAAAAGAAAGCCACTAATTTGTAGATACTGTACGGATCAAGGACATGCTGAAAAATAGTGCAGAAGACTGATCAGAGATCAAATGACAGGACGAAAACCTCTGCCATGTTCCAACATAGGCAATATTCATACAGTAAAATCGATCAGAAAAGTATGGATTGTTAAACGATCTAACTCATGTCTGGTTGCACACACTTCTCTCATTGCCTATTCCAGAGATTCGTGGTACTTCGATAGCGGCTGTTCTCGCCACATGACTGGCACTCTAGAATATCTCACGAACATTACTCCATATGGTGGCGGATATGTAACCTTTGGTGATGGAAAGAAAAGCAGAGTAATTGGAAAAGATGAATTGAAAATTGAAGGATTTCCAGTATTCACAAGTGTATTGTTTGTTGAAGATCTAATGGCAAACTTGTTAAGTATAAGCCAGCTGTGTGACGATAACATGGTGGTGGAATTTCAGAAGGATAAATGTATAGTAAAGCATGGAGAAAACACGGTTCGTTCAGGAATAAGATCCACAGACAATTGCTATCTACTGGAACAAGGAGTACGGTGCATGATTTCGAAGCAAGATGAAGGAGTTCTGTGGCACAGGAAGCTCGGCCATATCAATTACAAAACATTGGTGAAAATCGCAAATGAGAAAGTTGTACGAGGAATGCCTACCTTAACTAGCAAGGAAGGAATTGTATGTGGACCATGTCAACAAGGTAAACAAATTCGAGCTCCTCACTCTTCAGTTCAGTATATTACTACATCTAGAAATCTAGAATTATTGCATATGGATTTGATGGGTCCAGTCAATACACCTAGTATAGGTGGGAAGAAATATATCTTTGTATGTGTTGATGATTTCTCCAAATTTACATGGGTAGCTTTTTTGAAAGAAAAATATGATACGTTAGAAGTATTTAGAAGCCTTGTAGTGAAGTTACAAACTGAAAAGGGAATCCAGTAGGGAAGATAATTCGAATTCGAAGTGAACATGGTAGAGAATTTGAGAATGTACAATTCAGTGACTTCTGTGATGAGCTTGGAATCCAGCATGAATTTTCGACTCCCATCACTTCTCAGCAGAATGGTATTGTAGAACGTAAGAACAGAATCTTGCAGGAGATAGCTCGAGTTATGTTGGCAGAAAAAGATATTCACAAGAAATGGTGGGCAGAAGCAATCAATACAACATGTTATACAATCAATAGAGTGTATCTTCGACCATTCACCAGCAAGACATCCTACGAGATTTGGAAGGGCAGGAAACAAAATGTTTCATATTTTCATGTGTTCGAGAGTACATGCTATATTCTCAGAGATAAAGAACAGTTGGCAAAATTTGATAATCGGAGTGATATAGGAATTTTTCTCGGGTATTCCATCAACATCCGTGCCTATAGAGTTTTTAATCATCGAACAAATACTCTCATGGAATCCATAAATGTTATTGTGGATGATTCAGAGAATGAACAACGAGAAGGTGTAGAGGAAGAACCTAGCAACACTCATGTTCCAACACAGTCTCGAAACTCAGACAAGGCAGATCCATCAGTCGAATCTGACCTTCACCAATGTGCTGGAACAACTGAGCAAAAGAATCCTAACTCTGCCAAAGCTGACCATATTGGAACACTGTCCCCCACTATAGACCCCATTGTTCCAACACAGGACCAATCAGAATCTACCATGAGTAGTGCTCGATCATTTCCTCGAGTGGATTATCGTAGGCTAGCTGGATTGCACTGTTTTGTCTCCCTCATTGAAACCAAGAACTACAAAGAAGCCTTACTTGATGAGTATTGGATCGCTGCAATGCAAGATGAACTAGGTCAGTTTACACGGAATGATGTTTGGTACCTTACTCCTCACCCTAAAGGCATTAATGTCATTGGTACGAAGTGGATCTTCAAGAATAAATCAGATGCGGATGGCTTGATCACTCGAAACAAAGCCAGACTTGTCGCTCAGGGTTTTACACAAGTGGAAGGTGTCAACTTCGCCGAAACATTCGCACTTGTTGCCAGGTTAGAATTTATCCATATTTTACTAGCTATTGCCTGCTCTATGAACTTTACTTTGTATCAAATGGATGTCAAGAGTGCTTTTCTAAAGGGAGTGGTGAATGAAGAAGTATATGTGGAACAACCTAAAGGATTTAAAGATCCTCATTATCCACATCATGTATATTGCCTTAAGAAGGCTTTATATGGTCTAAAGCAAGCACCCAGGGCATGGTATGAACGACTTACTACCCTTCTTCTTCAGAAAGGTTATCGTCGAGGGGGAGTAGATCGCACGTTGTTTGTGCTTGACAAGGCTTCAATGTTTTTAATTGCTCAAATTTATGTGGATGATATAGTATTTGGTTCTACTTCACCTTCTATGGTACAGGATTTTATTACCATTATGCAAGCTAAATTCGAAATGAGCATGGTTGGTGAGCTCACTTACTTTTTGGGATTGCAAGTCAAGCCAGGAAGAAACGTTTTATTCATAAATCAAAGTAAGTATGCCTTGAATCTAGTTAAGAAGTTTGGTCTGAGTAATGCTCAAGCAGTTCAAACTCCAATGGGTGTTTCTGATAAATTGGTGAAGGATGAAAAATGAGTTACGGTCGATCAGAAATTATACAGAGGTATGATTGGAAGCTTATTGTATTTAACCGTAAGCAGACCAGATATATGTTTCAGTGTTGGGATATGTGCAAGGTTTCAAGCTGATCCTAAGGAATTTCATCTCACTGCAGTTAAAAGAGTTATTCGATATGTAAGTGGGACTTCTGAGTATGGTGTTTGGAATTCTAAGAGTCAAGATTCAGAGTTGGTTGAGTATAGTGATTCTGATTGGGCTGGTAATGCTGATGATTGAAAAAGTACCACAGGTGGATGTTTCTTTATTGGAACAAATTTGGTGTCTTGGTCTAGCAAGAAACAGAACTCGATCTCTCTATCTACTGCAGAAATGGAGTATCTTGCAGCAGGGAGTTGTTGTGCACAATTATTATGGATGAAACAAATATTGAAAGATTATGGAATTCATCAAGGCCTCTTGAAGATTCTATGTGACAACACAAGTGCTATTGACATTTCGAAGAATCCAGTTCAGCACTCGAGAACCAAACATATTGACATACGGTATCATTTTTATTAGAGATCTGGTTGAAAGAAAGGAAGTGGAAGTAGTCTATGTTCCAACACATGAGCAATTTGCTGATATATTTACAAAGCCGTTGGATGCCACCTCTTTTGAGAACCTTCGAAAACACTTAGGTGTTTGTCAAATCTGAGGTAATTTTTACCATAATTATTTTTCCTGTAAATATTTTTATTGGTTATTTTTGTTTAGAAAAATCCGAAAAGAACAAAAAATTTGGAAGGTAGCAATGTTGTACAAAAATAGGAGATGGTTAGTATGGTGTGTTGGAAGTTAATAGGGGAATGACAACTTGATTTGACAAGAGGAGAAAGTGTTATCATTACAAGTTTAGGAAATGTAAAAAGGGGCTTCGTGGGAAAAGCGGTCAATAGATGAAGAGTTAAAGTGGGATTCAAACTTGCCCAAAAGTCCTTTCGTATCTCTCTACTCTCAGCCGATATTTTCCTCTCCAAATCCCTGACGAAAAATTCTGGCACTCCACAACTCTTCTCCATCGCTACATTGTGCTAAAGAATGTCTACTCCAAACTCTCCCACGCATGAACCAGAGGTGCCAGATATTATGGAGGAAGATCAATGTTCAACAAATTTGGAATTGGTTTTGTCAGATGGAAAGAGAAATTATACTGACCAAGAAATAAAAGAATCAGATGAGGAAGAAAATCAAGATCAGGCTGAAGGAACCATGGATAAAGATGAGGTTGAGGAGACAGTTGTACTAGAGCCTGATGAAGCCGAAGAACAAGGGGAAGAGGAAGAGGTTCTTGGCAACAGTAAACAGAGTGGGAAATCCGAAGTTGAACCCGATGCTCAAGAAAAATCCTTTGGAACCAAGAAGAAGAAACCCACGGTAACTGGTCCTGATCCTACTTCATTAAAATTCATGGGCATTGAATGTAAGAATGTTGATGAAATCTTTGAATGGTTTGAGGCAAATAGAGTTGCCATAGATTTAACAAAGATTAAGAGGATAACATGAGAATATCTGAATGTTAAAGTTAAGGAGTTAGTGATGGGTAACATAGGTGGAATAAGGAGGCTTGAGAATTATAATGTGAAATTTGTGATGAGAAGATATGCTGAATTTAGAAAAAAAGACAGATTCTATGTGCATTGCTAGATTCCATTGCCGAGTTTTGTTTCTTTGAGAGAAATAAATGACAGTGAAGTGGCTAGAAGGGAAGTTGTGAGAAACAGAGACAAACTGCAGGTGGGATTCTATGATTCGAATTCTGCCAAAAGGATGGAAGAATTAAGAAAGCCCATCATCATTGAGTTGGCAGACAGTGATGACAGTGTTCCAACACAGAAGGGTGAACATGATGATGATATGGATTTGGGGTCGGATGCTGATCTAGGGGGTGCAGATGATGAGATGCATGATAATCTGAATACTGAGTCATCGGATGAAGATTTTTCTAACCAGAAGTATGTCTCTTAGAGTGATGATGAGACTGATGAGGATTTGGATCAGGATGATCAGCCTGAAGGAGAATCTGAGGAGAAGAATGAGGCTGAAGGTTCAGGAAGTGTTTCAACACAAGAAATTCCAGATCTAGCATACTCAAGTGATGAGGTGCTTGACGAATTCTATCAGATGGCTAAAGGCAAGAGAAAGGCTTCTAAAGCTAAGGTTTCTGCTCAGGCAAAGAGGAGCAAGAGAAGGCATGGTTGCACGAAGAAGAAAGTACTACCTCCCCCCTCTGTAAGCAAGGCTTATTCTGTTTTATATTTTGACTCAAAGGGTGAAGAGATGGGAGAATTTTTCGCAGAAAGGAAGGTCATTGCTGAATGACCTGTGGATTTAAAAGCTTACAAGAAGAGTGGTTTTTCGGACTATCTGAAAGCAATTGGCATGACTACTGCAGCCACGATCCAGCTACTATACAACAAGCATGTTGTACTTGAGGTATATTCTAACCTTATGACTGGTAATTTAAAGATAAGTTCCCCATGGTATGGTATATGTACGGGGGAAGATCATAGATGTTTCTGCTACCAGGATTAACAAATTGCTGGGTCTTAAGACACCTGAGATAGGGGGAGTTTTTCCTGAAGACTTGGGAGTTTCTGATAATCAAATATTGGCTGTTATCTCTGGTGGATAAAAGGTTGAATGGCCGGCAACTGGATATTCACAAGCATCCTGCTTGTCTTCGAGATTCTTTGGATTATATCAGGTGGCTGTACATTGTTGGTTGCCCTCTACTAATACCATAGCCTTGACAAGGGAAACGGCTAAATTGTTGTACTATGTTGGAACACGGAAGGATGTCAACCTAGGACTACTTATTCAGCAGCATTTAGTCAGACAAGCTACTGCTCCCAAGGTCAATGATGCCATTATTTATCCTGCTCTAATCTCTGCACTAGCCAAGAGTGCAAAAGTAAAAGGGAAGGTCTCGGATGTTGTGATTGATACAGAGTTTCTGAGGCCCAAGAAGAAGACGTTCGGGTTAAGGCATGTGCATGATCTCCCGTGGAAACCATCTGGATCGACTTCTTCATCAGTAGCAGAAAATGAGGCTAGGCTGATTGTTCTGAATGCTAGAATTGGAGCTATAGGTATACAAATGGCTACGTTGGAGGCAGAAAAAACTAGTCTGGAAGCAGAGAAGTCACGGTTGGAAGCTTGAGTTGATGTCTGATGCAGGGGAGCTTACTTGATGCTGGTAGTTTGATGTTTTTGATGTTGCCTTTGGCCTATGTGTGGTCCCAGGGGGAGTAATTTTGGATGCTGTTTTGTTCAAATTTAGCTGTAATGACATTTATGTTTTGGATTTCCTGGATTTCTGGTTTCTGGGTTTCGGATTTCATGTTTAAGGGAATTCTGGTATTATGTCCTGCTATTTTGATGAAAGCTTATGTTTTTTATGCTGGAAGTTTTTCGTTGGGAATTACATGTCCAAAATATTATGGGTCCACAAAAATGCCAAAGGGGGAGATTGTAAAGTCAAGGGATTTGCAAGTGAATATTTAATTGGCAATTTTGTGTGAACTTATTTTGAACCGAAAATCCTTCCATGTTGGAACACGCTGTGTTCAGAATATTTACGCCAAGGAGGTATGGAAATCAAAGTCAGAATATTGTAGTATTTTGTGATATATAGAATTCGTATATCTGACTAAGTATATCAGGCGTGTGAAGCATAATTGATTTATGGAAAATCCCTACTTATAAGGAGATGATATATTCGAATATATGGGATAGATTGATATAAGGTAAATCCCTTTATTTATGGGATTTTGATATGCTTCAAGAAGCAGATTTGGAATAGGAATATTGTGGAGATAATCAAGGAGTATTGAAATCTGTTCGTGGATATAAATTGGGACAAACACGGCTGCATACTCACGGATTTAACAGAGCAAAAATCTGCCTACAGATTTTTGAGACTTTTGAGAATTGCAAAGAGTCAGATTACTGTGTTCCAACATACCTGACCTGCCGCACAAAGTTCAGAATCAAAAACCTTAATTCCTCGGGAGGAGGAGATCCAACGTCGACGAAGTTCGAGATCAGAGGGAGCCTGATCAAGGCGGATCGGTAGCTAGGGGAGCTAGTAGAATTCACCCAATATAGTTAGTAAAGATAAGTATTTTGTAAACTGTACTCTGCACTATATATTTCTAATTAGTGAATTCATTCTGAACTGGCCCAGACCCTCAGATGTAGGTGGATTACACCGAACTGCGTAACCAAGTCATGTGTCCTTTACGTTTTACGTTATTATGCACTTGGTTAGATTAGTCATGTTGGAACACACTAGTAAGTACTAGAAAAAGTGGTAAAACTAAATTTCATGTTCTATATTAGTAGGTATTTTATTAAAGTTTTTTCTCCGTTCCTCGTGGGATCGACTATGCTTACTACTGTGCTAATCTCATCTATGGAGTTTGCAGATTATTTTGGTGAGTGAAACGACGTTCATCAGCTCTTCAAAGCCCACATGGCCGAAACTTAATCCCAAAATTTAAAATGAAATAATTTTACAATAGTTTACAACGATCACACTACCTCATTAAAAACCCGGTGGGAAAAAGGAGTATAATGTTCTTCACGATGTCTTGAATTCCTCGACACTCTTGAACAATTAATCTAAAATGTCGATGTTGACTTATTCTTCAATTCTTCATCATGAAGTTGATCAATCAAAGCATTTAAAACAGCATATCTAAGCTTCATTCTTGCCCTAATCATAAGACCTACCATATCACTTAGAGGATCTCGAACATATCATTTGAATGTTTGATCAAATTTTTGCATGTCGTCATCTACCGTGTTAGCCGTCTTGGCATTTGCATCTATGCTTCTAACATGATCATTCCTTTTTCGTTTTTATAAGGATTGTGTGCTTTGAGATTTTTTTTAACGTGATTCATGATGCTTATGCAGATTGTATTCATTCAAACTGAGGAAAGTAAGATGCAACTTAGTTTGGCAGAATTATAACATCGATAGACAACTTGAATATGAGTTGTTCATGGCCTTCCAATTTCATGAATCCGCGTATATTTGATTTCTAAAACCAACACTGGTGCTTGAGGAATGGCTTCTAACAGGGTCCGAACACTACTACTAATTATCTGTATTGTATCACTCTAAAATAATTACATTGTGTATTAAAAATGTTGCATTAGTCCTAATGCAACACATTTGTAGGTAATACCTACAGCAATATTGCATGATGTCTAAACTTGTAAGTCCTTCGTCCCACCAGTAATGGCATATTTACTTTTTCAATATCGAATTTGGTAAATTTTGACCATAATTATATATTAATATATATATATATATAATAAATATATCACGTGAGATATTGTTAAATTTATCTTAAAATATATTTTTTATATATCAAATTTTTATGTGGAATTGGTATATGTAACTAGAGATATTGACGATCAAACATGATCATTGAAGATCATGAAAAAGAAAATATGTCATTACTAGTGGGACGGAAGGAGTAGGTATTACCTTAGGCGTTGGTCCGAAGTTGTGTTGTGCTTTCTGGTTTTATATTCCTGATGTTCTTTGAGCTTCACTTGTAAGGTGAAACATATGCATTGTTCAACCTCACTAGTGGAAAAAGGGTGATTAAAGACATGCAATCAAAGGCTTAGGAACTGTCTATAATGAGGACCCGAATTAGGTTCAGAATTCGAAACTCCCTCCCAAGTCACGCCTTCCATTTTAAAGGCAATTTTATCGATTAAACGCGGTTCTACCTTTAATGAAAATCGAAAAAAGCGATTTTGTTGTGGAACCACCTTTAATGGACTACCTTTATCGACTATATAAATATAAAATCAATATTTTTTCTCCCATTGATTTTTCTTTTTTCCTTAGGTTTTTGATCCACTATATAAATAGGAATCTTGTCACCTCAACTCCCCGAAAATATTTTGCAGGACCAAGGTCTTTGATGGTGAAAGCTGACTGTAAAGAGACTTTGATAGACTAAATAGCAACCTTGGAATTCCCAACAATGAGAATGTCATCTACATAGATAAGAAGAGCTAATGTGATAGGATTTAGTGAATCTGAGAAACAAAGAGGAGTCAATGTAGGATTGGTGAAACCCAAGACCCTTAATATGGTTACTGAATTCATGATTCCACTGTCTACGTGCTTGTTTCAACCCATTGAGAGAAGTGTGTAGCTTGTCAACCTTAATCTTTTGTGCTTTGTGATAACCACAAGGGGCATCATATATAATTCCTCATCAATGAAACCATGTAAAAATGTATTATTTATATCAACTGGACGAGGCAACCAGTTTTAAGCTGAAGCTAAGGCGAAAAGCAATCTTATTGTTACTGTTTTTATCACAGGTGGAAAGCTTTCATAGATATCTTTCCTTTCAATAAATTTGTAGCCCTATCCACCAACACTGCTTTATACCTATGGACTGCTCCATCCGGGTTACACTCAATTTTATAAACCCATTTACTGTCAATTGCTCTTTTACCAGGAGGTAGAGAAACCGTCTCCTGCCTGCGAAGGGTGAGATCTTTCTAGTGGAGATTCGTTCACTGGGTCTATCTCCTGGCGTCATTAAGCAAGATAATTGGTTGTTAACAATCGGGTTCAACAGGAGGTGCCAAATGATGCGTGTTGAACTGCGATCAGGGGCAGAACCAGAAAATTTTTCCAGGGGAGGCTGAAAAATTTTCGCCCTGGGAAAATTTTTCTGGTTTCGCCCCTGGGAAACAATAACAATAACAAAAAAATTGAGATAACAATAATAAATTGATTTATTTTTAAAAAATCTAAAAGAGTTACGAAACAATAACAAATTGAGATAACAAAAAATTTATAAAATCATATTCATCTAAATTCAATTTAACAAATATCCCTAATTGATAACTCCATAAACCGATTATACATACTGTTCAAAGCTGTTAAAAGAGGACGGTTCTATTCAGTTGACAAAGCTTAAAAAATATCAAACTTCATTATACAAAGTATACAAGCACAAATTATGCTATATTAAGTGATCCGGGAAGCTAAGAGATCATGTAAACAAGCAAGTAAACACCGAAAAGAATAAGTCCATAACAGAAGAACGAAAGAGAGCTGAGCTACCTTATCACTTCGAGATGGCAATGCCCTAGCAGAATATGCAGAAGATGCAACAGTCTGGGACGAGTGAGACGAGATGTCATCATCAGTGAAAGAAGCAATCTCGGAACCATCCAGTGAATCTTGACCATCTTGCTGGTCTAATGATGTTCTCGAGGATCTCACCGTGGGAGATGAGATGACCTAGAACTTCCACCATCAATAGGCTCGATCCTAACATACAGAGTTGGCTGAGGGCCATTTTTCGAACCCTTCTTGCAGCTCATGGGAACAGCAATGGTCAAAACATCTTCAATGACTCCATAGTCCGAAAGATTAAATGTAGCAGTTCCCAACAGCTGCTCTTTAGTCCCTTTATCTCTTCTCGGATCATACAACACAAACTCCAAGTGATTCTTCTGAAACTTATCGCGGGACTTCTTATCCGGGTGTAGAGTTACAGGGAGCAAGAATGACTCGTTAAAGACAATGCCGGAATCCCCAGCAACAGCAATGAAAGAGCCCGAGCTCTTTTCGTCGTTCTTCCATTGAAGCAACACGGATTGAACAGATTGCAGAGATGACGACAGAGGCCAAGGCTTAATCTCCACTACATTTACAGCATAATCAATTTGTACTGAGGCACCCCTTTTTCGCCTCGACTTCAATCCAAGAACCATTCTTTCAGAATTCAGATTAACTCACAAATTCTTATCAAGAAAACACAGAAAATAACTACAGTATCAGCCTTTTGCCCCAAATCTGCCCAATCGAGCTGAAAGACTAAATTTTCATCAAGTACAGATCAAAACAAGTAAACAACAGCATAATCAGTTGCAATTCAACTAAATTGCAACAATCATATATAATTCAAATACGCCATATAACTTCAATCTTCAATTCGACATCCAATCTAAAAATCATGTTCACATGAATTTAAGTTTTGAAGCAAAAAATTAAAAAAACAATAAACACTAAAATTAATAAATCTTAGCATAAAGAGAAGACGGAGGGAGAGGCGGAGGAGACCTGACAGCGCAAGCAATGGCGGAGGAGACCTGGCGGCGGCGGAGACCTGGCGACCCAAGCAGTGGCGGATGAGGGAAATGACGGAGGGAGAGGCCGAGAGGGAGAGTTGTAGGTCTGCTGCTAATGTTTTGTTTTTGTTTGGATTATTGGATTGGGCTCCATTTTTGGCCCAATCCATTTCACATCCGCTTTTGTTTTCATCTCACTTAATGAAACGACGAAGGCCGCAGCGCAGCCTTCTTCTCCGAGCAAACCTCGGATATTTTGCCGGAGACGCGGTTTGGTCGCCGGAAGACGCGCTCGAAGACCCTGCTATCTCCAGCCGGAGATCGAGGTAGGGCTGGAGCCCTACCTCGCGTCCCATTGGTTCCGCCAATGACTGCGATCGTGATAGCCAAACCTTGCTTCAAAATGCTGATCTTGCAAAACACACTCCCAAAGGGCATCGAGGGAAGAAACTATGGTGAAAAAGATAGATCAAAAGTGTTTAATCTGAGTATTGAGGATTGAACGAATGGAACGAAGGAATACCTTAGTATTTATTGAAGTTGATCCAAGTGATCCTTTAGTCACTATAAGTTAAATATACACTTTTCTTGTATGAATAGTCATCTTACTATGATAATATACGTACCATAATTGTAAAGTTAAGGGATGAATTTTATTGGCAATTTTGTGTGAATTAATTTTGAACAGACCATGTTGGAACATGGTGCTGCAGCAGAAGTTACGCCAAGGTTTTAACGGAATTCAAAGATGAAATATTGGAGTGTTTTAGAATTTATGGTAATCGTATATTTGGCTATATATTGGGCGTGTGAAGCATAATTAGTTTATGGAAAAATCCCTACTTATATGGAGAAGATTTATTCGAATATATGGGATAGAATGAGTTAAGGTAAATCCCTTTATTTATGGGATTTGGATATGCTTCAAGAATCAGATTTGGAATAGGAATATTGTGGAGATAATCATGGATATTCAGATCTGATTCATGGATATAAATTGGGGACAAACACGGCTGCATACTCACGGATTTAACAGGGAAAAAATATGCACACAAATTTTTGAGACTTTCGAGAAGTTGCAAAGAGTCAGAACACTGTGTTCCAACACACTGACCTGCCGCACTAAGTTCAGAATTGGATACCTTGATTCCTCGGGAGGAGGAGATCCTGCGTCGACGGAGTTCGAGGTCAGAGGGAGTCTGATCAAGGCGGATCGGTAGCTAGGGGAGCTAGCAGAGTCCACACATTATAGTTAGTAAAGATAAGTATTTTGTAAACTGTACTCTGTACTGCATCTTTCTAATTAGTGTATTTATTTTGAACTGGGCCAGGCCCCACAGATGTAGGTGGTTTACACCGAACTGCGTAACCAAGTTGTGTGTATTTTACGTTTACGTTATTTTACACTTGGTTAAACTAGGTATGTTGGAACACACTAGTAAGAACTAGAAAAAGTGGTAAAACTAAATTTCAATTGGTATCAGAGCTGAGTCACTTATCGTTCCCTTGGTTGTTTCAAGGAAAGTGAGATCCAGTTTTACCATGACGACAAGAGAAGGAGCTTCAGTCTCTCGACCACCACTGCTAGGAGGCAACAACTACAACTGTTGGAAGGCACGCATGAGGGTCTTCATCAATTCGCTGGATGAACTGGCATGGTTTTATGTTGAGAATGAATGGAATCATCCTACTGAAGATGCTGATACAAGCTCTAAGGCTGTTGAAGGGGAGTCAAGTCAAAAACCCAAAGACAAGGCTAAATGGACTCCAGATGACCTTAAAGAATCTCTGGCAAATTCAAAGGCACTTAATATGATCTTCACTGCTGTTGATGAAAACCAGTTCAAGCTTATATCTACATGCCACCAAGCAAAGAAAGCATGGGATATTTTACAGACTGTTCACGAAGGAACCAGTCGAGTGCGGGAATCCAAACTACAGATGCTGGCTACCAAGTTTGAAGAACTCAAAATGGAGGAGGAGGACACCATTGTCACATTCAATGGAAAGCTCAGGGATATCTCCAACATGGCTTACCAACTTGGAAAAGTGTACAAAGAAACTAAGCTGGTGAAAAAGACGTTGCGATCTCTTCCCAAGAGGTTTGCGATGAAAGTAGCAGCAATAGAGGAACCAAGAGATGTTGCCACCATGAGCCTAGATGAACTAATGGGCTCGTTACAAACTTATGAGATGACGTTCCAGCAACCTACAAAAAGAGTCTCCAAGGATTTAGCATTCAAAGTTTCTCCAGCTAAGGGAAGTCACGAGTCTGACAGTGATGATAAGTTTGAAAAACTGGCACTTATTACAAAGAATTTCTCAAGAATGCTAAAGAAGGTGGTTAACAAGAAATCTCAGGAGAGGTTTGGCGGAAGCAGACAAAAATAACAAGATTCGAACAATAATCGTGGAATGAGATTTGAACAAGGAAATATGCAGGTCGGGAGAAATCAGAACAATGAACCAAAACAGGCTGGACGAATTCAATGCAGAGAATGTGAAGGATATGGACATATTCTGGCTGAATGTGCTAACACCCGCAAGAAACAAGGAAGATCATATGTCACCTCTTGGAGTGATGATGAAGAGGATGAAAGAGATGAAGAGGAGCTTACGAGTAATTATGTAGCTTTTGGAGCAAAGGTCCATGACACATCAAAAGATCAGTGTTCCAACACACTGAACAAAGGGAAATCTGTATGTTCCAACATGAACATGGACGATGCTCACAGTGATGAAGATGATCTGTCTGTAAGTGATGAAGATATCTATAGCACATACGAACAAATGTATGCCATGTGGGTTTAGGTAGCTGACAAGAACAAAGAGCTGAATGAAGAAAAAAGAAAGCTAATTGAAAGTGAAAAAGAATTACGATCCACGGTTGCAGAACTTGGAAAATAAAATGAAGAACTAAATAAGAAACTGATTGCAGCGGTCAAGAGAGCCGAGATGTCTGAAGCAACTATCTCTAAATTGAATTCCGGAAAGGCAAGGCTTGATGATATTCTGGATATGGGAAAGACCTTTGGTGATAGACACGGGATTGGATACAGGAAAGAACCCGAGACTGAATTGTTCGAAAAACCAGCAACTCTCAAAGCAAGGATTCGAGAAGTAAAATGAAAGTATGGGAAGCCGTATCATAGAAAGCCACTCATATGCAGATATTGTACGTACCAAGGACATGCTGAACATCAGTGTAGAAGACTGATCAGAGATCAAATGACAGGAAGACACCTTCTGCTGTGTTCCAACACAGGCGATACTCATACCAGAAAATTGGTCAGGAAGATATGGGTTGTTAAAAAATTTAGTACGTGTTTGGTTGTTCACACTTCTCTATCAGCTTATTCCAGTGACTCATGGTACTTTAATAGTGGTTGTTCTCGCCACATGACTGGCACTCCAAAATACCTCACGAACATTACTTCATATGATGGCGGATATGTAACCTTTGGTGATGGAAAGAAGAGCAGAGTAATTGGCAAGGGAGAATTAAAGATTGAAGGCTTTCCAGTGTTCACAAGTGTGTTATTTGTTGAAGATCTAAAAGCAAACTTGCTAAGTATAAGTCAGCTGTGTGACGACAATATGATAGTGGAATTTCAGAAGGACAAATGTGTAGTGAAGCATGGAGAAAACAAGGTTCTTCTGGAATAAGATCATCAAACAACTGCTATTTGCTTGAACAAGAAGTTCGATGCATGCTTTCAAAGCAGGATGAAGGAATTCTTTGGCACAGGAAGCTTGGCCACATCAACTATAAAACACTGGTGAAAATCACAAATATAAAAGCTGTGCGAGGAATGCCTACCTTGAACAAAAAGGATGTAATTGTGTGCGGACCATGTCAACAAGGTAAACAAATTCATTCTCCTCACTCTTCATCACAGTTTATGACTACATCTAGAAATCTGGAATTATTGCATATGGATTTGATGGGTCCGGTTAATACACCGAGTATAGGAGGGAAGAAATATATTTTTGTATGTGTTGATGACTTCTCCAGATTTACATGGGTAGCTTTTTTGAAAGAGAAATATGATACGATAGAAGTATTTAGAAGCCTTGTAGTAAAGTTACAAACTGAAAAGGGAAGTCCATTAGGGAAGATAATCTGAATTCGAAGTGATCATGGTAGGGAGTTTGAAAATGAACAATTCAGTTCCTTCTGCGATGAGCTAGGAATCTAACATGAGTTCTCGGCTCCTATCACTCCTCAACAGAATGGCATTGTCGAAAGGAAGAACAGAACTCTACAGGAGATGGCTCGAGTTATGTTGGCCGAAAAGGAGGTTCATAAGAAATTGTGGGCAGAAGCGATCAATACAGCTTGTTATACAATCAATAGAGTGTATCTTCGACCGTTCACTGAGAAGACATCCTATGAGATCTGGAAGGGCAGGAAACCTAATGTTTCATATTTTCATGTGTTCGGAAGTACTTACTATATCCTCAGAGATAGAGAGCAGTTGGCAAAATTTGATAATCGGAGTGATCCAGGAATTTTTCTCGAGTATTCCATCAACAGCCGTGCCTATCGAGTATTTAATCACTGAACCAACACTCTCATGGAATCCATCATTGTTATTGTGGATGATGCAGAAAAGGAACAAATTCCAGAAGGTGTAGAGGAAGAATCTACCAACACTCATGTTCCAACACAGCCTCAAACTTCAGACAAAGAAAAGCCATCTGTTGATCCTACTGAACCAAATGCGCACCAGAATCCTAACTCTACTGAAGCTGACTATGTTCTAATACACGACCATGTTCCAAAACAGTCCCCTCCTACTGACGATCATGTTCCAACACATGACCAACCTAGTTCTACCGTGAGAAGTACTAGATCAGTGCCTCGAGTTGATTATCGACAACTGGCTGGCCTACACTGTTTTGTTTCTCTAATTGAACCCAAGAACTATAAAGAAGCCTTACTTGATGAGTATTGGATTGCTGCAATGCAAGAAGAACTTGGTCAGTTTACCAGGAATGATGTGTGGTATCTTACTCCTCGTCCCAAAGACGTTAATGTCATCGGTACAAAATGGATCTTCAAGAACAAGTCCGATGCAGATGGCTTAGTCACCCAAAACAAAGCCTGACTTGTTGCTCAAGGATATACACAAGTGGAAGGTGTTGACTTTGATGAAACCTTTGCACCAGTTGCCAGGTTAGAATCTATCCGTATTCTACTAGCTATTGCCTGCTCTTTGAACTTTACTTTGTATTAAATGGATGTCAAGAGTGCGTTTCTAAATGGAGTGGTGAATGAAGAAGTCTATGTGGAACAACCTAAAGGCTTTGAAGATCCTCATTATCCACATCATGTATACCGTCTCAAGAAGGCTCTATATGGATTAAAGCAGGCACCCAGGACATGGTATGAACAACTTACTACCTTTCTACTTCAAAAAGATTATCGTCGAGGGGGAGTAGATCGCACTTTATTTGTGCTTGACAAGTCCTCAAAGTTTCTGATTGCTCAAATATATGTTGATGACATAGTTTTTGGCTCTACTTCACCATCTATGGTACATGATTTTGTCACCTCGATGCAATCTGAATTTGAAATGAGCATGGTTGGAGAATTGACTTACTTTCTGGGATTGCAAGTTAAACAAGGACGGAATGGTCTATTCATAAATCAAAGTAAGTATGCCTTGAATTTGATTAAAAAATTCGGAGTCAGTAGTGCTCGAGCAGTTCGAACTCCTATGGGAGTGTCTGATAAACTGGTAAAAGATGAAAAAGGAGTTTCACTCAATCAGAAGTTATATAGAGGCATGATTGGAAGTCTATTATACCTCACAGCAAGCAGACCTGATATATGTTTCAGTGTTGGAATATGTGCAAGATTTCAGGCTGATCCTAAGGAATCTCATCTTACCGCAGTCAAAAGGGTTATTCAATATGTATGTGGGACTTCAGAGTATGGTGTTTGGTATTCAAAGAATCAAGATTCAGAGTTGAAAGGGTACAGTGATTCTGATTGGGCTGGTAATACCGATGATCGAAAAAGTACCACAGGTGGATGTTTCTTTATTGGAACAAATTTGGTGTCTTGGTATAGCAAGAAACAGAACTCGATCTCTCTATCTACTGCAGAAGCAGAGTATCTTGCAGCAAGAAGTTGTTGTGCACAACTATTATGGATGAATCAAATGCTGAAAGATTATGGAATTCATCAAGGCCCCCTAAGGATTCTGTGTGACAACACAAGTGCTATTGATATTTCAAAGAATCCAGTCCAACACTCAAGAACCAAACATATTGACATAAGGCATCATTTTATTAGAGATCTGGTTGAAAGAAAAGAAGTGGAAGTAGTCTATGTTCCAACACACAAGCAACTTGCAGACATATTTACAAAACCGTTGGATGCCACCACTTTTGAGAGCCTTCGACAACACTTAGGTGTTTGTCAAATTTGAGGTAATTTTTACCAAAAGTATTTTCCTTGTAAATATTTCTTTTGGTTTATTTTCGTTTTTTCAAATATCAAGAAAAGAACAAAAATATGGAAGGAGCAAAGGTGTACTAAAATAGGAGTTGGTTAGTATGGTGTGTTGGAAGCTAATTAAGGAAGACAAAGTGATGTTACAAGAAGAGAAAGGGCCATCATTACCATGTGTGGGAAATCTAAAAAAGGAACTTCGTGGGAAAAGAGGTAAATAAGATGAAGAGTTAAAGAGGGATTCAAATACATCCTTCCGTCTCTCTCTCGGCAAAATATTTTTCTTCCCAAAACTCTTGCCGAAACATTTTATACTCAACACTCCTCATCATCTCGGCATTGTGCGAAAGAATGTCAAAATTAAACTCTCCTATGGTGGAATCGACAGTACCAGAGATCAGGGAGAAAGCTTCAGCTCGTTCAAATTGGAGTTGATGGTGGTAGAATATGGTGAACAAATTCAGACTAGAAGAAGCACAGAAGATGCAGAGGATAAGGCGGCAATGGAGGTTGAATCCGAGGAAGCCAGAGTACCAGAGGAAGAGGAAGAGGCATCGGGCAACAGCAAAGTGAGTGGGGAACCCAAAGCTAAACCTGATGGCATTGAAGAACCTCTCAGAGCCAAGAGGAAAGGACGACATGGGAAGGTAACTGGTCCTGATCCTAGGCCTCTAAAGTTTAATGGTATGGAATTCAGAACCATGGATGATATATTCGAATGGTTAGAAGCAAATTGATATTCTGTGGATCTAAGCAAAATCAGGAGTATAAATAAGGATTTGGAAGTCTTGCATGTCAAAGTTAAAGAGATTGTTTCAAGCCATTTTTCGGATGTTTGGGATATCGAATATAAGAAAGTGAGTTATCTGAGAGGGATGTATGGTAGACTGAATGGAAAAGGAAAGGATAAATTTCATATATTTTGTCGCATGTCTAGCCATAGCTATGTCTGGTTAAGGGACATTACTGATGAAGAAGCTGTTGGAATGGAGACAGTAAAGTATGGAGATAAGCTTCAGGTGGGATTCTTTGACCTGAATTCTGCAAGGAGAATGGAAGAATTAAGGGAACCTATTTTAATAGTTCTGTCTGATAGTGAAGGGAGTATTCCAACACAGACAGATGAACCTGTGTACATGGACATGGATTCTGATGCAAATATGGGAGGAGAGTACGATGAGGATGATGAAGGGAATTAGGATGTTGAAGTATCTGATGAAGACTTTCCTGTTCAGAGTAATGATTCTGAGAGAGATGCAGAAACTCAGTCAGAAGAAGAACCTGAAAAGAAAGCTGAAGGAACAGGGTGTGTTCCAACACAGGATGTCCCTGACTTGGCTTACTCCAGTGATGAGGTACTGGATGAATTTTTTCAGAAGGCTAAAGTAAAGAGGAAGGCTGACCCAACCATGAATTCAGCTAAAGCAAAAAGAAGCAAGAAAAGGCACAACAGCAACCCAAGGAAGGTTCTGCCTCCTCCATCTGTCACCCAGGCCTTCTCTGCTGTGTACTTTGATGAGAAGGGTGCAGAGATGGGATTTTTTCTCCGAGAAGAAATTCATAGCTGAAAGGCCGTTAGATCTAAAAGCTTATCAGGAGAGCGGTTTCACAGATTTTTTAAAGGTGACGGGGATGACAAAGGCAGCTACAATTCAACTTCAATACAACAGACAGGTTGTTCTAGAGGTATATTCTAATCTTATGCCTGGCAATCTAGAGGTTACTTCCCCAAGGTTTGGCAGAGTGTATGTTAGGGGGAAAATCATAGATTTATCTGCTTCTAGAATTAATATGCTGCTAGGTCTGAAAACACCTAAGATAGGGGGAGTGTTTCCTGATGACTTGGAATTGACTGATAATGAGATTTTGGCTATTATATCTAGGGGATATAAGGTGGAGTGGCCAGCAGTGGGGTACTCACAAGCATCCTGCTTGACGTCTAGATTTTTTGGTCTATATCAAATAGCTGTACACTACTGATTGCCGTCAAGCAATACCACCGCATTGACTAGGGAGATGGCAAAGCTGCTATACTGTGTTGGAACACAGAAAGAAGTTAACCTTGGTCTTCTCATTCAGCAGCACTTAATCAGACAGGCTACTGGACCAAAAGTTAATGATGTTGTAATCTATCCTGCCTTGATTTCTGCCCTAGCCAAGAGTGCCAAAGTGAAGGGAAAGGCGTCAGATGTGGTAATTAATACTGAGTTCTTACGGCCTAACAACAAGACTTCTGGCCTGAGACAGGTTCATAATCTGCCGTGGAAAGCTTCTGGATCCACCTCGACATCAGCAGCAGATAAGAAGACTCGACTGATGATTGTAAATGCCAGACTTGGAGCTTTAGCGATACAGATGGCGGCTTTGGAAGCAGAAAGAGCATGTTTGGAGGCAGAGAAGTCTAGACTTGAAAATTAAATTTGTATGCTTAATACAGGGGGAGTGCTACAGACTAATTTTTTCCTTCTGATGATTTTGTTTGATGAAACTGCGGTACCTTTGGCCTCTGTGTGGTCCCAGGGGGAGTGATTTTGGAATGATTTCAGATATTTGGATTTTGATTTGAATGTTTCAATTGTATGATTTTGGATTTCTGGAATTCTGGATTTCGGCTTTCATTGGCTTATGTGAGTTCTGGTATTATGATTAGTATTCTGCTCGTTTTATGATATTGAATATGTGCTAGATGTTTTCTATGGATTTACAAGTCCAAAATATCATGGGTCCACAAAAATGCCAAAGGGGGAGATTGTAAAGTCAAGGGATGAATTTTATTAGCAATTTTGTGTGAATTAATTTTGAGCAGACTATGTTGGAACATGGTGCTGCAGCAGAAGTTACGCCAAGGTTTTAATGGAATTCAAAGGCGAAATATTGGAGTGTTTTAGAATTTATGGTAATCGTATATTTGGCTATATATTGGGCGTGTGAAGCATAATTAGTTTATGGAAAAATCCCTACTTATATGGAGAAGATTTATTCGAATATATGGGATAGAATGAGTTAAGGTAAATCCCTTTATTTATGGGATTTGGATATGCTTCAAGAATCAGATTTGGAATAGGAATATTGTGGAGATAATCATGGATATTCAGATCTGATTCGTGGATATAAATTGGGGACAAACACGGCTGCATACTCACAGATTTAACAGGGCAAAAATCTGCACACAGATTTTTGAGACTTTCGAGAAGTTGCAAAGAGTCAGAACACTGTGTTCCAACACACTGACCTGCCGCACTAAGTTCAGAATCGGATACCTTAATTCCTCGGGAGGAGGAGATCCTGCGTCGACGGAGTTCGAGGTCAGAGGGAGTCTGATCAAGGCGGATCAGTAGCTAGGGGAACTAGCAGAGTCCACACATTATAGTTAGTAAAGATAAGTATTTTGCAAATTGTACTCTGTACTGTATCTTTCTAATTAGTGGATTCATTCTGAACTGGGCCAGGCCCCGCAGATGTAGGTGGTTTACACCGAACTGTGTAACCAAGTTGTGTGTCTTTTACGTTTATGTTATTTTACACTTGGTTAAACTAGGTATGTTGGAACACACTAGTAAGAACTAGAAAAAGTGGTAAAACTAAATTTCAATAATTATATCCAGAATGGAGTATGATATGAAGATGTAATCAGTTTAGGAGATTTTTCGTTTTAACCACTAGGCTTTGGCCTAATAAAATGCTAAGCATGCCCAAATACGCGATGGGAATATGACCTTCAATCCAATGGAGAAATTCAATTCTCACTCTCATCAATCTTGAGTCGCACGGGAGATTAATTTCCAAACATATCCATCAAAGGTTTTATATAGCTACTTCCCGTCCCAGTCATTTCTGCACATTTTACTTTTTTGGTTGTCCTACCCAAATCTTCACACTTTCTCTTTTAAGAAATTTTCTATATATCATAAGACATGATGGTGTAGGTGTGGCCCATCAATCAAAGGGCTGAGAGTCGCTAAGCCCAGCCCAGTATTATCCTGCCAAACATTGGTCCAACATAACGAACATGCAGGTGCAGCTGACACAGGAATCACAAGTCGTGGCAGAGAATGTGAGCCGGGGAAAATGGGACACGCAGCAAATGCAAAGGCCACGACCGAGGAATGTAGGAGAGGTGGCGTGACCATGATATGAAAGTCTTAAGAACAAGGAACGGAAAAGGGAATGAGCCTATAAATACAACAAGCTCTGTAGGAGCTAGGGTAAGCGGCATAATAGAGAGAAATTTCATTTCTTGAAGAAAGGACTGACTTGATCATCAAAGTCGCTCTCCCGGAATTACTTCCGGGACCGCATTTACAGGTAAAGGAATCGAAGCAAGTGAATTGAGAAGAAGATATCTGGACAGGCTACCACATCATTGGATTAGTCTATGGGGTATGGAATATTTTTTCCTTTCATTATTAGGCTGCTCAGGTAAGCATTGGCGGTCACTAGAAGCACAAAAAATCCACGACCATCAGTCACAAGAAAATTCTTGGGACAAGATGAAGGAACACACCACCACCAGTAATACACACCCAGTAGAGAGAAATGATTTAATAAAGAATAAACAGAGGAAGAGGAGGAAAAATCTATAAATGGTGATAAGGAAAAGTGAGCGTTCGCAACATTCTTAGAGGCGAACGGGAGGATCTGTACGATCAATTCTTGAAAACCCTGAGGCAAAACCCCCGAGGCTAGAGAAAAGGGAAAATCAAGAATGCGGACGTCTCTGCTATGAGGAAGAGTTTTGCGACATTGCCGCAGAAGATGACATAGATAATTTGCCTCTCGCACCACATTTACGAGTCTGGATGCCTAAAGATTTCAAACTTCCTCTACACGTTAAAGTTTATGATGGCACCACAAATCCAAAAGAGTTCTTACATTCATATAGAAATAGTATGAGATTTTGGGATGCGGACATAAAACTAGTTTGCAAAGCATTTTCCATCTTTCTATCAGGCACTGCGATTACGTGGTACGGAGACCTTCCACATGGAAGTATCAAGTATTCGGCACAGTTGTAAGATTTATTTTTGGGACATTTATACCAAAAGCAGAAGTTCACTAGAACGATTGCGGATCTCAATAATATATCACAGTGAAGCATGAAAGCCTCACGGAGTACCATAGCCGGTTGGTCACAGAGAGCCTGTAAGTTTGAGATTTGTCGTTTCAATCATCATTAGGTGCTTTTACGGGGGGTATGTGATCCGAAGAGTTTTATAAGGAACTGAAGAAGGATATGCCGGAACACCCAAGGGAATTGCAAAAAATGAATGAACACATGTGCAAACAGAGGAAGCACACAATTGAAAGATAGAGAAGAAGCGGAGTGAAAAGTGAACAATAAATGATTCACAAAACTCATGGCCTAAAAAAGGAAAAGTAAACACTACTTTTAGAAGAGGATAACAAGGCTCGCAGGGTTCGCCATTTCAAGATACACCTCTGACGAAGACTAGGAATGAAATATGGCAAGCGAAAAAAGATCTATTCTGAGAACCAGCAATGATGATAGTACCGCCAGGGAAAAATGATCCCGAGAGCTTTATTGTGCCTTTCACAAAGATCATGGCCATGGCATAGACTACTGCAGGGACCTAAGGATAGAAGAGAATATGAGGAATGACAACTTGGGCTAGTATAGAAAGGAAGCAACAAGTCAGTATAGGGATACAAGCAAGACACGAAATCTGTCTTCGTGAAACTAAGGTACTGTGGCGATAATTGCTAAGAATAAAAAAATGACGGCGGCTGTAGAATACAACGACAGCGTGGATACCGAAGCATCGGAGAAAATTATTTTCTCTATACGTGGTTCCACAGATTCGCTGTCTAACAATGCGTGGAAGGCCATGGAAAGGTATTCCCCTCCACAAGAGCCAGTTGATAAAAGGTTCCGCCTAAACAAAGTAATTACCTTTAGCAAAGAGGATGCAATACCCAACGCCTCACCGTACAATTATCCAATGTTCATTATAGAAAAATCACAAACGTAACTGTCCACCGAGTTTTTGTAGATGATAGTAGTGAGGTCGAGATATAATTTGTTGATTGCTTCGACAAGTTGGGCTTCAAGAGAACGGATTTTAAAAGGTCAACATCTTCGCTGCTTGGATTCACATGTCGAGCGGAAACACCTTTTGGAAATATACAGTTGCCTGTGACGATTGGGTAAAGCGGGAAGAATTGCACAATCGTGTGCGACTTCGTGGTTATGGATGCCTCTAGTACATTCAATGCTATAATTGGAAGGCCATGGATGAACAGAGCTAAGGTAATCTGGTACTCTAATCACTTGGTAATGAAATTCCCAACCACAACCTGAGTACAAACAATTAGAGGAAACCAGCAAGCAGCCAGGCAATGCATTGTTATAGCAATGAAGGTAGGAAGGATAAGAGAAAAAGGGGAAGGTGGTTAACACTATTTCAGGAGGAGGCTTTACTAGAACATTCAGATGAGTCAGTGGACCTAGGTGAAGAAACAAAGCTAGTAAACCTAGATGCTGAAAATGACTCGAGATGCTTAAAGATTGGAAAATTTCTTCCAACTGAAGAAAAGGCAAAGGTAATCCAAATCTTGCAAGGCCATAGGGATACGTTTTCATGGGACGTACAGAACATGGGAGAGGTAAGCTTGGACACCATTTGTTGAATGTCACTAGCTCAGCTAAACCAATCAAGTAGAAACAGCGTTTCTTTTCCAGCAACAGGTAAAAAGTGATCAAAGAAGAGGTTACATTGCTGTTACAATCCGGCATAATAAGGGAAGTTATATACCCAACATGGTTAGCAAACCTAGTCATAGTGAAGAAACCAGACTGTGCTTGGAGGATGTGTATTGACTTCATGAACTTGAACAAAGCATGTCCAAAGGATTATTTTCCTCCTCCAAAGATCGATAAACTGGTCGAAGCGATCTCAGGACACAAAGCCTTGGCTTTCTTGAATGCATACGAAGGATATCATCAAATACTGATGAACCCAAACGATAAAGAGAAAAAAGCCCTCATAACGGGCTTCAGAGTGTTTTGTTATGTGAAGATTCCTTTAGGGCTTAAGAACGTGGGAGCAATGTACCAGAGGGTGATTGACATGTCATTCAAAAACCAGATAGGCAGAAATGTTGAAGCATATGTTGACGATATGGTGATCAAGAGTAAGAAGGTAGTAAACTTTGCTGACGAGTTGAAAGAAATGTTCGACACTTTGAAGGACATATGGATGAAACTCAACCCTTAAAAGTGTATAATCGGAGTGGGGGCAGGGAAGTTCTTAGGGTACAAGGTTTCCTCAAAGGGTATAGAGGTTGTACCCAGATAAGATACAAGCCATAATGAATCTTCCCTAACCACGAACAATTAAAGAAGTACAAATCTTAATGGGATCATTGGTAGCACTCAGTCGTTTCGTATCAAAGGCTGCAGAAAAGCACTTTTCACTCTTTAAAGTACTACAAAAGGCAAGAAAATTTAGTTGGAGCAAAGACTATCAGATAGCATATGAGGGGTTAAAAGACCAGCTTCAAATGATGCCAATGCTGAAGTCGCCCACGCTGAGAGAAACATTGTACTTGCACTTAGCAGCCTCACAAAACGTTGCCAGCTCTATGTTAGTTAGCTTGGAAAGGAAGAGACAGGATCCGATTTATTACATCAGTAGAATCTTGCAAAAGGTGGAGACAGCTTACATGCCTATAGGAAAGCTAATCTTGGCTCTGGTCTATTTGATGCGAAGATTGCGAACTTACTTTCATATCCATAGCATAAAATTTTACACATTCCCAATCAACGACATCCTCTCCAAACCGGAGTCTGCTGGTAGATTGGCAAAATGGGCTCCGGAACTAGGTCAATTTGAAATACAATTTCAACCTAGAACAACAATCAAAGCTCAAGCATTGGCAGACTTCATTGCCGAAATGTCAAGTGAAGAAGCACAGAAATCGAGCATCCATCTGAGCTTCTTAATTGACAAAGGTAAAACAAAATGGGAGCAAGTGGCTTAGACGTTATTCGTTGATGGCACATCAAGCAAGGAACGATATGAAGCAGGGCTACTTTTAGAGGACCCAAATGGGGGTGAGCACAAACACTCATTACGATTTGATTTCTTGCTGACCAGTAATGAAGCGGAATACGAAGCTCTAATATTTGGATTGAACCTCGCAGTCAGAATGAAAGTAGGAAGTGTCCGAGTATCCAGTGATTCTCTAATTGTAGTCCAGCAAGTGCAAGGTGACTATGAGGTACGAGAAGACCAGTTGATGAAATATCTTGTGAAGGTGCGACAGCTCATAGCCGAGCTTGAATATTTTGACATAAAACACATCCCGCAATGCGAAAGCACACAGGAAGATGAATTAAGCAAGTTGGCGTTTGATTACTTCGCTAAACAGGGGGATGTCTGCATGGAGGTTGTCCCAGTTAGAAGCACCATATCAACAGTGGTGCTGACAATACAAGAAGATGAGGCAAGCTGGATGAACCCGCTAATGGATTTCTTTGCAAATGAGATGTTTCCAAAAGATAAGGTGGAGGCTAGAAATTTGAAATTCCATTCCTCTAATTACGCTTACGAAAATGGAATGTTGTACAAAAAATGGTTTCTTGTCCCCATGGATAAAATGTGTAGGGCCAACATAGGCGGCTGAGATCTTAAAAGAGATTCATGAAGGCTTATGTGGAACGTACTAAGGAGCCAGAATGATAGCTAGAAAGATAATCAGAGCAGGGTACTACTGGCTGACTATTTTCAATGATGCACACAACTTGGTTCTCAAATATAGGATCTGCAAAATCAACGCTTAGCCATCGCATTCACCGCAATAAACGTTGCAGGAATCTATGACGTCTGGCCATTCGACAAGTGGGGGATAGACTTAGTGGGACCCTTCCCAAGAGGAGAAAACAACTCTAAGTTCCTCATTGTAGCTATCGATTACTTCACAAAGTGGGTCGAAGCTAAGCCATTAGGACGTGTTACAGTAAGAAGCCACTAGAAAATTTGTATAGTTAAACATCGTGTGCCGCTTCGGGGTGTCGTAGACTATTGTCACGAATAACAGCACACAATTCACAAGTGTGGCATTTACTGACAGGTGTTTGAGGCTCGAGATTACTTAGAAGTTTACCTCCGTGGCTCATCCTCAAGCTAATGCTCAACTGGAAGTGACAAACGGGACCACAGTTCCAGGGATACAGAAGCGATTGGAAGGAAAGCAAATAGGATGGGTGGATGAGCTACTGAACACACTATGGTTGTATAAAACAACCATCCGACAGCCAACAGGGAAAATGCCATACTCTTTGGTGTACGGTCACAAAACAGTCATACCCTTGGAAATTGGAAATTCAAGTCTCAGGATAAGCAATTATAAGGATATGGACAATCCAGATGCGCTGAAGTTGGAGCTAGACAAACTAGAGGAACAAAGAAACTTGGCAAGAATCACGGAAGCTAAAAACAAAGAAAGAATGGCAAGAGCATACAATCAGAGAGTGAAGGAAAGGTGATTTCAAATTGGGGATCTGGTTCTAAGGAAAAAATAGGCGAGCCTTGCTGAAGAGCGAGGAAAACTATGTCCAAAGTGGGAAGGGCTATACATAGTCTTGAAGGCCCTTAAGTCCAATAGTTATGAGTTGGAAAGAATAGATTGCACAGCAGTCCCGAACACGTGGCATGTGACTAACATAGGGAGGTTTTATGTCTAAAAGAAAAATAGCCAGCAACTACTTGTACAGACACAAGGACATTATCCTTGTTTTTGCTTTAGTAACTGTTTCGCCACGATATTATCACCATCGTACATATTTATATAAAAACTCACTTCGATGTACCATGAATACACTTCCTATTAATCCTATTTTTTACTAAGACTTGACAAACAAAGTTTAACAGTGGGCTATGGATCCTGCATTCCCCTCAACATTCGCAAGATTTAGAGCTTGCAAGTCAAACAACTGAAAGCTATAGATCTTGCAAAATTGGCGATGCTTGCAAGATGTAGATCTTGAAACTTCGTGAATCAAGCAAATGAAAGCTATAAATCTTGCTCAAATGTTGATACTGACAAGCTTTGTATCTTGTGGTTTCATGAATCCCACAAATTCCAGGCCATAGATCTTGCACATATGGTGATGCTTGCAAACTCTAGATTTTGTAGCTTTGTAAACTAAACAAGTTGCAACTAATAAATCTTTCAACATCAACAAAGAAAGAAATGTATTTAGGAAAATATGCTTACAAAGTAAAGGATCGCAAAAGATCGATAAACATTGCAGCAAAACAGATAGGACAAGATCGTTATCAATACAAAGACAAGTCTTAAACCCCAAAGGCAACAAAACATACAGACGATCATATCATCTATAGCATCAAACAAGACACACTATCTACATGTAGAAGAGCGTGATGATCCAGAAGTGGAAGAACCATCGCGACGACGATTTGGTTCGGCCTCATAAGAAAGGCGCTCGATTTTGTGAGAAGATCATTCACCACTGTACGGACGTTGATCAGCTCGGCAGTGACTTTCCTCTGCCACATGCTCCTCGCTAACTAAGTGATCATATTTCCACAGCATATGTAAGTAGGCAAGGTGATGGGTCATATCTCTTTGTCCCATACGATTAAGATGTTTGGCATAATAGGCCTTGAAGTCAGTTATAGGACAAAAATCTTCGCAATTCAACTGCATACTCATAACGTTCATTGTTTCCTCGTATTGTTCTGTCCGTGTCCTTAGATTTAAAACTTCCTCTTCAAGATAACGAATATGAGATCGGATGGCGTCTGACAATCTAATTCCTCGGTCACCGCCACCAACAGTTAAATCACCATGGCTTGAGGTACGACATGATGACAAAGGAGGAACTTGAGGTTGATTCTTGAAGTCAGTGCAAGCTTGCTCCAATAGATGAAGATACAAATCAAGATGATTACATTCAACATGAAGATCTTCATTTCCCCCCTCAAAACTACATGTTTATGACAATCTGTTTGTCAAACTTATTTTTCCATCCAAAGGTAGAGGACGACAGGTGCTCGTTTTCATCTTGTTTCTTCGTAAGCTTTTCGAGCTAGTCATCAATATGACTATATTGCTTATCAATAATCAGCATTTTTTGATGGGCTTCGCAAGCCTTGCTTGCAATTCACTCCCTAGATTCCATTTGTTGTCGCAGCATCTTTGCAAGGTTCAGTTACTGAAGGTAAATGAGGTCATTTTGTTCGCTCAAGATCCTGCTCAGAACTCGTAAAACATCTTGAGTTTCTTTTATGACTATACCCCATTTCTTTTGAAGATCATCAATACCCAAGAGTATATACTTCAAGCGGATGCCTAAATAGAGAGCTCAGTCTTTAACATGAACAAGAAGGTTAAGTGATCGCATATATGCTCCAGCAGACTCACGATCGACTAACCCACGAACAATGTACTTCCCAAGTGATTCAACATTATATCCATCAGGAATAATCTTGATACAAGGGCAATTTGCAGACGAAGATGGAGGGATAGTAGGAAAAGTAAGTTGTCACCTAATACATAGGGGAAGTGATTCCACTAGTGTAAAAAGGTCAGAGGAAATGGCTACTGCACATTCTTCTAGTAAACAATCAAGTAGCACGAAGAAAACGGATGGGTTTAGAGAGAGGGTCCTTACGTCCCATATAATCAAAGCTTTTTAGAAATTTACTATCAATCAAAATGTTGAAACCCCGCACATGAGTAAGATTGATAAAAAAATGCGGGACAACAAGCATATCAACTCTTATAAATAAAGCTGTGCGAATAGCGAATACAAACACTAAAATACTGTTTTAAGAGTACAACCCAACAACCCAATGTATATGATGAAATAATAAAAATTAACTAGCTTTGGGGTTAAAGGTAGGCGGAACAGAAGCATCGATTGCAGAGGCATTTTTGTTAGGCCCTTGAGTGGAATCACCGTCGCTGGTTTGAAGGAGAGGAGCTTCAATACTTGCATTACCCACGTTTGCATCTGGATCAAAAGTCGTAACATCAGCACAGGGCATAAAGGGAAGTTCTTCATAATAATCCATCTCACACCCTTTCAGCTCAGCCAATGACAGGAGACTAGCGAGATATGAAAGCAAGGCGAACAAATGACCCCCGTCAGTGACCTTATCAATAAATACTCGATTCATGTCGGCCCTCTTTCTTTCCAGATTTTCAATGCACTTCACCATCGTGGGCACGCTTTTGCAATCATACAGTGGGGTCCACTTCCGTATATGCTAATCCACATGTTCCAACATGGAAAGATTTTCGTTTCCAAATATGTTCACAAAATTGCAAATTAAAATATTCAATGAATACCACTTGACTCTACAATCTTCCCCTTTGGCATTTTTTGGACCCAAAAATTTTTGTTCATCAAGATCATAACAAAAAACTTGTAATCAAACACATAGGTCTTCCCAACTCCACATATATTGGAACATATGAAGAATATTGAATATGATAAAAAATTGAATACCATATTAAATACCAGAATTCCATAAAAATATGAATACCCAAACCGAATACCAGAATTCCAGAAATACCATAAAAAATAAACATTCAGATTACAGCCAAATTATCAAATTATCCAAAATTCTCCCTCTGGGGCCATAAATATGCCAAAGGCAAATAAAACCAAAAAACATAAGCAGAAAGTATGCTCCCCCTAACTGTGACATCTATGTTGGAACATAGAAAGAAAAAATCTCGTTCAGGAGCAGGCCTCCAGCTGCACTTTTTCAGTCTCCAATTTAGCCTTTTCTGCTTCAAGTGCTGCCTTTTGAATGATGATTTCCCCCAGTCTTGCATTTGGGACAATTAATTTATCCTTCTTTTCAGCAGTTGAAGAAGTAGACCCAGAAGGATTCCATGGTAGATCATGGACATACCTCATTCCAAATGTCTTCTTGTTCGGCCGTATGAACTCTATGTCTATGATCATATCTTTTGCCTCCCCTCTTTAACTTGGCACTCTTAGCCAATGCTGAAATTAAACAGGGATATACAATGACATGTTTTGCCTTAGGAGCTGTAGCTTGCCTAACCAGATTCTGCTGAATGAACAATCCAAGGTTGACTATTTTCTGTGTTCCAACAGAGAACAACAGCTTAGCCATTTCTCTAGTTAGTGCTTTCGTGTTCGAGGATGGCATCCATCAGTTGACTGCTACCTGATACAGACCAATTGCAGAAGACCGTGCTGCCTATGTTCTAACACAGGAGGCAAAGGCTGAAAATACTATCGAGATGGAAGTTGATGATGAAGATATGGGGGGAGAAGATCAGATTGAGGTTTTGACTGATGCTGATGGAGAGCAACCTGAAGAGCCTATTTCTAGACAGAGTGAACCAGACAAAGACCAGCATGTTGGAACACAGTCTGCTAAAGAAGAAGAAGAAGACGAGGATACTAAGTATGTTCCAACACAGGAACATCCTGAGATGAACTACTCAAGTGATAAGGTGCTGGATGAGTTCTTACAGTCGACCAAGGGCAAGAGAAAGGTGGCTGCTGCAGAGGTTTCCCCACCAACTAAAAAGGCCAAGAAGAATTAGGAAGCTCCCAGAAGGAAAGTGCTACCTCCTCTACTTGTAAGTGATGCTCTGTTATTCTCATACTTTGATATAAAATGTGTAGATATGTTAGAAGTATTTTCTTAGAGGAAGTTTATCTCTGAGAGACCCATAGACCTGGAGGCATTAGGGCTAGTGGTTTTTCAAATTTTCTGGAATTGATTGGAATGAAGAGAACTGCCACTGTTCAGCTTCAATATAATAGACAGGTGGTTATTGAGGTGTATGCAAACTTGATGGATGGAAATTTAGAAGCTGACTCTCCTTAGTTTGAAAGGGTGTACTTGCAGGGAAAGATTGTAGACTTCTCAGCAGCCAGAATAAACAAAATTTTGGGGATACAAACACCAGAGTTTGAGAGGGTGTTTCCAGAGGATCTAGAAGAGTTAGATGATCAGATTTTGGAAACAATCTCAGGATACAAGACCAAGTGGCCCGAAACTGGTTATTCACAAGCCTAGTGTTTTTCATCAAGGTTCTTTGGTCTGTATTAGGTAGCAGTCAACTGCTGGATGCCATCCTCAAACACGACAGCCCTGACTAGAGAAATGGCTAGGCTGTTGTTCTATGTTGGAACACAGAAAACAGTCAACCTTGGATTGTTCATTCAGTAGAATCCGGTTAGGCAGGCTACAACTCCTAAGGCAAAACGTGCCATTGTATATCCCTGTTTGACTTTGGCATTGGCTAAGAGTGCCTAGGTAAAGGGGGAGGAAAAAGATAAGATCATAGACACAGAGTTCCTACAATCAAATAAGAAGACATTTGGAATGAGGTATGTCCATGATCTACTGTGGAATCCATCTGGGTCTACTTTTTCAACTGCTGAAAAGAAGGCTAAATTGGTGGTCCTAAATGCAAGACTGGGGGCAATAGCCATTCAAGTGGCAGCACTTGAAGCAGAAAAGGCTAAATTGGAGGCTGAAAAAGCGCAGCTGGAGGCCTGCTCCTGAACAAGATTTTTTCTTTCTATGTTCCAATATAGATGTCACACAGTCATGGGGAGAATACTTTCTTTGATTTATGAACAAGCCATGTTTTCCTTGCTTAACTTGTAGCCCTAGAAAGTATGTGAGCTCTCCAAACATACTCATTTAAAACTCAGCCTGTATAACTGTGACGAAATTCTGTACCATAGATGGTGAAGTAGAGCCGAATACTATCTCATTCACATAAATTTGAGCAATCAAAATTTTTGATGACTTATTAAGCACAAATAAAGTGCAATCTACTCCCCCTCTATGATAACATTTCTTAAGAATAAAGTTAGTAATTCGTTCATACCATGCCCTGGGTGCTTGCTTTAAACCATATAAGGTCTTCTTGAGGCGATATACATGATGAGGGTAATGAGGATCCTCAAATCCTTTAGGTTGTTCCACATAAACTTCTTCATTTACCACACCATTTAGAAATGCACTCTTGACATCCAGTTGATACAAAGTAAAGTTCATAGAGCAGGCAATAGCAAGTAAAATTCGAATTGACGCTAACCTAGCAACTGGTGCGAATGTCTCATCAAAGTGAACACCTTCAACTTGTGTATATCCTTGAGAAATTAGTCTAGCTTTGTTTCGAGTAACATGTATGTCAGCATCAGATTTATTCTTGAAAATCCATTTTTTTGCCGATGACATTAACACCCTTAGGGTGAGGAGTGAGATACCATACATCATTTCTCGAAAACTGAACTAGTTCTTCTTGCCTTGAAGCAATCCAGTATTCGTCCAGTAATTCCTCCTTGTAATTCTTTGGTTCAATGAGAGAGATGAAACATTGTAATCCAGCCAACTTCCTGTAATCCACCCGAGGAACTGGTCGAGTACTTCGGGCCATTTATTCAGGTTGATCCTGTGTTGGAACATAGGGTGCGCCAGTGGGGGGTGATGTTCCAACATGCTTAGTGTCAATTGGTTAAACATCAGTCTGCTCAGATGTTCCAACATATGATGGATCTGCCTTGTCAAGTTGGCGAGGTTGTGTTGGAACATGAATGTTACCAGTTTCTTCTTCTACGACATCTGACTTTTGTCCTTCTTCAGAATACCCACAATAACATTTATAAACTCCATTAGTGTGTTGATTTGATGATTATAAACACGATAAGCATGGTTGTTGACAGAATACCCAAGAAAAATTCCAGTATCACTACGATTATTGAATTTTGCCAATTGCTCTCTATCTCTGAGGATGTAGCACTTGCTTCCGAACACATGAAAGTATGAGACATTTGGTTTCCTATCCTTCCAAATCTCGTAAGATCTTTTGTTGGTGAATGGACGCATATATACTTGATTAATCATATAGCAAGCTGTGTTAATAGCTTTTGCCCACAATTTTTTGTGAAGTTCTTTCTCAGCTAACATAACTCGAGCCATCTCCTGCAAGGTTCTATTTTTCCGTACTATAACACCATTCTACTGAGGAGTAATTGGTGCAAAAAACTCGTGTTGAATACTGAGCTCATCACAGAAGTCACGAAATTGAGAATTTTCAAATTCTCTACCATGATCACTACAAATTCGAACAATTTTTCCAACTAGAATTCCTTTTTCAGTATGTAACTTTATCACAAGACTTCTGAATACTTCCACAGTATCAGATTTTTATTTAAGAAAAGCTACCCATGTATATCTGGAGAAATCATCAACACATACAAAGATATATTTCTTTTCACCTATACTTGGTGTATTGACTGGATCCATCAAATCCATATGCAATAATTCCAGATTTCTTGAGGTGGTTAGATATTGAACTGACGGGTGGGGAGATCAAATTTGTTTACCTTGTTGGCATGGTCCACACACAATTTTGTCCTTGCTTGTTAAGGTAGGCATACCTCGTGCAACTTTTGCATTGCAATTTTCACCAAGGTTTTGTAATTGATGTGACCGAGCTTCCTGTGCCAGAGAAATCATTCATCCTGTTTCGAGATCATACATCGTACTTCTTGTTCTAGCAGATAGCAATTATCTGATGATCGTATGCCTGAAATAACCTTGGCTTCTCCATGTTTCACTATGCATTTATCTTTCTGAAATTCCACAGTCATATTGTCATCACACAATTGACTTATGCTAAGTAGATTGGCCTTTAGGTCTTCCACGAACAGCACACTAGTGAATACTGGAAATCCTGCAATCTATAGTTCACCTTTTCCAATAACTCTACTCTTCTTTCCATCACCAAATGTAACATAGCCACCATCGAAAGGTGTGATATTTGTAAGGAATTCTTGAGTTCCAGTCATATGGTGAGAGCAGCCACTATCAAAGCACCACGAATCTCTGGAATATGATATAAGCGAAGTATGTGCAACAAGGTATGTACCAGATCTTTTGACAACCCATACCTTTCTGAACATTCAGGTTTTCTGGACTTCAGCTATGTTGGAACATACCACGAGTTGACGTCCTGCCATTTGATCTCTGAATAGTTTATGAAATTTATCCTCGGAGTGACTATGAACAGTAGCTGCAGATGAGAGGTTTCCTTTAATAGGGCTTGCCGAACTTTCACTTTACCTCTGGAATCTTTGTCTTGAGATTCACTGGACTCTTGAGTAATTCGTGTGCCTTAGGCTTGAGTGTGCTTGCATTTTTGAGTGGGTTGAAATACCCAATTACGTGTCGACTTCCAAAGTTTTTCCCATATCCAGAATATCATCAAGCTTAGCTTTTCCTGAATTCAGCTTAGAAGTCATTGCTTCAGAAGTCCTAGCTCTCTTGGTTGCTAATATTAGCTTTTCATTTATTTTTTCATTCTCCTTTCTGAGTTCAGCAACTTTTACATGCAATTATCTTTCTATTTCCATCAACTACACTTTTTCTTCCTTTAGTTTTTTTTGTGTCAACCACTTGAAACCACATCGCATACATCTTTTCATAAGTGTTGTAGATTTCTTCATCACTAACAGCAAGTCCATCGTCTTCATCATCGAATGCTTCATATGGGTCTATGTTGGAACATACTGCTTCAACTTTATCTCGTGTGTTGGAACATCCATCATCTTATGCATCATAAATTTTTGCTCTAAAGTCCACATAGTTGCTTACAAGTTCCTCTTTGTCTTTCTCTTCTTCTTCATCTTCACTCCATGAGGTGACATAAGATTTTCCCTATTTCTTCCGGGTATTTGCACATTCAGCCTGAGTATGATCATATCCTTCACATTCCCTGCATTGAATTTGTCCAGGCTATTTTGGTTCACTACTTTAATTTCTGGAGAACTGCTGATTTCCTTGCTCAAATCTTGTTCCACGATCATTACCAGAATCCTATGGCCTTAGTCTATTTCCTCCAAGCCTCTCCTGAGATTTCTTGTTTACTACTTTCTTCAGCATTCTTGAGATATTATTCTTGATAAGTGAAAGTTTTTTAGATTCATCATCACTGTTAGATTCGTGATTATCCTTTGATGAAGATTTTCTGAATGCCAACTCCTTTTGGACCCTTTTTGTAGCTGCTTGAAACGTCATCTCATATGTCTGTAATGATCCCATTAGTTCATCTACGCTCATGGTGGCTACATCTCTTACTTTTTCTATTGCTGCAACCTTCATCGCAAACCTTTTAGGAAGTGATCTCAAGGTCCTTTTCACCAACTTTGCCTCTTTGTAGACTTTTCCAAGTTGGTATGCCATATTGGAGATGTCCCTGAGTTTTCCGTTGAATATAGAAATGGTGTCATCATCCTCCATCTTGAGTTCCTCAACTTAGTAGCCAACATCTGTACTTTAGATTCTCGAACACGAATAGTTCCTTCATGAACAATTTGCAGAATATCCCATGCTTTCTTAGCTTGATGACATGTAGAGATGAGTTTGAACTGGTTTTCATCAACTGCAGTGAAGATTTCATTTAGTGCGTTTGAATTCGCCAGTGATACCTTGAGGTTACAGGAGTCCAATTAGCTTTGTCTTTGAGTTTCTGCCCTTTGACTTGATTCTCCTTCTTTTCCCTTAGAGCTTGTATCAGCATCTTCAGTAGGGTGATTCCACTCATTCTCAACATAGAACAACGCAAGTTCATCCAGTGAGTTGATGAAAACCCTCATGCGTGCTTTCCAATAATTGTAGTTTTTGCCTTCTAGCAGAGGTGGCCGAGACTTCCATGGTAAAATTGGATCACACTTTCCTTAACACAACTAAGGGAAAAATAAGTGACCAAGCTCTGATACCAAATGTAATTTGGTTTTACCGAATTTTTCTAATTCTTACAAGTATGTTCCATCATAACCTATCTAACCAAGTATGCAATAAAGTAAAGCATTAAAGACACAAGACTTGGTTACGCAGTTCGGTGAAATCCACCTACATCTGCGGGGTCTGGCTCAGTTCAGAATGAATCAACTAATAAAAAAGATACAATACAAAGCACATCATACAAAATACTTATCTTTACTAATTAAACGTGTGAATTCTACTAGCTCCCATAGCTATCGATCCGCCTTGATCAGACTCCCTCTGACCTCAAAACTCATCGAAACTGGATCTCCTCCTCCCAAGGAATTAAGGTATACAATTATGAACTTTGAACGGCAGTTCACGTATGTTGGAACATAGAATTCTGGCTCTTTGCAATTGTCTCGAATGATTGAAAATCTGTGTCTCTGAATAAACCATATTGATTGCAGCCGTGGTTGTCCCCCTTTATAGCCATGAGCAGATTGGAACTCTCCATGATTATCTCTGTAACATTCCTATTCCTTATCTGCTTCTTGAAGCATATCCAAATCCTATAAATAAAGGGATTTTCTTCATCACAATATCTCCCATATATTCGATAATATCAACACCATATTTGTAGGAATTTTCCATAAATCAACTATGCATCTACATACCTAATATAGAGCAGAATATTCAGATTTCCATATCTCTCAAATACCATAATATTCCGACCCTTATGCGTAAGATCTGATTGGCATTTATATGCTAATCTACATGCTCCAACATGGAAAGATTTTTGTTTCCAAATATGTTCACAAAATTGCCAATTAAAATATTCAATGAATACCACTTAACTTTACACATGTATTCCAACTCAGATGCATTGAATAGAGAAGAAGGAATAGTAGTAGAGAAGCAGATATTCACGAAACGGATGGCCACGGGATTTGGAAGAGAACCAAGCCATGGCGGAACATGTCCGGTGAATGAGTTGTGCATCAGATTGATGTACCTTAATCTCCTCAAATGCATCCTTTTCTGTGGCAAATATCCTTGCATATTGTTCCCTTGGAAATCAATGCAAGTCAGAAACGAGAGGTTCCCGATTTGAGGGGCAATGGAGCCTTCAAGTCCCGCATAAGACAGGTTTACTGACACGACTCTTTGGTGGCGAGCGGAGCCAAGGACTCGAGTCCAGTTATAGAGTGGGAGCCTTGGAGTTGAGTTCCAACTTGAAAGTTCATTTGAAGGATCAAGAATGTTGGATTTCAAGGCTAGAAGGGCCATTTGGTCGGCCTAAATGTCCTGCTTTAACACGCCTATAATGATTGTGGTAAGACCAGGGCCGTCTCTGACAATTTGGAGGCCCTGTTCTAAATGAAAAATGAGGCCCTTTATTACATCAAAAACTATACTTTTCCCTCCTCCTTAGTCGAACGGTTGACAACGTTCTTCATTGGAAAACTGAATCCTAGAGTAATTTTAGGGGGAGATAAGAATTTTAATGGGTTTTGGAAACTGAAAGAAAATAAAAGAAATTGAAAGGAGAAAATTTTGGGGAGTGGAAGAGTTGAAGGCGATAAATTGGGAACCAGGCGAGAGGTTTCTGCCTTTTTGGCTTTTGCGCAGGAAGGAAAACTGATTCTACATTCTGAATTTATTTTTTTCCTAATATATATAATACACATGCCTATTATTTTGGGGCCCCAAAAATTTTGGGGCCCGGTTCTGTAGGGCTGTTTGGGCTTGCCCACAACCGGCCCTGGGTAAGACATGATATCATGACAAGAATATTAACAAGGGAGGCCTTATTTTGGTTTGTATCAGTTTGTGATGAACAAAGTGTTAAGGACGGTCTCCTACAAGTTTAGACTTGCACTTATAGAATTATGTTGGTAAAAAAGGCAAAATAGGGTATTCCACATGTATCAACATTCTAATTGTTGACTCTTTCCAGACACTAGACTCTTTGAATATAACTAGTTAGGTAACATCGCGCAGTGCCCGGTGAGCTTGATAATAAATTATGGAAATACTATAGGAATTTTGCTACAATATAGGAATGTTAAAAGAGCTGTAATTGAAGCTACAAATGTACCAAGTTTACATGTAATTATAGCTTATCATTAACTAGAGCTATCAACTAAAGCAACGTATCATTCTCGTGTAGGAATAGGTACTGATGTTCTGCTTCCCACCTCTCGAACCCTCCAATGGAACCTTCACCTCTCGAATCTGTACGTCTTGAACAAGTACCAATCAAACCCTCCACTCGAACTCTCACCTCTCGAACCCTCCAATGGAACCTTCAACTCTCGAACCCTCATCTCGAACTAGTACCACTTGAACCCTCTACAGGAACCTTCACCCCTCGAACCCAGATATGGAATCTTCACCTCTCGAACCATTACCTCTTGAACCAGTACCACTCGAATCCTCCACTCAAACTCTCACCTCTCGAACCCTCCCCTGGAACCTTCACCACTCGAACCGTCCAATGGTACCTTCACCTCTTGAATCCATAACTCTCGAACCAGTACCACTCGAACCCTCCACTCGAACTCTCACCTTTTGAACCCTCCACTGGAACATTCACCTCTTGAACCATCCAATAGAACATTCACCTCTCGAACTAGTACCTCTCGAACCCTCCAGTGGAACCTTCACCTCCCAAACCGTCCAATGGAACTTTCACCTCTCGAATCCTCAACTCGAACCCTCCTCTCGAAATAGTACCACTCCAACTTCCACTCGAACTCTCACCTCTCGAACCCTTCACTATAACCTTCACCTCTCAAACCGTCCAATGGAACCTTCACCTCTCGAACCCTCCACTCGAACTCTCACCTCTTGAACCGTTCAATGGAACCTTCACCTCTTGAACCCTCCTCTCAAACCAGTACCTCTCAAACCAGTACCACTCGAACCCTTCACTGGAACCTTCACCTCTCGAACCGTTCTATGGAACCTTCACTACTCGAATCCATACCTCTCGTACCATTACCTCTCGAACCAGTACCACTCGAACCCTCATTTTGAACCTTCACCTCTCGAACCCTCCTCTCGAACCAGTACCACCTGAACCCTACACTCGAACTCTCACCTCTCTAACCCTCCACTAGAACCTTCACCTCTCGAACCATCCAATTGAACCTTCACCTCTCGAACCATCCAACCAAACTCTCACCTCTCAAAACATCTAATGAAACCTTCACATCTCGATTCAGTACCACTCAAACCCTCCACTGTAACCTTCACCTCTTGAACCGTCCAATGAAACCTTCACCTCTCAAACCAGTACCACTATAACCCTCCACTGCAACCTTCACCTCTCGAACCGTCCAATGAAACCTTCACCTCTCAAACCAGTACCACTATAACCCTCCACTGCAACCTTCACCTCTCGAATCTGTACCTCTCGAACAAGTACCTCTCGAACCAGTACCATTCGAACCTTCAACTCTCGAGCCGTCCAATGAAACCTTCACCTCTCGAACCGTCTAATGGAATCTTCACCTCTCAAACCCTCCTCTCGAACCAGTACCACTCGAACCCTCCACTCGAACTCTAACTTCTTAAGCCCTCCATTGGAACCTTCACCTCTTGAAACGTCCAATGGAACCTTCACCTCTCAAACCCTCCACTAAAACTCTCACCGCTTGAACCGTCCAATGGAATCTTCACCACTTGAACCCTCATCTCGAACCAGTACCTCTCGAACCAGTACCACTCAAGCCCTCTACTAGAAGCTTCACCTCTCGAACCATCCAATGGAACCTTCACCTCTCGAATCCGTACCTCTCAAACCAGTACCTCTCGAACCAGCACCACTCGAACCTTTACCTCTTGAACCCTCCTCTAGAACCTTCACCTCTCGAAACGTCCAATGGAACCCTCACCTCTCGAACCCTCCAATCGAACCTTCACCTCTCGAACCATCCAATGGAGCCTTTACCTCTAAAACCGTCCAATGGAACATTAACCTCTCGAACCGTCCAATGGAACCTTCACCTCTCGAACCCTCCCATCGAATCAGTACCTCTCGAACCTCCACTCCAACTCTCATCTCTCGAACCCTCCACTGGAACCTTCACCTCTCGAACAATGGAACCTTCACCTCTCAAATTCGTACCTCTCAAACCAGTACCTCTCAAACCCTCCACTCGAACTCTTATCTCTCAAATCCTCCACTGGAACCTTCACCTCTCGAACCCTCCTCTCGAACCAGTACCACTCGAACCAGTACCACTCGAACCCTCCACTGGAACCTTCACCCCTCGAACCCTCCACTGGAACCTTCACTTCTCAACCAGTACCTCTCGAACCAGTACCACTCGAACCTTCCACTCGAACTCTCACCTCTCGAAGCCTCCACTTGAACCTTCACCTCTCGAACCGTCAAATGGAACCTTCACCTCTCGAATCCGTACCTCTCGAACCCTGAAACGCCCAAAACGACGTCGGTTTGGGCAACCACTTGTCTACATCCGTAGAAGCACATAGAAGTTGGGACTTTGGAGAATACGTAAAAGTACGAAAATGCCCCTGACGATCATTTGTGTCAACATTCCTGTAGATGCACATGGTTGGGAAGGTGATGAAATTTTCCTATCTGCAAAATTACCCTTCTACCCCTGGCGACCATTTGTGCCAATATTGTAAATAAGACTTTTTACCTTTTATTATATTAATTAAACATTGTCTTTAATAAGCATATGGAAAGACCGCCTTTCCCAAAACTTTGCCTTGATGGGAGATGTTTATAAATAAAATTAATTTATTTTGAAAGTAGAGGAAGATCATCTTATGTTTTTCACCAAAAAATAGTTTCTCCTTATTAAATACTCACTTTTTCAACGGTTTATCAAACACAAAATAGATGTTTAATTTATAACCAAATAACTTATAAACTCTTCTAAACAGAGCCTATGACGCTATTTGGCAGGACTGAGCTTCCAAGCAAAGCTGACTTCTATTTCTCTATGAGAATAAGCTGCTGAAAAGTAAAACATTTTTAGTGTTTGGTAAAATTAACTTATACTCCCTCCGTTTCAGTAATATTGGCACCATAGGTTTAAGTGCTTGGATTTAGGTAGATGAAATGAGTGGATAAAATTGGATGTAGAAAGTAAAAAGTAAAATGAGTGGATGATATTGAAGGAATCTTGCAAAAAATGGAAAGTGTACCAATATAAAATAAACGTCCAATTAAGGTAAATGTGCCACTAATAGAGAAACGGAGGAAGTACGTGCTTTTTAATGATAAAAGCAATTGAAATGTTTGGTAAATTTAAAAGTGTGTGTTTTTAATTTGCAAAATGAGAATTCTAGACATGAAATCATCTTAGAAAATTTTAGATGTAAAATCATTGTGATCTCAGGAAGAAGGCATGCGATTCAATCTTACAACCTACCATCCCTAAGATTCCAAGAAATAAAATAGAGCAAATTCTAAGACTCCAAGAAAATGCAAAATCCCACTTTCCACAGAGCACGACAATGTGAAGCTTTGGAACTCGAGCATATCCAGTTTCAAGACAACATTTGACAGGAGCAGATATAATTGAAAATGAAACCAGTAACACTTCAGCAAGCAAATACAACTTCAAGGTCATGAACACGTTTCTTCTTGCTCCTATCTTGGACCCTTTTGCTGGTAGTCATCATTTGCTACTGCACACAACAGTGAAGTGTGTGATTGTAATAACTATGAACTGAGTTTTCATTCGTGAAAGGCCTTCCCAACCCCTATAGTACTTGTGAAGAGAGAATATTAGCAGTGTTTCGACAAACATTGACCATATTAAAGATATGTGAACAGAATCTTCCTCAAGTAATGTACCTCATCGCAATGTCTGTAAAAACAGAGACATATTGCCTAAAAGCGGCAAACTCCAAGCTTCATCTGTGGTCTTTCAGCCACACCTACAAACCAGGGAAAGTGAGGTTATAACAAGGGAATAGTGGACACTGAAGATTACATGCAGTCCTGCATTCTACACATCAACCCAAAATCAACACTGCAGTAATTGCATAATATAAAACATTTATATATTTCTGATTATCCAACTGCAGCATAGAGAGAAGATCTAAACTTTTGAATCCGAAGTTGCTTGGATAATGAGTGACAAATAGTAAGAAAACATCATAAGCAGAGAGCATTGACCGTAAACACCCATCTAACTTGTGGCTTAAATATGCCATTTATTAAAGCTAGCCCAATGCATCTACTCACTTTTCACAATTCGGCACTCCCACAGAAACATGCAAAACTTTCCACACACACACATTTTAACACAATCAAGAATCAACAATGGCCTCTCATGTTGAAACAACTCAAGACATCTTTTACAAAATAAGAGTGTTATTACTTATATAAACATGAATGGATATTAAGTTAAATCATCAGTGCATATCCCTCGAGCAAAGTGTTAGAGCACTTTTTTTTAATGTTAATAAAAGCACTATTATATATTAGGTGCTCTTGAATGTATCAAATTACGCTGGAATTTGAAGTTTAATGAGCTACAACTCTTAGTTGCATTAGGTAGCAAAAGAAGCATCAGATATAGTGCATGTAGTCTACAATAGTTTCGGCCATTGTATGTAGTTTACAATAGTGCTTGTAACTTCAGCACTATAGTTTTGGCCATTGCAGAGGGTTCGTTCAATTTAAAACAGCATGAAATCTTTTATCAGGTTTGTGATGCTCTTATCATGTAATTACATAAGATATGATTGAATGAACATATTTCAAATTGATAGAGTCAGGTACGAAGCAGTCATATTGATGAATACTCGGCCTATTCTAGGAAACTATATTTTTGTCTATAGAGCAGAGCTATAGAGCAGAGCGATAGACATAATAAAAAATTGTTACCAACCAATAGAGCTGCATTAATAATAAAAAAAGAAAAGAAACATAGGGATAAAACTTGGCGACCAAAAGAGGGAAAACAGAGCTACAACAAAATTTTAATTAAAGTAATGGGATGAATGAATTCAAATCAAATTCCATCCAAAATCAACAATCTATCACGTTTAGGAAAACCCCAAAGGAAAAATTAACACAAAATTATTCTACAGACGAAGGATCTCAACGAAATTGACACATCCGGCAACGAGAAGGTAAACGAAGGCAAGAAACGAAGGCAGTGAGAATTACTTACCGCGATGAAGGCTACGAAGGCAACTGAGGCAACAGAGTTGATGGAGTGGAGGCGGTAATGTCGATCGTGAAGGTGGAGAAGAGAGAATGCGAAGGGTATTTTTTGAAAATAAGGAAAAGAATAAAGCGGGGGTTTTTTTAGAAGTTGGTCTACCCGGTTCATCCGAAAATTTTATCTTCATTTATTATAATTTACACTTTAAATCATGGTCATGACTTGTGGAAAAACCGTCTTTCAAGAGACGGACTATTTTTTAAAAGCACTTAATTTACAAAAAATGACGGAACTTTTTTTTAAAAGCACTTAATTTACAAAAAATGACGGAACTTTAAAGCAAAGCAATAAAAGATCATTGCCAAACAGAGCCAACATGTCTTGGCTTTCTAAGGAAGACTTTCCACACCCACACGATCGCCCAACTAGTTGGGTGTATGTCCTAATTCTCTTGGAAACATGGGTTCGGCTCTCGACAACGGCAGTGTGAGAGTTTCTCCAGTGCAAGGACTCCTTGTGCGCACCGAACACAGTCGAGAGCTATGTGCTTGACCCGGGAGTGCTGTGATTTACCTCTCCAGTTATGGCTGTGGTGTCGGTGCGACCGGGGCGGCTGAGGGCGAGCCGAGTTGATCGCCTTTTCTAAGGAAGACTTTCCTAAATTGGTGCCAATTAGAATTATCGTGATAGGTTTGTGTATGTTGAAAATGGTTCGGCTTGAAACAGATTAAGTTGAAATGTTCAAATATATATAAATCAAATAAAACAAACTAGCACATATTTATACAATTAGCCAATATTCATACATAATGTGCTAAAACATTTAAAATTTGTTGAGCATATATATTGATAATATCATTCAAAAATTAAATAATTAAAATTGAACGAGCAATTAACATATGCAAGAATAATAATATTTTATTAAACATTCATGCATACAATCAAAAAACTTAAATTACAAATGATCAAATCATAAATCACGTTTTCAAGTAATCACAAAGTGATGGATTCACGAGTAAGACTCGCTGCCCTTGAAACGAACAAGTCCCGTCGTGGACATCGTTCCCCAGGATAAAACCATCACAAATAACAATTACCGCGTAAGAGTTACATGGGATTCACACAAGGCTCGAAGGACTATCACTGACATAGAAAGAAAGAAGTGAGACTCGAGTTTAGAAGAAATGATGAACTTGATAATGGTGCGAGTTTCCGACTGACTTAGAGGCTCTATTTATACTGCTCTAAGAGATTCTAATCATGGAAACGTGATATTCTAATTTTCTGTAATTAGAGAAGAATATTCTACAATCACCAACTCACCAAATCCGAGACATTCCATGAATACTCGAATCAAATCTGCTGGAAATGAAAGTAATATTTGCAGAATAATCTTTAGCGTATTAAACATGGTAAACACTTAAAAATAAACGCCTCTTCCTTGGTAGCGACGCCAAAATTTGAGATGTCGTACATCAAAATTATAATTTATGGCCCTAAATTACTTCCTAAATACAATCATGTAAATAGTGGCAAACACTGTTGCAGGCCCCCCCTCCCCCCATGGCACGGGTACCTGGGTACATAGACACTGGTATTTGGGACCCCTGGATTACCGGTGCCTTAGTATGGTGGTGTTGAAACGTAGTTAAAAAGGCACCGGTATAAAAAATCGGTGCTAAAATAGTATGTTAAGCACCGGTATTTTGAAATACTGGTGCTCTATATATAATTTTAGCACCGGTATTAGATACCAGTGGTGGTTGTTACATAGTTGTTTAGGTATATTGATAATGATCACCGGTTAATTCCTACATTACATTTACCAGCACCGGTATGTTAATGATTTTCTGGTGCTTCGGCTTTTAAGAAAAATGTTCATTGCACCGATGGTAATATTTGTAGCACCGGTGCTTGTATTTTGAAACCGATGCTTGGATTTTTTTAAATTTGCAATTTCCTCTTTTAATTTATCCAGGCCCACCCCAAATCGAAATCCGGGGAAAATCATAGAAGAAACTTTGAAGAGCCAAGAACACATAATATAAATGTGAAAAAGTAATAATCTAAACAAGTGAAAAAAAGGAATCCATCCATATGATAATTTAAGGAAAAAAAAGTAAATGTGTCTGAAATCAAATACACGTTGAAATAGACTAGGTCCACCGAAGTTTTTGAATTGTTTAGAAGACACATTCACCCGATCTTCTCACCATGTGTCTGCGACGTCTTTTATCTCCATGCCATTGTACGCTCCTCTTGTCGGGAAAAATATCTATAGTGTACAAAATAACTCAATGATTAATTATGTAAAAGTAATCAGTATGTAGGAAAAAGGAACGTTAAAAATTTTATATGTCAACTAACACTACTGGCACTAGTGTAGAGTGACGTCAAGGGTGGTTCTATTGGACCAACAAATGTACTTTCACTGTGCCTTCTCTGGCCCTGCCATCCATCACACGTCATTAGAAGGCAATTCCAAAACCGCCTTTAAAATGCCAATGAAGGCGGAAAAAAACTGCCTTCCAAATCTAGCCGGAATAGCCTTTAAATATTCTGGATATCAAAAAGTTTGTTCTACCCTCGTACGGTGGAACTATTTTCCGAGTTTTGTAATACATACTTTCCGAACTCGGAAACTATGTAATCGGCTCTTTGTCATTGACTTGCAGATTTCTGAGCTCATGCGTACATTCCGTCCCTATTATGTTCAACCATTGCTACAATTTGTGTTAATGAAATATTTTTTACAAACTCAGAAATGTATTCGTGGTTATCATTTCCGAGATCGAAAAATATAATCGTGACTATATAAAAATGAAATAAAGTTTCCGAGTTCGGAAATCCGATCTTGTCTTATGGTAATTGAATTGTTCTACCAAATATCCCTGGCTCTAAAAAAGGCCTCAATCCACAACAGCTAATATAACGTAATACGCGATAGTATGTTGTGTGATGACAAAAATATATAGGTAGAGCTAAGCTAGCAACAATTTATAGATAGGAATAGAAAAACAATAGGAATCTATTCCAATACTTCTAAGCTTCATTATTTTTCTAATCATGTTACTTTAGCATTATTCTGATTCCCAAACCAATTTAGTATTAGATGCCTCGCTAAATAATTCCTCGCACTGTTGATTTCATTAATGGTGTACGACTTCAATTCCTTCATGAAAATTTGTCACTACTTACTTAGCATAAAATACTAGAAAGTGTAGTTCTATTAATTGGTTCCCAAAAACAATTGTACGCGCACCTTGTCAATTTGGATATAGTCTTCTTTTACCTTTTGAATGCACTCAGCCATGTATAGCATGACGTAATAACCGCACTCCCAAGTCTGCACTTTTTTGGGTCTTCCTAAAAAAAATTGCTTAATTACATTCTTATAATATTTAATTGAGTACTATAAACTGAAAAAACAATGATCATAGCCCACATTGACTTCGACCACCTCAAAATGATTTCTATTGTGCTCGCTACTGTTCTTCAATGCCAATCAAAAACTCTCGACAAATGCATCCGGAGGTTGGAAATGCAGGGGATCCATGGAATAAACCCAGCTTTGGGCAGGGGCAATCAAAATCAATCTCCAATGGTCCTTAAACACAAAAATTCAAATCATGCACGGAATGAGTGATTTGTGTAAACATTTTGTAAAATAAACAACGTAGTATTTATATAACCTTTCTATGTATGGTGCAATGAATAGCTTCTTATCCTTTCACCCTAGGCTCTTACGGATATAGTCAATCCTCTCTTGTTTCGTACAACCAATATCTTGAATCGAAACCGGGCACATGTATCCAATCCATTTCTTGTTTTGATTATGTGTAAAAAACAGGTACCTATGGAATTTCATTTTGATTTAGGACCTACAAAGTTTTAATTAAGTCTATGCAAATAAACTAGAATTTATAGAAATAACTCACAAGGTGTAGATGGACATGATTGTTTGAGTGACTTGCTCACATATCCACAAATCTTCAAAATCACTCCACGTCGCAATTATATCCTGTTTGTATCCAAATACACATTCATTCCCCAAGAATGAGTAAGTTGAGTTTCTATCATGTGGTTGAAGCCAATTAAATAAGACCTTAACGAAGTGTGTTGATTGTCGAAGGACTTTTGCTCTTTCACTTGGTCCCCTGAACTTCATGGTTGTAGTTTGGACCAATTTAGGTGGTGGTTTGATGGGTCTTGATGTTGTTTTCAATGGTTTCGGTGATGCTTCCCGTGTTTTCTTCAAATGTCAATCCGTGACGGGATTGGCATAAATAAGTCAACGTGGCCATAGTAGGAACATCCCTTGTGCAGGGCCAACCTTCTTGTATTCTTCGTCGGCACATGGCAATGGGGCTGCCATCATCAACGGTTCCTCCAACGAAACCCTAGAAATACCCTCACAATAAGTACAGAGTGATGGTGCTTCATCAATTCATGCAGAATTTCATTGGCTACGTGGAGTGGATTACCATCTACCTTGGTCTATATACAGCTCACACGGTCGTGATTTCTACATTCCCACAAAAATATATATTAATATACAAATTACTCTAATTGTTAACAAAATATCTAACGAATACAATAAGTGTATACCTTGTTTTCAATTGGTTGTAATGCAGTGTCCAAGTTATCCAGTTTGAACAATTGCCGCTCGATTCTTGGACTTCTCACAATGGCTTCTCGATTTACCACAATATCTCTGGGGGAGTGACATGATCCTCTAGATGGTGGCTTCCAATCGGGTGTCAGGTCATCTAAGTTGTCCGGAAGAACAAGCTCGGTATGTTGGACCAACCTACGAATGAGGATGTCTTGCTGCTCAATTCATTTGTCTTGAAGAATTTTTTTTGTAGGATGTGGACTCTTAAGGGTTCAGCACCATCGTAGGACCTTACAATGCTAAAATCCTGTCGTTAACTCACGAACGATCCCACTCCCCTAGCACGGCTCGGGTGGTCAGGTTTTTCGGTTGCTTCGCAAAGGATGTCATGCTTATCAGTTGGAACAAAGATCCCTTGCAATTGATCATTCTTCAATTTTTCCTAAAAATGGTAGAACGTAATTAATAATCCATGTTTACAAAAAAAACATGTGTCAAATGATATATTCACTATAATGTGTACTCACAATTCTCTTTGAAATCAATTTTTCTTCAGGCTTGACATACTCTCCATCTTTGTTTTGTCGGCCCCCGAGGAATAGATCGTGCCTCTCAATGCTATCCGCGTTGATTTGTTGCACAGTTGCCCTAGCCTCACCTTCCATCATCCCACCCTCTATTGCAATTTGGACATCTTCAAATCATTGTTTCACAAGGTCTAATGCCACCTTGGCATAACCCCGACGCCTCAATCGGTGAGGAATTTCATTCTTCCCCGCTATTTGTCATTTTTCTTCTCTCATTCCCTAAGTTAGGATGTTAGACTTAAATTATCACTATAGACAGATTTGAATCTAAACTATTTAATAATTTCAAATAAATTGAGGTTTACTAACATTTTTGATTATTCTTCAATGCTTCCTCTTGTGGTCTCCCAACTATCGGGTGAATGTGATTGTAAGTTTTCTACAGGCAATCTCCCCTCTTGTCACTAAAAATGTATTCCCTAGACTGTGTGTATTTATGTTGACGCCAATTCTTAGACATCATCAACATAGCCTTCTTTCTCAAATCCTCCATGTCTGGTGATTCGATATAAAATGACCTCTGTGAAGATTTTGAACTCCATGGGGTCAATCACAGAGATACATTGTCAATCAAGGAAAACTTTAGAGGATATAAAAATTCACTAAATTCTACCTTGCATTCCATCCATAAAGTGGCTTTGTAATCTTTGGGGACTTCATGCCAAGTATCATATTTGATGTCCACCCTTGTTCTACCCACCTTTGCTACCCAACTAGACCATTTAGCGCGCTGGGCCGACTCACAAATGTTAGAATTATTGAAAACCAATTGGGTTATTTCTTTCCTAGTCATTCTATGTTCTAAGGTTGTACAATGAATTTGGGGCATTCCTACATCCTCGGATATGTTATCCTCATCCTCGGATATGTTATCCTCATCCTCATCCATACCATCATTTGGTGTTGATGTATTTTCATTTTGTGTTAGTGATAATTGATCACGAGTCCTTTTTCTAGATGCCATTTGTTACGTTACATCAACAAATGAACCATAAATTTACATAGCCATTAAAGAAGTAGCTTCATATCCAAAATATTACTAAACAAAATTTAGATTAAAATAAAATATTGAATACATTTAGCCTACTAATATGAAATATTTAAAAGCTAATACTTAAAAAGCCGTACAATAAATACTAAAAAACTAATCAATTGAACGAGGCCTCTAACATGAGACGTACTCGAAAATTGAAGACATGTTCAAGGAAGTGTAATTGGATGGTCTATGGATGACAATAATTGTCTATGGGGGTAGATTTGGATTTCAGCTTTTATTGGTTGTTGAATTTGGAATTGGATTTTGCCTTAGTGTTTTATTATTTGATTTAACGCTAGTGATATGTCACAAATATTTTAATTATCAACTTATGTACAGTGAAAGTATGACGAGTGAGTATTATTCATATGTTATTGTGTTTGATCGAGGTGGACATGACTTCCAAACATTTTGGAAGATGACGATTAGTCCAGAGCTAATTCCTAACTCGGAATAAGCTTTTTCCTTCACAAACATAAGAAAGATGCAATTCCGAACTCGTAAAGTTTAGGTGACCAGTTGACCATAATTCCCAACACACTTTCCAAGATCGTAAAGTTTATGGGTATATTAAAGCCTAAGGCACGACCAAGTTTCCGATCTCTGAAACTAAGTGTTTGAGCTTGTGTGTATTTTTGGACTGCTACTGGAATTGACTAACAAACCAAAAAATGGACATTAAATTATTTCCGAACTCAGAAACAACTCTGACCCATATTAAGAAGAGACGATTCAGAGTTTTCGAACTTGTAAACCCTTCCCATATTTTTTAAAAATAGATCGATCTTGCATTCTTCACAATCCACCCCAAAATTCCAACTCGAGTTCACCTTTTGCGGACTCGCAAACTCAACCCACCCCAAAAATCAATCATCCAACCAACAAATTCAGTTCAATGGCTAGAGGAGGAGCATCCAAGAGCGGAAACCCTGGGTCTCGATCCACTATCAACACATCGGCTTCAAGGTTCGTTTCTACTATGCAAAAAAGCGATATGAAGAATTACGTGACCATGGGAGGCTTTTAGATTGCTATTTGATTATTTTAGTCAATATCATGCTATTGGTTTGGTCGATACTCTGTCTAAATTTAGCGAACAACATGCCGAGAGGTTGCCATGTTGTAAGGAGAGCGCTTATTTTGACCTAACTTGTCAATTTTACGCTAATTTATGTGAAGTTGGTAACGGGGACTATGGAACTAGGGTTGGTGGGATGGACATTCCAATTAGTCAATGGGATATCAATAAGTTGTTGGACTGCTCTTACCTCGTGCCCGAACTAGTTTATCCAGATATACGGATAACCCTTTGGATGATTGTTACCATAGGGAGAAGTTGCCGTTAAATAGTGAGCCCCCAGATGTTGACTTTGTGGAATGAAGCGTAAGATATTTTGGACGTGATAGCAGGGGTTTAGGTAGACCGGAAACTTTTAATCTAGAAGTCTTGTAAATTGATGATCATATCACTTATGAGATTATTGCTAGAACTCGCGTTCCCTCGGGTGGACATATAACCGAGCCTAACTATCCAACAACCAATCTATTTTATTACATCTGGAGGGTAGGAGAATCAATCCCGGGGCAAAAAGTTTTAAGCATATGTTGCATATTGCTACATCTAAAAATTTTATCAAAGGCCTCCCATTCGGCCATTTGATCACACTAGTTTTGAAGAATGTCGAGGACTTGGTCATTTATGGGGAGGAGAAGGGGCCAAAGTATATTGACAAAGCATACTTTAAGAAGAAGGATTGGGTCTTGATTGACAGGAAGTGGTTTAAAAAGGCCGGGGAAGCTTCAGAGCCTAACAAAAGGCCACGAGTGGAGGATATGCTACAAAATAAGGAAGGTTAGTCAATTTTGATAACTGAAATATATTTTTTCCAAACTGATTTATTCTTTTATATATAACTTTATTTTTTATATTGAAGGTACCAAAAAAGCTTATCTAAAGGGTTTCAAATATTGCTACAAGGGGATGCACAAAACTATGCACAATGAAGTCAAAGATCAAATTCTTGGAGAAGTCACAGAGAGGTTACAAGCGACATCTCGTGCCAATCTCCCGCCCACAAGTCAACTGTGATGTTTCGACAACCAACATTGAAAATGAAGAATAGTGACTAGTTTCATTGATCTAAGTATGCTAGGATAATGTGAATGTTATCACTGTAACTTTTATTTTGATTTAGGATTTTTTATATTCTGACATCATCTTGTTTTGACTACTAATTAAACCTAGTGATAAATGAACACTATAGAATTCAAATCAAGCATTAATATTCTATTACAAATAACCCAAATAGTGATACCAAACACAATTGGTTAGATAGCGAACCTCAAGGATGTATCATTAGTCACTTATGCTTCCTTTTCCTCACCACCTTTTTTTTAAAAAGAAATTTCTTCTACGGTTAACCTTCCTTCTAGCATCAACCCACATACCCTCGTCATGGTCATTGTGGCCAAGCAAACTGAGAAGACTAGTGTCATCCGCCTGAAGGATAATATCATCTTCCCATCCACCACTCAGGGTATGCTTCCCGAATCCAATGATCTCATCTAATTCATTCTTTATAAAAAAAAGCTCATTTTCCTTCAATAACAACATCCCACCTAGAATCTACAAGATCCCTAACATAGAAAACCTGCTGCGTCTGAGACGCCAGAATGAATGAATCGTCCTTCTAGCCCACCTTACTTCTATCGACAAGGGTGAAACCTAAACCGTCGGTGTGCTGACCCTTGTTAATATCCACCCACTCACATTTAAATATAGGGACCCTCATGGTGACATAGTCCAGCTCCCAAATCTCAGAGATCGTGCCAAAGTAACACTTTTGTGCGTATATTAAACTATCTACACTTGCACCTCCTTCATGCAATGCTTCAGAGATGAGTGACACACCAATGTTCTGAGACACATAATTTGCTTTAGTACCAAAAGTGAAACCGTTAATGTCGTAATCGACGTAGGATATAATGGTTCCTAATGGTCTACAAGCCAACCACTTAACTTTAGAGGATGTTCCCACTCGCCACGTGGTCCCTCAACCATGATGCAAAGGTTCCATTATGCAGTTCGAGGACCTGAGCCTCATTAAAATGTGGGTGTGCAACTTGTATGCATCTGTATGAACCTCAATGTAAAGGACAAATTCTTCATGGTTTTGTAATACATAAAGATGAGCAGTAACTAAATATTCGGCACTATGACTAAATAGTTTCCCCTGTCTCACCCCTAAACCCTCCAACCTCCCATCATGTCTACCCCATGGAACACTGACATATTCAACTTGCTTCATATAGCCAGTGCAAAGGCCTCCTCTGTCACTTACCACTGTACAATACTAGCATTTGGCCTGTACCAATTTTTCACAAAATGCTTAGATATTTTCATATATCTCTCGAAGGGGTACATCTATCTCAAAAAAACTGGACTATAAAGCTTTATCTCCTGAACCAAATGAACTCATAAGTGGACCATAATTTCAAAACAAATAGGGCGGGAAATACATTTCCATACGACATAAAACTTCAACAACCATTACTTGTAACCTATCCAACTTTGAAATACTTATATTGCAAAAAATCGATTTAAAAAAAACATAGCTTCGTAATGCACACTCTCACATGGGATGGGAGTGAAGCTTGGATCGCAATGGCACAATTCCTGCATAAGGTTAGGACAATCGTGTGAATTCAACCCAACCAACTTCAGCTCTTCAACTAACACACAAGTGCTAATGTTGGAAGAGTATAAACCTGGAACCTTCACGCTACTCAATGTTTCACAAAAATATTTTTTCTCCGAATGCGACGTAGAATAGCATGCAAGGGGAAAATAGCAATTTTCCACCCTTGATGGGCCCTAGATTCTTTCGAATTCCCATCTCAGCCAAGTCAAGACTAGCTTTCAACCCAGGGGTATCCAACAACATCCCAATCAATGAATCACAAACATTCTTCTCAATGTGCATTATGTCCAAACAATGTCTAACATCCAAATCCTTCCAATATGTGAGATTGAAAAAAGCATTTCTTCCAAGGACCATCAACAATCGCTTTTCTTTTGTTCTTTCCAAAGTCATTGGCAAGTTCTTCACATTTCAAAAAACCTGTGTACCATTTAGTGGCACCGGAGGTCCTCTATCCCCCACTATCCCATTGAACCATATCTTTACCGAGCGCCATGGGCCTCCGAAAGAAACCCCCGATGTCTCTGATAAACTATTTTACAACCGTGTTTCTGTTGACAAAAGTCAGTATCTCTATCACAAACAGGACAAGCTAAGTGCCATTTCACAGAATATCCAGAAAAATTTCCATATGTTGGGAAGTCATTAATGCTGCAAAATAACATAGCTTTCAAAGTGAAGAAATCTTCTACCAAACCACCATACATTCAAACACCATCTTTGAACAAAGTCAACAAATCTTCCAAGAGAGGATCAAGATACACATCAATATTATTACCCGGCTGCTTCGACCCTAATATCATCAAAGACAACATAACATACTTGTGCTTCATGGTCAACTAAGACCGAAGGTTATAAATTACCAACATAACAGGCCAACTGCTATCAGTACTGCTCATATCACCAAATGGATTCATACCGTCCGTACATAACCCTAACCTCAAATGGAGGAGATCTTTGCCAAAATCAGGGTACATGGCATCAAATTTCTTTCATTGCTCACAATTTGAAGTATGTCTAATCACATCATTCGCCAGCCGGACCCTATCCGCATGTTAACACAGTAACTTTGCATCTTCCCGACAAGCATACAAATTCTCCAAACGAGGAATGATAGGGAGATACCATAAAACTTTTTCCAGTATCTTTTTCTTTGATTGAGACACAACTTCAGTACCCACAACAATTCCTCCCTCTTCAACTTGTATCGAGACTCTCCGCAAACCCGACAACTTTCTCGATCTTTGTCTAATTCCCCCCTATACAACATACAACCGTTTGAACATGCATGCATTTTCTATAGTTCCAATCCCATGGTGCATAGAATGTTTTTTGTGGTATACGACCTATCAGACAAGACATTGCCTTCTGAAAACAAATCCCTAAGCAACTAGAGAGCCTCAGTCAACGACTTATCTGTCCAACCAAATTTCACCTTCAAATTCATTACTTGCAACATCACACTCAAAACTGAGTGTTTTGGAAAATTTGTACAAGGGCGTCCCTTTGTCATTAATCAGGGCTTGCAACAACTTGGGTTTCCCTTTGAACTCCCTTGCAATATCTTCTACCATTTCATCAAACTAAACATTGCCATGTAATTCATCTCCCACCTTTATGTTCTCCATGTCAATAGTTTCAGAGGGATCCTTAATTAATTCCCCATGCCATACCAACGAGTGTAGGTAGTTTGAAAACCACTTATTACGAGATGCTCCCACATCTTCTTCTTCCCTAAATAAGCATCATTTTTACAATCATTACATGGGAAACGTGCTCGTACCTCACCATTTTTAAAAGAATCTTCAAACACTAAATAAATAAATGATTCTACGAAGGGCATGCACTCCGGAGATTTTCTAAGATCATTACCAATGATTTCATCTCGATTCATTTTCCTACAAGTTAATTACAACGCAGCCCATGGCCATTCGTTCAATAATTATCAATCCCATATATCATTGAAATTATCACAACCCTAGCTAATATTTGTAAGACTAAGAAAATAGTTTGAAATACATGACTAACCCCTTCCAATGGAGTATGAAATCACCTCTTCCTCAATAGACAAGAAAATGGGAGCAAACCCTTCACAATATTTGAAATGTGGGTATTAAATAAGAATGGCACATTTTTTTATATACTACAGCAGTTTCCGAACTCTCAAGGTAAGGATAAGGAATGGAAAGTCACGATTACTAGGTTTTTGAACTCGAAAACAAGATCAAACGAAATAACGAGTATGGAATTAACATCTTCTCTTTGTTACCAAGGAAACTTCAATTTCTGAGTTTTGATTTGTTGTTTTTCATACTTCCCAAACTCGGAAAGCTATATATTTAAAGGTGGTTATGAATCACAACCTTTAAATTGAGCCATTTAAAGGCGGTTCTGACCTCAACCGCCTTCCATTGGCCATATTTAAAGGCGATTATTACAAAACTGCCTTAAAATTAAAAAAGATCGCCTTCAAAATACTACCTGGGATACGACAACAAGTTCTCGAGTTCGGAAATTCCTCTGGAAGTTAATTTTAGGCAGATTTTTCAAAACCACCTTCCAATAATGCCTTCAGTAGAAGCCTCTTCACTAGTGCCATCTTGGATCTCAATAGAAGGTGGTTTTTGAATCGCCTTTGATCGATTAGATCAAAGGCACTACAAGTTCCTTCTCTGGTCCAATAAAACTGCCTTTAATAGGCCATTTTCCCACTAGTGACAAGTCAAATTTTGACATTGATTGGATAAAAAAATGACCAAAACACCCCTGTTCTATTTTTAGTTTAAGTTTGTCCAATTTCATACCAAAAGTGGCCCCACTATTAGAACAAAAACAAATATCACCACTTATTTTAAAAGCTGAGGGTTGGATCAAAACATTTTAAAAAGATTCGTGATCATAATGTTATGATCCGACCATCACTTTTTAAAATAAGTGCTGATATAATCCTAAAAGTTTTGTTTATGTTCTACTAGTGAGGTCCACTTAGGGGTGAAATTGGCCAAAACTAAACTGAAAATAGAATAGGGGTATTTTAGTTATTTTCAATCTAGTCAATGCCAATTTTCGGTGAGAGTATTATATTTGCACTTTTAAATGTCGATAGTGAGTATATATATGAGCACTTTTAAATGAGGAAGAAGCGCGTCCTCGGGCAGTGTCTCAGGGTCCTCAGTGCGTCCTCAGTGATGCATCTCGAACAACCGACCAGTTCGTGGGCTTGAGTTCTTCTCGTTCTAACCTACAATAACACTGTCCCTGGGGGTTCCAGGGGTCAGCACTCTGATGCCTTGGTTAGTCCATGAGTCCAATATGATTAAGACATAATAAATGATAAGTAAATGCGTACCTTGTATTTATACTCAGTGTCCTAAATAATGTTCTCCTTAATTATCACCCTTAATTACCCACAATTTCGGTAATTACGTTAGGGTATTAAATATTCTCTTAGTTGGGCCACCACATCTTTGGCCGAATGGCCTGCTTGGGCTTAACCACTATCAAGAGCCCCAAGAAAATAGGTTCTTGAACTCAGAAGACTGGAATGGTACAAAGGTTCTTCAAGGACTCAAATGTATGTGACATTTTAGGGACTCTGAAGACTCGAAATAAACCTTGCACTTCGTTGCTCTTGCCTTCAAGGGAGGGAACCTTGTTTTCTAATCAACTCTCAGTGTTAAGATTCCAAAAGGCCCTGCGTTCCGAACAACCGCGTGTGTCACTGCTCTCGGTGTTAGGATTCCAAAAGGTGCACACGTGTCGTACAACCACGCATATCACTGCTCCCCAAACAGCGTGTTGTAAGAAAACAGAAAAAAAATTCATCTTTCTATAACTTTTTAAATTTCTAAGGCAGTCATAATTATCTGCCATTTCGGCCCCAATTATTACCCCTTAATCGCTCTTTCTTTTTTCACTTTTCTCATTTGCACGAACTTCTTACGAGTACTCTTTCTCTACTTCTCTCTCGAGCAATCTAATTTTCATTGCCTTTCCCCAAAAATCAGTAAGTACCTTTGCCTCTCTTCTTATTTTAATCTTTTCATTTCCTTACCTTACAATCATGCCCCATTTTGATGAGGGTTCTGCCCCCAGAGATTTCCCGGTGATATTAGGTTAGGAGGGGTAGGTATTAGTATGTCAGGAAGAGCTATTAGTGACTCAGAAGGCACTTATTCCAAAGAATTTTGATATGATTCCGATGCCGGAGAAGGTATGTTTGACCACGTTACAAACAATCCCGGGGAAGAGAGGGTTTTCATAGTAACTGATATGCCTCCTCAAGAGCCTCTTGAGAACTAGCCACCAGGCATGGGCAAGCCCTATATAAGGAGATCCCCCACTAGTGGAAAACTTGGCTTCTACCCTCCTCCAAATCCAGAGCTTGAATTGGAAGGGGGGTAAAATACATTTTTGGCCTACAAGGAAGCATACCTCGAGGCCATAGAGGAGGAGGAAAATGCATCTCTTTTGAGAGATAGGACGTCCCTTGAGGAGGAAGAAGCACCCTCGAGAGCACCTCAGGTATGTTCTCTGGCTAAACCCTCTCAAAAGAAAGAAAAGGGGACTTCTTGAAGGATAAGGCTAAGGGACTCTGAGAAGGAGCCCCCGGTCCTAGTAGTGGGGAAAGCTATATCAACAATTTTGGACTCGATCCCTCTTGGCCAAGGAATACCCCCAGATGCCAATTTTTAAAGACACCCCCCATAACCTCCCCGGGGGAAGATCACCATTTCCTTCAGACATCTTCGCTGCGGACTCACCTTTCCCTTTCTGCCCCCTTTTTCCAAATCTCTTAAACAATTTCAGGTGAGCCCTGGACAAGTTTATCCCATTGGCTTGGTAATTATCATGATTTTCTTAACATGATGTGATGTATTTGGTATCAAGCCAAGGTATAAGTTTCTTCGATCGCTGTACTTCGTGTCTTATAGTGGGCGGCCTACCTACATGATTGTCACTTTTACTAGGTGGGAGGTATATCACACGGTTTTTGCTGTTCTTGGTAATTTGGGTGACTGGAGAAGCTGGAAGAAGGGGATCTTATTTGACAGCAGGAGGTATTGAGTTCCCCCGTGGAACTGGAATATGCGAGTCGAGTCTCCCAAACCTGAGGAGTATATTTTTCCAGATGCCCTCGAGAGGGATAGGCAAAAGTTGCTGTCCAGATCCCTTGATTACAGCTACTTCAACAATCCTAATCCTTGGATTGGCGGCTTTGCATTCCCTCCAAAAATCTACGACGAGTATGTGTATAAAATATTCTAGAAGAATATAAGGAAGAGGAGAAGAGAACTTGAGGGCCCTAAAGAAGGCCTCCTCCCTTGAGACCCTCGTTAGTGATTTTAGGCTCTCAGAAGCCTCCGAATGTGCCTTAATAGAATTCTACTTCTCTTATCTGTTGTATCGTTGAGTTTATTTTTACTAATGGTATATTTTTTTGTTTTTTCAGTGGGTCTCGCTAGCGGCTTAAGGAAACAAAAGCCCACAAAGCAGGGTCAAGGTCCTCTTAAAGGGACCGTTACTCCCTCAAATTAGGCCTCCACTCCCTCGAATCAGGCTTCCCCCTCACAGTAGGTGACGAAAGGCTTACTCCGACCATTGCTGATGGCTAACCTCCTCATACTAGGAATGTTCGTCGGAAGACAAGGGCAAATGGCAACAATGTTGGTAACAACTCTCCCCCACCATTAATGGGAGCATGCGGCAGTGAGAGCGCCCATCAACAGTTGATACCCCCCTTTGAGTGATGCAACGTCAATGTCAAGGATTGAGCATTATCTCTCGAGGATAGCCTTTAAGCCTGAGGTTTTCATCCGTTCCTATGGAAAATTTAGTTTAGTGTTTTATTTCCTACCATTGATCTAATCTGAACTATTTTGCTAGGTCTCTCGATTTTTCCACAAGGCCACTGAGAAAATGGCTGCTTTTACCTTCTTTTGTGCTTCTGATCATGGCTCCCTCGAGGAAAAGCTTAGAAAATAGGATGCTAAAATTTTGGAGTTGAAGAGAGCACTCGAGGAGAAGAATAGGGCGCTCGAGTGTTGATGCTGAGAGGCGTCAATGGATTCTAGAGAAGGATACCCTCGAGAAGAGGGTTCAGATTGCTGAGGATCCGACCTTGCAGGTTCAACTGCTCGAGGCATTTAAACACAAACTTTTGAACAGCTCTGAGTTGCTTCAATTATTTGTAGATCTGTTGGGGGTGGCCAAACATCTTGGCGGTAGCAAATTATCTGAGGAATTCCTGAAGCCCCAAGTGTCTACCTCCTTATTTGAAGATCTTGCTAAGCAGGTGGACGATCTAGTTAACCCAGAGCTCGAAGCCACTCTGGATGCGATATGGTATGAAGCAATAAAAACTGATGGCCTTCGCTTTTCCCTAATGGATATCATTAAGTCTAAAGGGTGGTTCTTCACTGCTGAGGGGATTCGAGGGATCCCCCTTCCAGAGGCCTCAGATGCCTTTCCTAAGCAGAATTCAACATCCAGTCGAGTGGGTGAAATGATTGCATTCACCTCAAAAGAAGATGATTCTAGGGTTTTCCTTGATTGTTACTTTTCCAATTAGGGCCCCTAACTGTAACCTTTGTTTTTGAAACTTCAATATAAAATTATTTTTTTTCCATTTTTATGACTTATTCATTTTGCCTTTGTTCTCTTTTTGCAGTTTAATTTGTTGAGAATAGTGTTAGAAGGCGCTTGTGAGGATCTTTCGAGTGCTCAAAAAGAGTTGAGTGAGGCACAAAAAAACTATTAAAGGCCACACGAGATCTATCTAATTGTAATCTTGAGAAGGAATCCCTAAAGGACAAGCTCCACCAACTCGAAACTGAGATGAAGCTGTGGCAGTTTAAAAACCATTCAAACTTTAGGGGGTTTGTTAGGGATTTCCTGAGCAAAGAATTTAATGATACATATCCTGTAGAGGTGGTTGAAGGTCGTGATCCCGCAGATAGAGGCTTTGAAGAGATGATGCATCAAATGTATTTAAAGTTTGGTTCTCTGAAGTTATATATTGCTACCGCGACTAGGCTTCCAGTAGTGGAAGGGTGCCTAATTGGTTGCATGGGCGGAAATTGCAGGCTAGTGGCCCAAAGGGAGGTAATTGCCGAGCAACATCTAGTAGCTAAGTGCAAAATAACTAGCCTTGAAGAAGAATTGCTTGCTTGGAAGATAGCTAGCGAGGACCCCCATTCTCCAAGCGAACCTCATACAACCGCTCGAAGAAGCCCCCTGGTTGAAGATAGTTCTTTGGTAGAATCTCTCTTGTCCGAGAACACACGACTCGCAGGGGAGATCGAGGCCTGGAAGGTACATGCCAAAGAAGGGTATATCTCTAATTTTGAAGAAAAAATTGCTGCACACAAATAAGCCTTCATGCCATATGCTTTCTCACGGCATTCCTTCCTCATATTTAACCATCAATTATTAGCTTCCGAAATTTCTACTCAAAGCTGCTCGATACTAGATGGATGAAGTTAACGTCCATAAGAATGGAATTCCTCGACAGAAAAATGCCTTTGATCTTATTCTTGAATGGTTGATGGAGCTGAAGGTAAAGGGATTCACCCCCTCAATTTATCATTTTGCTCCTTATTCACAAAGATCTGCCATTAAAGAACTTGACAAGCATCTTGCCCTTTCAAGCAAAGTTACCAACGGATCCTTCACAAAATGCCGCAAGAGCGTTGGATCCTCCTCGAAGGGCTCATTCAAATCTTCCACAAAGAAGTGGTGTAAGACTGTTTCTTTCCTTGATCCTTCCAAATATCCTATGGAAGAAAAAATGAAGGATATTCAGAGAGCTGCTGGTATAAAGCTTGAAGAGCTCGAAGAAATAGAAGCAAACGTGAAGGGGCTAGGAACACCTATTTCCACCGAAGATTTGTTTCGGGCGGGGTTTCCTCCAAATAGCTGATTGCATTTAGATGAATTAGTTCATGTACTGTTTAGTATCAAAATTGTACTTCTGATTATTGACAAAGTTTGAATAAATAGCCTGTTTTTACTCTCACTCTTAGAAAACGCAGATTGGGTTTCTCAAACCCATATTTCAATGAAGTTAAGATATTGTATTGGGATTCACGTTGCTCGTGCCTATACTCCCTCAAATATTTTACCCCCTGAATATAAATGCCATTAACAACTTCCTTAGGCTATCATAGTATGAATATCTTCGGTAAGGAGGAATTAGGAAGTTCAGAGACACAATCATTTTACCCAGGTTTGGTGTTTCCACCTACATCATACCAATCTTGTCCACTAGTTCATCATTCCATGATTACAAAAGTAGCCCTCGAGTGCTGCTTAAAAGCATACCAACCAAACCTCAACCATAGCTAGAAATATCATCTAGAGAGTTGCCGCTCGAACATCAACTAGAATGCCGCTTTAGAGAAAACCACTCAAACATAATTTAGAGTGCCGCTTTAGAGCAAACCACTCGAACATTATCTTGAGTGCCGCTTAAGAGCAAACCACTCGTAAATTATCTAGAGTGCCGCTTTAGAAAAAACCACTCGAATATTATCTAGAGTGCCACTTTAGAGCAAACCCCTCATACATCATCTAGAGTGCCACTTTAGAGAAAACCACTTGAATATCATCTCGAGTGCCGCTTAAGAGAAAATCACTCAAATATTATCTAGAGTGCCGCTTAAGAGTGAACCACTCGTACATCATCTAGAGTGCCGCTTAAGAGAAAACAACTCGAACATCAGCTGAGGCTGGATATACCATCTAGAGTGCCGCTTTAAAGCAACCCGCTCGAACATCCGCTAGAGTGCTACTTAAAAGCAGCCCACTCATCATAGCTGGTAGTACTTTCTCAGGTTGGTGATGTTCCACCTCTTTGGCACTCGAACCCATTTATCTCTTTGAGAACATAGCTTCCTTCTGGGTGCGATTCGATCACCTTATAGGGTCCTTCCCAATTTGCATCTAATTTCCCTTTAGGTTCCTTTCTGCTTTTCTCATTTTTCCTCATTACCAAGTTCCCCAAACTAAAAAACACCTTCTTTGCCCCTCTGTCATGGTATCTTTTGAACCGTTCTTTGACTTTAGCCTCATGTAAAGAAGCTAACTCTCTCTTTTCCTTCTAGTTGCCTCCTCTACCCTCGAGTACTGCTCTACAATCTCTTGAAGTTTTTGCAAGGCCTTGGGGGTGTTAGTACTTAGCTTCTTGTATAATTCTAAGTCCTGCATCCCCAGAAGGTTCCGTTGGATTAACTCATTCTCCGTTGTTTCTATCACTCCCAAGCTCTCGTCCACATACCGATGATAGTAGGCTTCCATGATTTCCCCTGTCTTCTACTTCGTCTGGTAGAGTTCTAAAAAAGTTTTGTTAAACTTCTTCTGTGCATACTGGCTCCACAATGCTCCACTGAAGTCTCAGTATGATCGTAGCAAGCCTCTTGGCAACTTATTGAACAACTCCCATGCTTTTCTCTGCAGGTAGCTTCCTACCAGCTTGCATGTCAATTTCTCATCGAAATCCCTCGAACTCATCAAGCCCAGGAACGTCTGGATGAACTCTCAAGGGTCAGTCTCACCACTGTACTTGGGAAGTCCTTCTGGAAGCTTCACTTCTATTGGCCATCGAACCTCGATGATAACCGAGCTGAAAAGAGACCGGCCAAGGGTCCGATCAACCTATCTAATTCCCTTCTTAATGATTCACTTGCATCCGATGGGGGTTCCTGTTGCCCCCCTGGCAGGTTCAATCCCCTATCGTGACCGCCCAACTTGTAGGGAGTTTTTGGTGTCATTTCCTACAATGTCCACTCAGGCTTTCAACAAACACCTTTCATGCAACAAAAAACCTATAGAATACTAGTTCTGATGAACATCAACAAACCCTCAAAGGGAGTTAATCAAATCCAAGATATAGATATATGTAGTATTACACATTAACTAGGTGTACGCGATTGCAACATCGAACAAAATTGGAAAGCAAAGTGAACCAAAATCAAACAAAGTTGTTATTTTTCCAAAACCATTGGGTTCATGATAATTAATCTTGTAGAATGAAGAGCAATGTTTGAAAGAGAACTCACCTTAATCCTTTACAGAGCTTGGGAGTATGAACCGATGAGGAAGATAGGTTAGATTTCCTCTCCAAGAATTAGAAATGGAAAGAAGCCCCCTCGATCTGTATTTGTTTTTGCAACTTATAAACTAGTGCTAGAAATAGAATAAGCAGCTGCCTGAGGCTGCTTTGAACTAGTTTTTTTTATCGTTTCTCCCAACCCGAGAGCAAACTTGCAAAAATTGTTCTAAGTAGCCAGCACCGGTATTAAAACCAGTGCTTAAATGTAAAAAACATGTTCCTAGAAAAGGAAACGCAGCTGCTTATGACTGCTCTTCCTGATTTTTTAAAATCCTTTTCCCAACCCAAGAGCTAATTCAAATAATTTGTTCTAAGTAGCCAGCACCGATATTAAAACCAGTGCTAAAATGTTAAAAAACAGTTCCTGGAAAAGGAAAAGCAACTGCTTATGGATGCTATTCTTGATTTTTGAAAATCCTTTTCACAAACAGAGTGCTAATTCAAATAATTTATTCTATGTAGAAAGCACTGGTCTGAATTCTGGTGCTGTGTAAATAAAAAAAAAGTGCCCTACATGTAACCGAACATATTCTCTATTTTTAAGCACAAAACAATAGCCGCTAACATGACTAGTTTTAGCACCGGTTTAGTGTTTTCACCTAAACTGGTGTTGAAGACACAAAATAATTATCCTCCTCCCATATGGGCCCCATTTCTCATGCAACGGTTTTATGCATTCTGGTGCCATAATTTATCATAGGCACAAACACAATGATTCGTGGCGGTGCTATTTGTTTCCCTCCATTTTTTAGCGCCAAAGACACTAGTTCTTATGTATTGAACAAGTTTAGGGCATCGATTTCAAAATTCTGGTGTTGATGATAAATGTTTTTTTTGTAGAATTCTGTCTTCATACCGGTACTATACATAATCTCAGCACCGAATCTGCATTCCCCTAGGAAAAGTAGCGGTTCCTAAGTACCTATTTTCCAGTAGTGAAATTGGGATCGTCCACAAAGAAGGGGAATTTTCCTAAGGGTTCATTCATATAAGGTGGGTATAGGCATAGATATACATATATAAAAGCAAGTAAATATGGGGAGGGGTCGGGTTGGTTGGTTTCTCCTAAGTTATGAAAATAAAGACAAGACAATTAGCTTATGAAGACAAATAGACAAATCATGCAACAAACTTCTAAAATATGATAAAATCAACAATGACAAATCCTTAGGGACAATTGATTCTCACTTATCATAGAACCATTCACTCATTCAATCACATTCATCACCTGTGGTGAATGCTATCACTTCCATTTCGAAGCTAAACATTCCTTTCTTCTTAAGAGTAATTCACAAAATTGATAAACGACTATTTGCAAACCTTATTAATGATCACTTTAGATAAAAAATGCCTAAAGGTATTACATCAATGACATCATACACAAAGAACCATATATTTGATAACAACTACAAGCATTCTACCAAATGCATGGTCATGTAAACAAACAAAGCATTTATTAGGTTTAACCTAGAACAATCAATATTCAAGATTCTACCTCCTAGTGCTACCTTAGGATAAATATGATAACAAACCACAGTAACATATCTATCTAGCAATATTAACATCACATTTCACAACAAGAAGTTCTAATTCCATATTCTTGGACTTTCATGCCAAAGAGATAAGAAAATGTACACTTTCCTGATGCGTCTGAGGCAATCGAACAGGCACTAAACTCAAGCTCCTTGATTATGACCTGCAATAAAACTGTCCCCAGGGATCCCAGGGGTCATTCCTCCAATTCTTAAGTCAGTAATGAGTGTATGCACGATTTTCAAGACAGAATGGATTTGGAAATGAACACATACCTGGTATTTATACGGTCTTGTCTTAACCATATTTTACATTAATTATAACCCTTTAATACCCTATAAATGCAACATTAAATTGGTTCAGCAACATTCCAATTGGGCTGACACTAATACAACCTATTATAACATTTGGGCATGACCTCTATCAAAAGCTCTCATAAAACTAGAATCTTATTCGAGACCCTAAAGTATTCAGATAGCTGTTCGAGGACTTTTTTCTCTGATAAACAATTTGAGGATCTCAGCTTATCAGCATTCGAGAACTTTGTCTCTAATAGCGGTTCAAGGATCTCGGCTTATCAGCATTCGAGATGTAGTTCTTCGCATATTATTTTAGGTCTCGAAAGGGTATATAGTTTTCTTATTTTCAAATTTTGCTAGAATGCTAAGAGGCATGCGTGTCTGGCAGTTACGCGTGCTAACGCGTTCACAATGGCATGCTCCAAAAAGCTAAAAAGATTCTTGTGTCTTTTCAAAATGTTTAGTTTTTTGATGTTATCATTACTTTACCGCCGTTTCAGATTTATTAACTACCCCTTTTTCGTCAACTTTAGTTTTACTTCAACTGTAGGTATATTTCACAAAGAAGGTTATATCTTAGGCCTATTTTTCCTTTCTTCTCCTATCAACATCTTCGCTTCCATCGTCCTCTTCTCTGAAACCAGTAAGTCCCCCCATTTCCCTCTTTTACTCCCTTTCTTTCTTTAATTTAATGGCCACCTCCGGCAAGGTTTCTACTAAGAGAGGGTTTTATGACAAGGCTAAAATGGATGGAGAACTGATCAATTTTCCAGAAAGGGTGAGTTTTGGTTCTAAACCCAGCTATTCTGATAGGTCACAATACGAGTCTGGTATTGAAGTGGGTACTCTCGAACACACAGATTATGACCCATATGTCTTACCTATCACAGACATGCCTCATCAGGGGTATATCAAAGTTCGGCCACCGGGTATGGGTAAACCATATGTGAGACAATCCCTAACTATTGGTAAAGTTGGTTTTTACCCTCCACCAAATTTAACCCTCGAGGTAAGGGAAGAAGAGAATGCACCTCTGGAGGGAGAAAAGGTACCTCGAGGAGAAAATGGAGTATCAAGAGAAGTGATTGAGGTGTCTTAAGGAAAGAAGACATCTCAAGGAAAAGGAAGGCATCTCGTGAGGTGAAAATTGGGACTTCTGCCAATAAGCCCCTATTCTCGAAGGCAGAAAAGCTATCTTGAGGGTTCTGTCTTTGATTCCCCTAGGTCAAAGGATAGCCCTATATGTGGATTTCTAGCTTTTCCAATAGGGTGATGCCCCTGATAACCTTCCCGATGGGAGATCATCATCTTTCTCAGGCATCTCCGTATAGGGCTCTGCTTCCCTTTTTCGCCCTTATTCTCTAAACTTCATAGGGAGTTTCAGGTCAGCCCCGCATAGGTTCACCCCAATGTTTTGGTGATTATTATGTTGTTTCTAACTAGATGCTACGAATTTGGGATCGAGCCGAGGTATAAACTACTTTGTTCATTCTATAGTGTATCCTATAGTGGTAAGTCAGTGGAAAATGTTATCACCTTCGTTATCAGAGAAGTGCACCACAAAGTTTTTATCGTTCCTTCTCATTTGGGTGACTGGAAGAAATGGAAAAAGGGATCTTCTTTGAATGCAGAAGATATAAGGTTCACCAATAGAACTCGAATGTACAGATCGAGTCCTTGAAGGATGGGGAGTACTCTTACCCTGGTCGTCTTGAAGGCGACAGAAGATACTTATTATTTACACCTCTCGATTATAGTCTTTATTCAAAACCTAATAGGAATGTTAGTGGTTTTGTCTGGTTTCCAGTGGTTTATGAGAGGTTTGTGTACAAGAAGCTTCAGAAAGATAGCAAGAAAGGAAAATGAGTCTCCAAAGACCCCCCTCCCAGGAGCCACCTCTTGTGATCCCTGATAGTGATTTTAGACAAGTCTTATTGTTTTATTTCTATCCTCTTTTTTTTTTTGTTTTAGTCTAATTCTCTTGGATTTCTTAGTGGGCATAGGTTCAGCTCTAGCTTCCAAGAAAAGCGATTATAAGGGTAGCCCTGCCCCCTCGAAGCAGACATCCACCCCTCAGGTGGATGTTGGAAAGACTGCCCAAAACAAGAGGTCGGATGGCCAAACCTCTACCTCGAGGAATTAGCATCAAAGGGTAGAAGGTAATGGCGGCCAAACCTCTCACATCCCCTAACAGCCGAACCCACAGGCATTCTCCTCAAACACTCTGGCGACTACTCCAAGTGTTTTTACTATCAACGAGCAGGTTCTCGAGTCCTTGACCGGCAATTCTAAGGTTACTTTATATATACACACATTTTGTGAAGTTTTTGGGTGATTTTACAGTTTTTAACGTATCTAATCAGGTTCCTTAACCATTTTCCAGGTCCCTCAACATCTTGGCCAAGTTAGCAGGGCTTGGCTGCTCTTTTAGAAGCTGTGACTTCAGATCATGGCCAACTGCAAGAGCAGGTTAAGCAAAATGACTCCAAGATTTATAAGATGATAAAATCTCTCAAAGTCGAGAAGGAAAGAATGTAACACTTTAGGCTGAGAACATGAAAGCTATCCTTGATAAAGAGGCCCTCAAGCAGAGTGTGAAAGTAGCTGAAGATCCCATTGCCCAGGTCCTTCTGGTCGAAGCTTTTAAGGAAAAATTGATGAACAATACTGATTTGTTCAAGTTCTTCATCGAGCTCATTGAACTGGCCTAGCAACTCGGACACAGCTCCCTGGTTGAGGAAACATTAAAATCCAAGCTAGCTTCCTCCTTGTCCTCGGACGCTGTCAAATTGCTGGACTCCCTTATCAAACCTGAGCCTGTGAATGTTCTGGATACAAAATGGGATGAGGCAGTCAAGGAGGGAGGCTTGGGCTTTGCCCTAGTTAACTATCTTAAGTCTAGTGGACGCTTTCTCACAGCTGAAGGCATTTAAGCCCTTACCCTTGAGATAGTAGCCACTGGAGCCATTCAATAGCCAACTTCAGAGGAAAAGTCGCGGGAGATCAGAATCCAGCCACCACCAAGGAGGATGACACTAGGGTAGGGTGATTAAATGTAATTTTTCCAACTTTTGGACCCCTTGTGTAACTTTTTGCTTTTTAAATAATAAAAATATTCTACTTTTTACCAGTTTACTTATTTTCATAATTTTGCTCTTGTAGTGTAATTCATTGAAAATGCGACTGGAGTGCACCTACAAAGAGCTCTCGAGTACTCGAATAGAGATGAATGAAATGAGCGAGCATCTAATGAGGGCAATGTTGGACCTTGACAAATGTAATGAAGGCGGAAGCTCTTTACAAGATAAGAACTATCAACTCGAGGAGGAGCTAAAGTTATGGAGGTCTAAGGAACATTCCACCATTAAAGATTTCGTGAAGAATTTCTTAGCCAAAAAATACAATGGAGTAGTTCAACTCGAGGTTGTGGAGGACAGCGATCCCGCTGAGCAAGACTATTAAAAGACAGTACACCAAATAAACAACCAATTTGGATCTTTAAAAGATGCCTTGCTGATGCCAATAGACTACCAGTCCTCGAAGGTCACTTGATCGCTATCATGGGTGGAGCATATAAGTTTAGGCCGTAATAAGAGGAAGTGGTACTGATCCATCAGGTAGCCTTAGGTGAAGTTGCCAGGTTGGAAGAAACCTTGTCAACAAAGGACCCACCTTCCAGCGAAGACCCTTCCTTAGTTGATTCCATCCTCACTGAAAATGCTTGACTCCTGGGAGAAGTTGAGGCCTAAAAGATACAGATCAAAGAATTTGAGGAAAGGATCACTCTATATGACGTGAGCCTTCAGGCTCATTGCCTCTCACATGGTATCCCCACTCCTAAATTGATAGATTCCCAACATTTTTGAAATTTTTGCTCAAGGCATCCCACTATTGGATCGTGGATTGTAATGTGTACAAATATGAACCTGACCGGAAAAAAGCAGCTTCCGACACCATTCTAGACTGGCTACGAGAATTGCAATCCAACACTCACCCCCCCTTTAAGAGGTCGTAGATCCTCTTGTGCAATGAAATCAGTATCTAGAGGAATTGATAGAAATTGCAGGTCTTTGAGCAATGTAATGAAAAAGTCTGTAAAAAGATACTGCGGAGGTAATGAGTCTACCTCGAAGGATTTGGACAATAGGCCTGTGTTAAGGCATTTTAAAACATATACGATAGTAAACCCGTATGAGTACCCTTTAGAAGAGTAGATGAAATACCTTCAGCGTGCAGCGGCGTTAAAATGGAAGAACTTGAGAAATTACAAGTAACATTAGCAAAACTGGCCCCTTCATCCAAATAGATAGATTTTCTACATGCCATTGTTTGAGTTCTCGTACTTAGAATATAATTTTTTTGAGTAACAATGATTTAATGTATCATGTACCTCATTTATGTTAAAGCTTTTAAGTTTACCATCACAATGTACTCGATACTAATTTTGTTGACATTACTTGAGTTGATTGTAAATTTCAACCTATTTTCTAACTTGTTAGCAAAGATCACCTACACAAATTACCTGAGTTAGGCGAATGAGATAGAATAGCCGAAAGATCTAATATACCAGATTGCCTTTTGAGCATGAGGCAGTGTTCGAGAGACTTAATAAGCCTAAATAGGGTTCGAGTTGCTAATCAGCATTCTCCATTAATTAAATTATTAAGTATATGAGTCTGAGGATCCACTATAAGTGCTGCTTATAAGAATTTCACTCAGTTATCAATCAGGATTGGATTTCATTTTGGAGTGCCACTTATTAGCATATCACTCAATCCTCCTATGAAGTTAGACAATACTTAGATATTTAGCTCTAGCACTTGGCATATCAACGTGTAATGACTTAGCGTGAATAATTGATATGGTTAAAGAAATTATAAAATACGAGGACACTAAATATTTTATCCGGGTTCGGTGTTTCCACCAACATCCTGCAAGAATAGTTCCACTGGATCAGTTTTCAAGATTACAAGGGTACTATGAGAGTGCCGCTTATCAGTATATCACTCGGTCATTAGCTAAAGCTAGAATTAGAATACGGAGTGCCGATTATCATAATATCACCCATGTCTTCAAAGCTGGTAATATTTCCTCAAATTAGTAATATTCCATCTTCTAGGCACTCAGACTCCGTCCATGGCCTCGAGGACATAGCTACCTCTTGGATGTGTTTCGACCACTTTGTAGGGTCATTCCCAGTTAGCAGCCAATTTACCTTCAGGTTCTCAATGACTCTTCTCATTCTTCCTCGTCACCGAATCTCCTGGACTAAACAACACCTTCTTTACTCTTCTATCATGATATCATTTGACCCTTTCTTTTACCCTGGCTTCATGCAGAGATGCCAGCTCTCGTCTTTCTTCCACCATATCAAGGTTTAGGCAATGATTTTCATGATTAGTTTTCTCATTTGTTGCCATCATTAGCCTGAGACTAGGAGCTCATTTGTTGCCACCATTCACCTTGATATGGTGAAAATTGGTAATTTTTAAAAAGTGTCGTAAAATACTCCGTGTTAAGATTGGGGCTCCTTCCGTGGAAATATGAATACAAAAATGTTATCTACAAATTTGTATTTGGAATTCTACCACTTTCTCGGAGGGACCTACAATGTAAATATTTAAAAATTCACTAGTGGTCCTAAACTCGATTATGATCGTCTGAAAAATAAACGTTGTTATATTTAGACAAAATTATAATAACGAAAAGTAACAAATAAGAAACTGCTCTTATTCCACATAGCCTTCCACAAGTTCTTCCAACTAAACTCTTGCATACTTATAAGTAAGCATCTATAATTTACTCTAGACCACGTACTAGTAATTTCTAAAATTTGATCGACGCAATTTAATTAAATTTTATTTTCATAAAAAATTGAGAATAAGAAATTTCATTTGGTTCTATGTGGTGGAAATCATCGTTCCATTAACGCTTGTCCTAAGGGTATAAATGGAAATACTAATACAAATGACGAACGATTACCCTGTTCCATTCATCCGGTCATGCCTAAATCGGAACATCTTGGTCATGGCATTGGGAATTAGATTAGGGTATCGCTAAATTTTCATTTCCACTTCTCCCACATTCGTGGAGAGACCTAAGTGCAAAAATTAGAAACTTGACCCGTGGAGGTAAAATCAATTCAAAACGTCCTAGAAGGGACCTTTGCCATCCTTAGTCATACTTATAATCCTCAAAAAAGATAAATAAACAGGCATGATCCTATGGAGACTTCTCCCAGTTAACATCATCCAATTAACCTTTGCCTACTTATCAATAACCATCTATAATTTACTCTAGACCACGTACTAGCGTTATCTAAAAATTGATGGATGCAATTTTATTTAATTTTATTTTCATAAAAAATGAGAATAATAAATTTCATTTGATTCTATGTGGTGGAAATCATCGTTCCGGTAACACTTATCCTAAGGGTATAAATGGAAATACTAATACAAATGACGAACGATTACCCCGTTCCATTCATCTGGTCATGCCTTAATTGGAACATCTTGGTCATGACATTGTGAATTAGATTAGCATATCACCAAATTTTCATTTCCACTTCTCCCACATTCGTGGAGAGACCTAAGTGCAAAAAATTATAAACTTGACCCATGGAGGTAAAATTAATTCAAAACGACCCGGAAGGGACCTTTGCCATCCTCAGTCATACTTATAATCCTCAAAAATGATAAATAAACAGGCATGATCCTATGGAGACTTCTCCCAGTTAACATCTTCCAATTAACCTTTGCCTACTTATAAGTAACCATCTATAATTTACTCTAGACCACGTACTAGCATTTTCTAAATATTGATGGACGCAATTATATTATATTTTATTTTCATAAAAAACCAAGAATAAGAAATTTCATTTGATTCTATGTGGTGGAAATCATCGTTCCGGTAACGCTTATCCTAAGGGTATAAATGGAAATACTAATACAAATGACCAATGATTATGCCGTTCCATTCATCCGGCCATGCCTAAATCAGAACATCTTGGTCATGAAATTGTGAATTAGATTGGGAAAATTTTCGTTTCCACTTCTCACATATTCGTGGAGGGACCGAAGTGAAAAAATTTAAAACTTAACCCGTGAAGGTAAAATTGATTCCAATCAAAATGGACACTAATCAAGTTCATGGACAATTATAAAATTCAATAAGTAGTTCTAATATAATATAGAGCGTAATTAAAGTCAATTATATATATTTTTGGTCAAATGCGGGCTCATTTAAAATGCTAGTGGGCTAAATGGTGAGGCCTATAATCACACTTTCCAACATCGGTCATATGGCGGCTATAATGTCGGAGGGGTCGATTATACTGCGACGTTGCACTGGCCAAGTTATACCTTATGTATAGAGCCCATCTATAATACCTTATGTATGGAGCCCATCTATAATACCTTATGTATGGAGCCCATCTATTATATCTTATATAAGGAGCCCATATATAATACTGCGACGTCACTATATAGTCGGCGGTCTATCAACTACAGCGATATCACTACGAAGTCGCTTTTAACGTGGTGGACAACACAAGGTTTCAAATGACGTCGTTTCAAAATGGCTATAAATAAATGTTCCCCCGGAATCAGTTTAAACTCTTCATTTCTGAGTTTTTTGCAAATATCAAGACTCTCTCCACTCCTTTCCTCTTTTCCTTTGACAAAGGTATGAATTTCTACTCATGTAGTGCCTATGTTTTAATAATTGTTACTTCACCTTGTTTAATTAATCTATGCTTTCTGTATGAGTTGTATTTTTGGTTTTCTAGTTCTTACTCAGATTGTTAGAGTGAGAAGTTTTTGTACGTGTGAACCTAGGTATTATGTTATTGTTTGTGTTAGGAATTTTTTGTGTAATTTTGTCTCCTTAAAGCATGTTTTGTTGCTCGGTTTTTGTATTTTTTCCCATTGTTGTCTTTGACGCTTGCAAAGTCGATCTCTAGTCACACGTCATTCAATTTATGAATGCAACGTCACACATTCTTATTTCAAGTTGTTGCATAAGCCGTCACAGTTGTATCGATGTATACATCGATATTACCAATGTCTTAGCGACTTCTCATGTAGGCATTTTACTTAACTTAATGTTTATTTTTGTGACCTCATTTTATCGTGGGTCAAGATATCGGTCTTGCCAACTCACCGGCGACTTCGCTGTTACATGTCAACTCTACCACTGGTTCATACCGATATGTTCCTCCGACACATTACTGACTTTGCACGTTGTTCTTATAATTAAGGATAGTTTACCGTAAACATATTGTTCACTTTATATACAGGACTAATGGCTAGAGAAGGATCCTCCAGGCGCCAATTTTCCCAGATATTTCACCATTTTACATAATATATTTACTAATACATATGCAAAGTATTGTATATAAATTAATTTTTATTTGTATTAATTATACAGTTCTCTGCACAAAGGAGAAACCCTAAACTGGTTGTGTTTGACATTGAAGACTATACAATGGCTCCAGGCCTTTCCGCTACACTTTGAAGCAGTAAAACTGTGGGAAAAAACCAACTTTTATAAGAACTAAAACTTCCAAATAATTAAAAGGGATAAGTGCCAATATAACTCTATATACTTGAGTAAGTGCCAATATGTGATAATTTTTAGTGCAAATATAACCCTAACTAGTTAATGAAAGTGCCAATATAACCCTCAGACCCCATTTCCAGCATTGACCTCAATTTTTCAGCATTGACTCTATGTAAATTGACCAAAATACCCTTTGGGCTAACACTGAAATTGGGTGGACAATTTTACCCTGATAGTTAGCCGGAACGCCATAGTTCGTTGAAATTAGTTAGAGTTATATCAGCACATTATGCAATCTTATTGGGTTATATCAGCGCATTCCTAATGTTTGTAGGGTTATATCAGTACATTTCTAATGTTTGTTGGATTATATCAGCACATCCTTAAAACTTATAGGGTTAAATTGGCACTTTGACTAACTATAAAGGGTTATATTGGCACTTTCGAATATTGAAAGGTTATATTGGCACTTATATCAATTAGCAATCCTCGCTCTCGCTCTCGCTCTCGCTACAGTAACTGAAACATTATCGTCTTCCTTCATTTCCTTGCTCGCCGTTAATGGCTAACCTTAGTGCTGAAATTTCACGTCAGATACGGCCACCGCTAAACTGCCCGCTGTGGCGGTAAGCAACGCCAGCAACGCCAACCCAACACCAATCCCAATTGAAGCACCCAAATCCTTTGCGGCTATTCTCCAAAACAAATCCCCTCCCCTCTCGAAATCACTGCCCAGCAACCCAGAACTAATCCCTAAATCAGAACATCTAGGGGATCCAGCTTGTCTCTATTCTGACGATCAAATTGCCAAACTCTCAGTACACTATGCAAATGCTCTATTCGGAAAGTTCACAAAAGGGAGTCTTGCAATGGAGCATCTGGAATTGGCCTTCAAAACGGTTGGTTTTATAGGTAAATACCAATTAGGTTCCTTAGATTACAAACATGTTCTGATTAGGTTTGAGCTTGTCAATGATTACCAAAGATGCTGGATGAAAGGAATCTGGAATCTCAATGGTATTCTCCTTAAGATGCTTAAATGGTCTCCAGATTTCTCAACACACAGAGAATCCCCAATTGTACACATTTGGTGTACGATCAGGGAAGTACCCTTGTACTATTACAATCCATCATCTATTGAAGCAATTGAAAATAGCATAGGTAGCTTCATTAAGAATGACTTAGCCACTGATATGCTCACCAGGCCATCTGCAATAAAATTGTGTTGAAATTGATCTTCAGAAGCCTATGTGTAACTATATTAGATTGGGTTCAGTTTCAAACAATAGGAAATATCCTATAGAATTTGAAGATGTCCCCCTCTATTGTGATCACTGTGCTAAGTTAGGACATTCTATAAGTCAATGTAGAGCTATCCCTTAAAATCTTAATGGCAAATCAGTGGAACATACTAATGATAAATCAGTGGAAAATCACACTGCCCAGAGCTGAACTCATTCCCAGTGGCAGGCTACTGGCAACGAGTTTAGCAATCCTCCTCTGATCTCCTTAGGTAATCAGATAGACGCCTCCTCCCAGAAAAAAGACAGTGTTGTCAACCAGAGAGCTACAACAATCTCTCCCCTAAACCTTGACACCAACTCCTCCCCTGAGGTCAACAGAGTGCCTAGAACAATCTGTTTACAGTCACCAGCTCAGTTTCCCAGAATCCAACCTCAGGAAGGCACTGATAACTCCATCTCAAAGCTTTTAAATGCTACGACACTGTCCAAATCTACCCCCATTGCCTATGCAAAAGACGATATCCAAATTGGCTCACTCAGGCTAAGCCTGAACCAATCCCCCACTAATAACCCCCCACTTTCCCTACAGGATAAAATGGAAAATAGATTTTCTATTTTGCAGGACCTAGATAATCTCCCACAAGGTATTGAAGAACTGGATGTGCTGGATTCTGAGGATGAGGCTACAGTCAGTCACCCTGATATCACAGCTTCTCATGCGATGAAGCTCAATGGTAAGAATCCCCAACAAGGTAAGTCTAAGATTAGAAAGAATAATTACTTTAGCCAGCTGAATAAGATGATGCTCAGATCAGCGACACACACTCTAACTGTCAATTTTTTAGTCTGGAATCTGAGGGGTATGGAATCTTCTATGCTAAGGCTAATTAATCTAATTAAGATTAAGAAAATTCAACTCCTCTGTATAATTGAACCAATGAATGATAACACTCAATGTCATACATATATGGATAAGCTCAAGTTCTCTCATAATTTGACTCTCCAAAATGGTAAAATATGGCTTATGTGGACTAATTCAGTTTCTGTCATGCTCATCTCTCACCACGAATAGTTTCTGCATGTTAAGATAGCACACCAATCTCTACATTTAGATATGGAGGCAGTTTTCATTTATGCACTTAGAAACAGAGAGGGTAGGAAATGTTTATGGAAAGATCTGATTAGCATCACTAAAGGAGAAACCATAATTATAGGTGACTTCAATACCATCACCACACTCTCAGAATATAGAGGCCCTAGTTACCCTTCTTTAGGAAGTATTAGAGATTTTAATAACTGGATTAGTTCCTCCGGAGTTCAGGAAATCAACACAGTGGGAAATCTTTTCACATGGTGCAATTCGAGACTTAGGAATCCTACCTCCAAAAGACTTGATAGAGGCCTTTGCACAATGTCACGGAGCTATAAATTCCCTTCATCCTCTATCCAAATCCTGAATAGGCAAACCTCAGATCACTCCCCTCTTCTACTTCAGGTGTCTACATTGACTAATTCCCACCCTAAACCTTTTATATTTATAAATACTTGGTTTAATAGGCCAGAATTCACAAATCTAATTAAGGAAAACTGGGAAAAACCACTTTCCGAGTCTGGAATGCTTAGATTCTATCTAAAATTAGTTAGACTTAAGAAGGTGATAAAAATATGGAATATAGATTGCTTTGGAAATATAGATGCTAATGTAATTTCAGCAGAGGAAGCTTTAAGACTTCAGGAACTTGTCTTTGATTTGACCCCCTCAGATTCTGAGCTTATCAAATTAAATGAGAAAAAAGCTTTACTACTTAGAGCCCTTAAAGAGAAGGAAAAATTTTGGAAACAAAAAGCAAGATCTAAATGGCATAAACTAGGAGATAATAATACCCAATTTTTCCACAAGACTGTTCATGAGAGGAACTGTAGGCTTCAGATCACTAAGATTAAAAACAGGGAAGGGCAGTGGCTAAACTCAAATTCAGACATTCAAAAGGAAACTATTTCCTAATTTTCTGATATGTTAACTGAGCCTAACCAAACAGCGAATGCTACCTACTATCCTCACTTCCTCAGTCAAATCCCAAGCATCATCATAGACTAGGACAACAAGGCCTTATCCATACTAGTCTTAGAAACTGAACTAGAGTTTGTGATTAAGGGTTTGAATAAAAATAGTAGTCCAGGTCCAGATGGTTTTTCAAATAAATTCTATTGCAAGTGCTGGACTATTATAAAAAAGGATCTAATTGAAGTTGTGAATGAATTTATTTTAGGTGTAGATTTGCCAAGGGGTATAGCTAGTACCTGGATAACCCTAATTCCTAAGAAGGCTACACCTTGCTCTTTTGATGATTTCAGGCCAATTAGTTTATCTAATGTTATAAATAAAATCTTCTCAAAGATATTAATGGAAAGATTAAGGCCTCACATGGATAAACTAATCTCCCCAAATCAATCTTCCTTTATGAAAGATAGAGACATTTCAGATAACATTCTCTATTTGCAGGAAATGATAAGATATCTTGACAAAAAGAGTAGAGTCCCAAACTGTATACTCAAATTGGATCTAAGGAAGGCTTTTGATAGAGTAAACTGGGATTTCCTTAGGAATGTTTTGATTAAGTTTGGTTTCAGTGGTCATAGTGCTGTAATGAACAATCTTTCACAAGCTCATTTCTCAGTCCTAATCAATGGCAATCCAATGGGCTTCTTCAGAACCACTAGAGGCATCAAAAAAGGTGATCCCCTCTCTCCTTTCCTCTTCAATATTTTCTCAGAGGCCTTTTATAGGAGCCTCTCCTTTATTTTTTGGAATAAGAGCCTCTCATATTATCAACTGCCTGCTTCAATTCCAGCTGCCTCTCATCTAATGTATGCTGATGATACAATCATTTCATGCAAGCCTCTAAGACTAACCTCATTAAGATTAAAGATTTCCTAGAGATCTTTGAATATACCTCAGGTCAAAAATTTAATTTTGACAAATCTGATTTCTACTTAAGTAACAGGGCCACAGTAGCTAAATGGAATCAGGTGAAGATGATCTTGAAAATGAAAAGAGAATCCTTTCCATTTAAATACTTAGGCTGCCCTATTTTCAAAGGCAGAACTTTAAATAGATATTTCCAACCTTTGATGGAAAGTTTTGATAAAAAGCTACAAAACTGGAAAAATAAATGGTTAAGTTCAGGGGGTAAATTGACTCTAATCAATTCTTGTTTATACTCCATGCCTCAACATTTATGGACTGTTACCAAACCCCCAAACCACATATTAAAGAACCTAGAGAGAAAAATGGCTAGATTTTTATGGGGGGAGACGGATGGCAAAAAGAACAAAAGCTAGAAAAAATGGTCTGATTTAGCTGTACCAATAGCTCAGAATGGCCTAGGTTTCAGATCAATCCGAGCCATTATTGATTCATTCTCCCTCAATTTGTGGTGGAAGATCCAGATAGGTACTACAATGTGGGCAAAATTATTATGGGGCTTACCACTATCACATAGGAAATCAATTACTTGGAGAAGAATCTGTTCTGTGAACCCTTTTGCAGAAAATAATACTTTCATCATTCATGGCAAAGGCAATTGCAATATTTTAACTGCTAACTGGTGTCCCAATGGCCCTCTCTCTAACTATATCCCCAGCCACATCTTTTCTGCACAGATCTATTGTTCTGTGGCAGAATTCATTAGTAACAAAGCGTTCATTTTAGCCCAGTTTTCACCATACCTAGAACATGATACTCTTTCCTTTCTTCAGGAAGCTGAAATTATACAAGATAGAAAGGATAGGTTAATATGGAAACCAGAAAAGTCAGGGACCTTCACTTTCAAGTCAGCTTATAAGAAACTCACACTCACATCAGGTAATTTTCCTGCTTCCAAGTATATCTGGAACACTGCACTACAGAAAAAGGTCTCTATATTCACATGGAAATGCTACACTATTTTCTACCTTTCGATGTTGTGCTAATTAAGTGTGGTTTTATCCTTGCTTCTAAATGTCCAGCATGTTATCATTCAGATTCCATTCAGCATTTCTTCATATCCTGTCCTCTTGCTCAAACTGTATGGAATAAATTGGCAGCTTTACTGGACTTCCATCTTAACCATCATCATTCCATCACTGATAGATTCTTTCTCTTCTGGAATAGTCATGATCTACCTAAATGGCAACAACTGATCTGTAATATTCTCCCTCCTCTGATTTACCGGTGTCTTTGGAAGGCACAAAATAGGTTCTTATTTGATCAGAAGCTTTTTTCTCCAGACCTTGTATGTAAGGATGTTTATGATCAAATTAAACTATCCCTCTATGCTAAATCTTCCCACCTAGTCTCCTTTCCAGCCTCTCCAACCAGCCTTAGGCATCTGGCTCCATATATTAGACCACCTCCAAAACCAAATATTTCTACTATTTTCTGGGAAAGGCCTAAATTGGGTTCAATAAAAATCAACATAGATGCATCTTGGTACCCTAACAATGCTGCAGCAGGGCTAATTGCAAGGAATAGTTCTGGCTCACCACTCCTGATTAAATCAACAACAATTACTGCTTCCTTCCCACTGCATGCTGAGATCTTAGCCATATTATTTTCCTTCCAAACCTTTCCACAACTTGATCAAACTTTCACAATCGAATCTGACTCCTTGTTGGCAGTTAAAATGGCTAAGGATCCCTATACTACAAATTGGCCCCTGTTTGATCTAACCTCGAAAATACATTCCCTCTTAAGGAATGCTGAGCTTAAGCATGTTTTTAGAGAATGCAATTCAGGGGAAAATGCAATTGCTAAACATCACTCTACTCATGACCAGAGTCTTAGCCTTTCTAATGTTCCAATACATATCAAAGGCCTAATTTGCTTAGATAAAGAGCATACTCCCTATATTAGAATGCATAAAAATGGCTCTTCATAGGATTGATACTGCTGACATAGTTCCTACCCTCTGCAGGTTTCATTGAAGGGCTTCCAAGCTACTATTTTGGCACCAAAACCTTTCTCAAACCTGGACACTGGAGGCCTCGAGCTCTCGAGCACTCGAGGACTCGAACGCAGGAGGCCTCGAGCACTAGACTCACCCAAACACTCAAGCTCTCGAGCCCAGACGCCCTTCGAGACATCCGACACTGGAACTATCAAGCACTCAAGCAATCAAGCCTTTGAACCGGTGAGTCTAGAGTTCTGGATACCTCGTGTACTGGAGGCCTCGAGCTCTAGAACTCTTTGTGGTTTTGAGCGTAGGAGGTCTCGAGCACTGGACCCACTCGAACACTCAAACGCTCGAGCTTGGCCACCCTGGAGCTATCAAACTCTCGAACCATCAAGAACTCAAGCACTCAAGCCTCAAAGCATTGAGTCTTGAACAGAATACCTAGAGCCCTCGAGCGCTGGTGCCCTTGAGTGCTATAGCCCTTGAGCAATGGAGCCCTCGAGCTCTGGAGCCCTCGAACTGGATTTCTTGAACACTTCAGGCCTCAAACACTGGAGCCCTCGAGCACTGGAGCCCTCGAACACTGGAGCCCTCGAGCACCGGAGCCCTTGCACACTGGTGCCCTCAAGCACTGGAGCCTCGAACTGTGAAGACGCTGGATCCTTCGAGCAATGAAGACACTAGACCCCTCGAGCACTAGAACCCTCGAGCTCTGGAGCCATCGAGCACTGAAGCCACTGAATCCCTCGACCACTGGAGTCTCGAGCTGCTAGAGCCATCGAGCACTGGAGTCTCGAGCTGCTAGAGCCATCGAGCACTGAATCCCTCAAGCACTGAAGCCATTGAGAACTGGAGGCCTCAAGGACTTGGAACAGCCCTCGAACTCCTCATGTACTCATTCCCTCGAGCACCCATGCCCTCGAGCTCTGAAGACACTGGATCCTTCGAGCATTGAAGACACTGGATTCCTCGTGCACTGGAGCCCTCGAGCTCTGGACCCCTCGAGCACTGGACCCTTCGAGCACTGGAGCAGGAGTCCTTGTGCACTCGAGCACTCAAGCATCTAACCCCTCGAGTCCTAGCTACATCTAGTTGTGGAGCCACCATCTCACTGGATACCTCAAACATCTCCAGCCCTGACACCCTCGAGACATCTTACATTCGAACCAATCAACACTCACTCGAACCTGGAACCATCGAACTTCGAGCTCTCGAGACCTCGACATCCCAAATACTACATCCTCTCCTTTTGGATCACTAGTCCACTAGTTTTAGATCTTTCTTTTGAAGGCAACGATATTGCCTTACCGATGTAAATTTTTCAAAAACATCATTGTACATCTTTTGGTTCTAAATAGGTTTGGGGAACCTAATAAATATCCCCCACCTCAGGGTGCATTAAAATAAATCATGAATTTATTTTATTTTCAGTTAATACTATTTGTTTATAATTGCATATATTTTTTCATAATGATTTTTTTGGTTAGTACATCCTGATTGAAATTGTACCACTTCTACCTAATGGAAAGACCCTCGTGGTGATAAGGTGCTACGCGAAAGAGTGGCGCATGAACTACTCGGGCCAAGGGAAGATCAAGGCCCTGTCCCCAAAGGGTTTTTCCAAACTCCTTTCCGGCAACAACTTACGCATTGGGGACACCTTGTTTTTCGAGATCATAGAAGTTGGGGGGCAATTTTCTTCAAGGTTATCATAATTCAAGATTCTTGATTTTATTGTAATTTCTATTCTAATAATGGAACTCAAACATTTATTATTAATTTTTGAAATAGTTTGTACTATTTCATTTGTAAGAAGATTTTCGTGATTATAGTTTTTCTAATAATTTTACCTTTTTTGAACAATATGTAATTGACTAATATGCGATTTGATCTGTGCATGATTTTTAAAAACATTGCTAACCGTACCATTCTAAATATTTTCATGTTGGTTGTGGTTTTCCCTATTAATTATTAGACCATTTTCAATCGTAACATAACAATAAGGACCTTGTAAAATTTTAGAATAACAAAACTTACCAAATTAAACTCCTCTTTTTTCAAAGTTTATCCTTCTCAACTTTAACATCTAAGAGTTATATGTTTCATTTTATGTGACATCGATCATCCATCTCACGCTCTGTCGGTGGCAACGACAGAATACACGATTTTGACAATAACTTTATTACATCAATGCGGTATCGTACAAACATCGGTAAGATTATTTACTTCATTTTTAACCTTTTACTTTGCTTAAAATAATAACAAAGTTGGCCTTGGAGAGTGCTACTGAAGCTAAGAGATGAGATTTATCCTCAGATACTGAAATGTGTCAATCAGAAAGGAAGGATGAAAGTAGCAGAGGTTTATGATCTATTAAACGGAGGTAAGGAGACTAAATTTAAATGCTCAGTGGTTTGGCATAAATGGATTCTGCCAAAACACAATTTTTTCCCTGGTTGTTATTGAATGGAAAACTGGCTACTACTGATAGGCTGCAGGAGTTTGGTGTGCTGGCTGGAACAAATGTGTGTGCCTTATGTGGCCAGGTGCAGGAAACTCTGCGGCACCTGATGGTGGACTGTGAATATACAGTGGAGGTATTGCAAGAAGTTGGTTTACAGCAGGTAGGGACTTTGAGACTGCTGAAGAAATAGCTGTGGATGCTGGCCAGGTAAAAAAATAGGAAGAAAATGATGCTGATGGTGACTGCCTTGTACTATGTATGGCAAGAGAGGAATAACAGAATCTTCAACAGCTGGAAATGAAGGCAATAGTGGCAGGTTTCCAGGTGCGAACAGAAGTGGAGAACAAATGGAGATATGGAGCTGGTATGCTGTAGTTAGATCAGAAGCGCTAGGAAATCTGGAGCAGTTGCAGGAAATGGTTTGCTGTTGGAAAATTTTTGTTTGACTAGGTTCTAGAATGTATAGTAACTCAAAAAGAGGAGTGGTTTTTTTTGTAGTAGATGGGAGAGATATTCTAAACTTTGTAATGTTTTTTTGATCTTCAAGTTAATGAAAAGCTTACATAAAAAAAATAAAAAAATAATAACGACGGTGAAAAACCAATTTTTTACCTTAGTTTTTTATAACCGAGGTAAATAATATCTTTGACTTAAAAAATAAAATAAAAACTAAGGTAAAAGAAGTTTTTACCTCGGGTTTTTGAGTTGAGCCAAAAAACCGAGGTAAAAAAGGCAAAGTAATAGGTTCATTTTCTTGTAGTGTACCATTCACTATTGTCCAATTGGTTCCTTCAACCTAACCATTGGCTTGGGGATGGTAGACTGACGTCACCTTCTGCCGAATCTTATACTCTTCGCACCACATTTTGAACCAATCTTGAGCAAACTACGTCCCATTATCAGTAATTATTGTCTTTGGAATCCCAAAGTGGTAGATAATATTCTTCCAACATGCAAAGACCATCTTTCCTCTTATGTTCATTAAAGGCTCGGCCTCGACCCACTTTGTGAAATAATTAACGACCACTATAAGATTCTTGAAATTACTTGGGGCATCAGGAAAATTTCCTACCAGATCGATCACTCACTTATCGAATGGCCAAGAACTATAGATATTTGTCATCTCTTCCTGCAGGATGTGGATTATGGGCACATGTTTCTGGAACTGGTGACAAGCCAGTATGTACTTTTTCTCATCATCAAACATGATCAACCAATAGTACTTTGCTTGAATGTGCCTCCTTGCCACCGATCGAGCCCCTTGGTAACTACCACATATTCCATCATGAACCTCCTAGATCAAATAGTTTACTTCCTAATGGGTGATGCATTTAAGTAATAGTTGTAGATGACCCCTTTATACAATACTCCTTCGTGCAACACGTATCTCAATGACTTTAGCCTTATTTTTCTATCCTCTACCTCATTCTCCGATAAAGTTCCCTCTCGAAGGTCTTTCACAATAGTGGTCATCCAAGTGTTTTTTTCTTTTTCAATTTCCAATACCATGAGCTCCATGAAGCTTTGTTTGTTCAAAGTTCCTATGAGCACTTGTCTTTGAAGTTGAGCACCCAAGTCTGAAGAAGCAAGCTAACTAAGAGCATCTTCTTTGTGATTATCTTCCCTTGGGAACTGTGTTAGAGTATGCAATCTAAAACTTTCCAAAAGGTTTTTCACCACCAGTAGGTACCTATATAGATTGCACTCTATGTCTTCATATTCTTCATTCACGTACTGAAACACTATCTGAGAATCACTGTAAATCTCTAGATCATCCACCTTCAATTCTTTAGCCAATCGCAACCCAGTCGTCAAGGCCTCTGATATGTCCATTTTATGTGCATAATTTAGTACTTTTTGGGTTAAATTTTGTGCTCTTCTATTATCAAGAGCTTGTGTTTTACCTTGAAATTCTCTTAGGAGGGGCAAGAGAAACTTTACGTTCTTTACCTCTTCTAAGTGGATTTTGTGTGACAAAGGAAGAACATGGAGGCTTGAAGACCGGAGGCCATTAAAGATCACTTTTTGAAGACTTTGAAGACTTTCTTTGAAGACATGAAGACTTGAAGACCAAAGGCCGTCGAAGACCATTTTTGAAGAAATCGAAGACTTTCTTTGAAGACATGAAGACTTGAAGACCAAAGGCTGTCGAAGACCATTTTTGAAGAAATCGAAGACTTTCTTCAAAGAGTTAAAGACTTGAAAAATGGGAGGAATTATTGTGAAGATAAGTGTTTACAACAAGAAGAAGAAGAGAAAACAAGGTTAAGTTCTGGCGCCCGTCGCTAGTCGCGATGAACGGGTGGCCAGAACCTAACCTTATCCTTTTTTGTACTATAAATAACACTCTCTTTCCTCTCATTCACATATCTTCTTTCCTGCGTTTTTGGTACTGTTTCTAACCCTAGTTTCTACCATTTTTCATCTTTGAATTCTCTTGTATTATGTTTGGTCTGTTAGCATTAATTAGTATGAACTCTTGTAGCTAAATCTAGTTCTTAACTCATTTGATATGAAATCCAAAAGCATGGATTTAGAACTTCTTGTGTATAATGTGAGGTAATTCTTGCTAGATGAGTATGTTAATGTGGATTGTTTTCATATTTATGATATAGATGCAAAGAAAGGTTGATCCTTGAATGTTGTTTGTTCTAAGTTTAACCTAATAAATACTTTGTTTGGTTAAATGACTATGTCTTTGGTAGATGGATTGTTGTTATCGAACCTATGGTCCTTTGGGTGAAATGACATTGATGAAATACCCCTATGATGTTGTTTGTCTTTGGTGATCATCAACGAGGTTTGTAAATGGTCGTTGTTTGTCTTTGCAAACTACTTTTAAGGAGGAATGAATGTTGATCTTTGAATGAGAACTGATAACATTCCCCATAGACAATAAATGTAATTGAATGAGGGAATGAATCAATGAGTTATAGGAAGTTAGGAAGTGGAAGTCAATTTTCCCCAAGGCTCCGTTAATTATCATTTTAATCATATCTTTAGTAGTATTTTATGATTAGCATAGTTCTCTTGCTTTACTAATTTTCGTCTTTCGATTTGATAACTTAGGTTCAAAAACCAACCAACCAACCCCCCTTTTACATGCGTTTATATGTATCTATGTATGTATATGCCTAGTATGTTTTATCCTATATAAGTTTAACACTTGAAAAGATCACTCCTCTCGTGGACGACCCCAATTTTCCATTATCTCCTTAATTGGAGATAGGAAGCATTAGGGCTTAAAAGTATTAACTTTGAGAGGTACGGCGACGACCTCCCAAATTTTGGTGCTGCTGTCGGGGAAGAGGCAATTATTTTTAAGTGTTTGGGCATATTATGTGTGATTATATGCTAATTGTAAATATTTGTTATTTTTCTTTTATTTTGATTTCATAGTTGATTTTCCATTTTCACTTGGCTTGGAGACGTATTGTTCGAGTTCTTGGTGTGTGGTTCGTACTCGATCCTCTTCACAAGAACCCCTACATTACGACCCCGAGTTAGAGTTGAATTTGAGATGGACAAGGAGCCTTTCTTTGGAAAGTGTGAATAACACCCCTCCTAGTGACCATTTTGTGGATACCTCTTCCTCTATGGAACATCAACTTGAGCACGAAGATGAGCATCCGGGTGGGGGACCTCAACATCCTCCTTTCCAAGAGCGAGCTCCTCCTCTCCAAGAAAGGGAGATTCCTTTGGGGCAAGAATTGTTAAGAGACATCATAGCCCATAATCTCGATCAACAACTAATGTTCATTGAGTATCCCATGGTTGGACCGAACAGGAACCTTTAGCTAAAGACCGGGTTCATCAACATGCTACCCATCTTCCTTGGTAGGCAAGGGGAGAATGCCAACAAACACCTCACTGAATTTCACTTCTTGTGTGATGGTACAGTCCCCCATGGAGTGGATAGAGATTTCTATAAGTTGAAGGCATTCCCGTTCACACTAAGGGATGGTGCAAGAGATTGGCTCCACTACCTACCACTCAAGAGCATCAAGAGTTGGCTTGATATGAAAACAAAGTTTCTAGCCAAATACTTCCCAGCCTCGAGGTTCGCTGCCTCGAAGAAGGACATAAGCAACATCCTCCAATGGTATGGAGAATCTCTCTTCGACTATTGGGAGAGGTTCAAGAAGCTTCTCGCAGGTTACCCTTACCACGATTATTCGGAGGGGGATTTGGTTTATTACTTCTACAATGGTCTTCTGGATGAGGATCAAAGGTTGGTAAGGAGTTCTTGTGGTGGTACTCTTGGGAACTAAACTACATCCTAAGTGATGCAATTGTATGGGAGCTAGCAGAAGAATCAAGAAACTTTAGATCAAGGGCCGATTTGAGAAGGAGAAATCCAATGCCTGCAAGTGACCCTTCCAATAGTGGAAAGCTCGAGAATCAAGTCTTGACCCTTGTATCCATGGTGAAATCTTTGATGATGAAGCACGGAAATGCGCCATATGTTAAATCATGTGAAATTTTTTACTTGGCGCATCCTACAGACACTTGCCCTACTTTGCAAGAGGACTATGTCAAGGAGATGAGTGCCATGGGATATCAAGGAAATAAATGCTATCAAGGCAACCAAGGATATCAAGGTGGGAAAGGCTACCAAGGTCACCAAGGCTAGCAAGGTTATCAAGGGTACCAAAACCGGCCATACAATCCGGGAAATCGTGATAACCCGAACCTTCGGTATGGAAACCCTCAAGGAAGCCAAAACCCTCAACCATATTGTTCTCCTCAATAACAATATAGGCCACCTCAATAACAATTTCAAAGGCTCCAAGAAAAATCCTGAGACCAAGGGGAGAGCTCGGGGCTAACAAATAATGAGGTGATGCAAGCCATTCACCGGTTGGGCATGTGTACGAAGAAAAGTGAGAAATTCAAAGATGAAGCCAAGGCGAGCATCAAGAACATGAAAACTCAAGTGAGCCAAATAACTCAAGTAGTGAATTGGATGGAGGTCCGGGAAAAGGGTAAACTACCCTCCTAACTGGAGAACAACCCTCGACAAAATGCTAGTGCTATCATGTTGAGAAGTGGTAAAGAGGTTAGCTCTCCCCCGGCTGGTGAAGTTGTTGAAGACAAACCTAGAAAGCTTGAAATACTTGAGAAAGAAGTGAAGGAAGAGAACGAGGAAGTGGCCAAGGAGCAAGCAAGAAAGGGAAAGAAGAAGGAAGAGGAGATCACTGTTGAGAAATCAACCTCTATTCCTGAACCTTCATCCCCTCTTGACAAGAAAGAAATAGTAGTGGAAATTCCTCCACAAGTTCCAAAACCATCGTTCCCGGAAGCTCTAAAGGATAAATGGAGGAAGGAGTCCAACAAGGATATCTACGAAGTCTTTCGTAGGTGTGGGGTAAATATCCCTCTTTTGAATGCCACTGAACAAATTCCTAGCTATGCAAAATTTTTGAAGGAATTATGTGTGGTAAATAGGAAAAAAAATAACGAAGAATAAGCTTTAAAATGGAAAAAATGAACATGTCTCTGCTTTGTGCCAAAGGGAGTTACCCCATAAATGTAGCGATCCCGGCATGTTCACAATCCCTTGCATGATAGGAAATACACATTTTGAAAAATAAATGCTTGACTTAGGTGCTTCAATAATTTTGATTCCTTACTCTTTGTATGAAAGCCTCAATCTTGGTACTTTGCATAAAACCGGGGTGATGATCCAACTAGCCGATCGTTCTAGTGTGTACCCTAAGGGTATCGTAGAGGATTTGTTGGTTAGGTTGGATACCTTAATATTCCCCAAAGATTTTTATTTCCTAGACATGGAGCATGATAAGCATGCCGCCCCAATCTTGTTAGGGAGGCCATTTTTGAAGACCTCTACGACCATTATTGATGTGCATAAAGGTACCCTCACCATGGAATTTGATGGGATTAAAGTAGAGTTTAACATAAATGACTCTATGAAGTATGCTCTTGAAGAGTATTCTTGCCATGCTACTGATTTTGTTGACAATGTTGTGCAAGATGTTTTTGAATTGAGTGGTGATGATTCATTGTTAGTTTCTTTGGAAAATGATGTTGAAAATGAATGTCTTTTATATTGCATGAGTACTAACTTAAAGGAAAACATTGAGGAGTTAAGCATTCTTGAGGAAGTGGTGCAAAGCCCCGACCCTCTAGTCTTGAAGGAACCTGAAGAATCGGAATTCATTCCATCTCTTGCGAAAGCTCTGGTGATTGAGCTTAAACCTTTGCCAAGTGAGACGTTTCCAGTTATCAGTTCAAGCAAGCTCACCAAGGAGCAAGAGGAAAAGTTGATGGTGGTGTTATGGGAGAACAAGGAAGCAATTGGATGGACTATTGCCAACATCAAAGGCATAAGTCCATCCACTTGCATGCATAGAATTTTGTTGGAAGAAGATGCAAGACCCGTGCGACAACCCCAATGCTGTTTAAACTCGCCTATGATAGAGGTGGTAAAGGCGGAAATCCTAAAGTTACTCCAAGTGGGCATGATCTATCCAATCTCGGATAGCAAGAGGGTGAGTCCAACTCAAGTGGTACCCAAGAAGAGTGGGGGTGACGGTGGTAAAAAATGAGAAGGGTGAAATGGTACCCACTCAAGTTCAAAACAGGTGGCGCGTTTGTATTGACTGCCAGAGGCTAAATGCGGAGACCCGAAAGGATCACTTCCCGTTGCCATTCATTGATCAAATGCTTGAGAGGTTAGCAAGCCACCATTTCTATTGCTTTTTGGATGGGTACTCAAGGTATTTTCAAGTGGCTATCGCCCCGGAAGACAAAGAAAATACCACCTTCACGTGCCCCTTTGGTGCATTTGCCTACCGGATTATACCTTTTGGGTTATGTAATGCTCCCACAACTTTTCAAAGGTTTATGGTAAGCATTTTCTCAGATTTTGTTGAAAATTTTGTCGAGGTATTCATGGATGATTTCACCATTCATGGTAATTCTTTTGACAACTGTTTTGCAAATTTGGCACAAGTTCGGAAACGTTGCATTGATACTAATTTTGTGTTAAATTCTGAGAAGTGTCATTTATGGTCGAGAAAGGCATTGTCTTAGGCCATGGTGTCTCCTCTAAGGGTATTGAGGTTGACAAGGCAAAGATAGACACAATTAAAACTTTTCCTTATCCTACTAATGTGCGCGAAGTGCAATTTTTTCTTGGCCATGCAGGATTCTATCACCGGTTCATCAAGGACTTCTTGAAGATAGCATATCCTTTATGCAAGTTGTTTCAAAAAGAGGTAGAATTTGTGATGGATGAGGGTCGTAAAGGGGCCTTTGATACATTGAAAGGAAGGTCAGTCTCGGCCCCTATCATACAACTCCCGGATTGGTCGTTGCCTTTTGAGATTATGTGTGATGCTAGTGATTACGTCGTTAGAGCGGTTCTTAGTCAAAGGGTGGGGAGAGCACCTCACACCATCTACTATGCATCTATGTCTCTCAATAAGCCCAAAGAAACCACTCCACCACAGAAAATGAGTTGCTAGCTTTGGTATTTTCTTTGGAAAAATTTTGATCTTACTTGCTTGGTACAAAAGTTATTATGTGCATTGATCATGCAGCGCTTCATCATTTAATGACAAAGAAAGAGGCCAAGCTAAGACTGATTAGGTGAATTATGCTCCTAAGTAATTTTGAGTTAGAGGTACGAGATAAGAAGAGCATGGAGAACCTTGTGGCTGATCACCTGAGCCGATTGGCACCCTGCTAAGATAGTGAGGTAAATCTATTAATGAAGGAGCAACTATGGGGGGAGTTCCCCAATGAAAAATTGTTCGCTATCAAGGACCTGCAATCGTTGTATGCCTACATTGTGAACTTTTTGTCTCTAGTAAATTTCCTCCTCACTTGTCTAAGGCACAGAAAGAAAGCTAAAAACAAATACTAAATATTATGTGTGGGATGATCCCTTTTTGTGGAAACATTGTGTACACCAAGTTGTTAGGAGATGCATCCCCGATAATGAAGTGCATTCAATTCTCACTTTTGTCATTCTCATACATGCGGTAGTCATTTTGGAACTAAAAGGACCGCCAGGAAAGTCTTGGAAAGTGGTTTTTATTGGCCTACTTTGAATAAGTATGAATACATATTTTGTAAGGCTTGTGACAAGTGCCAAAGAGTAGGACATATCTCATCTAGAAATGAGATAACCCAAAAAGCTATGCTCTATTGTGAAATCTTTGATGTTTGGAGTATTGACTTCATGGGACCTTTCCCTAGTTCTTATGGCTTTACATATATTCTTCTTGCCGTTGATTATGTGTCGAAGTGGGTTGAAGCAAAACCCACTAGGACTGACGATTCTAAAGTGGTTGCAGAATTCCTGAAAGGTAACATCTTCTCTAGGTTTGGGGTACCTCAAGCCTTGATTAGTGACCGTGGCACCCATTTTTGCAATCGGACCATAGAGGCACTCTTGAAGAAGTATGGCGTCACTCACAAGACATTCACCACCTATCACCCGTAAACCAATGGGCAAGCTGAAGTTTCTAATCGGGAAATCAAGTCCATCCTTAAAAAAATGGCTAACCCTAATCGGAAGGATTGGAGTTCTCGATTGAATGATGCCTTGTGGGCGTATATGATGGCTTACAAGACACCAATCGGTATGTCACCATACCAATTAGTGTTTGGTAAGCCCTGTCACCTACCACTGGAAATTCAACATAAGGTTTACTGGGCAGTCAAAGAATTCAATCTTGATATAGATGAGGCCAGCTTGCATAGGAAATTACGCTTGGATGAACTAGATGAGATCCGGAGGGATTCCTATAAGAATGCCGAAATCCATAAAGAGAAGACAAATGTGTGGATGGTCATTAGGAAGGAATTTAACGTTGGTAAAAAAGTCCTCCTATTCCAATCCCACCTTTGCCTATTCCCAGGTAAGTTGAGGTCCCGATGGATTGGTCCTTTTGAAGTGGTGAATGTATTCCCGCATGGCACAATGGAGATTCTAGATTGAGCTAAGTACAATAAATTCAAGGTCAATGGACAATGCTTGAAACCTTACCACGAGAATTTTTTTCCAGAAAAGGGAGAGGATGTTGATCTCCTCAATTCGGTTTGTGAGTAAACTCCAAGAAAAGGGAGTGAGTCATGCCGACGATGTTTAAAATACTCGATTTTGATCATCCAGATCGTCATTCGTGACTTTCCATTGACGTTGCTTGGTTTTGGATTTTGTCATTAGTTTCATTGTTTTGCTTTGTGCTTTTCACGGGGTTTTCTATGATTTTGTAGCAATTTGAAACCAAGGCACTGGACTTTTGAAGGGAGAAATGATTGGAGTCAAGAAGGAAAGACTTGGACAAGATGTGAAATTAGAAAAATTTTCTAAGCATCAGGTGGGTAGTCCGTCGCGAGTTGCAACCACCTCATCACGAGTCATGACGGGCTCACAAATGTTTGTGCTCATTTTGGGTTTCAGCCTTAACTTTTCGTGAGTTGAGATGGCCTCATCGCAAGTCGCAACGAATTTGTCGTGAGTCGCGACCAGATCAAGAATTTTGTGTGAAAATAGAGCTCTCGGCCTCCACTTGTTATGAGTCACGATGACCTCGTTGCGAGTCGCGACGAACCATTGCGAGTCACGATGAAGTGGTCGCAAGTTGCGGCGTAAGCATTGACTTCAGGTACCTGGTGATCTACCCATTGTGAGTCACGACGAACACGTCGCGAGTCGCGACGGGCGTGCAGACCTGTCTTAAAAAAATGGGCAGAATCATTTTATGCCACAACTTCACACAAACTCCTTTCATCTTCTCCGCCGCCTCCCACTAAGCCACCTCACCGCCACCACTCCATACCCCATTCTTTCTTCCCAAGATTTACCCACAAATCACCTTAAAATTATTGAAGAATACAAAACCCTAGAATTTGGGCGTTTTGTATTTTTGGCAATTAAACTTCAAATTACTTGTGGGCATCATTCCTTTCTCATCCTAGGCATCTAAGTGGTACAATTTTTTAATCTTTTAAGATTCACTTGTGATTATTACTGAATCAATTATTTTGTAGGATATTGTGTGATTTTTGTGTGTTGCCTTGGGAATTTTGATTGATTGGAACACTGTAGATTCTTTTGAATATATTGTGCTTGCAATTCGATTTGATGGGGATTGTGTGAATAAATTGTGTTTACGGATTGGTTGGATGTAGGATAACATCATACTCACTTTGAGTGTGTTGAGTTGCTTGTATTGGTCTTGTGCTTGCACTGCACTATTAGTGTTGCTTTGGTTGAGAATGGATTGTGGTTAATGCTAGATATGAGGCATGTTGGCCCTTGATTAAACATAGTTGTTATTTGAATAAAATTTTATTGTGCTTTGCAATGTTATTTTGCTTTGGGTAGTTTAGCCATGGGACTTGAATGTTGACATTATTGATGTACTAATGGTGGCTAAACTAGTTAGGCATGACTGTGATTTTGAAATATAGTATTTCGATATTCAACTATGTGAGAACTTCATGGACTTGAGAATATGGGCATGTTGGATATAACATGGATTGTATATGCAATTGTGATTAGGACTTGAACTAGTTGACGTGGATTTGATTTGGTTTGTAATGATTGGCAAAAACTAGTTTAAAGGTTGAGTATGACTTTTTAATATTGCATATATGTATATTCATGTACATTTGACTTGTTTGTTGTGGTTGTTAGATACCAAGAGACCCAGGGCTCCTCCCGAGGTGGGCACACCGCCGCTCCACCTCCGCCTCTACCACCGGCTCTGGAGTCGAGCATTGTACCTCCCCCTCCGGATACGTACATGGGTTTGACCAAGGAGACGAGTTTTGTAGACATACCCACACTGGACGCTCTTGGGCTCACCCAGCCAGTCCGATGCCTCCTTGCCAAAGGGGGGATGGAAGGTTTCATGAGCAGGAGCACCCCCTCTTACCAATGATACAAACTAGAGTTCCTCTCCATGGTCAGGATATGCAGCATGAGAAATGATCAACCATGCAAGAGGTACATCGCTTTCCACTTGGATGATATATCTTGACAGATGACCATCTTGCAGGTTGAGGAGGTGTTTGGATGGGACACTGCAGAGATACGAGCAAGGTTGGACCCACAGGCCCCGGAACGATATATCTAGGATGACATGCAAATTTGTAGTGTCATAAACATGAGGCCAAAGAACTCCCATGACAAGAGCAGCCACCCTGTACTCTGTTATGTACCTCAACTGTTGGCTGGCAATGTACTTTGCTCGGCGAAGCCGACAAATGTGCTAGACAACAACATTCACTTTTTGTGGCACTTGACGAGTCAGGGACTAGGATATGGGTTGTGGGCTAAGCTATGGATGAAGAGTATTGTATAGGTGGTATGAAAGCCAAAGGGGAAGATTATGGTTGGAGGTATGATAGGCCTCTTGGCGGAGTGCCTAGGATTGGTTCCTCCGGATGACTTTCCGCAGTTAGGGAGATGCACTTCCTACCTCATCACTGCTGAGAGGTTGGTTTGATTTGAGATACAGGGTGCCACCCGGGCCACGGGGGTATTCCACTGGTTATATGGTGCCAGAAAGGTCACATTCATGGCACTTCCTCTGCCCAACAAGACAAAGTTGGAATTTGATACACCTCTAGCAGACTTGTCGATTTCACCTGACTCCTCATGCAAAGAGGGCTTCCAGCTCGAGCTCCACGACCTTGGTCCAACCCCTGTCCAGCACGATGATAGCAGCCTACCTTTCTCTAAGCGACAACAGTAGCACTCCCTGCAACCTCCACCAGAGACCGAGCCGATGCAGGAGGGTGATGTGCCACCTCACTACTCCCAGCCTCCATTAGATTTCTATGAGCGTATGATACAAGCCATGCAGGATGGATTCTGCCACTAGGATAACATAATACTAGAGCACAATGTGTTTGTCTCCTAGAGCTTGATCGACATGGATGAGAAGATTGATCACCTATCAGCTCGCATCCATGAGATGTAGTCCCAGGCAGGCAGTGTCTCAGGTCCCGATCCAGGAGCAGAGAGGCAGAGAACTAGGGGGCAAAGGAACATAGATTGGCTGGCTTGTTATCAGCAGCGTTATTTTGGCAGTGGCCTTCTTCCTCACATCAGTGATTTGTGAGCACCATATCCTCACCCTTTTCATACTTCGCTTTGTACGCTTTGGCCCTATTGTCTACATTGAGGGAAATGTAGTGTTCTAAGTGTGGGGAGGGGTATCTACTAATTGCACGGTTGGGGTTGGAGATACTTTGGAGACTTGTTACTTTTGGATAACTCTTTTGTTTTGTTTTGAATATTTTTTCTTTTTTTGGGGATGCTTTTCTTTTGATGTACTTGGATACTGTTGCCTTCGATACTTTTCTTAGCCTTAACATTTGAAAAGCACTTTGTTACTTTTTGGATAGGAGAAACGTGAAAAAAATTGAACGGTTGGGGAGGGGTATCTACTAATTGAACAGTTAGGGTTGGAGATACTTTGAAGACTAGCTACTTTTGGATAACTCTTTTGTTTTGTTTTATTTTGGATATTTTTTCCTTTTGTTTTGAGATGCTTTTGTTTTGATGTACTTGGATAATGTTGGCTTTGATACTCTTCTTGGCCTTAACATTTGGAAATCACTTTGCTACTTTTTGGATTGGAGAAAAATGAAAATTTGAATTATTTTTTAAAAAAATAAAAAATAAAAAAATTATAAATAAAAAGAATCCTGCTAAGTTGAAAACCCAAGAGGGAATCTTAGGCAAAATTGGGGGCCCAGATAGGTCGAAACCCCAAGAGGAAGACCTAGGAAAAATGAGAGGCTCAATGTGTGGAAAAAGGTGAGATGTAAACCGAAGAAACATAACATCTGGCTAGGATGAAAACCTGAAAGGGCTCTTAGGAAAAATGAAGGAGGAACTTCCCTGACTCTCTGTCTCTGCATCTTGACCGCTTCTTGCTATGAACTATAATCTCGTACTCAAATTTTTTTATTCCTCCGTGCTTATCCCCTAATGTGTCGTCCTCCATGAATGTGGCACCTGTCTTGAAGAGTGAGAGAAATTGAAAAATGTTAAGTGTTCACTCATTTTCCGGCGTTGGAGTCATAAGGTTGCAGTGGCCATATGGATGGATCGGGTAGCTTGACATCTTGAGGACCTCTTTGGAGTGGAAAATTAGCGGAGAAGACGAAGTAAGTTATGAAACTCTTGATCGTTAATATACTTCATTTTTAGGTTGATATATTGATATAAAGTGGAGCATGTGTTTTGAACTTTATACATGTCTTTAGCTTCACCTTGTACCATTGGATTTAGGATTGTAAATTCGAGATTTTGAAATGTTTTAGAGATAGCAATGAATTGATAGGTTGATATGGTTTGGGTAGATTTAGGAATGGGGATTGTGGGAAACTTCTCATTTGACCTTAACATTGGGAGTGTGATATTGAGAGTTTTGTGAGGTATTAATTTGGGGGAATAGTAGTTAGGATGTGGATACGTCAGTTCCTTCGTATGCTTCGATCTTTTCTTACTTGGGGGCGAGTAAGGTTTAAGTGTGGGGAGGTTTGATATGTCCACTTTATGAGCATAATTTAGTACTTTTTGGGGTCACTTTTGAGCTCTTTTATTATCAAGAGCTTGTGTTTTACCTTGAATTATCTTAGGGGAGGTAAAAGTAACTTTATGCTCTTTTACCTCTTCTAAGTGGATTTTGCGTGACAAAGGAAGAACATGGAGGCTTGAAGACCGGAGGCCATTAAAGATCACTTTTGAAGACTTTGAAGACTTGCTTCGAAGACATGAAGACTTGAAGACCGGAGGCCATCGAAGACCATTTTTGAAGACATTGAAGACTTTCTTCAAAGAGTTGAAGACTTGAAAAATGAGAGGAATCATTGTGAAGATAAGTGTTTACCACAAGAAGAAGAAAAGAAAACAAGGTTAAGTTCTGGAGCCCATCGCGACGAATGGGTGGCTAGAACCTAACCTTATCTTTATTGTAATATAAATAGCACTCTGTTTCCTCTCATTCACACCTCTTCTTTCCTGCGTTTTGGTACTATTTCTAACCCTAGTTTCTACCATTTTTCATCTTTGAATTCTCTTGTATTATGTTTGGTTTGTTAGCATTAATTAGTATGAACTCTCGTAGCTAAATCTAGTTCTTGGGAGCAATTGATTGAAGCTTCCAACCTTATGTAGTAAGATTCTATATTTGCTCATTTATGAACATTTATTGGAGAGCATTTATTATGCCATTAATTGTGTTTTACCTCATTTATACCATGGGTTGTTTGAGTATATGAAATGTTTGTATGATTGAAATGTTAGAGTGTTAGGAAAGTTGCAAATTTCTTAACTCATTTGATATGAAATCCAAAAGCATGGATTTAGAACTTCTTGTGTATAATGTATGGTAATTCTTGCTAGATGAGTATTTTAATGTGGAATTTATTCATATTTATCATATATGGAAAGAAAGGCTGAACCTTGAATGTTGTTTGTTCTAAGTTTAACCAATAAATGTTTTGTTTGGATAAATGACTATGTATTTGGTAGAAGGTTTTTTATTATCAAACCTATGGTTCTTTGGGTGAAATGCCATTGATGAAATACCCCTGTGATGTTGTTTGTCTTTGGTGATCATCAATGAGTTTTGCAAATGGTCGTTGTTTGTCTTTGCAAACTACTCTTAAGGAGGAATGAATGTTGATCTTTGCATGATTAGCATAGTTCTCTTGCTTTGCTAATTGTTGTCTTTCAATTTGATAACTTAGGTTAAAAAAACCAACCAAACCCTCCTCCTTTTTACATGATTTTATATATATCTACGTAAGTATATGCCTAGTATGTTTTCTCCTACATATGTTTAAACACTTGAAAAGATCTCTCTTCTCGTGGATGACCCCAACCTCCCATTATCCACTTGATTGTAGATAGGAAGCATTAGGGCTTAAAAGTATTAGCTTTAAAGAGGTACGACAATGACCTCCCAGCCTCATACCCGGTTTCATTATTTTTGGCCTTAAATGTGAAATGCAACGCATAGGGGTAGTCTTTACCATCAAAACTAGTGAGTAGCACCCCAACCCCACTTCCACTTGAATGTGAGGAACCATCTACGTACAACTTCCAAAACTTTTTCTTTTGAAGTCATCCTCCTTCTAACTCGATGGCCTCTGAGGTTTCCACTATAAATCTGCTAGCCCATGGACCTTGATCGTAACTCTAAGCTGATATCGGATATCCTGCTCTTCTAACTCCATAACCCACTTCATCATTCTCGCAGAAGCTTCTTTTTTAAATAGAATCTGTTTGATTGGATGATTCGTGAGCACCACTAGCTTATGTCTCTAAAAGTAAGGAAGCAATCTTCAAGCTGCATGCACTAGAGCTAATATCAACTTCTCGAGAGTGGTGTACCTCATCCCAACCCTTGTAAGGCTCAACTAACAAAATAAACAGGATGTTGTGCCCTCTCTCTTTCTTTTATCAAAAATGCGCTAATTGCTAGGGTAAAGGCATAAATGTATAAGTACAACATCTCACCCCTTTTTGGATTCATGAGGGTGGGTAACACCCTCAAATGCTCCTTTAATTGCTTGAATGCTTCTTCACACCTCTCTGTCCACTCGAATCTCTTAGCCCTTCGAAGGACATCAAAAAAGGGAGATGCCTTTCTGCTCCTTTTAGAGAAACCTGCTCAATGCTGCCAAAGATCCTGTAAGCTTTTGTACCTCTTTCAATGTTTGCAGAGTTTTCATTCTTATCAAAGGCTCAAACTTCTCAGGGTTTACATCAATACCTCTCTCGGATACCATGAATCCAAGAAATTTTCTAGCTCCTACATTGATAACACATTTAGCCGGATTTAATAACAAGTTTTCCCCTTGAAGCCTCTCAAAAGTTTCCTCCAGTTCTACTAAAAATTCCTCATAACTTCTGCTCTTTACAACCATATCATCTACATAAATTTCCATATTCTTAGAATCTTCCCTTTCAATATCTTATCAACTAACTGTTGATAGGTTGCCCCAGCGTTCTTGAGCCCAAATGAAATTTTCCTGTAGCAATAAGTACCTAAATCAGTGACAAATGATATTTTCTCCTTCTCTTCCTCTGCCATAAGTATCTGATGGTATCCCTTATATGCATCAAAGAAGGCCATGACTTGATATCTATTGTGCGTCATTTTTGCGTGCATTAACTATTACAGTCGCCATAGTTTTTAGCTTGTTTTATTTGGTGGATTTCTAGCATTAGTTGAGTTTACGTGAAAAGGGGTTTAAAAGACCATGTTTTGTTTTCTTATCTAAATATCATATTTTTTAAATTTAATTGGTACTAATGGACATGTTGTATCCACGGGCTCCTAGATATTCCTTGTGATTATCTTTAGTAGGTCGCCCTTTTGGTTACATTCTATGTGAAGGCCGTTCGTAAAGGGGGTATAAGATATTGAAGGTCGTTCGGAAGAACGGTAGAAGAGATCGAAGGTCATTCACTTCTAGAATGGTAGTAGATGAAGGCCACGAATTTCAAGGCCTGGTAGAAGGAGATTGGAGCCAAAGATAGACGACATTGGAGTTCAAAGCAGCCAACAAAGAAACGGTGAATCGTGGTTCGATGAGTTGTGCTATAGTCTGAGAATGATCTGAGAAGAAGTTGCCTTGAAGGTTGATTCCATTGGATTTTTGTTCTCAAGCACTACACAATCAACTACTAGAACTCTAAAATCGGACTAACGGTTCACCCGTAGCGAAGGAAAGAAGTTCAGCCGGCCAAGGCACCAATGGGTCAGCACATGCCGCTCATACATAGCACCAACAGCCCACGCCAAAGGAGTCATCCACTGTAATTGGTGTTCAACACGAGGCTATGACGTGGCCCGTAGAAAATGTAACTAGCCACAAGTACATGTCTCAATCCGCACTCAAAATCAGCTATGTTTGGGCATGGACCTTCCCATTTACGATGGCCTACGCTGTTTCAAGTCCAAGATGCCAAGACCGGCCGATGGCCCACGCTAAAAGCTAAGCCCCGTGCCAAGTTTCTGAGTAGATCGATGCTCCTGAAGATGGCATGCATCAAAGGTCACATTTCACACCAAATGTTTGAGCAGACCGGGCCTACTAATGGTGGTCCACACCGAAACCCATGCCATGTGGATCAGAAGTTCCAAATCCAGCACACTGACAATGGCCCACGTCAAACTCCATGGTATGTGCCAGATGATGTGATACTGCATGTGCCAGATCTAGCGTCCTACGCCGGATGAAGATGCATGGCCTACACCAGATCCTATAGCCCATGCAGAAGTATGCGCCACAGGCCATGCCATCTGCGACGGCTCGCACCAGGCGGTAGCCGAACTAGGGTTTACATATTTTGGCCTATTTTGGGCCTAATTTTAACCCCAATCCTCTGCTACTATAATTATAACCTTAGTCTACTAGGTTAAGGAGGTTAGATCATTTTTAGACTTCATCTAATATCAGGAGAGAAACTCTAGAGAGAGAAATACTCTCTCATTTTCTTTTCTTTCCTTTTTAAATTTTGCTTTGATCCTATGATGTGGAATTCAAATATATTGATGGAGTATTTTCCATAGCTTGGGTATAAATTGTAGGTGCGTGGTTTAATCTTTGTTTTGTGAGATTCTATAGTTCATCCTAATTTTGTGTTCATGATAGTATTGTGACTTGTTTTTGAATGTTTGAATTGCATGAATAGTACACCACATTAGCACACACTTTGGGCTATATTCATGCATGGTGTAAATATTGATGCCCCCTTAGGAAGGGAAACCTGGATGTTAGAATGGGTTAGGGAATACTCTGCGTTTGCGTGGCTATGTGCATGGGAGACCTGAGTATTGATCTGACCTATTTGCAATCTCACCAGTCTTAGCTGATTACGTAAAGTAGTCCGAGAGGTTATGGGTAGAGATAGTGCAAAAGTAGCAAGCTAGGTTTGTAAGAGGCCCTAGTGTTATAGATAAGGTGCCAACGACCCCTTGACCTAATTGACAGGTGATTGGGAAGTAGTGCATTCATGGTGGAAACCCAAGACATAATCGCACAATGGAGAAACAGGCTTACAACAATGGTTGGACCTTGTTGTACTCCCCAAATTACAATGGCAGTGTTGATGGAGGGTTGCAAGCGCACCTGACACGACAGGTATGGGGAAGTGTATGCCATTGCCCACATCACGTGTTATTAATACCCTATTAGGTTTGTCTAAATCTCTATGTGAATGAATCGAGTATTCAAACATTAGATTAACCATGTTACGGAATGACTCCTAAGGTGCTTAGCTAATTAGATTACTTGCTTTTTAATTTCATGTTTTGTAGTTGTTCTTTTGAAACTCCCCCCCTTTGTTTGCATTTACTAGCTATTTCTATCACTCATACAGATTGATGACCCGTACGAGGTTGTGTTTTCATTGGTATTTAGGCCCAACCAGCTCTGAGAACATACCCAGGGCTTATCGCTAACTACCTTATCGGTAGCATAGTAGTGAGAACGGTTACAGAACTATAAATTTATATCTTTGATCCCCTCTGCTCTGGTTAATTCTAAGCTACGGTTTTAACGACCTTGGGTGTAAGCTAGTCAAATTTTGGTGCCACTGCCGGGGATGCTATTCAGTCTAAGTGTCAATTAGCATAGCGTGTTAGTAGATTAGTTAGTAATTGCTTTAATTTTTTTATATAGTTTTGGTGGTTTGGTTGTTGAGCTATTGTGAAAGTTGTTTTATTACCTTGTGATCCATTTGCTAGTGATGTATTTGAAAGGGTATTGTTAGCCCTAGTTTATGGTACACACCCGTACCATTAATCTAGGCATCTTACACTACCTGACTGAGAACAGAGGTGTTCGGAGGAGAAGAAGATGAAGAACTAGGGTAGAAGTTCAACCGAGGCAAGCATTCTTGGTGGAAGAACCACAAAGAATGGTGGAAGACAATCGTACCTTATGAGAGCTTATGGCACCCAACCTGGAGAATAAGCCATTATGCATTACCTTCCTCCCATTACCTGTGAATAGTGGCATGATCCATTGCCTACTGACATTCCACATATTGGTGAGGAAGGACCCAAGCATCCATCTATCGGAGTTTCACTTGGTGTGTGCGAACAAGAAGCCCCCGAGAGTATCCAACGATGACTACAATTTGAGAGCCTTCCCATTTTCCCTTCAAGATGGAGCCACTGGGATGCATTGGTTCTTGGATGGATATGAAGCGGAGGTTCTTAGAGAAATATTTTTTGGTGTCTAAGTCGGCCGTGTTGAAAAACAAACTTTCAGACATCACCCAAGGGGCTACCGAGAGCTTGTATAATTATTGGGAACACTTCAAGAGATTGTTGGCGAGTTGCCCCTACCATCCCTTCAAGGAGGAGGATCTAGTGTATTATTTCTTCAAGGGGTTATGCGATGAAAATATGTGAATAGTGAACGCCTTTTGCAATGGTTCGATAGCGAACAATAACCCTAAGGATGCAATGGCTCTCTTTGAAGAAATGGCTAATTATATGTGACAATTTGGCACAAGGTGAAGGGTTAAGATCTTGGATGAACTCGCACAATTACCTAAGTTGGGGAAGCAAGTCCAAGCTCTTGCTTCTATGATGAAGGAGCCTTTGCGAGGAAAATTGCATCAAGTCAAAGTGTGTGGAGTGTTTAACCTTAAAAAAACTCAGAGGAGTGTCCTGAGGTCGTAGATATTTTGCAAAAAGTGATGGTCGTTGATTATAATAATCAGGAGAGGCTACAGTTTGCTAGGAGTCAACCATAAGGGTTTCAAGGGAACCAATGAGATGTAAGGTCAGATCTCTATGCAAACTTGTTTAACCCAAGGTATCGAGATCAACCAAATTTCTGATGGAGGGATGATAACCAACCCGAAGGATACCGGGGTGGACAAGCCCTTCCTCAACCATATCCTCGAGGTGAAGGACCTTCCAACAACCATGCCTCGATCTACAAATTGGATCAAGAGGAGATCATAGAAGCCATCAGTCGTGAAGTTTTTTCGGAGAGGATAAGGCGTGAGATTGAAGACCTTGGTAATAGAGCTTTTTCAAGTATAAAAAAACTTGAAGTTCAAGTTGGGTAACTTGCCACCCCGGTGAGCCGACTTGAAGCCAATGAGTCTAGTAAAATCCTATCCCAACTAGAGATCAATCCAAGGAACATGAGTTCTCTCAAGTTAAGAAGTGGGAAGGAAGTTTGTGAGTCAGAGAAGAGGGTTATGCAAGAGGATGATAGGGTATTGGGGGCTACCAAGGCACACTTTGAAGAAGAGGAGATTGTGGTCAAGGAGGCACCTCCCATGGAGCTTCCACAGCCCGAAACACAAGCTACCATTCCACCTCTATTTCCAAATGCTTTGAGGGGGAAACCAAAGGTGGTGACCAATGATGCAAATATTCGAAAAGTCTTCGAGAAGGTCAAGGTAACCATCCCTATCTTGGAATTAATTGAAAATATGTCATCATATGCTAAATTTCTTAAAGTTGCATGCACAAAGAAGAGAAGCAGGCCAACTAAGAGGTTAGGACATTTAAAAATGGAGGGAATCACCATTTTGAACCATAAAAGTTTTCCTAAGAAATGTGACAACCCCGGACTGTTCTCTATCCCGATCTCTTTAGGTGGTAAACTTGTTGAAAATTCCATGATATATTTAGGCTCATCCATCGATGGGATCCCATATAGTCTATATGAACGCCTAGAAATAGGTGAGCTTAAGGAAACTAGAGTGATTGCCCAACTCGCCGATCATTCTCAAACCAGTCCTCGTGGACTAGTAAAGGATGTGATGGTGCGAGTTGGAAAATTCATTTTTTCGGCGGACTTTTATTCCTAGATGTAGCGCACGACAGAAGTGCACCCCTAAAAATTTTGGGGACACCTTTCTAGAACTAAAATCGATGTCCACTTGGGAACCTTGGGCCTAGAAGATGAGATGGATAAAGTAGAATTTGATATCTATAAATCTAGACATGATTCAAAAACTTCTTCTCTTATGTGCAAATGTGTGACCCCATGTGATGAGCATGAATTCTATGAAACCTCTAGTTTTACCAATGAGCATGAATATTTGGATGAATCTCATGTTGATAATGTTGTTGATGAGTCCGATGTATTGCATGATGCTATCGATAGTATGTTTGTGCTAGATTGTTTTTCCATACTAACTCACTTGCAGTGGGAAATGGAGCGTGTCAAGGGTTTAAAACCTCCTTGGCCTCCCCCTAATTATAAAGTGACATTCAAGGACTCCATGCATGCGAGGCACGGAGATTCATTTCCTATGATGGATGAGAGGTCCGAAGGTAAGGATGACTCATTGTGGAGACCTCTCCACAATGATGTCATCGTAGGTTGAGTCACCGATGGAGATTCCGAAGACCCATAGGTAGGTGTTTCTAACTAGATTGCATGAAAAGAAAATAAGTCATGAGGATGACAATGAATATACGGTGTTTCTTTTTTCTTTCGTGTTTTATGTAGTGATCAGATAGACTTTGCATGTTCTTGTTTGCAATGAGGATTTTTGAGATGAAACTCTTTTTGGTTTGAAAATTTGAGTTTGAGACTCATGATTGTGTTTGGATGGAATTAGATTTGATGGGTAACATAGTTTTTTTTGAAAAAAAGAGGGAAGAACTAAGGATTAGATCAAAATATTTGGCAATCTTGTGCCAAAACCTGACACGGTCCACGCCAAGAGCCTTGGTCCATGCCATGAGAGTTGGTACGAGGGGATGCTTCGTGCCAAGGAGTTTCGCACGAGGGCTTGGTTCATGCCAGAATGTTTGGCACGAGGCCTTGTTTCGTGCTAGCGATTTGGCACGAGGCTTTGGTTAGTGTCAAGCACAGTTTGCTCTAAAAACCAATTTCCCATTGCCAAATTGTTCCAAAAATGTAAATTTTTGAGAATTCTGAATTTTTAACTCAAAAATGCATTTTTGGTTCAAAATTTTTGAAATTCCCTAATTTCTTAGAATTTTTGTTGCAAATAGTACTTTCTACATTCCTAATTGATTGATACTATTGTCCCCTAATATGCAATTTTAAAAATTCCATTCTTATCCTAATTGTACCTCTCTCTTTTATCCTCTGTGCTGAAATTCTAAATCCACGGTAAACTTTTCCACCCAATTTCATCATTTGACACATTCTTCCTTCTCAGGAAACACCCACTCACACACAGTCTTGGTGAAACTAAAAAAATTGAAGTTTTTCTTCCAAAAATTAGAAATTCTTGCTTCTTCTTGTGTGGATCATGCAATTCTTAGCCTCAAATTTTGGATGATCCATTGAACTCCTTGTTTATATGCTTGATTGACATTGTGGTAGTGTTATGAAAACATTAATTTTTAATGGGTATGCGTGTTCACTACATGAAAGTTGACCTTTTGCGACATATATACATGCGACCAATGTGTAAATGTCATATATTAACAACGCTTATGGAAAGGTGTCGTTCAGTTGCAACATTTTTACCTCATTTCATTGCTATGTCGCCTTTCTTGTGACACAGATGCGACGTATTATTTAGTGTCCCGGAATTAAGTCATATTTTTTATGATAGTTATTAAAGTGTCATACTTAGACCACACAATTATGAATTTATTGCTAATTTTTGGCACAATTGTGTCATAATTTTTATGTGCCCCATTTCTTGTGACATATATGCAACACTTTCTCTAATGTCTCAAGTTTGCGACAAATTAACTAAAACACTTTAATAAAATATCTTGATTATACGACACAATTACAAGTTTGATGCAAATTTTCAGCAGACAATTTTATCATTTTTTTTGTTGTGTCACCTTTCTCGTGACATATAATGCAACATTTTATATAATGTTTCAAAAATACAACAAATTATTTCAATACTTTACTAATGCGTCTTCATTATAAAAATACAATTATAAATTTATTACAAATATGTGATACAATTGTGCCATATCATTAAATTGGCAAGACATTGCGACATTCGGCTTTTATGTCTAGTTATAATTTTTGCAACCACTTTGTTAAATCCCTTATATAAAATAAATTAATCTTTCAACGTAATGTTAGTAATTTTATACATTTTCTATTATTTTAGCAAATCGACTCTTGTGATCATTCTATTTATTCTACATATATATTATGGTTAAAGGTTTCGATTAACAACTGTGTACGATTTTCCTTCAACTGTGTGCGATTTTCCAAATCAGGGTCTGCGATTACAATTCAGCACTTTCTTCCTTCTTCATCACTACTCCTCCTCCCTCTGTAGATTCATTTCTTATAGATTCTGGTTTAGGTTTATTCGCCGGTAACGGCTACTGTGCCGATAACGGCTAGTTCGCCGTTGTCGACCATGGCGGCTCCGGAAATCCCTAACCCTAGCCAAACTCCAACACCACCTCTATCCTTCGCCGCTGCTGTACAGAAAAAATCTCCTCCCTTAGCCAAAATGCTACCAAATAACCCTGAGTTAATTCCCAAATCCCAACATCTAGGTGATGTCGCTTGTCTTTATTCCGACGAACAGATTTCAAAGTTGTCATCCCACTATGCTAATGCCTTGGTCGGCAAATTCACAAAGGGGAGATGCTCAATGGAGCAACTGGAGCATTTCTTCAAAACGGCGGGTTTCACAGGTAAGTATCAACTTGGCTCCCTTGATTACAAGCATGTGCTCATTAGGTTTGAATTACTAAATGATTATCAATGAGCATGGATGAAATGAATTTGGAATTTTAATGGGATACTCCTTAAAATTCTAAAATGGACTTCTGATTTCTCAATTCATAAAGAATCTCCTATAGTCCCAGTTTGGTGTACAATTAGAGAAGTCCCATTGTATTACTACAACTCGGCTGCAATTGAATCAATTGGTAATAGCATAGGTAGCTTCATTAAAATGGATCTTGCTACGGATATGCTTACAAGACCTTCAGCCATTAAGTTATGCATAGAAATTGATCTTCAAAAACCTATCTGTAACCATATCAGACTTGGTTCTGTAACTAATAATAGAAAATACCAAGTAGATTATGAGGATATACCCCTTTACTGCGACCATTGCTCCCAATTAGGGCACTCCAAATCTCAGTGCAGAGCTTCTCCCCCAAATGCTAAAACCAATACGGTTGAACACATAATAAATCAGGCATAACCTCAATGGCAGGCTACCGGGAAAAAATTTGATACTCCTCCACTGCTCTCCTCTGATGATCAGATTGTCTTGGAAATACCTGAGTACTAAGCAACCTAACTTTGACCCCATACCCACAGCTCCCCTTAACCTGGAAACCAACACCCCCCTAGAGACTTCTGAAACCCCTGTACTGGTTAGGGATAATTCATCTGCCAGTCTCTCTAGTCCTACTACTCAGGTTTCACTAGAAAATTCTATATCTAAGCTGCTAGAAAGAACTTCCTTTAAAAGTTATACTCCAGTAGCCTATGCCTCTGATGATATCCAAGTTGGGACCTCTTCTCCCAGTCTGAATAGGAAAAATGTGGTATCCCCTTCTCTCCTAGACAGAATGGGGAACAGGTTCTCTGTTTTGCAGGTGGACTTAGATGAAACTGCTCAAGACCAGGATGATATCTTAAATCATCAAGCTAGCTTGAATTCAACTCCATTACAGGCAGAACCTTCAGCCAGGTAAGGAAAAAGGTAAAAAGACAAATTACTTCAGTCAAATCAATAGAATGATGCTTAGATCTTCAACTAAAAGTCATAAGTCTAGTGAAAAATGATAGGTTCTCTCTCAATAAACTTCTTGGTTTGGAATATTAGGGGTATGGATACATCGATGCTGAGATTAATAAACTTAGTCAGGATTAAAAAGATTCAATTATTATGCATCATTGAACCAATGCATGATAACTCTAAATTTCAATCCTATATGGATATACTTAAATTTGCTGATGGATTAACCCTATATAATGGAAAAATATGGTTGATGTGGTCTAATTCTTTTGCAGTAAACCTTCTTTCATCTCATGAACAGTATCCGCATGTGCATATATCTCATAGATCTATAATTCTTCATATGGATGCTTTTTTCATTTATGCTCTCAGGAATAGGGAGGGTAGAAAGACATTATGGAGAGACTTAGCAGCAACAAATCAGGGTGATACTATTTTCATTGGAGATTTTAATGCCATTACTTCCCTTACTGAATATAGAGGTCATAGTTCTCCCTCTCTAGGAAGTATTAGAGATTTTAATACTTGGATAAGCACCTTGGGAATGCAGGATATTACCACTGTTGGCAATTTATTCACTTGGTGTAATTCTAGACTTAGGAACCCCACCTCCAAAAGGTTAGATAGAGGATTAAGTACCATCTCATGGAACCAGAAATTCCCCTCTTCCTCTATCCAAATTTTAAATAGACAGACTTCGGACCACTCCCCTCTGCTTTTAAATATTTCTAACCTATCTACCCTGAATCCAAGACCCTTCAGATTCCTTAATGTTTGGTTTAATCATCCTGATTTCACCACTCTTATTCAGAACAGTTGGGATAAACAAATGGTAGAAAAAGGTTTGCTAGGATTCTTCCTGAAACTGATTAGGTTAAAGAAGGAGATAAAAATTTGGAATAGGGAATGTTTTGGTAATATAGACACTAATTTGATCAATGCTGAAGAGTCTCTTAGGATTCAGGAATCGGTCTATGACTTAAATCCCTCTCAATCTAAACTCATTAATTTAAATCAGAAAAAAGCATTATTACTTAGAGCTCAGAAAGAGAAAGAAAAGTTTTGGAAACAAAAGGCAAGATTGAAATGGCATAAATTGGGTGATAATAATACACAATTCTTTCACAAGGTTGTACAGGAGAAAAATTGCAGATTACAGATCTCAAAAATTAAAAACAGAGATGGGCAGTGGTTAAATTCACAATTAGATATCCGAAAAGAGGCCATATCATACTACTCGAATTTGTTATCTGAACCTAACCAGGGACCAAATCAGACTTATTATGTACATTTTCTGAGTCAAATTCCCACTTTGATTACTGCTCAAGATAATATTGAATTAGCAAAGCCAGCCTCTGAATCAGAGGTTGAGGCAGTAATAAAAGGTTTAAGCAGTAACAGTAGTCCTGGCCCTGATGGATTTACTAGTAAGTTCTATTCAAAATGCTGGTTCATTATAAAAAAGGATCTAGTAGATGCAGTGAACGATTTCATTAGGGGCTCAACCATACCGAAAGGAATAGCTAGTACATGGATTACATTAATACCTAAAAAACTAACCCCGGGTTCATTCGATGATTTTAGGCCTATAAGTCTTTCTAATACTATTAATAAAATCTGTTCTAAAGTTTTAATGGAAAGACTAAAACCCTACATGGATAATTTGATCTCCCAAAATCAATCGGCTTTTATGAAAAATAGAGATATCTCTGATAATATCCTCTATCTTCAGGAATTGGTGAGATTTTTGGATAAAAAGGCCAGAATTCCAAATTGTATTCTTAAAATGGACTTACAAAAGGCATTTGACAGAGTTAATTGGGACTTCTTAAAATGTGTACTTAGGAAATTCGATTTTGATGGTCTCTTTCTTAATGCTGTAATGTCGAATCTTTCACAAGCATATTTTTCGGTTTTAATTAATGGAAATCCAGTGGGTTTCTTCCAGGCCACTAGAGGAATTAAGCAAGGTGATCCTCTTTCTTCTTTCCTCTTCAATATTTTTTCAGAAGCTTTTTCTAGAAGTTTGTCATTCATTTTCAATAATGGTAAACTCTCATATTATCATATGCCATCTTCAATTTCACCAATCTCTCATCTTATGTATGCTGATGATACCATTATCTTGATGCAAGCCTCAAAACCTAATTTAACCAAAATTAAGGCTTTTTTGGATATTTTTGAACTCACTTCGGGCCAAAAGTTCAATTTCCATAAATCTGACTTTTACATTAGCAAAAGAGCATCTAATATAAAATTAATTCAGATGAGGTCGATTCTGAAAATGAAACAGGGATCTTTTCCTTTTCAATACCTCGGTTGCCCTATTTTTAAGGGCCGAACATTAAATAGATATTATCAACCTCTGATGGAAAAGTTAGATAACAAGTTGAAAAACTGGAAAAATAAGTGGTTAAGCTCTGGGGGCAAATTAGTCTTGATTAAAAGTTGTTTGTACTCTCTACCACAGCATTTATGGGCTATGACTAATCCCCCAAAATATATTATCAAATTATTTGAGAAAAAGCTAGCCAAATTTTTTTGGGGTGAAACTGATGGGAAAAGGAATAAGATATGGAAAAAATGGTCAGATCTTGCCAAACCAACAGCTCAGAATGGCTTAGGGTTTCGATCTATCAAAGGCATAGTTGATGCATGTTCCCTCAAGCAATGGTGGAAAAGCCAGTTAGGTATAACTCTATGGTCTAAATTACTTTGGTCTTTGCCAGACTCCTACAGAACTTCAGTCACATGGAAAAGAATCTGCTCTATTAATCCCATAGCTGAGGAAAATTCTATTGTTATACATGGTAAAGGTACTTGTAATGCCTGGACCTCTAACTGGTGTCCTAATGGCCCTCTAATCAATAAGATCCCAAGTAATATCCTGGAGGCATTTCAGCTGTATTCATTATCTGATTTCATTAGGGATAAATCTGTGATTCTTTCTCAGATAACACCTTATCTGGAAAATGATACTTTTATATTTCTGCAGGATGCGGCGGTTGTGGAAGATAGAGATGATAGAATCGTATGGAAGCCTAATATTACAGGCAAATTCTCATTCAAAACTGCATACCATACCATCACAAACTTTACAGGTAACTTCCCGGTCTCAAAAAATGTGTGGAATGTACTTCTGCAAAAAAAGATTTCAATTTTTACATGGAAATTGCTTCATTCATTCCTTCCCTTTGATGATGTACTGATAACTTGTGGTTTTAGTTTGGCTTCCAAATGCCCTGTGTGCTGCGACTCCGACTCAATAGATCACTTTTTCATATCTTGTACACTGGCAAAATTGATATGGAGTAGAATGGCTTCTCTGATAGATTTCAACTTACCTCATGATCAATCCCTCTCTCGGAGATTTTTTTCCTTTTGGTTCTGTCCAAACTTAACTAAAAGTCTCCAACTGATGTGCAAAATATTTCCTTCCATCATTTGTTGGAGTCTTTGGAAGGCTCGAAATAGATATATCCATGACCAGGTTCCCTTTTCTGCTGAGCTTATATGTAAAGAGATACTGGAACTCATTAGATTATCATTATACTCCTGTCCCACTAAGATGTGTCCTACTACTGAATTTCCTCCAACATTTAGACATCTATTACCTCTTCTTAGGCCACCTCCAAAACCAATCTTTAGAGCAGTCTGGTGGGAAAAACCTGACATTAACTCTATCAAAATTAACACTGATGCATCATGGTTCTCTCATACAGCTGCAGCTAGGATTATAGTAAGGGATAGCTCAGGCAAGCCTCTTCTCATTAATTCAATCACTATTAAGGTTGTATCTCCTCTCCATGCTGAACTCTTAGCCATACTTGCAGCTTGTCAAGCTTTCCCTCATAGAGATATGCCCTTAATCATTGAATCAGACTCTAGTCTAGCTATTAATATGATTGAAAACCCATATTCTGCTCACTGGAACTTTTTCAATTTGGCCTATAAGGTGAAGAGTTTACTATGTGGTGCTGTTCTAAAGCATGTTTATAGAGAATGTAACTCTGTGGCTAATGCAATAGCGAAATTTCATTCTACTCATAATCAGCCATTAAACTTGTATAATCTGCCTGGCCATATCAGAGGTCTCATTTCCTTAGATATGAAGCAATTTCCTCATGTTCGAATTCATGAACGTGGCCTTAATAGGATATGATACTGCTGATGGGATTTATATTTGTATGCAGATCAATTTGCTACGCATGGTGTACTCTTGCTGATACTGAGATGAGTGGAGCTGTTGTTCTCCTATGCCTGCCAATTTCATTTTCCAGCTCATCTGCACATTATGGGACTTCAACTGATGCTGCCAACTCTTGTGCAGCTCTAATCCTCCAATCTTTCTTTTGGTTTATGAAATTATCAAGCTTAACACTTGAATTACTGTCTTTGAAGTTGCCTGGCCAAGGGAGAGAATTAACACGAGGGGTGGAGATTCTCTCTTTTGGATCGCAACTTCACTACGAACCATGTCACTTTGTATAAAATGTTCATATATCCTTAAATATAGATAGTTTTAGGACTTTTGGAGGCAACCATGTTTCCTCAATGCTTAGGGAACTAAAAACAATGGATGTACTAATGTTTTGATCTGGTTATATGGCCTGGGAAACCTTAATACATATCCCTCACCTTCGGGTGTTTTCATTAAAAAAAAACATATATATTATGTTTACGTATAAAATAAATAAATTAGTCAATTAGTCAATTATTAATTTAAATTTTAATTATTAGATATTGCATCTAATAAATAAGTTTCTCTTCTCCTTTTTTTATTCCAAACGTTATGTTTTATCTCAATTTAAAAAATACTTCACATATATATTACATGATTTTCTTATACGTAAGTATTTTTTTTAAATGCACCCTAAGGTGGGGGATATTTATTAGGTTCCCCAAACCTATGTAGAACCAAAAGATGTACAATGATGTTTTGGAATATTACATCGATAAGGCAACCTTGTTGCCTTCAAAAGAATGATCTAATACTAGTGGACTAGTGGACTAGTGGATGAGATGTAAAGGAAGTAGTATTTGCTGGGTCGAGGTCTGGAGGGGTCGAGTCTCGATGGTTCGACTGCTGGAATGCTCAACGCCTCTATTGTTTGAGGGCTCGAGGGTTCGGGTGCAAGGCCGTCTAGGCTGGAGGGCTCGAGGGTTCGAGTTAGCCAGTGCTCGAGGGCTTGAATGTTTGAGGTATCCAGTGCTCGAGGGCTCCATGCTCGATGATTTCAATGGCTCGAGTGCTCGGTTGCTTGAGTGCTTGACGGCTCGAGTGCTCGGGGGCTCCAGTGCTGAAGGGGTCAAGGGCTTGTGTGTATCCAGTGCTCGAGGGCCTGAGTGTTCGAGGGCTTGATAGTTCGAGGTATCCAGTGCTCGAGGGTTCCAAGGCTCGATGGTTCTAGGTCTCGAGTGCCTTAGTGCTCGAGGGCTCATGTGCTCATGGTCGAGGTCTCCAAGGTTGTTCGAGGACTTCATGAGTCAAGGGCTCTAGGCCTCGAGGGTTCCCAAGCATTAGTGCTCGAGAACTCCCAGGCTCGAGGGCTCCAGGCTTGAGTACTCAATGCTCCAGGCTCGAGGGCACAAAGCTCCAGGACTCGATGATTCCAGGGCTCGATTACTTAAGTGCTTGATGGCTTGGGTGCTCGAGGATCTAGTGCTCGAGGACTTCTGGTTATCCAGTTTCGATTTGATTGACAGGGCTCCATTGCTCGAGGGCTCCGATGCTCGAGGGCTTCAGTGCTCGAGGGCTCCAGTGCTCGATGGCTCCAGTGCTCGAGGGCTCCAGTGCTCGAGGGCTTCTAGGTATCCAGTCTCGAGGTTGGTTGGTTCGAGAGCTCGAGTCGAGGACTCGAAAGTTCGATGGCTCCAGTGTTTGAGGCTCCAAAAGTGTCCTTTGTTCGAGACTCGATGGCTCGAGTGCCTGATGTCTCGAGGGCGGCAGGACTCGAGAGCTTGAGTGCTCGAGATATCCAGTGCCCGATGGCTCCATGTCTCGAGGGCTCCAAGTCTCGAGGGATCTAAGACATGAGTGCTCGGGGTACTCCAGGTCTCGTGGGCTCCAGGCTCCAGTGTTCAATGCTCTAGACTCGAGTGTTCGATGCTCCAGGGCTCCAGGGCTCCAGGGCTCCAGGCTCGAGTGCTCGATGTTCCAGGCTCAAGGAAAGAAATAGTCTATTTACAGTGCTAGAGGTAACGGAAGTTGCGTTTCCAGAGTGAGCGATCTCCACCCCTTGTGTTAATCACTAACTCTGGCCAGGAAACTTACCACAAAAATCCTAGAGAATAATTCTCTGTTCCTGTGAAAGAGATCATAATCTTCAATCCCATTTCCTTCGAAGTATCCAGTGCTCGAGTCCTCCAAGGCTCGAGGGCTCCAATGCTCGAGGCCATCAAAGCATGAGTGCTTGAGGACTCCAGGGCACGAGGGCTTCCTGCTTGAGTGCTCGATGCTCCAGGCTCGAGGAGGAATTAGTATGCACAATGCTAGAGGTACTGGAAGTTACGTCTCCAAAGTGAGCGACCTCCACCCCCTGTGTTAATCACTAACTTTGGCCAGGCAACTTACCACCGAAAACCTAGTAATAATTCTATGTACCGGTGAAGGTGATCATAATCTTCAGTTCCATTTACTTCAGCGTTTCTCCATGTTGTTCCTTGTCCACGGTTGAATTTGACATACATGATGTGTCCCTGCACAAAAGGAAAGAAAAACTCGGCAGTATCTATTATTTAGCAGCATGCTTCTGTGTTCGGATGTAAGGGAAATCATTTTTGTCCAGTTCGATAAGCCTCTGATGAATGCTGGAATGTTAGAGATGCTAATGTTTTGTTGTGAAGGGTGGGTCGGTTTATGCTTTGAGATTGCATCAGCAACTGCATTACATTCCCTGTAGGCATGTCTTAGTGTAGCCTGGTTAAGCTCAGAGTGGGTTTAGAAAGCTAAGACATATAGAGACCATTTGGCATTTCTGGGACTGTTTATCATGTTCACCGCAAGCATGGCATCTGATTCCACTATATAAGAACATCTGGGGTCCAAACTAGAGAAGCATCTAGTTGCTGCCTGGATGGCCTTCATTTCAGCCTCTAAAGGCGTACTAGCAATGGTAGTGAAAGATTGAATTAGGCACGGCTTATCAGTCCAGTCTCTAGCTATAAGTCCAATTGTGGACATGTTGGGGGACCAGGATGCATCCATGTTCACAGTTATACTGTTTTGTGGCGGCTTTTTCCAAAAGATAGTGGATATAGAAGGCTTAGGTGGTGGTCTCAGAGGCGGAATTGAAAATAGGATAGCTTCTGGTAAGATACACATTAAAGTGAGCAGGTTTGGCTGAGAATGAAAGAAAGATAAGATCTCTCACTTCTTTACTAATTAGTTCTTGTGAAAATTTTTTGTTGTCATAATAGAAGGCATTTCTAGCTTTCCATAATGACCAGCATATCAGAGATGGTAGTATCCTACAGATATCTCTATGCACCTTAGAGAGTTCAGTATTATTCCAATATGCAAAAAACCTTAGAGTTAAGCTGTCTAATGTATGCAGTTGAATCCCCAGAATATCCGAACTTTGATCCCAAACTGCTTGAGCCAGATGGCATGAAGTGAAAAAATGCTCAATTGAGTCAGGATGATTGCATGCAGGACATTTCGAAGCTAAGCCAAAACCACATTGGACTAAGACATCATCAAAGGGAAGGAGATTATTCAGAAGCTTCCATGTGAAAATGGAAATTTTTTTTCGTAGTCTGGGGTTCCAGATGTATCTAGTGTCTGGAAAATTACCTGATTACTGAGTAAGGCCTCTATAGGCTGATTTGAAGGAGAAGATACCTGTATCTTCAAGTTTCCATATAAGTCTATCATCCCTTTGTGTGTGAGGCTATGCATCCTGCAAGAAAGTCAAAGTATCTTGTTCCAAATAAGGTGAGATATGCTGCAGTATCTGGCTTTTTTCCCCGATGAAGTCGGCAATGGTGTGATAGTAAAAAGGTGATAGGACTGAGGGTGGAACATATTTAGAAAGAGGACCATTTGGGCACCAGTTTGCATTCCAGCAATTGCTCAATCCTTTACCATGTATAATGAGGGAGTTTTCTTCTGCAAAGGAGTTAATACTACATATTCTTTTCCAGGTGTGGGACTTCTTATGGGACTGTGGAAGTGCCCATAGCAGTTTTGACCACATAGTTGTACCCAATTGGCTTTTCCACCATAGTTTGGCGGAGCATGAGTCAATTATAGCTCTTACAGATCTAAATCCTAGACCATTCTGGTATCTATGTGTACTCAGGTCAGTCCATTTCCTCCACACTTTGTGTAATTTGCCTTCTGTTTCCCCCCAGAAAAACCTTGTCATTTTCTTTTCCAGTGCCTTTATTATCTGTTTAGGGGGCTTTAGGACTAACCAAATATGCTTTGTGAGGGAGTATAGGCAAGACTGAATGAGCACCATTTTGCCTCCCAAACTTAACCATCTATTTTTCCAATTTAGGAGCTTTCTATCTACTGCTTCCAACAAAGGTTCAAAATATAGATTTAAAGTCCTACCTTTGAAAATTGGACATCCTAAGTATTTAAATGGAAAGACTCCTTTCTTCATTCCTAAAATTGATTTTATCTGATTTATCTTAGCAGTTGTTGCTCTTGAGCTAGCATAGAAATAAGATTTATCAAAGTTTATCTTCTGCCCAGAGGTTAGTTCAAATGTTCCTAAGAAGGCTTTTATTCTGATCAGATTAGACTTTGAAGCTTGCATGAAAATGATAGTATCATCAGCATAACTCAGATGAGATGTAGGTGTAATGCCAGAGGGGAGCTGATAATAACTGAGTTTTCTATTCATGAAAATAAAAGATAAGCTTCTGGAGAAAGCTTCAGAGAAAATGTTGAAGAGAAAAGGAGATAGAGGATCACCTTGTTTGATGCCCCTTGTAGCTCTGAAAAATCCAACAGGATTACCATTTATAAGAACAGAAAAATAAGCCTGAGAAAGGTTGTTCATTACAGCATTTAAGAAACTCCCTGTGAAACCAAATTTACTGAGAACCTTTTCCAGAAATTGCCAATTAACTCTATAAAAGGCTTTTCTAAGGTCTTAAAATGCAGTTTGGTACCCTATTTTTCTTGTCTAAGAACTTAATCATTTCCTGGAGGTAGAGTACATTATCAGAGATGTCTCTATTTTTCATGAAGGTTGTCTGATTTGGGGAGATTAAGTTTTCCATGTATGGTTTCATTCTTTCCATTAGCACCTTAGAACAGATTTTATTTGCAACATTTGATAGACTAATAGGCCTGTAATCATCAAAAGAGGAGGGTGTCTGTTTTTTGGGTATTAAGGCTATCCATGTGCTACTTATTCCTCTTGGTATTTCTGAGCCTAGCAGGAAGTCATTTACTGCATCTATTAGGTCCTGTTTGATTATATCCCAGCATTTAGCATGAAATTTTGAGGTGAATCCATCAGGGCCTGGACTACTATTCCTATTCAGACTCATTACCACTATTTTTAATTCTTCTTCTGAAAGCGGTTTAGACAAAGACTGATTGTCCTGGGGAGATATTATTGTTGGAATTTTGCTGAGAAAATGGGAGTAATATGTGGTAGTGTTAGGCTGATTAGGTTCAGAGAGTAGGTCAGAATAAAAAGATACAGCCTCATCCTGTATGTCAGTATGATTGTCTAACCAAAGACCTTGTCTATTTTTTGTTTTTGAGATGTGTAGCTTGCAATTCTTTTCCTGAACTGATTTATGAAAAAATTCTGTGTTATTATCTCCAAGTTTGGTCCAGTTAGTTCTTGATTTCTGCTTCCAAAATTTTTCTCTTTCTTTTAAAGCTCTTATTAGCAGTGCCTTTTTCTCATTAAGGTTAATTAATTCTGCATCTGTGCCTGTGGAGTCATAATATATCTCCTGTAGTCTTAAATTTTCTTCAGCAACTAATATATTTGAATCAATGTTTCCAAAGGATTCTTTATTCCAGACTTTAATTACCTTTTTTAGCCTAACTAGTTTAAGATAAAGTCTGAGCATTCCTTGGTGAGGGATTGGTTTGGCCCAGTTATTCCTAACCAATTCTATAAATTCTGGTCTGTTGAACCATGTATTAAGAAATCTGAAGGGCTTTGGTTGGGAGGGGAATGTGGATGAGATTTGTAGAAGAAGAGAGGAGTGATCTGATGATTGTCTATTTAGTACTTGAATGGAAGATGCTGGGAATTTAGCATTCCATTGCATGGTACTAAGACCTCTGTCTAGTCTTTTGAAAGTGGGTTTTCTCAACCTAGAGTTAGTCCATGTGTAGATATTTCCCACCGTTTTGTTTTCCTGAATTCCTTTAAAGATTATCCAATTATTGAAATCTCTTATACTACCTACGTTGGGGTTGGAAGGTCCCCTGTATTCTGTAAGTGAAGAAATTGTGTTAAAATCGCCTATGAAAATAGTTTCTAAAATTGGAAGGTGACTCATTTCATGCCATAGAACCTTCCTGCCTTTCCTATTTCTAAGGCTGTAGACAAAAACAGCATCCATTTCAACTGTTGTTATTACATGGGTAATTTTAACATGTAAAAATTGCTCATGTTGGGAGAGTAAGGCAACATTTAGAGCACCATTCCAAAACAACCATATTTTCCCATTTTGAAGAGGTAAGAAATGGGAATATCTGAGTTTCTCCATATAGGAGTGACATTTACTGTTATCATGCATTGGCTCTATTATACACAGCAGGCCAATTTTTTTTATTTGATGATGTGTTTTAATCTAAGCATTGAAGTCTCTAAGCCCCTAAGGTTCCAGACCAGAAAATTAATGGAAGTGGTGTATGTCATTGTTCACCTGATTTGTGGCTTTTAGTATTGGATCTTAGCATCATCTTATTTAGCTGATTCGGGTAAGTGTTCTTCCTAGATTTGGACTTACCTGTAGTGTTTATGTTACCTGTTGATTGAGATTGAACATTTACCAGCCCAGATATTGTAATTGTGTCATCCATGAGAGGTCCTTCTTCCTCCATTTCTCCTAGCAATGTTTGGTGTGGTGGATGGTCCAATTCTTCTTCTGCTTCTGGGGGTACCACTGTGTCCTGCAGAACAGAAAATCTATTCGTCATCTTTCCATGTTGAGAAAGGGGAGGATTAGTGTGAGAGAATTTATGGAAAATAAATTTTTGGAACCCTATATGTATATCATCTTGAGCATAGACTTTGTGAGTCTTGTTATGGCTTGGTAGTGCTGTTGCATTAATCAAATCTATAGTAGGTGATTTTGGATAAGCTTGGGGTGAGTCTGTGAGGTCAAGGACTGGGGATGGATGAGGTGTCAGTGTTGTGTTACTTTTCGGACTGACTTCTTGCAGTGCAATAGTCTTAGCAGGGCTAGTTTACAGGTGCTTGGGTATGTAGGAGGATGGTTGCAGTGTAGGGTTAGTAGTGGCTTTTTGATGCAGTAGCTGGTCTTTGAGATGGTTGCTGTTAGTAGGTTGTGGATCAATGACAATTTTAGGCATCTTCTCAAACTTGTTCCCTGTGGGTTGCTATTGTGGAGCTGTGTTGTTCTGGATTAGACCTCTACATTAGTTCAGCGAGTGTCCTAATTTAGCACAATTTTCACAATACAGGGGCATGTCCTCATATTCAATGTTATATTTCCTATTGTTTGAGACAGAGCCCAATCTTATGAAATGATTTAGGGGTTTTGCAGGTCTATCTCGACACAGAGCTTGATTGCAGATGATCTAGTTAGCATTTCAGTAGCTAAATCTTTTTTGATGAAATTGCCAATACTATTTCCAATAGCCTCTATAGATGAAGTATTGTAATAGTAAAGGGGAACTTCCCTGATTGTGCACCAAATTGGGACGATCGGCGATTCCTTCTGTGTGGAGAAGTCCGGCGACCATTTGAGGATCTTCATGTGAACTTCGTTGAAGCTCCACAGACCTTTGATCTAGCAGCATTGATAGTCGTTTGGGAGTTCAAAGCGAATGAGTATATGCTTGTAGTCAAGCGACCCCAATTGGTATTTCTCAGAGAAACCCACTGTCTTGAAAGCTCCTTCCAGCTACTCCATGGATAATCTCCCTTTGGTGAATTTACCAACAAGAGCGTTCATATAGTGAGCCGAGAGTGTGGATATATCATCATCCGAGTATAGACAAGCGGGTTCTCTGAGGTGTTCAGATTTTAGGGTGATCTCTGGGTTGTTTGCTAGGGCTGAAAGGAGTGGAGGAGCTTTCGATTGAAGGGCTGCGATGAAGGATTTAGCATTTGTGGTTGTTGCTTTATCAGCCATGATTTCTGATGAACGGAGCATCTCTCTCGTCGAGGCGGGAGAGAGCCGTTTACGGCAGAGATGTGATCGTTTCCGGTCGCTACAGTAGAAAGCAATTCCAGAGGGGATGAAAGAGGAGAGAGAAGAGAGAAAAGCGGGCTACTATTCTTGTTTTATATATATATATACGTAAGTATGACTTCAATTTGTATACTTCCTTTCTTTTTAAATTTGACACACTTTTTATTTTTGAATGGCTTTTTATGATTGATACATTACATTTTATGGTAAAAAGTGAATAATTTTTAACCATTCATTAAACCTTTTTACTTTCATCACTCAATTTTTGGGAGGTCGCCGCAGTACCTCTCAAAGTTAAATTTATAAGCCCCAATGCTTCCTATCTACAACTATGTAGATAATGGCAAGTCAAGGTCGTCCACGAAGAAGAGGAATTTTCTTAAGCATTTAAACGTATAAGGTTGATATTAGGCTCTAAGTGTATGTATATATATATATATATATATGTATAAGCATGTAAATTGGGGGGGTGAGCAATAGCAAAAGCTCAATAAGTGCGCAATAGCAAAAGCACTAAATAGATAGATATGATTCTCAAGACATGGGCTTGGAAGCTTTAATCAATTGCTCCCAAGTATAAAACTAACCTAGATAATGAAAACACATGATTAACCTACAAAAACTAAGAAAAGAAAGAAGGAAAACCTAGGGTTTTCAGTCCAAAAATTAGGAAGAAGAAGAAGAGCTAAAAGAGAGAGAGGATAAGGTGGGTATTTATAGTACAAAAAAAAGAAAGAAGTCCGGCCACCCGTTCGTTGCGAGTCGCGATAGCTTCATCATGACTCCAGACGGATGCAGAATCCAGCACTTTTATTTCTTTCTTCTTTTTGTCCCAAGTCTTCCTCTTTTCTTTACTTGTATTCAATTCTTCAAGTCTTCAAAAACTCAAATGCAAGTATTCAAATCTTCAAAGGTAATGTTCAAAGTCTTCAAAATCTTCAAACAAATTTCCTTATCACACAAAATCCTCTAGAAAGGGATAAAAGTGCAAAAGTTGCTCTTAACTTTCCTTAGAAAATTTTAAGGCAAATGCCACATCTAGAGCATAAAAGTTCCAAAATAATCGTATAAAATAGACATATCAATTTTCTCCACACATTTCAACTTACAAATAAAACATTAATGGTGTCAAACAATAGTAAAATAGAGGGAGTATTCAATATGATTAAAATAATTCTTTCATTATTGTAAGTCGGGTAAACTCGTAAAGAACATTGAGTGCAATGTGAGTTGTACATAATCTTTTTTTTAATGAAAACACCCGAGGGTGGGGGATATATATAAAGGTTCCCCAGGCCTTAATTATAACCCTTAGTAAGTACATGAGATTTAGAGTGTTCAAGAGAGGAGCAAAAGCATTACTTATCTATAGGTCGGATGTGTACAAAGTGAAGTTGTGATTCCAAAAGAGAGAATCTCCACCCCTTGTGTTAATTCTTTCCTTTGGCCAGGCAACTTCAATCTAGGCACTACACAGATTAATCTGAAAGAAAAACTCCTAACCTAGAGTTGGATTTATATGTAAACAAAGTCTGGAAACTTGAGATGTCTTCATATCAGCCAAGCAAGAAAAGTGAGTTGAAGAACCATGAAGTTATTGTTGAGCTAGGCATCAGATCTTGGCATCCTCTTTAGCACCTTCAAAAGTCAAAAGAAGCAGATCTTAGCAGTATCAATTCAATCTAGAAGCATTCCTATTTAGTCTGATATAAGGAGTATGCTCTTTGTCCAAAGAAATGAGGCATTTGATGTGATTGGGAGCATTAGAAAGGCTCAGACTCAGATTATGGATTGAATGGTATAGCAATAGTATCTGCCACAGAATTACATTCTTTGAAGACATGAATAATATCATCATTCTTTAGCATGAATTGTATCTAGATGTTAGATCAAACAAAGTCCAGTGGGAAGTGTAGGGGTTATTGATCATTTTTACTGCTGACAAGGAATCTGATTCAATGGTAACAGTATTATCTAGATCAGGAAAGGTGTGGCAGGCGAATTGAACTGTAAGAATCTCTGCTTGAAGTGGAGAAGCAGCAGCAATTGCAGTTGATTTAATCAGGAATGGAGTACCAGAATTATTCCTTGCAATGAGACCTACTGTTACCTTATTAGGATTCCAAGATGCATCCACATTGATCTTAATAAAGTTTTGCTTTGGCCTTTCCTAGAAAACATTTGATATTATAGGTTTGGGGAGAGGTCTAAGCTGAGGGTTTAGATGCAGGAAGCTGGCTGGGATATTTAAGAAGGAGCTATGGGGATAAGATTTAGCATGGAGAGACAAATAAATTTGATCACATATTTCCTTACATATAAGCTCAGCAGTAAAACATTTGTTATCAAATAAGAAATTATTTCTGGCCTTCCAGAGACACCAACATATCAGAGGTGGGAGCATTTTACATAGAAAATGATGCCACTTAGGGAGGTCCTGACTATTCCAGAACTGGAAGAATCTATCAGTAATTGAGTCTTGCTCACTAAGGTGAAAGTCCAACAAAGATGCCATCTTAATCCATATGTTATGAGCAAGGGGACAATATATAAAGAAATGTTGAATCGAGTCACAGTGACTACATGCTGGGCTTTTTGAGGCAAGACTAAAACCACATTTGATTAACACATCATCAAAAGGAAGGAAAGAGTGCAACAGTTTCCATGTGAAGATTGAAACCTTTTTTTGCAGTATGGGATTCCATATAATCTTAGTGGCTAGGAAATTACCTGGGGAGAGAGTGAGTTCCTTGTATGCAGATTTGAAGGAGAAAGACCATGTCACTTCTGGTTTCCAGACCAATCTATCATCTCTGTCTTGAATAATTTCTGCACCTTGAAGAAAAGAAAGAGTATCATGTTCCAGGAAGGAGGAAATCCAAGGTAAAATTAAGTCTTTATTACTAATAAAATCAGCAACAGTGTAATATAAGAATGGTGAGAGGATGGAGCTCGGAATATAGGTCATCAATGGTCCATTAGGGCACCAGTTAGCAGACCAAAAGTTACAACTACCTTTACCTTGAATGATCAGTGTATTTTTTTTCCGCAAAGGAGTTGACTGAACAAATTCTTTTCCAGGTTATGGACTTTCTATGTGATTGAGGTAGGGACCATATCAATTTAGACCACATAGTAGTTCCTAACTGACTCTTCCACCATAATTTAAGAGAGCAGGAGTCAATTATAGCCTGAATTGATCCAAAACCTAGACCATTTAGAGATTTTGGTACAGCTAAATCAGACCATTTCTTCCATACTTTGTTCTTTTTGCCTTCATATTCTCCCCAGAAAAAAGTAGACATTTTTCTCTCAAATGTCTTGACTATATGGTTTGGAGGTTTGGTAACAGTCCATAGATTCTGAGGAAAAGAGTATAAGCAAGACTGGATAAATGTTAATTTACCCCCTGAACTGAGCCATCTATTTTTCCAATTCAGCAGTTTTTTGTTCAGGTTCTCCATCAGAGGTTGGAAATATATGTTCAAGGTTCTACCTTTAAAGATTGGACAACCTAGGTATTTAAAAGGAAAAGAACCTTTTTTTCATTTTTAAAATCATCCTTACCTGATTAGATTTAGCAATTGTAGCCCTTTTACTGATATAAAAATAAGATTTCTCAAAGTTGAATTTTTGTCCCGAGGTATATTCAAAGACCTCAAGGAATGCTTTAATCTTAATCAGGTTGGATGTAGAGGCTTGCATGAAGATAATAGTATCATCAGCATACATTAAGTGAGAGGCCGGGGTAATTGATACAGGTAACTGATAGTATGACAAACTGCTATTTAAGAATATGAAAGAGAGGCTTCTGGAGAAAGCCACTGAGAAAATATTGAAAAGGAAAGGAGAAAGGGGGTCACCTTGTTTGATTCCTCTTGTGGCTCTGAAAAAGCCCACTGGATTACCATTGAGAAGAACTGAGAAGTGAGCTTGGGATAAATTCTTCAATACAGCACCTAAAAAATTTCCACTGAACCCAAATCTAGCTAGTATATTCCTAAGAAAATCCCAATTAACCCTATCAAAAGCTTTCCTAAGGTCCAACTTAAGGATGCAGTTAGGCACTCGACTCTTTTTATCTAGGAATCTTAACATTTCCTGTAGATAGAGAATGTTATCAGAGATGTCTCTATTCTTCATGAATGCAGTCTGGTTGGGAGAGATTAACTTCTCCATGTGAGGTTTTAGCCTCTCCATTAATCAGAGTTGTACATAATCTAAATCAATTAATACAGCCATTTAAAAAATAATAATTTATAGACTTAAGATATATATTTTTATATATGTCATCATAAATAATTTCATCACATAAAAAAATGGCAAAGTTCTCATTCTGGTTTTGCTCCTTGTTTCTCAACCACTCCCTTCTAGCTACTCCCTCAATAGCTACTCAAGTAGTAGAAAATTTTGTATATGGGCAATTTTGTATGAGATGGGGTGAGGGTCCAATTAAATTTTAACAAGTATTAATTAAAAGTTATAATAAAATATATTCTTATTTTTCTCCGCTAAAATTTAACACTTATTAAAATCTAATTAGGTATCACCTCCTTACACACAAAACTCTGACATATAAAATTTTCTGCTCAAGTAGTAGCCCAACAACAATGTATCTCAATTTTACAACCTATTCAAAAAAAATGTAAAAGCTACTGATTTGTCACATGGAATAGATATGGCCGTTGCGAATACAGGACATAACTGAAAAGTTATCAATGCATTTGTCATCACATTTGAGTGAAAAAACTATACTACTCCTTATTAGACTTTTGTACGAGACTTTTGCCTCATTTTTTTTTGTTATTATATTATAGCTATTATTTAAGAGTCCTTTCCGTAAGTTATTCAAACACTAAAGTTTAAACTTTACATTAGAAAAAATTGAGATAAAATTTTTAGATTGTATTAATCTGGTAATAAATGTATAACTATTGCACGTTGCATGATAAAGTTTTAATATTGCAACTGAAACCTTTTACATTTTTATAATTCTAATTAAATATCATCTTTTCATATGGTCTTTCCCAATACTTTATCATTAATTAATTTTTAAAAAAATTCAAAATAAATAAGAAATTAAAGTCTCCTTCAAATTCTGAGGATGGTGAAAAGGAATAGCAAATTAACACTAATGAAGAAGATTTGAGTTTACTTAATTAACGGTCGAGCCTTATTTGAATCTTTATATATAAATACTAATAAAAAAATTTGACATTAACTAATCAACAATAAATCCTTACTTATCTTTCGATATATAAATACTAATGAAAGTGTTTGATTTTAACTAATCAACGGTCAACCATTACTTGAATTTCAATATATAAACACTAATAAAATGGTCTGACCTTAACTAATTAACAGTCAATATTTACTTGACTTACTATATAAATACACTAATAAAATTGTTTTCTTAACCATTCAATGGTCAACACTTACTTGACTTTCCATATAGAAGAACTAACGAAAATATTTGAGTTGAAATAATAAACAGTCAACCCTTACTTGCCTTTCATATACAACCACTGATAAAAAATTTTGACTTTAACTACTCAACGGTCTCTTACTTGACTTTCCATGTGTAAATACTAATCAAAATGTTTGATTTTAACTAATCAAAAGTCAACCATGACTTGACTTTTTTTTAAATACATTATTGAAAAGTTTTTGAGTATAACTAATTAACGGTTTACCCTTCCTTGAGTTTATATATATAAACACTTCAAAAAAGCTTGATATTAACTAATCAACGGTCAACCCTTACTTGACCTTCCATATATAAACCCTAATAAATTTGTTTGACTTTGACTAATAAACTGTCAACCCTTACTTGACATTCCATATACAAACACTAATAAAAAGTTTTAACGTTAACTAATCAACAGTCAATTCTTACTTTACTTTCTATATATAAACACTGTTGTGCTTTATTTTGCGTGCGTTAACCGTTGCATCCAACATAGTTTTAGTTATGTTTTGTATGGCGAATTTCTAGTATTAGTTGAGTTTATGTGACTAGGGGTTTCGACGGCCATGTTTGGTTTTATAGTCTAAATCATGCGTTTTGTAGACTTAGTTTGAACTAATGGACATCAAGTATCGACAAGCTACAAGATCTTCCATTTGATCATCTTTAGTGGGTCGCCAGTGGGTACTTTTTGGTTACATTTTATATGAAGGCCGTTCGTAAGGGCGGTAGAAGATATTGAAGGTCGTTCACAAGGACGATAGAAGAGATCAAAGGCCATTCAGCTCTATAATGGTAGTAGACAAAGGCCACAAACGTCAATGCGTGGTAGAAGGTGATTGGAGTCAAATATAGGTGGCATTGGAGTTTAAAGCAGCCAATGAAGAAATGAGGAATCGTGGTCCGATGAGTTGTGCCAAAATCTGAGAACAATTCGAGAAGAAATAGCCATCAAAGCTGATTCCATTGGATTTGTCTTCTCGAGCACTACAAAATTAACTACTAGAACTCAAAAATCGGACTAAAAATTTTCCCATAGCAAAGGAAAGAAGTTCAACCGGCATGTCACCACGGGTCAGCTCAAACCATTCATGGCAATGCACTAACAGTCCGTGCCAGAGTAGATTCCGCATGCCAACAGTTTCAACGTGTGGCAATGTCGTGATCCACACCATTCGCCACAGTCTGTGCAGCTCAAGTTCAAAGGTTTGCTCCAAAAATGGCTAAGTATGGGCGCAGACCATCCCGTTCATGACTGCCTGCGCCATTCCATGATCAAGATGCCAAGACTAGCCATTAACCCATGCCAAAATCCACACCTTGCACCAAAGTTCTGAGCAAATTGTGCTTTTTGACCACGGCCCACACCATAGGCCACGGTCTGCATTGAAATTCTGAGTGAGTCATGCTTTCTAACTGCAGCCTACGCTAAGGCAGACGGTTCATGCTAGAGCCTCGTGCCATGGCCTCACGCCAGATCAAGCATCCCGCGCCTTTGAAGACCCATGGCTGCGTGTGATGATGCATCCCACGACAATGTACTTGGTACGGACCGCGCCATTCACGACGGCCTGCACCGGGTGGCGGCTGAACTAGAATTTAGCATCTTTTGACTTCTTTTGGCCTATTTTTAGGCTCAATCCCCTTCTCCTATATATATGACCTCAGTTTACTAGGTTAAACATGTACAAAGTATATTAGATCATTAATAGAGCTCTTAGAGAGGCAGAAACACTCTCTCCCTTTCCTTTTTCTTTCTTTTAATTTTGTGTTCATCCTAGATGTGGAATTTGAATCTTTATTATAATTCTATATCTATGGAGTAGTTCCCATAGCTTGGGGATAATTGTAGTGCACAATTACCTTTATGTTTCTTGAGATTCATTAGATTCATCCTATTATATGTGTTCATGATATTATTATGAATTTTCTTGAATGTTCTAGATGCATAAATGTTACACCACATACGGGTACACACTTTGGGCTATATTCATGTATGGTGCATTTATTGATGTCCCATTGGGAAGAGAAACCTAGATGTTAGAATGGGTAAGGGAGTACGTTGCGTCTACATGAGTGTGTGCATAGGAGACCCGAGTCATACTCTGACTTATTTTCTATCGCACCAGTCTTAGCTGATTATGTAAATTTTCCAATAGGTTGTGGGTAGAGCTAAAAGGTAGAAAACTTTGGTGTGAGAGACCCTAGATCATAGATAAGGTGCCAATGACCATTAGGCCTAGTTGATAGGACCCGAGGGAAGTTGTGCATTCATGGTGAAATCCCGGGACGTAATCACATGGGGGAGAAAAAGACCTACAAAAATTGTCAGACCTTCTTATGTTTTCCTAATTATGATGGCGGCATCGATGGAGGGTTGCGAGCGCACTTGACGTGACAGGTACAAGGAATTCTATGCCATCGGCCACACCATGTGTTGTGAACACAATATTAGGTTGCTTAGTAAATCTTCCATGTGAATGAATTGATAATCGAAACATTAGGTTAATCATGATGTGCATTGACTCCTCAAGTGCTTAGTATAATTTGCTTACTTGTGTTTTTTACTTTTATGCATTGTAGTTGTTAATATGAGAATCCCCCCCATTGTTATTGAAATACTAGCTACTCCTATCACTCGTTCGGATTGACGATCCACACGAGATCGTGTCTTTAGTTTATACTTGAGCCCTAGTGAACTGCCGTTAAAACCGTAGCTTAGATTAACTTGGTTGGAGGCGGTGTGCGGTGAGAAGATAAGAATTTATAGTTCTGCATCATATTCCTACTGCTACGCTACCTATATGGTAGTTAGCGGTAAACCTTGTGTTTGTCCACAGAGATGCTAGTTCTAATGTATCAACTCAAAACACAACCTTGTACGGGTCGTCAATCCGTACAAGTGAAAGGAATAGCTAGTAAACAAACATGCAAGTGGGGGGTTGGTTTTTCAAGCTATAAACTATAAAACAAGAAAATTAAAAACACAACTACAATCTTAGCTAAACACTTGGGAAATCATTGAGCAACTTGGTCAATCTAATGCTTCTATCCTTGATTAATTCACATAGAGGCCTAAGAAAACCTAATATAGTGTCCACAATACGTGGTGTTGCTGATGGCATACACTTCCCCATCCCTGGCATGACGGGTGCTCTCGAAACCCTCCATCAACCACATGGAGGGTTCCTCACTTTTTTTTAGCGGCCCGTAGCCTTTGGCATGGGTCGTGCCATAGCCTCGCTCTGGTATCCTTAGGTTGGAGCATCTTCTTTGGCATCGGCCGTTGGTGCCAAACCATGCACGGTCCACGCGAACCCGTTGGTGCCTTGGTCGGCTGAACTAGTTTCCTTCGCTACAAGAGAACCGTTAGTCTTATTTGAGAGTTTTAGTAGTCAATTTTGTAGTACTCGAGAAGAAAAATCCAATGGAAATATCCTTGAAGGATAATTCTTCTTGGACCATTCTCGGAATCAAGCACAACTCATCGGACCACGATTTTAGTTTCTTCGTTGGCCGCTTTGAACTCCGTTCCCACCTATCTTTGGATTCAATCTCTTTATACTTTGCATTAATGATCGCGGCCTTCATCTACTACCATTCTAATGTGAATGGCATTCGTCTCTACTATCGTCCTTGCAAATGACCTTCAATATCTTCTACAGCCCTTACGAATGGCCTTCAGATAGAATGTAAACAAAAAGTACCCACGGGAGACCTACTAAAGATGATCACAAGGAATATCAAGGAGCCTATAGATACAAGATGTCCATTAGTACCAATTAAGTACACAAAAAATGCGAGATTTAGACAAGAAAACCAAACATGACCGTCTAAACCCCTTGTCACGTAAACTCAACTAATACTAGCAACCCACCAAGTAAAAGTAACTAAAGATTATGCCAAATGAATGGGTTAACGCATACGTAATGAAGCAGATCACTTAGTATCTCCATGGACAAACGCAGGGCCTTCCACTAACTACTCTCTAGGTAGCGTAGCAGTGAGAGCGGGAGCAGAATATAAATTTTATCTTTGACCTCCTCAGTCTTCGCTCGGGTTAATTAGCTATAATTGATAACCCCGAGTGGAGGCAGGTTAAATTTTGGCGGAGCTGCTTGGGATGCTCCAGCTTTAGTATCAATTATGCATAACGTGTTAGTTGAAGTAGTTAGTTGCTTTTTACTTTTGTTTTAGTTTTGTGTCGTTACTTTTGTTGTTGAGTTGTTGTTATAGTTGCTTTGTTATCTTTTGATCTGTTTGCTAGTGTTGTATTTGGAAGGGTTTTGCTAGCCCTAGTTTATGGTACACACTCGTACCACTAATCTAAGGGTCTTACACTACCCGACGGAGAACACAGGTGTTTAGAGGAGAAGGAGATAGAGGACTAGGGCAGAAGTTCAACCGAGGTAAGCAGTGATAATTGAAGATCCACTAGTTATGTTGAAAGACAATCGTACATTGAGGGAGCTTATGGCCCCCAACCTGGAGAATCGGCCATTATGCATCACCTTCTCCATTACCCACTACTGTTAGTTCTAAGATGAAAAGTGACATGATACATTGCCTACCTACATTTCATGGATTGGTGGGAGAGGACCCAAACAAGCATCTTTCAGAGTTCCACTTGGTTTGTATGAATATGAAGCTTCTGGGAGTTTCTAAAGACGAATATAACTTGATATCCTTCCCGTTTTCCCTTCAAGATGGAGCTAAAGATTGGCTATATTACTTGCCACTGGGATGCATTTATTATTGGATGGGCATGCAGCAGAAGTTCTTAGAGATGTATTTTCTGGGGTCTAAGTCGGCGGGGCTAAAGAAGCAATTGTTAAACACCACCCAAGGGGATACCAAAAGCTTGTTTGATTACTGGGAATGCTTCAAGTGACTTTTGGCGAGTTGTCCCTACCACCCCTTCAAGGAGGGAAATTTAGTGTATTATTTCTCCGAGGGGTTGTGTGATGAATATATGCGAATGGTGAATGCCTCTTGCAATGGTTTAATAGCAAACAAGAGCCCTAAGGATGCAATGGTTCTCTTTGAAGAAATTGCGAATGGTATGCGGCAATTCGACACAAGGTCAAGGGTTAAGGTTTTGGATGAACTCGCACAATCAACAAAGTTGGAAGAGCAAGTCCAAGCTCTTGCTTTCAAGAAGAAGGATCTTTTGTGAGGAAAAGTACATTAAGTCAAAGTGTGCAGAGTTTGCAACCTCAATCACAATTCAAAACAATGCCCTGAGGTAGTGGAGGATTTGCAAGAAGCGAAGGCCATTGAGTAAAACAATAGGGAGAGGCCACAATTTGCTAAGGTTTAACCACAAGGGTTCTGGGGGAACCAAGGAGACACAAGGCGGATCTCTATCTAAATTCTTTCAACAAAAGGTATCTGGATCATCCAAATTTTTGGTGGATGGAGGATAACAAACCTCAAGGATACTAGGCTAGAAAACCCCCTTCCCAACCATACCCTAGAGGTGAAGGCCTTTCATTCAACCACACCTCACTCTACAAGTTAGATCGAGAAGAGATTTTAGAAGCCATTGGCCAATTGAGCAAGAAGGATGAAGTGTTCTCGGAAAGGACAAGATGATAGATTGAAGACCTTAGAAATAGAGCCTTCTCAAGTATCAAAAACCTTGAAATTCAAGTTAGGCAACTTGCCACCTCGGTAAACCGACTTGAAGCCTAGGAGTCTGGAAAACTCCCTTCCCAACCGGAGGTAAATCCAAGGAACGTGAGTGCACTCAAATTGAGAAGTGGGAAGGAAGTTCGTGAGTCCGAGAAGAGAATTATGCAAGAGGATGAAAAGGTATTGGAGGCTACCAAGGCACACTTCGAAGATGAGGAGATTGTGGTCAAGAAGGCACCCTTCAAGGAGCTTCCACCAACCGAGGCCCAAACTACCATTCCACCTCCATTTTCAAATTCTTTGAGGGGATTGGCAAAGGTGGGGACCGATGATGCGAACATTCGAAAAATCTTTGAAAAGTTTGAGGTAACTATCCCTATCTTGGAATTGAATGAACATGTGCCATTGTATGCTAAATTTCTTAAAGTTGCATGCACAAAGAAAAGAGTAGGCCAACTAAGAAATTAGGACATTTAAAATGGGAAGAGTCTCCATTTTGAATCATAAAAAATTTCCTAAGAAATTTGATGACCCCGAAATGTTTTCTGTCCCTATACCTTTAGGTGGTAAATTTGTTGAAAATGTCATGATAGATTTAGGTGCATCCATCAATGTGATTCCAAATAGACTAAATGAACGCCTAGCACTAGGTGAGCTTAAGGAGACTAGAGTCATTGTTCAACTTGCCAATCATTCCCAAGTTAGTCCCCGTGGACTAGTAACAAATGTGATGGTGCGAGTTGGCAAGTTGGTTTTTCCGGTAGACTTTTATGTCCTAGACATGGCACATGATTGTGTTTGAATGGACTTAAATTTTTTTGGTAACGTAGTCTTTTAAAAAAGAGGGAAAAACTAAGGATCAGTTTAAAATTTTGACAATCACGAGCCAAGACCTGACACAGTCCGCGCTAGGAGCTTAGCCCAATGGGAAGCTTCGTGCCATCATGTTTGGCGCGAATGGATGTTTTGTGCCAGGAGATTTGGCGCGAGACTTTGATTCGTGCCAAACAACTTCTGCACCGATTTCCAATTTTTCAATGCCAAATTGTTCCAGAAATGCAAATTTTTTAAAACAAATTCTGAATTCCAACTCAAAAATGCATTTTTTGGTTCAAAATTTTTGAAATTATCCGATCCTTAGTATTCTTGGATACTTCCTACATTCCTAATAATAAATTGAGATTTACTATTATCCCCTAATATGCAATTTTGAAAATTCCATTCTTATCCTAATTGTACCTCTATCACATGTCACTTAGGCTGAAATTGTAATCCCATAGTACATTTCTTTACCTAACTCTATCATTTGACACATTCTTCCTTCTCTAGAAACACTCACTCTCACACACTCTTGGTGAAACTCAGAAAAATTGAAACTTTTTTCCAAATGTTAGTAATTTTTGCTTCTTCTTTTGTTGGTCTTACAAATCCTAGCTTTAAATTCCGGGTAACCCATTGAACTTTTTGTTTATATGATTTATTGAGATTGTGGTGGTGTTATGAAAATCATGAATCTTGAATGAGTGTGTGCTTTTGAGAGACATGTTTAGGTTCGTATGCATAATCTTGTGTTGAAGAAAGAGTTGGGAGGATTGATGTGTTATTATGCTTAAATGATATGATATTCATGTGCTGGGTAATTTAGGAGAGAGTGAATCTTGATTGTATGATCTTATTCATGGGTTGGTGATAACTTACATGAGTTCGTTATTTGGTGAGGAATGTTCTTGTTTAAATAGCCTTCATGCTTAGATCATCATGTTTTGAATGGTTAGGCCATTTGGAATAATGTTATCTTGTTGAATGATAATATAGGTCATGCCTTGTTTACTATCATATCACCACTCTTATCATCATTTTGTTAGGATGCCACCCAAGAGGAAAGTTTCAGAGAAGGAAACGTACACTCAGGGTGAGAAAAAGAAGAAGCCGGAAAAGGGTACATACCTCTAGCCGATGACTTCCATTCTTTGAAACCCCATGTTTGTGACCGAGGAGTTTATGGGTCTATCCAATATCTTCAGGACTACAGTTTAGAAGTGGAGGAACTTGAGAGAGCCGAAGACGATTATTTTGGAGATGGGGCTTGCTTCCAAGGACACCTTGGCGTCTCTATGTTGTCACTTATATGTTGAGTCTAGTAGGTCTCGAGAAACACTCCAAGACATACATTAGGTTGACCCTAGAGTTCCTAGCTACTCTATAGCGGGTCGTGAACGATGATGGGAACAAGGCGATCAAGTTCAACCTAGATGATAAGGAATACAAGATGACCCATTGGGAGGTAATGAACGCCTTTAAGTGGAGGTATGGCAAGGGGATCTAGAAGACACAGTGACAAGGGTTAACTTTCTCTCTTCAACGCTTTTGGGTGCAGCTGACGGGCATGGATCGGAAGAACCTGTACAAGAGTACCGCCCTTGTTCGTCCAGCGTTCAATGACGTTCACCATTTGTTAGCTATGGGAGTCTTTTTCCATGGTGAACTGACGCAATGCCTGGGTTCAGATGTTCAGTGCCTTTGAGAAATAACTCTCGAGGGTAACTTTAACCCAAACTTGGTAAGGGTTATTTTTGCAGGAATGTTTAGTAATGGGATACCGAAAAAGTGGAAAAGTAGCTATGGGAGGTATGGTTGGTATTTTAGCACAAAATTTAGGTCATCCAATCACACAAAGGGCTTTAGCTAACTTAGGAAGATCGGGCACAATGTACAACATAAAAAGGTTAGCGAAAGCATCCATGGTGGGACCTATGACATCGAAGGGTAGATATGTATGGATTAATGGTGGAGCGAGCATTTGTAGCTTCATGATACTTCCACAGCCAGAGCACACCGCTGTAAACCATGACACGAGCTTGGAATACCAACTTATTTTGCTGGACTAGAGATTTGAGAGAGATTTCTACAGAGTTTTACCCAACCCAGAGATAGATGTTGGAGGAGGCTGAGAGAAAGTCCACTTCGAGAGCACCTCCTAGTCGCTCTCGCATATCCACGAACATCATTGACATCTTTCATGCACTAGGGGATAAGCATCCGAGCTCTATTCAAATGTTGCAAGAGGTAATCCAAGCGATAGGGGGAATGCACTCGCGAGTGGATGATCTTAGTTTGAGGATAGATAGCATTGAGGCCACACTTCAAGCAACAAGGTATATGGAGAGGAGTTTAATGAGTCACAAGGATAAAGGCTCTTCAGGGCCACGAGAGTGAGTATCACCATTCTCCCTACCTCATTTATATATTGGCTAGATTTTTGTACATTGGAGGCTTTGCATGGGCAAAGTGTGGAGAGGCAGTGGTGAGCACTTAGGGAGTCTTCATTCTTAGATTTCCTCGGTGCATTTCATGATTTGCTTTGGTAGTAGTTTTTCTTGATTGTTGGTGATTTTAGTTTGTGTTTGTTGAGGGATTATTTTGGATGGACATTTGGTGGTATGACATGCTATGCTAGGATTTCTAGTTTGCATGGGATAGGATATTTTAGGAAATTGGTGCATTTTTATGTGTAATCTTATCTTTTGTATTGTGAATCCCACTTTTGGGGCAACTTTGTGCCACACCAAAAAAAATGGAAAACTTGAGAAAATGATTTTTTTTTAAAAAAAACCTGGACAAGTTGAAAACCCAAAAAGGTGACTTGGGTAACATGAAGAAAAGCATGGATAGGTTAAAAGACCTAGGTAAAAATGAGAGGCTAGGCCCGGAAAGGCTTACGAGCCTAGGGAAAAATGAGAGGCCATGTGGAAAAAGGTGAAAGTGAGTACCCTTTGTGTGTTAAAACTAGGATGAATACCCAAAAGGACTCCTAGGCAAAATGAGAGAAATTGAGAGAAAACAAAAAAAAACTTGGTTGATGATATGTTTGACTCCTTGGTTGATACTAGGTCTAGAATCACAAATTATCCCTATCTTATAACAAAGTCGACGGGTTTGGATTTCCTTGTTGGATTGTATTTTGGAGACGACTCTAGGATTGCTTTGGGATCATTTTGGAAAAAGTAAGCTAGCTTGACACTTACGTTTTTGGCTTACCTTTTTCCACATTTTATTTTGGGTGGTTAGATTGCTTATGTCCTTGGGGGGCGTGTGAGAGTTGTGATATTCTTACACTTTTTGGGGAAAATAGGTTAATCTAGGAATAAGTGGGATGCCTCGGTTAACTTCTGTTTCCACACTACATGTTGCTTAATTCTTTGTCTTGTCTTTGTTTACTTGAGGACCAGCAAATGGTTAAATGCGGGAAGTCTGATGTGCTTCATTTTACGTGCGTTAACCATTGCATCCAGCATTGTTTTTGGTATGTTTTGTATGGTGGATTTCTAGTCTTAGTTGAGTTTATGTGACAAGGGGTTTAGCCGGCCATGCTTGGTTTTATTATCTAAATCCTGTATTTTGTAGACTTAATTAGTACTAGTAGACATCACGTATCCACGGGCTCCTAGATCTTCCATTTGATCATATTTAGTGGGTCGCCTGTGGGTTCTTTTTGGTTACATTCTATGTGAAGGCTGTTTGTAAGGGCGGTAGAAGGTATTGAAGGCCGTTCTCAAGGATGATAAAAGAGATTGAAGTTTATTCACCTCTAGAATGGTAGTAGACGAAGGCCACCAATGTCAATGTGTGGTAGAAGGAGATTGGAGCCAAGGATAGGTGGCATTGGAGTTCAAAGCGGCCAATGAAGAAACGAGGAATCATGCTCCAGTGAGTTGTGCCAAAATCTGAGAATGATCCGAGAAGAATAAGTAGTCAAAGCTGATTCCATTGGATTCTTCTTCTTGAGCACTAAAAAAATGGCTACTAGAACTCAAAAATCAGACTAACGGGTCTCCTGTAGCAAAGGAAAGAAGTTCAGCCAGCTAAGTCACCACGGGTCATCACTAACCCTTCATTAACAAGCACCAACGGTCCGCAACAAAGTAGATGCCTCGCACCAACACCTCCAGTGCGAGGCAATGGCTTGACATACTCCATACTCCACGGTCCGCGCAGCTCAATTCAAAGGTTTGCTTAAAAAATGGCTAAGTATGGGTGCAGACCATCCCGTTCACAATGGCCCACGCCATTCCATGATCAAGATGCCAAGGCTAGCAGTTGGCCAGCGCCAAAATCCCTGCCCTACACCAAACTATGAGAAAATCGTGACTTCTGACCACGGTCCATGCCAAACTTCTGAGTGAGTCATGCTTCTTGATCGTGGCTTACACCAAAGCAGACGGTCCGCACCAGAGCCTTGCACCACGGACCCACACTAGATCAAGTACACCCACACCTTTGAATACCCATAACTGCGCACAATGATGTGTCCCGCGACAACGTACTTGGCATGGACCGCGCCATCCGTAATAGCCCACGCCAGGTGGCGGCTGAACTAAAATTTAGCATATTTTTGCCTATTTAGGCATATTTTTTTACCCAATCCCCTTCTCCTATATATGTGACCTTAGTTTACTAGGTTAAACATGTACAAAGTAGATCAGATCATTAGGAGAGCTCTTAGAGAGGGAGAAACACTCTCTCCCTTTCCTTTTTCTTTCTTTTCATTTTGTATTCATCCTAGATGTGGAATTCAAATCTATATTTGAATTCCAATGTCTAGGGATTTTTTTCTATAGCTTAGGGATAAATGTAGCGCACGATTACCTTTATGTTTCTTGAGATTCAATAGATTCATCCTATTATATGTGTTCATGATATTATTATTATAATTGTTCTTGAATGTTCTAAATGCATGAATATTACACCACATACCGGCACACACTTTGGGCTATATTCATATATGGTGCATTTATTGATGTCCCCTTGGGAAGAGAAACATGGATGTTAGAATGGGTAAAGGAGTATGTTGCATCTGCGTGAGTGTGTGCACAGGAGACCCGAGTAATACTCTGACTTATTGTCCATCGCACCAGTCTTAGCTGATTACGTAAAGTTTTCTGATAGGTTGCAAGTAGAGATATCTAAAATGTAGCAAACTAGGGTGTGAGAGACCCTAGATCGTAGATAAGGTTTCAACGGACCTTGGGCCTAGTTAATAGGACCTGAGGGAAGTTGTGCATTCGTGGTGGAATCCCGGGACATAATCGCACAGGGGAGAAATAGACCTACAAACATGGCCAAACTGATGGAGATGCCAAGATTACTACCATCATAAATGAAGACATTCCATGACTTGATCAAACATTTGAAGGATATGTTTGGGATTCTCTAAGTGACATGGTGGGATCTATGACTAGGTCAAGGGCTAAGCATAGAGATGCTTCTTTAAATGCTTTGATTGATCACTTTTATGATGGAGAACTGAAGAAGGAGTCACCATCGACATCTCAAATTCATTATTCAAGATTGTCGACGAACTGAAGACACTATACTTTTTTTCCCACTGGGTTTTTAATGTGGTTGTGTGATCACTATAAAATTTTGTAAAATTATTTGATTTGGGTTTATTGGACTGACAGTTCGGCCATGTGGGCTTTGAAGAGATGAATTTCAAAAATAAAGTCCATTAGGGTTTAGTATATTCAGTTTTATTCTTATTAGAATTAGATTTGGTAAGATTAGATAAGGTAATATTCTTCAAGGTTACCTCTTGAAGAATTTGACCAGATTACCTTAGATTACCATTTATTTTAGGTATTTTAGTTAGTTATGGTTTTAGCTTCTTAAAGCAGTCATAAGTCAATTCAGTTTCCAGTTGTGATTAGGGTTTATGGCCGAAATCTACCCTATAAATAGGGATGCCTTATAGATGGATTTCATCCACTTTTATCAATAAAATATACAACATTTTAAGTTCATACTCTTTGCTTGTGAGCTATTCCATTGTTGCTTAACCCTGAGGGCTAGTTAAGTACCAATAAACCTTGTAATCTGATCATGAGGGCTAGTTAGAGAGCAAGTCGAGATTAGGCGTACCCCGAGGGCTAGACTCCTGAATTTCGTGCGAGATAGTGAGGGTTTGCAGATCCCTTCAGCAGATCAAAGATATTAATTCCACAATTGTAAATCTTTGTAAGGAGATTCATATCATTTGGTTTCAGAGCAAAGTGAAAGATCTACTGAGGCTGGATAAAAAAAAGGGTTTCGAGTTTTTGTTGAATTTATTTTATTTTTTAAAATTTATAAAATCTTTTGTGTCATGTTTTAAATGTGTTTGTTTGATCTTTCTTACCAGGAGGATTGAATCTAGAGTTGAAGAACGTCGAAGGGTCCGAGAGTTAGAATACTTCGGTATTACTATCCACCTTCACATTCATCAATCGAGTCAGAAGGACGTTGAAGGGTCTGAGCGTTAACTAGTATTATCTGCCTTCACCTCTCGGTCAGTTTCGTAGTTTTTAGGTAGCTTAAACAGTTTATATGCTTGTGATATTTTTTTGTCAACTCTTCTGAAAATTATTGTATGCTCATAATCCTTTTTTTTTCTTTATCGTTCTTTGATTTAGTGATCTTAAGTTATCTTTGATTCTTGATTACACCTTATTAAAAAAATGAGTCTTGTGTTGTTTTCCATATATAATGTCATATTCTTGATCCTTACGATCTTGAATACCTCGAAGTTCATTTGAATCAAGAGGAAGTTGTCGTCGTTTTCTTATTCCAAGTTTGGTATAGGCAATTTTTGTTCCACAACTTTTCAAAAATCAAAAACAAAAGGTAGAAGATTTTTGGGTTTCAGAATCGAAATTTAGGATTTGAAATCTGAAATTTGGGGCATATTTTCAATTTTCAATAGTTTGGGAGCAGATTTGCAATTTCCAAATATTTTGGGAATTGTGACCAAAAATTTTCTTGGGGAATAAGATTTTGTTTGTGATTGTTTTATAATACGAAAAAATGAATTTTGGGTGATAAAGAAGGGGAAAAAAAGGAAATCCGATTTGAAACATTCGTCCCGCCTTGGGGTTTTGAGAAAAGTAAAAATTCTAATCGGAAGAGGAAAAGGAAATAAAAGAAAATTGAGAGAGGGGTTTTGATCTGAATTTTCGACTTGGGGGACAAGTAAGTCATTAAAATCCTTTACCACAGGGGATGTGGATTTGAGTTCCTAATTCGATTTGTTTTTGGAAAAGTTTCTTGAATTTTTGGAACCTATTTAAAGCCTTCTTGTTTTTATCATAATTCATTCAATACAGCTCTGATTCGTGCTATTCAAATTGCATTTGTTCCTTATTCTTTGTAGAATTTGGAATTCCAAATTTTAAAGCCCAATTTTAAGTTTATATATTTTGAAATAAGTTCTGCAGTACTCATCTCCATAGATTGCTTTGAATTGTGGTGAATTGATCAATTTCCCTCGCATTACCCTTCACCTTGTGAGTTGTGAGTGCTAAACACTTGGTGAGTGACCTAACTAAATAAAGGGAAGGGGGACAATTTTTTTAACTAACCGTTTGATTTTCTTAGCAGTTTAGTGAAGATGGGGGACGACAACCCATTCGTCTCACCTTTTGTTAGCAATCCTAAAAATTTTCCATTGATGAACACCTCTAATGGTAGGTGTGGTATTCATCCAAATGAAGAAGCTCCAGATAGTTGGCGACATCAAATTATTCCAAATGAAGCCAATGATCCTGATCGGTTTGCTGTCGTAATAAATGCACTTATGAGTGAGGTGCAAAGGTTGGCGAGAAAAGTTGACAGCATGGCACTGCCTACACCTACATCATCGGTCAAGAGGGAAGAAACCAAGAAATATGTTCGTTAATTCAATTGTTCTGGAGGTTCAGATGGCTATTCTAATGATAGTTCAGAAGGGTGATCACACAGAGGGTCTTCTAGAAGGCATCACCACAGTAAACCTCATTCCCGAATGAGAGTGAAGAGGAATTTGGGATCTGAGTTATGATCTGATAAAGCTCGAGACATCAAGGGTTTAAAATATGGCATTCCTCGATTTGATGGTCAACACAATCCGGTGAAGTATCTTGATTAGGAGCTACAGATTGAGAATCTGTTTAATCTCAACAATTTTTGGGAGAAGAAAAAAGTCAAAGTAGCGCAGTATTCTTTCACTCACTATGCGGCTGAATGGTGGAATAATAAAAATGATTCACAATATCTTGCCAGAAAGAAACCTATCTCCATCTGGGAGAGATTGAGATTCGAGTTTCGCCAATATCATGTTCCGCCTACTTACATGATGGAACAACATTATTATATGAATAACATAAAAGCAAGAAAATTGCACAGTTGATGAATACTGGAAAGATCTTGAGTTAACCATGAGAAGGGTTGGAATGAAATAAGATGCCACATTCACCAAAACTCAATTCATTGAAGGCTTGCATGAAAACCTTCAAACTCCAGTCAAGATTCAACATCACATACCTATGAATGATTGATCGGTGAAAGCAAGGTTGGTTGAGAGTACCCTGTGACCAAGGAGGCCACATCCCAGATTTCCCTGTCAACGACTAGGGTTTAACTCTGGAAACCCTAGTTGTGGCCTTTGTAGGGGCACGCCCATAGGAGGACGAGGATTGGTTTAGACTTATTCAAATAAGACTTGTAATCCTACTGAGAGGAAGGCGACACCACCAACCCAACAGGTTTTGAAAATTCTAGGTAAGTCCACTAAATCTTCATCAAATTCGGTCTCTACTAACTCTCCTACTTGTTTTCATCCTAAAGAAAAAGGACATGTCTGCAATAACTGTCCTCATGCATGAGTGTTAACAACAATTGAGGAAGGAGATGAAGAAGATGAATGTGCTGATATGCCACCATTGTATGAAAGTGGCGAAGAACAGGTAGATGAAGGGATCATCATAAATGATCATGGAGAACAAGGTTCAGAAACACAAGGTAACTTCGTGTCGTTAAGAGTTATAAAATCTCGAAGGTACAAAGGATTAACATTTTTCATACTTGTTTCCTTGTGAAAGATAAGAATTTTTTACTGATTATTGACGGTGGTTCTTGTGCTAATACTGTGTCTAATCTTCTTGTTAAATCATTTTATTTGCTTGTGACTCCTCATCCATCTCCATATAAACTTATTTGGTTAAATGGTAGTGGTGAAATTAGGGTTAACAAACAATGCATGATTACCTTTAAGATTGGAAAATACCATGATTCTATCTTATGTGATGTTATACCTATAGAAGCTAGTCATATTTTGTTAGGGAGACCTTGGCAGTTTGATCATAAATATATGCATGATCGTTACACTAACAAAATTACTATGATTAAGGGTAGAACAAGGTATACTTTGGTTCCATTATCTCCAGTGGAAGTTTTAGAGACGCATGAAAGTTGACAAAGAGAAGTTTGTGATTGAGGTGCAAATGGCTGACCAACACCCTAGCCAGGGCTTGAAGAAGATCGGCCACAAGATGAAAAATGGAGGCAAAATCCTTGATAGTGTCAACCAAAAATCAAGGGAGGCCGTCCCATGTAAGCCAGGTTAGTCTAATAATGATTCTGATAAGTCGCATAAAATCATATCTTCACATCTTAGTCCTTTGCCATCGATTTACATGATGAGACATGAACTTTCTAATAATTCTGGTAGATCATTTTATGCATCGATTAGGGATGTGAATAATTCTTTTGCTAATCATTCTTATGTTCTCATCATGTATTTTAAAGTGAACTACTTTGCCAATGATGATATTCCTAAGCATGTTCCTCCATAGTTTGCTTAGATGTTACAGGAATTCGAGGATATCTTTTCGGAAGCCTTACATGTGGGTTTACCACCCTTGCAAGGTATTGAACACCAGATTGACTTGATTTCAGGTTCAGTTATCCCAAACTGTCCGACGTATAAAGCAATCCCTGAAGAGACAAAGGAACGACAACAACAAGTCTAGGAGTTGCTTCAAAAATGCCATGTTAGTGAATCCCTATCTCCTTGTGGTGTGCCTTTCATTTTAGTTCCTAAGAAAGATAAAACTTGGCGTATCTTCATTGATTGTCATGCTATTAACAAGATTACTATTAAGTATCGCCATCCTATCCCTAGGTTAGATAATATGCTTGAAGATTTACATAGATATGTGATTTATACTAAGATTAATTTGACTCACGGTTATCACCAAATTCGAATTAATGAAGGGGATGAATGGAAAACTTCATTTAAGACTAAGCTCGGGTTGTATGAATAGATTATTATGCCTTTCGGTTTAACTGATGCACCTAGTACTTTTATGTGGTTGATCAATCATGTCTTAAGGAAGTTTATTGGTCAGTTTGTTGTGGTCTTTTTAATGATATAATGATTTATTCTAAGTTGACAGATGAACATATTGAGCATGTTAAAATCGTTCTTGTTGCACTCTGTGAGTCTTATTTGTATGCGAACATCAAGAAGTGCACATTTTGTGCTTCAAAAGTGATGTTTCTCAATTTTATGGTCTCTGAGGAGGGCATAAAAGTAAACAAAACCAAAATTGAGGCCATTAAGACTTGGCCGAGTCCTACTAATTGAAACCAGGTACGTTTTCATGGTTTAGCTAGTTTTTTTAGATGGTTTGTGCATGATTTCTCATCTATTGTTGCACCTCTAAATGAAATAGTTAAAAAGGATGTGAAATTTGTTTGGACTGAGAGTCAAGAAAATGCATTTAATGAATTAAAAGTACGATTATATAATGATCATGTTCTTGCTTTACCTGATTTTAATGGTACTTTTGAGATTCATTGTGATGCTTCTGGTGTTGGTATTGGTGCTGTTTTGATGCGAGAGAATCGACCTATAGCTTACTTCAGTGAAAAACTAAAGAACGGTGCTCTAAACTATCATGTGTATGATAAATAATTTTATGCAATTGTGCGTGCATAGGATGAGTTTCGCACATTTATCAAGAAAATATTTCAGCCCACTCACCATTTGAGGTACTTGTCCGAGTTTTTGGTTATTTGGAAAAGTTGGATTTTTTAAATTTCTTGTGAACTCCTTGGGTGGTGTATATGTGGCCCAATAGGCGAAGCTAAGGGCTGCCAGGTCCAGACCAATGACGAAGTCAAACATTTTCAAGCCCAAGTCAGCGGAAACTTAAGCACACAATACAGAGAATGTGGACCGATAAAGGAGGAATGAACAATGACCATGAAAGCCATGAACCGAGAAAGTTGAGATCATGATACACCCCATGATCTAGTTTCCTAAAATTTGGGAAACACGTTCAAGTCAGTCTATAAGTACAACAAACGGACAATAGGCTAAGGGAACGTTACTATTCTAAGAAATTCTATTTCATAAAGAGAAAACTGACTTGATCGCCGGAGGTACTCTCCCGGAATCACTTCAGGTACTGCATATGCATGTGAAGGAACTCAAAGAGGTGAAACATGAAGAAGTTACCATATGACTAGGTCAAGGGCCAAGCTTAGAGATGCTGCTTAAAATACTTTGATTGATTTCCTTTATGATGAAGAATTGAAGAAGGAGTCACCATCGACATCTTAGATTCATTATTAAACATTGTCGACGAACTGAAAACATCATGAAGAACACTATACTTTTTTTCCCACTGGGTTTTTAATAAGGTAGTGTGATCACTGTAAAATATTGTAAAATTATTTCATTTGGGTTTATTGGACTTACAGTTCGGCCATGTGGCCTTTGAAGAGCTAAATTTCAAAAATATAGTCCATTAGGGTTTAGTATATTCAGTTTTATTTTGATTAGAATTATATTTGGTAAGATTAGATAAGGTAATATTCTTTAAGGTTACTTCTTGAAGAACTCGACCAGATTACCTTAGATTACCATTTATTTTAGGTATTTTAGTTAGATTTAGTTTTAGCTTCTTAAAGTTTTCATAAGTCAATTCAGTTTCTAGCTGTGATTAGAGTTTATGGCCAAAATCTAGCCTATAAATGGGGAGGCCTTATGGACGAATTTCATCCACTTTTATCAATTAAATATACAACATTTTCAGTTAATACTCTTTACATGCGAGCTATTCCATTGTTGCTTAACCCTGAGGGCTATTTAAGTATCAATAAACCTTGTAATCTGATCCTGAGGGCTAGTTAGAGAGCTAGTCGATATTAGGCATACCCCAAGGGCTAGACTCCTGAATTTCGTGCGAGATAGTGAGGGTTTGCAGTTCCCTTCAATAGATCAAAGATATTAATTTCGCAATCGTGAATCTTTGCACGGAGATTCATATCACAGACCTTGTTATACTCCCCTAATTACAATGGCGGCGTCGATGGAGGGTTGTGAGCGAATCCGACATGACAGGTACGTGGAAGTGTATGACATCGGCCACACCACGTGTTGTGAACACAATATTAGGTTTCTTAGTAAATCTTGCATGTGAATGAATCGAGGATCGAAACATTAGGTTAATCATGTTGCGCGTTGGCTTCCCAAGTGCTTTGTATAACTAGCTTACTTGTGCTTTTTACGTTTATGCATCGTAGTTGTTAATCTGAAAATCCAAACCCCCCTCCTTTGTGTTTCAATACTAGCTATTCCTATCACTCGTATGGATTGACGACTCGTGCGAGGTCGTGTCTTTAATTGATACTTGGGCCTTTGCATCTCTGTGGACAAACCCAGGGCTTGCCGCTAACTACCCCCTAGGCAGCGTAGTAGTGAGAACGGAAGCGAAATATAAATTTTATCTTGGACCTCCTCAACCTCTGCTCGGGTTAATTAGCTACAATTAACGACCCCAGGTGGAGGCGGGTCAAATACTAATTAAGATATTTGACCCTAACTAATAACTTATCAACCCTTACTTGAGTTTCCATGTATAAACACTAATGAAGAGGTTTAACTTTAACTAGCTAATCAACGGTAACCGTTACATAACTTTCTATATAAAATCAATAATAAAAAATATCTTTAACTAATCAGCAGTCCGTAGATTTTCTATATGTAAATACTAATTAAAATGTTTGACTTTAACTAACAAACGGTCAACCCTTACTTGATTTTTCATATATAAACACTAATAATGAAAAGGTTTAACATTAACTAATTAACTGTCATTCCTTACTTTACTTTATATATATAAACGCTAATATAAAGGATTCACCTTAACTAATCAAAGATAAATACCTATTTGACTTTCCATGTATTAACACTAACTAAAAAATTGACTTTAACTAATTAAGGGTCAACCATTCTATGACTTTCCACAATAAACACTACTAAAAATGTTTAATTGTAAACAATCAACTTTTGAAAAAAAAAACTAATAATTTTTATTGATACATCAAATTTAGATATTGAGTTTTATATCCACACATCTATTAAAATTTACTCAACTAAATCATATTTTATTTAACTATAAATATTATTATAATTATAAGTACACATTAATATAAAAGAACATAATAATAACACAGTCTTATTTTAGATGGACTAACTGTTAGAAGAGGTCATTTTATAATTGATGTAACTACAATATAAGTAAGGGGCATCATATCCAACTTAGTCCCCTACGCATTTTATTTTTTCTGGAAGGGAAAAAAGTACCCCCACTCCATCATAGTGAACCTGGTGGCTCGGTTGATTGGTACAAAATATAAAAACTATCGTAAAGGCTAAGAAGACATGATCCCAAGCCGATACTTGGCATGTACCCCCTCTTCTACTGGATTAGTAAGTGGTGAAAATCTAATAAATTTCAGTAAAGAAGCTATCAGTGTGATTGATCAGACAAGAGGTTTTAGCACCGGTGTATCCTATATGTACTCGAGAATCCGGAGAGAAGGAGGAACTTATTAAGGAAAAGGGGTAAAAGCTAGGATTTTTTCCCCATTTTCTCCCCCGATCGAGATATCCCCCGTTTCGCCATGATTTGATATTTGTTTTTATTTATTGCAATGATGTTTTTGCAACTTAAAAAAATGCATCGCAATGTATGAATAAATATAATTTGACCCTAAAATTTATTGAATTGAGATTTTTCTTGATTGGTCTAAACATTACTCGGTCTAACAAGTGACTTTTACAAACAATAATATTTTTTACAATATTGATATTAATAATTTTTACCCATACATAATTATATGATTTATTAGAGTCGAATCAGCAACATTAAAATTGCATTTTATTATAATATTTATATAATAATAATATGTATATTAATATATAAAACCATATAGAGTACGTACTAATTAGCAGTTTGATTATGTTTTAGCCCAAAAAAATGGCCCAGCCATGAATATATATATTGACAAAGAACCCTAGGACACGTACAATGGATCTCTTTTGTGATCTTTTATTTTGGAAGAAACCACAAAGAGATCTCAAAGAAATTACAAAGGTCCATAATGATGGTCTCTTTATAATCTTTTAAATAAGATACAGTTCCCTCGTCTGGAAATCAAGAGACCGACCATCATAAATGCTGGGCACGTGCCTAAGGCACGTGCCCTTTTTTGTCCCCTCTAGTGCCACGTATCCCTTTCTGAATGGGACATGTGTCAAATAGTATGTTTTCCTTTTATTATTTGCGTTAAATTTCTTATTTTAATTTTCTGTTTTTAATTTTAAAATTCATTTTTTTCATTTAAAATTTTTCTGCTTTTAATTTAAAATTTTAAAAATACGTTTTTTTTTATTTTAAATCTTTAAAAAATGAAATAATGTATAATTTAAATTTTAAAAATGAATTTAAATTTGAAAAATCTAAATTCAATTTTAAAATTTAAAATTTATTATTAAATTTTATATTTTAATTTATTTTGGGTTCAAAATTTTATTTAAATTAAATATTAAAGGTAAAATTAAAGAGTATAATAGAAAGAATTAAGTGAGTTCCATGGAGTGGTTGGTAGGGTGGAAGAGAGAGATGAAATATTTAATTGGAAGAAACCACAAGAGTGATCTCTTGTGGTCTCTACCATTGCACATGCTCAATGAGAGTCTTTTTGTGGTCTCTTATTATAAAGAGTTCACAAAGATACCTCAAGGAGACCACAAATGTCCACAATGAGATATCTTTGTAGTCTCTAAACCAAAATACCCAAGCGCATGGGCAGTGGTGGTCTCTTAAAATTAAAAGACCGCTCAAGAGACCGAAAACCACCACAGTGGTGGTCTCTTGAGTGGTCTCTTAACAAGAGACCACTCAAAAGTCTCTTGCTAAGAGACCAGCCAAGAGACCGCTGCTGGGCCAAGGCTACTGACACACGCACATGGCCATTTTGTGCGTTTGATTTTTTTGACCGAGTGGGACACGTGTCGGCCCCTGAGTGGGCCACGTGTCCCACTCAGCCACAACTTTTTTAAATTTTTTTTGTTGCGGACGCGTGTCACCCAGGGATTGGGCCACGTGTCCATAATGGTTTTTTCTTGTCTGGACGCTGGAAATTTTTTTGAATGGGGCACGTGTCCCATTCTGGTGGCGACACATGTCCCAATCGTTTTTTTTTTGAAATTTTCCCCATTTTTTTTAAGAATTCCAATTTTAATATAATTTTGATTTTCAAATTGTAATAATTGGTCGGACTAGATCAATATTTTATTTAGTATTTTCTGTAATTTTTATAGTTGTTATAATTGTTTTTTACAATTTTAATGGTTTTTATATAATTTAAAAAACATAGAATTCTCTTATTATTTATTTTTTAATTTAATTTTAATAATGATATTAAATTTTACATTCAACTTATTTTCAACTTATTTTTTGTGGATAAATTTATTTAAAATAATATTTAATGGTCAAATTAATGAGTAGGATAGAGAAAATCAAGTGGGTTCCATGAATAGTATATAGTGGTCTCTCAACCATTGTCGAGAAAAAAGGGGATTGTCTCTTAAGTGATCTCTTAAGCTGAGGCGGAAAAGAGAGAGAGAAAAAAATATATTTAATTGGTAAGAGACCACTAGCAGCCTCTACCATTGCCCATGGCCTAACCCTCAACCCCCAAAAAAGGGACCACCCAAACGCTTTGCTGCCCTCAGTACGGGCCATTTTTGTTTCTAAAATGGGACACGTGGCAATTGAGGATTGGGCCACATGTCCCACCCAACCTCACCATTTTTAAAAAGAATTTCGCATGCATGAGACACGTGACAACATATGACTAGACCACGTGTCCCAATCGAAACATTTTTAAAAAAACCTGAATCTTTTCAATTTTAAAATCTGATAGTTTAAATTTTAAAATATGAATCTCTAATTTAATTTTATTTCATAAAATAATATTTAAAAAATACATTTAAATTTTAAACTATAAAAAGCGTAATTAAATTTTAAAACGAAAAATATATCATTAAATTTCACATTTCAATTTATTTTGGGTTGACAAATTTATGTAAACTAAATGTTAAAGGTAAAATTAATGAGTATGATAGAGAAAATTAAGTGCGTCCATGGAGTGGTCTTTTAGTGGTTCTTACCATTGTGGGGTAAAAATGAAGTGATTTTTTTTGTAGTTGCTTTTGGTGAGTTGAAAGAGAGAGATTGAATATTTAATTGGAAGAAACCTAAGGGCATAGGCAGTGGTGGTCTCTTAAAATTAAAAGACCGCTTAAGAGACCGAAAACCACCACAGTAGTGATCTCTTGAGTGGTCTCTTGTTAAGAGACCACTCACCGAGCTCTTACTAAGAGCCCGGTCTCCAGCCCGAGTGGAGTCAACAATGTGCGGCGGCACATGGCTTTTAATGGGACACGGCTGGCACAATGTGCGGCTGGCAAAAATTTTAATGGGACACGTGTCCCATTCTGGTGGCGACACGTGTCCCAAGCATATTTTTTTAAAAAAATACAATTTTTATTATTTTTTAAGAATTTCAATTTTAATATTATTTTGATTTTTAAATTGTAATATTGGGCTGGAGTAGATCAATATTTTATTTAGTATTTAAAGTTATTTTCATAGTTGTTACAATTGGTTTCGCGCACTTTTTATGTTTTCCATATTATTTTATAGAAAAGATGATAGTATTCATTTAATTAATTTCGTTTCGATAGCTTCTTCAAAAAAATTGAAATTCATTTTATTTTTTACACTGAAGCATTGTATTGACAAGAACGAGAAAAATAAATTATTTAACATATTTTAAAAAAACGAATTTAAATTTAAATATTTAAACATTATATTAAAATAATATGGAAACGAATTTAAATTTAAAAATGAATTTAAATTTAAAAACGAATTTAAATTTAAAAACGAATTTAAATTTAAATTTAAAAATGAATTTAAATTTAAAAACGAATTTAAATTTAAATATTTAAACTTATTTTTTGTGGACAAATTTATTTAAAATAATATGTAATGGTCAAATTAATGAGTAGGATAGAGAAAATCAAGTGGGTTCCATGAATAGTGTACAGTGGTCTCTTAACCATTGTGGAGAAAAAAAGGGGTTGTCTCTGGTCTCTTAAGGTGAGGTGAAAGAGAGAGAGGGAGAAAAATAATATATTTAATTGGTAAGAGACCGGTAGTGGTCTCCATGGCCTAATGAGTGGTCTCTTGTGGCCTCTACCTGTGCATATTCCGACTCTTCCACCTTTGGCCATCGAAACTGCTATTGGATCCACCATCTTGATTCCAATTTCAGCCCTCATGTGTGCTCTCCTTCACCAACTGGTCCATGAAAGTGGAGGTTCCGAGCATTTCCTTCGCAAAGTAAGGGCTGCTGGAGATCACGAACCGGATGGACCTGGCGGCAAATGGCATGAGAGTTTTGGCATGGAATATCTTTTCAAGCACCAGGTAAGTTGATGCACCGATTTAGGCAAGCACCAGGCTGAACAGGGGGAGGCCAGAAGGACGTGATTGGGGTTTGGCGGGCCAGGATTGGGTGCCGTGGCAGAGCCAGAGGGCGGAGGTTTTCAACGATTCGGTGGATATGATTATTTTCTAGGTTTCATCGATTGATTGGTTTGTTTTCTCTCTTTGTAAATGGTTTTTATCCCACTGCAATCAAGCCAAAGTGTGTTGTAAGTTTGTAAATTTGTAAGTTTATTATCAAGTTTGTTGGGCTCGCTAGTTGTTTAATTGGATATATGATTTGTTTGCTAATATTGATAGATATGCGTGACTGTGGTTTCAGTAGTTCATGTGATTTATAGTAAATAAATGAGAGGAATTATTTTTGTGGAGAAGAATTAAATTCCATGTATTCATTTCAAATGGTGCTTCACTCATTGAGATTTTCAGGAATTGGATTCCATTGTTCTCACATTGTCCTGTTGTAACTACTGCTAAATCGATGCTAATTTTTAGCTGCTATATTTTTGCTCCTTGAAAAAATTTTCTCACTTCTTTTTGGTTTCTTTAATTTTTGGCTCCTACTTCACTGCTATGTTTTTGCTCCTTTAATTTTTGGCTGCTATGTTTTGAGTGAATTGTTTTAGGGATGACTTCAGATCGCTTCAATAGGTGACATGGTGTTTCGATGAATGATTTGCTTAGGTGGGCAAAGGCGAGTGGTGAACTAATCAAGATGAGAAAGCAGATGCTGAGAAGGATGAGAACAAAGATGATGACGAGTAGAGTGTATTTAGATTTTTCATTGTATTAGGTTTCTTTTTTTTTTAATGAGAACACCCGAGGGTGAGGGTTATTTTATTATAGGTTCCCCAAGCCTTGATTTCCAATTGGTCGAATATACAAATAGAGTTGGTTTGTGAGAGTAAGAGGTGAAACAACATGGTTGTTTCCAAAAGACCTAAAAGTGTTTGCTAAAATTGTGAATACAGCTATCCAAAGTGGATGGATAGGTGTCGAAGTTGCGATCCAAAACAAGAGGATCTCCACCCCTCGTGTTAATCCTCAGTAATGGCCAGGCAACTTCAATCACGAAACGAGAAAAATACCCATGAGTATGCTAAGCATTGTAGCTTTCAAGCTGAGAGTATCTTCGAAGGACTCAAACTCCCTGACATGTGCGCAACAGCCTCACCACCGTAGCAGAAAAGCCACACAGCAACACAGCAACTGAGCATCCAGGCTTCACCATAGTAGCAGCAATCTGAGCATCAGCAGTCTCCCCCTCATAGTGCTAGAAGTCCCTTGTTCTGCAAAAATGAACAATAACATTCAGCAGCATCAATTTCTAAAACCTGAAAGTTTTAGCAACTCGAATATGAGGAACACAGCCTCTATCCATATCTATAAGACCCTGAATTTTTTATGTAACATTAGTCATATCCAGCCCTTGGTTCAGATCAAAATGATGTTTAGCTATGGCATGAGCTACAGAGTTGCATTCCCTGTAAGTGTGGATCAGTTCAGCATTACCAAGTAAAGATTTTGCTTTATATACCATATCAAAAACATGCCACTGTGCCTCATAAGGATTCTGAATCATATCAATAGCAAGCTTACAATCTGATTCCACAATAATATTACACTCCAGATGGTCAAAAGAATAGCAAGCATGTAATATTGCTTCAATTTCGGCATGTAGGGGGGATGAAGATGTAACACTTGCCGAACTGATTCTAACAGGTAAGCCAAGACTGTTCCTAGCTATAAGACCCACAGAGGCTTTGTTAGGACACCAAGCTGCATCTACATTGATTTTTATGAATCCATGTTTAGGTCTTTCCCAGAAAACAGCCCTTAAATTTGGTTTAGGGGGAGGCCTTAGCAATGGAATGAGATGCTGAAAAGATGGTGGTACTGAGACTTTGGATAGAATTGTTGGAGGACAAACACTAAATGTCAATTTAATCAAATTCTCCACCTCAGTACAGATAACATTCATGGAAAAAGGTTTGTGGTCATATAGATAATTGTTTCTAGCTTTCCATAGACTCCAACATACCACAGATGGGAGAATCATGCAATATATCTGATAAAACTTAGGTAAATCTTGACAGTCCCAAAACAGATAGAATCTTTGAGGAATGGAATGTAATGTATTAAGATTAAAAGGTATTGAGGGAGTCAGTTTCAACCAGACTGAATGGGCCAAGGGACAGGAGATAAAGTAATGTTGGATAGAATCAGATTGACAACAAGCAGGGCACTTTGAAGCTAGGCTAAAACCGCATGCAATAAGAACATCATCAAAGGGGAGAAAAGCATGTAGTAGTTTCCAGATAAAGATTGAGATCTTTTTTAGTAACAGTGGATTCCATAAGAACTTGGAGACCGGAGAATTACCTCTTGGTAGAACTAGAGTTCTATAGGCCGACTTAAATGTAAATTTACCCGATGGTTCTGGCTTCCAGATGATTCTATCCTCCCTAGCATCAGTAAGTACTGCATCCTGGAGAAAAAGCACAGTATCATGTTCAAGAAAAGATGCAATTTGATTCAGAATAGCATTTCTGTTGTGAATGAAATCCGCCACAGAGATGTCATCCATTGTAGAGGCAATGTTATCAGGGATTTTAGAAAGAAGAGGTCCATGCAGACACCAGTTGGTATTCAGAAAATTACATCTTCCATTTCCATGTATAATTGAAGAATTGTTAACAGCAAATTCATTGATGTAACAAATTCTCCTCCAAGTAACTGATTTCCTGTATGATGGTGGAAGAGACCATAGAAGTTTAGACCACAATGAAGTTCCCAATTGGCTCTTCCACCATAGTTTGGCCGAACAAGAATCAACAATGGCTTTTACCGATCTAAATCCCAAACCATCCATGTTAGTAGGTATGGCAATGTTTGCCCATTTCTTCCAAATCTTATTCTGTTTACCTTCAGTCTTTCCCCCAAAAAATTGAGCCAATTTTTTCTCAAATGTTTTAATTATACCTTTTGGGGGATTTGTAACCATCCATGTATGCTGAGGGATTGAGTACAGAACTGATTTAATGAGGATCATTTTCCCCCCAGAGCTTAACCAGCAGTTTTTCCAATTTTGTAGCTTAGCATCTACATTGGCCAGCAGTGGAAAGAAATATCTATTCAAAGTTCTTCCTCTGAAAATAGGGCATCCTAGGTATTTAAATGGAAAATTCCCTTTTTATCATTTTTAAAATTGCTTTCACCTGAATCCTTCTTGCCACAGTAGCCTTTCTACTTAAATAAAAGTCTGATTTCTCAAAATTAAACTTTTGTCCTGAGCAATGTTCAAAGATATCAAGAAAGGCCTTGATCTTAATTAAGTTAGGTTTAGAAGCTTGCATAAATATTATGGTATCATCCGCATACATCAAATGAGAAACTACAGGAATTGAACCAGGAATCTGATATGAGGACAAACATTTATTCACAAAAATAAAGGTTAAACTCCTAGAGAAAGCCTCTGAGAATAGATTAAAAAGAGAGGGGGATAGAGGGTCACCTTGTTTGATTCCTCTTGTTGCACTGAAAAATCCAACTGGATTTCCATTGATAATGACTGAAAAGTAGGCTTGAGACAAATTATTCATTATAGCTGTTAAAAAATTTCCATTGAAACCAAACTTAGATAAAATCTGTTTGAGAAAGCTCCATCTAACTCTATCAAAAGCTTTCCTCAGATCAAGCTTGAGGATGCAGTTAGGGATTCTATGTTTCTTATCCAAAAATCTAATCATCTCTTGTAAATACAGAATGTTATCAAATATATCCCTATGTTTCATAAATGCTGTTTGGTTCAAGGATATCAGATTCTCCATATGAGGCTTCATTCTCTCCAGAAGGACTTTAGAACAAATCTTATTCAACACATTAGATAAACTAATAGGTCTAAAGTCATCAAATGAAGTTGGGGTTGGTTTTTTTGGTATCAGAGTAATCCAGGTGCTGGAAATCCCCCTTGGAATTTCAGCACCAGAAATGAACTCATTTACCACTTCTATCAAATCTTGTTTGATAATCTGCCAACATTTGGTGTAAAACTTTGGAGAGTATCCATCTGGCCCAGGACTACTGTTCTTATTTAAGCTTTTAATTACCTTTTCCAGTTCTACCTTAGTCACTGGCCTTGCTAATTCATGATTATCATTATCAGTTATGATACCAGGAATCTGACTTAGAAAATGAGTGTCAAAAGTATCATCCAAGATTAAATCAGGTTCACTCAGCAAATCAGTAAAGTATTCAACTGCTTCCTTTTGTATGTCTGACTGAGAATTAATCCATTGACCTGATCTAGTTTTTAGTGTGGTTATGTGGAGTTTACAGTTTCTTTCTTTCACAACCTTGTGAAAAAAAGAAGTGTTATTATCACCTAGCTTATGCCACTTCAATCTTGCTTTTTGTTTCCAGTATTTCTCTTTTTCCTTTAAGACTTTTAGCAGCAGAGCATTTTTTTCATTGAGTTTAACTCGCTCAGAGGTTGAAGGGTTCAAATCATAGTTAGCTTCCTGAGTTCTTAAGTCTTCCTCAGCTTTTGTCACATTTAGATCAATGTTTCCAAATTTATCCCTATTCCATGATTTTAAAACTCTTTTAAGTCTGATAAGCTTAAGGTAAAACTTTAGCATTCCAGTTTCTGACAATGGTGATTCCCAGCTGTCTCTTACCACATTCATAAAATCTTCTCTTAGAAACCAGGCATCGATGAATCGAAATGGCTTCGGGTTAGAAGAGGTAAGATTTGAAACCTGTAGGAGAAGAGGTGCATGATCCGATGTTTGTCTATTTAAAATCTGAATTGAAGAAGATGGAAACTTAGTGATCCAAGAGATTGAGCATAGGCCTCTATCTAGTCTTTTCGAAGTAGGGTTCCGAAGCCTAGAATTACACCAAGTAAACATGTTTCCTACCATATTAATTTCTTGGATTCCATTGGAGGAGATCCAGGAGTTAAAGTCTCTTATACTACCTAAGGCAGGAGAACAGGGCCCTCTATATTCATCTAAAGAAGTTATTGAATTAAAATCACCTATGAAGATAGTGTCACCCTTTGGAATTGATTGAAGGTCAGACCAGAGAACCTTCCTACCATCTCTATTTCTTGAGGCATATATGAAAACTGCCTCCATGTACAGATTCACAGAATGATGCAAAATATTGACATGCATAAACTGATCATGAAAGGAATTCAGAGAGATAGTTAACAAATTAGACCACATAAGCCAAATCTTCCCATTAGGCAGTGTCAAGTTATGAGTGAATGACAGTTTTTTCATGTAATATTCACATTGGGAATTATCGTGCATAGGCTCAATAATACACAACAAATGAATTTTTTTAATCCTGCACAAATTAGTTAGCCTAAGCATTGAAGTGTCCATTCCTCTTAGGTTCCACACTAGAAAATTAACATTAAGGTGTGTCATCATTGTTCACTTGATTTAGAACTTTTTGTAGATGACCTAAGCATCATCTTATTTAACTGACTTAGGTAATTATTTTTCTTAGACTTAGTCTTACCTTGGATATTACCTGGAAGAGCAGAACAGGAGGTTTCTTGATGTGTAGATGTGTTCTCCTCTAGCAGATCCGATGTCTCAGTTTGCAATTCCTTTTCTTTAAAGCTTTCAGCAATCTGCAAAACTGAAAATCTATTCCCCATTTTCCCAGGTTGGGAGAAAGAGTTTTTGTGGTAAGGGCTGTACATAGATAATGAACCAGAGCCAACTTGTATATCATCTTTAGCATAAGCAGTAATTGTTGGCTTAGTAAGTGAAGTATCCTCAATCAACCTCAAAATAGAGTTATCAGAAATTGCCGGGGATTGAGTGTTATTAGTGGAAGTATCTAATTTTTCCTGATTTACCACCACAGGGAAAGCTGTATTGTTCAAATTTTTTGGGGATTCCATCATAACCTCATACTCATTCTCAGGGAGAGCTTGGTCTTCCAATAGTGGTGGTTTATCAAATTTCTTACCCGTTGCCTGCCATAGGTACTGAGGTAAACTATGTTTCAAATTAGGCTCCTGAGTTCTGACATTCTCATTCTGTAAGTTAGCTTTACACTGAACCAGAGAATGGCCTAATTTTGAACAATGACCACAGTAAAGAGCAATGTCCTCATATTCAATCGGGTATTTCTTATTATTGGTCACAGAACCCAGCCTTATGAAACTACTCAGGGGTTTTTGGAGATCAATTTCGACGCAGAATTTAATTGCAGATGGTCTTGTTAGCATATCAGTTGCTTGATCGTTTTTAATGAAACTGCCTATGCTATTCCCAATAGCTTCAATCGAAGCTGTGTTATAGTAATAAAGGGGGGGCTCCTTAATAGTACACCAGATAGGAACTATTGGTGATTCTTTACGAGTAGAGAATTCAGGGGTCCATTTTAGGATTTTCAGAGAGATCCCATTGAAGTTCCAAACACATTTCATCCAGCATCTTTGATAGTCATTTATATGTTCAAACCGAATCAAAACATGTTTGTAATCAAGGGAGCCAAGTTGGTACTTACCTTCGAATCCCACAGTGTTAAATGCCAGTTCCAATTGTTCCATTGTAAGCCTGCCCCTTGTGAACTTTCCAACCAGTGCATTCGCATAATGGGCAGAGAGAGTTGCTATCTGATCATCTGAATACAGGCAAGAGGGCTCCCCAAGGTGCTGTGATTTGGGAATGAGCTCTGGGTTGTTTGGTAAGGTTTTCGATAGCGGAGGAGCTTTGGCTTGAAGAACTGTGGCGAACGTTTTGGTGGGGAATTGAGTGGCCGGAGGGAGCGCCATCTCAGTTGGTGTCCCCAATTGGTACCCCGTAGCTGTACCAAAACGATCAATTGCCGTTGCCGGCGGAAGAGCCGTTACCGGTGAAGGAGCCGTTACCGGCGGAAGGGGGAAGAAGAGGAATACAATCGCGTGTTACTGTTCACTAAAATCGCTTTTCAAGAGAGCCGTTCTTAGGTGCAATTTTTCATTGTATTAGGTTTCATGTAAAATTTGCATACTTTTGTATTGTGTTTGTGCTTTAATTTTTAATTGAATAATTTGATGTATTTGAATTCTATGTTAATATGAACGACAGACAGCGGAATCGGTAGCATTTCGCTTTCTTTATTAATATTCTAAATAAAGTAGTGGAAAGAACCGATGCTGGTTACTTATCTCACTCAATTTTGGTTAAAATTTAACTTCTGTTTTACCTCGATTGTTAATCCCGGTCAAAAGTGTACTTATTGCCGTTGTATTTGCCTCTGTTATTTCTAGAAATATAATTAAGGTAAAAATCCATCCAAAATGGAATGTAAAATGTGTTGTTTCTTGTAGTGGTCGCAATAATAAAAGGACGTTTTTATATGTTGCATGTGTTGTAAAGTATCATTTCACATTATTTCATGTGTCATTATATCTATCACAAATTACAATATGATGATTTAAATAAGGTCACAGAATATGTCACAAATAGACATGCATCACACTATGTAATTGCTGCACAATTTGTTGCAAACAACTATGTATGACTAAATGTAAATCATGTACAGCGCATCACTAACATCCATGCATCATTGTATCTAAATGATGCATAACATGTCGCGAAAACACATGCATCACTAAGTGAAATTGATGCACAACGTGTAGTAAACGTACATGCATCACTAAATGTATCTGCAGCAAAATATGTTGTAAAATAATACTACACCTAATTTTGTGACACAAAAAATGTTGCTTTATTTGCGATATAATTGTGTAGCAAAAATACTACACGGGCTTTCACGACATAACAAATAGTGATGCAAATCGTGTCGTATAAATATGTCTACATTAGGGGTAGGCAACACATTGCATATCACAAAAGGTGATGTTAGTTGTAGTGGTTGTTGATTTATATGTTTGGGATTGTATGTATGATCATGTGTTGAAGAATGTTTGGGTGGTTTGATGAGCTATTGTGTTTTAATTATATGTTCTTCATGTATTGGGTGATTTGGGAGGAGATGAATCTCGGCTGCATAGTCTTATTGATGGGTTGTTAATGACTTACATGAGATTGTTGTTCAATGAGGGTGTTCTTTTTTAAATAGCGTTCATGCTTAGATTATCATGTTTTGAATATCTAGGCTATTTAGATAGGATCTACTTGTTGAATGATAATGTTAGTCACGCCTTGTTTTGAAGATCACATTACCATTTTTTGCCCCATTTTGTTAGGATGCCACCCAAAAGGAATACTTCAGAGAGAGGAAAGTCCACTCAGGTAGAGAATAAGTAAACAGTGAATGGTGCAAACCCTGAACCGGTAACTCCTACTCTTCGAAACCCGGCTATTGTGACCGATGAGTTTATAAGACTATCCAATATCTCCATAACTGCAACATGGAGGTGGGGGAATTTGAGAGAGCTAAAGAGCAGTATACTAGAGAACGATTTTGCATGCAAAGACAAACGGGTGGCTTTAGGATTACTTGAGCACGTGACCTATCTATTGAGCCGAGTAAGTTTAGAGGGGTTCGTAGAGAATTACTCTAAGACTTACATCAGGTGGACCTCATAATTTCTAGCTACTCTTTGGTAAGTCACGGACGAGAACAAACAGAAGGCAATCAAATTCAATCTCGATGACAAGGAGTATCGGATGACACACCGAGAGATAGCATGTACCTTCGGATGGATGTACGGAGTGGAAATCCCTAGTACACACCATTAAGGGATGCCTTTTTCTCTCAGGAACTTTTGGAGACATCTGACATGGACTATTATGAAGAATGTGTGCAAGAGCACTGCCTTGGTTCATCCGGCATTTTGTTATGCTCACCGACTATTGGCAATAGAGGTTTTCTGCCATAGTGAGCTAATGCAATGTCTGAGTTGATGGTCATTGCCTTTGGGCAATGACTCCCGAGGGTATATTTTACCCTAACTTGGTGGGGAACTTTGTACATGAGTGCCTAATGATGGGGGAAAGAAAGAGCTGTAAGATAGCTATGGGCATCATGGTAGGTCTACTGGAATAACACTTAGGTCATTCGGTCACACAAAGAGCGTTGGCTAACTTGTGACGATCAGGTACAAGGTATAATATCATGGACGCGCTTCAAGCAACAAGATACCTTGAGAGGAGCTTCACTAGTCACGACGAGGAGGGAGGCCCTTTGGGGCCGCAAGAGTGAGTATCACTATTTCTCCCATCCTCACTTATGTTTTGACATGATTTTGTTTCATTGGAAACTATACATCGGTTAAGTGTGAGGAAGGGAGTAGTGAGCACTTAGGGAGTTTCATTCTTGGATTTCCTGGGTGCATTTTTATGCTTTTGTTGGTAGTTTTTCTTAATCAATGATGATTTTGGTTTTTGATTGTTGAGGGAATGATTTTGGATGGATATTTGGTGGCATAACATGCTATGCTAGGGCGTCTAGTTTGCATGGGGTAGATTGTTTTGGGATATTGGTGATTTATTTCTTGTTTTGATCTGATCGTTTGTAGTATGAAGCCCACATTGGGGCTTGGTGCTACACAAAAAAAATGAAAATTTTTAAAAATGAAAAAAATATAAAAACCCGGACAAGTTGAAAACCCGAAAGCAAAACTTAGGTAACATTGGGAATAGTCCGAATAGGTAGGAAGACCTAGGTAAAAATGAGAGGCAAGGCCCAGCTAGGCTTACAACCCTAGGCAAAAATGAGAGGCTATGTGGAAAAAGGTGAGAAGTGAGTGCCCTTTGTGTGTTAAAGCTAGGATGAAAACTTGAAAGGGCTCCTAGGAAAAATGAGAGAAATTGAGAAAAAACAAAAAACTAGGTTGACGATACATTTGACTCCTTGGTTGTAACTTGCTTGAGAATCACAAATTACCCCTATGTTACAACCAAGTCGATGACTCTTGGATTTCCATGGTGGATTGTTTTTGGGAAAAGACTCTTTGATTACTTTGGGGATCATTTTGGGAAAAGTAAGCTAGCTTTACACTTATCTTTTTGGCTTACCTTTTTCCACATTTTACTTTTGGTGGTTAGATTTCTTATGTTCTTCGGGGAGTGTGAGAGTTGTGATATTCTTACTTTTTTGAGGGAAACATGGTAATCTAGGAATAAGTTGGATGTCTTGGTTAACTTATGCCTGCACACTATATTTCGCTTAATTCTTTTCTTGCCTTTATTTACTCGAGGACGAGTAAAGGGTTAAGTGTGGAGAGTCTGATGTGCTTCATTTTGTGTGCATTAACCATTACATTCGGCATAGTTTTTAGCTTTTTTTATTTGGTGGATAGCTAGTATTGGTTGAGTTTACGTGACAAGGGGTTTTGATGACCATGTTTGGTTTTTTGGTCTAAATCCCGCGTATTGTAGACTTCATTAGTACTAATAGACATGTTGTATCCACAGGCTCCTAGATATTCCTTGTGATCATCTTTAGTAGGTCGCCCGTGGGTAATTTTGGTTACATTCTATGAGAAGGTCGTTTGTAAGGGTGGTAGAAGATATTGAAGGTCGTTCATAAGGATAGTAGAAGAGATCGAAGGCCATTCACCTCTAGAATGGTAGTATACAAAGGCCACGAATTTCAAGGTGTGGTAGAAGGATATTAAAGCCAAAGATAGGTAGCATTGGAGTTCAAAGTGGCTAACGAAGAAACGGTGGATCGTGGTCCAATGAGTTGTGCTAAAGGCTGAGACTGATCAAAGAAGAATTAGCCTTTAAAGATAATCCATTCAATTTATCTTTTTGAGCAATACAAAATTGACTACTAGAACTCTCAAATAGGACAAATGGTTCACCCATAGCAAAGGAAAGAAGTTCACCCGGCCAAGGCACGAACGGGTCAGCACATGCCGCTTATGCATAACATCAACGCCCCACGCCAACAGTGTTCAGCACAAAGCTATGCATGGCCCACGCCAAATGCTACGACCTGCAAGAACAAGTCTCAATCTACACTCAAAATCGGCTGAGTATGGATGCGCACCGTCCCATTTAGGACGGCTCGCACCGTTTCAAGTCCAAGATGCTAAGACAAGCAGACGGCCTATGCTAATGGCCACGCCCCATGCCATGTTTCTGGGCAGACCAATGCTCCTGATGATGGCCCGCATCAAAGGCCACACCCCGCACCAAATTTCTGAGCAAACCAAGCCTACTAACGGCGGCTTGCGCCAAGACCCATGCCCTGCAAATCAGAAGTTCAAAATCCAACACGCTAGCAGTGGCCTGCATCAAAGTCCATGATCGGCGCCAGATGATATGATGTGGCCTATACCAGATCCAGCATCCTGTGTCGGATGAAGAGGCACAGCCCACACCAGATACTGTAGCTTGCACAGAAGTACGTGCTACAGCCTACGCCATCAGCGATGGCCTACGTGTTATGGGCTGGCCTTGGTCCAAGCTCCTTGGCCTAAGATCCCTCCTCCACACCGCGGGTCGACCCACTTAACATGCTGCTGAGAAGACTAACCGTTCCCAAGTTCCTCATCTCAGAAGTCTTCTTTTTTTACTTGTAAATACTTGTAATAGCTTAGTTATTAATGTAGCGAAGCTATTTCGCCCAAGGTCCAGGCTTACGTACCGTTTTATCCTTTGACCTTATTTTTCCTATGTACCTGGCACTTGTGATAACGTTTATACCGCATATATGTGGAGTAATGAACTTCACACCCGGTTACCTCATTTTTCAATATAAGCTAGATTGAGCTTTCGCTCCACCAAGTTGTTGGTTTCTTCTTGTATTGTGTCCTAACTACGATGGTGTGGACACTCTACTCGAGTGTTTGTGTTTGCTGCTCTTTTCTCGGTGAATCTAGACTTCCACGTCCCTCTAAAGGCCTGGTGTGCTATCTAGCCACCCACTGAGTGCGACATCGTGGAATCTAGGTGGACTCTTTGCATTCTAGCATTGAGTTTCTCACGGTTCTCCTGACCCAAAAGGGGAGACCCGTGACAGTTGGTATCAGAGCTTTAAGATCTTTGAGGTGGAGAAGGATTCTTAAGAACGGTTGAAGAAAGAATAAGATGACAAAACATGTGGGAGACGCGAGTAATAACATGAGATCAAACAGAGAACGACTTGAGGATTTAGAGGCAAGGGCCGATCTGTCAGAGCGGGATGTTGCGAACATTAGCAGGGAGCAGGAAATTGCTCAACGGGAGATCCAATTGCTAAAGGAAGCCGCAGTGAATACCATGGGGGAAAATGACGAGTTAAAGGTAACATGGGCCTTAGCTCGGGATGAACGGATGGTGCTAAGAGCTTCCGTTGAGGACTTGAAGACCCAGGTGATGGTACTTTCAAGGGTCTTGCCTAACTTACCAGATGGGGTTGGTGCTGCCCAGGTAGGAAGGCCGCATGCGAGACACAAAGTACGGGAGCCGAAGGTATACGAGGGGGAACGAGATGCTAATTTGTTGGACAACTACATCTTTGACATGGAGGCATACTTTGATGCGGCAAACATTGAAGAAGATGTCATTCAGGTGTCTACTGCGGCGGCGTATCTAGATGGGGATGCGAAGTTGTGGTGGCGCTTGCTGAAGGCAAGCATGGCGGAGGGAACCGTCCTTCTGGAGTCGTGGGAACAAATGAAGGAGATAGTGAAACACCACGTCTATCCACACAATGTGAAGGAACATGCCCTCTTGAAACTCAAAGCTCTGAAGCACACGAGCACCGTTCAGGAGTATGTACAACACTTTAGAGCCCTCATGCTGCACCTCCCTGATCATCCGGAAGATTACAAACTGTATGACTTTAAGCGCAGGCTCAAGGCATGGGCGAGACTGGAACTCCAACGAGCCAGTGTGCAGAGTTATGATGAAGCGGTGGTCTTTGCAGAAGGCCTGGCAGATTTTCATGAGGACCATCGAAAGGAATCAAGGTCGACAGGTGTTGTTGCCCCAAAGCTTGGTGGCAGGGTTGGCAAGGGAGCGTCGGTTGTCACAAAAAGTGCAGGAAGCATGAGTAACCCCAGAGCAGGGGGCAACATGATGAAAAACCCCACGGTTGGTTGGAAAGTCGTAGGACAGAGCTCGAGCAACAACTCAGGTGGACAATCAAAGTTCAAGGGATGCTACTTGTGCAAGGGACCACACATGGAGAGGGACTGCCCGGACAAACCTGTATTTGTTAATGCTTTACAGACAGAAGGATCAAACTCTACCCAAGAGGCCGGATCGTCAGGTGAGTGTAGCCAGGGAGACCAAGATGGGGAAGAGTTTGAACCAGTGGGAGCCATGAGCTATTATTGCAATTCCTTGGTGGGCGTGCAAATGATAGCTCCCCAGTTATTCAAAGAAAGGTTGGATCGGGATTTGGCCAAGTGGGAGGTGAAACAATGGGTGACCGAGATGGTGGACAGACCGATAGTTGCCTTGACAGAGGATGAGATAGAAATGGTGCAGGCAATGAAGAACAAGAATCAGGGCCTGATGTATGTGGATCTCACGGTGAATGGGAAACCCATAAGGGCCATGATTGATACAGGAGCTTCGCACAACTATTTAGCCGAGTCTGAGGTGGGACGGCTAGGACTCATGCTGGAGAAGTTAATCGGCAGAGTGAAAGCGGTCAATTCTCCAGCACAGCCCATTGTGGGGGTAGCGTGAACGTGCAATATCAAGGCTGACAAGTTCATGGGACAGACAAGTTTCCATGCTATGAAGATGGATGACTTCAAGATCATCTAGGGTTTGGACTTCTTGCAGAGCGCAGATTGCAATATATCCTTACGGGAACACGCTAATCGTAATAGGCGATAACCCATGTATGATTCATGCGCTACCTGGAAGGTCTGAGGAAAAATGGATTTCGGCCATGCAGTTCAAAAAGGGACTGGGACGGAATGAGGAGAGCTTTCTAGAACATCTGTGTTGGGAAGAGCTTGAGGTACAGTCAGGACCGATAGATTCCTCAGTGAAACGGCTGCTGAGAGAGTTTCAGGATGTGATGCCAGATCAGTTGCCCAAGAGACTACCGCCCAAGCGGGAAGTGGACTATGAGATTGAGTTGATCCCAGGGGCGAGGCCCTCGGCTCGTGTGCCGTACAGGATGACTCAGCCAGAGCTTGTGGAGTTGAGGAAACAGCTGACGGATATGTTGGAAGGTGGGATTGTTGTGCCATCAAAGTCCCCTTTTAGAGCACAAGTTTTGTTCTAGAAGAAACATGATGGGTCGTTACGGTTCTGCGTAGACTACTGGGCACTCAACAAAATCATGGTCAAGAATCGTTACCCGATACCCTTGATCGCTGATTGTTTTGATCAGTTATGCCACGCCAAATTCTACACCAGGATCGACCTGCGGTCGGGGTACTAGTAGGTTCAAGTCAAGGAGGGAGATGAACACAAAATCACTTGTGTGACGCGTTATGGGGCCTTCGAGTTCAAGGTGATGCCGTTCGGCCTAACAAATGCTCCAGCTACATTTTGTACTCTCATGAACCAGGTGATGAGGGATTTCTTAGAACAATTTGTGGTGGTCTACCTGGATGATATAGTGGTCTACAGCAACGCATTTGAGGAACACCTTGGGCACTTGCGACAGGTACTTGTCAGGTTGCGAGAGAACCAGTTGTATGCCAAGCCCTTGAAATGCTTGTTTGCACAGAAAATGATAGACTTCTTGTGTCATATTATTGAGGCGGGAAAGATAAGGATGGACCCTAAGAAGATAGAGGCAATCGTGCGGTGGAGGCCTCCAAGCTGTGTTCCGGAGCTTCGGTCGTTCCATGGGTTGGCCAATTACTATCGTCGCTTCGTGAAGGGTTATTCCAATATAGCGGTGCCACTAACGGAGCTGCTCAAGAAGGATAAGGCATGGAAGTGGGATGACCTGTGCCAGCAGGCGTTTGAAAAATTGAAGGAAACCATGTCCACAGATCCAGTGCTGGTGTTGCCCAACATGTCTAAGCCATTTGAAGTGCATACGGATGCCTCAGGCTTTGCGCTTGGAGGGGTGTTGATGCAAGGTGGTCACCCGGTAGCCTATGAGAGCAGGAAGCTACGTGGCGCTGAGACGCGGTACTCGGCACAGGAAAAAGAGTTACTGGTGGTTGTTCATTTTTTACGCCTTTGGAGGCACTATTTGTTAGGGGCATCATTCGTTGTGAAAATGGACAACACGGCGGTGAGTCACTTCTTGACACATCCTAAGCTAAATGGTCGGCAAGCCAGGTGGCAGGAACTACTGGCTGAATTTGATTTCACCTTAGAGCATCGGATGGGAAGAACAAACCATGTCGCTGATGCTCTGAGTCAGCAAGGCCAGTTAGCAGTGGTTCATTGTTTGGCGGCAAGGCTGGGAAGTGAAGTTTCAACCGGGATCAAGGATCGGATACGGGAGAATCTGGCATCTGACGGAGCCGCCACTCAGTTGATTGACTTGGCGATGGAAGGCAAAGCTAAGCAATTCTGGTTTGAGGACGGGCTCTTGTACACCAGGAAAATTGAGTATATGTGTCGAAAGGTGGAGGGCTGAGGATAGCCATTTTGAAGGAGTGTCATGACACGGTGTGGGTGGGACATCCGGGGATAGAGCGGACCTTAGCCTGGGTGCGACGTGGATACTAGTGGCCGTCTATGGAGGAGGACTTGGACTAGTTTGTTCAGACATGCCTGATCTGCCAGCATGATAAGCCGGACCACCAGCAAAAAGGAGAATTACTGGAGCCCCTACCGGTTTCCCACATGTCCATGGGAGAGTGTCTCCATGGACTACATCACTGGGTTGCCAAAAGTCGAAGATATTACAACAATCCTAGTGATAGTGTATCGGTTCTCAAAATATGCCACATTTATCCCTACACCCCAATACATCTCAGTTGAAGAGATGACTCAGCTCTTCTTCAAGCACATTGTTAAATATTGTGGACTACCTTGGGATATTGTCAGTGACTGCGACTCTCGCTTCACTGGCCACTTTTGGACCGAGCTCTTCAAGATCCTCAGGTCAAAACTGAACATGAGCAGCACAGCACACCCAAAATCAGATAGACAAACCGAGTGGTTCAACGGGATGTTGGAGGAGTATCTTTGGCACTTTGTGACCGTCAAGCAAAAGGAATGGGTGAAATTGCTGGATGTAGCCCAATTGTGCTTCAATTCCCAAAAGAGATCTTCAACCAATAAGAGTCATTTTGAAATTGTCATTGGGCAGCAACCCTTACTACCCCACACGGTGGATCTCGCTGTGCGATCCAAAGTTCCTAGAGCCAAGAGTTTTTCACTGGAGTGGAAACAGAACGTAGAAATTACCAAGAGTGTCCTCAAGAAGGCGGTTGCATGTATGAAGAAACATGCAGACAAAAACCATCATTTTGTGGAGTTCCAAGTTGGGGACCATGTGTTGGTGAAAGTGCCTAACCAACACCAGAGCAAAGCCGTTCGTAATAGGGATCCTAGACTGATGAGGAAGTACATCAGCCCTGTGATAATTATCCACAGAGTTGGCAAGGTAGCCCACAAGGTGGACGCCCCCGACTGGTGGAAGACCCATCTGGTACTTCACGTGAGTCTCTTAAAGCCATATCATGAGGACGTAAACCATCCTGGAAGGGGTGAACTACAGAGGACGGAGTTCAACATCCCAGCTCAAGGAAAAAGAGTGGCGGAAAGCATTCTCCAAGTTCGAGATGTGTATCGGGCACATAAGAACCAAAAAGAATACTTGGTCAAGTGGCAGGGATGCAACAACGAAGAAAACACATGGGAGTGAGCGAGGAACCTTTTGGCATTTCAGTCACTTCTAGATGCTTTTGAAGATTCTATGGCACCAAGAATGATGCCAAGATAGGTGAGGAAGGATGTTACGGGGTGGCCTTGGTCCAAGCTCCTTGGCCCAAGATCCCTCCTCCACACCGCGGGCCGACCCGCTCAATGTGCTACTGAGAAGACTAACCATTCCCAAGCTCCTTGTCTCAGAAGTCTTCTCTTTTTGCTTGTAAATACTTGTAATAGCTTAGTAATTAGTGTAGCGAAGCTATTTCGCCCAAGATCCAGGCCGTTTTAGCCTTTGACCTTATTTTGCCTATGTACCTGGCACTTGTGATAACGTTTATACTGCATATATGTGGAGTAATGAACTTCACACCCGGTTACCTCATTTTGCAATATAATTTAGATTGAGCTTTCGCTCCACCAAGTTGTTGGTTTCTACTTGTATTGCATCCTAAGTATGACGGTGCGGACCCTCTACTCGAGTGTTTGTGTTTGCTGCTCCTTTCTCGGTGAATCCAGGGTTCCACGTCCCTCTAAAGGCCTGGTGTGCTATCTAGCCACCCGCTGAGTGTGACATCTATGGAATCTAGGTGGACTCTTTGCCTTCTAGCATTAAGTTTCTCACGGTTCTCCTGACCTAAAAGGGGAGACCCATGACACTACGGCAGGCAATGGCTGAACTAGGGTTTATTCATTTTTAGCCTATTTTGGGCCTATTCATAATCCCAATCCCCTACTACTATAAATATTTCCTTAGTCTACTAGTTTAAGGAGGTTATATAATTTTTAGACTTCATCTAGTATTAGGAGAGCAATCATCTAGTATTAGGAGAGCAACTCTAAAGAGAGAAACACTCTCTCATTTTCTTTGCTTTCCTTTTATTTTTTCTTTAATCCTATGATATGTAATTCAAATCCATTTTTGAATTCCATATCCATGGAGTAGTTTCTATAGTTTGGGGATAAATTTTAGGCGCATGATTTAATCTTTGTTTTGTGAGATTTTATAGTTCATCCTAATTTTGTGTCCATGATATTATTATGACTTGTTCTTGAATATTTGAATTTCATAGTACACCACATTAGCGCACACTTTGGGCTATATTCATGTATGGTTAAAATATCCATGCACCCTTAGGAAGGGAAACCTAGATGTTAGAATGGGTAAGGGAGTACGTTGTGCGAGTGTGTGCAGGGAAACCCAAGTGTTGCTCTGACTTATTTGACATCGCATCAGTCTAAGCTGTTTACATAAAGTAGCCCAAGAGGTTATGGGTAGAGATAGTGAAAAAGTATCAAGATAGGGTTATAAGAGGCTCTAGTGTTATAGATAAGGTGCCAATTACCCTTGGCCTAATTGATAGGTGACTGGGAAGTAGTTCATTCATGGAAGAAGCCTAGGATGTAATCACATAGGGGAGAAACAGACCTACAAAAATGGTCGGGCCTTGTTGTACTCCTCTAATTACGATGACGGTGTCGATAGAGGGTTGCGAGCACACCCGATGTGATAGGTACGGGAAATTGTATGCCATTGGACACATCATGTGCTATGAACACCTTATTAGTTTTATCTAAATCTCTATGTGAATGAATCGTGGATCGAAACATTAGATTAATCATGTTGCACAATAACTTCCCAAGTGCTTAGCTAATTAGATTACTTGCTTTTTAATTTCATGTTCTGTAGTTGTTAGTTTGAAAAACCCAAACCCCTTTTTGTATGCATTTACTAGCTATTCCTATCACTCGTATGGATTGACGAACCATACAAGCTTGTGTTTTCATTGGTACTTAAGCCCTAGCATCTCTGAGGATAAACCCTAGGTTTACTGCTAACTATCCTATCAGTAGCGTAGTAGTGAGAACGAGTGCAAAACTATAAATTTCTATCTTTGATACCCTCCACTCGGGTTAATTCTAAGCAATAGTTTTAATGACCTCAGGTGGAGGTGGGTCAATATCCAACAATATATTCAAGTAACTTATCAATTGGTGGCAAGGGGTAGCTATCCTTGGGACAACATCTATTCAGATCGGTGAAATCTTTGCACATCCGCCATGCTCCGTCATGTTTCAGGACCATAACTGGATTATCTATCCACTATGGGTAGAACACCTCTTCGATTACATCCACCTTCAATAACTTCTCAATTTCTTCCTTGATGGCCTCAACTCTCTCGGGGGCAAACACCCTCATTTTCTGTTTCACTAGTTTTATTGAAGGGTCAATATTCAACTTGTGCACCGCCAAGTTCGAGGACACTCCTGTGAGGTTAGATGTATTCCAAGAAAAGACATCACCATATCTCTCCAACAAGTTACTCAATTTTTATTTGGCACTCTCAATTTCCCAATAGTTACTGTTCCAGCATCTTGAATACGCATTGCTATTGTATCCGCTGGGCCAACCTCTCCATGTACTGAAACCACATTCGTTTGTCTCCTTGCCTCTCTCACGGGTGTAAGGTTGCAACTTCTAGCCACAACTTGACCTCCTCAAATAGAATTTATCCCCCTATCAATAGGAAATTTCATTATAAGGTGATAAGGTTACTAAACTGCTCGAGCCTGGCACATTCACGGTCTTTGGAGGTTCATATTATAGGGGGAATGGGCGTTAATGACTGCAAAATTACAATCTATCGTTACTCATTTATCTGCATCATATACTCGAACCGATAGGGTTATCTCCCCTAGTGGAAATATAGGGTTCCTTGTGAAACTAGATAAAGGCGAGGTTGATTTCTTCAGATTACCACGCCCTATATCCAACTGATCAAAAACAATTAACGAACATTACTTCTACCCCACTTCCATCGTCAATAATCACCCTTTTTACTAAAGGCGTTCCAATCACCGCCGAAACCATGATAGGATCAGCATATGGTGTCTGATCTGGGACTGCGTCAGCCTCCAAAAATGTCACAGTCTCATCTGGCCAAAACTTTTTATGGCGTGGTTCTTCTGCTGGGAATTTTTGTGCACCCTCTCTCATTATAGAATTTGAGGATATTTATCCCACAATCCCATTGATGACGTTGATCACCCTTCGAATTGGTGGATTTTTGCCATTCCTATTTTTCTGATTGCCACCTTATTGTTCCTGTGACCTTTCCTGCCTTCCCTCTTGTCCTCTATCTCAAATTATTGGTTCGCGAGGGTCCCTACCCCCATTATTCTGCTTGTTTCTTCAATACGAATGCCATTCCATCCAATCGTTTCTGGGTCTTGAGAGTCCAGTATGATTATTCTGGGGTCCTAGGCCTCAGAACCGTCTTTCTCTCTCACAACCTTCAATCTACATCCTTAACTGTGCATAGTCGTTCGTGTCATGGCCATAATCCATATGATGGTCACAATACCATTTTTTTGCCCTTCTGGCCATCACAACATTTGGTGTGTTTCTCATAGGTGGGGGTAGCCGAAACAATCCTCTATATATGCTAAAGATCTGTGCAGGGATTCTTTCCCCAGGTGTTGGTAGCATAGGAGCATACCTCTCGAAGCTTGGACTAGTTGCTTCTATAGGTCTCTTTTCTCGAGAGTCAACACTTATTCCAGACTTCTCTACGAGGCTATCTCCCTTCTTTTTAGTGGCCTCTTCTACCCTCGAGTAATGTTCCAATACCTCCTGGAGTTTTTGTAAGGTGTGAAGGTATTCATGCTCAAATATTTGTACAGTTCCAAGGATTGCATCCCTAACAAATATGCGTAAATTACTTCATTCTCCGTGGTATCTATTACCCCCAAACTCTCATCCACATATCAATGATAAAAGGCTTTCGTGCTTTCTCTCATTTTCTGTTTAGTTTGATAAAGCTTTAACAAAGTCTTTGTGAATTTTTTCTTCTGCGCATACTGACTTAATAAAACTCTACTGAAGTCTCTATAGGAGTGTAACAAACCCCTTGGTAGCTTGTTGAATCACTCTTGAAACTTCCCTTGAAGGTAACTCCTAACAAATTTACATGTTAGCTTTTCTTCAAAATCCCTCAAGTTCATCAAACTCAAGAACGTTTGAATGAACTCTCAAGGATCTGTCTCACCATTGTAGGTAGGAAGTCCCTGCGGGGCGCTTTACATCTATTGGTCAATGAACCTCAGTTATCACCGAGATGAAAGGCGATCTCGTTGCCTGGCCCATCTGCCCGATCAATCTATATAACTACTATTTAAGTGAATCACCTACATATGTTGCCAATTCTTGTTGTCTTTCAATCATATTCAATCCTCATTTTTTTCCTCCAAACTATGTAGGGCATGTAAGTTGGGCACCCATATACCTAGAATTTTCCCAAGGGTACATGACCCCAAGATAAATTGGTAACTGCTCATAAGGATTATAAGACCCTTGATTGGCCATCACATTCTGTAATCTCATATTTCCATATCTCTGGACTCCTGAAGAAGTTACCATTCCATAACATGTCTCAACTTATAGGAGTGTAACTATTGAGGTTAACGGGGCTAGCAGAAGCATCGAATACACCATTGCCTGCGAGTAATCTGGGAAAGAAGGCTGAGGCCTTGCCTGTAACATTTCTCCTGTATACGCTGGGTAAGGGTAAGCTATCCTGGGCTGACACATTAAGCTTGATATCATTTTTGTAGGCATGGATGGTATTACATCATTCGAAATATTTATACCTCTCGAGGGAGGGGTAACTCGATATCCTGTTGCAGCCAAGACATGCACTACTTGTGTCAAATCCTGACTCGGGCCCATCATTCCCATGCTTTGATTCCCCTGCATAGTTCATTTCTAAGCCTCCATATAAGAATCAGCAGAAACATCTGTGAACCTTCCGTCTCTATCATCTCGTGAACCGGCTGGTCCGCTCTAAAAATGTCCAATATTCCCAACTCACTGCTCCATGATAACTTCTGGGCATCTCGAGAACCCCACAACATCCACTCAAGAAGCTTCAACAACCTGCGGATCAGGCCGACTTGAGATATGTACCCTTTCATGCTCCGTAGCTGAGACAAGCACCATCCTCGAATCAACTATCGATACTCAAACCTCCCCAGTCTCAATACCTGGCATCTCCTAGGGATTGGCCATATCGTTACCGGCTTCGATACCCTTTAACCTCAATCTCTCACTCCTTCGAGTAACCGTAAACATAAACCAAGAAACTCAACTCTGACTTAATTGTCCCCACAGACGGCCCAAATTGATGTGTCTGAGGCAATCAAACAACCAGTAGGCTTGAGCTCCTTAGTTACGACCTGCAATAAAACTGTCCCCCAGAGGTCAGTCCTCCGATGTTTAAGTCAATAATGAGTATATGCACAATTTTCAAGATAGGATGAATACATAAATGAACTCATACCTGGTATTTGTATGGTCTTGGCTTAACCGTATTTTACATTAATTATAACCCTTTAATGCCCTATAAATGTGGCATTGATTGGTTCCAATTAGGCCGATATTAATACAACCCATTGTAACGTTTGGACACAACCTCTATCAATTCCTAAGAGCAAGTCCAACAGCTTCCTTATAATGGGTATTTTCATTGATTATAGGGATTTTACATGGTTTTTCAACTCAACAGCTTCCATATCTCATTCCCTACAATAGAAGTTTTGATGAGAGAGAAGATTTCACTCACTATATTTGTAGACTGTAAACAAATACAGGGAATGGAAATTTAATGTAATTCTAATTGAATTCATCAAATCATAACACAATATTCATTTTTCTATTAAAAATTTAATTCTCCTATTTCCCTCACTCTTCCATTTCTATAAAAAAGTACCTTCGACTTCCAACAATTTTTATAGAGAAAACTACAACAATCTTATTTATATTTTTTGCAGAGTTTTATCAATAATGGTTTGTTTAGAAGATTGAAACTAATCTCTTTGGTTTATAGTTGCTAGGGGTGGAAAAATAAACCCATAACATGTGGGCCAAGCGGGTTGTCTATTATTAAACTCGGGTGGGCATGGGTAAAATGGGTAATGGGTCAAATAGGTAGTTAAAAAATATGGGTTGAACGAGTTGGGTGTGTGGGTTGACCATGGTTTACATGTCATATGGGTTGGTACATAAACCCATAATGTGGGTTGAACCCCACGGGTTCACCCATTTTTACCTGTTGATCGGGCTTCAACCTGACCCTTTTTTACCCAACCCATTATTTGACCCGTAATAAAATGGGTTGAAGTAGGTCATACCCATAATTTTAATAACCATTTTACCCAACCCATATTTGACATGTCCGGCCATTTGCCACCTCTAATTTATAGTTTATTATTTTTTGAATTTTTTTAATGTTGTTACCTTTTATTTCAAAACGGGCGAATGTATAATAAGAATACCAAAAGGAAACTAGTTCTAATTAACATCAAAATTTTACTTTTGAAATTTGTTATATTGATTGTTTTAAAAAAACTAACTTAATTTTTATATATAATATATTTTGAAGTTGTTAAATTGAACTCTTAGCTTTAAATGAAAAAGTAATTTTAGTGTAATAAATGTCATATTATGTAAAATAGGGAATCTATTGGAATTGAGCCAAAAAAATATATAAGGGATATTGATTTTCATTCCCTATTCTAGAGAAAAGTTTAGGGAATCTGTTGGACTTGCTCCATCACCCTAACACTAACTCATACAAACTCTTCATATTCTAAAACATACACATTAATGGCACAATAAATGCTAAGTAATAAATGCTGCAAGAAAGAGTGAAATGGATATTCTCACTACATGGGTTTGAAAGCTTCAATCAATTGCTCCCAAGAGATTAACTTAACTTCTACAATCCATACTAATAATCACAATCAAACTAAACATAATCCAAAGTAAAATAAGATGATAAATAAGGAGAAACTAGGGTTTCAAAAGGGGAAAAGTCAGGAAGAAGAAGATATATGAGAGAGAGGAAAAGATTTGATATTTATAGTACAAGAAAGCAAAAAGGTAATTCTAGTTAGCCATCTGTCGTGACTCACAATACAGGCGTCGCAACTCGCGATGGACGCCAAGTGTTGAATCTTCATTTCTTTTTCTTTATAGTCTAAACAAGTCTTCAATTCTTCAAGTCTTCAGATCTTCAAAACTAGTCTTCAAAGTCTTCAAATCTTGATACAATTGCCTTGTCACACAAAATTCCCTTGAAATGTAATAAGAGCAAAAAAGTCGCTCTTATTTCTCCTAAGAGAATTTCAAGGCAAAATACAAGATCTAGAATTAAAAAAAAGTGTACAAATGTGAGTCTGAAACGTCCCAAAACAATCATATATAATGAATACAACAAACCTCCCCATACTTGAACCTTACTTGTCATCGAGTAAGAAAAGATTCAAGAACACAAAGAAATTCACATATTCACATTTTAACACTAATATTCCCCCAATAAAACCTCACAAAAACTCTCATGATCATAAATCCCAAAATCGAAGATCAAATGAGATTTTTTTCACACAACACCAATTCCTAAATCTACCCAAACCTACCACCTAGCAATTCACTAAAACATATCCAAATCCCAAACTGATAATCCCAAAGTCCAATGGAAGAAAATGAAGTCAAAATCATATCAAAGGTTTAAGCACATACTTCACTCCATACCAACATATCAACCCAAAAACGAAGTACACAAAGAATCAGGAATTTCATAACCATACTTTATTTTCCTGCTAAGTTACCCAATCCCAAGAAGTCCTATGATGTTAGGTTACCCGATTCATCCATGTGTCCACTGCAACCTTATGACTCTATAGCCGGAAAATGAGTAGAACTGTAACAAAAAAAATCTTTTCTTTTCTCTCATTTTCTCATTTTGCCTAGGAGCCCTTTCTGGTTTTCATCCTAGCCACATAGCATATTTATTTTGGCTTACATCTCACCCACATTTAACCTCTCATTTTTACCTAGGCCGCCCTTTCGGGCTTTTGACCTATCCGGGCCCCCAATGTTGCCTAAATTGCCCTCTTGGATTTTCAACTTAGCTGGATTGATTTTTTATTTTTATTTTCTATTATTTTCAATTTTTTTTCCAAATTTTCAAGTTTTTGCAATAAAAGAAGCAAAAGCATCCAAGTGTACATGCAATTAATTCCTTAAACCCCTCCCCACACTTAAAACTTTGCATTGCCCTCAATATAAACATGAAAGGAAAAAAAAATCCATAAATCAAAGGGGGGAAGTATAATAACTCACGATCAAGAGTGGGATGAAGAACCACCATCACCGAGGTAGCGCCTTTGATACTGTGCAATCCACTCCTCATTCCTCCCGCGACTCTCCCAACGCCTCTCGGGCTCAGGCTCTGGGACTTGAATGTCGCCCATCTGCGTCTACATGTGATAGACCTGGGAGGAAAGATGATCAATATCCTCATCCATGTCCATCAGGCTCCTGGATATAAAACAAAATTGAGCTCAACCTGCCCACAGAATCCAAACTCGACTGTGTGCAGCAGTCGACTGTAGAAGTTCAAAGAGGGTGGAGGAAAGTCGTCATGCATCTGCTTATCCTGATGTGGAGGGGGAGAATATGTGCCATGCATATGTGCATCCTACTAATGTAGTGGGGATGATGGTGCGGCAGGATGGAAGGGAAGGACATGCTCCTCGGTCTGGACTGGTATCGAAAGCAGATTCTGAAGCTCCCGCTCAAAATTGGCCCAGCAAAATGCATCCGGCTATATCGCTAAATTAGCAGCGGGTGTTTTGACCTCTAGCTTAGTCTAATGAGACTGAGGAGGCTTCATGAAGGTGATCTCGTTCCTCCCATACAACCAGTGGTATTTTCCCTGCACAACTGTGGCATTAATGAGGCGGTACTTATGCATCTGTGATAGAGTGATGAGGTATAACTCACCCCTGCCCAGACGCTTAATACCTAGAAGAGTGGTGACCTGTAAGTACTCTACGAGGAGGGTGATCATGCCTCGCATCGATATCTCACCTTTTTCCTTCTCCGTTGTGCCAAAAACTCTCTCAACCCATAACTTATACCACTTTCAGTAACATTTTCCCTTGCTAGTGAGGTTCCATAGGTAGCGGATATCCTTGTTGGGCACATTCGTCGCCTCTGCTTGACAGAACAATGTGCCTGTCAAGAAGTGACGCACAAAGCAGAGAGCGGGGTGGATGATGATGGTATTCTTGTCTCTCATATCCCAAACTCTTCTTGTGATGGTATACCAAAAGGCTACGTCATCCTGGAGAGTGGGGGTCGGAGCCTCTGGATAAAACCATGCTCAAATGTTTGTCGTGTCCCAACCAAATGCCGCCTCAATATTTGAGACGGTCATTCATAAGATATGTCATTGGGATGAAACTGGATGAACCTCTTGCATGGTTTCTCTCTTCCCCGATCATCTCTCTTATACACTATCACAGTGGCGAAGAACTCTAGTGTGTATCTCTAATATGTGGGTGCGCCGGAGCTCATGAAACCTCATAAGCCTCATTTGGTGAGAAGGCAAAGGACCGGCTCTCTCAATCCGAGTGTCTCCAAGGCTCCCACATAAAAAAAGTTAGTTTCTTGAATTTTTCGCATAGCCATCCTCTCCCATCTCTCTGCATATTTTCCTGTGATCAAGCGCAAACCATAAACATGTATGGAGTTGGCATCAGGGCTAGCTCCAAGGCCAAAGAGAGAGGTGGAGGTGGAGCGGATGAGCTCGCACCTAGAGTAACACATTGTCTTTTCGGTGCCATAACTATCACCATAGAAAAAAAAATGTCAAACTCACAAGGACATAAGAAGATATAATCACCACTACAAAATTATCCTATGAAAAATATCCAACATGTAGCGACAAATATCCAAGCATCATTATAGAATTTAGCAATCACACTCACAATGATAAAGTCCACACACTACAATCAACAAAATGTAACTATAAAGATGTAAGAATATTCATATGTCAATACATGTAAAATCAAATCATAATTCATTACTAGATAATTCCATCAGCATACTTATGTCATATCTCACCATGTGTGGCCATATAATGCAACTGACTATCAGCTTGAGATCATAATATAGCTAAACATTACTTATGTAATTTCTAAAAAGCACATCCATATCCATTAACATTTTGTCTAGTCGAAACTATACAATTCCAACAATCCTATTGTTCTTGGCCGAAGTAAATAAGCATAAGCATCATCCATCAAGCATACATCAATACCAAGCTATAATCACATTCCTAACAATCAAGTCCATACAATGAACACAAACATATCACTAAAATTTTAAAAATTCACAAAAATCATCATCGACACAAATATCACAATTCAAGAATATATAAGTGAGGAAACTAGTGAGGTCACAAGTAATCCGAGCCTTAATCAAGGATATATTTGATTTTCAGAATATGGGGGTGATTTAGGAGTGATTTTGAGGTTGAAATGGAGTGGGAATTGTAATAGAATGAAATCAAGTTAAGATTGGGGTGATTTGTGGCCGGAATGGTGGAGAAACGGTGGAGAAGTGGTGGTTTAGGGAGTAGAACGGCGGAGAGAAGAAAGGTGTTGGATGAAAATGATGAGTTCTACACGTTTTATTTCAAATTGGCACAGTGTTGCGACTAAGGACATATGCGTTGCAACTCATGACGAAGAGTCAAAATGGCTCTAAAAGTTAACCTTCTGTCGTGATGCGCAACAGGATTGTCGTGACTTGCTACAAAATGGACCTAAGAGTTGCAAATTTTTATAAAAGTTTCTGATTTTGGTCGGATTGTAAAAAAATGGCGTGACTCGCGAGGATCTGTCGCAACACGTGACAAAATCTTTATGTCTCGTGACAAACTTTAACTAGGATTTCATATTTTCAGAAAGAATTTTGATTCTGGTCTTGACTCGCAAAATATTTTTCCTAGGAGTTGGCATTTTTCATAAAACTTTTGGAGTATGGTCGGGACTTGTTATAAAGTCTTCACGACTCGCAACAGATTGGAATGAGAGTTCACATTATACCAAAAGGTTTCTAATTTTGGTCGAGACTCAAGACCCATTATCGTGACTCGAGACAAACATTGATTGGGAATTGTGAAATTCCCCTTTTCGTTGCGACTCGCGATATATATGTCACAACTCGCGACAGATAGTGTTTCCCAATACTTAGAAAAAATTCCAGTTTTAGACTTTCCTGGTTTATCTTCCTTTATCATGGCTCTCATTCTTTCATTTATCTAATGAAATGCACTTCACCTTGCTACAAAATAATGGGAAAACACAACTGGGAAAAGAACAAGACAAAATAACGAAAAACAATGACAAAAACAAAATGGAAACATCGACAGAGAGTCGTAAATGACAATCCGGATGATCAAAGCCAATTTTACTTAACGCGTTCGGCACGACTTACTCCCCTAATTGGATTTATTCACAAAATGAACCGAGGTTATAGGTATCTTTTTCTTGATCTTGGTTGAAACATTTGGGATCTGCATCATCCCCCAACAAAACTCGGCGCACAATATCTAGGCCTTCCCCGTGCTCTTTCAACATGCCCAATAACTCCCTTTTTTTCTCCACCGTAATATCAATTGAATGGGAAATTGAGGGTTTGTCTCATTCTCCCAGAGATGAAAATTTAGGAGCTTTCGGTGGTGGTTTGCACTCTACCACCGAAGTCTTTATATGAGAAGGATGGAAACCCACTTTTGTTGGCATTCTGTGGACACATGAAGGGTGTTGGATGTTGTCTTCCCAAGAGAGTCTTCATCGTTGTTGTTTTCCTTTAAGTTAGTACTAGCAACATTTGCAGTAAAAGCGTAATTCAAATCATCATCTAAGGAAACATTCAAGGAACTACCATATTTGGGCTCAAACACATCTTGTTCTATATCATTAACAACATCAATAGCTTGGAAAGAGTGGTATCTACTAGGATGATCAATATATATGTTTGTGTCAAATTCTACTTCCGCCCATTAAATTCCATGTTAATGTTCCATAATGCACATCAATTATTGTCCTCTAAGTCTTTAAAAATGGCCTACCTAATAGAATAGGTGTGCCATGATTATCACTCTTCATATCAAGCACATAAAAATCAGCGGGGAATGTCAAAGATTCTACCTTCATCAACACATCTTCACAATACCTTTTTGGGTATGTGCTAGAGTGATCAGCTAGTTGGATAACAACCCCAATTTTGTGCAAAGTGCCCAGATTTAAACTCTCTACAAAGAATGTGGGATCACATTAATTGGAGCACCTAAATCTAGCATGGCCTTTTAAACATGTTTTCCACCTATCACACAAGGGATGATAAACATTCGCGGATCATCACATTTAGGGGGCAATTTATCATTAAACATGGCAAAGACATGCTCACACTTTCCACTCTTACTCTTACTCGTCATTTTTTTATCCTATTGACGGCAAAAAATTTCTTAAGAAATTTAGCATACCTAGGAATTTGATTTATAGCATTCAAGAGTAGAATGTTTGCCTCGCATCTACGAAAGACTTCCTAGATGTACTTGTTATCCTCCTTCTTTCTCCTATCCTTCGAAGCCTCCAGAAATGGTGGTTATGGCACATAGATAAGAATCTCGAGTGGATGAGGTTTCAGGGTTTTATCCCGACCTTGGCACAATTGTCCCCCTCTTCAATTTCCTTCCCCTTGCTCACCTTCTCTTTGGCCAACTCCTCGGCATCCTTCTAAAGATCTTCATATTTCTTAAGCACCCACTCAACAAAAACTTTGCCCTCAGGTTTCTTCACCTCCTTACCGCTCCTCAATGAGATGGCACTCACATTTAGGGTTAAGCTCTGATTGGGAAAGAAGTTTACCTGAATCTCTTTACTCCAACCGGTTTAAGATTTGAGACATTTGAATCACTTGAGTCTCCAAATTCTTGATGTTTGACTCGGCCTTCTCTTTAAACTTCTTGGCTTTGTCCGCACACAAGCTCAATTTGCCAGTGGCTTGCGTCACCTCATCTTTTTACAAGCCCAAATTCTCACCTTAATCACAAGGCTTGTCTTGGATGCTTGGGAAAATGTTTTGTTGAGACCGGTGTTGTTGTTTTTTAGGGCGATATTGTTATGCATTTTTCCCTCCTTGAGAATTTCCATACCAGACATTTGGGTGATCTTGATTACCCGCATTGTTAGGCCAATTTTGGTATCCTTGACCGCCTTAACAGGCATAGAGATACATATAGAAAAGCAAGTAAATAAGGGGGGGGGTTTCCTAAGTTATGAAAATAAATACAAACAATTAGCTTATAAAGATAAATATGCTAATCATGTAACTAACTACTAAAATATTATAAAATCAACAATGACAAAGCCTTGTGGACAATTGACTCCCAATTCTAAACCTCATATAGATAATATAATCATTCACTCATTCAATCACATTCATTACCTATAGTGAATGCCATCACTTCCATTTTGAAGCCAAACATTCCTTTCTTCGTAAGAGTAATTCAGAAAAGTGATTAATGACTATTTGCAAACCTCATTAATGATCACTTTAGACGAACAATGCCTAAAGATATTTCATCAATGAAATCATACACAAAGAACCATAGATTCGATATTAACTACAAGTATTCTACCAAATGCATATCCATTTAACCAAACAAATCATTTATTAGGTTTAGCCTAGAGCAATTAACATTCAAGATTCTACCTTCTAGTGCTACCTTAGGATAAATATGATAACAAGCCACATTCACATACTCGTCTAGCAATATTAACATTACATTACACAACAAGAAGTTCTAATTCCATGTTCTTGGACTTTCAAGCTAAAGAGCTAAGAAATTATACACTTTCCTACACTCTTAACACCAAATCATTTAAACACTTCATATTCTCAAACAACCTATAGCATGAATGAAGTAAACATACACATTAATGACACAATAAATGCTTCAAGAAAGAGTGAAATAGAGATTCTCACTAATAGGTTTGGAAGCTTCAATCAATTGCTCCCAAGAGATTAACTTAGCTACTACAATCCATACTAATCATCACAATTAAAATAAACATAATCCAAAGGAAAATAAGCTGAAAAATAAGGAGAAACTATGGTTTCAAAAAGGGAAAATTCGGGAAGAAGAATATATTTGAGAGAAGATATATGAGAGAGGATACGATTTGCTATTTATAGTACAAGAAAGCAAAAAGTTAAGTCTAGTCAGCTGTCTGTCGCGCCTTGCGACACAGGCGTCGCGATAGACACCAAGTGTTGAATCTTTATTTGTTCTTCTTTCTTGTCTAAGTCTTCACTTTAAAAAGTTTTCAATTATTCAATTCTTCAAATATTCAAAGCTAGTCTTCAAATCTCGATACAATTTCCTTGTCACACAAAGTTTCCTAGAAAAGTAATAAGAGCTCAAAAGTTGCATTTACCTCTCCTAAGAGAATTTCAAGTCAAAGTACAAGATCTATAATACAAAAGTGAGTCCAAAAGTCCCAAATAACCATATAAAATGAACACATCAATGTCTTTGACGTAAATTAGTTGTTGATGAAAAATTGTTTTTGCACAGCCTCAAATCAAGAGTATTATCTTAGGTTGAGCCGTTAAAATTCATATCTTCCTCCAGTTGGGAGAGGGATCTGTGCTACTAATCGCCATATATCCTGCATAGGAAATATTTGAGTAGTTAATACCAATATTGTATCCTGATTTAACCGTGTATTTACTGTCTGTTGCAGGATGCCATATCCATCGGTCCAGGGATTAAAAGTTGATGTTCCTTGGTAATAATGGAATGAGAGCAGACTTCTCTTGATTGAAATTATTTCGTATATGCTCTTCATTCTACGATGTGCCATCATCAGACATGAGGTGGGATAGAGTGAGATCCAATGGGAAATTTTCTAGCTATGAACATGGTCTCTGATTTTCCAACATCAAAGACATAAATCACTCTTTATGCTTGTGTCTGTTTTAGGTCTGATTTTTCTCCCAATACCTTAGATAGTAACTTTCTTCCATCCAAAATAGATCTCTATACATGTGATGGTCCTCATCCCAAATTTTCATTTAAAGAGGTAGATGGTGGGAAATACTTAGCTTTCAGAAGCCGGGTTATTGTGAAGTTGGGATTGACAAGCATATAGCATGCTTGTTTTCTTTGCAGCGTGGTGTTGAAGACTTTTAGTTATTTAAAGCCTAATCCCCTTATACTCTTTTGTGAACATAGCTTAGCCCATTTTACCCAGTGAATATTTTTCTTTTGAGGTGTGCTACAAAACCAATAACAACTGAGTAGCTTATATATGTCATCAACAAGATTATTAGGTTGAAAAAAGCATGGCATAGTATAAGTAGAGATTTCATGGAGAATCGATATGATGAGTATCTCTTTTCCACCTTTGGACAGTTGTTTATGTCCCCAACTTTCAACTTTCATCCATATTATGTTTTTGATTCCTTCCAGTGCAACAACTTTTGATCGTCCAAAAACTATTGGAAGTTCCAAGTACTTACATGGACAACTACTTCAATCATTTTCATGGTTCCTAGGATCTGCGTTTTAATCTGATCACTGGTGTTAGGGCTAAACATTATTGAGGATTTATTTAGATTTATCTTATGTCTTGAAGCTTCCTCAAATAATTGCAGAATTTCTTGCACCACAACTGCTTCCTGCGGGGTTTCTTCTCCTAATATCAATGTATAATCTGCAAACATGAGATGTGATAGAGTTTATGCATTTCCTACGATTATGATTTCATGCAGCATTTCCTACAATTATGATTTCATGCAGCATTTCATCCCCATGACCTACTTTTATCATTTGCAAAAGAACCCCACTGCAAATGATAAATAGGTATGAGGATAGTAGATTACTCTACCTTAACCCTATAGTGGGTAGAACTCTTCTGAAACATTGTCCATTAAGCAGAAAGGATAAGTGTACCATTGAGATACAATTTTCAATTAGATTTATAACGCTGGGTCAAAACCTATCTTCTCTATTACCTTGAGCAAAAACTTCCATTCAATTCTATAAAATGATTTGCTCATGTCCAACCTGATGGACATCTGTCATTTTTGTCCTGCCGTTTCTTTTAATATGGTGGTAAGCTTCATTTGCAATTATGATATTGTCTGAGATCAATACGTTTTTGGAAAAAGCGCTCTGGTGGTTTGAGATCACCTTATCAAAGACCACTTTAAGCCTATTAGCTATGCATTATTATATGATTCGATAAAATACATTGTATTCTGTAGGTTTTTTCACTTTTGGGATGAGAACGACAAACGTATCATTTAGATTGCTCATGGGTTTGCCCTTATACAGATACTGCAATTCTTCTTGTGTAACCTTTGGTCCCACAATGTTCTAATATTGTTGAAAAAAGGATGGGGGCATACCATCAGGCCTCGGTGATTTGTTTGGAGCCATACCCTCTAAGGCAGCTTGTATGCCACTCGGTGTATATAATTTGGTTAGATTTACATTCACGATCGACAAGACTTTTGAAGAGATCACACCTGCCAAATGGTCCACTATGATTGGGGACGGTTGCGATCCCTCGAAGAGTGCTTGAAAGTGGCATGAGATAATATCTTTTATATATTTTTCCCCTGTGCACCGTCGCCCATGATGATATTTTAACCCATGAATGATATTTTATATTTCTTAGCAAAAGAACGGATGAAGTATATGTTTTTGTCTCTTTTTTCAAGCCAATGTTGTTTTGATCTTTGCTTCTACCGAGCTTCTTCCATATCTAGGTGTTTTTCTAACTCGAGCTTTAAATATGCCATTTCTCTATAAACTTCAGCAGTGACAAAACCTTGTTGAAGCATGTGAAGCTAATATGTGATCTCTTCTTTCTTTTTATGTTGATTTTGGATTCTTATTTTTCCCTAGATACCAGGCCCTTTGAGTATTCCTTGATCGCCAACGGTATTAAATAAAAATTCAAATTAAAATTGTTAAGAATTAAATGAAATTAGTAATACATGACATCAAATTAGTGTACTTAAAACATCAAATAAATATACCAAAAAACACATCAAAACAAAAAAGTTAAATATCAAATCAAAAAAAATAAAAATATACATCAAATTAAAATACGTAAAGATCAAATGAAAAATACTAAAATAAACATTAAAATAAAATAGCTTAACATCAAATAAATATACTATAAAACACATCAAACTAAAGTAGAGTCCATATCTTAAAAACTAATCTTTCCATTAGCTATGGAAAATTCAAGGATTCAAGTGCAATTTTATGAAAAAGGGATGAAAATTTGACTTTTATAATTTGAGTCTTATTTTTGTTATAAGCTTTAGATAAAAAAATATCAATTTTGACTTTTTAGACAACCTTTTATGCCGTAAAATCGTGTTGGTCTCTAATCTACTCTCCAAGTTGGTTTAGGGAAATTCTGAGTCAAAGGTCATTGTAATATTGACTTTTGGGGATTCCATTCGAGGTATAGTAGATTTGTAGACTCCGACTTGTTGAATGGTTCAGACCACCTTGATCTTTGTTTCGATTAAGTTCTCCCTGGATGGATTTATTTTGGTTGTCCAATCTGGTACGGGTTAGAGATTTTTGTACATACATATTATCTAATTACAGTTTGTGTGGTTGGCATATCTTTTGAGCAAGCTTGCAACTTTCTATTAAAAAATGCCAAGTCTATTGCTTGCTATTGTGAGTGTTTCAAGCTGGAACGCTGGCTCTAAATGGTATTCCATTATGTAGATTTAGATCGACTTTTTGGAATGGTCTCACAGTGGAGGAAGAACAAGTCATCATATATTACACTTTTTATTTTAAAACTTTAGTCTCACCACTTCTATGTAATTGGGACTATCTCATATCAAGTTGTGTAAGGTATTTAATTAGACCATTCCAATTAATATAAGGGTTGGATTCCCAATTATCCCCGTAATTGAAGGTTTTGATTAAAAAGAAGTTATACATTAAATAAAAAGTAAAGTGCATTTTTAATCATATGCTCTAGACAAAAGTGCATAAATGACCTTGTAAAATATGCCCTGGACTTCGTTAACCGAAATGCCAACGATCAAAATGGGTGGAAATAAGTGAAATGACCATTATACCATCGAGTTAAAAAAATAAAATTAAAAAAAGACACTAACAACCCTGAAAGTCATTAAAATTGAAAAAGATACCCAGCTTCTCCCACCACCGCCTAGCACCACCGCCGCCACCCTACCCGCCTCCTTACCCAGCCCTCCTCCTTAACCCACCCACCACCCAACCTAGCCCTAAATATTTCCGTTTAGGGGTTTCCCTTGCTTCTCTCCTCTTGTGGCTTCGTCTCCAGGTTATACCGTATTCCCCACAGGGTTTTTTTTTTCTGTATGTGGGGTTTGATGTTTTATGGGTATGTTTTGGGTCATGGCGATTGGACATAAGATGGGTTATGTTGGGATTTGTAATCTGGATTAATTTGATGGAGATCTGGCTTCAGGGTTGTTTAGCTATTGGATTGATGGTGCGGTTTTATTGGATTAATTTTGTGTAAGGCATTTTTAATCATTTGAATTTGTTTGTTTCATTTGGGTTTTTAGGTCCTGATTAGGCCCGTCAAATGGGTTGGGTCACCCAATGGATAACCATTATCCATATACTATTTTCACTTACTGGCTAATATTTATTGGATAATGACTCACTGGGTTAATGAATGTAATTGGATTGTAATTATTGGATTGAGTGGATTGAATAACAAGTTATCCGTTGATCCACCTCTTTTAGGGCTTCAGATTAGCAACATCCATAGCCGTGATGACCTTCTGGCAGCATTATCTTCGCTTCTCCAATCAATGCCTAATATCCTGGCCACAACAGCGTCTATCAGCGGGGCTAGGTTTCTGGTGGCGGAGGTGATGGTGGTGGGTGCAGGCGGCAGCGGTGGTGCGGATGAGAAGCAGTTGGTGGGCGAAGATCGGACGGTAGAGAAGCGGTGGAGCAATGGAGCGGCGAAGCTGCGGCGGGTTGTGTTTGAAGAAGAAGAATTGTAGGGGTAAAATTGTTTGTAAATTTTTAGTTTTAAAGATAGGGGTATTTATGTCTTTTCATATTTGGTCAATGGCTGATTTTTTGAGTCAATGTCGGAATTAAGCAAAATGGGTATAATTGCACAATTTTACACAAATATAGGGTTAGTTTTGCACTTTGAAATTTTATAGGGAGATATCTACATTTTCTCAATTTAATAGGGCAATTTATGTAATTTTCCCTTAAATAAATATACAATTTTTGGAAAAAAGAAAACTTGACATTATTTTTAAATCTACACGTTGAAAATATAACACATGAATAAAAATTAAATTAACTTAGTAAAATATCATAAAATAGTGTCAAAGTGATTAAATTTCAAAAAATTAGCATGCAAACATAATTAAAAATAAAAAAGGTGCTTTTATAACCCTACCTAGTTGACATAAGTATCAATATAACCTTTCAATATTCGAAAGTGCGAATATAACCCTATCTAGTCAGTGAAAGTGTCAATATAACCCTCTCCGGCAACCTTTAGCCGGAATTTTATAAAATTACATGTTTGCCCTTTTGAATAAAAATTAAAAAACTAAAAAAATGAAATGAAGTTATTACCCTTAGACTTGCCAGACCGCCGCCGGGTTATATCAGCACATTATGAAAAATGGCAGGGTTACATCATCACAACCAAAAATTTATAGGGTTATGTCAGCACATTAGTAAAAAATGTAGGGTCATATCAGCACATACTATAGAATATAGGGGTTTTAATCATATTTTTTTAATTTTATTGTGTTTAGTCCAGATTGATGATTGGATGACCTTTGGTGTTGTGTGTGATTGTTATTTTACTGTGTTTTTCGACTTAGGGTTTTTAATGTTGATAAGTTTTGAAATGAGGCTATGATATTTGATAATGGTGTTTAATATTAATGATCGTGTCATGATGTCAAATTTTATGTTGTATAAGATATTTTTATGATGTTATAATGATGTATATGATGATGTGGTCGCCCGTTAAGGCCAGTCGAGTACCACACACTTAATATTTATAATATGTGCTGATATAACCATATAAGTTTTTAAAATGTCCTGATATAACCCTACAAACATTAGAAATGTGCTAATATAACCCTACAAACATTAGGAATGTGTTGATGATATAACCCAATAAGATTTCATAATGTGCTGATATAACCATACTTATTAAGGGCGCCGGTCCGACAAACTATGAGGGTAAAATTGTTCACCTTGTTTCAGAGTTAGCCCAAAGGGTATTTTGGTCAATTTACAAAGAGTCAACACCAAAAAATTGAGGTCAATACCGGAATGGGGTCTGAGGGTTTTATTGGTACTTTCATTAACTAGTTAGGATTATTTTTGCACTAAAAATTATCATAGGGTTATATTGGCACTTACTCAAGTAGATAGAGTTATACTGGCACTTATCCCTTTAAAAATAAAAGGTCAAAATTTAAAACACATTATTTTAGTGGGATAAAAAGGTATCTTGAAATAACATCTCAAGTTTTGAATGTAACATCATGTCCAGTATAATAAAAACACGCACATTGCGCGAAAATATTGATCCGCAAATTTCTCCAATCTAGAACCATTAATTCTCCAAGTATTTATGTCCAACATTCGGAAAAACTGATATTCGCACCCAAATTCTTCTTTGTTTCCTAAAATTTCTATAAATTCTATTTGAAACTTCATCTATCAACAATGCTTGTAAAACACTATTTTAATCATAATCTCACCAATAAACGGTGTCATACAAGACGATCTCATACAGAACTTTCATTAATAAAAATATTCGTCAATAATAATCATTTTGGGCGTAGTGCCTATATAAAGACTGCATTTCCTTTGAAATTTTGAGGAATCGCCTTTAGTTAGGGTCCAAATCAACTTTCAAATTCAGAACTACCCGTCTAAGACACATTTACATTTTAAGGCAATAACAAATCGATTAATGGTGCTTTCGCATTTAATGAATCGATTAAAGGCGGTTCTATTATAAAACCGTCTTTAATGGACTTTTTTTTGGCCCACTATATAAAATAAAACACATTTTCATTTTAAGGTGGTTCTATTGCACATTTTCACTTTGATATTTCCTTTCTCCTCCTGAAAAACACAAGGCACAAAGGTGGGTTCCTTCTTTAGCGAATTTAGGGTTTAGGGACCGATTAATTTTTTAGATTTCTAGGGTTTCATTTAAATGTTTGAGATTGATTATGTGTTATTTAGATGGGGTGAAATTGTTTTTTGTTGTGTTCCTTTGCTTCAAGGCTGCCAAAAACCTCTCAGTTTCCAAGAGTTTGATTTTTAGAATCGCCGATATAGGTTCCGAATTTAAAACTGAATTCGAACCCAATTAAAGGCAGTTTTGTAACCGCCTTTGATCGTAGCGGGATCAAAGGCAACATTAGAGAAGACACCTGAATAATGCCTTCTATGATTCGATAGAACCGCATTTGATCACCCATGACTCCACTTGTGATTACTAAACTCTTGAGAACTTTATTCTCTAATTTCCATGTATTCCTAAAACCAATGTTTTTTTAATGTTTTTAATTACCCAATAATTTGATCTTACCTTCTAGATAAACAATCTGTTAGAAGTCTAGCTTTTACTTTTTTGGAAATATTGTTTGTGATTGCTTCCATGGTTGAATTTTGATACTAAGTTTCTCTATATTGTGGAGAGTATAATGATATTTTTATAATTTTAATTTCACACATCAAAATATGGCAAATTTGTGCATGACCGCTTGACCGCTTGCAAGAGGGCTTTCTCGTTGTTGGCCGGCACGTCCTCGTACCCGGTTATCTTGGCCGCGGCAGCCGCGATCTTCTTGGCGTTGCAGGTGTCGCCTTTGCCGAAGTAAGGGTAGTTTGTCTCGGAGGTTAGGCCTTTGTTTTATGACGATGAAGGAGAAGTTGTAGTCCATGAGGCCGCCTTCAAAGCCTTGGTACACTGCATGGATGTCGCAGTCAACGAGCTCTTGCTCGGAGAGGGAGATCAGTTTGCCGGTTTTGAGCTGGTTTATGCCTTCCATGGCTGCAACTGCTGAAAATGCCCAGCAACATCCTGCATATGATGTATAATAACTTTAAATAATAATCTGTCATGCTTATGTTTGGATATATAATAATTTTTTTTATAATAATTTCTCATGCATATGTTGTACTCCCCCTGTCCTAGTTATTTCTGTAAATTTTGACTTTTTTAGATTGATCCGAACTAATTTTGACCATTAATATCTTTAATTGAGCATATTTAAAAATGATAAAAAAATATTATAAAAATATATGGTAGCATGATTATAATGATATCACATATGATAATAATTTTATAGATTACTTGAAATTTACTTTTCTAAGTAATAAAGTTTGACTAAATAAATAGTGACAAGTGCAAATTGGGACAGAGGGAGTATGAAATAGAAAATAACAGGTGTAATTTTGTTTACTATAAACACTAGAATAAATTAAAAAGGAAGTCGGGAGCAGAGAGCTTTCTTTGATGATGCTGATTAAATGCGACCCGGCAGCAAGTAAGCAGATTTTCAAACCGGGACACTTTTATGAGGACGCATTCAGAGAATGCGTCCTCTATTTGATTTCTTTTTTTTTAAAAAAATTTAGCGCATCAAGAGGAGAGGATGCATTCAGAGAATGTGTCCTTTAACTGCTTTTCACCACCTACCACGTGTAGTATCACCACCTACCACATGGAGTCGCAGTTTGAGTATGAACCAGTTACAGCTCTCAATAGTCTCAGCATCAACTATTGCATAAGAAATAGGCAGTATGTAATCATTCGCGTCGTGTGTCACAACAACTAGCACTGTGGCCTTGTATGCGCCTCTCAAATGAGTCTCATCCTCACTAATCACTGACCTGCAGTGTAGAAAAGCTTCGATAGCTAACCAAATGCCCAGAACACAAACTTAAATTTCCTACACCCAAGAACGTGTATTCTATCACGTACGTCTTTCCAATAAACAACTGTGCTAGGATTGGCCCTGACTATCTCATCCATAAATGTTGGCAATATTGCAAAGGATTCCCCCCCCCCCCAAGTTCTGAATACCAAATCAATAGCCTTCTGTCGAGCATACCACACTTTCGTGTAGGAAAGGGTCACATGTAACTCCTTCTTCTTATGCACTTAGACATCCTTCACAGTGAAGGAAGGGTTCACGCCAATCGATAGCGAATGGAACGAGAGGTCATCAAGGATGTCAGGTTAGTGTTATCATTTGATCGACCAACACCAATACAACTATGACTACTTTCCCAATTGGTGATCTCCCACATCCCATGGGTAGCCTTCTTGCTGGCTCTGACAATCTAATGACAATTTTCACTTCCTTCAACAACGTCCTTACATTTTGCATACCTTGTATGCGACCTGCTCTCCACGACTGGGTGTTCCCTGTTCATTACTAAACTCCACCTGGAAATAACTTCTACCAATTCTGGATTGCTCCGAAATCGCATGCCCAAGTCAACTTCACCGCCGCTTGAACATAAAAGGACGCCTTTTGCCACAATGGGTCAAACCCATACTCATCGGACCCCCCCCCCATAATACCTAAAGTAGGTCTTCGTATTAGGATTCTCCATAAGGTGGAACGTCGTGGTTACATTGTTCGTGTACACCACTTGTTCATCAATTGCCCCTGGATTCGAATCAGGTGATAAGGATCAATCATCATCACTTTCTTCTTCAAGTTCACTTTCCTCACCTTCATTATCGCAAACAACATGCTCACCATCACCAATGACATGCTCTCCAATTTTACCTACATAACATCAAAGACATTCAGCTCTTCATGATGCACACCATACATACCAGCACTTATGGTTGGCTGAGTGAAATCGAGATGGACACACACACTGGGTTGACTCGAATCACCAATGAAAGAAGTTTCTCCTAAACCTTAGCTATATATAGGGGGGGGGGAAGGTTGGCAAAGCTGTAGAGTTCTGAAAATTTCTCAACAACGACATGAATGTGCCCGGGCTAACATCACCCGCATGGTTAATGATGTTTGACATCTTTTCCATATTAAGGTAAATCACCTGAGAACAAGAACATTCGATCAACTATGTTGAAGAAGGTCGCTGTGGACTCGTCATCTTCCACATTATGACATCAATAGTATGCAGACGAACTAATCAGCTCAGGGTAATGATAATATATTTTCAACAGAAACCCCTCACTTACAATGCCAAGCCGTCTGAAAATTAATTCAACTAGCTCAGAGTGGCTTAACCTCTATTTTCGAGAATCACATTTTTCTCAGATATGGGAGGATCATAATACACACCCACATTCAAATCAAACTTTATCTGGCCCCCTTTGTACAAGTACACCGTTAAAAACATCCTAGAACTGCATTATACAAATATAGAACATATAATTTCATATTCAGAAAGACGGTATTATTCAGAAACATATATTCAACTCCCCAAACCCTAAAACGTACACTGTTCAATTGTCATGGGGCAACCAAATCATACACTATTGTCGATTATCTTACTAATTCACATACTCACAAAAACTTCGGTAATGTCTTTTCTCAATATAAAAATTGAACTCCAATACAGCACACAATAATCATATCAGACTCAGTAAACACTCAATCAAACCAAATCAAACCATTACACGAAAACATATACTTTGAATTCTCACCAAAAAAAGGTAAACGAGTGAATAGTGTGAAACATTCATTCTGGAAATGATGAAAAATGCCTTCTAAACGAGTGTACACGGTCCACCAGGGACAAGAGCGGTGCATGACTTCCACGTGAAGAGCTTCTGGTGGCACGTGCTTCCCACGAGCATGTTCGATGGCGGCGCAAGAGGCGGTTTTGTCTGGCCAGTAAGCAACCTACAAACCCAACAACCATTTATTCCCAATTTATACCGACAAATTGCAAATATAACAAATATGCAAAGAAGGGATGAAATACCCGACTCGGCGATGAAAATAACGACAAACGAAGGCTGGGAGAGAGAACAACGACTTGAGCCCGACGAGGAAGGAAGAAGACTGCGTTTCCCGAGCGAAGGAAACGGCGGAGAGAAATTAGGTTGCCAGAAGAGAAAGGTTCTCGTATCTTGCTTGGGTATCTGATTTGGGAATTAAAACCCCAAAAGGTCTTTTTTTTAGAATAAAAAAAATACATAAAATGATGAGGACGCATTTATCAAATATCTTCATTTTTTTAGATAATTAAAAAAAATTAATATATTAAGAGAACACATTCAGTGAATGCATCCTTTTTTTTAGAAAAAAATAGGTAAAATGACGAGGACGCATTTAGCATATACGTCCTTATTTTTTCAGATAATAATAATAATAAATTAGGAGAACACATTTCACGAATGTGTTCTTCACATTTGCATCCGTAACCGTCTACTGTAGCCACAATTATAGAATTTTCTCTTCGGGAGCATCAATTTCATATCAACTGTGTTTGACAGTAACAGAAAGTAGGGTTCCAACTTCCAAAGCATAACGCTTGCAAAGACTCAATGAGTCATTCTTTTGAAAGACGATATTTTTATAAGTTATGGAAAAATCAAATACTCAAATGCAATTTTATAATAAAAAATAAAAATTGTGCGGGTTAAAGCAATTAAAATCCAGGTCGAATTTAGGTTATAGGCTATTTTGGTAAAGTCACGCATTACATATTGAGTTTTTCTTAGAAACATTACATATTTAGCAGTACGTAATGATTCTAACCAAAACTCAAATAGGCCGCTTGTAAGTTTACCCTAATGTTTTGCTCTAAATAATAATGTTTAAAATCAAAATTTAAATGTTTCACTTGAAATAACTAAAGATTATGTACCTCTAACTTCTTATTATTCTAATTAAACTTTATTTCAATATGTCCATAGAAATACGGTTTTTCCCAAAAATTTATAAAATATTATCAAAGAAATATGTTCATAGAAATACTGAATAATTAAATACTCATTTAAAGTTACGTACGCGCCACGATTTCCTTGATCCTTAACGTCAGTCAGTAACAGCACCGTTCTTGCTCCAATCCAAACTTGCTGGAATCGTCCTAACGTTGCCATACCTAAAACCTGTCTCTCTTACCATCCAACAACGCTTTCCTTTGTCCCTTATACCGATTTCTCTCACAAAATTCCTCATTAGTCAAGTCCATAAATTGGTTCGCGTCTGGCTTGTACCCCTTCCCTAAACCGCCACCGTTGTTGAAAGCTTGGATTCTTCTCACGTTTTCCTGAAAAACCCTAAACCGCTCAGCCTTCTCGTTCTCTTCGGCATAGAACTTTCCATGGTGAGCCATCCATGTTTCATGCCGTTGTACCATGGAAGATTCAGCTTCATGGGAAAGAACTCGGGAGGATGATTGAGAGGTCCAAACACCCAAGACAATGATGAAAATGAATAAGGTTGATGAGGTAAAATATTTTAGGAAAGACATCTGTTTAGGGTTTGAGTTTGTAAGAAATTAATTGGTATTTTGTTTTGTTGTTTCTGATGTAGTGTGTTGCATGCATGGGGACGGTTTTTATAAAGAGGAAATCAAAAAAACATTTAAAGTGGTGTTTTTTGTGTTGCTCTTACGTATGTTGGAACGGTAGAAAGGGACATCAGTAGGAGTGCTTTCTTTTATAGTGCATGTTCAATGCGACACGTACTCAACTATGCAGATTTTTAAACCTAGAGATATATATGGAGAATGCATCCTTTATTTAATTTATGTTTTCCTTTTGAAGCCAATGAAAAGGACGCATGAATGTGTCTTCGGTTTAATTCCTTCTTTTAAGCATCTGACGAGGACGCATGAATGCGTCCTCTATTTAATTCATTTTTTTGAGTTGCATCCTTTAACTGTTTTACTATTTTTTTTAAAAATTTCCATCGTGATATTTACTAAAAAAATGGAGGAAGAGTTTTTAAAATAAAAGGGAATGAAGAGAATGCATTTGCTGAATGCGTCCTGCAATTACTTTTTTTTTTTGGACAACATATTTACTAGGATAAATGTATTGGAAGAATTTGAAAGTACTCTTTGAAATTAATGATAATAAAATTTGAACATCCTATTTACTAGAATAAAGATAATGGAAAAATTTGAACGTCCTTTTAAAATTTATGAGAATAAATTTTGAATGTCATATTTCCTCTAATTTTGAACGTCTATATTTCTTTTCTTTTTTTAAATAATATTCCAAAATATAGAAAATGAATGAATTATAAAAATAAATCGGAAGTTAAAAATGATTGACATTTTAATTTTAAAATTTCAGATTTTTGTAATTGAACTAAATTAGAGTTGTATGCAATTTTTTTAAATTTTCCTCTTTTTCCACTACTAACTAATTTAGATAAACAAAAATATAAGAGTAGACGCATTTAGTGTTTATGAAATTAGAGGATGATAATGAAAACAAAATAAACATGAAATGGAGTAACAAAAAATATGAATTGATTCAATGATACAATATTCGAAGAACACATGCCATATAGATAGGTTGAAACGTAATGAAATGAATGCCCAACGAAATGTAAGGCATTAATGACACCCTCTGAAAATCTTTCCACCTGTTGCACATGGGGGCAGACGTATGGTGCGGGATGTGAGTCGAAGAACAATCATATCAATAGAAACATGTACGTTGTCATGCTAAACTCCCTCTGTAAAATCCTCTTCCATGTCGTCTCCTGCATCCTCATTTAAATCATATTGGACGTGAATGCTACCTGTATGTTATGGAGCAGTAGACGATATATAAACATAACTAGCAGTAGGAGTATAATATGCAATACAATCAGCTAGAGTAGTGTTGGAGTGTGAGGGTCCACCGTCTGATGGTCCTTCGTGGGTTGGACTCGTATGTGGGGTCCAGCTTGAGATGAACCAATGTGTACAATAGGTCTGGAAGCACACGGTTGTCAACCACCCTGTCGACCAGGAGGAATTGTACTGTGGCTTCTAATTTCATTGTATCTCACACCAGGGGGAGGTCCCTCGGTGTGCACATGTGGCTGATAATACTGTAGTCTGGAGGGCTCATGCGCATATTCTAGAGTACGCGTGACAACACCATGTACCCTCCTAATAACGTCCGCAAAAAGTGGGGGAGTCCAAATTAATATCTAACCTAATGTGCATCTCGGACATTGCCTGCAACTACATAAATGAGATAAATATGTTAGATATTAAAAAATGAGGGAATCTGAAGTATTATTTGTTGATACTATGAGAAATCTAGTAAATACCATATACTCCAAAGTCACTCCATCTCTAAGTCCTTAACCGTTTGGAGTCGTCCGGGATGATCAAACAGGGTCACTGTCCTGCGAAAATACCACTCCATGTATTCTCGTCGGGTGTATATGGATCAGCTAACCCAAGATCATTAATTTGGTGCTCTGCTCGATATTCCCACGCATCAAGATATCTTCTCTGTTCAACACGCCAATCCATGCCTAACCTCCCCCGACAGTCTCCAGTATGAAGCAGTTTGTGTTCATCCTTAGTGACCAACTGTGTGGGTATTGTCTGAATAAGGCTAAATTGCTCGAGAACACGATGAACATGATGATACTCAACAAAGTGCCAACAAATGAGGTCAACATACAATAGCCAGTTATTGTTACCAACTGTACAGTATTGTGGGAAATGTTGCATGACATCTTCAGTGTATGGCTTCCAAATAAACTGACATAACAAACAACTTTTTTAGTTATAAAATAAACACATTTTTTTCTTTTAGTTAAAAAAAAAAGAAATCCAAATAACTTTATACCTGACTGTCATGGAGACATGTCAGTTGATCACGGAACACTTTTAGTACATGCATAATATAATGTAACAGAATGAATAATATTACATCCACCTATAAGGAACAGAATGAATAATATTCGCTATTTCTAGTGATTTAAAAGGTTTAAAAATTGTGTCCTTACTAATTGAATACAAACCTGGACCCAAGAGCACTCATGGTGACAATCATTGTAAGTCATCGAGCAGGACGACCCAAGAGCACTCATGGTGACGGTCACTGGAAGTTATCTTACAAGACGGATGGTTGGTATTTGCTCACATGCCCACAACTGCCAATAAATATAAAAAAGTATAATATAATGTAAGAGGTAATTGTGGACACGTGTGCGACTAACAAGTTTAACCAATAATGTTAATTATAGTAGGACTAGTGTCCCATATATGGATTTTAATTGTGGAATTGCAGCATCACAAAAGCTCATGTACAAGTGTGCCAAAATCGCACTCCCCCAACTGTACCGATGTGTTGCATCTAAGTCCATGAGTATCAAAAAAATAGTGAAAAGGGATCAGGTGCCCAGATGTGTCAGACATAAGCAATCCTCCAACAAACAATAGAATGAATACTCTGGCCTACTGCTGACAATCTACCTCAGTAGTATCACTAGGAAATAGACTGCACAACAACTTTCCCAACCAGGTGGCTCTGATGCGATCCCCTTTGATGTCACTCGTGTCTGGTGTAGCCACTAAGTAGTTGGTGTATAATCTCTGTCACTCATTTGTGTGCGTGCTTGTGTTAACACCAGTGATTGGCATGCCATCGATCGGTAAACCCTAAAGGATGCCCACATCCTGCAATGTGACGATAGCCTCCCCCATCGGAAGATGAAATGAGTGTGTCTCTGGTCTCCAGTGCTCGACTAATACAGTGATAAGCGAATGGTCGATGTGAATTGGTGCAGAATCTAATAGTCCCTAGAAGCCAGCCTCACGCATATGCGCATCACTCGATCAGGTATCCCACCAATCAAACAAGCTCCACCATGAAAATCCGACATAATATAGATTGGCCTAGTAACACCACCTACCACATTGAGTTGCAGTTTGAGCATAAACCAGTTCTAGCTCTCAATAGTCTCAGCATCAACTATTGCATAAGCAATGGGTAGTACGTAATCATTCGCTTGTGCATCACAACAACTAGCATTGTAACCTTGTATGCGCCTCTCAAATAAGTCCTATCAACACTAATCACTGGCCTGCAGTAGAGAAAAATTTCGATAGCCTAACCGAATACCCAAAACATAAACTTAAATTTGCTACACCCATGACCGTGTATTCTATCAAGTACATTTGCCCAATCAACAACTATGCTCAGATTGGCCTTGACTAGCTCATCCATAAATGTTGGCATCATTGCAAAGGATTCCTCCCAAGTTTTGAATATCAAATCAATAGCCTTCTGTCAAGCATACCACACCTTCTTGTAGAAAAGGTCACATTTAACTCCTTCTTCACATGCGCTTGGACATTTTTCATCGTGACGGAAGGGTTCACATCAATTTGATGGCAAATGGAATGAGCGATCATCAACAATGTTAGGTTAGTGTTACCATTTGATTGACCAACACCAATACAACTATGACTACTTTCCCATTTGGTGATCTCCCACATCCCATGTGCAGCCTTCTTGCTGGCTCTAACAATCCAATGACAATTGCCACTTCCTTCAACAATGTCATTACATTACGTATACCATGTATGTGACCTGTTCTCCACGACCCGGTGTTCCCTGTTCATCATCGAACTCCACTTGGAAATAGCTTCTACCAATTATGGCTTACTCGGGAATGCATACCCAAGTCAACTTCACCGGTCACTTGAATATAACCAGGAAGTCTTTCGCCAGAATCAGTTGGGTCATAGCCATCCTCATCAGGCCCCCGATAATCCCTAAATTAGGCCTCCGTATTAGGATTGGCCATAAGGTGGAATGTCGTGGCTACATTGTTCGTGTACACCACTTGTTCATCATCATCCCCTAGATTTGAATTAGTTAATAAGGGTCGACCATCTTCACTTTCTTCTTCAAGTTCCCTTTCCTCACCTTCATCATCGCTAACAATATGCTTACCATCACCAATAATATTCTCTCCAATTTCACCTACATAATCATTATCGAAGACATTCAGCTCTTCATGATGCACACCATATATACCAGCACTTGTGGATGGCTGAGTGCAATCGAGATGGACATACACACTGGATTGACTCTACTTACCAATGAAAGAAGGTTCTCCTAAACCTTAGCAATGTACCAGGGGTGGGAAGGTTGGCAAAGATGTATAGTTCTGAAATGCTCAACAACGACATGGACGTACCCGAGCTAACATCACATGCACTGTCAATGGTGTTTGACATCTTCTCCATATTAATGTAAAGATCGGCTAAGGACCGAGGACATTCGATCAACAATGTTGAAAAAGGTCGCGGTGGACTCATCATCTTCCACATTGTGACATCAATAGTCTGTTCGAGAGTCACATTTTTCTCAAGTATGGGAGGATCATAATACACACCCACATTCAAATCAAACTTAATCTTACCCCCTTTGTACAAGTAGACCGTCAAAAACATCCTAGAACTGCATTATACAAATATAGAACATATAATTTCATATTCAGAAAGACGGTATTATTCAGAAACATATATTCAACTCCCCAAACCCTAAAACATACATTGTTCAATTGTCATTGGGCAACCAAATCATACACTATTGTCGATTATCTTACTAATTCACATACAACATTTGAATTCAATTACATCACACAAATTAAATTAGTACCAGAACTTCAATAAAAGAAATTAGTGAACAAATCACATATAATTAATTCACCCATAATCACACATCCTTAAAAGGATTCTATTGCCCCTTTCTTTCCCAAATCAATGAAGTTGTCAATTGGCATGAATTATTTATTTCCAGAATACTTTGATTACTCATTAACTAATATGGATATGCGATCTTAATTAACGATGTATATCATTGGTACTAAAAAGAAAAGCTAACCAAAACCTCCATTCATCACAAATTGTTCTCATTTTCCTCACAAGTTTTGTCCGTAAATAAACTAAGTCTGCAAATAATCAAGATTTTGTCCCAAAATCAAACCAAACATAATCATTGAACACATTCATATAGTAGAGTTTTTTTAAGTACCTCTGTCTCGGCAGTGGTAAAGAGGCTCTCGGAGACTCGGAGCTTATGGCGATGCGTGGCTTCTGGTGGTGCATGGATTCTGGAAACGTGTTGCTTCCATGAGCGGATATTATGGTGGCACATGGGTCCCACGTTCAAGTTTAGCGGCGGTGTTGTAGGTTGTAGCGACCAGCCATTGGTGCAACCTACAAACCCAATAAACATTTACTCCTAATCACTAGAGATAAATTGCAAATCTGACAAAAATGAAAAGAATAGACAAAATACTTATCGAGGAAGGAAGAAAACAACGATGAAAATGGCTGGGAGAAGGCTGGGAGAGACACCAATGGTGTGACCCCGGCGAGGAAGAAAGAAGACCGCTTGAGTGCGGCGAGGAAGGAAGAATCCAGCGGCTGAGGAAAATTAGGTTGCTGGAGGAGAAAGATCCAATTTTTAAATACAAACATTATAAAGACGCATTCACTGAATGCGTCCTCGCCTTTTCAGAATTAAAAAAGGTAAAATTCTGAGGACGCATTTGCTAAATGCGTCCTCGTTCTTTCAGCTAACAAGAAAAATTAATAAACACAGAGAGAGCATTCAGCAAATGCGTTCTCCACATTTGTATCTGTAGCCATCTACTGTAGCCATCTACTGTAGCCACAGATAAAGAATTTTCTCACATCAATAGTGTACTATAGCGTGCCTTGTGCAATATTCTAACTTAGACCTGGAACTTAGTTAACAAATCAGAACTCCAATTATGAGAGTTTATGACCGTTTTAGCTAGCTAGTTCAATCGATTAATTTGTTGTGTACATTTCTGTACTCCCTCTGTCCCAGCTCAAATTTCAAAGAATCTTTTTCATGGTCCCCAATAAACACCTTTGACTGGAAATATATGTAATTACGTATAATAAAGGCACACAAAAAGTTGGTATTTTAAAACTTCATGTTACGGTGAATCTAACGGTATCTCATACGATAATATTATTGGTGGTTTATTTATCCAAATATATGGTCAGACTTCAAAAGGTTAGACTAAGAAAAATATTCTTTGCAATTTGAGTTAGGACAGAAGGAGTACAATTTTATGTATTCAGTATACTACTCCCTTCAATTTATATTGGCACTTCAATAAATGGCACAATATTTTAGAAGATACCAAATGTGGTGTAAATTGAATTGAAAATGGAAAAAGTAAAATGTGTGTTTGAGAGTTTCTTAAATTATACCATATACAGAAAGTGAAAAAATAAAATGAACATCTCAAAAAGAAAAGTGTGCCACAATGAACTGAACGTAGGTAGTACGTGAGAGATGATGAAAGCTTAATGCATTATAAAGGTAACAAGACTAGTAATGAGATCAAGATATTAATATTCCTTGTAGTTAGAAGTGTAACCAATAAAGACACAATGTTTCTAGTATATACTTGCCAAGTCAAGCGAAGTCTAGCACTAGAACAAAAACCACATAGGAAATGAAGTTGTTCACCATGCACAACACCTCGCTTGAGGTAGAGGAAGGACCGGTGACCATAAACACCCTCCACTAGATCACAATCTAGAAAGGTGGTGCACATCATGCCAACACGATCACACGATTAAGAGGTCTACAAATAAATGTGCAGAACACTAGATATTGATCCCAGGCAACACCTTTGGGACCTCTTTTATAGGTACATAGAGAGGTTGGTTTTGCAGTGTTGATCCTAGGAACTATGTTGATTCAAAAGAACCTCCACATCACTTGCGTAGTCTGAGGGGATCAATGTTTTTTTCTTTCTGAATCTTCATCGTCCCTAGGAAAGGCCATGATCGAAGCTAGAGTCACCATCTTGCTAGAAATGAAGCAAGGTCTAGCCAACACAAAGAGCAGAGAAACAGCGGAGTCGCACAAAAAAGGCAGGAAAAAAGGAATTGTGATAACAATGCAACCACACGCGTGTGCTACCCCTGCATACAAAGCACCATCTCACCCAATTAAGGCACCTATAATAAAAGGTACACTTCCAAAAAAAATCACCTCACATATGTATAACTAACACATGACTCAAATATTTATAGGGTATATCCACTACTATTTTTGAAGACGTGGTCATCAGAATTGCTTAGCCATGGAACTAAGAAAGCTAAAACATGAACATTGTGCATTGACAAAGAGATATCTGGCACGGTAGTGATGGCCATATCATCCACTAAAGGAAAGAGCCAATTGTGGTGCTAATAAATGCAATACTAGCGATGCTACCAATACAAAACACAATATGGTATGAACGCTTAGTCGAAAAGTCAATAAGTTTTTCCTTGACCGACTTCAAGTTATACAAAAACTAAGGATTATAGAAAAAACTCCCTTTTTACCCTATAAAAATCCCCTAAGAAATATTGCATCGCGTCAAATAGAGAACCTATTACATAGGTGAGACAGTAAACTAAGTTCCAAGCAATGCTAGCCAACATACTAAGGTGGTACAGTAAGGTGATGTTAGAGAACATCGTTTAAGTTCTCCTACTGCACTACCTCTATTCCTCAAAGTTCCCCCTATGTCTTTCTATTATGAATGTATGCCAATTTAACCATAGCTTTCATACTTCTTCTTTCGTCTCCATAATTGAACAAGCTCATGAATCCAGTCCAGTCCTGCTTCAGAAGCCCGGGTCTGACTTTACCTCCAGTGGGTACTACTTAGCCCCTATATGTGCGTAGATATCTAGTAGATGGAGATTCTACCTCATCCTTCATCCCAGCATGCACTATCTTCGCTAATCTTAATCGTTGATCCTGCAATAAGGGAAAATTCATAGCACACATTAGGTAACAGAGCCCTTAAAAAAATTGAAATAAACACACTTATAACAAGCATAAGTTTTTCTAAGATATCTCACAAAAAACACAACCTAATCTTGCATTCCCAAAAACCAAGAAGCCTCCAAACACGTCCATGTGAGTTGGATTATCACATAACCAGTGAGATCCAAAATTATATATGGAGTATTCCCAACATCCCAAACCAGGAACCCAATAGTGGAGGATGGCCTATTAAAGGCGGTTATATCAGATCAAAGAAGTCACCTTCACAGGTGACATCTCTGGTTGTGACTTTGATCATTGTTGATCGAAGGCGGTTTGAGGAACTACCTTTAGTTAGGGTCCAAAATAGGTTCCGAACTCGAAACCTATTTATGACCTTTCAAAAAATATAGCTGACAGAAACCAAATCGGATTCTAGTAGAAAAGAAATGTTAGATATGGAACTAACAAGAACAACAATAATATAGATTGAAAAAAATCACACACAATACAAAAAGCAATTGTAATATGCAAAGCAATTGTACACAATATAGAAAACAATCGATGGACGTGAAGATCTAATTGGCGGTGGGCTTAGACACGGGCTTCGATGTAGAGGTGACCGAGCAGTGGCGGGGACCAGGCAGTGGTGGTCGAGGTAAAGACAGCAGCAGCAGAGGTCAGGGCACGATGACAGTGGCCAAAACAGCAGCGGCAGAAGCTAGGGCACGACGACAGTGGCCAAGGCAGCGCTGACATAGGCTAGGATAGCGACATAGAGTTGTAGGGCGGCACCAAATGGGTGTTGGAGGCAGTGTTAACGGCAGAGTGTTGTAGGGCGACACCAATCGGTTGGTGGAGGTGGGCTCATCAGCAGAGGGTTGGAGGGCGGCGTTGATCAGGAAAAGTAAGGGTGTAGGGTTTTTATCTGAACTATGACTAAGAAGAGAGGAGTTTGAAGGGAGAGAGGAGTGCGAGATCTAAAAATGGTTAAGTAAAAAACCCTAAATGGGTTCTTATATATTGGGTCAATAAAGACAGCCCGTTAAAGGCGGTTCATCAATATAAATGCCTTCAATTAATGCCTATTAAAGGAGATTCTTCAAGAACCGCCTTTAATTGATTAAAAATTTTCTTTGAAAATTCCGATGTGACTTGGTATGGAGTTCCGAGTTTGGAACATCTTTCGGATCCCAATCAAAGGTAGTTCCTTAGGAACTATGTTTGGTTAGGTGCCATTAACCACCCCTTCTCCGCTACCCCATTGGAAACTCACAACTTACACACATTCATAACAACTTTATCAACAACATGAAAAACAAAATTACATGAACAATCATACAAACACTCAAGTATAATATAACTACACACAACGAAAACTGAAGTTATACCCTGACAGCATTTCCTTTAACAGGAAAGTACCTACATAAGAAAACTAAACCACCGTTATGGGAATATCTAAAAAGTCACGTCCCCCTATTTCAAGATAACTGATTGAACACTTCTTCAGCCTCGAGAAATGAAACGCATTACTTGTTTCACGGTTTAACATAAATAATCTATTGGCACACTTATCCACTTATACCCACTAGCTGGCCCAGACCAAGGCCACATAGTTCACACAAGCCTAATCAACCTACTCACAAGAAACCAGACATGGCCTTGCCACCTAGAAAACGTGATACACCCACATCTCGACATCTCCCTACTTGAAGTGACACAAACGAGCAGATCACCCGTGGATGGCCTAAGTACAAAAATTTTTTAAACCACACAGCAGAATCGGGATGGGTACCCACAACTTAGGTATAAGGATTTTTTATTACGATATATCTTCCCTTTTGAGTGGTTTATTTGCTAAAACCAAGCCACAAAATTATCGCTTGGCTGTTAAGGATCTTGATTGAGTTTTTGCCATGGATTACGAGATGAAGGCGTTACGCACTCAAAAGACTTAGGGTTTTACTCCCTCATTCTTTGCATGCTAATGTTGTTGGTTTGAAGTGGGTGTTTTATTTTAAGTACAAGGCTGATAGTTCGGTTGATCGTCACAAAGAGAGACTTTTTGCGCAAGGTTTCTCGCAACTTTTAAGCTTTTATTATGATTATACTTTTAATCATATTGTGAAGGCATCTAGTGTTCGTACAATTTTACCTTTAGATATTTTCCATCAATGGATGTTGGATCAATTAGATGTTAACAATGTTTCTTTTGGAATGGTGTTCTTGACTCACCAGTTTATACGGATCAGATAGCTGGTTACAAAGACCCTATGTGCCCACACTATGTTTGCTATTTGTACAAGGCTATTCATGATTTGAAGAAAGCTCTTTGTGCTTGGTTTCAACAGTTTGGTTCCTTTCTTATTGGCATGGGTGTTTTATTCAGCTTGTTTAACATTTCCTTATTCATGTTTCCCAGGCTGGCTCCTTGCTATATTTATAGGTTTATGTCGATGACATTATACTTACATGAATGATGGTTCTTACATACGTAATTTTATTGATCATGTGAATTATGAGTTTAAGATCACCAATCTTGATGCGCTAAAATATTTCTTGGGTTTGGAGGTTGTTCCTATTTTAGATGCCTTATTCCTTAGGAAGATAAGATACACCAAGGACATTCTTCTGCGCATAGGAATGCAAGACTCTATGCCAGTTGCCACGTTAACATTATTTATGGTCTTTTCACAGCTGCTTAGCTCTTCAAGTAAGCCGTTGGTAATACCACTTTATTTGTCCTTAGTTGGTGCACTCTGTATTGGTCGATCACTCATCCTGACTTATCTTATGCTATCAATACGGCCAGTCAATTTATGCAGGTTCCTCCTGATGCCCAATTCCAAGCTGTTGCTCAAATTTTACGTTGTTCAAGGTAATCTTCACTATATCTTGGCTTTCAGGGGAAATCTGTTTGCTTTACCAGTACTTGGCTAATGTGACGTCGATTAGGCTCGTTATGTAGGGACTGAAAATATACATATGGTTATGCCATTTTTCTTGGTGATGAAATAGTTTTTTGGAGTGCTAAGAAGAAACCTACAATCTCTCGTTGTAGTTTCAAATTAAAACATCTTTCCATGGCCAATACTGTAGCGCAGTTAGGTTGGTTAGTGAATCTACTTTGGGATTTGCGTGTGTCGGCTCGTATGCCTCTATATTGCTCTGTAAGGGCAATAGTGCTCACTTTGTTCCTCAAAATCCAGTTTTGCACAAAATGGCCAAGCACATTGATATTGATTATCAGCGTGAGGCAGTGTCTTCTACCAATGTAATGTTTCGTCTGATCTTCAACTTGGTGGCATCTTTTACAAAGGGTTTACCTCGTCCTCAATTCGAGTTTTTGCGTTTAGAGCTCTACGTAGCTAGCAATTCTACACTTAGCTTTTAAGGCAGAGTGAGAGAGTAATATAAGGAATAAATTAAAGTAGGTTAAGGAAGAAATATCATTTCTTGTTGATTTTGTAATTTCCTATTCAAACACTAGTAGAGAAATGGGCCATTAAAGGCGATTATATCGGACCTTTAAATGCAATTTCAAAGTGCCATTTCTGTTTACGCCTTTAATCGATTTTGATCAAAGGCGATTTGGAAAACCTCCTTTATTAGAGTCTTTGGAATATTTTACCTTCCTGAGGTTTTCGGCAGCGAAGCAAACAGAGCTAGAGCAACGACACTAAATTAATCAATCGAAATATACAATCGAGAAATAGCAAAAATAGCAACACCGAATCAATCAAACCAAATATATAATCCAAACTCTAATTGAGAAACAACAGCAATGAATGAAGAGTCGGCAGAAGTGGGAGTCGATGCTAGAGGGAGCCGACGGAGGAGGCGGGTTGGAGAGGTGTCAGCGGGAGCGATTGGCAGATGCAGGGTTGGAGAGGTGGTGGCGGGAGTGATTGGCAGAAGCGGGAGCTGGTTGCGGAGGTGGGGATGGAGAGGAGGAGGCCGGAGCGATCATTGGAGGGTGTGAGGCAGCGGTGGAGTGAGAAGAGACGGTGGGGTGGATGCAGCGGTAGGGGGGAGAAGTAAAGACAGAGATTTAGAATTTAGATCTGGAGAAGTAAAGGTGGAGAAGTAAAGAAACCCTACTAAGTATGGGTTCAACTTGGGCGAAAAAAATTAGTCCATTAAAGGTGGTTCAAAATTTTGGACCGCCTTTAAAATAAAAATGTAAGTTGGGATATCACTTCCAAACTCGGAAGTGCTTCCGGACCCTAATAAAAGGTGGTTCGACAAGGCATAACCACCTTTAATAGGTTTAATTGATTTTGAACCGCATTTAAAATGAAAAAAAGGTGACATTGGAGGCACTTCCAAACTCAAAACCTCTTTTGGACCTCAATTCAAGGCGATTCCGATAAATTTGCCTTCTGACGCTGCCTTTAATGGAGCCTTCTCTACTAGTGAATTTGTATTTTGTATCCCTTTATACACACTGTAAATATGAATACATACAATCCTAATAATGGTGAATTTTAATTTTTATCATCTTTGATATAAATTATATTGACAAAAGTTTAAAATGTTAAGATAAATTGTATGATTTGATATAATCTTACTTACCATTAGAATCATGGGCTTCTATTATAAAACCAATTGGTATTATGTAGAGGTGACCCATGATCTTTTATACATATGACTGTCAATCACCAATGTGAGACTAACTCTAACATGCCCCCTCATGTGCAGTGGTATGAATCATCGCGCAAACGTGGACAGAAAGGGGGTAACGGGCCAATCTTAGGCGCTGGTACCACATTAGAATCATGACTTTTTATCATAAAACTAATTGGTATTATATAGAGGTGACCCATAATTTTATATACTGAATTATATAATAGTCAACCACAAATGTAGGATTAACTCTAACACTTATACATATATGCATGGTATTATATTTTAAATAGAAATTGTTTTTTTAAAAAGTAAAAATACAATCAGGGTTGGCCCTGAGCATGAGACAAGTGAATATTTTGTATGAGACTCCCAATTTATTCATTGTAAAGGGGTTTTATTTTTTATAATTCTTAAGTAAATATTATTGTTCAAATTATTTATTCTAGCTATCTTGTTTTTCTATCTATACGAGGCTTCTATTATAAATATTATGTACCCTAAATATTATATATACGTGAGACTTTTTTTTTTGAGTAAATCGTGCACTTATATTATCATCATATCCCTGATTACATGTTTTGCTAGGTTATGTACATTCATTACTACATCTCTATGTACTTTCATGACATGAATGTTATGAAAAACCATAGCTTGCATTAAGAATTCTAATCATAGTTTACTTATTCACGAATTATATATTTTGTTTTCGCGAAAGTAACTGTTTGTGAGTGCGAAAAAAGTACGAAAGTGTGTGCGACTGAAAGCTTTTGATGCACCTCCCTTTCCTACCTCTACCCTTTCTCCCTATCTGGCTGATAATGGTCACAATCGGTGGAATTGGCCGCCGGCCATGGCGTTGCCACCGCCAAACCTTACAACAGAACCCCCCCCCCCCCCCCCCCCCGCTAATAGTAAGAGCTTCCTCCAAGCTCTGAACGATAAACCCTCTCCGCTCTTCACCTCTTTACCCGATACGCCTAATCTACACCCTATCACAGAATACAAGGGCAAAATTGCCTTTATTCTCCCACTGGAAGAAGGTGAGTTACTGGCGTCTCACTACCAGAATGCTTTGGTCAGGAAGTTCAACAGAGGAAAGCCATCAATGGATACTCTGCAAGCAGCTTTTAAGTCTATAGGTTTTAAATCAAAGTTCTAATTGGGATCACTGGATTACCTCCATGTGCTTATCAGATTTCAGGAAAGTGAAGATTATCAGAGATGCTGGATGAAGGGACAGTGGATGATTCAAGGCTCAATAATGAAGGTTCAAAAATGGTCACCGGACTTCTCTCCTGTATCAGAATCATCTGTTGTTCCAGCCTGGGTAACAATTCATAAACTCCCTATTCATTTCTATAATACATCCGCAATCATAGGTATGAGTAGTCAGATTGGTAGATTCCTTAAAATGGATGCAGTAACTAGTGCGCTGACTAGGCCATCCGCAATCAAAGTGTGTGTAGAGGTTGATCTTATGTCTCAGTTGCCATCTACCATAGTGGTTGGAATAGGTAGCAAAGTAGCTGAGTACCCTATTGGATATGATGAACTGCCTTCATACTGTACTCAGTGTAGGATAATTGGTCATAGTCATGCTACCTGTAACTTTCTGGACCCAGAGCTGAGGAAAAAGCACCTTTTGACTCCCACAATAAATGGAAAAAAGGAAAACAAAGCCCCAGATCAGGTAGAACCCTTTCATGCCTTAGATTCCCATCCTACACTGGACTTAGATGTTGCAGAATCCTCGGGTCTATCAGCCTCTCAGAAGGAAGTAGGTTTTCAATTACAACAATGTAAGACAGGCCCTCATCTGAAAAATACTGCATGTATTGTATAAGCTTTCCCTGGTATTAATAAGAAAAGAACCGGCTCTTTTTATTCACTGGATGACATCTCAAAGCCAATCACCGCCACTGTTTGGAGAAAGAAAAAACACCAGCTTGAGTTAGTACCCATCCAGGAAATTCAAACAACAGAAAATATTGTCAAGATTTCAAATGCCTTTCAGACCTTGGAAGCTTTAAATGAGGAAGATGATAAGGAGGAAGCAGCAAAAATATTCCATGAAACACTGGAATCTCAAGAAGGAGTGGAACCCCATAAAACACATGACAAGACTACAGACACAACAGATTTTCACCTCACTGAAGAAATAAACCACCATGCTCAACCCACAGAGCTTCCCATTACCTCAGTAACAAATACTCCTGTCACCCCAGATGCTAGCATCAACCATCTTCCAAAGTTCATCACAGATGCTGGGCTGACTCAGGGGTCAAATCAGTAACCTCAGCCAGTTCATACAGTGTTAAAGAATGGAGCTCAATCCTCAACTGATCAGAACACAAAGGTAGATCAAAGCTCACAGTCAAAGGTTAGCACACACAAACCAGTACCTATCGCATGTTTAGATAAACTTGATAAGAATCAGGAAAAGCAATCAAATAATAGTAAAGCCATTGTTGTTAAACCAAGAAACCTTAGATCATCACAGAATGCAACCACCACCTGTTTTAAATGATTAAATACAACATAATAGGAAACATGTTAGTTTGGAATGTTAGAGGCTACGAAACATCTATGGATAGAATAAAATCTCTTATGCTGTCTCATAAGATTGCTATTCTCTGTTTGATAGAGCCTTGGAATGAAAAAAAGAAAATAAACACTCTGATGCATGATCTAGGCTTAAAAAATGCTCTCCCTGCTGAAAATTCTAAAATTTGGATCTTATGGAACCACGTTTTTAATGTAATCAGTTTAAAAGAGTCAGATCAATTTTCGCAGGCTAGAATTACAGATATGTACTCATCTGTCAGTTGGAACTGCTTTTTTATATATGCTAGTGTAAATAGATAATCGAGGGAAGCTCTTTGGAATGATTTAAAAAACCCCACACCAGAACCTTCAATATACATCGGAGACTTTAACACAGTTGTCTCAGTATCTGAGTATAAAGGAAGGAAAGCTCCCCCCACAAGAAGCATGAAAGATTTTAATGCCTTCATTAATAACCTGGATTTGCATGACATCCCCACTGTAGGGAATTCATTTACATGGTGTAATAATAGATTCAGGAACAAATGCAAGGACCTTTTGCTTCAGAGATTAGACAGGGGCATAAGCAATTTGAACTAGTTGGAACTCTTTCCAAACAGCTCAATTCAGGTGCTAAATAGATTGACCTCTGACCACTCTCCATTATTGCTGTCCATTCAATCTTCTGAAGAAATGGTCCCTAGGCCTTTTAGATATCAAGAAATGTGGTCAAATAGACAAGACTTCCAAAATTTAGTGGAAAAAAACTAGAAGTTACCATCCCCATCTAGAGGAATGTACAGATTAGTGCATAAGCTTAAGATACTTAAAATTGACATTAAAGTTTGGAACATAAGCACTTTTGGAAATGTCAATCAAAACCTGGTTGAAGCTGAGGCAAAAGTCAGTGAACTAGAAATAAAATTTCAACATTCCTAAGCAGAGAATGACTTAGCTGAACTCAATAAGTCCAAAGCTTTACTTCTTAGATCCCAGAAAGAAAAAAACATTTTCTTAAAACATAAGACAAGGTTAAATTGGCTTAAACAAGGGGATGCAAACACCAGTTATTTTCACCACACCATCAGGGAAAGGAGAGCTAGATCTAGAATCAGTAAAATCAAAGATGGAAATGGGAACTGGATTACTGACCCACAACTGATTAAAGATGAAGGAGTTCAATTTTTTAAGGAACTCCTTAACGAGGATGCTCCTCAAAAAACAGGAACTTATTTGAAAAAATTTTAGGGGAAATTCCTTCTTTGATTACAGATCAGCAAAATCAACACCTGCTTGAATCTTTCAATATCCAGGAACTGGAATTTGCTGTCTTTGATTTAAATAAATCAGGTGCTCCGGGATCTGATGGTTTCTCTGGTAATTTCTTCATATCTTTTTGGGAAACTATTAAAGAAGACCTTCTAGAGGCAGCAAATTATTTTATAAGCGGTGGCATGCTTCCAAAGGCTATCACAAGCACCTGGCTCACTTTAATCCCCAAAAAACCAATTCCAATTTCCTTCTCAGATTTCAGACCTATTAGTTTATCCAATTTTGTCAATAAAGTCTTCTCAAAAATGCTTATGGAAAGGATTAAACCACTAATGCACAAACTAATCTCCCCTGAGCAGAGTGCTTTCATTAAAGGCAGGGAAATCACTGATAATATCCTTCAAATGCAAGAGATGACCAGGATGCTGTCTAGAAAATCAAAAGTACCTAATTTAATAGTTAAACTAGATATGCAAAAGGCTTTTGATAGAGTCTCATGGTCATTCCTGAATTCCATTCTTCTTCAATTTGGCTTTCACGGGAAATTTGTCAAACTTATAATGCATAACATATCTGCTGCAAATTTTTCTGTTTTAATCAATGGAGCTACTTCTGGTTTTTTTGCATCTTCTAGGAGCATTAAACAAGGTGATCCTCTTTCACCATTTCTTTATAATTTGCTTTCAGAAGCTTTTTCTAGAGGATTAAAGAAACTTTTTAGCACAGGGTACCTTCAAAATTTTTGTCTTCCTAAGCCCTGTGCCCCGGTTTCCCATTTAATGTATGCTGATGACACAGCAGTTTTCTTGAATATTAACCCTCGAAACATGAAGAGGTTCAAAAAGTTTCTGCTGGCTTATGAACAAACCTCAGGACAACAGGTCAATTTCTCAAAATTGAATTTTTTTTGTATCACACAGGACCACTTTTTCTACAGTTAACACTGTAAAAAGGATTCTGGGAATGGAAAAAGGATCATTTCTATTTAAATATCTGGGAGTTCCTATATTTTCTGGTAGAAATTTGCAGGTACACTACCAACCATTATTGGAAAGGATGGATAAATCAATCCATAACTGGAAGAATAGATGGCTATCTACTGCAGGTAAAATTATTCTGATAAATCACTGTCTTCTCTCAATTCCAACCAATATTTTTGCTGTTTTGAGTCCACCAAAAATAGTCTTAAAAAATGGAGAAAATGGCCTCTATCTTGTTTTGGGGGTATTCTGATAATGTAGATAAGAAAAAATGGAGGTCTTGGAAAAATATGAGTGTACCTGTAGAAGAAAATGGAATAGGTTTTAGGGATTTAAAGGCCATTGTTGATGCTTTTCCATGTAAATTGTGGTGGAAACTTCAACTCAATTCCACTCAATGGACCTCACTCTTATGGTCACTCCCTAAGTCTTACAAAACTTCTCATACATGGTCCAGAATCTGTTCTATTACAGATAAAGCAAATAGCAACTCCAAAGTAATACATGGAAAAGGTGACTGCTCATTTTGGAACGCTAATTGGACGGGAGAAGGAGCTTTGTTTTATAAATGGCCTCAAGCAAGAGACATTCCTTTTGTGGACATCTCACTTAGGTCATTTATTAACAACAAAGCATCTCTTCTCCCTCAACTGGAGCCATTTTTGGCGACCAATTTGTGTTCCCTTTTGCAGGAAGCTAAATTGGAATATACTCATGAGGATAGGCTCATCTGGATGCCAGCTACAAATGGAATTTTTTCCATCAAGTCAGCATACAAAATTCTCAGACAGAGAAAGCCGAAAATCCTTCATTTTCAAAAGGTATGGTCCTATTTTATCCCCAAAAAAATGTATGTTCTCTTGTGGAGAGCTATGAATGGCTTACTTCCTTTTGACAACATTTTACGAAGGTTAGGATTCTTTTTAGCATCTAAATGTCCTCTATGTCAGAATCATAGTGACTCTTTAGAACATTTTTTCAACTCTTGCCCCTCATCTATTGCTATCTGGAACTGTGTAACAGATTTTTCAAAGGTCCAACAAATTTTTTTTCCAACCTTGAAGAGCATAGTTGAATATTATCTCTCTTTTAAGGCAAAATACAATATTCAGTCCAATATTACGACTGCTGCTCTTCTGATAACAATCTGGACTCTATGGATTAGAAGGAACAAAATTTTGTATGATAATGACTCCTTCTCCCAAGCTGCTTGTATCCATGACATAAAAGGCATGATTTATCAAATTTTCTCAGTGAATCATTTGATAGGAAGTCCAGAAAACCATAGATACTGGACACAGGCTAACATTATTCCGCATATTCAACAAAAGAAAAGGAAATCATTTACTGTAGTGAAATGGCAGAAACCCCTTTCAGGATACGAGATAAATACAGATGCAACATGGATTAGAGGGGGTCATTCTGCTTTGGCTGTGATAGTTAGGAATTGTGAGGGGAATGTGGTTAAAATGAGGGCAAAATCTTTTCAGTCCCCATCCCCTTTACAGGCAGAAATAATAGCCATCCAATGTGGATATGAGCTTTGTTTAGAGTTGGATTTAAATAGATGTGAGGTGGAATCTGACTGTATAATTGCAGTACAGGGTATTCAAAACCCAAATACCTCACCATGGAGGACCTTCTCTATTTGTCACTCTTTAAATTTGAAACATCATATATACCCAATTCAACACACCCCTAGAGAGGCTAATAATGCAGCGGATTTCCTTGCCAAACTCGCTTTAGCTAATAACTTTCATGGTGACTTAGACTTGCATTCAGCACCATCTTTTCTGAAGGGACTCCTATATCTAGATAGATGTGGAATCCCTTGGATTAGAGATGATTCTTGACAGCATGCTGCATATGTTAATATATTCATATACACTGTTGAGGACTCTTCATAATGGACTGATAGGCATGACCTTTAAATGAGATAGATACTGCTGATGTGTTTGTATTATGGTTTACTACAGGTTCTCATGTTTTACTCCACAACTCTAAACCTTCGGCTGGTGAAGATTGATCAACCATCAGAAAACCAGCTACTTTTCATAATATTTTGATTGCCGTCGACCTCGGAAGGAAGCTTTCAAAACTCAAGGCTTCACCGCAAAACTGCAACAATTTTTGTTCTGTTTAGATCCTTCTTAATCTTGAAGTGATAGTATGTAGTTGTCTGGCCAAGGGAAAGAATTAACACATGGGGTGGAGATTCTTTCTTTTGGAATCGCAACTACCGTATCAAAATTGTTGTTCAAATTACTTGATCAAACATCCTCATTAGATGCTAGGTACTCTTTTGGAGCCAACTATGTTGACTCGATGATCGATCATGTACTAACTATGTTTTTTACATAGGTTTGGAGAACCTTATATAATCGCTCACCTCAGGGTGTTTAATTTTTTTTTAAAAAAAATCATAGTTTAGTTCAAACTCCTAAAATTCTATGACAGGGACACTGAATACAATTTCAATAGCAAACAGATAACACACTATAGGACACCATGAATATTCCTTTTGAGCCTGGGTCCGAATCCATCCTCAAATTGTAATTTGTCTCAGGAATGCCCTATTGTTATTCTCTCTAACAAATATTATAGATTTTTTTAAAGGAAACAAGTTAATATGTTCGAGATCGATGTTATAATTTTTATTGGATCTCTGATATGTAATAGTACAGACGATCAGTGTTGTTGACATGTAATTTAGATATCTTTGTAATATGTTAGTTATTCCTAGAGACTAGTTAAATTGGATGTCAATTCCATTCATTATAATTACTACTGGACGTTTTTCCCAACACTTTGAAATGTTTGATTTTTCAAAAAAAATACATTTACGATGTATATGACTATATCGCGAAAGAAAGTCTTCTAATCAGTGCCTTTATACTCTTTTGAAATATATATATATATATATATATATATATATATATATATATATATATATATATGTGTGTGTGTGAGATAAAGTTCATTATTCATTATAATTGTAATTATAATTAACAATCGTGAGGTTATGAGTTCGAGTTATTTAGTAGGTGAAAACTATTATTGATCATCTTTAGAAAAATTAAAATCCATAATGAAACAAAAAATAAAATGCACATTTATAATTATAACTAAAAGAGTAAGATTTTGGACAAGTGTCATTCCCATAATTTTTCACATCAGTCTTTTAAAAATAGTTATTTATTGAATAAATTTTTGTTTAAATGTGAAAGTTTAATTTTCAATGTGTTCTCTAGAAAAGTATAAATTGTAAGGATCAATTCACACGAGTGAAAAGCCTTAGCTTAAAGGCAGCAACCCGAGGTATGTTCCAAAGCCGGAACTCCCTCTCAAGGCACACCTAGGGATTTTAAAAATATTTTTTATTCGAATCGCCTTTAATGGATATCAATTAAATATGATTCTATTAAAAAAACACCTTTAATTGGATGTCTTTAATGGACAAGTATATAATGGTAGCTAGGATTTCTTTCCTCACTTGGTCAAATTTTTCTAAGGCATGAATATGTCATTTCATTTCCCGTCCCTTACTTGTTCTTCCGAAAATAACCCTCCTTCTCCCTTCCCCACCCAGCGCCGCTGGTCTTCCTCCCTCTCCACCCGGACAGCACCACTCCCTCCCTCCTCCACCGGCATCGCCCTCCTCCCACCGCTAGGCCACTCTCTCTTTTCTCCATCAGCGTAGCCCTCCTCTCTCCGAGTAGCCGCGTCCTCTTCGACAGCCGCGTCCTCCGTCCAGTCTGACGCATCTCCTTCACCATCTGGTCTGACGTAGCGCCTTCGCCGTCTGGTCTGACGTGTCGCCTCTGCCGTTGGTCTGACATGTCACCTCCGTCGTTGGTCTGACACGTCGCCTCCGCCGCTGGTCTGACGCCGTGTTCGATTACCGCCCCGATGAATGTTCTAGATCAGTAGTTCCTATTAGCAATGTTTATTGTTTTAGATTTGTAGATTCATTACAATGTTTAATGTTTTAGATATGTACATTAATGTTTTAGACCTGTACAGTGAATCTCTTTTTTTGCTGAAGAATTCTTTTTTTGTCTATACAATGATTTGTACAACGAATCTCTTCGACGGAGAATCCTCTTTGTTTTTGTCCGATCGGTTTCATTTGCTTTTTGACATAAACCTAGGTTTCCGGTAGCCTTTTTTTTGGGGCCTCAGTAATAGGTTCAGAATTTGGAACCTAGCTATTTCGGATCCAATAGAAGGTGGATTTTGGAACCTCTTTTGATCGAATCGATCAAAGTTACTACCAGAGAAGGCACTTGATTGACATGTTCTCCACTAATAGCAGATTTGATTATAAGAATTATTGCAGTCATAATCATGAGAAGAAAAGAAAAAAAATTTACCATTATAAGAATTCCACATTGAAAGAGTAGAAGAGCAAAGAGGGAGCTCCAAGATATAAATTTATAAGGCAAATGACGTCAAAACTACTTACTTGGACTAGGGCTATAAATGTATCGAGCTACTTGAAATATCTCGAGTTAGATCAAGTTTGTAAAATATTTGCTCGAACTCGAGTAAAGTTAATTTGGCTCGACCCCGTGGAGATTATGTGTGGATAGAAATGAGTTGGCCAAGTTTCATCCAAAAATTTCCGTTCAAACAAGGAACTAGGAACCTTTGGTTGAGACAAACGAAAATAAAAGTAAGAACCAAATATAGAAAGTAGGAACCTTACGCAGGGATAGAGGAAGTAAGAAACTTTACCCGATCGTTTATTGTTTCGTAGGTGTATATACATCCTTCTATGTGTACGAAAGAATTCAAAGAATTAATTTGGAAGACCGAAGTGCATCGATTAAAGTTGTCAAAAATCTTTCAAACCGAGAAAGTATACAAATATGTTCTGCTTCGAACATAGAAGACATTCCAATTTAATGTTTAGAACATAAAAGACTCATTATTATCCTATACCCATTTATTAAAAGAAACATAGTCAGAACATTAATGGGAAAAAAAAATCCACCCATTCAATTTACTTTAACACATTACCCACAAGCACAACCCGACCATCATAATTCGACTTCTAGAATTGTTAAAGGTTGTAAACTAACTAAATTAATATAATAATTATTATTATTATTATCATTATTATTATTAATTATAAAATAATTAGAATCAAATATTTAAATAAAAATAATTTAAAAATATAATTATTTAAACAAAATAAATACTCTTTAAATCTAATATAATCAAATTGTAAATAAAAAAATAGAATTAGTATAGAATTAGAATTATGTTTCACTTAAGGCGAACGACTTGGACCCTGAACTCCCTCTATCTTACCCTTTTAGCCCCTCATCTTTTTTTAAATACTGTTGGCCTCTCAACTAACAAAACTGCTAAGTTGTGGCCCTTCTATCCAGTCAAAGCATTAACTTCAAACAAAAACGTTAATTTTAAAGGCAATATAGTCAATTTCCATTTTCCTTTCTATTTTCCAATTTCTTTTTAGTTTTCCATTTTTAGTTTTATTTTTTCCCTTTCCCTTTCTTTTTTTCTTTTATGCTATCCTGTTTTCTGTTCATCACTCATCTTTGGCGGCGGATGGCAACCCCTTCGGCGGCGATGTCAATGATTGCGAGTCAGATTCGAGGTAGATGATGCGTGTGACAGTGGCGGTGACGAAGGTTGGGCTAGGGTTTGGGCTGGGACGGCGGTGGCGGGGGGCTTGAGCAGGGAAAACGGTGGAAAGGGCTAGGGTTTGGGTTGGGACAGCAGTGTGGGGGCTTTGGCGGGGAAGCCAGTGTCGAAGATGAGTGGCTAGGACGATGGTGTGAATGGTCAGGATAGGGACAATGGGAAGATCGACGGATTAGCAGGTGGAGAGGGTGAGACGATGTGGATCTACAGGTGGTAGAGGTGAGGTGGCCGGAGGCGCCACGAGGTCAACTGGTGAGAGAGTGAGACGTTTGGGATCTACATGTGTTGGAGGTGGGGTGGTCTAAGGCCGCGCAAGGTCAGCGGGTGGAGGGGTGTGGCGATGGGGATCCACAAGTGGTGGAGGTGGGGTGGCCAGAGGCGGCACAAGGAAAGTAGGCAGTGATGCGTTTGGGATCAACATGTGGTGGAGGTGGGGTGGCCGAAGAGGGTGCAAGGTCAGTGGGTGGAGAGGGTGAGGCGATGAGGATCTACAGGTGGTGGAGGCGTGGTGGTCAGAGGCGACACAAGGTAAACGGGCGGTGGGGTGAAGGGTTGAAGGGGACCAATGGCTAAAAGCGGTGGTGGCAGGCGGAGTGGTGGTGGCGGCATGTAGAGCTTGGGTTGTGAGGTGGTAGCAGGTGGCGGAGAAATGGGCTGAGGAAGAGAAGATAGAAATGAGAAGGGAAAGGGTTTGAGAAAAGGAAAAAAGAAAAAAAAACAAAGAAAATGGAAGAAGGAAATAGGAAAAAAAGGAAAAATAGAAAGAATAAAGGAAAAGAAGAAAAGAAAATTGTAAAATAACTATTTTACCCTTAAAATTAACGTTTTTGGCTTAAGTTGACGCTTTGACTGGACGAAAGGGTTACGGTTCAACACTTTTGTTAGTTTAGGAGTTAAAAGTATCGAAAAAAATTGGGGGGGGGGGGGGGGTCAAAAGAGTAAGATAGGAAGAGTTGGAGGGTCTCTGAAGTCGTTAGCCCTTTACTTAATTACAAAAATATTCAATTAGTAAAGAAATGTACAGTTAGTTTCATTCTATTTAGGAATAAGAATACTTTTAATATTTTATTTTTAAATAAAATATATTTTTACAAAAATATATTATACAATTAGATAATTATTTATTAATATATACTTTATATTTTATTAATATATTATTAAGGATTGATTGTATCTCTATACAAAATTTATTTTTAAATTTATAAAATACACACTGTATATTATTTTTATATGAATATAAATATTTGATTTATTTATCAAAAAATAGTAAATTTAATTTTTATAAATTTAATTTTTTTATCAATAAAATATTTAATTAACACGATCTTTTATTTTAGAGTAAAGTGCTAAAATGACCCTAAATTTGTGGTGAAAGTGCCGATATAACTATGTAAAATGAGAAATTACCAAAATAAACTCAATTGTATGATGTATGTATCAATCTAGCCTTGGAAGCCATTGACTTCAATTGTTAACTAGAAGTTTGGCAGAAAGTTAATGAAATGAACACTTTGCCCTTGATTAAAAAAAGAAAAAGAATAAAAAAGATAGAAATGCCCTCATGTTTCTCCCTTTCTTCTTCTTCTTCCCCTTTTCTTCTTCTTTCTTCACCCCCGCCCTGCCCTTTTCTAATCTAGAGCTCCGTTACAACCCACTTTCCGCCACAACACCTAATTGATGCGACAACCAATGCCCAGCCCATAGCCTGCCAACCCAAAACAAAATATCTATCAGCATCGCTCAGCCAACGCCAGCCCGCAGCCCAAAACAAAACCTCCACCTACCGATGCTTTTTGAAAACCCAGTGGCTGAAGACGTTGTCTCAACGATATTGACTTGTGGTGTCGCCCTCTCCCTTCTCAAATTCAAGGGGGAGATTGGCAAATAGGGCTTCTTGATCATGTGGGCACGTTCCCATTTTTGTGGGTTTTTGATTTTCTTGCAGAAAAGGGAGAAGAAGGGGGATGAGAGATGGTGAGGCTAGTGGCAGTGGCAAGAAGAAGGGGAAGGAGAGATGGTGGTAGGTAGTGGCGAACAGAGAGAAGAACGGGGAGAAGAGGTGGTGGTGATGGAAATGGTGGCGTTGACCTTAAGGGGCTGGGTGCGGATATGGGTTAGGTGTCGGTGGTAGGAGGAGGTGGTGGAAGAAGAAGGGGAGGAGAGGTGGTTACTGACGGGTGGTGGTGGGAGGGAAGGTGGTGGTTGGTGGGTGGCGGCGGGAGGTGGTAGTGATGGCAGCGGTTAGGGTTTGCGGTTGGAGATCAGAGATAGTGGTGGGCGGTGGTGGGAGGTGGTGGCAATGGCAGCGCCTTAAGGTTCAGGGCAGTGGAAAGATGGTGGTTTATATAATAAGGAGGGGTAAAATGAAGAAAAATTTCCAGCTTATGGGGCAAGGTACTTTTGACCATTCAGGTTTGGTCAACTGTGACATTAGTGGCATCAGTGATGACGAAGGCGATGCAATGGACAGCGGCCAAGCTTTCGATCGGAAATGAAGTGAAGGGAGGAGGGGACAACAACGAGGCATTTGATCAACGACGGAGGCATTCAATCGGCGACGGAGGCTGCATCAGTAGTAACAGAATGGACAACAGCAAGGCTTTAGATCGGAAACCAAGTAAAGGGAGGAGAGGTGAATGCCGTTTGTGAATGAGGTGTACTAGTGAGGGAGGGTCATTCGTTAATAGAAAATTCTAAGGGGAGAAAACCCTAAAACTTTGTATATATAGTGGGCCAAATAACCCAACAAAGGAAGCACATTAAAGGTGGTTCTACAATAGATCCGCTTTTAATTGATGTCCATAAAAGGCCAAACCTCCTTTAATCAATTTTGAACCACAGTTCCTCAAAGAAGTCTTGCGATAGCAGTTCCGAATCTAGGACCTTCTTAGAATGGCAGTTCTTCAAAAAATCAAAGGAATCACCTTTCATTGCTACCTATAATAGAGCCTTCTACGGTGGTATTTAATTCAAAAGCTGAAAAACTATAATCATAATAAGAGTAAATACTAATACACTACCCAAAATTTAAAGAGTCCGTCTCTTGAAAGACGGTCTTTCCATAAGTTATGGAAAGACCAAGGTTTAAAGTGTAAATTAGAATAAATTAAGATAAAATTTTCGGGTTGCATGAACCGGGTTATAAATTTTATAACTACTACATGTTTCATACTAGAACTTTAATATTGCAACTAAGACCTTTTACCTTTTATTATTCTAATCAAACCCCGTCTTTCCATAAGTCTATGGAAAGGCCGTCTTTCCCAAGACTTTGCCAAATTTAAAACTAAAACTAAAACTAAAACTCAAACATCCAAGAATATATAAGATACTTCATCATGTTACCAAAATGCCTATCAGAACCTTTGTTCGGTAATAGCATTCGTGCTAGCTTAGTACTCTTATCCCATTAGCATGATACCAATTATGAGCCAAACTAAGAGTTTTCGTGGAATCTTTTGATTTGATAAGTGGTCAAAATTGTCACGCAAATTTTATCTTCATTTTGAAGCGATGTAACGAAATTTATTTGGCAGTTCGATATGGAAAAAGAGCCGGCAAATTTGTGGAAGTAATTGGTAAGTGTCATCATGACCTTCATCGTCACTGACCATTAATTAATTTTAAATCAATAATTTTAATTTATTATATGCATTCCCACCATTTTAGTGGTTCGGTTAGTTTAATTTGTAAGTGTGAAATGATCACTTCCCGTTTAAAGATTGGACGTCTCACTTCTGTTAATACTAGAGGTGTAAATTTGGGTTATCGTATGAGGTTCGTATTGTGAATAAGGTAATTTTTCATAGATAGATGTGTAGGGGCCATTTCCGAATGGTGCAGGGGCCATTTCCAAATGGTGGTAATGACAAGAACCGTACGAACAATGGATGCTTAGATCAGATGACTGAAGGTGTGGTCAAAGTCAAATCCCAGTAGCTACGAAAACCCTTGAGCCACAAATCGGGCTTTGTAACGGTCAACCGTGCCATCGGGAGATCCATTTACAGCCAAAAACATTCACATCAAATGGCTGAGGAACTAAATCCCAAGTGTGTTGCTTCCGAAGAGCAGACATCTCATCATCCATGGTAGCAACCCACTGAGGATCACGAAGAGCAGCTCGATAATCCCGAGATTCAGAGTGGTCAAGTACGGCTGCAGTAAGGCCAGTAACAACCGTCACAAATGCATCATCCCAAAAAGATAGTGGGAGATGTGAATGGAAAAGCATAGTAAGCCTCATTTCTTCCACATGATGGTGTTTTCATTCTGCACGCCAATTCTGCTCGAGTGTAAGGATTCCTTTTGTCTCAAAATACGTTCGGAGACGTGTGTTCAAAAACTATGTGCCCCCGTCACTCTAAAACACTTTAATCTGAGAAGAAAATTGATTTTCCACAAACGCCTCAAATTTCATATATACATCAACAAATTCAGATTTACGACGAAGAGGGTAAAGCCATGTAAACCTCAAAAAATTATCCACAAAAAAAGCATAGTAACAAAATCTATGACCAGGTAAAATGGGAGATGGTCACACAAATCGCAATGAATCAAATCCAAAACATGCACAACTCATTTAGAGTTCTCAGCAAATGACATTTTATGGCCTTTTGCCATCACACAGGAGGCACATGCATTAGGTTTAGGCAATAAAGAGGAAATAGATAGTTCACCTTTTTTAGCTAACAAAGAAATTGTACTAGGGGACACATGTTCCAAACGGGCATGCCACAACTCAAAAGAAGCCTGAGATTTATTTTTCTTGATAAAGGAATGTAAGCTTCTTCACCACGGTCCAACACTTATAAGCCGTCCTCACTGTGGCCTCTTCCCATGACTACCCTGGTGACTTTGTGATGAATCACAAAAGAACGGTCATAAAAAAATGATCAGTACACCAAGATCTTGGGTGAGCTTGCTAATAGATAATAAGTTTTTGGTAATATCGGGAACAACCCAAACATCAGATAGCTGCAACAAAGGCGTAGGTTGAGAATCACCAATAGCAGAAATATATATATTGGTACCATTTCCAACAGAAACAAAAGATTTACCATTATAGGACGTGACACTCTTAAGGTTCGAAGCAGATGAACTCATATGGGTAGAAGCTCCGGAGCCAAGGTACCAATCGGAGGTGACGACGGCTGGCTCAAGCTGAAGGGAGGACTAAAATTGAGATTGGAAGTCTCCGATGGATGTTGAACTAGACAGAAACAATGAGCAGCATCATGACCCAGTTTGTGATACCACTGGCATTGGAGACCACAACCCCGCCCACCTGAGAACTACCACTAAAACCTACCATGGCTATGACCTGAGAACCAGCAAGAATGCTCGGCATGTGTGCCAGATGCACCACCATCATGTGGTGCACCCGCCGGTGTGTGAGACCATGCGTGGCCGCCAGAGTTGGATTCTGATATCGCGAATGCGACCGGCCTAACTGTTGTATCACCAGAAGCGTGTTGTCCCTACAAATTGTTCAAAAATGCTTCATGGTCCTTTGTATAATTAACTATCCCAGCATACAAAGGAATCGTAGAAGCAGTGATAAATGTAGCAAAAAAATCCTTAAATTTAGAACCCAAAGAAGTCAAAAACCAAAGAAGTTGGTCATCATTCGATGCAGGAGAACCCAAACCAGCAAGTTGGTTGAACATAGTCTTAAATTGAAGGTGTAAATCATGCACCGAACCATTCTTACGGATATTAAAGGCAGTGGAACGAAGGCGTAGAATGGTCAACTTACTTTGGTTATGATGAACATCAGCAATATTCTCCCACATCTGTTGCGAAGTCTTATAATTGCCAAGCTCAGCCAGTGCTTCCGGAGATAAGAACGAGAATAGGAGGCTACAAACTCGCTGATCCTGGCTGAGCCATGCTTTGTGTGCAACCAAGGCTTGCTCATAAGTAGCTTTCTGATCCTCCTCCATGGAACCAGAAGAAGAGCCAGTAATTTTCGCTTAAGAGGGAGACGACAATGTGGAATTCGATGGTGATGGAGGAAGAATCGGACATGGCTTGGTGTCATTGAGAAAACTGTACAGTCCCTGTGGTTTGAGAATATGAATAGCTTGTCGTTTCCGTAGCAAGTAGTTTGTTGAAGAAATCTTGATGTTGAACATATGCAGAAGAGTATTGTAGGAAATCTTGGATGATTCAGTCATGGGAGGAAGAAAAGGTGGGTGGGGGGTTGGAGAAGAGAAAATAAGAGTAGAGTCGGCTGCTGTGGAAAAAAAAAAGAAGGATCGTAAACCATATTCTGATACCATGTTAATAAGGTAATTCTTAGTAGATAGATGCTTGTGAATAATAGAATACATATAGAGATACTAGCCCGAGACATACAATGTATCTAGGCATAAGATCCCTATCAAATCTCAATCATATCCTAATCATATCTCCTATCCTGACACGTATCGGGTTGGAAATGTATCGAGTTGAAATAGGTCAGGTTGAAATGTGTTGATTTCATTTGTTTTGTTGGGTCGGGTTGGGTTGGGTTACTGTCGTGTCGGGTTGAAAACATGTCAGTTTTTTCCTCCGACGGGGTCATGTTGGGTCAAGTTAATATCAGGTCGGGATACTGTCATGTAATTTTACACTCAGGTTAGGCCGGGTCGGATAAAACTATTTTCAGGTTGGATCGGACTGGGTTATTGCCGTGTCATATTTTGTACTGAAGTTTTGTTCAGGTCTGCTCATGAAAATTATTTTTTATAATGTTTCATATTGGATTCAAGTATATTTCGGGTTGGTTCATTTTAGATTGGGTTATTATGCTACCCGATTAAATTTGGGTTGGTTTAGGCTATATTTCAATAGTATTATTGTTACAACTGCACTATTATCAAGTTTTGTTTCATCGTAACTTGTAGCTATTTTTTTGAAAATTTGTAACTTGTAACTTTTAGTTATACATTACTGGAAAATAGGTATATATGCACAGTATGTCATTGATGGGAGAGCAATATCGGTGCTAGAAATTTCATAGGCACTGGTAATTTGGTAAATGTAACAAAATACTGATGCCTATGAATAAATCCAGCACCGGTTCACTGAATACCTATGCTAGATACCAGTGCCTATCAAGAAAAAATGTCTGAATTTAATATTTTTCAGCATCGATTTTGGCTAAGTGACATATATTGGTGCTAATACCGGTGCCTATGACTGGAATAGTAATTTTTGCATTTAAAATTGTGGTGGCAAAATCTCTAGCACCTATACCGGTGTCAGGATTGCATTTAATTTAAAATTAAAAAAATACTTTGAAGCAGCCCCACACAGCTGCATTATAATTGTATAGGCACCAATATGTTGACGAATAGCACCGACATTAATATCAGTGCTCCATATAGACAAATTCCCAACATTTACAAAGTAGAATAGGAAAAAAGGTTTTGAAAATGGGTTTACAGTATGAGTTACTTTAGAATATGTACTAGCGTTTTCCAACATTTCACCAAAGAATTGATTTATTTATATTTTTATATTTAGGCGACAATAACAAAAACCATGTATTTTGGAGAAATGGGTAATGAGGTAACACAATTTTTGGCCACATTGTAATTTTTCAATACTGTGTAGAAGTAATCAATGTTGACTTTCGAGAACCTTCTGTTCACCTATACATGCCCAAATTTCAAAGTCGCAATTGTATATAATTGAATTTCATTTTGGTGTTGCCAATTTCGTGATTCGACAACTCCAACTTTCTTGGAGGGACCTAAGTGCAAAATGTAAAAACTTTACTCGTATCTCCATATTAAAATCCGCTCGAAAGTGATGCTACCGTATACACCCCCATTGTATTTTCCAAGTACGTAACAAAAATATTTATCAACCATTGAGCATAAGAACATATCCATAATCATTTTCGATTTCCCTTTCTTACTTCTAAGTATTAAACTTTAAATTACTCAAGAACATGTATTAGCACTAGTGGAAAAGCCTCTATTATAGGCACCATTAGAAGGTGGTTCCACCGATTTTTTGAGAAACCACCTTTGATTGAGATCCAAATAAAGTTCTGAGTTCGGAACTAGTTCCAGATCTAACTAAAGGTGGTTCCAATTTGATCAAAGACGGTTCTTGAAGAACCACATTTAATGTATATCAATTAAAGGTGGTTCTATTGTAGAACCACCTTTAAATAGGATCTGAAAGTGGTTCTGAGTTTGGAACCACCATCGATTGGGTATTTTGACCCAAGAATGAAATACAATCGGATTTTTAAGTTTTGTTTCCTTTACTTAATGACATACAATCAGATTTGGTTTCCAATACAGCCTCTCACCCACACGTTTCCATACTAGGTTATCCTCTGCAGCCTCTCACCCTTAGTTTTCTCTCCAGCTCACGCCACTCACCACACCATCACTCACGATCGGCCTCCACCATCACCCTCACGACGCCCTCCACCATCACCCTCACGACACCCCCACCATCACCCTCAACCATTCCCTCACTGTGCTTGCACCTCTGGTCTCCGACGTGTCGCCACCTTCAGAAGGTTTTTGCGCGCGTCGCTTAAACAAGCTCCGCCGCTGGTGAAGGGATCCACCATTGAGAAGGCCGCTGCGGCTGAAGGGATCCGGCACTGAGAAGACTGCCGCTGGGAAGGCCGCCGCCACTGAGAGGTGCTTCGATGATGATGAGAAGCCCTGTTTATTTATCTATGTTTAAAGAGATTTGTGTGATTTTTATTGCTTCTCTGATTGTCCAATGTTGTGAGATCTATTTTTCTGCCCCCGGAAACCTAGGCAGCCTTTTTTAGGACCCCAGAAATAGGTTCTGAATTTAGAACCAATTTTGGATCCAATAGAAGGCGGTTCTTGAAACTTCCTTTGATCGAAACTTTTAAAGTGCCTTCTCTGGTCCAATAAAACTGCCTTTAATAGGCCCATTTCCACTAGTGTAGCGCTTTCCAACATTTCACCAAAAATAATTATTTATTTAATATATCTATATTTAGGCAAGAATAACAAAAATATTGTATTTGGAGCAACGGATAACATGGAACACAATTTTGGGCCACAATGTAATTTTTCAAGACTGTGTAGAAGTATTCAATGTTGACTTTCAAGGCCCTTATAAGTCGCAATCATACATTATTGAATTTTATTTTGGTATTGCCAATTTCATGATTTGACAATTTCAACTTTCTTGGAGGGACCTAAGTGCAAAAGGCAAAAACTGTACTTATAACTCCAAATTGAAATCCGCTCGAATTTGATGATAACCTATACACTCCCATTGTATTTTTTAAGTCCATAACAGAATATTTATCAACAACTGGGCACAAGAACATATTTGTAATCCTTTTCAATTTCCGTTTCTTACTTCCAAGCAATCAACTTTAAGTTACTTTAAAACATGTACTAGTGCTTTCCAATATTCACCCAAAAACCATTTGTTTTCTATTTCTATATTTATGCAAGAATAGAAAAAATTATGTAATTTGGAGAGAAGGATAATGTTGTGACATTTTTTTGGGCCATATCGTAATTTTCCATTAAGTTTTGAAGTTTTATGGCCCAAAAAATTACGCTATGGCCCAAAAATAGTTAATTTAATGTTTATAACTACATATGTTTTGGGTTGACCAAACGTAGGGTTATATAGTTGATTTATTAGGTTGAATTAGGTTTGGATTGAATTGGGTTCAAGTTGGATCGGGTTCGGTTGATTTCGGGTTCGTGTTCAGGTCGGGTTTGGATCCAGATTATTGGGTCATATTCGGGATTTAGGTTGAATTCGATTGTGTCTGGTTCAAGTACAAGTTAGTATTTCTCGGGTCAAAATCAGGTTTCCGATTGAGTTCGATCATGTCAGGTCGGGTTCAGGTCAATATTTCTCAGATCAAATCATATTTCAGGTTAATTCGGTTATGTCGGTATAGATTGGGTTCTCGGTTTGGGTCAGAAATTGACATCTCTAATTAATACGCATTATTAGTTGTTTCATACGCACATATTCGGTACAAAATTTTATTCTTGTAAACATGTATTCTAATGTAATTTATTAGAGCAATGAAGATTTCATCTCAAAATCAATTTTAAACTAGTGGAGTATCGCGCGATATATTAATTGAAATATTGAGATTAAATTTTATTTAAAATTTTAAACTTTAGTGATCTAAAGAAAATTATATGAGTTATGAAGTGAAATAATTAATATAGTTAGAAACCGTTAAACATTTGATAGAGAAAGCCTCAATGATTAGGACTGTCTGTATTAGGTAAATAAATAGAGTACAATAGGAAAAATCTAGAGAACACAACATGGGCCATGGGCCCAATATCAATCCAATTCCTCTATTCTAACATCCCCCCTCAAGCGAAGCGTTGGATTAACCGAAACGCAAAGTTTGGACCTAAAAAACTCAAACAAGGGCTTAGGAAGCCCTTTGGTGAAAATGTCAGCTAGCTGCAACGAGGTAGGAACATAACTAACACGAAGCTTGCTCATAGAAACCAACTCACGAACAAAGTGATAATCTATATCAATGTGCTTTGCCCGCTTGTGCGCCACAGGATTTTGAGCCAAAAAGATTGCACTATTGTTGTCACATAGCAATAGAGGCAAACCAGCCAGCAAAAATTTCAGATCCCGGAGAAGATGAGACAACCAAACAACTTCAGCTGCAGTGTTTGCGAGAGCACGATACTCAGACTCAGAGCTTGAATGAAAGACAGTGGGTTGCTTCTTGGCACTCCAGGACACCAAGTTACCACCCAGAAAAACTGCATATCCATATGTAGAACGTCGAGTCTCTACGCATCGAGCCCAATCAGTATCAGAGTAAGCACAAACATCAGATGGGCCACTAGAGCGAAAAACTAGACCATGATGTAGAGTCCCAGCAACGTATCAAAAAATCCTGGTAACAACAGCAAAATGGTCATCCCGAGGATCCTGTTGAAACTGACTAACAGAGTTGACCACAAAAGCCAAATCCGATCTAGTGATAGTGAGATACTGCAAGGCACCAACCAATGAGCGGTATAGTGTAGGATTCCCAAACTGAGGACTCGAGCTGCTATGAAGCTGTGACAGCGGAACAAAAGGAGTAGTCACTGGGACGGGAGCAGTCATCCCTGCCCGACGAAGAATATCCCGAACATACTTAGCCTGACCAAGAAAAAGTCCCTGAGAAGTAGAAGAAACCTCAAGGCCCAAGAAACAGTGTAGATGGCCCAAATCCTTGATCGAGAATTCCTGATCAATGCGAATAATGAATTGATAGCACTCACATGTGAGGATGATGTTATCCACATAGACCAAGAGATAGAGTAGAGTAGTGCCACGAGAGAAAACAAATAGTGACGTATCTGAGGAGCTGCAATGAAATCCAAGCTCACAAAGATAAGAACTGAAGCGATCAAACCAAGCTCGAGGAGCCTGTTTGAGGCCATAAATTGATTTTCGAAGCCGGCAGACATAATTTGGATGAACAGGGTCCTTATAGCCAGCAGTCTGAGCCATGTAGACGGGCGTATCAAGAACACCATTAAGGAAAGAATTCTTGACATCCAACCGATGAAGTGGCCATCGCCTCATAGTAGCAATCGCAAGCACCGTACGAATATTGGCAGCTTTGATCATAGGATTGAAAGTGTGATCAAAGTCAAAACCTGGTACCTGAGAATATCCCTGAGCAACAAGGTGTGCTTTATACCGATCAACGCTCCCATCAGGACGATACTTAACACGAAAAACCCACTTGGACCACACAATATTAGTAGATTCAGGCCGAGGAACCAATTCCCAAGTATTCTTAGTCCGAAGTTCGGTCATTTCCTCGTCCATAGCATGAGCCCACTTAGGATCCTTAATAGCAGCACGATAATCCCGAGGCTCCACCTGATCCATAACCTTAGCCAGAAGACCAGTAACAACAAAACCCTCAAAAAACTTCTCTTTACGAGTACCATCCTGATTCCGAGTAGTCATATAATGAACACGTGGTGGCGGAGAGGGCCCAGAATCCGAGGAAGAAGAGGAAGCCGAAGACGTAGATGATGGAGTCGAGGGCGGCAAAGTTGGGGGTGTGGTCTGAGGAGAAGATGGGGTTGTCCCCAAATCAGCAATGACTGTATTAGGCAAAGGAGCCAAAGCATCAGTAGTGCATAGGGTGCATGGAGGAATGACCAATGACACAACCGGAGATGGAGACTGGACACTAGATGTCTGATCGGGATCAATGAAAGTAAGAACATCTAAGGAAGAGAATGGCTGAGTGACACTCTTATTAGCCATAGGAAAGCAAGTCTCGTCGAGGCGAGCATGTCTAGTGATGTAAACCCGATTAGTAGAAGGATCCAGGCGACGAAAACCTTTATATTGAGAGCTGTACCCGATGAAGATATAAGGAATACTCTGCGGTGAAAGCTTATGATCGGCATAAGGTCGAACAAATGGATAGACCCGACATCCAAACAGCCGAAAATTGGAATAATCAGGAGAACGGCCAAAAAGCAAACCGTAGGGAGATGAACCATCAAGAACCGGAGTAGGAAGACGATTAATGATATGCACTGTCGTGGTGAAGGCATTTTCCCAATGAGAAAGCGGCAAATGGGAATGAAATAGTATCGTCAACCCCATTTCAGAAATATGACGATGTTTCCTCTCGGCTCGCCCATTTTTCTCCGGAGTATATGGGCAAGAGACCTGATGATGAATTCCCTTAGAGAAAAAATGGGACCTTAGTCGATTATTAATAAACTCGGTTCCACTATCACTTTGAAAAAATTTTATGGTAGAGGAGAACTGGTTCTCAACAAATGCCTCAGACTGCAGATAAATGTCAACAAACTCGGATTTCTGACGAAGTGGGTATAGCCAAGAAAATCAAGAAAAATCATCAACAAATATCGCATAATAAAGAAATCCATTTTCAGATAAAACAGGAGCAGGAACCCATAAATCACAATGATTCAAATCCAAAACATGTTTAGCCCTCTTGGGATTATCAACAAAAAGATTGCCGCTGTCCTTTAGCCATAACACAAGGGGCACACAGGCCAGGCTTAGGTAATAAAGAAGATGAAAACAAATGTCCAGTTTTAATCAAACCAGAAATAATACTGGGTGCCACATGACCCAAGCGAGCATGCCACAACTCAAAAGATGCTCGGTGCTTATTCTGAGAAATAAAAGAAACAAGTGCGGACTCCCCTTTATCCAGCATATACAGACCATCCTCACTGTGGCCTCTTCCCATGACCACCCTGGTTACCTTGTGCTGAATGAAAAAATGCCGATCATCAAAAATCACATAAGCATCAAGGTCTTTAGTAAGTTTACTGATCAACAATAAATTCTTAGTGATTTCAGGAACAAGCAGAACATCATTTAAACGTAAAGAAGGCGTAACTTGACAATCACCAATAGAATCAATATAAATAGAGTGGCCATTGCCGACAGAAACACGAGAGGTACCATGATATGGAGTCGTGCTCTCAAGCGCCGAAGCATTCGACGTGAGATGACTTGTAGCCCTTGAATCAATGTACCAATCTGAGGTGATAGGAGAGGGTTCCTGCTTGAGAGTACTCTGCAATTGCTGGGTCAGATTTACAGTTTCAGAACGCCGAAGATTTGGAAAGAGGAGGAAGCAAGTTTGAGCCGAATGTCCCAATTTATGACAAAAATTGCAAACGACCCCTGATCTGCCAGAACCAGCATCTACCGAGCCACCAGAACCACCAGACCTGGCGCCAGAACGTCCACGGCCGCCGGAACAGCCGCTTTTGCTGGCGCGTGAGGCACACGCGCCTCCACCATGCGAGTGAGCTGCCGGCGCGTGACTCCACGCGCCACCACCAGAGGGTGTTTCGATCGCCAGAAATGCGGCAGTACCAGGGAGGGTCTGATTTGAACCATATTGTCCCTGTAAATTCTGTAAAAATGACTTGTGGTTCTTGGCTTGAGCAACGACATCAACAAACAATGGAATCGGCGACATATTAATGATAGGAGCAGAAAATACTTGAAATTATGGGCCAAGAGCAGTCAAAAACCACATAATTTGATCTTGATTTGATGCAGGTTCACCCATAAGATGCAATTGATCAAAAATACCCTTGAATTGAACACTAAGATCATGAAACGTACCATGCTTACGCAAAGTGTGCGCTTGATGGCGAAGCCTTAGAGCAGAGGACTTACTACGATTTTGATAAATGGCAGCAATAGCATCCCACATCTCCTTTGATGTCTTACAATTGGGGATTTCGCTTAGAACTTCTTCCTTGAGGGATGCAAACAAGAGGCTGCAAACGCGTTGATCTTCCTCCATCCAAGCGGTATGACTAGCAACAACATGGTTATATTTCGCCGTTGCCTTTTCAAAGGCGTTCGAAGCACCGAGCGAAGCAGTGGCATAAGTGACAGCAACCGGAGGAAAAGGAACAATTGAACATGGCTTCGTGCCATCAAGATAGCCAAATAAACCTTGCGGCTTCAAAACATGTTGGGCTTGGCATTTCCAAATAACATAATTTGTTGAGGAGAGCTTGATTGACATGAGATGAAGAAGGGTGTTGTAGGAGACCTTGTCATCCGCCATGATGCTGGGAAGATTTGGGGGGGGGAACGAAGGGGAGAGGCGGCAGCAAAGGCTGCATAGAAGAAAAGAAAGTAAAACCTAGGCTGATACCATGATAGAGAAAGCCTCAATGATTACGGCTGCCTGTATTAGGTGAATAAATAGAGTACAATAGGAAAAACCTAGAGAACACAACATGGGCCATGGGCCCAATATCAATCCAATTCCTCTATTCTAACAACATTGAATACAATATTTTCTTCAAAATATTTTAAAAATAATTATTTATATATTGAGATTCAATTTAAAATGTTATCATAATTATATGTATCTCATCGTGGAAAATAAAAGTAAATGTCAAATGACCTTATTAGTCTCACTAATTATAAAATATCCTCATTTAACAATTAGTCGGTCTAAAACAAGAATTTGTCAAACATTAATTAATAAATAATATGTATACATTTTAAAAAATCAAAAGTACTAGATCATTGTATAAAAAATTCAAACATTTTTTAAATTTCAGATTATGTATTTCTTTATATTTTCTTTAGTGATATATATATATATATATGTAGAAGTTAAATATATTTAGGGCTTTAAATATATCTGTAGAAATTATATATTTTAACAAGTTATGATTGATTATATATAGTAAAGAATAAAATCCAGTAACAAATTATAATATTAGCATGTTGACAAGTTATGATTTATTATAAAGTAAAAATTAAAATCTGTAAAATATTATAATATTAGTATGTTATTTTTAGATAACTTGAGTTTAGGTTAGTCAAAATCACTTCACTATTTCCGGTTAATATTACCATCTAAAAATAAATAATTTCTATTATATGGTATTTGAGATAAGATTTGATTCATTGTCTTCTATATTACTTAATTTCCTTCGACAAAAACATTTTTGTTCACTCTATTTTTAAGCACATCTACCAGAGTAATGATCTCACACACAATTATGAATACATAATAAATTCATTGATATGTAACAGTAAGAACAAAAGTGTATGTATACTTTTAAATTCTTTTCTTTAGGTGTGTCACTTAGGAATCTAACTTTTTGAGAGTGTTGATGAGTAGCTCCTGACATCGTCATCAATGGCGAGTAAAGAGTAAATGACAAAAACACTACTGGTACAAGATTGTTAAGGAAATAGAAGTATCTTTACATGTGGGAAGGATTATAGATGCTACTTTCTTTATATAATTAGTTTTCGTTTAGGTTGGATTATATATGGTATTTTTCTTATAGAATTTGAATTGTATTTCCGTTGAATTTTAGTATTAACTAACTCTATATATATTATAATATTTATCATTGATGATATGTGACATTGATGAATACTAGTGCACTATAATAAACTCTTGAGAAAGTCTTAGGAAAGGCGGTCGGTCCATAAGCTTATGGACAGGCCAGAGACTGATATGTAAAATGGGGTCATATTATAATTATTTTAAAAATGGGGCACCTAAAAATCATCCGTGCCTAATCATCCGTGTAATTTTTGGAAAGTGTAATCATTTATCACGCGTTATTCGAAGTCTCCTCATTATTCGCGCTTGTTTTGCCCTCTCTTCGTTTTTCAATTTCTCTATACTTTGATTTTTGTTTTTTTTCAAATTCGCTCTTCGTTCTACACGAAATTTCGCCGGAATCGTGTTGCTAAAGTTTGCGCCGGAATTGCCTGGATTCGGTAAGATTGATATTCTAGGTTTTGAAATTTCGTTGCTGTTCTTTTCCATTTTTGCTTTTTAGTTGTACGCGATTCTGATGTGAGGTTTTTTTTGTGTATTTGACTTAATAATGGGTAGGGCGAAGGGGAAAGCTGTTCTTCCCGAAGCTGAGAAGTTGTCTCAGCCTTATTCTTCTCCTGCTTCGTATTCTTCCTGTTTTCCATTTTGAATATTTGGAGTTTCGCGCTTTTTTTGTTCTTGTTGTGTGTGTATGTGTTTTTTCAGTCTTGTTGATGTTGACTTTTTTTTAGAATTTTATTCGTAAGTCAGATCTGCATATGAGTTGTTGATGTTGACTTTTTTATTAGTTAGATCTGTATGTTTTAAGTCTTTTTTATAACATGCATTTGATTGTTTAGAAGTTGCATTTGTTATTGTAAGATATGCACTAGTTAGTTGCTCTGTTTTCTCCCAGCATGTTATCAGTTCAGTTATAATTTGCATTTGTTTTCGTAGGAGTTGCATATGTTAGGTTAACAGCTGTAATAATTAGTCTTCCTATTTTTCTGATTTGTATGTCAGATCCGCATGTTTTGACTCTATTTTATGATGTGCATTTGTTTTCTTATGATTTGCATATGTTAGGCTAACATTTGTCTAAGTTAGTTACTCTGTTTTTCTAGTTACTTATTTTATTGTTGACTGATTGTTATATTTGAGTTTCACAGATTGTTAGTTAGTTATTGTTATTCTTTCTGATTTGCTAGTATGTATTTTTTTCCATTACAAGTTGCTTATGCTAGTTTACTAAATGCATAAGCTAGTTAGAATGAGTATGTCAGATTATGTTGGTTACTGACTGTCAGACTATGTATGCATTTGTTTCATTACAAGTTGCATATATTATATAGCCTATGCATTAGTTAGTTATACTATTTTTTTCCTAGATCAGGTTTCTTATTGGATGTTAGAGTATGCACGAAAATATGTTTTTCTAAAGCTGAAAAGTTGTGTCAGCCTTCTTCTTCTGGAGTCTTATGCTTCTGGAGGTTTTTTTTTACATGTTGCATTTTATTTGTGTGGTTATGTTTGTTTTTTTAAATATGTGCTTATACAGTTTTTTGTTTTTCATTTTTTTGTGTAGTAGTTGTATTGGCACGTAGGTCTGCCAGGATTGGTGGTGGTGCTACTCCACAGATTTCAGTTCCTGTTGTTCCTAAGCCGGGAAAGAAGAAACGAATGAATGTGGTTGTTAAGCAGTTGAAAGATGGTGAAGGCGTATCAGCTGCGGGTGAAGGTGGATCAAGTCAAGAATTTGATTATGACACACTGGTAAATGATGTTGTTCGAATGAGTAGAGAAGTAGCTGGTGTTGATGAAGCCATGGGTTCTAAGGATGGTTTAGCACGAATTGATGGAGTTGTTAGGTCTGCTGAGGGGAAAGATACTGAATTTGTTAGGGAGGAAGCTGTACCTGTTGGTGAAGGTTGCTCTAAGGATGTTGAGAATAATAGTGAAGGCGGGTCCAGTGATGATGGTGACAATATGGACAGTATGATTAAAGACTATATTAATGAAAATCAGTGGATTTTGGGTGCAGTTGCGAAGGCGGAGGCGGTGCAAGCTGTTGCGGCTGCGTGTGAGAGGGAAAGTGAGGGTGGTGAAGTTGATGTGGAATTGGGTGAGAGTGTTGAAGCTCGACCTACTGTGGTGGTCTCATTTGAAGGAGAGAAGGAGAGGTCGTCACCTCGTTTGTTGAGCAAGGAGAAGGGTAAACAATGTGAGACTTCTACTGGACAGAATAAAAGGAAGGCAGAAGAACTTGCTGCAAATTCGCCTGTTGAGAAGGCGATGAAGACAAAGACTAAAAATGTTGTTGTGAAGAAAGGTGCTGTGAAGGCGAAGAAATCTGGTGGGGTTTTGAAGGAGTCTGTTGAGAAGGTGAAGGAAGTTGTTGAAGTAGCGAAAGAAACTGGTTTAAAGGAGTCTGATGAGAAGGTGAAGAAAGTTGTTAAAGTGGCAAAAAAAAACTGGTTTGAAGAGGAAAGCGGACAGTACTTACACTCTTCATATTTTATTTTATTTTAGGTTTGCTAAGAAATTTTCAACCAATTGTTGTCCTTCGAAGCTGAAATCGTTAATTGCCTCACTCACTCCCGCCCAAAAGATTGATGTGGAAGATATAGGTTTTGGTAGACTTCTTGTGTTTGACATCTCATCCATTCCTATTGGAATTGTGCCTTGGCTGGTTGACAGGTTTGATTATGTGGGCTGATTTCATATTGTTTAATGCTGACTACAAATTTTTCTAGGTTGACTTCTTATTTTTGTGTTCTAGGTTTGATCCTGTTGGCAGTGTGCAAGAAATATCAAGCTCAAGGTACATCATTACACGTGATGATGTGTTTGATAATTCTGTATCCGTAGGATTCCAGGCTGTGCCGTTGGTTTGGTTAGGAATAATGGTAGGGGTTTGTCAAGAGATGTGGACATTAGGAATAAATGGAGAGATGAGTTGGGTGCTGATATATATGGTAATATTTCTCATGTTATTCTTTTTGAGGAGCTGGGTAGACTAAGTGATAGTGGTGAGCGCTTGAACAGATTTTTTGTTATGTATATCATGTGTACTTTTTTGGCGCCAACTACAAGAAACTTGGTTGATTTTAAGCTGGTTAGTGCTTTAGAAAATGTTGGGACCATCAAGAGTCTTGATTGGTGTGGCTTAGTGCTTGATCGTCTCTGTAAGGGTGTTAGGAGCTTCAAATCTGATTCAGGTAAAAGAGACGTGTCTTCTGTTGGCGGTTGTGTGTTTGTATTGCTACTAGCTTATATTTATAGGTTTCCCTTTAGAGGTCAGCTTGACCCTACCAGACTTCCCTTAAAGATGCATTGGTCGAACAAATCTTTGCTTGACAGGGCTCATCATCTGGAAAAAATGGGTTATGATAAGGGTGTTATGGTAGTTGCTGGTTTTCCTTTGACAAAGGATGGGAGGGTTAAATATAACATAAGTAGTCAACAGCAATCTAAGGGAACTTGTAATAGCCATGGGGGGCTTCATACACCTACTGCTGCATGTGATGGTATTGCTCAGGAACCAGGATTTATTTCTTATCGAATACCTAACGGTGTGATGAGCAATGAAGACATTGACAAAGCTACCAGCAATGTAAGTTTTTTTGTCTTTTTTATATAGTTTGTAAAAATTAGTGCATGTTGTTTTAAAACTAATGCAGATGTTAGTTAATCTAATGCAGTTTGTAGTTCATATTTCCTTTTTAGACAGATTCTAATTTTTTATTGGACTGATATTTGTTCTTCTTTGTCAGCCTCTTAATAGGGCTTTCCTCGTTTTCAAACGAGACATGGAGGTCATTACACGTGTATTGGTTCAAAAACTTGAGAGGGAAAATGCTAGCCCGATTGTGCGACCACAACTGCAACCTCAGCCGCAGCCACAGCCACAATCAGAACCTCAGGAAGAAGGAACAACCACAGCCAATGAGGATGCTGTTCATGTGAAGATAACACAAGAAATTATGGAAGACCCAGCCACACATGACTGGGTTGATAAGATAGTTGAAGAATACATGAGGAAAACTCGTTCTATGATTCCTTCATTCTCCCTTGGGATTGAAAGACTTGATGATTTGTAGCTTTAGCATCTTGGAATTGTTTTTGGATGATCTGTAATCAGCTTATTTTGTGACTGATTGGTTTGTTGGTGGTATGTTAAGCGCAATTGAAACGTTGTTTTAGGAGTTGTTTTTAAGGTTGAAGGTGTATTTGGATGATTTGTGACTGACTGTTTTGTGGGTGATATGTTGAGCGCATTTGAGACGCTGTTTTAGGATTTGTTTGTAAGGTTGCAGGTTTAATGAAACAAATGCATGTTTAGTTTGAAGAAGTACTATTTGTATGCTTTTAATTCCAAGTTGATTTTTGAATTATTTGATGGGATTGATTGTGTTGTTTTTCTGAGCTTATAGGAAAACAAATGCAACTGGTAGGTTAATAAACTACATGTGTAAGCTAAGTAGTTCTACATGTATTCAGTGGATTTCGTATCACTAAAATTATGTGAAATATAATACAAGTCCCTTTTAGAGAAACAAGTTCATGTCGAATCTTAAGAAGTAATATTTGTATGCTTATTAATACGAAGTTACATTTTAGTAATGTTATGTGGTTTATTGTGCTGGGTTTCTGAGCTTATAGGAAAACAAATGCAATTCATAGGTTAATGAATTACATTTGTAAGCTAGTAATCACATATCAGTTAGTTTGTAGTCATTGTTTCCATATCAATAACATTTTATGAAACAAAGGTTGGTACTTGGCAAGCAAAATAAATGCAAGTTATAATTTGATAATTTATAGTTGTAAGCTAAAAAATACAGTATGTTATTGAATGTATAAAAATCTTAGGTAAATAAAAATCTGTGGCATACAGTATGATCCGGAAAAACAAATACAACATATAGCTAAACAAATGCAACTTGTATCATAAAGAATGCTACTCTTTACAGTGTCTTCACATCTGTTTTTTTGTGCCGAATTTAGTAGTTTTCTTCCTTGGTTTTTTCTTTACCATGCTTGATTTTAGCCTTTTTCCTCTTCCTTTTGTCTTCACTTGGGCTGGATCGAGTATCTTAGGTGCACTTGTTATGGTTGAGTTGCTTTGGCTACTTGTGGTTGATTGTTCAATGTCATTTGTTTTTTATGCCAACAAGTCTTCTATTCTTACCGAGCAGGTGTCAAACATCTCTTGAAGAGCGCTTCTAGCTTTTGAGTTTCCTTCGCTCTTTAGAACCAGATTGTAGAATCTGCTGGACATATGGTTCCTCCATGAAAGTACAATGTTGGTGCTTTCTGATTGTTGTTTTTCTTGGCCAAGAATCCTTTCCCAAACTTCTGTTTTGGCCTTTTTGTCCACCTTTTGAGGATGTACTTTGCAGGTATTCCTGTGATGGAATGAAGGTGCAATATACTGAGAGTATGAAAGCAAAGCATACCTGACACCTCGAAGGACTTGCATGTGCATTGTACTTCAACCAGCCCATCTTCATTTTTGTACTCAACTGTCTCGTATTTGGATTCATCATGTTCTAGGCTGGCCTCATTTTTTTTGTCGGTGGTTGTGAGAAAAGTTCCTGACCTTGGTTGCCATTGCTAGGGAAAATTCCTTTTTGAATCCTTTGTACAATGCAAGTGTGTAAACCTGAGCAGCATATTTTACCAAACCTGTACAAGTCCAGTAGTGGGATATAAATGCATACTGTAAGTTAACAAATTCATGTTCTAGACTAAGTAATACATATTTTCAAATGTGAACATACCTGCTTTGCTTTGATAATTTGGCTTTTCTTTTGTACATGCATTTTCCTTTTCTGCTTCATCTCTCCTCCACTTTCTGATTTTTTAGTTGAAGAGCTCATAGAAGTGTGTCAGTGTTGTTGTTTTGTTTGCATTGAAGCATAGTGCGTGGTTGGTGCTTTCAGTTCGTTGTGATGATAAGATGCCTGCTGAGAAAATATCTTTGCTGAATGTCGTGCTCCATTTTTCACGGATGTTGTACAGGCATTGAAACCAGGTGCTACTTTCCAGATTGTATGTACTGATCATAGAGGTCCATTTTTCTTCAAATTCCGTAGGATTATAACATCTATTCATACAGTAGTCTAGATCGCTTTTGAAGGATTCATCTTTCTTTAATCTCCCATAATCTTGTATTGCATTTTGTTTTATGTTCCACAGGCACAATCTGTGTTTTGTGTTTGGAAGACCTGGAAGTTGCAACAAGAAATGGATGTTGATCAGTATACATATTGTAAGCTGACACATGCAGAAGCTAACATTTCCTACTCAGTTTCAGGTCTAAGAAATGGAATTTCTGAAGTTGCATCATTTTCAGGAAATCGGATTTCTAAAGTAACAAGTGCAGCTTATAATCTATGTAATGCATACTATAAGGTAAGTGGTTCAATGTCTAACAGTGCATATTCAGTGCTCAGAACTGTATGCAACAAATTTTCAGAACATACCTCATTTATTGCTTTGCCCATTGCAGGATCTTGATCTGTGAATATTGTGATAGGTTCCTTTCCTTCCATTGATTTCCCAAAAGTGTTGAGGAGCCACACAAAAGTATCAGCCAACTCATTTTCTATAAAAGCACAAGCAAACATTGTTATGTTTCAGTGATTGTTGATTCCAACTATTGGCACACAAATCGAGTTATACTTGTTTGTTATGTATGTAGTGTCAAATATGGTGACATCTTCATAGAGTTTGTAGTCCTCCAGCATCATTGAATCCCTCCAAAACACTGCTGATAGTTTTGTTTCCTCGTAGAACTTGACTTTGAAGAAGAAATCTTTGTCCTTGGCATTGATTTCCATGAGTGTGTCAACAAGTTTCTGAGCATCTCCACTTTCTATTTCTTTCATCCGATATCGACACACAAAGTTGAGGTGGTCTTTCATTGTATGCCCTAGATTCTCTTCTCCACCAGCTTCAAAAGATATGTATTTATATCATATAGTAGGTCTTAAACCTGTTTGTTCCATTGTTCTGATGGCTTTTCCTTTGTCTTCTGTAATCCTCCGTTCACTCCTACTGAGATATTGCCAGGATGGTCTTGTTAACTCATGATTGTGTACGGTATTGTGATGTGCCACGATGTAATAATCCTGCTCTAGCTTCACTCTAATTTCAGCTAGGCATCCTATTTTTGTAATCAAGTCCTTTCTCTTCCTCTTCTTCTTCTTTTCAGAATGATTTTCATTATCCATGCAAGGAACAGGGCTGGCAGTGCTGGTTTTTAATCTTTTCAATTGGCCTCCAGCAGCACTTGTAGTACTTTTCACGAATCAGGCCTTTGCTGTTTTGACGTTGGCAGTCCTTCCTGTAGCTGAAACCAATAGCATTGCATGCTTCTTGTACAGAGCATGAAGTGCTTCCAATGTTTTTGCTTTTACACCAGTAAGATTTTCAGTGGCATCAATATGATTTAAATTTGGAAAATTTGTACCTGTAATAATAAAGAATACAATTTCTAATGTAAGCTCTATTATGATAAGCATAAAAAATACTACTTGTAATGTAACATATGCAGAGTGTAGTGTATTTCTTACATGTTATAATCTGAACAACGCACAAGTTTCTTAAAAGTTGGAATTGACAAATGCATTTTCTGTGTTTTGTTCATTTTAATTTAATGCATGTTTATTTGTAACCTATACGTGATTTATGTTAACAAATGCATAACTTATACTAAATTTATGTGCAGCAAGTAGTTTAAATTGCTAATGTTTCCACATGTTCATAGCAGTCGAATTTCAGTGTCCAGAAGTTTAAAAAACAACTATATTCATATCGATTGCATTTGAACACTATAATTTCAGTTTGATGAGAGAAAATTATACCTTCATAGGAATTGAGTAGTATTTCAGCTTCTTGCAATTGAATTTCTTCTCCTTGAAGTTGAATCCTGGCGTTTAGAATCGTATTTTCTCTTGCAGATTCCAATTCCATAGCAGTAGTTGTTACGATTAAAGCAGCTGAAATTTCATCTGCTTCAATAGGATATAGCGACAGATTTTGTTGTTCAATTCCGTCGGAATCACAGCAGTTGTTGTTGTCGGAGGATATCGGAAAGGCGCCGTCAACGGATTGGACGAGAGGAATTGAAAACACGTCGGCGGATTGGTGAGGAAGAATTAATCGGCGTTCAGAGGATTCTGGAGGACAAAAAGAGTCGTAATCAAGCAGGTTGTTGTCGTCGGAGTACATCAGAAAGGCGTTCTTGATGAGAAGATCGAAAACGTGCTGGCAAGAAGATCGGAAAATGCATTGAGAGCTTTTCGGAGAAGAAGAACAGAGTACTATGTGTTTGTGTGTGAAAATTGTGTTTGTGGTTTTGCGTTATATTTTTGTTTAAGTTTGCATTATTCGCAAAGTGGCCCCTCCCTGTCAAGAGACCCACTCTAAACTCTTTTATATTTTCTATATGGTATCAGAGGCTAAAATCCTGAAGACCAGAGTTGACGTCCTTCTCGCTGCTATCCGCCGCTATCTACTACCGTAGCTTGCCACGGATTTATGTCATCACCACTCAAATTTTATTATTGTTTTGTTATTGTTATCATTCGCTACTCGCCACTATCAGCTTTCGCGCCGATCAACTCATATATTATTATTATCCTGGCCGTGTTCGTGATGAAAACTGCTCTTACTATCATTCTCCTGATGCCGTTGTATCCTTCCTGCCATCGCTGCACTTAGCTGCCATTGTCGCCATAGGGATCTCCGTTGTTGATCACTGATTGATCATGTTCATGGTCTTCTATAAATACTGATTTTACTGAAGTTGAATACTACTCTACCGCTACTACTACCGTTAATAAAGCTATTTCTCTACCGCTGCTACTGCTACTGTTGCTGCTGCTACTTCTACTACTACTGAAGTTTGATCTCGTTCTATAGATTTTTTTAAAAAAAACTTTAACGATTAGCAATTTAAGAATTTTCATCGCAAGTTGGACATTTTTGTTCATCATGCTCCAACTTGAGCGAGAGTATTAAGGAAATAGAAGTCCTTTCCCTTTTGGGAAACATTATAGATGATAGTTTCCTTGTAGGTTAGATTATATATGGTAATTTCCTTATAGAATTAGAATCTTATTCCTGTTGAATTTTAGTTTGGAACATAATCCTTATCTCATCATGATGAGATGTGTCATTAATGCATATCAGTGCAACATGAAAAACTCTTTTATATTTTATCAAAGATCAAGGTGTTAGCGGTGGTTAAATTATCTTTTGGATGATTGTTCTGGATCGGTGCTGCTCGCAACAGCGTTGAATGCTACCATTGATTAATGACGATTGTCCAGACGCCATCCTTCAGCCTTACGTTGTAGTTTATTATTTTTGGGTACTCCTTCCGTCTTATCTTAAATTGAATAGAATATTTTTTGGGGTGTTCAAGAAAAAATTTGGCCATTAATACATTTAACTATGTATAGTAACGACAAATAAAAAGTTACTTTTTAGAAACTACCTGTTATGATGAATCTAACAATATCACATAGAATAATATATTCGCTTATATATCTGTTCAAATATGCAATCAAAATTTGATAGTGAAAAGTGTCAAATAGTAAGTGGACAATTTCACCTGGCACAGAGGGAGTACCATAAATTATTCCGAAATCGAAAGTTTAATCAGATTATTTTCTGATATCGAAGTCCAACAAGGTATTCCACAATTTTTATTGTACCGTGTGGTTGTTTCGGTTTAGAAACTCCAAGTTACGAAACGGGATATCTAATCGGTATAGAATGTAGCAGTAAACTGATACCCAATCGAATATCATAAATGAAGTTAGATTTTGTGGCATTGTGACTTTTTTTTAGTTCCTCGCATTAAATGGAAAAAATAAACCTTCTTTTGGGATCAGAAATTTAATCGTGTCCTAGGATATGGTCTCTGTTATTTTTTGGACTCGAAAGCGTTTATTGAATATACCTTTCTGTGTTTAAGAACCAATACATCTTATGACTAGCACTAAAATCATTTCTTTAATATTATTGCTTATATATAATGAAAATATTGAAAATCAAGTTGTAGAATTGAATCGTAAACGAACAAGAAAAAATGGTAAAAATTACTTCTAATGGAGATGTCGATGTCTTCTAGCTTAAGTGTGTTGCTAGACAATCGAAAGGCAAGGTCTTCAATCTCTAATGTCTTCAAGTTGTTGACTCAGCTTCCACAAGATCTTTCATTTATTGGACTTAGATGATAGGGGTCAGAGCCGAATCTCCACCTCTGGCCAAAAACCATGCTATTATTCTCCATTAGGGTTATAGGCCATAATTGTTGGGCCAGAACCTGACAGTCAAACGGACGATCTTTATATCTGATTCTATCTTTGGATCACATCTCTTTTGCAGATCACATCTCTTAAGCCTACCTCATATGTTCAGCATCACTGTTACAATATCTAGGGCCTGATCCCTACGTGTGAATACATTCCTCAACCTACGACATATGCCGCATCACTTGCTCACTCTGATGTCGTTGTAACTACGACACCAGTAAGTACCATCCCTACTAACTCAAATTACCCTTAGATACTTGTACAAGGATCACAAAAATAGTCGGGTAGCATGAAGCTTAGTGCCATCGATAAAAAAACTTGAGTGCATAAATGGAAAGGCTGGACAAACTTCCCTTTGGCGTTTATACCCTGTAATTAGCAATACCTTGGGATTCTAAACCAAAATTACCCACCATCGTTCCTATATACAATGGAGAAATAGATCCAAAAAAAATCCCGGTTACCTATCTTCTTATCATGGAGTCACAGAGTATACCTCCAAACATGTGCAAATTCATAGGTCCTTACCTCGGGGGAGGGGGGGGGGGGAAGAGGCCTTCCAGTAGTTTGAGTCTTTGCCTAGAAGGGAGTTTTTCAATTTCCACGCCTCCGATCGAAGCTTAGTCATTCCCTTTTACCATCTAAGGAAGTTCACCAAGACCATAACAGACCTACTAAATTCTTGGAAGAATCCTGATTAATGATAACAACCTTTTATAGGCGTTACACGGAAGAAAGTTTGAAAGTCATGTAGATAGGATGGACAACCAATAGTAAGTTATACAAAAAGCTTGTGGCTAATTCCCTAGCTACCTCTCAGAAGCTCAGGGTATCGTGGAGAGATATGCCATAGTGAAAGAAGAACCTAAGTGCAAAATAGCAAAGGACAAGGTTGATCTAAGGGGTGAAAAAGATTTGAAACCACCAGAAAAGTCTCAGGTGGGAGGATACACCTCGCTATCGCATTTAAATGCTCATATCTATCAGTTAATCAACATATCCTTTAGCCCCCAATGCTTGGTATCCCAAGCAGAAGGGCCTCGAATAATATTGCAACTTCCATAAAGATAGAGGATATGACACGATTGCATGCTTTTAGCTCAGGAATGAGATTGAAAGATGTATTAGTTGAGGAATGCTTCAAAATTATGTTCTGTACTTTCCATCTAGGATGGATCGGTCAGGAGACTAAAGCAAGGAGCAGAATCTAATCTGAAGGCAGTGAGACAACAATCAACTGAGGGGGGAGGAGGCACATTTGAACCATACGACGGCACTAGACTGTGAGTAAGAGCTCACATGGGCAGAAGAACCCGACGCGACCTAAGCACAAACATTGTAAAATGGAAGAGACCATAAACTTTTTAACTGCTGACATAACGCCAAGCCACACCCCTCACTCTTATCCTATGCTGATATTTGTCAGCACAGAGGATACTCTGGTAAAGAGGGTTTTCATTGATAATGTAAGTGCGGTGGAAGTTATATTTTCCACTTGCTTTAACTAGTTAGAACTCACCAAAAATATTTTTTAAGATCCAAGCACCATTATCAGGATTCACTAGTGTAGAGCAGAGTTTTTTTTCAACGTCATAACTCTACCAGTGACCATTGACAAAAGAGTAAAATACATACGATCAACTGCAGCTTCACTGTCGTGGATGCTCCCTCAGTTTCAAACATAATCCTTGGTTAACCATGGATGAACCAAGCCAGTTCCATTAGGTCATCATGCCATTTATTAATGAAACCTCTAACGAAGAACGGCATCATTTCTATAATAGGATATCAACCAACGCCTTAGTGTTGTATGATGATAACTTGGAAGGAACTTAGCAAGATAAGGACGGTTGGCATGATCCACAAAGAGGCTATTGATGCCTCACCCACTGACATAGAAAAGATGCTCATCTGATTGTCGGGAAAATTTGGTAAAGCTTTTCAGTCCAGGTGGAGCAGTAGATGCAACTTTTACTCGATGTATATTTTGATGTCTTTTTGTGGAATGTTTCTTACATGACAGGGTGTCCCAACACACTTGGCAGTACAACACCTCAACACTGATCCAATAATCAAGCCCAACGAACAGAAGAGAATAGTTTTTGCACCTGAAAAAGGGGCAGCCATCAAAGAGGAAGTAACAAATCTACTCAAAGCAGACGTGATTGAAGAAGTGGTCTACCCGAAGTGGCTGGATAATCCGTTCATGGAAAAAAAATCATGATGTAGAATGGAGGATGTGCATCAAATTTACCGATCTAAAAAAGTGCTAGTCGCTACCTCCAATTAATCAATTTTTTTAGGCCAACACTGGGTACTAGGTGTAAGCATTCTTTGACCACATAAAGGATACCATCAAATCTTAACAGGAAAGGAAGACAAGGAGAAGACTTCACTCATCATTCATCACCTACGCTGGAACGTTCTTCTACAAGAAGATTGTATTAATTAAATCATATGAAAGAATTCAAGGTTTACAATGTTCAAGTCGAGGAAGTTAGGTGGCCAACAACTAGTGTATATGTTGAACCCATCCAATGATGCAACTTTCAAGAACCAGCTATAATTTTTTAATATATAAGCTGGTGCATATTATATTTAAATTCTTCTGCTGCAATGTGCTAGTCACACTCTTTTTTAATTATTGGTACTATATGTTGAACTATGAACTCCCTGCTTACATTTCAATCGATTTCAGGAACTTTTTAAGAAAGCAAAGTTCCCGTTGGTCCTTTTTTTCACTCGTTCTTGGCTAATTCATTCGCTACTGGAAAACAGGTATATATGCATCGATATAAATTTATGAGTACAGGTATATCGGTGCATATGTAACCAACTGTATTAGTATTTATCATTTAACATTAGTATTGGTGTAAATAAGTATATACGCACCGGTATCTTGTCAACCGGTGTACAATTCCCCTATTTTTGCACCGGTGTTGGTTCTACCGGTATACCAATGTCAAATATTTTGCACCGACATTATCCGAATAGGTATTTGGACCGGTGCAATTGCTAACATATGCACCGGTACACGATTACCGATGTGTATATATTTCCCTTTTTTATATTAATTTGGCGACAAGAGGACAACTATTTAAATCGGTAACGTAAAATTAGCAGTGCAGGAATTAAAAAATACGGGAAAATTTTGCATTAATACAACGGTTACTATTAGAATCGGTGTAGGAATTGAACACGCATAGATATTTTCTTAATACTGGTGCAAAAAAAATTTCTTTTTTGTAGAAATTTAGTGCCAAAACTATTAGTTTTTGCACCGGTTCTGTGATCGTATTGGTGCAGGATAAGAAAATACACGGATTTTGGCTAAATATCTACACCGGTAACTGATTTTACTGGTTTAAAAGGCTACAAATGCACCGGTCAAGTCTAAATACCGGTGTAGAAAATTGCATTAAAAGCTCATCTACCACTTTTTTTAGCGGGTTAAAAATAAGATTTTTGGAAGATGATGTTCATTAATAGTGTTTTTTGGTTGATGAAGGCATTGAATTCTCCACAATGAAGACCCTTGAAGGTACATTTTTTTTAATTACATTTATGGATATTAAGGATTTCATGTATCATTTTGGTTAGTAGAGATATTTACATTTTGTGTTTGATCATTTGATGGTGATTGAGGTAGAATTATAGATATCAGTTTGTGATTTGTTCTCAAGGTTGTTGTAGTTATAAGTTTGTGGCTTTTGATTCCTATAGTGTTGGACATGTTAAAAATGTTGTAATTGTAATGTGGAATGGTGTATATTGTGCATTTATGATGTTTCATGATTAGGAATTTATCATGAAAAATTCTATTGTACTAAATTTGTTGAAGTTTGATTGTTGGACATTTATTGATAGGTAGAGTTGAATTGCGCCATCGAGAGGCGTAAGCATGTGTATGACAACATTAGTAGGGTGAGAGATGAATATATTATAGTCGTTGATGAGTTCTTGGAGCATTCTTTTAGTCGAGAGAAGCGAATATTATGTCCCTGTCATGAATGTGGAAATTGAATTCGTACTGATAAGAAGGACATCCTAAAACTCCATTTGTTTAGCCGGAGGTTTGTGAAAATTATGTTGGGTGGACCTTTCATGGGGAAAAATCACCATCGGAAGTGAGAGTTAGTAGTGAGGGAGAGTGTTTTAGGAATGATAAGTTGGATAACATGTGTGAGGAGGTTGTTAATGAGTTTGGAGGGAGGCCCGAGTTTCTGGCTAACTTCCTTGGTGAGAAGGATACATCATTGTATCCCGGTTGCAAGAAGAAAGACACGGTCATGTCATATTTGATGGAGTTGTTTAATTTGAAAGGTGTAGGGTCATGGAGTGATACTAGCATGAATAAATTTCTTAAGTTTTTGAATGAAAAGCTTCCACCCGGTAACGGGGTTCCTGATAACATTTATGAAGCTAAATTTTTTTTGTGTCCGATGAGATTGGAGTATGAAAAGATACATACTCATATAAACTATTGTGTCCTATATAGGGGTGGCCTTAAGGATAAGATTATTTGTCCAGTATGTAATGTGTTGCGTTATAAGAAGAAGAGAAATGTGGCTGTCAGTGGAGAGTATGTTGTGTCGGTGAGGAGGTGGGTGTCCTCCAAATGTAAGTGGTACCTTCCCATTATTCCAAGGTCGAGAAGGTTGTTTAAGAAGGAAAAGGATGCAAAGAACTTGACATGGTGCGTTGATAGGGAAGGTTGTAAAGATGATGATATAATTCGACACCCGGTTGACGCGGAACAGTGGAAGAAATTTGACAGGATGTATCCACACTTTGCATTCGAACCTTGGAATTTGATATTTGCTTTGTGTACTGATGGTCTGAACCCATTTAGGAATATGTCCTCAAAACACAGTTCGTGGCCGATTATGCTTGCCTTTTACCATCTTCCCCCGTACTTGTGCATAAAGAGAAAATATGTGTTGATACCCATCATGATTTCAGGCCCAAAACAACCTGGAAAGGACATAGACACTTATATTGCCCCTTTGATAGAAGATTTGAAGGTGTTTTGGTCGGTAGGCGCCTTAATGTTTGATGGTTGTAGTGGTGAAGAATTTACATTGATGGCGATGTTATTTTGTACCATAAATTATTTCCCGGCGTATGGTAACCTTTCCGGGTATGTAGTCAAGGGTCACAAGGCTTTCCCTATTTGTGAGGATGAGACAGAATACCATCAGTTGAGGAATGGATGGAAGACTATTTATTTGGGTCACCGTAAATTCCTGTCTGTAGGTCACAAGTTACGGGATAACGCAATTGCATTCGTTGGTGGGAAGGAGTGGAGAAAGGCACCCAAACCTTTGACCAGTGTAGCTATTCACAACAAGGTGAAGAAATTGAATTTTGTTCTCGGTAAGAAGTTATCAAAGGGTGGTAGGGCTGTAGACAGACCGTGGAAGAAACGGTCAATTTTCTTCGATTTGCCGTACTGGGAAAATTAAGAGGTTCATTATTGTTAGGATGTCATGCATATCAAAAATGACGTTTGTGAGAGTCTAATTATAACGCTTCTAAACATTCTCGGGAAGATTAAGGATAGCTTGAATGCGAGGAAAGATTTAGTGGACCTTGGTATACAGTTGGATCTGGCACTGGAGGTAAGAGGGAAGCGAACGTACTTGCCCCCCACTCCTTCCAATATGTCAGTTGCTGAGAGGAGATCGGTGTGTGAGAGGATCCAAGGAATGAAAGTACCTTCCGGTTACTCCTCTAATGTTAGTTGGTTTGTGAATGATGAGTTGCGTCCTAATGCTTTGAAATCACACGATTGACATTCCATATGCAACAACTTTTGGTCGTAGCAATACGTGGGTGTTTGGAAGAGGAAGTTAGATTTTCAGTTATGCGCTTGTGTTTCTTCTTCAACTCGATGTGCAGGAAAAATATTAGTTGTTGCGTTGTTGTTGTTCTATGCCATTTGGAGAATTTTTTCCCCTGTCATTCTTTGACATCACGGTGCACCTAGTAGTACACTTGGTTAGGGAGATACGTGTGTGGGGGCCTGTTGGAATGCATTGGATGTACCCCTTTGAGCGTCACATGGCTATTTTCAAGGGTTATGTTTATAATCGTAGTCAGCTCGATGCCTCCATTGTTTAGAGGTACGTCATTGAGGAGATCATCGAGTATTGTATTGCAAACTATTTTAGAAGAAGAGCGGTTGGTGTTCCAGGTGAACCCCACTGCGGAAGGCGGAATGGGATTCCACGTTCCAGGGGTACACTTCATACACCCTATCACGTTGAGTTCATACTATTCACCTGTATATATTGCATAATAGTAGCTAGACTGTAACGTATGTTGTAGATCATGTTTCCTAGTTGGAAGAGATTCATCCAGACTGGCCCCCGAATAAAATTCAGGTCGAGCTTTCTTCAAGGTTTGTTAATTGGTTTTACAATCGTTGTAATGTCGAAGGGATGCCTAGTAACCTACGGCCTTTTCAAGGAAGCCAAACTGCACTGTTAGACGATACCTTGGTTATGACATTAGTGACTTTAGTTTCTCAACATTGGCAAAGGACGAGAAGAGCACCACTCAAAATAATGGTGTATATATTGAATCTGAATCCATGTGGCAGGCAAGCAAGAGATATAAACATCCGGTTGTTATTGTGATGCTTTTCTATGGGACGATTGAGGAAATTTGGAGTTGGATTATGTAGAGTTCAAGGTTGTTGTCTTCAAGTTTCGTTGGGTGGAACACGGTTCCGGTGTTGTTGTTGAAAAGCCCATGGGGTTCACGTTGGTCGACTTGAATCGTGTAGGATATGAAGATGACAAGTTCATCTTAGCTACCCAGGCACGGCATGTTTTTTACATTAAGGACCCTTCGAATGAGAAGTATCATGTGGTGTTGGATGGGAAGAAGTTTACTTTGATGAGGAGATTGATCAGCCCGCCATAACTGATAGTCCTCAGTTTCCATCAATATTTCCTGGTTTGGAAGATGTTGGGGGACCCATTGTTGGAAGGCGTTCCCATGGTGATAGGTTGTGGGTTGATGAGAGAGGTGAAATAATAGGTGGGGACAGTGTATTGAAGCGGAAGCGATAGATTGTCGTTCTTGGCCATTGTTTTTATGAACATGTTTTGTGAAAAATCCTATGATCATTATGCAATTTAGTGTGTAATGTATTTAATTGACACTATTTTATGAATTGGTTGGTATGATACATGATTTCAATGAAGTGTTTACGAGAATCGGTGAAAATGTATTTTAATTTTAATTAAAATTTCTACTAGGTGCTGATTTTTTACACCGATAAAGATTAAATTTCTGGTGTAGAAAAATAGGGGAGGTACTCTATTTTGTACTTACGCACCGGTATTCCACCGCAGGGGAGGTACTCTGTCCGACAATGTTAATTTTTTGGTATTTAAAGCAGCCTAACACAAATGTTTTTTGTTAAATTTGCACAGGTAATTGTACCGGTGCTGGGTACTTAGAATTTTTTTTTAAAATTTACTCTCGGGTCGGATTAGATAGAATTTTTATATATTTAAAGCAGCCTAAAGAAACTGCTTTAGGCCTCGTTTTACACCGGTATATGTAGAATACTAGTGTATAAAATAACGTTCCATTATTTAAAACCCTCTAAGCACCCCATTTTTACAATACCACATTTATATCTGTCACTCAATACCATCTCCATCTCATTAGGTAAACCACTTCAATGCCTCTATAGTATGATTAATTAGCAATTGCATATGAAATAGAATCATTTATAACGTGACATCATGAATAGCTTGACTTGCATGTAAGGTGTTTGATGAAATGCTTCAATGTCTTTTTTAGGAAATGCCTCCCAAATCCAATTCGAAAAGTATACGCCATTCACCGTCATTATCATTGCCGAAAGTATCCCCATACACTTACCTGGATGGTACCTTTGTGTCCGAGGAGGCCAGGTTGGCCTATGAATCTTACACAGGACATCGTCATCACATAGAGAGAGGAATTGAAGCATCTCCCCCATTCGAACAAACTATCCGGAAGCTTGGGTGGGAAAAATTCTGTGAGACTCCACTACCATTCAATCTGACCATTGTAAGTGAGTTCTAAGCAAACTTGAAGTGCGGGCCAAGCTATGATCACGTGTATTGTAGAGGTAAAAATGTCCCTATCACACCAGAATCTATCAATGGCTTATTTGGGTTGCCCAATGTTCCAAACGATAAGGAGGAGTTTCTCGCATTCCATTTTTTAGGTGATGACAGCTATATTCTACAACAACCAATTGAGAAGGACATCGTTGGGACAGTAACTAGGGCAGGTACGAACATAGATGAGTTGGTCAAACCAGGTTAGAGCAAAATACCTATGAAAACTCTAAATTTATAGCCAACCAATGGGTAAGATTTGCGTGGACTCTTTCTTTAGACAGACATCTGACACGTCTGGCGCTACTATTGATTCCAGAGTTGCTGTATTGGAGGTCGGTGTAGCAAACTTACTTGAAGAATCCAAATATTAAGGATCCTGGCATGAACATATGGCCAAGGTTATGACATATCAATTTCCTAACACCATGGAAGCAGTCAAAAATTTCCCAACCTTTGGCGAAGACAATGTCGAGGACATGGACATGGACATTGACACAAGTACCCGTGATGGTGATGCAACAGGACCAGCTGATGGGGTAGAATCATTTTCTCATTATTAATCGTAGAAAACTTGTAGTAGCAGTTAGAATGAGTCGATTTTGTACTAAACATTGATTGTGTTGCACTTAGACAGTTTAACATTTTTATTTTAACAAACATGCACGATGATGAATCGAATAAAAAATTTGAACACTGAGTTTTTTGAAATTCTGTTGGACAAATACACTTATGAAGACAAAAAAGATAGGCTGAACGTAGTTGGCCTAAGTTGTTACTTCGGGACCGCCGGATTTGGTGCATTATATTCCAAGAACAGTTAGAATAAAATAATTGTAGCATTAGGAGCTATGGAGGTTCCCTAAGTAAATTTGTAGGCAATAGTATAATTTTGGAAAATATAATGCAAACATTCATTGTTGGTTTTATAGGGCATTCCGTCTGCCAGTAGGGTCTACAAATGAATTAACAAGATTTTAATGTATTGATTTGCATATATGTGGAGCCAATATTATATTCCGAACCTTCCAAGATTCTTGGAGGGACTAAATTGCAAAAAGTAAAAGTTTTACTCGTAAATCAAAATTTTAATCTGATCGAACCGAATGGTCCACAAAACAACCCTTTTGTATTTCCAAGTTCCACATGCGGGGAAATGAACGGGTCCGGACTCCGTATTTAGTTTGGAAGATGCTTGGATTACACATAGAAACATCAAAGCAAACCCTTACCGTTTACTCTACAACGCCTACTAGCGCTTCAGGACGAATCACCACTTGGGCACAAATATTTTGCAATTATGATTTAAGCCCGGAATATTAAATTTGGTAATTTATGTAGTTTCCTAACATGTCGTAATCGCATGTCACAATTTGGGGGACCTAATTTCAATAAACGCATATAATCAATTTTGCGGGTTCCTCGGTACCATTGAGGTACGGAAACATTACTTATTCAATCTGGAGTTTCCTAAAATTCCATTTGGGCCGGTGGAAAAGAGTTTCAAGGGGTGGAACGAAATGTTTGGGGTCCATATGCAAATTTTATGAAATTAAACAATGCTTAGTAACGTCAACATACGAGGCCCGTGTGTGGTCGATATTTGCATGAAACTACTAGTACAAATTCTATTCAAAATAATTAAATGTCAATTTAATTAATTGAGGTTGTTTAAAAAATGCGCGTGAGGTAAACGCAATAAGTGCAAATTTTAAATAAATAACAATTTTTTACACTGGTAAAATTAAAAAAGTACTGATGTATGTGTTCAATTTTTTGGCACGCATTTCAAAATTTTCAATTTCTTTAATTTTTAATAAGGCACAAAATATTTCTAGAAGTTCGGAAGTTCCTCTTGGGTTCAACACATTTTTGCAAAAAAATATTTAAAGCAGCCGCACGCAACTGCTTTTTGTGAAGTATTACACTGGTATCAGCATTTTCTACACCGGTACTTGTTACCGGTGTACAACAGTTAGCCTATATTTTCATGTGTTCCTCTCGGGTAAGTGAAAAAATCATTTAAAGCAGCTGCACGTAACTACTTTTTTCCTTTCCTGCACCGGTATACATATCGGTGCTGAATAGTTAGCCAAATTTCATACTCATTTCAACTAATTTTACACTGGTACTGTACATATTACCGGTGTAAAAAAAATTCATATGAATCCAAAACAGTTTCAAACGGTCATAACTCCCACATCTCCTCCTATTCTCATCAAAGACCTTCAAATTCTCTTTCAAAACCGCCATCCACCACTCCAACCATTCGATTCACACTTAATTGAACCACCACTACTCCTCATCAACCATTTTAACTCCCATAATCTATCCTATAAAGTGTGGAGCAACAAAAGAGAAGCAACAAAAAATGCGAGAGGAACTTGGCGAGAGAAGAAAGTACTTGGCGAGTTCAACATCCCATTCCGTTCTTGGTGAGTTCGACAAAAGGGAGTAGCAACAAAAACTCCGAATTGGTGAAGGTAAGTGTTGATGTTTATGTTACCATGGGTTACCATATCAATTTCTCTTCAAATAAACCATTCCAACCCTCACGCACAACACTTGTTCGATCAATTGCCTCTATGAACAAAAATATGTAAATTGACAAAAAGTTGAAAGGGTAACTTGAATGGTATGCTTATACAATTGTGGGGTTAAAATGTTTTGCATTTTTTGTGGATGGATGATGTAGTACTATGGTTTTTTGGTTGGTGATAATATTGATAGTCACGTTACGGGGGAGTGATAATTGCTCCATTGTATGCCTATTTTATTAATCCAAAGACATTGATATGGTATTCTATCCATTTCTATAAGGCTCCATTTCATTCTATATCAAGTTTCATGCCTTAATTGTTCAAGTTCTATGACATGTCACATAAACTTTTATGCCTTACATAATGTAGTTTTACGTATGAAATGTTCAAATTCTATGAAATGTTATGCTTAAAAGTTTTATGAATTAATTGATCAAGTTCTATGCCATGTTCTATCAATGTTGATTTTTAAGTACTGTTATTGTATAGATTGAGAATTTTTAATTCTACTGTTTTAGATGCCGCCGAAGAAGGGGAAATTAAACACAAAGAGGAAGCGACCGGTTACAAAGAAGAAGGAGGAGGTGAAACATGTGGTCGATGAGGAGGTTGATGTGGAAGACCAAGAACCACCGCCAAAAAGGATCCTGTTGAAGATACAATTTGAGGAAGATCCAATGCTAAAAAATGACCCGACTAGTGAAGAGAAGGAAAAAACAATGGAACATGGTGATGTTATTGTAGGGGATGTTGAAGGAGTAGGCGTCGGTAAATAGTTGGCCAAAATGCCAATTTCAAGGGAAAGGGAAAGAGCACCATCAAAGGAAGGCCAACTGTTAATGAAGCGGACGATGACTTAACAAAAGCTGGAGGGAAAATGGAGAAGGATAGGACAAGTTTGAGGTAAAAAGTTATTTGAGGAGGCGAGCAACTAGCACGTGCCAGTCTGTGATGTTGGCAAAGCATAACACTCCAACTCCTGTTGCATTTGAGTTCCGTGGGAATCAAGCGGTATGCATTAAATTTTGTCAGCGTGGAACGCTTATGGCAATTACGCTTTCCAGCACCACATCAGATTTGGCGCATGTGAACATTGGAGCGATGTCCTTGAAGATGTTAAGGGAGAGGCATGGAAGGATGTTCTGGTCAGACTCTCGATAATTGAAATTTAGAAATTTTATTCATGGTAAAGTTTTAGTGAAGATGTGATTGATGACATGCCTTTTCATATGATTCGTTCTAGGAGAGCTTCACAATTGAAACACCTGTGACAGACAAGCAACTAGAAATACTGAAGATGGAGGTTGCAGAGAGGGCTAAAAACCAACATAGGAATTGGAAGACAAAGTTGAAAAATAGGTTTATTCACGCCAGGGACATAGGTATCAATAAAATAGGAATACCAGCATGGGAGAATTACAAGTGGATGGATGAAGATGAACGACACTTGTTTGAAAAGAGGCGCCGATATCGGGATTTTCAGGTATGATGAAAAATTTAATACTTGCTAAGAACTATGTTGCCCACAAATTCTATTCGACTATAATTTTATTTTGAAAAAAGTGCTTTTATAACCCTACCTAGTTGACATAAGTGCCAATATAACCTTTCAATATTTGAACGTGCCAATATAACCCTATCTAGCTAGTGAAAGTGCCAATATACCCTATAAGTTTTAAGGATGTGCTGATATAACCCTACAAACATTAGAAATGTGCTGATATAACCCTATAAACATTAGGAATGTACTGATATAACCCAATAAGATTGCATAATGTGCTGATATAACCTTACTTGTTCCGGCAGCGATCCGGCGAACTATGAGGGTAAAATTGTCCACCTAATTTTAGAGTTAGCCCAAAGGGTATTTTGGTCAATTTACATAGAGTCAATGCTGGAAAATTGAGGTTAATGATGGAAATGGGGTCTGAGGGATATATTGGTACTTTCATTAACTAGTTAGGGTTATATTTGCACTAAAAAATATCATAGGGTTATATTGGCACTTACTTAAGTAGATAGGGTTATATTAACACTTATCCCTTATATTTATAACAATATCAAAGGCTCGGGGTGAAAAATATTGAATGCAACAAGGGCAAGGATTACACACATCACATGATCAGAAGGGGTAATCGATACATCCGTGACAAATTGACTAAGGAGCTGAATAAGAAGGAGAGAATGAGGTTGACCTCCGAGGGATTCACTGACGAGAAGATTAAGCAACAACTCAATCAAAAGGATTTCACACCTGACAGATCTCTTGTCTACCTTGAGGCAAACAAAGATAAGAAAGGGTTATACACATCGAAAGAGGTTGAGAAGATCGCACCTGACGTTGTAAGTTACGCCAAAAATAGACCATTTAAATTAATTTTAAAGTGTATTTCACATTATTCATCTAAACAATTGTGTTCCTATTTGATACTCAGTTGAAATTGAACGAGCTTAAGGAAAAAAGAGCATTGGAACTGTAGCTGGGTGAAGAAATCCTCATAAATGTGATGAAGAAGAAGGATCACCCAGGCAGGTACAGGGGAACTCAGATGGGTCTACCCACAGTGGTGGTTGTTCCTCATCTTTCCTGCAGCAAGTGCAATAGCAGTTCCTTAGCCAAAGAGACAGCCCAGAGGAGACCATCTAACGATCAACTGATCGTGAAAGCCATGGTATCGTACCTGGAGCAATTGGTGAAGGTTTTAGCATCTACAAGTGGTGTTCAGATTCCGCCAGGCCTTGACAATCCCAAAAAGTTTATAGACAAGGCGATTGATGGCATTGCTCCAGCTGCTACAAAGTTTGGTGAAGAGCCCAGCGATGGAGAAGGAGATGAAGAGATACACCTTCAATAATCTATGCATGTCTTATACATTGAAATATACATCTAAAATATCTCCATAACCATTTTATCTATTCACCAAAATATTATACAAACAGGATGGATAACGCATGACTCTTTTCATTAAAGACATTTTCGGGAAGAAGAAAATGGTCGCTCATGGGCTAAGACAGGTATCTCGTCGTCGGGATGGCCAACAAGGAAGTGTTGCTTGAGTGAGAGTATGCAAGCCAGTTCTCCATTCTAGGGCGAGATTGCCCTCCAAGGACCACCACTTCGATAATGTTAGAGAGGCGCTCGATAGCATCGTGGATTGGGCGGTGTCCTTAATAGGCAAGGCATATGAGCAACCGAGTGACATCGATGATGTCAATGCCGGAGCTGATACAGACGACGATGACGAGGAGGTTATGATTCTCACCAGCGACGATGAGGTACATTCTTGTAACACATTATTTTTCAATTCCTCAAAGTACTTTTACATATCCATATTCATTAATCCTTGTAATAGGATACTGGCGAGCAAAAATCCCAGTCGACGGCTAATTTCTAACCATCTACAAGACCAAGATTAAATAGGCTGCCAAAACAGTAATGCACTAAAACGAGTACCATTATTCTTCATTAGCAAGGACAGTTCAATACTACATGCTCAAGTGATCATTTCGTATCATGTCGCATTCACAGATTGTCAACAAACGAGACCTGACAGATTGGCCGATCATGGGGCAATTCATAAAGAAAACAAATTTCGCGATCCTGGAAATGATAAAGAATAAGGACTGCATGTTCTTCTCAATGTTCTGACCATCGATATTCGCACGCTATTACACCTGCGGTGTTGGAATAGAAGTTCTGGTCGTGTTCGATGACATGGATCGATAATGTGCAGGTCGATGTGTGGATGGGGCGAGTTTCAAAACTCACAGCCTTAATTTTTTAAAAATTATCAGGAATTCAATTTCAGTATTATTAATGTTACAGGTATCTGTGGGAGAAAATATGGTGAACAAATTCAGGCCGCGTCCAATTCTGCCCATCCAATTGTTGCAACCTGAACAGCTTCGAGTAGGAGGTCGAATTCCGTTTCAAACAAATTTGGGAAATGATGAATGCAACAGAAGTTGAGTTCTACATTGTACCCTACATAAGAATGTAAGTATTTCTTCCTGATAATTACATTAACATTTCAAACCACTTTCGTTTCATTTATTTGTTAACATAATTTTCCGACAGCTATCATTGGTACCTCATCATTATCTGTCCCAGAACGGAGGAGGTTTTCACTCTGAACATATTGTTAAGGGGTATCAAACCAACAAATTTGGTCGAACTAAGGGTTATTTCTAGGTATTTTAATCAATCAAATAAAAAATCCTAGTTTGGTAATATACGGGAAGAAGTAACAATTTTAATTTACTTTCTTGAAAGGCTTGCTTGCGCGTACCAAAGGGAGAAAAGAAAGACGGAGCCAGAACTCGACTACACTTGGAATGTCAACAACATTATGGTAAGTCATTCTGTCATTTCATCCCTCAAATTATATGTTTAGGGATAGTAATTACATTTAGCTTTCTTGTGCATTACCGAACCTAGAATGGTTCGTGGCAATGCGGGTACTCCATTATGCTCTTCATGGAAGAATTTATTAATCACCCAGAGACAAACAATATCTTGGAGGTAAAACTTGCATCTCAAAATTTGTTATTATTAATCCCTAGTAAAAGCAACATTAATGAATTAACATATTTTCCCAGAGGGCAAAGGGTCGTACCATGTGTACGAAATTCAAGGTGTAGCAAAGAGATGGTGTGGGGCTTGGCTCGCAGACTACCAGCAGTAGGCAAACATGACGTTGCAACTTTTTTATGATAAGAATGACATAATAGGTTGATGGTTTATTTTGAATGGCTGATGATATTAGAATTCTATGGGTGGTGTTTGGTTATACTAAACTTGTGTGATTTTTTACTTTGTTTCATTCCATGCTTAAGATACTTCTTCTATTTCATAGTTAGAATAATGTTTGCATGTTTTGCGAGCGATATATTTGTAAAATAATGTTTTAAATTTCTTACCGGTTCAAAGGTTTCCAATTTACAATAGTTCACAAGTATCTCTGGCTATCGTTGCCCCGGAAATGATCTGGGAGGGACCATCGGAAAACAAATTGGGCATTGCAAAATTTAGTCAGATAATACATCGGTATAAAATGCATGTGCCGGTGTAAAAATAAATCATATTTTAAATAATTTATTTTACATTATTTAAATAATACCGTTGCATAAAGTATAGTAATACCGGTGTAAAAAAATACCGGTGCAATCTATTCCAATGCAAAAAAAATAATATTCCGACTACAAAAGAAAGATCGGTGTTATATTTAATACCGGTGTACAAATTACGGTTTTACACCAGTTCATATGTTAAATACCGGTGCAAAATGTCTACATCGGTGTTCCAAATAATACCGGTGCAGATATATTGTGATTCCAAAATTTATACACCAGCCTAAGATGCCGGTGCAAATAATTTTCTACATCGGTTTATTTTACCGGTGCAAATTTATCGCATTTTTACACTCCTATACATACACATCAGTATTTTGGGGGGCCAAAATACCGGTGCTATTGCCCTAATTTACCTGTGCAAATACCCCTGTCATGCATAGTGATTTATTTTGGTTGGAAACATGCCTATTTTGTCATCAAATATAGGCCTTGTTTTTCAATAAGCGATTGGCGGTTTCATTTAGTTGGTTTGACCAGCGGTTTGTATTAGCTGGTTTAACCAGCGGTTTGTATTAGCTGTTTGACCCTTAGCGGTTTACAAAATTATTCGGCAAATGTAACCATTAGTTGTTAGCGATTTTATGATAAATGACATTTCAGGACATGATGATCATTCATTTTCCATAAACTCATTTTACATATTTTATAATTGTTTTTTTCATTAATATTAATATAATTTATTTTTAATTATTTAGCATATTCACAAATGATAAAGTTTTGGGAAAGACGGTCTTTCCATAGGTTTATGGAAAGACGGTCTTTCCATAGGTGTTTGATTAGAATAATAAATGGTAAAAGGACTTAGTTGCAATATTAAAATTTTAGTATGCAACATGTAGTAGTTATAAAATTTATAACCCAGTTCATGCAACCCAAAATTTTTATCTTCATTTCTTCTACTTTACACTTTAAACCTTGGTCTTTCCATAACTTATGGAAAGACCATCTTTCAAGAGATGAATTCTTCACAAATATTAAAAAATATATATTTATAAATTTATTTCAAATATTTTTTTTACTATTATTCATTATGTATTAATATAAGAGAATAATTATAAAATATATTAGTTGACTTATTTTCATTAGATATAAGAAATTTAAATAACATTTAAAACTAAAAATTACAATATTATATGAATATAAAGAAATATATGAAATTAAAAAAATTAACTACTGAATTTTTAAAAATCTAAGATTAACGTCCAAGACTGATTATCTAAATATTCACATAAACATTCATATAACTCGATTAATGTCCAAATCGAGTCATCTAAATATTCAATAAAATGATCACACTCAAAAAATTATAATCTAAGATAACAATTATAATTTTAAAATAATGTAAAATACCGTTAGAAAGTTTCATAATCTAGTATTTTTATGGTATACTTATTTGGTTTCAACGATAATCTATTACGCCTAGTAATAGTGGTGATACACCGCACGACCTACGTCATTCTTAAAAGTAAATCACAATGGAGGTTTTGGTTGATGGAATATACGATGGAATAACGTTAGAAAAAAATGTAGAAAATTAAAAGTAATTGTTAAAGGTAAAAGTTAGCCGCTAAGGGAAAACGCTGGAAAAGTCAACCAACCAAACATTTTTATTTTGTATTCCTGTTTGACCGAGCAAAAATGCCAACCGCCAAAACCAATCAAAACACCCGTGAAAAAACTAATACCAAACCGAACCATAACCTCCCAAAAACTAATACCAAACGGAACCATAACCGCCATAGCCAATAAACGTAAAAAACTAAGAAGTGTTACTTTATGTGCTAATAATACTAATCATGAATAATTGTGATTTACTCCACTTGTTTCCCGTTCAAGCTGACATAGGAATGAAGTCTTTTATTTTAAAATTGAAACCGTCGGAGACAGGGTTTGGAGGGTGTCCTTCCCTTTTCATTAAACTCATGTGTTGCCATAAAATGGCTTACATCGAGTTGCCTGAAGGGTTACATCAGTTGCCTCTAGGCTTACATTAGGTTTCCCCTGAAAAGGGTTATCATAAAGGCACTAAAATTAAAATTACAAATTTGTAGCTTTTATGTATAAACATATAGAAAGGGTACATCATAACATAAATGGTCAAATACTGACAACACTTCCAACTAGTTCTCCTATACTAATATATAGATCAGATCAGAAGCCAACTAGGTCTAGCCAAGCAAATGGAGCTGTCAGAAAAAACTTAGATCGGCAGAGAGCATATGCGACTAAATATTCTAGCAAAAAAAACCAATTTTAAATAAATACCCCCAATATTGATGAAAAATAAACAAAGTAAAAAATGATTTAATTAATAGCCTCCCACCTGAAAAATAATAGTTTAAAACTAGAATAAAAAATGGAAAAGTACCCCTCGCTAATGTGATATCACTGGAGAACGAGTTGCCTTCGAGTCAATCCGAGCCTCGGTATTGTGATATCACTGGAGAACGAGTCGGCTTCAAGTTGGTCCGAGTTGAAAATTTCCCGGCTAAGTCGACCCGTTAATGACACGAACCAAGTTAACCCAAATCTTTGAGTTAGCAGAGTTGGACTCTCTTGACTGAGTTGGCCCGTCCCAAACTGAGTAAACTCGGAAAAACCAATAGAGATGGGTCATGTGTGCGTCGTGGAGGCCACGGGTGGGTCTTTAAAGCCCTATTTACTTTCAAGTTGTCCTCTGGAAACACCGGCCTACCTGAAGTAGAACTGTAACCGTCGATGGCTGGAAGAAAATGCTGGAAACCCTTTGTTTATTGATCTTTAACCGCTAAGCCTTACCAGAATCAATATCCTTGCTCAGGATCTGGCTGCTCTTGCCACTCCAAATCTTCAATCCCTGATGAAGAATTAGCCACTCACCGATGGAAAGAGAGAACTCTGGTGAATGGAGAGAGAAACTGCCGGTAGAAACGTTATCATACATTCTTGGTTGTCGGTGATCTTTGTTGGTTTCCGGAAATATGAAGGAGCTGTGGTAGAGGTGATGGAGGTGGGAATGGGATGGAGGGCCGTCGGAGTAGATGATGGTTCGATGGCAACGGCCTTCCTGAAACTTGAATTAGGGTTTGAAGTCCAAATCTGTTTCAATATATGTTAATTTTTATTTTTCTTCATTCCCACATAATTTATTTTTTCCGTGCAGTAAGACATATACTCTGTCCCTCTTTGTTTCATTTCTACGCTGGCACACTTTCTTCTTTGAGAAAGTCTCTTGTTAGATCGACTAGCGGTTTGATCAATCATAAAAAATTCCATATCAAAAACTTTTAAGGTCAAATTATTATTAGGGATATATACAAATATAACCCTACCTACTTGAGTAAATGCAAATATAGCCCTCAAATAATTTTGACTACAAAAATAACGTTAACTACTTAATGAAAGTACTAATATAATCCTCCATAGTATATTCCAGCATTGACTGGCCATTTCTAGCCATTGACCGATCGAAAATGACCAAAAAACCCTTTCGGCCAAATAAAAAACTTTAAAACACTATTCTACCACCACCACCACTGCCGTCGATGCTCCGTCTCCGCCTATATTTCCACCTCATTTATTGTCACCTCATCCGTCGTCGCCGCTGCTCCACCTCCACCACCACCACCTCTGCTGCCACCCTTTCGCCACGCCACCTCCTTTGCTGCTCCGCAAAGCCACCTCCCCACTGCTCCACCACCTTCACCGCTGCTCCAATCTGATATCCCTAAACCCAGATCTCAAAAACCTCCCACACTACCACCACCCCAACCCCTACCACCACCACCGTCCTATCAAAACCCACCACCACCGTTTCGCCCTTTTCGTCAAAAATCCCCATCCCAACCCATCGAATCGGCGGACGACCATCGGCCAGAGCCTCAATCGCTTAGCCTCTCGAATCACTAACACCCTCGCACAGGCCATCGATCACCTGGTGGCGAGTCCTAGCTCGCGAAGTCACGGTAGCTCTGCCTCCGCCCAATCTAAGCACCGCCATTAAACCACCATCTCCACCTGAGAACCTCGCAGTCGTGACACCAACGGAGGCTTCCACCTCTGTTGCCTCGATCTTGTCCAGTCGTTAACTTAGTATTTTTTAGATGCCAATTAAGATGGACGGAGATGGAAGAGAAAAGAAGAAGATGGATGGAGATGGCTAAGAAAAGAAGATAATAAAGAAGAAGAATAATACTCTCCCTTCCCGTAATAATTGACACACTTTCTATTTTAGTTAGTTATACATAAAATGACACATTTTAATTCTTACCCAAAATGGTAAAGAATATGTTGTAAAATTCTTACAATATCCTTTTTAACTTCAACAACTTTTTGACTGGGCCCACTGTTTTCCCAAAATATCCCTATTTTTTTACAATTATTCTTTGCCACATCTTTTTGCATAAAATACCGAGCCAAAAGTTTATTTGTCAATTATTCTGGGCAGAAAGCAGTAGGATTTTGAGGGTATAATATTATTTTCATTATTTGAAGACTTTGTTTTGAGGAGTAACATAGTCTTTTCACCGAATTTCGGGCTAAATATGCTTGAATGGGCACGTTTGCACTTACACTTACTAACTAGGGTAATATTTGCACTTTCAATTATCAAAAGGTTATATTTTCAGTTTTATATTATCAAAAGGTTATATTTGTACTTATGTGACTTTGGTAAGGCTATATATGCACTTTTCTCTCATAATTATTTGAGTCAAGTGTGTTTCTAACCCTAACTTTGGACTAAAAGTGTTAATCTAACCCTGCAAAGTAAGAAGTGCCAAAATAACCCTAACATTTTTATGTATGTTCCAATCTAACACTGAATGTCATTGACTTCTATTGTGAATGAGAATTTTTGTCGAAAATTAAGTAAATGATTATTTTACCCTTGAGTTTAAAAAATCAAAGAAAGAAATGCCCCTCGATAGCCTTCTTTCTTCTTCTCCGCAAGTGTTAGTCCTCTTTCTTGCGTCTTCCTCCACCAATCTCCACCGCATCGCCGACTCTCCCCTGTTCCTAACTCCCTCCGGGTAGTTCCCAATGTTTGGCACTTTCCATACTTCATGGGTGCAACATCAACAAATTCGCTCATGATTAAATTACAACCTAAGATTTATGAGGTGCTGCATGGTTGTCGTCAGCTCGTGTCGTGAGATGTTTGGTCAAGTCTTATAACGAGCCTCCGAACCAGACGTGAAGGTCTCCCCTCATCCGGCTCTCTGCTGGGGAATCTCCACTCACTGCTTCCCCTAATATCCTCCCTTTACCACATCATGGGGGTTTACAGGAGATCCCAGAGGCTCGCTCGGAAAGGCTGCGATTCATTCCCGTAAAGATTATAACACAGAGAATCCCCCCCCCCCCTTTACCTTAGGAGTTAAATGAGGGATATATCCGGCGAGCACCGGTGAAGAAGGCAAGCAAAACTGGAGCTTCTGGACAGGTATCCTACATCTGAACCAAATTATTTCTGGTTCAAGAATATCTTTCTAGTTGCTCTAGAACAATTGCGAGATTCTCTACTCGTGTATCATCTGTAGCAAAACTATGAACGAGTAATGGAATTGATAGATAAATTCATAGACCTAGGTAGGATAGGATAATTGCTAAAGGGAATATAGATGATGATAGAGATTATACTGAGAAACAGAAGAATTCCGTACGGGTACAACTCTTATTTGAACGAAGTGAAAAAAATGCAATCTTTGCTATCTAATAGAACAAACACTAATACGTTAATTGAATCGGTCAAGATAAAATCTATTTATCAAAGTGCTTCTCCAATTGCTCAAGACATCTCTTTTCAACCGAGAAACAAAACAAGATCATTTCGCAATACAAAATCTTGATCTGGGTTTGCGCTCACCATCACCATACTCTGCCCCGACAATTTTCCAGCTCTCCGATGAGTGGTGAGGTGGAAGCAAAGGAACCAAATCATTCCGGTCAATTCAATTTGGGGTGGTGGTTTTGTAGGGCTGGACTGGGAGGCGAGGTTCGGTGGTTTTGCAAGGATGAGCTAGGCGATGGGGGTGGTTTTGTATGGCTGGGCAGTAGTGGGGAGGTGGCTAGGTTGGGAGGCAATGGGGTTGTGGTTAGATTGTGTGGCAGTGGGGTGGTGGCGTTTGTGGCAGGGGCAGTGGCTGTCGTGGCGGAGGTTGTAGGGGGGTGGTGGTTTTGCAGGGCTAGGCAGCAATGTAGAGGTGGCTGTGCTGGGGCAGCGGTTGGGTGATGGCTGGGTTGTGTGGTTGTGGTGGTGGGGTGGTGGTTGTGGTGGTGGTGAAGTTTGTGGTGGTTGTTGATGGAAGGGGCGCTTGTGGTGGCCGGAGGTGGTGGTTGTGGTAGCCGGAGGTGGGGGTTGTGGTGGGCGGAGAAGGGGACTGGTGGCTGGGGTAAGAGGGGGTTTGAAGAAGAAGAAAATGGGTAAAATGAGGAAATAATTTTCAGCTTATGGAGGTATTTTCATCATTATAAACTCAATCAACACTCAAAATCTTTAGCTAACGCCGAAAAATGGCCAGAAGGATATATTTGCACATTTCTTCACAAAATTAGGGGTTATTTTGGCACTGTCTGAGTTTGTTGGGTGAGGTTGGCAATTTCACCCTAACGTTAGGGTTAGAAGTGTAAAAATCCCTAATTATTTATACACTGCTGATACATTTTGAACATTTTAAAAAATTATAAAAAGCTCCTTGCAATAATTTTAAAAAATATCAAATCACCCATTAGTTTTATCAATTATAAAATTACAAAGAATTTGGTGTGACGGTCTCACGTAATTTTATGATGAGAAGAAGAGTTTAAATGTAATTATTTAAAGATGAGAGATGACATTGGGTACCTTATGTAATTTTTAAAACTTTACTTTATTCTTTGTCTTACCATAAGTTATGGTGAGACCGTCTCACATGAGTGTTTCTCTTATAAAATAATTCCATCTAATGGTTAGTTGGTATAAAACAAGATTTTGTGTTCTTCTTTTGACGGATTTCTTTAATTTCATCCATTCATTCTGCTAATTTCTTTCTAAACTCAATGTCATCCACCGATTTCATCCACTATAAATTTAAGTGAAAACTAAATGTGCCAAATATTTTGGAACGGAAAAGGACAAAGTTAACAGAAACTTTTTGAATATTCAGAGAAAAATCATTAGAAACAAATTTTCAAAATGACTTCAAGAATTTTGGAAGCATATTTAACTGAACGCATAATGAAAGTAATTATTGCCTATATGACATTGAAAACATTTTTATAACAACTGTTTGTAGAGCCTTGCTTGTTTTGCAAAACAAAATTATATGCGGGAAGTTCATCAATGTGGCAGAAATAAGAGGCACCCCAAGTTAGCTTATCTGACTCTGTGCTCGCTTTTTATTACCACGAATCAGTTTACAGTAGAACTGGATCGGATGTATGCATAGATTCAGAGTGACACCACTTCTCTTTCCAAATTTTAAAAAAAAGCTGCACCTATGCTCAACGTGGTAACCACAAAAAAATGGAGCAAGACAGAGCTATAATAAACCTAATTCTAGACTATTAAATGGCTGCGAATGCAAAGCAATGCGATGTTCAGTCAGAATGGACTCTCGTCCAGTCGACTTTTGTGCAGTTGAAATGCAGGGTTTATCCACTTCCCGCAATTGCACTGCATGCCTGCCCAGTTAAAAGAACCCAGCCTTGATTTGCAACCCATGCACACGATCTTATCTTCCACGCAGCCATACTGCGCCACTGTCAATTGATAACAGATGCATGAGGATATATTGAGTGCAAAAATTAGGCGCTGTGGAAAAGAAATTGGAAATTGACTAACCTGATTCCATCCACTTCATTGGTTCCACAAAAATAGATGAGCATTCAGGTTGCTCTGCTTCACTGCTTCTCCTTTTCCATTTAAAACTCTTTTGTCCATCTCCACGCTCGTGAGAGAGAATGAGATCTTGTGTTGCTACAATTCTTCTGCACTTTCGGCAGCGATATATAACTGGAGGGATCCCATCAGATCCCTGATCTTGGGTCTCGACATTCTCTTCAGGAGCTTCCATACTTGCCACCTATACGCATGCGTACCATTTTACATTTTAGAAACAAATGAAAGAATACGAGAAAGAAAGCATTTACTGGGAAGTTGCAATACAGAAACTATTGTAAAAAAGAAAGTACTGGTAACTGATGAAAACATTCAGCTCTAGAAACCATCACAGGCCGAATCAATCAAAGAAAAAACCACAATCAGTGACTCACAACATAAAGTTATTAGTACCTCATAACCACATAAGCAGAGGTGTATATCAAATGTTCATCATCATATAAAAAATTAACAGATGCATATGCTCATGCACTATAAACGAAGATATGTACAGTCCAAAAGAAAAAAACTTGTAGAGGAAACTGTTTAGGAAATTCGGGAGATTGCTAGACTTTTCCTCAACAAGCTGAACGTCAAGTCAACTATCCATATAGTAATGGGTGATATAAAACAGAGATGCAACTGAGAACAAAAATACAGATAGATACTTTCATTATAAGCGGTTTGTGAAACATGATATCATTATAAATCTGTCAGCTTTGACCTAATAAAGCCCAAATGAAATCATGAAATCCTCTCAGAAAACTAGCACTTTGACCTAGTGCAGCTCAACCAAGCCACAAATCCGACAGAAAAATATAAATTTTCTCAACTTCACTACAAATTACTAAAGCACTACAATCTGACGAGTTTGTGAAGAATACCCCCCATCCAATATGTAAATTTTCCGTATGAAATCAATACACGATACATGGCCGATGGTGTAGTGCCCAATTTAGAATATAGAATCAGGTGACTTGAATCAGCATCTGGTTCAGCATCGTAAGTCCAAAAAAAAAATCTAGGTGAGAGCACCACCACCCAACCGCCATTCCTCTAACAGGAAAAGCTTTTTTATAGGAAAGAAGATTATAGCACATTAGTACCTATCATCTAAAACCCTTAACCAACATTACACCACAAAAATACATTTAGCCTAAGGGCATGCTTATAGATCAAACTTATCTACAATCTCGAGTCTTCCAAATTTCTTTAATGTCAGTTACGAATTCGGGCAGGGCATACATCAATCCAGACACAATAGAAGGGTATAACATCTACTAAGAGCAAAAAGAAGAAATCTTTACGCTTATTGTCATCCAATATGCACTATAAATCCTAAATTGAAGAATTCATCAAAACAAATTAAAAAGGAGAAACCAGATAGACACATGATAATGCTAGCATAAGTATGAAGTAAACACCATGTAATTCTCAAAAATATGAACAGACTTATTAGCACCCGATCAAGCCTTTCTAATCAATAAAAAACATTCTTAGTAATATCATAATTAAATTTAAGAAAACCACAAGAATTGACGAATCGAATCGAGATGGGCCACGAATTTACAACGCATAGATCAAAGAGCTGAGGATTCACGGCGGTTACCTGCTAATCGGGGTTGAGGGTTGGTGTAAAATCTTCCGTCACCGGGCCTCGGGACTGCTGGAGAGTTCTTAATGAGGAAAACCGAGTCGTGATTCTCGTGAAGTACGAATCTGCTGGAAAGTTCTTAATTGGAAGGTGGCTTAATGGGGAAAACCTGGTCGTGAAGTGCGAATCAATAGCAAATTGCGCAACTTTTGCTTGAATTATACTTGTTAGCGAATGGAATTCGGATGCTAATAAGGAAGGAAAAAGAATTATGCTTTCACATAATTTCCCTTTCCTTTTCCTACTGGGTACGAGAAAGTACTGTTTGAGACTTGAGGAAGTTTAGGAATGGTGGTCTATACATAAATTTACGAATGAGTCCCAAATTTTTATCTTAAATATTGTAATTTTTTATAGGAATAGTCTATGTGAGGCAGCCTAAACTTTAGCTAGGGAATTTTCTACAATTCTATCAATATTTTATCTCCAGGGACCAATCACTAATAATTTTACATGGATCTATCTCTAATTATTTTACATTGACCTATGCTAATAACTTTTTAGGGGTTTTTTCGTCCAACTTTTTTCCGTCATTTTCCTGCCACCTAAAATCTGAAAAAAAATCAAAAACATATTTTATAAAACATTAGCAAAAATACTGTAGCAAAAAATGCAGAAACATCAGCAAAAAATAGCAGAACTTCATCAGAAAATTATAAAACATCAACTTAAAACTGCAACAAAAAGATATAAAAAATTAAATAAAACAGCAAAAAATATATTAAAACTCAAATAAAAATCAACAAAAAATTGAAAAAAGAACGTCCACTACGACTAACAAAAAATCAACTGAAAAAAAAAAAATCAACAAAACTAAATTGTTATTTTTTTAAAAAAAACTACAAAAAATCAACCATATAATCATAAAAACTATAAACATCAACTCCTAACAAGCAACAATTGAAGCACTTACAAGCAACGATTGAAGCACTTACAAGTTGTACTCTAAGCACAAATTTGTTTTCATAACGTACACAATTTATAAAAATAAGCACTCACAACCTACATTTCAAGCACTATCAAAAAAATAAAAAACGTCAACGTAAGGAAAAAAACACTACAAAAAAATCAACCATATCATCAAAAAAACTACAATCATCAACTCCTAACAAGCAATGATTGAAGCACTTTCAAATTGTACTCTAAGCACCAATTTGTTTTCATAACACACAAAATATAAAATAAGCACCTACAACCTACATTTGAAGCTCTAACAAAAATAAAAATAAAACATCAACATAAGGAGAAAAACACTACAAAAAAATCAACCATATCATCAAAAAAAGCTACAAACATCAACCCATATCACCTAAAACTCATCTAGAAAATGAAAAACATCAACATGAGAGAAAAAAAACTAAAAAATCAATAAAATAACTCTGAAAATTATTCACTCTGAAAATCATAAAACATCAACGATTTTTTTATAAAAATAAAACTACAAACATCAATTCTTAACACCTGAACCTCACCCGAAAAGTGAAAAACATCAACATAAGAAAAAAGACACTATAAACATCAACTCCTATTACTAAAATCTCATCAGGAAAATGAAAAATATCAACATGAGAAAATTTAAAAAAAAACTACAAGTATCAATCCATATTACCCAAAAAAATATAAAACATCAACTCATATCAATTAAATCTCACTACAATAATGAAAACATCAACAAAAGAGAAAAAAAAGCTAAAAACATCAATTAAAAAAGCTATAGTACCTCAAAATCAAAAAACAAAATACAGTATAGAGAACATAGTGGGATTTGAACCTAGGTCTCTAACCTCAAAGACTAGAGCAATGACCACTACACCAAAAACTCTTGCTGTACACAGACTCAATCCAATCATATTAAACCTCAACATGTATATCAAGAATATAAAAATCTTCAAAATAAGGTTCCAGTGAGACTCGAACTCGAGACCTCAAAGCTCATCAACAAGAGTGCTAACCACTAGACCAAACAAACATTGTTGACAAAAAGCTCAGTCAAGTAATTTTAAACCATAGCAAGTCATTAAAAAAATTAGAACAAAATATTATACGAAGCAGAACCTCGGTGCCACCGCCGTCCACCGCCTCAGGTCACCTTCCACCACCTCTGGTGACTGCCCACCGCTTCAGGTCACATGAACACACACACGTCTCTTCCTTTAGGCACGTGCATCTCACACGTCCCCTCTTCTTCATCGCTGCTCTCCTCAGCCGTGAGCTCACCGTTGTCTAGCTGTTGCCTTGATATCGTCTCATCGTTGCTTCACCGTCGGTTGCAGTCACCTTGCCTCAGCCTCGCCGTAGCTTTGAAGTCACCTTGCCTCGCGTCGCCGTAGCTTCACAGTCGCATCGCTGACTACCTAAGGTTAATTGCAGAGGCATTGAAGCTAGGGCAAGGCGGAGACGTCGCTCTGCTCGTCTTCGGCGGAGTGGATTTAGGTCAGGGTGACTTTGAAAAGTAAATCTAGTGACATCGCCTCACTCTGTCGCAGTTTCGTTGAGGATGTGCCGCCGTTACAGAGTGCTGGTAGAAGAAGATGAAAAGTCCTAGCTCCATCACATCGCTAGTGGAAGAAGAAGAATCACGACGGCAGAGCGGCGGTTGAGAAGATCAGCATGAATACAATGAGAACTGGCAAAATTTTGGCCTCTGGTGTTGGTTGCCCGCATCAGGTTGCGATTACTGATCGCCGGAGGTGGTTTCCAATCGGTTCCAGAAAAAAAGAAATTGAAATTCTAGGTATTTTGGTGATATATATAGTATTTGGGTAATTGTAAAATAGGTCCCTAAAGTTTTTAGCATATTTTAAAAAACCCCACATATGTATTTGAATGTGGAAATTGAAAAATATACAAAGTATTGTTTTAGGCAGTCTAAACTTTAGGCAGTGACTATTACGCAATTTTTATAGATTTTAATTGGGATAGTTTTGTTTTAAAAAACTACTCAAAAAGTGGAGGAGTTCCTATGTAAATAGAATAACTTTTGTCTAAATTGATGTTGAATTGTGTAGGTCCGAGTTCCCTAGTAGGATTTGAAAAAATTTCAGAGGCAAGACACTTGGGCACATGGACATATTGTCACTGTGTTTGGGTATGCATCACAGACTTATAGGGTTGTGACAAGGACCATTAATGGCAGCATTGGTGAGAGCCAGTACAAAGTCAAATACTGGAGAAAAGAATGTACTTGTCGTGAATGGCAAATTTTCCGTTTCCCTTGTTCCCATGCATTGGCTGTCTGTAGGTACAGGTGTGGCGATGCATCTACTCCATGTGACAGGGTATATCACACGACCACCTATGTGAAACAGTATAGTCAGGGTTACATGCCTATACGAGATCCATCACTATGGCAATATGCTAGTTGGAGGTTGATTCCTGATATTGAAAAGTTTTGCAATAGGAGGCGTGGTCAGTTTGCAGAGAGAAGGATAAGGAATCAAATGGATGAGAGGTTGCCGGGTGATTCCAGAGGCATCCGTAGGCGAGGGCGTGCTTAGGGTCGTGTTTGTAATATGGAGTTTGTAATTTCTTTTTTTTTAGTGCAATTAATTGTCTGCATTCGTATTACGTGTATTTGTTTAAATTGAACCTACTGTACACTTTGGTTCCAATATTTGTCACATGAAAGTAGTAGTTTTTTTGGGTAGGATTTGTAGTATTATGTGTATTTGTGGAATATTTATCACATGGAATAGTATTATGTGTATTTGTGGAAATCTGGACTGATTCATTTTTCCATGCGATTCTGATTGTTAGCAGAGACACACTAGATTTGATACATAAAAATGATCCAAAATAAAAGTATGTTTTAAGTAGATTTGATAGTTGACCATCACCTCTCAATGTATGGGGAGACAAATATTTTCTTATTCGTTCGTCCAAGACTTTTGCGGATGTCGTCGACCCGGTCTTTGCCTGTGTATCCAACTTGCATCATCATTTGGCACAAATACCCTATCCACCCTTTCTCCCTTTGGTTAGCAAAATAATACATGTACCTTAGAAATAGAATGAATATACCTTAATAGTAAAATCGTAAACCTAATAAATTATTCCTTCGAATTATGAAAGTATATAGTACTTACAATACATATAAGGACATTATGGTTTGATTGACTTGGTCACACCTCAACAAGTCTTTGAAGTCACTCCATGCAGCAATTATTTCCCTCTTTTGACCAAATACGCATTCATCGCCCAAAAATGTGTAGGTTGAGTTGACTTGGTGTCCGCCAATAAAATCATACAAGAATAAAACAAAGTGCGGAGAATCCTTCAAAACTTGCACCTCGTGAGTGTGGGTTTAGCCTTCTTCGGTGTTTTGTGAACTATTCTGGGTGTCGTTTTAGGCTTGGCCTTCAAATGACCTTCCTTGTAGGGTCCACATAGATTAGGCGATGAGGCCATAGGAGATATAGTCCTTCGACAGTTCCCACGTGCTTGTAGTTGCCATCTGTAATTGACAATAGGGCGTTGAGGACTAGTGGCTTCTCCAGTGAGACTCTACATATCCCATCTCGAATTGGTATGGAGTGATGATGTCTCATTGACTCGTTCAAAATACCATTAGAAACGTGGATCGGCCTATCATTCTTTGCTTGATCAATGCACAACTCACACAAATGTGATGTCCACAACGGAAAAAGTTAAGTAAATAAAAAAATAAAGGTAAATGAAAATCAATATTATTATAAATATAAAAGTTTGACCTTTTTTTTGGCAGACATGATGACGAGGTCAACATTATTAACTTCATCTCCTTACAGCGGTAGAATAAGTTTGTGGTTAACCTCAATATCTCTCGGTGAAAGGCGTGATCCTCTAGAAGCCAAACCGGTGTTAAATCGGCTAAATATTTCGATACGAGGAGACCGGTGTGTTCAATTAACTCGTGGAGCAATATATCTTATTGCTCAAACTTTTTGTCTCATGCAAGCGCTTCCTCTTGCAAGACGTGAACCCGGGATGACTTCATTGTGGTTCGTGCGACCCACAAACTTGTGCAACTAGCATCATCCTCTTGGAGTAGAAAATCTTCTTCATTTGACCCAATCCCAGTATTTGTACCAAAACCAATCAAATCCTCTTGTTCAAAATCCTCCATGAAAACCCTTTCGCCCTCAACCACAATCTCCCACAGGGAATCAATAGGATATTTTACGTAGAAAAATTGATGAGCTTTTCCGGCCAATATGAATGAATCTTCTCTCAAACCCATCCGGCTACAATTCACCAGTGTGAAACCCAAATCTCCCATTCTTAGACCATTGTTGAAATCAACCCATTCACAATTGAAAATTGGCACTTTCATTGTAACATAATCAAGCTCCCAAATATCTGGGATCGTACCAAAGTAGCAAGTATGGGTGTACATTGGATTGTTGTCTGTCATACTACAAACATGTAAAGCTTTGAAAACAAGTGAAACTCCACTATTCTGAGATATTCCTTTATCATCCATTGATTTTGTACCAAACGTAAAACCATTTATGTCATAAACCCCAAAAGATAGAATGGTACCCAAAGGTCTATGAGACAACCATTTGACTATTTCTGGATGAGCCCCAGTGGCGACGTGAGATCGTGGCCAAGAAGCAAAATTTCTAGTGTGTTGTTGAAGAACTCGTGCTTCGTTGAAAGTGGGGTTCAACAATTGAATTTCATCCATGTGAATCTCAATATATGGGACAACATCCTCATGATTCCAAAGAACATACAAATGAGAAGTGCACAAATCCTTAGCACTGGGGCTAAATAGCTTACCCTGTTGAACCTCTACACCATCCAACTGCCCTTCATGTCTGGATCTGGGTACAGATTCAACCTCATTGATATATTTGGTACAAAGTTCAACAGCTTCTTCAGTAAAATATCATTGCACAATACTTGCATCAGGCATATACCTATTCTTCACAAAATTCTTGATTATTTTCATGTATCGCTCGAAGGGATACATCCATCTTAAAAAAAGGACCACGGAGCTTAATCTCCCTAACCAAGTGAGTTATGAAATGAACCATTATGTCAAAGAACAAAGCTGGGAAGTACATCTCCATTCGACACAGTACTTCTATAATCATAGTTTGCAACCGATTAAGCTTTGCAACACTGATGGTTTTTGAACATATAGACTTGAAGAACAAACATAGCTTAGTAATACAAAATTGTACATGAGACGGCTGCGACGACCAAATCACAATAGCATTCAATTCTTTCATCAAGTTGTGGCAGTCGTGGGATTTTAATCCATCCAACTTCAACTCTATTAGAGATACACAAGTAGTGATATTCTAAGAATAAGGTCCAGGCACTTTCACACTACTCAGCATCTCACAGTATGACTTCTTCTCCATCTGAGACATTGAATAACAAGCGGGAGAGAGAACATGTATCTCCATCAGTAACAAGACCAAGATTTTCCATGATACCCATCTCAACCAAATAAAGTCGAGACTTCAATCCATCTTTGGTTTTACCGGGATAAAAGTGTGCCAATTAGAGCATCGCAGACATTTTTCTCTATGTGCATTACATAAAGACAGTGTCAGACATCCATATTATGCCAATAAGGGAGTTAAAAGAAGATTGAGCATTTCATCCAACTACATCTATTGTCAACTTCTGCTTCCCCTTACCAAAATTGTTGGGCAATCCTCTAAATGTTTTCAATACCTCTGCGTCGGTTAGTGGTACAGGCACACCTCGCAGCTCGGTCTTGCCATTGAACCACTTCTTTGCAAAACACCACGGATGCCCCTTGGGGAGAAATCATCGATGTCCCTGGTAAACAGTTTTAGAAACATGCTTAAGTTGACAAAAAGAGGTTTCTTTCTCACAAAATTGGACATGCATAGTGTCCTTTCATGGAATAGCCCGACGAATTTCCATAAGCGGGAAAATCATTTACGGTGCAAAACAAAAAGGGCCTTCATCGTGAAAATATCATCCATCACAACATCATACGTATAGACTCCATCATTGAAAAATGCCAACAAATCTTCCACTAGGGGCATACGAAATATAGCAATGTCATTACTCAGTTGTTTGGGGCCTTAAATTATCATGGACAAGAGAACATATTTTATTTTCATTATCAGCCACGACGGTACATTGTAGATCACCAACATTACGTGCCAAGAACTATATGTGCTACTCATGTTGCCAAATGGATTCATTTCATTGGTTGGCAATCCTAACCTTAAATGTCGCGAATATGATCCAAACTCCAAGTATATGCCATCAAGCTTTTTCCATTACTCACCATCGGACGTATGCCTTATGACATCATCCACCGGACGATCTCTTTCCACATGCCATCGTTGTAATTTTGCATCTTCTTTAGAAGAAAAAAACTTCCGCAACCATGGAATTATAGGAAGATACCATAAGACCTTAGCGGGTGTCTTCTTCTTTGAAATGGTCCCCACCTCTACACACATTCCAATTTCACCATGCTTTAACTTGTACAAAGATTCACCGCATACCCAAAAATTTTCAAATTTCTCATTCTCCTTTATCTTAAACAACATGCAATCATTCAGACATGCATGGATTTTTTCTAGTCCTAAACCAATTGGAGAAAGAACTCTTTTCACAGCATACGATTTCTTAGGCATACGATTTCCTTCGGAAGAAAATCTCAAACCAATTGCATATTTTTTGTTATCCCCTTTTCAGTCCATCCAAATTTGGCCTTCAAATTCATGATTTTCAATTCAATACCCACCAAGTTCATTGTGTTCTCAGTCAGTTTGGCCTTATCCAGCCAATACCCACCAAGTTGGTCATTAGGGATGAATATAAACTGCTTCATACTAGAGACCGTCGAAGGAGGTCAAGCATGGATTGGCTTGTTAAACTGAGAAGATATCTCAATGCTTGGGAACATCAATCAGAGAAACAAGTAAATTGTTACTTCTTCCCGTATATTACCAAATTAGGATTTTTGATTTGAATGATTGAAATACCTAGAAATGACCCTGAATTCGACCGAGTTTGTTAGTTTGATACCCCCTGACAATATATCCAGAGTGAAAACCTCCTCTATTCTAGGACAGATAATGATAAGGTACCAATGATCGTTGTCGAAAAATTGTGTTAAGAAATTAATGAAACGGAGGTGGTTTGAAATGTGAATGTAATTATCAGGAAGAAATACTTTTATTCTTATGTAGGGTACGTTGTAGAACTCAGCATCTAGTGCCTTCATTGTTTCCCAAATTAGTTTGAAATGGAGTTCAACCTCCTGTTCAAAGTTGTTCAGGTTGCCACAGTTGGATGGGCAGAATTGGACGAGGCCTAAATTATTTTCCCATATTTTCTGCCACAGATGCCTGTAACGTTAATGATACTGAAAATGAATTCCTGATTAATTTGAAAACATTAAGGTTGTAAGTTTTGAAACTCACCCCAACCACACATTGACCTGCGCATTATCGATCCAAGTCATCGAACGCATGTTCCCCAGTTTCTTCCCAAACTCGACCAGAATTTGTATCCCAACACTTCAGGTGTAATAGGGTGTGAATGTTGATGGTCGGAACACTGGGAAGAACATGCAGTCCTTATTCTTTATCATTTCTAGGATAGCAGCATTTTCTTCCTTTATGAATCGCACCATGATCGGCCAATTTTTCAGGTCTTGTTTGTTGACAATCTGTGAACGTGAAATAATACGAAATGATCACTTAAGCATGTTGTATTGAACTGTCATTGTTAATATTTAATAATGGTACTCATTTTAGTGCATTACCTATTTTGGCAGCCCATTTAATCTTGGTCTTGTAGATAGCCAAAAATTAGCTGTCGATTGGGATTTTTCTCGCCAGTATCCTGTTACAAGGATTAATGAATAAAGATACACAAAATTACCTTAAGGAATTGAAAAATAATGTGTTACAAAAATGTACCTCATCGTCGCTGGTGAGAATCATAACCTCCTCATCATCGTCATCTGTATCACCTCCGGTACTGACATCATCGATGTCACTCGGTTGGTTATTTGCTTTGACTATTAAGGACACCGGTCAATCTATGACGCTATTAAGCGTCTCTCCAACATTATCGAAGTGGTGGTCCGCTGAGGGCAATCCCTCCATCGGACGGAGATTAGCTTGCATACTCTCACATGAGCAATACTTCCTAGGCATCCCAACGGCGAGATACCTATCGCAACCCATGGGTAACCATTTTCTTCCTCCCAACAATGTCTTTAATGAAAAAAGTCACACATTCTCCATCATGTTCGTATAATGAATAAATAAAATGGTTATGGAGATATTTCATATGTGTAATTCAATGTTTAGGAAATGCATAGATTAATGAAGGTGTACCTCTTCATCTCCTTCTTCATCGATGGGCTCTTCACTGGACTTTGTAGCAGCTACATCAATGTCATCCATCACATTCTCTATAGACTTCTTGGGATTGTTAAGGCCTGGAAGAATCTGAACACCACTTGCATATGCTAGTCCTTTCACCAATTTCTCCAGGTACGATACCATGGCTTTCATGACCGGTTCATTGTTAGATGGTCTCCTCTAGGCTGTCTCTTTGGTTGAGAAATGCTACCGCACTTGCTGTGGGAAAGATGAGGAACAACCATCACTGTAGGAAGACCCGTCTGAGTTCCCCTGTACTTGCCCGAGTGATCTTTCTTCTTTGTCACTTTTATGAGGATATCTTCACCCAGCTGCAGTTCCAATGCTCTTTTTTCCTTAAGCTCGTTCAATTTCAACTAAGAATCACATAGGAAAGCAATTGTTTATATGAAAAATGTGAAATACACTTAAAAATTAATGTAAATGGTCAATTTTGGTGTAACTTACAACGTCCGGTGCGATGTTCTCAACCTCTTTCGTTTTGTATAGCCCTTTCTTATATTTCTTTGCCTCAAGGTAGACAAGAGATCTGTCAGGTGTGAAATCCTTTTGACTGGGTTGTTGCTCAATCTCCTCGCCAGTGAATACCTTGGCGGTCAAACTAATTCTCTCCTCCTCCTTAAGCTCCTTAGTTAATTTGTCACGGATGTATCAATTACCCCTTCTGCCCGTGTGGTGCGTGTAATCCCTGCCCTTCTTGCGTTCAATATTTGTCACCCTTAGCCTCTGATATCGTTGTTATAAATAAAATTTTAGTTGAATAGAATTATGGGTAACATAGCTCTTAACAAGTATTAATTTTTTCATCATACCTAAAAATACGAATGTCGGTGTCTCTTTTTAAACAAGTGTCATTCGTCTTCATTCATCCACTTGTACTTCTCCCATACTTGTATTCAAGTTTTATTGATACCTTTGTCCACGTCCTGAATGAATATATTTATCACCTTTGTCTTCCAATTCCTATGTTGGTTTTTTGCCCTTTCTATAACCTCCTTCTTCAGTATTTCTAGTTGCTTGTTCGTCACAGGTGTTTCAACCGTGACGCTCTTCTGGAACAAATCATATGAAAAGGCATGTCATTAATCATGTCTTCACTAAGACTTTACCATGAATAAAAAATTTAAATTATAATTGTCAAGAGTCTTACCAGAACATCCTTCCATTCCTCTTCCTTAACATCTTCAGGGACATCGCTCCAGTCTTCGCATGCACCAAATCTAATGCGGCGCAGGAAAGCGTAATTGCCATAAGCGTACCACGCTGACCAATTCTTAATGCATACCACTTGATTCCCACTGAACTCAAACGCAACAGGAGTTGGAGTGTTATGCTTTACCAACATCATAGACTAAAACGTGCTAGTTCCTTGCCTCTTCAAATAACTTTTTACCTCAAACTAGTCCCATCCTTCTCCATTTTCCCTCCAGCTTTTGTCAAGTCATCGTCCGCTTCATCAACAGTTGGCCTTCCTTTGATGGTGTTCTTTCCCTTTCCCTTGCGAATTAGTGTTATGGCCAACTGTTTACCGGCATCTTCTTCTTTAACATCCCCTATAATAACATCACCATGTTCTGCAGTTTCTTCCTTCTCTTCACTAGTTGAGTCATTTGTTTGCATTTCTTCTTCCTCAGATTTTATCTTCAACTAGATACTTTTTGGCGGAGATTCTTGGTCCGCCACATCAACCTCCTCCTCGATCACATGCTTCACCTCCTCCTTCTTCTTCCTAACCGATGGCTTCCTCTTCGTGTTTAATTTCCCCTTCTTTGGTGGCATATAAAATAGTAGAATATAAAACTATCAAACCATACAATAATAGTACTTAAAGATCAACATTGATAGAACGTGGCGTAGAACTTGAACAACAAATTCATAAAACTTTTGAGCAAAACATGGCATAGAAATTGAACAATTCATACATAAAACGACATTATGTAAGGAATTAAATTTCATATAGCATGATATAGAACTTGAACAATTAAGGCATGGAACTTGATATAGAATCAAATGGAACCTTATAGAAATTGATAGAAAGCCATATCAATATCTCTGGATTCATAAATAGGCCTACAACCGAGCAATTATCACTCCCCCCTAACGTGACTATCAACATTATCACCAACCAAAAAATAGTACTACATCATCCATCCACAAAAAATGTAAAACATTTTAACCCCACAATTGTATAAACATACCATTCAATTTACCCTTTCAACCTTTTGTCAATTTACATGTTTTTGTTCATAGAGGCATTTGGTCGAACATGTGTTGTGCATGAGGGTTGGAATGGTTTTTTGAAGAGAAATTGATATGGTAACCCATGGTAAAATAAACACCAACACTTACCTTCACCAATGGAGTGTTTGTGTTGCTACTCCCCTTTGTCAAACTTGCAAAGAACAAAATGGGATGATGAACTCGCCAAGTACTTCTCTTGTGTTGTCAAGAGTTGGCGAAGGGTTGTTTCTCTTATGTTGCTCAACACTTTATAGGATAGATGATGTGAGTTACAATGATTGATGATGAGTTATGATGGTTCAATTAAGTGTGAATTAAATGGTTGAAGTGGTGGAGGACAGTTTTGAAAAAGAATTTGAAAGTGTTTGATGAGAAGAGGAGGAGTTGTGGGAGTTATGTCCATTTGAAACGGTTGCCAATTCATATGAAGACGTTTCTTTACACCGGTGTAATATTTGTGAAAACGGGTTTGAAAATTTGCACTATTCAGCACCGGTACATTTATCGGTGTAGAAAAGGAAAAAAATAGCTGCTTTAAATGATTTTTTCACTGACCCAAGAGCAACACATAAAAATTCAGGCTAACTGTTGTACACCGGTAACAAGTACCAGTGTAGAAAATTCTGATACCGGTGTAATATTACACAAAAAGCAGTTGCGTGTGGCTGCTTTAAATATTTTTTGGAAAAATATGTTGAACCTGAGAGGAACTTTAGAAATTTTAGACTAAGTGTTCAGCACCGATATATTTACCAGCGTAAAAACAGAAAGAACCAGTGTAAAAATTTTTCACACCTTACTAAAAATTAAAGAAACTGAAAATTTTGAAATGCGCACCAAAAAATTGAACACATACACCGATAATTGTTTAATATTACCTGTGTTAAAAATTGTTATTTATTTAAATGCCCTCTTATTTCATTTACCTCCCATGCATTTTCAAAGTGACATTTAATTATTGTGAATAGACATTGTACTAGTTGTTTCATGCAAATATCGACCACACATGGGCCCCGTACGTTAACGTTACTAAGCATTGTTTAATTTTATAAAATTTGCATATTGACCTCAAACATTTCGTTCCACCCCTTGAATCACTTTTCCACCAGTCCAAATGGAATTTTAGGATGCTCTATATTGAATAAGTAATGTTTCCGTGTCTCAATGGTATAGAGGAACCCGCAAAACTAATTATAAGCATTTATTGCAATTAGATCTCCCAAATTGGGACATGCAATTACAACATGTTAGGAAACTACATAAATTACCAAATATAATATTCCAAGGTTAATTCATAATTGCAACATATTTTTGCCCGGGTGTTGATTCGTCCTAAAGTGCTAGTAGGTGTTGTAGAGTAAACTGCAAGAGTTTACTTCATTGTTTCTATGTGTAATCTGAACATCTTCCAAACTAAACACGGAATCTGGACCCATTCGTTTCCCCACATGTGGAACTTAAAAATACAAAAGGGTTGTTTTGTGGACCATCCAGTTTGATCGGGTTGCGATTTAAATTTACGAGTAAGTTTTTTACTTTTTGCAATTTAGTCCCTCCAAGAATCTTGAAAGGGTCCCACATATACGCAATTCAATACATTACAATCATGTTAATGCATTTGTAGACCCTACTGGTGGACGGAAGGTCCTATAAAACCAACAGTGATGTTTGCACTATATTTCCCAAAATTATACTATTGCCCACAAATTTACTTGGGGAACCTCCATAGCTCCCAATGCTACAATTTTTTTTTTATTCTAACCATTCTTGGAATATAATACACCAAATTCATAGTTCCTAGAGTAACCACTTAGGCCAACTACGTTCGACCTATCTTTTTTGTCTTCATGAGTGTATTTATCCGACAAAATTTCAAATCACGCAGTGTACAAAATTTTGATTTGAACCATCATCGTGCATGTTTATCAAAAGTAAAAATGTTAAACTGTCTAAGTGCAACACTATCAATGTTTAGTACAGAATATACTCTTTCTAACTGTTACTACAAGTTTTCTACGAATAATAACGAGAAAATGGTTCAACCCCGCCAGCAGGTCCTATTGCATCACCATCACGGGTACTTGTGTCAATATCCATGTCCTCGACATCGCCTCTGTGGAAGGTTGGGAAAATTCTGACTACTTCTACGGCATTAGGAAATTGATACGTCATAACTTTGGTCATATGTTCGTCCCAGGATCTTTGATATTTGTATTATTAAAGTAAGTTTGCTACACCGACCTCCAAGGCAGAAACTATGGATTCAATAGTAGCGATAGGTGTATCAGATGTCTGTCTGTAGAAAGAGTCCACATAAATCTTACCTATTGGTTAGCCATAAACGTCATGTGCACGGGCACTAACTCCCGCTCTTTAACAAAGCGCATAGATGATACTGCAATAGGTCGTCGTACCTCTCAAAGTTATAATTTATAAGCCCTTTATACTTACTAAATACAATTAAGTGGATAGTGGCAAATCGGGGTCGTCCACGAAAAAGAGGGATTTTCTTAAGCGTTTAAACATGTAAGGTTCATATTAGGCTAGAAGTAAATATATATATAATCAAGTAAATAGGGGGGAGGGGGGTTGGTTGGTTGGTTTTCCTAAGTTATGAAATTAAAAGACAAACTAACTAGCAGAATTAAGTAACTATGCTAATCATCAAACAAACAAAGAAAAAGGGGTAAAAGCTGCAAAAAAAAAGGCCTTGGGGGCAATTGATATCCACTTCCAAACCTCATGTAGATCATTGAACCATTCATTCATTCAATCACATTTGTTACCTATGGGGAATATTATCACTTCCCATTCGAAGATCAACATTCATTCCTTCTTAATAGTAATTTGCAAAGACAAACAACAACCATTTGCAAACCTCGTTGACAATCACTGTAAGCAAACCACACCATAGAGGTACTTCATCAACAACATTTCACACGAAGGACCATAGATTTGATAACAAGAAGCCTTCTAACAAAGACATAATCATTTAACCAAACATTCATTAGGCTAAACCTAGAAAAACCACATTCAAGATTCAACCTTTCATTGCATCTATAGGATAAATATGAGAACAATCCACATTAACATACTTATCTAGCAAGAATCACAACACATTATGCACGTGAAGTTCTAAGTCAATGTTCTTGGATTTTCACGCCAAAGAGCTAAGGAATTTATCACTTTCCTAACACTCTAACACTTTAATCATACAAACATTTCCTATTCTCAAACACCCCACAGCATAAATGAAGTAAAACATAGAATTAAAACACATGAATGCTAAATAACAAAAGCTTCAAGGACGAGTGAACCAATCTATTAATTGCTTTAACTACTTGTTGTGAAGACAAATCTTCTATCCTTCTTAGATAGTAGTTTGCAAGAGTGAATTCGGCATCTTTTGACAAACCTCACCAATTAGTCGAAACATGACTAAACGTATCCCATTGATGGCATTGAGCACGAAAAATCAACAAGCTTGGCAACACTTATAAACACTACACCGTGTCTAAGTATTTAACCAATTCATGCATTTACGCAAGATTAGTCAAGAATAATCGACATTCATAGACTTATCTCATTTGCTACCTAAAACAAACATGACAATGAGTTTAACATCATCACATTTATCTAGCAATTATTAACACATCAACATCATTTAGAAGCTCTAACTCATGCTCTTGGATTCCACATTAAAAGAGGGGAAAATTAGCTACTTTCTCCCAACCCTAACAAGCAATCATACAAGCAATTCATATACTCAAACTTCCAACAACATTAATGCCATTAATAATCCACATTCAAAGCTCAATAAATGCACAATAGAGAAAGAAATAGATAGATAGAAATGATTCTCAAGACATTAGCAAGGAAGTCTCAATCAATTGCTCCCAAGTACAAAACTAAGCTAGATAATCAAAACCCATAACATAGAACATAAATCTACAAAGAAAGAAGAAGAAATGGAAGAAAATGGTGAACAACTAGGGCAGGGCTTAAGAAAATGGGGAAGAAGGAAGGCTATTTATAGTATAATTTGGTCAAGAAAAACCAAAAAAATGCAGTAGGCTCCAGCCCGGGCGGAAATGGCGTCGCTCGGGAGGCGGAGGTTTCAGCCCAAAAAATTCAGATGGGCTACAATTTGCGGCTTCTTGTTTTGCTTCCCACGGGTAAACTGTTGATCCGTTTTGGGAGTTCTTGCAGTCGATTTTATAGTACTCGAGAATACAAATCCAATGATTCTACCCTTGTAGGATGATTCTTCTCGGATAAATTTAAGAACTTTGTCTAAACTTCCCGGTGACAATTTATCTGTTTCTTTGCCTTCCTTCTTCGACCCTTCTATCTTCTACCATGTTTTGGCATGTGGTCTTCACTAAACCACTATAAAAGGCTCACGAGACACCTACAAATGAAACTCACTAAATGGAATCTAGATGCTCGTAAGGACCAAAAATCCATTAGACTAAACTTAGGTTACAAACTGAAGGATTTAGATATAAAAACCAAAAATGGTCATCTAAACCCATTATCATGTAAACCTACCTAAATCTAGAAATATTATAAGAAAAATATGACAAAAGAGAAGTTAAATGCTTTAGAAAATACATACATTTGACATCTCATCAATAGGCATAAGATCCCATCTGATCCCGTTCCCTCTGCAACATAGGACAAATTCGACGACCAACATTCCATCTAAGCTCCTTCTTTATTACATACAAGAAGGTGAGGCAAAGTTTTTGGAATTCTGTGTACACAATTATTGAATGGATTCTAGATGCCACGAAGTGGTACCACCCATTCATTGCCAGAGTTAGAGTTTTCTTAGGTATTTTGCGCCAACTTGGTTTGACCAACTCATCTATATCCGTACATGCCCTAGTTATTGTCCCAACGATCTCCTTCTCAATTAGTTGTTGTAGAATATAGCCGTCATCACCTAGAAAATAGAGTGCGAGAAACTCGTCCTCATCGTTTGGAACATTGGGCAACCCAAACAAGCCATTGATAGATTCTAGTGTGACAGGGATAGTTATACCTCCACAATACATGTGATTGTAGCTTAGCCCACTCTTCAAGTTTGCATAGAACTCACTTAGAATGGTAAGGTTGAATGGTTGCGGAGTCTCACATAATTTTTCCCGCTTCTGGATAGTTTGTTCGAAGGGGGGAGATCGTTCAATTCCTCGCTCAATGTGATGATGGTGTCCTTTGTAAGATTCATGGACCAACCTAACCTCCACGGACACGAAGGTACCATCCGAGTAAGTGTGCGGTGATACTTTTGGAAATGATAGGGGCGGTGAATGGCGTATCCTTTTCGAATTGGATTTGGGAGGCATTTCCTAAAAAACACATTGAACCATTTCATCAAACACCTTACATGCAAGTCAAGCTATTCATGATGTCACATTCTCAATGATTCTATTTCATATGTAATTGCTAATTAAGCATACTATAGAGGCAGTGTAGTGGTTTACCTTAATATATGTCAACCTACGTAGGATTTCAACAAAGATGGGTAGTGATGGAGATTGTATTGAGTGAGAGATATAAATTTGGTACTGTGAAAATGGGGTGCTAAGAGGGTTTTAAATAATGGAATGCTTTTTTATACACTGGTATTCTACGTATACCTGTGTAAAATGAGGCCTAAATTAGTTGTTTTAGGCAGCTTTAAATATCAACAAATTCTATCTAATTCACCCAAGAGTAAATTTCAAAAAACATTCTAAGTACCCAGCACCAGTACATTTACCGGTGCAAATTTAACAAAAAACAGCTATTTTAGGCTGCTTTAAATGCCAAAAAAATTAACATTGTCGGACCCGAGAGCAAAAAACTAAAAGCAAATTTCAAAGTAGTGTGCACCGGTAGTAATACCAGTGCGTAAGTACAAACTAGAGTACCTCCCCTATTTCTCTACATCGGTAATTTAATCTTTACCGGTGTAAAAACCAGCACCTAGTAGAAATTTTAATTAAAATTAAAATACATTTTCCCCGATTCAATTCATAAACACTCCATTGAAATCACGGATCATACCACCCAAATCATAAAATAATGTCAATTAAATACATTACAAGCTAAATCGCTTAATGATCATATGATTTTTCACAAAACATGGTCCCAAAAACAACGGCCAGGAATGACCAATCTATCGCTTCCACTTCAAGACATTGTCTCCACCTACTATTTCACCTCTCTCATCAACCTACAGCCATCACTATGAAAACGTCTTCCAACAACGGGCCCCCCAACATCTTCCAAACTAGGAAATAGTTATGGAAACTCAGGACTATTAGTTATGGAGGGCATATCAATCTCCCCATCAAAGTAAAACTCATTCCCATGCAACATGAATGATACGTCTCATTAGAAGGGATGTAAAAAAACCCATTGTGCTTGGGTAGTTAAGATAAACTTGTTATCTTCATATCATACACGATTCAAGTCGACCAAGGTGAACCCCATGGGCTTCTCAACTGCAAGACCAGAATCGTGTTCCACCCAACGAAACTTGAAGACAACAACCTTAAACTCTACATAGTACAACTCCCAAATTTTCTCAATCGCCTCATAGAAAGGCATCACAGCAACAACCGGATGTTTATCTCTCTTGCTTGCCTGTCATATGAATTCAAATTCAATATATACACCACTATTTTGAGTGGTGCTATTATCATCCTTTGCCAATGTTGAGAAACTAAAGCCATTAATGTTATAACCAAGGTATTGTCTAACGGTGCAGTTCGGCTTCCTTGGAAGTTCCCGTAGGTTACTGGGCATCCCTTCGACGTTACAACGATTGTAAAACCAGTTAGCAAACCTTGAAGAATGCTCTACCTGAATTTTATTTGGGGGGGGGGCAGTCTGGATGAATCTCTTCCAACAGGGAAACATGCTCTTCAACAAATGTTATAGTCTCGCTACTGTTACACAATACATACAGGTTAACAGTCATCAACTCAACGTGATAGGGTGTATGAAGGATACCCTTGGAACGTGGAATCCCATTCCGCCTTCCGCAGTAGGGTCTACCTGGAACACCAACAGCTCTTCTTCCAACCAAGTTTTATGTACAATACTCGATGATCCCCTCAATGACGTACCTCTGAACAATGGATGCATCGGGCCAACTATGATTATGAACATAACCCTTGAAAACAGCCATGTGACGCTCAAAGGGGTATATCCAATGCATTCCCACAGGCCCGAACATACGAATCTCCCTAACCAAGTGTACCACTAGGTGCACCATGATGTCAAAGAATGACGGGGTAAAATATTTGTCCAAATGGCATATAAAAACAACAGTCTCTCAATCTAGTTTATCTAGCTGTTCTCTGCTAATATTTTTCTGCATATCGAGTTGAAGAAGAAACACAAGCGCATAACTAAAATTCTGACTTCCTCTTTCAAACACCCACGCGTTGCTACGGGCAAAATTGTTGCTTGAGGACATGACAATTGTGTGATTTCAAAGCATTACGCAAATCATCATTCACAAACTGACTAGAATTAGAGGAGTAACCGGAAGGTACCTTCATTCCTTGGATGCTCTCACACACCGTACTCCTCTCAGCAACTGATAGATTGTAAGGAGCGAGGGGCAGGTACGTTCGGTTCCACTTACCTCCGGTGCTAGATCCAAACGTATACTAAGGTCCACCAAATCTTTCCTCACATTTAAGCTATCCTTAGTCTTCCCGGGAATGTTCAAAAACATTCCAATTAGACTCTCAAAAACTTTCTTTTTATATGCATGACATCCAAACAATGGAGAACCTCCAAATTTTCCCAGTATAGAAAATCAAAGAAAATGGACCGTTTCTTCCACGGTTCATCTACAGCCCCACCACTCTTTGATTACTTCTTACCGAGAACAACATTCAATTTCTTCACCTTGTTGTGAACAACTACACCAGTCAAAGGTTTGGGTGCCTTTCTCCTCTCTCCCACCAGCGAATGCAATCGTGTTATCCCGCAACTTGTGACCTACATGCAGGAATTTACGGTGATCCAAATAAACATTCTTCTACCCATTCCTCAACTGATGGTGATCTGTCTCCTCCTCACAAACTGGGCAAGCCTTGTGACCCTTGACCACTTTCCCAGAAAGGTTACCACATGCCGGGAAATCATTTATGGTACAAAAAAGCATCGCCTTCAATGTAAACTCTTCACCACTACAACAATCAATCATTAAGGCGCCAACTGACCAAAACACCTTCAAATCTTATATCAACAGGGAAAGATAAGTGTCTATGTCATTTCCAGGTTGTTTCGGGCCTGAAACTATGATGGACATCAACACATATTTTCTCTTCATGCACAAGTACGGGGGAGGATTGTAAATGGAAAGCATAACCGGCCACGAACTGTGTTTCGAGGACATATTCCCAAATGGGTTCATACCATCAGTACACAGAGAAAATCTCAAATTCCTAGGTTCGGATGCAAAGTGTGGATACATCCTATCAAATTTCTTCCACTGGTCAGCGTCAGCCGGGTGTCGAATTATATCATCATCTTTACAACCTCCCATATCAACACACCATGTCAAGTTCTTTGCATCCTTTTCATTCTTACACAGCCTTCTAAGCCTCAGAATAATGGGAAGAACCATATACATTTGGCGGGCACCCGCCTCCTCACCGGCACAACACGCTCTCCACCGACAGCCACATTTCTCTTTTTCTTATAACGCAACACATTACATACTGGACAAACAATCTTATCCTTAAGGTCACCCCTATGTAGGACACAATCTTTCAGACAAACATGTATCTTTTCATACTCCAATCCCATCGGACACAAAAATCTCTTAGCTTCATAAAGGTTATCAGGAACCCCGTTACCGGGTGGAAGTTTTTCATTCAAAAACTTAAGCAATTTATTCATAATAGTATCACTCCATGACCCTACACCTTTCAAATTAAACAACTCCACAAAACACAACATGACCGTGTCTTTCTTCTTGTAACCGGGATACAGTGGTGTATCCTTCTCACCAAGGAAGTTAGCCAAAACCTCGGGCCTCCCTCTAAACTCATTAACAACCTCCTCACACATATCATCCAACATAGAATCCCCAAAACACTCTCCCTCACTACTAACTTTCACTTTCGATGGTGATATTTCCCCATGAAAGGTCCACACAACATAATCGTTTGCGAACCCCCACTTATACAAATGGAGTTTCAGGATGTTCTTCTTCTCAATACAAATTAGATTTCCAAAATCACGACATGGATATAATATTTGCTTCTCTCAATTAAAAGCATGCTCCAAGAACTCCTCCATGAACATAATATATTCATCGCTCACCCTACTAACGTTGGCATACACATGCTTACTCCTCTCGATGGCTCGATACAACTCTACATATCAATAAAAGTCCAACATCAAACTTCAACACATTTAATACAATAGAACTTTTCATAATGACTTCCTAATCATGCAACATCATAAATGCACAAGATACACCAATATTCCACACTACAATTACAACATTCTTAACATGTCCAACACTATAGGAATCAAAAGCCATAGCCTTATAACTACAACAACCTTGAGAACAAATCACAAACTAATATCTACAATTCTACCTCAATCACCATCAAATGATCAAACACAAAATGTAATTATATCTACTAACCAAAACCATACATGAAATCCGTAATATCCATAAATGTAATTTAAAAAAAGGCACCTTGAAGGGTCTTCATTGTGGAGAATTCAATGCCTTCATCAATAAAAAAACATCATTAATGAACCTCTTCTTCCAAAAATCTCATTTTTAACCCGCTGAAATAAGGTTGTAGGTGAGCATTTAATGCGATTTTCTACACCAGTATTTAGACTTTACCGTTGCATTTGGAGCCTATTACACTGGTAAAAACAGTTATCGATGTAGATATTTAGCCAAAACCAGCGTATTTTCTTCTCCTGTACTGGTACGATCATAGTACCTGTGCGAAAACAAATAGTTTTGGCACTAAATTTCTACAAAAAGAAAAAATGCACCAGTATTAAGAAATAGCGGTGCATGTTCAATTCCTACACCGATTCTAATAGTAACCGGTGTACAAATGCAAATTTTCCCCCCATTTTTTAAATTTATGCACTGGTAATTTCCCGTTACCGGTTTTAAAAAATGTCCTCTTAGCGCCAAATTAATTTTTAAAAAAGGGAATATGCACACACCGGTAATCATGTACCGGTGCACATGTAAGCAAATTCACCAGTCAAAATACCTATTCGGATAATGATGGTGCAAAATATTTGATGTTGGTACACCGGTAGAACCAACACCGATGCAAAAATAGGTGAACCGTACACCGGTTGACAGGATACCGGTGCTTATGTACTTATTTGCACTGGTACTAATGTTAACATGATAAATAATTGTGCAATTGGTTACATACGCACCAATATGCCTGTACTCATGAATTTATACTGGTGCGTATGTAACTGTTTTTCAGTAGTGATTTCTTCCAACTACCTTCAATTGCCAACTTCAGATTTCTCTTACGAAAATTGTTAGGCAATCCTCTAACATTTTCAAATACCTTTGCGCCGGTGAGTGGCACGGGTGCACCTCGCAACTCTGTCTTACCATTGAACCACTTCTTTGCAGAACGCCACGGATGGCCCTTGGGGGGAAACTGTCGATGTCCTAGGTACACAGTTTTAGAACCATGCTTAAGTTGACAAAAGGAGGTTTCTTTCTCTCAAATCGAACATGTATGGTGTCCTTTCACAGAATAGCCCGGCCAATTTCCATAAGCGGCAAAATCATTTATGGTGCAAAATAAAAGAGCCTTCATCGTGAAAATATCCTCCACCACAGCATCATAAGTACGGACTCCATGTTTGAACAACGTCAGCAAATCATCCATTAGGGGCGCAAGATATACATCAATGTCATTACCCGGTTGCTTGGGGCATGAAATCATCATAAATAAGAGAGCCTATTTTCTTTTCATTATCAGGCACGACGGTAAATTGTAGATCACCAACATTATGGGCCAGGAATTATATGCGCTGCTCATGTTGCCAAATGGATCCATTCCATTGGTTGACAATCCTAACCTTCAGTGTCGGGAATCCGATCCGAACTCCGGGTATATACCTAACATTTTTCCATTGCTCTCCATCGGACAGATGCCTTATGACATCATCTGCCGGACAATATCTTTCTGCATGCCATCGTAGTAATTTTGTATCTTCTTTGGAAGCAACCGTGGAATTATCGAAAGATACCATAAGTCCTTAGCGGGTGTCCTCTTCTTCGAAGCGGCTGCCACCTTCGTACACACTCCTATTTCACCACGCTTTAACTTGTACCAAGATTTACCGCATACCCAGCATGTTTCAAGTTTCTTATCCTCCTTTCCCCTAAACAACATGCAATCATTCAGACATGCATGGATTTTTTCTAATTCTAAACCCATAGGACAAAGATATCTTTTTTCAGCATACGATTTCTCAGCCATACGATTTCCTTCGGGAAGAAATTCTCGAACCAATTCCAGAGTTTCTGTCATTCCTTTTTCAGTCCAACCAAATTTGGCCTTCAAATTCATGATTTTCAACGTCGCGGTCAAAACTGAATGTTTTGACCCACGTACAATAGGCAATTCTTGGCAATAAGCAATGACTCTAGGACCTCAAGTTTACCATGGAATTCTCTAGCATCATCCTCCACCATATCATCAAATCGATCGTCACAATCTAATTCAACCCCTTCCTTCATTCCACTATTTCCAGCACCATCCGTCGGTACCTTATCGTGCTATATCCAACAAGTGTAACTTCTTTGAAGCCTCGAAAAATTAGGTGTTCTTGGAACTTCTTCCTCCCTAAATTACATCGTTCTTACAATCCTTACAGGGGCAATGTGCACGCACCACCCCATTTTTAGCCGCATGTGCAAAAGTCACCACAATAAATGAATCTATTAAATGAATATAATTGGGTGATATCCTAATGTCGCCCTCGATGAGTCCGATTCTATCCATTAACTATATGAAAATAACATCAACACACATTCAATCAAATCATCCACAAAATTCCAATGAGCAACCTATCAAATGAAAACCTTATTTTTCATAGCATTACAAAACTTACTTTAATAAGAAAATAATTAGTTTGATGGGGAAAGAATATTTGTATGTGTGCAATTACCTTAGTCTTTTCCTTCCAAAGAGTGCCCTAAAATTTTCAGGTTGTTTCTCCAAATGAAATGGATGTTGGCAGTCCGTATTTATTGCCATCTTAAGAGTGTTGCGAGTTTGGAACTAGCATGGTACATTCCAAAATCCAGAGCACATCAGGTCAGACGACGTTCCAGATTTGGAACATCTTAAAGATGATTGTGATGAGCTCAGATTATAAATCGTTGTTTCAATTACACAACATCCATGTGTTCCGAGTCCAGAACGTAAATTGGATCCACATTCCGAGTTTGGAACTTCAATCGGATACACATTTTGAGTTCGTAAATGAAGCGTTCGAAGTTACACCGACATAACTTTCTTCCATCTTCATCATTCAAAAATAGTTATAAATAAACTGCCTTTAAACGCTCTACAACTGCCTTTAAAAATGCAGGGGGCCCATCGGAATTTCTAAGGAAGGCGATTTAAAAAAACTCTGACGGAACCGCCTTCCATTGGTAGCTTTAATGAGGCCTATTCTACTATTTTTTTAAATGAAACACCGTAAAGGTGGGGGATTATATAAGGTTCCCCAAGCCTGTATAAAAATATAGTTCATTACAAGAGCGATCCTTGAGACAACATTGTTGCCTCCAAAAGAATAACTAGCAGCTAAAGATTATGTCTGATCGATTAGTTTGGATTAACAGATTTGATATGGTAGTTGAAATTCCAAAAGAAAGAATCTCCACCCCATGTGTTAATTCTTTCCCTTGGCCAGGCAACTACATACTATCACTTCAAGATGAAAAGGACACAGCAGCATAGCAGGAGTAGCAGCAACAGGGAGCCTTGTGTTTTGAGAGCATCCTTCACAACCGAGTCGTAGCTAATATACTGGGGTTTGATTAATCTTCACCAGCCAAGAGTGTGATGTGAACCTGTAATAAGCCAAAGAACAGACATCAGCAGTATCTATCCTTTATAGAATCTCAAGCATATCATAAATATTCATCAACAAAGTATTTGAATCTGACCAAAATTTGCAGCAATGGTTTGAGTGTCAGTAGTGGTTCATGATCTCGAGGGGTGCTAGTTCAAGTCCTCGAAGGGTACTGGTTCGAGCGCTCGGACAGTTTGAGCACTCGAGTGGCGCTAGTGATTTGAGACTTCGAGGGGCATTAGTGGTTCGAGTCCTCGAGGGCTAATAATACTGGTACGAGACTTCAAGGGGCATTAGTGGTTCGAGTCCTCGAGGGCTAATAATACTGGTACGAGACTTCGAGATGCTGTTGTCGTTCGAGACATCGAGGGGCGGTAGTGTTCGAGGCCTCAAAGGGTACTGGTTCGAGTGTTCTAACTATTCGAGCGCTCAGACAGTTCTAGCATAGTGATTCGAGACTTCGAGGGGCATTGGTGGTTCGAGTCCTCGAGGGCTGATAATACTGGTACGAGACTTCGAGATGCTGATGTCGTTCGAGACATCGAGGGGCGGTAGTGTTCGAGACCTCGAGGGTACTGGTTCGATGCTCACAAAAATTCTTGGAACTATGAAAGCTGTCAATCAATGTTGTCCCAATGGAAAATTATGAAAATAACATGATTAGCATTTCCAATTCTATCAATGAATTCTAATACTTGGAATCCCAGCTGCATCCAAAGAAATCAGCCCCCTAATTTCATTAGAAATAGAATTCAATTGAAGATTACCATTCGGCCTATTAACCGCAGTTTTGGCCAGAGCATCTGCCACTACATTACCTTGTCTCAGTGTATGCACCAGCTTTATATTTGCAAGACTCAACTTAATTTCATAGCATAAATCAAATAAGGGCCATGGAGCTTTATATGGATCCATAATATGCATTATATAGCTTGTGAACTATCAGATTAAATTAAGTAGTTATTAGAGGCTAGCTGTAATAGATGAACTCCTTTTTTTATTGCCACAAGCTCAGCCTCTAACGAACTTTGTGCCTCTATAGAATAGCTTGCCATAGTAAGTACCACACCATTTCCATCTCTGAGAACAAGCCCTATCCCAGTACTATTATCTGTTTTCCAAGCTGCATCAACATTTAACTTATTACCTACTTCTGGTTTGTTCCATCTGACAACAGCTACTTGAGGTGATATTTTTGTTGGCCATTTTGGTAATAGACCTGACTGTGTCAACAATCTGGTATCTTCACAATTTGTAAACAATGGCTTAGCATAAAAAGTATTGAAAATATACTCTTGTATCCTTGTTATAGTAACTTGAGCATTAGGGGTTATATTTTCACACCTTGCTTTCCATATAAACCAACAACCCACCATAGGTAAAAGTCTAAATAGGTAAGAGTGCAAAGTAGTTTGAACTGGATTTCTGATGTAATATGTTAATCTATTCCAGAGAGTTGAGAAATGTGGAGGAGTTATCCCTAAGATTCCATCAATTTCCTTCCAGCTAACAGTAGCGAAAGAGCAGTCATTGAAAAAATGTTGGATGCCATCAGTATTATCACAAAACAAGCATTTAGAAGGAAGGTGAAAACCAAAAACTTTAAGGACATCATCAAATGGAAGAAATGCATTGAGAAGTTTCCACATAAAAATGGATATCTTTTTCTGAGCTCTTGGGAACCATAACTTGCTTAGAGTAAAAGAGGTACCTCTGTTAGATTGTATTAGCTTGTAAGCTGATTCGAAGGAGAAGTTCCCTGCTGTCTCAGGCATCCAGATCAGTCTATCAGGTCGCTCCTCCCATATTTTGTACTCCTGCATACAAAAACAAATATCAGGATGTAGCAATGGGTAAATAGATGCAGAAAGATTTGTCCTATTTTTCAGAAACTGGTTAACAGTGCAGTCCAAAGAGATGTTAGTGAGTTCATAAGCACAATGATCAATTAATGGACCAGAGCCTGTCCAGTTTGATGTCCAAAAGTTACATCTCCCATCTCCTATAATTACCCTTGAATTTCTTTCAGCTAAAGAATTAACATATTGGATCCTTTTCCATGTTTGGGATTTCCTAGCAGCAGGTTTTAATGACCAGATAAATTGTGCCCATGGAGCTTTTCCAAGCTGAAATTTCCACCACAATTTAAGAGAACATGCTCTTACAATTGTGGGAATTAATCTGAATGCAAGTCCATTATGATCCAATGGGTAGCATAAATTACTCCATCTTCTCCAAACTCTTTTTGGGCCTAGATCAGTCTCTCCCCAAAAGAACTTAGACATCAATTTTTCCAAAATTTTGACTACCTGAGCTGTAGGCTTCATCACAGTCCAAATATGCTGAGGGATTGAGTAGATGCAAGCTTTGATTAAAGTCATTTTACCCCCTGCACTAAGCCATCTATTTTTCCAGTTTTGCAACCTTCTACCAATCATTTCTAAAAGGGGCTGGAAGTAAGCATTTAACACTCTACCTTTAAACATAGGACATCCCAAATATTTAAATGGAAAAGAGCCTTGTTTCATTCCTAAAATCTCTTTTACCTGCCTAGTTTTAGCCACAGTGGCCCCCTTACCTAAGTAAAAATCACTCTTTTCAAAATTTATTTTTTGCCCTGTTGTTTCTTCAAAAAACACAAGAAAATCTTTCATTCGTATTTTCAATTTACTAGCTTTTAGGAAGATGACAGTATCATCAGCATAACTAAGATGAGAAATTAGGATTGTCCCTTGAGGAAGATCAAAATATTGCAGCTTGCCTGAATTAAAGACATAAGCTAAACTCCTTGTGAATGCCCCAGTGAAGATATTAAAAAGGAAAGGGGATAGAGGATCACCTTGTTTAATACCTCTAGAAGATTTGAAAAAACCCACTAGCTTACCATTAATCAACACAGAGAACCAAACCTGAGTAATAATTTTCATGACAGAATGGACAAATTTACCATGCATTCCAAACTTTAACAAAATACTATTAAGAAAAGCCCAGTTAACCCTATCAAATGCTTTTGTTAGGTCTAGTTTAATGACACAGTTTAGGTCTCTATTCTTCCTATCCAAGAATCTCAGCATCTCTTTGAGGTAAAGAACATTATCTGATATATCCCTTTGGCACATAAAAGCTGACTGATGTGGGGATATGAGTTTAGGTATAATCAGTTTTAACCTCTACACTAACAGTTTTGAAAAAATCTTGTTAATGAAATTAGACAAACTAATAGGCCTAAAATCTTGAAAAGAAGATGGAGCTTCTTTTTTCGGAATAATAGTGATCCATGTTGCTGCAATACCTCTAGGAATGGGAGAGCCGGAAGAAAGTCATTTACAGCAACTAAAAGATCCTGGCATATTATATCCCAAGCTTTTGTAAAAAATTTTGATGAAAAACCATCAGGCCCTGGACTGCTATTTTTGTTTAAACCGAAGACAACTAGTTTAAGCTCTTCTACTGTAGCAGGCCTAATAAGCAATGTATTATCCTGATCATTAACTATTTTAGGAATTTGACTTAGAAAATAAGAGAAGAATTCACCATTTGAATCTGTTTTAGGTTCAGAGAGAAGGTCCGAATAGTATTCAATAGCCTCAGATTCAATTTGTTGAATATCATCAATCCAAACTCCCTGTGAGTTTTTTTATCTTGGATATACTAAGTCTAGACCTATTTTCTTTAACAGAGTTATGGAAAAATTTAGTATTTTCGTCACCATCTCGGAGCCATTTAATTCTAGACTTTTGTTTCCAGAATTTTTCCTGTTCTTTTAGGGATCTTAGGAGGAGAGCCTGTGCCTGTTTAAGCTTAATCCATTCCATTTCTGAACTGTTTAAATCATAAGTGATTTCCTGAATTCTCAAATCCTCCTCTGCCTTTGTAACATTCTCATGAATATTCCCAAAAACTGTTTTATTCCAGATCTTAATTTTGTGTTTCACCCTCTGTAATTTTAAGAAAAAACCAAGCATTCCAGTTTCAGTCATAGGTATTTCCCAATCTTCCTTTGTCAATGGTAAAAATTCAGATCTGTTAAACCATGCATTGATAAATCTAAATGATTTAGGAGAGGAGGGTATTGAGCTGCCTACAGTAAGAAGAAGAGGGCAATGATCAGAGGCACCTTTATTAAGTATTTGTATAGAAGAAGAAGGAAATTTTGTATCCCACTGAAGGGTACAAAGTCCTCTATCTAACCTCTGACTGGTAGAGTTTTTAAGTCTACAATTTGACCAAGTAAAATTATTCCCAACTGTGTTAATAGTATAGAGTGCGTTTTCATCAAAGAATCTATTAAAATCCTCCATACTAGTTTTTTTGGGGAATGAGGGACCTTTATATTCATTGGATGAAGATATTGTGTTAAAATCACCAATGATTAAAGTATCATTCATATTTCTGTCACTCAAATCTTTCCACGGCCTTTTTCTGCCCCCAACAGTTCTTAGAGCATATACAAAAATTCCTATCATTGAGGTGTTTAGCTTGTGACTGTGAATGTTAATTGACAGAAATTGCAAATGGTCAACTAACCGAGTTACATTAATTTGATCATTCCACATTAACCATATTTCTCCATTTGAAGCATGCATGCTGTTAGTGAAGTGTAAATCTTTCATGTATTCCTCACATTTTTCATTATTATACCATGGTTCAATAAGGCATAATAAATGAATTTTGTGTGTTTTCACTAGATTTTTTAATCTGCAGAGTGATTTTTTCATGCCTCTAATATTCCAGACCATAAAATTGATTTTAATGGTTGTACTAATCATTTAAAACCCTTTTTTAAAGCCTTTTGAAGATCTAGTGATGATCTTGTTGGGAGTAAATTGTTTTCCAGGGGACATTATCTTATTTAGTTGTGTGAAGAAATTATTTTTCCTAGACTCAGTAAGATCATGCGTATTGTGAGTATTTTTAGGGCTACATACCTTTGATGTGTCTACCTTATCCTTTGATTCAGTGTTTTGTACATCAGAGGTTTGTGAGAAAAAGAGCTCATCCGTATGATCATCTAAATCTGCAGCGGCACTTACTTCAGAGGATAGATCATCCTGCTCTTCCTCCTCACCTTCTAGCCCATGTTGTTGGTCATCCAGTAGAGGGGATAATCTGTTATTCCTGTGGCCGTCCTGGGAGTGGTAAAACCTATCAGGAGAGGATCTTCTACCAATCTTCCTAATATCTGTCCAGAGATCATCTTTAGAATAGTTCTTCCTATAGCCAGGGTTAGATATGAAGGAGATAGGAGAGCTAGCCCTATCACTACTATCTTTTTGAGAATTTGTATTTTCATTTTTAGAGGTTAAATGGAGTAACTCAGTTGAGTGTTTGGTGTTTGAGGCCAAGGGGAAGTTGAGCTCAGTTGGGCATTGGCCATTTTTAGATGTGTTGGCTTGGCTCTCACCAGGGGAGGTTTTAGGCTCCACCATCTTATCCTTTGGAACATAATAACTTTTCTTCTGTTGAGCTTTGAAAACCCTATCATTTTGCACTGTTGATAGTCCAGAAGCACCTTCCTGAATCATCACAGGATTCTCAGAGCTAATACCTTTCCCATCATTTCTGCTGTCAGTGTTGCCTATCCCTTCATCAGTATTACCACCTTCCATAGTACTAGAGTCCTGAACAGCTACAGGGAATGTACCAAGATTGGTATCCTTAGTTTTCATATTCAGTTTCTGGCCAGCTGGATTGTATCTACTTCTTCTAAGTTCAGGATGCAAATAGATACAATTGGTGTCATCATGTCCAATAGACTGACAATGAGCACAATATGAAGGTAGGTCTTCAAACTCAATAGGGAGCTTTAGAACGTTGTATTCAATTCCATCCTCTTCAATACCTACCCTAATGAAGCCAGGGAGTTTTTTTCCTAAGGTCTACCTCAACACATAATTTCACAGCAGATGGCCTAGTAACACCTACTGTAGCCGCATCCATTTTAATGAAATGTCCTATCTGGTTGCCCATACTCTGGATCATAGATTTATTATAGAAGAAAATACGAACATTTTTAATGGCAATCCATACCGGGACAATAGAAGACTCAGTTTGAGGGGAGAAATCTATAGTCCACTTGAGTACCTTCATTGAAGCACCAAGAAAACTCCACTGTCCCTTTAGCCACATCCTCTGATAGTCCTCCTTATCTTCAAACCTAATGAGAACATGTCGGTAATCAATCGATCCCAGTTGAAATTTCCCTTTGAATCCAACTGACTTGAAAGCTTCGTTGAGTTGCTCCATAGTCGGATTTCCCCTGGAGAATTTACCCACTAGGGCATTGCTGTAGTGGCCAGCTAGAGTTTCAGCTTCCTTGTGCATGACAATACATGCAATATCTCCCTTGTAAGTGGTCTTTGGTGTGATTTCTGGGTTTGATGGCAAAGAGGCCTGGAAAGGAGGAGATCGATTGGCTAGAGCTTGAAGGAAACTCCTATCCGGATGGGTGCCACCGCGTTTCAGCGGAGGCGCCGCCATGGCGCGGTGGAGAGAGATAGAAATTTATAACCGTTGTGACGACAGAACGGTTACAATTGGGAGAAAGTAACTGGAACAGTTACTAGCCCAGTACCTACTTAAGAGAGACGGGAGAGCAATGAGAGAGAAGGGAGAGCGAACAATTAAGGCCTATTCTTCTAGTGAGTAAGGATGTGAAGAATGATTTCGAGAGTTAATTGTTGGAAATTTCATACGGACGAATATTGATTTTTTTTTATGATGTGGAAATGATTTATTTTCATCACATTTTCGAATATTACAATTATGTTCATACATTGAGGAAGAAAATCTGAGAACAATATCGTTTAATACTTTTGACTCTTCTTTTAAAGTACCCTCTATTCTTTATCTAATTTTTCACTAAAATATTTCTATTTTCTAATCTTAATTATCACTCAATTTTATGTAAATTTACTGCAAACATAATCTAATTCAAGTATCATTTTGATTAATTATATAATAAATATTCTAAATTCATAAGTACCTGTTAGTAAACAAAGAATTATTTATTTGAATTATACTTATATTATACATTAAAAAAAATTTCACTTAAATTATACACTGGCCTTTTAAATTTAGTTACTTCGTCCACCCTTGTTGAATTTGCACATTTTTTTGTCAACTTTCGTGAAATATATTTGACTATAAATTCAACTAGAATATAGAAACCAATATCTTCATGTTAGATATTGTTGGATTCACCGCAGGATGAATTTTTGAAATATCAAATTTTAAAATAAAGTTAGTATACATGACTAAAATTATCATTGGTCAAACTGAGAAAACTGACCAAAAAGTGTGTCGATTCGGTATAGAGCGGAGGGATATTTTCAAAAATTAAATTTATGTTTTTTATATGTCATATGTTATATTACGCCTCTATTCATTGCAAAGAATAATTTTATCTATTTCCTTTTAAAAGACACATAATTTTATGGCAAAATCTTGGGAAAGACCATATTTTTATATGCTTATGGAAAGAAGGGGCTTATTTAGAATAATAAAAGATAAAATATCTTAGTTGCAATATTTAGAATTTATTATACTACGTATTGTTGTGCGGAATGGAGAAAGAACAGAAAGTATGAACGAAAATAACAAGACACAAGATTTACGTGGTTCACCAATTTGGCTACATCCACGGGAGACGGATTCACTATAATAGGTAGCAGGTTACAGACGCCAAGAAATTGGCCAGATTTCTACCTATCTAAGTGCAGAACAGAATTAATGTTTACAGAGAGAAGAGAGACACTTTATATATTGTCTCCACTAAACCCTAACAAACTGGGATTGGAACAAAACACAATTCGGCCCAAATCAACATCAGTCCAAATTGGAATTGGAATTATATTCTTATCATAATTGTAGATGTAGTTGTATTCTAGGCCAGGGTCGCAGAAGCGGCTATTACAGTATTCAAGGCATACTAACACGTATAGTAGTTATAAAGATTATAACCTGATTCATGCAACTCAAAATTTTATCATCATTTTAAAAATTTGCAGTTTAAACCTTGATCTTTTCATGGCTTATGAAAATACCGTCTTTCAAAAGACGTGCTCTAATTTTATAACTTTAACACGATTTAAATAACTATTGATTCATTATCAGTCGATATTTCAAATTCTTATCACTATATTTTTAATAATGTAAAATATGTTGTACAACAGTTAATAATTTTCCTTATAAATTACATACGTATTATTTTCATTTAAATATAAATAATTAATAATTATAAATAAAAAAAATACCTATTCAATTCATTTTATTTTTTAAAAAAATATATAAATAAATATATTGATTTATTTTAAATGGTTCATTAATTGTGTGTAGTTCTCATAGAAAAATATCAAAAATTTATTATTCATTAAAATTTAAATTTAAAATTTCGTTAATAAATTGTGCATCGCATGAGTGTTAATCTAGTAAATACCCAATAAAACCCAATTATAGTATTTATTACGTTTCGTAATTACAAACACGAAAATAAGGAACACTACGCTTACTGAAGATAAAGAACACTATAAGGAACAATAAGTATGTGAAGGTGTTGGACCAGTAAAAAGTTGTTAAGTGTATATTTGTGCGTGTAGAAAAATAAATTTGTGTGTGTAGAATATGTTGGGGATTTTAGTACGTGGGAGAGGTGGACCAGTAAAAAGTTACCAAATGTACATAAATACCATGAAGTGCTTTCTTGAAATTAGATATCCAGTAAAAACCTAACAATTATATACACTGTACAACTTTTTGTTTATTCCTCACCAATATTTACTAAGATTCTCAACATAAAAAAAAAATGTATTCGTGCGTGTGGTGTACGCGTGCATGAACGGCTCAAAAATATGTGTTGGTCGTGGATAGAGTTTTTAATTATCCATTCTAGACCCAATCATTTAAACATCAATATCAATAATGTTTCATAAGTTTAGACAATGCATATAAGTATTATATAATTCGATATCAAAACCGGTCACATTCTCATTATCTCCTCATTCAAAGGAAGCGGTCTGAACCCAGCTCAGAGGTTCATGACCTGCACTGTTGGTAAGTCTCCGTCCATTCAATCCGTTCTGCGCCTTCACATACAATCACATTCATCGCCTCACGTCCAAACATGGTTTTCTCAAGCAGCTCCCTCTCATGCATTCTGCGGGGATGTCGAAAATGGAAGAATAGTGAAAGAGGGCTTCCCGGAACCGCGTGACAAAGAAGGGGGCATTGTATGCACCTTTGACAGTCCCTAGAATTAATGAAAATTTTGATTTTGTTCTTGATGAGCTTCAAGACTGTGTTTCCTGGGCATTTTACCACCACAGTTTCATCAAGAAGATTTTGACCAACATTATTATGGAGCTTAGGTTAGATTTGTTTACACATTCGAACAATGTTGCTCATGAATTATGTTTCGTTGATGTATATTTATCTATGATTACAAATATGTTGCATGGTTTTATACATGTACATACACGTGCGCGACTTAGGCACACAATTATGTGCATTATGCATGTGAGATCGTATATTATTATAATTTAATTATAATGACTGTAATATTGTAATGTATATATAATAATGTTTAAATAATAACATACATAGTGCGGTATAAGAATGGTTAATTAAAAAACTCGGTGTGAATATGTTTGTGCTAGTGTACGTGTGCATTATCGTGCATGAACAACTCAAAAACATGCGTTTGTCGGAGTTGATAATTATCCATTCTAGACACAATTTTAATTAAAACATGAATATATCAGTAATGCTTCATAAGTTTTGACAAAAGAAATTATGACAATACACATTTTTGTAATGTACATATCATATAAAGTAAACTACATTTCTAACACTAACTTTTGGGTGAAAGTATCAATATAATAATATAAAATAAGAAAGTGTCAAAATAACCCCAACTTTAAAATAATGTGTTCAGTTATAACCATTTGTGTAATTCTCACTTCTCTGTATAGGTTGTGCGAATTTTGTAATTCATTCATTTGGGCTTCGAAAACTATTTTGGATTCTGTAAACTGGAATTAGCGAAATTAATGGTCATGGACCTCATTTACGCCAGTTCTATGAGAGCAGCCCTGGATTTAGCTTTGGTAGCAGAGCTATTTGCGGTGTTCAAACCTTTACTCCGATTAACAACGTTGGACTTGGTGAGAAAATGACAAAAGGCGATAGCGTTCCTCGATCTTATCTTCCACCAGCTATTTCGGCTCTACCTCTGAATGTTGTTAATCCAACCCCAGTGTCCAATTGCAATCCAGAAGACGAGGAGTGCTCTAAATTATACCAGTGGGATTCTCATGGAGGATGATGTGAAGGACAAAACCGGGATGTTTTAGGAATCTGAAGCTTTACAGATGGCTAAGAAATCTTTTATGATTTTAGCGGTGAGAAGTCTCCAGCACATACATGATAAAATTATGATTATCTTGATATCTTTTTCATTTTTTATTTTTTAGTGTTATATTGACAATTCCAATATAAATTTAGCGTCATTTTAAAACTTTCGTCTACATTAGAATTCGCAATTAAAGTACAAAATATTACGTGCATTGTTTTAGCATATGCGTGCAAACCTCGGGCGCAAATATTATTCTTAAAGTAAATGCATCAAATAAAATGGATGGTTGTATTTAATTTGTTATACGCTCGTGTAACCAACAATGTGAGTATTATCATTAACATTAGAGTCGGTCTCTTGTGAGACCGTCTCATGATGAGACCAAGGACTAGAGGCAAAATAGGAAAAGAGCAAACTAAATTCGAAAGAAAAAAACTAATAGAGTTGGACTAAAGTACAAATTATTACAATTACACATTAAATACATGAACTTTTAAGATATCAATATAAAATTTTATCTTAAAATTTTTGTAATTTAATCACTGATCTCACCGTGAGAATGTATTATACAAGACTTTGGCTTAACATTACGAGAACCTGAAATTAATTTTCCGATCAAAATGTTTAAAAGTGATGAACCAAATCGCGACAGATTTTTCGATATTCATCTTATCATCTCCAACTCCTTTTTTCCTCATTTCTTGCTGACATCTTCTAAATATATCGTTGCAGTTCTCTACCCCGTTGGAACCATAAAAGCAAACTTGAAAATTGGATAACAAGTTTGCCATTTTCTTACTTTGTGGTGTATATATTCCCAAGCAACACTAAATAAGTAATACCAATGCTAGAAAATTAAAATTCAACATTGGTAGTGTCTATAAATCAATTCAGCACCGGTATACTGAATACCGGTGCTACAAAACCTAAATTCAGCACTGGTACAAAAAAAAACCAGTGCATATGAATAAATTTAGAACTGGTAACACAATTTTTGGCCACAATGTAATTTTCTAAGAATATATAGAACTAATCAATCTTGACTTCTGAGACCATCCCGTTTGTAACGAAAAGTAAAAATTTTCTTGGAGGGACCTAAGTGCAAAATGTAAACACTTTACTCGTAGCTCAAACTTGAAATATGCTCAAACGTGATGCTACCATATACACCCTCATTGTATTTTCCAAGTCCGTAACGAAATATTTATCAATAATCGGGCACAAGAAGATATCCATAATCCTTTCCAATTTCCCTTTCTATCTTCTAAGTAATCAACTCTATGTTACAATAGAACATGCAGTAGCGCTTTTCAGAATTTCATCAAAAGAATAATTTATTTTCTATTTTTATATTTATGCAAGAATAATAAAATTTTTATAATTTGGACAGAAGGATAATGTCGTAACAAATTTTTGGGCCATAGTGTAATTTTCCAAAAATATGTTAGAGGAGTTTCCGTTCACCCATTGTACAGTGAATTTTAAAGTCGCAATCATCTTTTATTTAATTTCATTTTGTGTCTTCAATTTTTTGATTCTCCGCCTCCAAATTTCTTTTATGGACCAAATAGTAAAAATTAAAAAGTTAACTTAGAAATCAAATAATACTAGCACCGACATCGTATTTCATTCATACTGGTGATATGTTATGGCGGGATAATGAATTTTTCAAATTTAATTCCAAATTTTGTAGGGGTTGTTTAAAATTTTGAAATTTGAAATTAGCACCGGTATTAGTTACTTAGGCACCGGTATGTGTACCGGTGCTCAACACTTGAAAAAAAATTCTTGGGTTTGCTCTCAGATTTAAATTTTTTTTATAAAAAACATTCAAAGCAACCCTAAGCAGTTGCGTTTCGTATATTTAGGTACCAGTATGAGCATTTTCGACACCAGTATTTGTACTTGTGCTCAACACTTAGAAAATATTTTCCAGGTTTGCTCTCGGGTTCAATTTTAAAAAAAACATTCAAAGCAGCCCTAAGCAACAACGTTTCGATTTCTTAGGCACCGGTATGAGCCTTTTGGGCACCGATACTGGTGCTCAACACTTAAAAAAAAGCCCAACTTGGTTTCATTTGAACCGTTAATTTCTTTTCTCTATTGAATCTCAACTGTTAAAAATTTTCCTTTATATACTACCCCTAAAACCCTAAATCTACCCACCTTCATTTCCCGCTCATTATCTTCTCCTCTACCTCCACCTCCACCACCTCTCCCTCTCCCCACGCTGCCGATGAAAGCGCAACCCCTCTCTGCATCGACGCCGCTTCAAGACGCCACTGGCGACCTCTCTTCGCCCTCCCCGCAGTGCCATCTTCCGGAACATTCCGAAGACATCTCTCGGACCATCCCGACTCCATTTCTGCCCTCCCTACGGCGCACCATCCCCGACGCCATCTCCACGCGCTTTGGTCGCTGGTCGAAGTTGTGAGCTCCACCAAAATTGTTGGTTCAGCTCAGATTCGACCGCGCCTTCACTGTTTTGGTTTGTTGATGTTATCTAGGGTTTCTAGAAATTAGATTCTACTTTTTAAGATGATTGATGTTCTTCATCTATGTTTAGGTATAGCTTGTTTCATGAATTGAGAGGTGTTATGTATTTTCAATTATATGTAATGAAGTTCTGGGTTGTGGTGTGAGTTTTCCAGTGTTTTACATGAGCTTCTGTTTTTTTTGTACTTTGTTCATCCTGGGTTTCATATTCTGGCCGGTGAGTTTATTCTCACTGGCCAGATTTTTTTTAATTGATTGCCTATTTACTAGCACCAGTTTTTCATGCATAGGCACCAGTAATGGTACCGGTGCTAGAATATTCCAGCACTTGTACGACTTAACGGTGCCTATGACACTACACTTTTTGCACCGGGCCACTTAGACACCAGTATGAAAATTCTCAAAATACAGGTGCCTATGGGATGAAATAACCGGTGCCTATGGGGATCTTCCCAGTCAAGAAAACTTTTGTGAGTTAAAATTTGCAATTTTTTTTTAAAAAAATCAAACTATAGTGTGGAACAAAAATATTACAAGATCAATCAACTGGCTTCCAAGAAGAAAGGGGTAAACTATATGCCCTTTACACCCCTGCAACATCCACTGGCTATTCTCATCAATTACGAAATCCTTGTCGTACGACTGCTCGGAGGTTCCTTACGCACGGACATTCATTTGTAATGTGTGCAGAGGCATTAATTCTTATAGTGAATGCATCATTTTAGTATAATATGGTTCTAGTATAATATGGTTCTGTTAATTTATTTCACTCCTGTATAACATTAACATAAGCACGATCATGAACATCAACATCAACAAAACTTACAAGTTAATTTTCTGATCAATATGTTTGAAATTAATGAACTATAAAAGTACAATTACATCTTCTGTTGTTCCCTGTATTTTTTTGCTGCCATCTTCGGAGTATTGTCATCATAGCTCTCTACCCTGGTGGAACCACAAAAGCAAGAATGGAATGTGGACAACAAAAAAGACAGTTTGTGAATTCGAAAAATGTTAACCAACATTTATTATGCATTATTATTAGGCTAGATTTGTTTGTCCATTCCCTATAAGTGTTACTCATCAGTTGCCCTTGTGGGCATTTATTAGTTATTGAGAAATCATTACTACAAACTAAGCCTAATCTAACATTTTTATTGCAACACTTATTTAAAATGTTACAATAGCTTATAAAGTGTTACTTAAACTTTTAAAAAGTGTTACATAAATATTGAAAAGTGTTACTTAAATTTTAAAAAGTGTTACGTTAGATCGAATGTATCGTCGCCTAAGCTAATACTTGTAAAAGTGTTACTTTAGGTGCTATTGTAATACTTTGAATGTAAAGTAACACTTTTACAAGTATTACCTTATGCGATATTACATTAGATCTAACTTAACACTTTTTGAAATTTAGGTAACACTTTTTAATATTTATGTAACACTTTTCAAAGGTTTAAGTAACATTTTATAAACTATTGTAACATTTTAAATAAGCGCCGCAATGAAAGTGTTACGATAAAATTCTGTTGGAAAAAAATTAAAATAAAATTGTATGAATCTAAAGGAATATAAACATCGCCTATGATTTCCAAGACAGAATTATCTTACTTATTTTTAATTATACTAAGAATTGGGTGAGACCGTCTCACCCAAGCTTATGGTGAGACCAGGGGTCTTTCTAAAATTTTAATAGTTTTAGGGACTTAAAGACAATAGTATATAAGATATATATTTTAGGCATTAATTACTTTCTTTTCATTCGCATTCTTCCATTTTTCCAATTTATGAAACCTCAAAAAACTCTCTCAAACATCATCTGCAATTTCCGATTCAAAACTGCCCAAATCTGTATGAAATCGTGAATATGTAGGCTACATTGCTTCGCATCAGATAATCCGGCATCATAGAGGTATGATTTTCTTAATTCGTTCGATTTTGTGCTTTATTTTTGGGGTTTTATGCTCTTTCATGGTTTTCGGAGATTCTAGCAATTTTCTCTGTAAATCCGGCCGTGCATATTATATATCGACCGTTTATTGTGCATTTTTTTAGTTTTGTTTCATTATTTTGCAGATATTTTGTTGTTATGACGAAAGTGAAGGGATTGAAGGAAGCTAGAGTGGATAACGATGACTCTATTTTGGATGAATGTGTTCATACTTCATCGTCTGTTGATTTGAAAGGTTTTCTTCTATTTTTTGCTCGTTTGTATATTATTTAGGGTTTTGTGTTGTTGCTCTATTTTATTGATGAATTATCTAATTATTTGAATGATTTGATGTTTCTTTGTTTATGAATATGTTTACTTTAGGTGTTTTGCCTATTTTATTGTTTTTACTTTAGCTTATCTCAAATGAAAAATTGGTAGAACACTATCCACTTATCCGAGTTTATAACTTAGAGGTGAGAACATATGGTTTGAAGTCAAAGGAAGAGAGCACATGTATATGACATAAGAGAAGAGGGATGATTTGTAGAGAAAGGAAAAGGAAGAGAGTGGGCTGGGCGTGATTGTCAAACGGTGTGGCTTCTGCTGACAACTTCTGGTTCCAGAGTGACATATTGCACTGGTCATTTTATTTGTTCAATATCCAAGTGATTTTTTGCTGAAAACAAGTTGTCAGTTGATTTTTCAAGGATTTTTTGAGTTAAAATCACAAGCTGATCATTTTATCTGTTCGATTTGTGATTGCGTAGGAACTAACTAAACACATTACACTGGTCAGTCAGTTTCTTTCGAAATTAAACCAAGTTATCAGCTTGTTGTCTAGACTTTGAAGCCATTGCCAGCTTTGGAAAGATTTCCAGCGTCCAAAAGAAGAAAGCTGAGGAGCTTAGGCTTGCTTTTCTTGGGAGGAGTTTGCTCTCTTTGTAATTAAAGGCTAACAAGCATTGATCCTGTAAGTAAATAATAATTAGGTTTAGATTATGTACTCAATGTTTTATATGTTTTTATAGGGTGAATTGGAGCATGAGCTACCACCAAAACAAAAGTTGCAGGCGCACCATAATGTACACAAGTGGGGCTACCGGAGAACCAAAAGGAGTTGTCATGAGTAATGAAGCGACCATGGCTGAAGTTTTATTAATTGATTTACTACTCAAGGATACTGGCAGAGTTGTGCGTTATGTTCTATGCCTTTTTATTTTGAAACTAAACCTTAGCGTTGAAAAATTGTTCATTCTGTCAGTAATGTTCATCTTTATGCTATTATTACGATAGTTTATGAATCTCTAACCTATGGATTGATGATTGTAAAAACAATTGCAAAATTTCTCTACATTTTATAGTTTTACAATATGTCTTTACCTCTTATGTCATTGGATTCTTCACTGGGCTAAGAACTACATGTTAAAATTTGGTGTCTTTAGAGTCACTTAGCTAATAATCTGATTGTAGCAATCATGTTTTGTCGCAGGCCACAAGAGATAATTAATTATTCTCATATCTTCCCTTAGCACATGTATACGATCAAATTCTTGAGACTTATTGCATTTACAAGGGTGCCTTAATCGGGTACTTGCAAGGGTAAGATAAACTTTAGTGTATGAAGTTTAATTATTTATGCCTTTAGTTTATGTGTTTATTTTGTTATCCTGGATAGTTGTGGTTGAGTCTGCGATAAATATTTCACCTGTTTAAATATTAAAAAAAGCTTTGATTAATATTACTTTATCTGTATACATAGCTTGTTAGTTCGGGTATTAAACTCATTAGTTGAATATTTTTTTATCATGTATTTGTGGATAAGCCTCTGATCAATATAGTCCTCCAACTTTAATAAATATTGAACAAAGTGGTTAGTATTAGGAGTTTTGATTTAATCTTTTTGACTTATCAGTTCCTGTGTATTAATTGTTAGTTCTGGTATTAAACTCATCAGTTTTTGTATTTGCATCAGAAATTGAAAAGGATTATGTTGTTGATGGTAGTGCAGTTGAGATTGAAAAAAATGCTCCCGTTGATGGTAATTTGTTATACAAATATTCTCATCTAAATAGATTCTAATTTGTAGTGTATACAGTTTAATGTTAAGCGTTTGGATATGTTTACCTTTGTTGTTTTAAATCATTCTTCAAGTGTTTATGTAATTTCTTTGGTTATATAAATTTGTGAAAGTTTTGTGTGTTTGGAAGGTGTATCTGATTCAGTTTAATTATATGGTTGGGTTTGAGTTAGTTAATATGTTTATGTGCATACCTTAGTTATTTTTGTGGTTAGTTAATCTGAATCTTTTCATATTGTTTTGTTTATGAATATGTATTTCGACAGTCATATTTATTTGATAACTTTTGGTGTTTCAGTTATTTATTTATGTGATTATGTGATTATTTTTAAATGTAGGTGATGCTACATGTTTGAGGAAATCTAGTTGATTGCAATCTAAATTGACTACTACAGATGATATATACATATATGGTTAGTTTGTAAGTTTTGTATTGGACTATTATACATCATATACCATTTAAAAGTTGATGAATTGGACTATTATACATCTCAAAACATCATATACCGTTTGATTACGGGGTAACTTGTGTGTCAGAACTATTATAAATAAGATTGCTCTTTCCCCCCTCTCCACCAACAATTGCCTGGCTGTGATTTACCTGCTACTGAAGTAGCACCAATTACTATTTGCAGTTCCTGTAACTTTATGTGACTTTTCATTGGAAATGCAACATATTGTGTTTATATTTTGTCAGTTTGATGTTTTCAATACTTTGTTTATGTGTTAATCGATTCTGATTAGGCTTGCTTGCTTATGTTTACTAATGTTTTTGTTGAGACTAATGTTTTGGTTGAGGAAGTCCTCTTACTAATGATTTTGTGTTTTTGCTATGGAAAAATGCATACTTTAGGAAGAATATAGTGGAGTTCTTTTTTTCCTGGAGTTAAAAGAAGGTGATTGGGTGCATAATAAGTGATTTCTTTGGGGTTTCACTGGTTGTTGCAATTGCAGACGCCGTTGGTGAGTTCACTTCACTAGACACTACAAAGACATTCAATTTGGTAGATCAATGTAAAGACACACCTCTCTTCGTTATTATTTTCATGTTTTTTTCCTTAATATAAATGTGTATTTTATTGTTTTTGCATACCAGCTTTTATATGTTGCTGCATTCCTACGAACATTTTCGAATATGTTTGTTTTGAAGATGTATCTAATTCAGTTTAATTAAATGGTTGAATTTGAGTTAGTTAATTTGTTTATGTTCTTAGTTTAGTTATTTTGTTGGTTACGTAATCTTATTCTTTTTATATTTTTTGTTTATGAATATGTATGTATATAGTCATATTTATCTGTTTACTTTTGGTGTTTCAGTTATTTATTCATGTGTTTATGTGATTACATTTTTTAATGCAGTGATCTTGAAATTGGGGGTGGATTGTGCATTGTGATTTTTTTATAGAGTGGGTGATGCTGACCCTTGCATTTTCCCTCAAGTACTATGCTTACATGGATGGTCGCGATAACAACACCAATTCGATGAAAAATCATTTTTTGCTGAGTAGAGCTAACAGCATAGCTGCAGCCATAATGAAGGAAGAAGCAAGGGCTCGCAACTGCTATGGCTGAAAAGTGAAAAGGCACGTGATGGGGAAGGCTAGGAGACAAGCCAAGAGGTAGTCGAGTAAGTTGAGCAGGAGTTTACCAATGCTAAACGAATAAGGCAGCAAGTTCAGGCTGAATTGGAGAAGGTGTTGGCCTAAGAACATACCACAAAAGGAAATCAATACCACCATTTCGCACATCCCTTGACATATTTACATGTTTTTTCTACTTTGGAACTGAAGTTATGGTATTTCGGGAATCAATGTACGGACATTAAGTTTGTTATATTTTACCTATTTAGTTATAAGAAATGAATCGTATGTTGATGATGCTTATAATTATGATAGAATTTGCAACTATCAATTGTATAAATTAGTTTATATATTTAGAGTGTTTGTTAACCATTTTAATTATTTAATTGAGACTTTCATTTTCTAGATGATAAGGATAGAATTTATAGCTCAAAATTAACTTATAAAAATTGGTTCACGTGTTAAGAGTGTTTTTTAGCCATTTTAATGATTTAGTTTAGACTTTCATTTTCTACATGGCAGTGATAGAACTTATAGCTCAAAAATGTAAAAATTAGTTCACGTGTTAAGAGTGTTTGATAGTCATTTGAATGATTTATTTTAGACTTTCATTTTCTACATGATAGTGATAGAACTTATAGCTCAAAAATGTAAAAATTAGTTCACGTGTTTAGAGTGTTTGTTAGTCATTTTAATGATTTAGTTTAGACTTTCATTTTCTACATGATAGTGATAGAACTTATAGCTCAAAAATGAGTGTTAGTTAGTCGTTTTAATGATTTAAATTGGACTTTCATTTTCTACATGATAGTGATAGAATTTATAGGTAAAAAATGTAAAAAAATTAGTTCTCACACACACACAGACATATATATATATGTATTGAAAATAATTATTTCATGTATTTAGAGTGTTAGTTAGTGGTTTTAATGATTTAGTTTAGACTTTCATTTTCTACATGAGAGTTATAGAACTTATAGCTCAAAAATGTAAAAATTAGTTCATATATTTTGAGTGTTAGTTAGTCGTTTTAATGATTTAGTTTAGGCTTTCATTTATTACATGATTTTGATAAAACTTAGAGCTCAACTGTATAAATTATTTCATATGTTTAGAGTGTTAGTTAGTTGTTTTAATGATTTAGTTTAGACTTTCATTTTTTACATGATATTGATAAAACTTACAGCTCAACTGTAGTTTTAATGGTTTAGTTTCATATTTCATTTTCTACATGATAGTGATAGAACTTATACATAAAAAATGTAAGAATTAGTTCATACGTTTTCAATGTTTGTTGGTCGTTTTATTGATTTAGTTTAGCCTTTCATTTTCTACATGATAATGATAAAACTTAGCTAAAAAATATAAATAATTAGTTCACATGTTTAGAATGTTTATTAACCGTTTTAATGATTTAGTTTAGCCTTTCATTTTCTGCATTATACCGATAGAATTTATAGCTCAAAAATAAAATTAGTTCATAGAATATTTGTTAATCATTTTATTGAATTTGTTTATAGTTTTATTTTTATACTAATTATCAAAACAAACTAATGATCCAACCCTCATATTTTCTCAAGCTACTGTAACCTGACCATCATGCTACTAATTTTCAACCCTATATATTGATCGAACTCGTAAGCTATAACAACTTTATTCTCCAACAAAGACTGATATTTTATAATGCAATTTAAAGTGTTTTCACGCAATGAAAACCTTAACAACAGGCACATACTACACCAATATAAAACCAGGTACATAGAATATCTACAAAAATGCCAAAATGCAACAGCTTGTGTCATCATCATCTAGTAGTTCAATACAACAGGGGAGTACCAAGCAGGATGCATCCCTTTTACCCTGAGCATCCTGGTGAATGGTGAATCTTGGGTACTGCTCTACTCATCAAGCACCAGAAGAAATCATGAAATTACGTAGAGCATTGTGTTTGATGCAAAATTGATCAGCTGAAGAAGAGAAAGTAATGCGATGAGTTAGTTGCCATTACTAACTACCTTGATAATTCTCATTGATGAAACCAGCTATTATAGATAGAGATGAGAAGATTGAAGCAACAATTCACCGGATTAAACAAATCATGGATGAATCATGGGTACTGCTTTTCTCATCCATGTTTCTTTTTCTCTCATTCATGGATGAATTGTTGCTCAAATTCCAAGATTTACGTAGGTAATCAAGAAATTATACCCGAAGAAAATAAGTATCAATAGCTTTCCATAATCCTAAATTCAAAATCCTACAACATATCATCAAAATAATAACAAATTTCAACTAGACAAACAAACATATAAGATCGATTTCATTCCTAACCTCAAACCCTAACAACTCATAGCTGGGCATAACAGGAAACCAAAGCACATGATGTTTGCAAAATACACATGAAATCAGACCTACAAGATGCACGTATACCTATTTTAGGATTGTGGAAAGTACCATTTTTGAGCGGCGGAGATGGTGGTCTCCGAGATTAATGAGCGAAGGTTGCGAACTCAAAGCATTCTGAATCAACGACGCCGACGAGATACGAAGGCGTTCAAATCCCGGGCACCATGAGATCAATCTGCTCCAATCTAACCTCCTGAAAGCTGCTTCGTGGTAGAATTTTGACGGGAAGAAGGGGAATTCACGATTTGAGATTTCTCCTTCCAGTTTCGATAACCCGAGAATGGTGATATGACCCATTTTTCTCCAATTAGGTGACCCGCGAGTTTTGCTTCTATTATTAAGATTGCACTTAAGTCCCTCGTCTCACCATAATATAGGGTGAGACGGTCTCACAGGAGATTTTCTCTTTTAATTAACCAATTAAAGTTAATAAGCTAGACCAGCTGGAAAAAAAAGGATTTAAAATTATATATTTTGGGGATTTTGGAGGAAGCCCGACTTCATGGTAGCTAAAAATGTTGCATGGAAGAAGCATGACGCCTCCACTCGTGGTCGTTAACAGTAGTTAATTAATCCGAGTGAATGCTGAGATTAAAGAGATTAAAGAGTGGTCAAATTTAAATTTATATTATGCACTGAACTAACTACTATGCTACCGATAGGGTATTTAGCGGCAGGTCTTGAGTATGTCCACAGAGATACTAGGGCCTAACAGTCAATTAAACAAAACTATGTCTGGGTTGTCAATCCTTCTGTGTTGCTAGGAATAGATAGTATGTGGTGGGGGGTGTTCAATTAGCAACTACAAACATGAAAGATAAAAAGCAAGTAAACTATATTAGCTAGACACTTGGGGAATATTTACATAACATGGTTGATAAATGTTTCAATCCTTGATTCATTCACATATAAGATATCCTCAATAACACATAATGTGGTCGATGGTCAGTACTTCCCAGTACCTGTCACGTCGGGTGCTCTTGTAATCTTCCATCGGCACCGCCTCTATAATTAGGGAGGACAACAAGGTCTGACCATTGTTGTAGGTCTGTTTCTCCCCCGTACGATTATGTCCTGGGAAATCCACCACGAATGCTCTCCTCCCTATGCCTATAAACGAGGAAAAGCGAGGTAGGCACCTTATCTATGACACTAGGACCTCTTACAACACTACCTTTCTACTTTGTGCTATCTCTACCAGTAACCCTTCGGACTAAAAAGTCAGCTAAGACTAATTTGCTGTCATCGTAACTGAAAAACTAGGAAAAGACCTGCGTGCACACACCCACATGGACCCGGAGCCTGCTACCCATATCACATTTGAGGTTTCTCTTCCCCGAGGGGTATCAATATTTTTACCAACATAAATATAGACTAGAGTGTATGCTAATGGAGTGTACTATTCAGGAAATTCTAACATTAAAAAATAAGCCATAATAATATCACAAGCACAATATTAAGATGAATTAAGAATCTTACAAAAACATAAATAAAATAAATACAATTATTCCTAAGCTATAAATCTACTCCTTAGACATGGAATTCAAATAAAGATTTGAATTCCACATCTTTGGGAAGAAAGCAAAATAAAAGGAAAGAAAGAAAGAGGAGAGAATGTTTCTCTCTTTAGGATGCTCTCCAAATTACAAGACTAAAGATGTGAAAAGTGTCAAAAGTCTCTAACCCTAGTAGACTAAGGCTATATTTATAGAAGTAGGGGGTTAGGCAAAAAATATGCTCAAAATAGGCCAAAATGCGTCAAAACCCTATTCAGCTGTCACTGGCACAAACGGCCGCGAATGGCGCGGTCCGCGCAGCCGCTTTGCTTCGTGCTGACCCAGGGCGCCAGATCTGGCACGGCCCATTTCTCTCGCACTGGCACGGGTTGTGGGATCTAGCGTGGTTTGCGATGAGTCCTTAGCGCAAGGCGTGGCATCTGCTTTAGGTCGTGTCGGACGCGGTCTGCGTCATCTGGCCCAGCCCATCATAAGGAACCTTGTTTTGCTCAGTCTTTTGTTACGAGCCGCTCTATTCTTCACATCCCACTGGCTAATCTCGACATTTTTCACTTGAAATGACATGGGCTGTCTAAAATAGGATAGTCTGTGCCCATACTTAGCCATTTTGGAGTGAAGAGTTGCATTTGGGCACGCATGCCATTGGGATTGGTGCGGTCCTCGCCAGGAATTGGCATGGCTCATGCCACTTGGCGTGGCTTGTGCCAGAGTCCCTTGGGGCAGGCCATGTCATATGGCATGTCCCATCGGTGCCTTTCTTGGTTCCAACTATGGCATGTCCCATTGATGCTTCACCAGCTTAATTTTCTTCTTCTCTACGAATGAACCGTTAGTCCATTTTTAGAGTTCTTGTAGTCAATTTTATGGTTTTCAAGGATACAAATCCAATGGAACCAACCACAAAGGCTTATTCTTCTTGGATCTTTCCCAGAATTTGGTGTAACTCTCAAACCACGATTCTTCGTTTCTTCCTTGGCCGTTTTGAACTTCAATGCCGCCTATTTTTGGTTCCATCCTTATACTAGCAAGATTTGATATCAGTGGCCTTCATCTACTACCATTCTAATGTTAATGGCCTTTGACCTCTTCTACTGTCCTTGCGAACAGCCTTCAACATCTTCTACCATCCTTGCGAACGGCCTTCACATAGAATGTAATGAAAAGTACCCACAAGCAATCTACTAAGGATGATCATAAAGGAATATCTAGATGCCCGTGGATACAAGGTGTCTATTAGTACCAATTAATCTTACAAAATGCGGGATTTAGACAAGAAAATCAAACATGGCCGTCTAAGCCCCTTGTCAAGTAAACTTAACTAATACCAGTAATCCAACATATAAAAAGAACCAATTATTATGCTGAATGCAATGGTTAACGCACACATAATGAAACACATCCAGCTCCTCACACTTAGCCTTTTACTTGTCCTCGAGTAAATAAAAACAAGAAAAGGACTAAGCAAAATGTAGCGTGCAGGTATAAGTTAATCGGGGCATTCAACCTATTCCTAGATTACTCTGTTTCCCCCAAAAGAGCAAGAATCTCACAACTCTCACACTCCCGAAGAATCCTAAGCAATCTAACCACCCAAAATAAAAATGTGGAAAAAGATAGCAAAGAAAGATAAGTGTTAAGCTAGCTTACTTTTCCCAAAATGTTCCCCAAAAGCAATCAAAGAGTTGTCTCAAAAAACAATCCTCCAAGGAAATCCATGAGTCATCAACTTTGTTGTAACATAGGGATAACTCTAGATTCTCAACCTAGTTACAACCAAGCATGATGCAAATGTATCATCAACCTAGTTTTTTTGTTTTCTCTCAATTTCTATCCTTTTGCATAAGAGCCATTTTGGGTTTTCATCTCACCTTTTAAACACAAAGGGTATTCACTTCTAACATTTTTCCACACGGCCAGTCATTTTTGCCTAGTTTGTAAACCTATCCGGTCCTAGCCTCTCATGTTTACGTAAGCCTTTTGACTTATCTGGGTTTTCCCCAATGTTACCTAAGTCGCCCTTTTGGGTTTCCGACTTGTCCGGGTTTTTGTGTTTTTTTCATTTTTCAAAATTTTCAATTTTTTGATGCCCCAGAGTTGGGTTTCATACTACAAAAGATAAGATCTAACAAAAGATTACACCACTAATATTGTAAAACAACCAACCCTATACAAACTAGGAATGCTACCTAGCAAGTCATACAACCAAGTAGACATCCAAAACATCCCAAAACAATGCAAAATTCTAAAATCACCAACGAAATGACAAAAACACAAGGAAAAACACCAAATGCACCGAGGAAGATGAAAAAATCCCTAAGTGCTCACTAGCTACTTCCTCTCCCACACTTAAACTGTGCATTGTCCCCATTACACCAAAACCATGTAAAACATAAGTGAGGTTGAAAAAGTAGTAGCACTCACTCTCACGGACCCGAAGGGCCTTCCTCCTCGTGCAACAATTTTTTTAGCCATATCCAAGAATCCATGCTTATGGAAGTGTCAAAATCTTGCATCCAAAACTATGAAACCCAAACGTAATTCCATTCCAAATTGAAATGCTTATCAAAATGTGACAAGGAAAACAAAATTTCAAAACCTACTAAACGTAAGTATTCACAAGGGACTGTTGAAATATTAAGCTCATTAAAAATTATAAGGAATAAGGGAATTTCAAAATCTATGAACCCAAAAATGTTTTTTTTAAGCTCAACATTCAGAATTTTAAAAAATTTACATTTTTGGAACAATTTGGCAACACAAATGGGGTAACAACACAAATACCCTCATGCCAAAGGGACCTGGTACGGACCGCATCCCCTAGCACTGTCCATGCCAAATCATGGAACGAGGCCCCTTATGCCAAGGTCGCCTGGTGCGGACCGTGCCAGATCATGGCACGAGGCTACCACAATTTTGATCCTATTTCCTTAGTTTTTCCCTTTTTTTTCAAAAAAACTATGTCACCCTTTAAGCCTACATCTATCCAAACAAAATCATGAGGCTCGATTTCAAATTTTCAAATCAACAAGAGTTTTCATCTCAAAATCCTAAAGCAAAAACATACAAAACTATGAAATCAAAGTGAAAAGAAATAACGTATGTTTATTATCGTTCTCACGACTTATTTTCACTTAGTCAAGTTATCACAAATGTTTTTCACAGGGGAGGGGATCGCCCTCTTAGTTCACTCCTAAAAATCCCCACTCAAAGTAGGGTTTTGATCTTTGCCCATTTTCCACCAATTTTGTGCCATCCTTTTTCATTCTTAACCTCTATTTCTCCATGATTATATATACTTTTGTCACCTCATACGGTCCTTCCCATTTTGATCGTAACTTGCCAAGAAAGAGACGTAGCCTAGATTGGTAAACAAGAACTCTCTGTCCCACACATAATTCCTTCTTTTCTATACTCTCATCATGCCTGTATTTCATTATTTCTTTATAGATCAAAGTGGTTTCATAGGATTTATGCCTAATTTCTTCAAGTTCTAGCAACTGTGACTTCCTATATTTCCCGGTTTCACCCAAGTCCATGTTAAGGCATTTAACGGCCTAACGTGTCTTGAATTCAAGCTCAACCAGGAGGTGGTACCTTTTTCCAAAAATGATCCGGAAAGGTGACATGCCAATTGGAGTCTTATATGTGGTGCGGTAGGCCCAGAGCGCATCATTCAACCGAGTACTCCAATCCTTTCTAGTGGTATTCACTGTCTTTTCAAGGATGGCTTTAATTTCCCTGTTGGATATCTACGCTTGGCCATTGGTTTGTGAGTGGTAAGCAGTGGATGTCATGTGAGTCACCACATATTTTTCAAGCAATGTTCTCATGACTTTGTTGCAAAAGTGGGCTTCTTTATCACTGAGTATGGTTCGGTACACCGAAATGTGAGAAAATGTTGGGTTTGAGGAAGCTCGCCACTGTTGCCGAGCCATTTTTCTTTGTGGCTTTGGCTTCTACCCACTTGGACATAGGGATGATCATGGGTTCAGGACCCGACCCAGACCCACAGGGTCTAGACCAATTGGGTCAGGTATGGGTCCAAAAAATATAGACCCATCGGATCCGGGTCCAGGTTTGGGTCCAGATATTAAAATATGGGTCCTGGTCTGGGTTTAAAAGATTAAGACCAAATCCGACCCATATGCCCATATAACCTTAACTATATACATAATTTTACTCTAATTTATAAATTACTTTTGTATTCTCTTTGTATTTTTATTTTTAATTCAACAAATAATACATATTGGATTTTTTTTCTTAAAAAATTAATTCCAATGCATATTGAACTAGAATTATTTGTATTTAAGATAATATAATTTGTTTAGTGAAGAAAAAAAATATTAGACCTATTTAGGATCCATTTTGGGCCCATCAGGTTTGGGTATGGTTATAAGAATTTTAGACCCTACGAGTCCGGGCCAGGTCTGGGTCTAACTAAATATTTTTAAGGTTGGGTCTACGTCTTATTATACGAGTCCCAGACTCGACCCATGATCATTCCTACTTGTACAAATAGTCCACTGGACCACTAGTAGTAAGATGTAGTAATTCCCATTGGAGTTTAGAAATGGACCCATGAAGTCCATGCCCCATCTGTCAAAAATCTCAACTGGCATTGAAAGGGCTTGAGGCATCTCATTTTTGGATGAGATGTTCGATATCCATTGGCATTGATCACATGATGACACAAAGTTCCTAGCATCTAACAATATATTGGGCCAGTAAAGGCCGCAATCTATTACCTTCTTTATGATCCTTTTGTACCCCAAGTGTCCCCCGACTTGGGAGGAATGACACAACCTAAACACACGACCTACCTTATCATCCAGGATGCATCTCCTAGTTTCATGATCAAAACAGTGTTTCCATATGTAGGGATCATCTCGGAAATAGTCTCTCACCTCATTCACCTATCTCTCCTTTCTCAATTTTTCAAAAGATGGGGGAAACACTCCAGTGGTAAGGTAATTCACTATATTAGCATACAAAGGTTGACTTGTTGTTACTCCGAACAATTGTTCGTTGGAAAATCTTTCCTAATAGGTTCCAACTTTGCTTTTTATCTTGGTTGTTCCTGGGCTTTCGAGGGTTAGTAGTCTACTTAGGTGATCTGCCACTACGTTTTCAGTGCCTTTCTTAGCTTTTACCTCAAGGTCAAACTCGTTGAAAAGAAGTATCCACCTAATGAGTCTAGGTTTGGTTTCTTTCTTAGTCATTAAATGACATAGTGTTGCATGGTCTGTGTATATTATGGCCTTGGTTCCTAAGAGGTATTTCCAAAAACTTTCTAGGGCAAAGACTACGACTAGTAACTCTTTTTTCATGATGGAGTAGTTGCGTTAACCATCGATGAGAGTTACTAATGTATAGTATACGACGTGTGGCACTCTACATACCCTCTGGCATAAATCAGCTCCTATCGTGTGATCACTTGCATCGCACATGATCTTGAATGGGAGCGACTAGTCTGGAGCTTGGATGATAGGGGCGATCACTAGCATATTTTTCAAAGTGTCAAAAGATTTTTTGCACTCTTCATCGACATTAAATTTGACATCTTTTTGCAGTAGTTTGCACATAATAAAGGAAAATTTAGAGAAATCCTTAATGAAACGATGGTAAAAAATGGCGTGACCTAAGAATGACCTAACATCCTTGACATTAGTGGGGTAAGTAAGGGATTTGATTGTGTCCACTTTAGCCTTATTGACTTCTAACCCTGGAGCTGACACTACAAGTCCTAGAACTATACCCTTTTCTACTATAGCCTTAGTGGGGTATGTGGGTCGTTGGGATTGGCGCGGTCTGTACTGGGCACTGGCACGGCTCGTGCCACTTGGCGCGGCTCATGCCGGAGGCCCTTTGATACAATATCAAAATATCATTTATTTACAGTTTTCTTATTTTAGTAGGATAACACTATACTCTTTTTCCCATTGGGTTTTTTTTAATGAGGTAGTGTGATAATTTATTTTATTTTAGAATAAGGCCCATTAATTCAGTCATGTTGGCTTTTGAAGAATTAATATTTCGGTCATGCATTTATTTTAGTTTTTAGAATATTCAGTTCTGATTTGATTAGAATTAGATTTGGTAAGATTAGATAAGGCAATATTCATTCAAGATTTATCTTGAAGAATATAGTCATTTATTTTAGGTAGTCTAGTTAAATATTATTTTAGCTTCTTAAAGCTGCCATAATCCTTTTCAATTTCTTGTTTGTATTTTTTAAGATCATATCTATGTACTATAAATAGGGGTAGTTTTCAACATTATTATTACATTACACTTTTCATCAATAAAAAATACAACTTTTTGAGTTCATACTATTTGCTTGCGAGCTATTCCATTGTTGCTTAACCCCAAGGGCTAGTTAAGTATCAATAAACCTTGTAATCTGATCCTGAGGGCTAGTTAGAGAGCGAGTCAAAATTGAGTTTACCCCGAGGGCTAGACCTTGAATTTCGTGCGGCATTGAAGGGTTTGCGAGTTCCCTTGTTTTGTAAAAGATCTTAATTCCGCAATCCAGATTCTTTGCAAGGGGATTCGTATCAGTTGATATCAGAGAAAAGCAAAAGATCCTTGGACGAGTTAATCAATAGGGATTTTAAGTTTTGTTTGAATTTATTTTTGAAAAGAAAAATTAAAAAAAAACTTAAAGCAGAAACTTCCGCCGCCAATACTCTTCACCGCCGCCGTTAAGCTTCATCTTCGGTGCCTCCGATTCATCTCGTCGCTGCCACCGCTCAACTTCATCTGCAACCACCACCTGCCGCCGTTCATATTCCACCACCGATCAACTCCAGTCCTCCGCTCAGCATCTCACCCCGCTACTGCACCACTGATTTCTTCTCCGTCTCCGACCAACTGCCTTCAGCCACCAAGTCTGCTTGTCGACCTCCACATATCTGACCTACCGCTGTTCTTCTCGCCGTTAATTGCAGCTCCATTCACACCGTTTCTCTGACCGATTCACCGTTGTCGTTCAGCGTTCCGTCAGCCTCATCAGATTCATCGCTGCCGGTCTTCAGGTCTTCATCTCCACAGATTTGTGTCGACACCTATCGGGCCTGCTCTGTTTGTTCTTTTTGTCACCGGTGACAATCTTTGGATTCCGGTCAAGCACCGCCATAGACAGCTACACGAAGAAGAAGACAGCGCGTGGTCTTCAAGCGAGAACTCACAAAAAAATGCATGAGGCCTTCGTGCAGGACACTTTTGAAGTGCGTGTCCTTCACGCGCGAAACAGCCAACCCACCTCTTCAACACGTGAGCTGTTCAATATCTCGTAAGTTGGTCATTTTATCGTGAGTTATTGTATTTATCTCGAGTTTCTCTCCAGTTCTCTTAATCTCACGAGTTAGTGCCACATCAGCATCCAGTCACTGCCTAGTCAGCATTTTGTCACCGCTTTATTAGCCATTCTTCACATGGATGGCTTGGGACGTTGATCTACAGTTATTTTTGAAGATCGTTCATGTTTTGAGGATGAAAATTTTCGACCTTGGAGGGAATGATACGATATCAAAATTTCCTTTATTTACAGTTTTCTTAGTTTAGTATTTTTAGTAGAATAACACTATACTCTTTTTTCCATTGGATTTTTTATGAGGTTGTGTGATCATTTATTTTATTTTAGAATAAGGCCCATTAATTTATCCATGTTGGCCTTTGAAGAATTAATGTTTCGGTCATGCATTTATTTTAGTGTTTAGAATATTCTGTTCTGATTTGATTAGAATTAGATTCGGTAAGATTAGATAAGGCAATATTCATTCAATATTTTTCTTGAAGAATATAGTCATTTATTTTAGGTAGTCTAGTTAAATATGGTTTTAGCTTCTTAAAACTGCCATAATCATTTTCAGTTTCTTGTTTGTATTTTTTTAAGATCATACATATGTACTATAAATAGGGGTGGTTGTCAACATTATTATTACATTACACTTTTCATCAATCAAATAAACAACCTTTTGAGTTCATATTCTTTTCTTGCGAGCTATTCCATTGTTGCTTAACCCCGAAGGCTAGTTAAGTATCAATAAACCTTGTAATCTGATCCCGAGGGATAGTTAGAGAGCGAGTCAAAATTGAGTGTACCCCGAGGGCTAGCCCTTGAATTTTGTGTCGCATTGAAGGGTTTGCGAGTTTCCTTTCTTTGTCAAAGATCTTAATTCCGCAATCCAGATTCTTCGCAAGGGGATTCATATCACCCTTGGCATGGGCCATGTCATATGGAGTAGCCCGTTGGTGCCTTACTTGGTGCCAACCATGAGCGGTCTGCGCCGACCCGTTGATGCTTTGCCAGGTGAATTTCTTTTCTTCGCTTCGGATGAACCGTTAGTCCATTTTGAGAGATTATGTAGTCAATTTTATTGTTTTTAGGAGACGGATCCAATGGAACCAACCTCAAAGGATGATTCTTCTTGGATCGTTCCTAGAATTTGGTGCAATTCCCGGACCATGATTTTCCATTTCTTCCTTGGCCGTTTTGAAATTCAATGCCACCTATTTTTGGCTCCATTCTTCTACTACTACGATTTGGTGACCATTGCCTTCATCTACTACCATTCTAATGTGAATGGCCTTCGACCTCTTCTACCATCCTTGCGAATGACCTTTACATAGAATGTAACAAAATGTACCCACGTGCAACCTACTAAGGATGATCATAAAGGAAGATCTAGGTGCCCTTGGATATGAGGTATCCATTAGTACCAATTAAGTCCACAAAACGTGGGATTTAGACAAGAAAATCAAACATGACCGTCTAAACTCCTTGTCACGTAAACTCAACTAATACTAGCAATCCAACATATAAAATGAACTAATTATTAAGCCGAATGCAACGGTTAACGCACGCATAATGAAGCACATCAAAGCCCAGTTGATGCTTCACTCCCTCTTCACAATGTTTTTAGAAAAAACAATTGTTCAATAAATTTTGGAAAAATAAGAGTTTCCAATAACATACTCCCTCTGTCCCGGATTAAATTGCATAGAATCTTTTTAACGGTTATCAAGAAATTTGTTTAACCGTTAATATATTTAACTACACATAATATTGGCCGATAAAAAGTTATTTTTTAGAAACTACTCGTTCTGACGATGCCAACAATATCACATACGATAATATTATTGCTTATATACCTATTTAAATATGCATTCAAAGTTTGACAGTGAATAGTATCAAATAGTAAAGTGTGCAGTTTAATCCGAGACAGCGGGCGAATGCAAATTCAGGGTTTACTATAAGTGTATTATTGTAAAATTTTTATTATTCTTTAACTAAAGTATCCCTCGTGCATGAGTAGTGCACATCTGTGCAAAAAATGCATCAAATTAACTAAAAATTCAAAGATTTGGCTGCTAGGTGGAAACCTAATGTTTGACTTACAGCGATCTTGTTGTATATTTTTTCTCTTGCTTTCAAAAAAACACGCTCGACATCGTAACAACATCAGAAGCTAAGGATGGAATCTTCTTCCTCAAATGTTTGGTTAGTTTCCGAAGGCGTTTGCAAAACTGGGTAGAGATGATGGCAACATAATAGCGGGAAATTCCTTGAGCTTCTTGAGGACGTCAAGACATTGTTCCTCGTCTGGCGTCGAATCAGGGATTTTTTTTTTTGGATTAAACACTCATGGTATGAGCGGGGGAAATACATTAGGCTCCCCAAACCAACCTAAAGTAACCTTGAGAATTTTAGAACATGAATGTTTTTGTCCTAATACAGCGGGGACAAAGCAAAAGGAATGAATAAGCTGAATAGGAAGAAGAAAGAAAATATAGCGATCGTGATTCCACTAATTTATCCTCCACCCCCTGTGTTGAACAAATTGTGGCCAGACGACCGCTAAGCTTCATGATTCCCTCATCCATCCATTGAGTATCTAAAATGTGGAAATAAGATATCCCTTCTTGTAATAAATTTAAGCTCCAGTGAACCGATGAAAACCTCCATAGATGTCTCCGCTGTTATCCTAAGAGCTGTTTTAGCCAAGTAATCCGCTACTTGATTTCCTTCTCTTACTGTATGACTGAAATTAGCACATCTTTGCTCAGCTATTCTTCTAATTTTTCTCAGCAAATGTGTAACCTGCCACGGTTGCTTTTCTATGTGCTTGATGATTCGAAAGGCTGACAGGCAGTCCGTTTCGATGATGCACTGGACATTTTGAGTGGCAGCCCACTGTAGACCTGCAAGAATAGACAAGAGTTCAGCTTCAAGAATGGATGTTGCTTGACTAGGCCGAGAGATTATGTGTTGTATAGTCCCATTTGCGTTCCTTACGACACAACCAAGACCAGCAAAGTTATGTTTAAAGGCCGCACCACAGTTGATTTTGAAGCCAGAGTCAAGAGGGTTCCATTTGATGATGGAAAGCCTTCTATTTTTCCTCTGATGCACCCGAGGTATCAGACCGTGTGTAACATATTGTAAATCAGAATTCTCACCAGGAATGCTGTTATGAGCAGTATAGAGCAAATTGGACTGGTTCACTATTAGTCTCCATAGAATTAGTGGACTTGGATTCGCATTTTCATAAATCTTTTTGTTCCTACCTTTCCATAGTTCCCAGCAAATAATCATGGGAAGATTAGTGAGGAGAGAAGCTTTTACTTTAGATTTGCATTCCATATTCCAGTAAAAACCAAGTCTGTCATATATCGAATGAAAAATCATGTGTGGTATCTGCATTACTTTGTGAAAATTATCCCATATTTGGGCTGAGAAAACACTTGTGTTGAAAAAGTACGATAGACTATCAGTGTTCTTTCAATGCACGCACTTAGAAGCAAGAGATATCCCAGCAGATTTAAGAATGTTATCAAAGGGAAGTCTATTGTTTAAGAGTTTCCAAGTAAAGAAGGATACCTTTTTGGGGATTATGTGATTCCAAACCCTATAAAGCAAAAGTGCCTTGTTCTTCTTCGGCCTGAGTGTGTGGTATGCCGATTTGATTGTGAAATCACCTGATGATTGTGGTTTCCAGATAATAATGTCCCTGTTGTCAGTAAAAGAAAATTTTCTTCCTAATATATGCAAAATATCCTGTGAGAAAAATTCACTGAAATATGGGATAAACACCTGAGCATGATTGATGAATTGGTTTATCTGCAAACCATAAAAAGGGGGGTCTTGGTTGCCCCAATAGTTAATCAAGGGACCCTTACCTGTCCTGTTCGAAATCCAGAAGCTAGAGGTGCCGTTACCAACTAAAATATGAGAGTTCGTTTCGGCTACGGACATCACCTTTTTATACCTTTTCCAAGTATTTGATGTTCTAAATATGTCTGGCGTAGCCCACATAAACCTTGACCATAGAGAATCCCCTATTTGCATTTTCCACCAGATTTTGGTGGAGAATGAATCTATAATTGTCCTAATCCTTCTAATCCCTAGGCCATTTTCTGATTTAGGATAAGATATCTTATCCCAAGAAATCCAGTGTTTCTTATACCCACCCATATCGAGACTGCCCCATAGAAAATTACTAAGTATGGATTCAATTTTACCAACAATGTGAGAAGTAGGGGCAGTGACTGCCCAAATATGTTGAGGTATGGCTGTTAGAACATGTTGAATTAAAATTATTCTACCCCCTGCTGAAAGCCAAACATTTTTCCAGTTTGCTATCCTATCATTTATCCTATCAAGTAAGGAATAGAAATGCAAGTTTAGCTTCCTTCCCTTGAAAATAGTGACCCCTAAATATGTAAAGGGAGTTTCTCCTTTACTGATCCCAGTTAATCTTCGGATCTGGTTTGCCTTTGCCCCACTAAGCTTTCCTGAGTAGTAATTGCTCTTGCCAAAGTTTATCTTTTGTCCAGTACCCCTTTGGTAGATGTTTAGGAACATCATCAAGTTTTCAAGGGTTTTCTTGGTTCCTTTGATGAACAATACATTATCATCGGCAAAAGAAAGTTGAGTCAAAGGAACAAGTGTTTGGGACGTTCTGAAATATTTCAGATTTCCTATTTGGAATTGAATCTTTATGTTCCTTGTTAGTAATTCAGTTAAAATGTTAAAGAGAAATGGTGATAGAGGATCACCTTGTTTAAGACCTCTCGAGGGTTTAAAGAAACCATGTGGTTCACCATTTATTATGACTGAAAACCAAGCCGCATTCAAGTTATTCATGATTAGCCTCACTAGATGGCCGTCGAAACCAAGTCTAAGAAGTAAAGTATTTAATATCGACCAAGAGACTCTATCAAAAGCTTTCATCATATCTAGCTTCAATATTAGATTGAGGGTTTCTGATTTTTTGTCCAGCAGCCTTATGGCTTCTTTCATTAGCAGAATATTGTCAGCAATGTCCCTTGTAGCCAAAAAGGCTGATTGTTCCTCAGAAATGATAGAAGCCATGATAGGTCTTATTCTTTCTAACGGGATTTTAGCCATTAGTTTATTGCTGAAATTTGAAAGACTAATTGGTCTAAACTCTGAGAAAGAGGATGGGGTTTTAACTTTAGGAATTAAAGCAATTAGAGTGCTACCTATGGCTTTAGGTATAGGAACCCCAACCTGAAATTCAAGTATAGCTTTCCAGACATCCATGTTTATAATGTGCCAATAGTTTCTGTAGAAAGATCCCGGGAATCCATCCGGACCCGGGGCAGCTGATGAACTAAGGGCAAAAATTGCGTTTTTAGTTTCTTGTAAGGTTATTGGTGTCATCATTCTCTGGTTTTCATTTTCAGAGATTGACGGTTCAATTTCTCGCAAAAGAAAGGCAACCTCACCTCCAGTTGGATCTGAGTTTTCATCCGTTAGCAGTTTTTGGAAAAAATTAACTGCAGCATCTGCTATTAAGGGTTGTCCCCTAATCCATTGATTGTTTTCATCCCTAATCTTGTATATGCCCATTCTTGAATGTTTTTCCTTTAGTGAGTTATGAAAAAATTTAGAGTTCATGTCTCCATCCTTAAGCCATTTGACCCTACTCTTTTGCGTTAAAAAAGTATGGCGCTCAAGCAATCTTTTATTCAGTTCAGCCCTGACCTTGTTTAGATTGATTCTATCCACTAATGCATGTGATGTGTCATAAACCTGTTCAACTGGTTAACTAAAGTTTCTGAATTCTTGACATTGTCAAAAGCATTCCCGAAAATCTCCTTATTCCATGATCTAATTGTTTGTTTAAGTCTTTTTAGTTTTAAAGCTAATCTGATTTGGCCATGTTCTTCCATAGGAAGGTTCCAACTGTCTCTAACCAATTCATGAAAGTCTTCTCTATGCATCCACATCTCTTGGAATCTAAATTGCTTAGGAGATGAGTTGCATGAGCTAGATATCTCTAAGAGCACGGGAGAATGATCGGAGGTTGTTCTATTAAGTATCTGGACAAATGAGCAATTAAATTCATCGAAAAAATTCTGATTGGCTAAAATCCTATCCAGTTTCTTAGAGGTAGGATTAACAAGTCTGTTGTTGCTCCATGTGAAGTGGTTACCTACAGTATTTAATTCATTTAAAGAGTTGTTGTTGATAAAATACTCAAAGTCTAGCATGGATCCTAATTCTGGGCAGCTTGTTCCCGAATATTCACCAATGTTCCTAATAACGTTAAAATCCCCTCCTAGGATAACCGGTGATTGAAAATGGATCGATGAAATTTTAGTGAACATATCAAATCTCTCAGTTCTCGAGTGCAGTGCATATATAATAAATGTGTGGATCAGTTGATTAGTGTCTTTAATTCTTAAGGTCACATGAATGTATTGTTGATCCTCGCTAATCAATTCTACTTCAACCCTATTTGAGAAGAATAACCAAATTTTAGGGTGAGTCGAATTCAACCCCTGGCTGAAGCCTAGAGATTTCTGATAAGACAATTTCTGATCAATTTGACCTTTGGGTTCTATAACAGCTAGCAGGTCAAGTATAATTGTTTTTGCTAACATTTTCAGTCGTAGCTGAGAAGTAGATATTCCTCTAACATTCCAAATAAGAATTTTAGCTATCATTTAAAACATTTTTTTTCAAGGCTAACCTGGAGCTCCTTTTAGGAGTGTTGAAGTAGTTTGTTCTACTGCAGTCAACGGGTTCAGATTGTGGGTATTCATGGCCTGGGTCAGTTTCATCATTCACCTCACTAAGTTTCCATTTAACATTTGCAGACTGATTTTTGAGATTTTCCCGAACCTGCAACATAGATGAAATGGGGTCAGAATCCTGAATAGTATTAAGTTTAGAGTTAATCAAATGTGGAGAGAGAAAAAGATTATTTTGTTTGATGAGTTGAGAATCATCACTGAACGAAATTCCCTGGATTTCTCTCTCGGGTGAGGACCGAGCTGTGCTATATATCCTCTGTTCATATCCTTCCTCTATGAGTGTCCTCATTGCCTCTGCATTTTGTTCATAGTCTGAACTAATCATCCATTTTTCCTCGTCATCTGTGAGTTGGTCATCATCATTCTGAGACATAATCTCGTCCCCTTCCAAATTCTGTAGCTCCTGCAATACAAAATTCCTGCTGCTGGTAGCTATAACGTTTTCAACATGTGCAGGCCCTTGATTCAGAGTTTCAGTAATCATGCGCTGTTGGTCAAGAGCAGAATGAGACGCTATCAGGATCTGTTCAGCTTCTTGTACAGATGCTTCTAAGGTATTTCCCTTGAGTTTATATTTGTGGGCTTTTGTAAGGGCTTGGACTCTGAACTGTGCAGGAGCAGGAACCATAGCTAGATACTGATGAGCCTCTTCTGTTGAGTGTTGTGGAATTGAGGGTGATGCTTGATGATTTTGTGGATCCTTAGAGATAAAGCAGGATGGAGAATCTTCCAGAAAAGAGAATTTATTGGAAGTTGTCACTGAGCGCACACATACTTGTACACTAGAATATTTAAAGTAAAAAAAACTATTGCATTATCCTCTAATTGCACATACTTACCTCTGGCACCGATTTTTTAACACCGGTTTTGAAAACCGGTGCAAATAATGTATTAGCAACGGTTTTTTTGTTAGCACCGATTCTAAAATCGGTGTTAGTTTAGCACCGGTTAAAAATATTGTAGCACCGGTTATTTAAATAAAAACCGGTGTTATTTTTACACCGGTAGGAAAACCGGTGCTAGAATTGATGAACCGGTGACATATTAAAACCGGTCAAGAAACCGGTGCTAAAATTAACTATAACTGGTGTTACATCTGCACCGGTTTGAATACTGGTGCAAGGAATCCTAGAAAACCGGCGTGAGGTTTGTATTTGGCACCGGTTATAGAAACCGGTGTTATGAAAATGTAGAAACCGGTGCTAAATGAATTCGTGGAAAAAAGCGGGAAAAGTGGCACCGTTTGATTTCGCACCGGATAAAAACCGGTGCTAATAGGGATAATGGCACCGGTTTTGCGTACTATTTACAAAAACTGGTGCTAAATCGAGTATTTAATGCTCCGAATTTACCCTCTTAAATTAGATATGAACTTGAAGTTTCCTTATCCATTAATTGATGGTAGATATTTTGGGAAGGTGTGCAATAACTCAAACAAATGAAGGCCCATGGAAGTAAGTATTCATTAATTTTTTAAAATTTCAATCAAATAGAACCATAAATGCATGATTGGAGATAGTTTTTTCATATTTATTAATGGTTTCTATATGCCTAGCTTATGTTGGTTGAGTATCATGTTGTGAGAGTGTAAATTAATGAGTGTTGATGTGAACATGTTTGTGTTTGTTTTGGTAGATGGTATATATATTTATATGTATCCCGAGAACATGAAATTGATCGATTCACATACATATACATGGACATGACACGTTTAGTATTGTGTAGCAAAAAGATCGTATTCATTTTTCGTATGTTTGACCAACGAAAATTTGTATAATTGTTTGTTATGTGTTGTTTAGATACAACGGACCGAGAATCAATTTTTACGTGGAGGGAAAAAATGGTTAGCTGTCCAAGTGTAGCTAGAGGAAGTGGTGAACATATTGCATTTATTGATTTGTTTCTTAATTATGCCTTTGGTCGGGAGGAGAGGATATTGTGTCCATGCAAAAGATGCTTGTGTCATGAACGGTTTGATGATCATGGGGTTGTTATATTTCACTTGTTGAAGAACGGATTTGACGGAGGTTACATTGTATGGACATTTCTTGGAGAGGTTGAGCAAGGACATAACAGTGGTTTTGACAAGGTAGATGGAAACAAATGTACAGTTGATGGTATGTTCGATGACATTGTGAGAGAATTTGAGGGGAAGCCTACAATGTTGAGTGCTTTGCTCGACGAGAAAGAGAAGCCATTGTATCCGGGATGTAAAAGTAAGGATACCATAATCTCTTTTTTTATGGAGGTTTTCAATTTGAAAGCTACAAGTTCTTGGAGCGATGCAAGTGTGAATTCACTCCTAAAGCTTCTGAAGGATAAGTTTCCGGAAGGGAATGGTATTCCGAAAAACTTTTATGAGGCCAAGAAAATATTGTGTCCACTTGGTTTGGAATACAAGAAAATACACTCATGTCCAAATGATTGTGTGTTGTATGACGGTGATTTGAAAGATGCGGTTGAATGTCCCGTGTGCAAACATGCAAGATATAAGGGTGTGACGAATGATGATGATGGGTGTTTGGCTAAGAAGAAGAAGAAGGTCCCATTGAAGTGTATGTGGTATCTTCCTATAATTCCTAGGTTGAAGAGGTTATTCGCGAATTCAGAAGATGCAAAGAACTTGCGATGGCATGGAGAGTGGGAAAGATCAAGTGACGACAAGATAAGACACCCGGCAGACGGTGAACAATGGAGAAATTTTGACAAGCGATATCCTTCCTTTGGTTTGGAGGTTAGAAATCTACGCCTTGCATTGTGTACTGATGGGATGAATCCATTTGGTAATATGTCATCGAAGCATAGTTTGTGGCCCGTGATGTTGGTTATATATAATTTGCCCCCATATTTGTGTATGAAACGTAAATATGTTATGATGCCTATGTTAATCTCCGGTCCTAGACAACCTGGGAATGAGGTTGATGTATATTTGAGACCATTGATCGATGATTTGAAGATATTGTGGGAAGAGAAAGGGGTGTTGGTATATGATGACCACATGAATGTGGAGTTTCAACTTCGTGCCATGCTTTTTTGCATGATCAATGATTTTCCAGCCTATGGAAATTTGTTGGGGTACGTTGTGAAGGGGTACAAAGCATATCCCATTTGTGAGGAGAAGACTGAATTCAAACAGCTAAGACACGGAAGAAAGGCAGTGTATCTTGGCCATAGAAAATGGCTCCAAGGAAACCATAAATACCAGGATGGTGTGGTCAATTTTGTTGGTGGGAAAGAACGAAGGAAATCCCCTACACCACTAACTGGTGTGCAGATTCACAGTAAGGTTAAGAAATTGAGAGTGGTGTTGGGAAAGTACAAAGGCAGGGACAAAATACAGTGTGATGGTCCATGGAAGAAAAGGTCAATATTTTTTGATCTACCATACTGGGAGCATCTTGAGGTTAGGCATTGCCTAGACGTGATGCATATTGAGAAAAATGTTTGTGAAAGTTTGATAGGCACCTTCTTGAATATTCCTTGGAAGACGAAAGATTGTTTGAATGCCCGGTTGGACTTGGTTGATTTGGGAATCAGAAATGACCTCGCCCAAGAAGTGAAGGGTAAGAGGACGTACTTGCCCCCTGCACCTTGTACCTTGTCTAAGAAGGAGAGAATCTCAGTTTGTGATAGTTTGAAATCAGTGAAGGTCCCCATTGGTTATTCATCGTACGTCAGTCGGTTAGTTACGAAGGATTGTCGGATGACGGGGTTGAAATCTCATGATTGTCATGTTTTGATGCAACAACTGTTACTTATTGCTATTCGTGGGGTAATGGAGGCCGACGTAAGGCACTGAATCACTATACTTTGTATATTTTTTGCTTCCATATGCCAGAAGTCTATTGACCGGGACCATCTGGATGTCCTACAAAAAGATGTTGTTGTTGTGCTGTGCAAGTTGGAAATGTATTTCCCTCCATCCTTTTTTGATATAATGGTTCACTTGGTTGTTCATTTAGTGCGGGAGGTAAAGATATGTGGTCCGGTTGGTATGCGTTGGATGCATCCTTTCGAGCGTCACATGAAAGTCCTTAAGGGGTACGTGAAATGTATGAGTTGGCCGGATGCTAGTATTGTTGAGAGGTATGTTACCGAAGAGTGATTGAATTTTTCTCTAGCTATTTGCAGGGACACAGAAAATTTGGGGTGCCCCTGAATCGACATGTTGGTCGGAAGGGGGGCAAGCCGAGGTCGAGGGGAACGTTATTTACTCTATTGAATAGTGATCTGATGTCAGTTCATTTGTATGTGTTGAGGAATTGTTTGGAGACTACTGTTTATGTGACCAAGCACCTTAATTCGATCACAGAGTATCATCCTACGTGGCCCCCTAATAAAGTTCAGTTGGAGCACAATGACAAGTTTGTGAATTGGTTATATGATTGATGCAATGTTGGTGATTACAACCGAAAATTAGGGCATTTGCAAGGAAGCCTAACTGCACGATTTTGAGGCATTCCGGATATGACATGAACGGTTTTTGTTTCGCTACTAGGGACCAAGATTTGAAAAGCACGACACAAAATAGTGGGGTATACATTGAGTCGGAGACTATGTGGCAAGCAAGTAAGAAAGAAAATAAACCAGTCCTAGCTGTGATGTCGTTCTATGGTGTTATTGATGAGATTTGGGAGCTTGACTATGAAGAATTCAATGTTCCGGTATTCAAGTGCCAATGGTTTGATAACACAACTGGGGTTCGAACTGATGACCCAATGGGATTCACCCTTGTCGACCCGACTCGTGGCATATGAAAATGATCAGTTTATTTTGGCTGAACAAGCAAGACAAGTTTTCTACGTAAATGACCCGTGCAATGTAGGTTGGTCTGTTGTGGTACAAGGTAGGAAATTCTCTTTCCGCGATGAAATTGATTTTGAAGTTACAAGTAAAAGGTTAGAGTTCCCCTCTATTTCCCCCCTACCTAGTGACAACGGGATTGAGGCGGGAGTAATACAAAGGAAACACAGAGATGGCATTTGGATCGATGACGATGGCCGAGAACTTCGAGACGGTCAATCCAAGAAGATGAAGTTGGTTGCAGACTAGCGAGGGTCGATCAATGAAGTCGAAGATCAAATTTATTTACTTTTTGTACTTTGTTGTGTTTTGTACCCCTGGCAACTATTCTACAACTATCTTCCAAGTTGTCACCATTTCAAGAAGGTCTGTCCGCTGCAGCGCACTGCAACGGTTTTGGTAAAGCCTTGTAAAAAATTGCCTTCCTTTTCCTATGGTAGGTTCTGTCAGCTGCAGCGCGCTGCAGCTCTATTGGTTCAGCGTGCTGCAGCAATTTCACATACACATGAATCTGGAACGAATAGCTCATGCAGTTCGTCTAAGACATTCCAAAATCCAAAATACAACACGAATACAGCACGAATACACTTGGTTTGGAATGCAGCACGAATACGTTATGTGTTTTGAAAAGTGACATTCCAAAATCACATCCAAATAGTAGCAACAAAGTAGCAATATATGTTTTGCAAGCAAAAAATGTACGAGTCAAACATCAAAATTAAACAAGCAAATGAAACAACCTGATAAAATGAAGATGTGAGCTCAATGTAGGTAGTCATTTCCTGCGCGCCCTCTTCTCCACCGTGTTGGACCTTGGTGAATCTAAGGTAGGGATTGGACCCAATTCCTTGATTCTCTCGCCACACATGGCAGTGAGGATCTTCCCAACCTGCGATGTCCAGCGCACCAAATGATCCACAGTTGCAATGCTTCCATGTCCCCATCCGAGTTCTCATTCGATGATTTACTTGTTGCCGCCCTAGATGACTCAGCAACGTTCTTCTTCTTCGAGAATATTAGAGGGTTTATCGGGAGCTTTGGCATCATTGTGACATCATCATCTTTGAATCTGCAATCTGCTTTCACGCATATTGCAGTGATGAGTGAGGACAAGCCTATGCAATTATGGGCATTAACACAATCCCAGATGTACGCCATTATTGTACCCCCAACATCGATGCTCATGTTCTTCTCTATCTTGTAGAGCAGTAGCATACGGAACCGATGAACCTCACTATTCATTTTCATAGGGAGTAGCCGGGCAGCTATGAAACTGTACCACACGTTCATGTCTTCAGTCAAGTACTTTTTATCAATGCTGGACCATTCTTGTGGCAGATTCCGGATTACGGCATCGCTGTCATCACAGATTTCCGTTATGATGTCTTCCCATGAAGCTTCTTGAACAGCGGAGTCAGCGAATTCATACAAACTCGAGGGCTTCGGTGGGATCTTGTAGAACCTGTTGATCACATCCAAAACCAACTCAACCAAATGACCACGGAGGAAAACATTTGGAGAATTCTTGTACTTCATGAGCGATAAGTATTCACATGCCATGGTCTGGTTTGCACGAGGCGGTTATGAGATGAAGCCTTCCCAGCCGTGCTCCTTCACGTAGTCCTTGAAGGGCTTTTCCAGTCTCAACCCTCTCTCAAGTATGAGGCCCCTCAAAATGAAGTCTTTGTACACAATTATATGCTCACTACAGTCCGTCTCTACGGCTGGTATTGGCTCATTCGACGGAACAATCTGAGACCCGTGCTCTCTATCCTCCCTCTCGACCACTCTGGCCTTTTTCCTCGAGTTCTGGCCATTGTTCTTCTTCTTGGCTGCACTTTTTTTGGGGGCCATGCCTGTTAAACTAAATGTGTTATGGTACGAATACGCCAGGAAATGTTAACACAAGCCAGGAGATTAACGGGTGGTCAGAATATACAAAGGGCAATAAGAAATCTGGGTAGTCAAAATATGAACGGAAGCAGGAAAGAATCATAAAATAGAATAACCTGACATGAAAAGTTCCTACCAAGAATACACAATCAGCTTTTAGAACATAGTAAAGAATCACCTTATTCTAATTGAAGCATTTTTTCCCAAGGGCTGAATACGGAATAATGTTTATTCACAATTAATCCCAATTTTAGATAATATAAACAGAAGCAAAATAATTTAACTAGATTGACATTCTATAAATCCTAGTATGAATAAATACGCCATCCAGAATAACCTGACATGAACAGTCAGGTTTGTACATAATTATTCACCAATGTCGAAAACAAGAGCACAACGAGGTTTCTCACAATGAGGCATTATCACGAAATCAATCCTTGAGCACGAAAAAATTGTGTACAAACCCTAGGAAAATAATCCGCTTACCTAATTCGGAGTACGGGTTGTTGACGATTGGTGTTTGTGGTGTGGACGAAGATGGTCGGACAGGGATTGGCCGATGAAGCTTTGCGGATGGAGAAGTGGACGTTAGAGGGAGCTGGGATAGCGGAGGGAGCACGGTACGGCGGAGGGAATAGGGGATGCAGGAGGGAGCAGGGGGCAGCACCGGGAGAAGGGGACGGCGGAGGGAGCAGGGGATGGCGGAGGGAGCAGGGGACGACGGAGGAAGGAGCTTGGGAACGGCGGAGGAAGGAGCTTGGGAGAGTATAGGTTCTAAGGGCATGAACTAATGGTTCAAACACATTATACCAATTGGGCTTCAGTTTACATTCCTTTGGGCTGAATTTTACCACAATTGAATAGTAAGTTTTAGACCCATTTGGGTTGAATTTTTCACCCAATTGGGCCGAACTGAACAAAGATATGGGTTCAAAAATGTTATCGATATGAAGAGGCACGGTTCGAGGCTCGAGAGCTTATGTAGTGTGGGCTTGGGAGGTGGCTGGGTCCGAGGGGTGGGGGTGAAAACGAGGGTCGCGAGAGCTTGATGGTGTTATAGTAAATCAGGGCTGATTTTCACGATCCTGAATGAGTCGATGTATTTTTCGTAAGTGAATATTGTAATGCTGACAGGAATGTGTAAGGCAAAATAGGGTGATGGAAATCGAGGGGAACTCTGGCTTAGTCAGTCATGGTCACGAAACAAGATCAGATCTTGGTTGAATCCGGACAAGTCATGGTTACCAAGCTCGAGTTCTACGCATATTATGTTTCCTTATCGTACTTTATCGGGGGTTTTCTATTCCGGATTTGGATGCTCTCCATTAATTCGTAGGCTTAGTAGTGTCACTCACTTCCTCGGGTCTGGCTTCTTGGGCCATGGCTTGATACGGAAGGATATGCAGTATGCTTTTGTTGAATTCTTGTTCGTTGGAGTCCCACGGAGCAACTTACCGACTCTCAATCCAGCACTGTTTACGAGTATCGAGCCCTTACCAACAATGACTCGGAGATGGTCTGGTTGACCCATTCTCATTGGGACCTTAGTCTTCCGCTAGAGAGATCAACATTGTTGATATCTAACAACAGTGCCAGTGTTATTCCATCACCTCATTCTACTATATATATTTCTGTCAGGTACACGATAGTAACTAACCCACCATACATCACATCCATCAGTAAATAATAAGCAGACTTTTTCCCCGTAAGTAGTTTCAATAGATATATAAACAATAATAGATATATGGCATAACTGGAGATATATAAACAATAATATTATCATATGTTATATGGTTCGATTCGTCGTAACATGTAGTTAATGAAAAGTAACCTTTTATATGCCATACTTATACGTACTTAAACATATTAACGATTAGACAAGTTTCTTTATGAGCGTGAAATTCTCTCTCACACCATTTAATTTGGGACGGAGGGAGTATAAGATTTGAAAGATTTTACGATCGTTTCCAGGCCCTGGGGAATCTAATACATATCCCTCCCATTCGTATGGATTAATGTTTTTTAAATAAACCATTTGAAATTATAAGACACCAAAATGTGCCAACAAAGCATCATTTTCCTTCCAAAAGTTTCCCTCTTCCCTCCAAAACCAATACCCTCGATTTTCGTACCCTTCCCTCCCCAGCACATTGAACCGAGTTCGCTCTTCCCACCACATCCCAAACCCCAAATTTCCCCTCTTTCCACCATAACCCCGTGCTGATTTCCCCCAAAATTAGTGTCCCTCCCTTCACCATTTATGCCGGGCTTCAACCTCCCAGTCTTGGTCGCCAACCAAATACCCCAAATTGGTCGACATTCTGCTCCACAATTTTGGTCGCCATGTCGGAATCTTCACAGTGAAGGTGATAAACAAGCCGGCTGGCTCTTGACGAAATAAGGTATGACCGATTGGTAGTTTGCATCTTTCCCGGGTTTAATGAATCGCTATATTGTGGTGGGTCTCTGCACTTGTGAGTTCGTGTTGCCATTTCTTGGTATACTAGTGTGGGTGTTGTTTCATGCTCATAGATGATATGCTTGCTAGTAATGTCATACTTTTTGCCTACCCACATGCCCTCTATACGAATTTGTTAAACCTTGTTTTTGCCCCCATGCAATATGTTCTCGGTTGGATTTTCGTGAAAATCCGCAAAGGGCTATGTTGGAGTAAGATTTCCTTGTGTTTCATTTACTCATGCAAAGGATTCAATGGCAAAGCCGAGGAAGAAATTGTTTGACTCCGACGATAGAAAAGCTGTTGACGATAATTGTGTTACCCCTCCAAAGGTGGCCAACTGTGATGACAATTGCGAGGAAGGGGCTGATGCACTGAAATATTGCTCGGGATCATAGAAGTCGGGTGAAGAAGAAGAAACTATGATAAAAGAAGACATGAGTGAGAGCTTCAACAAGTTTGAGATTGAAGAGTATTGCAAGCGCAGAGGCACAACCACGTGCAAGTCCGTGTTGCTTGCTAAATAAAAGAAGCCTCTTAAAATATTCTTCGATGATGACTTCGAACCCCTAGTTATGCGCAGCCGATGGTCGATGTATGTTGGCTATGCCTTCTGACGAAGAATCCGCTTTGGGACATGGCATAATTGGAGATCAGTCCCAGACCATGTGAAGAAGGATGAATGGGAAGACATTCTCGTAAGTGTGTCCTAATCCTCCATTGTTCATGTCAACTTCGTTACATTTCGCACTAACAACATGTCTCCTTGTCCTCCAGATTAGCTGGGATATACAAACCAAAATGACTTTCAATGAGATGAATAAGTTCCGAAATAAATGGACAATTTATGCAGGAGAAAAGTGGAGGAATTGGAAGACTAAGGTGGCACACAAGTACATTGTGCAAAAAAACTGGGTTCTTGTGCATGGAGAGACTATCGCTGGATGGACAAAAATGAGTGGGAGCTATTTGTGAAACACAGATCAACCCCTGAATTCAAGATAATTCCTTCAATATTATTAATCTCTAGTGTTTACGATGTGAACAGTTTACAAACTGATGTCCAAATAAGCGGTAAGTGATGCAGCAAAATTAAGCGCCTCAAGGAAGGAGTACATCCATCACACTAACAGTGGAGGGAACCGTAGGGTTGCAATAGAACTCGAGAAGAGGAAAAGAAAGGCTAAAATTGATGAGCTTCTGGATGAAGGTCAGAGTGTAGAAGAAATAGAGGCTTTAGTTCAAATCATGGATTTCAAACCGGACCGCTCAGAAGTGTTCCTTGCAGCTAACTGGGACAAGAAATTATCAACCTACACCAAAGACTCCGTTCGAAGAGCAGCCCCCACTATTGTGAGCATAATTCATAATTGAATCTATCTCTATTGATATTCTTAGATGTTATCCCGATCATATGGCTAATATTTGCTTCGTTTCGTAGAAAAACCTTTTGGATAAGAAGCAAAAGGGAGATTTGGTTATACATGGAAAAGAAGATATTCTAGTTCAAGCAACGGGTAAGAAGGATCATAGGGGTCATTGGAGAGGTTGCTCCGCAACCTCTAAGGTGAACAAGGCCCTACCACATATGGGTGTCACCCGTTAAGCATCTAGTCGATGTGGGAGCACAAACACAAAACCATCTGAGAAAATTTCAAATTCAAAAAAACTACCAACAGATGTCATCGAGCTCAAGGAAACATTTGTTGCTTTACTTGAGGCCCAAACAAATTGGCTAGCTGGACAATTGGGTAAAGCTAATCCCCCACACTTGGATGCCTGTAATTTCCTTGCTACATCTTGTACCCCCACGAATAAGGACAACCGGGTATTCATTCCTTTAGCATAGGGATGTAGTGACCCACAAGGAACCGTAGCGGATGACAAGGTAGTCCATACCGTGAACTGAAATCATTTTTGTTCCTTTCTTGCTATGTGATTTGTAGTATATGGATTTCCATTTCCTATCACATTGATGTTGTGGGGATACAATGACTACTATCACGTTCATTTCGGATGTCGGTAGTTATATCTTCAACTTCGTATTTCCCCCGTAAACTGAGGAACTGTCTCTTCGCCAATGTAATTATGTTATTGGCATAACATGATATGTTATTCATCTACTAATGTAGGAGAACGAGCAGCAACCACCTCCCCAAGAATTGGTAGTTAACGAAATTGGAAGTCCTCAAACAAACCTCACACTAGTGGCTAAGGAAGATACTCCTCATAGAGAGGTGGCCACTCGATCGGTAAAAGGAGAGGTACATACCCCCAGAGTATTTCATTCCGACTGAATTTTTGCTATGCATCACTAACATTTTACCCATTAGCAACTTCCAAAAGGAAAGACTACATCACCGGAGAATGGGCAACCAAATCCTCCCTCTTCGATTTCTCCCCAATACATATTTGTGAGAACTCATTTCAGCCTTTACATTATCATCCACTACTGAATCACATACAAATACTGTTTAACTAACATTATTAGATTCTCAATGTAATGATTAGGGAGCCATGGAAAACCAAGAATGCATCGTTGCTGTTCAACAGATTAATGATGCTTTACAGCTATCCTCACAAATATGTGGACCAAACAAAGTCTTCCGCATCAATTTCAACGCAAAGGTGTTTGGATGAGAAGAAGTCTACACAACCATATTTACTGACAAGATAAGACTGTTCATGAACAGCTTGGACGCAGAGGATGAAATAGAGTGGATCAGTGGGTGCCAACATGATATATGGGCATCGTAAGAAGTGCATGCTTTCATTATCCATAGATACAAGTATCATTATATTTGCTTCACTTACAATATTATTTTGCAAGATACCTTTGCGATAGGGTGGGTCGTGGAGGCCACGTCTAGTTTATTCCTACCTCTTCAAACTCAATGGCTCAGAAGGAAAATCAAAGGGTGGAATTGACTGCGGACGAGGTTTCGGCTGCCATGTGCCGCACTGAAGCGAGGATGTACATCTTCCCATACAATCGAGAGTAAGTTCCATTTGTTTTCCAAGTAGCTAGACCCGCCCACATGGAAGCGAAAGCAACCATATGCTGTGATTTTATTTTCAGAATATATCTTAAGTACTTTTGGTTTTCCCTTCTTTCCATAGGGACCATTGGTTTTTGCTTGTCTTCATACCAGAAATTGATCGAGTATATTGCATCGACTCAATGACTGGGGGAATTTCCAAACGAAATAGAACATGCCTCAAAATGATTCATTTGTAAGTGGAACACATTCATGTCATTCCTTCAACTTCGATGTTTTACAAAAATGGTTGTTCCCGTAAATGTGTTCTTGTACGTTTCGTACTCTCTTGGCTCAATTATTTACAATTACTGTTACTTAGTATATTATCATATATTGTGTGAACCCCAATTTTTGAAAATATTATTCCACATGTTGACAAAAATATGTTTCCATCTATTGTAGGATTGCAACAAAATATCAACGGTCCAATTCCAAACAAAATAGGTCGTACCCTTCTAACTACACTTGCGATGTCATAAACATCAATGTACATATTATCCCATACCTTCATATTTCACGTGTCATTTTCATCTTCGTAATCGGTTCAACAAATTCTCTTTTCCATCATCAGCACAAGATACAAAGTAGTACTTGGGAGTGCGGATACCATTGCATGTATTACATGCAAAAAATTGTTAGGCACGTACATGACATTGGCATTATTCCGGTACATTTTCCTACACTTCTTCTATGTATTTGTTATTATCACATATACATCCTTCTCTTAACATGTGATTTAATGCATTATTTCAGTAATTTACGAAATATTACACTCCACTGGGGAGCGATGAACTGCGGAGAATTGCTTTGAGATGGGTTTGTATTTTTGCAAAAAGTACTCTTCCAAAATGCACAGCTCAATTGAATGTCATACAGGGACTTGCACAAATCGTCGGATAGTGGTTAGTATTATCTCTTACGAGAAAGGTAACTGACCTTCACTTCTGATACTCGTCAAATTCGACGATGAGGGGGGTTCCAGTATCTTAGGCCACTACGAAACACGTCATGCTTTTCTTTTGCTAGTCATAAATTATACTCCATCGGATTCAATGCTTTCTTCAACCTACTTTCTTGTCTATGCATCATGGTGGCTCGGAATTTGTTCAATTTGTCTTCGTGCACCATTCTGTTACTACGCACAACAAATAATGGGTACCATGCTTGGAAAAAAAGGAAGGAACTGACTGTGTGAAGATGAACTGAATGAGCGGCAGAGCGCCGCAGCTTACAGTGACCACAATAGTTACTCACGCTCTTAACACTGGTTTCTTCCGATTACAAAAGCGGTGCTAATATTAAACGGTGAAAAATTAACGCTTTTAGCTCCGCTTTCAAAACCGCTCATAAGAAAATGTGCAATACTAACCGGTGATATATATACATCATATCATCGGTTTTTATACAGGTGCAAAATATAACCGGTGCATCAAATAAACAACTCTAGCACTGATTGTTTTACCGGTGCTAACAAATAACCGGTGCAATAAACACGTTTTTATCACCGGTTCCCAAACCGTTGCTAAACTATAACCGGTGCAATTTATTTTTCTGGTCACCGGTTTAAAACCGGTGCTACCTACAAACCGGTGATAAAAATATAGATTTAACACCGGTTCCATAACCGGTGCGACAAAATTATATTTATCACCGGTGTTATAATCGGTGTAAGAATGACAAATTTTACACCAGTTTTTCATAACACCGGTTTTTCATAGCACCGGTTACGAAAACCCGATGCTAATATACTACATTATAGCACCGGTAACTTGAACCGGTGCAAAATATAACCGGTGCTAATATAAGAAATTTAGCACCGGTTTTACTTGAACCGGTGATAATATAACATCGCTTACTTATGCACCGGTTGTTTAAGCAGCCAAAAACTGGTGCTGGGAACCCAAAAAACCGGTGCTAGGAACCCAAAAAACCGGTGCTACAGGTGTCTTCGCGTGGTAGTGTTACACGCTAACTGAAAAAACCATACATGCAAGGAAGAAAAAGTAAAAGAAGCATCTTTTGAGGTACTAGTTTGTTTGTTGGAGGGAATATGCACGTTCATGGCACGAACATGAATGAGGTAACAAACTTTTTTTTTTGGCCAAAACAAATCAATCAAGGAGGCTCAATACAAGAGACAACACATATTAACTCAGTTTTTCAGGACTTTTACCTCCATTTTGCAGCCCTAAAAAAATAGAGATAAATGTGGATAAAGTAAAAAGTTTACTTTTTTTACCTTAGTTCAAAATCGAGGTAAAAAATATTTTTTATCTCGATTTGTTTAAAAAAAATCAAGGTAAAAAGTATAATCGAGAGCTATGCGACATTCCACATTTACAAAACTAAATATTCCGTGACATTGCACATTCACAAAAGTAAATGTTCAGCCAGCGACATCGCAAAAACTTAGAGCGACGTTGCACGTTTGGAAAAATTTTAACATCAACATCTCACCATTTACAAATTAATCGTCAATGAAAGTGATATCGCAGCCCAGATTTCAGTCCAAAATTTTCGGCCGAAATTTTCGGCCGAAATTTTCGGCCGAAGTTCATTCCTACAAAATAACAGCCTAGATTTCATTCGAAACGACCAACCAACATTTACAACCACCAAGATTTGAGTAAATTAAACAAAAATTACAAACTAAAAATCAAATACAGTGAATAAACATTTCATTAACTAGATCTAAAATACAAATTGGTTTAATGTCACCGGTACCAGATCGGATGGCAAAGTTGGAGAGAGCTGCACCATTGGCTGCGCGTCGGAGAAAGCAACGAGGCACAGTTGGTGGTGCGGTGTGGGAAGTTACCGGTGGTGGCGTGGCGTCTCTGGGTCGGGGAAGAAGTCGGCGTCGCTGGAGCGTATTGGCACGGCGGCGAGGCGAGTCGTTTCGCGGAGGTGAGGCTTGAGTAACTTAGTGACGACATTGTAAGTGGTTGCGCAGCGATGAGGTAAGCGGTGGAATGGTGGCAATGTGAGTGGTGGCGCGGCAGCAAGGCAAGCGGTGACACAACAGCAAGGCGAGGCGTGGAGAGGTGGCGTCAATATTGACATCGGTGGCATCGCTCTTGGCAGGGGCGACGTCGCTATTGGCATTGGTGGCGTCGATCTTGGCCGATGAGGTGGCGTCAATGTAGAAGAAAGGGGGAGAAAGTTAGGTGTGGTTTGTTGGAGAAGAAGGTAAGGGAACGAAGGGTGGTTAGAGTTTTCTCAAAAAGGCGATAACCCTCGCCCTCAGGGCCCTGGCCGCAAGCACACCAAGCCCATAACCGAGGAGGTAAAGTGGTTAGCGTTTTCTCATTTATAGGGGGGTAGGGTTTGGGGATGATTTTGTGTTGGGCTGAAATAAGGGATGAATTTGTATTGGGCTCAAAGTAGCCCTTAAGTTTTTATATACAAAGTGTTTATATTAAATTCATCATTAAAAATATCTTTTAAATATTACTAGTTTGAGTCCCACCGCGCGTTGTGCGGTGTTTTTGATTTCAATATCTTTGTTAAATTAAAATGTAATATTTATGTTTCATATTTAAAGAACCATATACACAACCTTCAGAACATTACCTTCTGATCTTATATGAGAATTAAAAAAAACAAACAAGACAATATTTCACGCTAATGCAAAATTAATACCATGAGGATTGTATATGGTTGTCCTACAAAGAAGCACTACAGATCAGTAATAAAAAATTGCAACTTTTCTTTTTTCCATTAGGAAATAGCCTTTTAATCAAAACGATCGCAGTGGCATATACTCAAAATTTGGTACTCCCTCTGTTCGAGATTAAATTGTACATAATCTTTTTCACAATCTCCAATACATACGTTTGACTGTTAATATATTTAACTATGTATAATATCGGTAAACAAAAGGTTACTTTCTATAAACTACTTATTATGATGAATCCAATGATATCACATGCAACAATATTATTGTTTATATATCTATTCAAATATGTAGTCAAAGTTTTCTTAGTTTGACTGAATCTTTGATCCTGTGCAATTTAATCTGGGACGAAGAGAGAGTATATGTTTTAATCTGCGGAAATGTTAATTCCCCCGCACGTTGTACGGTATTTTGAATTATAAAATTGAGATTAAATTTTATGTGTCTTAAATTAAGGCTTTACTTTAATATAAAAAAAAAATTCGTCTCACTTTTTCCTCCATGATTTTTAATCATGTCACTTGATCTTCTTATAAGAAAAATAGGTACAAAAAATACAATTTGTATCTTAACACCATTTATTTACCAATAATTATAACAAAAAATAGATCACATATTTTGCTGATCACAACAACAAACCATATGATACTTCCTATCACAACATTAAACCACACTTCTGATATGATATATTATGAATAAATCTTTGTGTCATAATCAATGTGAGCCAGATCCATTTCCTAGAATCTACTTTTCCTTTAATCTCATTCTTCACAAGATGAATAAGTGGAATGGCAGCCGTGAGATTCAGTACTGTTAGCATAAAAAACCCACTATTCCATCATCTAGTCAATATTTATCCAGCATGTAGAGGACCAATGGCTGCTCCAACTGTGCCAATGCCATCAATTATAGCAGAAACAGTGGCTTAAGCATGGGAATTCCTCTGTAATACACTTTGCGCTCCAAGATTAGTAGCCACTGATGTTGTAATAATCAGTAAGGTTCATTGACAATCAAACCAGATATGAACATTAGCACGAGTGTGGAGTTCTAGTCCTTTAGCTGTTGTTGCTGCTGCAACTTTGATTAACAGAGAATCAATAGTAATATGAAATATAAAACTCCATTGCTTTTTTGTTATTCCAAGCAAACAATCCTCATATAAATCTCACTTATTCCTCATCGCTTTCAGAAACAGCAACTAACTACATAATAATGGTAAATAGTAAAAAAAATAAAACCCACATACAATGAACCACGTGAGTAGCATACATATTTTCACAACAATAAACAACTTTTGATTTACCTTACTCAGTCTGTAAAAAATTGTAACTTCAAAACAATATAAAATTCACAACTATAATGCTCATTCAAGTAATCCATGATCGTGATGAAGCCAACAATTTTAATACATGGGTATGAGTTTTAATCATCCCTCCGTAGCACCATGGACCATTGATGAGGAAGGGACCCTGAATATTTACATACAAGGTAATTAAACTCAAGAAAAATATGCTAGACAGAACATATTCAGTACTCCCCCCGTCCCAGCTATTTTGCACTTATCACTATTCATTTAGTCAAACTTTGTTACTTAGAAAAGTAGATTTCAGGTGATGCATAAAATAATATATTATCATATGTTATATCATTATAATCCTGTTAACATATATTTTTATAATATTATTTTTTATCATTTTTAAACATACACAATTAAAGATATTAATGGCCAAAATTAGTAGTTCTGGTCTATCTGAAAATGTCTAAATTTGCAGAAATAGCTGGGATGGAGGGAGTATTATGTATCCCTAAAACAATGATCATGGAATCAGTAATTATATTGACATTGACTTCTATAGAGATTCAGTTCAAAAGTAGTGACATAAATGAAGTGGATACCCCTCTACAACCTTTCTATTTTGAAAAACTGAACATCGCTAAGACTTTCCTCTATTTAGCTAGATGAACAAAATCTGGAAAGTTATTCTTGCACCATCTCATTAACAAAAAAGTGACAAGTGCAGTTATCTTACAAACTATACTTACACTATAGGGGTGAAGTGAAACAGCCTTTACTGAAAAACTAACAACGTTATTTCAAAAGCATATTTTTGCACGACAATTTTTGAATGTCATTCACTACCTAAGTTGGTCATTTAGCATCTATGAAAAGACCTGGATTAAAGACCAAAAACATACTTAGTGAAGACGTTTAGATAAAAACCTGGATTAAAGACCTTGATCATTGGCCTGAGCATCCACAACTATGAATCACTTCAGAACAAAACAAATTGAAAACACAAGACACATCACAAGATATTACCTGTAGCGCTTCATGAAAGATATGAACATATTAGCACAAATTTGCATATTATCAAGATGGATCTACTTACACCAATAATCATAACAACAAATTCGCATCTACGAGCATATTTTCCCTTTTGATGTCCCTAAGCAGGAGTAGGACTCAAAACCATTAATATAAAGAAACATCTCCTATAAATATACACAAAACCTTTAAAAGGCAAGACTAATCTCTTGTCTACCTCCTACTTCCACCTAAGATATATAGTGGCATGCTTAACAAAAAGGCCTATAGACCTAGCATAAATGCTATGGAAACTCCAATAAAAATTAATAATATTTTTGCATTAACTTGAGCTTAAGAAGAACCAAACATTTCAACTTCTTCTATGACATGAGATGATAAACTTGATAAATATAACCACGGGTTTACAAGAATGAACTAACACACTGTCACCTTTTTTATTTTCAAAATAATAATGATATATAAGGAGCATCCTAAAAGAGAGACATACCAAGTGTTGTTCATACGACAACAACTAAGGTCACAAGGGTCCAATTTTCTTAAAATGTAAGAAGAACATTGAGTTGGTGGTAAATAGAGCAACAACTAAGTTCACACAAGTCTAACTTCTAAACATGTAAGAAAACTATTAACTTTAATACAAAGCAAGAAACCAAGGCAAAATTCACAAGCACGATAGAAGCAAAAACCACACCATGTTAAATTAAATGGTCACATGAATCGAACACTAAACCCTGCAACAAATCTTTTAGTTTCCACAACATTATCCACATTTTTCTTCCATAAAAAGATGGCAGCCATAGCTAAAACTAAGCTAATATTACCATGTCCAGGGAAAATTATCACTCGAAATCGACTCCTCGGAACAAAAGCTTTCTGTTTCACCAGCTGGTACATAAGGCTGGTCTGCATCAAATTCAGAATAAGAATCAATCACTACATCGTAAAAACTTAATAGAGTACAAAGATCCTTAACGTAGAAGAACCGCAATCTGACCCATGGACCAACACTTCTTGGAGCGATAATTTCATACGCTAAAATACCAAAACCAATCTTCACAAAGTTTCTTTGAAATGCCTTTCAACATCTAAATAAAAATGTGCAACTATAAGGTCGAGTCATACCTCAGCAACAATAGAATCGCCATTGTAGATGGCGCATGATCTCTTAAAGGGAGAGCCTCTCATTTTAGAGTGTTGTCAGTCACACCTTCACCTTTTTCGCACATAAGAAGTATCTCAAACTTAGTTTTGTCGAGCTTGTCTACTTTCTTTTTTACTTTGAATATCAACTCCTCTTTACTATCATCTTCGACTCTGAAGCATTGCCCAAGTGCATTCTGCGAAAACAAGAAGCTCAAAATCAGATTATGAAAATCCTAAGTTTGACAAAAATCAGGTTTCAAAAGACTAAGCATTCATGAAACATGCTAAATGGAAGCAATTTATGTTATCATTCTCGATTCGAGTGTGTGAAAAATAAATGCTCCAAATGCTCATCAAAGCATTAAGTGCAGTTAACATTTTCTAACAACAAAAAATAGCTTCATAACAACAGGATTTAGTTTCGGAAGTGATCGATGATCTAAATAACCTCAAGAAACATCTCACTTTTCAATGACCTTGTTCCAATCAGTTTCTAGATTGAACATGGTACTAGCTTCAGGATCTGCTATATACAAATGGCAATTTTCTGAAAAAGGTCATCTTGGTCACTATTTGAAACATAATACACCATTTGAAACATAAATAAACAATAATTACTCCCGCATAGTTTACTAACAATTGCTTTGAAGAGATTTTATAAAACTAATTCTCATTTTCATCAAACGAAGGACTCAATATCAATTTCATGATACGACTCATAGATACATAGTTCAAAAGTTATCAACGTGAAACAAATAATATAATAAAGGCTCGACACAGCGAAAATGACATTTAAGAGTACCTAAGAAGTGAACAGAAGAGCATTGCATTGGTGATACATAATCTTTCCCATTCACTGATTCCTTCTTGAACTTCTCCCATCATAGGGTCCTCGGTCACACCCTTATATACACAAAAGCATCAAATTTACTGCCATTTTTTACTACCAAAGAGAAAAACAAAACCAAAAGTATTAGAACTACCTGCTCCTAAAGTCCAGGTAATGCTACTAATCATATTGCCCCGTACATTGTCCAAAAACCTCAGTTACATGGGGTTCCAAAGCTGTTCAGAGAGTTACAGAATAGGTGTCTGGAGCATAACTCAGAGCAGAGGTCAATGGCGGTGGACTGCTATCGTCACCTGATGTACCTGCAGTTGTCGCTATCATTCGCCTCCTCCGGGGGCTATTGAAATCGATGTTTGAGAGGTATAGGTGTTTGGTTCTGCGTGCTCTATGAACTTTAGAGTTCAGTCAGCCTTTTTGACTTTTGTGGGGCCACCTTGCTTCACACTTACTTTTAGTTTTGGTTATCATTAGCAGAAACATAAACACTTTCAAATATAAACCGTGTAAAATACACTTCAGCCTTGTCATGCTTAGACCTCTGCATGATTCCTGAAGGTAACCAAAACAACCAAATTACAATCTGACAACACGAAGAACAAGACATATGCAAGAGAACACACCATACAAAAGATAACCCTATGTTCCAATCTAAAACCAACACGCATATAGCTTACAAGAGGATAATAGAAAATGCAACTATCATTGTCAACTATTCAAATTCTTTATGCAAAAGCTAGATTCTCTCATAGTTCATACAAGAATATGCCAATGTCAAAAGAAAACCTCAAAAAATGCTATTCAACCATCTCACAACACTTCATATTAAAATACCGACTTTTTTCCATTTCTCGCTTTTTAAAACATCAAACAAGAAACACACACAAATAATCAATTGAAAGCAAAACACACAACCCCTGATTTCACAATCTATTATATTTCTGCCCTCCCAAAATAAACTAATTAACATCAAGAAACCCACCCCCCAAAAAAAGGCTCGATTTTTAACAACAATGCCATAGAAGCAAAAAAGCGCAAAGATTGGAACTTGTCGATGGATCAGACAACCATTTACAGAGAAGAAAAAAATCTAGAAACCAACAAGCACAAACTATTACCTCATCGTATGATTCGCCGTAAATATCATCGGACTTCTTGGAGCAATAACGAGCTCCCCCTTCGATTGTCTAGACACCTCAATTAGCTCGTTCAAGGATGTTGGGGAGTTTAGAAAGTTCCATTCGGAATGGAAGGTGCCAAGGAATGAGCAGAAGGTTGTTTTGAGGGAAAAAAAGGCCGAGTAAAAGTGTGTTGGTAAAACTACATCGTTTTAGTAAAGCAGTATGTCAAAATGACAATCAATACCCCCGGTTGATAGAGCGAAAGAAAACAATATCTGTTATAGGGTGTTTGGGATTATTTAATTGAAATATTATTTTTAAATTTAAATATTATCTTTTAATATAAATATTATCTGTTATCTTTTAAATATAAATATTATTATTTAACTTCATCACGAAATTAACGACACCAAAATGCAATTAAATAATATAAGATTGTAAATTTTTTTATTTGGACATGTACGGGTGAATATAATGACCTCGAAAGTCAACATTGATTACTTCTACACAGTTTTATAAAATAACACTATGGCCCAAATTTGTGTTATCCTATAATCCATTGCTCCAAAACATACGATTATTGTTATTCTTGTCTAAATATAGAAATATAAAATAAAATAAAATATTTTGGTGAAATGTTGGAAAGCTCTAGTACATATTCTAGAGTAACTTAGAGTTGAAAACTTATAAGTAAGAAAGGAAAATCGGAAAGGATTACAAGTATGTTCTTATGCCCGATTGTTGAGAAATATTCCATTACTGACTTGGAAAATACAATTGGGGTGTATATGGTAGCATCATGTTCAAGTATATTTCAATTTGGAGTTACGAGTAAATTTTTTAATTTTTGCACTTAAGTCCCTCCAAGAAAGTTGGAGTTGTCGAATCACAAAATTGGTGACACCAAAATGCAATTCATTGATATAAGATTGTGAATTTGCAATTTGGTTATTTTGGGTGAACGGAAAGACCTCGAAAGACAACATTGATTACTTCTATAGACTTGGAAAATTATGCTATGGCCTAAAATAATGTTACCTCATTATCCATTGCTCCAAAATACATGGATTTTGTTATTCTTGTCTAAATATAGAAATATAAAATAAATTATTTGGTAAAATGTTGGAAAATGCTAGTACATATTCTAAAGTAACTTAGAGTTGATTACTCAGAAGTAAGAAAGAGAAATCGGAAAAGATTACATATACGTTCTTGTGCATGATTGTTGATAAATACTATGTTACTGGCTAGGGAAATACAATTGGGGTGGATATGGTAGCATCACGTTCGAGCGAATTTCAATTTGGAGTTACGAGTAAAGTTTTTACTTTTTGCACTTAGGTCCCTCCAAGAAAGTTGGAGTTGTCGAATCATGAAATTGGTAATACAAAAATGGAATTCAATAATATACAATTGCGATTTTGTAATTTGGGCATGTATGAGTGAATGAAAGGGCCTCGAAAGTCAACATTGATTACTTCTATAGTTCTATACAATCTTGAAAAATTACACTATGGCCCAAAATTGTGTAACCCTATAATCAATTTCTCCAAAATACATGATTTTTTTTATTCATGCATAAATATAGAATTATTAAATAGATGAATTTTTTGGTGAAATGTTGAAAAACACTAGTACATTTTAGTTAATGTATTCACATATAGAAGTGCGTAAGTCATAATCTTTACATGTATAAATCTTACTAAAAGAGAAACTCTTAGCCATGTGACATTTGCCATGTGTCCCTCTTGGAATTAGTTAGCCACTTATCAAATGAATTAAATTAAATGTAGTGTTCGAGTCATATGTGATTGAAGTCGAATATTAATAAATAAACTTTATTTTTCACAGAAAAAATTAATATACTACTTATTTTATATAATTATGAATAAGTAGTATATACAATACTGGAATACCCCTCTTTAACAACCAGACTTTACAAAAGGGTGAAAAAATATTTTTTACAACAAAACTGAAAAGTTGTTGTAATATCACTCAATTTATTTACAAGAAGGAAAATACATAGTCGTAATTAGTTATAAATTGGTTGTAAAAATTTGCTCCCATCCTTATTTTTTGTAACAGGATTTTACCACCACATTATCGGTAGTAAAAAAACATTCACTTCTCTAAATTTTACTTTAAATGTTAGGCGGCCTTTTTTCCAACCTTCCCGCGTTAGTACTAACACTCCAAATTAAATTGAACCTAAAATAAAAGATAATTAGTTAAAAGACGCACACTAATTAAGAAATTATCCTTGTTCTATGCCCTGCGTCGACCCCCTGCTGCTTGGTTTTAGGCTCGATCAAACGCGCATCTTCGATCTATTTACCGTGTCTTCTTCTAGGCGTTCTCCTCAGAGATCAGAATGCAAAGAATTCTGCTTCTCGACGTTCTCCTCAAGGATCAGAGTGCAAATAAATATGCTTCTCGGCGTTCTCCTCAAAGAAACCTGGGGCGGACAATCTATAATTCAAATCAGTATGTCGATGAAAGTACTTATTCGAATTATGTTGTTTGGATTCCAGTTTATTTATTGTTCTTTTAACACCTGCCCCCATGTAATTGTTTAATATAATTGTTTCGGTTTTGTTTAATATTGGTTCTTTGATTAGTAATAGTTTTGATTACAGTCACTACCGCGATTCATTAAGTTATCGTTTGGCTCTTTTGTGATAGTTTCGGCTCATCCATCCTTACTGTATGAACTTAGTGGAGAAATTGAGAAAGTTAGGTCTTAGGAAAAGAGATATGATAGAATAGATAGAATACCTGATTGATTTTAGATTAATTAGGATTGATACTGCACATATATAGAATAATCTAGGTTCGATGTAATCAGCTGATTGTACTCTATTTATTCTATCAATGATAGACACACCAAACATGGTGAATTACACTCTTTCATGGTATCAGACATGTTTCAATTTTTTACTTCTTTCTGATCTTCCGCCATTTTTGAAAAATCTTGAACCTTCCAAAGCTTCCATGGCAGACAACCAGTTAAGCTATTCTACCCTTATTCATATGTTTCCGATCAAGCTAAATTCCGGCAACTATATGTTGTGGAAGTCGCATGTTCAAGTGCTTCTCGAATCCGAAGGTTTCTTTGGCTTCTGGGATGGTTCCATTCCAAAGCCAACGATTGCAGTTAGGGGTGAATCCTCGGCTGCTGGTTCTTCTCAGACCAACGACGATGACGTTGCAAAATCCCAATTCACGTTCAACACTTGGGTGGTGTAGGACAAACGGTTCCAAGCTTTGCTTTGGTCGTCGCTCACCGAGGAGGCCATCCTGGAGACCATTGGTTGCGGCACAGTGATGGAGATGTGGAACTCTCTTGCAGCGTCATTCGACAACGTCTTGGCATCCCGTGAACTTCAACTCCTGGATGAGCTTTATACAATCCGGCGTGGCTCCTCGTTGGTAATGGATTTTCATCGCAGATTCAAGGCTGTTCTTGATGGACTCGCAGCCATGGACGCTCCAGTTCTGCCCAAAGACCGTGTAATGATTTTCTTCCAAGGCCTTGGAGCTGGATACAGTGAATTGAAGAGCGTCCAGTTAGCCTAGACGTCATTACCGGCGTACTCCAATGTGGTCACACGAGCCCGCAGCCATGAAATCTTCACTCAGTCCTCCTCCGGCACGGGAACCGGTTCAGATTCCATTCCAGTAGCTTTCGATGCCTCGTCTGCAGGTCCATCCCATGGCTAGGGTTTCTACTCGTAGGCACTGACACCCACGCGCCACCCTCGGGTGCGTCGACCACCACGCGCAGCCGTGGGAGCAGCCCTGGTTGAACAGTTTGTTATTCAGGTTCTGGTGGTGCAGGTTCTGGTCGCAGAAGACGTTAGAATCCAAAATGCCAAATTAGCCACAATTTCGGTCATAAAGCTCCACATTGCTCCAGGCTCTCATCGACATCTCGTCACTCTGAAACCGTCCATTTTGCTGAGGCCTTCCAGTCTTCTATCTCCCTTGAAGATTCAGCCTCAGATTGGTATCTGGACTCCGGCGCAACAAATCATATGGCTTCCACTTCCTCTGGCATGGACAGTGTTGTCCCCTATTCTGGTAACCAATCTGGTACTGTTACTAATGGCCATTTTATTCCTATTTATCATATTGGACATCATCAGGTTTCTCGTAATTTGTCGTTATCTTATGTGTTGGTGGTCCCTGATATTACAAAAAATCTTCTTTCCATTAGTAAATTGACTAAGGATATGAATGTTGTAATTTCTTTTAATGAGGATTCGTTTGTGATTCAGAACCGGTCCACAAAAGAGGTCGTGGGCCAAGGTCGATGTGATCATGGCCTTTATCTGCTTGAGAAGGGTGGTGCTGCTTTTGTTGTTCATGTTAAACCCAATAAACATAGAGCTTATTTTGATGTTTAGCATGCTAGACTAGGGCATACTTCCATTTAAGTTATTTCCTTGTTAAATAAACTGAACCTTGTTGATGTGGTTTCTTTTACCGCAGGTTTGTTTTGTGGACAATCCTAAACAGGCACATGTTGTCCTTAATTTAGTGCACTGTGACTTGTGGGGCCCTGCGCTTGTTTTATCTGATAGTGGATTCTCTTATTATGCCATTTTTGTTGATGATTTCTCGCGATTTACTTGGTATTATCTATTGGTAAGGAAATCAGATTTCTTTGAGACATTCTTGTAGTTTCAGAACTTGGTTGAAAACCAATTTTCTTGTTCAATCAAGGTGTTTCAAAGTGACGGTGGTAAAGAATTCACAAATGCACCCCCACGATCCCATTTTTCAAATAAAGGTATCCTTCATCAGATTTCTTGTCCATCCACACCTGAGCAGAATGGTAGGGCGGTGCGTAAACACCGTCATGTTGTAGAGATGGGATTATCAATGCTTTTCTCCTCTGGCTTTCCAATATCGTACCGGGATGTTTCCTTTGCCACGGCTACCTACAACATCAATAGGCTTCCCACCCTTGTTCTTTGTATTGCCTCACCATATTCTCTTCTATATGGTCGCCGTCCAGACTACTCAAACTTTCACCCATTCGGATATCGGGTGTATCCTTTCATTTGGCCATTTGCTACTCACAAACTGGCCCCTCGCAGCACTCCATGCATATCCGTGGGATATAGTGCTATCCATAAGGGTTTTCGCTGTCTGAATCCAGTCTCTAAGAAGGTCTATCTCACTCGGCATGCCTGTTTCGACGAGTCTTCTTTCCCATTCGTGAGTGATACTACTCGCACTGCTCCAGAATCTCTGGATGTCTTAACGTTTATTGATTTTGATTTGGATAAGTTGTCTAGATCCCCTGCTGCTCCTTTACCACCTACTCAGAATTTATCTGGGTCACCAATCCCGACACCCATGTCTCCTTTGCAGCCATCCCTGACTGACGTTCCACTGCCTCCTGCATCGATTATGAGTCATGTATGATTAGTCGCTCTCAGATAGGTAGCCGCACAGCAAAACAGTATCCAGACTATGTGATGTCAGGGTTTCTTACAGCATTACTAGCACAGACTGAACCTCGAGGGTTTTGGTCTGCCCTTAAGGATCCTCACTGGGTGGCCGCTATGGATGAAGAAATGGGTGAACTTCGTCAGAAACATACTTGGGATCTTGTTCCATGCCCTACTGGTGTCAACATCGTTGGCTCCAAATAGGTTTATCATATCAAGCATCGCCAGGATGGTACCATTGATCGGTATAAGGCTCGACTTGTTGCGCGGGGAGATTTTCAGTTGCCAGGATTTGACTTCACCCACACTTTTAGTCTGGTCATTAAGGCATCCACAGTCATAATTATCTTATCCTTGCCCACTACTTTCTTTTGGCCCCTTCATCAGTTAGACGTTAAGAATGCATTTCTTAATGGTCTTCTTGATGCACCAGTCTACATAGAGCAACCAGCCGGTTACACGAATCCCGTTCATCCTGACCATGTTTGTTGTCTTCGCAAGGCTATCTATGGTCTCAAACAAGCTCCTTGGGCTTGGTTTCAATGATTTAGCTCCTATTTATTTCATCTAGGATTCCGCTGCAGTTCTGCTAACACTTCCTTGTTTGTGTTCTCCCAGGGATCGAAGATTCTATATCTGCTAGTACATGTGGACGACATCATTCTAACTGGAAATGATCCTACTCTCCTTCGTCGGTTCATCACCCGCACTGATCCAGTTTCTCCAGTCGCCTCGAGAGGATCACTATCAAGCTGTCACTCGCATCATTTGGTATGTCCATGGAATGCTTCATCATGGTTTGTCTTTTCCACCATCTCCTAGTGGTCTTTCCCTTCTGGGCTACTCCGATACTGACTGGGCCCTTTGTCTCGAGACTCGGCATTCCACTTATGGCTATGCCATTTTTCTTGGGGCAATCTTGTTTCTTGGAGTGCTAAGAAGCAACCGACCGTGTCTCGATTCAGTTGTGAGTCTGAGTATCATGCTATGGCGAATACTGTTGCTAAACGTTCCTTGGTGTGTAATCTGCTTAAAGAGCTTCAGGCTTCCCTTTCGTCGTCGCCTTTCCTGCTTTGCGACAACAGAAGTGCCATTTTTCTTGCTCAAAATCTGGTTGCACATAAACAGGACAAGCACATAGACATCGACTACCACTGTGTTCGTGAACTTGTTGCCTCTGGTAGGCTCCGTGTTAGTCATGTTCCATCCTCCTTACAGATTGTGGATATTTTCACTAAGGGTATGTCTCGTAATCTTTTTGATCTGTTTCATTCCAAGCTTTGCATGTCCTGTAGTCTTATGTTTAGCTTTAGAGGGGGGGTTGATAGAATAGATAGAATATCCTGATTGATTTTAGATTAATTAGGATTGATACTGTACATATATAGAACAATCTAGGTATGATGTAATCAGCTGATTGTACTCTATTTATTCTATCTATGTTAGAAACACCAAACATGGTGAATTACACTCTGTCAAGATAGAACAAGGAAAGAAAAGGAGTAAAGTAATACTATTACTCAAAGAACTCGATCTCAGGCATTCTTTATAGTTATGGGTTTCTGAGTCTGCTCTTTGTAGTTCAGTTTTCTGAAGTTTACATGTATCAGTGTCCGATAATCTAAGTTTTAGGAAAAGTAGCACCATAGTAATATGAGTGTGCTCTTTGTAGCCATATGATCCATGTGCCCGATTATACTTAACTTCCATGGGGAGGGGGTATCTTTTTAGCTGATTTTGAACTTTGGATGATCAATGTTTTAAAAAGGGTTACCAAAAAAGAGATACAAATGAAGTATACGATGAAAGTAATTGCCATTTTAAAGAAAATCTCCCTTTTACAACAGTGTACACTCTTATTATAGTATCAGTATCACCACACACATATAGTAGCGAAATGAACATGGAAAAAATCTTAAACGTTGAATTGGTTAAATTTGATGTACTAAAGCCTAAGGGAACTGAATAAAAATTGATGTACAGAATATTCCATGACAGAGTCTGTTTATATGTGAATTACTAGATGTTTTGCTGCTTGGCCTGGACTTAAATTATGTGTGCATGCCTGAGGACTGATCTCCTGAGCACATCGTCGAGCTCTTCAGTGCATTTCTTCTTTAGTCAGTCTTAGCTCCATTTCTGCCTTCTCTACTCACAGGCAGTAGGCCTCTAAGTCGATTCTCTGATCATTAGTTAGGAAAATGCATTCACTTTACCATTATGTCAACCTCTCTCATTCCTTCTCTAGCTCTTCATCGGTGTTTGCTCGAGCAAGTGCGCCACTTTTACACAGCTAGATTAATTGAGCCAGGAGAGAAGTTCCGAGTCAGTTTAGTTGTTGCTGGGGGCTATTGTATCAGTTTAGAAGTTCATTTTGCTTTTAATATTTATGTTGTTTGAGCTTAAGAATGCTACAACTGATATGCTCATTTTCTTGCATACGGCACTTGCAACTATCTCTGCCAAGTCATTCTCTTTCTCCATTTGTTCTAATAAATTCAGATAACTCTCCCCCTGAATTCCTCCTTACAATATCTGAAATTCAAAATTTTCTGGGCGCTCCACATTTATTCTCCAGAAATCCAAACTACAAGAGCCAATCATATTCCAGACTGTTGGAAAATGATTGTAAAACAAGTTGAATTTTGTCAACTTTTGGACTTCGTTTTGAGTTGGGCTCGAACTGAATTACAGTCAGTGGGTGTCGTTTTTGGATGCTATTCTGTGAGTACTATAAAATCGACTGTTTAAACTCTCAAAACGGATAAAGGGTGAATGAGATATGGATGCTCAAAGAGTCACTCTTAGAATGGAAATTTAGGTGGAAATTCATTCGCACGTACTAAGTTTTCTGTAATTTTTGACTATCTAAATGCGTTTGGATCGTGTGGAAGTCTCTAGAAATCCCAAGCCGTATAAAAAAAATTCTTAGAATCACGTATGGAATATATGAGATTTGATACGCGGTTAATCATGATAAGGAATATGATATTCTTATCTTTCCATAATCTATTCAAATATTTGTAAAATATTTGGTGGTTAGAGAATATTTTCTCTGATTACGTGAATCAGATCTTCCACGTATCTTTCTATAGGGTTTCTTAGACATCTATAAATAGAGCCTCTATGTCAGACAGAAACCTCGTACCATTCTCAAGTTCCTCCCTACTTCTAAACTTGAGTCTTATCTTCTTTCTCTGTCTTTGTCGGTGGTAGTCCTTCGGTCTTTGTGTGACTCCGAGGCAATTTTTACTTGTTAAAATTACCTTCGATGGCTTTATCCTAGGGCCTTCGATGGTTTTATCCTAGGGAACGATATCCACGACGGGACTCATTCGTTTCAAGGACAGCGAGTGTACTCGTGACTCCATCAATATATGATATATGTGATTGCTTGAAACATTCTTATTAATTGTCTTTTAAGCTTTCCAATTGTACGCATGAATAATTAAAACAATTTCATTATTGTTACTTACATTAAATTTCTCGTGTAATTTTATTATTTAATTTCCACATGTTTTATCAATATACGTTCAACAGTCTTGAAACGAATGATTTTTTGTTGAGTTATATTGATTAAATTTAGTCATAAAATTACACGATGAAATCGTATGCCATACATGTCGTAGCCAAATTATATTCCTATTAACAATATGGAATGCATGTCTTATATGCTGCAATATATATAAATGCCATAACAATATGCAGTATGCCATACATGTCGTAGTTGAATTATATTCCTATTAACAATATGAAATGCATGTCTTATATGCCGCAATATGCCATACATGTAGCCAACGTGGAATGCATGTCTTATCTGTCGCAATATAAATTAATACTATGACAATATGCAATATGCCATATATGTCGTAGTCGAATTATATTCCTATTAACAATATGCAATGCATGTCTTTTATGCATTAATATAAATTAATGCTATAACAATATGAAATGTATGTCTTACATGCCGCAATATGCCATACATGTCGTAGTCAAATTATATTCCTATTAACAATATGCAATGCATGTCTTTTATGCATTAATATAAATTAATGCTATAACAATATGATATGTATGTCTTACATGCCGCAATATGCCATACATGACGTATGCGAATTATATGCCTAGTTTGGATTGATCGTATATATGTAGTATACTTCGTAAATAATTAGAATTTGCATGTCATAATACTCGACTAAATAGTTGTTCGAAATTTATGCATGCCAAAATGAAAATATGCATGTCGATTAAATGGTTGTTTGAAATTGTTTATACCTTATATCTTATAATTTGCATGCTATATGTGCTGCAATATTTTTGTTGTTATTGATGTAGTATAGCTTAATATCATGCATGCTGTATTCAATGGTTGAAATTGGTTGATGAATTCGAAATGAAGAATTCAAAATTTGTATGCTATAGTATGTTGAAAATTATGCTTTAATTTCCTGTGGAAATTCTTTTAGAATAATTTATGATTTGAAAAATTGATTGGTTTTGGTTGTTTACAACAGAACCATGTCGAGCAATAAGACTACTCATGGGGCGACGCCTCTTGTGAATGTTCAGGCTAAGACTACCCCAGGGGCGATGCCTCTTATGGCTATTCCTCATGCTGAGAAACTCGAGAAGTTCAATAATGGTATGAACTTCAAGATGTGGCAACAGAAGATGCTCTTCTACTTGTCCACTATGGGTTTGGAATGCTATGTTTGCGAAGATCGTTCAGTTGCGGATGAGACTAGCGATGTGGAAGTCCAAAATGCTGTGGTGGAATGGAACTCTAAGGAGTATATCTGTCGCAACCTCATTTTGAATAGCCTTCACGATGCCATTTGGAGTGTCTATCAAGTGAAGGAGCCTTCTAAGGTGCTGTGGGAAACTCTTCACCAAGAGTACAGGGGTGAGGAGGTTGGATACAAAAAGTGGGTCGTTGGCAAGTTCCTCGACTACAAGATGGTTGATGCCAAATCTGTAGTCAGTCAAGCTTAAGAACTTCAAATGATGATCAATGAGCTGATAGCAGATAAGATGATGATAGGTGAGACTTTCCAAGTTTACAGTATCATTAAGAAGTTACTTCCAAGCTGGAAGGACTTCAAGAGTTACCTAAAACACAAGCCAAAAGCGATGACCCTGAGGGATCTAATCCAAAAGCTTCGTGTTGAGGAGGATAACCACAACTTTGAAAAGAGGATCAATGGGTCTGTGCCTATGGCAAGAGCCAATCTTGTGGAGGCGGGTGGAAGCTCCAAGTCGAAGAGGTTCAAGGCAGAGAAAGGATCCAAGTTAGGAGCTAAGGGTGGAGTTGCTAAGAGGTCGAAGTTCACTGGCAAGTGCTACAACTACAACACCATTGGCCACAAGTCCTCCGACTGTATGAAGCCAAGGAATACCAAGAACGAGGCCAATATGGTTGACGACCTTGCACGTGATGTGGAGGACATCGATCTTTGTGCTGTGATTTATAAAGTCAACATGGTGGACTCCAATCCAAAAGAATGGTGGATTGACACTGGTGCTACAAAGCACATCTGCTCAGTCAAGGAAATGTTCTGAAACTTCAAGGCAATTGAAGATCGCAAAACCATCTACATGGGCAACTCTGCAACTTCCAAGGTGAAAGGCCGTGGCACTGTGGTGCTGAAGATCACGTCTGGGAAGGAATTGACTTTGAAGAATGTTCTGTATGTGCCAGATATTCGCAAGAACCTTGTGTCCAATTCTGTCTTGATCAAGCATGGCTTTAAGCTAGTGTTTGAATCTGATAAGTTAGTTTTATCTAAGCAAGGTATGTTTGTAGGCAAAGGTTATGAGCTAGATGGTATGTTCAAGTTGAACACCATGGTTGTACCTCCTAAGAAAGATGAAATGAATGCTTCTTCTTCGGCCTACATGATCGAGTCTTCCAATTTGTGGCATGGTAGACTAGGACATGTTAATTATGATTAGATAAGAAGATTAATTAGCATGGAGAACACACCTAACATGAAAATTGATACAAATCATAAATGTGAAACTTATGTTGAAGCCAAGATGACTCGAACATCTTTCAAACAAGTCAAAAGAAACACAAAACCTCTTGAGTTGATACATAACGATATTTGTGATCTCAAGTTTGTCCAAACAAAAGGGGGTAACAAGTATTTCATCACCTTCGTAGATGATTGCACGAAATACTGCTACGTGCACTTGCTGAAAAGCAAAGATGAGGCAGTTGAGAAATTCGTACTCTACAAAACGGAAGTTGAAAATCAACTTGATAAGAAGATCAAGGTGATTAGGAGTGACCGTGGAGGTGAATATGTAGAGCCATTTAAGGACTATTGTTCTGAACATGGCATCATTCACGAGGTCACTGCCCCCTACTCACCACAATCAAATGGTGTGGATGAACGTAAAAATTGCACTCTAAAGGAGATGATGAATGCAATGTTGATAAGTTTTGGGCTACCACAAAGCATGTGGGGGGGGGGGTCATTTTGACGGCCAACTATCTTTTAAATAAGATACCACATAAGGATGAGAAGGCAACTTCCCATGAGTTGTGGAAAGGCACAAAGCCGTCATTTATTTACTTGCGAATGGGGGGTTCCTTGCAAAGGTGTTGATACCAACCCCTAAGAAGCTAAGGATAGGACCTAAAATGGTTGATTGTATATTTATAGGGTATGCACATGAAAGTAGTGCCTATCATTTTCTTGTACACGAATCTCATCATCCCGAGATTCACAAGAACACAATCATGGAATCAAGAAATGCCAACTTCTTTGAAGATGTGTTCCCTGTGAAGGAAAAGGTTGGATCGTCGAAAAGGACCATTGAGTCTGTAGACAAAGATGTAAGAATTCCTGATGATCTCGAGGATCAAGAAGAAGGGGATGAACCTAGACAAAGCAAACGGATTAGGACTGAGAAATCATTTGGTCCTGATTATCTAACGTTTATGCTTGAAAGTGAGCCATAAAGCTATAAAGAAGTTGTGAATTCGTCTGAGGGTCCTATGTGGAAAGAAACGATTAAGAGTGAAATTGACTCGATTTTAGAAAATCATACTTGGGAGCTAGTGGACTTAGCACCTAGGTGTAAACCATTAGGCTACAAGTGGATCTTCAAAAGGAATATGAGAGCTGATGGTTCGATTGACAAGTACAAAGCAAGGCTTGTAATCAAAGGTTATAGACAAAAGGAAGGTCTTGACTACTTTGATACTTATTCTCCTATCACTAGAATAAGCTCCATTAGAATGATACTTTCTATCATCGCGTTACGTAAGCTTGAGGTTCATCAAATGGATATGAAGACTGCCTTCTCGAATGGAGATTTAGAGGAAGAAATCTACATGGAGCAACCTGAGGGTTTTAGCGCTCCAGGTCAAAGAGGGAAGGTTTGTAAGTTGGTGAAATCATTGTATGGCCTAAAAAACAAGCTCCAAAGCAATGGCATGAGAAGTTTGACCATGCCATTCTAGCCAGTGGTTTCAAAATAAATGAGTGTGATAAGTGCATCTACGTGAAAGACACGGAAAATAGATATGTAATCCTATGTCTATATGTAGATGACTTGCTCATTGTGGGTAGTAATGGAAAAATGATCAAATCCACCAATGACATGTTGAATTCTCATTTTGACATGAAGGATATGGGACTGGAGGATGTGATCTTAGGGATAAAGATCATCCAAAGCTCTGATGGTATCACTTTAACCCAGTCTCATTATGTAGACAAAATCCTTGACAAATTCAACAAGAATGACTCAGAGGTGGCGATGACTCCAATAGATCCCAATTTGCATCTACAAAGGAATAAATTGGAGGCTATTAATCAGGTGGAGTACTCGAGAGTCATTGGAAGTTTGATGTACCTAATGAGTTGTACTAGACCAGACATTGCTTACACTGTACGTAGGTTGAGTAGATACACGAGTAACCCCAGTATGACTCACTGGAAGGCTATAACTAGAGTATTGAGATATCTGCATTTTACTTGTGATTATGGTCTACATTATGCGAGTTATCTAGCTGTAATTGAAGGATACAGTGATGCAAACTGGATACACGATATAAAGGATCTGAAATCAACTAGTGGGTATGTATTTACACTTGGTGGAGGAGCAATCTCATGGAAATCCTCCAAACAAACTGTTATTACTCAGTCCATGATGGAATCCAAGTTTGTTGCCTTAGACAAGGCGGGTGAGAAGGTCGAATGGCTCCTCCAATTTGTATAGGACATTCCTAGATGGCCAAAGCCTGTGCCAGCCATATGTATACATTGCGATAGTGTGTCGGTTATTGCCAAGGCTAAGAATATGCTATATAACGGGAAGTCTCATCATATTCGATGAGGACATAGTTCCATTAGACAACTTCTCTCAACTGAAGTGATCACAATTAACTATGTATGGTCGAAGGACAACATAGCCGATCCCTTGACAAAATGGTTGAATCAAGATATAGTTGAAACATCATCAAGAGTATTGGGACTAAAGTCCATTAAATGATGGGTTACGTACGTGGACACCCAACCTATGTGACTGGAGATCCCATGATCTAGGTTCAAAGGGACAACTAAACTGCAAAGACCCATCGCGATCATTGTGGGGGGGTTCATACCTCCTGTCTTATTTCCTATGATAAAGAAACAGTGAAGTGAGTGGAGGTTAAGCATTAAATTATTTTTAATGATTCACAAAATCGAGTGTATGATACTTGAAAGAGTGCATAGTTTATGGAACTGCTCTTACGCTAAGAATCACTTATGTAAGCGATAAGTGCAGCCGCTACGAAAGGGAATTGTTGGGACGCAATTCCTTAGAAACCTTACAGAACTAGGGGGTGTGCCATGGCCTGATTAATGGACACAACTGAGGAAAGCACAAAGGCTAGGAAAGATGTCTGGGGGATGTCCATTGTCGTTCACACAAGTGGTTGGGGAAGTTCAAGGACATCGCGTCTACTTCCTATCCAGTGGGCTAAGTGTACTCTCTCAAGGGAAAGTTCAAAGAGTGACACCTACTTCTCCTATGCAGCATATATGCCGTTGAAATGAATCTATCACCAATTCAAACTCTGTGTCTAGCATGATTGTTCTGATTCCACATCAATATCTATTCATGTGGGGGATTGTTGGAGAATGATTGTAAAACAAGTTGAATTTTGTCAACTTTTGGGCTTCGTTTTGAGTTGGGCACAAACTGAATTAGAGTCAGTGGGCATCGTTTTTGGATTCTACTCTGCGAGTACTATAAAATTGACTGTTTAAACTCTCAAAACGGATAAAGGCTGAATGAGATATGTATGCTCAAAGAGTCACTCTTAGAATGGAAACTTAGGCGGAAATTCATTCGCACGTACTAAGTTTTCTGTAATTTTTTACTGTCTAAATTGCATTTGGATCATGTGGAAGTCTCTAGAAATCCCAAACCGCGTTACAAATATTCTTAGAATCACGTATAGAATATATGAGATTTGATACGCGGTTAATCATGATAAGGAATATGATATTCTTATCTTTCTAGAATCTATTCAAATATTTGTAAAATATTTGGTGGATAGAGAATATTTTCTCCGATTATGTGAATCAGATCTTCCACGTATCTTTCCATAGGGTTTCTTAGACATCTATAAATAGAGTCTCTATGTCAGACAGAAACCTCGTACCATTCTCAAGTTCCTCCCTACTTCTAAACTTGAGTCTTATCTTCTTTCTCTGTTTTTGTCGGTGATAGTCCTTCGGGCTTTGTGTGACTCCGAGGTAATTTTTACTTGTTAAAATTACCTTCGATGGTTTTATCCTAGGGAACGATGTCCACGACGGGACTCATTCATTTCAAGGACAGCGAGTGTACTCGTGACTCCATCAATATGTGATATATGTGATTGCTTGAAATGTGCTTATTAATTGTATTTTAAGCTTTCCAATTGTACTCATGAATAATTAATACAATTTCATTATTTTTACATACGTTAAATTGCTCGTTTAATTTCATTATTTAATTTCCACATGTTTTATCAATATAGGTTCAATAGTGCCTATTGTTCTGAAACCTTGCCTTCATGCATTCATCCCCTCACTAAAAATTTTGAAATTTTAGCAAAGCTTCATCACTATATCAATCAACTTCTCACCAATTTTGAGGATTTTCTGGGCATCCCCCCTTTTGGTTCATATTTTCCATTCAACGCTAGTTCGGTGTTGGCAGAATCTGGTGCTTAGCTTATGCGTGTCTTAATGATCCCCATATTGCGTCAAAAATTCTGAAACTTTCATGCATTTGTCATTCATTCCTGATCTTACTTTCCACAAATTCTCACAATTGTTTGGGCAGCACTTTATATTCTTCTCTAAATTTCTTTCATCAGCAGCACAACACTGCTGAATTTTGACAATCAGGTTCCTGAATTTTTTGAAACCTCAAGAATGCTTCAAAAATTCTGAAATTTTTTTGAACTAACATCTGTAATCAAGTCATCTAATATAGCATAGGAGTTTGTTAAGCATGTAAGTTGGGATTGAGGCCATTGGTGTCTCATGTGAATTAATTCCTTCTGTGTACAAAGAAGGTTACTATTTGATTTTAGGTTTTGTATTCTTTTGGATCTGTACTAAAAAGATTGCTATGTTTGATAAGAAGGGTGATGTTCAAGCATTGATATAGTATCCTGATAATAATTACTGCTCATTGTAACAATTTGAATTGATTTGTTCATAAGCTGAGTAGTTTCAAATTAGTTTTATTTCTGTTATACCATTCATACATCTGTCATTCACTTCTTAGTTGTTCTCAGAATTATTCTCTCAGTTATTCAGCCTCTTTTTCTCACCTTGGCTTCAGATGTACAATGTATCCGTATCATCAACAATAGTATCTTGCTAAGAAATAGTTTTGGGTGTAATGTACATTGATTCATTAGTTTTGGGTGTAGTATTGCATTTCCCAAGATTAAATTGTATACAGTTTGATGCAGAAAGTACAAGTAAAATAAGACATGCTAATCAAGAAATTAGAAGTTGTGAAAAAATCGTACTAATTTGACAACTTGGCCGTTTCAGGTACCAACATCAGTCCCAGGAAAGATCGTGAGTGTGAGTCTTGATTGCAATAAACTGGAACAGTTCTTCAAGGTAAACTAGCTTCCCACTCAAATACTCTTTCGTATGTTTACTGTACAGCTCCGCCATTGATTGCTAATCAGAGTAAGCTTTGTGTTTGCAATATGTAGTAGTTTTGAGCTAACTTGGTATCTAAGTTATGTGTTAATTATGGTTGGCTATTTGTCCTTTTCTTATAACTGCTACTTATTGCTATATGCACTACTCAAAATTAGTGTTTGATCGAGGATGAGTGTGGTGTAATAATGGAAATTCAAATTGAAGTGTTGCATATAGATGTTTTATTATATGTATGATTATGTATTGATGTAATCTAATTTATGAAAAATTATCTTATAGACAACTATATATGGCACCAAATAAACACTGGATGAAATTAGCTGAAAATAATCGTTTGAATGAGTATGAAAGTGGTGTGGAACGCTTTATAAATATGCTATTGAAAAAACAAGGCAAGAGAATATTCGATGCCCATGCATTAAATGCCAAAATTCAGTTGTGGGTTCTAAGAATATGGTTAAAGATCATCTTCTAGCATTAGGAATTATTCCAAGTTATACATTCCGGTATCATCACGGTGAAAGGGAAGGCAAGTCTCAGTTAGAAAATGAGGAAGTTAGGGTGCCTGGTTCTGAATTGGGGAATAATGATCTATTGCAGGACAAAGGTGATTGCACCGGTAATTTAGGGAAATAGCACCGGTATTTTGGCCCCCAAAATACCGGTGTGTATGTATATGAGTGTAAAAATGCCACAAATTTGCACCGGTAACATGAACCGGTGTAGAACATTATTTGCACCGGCATCTTAGGCCGGTGTATAAATTTTGGAATCACAATATATCTACACCGGTATTATTTGGAACACCGGTGTAGACATTTTGCAACGGTATTTAACCTAGGAACCGGTGTAAAACTGTGATTTGTACGCCGGCATTAAATATAATACCGTTCTTTCTTCTGTAGTCGGAATATAGTTTTTTTTGCATCGGAATAGACTGCACCGGTATTTATTTACACCGATGTTTCTATACTTTTTGCACCGGTATTATATAAATAATTAAAAATGAATTATTGAAAATGTGAAACTATTTTACACCGGTACATGCATTTTATACCGGTGTATTATTTGGCTGAATTTTGCAATGCCTAATTTGTTTTCCGATGGTCCCTCCCGGATCATTTCCGGGGTAACGACAACAAGAGATACTTGTGAACTATTATAAATTGGAAAATTTTGAATAGGTAAGATATTTGAAACATTCTATTACAAAAATATCGCTCGCAAAACACGTGAACATTATTCTAACTATGAAATAGAAGAAGTACCTTACGCAAGGAATGAAACAAAGTAAAAAATCACACAAGTTTATTATAACCAAACACCATCCATAGAATTCTAATATCATCATCCATTCAAAATAAACCATTAGCCTTATCATCCAGAAGTTGCAACGTAGTGTTCGCCTACTGCTGGAAGTCTCTGAGCCAAGCCCCACACCATCTCTCTGCTATACCTTGAATTTTATACACATGGTACGACCCTTTGCCCTCCAGGAAAATCTGTTAATTTCAAACTTACACTGCTAGTCAATAGTGTTGCGTTTACTAGAGATTAATAATAACAAATTTTGAGATGCAAGATTTACCTCCATGATATTGTTTGTCTCTGGGTCATTAACAAATTCTTCCATGAAGAGAATGATGGAGTACCAACATTGCCACGAACCATTCTAGGTTCGGTACTACACCAGAAAGGTAAATGTAATTACTAACCCTAAACATATAATTAGAGGGATGAAATGATAGAATGACTTACCATGATGTTGTTGATTTTCCAAGTGTAGTCTAGTTCTTACTTCGTCTTTCTCTTCTCCCTTTGGTATGCACAAACAAGCCTGTCAAGAAAGTAAATTAAAATGGTTACTTCTTCTCGTATATTACCAAACTAGGATTTTTGATTTGATTGATTGAAATACCTAGAAATGACCCTGAGTTCGACCAAGTTTGTTGGTTTGATACCCTTTGAAAATGTGTCGAAAGTGAAAACCTCCCCCGTTCGGGGACGGATAATGATGAGGTACTAATGATTGTTGTCAAAAAATTATGTTAACAAATTAATGAAACAGGGGTGGTTTGAAATGTGAATGTAATTATCAAGAAGAAATACATACATTCTTATGTAGGGTATGATGTAGAACTCAACATCCGTTGCCTTCATTGTTTCCCAAATTTGTTTAAAACAGAGTTCGACCTCCTGCTCGAAGTTGTTCAGGTTGCAACAGTTGGATGAGAAAAATTGGACGCAGCCTAAAGTTTCCCATATTTTCTCCACAGGTGCCTATAATGTTAATCATACACGAAAATGAATTCTTGATAATCTAAAAAACATTAAGGTTGTAACTTTTGAACTCACCCCATCCACGCATCGACCTGCACATTATCGATCCAGGTCATTGAACACATTTTCCCTAGTTTCTTCCCAAACTCGATCAGAACTTCTATTCCAATTATGCAAATGTCGATGGTCGGAAAACTAGGAAGAACATGCAGTCCTTATTCTGTATCATTTCCAGGTAGCAGCATTTTCTTCCTTTATGAATTGCCCCATGATCAGCCAATCTGTCAAGTCTCATTTGTCAGCAATCTGGGAACGTGAAATGATACAAAATGATCATTTGAGCATGTGGTATTGAACTATCGTTGCTAATGAATAATAATGGTACTCATTTTAGAGCATTACCTATTTTGGAAGCCTATTTAATCTTGGTATTGTAGATGGCCAGAAATTAGCCACCGACTAAGGTTTTTGCTCACCAGTATCCTGTTAAGGATTAATGAATACGGATACGCAAAAGTACTCTAAGGAATTGAAAAATAATGTGTTACATGGATGTATCTCATTGTCTTTGGTGAGAATCATACCTCCTTGTCATCGTCATCCGTATCACCTTTGGTATTGACTTCATCGATGTCACTCGGTTGCTCACTTGCCTTGCCTATTAAGGACACCATCCAATCCAGGATGCTATTGATGCCTCTCCAACATTATCGAAGTGGTGGTCCACCGAGGACAATCCCACCCTAGGATGGAGAACTGGCTCGAATACTCTCACACGAGAAACACTTCCTTGTTGGGCATCCCGACGATGAGATACCTGACACAGCCCATGGGTGACCATTTTCTTCTTCCCGACAATGTCTTTAATGAAAGAAGTCACGGGTTCTCCATCCTGTTCATATAATATTTAAGTGAATAGATTAATTGGTTATGGAGATATTTCATATTTGTAACTCAATGAATATGACATGCATAGATTATTGAAGGTGTACCTCTTCATCTCCTTCTCCGTCATTGGGCACTTTACATAACTTTATAGCAAATGCAGCAATATCATCCATCGCCTTCTCTATAAACTTCTTGGGATTGCCAAGGCCTAGCGGAATTTAAACACCGCTTACAGATGTTAAGCCCTTCACCAATTGCTCCAGGTACGATACCATAGCTTTCACGACCGGTTGATTGTTACATGGTCTCTTTTGAGCTGTCTCTTTGGGTGAGGAACTGCTAACACACTTGCTGTGGGAAAGATGAGGAACAACCACCGTTGTGGGTAGACCCGTCTGAGTTCCCTTGTACCTGCCCGGGTGATCCTTCTTCTTTGCCACTTTATAAGGATGTCATCACCCGGTTGTAGTTCCAATGCTCCCTTTTCCTTATGGTCATTCAATTTCAACTAAGAATCACATAGGAATGCATATTTTTATATGAATAATGTGAAATACACTTAAAAATTAATTTAAATGGTCGATTTTGGCGTAACTTACAACGAAATGTGCAATTTTCTCAACCTATTTTGATGTGTATAAGCATTTCTTATCTTTGTTTGCCTCGAGGTAGAAAAGAGATCTATCAGGTGTGAAATCCTTTTGACTAAGTTGTTGTTCAATCTCCAAGTCAGGGAATTCCTCGATGGTCAACCTCATTCTCTCCTTCTCTTTCAGCACCTGAGTTAATTTTTCACGAATTTATCGATTACCCCTTCTGCCCGTGTGGTGCGTGTAATCCCTACCCTTATTGTGTTCAATATTTGTCAGCCTAAGCCTCTGTTATTGTTATAAATAAAAATTAAGTTAAATAGAATTTGTGGGAAACATAGCTCTTAACAAGTATTAATTTTTTCATCTTACCTGAAAATTCGGATGTCGGAGCCTCTTTTCAAACAAGTGACATTCGTCTTCATCCATCCACTTGTACTTCTCCCATGCCAGTATTCCTGATTTATTGATACCTTTGTCCACGTCATGAATAAACCTATTTGCCACCTTTGTCTTCCAATTCCTATGTTGGTTTTTTTCCCTCTCTGTAACCTCTTTCTTCAGTATTTCTAGTTGCTTGTCTGTCACAAGTGTTTCAATTGTGAAGCTCTCCTGGAACGAATCATATGAAAAGGCATGTTATTAATCACATCTTCATTAAGACTTTACCTTAAATAAAACTTTTAAATTACAATTGTTGAGAGTCTTACCAGAACATCCTTCCATTCATCTTCCTTAACATCTTCAGGGACATCGCTCCAGTGTTCGCATGCGCCAAATCTGATGCGGCGCCAAAAAGCGTAATTTCCATAAGTGTGCCACATTGACCAATTCTTAATGCATACCGCTTGATTCTCACAGAAATCAAATGCAACAGGAGTTGGAGTGTTATGCTCTGCCAACATCACAGATTGGCATGTGCTAGTTCCTCGCCTCCTCAAATAACTCTTTACCACAAACTTGTCCCATCATTCTCCATTTTTTCCTCCAGCTTTTGTCAAGTTGTCGTGCGCTCCATTATCAGTTGGCCTTCCTTTGATGGTGCTCTTTCCCTTTCCCTTGTGAATTGGTTTTTTTGGCCAACTGTTTACCGGCGTCTTCTCCTTCAACATCCCCTACAATAACATCACCATGTTTTGCGGTTTCTTCCCTCTCTTCACTAGTCGAGCCATCTGTTTGCGTTGCATCTTCCTTAAATTTTATCTTCAATAGGATTCTTTTTGGCAGTGGTTCTTGGTCTACCACATCAACTTCCTAATCGACCACATCTTTCACCTCCTCCTCCTTCTTTGTAACTGGTCGCTTCCTCTTCGTGTTGAATTCCCCTTCTTTTGCAGCATCTACAACAGTAGAATTGAAAATTTTCAACCCATAACAGTACATACAATAACGGTACTTAAAAATTAACATCGATAGAACGTGACATAGAACTTGATCAACATGTTCATAAAACTTTTGTGCAAAACATGGTATAGAAAATGACAATTCATACATGAAACTACATTATGTAAGGCATAAAAGTTTGTATAGCATGGGATAGAACTTGAACAATTAAGGCATGGAACTTGATATAGAATGAAATGGAACCTTATAGAAGTTGATAGAATACCATACCAATGACTTTGGATTCATAAAATAGGCATATAACCGAGCAATTATCACTCCCCCTAAATGTGACTATAAACATTATCACCAACCAAAAAACTATAGTACTACATCACCCATCCACAAAAAACACAAAAACTTTACTCCCCACAATTGTATAAACATACCATTCAAGTTACCCTTTCAACTTTTTGTCAATTTACATGTTTTTTTTCATAGAGGCAATTGATCAAACATGCATTGTGAGTGAGGGATAGAGTGGTTTTTTGAAGAGAAATTGATATGGTAACCCATGGTAACATAAACCCCAACACTTACCTTCCTTTTTTTCGAACTCGCTTGGAATGGAATGGGATGATGAACTTGCCAAGTACTTTCTTCTCTCGCCAAGTTTCTCTCTCATTTTTGTTGCTTCTCTTTTGTTGCTCTTCTTGTGTTTCTCCACACTTTATAGGGATACTATGGTTGATGAGGAGTTACAATGGTTGATGAGGAGTTACAATAGTTGATGAGGAGTTGTGGTACTTCAATTAAGTGTGGATTGAATGGTTGGAGTGGTGGATGGTAGTTTTGAATGAGAATTTGAAGGTGTTAGATGAGAATATAAGTTGTGGGAGTTATGGCCGTTTGAAACGATTTTGGATTCATATGAAACATTTTTTTACACTGGTAATATGTACAGTACCGGTTTGAAATTAGTGAAAATAGGTACGTAGTTTGGCTAACTGTTCAGCACTGATACGTATACCTGTGCAGAATAGAAAAAAAACAACTGTGTGCAGCTGCTTTAAATGAATTATTCATTGACCCGAGAGGAACACATGAAAATTTAGGCTAACTATTGTACACCGGTAACAAGTACCGGTGTATAAAATGCAAATACCGGTGTAATACTTCACAAAAAGAAGTTGTGTGTGGTTGCTTTAAATATTTTTTTGTAGAGATGTTCAACCCAAGAGGAGCTTCTAAAATTTTAGACTAACTGTTCAACACCGGTATATGTACCGGTGGAAATTCAGAAATTACCGGCGTAAAATGTTTCGTGCCTTATTAAAAATCAAAGAAATTGAAAATTTTGAAATGTGCACCAGAAAATTGAACACATACACTGGTACTTGTTCAATATTACCGGTGTAAAAAAAATTGTTATTTATTTAATTCCAACTTATTGCATTTACCTCCCATTCATTTTTCAAACAACCCCAATTAATTAATCAAATTGACGTTTAATTATTGTGAATAGATATTGTACTAGTTATTTCATGCAAATATCGACACACATGGGCCTGTTACGTTGATATTTCTAAGCATTGTTTAATTTCATAAAAATTGCATATTGACCCCAAACATTTTGTTTCACCCCTTGAAGCTCATTTCCCCGGCCCAAATGGAAATTTAGGATGCTCCAAATTGAATAAGTAACGTTTCTGTACCTCAACGGTACCGAGGAGCCCGTAAAATTGATTGTATGTGTTTATTGCAATTAGGTCCTCCAAATTGTGACATGCGATTACGACGTGTTAGGAAACTAAATAAATTGAAAATTTTAATATTCTGGGCTTAAATCATAATTGCAACATATCTGTGCCTGGGTGGTGATTTGTCTTGAAGCGCTAGTAGGTGTTGTAGAGTAAACGGCAAGGGTTTACTTCAATGTTTCTATGCGTAATCCGAACATCTTCGAATCTAAATACGGAGTCCGGACCCATTCATTTCCCTGGATGTTTTACTTAGAAATACAGAAGGGTTGTTTTGTGAACCATCCGGTTCGATCGGATTGGAATTTTGATTTATGATTAAACATTTTTCCTTTTGGAATTTAGTCCCTCCAAGAATCTTGGAAGGATCGGAATATAAAATTGGTTCAACATATATGCAATTTAATACACAACGATCGTGTTAATGTATTTCTAGACCCTATTGGTGGACGGAAGGCCCTGTGAAACCAATAGTGAATGTTTGCACTATATTTTTCAAAATTATAAATTTGCCCACAAAAATTTATTTGGGGAACCCTCGTACCTCCTACTGCTACATTTTTTAAAAATATTCTAACCATTATTGGAATATAATGCACCTAATTTGGCAGTCCTGAAGTAACCGCTTAGGCCAACTAGTCCGGCCTATCTTTTTTGTCTTCATGAGTCTATTTGTCCGACAGAATTTCAATAAACGCAGTGTACAATTTTTTTATTCGTTTCATCATCGTGCATGTTTGTCAAAAGTAAAAATGTCAAACTATCTAAGTGCAACAAAATCAAAGTTGAGTACAGAATCTACTCTTCCTAACTGCTACTACAAGTTTTCTACGAATAATAACGGAAAAATGGTTCTACCCCATCAGTTGGTCCTGTTGCATCACCATTATGGCTACTTGTGCCAATGTTCATGTCCTTGATATCGCCTTTGCAGAAGGTTGGAAAATTTCCAACTGCTTTCACGGTGTTAGGAAATTGATACGTCATAACCTTGGCCATATGTTCGTGCCAGGATCTTTTATATTTGGATTCTTCAGGTAAGTTTGCTACACCGACCTCCAATGTAGTAACTCTGGATTCAATAGTAGCGACACAGTTGTTAGATGTCTGTCTATAGAAAGAGTCCACGGAAATCTTACCCATTGGTTGGCCATAAACATCATATGAACGGGCACTAACTCCCGCTCTTGAACAAAGGGCATAGATGAAACTGCAATAGGCATAAGATCCCATCTGATCCCATTACCTCTGCAACATAGGAAAAATTCGATGACTAACATTGCATTGAATCTCCCTCTTTATTTCATACAAGAAGGTGAGGTGAAGTTTGTGAACTTCTGTGTTAACAGTTACTGGATGGATTCTAGACGCCACAAAGTGGTACCACCCATTCATTTTCGGAGTTAGAGTTTTCTTAGGTATTTTTGCTTCAACCTGGTTTGACCAACTCATCTATGTACATACCTACCCTAGTTACTGTCCCAGCGATCTCTTTCTCAATTGGTTGTTGTAGAATATAGCCATCATCACCTAGAAAATGGAGTGCGAGAAACTCGTCCTCATTGTTTGGAACATTGGGCAACCCAAACAAGTCATCGATAGATTTTGGTCTGACAAAGATAGTTTTACCTCTACAATACACGTGATCATAGCTCGGCCCACACTTTAAGTTTACATAGAACTCACTTACAATGGTCAGGTTGAATGGTTGCGGTGTCTCACCGAATTTTTTCCACCCAAGCTTCCGGATAGTTTGTTCGAATGGGGGAGATGCTTCAATTCCTCTCTCTATGTGATGAAGACATCCTTTGTAAGATTCATGGACCAACCTAGCCTCCTCGGACACCAAGGTACCATCTGAGTAAGTGTGTGGTGATGCTTTCAGCAATGATAGGGACAGTGAATGGTGTATCCTTTTCTAATTGGATTTGGGAGGCATTTCCTAAAAAACACATTGAAGCATTTCATCGAACACCTTACATGCAAGTCAAGTTATTCATGATATAACATTCTCAATAATTCTATTTCATATGCAATTGCTAATTAATCATACCATAGAGGCATTGAAGTGACTTACCTGATTTCGACAAAGATGGGTAGTGATGGAGATGGTATTGAGTGAGAGATATAAATTTGGAACTGTGAAAATAGGGTGCTGAGAGGGTTTTAAATAATGGAATATTTTTTATACACCGGTATTCTACATATACTGGTGTAAAACAAGGCCTAAAGCAGCTGCTTTAGGCTGCTTTAAATATATAAAAAATTCTATCTTATCCAACCCAATAGTAATTTTTTTTAATTCTATGTACCTAGCACCAGTACAATTACCGGTGCAAATTTAACAAAAAGCAGCTGTGTTAGGCTGATTTAAATGCCAAAAAATTAACATTGTCGGACCTGAGAGCAAAACAGAAATTCTAAGTATTGTGCACCGGTAGGAGTGCCGGTGTGTAAGTACAAAACAGAGTACCTACCTTATTTTTCTACACCGGCAATTTCATCTTTACCGGTGTAAAAAACCAACACCTAATAGAAAATTTAATTTAAATTAAAACACATTTCACCGATTCAATTCATAAACACTCCATTGAAATCACGAATTATACTAACCAATTCATAAAACAATATCAATTAAATACATTACACGCTAAATCGCTTAATGATCATACGATTTTTCACAAAAAATGGTCAAACAAATAATGGCCAGGAACTACCAATCTCGCTTCTACTTCAAGACATTGTCCCCACCTACTATTTCACCTCTCTCATAAACCCACAGCCAATCACCATGAGAATGCCTTCCAACAATGGGTTCCCCAACATCTTCCAATGTAGGAAATACTGATGGAAACTCAGGACTATCAGTTATGGCAGGCTGATCAATCTCCTCATCGAAGTAAAACTTCCCATGCAACACCACATAATACTTCTCATTTGAAGGGTCATTGATGTAAAAACCTATCGTGCCTGGGTAGCTAAGATGAACTTGTCATCTTTATATCCTACACGATTTAAGTCAACCAACGTGAACCCCATGGGCTTCTCAACAATAACACCGGAACCGTGTTCCACCAACGACACTTGAAGACAACAACCTTGAAATCTACATAATCCAACTCCCAAATTTCCTCATTCGCCCTATAGAAAGGCATCACAACAACAACAGGATGTTTATCTCTCTTTCTTGCCTGGCACATAGATTCAGATTCAATATATACACCACTATTTTGAGTGATGGTCTTCTCGTCCTTTACCAATGTTGAGAAACTAAAGCCATTAATGTCATAACCAAGGTATCGTCTAACGGTGCAGTTCGGCTTCCTCGCAAATGCCCGTAGGTTACTAGGCATCCCGTTGACATTACAACGATTGTAAAACCAGTTAACAAACCTTGAAGAATGCCCGACCTGAATTTTATTCGGGGGCCAGTCTGGATGAATCTCTTCCAACAGGGAAACATGCTCTTTAACATATGTTACAGTCTCGCTACTATTACGCAATACATACAGGTGAATAGTTATCAACTCAGCGTGATAAGGTGTATGAAGCGTACCCTTGGATCGTGGAATCCCATTCCGCCTTCCGCAGTAGGGTCCACATAGAACACTAATCGTTCTTCTTCCAACCAAGTTTGCTGCACAATACTCAATGATCTCTCAGTGACGTACCTCTGAACATTGGAGGCATCGGGCTAACTACGATAATGAACATAACCCTTGAAAATAGCCATGTGACGCTCAAAGGGGTACATCCAATGCATTCAAACAGGCCCGGACATACGTATCCCCCTGACCAAGTGTACCACTAGGTGCACCATGATGTCAAAAATGATGGGGGAAAATACTTCTCCAACTGACATAGAAAAACAACAGACTCTCGATCTAGTTCATCCAGCTATTGCCTGCAAATAATTTTCCTGCATATCAAGTTGAAGAAGAAACACAAGCGTATAACTGAAAATCTAACTTTCTCTTCCAAACACCCATGTATTGCTACGGGCAAAAGTTGTTGCATAAGGACATGTCAATCGTGTGATTTCAAAGCATTAAGATGCAACTCATCATTCATAAAACGACTAACATTAGAAGAGTAACCGGAAGGTACCTTCATTCCTTGGATGCTCTCACACACCCACATCCTCTCAGCAAATGACAGATTGTAACGAGTATGGAGCAAGTACGTGCACTTCCCTATTCCCTCCAGTGCCAGATCCAACCTTATACCAAGGTCCACTAAATATTTCCTCACATTCAAGCTATTCTTTGTCTTCCCGAAAATGTTCAGAAGCATCCCAATTAGACTTTCACAAAAGTTCTTTTTGATATGCATGATATACAAATAATGGAGAACTTCCAAATTTTTCCAATATGGTAAATCGAAGAAAATGGGCTGTTTCTTCCACAGTCCGTCTATAGCCCTGCCACCCTTTGATAACTTCTTACCGAGAAAAAAATTCAATTTATTCACCTTGTTGTGAATATCTACACCGGTCAAAGGTTTGGGTGCCTTTCTCCTCTCCTTCCTACCAACGAATGCAACCGCGTTCTCCCGCAACTTGTGACCTACAGGCCAGAATTTACAGTGACCCAAATAAATAGGCTTCTGCCCATTCCTCAACTGATGGTAATCTGTCTCATCCCAAAAAACTGGGCAAGCCTTGTAACCCTTGACCACATACCCGAAAAGGTTACCATATGCTGGGAAATCATTTATGGTACAAAAAAGCATCGCCCTCAATGTAAACTCTTCACCTTTTCAACCATCAAACATTAAGGCGCCTTCCTACCAAAGCACCTTAAAATTTCCTATCAAAGGGTCAAGATAAGTGTCTATGTCATTTCTAGGTTGTTTCAGGCCTGAAATCATAATGGGCATTGACACATATTTTCTCTTCATGCACAAGTATGGGGGAAGATTGTAAATGGAAAGCCTAACCAGCCATTAACTGTGTTTCGAGGACATATTCCCAAATGGGTTCATACCATTAGTACACAAAGAAAATCTCAAATTCCTAGGTTCGGATACAAAGTGTGGATATATCCTATCAAATTTCTTCCACTGGTCAGCATCAACCGGGTGTCAAATTATATCATCATCTTTACAACCTCCCCTATCAACACACCATGTCAAGTTTTTTGCATCATTTTCATTCTTAAACATCCTTCTAAGCCTCAGAATAATGGGAAGATACCACATACATTTGCGGGCACCCACCTTCTCACTAGCACAACATGCTCTCCACCGACAACAACATTTCTCTTCCTCTTATAATGTGATACATCACATACTGGACAAATAATCTTATCCTTTAGGTCACCCTTATATAGGAGACAATCGTTCGGACAAGCATGTATCTTTTCATACTCCAATCCCATCGAACACAAAAATCTCTTAGCTACATAAAGGTTATCAGGAACCTTGTTACCGGGTAGAAGCTTTTTATTCAAAAAATTAAGCAATTTATTCATGCTAGTATAGTCCATGACCCTACACTTCTCAAATTAAATAACTTCACCAAACACAACATGACCGTGTATTTCTCTTTCAAACAGGATACAATGGTGTATCCTTCTCACCAAGGAAGTTAGCCAAAACCTCGGGCCTCCCTCCAACCTCATTAACAACCTTCTCACACATGTCATGCAACATAGAATCCCCAAAACACTCTCCCTCACTACTAATTCTCACTTTCGGTTGTGATTTTTCCCCATGAAAGGTCCACACAACATAATCTTTCGCAAACCCCCATCTATACAGATGGAGTTTCAGGATGTCCTTCTTATCAGTATAATACGATTTCCACAATCACGACAGAGACATAATATTCGATTCTCTCGATTAAAAGCATGCTCCAAGAACTCATCCACGAACATAATATATTCATCGCTCGCCCTACTAACATTAGCATACACATGCTTACACCTCTCGATAGCTTGATACAACTCTTCATATCAATAAATGTCCAACAATCAAACTCAACACATTTAATACAATAAAATTTTTCATGATGACTTCCTAATCATGCAACATCATAAACGCACAATATACACCAATATTCCACATTACAATTACAACATTCTTAACATGTCCAACACTATGGGAATCAAAAGTCATAGCCTTATAACACAACAACCTTAAGAACAAATCACAAACTAATATCTACAATTCTACCCCAATCACCATCAAATGATCAAACACAAAATGTAAATATCTCTACTAACCAAAATCATACATGAAATCCTTAATATCCATAAATGGAAATAAAAAAAAAGGTATCTTGAAGGGTCTTCATTGTAGAGAATTCAATACCTTCATTAACAAAAATAAAATGAACCTCTTCTTCCAAAAATCCTATTTTTAAAATGCTAAAAAAAGGGTAGGTGAGCATTTAATGCGATTTTCTACTCCGGTATTTAGACTTTACTGGTGCATTCATAGCTTTTTAAACCGGGAAAATCAGTTACCGGTGTAGATATTTAGCCCAAACACGCGTATTTACTTGTCCTGCACCAGTACGATCAGTGGCGGAACCAGGAGTAAATTTTAGGGGGGGCAAAAATGAGATTAAATTTTTTTTACAACGCTTACATAATAATTTTTAACAAACAACGCTTACATAATAATATGAATACATAATAATTAGATTTTTACAACAAAGAACTACCACTGCATAAAAAACTACGTTCCAATACTTGGGTTGCTAGAACTAGAAACACTAACCGCAGAAGACAACTGTGTCCTGCAATGTTGCATACGCTGATAACGTTACAAAATTGGTTCATTATCAATCCCAACAAAAATCGCCTTCTCAATATGCACTGTCATAACATCATTCATCCATTCATCTCCCATTCTGTTGCGTAAATCAGTCTTGATATTCTTCATGGCCGAAAAAACTCGTTCAACAGAAGCAGTTGCAACTGGTAGAACTAATGTTAACTCACTAAGACGATATACCAGTGAAAAACATGTATGCCTAGTTGTTTGAACCATCTTTTGAGCAAGACTTCCGAAGTCCTCAATGGCCAAAAACTCATGATCAAGTTGCACATTATGAATGAAAGTACTAAGTTGTTGATGAAGGCGGGAACGATCTTCTACAGAGAAGTCACTTAGATATAGTTCAGCAAGATGAATTAACTTACCAATATCAAACTTCGAAAATGAATCTCTTGGATCAAGGCAAGCCATACAAGTGAGTAACTCCGTATTTGCTTTCGGAAATCGATTGTTCATTTCATGAATCATCTATCAACAACCTAGTATTCAGAAAATAAAAGGTTAGTGATAGGATAATTATATGTTGTTCTTTCATTGGGGAATTTAATTAAAGTGTTGATGTTTGAAGTGTATAATGGAGTTTTTATGGCCAAATTATGCAGTTAACATGGAGAAGAAACAGAGGACGGAAGAAGCATAATTTAGCATCAAGATTGAAGTGCAAAGGTGCAAGATTGAAGAGAAGAAGTTAGCAAGCAAAATGGAAGCAAGAAGTTGGGCTGAATTCATATGCTTAAGCCCACTAGTTAGTTTGTAATAAATACTCTTCCTAGTCCAAGATGGATTAGTAAGATATTTTGGTTGGTAGATTTTATATTATTTTACTCATTTTGAGCTCTATATAAATACCAAGAGCCAAAGTGATGAAGGAACTTTTTGGGGAACAACTTGTGTAGATATTTTCGGATTCTTCTTCTTCTTCTTGGAAGCTTGGCCGAGAGCCCTAGTTTTGGGACTCTTAAGTAGGTTTGATTTTTTTCTTGTCTTTTCTTCTTTGTAAATTCCTTTACTTCTCTTAGTTAATGAAATCATTTCTTTATCTTGTTTTCTTTGTTCATAATATGAGTAGCTAAATTTCTTAGTTGGCTTGGATTGATTCAAGGTTGATTCATAAAGTTGTGAGGGTTGATATGCTTAAAAGTGTTCTTGCAAGTCCCTTGTTGATTATGGTATAAACTTAGGCTTTGTGGGTTGAGTTTGATCACCTCAATTCATGCTAAGCTAGAGCTAATTAAAGTAGCACTTTCTTGTGAAAAACAGATAACTGATACAGACTGTAATAGCAGGAAAATAATCAACCGGGTAGGTAGCTGTCTTTAGCAAATACTTGGATGTCTACCTAAATTAGGTCCTCTTTGTATTAATTTAACAATCTAGTAAGTTTAGCAAATACTTGCTTGCTAGTGGGTAATAAGAGAGGATTTTAGGAGTTCAGCAAATACTTGCTCTTATATAACTAATTGATTTGCGGGGATAACTAATTTGTAGCCGAGGATCAACTGAAGAATCAACGAGTTAATCTAAGCCAACTTCCTTCTTCATTATCTAGATTCCTTTCACTTTATTTTAGTGCTTTCAGTATTTATGAGTTTATGTGTGTTTATGTCTTTGTGTTTTTAGTCTCTTTTGTTTAGTAGTTTTTAGTTAAACAAATCTCAAGTTTAGGCGTGGTTGCTAAACCAATTAAATCTTTAGGTCAATCAATAGAATCAAATTGTTCCCTGTGGATCGACCCTGCTTACCCTGTACTAGTTTCATTATTATTGGAGTATTGCAGGTTTTATTTGTGTGAGGTAAACGACGTTCACCAAATTGGCGCCGTTGCCGGGGACACGGTTGTTGATTTCTGTTGTTTGTTCTACTGATATGTGTGTTAGTTTTTCAGTATATGACCAGGTCTGATAAGCAGGTATTGGAGTTTGATTCTGAAATAGAAAAGACAGCCAAGAAGAATCGGAAGGAAGCTAAGTTGGAAAAGTTGAAGGCTGCAGGGGAACCTCAGTTTGCCCAAATCGAGACCCTTCCAGAGGCAGAAACTGAAGTTAAAACCGATCCTTCTCTAATGGCGAATCCTAATCTTAATGCTGACAATCCCTATATGTGGGAACTTACTGGTCACAGTGAAGAAGACCCCCCTACTCCCATCCAAGTGGCACCAACAGGGAGTCCCATTGAGATTAAGTTAGGCCTTTTGAATGTTCTTCCGAAATTCCATGGAAGGAGCACCGAAGATCCATACAATTTTCTGAATGAGTTCATAAAAATTTGCAAGGTGCAAAAGAGGCCTGAGAATGTCACGGAGGAGCAATTCAAGCTAGTTGCATTTCCATTTAGTTTGACAGGGGCAGCAAACCAATGGCTTTCTAGCTTACCACCAAATTCCATTACTACATGGAATGGTCTCAAGAAGCAATTTCTGGAGTATTATTTTCCCTCCACAAGGACTGAAACGTTGAAGAGAGAGATTTCTAGTATCCATCAAGAGTTTGATGAGCCATTAAGTGCATTTTGGCTTAGGTTTCGAAGGTTGGTGGATAGTTGCCCTAATCATCGCTTTTCGGAGGGACAATTGTTGCAATATTTCTACCAAGGGCTGACTTCGGTGAACAAAGACCTTATGAATTCAGCAAGCAATGGGGGATTTTCCCATCTTCGAGTGAATGAAGCTAGGGAAATTGTCAAGAAATTGATTGATTCCAAGAAGGAATATGACAGAGGTGATGTGAGGATTTTAAAGAAAGTGGTGGATACAAGCTCTTCGGGTGAGGATAAATTCAATGAAAGGATGGATAAATTGGAGAAAATTCTTTCAAAAGTGGTTGATAAAGTTGCTACTCCAAATACAAGCTCTTCTTCTAGCCCTTATGATCGTCCATGTGATACGTGTGGAACATATAGCCATACCACTTTGCAATGTAATTTTGCATTGGAAGAGCCACTTGTTCAAGCGAATACTATGGGGAATTGGAATGAGAGGCAGCCTAGGAGAGATCCTTATTCAGCTACTTACAATCCTGGTTGGAGAGATCATCCAAATTTCAGATGGAGAGATCAAGGAAACCCACCTCAACAAGCCTATGTTCTACCGAATCAAAGAATTCCTCAAGCTTATCCTCAAAATCAGCCACCTCCTCAAGTGAAGTCAATGGATGAGAAGCTAGATTTGATGATGAATATGCTTCAAGATCAGAAAGAGAGTTCTAAGAAAGCCGAGGCTACATTGGACGAGCATACCCGTCAAATTTCTCAATTGACAAATTCTTTGAATGAGCTTCGAATGCAACAACCTGGACTTCCTTCTCAAGTACAAATGAATCCGAGGGAGACAGCAAAACAGATCACTCTCAGAAGTGGAAAAGAAGTTGAGTCACCACCAAAAAAATTTGCAAGCGAGACCAATAAGGATCATCCTCAGCAATCTGGAGCAAACCCTGATTTGCCCAAACAGAGGCTGGTGACAGAAGCTGAAAATCTGGTAGGGGGTAATTTTGAATTAACCAAGGAGGAAACTCCGAGGAAGGTTCTGAATGATCCTCCAGTAAAAATTCTTCCTCCCTTTCCTCGTAGATTAGCAAAGAAAAAAGAAGAAACCATTGATTTCTTATCTATTTTTGGAAAAATGGATATTAACATTCCTTTGTTGCAGGCAATGAGACTACCACCAGTGAGCAAGTTTTTGAAGGATTTTGTGGCAAGGAAACCACAGAACTCAAGCAAGGTGATAATGAGTGAGTCGGTTTCGGCAGTGCTAAAAAGAGAATTACCTCAAAAATGTAAGGACCCGGGTATGTTTTCTTTACCATGTCATATAGGAGAGGTAAAAATTGAGTCTGCTATGTGTGATTTGGGAGCTTCAATTAATGTTATGCCCTTATCTGTTTATAAGAAATTGATTGGAGCTGAATTGGTAGATACTAGGGTTGTGATTCAATTAGCGGACCGATCTTGTGTATACCCCGAAGGTCTTTTAGAAAATGTTCTTGTCAAGGTCAATGAATTTGTGTATCCCGCTGATTTTTATGTGGTGAAAATGAATCATGATAATGGTGAGAATAATTCTGGAGTTTTGTTAGGTCGGCCTTTCTTAAGGACGGCAAATACTGTTATTAATGTGGGAGATGGAACAATTTGTCTTGATTACTATGGTGACAAATATATTTTCAGCATTGAAGATGCGATGAAAAAACCACTTGATGCTGAAAATATATATGCCATCGATGTAATTGACCCTTTAGTCCAAGATTTTCTTGAGGCTGAGTTCTTGCAGGAAAGAATGGAGATTCCATCATCTACAGGTGCTACAGAGCTGATGTTGAAAGGAAAGAGTGATAAGGAGATTTGTGAGCTGCTGTGTTCTTTATATTCTCAAGAAGAAGTTTTGAGCACTGGAACCACTCTCGATTTGCCCAAACAGAGCCTTGCCGACAGACCATTGCCTTCTGAAATTTCACCACCAGTTTTGGAGCTTAAGGCACTGCCACCAAACCTGAAATATGTGTACCTTGGGGAATCTGAAACCTTGCCAGTTATTGTGAGTACCAAGTTGGAGGAGTCTCAAGAAGAAAAATTGATTGCCTTGTTGACGAAGTACAAGAAAGCAATTGGTTGGACTTTGGCGGATATCACGGGAATTAGCCCTGACATTTGCACACATCATATTTTATTGGAGCGGGATGCAAAACCTGTTCGAGATCCTCAAAGGAAGCTCAATCCTAACATGAGGGAGGTAGTTCTCAAGGAAATCCTTAAACTTTTATCCTTAGGAATTATTTACCCTATTTCGGATAGCAATTGGGTTAGTCCGGTCCATGTGGTACCCAAGAAGTCCGGTATTCAGGTGGTGCAGAATGAAAAGAATGAGTTGGTTCCCACTCGGCTAGTCACCGGATGGAGGATGTGTATCGATTATAGGAAGCTTAATGCGGCAACTCGGAAAGATCATTTTCCACTTCCTTTCATTGATCAAATGTTGGAGAGATTAGCGGGGAATAAATTCTTTTGTTTCTTGGATGGATATAGTGGATATTTCCAGATATGTGTGAACCCCGAGGATCAGGAAAAAACTACTTTTACATGTCCTTTTGGCACCTATGCTTATAGGAGAATGCCATTTGGATTGTGTAATGCTCCGGGCACTTTTCAAAGATGCATGATGAGTATTTTCTCGGATTTGATTGAATCAAGCATTGAGGTATTCATGGATGATTTTTCAGTGTATGGGAATTCTTTTGAGATGTGCTTGAGTAACTTGGAGCAAGTATTGATTCGATGTGTGAAAAGAAATCTAGTCTTGAACTATGAAAAATGTCATTTCATGGTGGATGAAGGCATAGTTTTGGGGCATGTAATTTCCGAAAAAGGAATTCAAGTTGACAAGGCTAAGGTGGAGACCATAGAACAATTACCTTATCCTACCAATGTCCGGGAGATTCGTGGATTCTTGGGGCATGCTGGATTTTATAGAAGGTTCATCAAGGATTTTGCCAAGATAGCGCAACCATTAACCAAACTTCTTCAAGATGATGTTCCTTTTGAAATGAATGAAGAGCGCAAGCTTTCCTTTGATGTGCTTAAAGAGAAACTCATCTCTGCCCCGATAATGCAACCACCAAATTGGGACATGCCCTTTGAATTGATGTGTGATGCAAGTGATTATGCGGTAGGGGCTGTTTTGGGACAAAAGCTAGGGAAGGAAAGCCATGTGATTTATTATGCTTCTAAGACTTTGAATCCGGCTCAATGCAATTACACCACTACTGAAAAGGAGCTGTTGGCAGTGGTGTTTGCTCTTGATAAATTCAGGTCTTATTTACTGGGATCAAAGATTATTGTCTACACCGATCATTCGGCGTTGAAGTATTTGTTTACAAAGAAGGAATCCAAGCCGAGGTTGATTAGGTGGATTTTGTTGTTACAAGAATTTGATTGGGAGATAAAAGACAAGAAGGGTGCTGAAAATCATGTTGCTGACCACCTGAGTCGGTTGGTAAAACCTGAGGATGCAATCCCCATTCAAGAATTTTTTCCCGAAGAACATTTATATGCTGCCACAGGCCTCGAATTGGCCAAACCGAGCCCTCTTACAGCAGCATTGTATGGGAAATCTGCTCATGATCCATGGTTTGCAGATATTGTTAATTTCATCACCACTGGGGAAATTCCAGAAACCTTCAGCAATGCCCAGAGAGTGAAGCTCAAGAGTGAGTGTAAGCATTATATTTGGGATGAGCCATATCTTTGGAAAATCGGTTCGGACCAAATCATTAGGCGATGCGTTCCTGAAGAAGAACAAAGTAAAATTCTTTTGCATTGTCACTCTTTTGCTTGTGGAGGTCATTTTGGCCCTAAACGTACAGCTCGAAAGGTTCTTGATAGTGGATTTTATTGGCTAACTATTCATAGAGATGCTTACATGTTTTGTAAGAGTTGTGCTAGGTGCCAAATGACAGGAAATATTTCGAAACGTGATGAAATGCCTCAAACTCCCATTATTGTGTGTGAGATATTTGATGTGTGGGGTATGGATTTCATGGGACCTTTCCCTAGTTCCTATGGTAATCTTTACATATTACTTGCGGTTGATTATGTCTCAAAATGGGTGGAAGCAAAATCCACCCACACTGATGATTCTCAAGTTGTTTCAAGATTCTTGAAATCACATATTTTCAGTAGGTTTGGAGTGCCGCGAGCAATTATTAGTGACCAAGGAACTCATTTTAAAAACCGCACCATTGAAGCCCTTCTAAAAAAGTATGGAGTACATCATAGATTGGCTACTACTTATCATCCTCAGTCTAATGGCCAAGCGGAGATATCAAATAGAGAAATAAAGCAAGTGCTAGAAAGGACGGTGAACCCATCTCGGAAGGATTGGAGCAAAAGATTAGATGATGCTCTTTGGGCTTATCGAACCGCTTTCAAAACTCCTATTGGAATGTCCCCTTATAGGCTTGTTTTTGGGAAAATGTGCCATTTGCCAGTGGAGATTGAGCATAAGGCTTATTGGGCTGTGAAGGAGATGAATATGCAACCTCTCAAGTGTGAGGAGGAACGGAAGTACCAACTTCAAGAATTGGAGGAACTCCGTTTGGAAGCTTTTGATCAAGCTATGTGGTATAAGGACAGAACCAAAATGTGGCATGATAAGAATCTGAGGTCCAAGGAGTTCAAGGTTGGCCAGAAAGTACTACTCTTTCAGTCTAGGCTTCGGTTGATGCCCGGGAAACTAAAATCCAAATGGGCTGGTCCCTTTGAGGTGGTCTCTGTTTGGGCAAATGGAGCTGTTGAAATCAGAAGCATGGATACAGAGAAGTCTTTTCTGGTTAACGGTCATCGTCTCAAGCCATTTTACGATGCATCTCAAGTGGCAGTAGTGGAAGAAATTTCACTATGCCATACCTTCGATACTTGACCGATTGACAAAGTCTAGCCACAGACTGTAAACGAAGGCGCTCATTGGGAGGCAACCCAATTTTATTTTATTTTTTCTGTTTGGTTTTCTTTTATGTGAAATTTAAATAACATTATAATTTTGATGCCTTCCATTTTATTGTGCAGGGATGTGCTTGAAAAGGAATTACTTTGGGATTAGTTTTCTGGGGTTTAATTGACGAAGTGAAGAGGCTGAAGGGCTAATTTGCAATTTTCAGATTTGATAGGGTAAAACCCTTCTTCTTCCCCTTCAAATCGCAAATCAATTTCCTAACCTTCCCCAAATTTCTTTTCACCGTACTGAAATCCTTCACTCAACCACCGCAATTCCACCGCCACGCTGGGAAATTTACCGGCGAAGCCTGATTGTCCAGAAGAACCCATCGGGATGACACCAAGAATGCCCAAGAAGGTTGCAGGAAGAAAATCCAAGCGACAACCACCACAACCTCCTGTAATCGTCGCCACGGCACTACCACCTCCACATTCCCCTTCTCCATCTCCACCACCATATTCTCCACCTCCTAGCTCATCACCGCCGATTCAACCATCACCGCCATCAACTCCCCCAGACTCTACACCACCCGAATTACCTCCACCGCCACCATTGCAGCTCATTGCAGCAGAACCCTCTCGACTTCGACAAAAGAAAATGGCCGTGAAACCTTCATCGAAGAAAACCCTAGTTCCGGCGGGGAAGAAACCTTCTCAGAGGGGCAGCAAGCCCGACGCTACGGAGAAGGCGTCGCAGAAGTCCAAGAGTCGTGCTAGTGTGAAACGCAGCAGGAGAAAAGAAGGGGATGTTGCTGGTAGTTCTTCCGCCGCGCCGCCGCCTCCGCCGAAACGTGCAAAGACCTCAAAGAAGGATGCGCCACAACCTTCAACAGAAGCAACCCCTGTTCAGACCACCGGCGATCTTCCAATTCCACCTGAGATTATTGTGGAATCAGGGGAAGCACTGCTTCAATTCGAGGACCCTGATGTGCAAGCTCGAGCTCTTAAACGAACCAAGAAACGCTGTTCTTCGGGTTTACAATTGCAGGTATCTTCCCTTACTTCTTTAGGGGTTTATGACAGGTTTATGGAGTATTTTGATTCCATAGGTTGGAAAGCATTGTTGTCTTTGCATTCCGTGAACTTGTATGTGAAATTGTGTGAGGAATTTGTGGTTAGTTTCCGGTTGAATAAGCAGGTTGCTTTGAATGTGTCTGAGTCGTGCATTTCGTTTCGGTTGGGATTGCAGAACGTGTCTCTGAGCCTTAATGAATGGAATTTGGCCCTAGGCTTGATTTCTTATGCTGATTTAAATTCTGATTCATATCAATCTGGTTTTATTGGAAATTATGTGGATTTTCCTGGTTTTAATCCTGTGACTGCTTGGAAACTGTTAGCCCCTAATTGTCCTGATCTCTATGATTCTGCTAAGTCAAATATGCATTGGTTGGCTGACCCTGTTTTGCGATTATGCTGTATGTTTATTCTGCGCAATGTGCTTGGTCGTTCCACCACTTTTACTAAAGTGAGCCAACCTACTTTGTTTATTCTCTGGTGCATGCATTGTAAGCATAAGTTAAACCCTGGGTATATGTTAGCTGATACACTGAACAGTATAGCACATGATTCTGGTCGCCACATGACTTTATGTGTGCTTGTTGGTGTTTTGCTTGATAAGAATGTACAGTTGACTGTTCCTGCTTCGTTTGAAAAATTAGCTCATTCCCAAGTATTTGATTTAGAATACATGCGAAAGAGCAATTTGATTTATGATGCTGACAATGTTGTTAAGTTTCCTCAGCCGGGCCCTCCAAACCCGAGCTTATCTTCTTCCACTGCAGGCAATAGCACTTTTCTTGATGAAGTGCATTCCCTTCGAGCAGATGTGCAATCTTTGCACATGAAACTGGATGCTGTAGCTGCTCAAAATGGGTATATTCAAGCTACCTTAAGTGCCTTGTGCAGCACTTGGTTTGCCAGGAATTCACAGCCGCATCAACCTCAATCTTGAGTTCCCTAATTCCCCTCTCTGTTATTTTCGTTATTATTTGTTTGTTTTTGTTTATTTTGTTTTGTTTTATTGTTAGTTATCTGTTGGCTCTTCTCTGTTCCACTAAACTTGCTTGAGGGCAAGCAAGCTTTAAGTGTGAGGAGAGTGGGTTAATGGTCTAGGTGTATGTTATTATTGGAATGTTTAGGTGTCTTTTATTATTTGTGTGTTTTGTGTGTTGTAGTGTTTGTGTTTTGTGCATTTCTTTTGTTCCCTTTTTGGTCAAAAATATTCAGCATGATAGGAGTACTGGAATTGGCTTTGAAATGGAATAACTGTGCATGTTGAGAGAATTTGAGTAGTAAATATTATTGCTTGATATCCCCTTGAGAATTTGAGATGATTAACCCCTGAAATCAGTTGAACTTGAATGAACTTGTGATAAATTAGATGAGTTTGAACAAAGCCTAGCAGATAGTAAGGATTGAGCCTAAGTAGAGCACTCTCTACATCCAACTTGTTTTTGAGAGTTGTGGCAGCTAGGTTAATGCATGATGAGGTGATAAAAGGCAAATTAGGACTAACCCCACATCGTATATATAGCCATCCTTTATATCCCTTAGTGAACCCCTTTGAGCCTAACTTTTTCTTTGCTTTAACCCTAAAGTTGGTATAGTCCGAGCCTTGTTGATATCCTTTTCTTGACCCTATTGTGCATACTCTTGAAGGCTTACGTATTGAATTCATCCATGGTGTAATATTGCATATAAGGCATTCCACAAGTAGGGGTATGGATCTGAATTGTTGTTCTGTAATTATGTTCTGTAATTGTGAAAACAGGGCTGTTGGAAAAAGAAAGAGCATAACAGAAAGAGAAAAAGAAAAAAAAAAAACAGTGCTGTTGGAATAAAACAAATAGAAAGAGCAAAACAGAAATGTTGAAAACAGTGCTGTTGGAAAAAAAAAAAAAGAAAGAGAAAAACAGAGCACTCAGATGTGATATGGGAATTGCCTAGTTGAGATGGATGGTAAATATGTGATGGAGTATGCATAAGATGTTTTGAATGAACTTAGAGCCCGTAGGATCTTACCATGTTCATACACCCTTAACCCCATTACAACCTAAATAAAAGTCCTTTTTGATCTTCATGTTTTGATTAATGCTGCCACGGTATGTATTGAGTGAAATAACCCTTACTTTTGAGTGGATTGAGTGACAACCGTGAGAAAGTTCATCTTGTCTATTTTGATCGGGTTGAAAACAAGTTTGACTGATGTAGGGGGGATTGATTTGATAGTTTAAAGGGGGATGATACCAATTCTGTTTATGAAAGGAGACTTGATATCATGCATAGTGAACTTTGTTGATGAGCCAATGAAAGGAAATTTGAAGTGCTGAATATTTGACCAAGGTTTTGTATATAATTTTTTCTCTTTTCTGTTTTCTGTTTTCTGTTTTGGTTTGTTTTTTGTTTGTTTTTTGTTTTTTCTGTTTTAAAGTATGTTTCGGTTTGCTTTTAGAGTGTATTAAAAGATTGGGAATTGTGACTGAACAACATGCTTTATTAACATACTTGAGGACAAGTATGACTCAAGTGTGAGGATTTGATAGGATAATTATATGTTGTTCTTTCATTGGGGAATTTAATTAAAGTGTTGATGTTTGAAGTGTATAATGGAGTTTTTATGGCCAAATTATGCAGTTAACATGGAGAAGAAACAGAGGACGGAAGAAGCATAATTTAGCATCAAGATTGAAGTGCAAAGGTGCAAGATTGAAGAGAAGAAGTTAGCAAGCAAAATGGAAGCAAGAAGTTGGGCTGAATTCATATGCTTAAGCCCACTAGTTAGTTTGTAATAAATACTCTTCCTAGTCCAAGATGGATTAGTAAGATATTTTGGTTGGTAGATTTTATATTATTTTACTCATTTTGAGCTCTATATAAATACCAAGAGCCAAAGTGATGAAGGAACTTTTTGGGGAACAACTTGTGTAGATATTTTCGGATTCTTCTTCTTCTTCTTGGAAGCTTGGCCGAGAGCCCTAGTTTTGGGACTCTTAAGTAGGTTTGATTTTTTTCTTGTCTTTTCTTCTTTGTAAATTCCTTTACTTCTCTTAGTTAATGAAATCATTTCTTTATCTTGTTTTCTTTGTTCATAATATGAGTAGCTAAATTTCTTAGTTAGCTTGGATTGATTCAAGGTTGATTCATAAAGTTGTGAGGGTTGATATGCTTAAAAGTGTTCTTGCAAGTCCCTTGTTGATTATGGTATAAACTTAGGCTTTGTGGGTTGAGTTTGATCACCTCAATTCATGCTAAGCTAGAGCTAATTAAAGTAGCACTTTCTTGTGAAAAACAGATAACTGATACAGACTGTAATAGCAGGAAAATAATCAACCGGGTAGGTAGCTGTCTTTAGCAAATACTTGGATGTCTACCTAAATTAGGTCCTCTTTGTATTAATTTAACAATCTAGTAAGTTTAGCAAATACTTGCTTGCTAGTGGGTAATAAGAGAGGATTTTAGGAGTTCAGCAAATACTTGCTCTTATATAACTAATTGATTTGCGGGGATAACTAATTTGTAGCCGAGGATCAACTGAAGAATCAACGAGTTAATCTAAGCCAACTTCCTTCTTCATTATCTAGATTCCTTTCACTTTATTTTAGTGCTTTCAGTATTTATGAGTTTATGTGTGTTTATGTCTTTGTGTTTTTAGTCTCTTTTGTTTAGTAGTTTTTAGTTAAACAAATCTCAAGTTTAGGCGTGGTTGCTAAACCAATTAAATCTTTAGGTCAATCAATAGAATCAAATTGTTCCCTGTGGATCGACCCTGCTTACCCTGTACTAGTTTCATTATTATTGGAGTATTGCAGGTTTTATTTGTGTGAGGTAAACGACGTTCACCAGTTAGCATGTAGCAGTGAAAAAAAAATGCAAATCAAATCAAATAAGGTATGTAAATTATGAAAGTAATACCTGGAGAAAAGTATCAACACGAAAGAAATCACCATGGGTCTGCATTTGCGTAAGTCGTTTCCTACGACCACGAATTGTTCGTTCATCTTCCATATTAACTACCGAGATGTCATGATTAACACAAAATGCGTTGACTTCATTTAACAACTCATCCCAACCATTCTCTCTGTATTGTTGCAACTCAAACTTCATTGTATTCATCAAACTCACAGCCAACACAATATTTTGATTCTTTTGTTGCAAAGCATGGGACAATGCATCTACAACTCCCAACAAATGCTTCATCATAAGCATCACAAAAACAAATTCATAACTCTCCATTTGCTCAAGCAAACCGCTCGCTGAAGGTTTACTCATATTTGCATCACCATCATCGTGGACGTTTTCAATCAATTGCAAAATAGATTCCCACATAGTAATAAAACAAATAATAGTAGTGTAATGTGACCCCCAACGAGTATCCCCCGGCCTTCTCAAACTAGTCTCTTGATTTTGGCCTCTTCCACTCACAATATCTCCATTCTCCAATCCCTCTACAATTCTAGCATGTTCTAAATCAAGAAGCATGTCTTTTCTTCTACATGAAGCTCCAGCTAAATTCACAATCATACCAAGATAAACAAAAAACTGACACACAGTTCGATTATCATTAGCAACAGCAAGAACAACCAACTGAAGCTGGTGAGAAAAACAATGGACATACCTTGCAGATGAGTTTTCTTTCAATATCAAAGCTTTCAGTCCATTATACTCTCCTCGCATATTTGAGGCTCCATCATATCCCTGACCTCTCAACTTTGACATTGATAATATATGCTTTGCAAACAATTCATCAATAGCACTCTTCAAACTAATAGTAGAAGTATTACGCACATGCACTACACTAAGAAAACGTTCAAGAACGCATCCTTGTTTGTTGACAAATCTTAAAAAACCCCCATTTGCTCTTTTATTGATGCATCTCTAGCCTCATCAACCAATAGAGAAAAATAACTATCTCCAATATCATTAACAATAAGATTTGTTATCTCACTTGCACAGGCACTTGATAGTTCCTTCTGTACTTTGGGAGATGTGAGCTTGCAATTTCCAGGGCCATTTTCATTCATAGTCTTAGCAACAACATCATTTCGCTTGCAATACCAGTCAATCATTTCGAGATAATTGCCCTTATTCAGAGAATCCAGCCCTTCATCATGGCCACGAAAAGCCATACCTTGATTTATCAAGAACCGTGTCACATCCAAAGCGGCTGTCAAATGCGTGCGATATGCAATCTCCGATTCCCACCCATGTGCCTGATAAGAATGAAGGATACTCTGTCTTTGACGCTTAAATGCATACAATTGTTCAACTGCATCATTATGAGAACTACCCGTTACACCAACATGTTTCTTATATATATCAAGCGCTTTCTTCCAATTGTTAACCCCAGTCACAGTAAATGCATTCTCTCCATCTCGACATCCCTTATGTGAATTCCTAAAGAGATAGCAACAAAAGCAAAATGTTGCATCCTTTGACGCGCTATACTCCAACCAATCAAATTTTTCATACCACGAAGGTTGAAAACATCTATAGTCATTTCCCTGCTTTGTCTTTGGAAAAGAATGACCCTTAGGCTAGCAAGGACCTCTCAACACATATTCTCTCATCACTTGATCTCTAATAGAAACATCAAAATCCTTAATAGGTTTACGTTTCCCGGGATCATTTATAACATCATCCGAATTGAACTCAACACGAGAATGTTTTTGACTACTACCCTCTTCATTAATCCTTTCTTCATTTGATTCACTCGGTCTCTTAAAAATAGATGATCCACTACTTCGAATTAAGAATTTATCCATATCCTATTTGACATAAAATAAGAAAAATATATCAAATTAAATATGTATATGCTATTCAATATTCACAATTTCATACAAAATTATGTCTAATTAAATATGTCTAATTAAATATGTCTCAAAAAAATGTCTAATTAAATATGTCTAATTAAATATGTCTAAAAAATATGTCTAAAAAATATGTCTAATTAAATATGTCAAAAATATGTCAAATTATTCAAATCTATATTTAGCACAATTTCACAATTTCAACACAATCACTAAATTATTCATATCTATATTCAATATTCACAATTTCATACAAATTCAAGTTATTCAACATTACATAACAAAAATATATTAGTCCCTTGATACCTTGCTCTTGGTTGGTTGCTGATAGTGGTTGTAGAAGGGAAGGAGCGGCAGGCGGCGGCGGCGGCAGGCAGCGGCGGGCTGGCGGCGGCAGGTGGCTGGCGGCAGTGGCCGAGCGGCAGATGAGTTGGAGCGGCAGATGAGTTGGAGCGGCAGATGAGTTGGAGAGGCAAATGTGGTTTGCTGCCTTAGTTAGTTAGTTAGGTTAGGTTATTGAATTTTGTTTGGGCCAGTTGGGCTGAGCCCAATTGGCCTTTTATTTTTTTTTCAACCCGCTAAGCAAAACAAAGTCGTTTCACTTAGCCAAAACGATGTCATTTTGTTTAGTTATACCAAAAAAAATAAAAAACAATCGTCTTCTTCAGGTTTCTTTCCGCCAGCCGCTGCGCACTCCTCCGCCTCTCACGCCGCTGCTCGCCTCCACCTCCCCAGCCACTCCCTCGCAGTAAAATGATGACAACTCAAGGGGGGCGGAATCCGGTGGTTTCCGGTGGCTCTAGGCCTAAATTCTGGGCCGCCGGATCTTTGGGGAGGCGCTAGCACCCCCTCGCCCCCTAGTTCCGCCTCTGAGTACGATCACAGTGCCGGTGCAAAAACTAATAGTTTTGGTGCCATTTCTACAATAAGAAAAAAGAATTTGCACCGGTATTAAGAAAATACATGTGCGTGTTCAATTCCTACACCGATTCTAATAGTAACCGGTTTACAGATGCAATTTTTTTTGCATTTTTTAATTCCTACACTGGTAATTTCTCATTACCGATTTAAAAAGTTGTCCTCTTGGCGCCAAATTAATTTAAAAAAGGGAAATAAGTACACACCAATAATCATGTATTGGTGCACATGTTAGCAATTTCACCAGTACAAATACATATTCAAATAATACCGGTGTAAAATATTTAACGTTGGTATATCGATAGAACCAACACCGGTGCAAAAATCGATAAATTGTACACCGGTTGATAGGATACAGATGCTTATGTACTTATTTTCACCGATACTGATGTTAACATGATAAATACCGGTGCAATTAGTTACATACACACCAGTATACATGTACCAGTGCGCCTGTACCTATTTTCCTATAGTGATGAAGTATTAGAAGAGTCTGAGAATGAAGATGAAATTGAGAAATTAATACGAGATGTTTTCCCGACTCATGGTAATGCCTATGAAGTGATCTGGTAGGAAATGTAGAATTGGATGAAGAGCATAACGATGATGCGAAGAAGTTCTATAGATTGTTAGAAAAATTTATGGCTCGCTCTCGGCTACTTGTCTTTTGGACCCAATACACATTTGTATGAAGGAAGCAAGTCCTCTATGTTGTCCACAACCCTAAAACTACTTCACATTAAAACCCTCCGGAAATGGACTAATGAGTCATTTACAAAGTTATCAAAATATTTGAATGATAGTATATTTCCATCAGACTCAACACTCCCTGATTCTTATTATGAGACAAAAAAGGTTATTAAAAAATTTTGGACTTTCGTTTGAGAAGATTGATGCATGTGTTAATGATTGTACGTTGTTTTGGAAAGAAGATTAAAATGTTGATGATTGCAAGGTTTGTAATGCCTCGAGGTGGGAATCGGACAAACATAGTGGGGAGTTTAAGACAAAGGAGAATGGGAAGAATATTGATCATAAAACCCTTAGATGTTTTCCTTTGAAACCGAGATTTCAACATCTATTCATGTCATCAAAAACTACTTCTGACATGACATGGCATCATGCCAAGCGTATCAAAAATAGAGTAGTGAGGCATCCCGCAGACTCAAAAGGATGGAAACATTTTGATAATGTGCACGATTCATTTTCTACAGATCCTCGCAATGTTAGACTCGGTCTCATAAGTGATGGTTTTCAACCTTTTTCACGTTCACCTACTTCCAACAGTATATGGCCTGTGTTATTAATTCCTTACAATATGCCTCCATGGTTATGTGTGAAACAGTCAAATTTCAAACTATCCAAGCTTATTCCCGGCCTGAGTGATCCTGGTGATGCAATTGACGTCTACTTACAACCTTTGGTAAAAGAGTTAATGGAACTTTGGAAAGATGGGGTTTGAACTTATGATGCTTCAAGGCGGAAAACTTTACGTTGTATGCTGCTTTATTATCAACAATAAATGATTTTCTAGCTTATGCTAATTTATCGGGGTGGAGTACAAAAGGGAAATTGTCTTGTCCTTGTTGTCATTCAGAAATTCATTCTTTGAGATTATCCAAGAGCTCTAAGCAAAAGCAAAAGCAAAAATAAATCCAAGTATGGTATGATGAATTTCTTGTCTGGATTACTTTCTAAAGGTGTAAATGGAGAACTTTGTAGATCAAATTATACTATTTCAGTGGTTAATGATGTGGGAAATAAGTCAAAGCCAACTCAAGGAGTTTCGATCACTTCTAATGCTGAATTGGAGTCAATTCCAAATAGTATGAGTAATTAGTCAATGCAAGTTCAAGGAACTTCAATCATGTCTGATGTTGTTTTAGGTCATTACTAAATGTTATGGGAGACAAGTCAAGGCTAGTTCAGGGAACTTCGATTACTTTTGATTTTGATTTAGAGTTGTTATTTAATGATGTGGGAAACAAATCCTGACCAAGTCAGGGAAATATGGTGGGTTCTAATATTGATTTTCAATCATTCTTACTAAATGGTGGGGGAAGCAAGTCAGGACCAGTTCAGAGGACCTCAATCACTTCTGATGTTGATTTTGAGTTATTACTCAAAAATGTGGGAAACAAGCCAACACCAGCTCATGAAAATTCAACTACTTTTTATGATGAGACATATTTTCTTAACAACTTTCATTCTGGCAGTTATTTCTAACTTATTTACACATAATGGGAAAGATGCTAAGTCATTCTGTTTTGCATTACCTGATCATTCTATTCTTTTAAGTGTTCAAACTCAAACCTTTTTTAATGACATGCAAAATTAAAATATGGACGTTAAGTGTGAGTTATGTAGATCAGATATATGATACTAGGCATAGATTAAATAGGTGTCATGACTACATTAAAGAAAAAATGAATCTAACAACTAAACTAAGCATATTAATGGGAATTTGGGATTCTGGTATGTTTTATTCCATTTACAATTTTGACCACTTCTAATTTTTGGAATTTATTGTGTTCCATTCATGGTTATTGTAGATTTGAGCATTACAAATAAAAAAAGGCAGAGATTTGCAAATTTGACATTTAAAGTTAGGGATGAACCCGAATTAAGAAGTCATAAGGCCATCAAGTGGAATAGGTTTACTTCTTAATTGATTGCCTTATTTATGATACATGTATATTTATGCTTGCCTTTTTCCGTATATTTTTCGAGCTCGATATCAGCTTTTTTATTAATCTAAATTGTGGGGGGGGGGAATTTACATTTCTTAAGGCTATAGTATCAGAAAATATTTGAATTGTGTAATTTGTTAAGTCAGATTGAGTTGGCTAGCTAAATAATCAATTGTAATCTACTTCCTTTTGGCTTGTTTATTGAGAACTCAAAGTTGCAGAGTTAGCACTTGAAGTTAGGGACCAACCCGAATCAAGAAATCAGGAGAATGAAGATTCTGCAAGGCCATTAAAAGAAACAGGTATGCATCTATAACATCGAAGTTTCGGTGTTTCTTGGTGTTCAGTAGCTTTGTTTCTCACAGCTTGCTTTTAGAAACTCTTTACAAAGTGAAAGTGTATATTTTATGGCAATTAGCCTATTTTGAGCTCACCTCTGTTTGTTGGTTTATTTATCTTTAACGAGATTCAGGTGATTCAATCATGTCTGATTTATTTGGTAAATTGTTTTTCATAGATTTTGATAATGTAACTAGAAGGGAGAAAAGAGATGCAAATGCAAAGAATCAAGGTGTGAACAAGTGCACCCAAGTTACTAAACTAAAAGAAGGCCATAAGCTGCAAGTTGATCGTTTAAATAATGGTCCAGTCGGAGTTAATAAAAAAGAACTGGTAAGACACATGGGTAAACTTATCCACGATCGAAGTATTCTGCCAGTTCGAGTACACATATGGGATGAGCTTGGTGAAAGTGTGATGGAACATTTGTGGTTGTCAATCATGGTACGTAAATTAGTAAAATACTAATTTCAGAAATTACATGTTGCATGTAAGATAATTATCTTAGTTATTTTTGTAGAACAAATTTCAAGTTGATCATATGGATATACGACATGATGCAATTTCACATCACATGAAAAGGTTATGGAAAAATTGGAGAGGGCTGATGAAGTGCAATAATATCGATAAAAAAAAGCATTGAAATTGCACTCAAGAATGTGTCGAATCACATCACAAGAGAGGATTGAGAATGGCTTGTTAAAGAGCACTACATGAATGATGAGTTTAAGGTACCTTCCTAATTTTCTTTGATAAATTATATTGTGATTTATCCATCTCTATTCAAAATTTATATATTATTTATCATTGAAGAAAATTAGTGAACAAAATTTGGGGAACAAAGCTAACAAGAATATGATGCATCGTACTGGCAGTCGGCCAATTAAGCAAGTTGTTTGGAGTGAAATGGTATGTTCTGTTTTATTAACATACTAGCAATTTTATCCAATCAAGTTGATAAAAATCCATTGAATTAGAGTTGATTTCATGAGTAGGGAGGAAAGGACAGAAATGTTACATCAGTATATGAGATTTTAAAAAAACTAGAATGCAAAAATGTGGCACTCTGGATGAAGAAGTGGCAAAAATACATTTATGTTTCTCCTATTTGTATGAATATCTAGTGATCAATACACTTACTCATATATGTGTGTTTTTCTAAATTTTCTTTATTGTAAAGGATGAGATCATTAGTATTGAAGAAGATCAATCCCTATCACATTTTGATGTGATAGAGAAGGCTTTTGGGAAACAAGGATGTAATCACGTTGTTTGCTACGGGTATGGTACAAAATCTAAGGATGTAAGGGGACCTACCTAGTTGTGTATAACTCACCTGCAAAGTTTGGGATAAGGACAAGGAAATTAGTGAAATGAAAATTCGGTTAGATGAAATGGAAGAGACTCGAAAGAAAGAACATCTGGACCATGATGCTGATGAAAGAGTTAAGAGAACAAACAGATAGTTTGACACAAAAGGTGGATATACTTTTGAGAATGACACTTCAACGATTTTGTGGAAGTGCCGTCAATCATCAATTTAGGTATGAGTACTATTTTACAATATTAATATTGCATTCTAAATGTTGCTCAATATAATTGTAAGTGTTGTTGAATATTGACTTGCATTCTAAATGTTGCTCAATATAAAAGTTGTTCAAATTCTTTCGAACATTAGTTCTTGCCATGCAATAGTCAAATTCTAATTACTTGAATGATGTACTTAGGTGGAGCCTTTAGTATATATTGTGATTACATAATAGCTGGTGGTCGTTGATAAACAATAAATTGACTTATATTTTGTGGGGCTGATAAATACTAGCATGGCTTGATGATTCCATGTGGATTGATTTCCACTAGTACTGGTCCAGTTCAGTATACGAAATATGAATTTTGGGAGAGAATGCAGAGTAGCCTCGGGATAAATGATATAACACGCATATGATAGTTTAAATTCATGTCTAAATTAGTATAACTATTTTGTTTCCTTTTGCTCTTTCAGGTTATCAAAGATGAGTGCAAGTGCAATTCAACAATTATGGAGTTTTGGGCTACATTAACCCAATTTGATTGAATACAGTTAAAATTAGTTTCTCTTAAGAATTGTAGTCAAAGATCATTAACATTTTAGACGTCATGACTTATATATTGGATATATATATATATTTATTTATAAAAATTTGATGAATTGCAATTGCTAATTTTTATGTTCATTTTAGCAGATCATGCTATAATCAATAAATACAAAAAAATATTGTAGCAATTTAATGAAAAAGTGTATTTACAACAGAGTATTATATCGTAAATACTTGTATCTACAACGAGAAGATGTGTTGTAAATAAAATGAAGGTGACATAAAAGTAATTTTTACAACGGAAAAGATATTTGTAATAGATAGTGTTTTACAACTGAAATAATGACTTCTTGTAAATATACATTTTACAACCAGTGGGTAAATGTAATTGTAATATCAATTACAACCAAGCCTATTACAACCAAGCCTATTACAACCACACAAATACTTGTTGTAAGTTGTCTATTACAACCACTTTAAGAGTTTTTACAACAATTTTTTGATATTTGACTTCGATGTTGTATTACTTGAACTCTACGTTTAATTTATTTCATTTGAAAATATAAGCATAAAGTCTTAGTTAAAAGTGTAGTCATAAAATCTTTTAAAAATTCAAAAGAAATGGAGATGCATAAAAAAATTTAAATTTTATATTTCAGCTTTAAATTATTTTAAAATCTTGCATCGAAAGAGTGTTTCCTAGTTATTCATACACTTATAAATATCTACAAGAATGACGTGTGAAGTCAGTCACAAAAATAGCTAACGTAGGTAGGCCAGATACGCATGCAATGTCGTTATTACATGTCTGCGACAGGGACTTGCGACGTCGGCCACAATAATAAGCAACGTCGGTAAGTGAGAAATGCATGCGACATCGACCATTCATGTCTGCAAAGGTGACGTGTGACATTGGTCACATAAACAGCCGACTTAGGTAAGCAGACATGCGGGCGACGTCAGTCATTTCATGTCTGCGTGAAGGACGTGCGACGTCGGTCACAATAATACGCGACGTTGGTAACCAAGAAATGTGTGCGATATCGGTCATTCATATCTGTGAGAGTGACGTGGGACTTCAGTTCCAAACACAACCGACATCGAAAAGCTAGACATGCGTGCGACATCGGTCTTATCAGACTATTTACCTCGATTTTTTAAAAACCCAGGTAAAATGTACGTTTTACCTTAATTTTTTTAACCGAGGTAAAAAGATTATTTACTTCAAAAAAGGAACCGAGGTAATAGAACTTTTACCTCGGTTATTTTCCCTTAAGCAAAAAATGAGGTAAAAAGTGATATGAATCTCATTGCGAAGACTCACGATTGTGGAATTATTATCTTTGATCTAGTGAAGAGATCTGCAAACCCTCACTATCTCGCACGAAATTCAGGTGTCTAGCCCTCATGGTACGCCTAATCTCGACTTGCTCTCTAACTAGCCCTCAGAATCAGATTCCAAGGTTTATAGATACTTAACTAGCCCTCGGGGTTAAGCAACAATGGAAAAAGCTCGCAAGCAACAAGAGTATGGACTCAAAGGTTTTATATTTGATTGATAAAAGTGTATGGTAAAAATAATGTTAAAAATCCCCCTATTTATAGTACATAGATATGATCTTCAAGAATACGAACTAGAAACTGAAAAGGATTATGGCAGCTTTAAGAAGGTAAAACCACATTTAAATAGACTACCTAAAATAAATGACTATATTCTTCAACATAAATCTGATGAATATTGCCTTATCTAATATAATTCTAATCAAGTAAAAATTAAATATTCTAAATCCTAAAATAAATCCATGACCGAAACATTAATTCTTCCAAGGCTAACATGACTTAATTAATGGACCTTATTCTAAAATAAAATAAATGATTACACTACCACATTAAAAAAATCCAGTGGGAAAAAGAGTATAGTGTTATCCTACTAAAAATACTAAACTAAGAATTCTAAATAAATGATATTTTTGACTTCGTATCATTCCCTCTGAGTTTGAAAGTTTCATCTTCGAAACGTGAATGATCTTCAAAATTAAATGGAGATAAACGTCTCAAGCCATCCCTGCAAAATTCTGGTTATAAACGGTGACTGGATGCTGATGTGGCTCTAAACTCGTGAGAAAAAGACTAACCAGCGAGAAACTTAGCTAACTCGCGAGAAGCAGTGTCCGCTCGCGAGAAAATGAAAATATTGCGAGATGAAGAGTTTCACCAAGAGACTCGGTCGTGTAAAGTGACGACAGTGAAGTTCACGCACAAGAGTTGTGAGTCGCGTGTGTGGTCTTGCGCCTTCTTCTTTTTTACTGGAACGGTCTTCTGTGTTGAACTAGTCGGAGCAGGTTTGCAGATCGAGGATGCCTCTGATCAGAGCTGTGTAGAGGTCAAAGACAACTGCGAAGCTGGGTTGTTCAGAGTCGGAGAACTGGAGGTCGAAGAATGGATGACGATCAGATATGGAGAAGAGCGGTGGCAGGAGGCAGCTGTGGTTGGCGCTGACCGGTCGGAGATGCTGATCGGAGATAACAAGTGGCGGTGGCGGTAGGCTTCGGCGGGTGGGTTTTTCAAATTTTTTTGCTTTTTCTATTTCAAAAATAAATTCAAACAAAACTCAAAAACCTTTTTTTTCGGGCTCAGTAGATCTTTCGCTTTGCTCCGATACGAACTGATTTGAATCTCCTTGCGAAAACTCACGTTTGCAGAATTAATATCTTTGATCTAGTGAAGGGATCTACAAACCTTCACTATCTCGCACGAAATTCAGGTGTCTAGCCCTCAGGGTACGCATAATCTCGACTTGCTCTCTAACTAGCCCTTATGATCAAATTACAAGGTTTATTGATACTTAACTAGCTCTCACGGTAAAGCAACAATGGAAAAAGCTCGCAAGCAACAAGAGTATGAACTCAAAGGTTGTATATTTGATTGATAAAAGTGTATGGTAAAAATAATGTTGAAAATCACTCATATTTATAGTACATAGATATGATCTTCAAGAATACAAACTAGAAATTTAAAAGGATTCTGACAGCTTTAAGAAGATAAATCACATTTAACTAGGTATTTAAAACAAATGACTATATTCTTCAACATAAATCTTGAACGAATATTGTCTTATCTAATCTAATTCTAATCAAATCAAAACAGAATGTTCCTGTTTATTTTAAAATTGGAACCCATCTTGTTCCCTTAGATTCGAAAATTTTCTAACACTATCAAGGTTCAGAGGTAATAAATTAAGTTGTGCCCACCAAATTTAAATTTTTAGATCCGCTCCCGATAGTATACAAGATAGAACGTCACGAATCGATCCCATAACATATAATTTCCATAGAAAATCGATCATGCATTTCGCACTTACTACATGCATGTCATTCGTGCACGAGAAACAATTCATGAATTTGTGAGTATTTTAAATTACTGATGCACATAACGGCATCATTTTGTGCCAAACAATTAAACAAACATAAAAATGTATACATAGAAGATCTCCCATTACCAACAAACACAATGGAACTAGGCCTAAATATTGAGGTAAAGTTTATAATTTAATCACGTATGGCACGTTAGTTGCACATAAATGCCCTAGCCTGGTTGAACTATTCTGATCAAAATCGCATGCCTGTTATGATTTATCGTTCATCAAGCTTATATAGAATTTAGCATATCACATCCTTAACCAAGTGCTTCAACAGATTAGAGATCAAATTTTCTATTCCTTTTGTGCAAAACCTGTTTACATTGTCTGCTCTTTTGATTTAAGTATTGCAGATCACTCTTTTCTGCCTCTGATTAAACTCTCCCCAAAGCCTAAAATTTGGAAAATTGCATGGGAGAGGCCCTGCTTAGGTTTTAAGTTAAATGTAGATGCTTCATGGTGCTGTAATACTAATATGTGTGGGATCGGAATAATTATTAGGGATAGTAGAGGGGGTTTTAAAGGGGCTTATTCTTCATATACTAATGCTTTGTCCCCCTTGGAAGCTGAATTGAAAGCAATTAAGTTTGCAATACAATTTTCTACTGATTTGCCCTCTCCTGTTTGTATGGAATTTGACTGCCTCAGTGCAGTTCTTTTTGCTACTGATCCACAAAGATCTCACTGGAAATTGTTCTGCTTATCTGATGAGATTCACAATTCCCTTGGGGATATTAAACTTGTGCACATCTATAGACAGTCAAACCTGGTGGCTCATACTCTTGAAAAAAGCTGTCTGCAATTAAAGACCAACTCATCCTTTCACAGATTCTCTGTGCTCCCTAACTTGGTCCAGGGACTAGTTAGACTTGACCAAATTGGTACCCCTTCTTTACGGATTGCCAACTAGATCGGATGCTACTGATTTCTACTCTTTTCATGTAGGATCTTGTTTATGTTGCGGCGTCTCCTCATACTCTGGCCCTATAACCAGAAATTTGGAAGCTCTATATGAAGGAAATATTTGATGCTTCCCGAGCAGTGATGGTTAGTCCATTAGGCTTGGGAAAATGACTTCCTGGCTTTTGGTGATCAAGAGGCAAATGAAACTCCCGGCACCATAGGAAATTGTAATTAGATGAGGATAAACTCTGTTAGGCTATGAGGATGACTCTGACTGTCTTGTGTTTCGTTTATTGCGACTCACTAACAAGTTCGATGATTCTTTCCATAGCCTAACATTTTATGAAATCCTCACTGTATCAGACATATCTCTTCATTCCTTTTGGAAGCAATTGTGATTGCTTCAAGAGCTGAATGCTCACTCTTGTATATCCAACTAAGCTTCGGCTTCCTTTCCTTTTCTTGCTCTTGTTATTTAATGGCTAGGAAAGGCCTAATAAAATTTTCCCCATCCTCGGATGGATTTAAAAAAAAAAAACAGCATATCACAACATTGTCCATGAATTCCATTGTTGGGATAGTTCAACACTTTATTCATGTTGTGCGGAATGGAGAAAGAACAGAAAATATGAACGAAAATAACAAGACACAAGATTTACGTGGTTCACCAAATTTTGGCTACATCCACGGGAGACGGATTCACTATATCAGAATTAATGTTTACAGAGAGAAGAGAGACACTTTATATGCTGTCTCCACTAAACCCTAACAAACTGGGCCAAAACACAATTCGGCCCAAATCAACAGCAGTCCAATAAAGAGACAAGCTATACCGTCGGACCCCCGTACCAACCTGTCGAAGCGGCTAATACATATTCAAGGCATACCAACACTTTATATCAGAGTTAGTTGAGTGTCCTGATTGTAGCCTCCGTAGCCATGCTGATTCACATGATATCCATGACCTGCATGATTTGTTCATAAAACCTGCAACATTTTCCTTATTTCTAGGCCACCACTCAGGATAGCCTATGATCTTGAAGTAGTTCTTCAAGTGACCTTGTGCGCCACAATAAGTACACAATTGTTCAGGCCTCTTCACCAGTTTCTTCTTGCAACTTCCACCATTTTCATGTCTTCCAAAGACTCTTACTGCATGTGCAGTTCCATCCTGGATGTTTTGAGCAGTCTCATACCTATTTCAAGCATACATGATAAACTGATCATGCTGATTAAACACACTCATCTGAGCAGCCCTTTTTTTCTATATCTTTCTAACAAGAGCATGGGTCTTTCTTTTAGAGGCTTCATAATCATAATCTGGTTGTAAATAGCAGTGAACTCATTCCGTCCAACTATGAACTGGTGAGTCTTATCATCTCCATCCTAAGTTGTGGTTTCAAGGTACGTAGTAACCACATGTGTAGCAATCATATTTCTTCCTAGGCCTCATGCAGGCATATTGATCCCAAATTCCTTTCAGTTCGGTGAAGTAGCAACTAAACTGGAACCTTGCTTCAGAGAACACATGTCTCTTTTCAGTGTATTGATGAGAGGAATATTATTCTTTCCAAATCAATCTCTAAGTTCCTCCCATAGTGTCTAAGCATTAGTTGATAATACAGATCCCCGAGTAATGTCCTTGGACAGATAATTCAAAGCCAAGAAACAAGAGTGAAGCGTATTCACAGCTTGTAGTGAGCTGAATCAGCCTCAGGGGATCTTGATTTCTCCAGTCAAGAATCCTAGCTTGTCCTTGGATTCCGGAGAGATCATCATGGACATGCTCCATGTCAAGTAGTTAAATTCGTCAAGTAGCTCGGTTACCAACACCAAATTTGAATGATCCGAGCTGTGCAGATACAGCAGACCTCCAGCCTTCAACAAGAAGCCACACGATTCTTCATTCTTGGAGGCCTTAGCATTTTTTGGGGGACTTCGATGAACCTTCATTTGCCATGGATTCTTCTATAAAGTTGATCCTACAGCTTCAAAAGAGAAATAAATATTTGATCGAAGCAGTTACAAAAGTACCCATACCATGAATAAACCGTGAACAAAATAGAATGAAAAGAGAGGAAGTTTGGAACATTTTCAGATTTTGAATATGCTTCTGAACCAGATGCACAACTACTTATATAGACTGATTTACATCTGAAATCTAACTACCCTAACTCCTAAGAACCTGCAAGATAACTGTGAACAAGATTAATAGCCTAACTACTCAGAAAAGGCTAAGCGAGATGCGGATTAAAACTGATAACTTTTGAGGAATAAGATAAGGTGGTGGCCGTTGAAGCTTGGCGCCAAAATTTAATTGAAATGATCTCTGATCATGCTGATCGTGTTGTAGATGCTTCTGTGATTCTTGATAAAGTTCAAGTGCATTTTTCCCCATCTTTTTTAAAAAGTAACCTCTTTTTTCCTACACAAGGATCTCTTTGGTGATGCTTAAAAGTTTTATAGTATGCTGCTTCATGAGAAGCCATCTTGGTTTTCGGAGTTATGTTACGGGACGCTGGAGAACCTCGAGGGAATGATTTTGGAGAAAATAAAGTCTGCTGTCATCCTACAAATTTCTACATGAAGTTTTTTTTGAAAGGCTACAGAGTTTTAAGAGAGAGATTCTAGATGGCATGGTTTTTTTTTGCAGGATATCATTCATTTTTTTGCGAGTTCATGAATGACGAAATCGTGTCGATGAAAATAGTTAAGAGCGCTTGCTGTTTCTCATTACTATTGGAAGTTGGAGTGTCTGTAGTAAACTCGTTGATTTTTGAGGCCCTCGTGAAGCCTAAAAAGAATGTTTACAGTAATATCCCCTTAAAAAATATGATTGTCTGGTCGCACAAAAGTGGGGGTGATGGTTTAAATATTTTCTACTCTACTTATTTCAAGATTATTTACTCGACATGGATAACCTCGACAAGAGTTATTATCTTCACAAGATCGACAAAAAACCTAAGACATTATAGTTAAAAAGTTCGAACAAGTCATCATAAGATAGTATACTCGACATCTTTTGACAAACGCTTAGCATTTAAGCAAAACTCGACCTTGACATTGTAAGTTAGTTGAATCGATCAGTGTCAAAGAGTTCGACACAGGTCAGCGATATCAAGATAAGCGACCCTAGCTTAAATCCTAAATTAGAAGTCACCATCTTGGTGGGCTAGTTGATGTAACATCTTTGTAAGTAATAAACTCGACTCTACATGAGCAAGGTTAAGAGCTCAGTAGGTTTAAACCCAACATTATCCAATTTCATTTTGAAGATAACTCTCAACATAATTAAAGGGTTGTCTAACTTATAAAATGAGATTGAATGCCTCTTTATAAGGCGTGCAATCAATATAGCATTATATATAGTTTTTTTTCCTAACACCTTTAATGACTTAAGTATAAAACCTACAACGGGCAAGTTCCAATGAGCACCATTTTGAGGTATGAGAAAGATCTTGATTGATTTAACATTGTCGATGATAGGTTTCATCATTAGTCACAATGAGATGGTATGAGAAAGATCTTGATCGATTTAACATTGTCGATGATAGGTTTCATCATTAGTCACATTTTAAGGTATGAGAAAGTTAGATATAAAGAAGATAATGCAGCTCTTTTTCGTCATTCCTCATCAATCGAAGTTCAGTGCGATGAGAATCATCCTTGTTAATGTATTGAGTGTGATATCACTGCTGCAGGCAACCCCCTATGGCACCGGTCTTTGGGTACATAGGCACCGGTATTTTAGGCCTCCAGACTACCCGTGCCTAAGTATGGTGGTACTGCTGAAACGTAGTTACAAAGGCACCGATATTCAAAAATGGTGTTGACTAATGATATACAATACTGGTTAAAGTTATCGGTGCAAATAAAAAAATGTAGTGGTGCTGAATAATGATATATGACACCTATTCTTAATGTCGATGCTAATAATAATGTATTGGTGCTAACTAATGATAAATAGAACCAGTTCGTAATACTGGTGCTATTAATATTGTAGCGGTGCTTATCAGACACAATCAGCACCGGTAGAATGCAACCGCTGCTTCTAGATTAATAATAGCACCGATTCCATCTTACTAGTGCTGCTTGAAATGTGGTATATGATGCCAATATTATTAACATCGGTCTATTTTTGAACCGGTGCTAGGGATTAGTAGTATCATTTCCTTCCAACACCGGTATGGAACAATTGTCGGTGCTTGTTTGCAGCAGGTTTTAAGTTTTATAGCATCAGTATTGAAATTAGAAAACAGGTGTTGGGTTTCATTTTCATTTGCAATACCCTATTTTAATTTCTCCCTGCCCATCCGGGGTCGAAACCCGATCAAATATGATAGAACAAACTCATAGCAGCCAGCCAACAAGATAAAGAATGTTCTAACAAGACTAATACCAAATAAAAAAGAAATGAATGATCAACTAAAAATTTCTAAGAAAACAGAATCCTTCCACAGAGCAAATTACGGAATAAACTGTAAATATCATTGATATCCATTTTTTACACTGCCTTATGCTCGTTGAGGTCCATGGAAGTCTTGCAAAGTTTGGAATACTCGTCCACCCAAGCCAGACACCATCTATCGGCTACAATTGTTTTCTCCTTGCCATTGTATGTCGGTTTTTTTGAGGGAAATAATTGTTTCATTCATAACAACCTAATGATTAATTACGTTAAAGTATTTACTAAGTTAGAATTTAAAATGTATAATTTGTAATCTGTCCACCAACCTCGGGAATGTCTGTAGAGGTAGTCTTTAGCACAAGCTCTTCCATGTAGAAGAGGATGTAGTATCCGCATTCCCAACCACTCAATTGATTTCGGTACTGCAAATAAAAAAATGAGTTAAATATAATTGTGTTAAATAATGGTGGAAATGAAGGAACTTTTGGATTGAATGACTTAAATCGATGTTTGTGATTTTCGATGTGTAATCTTGAGGCGGTTCCATCTCCATCTAATGCCTTTGATATTCACATGTAATCCTGGTATTCATGATAATCTTTTAATGGTTAGGTAACTAACACTTGTAGACGTTAAAATTAGTACGAAGAAAGTAATGAAAGTACTTGGCAATGATTTTGTTTTCATTGATGTTTTTGGGTTTGATTCCTCCAGTCAGAGAGTCAAGGGTAAAAACTTCATTGAAATGGTGGTTGGTAGATGACAACCCAACCCTTGGATGGTATATTGGCTCGCACACGTGGACGTGAGCCACTGGACCATGTGACTTATTGGCACACCTAGACCTTTGGAGCCATGCTTTAGCAACCCTTTGCCTCTCTCCTTGAAGGCCTTTGATGTACAAGGTCACCAACTCACTATCTTGTTACAAGTAGTAATAATTAGTTAGTCTAAAATAGTTTATGCGTGGATAAACTGAAGAAAATTCCAAACAATTTCAACATGTGAACTTTAATGCATATTTACCTCTTCATCATCTTCTTCGTTGCTAGGGGGATCTTGGCCTGAGCTACTGAAACTGGTGGATACACCTCCAAACATAGAATTCTCAATAAAGCTCTTCGGGTCTGTAAAGCTTTCGGGAATATTTACTCCCCCTGCTGAAGTTATGCCCTTGACCAACTGCTCAAGGTACGAGACCATCGCCTTGACAACCAGCTGCTGAGCGAAAGGTTTCTTGGCCTTCTTCTTCTACGACGAGGAGTTGCTGCGGCACTTGCTTCTTGCTATGCCGGGGATAGCAACCGTTACTGGCATTCGGGATTGGGTACCTCTATAGCGACCCGGGTGATCCATATTCCCAGTGGTTGTGATCAAGATGTCTTCACCCAGACCCAAATCTAGAGTTCCCTTCTCCTTTTCCTTGTTCATTCTCAATCGCGGGTCATATTTTTGTGTTAGTATTGAAAAATATGTATTTACTTAAATATGAACGTATAAATAAAAGTGCACACTTACAATATCGTCCGTTATGGCCTTGACTTCCGGGGTTGCATATTCCTTGTCTTTTCCCTTGTTCGACCCTAAGTAGACTAGGGATTTGTCAGGCTTGAATTTTTTTGTATTGATCTCCTCTTCAATCTCTTCTTTCATGTATCCGTGGTCCTTTAGCTTCTTCCTCTCCTTCTCTTTTAGTTGCTCTATGAGCTTCTCCTTTGTAGCCCTGCTCCCATTCGGTCCTGTGTGGTGTGTGTATTTATTTTCCTTTGAATGCTCGCTATTCTTCTTTATTTTGTTTCTGAAAAATTGGAAAAAATTGTTAGTTATTAACATAATGAATTAGTTGCACAATATTTAAATAATATTTATTATGTCATGTGAGAAGTTTACTTACCTCGCAACCTGTGTCTTTCTGTGCTCCTCGAACTTCTTCCACTCATCCTCATCCATCCACCGGTACTTTTCCCACAGTTTGTATTTTGGAACTTTTGCGCTAGGTAGTAACCATATTTTCTAGTTTGCCACCTCGGATTTCTAGTTATAATGTGCGTCGCCTGCCTTGCTGGTCACATTCTTTCTCAACCTGCTCCACAGCTTCTCAGTCAATTTAGTTTCTATCTTGAAACTTGTCTGCAATGGTAGGGAAAATAATATTTAGGTTAGGAGCATGAACATATATGGTTTAACAGTAAAAATTAGGTATTTATAAATTAAGTATTATGAAATAATTTTGTACCGTAATGTCTCTTCACGCTTCCTCCTTCACATCCTTGGGACCCTTTGAAGATGACTTATTGCCCTTCTTCTTACTGCCGGTTCCCTTGCCCTTTGTGTTTCCGTCACTAGCTAACAAGCCAGAGGCCTGACTTTCTGTACCTGTACCGTTTGCCTTATGTCGCAACTCTCTACTATGGAGAGAGGATCTAACTTCCTCCAGAGACACGGAATCTTTACCAACAATAAATGACTAAACAAAATTCTCATACGAAAGTGGTAAAGACACTAGCAAAATCAAAGCAGCATCTTCATCTTCAATTTTCACATCTATATTTCGCAATTCTAATAACAAAGTATTCAATTGCTCTAGATGGTCTCTGAGTTGCATACCTTCCTGCATTCGGAGACCGAAGAGGCGTTGTTTCAGAAGCAGCTTGTTGGTTAGAGATTTCGTCATATACAAACTCTCCAACTTCAGCCACAGTTGTGCAGCAGTCTCCTGATCTGAGACCTCAGTGATGATTTCGTCCGCGAGACACAGCATAATCGTCGAGTGTGCCTTTTCTTCCAGACCCACCACATCGCCAGAACTGCTCGCGAAATCCTTCGTCAGCGGAGTCCACAAACCTTGCTGTTTCAGCAAAGCTCGCATCTTGATCTGCCATAAATTGAAACTGTTTCTCCCAGTAAACTTGCCGATCTTCACGTTCAACCCAGACATCTTTCTCCCCGATCAGCCCCGATCTGATGAGCCCAGAATCTGATACACCCACTACGGATCTCACCGGAAAAAGAAACCGCTCTAATACTAGTTTGTTGTGCGGAATGGAGAAAGAACAGAAAATATGAACGAAAATAACAAGACACAAGATTTACGTGGTTCACCAAATTTTGGCTACATCCACGGGAGACGGATTCACTATATCAGAATTAATGTTTACAGAGAGAAGAGAGACACTTTATATGCTGTCTCCACTAAACCCTAACAAACTGGGCCAAAACACAATTCGGCCCAAATCAACAGCAGTCCAATAAAGAGACAAGCTATACCGTCGAACCCCCGTACCAACCTGTCGAAGCGGCTAATACATATTCAAGGCATACCAACACTTTATATCAGAGTTAGTTGAGTGTCCTGATTGTAGCCTCCGTAGCCATGCTGATTCACATGATATCCATGACCTGCATGATTTGTTCATAAAACCTGCAACATTTTCCTTATTTCTAGGCCACCACTCAGGATAGCCTATGATCTTGAAGTAGTTATTCAAGTGACCTTGTGCGCCACAATAAGTACACAATTGTTCAGGCCTCTTCACCTGTTTCTTCTTGCAACTTCCACCATTTTCATGTCTTCCAAAGACTCTTACTTCATGTGCAGTTCCATCCTGGATGTTTTGAGCAGTCTCATACCTATTTCAAGCATACATGATTGTTGGTATGCCTTGAATACTGTACTCACCGCCTCTTCCCAGAATCTCCTTTCCAAACCAGCATTAGAGAGCATGCACCTCGCTCTCGCCAGCAATGTCTGATTCATCCGCTCAGCTACGCCATTCTGCTGTGGCGTATTCCTTGAATACTGTAATAGCTGCTTCTGCGACCCTGGCCTGGAATACAACTACATCTACAATTATGATAAGAATATAATTCCAATTCCAATTTGGACTGATGTTGATTTGGGCCGAATTGTGTTTTGTTCAAATCCTAGTTTGTTAGGGTTTAGTGGAGACAATATATAAAGTGTCTCTCTTCTCTCTATAAACATTAATTCTGTTCTGCACTTAGATAGGTAGAAATCTTGCCAATTTCTTGGCGTCTGTTACCTGCTACCTATTATAGTGAATCCGTCTCCCGTGGATGTAGCCAAATTGGTGAACCACGTAAATCTTGTGTCTTGTTATTTTCGTTCATATTTTCTGTTCTTTCTCCATTCCGCACAACAATGATAAACTGATCATGCTGATTAAACACACTCATCTGAGCAGCCCTTTTTTTCTATATCTTTCTAACAAGAGCATGGGTCTTTCTTTTAGAGGCTTCATAATCATAATCTGGTTGTAAATAGCAGTGAACTCATTCCGTCCAACTATGAACTGGTGAGTCTTATCATCTCCATCCTAAGTTGTGGTTTCAAGGTACGTAGTAACCACATGTGTAGCAATCATATTTCTTCCTAGGCCTCATGCAGGCATATTGATCCCAAATTCCTTTCAGTTCGGTGAAGTAGCAACTAAACTGGAACCTTGCTTCAGAGAACACATGTCTCTTTTCAGTGTATTGATGAGAGGAATATTATTCTTTCCAAATCAATCTCTAAGTTCCTCCCATAGTGTCTAAGCATTAGTTGATAATACAGATCCCCGAGTAATGTCCTTGGACAGATAATTCAAAGCCAAGAAACAAGAGTGAAGCGTATTCACAGCTTGTAGTGAGCTGAATCAGCCTCAGGGGATCTTGATTTCTCCAGTCAAGAATCCTAGCTTGTCCTTGGATTCCGGAGAGATCATCATGGACATGCTCCATGTCAAGTAGTTAAATTCGCCAAGTAGCTCGGTTACCAACACCAAATTTGAATGATCCGAGCTGTGCAGATACAGCGAGACCCCCGTACCAACCTGTCGAAGCGGCTAATACATATTCAAGGCATACCAACAACTCAATTAGCGCTTTTACTCAGCAATTTCAGTACTTAGTACTCGAATCAAGCACAGATGAGCTAAGTTTCTTCTCTTTTGGCCGTTGTCTGCTTTCTTGCATTCTGATTATGCTCGTGTGATCAAGCTAGTTGGCAATGAAGTCAACTGGACAAGACCTTCTTCTCCTATGCAATATCCTTTTTCTAGACACCATTCGCAAACAGTAAGGAGAGAGTAGGATTTTTTCCCTATTGGAACCACATACAACAGCTCATTCTACCCTCCTTTAAGATGACGAGATATCATCCATCCCAGGAATTGGTAGGTGCTGCTTCACCTTTAAAGTAAGCTTCTCGGTCTCCAAGTTTATTCTTGGAGACTGAGTTGTTGCATGTGATTTCTAAGTTGTGAATAATCTACCAGAGCTTCTGAGAGATGATCCTTTCTAACCCGCACGACATATTGTTTACGAACCATTTCAGATGAGACTGAACTTTCAACCATAACACCACCATTCTTGATCAAATCATTTAGGCGCTTCGTGCTCTTCAAGTTTTGAACTCTACTCACCCTTCATTTTTGGTACAACATTGTGTGAGACAAAACTCTCCACACGGTGGAACCATTTCGAGTGTGGATGGGCATGGGCGGAACTACCTTAGATGGTAGTAGTGGTGAGTAGCGCTTCCCAGCGGTTTGCAGTTTCCCAGCAGCAAGCGCTCTGTTTTTTGGCGATTAGTGTCGGAGAAGAAGGCAGCTCGGGGCCTTATTTTTTTTGGCCCAAACTTTACCAATATGACGTTGTTTTAGTACAAGTCAAATGACGTTGTTTTGGTTAGTACTAAACGAAAAAAATGAAAATGAAAAATCAAATTTTAAGTATTAGGTTTGTTTGGATTGGGTGAGAATGACCCAATCCACAATTAGAAATTGACGCTGCACCATAATAGAAGTGGCGCGCCTCCACCGCTCCAGTCTCCAGCCCTGCTCTGTGTCAGCCCCACCTGAAAAAAATTACTGATTCCACCACTGTGGATGGGGCTAAACTTCAAGACATGACGTCATTATTTCTCTCGTTTTCGCTAACTGGTGAAGGATCCTGAGGTTATAGTGCTAGGCAAGCTTTATAAAGAATATTGTACACCACGCTTTCTAGGGATATATTTTTGCATTCTAGTAAAACTCTTATTTTGGCAGCCTGAACTGCCCGCCCAACCCAAGTATGGCAGCCTAACTTCCCAACCCAGGCAAACTAGATAAAGTGAATTATACAAGCAACCGTACATAAACTCAAATTTATTGCTTGGAACAAAATAATGCACCACAACCGTACATAAAACTGCTTTAAGTTTTATGGAAGTGAGGATTTATCCCCATGCATGCGGGCATAAATTCTGGCTGTTTAAAATACCTACCATGCGTGCTTAAACTGTGCACAAAGCCACAAAATATTTTTAAATTATCCATTAAAGACAAACTGAAGAATTTTTAAAATATTATTCTCCACTTACATTAATTTGATTAAATACTTTTTAATTCTAGCATAAATATATTAAAATGAAATATCATCGCGATGAATAGAGATGACCAATTATTATCATTATTGTCTTGATTTTTATATCCCATGGCTAATGGCCTGATTGTTTTTTTACAATTTTCATTGATACTGTTTGACCAATATCTCTATCTACATATAAAAATTTTGAATAAAAAATTAATACCTAAAAAATAGGTGTGAAAATGAATCTAATAATATCTCACATGATATTTTTATTATAATATATATATATATAAGGTCAAAATTTATTAAATTTAACTTTCAAAAAACAAATATGTCAAAACTCGTGGAACAGATAGAATAATTTTTTCCCCAATCCTGTCATTGTGATGTTCTAGTTTATTTGTGATGTGTTGAAATTATTTATTTTCCATTTGATTAGTAAAAACATTAACATTGAAAGATGCTAGGCCTAATTAATTTAGTATATCTGTCCTCACTTAATGTAAATGTACCAATCGAATATTTTTTTAATCTAATATCAATGTTATTTGTGAAGAAATAATGGCCGTTACCCATGAACATTCTCTTCTTTGGAGGATAGCAAAGAGAAGCATGCAAAATATTAAATTGCAATACTATTCTCAACCCATACTTAACAAGTTAAAGCATTATTTCTTTGACTATTGGGGTTCAACTATGATGATCTTTTGGTAAGAATTATTAGGACTCAATTCACACTTCATGCTTGAAGCAAGAAGGAGGATTTCTTGGGATAAGTCTTATTTGAGAGCTCATGACCATTGGTGAACTTGGATTAGTATAAATAGGGGATGAACTTAGTAGTTCAAACACACCTTAAGCATAGCATTCCTTTGCTACTTGCTTTCTTCTCCCTTTATCTCTCCTTTGTAGTTGTATAAGCCAAATCCTCCTCTTTATATTTTGCCACATAATTCTTTCATACGTGGTAGGCAAAGCCTTATAATACTTTCTCCACATATAGTGAAGCTTCCGATCTCTTCCGGCCGTTGACCGAACCACATAAATCCTTGTGTCCATTATTTTCTTTATTTTATTTACATTTTCTTTGTTATCCATCTTTTTGAGCTAATAGATATCTCGTGGGATCTGTATTCCTAACAAATTGGTATCAGAGCCATATCTCATTTTTTGATCTATTAGCCACCAGGACGGTAACAAGAACTTCTATTGAAAAGTTTGACCAGAGTGTAATCTTTGGTATGTGGCAACTCAAGATGGAAGCCATCCTAATCTAGAGTGGATGCGAGCTAGCCCTTGAAGGAGTGGAGAAAAGACCACCGGACATGTCACCGGAAGATTTTGGTGATCCAGACAAGAAGGCTAGATCAACCATTATTTTAAATCTGTAACGAGGTTTTGCAGGAAGTTTCTAGTGAGAGAACTGCCAAAGGTATGTCGGATCAGTTGAAATCTACACACATGAAGAGGACAATGGAGAATCGCCTCTATTTGAAACAAAAGTTGTACATGTTGAAAATGGCGGAAGGTACATCTATACTCTCACATCTTGATAAATTTGATTCCATCATTTTTTATTTGGAGAATGTAGATGCTAAAGCTGATGAAGAAGATCAAGCCATTTTATTGTTATATTCCCTTCCCCTGTCCTTTAAGTATTTTTGAGATACCATGATTTATGGGAAAGAGTTGATCTCATACAGCACTACTGGAAATTGGAGGCATAGGCACCGGTACACATGTACCGGTGCTATAAATCACCTATTGTACCGGTATAAATGTCTTGTGTATTAAAAATTGGTGCCCAAGAGATAATAGAACCGGTAAAAAACATATTGGAGCTTAGGTCCAATGCTTATCGGTATAATGAAGATGCATGTGGTTAATTTCGAGCACCGGTATGACCGGTACCGGTGATGATAAGCGGTGCTCTAAAAAAATTATGCAGGAATTCATATCAATAGCACCGGTAACTCTTCCTGTACCAGTGCATTTTAGGAAGAAATAGTGGGAAAACATGTAGCACCGGTATACAATCAGCACAAGTTTGTTTGTCCCGTTGCTGAAATTTGTAAAACATGGGAAATATTTGAGCACCATTAGTATTTACCGGTGCGTTTGAATGAAGATATGAAAAAATGCAAGAAAAGTGAAAATTTTGAGCACCGGTAATTTCATTTATTTTTAGCACCAGTATAAATACCGGTGCTAATACTTCAGCTGCATCAATAGCACCGGTAATATATGCTTAGACCGGTGCTATTGATGCATTAAATGCTCACCTCCCCCCCCCCCCAATTTTATTGGGTAAAAAAAGGAGGAGGATTTTAGATGTCATTAATGGAAATTGGGGTTGGAAAGACATTGAATGCTCATCAATGAATTCCCTTGAAGGTATTTCATTTTTTTTAAAAACAATCATCATTTCAGTTGGAATATGTGTAGAATGATATGTTTCAAAAAATATCTTGTGAGTTTGGACATTATAATGTTTCTTGACACTCTTGATGAATAGGTTTTGTTTGCAAATCTTGTTGATGTAATGTATGGCTTTGATTGCATGTGATTTGAAGTATAGTATTATGTGATCATGCATGTTGCATGTTTATAGGGTGTGTTATGAATGAGCTTATAGTTACTGGTGTAATTGTATATTCCATTGGATGTTTAAATGTTGCAAATTGATTACATTGTAGACATACACCATGCCATTGAGAGGCGTAAGCATGTTTATCAAAACGTTAGCTTGGTGAGTGATGAATTTGTTGCTTTTGCTCGGGACTTCTTGGACTATGCTTTTAGTTATGAAAAGTGCATCATATATCCTTGTCGTGATTGTAAGAACCGTAAGCGTACTGATGATCGAGATTTGTTGCAACTTCATTTGTACATAAGAGGGTTCTCGAGGGATTATTTGGTTTGGAATTTTCATGGGGAGAAACCACCACCGGACGTGGTTGTTGGTAGCAAGGGGGAATATTTTAGGGATTCAAAATTGGATGACATGTGTGAGGAGGTGGTGGATGAATTTAGGGGGAGGCCATAGGTTTTGTCAAAATTTCTTGATGAGAAGGACAAACAATTGTATCCTGGTTGCAAGGAGAAAGACACTGTAATGTCATGTTTGATGGAGTTGTTCAACCTGAAAGGCGTTGGATCGTAGACTGATACTAGCATGGATAAGTTGTTGAAGTTTTTGAGTGAGAAGCTCCCCTTGGAAATGGTTTACATGACAACTTGTACGATGCAAAGAGAATTTTGTGCCCAATGGGATTGGAGTATAAAAAGATACATGCATGCCCCAATGATTGTGTTTTGTATAAGGATGCATTGGGAAAAAATGGTGACTTTCCCTGTATGCAAGGTAACTCGTTGTAAGCAGAGAAGAAATGATGTTGTTGATGAAGAGGTCGGTGTGAAGGTAAGGAAATAGGTCCCTGCAAAATGCCTATGGTACCTTCCTATTGTCCCCATGATGAAAAAGTTGTTCAAGAACATCGTGGATGCGAAAAACATGACATGGTACAAGGATAGGGGTTGTGTTGATGATGATATCATTAGTCACCCAGCGGATGGGGATCAGTGGAAGAATTTTGACAATAGGTATCCTAAGTTTGCTAAAGAACCCTGGAATTTTTGGATGGCTCTGTGTACTGATGGTATGAATTCATTTGGTAATATGTCATCGAAACATAGCTCATGGCCTGTTATGTTTTGTATTTACAATCTGCCTCCTTATCTGCATGAAGAGGAAATTTTTTTTTGATGTCATTAATGATTTCTAGTCAGAGGCAACCCGGAAAGGACATCAATACTTACCTAGCCCCACTCATTGAATATTTGAAGCTGTTGTAGTCAGATGGTGTCGAGGTGTTCGATGGTAATCGTGGGACAAAGTTCACTCTCAAGGTGTTGTTCTACACTATTAATGTTTTTCCTGCATATGGTAATCTTTTGGATTACATTGTTAAGGGCCAAAAGGCCTTTCCCTTGTGTGAGGAAGCAAGTGATTTTACGCAGCTGAAAAATGGTCAGAAAACTATTTATCTCGGTCATAGAAAATTCCTCCCAGCGAAGCACAAGTTACGATATGATGATATTCATTTTGTTGGGGGTAGGGAGAGGAGGAAGGCGCAAGGAATATTGGGTGGGTTTTCCATAACAAGGTGAAAAAAACTCAATGTTGTTATAGGAAGGAAGATATCAAAAGTGGTTGCCTTAAATGACGGACCTTGGAAGAAAAGATCGATATTCTTCGATTTTCCTTATTAGGAGACTCTAGAGGTTCGCCATTGTTTGGATGTGATGAATATAGAGAAGAATGTGTGTGTGAGTTTAATTGGTACTCTGCTGAACATTCCAGGTAAGACGAAGGACAGCTTGAATGCACGAAACGACCTAGTTGAACTTGGTATAAGAGTTGATTTAGCTCTTGAGGTGAAAGGTAAACAAACGTACCTACCTCCAGCCCCTTACAATCTTTCTATCAGCGAGAAGAGGTCGTTATGTGAGTGCATTAGGGGAGTCAACCTACCATCTGGCTACTCTTTGAATGTAAGTCGGTTTGTGAATGATGAATTACATCTTAATGCGTTGAAATCGCATGATTGTCACGTGTTAATGCAACAAATCTTGCCTGTGGTTACCTGTGGGTCCTGGAGGAAGTGGTGACATTCTGCATCATGCACATGTGTTTCTTTTTCAACTCCATTTGCTGTAAGAGTATTAGTAGAAAATAGCTAGATGAGTTGGCGAGCGAGGGGACACTTGTTCTTTGTTTGTTTGAGAAGTATTTTCCCCCGGCATTCTTTGAAATTATGGTTCATCTTGTAGTCCACATTTTAAGGGAAATAAGAATATGTGGTCCCGTTGGGATGCATTGGATGTACCCGTTTGAGCGTCATATAGGGGTCTTCAAGGGTATGTACACAATCAATGCTGACCAGATGCTAGCATTGTCCATAGGTGTGGCATGGAGTAGATCATTGAGTATTGCGCTTCAAATTTTCCTGGGAAAATGGTAGTTAGACTTCCCAAGCATGTCCACAATGGTAGGAAGAATGGTATCCCACGTTCGAATGGTACGCTATACACACCATTTAATGCTGAGTTGATAAAAGTCCATCTTTATATTTTGCGTAATAGTAGTGAGACTGCTATTTATATTGATGAACAAATGTCAATGTTGGAAGAACTATATCCCAAATGGCCGTCGAACCAGTTGCAACTTGAGCATTCTGCAATGTTTATTAAATGGTTTTATAATCGATGTAATAAAGAGGGGATGTCAAAACTTTGGGCATTTGCAAGAACACCGGGTTGCACGGTTAAGAGATACCAGGGCTATAATATCAATGGATACAGTTTTTTGACTACTTCCAAGGATAGCATAAGCACAACTCGGAATGGCGGGGTTTTTTTGGAATCTGAATCCATGTGGTAGTCGAGCTAGAGAGACAAAAAACCAATCATTCCCGTGATGGCATTTTATGGGTCATCGAGGAGATTTGGGAGTTAGATTATGTGGAGTTTAAAGTGGTAGTGTTCAAGTGCCGTTGAGTTGAAAATGGTGTCGGGGTACGTACCGAGATGCCAATGGGTTTTACATTAGTTGACTTGAATCGTGTGGGATATGAAAATGACAAGTTCTTCTTAGCTGCTCAAGCTCGCCAGGTGTTCTACATCAGATACCCAAGCAATGAGAAGTGGCACGTTGTTCTCCATGGTAAGAAGTATTTTTTTAATGATGAAATTGGAATTAATGTCAAATTGGATATCGTAGAGTTTTCGTCTACTTTCCCTAGTTTGGATGGCATTGGTGGACCACCTCTAATTAGGCGATCACTTGGGGATGGATTTTGGGTGGATGAGAATGGAAAAATAGTGGGTGGTGATGTTGTCTTGAAGAGGAAAAGATAGGGTGTTACATTTGTATTTTGCTCATTTTTGTATCCGCCAGGACTGTTTTACTTGGCCTAGAGAGTAGTTTTAGTGGAATTATTTACCTATGTTTGAAAATAGTATTTTCCTCAAGTAATTTTTAGAAAAAATCAAAAAGCATGGATATTCAGAGCACCGGAAAAACGTTAAATACCAGTGTTATTGACTTAGGAACCTACTCTATTTTGAGCCAGGGTATTTGAAAACAGAGTTTGAGCACCGGTTTTCAAGCACCGGTTAGGTACCGGTGCTCAACACTTAGTCTAAATTTTTTTCAGTTGCTTTCTGGTCCCGTTCTGAATAACAAAACTAAATTTCCATGTAGTTGTGTTGATATCTAGCATCAGTAATTTCTAGTACCAGTGCTCAACACTTAGTCTAAAATTTTGTCAGCTGCTCTCTGGTCTCGTTCTTAATAAGAAAAATAAATTCTCACGCAGCTGCGTGGGGTTGCGTTTATATTTAGCACCAGTGCTAGCAAATTATGCTATAACCAAACTACTCGGTCGTTATTTTACCTTACATTCATAACCACCTATTCACATCTTCTTTGAGAAAACCCTATATCCTTTCCAGAAGGCAAAAGGGCTTCAAAAAGGTATTGTTCTTTCACTCAAACCACTGCGGTGATGTGGAAATCTATTACTTCTGTGAATGAATCCTTATTTTATATATTTTTTATTTCAAGATCGTAGAAATTCCAAAAATAATGATCATTAAGGATTGTTATGTGTGAAATATGTTTTGCAATTAATTTTATTATATAATCAATGTGATGATATCCTTGTTGTTGCCTTTACAAATGACCAACGTCGTAATAAGATTATTGCTAAAATTGAGGAAAATTGACAATGCAAACAAAGTGTTTGATAAAATGCCTCTATGACCATGTATAGGATGGCCCCAAAATCCAAAACAAAGAGGCCTAGGAAAGAAGGGTGTTCTTCACTCGCAGAAGATTCGAACATTAGGGTTTCAGTGGAAAGTTTATTGTCGGACAAGGCAAGACTACTGGCCCAGAGCTATAGAACAAGGAATCATTATCCGAAACGTGGAATTGAAGCAAATCCACCCTTTTAAGACACTATTCGGAAATTGGGTTGGGAAAAGCTTTGTGCTACACTTCCTGCGTTCAACTTGACCATAGTTGCAGAGTTCTACGAAAATCTGAGGTGTGGATTGGGCATGGAAAAGGTTTTGTACTGTGGAAAATATGTCACCCTCACCCCCCAAGCCATCAATGAACTGTATAGATTGCCCAATGTAGAAGATGATGAGGGTGAGATGTTGGCACTAATAAATGAGGATAATGATTTGAATGAAGATGTATGGAAGTCATTGGTTAAGTGCATCACAACTGAAAGAACCAATGTGGATTCTCTTATGTTTCCTGGGTGGACGAAAATTCATAAGAAAACACTAACTCTGGAAATGAACGTGTGGTATCATATTCTAGCCTCCCATATCGACCTAGTCACAGTTAACATTGAAGTGCACAAGATGAGGATAATCAAGTTGTATGCCATCAAAAAGAAACTTCGTTGGAATGTAGGAGAGGGAATACATTAGGCCCTTACTGAGGACAAGAAGAAGCTGGGCTCGTATGGTTTTTGCAGCCTCATTTCTTCACATTGTGCATTGGCAAGTGTGCCTAACTATGATAATGACACATGGGGTCATCCTATGACACAAATTGCTGTAGAATCATTCTAAAAGATTGTTTCTCCTACCTCAGTACCATCGATTGAATCTCGTGTCTCTGCACTTGAGAGTGCGGTTGAAACTCTATGGGTTGATTGCCAACACCAGAGTAGATGGTGTGACCACATGGGGAAATTAATAAGCTACCAGTTTCCTAAAGTTGTGAAGGCGGTCGGTCCTTTCCCGTCCCTTGATGGGGACAATACAGCAGGCAGGGAGGTAGTGGAACCATTCTCGCATTATTATTCCTGAAATGTCCTAATTACTAAGGCTACAAATTGACATTTACATTTGGTGCTGTAGTAATACTGTGATTGATGGACACACGAATGATGACAATATATTTTTATTTTGGGTAGTTTTTCTAATGTTGTTGACAAAATTATGGCATTGCAATACACCTACACGCACCTGCCTTATTGGTTTATAGCACCGGTACATTTCCCTCTTGGCACCGGTATGGACGATTTGATCACCATCTTATCACAAATTGTAATACAATAACATCTTTTATTAATGTTAAAAATAATCTATATTTTGACACATAACTAAATACCATATATGATTTTGATTACCAAGGTTTACATGTTTTGAAGTTGCGGGAACACAATAAACAACATTTGGGGTTATTTCATAATTTTACAAGACTATTCCTATCTCGCAAAAGACGTCCTTCCATTCACTAAAATGGGTCCAATTTTCAAAAGTACATTTCCCCATCATTGATTTCATTTCTTCATTGCCAATTTTGTATTCCGACAATTTCAACTTTCTTGGAGGGACGAAATTGCAAAAAGCAAAAAGTTTACTCGTAACTCCAAATAGAAATTCGCTCGAACACCATCATACTTCTACACTCCCTAGTGTGTTCTAAAATCACTTATGTAATTCAATGTCAGTTAGAGGATTGTAACAAATTTCTATAAAAGTTCCCGAATTCTCAAAGTAAACACTAGCTAAACACATCTGGCTAACTCTACATCATATACTATCACTTTCTGTCATGTTCCAGTGGTGTAACAATTATTTTAATCATTTTTTTATCCAATGAAATGAAATATCATGGGTGTACGAGGTGGGCAAGTTAGCGTAATTGGGGCGTTTAGTTAGAGGGCCTTTTTTGCAAAAAATTAAAATTCACCCTTGGGATTACAATCAGTGATGAGGTATCTTTTGTACCTACTTCTAGGCATGTCATAAACCTATTTGATACTCATCATTGTGGATTACGTGGTCATTAGGGTTTCAAAAAAATTTTGGGAGCTATTGTAACTTTACTATAATATATAATCTGCTATGACAAGAATCTTAAATTCACATGCACACCATAAAATATATGGTTTTACAATCTTAATTAAACATAAATTTGTTATATTTAAAAAAGTAACTTGTTCTAAAAAGGTTGGGGGTATAAAGCATAAATAACTAGAAGTTGTAGGTTTTTGTAAAACCGGTAAGACCATCGTTACCGGTGCTCAATTTTTTGTAGGAAATGATAATATATTTGAAAATTTCAAACTTGGTTAGGTGGGAATTTAATTTTTGTGAGCATCGGTACGATGAGTTTAGGCACCGCTTTCAGATACCGATGCTCAACACTTAGAAAATTTTCAGGTCATTTCCCTACTATCCACCCATATGAATTAAAATAAAGGACAAGCAGCTGCGTGCAACTGCGTTTGGTGGATTAGAGCACCGGTATCTAGGTACTGATGCTCAACACTTAGAAACAATTTCGAATCATTTCCCCATTATCCACTGCTACAAATTAAAATAAATGAGACGCAGTTGCATTTTGTGGATTAGAGCACTGGTATATAGTTACCGGTGCTCAACACTTAAAAAAGCTTTTGTGTCATTTCCTCACTGCCCACCTGTATGAATTAAAATAATTGGCAAGCAGCTGCATGCAGCTGCATTTAGTGGACTAGAGCACCGGTATCTGTGTACCGGTGCTCAACACTTTGAAAAAAATATGGGTCATTTCCCCACTGTCAAACTGTATAAATAAAAATAAATAACAAGCAGTTGAGCATAGCTACGTTGAATGGTTATAAGCATCGGTATTAGGTTTGCTACCGGTGCTAACAGGTAGCATTTAAAAGGTGGACGCTTCCACTCCCACTCTTCCATCCCCACTCTTCCACCATCTCTAATCTTAGCTCAAGTCATCCACCACTATATCTCTGGCTTTAAGCCCCACTCCATCCCACCCTATTCCTCCTCCATCGCCCAGTACTCCCCACCACCTCCACTCTATCAAACTGGTATCGATGTTTCTCCACACCTCCGTCGCCCCCTATTCCTCCACACCACCATTGAATTATTTGTTCGCTATCTCCGCCACATTTTTTGTCCTCCACCACCGCCCGTACATTAAGGTTAGTTTCCACCATTGTGAACCTAGGGCATTTTACATGGATTTTGTTTTGGATTATTGATTTTGTCATTGAGAAAGTGGTTGTGTACTGAAACAATGTATTGTGATTGGGGTTTTTTAATCGTGATGGTTAATAACTATGTCAAAACCTTGTTGATTTTGTTCATGTTTTATGTATTTTGATGATTGGAGCTTGATTATGGCAAAAGGTTTCAGTTTGATTCTTCATATAGTTTCAGATTAGTGGTTTTTACTAAGTTAGAGGAAGTTTATTTGTTTGTTATTAGTTATGTTCAATGTCTGGGAATGGATTATGGGACTCAGTTGCTCTCTAAAAGTTTTGAACTTAGTTTGTATTTTTTGCTTTTCTATGCTTGATGGATTCAAAAGTGTTCAGCTTGATTCTTGAATTCAGGTATGATTAGTGGTTTTGATTATGTTAATGCATTTTGATCATCGGTGCTTGAATGTGACAAAAGGGTTCAGCTTCATTCTTGATATAGTTTATGATTAGTGGTTTTGGTTAGGTTAATGGAAGTTTATTTGGTCAAAAGTATTCAACATTTTTTCTATTTTCTGCATTAGATGCCTCCCAAGGGTAGGAAAGTGGCCACAAGAGGGAGCAAGAGAAAGAAGGGACAATTAGTCGTGGGAAATGTTATGGACGAGGAAGAGCCAACCATGCCCCCCGTTGCCCTGGATGAGACTAAGACCATTGTTCCAGTACTATTACAGAAATAGAATCCCAGAGCCATAGTTGAAGAGAATCCTCACAACGACCAGCCCCCAGCATCGACTGGTGATGAAGAAGAGACTTCATCCTCCAAACCAGGGACATCCAATAAGCGAAGGACAGATGATATTTCCAAGGCAGGGGGGAAACATGGAAAAGCCTTTGACAGGTTTGAAATAAAGAAGTGGTGAAATACATGTGGTACAACCACGAGCCAGTCGGTAATGCTGGCCAAGGAGAATAATGTCCCGGAATCTGCCCGGTTCAAACTTTTGGACATGTCCAGCACAAAAAACTAGACGGCATGGACAACGTACATACATTTTGCATTCCGACGTTGAATAAAGTTTGGGACACACAGGCATTGGAAAGACATCCCCGATGACACCAAGGAGGAGGCTTGGAAAGACATTTTGGTAAGAGAATTTCACAACCCATATATGTTTACATTATTAAATTTAATTGATTGGCTAACATATATTCACAATTTTCTTTACATAAACTAACATGAGTTTCTACGCTAAATTTCCAAAACACAGATGAGGTTCAGGTTCGAGCAAAGGTTGATCTCAAGACAAGTTGGAAATTTGAAAGAGTTTACGTACGTTGCAGCCAGCAATGCCCACCGTAACTGGATATCAAAAGTGGCAAAAAAAATTCATTCATCAAGTGGAAAAAATAGGGCAAAAGTTACCATACGAATCTTAGGACAAATAAAAATGGATGGAGGATAAGGAGTGGTACAAGTTTGTGAGAATGATAACAACATAAGAGTTTAAGGTAAACATTACATCAACATTTAGCCAAATTCAACATGTGTGTCATTTCGGTTCATTTTTAAATTTCATTATTTTCACTTCCATTTGTTTCTATTGGATAGAAAGTAAGTAAGATTAACAACAAGCACTCAAAGGAAAAGGTTTACACACATCGGACTGGAAGGAGCGGACACCGGGTTAGGTGGGAAAAAATAATTGAGAAAGAGAAGGAAGAGGAGCGAGTGAAGGTGGTTGCTCAAGGCTTGATGGAGGAGGAGATTGAGACTGAGCTCGAGACCAAGGAGTTTAATGTGGACAGGTACCTAATCTACCTCGAGTCTATCAAGCTGTCAGACAAAGAAAAATACACTTATCCGGCCAACTTAGCTATTGCAGAGAACATTGTAAGTTTTTCTGCATTAATTGATCATTAAAATGTTTAGCAATTCCACTTCGACTGATCTTGACATTTTTTGAAATTAAGTTCATCATTTATACTTTCTGCCTGCCCACAGATCAAAATGAATGAGGAGGCCGCTAAGGGCACATTAGTTTTCAAACCGGGGGAGGACATACTGATAGCGGCGACTAGCAAGCCGGATCGCCCAGGGAGGTATAGGGGTACTCCATCAAGCCTCCATAAAGAGGTTATCGTACCCCATCTATCAAGCAAATGTAGAAGAAAATGCGGTAGCAGCTTGTCCCCTGCTCCAGCAGTTCTACAGAAGAAAGCAAAAGACCAACCAGTGGTGAAGACAATGGTGTCATACCTCTCGGAGCTCATCAAGGGGATTGCTTCAGCAGGTGGGGTCCAAATACCAACTGGCATGGAGGATCCCAAGTCTTTCATAGAGAAGTGATTGGCTGAAGTGAGCGACAATATCATATGGTACTCCTAGCAATGAAGAAGACGATGAGGAGGTAAAAAAATGGGAGATCGTTCGTCGTTCTGTCTTTCACAACTTAGTCTATTACATAATACATTTTATATATTTCAAATTATTAACAAAGTTACATGACTAATGCAGGATGCGAAGAGGGTCAGTTTGTTCTTGAAGCAATTGGACGGGTCAAGGGCCCTAGTGGCAAAGGGATTGCTCCAAAGAAACCACCAGGGGCGTACATCAGCTAGTGCAATCGCTCGTGTCTTGATGACTGATCCAGTCTTCCATGCCAAAGAAGGATTTCCCTCTGATAACCACACATTCGCCGATGTGGGAGAAGCTCTCGGACATGTCATTGTCTGGCTGAAATCTTTAATAGACTATGATGTAGATACCCCCACTATAAAATAGAAGAACGAGGTTGTTAAAGAATCTGAGGAAAATATTGTGACTTCCTCGACATCACTGATGATGAGGTGAAATTGTGACTTTAATTAATAGCATATCATAAGAGTTTAAATTTATTTTTTCCAATTTAAAAACTGACTACATTGTTAACACAATTTGAGGATTCGACCACGAGTTGCAAGCGGATGAAAAAAAAGGCCATGACAGAGATCTCCCCCTTAAGATTGGTAAAGCTATCACATCTCATGACTAAATCATCTGCACATATTTGGAAATTTTACTAATCACTTAACATATGTTTTGTTTACAACTACGTGCAGATTGTAAACATGCATGCCTTAAAGGAGCATCCAATTATGAGAGAGTTCATCAACCATTGGAACGAGAAGGCAACATAAATGAAACGTAATGGGAAGGAAATATATTACAACCAGTTCCATGTATCAACATTTACCAAACCAAGCAAATATAGCCTTTGCATCCAGCAACTTTTGGAATTTGGATACAAGCTTGGGAATTGTCATGGGATGACATGGTTCTCAAATGCACAAATGGATTTAAGGATGGGGTGAGTTCCAAAAAAAATGATACATGTATCTTGTTCTCTAACATATTTGTGACACTGAATAACTTCTGTTGTGACAAGTACCTATGGAGTAAAGTGGAGTCCACAAACAATGGCAAAATCCAATTTTCTGTCTCCAACACTGGAAGAAATGACAACTTGCTTCAGAAGGAAGACATAACTTCCCGGGTTTGCCTCATCTAGGACTCGATGGTTAACTCAAATGCTGCCATATATTTGGTGACATACCTTAGGAGGTCAGAAATTTTACATTATAATTTAGATTGATATCTATTTTGTAAAATTCAACATATATATTAACTTTAAAACTATAACACAGTTCACACTGGTTCCTCATCCTCATTTGTCCCGGAAATGACCATGTCTACACATTGGACACACTCGCCAATGGTATTCAGCCTAAAGATTACATACAGATACAAGTTATTTCCAGGTAATAATTTTAGCACCATTAACCCTGCTTCTTCCAATAATAGTTTTTTTCTAAGGTAATAACTGAAACATGTCACGGGGCTGCGTGTCAATATGATAGGTTGAAGAGGAACAATGAGCCTTCACCAAATTTCAGCTGGTAGATAACAAACATCAACGTAAGTAGTAAGTATACATGGTTTAACATACTTTGTAAGTTTTCTTCTTAATGTACACTAATTTCATTATCGATTCTTTTATTCTATCTTAGCACCGATGACAAGGAGGTTGCTGGGAATGCGATTACTATGTCATGCGATTCCTTGAGAAGCTTGCCCTCGAGACAACTTCCGACAATCCTATCAGCGTAAGTATCGAAACTCCAACACAAATGATATAATATGTGTATGGATTACATTGTAGTAACCCCGTTATACAAACTAACTTTCAATCTGATCGAAATGCAAATTTTTCCAGAGGAGCAAGGCCCATACGAAAGCCTATGAACTTCAGGAGGTGGCGGCCAAGTGGTACGAGGCATGGGTTAACATTTTTGCAACGGTGGCCATAAATGATCCAGACCAATTTCTTGAGTGATGTCTGTGGAAGGGTGATGGGAATTGATATGAATTGATATGGAATGATGGCATATTGACATCGATTTCATTTATTCTTTTCATGTACAGTTCGGTCATTGTTATTTACTTCTCTAGTTGCCGAGTAAATTTTCCAAGTAAGGGTTTATTTATAATAAATTTTTCCCCATGGTTGATTTGGGATGGCACAACAATTTTAAAATTGACCCACACAAATTTTTCATACACTGAGCACCGGTGCTTCAAATTTGGAACCGCTGACACTGGTGCCTAAATCATCACTACAACCGATGCTATTTTTAAAATTACCGGTGCTATAAATCATAAATACTACAAGTCCTATTTTTAAAATAAATGATACTTAGAAACACCAGAAAACCTTCTTTACTGGTGCTAGAATATGATCACTGGTACATATATTTACTACCGGTGCTCAAAAACTGTACTAGGCATGTCAATGTTTTTTACTAGTAATTTAATTTCTAAGCATTGGTTCACATCATACTAGTACTCAACATTTAGCACTGGTACTAGTTCTTACTATCGGTGCTAGAAAATTATACCTAGCCAACATATTTGTGCACCTGTAGTGCAGTAGTATAAAATCTGCATTAAAATTTAAAGAGCAGATTGATAGGGACATTACGGGGGATTCAAGTGGAACTTATGCTAAGGGTTTTTTTGTGAGGGGTAGAGGTGAAAATAGAGAGTCTGAAGGTGGTAGATCCAAAGAGAGGTCGAAATCTAGATACAAAAATAAAATTTGCAACTATTGCAAGAAAAGGGGGCACATTAAGGCAGACTGTTTTAAATTAAAAAATAAAGAAAAATATAAAAATGAGCAGAATAGCAGCAATGCTAGTGAAACTGGTGTAGCAGAAGATGAGAGTGATGGAATCATATTTGTGGCCATGGATAATAAATCAAGGTCTTCTAGTAAGTGGCTCTTAGATTCAGGTTGTTCTTACCACATGAGTTATGATAGGGGGTGTTTTTCCACTTATGAAGGGTGGGATGGTGGAATTGTTTTGATGGGTAATAATTCCCCTTTTAAGGTTGTTGATAGAGGAACAATTCAAATGAAAGTGTACGATGGCATTGTTAGGACACTCACTAATGTTAGGCATGTTCCTGACTTAAAGAAAATCTCATCTCTCTTGGAACTCTTGATACTATCGGGTACAGATATTCAGGTGATGGTGGAATTCTGAAAATCTTTAAAGGTGTTCTTGTGCTAATGAAGGCTTGTAGAATTGGCACTTTGTATGTTTTGCAGAGATCTACAGTTACTGGGGCAGTGTCTATCTCAATTTCCTCAGACGAAAACATCACCAAATTGTGGCATATGCAGTTGGGATATATGGGTGAGAAAGGCTTAACAGTGTTAAGCAAGAGAGGTATACTTTGTGGTCAAAGTACTGGTAAGTTCGACTTTTGTGAACACTGTATTTTTGGAAAGCAGAAAAGAGTTAGCTTTCATTCACCTGCAGTTCGTAAAATAAAAGGTACTTTAGATTACATTCATTCTGATATTTGGGGGCCCTCTCGTTGGTAAAATGGTAAAATGGTAACACCGTGGAACATTTGGGCGGGTGACATAAAAGTGCACCCTCCCGTACTATAATGTAAGGGCCCTATCGTGTTCCTTCTAAGAGTGGTACAAGATATATGCTTACTTTTATTATGATTATTTGAGAAAAGTTTGGATATATTTTTTTAATCTTAAAAGTGGTGTTTTACATTTAAACAATGGAAGACTCTGATTGAAAAACAAACAGGAAACAAATTAAGCAACTGGAACTGACAATGGGTTGGAATTTTGTGGAAATGAATTCAGTGATTTATGCAAAAATGAAGTAATAGCTCGACATCGTACTATTAGAATGATGCCTCAATAGAATGATATGGCAGAGCGGATGAATCGTACTCTTTTGGAAAGAGCTCAGTGCATGATCTCAAATGCCAAGTTGACATTAGAATTTTGGGCAGAAGCCATATCTATGGTTTGTCACATCGTCAACCGCTCTCCATGTGCTCCTCTTGATTTCAAGACTCCGGAGGAAGTTTGGTCAGGTACTCCTGCTGATTACTCTAATTGAAGAATATTTGGGTGTCCAGCTTATATGCATGTTAACGAGGGAAAGCTAGAGCCTAGGGCTAAGAAATGTATTTTCCTCGGTTATGCTTCAGGGGTGAAAGGATATAAATTGTGGTATCCTGATCCCAAATCAACCAAATTTGTAATGACTAGAGAAGTTACATTTGATGAATATTATATGTTACATCTTAGAAATGAGTCTTGTAATCTTTGTGATTCAGAAGAAGAAGATAGTGCACAAAAGCAGGTGGATTTAGAGATTGGTGGTTCTTCCGGGATAAACCCAACCAAAGAAGTGGTTGAAGAATCTGATCATGAACATGCTGAAGATCAACTGGGAGATGAGGATTATTCCATTGGCAGAGATAGACCGAGAGGTGACATTCGGTGGCACAGGAAACAGGTGGAGACGAGGAACCTTCCACATATTCAGAGGTAGTTTCAAGTGCTAATTTAGACAAATGGTTGGTGGCTACGAACGAATGGAATCTCTACACAAGAATAGAACATGGGATCTTGTGGTGCCACCAAAAGGAAAGAAAATTGTTGGTTGCAAATGGGTTTTCAAGAGAAAGAAAGATACTTCAGGTGTTGATAATACAAGGTACAAAGCACGATTGGTTGCAAAGGGCTACATCCAGGTACAAGGTGTAGATTTCAATGATGTTTTCTCACCTATTGTGAAACATAGCTCTATTCGTGTATTTCTTGCTTTGGTTGCCATGTATAATCTGGAGTTAGAACAGCTGGATGTCAAGACAGGTTTCTTACATGGTGAATTAGATGCACATACTTATATGAGTCAACCTAAAGGTTTTGAAGTTCAAGATAAGGAAGACCGGGTTTTCTTGTTGAAGAAATGCTTGTATGGATTAAAGCAGTCTCCAAGACAATGGTATAAGAGGTTTGATTCATTTATGTTGGGTCATGGTTTCTCCAGGAGCATTTATGATAGTTGTGTTTACTTCAGGAAGTTACAATATATCTCATTCATTTATTTGCTATAATATGTTGATGACATGCTCAGTGCGGCTAAGAATCTTGTAGAAATTCATGAGTGTAAGGTCTTCTTGAATAGTGAATTTGAGATGAAAGATTTGGGTGCAACTAAGAAGATTTTTAGTATGGAGATAAGAAGAGATCGAAGAGTTAGAAAGTTGTACCTGACCCAGCAGAGTTACCTTAAGATATTTTTGAAGCGATTTGGCATGCATGATACCAAACCAATTAGCACTCCTCTTGGTAGCCATTTTAGGCTATCTTCTACCCAATCACTAAAAACAGAGGAAGAAGAAGGTTATATGGCTAGAGTTCCTTATTCAAATGCAGTTGTGAGTATAATGGTCTGTACTCGCCCTTATATCTCACAAGCTACTATTGTTGTTAGCAGGTATATGGCCAATCCGGGAATATCACATTGGCAAGCCATGAAGTGGATTCTTAGATACTTAATGGGTACTTCGAACATGTGTTTGGAGTTTGGTTGAACCAATGACACTCTGGTTTGTTGTGTAGATTCAGACTTTTCCGGTGATCTTGATAAGAGCAGGTCTCTTACAGGTTATGTATTTTGCATTGGAGGTTGTGTAATTAACAGGAAAGCTAATCTACAACATGTAGTTGCTTTATCTACTACTGAGGCAGAATATATGGTAGTCACAGAGGCTATCAATGAAGCTTTATGGTTGAGAGGTCTCTTCGAAGAATTAACTCTACAACAGAGAGTTACTACCATTCACTGTGATAGTCAAATACTTGACTAGAGATCAGATGTATCATGAGCGGACAAAGCATATTGATATTAAATACCACTTTATTCGTGATATCAGTGCACAGAAGAAGGTCTTTGTTCATAAAACCAATACAAAAGATAATCCTACTGATATGTTAATTAAGGCTCTTCCCTATTTCAAGTTAAAGCAGTGCTTGGACTTGATTGGTGCTCATTGTTGGTAATTCGGCCCAATGAGGGCCATGCCTGGGGAGGTTGAGTAAGCTATTACTTTTGGGGTTCATACCAAGGTGGAGATTTGTGAAGAAAGAATGGTTTTCACCCATGAACATTCTCTTCTTTGGAGGATAGCAACGAGAAGCATACAAGGCATCAAATTGAGACATTATTCTCATCCCATGCTTAGAAAGTTGAAGCATTATTTCTTTGACTATTAGGGTTCAACTATGATGATCTTTTGGAAAGAATCATTTGGACTCAATATTCACAATCCATGCTTGAAGCAAGAAGGAAGATTTCTTGGGATTTTGGGATAAGTTTTGTTTGAGAGCTCTTAGCCATTGGTGAACTTGGAGTACTATAATTAGGGGGTTAACTAAGTAGTTCAAACACACCTCAAGGATAGCATTCCTTTGCTACTTGCTTTCTTCTCCCTTTAGCTCTCCTTTGTAGTTGTAGAAGCCAAAGTCCTCCTCTTTATATTTTGCCACATAATTCCTTCATGGGTGGTAGACAAAGCCTTGTAATACTTTCTCCACATATAGTGAAACTTCCAATCTCTTCCGACCGTGGATGTAGGCCAACTTGATCGAACCACGTAAATCCTTGTGTTCATTACTTCCTTTATTTTCTTTATGTTTTCTTTGTTATCCATCTTTTTGAGCTAATAGATACCTCGTGGTATTCGTATTCCTAACATTATTTGATTAATTAATAACTTAAATCAATAATGATTATGTTTCCAACTCTGTAATAAGGAGATCTTCCTCCAACAAAGGACAACCAAGGCTAGTGAGAAACTGAAGAAGCTGTGGAACAAGAATCATGAGAAGAAGATGACCGAGGTGATGTAGAGGGCATCACATGTGAATTAGGGCTCCAAAATTTTATATAGGCCTTTTACTTGATCCGGAACTTAAGGATATTAACTAAAATGTTGACTTTCAGAAAAACCCTTATATATATATAAGAAGTTGATCTACTAGACTTATTAATGATCACTCTATTGGATTAGAGGTACATAGGTACTGATATGTCATTGGAAGAGCAATATCGGTGTTTGGAATATTATATGCACCGGTTATGGGACCAACTAATAGACACTAGTGTAGGAGTGACCTATCTAAGGCGGTTCAATCGGCAATTTAAAGGCACTTCTTAGGTGCCTTTATTGGTTCTGCCTTAGATCATACCAAAACTAAGGCATTTCACTAAACCTCAAATCTAAAACCCTTGTTTTCAAAACACCAAATGGCATTTTAAAGGAAGAATGGATAACTTTCCAAACTCGGAAAGTCTTTTAACATATAAAAAGTCCAGAAATGGGGTTTCAATAAAACCCCAAATCCAAAACCCTTTTTTTCAAAACACTCCAATGGCCCATTTCCAAAATCTAATTTCTCCCACACAATTCACCCATTCCATTAGCAATGAAGAGTAAGAGCACCGCAAAACAAGGTCAGCCTAGCGACTGAGTTATCGTCTGTTCAAGGAGTTTGCCCCATCAAAAAAATTCTTTGTGGATGCCGCAGAGCTAAGGTATGTTGATTTTTATAAGAGGAGGGTGATTAATTCAAAGGTGATTAAGGAGTACGATATTGGTAAATTATCGCTTGATTACTAGCTAGCACACTTCAAAGTTCAACATCTTCATAAACTGTTGTGTATAGATGAGCATATGTACAATGGCAAAGTTATACAATTCTATACGAATTTGGGCAAAAGTAAGAACAACACTGAGGTTACTAAGGTTAATGGGAAAACGATGCATGTGACTAAGTACACTATCAGTGCTTCCCTAGAATGCCCTTACATTTCCCCCGAAAAATTAAGGCCAAATGACCCTAATAGACCCCTAGATATTTATCACACACATGTTTGGCCAGGTGTTAGCGACGCTACCCCACTCTGTCCTGTAGAAATGGCTAAGAAGTATTTTAAGTGAGTGGGATCCAATGCGGGAAAAGCGGAAAGTTTTGACGTAGGAATGTTGACCGTAGAGCAGCGTCTTGTCTACGAGTGGATATGTCTCAACGTGTTTACCACGGGTGGCCACACTTGCGAGCCAACAGTAGCTAATCTTATGATGTTTTACTACATCATGGAAGGGGGTCAAGATCAACCCCGAATTTTCCATCATCTTGTTTATGTTAAAGGACGCGCAAACAAAGAAGAAGGGCCTCCCTTATGGTGGTCTAATTAGTGCTATGTTGAAGAAGGCGGGAGTGATTCCTTGAGACAAGGCTAGTTGAATGGAATACTATGATGAAGCATGGTTCGTACACGAAAAACTCAGTGTCGGGTTTGATGGAAAGTGGAAGATACGGGAAAAACCCGGAGAAAAAGAACAGAGTGCGAAGAGAGTTTGAGAAGCGGATAAAGATAGAGAGGCGGCATCAAGATCCCCTACGTTTACATTTTTATTATTTTATACACATTTAGTTTCAGTGAGTTATTAAAATATTTTTCCCAATTTAACATTTGTCGATATTTTTTTTGTAGGTGGTGGTAGTGGATGGAAGGCTAGGTTGAGCAAATACTTCGAATGTATGTGTGTGGACATGACCAAAATCTATGAGATGTTGACCTGTGCTCATGCCTAGCATGTTGAACTCATGGAATCCCAAGGCCTCCACTTGGAATTAAGTAAAGACGACGATCCACCTAACTTCGATCCGGTCTTCTTGGAGAGTGATGTCGATGGTGACGATGATGGTGACACCGGTGGGGATGGTGGGGATGTTTGCTAAGGCTGTGACGTCAAGAATACTGATTCCGAAATTGATAGAATGACAGAATAGAAAAACTTGTTGCATCTAAACTTGAATATATTTTTTCTCTTGAATTTGAATGTCTAAACTAATGTGAATCATATCAACCTAGGATTGGAATCCCTTGAAAGTTTTTGTTGGTCCTTTTTAATCATGATATTCGACTTAATTGAATCTTGTGACGCTTGGAACGAAAATGTTTTCAAGTTTTTTTCTTGAAAATTGATGAGTTTCTATGATTTTGGAAAACGATGTTCTTTTATTCATCCAACAGTTAAACCATTGTTGTAAAAGGGTATTTATATTAATTGATCGTGAGGGAGGAAGGATTTCCGAGTTTGTAATCTATTCCTCTCTTTGAATTTGTAGGCAAGAACAGTTTATGACCTCGGAAAGGTTGAGGGTTAATAGGTCAAAAGAGACAAAATGCTTTTGGAACTCTGAATATCTATTTTCGAGCACGGAAATATTTCATTCCAAAGCAATGAGTAGGTAGCCTATAGTTCCCGAGCTCGAAAACATTAGTTCTGAGCTTGTTGGTCAATTATGTTCCCTTCTTGGTTGAAACTGCGCGCATAATTAAATCATGAAAATATGTTTCCAAGTTCAGAAATAGATTGTGCCTAGTGTTCAAAGAGACGATTCACTCTTTCCAAACTAGAAAATTACCTCAGTTGTAAAAAAAGCAGAGCAAACAAATCATTGTAACATTTTCACCCCTAAATCATACAACCCTAGACCAAATCCGACCTCGCAAACCACATTTCATCCACCAAACCCCTTCCATCCATCAAATCCAAACTCGCAAACACTAGTCATGGCTCGTGGAGGTTCAAGTCGGGCAATTCAAAGATCTCATTCCACCGGGCACAATCCAAGCTTTGATTTTTATTTCCCAATCTGCTCAAAATAGATATTTTGCATTACGTGAGAGGGAAACGTTGTTAGATACTTATCTTGTCAATTTTAGCAAGTATTTAAACTAGGACTGGCCTTAAATTATTTGGAGAGCAACATGTTGAGCGGTTGCTTTCGTGTAATGAGAAAACTTATTTTGATAGCACTTGTCAATTTTATGCTAATTTCCATGAAGTATGGAATGATGATTATGTAACTAGGGTTGGAGGGATCAAAATACCGATTAGCAAATGGACAATTAATAAGTTATTGGATTGTCCATACTTATACACGGATTTAGGTTTCCCGTAGGAGAATTTAGATTGCACGTTGAACGATTGCTACTATAGGGAGAAGTGGCCCCTAGAAGCTGAATATCCTTACATTGATTTCGTAGAATGTAGCGAGAGGTACTTTGGCCGGGATAGATTGAATTTGGGTAGACCCAAAACCTTTGACCTTGAGCTACTTCCTATAGACCAACATATTGTGTATGAGATTATTAATAGAAGTTTCGTTCCCTAGGGTGGACACTTGACTGAGCCTAATTACCCATGCCTTGTGTTGTTCTATTTAATAATTTAGGGTAGAAAAATCAATCCCGGGGTAGCTATACATAGGCACATGGTGCACTTTGCGACCTAAAGAAGGTTTTGGCATGCCTACCTTATGGGAGTTTAATCACCCATTTTTAAAGAGTGTCGAGGGGGTGGTTTTAGAAGGGGAGGAGAAAGGGCTAAGGTATTATAACAAGACGTACTTCGAGAACAAGGGTTGGGTGTTGATTGATCGCAAATGGTATCATAAACCGGAGGTAAACCTCGAGGCGAGCAAGAGGCCACGCATTGAGGAAGATTAGTCACTTATTAGTTTATGTCTATTTGGTTCATTTATTGTAGTTCTAGCTATGGTTTTCTACATTTTTTTATTAATTGTAATATTGATCAACATACATTCGTAGGTAATCAAAAGTCTTATTTGAAATGCTTCAAAGATTGTTACAAGTGGATGCGCAAGGAATTTTGCGCCATGAAGGCAACAATTAGGTTTTATCTCATGGACCATATGGACGATCAAGTGGACCATAATGTCAAAAAATGATGGTAGGAAATACGTCTCCATATGGTACAAAACTTCAATAATCATCACTTGCAACCTATCCAACCTTGACACACTTATAATTTGGCGACAAATGGATTTGAAAAACATACAGAGCCTGATAATGCACAATCTAACATGAGAAGGCAGTACAGATCGAATGGCAATAACATTCAGTTCCTATATCAAGTTGTAACAATCGTGTGACTTCAAACCCTCCAACTTCAACTCCTCAACTGAAACGCAAGTGGTGATGTTGGACGAGTATGCACCAGGTACTTTTAAACTACTAAGGGTCTCACAAAAGGATTTCTTCTCTGACGTTGACATAGAATAACAAGCAGGGGGCAAATAACATTCTTCACCGGTAGTCACTGGCCTTAGATTCTTCCAAATTTCCAACTCAACTAAATCGATCTTAGCCTTCAATCCATCCTTGGCCAGGAGTATTTTACAACATCCTAACAAAGGAGTAGCATACGCTCTTCTCAATGTGCATAACGTCAAGGCAATGTCTAACATCCAAATGCTCCCAATATGGTAGCTTAAAAAAGATTGAACATGTCTTCCAACTTCCTTTGATGGCAGCTTTTCTTTTCTTCTTACCAAAGTTGTTGGAAAATTCTTAACGCTTTCATGAATCTGTGTACATGTGCATGGCAACGGTGCTCATCTTTCCTCCACATTCCCATTGAACCATTTTTTGGCCAATCTCTAAGGTTGGCCATCGAGAAGAAACCGCATGTGGCCCTGATAAACTGTCTTACAACCGTGTTTCAACTGAAAAAAAACAGTGTCTTTCTCAGAAATGGGAAAATCCAAGTGCCCTTTCACAGAATAGCCAGACAAATTCCCATATACAGAAAAATCATTAATTGTGGAAAACACCAATGCCTTAACAGTAAAAAAAATCTTCCACTAACCCATAATAAATTCGAACACCATCTTTAAACAAAGTCAATAAGTCCTCATCTAGAGGAGAAAGATACAAATAAATATCATTACCAGGTTGCTTTGGTCCTGATATGTACATCCAAATTTTTCCTTCAAGTTCATTATCCTCAGGGTCGCACTCAGAACCTAATATTTCGAACCTTTGTACAAGGGGGTGCCTTTGTCGTTCATCAAAGCTTGTAATGACTCCAGTTTACCTTTGAACTCCCTTGCAATATCTTTCACCATTTCATCAAACTCCACGTTCCCATCTAATTCATCACCCACCAACGACTACTCCAATTCGTTTGTATTGGAGGCTTCCACAACTTCATCATGTCATATCAAATTAGTGTAGCTTGTTTGGAACCCCCTCATTGTGAGATGTTTCTGCAACTTCTTCTTTACTACATACACATCATTTTTACAATCCTTACACAGGCATCGTGCCCGGGGAGAACCTTTTTTAGAAGCATGTTCAAATGCAAACATATTAAATAATTCAACCAATGGCATGCACTTGGGTGATTTCCTAAGATCATTACCAATGAGCTCATCTTGATTCATTATCCTGCAAAATCAATTACAATGCAACACATGAGGATGCATTCAAAAATAATCATAACCCTATCTAATCTGAAACCCTAATTTCACTTTCTTAAATATAAAGCTTTAAATACACATTTGCATATTTCAAGATCTCTAAGAACATAATTTTGATAAAACTAACCTTCACCAATGGAAAGTGATGAAATCACAAGTACAACACCTTTTCTTCAAATGATGGAAAGATAAAAAAAAGTTTTTGATACAATAAATGCAATTGGGCGCATTTTATTTTGCCTTATACATGGCACTTTTTGAACTTGGAAAGTGCATTCACGTACATGTAGACACGATTATGTATTTTTTCGAGTTCAGACCCATTATTACAAACTCGGAATAATTGTCTTCCCTTTGTATTGTGTTGGCACGGTGCTTTTTGATCTCGGAAACTCATTCGTTCCCTTATCCCGATTTTGGAAACTGTCATTTTTAAGGCAGTTGTGACTAACTGCCATAATTTTGGTTCATTTTAAGGTGGTTCTACCATGAACCACCTTAAATTTGTCCATTATTAAGGTAGATTCTGAAAAAAATATGCCTTAAATTAATCAAAAACCGCCTTTTAATTAATCAGCAGGGCTACGACCGGCAGTTTCTGAGCTTGGAAACATTATTTTAAGGCGGTTCCAGACTAGAATTTTGAAACCGCCTTCCATTGCTGCCTTTAATAGAAGGCTCTCTACTAGTGAGAGATATAATTGATTTAGAATTAGGATAAGAAAGGAATACCCTTTCTGATCGGTTTTGTATATATCATGTTCTATCTTTATTTAGGTCTTGTATACCCTTTGTAATCACTATACATCAATACACACAACCACAATCATTTTTGGATTTTACATTCTATCATTGTATCAGTCAAGTTTCTAAAAAATTATTGACTTTTATCTTGCTTTTCTTGAAATAAACAAAAAATTTCAGTCCATCCCGATTGGCCGCCTCCCACCGCTGGCGTATCCCGCCGCCGCCTAATCGCTGGTCTTCTTTAGATTTTCTAGGGTCCATTTTTCTCCGGCGAGTCTCCTGCTTCCGCGTGTTAATTTTTCACCTGCTCGGCCATACGATCGGTCCGTTCTGTCCGCCGAATCCATTGCTTCTGGTGATTTCTTCACTTATCTTCTTTGGTTTCAGCCTTATGTCACCATCAGTTTTTATTCACTGTTTTATCGTCCGACAATGACTCCGTTACCGAACCAGCATTCTCTGGTTTTGCTGTTGTCCACCGCCAGATTCAGGCATCGTCGTTCTCTGGCTTACGTCCAGCGCGTGTCGAACATGCGTCATCCTGTCCGTGCGTGCATCTTTTCATTTATTCCATAACACGCGTGAGCCACACATGCCCCATCATCTCGCGAGTTGTACAAGTTCTCGCATCTCCATCTCACCGTGCTCTTCATACCACGAGTTATTCAATTTCTCGTGCAATGTAAGATTCTCAAATTCAGCCTTGTTAACGCCTGGTCAACGCCTTGTCACCGTTCAGTCAGCATAATTTTTTTAAAAAATACATTTTCTGTTATGGCTCATTTTGATCAACCACGGTGCCAATGGTGTTATGTTCTGGGGCATGTTGCTTCTTCTTGATCTAAGTTGTAATGTGAATGGTACCAATTAGGGTGTCAGTGGTGTAAGAAATTTGGTCACTTTGCCTTGACGTGTTATCACTTGGTCTCTCGGACTCCTTCTCCCGGCTCTTTACCGTATGCTTGCTGGATAGCTGATTCGGGCGTGACCAGCTACATGACCACTTCTCAGTCTGCTCTTAATCGCGTGACTCCTTATCTCGGTAACAAACTTGTTATTGTTGGTAATGATTCTGCTATTAACATTACCCATGTTGATCATTCTTTAGTCTCTGATTCATTATCCTTATCTGATGTTTTGGTGGTTCCACAAATTACTAATAATTTTTTGTCTATTAGCAAGTTGATTAGGGATATGAATGTTGTTATTTGTTTTGATGATTCCTCTTTAACCATTTTGAATAAGTTTACTAGAGATGTTATTGGTAAAGGCCATTGTGATGGAGGTTTGTATGTTTTGGATTTTGGTGCTACTGTTTTATCTGCTTTTGTTGCCTCCAGTGCTTCTAAAGCATAATTTAAACTTTGGCATAGTAGATTGGGTCATGTTTCCCACAACATCATTTCTCTTACTAGATGTTTATAAGTTGCCAGTTTACTGCGTAAGCCTCATTTATGTCCCTTTTGGTGAGATGGCTAAAGGCAAGCGTTTCTCTTTTAGAGATAATTTAAAATGCGTACACATACTTAATTTAGTTACTGTGATTTTTGGGGACCCTCTCCTATCATATCTCGTGCTGGGTATTCTTATTATATCATTTTTGTTGAGAATTTTTCTCTGTACACCTGGTTTTACCCTCTGCGACGAAAGTCTGATTTTGTCGAGGTTTATTTGAATTTTGAGGCACTTGTGGAGAGCCGGAGAGCCAGTTTTCTACCACCATCAAAGTATTTCAGAGTGATGGTGGAACTGAGTTTCTAAATCATCGAATGCGATCTCATTTGGTGTCAAAGGGCATTCATCACCAGCTTTCTTATATTTACACTCATTAGCAAAATGGTCACGCAGAGAGGAAGTATAATCATATTACTGAGACAAGTATGTCGATGCTCTTTCATTCTGACCTTCATTATTCATTTTGTTACGTTGCTTTTTCAACAACAGTCTACATCATCGACAGACTGCCTACTCCAGTTTTATCTGGCCAGTCTCCACTCTCTGTTATTTTTGGTACTACTCCTAACTACTCTAATTCTCATCCATTTTGTTGTCGAATTCTTTCGTATTTGAGGCCTTATATTGCGCGTAAATTAGCACCTCGAAGTATGTCTTATGTATTTTTGGGTTACAGTTCACAGTACAAGGGTTATCGATGTCTTGATCCTCTCATGAAGAAGGAGTACATCACTCGCCATGCTCGATTTGATGATTTATTTTTTCTAGCTACCCATACTGGGACTATTATAGATTCATCATGACTGGATGTTTCTTCTTTTTTTCGAACCTTCATCAGTCCTATTAGAGGTGTTTTGAGTCAAATTCTTTCGTAGATTCACCCATTATTTTTGGAAGATTTAAATTTTCAGACTGTATCGAAAGCTCATGGCTCTTCATAAAATTGTGTATGTCTGCCACAGGGTGACCAATAGCATGATCGATAGCAGCTAGTGCCACCAGCTCACACGATGGTGATGCCGCCGCTACCGAATCATGCACCCGCCACCCCGGTCACGCGTGTGATTTACCAGCACCGCCATCGATGCCTTCTACACAACCACCATCACCAGCCTTGGGTTCCCGCTTTAGGATCCACATCATCTCTAGTAGCGGGTCCCTTTTCTTAACATCTGATGGCTACTTGTTCTCGCCCTGGTTTACTACGGTACAAGGATTTTTTTGACTATAATATTATTGGTTTATATAGTGCTTTATTTTCTAAGATCGAGTTTCATAGTCATTGCTCGGCTGTCAAGGATCCTGAATGGGTTGCTGCTATAGACTCAGAGATAGATGCTCTTCACACTCAACATACGTAAGAGTTGGTTCCGCGTCCTCCACATGTTAATGTTGTTGAATCAAAATGGTTGTATTTCTTAATATACAAGGCTAGTGGCTCTCTTGACCGACACAAAGCAAAGTTAGTTGCTCAAGGTTTTTCATAATTACCTGGTTTTGATTATGATCATACATTTAGTCTGATGGTGAAAGCATCTATTATTCATGCTGTTTTATCTCTTTCTTTCACTCAAAATAGGCCTTTGCAATAGCTTAATATCAATAATGCATTTTAAATGACGTTCTTGATTCCCCGGTTTATTTAGAGTAGCATGTTAGATACAAAGACCCGATGCGTCCTGATTATGTATGTCATTTACGCAAGGCCATTTATGGTTTGAAGCAAGCTCCTCGTGCTTTGTTTTACGTTTCAGTTCCTTTTTGGTTGACCTGGGTTTTGTATGCAGTTCTACCGATACCTCATTTTTTGTGTTTTCACATGATGCCTCTTTACTTTATTTGTTGGTTTATGTTGATGATATTATTCTTTCTGGGAACAATGGTCATCTCAATCGAAAGTTTATTGATTAGGTAAATCAAGAATTTAAGATTACCAATCTTGGCAATTTACAATGTTTTTTGGGTTTGGAGGTTGTTTGTACTTCCGATGGCTTATTCCTTGGTCAAGCCAGATCTACCAAGGACATTTTATTGCGCACTAGGATGCAGGAATTGGCGCATGTTGCTATACCATTTGTTGCTTTTTTGCAGCTTTCCAGCTCTTCCGGCAAGACATTTGGAAATTCCACACTTTATCGCTCTTTGATTGGTGCACTACAGTATATGTCAATTACACATCCTAACTTGTCTTATGTTGTGAGCATGGTCAGTTAGTATATGCACGCTCCTACTTATGACCATTACCAGGCTTTTACTTGGATTTTGCGCTATGTACGTGGTACTCTTCACTATGGTCTTCAGCTTCGCACAAATTCTTCTGCTTTACCAACTTTGGGTTGGGTTGTTTTGATGCTGGTTGGGCTCGTTGTATTGAGACTCGTAGGTCTATATATGGTTATGCCATTTTTCTTGGTGGTAACATGGTTTTATGGAGTTCTAAGAAGCAACATATAGTCTCTCACTCTAGTTCAAAATTAGAATACCGGGTTTTGGCCAATACTGCTGCAGAACTAGCTTGGTTGATGAATTTACTTTGGGATTTATGTGTATCAATTTTTGTGCCTCCTTCTTTGCCGTGTGATGATAATAGTGCTATTTTTCTTGCTCAGAATCCATTTTCGCATAAGAGAGCCAAGCACATTGATATTGACTATCATTTTGTGCGTGAGATGGTGTATTCTAGCAAGCTCAAGGTTGCTCATGTTTCTACGGACTTGCAGTTTGCTGACATCTTATGGGGTTACCTCGTCCTCATTTTGAGTTCTTGAGTTCCAAGCTTTGTGTGTGACCAGTCCTACGCTTCGCTTGAGGGGTGGTAATAGAGATATAGTTGATTTAGAATCAGGATAGGAAAGGAATACCCTTCTGATTGGTTTTGTATATATCTTGTTCTATATTTATTTAGGTCTTGTATACCCTTTGTACTCACTATATATATATATATATATCAATACACACAGCCACAATCATTTATGGGTTTTACATTGTATCACCAATAAACTGAAATACCGGTGCTAAGTGCCTAAAAAGAAAAATTGTTTAGTTGGTAAATTTTCAGCACCAGTATTAGGATAAATGACACGTATCGGTGCTATTACCAGTGCTTGTGACCTGGAATATCAATTTTGGACGGTAAAATTTGGTGGGAAAATAGATGAAACCAGTACCTTGGGATAAAATTTAATGATCACCTACCCTTTTTTGGCAGGTAAAAAGTGGGATATGGGAGAGATGCATGGTTCTTTAATTAATGTCTATAAGGGCGTGTTCATAAAATTTGGGGCCACATTGTAATTTACAAAAATGTATAGAAGTAATCATCATTTTCATTCAAGCCCCCCCCCCTGTTCACTCATTTAGTCCCAAATCTGGAAGCTGCGATTGTCTATTAGGGAATTGCATTTTGGTGCTGCCCAATATCGTGATTTGACGCCTCCAACATTCTTGGAGGGGCCTAAGAGCAAAGGGTAAACAAGTTTACTCGTAACTCAAAATTAAAATCCATTCGAACGGGAGGGTACTCAATACATCCAAATGTATTTTCCAAGTCCGGATCGTATGATTTATGAAGGGCCGATGACGGGCGCGGGTGGTCGTCGCGCCCGCGCGCCAAAAGATAATTTATAAGCCCTCAATGCTTACTTTCTACAACTAGGTAGATAGTGGCAAATCGGGGTCGTCCAATGAGAAGAGGGATCTTCCTAAGCGTCTAAGCACACAAATGGTTGATATACTAGGCTAGGAGTAAATATATATACACACACTTAAAAGCGAGTAAAAGGGGGGTTGGTTGGTTGGTTTCCTAAGCTAACAAAGATAACTAGCAAGGTCAAGTGACTATGCTAATCATCAAACGAAACTAAAGAAAAGGGGTTTTAAACTACAAAGATAAAATGCCTTGGGGGCAACAGATATCCACTTCCACATCTAATGTAGTTCATCGAATCATTCACACATTCCATCATATAGCATTCATGACCCAACAATCACACACCCCATCTAGCAAGTACCACAACACACACACCACAAGGAGTTCTAAGTTCATGCTCGTAGATCTTCATGCAAAGGCGCTACGGAATTCGTCACGTTCCTACACCTAAGCAATTCAACCACACAAGCACTCCCTATGCTCAAACCACTCATGGCACACATGCAGTGAAACACACCGTCAAGAGTACATAAACGCCGAATAACAAATGATTCAGGAATGAGTTTAAATCACCTATTCAATACTTCAACTACTTGTCGTGGAGACTGAACTCCTATCCTTCTTAGTTCGTAGTTTGCGAGAGTGAGTTCGACATCTCTCGTCAAACCTCACCAATGGCTCCCGAGTCGCGACCACGACTCAAGGTGTCATTGGTGGCATTTAGCACGAAGGACCAACAAGCTTGGCAATGCCTATGACCACTACACCGTGACTAGGCATTGAACCAATTCATGCAATTACACGAGATTGGATGAACGTGCAACGCACATTCATCCGCGAGCATATGACTCTCTCGTTTGCTACACAAACGAACATGACGAAGAGTTCGACATCAATCACATTCGCCTAGCACATTGTCAACACACTAACACAATCAAAAGCTCTAATTCATACTCTCACATTGCTAACAAGAACAGGGGGGAAATTAACCCAAATCCCCCAAACCCTAGCTAACAATTAATCCAAGCATTTCATATCATCAAGCTCTCAATAACATCAATGCAATCAACAATTAACATTCAAAGCACAATAAATGCACAATAGCAAAAACACCAAATAGATAGATATAAATGAATTCTTGCTACATAGATAGTGGAAGCTTCAATCCTTTGCTCCCAAGAACAAGAACTACTCTAGAACAACAAAAGACATAATTAAACTAAGAGAAATCTAAGAAAAGAAAGAAGAGAAAAACCTAGAATGGAAGCCCTAAAAATGCAGAGAAAACGGGCTGGAAAAACTTGGAGAAGAAGAGGGAAAGAGATGGTATTTATAGTGCAAAGAAAATAAAGTTTATTTCTGGCCGCCCGATGGTCGCGACTCGCGACGGTGTTCGTCGCGACTCGCGACGATGCCCCGGCTTGCGATGGTGTCGCGACGGTGTCGCGACGGGGTCGCGACGGCAGCCACAGTTTTGCATTGTTTCTTTGTCTTCTTCATAGCCATCCCTCTCACTCTTCAAGTCTTCAACAGCTCCAAAATGGTCTTCAACGGCCTCCGGTCTTCATGTCTTCGAAGTGAGTATCCAAAAGTCTTCGAAAGTATAGTTTTCAATGTCTTCCGGTCTTCGTTGGTTCCGTGTTCTTCCCTTGTCACACAAAATCCACTTAAAAGAGGTAAAAGAGTACAAAGTTGCTTTTACCTCTCCTAAGTGAATTTCAAGGTAAAACACAAGCTCTCGATAATAAAAGAGCACAAAAGTGATCCTAAATACTACTAAATAATGCGCCTAAAATGGACACATCAGCCGACGAACAAACAGATGCAGATCAACCATAATTTACTCTGGAACATTTACTAGCGCTTTTCCACATTCCATCAAAGAAAATTATTTATTTTAATTTTCATAATTAGGAAAGAATATAAAAATTCATGTAATTAAGAGCGATGGAAAATGCCTTAACCCAATCACACATAATATTCTTACTTATATATCAATGGAATTTTGTACTTTAAATTTGTTGATTTTGATGAAATGAATAGTATAATTGCAGCTTATTCTAGGGCAGGGAAGGGGGGTAAAGATATCTTAGCATAATATTTTGATTCGACCCTCGATTTTTAAAATAAGGACAGATATAACCCATGAATTTTTATTTATGTTCCAAAAGTGGGTTCACTATAGGGGTAAAACCTTCAAAATTAATTAGTGAACATGCATATTTTGGTCATTTCCAATCTGGTTAACTCTGAAATTTGACCAATCAATGTTGATCTCCGATGAGAAGGTTATGAGTTTTCGAGTCAATGTCGACCGAGGGTTATAGTGTTGGTTAATCAAACTAGTATTTACTGTTTTACTAAGATCATATTAAGTTAAATTAAATTGTTGTTCAATCAAAACAACAACTCGGTCATGTATTAGTTGTGGCTAAAAAGTAGGAGTTGTAGCTAGAATACAGGAATTTTTGTTATAGTTTTGTATTTAAATGTAACTTCTACTCTTCACAAGAGATAGAGTTAGGCAAAACAAAATGTAGTACTCTTAGAGTTATGTGAGCAGTAGTTGAGATGGAGAACAATTCTAGTTTCATTTATATAAACCGTGTGTAGCTTTGTGTGTGTTTTTCTTTGTCATCAATTTGTGAGTGTGATGCAATCATACTCATAAGTAGGGTTTGTTCCAACAATTGGTATCAGAGTGAGGCAGAAGAAGGCGAACGTTAGAGATCAGTGTAATTCTCTCATTCCCGATGAATGCTCAACAATGACAACTCCAACACCAAGGAAACACGTAGAAGATGTGCTAAAAGCTCATGGTGTCCAAGTTAGAGCTGTGTCCAGGAGCTCTGGCGTCAGGAAGGATTAAGTGGGTAGGGTATCAATAATTTATGGAGTGCCCAAAATCACTCAATCTTCTCAGTAAAATGGAGATGACAAAACACTGAGTGTTCAAAGAATCACTCATTCTCCTCTATGATAAGGATACCGTCAAACATGGAGTGTCTGAAAACACTCTATCTCCTCTGTGAAAAGGAGACTGAAAAGGAAGTGTGGGAGTGTCCGTAAAAACTGTCTTCTCAGTGAAAGGGAGACCAAAAAAGGAAGTGTGGGAGTATCCATAAACACTCTATCTTCACAGTGAAATGGAGACGACGGTAGAAGTTTAGAGTGTTCGATGAAATGCTCATTCTCCTAGATGATAAAGAGATGGGTTCAACTTGGTGATTGATGACGTTCTTGCGATTTCAACCAACCAAGCAAAGGAATTTACGCCAATTTGATTAAGGGAGTGAATGTTGGTTAATCAAATTGATATTTACTATTTTACTAAGATCGGATTAAGTTAAATTAAATTGTTGCTCAGTCAAAGCAACAACTCGGTCATGTATTAGTTGTGGCAAAAAAGTAGGAGTTGTGGCTAGAATATAGGAACTGTTATAATTTTGTATTTAAATAGAACTTCTATTCTTCATAAGAGATAGAGTCAGGCTAAACAAAATACAGTACTCTTAGAGTTATGTGAGCACTGGTTGAGATGGAGAACAATTCTAGTTTCATTTATAGAAACCGTGTGTAGCTTTGTGTGTGTTTTTCGTTGTGATCAATTTGTGAGTGTGCTGCAATCATACTCATAAATAGGTCATGTTCCAACATATAGCAGCACTTTAGAAAATTGGGGGTTATTTTTGTAAATATCTAATAACCGAGGGTCATCAAATCATTTGGTCCTAGTATTTATTACGTTTCATTATTAAAAACACTAAAATCAGAATATAAGGATGTATGTATATGGTATCTCTGAGGTAGCATGAGCACCGTATGCCCATGAATAGTTTGAGTATTATATATTATTAGGATCTAAATTATTCTTGCATGTGAGATTGTGTATTGTCATAATTTAATTATAATTGTAAATATTATAATGCACATAAAATAATATTGTGATATACATTTAATATGTATATTATGCACATACATGTTGTACGTGTACAAGAGTAGTACGTTATAAGAATTGTTAATAATAAACTCGATGTGAATATATTTGTGCGTGTAGTGTACACCTATACTATCGTGCATGAACGGCTCAAATATATGGGTTTGTCGTGGATATTGTTTGAAAAATCAATACAAGTAATGTTTCATAAATTTTGACTATGAACAATGATTTCCAAGATATTTCTTCATTAGGATTATTTAGAGTATTTATAGGAAGAAACTTCTAGTGTAACTCTACAAGAAGCCCCTTGATGTACCCTTGGTGTAACTATACAATAACTAGACAATAACTTCTAGTGTAACTCTACAAGAAGCCCCTTGGTGTACCCTTGGTGTAACTATACAATAACTAGACAGTAACTATACAAGAAGCTAACTATTCATATTCTATGACTATTGACATTCTTCCATTGTTACACCCCCCCTCAAGCGAAGCGTCGGGTTGGCCGAAACGCGAAGCTTGGATCGGAAAAACTCAAACAAGGCCCGATTTAGCCCCTTGGTGAAAATATCCGCTACCTGTAACGACGTGGAGATATGACCAACACGAAGCCTGCCAGCAGCCACCAGTTCTCGCACAAAGTGATAGTCAATGTCGATGTGCTTAGCTCGCTTGTGAGCAACGGGGTTCTCAGCAAGAAAGTAGCACTGTTATTGTCACATAAGAGCAACGGGGCCTGCAGAGGAAACTGTAGATCACGAAGAAGATGCGAGAGCCAAACAACTTCCGAAGCAGTGTTGGCAAGGGCACGATATTCAGACTCCGAGCTCGAGCGGGAGACCGTAAGCTGCCTCTTCGCACTCCAAGAAACTAAATTCCCACCAAGGAAGACTGCATACCCATAAGTAGAACGCCGTGTCTCCAAGCAACGGGCCCAATCAGCATCAGAATAGGCAAGGACCTCTGGGACGCCCTCATAGGAAAAGGTCAAACCATAATGCTGCGTTCCACGAACATAGCGGAGAATCCGAGTGACAGCCGCAAAATGATCATCTCGTGGGTCCTGAAGAAACTGACTCACCGAATTGACCGCAAAGGACAAATCGGGACGAGTAATAGTGATTTCCAAGATATTTCTTCATTAGGATTATGTAGAGTATTTATAGGAAGAAGCTTCTAGTGTAACTCTACAAGAAGCCCCTTGATGTACCCTTGGTGTAACTATACAATAACTAGACAATAACTTCTAGTGTAACTCTACAAGAAGCCCCTTGGTGTACCATTGGTGTAACTATACAATAACTAGACAATAACTATACAAGAAGCTAACTATTCATATTCTATGACTATTGACATTCTTCCATTGTTACATTGACCAGAAATTATTTCAATGCACATTTTTCTAATGCATATATTATATAGGGTAAACTACACTTCTAATCTTAATTTGAAGTTGAAAGTGTTAATAAAATTATGTAAAATAAGAAAGTTTTAAAATAATCCTAACTTTATAATGAATAATGCAGTTATAATCACTTGTGCTAATTCCTACTTCTCTGTACAGGTTGTGCGAATTTTGTATAGTTCTTTCATTTGGGTTTCGAATTCTGTTTTCGATACCATTTTGGGTTTTTTTATATTTATCATAGGAATTGGATTCTGTAAACTGGAATTAGCGAAATTAATGGTCATGGACGTCGTTTACGCCAGTTCTATAAGAGTAGCAATGGATTTAGCTTTGGTAGCAGAGCTCTTTATGGTGTTCAAACCTCTTCTCCAATGCAGAAGACGAGGAGTGTGATTTTAGCGATGTAGTGCTTAATTATATCAGTGGTATTCTCATCGAGGAGGATGTGGAGGATATAACTGGGATGTTTCAGGATTCTGAAGGTGGCTGAGAAATCCTTTTACGATGTTATTGGTGAGAAGTACCCAGCACATATATCATAAAGTTAGAGTTATTTTGACACTTTTTAATTTTGCAATGTTATAATGGTAATTTGAACACTAGTTCGATAATTTGAACTCTACCAAAATTTCAAAATTTTTATAAGTATACAATTAGCGTAATTTAAAACAGATAGTTACATTCTATTTGATATAGCATTCGTGATTAAAGTACAAAAAAATATTACGTGCATTGTTGTTACATATGTGTGCAAACCTCGGGCAGAAATATTATTCTCAAAGTAAATGCATCAAACAAAATTGATGGTTGTGTAACCGGTAATATAAGTATTATGATGAACATCAAGAGAACAAGTTAATTTTCCGATCCAAATGTTTGTAAGTGGTGAACCAATTTGCGATGGATTTTTCTACATTTGTCTTATCATCCCAAGCAAGAAAACCTTGTGTGAGCTGAAACTTGCGAATTCTTCCCGTATTTTTTTTTGATAAAAAATTATTGTATGGAACAATAATATTACAAGATCAATCAACTGGATTCCAAGAAGAAAGGGGTAAACTATACGCCCTTTCCACCCCTGCAACATCCATTGGCTATCCTCATCAATCACGAAATCCTTGTCGTACGACTGCTCGGAGGATCCTTACGCACATACATTCACTTATAATGTGTGCAAAGGCACTAATTCTTATAGTGAATGCATGATTTTAATATAACTTATGCAAAATCAGGGTTTACTACAAGTGTATCATTGTAACATTTTTATTATTATTTAACTTAAGTATCCCCCTGTGCATGAGTAGTGCATATCCACGCTAAAAATGCATCAAAATTACTAAAAGTTCAAAGATTTTGGCTGGTAGCTAGAATATTTAAAGTAAAATCCTAATGCTTGGTTTACAGGGATCCTGTTCTGGTTTATTTTTGGTCTTGCTTTCAAAAAAACACGTCTCCACATCGTATAACACCATCAGAAGGATGCAGGGAATCTTCTTCCTCGAATGTTGGGTTAGATGCCGAAGGCGTTTCCAAAGTTGGGTAGAGATGATGACATCATAATTAGCGGAAAATTCCTAGAGCTTCTACCGCACGTCAAGACATTGTTCTTCGTCCGGCGTTGAATCAGCTGCGACTTCATGCCCAGTAGCTCTGCGCACGCAGAAAATTTTATATCTGGGAATTTTGTATTTGGGGAAGTGAGGGACCAATGAGAATTTTACAATATTAAATTCAAGTGGAGAAAAATGAGGAAGTCTATAATTTTAGTTTTTAATTAACACTTGTAAAATTGTCACCTTCCCACCGACAAAATCCACACGAAAGATTATATTCTGTCCCCGGGATACGATAAAGCTGGTATCCCCGGAGTATTGAAATAACTAATACACCATATCCTAAGATTTAGGAATAACTAACTTCTAATATAGTGGGTGGTGAATAAATAAAAAGACTTCTGAATTAGTAGGTGGAGGATACGATTTACACTGTATCCCTAGAACACAATATACAGATTGAACCCACACATATAAAATTTTTAGGGTTGCACATATGAGTTGTTGATTTGTTGGTGCATGTTTTAAAAATTTTGGATGCAGTTGCACTTGTTGTGAGATTTGGACATAACGGTGGAGGAAGCATTCAGAGAATGCGTCCTCAACAAATTTTTTTTAAGAATAGGCAAAGGACGCATTCTTCAATGCGTCCTCAACCAAGGATGAATAAACCAAGGATGAATAAAATGGATAACATTAATACCCTTGGTAAGGATCACAAAAAGCCAATAGATGTTCAGGATCAGGAGACTGTTAATCAGTTTCATGATAAAATTAACAAGGCTGGAGGGTCTGGTCTCTCGGTAACTGATAAGATTAATACTGTGCCAAAACAAAATCTTAGATATGTACCTAAACAGAAGGTTGGAAAGGATAACATTGATAATCAAAACCAATCTGATGGTTTTACTCATGTTACTGAGCAAGCAGACCCTGTCATTCCTAGTTATGATACTGGGAAAGATATCCCTGGGAATTCTGAGAAGGTTAGTGTCCCTGAGAAAGCCCCTGAAACTGATTGTATTTTGCAGAATCCGGATCTAATTTCAAATATGTCAGATGTAGTACATGGTAATTCTGTTTCCATGGATAACCCTATTAATTCTCATGTACTTCCTGATCCTGTACTTCGTTCTCCTATTCCTCTGCACAAACTATCTCTATCTGCTCCTCCTCAACTCCACAAGAAGGTAGGCTTTGCAAAAGATGACATCTCAGGTATAAGAAGTAAGTCCTCCTCTCCTTTTAACCCAATTGCAGCAGCAAAAAATTTCATTTTTCCTCAGCACAAGCATAGGCAAAACAGATTTCAAGCACTGGAGTGTGAGGAAATGCCAACCCAAGTGGCTTCCCCTGTGGTCACCACACACTCAGCTTCTGCTGAATATGGAGATGGTTCTGGGGAGTCTTTGGACATTCAGGTTATTTCTTCAAACTCTCCATCTGGTTCTTCCAATCTGAAAAAGGATAAATAGAAAAAGATAGATTCAAAACATAGGAATGAGACCTATTTAACACAGTTAAATACTATCATGACTAGATCAAAAAGCTCTAATAATGTTTCCCTATGAGTAATACAACAATTCAGATAAAGTTCTTGGTGTGGAACATTAGGGGAATGGACACTTCTATGTTAAGACTCCAAAATCTGATAAATAGGCACAAATTTGATCTAATCTGCTTGATTGAACCAAAACATGATAACTCTCAATGTGAAGGTTACAGGCATGCTTTACATTTTGATAATTGTATGTATGCTAGTAGTGGTCATATTTGGCTCTTTTGGAACTCTAACATTTCTTTGTCATTAAAGTGTGATAACCTGCAGTTTCTTGCTGTCAATGTGATAAGTTTAACTCTCAATAAGAGCATGGATGCTTTTTTTGTTTATGGCCTACGGACCAGAAATGGTAGAAAGTCTCTATGGTCAGATTTAAAATCACTGATTCTGTCTGACTCCATTTTAATTGGAGATTTTAATGCCATAACATCAATAAATGAATATAAAGGTCCTGCTACTCCTAAACTAGGTAGTATGAAGGATTTTAATGAGTTTATTAGTGTTATGGCATTAGAAGAAATCAATTCTGTTGGGAATTTGTTTACATGGAGTAATAACAGGCTTAGGTCTCCTACTATTCAAAGACTGGATAGGGGATTATGCAATTCCTCCTGGTCTTCTAAATTTCCTTCCTCATCAGTACACATTCTGAATAGAATCTCATCTGATCATAGTCCCATGTTACTTACTATTGGTAGTGATGTCCCCTCTTCTCCTAGACCATTCAGGTTCATTAACACATGGTATAAAAGGAAAGAATTCACTCAGGTTATCAAAGATAATTGGGAAAGGCCTATGAATAACTCTGGTATGTTGGGATTTTTTCTTAAGCTGATCAGATTAAAAAAGGAGCTCAAGATATGGAACAGAGAAAAATTTGGTAACATCACTGATAATGTTACGAAGGCAGAAAATGATCTCCTAGCTCATGAACAGAACTATGATCAGGTTAATTCTGATCTGAACTTACTGAAACTGAAAGAAGCCAGAGCTAAATTAGTTAGATCACTTGTAGAGCAGAAAAGTTTTTGGAAACATAAGGCAAAGGTCAAGTGGCTTAAAGAGGGGGATAATAACACAAGTTTTTTCCATAAATCTGTTAGTGAAAGAAACTGTAGACTAAAGATTTCAAAAATCAAAAATAGTAATGGCCTATGGGTTGATACTGCTCAGGAAATTGAAAATGAGGCCATTAACTATTATAATAATCTTTTAACCGAGGACAGTTCTTCAGATTTTAATCTCTACACATCACACTTCCTCAGCCAAATTCCTAAACTGATTACTCAAGAGGAGAATGATGATTTAGTGAAACCAGCCTCTCTTAATGAACTCAGAGACATTGTGCTTAATTTAAACAAGCTTAGTAGTCCGGGACCTGATGGTTTTACTGCCAAATTTTATATGCATTCTTGGGATATTATTGCAGTTGATTTATTGGCTGCAGTTAATGATTTTCTAACTGTTTCAACTATTCCCAAAGGTATAAGCAGCACCTGGATCAGTATTATCCCCAAAAAATTAATTCCTACATCATTTGATGATTATAGACCAATTAGCCTTTCAAATGTTATAAATAAAATCTTTTCAAAGGTAATGATGGGAAGGCTTAAGTCTATAATGCCAAAAATTATTTCACCACACCAAACTGCCTTTCTTAAAGGAAGAGACATCTCTGATAATGTCATCTACCTACAAGAAATGGTAAGATTTTTAAACAAAAAGAAAAGAGATCCCAATTGCATTGTTAAACTTGATCTTCAGAAAGCTTTTGATAGGGTTAAATGGTCTTTCCTATACTCAATTCTTGCTAGATTTGGTTTTTCTGCTCGATTCATTTTTATCATTATGAAGAACTTATCTCAGGCATGGTTCTCAATACTCATAAATGGTAAGCCGGTTGGTTTCTTTCAAGCTTCTAGGGGAATTAAACAGGGTGACCCCCTTTCCCCCTTTCTCTTTAATATTTTTTCTGAATCCTTCACAAGGAGTTTAGCTCACATTTTTCTAAATGGTAAGCTATCATATTATCATCTTCCAGGTAACACCTTACCAGTTTCTCATTTATCTTATGCTGATGATACTGTTATTTTTCTAACTGCAAATAACCAATCATTGATCAGATTTAAAGCCTTTCTTACCAAGTTTGAGGAGATCAGTGGACAAAGGATAAATTACTCTAAGAGTGATATTTTTTTAGGAAAGCAGGTCTCAGTAAACAGGATCAGTAACATAAAAAGGGTGTTGGGTATGAAAATAGGCAGATTCCCCTTTACATACTTAGGGGTTCCAATTTTTACAGGGGCACCCAAAAAAACCTATTTCCAACCTATTATTGAACAGATTGAAAACAAAATAGGGGGTTGGAAGAATAGGTGGCTTTCTATGGGGGGTAGGATCATCTTAATCCAGTCATGTATATACTCCATTCCACAACATATTTGGTCAGTTTTAAAACCTACAAATGAGGTTATCCTCACCATTGAGAAAAAACTTAATAGGTTTTTCTGGGGTACAACTGATCAAGGATCAAAAAGAATATGGAGAAAGTGGGATTTTCTGTGTTATCCCATTGATCAAAATGGACTTGGTTTTAGATCGATTCATACAATCCTACAGACATGTGCTGCTAGGTTGTGGTGGAAATTACAAAAGGGAGAAGTACTTTGGTCCTCCCTTCTGGCATCTCTACCTTCATCCTACAGGACCTCTCAAAATTGGAGGAGAATTTGTGAAATTAATAGTTGGGCAGAAGCTAACTCTAGGGTTATAGTAGGAAACGGAGCTTGCAATTTCTGGACTTCAAATTGGTTAGGTATAGGACCGGTTGAGGATTGGTGTAATTCTATTACTGTAAATATTCCTCAATCAAGCAATGTTTCTGACTTCATCACACATAAAGCTTCTTGGTTTCAAGAAATTGCTCCTTTTCTCCCTTCTCATGCTGCCACTGCATTGCAGGAAGCAACCCTATCTCCGCATAGAAAGGATAGACTCATATGGAAACCAGGTACAACCGGGGATTTCTCCTTTAAAGCTACTTATACATTGCTAAGACATCAAAGAGGTAATATCCAATCTGCTCAGTACCTGTGGAATACTAGAATTGAGAAAAAAGTTTCTATCTTTATGTGGAAGTTGATGAATTCCTTGCTCCCTTTTGATAATGTGCTACGCAAACTGAGATTCTCTTTGGTTTCAAGATGCTGTATGTGTAATAATCATGAGGACTCTTTAGACCATTTTTTCAACTCCTGCACATTTTCATTACAAATTTGGGAAACTGTTCATTCATTCATGGGGATTACTGCTGCTGCATACTCCACTATTTGGGAGAGACTCTCTTGCTATTTAACTATCCCGGGTACAAGTGCCCTTCATAATGATATCATAAAATCTGCAGCTATTATAACTTGTTGGCAATTGTGGAAAATGAGAAATAGAATCATTTTTGATTCAGCTTTGCCTAGGACAGGTGTGGTGATAGCAAACATTAAAGAACAATTTTCTACATGTTCACTGCTAAACCTGCTTTCATTAGATCAAAATTTGACACAGACATTGCAAAGCACTCTTTTCTGCCACTGATCAAGTCCCCTCCTAAACCGAAAATCTTTAAAATTGCTTGGTCTCGGCCAAACTGGGGATATAAATTAAATGTTGATGCTGCTTGGAATTCCCATCTGAATTTGACTGGAGTTAGCATGATCCTAAGAGATAGTAGGGGTAATTTTATTATAGCACATACTCAAATTTCAAATGCTAAATCTCCTCAAGAGGCTGAAATGAAGGCAATACAGTTTGCCATATCAAAAATTGATGGTTTCATGGTAAATGTTTGCATAGAATCAGATTGTAAGAATGCTGTGATATCAATATTAGATCCGTTGCTTGCCCCTTGGCAATTGTTCCAACTTGCGGATGACATTAAACAATCTTTGAGTCCTCTTAAACTTACTCATGTTTTGAGGCAAGAGAATCTTGTAGCTGATGCACTAGCTAAGAAATGTCTTAAACATGGTACAAGTGAATCTTTTCTCTCCTTTAATATGTTACCTAATCATATTCAGGGCCTCATTAGGCTAGATCAGTTAGGGACTCCCTCCTTAAGAATTTCACAAGGTATGGATGCTACTGATTAAATGTTTCTTACAACTTGTAGGTAAACGGAGGCAGTTTGTTTTTACTACAACCACAACGATGCTCAATATGGAAAATTTTCCAGGAAGATTCAGATCTCCTTGCTGCTGGTTTTATTCATGGACATCCTTGCTGATTTGCATAACTTCCACACCTTTGCTGTCTTGCTTGATGCACGGATCTGTTTTGCTTCAACATGGTGAATTCAGAAAAGTGCAATATTTTGCTGGAAACATTGCTGCTGCATGTTCTTCTTCAGTGCCAATTGGTGATTATTTTGTTTCTTAGTTCTAGTTTGAAGCCTCTACTAGAAGCTTCATGACTACTCTAGGCTACAGGGAATAAGACTCTTAGTTTTGGATGGGGTGATTTTGACTGATCAGTGTTTCGTCATTACGATCCACTAATAAGTTCGATGACCTCCATTCTCAATTAAGAGTTTTAATTATCCTCTCACAATTAGATATATCCTCTTAATCATTTTGGAAGCAACAAATGTTGCCTCAATGAGCCTATGGAGCTTAAATGTACATATAGACTAAGCCAATGGCTTCTCCCTGTATTTTAACTTTCAGTTTCCTGTTATTTTAAGGCTTGGGAAGGCCAATATAATTTCCCCCATCTATGGATGGTTTAATTTAAAAAAAAAAAATGCGTCCTCAACCATTTATTTTTATTTCTTATAATTATTGAGGACACATTGCTTGAATGCGTCCTCTTGTTGGTTGTTTTTTTTAATCAAAATTTTGAGGACGCATTCGTTGAATGCGTTCTCTTTTAGGATTAAAAAATTTTCACAAAAATTTTCTCTGGATGATTTTAATTAATTTTATTGTTAGAAGAAAATTGTAATAATTTCTTGTTTAAAATTCCACAATCAATTGAACTCTTGTTGTTTTAATTTTTATGATTTGCAGAATAGGTAGATGACGCATTTGTTGAATGCGTCCACTGGATGATTTTAATTAATTTTAATTTTTGGAGAAAATTGTAATAATTTCTAGTTTCCAAAAATTTCCTAAATCAATTGAACTCTCGTTGTTTTAATTTTTATGATTTGCAGAATCGGTAGAAGACGCGTCTTGAGTTTTTTAAAAAACATGCCCTGATATGAACAAATGCGTGTTTTGCAAAATGCGTTGTGAATTTAAGGAATGATTTTTGTTTTAATCCAGCAATGTATAAGTTATTATTTTCCATACTTTTGTTTTTGGTGAACAGTGCGCATAAGTAGACTTGTGTTTGTTTGATGATATTTTAAGAAATAGTAAAACGAAAATTTTGGATCGTGCGATTTGCAATTTTTATCTAGTAGGAAAGAACTATTGCATAGAGTTTGAATGAATACAAATCAGCGGAAATGTACATTAGCCGATGAATACGTGCGAAACGTAATGAAATGAGTGCTTAATGGAATGTAATGTCCTAATGACGGCCTCTGCAAAGCTTTCCACCTGTTCCACACGGGAGAGGACGTATGGTTCGGGATGTCCGTTGAGGAACAACCATCACAGTAGATACATGTACGTCCTCATGTGGAGCTCTCTCTGGTATTTCCTCCTCCATATCCTCTCCTGCCTCCTCATTCGAATCATAATGGACATGTGGGACACTACCTGTATCTAATGGAGCGGTAGGCGACATGTATGCATGACTTGCTTTGGGACTGACATATGCAGTGATATCAGTTGTTGTCGTGTCATGCTGGGAGGTTTCCCAATGTGAAGGTCCGGCAATAGTAGTAGAAGGAGTACGATATGTAGTGAAATCTGTTGTAGTCATGTCATACTATGAGGGTCCACCATGTGATGGTATGCCAATCGCTGGACTCGCATGTGAGGGTCCGGCTTGTGATGAACCAATGTGTTCTGTATGGCCCCGAGCACGTGGTCTTCGACCTCCCTATCGACCAGGTGGAGCCAGACGGTGGTACCTGATGTCTTTATATCTCACGCCAGGGGGAGGCTCCTCACAGTGCACATACGGTTGATAATATTGCAGTCTGGAGGGGCGATGCACATATTGTAGAGTACGTGTGACAACACCATGCATTCCCTGATAACGTCTGCGAAATGTGGGGGACATTCGTCGAAATTAATATCTGACATGATGTGCAACTCGGTCATTGCCTGCAACTACAGAAACGAGATGAATATGTTGGATAATTAAAATTAAGGAAATATAAAGTATTATTCTGTAACAGTATTTGAAATTTAGGAAATACCATATACTCTATAGTTTCACCGTCTCCATGGAAACCCTCTGTAATTGTTAGGGGCCGTCCTGGCTGATCAATTAGGGTCACTGTCCTGCGAAAGTACCACTCCATGTATTCTCAACTGGGTATGTATGGATCCGCACACCCAAGTGCATTTACTTGTTGATTGGATTGATGTTCCCAAGCATCGAGATATCTTCTGAGTTTCACACGCCAATCCAGGCCAGACCTTTGATGTGTCCATTTTATATGCATTATTTAGTAGTATTTAGGATCACTTTTGTTATATTTTTGGTGTAAGATTGCTAGATTTACGTAGGTTTACATAATAAGGGGTTTAGATGACCATTTTTTATTTTTATATCTAAATCCTTCATTTTTGTAACCTATGTTGAGTCTAAGGGATTTTTGGTCCTCATGAGCATCTAGATTCCTTTTTGTGAGCTTAATTTGTAGATTTCTCATGAGCATTTAGAAGTGGTTTAGTGAAGGCCATTCGAAAGGATGGTAGAATGTTGAAGGCCACTCACAAAGTGGTAGAAGATAAAGTGAAGAAAGGAGAGCAAAGCAACGGGTGAAGGATGGTCCAGGGTTTTCAGAATTTTTCGAGAAGAATCAGCCTTCAAGAGTGGTACCATTGGATTCCTCTACTCGAGCACTATGAAATCGACTACAAGAACTCCCAAAACGGATCAACGGTTCACCCAGAGGAAGCAAAACAAAACAGGGCTGGATTTTACTAATCTGGTCACGAGTCGCGATGCTTGGTCGCGACTCGCGACGACAGCGCGGATTCAGCCCTGCAGCAGCGCTTTTTCTCCCCTTTTTCCTCCACTATAAATACCTCTTCACCCCTTCTTCTCCATAGCTCTAAGCCCGACTTGGGGGCTTCAAACCCTAGTTTTTCACCATTTTCTTCCATTTCTTCTTCTTTCTTTGTAGATTTTTGTCCTATGTTATGGGTTTTAGTTCTCTAGCTTAGTTTTATCTTGGGAGCAAAGGATTGAAGCTTCCATTTCTATGTAGTAAGAACCATTATATCTATCTATTTGGTTTTTGCTATTGTGTATTTATTGAGCTTTGAATGTTAATTGTTAATTGCATTGATGTTGTTGGGAGTTTGAGTATATGAAATACTTGTATGAATTGCTTGCTAGGGTTTTGGGGAAGTGGGTTGATTTCCCCCCTTTTCTTGTTAGGAATATATGAGTATGATTTAGAGCTTCTTAAATGATGTTGGTGTGTTGATAATTGCTAGATGAATGTGATGATGTCGAACTCGTTGTCATGTTTGTTTTAGGTAGCAAATGAGAGAGGTCTATGAATGTCGATCGTTCTTGACTAATCTTGTGTAAATGCATGAATTGGTTAAATTCTTAGACACGGTGTAGTATTTATAAGTGTTGCTAAGCTTGTTGATTCTTCGTGCTAAATGCCATCAATGGGATACTCTTAGTAATAAGGGAGTCATTGGTGAGGTTTGACAAGAGATGTCGAATTCACTCTTGCAAACTACTACCTAAGAAGGATGGAAGATTTATCTTCACAACAAGTAGTTGAAGTATTGAATAGATTGTTTCACTCGTTCTTAAAGCCTTTGTTATTTAGCATTTATGTATTCTTGATGGTATGTTTCACATCATTTATGCCATGGGTTGTTTGAGAATAGGAAGTGTTCTTATGATTGAAATGTTCGGGTGTTAGGAAAGTGACGAATTCCTTAGCTCCTTTGCATGAAAATCTATGAGCATGAACTTAGAACTTCTTGTGCATAATGTGTTGTGATTCTTGCTAGATAAGTATGTTAATGTTAAGTCAAGTAATGAATGTGATAGAATGAGTGAATGTTCAATGATCTACATTAGGTTTGGAAGTGGATATCAATTGCCCCCAAGGCTTTATCTTTGTAGTTTTAAATCCCATTTTCTTAGTTTTGTTTGATGATTAGCCTAGTTACTTGACTTTGCCAGTTATCTTGTCTTTTTAATTTCATAACTTAGGACCACAAACCATCCAAACCCCCCCCCCCCATTTACTCGCTTTTATATGTGTGTATATATTTACTCCTAGCATAATATCAACCATTTGTGCTTAAACGCTAGAGAAAATCCCTCTTCCCGTGGACGACCCCGATTTCCTGCTATCTACCTAGTTGTAGAAAGTAAGCAAAAAGGGCTTATAAATATTAACTTTGAGAGGTGCGACGATCGCCTCCCAACCTTCCTTGACGGTCTCTAGTATGAAGCAGTTTATACTCATCCCTAGTGACCAACTGGGTGGGTATTGGCTGGATTAGGCCGAACTGCCTGAGAACACGATGTGCATGATGGTACTCCACGACGTGCCAGCAAATGAGGTCAATGCAAAGTAGCCAGTTGTTGCTACTAGTTGTACAGTACCACGAGAGTTGTTCCACGACATCCTCTGTGTATGGCTGCCAAATAAACTGAAATAACAAGCAAATGTTACAGTTAGGTAACTAAAACCATTTTTCCCACCAAGTCAATGAAAGGAGTATCTGAATTGGCCTATACCTGACTGTCATTGAGAGATGTCAGCTGATCACGGTACACTTTCAATATGCATTGGTGATTGTGATAAATCGTACTAGGCTCTCCATCTATGAGGAATAGAGTGGATTATATTAGCCATCTGTTGGAATTGAATGTGGTTTAACAAGTGTCTCCTGACGAATTCGACACGTACCGGGACCCAAGAGCACTTATCGTGACTGTCACTTGTAGTCGTCCGGTAGGTCGGATGGATGGTATGCACTCCCATGCCCACAACTGCTAATAATTAAAATAAAATGAAATATAAAGTAATATTATGGACATTATGTACAACTCTTTAGATTGAGCAACAATTTTACCTGTAGCATGACAAGTGGCCTAGATATGGATTTAACTTGTGGGATTGCAGCGTCACATAAACACATGTACAAGTGTGCCAGAATGGCACTCCCCCAACTGTACTGATGTGCTGCACCTAGATCCATCAGTACCGACAAGTACAGCAAAGGGATTAGGTGGTCGGACGTGTCTAACATGGGCATTCCCCCAAGCAACAGTAGAATGAAAACCCTAGCCCACTGTTGACATTGTACCTCAGTAGGATCAATGGGGAACGGACTGTGCAATAAGTTTCCCAACTAGCTGGCCCTAATGCGACCCCTTCGGATAGCTCTGGTGTAGCACCCAGGTAGTCTGTGCACACTCTCTGCCAGTCCTCTATACACCTACTGGTGTTTACACCTGTGACTGGGATGCCATCGATTGGAAGACCCCGTAGGATCCCTACATCCTGCAAAGTGACCGTAGCCTCCCCCATCGGCAGGTGATATGTGTGCATCTCTGGTCGCTAACGCTCCACTAGGGCAGTGATGAGGGAATGGTCAATGTGTATTGGTGCGGAATCCAGGAGTCCCTGGAATCCAGCTTCACGCACATAGCGTATAACTCTATAAGGCATTCGTTTGGTCCAGCATGCCCCATCGCACCGCCTCACCTGTAGTGCCTCATCTTCTAAATGACCGTTGTACAATGCACGGCCACGATGCTCCTGATGAAGGTACAACAAATCCTCCTCAATGGGTCCTGGATGATACATTTTGTGACCTTGTTGACAATTATAATCACATGTCAAAATTAATTGTTCAATATTACCACAAATACACGTAATACTACAACATGTGATACATATTCGACAAATAAAAGTAATACTACAGCATGTGATAAATATTCCACATTACAAAGGTAATACTACAAGTAATACTACTAAGAAATTACAAACAAAAGAAATTACAAACACCATATTACAAACAGGACACTAAGCACGGCCTCGCCTACGAACGCCTCTGGATTCACCTGGCACCCTCTCTACCACTTGATTCCTTATCCTTCTCTCTGCAAACTGACCACGCCTCCTATTGTGAAACTTTTCAACATCGGGAATCAACCTCCAACTGGCACATTGCCAAAGTGATGGATCTTATACAGGCATGAAACCCTGACTATATTGTTACACATAGGTGGTCGTGTGATAACCCTTGTCACATACACTAGAAGGATCGTCACGCCTATGCCGACAGACGGCCAATGCGTGGGAACAAGGGAAATGGAATATTTTCCATTCCCGATAAATACATTCCTTTCTCCAGTATTTGACTGTGTACTTTCTTTCACTAATGCTCCCATCAATGGTCCTTGTCACAACCCTATAAGTCTGCGACGCATGACCAAACATGGTGATGATATTTCCCTGTGCCCATGTATCCTGCTTCTAAACTTTTTCCAATTCCTGCTAGGGAACACGGATCTAGACAAACGAACAAGAATTTAGAATCCAGAAACTGGTCTGTGAACACATAACCAACTGTAATGAATAAGGAAAGTACCTCCAATTTGCGGCGTCTATTACCTTTTGGGCAAACATTTCAACTGTTCGCTCGAACGTCTCTTTGATACAAACAGTTATCGGGAGATGATGTGAGCGCCGTAAATGGCTATTATAACTCTCTGACAAATTCGTTGTGAGAGTTCCCCAATGTCGATCACCCTTATCAAAGGAAAGGCACCACTTACTCCAATCTTGCTTCACCAACCAATCCCAAGCAGATGGATCGATACTTTCCAACTCCTTCTTGTACTCCCTCCACCTGCTCTCTCGTCTGGTACCACTAAGCTGCCAAACCAGAGTCTTCAAAAGTGCATTCTTGAGCCTCCCGCTATCAACAGTAAGGAAGTTGGACTGAAAATGATGCAAGCGAAATCGGTGGTATCCAGCTGGCTCCATCCATTTGCCCATTTGTGTCATTGTATTTATAATTCCATCATGGAAATCTGATATAATACATATTGGCCTACTATCAGCACTAACCACGTAGATACGCAGTCTCTACATGAACCAGTTCCAACTCTCATTAGTTTCTGCATCAACTATTGCATAAGCGATGGGGAGTATGTAGTCGTTTGCATCGTGCATCATGGAAACTAGCATCGTGGCATTGTATGCACCTCTCAAATGAGTGCTATCCACACTTATCACCGGCCTGCAGTGGCGAAAAGCATCAATTTCCTGACCAAATGCCCAGAAAACAAATTTAAATTTCCTACACCCGTGCCCGTGTATTCTGTTAGGTACGTCAGCCTGATCAACAATGGTGCTCGGATTAGCCATGACAATCTCATCCATATACATTGGCAACTGTTCAAATGATTCCTCCCAAGTTCCGAATACCATGTCAATCGCCTTTTGTCGAGCATACCACGCCTTTTTATAGGAAAGGGTGATATTGAACTCCGTCTTCACTTGAGCTTGTACATATTTAACTGTGTATAAAGGGTTTACATCAATGTGGTGGAAAATTGAACGGGCAATCACCACCGATGTCAGGTTAATGTTACCCGTCGATCGACCAGCACCAACACACGCATGCTTACTTGCCTATTTGGTGATCTCCCACATGCCATGCGAAGCCTTTTTCCTAGCTCTGGCAACCCCAATGACAATTACCAGTTCCTTTAACAACGTCCCTGAATTTCACATACTATGTGTGTGACCTGCTCTCGACGACTCTGTGTTCCCTATTCATCATGGAACTCCACCAAAATAGCTTCTACCAATTGCGGCTTCGTCTGGAATCGCATACTCAACGCCACTTCACCAGTCGCTTGAACATAATTAGAACCACGGCACCACAATTAGTTGGGTCATATCCATCCTCATCAAGGCCACCATAATCCCTACAGTAGGCCTCCGTATCGGGATTCCCAAAAATATGGAATGATGTGGATACATTGTTTGTGCACACCACATGTTCATCATCGTCCCCAGGATTCGAATCAGTTGATAAGAAACGATCATCTTCACATTCTTCATCAAGTTCAGCTTGCTCACCATCGCCATCGCTCCCTACATGACGAACAACATGCTCGCCAATTTCACCAACGTAATCATCATCAAAGACATTTGGCTCCTCATGATCCCCACCATATGTACCGTAACTTGTGGACGGTTGAGCGTAATCGAGGTGAAAATACGCACTAGGTTGGCTAGACTCACCAATGACAAAACCTCGGCAATGAACAGAGGGTGGTAAACTTGGTACAGGTGTACAGTTCTGCATGTTGCTCAACAATGTCATGAATGTGCATAACCGTGTTGGGTCAATGGTGCTTGACAGCTTCTCCGTAACAATGTATAAATCCGCTGAGGACAATGACATTCGATCAACAATGTTGAAGAATAATGTGGTAGACTCGTCATCTTCCACATTATAACAACTATAGTATACGGCCGAACCAATCAGCTCAGGACATCGGTAATATATTTTCAACAGATACCCATCACTATCGATACTAAGCCTAATGAAAATTAACTCAACTAACTCGGAGTGGCTGAACTTCCTCTCCAAAGTCACATTCCTCTCCGGTATGGGAGGATCATAATACACACCCATAGTCAAATTAAACTTAATCTAACCCCCTTTGTAGAGATACACCGTCAAAAACATCGTACAACTGCATTATACAAATACATAACATTTAATACAACTCCTCCAACCGTAAACCTTAAAGCATTCTTTTATAGTTGGTCAACCACCTCATACACTATTACCGATTTTCAGCCACTATTCTCAAATATGTGATAAACTCGGCCACACTAATAAAACTATTACTACAAACCTAATATAAAAATTAGTAAACAATTCACATATTCGATTCACATTGTCACGCATCCACATTCTACACTTTCATAGCATCACACCAAACATAATCATTCTAAGTACACACAATCATACAACACATTCCCATTAACAAGATTTTTCCAGGTACTTCACAATTCAATAAAAAATATTGTACGACAACTAACACATAATCGTTCAACAAATTCGTAAAATCATGTACGGTTCAATTACTTATAGGAAACTCAAAATTGATTAGTCGGGTGTCTGAAACTCACAGACAAGGTGAATGCAACCGAGGTCAAGGTCAATCAACGGAAGTCAACTCCGGTCAGCAGCGGTCAACGGCGGTCACACGGCGGTCAAAGCTCAAACTTACTACCGTCCAACGTGTTCAGCTATAAGCAGAGAGTAATTTTCATCAAAACAAAACCAAAAACAACCGAATATTGAGAATTGGAGGGCTAAGAAAATTAAGTACCAATTCTCGGACGACAACCGGCGAAGACAATGCCGGAAACAGAGAGCGGGGAGGAGTCGGACTTGGTTATCGGCAGCAGCGGTGAAGGAGCAGGGAAACAATGCCGGAAGAAGAATGGCTCGAAGGTGGAGGAGGCGGAAAGGAGGCGGAGATGACGATGTTAGAAGGCGGATTGGAAATCTAGGCATTTGAAGACGGATTGGAGGACGCATTCACTGAATGCGTCCTCGTCGAATTCCTGGAATTTAACGCCAGCAAATTTTTTTGCAAAGGACGCATTCACTGAATGCGTCCTCGAGTAAACTTTAAAAAAATTGGAAAATGAGAGAACGCATTCGCCAAATGCGTTCTCCACAAATGATGCCTATGTTTGGTACGGTAGCCATATTAATAGAAATTTCTCTGCACATACTAATACACTAGAATATTTAAAGTCAACAAACTGGTGTATTATCCTCTAATTGAACATACTTACACACTAACTGAAAAACCATATATACAAGGGGAAAAAATTTAAAAAAACAAACTTTTGAGGTACTAGTTTAATTGTTGGGGGAACATGCACATTCATGGCACGAACATGAAAAACTTTTTTTTTCTTTTTGCCAAAACACAAAACTCGAGGAGGTTGGTGATGCTAGTAAGTAGGAATTCTGCATGAGCAGCGCTCATGTTCCGGCAAAAGACAAGCTCAAGTCCGACTCCGTATAGGATATGTGCCAAAGAGTTCCCTTCGAGCAAGTCCCTAAAACGGACACATGAGGCTGCATTCGGAAAGAAGTTTTTAATTTTAAAACTTAAAGTATATACTCTCCGTTCCTTAGTACGTGGCAGCATAGATTTTGTGTGTAATTAGATGAATAAAATAAATGGATAAAATTAAATTTAAAAAGTAAAATAATTGAATAAAATTTAAGAGATATTTTTAAATTGTGCCAACATAAAAGAAACGATAAAAAAATATTTTATATATATAGTAACAGAGGAAATATGTATTTATATATAGGGAAAGTCTTGGGAAAGACGGTCTTTTCATAAATTTATGGAAAGACGTGATTTAATTAGAATAGTAAAAGGTAAAAGGTTTTAGTTGCAATATTAAAACTTTATTATGTAACGTGTAGTTGTTATAAAGTTTATAACCCGATTCATACAACCCAAAAATTTTATCTTCATTTCTTCTAATTTTCACTTTAAATCTTGGTTTTTTCATTACTTATGGAAATATCATCTTTCAAAATATGGACTCTTATATATATAATTTTAATGAGAAATTGTGAGAAACTAAAGCAGGTTATGTCAAATAATCATCAAACTCTTCGTGCATGTATTTGTGCGTGTAGGGCATTATCGTGAATGAACAACTGAAAATTTTATGTTTATTGTGGATAGAGTTTGATAATTTTTTATTCCACAAAATCATATAAATACCAAATCTACAGAGATTTTGATTAGATGATTTCATACAATTTTATAGTCTGACGAGAGGTTTAAAAACAAATTATATAATTATTTGAATATTTGAATATAAGAGAAAATTTAAAATATTCTCCATGATTTTTTAAAAATTTACTTAAACCTTCTTCTCAGTAAAAAAAATTGAGGATGCATATACTAGATAGCATTGGAAATGCTGATGACCGTTGAATTACGATCTTTCGACTATCACGTGGAAGTAGCGGACTTGTATGAAACCCTATCGAGTGACTTGATGCGCCATATAGCATCCGGAAACTTACTAGTTAGTCATAAAACTGTTGGTGAAACTGAGTTTGATAATAGTTGAAAGAATTGAAGTGTATCATGTATGTAGAATGGCTTGATAAATATGCCAACATTAAAAAATTGTTAGATAATTTAAAATCTACCAAAATTTTCAGAAACTTTTTGGTACATTGATTTTTATTTTAAAAAGTTAATTACATTCTTGTTGATGTAGAATTCATCTTGAAGGAAAATATTTCGAGCATAGTTTTATCATATGTGCACGGCTTTTGCATAAACGTTCATTCATTATAGTAAATGCAACAATTTAAATGTAATTGAATGATTGTAATAATTTATTTCATTCTTTTATAAGTAACATGAGCAATAAAATAACTAAAGAGAACAAATTAATATTCCGATAGGAAAGTTTAAAAGTTATGAACTACAATTTGCGACAATTTTTCCTACAATTTTGTTTTATTTATATTCTCCTACTCACTTCTTCTGTTTTCGGTATGTAGAAAATAATGGTAATAATTGTGTGTTTGTATTGATGAATTCAGGATACATTAAAAGTTGACTGGCTGGCGGTGAATGGCCGGCGGTGATCGGTAAAACAACAGCCGGCGTCGAAAAGCCGACGTTGACTGGCAGTGGTTGATCGGCTGCAGAATGGAGATCAAAAAATCTGTGTGGCTCGGGTGAGAAGGAGGAAGAATCCGACGGTGTTATGGTGGCGCCGCCAAGTTCATCGGATAAAGCAGAGTACGAGAACTGGTCTTCAAAGAAATCAGCATCCCGGGTATTAAAGATCACTCGAGATTCCAAGTCGTGAAGACGATAACCTTTCTTTCCGGCAGGATAACCAAGGAACAAACACCGCCGACTTCTTGGTGCAAACTTGTCACGGTATTTGGGAACACGAGCAGCAAAACACAAGCAACCAAAAACCCGTAGAGAAGAGTAATTGGGCGCCTGGGTATAGAGTAACTCAAAGGAAGTACGACCGTTGAGAAGCTGAGTCGGGGTTCGGTTGATCAGGTAGGAAGCAGTAAGAACACATTCTCCCCCAAAATGCAATAGGAAGATGGGCTTGATACCGTAAAGCATGCGCCACATTGAGTAAATGACGATGCTTTCTTTCAACTCGACCATTCTGTTGCGGAGTATCAACCATAGATGTCTAAAAAATGATCCTAGATAGAGTAAAGTGAGACCGGAGAGGAAAAACTCCAGTGTCATCCCGAACTCGTTGAATTGTTCTTCCCCACTGGTTCTTGACTAAGGCACTAAATTCTAAAAATCTAGAAGCTACTTCAGATTTAGCTACTAACAAATAAACCCAAACAGCTCGGGAATAATCATCTACGATTGTCAAAAAATAAAATGCACCACTAGAGGATGGAGTTCGATAAGGTCCCCAAACATCACAATGTACTAATTGAAATAATGCAGTAGCATTTGTAGAACTCAGTGGAAAACTATGTCTAGTCTGTTTTGCTCTGTAACATACAGAGCAAGGTATAATAGTATTATTGGTGCTAAAATCAAGAGTAGGAATAGAAGACAACACCGTAGATGATGGATGACCAAAACGCTGATGCCATAAATCAGATGAAGAAACCGAAGCAACTGTCGGAATAGATTGCAGGATATGAGGACGAATGCGAGTATCCAACGGATGAAGCCAATAAACCCCCCCCCTTTCTGTTCACCTACGCCAATCACAATCCCCGTACTGATTTTCTGTAAAATGCAATAATTTTCAGTAAACAAAGCTAGACATTTTAAGGCAGATAACAATCTAGAGCATGATAATAAATTGCATCGCAAAGTAGGTATGTAGAGCACATGAGTAAGGGTGACATCACCAAAACAAATAGACGCATATTGTGTAGCAAACAACACAGAACCATCAGGCAATATAACATTCACAGTAGTGGTAGCAGTAGTAATATCAGTAAGAGAACCTTTGTCACCAGTCATGTGATATGAGGCTTCCGAATCAAGAATCCAAGGTAAAGTAAACTTACCTGACCCATGGTTAGATAACGAATCAAACTGATTAAATAAATGTACGGTCGTACTCCATTGGTCGTCAGACAGAGCAGAACCAAAATCAGATCGTGTAGGTAAGCCAGAGGAGGCGGCCACTGCAAACCCTTACGGCGACGTCACTACGCCGGCAAAAAGAGCCATAAAACAAATGGCAAGTACAATTAAAGTAAGAGAAGGGAGAAAATATGCTGAACCAAGCCAAAAATAAGGCAATACGCGCGCCTCCTGTTAGGCGCGTGCAGATCACGCGCTGTGAAGGTAAAGGTGCGCGTTTGGTGCACCCATGCGTGAACTCACGCACTTCTGGAAGGTCGAGCACGTGAATCTCATGAGCGTCTCACATTTTCTGCGCATCTTCCTCTGCCCGGTCGAAGCTGACGGAACCCGATCGTAGGTCGAGAACTGAGTAGAACTAGCCGGCCGGAGTGACGAGTAGACCGGACGAATAAAAAGCTGGAGTGGTGAATCGGAGCAGGAACTAGCCGGATTGATTTGGAAGACGTCGCCGGCGGACGAATTGGAAGATGGGAGTCGGAGCAGGTGCAGGCCGGCAGACGGAGTATGGAGCAGAAGCTGGTGCAGGTCGGCGAAGCGGGAGCAGAACCGGCGGCAGAAGAAGAACAGCCGCGGCGGCGTGATGGTGAGCAGGACCGTCGGCGGGTTGATGGTGGTGGGTTTTTTTAGGGTAAAAGAAAGGTAGTCCAGATCGGTGGCGCGTGAAAGTCACGCACGGACGACGGCGGAAAATTTAGGATGGTGGAAATTTAAGGTTTTAGGATTTTAGGCTCTGATACCATGTAGAAAATAAGGGTAATAACTGTGTGTCTGTATCGATGAATTCAGGATACATTATATAGTGGTATAGGATACCTATACAAGTTAGGAAAAGGTAGTAGAATACAATTACAGTTACAAGTAATATTGCAAGAATATTCTAATTCCTTAACACGGTATGTTGGAACAAAAATAAGAAGAATAATCACTACAGGAAAACTTAACATCCTCATGGCATCAGTTTTCAAGGGTCAGTACTAGAAATATTATGGACATCGGAATTACATATAAAGAAAACCCGGATGCCTAAATAGACATATTGTAACACTTTATGTACAGCACTTATTAAAAGTGTTGCAAATAACAACACACTACCCAAGCCTTGAAAATTAGTTTTAGTTTTGAACGTTTTCTCTGAGTCGATGGCGGTAATATTCAAAACCCTAGCATCATTTTTTCTTTCCCTGCTTTCTCCTATACCCAAGTTGTGAACAAAGAAAGTAGGAAAGTCCTCCATATTGATCCTCCCAACACAATTATAATCCCTCAAAGCGCTCCCTTCCATCCAAAACCGAAAATTGAGCATTTAGGGGAGCCAGGCCTCCACTTCTCTGAATCGGAATGTCTCCGGTTAGAAGCTACCCTTCGGTGGACTTTGGTCGGAAAGTTTTCCAGAAGCAGGTCGCAAATGGAGAAATTAAGGAAGGATTTCCAAACACCATGTGATACGAAAATCAAATTCTTTGATGTGCTTTAAATGCTTTGATGGATCAAATTTATGACGAAGAATTGAAGGAGTCACCACCGACATTTTGGATTCATTATTCAAGATTGTCGACGAACTGAAGACATCATGAAGAACACTATACTCTTTTTTTCCACTGGGTTTTTAATGAGGTAGTGTGATAATTGTAAATATTGTAAAATTATTTCATTTTGAGTTTATAAACTGACAGTTCGGCCATGTGGGCTTTGAAGAGTTGAATTTCAAAAATACAGTCCATTAAGGTTTAGTATATTCAGTTTTATTCTGATTAGAATTAGATTTGGTAAGATTAGATAAGGTAATATTCTTCAAGGTTACTTCTTGAAGAATTCAACCTGATTACCTTAGATTACCATTTATTTTAGATATTTTAGCTAGACATGGTTTTAGTTCCTTAAAGCTGCCATAAGTCGATTCAGTTTCCATTTGTGATTAGGGTTTGAGGCAAGATTGTAACCCTATAAAAAGGGAGGCCTTATGGACGAAAATTACAACCTTTCATCAATCAAATATACAACCTTTTGAGTTCATACTCTTTTCTTGCGAGCTATTCCATTTTTGCTTAACCCCGATGACTAGTTAAGTATCAATAAACCTTGTAATCTAATCCTGAGGGCTAGTTAGAGAGCAAGTCGAAGTTAGGCGTATCTCGAGGGCTAGACTCCTGAATTTCGTGGGAGATAGTGCGAGTTTGCAGATCTCTTCACTAGATCAAAGATATTAATTCCACAAATCGTGAGTCTTCACAAGGAGATTCATATCACCATGCTTCAAGGGTCATACATAGATAACACTACTAGAGAATCGTCAGGTTTTGATTAAATTTGAATTGCCTGATGATTATTATCGTTGCTGGCTATATAAAATCTATAATTTTGGTGTATACTCAATCATAATGGCTAAATGGGTTCCTAACTTTAATCCAAATGCTGATTCTCCTTATGCACCTGTTTAGATTTCTTTGTATGGATTACCTCAACAGGTTATTGATTACTAGGCTTTAATGTCTATAGGAAATCTGTTAGGTTCTATTGTTAGAGCTGATAAAGGAACTTTAAATAGAACAAGACCTCATGTGGCAAGAGTATATGTTGAAATAGATGTTACCAAACCCCTTCTAGAAAGAGTTTGGCTTAGTTTTAGAGATATTGGATTGTGGAAATATCTTGAATATGAAGGTGTTCTTCAATACTGCTCTAACTTCCTGAAGCTAGGCCATTTAGCTTCTGTTTGCAGGTTTGATCAGAATACCACAAAGTTTACTGCCTAGAGACCCACATCCCACTGAAATTAATAATGGTAAGTTCTCCAACCCCAAAGAAGGATAGGGAATACAAAATGGCAAAGGGGTTGGAGCTTCTTGGTTTAGCTCCTAAAGACAAAGTCTATATCTCATTCAATAAGACTAAATCTGCAACTTCTACTCATGTCCTTCTAAGGACATATTGAAGACAAATGACATGGAGCAGACAGCAAATGGAAAAGGAAAGATGGGTATGGATGATCAATTTGTACAACAAAGTTCACAAGATCAGGTTCCTATTCGAGGATCCCAGGTTTCAATTTTTACCCCTATGAACTCTGAATTACCTTACATGAATCATGTGATAACTGTATGTTCTTATCAAGTTGTTGAACTTTCTTCTTTAAGCTCTAATCTGGCTCACTCTGACAGACAACCTTCAAAAGAATTGTCCAATCCTCATTTAACTATTCAGCTTAATGGTGCTCAGAACAATTCTAATCAGAACCAAATTGATAATGAATCCTCAAGTAACTTAAATAAAAACAATATTCAAGATATTGTCAGCTAATCTGAATTCAGATGACATATTGAAGATTCAATTGAATTTTTATAGTTTTCAGATAAAAGTTTGGATAACTCAAAAGAAGGCTTCACTGAAATTAATTTGGGGGTGGGGTGGACTCTCCTCTACCGTCTTCTTTCATAAAGATACTTAAGATCTCGGATTAGCTTAATATTGAATCTTCTAAGCTACCTAAACACTTAAAGATCAATAATGATAGACTTAACTTTGAAGAAATTAAGGCCAACCTTACTGAATCTCATAAGAAACTAAACTCTATCATTAATCCTTCACTGAATAAGTCAGTTAATAATGACCAGAAAATCGGACCTAAAAAATATAACAAAAAAGACTACACATCCACCCCTAAAACAATTTTTACCCATTCATCTTTGAATTCTTTTAAAATATCTCAATGATAGATCTTAATATTTGTACCTATAATGATAGAGGGATTGGAAATATTCCATCCCAAAATAGAATTAAACACTTAAAAAGAAGACAACAAGATAAAAATATGTACTTTAATTGAACCTATGCTACAATCAGAATCATCTCAAAAGATTGCTTAAAAAATTGGTCTTGAAAACTTTTTCTTTGATCCAGCATGTTAAATCTGGATCTTTTGGGATGACTCAGTTACATTCAACATCCAATCAGTGGATGAACAGATTATATACACTAAAATTAATCATCAATCTCTAAGTTCTAACACATGATTGTAACATTGGTGTTATATATGCAAAACACACAATTAAAGAAAGAAAAACCCTATGGAACAAAATAAATTCTCTAAATGGAGAATATTTTTGTTTAATAGGAGATTTTAATGTGATAAAAAACATGAGGAATATTTAGGTCCTTCCATTGCAAACCAAAAATGTATTAGAAGCTTTAACAATTTTTTAGTTTCTAATTCATTATCTGATATTCCCATATCAGGCAGCATGTTCACATAAACAACCATGAGGCATTAAGGAAGAGTTTGGAAAAGGTTAGATAGAGGAGTTTCAAATAACTTATGGTGGTCTAAATTCAGCTCATCAAACTTTAAAGTTCTTGCTAGGGAAAATTCATATCACACCCCTCCAATTCTACTCATTTTAGAAAATATTCCAATAAATGGTCCTAAAACTTTTAAATTTCAAGAATGTTGGATTAATCATCCAACATTTTTGAAATTAGTTGAGGACTCATGGAAAATCAACATTAACGAATTAGGAATGAGAAAACTCATTTTTAAACTCAAATACTTAAAATCTGCTCTAAAAACTTGGAATTATAAGGTATTTGGTAACATTTTTTATGTTGTTCAAGCATCTGAGGATCAGTTATTTGTAGCGGAATCAAACATCAACAGAATGAAAATGATGCAACTCCAACATTCAATAATGGAACACAGGTACATAGGCACTGTATCTAGCCTGGGGGGAATAAAAACCGGTCCTGGCAATATTAAAGGCACCGGTATAACTGTCCAAATTCTACGGAACATGTGCTATAATAGTGTATCAGCACAGAAAATGTGGAACCGGTGCCCAAAACTGGTGCTATACCTAATAACTAGCACCGGTAACAATAGAGCCAATGCAATGTACCGATGCTGATCAATGTTCACATAAGCAAAATAGTTATTTTTGCGAGGAAAAAAGCAGAGGGAAAAACATAGCACCGGTACAAAATTGTCTGCCGATGCCTTTGATTAAACCTAGCACCAGATATGAGTACACCAATGCCTGAAATATGAGACCCATATAAACAGTGGAATATAGTGTTGACCAAACTAGCACAGATTTACATACAAATCTCCCAACCGGTGTTGATAATGATTGAATGGACACATTAGCGGGTAAATTTTTGGAGGGAAATTTCCTAGCACCGGTATGGAGCCATGAAACCGGTGCTAGAAGAGCATTTAATGCTCATCTTCCACTATTCAATGGTGGTTAAAAAGTGGGCTTTTGGGATTTAAAGGCATTTATGGTGTTTTTGGGAGGATTTTGACATTTAATGCTCCAATGAAGACCCACAAAGGTAGGTTTCAAATTGTATGACATGTTATTAATGATCTAATATGTTAAATATGGTTTGTATGCATATATTATGAGTGTTTGATCATGATTTTGTATGCTTCATCATGTTCATGATACTTCTATTCATGGAAGAAATTTGATTGTTTTCTAGGTTTATCGATGTGATTAATACCATTCTTAGGATTGTGATAGTGTTAGATAGTTTGGAATGTTGTGATCGGAGTTGTACGTAATCTTTGCCAAATGGAATTTCCATGTTTAGAATCTTGTGTAGCTATTTGTGGAACTATAATAATCCTATTTTTCTGAATTTGTAGAGATGGAATGTTTAATGGAGAGACGTAAGCATTTGTATTGCATCGTTAGTTGGTTGAGCAAATACTATTTTGATTTTGTGGAGGATTTTTTAGAGCACTCTTTTGGTTGTGAGAAGTGAGTGTTATATCCTTGTCATGATTGTAAGAATTGTAACTGTAGTGGTGGTAGGGACATGATGAAACTTCACTTGGTTAGGAGGGGGTTTCAAAAAGATTATTTGGTTTGGACTTTTCATGGAGAGAAGGCACCGCCGGAGGTGGTTGTAGGTAATGAAGGAGAGTGTTTTGGAGACTTAAATTTAGATGACATGTGTGAGGAGGCTGTCATGAATTTAGGGGAAGGTCCGAGGTTTTGTCAAATTTCTTAGGTGAGAAAAACATGTCGTTGTATCCCGGTTGCAACAAGAGGCATACGGTGATGTCATGTTTGATGGAATTTTTTAATTTGAAAGGCCTTGGTGCATGGAGTGACACTTGCATGAACAAGTTTCTAAAGATCTTGAATGAGAAACTTCCCACTGGTAACGGGATATCGGACAACCTGTATGAAGCAAAGAGGATACTATGTCCGATGGGATTGGAGTATGAAAAAATACATGCTTGTCCCAACGACTATGTTTTGTACAGGGGTGACGTATTGAAGGAGGTGGCATGCCCAGTTTATCATGTGTCACGCTACAAGAAAAGGAGAAATGTGGTTGTCAATGGAGATGTTATCGTGAAGCTAAGGAAACGCGTTCCCTCAAAATACATGTGGTATCTTCCAATTGTTTCGAGGTTTAAGAGGTTGTTTAAGAACACCAATGATGCAAAGAACATGTTGTGGTACATGGGCAGGGATTTTGATCGGGACAATGTCATTCTTCATCCAGCTGATGTCGATCAATGGAAGAGATTTGATACAAGGTATCAAGATTTTGCAAGTGAGCCAAGGAACTTGCTGATGGTTTTGTGTACCGATGGAATGAATCCATTTGGCAACATGTCCTCCAGGCACAGTTCATGGCCGGTAATGCTGGCCATATACAACCTTCCACCGTATTTGTGTATGAAGAAGAAATATGTGTTGATGCCTTTGATGATTTCTAGGCCGAAACATCTTGGAAATGACATCGATACGTATCTGGAACCTTTGATACAATATTTTAAGGTTCTATGGTCCGACGACGTTGATGTGTATGATTGTTTTAGGGGATTGGAGTTCAATTTGAAGGCAATGCTTTTCTGTACCAAAAATGATTTTCCCGCAAACGGAAACCTTTTGGGTTATGTGGTGAAGGGGCACAAGGCGTTTCCAGTGTGTGAAGAGTCCAAAAATTACCAATAGCTGAAGAATGGTTGCAAGACTGTCTATTTGGGTCACCAGAAATTCCTCCCGATGAAGCACAAGTTGCCTGATGATGCATTACAGTTTGTTGGCAAGAGGGAGGTGTGGAAGGCGCCAAGACCATTGAAGGGGGTTCTCATACACAACAACGTGAAGAAATTGAATGTTGTTTTTGGGAAGAAAATGAAGAAGGTTGGTATAGGGCCTGATAGACCTTGGAAGAAGAGCTCAGTTTTCTTCGATCTACCTTATTGGGAGCATTCGGAGGTTCAGCGCTGTCTAGATATGATACACATTGAGAAAAATGTGTGCGAGAGTTTGATACCTTGTTTAATATTTTGGGGAAGAAAAAAGATAGCTTGAATGAGAAAATATATTTGGTGGAGCTTGAAATTCAGTCGGATCTAGCACCAGAGGTAAGAGGGAAGCAAACATACCTACCTCCCGCTCCGTACAATCTATCAGTGGATGAGAGAAGATAATTTTGTTAGTGTATCCAAGGGATCAAGGTACCATCCAGATACTCTTCCAATGTTAGTAGATTTGTGAATGATGGTTTACGTATGAATGGCTTGAAATCCCATGATTGTAACGTTCTCATGCAACAATTATTTCTTATTTCCATTCGTGGAGTTATGGAGGAGAATGTGCAATTTAGCATTATGCGTTCGTGTTTCTTATTCAACTCCATTTTTTGAAAGAATATATGTAGGCAGACGTATGATGTCTTGGAGCGGGATAGGGTATTAGTGTTATGTCAGTTGGAGAAGTACTTTCCCCCGTCCTTCTTTGACATCACAGTTCAACTAGTCATTCATTTGGTTAGGAAAATTTGACTATACGGTCCGGTGGGTATGCATTGGATGTACCCTTTCGAGCGACACATGGGTGTTTTGAAAGGTTACCTTCATAATTGTAGCCGATCGGATGCAAGCATCGTGCAAAGGTACGTCACTAAGGAGATTATTGAATATGGTACCTCAAGCTTAGTCCGGAAGAAGTTAGTTGGATTGCCAGAGCAAGCTCACATTGGTAGGAAAAATGGGGTTGCACATTCTGAAGGTACACTTCATATTCCCTTTTATGATGAGTTGATGGCAGTTCACATTTAAGTTTTAAGGAACAGTAGAAAAACTGCAAGCTATGTTTAAAAGCACATGTTTTATTTGCAATCACTCTATCGGGGACTGACCTTCGAATAAAATATAGCTAGAGCACTCTTCCACATTCGTTAATTGGTTTTATAATCGATGTAATGTGGAAGGGATGCCTAGTAAACTCTGTGCCTTTGCTAGAAAGCCAAATTTCACAGCTATAAGGATCTAGGGTATGATATTAAGGACTTTTGCAATGGATGATAAGGATAGCAAGAGAACGCCGCATATAAGTGGAGTTTACATTGAATCTGAATCGATGTGGATGAGAGGTCATCACCGTACCTCTTAAAGTTAATATTTTTAAGCCCTAATGCTTCCTATCTACAATTAAGTAGATAATGGCAAGTCGGAGTTGTCCATGAGAAAAGGAATCTTTTCAAGTTTTTAAACATATAAAGTGGAAAACATACTAGGCATAAACATATATAGATACATATAAAAGAATGTAAATTGGGAGGGGGTGGTTTTGATCCTATGTTGTGAAATTAAAATACAAGTAACTAGCAAAGCAAGGTAAAGCTATTAAATATGCAACAAACTATGAGAACAAGATTTAAAACACAAGTTATGGAACCTTGGGCGCCATTGACTTCCACTTCTAAGCCTCTTATCTATCATTGAACATGCAACCTATTTACTACTAGATATAAGCATATATAGGAGAAATTTGAGTGCGACCCTACGGATAATGAACTTGAGGGCGAAATTTGGATGGACAGATAAGTTGATGACAGAGGCTCTCGGGTTGTTTTAGGATTTGCTCCCAGAAGGTAATTTAATGCTTGGGAGGTTTTATACTGCAAAAAAAATACTTTTCTCGATGGGATTGGGGTTGTAAAAAATCCATGCATGCCCAAACGATTGTATTTTGTACAGGGGAGAAGTAGATAAAGATCGAGAGACTTTTCGTGTATGTGGTGAGTCACGGTACAAGCTGAAGAGAGGTGGGATTACTGTGGGTGCAGAAGTTCCATTAAAATCAAGGAAAAGGACACTGGCAATAGCGTTATGGTACCTCCCGATCATTCCCCATTTGAAGAAGTTGTATGCGTGTAGGGAAGATGAAGAATTGTTGTGTTAAGACACGGATAGGGACCGACCCACGGATGATGTGATTAGACATACTTTGGACGTGGTGAAATGGAAGAAAATTAATGCTCTATACCCCTATTTTGGGAAAGACTTTCGGCATTTGAGGTTAGGATTTTGTACAGGTGGTATGAATCCTTTTGGTAACATGAGTAGTACACACAGCTCTTGGCCCATTATGTTGGTCAATTACAACCTTCCGTCATGGTTGATGATGAAACGTGAGTAAGTATGTTTTATTTTCTTTGATGATATCGGGTTTGAAGCAACCTGGTAATGATATTGATATGTATCTTGCTCCTCTAGTTCATGATTTGTTGACTTTGTAAAGATGGTGTTCGAATTTATGATGGGTTGGTGGAAGATTTTTTCACTGTTAAGGCACTGTTGTTTTGTACAATTAATTATTTTCCTGCATATGGGAATTTTTCTTGCTATTCTGTGAAAGGGAACTTTGCCTATCTCGTCTGTAAGAAAGTACACCAATTTTTTTCAGTTGAAACACAGTTGTAAGACCGTTTGTCGGGGCCATAGATTGGCCAAAAAATGGTTCAATGGGAAAGTGGAGGAAAGATGAGCACCATTGCCACGCACAGGTACACATATTCATGAAAGTGTCAAAAATTTGTCCAAAAAACCTCGGCAAGAAGAAAAAAAAGCTTCCGTTGAAGGAAGTTGGAAGAAATGTTCAATCTTCTTTAAGCTACCATATTGGGAGCATTTTGATGATAGACATTGGCTTGGCGTTATGCACATTGACAAGAATATTTACGATTCCTTGGTTGGGAAAATCATTAATTTTAGCTGAATATTCAAATAAAGTAGTTCACAAAAAAATCCATAGCAATCCAATCCTAGTACGACTTGGAGGTCGTCGAAGTACCTCTCAAAGTTATATTTTTAAGTCCTAATGCTTCCTATCTACAATTAAGTAGATAATGCCAAGTCGGGGTCGTCCACGAGAAGAGAGATCTTTCCAAGTGTTTAAACATATATAGGAGAAAACATACTAGATATAAGCATATATAGATACATATAAAAACATGAAGGGGGGGTGGTTGGTTTTTGGTCCTAAGTTATAAAATTGAAAGACAACACCTAGAAAAATAAGAGAATTATGCTAATCATGCAACAACAACTAAATAGATTATTAAAACAACAATTAACGGAACCTTGGGGGCAATCAAATTCCACTTCCAAACTTCCTATAGCTCATAGATTCATTCACTCATTCAATTACTTTATTGTCTATGGGAAATTTTATCACTTCTCATTCGAAGATCAACATTCATTCCTTCTTAATAGTAGTTTGCAAAAACAAACAACGACCATTTGCAAACCTCATTCATGATCACCTTAAGTAAAAAAACACCATAGAGGTATTTCATCAATGGAATTTCACACAAAGGACCATAGGTTTGATAATAACACGCCTTCTACGAAAGACATAGTCATTTAACCAAACAAAGCATTTACTAGGTTAACCCTAGAACAAACCACATTCAAGGTTCAAAATTTCTTTGCATCTATGGGATAAATATGAGAACAATCCTCATTAACATACTTATCTAGCAAGAATCACCACACATTATACACAAGAAGTTCTAAATCAATGCTTTTGGATTTCATGTCAAATGAGCTAAGAAATTTGCAAATTTTCTAACACCCAAACACTTCAATCATACAAACATTTCATATAATCAAACAACCCATGGTATAAATGAGGCAAAACACAACATTAATGTCATAATAAATGCTCTCCAATAAATGTTCATAAATGAGCAAATAGAGAATCTCACAACATAAGTTTGGAACCTTCAATAAATTGCTCCCAAGAACTAGATTTAGCTACTGGAATTCATACTAATTAATGCTAACAAACCAAACATAAAACAAGAGGAATCAAAGATGAAAATGGTGGAAAACTAGGGTTAGAATAGTACCAAATTCGGGTGGAAGAAGAGTTATTAATGAGAGGAAAGATAATGCTTTTTATAGTACAAAAAGGATAAGGTTGGGTTCTGGCCACCCGGTCGTCGCGACTCGCTACGGGCGCCAGAACTTACCCTTGTCTTCTTTTCTTCTTTTTGTAGCAAACACTCTTCTTCAAAATAATCCCTTTCATTCTTCAAGTCCTTAAAGTATTTGGCATTTTACTGTCCTACAATGGAGTGGAACTCTCGGGAATCCACAGTTTGAAAAAGAAATCACAAGAATAACAAAAACAAATCAAGCAAAAAGACATCCTAATCCGGAGATTGGTCCAACACACCGGGCTTATTCTTCTCGACAATTTAGAGAAATTGATGCCCAATTGGACACCACCGTCGAGGGGTTCACGATATTCTCCTGCATATGTAGAGGTGAATCACAAGCCAATACTTCAGAATCCAAGAATCGATAAGAAATTGTTCAAACCCGACAACCTCGACAATGCCATACTTGCAAATGAGAAAAAGGTACATAATTCCTTCAAATGATTATCGCTCTATGAATGCATATCAAGTTTAAAATATATTTCATCCATGTCCGAAGTAATCATGTCTGTGTGAACTGCACATTAATTAAGACATAGAAGGTACGCCACACCTTGTTGCCGATGGAGGTTTGCATGAGTTAATGAGACATCATCACTCTGTGCCTATTGCTGATGGTTTTTTGAGGGTTTCATTGGAGAATCATTTGGTGATGGGCGCCCCTTTTCCAATCCCAGATGGAGAATACAAGAAAGTTAGCCCTGCCTGGGGAATGTTCCCTACTTGGCCCCAAAGACTTATTTACGCTAATCCCATCAAGGATCAACATTTGAAGGAAACAAGACCCGCATCACCTAAACCAGTGAAGACTACACCAAGACGAGTCAAAGAAACCCCCAAATCCGTCCCAACAACACCAACTAGGGTTAGAGCTCCATTGGGAATGGCACAAACCCTATGAGCTCACCTCACTTTGTACGGGTGCTTTATAATTTGCTACATCCGCATGATCAAAAATCAACACATGCATTCTTAGGAAATAAATGTGTATTTGGATGCACACGTGAAACCATGGAATTATGGAGTGATTTTGAATACCTGTGGAGATGTGACCAAGTTAATTCAAACGATGACGTAGATCTACACCTTGTGAGTGATTTTTGAAAATTCATTTATAAAGTCTAATTTTAATGCAATAAGCATTAATGCTAATGAAGACTAAATTGTAATTTTTTAGGTACATATTTTTCACCACTAATTAAAAAAGGTATGGATTTGATACATGTGCCCGGTCATGATACAAGAAGTTGGTTGTACGAAACAAGAGAGGATCGACTACATTCGTAATTGCCTTGACCGGAAGGATAAAAAGCTTTTTGTTGCACCATACATCAAGAGGTTATCTACTACATTCATTTTCTTTTCCGAAATCATTACATTGTCATTTATGTCATAATTTTTTTAAAAAAATTTAGCGACCATTAGTTATTGATATTGATAGTTCCCGCAAATAAGTGGATGTGTTGGCTGGACCCCATGCAGTTTCCACCATCGGATGCATTCATTCACATTTTGGAACTGCAAAGAAGGAACCAAGCAAACAAACTAAAAATTCATTTCAATTGATCAACATCAAGGTGGTCTACCGATAAATTTATTTTTATTTTAATATACACTATGGTCCAATATAGCTAAAAAATTATGTTTTTCACAATTAGTACAAGACACAAGCACAAACGTAGGAGTGTGGGTGGTATGTCATGTTATACGTTACTGAGTGCATAGAGAAAATCGAGGAACATGCACTTGAACTTGACAAGGTAATTGTGTAATTGTTTGTAGTCATCTTTTTCTTATAACCTTTCCTAAATATTAATGGTGTACCATATTGTTGTTAACATATTTTCAAAAAAGATTCAATGCCCTACTCGCTAGTTGAAATCAACAATGCGCGAAATTGTTTGGAAAATTAAATTCTCAATTGGTCCCATTCTCTGGGGAATCCTACTATCGGTAGGGTAGTGTAACTTAGATAATAATTGTAGCTTAGAAATGGAGGAATAGATTCTTGGTCATATCTATTCCTATCTATATATTATTGCTTGGTTAGCTTTATCTATAGATTTTTGTTAAGATAGAATACACTATCGTGTATTGTTTTAACATTGTGGCAGTGAATCGTTGATTTTTTGGAGCCAGAATAGTTAATGAAACACATTTTTGGCAAAAAGACCAGAGGAAGTTTCCGAAACCGAAAATAGTCTTGTATCTAGGATTGCATTTGTGCATTGGTCAGAAAACGATTTCGAACTCGGAAACTAAATCATCTTAAAAGTTTCCAAGTTTGGAAACAATTTGGTTTAAAAATTTGTGCCCTTTCATTTTACAGTAAGGGAACGAAAATGGCACAAGATGTCGAAAATCGAAATTAACATCGCCAAAGAGACGAAACTGACAAGACAATTTTAATCTCGGAAACTCTTCCAAGACACGACCATCAAACTTTCTAATCTGGTAAAATTAATGTTTCCGAGTTCGGAAATAGTGAACTATGTAAAATGACCTGACTGCAGTTTCCAAGTTTGAAAACATTTTAAGGCGGTTACATCATCAATTATTAAAACGAAAATTTGAACCGCCATATTTTTAAGGCAGAACCATTAAAGGCACCTAAAAAGTGCCTTTAGATGAAGATATAACCGCCTTAGATAGGCCATTCCTACACTAGTGAGGATTGTACATGCGATGGTTTTGACCGAATCAACCACATGTATTTCTTTTCAGGCAGTTTGGCCTTTTAAGTGAAGCAGTCTCATTTTTTGGCTTAGGTCATCAAACCAGTATGATAGTGGTGTTCCTGGGTTGGTGCATCACTTAAACAAGAATGGGGGAGATGAAATCTATCTTTCTTAACATATGGCTTGGTTATTATTTCTTTTTGTTTGTAGTATTGAGATGCTTTCCATTGGGGCCATTTAATGTGTTTTCTTATTGAAGTATGAATTTTAATGGAATTTTTTTTTTTGTATTTACAGATTATTTTCTCTTGTTATTCTGAGATTGGCTATAAGGTTAACCAAGTGAGGTTTTCTTAAAGAATGCTACACTTGTGTGGTGTGTTGTTGGTCCTCATGGTTCGGCAATTTGTGACTTCATACTTGAGATGATGTCGGGTGGCTTTCTAGGCGTATATGAAGTCAATAAAAAATACATGTTTGCTTTACCGTCGAGGTTACCCTTACATATCCAGTAGGGGTTTTGTTTATTGTGTTGTTTTGATGAGCTGCAAAGAGGCAATGGGATAGGAATTGACCTTTGTGTCATGGGTTGGTGGGTTCCCGGGGTTATGAAAAGCTATGGCTTATCCCCCCTGATCTTGAGCAAGGTTTATTAGTGTTTAGGATTATGTGAGGCTAGACTTTAGTGCTTTTCTTATGGGCTTGTCACTATTTATATGATGTGGGCCTTAACCTTTAGGTAAGGGTGCCACGTGGGTTTAGTACTTTGTGTCATTTCAAGTGTAATTTGGCATTCTCCTTTTCCAGTACCGATTATACAGCTACTTTCTTATTGGGTAGTGTACTGTATTATATGTTATAACTATGCTCTTTACTGGATGCACGAGGCCAAGTTGTGCCTATATAAGGGTTGTTATCCTTGTGTTTTAACGTAAGGCAATAGCATTTTGAGGCAGTTTTTTTAGGGTTTTCTTCTAGATGAGTTTTCTTGACTATCTTTTGGCTCATCGCCAATTATGTGATGGATGGGGTTGGGTGGAGGGTTTGCTTCGTTTGAGAAAGGTATTTCTCCCATGTTTTTGGGTTAGGGCAATGACGTAGGTGTATTTTTAAGATGTATTATGCATTGTAAAGTTTTATCACTGAAATATGATGTTTTTATGCCTTCTGTCAGGTTCAACAAATGGAATTAGCAAAAAATGGAGGGTGGTTGATGATGGTGTTATGACATCATCACGAAAACCCATCAAGCGGGTACGAGGAAGAGATACCATGGGATTATTAGTCAGGGTTTCTCTGATGTACAACCGGGAGAAGGAGGAGTGTTGTAGAGAGGGTAGATTTGGAAAAATATTCTTCATGTTGTATGCATAGCTAGCTTTTCATATAAATAAGGAAATATCGTTGTCTCGTCTAGTTCGCCCTTTCATCATACTGACACAGTGGTGTTATAGAAGAATGAGGGGATGAAGTAAGCTTTGATCTTATTTCCCTTTAAGGCCCTATATGGTTAGGTTATAGTAGGGTTATTTGTTTTGTTCATGATCAGGTTGTATTCCCTAATCTTATTGTAAGTATCATGTTTAAGGGAAGCTTACTTTGGTTTTGTGAGATGAGATTTTGTTCCAGTGTAAGCTATATCGATTATGTGGGTAAAATTCCTGCAAGGTGTTTTCCTATGTATTCTTCTATCGAACCTATTTTCGTGTCTAAGCTACGTTCTTCTAACATGGGGGAATATTTCTGCAATTATGGGTAATTTACTGAATTGTGTGAGGTTGTTGGTTTTTTCTACATAACTTTCCGTGGACGTACCTTGGTTAGACTAGGTAATCCTGTGAAGAGATGGTGTGGCGTGGGTGAGCTTAGGTCTAGATCTTCTCATTATGTTTTTGTTCCTATGGTTCCTTTGGCCGGTTCCTCATAGTTCCCCCCTCCACCGTCTCATTTTTGTGTTTTTGGTATCCTAAGGTGGTCAACTGCCCTCGTGATCCACCAAAACTGAGAAAGGAAAAAACTTCAGTCCTCCACAGACGATGCTACTAATGTGGGAGACTTTTTTCTGATAAAGGTAGAGTATGATACTAGTCTATTTGTTCCACACTTTACCATGTTCTTGTAAGAAACCTCATGGGGTTGCCCCTGGGAAGAAACTCGGATGCTTAAGTTAGTATTTTAGAAATCCCTATGTTTGCTTGAGTCCAGATTCTTACTTCTTTTCTCCTTTTGTAGATCTTCTAAACGTGTTATCGTGTCATACATTATTTGCTCATTTCTTGCTAGATCGCGAGTCTTAATGGGACATGTTTTATAGGTGGTGGTTTTGTGCTTGATGTACGAGTTGATTGCCCATGAGCTGGCGAAATTAGGGCTGCTTCGTTGCTCAAAAGCGACTCTAGCCCTAGCAAACTATGATTGTGAGGGTATGGTGTATATCAAGGGGTATATGTGCACTTTCAAAATATTGGGGGGGGGGTATATTTTCACTAAACTAAGAACTGGGGGAGGCATGCATTTTACCCTAAAAAAACATCAATATTAAAATTTAAAAGTCATTCAAACTAATAAAACATCAAGAATACATAAAATAAAAACCTAATATCAAAAACAAGAAATATAAACATTAACTTTTAATACCCACATGCTGAAAAAATAATACATCAATCAAAATGAAAGTATAAATTAGAAATTAAAAACTAAGATGTTAAATTTCACAAGCTAGTGTAAAAGATAGTAAAGTGTGAAAAGCTTAACATATAAACATAAGATATACATTAAAAGATCAAGATTTCATTTTAAACATGTGGTTTTAGTAGGAAAAAAAAGACTTCTAGCATAGCATCACATGGTTTGATTAGAACATCTAGTAATAGAAAAGAAACATCAAGTCTGGTACTAAAAATGAGTGCATTGCACGATGGCTCCTTTGTTTACTTTTGCACACTTTCGAGGGCACTTCTATAATGCTCCGGCCCAAAATTGCAGGGACATTTATTACAATGATAAACTTTTAAGATTATTCTTGTCTACAGCGGAAGAAGGAAAGTTTAGACAATAAATGCTAACTGCATAAACCAAAAATGTGTCTTCAAACGAAATAAATAAAACCAAGGATGTAGGGCTACATGTGTCCTCCACTCGTTATTAGTCATGCTTATACCTTACCTAGCGCTTTAACCTAAAAATCTTTTTAAAAGAGTGGGGGTAAGATTTTGCTCGTGAGGGTTTCAAGTTGGCAGCCATTTTTCGTGATACAATTAGGATGCCATGCATGCATGCAGTTTTAAGAAAATAATTTTTATCCACTTGAAATATTAAACGGGAAAGCATGCTATGCATGATCATTCACAAGTAATATCACATACAAATCATTTCTATCGAAACAATATCAGGAAGTATATCCCACTTAGCACGATAGTAACATCACATAGAAAAGGATACATGTCAGGTGGGAGGTTATCAAGGCGTTCTACTCATAGCCTTAGAATGGGATCCCAGATAATCACTCAATGCTCCATCGGAAACTCCAATGGCTATCAGGCTAACACGAAATTACTATCAGGCCAACACGAAACTGCTATTAGATCAACACGATACGGTTATCAGGGCAGGCAGTTTAAGCGATACAATAATACAGACAGGCAATGGGCAATAAAGTACACCGATAGTAATAGGTAATCAGTCAATAACAATTTAGCCTATGGGCGATAAAGTACACCCATAGTTATCAGGTAAACAACCAAAATCAAGATATGCATATACAGTGCAGAAAAATGGCTCGAGTAACTTTATTTAAAAGTAACATAATTTGATAACATATTTAGATCAATGTATTTTAAAACATTTGGTTTTAAAATGATAATAATCAACTAAAATAACTATTGTAAAATAGGCTTTTTTTCCAAAATATTTTCTTGAAAAGGTTTTTAAAAAGTTTTGATTCTAAACGGCTTTAATAATTTTCGAAAAGGTAGAAACCCTCACCTTTCTTGAAACTTAAGGATTATTATTCTCGGTAAAATCAGTAATTGTGATACATAATGAACTAATTACAATATATTTCAAGTTCTACATAACACTAGGAAACCAAAAACTGATATGACATTGAGGGATTCACTGCAGACTAGCACTCACGAAAATGACCATAACCCTCTACACTTCATCCCAAAAATTACAAATTTTAAATTCTTAAAAACTAGACATCTATAGCTTTGATTTAACAGTTTACACTTTAAAGTGCATACACCATTACCGCTTCAACAAATTGTTAAAACATAGACTGGAACAGATTAAGTTTAAACTGACCAATACTCACGATAACAGTCATAAATAATTCAAAATTATTCCAAAAATTATGAAATTTAAACCCTTAAAATATAGAATCATATATATTTCATTAGACAATTTACACTTTGAATTCCATACATATTTATCCCTTAAACAAATAACTATAAAAACAAGTGAAATAGATCAATTTACAACTGACCAGTACTCACAACATCAGTCACAAGGGCATGGGCAGTGATGGTCTCTTAATAAGAGATCACTCAAGAAGCTCTTGCTAAGAGGCCATTTAAGAGGCCACATGTGGGGTCAAAAAACCGACCACAACACATGCAAGGGGCCGCTGAACATCGCCCATTTTTCTTTATCCATCAGGGACACGTGTTGCCCTCTGAGTGGGCCACATGTCACACTAAATTGCTACTTTTTTTATTAAAAAAATCTTATACCGTCACGTATAATCCAGGGATTGGGCCACGTGTTTGTAATTACTATTTTCATAATGGTTGGTTGAAATTTAAATCAGAGGACATGTGGAACAATCACAAGGTGACACGTGTCTCCTACAACGGCTATTAGCGGTCAGTTTTTTAAATGAGACACGTGTCCCCATCGTAATTTTTTGAAAAATTTTCCAATTTTTTTTATTTTTTCATAATTTCAATTTTAATTTTTTATTCCATCTTGCCCACTTTTTGTCTATAAATATAGATGATTTCATCACACCACTTCCAATTCCAATACTTCTGCCGCGCTATTTCATCTTCTACGTTGTAATCCATATTTTGTGATGGATCCACGAAGAATGTCGAAGGGCAATGATAAGGTAATTCCAAATTCTTTTAATTTGGAAAATTCTTTGCGAAATTCGAATTATCGTCCATTTTCAAATTTGGAATTTAGTAAAAATTCTCCAAACATCTCTCCCCACTTCTATATGAATTCTCAACATTCATATATGAATTTTCAAAATCAATACCACTCTTCCCAAAATGCATACATGAACCCTCCTCACCTAAACCACTCTTCCCAAAATGCGAACACCCAATCGCAAAATTCATACCCTAATTTATATGGTCAAAGCTTTCTTTCTCCACATCTTGATGCTATAAATGAATCGGGAAAATTTTGGCAGTGAAGATGGGCGACAATTTGGAAGTCACAATGTTACGGATGGTAAGCCCTATTTTAATGTGTTTTATTTCAATTATGAAGATTCTAGTCTATAATTAATTTGCATTGCCTTTATTTCCCTTTGTTATATTTTAAAATTAGTATATTTGAACATGAAAAATATACGTAGCTAGTAAATGTATTTGGTATATGCATTTTAATATGCAATCTAGTATATGCAATCTAGTATATGCAATCTAGTATATTATTTGAAGAATCTAGTATATCATTTAATATGTTCATGTATTTTAAAAATTCATAAACATATTTAAAAAATTTAGTATATGTTTGACATTTGTTTTGCTTTGAAAAAATGATTTATTCATTTAGAAAATAATGTAGGTGAAGAAAACGATTAAATTGCAATAGTGTCTGGGAGTAAGATTACAAAGAAGAAAGGTAGCATGCACAAATGGAGTGTAGAGGATGATAAAGCTCTATGTGGAACATGGTTCAAGCTTTCCACCGACTGTGTGGTCAGAATGCTGGTGTGTTTTGGTCTACAATTATGCACGATGTGAATCATTATGCAAATTGCAACCGGTCAATGAAGTCGTTTAAGTGTCGGTGGTCCAAAATGGCTCACGATATCGGCAAATATGTTGGATGTTAAAGTAAGGCTGCACGTCACTTCAGTCAGGGCGGGAGTGGCTCTAGCCAAGGAGATATGAAGTCATGATCCATGAACTTGTTTGAAAATGAAAATTATGGGCAACAATTTTTATTCTTCCATTGCTATGACTATTGCAGAAAGAAACCTAAATTTATGGCATAATATGGCCCAAAGGAAACTGATGGAAAGGAATATTCACCACGGGTGCCATCAACACCTATAGTAGCGATGATGCTCAAGCTATGCAATATCCATCTAGGCCTATTGGTGTTAAAGCCGCTAAATGCAAGGCAAGGGGGAAAGGAAAGGCCAGGGGAAGATCAACAGATGATGAACAATCAAAAGAATCACAAAGAATGTAGTGTGCGGCCGTAATCGAAGCATCTACTTAAAAGGCTAAAATGGTTGCAAAGAATGAAAGAGCTTAAAGGGATTACAACATAGCGCAACGGGAATTCGTCCGAATACAGTCAAAGCTTGATCATATGATAGCTAACACTAAACTCCTTGATACTTTGATTCAAAAGGGAGAGTTGTCCACAGCAGAAGAAGCACTACAAGACTAATTAATAGGGATAGTCTACAGTGGAAATTGATTGTAATAGTTTGTTTGAATAATTAGTCAGACTAGACCATTTATTTGTCATTGGTTTTCAGTTTAATTAGTTTTCATCATTTCAAATATTCTGCTAGACAAAATTAATGGGGTTGTCATGGACACGTCCCATCTATTCACAAGGGTTCAATTTATCATTTCAAAGATTACGTTAGACAAAATTAATGGGGTTGTTATGGACATTTCAAAGATTCCGCTAGATAAAATTAATGGGTTTTTCACATTTGATGGTTCTCTATATAAATGGGTCATTTGTTTACCTTTCATTCCAACCTCAAATTCCTATCAACACAAGTTTTCTTCTTCAACACAACTATGTCTTCCTCTAATTCCACTAACAATGATGATAAGCCTCACTTTGGAAAATCATCAAACCCATAAACCTATGATATTCCCAGTTTCCTACTCGATACCGATCCCGAGATGATTAACTTTGTCTTGAATTTGCCAGAAATAGCTAAACAATGGTACACAGCCATTTAGGATGAGATTCCTCAAACTTCTCCAACCTTACCGAAGAAAACCAACAATTATGTCAAAAGAGACCGTGTTCGAGCACATGAAGTACTCCAGAGGCAATATTTTGCTCAAACTCCTGAAAGAATGTACGACGATCAACATTTTTGTCAAAGGTTTCGTATGTGGCGAAATGTATTCAAATGTAGTCTGGAAGATGTCACCAACCACAATCCCTATTTCAGACAAAGGCCTGATGTAACTGGTTATCAAGGATTTTCGCCACTCTAAAAGTGCACGGTGGCAATGCGCCACTTGGCATATGGTTGTGGATACGACTAACTGGATGAATGCTTACAGATGGGTAAGACGACGGTCAGAGAAACGGTGTCTCATTTTGTGAATGCAATTATTGTTGTATACCGTCCAACATACCTCAGACCAACAAATCAGGAGAATATTGGCCGCCTGATGCATGTAGCTCGTAGACGTGGATTTCCAGGTAGGCTTGGAAGTATTAATTGTGTGCATTGGGTATGGAAAAACTGTCTTGTTGGTTGGAAAGATCAATTTCAGGGTAGGAGTGGACGCGCCTCATTTATTTTAGAAGCAGTCGCGTCATACGATACATGGATTTGGCATGCAGTTTTTGGTATGGTTGGGTCAAACAATGATATCAACGTCCTAGACAAGTCACCTTTGTTTAATGATGTATGTGAAGGGAGAGCTCCACATTTTCCCTATAAAGTCAATGGTCGCAGCTACGATCAAGGGTACTATCTTACTGATGGAATCTATCCTAAGTGGGAAACCTTCATATCAGCATATACATCTCCAAATGACCCCAAGAAATAACTCTTCACAAACTGTCAAGAAAGCTACCGGAAAGACATCAAACGTGCTTTCAGTATTTTACAAGCCAGGTTCTCCGTGATCCGCAACCCAGTCTGATACTGGAATGTCAAAACGATGGGCATATTATGATAGTTTGTATCATACTGCACAACATGATAGTCGAAGATGAAAGAAATACCTATGGGTTGCAGGTTCAACCAGGTGATTATGACCAAATCGATGACTCTCCTTGGCATTATAATGCCGAGCGGCATGTTGATCTACCAAATTTTAGGTAAAATTGGAGGGAAGTGCTCAATAGAGCTAAACATGACCAGTTGAAAAACGATCTTAAGAAACATCTTTACCAATATATGGGTGGTCAAAATTAAGATGTTGATATGGTTTCGTTATCCGTGTTTTCTCATTTTGAATTTTTAACTTGTTTTCTGTTAGTAATAATTGGTCATACTAGATCAATATTTCATTTTCCTATTTGTAATAATTGGTCAAATTATATCAATATTTTAATTTTAAAATTATAATAATTGGTCGGACTAGATCAATATTTTATTATTTCAGTATTTTATGTAATTTTTATAGTTGTTATAATTGGTTTTTGCAATTTTAATGTTTTTTATATAATTTTAAAAAAATTAAATTCTCTTATTATTATTATTTATTTCGTTTTAATAATTTCTTTAAAAAATGAAATTAATTTTTTTAACATTGAAGCATGATATTGACAAGAAGGAGAAAAACAAATTATGTAACACATTTAAAAAAATAAAATTACACTTTAAATATTAAAATATATTATTAAATTTCACATTCAACTTATTTTGGGTGGACAAATTTATTTAAAATAAAATTTAATGGTAAAATTAATGAGTATGATAATGAAAATCAAGTGGGGTCCATTAATTGTAAAGAGTGGTCACTTAAGTGATCTCTTAAGGTGAGGTGGAAGAGAAAGATAAAAATAATATATTTAATTAATAAGAGAGCGGTCTCTACCATTGCCCATGGCCTAACTCATCACGTATCATTCCAAAAATTAGGAAATCTAAACCCTCATAAACTAGACTCATATGGCTTTCATTAGAAATTTTATACTTTGAATTCCATACAAATTTGCCTCTAAAACAAATCACCATAACACGAACCGAACAAATCACTATTCACAGCCGTTTAAAGACTGTTTACAGCCGTTTAAAGACTGTTCACAGCCGTATAATTCACAAAATATCATTCGTTTAAAGACTGTTGCGTATCTTGATAAAACATGTGGAAATTAAATAAGGAAATTACACGAGCAATTTAGTATAAGCAAGAATAATAAAATTTTATTAATTATTAAGGTGTACGATTGGAAAGCTTATAATACAATTGATAAGAACGTTTCAAGCAATCACATATATCACACATATTGATAGAGTCACGAGTACACTTGTTGTCCTTGAAACGAATGAGTCCCGTCGTGGACATCGTTCCCTAGGATAAAACCATCGAAGGTAATTTTAACCAGTAAAATTACCTCGGAGACACACAAAGCCCGAAGGACTATCACCGACAAAGACTGAGAAATCACTAGCAAAGACAGAGAAAGGAGATAAGACTCAAGTTTAGAAATAAGGAGGAACTTGAGAATTGTGCGAGATTTCTGTCTGACATAGAGGCTCTATTATAGATGTCTAAGAAACCCTACGGAAAGAGAAGCGGAAGATCTGATTCTCGTAATTAGAGAAAATATTTTCTAACCACCAAATATTTTACAAATATTTGAATAGATTATGAAAAGATAAGAATATCTCATATTCCTTATCATGATTAACCGCGTATATATATTCCACATGTAATTCCAAAAATCTTTGTTACGCGGTTTGGGCTTTCTAGAGACTTCCACACGATCCAAACGTGTTTTAGACAGTAAAAAATTAGAGAAAACTTATTACGTGCAAATGAATTTCCGCCTAAGTTTCCATTCCAAGAGTGACTCTTTGAACATCCATATCTCATTCATCGTTTATCTATTTTGAAAGTTTAAACAGTTGATTTTATAGTACTCACAGAAGATAGTCTAAAAACGACGTCCACTGACTTTAATTCAGTTCGAGCCCAATTCTAAACGAAGCCCAAAAATTGATGAAATTCAACTTGTTTTACCATCATTTTCAAACAGTAATTTCTTTGGCCTTGGTTCCGAGGTTCCGAGAACAGAGAAGACTTTTCTTCTCTTTTGGTTTAATTTCCACGGCAGACAACATTAATCATTGGAGTTTGTAATTTCTTAGTACTTGAATTACGAGTATTCACTTTCATTGGTTTCCGTGCTTGTATATAATCACCATTGTTTGCTTCATTATTCCGTGCGCTCTACGAGTATTCACTTTCATTGTTTTCCGAGCATGTATATAATCACCCTGCATTGCTTTATTATTCCGTGCGCTCTCTGATTTAGCACTGTGTTATTAATTTCTTAGTTAAATTCGTAGTCATGTTTCTTATGTTTATTGATTGTGCGTAGTTGATTCATATATTGACAGAGAATAATATACATTAGTTTATAAATTATGAGAGCTAATTGTATTATAATTTATTCTTGCATGCTTTTGTTTATTTTTGGTTGATTTTATTTCTAATATGTTTGAGTCTGGCCAACTTGAATATTTTTAGAATACTACTATCTAATTTCCACCAATTCTTAATTGTTGGATGAGATTAGTAAGTAGCACAATCTTGTGAAAAATACCTAACTAGCTAAGATTGTAACAGCAAGATAAGGAATAATTGAGTGTGCATTGCTATTTACTTTTACTTTGGCAATTGCTATAACAGTTTCTTCTATTTTGTAATGCTATTAAAATGTGATATGGTTTAGCAAATACTTTCTGGGGACATTTTAGTAAGGGAAAATGTTCATTAATAATTATAATTGATTGACTGTTGATAAGGTAAGGAAGGATTGAGGAGGTTATGCGTACCTACTTCCCTATAACCAATAGATGTGGAAGAATTGATTCATTATTGCCCTTGTGATCGATATGAACTAGCATGAGTTATTCTTTGTCGATATCCTTCATCTATAGATTTATATCTCATTTGTAGTGTCATCGTTTACATTTTTAGTAATAGAAATCATTCTGAAAATTAAGGCGTGGTGGCATCACCAAAAGGTTTTTCTAAATTAGTGGGATGAATAATTGTAAATTATTTGGCGAATGAAACGACGTTCACCTCATGCACTGGAACCAGATAGATTCCTGATGACCAGTACCCACGAACACTATCATATTTAACCACGGTTTATTTAGAAAATTAAAAAATTCAACCGTTGAGTGCTAGACTCAATTAGCTTTCAATATCCAGTTCGCACACTGAAATTCATACACAATTAACCCTCAAACAGTTCACTTTATCACGCACTTGACACACAGATTACTGGTTGACCACTCCGTACTAAATCGACCATAACTTCCTACTTGGACATCTAAAAAATCCAAATTATATATCATTGAAAGCTATATTTCTAGATTTTTCATTCAGTATATCATACATATGTCTTAATTATCTATTTCTTGTTCAAATCACTAGTACAACATGACTGCAGAACTAAAATTCGAACTAAAAAATATATGTACTCTTGCACACACATCACTCTTAATTGTTGGGGTAAATGCTGTAATAATGCATTCCATTGGAAATGAAAAAATCACGCTTGGATGATGGCGGTAAAACTTTTCTTGGATATCGATGTGAGTCGCGTTAAGTACGCTTTCCTTAAAGAATAATTCGACCCTATTACAGCCTTGGGTTAAACGAATTCCATTCGAGGATAAAATAATTGAGAATCCCTCCTGTTCTAGGCTTGAATCAGAAGAATACTTTTGAGTACCTGTGTTTTTTAGTTGCTACATATGTCTGAGAAATTCTGAGAAATTCTCTTTGTGTTTTGTGTTTTGTGTATTGTTGTCTATTCTGCGTTCTACCACCTCTAACACCATGCATGTGTACGCATGTATTTATAGGAAACAAATATTGTGAAAAGACACAACATTTCATTGTTCTACACCAAACAATGTAGCTATCAGAAATATTACGAACAAATTCTAAAATGACACAACCTTTCCTCCTTCTAGGACAATGCAGTATGTTAGGCATGCTGCCAACACTGCATCCTGTACACAATCCTTAATTCATCCTCATCCTTTCAGTCAAGGAATTAGACACTACACACCACCTCTGTCAAAATTATAAATAAATACGGAGGTAAATGAAATGATGCATCTTTTCACACAAGGATAAGACATGTTAGTCTAACCAACACAGTTTTAATACTTATCCCAAAATTGCAAGCAAAATTGTAAGCTCGTAGATAGTTTTTACAAGTGTGCACTCCGCACCACCAAACTTGTTTTAACATCCCGAGTTCACAGTTACTCGAATCCAATTATACTTAAATATTATTGTGTTTCATAAAACACCAACAATTCTCCCCCATTTAAGTATTATCCTTGATTCAGAAAATCCAACAACCAAACTAAACAAGTGCATAAATGAAAATATCTTGAAGATTGATTTTTCACCTTAGTGAACTACACATTCCAAATATTCGAGAATCGGGGTGTCTCTAAAGATTGAACCCTTCAACCCATTTGAACACTTGAAGATAATCAACACACAAGTTCAAATACAACTCAAAAGTGTAAACTTGACACTATATAAGCCATGTGTCCCTGTCCATTCATAAGTGCATACAAAGCCAAGCCTGGGCTTATTGAAGCGGCTACATTTCACACATCATATAGGTGAATCTCTTTTATCGTACACCTACAAATTTACTTTGTCAAAGGATTCATTAAGAAGTTAAACTTCAACCTAACATCCATGCAGGTCCAAACATAATACCTTCGGGATATGAAATCATATGTTTCAATCTCAAACAACGGGCCATCCACATTGAATTTTACTCTAACGTCGTATCAGAGCAATATTGGGTATCCCATTATCAAAGATTTAAATAGGCTTTAAACCCATCATGATCACTGACTTGTTTATCAAGTTCCCAACTAGTCACTTCGTCCAGTGTTCTGCTAGATTGTGTTGATATCTTACAAAATCAACTAAAAGTAAATCATGAGTTATTAACTCATAAATCGGCGTTATGCCTAATTGGCTTTTGGCCACCACGGAATTTTATATACCAAATTTCGTAACCATCCTGCCTCTATACCAGCAGTTCTTTTACCATTTCGCTCTTTACCAGCAATTGAGGTTTCCACTAATTTCCATTGCATCCCTTCCCTCTGCTAATTTTCATTTCACTTCTTCCATCCCGAGTAAGGAATGGTTACATGAACACTCTAGTTTCCTTTCATTCTCTAAAGCCAACACAACTGTATTACATAATTCTTGAATACTATGTTCTGATTCATTTTTCAAGAGTCAACACATCCATATTAATTAAAATAAAATAATTTTTTTTGAATCATTGACATATAAATAAAATTTAAAAAAAAAAAATATATATATATATATATATATATATATATATATATTCTCGTCCGTTCATTTATTTGAAAATAAAATTTTCAGCATTTCAATGAATACATAGAACATTCATCTTTATCCTTCAAGCTTTACAGTGATAAACAAAGACTACATTTCATTAAATATTCCATCACCGTCATGATGCATTTTCAGGAATACACTGCCATGTATTTGATGAAAATTTCATCATCGTCCCGATGCCTTTTTAGGAATACACTGCCATGTATTTGATAAATTTTTTTTTCATCATGGTCATATTATTCATAGCTGAGCCGCCCTGTCTGTATTATGCATACATATATCGCATGTTAAAAATAAACATACATGTGATTGAATATGTGCCTATGTTATAGATACGTATACAACTAATATGCATTACACATCCCATCTGGTTGTATGTCGAAAAATAAATCTATTGCAACAATTATATAATATAAAACATGTTTACTCCACCCTCATCCTACCAGCCAAATATAGACCAATTGTAGTGATGAAGTCAACAAATTTTAATGGTATAGGCCGTATTAGCAATTTACATGAATCCCTCATTTTCCAACCAAAATCATTATAACCTTTATTATTACTTTTCTCAATGTGTCTAACTGTTTTTGCATATGCAATTTGTTCCTATTTCATTGCATGTATACTACGATTGTAAAATTAGGAAAGTAGTATATACCGGTAATGTTTCTTCATCTATTTTTGACAAAAAATAAATAATTACACCATTCAAAATTGACAGCCAACAGCATAGTTCAACTTATAAATTCTCAAAAACTTATCGAGATTATTCTGAAAGTTTAAAACTAACCGAGATGATTCTGAAAGTTGACAGGAGGAGTTACGCACGACATCCATCGCAGTTACATCGTTTTTAATCAGATCCATCTATCGTGATCCATAAGGAATTACACTAAATGCTACAAGCAGCATCCCTCGTCCAATATCCATCCATGCATGTGCCACATACACCACCAAACTCATCATCGAATACGTTAAAAAAATTACTCTTTAAGATTGTTGGGGTAAATGCTGTAATAATGCATTCCATTGGAAATGACAAAATCATGCTTGGATGATAGTGGTAAATTTTTCTTGGATATCGATGTGAGTCGCATTAAGTACGCTTTCCTTAAAGAGTAATTTGACCCTATTACAGCCTTGGGTTACACGAATTCCCTTCGTGGATAAAATAATTGAGAATCCCTCATGTTCTAGGCTTGAATCAGAAGAATACTTTTGAGTACCTGTGTTTTTTGGTTGCTACGTAAGTCTGAGAAATTCTGAGAAATTCTCTTTGTGTTTTGTGTTTTGTATATTGTTGTCTATTCTGCGTTCTACCACCTCTAACACCATGCATGTGTACGCATGTATTTATAGGAAACAAATTTTGTGAAAAGACACAACACTTCATTGTTCTACACCAAACAATGTAGCTATCAGAAATATTACGAACAAATTCTGAAATGACACAACCTTTCCTCCTTCTAGGATAATGCAGTAAGTTAGGCATGCTGCCAACACTGTATCCCGTACACAATCCTTAATTCATCCTTATCCTTTCATTCAAGGAATTAGACACTACACACCACCTCTGTCAAAATTATAAATAAATACGGAGGTATATGAAATGATGCATCTTTTCACACAAGGATAAGACATGTTAGTCTAACTAACACAGTTTTAATACTTATCCCAAAATTGTAAGCAAAATTGTAAGCTCGTAGATAGTTTTTACAATGTGCACTCTGCACCACCAAACTTGTTTTAACATCCCGAGTTCACAACTACTCGAATCCAATTATACTTAAATATTATTGTGTTTCATAAAACACCAACATTAATTACAAGTTTCCTATGTTAGTAACCTAATCGTTACTTGTTAAAGAAGAAGAATAAACATACGATTCGTCTATAGATCAAGAACCAATGCAGAATGCTTCAACAATTGCCTTGCCTCCTTTTCATTTTTAGAGAAGCAGCAACTCGCTCTAGAGGCTTCCTCCAATGCTCCTACGTTCTTCACTTGATCACAGACGTATTTTGTTTGTGTGTTGTTTATGGTGAAGTGGGGATTCTCGTGTAAAAAATGTTTAGGCTTAGGTCTCCTTTACCTTAAGTCTCATGCGCTCCCCATCAAGAGCTACTCTACCACCGAAATCTGATGTCAGGAAGAAAACGGATAAAGGCAACAAAGATTGTCTCCCAGTGTACATTCCAATCGAGAACAGGTTAAGGAAGATAAGGTTGGTCAATAGATGGAATGATGGGAAGAATAAGTCTTTATCTTCGCTAATAAGTTCAAGGAAGGTATAAAGAGATGGAAGGTAGAGTTTTATTAGGATTCTTTCTCGTCAAACCCTCAAGGTTGTTAAGCTCAAAATCTTTATTTTCAGCTTCTTTACTTCGGTCTCTCATTTCTCATTTATTTTTTTATTGTTTGTAGTATTTATAATATTTTAATCCTCAAAATATGCATTATTATAAATCCAATAGGAATAAAAATTATTGATAAAATATTTCTTGTTTAAAATGAAGCAAAATTATCGGGTCTCACATTCACCCCTCTATCTTGAAATTGTCCCGAAACTATTCCTATTTAATTACTAAAGAAATATGGATATTTATCCTTCGTTTTATTATTGAAATCTCATTAAGCTTTCTTACATATTGACTTAAAAATGTATCTCTGAACTGAAAGATTTTATAGGTATAAAGATCAGCTTAGTTTGGAACTCGAAAGATGGTCCTTCAAAATTGGTTAATCAAAACATATAATATGTTGTATCAACACACATGAAAATGCCAAAAAAATTTTAATAACTATTTCTAATTGAATTCAAAACCTAAGGTTTGAAGATATTTTCATATTTTATAACTTATGCCATAAAATTTTAATAACTTCATGACCACTTTTCTCATTGGTTTCTTGACTGATTTAACTATGTTTTGATGCTAAAATATAGTTTCAAGTTCCAAAATCCCAAATATGTTAGTGATGAACTAATATAGAGCAGAAACTCATAAAATAGAGGTTGTTTAAAAATAAGTATATGTAAATTTTTGACATCAAGATTTGTAGAACAATTGCAGCATCTTTGTAGTAATTTTTTGTAATGGTTTTATCAACCAAATTTAAGAAATTCCTTTACTTAAAATATAGCTTAATTTTCTAGGATTGCAAATATGGAAACATCAAGTAAAATAAAGTTATGGAGAGTGAGATATGATAGTTTAAAGTCATGTGTATAAAATATCCAGTAGTACTCAAAACACAGCAGGTTAGAATTCAATTATCACACTCATTTTTACTTTATTTTTATGGTTCGGGGATGTATACTATAGGTTACTTTACAAGGATTTTAGGGGTATAAGATTTAACACATTTAAAGTTACGGTTTATAAGATATTGATTTTCAAAGTAAGGTTCAAACTATTGCATTAATTAAACCGGACATGTAAAATGCAGAATTTCAAAATCCCTTTGCTCACTCGTTTCTTTACCATATTGGTCCATCATTGGTTCTAAATTGTAGTTCTAAATCTCAAGTTTTGAAATAGACTAAATTGTTTATTTGGTCCCTAACATATGATGAAATATCATCCTTTGGTCCTCAAGGGCAAAACCACGTTTATTCAGCACTCAAAATTTTGAAAACAATTATTTTGGTACCCAAAGCGGTTTTCGAGCTAGTTTCAGGCTAAACAGGTCACGTGACTTGCATGTTCCTTTTTACTCCGATTTGACCAGGGGTAAAATAGAAATTTTAAAGACTAAATGGTGATTTTCATTTTTTTAATTTACCCCTTTTCAAAATTTTAACCTAACCCATATCCTAATCCCAAATTTCCAAATCAGTTCACTTCTTCCCCCAATTTAGAAACCCTAATTCCTAAAACCTCTGAACTCTTCTCCGAAAGTCGCAACGGTTGAACTCCTCTCATCCTACTGGTCGTGCCCAATTTCCCGTCTTAAGTGAGAGGCTCTGCAATGGTTAGACGACCAGTGTTGATGCATCGAGATGATGACGTGGATATTCGCAATGGAGCCCTAGGTAAGAAGAAAAACTTTGATTAATTTTCTGTGCTTACCCACTTTAACCAAGGCTGGGGATTTTTTTTGAAAACATGGATGGTGATGAATTCGATTGTTTTAATGTAGGTGACAGTGGAGGAAAATAAGATGTTTGTGCTGCGAGAATATGAAAGATTTTTTGGTGGCAGTAATGGAGCTACTGACTATGGTAAGTGTTTCTAATTGAAGAACGATGGTAGTCCCCCGTGGTTGTTTGGTAGTAAATAAATGTGTTTCTGTTTTTGAATGGGGTGGTCCCCTTTTTTTATATTGATTGATGAGTATTACTTAGAATAAGACAGTGTTTGGTCCACAGTTGGTGATAACATGGGATTCTCATTTGTTTCTTTTATTAGTTTAGATTTAGATCTGCAAGATTCTGTGGGATGAGTTAAATATTATTTTAGGGGGGATTAATAAATTCTGTGGGCCCTATTAGGTAATTTTAAAATTTAAATTAGGAAGGGTTGAGTTGTGTAATAAAGTGTTTTTTACATTTTAGCTCTTGGTAGCAATCTTTTCTGTGTTAGAATACACTGTCATGGGTACATGACTTGGAACCCCTTTCCAATGTATATTGGTGACAGTGTTTATAGGCTAATTTCATTGATGGTGATGATTTCAGTTTGGGTCAGCTAGATTCTACTTATCATTATTTTGGTTATATGGGATGGTTATGTGGAGTCTATTTGGACAAAAGGGTTAGTTTCAATGCAATAGATATGGACCGGTTGAAACTATTTCCTGAACAATCGAAGGAAATTGTATCTATAGGGGTAAAGAATGGAGTGGCGGATGTGTATTTCTTTGGTCCGTATTAAAAATTATCTATGTTGGTGAGGAATATATTGTAGATGATAACATGTTGGTTGGGAAGAATGGAGACAAGGCTGGTTTTGATAAGAAGAAGGCCAAGGGCAGAAAGAAGGCAGAGGAAATTGTTAGATACAGAGCTCCTGAAAGGCGTAAGAATGAGGATTTAGATCCTCATTCTGTGAGATACTACCAGAATGTTTCTAGGTCAATGAGTCAGCAACTCCGAATGATGAAAAAAAGTGGGCAGTATGTTAATCCTAGTACTAGAAAGGGAGAGCCATTGAGGGAGTTTGAAGGGGTAATAATAGTTGATGAAACAGAGAGCATGGATAATGAGGGTCCTAGCACACAGGTTTCTCAATAAGTTTCAACTACTAATTTTTTGACTGATTTTGATGTTGATGTAGATGCAAGAGTGGCTGATATTGATGTTGATGAAGATGCGAGAGTGGCTGATTTTAATGTTGATGAAGATGTGAGGGTGGCTGATTTTGTGGCTGGGAGGGATGCTGAGAGTGAGGATAAGATGGTGGATGGGAAGGTGGCTGATATGATAGATGAGAAGGTGGTTGAGAAGGTGGATGATATGGTGGGTGCTAGGGTGGATGACATGATGGCTAAGAAGGTTGATGTGGATATCAGAGAAGAAGATGTTAGTGAAAAAAGTGTTCAAGAAGATGAGAGTGCATGGCTGAGAAAAAGAAAAAGAAAGAGAGTGCAACGAAGAGAGTTGGACATTTGAAAAGTAAGAGAAAAAGCACATAAATAGCTCCTACAGTTGAGCCTATGAAGAAGGATGATGAAGTTGGGAAATTCCAAGACCAGGATTTTGTGATGGATGATAATGATCACGTAGAGCAGATAATGAAAGAGAGGGAAAAGCACTGGAGTTCACTTCTGGGGAAGATGGATGGTGGTGGCCGAGGGACAAGAAAGCTGAACATAAGGGCAATACGGATTATGCAGATTCACTTGATGGAATTGGTGATGGAGATCAAAATAGTCAGACCAGTGATAATGGTGACCAGGATGCTGGGCAAAAAGGGTCAGGGTTCACAAAAGATTTTTGATGCCCAATGGGTCTGATGACGTTCAGTTCCAGGTTGGCCATGAGTTTGTGAATAAGGATGAGTTTAGATTAGCCTGCAAACACCATGAGACTGTTTGTAATAGGAGGATTAGGGTTAAGAAAAACAATTCAAGAAGGTGCACTGCAATATGTGCAACAAACATAGGCAAATACAGCTGGATGACCTCAATAACCTTCAGGAAGAAGAATAAAACATGTGTCCTAAATTCACTGGTCAGAGCACATTCATGCGGTCCTACCTTCCTTCATGGGTGTGCCAGCTATAAATACTTAAGTCAAAGGTACAAGGTAGACTTGATTTGGGATGCAGCTAATTGTACCAATCCTGCACAGCTTAGGAGTCATATGAATGAGATAAGGGAGCGAGATGTTGGTGCTTTGAAGTGGCTGGAAGAGAGAGCAAATCTGAGGGAGTGGTCCAGGGATTTCTTCAACACATAATCAAAGTGTGACATTCTGGTGAACAACATCTGTGAGAGTTTCAACAAAGTAATATTACACGCGAGGGATAAGCCTCTTCTGACAATACTCGAGGCACTAAGATTCTATTTCATTGATCGACTACAAAAGAAGCGTGATTCGATTAGTAGGATGGGTGGTCAGTTTGAGCCGAAGATAGTGGCGAAGCTTGAAGTTAACCAGCATGTGTCGAATAGGCGTTTTGCTACTCCATGTGGGGATATGGAGTTTCATGTTAGCTATATCTATGGGGGGAAATTATGCGGTGAATTTAAGGACAAGATATTGTGGTTGCAGAAAATGGGACCTCACTGGAATACCCTGCCCTCATGCCATTGCTTCTATCGGTTTGCTGAAGGAAGAAGCAACAACATTCATGCATGCTTGCTATTCCGGGCTGTATATGCAAGTGCATACAACCATGTCATCCATCCAATTAATTGTACGGAGTTTTGGGATAAGAGTGATGGAACTGGTTTGCTACCCCCCCCTCCCCGGACATAATATTTCCACATAGACCAGCAAAGTCAAGGAAGAAATTTGCGGACGAAGTGTCAAGCAAGAAAATGGTTAAGAAAGAAGGGGAAGTAGAGAATCTATCAAGGGTTGGGAGGATGAGCCCATATAAATGTTCCTTGTGTCAGCAGATTGGGCACACAAAGCCTAGGTGTCTAACTAAGCCAGCTGACGGGCGGGCGGTCATCGCGCCCGCCGTGCAAAAGATAATTTATAAGCCCTAAATGCTTACTTTCTACAACTAGGTAGATAGTGGCAAATCGGGGTCGTCCAATGAGAAGAGGGATCTTCCTAAGCAATCAAGCACAAATGGTTGATACTAGGCTAGGAGTAACTATATTTACACACACTTAAAAGCAAGTAAAGGGGGGGGGGGGTTGGTTGGTTGGTTTCCTAAATTAACAAAGATAAAAAGACAAGATAACTAGCAAGGTCAACTGACTATGCTAATCATCAAACGAAACTAAAGAAAAGGGGTTTTAAACTACAAAGATAAAATGCCTTGGGGGCAACGGATATCCACTTCCACATCTAATGTAGTTCATCGAATCATTCACACATTCCATCATATAGCATTCAGGACCCAACACTCACACACCTATCTAGCAAGTACCACAACACACACATCACAAGGAGTTCTAAGTTCATGCTCATAGATCTTCATGCAAAGGCGCTACGGAATTCGTCACGTTCCTACACCTAAACAATTCAACCACACAAGCACTACCTATGCTCAAACAACTCATGGCACACATGCAGTGAAACACACCGTCAAGAGTACATAAACGCCAAATAACAAATGCTTTAAGAATGAATTTAAATCATCCATTCAATACTTCAACTACTTGTCGTGGAGACTAAACTCCTATCCTTCTTAGTTCGTAGTTTGCGAGAGTGAGTTCGACATCTCTCGTCAAACCTCACCAATGACTCCCGAGTCGCGACCACTACTCAAGGTGTCATTGGTGGCATTTAGCACGAAGGACCAACAAGCTTGGCAATGCCTATGACCACTACACCGTGACTAAGCATTAAACCAATTCATGCAATTACACGAGATTGGATGAACGTGCAACGCACATTCATCCACGAGCATATGACTCTCTCGTTTGCTACACAAACGAACATGACGAAGAGTTCAACATCAATCACATTCGTCTAGCACATTGTCAATCCACTAACACAATCAAAAGCTCTAATTCACACTCATACATTCCTAACAAGAACAGGGGGGAAATTAACCCAAATCCCCCAAACCCTAGCTAGCAATTCATACAAGCATTCATATCCTCAAGCTTTCAACAACATTAATAGAATCAACAATTAACATTCAAAGCACAATAAAAGCACAATAGCAAAAACATCAAATAGATAGATAGAAATGAGTTCTTGCTACATAGATAATGGAAGCTTCAATCCTTTGCTCCCAAGAACAAGACTAACCTAGATAAACAAAACCCATAACAAAGAACTAAAAACTACAAAGAAAGAAGAAGAAAATCTAAGGTTTTGGAGCCCTAAAACCCAGAGAAAACGGGCTGAGCAAAACTGGAGAAGAGGAGGAAAGAGAGTAGTATTTATAGTGCAAAGAAGATAAAGTTGATTTCTGGCCGCCCGTTGGTCGCGACTCGCGACGAGTTGGTCGCGACTCGCGACGGTGCTGGTCGCGACTCGCAATGGTGTCGCGACGGGGTCGCGACGGGAGCCAGAGTTTTGCATTGTTTCTTTGTCTTCTTCATAGCCATCCCTCTCAATCTTCAAGTCTTCAACAGCTCCAAAATGGTCTTCAACGGCCTCCGGTCTTCATGTCTTCGAAGTGAGTATCCAAAAGTCTTCGAAAGTATAATCTTCAATGTCTTCCGGTCTTCGTTGCTTCCGTGTTCTTCCCTTGTCACACAAAATCCACTTAGAAGAGGTAAAAGAGTACAAAGTTGCTTTTGCCTCTCCTAAGTGAATTTCAAGGTAAAACACAAGCTCTCGATAATAAAAGAGCACAAAAGTGATCCTAAATACTACTAAATAATGCGTCTAAAATGGACACATCAAACCTCCCCACACTTAAACCTTACTCGCCCTCGAGTAAGAAAAGATTCAAGCATACGGAGGAAATGGCATATCCACATCCTAAAACCCCTAAAATAACCACACAAAATGGACACATCAAACCTCCCCACACTTAAACCTTACTCGCCCTCGAGTAAGAAAAGAACCAAGCACACAGAGTAAATGATATATCCAAAACCTAAACTAATCCCCCAATCAAAGGCTCACAAAAACTCTCAATATCAAAAATCCCAAAATAAAAGCTCACATGAGAATTTTTTCACACACACATCCCCAATCCTAAATCTAACCAAACCTACCACTTATCAATTCACTACCCATAAAATATTTCAAAGCCCCGAATTGATATTCCCAAAGTCCAATGACACAAGATGAAGTTAAAACCATTTAAGAGGTTTAAGCACATACTACACCTAATGCCAATATATCAACCAAAATCCAATGACATAAAATGAAGCTAAAACCATATAAGAGTTTCAAACACATGCTTCACTAAATGCCAATATATCAACCAAAAACGAAGTAGAAAGAGATAAGGAATTTCATAACCATACTTCGTTTCCTAACCCACTAAGCTACCCAATCCCAAGAGGTCTATAGATGTTGAGCTACCCGATCCATCCGTGTGACAACCGCAACCTTATGACTCCAACGCCGGCAAATGAGTGAAATCATGTCATTCTTCAATTTCTCTCACTTTCTCTCATTTTGCCTAGGAGCTCTTTCGAGTTTTCATCCTAGCCACACATCATGTTTCTTTAGCTCACATCTCACCTTTTTCCGCACATTTTAGCCTCTCATTTTTTCCTAGGCCGCCCTTTAAGGGTTTTCGACCTATCCGGGCCCCCAATGTTGCCTAAGTTGCCCTCTCGGGTTTTCAACTTAGCGGGTTTTCTTTTTGTTTTTTTTTCTTTTTCTATTTTCTTTTTCTTTTTGTTTTTCTATTTTTTTTTTCTTTTTCTCATGTTTTTCCAATGAAAAGTAGCAAAAAGCATTCCAAAACAATCTAGCATGCATATGAGTCCTCTAACCCCTCCCCACACTTAAAACATTACATTTCCCCCAATGTAAACACGTAAGGCAAGAACAATAAAAATCAAGGTAAGGGAGTTAGAGTGACACCCATTTCTCCGCAAATTCGCCGGTGATATGGCGATATCCAAGTACTTGGATGGTCCCGAGATAGGTTTCGGAACCGGAAGGGTGAGCAAAGATGCCGTAGAAGAACTCACCCCTCGAGAAAAGCATTGTCTCCATGGCGCCGTTTGATCAAGACTACACCACGAAGAACACATTAAACTCACAAGTACATAAGGATATGTAATACTAGGTTTAGCATCAAGAGTTAATAGCCATAGTATTTTCAAAGAACAACCAAATCACACTCAACCAACACTATAAGAATAATCATGAAAAACATCCAACACATATTGACATGTATACAAGCATCATTATAGGATGTGCGCTTACGATCACAATGATGTAGTCGGCATACTACAATCAACAAATGTACTATAAAGATGCAAGAATGTTCATATGCCAATATATGTAGGATGGTTGAGAATGAGTGGAGATGTGGTAGTTCTTGGGAGTGTTGGGTGGAGAAGAAGGAAGAATCATGCAATGTTTAAAATCATTTGGAAACTTGGAAGCTTGGAAATTTGAAATCCGGGCTCAAAAAACTTTCAACAGTTACTGAGCTCGTCGCGACTCGCGACGAGGTTCGTCGCGACTCGCGACGAGGTTCGTCGCGACTCGCGACGAGGTTCGTCGCGACTCGCGACGAGGTTCGTCGCGACTCGCGACGAGGTTCGTCGCGACTCGCGACGAGCCTCGTGAAGTCATCGCGACTCGTGGAAAGGTGAGTCCGAGAGCTCAAAATTTTCTGAGCTCGTCGCGACTCGCGACGAGCCTCGCGAAGTCATCGCGACTCGCGGAAAGGTGAGTCCGAGAGCTCAAAATTTTCTGAGCACGTCACGACTCGCGACGAGGTGTGTCGCGACTTGCGACGAGCCTCGCGAAGTCATCGCGACTCGCGGAAAGTTGGAGCTGGGAGTGATTTTTCTCCCCTGTTCGTCGCGACTCGCGACGAAGCCCATCGCGACTCGCGACGGCAGGGTATCCCAGGCTTAAAATTTTTCTTTTGCTTACCAACTGTCCAAGCTTTCTTCCCTCGTTTATTGATCTCGTTCCTTCATCTCCTTCATTGCAATGCACTTCACTTTGCTACAAAATCACAGAAAAACAAGCCATAAAAAGAACAAAACAAAACAACAACGAAAACAAACTAAGAAACACAAACTAAGAAACAAAAACTAAAAGAAATGCCGAATTTATTTAACGTCGTCGGCACGACGAAGCTCCGTATTTTTAAGGTCGTCGGCACGACCCTAATGTTATCCGTATGGTGAAGGCTTGAAGCTCTTCACCATGAGCATCCAAAATAAGAGAGGTGGGGGCACAAAACTTTCAAGAGGAAAGTCTTGTGGAGGTGGAGATGGTTCAAAGGGAATTAAGTAGTTAGGGAGCTTGGGATAATCTTTCGGCTCCTCTCTCGTTTCCCTCCAAACTTTCGAAAATATTAGAGTTGGTTCACTAGGTGGGAGAAGGGGTGACGATGCTAATGGATGTAGCACTATCACCTCTTCCTCCATTTTTCTATCCTCTACAACCAACTCCTCATCCCTTTCAAACTCAAAATCATTTTTATTGATGACCTCACTCACCGAGTCATCGAGTTCAAGTTGGGATGGTGTATTTTCGGAATCACGAGCTTTCATGCGAGCCAATACCTCTAATATGTTCCTCGCATGCCCCTCAATGGCCTCAACACTAGAGGAGAGCTGGGTATCCGGCTCCTCACTAGTAAAGGAGTTCAAGTTTGCTATGGTATTTAAGACATCCTCACGTGTCAAACTTGAACTTCCTTGTTGGGCTTGGTTTTGGGGGATGGTATAGGGTGGTGATGGCCAACTAGGTTGCTCGTAGTGTTGGTTTTCCGGCTCATTCTCATACCACCAATCCAGACTACCACTCCATTCCGGATTGTAAGAGTCGTGGTACGGATAGCATTCATGAGCTTCTTGCCCTTGAAAACCAATATCTCCTACCTCTTGGTAGCACTCTTCATAGTACCCATGGTTTTGGAAACCAAGGGTTTTTTCTCGGTCATAGTGCTCTTCCCACAACAAAGGGCAAGATTCGGTAGGATGATCGGAATGACACATCCTACAAAACCTTGCTTGTTGAGCCTCTCTTCTCATCATGAGTTCCCTCAAGGTGAGACGCTCCATTAAAAAAAAATTTATTTTTTTATTTTTCAAAAGTTCGGAATCATAGTGCAAGGATTCTCGATAAAATAAATTACCAAGAACTCAAGCAATACCTACTCCGAACAAAAACAACCACCAAGTAGTGGAAAATAAAAACAACTAGCTAATACACAACCAAATACACCTAAATACTTAAGAATAAACGCCTCTTCCCCAGCAACGGCGCCATTTTGACGGGCGGGCGGTCGTCGCGCCCGCCGTGCAAAAGATAATTTATAAGACCTAAATGCTTACTTTCTACAACTAGGTAGATAGTGGCAAATCGGGGTCGTCCAATGAGAAGAGGGATCTTCCTAAGCAATCAAGCACAAATGGTTGATACTAGGCTAGGAGTAACTATATTTACACACACTTAAAAGCAAGTAAAGGGGGGGGGGGGGGTTGGTTGGTTGGTTTCCTAAATTAACAAAGATAAAAAGACAAGATAACTAGCAAGGTCAAGTGACTATGCTAATCATCAAACGAAACTAAAGAAAAGGGGTTTTAAACTACAAAGATAAAATGCCTTGGGGGCAACGGATATCCACTTCCACATCTAATGTAGTTCATCGAATCATTCACACATTCCATCATATAGCATTCAGGACCCAACACTCACACACCCATCTAGCAAGTACCACAACACACACATCACAAGGAGTTCTAAGTTCATGCTCATAGATCTTCATGCAAAGGTGCTACGGAATTCGTCACGTTCCTACACCTAAACAATTCAACCACACAAGCACTACCTATGCTCAAACAACTCATGGCACACATGCAGTGAAACACACCGTCAAGAGTACATAAACGCCAATTAACAAATGCTTCAAGAATGAATTTAAATCATCTATTCAATACTTCAACTACTTGTCGTGGAGACTAAACTCCTATCCTTCTTAGTTCGTAGTTTGCGAGAGTGAGTTCGACATCTCTCGTCAAACCTCACCAATGACTCCCGAGTCGCGACCACTACTCAAGGTGTCATTGGTGGCATTTAGCACGAAGGACCAACAAGCTTGGCAATGCCTATGACCACTACACCGTGACTAAGCATTAAACCAATTCATGCAATTACACGAGATTGGATGAACGTGCAACGCACATTCATCCACGAGCATATGACTCTCTCGTTTGGTACACAAACGAACATGACGAAGAGTTCAACATCAATCACATTCGTCTAGCACATTGTCAATCCACTAACACAATCAAAAGCTCTAATTCACACTCATACATTCCTAACAAGAACAGGGGGGAAATTAACCCAAATCCCCCAAACCCTGGCTAGCAATTCATACAAGCATTCATATCCTCAAGCTTTCAACAACATTAATAGAATCAACAATTAACATTCAAAGCACAATAGCAAAAACATCAAATAGATAGATAGAAATGAGTTCTTGCTACATAGATAATGGAAGCTTCAATCCTTTGCTCCCAAGAACAAGACTAACCTAGATAAAAAAAACCCATAACAAAGAACTAAAAACTACAAAGAAAGAAGAAGAAAATCTAAGGTTTTGGAGCCCTAAAACCCAGAGAAAACGGGCTGAGCAAAACTGGAGAAGTGGAGGAAAGAGAGTAGTATTTATAGTGCAAAGAAGATAAAGTTGATTTCTGGCCGCCCGTTGGTCGCGACTCCCGACGAGCTCGTCGCGACTCGCGACAAGCTCGTCGCGACTCGCGACGGTGTTGGTCGCGACTCGCGATGGTGTCGCGACGGGGTCGCAACGGGAGCCAGAGTTTTGCATTGTTTCTTTGTCTTCTTCATAGCCATCCCTCTCAATCTTCAAGTCTTCAACAGCTCCAAAATGGTCTTCAACGGCCTCCGGTCTTCATGTCTTCGAAGTGAGTATCCAAAAGTCTTCGAAAGTATAATCTTCAATGTCTTCCGGTCTTCGTTGCTTCCGTGTTCTTCCCTTGTCACACAAAATCCACTTAGAAGAGGTAAAAGAGTACAAAGTTGCTTTTGCCTCTCCTAAGTGAATTTCAAGGTAAAACACAAGCTCTCGATAATAAAAGAGCACAAAAGTGATCCTAAATACTACTAAATAATGCGTCTAAAATGGACACATCAGCAGCACAAGTTGAACACACTGTACCAGCAGAAGCCCCTCCAAATGCAGCCGAGTCATCAACGTCAAAACCACCAAAACGGAAGATACTTTCTTCACTTACAGCTTCTGAATTGTTTGGTATATGTTGAAGTTTGCTTCAATAATTATTTTTTTCATGTTTATAGTTCTTTTATGAATCTTTTCATGTTTATAGCTGAGATGAGGTCAGCAATCACAACTTGCTCAACCGCGTCCAAGTACGGATCAGGGGTCATCTTCTAAACCACCTGGGGTGAAGGTAAATATAAATTCTGAGTCTATATCATATGTTATTATATATTATTAATATGCTATTGAATCATTCAATTATGTTTACACAGGCAAAACGAGTTTACAAGTGCGGTGCATGCCACCAAGTTAGACACACAAAGCTCACTTGCAAGAGCCCATCATCCTTGCGCTATAACGAAGCTAACTATTCCGAGATGCGAGGTGATGAGTGGTGTTTTCCAGAGAACTACTAAGCATCGATCTACTGCTTAGCTTATGTTTTTGTTTGGCTAATGGCTTGCTAGTAGTTTAGCTTTTTATTTGGAGGTTGAATTGCCCAGTACATTAACTTATTATCTAGCCTCAGTCTGGAACCTTACTGTTGATTGGCATGGTTACCTTGTCAACCTCTGTTTTGGCTTTTTTGGCTTTGGTCCAGAACCTTTTAATTACGACTTGTTTGATGGTTAGACGATATTTGATTTTGTTGGCATCAAACGAAGTATGTAAAACCAATTGCATAATGAAAAGGAATTTTGTTGGAATCAAACCAATTGCATCACCATTCCCCTCACAGATTCAACTTTGTATTGTTCGTTTGGACATCCAATTTCATCACCATTCCCCTCACCAATACAACACATAATCCATGTACTACTTATTTCCCACAATCTTTCTACCAAGATGAAAACAAACTCAAACAATCATCACTAATCAATAATTAATCAAACTAGTCTTCATTACAATCCCTTAAACATTACAGAATGGAAAGCGGTTACCACAATCATCAATTAGGCTAATACAAACATGAACTAATGATCAATTAGCCTATTAAAATCATGAACTCAAATCTAACTCCTAGCAAATTGATACAAAACCTAAGAGGGACAATAGAGTTCAACCCTAAAATTCAGTACAAATGAAAACATGATTGATTCTTAATCAATCAATTAAGACCGATTAGCATCAATGCAAGAAAGATAGAAATGAAGAAACAAACCAACCGAGAATTCTTCACCTTTCTGGAAATTTTTCTTTCCAGTTCAAGCTCACTTTTCAAATCAGCAATTTGTTCACACTCCATTTGAAGCTTAGATTTGAGATCGGCAACGTCATCGGCCAACTTTGCTATGCATTCGTACAACTCATGCTTTCTTTCCTGAATCCCTTCAATAATCTCGGCTGCAATCTCACATTCCCAGTAACCCTCGTCACACCATCTAAAAAAATCGCACCCACCACGATCAAGTGGACATCCATAGAACTTCCGCCCCTGATTTTTTGGTGTGTTGGCGGTACAAATCTAGCTACGGCAACCACACGTGCATTTCAAGAACGCTTCAACATACAAACCAGAGGAGACGGAGGAAACTCTGGAAGTCGACATAATTTTTTATCGGATTGGGTTTGAAGATTTGCTCATGATCGTGGGTTTCCCAAAGGTGGCTTCGTAAATGTATATATACATATATATATATATGGAATAGATAATCTTGGTTAACATTTATGGGGAACTAAAAACTGAAAAGTAATGTTTAATGCAAAATTTACTATTTTTCCCCTAGCCAAATCAGAGAAAATCGAGACGTGTGATTCAAGCACCGGGACTTGCCAGAAAACCGCTCGGAAATTGCTTTGGGGGACCAAAAAAATTGTTTTCAAAATGTTGATTGCCAAAAAAAAGTGGTTTTGCTCTTGGGGACCAAAAGATACTTAAGATGCTATGTCAGGGACCAAAAAAACAATTTAGTCTTTTAAATATATAGAGCTTATTCTCAATGGATTAATGGATTCAAAGATACAGTCTTTTAAAATTCAGCGCTTCTTTTAAACTAAAACTTTTCAAATTCAAGGTGTTCTTAGAGCTTTCACACAAGATTTAGACATATTTTTGTCACATTCTTAACAAGTAGTTTTAGGTAGGAGGTCAAATATAGCCAGCTCTTCTTTTGAGGTTTAAGAAGTACTTTACTTGACAAATATATGCTTCGTTGATGGGATAATGCTTAAAACATGTCTAGGCAAGTAGTTTACTAGAAGGTTTCAAAACAAAACAGGCAACTTGAGGTCAAATACAATGTCAAGTGAAAGTATATTTTATATTTACTAAGTTTTAGTCATCACCTTCACAAGGATCCTTGATACTTTTATCATTTGCTTCAAAGTAATGATGTTATTTGATGGCTCAATGACATATATATCATATGTTCATCTACCGCTCCAAACATTCAGTGAGTGAAGTTTTTAATATATTCCTCCATTGCATTTGGCTCCTCATTCACTATCTCCAACTGTTCGGCCACTCTTCACAACTTTTTTCTCAGCTTTCAACCGCTCGATAAGTAGTCTAACACTATCACTAGGGTCCTTAAAAATCAATATCAAAGGTAAGGAATCATTCCTCCAAGTCTCGCACCTTCTCCCTTGGGATATTGCGTTCCTTATTATTGTGTATTTATTTTTAAATAAATTCACAACATAATGGGGTTACAGTTAGCCCAATTTCTAGTCCTTATTATGGGTATTAAGCCACTTTAGTCTCTGGGGTCGACTCTAAAAGGAAACAACATAAACAGAAACACAATCGTCGTTGGGGCCATGTTTCTTAAATAGAACCTATATAAACGACAATTGGAATTTCTGGGGACATTTGTAACGCCCTAGCCCAAAATTGTAGGGGATATTTATTAGAATGATAAACTCTTAACAATTATTCTTGTCTACAACGGAAGCAGAAAAGTTTAAATGACAAATGCTAACTGCATAAACCAAAAAGGTGTCTTCAAACAAAATAAAAGAAACTAAGGGTGTAGGGCCATAGGCATCCTCCACTCATTATTTGTCACACTCGTACCTATCACTTTAACCTAAAAATATTTTTAAAAAGAGTGGGGGTGATCTTTCACGCGTGAGGGTTCCAAGTTTGCAACCATTTTTCGTGATACAATCGGGATGCTATGCATGCATGAAATTTTAAGAAAATAATTTTATCCACTTGAAATAGTAAATGGGAAAGCATGCCATGTATGATCATTCCCAAGTAATATCACATACAAATCATTTCTCACGAAAAAAATATGAGACAGTATATCACTTACCACGATAGTAACATCACATAGAAAAGGATACATGTCAGGTGGGAGGTTAACAGGGTGTTCTACTCATAGCCTTAGAACGGGATCCCAGATAATCACTCCATGCTCTGCCGAAAACTCCAAGGGCTATCAGGATAACACAAACGGGCTATCAGACCAACATGAAACGTCTATCAGGCCAACACAATACGACTATTAGGGTAGGCAGTACAAGCGGTAGAAATATAGACAGGCTAAGGGTGATAAACTACACCCATAGTAATAGGTAATCCGTTAATAACAGTTAAGCCTATGGGCAATAAATTAGTCTCATAGTTATCAGGTAAACAATCAAAATCAAGATATGCTTATGCAGTGCAGAAAACTAGCTTGAGTAACTTTATTTAAAATAACACTATTCGATATCAAATTTAGATCAATGGATTTTAAAACATTTGGTTTTAAAATGATAGGAATAAACTAAAAATGATCGTAAAATAGGCTTGTTTCCCAAATATTTTGTTGAAAAGGCTTTTGAAAAGCTTTTATCCTAAAACGGTATACATAATTTTTGAAAAGGAAGAAACACTCGTCTTTCTTGCAATTTAAGGACTATGATTTTTGGTGAAACCTGCGAATGTCATTATCACAAACTAATTAAAATTAATTTCATGTTCTACATAGAACAAGGAAATCGAAAACTGTTATGACATTGAAGGATTCACTACGGACTAGCACTCACAAAAACGACCATAACTCTCTACACATTATCCCGGAAATTACAAATGTTAAATTCTTAAAAACTAAACTTCTATAGATTTCTTTTGATAGTTTACAATTTAAATTTTATAGACCATTACCTCTTAAACAAATTGCTATAACACGAACTGGAACAGATTAAATTAAAACAAACCACTACTCACAATAACAGTCATAACTCATCACAAATTATTCCAAAAATTATGAAATTCAAACCCTTAAACACTAGACTCATTTAGATTTCATTACACACTTTGCACTTTGAATTCCATACATATTTAGCCCTTAAAAAATCACTATAAAACAACTAAAACAGATCAATTTACAACTGACCAATACTCACAAGAAGAGTCATAACTCATCACGTATAATTCTAAAAATTATGAAATATAAACCCTTGGAATTTAGACTCATATAGATTTTATTAGAAAGTTTACACTCTGAATTCGATACACATTTACCTCTGAAACAAATCATTATACACTAGTTGAAAAACCTTGATTAAAGGAACTCAATCAAAGGCGGTTCTTGAGGACCGCTTTTAATGATGATTCGAGGGAGGTTCCGAGTTTGGAACTCCCTCCCAAGTCACCATGAACATTTTAAAGAAAATTTTAAATTGATTAAAGGCGGTTCTTCAAGAACGGCCTTTAATTTGCATCAATTAAAGGCAATTATATTGAAAAATCGTCTTTAATGGGGCGTCTTTATTGGACTTTTGGGTCCAAGCATATAAAGCCATAGCTAGGGTTTTCTTTCTCCTTTCATTTTCTTTTCCTAAGGCATGAAACTTCCTTCTACTCTTTCCTCTCCCTCAGATTCTATTTCAAAGAAAATAAATTAAATCTCCTTCACCGCCCGGCGCTCTCCCTCCGTCCTCCACCACCTCCATACTCTATCTTCCTTCCCCACCCAGCGCTGTCGTCGTCTCTTCTCTCGGCCAGGCCAAGTCCTCTCCTCCTTCCATCGGGCTTCCTTTCCTCCCTCCGCCGAGCACCCTCTCTTCTCTCCACCAAGCATTCTCTCTTACTCCGATGGGTTGCCTCTGCATAGCCGTGTTACCTCTGCTCGCCGCTAAGCCCCATCACCTCTGCCCACCACTCAAACGCGTTGTCTCCGCCCGCTGGTAGACGTGTCGCTTTCGCTCACCGTTAGAAGTGTCACCTCCCATGTTAGATGTGTCAGCGTGATTTGTTTGTTCTCCAACAATTTGACATCTATTGTCCCTGGAATTTGTTTCTTTTTTACGAATTTTGTAAGATCTACTATCTTTTGCCACCGAAAACCTAGGTTTCCAGTGGCCTTTTTTTTGGGACCTTAAAAATAGGTTCCGAGTTTGGAACCTATTTCAGATCCAATAGAAGGTGGTTCTCGGAACTGCTTTTGATCAAAATGATCAAAGGCACGAGCAGAAAAGTACCTTCTCTGGTCCAATAAAGCTGCCTTTAATGGGCCCATTTTCCACTAGTGATAACACAAACTGAACAAGATTCATTTACAGCCGACCAGTACTCACGAGAACAACCATAAATCATCACATCTTATTCCAAAAATTATGAAACCAAATCCCTTAAGAACAAGACTCAAATAGCTTTCATTAGACAGTTTACACTTTGAATTCCATACACATTTACCTCTGAAACAAATCACTATAACAAGAACTGAACAGGATCCATTCACAGCCGACCAATACTCACGAGAATAGTTATAAATCATCACATATTATTACAATAAATTATGAATCCAAAACTCATCAGAACAAGACTCAAATAGCTTTCATTAGACAGTTCACACATTGAATTCCATACACAATTGAAGCTCAAACAAGTAACTTTAACAAGCTCTGGAACCGGTCAGATTTCTAATGACCAGTACCCACTAAATTTATCATATTTAATCATTATTTATTTAGAAAATTCTGAAATTAAACCCTTAAGGACTAGACTCAATTAGCTTTTATTATACAATTCACACATTGAAATCCGTACACAATTGACCCTCAGACATCTCACTTCATCACGTACTGGAATCAGACAGATTACTTGTTACCCACTCCGTACTAAATTAACCATAACTTCCTACTAGGACATCTCAAAAATCCAAATCATATAATATTAGAACTATATTTCAAGATATTTCATTCGTTTTATCATACATATATCTTAATTATCTATTTCCCGATCAAATCTCCAGTTCAGCATAACTGCAGAACTAAAATCCAAATTGAAAAACATATATACTCTTGCACACACATCACTAATAATTTCATACAAAGTTTCCTATGTTAGTAACATAATTGTGACTTTTTAAAGAAGAAGAATAAACTTACAATTTTTCTATAGATCAAGGACCAATGCAAAAAGCTTCAACAATCGCCTTGCCTCCTTCTCGTTCTTATAGAAACAGCAACTCGCTCTAGAGGCTTCCTCCAATGCCTCACATTCTTCACTTGATCATAGATGTATTTTGTTTTTGTGGTTATTTATGGTGAAGAGGGGATTATCGTGTAGAAAATGGTTAGGGTTAGGACTCTTTGATCTTAAGTCTCATGCGCTCCCCATCAAGAGCTACTTTATCGCCGGAATCTGATGTTGGGAAGAAATGGAAAAAAGACAGCAAAGATTGTGTACATTCCAATCGAGAACAGGTTAAAGATGATAAGGTCGGTGAATGGATGGAGTGATTGGAAGAATACGTTTTTATCTTTGCTAATAGTTTCAAGGAAGGTATTAAGATCACAGATGATTCAGTTTTCAGCTTTGGTAATAGCGGCGTCAGACTGCGAAAGTGAATGAACCAAGATATTTTGGGAGTAGATGTTATTAGTAGCAATATTTTTGGGAGTAGATAGTATTGGGTTAGATTGGTTAGTTGCACTATTTTTCTAACATAGTAATTATGAAAAATGATTTTTGTCCAATAATAAATATAGTAGACGTATCAGACTCTTTATATAACTGTTTTTATGGGTTAGGAATTACTTATAAAGTAATATGATATTTTATGACACTTCACAATTTTTTTAAAAAAATATATAATTCCTCTATCCCAGCATAAACTGCACACTTAGACTTTTGACAGTTGAATAAAAAAATATTTGACCATTAATATTATTAAGAGAAAAGTGTTTTTATAACCCTACATAGTTCACATAAGTTCCAATATAAACTTTCCATAATTGAAAGTACAAATATAACCCTAGATAGTTAGTGTAAGTGCAAATGTACCCATTCCGGTAGATTTAGGTGGAAATTGGGTGAAAAGATTATTTTACCCCCCTAAACAATTTTTTTTAAAAAAATAAAAAGAATAAAATAACAATTATAACCCCACAACCCTATTATTCTTCTTTTTTTCTTCTCTTCCACCATTCACACCTGTTGCTGGCGCTGCAACTCATCTCCACCGCCGTTTACGATTCACCATAGTCATGAAACCATTGAAAACGAAAGTTAGACCACGCGGGACATCGTAAATGAAGCAAAGGAATAACCTAAGCATTCATGGACTTTGATCACGTAATTTATAATTTACCATATAAACTCGCCTTCCACCGCCCATCCATTTAAGCGCCGGTCATAAGCCACCTCCCAACGGCCATTCCAGCAATGGGCCCAAGCCATTGCCCAGCTCCGCCTCCACCAGATCAGAGCACCAACGGTGGACACCAGCAAAATATTTGAGATCTTGAGCGGCGGGAAGCGGCAAGGGTGCTGGTGGTGCTAAGGAGGCACTAGGGTTTCAAGGTGATTATAGGGGTGGAAAGATAGTGGTGGTGGCGGGAGGGTGAAAAGTAGGAGTGGTTATGCGGGAGGATGATGAGTAGGAGAGATGGTGGCGGGATGAAAGGAAGTGGTGGTGGTGGTGGTGGTGGTGGTGGTGGCGGGAGGGTGAAAAGTAGGAGTGGTTATGCGGGAGTGAAATTTTGTTTTACCACTTTTTCTAGTTTTTACTAGTGTGTTCCAACATGCCTAGTTTAACCAAGTGTAAAAAACGTGAAACGTAAAAGACACACAACTTGGTTACGCAGTTCGGTGTAAACCACCTACATCTGCGGGGCCTGGCCCAGTTCAGAATGAATCCACTAATTAGAAAGATAACGTACAGAGTACAGTTTACAAAATACTTATCTTTACTAACTATGACGTGTGGACTCTGCTAGCTCCTCTAGCTACCGATCCGCCTTGATCAGACTCCCTCTGACCTCGAACTCCGTCGACGCAGGATCTCCTCCTCCCGAGGAATTAAGGTATACGATTCTGAACTTAGTACGGTAGGACAGTGTTGGAACACAGTTTATTGGCTCTTGCAAATTTCGTAAGATCTCAAAATCTGGGTGCAGATTTTGATATGTAAAACCGTAAGTTTGCAGCCGTGTTTGTCCCCAATTTATATCCACGAATCAGACTTGAATATTCCTTGATTATCTCCACAATATTCCTATTCCAAATCTAATTCTTGATGCATATCCAAATCCCATAAATAAAGGGATTTACCTTATCTCAATCTATCTCATATATTCGAATAAATCTTCTCCATATAAGTAGGGATTTTCCATAAAACCAATTATGCTTCGCATGCCTAATATATAGCCAAATATACAATTACCATAAATTCCAAAATACTTCAATATTTCGGCTTGAATTCCATTAAAACCTTTGGCGTAAAACTTGCTCCAGTTCTGCTCCAGCACCATGTTCCAACATGGTCTGTATATCAGTTCACAAATACTTCACACAAAATTGCCAATTAAATAATTCCTTGACTTTACAATCTCCCCCTTTGGCATTTTTGTGGACCCATAATATTTTGGACTGCAATCACATAATCAACTACATTCAACGAGCAGAATAATGATCATAATACCAGAATTCAAATAATGAAAGCCGAAACCCAGAATTCCAGAAATCCAAAAATTATACAACCAAATTGCCAAAATTACTCCCCCTGGGACCACACAGAGGCCAAAGAAACGTCATCACAAAAGCATAAAAAAAATTAAACTCTGTCTTTAAAACTCCCCCTGAATTAATCAACCTTCCAGCCTTGATTTTTCTTCTTCCAACCATGCTTGTTCTGCTTGTAAGGCTACAATTTGAATCCCTACAGCTCCAAGTCTAGCATTAATAGCCATTAATCGAGTCTTTTTGTCTGCCGTGGCTGATGAGGAGGTTGACCTAGAAGCTGTCCATGGAAGGTCATGTACCTGCCTGAGCCCGAAAGTCTTCTTATTAGGCCGCAAAAACTCAGTGTCCACTATCACATCAGAGACCTACCCTTTGACTTTGGCACTCTTTGCTAAGGCAGAGATTAGGGTTGGGTAGATGACCGCATCATTCACTTTTGGAGCTGTGGCCTATTGAACCAAATGTTGCTAAATTAAGAGCCCGAGATTTATTTTCCTCTGTGTTCCAACACAGTAAAGTAGCTTGGCCATCTCCCTAGTCAGTGCAGTGGTGTTGCTTGATGGCAACCAGCAGTGAATAGCTATTTGATACAAACCGAAAAATCTGGACGGCAAGCATGATGCTTGAGAGTACCCCACTGCTGGCCACTTCTTCTTATATCCCCCAGATATAACCGACAAAATCTCATCATCACTCAACTCCAAATCATCAGGAAATACTCCCCCTATCTCCTGAGTTTTCAGCCCAAACAACACATTGATTCTAGTAGCAGACACATCTATGATTTTTCCTCGAACATAGACTCTACCAAACCATGGAGAAGAAATATCTAGATTTCCAGGCATGAGATTAGAATATACCTCTAAAACCACCTGCCTATTGTATTGCAGTTGGATTGTGGCTGCCTTTTTCATCCCTATTGCCTTTAAGAAATTTGTGAACCCACTCTCCTAATAAGCCTTCAGGTCAAAAGGTCTTTCAGCAATAAATTTCTTTTCAGAGAAGAAATTTTCCATCTCTGCTCCCTTCTCATCAAAGTAAACTGCAGAAAAAGCCTGGGAGACAGATGGAGGAGGCAGAATCTTCCTCGGGTTGATATCCCGTCTCTTCTTACTCCTTTTTGCTTCCTCAGTTTCCATGGCAGAGCTAGCCTTTCTTTTTCCTTTTGCCTTTTGAAAAAATTCATCCAGGACCTTGTCACTGGAGTATGTCATATCTGGGGCATCCTGTGTTGGAACACTGTCAGCTCTTTCAACCGGTTCTTATTCTGAATCAACACCCTGAACTGGCAGATCTTCATCAGCTACTCCAATCTCCTGATCCCCTTCATCATCAGACTGATCAGGGGCTTCATCATTCAAATCTTCATGCACCTCATTATCCTGTGTACCTCCCAGATCAGCATCAGACTCTACCTCCATATACACAGATTCTTCCTCCTGTGTTGGAACACTGTCATCATCATCATACAGTTCAATAATCACGGGTTCTCTTAATTTCTCCATCCTTTTTGCACTCTCCTCATCAAAAAATCCAACCTGTAGCTTATCTCCATACCTTACCGTCTTCATCCCAACAGCTTGTTCCTCATTAATTTCTCTTATCCACACATAACTATGAGCAGTCATACGACAGAAAACATGAAATTTGTCCTTCCCTTTTCCATTCAGCTGACCATACATTCCTCTCAGATACTTCACATTCTTATATTCAATATCCCAAACATCAGGAAAGTGTCCAGAAACAATCTCCTTAATTTTGACATGCAACACTTCCAAATCCTTTCTTATACTCCTGATTTTGCTTAGATCCACAGAATATCTATTTGCTTGTAACCATTCGAAAATATCATCCACACTTCTACTTTCAAAACCCAAGAATTTCAATGGTCGAGGGTCAGGACCAGTTACCTTAGGTTTTTTCTATTTCTTGCCTCCAGACGCTTCTTCTTGGGCATCAGAGTCTCCACTCTGTTTCTTGACAGAAGCCTCTTCCTCTTCCTTTTCCTCTTCAGCTTTATCAAGCTCTGCTCCAGCTATGTCCTTATTCTCCTCATGGTTAGCATTTACTTTGTTCTGATCTTGAGTTTGTGACTTACCCAATTCAACATATCTTCTCGGCTCATCAAACACTACCAATTCCGAATTCACGGAGCTTCAGTTCCCCTTGGACACCAATGTTCCAGATGACCCAGAGGACACCATGTATGGCAGCAACCAGGTCCTCTACCTGTTATGCCCTTGGTTGCGGGAGGAGCGCGACGCCCGTCGGCACAAACCCTAGCTCCGTTTTGGTCTCATTGCAAACGTGCCCGGAAAAAGATAAGTCTTTCGTTGTTCATATTAATGTGGTTAGTTCCTTTTCCGTATAGTTTCGTATGTTAACTTTCCTCTCCCTAATCTAACTTATATGTTCTTCACACTGATGATTGTTTCATAAATATACAGGATCCATTTATTGGATGCTACTTTCGGTGAGGAAAAGATAAGATCAAACCGGGTGTTAGACTTGAATTGGAAACGGTTGGGAGTATTAAAGATGAGGTGAAATCGTTCCTACCTTCAAACTAACCTTTTATGTGTTCTGTGCGAGAGCGACTGTGTTATGCAGTTGCTCGATGATATATGTGCGATATTAATGTCCCCTTTCTTTGTAGAAAATTTCTGCTCATACTGCATGCATATTTAATTGCGAGAACACCTGACTTGCTTCAGGTGTTCGATGATATACTTGAAACTGTTCCGAGTTTTTATGATGCGATGAAGCCTGAGTTCATGTGTGTTGCTGGAACTGTTCTGAGTTGAAACTGTTCTGAGTTTATGTGGCAGCATTGAAACTGGTCTGAGTATAAGTGAATTTGAACATGACAACAGTTTTAAGCATCGTCCCTGATTGTTGCCTTCACACTGTGACATTGAGCATGTTCCCTTAATATGCAAAATATGAGAGAGTTTGTTCTGAAAAAAATGGTTAAACTTCATTAACCAAATGAACATTTAACCGGGGATGGTGTCAGAACATCCCATGAACACCAAAAGTGGGATGTTCTTGGCTTGCAAAAAATTCCATGTAACCAACCCCCAAAATGTTTACAATTCTGCATCTAAGGCCTATAACCTAAGGCATGCATAAGTGGCACCACAGTTTCATCTACTGCACCTTTGCTGATTAGATACTCAATGCTGCCCCTCACAACCTCCTCACTTACTTGTAGTGATTTTGGTAGAGTTCCCTCCCTTATGTGTTTGTCCTTGTTCATGTGAGGGATCTTGTAGTTGTTTGACCCACGTGCTTTCAGTATTTCGATCATTGACAGTTGATGTGTAAGAAATACCTTGTTCAAATTGATTGCATCTTCTCTTTCGTACGCTGACTGCACCCCTGCCATTAACTCCTCAACATTAGACGATGTATGTTCTTGTTTTAAGCTTTGAATTGAGTTGAAAAATCCCAAGTCTAGGATGTTACAGTTGGGTGAATTTGCTGGTTGGTTGACTAAGTGTATGTTAAAACCATCTGCATCAGCTACTTCACTGAATTCTGGATCATTGTTGAAAATGTGTGGCTTTGCATTGTCCTGTTGAATATGAATAAATTTGCCCAAGATGTGAGATGGCCACCGTGACTTAATTGCTGGGATGACTTCTTTGATTAGCTTCTCCTTCGTGACATCTCTTGTGATTTTTGGTACTGCTGCCTTCTGAACTATCCCTGCTTGCCTGTTCTTGCTATTTTTTATTGCTACTTGATCTTGCACGAATGGAAATATGCCCAGTTTACCATCAAACAGCAGTTCACCATCAACTCCCCATATTGGTCTGCTCACTACACATAAAAACATTAACTTTGGGATATGTGACTTGTGTTTAGCTGTGCGATGGCTCCGGTTCGTCCGGGGCCAGTAGGTACCTTACTGTTTCCTGGCTTAAATAAAACCATTTCTCATCCAAGTGTATGACATGGTTCATTGATCGAAATATTAGTTCGGGATCAAGCTTTTCTAAAACGAACCACATACGTGATACCTTGTTGTGTTCTGTGAGAGCTAGTTTGATGCTATTTGTGTGGCTTTTTATTACCTTGGCTGCCACTGCCCGTTGCACACTACTCTTCCCTATTCCGAGTGCTTTTGATGTACCTCTAATAGTGCGCCTCTTCACTGCAGGCAATGATTTCAATTCATCCAGGTTGATTTCCCTCTTGTTCTTCGGAGGATGGCCTGCCATCCGATGACGCAAGTTCAGGGGTTTCCTTGTGACATTTGAGCCCGAGTAAGAGCCCAGATGGTGCTCACTGTTCGTATAGAACAGTCGAACATTGCTGCTGCCAGCAATCGTGTCGAATGCAATAGCTTCCCATCCTTGTGCTGCTCCAGCATAAACTCCCCCAAATGCTGCCTCTCCTCGTTCGTCAGATTCTTCCGCATTGACCCTAAAAAAAACCCAATGAGGAATGGGAAGATGTAAAACACGGAGAGAAACCACCACCCTCGGGTGAGTCGGGACGGCTCGAGGAAGTGTAAAACCATACCTGAGGGTTCCCCAAATACCCAAACTGTTATCGGGTTTGGGGTTCCAAGCCTTGAAGAATCCTTCTTTTCTTGCCTTGTTCAGTTTTCTTCCTGGTTTTTTAAAATTTCAGTAGTCTGAAATGTGCATGTATTTATAGAGTAGTTGTTTCTGCTGCTGACTGTGCAGATTTTAAACATGTAAAATTTGGTTGTACTGTTCACGGACCTTTTGGCACCTTCCAGAGAGGCCAATAAAGCGGGAAATGCCCGGGAAATGTGAAGGAGGGAAAATTTATCCCTCCTGATACTTCCCTTAATTTTTCAGTTACTTCACTAATGCATGACCACGTGGGGGGCAGACTCCAGTGGGGCCCAGGGGAAAAAATCTGCAGAGATTTCTCTCTCTGCAGATTCCTCTGGGACGGAGGGAGTACTTTTTACACCACACTGAGTTTATTATATGTCACTGTCACATTTATTAAGAAATATAAAAAACTACTCCCTCCGTCCCAGGGGAATCTGCAGAGAGAGAAATCTCTGCAGATTTTTTCCCCTGGGCCCCACTGGAGTCTGACCCCCCCCCCCCCCCCACATGGTCATGCATTAGTGAAGTAACTGAAAAATTAAGGGAAGTATCAGGAGGGATAAATTTTCCCTCCTTCACATTTCCTGGGCATTTCCCGCTTTATTGGCCTCTCTGGAAGGCGCCAAAAGGTCTGTGAACAGTACAACCAAATTTTACATGTTTAAAATCTGCACAGTCAGCAGCAGAAACAACTACTCTATAAATACATGCACATTTCAGACTACTGAAATGTTAAAAAACTAGGAAGAAAACTGAACAAGGCAAGAAAAGAAGGATTCTTCAAGGCTTGGAACCCCAAACCCGATAACAGTTTGGGTATTTGGGGAACCCTCAGGTATGGTTTTACACTTCCTCGAGCCGTCCCGACTCACCCGAGGGTGGTGGTTGCTCTCCGTGTTTTGCATCTTCCCATTCCTCATTGGGTTTTTTTAGGGTCAATACGGAAGAATCTGTCGAACGAGGAGAGGCAGCATTTGGGGGAGTTTATGCTGGAGCAGCACAAGGATGGGAAGCTATTGCATTCGACACGATTGCTGGCAGCAGCAATGTTCGACTGTTCTATACGAACAGTGAGCACCATCTGGGCTCTTACTCGGGCTCAAATGTCACAAGGAAACCCCTGGACTTGCGTCATCGGATGACAGGCCATCCTCCGAAGAACAAGAGGGAAATCAACCTGGATGAATTGAAATCATTGCCTGTAGTGAAGAGGCGCACTATTAGAGGTACAGCAAAAGCACTCGGAATATGGAAGAGTAGTGTGCAACGGGCAGTGGCAGCCAAGGTAATAAAAAGCCACACAAATAGCATCAAACTAGCTCTCACAGAACACAACAAGATATCACGTATGTGGTTCGTTTTAGAAAAGCTTGATCCTGAACTAAGATTTTGATCAATGGACCATGTCATACACTTGGATGAGAAATGGTTTTATTTAAGCCAGGAAACAGTAAGGTACCTACTGGCCCCGGACGAACCGGAGCCATCGCACAGCTAAACACAAGTCACATATCCCAAAGTTAATGTTTTTATGTGTAGTGAGCAGACCAACATGGGGAGTTGATGGTGAACTGCTGTTTGATGGTAAACTGGGCATATTTCCATTCGTGCAAGATCAAGTAGCAATAAAAAACAGCAAGAACAGGCAAGCAGGGACAGTTCAGAAGGCAGCAGTACCAAAAATCACAAGAGATGTCACGAAGGAGAAGCTAATCAAAGAAGTCATCCAAGCAATTAAGTCATGGTGGCCATCTCACATCTTGGGCAAATTTATTCATATTCAACAGGACAATGCAAAGCCACACATTTTCAACAATGATCCAGAATTCAGTGAAGTAGCTGATGCAGATGGTTTTAACATACACTTAGTTAACCAACCAGCAAATTCACCCGACTGTAACATCCTAGACTTGGGATTTTTCAACTCAATTCAAAGCTTACAACAAGAACATACATCGTCTAATGTTGAGGAGTTAATGGCAGCGGTGCAGTCAGCGTACGAAAGAGAAGATGCAATCAATTTGAACAAGGTATTTCTTACACATTAACTGTCAATGATCGAAATACTGAAAGCACGCGGGTCAAACAACTACAAGATCCCTCACATGAACAAGGACAAACACATAAGGGAGGGAACTCTACCAAAATCACTACAAGTAAGTGAGGAGGTTATGAGGGGCAGCACTGAGTATCTAATCAGCAAAGGTGCAGTAGATGAAACTGTGGTGCCACTTATGCATGCCTTAGGTTATAGGCCTTAGATGCAGAATTGTAAACATTTTGGGGGTTGGTTACATGGCATTTTTTGCAAGCCAAGAACATCCCACTTTTGGTGTTCATGGGATGTTCTGACACCAACCCCGGTTAAATGTTCATTTGGTTAATGAAGTTTAACCCTTTTTTTCAGAACAAACTCTCTCATATTTTGCATATTAAGGGAACATGCTCAATGTCACAGTGTGAAGGCAACAATCAGGGACGATGCTTAAAACTGTTGTCATGTTCAAATTCACTTATACTCAGACCAGTTTCAATGCTGCCACATAAACTCAGAACAGTTTCAACTCAGAACAGTTCCAGCAACACACATGAACTCAGGCTTCAACGCATCATAAAAATTCGGAATAGATTCAAGTATATCATTGAACACCTGAAGCAAGTCAGGTGTTCTCACAATTAAATATGCATGCAGTATGAGCAGAAATTTTCTACAAAGAAAGGGGACATTAATATCGCACATATATCATCGAGCAACTGCATAACACAGTCGCTCTCGCACAGAACACATAAAAGGTTAGTTTGAAGGTAGGAACGATTTCACCTCATCTTTAATACTCCCAACCGTTTCCAATTCAAGTCTAATACCCAATTTGATCTTATCTCTTCCCCACCGAAAGTAGCATCCAATAAATGGATCCTGTATATTTATCAAACAATCATCAGTGTGAAGAACATAGAAGTTAGATTAGGGAGAGGAAAGTTAACATACGGAACTATACGGAAAAGGAACTAACCATATTAATATGAACAACGAAAGACTTATCTTTTTCCGGGCACGTTTGCAATGAGACCAAAACGGAGCTAGGGTTTACGCCGACGGGCGTCGCGCTCCTCCCGTAACCAAGGGCATAACAGGTAGAGGACCTAGTTGCTGCCATACATGGTGTCCTCTGGGTCATCTGGAACATTGGTGTCCAAGGGGAACCGCGTTGGTTTTGCAACGGCCCCCGTGCCTTCTCCACCGGAGATTTCACGGCTGGGAGGAACCAAACCGTGCTCACCGTGGCAAGGATGAACATTTTCTCCACCATGCAAGTCGCCAGTGGGGGATTTAACATTAGCCCGTGGCTCGATGGAAGCAGATTCCCCTGGAACTGGAGTGGAGATCGGTTTGCCGTAGCCGTCAACCACTGTTTCCCCGAGGGCTGCGTCAGACCTCCAGGCGGAGGTGGCATCATCCGCCTCCGTCTCAGGGACGAACTCCGACTTACTGTATGAATCTGACACGTAGCACAACGAACACCTCCGACAAGATTGACCGATGGTGTTCGAGTCAAACGACATTCGAAACGCACCAAATAACTGGGACAATCGGGGGAAGATGACACAAATGGACCGGATCTAACAAAAAATGATGAAAACAGCAGCGGGAACTGGGGGAAGATGCTGAAAATTGAGGAGCTAGGGTTTCAGGATGAGGAAGAGGAAGATGGAGAGGAGCGTCTAGGAAGGAAGCATGTGAAATGGCAGCAGCATTGAAGACTGTGGAGACATATAAAGTCGAGCTCACTTTTCATCTAACCCAAGAAGCATTCATTGGTGCTGCTTTCGGCGTGGAAGAGATAAGATCACATGAAGATCTTATCTCCTGAAGTGGGAAACGGTTGGGAGACTTAAATGAGAAACCAAATGGGTTAAGAGAAATTAGGTCCATTAGTTAAGTTAAGTTTGGGGAGTGCATTTGGGCCCAAATCAGAATAACCATTTGTTATATTTTGGTAATAGTTAAAATATGGTAGGGTAATTTTGGAAATTCAAGTCATTTTTTGCCAAATATGGAAAGAAACAAAAAGTGTGCAGATTTGCCTGGGACACCCCTTTAAGGAAAGTGTGCAGATTCCCATGGGACGAAGGGAGTAATTGTTTATTTAATTACGAGTGTTGCATTTTTCATACATGCTTGACATACCTTCAAAAATCAGTGATAAACAATTTATACTTAAATAACTCTTCTAATACCTGATAGAAAAAAGTACTTTTATAACCCTACTTAGTTGACATAGGTGCCAATATAACCTTTCAATATTTGAAAATGTCAATATAATCCTATCTAGTTAGTGAAAATGTCAATATAATCCTATCTAGTTAGTGAAAATGTCAATATAACCCTATAAGTTTTAAGGATGTGGTGATATAATCCTACAATCATTAGAAATGTGCTGATATAACCTTACAAACATTAGGAATGTGCTGATATAACTCAATAAGATTGCATAATATGCTGATATAACCCTACTTATTCCAGTAGCTTTCCGGCGAACTATGAGGGTAAAATTGTTCACCTAATTTCAGAGTTAGCCCAAAGGGTATTTTGGTTAATTTGCTTAGAGTCAACGCCGAAAAATTGAGGTCAATGCCGGAATTTGGGTCTGAGGGTTATATTGGCACTTTTATTAACTAGTTAGGGTTATATTTGCAATAAAAATTATCGTAGGGTTATATTGACACTTAATCAAGTAGATAAGGTTATATTAGCACTTATCCCTATATAATATTAAGGGTTATTTTAGATGCTCATTTGTTCAGGGTGGTGATAATCGAAAACGATTCATATAAATATGATCCTTGGGCAGTTAATGAACGATCACCATTTTTAACTAATTACTAGGCTGTTCACAGTGCAAAATCCAACTCCACTCGAACTAAATATGTTTGACAAATTTAAGATCCGGTTGAAATTGTCGTTGAAAATTTAGATTAAGGCGGATTAGGATAGAATTTTCAGAGTTCAAAATCCAACTCCACCCGAACTGATATGTTTGACACATTTAGATCTTGTTGAATTGTCATTGAAAATTTAGATTAAGGTGGATTATGATAGAATTTGACTCTAATTGACTCGTTTAGTATATTTTTTATTACTTTTAAAGATAATATACGGTTTCTTGTAATGTGAAGTCAGTTGAAAAAACTCACCCTAACTCGGTCCAACTCGTAAATACATAAACAAAACTTGCTCCTACCCAAAATTTTGGATTGATTTTGAACTGATCAACTAATCTGGCCCATTCCACGTGTCAAAATACCCAACCTCAACAATCAATTGTTTTTACTCAATTATTACAGATTTTAATTACCTTTATTCGAAAGACTAGCGGGATATACACCTGGACCGCGTGATATGTCATACCTCGTAATATAGCGTTTTAATATGTTACATCATATCATATACCAAATGCTGGTATGATTTTGTTATTTTAGTGGCTCCGTGAATGTATATTATTTTTAGGTTCGAGGGTTGTTTGAAATAATTTACTAATGAACAGTTTTGGACAGTATTTGACGATGAATGAAATCCTTATATTTCCCCATCCTTGAAGCCATTCTAGTTTACCATCCAAGTTCCACCATGTTGGAACCAAATTTTCTTGGCAATATTTTGGTGGGCTTCGGCCACCGTTTGCGTTGGAATAATGGAGTGTTGGCTTCGTTTCCACGAGTACTATAATGTAGTATACTCATAGATTAAATTTAGATTCCGTTTGAATGAGAAATGAAGGCTCAAAATTGATTACATAAAAAATAATAATTTGGGTTTGTATCACATTAGAAATAGGAATAAGTCATTAGTACTCATTTGCCTATAAAAAGTTTGTCCCACATTAGAAATGGGAATGATCTTTGAGTACCTCTTTGCCTATAAAAGGTTGCCTCTAGTTTCATTCTAAGACACACCAAAAACACGATCCTCCTCTCCTTGGTTACTTCGTGTTCTTCTCTTTTCCTTCTTTCTTCGAGTTCTTTGAGTCTGAGAGTAAGACACTGAATTGGTTCGCCAATTTCTACTGCCGAGATGTGCAGAGTAGAAAGTATAGCAGTTATATTCTGGGATTCAGAAAGCCATTGAACTGTCACACACTATGGGGCATTTTCAGAATTAAGAATAGAGATCATCATCTCGCCCCTGCATCAATTTCAAACATTTGCCACTGTTGGTATAATTCTCCTCTCTTTTTTTCATTTACTTAATTCTATTATTTATTTTGTAACTGATTGTTTAGCTAATTGGATTTTAAGTTCTAACAATCTTAATTCTGAAAAATAAAATTTACTTATAATTCTCACAACTAATCAATCTAGTATTGACATTCATAATAGAATTAGTAGTACAAATTTATATCTATTGGTTCTAATAGAAATTAGGAATCCTAGAAATTTCTAAATATGCAAATTCCTATTCTCTGGAATAACATGGTTAAATGGTACATTTTGTATGATTTGTTCAATCCACAAATGGCAAATTGTTTGGTTGAATGATGATACTTTTAAATATTGTATAAATGGTAATATTGTGGTATTTAAAATATAAAATATATACCTAGTGTGCATAATGTTGTAACCTTTTCTTATTGCATTTATTTTCTTTTATTGACATTAACGTTACATTTGGGTTATTTACAATGAAAGTGGGAAAGAATGATGCCAATTTGCCTTTATTTGCTTTTATTAACATTAACATAGTAATGTTCTTTCAATTAATTAATTTGGTCAACTTTTTTAAAAAATCAATCATTTACGATTCTAATTAAAGACTAATTCGTAATATTTTAATTAATTTCAAATCTTATGATTAAAACTTGAAAGTTGAAATTAATTCTAAATTTTGTAACAGTTTTTGAAATAAGGACAATTAATTACGATTCATTATTGCTAGAATACTGAAATTTTGAATTTGGATTTTTTTTTTAAGAAATTGAATATTTGTATTCCAAAATTAAGGAAAATTTTTGAAAAATATTTTAAAGCAACATTCACTGAATAACCAACAAAAATCATTTCTAAGGAGGCTAGTATTTTTAAGGAGACATTGTGTCCCACCACAAGCCTTTCCTGGGAATTTTGAGGAAATTCTATAAAAGTGTTTTAAATTTGTTATAAAACTATTAATAATTTTTTAATTGTTTTGAACACAGATTTGTGATCAGTGGAAGGTGAGAATGTCAATACTGGAAACCTTGGTGAGTCGACACCCCAAATTCAGTTTGGGAGTGGCCTACCACTAGTGAATTTGCCAGTGGGCCAACCCCCAGTAGTTCAGCCCGAGGCTGTGAGACCTACGGTAGAGAAAGAGGTTCATCAAATCAGGCACATGATGTCGGCATTGCCAAATCTCAGCATGCGGGAATTTTTCCCGTCAAGTTTAATGATTCGGGATTCAAAACATGGAGTCAAAACACTTCTTCTTGGCCACACTGAATCTGGACTAATACCTCCAGGAGGGCAAACCTATCATTTCTCCTGTTTACACTGATGTGTACGCTCAGGAAAGCCTTGACGGTTAGATTCAAGGGGACTACATGTGCAAGGGCAACATAACAGCACAAATGATTGACTCGTTGTAGAATGTGTGCATTACTGAGAAAACGAATAAAGATTTATGGCTGACCCTACAGAAGAAATATAAGTCTGAAGATGTGGGCACAAAGAAGCATGCAATGTCAAAGTTTCTGAACTACAAAATGGTAGACTCAAGGCTGATCATGGAGCAGATGGAAGAGTTTCAAATTATCACCCATGAGGTCATTGCTGAAGGCAAGAAAATCTGTGAAATCTTTCAAGTAGGTGCTTTCATTGAGAAGCTTCCTCCAAAGTGGGAGAACTTCAAGCATTATTCGTTGCACAAACAGAAGGCAATGAAATCGAGGACTTAATTGTCAAGTTTTGAATTGAGTCATCCAACCAAAAGGCCTCGTGGTGCAGGCTGAGCAGAAAGTAAATCTGGCAAAGCATAAGGGGAAGAAAAGAAAGTTTCAACCTCAAAACTCGAGCAACTTCAAGAAGAAACACGCCAAGAAGTTCAACGGGAAATGCCACAAGTGTCACAAGATTGGGCACAAGTCAGACAAATTTCACAGCAAGGTCGACTTAAGGAAGGGAAATGTTGTAGCCAACCTAACTGAAGGACAACTCTCAGATTCAGATCTGTGTGCTGTGATTACTGAAGTAAACATGGTTGGGAGTAATCCAAAGGAGTGGTGGTATGATACAGGTGCCACCAGACACATCTACTCAGATAGGGGTATGTTCACAACATATCAGAAGAGAAAGATTGAAGAAAAAATCTTCATGGGGAACTCCGCCACTTCAACAGCTCAAGGTCAAGGGAAGGTCGTGTTGAAGATGACTTCCAAAAAGAAACTGGCACTTAACAATGTCCTGTATGTGCCAGACATTTGCAAGAATCTGATCTCAAGCACTCTCCTCTCCAAGAACGGGTTTATGATCAAGCTTGTGTCTGGCATGTTAGTCATGTCTAAGAATGGGGTGTATGTGGGAAAGGGGTATGTGAAGGATGGACTGGTCAAAATGAATTTAATGACAGTCATCCCAAAACTTGATGTACACGAGTCTTCGATGAATAAGAATAATGCTTTTGCTTATGTCGTTGAGTCTTTTAACATTTGGCATGAAAGATTGGGACATGTGAATTATAAATCTATCTATAGACTAATGAGCATGAACAAGATTCCAAAATGAAAAACAAGTAAAGACAAATGTGAAGTTTGCGTACATGAAAAGCTCACGAAAACACCATCCCCACATGTGGAGAGGATAACTAAACCTCTAAACTTAATTCACACAGATCTATGTGATTTAAAGTTTGTGGAAACTGGAGGCAATAAAAAGTATTTTGTGACTTTCGTAGACGATAGCACAAGATATTGTTATGTGCATCTATTACGCGGCAAAGATGAAGCTTTGAAAAAGTTCAAAGAGTGTTGGAAGTTGAGAACCAACTTAGTACAACAATTGAAATTATCCGAAGTGATAGGGGAGGCGAGTATAATGAACCATTCAATGTGTTCTGTGGAGAACATGGTATTGTTCATCAAACTATCGCTCCCTACTTATCTGAATCTAATAGAGTTACAGAATGAAAGAATTGAACTCTCAAAGAGATGATGAATGCAATATTGCAAGAATCTGGGTTATCCCAGAACATGTGGGGGGAGGTCATACTAACCTCCAACTATATTCTCAACAAGATACCACATAAGGTGACTGGAAAGATGCCTTATGAGTTATGAAAAGGTAATTTACCTTCGTACAAATACCTGAAAGTGTGGGGGCGCCAAACAAAAGTGGCAGTACCACCTCCTAAAAAGGTCACAATTTGACCTAAAACCGTTGACTGTATTAGCATCGGGTATGCACACATAGCAGTGCTTATCGATTTTTGGTGTACAAGTCTGATGTACCAAATGTACACAAAAATACATCAATGAAATCAAGAAATGCATCCTTCTTTGAAAACATGTTCCCATTTAAGGACAAAGTCATAAATGGACTTGTGAAGAAGGAGAAGCACGTACTTCTGGTCAATAAACAGAAGAGGACAGTGATGAACCTAGATGTAGCAAGAAAGCTAGAAAGGGGAAATCATTTGGTCCTGATTTTGAAATGGCTTATCTATTAGAAAATAATCCTAGAACATTTAAGGAAACCATGTCTACACCAGATGCACCTTCGTAGAAGGAAGTGATGAACAGTGAAATTGACTCCGTTATGCAAAACCATACATGGGAGTTAATGGATTTTCCATTAGGTTCAAAAGCTCTGGGGAACAAGCGGATTTTCAAAAGAAAATAAAAAACAAATGGCTCAATAGAGAAGTACAAGGCTATGTTTGTGGTGCAAGGATTTAGGCAAAAAGAAGGCTTGGATTTCTTTGACACCTATTCTCTGGTTACGAGAATAACATCAATTAGAATGCTAATAGAAATTATGGTTATACACAATTTAGAAATACATCAAATAGATGTAAAAACAACTTATCTAAATGGGGAGTTTGAAGAGGAAATTTATATGAACCAGCATGAGGGTTATGTTGTCCCTGGACAAGAACACAAAGTGTGTAGACTTGTGAAATCCTTATATGGGTTTAAATAAGCACCTAAACAATGGCACAAAAAATTTGACAATGTAATGATGTCAAATGGTTTCAAAATAAATGAATGTGACAAGTGCATCTATTTTAAAGATACTCCAAATGGATACATTTTTTTGTGCCTATATGTAAAAGATATGCTCATCATAAACAGCTATAAAGATATGATCAAACAAACCAAGAACTTGCTTAAAGGAAAGTTTGACATGAAAGACATGGGACTAGCATATGTGAATCTTTAGACACTCTTGATAGAGGTTAAGCCCAAGATGGCCATTGGGCTGAAGGTATGGCAGCCCAATTAGGGGAATATTTAATACTCTAACTTAATTACCGCATTCGTGGGTAATTAAGGGCAGTAATTAAGAAAACGTTATTTATGACATGGAGTATAAATACAAGGTACACATTTACTGATGGTTCATTCTGCTTTAATCATATTTGGATGCTTGGACCGACTTAGGCATCGGAGTGCTGACCCCTGGAAACCCAAGGACAGTTTAATTGCAGGTTAGTTCGAGAAGAACCCAAGCCCACGAACTGGTCGGTGGTTGAAGACGCATCAAGTGGCCCAATTTATGAGGACGACTAAGTCGGATCAAGGGTTTGAGATTTTATGTCCATGGTAGTTCGAAGGAGTGAAAGATTGAGGTCAATAAGTACGGGCTGGATCTCTACCAAGGTTAACATTGGAGAATCCAGGAAGAGAAAATGACGCCCCCATCAAGGACTGCGAAATGGATAACATACAAACGATGGGAACGGAGTTGTGAGTGGAGCCCAATACAGGTGTAGGCCACAAGGGGGGAGGGTAAACATCAGTGGCGGTTGATGCAAATACCCGGGCACCAATTCAGAATGATGTGTCGGGGCCCTCGAGGATGCTGGAAGTGTTGGGAGAGCAAAGGTAAGGAAACACTGATTCCCTGCTCGAAATGGTGACTGATTCAAGAGACGGAAGGTTTATTGAGGTTTCGGGAGATTCGTATATAGAAGCCTATGGTTAAGGAAATCAGAACGTAGGGAGGGTGACCCCGAATCAAGATGTGGAATGAGCAACTCCGGTTACCGAATTACCCCCCCCCCCCCCCTCTGAGGGATGATAGGGTCACGATGGGGGAATTATCACCCTTACCCTTGGGAATAACTATGGGGTGGGCTTCTCAACCCCTGATAGCCTACCCTTATCAGGGGTATGCTGGAGAATCGCTATAGGCTAGGCCACAGCCTTCCATTCCTGGTTATTCCCAAGGTCCCATATATGCACTACCTCTGTTAGCCCCATCTGTTCCTACCCTCGACCTGGCTGGTCTAGGAGTAGCATATGGAATAATGGTCTCTTCTGGCATACAAGGATACGGGAGTATGGGAATCAGTCAGGGGTTGTACAATTCTTATACCCAACCACCTCCATCACCAGCATACCCGAATCTCGGACAGCATTGGATGAACTCGGGATATGGAGGAACCCAACCTCTCTATATGCCACAGTTGGGTGGTCACGATAGGGGGTTAACCCGGGGGGCATCATGAACCCCTCACGGATGCAAGTGAATCGTTAAGAAAGGAATTGGATAGGTTGATCGGCCCCTTGGGCTAGGATGCAGGGTCTTTTTTCAGCTCGGTGATCACCGGGGTTCGATGGCCAACAGAAGTGAAGTTTCCCAGAAGGACTTCCCACGTACAGTGGCAAACCTAACCCTCGAGAGTTCATACAGATGTTCTTGAGCTTGATAAGGTCAGGGGACTTTGATGAGAAATTGAAATACAAGCTGGTAGGTAGCTACTTGCGGGGAAAAGCACAGGAGTGGTTTAATAAATTGCCAAGGGGCTCACTTCGATTGTATCAGGACTTCAGCAGAGCATTGTTGAGCCAGTACGCACAGAAGAAGAAGTTTACCAAAACTTTGTTAGAACTCTACTAGACAAAATAAAAGGCAGGGGAAAGTATGGAAACCTTCTATCACCGGTATGTGGACGAGAGTTTGGGGGTGATAGAAACAAAGGAGAATGAGGTAATCCAGGGGTACCTACTAGGGATGCAGGACTTGGAACTATACAAGAAATTGAGTACCAATACCCCTAAGATATTGCAAAAACTTCAGGAGGTCGTAGAATAGTATTCGAGGGTAGAGGAGGCAACTAGAAGGAATGGAGATAGCCTTGCAGAGGAAGCAGGAAGAAACATAGAGCATAGAGGAAAAAGGTCGGTCGAACCCATAATAACACCATTCGAGAGGTATAATCCATTGCCTCCAACGCTCGGAGGAAGAATCCATGCACAGATCCTGAGCATACATAGAGGGTTGTTTCGAACACCCCCACCCTTGCAGAGTTCGCACAACCCAGTTGCAGTCCGAAGAGCAACAAATTGATACTGTGATCATCACAGGGATTACGGTCATGACATAATTGATTGCAATCAGTTAAGAATGTAGATTGATAGGTGTGAACGGGAAGGACATTTTTGAGAACTGGAACATAGGAATCATACTGCCCCCTCGAGGCCCCGGATGAACCAGTGGTTGCCTTATAGAAGAAACAATAAAAACAATGGGGGGTAGAGGAGACGGAATGCCTCGAGAACAGGTGGTTCGAGATAGGGGGCAAGAACGAAGGCATGATAGACTCCAAGAGCAGCAAGGGGGAATCAGAACAGAGAAAACCCACCCGTCTGAAGGATAATTAACATCATCAATTGCATGTTGGAAGGGAGATCTTCGAACGCTGTTATAAGAGCTGAAGCTCGAAGGGTTCCCGTGGAAGAATCATGTCATAAGAGGTTTAGCTGGATAAGACGGACACATTCTCAAAAGCGGATGCTGTGCTAGACTAAACACCCCATATGGATCCTATGGTAATTTTAGTCATTATTGGAACGTCTTTGATTAGAAGGGTGTTCGTTGATAATGGAAGCGGGGTAGAAGTAATGTTTGCTGAGTGTTTTGGCCTGCTAGACATAGGGCGTGAAAACTTTAAAAAAATCCACTTTGCCTTTATCAGGATTCAAGGGAGACCCAATACTCCGTACAGGAGAGATAACATTGCTCGTTATAGTAGTGGATGGCGACAAGAGAGTGACCATCAGGTGCAATTTTGTTATCGTGAACGTACCTTCCCCTTATAATGTGATTTTGGGAAGACCATGGATGTGCCAGACTTGGGCGGTCTGGTCACCCTATTACCTGATGATGAAGTTCCCAACTGAAAAAAAAAAGTGGCATCCATTCGAGGGGATTAGATTGTGGCCCAAAAATGTAACCTCGCGGTGGTATGAGAAGCAAGGAAATGAAGGGATGTAGCGGCAGTGCATGCAGAGGAAGGATTAATTGATACAATACAGATGTCTATTTGGGATAAATGGTCAGTAGATGTTGGGAAACTAATTTTTGAGGGTGTGAAAGGAAGACTGAAAGACCTTTTATAAAAGTACGAAGACGTGTTCTCGTGGGATACATCTAACCCGACGGGGGTCCCTCCGAGTCTTGCACTACATAGACTAAACATTAACCCTTCTATTAAGCCAGTGAAGCAGAAGAGAAGAGTATTCGCTCCCGAAAGAACTGAGGTAATTAAGGAGAAGGTGGAGAAATTATTGAGGGCAGACGTAATCGAAGAGGTATTCTACATTGATTGGATCGCTAGCCCGGTTAAGTTCCAAAGCATGATGGAGCATGGAGGATGTGTATAGACTTTACTGACTTAAATAAATGCTGCCCCAAAGATAGCTACCCGTTGCCACCAATTGACAAGCTGATGGAAGCCATCGCTAGATATCGAATTTTGGCATTCTTTTATGTGCATAAGGGGTACCATCAAATCCTTATGGCAGAAGAAGACAAGGAAAAGACATCATTCATTACAGATGTGGGCACGTACTGCTATAAGAAGATGCCCTTTGGGTTAAAGAATGCTGGGCTACTTATCAGAGTCTGGTTGACAGAATTTTCAGGGGACAGATAGGGAAGAAAATGGAAATATATGTGGATGACATAGTGGTCAAGAGAAAAATTTATGAAGAATTTTTAAAGGACCTGGAAGAAACATTTGGTAGGCTTCGAGAAGAAAATTTGAAGTTGAACCCGTCTAAGTGTGTTATTGGTGTAGGGAAAGGGAAGTTTCTCGGATTCATGGTCTTGGAGAGGGGGATCGGTGTAAACCTGGAAAAGGTCGAAACTCTGTGGACAATGAAAGCCCCATGATCGATAAAGGATGTGTAGAAGCTTACTGGGTCTCTAGCAGCATTAAGTAGGTTCTTGAAGGGGCGTAGAGGAACTTGCCCTTCTTTGATGTTCTTAAAAGGGAAAATAATTTTGAGTGGAATAGCAAGTGCGACGAGGCATTCGAGCAGTGAAAGAACATTTGAGGACATTACCTACCTTGATGAAACCAGACAAGGATGAGACGTTGTACTTATATATTTCCTCGTTGCTGCTAGAAATCAGTGTGGCTCTGGTAAAAGAAAAGGAAAATGCTCAACATCTAATTTACTTTGTTAGTCGTGACTTGCAGGGGCCGGTGACAAGGTATACAGTTCTCGAAAGGTTAATTCTAGCCCTCGTATATGCAACCCGAAGGCTGAGACCCTACTTCCAGGGACATAAGATAGTGGTGCTCACGAACCACCCCATTCGACAGATCCTGTTAAGGCCAGAGATTTCAGGAAGAATGATGAAGTGGGCAGTAGAATGGGGAGAGCATGATATCCAGTATTAACCTCGAGTGGCGATTAAGGGGCAGGCGCTGGCAGACTTTATTGTGGAAACTACAGAGCCCCTCGAGGTGTGTTTGGATCCCATTCAGGATGAGGAAACAAGGCAAAGAGAGATATGGAAGCTGTATGTGAATGGTTCGTTACATTCGGGAGGAAGTGGAGTCGGGATCCTACTAACTAGCCCCAATGGCATAGATTATCCTTATGCATTGAACTTTGCATTTAAAGCAACTAACAATGAAGTTGAGTATAAGGCACTGATCACTGGATTGCGCCTCGCAAAGGAGCTGCAGGTGGACGAATTGGAGGTTTTCAGTGATTCTCAAATTGTGGTTCAGCAGGTGAATGGAGAGTATGAGGCCAGAGAGCGTAACCTGCAGAGGTACCTCGAGGTAGTGAAGAACCTGTTAAAAATTTTCAAATCTTATACTTTGATGCTGGTTCCAATGGAAGCAATCATAAAGTGGTCTCTCTAAGTAAGCTCGCTTCTTCGAATTTGAGAACCCAATCCCAGCAGCAACTCCTCATGGAAACTTTGAGCAGGAAAAGTTTTGAAGAACCTATAGTGATGGCGATTGAAGTGGAAGACTCCTGAATGACATCGTTTGTGGCATATCTTCAAGAGGGTGTCCTACCTGAAAATGAAGTGGATGCCAAAAAAAATAAGGTTGAAGGCTCCAATGTATGTGTTGCAAGATGGAGGGTTGTATGGAAGGGGGTTATTTGCAGCCTGTACTTCGATGTATTAGCCCTCACGAGGTTGATTACCTCATAAGAGAGGTTCATGAAGGGATATGCGCCAGCCACCAGGGAGCCAGGTCCGTGGTGAGGAGGCTCATTCGAGCGGGGTTTTACTGGCCGACAATGTTCGAGGACGCGAATCTTTATATTCAGGCTTGCCATCATTGTAAGCGACATACACCTATTACACATGTTCCACAGGAAGAAATGAAAAGCATCTATAGTTTGTGGTCATTTGATAAATGGGGGAAAACAACAAAAAAAGAGAAGAGTGGAAGAAAACCTCAGGGTCAAAGGCCATATTCGAGAGGTAATGCTCGATCACAGGTACGGATGCGGCATCATTCGAAGGGAGAGGAAACTGTTGATGAACATTCTCAACACCATGTGCTTCTATCAATGGCATTGGTGAGGAGGAATCGATAATGTTCGCCCTCATTTTCTGGCGGACGTTCCTAGCGTGAGTTAGCAGCTCATCACCAATAGTTGAGGAAGGCCTTTTGTGACTTACTGCAAGAGGGGAAGCCGGGTTTGAGGGGAGAAATGGCAAATTTTGGGGAGTGGAAGCTTGATTCGAGGACTCAATAATACCCTCCCCAGGAGCCTGACCCTACTTTTAGGGCTTCTGCTTCTTTAAGCCCTTAGCAAGACCCACTGAAAAAGGAAAAATAAAGTTAGTAACAATAAGCTCAATCACACAACAAATAGGAGAAGTATTGCTCTATTAAAGCACCTTCGGAGGCTCCCGAATTCCTAACATCACTAACGATGGTCTCGAGGAGAGGGTCATCTCTGGGACCCTCGAGTCTCTTTCTCCTTTTTTCTGATATTCCTCCGGAGTGTTTTATATACATATACTACGTAGATTCTGGGCAAGAATGCAAAACCGCCTATCCGGGGGTTGTGATTGTTGAAGAAGCTGTAGTCGAGGGAGCTGGACAATAGTTTTTGTCTATCCCTCTCGAGAGCATCTGGGCATATATATTCCCCAAGTTTGGGAGATTCAACTCGCACAGCCCAATCCACGGAAGGACTCGATACCTCCTACTATCAAGAGAGATACCTTTTTCCAGCTTCTCCATTCACCATAATTTCCGGGAACCCAAAAAACCTTATGGTGTGCCTCTCGGCTAACAAATATGACAATCATATCGGTAGACTGCCCACTATAGGACACAAAGTATAGCGAACGAAGCAGCTTATAACTAGGCCTAATACCGAACTTGTCACATTTGGTCAAGAACATCATAATGATTACCAAGGCATTGGGGTGGACTTGGGCAGGGCTCACTTGGAATTGTCTAAGAAGTTTAGAAAAAAAGGGGTAGAAAAGGAAATGTGAGCCCACAACGAAGATGTATGAGGGAAATAGATGATCTTCCTTCGGAGAGGTTATAGGGGGTATCTCTCTCTCGAAAGGGTTAAAAATTGGCATCCGGAGCTACTCGTTGGCCGGGAGGGATTGAATCCAAAATCTTGGAAATAGCAGTTCACACTACTGGAACTGGGGACTCCTTCCCCGAGTCCTTTAGCCTCAGTCTTCGATAAACCCCTTTTTCTTCTTTTGAGAGAGATTAGTTAACAGAGATACATGAGGTGCTCTCGAGGGTGCTTCCTGCCCCTCAAGGATTATTCTCTCTTCCTCTTCTCTGGCTTCGAGAGGAGCTTTCTGGTAGGTCAAAGATGTACTTGACTCCCTTTCTGGCTCAAGTTCGCAATTCGAATGAGGGTAGAAACCAATTTTTCTGCTTATAGGGGACCTCCTTATGTGGGGCTTGCCGATGCCTGGAGGCCAGTTTTCAACGGCATCTCGAGGAGGCATGTCTGTTATGGGGAAAACCCTCTCTTCCCCAAGAACTATTACCAACACGATCAGATGCACCCTCTCCAGAATCTGAGTTATATTAGAGTTCTTCAGAATGATTGCATTCTGGATTGCTAACGGGCTTCTCCAGTGTATCGTCCCCTGTCCCACCAACCCTAACCTCGCCGAAAAATTTCTCAACAGCGGAACCCTCATCAGAGCGGGCCATGGTTGTAAGGGGAGGAAATGAAAAGATTAGAATGAGAATAAGGATGAAAGAACTTACTGATTTTCTAGGAAATGTAAGGGGAATCGAATCACTCGAGAGAGAAATACAGAAAGAATTCTTGTAAGAAGATGCCTGCAAACAAGAAAAGTGAATAAGGAAAGAGCGGATGGGAGGTAATTATGGAGGTTGAAGTGATGGGTAATTATTATTTCTTTGGAAATATAAAAGTTATGGAAAGACGTAATCACTCTTTCGTCTTCTGACAACGCGGTGTTTGGGGAGCAGTGACACGTGTGGTTGTACAGTACGTGCTCGCCCTTTTGGAATCCTAAACGATGGAGTTGATTAGAAAAACCAGGTTCCCACCCTCGAAGGCAGGAGCAACAAACTGCAAGGTTCATTTCGAGTCTTCAAAATCCTCGAGATGTCTCATGCATTCGAGACCTCAAAGACCTTCATGATGTTCCAGTATTCTAAGGTGAGAACCTACTTTTCTGGGGGCTCTTGGTAGAGGTTAAGCCCAAGATGGCCATTCTGAAGGTATGCCAGCCAGTTAGGGGAATATTTAATACTCTAACTTAATTATCGCATTTGTGGGTAATTAAGGGCAATAATTAAGGAGAACGTTATTTAGGACATTGAGTATAAATAAAAGGTACGCATTTACTTATGATTCATTCTGTCTTAATCATATTTGGACGCTTGGGCTGAATTAGGCATCAGAGTGCTAACTCCTGGAACCCCAAGGACATTTTAATTGCACGTTAGTTCGAGAAGAACCCAAGCCCACGAACTGGTCTGTGGTTGAAGACGCATCAACTCTGAAGGAATAGTTTTGTCACAAAGACATTACGCCGAGAAAGTACTTGATAGATTTAAGAACTATTCAAGTGGGATAGCTAAAAGTCCCGAGGACCCTTATCTCAAGATGATGAAAAACTCAGGTAATGGGATATTACAATTGGAATATACCTGAGTGATTAAGAGTCTTATGTATCTGAAAAATTGTCAAGACCTGATTTAGCACACGTTGTTAACGTATTGAGTCGTTATACAAGTAATCCAGGACACAGTCACTAGAAAGGGATAACTAGAGTTTTGAACAATTTGAGACATAATCAAAGTTATGGGCTACACTATGGACGATATCCAGCCATTCTAGAAGGTTATAGTGATGCTACCTGGATATCAGATTCAAAAAAGATAAAATCCACAAGTGGTAGTGCAGCCGTATCATGGAAATCCTCGAAACAAACGTTGTTTGCCGGATCCACAATGGAATATGAGTTTATTGCTTTAGATAAAGCAGCTGAAGAAGCAGAATGGCTTTAGAACTGTATAGAGGATATTCCACTATGGAAAAAACCAGTGCCAACATTAAGTGTACAAAGTGATAGTCAATCGCCTATACTTCGGGCACTGAGTTCCATATACAATGGAAAATATCATCACATAAGAAGGCAACATAAAACCATAAGACAATTGATCTCAATAGATTACATAAAATTGGTTGAAAACCTAGCGGATCCATTTACTAAAGGTATGTTGATGCGCCTCAATGTACTGACGCTCTGCTCTACCGTGGGTGATCGGAATCTGCAAAGACAAAGCCCCGGGAGGTTTCCAGAGGGAAGAAGCTCTGATGTCCAAATAAGAAAACAGGCTACCCAAGTGTAATTAGGAATGAATAGTTGAGTTGTGTAGGTTTACCTTTGGCCTTTATATAGGTAGACAGGTAGGGCAACTGTTTTGTTTAATTGTGGAACAAGTACTCTCACTTTGGGCCAGCCCAAAAGGCTTTTCCCCAAAGGGAAAATCTATGGACTTAAGGCCGGCCGCATGGGTATTTAAACCCATACAGATTTACACATTATCAAGAATCCCCTGGAAAGCTTAGGGTTTGGCCTTCGAACTCCTCCCATGGTCGTGGGATCGAATCTGTGCTTGAGTCCGTGGGTTAGTCACGACTCCCTCTTGATGAGGGTGCTTTGAACTGGCATCCGAGCAAGGGTTTACCCTCCAAAATCCTTTAACACATCCAGAGGTACGATGATAATACCCCTAGCGATGCGTTTGAAGGTTCGTTCTAAGTTGAGGCTTCAAACTTACCGTTCGAGCCGAACAATGTGCCAGGGGTTCGACCCTTGGCTTTCTAGTCTATGTTAGCACCCAAGGGCCTAAATCTTGCCTCTTTTTATCTCTCTAGGGACCTTCGAGCCCCTAATAATACTTCCCGAGGGATCCGATCTTTGGGTCTTCTAATCTGTGTTAGAGACCCACAGACCTTCGAGCCCCGGGGACAGAAAAGAAAAATTCGATTATCTGTCTTCTAGTCTGAGTTAGGAGACATGCTCTTTCAAATTCTATCATATTTAAGAAAATATAAGATGCCTTAAGATATGAGGCTTCTAATATGTGCTAGAACTTGAGGTTATACAAGCCTTAATTTTTCACCCCTAGGGGGTACGGCCTTCAGGTCTCTAATTCCGTGTCTGATCCCACAGCCGATCAAATTCTTGGAGTCCAGAATAGATTCGGATGTCGACCTCCCAATCTATGCTAGAAGTTTGGTACGTCTGAACATGAGCTTCTGGTTATATAGGGTTCGAATTCCCACCTTCTGAACTGTGCCAAAATACATGGAATCCACCCCTTTGGTATAGTGCATTCATCCTTCAAGCATCTGGTATGTGCTAGAGTTTAAAGGGTGCGCACCTGCGCATTTAAGCGCAAATGGCTTTGGGTTTCCAAGGACTCTGGTCTGTGCTAGCATCCCTGGAGCTCGAACTCGTGTGTTTGAGCATAGAGGCTCCGGGCTTCAAGGGTTCTAATTTGTGCTAGTGTCCCTGGATCTCAAATCCATGTGTTTAAGCATAGAGACTGCGCACTTACAGGGTTTTAATCTGTGCTAGCGTCCCTGGAGCTTGAATCCGCGTGTTTAAGTATAGAGGCTTCGTGCGTCCCTGGAGATCGAATCTGTATGTTTGGCATAGAGGCTCCAAGCTTCTAAGGTTCTAATATGTGCTAGTATCCTTGGAGCTCGGATCTACTTATAAAATGGATAAGGGGTTCAACCTTCTGGCACCTATTCTGCATTGGAACTTGAATGGTTCGAACTCCTAGCGCGAAGCGGGAAGGTCAAGTGGGGTTTCCTTGATTTCCGCAATTCAATTTCAAGGCAATAAATAGGGGAGTCATGAGTGTGGTGTTGACTCTCTACTTTTAAGGTGCATGAAGCCCCTGTTGGATTTCCATGTGCGCACTGTTTTCCCCATAAATGCCTTGGGTTTGGCTCCCCCACGGGGTGTGTTTACCCATAAAATTACTTTTTGTATGGCGGCCTAAGGTAATGATTACCTTTTAATGTCCTCTATATATAGCAGAGCTCTCTACTATTCATGCTTTACTCTTTTCTCCCAAATTACTTCCCAAGTCTCAGAAACCTTTTTCCACTTTGTGCAATTTTCTGGTGATCTTTCTCAGAAATGTTCAGGTCCCTTTTCCTGACCACTCTAACACTAAATTCCCTTTCCTTAACCTCTCATTTAAATTTCTAATGTCGCAAACACCATTTTCGGGGAGAAACTCCATTCCAGCCTATTTCCCGGTCTTTTCTACCGCATGTGGTGTAGAGAGTTCTCACCTTCAAGACTCCATCGTCTTTCTTCATCAACAATCGGTTCCCTACCGATGGGTTAGGAGGCTGGGGGAAGTTCTACCAGCTACTCGGCTCTACCTCAGGGTTATCATCGAAAGTGGTTCTCTTTGAGGTCCCGGGCTTTGAGTTGGGCCAAAGTTCAGGAGGACAAGGATGGTTGTCCCTATTTCTTCAAAAAGATTCTAACTCCCGTCCTCAAAATTCCTTCACACCCCGTGGATCCGAAAGTCGCTGAGATGTTGAAGATGTTATCTTTGTGGGTCCAGCTCCCAAAGGATTTACGGTTAGAGGTGCTTCGAGAAGATGAAAATCCAAGGATTCACTCAACAGATGAAATTTGATAGCTGATAGAGACCGGCTGCTGAGTGAGCCCTTGGAAATTTTGAGAAATTTTGACTTCCTCTGCTGGAGGCCGTATATGACTGGATCTATCACTAGAAGCCAGTCCCGATAGAAACCATTCCTCTGGCGGAGACCGTGAAGCCTTCTTCTGGCAAAGGGAAGAAAAAGAGTAGTTCGAAGGATAAGAAGGGAGAAGGATCTGGAGGTGCTCAACCTAAGAAGACAAAGGTAAAGAGGAAGGCCTCTTCGATTGATGGTGAAGAGGCTTCAAAAAAGCCAAAAAAATAGAAAAAGAAGACCGATAGCTTGAAAACTTTCGTGCCTACCTCGAAGCTCATGGGGGTGGAGCTAGAGCCTGCTTGGGCAAGCAATTTCAAGGAGTCACCCATTGGGATTTCTTCCTCCCCTTCCGAACGTGTTTATGACACCCTTAGTTTTCATGTGCCCTTGCTGTTATCTAGTCTTCTTTTTTTCTTTATTTATGTTGGCTAATTTATATTTTTCCCTTTTTTTTCTTTTGTTTAGTGGATTTTGTTGCAACTCTTAGCTTCGACAATGAGATAGAGGCGAGATCGTGTTCGTAGAGGCCTCTCCGGGGGCCTTTCACAGCCACCCCACTTCTAACCCCATTCGACCGAAAGCTCAATCTGAGGTTCAGTTGGAGCTCCAGGGTGAAAATGGTAGGATCAAATAGGGCCATGATGGTGACTCGATGGCCCAGCATTCCCCTCAAAGGCTAAGAACCAATACGTCCCCCCTTTTTCCATTCAACCACCCAGCCATACTTGGTTCCCCCGGGAACACCAGCTCAGAGACTGGCCCCCCCTCAGAAGGAGCAACTTATCTTCTTCGAGTGGGAAGGGTCGCTTAACCCTTGTCCCGAAGGCACCTTTATCGGTTGCCTTGAACTCTGTTATCTATGCCTATTTGGCCAAGGTTCAGGAGGCTGAGCAGGCTATTGCTAAGTCTAAAGAGCTTGAAGGGTAGTTGCGTGAGGCTGCTTCCCATTACAAGGAAAAACCTGGAGAAGGTGGCCTCTGACTATGAGACTGAGTTTTCTATCGCTGCCATTGCCTATCGGGTGGAGCTGGAGAAACGGACTCTTGTTCACAAAGGGGAGCTCGAGAAATAGGCCGATGAGAAAGACAATCATTTGAAAGGGCTCGAGCTAAAACTCTCGGAGGCCCAGGCGGTAATTTCCATACTTTCTGGCCTTTGCTCTCCTGAGCAACAGGCTTCTGCTTTTGAGGCCTATACCAATAGGGTTCAGGATTTCTTCTCCCCCCCCCCTCTCTACACTTTTGGTTGGGGTTTCCTGGAATAACTTTCCTCGTTCCATTTCCAAGGATCTCCCAGCTGAGTACGCTATTATGCTGGGTGTTTATAGGAACAAATAAAAGCCCAAATAACTGAGCCATCTCTGGTGGAAGTCTATCCAAGATGGGGGATCAAACTCTCCTTGCTTGACCATTTGAAAACTTTCGGCAAGTATTTCTTGGCGGAGAAAATCCACAGCCTAGAGGTGGATGAAGACACCGAGTGGAAAGAGTCGGATCCCCTTATCGCTCTGAGGTCTCAGCACAGGACTGCCCCTTCGATTTTTTCTCATGAGACATCTAGCGTAGGAAAAATTGTACAACAATTTTTCCCTTTGGGGCTCCTGTTGTACTTTCTTTCTTTTTACTAATGAAAACTTGAATTTTCTTGTACTTTTCTATTTTCTTGGTACCCTTTCGCCCACCTCCCCCCCCCCCCCCCCCCCGTCCCTCCCCCCTCATCTGCGAAGGGGTACTTCCTTCAATTTCTTCTTTCAAATCATGAAAGAGTGGTATCACCGGATCGAGGAATAAGCTTGGGAGCATCTAATTGAGGCATTCTAGTTTTGGTACAAGTCTATTTGGATCGAAGAGGAGCTTTGAGCAGCATACGAGGAACTGGGCATATGGTGCAGTGGTCTTCACGAAGGGCAACATGAACTCCTCAAAGCATTGAGTCGTACAAGAGAGAAAATGGATTCCTTAGCTTCTTCTAAGGATGAAATTTTGGGAGATTTTTTATCTCTCGAAGCCCGGCATAATGAAGTTTTTGAAGAGATAACTACCAAGGCCGAGTTTACCTTGATGCATGAATATCTTTCGACTGCTAAAGCCTCCAAAGCCATTATGAGAGCATCAACTACTCAACCAAATGAGTCCATCAAAAGTTACCATCGTGTGTCTCAGGTGGCCTGAGAAAACGTAGAGATGGCTCGAGTGGCCCTAACAACTGCTACCAAAAAACATAAAGCAGTGGAAAGAAGAAGTTCAGACATATCAGCGAGACCTGATTTCTATGTTGGAGTGAACCATTAAGAAGAATCAGGCCCTCATTGCTATCATTTTAGGGGAAAAGAGAAGGTTGATAAAGAGCTTTCCAAACTGTATACAACATATGAAGCAACGACCAACAACCCTCGAGCATACGGGCTCCGACTCGGTACAGTTGAAGCTCCACTGATTAAATATTTCAAAGGCTTTCTTTGAGACACTATTAATATCATGGAGAAAAAACATAATACTCGGAATCCCAAGTATTGCGAAGCATATGAAGAGGCTAGGAGGTGGCTGGACAGAGTGCAGAAAGTGAAACTGGGAGCTTCAAGTTCCAATACTGCCCATAGGAGAAGCGAGGCTTCTGGATCTAGTGAAACCCCTCCTCCTATGGCTTCGACTCAAAGAAATAACATGATTCAAAGCCACTCCATCATTGGCTGAGGAAGAGGTTCTTCATCTACTGCTAGTTGAATTCGACCACGGTCCTTTAACGACGAAGAAAAACCTTTAGTTAGGAGACCCCGATGCTAAGCCTTAAGGTTCTTGTATTTTCCATCCCGAGGCCAGTAACGCAGGTCCCCTAGAAGTTTTCCTACTTTGTAAAATAGTTTTAATTCATTTCTGTGTATATTTTAAGCTGTGTTGGCCTAATAATAATACGTTCTTCTCTTCGCTGTTGTCAGCGCATTTTTTTCCTTTTTTTAGGTAGGGCCATTACCCCCAAGCTAAATTCTTTAACTTGTTTCTCTAACTTTTTTTGAGCAACTTACAAGATCTAAGCCTTCTGTGGTTTATACGATCGGACGGGGCTTTGTTAGCCCTTCATGCATTTTACAAGATCTGTACCTTGGGCACTTGTTGCGGGTTCGATAGGGATTTGTTGGCCCTTCGAATATTTTACAAGGTTTGTGCCTTGTGTGCTTATTGCGCTTTCGATAGGGCTTTGTTGGCCCTTGAAATAGCTTACAAGATCTATGTCTTGGGCACTTTTTGCGCGTTCGATAGGGCTGTGTTGGCCCTTTCGAATAGTTTACAAGATTTGTGTCTTGAGCGCTTGTTGCACGTTCAATAGGGCTTTGTTGGCCCTTCAAATAATTTAGAAGATCTTTGTCTTAAGCACTTGCTATGTGTTCGAGTACAATTACTCTGATTTTAGGAGAGTGGGAATCAAGAACTTGTTTGAAGGTAACACGTTTTGATACAAGATTGTCGAAGGCAGAGGAATCCTCTCAGCTTACAATGCTATGGGGCTGAGGGCGTCCTCCAACCCAAAGATACCTCTAAGCTGGCCTTTTTTTGACCTTCCTGGGTGTATTGGGGGTTTGGAGAATAATACCTCCTAAGGTTGGAGACGTTCCATCTGCGTGGAATCGATTTGCCTTGGAGGGTTTCTGACACATAACTACCTCATGTGCCGGCTTAAAAAACTCGATAGGGTCCCTCCTAGTTTGCTGACAACTTCCCCTCTGGCTCTCTATGAATCTTCATGTTTCTTCTCATTACGAGGTTTCCTAGGGAAAATGAACCTTTCGAACCCTCTGGTCATGATACCGCTTCACCCTTTCTTTGACCTTAGCTTCATGGAGGTTTGCATTTTCCCTTTTCTTTTTTAGAAGGTCCAGGTCCAAATGGCACTGCTCGTGATTGTTTTCCCATTGTTCATTGCTTATAGCGAACCTTCAAAAGGTGAGCAGTCTTATCTCCGCTGGAATGATTGCCTCTGAACCGTAAACTAGGCCATAAACGATTTCTCCCGTAGCAGAAGATATTGTTGTTTGGAATGACCAAAGTACGCTAGGTAATTAATTGATCTGGTTCCTGCCTGCTCCTTCAAGCTTTGATCGAATGCCATTGACATTGGTTCGATTGGTGACCTCTACCTGCCCATGGCTTGGGGGTGGTAAACGATGTTGACCCTTTGGCAGATTTTGTACTCCTTGCACCAGCTTTTGAATGGGTCATTGATGAACTGAGCATAATTGTCACTTATAATCGTTCAAGGGATCCTGAATCTGCATATGATATTCTTCCAGCAAAACTCAATCACCGTCTTCCTTTTTACACCCGTCAAGGCTTGGCCTTGACCCACTTTGTAAAGTAGTTTATAGCCACAATCAGGTACCAAAAGTGGACAGGGGCCTCCGCAAAAGGTCCCACCAAGTTGATTCCCCACTTGTCAAATGGCCAAGAACTGTTAATGTTCATCATTTCTTCCATGGGGACATGTATGATTGGTGCATGCCTTTGGCATTGGTGGCAGGCTTGGATGTGCTTGTTTACCTCTTTGAACATCTTTGGCCAAGAATATCTAGCCAGGAAAAGCTTCTTATCTAATGATCGAGCCCCCTGCTTCATGGGTTTTGCGATCAAGTAATCAGTTTCATGGGGGCTACGCATCGGAGGAGTGGTTGGAGATGGCCTCGGCGATATAAGACATCTTCATGGATCACATATTTAGGCGCCTTTGATCTGACCTCTCTTGCTTCGATGGAGCCCTCTGGGAGAGTCTCATGTCTAACGTAGCTCATAAATAGCGTCATCCACGACTTTTGTTCCTCAACCACCATCACCATTGCTTCCTCCTCAAAGTTATGCTTACTTAGCATCTCCACCATTAAATGCCCCTGAGATTGCAAGTCCAAGTCCGACGAGGCCAAATTGTTGAATGCATCAGCCTTGTGATTCTTTTCTTGAAGGACTTGATTGAGGGTATAATGGTGGAAATGTTCGAGGAGGGGTTTTACCACTTCCAAATAGTGTTGAAAATGTCTCTCCCTAGCCTCAAATTCCCCTTTAACTTGAAGGACCACACGTTAGGAATCACTAAAGATGTTTTTAAACTCCCAAATCTTTGGCAACTCGAAGGCCTATGATTAGTGCTTCGTATTCTACTTCATTATACATGGCCTTGAAGTAAAAGTGTAAGGCATAGGAGTAATCTTTCTGATCGGGGCTTATGAACTGAACTCCTGCCCCACTACCTCCGAAGTGAGAGGACCTATCAACATACAACTGCCATGTCTCATCTGGTTCAGTTTTGTCTTTGATCACTACCAGTTCGGTGGTTTTGACAATGAAGCCGTTAATGTTTGGCCCTTGATAGCTAGCTATTCTTAAGCGGAACTAGATGTCGTGTTGACCTAGTTCGATTGCCCATTTCATCATTCTTCTTGATGCCTCTGGCTTTAGAACCACCTACCCAATTTGATGACTGGTAAGAAGGATTACCGTATGGCTTTGGAAGTATGGTCGGAGGAATCTTACACCATGGACAAGGGCCAAGATCAGTTTCTTGAGGGTATTGTAGCGGGTCTCCTAGCCATCCAGTGCCCTGCTTACGAAGTTTATTGGGAATTGGGATTTTCCTTCTTTTTAACCAGAGCGGCACTTATCTCCAAGGGGGATATAGAGATGTATAAATATAGACCTTCCCCTTTTTCTGGTTTCATAAGGGTGGACAAACATTGTAAGTGCTCTTTCAGCTGTTGGAAGGCTTTGTCACAATTATTCGTCCATTCAAATTTCTTTGTTTTTTTGAAGCACATCAAAGAATGGAAAGTGTTTTTAGCCCCTTTTGAGAGGAATCGACTGAGTGTCGCCAACGATCCTGTGAGCCGCTGGACGTCTTTGACTATTTTGGGGGGTTTCATGTTGACCAATGCTTTGACTTTTTTGGGATTGGCATCGATCCCCCTCTCCAAAACCATAAATCCTAGGAATTTACCTGCTTCGACTCCGATGACGCACTTAGCGGGATTTAGCTTCTCAAAGCTTTTGAAAGGTCTGTTCAAGGTTTAGAAGAAATTGGTCGAAGCCCCTACTTTTAACCATCATATCATCAACATATATATCAATGTTTCTAACAATTTGCTTTTCGAAGAGCTTATCGACCAACCTTTGATAGGTGGCCCATGTGTTCTTCAACCCGAATGGTATTTTCTTGTAGCAGAATGTTCCCCCATCATTTATGAAAGACATATTTTGCTTGTCCTCTTCTGCCATGAGTATCTGGTGATAGCCCTTTTGGGCATAAAAAAAGCCAAGACATCATATCCTGTTAAGGCTTCGACCAGCACATCAATGGATGGAATGAGATAGTTTTACTTGGGGCAAAACTTGTTGAGATCCAAGAAATTGATACACGTATTCCAAGTACCATCGTGTTTGGGGACCATCACAGGATTCGCTATCCATTCGGGGTAGAATATCTCTTCGATAACCTCAGCTTTCAGCAATTTTTGGACCTCTTCCTTTATGGCCTCAGTTCATTCAGAAGCAAAAGATCTACGCTTCTGTTGATTGGCTTTTGGGAGAGGTTCACATTCAGCTTGTGGACCATTAATTTCTTAGGTACCCCTGTGAGGTTGAAGGTGTCGTGTGAAAACACATTGATGAAATTGTCTAAGAGGTCTTTCAGTTGTTGCTTTGTTACGGGTGCAATTATTTTTCCTGCGGACACCACTCCCTGTCCCAAACGGCCATTGGCTTGGTGTCCATAGGATTAATCTCTCCCTCATTGAAGCCACCCTGTCTTCCTTTCTAGCCTCTTTGAGGGCTAGAGCCAAATAGCTTTTGGTTGCCAGTTGATCCCCTCTAATAACTGCTATCCCCCTTTTCGTGGGAAACTTCATGGTCAAATAATAGGGAGACCACACCGCTCAAGCCTAACACATCCAAGGCCTTCCAAGGATCATATTGTATGGGGACACAATGCCAACTATTGCGAAACTACAATCGATTATGATTTCCTTGTCCCTCTCCGCTACTTTAACTGGGAGGGTAATCACCTCTAGGGGTAGCACCATTTTCCCGGTGAAGCTTGACAAGGGAGAGGTTGTTCTCTTTAGGCTTTCACGTATGAGCCCTAACTGGTCAAAATAGTTGGGAAAAAATTACTTTGACCCTGCTGCCATCACCCACGAACACCCTTTTGACATAACAATCTCCTATGGTTGCATAGATCACCAATGGATCAGTGTGAGGGGTTTGGCTGGGCACCGGGTCAACCTCCAAGAAGGTAATTGCATCTTTGGGTCAGAAAATCTTTTGACACGGTTCTCTGAGGGGCACAAATTGGGACTGGACTTTGATGATTGTGTTTAAAGCTTAATCGCCTACAACTCCGTTGATGAAGTTGATCCTTCGATTTGCCCCACCCCTTCGGTTTCTGTCCGGCTGAGCCTCGGCTTCAGCTCGAACTCATACTTAGTTTTTGACTTGATCTCCATCAATTGCCTGCTATTTTCTGCCCTTTCAGTTGGCTCTCTTTTTGTCTTTCCAACGGCGTTTCGCTCGGCCCCTCAAAGAGGATTCTCCTTTTGGACTCTCGCACAATCAGGGAGTAAACCTTCCATTGCACATCTTTCCACTTCTTGTCTCAAATGAGTACACTCATTTGTGTCATGTCCCCAATTTTTGTGGTGATCACAAAATTTGGGGGACTCTTTCTTCCCATGGTAGTCTTTTCCGGGAGGGGGGCTTTGCAACATCCCTTTATGGATGAAGTGTATCTCCATCAGGAACTTGGTTAAGAGAATAAAGATTTTGAACCCTTTTTCAGGTGGTCGAGCCTTTTTTACCTAGACTCGGAGTGTTTAGGTCCCTTTTTTAGCCATATATCTCCCTCCCATTTTCTCTTCGTGGCTTCTTCAATTTTTGAATACTGCTCTAGGATTTCTTGCAATTACTGTAGGGTCTCCGATTTCTTCGAGACTAACTTTTGTACAGGTCGAGGTTTGATGTTCCATTCATATATCCAAAAATTACCCCTTCTTCGGTCTGATTTATTACGCTAAGACTCCCATCCACATATCGATGGTCAAACGCCTTTGTCGACTCGTCTGACCTCTACTTGTTTTGGTAAAACTCTATTAAGGTTTTTGTGAAACTCTTCTTTTAAAAGAAATGACTCAAAAGGGCCTTTCCGAAGTCTTTGTATGAGTTTAGCGTCCCTCTGCCCAGCTTGTTGAAACATTCTTAGGCTTTCCCTCGAAGGTAACTTCCGACCAACTTGCATGTTAGGTGTTCATTGAAGTCCCTTGAGTTCATCAGACTAAGGAACGCCTGCATGAACTCGTGAGGGTCTAAATCTCCACTGTATGTGGGGAGCCCTTTGAGTGGTTTCATTTTGTTGGGCCATCATGTGGTCATTATCGCAGGACTGAATGTGGATGTTGTGATCTAGCCCAAAGGCCCAATCAGTTAAAGAGTTGCTTGGTCCCCCTCCCATCCGCAGGTCTCCGTATGGGCCATGCAAAATCAAGGCATCAAAGCTTGGGGTGTAGGGAGGAGATGATTCGAAGCCATGTACCCTGAGTGCGACCCTCCCCCTATCGGGCCATAATATAACCCTGGTCGGTAAGGGTCATAGGGAGGAACCTCTGAATGGAGTCCTGAATATATTTGGCTTTCAAAACATAGGAAAGCTCCCATCGTCCCTACCATCAAATGTGGAATAGCTTGTCTCGGTACTGAGGGCATCGAGATAGGCAGCGAGGTCGGTACATAGTACGCTATCATTTGCGGCATGCTCGAGAGTGTTGGCTGGGGCCGTGTAAGGGCACCAACGTCGGCTTGATAGGATACTCGCAGGGTGGTGCATGACTAGAATCTTGGCTGCAACACCAGGGGCAACGAAGGTCAGGGCCCCATCTACTGCTATATCTCCCTATGCTAGAGCATAGATAGCTTCACCTAATAGCCATCAGATCTGAGGGTATGAGCCCACGATGGGGGCCCTGCTTTGCTCGTACCCCTTGATGCTCGAGCAACCCCTCTTAAGATTTCTATTTTCAAATCCACCGTAGCCTCCATAAATTACGGTTCATTTGCCCATTGTCGGCGTGCTTGGCTTTGCAAGGTAGGAGCTTTAGCTCCACCTACCCAGGGTTCGACCCTAGCCTTTATGGTCCGTGGGGGTGCATCAGCTTCTTCAGGAAGAGCTTTCAGACCCTTGCCCTCTGGGACCATGTCCTATCCAGCTTTCGAAGGCTCAATACTGGCGCTAGAGAGAGTGAGACCTGGAGGCATATTAGATCTATGCCCTCTCATTTTACGTACATGGATTGTACCTCTTTGCTGATGCCTAGAGCTTTTCCTTTTAACCATTCACTCCTGCAGAAGGGGCTTGTTATAGATGTGGACATAAACAGTAAGTATTTGATTGTAGATCTGACTGATGGTCCCACTGGGCATGCAACTTGAAGCGCCCAAATTTACCATCGCCGCTGCTCCACTGTGAATGATCAGAATTTGCAAAGACAAAGCCCCCAGAGGTTTCTGGGGGGAAAAGGCTATGACAGCCAAGTAAGTAAACAGACTACCCAAGTGTAGTTAGGAATGAATAGTTGAGTTGTGTAGGTTTACCTTTCGCCTTTATATAGGTAGATAGGTAGGGCAACTGTTTTGTTTGCCTGTAGAGCAAGTGCTCTCACTTTGGGAAGCTATGACTTAAGGTCGGCTGCATGGGTATTTAGGGCTATACGGATTTACACATTATCATCTGTCACAAGATCAAGTTGTTAAGTTATCTAGAGGAATGGGTTTAAATCCTATAACTAGAGAGAATGCTTGATGGTAACCCTACCTAAGTGATTGGAGATCCCAAGAAATAGGTTCAAGGGGAAAACAAAATCAAGTTGAATCAATGAAATCACTTTGAGAATTCAATCTCTTCCCAGTTCCTATGATGACAGAAGTGCTACATGTGTAAGTTAAGGTTAAGCTTGACTTTTAATGATTCCACAGCTTTGACATAAAGTGGGGTATGACAGGATACCCTTTATGGTCAATCACCTTATGAGTGGGGCCATTTCTAGGAGAATTAAGAGAGGCTAAATTCTCCAAGTTCACTCATGAATAACCAGGGATGTTCAAGGCCAAAAATGAACACAGTCAGAGAACCTAGTTCTATGAGAAGATGAAACTGTGTGATAATCATTATCTAGATTTACACAAAAGGCCGGGTTGTTCAAGACATCAAGTTCACTACCTGGTCGAGTAAATCCGATAACTATTCACTATAGGTGGTTCAAGGCTGAGAAATGCTACCTTTCCAAATACAGTGATTCTTCACTCTTACTCTCAAAAGTATATCGGTCTAGAATACACATGTGTAATAGAAGTCATTTCTATTCGTGTGGGGAATTGTTGTAACCAAATTTTTCGGGTAAGATTTTGATGGGCTCCAGCCACCGTTTGCACCGGAATAAGAGAGCGTTGGTTTCATCTCCGCGAGTACTATAATGTAGTATACTCATACATTAAATTCAGGTTCCGTTTAAATGAGAAATAAGGGCTCAAATTTGATTACTTAAAGAGTAATAATTTGGGTTTGTAGCACATTAGAAATAGGAATAAGTCATTAGTACCCATTTTCCTATAAAAATTTTGTCCCACATTGGAAATTAGAATGAGCTGTGAGTACCCCTTTGCCTATAAAAGGCTGCATGTGGTTGCATTTTAAGACACACCAAAGGCACAATCCTCCTCTCTTTTCTTATCCTTCTTCGCGTTCTTTGAGTTTGAGAGTCTGAGAGTAAGGCACTGACTTTGTTCGTTGATTTCTAATGCCGAGTTGTGCGAAGTAGAAAGTATAGCTAGGATTCGGAACATCATCGAATTGTCACACTCTACGAGACGTTCTCAGAATTAAGGTTAGAGATCATCATCTCGCCTTTGCATCAAATTCAAATATTTGCCTCTATTGGTATAATTCTCTACTCTTTTTTCAATTACTTAATGTTGGAAAATGATGGTTAAAAGTTGAAATTCGTCAACTTTTGGAAGTTGTTTTGAGTGGGACGCAAATGGATTTTGGGTCGTTGGATGTCATTTTTGTGTTCTCCTCCGTGAGTACTATAAAATTGACTATTTAAACTATCAAAACCGATCAAGGGTGAATGATATATGGATATTTGAAATGTAACTCTTGAAAGAGAAAATTAGGCGGAAATTGGCCAAGATGAATTTTTCTCTAGACTGTACAAAATGTGTATGGACCGCGTGGAAGTCTTTCGAAGGCCTAACCGCATAGTATATATGGATTTGCTTAAGTGTAATTCTTAAGTGATGAGAACAAAATATTTTCATATTTTGTGAGATATCTTGTTTTAAATGCACACGCGGTTTACCATGTTTGATATGCTGAAGAATATTGTGCAAATATTTCTTCCATTTCCAGCAGATTTAATTCGAGTATTCATGGAATGTCTCGAATTTGATGAGTTGGTGATTGGAAAATATTCTTCTCTAATTACAGAAAATCAGAATATCATGTTTCCATGATTAGGGTCTCTTAGAACAGTATAAATAGAGCCTCTAAGTCTGTCGGGAAACTCGCACCATTTCTCAAGTCCCTCGCTTCTAAACTTGAGTCTTCTTTCTGTCTTTCTCGAAGTTTCGATCCGTTCCTCTGTCGGTGATAGTCATTCGGGTCTTGCGTGAATCCGAGGTAACTCTTACGTGTTAATTGTTACCTTCGATGGTTATGCCTAGGGAACGATATCCACGACGGACTCATTCGTTTCAAGGGCAGCGAGTTTACTCTTTACTCCATCAATTTTTTATTGATTAAAATGTGATTTATTTCTCTCATGTATTGCTTTAATTATTCATAATTTAAGTTTTCTGATTGTATGCCTGAATAATTAATAAAAGTATATTATTCGCATATGTAAATTGCATGTTCAATTTTCATTATTTAATTTTCGCATGATAAAATCAATATTTGTCCAACAGTCTTTAAACGAATGATAAATTTTTTGAATTATATTGATTTTGATCTGCACCGAATGCCATGATTAACGTGTATTCTAATTCAAAATATTGCATGCCGAAATCGCCTAACGGGAGCATCCGATTTTGCGTGCTTGATTATATATTAAATTTGCATGCTGAAATTCTCTAACATAATACAGCATATGCCTTGTTTAGTTCCTATAGAATGTATATCTTGTGTTGATAAGAATTGCATGGTTTCATTGAGGAGTTGCAATTAGCTGTCGAAATGCATGTTGCCTATTATAAATTGGATGCTCCAAGTTTTATCTAAATTGCATTACTCTGTTTGGAAAGTTATGCTTTAATTTCATGCGAAAATGTATTTCGGATTTTGTGAAAATCCTTTTGGGATTTTGATTGTTTACAATACAATCCTATTAAGTAATTTGTTGTGTATATCGGTTTAATATATTTTATGAAATGCTATATTACGATATTAGATGTGTACATATTTTTACGACGAATGAATTTTTGTATGTACACATTTGTGAATCCGAGCATACACGGTTGTATCTGTTGGAAGAAAAACTTGACGTGGAGATACAACGGGATTTGCTTAACAACATGAAAGAGTCAAGAGTTGTAACCACGGTTTTACAAACTATGGTACGTATACACGGTAATTAAAGTGAATCATGGCATATGCTATATATACATATATTTCTTGGATTATATTTGAAAACCATTTGCGTGAATCTGGACGTGAACATGATTTTGTTACAAACAGAGTTGTATGAATAATATTAGCACATATATGTCCAGTACACTAAGGATTCATGTTAGAGTATTTGCTTAAACCATATTTGTGTGAGAATGTGCTGCTAGTGATTCATGACTTTTATATGCTTGGTATGAGAATCGCTTGCGATAAAATGGTAAACTTCATTTGCACTTAAACATGACATCTCTCGGCAAGAGTGTAATATATTTGTGCATGAATGAAGTATGTGATATCGGGTTACTTGATCCATGATGTATTCTCGTTCATTTAGGGACTTGATTTAGCTGCATATACAAAAAATTTATATCTATGTTGTGTCTAAAATTGGGTTATGCTTTTATATGCTATGATTATATTAATTTTTTGGGAAAGTGTCTTTTGATGCAATGAAAGGTTTGACAAGACTATTCCAATAATTGGCTATCATGATTAATCACTTACAAGCATATGGCTCACAAGTGACAATTGTTAGATTGCACGGATAGAGCATATAGGCTCGACATTCGACATATTCGGTTATTTTGTATGACCTAGAAAATGTGAACTTGAAGACATTAGTTTACGACTATGTCTAGAGTATTGGTTCTTGTGAACCATGGCATAAACCCTAAAGCATGAGTTATCATGACTATGCTATAATTCTAGGAAAATCTCAAGAATTTGGTTAAGACACCTAAAAATCATGAGATTGGGAATCTCAATACTTTTGGTCAAATCTCTTGATTTATGGTTGAAAGATCTAAGAATCATGAGATTGTGAATCCCAAGACATTTGGTCAAATCTCTAGATTTTTTGTTGAAAAGCCTTAGAATTCTGAGATGAGAATCCTAAGACATTTGGTCTAGGAACTCTAAGACACGAGGTTTTGAGAAACCTAATACGTGTGGGGATGTTAAATAAAACTAGCCCAATGTGAGGGTAGACAAAAACCTAAAAATTCAACGACCATATGAATTTTGATAGGTACTTGAGATGAAAAGTCGTCATGAGAGATTTGAATCAAGTTGATCAAGTCAGGAGGACTTTAACTCGAACCAAAAGGGTAAACCCGAAATTGAGTCAAGCAGTGCACTCAAACTTGAGTCGAACAATGGACTTGAATGTGTTTCGAGCACAAAGGCACTCAAGTTTGATTTGAGTAGTCTGAAAGTAAAATGCATTTGTATAGAAACTTGGTTTAAAATGGGCATGAAATTTGTGTGGAGTTGATAAACTTACAATGTGCCCGAGTGAGAGTTAATCGAATCCTCTATTGATTGATACTACATTGGTTGTGGTATTGGTCATGCGAGGAAGAACGATTAATTAAGATCGGGAAGTTTAGTTATATCTAATTCCAAGGGAGTTGAAGGAATAAGAGAGACTTCTGTGATAAAAGATCAATACATGAAGGTGTTTTGATTGTTAAAATGATCTAGCCTTAAAACAAATTTTATAGGTAAGAACCTAGTGTTTGATTCGTTATTGAACACACGAGACTTTTAGTAAGTGGGGTTTGTAAATTAAGGAAACCACTTACGCGATGCATAGAAGCCATATGTGGTTATATGTGACCATGGTGTGAAGACACATAATCCTTTGGTGAATGTGATTCACAATGTTGAAACATTCGCAAGGTCATATGGTGGTTGAACAAAATTGCTAGAAATGATCAAAGCGATGTGGAAGAGCTTTTACATTGGCTGGCGATCTGTTAAATAAGATAACCCAAGGAGGAAAATAAAACTCCTCATAGAGCCATCCTACAAGTTCTTTTGAATGTGGTCGGCGTATTGCGAAGGTAGTAAAAGTAATATTTAAACAGTATCTTTACTAGATATGCACAATGTTGAAGTGCTATCAATTTTTTGAAATTCACTAGAAATAATATATAGAAATTGGAAATACATCTTAATGGAAAGTATATTTTGTGGAAGTTTCTTTTAGAGATCCTGATTTATCTTAAATGGACTTAAGAGTCAATAGATGAAATCATTAAGGATCAGAGATAAACCAACGAAGGAAACGAGATTCCATGAAATAATTTTTGTGGATAGTGGTGATCAATAGAGAGATTGATCTACCATGAGTGCAAATCACTAGACTACTAGTAGATTTGAACAATTAGTAAGTATATTTGTGTACTTGATGGGTGTTCTCTAGACGTGAGAATGAGTCCAATGGTGATGGTACTTACTATCAAGGCTTTGTGAAAGATAGAAGTACATCTAATGGACCTAAATGGTTATTTGGAGATTTAGATATTAAAATATGAATAGAGAAAAATGAAAAGCCCAATGCTCCTAAATAACCCATCATGTGACCAAACTAATTGTTGTTTAGCCAGTGATATTGGATCAATGAGTTTGATGAAGGTGGATATGCTAAGGGGCACAAAAAATGACCATGTCATATATGTCTTTGAATTGATGATTTTCTCATTGATAGTAAAATTGATACAAAGATTGAGCCTCTTGAAGATATGTCGTATGCAATGGAATGACTCTAAACAGTGTGAATTACCTTTTGTAAAGTTGAGGTATCTCTTAAGAAGATAACTCAAGAGTAGTTGATAGTCTGAAGTACTTATTAAAGTGCACATTAGATAATTCTTACAATGGATAGTAAGATGATACACGAGTAATCTAGAAATAATCACTGGAAACAAGCTGTGTGTGAGACTCATGGATATGGCTTGAGTTGTGTAGAGAAATGGTTCTCTCTTGCTAGATTTATAGAGGAATCTAAGTCTATTATGTTGGATAAAAATTGGGAAAGATATACCATAGGATGACCAAAGCACTCGTATTCTTATTGGTGTAGCATAAAGCCACATCGATGATGGTGTGTCTCGACAAAGACACTTTACCATTGGATGACTACTCTCTACGAGAATTATCGATGTTGACTATGTAAGGTCAATATGATAAGAGTTGTGATTCTTTGACAAAAGGATTGAATCGATTTCTTGACGAAGAAATTGAATCGAGAGTTAGTTGAGAACTCATCGAGAGGAATACGACTAAGTCCAATAAATGGTGGGTTACGTACGTGGACACCCAACCTATGTGACTGGAGATCCCAAGATCTAGGGTTAAAGGGACAACTAAATTGCAAAGACCCATCGAGATCACTATGGGGGTTTCATATCTCCTGTCTTATTCCTATGATGAAGAAACAGTGATGTGAATGGAGGTTAAGCATTACATTGCTTTTAATGATTCAAGGCATCTAGTGTGTAGTACTCGAAAGAGCACAATAGTTTACGGAACTTCTCTTGTGCCAAGAATCACCTATGTAAGCGAGAAGTGTGGCCGCTTCGAAAGGGAATTTTTGGGACACAATTCTTTAGAAACCTTACAGAACTAGGCGTGTGTCATGGCCAAATTAATGAACACAATCGAGGAAAACGCAAGGGCTAGGAAAGATATATGTGGGAAGTGCATTGTCATTCACACAAGCGGTAGGGGAAGTTCAAGGACATCATGTCTACTTCCTAACCAGTGAGATAAGTGTACTCTCTCAAGGGAAAATTTAAAGGGCGACACCTACTTATCCTATGCAGCATTTATGTCGTCGAAATAAATCTATCACCAAGTCAAACTTCGTGTCTGACGTGATTGTTCTGATTTCTACATCAATATCAATTCATGTAGGGGATTGTTGGAAAATGATGGTTAAAATTTGAAATTTGTCAACTTTTGGACGTTGTTTTGAGTGGGACCCAGACATATTTTGGATCTGTGGATGTCATTTTTGGGTTCTCCTCCGCGAGTACTATAAAATCGACTATTTAAACTCTCAAAACAGATCAAGGGTGAATGAGATATGGATGTTTGAAATGTCACTTTTGAAAGAGAAAAATTAGGCAAAAATTGGCCCGGATTAATTTTTCTCGTGACTGTCCAAAATGCGCATGGACCGCGTGAAAGTCTCTGGAAGGCCCAACCGAGTAATCTTGTTTTAATTGGAATTGCTTGTGTGTAATTCTTAAGAGATAAGAATGAAATATTTTCATATTTTGTGAGATATCTTGTTTGAAATGAATAAGCAGTTTACCATGTTTAATATGCTGAAGAATATTGTGCAAATATTTCTTCCATTTCCAGCAGATTTAATTCGAGTATTCATGGAATGTCTCGGATTTGATGAGTTGGTGATTGGAGAATATTCTTCTCTAATTACAGAAAATGAGAATATCATGTTTCCATGATTAGGGTCTCTTAGAACGGTATAAATAGAGCCTCTAAGTCTGTCAGGAAACTCACACCATTTCTCAAGTCCCTCCATATTCTAAACTTGAGTCTTCTTTGTGTCTTTCTTGAAGTTTCCATCCGTTGCTCTGTCGGTGATAGTCATTCGGGTCTTGCGTAAATCCGAGGCAACTCTTACGTGTTAATTGTTACATTCGATGGTTTTACCCTAGGGAGCGATGTCCACGACGGGACTCATTCGTTTCAAAGGCAGCGAGTTTACTCGTGACTCTATCAATTTGTTATTGATTGAAACGTGATTTATTTCTCTCATGTATTTCTTTAATTATTCGTAATTTAAGGTTTCTGATTGTATGCCTGAATAATTAATAAAAGTATATTATTCGCATATGTAAATTGCTTGTTCAATTTTCATTATTTAATTTTTACATGATAAAATCAATATATGTCCAACACTTAATTCTGCTAGTTATTTTATAAATGATTGTTTAGCTAATTGGATTTTAGGTTCTCACACACCATTCAAGGATGCCATGTTGCACAATTCAAGGAATTCATGTTGCGCCATTTACAATCCAAATTGCACCATTCATGGATTTCATATAGCACCGTCCAAACGATCCATATATCGCACCATTCGAGGATTTTATTCAAGCATGATGAATGAGTGATAGTTCATTCAAGGATGATGAACAAAATCCTTATATTGCTCCATCCTTGAAAACCGTATGTAAATTAGAATCGTTCAAGTACTGTAATCTACAAATAATGGAAAAGGGTATGAAGATGGTGCAAATACAGTTTAAAAACCCACATAAAAGGCGACATACACATTTATGTTTATACAAATGCTAATTACGGGCCATAAATTCTATCCCAAAAACTCCATAAAATGTCCACTAATTTAACACAGTAGGTAGGGAGCAAAAATGCAGTTCCAAACTGAACAAAATTGAACACAGGAGGTGATTTTGTGTGTCTATTGCTGGTTGAATAATTTCGGATTCTGTTTGTTTGAATTTAGAGCTAGCAGTTCAAAGTTTTTGGTGATGAATTCCAATGTGACCTTTTCTTTGTACCATATAAATCATTCAGTTTCAGTGATTGATTATTTAGTCCGATTTTTTTTGGTCTTCTGATTTGTGGGAGATACTCTGGTCGTGAGTTATTCTGTTGTGGCTCCAAGTAAATCAGTGACCAAAGAAGATGCAACACAGAGGAGAACAATGTTTTGCTGTTGTGATTGATACTGGCATGATTTCTAAAGAGGAGATGGTATTGTAGTTGCTGCATCTGCAATTCTGTTAGCAAATCCTTCCCTAATTGGATTTGTTCTGATGGTGGTATCTGGTACATTTGGTAAATCTGTCTGGAACGATTCCCATTGTATCTATTTGTGGTACATTTGGCATTACAAATGTGCATATGGTACGTCTGGCAAAGTCATCGTACGTCTGGCACATCCGTCTGTGTGTATTTGAGTGTTAGAAGATTAAATTCAAGGGGGGATTATTAGGGTTTTAATCGAATCTTTGATTGTTATGTTTTTTCTGTGGATGGAAGGTAATCCATTACTGATTTATGACTTAAATTAGGCAAGTCATATTTAATTTATATTTACACAGTAGGAGAGATCAATGTATAATCTCGTCAATGTCTATGTCTGTAGTTGTGTTTTTTTGACTTCCGAAATGATATGAAATATCCACCAACTCGAAGCCTAATAAAATTTGTGTATGTTCATGGATTTAGCCAAATTGGTGAACCACGTTAAATATAGGTATTTATATTTTTCCTTTACTATTATCTTCAGTAGTATGAGGGACTAATTTTTCAACACTTATAATTTTTCATCCCGCATGGATATAGGGGTAGTTTTGGTGGGGGTTGAGTCAGATATGAGTATAAAAATCATACCCGTCATGGTAGCGGGTCGAACGTGAATATGTGGTAATAGCTGGTTACCTTCTTGTTGCTTTATTTACCCCTCCCTTGAACTGAATTGACCAAACTAACCGTGTTTAAATTGAACTTCCTGACAGAATCCAACTCAGAGCATCTCCAATGGATGAATTTCCTTATTTAACGGGTACAAAGGGTAGAATCTGATTGGAACATCGATTCACCTACAGTCTGGCGTAATATTAAATGTTTCGACTGTGGGTCTCATTTGAAATCATTCTCCAATCCAAACTTCAAATGAATAATTATTATGTAACGTGATATGCTACAAACTCCCAATTATTATGTGATGTGTATATATATAATATTAAAATTGTATTTTAATATTATATTTGATCTCAACAAATATTATATTCATACAATTAATTATATTTTGGATGCATCTAATTATTTGACCAGAGTAATGACGGAGAATAAATAATTATATTGGTTCAATAAAATAGTTTTTATGAACTCGAGTATAACATTAAGAGTGCGTCTCTTGAAAGACGGTCTTTCCATAAGTCATGGAAAGACCAAGGTTTAAAGTGTAAATTAGAATGAATTAAGATAAAATTTTCGGGTTGCATGAACTGGGTTATAAATTTTATAACTACTACAAGTTGCATACTAAATTTTTAATGTTGCAACTGAGACCTTTTACCTTTTATTATTCGAATTTAACCCCGTCTTTCCATAAGCCTATGGAAAGACCGTCTTTCCCAAGACTTTGCCTAACATTAATCGGCACTAACTTATTTTTAGTTCATGTTTAAATAAAATTGATTCTATTCTAGAAATTAATTTGTTATTCTAATTAAATTAACTAATTATTAAATAGACAATGAGTTAAGAAACTTTCTAATTCATGTCTCAGTTTTACTTTTATGGAGAAAGAGTAAAAAACAAAAATTAATTGAAATTAATTTTTATGTTTGCCAATCTATAATATATGCATCATTATTATTTATATATTATTAAATATAAATTAATATATTTAACACTTAACATGTGGATTTTTCATTATTATTGAAATACATCATTCAATTATATTTTATAACCTATAAAGTCATAATTACTTTTTAGAATTTGAAAAAAAAATTGAATTCTAATGTTAATAGACTAATACTTATAATTTTTTGAGTATAAATTTATATATATATATATATATTACCACATATATTGAAAATAATTTTAAATCATTATTTTATTTTATATATAAAAATAAATCCACATTTAAAATTAATTTTGCCATTTCATTTTTCAATGTAGTTTGGTTTATTTTTAGTGGTGTACAAAATTATGGTAAACGTGAATTTGGGAATTTTTCCAAACAAAACTACATCAAAACACCAAGTATCTACCCCAATAAAAAAAATTAAATAAGACGCTTTTATTTTTGTGTGTGGGTAATTTGGCAAAGCGCGGCCTTCGATATCATCCTCGGAGAATAGAAGTCCATTTCGACGGGGTCGCTTATATTTTTAGCCACGTAATATCGACGTTCACGTCCGACTCCTGGATTGGAGATCAAATTTAATAATAGCGTTAGTAAATCTAACGAAACCCGCATTGGAGATGCTCTCAGTAAAGAAATGGTTCGACCATCAACAATAAGAGAGACTTCGAGGCATTGGAAAAAAATCCAGACGATTTCACTTGTTTTGTGGTTGGGCTTGGTTGGGTTGGACACCAATTTTTAGTTTTGTGGGTGGGCTTGGTTGGGCTTGGACACCAATTTTTAGCTGGAAAAGGAAATCACAATGCGTTCAGGACTTGGGCCGCCACCACCACCCTAGTATTTAAAAAAAGAAAGAAAGGATAATCTCATTATTCCTATCGATTAAATTAGGGTTTAGGCCCTCATCTCTGTCAGTCTGCTCAATTTCATCAATCTTTCATAAACCTAGCCTCAGATCCCTTCACACAAACAAACATGGTCGGTTTCGAAGTCGGAGCAGTCCCGTTCAATCCCGATGGCTGGGGCCCGCCGGAAGCCGCCGGAAACCTCAGCTTCTCCGTTCCGAACCACCCTTCCAACGTCCCGTTCGCTCCCTTCTCCCGGTCGGACAAGCTCGGTAAGATCGCCGACTGGACCCGCGCACTCTCAAACCCCAACCGCGGCGGATCCAACCACCCCAACAAGAACGCTGCCGTCGACTCCGCCTTCGACTTCTCCGGTGACGACTCCTTCGCCACTCTCGCCGCCGACGAGGACTCCTCGTTCCGCCTCGTTGATAATACTGCGTCCAAGTCCCACCACAGCAACCCCAATCGCCCGAAGTTCAACCCGCGGTGGCGGTTCAACCCGCACCACAACCGCTCTCAGCTCCCGCAGCGGCGCGACGAGGAGGTGGAGGCGAAGAAGCGCGAGGCCGAGAAGGAGCGCGCACGTCGCGACCGCCTCTACAACCTCAACCGCTCGACGACGAACTCCGGGCCTCGCCGCGAGTCCTCCGTCTTCAAATCCTCTGTTGATATCCAGCCCGAGTGGAATATGCTCGACCAGATCCCGTTCTCCACATTCTCGAAGCTCTCTTTCTCTGTCCCGGAGCCTGAAGACCTTCTCATCTGTGGCGGGCTCGAGTTCTACGACCGCGCCTACGACCGAGTCACTCCCAGGAATGAACGCCGTTTGGAGAGGTTCAAGAACCGTAACTTCTTTAAGATAACCACTACAGACGACCCCGTGATTCGCCGACTTGCCAATGAGGATAAGGCCACGGTTTTTGCGACGGACACCATTCTGTCAACGCTTATGTGCGCTCCGAGGTCAGTTTACTCGTGGGACATCGTGATCCAGCGCGTTGGAAACAAGCTCTTCTTTGACAAGCGTGATGGGTCTCAGCTAGATTTGTTATCTGTCCATGAAACCTCTCAAGAGCCCTTGCCTGATGTCAAGGATGATATAAACTCTGCGTACTCTCTTAGTGTCGAGGCTGCGTATGTGAACCAGAACTTCTCGCAGCAGGTTCTGCATAGGGATGGTAACAAGGTGAGTTTTGAGGAGCCTAACCCTTTTGCGCCCGAAGGAGAAGAAGTGGCTTCTGTGGCTTATAGGTACAGGAGGTGGAAGCTTGATGATGATATGTATCTGGTTGCACGGTGTGAGGTGCAGAGTGTGGTGGATTTGAATAACCAGAGGTCGTTTTTGACACTGAATGCATTGAATGAGTTTGATCCCAAGTATTCTGGTGTGGATTGGAGGCAGAAGCTGGAGACTCAGCGTGGTGCTGTGCTGGCTACTGAGCTGAAGAACAATGCAAACAAGTTGGCAAAATGGACTGCACAGTCGCTGTTGGCTAGTGCTGATATGATGAAGCTGGGTTATGTTTCAAGAGTGCATCCTAGGGATCACTATAACCATGTCATTCTCGCTGTTGTTGGTTACAAGCCAAGGGATTTTGCTGGGCAGATTAATTTGAACACTTCTAATATGTGGGGTATTGTGAAGAGTATTGTGGACCTGTGTATGAAGTTGAACGAGGGCAAGTATGTTCTTGTTAAGGACCCCACGAAGCCGCAAGTGAGGATCTACGAGGTTCCGCCTGATGCGTTTGAGAACGATTATGTGGAGGAGCCTTTGCCAGAGGATGAACAGGTTCAACCACCTGCTGAGGATGCTGAAGCTGTGGATGGTATCGCAGAAGCGAACAATGTGGAGGACAAAGAGCCTGTTGCTGAAACTGTAGCAGCAGCATGAGTGTGATCTTTGAGGTGGTATGTGCATTAGTCGTGCTTGGTTTTTTGCATTGCCTTCCTGGTTTCACTTAACTAGTTGAAATAAAATGCCATCTGTCGTAGTATGGTTTTGATGATTACTTGTATTGTGTGAATTAGAAGTGATTTTTTGGATGACTGGTTGGACAGTACCTTTACCTTTGATAAATGATAATAGTTTCCATCTCACATTTTGTATTGGATGCGCACAAATTGATGGTGGAAAAAAGGATTTGATTATCAATATATGTCTATTCTAGTTTCTGGTGTAAGTGGTACTTGTCTGTTATCTTGCTTCGCTTGTGGTGTCTAGATAAAGAACCTTTTTGGCAATCCCTGGTGCAGCGTAGTTGGTTATAAAATATGTTACTCCCTCTTATCACTTCTTTTTTTAACTATTCACTGATGATTTAAAAGTTCAGTATTTTAAATTACGCATAACAAAAAATAGATATTCTAAAAATATACGATACGAATAATGTAACAAAATCTCATAGGAAAATTTTCACATTTATATATTTATTAATTTTTACAATCTTAACAGTTTCTACTTTAGTCGATGGATAGTGATGTAGGACACTTATATGGAGCAGAATATATCTCAATTCTACTGTGAAGTTTATACTTATTTAGGCAGGTGTGAGGGTTATATCTTTAAGTGTTAGCTCTATCATAGGTTGTGTATGCTCCCTCCAGTTCTCTAACATTGGCTCCCTTTCCTTTTAGGGAAGGTTTTTTTTAATAATTGGCTTCTTTCCACATATGGAAAATCCTAGATTGTTTCATCTACTCAATTTACTTTTTGTACTTTCAATGCAATCCTCACCATTCATTTCACTCTTTGTTAAAAAGAGTGCCAATAAGTAGGAGCCAATGTTAGAAAACCAGAGGGAGTACACACTATTTTGTCAGTAGTATAGCTGTAATGTTCTGACTTCCATGGGTTTTTCCCAAAACACCAATTAAACTGTCACGATGAATCATCAAACTTGAATAGTAGTAGCTTGTCATCAGTTAATCATGTGTAAACTTGTTTAAAGAGTTGAAATTTTGCAACGGCTGTGGTTTTATTTCCTGAACAACTTTCTTGCCATTGTAGCCACTCATCCTCCACTTGTGCTACTAAGGTTTTGTTTGCAATATGCAATATAGTAAAGAATCTAGCCATGTTGCTCTTCTCCCTTCCACTGGCTTCTCTGGGGATTAGTACTTTTGATGTGAACTTTTATGGAAGTGATTAATTTATAGATTTATCCCTTTGCTTAGGTGGGTTATCGTTTGTGAGATAAGTGCATCTTACAGAATTAGGCAGATGCTATTGCTTGATAGCTTGAAGTCTTCTCCCCTGCCCTGCCCAAAGATAATCTCTGACTGTTTGTGTGATACCCTTTACGCGACACTGTGTACAAAGGTTTGCTGCCATTGGTTGCAAAATTTGTTCGTAGTATATTGAGTTTGATATTTGATTATAGTGATGTGTGGCACTGCATTGTGATGTAGTGCCACAGCCTACAGTTGATTAGTTAAAATTTCCTACTTAGTGTGTTAAGGTTTAACGAATGCTTAATTTAGTGAGTGTTACTTGGATAATAGCGATGTGAGAACAAAACATACTTTGGTAAAATGACTGACTACGTGAATGGGACTATGCCTTTTGTATGACCACGTACTTTCCGCCACTTCTTAAACTTGATTGAAAAGACGTCTGAAGTATGCCTGCACAAGTATCTTAAGCTGTAAAAACTACTTTGTGATGTCTCTCCTCATCTGAGACTTCTGAGTTTTCCATTTATGAATCAAGGTGCCTTGCCACACATCTCTTAACTAGTTAAAAAGTAGATGCTCATTGTGTCTAGTTTTCAGTATCCAGTGTCTAATGTTTTGATGTCACTCTTTTTCCTGAACTTCCTCGCTCTGCAGGTTTAGATGGCCATAGTAAATTAGCATGCTATAATTCCAGAACTCGACAGTGGTGTTTTCTCCAGGGATGCAAGGAAAATAACCAACTAATTGTGGAGCTCTTCTTGGCCTTGGCACAGTAATTGTAGTAGTGCCTGGAGGAAGTTTTGTTAAGCTGAAAAGGATATGATAAATTATGCAGCAATTATAAAGAGTACTCTGTGAACTATTCCCCCCTACCCACGGGATTTGATATGTACTGGATTTTGAGTTACAGTTCTGGCGATGTTTTATGCTTCCTTATTTACCATACACATACTCCAGTCTTTTCGACTGCTGCGTTTTCTTTGGTGCGAAGGTCTCCTAAACAATGATTATCTTTTAATTTGTGGAGCAAATACAGTACTTCATAACCTAAAGTGTTGTTTTGCCATTCATTGGAACCAAATCATTACCTCCTAACCATTTGAATATGTGCACTTCTTTTTCTCATCTATCTCAGTCAATTTGCACATTTTTCATTTTGAGAAAAATTTAACCTAATGAAAGACATATTTACCCGTAAATATTTAAATTTTACACCTAAAACCTACCACTCACTCCCACCCCCACCTTTTCTACCTTCATCTACTCCCACCCAATAGCCTTGCTGCCCACTTCTTTTTCTCTCTAAATTTTTTCTTCCCTTTTCCAATTCCTTGCCGCCAACATTTTATTCTTCTTCGTTCAGATGAAACCATCAGAGAGTACCCGAAGTCGGCGAGTTTCACCCACCAAAACGGAAAAAGGACCTTATAATTGGTCTTGTCTTCAGCTTTCGAAAAACAACATTTTTATCTGTGAAATTCTCCTGAGCCACCACTGCTCAACCTCCCACCGTTCACCACACCACCAAACACAATTTCTCCCAAAATTCGCTACCATCCTTCCACCCCCAGCCTCAGCCACCATCCACCACCACAAAACTCAATGCCCAACCTCAGCCCGATTCCCACCCCCAGCCTCAGCCACCATCCACCACCACAAAACTCAATGCCCAACCTCAGCCCGATTCCCACTCCCAGCCCAACCCCAGTACTAATTTCCACCAATTCACCCTGGCCCCAACCCCTGCCACAGATTTCCAGCAGAGAAGAAGAACAGGGCGCCACCTTCCGTGATCACGACAGAGAAAAAGAATGAACAACTGCATCACTTCTATGGGGGAGAAGGAGATGGAAGTGGAACATGGATTTGCAAAGTTCATGAAGGGATTTGAGGATTCGATTGGAAAAAATGAAGAATTTGCGAAGGAGGCGAAGAAGGGTGAACGATGGAGGAGAGGCGGCAGGGGGAAAGGAGAGGGGCGGCGGGGGAAAGGAAAATTTTTATTTAGGAATAGACAGGGTAAAATAGTCCTTTTAAGTTTTCTATTTTTTTCCCAACAAGAGTATAATGGTCAGTTTATTGAATTCCGACCAATTTCAGGTTGCCAAGGTTAGATTAGCACTTTCGTCCAAAACTTAAGGTTAGATTTGCATTTTCAGATTTTACAGGGTTAGATTGACATCTTTGACCAAAACAAAGCGTTATTTTAGTACTCAACTCTTTAAAATTGAAAAATTAAATGTTATAGACATTCAACTCTTCAATCGTTCACTTTTAACGATTCAATTTATTGTCATACATTTTTTAGCTACCGAACTTTATATAAGCTAAATCAAAGTCACTCTGATAAAATTCTATGTTAAGATAATGATTCAGTTAGATCACATGCCAAGTGTGTGAAAATAAGTGATAAATTTTATTTTTTACAAGAGTCCTTTACCATTTCTCACACTTGATTAATCGATTCAATCTCCTAGCAAAAACTCAACAATGCCCTTTAATTGGGACATGTGATGTCACTTGGCACTTGATAGCATACCGGTGCCTCTGTTAGCTGAGCAATCACCTGGAAGATGATGCAATGTTGGTCCATAAACGAAAAATAAGTTTTTGTCACAAGAAGTGTGATCGAAATACCAGAGTTGGGGATTTTGTTGATGTTCTTCTTAGTTCTGATCGGTCATGAAGCCAAAGACTAGAAGATCAGACTTGTAATAAACGTTAAATTAATCACAGTCATGACATTACTGACAGTTGAGAATAAAGAAACAATAATGTCGTGGTGCCATACCCAAATTTATGAGCCACATTAATAGGCGGAAGTGATGAACCACATTGTTGTCATGCCTTGCACAAGTTTTGTAGACATTTCATGTTATCACAAAGGTTATTGTCAAGAATTTAATATGTAAGTATCTTTTGTGGAAAGATCCTTTTAGTGTCATACTTATTGTAAATGTATTTTGTCAACTTGAGATTAATGGAATATGGATGAGAATTTTATAGGCTCTTGTTCTTGTGATGCTTTGATTATAAAAAAATCAATCTACAATAATATCAGAGAGTTATATATATATATATATATATATATATATATATATATATATATATATATATATAATTTTTTAATCCCCATTGAGTGTTAGATATATTATAAATTGATCTGTAAAACTATACTTGCACATTTGTAAGTCTAGTCCAGTGCCACTGTGCTTTCAGCTTTTAGTTCATACCTATAATTCGTTTTGGTTTAGCCCGTTTAAGAGAGGGAGTCTCGTTAAGGGTGGTCCACGTATGGTATGAAACTAGTGTATTTGGTTAGATAAACGTGATTTGCGTGATATAGCAAACTTATCAATTGATAATAGATTTAACATGGGAGAAAGGATTAAAAGATTTTTGTTCGGAAGCTCCAGTACTATTAGTACAAGATCTTTATCTTCTTCAAACGTTTTACAAAGTCATGAAATTCAGCAAATTTTACCAAATAAGACATTAAAATCCATATACCAACAAGGAATACTAGAATTTAATAAGTCATATTCAATCAAAATCCATGAAGAAATATTACCAATGAACCAAGAAGTACAATCAATTAGATTATTATCTTCACAAGCCATTAGAAAATATAAAGAACAAAATTTTAAATTTTTACATTTTGGATTAGTCCAAATAGCATTACATCCCTTAGTCAGATTAGGAATTGATACACCAATATTCATGGCATTAAGAGATGATAGACTAATCAGGTACAAAGATTCAATACTAGCAATGGTTCAAACTAATATATGTAATGGAACTATAAGATTTGAATGTATTCCAAACTATTCAGTTAGTCTAACAGACCCCCATATTATGGATTCTTTAAAATTAGATATACAATTAAAACAAGATAGAATCGTAAATGATACAGAACATTTTGTACTAATTTATCGAGTTTATTTTAAACTTATGCAATCCATGATCCCAACAGCATTAAAGTTAATTCCAACTGAAAAAGATGAGTCAGTTTATGTTACAACAAATTCTAATAATATTTCTATAGAAACACCTAAGTTATTAAAATGGAATGAAATAACTATTCCCATGGAAATATTAGCAGAAAGACCAACAGGAATTCAAAGAAATATAAGAATAACTGAGCTTTCTGAGATAGAAGAGCAAAATGATGGAAAGATATTAATAAAATTTAATAAATCTATGTCTGGTAGATATAATTTACAATCAGCCAGATATGCAAATATGGATAATAATTTAATTCATAGACATAGACATTCAACCTCGGATATTCCTAACCAATTTAATGATACAAGGGTTAGATATTCTGCCCCATTACCAGAAGTCATACCAGATACAAATTCATCACTAGATTCTCCAACATATAGTCAAATGAGACAATCAGAAATAAATATGATGAATACTGTTAGTGAATTTAAAATAAATAAAGCATATTTAAATGAAGATTATTATAGTCAAGAAAATATTAAGAATAGATTATGGTTTGAAAATTTTAGTTTAGAAACTAGAGAACATATTAGACAAGAATTTTATGATGAATTAACAGCTAAAAAGATTAGGCAAATGAAGTTTTTTATGTGGTTAGGATATTATTTAAAGAAAGAACAAATAATCAAAAAAGATAATTTCACAGAAATTCCAGTCATAAATGTACAGTCCAATCTATATAAAAAATGGAAATTGCCAAATGAAACGGTAGTCAGCTCTATTCATCCACCACTCCAATCAGTGCATATTGTTACAGAAGAAACTACAATAATTGCTTCTCCATTTAAGTCAGGTAGACCAGACAAGGACACAGACATAGTAAATCTAGCAGATGTTAAAAAAATTTATCAACAGAATAATTATTCCAATCAATTATTGCATACTGTGGCTAATCAGGTTGATTTTATTTCAACAAAATTAGATAATAAAACAAATAGTAAAACAGAACTATTTCAAAATCCATTTTCAAAACCTCATTTTCAAGCATCTCCTTTTTCAAAAAAGATGGAAGAATCATTATCTTTAAGACCAAATGATAAACCTAGTAGTTCAAAACAAATAGGAGTTATATCAGAAACAAATCCAATAGAAGAGTCAAATAGTTCTTATGCAGAAGATTCTGACACGGAATCAGAAAACGATTTTTCAGAAAATGAAATTAATTTTGAAAAAAAAATAAATGCAATAGAACAACATTTTCAAGAACCAATACAAGAAAAACCAGATATGAGAATTAACAAATTAAGATATAATTGGAAAAATAGTAACACAAAACCCTACTACTCAAAACCAACTCCACCAGATCTTCAATATGAAGAACAATTACATTCATTCAAAAGTTATGATGGTGCATCAATATATCAATGGAATATTGATGGATTATCAGAATACCAAATTTTAAATTTATTACAAGAAATGGGAATGGCAAGGATAGCTTATAAAGCTTCCATGACTTCCACAGAACAACAAATAGTAATGTTATTAGTAACAGGCTTTACAGGACAATTAAAAGGTTGGTGGGATGAATATCTCCAATTAGAACAAAAACAAGCAATTCTAAATCATGAAACAGAAGAAGCACAAGGTGAAGAACCTAATATTCAATTTATTATGGTTCCAGATGGTTCCACATTTTTATTATATACTATATCAATGTATTTTGTAGGAAATCCAGCAGAAGCATTAGAAAGTTCAAAATTTTGTTTAACAAATTTAAGATGTCCAACTTTAACTGATTTTAAATGGTACAAAGACGTATTTTTAACTCAAGTTTTTAGAAGATCAGATTCAAACGCACCATTTTGGAAAGAAAAATTCATAACAGGATTACCAAATTTATTTTCACAAAGAATATTAACTAATTTAAGCAAAGCATTAGGAACAGAAAAGATAAATTATAATGATTTAACTTTTGGTCAAATATTTGCTTTTGTAAAAAAAGAAGCTTTAGCATTATGTCAAGATTTAAAAATTCAACATAAGTATGGTTCAGAGAGAAAGGAAATGGGATCCTTTTGCCAACAATTTGGTATAACAGGACTCAAACCACCTTATTCTCAAATCAAAGAATATAAAAAATATAGAAAACATAAATCTGAACATAGGAAAAAGAAAACTTATCACAGAAATAGGTCATATGATTATAATAAAAACAAAGACAAACAACCTTTTTATTCAAAAGAACATAAGAAGCATAGGTCCAAAAAGAAAAAAGATTTCAAAAATATTCAATGTTACAAATGTAAGAAGTTCGGTCATACAACAAATGTCTGTAAGACAGAAAATAAGATAAATGCATTAGAAGATATAGAATTAAGAAATAAACTATTAGCTATTTTAATTGATTCAGATAAAGACCAGTCAAATTATGAAACGGATTCAGATTCAGATTACTCTAGTAATTATGATAGTGAATGTCAATGTAAGATTTCATCTATTAATATGTTAAATAATACACATAGTAAGAAAAAAGAATTATTAGATATAATAGAGAAATTAGGAGATTCTGAAAATAAAACTGAATATATTCAGAAATTAAGAAGTTTAGTATCAGAAGAAAATAAACCTAGGATAACTGAAGCATTCAGTTTAGGACAAACAATTAAAAAGTTTTCAGAATTAGACAAACAAAAATCAATAATTACTTCAACAGATAATCAAGATTTAAGAAAAGAAATTTCTTTGTTAAAGAATGAAATTAGACAAATTAAGACAGAATTAAATGGATTAAAAGAAAAAGATTTAGAACTAGAATTAAAATTAATAGCATTAGATACACCAAGTAGTTCTGGTCTTGGTATTTCAAAAGATACTCCAAATGATCAACAGTTTTTCGGTGTTATTGATAAGATTAATATGGAAAAATGGTATTCTTTAGTTACAATAGGAGTTCAAGATTTTAGCATTACTGTAGTTGCATTAATTGACAGTGGAGCAGATCAATCATGTATTAGGTCAGGATTAATTCCAAGTAAATATTTAGTAAAGACTAATGAACAATTAGCAGCAGCAAATGGTACCCCAATGATTATTAGGAAGAAATTATCTAATGGTTATATTAGTAATAATGATTATTGTATCAAACATTCATTTTTAATACTAGAAAATGTATCTTATGATGCAGTATTAGGAAACCCATTTTTATATCAAATAACCCCTTTCAAAAAGACTCAAAAAGGAATTAGTACCAAGATATTAGGTAAAAAATTATTGTTTTCTTTTATTAATCCTCCTAGTCAAATTGAATTAAACCTATTACAGACCAATTCAATATATAAAAGGATATGTATGATAAATAGAAAACAAAAGGATATTTCATTTCTAAAAGAAGAATTAAGCTATTCCCAGATTGAAGAACAATTAGAACATAAAGATGTCAAAGAGAAGATAAAGGCATTAGAACAAAGATTCCAAAGACAAATTTGTTCAAATCATCCCAATGCATTTTGGGATAGAAAGAAACATATAGTGTCATTACCATACGAAAAAGATTTTAATGAACAAAATATTCCAACCAAGGCAAGGCCTATTCAAATGAATGCAGAATTGTTAGAATTATGTAAACAAGAAATTCAAGATCATTTAGATAAAAAACTAATTAGAAAGAGTAAATCTCCTTGGAGTTGCTCAGCTTTCTATGTTAACAAAAATGCAGAAAAAGAAAGAGGTGTTCCAAGATTAGTTATTAATTATAAACCCTTAAATAAAGTACTACAATGGATTAGATATCCCATTCCAAATAAAAGAGATCTGATTAATAGATTATCTAGTGCAAAGGTATTTTCAAAATTCGATTTAAAGTCAGGATATTGGCAAATTCAAATAGATGAAAAAGATAAGTACAAAACGGCATTTGTTGTTCCATTTGGTCAATACGAATGGAATGTTATGCCATTTGGATTAAAGAATGCTCCATCAGAATTTCAAAAAATAATGAATGACATTTTTAATCCTTATTCAACATTTGTAATTGTATACATTGATGATGTGCTAGTCTATTCTAATACAATAGATAATCATTTTAAACACTTAAATATTTTGTTAAAAGTAATGATAACAAATGATTTAGTAATATCTGAACCAAAGATGAAATTATTTCAAACGAAAATTAGATTTCTTGGATTCAATATACACTTAGGAACAATTAGACCTATTCAAAGATCTATAGAATTTGCAGATAAATTTCCAGATGAAATAAAAGATAAAAATCAATTGCAAAGATTTCTAGGTTGTGTCAATTATATATCAGATTTTTTCCCCAACATCAAAATCATATGTAAACAATTATATGAGAGATTAAAAACAAATCCTCCTATATGGACAGAGGAGCATACAAATCTAGTAAAAGACATTAAGGTAAAAGCAAAATCATTACCATGTTTAGGTATTCCACATCCAGATGCATTCATGATAATAGAAACTGATGCATCAGATATAGGATATGGAGGAATATTAAAACAAAAACAGTTAGGACAAATATCCATAGTAAGATATTATTCAGGATTTTGGAATAAAACCCAGAAGAATTATTCAACAGTTAAAAAAGAAGTTTTGAGCATTGTTTTATGCATTTCCAAATTTCAAGATGATTTATATAACAAAAAGTTTTTATTAAATATTGATTGTAAATCCGCAAAAGATATTTTACAAAAGGATGTTAAAAATTTGGTTTCAAAACAGATTTTTGCCAGATGACAAGCAATTTTATCAGTTTTTGATTTTGATATTCAATTTATCAAAGGGAAAGATAATTCACTTCCAGATTTTCTGACAAGAGAATTTCTTACAGGAAATCATGAGTAATACCTCATCCAGTTCGTCTACAGCAAAGAGAAGCTCAGATTATGCAAATCCCAGGCCCATTACTCCAACAGTTACTCCTCAACTCCAAGCCCAGGATTTTCCCACTTTGACATACTCCAATATGGCCCAAACTCCTCATGCTAGATTAATCCAAGAACCAAATCCTCCAATGACCTCCAATTTTACTCCACTAAAAAGAGCTCATACTCCACTACCCAATTTACAACCATCCAAACCTGTGACTACCTATTTTGATAAGCCACACCCAGAACATATTTTAACCACTCATTTTACTTCCAAACCAGATATTCCCCAACTCAAGATTTTTGTGTCCAATTTATTCTTACCTTCATCTTTATGGATAACAGCAGAAACTCAAAAAACCCAACAATATTATGAACTCATATTAGTAGATACCCAGTCCATCGACATCCACCATATACCAAACAGACAGTATTCAGATAGAATAGAATATTCAAAAGTTTATATAAAACAAATCCTCAGTCCTCAACATTTCCCTAATCGCCATTCCATTACTCCTTTCTCAGTAGAATATTTTCCAAATGGCTTCAACTATTTTGATTATATCGAAGCGTGGTATAAAACTTTCTACCTTAGATCGTTTGACCACTCTTGGTTCATAAATTTTCAGAGCAATTTCAATGGTCACATTCCAGAATGGTTTTATGACTGGTGGTTCAAATTTGGACCATCCTCAGATATCTATCCAAAGCCAATTCTAGATGCTTTCCAAACCTTCCAAAACCTTAGTCAACAAACACATTTAAGCCAGTCCAGACCCCACGAAAGATTGATCCTATTTCACTCCATATTCAGAGTTCCATGGATTTTTGCATGGAGCTTTCAAATAATGCCAGTCTACACTTCCATTCCACTTTTTTCTTTAGTTAGACAATATAGAATAAAATGGTGGGCTACCTATAACCCAGAATTCTGCTCAAACAAAGCCATAACTCATTATTTCGAGACAGGCCATAAACTCAAGATTGCTTTCCAACCAACTACTGCTCAAACCACTATTGCTCCAATTGCTCCAATTGCTAGACCAACACCACAGAAAGCCATATCTAATCCAATTGATCCATTGTTATGTCCTTCCACTTCGACTCCAAATCCCACTCCTCAAATCCCAAAATTAGAAAAAGATGAAGAGTTACAAAAGGCCCTTGAATTTTACAGAGCCTTTACTAGTCAACAAAAGGCTATTAAGGAGGAGCCAGATGATCTGGTCTATCTCCAAGACAGCCAAGACCCATTTGATATGTAGTCCAAAGAAATATAAAGTCCAATAATTAAAAGAAATAATATAGTCCAATATTAAATCAGCAAAGAAGAATCCCAGATGTAAGCAATGACGTATTCAAGAGACAAGGTGGATCCCAGCTTCCACCACCCGAATTCTTCAAAGTCAAAAGCAGCCAATATGACGCAAGCAATGACGATTCCAGTATACAGCCAAAGATCAAAGCAGAAGACACAAGTTCATGGTGGGGACCACTGCCCACTAAATCAATCGGAAAAATGACAAAGGAAAATGGGTGGGTCCCAGCTCCCACTAAACAAAGAAAGGAACGAACCAGATTCAATCAAGAAGATCCAACAGTCAAGATGAATGGATTTCAAATTCGGATCCCAACTTTGTAATAGATTAGAACTCAATTCTTTCCTATAAGTACTAGATTTCATTTCATTTGTAAGACACGCTGAAATCAGCCCCTCTTAAGTACTCTTTCTTGTACGTTCTCTCCACTCTCTTCTGATCGTTCATACATCAGAAGTTTTCCAATAACAAAGCCTAATGTTTGATTCATAACTTGTTCTTATTTATTTTACTGCTTTGCAAATGTTTCTGTAGTTACTATTTGACATTCACTGGTTATCTTTATCTTCTTAATTTACTATTCATGTTACTATTCATTGAATTTTACTATTCATAATTATTTATATTTGAATTTTTGAATTTAGATCATTGAGTGTAGATCATAATGAGTGTAGATCATAAGTTATATTTAGATCCTAAGTTATTGGTATCAGAGCCAAGTGCCTTAATTTTTTAATCTCCATTGAGTGTTAGATATATTATAAATTGATCTGTAAAACTATACTTGCAGACTTGTAAGTCTAGTCCAGTGCCACTGTGCTTTCAGCTTTTAGTTCATACCTATAATTCGTTTTGGTTTAGCCCGTTTAAGAGAGGGAGTCTCGTTAAGGGTGGTCCACGTATGGTATGAAACTAGTGGTATTTGGTTAGATAAACGTGATTTGCGTGATATAGTAAACTTATCAATTGATAATAGATTTAACATGGGAGAAAGGATTAAAAGATTTGTGTTCGGAAGCTCCAGTACTATTAGTACAGGATCTTTATCTTCTTCAAACGTTTTACAAAGTCATGAAATTCAGCAAATTTTACCAAATAAGACATTAAAATCCATATACCAACAAGGAATACTAGAATTTAATAAGTCATATTCAATCAAAATCCATGAAGAAATATTACCAATGAACCAAGAAGTACAATCAATTAGATTATTATCTTCACAAGCCATTAGAAAATATAAAGAACAAAATTTTAAATTTTTACATTTTGGATTAGTCCAAATAGCATTACATCCCTTAGTCAGATTAGAAATTGATACACCAATATTCATGGCATTAAGAGATGATAGACTAATCAAGTACAAAGATTCAATACTAGCAATATATATAATAGATCAGAGAGTTGTATCGGAAAACCAGGGTACCACGCTTAAATTTCCTTATTGATCACATCAAAGAATTAACGGACTATGAGGGCATCCGGTAGGGCCAATTTCGTTTTCAATTGGCCGATTTCTTGCATTACACCTCTCGTTTACTTCTTAGATTGCACTTAGATTGGGACTAGGACCAATTAATATTTCTTTATAAAGAAGCAGAAATTTGGTGAGGTAGGTTATCACGAAGAAACTTGTATCCCATTTACTAGTATTTTGTTTCTGCATTTATTAAGTTTCCAATAGACAATTAAGCTTGTACTACCTATTACCTAAGTGGGTGATTTGTTGGATAATCGATCTTCTAGATTCAAAGATTTTTTATTTCTTTTTTATTTTTAATTCAAACAGTTGTAGATGGAATTTTGAGAATGTTGCCAAAAGTTTTTAAAATTGCCTGAAGACTTACATCCAGTTTTCTTAGGGTTTACACTAGTTGCTCTAGGGATTGCATTAGTTGCCCCAAAGGGGTTATCATAAAGGCGCTTTGAATTACAAATTTGTAGCCTTTATGTATAAATAAATAGAAAGGGTTACATCGTAAGATAAATGGTCAAATACTGTTTACACTTCCGACTAGTTCGAATCGAACCACTGGAAATCAATCATAGTATTTAAATATCAAAAACCTTCTCACTAAGTTTCCAACCTGTTAACAGGTATAGATTGTCTTGTTAGTTGGCAAGTAGACATTCGATACACATCAATCCCTTAATCAAAGGGATTGCTTCTTATCTTGTAAACTCTATTTATCCACCACTCTCTGAAATGAAAAGCAACACAGAAACTTTTCCTAAACCTCTTATATTTTTTACATGGTATCAGCCTAACAGTCGATTCAACAATGTCGACCGAACATTCTTCAAAATTTGGCTCTATCAACGCCCTTATTGTTGCTTCCTCTGATTCTCAAAACCCTAAATTCAACTTCCCAAATTTACCGACTCGTCTTGATCGCTCAAACTACTCGCTTTGGTACATCACCATTCGTTCGACTCTTGAGGCGTATGGCTTGGACGCCTTTCTCATCGACGACACACCACCTCCGGCAACCATTAAAAATCCAGTCGTGCCTCCATCTGATCCTCTCAACCCCGTCAATTGGCACTCCGACGAAAACAAAAACAAACCCGGTGCTGCCAATATGGATGAAGAAGGACATGTTTGTGCTCTTATGGATTCGCTCCACGTTAACCACTCCTCTCCTCGGCATTGCTTCTTGTGCAACCATCATGGCTGAAGCATGGACGATCCTTTCCTGGACTTTTCACGCCTAAATGAACGGCCACCAGATGCATTTTTGTCAGCAATTACAGACATTGTCCAAGGGTTCATTGTCCGTTCTTGATTACTTTGAGAAGAAATAAGCACTCGTAGAATCTCTCTCTCTCTCTCTCTCTCTCCAAATGTATGTAAGAGGTTTCCGATGCTGACTTCGCCGGTTATTTCTTTCAGGGATTGGCTCTCAGTTTGCCCCTCTCCGACCGGCTTTGTCTCTTTGCTCGGAACCTTTGTCCTTCGACAAAATGATGGGCATACTGCTGCAGGAGGAGACTCCGCAAGAAGAGGATCTTCATTCACTCCAATCTCCCACAACCAATACCATCAACCGCTTCTCCAAAAATCATTCGCAATGCCAGGAATATGCATCTAACTTCCTTGATTGTGATGGACCTTCGGTTGGTGACTACTCGGCTAATAGGTCTCACACTCAGTGTCAAATTTACAAGAAGCCTCGGCACAAAACACTAAATTGTTTCCAGCATGTGAACCTCTATGTGTTTCTGGCGATGAATCGCAATGCCGCAGCGAGGTTCCGTGGCGCATACAATGGCAAGGCAGCATTTGTGGCTTCTATGTCCAACTCGTCCGACATTGAGGATCCTTGGTTTTCGACTCAGGTGCTTCCCATCATGTGATGCTGAACACTCACAACCTCACTCTTCAGATTACCTACAATGGTAATGATTGACTCATGGTCGGAGATGGTACATCTCTCCCTATTGCTCATTAGGTCATTCTATGCTTTCTGTTGATCGTCCTGCTAAACCCCTACATCTACGTAATATTTACATGTTCCAAATATTGCCAAAAATTTTCTTAGTGCCTCTCAAATATCTCGTGATAATAATGTTTATGTTGAACTTCATTCGAATTTTTAGGTTGTCAAGAACTAGCAGGGCCAGACACTTATAAGGGGGAATCGTTGAGAACGATTTATACCGCCTCCCACATCACCATGGTGTGTCCACTTCCTCCAGTCCTGCCCAAGTCACCTGTCTTAGTGAGCACACATCTCTTCAATGTTGGCACCATCGGCTGACAGATCTTCATTAGTCCATTCTTCGCAACCAAAACAAAAATGAACAACTCTAGAGTGAAAGATCCAGTTCATCTCCATTAAATTGAAGTTCTTTATTGAAAGTAGGAGATAACCCGGTCATTTTGGTCACCAAAACAGTGTTTTGTAAATGTAAGTAAATTTAAGACAAGGTATGAAAGTCTCTAACCCGACACAAGTTTATCAAACAAAGATTTATCAACTTGCTCGCCATGCAAAGATTTATCAAACAAAGTCTCTAACCCAATTTCTCACACTGTAACATGCTTTTAAATTTCAATGGAAGAAATTTGTTTTAAAAAAGAAAAAATCCAATGGAAGAGTCTAAAAACATAAAGTTTAGACAATTAAATATATAAGAGTGCATCTATTGAAAGACGGTCTTTCCATAAACCATGGAAAGACTGAGGTTTAAAGTACAAATTAGAAGAAATCAAGATAAAATTTTTGGGTAGCATGAATTGGGTTATAAATTTTATAACTGCTACGCGTTGCATAATAAATTTTTAATATTACAACTAAGACCTTTTACCTTTTATTATTTTAGTTAAACTCAGTCTTTCCATAAGCCTATGGAAATACGGTCTTTCCCAAGACTTTTCCATAAATTTAACCTAAGTTGAAGGAAGATGTAAACTGCAGTGCCGGCGACCTCAAATTCACACCACCAATTAGCAGCACCGGTAACCTCTCTGATCTTTCCCCCAAGCCCACCGCCGCTGCCCAACCCAACTCTCCACCCATCACCAATCAGCAATGCCAACCACAACTAACCGCCAATCACCAGCCCTCTCCTTCCATTCTCTCCACCACCACCTTCTGCCGCCCAGCCCAGATTCCTCACTGATAGAAACTCACATCGGATTTAAACCCGCACCCAGATCAAAACCTGCACCCAGATTCCTCACTGATCGAAACTCGCACAGAATCTAAGCCTGCACCTAGATTCTTCAACACCTCATGCCACCCAGCCTAGATTCCTCACCGATCTACCTGTATCGCCGCTCAGATTCCTCACCGATCTACCTGCATCGCCGCTCAAATTCCTCACCTCTATGTTAGCCGTGGCCAACGATACCATGGCACCAGTGCCAGATTTGAGGACCTTAGAGATTGACTGCTCAGAAGAAAAGTAATTGGAGATTGACTCCAAGAGGAAAATGGATGGGATGAAGAAAAGGGAAATTTAGTTTTTTAAATAGTTTTTAGGGGTAAAAAAGTCATTTCATTATATTGCGGCCAAAATTTCCATTGACAATTGAAATCAACTGCTTTCAGGGTTAGATTGACACATATATACACCATAAAGTTAGAATTGTTTTGACACATTATCGTTTTGCAGTACTTTCAGTATAAAGTTAGGGTCATTTTAACACTTGACTTTAAAAAAAAGTAAAGATAAAATCATAAACTCTAATAAGCTTTATTTACAATAACTGCTGGCATCGTGAAAGCTTACAGACTGATAACTACTGTATCTAGGTGCGAAAATAGTGCGAAACACACACTAACCAAAACACAACTTTCTTTCTCGTTTTTTCCTCTTCTTCTTCCTTTTCCTTATCTGATAACGGTCAGAAACTGGTTTTTTCTTCCTGCTTATGTCGGCTCCTCCGCCTGGCCGCGGTGGCAACGCTGCGGCCAAATCTTTTCTTCAAGCTTTAGGTAATCGCCCGCCACCTCTAAATGTCTCCCTCCCCTCTAACCCGGAAATTGTGCCGAAAACCCATTACAAGAGAGATATAGCCTGTTTGGTATCTCGTTTAGACGCTGAAACTTTGGTTTCTCACTACCAAAATGCCCTAGTGGGTAAGTTCGCAAGAGGTAAGCCACCGATGTCTGCCCTCAATGATGCTTTCAACTCTGTGGGATTCAAGGGCAAATTTCAACTCGGATCCATTGACTTCAGACATATCCTAATTCGGTTTCATGACAAGGAGGATTATCAGAGGCTATGGCTCAAAGGTCAGTGGATCTTCAATCATGCCCCAATGAAGGTTCTCAAATGGACTACCAATTTCTCGCCCGAGGCAGAATCTTCCATAGTCCCGGTATGGGTCACTATCCCCTACGTTCCTGTCTTCTTCTACAATACTGCAATGTTAGAATCTATGGGGAATCAAATAGGGAACTATATTAAGATGGATGCTGCTACTGCTGCTCTCTCGAGACCTTCAGTAGTTAAGATGTGCGTCGAAATAGGCTTGAAAAAAAAGCTGCCATCATTCATTAGAGTTGGTATCGAGGAGGATGGAATAGAATATAATGTGGTTAAATTACCCCTAGAATTTGAGGACCTTCCACTATACTGTAACCACTGCAAATCTATATGACATGACGATACACACTGCATTTATTTGCATCCGGAACTTAAGAGATCAAGGAACCATAGGATGGATAAATTCAATCCTAGCCATATGGAATCAGGGCTTGGAAAGTCAGTATTTCAGAGTAGGGATCAACAAAGGGGTTCTAAAGATCAAGTTAATGAAGTTGTAAGCCTAGTGCATGCTGATAGCAATAAGCCAGAAGGTTCTGGTGTTTCAGCCACTGAGAAGCTCAAAACTCTGTCCTCACAGAAGTTCAAATATGTTCCAAAGCAACAGGTTGTATCACTTACAAATGTAGAAGAGAATGGGGTATCTGAGTCACCTCATGCGGAGAAGGCTAAGCTTCCTGAGAACATTGTTTTCCCTGAAGCGGTGGGTGAGCAGATGTTTTCTGATCCGATTCGGGATACTCAGGCTGCTGGACACGATACGGATGCTGCAGATCAGTTTAAAGTTCCTAATCAGGATATAGTAGCTGAGCAGGTTTTTGATGCCGCCAATGCTGACCACCTTAAGCCCATCCAAGATGATACTGCAGAGTGCATACACTCTCTACTTCAGTCTCCTACACATCTGACCAAGCAATCTCTATCTGCTCCACCAAATCTCAATACAAAGAAAGTTTTTGCTAAGGATGATCTTCCTAGCAAACGGGGTAAATCTTTCTCACCTTTTAATACCATTATTGCTGCTAAAAATTTTATTTTCTCTCAGCAGAAACACAGGCAAAACAGATTCCTCCCCCTTGCGGATGAAGACTTATCCAGTGATGAAGTTACTCAATGTGACATCCCATTCATTGCTGAGGTCCCAGGGTTTTCTGCTACATGTGATCCTATTAGAGTAGAGTCCCCGACGGTTCTAACTGATCACCTGGAGGCTTCTCCTACCAATGGTACTGGTAGTAGAGCTACTCAGGTAAGCCAGGTAAGCTCTACTATCCTACACTCCAAATCAAGCAAGCAAAAAAAAGGGAAACAAACAGAAAAAGTAACTAATCAGAGTAATGAGACATATTTAACTCAGTTAAATACTATCATGACTAGATCAAAAAGCTCTAATAATGTTTCCCTATGAATAACACATCACTTAAGATTAAATTTCTGGTTTGGAATCTAAGAGGAATAGATACTTCGATGCTAAGACTTCATAACTTGATCAATAGACACAGGTTTGAGCTTATCTGTTTAATTGAGCCGAAACATGACAACATGCAATGTGATTCTTATAGACAATTGTTACATTATGACAACTATATGTATGCATCTAATGGCCAGATCTGGCTCTTTTGGAACTCTGGTATATCACTAACAGTTAAATGTGACAATTTACAATTCTTAGTTGTTACATTGAATAGTCTCTTTTTGAATAAAAGCATGGATGCTTTCTTTGTGTATGGTCTCAGAACTAGAAATGGTAGGAAAAATCTTTGGTCCGATCTCAAGTCCATTACTCACTCAGATTCTATTTTCATTGGAGATTTCAATGCCATTACATCTATAAATGAATATAAAGGTCCTTCTACTCCCAAACTGGGTAGTATGAGGGACTTTAATGAATTTATTAATTTAATGGCTTTGGAAGAAATTAATACAGTGGGTAACCTTTTTACTTGGAGTAATAATAGGCTAAGGAACCCTACTGTTCAAAGATTGGATAGAGGTCTCTGTACTCCTTCTTGGTCATCTACTTTTCCTGCCTCCTCTGTTCATATTTTGAATAGGATTTCTTCATATCATAACCCTATGCTTCTTACTATTGGCAGTGATATCCCATCTAACCCTAGGCCATTTAGATTTTTGAACACCTGGTATAAAAGAAATGAATTCAGTGATGTAATTAAACAAAACTGGGATCTTCCTCTTAATAAATCAGGAATGCTTGGTTTCTTTCTTAAACTCATAAGACTGAAAAAAGTGCTAAAAATCTGGAATAAGGAACATTTTGGTAATATAAATGATAATGTTGTGCATGCTGAAACTGCTCTAGAAGCTCAGGAACACATATACGACCTTAATGATTCTGGTGACAATCTGGTTAAACTGAAGAAAGCTAAGGCTAAGGTGGTTAGGGCTTTAGCAGAACAAAAAAGTTTTTGGAAACACAAGGCTAAGATTAAATGGCTAAAGGAAGGGGACAATAACACTAGTTTTTCCATAACTCTGTTAAGGAAAGAAAAAGTAGACTAAAGATCACAAAAATAAAGAGTAGCAATGGTCAGTGGCTAGATAATATACAGGATATAGAGAATGAAGCCATTCACTATTACCAGAATCTCTTAACAAATGATAGCTCACCCGATAGCAGTCTCTTCCAGTCTCATTTCTTGAGCCAGATACCCAAATTAATTACTCAAGAGGATAATGATAGACTCCTGCAACCTATTTCATTGTCTGAACTCAGGGATATTGTTCTTAGTCTAAATAAGAACAGTAGCCCTGGCCCAGATGGTTTCACAACTAAGTTTTACATTAAATCTTGGGACATAATTGCAAATGATTTGCTTTCTGCAGTCCATGATTTCCTAACCGCGAACAACGTTCCTAGGGGTATTGGTAGTACCTGGATTGCAATTATTCCTAAAAAAAACCCCTATTTCTTTTGATGACTACAGGCCAATAAGTCTTTCCAATGTAATTAACAAAATCTGTTCCAAAGTTCTAATGGAAAGACTTAAACCTCTAATGCCCAAACTCATTTCTCCACACCAAACAGCTTTCCTTAAAGGTAGAGACATCTCGGATAATGTCATCTACCTGCAAGAAATGGTAAGATTTCTGAACAGGAAGCAAAAAGACCCCAACTGCATTGTTAAATTAGATCTCAAGAAGGCTTTTGATAGAGTTAAGTGGTCTTTTCTTAATTGTGTCCTTGCCAAATTTGGATTTCATGCTAAATTCATTTTTTACATTATGAAGAATCTATCACAGGCATGGTTCTCTATTTTAATAAATGGTAAGCCTGCTGGTTTTTTCCAATCTACGAGGGGTATCAAACAGGGTGACCCCCTCTCTCCTTTTCTATTTAACATTTTTTCTGAGGCATTTACCAGGAGTTTAGCCTTCATTTTTCATAATGGTAAATTGGCATATTATGGCCTTCCAGGTAATTCTCTCCAAATCTCACATTTATCTTATGCAGATGACACTGTGGTTTTTTTAACTGCTGGTAATCAGACTTTGATTAGATTTAAAGCTTTCCTGTCCATATTTGAAGATGTCACTGGTCAAAAGATAAATTACAGTAGAAGTGACATCTTTATAGGAAAACATGCTTCTGTTCACACAGTTCACAATATAAAGAGGATTCTAGGTATGAAAATATGGAGCCTACCATTTACATATCTGGGAGTTCCTATATTTACTGGGATTGCACAAAAAATCGTTTTCCAGCCACTAGTTGAGCAGACAGACAATATGATAGGTAGCTGGAAAAATAAGTGGCTCTCTACTGGGGGAAAAATCACACTTATACAGTCATGCATCTATTCTATTCCTCAGCATATATGGTCAGTTCTAAAACCTAGCAAAGAGATCATTGCTGTCATAGAAAAAAAACTTGGTAGATTTTTCTGGGGGTCTAGTGATCTGAAACCTAAAAGAACATGGAGGAAATTGGAGGCCCTTTGCTTTCCTATTAATCAAAATGGCCTAGGTTTCAGATCAATAACCACCATAATAAATACATGCTCAGTAAAGCTATGGTGGAAATATCAAAAGGCTGAGGCTTTATGGACTCATCTTGTTGCATCACTGCCTCCCTCTTCTAGGTCTTCTCCTAACTGGAAGAGGATTTGTTCATTTAATGCATGGGCAGAATCTAATTCTAGAGTAATAGTAGGTAGAGGTGACTGCAATTTCTGGACATCGAATTGGTTAGATATAGGTCCCATTATGGATCTTTGTGATCAACATCTGGTTAATATACCTGCTGCCTGTACAGTCTCTGAGTTCATCACAAATAAATCAGCTTTGATTCAGAAAATTTCTCCTCTTCTACCAGCTTATGCTATCTCTCTTTTATAGGAATCAAAGCTCTCAATTCACAGAGAGGATAGGCTCATATGGAAACCTGGAATCAAGGGTGAGTTCTCATTTAAATCCACTTATCAGTTTCTCATAACCCAGAGAGATACTATTGCTTCTATTCAACATCTTTGGTGTTCTAGAATTGAAAAGAAAATCTCTGTTTTTATGTGGAAATTGATAAACTCATATCTGCCTTTTGATAATGTCCTGCAAAAAATGAAATTTGTTTGCCTTCCAAATGCTGTATGTGTAACAATCATGAGGACTCTCTGGATCATTTCTTTAATTCCTGCAATTTTGTTGTGCAAATTTGGAAAAATGTGCATCACTTCATGGGAATCAGGGACAAATCTTTCTCATCTATATGGGAAAGACTATCATGCTATCTCACTTATCCTGGCTTGAGTTCTTTGCATTCAATAATTATTCGAACTGCTTCTGTAATAACATGCTGGAACCTTTGGAAGATGAGGAATAAATGTTTATATGACTCTGCCATGCCATTAACAAGTTTAGTGCTCAATCTAACAAGGGATCAAATTTTCTACTCCTTTAGTGCTAAACCTGTCTTCATAGCCTCCCAAATTGACTTAAGCATTGCTGACCACTCCTTTTTACCCCTGATCAAAGCTCCCCCAAAACCAAAAAATTTCAAAATTGCTTGGATTAAGCCATGTAAGGGTTACAAAATTAATGTTGATGCTGCATAGTGTTGTCATTCTAACATGTGTGGACTTGGTATGATTATCAGAGAGAACCGAGGTAGTTTCATAGCAGCTCATACTCAATATACACAGGCTAATTCCCCTCTGGAAGCTGAGTTGAATGCTATTCGGTTTGCTTTAAATAAGTGTGTAGGATACTCTGTACCTGTTTATATGGAATCGGATTGTCTATATGCAGTTCATTTTGTTCTAGATCCACTACAAGCACACTGGAAACTGTTCCAGTTATCTGATGATATTCACCAACTTCTAAGAGATATTAGCTTAGTGCATATTCATAGACAAGCAAATCTGGTTGCAAATTCACTGGCTAAAGCTTGTCTCAAAGCTCAGAATAGTACCTCCTTGTTTAGATTTCACATGCTCTCCAATACTATTCAAGGTTTAATTAGGCTAGATCAAATAGGTATACCATCATTAAGGATGGTACATTGAATGGATGCTACTCATTTGAACTGGTTTTTGTAGGATTGAAGCCGCATCAAAGTCTGGATGGCATAAGGATCGAGGGACCCCAATTACTGCATCATACGGATCATACGGCCTTGCTTCATCATAAGGATCGATGGATTTTTCTTCTAGTAGAGGATAAGCTATTTAGTCTATTTGGGGTGATTTTGGCTGCCTTGTGTTTCGTTAATACGATTCACTAACAAGTTCGATGATCTTCTCAGATAGACTAACAGTTTTTGTAATCCTCTAACTATTAATTACTTCTCATTCATTATTTTGGAAGCAACAATTGTTGCTTCAAGAGCTTATGGCTCACTCTTGTATATCTCAACTAAGCCACGGCTTCACCTTTTCCTTCTGTTTTAATTTCCTGTCTATTACACGGGTTGGGAAGGCCTAATATAATTTCCCCCATCCTTGGATGGTTTTATTTTAAAAAAAAATTTATTTACAATAACTGACCCTTACCAACGCAGCTTGATGTTGGTTTAAAATCGCGCCAATTGTTTGAAATACAAAATCAGGTTCCAAATGGCACGCTGGTTAAATAGCTCCGGCCCGCGGTACCAGCGAAAGAAACTGCCTCTTTTTGCCAAATTGTTATCCATCCTCACCCATGTCGTTTTTGTCACCCCCTGTTTCTCTGTTGACTGGAGCCCGTCCAAATTTATTATAAAAATCTGTATATACTACTCTCCAATCTACAATTAAAGGGTTATTTCTTTTTAATGTTATTTTTTATACCATTGTATTGAAATGTAAATCAAGAGAATTAATTTTGTAGTATCATGATACCTTTTTCGTTGCTTTGAAAAATTAGAAATTTGACTTCGATTTCTCCTTTTAAATATTGGTAGTTATATAATCAGTCAATTGATAATCAAATTTTAATTATAAAATATAGGATTATAGTTAATAATAGTTAGTAAAATAATATGTAGAAAATAAGGGTAATGATCTGTGATTATTCATGATCTCAGGATACATTATATTTTAGTACAAAATACCTATACAAGGTAGGAAAATGAAATAGAATTTAATTACAATTACAAGTAATATTTATATTCCTTAACACCCTCCCTCAAGTTGGAGCATGGGGATTAGAAATGTCCAACTTGCCAAGTAAATAATGAAACTGAGTACGTCCGAGAGCTTTGGTAAACAAGTCTGCAGGTTGATCTGTAGTGCGGATATGATGAGTAATTATAGTACCAGACTGCACAAGATCCCGGACAAAATAACAATCAACTTCAAAGTGCTTCGTACGTTCAAGGAACACTGGATTTACTGCAATATGAAGAGCAGATTGACTGTCACAAAACAAACGCATAGGAGCAGTATGCGCAACCCCTAAGTCTTTCAGTAAAGACCTAAGCCATAACAACTCACAACAGGTAACAACCATAACACGATACTCCGCTTCAGTAGAAGACCGAGAAACTGTAGGTTGCTTCTTGGTCTTCCAAGAAATTGGAGAATCACCAATCATCACAAAGTAACCGCAAAGAGAATGCTGGGTAGTAGGGCCAGCAGCCCAATTAGAATCACAGTAAGCAGTTAACTATAACACACTACGGGAAGAGAGAAAAAAACCTTAACCAAGATGACTCTTCAAGTAGTGTAACACACGAACTGCAGCTTGCCAATGAGGAACACAAAGAGACTTCATGAATTGAGCAAGTGTGCGAACCGAATAACTAAGCTCAGGACATGTAATGGTAAGGTATATCAGGTGCCCAACCAGTTGCCTGTACTGCTCAAGATCATGGTAAAGCGGGTCATCAACACGCGCCAGATCGTGTCGCTGCTCCATCGGAAAGTCAGTCGGTTTAGATACAGATAAACTTGTATCAGATAAAATGTCCAGTGCATATTTCCTTTGCGAAAGAAACATCCCCTCATGTCTTCTAGCAATCTCTATACCCAAGAAATACTTAAGTAAACCAAGATCTTTCATATGAAAACAAGAACTTAAGTATTTGTTGAACTCAGAGATGAGCGCAGAAGAGCTACCATCAATGACCAAATCATCCACATAAATCAGAGTATGCAAAGAAACCGATCCACATGAAAAGAAAAACAAATAGTAATCTGCCTTACTCTGAACAAAACCAAATGCTCGTAAAGCTTGAGCCAATTTGGCAAACCAATTTTGAGGAGCCTGGCGAAGACTGTAAAGAGATTTCTAAAGGCAATATACCTGACCATGGGGCACGGCATAGCCTGGTGAGGGTCGCATAAAAACCTCTTCATGCAATTGAACTATAATTGATACCTTGATTTCGACCACATCCACTTTAATTCTACCATCATCGCTAGTGTCCTTCATGGAGGACTCCAAAATCTTGACAAATGCTTCTGACAAATGGTATCTAAACATAAAACACATGCAAATTTATGTTGGTATCATTACGTAAATAACGTTTGGAACTAGTAAATAATTTTGTAAATATAACCTTTCAATGTAAGGCATAATGAATAATTTATTTTCCTTCCTCCCAATACTTTTGCGAATGTAGTCGACTCTCTCTTGGTTTGTACAACCAATTTCTTGGGTCAATACCATGCACATGTATCCAATCCATGTCTTCTTTAGATTATACAAAAAATACATGTACCTTAAAATTGAAAAAATACTTGAACATTAGTCATAAACAATGACAAGGAATGATATTAAAACATGAATTAAATATATTTATCTTGGACTCACAATGTGTAAATGGACATTAGCGTTTGATTAACTTGCTCACATTTCCAAAGGTCCTCGAAGTCACTCCATAGGGCGATGATATCCCTTTTCGCACCAAATACGCAATCTTCCATGAAATACGTAAGTTGAGTTGCGATCATGTGGTTGAAGCCAATTGCATAGCACTTGCACGTAGGGAGGTGTGTCTTTTTGGAGTTGTTGTGTCGTTGGTACCGGTTGATGAATCTTGTTCGGTGCTGTTTGGACCGGTTTAAGAGCTCTTTCGACTTATTTCGGTGTAGCTTGCTTGATGTGTGTTATATTGTGTTCATATTTTGTGGGATTATTATGATTTTATTAAGATATAATTTGCACTTTAAGGTGTTTTTGGTGCAGGAATTCATTGATTGCGGAGAATTGAGAGGGAGCTATACATTGTACTCTTTTTCCCTTAACCAACGGTTTTTTCCCACTGGGTTTTCCAGGTTAAGGTTTTTAATGAGGCGATGTGCTCCAATGGAAAATGTTCTTATTTTATAAGACATTTTTCCAGGGATGAAGGAAGAGAGACAAAAGCAGAATTGCTGAAGTGATGGGGTGAAAAGTGAATTATTGAAGAGATGCGGATTTGAAGAAAATAAATATATTCACTGCCCATATTGATAAGAATTGTATTATCTCCTTCCATTTGAAATTCCTTAATTGTAGGAATTAGTTATTTAGAATTAGAATAGATATTATTTTATTTCCTTATTTCTTCCCTGAGAAGAAAAGTAATTAGAAGTTGATTTGGATTTGGTTTTGGTTTGGTGTATATAAATACACGGCCGGGAGAAGGAGGATATATAGAGATTTGTAATTGGGAAGACATTAGTTACGGAACAGGGGAGAAGCAAGATATATTAATACAGAGGACGGCAGCAACATTTATTACGCATGCAAATTACTGGTTTGAATTTTATATTTTCGTTAGTTAGTTAGTTCGTTATTACTTTATTAGGTTAATTATGATTTATTATTATATTCTTTATTTGTTTAGTTTAATTATTATGAGTAGCTAATTTATATATCGGCAGAGAATAACAAATGCTAGTTTATAAATTGTGAGGCCTAATTGCATTATAATTGATTCTTGCATGTTCTTGATTGTCCTTGGTTGAATTTATTTCTAATATGTTTAGGCCTGATCAACTTAAATATTTTTAGAATACTGCTATCTAATTTCCGCCAATACGTAATTGTTGGATGGGATTAGTAAGTAGCACGGTCTTGTGAAAAACAGCTAACTAGCTAAGACTGTAATAACAAGATAGGGGATAATTGAGTGTGCGTTACTATTTTCTTTTACTTTGGTAATTGCTATATCGGGTTCTTTTAATACTTAATGCTATCAAAATGTGTTCTGGTTTAGCGAATACTTTCTGGGAACATTTTGGTAAGGGAAACAGTAAATTAATCATAATTAGTTGACTGTCGATAAAGTAAGAAAGAATTGGGGGGGTTAAGCGTACCTACTTCTCTATAACCGGTAGATGTGTTGGAATTGATTCATTATTGCGCCTATGATCGATAATAACTAGCATGAGTTATTCTTAGCCGATATCATTCATTCATATATTTATTTCTCATAAGTTTAAGTCTTCATTTGCATTTTTAGAGTTAATAAAATCATTACATTTAAGGCGTGGTGGCATCACCAAAAAGGTTTTAAAAAAAAATTAGTAGAAAAATAATTATTGATTATTGCTTTTGTTCCTCGTGGGATCGACTCTGCTTGCTATTATACTAATTTCATCATTAGAGTTTGCAGATAATTTTGGTGAGTGAAACGACGTTCACCAAATTGGCGCCGTTGCCGGGGACACAGTAAGTCAATTATTTTTAATTTTTTTTCTACTAATCTGTGTGTTAGTGTGCTTGGTTTATGAGCAGATCATCCAGGCCGAATTTAATATTCGATCCGGAAGTTGAGAAGACAGCCAAGCAGAACAGAAAGCGAACAAAAGAGCGAAAAACAATTTCTGTCGAGACCCTTCGGTTTGGCCAAACCGAACCCATCGCGATTTCAGCAACTACTTTTGATTCGGGAACGGACATCGAGATGGACGGAGCTGACCAAAATCTGATTCCTGGGCAGAACCCAAACAACCCATACATGTGGGAACTTACCGGTCATAGTGAAGATGATCCCCCCACTCCCATTCAGTTGCCAGAGACCGAAAATCAGATTGAAATCAAGCTGGCGTTCCTGAATGTACTTCCCAAGTTCCACGGGAGAAGCACTGAAGACCCTTATAATTTTCTGAGCGAATTTATCAAGATTTGTAAGGTTCAGAAGAGGCCAACTACCGTGACGGAAGATCAATTCAAATTGGTGGCATTCCCATTCAGTTTGACAGGAGCAGCAAACCAGTGGTTCTCGGGCTTGCCCCCCAATTCCATTTCGACATGGGCGGAATTGAAGATATTGTTCTTGGAGTACTACTTTCCAGCCACAAGAACAGATGCCTTGAAGAAGGAGATCACAAGTATAAAGCAAGAATATGATGAACCATTGAGTATGTATTGGCTGAGGTTCAGAAAGTTGGTAGACAGTTGCCCTAATCACCGAATGACGGAAGGCCAGTTGCTTCAATGCTTCTATCAAGGGATGACATCCAGCAACAAAGACTTGGTGAACTCTTCCAGTAATGGTGGATTTTCTCACCTTCGAGTGAATGACGCTAGAGAGATCATCAAGAGGTTGGTTGACTCTAAGAAGGAGTATGATCAGCAAGAGGTACGAATCTTGAAGAAGGTGGCACAAACATCCACTTCCGAAAAAGATGAGATCAAGGAAAGGATGGAAAGAATGGAGAAGATGCTTTCCAAGGTCGTTGACAAGGTGGCGTCTGTACAAGAAGGGCCTTGCAATACGTGTGGAGCAGTCAACCATACGACGTCGCAGTGCATTCTTACTATGGGAGAAATACCTGTTCAAGCAAATGCTATGGGAAACTTCAATGAAAGACAGCAAAAGGGATCATATCCCCAAAATTTCAATCCAAGGTATAGGGATCACCCTAACTTCCAGTGGAGAGAACAAGGTCCCCCGCCGCAGCAGCCTCAGCATTACCAACGACCCTATGTTCCACCGATGCAACGAGAAGCTCCAGTTTTTCCCCAGCCCCAACAAGGAGGTCAAGAGAAATCTCTGAATGAAAAGATGGATATGTTGATGGACATGATGATGAAGCAATCCAAGAAGACCGAATCAACCTTGGAGGAGCATGCACGACAAATTGCCCATCTGTCAAATTCTCTTAATGAACTTAGGATGAAGCAGCCTGGATTGCCCTCTCAGGTCCAATTGAACCCTCATGAGACGGTAAATCAGGTCACGCTCAGAAGTGGAAAGATAGTTGGTGCACTGCCATTGAAATCCGTGAACAAAGAAGCAAACCAGCCCACTGACGGAGGGTCCGGTTTGGCCAAACCGAACCCTGCAGCAGAAATTCAGAATCAAGTAACGGAGGAAAAAGGCGACGAAACCACCATAAAATCTGAGAATCCTGAGCATACTGAGACCAGAGATAAAGGTAAATCCAAGGTACCAGCTGAGGTAAGTAAGAGGTTGAGTTTACATGATCCTTCACTTAAAATTTTGCCTCCTTTTCCTCGTCGATTAGAAAAGAAAAAAGAAGAGCCTATGGATTTTATATCAATATTTGGAAAAATGGAGATTAATCTTCCATTCTTGCAGGCAATAAGGATACCACCAATAAGCAAGTTCTTGAAAGATTTTATTGCAGGAAAGCCAAAGGATTCGAGCAAGATCATGATGAATGAATCTGTGTCAGCTGTGATCCAAAAGAAAATGCCTCAAAAGTGCAAGGACCCAGGTATGTTTTCCTTACCTTGTTACATTGGAGATAAGAAGATTGATGCTGCCATGTGTGATTTAGGAGCTTCGATTAATGTTATGCCATTATCTGTGTATCAAACTTTGAATGGAGCTGAAATGGTAGACACTAGAGTGGTAATTCAATTAGCAGATAAATCTTGTGTATGTCCTGAAGGGTTGTTGGAAAATGTGCTTGTGCGAGTCAATAACTTTGTGTACCCTGCAGATTTTTATGTGGTAAAAATGAATCATACCAATGATAAGGGAACACAAGGGGTATTGTTGGGTCGTCCATTCTTGAAAACAGCAAACACCATTATTAATGTTGGTGATGGAACTATTTCTCTTGATTATTTTGGTGATAAGTACACATTCAACATTGATAAACCCATGAAGAAACCTATAGATGCTGAGAATGTGTGTGCCATTAATCATACTGAACCTCTTGTCCAAGATTCTCTTGAGACTAAAATTCTGCAGGATATGATGAAAATTCCAGAAGAGGTAGATGTTCAAGTCTCACCTGATAAGGAAATCCGTAAATTGTTGTGTTCAGTGTACTCTCAGAAAGTGGTGCCCAGAACTGAAGTTAACCACGGAGGGCCCATCCCCACTCAATCAATGTTAAATGTTCGGGAAAATTCTGCAGGGCGCACTGGGTCCGGTTTGGCCAAACCGGACCCGTCCGCCAGATTAGTCTCACTTGATGTGAAAGCCTCAAATTGGGAGTTGAAGCCGTTACCACCCGATCTGAAGTATGATGATGACACTTTTCCAATGGATATGGAGATGCTCAAGTGTGAGGAAGAAATTCCTCTACACACCACTCAGCTAAATTGACGGCATCCACAGTCTGGCCCAAGACTATAAACAAAAGCGCTAATTGGGAGGCAACCCAATTTTCTTAATTTTTTTTCCTTTTAGTTTTTTTTTAAAAATATCTGTTAGGAATTTCAATTCTCATCTGATCTCAATTCTTGATATGCAGATTTGAAGTACATGAATTTGCACCATGGAGAATTCACACATTTGGAAAGCTGGACTCGCAGGGCTCCATTTGGCCAAACGGGAGGCCTGCGGCAGAACCTGATTATGATCAAACGCTTTCCGCTTGATCAGGAAATTTCTCCAAAACCCCACCACTATAAGTTCCTTCTTTCCCTTTTATTTTTTTTACGATGTTGTCTCTGTGTTAAACCTTTTCTCATAAGAGCTTTGCATTATTTGCTTGAGGGCAAGCAAAGTTTAAGTGTGAGGAGGTTTCTTGTGTGTTTTATTTTTATATTTTTGGAAAATAAAAACAAATTATTTCAGTTTTTTTTACAGTGAAACATGTGTTTTTTTTGTGTTGTTTGAGTCGATAATTTGACATGATGAAATTTTAGTGGCTCTTGATAAAAGTACCTTGCCGGTTGTAAACTTCATTGTAACAAACTTGGTAAATCTAATATGCCTTGAAGTTATTGAATGAGATTTTCTATGATTTGTGAAATTTGATTGATATGATTTTTGGGATGACGAAAAAGGATGAGTTTAATTGAATATTTTAGCCTACTAAAGTGAGGTTTGAGCTAGAGTAGAGCACTCTCTACATCAATCTTTGTTCTGAGAGATCCCATTGTTATAATTGGAGTTGTTATGTGTGAAAGTGATGGAAGGCACTAGCATGAACCACACAGCTTAAATTGCCTACCAATTACATTAACCCCTAGTAAAACACTTTGAAGCTTTGACTATGTTCTTTGATATGAGTTACTATATATTTAGCCAAAGCCTTGTTTTATCCTTTCTCTTGGCCCTATTATGCATGTTCTTGGAGTTAATGTTGATGAATTCATCCATTGTGTTCTCTTGAGTTGATGACATTACTGAGTATGTGTCCAGTTTGCCCAGACTGAACGGTTTCAGAAAATTGAAGGCTGAATTTTATTATAAACAGTGACACTGGGGTTCCGTTTGGCCAAACTGGAGGGGCGTAACAGTGGAAAAAAAAAGAGAGAGAAAAAATCATATTTTTATGTTGCGATTTTCTCTCAGAAGTACCAGTTTTGGACTGTATTGAAGAAGAATGGTGCTGAAAAATAAAAAAAAAGAGAAAAAAAAAGAAAAAAAGAAAAAAAAGAGAAAAAAAAGAAAAAATATATAGCACATACTTTGATGTGATATTACTTGGCTTTCTCTTAATAGCCATTAGATGAAGATTGTTGGTGAATGTCTACTATACATGGATGATGGTTGAAAGGAAAAAACATGCATAATATTTTGATCGATATTGTTTGAGCTTAGAACCCTTAGGATCTCACCAATCTGAATGGTCCCTAGCCCCGTTACAACCCTTGAGAAAGACCTTCCTGATTTGCATATTAACTTCTCTATATTATAACTTGTGAATTATTTGAGTGATTGTCCTTCATATATTGAGAGTGATTGAGTGAAACCGTGAGGAAATATTCATTGCTTGTCCGATTTTGACTGAATTGATGATTAGATTTCCTGATCTTGAACATTTTTATTCCAATTACTCTAAGGGTTGATGATTTCCAGGTGCGTTAACGTGATCCTTTACTCCTTGGCAGGGGAAAATTTATCGTTATAAGAGTAGAAGCTAGAGTTTTTGAATGTTGAATTTTTATCTGTTTAGTTGTGTGATTGGTGTTTTTATCTTACATTTTTATTAGGTCATTTTAGATAGAGTCATATGAGGGAATGAGAACTTATGAACATTGTGGATTGTTGATTACTCTTATATTCTTCACTTCATACTTGAGGGCAAGCATGATTCAAGTGTGGTTGAAGCCAATTGCATAGCACTTGCACGTAGGGAGGTGTGTCTTTTTGGAGTTGTTGTGTCGTTGGTACCGGTTGATGAATCTTGTTCGGTGCTGTTTGGACCGGTTTAAGAGCTCTTTCGACTTATTTCGGTGTAGCTTGCTCCATTTTTCTTGTACCTAAAAGGTCCTTATGTGTTTTTGGCTGGTTGAGTTTCAAATGGCGGTCTTTAATGGGATTGCATAAATTAGTCGACAAGGCCACAATAGAAACATTCCACGAGCGGCACTGACGGTCTTGTATTCTCCATCTGGAAATGGCAATGTGGCACCCCTTACAAATGCCTTCTCTAGAGATACTCTTGACAATTCTCCTGGAATTGGTATGGTGTGATGATGCCTCATTAACTCGTGTAAAAAACCTTCGGCAACGTGTAGTGGTCTACCACTTATGTCTTGATCAATGTATAACTCACAAACACATGAACCCTACATCACACCAATCACTAATGTTATGTCATACAAAAAGTTCATATCAAAGAGTTGGTATACTAAAAGGTTCACCTTTTTATCATTTGCAAGTAAGGCCTTGTCGAGGTTGTCGTCTTCGTCTTTAGGACTTAGGATAATTGCCTCCTGATTTACCTCAACTTCTTTGGGAGAGTGGTGTGATCCTCTTGATGGGGGAGTCCAATCCGGTGTTAAATCATCCAATTTTTCAGGAAGAGGTAAGCCCGTATGTTGGAAAAACTTCCGGATTAGAATGACTTATTGCTCAATTCATTTTTCTTGTTGAATGGCTTGTTTTTGCAACGTGTGGATCCGCGATGGTTGAGAACGACCATAGTACTGGGTAGTTCTAAATGCCTCTCGTTTTTTAATGGACCCACCCACTCCCTTAAACACGCCCCGCGTGGTCAAATTTATTTGTCGCCTCATATAGAATATCATGCTTAGAGGTGGGAATGAATTTCCCTTCTATTTGATCATTCTTTCATTTTTCCTAATTGATTAAATTTGGAAAAAATGTTAGCTCAATTGAACGGAAAAATGTGAATGAAAAAATAGAACGTTCGGATAAATGGTATACCACTCGTTCCACAATTTCTCTTATATCCTCCTTCTCATATTCACCCTCTTTGTTATGTCAGCCTTTGAGGAAAAGATCTCACCTATCAATGTCATCCACGTCCATTGGTTGTACCTTTGTGCGGGCCTCTTCTTCTATCATCCCAGCTTCGATTGCAAACTGAACATCATTCTCAAGGCGTTCTTCTAATAATTTCATTGCCACCAATCCATACCCATCACAGCTTAAACGGTGAGACATTTTATTCAAACCAACAAGACGTTGTTTTTCTGTCCTTGTACCCTATGTTAGGTTGTTAGGGACATTTTAACACTAAAAACTAGTTCAATTTAATTTTTTTGCGTAATTTATATAACTTTACTAACGTTAGAATCATTCTCCAAAGCCCTTCTCTTGTGGATCTCCCAACTCTCTGATTTTATGTGTGTGTACGTCATCCACTGGCGATCACCTTTTTCTGAAGAAATTATGTACTCCCTCGACAAAGTATATTTTTGTTCCCGCCGACTTTTGTACATCATGGTCGTTACCTTCTTCCTAATATATGTCATATCCGGGGCTTCTATTTCAAAGGGTCTCTATGAGGATTTAGAGACGATGGTAAGTTTAGAATATTCTATTAGTAAAATATTTTGCAAACACACTATGATCATTAATGTTACCTTGCACTCCATCCATAAGGTCTCCTTATAGTCTTTTGGTACGTTATGCCAACTATCAAACCAAATGTCAACCCTTGTTCTACCAATTTTCGCAACCCAACTAGACCATTTCGAATGATCTTTCGGCAAACACTTTCCGGACTTGTTAAAAACTAATAGAGTTAACTCCTTCCTAGTCATCCTACGTTCTAAAGTTCTAGAATGGGTCTTGGCTATTCCTACCTCATAGGATCTGTCATCGTCATCGGAACCAAATCCCATAGACTTTCCACTGCTACGTTGCAAACATGATGGATTATCACGAGGCCATTTCTTAGACATGTTTTTTCCTAAAACAAAATACATGTCAAATTTATAAACTACACGTACTTCATAATTTATATTTTAGGCCGGGAATAATGCCACATAACTTGGGATCCCCTTCATATTCGAATTCTTACAAAATAGCCATACTCAAAAGAATATCCAAAAAAAATAACACTGAACACAAATAATATCATAATAGCCTTAGGTTAAACAAAAAATCCTTTAACCCACTAAGGAGAACAAGAATTTTTAGGGTTTTGCAACACTAACCTTAAAAATAAAGAAATGGGAGGATCAAGTTGATGAAATGTAGCTCTCCCTCAAGCCTTCTTCCTCCATGATCATCATCTCCTTCAAAAATGAAATAAATATGTTAGATGAGAAAAATGAGAAGAAAATTGAATGATTGTTAGGTATTGACACCAACCTTTCATCAACATGCGAAGAAATCATGAAGAATAGATGAATCCGAGGATGGATGTGAAGAGGGAAAAGATCATTTTTAGAGGGGAATGGTGGAGGGAAATGGCGGGTCTTCTTAGGGTATTGAATACCCTTTGAAAACCGGCCTTAATGGCTTTTTTTTTATTCCCATCAGATTGTTCTTCCGAAATTGTAAGCTATTCGGCCCAATTTTAAAAGCCCTCCAACTTTCTTTTGAGTTCGGAACCTCTGTTAATATAATAAAAAATGAATAGTCAACTTGCCACTATCTCAAACATTTTTCAAAATCGCCGCCCAATTTCCCTCTCTGCATCAAAACCTTAACCCTAACCCAAAAAAACCAAAACTTCAATCCTAGTACAATGTCGAAGCAACGATACACTAAGAAGAAAATTGGTGAGGCCAACGACCGAAGTCACAACCCATTCACAGAAATTGGAGCATCCGAACGGTTTTTCAATTTAAACCGTAAAGTGATTAATGCTAAAGTTATTAGTAAATCCACAATTGCAGAGTTATGCTTAGACTATTTGTTGAGTCATTTTTAAGAACAACATCTTGATGGATTGATGTGTTTGGAAGAACCCGTTTATGCAGATAAGGTTATTCAGTTTTTTTAATGCAAATTTAGGACAATCTTTTAAAAACTATGATGTAACTTTGGTGAATAGGAGGAAATTTTGATGAATAAGTACACAATTTGTGAAGCCCCGGGTAGCTCCTACACCACCGTTGACAAACTCGTAGTAACCGACGATCCTCATGCCCCCTACGTAATTTATCACCAACAGAGTTGGCCTTCGGTAACCGAAGCTACTCCACTAGATCCTGTAGTGATGACTAAGAAGTACTTTGATAGAAGTGGGATGGCTCCAGGCCCAACAGAGATCTATGACATAGGGCATTTGACGGTTGAGCGGAGACTTATTTACGAATGGGCCTGTTTGAATGTGCTCCTGATAGGTGGCCACACGTGTGACCCGGATACTGGTAACCTCATGCTATTCTACTATGTTATGGAGAGGAAGAAGATAAATCCCGGGTTCACCATCCTAATGAGCATGCTTAAGGCCACCAACACAAAGAAAAAGGAGATCCCTTACGGTGGCTTGATCACGACTATGACCAAGAAGGCTGGCGTCCAAACGAATGATTGACCAATGCACATAGAGTATTATGACAAGGTTTGGTTTCAGTATAAGCAATTGAAACTCGGCGAGGATAAGAAATAGGAGCAGTGCATTGTTCCAGGGAAGTTGGCAAAAATGCAAAAAGGGCTAGGGAGTCGAAACTTGATAGGGCCGAGGCATCGAGATCTCGTAAGTATAAATAGTTTTCTTTTTTCAACATTTTTAACTCAGTGGTTGTATTTGTTACACTTGTAGGTTCACGGAGCTCGTGGAAGACCACCATCCAAAGGTACCTGAATTGCCTTCGTGGAAACTCGAGGAGACATCACAAATGTTTACTAGAGCCGACACCTAGCATGAACGTTTCATGCCAGCTCAAGGACTCAATTTAGTACTAAGCGATGATGAGGAGCCACCAAATTTTGAGTCACAAATCACCAACAGCGAGGGAGAAGCCGATGCAAGGTTGGATGTTGGTGGTCACAACGTGGTGGACATCGACGATGATTAGTAGGAGATTTCCAATATATTTAGGACTTGTGTTATTTGTAGGGTTAAGACTTTTGGAATGTATTTTAAGAGTTTTTTAAATTAATTTAAAGGCTAATGTAATGGATTTTAATCGTGGTGTTATTTTTGGAATTTAAGACTTGTGTTATTTGAAAATGGATTTTAAGACTCGTGTAGTCCGTCGTAACCTTTTCCAAATGCGCCATATTGGTCGTTTTCCAAAAGAGACACTCCATCCAATATCCAAAAACTATGACCTTGAACATGAACCATCATCAAGGTTGGAACACCCATCATCTTTGAAAAAAGTGTAAAATTTTGACCATTGGAGCAGACCTTCTTCTGAGTTCGGATATGGGTTGGCTCTTTATAAAAAAAATGACAGGGATGGTATTCCGAGTTCGTAACAGATTCATGGCAAATGGCAGCAGAGGCCGATTTGGTTCTAAAATCAGAAGTTTACGGTTCCTGAATTGAATGCATTATCCGGACCTGCAGACAAGCGCGTCTTTTTCCCACATTTATTCAATTCCGAGTTTGGAACTGAATTGGGTCCATTTTATGAAAAGCCAAATTACACCTTCTGAACTCGAAAAGTAGAAATCGACTCTTTAAAAACTAGGGCCTGATAAGATTCCAAACTTAGAATCTAAGTAGTATAAGGGGAAAAAAACCCCAAATTAGAGTTCATTTCTCAAAAAACCCTAAAGAACCATTTTCCCTAGGCGATCGACACATCCAATTTCTTCAAAGGGCAACGATTGAAGATGGAAAAAGGTGGCTCATCTTGCATCCCTCGTTCAAAATCCACCGGCAACAATCCCGAGTACGATAAAGTGAAATTTGTGTCTTTGTCTGCACAATCTAGGTACAATACATTGCGTTCTTCCAGGAAATTACTAGATTGTTATATCATTGATTTTAATGAGTACATGCAGATAGGATTAGTGGGTCCCCTAGACAAATTCAAAGACCAATATGTGGAAACATTGCTTGGTTGTAATGAACCCTCGTATTTTGACTTGACTTGCCAATTTTATAGTAATCTACGGGATCTTGGGAATGGTGATTACTCAACTAGGGTAGGAGGTATTGAAATTCCTATTAATCAATGGATTATAAATAAAGCCCTAGATTGCCCCTATCCTGGAAGCGTTCATCTAAAAGATAACGATGGTCCCTTGGACAATTGTTATCATATGGACAAATTTCCACTTGTTTACGCCCCCATATGTTGACCCTATTGAATGTAGTGTTAGGTATTTTGGTCGTGATCCTAATGATTTGGGAAAGCCCGAGATTTTAAGTCTAAAGAAGTTGACAATAGATAATCGTATTGTTTTTGAGATGATTGCTAGAACCATAGTTCCCACCCTCGGACATGTCACCAAGCCTACCTATTCGTGTTTGATGTTATTTTATCTAATTATGGAGGGTAGAAAAATTGACCCCGGAGCAGCTATATTACGAAATATGCTCTATGTTGGCACCTTGACAAGGGTAGTGAAGCCTCCCATACAGGAACTTCATCACTTTATTATTGAGGACGATTGAGGGATTGAAAATAAGCGAGGAGGAGAAACATCCAAAGTACTATGACAAGACGCACTATGAAAAAAGAGGTGGATCTTGGATGACGAGAAATGGTTCCATCCTAAGGAGTCAGAACGTGGCGAGCCGAGCAAAAGACCACGGGTTGATGAAGGTAATTAAAATTGTTAGTTTAATGGTATTTCCATCCACCAATTATTTTTAATTCTTATTGATTATGTGTATGCATTACTTTATTTAGATTCGGAGAAGGCATACTTCGGAGGTGTCCGTGATTGCTATAGGTGGAGTTGGCCTCCATGAAGGCGAGGGCTTTGAAAGTCAAGAAAAGACAAATGGCGTACGAACGTCACCTCACATCTAGTCACCATTCTCATCTCGACTGATCAACATCAACAGACGATCTTGGGGATGACTTGGAGTCGGACATTCCATAGACCTTCTAATGTTTAAGTGAAGTTGTTTGAATGAACTTGTCATATTTTCGTGGATGGTGTATTAGTACTTTTATTTGGTTTCTGTTTGGATGGTAGATGCTATTTGATGGTGGATGCTATGTTGGATTCTATCTGGATTAGTATTTTCCTTTAGTGTGGATGTTTCAATTGATGTATCAAATTAATTTTAAGTGTATATGCTATTTGGACAATAAAATATGAATTTTCTTTGAAGGTAGATAGAAATTTGGCGCAGTTAATAGCAAAAAAATAGGACAACTAACATGTTACACACTAAATTAACATGTCAAGAAGTATTACACAAGATGAAACTACTTCTTCACTTTTCGCTTCTTAGAAAACTTTTTTGATTCCTCCTTTTACGACTCACCTTTCATGGACATCCACCCAAATTCCCTCTTCATGATCGTTGCGTCCAACTGAGCAGTTCAACGCAAGATTGTCCTCCTCAAACAACAAAGCATCATCAAGACTGACACCCGTTATATTATGACTGAATCCCACAATTTCTCCGGCTTCAAATTCTTCAACCAAAGCCCGTTTTCCTTCGAAAATAATTTCCAACCTTAGATCGGAAGAATCCCTCACATAGAAAATTTGGTGAGCCTGGGTGGCTATAATGAAAGGATCCTCCCGCCAACTTATCCAACTCCGATCAACGAGAGTGAAATTGAAATCCTCGGTTCGCTGCCCATTGTTGAAATCCACCCACTGACATATAAAAACTAAGACATTCATGGTCACATAGTCAAGCTCTCATATATCTAGGATAATTCCAAAGTAACACTGGTGAGCATACATTGGTTTATTTTCACTTCCTTTGCCGACATGCTAAGCTTCAGAAACGAGGAACACTCCACTATTCTGAGACACACCCTTATCATCCATTTCTTTAGTGCCAAATGTAAAACCGTTAATGTCAAAACCTCCATATGAAAGCACAGTACCCATAGGTCTACGAGCTAACCACTGAACTGTCATTGGATGATCGCCCTCTGAACGTAATCACGCAACCATACCGTAAAACACCCACTATGTAATCATAGAACATGTGCCTCATTGAAGTTTGGGTTGGCAATTGTAATGGGATCCATGTGAACCTCTATATACGGTACAACACTTCATGATTATGAAGAACATAGAGATGGGCTATATTTAATTCTTCCGCGCTAGGGCTGAACGGTTTCCCTTATCTGAGCGCATGACCTTCCTACCATCCATTATGTCGATGTGTTGGAACCCTGATCGAATCAACCTCCTTCAAATAATCTGTACAGAACTCTATGACCTCCTCTGCCACATACCTTTGTATAATACTTGCATCAGGTCGATACCAATTCTTCACAAAATGTTTTAATATTTTCATATACCTCTCGAACGGGTACATCCACCTCAAAAATATGGGACCACGAAGCTTTGTCTCCCACACAAGATGAACACACAAATGGTCCATGATGTCAAAGAACGAAGGGGGAAAATACATTTCCATCCGACACAAAACTTCAACAATCATTGTCTGCAAACGATCCAACTTTGACACACTAATGTTTTTGCTACAAATGAAGTTGAAAAACAAACAAAGCTTCATAGTGCACAATCTTACATGGGATAACAGTGATGATCGAATTGCAATGACATTCAATTCTTGCATAAGACTGTGACAATCATGAGACTTCAACCCAAGCAACTTCAAATCCTCAATTGACACACATGTATCGATGTTGGATGAATATGCTGTCGGAACTTTAACGCTACTAAGCGTCTCACAAAAAGACTTCTTCTCCCCCTCAGACATTTAATAACAAGCAGGGGGCAAGTAGTAACTGTCACCCAAAGTTACTGGTCCTAATGATTTCTTAATTCTCATCTCAACCATATCTAACCAAGCCTTTAGCCCGTCCTTTGTTTTTCCAGGGGTATTCAACAACGTCCCGGCAAGGGAATCACACACGTTCTTCTCAATGTGCATCACATCAAGGAAGTGTTTTACATCAAAATGCTCATAATACGGCAATATGAAAAAATATAGAGCATTTCTTCCAGGTACCATCCACGGGGACTTTCCGTTTCTTTTTCCAAAAATCATTTGCCATTCATCACTGTTTCTAATATATAACTCCATGTTCGAGCAACCGGTGCTTCTCTTGACTCAACTTCCCCATCAAACCATTTTTTTGCCATTATCCATGAATGGTCCTTTGGAAGTAATCGCTGATAACCTTGATAAACTATTATACAACCATGCTTCAGTTGGTGATAATCAGTATCCTTCTCGCACACAGGACAAGAAAAGTGACCTTTCACGTAGTAACCAGAAACATTACCATACGCAGGGAAGTCATTAATAGTGGAAAATAACATGGGTTTCAATGTAAAGTAATCTTCCACCATATCATCATATGTCCTAACACCATCCTTAAATAGGGTTAACAAACCCTCCACAAGAGGTGAATTTCTACTAATCAATGTCATTACCCGGTTGCCTAGGACCAAAAATCATCAAAGATAGCAAAACGTGCTTACGTTTAATTGTCAACCATGAAAGAAGGTTGTAGATAACCAACATCATAGGCCAAGAACTATGTGTACTACTCATATTATCAAACGGATTAATCCCATCAGTACATAGGCCTAACCTCAAATGCGGGGGTTCTTCGCCAAACTCAGGGGTAAAGAGTATCAAACTTTTCCCATTGCTCGCCATCCGACGTATGTCTAATGACATCATCCACAGGTTGATCCCTCTCAGCGTGCCAGCGCAATAATTTAGAATCTTCCTTAGAAGCAAATAACTTCTGCAATCGTGGAACTATAGGAAGGTACCACATCACCTTTGCTGGAGTTTTTTCTTTGCTTTAGTTAACACTTTCGCTCCCACCGCAATTCCACCCCCCTTCAACTTGTATCAAGACTCACCACATACCTGACAAGATTTGTGATTTTCATCTTTTATCCCGCGGTACAATATACAATCATTTAGGCAAGCATGTATTTTCTTTCAATTCCAATCTCATCGGGCACAATAATTGTTTTGCAGCATATAACCTATCCGACATAAGATTACCTTCGAGTAACAAATCCCTAACCAATTCAAGAGTTTTGGTCATGGACTTATCGGTCCACTTGGCCTTCAAATTCATCATCCTCAAAGTCGCACTCAATACCGAATGTTTACCACCATTATACAATGGCGTCTCATTGTCGTCATGTAGAACATCGGGTTTACCTTTGAACTCTCTAGCAATATCCCCGACCATTTCGTCAAATTCAACATTCCCATCCAGCTCATCTTCCACACTCTTCTTTTTTTTCACTCGTATGAGAAGTTTGACCTATTTCCCTATGCCATACCCAAGAAGTGTACATTGTTTGAACCCCCCCCCCCCCCATTATTAGATGTTGCCTCAATTTCTTCCTCATTAAAAATACATCATTTCTACAATCTTTACATGAGCATCAGGCTCGCACAAAACCTTGTTTGGAGGCATCTTCAAAGGCTATGGTTAAAAAGGTTTCTATATGTAATTGGGTGATTTCCTAAGATCATTACCAATGAGCTCGATCTGATCCATTACGATACAAGCCAACTACAATGCAACCCATTAGTATTCACACAAACATAATCATAACCAACCACAAATAACCACTACACAAGCCCTAATTCTACATTCATATATTTCACCCTAATTTCAAGTAATAAATTCATATACATTTTACCTTCACCGATGCAAAATAATGAACTCTAATGTATTAGATTTGCTTCTTCATCAATGTTTAACTAGAAATGGAAGAACACACTTCTTCAATAATGTTGAAGGGGAATTACAATTCATGACCCCCAACTTTTTCATATATAAATACGGAGTGGTTCCGAACTCGGAACTCACTACCATTTTAAAAATTATGCAATTTCAAAATTTACGAACTCGGAATGGTTATCTGACCCCATTTCCGAGTTCGTAAATCATCCCCTTCATTGACTAGGTGGAAGAAACATGCTTCCGGACTCGAAAGGCTTCTTAGCCCCTAGTTATGAGTTTGGAACCAAGGGCACTTTAAGGCAGTTATGTCTAACAACCTTTAATTAACGTTATTTAAAGGAAGTTAATCAAATAACCGCCTTTAATGTAAGGTTATAGACTCGGAAGTTTATCGGATCGCAATTCTGAGTTCGGAATATCCTAACATTCAAGGCGGTTGTGTCTAACTGCCTTGAATTAGTGTCAATTTAAGGCAGTTTTATGAATAACCGCCTCTAAATGATTGTAATTAAAGGTGGTTTTCAAATAACCATCTTAACTGGATTTTAAATTGCTTTTAAACGAATTTGGCGAGATACGAACTTAGGTTCCAATTTCAGAACCTATATTTTAAGGCAATTCCACATTTTTTGCTCCAAACCACCTTCTATCGCCGCCTTTAATGACCTAGCCTCTACTAGTGAGACTATATCCCGGTATTGACTGCTCATTTTTTGCCATTGGCCGACTAAAAATGACCAAAATACCCTTTCAGCCTAAAACAAAAATTTGAAAGATAAAAATGCCCTTTGACCCACCACTATACTGCCACATCAGCACCACATATCCTCCGGCGCTATCACCACCTCTGTTGCCACCTCCTCTGCTGTTAGGGTTTCTGCCACCACCTCCCGGCGTCAGCCTTTCCCCCACCACTAGGGTTCCGCCTCCACCGTCGCCTCACCCCCGCCACCCCACCCTCTCCACTGAGCAGCAGCTGTAGCACGCAGTAATCAATGAAGTCTCAGTCTCCCATCCCCCGCCGATTCGATGTTGCCGCCGGAGCTACAAACCCATTCCTTCAACCCTTTAACCAGTGCCCCTTCCTTCCCCCAATCATTCACCAACGATGAATCCTACCCCATCCCTAACCACACCTCCTACTCGCCTTCCACACCCCACTACACTTGGGCCTGCAGCGTCGGCCATGACGCCGGCACCGGAGATGCCTCTCGATCCCTCAAGATTCAATCCTGATTCTCTCCCTCCCCCCTTGTCCACGATGCCTAAATTGCCATCGCTTTGGTCCCCTCCGTCGTATTCCTTGTCGACCTCGACGAAACTCCGATGATCACCACCATAACGCTAGGGCTCATGTTCGCGAACATCCTGACTTCACCCAACTTCAAGCTGGGCTCCTTCTCGACATTGATGTCGACACCTTGCACTCCTTCTCTATGCAGTGACGAGGTTGCTCAATGATGTGGTGGAGAATGAGCTCAGCGGCGGAGAATGGTGGAGGGAGGGAGGATAGAGGAAGGTGGTGGAAAAAAAGAGAAGGAAATAGATCAGAGAAAAGAGAAGGGAGACACATGGAAAAGAGAGAAGGAAAAAAGAGTAATGAAATTTAGGTTAGGGTGAAGGGACATTACAGACATTTAATTTTTTAAAAAAAATTCACAAGGGTAAAATAGTATTTTCACAAAATTCAGACCAAAATATGCTGGAAAAGATTATATTTGCACATACACTAGTTATCTAGGGTTATATATGCACTTTCAATTATCACGGGATTATATGTGCACTTTTATGAATTTGTTGGGTTATATATGCACTCTGCTCTATTAAGAGGCAAATTATACGCACCATAAGTAGCGTATCCCCAGTGATATTTTGTGCATTTCATATTGTACGGAGGTACATAAAGTTATATAAAATTGTGCATTATCATAACTTGATTGTGGTTACTACATAAATATTGTATGCACAAATAGTAATATTGAAATGCACATTTTCCATATACTACTTCCTTCCCAAGATTGTTGGTCTATTTACTTTTTTAAAGTCGAACTTGGTAAATTTTGACGTAAAATATAAATTAATATATGTATAATAAAAATATCATGTGAGATATTGTTAAATTCATCTTAACATCTATTTTCTAAATATCAATTTTATATGCAAAAATATTATACATATCTAGAGATGTTAAAGGTTAAACATGATTATTGAACATCGTAAAATCATAAATAGGTCAATAATTATGAAATGGATGAAGTATACAATAAACAATTATGATACCCCTAGCCCACATGGTACAGTATAAGAATTGCTATTAAGAAATACAGTATACGCTAGGCTCCAAACTTGAGGCGCCAACAGCAAATGGCCTAAAGTTAAAGACAAAAGTCAAACCAGAAACCTGGAAAAAACAAATCCAGTGGGCTACATAGTCTAACCAATACTCACCGCCTACATTAGTAACTCCTCCAGCAAATGCAATCTCACCACATTAAATACGCTCATGAACAACTACTTTTGCTAGCTCCTAATCTCTTCTTCTCTCTATATATCACTCATTTTCCCCTTAACTTCTAACCAACTCTGTCCCATTTCAACACAAATTTCTTAACAAATCCTCAGAGAAATGGCCTCTCTTGTTCTTCTTTTGTCCGAGCTTCTGAAACACCAGGATCCCGACCTTCTGATATCACTGCCGGCGGCCGGCGCCGGCGGCGGAGCTACGGCGGCGTCAGCCTCCAAGAGGGATGCGGATATGATCAGAAGGGCTGCAGCGGCGAGATGCAGCGGCGGTTATGGCACTAACTGCAATGCGGAGCAGTTTGCGGATGACTTCCAGAAGGTGTCTGTGGAGATGGTTTGGCCTTAGATTGTGGCGGCCATAATGATGTGATTCTTGTTTTTGTGATTGATAATGTATTGATTGTGTAATTTTCTTGGGTGAAAACTCCCAAGTTAAGGTTGCCTTCCATCCATGTATTAATCTACTTCCTCTTGTCATGGCTCTAACTTTTTGATACAAATTTTATCAAAAAGATAAATGAATAGTAGAGATTGTATTGAAAGTATGAAAAGTAAAATGTTTAGATAAAAATAATTTAAAATTTACTAAAAGGGGAATGAGTTAATATAAAAGAACTATTCAAAAAAAAAAGAGTCATTATTAAAGGATCAGACAAATATTATCTATGCAGAACGACGGTCGACATTATTTATGATTGAGGTTCAGAGTATGTTGGAGTCCCCGGTTTTTGTCCTTTATCAATGCCCTTCTGTCCTTTCGGTTAATTATGATTCTCGGTGATATTGGATCCCGATCGGAATGGGTCCAGTATATACAGAATTGGGTCAGGAAGGTCCAATGTTTCACAACTCGTGCTAGATTGGCTCAACGTGACAAAACCCTATTAATTGTGAGCTATTAATTGCTTCACAAGGAAATATCTTAGCCTTACCTCGTGATGACCGCCATATAAGTAATTCCTTTGTCCCATCTATTTTTACAGTATTTTTTTGGAACGTTCTACCTCTTTTTACACTTTTCACTTTATTTCCTTTTTTGCTAGTTTTTATTATTTTTTAGGTTAAAAAATAATGTAACTTAATGGAAAAGGAAAATAAAATGAAGGTACCCTATCAGCACATGAAAAAGAAAACATATAATAATAGATCCTCAAAAAACTTCCCCTTTCTCCCTCGACAAAAATAGCTGGGACAGAGGGAGTAACAGGTAAAATGTCATCTTTATTATTCATCACTATTCAGCTACATTCATAGAAAAATCCTAACTTCAGAGAGTTTTTCCCCCAAAAAATTCTTAGGGCTCTTTCTTCCAGATCACAGCTGAGTGATTGAGGGCGTAGGCCAAGTGAGTTTTAGACACATCAATTGGTATGCCCAGTAGGACCTGTGAAGTCAAATCATGAATTTCTAATGTTATGTACGCTCCTACGAACAATACATGCGCCGGTGAAGAAGTACAGTCAATCTCCTTACAGAGGAAGAAAGATGAGAACCAAGAAAATGATTAATCCTCATGGATCTCAAAGTGTGGAAGTCGATTCGGTTGTGGTATCGATCGGGCAAGCCCCAGTTGTCACGGCTGTGGAGGGATCCTAAGTTGGTGTGGCTGGACCTTCCAAGTAACCAGAGGTCAGTATGGAGCCCTGGATGAGGGGTGAAACCACATAGAATCCTTCACGGTTACCTGCGCCATATTTATGGGTGGACATCGATGGCCAATTCACCGAGACCTTGACTGATTTCCACATAGAGGCCTATGAGAGGGCTCTTTAAGAAAATCACAACACATGAGGTACCGCATTCCACTCGCAACCAAATTTGATGCAGATAGCTCCAACCCTCATAGTCGTGAGATTCTAGATCACCTCTCCATCGATGCCTCTCTCGAGAGTGGTTCAACCATCAATGAGGGGTTACAATTTCGGTACCCTAGGTAGAGAAAACGAGGCCTCAACCCCAGTCAGTGCGAAGGGTACCTTACCCGAGATACCTAGGAGGATAAATTCAAGCTCGATCGCAAACCTCTTTCTCGGATCAGGGGCAAGGGGTGTTTTACTCAGTGCTATCCTTGACGCCAACATTTTTAATGTTTGAGCCTTCTCGAATGTTGAATCAATTTGGAGGACTGTACCTGGGATACAAGAGTCAGGGTAAAAAATGACCCTCGGTAGAAAATTTAACCTCTTACCTAATGCAACCACTATATTCCCACTCCTGGATGGTGGGATGCTTGCCTCACCCAGGATATATGGCTTCGCAACAAATGTATAAGTTTTCATCTTGCACTACTTCTCATTTGTCGTACCAACATATGGATCCGTAGATGGGATGGCTTGGTAGTGACAATGGTGATGCCTTGAACAGGGAATTGGATAGATTGATCAGGCCCTCGAGACACGTTGATTCTTCCCCTTTCAGCATGTGGATCATGTCTACTCGACGGGCGGTGGATATGAAGCCTCCAAAGGGGCTACCCACTCACAATGTAGACACAGACCCCAGGGAGTTGATACAAAATTTCCTTAGTCCTATGAACTCTCGACATTTCAATGAGCAACTGACCTGTAAACGTGTTAGAAGCTACATTCGAGGGAAGGCCCAAGAATGGTTCAACAAACTGGGAATAAGGTCCGTTTCATTCTTACAAGAACTTTGGGAAAGCGTTGCTGATCCAATTTATTCATAAGAAATAGTTTAATAAGCTTTGGCTTAGTTGTATCAAAGTCGCAAAAGAGTGGGAAAGTACTGAGGCATTATATCATTGATATGCGGATGAGAGTCTCGATGTTATAGATCGTACCTAAATGGTAGTCATCTTGGGTTACATGCAAAATATGAGTAATGTGGAGTTGTATAAGAAGTTGATCACCAAAACTCCAAAGACCCTACAACAGTTCCACGAGGTTGTTGAGTAGTACTCGGAGGTGGAGGAAACTGCTAAGAGGAAGAGAAATGGCGATACTCTGAAAGAAAAGGAAATGAGGCCTATTGATCATAGGGCAATGAAACCTGAGGATATGAGATCAAGCTTCAAGGTTGGAAAAATATTAGGAAAAAATCCTCTCAATTCATCAAGGGTTGTTGAAGGCTCCGCCTCCGATGAAGGATTTATCTTTGAGCACGGCATCGAGAAAGTATTGGGATACCACAAAAGATTATGGTCATGATACGGAGTAATGTCACTATCTTAAATTGAAGACTGAAAGATGTGCAATGGAGGGACTCCTTTGATATTGCGTGGCTCGACCACGGGCTCAGAAAGAGTCTTTGAAAGGAAGAGGAGAATGATGACCTCGGTGACCATACAAATGGAATCCCAATAAAAATGCTAATGCCGACAAAGCATTGTGGGATCAAGAAGGAGTGGAAAGAGAACGAGGTGAGGCGCAGCCCCAAGAGTAGGCCGTAGTAAATCAAGACAATAGAGGTGAGGGGAGTCAGGGAGATGTATATCGAGTGATCAGTGTCATTAATGACATCGTGAGTGAGAAATCCTCAAATACAATCATGAAAACTATTTCTTGATACATTCCCCTAGATGAACCACAACAAAAATGGCTTTGTCCGGATGAGACCATAACCTTCTCCAAAGTAGATGTAGTTCCTAACGAGACTCCTCATGTAGATCCCATGGTCATTCATGCAACGATTGAAAATTCCTATGTGAAGATGGTGTTGATTTATGATGGGAGTGAGATAGAGGTGATACTATCCATTTGTTTCGATCATTTAGATATTGGGCATCACAACTTGAAGAGGCCTGCTTTGCCTCTATCAAACTTCACAGGAATAATGATACTCCCCTTGGGGATAATCCCTCTACCTGTTCGAGTGACGAATGGCGATAGGGGTGTAACATTCGAATGTAGCATTACGGTGATTAATGCTCTCTCCCCCTGCAATGTAATCTTGGGAAGATTGTGGATGTGTCAAGCTCGATACTTTTGGTCTCCCTATCACCTGATGATGGAGTTTCCTACTAGAAAGGGAATAGCTGCTATTATGGGTGATTAGGAAATGCACATTAGTTGCATGTTGATGCCTTAAAGGAGGATAGAAAGGTGAAGGATGTAGCTTTGGTTCATGGAGAGGTCGGCCTAGTGGATACCAAAATGCTTCTAGTTTTATCCCCGGGAATGGTAGCTATGGGTAGAATGATTTCACCAGACATGAAGAAAGACTGAAACTCCTACTCGATAATTATGCTGATGTGTTCTCGTGGAGTATCTCAAACCTTACCGGATTAAAACAATAGTTGGCGGTCCATAGGTTAAATAGCAATCCCTTCATAAACCTATTAAGCAGAAGGGAAAAATATTTTCCCCAGAAAGGGAATAATATATAAAGAGGAAGTGAAGAAGCTCCATTAAGCTGAGGCCATCGATGAAGTGTTCTACCTGGGGTGGTTTGATAATCTAGTTATGGTCCCGAAGCATGATAGTTCTTGGCAAATGTGCATCGACTTTATGGTCCCTAACAAAATATGTTTGAAAGATAGCTATCCCTTGCCATCCATCGACAAACAGGTCGATGTGATAACGGGGTATCGTGTATCAGCATTTTTTTATGCTCATAAGAGCTGCCACCAAATTTTTTTTATGGAGGAAAATGATAAGAATAAGACGCCATTTATCATGAATGTTGGTACATTTGGTTATAAAAATGCCATTTGGTCTTAAGAATGCTAGTGCGACAAAAGGAAGATCATTTTTTTTAACTGGAGAATGCTCAATCGTTTGCTTGCATTGCCTGACATTTTATAAGATTTATCTTTTCAAATGCCTTCAAAATGTTTGTATTGCAAAAATGATTCTAATACCTTACATCACAACTTTAGTAATTGCCCAGAAATAGAGAAAATATGAAAAGCTGTAGATAAAATCTTCTCTATACAGTCTCGGGCTTTTTCCTTATTGTGGGATAGATTCTATTTCTATTGGAACTTAAACATCCCAAACAAAAAAGCCTAACATAATAAATATTATACCTTCCTTGATTACCTGGACCACTTGGTGTGATAGAAACAAGATCATATTTGATAATCAGAAACCAAATATTGATCCTGTTATAAAAACACATTTTTTTCTACTAAATGATATTCTCTTGAGTAAAAGGATCAAATGCTACCGGAACCTATCTAGTAACATCCCCAAACTCATGATACTAAAAGATCATCAGAAGAAAAAAGAAACAAGCATTATGAAATGGACATTTCCAGGAAGGTATAAATTGAACACAGATGTATCTGTGTTAAAATCTGGAACTGCATGTATTGGAGCCATAATAAGAAACTCCAAGGGATCAGTTATTGTGGCACAAGCAAAAAGGATACTAAATTTCTCAACTCTCCAAGTAGAGGCTTTAACATTAAAACATGGTCTACAACTGGCAGCACAACAGCACATTGAAGACCTCGAGATTGAAGTGGATTCCCAGATTTTATTGCACGTTTTGGAAGGGAAGACTGTAGAACCATGAACTTGTACTGAAGAAATCAGAGGCATCAAAACTCTTCTTCTGAGAATCAACTTCACACCGAAGCACATTTTCTGTGAAGCAAACAATGTAGTAGATGTTTTAGCAATGCTTACAAGCTCTACGCATGTAAATAATGTCTTTGATTTTGCAGGTTTGCCCAAGGAAATTCAAGGAAAGATCCTTCTGGATGCCTCATCGTTTCCATATATTAGGACATAGACTACTTGTTAATTTTTCTAGCATTCCGCGATGTAATAAAACTCTTAGTTCGTTTTATTTTTTCACTTGATCCGGGGTTCTCTAGAATATAGGTCACATGTATTTAGAACCTATAGTGTTTTTATCAGAGGTAAGGTATTAAGTCCCTCTCTTCTATGTACCTTTTTATTTTTTATTATTAAACATGTAGAGATCCGCCAAACCCCCCACCATCACATGTGGTATTCCTTTAAAAAAACAATTCTAGCACGACTCACCAGCGGTTGGTGGACAAAATTTTCAAGAGGTAGATTGGAAGGAATATGGAGATATATGTGGATGATATGATGGTGGAAAATAGGGATTATGATCAATTCTTGCTTGATATGGAGGTCACTTTTAATGAGTCTCGATGCTCTAAATAGAAGTTGAATCCGGCTACGTTTGTACGTGGAGTGGAAGCTGGAAATTCCTTAGGTTTCATGGTCTCCGAAAGGGGGATCGACGTTAATCATGAGAAGGTCAAACCTTTGATCAAAATGAAATCGCCACAAATGTTGAAGGATATTCAAAGGCTTACTAGGTCTCTAGCCACGTTGAGCCATTTTCTCTCAAAGGGTGTTGAAAAGCATTTGTCTTCTTTGATGTGCTGAGGAGGGCTAAAAAGTTTGAATGGAATGATAGATGCAAAAAGGCATTCCAGGCCGTGAAGGAGCACCTTCGAGTTTTTCCCACATTAATGAAGCCTTGGAGGGGAGAAACTTTGTATCTTTACATCTTTGCCTCTCCTTTGGTAATTAGTGTTGTGTTGGTGAAGGAGAAGGGGAACATCATCCGATCTACTTTGTTGGTAGAGCTTTGCAGAGACTTAAGACACGGTACACGATCCTCAAGAGATTGATTTAGTCCTATTTCATGCAACGAGGAGACTTCGATCATATTTCCAGGGTTATACCATCGTCCTGCTCACCAACCAACCTATCAGACAAATACTTTTGAAACCTAAGCTATCGACATGAATTATAAAATGGGTGAGAACATGATATCCCCTTTCAGCTAAGGGTGGCGATCAAGTTTAAGCATGCATATTTAATGTCGAAACGACAGAGCCCATCAAGATCAAAGAGTAGATATCGATTAAAAACCGTGGAAGCTTTACATAGATGGATCCTCGCACTTGGGGAGAAGTGAACCGAGTGTGTTTCTCAGTATCCCTAATGGCACATATTGTCCTTACACGTTGCATTTTGACTTCAAGGCCACAAACAACAAGGCTGAGTATGAAGCCCTGGTTACCGGCCTTCGACTGGCAAAAGAGCTTAAGGTCACAAATTGGGGAATATTCAGCGACTCCCAAATTGTGGTCTAGCTAGTCAAGGGGGAGTATGAGGCTAGGGAGCGAAACCTACATCGCTATATGGTAGTGGCAAAGCCTATGCTGGAAAATTGAAATACCTTGACACAAGGACCTTGAGAGATGAACCATAAGGAAAAAACCTGAAGAAAACTTGCTTTGTCTGATCTCAACCTTCAAACTCAAAGGCAATTGCTGATGGAAACATTGAGTAGGCGGAGTTTCAAAGAATAAATGATAATGGTGGTCAATGGGGAAGATTCTTGGATAACACATATTATGATGTACCTTCGAGACGGGACTCTTCCCGACAGAGCTGACAAGGCAAGGAAGATAAGGCTGAAAGATCCAAATATGTGATCCAAGAGGATGTGCTTTATCGGTGCATCTTCTTCGATGTGTTGCCCCTTATGAGACTGACTACCTGGTCAGAGAAGCCCATGAAGGGGTATGCGAAAGTCATCAGGGTGCTTGATCAGTGACAAAGAGACTCCTTCGAGTGGGGTATTATATGATAAAAATGTATGATGATGTTAATAAGCATATTCAATCATGCCACTAATGTTAGATGCATGTGCTGATCACTCATGTCCGGTGGGAAGAGATGACAAACACACATAGCTCGTGGTTATTTGACAAATGGTGGATTGACCTGGTCGGACCTTTTCTGGAGGCACTTGGGAAGTTTTGATACCTTATCATTTTCGACTACTTCACCAAGTGGGTCGAGGCTGGAGGCATTAACCAACATAAAGGGGAAGGCGGTAATTTTTTCTGCTGGAAAAACACAATTTGCAGATTTGACATCTATAAGGCCATCACAACTGACAATGGAACACGGTTTGTCCATGGCCCTTTCGAAAGTTGATGTCAGGTGTACAAGATTCGGAAGAAAGTAAGCAGTCTACCACCCCAGGCAAAAGGTCGAGTAAAGGTCACTAAACAAACCATTGTTAATGACATTAGAACGAGGTTCGAGAGGGCTGAAAGGAACTGGATAAATGAGCTACCCAGTTGTTCTATAATCTTATCGAACTGGATAAACGAGCTACCCAATGTTCTATGATTCAATTTGCTCCAGGAGATCTTGTCATGTGCCTTACGTGCTTCCCTTTTGGTTTCAGTTTAGAGTGGTTCATGGCCATAGATCAGTAATGCACATTTTTTCTATTGGCACTGAACCAATTCTTTTGTATTTTTCAATCATCTTAGTATATACTTGTTCTGATATGCTATAAATTCTGTAGTGTACTAGTTATGTGTTTTTGCTTGCTCATCGGTAAATTTCGCACATTTTCTCGCCAATTTATTATCAAATTCCAACTAATGATTGAGGGTTCTAGTTTCACATTGTAAAGCTTAGAAGGTTATGAGAAATGTTTCTGTATTTATTTTCATTGACGAGAATGATGAATAAATACAGTATACATGATAAGAACCAATCCCTTTGATTAAGGGAATGATATGTATCAAATATCTACTTGCCAATTATACAAGACATCTATACATGTTAACACCCCCCGCAAGCTCATGATCGGTCACGAACATGAAGCTTATCTCGAAGAGTAAGAAAGTGCTGATTTCCAACAGCCTTGGTGAAGATGTCAGCTATCTGGTCAAGAACACGAACATCGAACAATGAGATCTCTTGAAGTACTTGTTCACGAACAAAGTGATAGTCAATCTTGATGTTATTGGACCGCTGGTGAAAGACAAGATTCGCAAACAAGAATGTGGCACTGAGATTGTCGCATAGAGTATCGGAGGCCGCTCAACGGTAGCATGGATTTCATGTAACAACTGTTGCAACCAGATGAGTTCCTTGGTAGCAAAAGAAATTTCCCTATACTCGACTTCTGTACTGGACTAGGCAACGACCTTCTGCTTGCGAGATGACCAGCTGATAAGATTTCCACCGAAGTGAACAGCAAAGCCACGTTGAGACCGACAGTCAGCAGGATCGGACGCTTAACCGGCATTAGAGAAGACCACTAAACGAGAGTCACGAGCCTTCTGAAGAACCAAGCCGGAGGATAGAGTGCCTTTCAAGTAGCAAAGAATGCGCTTGACCGCACACCAGTGAGCTTTCGTAGGAGAGTGCATGAATTGGAAAACATGGTTCACAACGTAGGAGATCTTGGGGTGAGAGATGGTGACACTGCAGGGCACCTACAATGCTCTGATATAGGGCTGGATCGGGAAGAGGATCACCATCAGCGACTAACCGAGAGCCAGGTTCCACGGGTGACAAGATCGGTGAGCTCTTGACATATGTGTACGATCTAAGATGTCGCAGATGAACTTCTATTGTGAAAGTTGTATGTGCGAGACAGTGTGTGTGACTTTAACACCCAGGAAATGATGCAGATCACCAAGGTTTTCCAGAGAGAAGTCACGATGTAAGGAATGAATAAACTCATGAATGAACGATGCATGGGAGCATGTGATGATGAGATCGTCAACATAGATAAGTACATAGACCACATGAGAGGCATCATTTTGGACAAACAGTGAAGGATCAGATAGATAATTATTGAAACCATGGTGGAGCAAGGAGGCGGTGAGTTTGTGAAACCACGCCCTAGGAGCCTACTTTAGACCATACAGGGCCTTGCAAAGCCTGCAAACATGCGAAGGCTAGTCGGACGCAACAAACCCTTGAGGTTGCTCCATGAAGGCACTCTCAATAAGATCACCATCGAGAAAGGTATTGTTGACGTTAACCTTCCAAAGAGACCAACCACATGAGACAGCAGGGCTGAGAACAAGGCGAATGGCGGTAGGTTCAACAACTGGACTAAAGGTGTCAAAGTAGTCGACGCTGGCCTCCAGATGAAATCCCTTGGCAACCAAGCGCGCTTTATAGCTCTCTATCGAGCCATCATCTTTCTTTTTCAACCTGTACACCCACTTACAACCAACAACATTAGCTCCCAAGGAACGAGGGACTAGATCAAATGTATGATTACTCGTTAAGGCATCATATTCAAGCTGCATAGCATGTTGCTAGTTAGGGTCTTTAGAGGCTTGGTGAAAAAACTCCGCTTCAAGAGTAGCCGTGAGGGCAGTCGGAAGACGGTATTTTGTAGACATAAGAGCTTTGGGTTTGAGTGAGTTAGTGTAGAAACGGGTGGTCATTTGATGACTGGAGTTTTCAGGCGGGCGGAACCAACTGGGGGCATTAGGGTAGGATATAGGAGAGGGTGAGGGAGAAGGAGACAAAGGAAAGGATGGCGATGATGACTAAGGTTATGGCTCAAGTGAGGAGGGAGCCACCGAGAGAGGAGGATCAAAGTTGTGTGGAGGTGAAGCAGCGGGCTGACTTGACGCTAGTGATATGGCTGAGAGAAGTAGAGGAACGAATGAGGCATTATGGAGGGCATATATGGGGACTAAGCTGGGAAAATATGAAGAAAGCAAGCTGGAAGAGACGTGACTAGAGTAGGGGAAGGCAGACTCGTCAAACACGGTATATCGAGAGATATACGTGTGAGTGGTTGGGACATTATAATAGAGATAGCCTTTGTGTTTAGTGCTATAACCAAGGAAGATATAAGGCAAAGATCAATACTCTAGTTTGTTGGAGGTGTAGGGACGCTAAAATGGGTAACAAAGACAGCCAAAAGATTTTAGAAAGTTGTAGTCTGGGGATTTTCCGTGGAGACACTCGTAGGGGAACTTGTAACTCACCACCCCCATCGGATTGAAAATATTTTATTTGAGTGGAAAATTAAGTTTGGAACAGATTAATGAAAGCTTAACAATGGAAAACATTTGTGATTTTGCAGAAATGAAGTAAAGCCACGTGAATTTTGTGCAATCATCAATGAAACTGACATAATTCCGACAACAATTTGTGGAAAGTTCAGGGGATGGGCCCCACACATCAGAATGAATCAAATCAAAAGTTTTCAAAGAAGATTCAACACGACTAGGAAGGGGCAGTCAATGACTTATACCAAGTTGACAAGTGCCACAAATTGAATCCAATTTATTACAAGACATTGGTAATTATTTACTAGAAACTAGACGATGAAGAATAGACTCATGAGGATGTGCAAGCCGGTGATGCCAACATTGAAGAGATGTGCGCTTACTGAGACAAGCGACTGGGGCAGGACTGGAGGAAGTGGACATGGACATAGGAAGATGATGCGGGAGGTGATATAAACCGTTCTTAATAGTTCCCCTTAGAAGTGTCAGACCATGCGAGTTCTTGACAAGAAAAAAAATCCAAATGAAGTTCAACATAGACATTATTATCCCGAGAGAGTTAAGAGACACTAAGCAAATTTTTTGCAATATTGGGAACATGAAAATAATTACGCAAATGTAAGGGCTTAGCAGCATGATCAACATAATGCATAGAATGACCTAAATGAGTAATCGGGAGAGGTGTACCGTCTCAACATGAGGCTATAATTACCATTGTAGGTATTATGGAGACTGAGGTTGCGAAGGTCTGGCGTCACATGGTGAGTAGCTCTAGAGGCGACATACAAGGGGTCTTCAATGTTAGAGGGACCGATCATAGAAGCTACAAAGGCTGATTTTCCAGTGGTGGCACTCCAATGTTTCGCGGCGGCGTTCTGATTGGTTGCTGAAAACGCACGCAGATTAATGCGTTGAAAGCAATTTAATGCCTCATGCCCGGGTTTCTTGAATATTTGGCATTGTGGCCGTGTGCGATCAACAACGAGTTCACCGGACAAAGGCAAGTCACGGTCATATTTTTCAAGCTCACGCAACATGTGTTGTTGCCGAGTGCTGGAAGAATGGGAAGCAATGTTGGCATCGGGAGATTGCAGCACTTGAACATCTTCCTCCTGGTGGGACTCTTCCTGCAACAGAATTCCGAGTAGTTCGTCAGAGGATAGGGGTTCCACGCAGAGACAAGGCTGGTCGGAGAACTCTAAATTGTGAGCCGAGACCATGGAGGAGATAGCTAACGAGGTCGACATTAGAAACATCACAAAGGTATTCCTAAAGAGAGTTCGCAAGAGCCCGCTTCTTCTCAAAGTAGACGAGAACATGCAAAGAACCTTTCTGCAAGGTTTGTAGTTGCTATCAGAAATACATCTGTTGAACATTGGTCTGAGCGTGAAAAGTTTGAGCAAGAATCGCCCAGGCTTCAGCAGTGGTGGTCGCACGGGCGACGATGCCGAGAAGAGGTGTTGTAAGTTTGGAACGAATCCACAAAAGCACAAGTCGATCCTTCTCTGTCCAAATCGGGAGCTCCGGATTGGGAACTATATTGGCTGGGGTTCCGGTGGACGGATAGAGAGGATTTGAAGGAGGCACGACTGAAGTGGTGATAGTGACCGGTAGTGGAGTGTCATGGGCGAGGAAAGAATCCAGTCCGTAGGCTTTCAAAGCCGAATGAATGGTGTTGCGCCATAGGGAGTAGTTAGATCGATCAAGTCGAATAGCCAAGTTTGGAAAGTTGAAGCTAGGGTTTTGAGATTCAGAACCAGCAGAGGCAATCGTGAGGGTGTTGGCAGAGTTGATTGAGGAAGACATATTTAGATTGAGAGTTAGGCTAATACCATGTAACGCTTAGAAGGTTATGAGAAATATTTCTGTATTGATTTTGATTGACAAGAATGATGAATAAATACATTATACAAAATAAAAACTAATTCCTTTAATTAAGGAATTGATATGTATCAAATATTTACTTGCCAATTATACAAGACATCCATACATGTTAACACAGATTTAGATAATTTAGCAGGATTTGCATAGCAAGAATGATATATTTTGCATGTTGTTTTCGTGGATGTGTTTACTTGTCCAAAACGTTTGCTTCTCTCCTCTCACTACTTGTGCCTCCATGCATGTAGCATCCTGTGCCCTTATTAAGAATAGTTTTGACAAACTTATTACGCCTCATCTTTACACATTAATAATTAGTGTCCATCATCCAATCTAGTGTCTATTTATTTTTATTATTTCACGTGTCCACATTTGCTCCATATCAAAATCTCATTACTCTTGATATGATATGTATTTATGAGTAAGATAGTGAGATAACCTTTTATTTATTTTTTCTGTTTATTTTTATTTTTGAGCCCATCTTTTGAAAGACGATCTTTCCATAATCAATGTAAAGATCAATGTTTAACGTGCAAATTAGAAGAAATGAAGATATAATTTTTGAGTTGCATGAATCGGGTTATAAACTTTATAACTACTACACGTTGAATAATAATTTTTTAATATTGCAACTAAGACCTTTTGCCTTTTATTTTTTAAAATTAAACCTCATTTTTTCATAGACTTGTGGAAAGACGGTCTTTCCCAACACTTTGCCTTCATTTTTCTATAAACATAATATTTTTTAAACTGTTTATTAAACATAAAAACACTTTTTTTAGACATGAAAACTGCTTCAATTTATAAGTAATATTGTGGGAGGCAATCTTTTTTTTTTTTCTTAACTTTGACACACTTTCCATTTTTTATGTTTCTTTAAGATTGTCACATTTCTTTCATAACAACTAGTTGGAGTTTCACTGCGCGTTGCGTGGTTTATTAGATTAAAATATTTGTTTAATTTAAATGTAGTATTTACATTTACATTTCAAATTAAACTATAAATATACTTCATGTAATAGTAATTAAAAGAAGGCAAAACCTTTGGAAAAACCACGTTTCCATAGGTTTATGGAAATAAGGTGTTTAGTTAGAATAATAAAAAGGTAAAAGGTTTTAGTTGTAATGTTAAAAATTTATTATGCAACGTGCATCAGTTAAAAATTTTATGACCCTATTAATGCAACCCGAAAATTTTATCTCCATTTCTTCTAATTTCCCATTTTAACTTTGGTATTTCCATGGCTTATGGAAAGGCCGTCTTTCAAGAGACGGACTCTTAAAAGAATTATAAAGTAAGAGTAATCAATTTAGGTAGAATTTATTAAGAGAAAGTCTCCCGTTAAACCAACTAACAGTTAGACTAATCAAGAAAACTTTCATTTTAATAACTTTTTATGGCCAAACTATAAATTTTATGCAGAACTGTGGGTTGTGGATGGCTCCAAAACTCATAGTTGGAGGTTGATGAGAGAAGTGAAGGTACCTATCTTTAAAGGGTTCTATAACCACGACATTGCGTAACTGAATCAGGGCATTCATGGGATGGTGTTCTACAACTTACAAAATTCTAGTATCAAAGAAACTGTCAATGCTAGGACTGTTTACATCGAGCAGGATTTTCAATTCAGATCGGATTCGCAGCTTGTCAATCTAAGAGGCGCGTAGAGTAGAACCGATACATTTGATTATGAGTTTTCTATGTAAATACAACGTTTGCTTAGATATAGTGTTATCACATAACCAAGTTTGAGTATTCATTGAAGATTTAGCCGCCTTTATAATCTGTAGTAATCTTTTTCAATTAAATACAATGTCATACTTAGCGCTAACTAATTATCTCCACCAGACCCTTAAAACTTTTATTACAATCTTTCAAGCCAAAATCCCAACTTGTCATTAATACAAGGACAGTATTGTTAATATCAGATATTAAGATGAACAAATACATAGACCATCTAACAAGTCTCCCGTCAATTAATTCAATTTTATGGAGAAAGTTATATGGTTTGTGTTTTTGTTCATTTGTATTAAGATGAACAAATACAAATACCATAAAATTGAATTAGTATACTCTATAAATACTATAGAGTGATAACTTGTTAGATTCGTTGTTACATAAGGGAAAGTCTCAGGAAAGGCGGCCTTTCCATAAGCTTAAGGACAGTCCTCAGGGGCATTTGCCTTAAATTTTATAATTTTTTATAAAATTTAAATATTGTATTTTATAAGTTAAAACAAGTAATATTATGTATTTGAAGGTGAAAATATAAAAATATATGATATATAAAAATATTTTCAAAATTTTTAAATTTTGTATGTAATTTAAGAAATGCAATGTATAAGGTAAGAAATAAGTGGCCTGTCCATAAACTTATGGACAGGCCGCCTGTCAGGAGACCCACTCTTTTCAAAATATCAACTTTTTATAGGTTTTAATTATTCTTAATAAAATATATTAAGGATCAAACATTTTTTGAGCCAACTACTAAAAATCAAAGTGTACATGTTGAATTGAGGCAGAAGGAGTACCTTTCTATTATTCTAATTAAATCTCGTTTTCCCATAAGATTAAGCAAATACGGTTTGCACCCAAAACTTAACCTTAATACAATTGCAACTAAACTTGATATATGATTAATATTATGAGCTTCCTATTATGTTTAAGTAAATTAGTTTTATATATTCTCTTGAAAGACGGTATTTTCAAAAGTTATGGAAAGATCAAGGTTTAAACTGCAAATTAGAAGAAATCAAAATAAAATTTGTGAGTTATATTAATTGGGTCACAAACTTATAACTAGTACATGTTTCATTACAAATTTTTAATAATGCAACTAAAACATTTTACCTTTCTATAATTTCAATTCAATCCCATTTTTCAATATACCTAGGGAAAGACGATCTTTCCCAAAACTATTCCTATATATAATTCTAATTAATAAAGTAACTTCATTTATTCAGAATTTGAATATTACTTACAAGGCGGTAGACATTAATTAATACTCATAAGTTAAAATTTAGGCAAATTCTTGGGAAAGACAGTGTTTCCATAACCTTATGGAAAGACGGAGTTTAATTAGAAGAATAAAAGGTAAAATGTCTAAGTTGCAATATTAAAATTTATTATCCAATGGGTAGTAGTAATAAAGTTTATAACCCGATACATGCAACCCAAAAATTTGATTTCCATTTCTTCTATTTTACATTTTAAACCTTGGTCTTTTCATGATTTATGGAAAGTCCGCCTTATAAGAGAAGGACTCTAAATTTTTCCTTAAAAAAATAAATTAAAATTAAATACATAAAAGAGAAGACGGAAACACTACCACCAGACCAGTGCATCCATCCCATAGCACAAACACATTGCTCTGTTTCCATATATTGGTTCTACAGCTATGAGCTACAAGCACTCCTGCCGATGGGCTTGTGAGCTCTAACAGACGACCTATAAGAATGATGAGCCATGCCTAAATTAATCCTAACCCTAAAAGGTCTCGATGAGATGATGACTCAGCAGCAGTATAACCAAGATTTATATCATCTGAACGGGCACTAAATTTAAATTTGAATTATGCTAGCGGTCAAGGTGCACCCATCCTTGAGTACAAGAAAGCCCCATTCCCTACAAAGAGTGTCGCTGTTAAAACCGTTCAAGCCTGCATACAATGACACAAACACCACAACAACATTCACCACCAGCCTTTATAGCCCAAGAAAGGTCGAAGTTCCCAGTGATATGGAGCCCTGGATCAATTGTAGCAGGCTTGGCCTTTTTTTCCTCTACAAGATTGGAAACTGAACTTCTTCGCGCACAATTGCATCTTAATTTACACAGCCATGGTACGCTTGCCGAAAAATCAGCTGTAACAAAGCCCTTCTGTTCTTAGTGTAGGTGTTACGGAATTAGGAATTAGTAATATAGTTGTTATGGAATTAGTGTTAATTAGTATTAGTATTGGAATTGGATTTTGTATTCCTACCATAGTTGTACTTGTATTCTGTTAAGCTTCTCCTAACTAGGATAGGTCTCCTGTACCTCTATATAATGTATCCTGAATTCATGAATAGAATACAGATTATTACCCTTATTTCCTACATGGTATCAGAGCCTAAAATTCTGAAACCTGAAACAGAAAATTTTCCGCTGCCCTGATCTTTCCCGAGCCGCCGCCGTCCGCCGCCACGCGCCGCCGCCGAGCCCACGCGCTACCGCCGCTGCACCAGTGCCGCCGCTGTCCGCCGGTTTCCGATGACGCCCGTCAACAACGTTCGCTGCTCGAGTTTTTGATCCGTTGCCGTTAGCTTCCGACCGACGCCACGCGCCGCCGTCTTCACGCGCCTGTGCTCCGCGCGCCTGTGTCCCCTTCAGCAATCCGGTTCGCTTCGGGTTTTTTTTTTGGCTACTTATTATCTTATTATCCATTTGATTGCCATTTGTGTTATGGCTACTTTCGCCGGCGTAGTGACGTCGCCGCAAGGGTTTGCGGTGACCGCCTCCTCTGGCTTACCTACACGATCTGATTTTGGTCTTGCTCTGTCGGACGACCAATGGAGTACGACCATACATTTATTTAATCAGTTTGATTCATTATCTGACCATGAGTCCGGTAAGTCTACTTTACCTTGGATTCTTGATTCGGGAGCCTCATATCACATGACTGGTGACAAAGGTTCTCTTACTGATATTACTACTGCTACCAACACTGTCAATGTTATACTACCTGATGGATCTGTATCGTCTGCTACACAATATGGGTCTATTTGTTTTGGTGATGTCACCCTTCCTCATGTGCTCTACATACCTACTTTGCGATGCAATTTATTATCATGTTCTAGATTGTTATCTGCCCTAAAATGTCTAGTCTTGTTTACTGAAAAATATTGCATTTTACAGAAAATCAGTACGGGGATAGTGATTGGCGTGGGTGAACAGAAAGGGGGGGTTTATTGGCTTCGTCTGTTGGATACTCGCCTTCGTCCTCATATCCTACAATCTATTCCGACAGTTGCTTCGGTTTCTTCATCTGATTTATGGCATCAGCGTTTTGGTCATCCATCATCCACGGTGTTGTCTTCTATTCCTAATCTTGATTTTAGCACCAATAATACTACTATACCTTGCTCTGTCTGTTATAGAGCAAAGCAGACTAGGCACAGTTTTCCATTAAGTTCTACACATGCTACTGCATTATTTCAATTAGTACATTGTGATGTTTGGGGACCTTATCGTACTCCATCCTCTAGTGGTGCATTTTATTTTTTGACAATCGTAGATGATTATTCCCGAGCTGTTTGGGTTTATTTGTTAGTAGCTAAATCTGAAGTGGCTTCTAGATTTTTAGAATTTAGTGCTTTAGTCAGGAACCAGTGGGGTAAAACAATCCAACGAGTTCGGGCTGATAACGGCACTGAATTTTTGCCTCTCCGATCTCACTTTGCTGCATCTGGGATTATTTTTGAGACATCTATGGTGGATACTCCGCAGCAGAATGGTCGAGTTGAAAGAAAGCATCGTCACTTACTCAATGTGGCGCGAGCTTTACGGTTTCAAGCCAATCTTCCTATTGACTTCTGGGGAGAATGTGTTCTTACTGCTGCCTACCTGATCAACCGAACACCGACACAGCTTCTCAATGGTCGTACTCCCTTTGAGTTACTTTATGGACAGGCGCCAAATTACTCTTTTTTACGAGTATTTGGATGCTTGTGTTTTGCTGCTCGTGTTCCAAGATACCGTGACAAGTTTGCACCAAGAAGCCGTCGGTGTTTGTTCCTTGGTTATCCTGCCGGAAAGAGAGGTTATCGTCTTCTCGACTTGGACTCCCGAGTTATCTTTAACACTCGGGATGCTGATTTCTTTGAAGACCAGTTCCCGTATTCTGCATCTCCGCAATCCACTTATACAGATGAACCTGGCGGCGTCACCACTGCACCGCCGGTTTCTTCCTCCTACCCACCGGAACCATACGACTTTTCCGATCAACCGCCGGCCGCCCTTCCGTCAGTCATTACTGACCGGTCAACACCGGTCAACTCCGACCGGTCAGCTCCGGTCAACTCCGGCCGGTCAACGCCGATCAACGCCGGTCGGTCAATGCCGGTCAACGCCCAGTCAACGCCGATCAACACCCGGTCAACGCCGGTCAACTCCTGGTCAACGCCGGTCAACTCCGGCCGGTCAATGCCGGTCAATGGGCGGTCAACACCGGTTAACACCAGCGAGTCAGCGCGGGTCAACGCCGGCGGGTCAACGCCGGTCAATACCGGCGGGTCAACACCGGTCAACGTCGGTGAGACAACGCCGGTCAACACCGGTGGATCAGCTCCAGTCAACGCCGGTGAGACAACGCCATTCAACGGCGTCCAACTAATTCCGGCCACCGCCGGCGTCCCACCGCCCCCCGACGCCGGTCCTCCTCCGCCTGCTACCCATAATCCACCATCCACCAGACAGAGTGTTCGTGCTCGACGTCCACCACCGTATTTGGCTGATTATGATTGTGATGATTCTACTTGTGCTCTTGTTACTGAAGACCCCCCCTCTTCGACTACGTTCCCCCATACGTCATCACTATCCTCAGGTGTTCTCTACCCTCTTACTGATTATGTGAATTGTGATAATTTTTCTAGTCTGCATACTAGATTTTTGGGTGCTGTAACTTCTAGTGCAGATCCCACTACTTACTCTGAGGCTTCCCGTCATTCTTATTGGCGAGATGCTATGGTTGCGGAGCTCACTGCCCTAGAGCGCAATCAGACTTGGACTTTGTCTCCTTTGCCTACGCATAAAAAGGCCATTGGTTGTAAATGGGTTTACCGAACGAAGTTTCGCTCTGACGGTACCATTGAACGTTACAAAGCTCGTCTCGTGGTTCTTGGAAACCGCCAGATTGAAGGAATTGATTACACAGAGACTTTTGCTCCAGTCGCAAAGATGAGTTCCGTTCGCTTGTTCCTGTCCGTTGCTGTTATACGTGGTTGGGAATTGCATCAAATGGATGTTCATAATGCTTTCCTGCATGGTGATTTACATGAAGAAGTGTTCATGCGACCCCCACCTGGCTATGTGGTTCCGCCTGGTCAGGTTTGTCGCCTTCAGAAATCTCTTTATGGTCTTCGTCAAGCTCCTAGGAATTGGTTTGCTAAACTGGCGCAGGCTTTACGGACATTTGGTTTTGTTCAAAGTAAGGCAGATTATTCTTTATTTGTCTTTTCCAGTGGATCGCAGTCTTTACATGTTCTGGTTTATGTGGATGATTTGGTTATTGCTGGTAGTTCTTCTTCGCTCATCTCTACGTTCAAGAAATACTTGGGTTCTTGTTTTCACATGAAGGACCTTGGTTTGCTTAAGTATTTTTTGGGCATAGAGATTGCTAGAAGACCGGAGGGGATGTTTCTCTCGCAAAGGAAATATGCTTTGGACATTCTATCTGATACAGGTTTAACTGCTTCTAAACCAATTGATTTTCCGATGGAGCAACAACATGATTTGGCACGTATTGAAGGTCCAGCCTATCATGACCCGGAGCAGTATCGCCGCTTGGTTGGGCGTCTGATATATCTAACTATTACTCGTCCTGAACTTAGTTATTCAGTTCATACTCTTGCGCAATTCATGAAGTCTCCTTGTGTTCCTCACTGGCAAGCTGCGGTTCGTGTTTTGCACTATCTGAAGAGTCATCCTGGTCAAGGTTTATTTCTTTCTTCTCGTAGTACTCTCCAATTGACTGCTTATTGTGATTCGGATTGGGCCGCCTGTCCTATTACTAGGCGTTCCTTATCCGGTTATTTTGTTATGATTGGTGATTCCCCGATTTCCTGGAAGACTAAGAAGCAACCTACTGTTTCTCGGTCTTCTGCTGAAGCAGAGTATCGTGCTATGGCAGTTGCCTGCTGTGAGTTATTATGGCTTCGGTCCCTGTTGAAAGACTTAGGGGTTTCGCACACTTTTCCTATGAAATTGTTTTGTGACAGTCAATCAGCCATTCACATAGCAGCCAATCCGGTTTTCCATGAACGTACTAAGCACATTGAAGTTGATTGTCATTTTGTTCGAGATCTTGTTCAATCTGGTGCTATTGTTACTCACCATATTCGTACGGTTGACCAACCCGCGGATTTGTTCACTAAAGCTCTCGGTCGTAACCAGTTTCATTCCTTACTTGGCAAGTTGGGCATTTCTGATCCGCATGCTCCAACTTGAGGAGGAGTGTTACGGAATTAGGAATTAGTAATATAGTTGTTATGGAATTAGTGTTAATTAGTATTAGTATTGGAATTGGATTTTGTATTCCTACCATAGTTGTACTTGTATTCTGTTAAGCTTCTCCTAACTAGGATAGGTCTCCTGTACCTCTATATAATGTATCCTGAATTCATGAATAGAATACAGATTATTACCCTTATTTCCTACAGTAGGAAAACCCAAAAAAATCCCAAAAATATGGGAAAAAATCACGAAATACAAAATAAATAAGCATAAATACTGCAACCATGTATCCAACTCAAAAGGCATAAATGGTATGAAAGCAGTCACAGTTGAGGGAGTTCTATTTGATCAAAATACCGCAGTCACAGTTGAGGGAGTTCTATTTGATCAAAATACCGCAGTCAAAACCTCAGATGCATTAGTTGGTTGTATAAGAAAACCAGATGAAGTGTTTTTTTTGTTCAATTACTAACCCGATCAACTCCCACAAGTCGATTATCAATACCTCTACTAAAATTCCACAGCATGCCACCAGTTTTTACACCAAAATACTTTTGAAAAGATTCCTGGAAAAATGGAACGGGCACAAGCAGAGCCATCGTATAATCATAGTTATGACTATGATTGGTGGCAACAACTAGGTCACGAAGAACGGTGGTATTTTTACAAATTATAGGAACTATTCACTATTTACACTAAAGTTTACAGTGTCAAGGCTTTTACAGTTTTACATGATCTACAATAAAATGCTACACAGATTCAGATGATGCAGTACATTTGAGTTAAAGATAAAAGGACCTAGATTGTAACTTTAAAATGAAATTATAATATAATAAATTAGTTGGTTAGACCTTGGAAATCCTACGTAGTTGACCACAGTTTCTGATTTGCCTTCTTTTCAACTTCTCCTCCAAAACATGGCCAATGCCAGGAAGTGATTTAATAGGAAGTTCGTGTAGATAGTTGTCCATCTAAGGCCATGGGCAGTGGTAGAGACCGCTACCGGTCTCTTACCAATTAAATATATTATTTTTCTCTCTCTCTCTTCCACCTCAGCTTAAGAGACCACTTAAGAGACACCCTCTTTTTTTCTCCACAATGGTTAAGAGACCACTGTACACTATTCATGGAACCCACTTGATTTTCTCTATCCTACTCATTAATTTGACCATTACATATTATTTTAAATAAATTTGTCCACCAAAATAAGTTTAAATATTTAAATTTAAATTCGTTACAAAATTTAAATTCGTTACAAAATTTAAATTCATTTTAAAATTTAAATTCGTTTTTAAATTTAAATTCGTTTTAAAATTTAAATTTTGTAACGTTTTTGAATTTAAATTCGTTTTCATATTATTTTAATATAATGTTTAAATATTTAAATTTAAATTCATTTTTTAAAATATGTTAAATAATTTGTTTTTCCCGTTCTTGTCAATACGATACTTCAGTGTAAAAAATAAAATGAATTTCAATTTTTTTGAAGAAACTATTAAAACGAAATTAAATAAATAAATATTATGAGAATTCATTTTTTCTATAAAATAATATGGAAACCATAAAAAGTGAATCCGTCTCCCGTGGATGTAGCCAAATTTGGTGAACCACGTAAATCTGGTGTCTTGTTATTTTCGTTCATATTTTCTGTTCTTTCTCCATTCCGCACAACAGTGCGAAAAACCAAATATAACAATAATTAATTTGACCATTAAATATTATTTTAAATAAATTTGTCCACAAAAAATAAGTTGAATGTAAAATTTAATATAATTATTAAAATGAAATAAAAAAATAACTAATAAGATAATTCCATGTTTTTAAAATTATATAAAAACCATTAAAATTGAAAAAATCAATTGTAACAACTATAAAAATTACAGACAATACTAAATAAAATATTGATCTAGTCCGACCAATTATTACAATTTGAAAATCAAAAATATATTAAATTTTGAATTCTTAAAAAATTGGAAAAAAATGAAAAAATAAGAAAAAATACGATAGGGACACGTGTCGCCACCAGAATGGGACACGTGTCCCATTAAAAAATTTCGCAGCATCCGTTTTATGTTAAAAACGTTGCGGACACGTGGCCCAATCCCTGGGTGACACGTGTCCGCAACAAAATTTTTTAAAAAAATAATGGAGGCTGAGTGGGACACGTGGCCCACTCAGGGGGCGACACGTGTCCCACTTTGGTAAAAAAAAGTGGCGCGCACAAAGGCTGGTATCCAAAGGCTCGCACAAAAAAAGTGGACCACGTGCTTGTGTCAGGCCAATGGGCTGGAGACCGGGCTCTTAGCAAGAGCTCGGTTGGCGGTCTCTTAACAAGAGACCGCTTAAAAGACCACCACTGTGGTAGTTTTCGGTCTCTTAAGCGATCTTTTAATTTTAAGAGACCACCACTGTCCATGCACAAAAACAAGAACAGGGACAGATAATACAAAGAGTACTTTAAAAAAACACAAAGATTTTAAAAATCTACAGAGGTGGGTCACAGTCTCCACCAAAAGTGAGCAAACTCACTGGGACCATGTAGAAAACGTATGAAAAAATGTTGCCAGACTAAATAAAGTCACCATGGAATAATGTCAGTGGCAATAAATGATATTATTTAATTCATACTGCATTAAGAGAAATTTTGAAGGAATAATTTTGGAGGTATGGATATGATTGCTTCGCAACATGCTAAAATTAATACTCCCTCCATTTTTTTTTCATTGACACATCTCTTTTAGTGTTAGAATTGAGGAGATGCTAAATGAGTGGATGAAATTGAATTGAAAGAAGAGAAAGTAAAATGAGTGGATGTAAAAACCTTAAACTTGCCCAAAATAGCAAGTGCCAATTAAAAAAAAACACCACTTTTAGTAAGTGTGCCAATGAAAAAAAAACGGAGGGAGTACTAACTCTGTTTCTCTATTTATGTCCATTTTTTTCTGATATTTTTTCAAGGTTTGTTTGACCATTAATAACTTTTGATAATAGATTATAAAATTTATTTTTAAAAAACTACACGTTACGGAGAATTCAAAAATATCTCACATAATGTCCATTACTATACATGACAAAAGTTATGGATGGTCAAATATGACATGAAAAAATTACTGATTAAAGGGAGCCATAAATAGAGGATAGGAGGGAGTATGCTTTTAGCTAAATAGTGACTCAAAAAAAGTAGAACTCAAGGTTAACATGTTGTCTAGAAAGTTATAGTGAAACAACATTTGTACATCAGGGAATATGGATGATGACATGCTTGATGAAAGGCATGCATTCAGGAGGGGGTCAAACATGCAGCTGGAATGATGGATACAAAAATTGATGTCTCGAAAGCACTTACAAGAAGCTAGCAGAACATTTTCTTCTTGATATCCTTCACCAGGACCCTCAAAAAGTTCTACTCTCTTGTTCTCGAGAGTGCTTGAATATCTAGAGCATGAACCAAATAAAAATTACATTAATGACATACCCAGACATGAGTAAATGCAAATTTCTGATTGCATAATGGGCATCGAATGCAAAGACGATTGCATTCACGTAGGAAATGGAGACAACATATTCTTCCAACAATGATATGAAACAACATTAATATGCAGAAAGAAGTTCTGACATTTGCTGGTCTACAGAATTCCATATTCAGGTCCTTTTGGGAGAATAGGTACTTCAGGTTCTTATGATCGGACATTACTTCGAACGTGACACCATATAAGTAATGTCACCATTTCTTTAAAGCAAACACCACTGCAGCTAGTTCTATGTCATGGGTGGGGTAATTCTTTTCATAAGGTTTCAAATTCCTAGATGCATAAGCAATCACGTGGCCCCTTTGCATCAATACACACCCTATACCTTCTCCTGAAGCATCGGTATACAATATGAATCCATTCTTTCCGTCAGGTAGGGCAAGAATTTGGGCAGAGGTCAGACGCTTCTTCAATTCCTGAAAAATGGATTCAGTCTTCTCATTCCATTCGTACTTAACTCTTTTATGAGTTAAGCATAATAAATGGGATGCAAGCTTAGAGAAGTCTTTAATAAAATGCCAATAGTACCCTGCTAGTCCAAGAAAACTTTGGACTTCAGTACTATTGTTTGGCACTCTCCAGTTTAGAACTGTCTCAACTTTAGATGGATCCACGAATATTCCTTCCTTGCTAATCACGTTCCCCAAAAAGTTCACCTGGTTTAGCCATAATTCACATTTTCTAAACTTGGCATATAACTTGTGCTCCTTAAGCAGTTGTAATACTTTCCTTAGATGCTCTTCATGCTCCTACTGAGATTTGGAATAGTCCAGTATGTCATCGATGAAGATGACAACAAACTCTTCTAAGTATGGCCGAAATACTCGATGCATGAGGTCCATAAAAGCAGCTGGTACATTGGTCACCCCAAATGGCATTACTAGGAATTCATAATGACCACATTGAGTATTGAAAGCTGTCTTGGGTATGTCTTCCCCCTTTACTCGCAACTAGTAGTACCCTTGTCGTAAATCCAGTTTGGAAAATACAACTGTTCATTGGAGTTGATCGAACAACTCCTCAATAAGGGGAAGGGGTATTTATTCTTAATCGTCACATTGTTTAAGCCTCGATAATAGATACACATCCAAAGAGAGCCATCCTTATTTTTAACAAACAATACCGGGGCTCCCCAAGGAGGGGTACTCGGTTGAATGAATCCTTGAGTCAACAAGTCTTCAAGTTGAAGCTTCAACTCCTGCAGCTCTAACGGCACCATACGATATGGGGTTCGAGAAATAGGTGCGGCCCCAGGTACCAGATCAATGGTAAACTCGGTCTCCCGTTCAGGAGGTAAATTTACGAGTTCCTCTGGAAATACCTCAGGGAAGTCTTGGACCACATTTATATCTTCTTATTTTAACTGGTCTATTGGCTTATTTAGGATATAAGCCAATTCCAGTCGCTCTTTTGCAAATCATTCGTCGAGCCTTGACTCCAGCAACTACTAGTGAGGAGAATCTTTTCCTTCCCACATCCACTTCAATCGGAGGTTCCCCTGGTCGACACAGCTTAACTTCCTTCGTATGACAATTTAACTGGGCGTGATTTTTAGCAAGCCAATCCATTCCAAGTATTACCTCATCGCTCTTTAAGGGTAGATCAATTAGGTCTATGGGTAATTCCCTATGCCCCACGTTTACCCTACAGTTTCTACATACTCGTCCAGTTAGGATTTTAGCATCCTTTGTGGGAGTGCTAACTTCCAACTTATAGGGTAAGTTCTCTATCTTATCTTTCACATTTTCAAGAAAGGAATAACTAGCAAAAGAATGAGAAGCACCAGGATCTATCAAAACTTTACCTAGTTTACCCAAAATAGAAAGGGTACCTTCAATGACCTCAGTCGAATCCGGGGCTTCATTATCTTCCATCGCGTAAACACGAGCTTGCACCCTTGGTTGGCTTCCCCCACTTACTCCTCCTTTCTGAGCCAGTTTGACAACTGACGGCTGAGACCCCATGGTTTGAGACGAGTGACTCGGCGGAGCTAGCGGGCATTCTGATATTATATGTTCAGAACTTCCACACCTTAGACACTTGTTTGCCTTCTTCCAACAATCCTTCTCCTCATGGTTTCCCTTTCCACAGTGCGTGCAATGAACCCGAGTCGTTCCTCTCGAAACGATGCTCGAGTTCTTTGACATGGCCAAAGGTCGATGTATGTCTCTCCTAGGGACTTTGTTTTTCTCAAAGTTTATTCCCAGTGAGCCTGGAGTGTATACCGACTGGAACTTCACAATTTTTCTTCTTGATTGATGCATGGCTCGTAAAGCATTTTTAGTTTACTTCACTCTGCAAGCGGATTTGATGGCTGCAGCATAACTGTTCTGATAGGTCGGGGCTAGGGCATCCTTCAATTCCAGCCTTAACCTTTGGATAAATCTCCTCTTGCGTTCCTTGTCAGTCGAGACCATCTTCTCTGCAAATTTAGAAAGACGAGAAAACTTTGCCTCGTACTCGGTTACACTCATCAGTCCTTGCTTCAAGTTTATGAATTCCGCTTCTTTCCTCTCGATAACTAGAGGTAGACCTGGCAAACGGGTCTCTTCGGTTGGATACGGGTGAGACCCAATCGGTTCGGGTATGATTCGGTAGATTGTTTTATCTTCGGGTATCGGGTCTTGATCGGTTTTGTTCAGGTTCGGATGTCTTTCGGTAGTTTTGTAAAATATCCGAACGGGTCGGGTTTGGTGCTAGTTGTTTCAATTTCAATACAATTCGGGTATCATTTTTTTGAATCGGGTTCGGATCAAATTTGGCTTAGGTTGTTTCGGTTTCAGGTACAATTCAGTTTTACATTTTTTTAATCAGGTTCGGATCGGGTTTGGTTTGAGTCAATTTAGTTTTGGTACTTTTCGGGTACATTCTCTTTCGGGTCGGGTTTGGTTGGATTCCAATATATTCAATCCAGGTCTTGTTCAAATAAACATAGCAAATTGTCATTATAATGAACATAAAATTTTAATATATTAATTTTGTAAAATACTTTAGCTGAACTAATCTATTATATATATATATATATAAAATTTTACTAGTCACTTTTTTAATGTATACTTTCAATTTTTTGAAATGAAAAATTATTTCTTTTGTAAAGAACATGACATTTATGCATATTGCAAACATTGATATGTATACGTTACCGCATAAAGATTATATAAGTATGTAAGAATAAAATAGAATAGTTTGTATTTATTTTTTTTCTATTTTATGTTGTCGATCATAACTCACAAAACTCCTAACTTTCAAGTTATGATATATTAGTATATATATATAGTAGTTCTCCTGATAGGCGGTCTGTCCATAAGTTTATAGACAGACCATTAATTTTTTACCTTATACATTCACATTCAAATACATATTATTACTTGTTTTAACTTTAAAAATATAATATTTAAATTTTTTAAAAAAAACTTACAACATTTAAAGTAAAAATCACCGTGAACTGTCCATAAACTTATACAGTATTTAAATTTTATAAAAAAAAACTTACAATTCATGATTGCTTGCGATACATTTTAAAATATTAGCATATTAAATTAAGATAAGAAAATATTCATAGAAAGACATACTCATTTTTTCTTAATTAGGTGAAATATTAGTATATTACCAATAAATCCCTTTAGAACTATTTAACTTTACATAAACAGTCTTGGCCGACTTTATATAGAAATTAAATATCCCCTATTTACTAATTATAAATTATGAGTCTCATAAACAGTCTTGGCCGACTTTGTGCACAATCATTCATTCAAATTCAGAATGTGGAGTTTGCGGATTTCTACTACTCCCTCCATCTCATTCAAATATGCACATAATCTTTTTTCACTCAAAGTTGTCAAACTTTAACCATATATTTGAATAGATATATGAACAATAATATTATCGTATGACATGATACTTATGTTTTTCATATGCTATGGAGGAGTAATTATACTAATTAAGCATATTTTAAATTTAAGCATTAGAGAAAAATAGATCGTAAATGCAATATTATTTTAGATGTAATTTTATATTCTTACAAAAGAATTGGATGATTGAAAACATTGATTTAAAATATTTTTCAACATTTAATGAAAATAATTTTTCCGAAAGAAAATAATAATAACGAAAAGTTAATATTGTATGAAAGTTTTTCTAATAATAAATAAAATAACTAATCAATATTAATTTTAGCTTATAAAATAATTTTAAATTAATAATTTACAATTTTCTTTTATTTAATACATATTATACTCTTAAAATAATTTCATCTATCTATGCTATTAATACACATTTTAAATTTATAAATTTAATTTATTATGTGATATTTTAATATTAAATAACATATCAACACTGTTTATAATCGTAATGTTATTTTCAACTAAATATGACCAAGTTAAAATTTTAGACAATAACAATTGTAACATACTATTCAATCATATTCGGGTCTTGTTCGGTTTGAGTTAACATTAATCCGGATGTCTTCAAATTTGGATTAACATCACTTCGGTTCATTTCGAATCGAGTAGTAGTTGGGTATGATTAGGTTTCTTTCATGTACGGGTCCTTTTTGGGTTCAGATTCAGCTTCGGTCCAAGTGCGGGTCCTTTTTGGGTTTCGGTTCAGGTTCGATTCGGGTTCAGGTGTTATTCGAGTTTGGATCCCATCAGGTCTGGCAATTTAAGTTTGGGTACGGTTCAATCGGGTGATTTTGGTTTCCGGTTATTAATTGGGTCTCACTATTTGGATATCGGTTCGATTCGGTTCGGTTATTTATTACCAGATTTTGGGTTCGGATATATTTTGCCAGGTCTAACTAGAGGTGGAATGAACTTCTTCTTAAACTCCCTTTCGAAATTCTTCCAGGTTCTGGGAGTTTCTTCCATGTCCCACTTCCTTTGTATTATGTTCCACCAATCTAGTGTGACGCTTTCTAATTGGAATATAGTGAAATTCACCTTCCATCCATCCGTATATCCCAAGGCTCGGAAGGTTCGAGCCATCGTTTTGATCTAATTTTCGGCAACTTCATCATCCGGGTCGCCATTGAACCTCGATGGATGAAACTTTTGGAATCGTTCCAAGGCCGCATCCTCCGTCTCTAGTCTATGACTTCGATCCCTGACCGGAGATTGAGCTCGATTGTCCCTCTCTATTATGCGGCTCAAAATTTTGGTAACTTGACTTGTGAAAAATTCCATCCCAGTGGTTGGGGGATTCTGTCCCGCGGGTGAGTTTAAACTTTCTCCTTGGTCCCTTTCTATTGTCCTATACTTAAAAAGTTAGTTCCATGGATTGAGCCAATCCTCGTTTAGTTTTATAGCCAAAAGATTATAATTCACAAAATATTTTTATAACACCACAAAAATTTTACTGTAGTTATAGCTTCATCATAAGATATTTGCAATAATTTTTATAGTCCTCTAGCGTCGTCTTTCGGCGTGAAAAATTTGGGACTCGCTTCTTGTTCTAATACCTATCTTGCAAACAGTTAGTATCTTAGCTGTAAGGTTTCCCCCAAAAGTTGGCTTCCAATTTTTAATCGACTCTCGAATCCTTGGTGGAGTCACCTCCTTCTTCTTTCTCCGCTCTAGGGTATGCTTGGTCCATTAAATCATCCCGCAACGTGGTGAGAAATTGCTCCATCGTGCCTCGAGTCTCTCTAATATGCCTCCAACGTGCTTCCGTTGGTTTTCGACGATAGGCGGTCAAACCTCCCTATAGCTCCAGGGTATTTACCAGGACCGAGCCTACTTCTCGGATGGTTTCTTGTTATTCGGCATGCCATTGCCCGAGCTCCCTACATCTTTGGTTCTCCAGTCGATGGTTTTCGGCGACCGCTGTGTTTGCCCTTGCTTCTTCTGCGTTTACACGCAGGTACTATTCCCACATTGCATCATTCATCAACTTTCCATGGGTCTCGAGGCTAAAGACCCTGTTGATTAATTCCACTCATTCCATAATTAAAGCGTGTACTACCCAATTTGGATAGGCGTGAGTTTCCACCCACTGAGAATCGTCAACAATTTCTGCCCAAGGAAAGAACGCCTCCGGGAAGGCCCCAGTATATCTTTTTACCTCAATGACCTCTTGAAAAGTATTACTTGCGATTTCTACATTATTGTCCATCTATCGAAATAGCAAACTTGTCAGTTTGATAATTTATACACAACTAACTCTCCTTACTTTATTCATAATTCATTTAATTTCCTCTAGAATATTTTTTAAGGTAAGTATGAGTTTGCCTTTACTTAGTTTGAGAATGCTCTGATACCACATTTGTAACACCCCAAACCCACGTATAGTGTCGGGTCGGGTTTGGTCGTGTTACCGAAAATGATAATAGTAACAAGCAGATAGATTATATGCAGAAGCGATTTAGATGAATTCAAAAAAAAACCTAACTTACTATTACAGTGAAAGTGTTAATGTTAAATGAAAGTTTCACCTAACTATTACAGATTCAAAATTCATGTTAAAGTTCATCCAGGATCTCTCTCAAAATAAGTAAAGACATCAAAGGCTTTTCTCTTACAGTTCCTCTTCACCTGAAAAAGGTTGTTTAACTAAGGTAAGCTCATTGCTTAGTGAGGTTTCATTGCTAGTATTTACCCAGTTGAATTTTAGTGATCACAGAATATCAAATAACAAATAGCCACATATGTCTTAGCACATAGTAAAAGGATACGGGTAGTTAGTGCTAAGTTGCTGCCAAGTGCCTATGTGGTAACTCTGACTAACATACAAGGCACAACCTTTCAGTATTGGCCGAAGGCCATCAATCAGTCCAGTATTTAGTCTCGTCAACCACGCCCAAACAGATGTTCAATTACGAGCTCGTATCAGTACAGTACAGTGGGTAATGCTAGCATACTAGAAACTACACGAGTAGCCGGTCTAATCAGACGGTTCGGTCAATACCGTTCCCCATTAACTTCGACCGAACTACAATTGCGTCGGGGGCCCCGAAATCACAGACAGGTAATTAGGTAGCAGATATTTCTAGTTTGTCACGGTAAGATAATGTACAAGCCGGTTATCCATATAATATATCAGAGCAGTATATGATTCAAGTTCGACACGACAAGAAAAATTACAAGCCGGTCATTCACAGAAAAATATCGGAGCAGTTCATAACTCAGTTTCACGATAATTGAACACAGTAATATACACACTCAGTTTAACAGTCAGTATATATAATCAATTTATTTTTGATAGATATGTCCCTTTATAATGAAGTTCAAGTACAAGTTCGAGTATGTATTTCGAGTACAGGGGTTCGAGTAGTTGGGTTCGAGTACAAGGGGTTCGAGTAAACAATTCGAGTTGAGAAGGTTCAAGTGGAGCGGGTATTGGGTGGTACTGGTTTGAGGGGTAAGTGGTACCAGTTCGAGTGGTGTGGTTTGAGTGGTAAGTGGTTTGAGAGGTAAGGTTCTAGTGGTATTGGTTCGAGGGGTAAGGTTCGAGGGGTGAAGTCTTTTAGTGGGTTCGAGGGGTGAAGTCTTTTAGTAGTTCGAGAGGTGAAATTTTCAGTAGTTCAAGGGGTGAAATTTTCAGTAGTTCGAGGGGTGAATTTTTCAGTGGTTCGAGAGGTGAAGGTTTTCAGTGGGTTTGAGAGGTACTATTTAGTAGGGGTTCGAGAGGTTACTGTTTAACAGGGGTTCGAGATGTAGTTTCAGTAGGGGTTCGAGGACTTGGGTTCAAGGGTAGGGGTTCAGTAGGGGTTCGAGGACAGTGGTTCGAGGGGTTACTGAATAGCAGGGGTTCGAGGGGTCAAGGCTTAACAGGGGTTCGAGGACAGGGATTCGAGGGCAGGGGTTTAATAGGGATTCGAGGACAGGGGTTCGAGGGGTACTGTTCACCGGTGGCAATCTGTACGCATACACGACAATATGTATATATATATATTACTTTAATTCATGCTAGGCAATGAAAACACTCACTGTGGTTAGACTTGGGCTTGGCAACCTCCGTCTCCTGCTTTATCACTGCTTACCACTATTCTTTTGGCAAGTAAGTTTTCTTAAGGCTGTGTGAGAAGGTAAGAATTGTGGACCTAATATTTATACTGGATAAAAACATAGGTTCTGACACCTACCAATCTGAAATTTTATCCTTTAATCCTACATCCACTTGCCCAAAAAATTCCTTTGGAAAACTCTCTCTCAAGTCCGCTGTTCATTTCTTCTTTCCAGTAATTTCATTTGCCCAAAATTATTTTGGATAAAATCTTTGCGTCCGCCGTTTCTTTCTCCCAGTCATTTCACTTGCCAAAATTACTTTGGATCAAACTCTTACGTCCGCCATTTGTTTTCTCTTCCCAGCAATTCCATTTGCCAAAATTACTTTGGATCAAATTTTTACGTCCGCCGTTTATTTTCTCTTCCTAGCAATTCCATTTGCCAAAATTACTTTGGATAAATTTCTTTACGTCCACCGTCCATTTCTCCTTAATTTTCCTTAATCGTTCATTCATTCACTTATTTATTTATTACTTACTTATTTATTTATTATTATTATTATTGTATATATATACACACATAATATATATATATATATCTTGTTTGACAACGCTAACTCTTAGCATTTAATTATTATTAGTCAACATTTGTATAGTGATAATATACTAGTTATAAACGGCTATATTCCCAACGGTAATATAACAGTGATAAACGGCTATATTTTATGGTATATATATATGAATATATCCGATATTTCAAAATCAAATTTCCTCTTCTATCTTATATCCTTCTCAATCTTTTGCTGATAACATGTCGAGACTAATGTCAGTCTTTGTTGCAATAATTATTGTGGTACTGCATGTTAGTATTTTCACTGGAGATCTTACACCGGAAGAATGTTGTTACTCTTCAGTAATGATTGGATTCATTTATTACCTTTTATTTTTCACAATCATCATAGATTTTTGTATTTCTAATTACATTTGATAAATTATTTTATTTTCCTATTATACAGTACATAAATTGTTAGTTTTGTAGACAAGGTTCAACCATTACGGTTGGGGTTTTCACATATACTCTATTTTGACGATCACTCATAAAAGTGCAATGAAATCTACGAGATTTTAGCTACTGATACAATATTTTGACAAACACAATGCTTACCTTTGCTCCTACAGAGCTTGTTGTATTTATAGGCTCATTCCCTTTGCAGTCTCCTGTTCTTAGAATTTGAGATCGTGGACACGCCACTTCTACCACGTTTCTCGGCATGGCCTTTGTGTTCGCTGCGTGTCCCATTTTTGATGGCCCACGTTCTCTGCCACGATTTGTGATCCTTGTGTTCGCTGCGTCTACCTATTTGTTGTTTTGGACCAAAGCTGGGCATGATAATGTCGGGCTGGGCCTAGCGACTCTCAGCCCTTTGATTGCTGGGCCACACATACACCATATTCCATATTTTCTCTGTTCCTACTAGTTAACATAACATGAATCAGCCATGTCTCATTTGCATTGATCCTTTTGATATCACCACCGATTAGGTTCCACTATCGGCATCTGGTACTTTGGTTCCTAACACGCACACTCCTCCACCGATCTCCCCTCCTACATTGCCTCATATGAATTCTCAACCATATATTGAGATTGTAGATGATCTTCCTATGCGTAAGTCCACTCGTATTCATAAGTCTACTCAACATACTGACTTTTCTTATTCCTCAGATTCTCCACATTTTTCTTCATTTCTCGCATCTATTCATTCTTTGTCTCAACTAGTGTTCTATAGATAGGCCGCCTGTGATCCTTGATGACAAGGTGCTATGGCTAAGGAACTCACTTCTCTGCATTAGACTCACACTTGGAATTTGGTATCCTTGCCTCCTGGTAAGCATTGTATTGGTTCTAGTGGGTCTATAAGATTAAAAAAATCTGATAGATCTATCAAGCAATACAAGGATAGTCTTGTTGCAAAAGTTATTCTCATGAATATGGCATAAATTATGAAGAAATTTTCCCCTGTTGCAAAGATGGCTACCATTCGCACTATGATAGAAGGTTTTTCAGTTCGTCAATGGAATATATCACATATGGATGTTAAGAGTATGTTCTTGCATAGTGATCTTCATGAAGAGGTTTGCATGGCACCTCATCCGAAGGTAGTGCGGCCTAGGCATGTATGTAAGCTTCACAAATATCTTCATGATCTCAAATAAGCTCCCAGAGCCTTGTTTGATAAGTTCTCCACCATGATCACCTCTCTTGGCTTTCTTCCCGATTTTTATGATTCGCCCTTGCTCATCAAACATACAAGTAAGTTTTGTATACTTCTCTCCTTGTATGTTGATGATATAATTATTACTTGTGATGATTGTAATGGCATTGAATTATTGTATTGTGATTTGGCTCATTGTTTTGCTATGAAAAACTTGGTTTTACTCTGTTACTTTCTGGGTATTGAGGTGGCTTCTTCTAAGGGATATCTTTTATCTTAGTCAAAGTATATAGGAAAGATTCTTGAACGTGCACGTCTTACTAACAAAAAGATCCTTGACACTCCTTTTGAAATGCATACTTGCTACTGTCCAACTGATAGGCCGCATTTGTCCAATCTCACATTATGTCGTATAGCTATTGGCATTTTAGTTTACCTCAATGTTACTTGTTCTGATATTGTGCGTGGTGTGCATTTGGTTACTCAGTTTATCACTGCCCCTAGTTCAGTTCATTGGTCAGTTGTTCTTCGCATTCACAGGTATATTTGGGCACCCACTTTTGTAGTATATTGCTTCATTCATCATGACTCGATTTGTATATTCGGATACTTATTGGGATAGTGATCGTGTGGATCACAAGTCCACCACTAGATTTTGTATCTTTCTTGGTGACTCATTCATTCTCATAAGAGTAAGAAGCATGATGTTATTTCTCGCCCATCTACAGAAACTGAGTATTATGTTATAGCTTCAACTAGTGAGATTTTTTGGTTGTTCTAGTTACTTGCTGGTATGGGAATCACATTTCGTTTCCCTACACTATTACATTGTGATAATCATATTGCTACTCACAAACATATTGTGGACCACCATTTTCAGCGTTGTAATGTTACACTGCCTTGTATTCCCTATTCACTTCATATTGCTAATTTGTTCACAAAGAATCACTCTACTGCGCCCTTCTCTTGTTTGACAATAGCATCGTGAGTTTGGGGGGATGTTAGCAATATATATTAAGTGATTTAGTTAAAAGTTCTTCTAATCTTTGCATATATTATCCTTTAAGGTTATCTTTATGTATTATTCATTTTGAAACTTGTATGAAAACTTTTTACACACAACATAACTCTCTCTTCCTCTGGGATTTCTGAATCCCTAAATTCTCAATATGTATTTATGCAGAAGTTACTTGTGTAAACTATGAAAGGAAATAATTTAAAGAAAAATACTACTTCCACCGTTCCAGCTTAAATTGCTACTTGCTTTTTTTGGCACTATTCTCTATCAAAATTTTGCCGCATATTTGAATAGATATATGAGCAATAATACTATCATATGTGATATTATTGAATTCTTCGTAACAAGTAGTTTCTAAATATAAACATTTTATTTGTCATTATTATACGTAGGTGGACATATTATCGGTCAAACAAGTTTCTTGAATATCGTGATAATGATTGATGTGCAATTTAAGGTGAGACGGAGGGAGTAAGTGTATGCATTGGTTTAAAAACTTTGCTTTCTTACTACTTAGTCTCATTTCACAGTTTCATTACAATATTATTCTCTCCATTTCCAGCATACGATCTTAGCCTCACCATTTCCTGCATAAAAATGCATCGTACATTTCAATTTACAAATGTTTAACTGGGATAGCTCTAAGAGGGATTGCCTTGTGAATTGTGAAATCAAACTTTTCTTCCATGTCAAAATCCTCAGGTTTAATACCCCCCTCATGTTTCCAATCAACGTTGTGAATCAAAGACGCTAGCATGAGATGAACCATCCTATGAGCCAGAGGAAGCCCTGGACATATTCTCCTCCCAGCACCAAATGGAATAAGCTCAAAATGGTTCCCTTTTGCATCAATTTCACTCCCCAAAAACCTCTCAGGATAAAATGCTCCAGCCTGTGTCCATGTCGCTTCGTCTCTGCCCCAAGCCCACACATTGATTAGTATCTCTGTATCTTTTGGAACCAAGTAGCCATTGATTTCGACATCCTGATCTGCTTTGTGAGGTAATAGTAATGGTACTACAGGATGAAGCCGGAATGTTTCTTTAACGACCGCTTGCAAGTAAGGGAGTCTGGGAATGTCTGATTCTTGAAGTATTAGTGATTTGTCTCGAATGACTTGTTTGAGCTCTGCTCTTACTTTTTCTAATTTTTCAGGGTTATGGAGTAACTCTGCCATTGCCCACTCCACTGTATTTGAGGTTGTGTCTGTTCCAGCAACAAATAAATCCTATGTGCATAAGGAGAATATAAGTTAGTTAAAAGCATAAACTATCGTACATCTATGATCAATCATCAAGGATCGGAAAGAGATATCCATCATTCTCATTTGCTAGTGTTTTCTTGTTATTTAGTTACTTTTTTTTTCAAGTGAAGTGAGTTGAGTTGAAATGAATTGAATTGTTGTAAGGTTGAAAAGAACAAGACTCTTTTAAATATATAGGGAAATTGTTTTCAATAATCAGAATTGCGGATAAGAAAGAATATGAGTTGCTTACCAAAAGCAGATGTTTGAGGACATTAATGTTGAACTCTGACTCATTCTTACTGGTCTCATCCAAAAGGGCTTCCAACAAATCACTTTTCTTCGATTCTCCTCTGACCAGCAACCTTTCCTCGATAATATCACCAAAAATGTCCAACAGCTTCCCAAAGTAGATCTTAGCTGCCCCCAGGATTCCCTGTAAATCAACCGATCCAAGCAAAGGGAAAAAATCAGAAACATTAGGCGCGCCAACGTACCGCATCAGGCCACACACAAGCTCCTTCAGCTCCTGGGACGAATCCGAATCAAAGCTTGCGAAGTCAGCCGAACACATAGTCCTAGAGATCAAATTCAGAGATGTTACGAAGGCGGCTTCCCCAATATGTATCGCTTTTCCGCTTTCGCTACACCTTCCCACATATTCAACCAGTTCCTGAAGCTTTTCCTGGCGAAGCTCCTGGCTAGCGTCAAGCCTATGCGGCGCAAACATCTGCTCCCGGCACAGCTTTCGGATGTGTCGCCACAGCCCGGCAACGGGGAGCCAGGCGATGGATATCTTGTGATGATCATGGGCATGGGCTGCAGTCGGTATGGCGCGGCTGGAGCAAATCTGGTCGTTTTTCTGCAGGACTTCTCGGGCGACGGTCGAGGATGATACAACTACTACTTCCTTATATCCTAGCCTGAGAGACATAAGACGGCCATATTTTTCTGACAGTTTTGCTAATGTTTGGTGAGGATTTTGACCAATTTGATGGAGGTTACCGATGACCGGAAACTTGTAAGGCCCCGGAGGAGTTTTTGGTGAGCTTTTGGACCGTAGATTTGAGGTGACGACATAAACACATAGCCAGACGGCAAAATAAAGTAAAAGGTAAAACAGGATTTTTGTAACATCCATGGTTCCTTGTCAAACTGCCTGATTAGAATCTAAGGAACTCTTACAGGAGGATAGTTTGTCCATTATAACGCTCCTATGAATATACTGCTTCAGGCGATAAGATTATCAGCCAGTTGTCATCCATTTGTCATCCATTTGTGACTTTTTTGCAACGGTCAATTTATTTCAATAATTCGTTTGAAAATTCATTCTTTATTATTCTTTGATTGGTGTGCTACAGTATTTGTCAATTACACGTCTTGACCTGTTCTATATTGTGAATATAGTCAGTCAGTATATACAGGGTCTTACTGATGACCACTATCAAGCTGTTACTCGGATTTTGCGCTATGTGCTTGATACACTCCACTATGGTCTTCAGTTCACGCAAATTTGTCTGCTTTATCATTTATGAGTTACTCTGATACTGATTGGACTCGTTGTATAGAGACTCGTAGGTCTACATATAGTTATGTCATTTTCCTTTGTGGCAGCCTACAGTTTCTTGTTCTAGTTTAGAATCAGAGTACCGTGCTATGACTAATACTGCTACGAAATTAGTTTGGTTGATAAATCTTCTTTGGGATTTACATGTGACGATGCACGCCCCACCTCCATTGTTGTGTGATAATAATAGTACTCTCTTCCTGGCACATAATCCAGTTTCTCATAAGAGAGCTAAGCACATTGATATTGACTATGAAGTCTCGAGGACTGGGAGGTCGTCGCCGTACCTCTCAAAGTTAATACTTTTAAGCCTTAAATGCTTCCTATCTACAATAAAGTAAATAATGGCAAGTCGGGGTCGTCCACGAGAAGAGAGATCTTTTCAAGTGTTTAAACATATATAGGAGAAGACATACTAGACATTTACATACATAGACATATATATAAAAGCATGTAAACAAAGGGGGGGGGGTTTGGTTGGTTTGATCCTAAATTATGAAATTGAAATACAACAACTAGCAAAGCAAGAGAACTATGCTAATCATGCAATACAACTAAAGATACAATGTAAATGATAATTAACGGAGCCTTGGGGGCAATCGATTTCCACTTCCAAACTTCATATAGCTCATTGATTCATTCGCTCATTCAATTACATTTATTGTCTATGGGGAATGTTATCACTTCTCATTCAAAGATCAATATTCATTCCTCCTTAAGAGTAGTTTGCAAAGACAAACGACGACCATTTGCAAAACTCATTGATGATCACCCTAGACAAACAACATCATAGGGGTGTTTCATCAATAACATTGCACCCAAAGGACCAAATGATTGATAATAACAAGCCTTCTACCAAAGACATAGTCATTTAACCAAACAAAGCATTCATTAGATTAAAATTAGAACAAACAACATTCAAGGTTCAACCTTTCTTTGCATCTATATGACAAATACGAGAACAGACCACATTAACATATTCATCTAGCAAGAATTACCACACATTATACACAAGAAGTTCTAAATCCATGCTTTTGGATTTCCATGTCAAATGAGTTAAGAAATTTACAACTTTCCTAACACCCTAACATTTCAATCTTACAAACATTTCATATACTCAAACAATCCATGGTATAAATGAGGTAAAACACAACATTAATGGCATAATAAATGCTCTCCAATAAATGTTCATAAAGGAGCAAACATAGAATCTTACTACATAATCTTGGAAGCTTCAATCAATTGCTCCCAAGAACTAGATTTAGCTACAAGAGTTCATACTAATTAATGCAAAACAACCAAACATAATACAAGAGAATTCAAAGATGAAAATGGAAGAAAATAGGGTTCTAAACAGCACAAAAAATGCAGATGAAGAAGATATGAACGAGAGGAATGAGAGTGCTATTTATAGTACAAAAGGGATAAGGTGAAATTATGCTCTTGGCGGCGCTCTCGCCGCGAGCGGGGGTGCCAGAATTTGGTCCTGTTTTCTTTTCTTCTTCTTGTGGTACAAATTCATCTTCATAGAAATTCCTCTCATTTTTCAAGTCTTCAATGTCTCCAAAAATGGTCTTCAATGGCCTCCGGTCTTCATGTCTTCAAAAGCCTTCGAAAATGTGATCTTTAATGGCTTCCGGTCTTTATGCCTCTGTGTTCTTCCCTTGTCACACTAAATTCACTTAGAAGAGGTAAAAGAGCGTAAAGTTGCTCTTACCCCTCCTAAGAGAATTTCAAGGTAAAATACAAGCTCTTGATAATAAAAGAGCACAAAAGTGACCTAAAATAGTACTAAATTATGCATATAAAATGGACATATCAAACCTTCCCACACTTAAACCTTACTCTCCCTCGAGTAATAAAAGATCCAAGCATACGAAGGAAATGAAGTATCCACATCCTAACTACTATTCCCCCAAATCAATACCTCACAAGACTCTCAATATCACACATCCCAATGTTAAGGTCAAATGAGAAGTTTCCCACAACCCATATTCCTAAATCTACCCAAACCATATCAACCCATCAGTTCATTGATATCCCTAAAACATCTCCAAATCCCGAATTGATAATCTCAAATCTAATGATACAAGGTGAAGCTAAAGACATGTATAAGGTTCAAAACACATGCTCCACTTTATATCTATATATCACCCTAAAAACGAAGTATATTAATGATCAAGAATTTCATAACTTACTTCATCTTCTCCAGCTAAATTTTCCACTCCCAAAAGGTCTTCAAGATGTCAAGCTACCCGATCCATCCGTATGGTCACTGCAACCTTATGACTCCAATGCCGGCAAATGAGTGAACGCTTAACATTTTTCAATTTCTCTTGTTTTCTCTCATTTTGCTTAGGAGCCCTTTCGGGTTTTGATCCTAGCCACACATCATGTTTCTTTAGTTCACATCTCACCTTTTTCCGCACATTTAACCTCTCATTTTGCCTAGATTGCCCTTTCGGGTTTTTGACCTATCCGGGCCCCCAATGTTACCTAAGTTGCCCTCTCGAGTTTTCAACTTAGCGGGATTCTTTTTATTTATTATTATTATTAATTTTCCTTTTATTATTTTTAATGCATTTTTTCACGTTTCTCCAATCCAAAAAGTAGCAAAGTGCTTTCCAAATGTTAAGGCTAAGAAAAGTATCAAAGCCAACATTATCCAAGTACATCAAAAGAAAAACATCCCAAAACCAAAGGGAGAAAATATCGAAAACAAAACAAAAGAGTTATGCAAAAGTGTCTTCAATCCCAATCACCTCAAGGTAGATACCCCTCCTCATACTTAGAACACTACATTCCCCTCAATGTAGATAATAGGGCAAAAACGTACAAAGCAAAGTATTAAAAGGGTAAAGATATGGTACTCACAAAATCACTGATGTAATGAAGAATGGCCACCACCAAAATAGCACTGCTGATACTGTGCCAGCCACTCCGTGCTCCTCTGCCTCCTAGCTCTCCGCCTCTCCATTCCTGGGTCGGGGCCTGAGACACCGCCTGCCTAGGACTGTATCTCATAGATGCGAGCTGACAAGTGGTCAATTTCCTCATCCATATCAATCAAGGTCTGGGAGACAAATACATTATGCTCCAATATCATGCTGTCTTGGCGGCGGAATCCATCCTGCATAGTCTACATCATCCGCTCGTAGAAGTCCAGTGGAAGCTAGGAATAGTGAGGTGGCACATCGTCCTTCTGCATCGGCTCTGACTCTGGTGGAGGCTGCGTGAAGTGCTGCTGCTGCTGTCGCTCAGAGGGAGGTAGAATGCTATCATCACGCTGGATAGGAGCTGGGCCAAGGTTACGGAGCTCACGCTGGAAATCATCTCTACATGAGGAGTCAGGTGAAATCACCAAGTCTCCTAGAGGTGTGTCAAATTCCAGCTTCGTCTTTTTGGACTGAGGAAGTGCCATGAATGTGACCTTTCTCGCGCCATACAACCAATGGAATAGTCGCGTGGTCCGGGTGGCACTAGGCATCTCAAATCTAACTAACCCCTCAGCAGTGATAAGATAAGACATGCACCTCTCTAAGCGTGAAAAGTCAGCCGGAGAAACCACTCCCAAGTACTCTGCTAAAAGGCCTATTATGCCTCCGACCATGATCTTCCCCTTGGGCTTCCCTGCCACCTCCAGGATTCTCTTCATCAACAATTCTTCCCACAGCCTGTATCCTGATCCCTCACTCGTTAAGTGCCACAGAAAGTGAATGTCATTGTCTGGCACATTCGTCGGCTCCGCAGAGCAAAGTACTGTGCTAGCCAACAGCCGGTGCAGATAACAGAGTGCAAGGTGGATAATGGCACTAATCTTATCATGGGAGTTCTTTGACCTCATGTTGATGACATTCCAAAAGTGAATGTCATCCTCAATCTATCGCTCCTGGACCTTTGGGTCCAGCCTGGCCCGTATCTCTGTGATGTCAAATCCAAAGGCCACCTCATTCTGCGAGATGGTCATTTGCCTAGATATATCATCCAAGTGAAAATTAATATACCTCTCGCATGGTTGATCACCTCTCATGTTGCTTATACGGACCATGGACAAGAACTCCAGCGTGTACCTCCGGTAAGAGAGCGCGCTCCTACTCATGAAGCCTTCCATTCCCCCCTTGACAAAGAGGCATCTGACAGGCTGAGCGAGCCCAAGAGAATCTAATGTGGGCACGTCTAAAAATATTTTCTCCTTGAGTTGACGCTTCTCCAGGGCCTCCTACCATTCTGCATAGGACCCGGTGATCCGGGTCAAACCCATGTACCTATCCGGAGGGGGAGGTACATGGCTCGATTCTGGAGCCGGTGGAGAAGGCAGAGGTGGAGCGGTGGTGCGCCCGCCTCGTGGGTGAGCCCTAGGTCTCTTCGTGGGGGCCATATCTAACAACCACAACAAACAAGTCAAACACAGAGAAATATGTGTATATGCAATATTGCAAATTCATACTCAACCTTAAACTAGTTCACCATCACAAGCCAAATCAAAATCAAGTCAACTAGTTCAAGTCCTAATCACAATTGCATATACAATCCATATTATGTCCAACAAGACCATATTCTCAAATCCATGAAGTTCTCACATAGTTGAAATCAAAATGCTATATTTCAAATTCACAGTTGTGCTCAACTAGTTTAGCCAACATTAGTACATTCACAATGTCAACATCCACGTCCCATGGCTAAAATACCCTAAGCAAAATAACATTGCAAAGCACAATAATATTTTATCCAAATAACAACTATGTTTAATCAAGGGTCAACATGCTTCATATCTAGCATAAGTCACAATCTATTCTCAGCCAAAGTAACACAAATGCACACAATCCAAAATCAAACAAGCACAATACAATCCAAACCGCAACCACAAAATATACAATCCACACCGCAACCACAGAATATGCACACAATACCCATCAAATTAAATTGCAAGCACAATATATTCACCAAAATCAACCAAAAATCCAACAATTCAATTTCCTAAGGCATCACACAAAATCTACACAATATCCAATAAATAGAGTATACATTCATAATCACAATTAAAGCTCAATAAAGTGAATAAATGTACCACTTAGATGCTTAGGAAGAAGAAAGGAGGAAGCCCACAATCAATTCAAAATTGAATTGCCCAAAGTCGCAAAACCCCCAAATTCTAGGGTGTGTGTTCTTCAAAGATTTTATGGCGATTTGTGGGTGGAGATTGGGAAGAAAGGATGGGGTATGGAGTGGTGGTTGTGAGCGGCGGAGGGCGGCTGTTAGCAGCGGTGGTTTGATGGAGGAAAGGCTGAGGATGGTGAAGAGCAGCGGTGGAAGTGTGGATGTGTTTGTGGAAAAAAGGTTTTGCCCATTTTTTAAAACAGACCTGTATGACCGCCGCGTCTCGCGATTTGTTCATCGCGACTCGCGATGAATGGTTTCAAGGGGCTCGGGTCTGGCTAGGCTCGAGGATGAAAGATGACATCTCGAGGGGCGTTGGTCTTGAGGGGCTAAAAGGCTTCACTAGTCTTGAGGGCTTTTGGCCTAGAGGACACGGGGTCTCGAGAGGTTCGGCTCACGGCCTTGAGGGCTCACGGCTTCGAGGACTCGAGAGGTACAACTCACGACCTCGAGGTCTCGAAAGGTTCGGCTCACGACCCCAAGGTCTCGAGAGGTTCGGCTCGTGACCCAAGTCAAGGGCTTGTGGCCTCGAGGAATCGAGGTGTCGAGGACTGGTCTCGAGAGGGTGATTGATGTTTTGGTTCTGCTCGAGTCGAGGGCTTGCTGCCTCAAGGCCTTGAGGGGATGATGTCTCGAGGACTAGGCTCGAGAGGGTGATGGACTTTTAGGTTCTACTCAAGTCGAGGGCTTGCTGTCTCTAGGTCTCGAGGGGATGATATCTCGAGGGTTGGTCTCGAGAACTGACCTCGAGAGAGTGATGAACTTTCAGGTTTTTCTCGTGTCAAGGGCTTAGGGCTCTGAGGATCTGAGGTCTCGAGGGGGTGATGTCTCAAAAGGCTAATGGGATCATGGGTTTGACTGGTCTCGAGGGGATGATGTCTCGAGGGCTTGCGATGAGGCCCTTGCGACTCGCAAAAAGTGAAGGTCGGGAGCTGAATTTTAACACAAGATTTCTGATTACATCGTAACTCGTGACCACTCTATCGTGACTCACGACGAGGCCCTCGCGAGGCCATTGTGACTCACAAAAAGTGGAGGTCGAGACCTCCATTTTTAGCCAAAATCCCTGATTTGGACGTGACTCGGGACGAGGCCCTCGTGAGGCCATCGTGACTCGTGACCACTTCGTCGCAACTCGCGATGAGGCCCTTGTGACTCATGATGAGGCCCTCGCGAGGTCATCGTGACTCACGGAAAATGGAGGCTGAAAGCTGAAATCTCACCAAAAATTACTGAGCTTGTTGCGACTTGCGATGATGTGGTCGAGACTCGCAACGGATTACTAACCTGGTACTTAGAAAAATTTTCTGATTCCTTTTCCTGTCCAAGTCTTTCCTTCTTGACTCCAAGCATTTCTCCCTTCAAAAGTCCAATGTCTTGGCTTCAAAATTGCTACAAAATCATGGAAAATAACCCGTGAAAAGTATAAAGAAAAACAATGAAACTTAATGACAAAATCCAAAACCAAACAACATCAATGGAAAGTCACGAATGATGATCCGAATGATCAAAACCAAGTTTATTTAACATCATCGGGATGACTTACTCCCTTTTCTTGGGTTTTACTCACAAATCAGATCGAGAATATCAACGTTCTCTCCTTTTTTCGGCACAAAATTCTCGTGGTAAGGTTTCAAATGTTGTCCATTAACCTTGAATGTATTAGCTCGATCTAGAATCTCCACCGCGCCATGCGGGAATACCTTAACCACCTAAACATGACCGATCCATCGGAACCTCAACTTACCTGGGAATAGGCAAAGGCGAGATTGGAATAGGAGGACCTTTTGACCAACGTCAAAATCCTTCCTAATGATCATCTTATTGTGCCACACCTTTGTCTTCTCTTTATAGATTTTGGCGTTCTCGTAGGAATCCCTCCGGATCTCATCCAGTTCATCCAATTGTAACTTCCTATGCAAGCCGGCCTAATCTATATCAAGATTGAATTCTTTGACCGCCCAGTAAGCCTTATGTTGAATTTCTACCGGTAAATGACAGGACTTACCAAACACTAACCGGTATGGTGACATACCAATTGGTGTCTTGTAAGCCGTCCTATACGCCCACAAGACATCATTCAACCGAGAACTCCAATCCTTCCGGTTATGGTTAACCATTTTTTGAATGATGGACTTGATTTCCCGATTGGAAACTTCGGCTTACCCGTTGGTTTGTGGGTGATAGGCGGTGGATGTCTTGTGAGTGACGCCATACTTCTTCAAGAGTGCCTCTATGGTCCGATTGCAAAAATGGGTGCCACGGTCACTAATTAAAGCTCGGGGTACCCTAAACTGAGAGAAGATGTTATCTTTCAGGAATTCTGTAACCATTTAGAATCGTCAGTCCTGGTGGATTTTCCTTCAACCTATTTTGACACATAATCAACGGAAAGAAGAATGTATGTAAAGCTATAAGAACTAGGGAAAGGTCCCATGAAGTCAATACCCTAAACATCGAAGATTTCACAATATAGCATAGCTTTTTGGGACATCTCATTTCTAGATGAGATATTTCCTACTCTTTGACACTTGTCACAAGCCTTACATAATATGTATGCATGCTTATTCAAAGTAGGCCAATAAAAACCACTTTCCAAGACTTTCCTAACAGTCCTTTTAGCTCTAAAATGACCCCTGCGTGCATGAGAAGGACAAAAAGTGAGAATTGAATGCACTTCATTGCCGGGATGTATCTCCCAACAACTTGGTTTACACAATGCTTCCACAAAAATGGATCATCCCACACATAATATTTAGCATCGCTCTTTAACTTACCTTTCTGTGCTTTAGAAAAGTGAGGAGGAAATTTACCACAGACAAGAAAGTTCACAATGTCGGCATACCATGGTTGAAGGTCCCTGATAGTGAACAATTGTTCATCGGGGAACTCCTCCCGTAGTTGCTCCTTCATTAATATATTTTCCTCACTATCTTGGCAGGGTGCCAACCGGCTTAGGTGATCATCTATGAGGTTCTCTGCGCCTTTCTTGTCCCGCACCTCTAACTCAAATTCACTCAGGAACATGATCCACCTAATCAATCTTGGCTTAGCCTCTTTCTTTGTCATTAAATGATGAAGCGCTGCATGATCAATGTACACAATAATTTTTGTACTAAGCAAGTAAGATCAAAAATTTTCCAAAGAAAATACCACTGCTACCAACTCCTTTTCGGTGATGGAATAGCTTCTTTGGGCTTCATCGAGAGACATGGATGCGTAATAGATGGCGTGAGGCGCTCTTCCCACCCTTTGACCAAGCACCACTCCAACGGCATAATCACTAGCATCGTACATAATTTCAAAAGGCAATAACCAATCCGGGGGTTGTATAATAAGGGCCGAAACAAACCTTCCTTTCAATGTATCGAAGGCCCCTTTACAACCCTCATCCATCACAAATTCCACCTCTTTTTTCAACAACTTGCATAAAGGAGATGCTATCTTCGAGAAGTCTTTGATGAATCGGTGATAGAATCATGCATGGCCAAGAAAATAGCGCACTTCGCGCACATTAGTAGGATAAGGCAAAGTTTGAATTGTATCTATCTTCAACCTCAATACCCTTAGAGGAGACAACATGGCCTAAAACAATGCTTTTCTCTACCATAAAATGACACTTCTCAGAATTTAACACAAGATTAGTACCAATGCAACGTTTAAGAACTTGTGCCAAATTTTCTAAATAGTTGTCAAAAGAATTAACATGATTGGTGAAATCATCCGTGAATACCTCGACAACATTTTCAAAAAATTCTAAGAAAATTCTTACCATACACATTTGGAAGGTTGCAGGGGCGTTACATAACCCAAAAGGCATGCGCCGGTAAGCAAACGTACCAAAGGGGCACGTGAAGGTGGTCTTTTCTTGGTCTTCCGGGGTGATAGCCACTTGAAAATACCCTGAGTACCCATCCAAAAAGTAATAGAAGGGGTGGCTTGCTAACCTCTCAAGCATTTGATCAATGAATGGTAACGGGAAGTGATCCTTCCGGGTTTCTGCATTTAGCCTCCGGTAGTCAATGCAAACAAGCCACCCATTTTGAACTCGGGTGGGCACCGTTTCTCCCTTCTCATTTTTGACCACCGTTACCCCACTCTTCTTGGATACCACTTGAGTTGGACTCACCCACTTGCTATCCAAGATTGGATAGATCATGCCCGCTTGGAGTAACTTGAGGATTTTCGCCTTCACCACCTCTATCATAAGTGGGTTTAAATGATGTTGGGGTTGCCGGATGGGTCTTGCATCTTCTTCCAACAAGATTCTATTCATGCAAGTGGATGGACTTATACCTTTGATGTCGGCAATAGTCTATCCAATTGCTTTCTTGTTCTCCTTCAACACCACCATTAACTTTTCTTCTTGCTCCTTGGTGAGCTTTCTTGAAATGATGATCAGAAGCATCTAACCTTCCCCAAGAAATGTGCACTTGAGGTCACTTGGCAACGGTTTAAGCTGAATCACCGGAGCCTTCATAAGTGATGGGAGGAATTCTGGTTCTTTGGGTTCCTCTAAGACTAGAGGGTTGGGACTTTGCACCATTTCCTCTAGAATGCTTAACTCCTTAATGATTTCCTTTAAGTTAGTACTCATGGAATACACAAGACATGCATTTTCAACATCATTTTCCAAAGCAACTAACAAGGAATCATCACCACTCAATTCAAAAACATCTTGCACCACATTGTCAACAAAATCAATAGCATGGCAAGAATACTCTTCAAGAGGATACTTCATAGAGTCATTTATACTAAACTATACTTTAATCCCATTAAATTCCCTGGTGAGGGTACCGTTATGCACATCAATGATGGTCTTAGAGGTCTTAAAAAATGGCCTCCCCAACAAAATTGGGGTGGCATGTTTATCATGCTCCATGTCTTGGACATAAAAATCTGTGGGAAATATTAAGGAATCCACCCTAACCAACACATCCTCGACGATACCCTTAGGGTACGCACTAGAACGATCGGCTAGTTGGATCACCACCCCGATTTTGTGCAAAGTACCAAGATTGAGGCTTTCATGCAAAAAATAAGGAATCACATTAATCGATGCACCTAAGTCAAGCATTACCTTTTCAAAATGTGTATTTCCTATCATGCAAGGGATCGTGAACATGCCGGGATCGCTACATTTAGGGGGTAACTCCCTTTGGCACAAAGCAGAGACATGTTCACTTCTCCCATTTTTAAGCTTGTTCTTCGTTCTTTGTTTCCTATTTACTACACATAATTCTTTCAAAAATTTCGCATAGCTAGGAATTTGTTCAATCGCATTCAAAAGAGGGACATTTACCTCATACCTATGAAAGAATTCGTAGATGTCCTTGTTGGATTCCTTCATCCTTTTGTCTTTTAGAGGGTAAATATGAAAAATAGAAAATGCAGTGGAAACATCCGATGAGGCCCCTTGAAAGTACAGGTGACCTCATCTAATACAAAAGTAATGCAAACCCTACGCTAGATGGTGAAAATCCTAGGGAGAACTGATATGCCCGGGAGAGGGGAGAGGGGTGTCCAATGGACACCCCCACCTCCGCCCCAAAATGCTAACCCTAAGCTAGATGGTGCTAAGCCTAAGGAAGTAAATGCAAGTCCAGATTGAAGCTTAAATATGGACCTATACATAGCAACCAGAAATGTGTACTGGCTCTTCAAATGATCTCCTCATCGCAGCCGAGACGTGGGTGTCGGGTCTTGAGGAGGAGGTGCTGGTGAAGGAGCAGCCAGTGCTATACATGAAGTGCAGTCGAGTGCTGTGGACTCGGGTCTTGAATGGTTGCCATGATGTGCTGGTGATGCGTAATCTAATTGAAGCCAGGACTGCCAAAGGTGGAACAACTTCTACCATATACACCCCTAAAATGGAGAAAGATGGGTGTTATTGGCCTTCAACATTCTCGTGTTGTGTGCCAGGGCAATTTTTGAGAGGAAGGGTGTCCGTAGGCAGTGCCAATAACTCTTGTGATTCAAAAATAGCCCTCCTAGTGGTGAAGAGAACGGACACAGCCTGTACGTCGTGTGTCAAACCTGGCGATTCTATAACCGCCCACTCCATTTTAAGCAAATGGACAGCTGTATGCTAGTTTAACACAAAGGGTAGCGCGAGCATAGAGTGCGTGATCCGTCAAATCTAAGTAAGAAGACTAGCAATGGATTAATTAATTTTGCGTACGCTAATTAATTAATCCACTACCCAATGCATATGGTTGTACAACCCCAAAAGTGAAGGGTTGCATCCCCACCAAATACAATTTTAGGCCAAAGGGAAGGCTGAAACTCACTGCTAACTCCAGAAAGAATCCTGATTTTGTTTCGAGCAGTAGCCACCCCTTGAGGGAAATCCATGAACAACCCTTCGAGGGAAAAAAGAATCACCCCTCAAGGGCAGTACACGAACCATCCGTCGAGGGCACTTCCACGAATCACCCCTCGAGGGCACCCCACAGTCCACCCCTCGAGGGCAAACAAACCATCCCTCGAGGGCACTCCACGAACCACCCCTTGAGGGCAAACGAACCACCCCTCGAGGGCACTCCACGAACCATCCCTCGAGGGAAAATGAACCACCTCTCAAGGGAAATCCTCGAACCACCCCTCAAGGGAAAATGAACCACCTCTCGAGGGTAATCCATGAACCACCCCTCGAGGGCAGTACTCGAATACTACCATTCGTGCACTCGAATACCTCCAGAGCTTGATGCCTTACTCTTTCTCCCCTCGAGCACTCGAATACCTGCAGCACTCGAGTTTTCTTCCTCGTTGGGGCACACGAATTGCCCCTCGAGAGAGTTACCCCTCGAGGGTAATCAATGAACCCTCGAATACCTCTACCACAAACTTCCATTCGAGCAGTCGAATACCTCCAGCACTCGAGAGCTTACACATCCGCCCCTACAGCACTTAAATTTCCCTCCCCGAGATAGTAGAATCACTCGAACTACCATTCCAGTCTTCGAGCTGCTAGGTTAGTCACCGGACCGCGTATTTCAGGCGCCGGAGAGTCGCTGGAAACTGGGAAAAATAGAGAAAACCACTAGTTACGAGAATCTGCTCATCCATTCATCTTCTTCCGAGCATTCTCATGAAATTGAAGACAAGGAAAACACATTGGGTATACTATCTTTAATGATTCCGGTAAAAAAAATTCACCATGCTCGGCTGCTGGGGAGAAATGGCTAGATTCAACCAATGCATAGTGAAACTTCTCTTAACATCTATCCTGAATCCGACTAGCCCCAAAGTATGTGCCTCATCCAACAATTTCATTCCAACACACCAAAACTGAAGAACTCCGTATGAATGTTCATGAGTGAATAAAATTAAGTCCGAGTTCTTGGCATAGAGCATAGCCTATCGGTCTAAATTCCGGCTAAATCAGGTAAAACAAGGTCTGGCAGTGTCCGGGATCTGAGCACTAGTGAGGTTAAGAGTTTACCGAGATTTGAACACAGGCAGAGCCAGAAGGGGTGGCCGGGATTTGATCACTTGCAAGGCCGGAAGTTTCCCAGGTTTTGAACACACGCAAGGCCGGAAGGTGATCGGGTTCTGGGCACTAGCAAGGCCGGATGACCAGTCTGGGATTTGAACACAAGCTAGGCCGGTCAGATGTCTGGGATTTGAACACAAGTTCACCTGAATCAGTTAAGAACTCATCCAAATACTAACACCCTCTATGTTTGAAACCCATCATTAATCCCTCTCCCATATGAACTTCATATTACCTATCCACTATCAACATAATATAGCTTTTAAAACTGCATAGATTCTCCATAAACATCCCCATCTATCCACACCAATCCAGCCCAGATTTTCTATAAAGAACTCCATAATATCTGCACATGGTTGTTCATGGGACAACAAAATAGATCAGAAATTTGGAAAAAGAAAGCATAGCATTTCGTCGAAGGTTCAAACATAACAAGCAAAACATGGCCGGCCAGGGCTTAACCGGGATTTGAACACAGGTTTACCAGAATGAGAGCACCAAAATACTATAAATTTTTATGCCTAAAATTCGTCATTGTTCTGCGTTCAAAATGAACAATTCCATATAGATTTCATCCACATAAAACAGAGTTCCATAGCAGCCCACAATAATTCACACAAAACAGACACCACGAAGAGACATAGTACGCCAATTTAGCACTGCTTTCAACATGAGCAATTCCACAAAGAGACAGAGTACGCCACAAAACAGAGTTCTACACAAAGCAGAGTTCCATGCAAGACCACACATTCCACACAAACTCTTAAACTTCTACAGAAATCATATACATCCACACCAAGTCCCAGCAATCCGCTCAATTTCATCAAACGAATCCTCCATTTAAAACAAATATTCAGACCAAATCTACCAACAGGGAGTTGTAAACTTACTTGGGACAGTGGTAGATGTTCGTCAAACTCTTCTCTTCAGCAACCCAGGTTGGAACCGAGGTCATCAACCTTATTTTGCATCGGGTTTGAGTCTTGATTTGGGTCCGATTTCGATATCGTCTTCCTCTGTGATGCGCTTGAGTCTTCCTCCAAAAAGTTCTAATCTTCAAGACTGAGAAGCAAGTCTTCTTCCAAGAAAACCCATACACAAGGTATGGGTCTTCATTATCCAAGATCAAAAGTCAGATATTCCTTCAAAATCCAAAAGCAAACTTCGAGAGAAACCCAGATTCGTATTTCTCAGCTTTAACGAAATGCTTACAAGACCGGAAAGAAGGTCCTCTTCAAAGAAAACCCATAATGGGGTTATGGGTTTCCAAAATCCAAGATCGAAAGTCAGATCTTTCTCTAGGATACGAACTTGAAGGCTTCAAAAGGAAACCCATATCTAGAATTCATAACTTCGGAAACAGAAGCAAACCATACATCGAAAGATTCCCGGCAAGGAACCCAACATTAATGTCAGGTTCCTCGCCGGAGGAGAAGAGCTACGGAAGAGAAACTTGGAGAAAATTGACCACGATGAACAGTAGCAGGGTTGCGCCCTTATTTTTCTTCCTCCTCCTTTTGTCTTTTAGAGCTTCCGAGAACGGTGACTCTAGCACATATGAAGGAATATCCACTACTCTTTCCTTCTTATAAGGGGGGATGAAGGTTCGGAAATAGAGGTTTATTTCTCAACGGTGATCTCCTTTTCCTTCTCCTTTCCCTTTCTTGCTTGCTCCTTGGCCTCCTCTTTGTTCTCCTCTTTCCCTTCTTTCTCAAGAATTTCAAGCTTCCTAGGTTCGTCCTCAACAACTTCACCAACCATGGGAGAGCCAACATCTTTACCACTTCTCAAAGTGATAGCACTTGCATTTTGTCGAGGGTTGATCTCCGGTTAGCAAGGTAGCTTACCCTTTTCCCGGGCTTCCATTGAATTCACCATTTGAGCTATCTGGCTAACTTGAGTTTCCAAGTTCTTGATACTCGCCTTGGCTTCTTCTTTGAATTTCTCACTTTTTTCCGCGCACGTGGCCAACCGGTGAATGGCTTGCATTACCTCATCCTTTGTTAGCCCCAAGCTCTCCCCTTGGTCTCGGGGTTTATCTTGGAGCCTTTGGAATTGTTGTTGAGGTGACATATATTGTTTTTGAGGAGGCCGATATATTTGAGGGTTTTGGCTTCCTTGAGGGTTTCCACACCGGAGGTTCGGGTTATCACGATTTCCCGAATTGTAAGGCCAGTTTTGGTACCCTTGATAACCTTGGTATCCTTGGTGACCTTGGTAGCCTTGCCCAACTTGATATCCTTGGTTTCCTTGGTAGCCTCGATTCCCTTGATATCCCATGGTACTTATCTCCTCAACATAGTCCTCTTGCAAAGTGGGGCAAGTGTCCGTAGGATGCGCCAAGTAACAAATTTCACATGATTTAACATGTGGTGCATTCCCGGGCTTCGTTATCAATGATTTGACCATAGATACACGGGCCAAGACTTGATCCTCGAGCTTTCCACTATTTAAAGAGTCACTTGCGAGCATTGGATTTCTCCTTCTTAAATCGGCCCTTGAGCTAAAGTTTCTTGATTCTTCCGCTAGCTCCTCATACAATTGAATAGCCTCGGAGGATGCTTTGTTCCCAAGGGTGCCACCACAAGAACTTCTTACCAACCTTTGATCTTCATCAAGAAGGCCATTGTAGAAGTAATAAACCAAATCCCCCTCCGAATAACCATGATAAGGGAAACTTGAAAGAAGATTCTTTAACCTCTCCCAATAGTCAAAGAGAGATTCTTCATGCCATTGGAGGATGTTGCTTATATCCTTCTTCAAGGATGCGGATCTAGAGGCCAGAAAGTATTTGGCTATAAACTTTGTTTTCATATCAAGCCAACTCTTAATGCTCTTGGGCGTAGGTAGTGGAGCCAATCTCTTCCACCATCCCTTAGTGTGAACGAGAATGCCTTCAACTTATAGAAATCTTGATCCACTCCATGGGGGACCGTACCACCACACAAAAAGTTAAACTCGGTGAGGTGTTTGTTGGCATTCTCCCCTTGCCCACCAAGGAAGATGGGTAGCATGTTGATGAACTCGATTTTTAGCTCAAAGTGCCCGTTTGGTCCAACCACGGGATACTCGATGCACATTGGTTGTTGATCGAGGTTGGGGGCCATGATGTCTCTGCATTAGACTCACACTTGGAATTTGGTATTCTTGCCTCCTGGTAAGCATTGTATTGGTTCTAGTGGGTCTATAAGATTAAAAATATCTGATAGATCCATCAAGCGATACAAGGATCATCTTGTTGTAAAAGTTATTCTCAGGAATATGGCATAAATTATGAGGAAAATTTTCCCCTGTTGCAAAGATGGCTACCATTCGCATTATGATAGAAGGTTTTTCAGTTCGTCAATTTTATATGTCACATGTGGATGTTAAGAATATGTTCTTGCATAGTGATCTTCATGAAGAGGTTTACATGACACCTCATCCCAAGGTAGTGTAGCCTAGGCATGTATGTAAGCTTCACAAATATCTTCATGGTCTCAAATAAGCTCCTAGAGCCTTGTTTGATAAGTTCTCCACTATGATCACCTTTCTTGTCTTTCTTCCCGATTTCTATAATTCGCCCTTGGTCATCAAACATACAAGTAAGTTTTGTATACTTCTCTCCTTGTATGTTGATGATATAATTATTACTTGTGATGATTGTAATGGCATTGAATTATTGTATTGTGATTTGGCTCAATGTTTTGCTATGAAAAAATTGGTTTTACTCTGTTACTTTCTGGGTATTGAGGTGGCTTCTTCTAAGGGATATCTTTTATCTCAATCAAAGTATATGGGAAAGATTCTTGAACGTGCATACTCTTTTGAAATGCATACTGGCTACTGTCCAACTATAAGCTTCCTTTGTCCAATCTCACGTTATGTCATATAGCTATTGGCATTTTAGTTTACCTCATTGTTACTTGTTCTGATATTGTACGTGTTGTGCATGTGGTTACTCAGTTTGTCACTGCCCCTAGTTTAATTCATTGGGTCCATTGTTCTTTGCATTCACAGGTATATTCGGGCACCTACTTTTGTAGTCTATTGCTTCATTCATCATGACCATTAGAATTGTTTGCATATTCTGATGCTTATTGGGATACTGATAGTGTGGATCACAAGTCCACCACTAGATTTTGTATCTTTCTTGGTGACTCACTCATTCTCAGAAGAGTAAGAAGCATGATGTTATTTCTCGCCCATCTACAGAAACTAAGTTTTATGTCATAGCTTCAACTAGTTGTGAGATTGTTTGGTTGTTTTGGTTACTTGCTAATATGGGAATCACACTTCGTTGGCCTACACTATTACATTGTGATAATTATATTGCTATTCACAAACATATTGTGATGGATTATCATTTCACCCACCATCATTTTGGGCGTGGTAATATTACAATGCCTTGTATTCCCTATTCGCTTCATATTGCTAATTTATTCACGAAGAATCACTCCACTGCGCCCTTCTCTTGTTTGACAATATCATCGTGAGTTTGGGGGATGTTATCAATATATATTAAGTTATTTAGTTAAAAGTTCTTCTAATCTTTGCATATATTATCCTTAATGTTATCTTTATGTATTACTCATTTTGAAACTTGTATGAACACTTTTTACACACAGCATAACTCTCTCTTCCTCTTGGATTCCTGAATCCCTAAATTCTCAATATCTATTTATGTAGAAGTTACATGTGTAAACTGTGAAAGGAAATAATTTAAAGAAAAATACTACTTCCACCGTCCCAGCTTAAATTGCTACTTCTTTTTTGGCACTATTTTTTTATCAAAGTTTGACTGCATATTTGAATAGATATATGAGCAATAATACTATCATATTCGACATTATTGAATTCGTCGTAACAAATAGTTTCTAAATATAAACTTTTTATTTGTCATTATTATATGTAGGTGGACATATTATCGGTCAAACAAGTTTCTTGAATATCGTGATAATGATTGATGTGCAATTTAAGGTGACTGAGGGAGTAAGTGTATGCATTGGTGTAACATCTTTGCTTTCTTACTAAGTCTCATTTCACGGTTTCACTACGATATTATTCTCTCCATTTCCAGCATACGATCTTAGCCTCACCATTTCCTGCATATAAATGCATCGTACATTTCAATTTACAAATGTTTAACTGGGATAGCTCTAAGAGGGACTGCCTTGTGAATTGTGAACTCAAACTTTTCTTCCATGTCCAAATCCTCAGGTTTAATACCCCCCTCATGTTTCCAGTCAACGTTGTGAATCAAAGACGCTAGCATGAGGTGAACCATCCTATGAGCCAGAGGAAGCCCTGGACATATTCTCCTCCCAGCACCAAATGGAATAAGCTCAAAATGGTTCCCTTTTGCATCAATTTCACTCCCCAAAAACCTCTCAGGATAAAATGCTTCAGCCTGTATCCATGTCGCTTCGTCTCTGCCCCAAGCCCACACATTGATTAGTATCTCTGTATCTTTTGGCACCAAGTAGCCATTGATTTCGACATCCTGATCTGCTTTGTGAGATAATAGTAATGGTACTACAGGATGAAGCCGGAATGTTTCTTTAACGACCGCTTGCAAGTAAGGGAGTCTGGGAATGTCTGATTCTTGAAGTATTAGTGATTTGTCTCGAATGACTTGTTTGAGCTCTGCTCTTACTTTTTCTAATTTTTCAGGGTTATGGAGTAACTCTGCCATTGCCCACTCCACTGTATTTGAGGTTGTGTCTGTTCCAGCAACAAATAAATCCTATGTGCATAAGGACAATAAATTAGTTAAAAGCCATAAACTATCGAACATCTATAATCAATCATCATGGATTAGTACGAGATATCGATCATTCTCATTTGCTAGTATTTTCTTGCTATTTAGTTACTATTTTTTTCAAGTGAATTGAGTCGAGTTGAGATAAAGGGAATTGCCGTGAGGTTGAAAAGAACAAGAATCTTTTAAATGTATAGGGCAAATATTTTCAATAGTCAGGACGGCAGATAAAATAGAATATGAATTGCTTACCAAAAGCAGATGTTTGAGGACATTAATGTTGAACACTGACTCATTCTTGCTGGTCTCATCCAAAAGGGCTTCCAATAAATCACTTTTCTTCGATTCTCCTTTGACCAGCAACCTTTCCTGGATAATATCACCAAAAATGTCCAACAGCCTCCCATAGTAGATCTTAGATGCCCTCTGGATTCCCTGTGGATCAACCAATCGAAGCAAAGGGAAAAAATCAGAAACATTAGGCGCGCCAACGTACCGCATCAGGCCACACACAAGCTCCTTCAGCTCCTGGGACGAATCCGAATCAAAGCTTGCGAAGTCAGCCGAACACATAGTCCTAGAGATCAAATTCAGAGATGTTACGAAGGCGGCTTCGCCAATATGTATCGCTTTTCCGCTTTCGCTACACCTCCCCACATATTCAACCAGTTCCTGAAGCTTTTCCTGGCGAAGTTCCTGGCTAGCATCAAGCCTATGCGGCGAAAACATCTGCTCCCGGCACAGCTTTCGGATGTGTCGCCACAGCCCGGCAACGGGCAGCCAGCCGATGGATATCTTGTGATGATCATGGGCATGGGCTGCAGTCGGTATGGCGCGGCTGGAGCAAATCTGGTCGTTTTTCTGCAGGACTTCTCGGGCGACGGTCGAGGATGATACAACTACTACTTCCTTATATCCTAGCCTGAGAGACATAAGAGGGCCATATTTTTCTGACAGTTTTGCTAATGTTTGGTGAGGATTTTGACCAATTTGATGGAGGTTACCGATGACCGGAAGCTTGTAAGGCCCCGGAGGAGTTTTTGGTGAGCTTTTGGACCGTAGATTTGAGGTGACGACATAAACACATAGCCAGACGGCAAAATAAAGTATAAGGTAAAACAGGATTTTTGTAACATCCATGGTTCCTTGTCAAACTGCCTGATTAGAATCTAAGGAACTCTTACAGGAGGATAGTTTGTCCATTATTCAGGCGATAAGATTATAAGCCAGTTGTCATCCATTTGTGACTTTTTTGCAACGGTTAATTTATTCCAATAACTCGTTTGGAAATTCATTCTTTATTATTCTTTGATTGGTGTGCTACAGTATTTGTCAATTACACATCTCGACCTGTCCTATATTGTGAATATAGTCAGTCATTATATGCAGGATTTTACTGATGACCACTATCAAGTTGTTACTCGGATTTTGCGCTATGTGCTTGATACACTCCACTATGGTCTTCAGTTCACGCAAATTTGTCTGCTTTACCAGTTATGAGTTACTCTGATACTGATTGGACTCGTTGTATAGAGACTCATAGGTCTACATATGGTTATGTCATTTTCCTTTGTGGCAGTCTGCAGTTTCTTGTTCTAGTTTAGAATCAGAGTACCGTGCTATGACTAATACTGCTACGAAATTAGTTTGGTTGATAAATCTTCTTTGGGATTTACATGTGACGATGCACGCCCCACCTCCATTGTTGTGTGATAATAATAGTACTCTCTTCCTGGCACATAATCCAGTTTCTCATAAGAGAGCTAAACACATTGATATTGACTATGAAGTCTCGAGGACTGGGAGGTCGTCGCCGTACCTCTCAAAGTTAATACTTTTAAGCCCTAAATGCTTCCTATCTACAATAAAGTAAATAATGGCAAGTTGGGATCGTCCACGAGAAGAGCGATCTTTTCAAGTGTTTAAGCATATATAGGAGAAGACATACTAGACATTTACATACATAGACATATATATAAAAGCATGTAAACAAAGGAGAGGGGGGGGGGGGGGGTTTGGTTGGTTTGATCCTAAATTATGAAATTCAAATACAACTAGCAAAGCAAGAGAACTATGCTAGTCATGCAATACAACTAAAGATACAATGTAAATGATAATTAACGGAGCCTTGGGGGCAATCGATTTCCACTTCCAAACTTCATATAGCTCATTGATTCATTCGCTCATTCAAATACATTTATTGTCTATGGGGAATGTTATCACTTCTCATTCAAAGATCAATATTCATTCCTCCTTAAGAGTAGTTTGCAAAGACAAACAACGACCATTTGCAAAACTCATTGATGATCACCCTAGACAAACAACATCATAGGGGTGTTTCATCAATGACATTGCACCCAAAGGACCAAATGATTGATAATAACAAGCCTTCTACCAAAGACATAATCATTTAACCAAACAAAGCATTCATTAGATTAAACTTAGAACAAACAACATTCAAGGTTCAACCTTTCTTTGCATCTATATGACAAATATGAGAATAGACCACATTAACATACTCATCTAGCAAGAATTACCACACATTATACACAAGAAGTTCTAAATCCATGCTTTTGGATTTCCATGTCAAATGAGTTAAGAAATTTGCAATTTTCCTAACACCCTAACATTTCAATCTTACAAACATTTCATATACTTAAACAACCCATGGTATAAATGAGGTAAAACACAACTTTAATGGCATAATAATGCTCTCCAATAAATGTTCATAAAGGAGCAAACATAAAATCTTACTACATAATCTTGGAAGCTTCAATCAATTGCTCCCAAGAACTAGATTTAGCTACAAGAGTTCATATTAATTAATGCAAAACAACCAAACATAATACAAGAGAATTCAAAGATGAAAATGGAAGAAAATAGGGTTCTAAACAGTACCAAAAATGCAGATGAAGAAGATATGAACGAGAGGAATGAGAGTGCTATTTATAGTACAAAACGGATAAGGTGAAATTATGCTCTTCGCGGCGTTCTCGCCGCGAGCGGGGGTGCCAGAATTTGGTCCTGTTTTCTTTTCTTCTTCTTGTGGTACAAATTCATCTTCATAGAAATTCCTCTCATTTTTCAAGTCTTCAATGTCTCCAAAAATGGTCTTCAATGGCCTCTGGTCTTCATGTCTTCAAAAGCCTTCGAAAATGTGATCTTTAATATCTTCCGGTCTTTATGCCTCTGTGGTATTCCCTTGTCACACTAAATTCACTTAGAAGAGGTAAAAGAGCATAAAGTTGCTCTTACCCCTCCTAAGAGAATTTCAAGGTAAAATACAAGCTCTTGATAATAAAAGAGCACAAAAGTGACCTAAAACAGTACTAAATTATGCATATAAAATGGACATATCAAACCTCCGCACACTTAAACCTTACTCTCCCTCGAGTAATAAAAGATCCAAGCATACGAAGGAAATGAAGTATCCACATCCTAACTACTATTCCCCCAAATCAATACCTCACAAAACTCTCAATATCACACATCTTAATGTTAAGGTCAAATGAGAAGTTTCCTACAACCCATATTCCTAAATCTACCCAAACCATATCAACCCATCAGTTCATTGATATCCATAAAACATCTCCAAATCCCGAATTGATAATCTCAAATATAATGATACAAGGTGAAGCTAAAGACATGTATAAGGTTCAAAACACATGCTCCACTTTATATCTATATATCACCCTAAAAACGAAGCATATTAATGATCAAGAATTTCATAACTTACTTCATCTTCTCCCGCTAAATTTTCCACTCCCAAAAGGTCTTCAAGATGTCAAGCTATCCGATCCATCCGTATGGTCACTGCAACCTTATGACTCCAATGCCGGCAAATGAGTGAACGCTTAACATTTTTCAATTTCTCTTGTTTTCTCTCATTTTGCTTAGGAGCCCTTTCAGGTTTTCATCCTAGCCACACATCATGTTTCTTTAGTTCACATCTCACCTTTTTCCGCACATTTAACCTCTCATTTTTGCCTAGATTACCCTTTCGGGTTTTCGACCTATCCGGGCCCCCAATGTTGCCTAAGTTGCCCTCTGAGTTTTCAACTTAGCGGGATTCTTTTTATTTATTATTATTATTAATTTTCCTTTTATTATTTTTAATGCATTTTTTCACGTTTCTCCAATCCAAAAAGTAGCAAGGTGCTTTCCAAATGTTAAGGCTAAGAAAAGTATCAAAGCCAACATTATCCAAGTACATCAAAAGAAAAACATCCCAAAACCAAAGGGAGAAAATATCGAAAACAAAACAAAAGAGTTATGCAAAAGTGTCTTCAATCCCAATCACCTCAAGGTAGATACCCCTCCTCATACTTAGAACACTACATTGCCCTCAATGTAGATAATAGGGAAAAAACGTACAAAGCAAAGTATTAAAAGGGTAAAGATATGGTGCTCACAAAATCACTGATGTAATGAAGAAGGGTCACCACCAAAATAGCACTGTTGATACTGTGCCAGCCACTCCGTGCTCCTCTGCCTCCTAGCTCTCCGCCTCTCTGCTCCTGGGTCGGGGCCTGAGACACCGCCTGCCTAGGACTGTATCTCATAGATGTGAGCTGACAAGTGGTCAATCTCCTCATCCATATCAATCAAGGTTTGGGAGACAAATACATTATGCTCCAATATCATGATGTCTTGGCGGCGGAATCCATCATGCATAGTCTACATCATCCGCTCGTAGAATTCCAGTGGAAGCTGGGAATAGTGAGGTGGCACATCGCCCTCCTGCATCGGCTCTGACTCTGGTGGAGGCTGCGTGAAGTGTTGCTGCTGCTGTCTCTCAGAGGGAGGTAGAATGCTATCATCACACTGGATAAGAGCTGGACCAAGGTTGCGGAGCTCACGATGGAAATCATCTCTACATGAGGAGTCAGGTGAAATCACCAAGTCTCCTAGAGGTGTGTCAAATTCCATCTTTGTCTTGCTGGACTGAGGAAGTGCCATGAATGTGACCATTCTCGCGCCATACAACCAATGGAATAGCCATGTGGTCCGGGTGGCACTAGGCATCTCAAATCTAACTAACCCCTCAGCAGTGATAAGATAAGACGTGCACCTCTCTAAGCGTGAAAAGTCAGCCGGAGAAACCAATCCCAAGTACTCTGCTAAAAGGCCTATTATGCCTTCGACCATGATCTTCCCCATGGGCTTCCCTGCCACCTCCAGGATTCTCTTCATCAAAAATTCTTCCCACAACCTGTATCCTGATCCCTCACTCGTTAAGTGCCACAGAAAGTGAATGTCATTGTTTGGCACATTCGTCGGCTCCGCAGAGCAAAGTACTGTGCTAGCCAACAGCCGGTGCAGACAACAGAGTGCAAGGTGGATAATGACGCTAATCTTATCATGGGAGTTCTTTGACCTCATGTTGATGACATTCCAAAAGTGTATGTCATCCTCAATCGATCGCTCCTGGACCTTTGGGTCCAGCCTGGCCCGTATCTCTGTGATGTCAAATCCAAAGGCCTCCTCAATCTGCGAGATGGTCATTTGCCTAGATATATCATCTAAGTGAAAAGTAATATACCTCTCGCATGGTTTATCACCTCTCATGTTGCTTATACGGACCGTGGACAAGAACTCCAGTGTGTACCTCCGGTAAGAGAGCGCGCTCCTACTCATGAAGCCTTCCATTCCCCCCTTGGCAAAGAGGCATCTGACAGGCTGAGCGAGCCCAAGAGAATCTAATGTGGGCATATCTACAAATCTTTTGTCCTTGAGTTGACGCCTCTCCAGGGCCTCCTACCATTCTGCATAGGACCCGGTGATCCGGGTCAAACCCATGTACCTATCCGGAGGGGGAGGTACAGGGCTCGATTCTGGAGCCGGTGGAGAAGGTAGAGGTGGAGCGGTGGTGCGCCCGCCTCGTGGGTGAGCCCTAGGTCTCTTCGTGGGGGCCATATCTAACAACCATAACAAACAAGTCAAACACAGAGAAATATATGTATATGCAATATTGCAAATTCATACTCAACCTTAAACTAGTTCACCATCACAAGCCAAATCAAAATCAACTCAACTAGTTCAAGTCCTAATCACAATTGCATATACAATCCATATTATGTCCAACAAGCCCATATTCTCAAATCCATGAAGTTCTCACATAGTAGAAATCAAAATGCAATATTTCAAATTCACAGTTGTGCTCAACTAGTTTAGCCAACATTAGTACATTCACAATGTCAACAACCACGTCCCATGGCTAAAATACCCTAAGCAAAATAACATTGCAAAGCACAATAATATTTTATCCAAATAACAACTATGTTTAATCAAGGGTCAACATGCTTCATATCTAGCATAAGTCACAATCTATTCTCAGCCAAAGTAACACAAATGCACACAATCCAAAATCAAACAAGCACAATACAATCCAAACCGCAACCACAAAATATACAATCCACACCGCAACCACAGAATATGCACACAATACCCATCAAATTAAATTGCAAGCACAACATATTCACCAAAATCAACCAAAAATCCAACAATTCAATTTCCTAAGGCATCACACAAAATATACACAATATCCAATAAATAGAGTATACATTCATAATCACAATTAAAGCTCAATAAAGTGAATAAATGTACCACTTAGATGCTTAGGAAGAAGAAAGGAGAAAGCCCACAATCAATTCAAAATTGAATTGCCCAAAGTCGCAAAACCCCCAAATTCTAGGGTGTGTGTTCTTCAAAGATTTTATGGCAATTTGTGGGTGGAGATTGGGAAGAAAGGATGGGGTATGGAGTGGTGGTTGTGAGCGGCGGAGGGCGACTGTTAGTAGTGGCGAGCAGCGGTGGTTTGATGGAGGAAAGGCTGAGGACGGTGAAGAGCAGCGGTGGAAGTGTGGATGTGTTTGTGGAAAAAAAGGTTTTGCCCATTTTTTAAAACAGACCTGTATGACCGTCGCGTCTCGCAATATGTTCATCGCGACTCGCGATGATTGGTCTCAAGGGGCTAGGGTCTGGCTAGGCTCGAGGATGAAAGATGACATCTCGAGGGGCATTGGTCTCGAGGGGCTAAAAGGCTTCGCTAGTCTCGAGGGCTTTTGGCCTAGAGGACACGAGGTCTCGAGAGGTTTGGCTCACGGCCTTGAGGGCTCACGGCTTCGAGGACTTGAGAGGTACAAGTCACAACCCCGAGGTCTTGAGAGGTTCGGCTCATGACCCCAAGGTCTCAAGAGGTTCGGCTCGTGACCCAAGTCAAGGGCTTGTGGCCTCGAGGAATCGAGGTGTCGAGGACTGGTCTCGAAAGGGTGATGTCTCGAGAGGGTGATTGATTTTTTGGTTCTGCTCGAGTCGAGGGCTTGTCGCCTCGAGGCCTCGAGGGGATGATGTCTCGAGGACTAGGCTCGAGAGGGTGATGGACTTTTAGGTTCTACTCAAGTCGAGGGCTTGCTGTCTCTAGGTCTCGAGGGGATGATATCTCGAGGGTTGGTCTCGAGAACTGACCTCGAGAGAGTGATGAACTTTCAGGTTTTTCTCGTGTCAAGGGCTTAGGGCTCTGAGGATCTGAGGTCTCGAGGGGGTGATGTCTCAAAAGGCTAATGGGATCATGGGTTTGACTGGTCTCGAGGGGATGATGTCTCGAGGGCTTGCGATGAGGCCCTTGCGACTTGCAAAAAATGGAGGTCGGGAGCTGAATTTTAGCACAAGATTTCTGATTACATCGCAACTCGTGACCACTCCGTCGTGACTCATGACGAGGCCCTCGCGAGGCCATTGCGACTCACAAAAAGTGGAGGTCGAGACCTCCATTTTTAGCCAAAATTCCTGATTTGGACGTGACTCGGGACGAGGCCCTCGTGAGGCCATCGTGACTCATGACCACTTCGTCGCAACTCGCGATTAGGCCCTTGTGACTCATGATGAGGCCCTCACGAGGTCATCGTGACTCACGGAAAGTGGAGGCTGAAAGCTGAAATCTCACCAAAAATTACTGAGCCCGTTGCGACTTACGATGATGTGGTCGAGACTCGCAACGGACTACTAACCTGGTACTTAGAAATTTTTTCTGATTCCTTTTCTTGTCCAAGTCTTTCCTTCTTGACTCCAAGCATTTCTCCCTTCAAAAGTCCAATGTCTTGGCTTCAAAATTGCTACAAAATCATGGAAAAACAACCCGTGAAAAGCATAAAGCAAAACAATGAAACTTAATGACAAAATCCAAAACCAAACAACATCAACGGAAAGTCACGAATGACGATCCGGATGATCAAAACCAAGTTTATTTAACGTCATCGGGATGACTTACTCCCCTTTCTTGGGTTTTACTCACAAATCAGATCGAGAATATCAACGTTCTCTCTTTTCCGGCACAAAATTCTTGTGGTAAGGTTTCAAATGTTGTCCATTAACCTTGAATGTATTAGCTCGATCTAGAATCTCCACCGCGCCATGCGGGAATACCTTAACCACCTAAACAGGACCGATCCATCGGAACCTCAACTTACCTGGGAATAGGCAAAGGTGAGATTGGAATAGGAGGACCTTTTGTCCAACGTCAAAATCCTTCCTAAAGATCATCTTATTGTGCCACACCTTTGTCTTCTCTTTATAGATTTTGGCGTTCTCGTAGGAATCCCTCCGGATCTCATCCAGTTCATCCAATTGTAACTTCCTATGCAAGCCGGCCTAATCTATATCAACATTGAATTCTTTGACCGCCCAGTAAGCCTTATGTTGAATTTCTACCGGTAAATGATAAGACTTACCAAACACTAACCGGTATGGTGACATACCGATTGGTGTCTTGTAAGCCGTCCTACACGCCCACAAGACATCATTCAACCGAGAACTCCAATCCTTCCGGTTATGGTTAACCATTTTTTTAAGGATGGACTTGATTTCCCGATTGGAAACTTCGGCTTACCCGTTGGTTTGTGGGTGATAGGCGGTGGATGTCTTGCGAGTGACGCCATACTTATTCAAGAGTGCCTCTATGGTCCGATTGCAAAAATGGGTGCCACGGTCACTAATTAAAGCTCGGGGTACCCCAAACTGAGAGAAGATGTTATCTTTCAGGAATTCTGCAACCCTTTAGAATCGTCAGTCCTGGTGGAATTTCCTTCAACCTATTTTGACACATAATCAACGGAAAGAAGAATGTATGTAAAGCTATAAGAACTAGGGAAAGGTCCCATGAAGTCAATACCCTAAACATCAAAGATTTCACAATATAGCATAGCTTTTTGGGACATTTCATTTCTAGATGAGATATTTCCTACACTTTGACACTTGTCACAAGCCTTACATAATATGTATGCATGCTTATTCAAAGTAGGCCAATAAAAACCACTTTCCAAGACTTTCCTAACGGTCCTTTTAGCTCTAAAATGACCCCTGCATGCATGAGAATGACAAAAAGTGAGAATTGAATGCACTTCATTATCGGGGATGTATCTCCCAACAACTTGGTTTACACAATGCTTCCACAAAAAGGAATCATCCCACACATAATATTTAGCATCGCTCTTTAACTTACCTTTCTGTGCTTTAGAAAAGTGAGGAGGAAATTTACCAGAGACAAGAAAGTTCACAATGTCGACATACCATGGTTGAAGGTCCCTGATAGTGAACAATTGTTCATCGGGGAACTCCTCCCGTAGTTCCTCCTTCATTAATATATTTTCCTCACTATCTTGGCAGGGTGCTAACCGGCTTAGGTGATCATCCATGAGGTTCTCTGCGCCTTTCTTGTCTCGTACCTCTAACTCAAATTCACTCAGGAATATGATCCACCTAATCAATCTTGGCTTGGCCTCTTTCTTTGTCATTAAATGATGAAGCGCTGCATGATCAATGTACACAATAATTTTTGTACCAAGCAAGTAAGATCAAAATTTTTCCAAAGAAAATACCACTGCTACAAACTCCTTTTCGGTGATGGAATAGTTTCTTTGGGCTTCATCGAGAGACATGGATGCGTAGTAGATGGCGAGAGGCGCTCTTCCCACCCTTTGACCAAGCACCGCTCCAACGGCATAATCACTAGCATCGCACATAATTTCAAAAGGCAATAACCAATCCGGGGGTTGTATAATAGGGGCCGAAACAAACCTTCCTTTCAATGTATCGAAGGCCCCTTTACAACCCTCATCCATCACAAATTCCACCTCTTTTTGCAACAACTTGCATAAAGGAGATGCTATCTTCGAGAAGTCCTTGATGAATCGGTGATAGAATCATGCATGGCCAAGAAAAGAGCGCACTTCGCGCACATTAGTAGGATAAGGCAAAGTTTGAATTGTATCTATCTTTTCCTTGTCAACCTCAATACCCTTAGAGGAGACAACATGGCCTAAAACAATGATTTTCTCTACCATAAAATGACACTTCTCAGAATTTAACACAAGATTAGTATCAATGCAACGTTTAAGAACTTGTGCCAAATTTGCTAAACAGTTGTCAAAAGAATTACCATGAATGGTGAAATCATCCATGAATACCTCGACAAAATTTTCAAAAAATTCTAAGAAAATTCTTACCATACACCTTTGGAAGGTTGCTGGGCTGTTACATAACCCGAAAGGAATGCGCCGGTAAGCAAACGTACCAAAGGGGCACGTGAAGGTGGTCTTTTCTTGGTCTTCCGGGGTGATAACCACTTGAAAATACCCTGAGTACCCATCCAAAAAGTAATAGAAGGGGTGGCTTGCTAACCTCTCAATCATTTGATCAATGAATGGTAACGGGAAGTGATCCTTCCGGGTTTCTGCATTTAGCCTCCGGTAGTCAATGCAAACACGCCACCCATTTTGAACTCGGGTGGGCACCATTTCTCCCTTCTCATTTTCGACCACCGTCACCCCACTCTTCTTGGGTACCACTTGAGTTGGACTCACCCACTTGCTATCCAAGATTGGATAGATCATGCCCGCTTGGAGTAACTTGAGGATTTTCGCCTTCACAACCTCTATCATAGGTGGGTTTAAACGACATTGAGGTTGCCGGATGGGTCTTGCATCTTATTCCAACAAGATTCTATTCATGCAAGTGGATTGACTTATACCTTTGATGTCGGCAATAGTCCATCCAATTGCTTTCTTGTTCTCCTTCAACACCACCATCAACTTTTCTTCTTGCTCCTTGGTGAGCTTTCTTGAAATGATGATTGGAAGCGTCTCCCCTTCCCCAAGAAATGTGCACTTGAGGTCACTTGGCAACGGTTTAAGCTGAATCACCAGAGCCTTCATAAGTGATGAAAGGAATTCTAGTTCTTTGGGTTCCTCTAAGACTAGAGGGTTGGAACTTTGCACCATTTCCTCTAGAATGCTTAACTCCTTAATGCTTTCCTTTAAGTTAGTACTCATGGAATACACAAGACATGCATTTTCAACATCATTTTCCAAAGCAACTAACAAGGAATCATCACCACTCAATTCAAAAACATCTTGCACCACATTGTCAACAAAATCAATAGCATGGCAAGAATACTCTTCAAGAGGATACTTCATAGAGTCATTTATGCTAAACTCTACTCTAATCCCATTAAATTCCCTGGTGAGGGTACCGTTATGCACATCAATGATGGTCTTAGAGGTCTTAAAAAATGGCCTCCCCAACAAAATTGGGGTGGCATGTTTATCATGCTCCATGTCTTGGACATAAAAATCTGCGGGAAATATTAAAGAATCCACCCTAACTAACACATCCTCGACGATACCCTTAGGGTACGCACTAGAACGATCGGCTAGTTGGATCACCACCCCGATTTTGTGCAAAGTACCAAGATTGAGGCTTTCATGCAAAAAATAAGGAATCACATTAATCGATGCACCTAAGTCAAGCATTACCTTTTCAAAATGTGTATTTCCTATCATGCAAGGGATCGTGAACATGCCGGGATCGCTACATTTAGGGGGTAACTCCCTTTGGCACAAAGCAGAGACATGTTCACTTCTCCCATTTTTAAGCTTGTTCTTCGTTCTTTGTTTCCTATTTACTACACATAATTCTTTCAAAAATTTTGCATAGCTAGGAATTTGTTCAATCGCATTCAAAAGAGGGACATTTACCTCATATCTATGAAAGACTTCGTAGATGTCCTTGTTGGATTCCTTCCTCCTTTTGTCTTTTAGAGGGTAAATATGGAAAATAGAAAATGCGGTGGAAACATCCGATGAGGCCCCTTGAAAGTACAGGTGACCTCATCTAATACAAAAGTAATGCAAACCCTACGCTAGATGGTGAAAATCCTAGGGAGAACTGATATGCCCGGGGGAGGGGAGAGGGGTGTCCAATGGACACCCCCACCTCCGCCCCAAAATGCTAACCCTAAGCTAGATGGTGCTAAGCCTAGGGAAGTAAATGCAAGTCCAGATTGAAGCTTAAATATGGACCTATACATAGCAACCAGAAATGTGTACTGGCTCTTCAAATGGTCTCCTCATCGCAGCCGAGACGTGGGTGTCGGGTCTTGAGGAGGAGGTGCTGGTGAAGGAGCAGCCAGTGCTAGACATGAAGCGCAGTCGAGTGCTGTGGACTTGGGTCTTGAATGGTCGCCATGATGTGCTGGTGATGCGTAATCTGATTGAAGCCAGGACTGCCAAAGGTGGAACAACTTCTACCATATACACCCCTAAAATGAAGAAAGATGGGTGTTATTGGCCTTCAACATTCTCGTGTTGTGTGCCAGGGCAATTTTTGAGAGGAAGGGTGTCCGTAGGCCGTGCCAATAACCAGGGGCGGAACCAGAAATTTTTTTCAGGGGAGGCTGAAAAATTTTCGGCGTCCGGCGTGCAGAGGCGGCGGGACGAACGAGTATAGAATCAACTCACGACAAATATCCCTAATTGATAATTGCATAAACCGATTATGACAAAATTTCAATCTCTTTGTTCATTAGATTCATTCGATCTCTTTAAAGATGGAGATCCGCCACTTCGAATTAAAAATTTATCCATAACCTATTAAATATCAAATAGGGAAAATATGTAAATTGATTTATTTTTAAAAAATCTAAAAGAGTTACGAAACAATAACAAATTGAGATAACAAAAAAATTATAAAATCATATTCATCTAAATTCAATTTAACAAATATCCCTAATTGATAATTCCATAAATCGATTATGACAAATTGACAATTTCATTTTCACATACAATTATACAAAATAAATCAAACAATTATAATTTCAACTAAATTCCAACTAAATTCCAACTAAATTCCAACTAAATATGCAATTCAACTAAATTCAAATATGCAATTCAACTAAATTTAAACAATCATATATAATACAACCATATAAATTCAATTCAACATCCAATCTAAAAATCATGTTCACATTATATTTAAGTTTTAAAGAAATAAATAAAAAAGAGAATAAACTCTAAAATTAATAAATCTTAGCATAAAGAGAAGAAGTATACCGGCGGTGGTTACCGACTTACCGTGGTTTGGAGAGGCGGCGGACGACGGTGGCGCGGCGGCGGACGGCTCGGCTGCAGGCTGCTGACGGACGGGCTGAGCAAGGGCGGGAAACTGGAGGCTTTGCTGCTGCTCAGTGTTCTCGCCTCCAACTAATATTAAGGGTTTTGGCTTGGGTTATTGGATTGGGCTTGGTTTTGGCCCAATCCAATTCCCTAACCAATTTTTTTTTGAAATTACTAAATGAAACGACGTCGTTTTAATACTTAGGTATTAAAAATAGAAGGGCGAATGAAACGACGTCGTTTCATTTAGTAATTTGAAAAAATAAATAAATTCGATTAGGGAATTGGATTGGGCCAAAACCAAGCCCAATCCAATAACCCAAGCCAAAAGCCAAAAATGGAAAAACCTTCTTCTCCGGCGATGAGCAGGCTTCGAAGGTGTGCCGCCGCGCCGAAGACGCGCCCAACTCCGCCGGAAGACGCGCTCCCGCCTCCTGCTACCTCCGGCCGGCGATCGAGGTAGGGCTGGAGCCCTACCTCGCGTATCATTAGATCCGCCACTGCCAATAACCCTTGTGATTCTCTCAAAAATAGCCCTCCTAGTGGTGAAGAGAACGGACATAGCCTGTACGTCGTGTGTCAAACCTGGCGATTCTATAACCGCCCACTCCATTTTAAGCAAATGGACAGTTGTATGCTAGTTTAACACAAAGTGTAGCGCGAGCATAGAGCGCGTGATCCGTCAAATCCAAGTAAGAAGACTAGCAATGGATTAATTAATTTTGCGTACGCTAATTAATTAATCCACTACCCAATGCACATGGTTGTGCAACCCCAAAAGTGAAGGGTTGCATCCCCACCAAATACAATTTTAGGCCAAAGGGAAGGCTGAAACTCACTGCTAACTCCAGAAAGAATATTGATTTTTTTTCGAGCAGTAGCCACCCCTTGAGGGAAATCCATGAACAACCCTTCGAGGGAAAAATGAATCACCCCTCAAGGGAAGTACACGAACCATCCGTCGAGGGCACTTCCACGAATCACCCCTCGAGGGCACCCCACAGTCCACCCCTCGAGGGCAAACAAACCATCCCTCGAGGGCACTCCACGAACCACCCTTGAGGGCAAACGAACCACCCCTCGAGGGCACTCCACGAACCATCCCTCGAGGGAAAATGAACCACCTCTCAAGGGAAATCCTCGAACCACCCCTCAAGGGAAAATGAACCACCTCTCAAGGGTAATCCACGAACCACCCCTCGAGGGCAGTACTCGAATACTACCATTCGTGCACTCGAATACCTCCAGAGCTTGATGCCTTACTCTTTCGCCCCTCGAGCACTCGAATACCTGCAACACTCGAGTTTTCTTCCTCGTTGGGGCACACGAATTGCCCCTCGAGAGAGTTACCCCTCGAGGGTAATCAATGAACCCTCGAATACCTCTACCACAAACTTCCATTCGAGCAGTCGAATACCTCCAGCACTCGAGAGCTTACACATCCACCCCTCCAACACTTAAATTTCCCTCCCCGAGATAGTAGAATCACTCGAACTACCATTCTAGTCTTCGAGCTGCTAGGTTAGTCACCGGACCGCGTATTTTCGGCGCCGGAGAGTCGCCAAAAACTGGCGAAAATAGAGAAAACCAATAGTTATGAGAATCTACTCATCCATTCATCTTCTTCCGGGCATTCTCATGAAATTGAAGACAAGGAAAACACATTGGGTATACCATCTTTAATGATTCCGGTAAAAACAATTCACCATGGTCTGCTGCTGGGGAGAAATGGCTATATTCAACCAATGCATAGTGAAACTTCTCTTAACATCTATCCTGAATCCGACTAGCCCCAAAGTATGTGCCTCATCCAACAATTACATTCCAACACACCAAAACTGAAGAACTCCGTATGAATGTTCATGAGTGAATAAAATTAAGTCCGAGTTCTTGGCATAGAGCATAGCCTATCGGTCTAAATTCCAGCTAAATCAGGAAAACAAGGCCGGGCAGTGTCCTGGATCTGAGCACTAGCGAGGTTAAGAGTTTACCGAGATTTGAACACAGGCAGAGCCAGAAGGGGTGGCCGGGATTTGATCACTTGCAAGGCCGGAAGTTTCCCAGGTTTTGAACACACGCAAGGCCGGAAGGTGATCGGGTTCTGGGCACTAGCAAGGCCGGATGGCCAGTCTGGGATTTGAACACAAGGTAGGCCGGTCAGTGTCTGGGATTTGAACACAAGTTCACCTGAATCAGTTAAGAACTCATCCAAATACTAACACTCTCTATGTTTGAAACCCACCATTAATCCCTCTCCCATATGAACATCATATTACCTATCCACTGTCAACATAATATAGCTTTTAAAACTGCACAGATTCTCCATAAACATCCCAATCTATCCACACCAATCCAGCCCGGATTTTCTATAAAGAACTCTATAAAATCTGCACATGGTTGTTCATGGGGCAACAAAATAGATCAGAATTTTGGAAAAAAAAGCATAGCATTTGGTCGAAGGTTCAAACATAACAAGCAAAACATGGCCGACCAGGGCTTAACCGGGATTTGAACACCGGTTTACCAAAATGAGAGCACCAAAATACTATAAATTTTTATGCCTAAAATTCGTCACTGTTCTGCGTTCAAAATGAACAATTCCATATAGATTTTATCCACATAAAACAGAGTTCCACAACAGCCCACAATAATTCACACAAAACAGACACCACGAAGAGACATAGTACGCCAATTCAGCACTGCTTTCAACATGAGCAATTCCACAAAGAGACAGAGTACGCCACAAAATAGAGTTCTACACAAAACAGAGTTCCATGCAAGACCACACATTCCACACAAACTCTTAAACTTCTACAGAAATCATATACATCCATACCAAGTCCCAGCAATCCGCTCAATTTCATCAAACAAATCCTCCATTTAAAACAAATATTCAGACCAAATCTACCAGCAGGGAGTTGTAAACTTACTTGGGACAGTGGTAGATGTTCGTCAAACTCTTCTCTTCAGCAACCCAGGTTGGAACCGAGGTCATCAAACTTATTTTCCGTCGGGTTTGAGTCTTGTTTTGGGTCCGATTTCGATATCGTCTTCCTCTGTGATGCGCTTGAGTCTTCCTCCAAAAAGTTCCAATCTTCAAGACTGAGAAGCAAGTCTTCTTCCAAGAAAACCCATACACAAGGTATGGGTCTTCATCATCCAAGATCAAAAGTCAGATCTTCCTTCAAAATCCAAAAGCAAACTTCGAGAGAAACCTAGATTCATATTTCTCAGCTTTAACGAAATGCTTACAAGACCGGAAAGAAGGTCCTCTTCAAAGAAAACCCATAATGGGGTTATGGGTTTCCAAAATCCAAGATCGAAAGTCAGATCTTTCTCTAGGATACGAACTTGAAGGCTTTAAAAGGAAACCCAGATCTAGAATTCATAACTTCGGAAACAGAAGCAAACCATACATCGAAAGATTCCCGGAAAGGAACCCAACATTAATGTCGGGTTCCTCGCCGGAGGAGAAGAGCTGCGGAAGAGAAACTTGGAGAAAATTTACCACGATGAACAGTAGCAGGGCTGCGCCCTTATTTTTCTTCCTCCTCCTTTTGTCTTTTAGCGCTTCCGAGAACGGTGACTCTAGCACATATGAAGGAATATCCACTACTCTTTCCTTCTTGTGAGGGAGGATGAAGGTTCGGAAATAGAGGTTTATTTCTCAACGGTGATCTCCTTTTCCTTCTCCTTTCCCTTTCTTGCTTGCTCCTTGGCCTCCTCTTCGTTCTCCTCTTTCCCTTCTTTCTCAAGCATTTCAAGCTTCCTAGGTTAGTCCTCAACAACTTCACCAACGGTGGGAGAGCCAACATCTTTACCACTTCTCAAAGTGATAGCACTTGTATTTTGTCGAGGGTTGATCTCCGGTTAGCAGGGTAGCTTACCCTTTTCCCGGGCTTCCATTGAATTCACCATTTGAGCTATCTAGCTAACTTGAGTTTCCAAGTTATTGATACTCGCCTTGGCTTCTTCTTTGAATTTCTCACTTTTTTCCGCGCACGTGGCCAACCGGTAATGGCTTACATTACCTCATCCTTTGTTAGCCCCAAGCTCTCCCCTTGGTCTCGGGGTTTGTCTTGGAGCCTTTGGAATTGTTGTTGAGGTGGCATATATTGTTTTTGAGGAGGCCGATATAGTTGAGGGTTTTGGCTTCCTTGAGGGTTTCCATACCGGAGGTTCGGGTTATCACGATTTCCCGAATTGTACGGCCAGTTTTGGTACCCTTGATAACCTTGGTATCCTTGGTGACCTTGGTAGCCTTGCCCAACTTGATATCCTTGGTTCCTTGGTAGCCTCGATTCTCTTGATATCCCATGGCACTTATCTCCTCAACATAGTCCTCTTGCAAAGTGGGGCAAGTGTCCGTAGGATGCGCCAAGTAACAAATTTCACATGATTTAACATGTGGTGCATTCCCGGGCTTCGTTATCAATGATTTGACCATAGATGCAATGGCCAAGACTTGATCCTCGAGCTTTCCACTATTTGAAGAGTCACTTGTGGGCATTGGATTTCTCCTTCTCAAATTGGCCCTTGAGCTAAAGTTTCTTGATTCTTCCGCTAGCTCCTCATACAATTGAATAGCCTCGGAGGATGCTTTGTTCCCAAGGGTGCCACCACAAGAACTTCTTACCAACCTTTGATCTTCATCAAGAAGGCCATTGTAGAAGTAATAAACCAAATCCCCCTCCGAATAACCGTGATAAGGGCAACTTGAAAGAAGATTCTTGAACCTCTCCCAATAGTCAAAGAGAGATTCTTCATGCCATTGGAGGATGTTGCTTATATCCTTCTTCAAGGATGCGGATCTAGAGGCCGGAAAGTATTTGGCTAGAAACTTTATTTTCATATCAAGCCAACTCTTAATGCTCTTGGGCGTAGGTAGTGGAGCCAATCTCTTCCACCATCCCTTAGTGTGAACGAGAATGCCTTCAACTTATAGAAATCTTGATCCACTCCATGGGGGACCGTACCACCACACAAAAAGTTAAACTCGGTGAGGTGTTTGTTGGCATTCTCCCCTTGCCTACCAAGGAAGATGGGTAGCATGTTAATGAACTTGGTTTTTAGCTCAAAGTGCCCGTTTGGTCCAACCACAGGATACTCAATGCACATTGGTTGTTGATCGAGGTTGGGGGCCATGATGTCTCTGCATTAGACTCACACTTGTAATTTGGTATTCTTGCCTCCTGGTAAGCATTGTATTGGTTCTAGTGGGTCTATAAGATTAAAAATATCTGATAGATCCATCAAGCAATACAAGGATCATCTTGTTGTAAAAGTTATTCTCAGGAATATGGCATAAATTATAAGGAAAATTTTCCCCTGTTGCAAAGATGGCTACCATTCGCATTATGATAGAAGGCTTTTCAGTTCGTCAATTTTATATGTCACATGTGGATGTTAAGAATATGTTCTTGCATAGTGATCTTCATGAAGAGGTTTACATGACACCTCATCCCAAGGTAGTGTAGCCTAGGCATGTATGTAAGCTTCACAAATATCTTCATGGTCTCAAATAACCTCCCAGAGCCTTGTTTGATAAGTTCTCCACTATGATCACCTTTCTTGTCTTTCTTCCCGATTTCTATAATTCGCCCTTGGTCATCAAACATACAAGTAAGTTTTGTATACTTCTCTCCTTGTATGTTGATGATATAATTATTACTTGTGATGATTGTAATGGCATTGAATTATTGTATTGTGATTTGGCTCAATGTTTTGCTATGAAAACTTGTTTTTACTCTGTTACTTTCTGGGTATTGAGGTGGCTTCTTCTAAGGGATATCTTTTATCTCAGTCAAAGTATATGGGAAAGATTCTTGAACGTGCACACCTTTCTAACAAAAAGATCCTTGACACTTCTTTTGAAATGCATACTCGCTACTGTCCAACTATAAGCTTCCTTTATCCAATCTCACATTATGTCGTATAGCTATTGCCATTTTAGTTTACCTCACTGTTACTTGTTCTGATATTGTGCGTGTTGTGCATGTGATTACTCAGTTTGTCACTGCCCCTAGTTCAATTCATTGGGTCCGTTGTTCTTGCATTCACAGGTATATTCGGGCACCTACTTTTGTAGTCTATTGCTTCATTCATCATGACCATTAGAATTGTTTGCTCATTCCGATGCTTATTGGGATACTGATCGTGTGGATCACAAGTCCACCACTAGATTTTGTATCTTTCTTGGTGACTCACTCATTCTCATAAGAGTAAGAAGCATGATGTTATTTCTCGCCCATCTACAGAAACAGAGTATTATGTTATAGCTTCAACTAGTTGTGAGATTGTTTGGTTGTTTTGGTTACTTGCTAATATGGGAATCACACTTCGTTGGCCTACACTATGACATTGTGATAATCATATTGCTATTCACAAACATATTGTGATTGATTATCATTTCACCCACCATCATTTTCGGCGTGGTAATATTACAATGCCTTGTATTCCCTATTCGCTTCATATTGCTAATTTATTCACGAAGAATCACTCCACTGCGCCCTTCTCTTGTTTGACAATATCATCGTGAGTTTGGGGGATGTTATCAATATATATTAAGTTATTTAGTTAAAAGTTCTTCTAATCTTTGCATATATTATCCTTAATGTTATCTTTATGTATTACTCATTTTGAAACTTGTATGAACACTTTTTACACACAACATAACTCTCTCTTCCTCTTGGATTCCTGAATCCCTAAATTCTCAATATCTATTTATGTAGAAGTTACATGTGTAAACTGCGAAAGGAAATAATTTAAAGAAAAATACTACTTCCACCGTCCCAGCTTAAATTGCTACTTGCTTTTTTGGCACTATTTTTTTATCAAAGTTTGACTGCATATTTGAATAGATATATGAGCAATAATACTATCATATGTGACACTATTGAATTCGTCGTAACAAATAGTTTCTAAATATAAACTTTTTATTTGTCATTATTACATGTAGGTGGACATATTATCGGTCAAACAAGTTTCTTGAATATCGTGATAATGATTGATGTGCAATTTAAGGTGAGACGGAGGGATTAAGTGTATGCATTGGTGTAACATCTTTGCTTTCTTACTAAGTCTCATTTCACGGTTTCACTACGATATTATTCTCTCCATTTCCAGCATACGATCTTAGCCTCACCATTTCCTGCATATAAATGCATCGTACATTTCAATTTACAAATGTTTAACTGGGATAGCTCTAAGAGGGACTGCCTTGTGAATTGTGAACTCAAACTTTTCTTCCATGTTCAAATCCTCAGGTTTAATACCCCCCTCATGTTTCCAGTCAACGTTGTGAATCAAAGACGCTAGCATGAGATGAACCATCCTATGAGCCAGAGGAAGCCCTGGACATATTCTCCTCCCAGCACCAAATGGAATAAGCTCAAAATGGTTCCCTTTTGCATCAATTTCACTCCCCAAAAACCTCTCAGGATAAAATGCTTCAGCCTGTGTCCATGTCGCTTCGTCTCTGCCCCAAGCCCACACATTGATTAGTATCTCTGTATCTTTTCGGACCAAGTAACCATTGATTTCGACATCCTGATCTGCTTTGTGAGGTATTAGTAATGGTCCTACAGGATGAAGCCGGAATGTTTCTTTAACGACCGCTTGCAAGTAAGGGAGTTTGGGAATGTCTGATTCTTGAAGTATTAGTGATTTTTCTCCAATGACTTGTTTGAGCTCTGCTCTTACTTTTTCTAATTTTTCAGGGTTATGGAGTAACTCTGCCATTGCCCACTCCACTGTATTTGAGGTTGTGTCTGTTCCAGCAACAAATAAATCCTATGTGCACAAGGACAATAAATTAGTTAAAAGCCATAAACTATCGAACATCTATAATCAATCATCATGGATCAGTACGAGATATCGATCATTCTCATTTGCTAGTATTTTCTTGTTATTTAGTTGCTATTTTTTTCAAATGAATTGAGTCGAGTTGAGATAAAGTGAATTGCCGTGAGGTTGAAAAGAACAAGAATCTTTTAAATGTATAGGGCAAATATTTTCAATAGTCAGGACGGCAGATAAAATAGAATATGAATTGCTTACCAAAAGCAGATGTTTGAGGACATTAATGTTGAACACTGACTCATTCTTGCTGGTCTCATCCAAAAGGGCTTCCAATAAATCACTTTTCTTCGATTCTCCTTTGACCAGCAACCTTTCCTGGATAATATCACCAAAAATGTCCAACAGCCTCCCATAGTAGATCTTAGATGCCCTCTGGATTCCCTGTGGATCAACCAATCGAAGCAAAGGGAAAAAATCAGAAACATTAGGCGCGCCAACGTACCGCATCAGGCCACACACAAGCTCCTTCAGCTCCTGGGACGAATCCGAATCAAAGCTTGCGAAGTCAGCCGAACACATAGTCCTAGAGATCAAATTCAGAGATGTTACGAAGGCGGCTTCGCCAATATGTATCGCTTTTCCGCTTTCGCTACACCTCCCCACATATTCAACCAGTTCCTGAAGCTTTTCCTGGCGAAGTTCCTGGCTAGCATCAAGCCTATGCGGCGAAAACATCTGCTCCCGGCACAGCTTTCGGATGTGTCGCCACAGCCCGGCAACGGGCAGCCAGCCGATGGATATCTTGTGATGATCATGGGCATGGGCTGCAGTCGGTATGGCGCGGCTGGAGCAAATCTGGTCGTTTTTCTGCAGGACTTCTCGGGCGACGGTCGAGGATGATACAACTACTACTTCCTTATATCCTAGCCTGAGAGACATAAGAGGGCCATATTTTTCTGACAGTTTTGCTAATGTTTGGTGAGGATTTTGACCAATTTGATGGAGGTTACCGATGACCGGAAGCTTGTAAGGCCCCGGAGGAGTTTTTGGTGAGCTTTTGGACCGTAGATTTGAGGTGACGACATAAACACATAGCCAGACGGCAAAATAAAGTACAAGGTAAAACAGGATTTTTGTAACATCCATGGTTCCTTGTCAAACTGCCTGATTAGAATCCAAGGAACTCTTACAGGAGGATAGTCTGTCCATTATAACGCTCCGATAAATATACTGCTTCAGGCGATAAGATTATAAGCTAGTTGTTATCTCATTTGTGACTTTTCATTTGTGACTTTTTTGCAACTGTCAATCTATTCCGGTAATTCGTTTGGAAACTCCATTCTTTATCGTTCTTTGATTGGTGTGTTACAGTATTTGTCGATTACACGTCCCGACTTGTCCTATATTGTGAATCCAGTCAGTCAGTATATGCAGGCTCTACTGATGACCACTATCAAGCTGTTACTCGGATTTTACTCTACGTGCGCGGTACACTCCACTATAGTCTTCAGTTCGCGCAAATTCGTCCGCTTTACCAGCTATGGGTTACTCTGATACTGATTGAGCTCGTTGTATAGAGACTCGTAGGTCTATATATGGATATGTCATTTTTCTTTGTGGCAGCCTATAGTTTCTTGTTCTAGTTCAGAATCAAAGTACTGTACTATGGCTAATACTGCTGCGAAACTATTTTGGTTGATAAATCTTCTTCAGGTTTTACATGTGACGATGTGCGCCCCACCTGTATTATTGTGTGATAATAATAGTACTTTCTTCCTGGCACAAAATCTAGTTTCTCATAAGATAGTCAAACACATTGATATTGACTATCATTTTGTGCGTGAGATGGTTTTTCTGGCAAGCTCAGGGTTCCTCAAGTTTCTACAGACTTGCAGCTTGCTGACATTTTTACGAATGGTCTACTCCGTTCTCAGTTTGAGATTATACGTTCCAAGCTTTTCGTTGCAATCAGTTCTACGCTTCAATTGAGAGGGTAATAGAGATATAATTGATTTAGAAAAATAAGAAAAATCATACTTTCTAATTAATTTTTTATATATCTTGTTCTATATTTTGTACACACTTTATATTTACTATATATCAATACACATTTATGAATTTCATATTGTATCACAAATTGGCCCTCGTGGAAAAATCTACCACATTTTTTAACCTTTTGTGTATATATCAATACGCATGATATTTACTCGATCATCACTTAAATGTCAAAATTGGTTTGAAAGGTCAAATTCTGCACGGGGTTCCGTGCGTCAAACAATAAGCACAATTGACAATTACAACCTGAATTCCATTTCGAGGAAAAAAACAAAACGATTCCAGAATTTAGACCATATTCGTCAATAACCCAACACAATCCAACATTTTAATTAAATACTATATTTTTTTTTTTACCAGAGAGAATAACCAAACAAGAAGGAACATATCACAATATCCTCTTTTCATCCCTCAATATCTAGCACCGCCGGAGACGATTTGTAGAGAAAATAACCAAACCATAAGTAACATATCACAATGATGCATATTAATCATAACGGGTCGAAGCTATAGCTGTTTATATGATTTGGTTCAGCAGCTATGCCATTTTGGTTATTTTACTGTAGATCCCAAAGAACATGTCAAGGCCCCTGGAAGCCCTTCAAAGGGGCCGCAGCTTTGCCTGATCTGGAGTCGGTCCATGCCTTTGCAATTGTTCGTTTCATCTCATCATCACCTTCCTCGTACATGTTCTTCATTCGAGTCCATCTCTTGTGAGACCGTCTCATGGTGAGACCAAGGACTAGAGGCAAAATTAGGAAAAGAGGAAACTAAATTTGGGGGCAAAAAACTAACAGAACTGGACAAAATTATAAATTATCACAATTACACATTAAATTTCTAAACTTTAAAAATATTAATATGAAATCCCATATTAAAATTTTTGTAATTTAATCTGTGACCATCTTATATAAGACTTTGTCTTTTCATTAAGTCCATTATTCCAGCCATAGGATCGCGTCCATTGTCCAAGTTAGGCTTCAGCTTGTCTTCTTTGAATTTCCAACCAAGTTTCTCTAGAAGCTTTGACCAAAGTGATGATGACTTTTGTTGGCTTCACTACCACTTCACATTTTTCAGGTACAATTTCCTTGTTCAATTTGGGTACAGCGCATCGGTAATTCTTTCCTCCAACATCGTGAAATTTCAGGTCCATGGACATTTTCTTGAAGTCCACCTCAATCTTTTCCTGGTCAACTCCATCCAAAGCCACATAAATCTTCACTTTGTCCTTATCCTGATCCCAGCCGAAAGATCCCAGTGTCGTGTAGTTTAGCAGAAGGTCAGAACTGGCTTTTGGTGCAACAGAGATGGGCTCAGAGACTTGCATTTGGCCAGCAAGTCTTGATTTCTTTTCCAAGTTGAGAATCTCGGAAGAAAGTAGAGCAATAACAGGCCGCCTTTTTGCAATGCTTTGAAGATGCCTCAGTTCCTCCAATTCCAGCGCAATTTCTTCCGCCATTGATGCTTCTTCCCAATACTAAACCCCGTAACCGTCTTGATTTCTTATAACACCGAAGCTGCACTACAAGAAGGATACTATATCTCTTTCATCCACCTATGCAATCTCACATTCAATTAATTAATTTTCTTTTTAAAAGTTTATCAACGATCTAACCCAACTAAAAATTTTAACTATTTAAATATTATTCTTATACCATAAATATTTATTTTTAATTTTTAATTATTAATTAAATGTTCTAATATTTAATAAATAAAATTTTATTTATTGATTATTATTTTTGAATGGATTGTAATTTTATTTATTAATATAAAAAAGATTAAGACTACTGATAGAGGATTAACACTAGTTACAAAAGTAGAAAAAAGAAAAATATTGAGTTGTGCTTTGAATTATGGCATAATTGATCTCTGCTTGTGAAGATTGAAAATTGTAGTTTATTGTAATTAATTTAATTATAAAAATAAAATAAATGTAAATTAGATACTCCATTTAAATAAGAAAATAAAAGGATTGGATTTGATTGGATTTGATATTGTATATTGATATTTCTAATGAGTGAGAGTGTAACACGTGCCACACTCCACTCTTTGACCGAGGCTCGTTTTGGCCCATGGATTACTTGAGGTTGGGCTGCCTCATTTTGTTTACTTTTTTCTTTTAACTTAACAGTGGTTCGGTCACTGATAAACAATAAACACGGCCTTAGAACCTGGGTAAAGGAAAGTTGTCAAAAGATCATTCAAAAGTTCACTTGAATCTAGGCTATTTGATAAATTTGATTAGTATAAAGAGTTGGATTTCCAAATATTTCCGTTTTTTACGATATAAAATTTAAAAGAAAAAAAAGTCGTCAAAAGCATGTGTAGAAGGTAAAATTTGAGTACTCCCTCTATTCCTGCTAACACTACAAAAAAAAGATCTTTTATTTAGCCTCTTTCACCTCAAGTTTTTTAACCTCAAATAACAGAGGTAAAAAATTCTTTTACTTCACTTTTTTTAAAAGTAATAATATTTTTTACCGCAGTTTAAAAAAAATTGAGGTAAAAAGTCTGACATGACCGACGTTGCACGCACCTCTATCTTACCGAGGTTGGTTGGTTTTGTGAGACATCGCACTTCACACTCGCAGACATGAATGACCGACATCGCACACATGTCTAGCTTACCGACGTCGGTTATCTTTTGTGACCCACGTGTCATGTCACTCTTGCAGACATGAATGAACGACATCGCACGCATATCTGTAGGTCAGTTGTTTTTGTGACCGACGTCTCGGGGTGGGCGTCGGTTCGGTTTATTTGGTTCTGGTTTTCTGTTCCCCCTAAAAATCAAAAACCGAATCTGACCCAAATAACCCGAAACATCCGAACCGAATTCAAAACTCATTTTTGGTTTGAAACCGAATTTAACCCTAATAAACTAAATTGGTTCAACCCTTATCTATTCGAATTCATTTCAACCGGTTTTTTTGCCCACAACAATTGTAGGCCAAACCAAAAAACTCATATGCATGTCAAAATTTAAACTTAAAATTAACCACTTCCGACCTAATTGTCCAAGGCCAAGTGATTAGTCACTTAAGGCCTAACTGCATTTAGTGCTTTGGAAGAAAAGGTGGAGTGATACCCTATTTATAATTGATATCTACCTAATAGTCTCCACAATCTTTCGATGTGGGACTAATGCTAAGCCTTATTCCATCCTTTTAAAGCCTTGCTTGGCATGCTTGCTGCGTGGATGAGGGATATGCCGGATTCATTTTCCATTTTCCATACTCCTTTTCCAACTTTTCCTTCAATTATTATTACCTTTTTTTAAAGTTGAATTTGTTATGAGCCCGTCTCTTGAAAGATGGTGAAGAAATGAAGATAAAATTTTTGAGTTGAATGAATCGGGTTATAAACTTTATAACTACTACACGTTGCATAATAAAATTTTAATATTGCAACTAAGACCTTTTACTTTGTATTATTATAATTAAAACTCATCTTTCCATAAGCCTATGGAAAGACGGTCTTTCCCAAGATTTTGCCATTTATTATTGCATTATTTAATTTGAGGAGTATTTTGTGACTGAGGAGTATTTAATACCGTTTGATCTCAAATCCTTTTTATTGTTATTACCCTATTAATTTGACTTATCTTTTACTGTTTCCATACATGATGAATGTGTTTATAATATATTTTGTGATTTCTTTCTCTTCTATTTATATAAGTAATTTAAATACATTTAGAGGGTGAAACAAAAATTCCACTATTAAATTAACACAACATCTTGTTTTAGACTGATAAATCATTATACGAGGTTATTTTATAACTGATATAACTAATAAGCTGATTTGATATTTGTTTTTATTTATTGCAACAAATTTCTCTTAACTTTTAAAATGTATAGTAATGTATAAATAATTATAATTTGACCCTAATAGTTATTGAAACGAGATTTTTCATGATTAGTCTAACATTTAGATGGTCTAATAGGAGACTTGCTCCTAAATTAACTATGATATTTATATATTACAGTTTTTAAGTTGTTTTAAAGTTAAAAATTACATATTTTAGTAGATGTATTCATTAAAATTATTAGGAATTGTATTTTTTTTAAAACTAAGAGTTAATGTATTAAAATGTATTATATTTTAGTTCAAATATAAAATCTAAATTATCATAAATGTTATCTCTTACATCTCTATGTTTATGTAAAAAATAATATTTTATACATTCTAGATCGTGTATTATGTTAAATTATTTTCTACTATTATCCATTTATCATCCCGCCCCTCCTTTAAATCAGTTCTGGTTCTGCCACTGTCTGCAGTTATATAAGGGTTGTACTAGGCTAGTTGCTTTAGGTTCTCTACGAGTAGATTTAAACGTTGGTTTTGACTTTGAACTGACATATTTTCTTCTTTTTTTGTTTAAGTGAATATGGGAAGTGGAGACTGGAGATTACGAATCATATTGAAATAGGCTCATTTTCATGCTACCAGAAGCATAACCATTACACAACGATCCACATCCTCACTTGTTTATGCTTCTCGGCTGGCTAATCACCGCCTTTATATCTTCACCAAGTAATCTCTTCTGAGTTAATTGTAGTTTGTTAATTTTTGAGAGCAGAGGAAAATGTCCATTGTTTGAGGAATGCTTTAGTCTAGTGAAAGTTTACTGTTGAAGAATCAATTATTCGTGCACCTTATCACTGTGATTACTAAGAGCACTGTAGTTTAGATATGAATATTTATTGATTATAGTTAATGCTTTCCGTTTACGTTCATGGCAATAAGAATTTATAAGAATATATATACTTGTTTTTTAAAAAATTTATAAGAAATTTAAACGAACTAATTTATTAAACTTGTTTACAATGAATATGGATTATAAAACACTTGAATATCAGTCTTTTTTTCTATTTGATCCATTTAATGTTAAGATGTTTGGGGTAATTTTTTAAAATTTATAAATTAGTCCTCCTAGTTATATTTACTTATATATTTAGTTTTGTAGTTTTAAAATTTATGTATTATTATGTATATTTAATTAATTTAATTAATTACAATTCGATAATCGGTTCGAGTTTTGGTTTGAGTTTTAATATTCAAAACCAAATAAAAAACTGTATTCAGAAATTGGTTTATTCAATTCGGATATCCAAAAACCGTACATTAAATTCGGTTCTGGTTATTCGAATTCAGATAATTTAATTTTTGGTTCAGTTTTCGGTTTTTTTGCCCAAACCTACCGACGTCACACGTCACTCTCGCAGACATGAATGACCGACATCGCATTCCTTTCTCGCTCATCGACGTCGCTTGTATTTGTGACCGACGTCGCACGTCACTCTTGCAAACATGGTACTTATAAGCATATGAATAACTAGATAACACATTTCAATGCCCGATTTAAAATAATTGAACATATATATATAAAGTGTAATTTATTTTTTAATGAAACTAAAATATAAATTTTTATGCAACTTCATTTCTTTTAATTTTTTTTAAAAAATCATAGTTATACTTTCAAGTATGACTTTGTATTTATATTTTCAAATGAAATAAATGAAGCGTAGAGTTTGAGTAATACATGATCGAAGTCGAATATCAATAAATAAAATTTATTTTTTCACCGAATAAAATTTTATACATTACTAATTCATAATTATATAAAATAAGTACTACTGATGTGTGTTAATTTTGTTGTTTATTTTATTGGGATTAACTGTGATTTTACGTGATTAATGTGCACTTTAAATGTTTTATTTGTAACAGATCACAGTTTCAGGCTTAAGAGGAATTTGGAGGAGAGTAAGGAGTATTTGGTAATTATGGCAAATGAAGCAGTCAAAGTAGAGCAGAATCGTAGCAGTTAATTTGGAGCAGATTGGACTGATATTTGTGGAGATATCCTTGAAGATAGTTGGAGATAATTTGGAGATTTGATTTTATCTCTTCAAATCAGAATTCACATTTGGAAAGAATTCTATTGTATTTGGAAGAATCCAATATGGACAAGATTTGTAAGTTCTGTGCGTGAGTATATAAACGCAGAAAGCAAGAAAGCCAGGGGACGAGTTTTCTTGGATAGAAGTTGAGTTTTAGTTCTTCATTCCAGGGAGTGAGACGAGAGTAGAATAATTTTTCTTCGCTTTTGTTTTTCAAGCATACCAGAGACTTGTTCTTCTTTTGTGGTGCAATTATTTTGGAAAGCATATTATTTTTGTGACCATTATTCTTTCTGGATTTCTATGCATAGTTTGTTCACCGTAGCCAATATTCTATTACATAAGCCATCATTGGGAGCATTATTATATGCCTTGATTTCCATGTCAGGATTTAATTTTCTATGTTGCATGCGACCAGGTTATGATTTTTGATCAAAAATTTGGTTGTTTCTTCTATATAGTTATGGTCGCCTATTTTTATATGTATTATTTGTTTGGTTTAATTATTATGAGTAGCTAATTCATATATCGGCACAGAATAATAAATGCTAGTTTATAAATCGTGAGACCTAATTGCATTATAATTGATTCTTGCATGTTCTTGATTGTAATTGGTTATATTTTATTTCTAATATGTTTAGGCCTGATCAACTTAAATGTTTTTAGAATACTGCTATCTAATTTCCGCCAATACGTAATTGTTGGATGAGATTAGTAAGTAGCACAGTCTTGTGAAAAATAGCTAACTAGCTAAGACTGTGATAGCAAGATAGGAAATTATTGAGTGTGCGTTACTATTTGCTTTTACTTTGGTAATTGCTATATCGGGTTCTTTTAATGCTTAGTGCTATCAAAATGTGTTCTGGTTTAGCGAATACTTTCTGGGAACATTTTGGTAAGGAAAATAGTTAATTAATCATAATTAGTTGACTGCCGATAAAGTAAGAAAGAATTTGGGGGGGGGGGGGGGGGGTTAAGCGTACCTACTTCCCTATAACTGGTAGACGTGTAGGAATTGATTCATCATTGTGCCTATGATCGATAATAACTAGCAAGAGTTATTCTTAGCCGATATCATTCATTTATATATTTATTTCTCATATTTTTAGGGTCGCCATTTGCATTTTTGGAGTTAGTAAAATCACTATATTTAAGGTGTGGTGGCATCACCAAAAAGGTTTTCAAAATTAGTAGGAAAAAAAAATTATTGATTATTGCTTTTGCTCCCTGTGGGATCGACCCTGCTTATCATTGTACTAATTAATATTAATCTGAATTTGCAGGTTATTGGCGAGTGAAATGACGCTCACCAAATTGGCGCCGCTGCGGGGGAGCAGTAAGTCAATTATTTTAAATCTTTTTCTACTAATCCATGTGTTAGTGTGCTTGGTTTATGAGCAGATTATCCAGGCCAAATTTAATATTCGACCCGAAAGTTGAGAAGACAGCCAAGTAGAACATAAAGTGAATAAAAGAGCGAAAAAATTCTGCCGAGACCCTTCGGTTTGGCCAAACCGAACCCATCACGAATTCAGCAACTACCTCTGATTCGGGAACTGATATCGAGATGGACGGAGCCGGCCGAAGTCTGAATCTTGGGCAGAACCCAAACAACCCATACATGTGGGAACTTATCGGTCATAGTGAAGATGACCCCCACTCCTATTCAGCTGCCAGAGACCGAAAATCAGATTGAAATCAAGCTGGCATTCCTGAACGTACTCCCCAAGTTCCACGGGAGAAGCACTAAAGACCCTTATAATTTTCTGAGTGAATTTATCAAGATTTGTAAGGCTCAGAAGAGGCCATCCACCGTGACAGAAGATCAATTCATATTGGTGGCATTCCCATTCAGTTTGCCAGGAGCAGCAAACCAGTGGTTCTCGAGCTTGCCCCCCAACTCCATTGCGACATGGGCAGAATTGAAGATATTGTTCTTGGAGAACTACTTTCCAGCCACAAGGATGGATGCTTTGAAGAAGGAGATCACAAGCATCAAGCAAGAATATGATGAACCATTGAGTATGTTTTGGCTGAGGTTCAGGAAGTTGGTAGACAGTTGCCCTAATCACAGAATGACGGAAGGCTAGTTGCTTCAATGTTTCTATCAAGGGATGACATCCAGCAGTAAAGACTTGGTGAACTCTTCCAGTAGTGGTGGATTTTCTCACCTTCGAGTGAATGAAGCTAGAGAGATCATCAAGAGGTTGGTGAATTCTGAAAATGAGTATGATCAACAGGAGGTACAAATCTTGAAGAAGGTGGCACAGACATCCACTCCCGAAAAAGATGAGATCAAGGAAAGGATGGAAAGAATGGAGAAAATGCTATCCAAGGTCGTTGACAAGGTTGCGTCTGTCCAGGAAGGACCTTGCGATACGTGTGGAGCAGTTAACCATACGACGTCGCAATGCATTCTTACTATGGGAGAGATACCTGTTCAAGAAAATGCTATGGGCAATTTCAATGAGAGATAGCAAAAAGGACCGTATCCCCAAAATTTCAACCCAAGGTATAGGGATCACCCTAACTTCCAGTGGAGAGAACAAGGTCCCCCACCGCAGCAGCCTCAGCATTACCAACAACCCTATGTTCCATCAATGCAACGAGAAGCTCCAGTTTCTCCCAACCCTAGCAAGGAGGTCAAGATAAATATCTGAATGAAAATATGTATATGTTGATGGACATGATGGTGAAGCAATCTAAGAAGACCGAATCAACATTGGAAGAGCATACTCGGCAAATCACCCAGTTATCAAATTCTCTGAATGAACTTAGGATGAAGCAACCCGGAGGATTGCCCTCGCAGGTCCAAGTGAACCCTTATGAGATGGAAAATCAGGTCACACTCAGAAGTGGAAATATAGTTGGTGCGCTACCGCTGAAATCCACGAACAAAGAAGCAAACCAGAATCCTGACGGAGGGTTCGGTTTGGCCAAACGGAACCCTGCGGTAGAAATTCAGAATCAAGTAACGGAGGAAAAAGGCAACAAAACCATCACAAACTCTGAGAATCCTGAGCATGCTGAGCCCCGAGATAAAGGTAAATCCAAGGTAACAGCTGAGGTAGGTAAGAGATCAGTGATCGGAAGAAATAAATATTCAAGGATTGAGTGACAAGGAGATCAGTGAGTTTCTGTACTCAATATACTCTCAGGAAGGGTGTTTAGTACTGATATAGACCCCAAAAAAGTCAACTCATCAGGGTCAAGTATGGAAGTTTGAAAAAATTCTGAAGTGCAGGGAGGGTCCCGTTTGGCCAAATCAGACCCGTCGGCAGACCAGTACCATCAGACGTAAAAGCCCCAATTTTGGAGTTAAAGCCCTTGCCCCCGAATCTGAAGTATATATATATCGGTGACAATGATACTCTTCCAGTAATAGTTAGCACGGAGTTACCCACATCTCAAGAGGAGAGATTAATTGCCTTGCTAAAAAGATACAAGAAGGCTATAGGATGGACACTGGCGGACATTACGGGAATCAGTCCAGACATTTGTATGCACCACATCTTATTGGAGGATGATGCCAAACCGACTAGGGAAGTTCAGAGGAAGATCAATCCCAACATGAGAGAGGCGGTCTTCAAGGAAATATTGAATTACTCTCACTTGGGATCATATACCCCATTTCTGACAGCAAGTGGGTGAGTCCTGTTCATGTGGTACCTATTAGGTCGGGTGTGAAAGTAGTGAAAAATGACAAGGGAGAGATGGTGACTACAAGGCTGGTTACTGGATAGAGAATGTGCATCGACTACAGGAAGTTAAATGCTGCCACTCGTAAGAATCACTTTCCGCTTCCTTTCATCGATCAGATGTTGGAAAGACTTGCGGGAAATAGTTTCTTCTATTTTTTGGATGGGTACAACGGCTATTTTCAGATTTGTGTGAACCCCGAGGACCAGGAGAATACCACATTTACTTGTCCCTTCGGCACTTATGCTTACAGAAGAATGCCCTTTGGTTTATGCAATGCTCCAGGCACATTCCAACGTTGTATGATGAGTATCTTTTTTGACTTGATTGAGACGAGCATCGAGGTCTTTATGGACGATTTTAGCATCTATGGTGACTCATATGACGTGTGTTTAAGTCGCCTGGAACAAGTCTTAATTCGTTGTGTGAAGAGGAACCTTGTTCTTAATTTTGAAAAGTGTCACTTCATGGTGAAAGATGGTATAGTCTTGGGATATGTGATCTCTGAGAAAGGGATTCAAGTGGACAAGGCCAAGGTGGAGACCATAGACCAGCTCTCATATCCTTCTAATGTGCGTAAGGTTCGTGGTTTCTTGGGTCATGCGGGATTTTATCGGAGATTCATTAAAGATTTTGCAAAGATTGCGCAACCTTTGACGAAACTTCTCCAAGATGATGTCCCTTTTGAGATAAATGAAGAGCGCGAGACTTCTTATGATTTATTAAGAACAAGTTGATCTCAGCACCAATCATGCAACCACCCAATTGGGAGCTTCCATTTGAGTTGATGTGCGATGCAAGCGATTATGCGGTTGGTGCAGTCTTGGGACAGAAAGCAGGGAAAGAGAGCCATGTGATTCATTACGCATCAAAGACTTTGAATCCTGCACAAAGCAATTACACCACTACTGAGAAGGAGTTGCTGGCCATTGTATTTTCTTTGGATAAATTCAGATCTTATTTCCTTGGCTCTAAAATTATTATTTATACTGATCATTCTGCTCTAAGATACTTGTTTACTAAGAAGGATTCTAAACCTCGATTAATCCGTTGGGTTTTATTGTTGCAGGAATTTGACTTTGAGATCAGAGACAAGAAGGGTGCAGAAAATCATGTTCATTTGAGCCGTTTAATCAGGCCTGAGGATGATATTCCCATTCCCGAGGCATTTCCCGAAGAACATTTGTACACTGCAACAAGGTTCCATTTGGCCAAACGGAACCCCCTGCCAGTACTGAATTCAGTTAAGTTGGACACTGATCCTTGGTATGCGGATATCGTAAATTTTATGACCACTGGAGATATTCCACATACACTGAGTCGTGCCCAAAACTTAAAATTAAAAAGTGATTGCAAGCATTACATTTTGGATGAACCGTATCTTTGGAGGATTGGTTCTAACCAGATTATTCGACGCTGCATTCCTGATGACGAGCAAGGTAGTATTCTTTTACGTTGTCACTCATATGCATGTGGTGGACATTTTGGGACTAAACGTACTGCTCGTAAAGTGCTTGATTGTGGTTTCTTTTGGCTGACCTTGCATAAGGATGCTTATACATTTTGTAAGAATTGTGATAGATGCCAAATGACTGGAAATATTTCTCAACATGATGAAATGCCACAAATGCATGTGCTTGTTTGTGAAATATTTGATGTGTGGGGCATGGACTTTATGGGTCTTTTTCCGAGTTCTTTCTGCAATGTTTACATCTTATTAGCAGTTGATTATGTGTCAAAATGGGTGGAAGCTAAAGCCACCCGTACTAATGATGCTCAAGTTGTTGCAGGGTTCTTGAAATCAACTATATTCTGCAGGTTTGGAGTACCACGAGCAATCATTAGTCATCAGGGAACTCACTTCAAGAACCGGACCATCGAAGTTATTATGAAGAAGTATGGAGTTCACCATCGATTCGCCACTACCTACCACCCTCAATCCAATGGCCAGGCAGAGGTGTCAAACAGAGAAATTAAGCAAATTCTAGAGAAGACAGTAAATCCTTCCAGGAAGGATTGGAGCAAGCGGTTGGAGGATGCGCTTTGGGCATACCGTACTGCGTTCAAGACGCCTATAGGGATGTCTCCATATCGCCTTGTGTTTGGAAAAATGTGCCACCTACCGGTCGAGCTTGAGCATAGGGCATTTTGGGCTGTGAAGCAAGCGAATATGGAATCCCTCAAGTGTGAGGAGGAGAGAAGATTCCAACTTCAGGAACTAGAGGAACTCCGTTTAGAGGCATTTAATCATGCTATGTGGTACAAGGATCAGACAAAAATGTGGCATGACAAGAATATGAGAACCAAGGAGTTCGTGGTTGGGCAAAGAGTCCTACTTTTTCAGTCCAAGCTCTGGTTAATGCCCGGAAAACTTAAATCAAAATGGATAGGCCCATTCGTGGTGTCTTCGGTTTGGCCAAACGGAACAGTCGAGATTAAAAGTTTGGAGACAGATAAAGTTTTCCTGGTCAATGGTTATCGCCTCAAGCCGTATCATGGTTCCTCTCAGGTGGAAATGGTGGATGAAATTCCACTAAACACCACCCAGCAAAATTGATTGATTCTACAGTCTGGCCCAACACTATAAATGACAGCGCTACTGGGAGGCAGCCCAGTTGTTTCTTTGTCTTGATTTGATTTTGATTTTGATTTTATTTTAACTCAGAAATTTTTTAATTTTTTTAAAAAAAAAGATAAAAAAATAAAATAAAATATGTATTATTATGGTTTCTTTGTGTGTATTTTTGGTTCTAAGTTGTGTTTTTCATATTTTCTTGTAGTTGGAGGTAAAATATGAGCAATTTCTTCATGAATGGAGGCTAATGGGTTGCATAAAAGGCTTTTGGGCTTAGGCAAAGGCCCATTTCGGCTAAAGGTGAGCATGAGAAGTCATGGGGGACTCAAAGGAGACAACCAATGTTTTAGGGACTTATGTGCTATATTAAGTTGGCTGCACACCTCTTCTTCCTCCTTACACCCTAGTTTTTCACTTACCATTTTTTCTCCTTCTCCATCACCTTAAGCCACCGCCACACGCCGCCTTACCACCTCCAGCACATTCTACCGCCGTACCTCCGTGCACCCATCCTCACCGGATCCGCCATGGGCCGCCAAAGACGAGGAGCTCTATCACTATCCTCTGAAGAAAAATCCCCACCGCCAAACCCGCATCCACCTACGGAGAACGTGGCCGAGGTGGAGTATCCTTGTTTCGCCGTTTCTCTAACTCCAACCGAGCTCTCGCCACCCAAGAAGCCTCGCCAGAGTACCCACAGTCGTCCACCTGCACGGCCGGTCACACCGGTGATATCCTCTCCGACGGAGCACGTTCAATCGGCCGTGTTGATGTCGAAATTGAAGTCCCCAGGCGTAGAAGTTGCGGATCTGTCATCAAAAGGGGCTGACTCACCACTACAAGCAGAGCCGCTGATTTCACGTGCTTCCACGCACCGCCCTCGCACCGCCACGTGCCGCTAGAACCAGTCGCACTACCTGCAGATAGAAATTCATCTGAACCTTCCCCAGCTACCGTACCAGCTCCGGCGACATCGACCTCCGGTCATCCGATGCGCCAGAAATCTGTGGCCAAGAAACGAGTCCATAAACCATTGAGCTCTCCTGCTCCTGCTGGCGGGGTTCCTCCTGAGGTTCAATGTAAGGAGACGGAACGTCAACCAGAAAAGCCAGGAAAACTTAAGAGCAAGCATGCCAAGAGGAGCACACCAGTTTCAGATTGCCCACCCTCAACCACCCAGAGGGCAAAATCTGCTGCTGCTAGTTCTGGGGTGGATACTGCTTCCACACAACGGTCCGGAGTCAAGACATACAATGAATTTCCCCTCCACGTGTGAGTCGATGATCCAGCAGAATTTGGAGACTTCCAGGAACCAAAACTAAGGGAAGCCTTGCAGAAGCGCAAAGGTTAAAAATACGAAGCTGGTTGGGAGGTGAGTATTCCAGCTTTACGAGTTGCCAATTTTGCTGATGGAGTTTCCAGTTATTTTACTGCAATTGGTTGGTCTACTTTGCTGAATTGTCGTGTTCTGCCTATGTATGAAGAACTTGCTGAAGAATTGATTACGAGCTTTCATTTTGAGAAATTCAATGACATGACATCTGAGCCTAGCTTATTTTTTCGTATTGGTCTGAATATGGTTCATTTATCTGTGGATGAGTGGAATTTATCCTTGGGTCTAGCTTCGAGGGAGCAATTTTTTCTAAAGAGTATGAGCCTGCATTTGGTGGTCCTTACGTGACTTATCCGGGATTCAATCCCAATGCTTCCTGGAAATTACTTGCTCCCACATGCTCTGATGTATATGATCCCACTATGTCTACTGTGCATTGGATTTCTGATCCTGCTTTGCGTCTTTGCCATCTTATACTCGTGAGAAACGTGTTTGGTCGTACCACTTCTTGGGCTAAAGTTAGCCAACCAGCCCTTTTCATTTTGTGGTGTATGCACACCAACAGAAAACTGAACTTAGGGTACTGGTTGGCTGAGGCCTTGCTTGACATTGCTACACATACTACTTGCCATGTCACTTTGTGCCATATTCTTGCCATGTTTCTTGCGAACAATGTGATTTTTGATGGTTTACCTCAGCTGGAATTAGTGAAAGCTCATTCTCTTCTTAATTTAAATGCTTTGGTTGAATCCAATTTGATCTATTTGGATGCTAACAAGTGCCCCTAGTTTCCTCCGCCGGGCAATCCTAGTCCGAGCTCTTCTACTCCTGCAGGTCACCTCTCTCTTGTCTCCATCAATGAGGACCTCAAAAGCCTCCAACAGAAGGTGGATAGAATCATGGAGCAGAATGAGCTGATCCTCCTAGCCCTTCGGAATGTGGCTGGCCCCTCCCAATAAGTTTCCCCCTCCCTGATTTTTTTAAAAATTATTTTCATTGTATATATTTTTTAGTCTAGTTTTTTTTAGGTGGTTTTGTTCTTTCTTACATTTTTATTGAGCTTGCTTGAGGGCAAGCAAGATTTAAGTGTGAGGAGGATTATGTGTTTATGTGTAAGTGTCATTTAATAATAAAAAAATGCAAAAATATTTTTGATTTTTTTCGAGTCAAATTCAGCATACTATTCTTGATATATTTGTTTCTTGACGGACTGAACTTGCTTGTGAGAAAGCTCTTGTGTGACATATCTGGTTACTTGATACACCTCTAAAATCACTTGGTAAATGAGTCTAATATAATTGGTGTAAATTGGCCTAGATGATACTTGGGATGACGAAAAAAGACAAGTAATTGAACATTTTAGCCCAGTAAATGTGAGGTTTGAGCTAGAGTAGAGCAGTCTCTACATCAATCTTTTTTTTCTGAGAGTCATGGCATTACTTGAATTATTTGGTGTGAAAATGATGAAAGGCATTAGGATTTAACCCCACGGCTTATATGGCCTACCATACATCACCCTTAGTAAACCCTTTGAAGCCTTGGCCTTTTTCTTTGTTTAAGCCAAAGAAAAATGAAGCCAAAGCCTATTTTATCCCCTCTTTTGTGTCCCTTATATATGCATGCTTGTGATTATGATAGGTTTCTCAGTTTATTTGTTGCTGATGTGCTTTAAGAAATATCAGTGAGTACCTTGATTTTGATGTATGAAGTGACCATGCGGTACTAAATTCAAAAGTGCGGTAAAATGATAATAAAATGAGTGATTTGGTGCTGGAAATTCAGAAAAAAGAGAGCTGGTGTGCCCAGAAAAAGAAAAAAATCAGAAAAATCTATTAAAAATGAAAAAAAAAGAGAAAAATGGAAAAAAATCCAGCACCAACACTTGGTAATTACAGCCAGTTCAGAGCAGATTTTTTCACTTTATGATGGCTGAAAATTATTTTTTTATGGAGAAATTTTTGGGCTGAAAAGAGCATGCATGTATATTTATATTTTTAAGCTTAGAACCCTTAGGACCTTATCTCGTTTTTATTCCCCCTAGCCCCGTTACAACCTTGAATAAAGACCTTTCTGATTTGCATTGAATGATTTGAATATTGCCATGTGAAATTCATATATTGAGTGACTGTCCCTTACATCTAGAGCGAATGTGTGAAACGTGAGAAATGTTGGATGCTTGTCTGATTTTGACCAAGTTAAGGGCTGGTTTGCTTTGATTTTAGGATAAATTTACCAATGTCATTTGAAAGGTGTGAGAGTGTCAAGTGTGTTATACATGAGCATTTCTTATTAGTAAGGTAAGGTTTGTCTATGAATCAAGAAATTAAGGATTGGTATGCTGAATTTGATTGTTTGTTGGGTTGTAGTTAGTGTCTTTTTGTTATTTTTCTTTTGAGTCTTTCCTAGAGTCAGTTGGGGATACTTGGAACTTTGTAATAAACAACATGATTTGAAGTGTGAGGATATTTGATGTGTGTTAATTTTGTTGTTTATTTTATTGGGATTAACTGTGATTTTACGTGATTAATGTGCACTTTAAATGTTTTAATTGCAACAGATCACAGTTTCGGGCTTAAGAGGAATTTGGAGGAGAGTAAGGAGTATTTGGCAATTATGGCAAATGAAGCAGTTAAAGTAGAGCAGAATCGTACCAGTTAATGATATGAATCTCCTTGCGAAGACTCACGATTTGCGGAATTGATAACTTTGATCTAGTGAAGGGATCTGCAAACCCGCACTATCTCGCACGAAATTCAGGAGTCTAGCCCTCGGGGTACGCCTAACTTCGACTTGCTCTCTAACTAGCCCTCAGGATTAGATTACAAGGTTTATTGATACTTAACTAGCCCTCGGGGTTAAGCAACAATGGATTAGCTCGCAAGCAAAGAGTATGAACTCAAAAGGTTGTATATTTGATTGATGAAAGGTTGTAAAATTCGTCCATAAGGCCTCCCCTTTTATAGGGTTACAATCTTGCCCCAAACCCTAATCACAAATGGAAACGGAATCGACTTATGGCAGCTTTAAGAAGCTAAAACCATATCTAACTAAAATACCTAAAATAAATGGTAATCTAAGGTAATCAGGTTGAATTCTTCAAGAAGTAACCTTGAAGAATATTATCTTATCTAACCTTACCAAATATAATTCTAATCAGAATAAAACTGAATATACTAAACCTTAATGGACTGTATTTTTGAAATTCAGCTCTTCAAAGCCCACATGGCCGAGCTATCAGTCCAATAAACCCAAAATGACATTATTTTACAGTGATCACACTACCTCATTAAAAACCCAGTGGGAAAAAAGAGTATAGTGTTCTTCATGATGTCTTCAGTTCGTCGACAATCTTGAATAATGAATCCAAGATGTCGATGGTGACTCCTTCTTCAATTCTTCATCATAAAGGCGATCAATCAAAGCATTTAAAGCAACATCTCTAAGCTTAGTCCTTGACCTAGTCATAGGTCCTGCCATGTCACTTAGAGGATCTCGAACATATCCTTTAAATGTTTGATCAAGTCGTGGAATGTCTTCATTTATGGTGGTAGTCGTCTTGGCATCTCCATCATTCCCTCCGTGGTCGAAAGGTTTCGCCCTCGAAACTGAATCGTCTTCAAATGTAAATGGAGATAAATCAGCAACATTGAAGGTCGCACTAACACCATAATGATCTGGTAACTCAATCTTGTAAGCATTGTCGTTCACACGAGCCAACACTCTAAAAGGACCATCTCCACGTGGACTCAACTTAAATTTCCGAGCATTTGGAAACCTCTCTTTCCGCAGATGAACCCAAACATAATCTCCCACGTTGAACCTCATCAACTTGCGGCTTCGATTAGCTTTATCAGCATTCTGTGCATTTGTCGGTTCAATTCTCATGCGCACCTTCTCACGGATTTTCTTCACAAAATCAGCTTTTTGTTTTCCATCAAAGCATTTGATATTCGTATCATTCCCTCCCGGATCGAAAAGTTTCGTCCTCGAAACGGGAAGCATATAACCTGTAAAGACATCCTTGAATTCCTGGAACAACTTAACAAACCGTGAAAACATATCTACAGGAATATCTTCTTTGGAATAGTAACTTTCTTTAAAGGACATTATAAGAACAAAAGAATGATTAGTCAAAGATCGATTCACATCCCTTATTGAAGCATAAAACGATTTATCAGAGTCAGTAGATAGTTCATGCCTTATCATATAAATAGAAAGTAAATTACTAATATGTGAAGACAAGAATTTATGCGAGTGTTCATAATCATTCTGCAACTTACCTGTCTTACCTACCTTAGGATCGACCTGGAACTTGTCTATGGTGACATTTACTGTAATTTTCACAGAATTGACACTATTTTGGTCGAAATTACTTGCTCCTTTTGGGGGAGTAATTTCAGCAACATCTGTGGAATACGCCTCAAAAACATCTTGTGTTTCAGGACTTTTCTCACCTCTGTCAAAAATGATGATTTCATCATCTATTTGTTCTTCTTCGGTGTCATACTGTGCAGGCATATCATCATCTTTTTCCTCCTCCATTGTTGTTATAATTCGTTCATGGGGACAGTTATTGTGAACATGTCCTCGTTCATTACAATGAAAACATGTAGGAGTGTTAGAAGAAACTGTATATGACAAAGTAGAAATTGATTTACCTGTATCTTGGCTAAGAGACTGATTGGTTGTGATCATTCTTTGATCAATTGGTTCCAATGGTGGATTTGAGTAGGTCTTGGTTGAATTAAGGTTTCCTTGGCCACCCAAGTTCAAATTGCTACAACCCCTGGTCGAATTTGGGCTTCTGAAATCAGAGAATTGCCTTTGACTGTCATAGCCAAAATTAGAGCTTCCATTGGGCCTTAATGTTGACTCAACCAACCTGGCATTGAACAATAAATCTTGCATGGAAACATAATACTGGAGCTTAACCGGAACTTGAAGATTTTCTCTTAGACCTTCAATAAACCGATTCTTCATAAAAGCATCATTTTCTCTCATGCCGACTCTTCTTATAGCTAATTCAAGATCTTGCCAGTATTCATCTACACTGCGATTTCCTTGCTTCATATTGCTGAGATACGAATGTTCCTCCATCAAATATGTTCGTGGAACATGATGTAATCGAAGCTTGGTTTTCAATCTCTCCCAGGTGGAGATAGGTTTTTTACCAGCAAGCTGTCTTGATTCTTTCAAATCCTCCCACCATTCTGTGGCATAATGGGTGAAAGAATACTGTGCGATCTTGATCTTCTCTTTCTCACGATAGTTGTAAAGATCAAATAGGTTCTCGATCTGCCTCTCCCAATCCAAGTATTTCACGGGATTGTGTCGACCATCAAATCTAGGAATATCATACTTCAAACCTTTGATGTCATAAGTAGATTCAACTTGTCTTGAAGAACGAGGTGTCGTTGGATTTGATAACTCATCTACCTTCCGTGACAATCTTTGAACCTCGCTGATTATGGCATTTATGACATTCATGGAATTCGTTTTAGGTTTATTGTTGGGATTGCCAACAAATGGCAGGACGAATGGCTCGTCCGCCATCCCTGCTAAGAAGAAACAAACCGTCAGGAATAAATGTCCCCCCTTCCCCTCTGTTTAGTAAGGTCACTCACCAAGTGTATAACACTCACAACTCACAAGGCGAAGGCTAATGCGAGGGCAACTGATCAATTCACCGCAATTCAAAGCAAACTATGGAGATGAGTACTGCAGAACTTATTTCGAAATTTAAAAATATATAAACTCAAAATTTGGCTCTACGATCTGGAATTCCAAATTCTACAAAGAATAAGGAACAAAACGCAATTTGAATGGCACGAATCGGAGCTGTATTGAATGAATTATGACCAAAACAAGATTGCTTTATATAGGCTACAAATAGGTTCCGAAAATTTAAGAACAAATTGGAATAGGAATTTAAATCCAAATCACTTGTGGAAAAGGATTTTAATGACTTACTTGTCCCCCAAATAAAAAAAATTCAGATCCAAACCCCTCTCACAATTGGCTTTTATTTCCTTTTTTCTCTTCGGGATTTTGACTTTTCTTTTCCTTTTTCAAACCGGATTCCTTTTTCTTTCCTTTTTTTTTTCAGCCACGATTTGTTTTTTTTTCCCTTTTTTTTGTACTATAAAACTCAAAAACAGAATGTTATTCCCCAAGAAAAATTTCGGTCACAATTACCAAAATTTTCAGAAATTGCAAATCTGCCCCCAAACTTTTGAAAATTGCAAATCTGCCCCAAATTTCAGATTTCAAATCCTAAATTCCGATTTTGAAACCTAAAATCTGCTACCTTTTGTTTTTGATTTTCGAAAATTTTTGCTACAAGAATCGCCTATATAAAACTTAGAATAAGAAAACTGCGACAACTTCCTCTTGATTCAAATGAACTTCGAGGTATTCAAGATCGTAAGGATCAAGAATATGACACTATATATATGGAAAACAACACAAGACTCTATTTTTTTTTGTTTTTGAATAAGGTGTAATCAAGAATCAAAGAACAATTCTAGATCACGGAATCAAAGAACGATAAAGAAAACAAATAGGATTATGAGCATGCAATAATTTTCAGAAGAGTTGACGAAAATATCACAAGCACATAAACTGTTTAAGCTACTTAAAACTACGAAACTGACCGGGAGGTGAAGGCGGATAATACTTGTTAACGCTCAGACCCTTCAACGTCCTCCTGACTCGATTGATGAAGGTGAAGGCGGATAGTAATACCGAAGTATTCTAACTCTCAGACCCTTCAACGTCCTTCGACTCTAGATTCGATCCTCCTGGTAAGAAAGATCAAACAAACACAGTTAAAACACGACACGAAAGAGTATATATATATAAATTCGAAAATAAATTAATGCAAAACTCGAAACCCCTTTTTTTTTGTTTTTTTTTTCGGCCTCAGTCGATCCTTCGCTTTGCTCTGATACCAACTGATATGAATCTCTTTGCGAAGACTCACGATTTGCGGAATTGATAACTTTGATCTAGTGAAGGGATCTGCAAACCCGCACTATCTCGCACGAAATTCAGGAGTCTAGCCCTCGGGGTACGCCTAACTTCGACTTGCTCTCTAACTAGCCCTCAGGATTAGATTACAAGGTTTATTGATACTTAACTAGCCCTCGGGGTTAAGCAACAATGGATTAGCTCGCAAGCAAAGAGTATGAACTCAAAAGGTTGTATATTTGATTGATGAAAGGTTGTAAAATTCGTCCATAAGGCCTCCCCTTTTATAGGGTTACAATCTTGCCCCAAACCCTAATCACAAATGGAAACGGAATCGACTTATGGCAGCTTTAAGAAGCTAAAACCATATCTAACTAAAATACCTAAAATAAATGGTAATCTAAGGTAATCAGGTTGAATTCTTCAAGAAGTAACCTTGAAGAATATTATCTTATCTAACCTTACCAAATATAATTCTAATCAGAATAAAACTGAATATACTAAACCTTAATGGACTGTATTTTTGAAATTCAGCTCTTCAAAGCCCACATGGCCGAGCTATCAGTCCAATAAACCCAAAATGACATTATTTTACAGTGATCACACTACCTCATTAAAAACCCAGTGGGAAAAAAGAGTATAGTGTTCTTCATGATGTCTTCAGTTCGTCGACAATCTTGAATAATGAATCCAAGATGTCGATGGTGACTCCTTCTTCAATTCTTCATCATAAAGGCGATCAATCAAAGCATTTAAAGCAACATCTCTAAGCTTAGTCCTTGACCTAGTCATAGGTCCTGCCATGTCACTTAGAGGATCTCGAACATATCCTTTAAATGTTTGATCAAGTCGTGGAATGTCTTCATTTATGGTGGTAGTCGTCTTGGCATCTCCATCAGTTAATTTAGAGCAGATTGGACTGATACTTGTGGAGATATCCTTGAAGATAGTTGGAGATAATTTGGAGATTTGATTTTATCTCTTCAAATCAGAATTCACATTTGGAAAGAATTCTATTGTATTTGGAAGAGTCCAATATGGACAAGATTTGTAAGTTCTGTCCATGCATATATAAACGCAGAAAGCAAGAAAGCCAGGGGACGAGTTTTCTCGGATAGAAGTTGCGTTTTAGTTCTTCATTCCAGGGAGTGAGACGAGAGTAGAATAATTTTTCTTCGCTTTTGTTTTTCAAGCAGACCAGAGACTTGTTCTTCTTTTGTGGTGCAATTATTTTGGAAAGCATATTATTTTTGTGAGCATTATTCTTTCTGGATTTCTATGCATAGTTTGTTCTCCATAGCCACTATTCTATTACATAAGCCATCATTGGGAGCATTATTATATGCCTCGATTTCCATGTCAGGATTTAATTTTCTATGTTGCATGCGATCAGGTTATGATTTTTGATCAAAAATTTGGTTGTTCCTTCTATATAGTTATGGTCACCTATTTTTATATGTATTATTTGTTTGGTTCAATTATTATGAGTAGCTAATTCATATATCGGCAGAAAATAACAAATGCTAGTTTATAAATTGTGAGGCCTAATTGCATTATAATTGATTCTTGCATGTTCTTGATTGTTCTTGGTTGAATTTTATTTTTAATATGTTTAGGCTAATCAACTTAAATGTTTTTAGAATACTGCTATCTAATTTCCTCCAATACGTAATTGTTGGATGAGATTAGTAAGTAGCACAGTCTTGTGAAAAACAGCTAACTAGCTAAGACTGTAATAGCAAGATAGGGAATAATTGAGTGTGCATTACTATTTGCTTTTACTTTGGTAATTGCTATATCGGGTTCTTTTAATACTTAGTGCTATCAAAATGTGTTCTGGTTTAGCGAATACTTTCTGGGAACATTTTGGTAAGGAAAATAGTTAATTAATCATAATTAGTTGACTGTCGATAAAGTAAGAAAGAATGGGGGGGGGGGGTTAAGCGTACCTACTTCCCTATAATCGGTAGACGTGTAGAAATTGATTCATCATTGCGCCTATGATCGATAATAACTAGCATGAGTTATTTTTAGCCGATATCATTCATTTATATATTTATTTATCATATTTTTAGAGTCGTCATTTGCATTTTTAGAGTTAGTAAAATCACTATATTTAAGGCGTGGTGGCATCACCAAAAAGGTTTTCAAAATTAGTAGGAAGAAAATAATTATTGATTATTGCTTTTGCTCCCTGTGGGATCGACCCTGCTTATCATTGTACTAATTAATATTAATATGAATTTGCAGGTTATTTGGCGAGTGAAACGACGCTCACCATGTACATAAAATTTTATTCGGTGAAAAGTAGAGTTTATTTATTAATATTCAACTTCGATCACATATGACTCGAACACTACATTTAATTTATTTCATTTGACACGTGACTAATTCCAATGGTGACACGTGGCAAAAGCGACCTGACTAAAAGTTGCTCTTTTACTAAGATGTATAGATTATGCCTTGACTTTCTATATATAAATTTATATAAATAATTAAAAATTGACCTTAATCAATCATCGATCTTTCATACATAAATACTAATGAAAAGGTTATGGGAATGACTACTGAACGGTTAATCCTTGACTTTTCCTATATATGCACTAATAAAATAGTTTGAATTTAATTAATCAACTGTAACTCTTAATTGACTTTCATATATAAACATTTATAAAATGGTTTGAATTTAACTGAGATAGTATTTATCAATAAATATGCACAAGAATATATTTGTAATTTTTTTAGATTTCCCTTTTTTACTTTTATGTAACCAACTCTAAGTTACTCTAGAATATGTACTAACGTTTTCCAACATTTCACCAATAAATTAATCTATTTAATATTTCAATATTTATGCAAGAATAACAAAAATAACGTGTTTTGAAGCAATGCTGACTTTCGTGGGTAACACAATTTTGGGCCATAGTGTAAATTTTTAAGATTGTGTAGAAGTAATCAATGCTGACTTCCGAGGCCCTTTTGTCCACCCATACTTGCCCAAATTGCAAAATTGCAACTATACCTTATTGAATTGCAGTTTGGTGTTGCCAATTTCGTGATTCGAGAACTCCAACTTTCTTGGAGGGAACTAAGTGCAAAAAATAAAAACTTTACTTGTAACTCAAAGTTGAAATCCGGTCGAATGTGATGCTGCCCTATACACTCCCGTTGTATTTTCCAAGTCCGTAACATAGTATTTATCAATAAACATGCACAAGTTAATACTTGTAATCTTTTCCGATTTCCATTTCTTACTTTTTTGTAACCAACTCTAAGTTACTCTAGGACATGTACTAGCGCTTTCCAACATTTCACCAAAAAATCCATCTATTTAATACTTCAATATTTATGTTAGAATAACAAAAATCATGTGTTTTGGAGCAATGAATTATAGGGTAACACCATTTTGGGTCTTAGTGTAATTTTTCATGATTGTGTAAACATTGATGAAAATGCTTGAATTCAAATAATAAAAGGTCAACCCCTTACTTGACTTTCTGTATATAAACACTTATAAAAGGTTTAACTTCAACTTATCTGCAGTCAACCTTACTCGACTTTCTTTGTGTAAACCTTATTAAATTAGTTTCACTTTATCTAATGAACGGTCAATCTATTAACAAATGAAATGGTCATAACTTAACTAATTATCGATGAACCCTTACTTAACTTTTCATATATAAAACACAAGAGAAAATCTATGACCTTAACTAATGAACGGTCCACTTTTACTTGACTTTCCATGTATAAATACTAACTAAACATTTCATACAAATATAATTATAATAATTTTTAATACAATTTAATTTTTGACATAGTTTTCCAAAAATTTGAACTTATGAAATAAAATGTTAATGCACATTTTGATTTGTGAAGACTTGGTTAAAAACAAGTTATGGGCTTTATTTCAGCCCATACAATTCAGCCTATGAATGACCAAACCCTAGTTACCTTTCCTTCTTCAAAATCGCCACCCATTTCCTTCTTCCTTTTCATTCTTCAAAAAATTGCCACTCCAAGCCAAACCCTAGCCACCGCTTCCAAATCGCCACCCCGCTCTACCGATCGATACCACCCATCTTTGTCAATCAACGCCACCCCTCTCCGCCGATCAACGCCACCCTGATTTTTAGTGTCGTCCCTCCACATCCCTGCTTTTCGACATCCCACTCTCTGTCATTTAACATCCCTCCTTTCCATCATTCGACACTACTTTACGATGTTCGATGCTGCTCTCCTTCGTGTGATGAGCCACCGCTCTCCGTCGCTCAACGTTGTTGCGGTTTTCATTTGCTCTGCCGCTCTCCACTGTGCTCCTCCGCACTTTGCCAGCATTACCTCGGCTTTGACCTAATAGCTAGAAATGTGTTAGTTTATTTTTTCAAAATCCTCTATGTTTCTCTTTATCGATGTTATGTTATTCCCGATGTGCCCAAGCGACCCTTGTTCAGTATTATGTTCTTGCAAAAGAGATCCCAGATGTGGTTCCGAGGAAAATATTCTGACGCTCAAGTCAGTAGCTTCTCTTTTTAGAATTGAGAATTCTTAGGTCAGTTCCACTTACCCTGAGTAGCGTTCTTCTTCTTTCGTTTATAGTATGTTGCGATCGTTGTTCAACCTTCTTAGGGTTCCCCATCATGCATTGTAACGTGGATCCGATAAAAGCGATTCCTGCCTGAAGCTCAATCGTGATCTCCCCCTTTCTTGGTTTGTGGTTTGACTAGTCCTTTCCCGATTCCGTCTTTTTTTATTTTCATCGCTGGTTGGCGTAGAGCTCAAGTATGGTTTGGGCTTGACATCCACTCTTATGGAGTTCATGGGCTAGGTATACACTATAAGCCCCCCTAGCCATGAAGACTAAAAGACACAAAGCAATGGTGTTGCATGTGAAATAGATGTGAACTAATATTGTATTCTGACAACCCGTTCGTCATTAATATTACACTTCTTGTCATTGTGAAGTGACGTTGGATTTTTGACAATACTTGTGACCTCGTTAATTTTCCTGATTTCAAATTTTGAATTTTGAATCTTCCCAATTTGTGTCGTCCTTGTGATAAAGCCATCTGTTTAGATTTTATTTCCAAGGACCGAGATTCAATCCTTATTATTCGCTATACTATTCCGGTATGTACTGAATTTTTTATTGCTCTATCTTTTAAATGAGGAATTTTGAATCAATTAAATAAATTCCATCATCATTCAGTGTGGTCCACTCAAATCCCACCGCCGTTTCGATATCTGTAAAAGGCAACCTACTTTTTATCAGACCATCATCATTTTTCTTTAGAACTAATTGATCTCTTCATTTTCCGTTTCTTTGTTGTTGTTTAAATACCAAAATTTATTACTCTTTTTCAGTTCATCTCCTTAGTCATCAAGATGTTCTTCTTCTCCGGTTGTCCTTAGTCCTTCCGCGAATCAGCGTTCTTCATCCTTTATAAGAGTAAGTTTGTTTTAGCTATATCTCTCCTTTCTTTGTTGCATGTACTAAATTTAATAGAGTATCTCCTCTTCAGTTTCTTGTGATTTACCATTTGTGGTCTTGATTTAGAACTTTCCGGTCATCTTCTCTGACGTACCATTTTTGGATTTACTTGGCATCTGCTTTGAAAAGCTTATATTCACGCTTTGTTATCCTTATTAAGGTTTCTATTTCTAAATCTAGGATCCTTGTTTGTCCAAATATATTCCTCTAACCATATCGAGTCTCCTGTAGAAGATGTTCACTCCGATGGGGATTCTGGTCATGTCACCGGATTCTCCGCTATTAGAAATATTTTGTATGGTCCCTATTTAGAAGATTTAAAGAACTATTTTCCTTTTTTTAATCTTCGTTTGACTTTCGGGCTCTTGCGAATTTTGAATGTGTTCGCAATCCTCCTCCTAGGTATATGAAATGTTATTTAGCCTATTTGAATTTTGGTCTTTATTTTCCTCTTCCTCAACATGTTGTTGACCTTCTGCGTGCGTACAAAATTGCTTTATCCCAGTTTAATTTTAAGGACATCGCTATTATAATGGGATTTCTCCAGGTGTGTGAAAAAGCGGACGTTCCTTTCACCATTGATTTATTTCGTAACTTTTACCATCTTTGCAAAGTAAAAAATACCATAGATGAATTTACCTTCCATCCTGTGATATCTGGTGTTGAGCTTGTGAGCGGTTTTCCCAACAATGTTAGTCCTTGGCGTAAAAAGTAAATCTTTTTTTGTAAAACTGAGCCGAAAGTGCAAGGTTACTTAGAACTACAATGTTCCCAAGTTTAAGCTTCATGGTTAGAGTGTTCATTTTACTGCTCAATCTGAGATCTTGGTAACACTCTGCGCTTATGCACAACATCTCTGCCATGATGATTCTGATGCTAAAGATATTTTGTTTGTTGTTGGTTTGCCATATTATATCTGTTTTCTCTCTTAATTTTGACAATTGTTTGTGTCTCTTGTGCATTTGTCTGATTGCTGATGTTTTCTTCCTTGTAGACATGGACCTAGCTGGAAGTGCTATTGGCAGATTGATTTTTGATGGCGATGATGAGGAGGTGGCTGAAACGCTTGTTTAGCCTAATGATACTACTGCAAACGAAATCCTCCAAAAGGGTGTCAACCAAACTAGCACTGGAAATGTACTTGATAAGGACAAGACAACTGAGGGTGTAGAGAAAGGTGGCTACTGCACCACTGGTGAGTCGAAGGAGAAGAAGAAAAGGGAGAGGACTGGTGGAGGGGACAATACCTGATACTTTTTCCAAACTCTCACTTTCTGATACTTTGGCTGTGGTAAGTTTGCTAGGAAGTTAGAGTCACATTTGCTATACTTTGGTACTCTATATTTAGATGATTGGCAATCTCAACTATATGTGTTTACATTCTGTAAGGTTGGTGAGAATCTTCAACTCGTGAGTGAGCGACTTTCAAAGTTCTCCCCTGCTGATGAGTATCTCTTAGAGAAGTACAAGACTAAGGAGAAGGGATGCGTAACTCTAGAGACTTCCCTTAAAGTTGTGGAGGAGCGTGTGAACATTGCTGAGGAACGTGCAAAGATCACTGAGGAAGCAATGACCTAGCTTCACTCTGAGCTGAAGGAAATGCGTACAAATGAACCTATTTCCCCTAAGTATCCTCAAGTTCTGGTGGATTGCCTCAGCAAAAAAAACTTCTTCTTTAAGTTATTTGAAGATGTTTCCAGCTCTGCTTGCATCGTTGAGTTTTTTTAAAAAAATTTGATGGTGGGCATCCCTATGTTCTGTTATTGCAACTTACAGGTCTTTCTTCCCTACCCTCCATCTCAGAGCTTAAAAGTTTCCCAGTTGATTACTGTGAGGGTCTTCCTTTCGTTTCTCCTAATGCTACACCAACTCCTACCCTAGAGGCTGATGTGCAATCGAGGAATCTTATACAGGATACAAGCTAGGAGAAAATGCCCTCGCTGTTTAGAGCACTCCACCCTCTCATACCGAAGTTAGTTAGATTCTAGAGTTATGATTTGATTTGAAACAATATTAACTTTTGTTTTTAATATCTAATGGTACTATTATGGATCGTTATATTGAATATTTTTATTTACTTTGCCTAATATGTTTATTCTAATTCTATACCTTTGTTTCATATTTTCTCGTATGCAGGATTTTGATTTTTTCATCGATTATAAATTTTTGAATTTTTTGTTTGTTTGGGACTAATGATCATTTTGGGCATTCTCTTGGATCTATGCCATCTGATACTTGGTGTCCTAGCCTGCTAATTGAAGCTTCTAGGTCTATATCCTCAGAGTATCTTGAATTATTCTCTGTAATCGTTTATCTAACATTGGAGACTCTGATTTAAACTCTATTCCCTTATGTTTTGGGTGGACTTCATGTACCTCTTCAGTGGCTTCATTGTCTTCTAGAGATTGTCCATGTACTAAATTTATTCCTGAAGGTTATAACCTCAAGTATCTTGGTAAAGACATCATTCGTATTTAGTTGATCTGGAATCCATTGGTGTTTATGTTCATTCGCTAAAGCTCCCTGAGCATGTTGAAGAATGGGCATGTCGTTGGGTCTACACCTTAAATACATGTTTCTTGGTGTCCATGATTTAGAGCTTACCTGGACAAAAAATCTAAATGAAACTCAAGAACATATTTGGGAAATGAAGAGGGTTTTTTTAGGGCAGAATGATCTTATCCACTGTCAGCAGCTGAATTTGATCAAGATGATTTGTCAGCAAGAAGAGATGAAGAATTTTACTGTGAGCGAAATGCGCGAAGCTTATCAGAAGACATGTATCTTACACAAACAATGTTCTCGCATTGATGACTTATTTGATCGGTTGAAAAAGAAGGGGGATAAATGTCACCATCTTTTTAGTTGTTCCATAGAGTGGCAAAGCAAATTCAACGAACAAGTTGCTATAAATATCCAATTGCGTAGCAATGCCGATCACCTTGGTGTTGAGTGCGCACATCTTGATTTGAATGTTCATCAACTTGACCAGGCTTGTTGTAATTATAAAGATAAGGTGAATGGTGCATCTGCTAGTTCTCGAAGGTCTGCTGGTCAGGATGATTTGGCTGTGAATATTGGAGGTCTGAGGGTCAATTTGTTTGAGGCTGTCCGGTTGCATATTCGCCATCTACAAGATGAAATCTGCAATTTGGAGGAAGTGAATAAGAGTTATGGGGAAACTGTTAACATAATGAGTATGCAACTTGATCGAGAAGAATTTGGTCCCATAATTGATTTTAAATCTTATGATGCCCACTTTCTTGATCGCATGGAGCAAAGTGGTCGAATTTGGCATCTTGCTTATTTGCATATGAAGTGGCGTTACGATAATATCAAGGCTGAAGAGCAACAGGCTTCACCCTTTCATCGTTGCGGTGGTTCATCATCATCTGGGTATTCTCGCGCCTTGAGGCATAGATAATTTATGATGCCATAAGTTTCCCTTTGAATACGTGGAGTACTATTTCCCTTTTTGTTCTCATTTCTAGAAGTTGTCGCACTTTCTTTGCAATAATACCAAACTCTATGGTTGACGCGCTTTGGCTTGCACGATACTTTCATTGTTTTGAAGATCTATCTACATTCATTTTGTGTGATATTTTATTAAAAATATTCATTGATATGTGTGGAAGTTGCAAGGCTATAATGTTTTCTGATTGTTTCTATTGTTTTTCTGCGATTGCTTCTGTCTTATCATAATATCTATAGCTTGCTTTTTTTTTATTGCGCGAAACCACAAGATCTAATGCTTGCTTATGTTGCTATTTGGTGGGAATGTTTGCTTGATAGCAAGATGTATGGCTTGAATACTCTTTTTAAAATTTGTATTGTGTGAAGCTGCAAGATCTCTCGCTTCCTTTTATCGTTGTTTTGTAGACAAGTTTACTTGATAGCAAGATCTATAGCTTACTTACTTGAAAGTTTGCACTGTGCGAAGCCTCAAGATCTATCGCTTGCTTTTGTCGCTGCTTTGAAGGCATATCTACCTTATAGCAAGATCGATTACTTGCAGATTGAGAATTTATTTTAAGCGAAGTGACGAGAAGGTTAGTTTGCATAATTGACAATTTGAACTGCTGCAATCATGCATTTAAAAATATTCTTTTCAGATTTTCTAATTTTGTTTTGCGATTGCAAGGTACAATAATGTAAGTAAGGGATAAAAAGTAATTTTCTCCAAAGGATTGTTTTAATATTTATATTATGATAATATCGTGATCCAAACAAAACAAGGGAACGAACACCACCAATGATCATGTCATGGTTTCTATACAATCAACTAGATTTCTCCTACCTTCTTTGTTGATCCTACACATAAAAATTTCTCAAGTTGATTACGTGCCAAGTGTTGGGAACGTTGATGCCATCAATTCTCTCAAACTCATAGCGGTTGGATCTGTTAGTCTTCGTTATTTTGGACAGTCCTTCCCATTTCGGGCTCAACTTTCCTTTCTCCCCTGCCAGGCTGGCCTCATTCTTTCTTAGCACCAGATCACCAATTTGAAATTGTGCTTCTTTAACTTTCTGGTTGTATGCTCTAGCCATCCTCTCCTTGTATTTTGCTTCTGTGATCGTTGCCATTTGTCTCTTTTCTTTGAGCTCATCTAGGTTAAACCTCATCATCTCGGGATCATCATCCTCGTTGTACTCATCTACTTGAAGGCTTAAGTTCCTGATTTCCACTGGTATAACTGCTTCATGCCTATATACAAGATTATATGGTGTTTCTTCTGTTGAATTTTGCACAGTTATTCTGTACGACCACAAGGTATTGGGCACTTCATCGAACCATCCTGTTCGCTTTCCCTGTAGTGTTTTCTTGATACCTTGAATGGTTGTTCTGTTTTTTAAGGGTGAGCTACATAAGTGAGTTTCTAAGCAATTCCCTATTTCAAACACTATTCCGTGAAGATTGCACTTGTAAATTATGTACCATTGTCGGTGACGATGGTTTGCGGAACCTTGAGCGATAAACTATACTCTGCCAGACAAACTTTCTTGTCACTTCCATTGTGACTCTTCCTTATGGCTTCGCTTCCCCCCATTTCGTAAAGTAACCAATTGCCACAATTAAAAATTGGCACTACCGGCACCTTTTGGAAAAGTTCCAACCAAATCTATTCCCCATTTATCCAAGTGCTTGGAAAAAGCCAGTTTCCCGCCCAATAATGATTGGGCCAAAAAGATTTTAGCCCACAAATAACTACATTGGCACCGGTACCAAGAAGATGGGCACCAGTACCCAAACTGGTGCTGTCAATGGAACCCGGTCGGGATTAAGCAGCCTCACACAAATGCTTTATTTGGATATTGGCACCGGTTGAAGATATACCAACACTGGTTTTAGAGCCAGTGCTCAGTAGTTAGGAAAATTTTTTAAACTTTGATCTCGGGTTTGGGATAAAAAACAAAGTAGGCTTAAGCAGCTGTTTTGTACCAAAAAGGCACCAGTACTTTTTAAAACCAGCACCGGTATTTTTAGACACGCACTGTACTTAGAAAGTTTTTCCAAGTTTTACGCTCGGGTTAGAAAAATAAATGAGCAACGTACCCTCAAGCAGCACTTTTTAGAAACTTGGCACCAGCATTTTATCATTCACAATTGGTAGTTGGGTCATGTACCGGTGCTGACTCTGTTTATATATAACAAGACCGATCATCTTTCTCGCATAACTGTCACATTTTTTCTTCTTTCCCATTAAGGCAAAAGATTCTCCCACCTTCTTCACCATTAAATCTCTAGGTTCTCAACCTTTTAATCCCCATTCAAGCTAAATTCGCCCACTTCCTCAATCCCACGTTTTATAAGAGCTCAAGAAACCCTAGTTTTCATTGCTTCACTCAGTTTTTGTGCACTCATCGGCAGTGAACCTAAATTCCAGAGGATTCCGGCCAGATTGTTGAAAGGTAATGCTCCAAACACTCATTCTAAGTCTTGTGCAAACCATAGATTAATTAGCATTGAGTGACATTTAAATGAATTTCTAGGTGTTTGATGAAACATACCAATGAAGCTTTTATTGTGTGATATTGGAATGTCATGTTAATTGTTTGATGTAGGAATGTGATATACATTATGTGATGGTCATTGTGTGAGGATGAATATGTTTTGATTGTGTGATGTTGGAGTGATGTTGGAGTGTGTTTCGGAGTGTGTGTCGGCCATTATGTGAGGATGAATTTGTTTTAATTGTGTGATGTTGGAGTGTGGTTATGATTGTGTGATGGCCATTGTGTGAGGATGATTTTTTTTATTGTGCTATGATGGATTGATATTGGAGTGTGGTTATGCTGAAGTGTGTTTATGATTGTGTGATGTTCATTATGTGAGAATGAATTTATTTTGATTGTGTGTTGTTTGAGTAATGTTGGAGTATGGTTGTGATGGTGTGTGTTTATGATTGTGTGATGGCCATTGTGAGGATGAGTTTGTTTTGATTGTGTGATGTTGGAGTGATGTTGGAGTGTGGTTATGTTATAGTGTATTTATGATTGTTCAATGTGTGTTGATGGATTGTAATTTTCATTGTCATTTTCCATATGCAGATGCCTCCTAAAACCCAAAAGGTGGCCGGAAAGAGAAAGAGATATGGCCCTCCACCCATACTAAAGAAGGTGGAGGCAAAGGAAGTTACATCTGAAGCCGAAGAAGGGGAGATTCCCCCGATGGTACCCCTCAAGATTCAATTTGAGGAAGGCACGCGCTGCTCCCGAGGATGAAGCTCCCGAAAACCATGAGGGTGATACCGAGGACAAACCCCTATGTGATCCAAGTGATGATGACCTCTCCAAAGTAGGCGGGCCTAATGGGAAGCTATTCAAAAAATTCAAGATTGCGACATGGTGTAGGGAACAGAGGACGGCTACTTGCTAGTCCTTCATGTTAGCGAAGGAAAATCAGCATGTCTCCGTTGCCTTTGAGGAAGTTGATGGTCAGTTGATTTGTGTAAAAAACTGGAGCACATGGACTACTTATTACAATTACACATTTCGAAGGCAGGTTAGATTTGGTACGTGGATACACTGGCTTAACGTCCCTAAGGATGTGAAAGAGGAAGCTTGTAGAGACATAAAGATACAAAACTATTTCATAATACTTAATTCATAATATTCATATTTTTTTTGTTCAACTATATAATTAGCTCTTAACCTAAATAATTTTTCCATAACAACGCCGACAAGTTTCACGATGGAAACATAATTGACTGAGGAGCAGTGGAGCAAATTGAGGAAGATAGTGACCACTAAGGTGGGCGTCCAAGGTGGTGAACTACTACATATGGTTAATGCCCAATGGGAATGTTCCAATATACAATCCGTGGGAAAAGTACTGGTGAGTGGATGAGGAGCATAGAAGGACGGAGGATATGATTGTAAGTAATATTTTTACATGAAATAATAAATAATATTTACATATGGTGAAACTAACTTATTGTGTTAATAACTAACCCCCCCCCCCCCCCCCTTTTTTTTACAAATTTTCAAAAAAAGAGAAAGAAGAATAGCGAGCATTCAAGGAAAAGAAGTACTCACACCACACCAGCCCGAAGGGGAATATGGCCACGAAGGAGAAACTGATAGAGCTAATTAAGGATAAGGAGAGGAAGAAGCCAAAAGACCAGGGAAACACAAAAGAAGAGATTGAGGAGGTGATTAGTTCAAAAAATTTCATGCCCGGCAGATCCTTGGTCTACTTGGAGTCAAACAGGGGAAAAACAAGGAATATGCAGCTGCAGAAGTCAAGGCCATATTGAACAATATTGTAAGTTTCCAAAATTTTTTATATGTTCGTAATTAAATAACTTAATATTTTTCTCTTATAACACAATATTATCTGCAGCAGTTGAGGATAAACGAGGAAAAAGAGAAGGGAACCCTAGAGTTGGGTTCGGGTGAGGATATATTGATCAGAGCCACCGGGAAGAGGAATCCCCCAGGTCGCTAAAAAGGTACCCAATTACAACTGCCACCATCGGTTTGTGACCCCAGGCATAGCAAGAAGAAAGTGCACCAGCAGCTTCTCATCGTAGAAGAAGGAGACTAAGAAAACTTCCAGTCAATAACCAGTGGTCAAGGTGATGGTCTCGTAGCCGGAGTATTTGGTCAAAGGCATAACTTCATCCAGGGGAGTAAATATTCGCGAAGGCCTTGCAGACCCGAAGAGCTTCATTGAGAACACAATGTTTGTAGGTGTATTCACCGGTCTCAGCGGGTCGGGCCAAGATCCACCTAGCGACAGAGAAGCGGATGAAGAGGTAAGTTCTCATAAACTATTTTAGCTTATCTAATTATCCACACTTAACCTAGTTTAGACGAACTAATTTTCACTATTTTTTATAGGATAGTGAGTTGGTGACCTTGTACATCAAGGGCCTTCAGGTACAGCGGTCGTGTATGCTCGTAACCCTCTATCGACACCGCCTTTGTAATTAGGGGACTACAACAAGGTCTGGCCATTTTTGTAGGTCAGTTTCTCCCACGTACGATTACGTCCTGGGCATTCCACCGTGGATGCTCTACTCCCTAGGCCTATAAATGAGGCAAAGGGAAGTAGGTTCCTTATCTATGACACTAGGGCCTCTTACAACCCTAGCTTGCTACTTTTCACTATCTCTACCCGTAACCCATCGGACCACTTTACAAAATCAGCTAAGGCTGGTGTGTTAGAAACACAACATAACAATACTCAGAAAAGACCTCCGTGCACACACTCACCCGGACCCGTACCATGTTACCCATTACACATCCGAGGTTTCTCTTCCCCGGGGGGCATTAATATTTGCACCAACATGAACATAGACTAGAGTGTGTGCTTAATAGAGTGTACTATTCATGTAATTCTAACTTTCAAGAGCAAGTCACAATAATATCATAAGCACAATAATTAGGATGAACTAGGAATCTCACAAAAGCATAAGTCAACACATGAATACATTTATCCCCAAGCTATGGAATCTATTCCCTAGAAATTAGATCCATGGAAAATATTAGGTTAGATGCCATGGAGCTATGAAACTAAGATGGAGAAAGAAGAGAAAAAGAGAAAGAAAGAGAAGAAGAACTCTAGAGAGAGGGGGAACTCTCATCTTCCTTCTATCTAAACTAGAGAGAGAAAAAATCTACATTTTGAATACTTAGCCTTTCATTAGAAGACTAAAGGCTCATATATATAGTAGTAGGGGATTAGGTCCAAAAATAGGATCAAAATAGGCCAAAAAGAGTGAAACACTAGGTTAGCTGCTGCTTGCTCAGACCATTGCGGTTGGTGCGGTTCGCGATGGGTACTTGGTCCGTGTTGGCGCTGGAGCCAAATCTGTCGCGGCCCACTTCGTCTGCACTGGAGCAGGCCATGCTTCTCTTTTGTCACTGACCGTGGCACTTGGTGCAGGATCTGCTGGTGCGGTCTGTGGCATCTGGCGCGACCCATCGTTAGAATGGTCATTTTTACACTTATGATCTGTGGGACGTGACGTTTGGCGTGGACCCTTATCAAAAAAGTTTGTTTTTCTTAGTAATTTGGTATGGGCAGCTCAATTCTTCACAACATGCTGTCTAGTCTTGACATTTTGCACTTGGCACAACTCGGGACGTCGAAAATGGGACGATCCGCTCCCTTACTAAGCTGTTTTTTAGTGAAACTTGAAACTTGCGTTCGTAGCCCGTTGAGTTTGGTGTAGTCCACATCGGGCCTTGGCACGGTCCATGCCAAAGACATTTGGTGCAGACCACGTCATCTTGTGTGGGCCGTTGGTGTCATCCATGAGCGGTCTGCGTCGACCCGTTTGTGCTTCGGCCGAATGAGATTCTTTTTTTCGCTACAAATGAACTGTTAGTCTATTTTGAGAGTTCTTGTAGTCGATTTTATGGTTCTCTAGGAGAAAAATCCAATGAAACTAACCTTGAATGCTGATTATTCTTGGATAATTCCTAGAAGTTGGCACAACTCTTAAACCACGATTGTCCGTTTCTTCCTTGGCCGTTTTGAGCTCCATTGCCGCTTATTTTTGGCTCCATCTTTCTACTACCATGAATTGATACTTGTGGCCTTCATCTATTACCATTCTAATATGAATGACCTTCGATCTCTTCTACCATCCTTGCAAATAGCCTTCAATATATTCTACCATCCTTGTGAATGGCCTTCACATAGAATGTAACAAAAAGTATCCACAAGCGGCCTACTAAAGATGATCACAAAGGAAGATCTAGGAGCTCATGGATACAAGATGTCCATTAATACAAATTAAATCTACAAGATGTTGGATTTAGGCAAGAAAACCAAACATGGCCGTTTTAACCCATTGTCACGTAAACTCAACTAATACTAGCAGTCCAACATACAAAACAAGCCAATTATATGCTGAATGCAATGGTTAGCATGCATAATGAAGCACATCAAACCGCCCACACTTAACCCTTTACTCGCCCTCGAGTAAATCAAGACAAGGAAAAGAATTAACCGAAATGTAGCGTTCATGCATAAGTTAACTGAGGCATTCAACTTATTTCTAGATTACCCCGTTCCCCTAAAAGAGCAAGAATCTCACAACTCTCACACTCCCTGAAGAATACTAAGAAATCTAACCACCCAATGTAAAATGTTGAAAAAGGTAAGCAAAGAAGATAAGTGTCAAAATAGCTAACTTTTCCTAAAATGATCCCCAAAAGCAGTCAAAGAGTCATCTCCCAAAAACAATCCACCAAGGAAATCCAAGAGTCGTCGATTTGGTTGTAACATAGGGATAACTCTTGATTCTCGACCAAGTTACAACCACGGAGGTGAATGTATCATCAACTTAGTTTTTTGTTTTCTCTCAATTTCTCACATTTTTTCTAGGAGCCCTTTTGGGTTTCATCCTAGCTTTAACACAAAAGGGGTACTCACATTCTCACCCTTTCCCACACAGCCTCTTACATTTTTCCTAGGCCTGTAAGCCTAGCCAAGCCTAGCCAGGCCTAGCCTCTCACTTTTACCAAGGTCTTTTGACCTATCCAAGATTTTTCCAATGTTACCCAAGTCTCTCTTTCGGGTTTCCGGCTTGTCTGGTTTTATTTTTCAATTTTTTCAAAATGCTCTTAGAAGATCTATTAGCTATATAGAAACAACTAAAAATCATAAGTGCTATCTAATCCCCTCCCTCCACACTTAAAGCTTGCATTGTCCTCAATGCATATGCAAAATCAAAGAACATATATCAAGGGAAAGAAATAGGAAAGCACTTATAGTAAAAAATGAACACTAAAATCTACCCTTTATGGCACAATTATGAAATATATAGAACAAACTACCATCAACCCAATATACTACCCCTAACCTCTAATCAAGAAAGTTCAATCTAACCACTATCATGCACACAAATCGAATAAATAATTGAATCACAGTGAAGAGTTACCACTTAGGTCTGGATGTGTGTGTTTCAAGGGTTTTGAGGGTAGGTGGGTTTGGGTGGTACTTTGGTGGTGGAAGGGAAGAAATGGAGATTGGGGTGTAGGAAAGTATGTGAGCTTCATGGGTCGTGCACGTCTACACGCCCCCATGAATTTGGGGTTTGGTTCTCCTCCTTATCTACCATTTTGAGCATCACGAACCATGTACATCTACATGGTCCATGAGTTGGACTCCCCATTTTTTCACCTTCCTCCAAGAATCATATGCTTCCTACAAAACAAACACGCATACCAAGTGTAATAGTGTCCCAAAAAAGCTACAAATAGGAAAACACACAAAAAAATACAAAACTAATCTAATTTTTCAAAGCTCTGGTTGCCTCCCGAAAAGCTCTGTATATTTAAGGTCATCAGCACGACCCTAATGTTATCCATATGGTGCTGGTTTGTACCCCATCACCATAGACAACCAAAAATGGAGATGTGGGGGGTAAGAATATTCCAAGAGGAAGATATAGTAGAGGAGGAGTTAACCTTAGAGGGAATAAGTGGTGTGGGAGCTTAGCATATTCAATTAGCTTCTCTATGGTTTCTTCTAAGGGTTTCAAAAATGTTGGAGTTGGTTCTATAAGTGGAGGTAGGGGTGAGAATAGGGAATATAGAAAATTAAGTATAATCACCCCTTCCTTGACTTCTTCACTCTCGGCAAACCATTCCCTGTCCCCTTTAGATTCATCTATCAAAATTTCACATTCAACTAGGAATGGTTCATTTTTGGAATATTGGGTTTCTAGCTAGCTCACCATTTCCATAAAATCAAGCCCTTGCCCTTCAACTTTCTCAATGCTTGAGAATAGTTGAGTTCCCAAATCGGTGATCTCACTAAACATTTGTGATTGGAGTATTCACTACTCTTGGTCACATTAGCTATAGCTTGCAAAATTTCTCCATAATCTGATTCGGGAACCAATCCTAGGGTTTGGTTTTGGAGCATTTGGTAAGTTGGTGAATTCCAACTATCTACCCCAAGGTGTTGGTTTCCCGAAGCATTTCCATACCTCGAATTCGAGTTACCACTAAACCTCGAATTTGGAGAATCATGGTATGGGTACCAATTTTGATCCCATTGGCCTTGGGAACCAACAACTCCTACCTCTCTCTCATTTTTGCCCATAAAAGAGCAAGACTCCGTAAGGTGGTCACAATGACATATCCTACAAAATCTCACTCGACGAGCCTCTCTTCTCCCAAAGTCACTCAACCTTGAGCAACACTCCATAGGATGATCATAATGACACGCCCTAAAAAGTGTCATCCGTTGAGTACTTTCCCACATATTTGTTTTTCAATTAAACACAAACAAAGAAAATACACAAGATTTGGAACCATAGTTCAAGGGTCCTTGGTTTGCACCAAGAACTCAAGCAATACCTACTTTAGAAAACAACAAACAAAAGAACAGTACTAGCTACTCAACTAACATTTTATGCTAATTGACAGTTAGACTGATTAGCATCCCGGCAACGGTGCAAAAATATGACACCGCATCCACTCGGGGTTGTTAATTGTAGCTAATTAACCCAAGAAAAGGTTGAGATCAAAGGATCAAAGGTCAAAGATAAAAATTTATAATTCTGCACCCAACTCACTACTATGCTACCAATATGGTAGTTAGCAGTAAGCCTTGGGTATGTCCACAGAGATGATGGGGCATAAAAGTCAATCACACATAACCACGTCCGGGTTGTCAATCTATATGCGTTGCTAGGAATAGATAGTATAGTAAACAAGGGGGGTTTATGGTTTTTTGACGAACAACTACAAAGCTTGAAAGTAAAAGGCAAGGAATCTATATAGCTAAACACTTGGGGAATGCTTGTGTAACTTGGTTGATGTAATGCTTCGATCTTCGATTCATTCACATGTGCTATTTAGACAAACCTAATATAGTGCTCATAACACATGGTGTGATCGATGGCATACACTTCCCCATACCTGCCACGTCGTGTATGCTCACAACCCTGCATCGACACCGCCTTCATAATTTGGGGAGTACAATAAGTTCCGACCATTGTTGTAGGTCTATTTCTCCCACATACAATTACGTCTCGGGCATTCCACCACAGATGCTCTACTCCATAGGCCTATAAATGAGGCAAATGGAAGTAGGCACCTTATCTATGATACTAGGGCCTCTTACAACCCTAGCTCGCTACTTTTCACTATCTCTACCCGCAACCCATCAGAACACTTTATGTAATCAGCTAAGACTGGTGTGCTAGAAACATAACAGAGAAATACTAAAAAAATACCATGCACAAACTCATGCAGACTCGTACATTGATACCCATTACACATCCAAGATTTCTCTTCCCCGGGAGGTATCACTATTTGAACCAACATGAACATAGGCTAGAGTGTGTGCTTAATGGAGTGTACTATTCATGCTATTTTAACATTAAAGAACAAGTTACAATAATATCATAAGCACAATAATTAGGATAAACCAGGAATCTCACAAAAGCATAAATCAACACATGAATACAATTATCCCAAGCTATGGAATCTACTCCCTAGAAATTAGATCCATGGAAAATATTAGGTTATATTCCATGGAGCCATTGAAAATAAGATGAAGAAAGAAGAGAAAAGGAGAAGGAAAGAGAAGAAGAACTCTAGAGAGAAAGAGAGAGAACTCTCCTCTTTCTTCTATCTAAACTAGAGAGAGAAAATTTACATTATCCCTACTTTGCTTTTCAAAGAAGACTTAAGGATCCTATATATAGTAGTAGGGGATTGGGCCAAAATAGGCTCAAAATAGGCAAAAAAGTGTGAAACCCTAGTTCAGCCACCGCTTGGCACGGACCATCGCGGATAATGTGGTCTGCGACGAGAACTTGGTCTGTACTGGCGCGGGGTGCCAGATTTGGAACGGGTCGTGTTTTTCTTTTGGTGTAAACCGTCTGATCAGGGCCATTTTACATTGTCCCCATTGGCATGGACCATAGTGCTTAGTATGGGTTGTTTCGGTGCAGTCCATGGCATCTGGCTCAACCCATCGTCAAAATGGTCATTTTTGCACTTTCGATCCATGAGACGTTGGCACAGACCGTCATCAGAAAACTTATTTTTCTCAATAATTTGGTATAGGGTGCTGGATTCTTCACATCCCGCAGGCTGGTCGTGACATTTTGCACATGGAACAGTGCGGACCATCGAAAATGGGATGGTTTGCGCTAATACTTAGATGTTTTTTTAGTGAACTTGGAACTTGCGTGCGTGGTCTATGGAGTTTGGTATGGTCCGCATCACGGTTTGGCACGATCGGTCCCAAAGACATTTGACACGGACCAAGTCATTTGGTGCAGGCCATTGGTGTTATCTATAAGAGGTCCACACTGACGCGTTTGTGCTTTGGCCAACTGAACTTCTTTCCTTTGCTACGGATGAACCGTTAGTCCATTTTGAGAGTTCTTGTAGTCAACTTTGTCTATTTTATGGTTCTCGAGGAAACGAATCCAATGAAACCAACATTGAAGGATGATTCCTCTTGGATCATTCCAGGAAGTTGGCACAACTCTCGGACCACGAATCTCCGTTTCTTCCTTGGCCATTTTGAACTCCAATGCCGCCTATCCTTGGCTCCATCCTTCTACTACCACAAATTGATATCCATGGCCTTCATCTACTACCATTCTAATGTGAATGGCCTTTAATATCTTCTACCGTCCTTGCGAACGGCCATCAATATCTTCTACTGCCCCCGCGAACGACCTTCACATAGAATGTAACAAAAGTATCCACAAGCGAGCTACTAAAGATGATCACAAAGGAAGATCTAGGAGCCCATGGATACAAGATGTCCATTAGTACTAATTAACTCTACAAAACGTAGGATTTAGATAAGAAAACTAAACATGGATGTCTAAACCTCTTGTTACATAAACTCAACTAATACTAGCAATCCAATATACTCCCTCTGTCGCACTTTATTTTCTTAATTTGACTTTTGGAAGTCAACTGCATCAATGTTTAAATATTAATATCTTTATTTATACGTGTAAAAAATTATGAATAATAATAAATTTAAAATACATGTTACGCTGAATCCAACAACATATAACATGATAAAACATTTACATATATAATAATAGAATTTAATGGTCGAAGTTGGCTAAATTTAACTTCCAAAAGTTAAATTAAGAAAATTGAAGTGGGACGGAGAGAGTATAAAACAAGCCAATTATTACGCTGAATACAACGGTTAACACACGCATAATGAAGCACATCATTAGGTATGAGTAGACGACTGTTTCAAACTTTGCAAGACTTTTATGGACTTGGACGAGTATAAACAAGTGTAGAAAATGGATGGTAGAGATATTCAATGTTTTTTCACTAATTTTCTTTTTGGAGGGATTATGTTTTCTAAGACATTTTTATTTTATATTTCATTCATTTCTTTTTTATTTGTAATAATATAGTTAGTTGATTCTTTCTTGTTGGCTGGCTAATATGAGTTTCATCTATCATATTTGGCCGGGTTTCGATCTGGATGGGCAGGGAAAAATAGAAATAGGGCATTGCAAATAAAAGTCAAAACAAGCACAGGTTTCCCAAATTATATACCGATGCTATAGAAATAACAACATACTACAAACAAGCACCCTCAATTAATATATACCAGTGCTGGATTAAAAAACCTAGCACCAGTCCTCATAAAGAAAATGTTCTAATAATATTGGCACCATATACCATATGACAATCGACATCGGTAAGCAGCGGACATATGCTAGTATTCATTTATAAGCTGCGATTTTGCTCACCCGGTGTTGATTGTAATACGAACCAGTTATGTATGTTAGTAGTTAGCACTAGGGGTGGGCATCGGGTCGATTTATTCGGATTTCAATTTATTCGGTTCAATTTATTCAATTTTTTCCCTTAAAAGTTCAAAACCGAAACCCATTTAAATTATCCAATTCATCCGAACCGAATTTAAAATTCAGATTCGGTTTAAAACCGAATTCACCCAAATAAACCGAATTAAGTCCAACTTTTATCAAATTGAATTCAATTAAATTGGTTTTGGACCATACTTTTGGTCTAAAATTTCAGCTCCAAATAAATTATTTTAGCCCAAAAATTAAGGCCTAATAACTTGCCATTAAAAGGCCCATTTGGCATATGCAAGTTATGCTTGCTTAGCCTTTAAAAGAATGGAGAAGTTGTTCCACTATTTATAGTTGAAATTGAAGCCAATTTTTCAACCACTTCCGATGTGGGAATCCGAAAATGTAGTAAGGCTAAGAGCCTTTGGCTTCAATTTCATTTCCATGCGTCCACCTTTGCTTTCATGAGTGATTTCACGTTCCTCAAGTAGAAATGCAACTATGTTTTTGTATTTATATATGTTGCAATATTTATATTTATTAGAATAATAAAAGGAAAAAGGTTTTAGTTGCAATATTAAAATTTTAGTATGCAACATATAGTAGTTATAAATTTATAATCCTGTTCATGGAACCCAGAAATTTTATCTTCATTTTTTCTAATTTATAGTTTAAACCTTGGTCTTTCCATAACTTATGGAAAGACCATTTTTCAAGAGACAGACTCATATATTTTTATGATTTCTTTCTCTTCTATTTATATAAGTAATTTAAATACATTTAGAGGGCGATACAGAAATTCCACTATTAAATTAACAAAACGTCTTGTTTTAGACTGACAAATCATTATACAATATTATTTTATAATTGATATAACTAATAAGCTGATTTGATGTTTGTTTTATTTATTGCGACAAATTTCTTATAACTTGTAAAATGTATGGTAATGTATAAATAATTATAATTTGACCCTAATAGTTATTGAAACGAGATTTTTCATGATTAGTCTAACATTTAGATGGTCTAATAGGAGACGTTCTCCTAAATTAACTATGATATTTATATATTACTGTCTTCATCTCTTCACCAAGTAATTTCACCGTCTTCATCTCTTCACCAAATAATCTCTTTTGAGTCAATTGTAGTTTGTTAATTTTTTAGAGCAGAGGAAAATGTCCATTGTTTGAGGAATGCTTTAGTGTAGTGAAAGTTTACTGTTGAAGAATCAATTATTCGTGCACCTTATCACTGTTATTACTAAGAGCACTGTAGTTTAGATATGGATATTTATTGATTATAGTTAATGCTTTCCATTTATGTTCATGTCAATAAGAATTTATAAGAATATATATATATATATATGTACATATATATACTTGTTTTTAAATTTATAAGAAATTTAAACGAACTAATTTATTAAACTTTTTTTATAATGAATATGGATAAAACACTTGAATATCAATCTATTGTCTATTTGATCCATTTCACATTTTCATGTTAAGATGTTTGGGGTAATTTTTTAAAATGTATAGATTAGTCCTCCCACTTATATTTACTTATAAATTTAGTTTTGTATTTTTAAATTTTATTTATTATTATATATATTATTTATTTATTTATTTACAATTCGGTTTTCGGGTCGGTTTTCGGTTTGAGTTCAATATCCAAAACCAAACCAAAAACCATATTCAAAATTCGGTTTATTCAATTCGGTTATCCAAAAACCGTATTTTAAATTCGGTTCGGATTATTCGGATTCGGATAATTCAGTTTTTGGTTCGGTTTTCGGTTTTCGGTTTTTTTGCCCACCCCTAGTTAGCACCACCACATTATTATTGGCACCGGTATTAAGAACCAACATTGTATGTCATTATCCAGCACCGCTTCTTTATTATTGGCACCGGTATTAAAAGCCAATGCTCAGTATCATTTTTCAGCACCGGGTTTTTTAACCGGTGCCTTTGTAACTATGTTCTAACTCCACCATACTTAGGCACCGGTACTCTGGGGGCCCAAAATACAGGTGCATATCTCTCCAAATACCGGTGCCATAGGGGGGGGGTGCCTGCAGTATATCTAGGGAAAGTCAAGTATGGGTACATTGTTGATTAGTTAGAGTTACACTAGTTATTGTTTATATATAGAAAATCAAACCTTATTTTATAACTATTATTAAATAATATAGTGCTATTAATAATAAAATACAAAGAATAAATGCAAATTAGTCAGTTTCTTTCGTTGCATATATATTATTTTAGGATATTGAAGCACTAAGCTATTACTATTTTAAGAAATGGGCCAAAATGGAAATTCAGCCCACATCTATAGATACCAAAACCGCTAGCGACACCGGTACAACAGCCGATGTTGCACCCGCTGTCTGCTCAACCAACACTACTGTCGACGTCACACCTGCTATCTGTCCCACTGAATTTGCTACAAACATCGGTACACTACAAACGTGGTGAAGTCGGTTCCGCCGTTTGTTCAAGTGTAATTGGTACCTACGTCACACCCGCTGTCTCTTTAACCAAAATCAGGTGAGAGGTGATGAAGTTAGTTAATTCACTTTCTTAATTATAAAATTCAAAATATCACCGACGTCGGTCACCCTGACAGTTGTATTTTTTACTTCAATTTAAAGAATTTTTACCTCAAACTGAGGTTACTTTTTACATCGAACCGAGGTTACTTTTTACCTTAGTTTTTTTATAATCAAAGTAAATAGTACTTTTTACTTCATTTTTTAAAGTTAGAGATACATACGAATATAATCCTATATAGTTGGGAAAGTGTTAATATAACCCACAATTGTCTGAAAGTAAAAAAACTAATAATTGAAAAAAAAGTACCAATATAACCTTCAGGTAGAACTTCCATCAATGAACTTTACATTCCGTTGACCACAAGAGAAATGGCAAAAATTCCCCTCATGCCAAAAGTTGTATTTGTGTGGATGATTATACCTTTACCTATCATCGTTGCCCCGTTACCGTCGCCGCATTACCGCCTCCAAAAACCACACTAAAAACACCAAAACAAAACACACACAATCAAACATAAATTGTTGGCACCCTCACCCACCCCACTACAACTCACGTCCTCTACAACTCTCTCAAACCATCGTCAGACCTCACCACCCGGTTGGTTGACCTCGCCACCTGCCGCCGGTGACGTCTAAAGAGCTGATGAACCGGCCAACAGAGATGCAAATTGCATCGATGAGATGGCTCCAACAATCGGATGCTGCTGTAGAGCATTTTCTTGCCACAACAACTCATGAAGAAGACCGATTATAAGTGGAGCGGATGCAAAGAAATCTAGTTGCAAAAGAACAACAAGTGAACCAATCCGGTGCTATTGAGAAGCTTTAGATGGCAGTGCATTCCAAGTGTGCGATGGAGATGATGCAAACCAGCCTCCAATTTTAGGTTGAGCTAAGCTAGGAAAGAGTCTAACTAGCACCTGGGAAAAGGAAATAGATGACCACAATGGTGACTGAGCAGATCCATTAAGGTGCGATGTCAGAGGTTGTGCGCGACTAAAAAATGTAGATACGAATACAACCTTGTCGCTGAAACCTGGCGGAACTAGTGGAAAAGTGTTGATTAAAGGCATGCAATCAAAGGCGGTTCTTGAGGAACCATTTTAATTAGGATCTGACTCGAGTTCCAAACTCAAAACTCCCTCCCAAGTCCTGCATTTTGTTGGTATGCCTTGAATACTGTAATAGCCGCTTCTGCGACCCTGGACTGGGGGTCCGGGGGGCGGCAGTCACCCCCGGGAAATAAACGGGGGTCTCGCTGCCCGGTCACCGAGTCGGGGGGTCTAGGGTGGCAGAGCGCACCCTGGCCTGGGGGTCCCGGGGGGCGGAGTCACCCCCGGTCCGACGGTATAGCTTGTCTCTTTATTGGACTGCTGTTGATTTGGGCCGAACTGTGTTTTGGCCCAGTTTGTTAGGGTTTAGTGGAGACAGCATATAAAGTGTCTCTCTTCTCTCTGTAAAAATTAATTCTGATATAGTGAATCCGTCTCCCGTGGATGTAGCCAAACTTGGTGAACCACGTAAATCTTGTGTCTTGTTATTTTCGTTCATATTTTCTGTTCTCTCCATTCCGCACAACAAACTGGTATCAGAGCGGTTTCTTTTTCCGGCGATATCCGTAGTGGGTATATCGGATTCTGGGCTCATCAGATCGGGGCTGATCGGGGAGAAAGATGTCTGGGTTGAACGTGAAGATCGACAAGTTTACTGGGAGAAACAGTTTCAGTTTATGGCAGATCAAGATGCGAGCTTTGCTGAAACAGCAAGGTTTGTGGACTCCGCTGACGAAGGATTTCGCGAGCAGTTCTGGCGATGTTGTGAGTCTGGAAGAAAAGGCACACTCGACGATTATGCTTTGTCTCGCGGATAAAATCATCACTGAGGTCTCAGATCAGGAGACTGATGCACAGCTGTGGCTGAAGTTGGAGAGTTTGTATATGACGAAATCTCTAACCAACAAGTTGCTTATGAAACAACGCCTCTTCGGTCTCCGAATGCAGGAAGGTACGCAACTCAGAGACCATCTAGAGCAATTGAATACTTTGTTATTAGAATTGCGAAATATAGATGTGAAAATTGAAGATGAAGATGCTGCTTTGATTTTGCTAGTTTCTTTACCACTTTCGTATGAGAATTTTGTTCAGTCATTTATTGTTGGTAAAGATTCTGTGTCTCTGGAGGAAGTAAGATCCTTTCTCCATAGTAGAGAGTTGTGACATAAGGCAAACAGTACAGGTACAGAAAGTCAGGCTACTGGCTTGTTTGCTAGTGACGGAAACACAAAAGGCAAGGAAACCGGAAATAAGAAGAAGGGCAAGAAGTCATCTTCAAAGGGTCCCAAGGCCAATGATGTTTGTAACTACTGTAAGGAGAAGGGGCATTGGAAAAAGGAGTGTCCGAAGAAGGCTAGTAAATCTGGGAGTACATCTGGTACTGCTGCTGTGGCTGAAGGGGATTTCAGTTCTGAAGATGATTTTGCTCTAGCTGTTACTGGGCAAAATAATCATTCTAATGCGTGGTTTCTTGATTCTGGGGCATCTTACCATATATGCCCAAGGAGAGATTATTTCTCAACTTATGAGCAAGCTGAGGGCATCATTACTATGGCAAATGGTGTTGCGTGCAAGGTAGTTGGGATTGGTTCAATCAAGATCAGGACGCATGATGGTAGTTTCTGTACTTTGAACGATGTCAGGCATGTTCCATCGATGACAAAGAATCTGATTTCTCTTCCTAGTTGGATAGAAAGGGTTTCGTCTACTCAGGGAGTAATGGAGTTCTGTGTGTCTGCAAAGGTTCTAGGCTGGTTCTGAAAGGTGTTCTGCATGGTACTTTGTATTTTCTACAAGGTTCCACGGTTATGGAGTCTGTTAATGTTGCATCTTCGGAGGTTCACCAGGATGATATAACTAAGTTATGGCATATGAGGCTTGGTCACATGGGTGAAAGAGGGATGCAGATTCTGTCGAAGTATGATCTTCTTGGTGGCCACAAGATCAAGAGCTTGGACTTCTGTGAGCATTGCGTTTTTGGGAAGCATCACCGCAGCAAGTTTCCTAAGGCAATTCATAGAACAAAGGGCACATTGGATTACATCCATTCTGATTATTGGGGACCTTCCCGAGTTGAGTCACTGGGAGGTCACAGGTACTTTGTTTCTCTGATTGATGATTACTCAAGGATGACTTGGGTTATCATGATGAAACATAAGAGTGAAGCTTTCTCGAAGTTCAAGGAGTGGAAAGCTTTGGTGGAGAATCAGACCGGGAAGAAGATCAAGAGGCTTCGAACTGATAATGGGCTGGAATTCTGCTCGTCTGAGTTTGATCAGTTTTGTAGGGATGAAGGGATTGCTCGTCATCATACAGTCAGGAATACGCCACAGTAGAATGGCATAGCTGAGCGGATGAATCAGACATTGCTGGCGAGAGCGAGGTGCATGCTCTCTAATGCTGGTTTGGAAACGAGATTCTGGGCAGAGGCGGTGAGTACAGCTTGTTACCTGATCAACCGCGGGCCTCACACGGGTATAGAGTGCAAAATACCTATGGAGTTGTGGTCAGGTAAAGTTGTTGATTACTCCAAGTTAAAAGTTTTTGGTTGCACATCTTATTATCATGTTAGTGATGGTAAGTTAGAGCCCCGAGCCAAGAAGGGTGTCTTTGTGGGTTATAGAGATGGAGTTAAAGGCTCCAGGATGTGGTCTCCATGTGAGAAGAAGGTTATTCTGAGCAGGGACGTTGTCTTTGATGAAAATTCTTTGCTTAGATCTATGGTGAAGCCCACAGTTGTGCCAGAAACTAGTGGAGTTGATAAACAGGTGGAGCTTGAAGTCACTCAAGGTGAAATTAGATTGGAACAATTTGAGGTGAATCAAGAGCCACAGACAGAATCTGAGATACCGGAATCTCCACCACCAGATCCCCAACCATCAGGAGCTACAGTCCGCAGTTTAGCTCAGGACCGACCCAGGAGGGTTGGAGTTGGGGCGCCCAAGAGATATGGGTTTGAGGATATGGTGGGTTATGCACTACAGGTTGCTGAGGAGGTGGATACTCATGAGCCATCCACCTACAGAGAAGCTGTTTCAGGTACTGATGCTGAAAAATGGCTTGCTGCAATGGGAGACGAGATGGAGTCTCTTCAGAAGAATCAGACATGGGATTTGGTTCAACAGCCTCAAGGGAGAAAGGTTATCACTTGCAAATGGGTTTTCAAGAAAAAGGAAGGGATATCACCTACAGAGGGAGTCAAGTACAAGGCTAGAGTTGTTGCCAGAGGTTTCAGTCAGAGAGAGGGAGTAGATTACAATGAGATTTTCTCACCAGTGGTCAGACACACTTCCATCAGGGTGTTGCTAGTTATAGTGACACATCAGGATTTGGAGCTTGAACAACTTGATGTGAAAACCGCTTTTCTACATGGAGAGTTGGAGGAAGAGATATACATGACTCAGCCAGATGGTTTCCAAGTTCCTGGAAAGGAAAAATATGTTTGCAAGTTGAAGAAGTCCTTATATGGGCTTAAGCAGTCTCCGAGGCAGTGGTACAAGAAGTTTGACAGTTACATGCTTCAGCTGGGATATACGAGGTGTGCTTATGACTGTTGTGTCTACTACAGCAGGTTGAGAGATGGGTCATTCATCTATCTGGTGCTTTATGTAGATGATATGCTGGTAGCTGCAAAGAGTAAGCACGAGGTTCAGAAGTTGAAAGGACTTCTTAGTGCTGAGTTTGAGATGAAGGATCTGGGTGCAGCTCGGAAGATACTAGGAATGGAGATTCTTAGGGATCGAAGTCAGCGGAAGCTTTTCTTGTCACAGAAAGGCTACATTCAGAAAGTGTTGGCTAGGTTTGGCATGTCTACAGCCAAGCCTATAGACACTCCTAGTGCTGCAAATATTCATCTCACCACTATGCTTGCTCCTCAGTCAGACGAGGAGAAGGAGTATATGTCTCGGGTTCCTTATGCCAGCGCGGTGGGGAGCTTGATGTATGCTATGGTTTGCACGAGGCCAGATTTAGCACAGGCAGTCAGTGTTGTGAGCAGGTTCATGGGGCAACCGGGAAAGGAACATTGGCAAGCTGTGAAGAGGATTTTCAGGTATCTTAGAGGTACGTCTGATGTGGGTCTCATTTATGGAGGTGATACCGAGTGCTTAGTTACAGGCTACTCTGATTCTGATTATGCTGGTGATGTTGACACGAGGAGATCGATGACTGGTTATGTATTCACTTTGGGAGGTTCTGTGGTTAGTTGGAAGGCGACTTTGCAACCTATAGTGACGTTGTCTACTACGGAAGCAGAGTACATGGCTCTGACAGAGGCTGCAAAAGAGGGAATATGGCTGAAAGGGCTAGTTAGTGTTCTTGGTCTACATCATGATCAGGCTACTGTGTACTGTGACAGCTTGAGTGCAATCTGCCTAGCCAAGGATCAGGTCCATCATGAGAGGACCAAGCATATTGATGTCAGATATGATTTCTTGAGGAGTGAGAGGAGAATTAGGGTGAAGAAAGTGGGAATTGCAGATAACCCCGCTGATATGTTCACCAAATCTGTTCCACATAGCGAGTTTCAACATTGTTTGGACTTGCTGAACATCAGAGCTGATTAGGTGCTCTATGGGCAGTCCCGGGAGTGGAGGGCGAAGTCTACTCATCTGGCACCGTAATGGTGCATCTGGAGTTTTCTACTTTGAGGATTCAAGTCAAGGTGGAGATTTGTTGGTATGCCTTGAATACTGTAATAGCCGCTTCTGCGACCCTGGCCTGGGGGTCCGGGGGGCGGCAGTCGCCCCCGGGAAACAAACGGGGGTCTCGCTGCCCGGTCAGCGAGTCGGGAGGTCCAGGGGAGCGGAGCGCACCCTGGCCTGGGGGTCCCGGGGGGCGGAGTCACCCCCGGTCCGACGGTATAGCTTGTCTCTTTATTGGACTGCTGTTGATTTGGGCCGAACTGTGTTTTGGCCCAGTTTGTTAGGGTTTAGTGGAGACAGCATATAAAGTGTCTCTCTTCTCTCTGTAAAAATTAATTCTGATATAGTGAATCCGTCTCCCATGGATGTAGCCAAACTTGGTGAACCACGTAAATCTTGTGTCTTGTTATTTTCGTTCATATTTTATGTTCTCTCCATTCCGCACAACACATTTCATTTTAAAGGTAGTGTGAAATCGATCAAAGACAATTCCTCCATTAGTGAAAATCTATTAAAGCCAGTTCCATTGTAGAACCGTCTTTAATGGCGTGACTTTGATAAGCCACTATATAAATGAAAACGCTAAATATCATGCCTTAGAATTATTTTTTTAACTCTAGCGCCTCATTCTCCTTTTTTAGTTATCAACCCTTTCTCATCCACCTTCTTCTCATTTGCCTCCCTTAAACCCTAAAATTCTTCACTCTGCCTCCACCTCTATTGCTCCACCACTGCCTTCGTCACTCCGTCACAACCTCCCTCACTTTGTCTCCGCCTTCGCCTCTAAAGCTCCACCACTCCTTCGCCGCAGTGTCATCCCCTTCGTGTTGCTCGCACACCGTCACACTGCCAAATCTAGCTTCCGTCATTGTGGCCTTCAACATCTGCCGTTGTGGCCTTCAACATCTATCACCACGCTTCTCTCTCACCGTGGAGCTGCTCGCCCACTGTTGTCGCTGCCAGATCTAGCTTCTGCCACTCTTGCCTTCAAAATCGGCCACTATGGTCTATTCGCCGTAGTGTTCTTTGTCGTGCATCTCTTTGGCATGTTTGCCGCTTGTGGCCTAATTACTTTGTGGCTTTAGTTTTGGTTTCTGATTCGACTTATGTAAACTTGTCCCTGAGAAGTACTGTTATTATTATAGTGTTTTTTTTCTGATTGTTGAAGGCGATAGCATAGTTGGTGCTGCCTTTATTTCTCTCTGGTTTATCTTGCTTCAAGGCTGTCAGAATCCCCAGGTTTTCGGCAGCATTTTTTTAGGAGATCATATTCAAGTTCTGAATTTGGAAATTGTTTTGGACCCTAATTAAAGGCAGTTTTGTAACCGCCTTTGATCGATTGTGATCGAAGTCAGGGTCAGAGAAGACACTAGAAAAGTTCCTTCTCTAGTCCGATATAACCTCCTTTAGTAAGCCCTTCTTCACTAGTGCAGATTCCAAGCCACCGGAGGGCCTCCACAAGTGTTTTGCGGTCGGCGTGGGTGAGAACACCATCGTCGCTAATTCTCCAAATGCCACAACTACCTCTTCGTTGTGTCGTGAAGAGGGAATCAAATTCAGCTTCGTCGCAATGGATGTGGCTTGATGAAGGTGAAGAACTTGTCGGATTTGATGGGGGCGAACAAGAAGAAAAAGAACTTTCCGGATTGACGAGAAGAAAAATAAGAGACGAGGAGAAGAAGAAGAAGGGGGTTCGAGTAAATTACCAACATGAGAAAATAAAAAAACTACAAATACAAATTCATATTACAAAAAAACTTGCAAAGCCTCAAGTCATTTCAATTAAATCTCATCTGAATAATGAAAAACATGAACATAAGAAAGTAGTTTAAAATGTTAGGATTATTTATTTTAATTTTAGAGACCAACCAGAAATAGAATTTCTTTTTCTTTACCGCAGATATAAGTAGAATACCAAAGAAAGTAGTTTGACATGGGTGGGAAAGCCAATAAACCAAGGTTCGATCCTCGGCATCGGCAGTGTGGGGAGTTCTTGCTTTGCAAGGCTCCCTTGTGCGCACCGAGGCAATGCCAAGCCCATGGGTCCTGGTGCTGGGCTACCGTGATTTACCTCTCATATGATGGCCTGGGTGTGGGCTGGTATGGGCCGCTGAGGGCGAGCGGATGATCGCCTTTTGCGAAAGAAAGTAGTTTAAAATGTTAGAATTATTTGTTTTTAATTTTAGAGACCAACAAAAAATAAAATTCTATTTTATTTATTTTTACCTTTAATATTTATTAAGTTATATTTGGAAATTATTTTAACAAAAAATAATTTTTATCTTTAAAAAAAAATATATATATATATATCTGTATCACAGGTTTTACCAAGAATATATATATATATCCGTATCACAGGCTTTACCAAGAATATTTATCCTACATAGGTTTTATTAAAATAACAAGAATATTTTATATTTATATGTCATACGTAGGTTTTATATAAATGAAACAATTTGATTACAATTAAGATTTAATTTTTTTCTTAATACCAAAATAGTATAAATAGATGAAACACCTTTCAAGAATAAATAAATATGATTTAGATAAGTATAAATCTTCAAATAAGATATCAAGAAGCAAAACAAAAAAAATTATTCAGTGAAAGGTATTTAATTTTCATATTCTTTTCATCAATTATTTCTTTAATTTAGATTGTTTAAATTCTATAACTTTAAATTTGACTTCATAATTGTACCTTGTTTAGGTAAATTCTCAAAGTAGGTTAAAGGGGAAACAAATTGCTTCTTACTTCGTAATTGTTACTTGTTTAGGTCTATTCTCAAGTTATAATTTTGTATTTTCTTTAGAACTAGTTTGTTTTTAGTATTTATTTATTTTCGTTTAAATGAAATAATCTACTACAATTTATTATTTTCATGCTCGATATGAAAAAAAATAGTTTTAATCCCCCCTATACCAAATTCCTGGTTCCGCCCCTAAACCCAAGCCTATATCCTCAAAGCCTGGAGCAATAACCACTACACCAAAGACTATTATTGAACATGCATCAGTCAAATAATATTAAACCTCAACTTTTAAATAAAATCTTCAAAATAAAAGTTATAGTAAGATTCGAACCCTTAACCTCTAACCTCAACAACAAGAGCACTAACCACTAGACCAAGCACTTTTTGTCAACAATAAGCTCATTCAAGTAAATATTAAACCTCAGAAAAGCTTGGAAAAAATAAAACACAAAATTAAACCTCACATCTCAAACGCCAAAACTCAGCCGCCGTCCGTCCACCGTCTCTATCGCCGTAACATCCGTATGCCATCCACCAGTCTCGCGTGTGGATGAACATGCACATCTTCTTCTCCACAAAGAGCGTGGATGCACGTCGCCGCCTGCTCGCCTTCTCGTTGTCGCCTGCTCGCCTTCTCGCTGCCGTCTGCTCACCGTCTCGCTGTCGCATGCTCTCCACGCCGTTGCCTCACCGACGCTTTACTCACCACACCTCATCGTCACATCGTAGTCATCTCGTAGGTGGATCTAGGGTTGAGTTAAATTACAGAGGCATCGCGGTCGTCGCAGAGCTAGGGTTTTAACGCAGCGACTGAGCTAGGGCACATCGGAGTCACATCAAATCATTGATGAAGATGAATCAGATTGCCAGAAAATAACTAGATCGCTGGAGGAATCGGATCGTCGGAAGAAGAACCAGATCGGTGGACATAATAGTGGCAGAGATCGGGGATTTCTAGTGAATTTCCCGCGTAGATCCGAAAGAAAACAGGGGATGACTACTATCTAATTGATGATTTAATCGAGGGTAAAAGAGCCTGTCCCCGTTGCCTTCAAGGAAGTGAAGAGTCGGCCAATTTGTGTAAAAACCCAGAGTGCATTGACCGCATATTGCAATTACGCATTTCAGAGGCGGGTCAGATTTGGTACGTGGATACACTGGCCTGCCATCCCGAAGGATGTGAAGGAGGAAGTGTGGAGAGACATAAAGGTACAAAATTATTTCATACTACTGAATTTATAAATGCCAAATTTTTACTGTTAAACTATATATTCATGCTCCTAACGTACATATTATTTTCCCTACCATTGCATACAAGTTTCAAGATCAAAACTAAATTGACTGAGAAGCAGTGGAGCAGTTGAGGAAGAATGTGACCTGCAAGGCAGGCGACGCACATCGCAACTGAAAATACAAGGTGGTGAATATGTACATATGGTTACTACCTAGCGGGAAAGTTCCAAAATGCAAGTTGTGGGATGGATGAGGATGAGTGGAAGAAGTTTGAGGAACACAGAAGGACAAAGGAAATGATGGTAAGTAAACTTCTTACATGACATAATAAATATTATTTAAATATGGTGCAACTAATTCATTGTTTTAGTAACTAACTTTTTTTCCAATTTTTGTAGAAAAAAATAAATAAGAATAGCGTGCATTCAAAGGAAAAGAGGTACAGACACCACACCGAACCGAAGGGGAAGAGGGCTAAAAAGGAGAAGCTCGTAGAGAAACTAAAAGAGATGGGGAGGAAGAAACCAAGGGACCAGGGATACTATAGATAAGATTGAGGAGGACATCAGTTCAAAGAATTTCAAGCTTACAGATCTCTGGTCTATTTATAGTTGAACAAGGGAAAAGACAAGGAACATGCAACCCCGGAAGTCAAGGCCAGAACGATTTTGTATGTGTGCACTTTTATTTATATGTTCATATTTAAGTAAATACATATTTTTCACTACTGACACAAAAATATGACCTGCTGTTGAGGATGAACGAGGAAAAGGAGAAGGAAACCCTAGATTTGGGTCAGGGTGCAGATATCTTTATCAAAGCCACTGGGAAGAAGGATCACCCGGATCGCTACAAAGGTACCTAATCCCGACTACTAGCATCGATTGTTATCCCAAGCATAGAAAGAAGCAAGTGCGGCAGCAGCTCCTCGTCGCAGAAGAAGGAGGCTAAGAAACCTTCCGATCAGCAGTCGATTGTAAAGGCAGAGTTTGTTGCCCCCCAATTTGCTGCCGATTCTACGCCACAACAAGCCACCATCTTCCGTGCCAGAGTCTACAAGAAAAAGCCTCTGGAGATGTTTGGGGGGATGAGGCTCTGACGGCCAAGTAAGCAAACAATGTATAAGAGTGTAATTATGAATGAATAGTTCAGTGTGTGGGATTGCCTTTAGCCTTTATATAGGTTGTCAAGTAGGGCTACGGTTTTGTTTGCTTGTGGAACAAGTACTCCACCTTCGGCCGATCCAAAAAGGAGGCTTTACCCAAGGGGTAAAGCTTTGTGCCAATGGTCAGACGCACGTGCAATTAAGCTCATACGGTCTTACACATTATCAATAAGCCCCTGGAAAATTGAGGGTTCGACCTTCGAATTTTATCCCCAGATCGGGGGTTCGAATCCGTACTCGCCTGTGAAACTTTCCAACGCCTGAGGGGTATGATTTCAGCATCCCCATGGCAAGTTGAGGGTCTGTTCTAGATGGGCATCAAAATTTTTGCTAGAGTAGATAAATTGTGTCGAGGGTCCGACCCTCGTCTTTCTAGTTTGTGCTAGAGCCTAAGGGCCTGGATCGCGCCTCTTTAATATCCCTTGGTGGCCTTCGAGCCCCAGTAGCCCAGCGTAAGGGTTCAGTCCCTGGTCTTCTAATCTGTGTTATGGACCGAGGATCTCTGGGTCCTTATTGGGCAGATAAGAGGGGGGTCTTTAGCTTACTAATCTATATCAGGGTCTAAGATCTGTTATCCCCAATATCTTAAAGTTATTGGATTCAAAACTTGTGTTTTTAGTATGTGCTATAAAGTTAAGTGTTCAAATGTTTCTACTAAAGAGAAGAGGTTTCAAAACTGCTGCTAAGTGTAAGGGGATTCGACCTCTAACCTTCTGATCTTTGCCAATAAAGCAAGGCATTCAAATCCTTCCACTAAGAGACAGGGGTTTCAAAATTTGTACTTAGCGTAAAGGGATTTGACCTCTAGCCTTTTGATCTCTGCCAGTAAGTTAGGCGTTCAAATTCTCCCACTAAGAGATAAGGGTTTTGAAATTATTACTTAGTGTAAAGGGATTCAACCTCTAGCCTTATGATCTTTTTCAGAAAGAGAGGCGTTCGAATTCCCCACTGAGGAGTAATGGTCCTGGCGTAGCGGATCCAATCCTTTTTCTTTTTAAGGGTGTTCGTATGCAAAGTCATGATGGGTTCGGTCCTTGGCCTTCCTACCCTCATTCAGAGAGCTAGGCATTCAAAACTAAAAATTAAAACAGGGAAGTGGAAAAGTCACTTGGGACTAGAATTTGAATTCAAAGCGGGGAGTGGAAAAGGTGTGCGTGATGCTTACCCTTTCTTTTCCAGGTGCGTGAAGCCCCTCTTGGGCTTCACACGTACCATTTCCCCATGATTACCTCAATCTATGCGGACCCACTTACCCACACCGAGCTTTTTGTCTTGGCAGCCCAAGGTAATAATTGCTTCCTTTTCCACTTCCTATATATACATGCAAAGAATTTCATTGTTTCTCACTTTTAACTTACTCAAAATTTCTATAACTTCCAAACTCTTCTCTCTGTCTCTCTCTCAGAGCACTTCACCAGTGCCCTTTTTCCATTCACGGTTTTTGAGAGCTCCGACTACCTTAATTGGCCACTACCTAGTAAGTCCCCTAACCTTTTATCCTTTATTTTGCTTAAGGATATTGCAAATGCCTTCATCCGGGAAGGTTTCCATTACTGATTATTTCTCGGCTGCTTCGGCCACCAGCGCTGTTAGTTCTCGGCTCCAAGATTTGGTGTCGTTCAATCTTCGGCAATCGGCTATTCTGCTATGGTTTCAAGTACTGGGGAGAGCTCTAGCAGCAATGTCATACCGCCTGTGGGTTTCTTCCAAAAATGGGTACTACCAAGGTCTCGGGTCCCAAGCTGGGCCCATATTCTGGAAGACAAGACAAGAAGGCCCTACTTTTTGAGAAGATGTTATCTCCTATTCCCGAAAGCCCAGAAACATTGGCTCTGGAGATAGCTAAGTTGTTGAAGACTCTACATTCATGGGTGAGAATTCCAGAGGACTTGAAGTTGGAGGTCCTCCAAGAAGATGAAAGTCTGAGCGATATGAGGCATGGTCGGTGCACTGTCTACGAGTGCCACTTCAATTTTGGATTATGTTTCCCTCTACCTCCCATCCTATCTCATCTTCTGGAGGAGCATCAAGTGAGCTTGGCCAAAGTGCATGCAAACCTCATCCTGCTATTATGGGATTTATGAATCGGTGTAACAACTTAGGTATCATTCCTCGGTACGAGCTGTTTAGGTCATTATACTATCTCTTCGACAGCAGATCAGTTGTGCATTCAGCAAGAGACCAGGATAAAATTCTTGGTGGGATCGTGACTTTGTGCAACATATTCTCGGATCACCCCATAAAGATCGCTACAAGCTACAAAGGGTGGCACAGAGCTCCTATTTTTACTTTTAAGAAGAATGCAGATGATTATTTTGTTCCGGATTAGAATCTGAAGCCTAAGTTCAAGAATCCTGCCACATATATTGCTTCAGAGAGTGTCGTGAGTAAAATGGATCTGTTTCTGAGCAATCCCCTCGATATCTCAAGGAATTTTGACTTCATATGGCCGGAGGAAGTATATGACTTGATTTGTAATCAAGGGGTAGTTCGGATTAAACCTCCAGCAGAAGCTGTGGAGTCTGTTTCTGGAAAAGGGAAAAAGAAGAAGAAGCTTGCCAAGAAAGAGAAGCTTTCCAAGAAGGAGAAGCTTGCCAAGAAGAAGACTCCTATCACTAAGGAGGAGGCCGCTGCAATCAAGAAGAAAGATGCAGTTGATCAGCCCCTTAGAACAAAAGTAAAAAGGAAGCCCTTTTCGGTTCTTAATGAAGGTGATTCAAATGATGTCAAGAAGAAAAAGACTGAGGGTAGTAGCATTAAATCTTCTGGGTGTGCCTTCAAAACTGCTAAGGCCGTGCGAAAGCCTACCCTAGCGGAGAACACCGAAGAGGATCCCATCGGGATCTGTTCTTCATCTTCTGAAGGTGTTTGTGGAATCCTTAGTTTTTCATGCCTTTGCTTTTATCTAGTCTTTTTTTGCTTTCTTCTTGTTGGCTAATTTTTGTTTTCCCTTTTTCCTTTTGCTCAGTGGATCTTGTTGTAACTCTTAGCTTCGGCAACGAGATGGAGGCCGAGGAAAATTTTGCAGAGGCCTCTTCGGAAACCCCTCATAGCCATCCAATTTCTAGCCCCGTTCAATTGGAGGATCACTCTGAGGTCCAGTCAGAGCTTCAGGGTGAAGACGGTGGGAGGAAACGGGGTTACAATGGTGCCTCGATGCCCCATCCCTCTCCTCAAAGGCCAAGGAACGATATGCTCCCCCCTCTGTTCAACCCCCCGGCCAAACATGTTCCCTTCAAGAACATCAGCGCTGAGGCTGGCCTCCTCTCGGGGAAGAGAAACTTGCCTCCTCCGCATGTGGAGGGTCGCATAACTCTCACCTCGTAGGCACCCTTCTCAGTTGCCTTGGAATCTATTGTCCAAGCTTATTTAATGAAGGTTCAAGAGGCTGAGCAAGCTATTGCTAAGTCTCAGGAATTTGAAGGGGAGTTGCACAAAGCTACTTCCCATTACAAGGAAGATCTGAAGAAGGTGGCCTCCAATTACGAGGCCGAGCATGCTTTTTCTTGGGATCCAAAAGAGTTACTGCCACTGCCTACGAACACTCTTACCCTCTAAAATAGCCTCGGTTCACATCATGAGAACGTTTGAAGGCCAATAACACCCCTCTTTCTTCACCTTAGGGGTGTATATGGTAGAAACTGCTCCTCCATTGGTGGTCCCGACTTCACTCAGATCAGGACCACCAGCACACCATGGTGACCATTCAAGACCCAAGTACACTACACTTGGCTACGCTTTATGTCTACCACTGGAAACTTCTTCATCACCTTTTCTTCAAGACCCGAGACCCAAGTCTTGACTGCGATTAGGAGATCATATTAAGAGCCAGTACACATTTTTGGTTGCTATGTATAGGTCTAGATTCACACTTTTATCTGGACTTGCATTTATTTCCCTAGGCTTAGCACCATCTAGCTTAGGGTTAGCATATGTGGGGGGGTTGCCCGTTAGGGGACCCCCCTATCTCGTTTTTCACTAGACTTCTCATCATTTAGCTTAGGGTTTGTATTACTTTCTTTATTTGGTGGGGTCGCCTATACTTTCATGGGGCCCCCCTCGGATGTTCCACCATATTTTCTATTTACCATTTTAACCTTGAAAGAGCATGCTTTTGCTGCCCTCGCCCATCAGGCGGAGCTAGAGGAAAGGGCTCTTATATGGGGAAGCTCGAGAAACAAGCCCTTGTTTACAGAAGGGAACTCAAGAAATAGGTTCTTTTTTCCAGAAAGGAGCTCGAGGAACAGGCCACCGAGAAAGACAATCTTCTGAAAGGGCTCGAGGAATAGGATGCCGAGAAAGACGGTCTTCAGAAAGGGCTCGAGGTGAAGATTTCGGAAGCCCATACGAAAATTTCTAGATTTCCTAGCCTTTGCTCTCTTAAGCAACAAGTTTCAACTTTTGAGGCCTACACCAATAGGGTGGTCAAGACCCAGGGGTTCCAGGATTTTTTCTCCTCCCTCTTCACGCTCTTGGTTGGGGTTACTCGAAACAGTTTGGCTCACTCCATCTCCAAGGATCTTCCAGTTGAGTACACTACTATGCTGGATGTTTACAAGAACAATTCGGAGCCCAAACAGCTGAGCCATCTTTGGTGGAAGTCTATCCAGGATTGGAGAATCAAACTTCCCTTGCTCGACCATTTGAAGGCCTCTGACAAGTATTTCTCGGTGAAAGAGATCCATGGCCTGGAAGTGGATGAAGACATTGAGTGGAAAGAGCTGGATCCCTTTATCAATCCGAGATCTTGGCATAGGCTTACCCCCTTTGGGTTCTTCTTAGGAGGCATCTAGCATATGAAAAAAAATGTATGAAAATTTCTCCCTTTGAGGGGCTCCTGATGTACTCCTTTATTTTTATTATTGAAGACTCTTAACTTCTCATACTTATCTATTTTTTTTCTTTCGTAGACTTTAGACTTGGTACCGTTTTGTCCCCCTCGACCATCTGCAAAGGGGTACCTTTTTCAATTTCTTCTTTCAAATCATGAAGGAGTGGTATCACCAGATCAAGGAATGAGCTTGGGAGCATTGGATTGAGGTATCCCAATTTTGGTACAAGTCTATCTGGCTTGAAGAGGAGCTTTGAGCAGCTTACGAGGAACTGGGCTTATGGCGCGGTGATCTCCATAAAAGGCAACAGAAACTCCTCCATGTGCTGAGCCATTCGAGAGAGGAAAGGGATTCCTTAGCTGCTTAGCTGCTGCTAATGATGAAATTTTGGGAGATGTTTTATCTCTTGAAGCCCGGCGTAATGAATTTCTCGAAGAGATAACCACCAAGGCTAGGTTTTCTTTGATGCATGAATGTCTTTTGGCTGCTAAAGCCTACAAAGCCACTAGGGGGCATCAACTTCTCGGCTGAACGATTCCATCGAAAGCTACCATCATCAAGATTAGGTGGCCCGAGAAAACGTAGAAGTGGCTTGAACGACCTTAACAGTTGCTACCAAAAAACTTAAGCAGTGGAAAGAAGAAGTTCGAACATATCAGTGAGACCTGATTCAAATATTGGAACGAAACATTAGGGAGATCAGGCCCTCATTGCTGTCATCTGTGGGGACAAAAAGAGGGTTGATAAAGAGCTTTTGGAACTGTATAACCTACAAGGCAACGACCAACAACCTTCGAGCATACAGGTTTCGACTCGGGACCGTTGAAGCTCCAATGATTGAAGATTTCAAAGGCTTTCTTCGAGACACTATCAATATCACGGAGCAAAAACATATTACTCGGAACCCCAAGTACTGCGAAGAATGTGAAGAATCTAGGAGGTGGTTGGACCGAGTGCAGGAAGTGAAAGTGAGAGCTTCAAGTTCTCATACTGCCCCTAGGAGAGTTAAGGCTTCTGGGTCTGGTGAACCCATCCTCCAGTGACTTCAACTCAAAGAACTAACACGACTCGAAGCCGCTCCTCCACTAGTTGAGGGAGAAGTTCTTGCCTATAGCTAGTCAAAGTCGACCACGGTCCTTTGACAACAAAGAATAACCTTTAGTTAGGAGACCTCGACGGTGAGTCTTAAGGTTCCTATATTGTAAAATAGTTGTAATTTAAAATAGCCATGTTTACCTAATAATAATATGTTTTTCCCTTCGCCGTTGTCAGAGCATTTTTTCCACTTTTAGGTAGGGTCGTTACCCCCAAGATAAATTTCTTTAACTTGTTTCTCTGAATTTTTTCAAGTGATGTACAAGGTTTCAGGCCTCTATAGTTTACACAATCGAACGGGGCTTTGCTGACCCTTCGTATATTTTATAAGGTCTAAGCCTTGAGTGCTTGTTGCACATTCGAATCTCATCTTTGGGATCTGTGTCCCCAAGGTGGTCCCCGAATGTTCAAGGGGAACGTGGCCAAAGGATATTCAAGGAGACCTATTTTAAATATGTCTAAGGGATATGTGTCCCTAAGGTCTTCGATGGGCAGTTCTGACCCCCTGAGACATTAGCTTAGGGGATTTGTGTCCCTAAGAACTTTGGTGGGCAGTTTGGACCCTCCGAGACGTTGGCCTACGGGGTCAGTGTCCCCAAGGTCTTCGGTGGGCATTTCGGACCCTCCGAGACGTTGGCCTACGGGGTCAATTTCCCTAAGGTCTTTGGTGGGCAGTTCAAACCCCCCGAGACGTTGGCCTACGGGGTCAAGGTCCCTAGGGCCTTTGGTGGGTAGTTCGATCCCTTCTAATTTGTTAGCTTGGGGGATTAGTACCCCTAAGGTAGTCTTCAAACATCCAAGGAGAACATGCCTGAAAGACATTCAAGGAGACATATTTCAAATACGTTTAAGGGATCTGTGTTCGTAAGGTCTTCAGTGGGGAGTTCGGACCCTTCGAGACATTGGCCTACGGGGTCGTGGGCAGTTTGGGCCCTTCCAAATTGTTATCCTGGGGGATTAGTACCCCTAAGGTGGTCTCCGAACATCCAAGGGGAATGTGCCCAAAGAATATACGAAGAGATCTAGTTCAAATACGTTAAGGGATCTGTGTCCCTAAGGTCTTCGGTGAGTAGTTCAAACCCTCCAAACACCTCTGACTCCATTTCTATGAAATGCATTCTAATTTTCCTGAAGCATAAATTATAAGGAGTGCACTTTCATATAAAAATGGAGCCCAAAGATACTAAGAATCCTACAAACTTAAAGCATCAGCTGATCAAGGACATCGTCCGACCCATAGCTACTTCGGGGTAGGCTATTTGTCAACCTCACCTATTCATCTAGGATTTTTGGGCATAATATCTTCAAAGGTTTGAGACGTTCCATGTGTGTGAAATCACTTAGCTGTGGGGGGGTTTCAAGCACATAGCTGCCTCTAAGGCCATCTTCCACAATCCGATAGGGTACTTCCTAGTTAGCTGATAGCTTCCCCTCCGGCTCCTTTCAATTTTTTTTTTCTCATCACGAGATCTCCTAGAGAGAACTGGACTTTTTGGACCCTTTGATCATGGTACTGCTTAACCCTCTTTTTGATCTTGGCTTCATGAAGGTATGTTTTCTCTCTTTTCCCTTCAAGGAGGTCCAGATCCAATCGACGGTAATCACCATTAACTTCTTGGTGCTGATTGTTTATAGCGGTCCTTTGGAAGGTTAGAAGTATCACCTTCATGTGAATAACTGTCTCCAAACTGTACACTAGGCTGTAGGGGGTTTCGCTCATTGCAGACGACTCTGTTGTTCAAAACAACCAAAGCACACCTGGAAGCCCATCGATCAAACTTCCTCTTGCACCTTCAAGCCTTGAACAGACACCATTAACAATGGTACGATTTGTGACCTCCACCTGCCCATTTTCTTGTAGGTGGTAAATGCTAGTAACCCTTTGGCAAATTTTGTATTCCTTACACCAGCTCTTGAAGGGGTCATTGACAAATTGAGCACTATTGTCAGTTATAATCCGTCGGGGGATTCCAAAGTGGCATATGATATTTTTCCAGGAAAAACCAATCACCAACTTTCCTTTTACACCTGTTAAGGCTTTGGAATCAACCCACTTTGTGAAGTAGCCAATGGCCACAATCAGGTATTGAAAGTGTCCAGGGGCCTTCGGGAAAGGACCCACCAAGTCGATCCCCCATTTGTCGAATGTCCAAGAGCTTCCATTGTTCATCATCTCTTCTTGGGGGATGTGGGTGATCGGCGCATGCCTTTGGCATTTGTGAAAGGCCTGGATGTGCTTATGGATTTTGTCAAACATCCTGGGCCAATAATACCTAGCCAGAAGGATCTTCTTTGCTATCGAGCGAGCCTCCTAGTGACTTCCGCAGGCCCCTTCGTGATCCTCACAAATTAGATAATCAGCCTCATGGGGGGCTACGCACCAAAGGAACGGCTGCAGATGTCCTCGATGATATAGCACATTCTCGTGGATTACATACTTAGGCACTTTAAGCCTAATCTTCCTTGCTTTGACAATATATTTTGGGAGGGTACCATCTCAAAGGTAGCTAATGATAGGCGTTATCCACGAATCTTGCTCGTCTACCATCATCATCATTGCCTCTTCTTCAAAGCTTGGCTTACTCAATGTTTCCACCATCAGAGGCCCTTGAGATTGCAAGTCCAGATCGGATGAAGCCAACTTACTTAGAGCGATGGCCTTGTGATTTTACTCCCGAGTGCTTGTATGGGGGGTATAATGGAAAAAATGTCCAAGAAGGGGCTTCACCACTTCTAGATAACACTGTAGGCTCCTTTCCTTAGCCTCATATTCCCCCTTGACTTGAAGTACCATGATATGGGAATCGCTGAATATGTTCAACCTTCAAACGCCCAAGTCCTTGGTTATTTGAAGGTATATAATTAGGGCTTTATATTCCGCTTTGTTATTCATGGCCTCGAAGCCAAAGTGTAAGGCATAGGGGCAGTCTTTCTTCTCGGGGATCGCTAGCAAGATGTTGGCCCCACTACCTCCGGAACGTGACATATCGTCCACATACAACTGCCAGGCCTCTTCAGACTCTTTCTCTTCATGTACTACGATTGGTTCAGTAGTTTCTAGAATGAAGTTCGCTAAAGCTTGGCTCTTTATGGTTATTCTTGGGCAGAACTGTATGTCATGCTCACCCAGTTCCATGGCCCACTTCATCATTCTTCTCGAGGCCTCCAGCTTGAGAAGTACTTTCGTGATTGGATAACTCGTTAGTAAGATGATCCTATAACCCTGGAAGTACGGCCAAAGGCGCCTCGCAGTGTAGACAAGGGCCAATATAAGCTTTTTGAGAGTAGTGTATCTAGTTCCCGGACCATGCAAAACTCTATTTACGAAATAGACAGGGTGTTGGGCTCTGTCCTTTTCCTTTATCAGGACTGCACTGATAGCCAGAGGGGATGTCGAGATGTACAAATAAAGATCCTCCCCCTTGTCTGGCTTCATTAGGGTGGGAAAACTTCATAAGTGGTCCTTAAACTCCTAGAAGGCTTTGTCACATTCTGCCATCCATTGTAATTTCTTGGCTTTTCGAAGGACGTTGAAGAATGATAAGTGTTTTTCTGCCCCCTTCGAAAAGAATCGACTAAGGGCTGCAAGGGACCAAGTTAAGCTTTGGACGTCCTTTACCGACTGAGGGGGCTTCATCTTCAGTAAAGCTTCAATTTTTTGGTTAACATCAATACCCCTTTCTGAGATAATAAATCCAAGGAATTTTCCCGCTCCTACCCCAATTACACACTTCGTTGGGTTTAGCTTTAATTTGGCTTTCCAAAGCGCCTGGAATGTTTCCTCGAGGTCTAAAAGGAACTGATCGAAGCTCCAATTTTTCACCACCATATCATCTACATATATTTCAATGTTTCTTTCGATTTTCCTTTGGAATAGCTTATCGACCAATCTGTGAGAGGTGGCTCCGGCGTTCTTCAGGCCGAATGGCATTTTTTATTGCAAAATGTACCTACGTCTGTTATGAAAAACGTCTTCTGCTTATCCTCTTCATCCATGATTATCTGATGATAGCTTTTGTGGTCATCAAAAAATGGCAAAACCTCATATCCACCAATGGCTTCTACCAGTACGTCAATGGAGGGTAAGAGATAGCTTTCCCTTGGGCAACATTTGCTAAGGTCTGTAAAATCAATGCACATTCTCTAAGCCCCATCGTGCTTGGGAACAATCACTGGATTCGCTATCCATTCGGGATAGAACACCTCTTTGATCACTTCAGCCTTAAGTAGCTTTTGGACCTTTTATTTTATGGCTTCTGCCCTTTTAGGGGCATATGATCTTCTCTTCTATTTTATTGGCTTTCAAGAAGGATCCACATTTAGCCTATGAATCATGAGCTGCTTTGGAACCCCTGTTAAGTCGAAGGTGTCCCAAGAAAACACATCGACATAGTTATCCAATATGTCTTTCAACTTTCCTTTTGTCGAGGAGGGTATCATTTTTCCCACAGGTATTGTTCCTTTTTCCCGAAAGGTCATTGCCTCTGTGTCTGTGGGTTTGATCTTCCCGTTGACCGAAGATAACCTTTCCTCCCTCTAAGCCTTTTTTAGCGCAATGGCTACACAACTTTTGGACGCTGGCTGGTCCCCCCTCATGACTGCTACTCCCTTCTTTGTGGGTGGAAATTTCATTGTCATATGGTAAGGGCACTATACAACTCGCGCTTGGCACATCCGAGGTCTTCCCAATATCACGTTGTTGGGGGATACCGCATCAATTACTGTAAAACTGCAATCAAACATGACCTCATTCTCTCCATTTGCCACTCTAACTAGACGGTTTATAACCCCTACAGGTATAACCATTTTTACCAGTAAAGCCAGAGAGGGGAGAGATTGTTCTTTTTCAAACTTTCACGGTCGAGCCCTAGCTGATCTAAGAAATTGGAAACCATCACTTCTATCATGCTCCCATCGTCGATGAACACCCTTTTAACACAGAAACCCCTAATTGTAGCATGTATGGCCATTGGATCTGCATGGGGGATTCGGCTAGGCACCGGGTCTGCTTATGAGAAAATGATCGCTTCTTATGGTTGAAACTACTTCTGAATGGGCTTTCTAGGGAGCATTTACCAATATTGCGCCTTAATGATGGTGTTCGATGATTGGTCACCTACTATACCATTGATGAAATTAATTATCCAGTTCTTCCCATCTCTTCGGTTTTGATCTGCCCTTTCTTGGACCTCGGGTCCGTCATTCTCCCTCACCCTATTTCCCGCTTGTTCATCCTCATTTCTCTATTGTTCTTTGGCCCCTTGATTTCCTCCCTTTCTTCCACCCTTACAATGGCTATTCTTGCACTTCAAAGAAGTTCTTCACTTTGATCCCTTGACGCAATCCGAGAGCAACCCTTCTTTAGCGCATCATTTGATATCTGCCTTCAGGTGGCGACACTCATTTAAGTCGTGACCCCATTCTTGATGGAAGTAACAGTACTTAGGCGAGTCTGTCTTTTTGGGGAAATCTTTTCCTTGGGGTGGCCTTCGAAACAGGCCCTTATGGATATAATATATTTCCGTCATAGATTTAGTCAGGGGAATGTAGCTTCCAAAGCTCTTTTTCGAAGCCTCAGGTCTCCTAGATTTATCAGGGTGCTTGGGGCCTTTTTTGCCTCCTCTGTCCCCCTCTCTTTTCCATTTTTTGGCCTCTTCATTCTCGAAGTATTGTTCCATGATCTCCTATAACTGCTGCAAGGTCTCTGACCTTTTCGAGACCAACTTCTTGTATAGGTTGATATCAGACATCTTGTTCATATACCCCAATATTACTCCATCCTCGGTACAGTTGATCACACTGAGGCTCTCGTTCGCATATCTATGATAGTATGCCTGGGTCGATTCCCCTGCTTTTTCTTGGCATGGTAAAGTTCTACCAAGGTTTTGGTAAACCTCTTCTTCTGAAGGAAGTGACCTAGCAAGACCCTTCCGAAGTCCCTATAAGAATGCAATGATCCTTTGGCCAGTTTGTTGAACCACTCACGGGCCTTCCCTCGAATGTAGCTTCCAACTAGCTTACACATCAACTGTTCATCGAAGTCTCTTGAGTTTATCAGACTGAGGAAGATCTGGATGAATTTCAACGGATCTAAATCTCTACTGTACATGGGGATCCCTTCGGGAGGTTTAATATCTCCAAGCCATCAGATGGCCATTATGGTGGGTTTCAAGGGAGAGGCTGAAGCTTGGCCCGAAGGACCGATTAGTCTATCGAGCTCTCTCATGAGAGAGTCACTTGAATCCCCCTCATTTATGGATCTTCCCACCGATTTATCCAGGATGCATCATTGGTGGGTCCCTGGTTCGAAGCCTTGTACCCCGACTGTGATCCTCCAATAGCCAAACTATATGGCATCTATTGATGCCCAAGGTGATAGGGATCGTATGAGGGCATCTCCGACCGAGACCATGAGTGCATTTGGGCTTCAAACCATGGATATCCATCCATTTACCAAGGCATCGAATAAGGGATCTTTGGCCTCTCAAAACTAGTGATCGAAGCTAGTACTAAATTAGCCACAGTTTGAGTGAAATAGTTCGAGGGGAACATTGGCTGAGGCCGAACCTGACCCCCCATATTCAATGGGTGGATTGGTCCTAGGAGCCTGCATTTAGATTCTTTGGTTTAACCCTAGGGGCATTGAAGGGTGAACCCCCACCTGTTCCTCGCCCATCTATTACTAGAGCATTGGGGGGTCTACCTAGTACCCTGCAGATCTAAAAGTCTGGGCTAGTTGCGCCAGGTCCTGCTGTGATACGGGGATTGCACTGTTCATTCCCCTCGTCCTCTGAACGGCCCTGGCCGTAGGCTCCACTTGTGAATAACCTGTTGCCTCTATGAAATGCAACCCATCCTCTCTGGTCTGCCATGCCTGGTTTTGTGTGGTAGGGGCTATAACGCCCCCTAACCGAGGCTCGACGCTGGTATCCGTCCTCCCCAGAGTGTTTGGATGCACGAGGAATTCTGCCTGAAATACCTCCAGTCATCTTGTTTCCAGGATCTAATCCCAGGCGCTCTCTATGTGTTGGTTACCGGCACCTGAGGGGGTAAGATCCATCTGATTGGTCCCATGCCCTTTTCTTCTCCGGTAAGAAGACTGTACTTCTTCTTCGATGGCCAAAAATCCTCTATCCTTCAACCATTCGCTCCTACGAAATAAACTTTCCATAGCAGCGGACATAAATGGCAAAGCAACGTAGATCAAACTCTGACGGCCAAGTAAGCAAACAGTGTATAAGAGCGTAATTAGGAATGAATGGTTGAGTGTGTAGGATTACCTTTAGCCTTTATATAGGTAGGAAAGTAGGGCTACTATTTTGTTTGCTTATGGAAAAAGTAATCCACCTTGGGCCGGCCCAAAAAAAAAGGCTTTACCCAAGGGGCAAAGCTTTGGGCCGATGGTCGGCCGCACAGGCCATTAAGCCAATTTTACACATTATCAATGGTATCGTACCTTGAGCAGTTAGTCATGGGCATAACTTCAGCAGGGGGATTAAGTATTCCTAAAGGCCTTGTGGACCCAAAGAGCTTCGTTGTGAATGCTATGTTTGGAGGTGTATCCATCGGTCTCAACAGCTTGGGCCAAGATCCCCTTAGCGACAGAGAAAAGGATGAAGAGGTAAATATGCATTAAAGTTCACATGTTGAAACTATTTGGATTTTTCTTTCAACGCATAAACTATTTTAGGCTGACTAACTATCACTACTTGTAACAAGATTGTTAGTTGGCAACCTTGTACATCAAGGGCCTTTATGGAGAGAGGCAAAGTGTTGCTAAAGCATGGCTCCAAAAGTCAAGGCATGCCAAGATGTCACATGGCCCAATGGCTTGCGTACGTGTGTGCGAGCTAGTATACCATCTAAGGGCTGGGTTGACATTTTCCAACTACCATTTCCATGACGTGGGAGACACTTTTGGGAGTGTGGTGGATTGGCCGATGACTTTGGTCACATTTGGAGATGACACGCATACCAAGGACATTAAAGGCAACAAGCACCGCTCCAATGATTTAAATTTCCTCAATGTCAGCGACAATGAGGTAATAAAATATACCAAATGCTACAACTTTTACATGTCTGATTTGTTATTATTAATTATTTAAACTAAATAAGTTTCATGTGCATCTAGACCCCTAAGCAGTCTGGATCAAACAGCTTCTACCATCCCTCAAAGGAAGAGTTTATAAATGATAAGTTGATGAAATTGGTACTTCTCAATAACATCCATAATTTATACTATATTTAATTATTTTTCAATTTCCCTAATTTTGTTGCCATTATATAATTTGAGATTGTCAACAAGCACCAGTTCAAAGTATATCCCAACATGGCAAACTACATCCAATACTGCAACGAGCTTGAGAAAAACATGCACCAGTCGGGAAAGGTGGTTTTGTTTTCGGAGTATCGACCATCGACTTTCGGCAAAAAATATAATACTGCATTGTTTATCAATTTCTTGGTGGAGTTCGGGAACAAGCTTGGCAACGACAGGGTAATGACTTGGCTATCGAACTCTATGATAGATGTTTGGATGAGGTAAGGTTTACTTTTCACATTAACTGTTTTTATTTATACAATAACCTTTTCAAAATATTAACTAATGATATTTTTCAAGGCACCTCTAGGACCAAGTCTTTGAAACCAATAATGGTCGCATTCAGTTTGTTTCGTCCCGTACGAGAGGCTATGCCATGGAGATCAAGGATGCAGAAATCGAGGGTCACGCTAAAGCCATTTCGGAAACCATGTGGTTCCATACATTAAAATGTAACTGGCGCTTTTCAATCTCACTCAATTACAGAAAATTATACACTGCTGACTAATTCAATCATGTGCTACTTTCTTTTCAACGCAGTAATCATTGGTACTTAATACTCATTCGTTCTAGTACAGAGGAAGTTTTTACCCTTTACTTGCTGACTGGAGGAATAAAACCAAAAAACATTAGTGAAAACAAAATCACTGCCAAGTACTTTCATTCCTTTCTTCGTACTAATTTTAATGTCTACATGTGTGAGTTAACTAACCATTAAAAGTTAATTATGATTACCAGAATTTCATGCGAATATCAAAGGTAGGAGATGGAGATGGAACCGCCTCCAGATTACATATGGAAAGTCACAAACTTCGATGTAAGTGATTCAGTCCTAGAGTCCCTTCATTTCCACCATTATTTAATACAATTACGTGTAACTCTATTTTTTCATTTGCAGTATCGAAGTCAACTGAGTGGTTGTGAATAAGTATACTATGTCCTCCTCTACATGAAAGAGCTTGTGTTGAAGACTACCTCTACGGATATTCTCGAATTTGGTCGACAGATTACAAATTATACATTTTTAATTCTTACTTAAAAAATACTTTCACGTAAATAATCATCGGTTTGTTATGAATACAATAGCTATTTCACTCAAAACAACCAACATACAATGGCAAAGAGATAGCAGTTGTAGCCGATAGATAGTGTTAAGCTTGGGTGGACGAGTATTCCAAACTTTGAAAGACTCTATGGACCTCCACGAGTATAAGGCCGTGTAGAAAATGGATGTCATAGATATTTACAGTTTTTCCCATAGTTTGCTTTGTGGAAGGATTATGTTTTCTTAGAAAAGTTTAGTTTATCATTTTCTGCTTTCTTAGTATTAATCTTGTTAGAGCATTCTCTATCTTGTTGTCTAGCTGCTATGAGTTTGTTCAGCCATATTTTCCCGGGTTTCTATCCGGATGGACATAGAGAAATTAAAATAGGGCATTGCACATGAAAATCAATCCCTGTGCCAGTTTTCCAAATTCAATACCAGTGCAGTATAATTTACAACCCAACACCAGTTCTAAAATGGAACTGGTGCTAATAACATTGCCATCATATACAACATTTCAAGCAGCACCATTTAGATGGAACCTGTGTTATTAATCAAGAAGCAGTGGTTGCATTCTACCGGTGCTAATTGTGTTGGATAAGAACCACTACAATATTAATGGCATCGATATTATGAACCGGTTATGTTTATCATTAGTTGGCACCACTACACTATTATTGGCACCGGTATTAAGAATTGGTGTCGTATATCATAATTCAGCACCACTACATTATTATTGGCACCGGTAATTTTAACCAGTGTTGTGTACCATTAATCAGCACCTATTTTGAATACCGATGCCTTTGTAACTACGTTTCCGCACCACTATACTTAGGCACAGAGAGTCTGGGGGCCTGAAATACTGGTGCCATTGGGGGTGCCTATAGTAGTGAAACTATGGCGTTGTAAGTGTAAAGTTGAAACCAAATAAACCTTATTATAATCAAAATCTGTAACATGAAGAAACTATATCATAACTAGATCCTTCAATCTCTAATCCGCACCAAAAACCCACCTCAAACTGACTTGACAAAAATCAATCAAGGAAGTTATTTAATAGGAAGTTCGTGAAGATAGTTTTCCACCTAAGTTTGCATAGAAGCAAGAATAGAGACACGTAATACAAGGAGTACCTTTAAAAAAACACATATTTTAAAAATCTACAAAGGTGGGTCACAATCTCCATGCGGAAGTCATCAGGGCGCTTGATTAGTGGCAAAGAGACTCCTTCGAGCGGGGTATCATTGGCCAAAAATGTTTCATTATGATAAAAAGCATATTCAGTCATGCCACCATTGTTAGAGGCATGATCCGATCACTCATGTCCCTGAGATGACAAACATACATAGCTCATGGTTATTCGACAAGTGGGCGATTGGCCTTGTTGGTTATTACCTGAGGCTCATGGGAAGTTTCGATACCTTATCATAGTTTTCGACTACTTCACTAAGTCGGTCGAGGCTGAAGCATTAACCAACATGAAGGAGACGACGGTAATTTCTTTTGGCTAGAAGAACATAATTTGTGAATTTGGCATCCCTAAGACCATCATAAGGGACAAAGGGACACAATTTTTCCATGACGAGTACAAGATCTGTTAGAAGTTAACGATGGTCTACAACCCCCAGTCGAATGGTCAGGTTGAGGTCACTAATCAAACCATTGCCAATGGCATCAAAGCGAGGCTCGAGGGATCTGAAGTGAACTGGATAAACTAACTACATAATGTTCTATGGTCTTATCGAATGGTTGAATCGCCACAGGGGAAACTCCCTACGATTTGGTCCATGGTTCGAAGGTTGTGATTCCTGCTGAGATTGGGTTGCCTTGCTCGGGGGCAATAGCCACCAGTAATGAAGATCAAAAGACTAGCGATACTAGCTTCATTCGGATTCAGCAACACCAGTACACCATGGCAACCATTCAAGACCCGAGTACACCACACTCGGCTGCACTTTTTGTCTACCACTGGTGTCCTCTTCATTATTTTCTTCAAGACCCGAGACCCAAGTCTCGGCTGCGATGAGGATTTCATATGAAGAGCCAGTACACATTTCTGGTTGCTATGTATAGGTCCAGATTCACACATCCGGACTTGCAGTTATTTTTCCCTAGGCTTAGTGCTTTCTAGCTTAGAATTAGCATTTCTTTGAAAATAATTGGGGGGGGGGGGGTACTCATTTGGGTATCCCCCTCCCCCCCCCCCCCGGTTTCTTTTTTCCTTAGGTTTTTAGCCTAGGGTTGGATTATGTTTTGTATTTGGTAGGGCTCTCTTAGGGCTCTACCGTGGGTTCCACCATCTATACTATTTACCTATTTACTCAAAAGACCAGCGATAAAAACCCCCGGCTGGACCTCGAGCTCGTCGAGGTGAAAAAAGAAAGTACATCCCTTCATGAAGCCAATGTAAAAGAAATGGTTAGGGGCTATCTCAATCGAAGGGTTCGAAAGATCCTATTTTCCCTAGGCAACCTCATCATGAGGAAGAATGAGAAGAGCCGGAAAGAGCCCGGTGGAAAACTTGCCGCAAACGGGGAATGACTTTATAAGGTTATTGAAGAGCACCTAGTAGGTAGCTATGTGTTAAAAACCACCAAGGGAGAATTGATCCCCAGGATATGAAACATATCCAATCTCCAAAAGTACTTTTCTCCACAGTGTTTTGAAATTCGTTCTAGGCAGAGAGTAGCACACCCTAAAAATAGCTATATGCATCTACCAGGGACCTTCAACTGAGGAATAGCACGCACCACATGAAATGTTGCTTGGGGTCGAAAGGTGCCCCCTATCATTATAGTTTGCCTCTTTCAGCATGTTTCACCTAGTTAATGCAAGTGTTTTTGTTCAACTATTGATTATGTCTGAGTTAAGAAAGGATATTTTATTACTCCTGCTTACGTTGAGTTTGAATGATGAATTACAATAGGCTAGCTCCATAAATTTAGTTGAAGAGATCAAAACTATGCATAATTGTATTCATAGTAAAATATATAGATTACAAATACATGAGAAATTGAGGTTATAACAAGGAGCATTACAACAAAAACTTAACAAGTAAATGAAAATCCTTGTATTTCTACACCTTATTCGTCTTCTCTGGGCTCTATATGCGTTCTACCTTAACTATAGCTCTCATAAATTCCTCCTCCAATTCGGGTATTGACCCCCCCCGACCTGAACCCTCAACGGAGTTTCAGCCAAAGACACGACAGTGCTCCCTTGACCTGTACTTCTCGTCCACATCCAAAGAGCGGTAGACCCGGGGAGGCAGGGTCACTAGAACTCGAGACCCTGGGAGTAGCAGCTCTGGGAATCGTATTTCTTTGGGCTAGAGTCCTCTCAAACCTCGAGCGCGAGGCAACGAACCCATTCAGGAAGACCTTCCAGCATTGGCAGACGCTTGAATATCCCTCGTCCACTCCATGGCTTCGTTATATGCTTCACCATACGCCAACATTCGATGATAACCTCGATTTCGCATGAACCTGGTAGTAGCGCGGACAATGTTGTCAAAAAGGCCCAATCCTACATAACCGAACCTGAGCCCATGGGCATGCATACTCTCTGAGAATGCTTAATGGTGTGCCTCTGTTCGACCACTTCTCCCTCGAGCTTCTCCTTCTCGTCGTATAGGCTGGTGCATATCTACCCATTCTCCTCAAGAGTCTGCTCTAAATCATGCACCTTTTGTCGCAAACTGAGCACCTTCTGCTGCAAATCAAGGATCTGATCCCCGACCCGGTTGTTTTAGTCAGAGACCAGCTTAACCTGATCCTTGTACTGTTGGACTTCACCCTCTTAGTAACCAACGGTTCCTATAGGATGAGAGCTAAATCTGCCTTCCGAAGCTTTATGAGCCCTAGCAGTAGATAGGATCATGCACATACCAGAATCCCTTAGTAATATAAGCAATGAGATCATGATGCCGCTGGAAAAAGGGATAGATAATCCTCATCTAAAGCCTCCAAAGAAGCAACCTTGTGGAGCCTATCTTCCTTCATCTTGTGAAGGTCACTTCACGGATTGCAACACAAACTTAGATCTTGGTTGGACATAACCGATTTTTCTATGGTTTCTTTTAATTCTGTTTCCAAGGAGTGGTTGATATTTGGGTGCTTGATCTAGAAATTTAGGATACAATTGTGCACACTGCTGAAGCTGGAAACATTGGTGGAGGATGCATTCAAAGAATACGTCCTCAAAGTGTTTTCTTTTTATTTTCCGCAAACCATTTAGAATGCGACCTCAATATGTATTTTTTTTTTATAAAAATGTGTCCCCATTCTTTAATTCTGTTTAGAGGACGCATTCGATAAATTATTTAGTAATAAATTATTTTTTGCAGATTTTTTAATGCGTCCTCATTGTTTATATATTTTTTGACTCGCGTGTTAAAAAATGGGTACTGAATTTAACATATGGTTTTTTTATAACCCCACATTTTATGAATGCGTCCTTAATATAAAATATGAGATTTTAATCAGTAAATTATATAATTTATAAGTTATTTTTCTTTTATGTTTTTGTTTCGGGCGAATATAGCGCATACGTAGACTTGTGTTTGTTTTTATGTTATTCTAAAAATTGCAGTAATATATAGTAGGAATGAATTTAATTAAACAAGAAATATACAATATCCAAAGAAGACGAGTCACACGTAATGAAATGAGTGTTCAATGCCATGTAATGTACTAATGATGGCATCTGCAAAGCTTTCCACATGTTCCACATGGTGGAGGACGTATGGTGCGGGATGTACGTCGTGGAACGATATCCTCAATAGAAACACGTATGGCATGATCTGGAGCTCCCTATGGAAGATCCTCCTCCATATTGTCTCATGTGTCATGGCATGAACCATGTTGGACATGTGGAACACCACCGGTATCTAATCGAGCAGTATGCGACATGTATGCATGACTCGCAGTGGGAGTAACATATGTCGTGAAATCGGTCGTAGTCGTGTCAAACTGTGCGGATCCACCATGTGACGGTCCGGCATAACTAGCAGTGGGTGTATGATATGTAGTGAAATCAGCCGTAGTAGGGTCATACTGTGATGGTCCACCATGTGATGCTCTAGGGTCTGTCGGACACTCATATGAGGGTCCAGCTTGCGATGAACCAATGTGGTCTGTAAGGGCCCCAGCACGCCCTCGCCGACCACCCTGTTGACTAGGTGGAACTAGACGGTGACTTCTAATGTCATTGTATCTCACACCAGGTGGAGGTTCCTCACGATGCACAAATGGCTGATGAAACTACAATCTGGAGGGCTCATGCGCGTACTGTAGAGTACGTGTGGCAACATCGTGTACCTCCCTGATCATGTTCGCGATACGTGGGGGACAGTCGTCCAAATTTATATCCAACATGATTCTCATTTGAGACATTGCCTGCAACTGCACGAACGAGGTAAATATTTCAGATACTTAATTTTGAGGAAACGTAAAGTATTAATTGTGAAAACTATTAGAGATTTAGGAAATACCATATACTCCATAGTAGCCCCGTCTCCATGAAAACCCTCCGTAATTGTTTTGGCCTAGCCTCACTGATCAAATAGGGTCACTGTTCTCCAAAAATACCACTCCATGTATTCTTGACTGGGTGTGTACGGATCCGCTGACCCTCACACATAAACATGTTGCTCTTCTCGATGTTCCCTAGCATCGAGATATCTTCTTAGTTCTACACGCCAATCCATTCCTGACCTCCCACGGTAGTCTCTGGTATGAAGAAGTTTATGTTCATCCTTAATGACCAATTGGATGGGTATTGGCTAGATGAGGCCAAACTGCCTGAGAACACGATGTACGTGATGGTACTCCACGACATGCCAGCTAATGAGGTCAACAGATAATAGCCAGTTGTCGCTACCGGCAGTACAGTAATGTGGGAGTTGTTGCACGACATCCTCCGTGTACGGATGCCAAATAAACTGCAATAACAGGTAGGTGTTGTGGTTAGGTGAGGAAAACCTTTATTTCCATTAGCTCAATGATAGGACATTCAAATTTCAATATACCTGTCTATCATGGAGAGATGTCAACTAATCGCAGTACTCTTTCAATACATGCATAGGTGATTGTGATAAATCGTACTGGGCTCTCCACCAGTCAGGAACAAAATAAATATTATTAGTCATTCCAAGTAATTGCCTTGCAGTTTAAAACTTGACTCCCGACCAATTCAATACGTACCTGGATCCAACAACACTCATCGTGAGGATCACATCCAGTCGTCCGGCCGGACGGATGGAAGGTATTCGTTCCCATGCCCACAGCTGACAAAAAATAAAATAAAATTTAGTATAATATAACAGGTCACTATCGACAGTATGTACAACTGACAAGATTAACCAATATTGTTACCTTTAGCAAGTCAAGTGGTCCATATATGGATTTAACTTATGGGATGGCAGCGTCACATAAGCACATGTACAAGTGTGCCAAAATGGCACTACCCCAACTGTATTGATTTGTTGCCCCGAGGTCCATCAGTACCGACAAATAAAACAAAGGGATAAGGTGTCCAGATGTGTCTGACATCAGCATTCCACTGAGCAGCAGTAAAAGGAAAACTCTAGCCCGTTGTTGAAAATCTACCTCAGTAGCATTAACAGGGAATGGATTGTGTAACAAGTCTCCCAACCAGCTGGCCCTTATGCGACCTCATCTGATAGCACTCACGTTCAGTGTAGCCCCTAGGTTGTCTCTGTATAATCTCTGCCAGTCCTCAGTGTGTCGCCTAGTGTTCACACCAGTAATTGGTATGCCATCGATCGGTAGACCCCATAGGATGCCAACATCCTGCAACGTTATGGTAGCCTCCCCCACTGGCAGGTGAAACGTGTGTGTCTCAGGTCTCCAATGCTCTACTAAGGTTGTAATGAGGGAATGATCAATGTGGATTGGTGTGGAATCTAACCATCCATGGAATCCAGCTTCACGCACGTAGCGCATGACTGGATCAGGGATCCAACCAATTCAACAAGCCCCATCGCACCGCCTCACATGCAGTGCCTCATCCTCTAAATTACCATTATATAGAGCACGTGCATGGTGCTCCTAGTACAGGTACAACAATTCATCGTCAATGGATCCCAGATGATACATGGTGTATCCCTGCTGATAATCAGAATCACATGGATAAATAACTCATTTAAGATTTCCAAATAAGTAATGCAAAAGCATGTGTACTAATATTCATACCCAATCGTACATTAGCTTCAATATAGACAAATACACATAATCTGTACCCACACAATTCATTGCACCAAAAAAAACTCCTAAACAATTTAGACATAGCAAGATTGCTGGGTACATAAAATAATAGTGTCATACATATTAAACCAAATATTCAAAATTTTCATAGTACATACATAACTCTAATCACGCCCTCGCCTATGAATGCCTCTGGAATCACTCGGCGCCCTCTCATCCATTTGATTCCTTATCTTTCTCTCCGCAAACTGTCCACGCCTCCTACTGCGGAACTTTTCAATATCAGGAATTAGCCTCCAACTAGCACATTGCCATAGTGATGGATCTCGTACAGGCATGAATCCATGACTATATTGTTGCACATAGGTGGTCGTGTGATATACCTTGTCACAAGAGTAGCATGATCGTCATGCATATGCCTATAGACGGCCAATGCATGCGAACATGGGAATCAGAAAATTTGCCATTCACGACAAGTACACTCTTTTTTCCGGTATTTGACCGTGTACTGGCTCTTACCAATGCTTCCATCAATGGTCCTTGTCACAACCCTATAAGTCGGTGATGCATGCCCAAAAGCAGTGACAATATGTCCCTGTGCCCAATTGTCTTGCTTCTGAATTTTTTTCCAAATCCTAGAAGGGAACGCAGACCTAAACATTTCAACATCCATTTAGAGTCAAGAATCTAGTCCATGAAAACATAAAGAACTGTAATGAATCTGGAAAGTACCTCAAATTCATGGCATCCATTACCCTTTTAGCAAACATTTCAACTGTTCGCTCAAAGATCGCTTTGACACACGTAGTTATCGGGAGATGTCGTGCGCGCCTTAAAGAGTTGTTGTAACTCTCTGAAAAATTTGTTGTTATAAATCCCCAATGTCGATCACCCTCATCAAAGGCAAGGAACCACTTACTGGTATCATGTTGTATAAACCATTCCCAAGAAGATGGTTCGCTGCTTTCCAACTCCTCCTTGTACTCCCTCCACCTTCTCTCTTATCTGGCACCACCAAGCTACCAAACTAGAGTCTTCAGAAGCGCATTCTTGAACTTCCCACTCTCAGCACTAGGGAAGTTTGATTGAAAATGACACAAGCAAAATTGGTGGTATCCAGATGGCTCCATCCATTCCTCCGTATGTCTAATTGCATTTAAAATTCCATCATGGCGATCATATATAATACAGATTATCCTACTATCACCACCAACCACATGGATACGCAGTCTCTTCATGAACTAGTTCCAACTCTCATTAGTTTCACCATCAACAATGGCATAAGCAATAGGGAGTATGTAGTCGTTTGCGTCATGCGTCATGGAAAGAGCATTGTGGCCTTGTATGCACCTCTCAAATGAGCGCCATCCACACTAATCACCAGCCTGCAGTGGCGAAATGCATCGATAGCCTGACCAAATGCCCAAAAAATGAACTTGAATTTCCTACACCTCTTCCCATGAATTCTATCGGGTACATCTGCCCACTCAACAACGGTGCTCAGATTTGCCCTGACTAGCTCATCCATATATGTAGGCAACTATTCAAAGAATTCCTCCCAAGTTCTGAACACCAAGTCAATTGCCTTTTATCGTGCATACCATGCCTTCTTATAGGAAAGGGTCACATTTAAACCCATCTTCACATGCGCTTGTACATCTTTAACCGTGTAAGAAGGGTTAAAGCCAATGTGGTGAAAAATTGCACGGGCGATCAGCAACGATGTCAGGTTAGTGTTACCTATCGATAAACCAGCACCAACACAAGCATGACTACTTGCCCATTTGGTGATCCCCCACATGTCATGTGAAGCCTTTTTGCTGCCTCTAGCAACCCAATGACAATTGCTGGTTTCTTCAACAACGTCCTTGCATTTCGCATACCATGTGCGTGACCCGCTCTCCACGACCATGTGTTCCCTATTCATCATGGACTTCACCTAGAAATAGCTTCTACCAATTCTGGCTTCGTTCGGAATGGAATACCCAATACCACTTCACCAGTCATTTGAACATAACGAGTAACTCCATCACCATAATTCGTTGGGTCATAGCCATCCTCATCAGGGCCCCCATAATCCCTAAAGTAGGCCTCCGTATCAGGATTCGCCAAAATATGGAACGACGTTGCTACACTGTTCATGCACACCACTACTTCATCTTTGTCCCACTGTCTTCACCAAGTTCCCCTTCCTCACCATCCTCATCGCTTCCAACATGACCAACAACATACTCGCCAATTTCACCCACATAATCATCATCAAACTCATTCAGGTCCTTGTGATGCCCACCATGATGCTCACCATATATATCACCACTTGTGGACGACTAAGCACAATCGATGTGAACATACGCACTAGGTTGGCTGGACTCACCAACGGAAAAACCTTGGCAATCAACAGGGGGTGGTAAGGTAGGCAAAGGTGGACAGTTCTGCATGTTCCACAACAACGACACGAACGTGCCCAAACTAAGATCACCCGCATGGTCATAGTGCTTGACATCTTCTCCACAATAATGTACAAATCTGTTGAGGACAAGGACATTCAATCAACAATGTCGAAGAATGTCGCGGTAGACTAGTCATCTTCCACATTTAACACCGATAGTATACGGCCAAACCAATCAGCTCAGGAAAATGGTAATATATTTTCAACTGAAACCCCACACTCGCAATACCAAGCCTTCTGAAAATTAAATGAACTAACTCGGAGCTGCTTAACCTCCTTTCGAGAGTCATGTTTCTCTCCAGTATGAGAGTGTCATAATACACAACCACAGTCAAATAAACTTAATTTGACCCCTTTATACAGGTACACAGTCAAAAATATCGAACTACTACATTATACATATACGTAACATTTAATTCGATATTTAGAATGACAGTACACTATTATGCTTTTATCATTTTTCAAACTATTACACTATCCTAAAATGTGTGCTCACTTACGCCGCACTAATTAAACTATTACTACAACTTTAACACAAACATTAGTAAACAAATCACACATAATCAATTCACACATATTCACGCATCATCTCATTCAACAATTTCATAGAATCAAGAAACATAATCACTCAAACTACACACAATCAGTAAACACATTCTTATCAACAAGATCTTTTGAAGGACTTCAGAAATAACAATGTTATGCCTAATTCAATAAAATATTATTCGAGAACAAATCACACATAATCAATCAACACATTCGTATAATAATGAATTCTTTAAATACCTTTAAAAAATTCAAAAATTTGATACGCGCGTGGCTCAAAATCACGGAGGAGATGGTGGTCAACATGGCGGTCAACGGCGGTCAACAATGGCGGTCAACAGCGGCGGTCTCCAAGGGTAAAATCTACCACAAAATAGTAGGAGAAGCCTCCGGCTGCGAGGTGGAGATGAATTTCAGCAAAAATATAAAACAAACAACCGAAGCAACAAATGGAGAGACAGAAAAATCACCAAAAAACTTTGGGACCACAACCAGCGACGAAAATATGGGAAACTGAGAATGGGGAATAGTCGACTGAGTACAGCGGTGAGGAGAGAAAATTCCGGCACGAGGAAAAAACCAAATTACCAGACGAATTGAATTGGAAAAAAATCTAGGTTTCGGTGCTATATGAAGAAACGGAGGACGCATTCAATGAATGCATCCTCGAGGATGTGGCACATGGAAATCAGCAATGGAAATCAGCTGATTGGACGACACATTTCACTAATGCATCCTCGAGGACGTGGAAGCACGGGTGGATAGGAGGACACATTGCATGAATGCGTCCTCGGGGATGTGGCACAAGGAAATCAGCAGTGGAATTCAATGGATTGGAGGACACATTTCACGAATGAGTCCACGAGAACGTGGCAGCACGGGTGGATAGGAATCATCGAGGATTGGAGGATACATTTCATGAATGCGTCCTCGGGGACATGGCAGCACGGGTGGATGGGTATCTTTGAGGATTGGAGGATGCATTTCACGAAGGTGTCCTCAAGGACGTGGCAGGACAGGTGTCCTCAAGGATTGGAGGACGCATTTCACGAATGCGTTCTCAAGGATGTGGCAGCACAGGTGGATATGACCCATTTCCATGAATGCATTATCGAGGACGTGCAGTGGTGGAAATCAGCGGATTGGAGGATGAATTTCATGAATATGTCCTCGAGGACGTGGCAGCCCGGGTGGGTAGGAGGACACATTCCATGAATGCGTCCTCAGTAAAACAGACACTCAAAAAAATGGAAAACCGAGGACGCATTCGAGGAATGCATCCTCTCCAATCCTAGAAAAAAAACAAAAAAACATCTGGAACGCATTTGGAAAATGTGTCCTCGGAAAATCAGAACAAAAAAATGCAAAAACTAGGAGGACGCATTTGCCAAATACGTCATCCACGCCTGCTTCTGCTACAAGTTACTGTAACCACGTTTATAGAATTTTCTCCTTTTCCAAGTTGCTGAAAGCATACCAATAGTGGCCAACTTTGAGATAGTGGGATCACGACCACTGTTCATTCTCATGATACCACATTATATGGCTAGGAAATAGAAGTTGAAGATGGTCTCCTTCGAAGTTTGAGGGGTGAGGTAAAGAACCAATTCCCTGCACTACAAAATGAAATAAAGAAAAAAAAGATAAGATTAAAAAAATCAAAAGTCATATTCTTTAAAAGGGGGATACAAGAAGCTTCAATGAGAGGAATTCATACATCGTTCCCTACGCTAGAATCTTGATTTTGCTCTTGGCCTGCTACGTGACCAGCCGCTGGCGAAGAAGTACCCACAACCACTGTGTTCTCGATGCTCGGAGTAGGGGCTCTGGGGATGACCATCGCCTGATTCCATTCACCGTCCTTGTCTCCTTCAAAATATCGAAGCTCCATAGCCAAGAAAACCTGGTTTAACTGCTCGATAAAGGAAAGCTAACTCCCCTATCTTGGACGGATTCCACCATAAGTTGTTTAGACCGGCCATGGTTCTGTCAACCTTGTAAACCTCGGTCATAGAGGCATACTCAACAGGAAACTCCTGAGACATCTTGGTGGTCAGGTTATTTCGAGTGACTTGCATGCCTAATTCTTCACTAGCTTGTTGGTAAATACCTCGAATAAGGATCTTCACCAGCTTGTTGGTAAATACCTCAAACAAGGATGCTTGTCCTTTAATGATGCCTCAAAAATTCTGGCACTTATTCCCTATTAGATACGCGTAACCTTGTTCCCGCGAGCAAGGAGAAAGACAATCAGACCATGCGGTTCTTTGTTTGTACTCGCTCCGATGCCTAAATCGGGGTTTTAGAGAGAGAGAGAGAGAGAGAGAGAGAATATGTGTAAGTGTTTTTAGAGATATGGTATACATTTTGAGACTTTTTTATCACTCTTGATTTGATAGCAATGGGTCATCCCAGTCTTCCATGTAGACCTATGGATTTTTATAGGGTGAACTCTGCTGGAAGACCCACGCCAGTCAGGATTTCCAAGATATCGTCCTGTTTCCCAGCTCCCTTGCCTCGAGAGCGGATGTTTACACCATTTGGGATGGAGCAAGGTCGCTGTCGCCAAAAGGACCTAAGTGGCATACTACTTTAGTGGGAGGAATCTTGAGCAGGACGTAAAGCTACAGTATTCCTGTGATCCTCTCATCTGCTCCAAGTTTTGGGTGACTCTGGTCTTTGTGTCTTCGGGCCAGGAAGCTTGGGTTAATACTTATCAAGTCCCCCCTAACTCGGGTTTGGGATTGGAAAGGAGCATGGCCCGGGGATTTCTCGATTCTAAAATATGGTCGTTGGATTAACGTATGTCGCGGTTTTAATTACACTGTCTCTTGATTGGAGAACGTGGGCAAAAGTTGTTTATTTTCATGCACCACTTTGGTCCTTTTTTTATTTCTCCAAAATTCTCGTCTTCTCACCTCCTCACTTTTTGCGACAAAAACTGTCTTCCTCTTCAGGTTTTTCTCATTTCTTCCTTTCATATGTTTACTTTTTCCTTTCGCCTTTTTTCCCCTTTTTTCCTTTCTCGCACAATGGGTGTTAATTACTAGCAGAGATCATTTGAGATCGATGCCCTGGATTTGAAATATTTAAGGAAGAAGACAATGAACATGTTGTCAAAGAGTTGGCGGGAGCACAAGTATACATTATCTTGAGATTACATATTATCGGATAGGAGCGTATACACACATTCAACCAAAGAGTTGGGAAATCCACAAGGAAAAAAACCTTGGAGAATAAGGAAATATTTTGTTAACTTATTTAAAATAGAATGTATTTAGATTACCATGTCATAATGTGACATGGTTATTCTCTCCCCACGTAGCATACGAGGGAAAAGAAACAACATATTGCCTCGTTGAACATAACTCCACATCGAAGGAGTTGTTGTGGCTATGGATTGGCAACACTCGATTTAGTACGGGATTTTGAAAGATGTCTAATTGGCAATCGATGGGGGAATGACTGAGAATGAGGCACGGTCATCAGACATACTCATCGATGTGAATCAACTTACACAATGAGTGGTAGTCCCCTTGTTAATATTTCTTCTTAAATACAACATTTTAATGGTAGACACTTAAAAAAATTTGGTACTCTATGCAGCTATGTTGAGACGGGTCAATTAGAAATCCAATTCATTTGCACGGGCAAGAATGACGTCCTATGTGAGACTATAGAAAAATTGAACAACCCGGGACGTGCAAGAGGAGTGGGTGTGTTCTTGTCACAAAGAGTGATGTTTGGAATTGTTAGTTCCTATGATAGAACAAAGCCATGGAGAATCCATAACTTGCAAAAATAATCCTTAGTAAGGATAAACAGATAAAGAAACAAGACATTTTAATCACTAAATTAATTAGACATACCGGTCTTTTTACCCAAGAATGTAGATGATCTAACGCTTGACTGAGATCCGCCTTCTTGAGGATCACACCAGTCCCTAGAGAAATTGAGGTTAAACACGAGGAAATTATTCCTACGACAACAAATGAAGACGATAATTTTGACAAAGCCATCCTATTCACCAAAAACAAGGTACATATTTATTTGTCTTTAATGCATTAGATTTCATTTAAATCAGGGTAAACACATGTTCTTTATATCATGTAGACAACACATTTGCGTGAGTTGTACATTGATCAAGGCAAGAAATATAGACCACTCTACGTTTCCAACAAGTATTCTACACAAATCAATGCGATATCATCACTCGATTCCAATTGCGGATGGCATTGCAAGAACTCGTTGGAAAATCCGGTGGTGCTCAACGCCATTTATCCAATTCCGGATGACCACTACAAGCAAGTGGGACATCCTAATGAATATTGTTTCTATGACTGTGTTGTCTAATATACGCCAATCCTATAAAGGATGATGACGCCATATAGATTGGTTTCGACAACTAATAATGTTAGACCTCCAATGACAAGAGCACAAGTCACTGAAAAGTCACCGCCTTTTGTATGAGTGTTATATGATTGTATTGCCGAACACCAATGTAACTCAACATACTTTTTTAAAAATGAGTGCATATTCGGTTGGAACTGGGAAATAATTGTGTTCCAGAGTGACTTTGACTTATGGAGGTGTGACCAAGTTAGACAAACACTAATGATCTCTACCTATTGTGAGCACGACATGCCTTCAAATTTATAATTTACTATTTAACATGTTTACAACAAACGTTCACAATTTCATTTGTAAGGTACATGTATTAAATAAAAAGGAAAATGATTGGATCGGGTATTTGTACCCGGTAATGACTCAAGAAATTGGTTATACAAACAAAGAAAGGATCGGTTATGTAAACAAAAGGCTGGGGTGGAGGGATAAAAAATTACTCAGTGTGCCGTACATTGAGAGGTGATGGTTACTTTGTCCAACATTATGTATTTAGTGATGTTCTTTTGATTCGATAATACTCTCTCTGTCCCATTAAAATTTGCATATTTGCTTGTTCAAAGTCAAATTTTGTAGCCCTAAATTTTAACTAATATATGTATAATAAAAATATCCTTTGAAATATTGTTAGATTCATCTTAACATCTATTTTCTAAATATTTATTTTTATATGCAAAAATATTATTTGTAATTAGAGATATTGACAGTCAAACATGATCACTGAAAACCGTAAAAAAGTAAATAAGTAATATTTAGTGGGACGGAGGGAGTAGCTTTTCAACATTATCTGTAAGTCAAATCAACTTTACTGTGGAAGGACCATTAGAGATTAATCTTTGTTATCCCAAAAAAGAAGCGTATTTAATGGATTGACCCTTTGCACTTCTATTTTTCGGAATCGTTTGTAAAAGAATTTGCCACTGCATTTAATGACCCTAGTGATATAAGTATTAATAGTTTAGACATAATCCAAATCAAGATGTGAGTTTCTCCAAAGCATATTCTATAAAATTTTATCATGTTATCAATATTTCACAATTTATTCTACTACAAATCAGTAAAAGAAACGGGTGAAAATATGGAAGTGTGACTAATATTTAATGTTAAAAGTGGCGTGGTGTGCTAAAGATGTACAGTTGGATTATCTAGAAATTTACAAATTAAGTATGAAATTGCTTTTTGTGTCCATTTCTCTAAGACAATTCGTTGCTCAATTAGTCACAAATAATTATTATTATTTTACAGTCCACAGGCATTTCTTAAGGTATACAAGATGTATGCACAAGATGGTATCAATGCAACAAGAAATTTCTTGGTTAGCCATCTAGCACACATCCACTCTGCGACTCTTGGAAATCCAAACGAGCTAGTATAACACATATGGTGATATTGATGACATGTATAGTGTGGAATAGAATTTGCGTGAATTCTATTCCTATCTACAAACTTTTGCTTCTTTAGCATTGTCTCGTAAGCTAATATGTCGTGTCATGTAAGAATTTGTGTGAATCCTATTCCTATCTACAAACTTTTGCTTCTTTAGCGTTGTCTTGTAAGCTAATATGTTGTTTCATGTAATTTGTACAAATTAGATACTCTGAGTCAAATGAAATAAATAGTTTTTCCATTATCTCTGAGAATATTTTCGAACTTAGAACTACCCCCAGGTTCAAATGCAATACAATCTCAAGGATCCGAATCAATTTTCCCATATCGGAGCTTTAGGTACTTCGGAACCTATTTTCTTAAAACCACGATTTTTGCCTTTAAAAAAATAGAAGGGGCTCTGAAACAATCCCCAAATATAGAACGTAAATTGCACATCTGATACAGTGATACCTGTCATGGTATCGGAACCAGCATCAAATTTTGGATTTGGAATTGGCTACAACCGTTGAACTGAGAGTGAGAAATTTTCTGCTCTAGTCATTGAAGACCCTTTGGTCTTCCAACTTTCCCCTTTTGTCAGCTAAAAAACCTTAGTTCTTCACCATTCACCTCTGGTTTCAACAATGTTGCCAGATCTGCTCTGATTAGCTGCAGGTAATCAATTTGGCTATGAAAACCCTAATAATTGACGAGCTGAGTTTGGGGGAAACGATCTGTGTGGAATTGGCCATGTCTCAGTGCTTCGCTTACCCTCCTCTTGGGTACACGACCTGTGATAATGCCTTGATTACTCTAGAGAAGAAGAGGAAAAATGAAGAGAAGAAGAGGTCCAAGGAAGAAAAGAGAAAGCATCATAAATTGGATGATGACATCATCGCAGAAGAGAAGAAGAAGTCCAAATAATAAAAAAGAAAGCACCGTAAATTGGATGATGACATCATTGCGGAAGAGGTCAGCAGTGTTACTGTAGAAGAACATGGAGTTGCTACCTATTCGTCTGATTGCAGCACTGAGAACAGTACAAAATGGAAGAGAAATGTGTTAGTGTGCCTCCTCAAAGTTAAAATATAGTTAGTATTGGTTTAGGGTTTAATCTTTGATAGGCTAAAAGGCCAAATAGAATTTGATCTCAGGTTTAAGGGTTTTAGTATAAATAGAAGGGATTTGTACTATTGCCATAAGCCACCACCTTAGAGAGAGTTAGAGACAGAAACTTGTAAAGTGTTCTTCCTCTTTAACTATGGTGAAGAAAGGGATTGGTTAAAGCTTGTTTAATAGTTTGGATAGTTTGATAGAGAGGAGATAGATCGATAGATTGTGAGACATTGTAATTTGAGAGATAAGAATGTACTTTTTAAAGCTCTTTCTATTTTCTAGTGGATTGGAATCGCTTGATTCCTATGGTTTTTTTCCCGGTTTCAGTTTCCACGTTCAATTTCGCGTGTTTGTTCTTTTGATTGTTGATTGTGTATTTTCCTAGGACTAAAGGGGTTATTTTTAATCTTTGACAAGGTGCAGGTCGAGGTTAAAATCCTGAACAACTGGTATCAAAGCTAGATTGAAGAAGATATGGTGAAAGAGAAGATTTTCGGATTTCCTGATGGTGCTTTGGTAGATCGAAATTATCTCAACATCCGAGCACTGAAATCGGCTTCAATTTTTACAGGGCATTCCTAACTCGTGTATCTACAATCTGAACATTGGAGGTCGAGTTCTGAGATGTGGAAGTATTGCAGTTATTTTTCGAGCATAACTTATAAAATTTGGTGTTGTGTTGGAGTTTTGGTTTGTTAAGAGTTTAGATCGAGGGTGGACTAGTTCAAAGATGGTCTGCGAAGATCTATTCTGAGAGGACTTTAAGTGAGGGGATGTCATATCATGAATGAGAGTAGATGATTGGCAGCTCAAAGAGTCTAGGAAAGATAATTTGTATGATGAATGACTCGCTTGTGACATTTGGTGTTGATGACGTTTGATGATGTTGAAGGTGAGTTTCAAATGAAGACATATTTGTGACTTTGAGTCTAGGGAGCTATTGTTGGTATGCCTCCTCAAAGTCAAAATATAGTTAGTATTGGTTTAGGGTTTAGTCCTTGATGGGCTAAAAGGCACAATAGGATTTGATCTAAGGTTTAAGGGTTTTAGTATAAAAAGGTGTTTGTACTATTTCCATAAGCCACCATCTTAGAGAGATTTAGAGAGGGGAAACTTGTGAAGTGTTCTTCCTCTTTAACTATGGTGAAGAAGTGGATTGGTTTGAGATTGTTTGATAGTTTGGTAGAGAAGAGATGGATTGAGCAATTGTGAGACATTGTATGTTGAGAGATAAGAACGTACTTTTTCAGTCTATTTCTACTTTCTAGTGGATTGGAATCATTTGATTCCCGTGGTTTTTTCCGATATGGGTTTCCACGTTAAAATTCGTGTGTTTGTTCTTTTGATTATTGATTGTGTCTTGTCCTAGGAGTAAAGGGGGGATTTTTACTCTTTAACAAAGTGAATGTCGAGTTTAAAATCCCCAACAATGGAAGGTGGCAAGAAGCACTTTTGACCTCCTGATTCCTATGAGATTGAATTCCAACTCAGCAGTGATAATTATGACCAAAAAAACACGGTGGTTGTTGACGACTCCTGTCCTATCTCCAGGGAGTGCAAGGAAATGAGTGAAATGGCGCAGTAGAGAATTGGCACTCTCTTGCTCTCAGTTTGTTGATGGAGCCCATTTGCAACAAAGACTGGTTATTCGGGACCAAAAATCATCAGATAGAAAAGATGGCGTCTACCAGCTCTACTTGTGGTACACTGTGGCCTCACTCAGTTCTTGCCCAATGCCAAAATCTGTGCATTGCCTTGCATGCTTCCTTTCTGAGATTAGTAGTAGTTCATGCTTCTAAGTTTAGTTGTAGTTCATGTCAATAGATCAGTAATGCACATTTTTGCTATTAGCATTGAACCAATTCTTTTGTATTTTTCAATCATCTTACTATATAGTTGTGATATGTTAAAACTGTGTAGTGTACTTCTTCAGCAAATGTTTAATCATCTTACTATATTTTTTCAATTGTCGGATTCTCAGAGACGCATTGCTAGGATATGAAGAACTAAAACAACGGACGAGAAAGACCCTTGGTGAAGATGTCCACTATCTGAAGATAAGTGGGAACGTGAGAAATGCGCAGCCTGCCAGAGGAGACCAATTCTTGAACAAAATGGTAATCAATGTCAATGTGCTTTGCCCGCTTGTGATCCACTGGATTCTGAGCTAAGAAGATCGCGCTTTTGTTGTCACAAAGCAGAAAAGGTGCACCAAACAGAGGAACATGAAGATCACAAAGCAAATGAGTCATCCAAACAACCTCAGAAACAGTATTAGCTAGAGTTTGATACTCTGACTCAGTGCTGGATCTGAACATTGTGGGCCGCTTCTTCGCACTCTAAGAAACCAATTTACTGCCTAAAATGACATCATATCCATGGGTAGAACGACAAGTCTCCAAACATCTGGCCCAATTAGTATCGGAGTAAACCAGCACCTCGGGTGAGAAGCAGCACGAAAATTGAGCCCAAAATGCAAAGTCCCTTGAACATAGGGGAGAATCTGGGTGACAGCTGCAAAATGATCCTCCTGAGGGTCCTGAAGATATTGACTGACAAAATTAACCGCAAATGCCAAGTCTGGATGGGTAAAAGTTAGATACTAGAGAGCACCAACTAAAGACCGATAAAGCGTCAGACTCTTGAACTGAAGACTCATACTGCTATGAAGCTGGGAATTCAGAAGAAATGATCTAGAGAGAGGCACTGCATCCGACATACCAGCCCGAGAGAGAATATCCTGAGCATACTTTGCTTGTCCGAGAAGAAGTCCCGAGGCAGTAGGCGTGACTTCTAGGCCAAGAAAGTAATGTAACGCACAAAGATCTTTGATGGAAACTTCTGATGGGTGTGATCAATAAACTACCAAATAAGGGTAGAGTCATTCCTAGTCAATAAGATGTCGTCAACATATACAAGCAGATAAAGCATCGACGATGCATCAATAGAACTGCAACAAAAAAGCTGAGATAGATACATGCTGAAGGGCTAAAACCATACACAGGGCGCCTATTTCAAACCAAAAATGGTCTTATGTGGACGACAAACATAGTGTGAATGAGCGGGATCCTTGTAGCCAACAGGTTGCGTCATAAAAACTGGAGATTTAAGAAGGCCGTTGAGAAAAGCATTCTTGATGTCCAACTGATGAAGATGCCAGGCTTGCATGGTGGAAATACCAAGAACAGTCCGAATTGTAAAGGCTTTAACCACATGACTGGAAGTGTGGTAAAAGTCAAAACTGGGAATCCGGGAGAAACCCTGAGCTACTGGGCGTGCTTTATGGCTATCCACCGAACCATATGGTCTATAATTCAGTCGATAAACCCATTTGGATCGAACAATGTTGATTTCTAAAAGGCGTGGAACAAGATCCCAAGTATGCTGACTACAAAGAGCTATCATCTCCTCATCCATGGCAGAAACCCAAAAGGGTCCTGAAGTGTAAACGATACTCAGTTGGCTCTTTTTTAGAAAGAAGTGTTGTGAGAATACCATGAGCATGAATGTATGAATAATCATGCCGCTGAATAACACATGTAAAAGAATGAGTAACCATCCTATATAATCTTGGCGGTGGTGGGACAGATTCGCCGAACGGAGGGGCCACCGAGGAGAGGCAGACCTGGATCCGGTCACAAGGCTGGCCGATGATGTGGTTTAGCCTACTGAGTAAACTTCCAGTGAAGTGCTACTGGTGGGTATGACCAGTTTGGCTCGGGGAGAAACCAACCGACTCGGCTCGTCGTTGGCAAAAAGAAACCTAGGCAAAGGAAATCCCGAGGCAGGTGGAAAATTTAGTGGTACCAACACACAATCTGGATCAATAAAAGCCTAGAAATCCAACCTGAAGATGGAGAACCAGTACCTGATGTCGAAGCTAATGGAATATACGTCTCGTAAAAACGGGCATGGAGAGTGACATGAACCTTGCTAGTGGTGTGTCATTTAACACAAAAAATAAACCAAACTCTAAGCTGAATTTTCAGTTCAGGATTTTGCGGTCCGTATGGACATACCGGCTAGTATAGCTGGAAGCTGTTCGTTTCCCAAGAGATTGGCGAGACATTTTCCTTTATCTTTAATCTGCGAATTTGTAACCAAAAGAACCAGATGAGGGTAGTGAATAAAAGAAACTAAAAATCGAGTTAAAACAAGAATGAGAAACAGTTACCTATTGCAAAACAATTCAACTATGATGAGAACATTCCGGTTTCGATCAATTCTGTACTGACTTTCTATCTCAATCCTTGATGCGAAGATGACTTTAAATACATGCACACAAATTGGTTATAGTTGCAAACAACCAATCTTTCTGCACCTTGATAATCAGGAGGACGTCTCACCAACTATTTCTCTAACTAACATATAACCAAAGAAATGCTCTATAGATTTAATATGCTAGGAGCATTAAGAATGACAAAGACCCAATTCATAACTATCAAACTCGGATGCTGGATCGTTAAATTAAGAATATTGTTCCCTACCACTGATTAAACTGAAATCACAATTACGGATGATTGATTCAATTGGTATTAAATTAACTAACATGCTATCAAATATTGTGCACTACTCAATAACAGGAAAGCAATCATAAACATTATAATCAAGAACAGCATATGCTAGCATGAAATCAAAGTGTAAAAAGCTAGTTAGATCTCACGAGAATTGATGTCAGTACTTCCTTGATCTTTACCGGAAAGGGAGAATTTAGCTAGAATACATAATTAAATTAACAATTAAAAACATAAAAATAAATGATGAAAATTGTCTGAATAAAATACTGAAAAACCCAAATCGCAAATACTGTTATGTGCAGATGGACCGTGCTTACGTATTTCTGTCTCTGTCTTCTACGTACGTGTCTGTCTTTATGTGTATGAATTAAATTCCAGTCTATAGAAAATTACTACAGTCGAAAGATAGATAAGGAATAAAATATGTCTTTCCTTATCTAATTAGAACTCAAAGAGATAAACACAATATTCCCTCCTAACAATTAGGAGTATTCAAATCAATTTTGATTCTTCTCCAACTACATTTGTAATTGGTATAATTCAGCACCAAAATTCTCAATAATTATTCTAGCATCTCCATATTTTTTCTCCTCTTCCATCTCTAAGCACAAATGACCAAAAACTACAACAACTTGCCAATTCAGCCTCTAAATCTTTAAACTGCAAGAACATTACAAATAACATAAATATCCAAGGATTTAATCAACCATTCAACTCAATAACAACCCAAAATATATGGTAAAATAAACTCTATCAAAATACCCCACACTTAGATTATGCTATCCCTCGAGCATATGCAAATGCAAAACATAAATGTAAACATGAGACTCAAATAAAAAAAAGAAACTACAGCAGCCCTAAAATAAAAAACCATCACAATCGAGTCAAAACATAACCAACCATCATATCAAAAACCATTACTTTTTGCTTATAAAATCAAATTATCCTCACATTCTAGTAAAAAATATGCAATAAAGTCCAGCCTCACCAAGATCACTCAATACCTCTCAAAATCATAAACAAGTCAATTATACAAAACATTCAATACTCATCACAACAGATTTGTATTTGCCACTATCTCTACCAGAATAATTAAACACTTAAGTACAAATTAATGAGGTCTTTATCAAGGTTGTAATGGGGCTAGGGTCAAATAGGTAGGATAAAGGGAATACGAGGCTAAAAATTTGAGAACATGCAAGTAGTTCATCATCACCTGATGGTCCTCTATGTTCATACTTCGAATGAATATGAAACATTAATACACAACAAAGTATAAACACCACCATCAAGTACTAACCATGCCCATATTGCTCTAAAAAAATTTCAGTTCCATATACTGCTGACCATAATTTTTTTTCTTTTCCCATTTATTTATTTATTCTTTTTTTCAGTCTTTTTTTTTTGCAACACTTTTCTGATTTTTTTTTGTTTCTGGACAGCAGCATTTACAAGCATTTTTTGGGCATACAGGAGCAACAATTCATTCCAAAACTATATATATACTTCCCAAATAAATGTAAGTCCAAAACTCTATGCTTCAACATGTATTAGAACAAAATCTCAACCATATCTAACTCATCATACATATCCAATCCATATCACAAGCAATAATAAATTACTTACACATTCTCAGAGGGTTAAGAAAAAGCTAAGGCTCTTAGCTAAATATTTAGTGACTAAATACCAAAGAAAGAATTTTCTAGCTTCAATGGGGCAAACTAGGGGATCAATGTAAGGAAGGAAATATATAGTAGAAGCTAAGTAGGATTCATTCCTAAGTGCCTCTATCATTTTCATACTCAAGTATCAAAAATAGTCTCGAAATCATAGCACAAGCCAAGCAATGAATATCAAAATATGATCACTCAACCAAGAGATAAAGAGCTACTTATTATCATTTTTTCATTTATGCCTATTTTGTTTTTAGCTTTTCCTCTTTTAAGGCTCAAATGCTCACAATATATCTAGTTTTAGAGCAAAATGACTTATTGCACATTCATCATCCTAAAACGCATATAAGAAATCCATGATTTCTTTCACAAAGGGAAACAACATTCAATCTTACCACAAACCAAATTTCAACTCTAACCATTCAAATTTCCAATTCAAGGATGCTATTGTTTTTACTCAAATGATGAAAAAAAACTGAAAATCTTTCTATATTGTTTCTCATAATTTTCTGTTTTTTTATGAAACACAAACTAATGATGTTACACCTCCACCCCAAACTTAGACGAGACAATGTCCTCATTGTGTAAGAGAGAGGTAACACATGCAAATGATGTAGGAAATATAATGTCATGCAATTACTATACAAATGTACAAAAATACAACTAAAAACGAGAGAAAAAACAAAAGAAAAAAATGCTCCCTGGGCGGCTAATTAGCCTTGGGCAACCGGTGAATCTCGGTCAGTGTGGGTATCCCATGCTACTTTGGGTTGAAACTTTCTGCACTAATCCTTGGACCATCTCAACAAGGATCTGTTGTTGCTCTTGGAGTTGTCTTTACTTGTCAAGGAGTTCTTTGACTTTATTGGAAAGGTTTACCACCCATTGCGGTGTGGCTACCCTAAGTCCACTATGCATCCTACTCGCAACTGAAGTACCTACAATAGAATTCGAAGCTCTGCTCGGGGGTAGAACCCCCGGCTCAAACTACTTATAACGCCCAAAAGCAGTGTCAAGATAAAGAAGCTTCAGTTTGGGTGAAAACATTTGCACCATCCATCCTACTAAATAAGTTATATGCCAAATAATGATGACAAAGTCTTAATGCACCATCTTTTATCAATGTACTCTTTGACATATTCTTAACATGAAAAGTTTCAGAAGACATAATACTCCACTCTCTATTCACCGATCTAGCATACTTAGGGTCAAGCACAGTATCATATGCAAGGTATGCATCATAAGATATACCCTCAGGAGTTTCAAAACCCAATAAAAAAAACTAGATCAGAAATGGATTTAGTCCAAGTTTGTCCCCCAAGATCAAATGTGACAAAATTAGATCAAACGACATCCATTGTTTTTGTTATATCCAGGCAAACAAATGAGTTATAAAATTCTAAGCATAATTTTTGACAAATTGGTTTTAGTAACACACAACAATGTGTTCCAACCAATATTAGAAAACAATGCCTCTACTTCAAAGTTTCACATCTAACTTATGCAAAGTTTGCCAATAAAATTCATGCCACTCTATAAGTGGTCTACTTTCAAGAAGAGAATACCTGTGATGCTTTTCAGCGTCGGATAAGGGTTGAACCTGGGGAATTGGACCTCCGGGCTGTGAAGTTTCAGCATCCTCTCTACTGTTTCCTTCATATTCAAGTTTGGGGGTAGGAGATTTGGGAGGTCGTCGTCATACCTCTCAAAGTTAATACCTGAAGCCCTAATGCTTCCTATCTACAATTAAGTCGTGGTCGTCCACGAGAAGAGGGATCTTTTCAAGTGTTTAAACATATAGCAGAGAAAACATACTACGCATATAAATAAGGAGGATGGGTTGGTTGGTTTTTTATCCTAAGTTATCAACTTGAAAGACAACAATTAGCAAATCAAGAGAACTATGTTAATCATGCAATACAACTAAAGAGATAATTGAAATGATAATTAACGGAGCACAGGGGGCAATTGATTTTCACTTCCAAACTTCCTATAGCTCATTGATTCATTCACTCATTCCATTACATTTATTGTCGATGGGGAATGTTATCACTTCTCATTCGAAGATCAACATTCATTCCTCCTGAATAGTAGTTTGCAAAGACAAACAACAACCATTTGCAAACCTCATTGATGATCACCCTAGACACACAACATCATAGGGGTATTTCATCAATGACATTTCACCCAAAGGACCTTAGGTTTGATAACAACAAACCTTCTACTAAAGACATAGTCATTTAACCAAACAAAGCATTTATTAGGTTAAACTTAGAACAAACAACATTCAAGGTTCAACCTTTCTTTGCATCTATAGGATAAATATGAGAACAATCCACATTAACATACTCATCTAGCAAGAAAAACCACACATTATACACAAGAAATTATAACTCCATGCTTTTAGATTTCATATCAAATGATTTAAGAAATTTACAACTTTCCTGACACTCTAACATTTTAATCATACAAACATTTCATATACTCAAACAACCCATGGTATAAATGAGGCAAAAAACAAAATTAATGACATAATAAATTCTCTCCAATAAATGTTCATAAATGAGCAATATAGAATCCTACTACATAAGTTTGGAAGCTTCAACCAATTGCTCCCAAGAACTAGATTTAGCTATAAGAGTTCATACAAAATTAATGCTAACAAACCAAACATACTACAAGAGAATTTAAAGGTGAAAAATGGTGAAAACTAGGGTTAGAAATAGTACCAAAATGCAGAAAGAAGATGATGTGAATGAGACAAAAAGGATAAGGTTAGGTTCTGGCCACCCGTTGGTCGCAATTCACGACGGGTTCGTCGCAACTCGCGACGGGTGCCAGAACTTAACCTTGTCTTCTTTTCTTGTTCTTGTGGTAAACACTCATCTTCACAATGATTCCTCTCATTTTCAAGTTTTCAAGTCTTTGAAGAGAAAGTCTTCAAAGTCTTCACAAACTGGTCTTCGACGCCCTCTGGTCTTCAAGTCTTCATGTCTTCGAAGCAAGCCTTCAGAGTCTTCGAAAAGTGATCTTCAATGGCCTTTGGTCTTCAAGCCTCCATGTTCTTCCTTTGTCATGCAAAATCCACTTAGGAGAGGTAAAAGAGTGTAAAGTTGCTCTTACCCCTCCTAAGAGAATTTCAAGGTAAAACACAAGCTCTTGATAATAAAAAAACACAAAAGTGACCCCAAAAAGTATTAAATTATGCACATAAAATGGACACATCAAACCTCCCCACACTTAAACCTTACTAGCCCTCGAGTAAGAAAAGATCAAAGCATAAGAAGGAAATGTCGTATCCACATCCTAACTACTATTCCCCCAAGTCAATACCTCACAAAACTCTCAATATCACACATCCCAATTTTAAGGTCAAATGAGAAGTTTCCCACAACCCCCATTCCTAAATCTACCCAAGCCATATCAACCCATCAATTCATTGTTATCTCTAAAACATTTCCAAATCTCGAATTGACAATCCCAAATCCAATGGTACAAGGTGAAGCTAAAGACATGTATAAAGTTCAAAACACATGCTCCACTTTATACCAATATATCAACCTAAAAATAAAGTATATTAACGATCAAGAGTTTTATAACTTACTTCGTCTTCCCCCGCTAAATTTCCCACTCCCAAGAAGTTGCAAGATGCCAAACTACCCGATCCATCCATATGGCCACCGCAACCTTATGACTCCAACGCTGCCAAATGAGTGAAGACATAACATTTTTCCTTTTTCTCTCTTTCTCTCATTTTTCCTAGGAGCCCTTTCGGGTTTTCTTCCTAGCCACACATCATGTTTCTTCGGATTACATCTCAACTTTTTCCACACATTTAGCCTCTTATTTTTGCCTAGGTCACCCTCTCAGATTTTTGGCCTATTCGGGCCCCCAATCTTGCCTAAAATGCCCTCTTGGGTTTTCAACTTAGCGGGATTCTTTTTATTTACAATTTTTTTTCATTTTCTATTTTTTCAAAATTTTCAATTTTTTCATGTTTCTCCAAACCAAAAAGTAGCAAAGAGCTTTCCAAATGTTAAGGCTAAAAAAAATAATTAAAAGCCAACATCATCTAAGTATATTAACAGAAAAACATCCCAAAACAAAAGGGAAAAATATCCAAAACAAAGAAAAAGAATTATCCAAAAGTAGGAAGTTTAACAGAATATTTCCAACCCCAACCGTGAAATTAGTAGATACCCCTCCCGACACATATAAAACTACATTGCCCTCAATGTAGACAAATAGGGCAAAAGCGTACAAAGCGAAGTATGGAAAGGGTAAGGATATGATGCTCACAAATCACTGTTGTGAGGAAGAAGGACCACCACCGAAATAATGCTGCTGATAACTAGCCAACCAATCTGTGCTCCTCTGCCTCCTAGCTCTCTGCCTCTCTACTCTTGGATTGAGGCCTGAGACACCGCCTGCTTGGGACTGCATCTCATGGATGCGAGCTGATAGGTGATCAATCTCCCCATCCATGTCGATCAAGCTCTAGAAGACAAACATGTTGTGCTCCAGTATCATGCTATCTTGGCAGAGAAATTCATCATGCATAGTCTACATCATACGCTCATAGAAATTCGGTGGAGTCTGAGAGTAGTGAGGTGGCACATAATCCTCCTGCATAGCCTCGGTCTCTAGTGGAGGCTTCGGGGAGTGATGCTGATATCACTGGGAGAAAGGCAAGCTGCTATCATCTTGCTAGACAGGGGCTGGACCAAGGTCGTAAAGCTCACACTGGAAGTCATCTCTGCACGAGAAGTCAAGTGAGATTGCCAAGTCCGCTAGGGGTGTATCAAACTCCAACTTCTTCTTGTTCGGTTGAGGAAGTACCATAAATGTGACCTTCCTGGTGCTATATAACCAGTGGAATACCCCCGTGGCTCGGGTGGCACTGAGCATCTTGAATCAGACCAACTTCTCTACAGTGATGAGATAGGAAGTGTGTCTCCCTATGCGCAGAAAGTCAGCTGGTGGAACCAATCCTAGGTACTCTGCCAAGAGGCTTATCATACCTCTAACCATAATCTTCCCCTTCAGTTTTTCTTCCACCTCTACAATCCTCTTCATCCATAGCTCATCCCATAACCCATATCCTAGTCCCTCACTCGTTAAGTGCCATAGGAAGTGAATGTCATTTTCTTGTACATTCATTAGCTCCGCCGAGCAAAGTACCGTCCCAACTAAAAGTTGGTGCACATAAAGAAGTGCGGCATGGATGATGACACTGCTCTTGTCGTGGGATTTCTTTGACCTCATGTTGATAACACTCCAGAATTACATGTCCTCCTAAATCAATCGTTCCTAGGTGTGGGTCCAACCTCGCCCATATCTCTGCAGTGTCCCATCCGAAAGCTTCACCAACTTGCGAGACGGTCATATCTCGATATATATCATCTAGGTGAAAGGTGATATACCTCTCGCATAGTGCTCATGCTGCATATCCTGACCGTGAATAGGAACTCTAATGGATATTGCCGGTAAGAGGGGGCACTCTTGCTCATGAAACTCTCCATCCCCCTTTTGGCGAGGAGGCATCGGACTGGCTGGGTGAGCCCAATAGCGTCTAGTGTGGGCATGTCTACAAAACTCATCTCCTTGAGCTGACGGTTGACCAAGGCCTCACATCTCTCCGCATAGGACCCGGTGATCCAGGTCAAACCCATGTACCTATCAGGAGGAGAAGGTACAGGGCTCGACTCCGGAGTCGGTGGTGGAGGCAGAGGTGGAGCGGCGGTGTGTCCACCTCATGGAGGAGCCCTAGGTCTCTTGGTAGGGGCCATATCTAACAACACAGCAAACAAGTCAAACGCACAGGAATATATATGTATGCAATATTATAAAATCATACTCAACCTTAAACTAGTTTTTTTATTCAATCACCACAAACCAAATCAATTCTAAGCTAATTAATTCAAGTCCTAATCACAATTGCATACACAATCCATGTTATATCCAACATGCCCATATTCTCAAGTCTATGAAGTTCTTAAATAGTTGAATATCTAATATGCTATATTTTATAATCACAGTTATGCCTAACTAGTTTAGCCACCATTAGTACATTTATAACGTCAACATTCAAGTGCCATGGCCAAACTATCCTAGGCAAAATAACATTGCATCCAAATAACAACTATGTTTAATCAAGGGCCAACATGCCTCATATCTAGTATAAGCCACAATCCATTCTCAACCAAAGCAACACCAATAACATAATGCAAGCATAAAACCAACACAAGAAAATCAACACACTCAAAGTGCATATCATGTTATCTCACATCCAACCAATCCACAGGCACAATGTATTCACATGATCTCCATCAACCTAAATCTCAAGCACAATATATTCACAAAAATCAACAAAATTCCAACAATCCAATTTCCTAAGGCATCACACATAATCCACACAATATCCAATAAATAGCTTATAAAACATAATCACAATTGAGGTTCAATAAAGTGAAGAAATGTACCACTCAAATGCTTAATAGGAAGAAAGAAGGAAGCCTACAACCAATTTGAATTCGGATTGTCCAAAATCACAAAACCCCCAAATTCTAGGGTTTGTGTTCTTCAAAATTTTATGGTGATTTGTGGGTAGAGATTGGGAAGTGGTGTAGAGATTTGGGGGTAGTGGCGGTGAGTGGTGGCCGGAAGGAGGTGGCACGGCTGGAATGGCGGAGAAGATGAAAGGGAAATGGGTAAGGAATGAAAATTTTACTTGCTGACCATTTTTTAAACTGCTCTGCACGACCTTCGCTACTCGCTACGTGCTCATCGTGACTCGTGATGGGTAGGTCAAAAAGCACCTCAGGTCAACATTCAGGTCGTGACTGGTGACCATTTCATCGCGACTAATGATGATCTGCCGCTACTCGCGACGAGGCCATTGCGGCCCACGAAAAAAGGAGGCTGAGGTTCAAAATTTCCAGCAAACATTTATGAGCCCATCGCAACTCAGGACGAGGTGGTCGCGGCTCGCGACAGGCTACCCATCCGGTACTTAGAAAACTTTTTTCTGATTTCAACTCTTGTTCAAGTTTTTCCTTCTCGACTCAAGCATTTATCCTCAAAATTCTAATGCCTTAGTTTCAAATTTTTACAAAATCATGGAAAAACAAACCGTGAAAACCACAAAGCAAAACAATGAAGCTAATGACAAAATTCAAAACTAAGTAAAGTCAACAAAAAGTCACGAATGACAATCTGGATAATAAAAAGCATGGATTTTTAACATCGTCGGCATGACTCACTCCCTTTTTTGGAGCTTACTCACAAACCAGGTTGAGGAGATCAACATCCTCTCCCTTCTCCGAAACAAAATTCTCGTGGTAAGGCTTAAAACATTGTCCATTGACTTTGAATGTATTAGACTTAGCTCGATCTAGTATCTCCACCACGCCATGCGGGAATACCTTCACCACCTCAAAAGGACCGATCCATCGGGACCTCAACTTACTGGGAAATAGGCAAAGGTGGGATTGGAATATGAGGACTTTTTTACCCACGTCAAATTCCTTCCTAATAATCATCTTGTCGTGCCACACCTTTGTCTTCTCCTTATAGATTTTGGCGTTCTCATAGGACTCCCTCATGATCTAATCTAGTTCATCCAACTGTAACTTCCTATGAAAGCCGGCCTCATCTATATCAAGATTGAATTCTTTGACCGCCTAGTAAGCCTTATGTTGAATTTTCACCAGTAGGTGACAGGGCTTACCAAACACTAACTATTATGGTGACATACCGATTGGTGTCTTGTAAGCCATCCTATACACCCACAAGGCATCATTCAACCGAGAACTCCAATCCTTCCGGTTAGGGTAAACTATTTTTTAAATGATAGACTTGATTTCCTGATTGGAAACTTTTGCTTGCCCATTGGTTTGCGGGTGATAGGCAGTGGATGTCTAGTGAGTGACACCATACTTCTTCAAGAGTGCCTCTATGGTCTGATTGTAAAAATGGGTGCCACGTTCACTAATCAAGGCTCGGGGTACCCCAAACCTAGAAAAGATGTTATCTTATAGGAATTCTGCAACCACTTTAGAATCGTCAGTCCTAGTGGGTTTTGCTTCAACCCACTACAACACATAATCAACGGCAAGAAGAATATATGTAAAGCAATAAGAACTAGGGAAAGGTCCCATAAAGTCAATACCCCAAACAACAAAGATTTCACAATATAGCATAGCTTTTTGGGGCATCTCATTTCTAGATGAGATATTTCCTACTCTCTGGCACTTGTCACAAGCCTTAAAAAATATGTATGCATGCTTATTCAAATTAGATCAATAAAAACCACTTTCCAAGACTTTCTTAGCTATCCTTTTAGCTCCAAAATGACCGCTGCATGCATGAGAATGACAAAAGGTGAGAATTGAATTCACTTCATTATCGGGGATGCATCTCCTAACAACTTGGTCTGCACAATGTTTCCACAAAAAGGGATCATCCCACAAATAATATTTAGCATCACTTTTAATTTTATCTTTCTGTACCTTAGAAAAGTGAGGAGGAAATTTACCAGAGACAAGAAAGTTCACAACGTCGGCATACCATGGTTGGGGGTCCCAGATAGCAAACAATTGTTCATCGGGGAACTCCTCCCGTAGTTTCTCCTTCATAGATAAATTTACCTGACTATCTTGGCATGGTGCCCACCGGCTCAGATGATTAACCACGAGGTTCTCTATGCCCTTCTTATCTCGCACCTCTAACTCAAATTCACTCAGAAGCAGGATCCACCTAATCAATCTTGGCTTGTCCTCTTTCTTCATCATCAAGTGACGAAGCGTTGCATGGTCAGTGTACACAATAACTTTTGTACCAAGCAAGTAAGATCGAAATTTATCCAAAGAAAAATACCACTACTAGCAACTCCTTTTCTGTGGTAGAGTAGTTTCTTTGGGCCTCATTGAGACACATTGACATGGATGCATAGTAGATGGTGTGAGGCGCTCTCCCCACCCTTAGACCAAGTACCGCTCCAATGATGTAATCACTAGCATCACACATGATCTCAAAAGGCAACGACCAATCCGGGGGTTGTATGATAGGGGCCAAGACTAACATTCCTTTCAATGTATCGAATGCCCCTTTAAAACCCTCATCCATCACAAATTCCACCTCCTTTTGCAAGAACTTGCATAAAGGAGATGCTATCTTCGAGAAGTCCTCGATGAACCGGTGGTAGAATCATGCATGGCCAAGAAAAAAGCGCACTTAGTTCATATTAGTAAGGTGAGGTAAAGTTTGAATTGTTTCTATCTTTGCCTTGTCAGCCTCAATACCCTTAGAGGAGACAACATGGCCTAAGACAAGGCCTTGTTCTACCATAAAATGACACTTCCCAGAATTTAACACAAGATTAGTATCAATGCAACATTTAAGAACTTGTGCCAAATTTGATAAACAATTGTCAAAAAAATTTACCATGAATGGTAAAAGCATCCATGAATACCTCGATAAAGTTTTCAACAAATTCTGAGAATGTTTACCATACACCTTTGGAAAGTTGCGGAGGCGTTACATAACCTGAAAGGCATATGCCGGTAGGCAAATGCACCAAAGGGGCACGTGAAGGTGGTCTTTTCTTGGTCTTCCAGGGTGGTAGCCACCTGAAAATACCCCGAGTACCCATAAAAAAATCAATAGAAAGGGTGGCTGGCTAACCTCTCGAGCATTTGATCAATGAATGGCAAATGGAAGTGATCCTTCTGGGTTTCCGCATTTAGCCTCTGGTAGTCAATGCAAATGCCCCACCCATTTTGAACTCGAGTTGGTACCATTTCACCCTTCTCATTTTTTTTACCACAGTCACCCCACACTTCTTGGGTACCACTTGAGTTGGACTCACCCACTTGCTAACCGAGATGGGATAGATCATCCCCACTTGAAGCAACTTGAGAATTTCCCCCTTTACCACCTCCATTATAGGTGGGTTTAAACGGCATTGGGGTTGTCACACGTGTCTCGCATCTTCTTCCAATGAAATTCTATGAATGCAAGTGGATGGACTTATGCCTTTGATATCAGCAATAGTCCATCCCATTGCTTCCTTATTCTCCTGTAGCACCACCATCAACTTTTCTTCTTGCTCTTTGGTGAGCTTCCTTGAAATGATAACCGGAAGCGTCTCCCCTTCCCTAAGAAATGCATACTTAAGGTCACTTGGCAAAGGTTTAAGCTCAATCACCGGAGCTTTCACAAGTGATGGGAGGAATTCCGATTCATCGATTTCCTCCAAGACTAGAGGGTCAGGACTTTGCACCACTTCCTCAAGAATGCTTAACTCCTCAATGCTTTCCTTCAAGTTAGTACTCATGGAATATACAAGACATAAATTTTCAACATCATTTTCCAAACACACTAACAAGGAATCATCACCACTTAATTCAAAAACATCTTGCACAACATTGTCAACAAAATCAATAGCATAGCAATAGTACTCTTCAAGAGGATACTTCATAGAGTCAATTATGTTAAACTCTACTTTAATCCCATCAAATTCGATGGTGAGGGTACCATTATGCACATCAATGATAGTCCTAGGGTCTTCAAAAATGGCTTCCCCAACAAGATTGGGGCGGTATGTTTATCATGCTCCATGTCTAGGACATAAAAATTCGCTGCGAATATTAAGGAATCCACCCTAACCAACACATCCTCGACAATACCCTTAGGGTATGCACTAGAAAAATTGGCTAGTTGGATCACCTCCCCGGTTTTGTGTCAAGTACCATGATTGAGGCTTTCATACAAAGAATAAGGAATCACATTTATTGATGCACCTAAGTCAAGCATTGCTTTTTCAAAGTGTGTATTCTCTATCATTCAAGGGATCGTGGAGATACCGGGATCGCTACATTTAGGGGGGTAACTTCCTTTGGCACAAAGCGGAGACATGCTTACTTTTCCCATTTTTAAGCTTGTTCTTTGTTCTTTGTTTCCTATTTACCACACATAATTCCTTCAAAAAAAATTCATAGCTAGGAATTTGTTCAATAGCATTCAAAAGAGGGATATTTACCTCACACCTACGAAGGACTTCGTAGATGTCTTTGTTGGACTCCTTCCTCCGTTTGTCCTTTAGAGCTTCCGGGAATGGTGGGTCAGGCACATATGGGGGAATTTCCACCACTCTTGCCTTCTTGTGAGGAGGGGATGAAGGTTCAGTTGTGGAGGTTGATTTCTCAACGGTGATCTCTTCTTCCTTATCATTTCCCTTCCTTGCTTGCTCCTTGGCCACCTCCTCATTCTCTTCCTCCACTTCTTTCCCAAGTATTTCAACCCTTCGAGGTTCTTCTTCAACAACTTTACCAATCGGGGGAGAGCTAACCTCTTTACCACTTCTCAAAGTGATAGCACTAGCATTTTGGTGGGGATTGATTTCCGGTTGGAAGTTTTCCTTTTTCCTGGGCCTCCATCTGATTCACCACTTGAGCTATTTGGCTCATTTGAGTTTCCAAGTTCTTGATGCTCACCTTGGCTTCATCTTGGAATTTTCACCTTTTTTGTGCTCAATCGGTGAATGGATTGCATCATCTCATCTTTTGTCAACCCCGAGCTCTCCCCTTGTTCTCGGGGCTTGTCCTGGAGCCTTTGAAATTGTTGATGAGGTGGCTTCCCTGAGGGTTTCCATACTGGAGGTTTGGTTTATCACGATTTCCAAAATTGTACGGCCGCTTTTGGTACCCTTGATAACCTTGGTAGCCTTGGTAGCCTTAGTAGCCTTGCCCACCTTGATATCCTTGGTTGTCTTCGTAGCCTTGATTTCGTTGATACCCTATGGCACTCACTTCCTCGACATAGTCCTCTTGCAATGTAGGGCACGTGTTTGTAGGATGCGCCAAGTAACAAATTTCACACGTTTAACATGTGGCGCATTTCTCGGCCTCATTATCAATGATTTCACAATGGATGCAAGGACCAAGACTTGGTCCTCGAGCTTCCCACTATTGGAAGAGCCACTTGCAGGCATTGGATTTCTCCTTCTCAAATTGGCCCTTTCCTTGATTCTTCCGCTAGCTCCTCATACAATTGCATAGCCTCGGATGACATTTTTTTCTCAAGGGTGCCACCATAAGAACTCCTAACCAACCTTTTATCCTCATCAAGAAGACCATTGTAGAAGTAATAGACCAAATCCTCCTCTGAATAACCGTGGTAAGGACAACTTGCGAGAAGCTTCTTGAACCTCTCCCAATAGTCGAAGAGAGATTATTCATGCCATTGGAGGATGTTACTTATATCCTTCTTCAAGGCGGGGGATCTCGAGGTCGGGAAGTATTTGGTTAGAAACTTCATTTTCATATCAAGCCAACTCTTGATGCTCTTGGGTGGTAGGTAGTGGAGCCAATCTCTTGCACCATCCCTTAGTATGAACGAGAATGCCTTCAACTTATAAAAGTCTTCATCCACACCATGGGGGACCGTACCACCACACAAAAAGTGAAATTCGGTGAGGTGTTTTTTGGCATTCTCCCCTTGCCTACCAAGGAAGATGGGTAGCATTTTTATGAATCCAGTCTTTAGCTCAAAGTGCATGTTCGGTCCAACCAAAGGATACTCAATGTACATTGGTTATTGATCGAGGTTGGGGGCCATGATGTCTCTTAACAATGCTTGCCCCAAAGGAATCTCCCTTCCTTGGAGAGGATGAGCTCGCTCTTGAAGAGGAGAATGTTGAGGTCCTCCTCCCGGGTGCTCATGTTGATGCTTATCCACAAAATGTTCACTAGGAGGGGTGTTATTCACACATTCCAAAGAAAGCCTCCTAGCCCGTCTGAAATTCAACTCTAACTCGAGGTTGTAGTGTAGGGGTTCTTGTGAAAAGTATCGCTTACGAACTATACACCAAGAACTCAAACAATACGTAATATGCCAAACACTTAGAAATAAATGCCTCTTCCCCGGCAGCGGTGGCAAAATTCGGGAGGTCATCACCGTACCTTTCAAAGTTAATACTTTTAACCCATAATGCTTCATATCTACAATTAAGTAGATAGTGGCAAGTCGGGGTCATCCACGAGAAGAGAGGTCTTTTCAAGTGTTTAAAAATATAGTGGAGAAAACATACTAGGCATATACATATATAGATACATATAAAAGCATGTATGGGGGGGGGGGGGGTTTGTTAGTTTTTTATCCTAGGTTATCAACTTGAAAGAAAACAATTAGAAAAGCAAGAGAACTATGCTAATCATGCAATACAACTAAAGAGATGATTAAATGATAATTAACGGAGCCTTGGGGGCAATCGACTTCCACTTCCAAACTTCCTATAGCTCATTGATTCATTCACTCATTCAATTACATTTATTGTCTATGGGGAATGTTATCACTTCTCATTCAAAGATCAACATTCATTCCTCCTTAATAGTAGTTTGCAAAGACAAACAGCGACCATTTGCAAACCTCATTGATAATCACCCTAGACAAACAACATCATAGGGTTATTTCATCAATGATATTTCACTCAAAGGACCATAGGTTTGATAACAACAAGTCTTCTACTAAAGACATAGTCATTTAACCAAACAAAACATTTATTAGGTTAAACTTAGAACAAATAACATTCAAGGTTCAACCTTTCTTTGTATCTATAGCATAAATATGAGAAAATAATTCGCATTAACATACTAATCTAGCAAGAAATGCCACACATTATACACAAGAAGTTCTAAATCCATGCTTTTGGATTTCATAACAAATGAGTTAAAAAAATTTACAACTTTCCTAACACTCTAACATTTTAATCATATAAACATTTCATATACTCAAACAACCCATGGTATAAATGAGGCAAAACACAACATTAATGACATAATAAATGCTCTCCAATAAATGTTCATAAATGAGCAAATATAGAATCTTACTACATAAGTTTGGAAGCTTCAATCAATTGCTTCCAAGAACTAGATTTAGCTACAAGAGTTCATACTAATTAATGCTAACAAACCAAACATACAACAAGAGAATTTAATGATGAAAAATGGTGAAAGTACCAAAATGCAGAAAGAAGATGATGTGAATGAGAGGAAAGAGAGTGTTATGTATAGTACAAAAAGGATAAGGTTAGGTTCTAGGCCACCCGTTGGTTGCAACTCGCGATGGGTTCGTCGTGACTCGCACCGGGCGCTAGAACATAACCTTGTCTTCTTTTCTTCTTCTTGTGGTAAACACTCATCTTCACAATGATTTCTCTTATTTTTCAAGTCTTCAACTCTTTGAATAAAGTCTTCAAAGTCTTCAAAAAATGGTCTTGGACCGCCTCTAATCTTCAAGTCATTATGTCTTTGAAGCAAGTCTTCAAAGTCTTTGAAAAGTGATCTTCAATGGCCTCCAATCTTCAAGCCTCCATGTTCTTCCTTTGTCACACAAAATCCACTTAGAAGAGGTAAAAGAGCATAAAGTTGCTCTTACCCCTCCTAAGAGTATTTTAAGGTAAAAAACATGCTCTTGATAATAAAATAGCACAAAAGTGACCCCAAAAAGTACTAAATTATACACATAAAATGGACACATCAAGACTTCTCGGGCTCCAGAACCTTCTTTTTACTCATATTAGGTGACGCTGAATTTTTCCGACAAGCTGACTGCTCCACCTCTGGAGAAGGTTGGCCACGCTTCTTACTGTCTTTTTCTGGAGATGAAATATTGCTTAGGCCTCTCGAATTCAGAATAAATTTTCAACCCATGGTTACGGTGATGGAGAAACTGACCGGAGTTGTTCGTCGGAGAGTCAGGTCACAACGGCAAACGGATGGAGAAGGATGGTGGCCTTCTCTCTCCAGTGCAGACGTCAGGTGGTGCTGGACCCACCCTCGGATGGAGGTGGACTAGAATAACTGCTCCGGACTCGCTGGCATGTGGTGGCGCACGGATGGAGAGCGGCCGATGAACTGGCTCACAGATGGAGGCGGACTAGCTGCGCTGTTCTGGACATCGCTGGCGTGCCGCTTGTTGGTATGCCTTGAATACTGTAATAGCCGCTTCTGCGACCCTGGCCTGGGGGTTCGGGGGGCGGCAGATGCCCCCGGTTAGCTTGTCTCTTTATTAGACTGCTGTTGATCTGGTGCCCGATCCGACGGTATAGCTTGTCTCTTTATTGGACTGCTGTTGATTTGGGCCGAATTGTGTTTTGGCCTAGTTTGTTAGGGTTTAGTGGAGACAGCATATAAAGTGTCTCTCTTCTCTCTGTAAACATTAATTCTGATATAGTGGAATCTGTCTCCCGTGGATGTAGCCAAATTGGTGAACCACGTAAATCTTGTGTCTTGTTATTTTCGTTCATATTTTCTGTTCTTTCTCCATTCCACACAACACCGCTGGTGGCACACGGATTGAGAACAGTCGGCGCTACTCTTGACATCGCCGGCACGTTGCTGGTGACACATAGATAGAGAACGCCCAGCACTATTCTTGACATTGCCCGCGTGTCGCTTTTAGCACACGGCTTGGAGCCAAAAAGAAGGGGAAAAAAATATGATGTGTGGAGCGGAGGATGGAGAACGGCATGTTCTTTGGTTAGGTAAGGGAGGAGAAAAAAATTTGAATTAGAATTGGTTTGGGGTAGGGTTTAGTAGTTTAGAAAATTGCACAAAAGCCCTCCATCCTTTATTCTTCATTGAAAATCTACCCCCCCCCCAAGTTTTGATTTCAAGCTTTCATAATCCTTCTTTTACTTTGAAAATTTTCTTTCGAACCTGTAAATTAAGACCAACAAAACAAGTCAAAAACAATTGTAAGAATCACACTAATTGAATTTTTTTAATAACTTTTTTCAACTTTTTCTTATTTTTTGTGTTTATTTTAATGAAGATGACTACAAAGAAAAAATCTTGGGTTTCCTCCCAAGCAGCACCCTTATTTAACGCCTGAGGCTAGACTCAGCTGGCTTGTTCAGATCGGGCAGATGTGGGTAATGCCAGTGTCATTCCATAAACTGTGAGAAGCTTCATCCCCTCGTGGTATGGCTTCAATAACTGTCCATTCACCTTGAATGTCTGATGAGTGTCTACACTTCTAATTTCCACCATCCCATGAGAACTAACATTGATAACCACATAAGGCCCCATACATCTTGACTTCAACTTTCCAGGCATCAGCTTAAGTCTAGCATTGAAAAGTAACACCTTTTGTCCCACTCTGAATTGCTTCCTTCTAATGTGTTTTTCATGGAGAAACTTAGTACGCTCTTTGTAGAAACAAGCACTATCATAAGATTTAAGTCTTGCTTCCTCAAACTCTTGCAGCTGATATTTTCTCTCTTGTCCCACAACAGTTGGATCCATGCAAACTTGCTTGACACCCCAATACGCCTTGTGAGCTAACTCCACTGGAAGGTGACACTCTTTACCAAAGATAATTCTGTATGAGGACATTCCAGTTGGAGCCTTGTATGATGTGCGATGTGGCCATAGAGCAGCATCCAGTCGTGAACTCCAGTCTTTCCTGTTTGGATTCACCGATCTCAAAAATTTTCTTTATCTCTCAATTTGAAACTTCTGCTTGTCCATTTCATTGTGGATGGTAAGTTGTGGCCACTCGATAATGCACCTCATACTTCTTGAGAAAAGCCTCAAGAGTCTTATTGATGAAATGAGATCCCTAGTCACTGATGATGGCTCTTGGTACACCAAATCTATGGAAGATGTTAGACTTAAGAAAACCTACAACCGCTTTTGAATCATTAGTCCAGATAGCTTTTTCTTCTATCCATTTTGAGACATAATCAACAGCCAATATAATGTATAGGTTTCCAAAAGAGCTTTGGAAAGGTCCCATAAAATCTATTCCCCAAATATCAAAATTTTCACATACCAAAATAGGTGTTTGGGGAATTTCGTTCCGGGAAGAAATATTACCTGTGCATTGGCAACGATCACAATTCTTACTAAAATGAAAAGAATCCTTGAAAATGGTTTTTTCCCAAACCAGTATCAAGAAGCTGTCCTTCTAGGTCCAAAATGGCCACCACAAGCAAGGGCGTGATAGTACTCTAAGATAGAATGAACCTCCTCTTCAGGGATGCATATTCTAATAATTTGATCCGAATAGATTTTCCATAAGCATGGATCATCCCATATAAAGTACTTGGCTTGACTCCTTAATTTGTTCTTCCGAGCTGTCTCCATGCCTTTGGGAAAAATTCCAGCGGTTAAGAAATTAACTAAATCAGCATACCAAGGGGTCTTAGCTTGAAGAGTGAACAAATGCTCATCTAGAAATTCGTCCGGTCTGGGCATACCGATGGAATCCGACTGCTGCCTACTCAAGTGATCCACCACATTATCTTCAACACCCTTTTATCTTTGATCTCCAGGTCGAATTCTTGAAATAGAAGGATCCATTTGTGTTTTTGGCTAAATTTTGCACCACTTTGCTGCTTTGGGTCATCGTCTTAAGGACTTCATTCATGGTGACTCTCTGTTCATCCGCTGCTGGATTTGAATCACGACCAACTTGTGCTTATTTTGGAGCATACATTCCAGGGCCCTTTTGATTGCATCTGAAGTTTGAATGATTCCTCCATCCAGGATTGTATGTGTCCGAAAATGGGTCATTTCACCTTGGCCTCTATGGGATATCTTCAAATCCAAAGAAAGCTTGTTTGGTCTGAGAATCTTGAATAGTAGGGCAAGAACCAATGTAGTGTCCCATTTGTGAACAAATTTCACACTTCACTCCTCTGGCAATCTTCATGGCTAGATCTTTTACAATTGAAGTGAGAGCATCAAGCTTTTTATCTAAATATGAGTTACCGAATGCCTTGACTGGTCTAGACCTATCATCATCTTCATCATATTCATGAGTGACAAAATCAAGGATGATCTCCTTTTCTTCATCCATGGTTTTGTTCAACACATTTCCTCCACAAGCTGCATTAAAAATCTTCATGTCAATAGAACACATACAACTATAAAAGTAATTAGTGATGAGCTGATACTCAGTAAAACCATAGTTAGGACACTTGCGACATAATTTATTAAATCTATCACAATAACTCGCAAGACTATCTCCCTTCTTCTGTCTAACACCACTTATTGCATATCTCAAATTGGCTGCTCTAGACTTGGGAAAAAACTTTTGTAAACATTTCTCCTCCAAATCTTCCCAAGTTCGAATTGTACCGAGTGGGAGTTCAAAAATCCATTCACGGGCTTTTCCCTGCAATATGTGTGTAAAGGTGAGTAGTTTAATATGATCCTCCAAAAAACTTTGTGGTCAAAGAGTTGCATAGATGAGGTCAAATTCATCAAGATGATTATGAGCACTCTCACCTGGCATATCACCAAATTGAGGTAATACTTGTATGAAACCTGGTCTAATCTCGGAGTTGCGGTTGATGTTGGGAAGGACAATGCACAAAGGACGATTGTGTCTGTAACGTCCAATGTTTCTTATACGCTGGGCTGGTGGCTCTTCCTCACGTCTTTGTTCGTCAGCTATGTTGAAATGGGTTCGGCAGGAGGTTGACTCAGACGAGGAAGGTCCTTTCAAGGCTTTTGTCTACTTCGTTAGACTGCGTGCAAGTTTCTCAATCTCTAGAGTCAAGATCAACTCTCATGTACGAGAAGAACGAGGCATAAACCAAGAAAAATTAAAAACAAACCAGAGAATTAAAATAAAAAAATACTGCTAAAAACCAATTCTCGACAACAGCGCCAAAATTTGGTGTCGTTTTACACCAAAAATAAATCAGTTCTAAGCTGAATTTTCAGTTCAGGATTCTTCGGTCGGTAGGGGCATACCGACCAGTAGAGCTGCGAGCGGGTTCGTTTCCCAAGAGATTGGTGAGACTTTTTCCTTAATCTTTAGTCTACAAATTTGTAACCAAAAGAACCCGATGAGGGCGGTGAATAAGAGAAACTAAAAATCGAGTAAAAACAAGATTGAGAAATTGTTACAGATTGCAAAACAATTCAACTATGATGAGAACATTCCGATTTTGATCAATTCCATACCGACTTTCTATCGCTATCCTTGATGCAAGGATTACTTTAAATGCATGTAAAAAATTGGTTATAGTTGCAAGCAACCAATCTTTCATTACCTTGTCGATAACCAGGAGGACGTCTCATCTATTATTTCTCTAACTAACACATAACCTAAGAGACGTTCTATAGATTTAATATGCTAGCATCATTAAGAATGAGAAAGACCTAATTCATAACCAACAAATTTGGACGCTGGATTGTTAAATTAAGACTATTGTTCCCCACCACTGATTGAACTGAAATCACAATTACGGATGATTGGTTCAATTGGCATTAAATTAACTAACATGCTATCAAATATTGCGCACTACTCAATAACATGAAAGGAATCATAAACATTATAATCAAGAACAACAGATGCTAGCATTTAATCAAAGTATAAAAATCTAGTTAGATCTCACGAGAATTGACGCCAGTACTTCCTTGATCTTTACTGGAAAGGAAGAATTTAGCTAGAATACAAAATTAAATTAACAATCAAAAGCATAAAAATAAATGATGAAAATTGTCTAAATAAAATACTGAAAACCCCAAATTGCTAATACTGTTCTGCGCAGATAGATTGTGCGTATGTATTTCTGTCTCTATCTTCTACGTACGTATCTGTATTTATGCGTATGAATGAAATTCTGGACTATGGAAAATTACTACAGCCAAAAGATAGATAAGGAATACAATGTCTTCCCTTATCATAAATTAGAACTCAAAGAGATAAACACAATATTCTCTCCTAACATTTAGGAGTCTTCAAATCAATCCTGATTCTTCTCCAACTACATTTGTAATTGGCATAATTCAGCACCGAAATTCTCCATAATTATTCCAACATCTCCATATTTATTTTCTCATCTTCCATCTCCAAGCACAAATGACCACAAACTGTAACAACTTGCCAATTCAGCCTCTAAATCTTTAAACTGCAAGAACATTACCAATAACATAAATATCCAAGGATTTAATCAACCATTCAACTCAATAACAACCCAAAATATATGGTAAAATAAACCCCATCAGGTGGTAGAAGGGTCGAGGCACCAGAAACCCTTATGCTAAGAACTGTATCAAATAAAAAATGCATGGAATGTTGTAGGGAGACAACTTATGATCAGCAAATGAATGAACTAAAGGAAAAACCAGGCAACCAAATGGATGAAAGTTTCCATAAATGGGATCCCAGTGATAAGGAAGTAGAGGTATCGATCCCTGCAATACTGGAGTAGGTAGACGGTTGATAATGTAGACAGCCGTTATGAACACATAATCCCATCGTGAAATCGGTAGGTGTGAATAAAACAACATTTTAAGGCCCATTACTACCACATGGAAATGCTTGCATTATGCGCCCATTTTGCTCCGGTGTAGACGTACATGAAACTTGACGATGTATACCTTTCGCCACAAAATGAGATCTAAGTCGAGTGTTCAAAATTCAGTGTCACCATCACTATGAAAGACCTTAATTTTTGAAGAAAAATGATTTTCAACAAATGCCTCAAACTACAAGTATCAACAAAATCTGATTTGCTATGAAGAGAATATAGCCAGGTGAATCTAGAATAAGTATCCACAAATAAAGCATAATATGTAAAATTATTTCTAGATAAAACCGAGGAGGGACCCCACAAATCACAATGTATCAAATCAAGAACATGCTCAGCACCTTTAGGGCTCTCAACAAAAAGCAACCGTTGACCTCTTTCCATAACACATGGGCACAGGTATGCGGTTTGGGAAACAAAGAAGAAACTGAAAGCAATCCAGACTTATGCAAACTAGAAATAACTGCACGAGGAACATGACCTAGGCGTGCATGTCACAACTCGTATGAAACTCAACAATTATTATACTACAAAACTGAAACAAATGTTACATCTCCCCGGTCCAAAACATAAAGTCCGTCCTCACTGTGCCCCCGGCCCACGATGGCCCTGGTTACTTTGTTTTAAATCACAAAGTTCTGATCATCAAATGTAATTAACACAATAATATCTATGGTTAACTTACTAATGGATAATAAGTTCTTAGTAATAACAGGCACAACCATAACATTAGATAAATGTAAATTCTTAGATACTCTAGAATCACCAATATGAGAGATCGTGATAGGAGCGCTATTACCAACAAGAACTTGAGATTTACTAGTATAAGGAGTGAAAATATCCAGGCCTGAGGTGGATGACGCCATATGATTGGTTGCGCTGAAATCAATATACCATTCTGACACTCGAGAAAATGGCTCCGACTTCTGGTAGGAGTGATAATTTTCTGCCAAATGTGTACTCGTTGGACGACCTATCTAGGCCTGTATCTGATAACACGTTGTAGGATAGTGACCGAGCCGCCCACACCAGGAGAAGTGAGGATAACCACGACTAGGGACTGGACAGCCACCTGATAGGCCAACTAGGGCTGTCGACTGGCGCGCCTACTGCCGAATCTGCTAATGCATGAAGGCCACACACGGCCGCCACGAGTCAGTGTGTGATCTCATGCGCGTCCAGCTTGAGGTTGGTTGCTGGTCTGAAGCATCACTGGTCCGGTGGGTGGTCCTGTTTATCCCTGTAAATTTTGCAAAAAGGCTTCGTGGTTTTTGGCATGGGCAAGAACATCCACATAAACAGAGTAGGTACAACATTAATCAAAGAGACTATAAAATCCTTATACTCAGGACCAAGAGAAGTAAAAAAACTAAAGATTTTGATCAACATTTGGAACAAGAGTACCCATGAAACACAACTGTTCAAAGATCTCCTTAAATTTGAGATGAAGTTCATGAACTGTACCAGACTTACGAATACCATGCTCATCTGCACGAAGACAGAGAATAGTGGAGGCACTGTTATTCTGATAGATGAGGGCAAGATTATCCCAGATCTCTTTGGAGGTGGCATAATCTGGGAGTTCCACGAGAACTTCAGCGGTGAGAGAGAATAATCGCAAACTACAGACACGTTGATCTTCATCAACCCATTGATCATACTCATCTTTTGCTTTCTGATAAGCAACCTTGGGATCAACCTTACTACCACCTGGAGGAGTTGAGACTGTCGAGACAAAGGAAAGGATAGGCGGCGGTGGTAGGAGAGTCAGACAAGATTTGGTGCCCATCGATGATTCCATACAAACCTTAAGGACGAAGAACATAACCACCTTGACGCTTCCAGAGAAGATAATTTGTTGGAGTGAGTTGATCTACATCGTTTGAAGCAAAATATTGTAGAATAATTTTTCTTGAGCCATGATAAGGGAGAGGGACGCCAGATCTTATTGTTCGGAGAAGACCTATAGGAAAAAAATAGAGAGGCGGGCGGCCGAATTTTGGAGAGTGGACTAGGGTTTTAGGTTTTGGATCATAAGAGATTCTGATACCATGATAAAGTGATTTATCGTAAATAATTCTGTATTGATGAACTGGATATAAATGAATTACAATAAAGGTAAAATAAAGAAATGAGTCTAATCATACTAATCATAATCTAATAATCTGACTTACTCTAACCTTACTTGCCCAAAACGTTTGCTTCTATCCCCTTTACTACTTCTGCCTCCATGCATATACCATACTGTTTTGACAAAAATATTACTACTCATCTTTACACATTAATTAATAATTAGTGTCCATGATTCAATCTAGTCAACGCATTTTTCTTATTATTTCACATGTGTCCACATCTGATATATAAAAAAAATGCGTTGATTAGATTATTAATCTAATTATTAATTAATGGGTAAAGATGAGTCGTAATATCTTTATCAAAACAGTGTGCTACATGCATGGATATATATATATATATGGATATATATATATATATATATATATATATATATATATATGGATATATATATATATATATATATATATATGAAAGACGATCTTTTCATAACTCATGGAAAGACCAAGGTTTAAAACACAAATTAGAAGAAATAAAGATAAAATTTTTTGGTTGCACTAAATTGGGTCATAAATTTATAACTATCACATGTTGAATAGTTAATTTTTATTATTGCAAATAAAACCTTTTACCTTCATATTATTCCAATTAAACCCGTCTTCCCATAAGCCTATGGAAAGACGGTCTTTTCCATAAGCCTGTGCAAAGTCATGGGAAAGGCAGTCTTTCCATAGGCTTATGGACAGACGGTCTTAATTGGAATAATATGAAGGTAAAAAGTTTTAGTTGCGATATTAAAATCTATTATGCAATACGTGGTAGTTATAAAGTTTATAACCCGATTAATACGGCCTGGAAATTTTATCTTCGTTTCTTTCAATTTGTGTTTTAAACCTTGGTATTTCCATGACTTATGGAAATACCGTCTTTCAAGAGACAAACTCATATATATATATATTACTGCTATTACTTTTTTATTTACTATTAGTACTCTTTTACTTATATTTGAAGTATTTGTTTATCCTGGAAAGATTTGGTATCAAAGCCATGATTCTTGTTAACTATTTCACATTATAAACCTCTCAGTAATTGCAAAGTTTCAAGTATGTATTAGATTGTTTATGTTAGGCAGTTTGGTCAGCGTCTGGAGCCTATTAGACAGTTGGTCAGCCTAGAAAGGTGGTCCACGCAAGGTATAGATGGAGTCCCTGTAAACATAAACCAACCTAATTCATATAGTAAACTGAACAATTACGGACAGGCTAAGAATGGCAGAAAGAATTAAAAGATTTTTGTTCGGAGAATCAAGTCTTCCAAATAGAGCATCTACATCATCTAACATTTTACAAAGTCATGAAGTCCAACAGGTTTTACCACTCATGAAGTCCAACAGGTTTTACCACTCATGAAGTCCAACAGGTTTTACCAAGTCAAAGTATTAATTCAATCTATAGTCATGGTATACTAAATTTTAATAAATCATGTTCAGTTAAAATTCATGACGAAATATTACCAATGCATCAAAAATTCCAATCAATAAGATTACTTTCTTAGATTGCTATCCATAGGTACAGAGAACAAGGATATAGATTTTTACACTTTGGATTAATTCAAATAGCTTTGCATCCATTAGTAAGATTAGGAATTGATACTCCAGTATTCATGGCCCTGAGAGATGATAGACTAGAAGAATATAAAGATTCATTACTAGCTATGGTCCAAACCAATATTTGTAATGGAACAATAAGATTTGATTGTATTCCAAATTATTCGGTTAGCTTAAGCAATTCTCATATAATGAATTCCTTAAAACTAGATATCCAATTAAAATAAAATAAAATAGTAAATGAAACAGAACATTTTGTACTTGTCTATAGAATATATTTCAAATTAATGAGGCCATTTATTCTATCTGCTCTACAGCTAAATCCAACAGAAAAAGATGAATCAGTATATGTTACTACTAATTCAGACAATACAAATATAGAGGTTCCAAAACTATTAAAATGGAATGAGATAACTATTCGAGAAGAAATAATAGAAGAAAGACCGATAAGCATCCAAAGGAATTTAAGAATCACTGAACCTTCAACAATTAAGGAACAAAAAGATGGAAAATATTAATAAAATTTAACAGATCCATGTCTAGTAGATATATAGAAAATTCTAGAGAAAATCAAGAGTCCAGTATCAACAATTATCAATCACATAGATATTCAATATCTGACATTCCTTTAAGTTTTCATGACTCTAAAGTTAGATATTCAACACCCTTGCCAGAAATAATCCAAGATTCTAATTCATCAATAGAATCACCTACATATAGTTAAATGAGAAATTCTGAACTGAACATGATGACCAATATTAAAGAATTTTCAATAGACGAAGAATATTTAAATAATGACTATTACAGTGTAGAAAATATTCCAAATAGACTATGGTTTGAAAAACTAGAAAAAGAGATTAGAGAAAACCTTAAACAAGAATTTTATAAAGAGTTAACCACGAAAGGTATAAGAAAAATGAAATTTTTTTATGTGGCTAGAATATTATTTACAAAAAGAAAACATAATTAGTTGTGCTACATTAGAAGACATTCCAATCATTAATGTTCAATCTAATTTATACAAAAAATGAAAATTACAAAATGATTCAGTAGTAAGCTCCATTCATCCACCTTTAAATAATATAGAAATTATTATAGAGAACAAGACATTGGTAGCATCACCATTCAAATTAGGTTCGAAGGGAACAGGAACTGAAACAGCAAATTTAGATGATATTAGAAAAGTTTACCAACAAAATAACTTTTCAAACCAAATATTACATACTATTGCAAACCAAGTAGATTTAATATCAACTAAGTTAGACAATAAGCCAGAAAAATTTCCAAATGAAACTTCAAAACCACATTTCCAAGTATCTTCATTGCCAAAAAGCATGGAAAATACAGTATCATTAGTAAGAAAAGATATTCCTAAGCAAGATATCCCTAGTAATTCAAAACAAATAGGAGTTATATCTCAAATTAACCCAGCAGAAACTAGTACAACAAGCTCTTCCGATTCTACATCAGAAGAAGAAGTAAAAGATCAACTTGAAAATCAAATAGATTCTATAGAATAACAATTTATAGACTATCCCGAACAAACTAATAAACCACCATTACAATTAATTAAGATGCACATGTTTAGAAATAACTGGAAGAATAATAAAATAAAAAATTATTATCCAAGACCTACACCACCAGATATTCAATTTGAAGAACAACACAATACATTCAATAGTTATGATGGATCTTCTTTATATCAATGGAATGTGGATGGAAAATCAGAATACCAAATATTAAACTTATTACAAGAAATGGGTATGGCCAGAATGGCCTATAAAGTAAAAATTAATATATCTGAACCTAACATAGTAATGTTATTAGTCACGGGATTTACAGGACAATTAAAAGGATGGTAGGATAATCATCTTACTTTAGAAGATAAACAATTTACTGTAAATCATGAAACAGAAGAAGTTCAGGGAGAAGGAGAAATTTAGAATATATTATGGTTCAAGATGGATCAACATATTTAATTTATGTAATATCAATATATTTTGTAGGAAACTCGGAAGATGAATTAACTAGTTCAAAAATATGTTTAACAAATTTAAGATGTCCTTCTTTAACTGATTTCAAATGGTATAAAGATATATTTTTAACTCAAGTCCTAAGACGAACTGATTCAAATTCAGCATTCTAAAAAGAAAAGTGTATTACTGGACTACCAAATTTAATCTCACAACGAATAATTACTAACTTACAAAAAGCATTAGGAAAAGATAAGGTAGATTTCAATATTTTAACTTTCGGAAAATATTTATTTTCATTAAAAAAAGAAGCTTTAACACTATTACAAGACTTAAAAATACAATGTAAATATGGATAAAAAAGGAAAGAGATGGGATCATTCTGCCAACAATTTGGCATAATGGGCATTAAGCCACCATCATCTCAAATTCGATCTACGCACAAAGAAATGATTAGAAACAAAAAATACAGGAATAATAAACGATTTACCAAAGCTAAGAACTTTGATGAGAAATTTTTCAAGAAAAATAAGTATAGCCACATTCATTGTTTTAAATGTAAGAAATAAGCTCATACAGCATCACACTGTAAAACCGAGAAAATGTCAATTTATTATTTTCAGACGAATGGGATTTAAAGAATAAATTATTAGCATTACTATTAGATAATTCTAGTGATGAACAAACAAATTATTAGTCAAGCTCTGACAGCTCTTGTAATTCAGACATATGTAATTGCGAGACTTCAACATTTAATATATTAAGTAGTGTCAAAGATAAACAGCAAGTTTTATTAGACATGATTGACAAAATAGAAGATTTAGAAAAGAAGGCATAATATTTACATAGATTAAAAGAATTAACAAAAAAGGAAGAAAAACCTAGAATCGAGGATGCATTTAGTTTAACTAAAACAATTAAAAAATATTCAGCACTCCAAAAGAAAAACCCAGTACATTCTACTGATTTAAGAACAGAAATTAATAAATTAAAAACATCTATCAGCTCCATTAAAAACAAACTAAAAATATTAAAAGAAAAAGACTTAGAACTAGAATTAAAACTTATAGGTTTAAACCAAAAGAACAAAGATTTACCAAGCAGCAGTTCAAACATTATCATATCCCAAGACACTCCACCAGCTAACCACTTTTTTAATATCATTAATAAAATAAATATGAAAAAATGGTATTAATTAATCACAATCGGAGTAGACGATTTTAGTGCCACTATAGTAGCATTAATAGATAGTGGTGCAGACCAATCTTGTATTAGAGCAGGCATAATTCCAAGTAAATACTTAGTTAAAATAAATGAAAAATTATAAGCAGCAAATGGAACTCCAATGATGATTAATAAAAAATTACCAAATGGTTTTGTATTCAATAATGATTATTATATTAGACAAACATTCCTGATTTTAGAAAATATATCACATGATGCAGTACTAGGAATCCCATTTTTATATCAAATAACTCCGTTTAAGAAAACTCAAGAAGGGATTAGCACTAAAATATTGGGTAGAAAATTATTGTTCAAATTTATAAATCCACCTAGTCATATTGAATGACACCTATTACAAATAAATTCTATATATAAAAAAATATGGTTATGAAATACAAAACAAAAAGATATTGCATTCCAAAAAGAAGAACTGAGTTATTCAAAAATTGAAGACAAATTAAGTAGTAAACTCATTCATGGTAAAATTGCAGAAATAGAAACTACTTTAAAAGCCCAAGTTTGCTCTAATCATCCCAATGATTTTTGGGATCGAAAGAAGCATATAGTTTCATTATTTAATGCCGAAGTATTTTCAAAATTTGACTTAAAGTCAGGATATTGGCAAATCCAAATAGATGAAAAAGATAAATATAAAACAGCATTTGTAGTTCCATTCGGACTATATGAATGGAATGTAATGCCCTTCGGATTAAAAAATGCTCCATCTGAATTCCAGAAAATTATGAACGATATATTCAATCCCTATTCTACATTTGTTATAGTATACATTGATGACATATTAGTTTATTCAAATTCAATAGATAGTCATATAAAACATTTAACTATATTACTAAATGTTATTAAGAAAAATGGGTTAGTAATATCAAAAGCAAAAATGAAATTATTCCAAACCAATATAATATTTTTAGGATATAATATTTCTTCAGGGACGATAACACCAATTCAAAGAGCAATAGAATTTGCAGATAAATTACCAGATGAAATAACAAATGAAATTCAATTACAAAGGTTTTTGGGATGTTTAAATTACATATCAGATTTCTTCCTAAAACTAAGAATAAAATGTAAACTTTTATATGATCGGTTGAAAAGTAAGCCATCACCGTGGATAGATAAGCATACTCAAATTGTAAAAGAAATAAAATTAAAGGCCAAAACACTACCATGTTTAGGTATTCCACATCCAGCTGCATTTATGATTGTGGAAACAGATGCATCCGAACTAGGCTATGGAGGGATATTAAAACAATTACATATAAGAAAAAGAATCTATAATAAGATATCATTCAGGAATGTGGTCAGCAGAACAAATTAATTATTCAACGGTCAAAAAAGAAGTTTTATCAATTGTTTTATGTATTCCAAAATTTCAAGATGATTTGTACATTAAAAAGTTCTTATTAAAAATTGATTGCAAATCAGCAAAGGAAATTTTACAAAAAGATGTTAAAATTTTGGTTTCAAAACAAATTTTTGCCAGATGGCAGGCTATTTTATCTAATTTTGATATTCAATTTATTAAAGGACATGATAACTTCCTTCCACAATTTTTTACTCGTGAATTCCTTACAGGAAACCATGAGTAAGCATTCAAGTTCAACAGGATCTTCAAATTCAAATTCTTCCAGAGACTATGAAATTCCAAGACCATTAACCCCAAAAACCCTACAACTGACTTTCCTCCACTCACTTATTCAACTATTGCACGAACTCCAAATTCCAGATTAATCCATACGTCAGTAATATCTTCAAATTACACAATCCTGACCCCACAAAGACCACTCACTCCAAGTCCTAACCCCAAACCTATTCCATCATCCTCATTTTCAACTACAAATCATTCATATTTTGACAAACCTAATCCAGAGAACATCCTTCTTACAGAATTCCAGACTGAACCAGATATTCCCCATCTCAAAACTTTTGTTTCTAACATTTTCATGCCAACTTGTTTATGGCTGGCAGATGATATTCATAAGACACAAAATTATTATAAGCTTATTTTGGTTGACACTCAGTCTATCGACATTCAACACATTCAGAATAAATAGGATCCTAGTAGAATTGATTATTCAAAAGTCTATATAAAACAAATCCACAAACCCAGTCACTTCCAAAATATCCATTCCAGTACCATTTTCTCGGTAAATTACTTCCCAAAGGATTCAATTATGCAGACTACATGCAGGCTTGGTATAGACTTTTCTATATCAGGTCATTTGATCATTCATGGTTTATTAACTTCCACTAGCAATTCAATAGTAATATCCCACATTGGTTTTATGATTGGTGGTTAAAGTTATAACCATCAAAAGATATACTCCCTACTCCTGTATTAGAGGGCCTAGAAACATTCCACAATCTCAGTACATTCAAGCCATTCGAAAAACTCTTGTTCTTTCATTCAATATTTAGAGTTCCATGGATCTTTGCCTGGAGCTTTCAAATTAAACCTTTATCCAAACATGCATTTATCATTAATTCAAAAATTCAGGATTAAATGGTGGGTTAATTATAATACAGAGTTTTGTTCAGCAAAGACCGTTACACATTATTTAACAACATGAGAGAAATTAAGAATTTCATTCCCAAAATCAAGAAGTATCAGCCATTCTACATCAGTTCTCCCCATTCAATCATCCTCCAGAAGTCCTATTCAGCAGAAATCCAGAATTCAACCTCAACAACAACCACTACCATTTCAACAGATTCAGGAAGATCAAATTCCAAGGATTGAAGCAGATGAAGAGTTCAAGAAAATATTAGCAATATATAGACAGTTAAAAGACTAAGAAATCAAGATAGAAGCCATTCAAAATGAAGATTTGATGGGTCAAGACCCGTTTGAGTTTTAAATCACAGTCCAAGATTCTAGCAGACAGTCAGTAATGGGGGGTGCAAACTCCACCCTAACATCCACTGAAGCAGAGAAGTCAACAAAGCAGGATAATGGAGGACCCTATGCTCCACTATCTACCAACAAATTCAATAAAGCAGCCAGACAAGTTCTAATGGAGGACCCTACACACCATTACCACAAGCAACAACAATATAGTCCATTACGGATTTTAAATCCGGATTTCAAAATGTAATAAATTAGCATCCACCCTCTTCTATATATAGAGAAGAGTTAGTTCATTGGTAGATACACTGGAATATTCACCCTTTCTTATGTTCCTAAAACCTCCTCCATCTGAGTTCAGAGTTCAAACTTGAACTTCACCTGTATTTATAAACCCAACCATATGTACGTATAAACCCAAGCACCTATATATATATATATTCCCAGCTCAAAAATATCATTCAATGTCATAAATTCATTCAAAATATTATGTAAGTTATCAAGTTTACAACTTTATTTACTGTTATTAGTGTTTTACTTATTTACTCTTTTAAGTAAAAGAGTAATAACGGTAAATAAAGCTGTAAACTTAAAAGAGTAAATAAGTAAAAGAGTAATAACAGTAAATAAAGTTGTAAACTTGATAACTTACAGAATATTTTGAATGAATTTATGATATTGAATGAGAATTCTGAGCTGGGAATATATATATATATATATATATAGGTGTTTGGGTTTATACGTACAGATGGTTGGGTTTATAAATACAGGTGAAGTTCAAGTTTGAACGTTGAACTCGGATGGAGGAGGTTGTAGGAACATAAGAAAGGGCGAATATTCAAGTGTATCTACCAATGAACTAACTCTTCTCTACATATAGAAGAGGATGGATGCTAATTTATTACATTTTGAAATCCGGATTTAAACTCCGTAGTGGACTGTATTATTACTGCTTGTGGTAATGATGTGGGGTCCTCCATTAGAACTTGTCTGGCTGCTTTGTTGAATTTGTTGGTAGATAGTGGAGCATAGGGTCCTCCATTATTATGCTTTGTTGACTTCTTTGCTTCAGTGGATGTCATGGTGGAGTTTGGGCCCCCCCTTATTACTGACTGTCTACTGGAATCTTGGACTGTGATTTAAAACTCAAATGGGTCTTGACCCATCAAATCTTCATTTTGAATGGCTTCTGTCTTGATTTCTTGGTCTTTTACCTGTCTATATATTGCTAATATTTTCTTGAATTCTTCATCTGCTTCAATCCTTGGAATTTGTCTTCCTGAATCTGTTGAAATGGTATAGGTTGTTGTTGAGGTTGAATTCTGGATATCTGCTGAATAGGACTTCTGGATGATGATTGAATGGGGAGAACTGATGTAGAATGGCTGATACTACTTGATTTTTGGAATGAAATTCTTAATATCTCGCATGTTGTTAAATAATGTGTAACTGCCTTTGTTGAACGAAACTCTGTATTATAATTAACCCACCATTTAATCCTGAATTGCCGAATTAATGATAAAGGCATGTTTGGATGAAAATTTTTAATTTGAAAGCTCCAGGAAAACATCCATGGAACTCTAAATATTGAATGAAAGAACAAGGGTTTTTTTAATGGCTTGAATGTACTGAGATTGTGGAATGTTTCCAGGCCTTCTAATACAGGAGTAAGGAGTATATCTTTTGATGGTTATAATTTTAACCACCAATCATAAAATCTATGTGGGATATTACTATTGAATTGCTGATGGAAGTTAATAAACCATGAATGATCAAATGACCTGATATAGAAAAGTCTATACCAAGTCTGCATGTAGTCTGCATAATTGAATCCTTTGGGAAGTAATTTACCGAGAAAATGGTACTGGAATGGATATTTTGAAAGTGACTGGGTTTGTGGATTTGTTTTATATAGACTTTTGAATAATCAATTCTACTAGGATCCTATTTATTCTGAATGTGTTGAATTTCGATAGACTGAGTGTCAACCAAAATAAGCTCATAATAATTTTGTGTCTTATGAATATCATCTGCCAGCCATAAACAAGTTGGCATGAAAATGTTAGAAACAAAAGTTTTGAGATGGGGAATATCTGGTTCAGTCTGGAATTCTGTAAGAAGGATGTTCTCTGGATTAGGTTTGTCAAAATATGAATGATTTGTAGTTGAAAATGAGGATGATGGAATAGGTTTGGGGTTAGGACTTGGAGTGAGTGGTCTTTGTGGGGTCAGGATTGTGTAATTTGAAGATATTACTGACGTATGGATTAATCTGGAATGTGGAGTTCGTGCAATAGTTGAATAAGTGAGTGGAGGAAAGTCTGTAGTAAGGGTTTTTCGGGTTAATGGTCTTGGAATTTCATAATCTCTGGAAGATTTTGAATTTGAAGATCCTGTTGAACTTGAATGCTTACTCATGGTTTCCTGTAAGGAATTCACGAGTCAAAAAATCTGGAAGGAAGTTATCATGTCCTTTAATAAATTGAATATCAAAATTAGATAAAATAGCCTGCCATCTGGCAAAAATTTGTTTTGAAACCAAAATTTTAACATCTTTTTGTAAAATTTCCTTTGCTGATTTGCAATCAATTTTTAATAAGAACTTTTTACTGTACAAATCATCTTGAAATTTTGAAATACATAAAACAATTGATAAAACTTATTTTTTTGACTGTTGAATAATTAATTTGTGCTGCTGATCATATTCCTGAATGATATCTTATTATAGATTCTTTTCCTTAATGTAATTATTTTAATATCCTTCTATAGCCTTGTTCGGATGCATTTGTTTCCACAATCATAAATGCAGCTAGATGTGGAATGCCTAAATATGGTAGTGTTTTGGCCTTTAATTTTATTTCTTTTACAATTTGAGTATGCTTATCTGTCCACGGTGATGGCTTACTTTTCAACCGATCATATAAAAGTTTACATTTTATTCTTAGTTTTGGGGAAAAATCTAATATGTAATTTAAACATCCCAAAAATCTTTGTAATTGAGTTTTATCTGTTATTTCATCTGGAAATTTATCTGCAAATTCTATTGCTCTTTGAATTGGTGTTATCGTCCCTAAAGAAATATTATATCCTAAAAATCTTATATTGGTTTGGAATAATTTCATTTTTGCTTCTGATATTACTAACCCATTTTTCTTAATAACATTTAGTAATATAGTTAAATGTTTTATATGACTATCTATTGAATTAGTATAAACTAATATGTCATCAATGTATACTATAACAAATGTAGAATAGGGATTGAATATATCGTTCATAATTTTCTGGAATTCAGATGGAGCATTTTTTAATTCGAAGGCCATTACATTCCATTCATATTGTCCGAATGGAACTATAAATGCTGTTTTATATTTATCTTTTTCATTTATTTTGATTTGCCAATATCCTGAATTTAAGTCAAATTTTGAAAATACTTTGGCATTAAATAACCTAGTTATCAAATCTCTCTTATTCGGGATAGGATATCTAATTCATTTTAATAATTTGTTTAATGGTTTTATAATTTATAACTAATCTTGGAATACCCCTTTCTTTTTCAGCTTGTTTATTTACATAGAATGCTGAACAACTCTAGGGGGATTTGCTCTTTCTGATCAATTTTCTTTTTAAATGACTTTGAATTTCCTGCTTACATAATTCTATTAATTTTGCATTAATTTGAATAGGTCTAGCTTTAGTTGGAATATTATGTTCAAATCCTTGTTCATATGGTAATGAAACTATATGCTTCTTTCGATCCCAAAAATCATTTGGATGATTAGAGCAAACTTGGGCTTTAAAAGTAGTTTCTATTTCAGCAATTTTACCATGAATGAGTTTACTGCTTAATTTGTCTTCAATTTTTGAATAACTCAGTTCTTCTTTTTGGAATGCAATATTTTTTGTTTTGTATTTCATAACCATATTTTTTATATATATAGAATTTATTTGTAATAGGTGTAATTCAATATGACTAGGTGGATTTATAAATTTGAACAATAATTTTCTACCTAACATTTTAGTGCTAATCCCTTCTTGAGTTTTCTTAAACGGAGTTATTTGATATAAAAATGAGTTTCCTAGTACTGCATCATGTGATATATTTTCTAAAATCATGAATGTTTGTCTAATATAATAATCATTATTGAATACAAAACCATTCGGTAATTTTTTATTAATCATCATTGGAGTTCCATTTGCTGCTGATATTTGTTTTAACTAAGTATTTACTTGGAATTATGCCTGCTCTAATACAAGATTGGTCTACACCACTATCTATTAATGCTACTATAGTGGTACTAAAATCATCTACTCCGATTGTGATTAATGAATACCATTTTTCCATATTTATTTTATTAATGATATAAAAAAATTGGTTATCCAGTGGAGTGTGTTGGGATATGATATTGTTTGAACTGCTGCTTGGTATATCTTTGAACTGCTGCTTGGTATATCTTTGTTCTTATGGTTTAAACCTATAAGTTTTAATTCTAGTTCTAAGTCTTTTTCTTTTAATGTTTGTAGTTCGTTTTTAATGGAGCTTATATATTTTTTTTAATTTATTAAATTTTGTTCTTAAATCAGTAGAATGTACTAGGTTTTTCTTTTCGAGTGCTGAATATTTTTTAATTGTTTTAGTTAACTTAATGCATCATCGATTCTAGGTTTTTCTTCCTCTTTTATTAATTCTTTTAATCTATGTAAATATTCTGCCTCATTTTCTGAATCTTCTATTTTATCAATCATGTCTAATAAAACTTGATGTTTATCTTTGACACTACTTAACATATTAAATGTGGAAGTCTTGCAATTACATATGTCTGAAATACTAGAGCTGTCAGAGCTTGACTCATAATTTGTTTGTTCATCACTAGAATTATCTAATAGTAATGCTAATAATTTATTCTTTAAATCATGTTCGTCTGAAAATAATAAATTGATCTTTTTCTCGATTTTCTAGTGTGATGTTGTATGATCGTATTTCTTACATTTAAAACATTGAATGTGGATATACTTATTTTTCTTGAAAAATTTCTTATCAAAATTCTTAGCTTTGGTAAATCGTTTATTATTCCTGTATTTTTTTGTTTCTAATCATTTCTTTGTGTGTAGATCGAATTTGAGATGATGGTGGCTTAATGCCCATTATGCCAAATTGTTGGCCGAATGATCCCATCTCTTTCCTTTCTAATCCATATTTACGTTGTATTTTTAAGTTTTGACATAGTGTTAAAGCTTTTTTTTTAATGAAAGCAAATATTTTTACCAAAAGTTAAAATATTGAAATCTACCTAATCTGTTCCTAATGCTTTTTGTAAGTTAGTAATTATTCGTTGTGAGAATAAATTTGGTAGTCCTGTAATAAACTTTTCTTTCCAGAATGCTGAATTTGAATCAATTCGTCTTAGGACTTGAGTTAGAAATATATCTTTACACCATTTGAAATCAGTTCAAGAAGGACATCTTAAATTTGTTAAACATATTTTTGAACTAGTTAATTCTTCTTCCGGGTTTCCTACAAAATACAATTGATATTACATAAATTAAATATGTTGATCCATCTTGAACCATAATATATTCTAAATTATCTCCTTCTCCCTGAACTTCTTCTGTTTCATGATTTACAATGAATTGTTTATCTTCTAAAGTAAGATGATTATCCCACCATCCTTTTAATTGTCCTGTAAATCTCGTGACTAATAACATTACTATATTAGGTTCAGATATATTAATTTTTGCTTTATAGGCCATTCTGGCCATACCCATTTCTTGTAATAAGTTTAATATATGGCATTCTGATTTTCCATCCACATTCCATTGATATAAAGAAGATTCATCATAACTATTGAATGTATTGTGTTGTTCTTCATATTGAATATATGGTGGTGTATGTCTTGGATAATAATTTTTTGTTTTATTATTCTTCCAGTTATTTCTAAATATGTGCATCTTATTTAATTGTAATGGTGGTTTATTAGTTTGTTCGGGATAATCTATAAATTGTTGTTCTATAGCATCTATTTGATTTTCTAGTTGATCTTTTACTTCTTCTTCTGATGTAGAATCAGAAGAGCTGCTTGTACCAGTTTCTGCTGGGTTAATTTGAGATATAACTTGTTTTAAAGTACTAGGGATATCTTGCCTAGGAATATCTTTTCTTACTAATGATACTGTATTTTCCATGCTTTTTGGGAATGAAGATACTTGGAAATGTGGTTTTGAAGTTTCATTTGGAAATTTTTCTGGCTTATTGTCTACTTAGTTGATATTAAATCTACTTGGTTGGCAATAGTATGTAATATTTGGTTTGAAAAGTTATTTTGCTGGTAAACTTTTCTAATATCATCTAAATTTGTTGTTTCAGTTCCTGTTTCCTTTGAACCTAATTTGAATGGTTATGCTACCATTGTCTTGTTCTCTATAGTAATTTCTATATTCTTTAAAGGTGGATGAATAGAGCTTACTACTGAATCATTTTGTAATTTCCATTTTTTGTATAAATTAGATTGAACATTAATGATTGGAATGTCTTCTAATGTAGCACAACTAATTATGTTGTCTTTTTGTAAATAATATTCTAACCACATAAAAATTTTCATTTTTCTTATACCTTTCGTGGTTAACTCTTTATAAAATTCTTGTTTAAGGTTTTCTCTAATCTCTTTTTCTAGTTTTTCAAACCATAGTCTATTTGGAATATTTTATACACTGTAATAGTCATTATTTAAATATTCTTGTCTAGTGAAAATTCTTTAATAGTGGTCATCATGTTCAGTTCAGAATTTCTCATTTGACTATATGTAGGTGATCCTATTGACGAATTAGAATCTTGGATTATTTCTGGCAAGAGTGTTGAATATCTAACTTTAGAGTCTTGAAAACTTAGAGGAATGTCAGATGTTGAATATCTATGTGATTGATAATTGTTGATACTGGACCCTTGACTTTCTCTAGAATTTTCTATATATCTACTAGGCATGAATCTGTTAAATTTTATTAATATTTTTTCGTCTTTTTGTTCCTTAATTGTTGAAGGTTTAGTGATTCTTAAATTCCTTTGGATGCTTATCGGTCTTTCTGCTATTATTTTTTCTAGAATAGTTATCTCATTCCATTTTAATAGTTTTGGAACCTCTATATTTGTATTTTCTGAATTAGTAGTAACATATACTGATTCATCTTTTTCTGTTGGATTTAGCTTTAGAGCGGATGGAATAAATGACCTCATTAATTTGAAATATATTCTATAGACAAGTACAAAATGTTCTGTTTCGTTTACTATTTTATTTTATTTTAATTGGACATCTAGTTTTAAGAAATTCATTATATGAGGATCGCTTAAGCTAACCGAATAATTTGGAATACAATCAAATCTTATTGTTCCATTACAAATATTGGTTTGGACCATAGCTAGTAATGCATCTTTATATTCTTCTAGTCTATCATCTCTCAGGGCCATGAATATTGGAGTATCAATTTCTAATCTTACTAATGGATGCAAAACTATTTGAATTAATTCAAAGTGTAAAAATATATATCCTTGTTCTCTGTACCTATGGATAGCAATCTGAGAAAGTAATCTTATTGATTGGAATTTTTTATGCATTTGTAATATTTTTTCATGAATTTTAACTGAATATGATTTATTAAAATTTAGTATACCATGACTATAGATTGAATTAATACTTTGACATGGTAAAACCTTTAAGGCAAATGCCCCTGAAAACTGTCCATAACCTTATGGAAATATCGTCTTTCTTGAGACTTTCCCTACTTTAAAAATAAGGCAAATTTTTGGGAGTAGCTCAAAGGCAGGTTCAAAACATAAACCATCATATGAAAGGATGATAGCTTAAGCACTCTATGCAAGAATTGCCCGAGAAACAACACTATGAAAAAGACTGGAGTACTGATGCAAATATGCAATCCTTCACAGATACCTGCTCAACTGGAACAAAACCACAAGTACTGACAAGGTTGACAAATATCTTTTATATATAATCTGTTAGGCAAGTTGACCAGCATCATACCAGGCTCGCATATAAGATGATACACCATTCGAAGCTTCCTCAGCTACCTCATCTTGCACAATGTCTTCTGCCTTGTCGCCTTTCTTACCTTTCTTTTTCTTGCCTCCACCTTTCTTCTTAGACTTAGTAGGAAGAGCTAACCAGGCTTTACTTTCAGCATCATCTTCTACAGACTTGGTTGGTTTCAGCTCCTGAAGAGGATGAGATGTGATCCTATCGGATCCGTTTGGCATAAGCAGAACTGTGAACTTAATATGGTATCAAGGAAATAGAATATTACTTGTAATTGTAATTATATTCTATTACATTTTCCTAGCTTGTATAGGTATTTTGTACCACTATATAATGTACCCTGAGATCATAAATACAAACACACATTATTACCCTTGTTTTCTACGTAGTATCAGAGCCTAAAATCCTGAAATCCTAAGAAAATATTTTGCCACCGCCACTGCCGTCAAGCCGTGCATCGATCCATGCGCTGCCATCGTCTGCTCCGTTCCACCACTCGCTGATCGCCACCGCCACCGTCTGGCTATGGTAATCCGTGCGCCATCTCTCCTGATCCGATTGGTCTGTGCGTCAAGCCACACGTGCTGATCCTAAAGCTCACGCGCTGATCCTAAAGCTCACGAGCCGCCGCCGGTTGCTACACGTGCTTTTGATCCGTACCTGATTTTGCACGATGTCTGCTTCTAAAGAACATGCTCGTATTGATGTTGCACCTTAGGTTCCGAAGCTTCAGGATATGAGTGGTTATGATTTGATTGGGACTTTACTAAAGCAGTTGCAGTTGCAATCTGGCCCTCGGACTACTGTACCTATTGGTTGTCTATCTACTGATCCTTACTTTATTGGTTATGGCAATGGTTCAGGTCAGCAAATTATGCCAAACATGCTGAAAGGTCAAGAAAATTACATTAAATGGTCAAACGCGATGTGTCGTGCATTCCTTGCTAAGAACAAGATTGGGTTCATTGACGAATCAATTACCAAACTCCCAGGATGGTCATCATGATGATGCTTATTGGTGCTACTCTTGTCTGCTAGATCTTGCAAACCCTGGATCAGGTGTTGAGATCTTCTACAAGCTCGTTTGCCACAGTTAAGGAACTGTGGGATTACCTGAAGGAGTTGAAGGAGAAAGCCAGCGCCGCCAGGAGGGCGGTGCCAGCCTCTTGGCCGATCGCTGCCGCCGTGAACGGAGGATCCGCCATGGCTCTTCCACTCCCATCGCCGTTCATCGGCACCGCCATGTCTCTGCCTGGAAACTTCCTCGTGCAGCATCCCTACCCGGTCTGATTTTGGCACCGGTCTGTCTGATGACCACTGGAGCACGATCACACATTTATTTAATCAGTTCAATTCTCTTATTGTCAATGGGTCAGGTAAGTCTACTTTGCCTTGGATACTTGATTTCGAGCCTCATATCACATGACCAGTGACAAAGGTTCTCTTACTGATATCACTACTGCTGTTGACACTGTAAATGTTGTTCTGCCTGATGGCTCTGTGTCATCTACTACCCAATATGGTTCTATTTGCTTTGGTGCTGTCACTTTTACTCATGTGCTATATATATCTACTTTGTGGTGCAACTTATTATCATGCTCTAGATTGTTATCTGCCTTAAAATGTCTAACTTTGCTTACTAAAAACTATTGCATTTTACAAAAAATCAGTACGAGGAAGTGATTGCCGTGGGTGAACATAAAGGGGGGGTGTTTTAGCTTCATCTGCTGGATAGTTATGATCATCCTCCTATCCCGCAGTTTCATCCGACAGTTGCTTCTGTGTCTTTTTCTTATTTATGGCATCAGCGTCTTCGGCATCCTTTCTCTACGGTGTTGTCTTCTGTCTCTTCTATTGATTTTAGCACTAATAAGACTTATGTTCCTTGCTCGATATGTTATAGAGCAAAACAAACTAGACATAGTTTTCCATTAAGTTCTAAAAATGCTACTGCACTATTTCAATTAATACATTGTAATGTTTGGGGTCCTTATAGAACACTGTCATCTAGTGGTGCATTTTATTTTTTAACTGTAGTTGATGATTATTCCCAAGCTGTTTGGATTTATTTATTAGTAGCTAAGTCAAAGGTAGCTTCTAGATATTTGGAATTTTGTGCCTTGGTGAAGAACCAATGGGGCCGAACCATACTGCGTGTTTGGGATGATAACGGAACTGAGTTTTTGCCTTTGATATCTCATTTTACTACATCTGGGATCATTTTTTAGACATCTATGGTTGATACACCACAACAGAATGGTCGAGTTGAAAGAAAGCATTGTCATCTACTCAATGTGGCGTGTGCCTTATAGTTTCAAGCCAGTCTTCCAGTTGATTTTTGGGGAGAATGTGTTCTTACAGCTGCTTATCTGAATAACCGAACACCGACGAAGCATCTCAATGGTCGTACTCCCTTTGAGTTGCTTTATGGGCAAGCTCCAAATTACTCATCCTTAAGAGTTTTTGGATGCTTATATTTTCCACCTAATGTTCCCAAATATCGTGACAAGTTTGCACCAAGAAGTCGGCATTGTTTGTTTCTTAGTTACCCTGCCGAAAAGAAAAGTTATCGCATTTTTTACCTAGAATCCCGTGTAATCGTTACCAGTCAGGATGCATATATTTTTTAAGACCAGTTCACGTATTCCACAACTCTGACATCGGCATCATCAGAAGATCCCGGTGGTGCCACCACCTCACCACCGGCCTCTTCATCGCCACTACCGGAGTTGTATGGTACATTTCCTCCGCTCCTTCCTCCGGCCACCACTAATCACCCAACTCCGGTATCTGCCATTTTTCCTACACTGGTCACCACCGGTCCTCCACCGCCGGCTGTCTTTGGTCCCCTGCCGCCGGTCTCCGCCGAACGCTACCGGCACTGACCCGCCAGCTCTCACCAGCCTATCCCCGGCGGACGAGGTTCTGTCACCAGATCCCGACCAAAACCACCAAATTCTACTTTCGACCTGGCCAGACGTTGCATCGCCAAGGATTCCACCACCTCAAGCGCCTCATGCGTCGCCGGTGACTGAGTCTTACGCGCCTCACACGCTGCCTGCCCAGCCTTCTTTCGCGGCATCTCCAACTATGGATAATTTCACCCCCAAGTTGCTACCTATCAGACAGATTATTCATTCTCGCCAACCTCCTCCTTGTTTGGTAAATTATGATTTTGATGATTATGCTTGTGCTCTTACTACTGAAGCCACCCCCTCACTACTGCTACATTCACTCATGTGTTGTCACTATCCTTAGGTGTTCTCTATCCTCTTACTGATTATGTAAATTGTGATAATTTTTCTAGTGTGCATTCTAGATTTTTGGGTGCAGTAACATCTAGTGCAGATCCCACTACTTATTCTGAGGCATCACAGCATGCTCATTGGCGAGATGCTATAATTGAAGAGCTTACTGTGCTTAAGCACAATCAGACTTGGACTTTGGCCCCTCTACCTCTGGATAAGAAGGCAATTGGCTACAAATGGGTTTACTGGACGAAGTTTAAGTCAGGTGGTACTATTAAACATCATAAGGCAGGCCTAGTGATTCTCGAGAATCGCCAGGTTGAAGGGATTGATTATACTGAGACATTTTCTCCGGTTGCGAAGATGAGTTTTGTTCGCCTATTCTTATCTGTTACGGTCATTCGTGGTTGGGAACTGCATCTGATAGATTTCCATAATACTTTTCTGCATGGTGATTTGCATGAAGAGGTTTTTATGCGACCCCCACCAAACTATGCCGCTCCTTATGGTCAGGTATGTCGCTTTCATAAATATCTTTATGGTCTTTTCCAGGCTCCTAGAAATAGGTTTGCCAGATTGTCTCAGGATTTACAAGTATTTGGTTTTGTTCAGAGTAAGGCAGATTACTCTTTGTTTGTCTTTTCCTGTGGATCAGTTTCTTTGCATGTTCTGGTTTATATGGATGATTTAGTCATTGATGGTAGCTCTTCTTCACTTATCTCTGAGTTCAAGAAATACTTGAGTTCTTGTTTTCATATGAAAGATCTTGGTTTACTTAAGTATTTCTTGGGCATATAGATTGCTAGAAGACTGGAGGGGATGTTTCTTTCGCAAAGAAAATATGCCTTGGACATTATATCTGATATAGGTTTATCTGCTTCTAAACCGATTGACTTTCTGATGGAGCAACAACATGATTTGGCGCATGTTGAGGGTTCAGCTTACCATGATCCCGAGCAGTACAGGTGTCTGGTTGGGCACTTGATATAAATGACTATCACATGTCCTGAGCTTAGTTATTTAGTTCATACACTTGTGCAATTCATGAAGTCTCCTTGTGTTTCTTACTGGCAAGCTGTAGTTTATGTGTTGCACTACTTGAAGAGTCATCATGGCCAAGGCTTATTTCTCTATTCCACTAGTTCGTTACAATTGACTGCTTACTGTGATTCAGATTGGGTTGCATGCCCAAATTACTCAGCATTCTATTTCCGGATATTTTGTGATGATTGGTGATTCTCCAGTTTCTTGGAAGACTAAAATGCAACCTACAGTTTCTCGGTCTCCCGCTGAAGTGAGTATCGTGCTTTGGTTTTTACCTGTTGTGAGTTGTTATGACTTAAGTCTTTACTGAAAGACTTGGGGGTTATGCACACTTCTCCTATGAGACTGTTTTGTGGCAGTCAATCTGCTCTTCATATTGCAGCAAATCCAATGTTCCATGAACACACAAAGCACATTGAAGTTGATTGTCATTTTGTTCGGGATCTTGTTCAATCTAGCACTATTGTTACTCAGCATATCCGCACGTCAGACCAACATGCGGACTTGTTCATTAAGGCTCTCTGACGTAACCAGTTTCATTCCCTGCTTGGCAAGTTGAACATTTCTGATCCCCATGCTCCAACTTGAGGAGGAGTATTAAGGAATTAGAATATTACTTCTAATTGTAATTATATTCTATTGTCTTTTCCTAGCTTGTATGAGTATTTTGTACCACTATATAATGTATCATGAGATAATGATACAAACACACATTATTACCCTTATTTTCTACATGTGGGCAACCAAATCACCAGGCTTTTCATGCAGAACAGGATATGGCTGCATAAGATCGTAATTAACACATTCAACCAATCCTAACCTAGCTCTCTTTTCTTCCAAATCCCTGGCAGCAGTGGCATAACCAGAAAATTTTGTTAGGGAAGACTGAACGGTGGTGGGCTGTGGCATCGACGTCGGTTGCGGCGGCGACGTCCGGTGGCAGGAGGCGGAGGCGTGAAGTGGAGCTGAGATTGGCCTTCTCTTCCCCATTTTCCCAATCTGAAATTTGATTGAGAAAATGGCCCAATCCTTTTTAAGCCTTAAAACTGTTTTTTTTTGCCTTGCGGCCTTCTTCTCCGAGCTGTCTTGCCGGAAGACGCGCGAACTTGCCAAAAACCGAATCTTTCCACCACAACTACCTTCGGCCGGCGACTCAGGTATGACTGGAGCCCTACCTTGCATACCACTGGTTCTGCACATGCCTGGCAGAAAATGGCATGATAGGGAATTTCTGACCAATCTCACTAAAGATGAATCTTGAGGCTTTCATTTTCAAATTATAACTTTTGTCCACACCTCGCTTGTAAATAGTAGTTTGCTTCTCATCTAACAGCTTTGGTTTTCCTTCGCCAGTGCTGGTAACAATATCAAGTGAATAAACCTCACTCTTCGAACTCAGCATCATCAACTCTCATTTCAGGGCTGGGGACACTCAGCACAACTTTGTTCCCATCAATAACAAATTGCTTAAACTAGTGGCTAAGAACACCCATCCCAGCAGTCATAGGCTGCAGCAACTTTTTGAACAGCATCCGCTACATCTTGGTTCTTCTTTCCTGGACGAACAAGCCTCAACGCGACCTCATCAGCAGCATTAGCAGCCGCGATAACATCTGCAGCCCTACCAGTAACAGGTCCCTCTAGAAGCACATGAGTGTGAGCCATCACAGCAATGAATCCATCGATATGACACCCCATATCAATCTTAACGATATCACCATATTCAAGCTCAGACTCATCACTCGCAAGAGGCGAAACATGGCAGACAGTATTGTCCACAGAAATACTGGTGGGAAATGCAACACACCTCTCAATGTTCTTCTTCTTCGCATTCTTGTACATATTCCCAGTTTTCTCGTTGATAAAGGAGTCTCCCTTTTCACACAAGTCAGTTGAAAATTTTGGCGGCGCTTTTGTACTTAGTGACCACCTCGGCGCTGGAAAGATCCAGCTCGGGGTCCTCTCTCTCGTCGTCCAACATCGTCGTCATCGTCGAGCAAAAACAGAGTTCGGATAAGGGCGGCGGGTGGTGGAGGGAAATGGAAGTTTTGGTTGCGGTTTAGGGTTTTTTCGCTGCTGCAACAGAATGCCGCTATATTGTGGAGTGCATGATTTTTCTGTGACGGAAAATAGGGGCGGAACCAGAAAATTTTTTCAGGGAAGGCTGAAAAATTTTCAGGGTCGGCGTGCCAAGGCATCGGGACGAGGCAGCTTCCGGTGGCGTCGCGGCGGAGACCTGATGGCGGAGGGCTCTCGGCTGAGGAGGGAATTGACGGAGCGAAGAAAGGGTGATAAATATTAATGACATATATTAATCCGCTACTTCGAATTAAAATTTTATCCATAACCTATTAAATATCAAATAGGAAAAATATGTAAATTGATTTATTTTTCATCGATTCAAATTTAATTTAATAAAATATCCCTAATTGATAATTAACAAATGAAAATAAAAAGTTTATAAAATCATATTCATCTAAATTCAATTTAACAAATATCCCTAATTGATAGTTCCATAAACCGATTATGACAAATTGACAATTTCATTGTCACATACAATTATACAAAATAAATCAAACAATTATAATTTCAACTAAATTCCAACTAAATATGCAATTCAACTAAATCAATTTATACAATTCAACTAAACTTCAACAATCATATATAATACAACCATATAAATTCAATTCAACATCCAATCTAAAAATCATGTTCACATTATACATATATTTAAGTTTTGAAGAAATAAATTAAAAAGACAATAAATTATAAACCCTAAAATTAATAAATATGAGCATAAAGAGAAGACTTACCATGGTTTGGAGAGGCGGCGGGACGAGGCAGGCAGGCAGCAGCCGGTGGCGGACGGCGGTGGCGGATGGCGGCGGACGGATCGACGGCGACGGGGCTAAGGCGGAGCGAGGCTATGAGCTGAGGCAGAGGAAGGAGTGCTGACTTGTTGTCTTTCTCGCCTCCAAGCTTATAGAATGGATTAATGTTTGGCTATTGGATTGGGCTCAGCTTTTGGCCCAATCCATTTCTGATTTCATTTTTTTTTCATATTACTTAGTGAAACGACGTCGTTTTACTACTTAGGTATTAAAAAAATAAGGCCAAACGAAACGACGTCGTTTTAGCAAGTATGAGGCGAGCAGGGCTTGGCCCTTGCTGCCGCTGCGCCGGAGACGCGCTCCCGCCTCCTCCTAGCTCAGGCCGCCGATCTAGGTAGGGCTCCAGCCCTACCTAGCGTACCGTTGGTTCCGCCAATGGCGGAAAACTTGAAGTTGTGAGAGAATGTGAAACTTTTTTATTTTGGATGTAGAGGGGGGAGGACGCATTATGGTAATGCATCCTCAAGGGTCCCAGTTTTTTTTTTTCGCAGCACTCTAGGTGCATTTTTTCCCCAGAATTTAAATAGAGGACTCCTTTTTTTATATTTATATCTTTATATTTATATTTATATTTATATTTATATTTTTATATATATGTATATATATTTATTTATATATTGATTTATTTATATTTATATCTATCTTGATATTTATATTTATACATATGTATATATTTGTATTTATATTTTTATATTTTTATATTTATATTTATGTATATATTTATATTTGTCGGGAAATAATTTAGCAAAATGAGTCCTCAAAGCCTAAGAAATTTTATTTTTTTCTGGAAATTATTTAGAGGACTCTATTTTGAAACATAAATATATACATATATATAAATATAAATAAATGTAAATAAAAAAAATATATAAAAATATATACATATACGGATAAATATATAAAAATATATATATACGGATAAATATATATATATATATAAATATATACATAAATATAAATAAATATATATATATATATATGAATATATATATATATGAATATATATATATATAAATATATACATAAATATAAATAAATATATATATATGAATATATATATATATATACATACATGTAAATGTGTGGATGTACATACATGTAAATGTGTGGAAGTACATACATATAATTGTGTGGATGTACATACATGTAAATGTGTGGATGTACATACATATATATAAATATATATATATATATAAATAAATACATATATAAATATAAATATATATACATATATATAAATATAAATATATACACATATATAAATATAAATAAAGATATATATATATATATATATATATATATATATATATATATAAACATATATACAAATATAAAGAAGATATATATATATATATAAATATAAAAAATATATATATATATATATAAATATACATATATAAATATAAAAATATACATAAATATAAATATAAATATAAATAAAGATATATATACAAATATAAATAAAGATAAATATAAATATAAATAAGGATATATATAAATATAAATATATACATATATAAATATAAATAAAGATATATATAAATATAAATGAAGATATATAAATATATATAAATATATATATATATAAATAAAGATATATATAAATATATATACATATAAATAAAGATATATATATATATATATAAATTAAATTAAAAAAATAAAAGCCACATTTTTAGTTTGACCAGATATTTTTAAAAAAAGCCACGTGGCATCACCCCTCTGCGCCACGTGGCATCATCTTCATCAACGCATTTTCACTTGATTTTTTACGGAGGATGCATTATGGTAATGCGTCATCGCCACGTGTCAACCTACCGTGCGTCGTTTGAAAATTTTGACCGAAATTTTTTAAAAAAAAAGTGAGGACGCATAATGCGTCCTCCATAAGCAAATGCTGTTTGTGGCAACTGTAGCGATTCGACCATATATGTCGTTTTCATTCCATCGAAAATCTATTTTACGGTATAGACGCTTATGACCTCCCCCTCTATGCCCTGCGGTAATGATTCCTCGAGCATTACGACCTTTACCACAATGATGCTGTCCATAGATCAAATTGTTTGAGCCACAAACATGTCATTTTCTCTTCGAGTACCTTATTCAAATGGGTACGGCAGACTTTAATAATAGAAAACGAACTTAAACCATTAAGATAGATTTCGTCGTTCTCTTGCAACATGGAAAGATGAAGATTTTAATTTAAATTAGAAAAAATAATGATAAAATTATTAAATTACATAAATTTGATTATAAACTTTATTACTAATAGACGTTATATAGTAATTTTTTAATATTACAACTAAAATATTTTATCTTTTATTATTCTAATTAAATCATATTTTTACATAAATGTATGAAAAGATAATTTTCCCTAAGAATTTGCCATTAAGATAACGTAATATGTGAACCATTGCTCCATTAATCTTCCATGGTGTCTTTTTCGGATTTACGATTGAATCCCGTAAGATGAGTGTATCTGTGTAGTTCCGTAGATGAGAGCATTCATTTCTGAATGCATCTTTAATGTCCTGAGACGTGTTTCAATTTCAGCCTGTAATAGTGACACTGTGATAAAGAAGTCTGATCCTAATTGAGTTCTCCTCCCTCCAACTCCTCTGTTTGGATTAGTGATAATCCATCATGCAGTCCCTAATGTTCTTTTTATTTTGGAATGACCCATCAAAGATTCAAAGGTGATAATTGGGTCATCATTGTTTTGTGTATCTTTGTGAATATCCTGCAGTTGACTCTGGGTTAAGGTTCTTGCCCAGTCTTCCATTTCTTGATTTAGCATTTTTGAATGCATGGATGCTTAAGACTATGGATGAATTCTTAGCTTGTTTGGTGCAATTTGAACATAGCTCAGGAACTTGTTTTTCAAATCCCAAGTAACTACTAGAAAAACCCTCTTTAGCAATGGTTTGTAACAGCTATTATAGAACATCGCTGCTACAAATTTTTGTAGCAGCTATTAATTTTTCTTTGGAGTTGTTAATTTAAAAGCTGCTGCAGTTACAATTACTATAGCAGCTATTTATTGAATAATCGGTTTTAGAGTAAGTTTTTTGGCATCGATGAAAAATCATAGCAACTATTTTCTGTATAACCGCTACTACATTATTTTGGCGGGAAGAAAATCATCTATTATTCGAAAACAAATGCTTTGTTCTCTAGCATAAGCACGTGTTCTTAGAAAATAGCTACTTCATTCTTTAGCATAAACACCAATTATTAGAAAATAATTGCTTCGTTCTTTAGCATTAAATGCTGATGTGATAGATAACTACATTTTGTAGTAGGTTTTACAATAATAGCTGCTACGTAACTCATATAAAAACCTTTGATATTGGCAAAAGATTTGAGTCCATCTCCTGCGAGACTGTCTTACCGTAAAACCAAGGACTATAGTAACAATAGGTAAAGAGCAAATCAAATTCGGAGGTCAAATTATAAATATATTTTTTGGGTGCCATAATGAAAAAATGCAAAATAATGGAGGACCAAACAGTAGATTAGCAAAGAATAAAAAAAAAACGTGTCTTCCTCCTTCACCTTGCTTGCTACCCCGGTGCCGCCTCGCTCTCTGTCATCGCCGTATCTCCTTCTCCGTCGTTGTCAACGCCCGGGATCGGTGGGACTCCATCCCACTGTACTTCGCCTGCCTCGCCGACCACCTGGACGCCGCGCGGATGCTACTGGAGAGCGGCGTCATCTTCGCCGAGCACAACTTCGATGGCGACAGGTGCCACTACGCCGCTGCCATTTTTCTGGCCATCCGTCATCTTTGGCTTCAATTGCTTGGTCACCGACGTCGGGATGCGCTGTGGAGGAAGGATTCGTCATCACCGACGTATTTAATCACTAGGGTTCCGCCATTGAAATCAAGTGGGTCAAAGTCAAAGTCGAATCCGGCGAGGTGAGGTGAGGTTTTGGTTCTGATTGGCGGATGTTACCGGTCGGCGGTGGCTCTACTTCCAGGCTCTATTTCCGATGAGGTGAGGTGCTCTGAATTTTTGTTCGTTGCTCTGGTTCTGGTCAAAATTTGGTGACTGCAACTGTTGCAAGACACAGAGTTCAGCCAAATGTTTGGGCCAGAAGTTTGGGCAGAAATTAGGTCCAAAATTTGGGCCCTAAGACTATAATTCACATTTAAGTGATAAAAATCAAATTAATAATAAATAGTATCAACTAAAAACTTTAAACCATCAAATTAAATAATTATACTAAAATAGACATCAAACTAAAATAGTTAAACATCATATAAAAATTACTAAACATCAAATTACAAAATTAAAATATCAAACTAACATTGTAAAACATTTTATTAAAATAAAATGAAAACATACATTCAACTGTTGTAGCATTTGAAAAAACAATTTTAACGTTCCACTTCTATCCATTGATCTTATTATATTTTTACATGATAATTTTGCAGATGTAAAATTATACGTACCACTTTACATATATTACAGATGAACAAGACATAAAACATCGCACACTGACAACTCAAAATCGAAGGAATTCATAGAATCGTTACTAGCACTACAAATACATATAAAATTAGCATATAAAAGTTGCAAACTTTAATTTGAAGTTTTACGTTAACATGTAAAAATTTCAATCTCCATAACTATCGAACCATCAAACATCATTCATTACAAAAATGTTTAAATGCCCTAAAAAATTGCCAACCTAAAAACTGAAAATTTTCAAATCAAGCTAAAACATCAATAACAATCAATCGCCTTAACACTAACACTAACAATCAACCATCATAACTGAAAAATCAATGTCAAACAATACATCATAAACAATCGAAATTCTATTTTTTCCTGACTTGTTTCACTTCGCATTCGGCTTTTTCACAAACTTGCCTTCTCCAACTAGTTTTGAAGAGGACGACTCTCATACTCTATCAATACAAATATCAAAGGTCGACTATGATTCCCTATTCAAGGGAACACCTTCAAGGCATGGTTCCTCATACCATTTTTTATTATCTCATCAATGACATCTTAGAGCTCTGATATGAAAATATTCCTGTGAAAAAAATATAAAACATCAAATACAGTAATAAAAACATCCATAATTTTAATTTAAATATTACAATAACACACATAACATCACGAATAACTACATGAGAAACATCAAATACAGTATTTCAAAAAATCAATCTGAAAATTTAAAACATCAACAACACACACTAAAATATCAAAACAACAAAACTGAACATCAGTTCTATACTTAAACATGAAAACACCACAAGAATCAAACACTGAAATTAATAACATTACTCCAACACACATAAAAAATACTTAAAACTTAAACATGAAAGATCAAATATAAAACCAAAAACATCAACAACAGTATTTAAAACATCACAGCTAAAAAAAAGAAAACTCACAGTTCCCACTTCCTTCTCAATGCAGCAACAGTGGGTATGTGCTCTTAGATATCTAAGAAACTGCGACAACAACACAAAAATTAGCACAAACAGTAGCAAAACTCCAAAATATCACACACACAATAAAAGCAACAAAACTGAACATCAATTGCACACTTAAAATACTACAAGCATCAAATATTAATATTAAATCAACACACCAACACAGATACACAGTACTTAAAATGTAAACATAAAAGATCAAATATAAAACCTTTAACATCAACAACAGTATATAAAAAGTCACGTCTGCAAAAGAATAAAATTTACAGATCATCTTTCATTCTCAATTGTAGCAACAGTAGGCAAGCATTCATACACATCTAAGAAACAACAACACCACAAAAATTAGCACAAATCGTAACGAAACCCTATGATATCCCACACACAATCAAAGCAACAAAACTAAACATCAATTGCACACTTAAAACACTACAAGTATCAAATACTGAAATTAAGTCATCACACCAACATAGATAAACAGTACTTAAAACCTAAACATGAAAGATCAAACATAAATCTTGAAAGATCAACAACAGTACTTAAAACATCACATCTGCAAAATAATAAATTTTATCGATCCTCTTTCCTTGTCGATTGCAGCAATAGTGGGCAAGCATTCTTAGACATCTAAGAAACACCAACAACACAAAAATTAGCACAAATCGTAACAAAACCCTAAGATATAACACAAAATCAAAGCTCAGCATCAATTGCACACTTAAGCATGAAAACACCACAAGTATCAACTGCTGAAATTAAAACATCACACCAACACAGGTTATAGTGCTTAAAGCCTAAAACCCCAAACTTCACACTGAAAACAAGAAACATTAATGCCTGTACCTAAAACATCACGACCTAAAATTAAGAACACTTACAAATCCTCCTTCCTTATCGATTTCAGCAGCATTGATGCAAATCTCCTTAGACATCTAGCAAATAGTAGCAGCAACACAAATATTAGCACAAATCCGTAGGAGCAACTCACAAAAAAGAGAAATCTCCAAATATTAACACAGTGAACAACATTAACCCTAGAAAATCACATGAACCAAAAAAGAAACAAAAACAAAAAAACATGCATAAAAACCCGGAGTAAAGACATAACTTTCGAAGATAAACATGAAAGGAAGGTTGTATTGTGTTAGGCTGTCGGAAACCGAAGCTAAAATTGGAAAATTCGCCAGAAATTTGGCGGAGAATGAAGCGAATCTTCCTTGAGTCACTGTGTTCTTCCCTGTGCAAGAAACATTGAAGAAAATGGAGAAAGGGAATGGTTGAATTGAAGGAAAATGGAAGAGAAATGGAGTGAAGAGAGAACAAGGATGAGATTGCGCTGGAGAAGAAAGAAGGGGAGAGAGAATACGTGAGAAAATAATGGAAGAAGACGAGGAAATAGTGATATTTATACTTGGACTTAAATATAAATTATTGAAATTACACATCCAACCCCTGAACTTTTAAAACTTCAATGTGAAACCCCATGCTATATTTTTAACAATTTTAATCCCTGGTCTCGCTGCAAGATCGTCTCGCACTAGACTTTGTCAAAAGATTAAAGAGGGTTTGCACTCATGAGACCTTCCTACCATTTTCATTGCTACAGGGATGTAGAATACTCCCTCCATCCCAGCTATTTTTGCACTTGTCACTATTCATTTAGTCAAACTTCGTCACTTAAATCTCAAGTAATGCATAAAATAATATATTATCATATGTGATATCATTAGAATCCTGTTAACATCTATTTTTATTATATTATTTTTCATCATTTTTAAATATGCACAATTATATATATTAATGGTCAAAATTTATTTTGTTCAATGTGAAAGAGTCAAAATTTGCAGAAATAGCTGGGACGGAGGGAGTATAACATTCAATGCCATTTGTAAGGATTATTTAGAGGTAAATTACATTACTTTGATTATGAAAACTGGCACCGGTAATCATATCGATGCTCGATACATAGAAAGTTTTCCAACATTTACCAGTTGGTATAGGAAAAAAAAGTTTTGAAAAATGGGTTTAAGATATGAGTTACTCTAGAACATGTACTAGCATTTTAAAATATTTCACCAAAAAGTTCATTTATTTATTATATCTATATTTAGGAAAGAATAACATAAATCACGTATAATGGAGCAATGGATAATAGGGTAACACAATTTGGGCCACAATATAAATTTCCAAGACTGTGTAGAAGTAATCAATGTTGACTTTCAAGGCCATTTTGTTCACCCGTACAAGCCCAAATTGCAAATTTGCAATCGTATATTATTAAAATGTATTTTGGTATTACCAATTTTGTGATTCGACAACTCCAACTTTCTTGGAGGGACCAAAGTGCAAAAAGTAAAAACTTTACTCGTAACTCCATATTGAAATCCGCTCAAACGTGATGCTACCTTACACACCCTCATTGTATTTTGAAAGTCTATAACATAGTATTTATCAATAGTCAACATAGCTATAATCTTTTCCGATTTCCCTTTCTTACTTCTAAATAACCAACTCTAAGTTACTTTAGAACATGTACTAGTATTTTTCAACATATCACAAAAAAAAATCATCTATTTAACATTTCTATGCAAGAATAACAAAAATCATGTATTTTGGAGCAATGGATTATAGGATAACACAATTTTGGACCATAGTGTACTTTTTAAAGACTGTGTAGAAGTAATCAATGTTGACTTTTGAGGCCATTTCGTTCACCTATACATGCCCAAATTGTAAATTCGCAATCGTATATTGTTGAATTTCACTTTGGTGTTGCCAATTTCATAGTTCGACAACTCCAACTTTCTTGGAGGTACTTTAGTGCAAAAAGTATAAACTTTACTCGTAACTCAATATTGAAATCCGTTCGAATGTGATGCTACCTTATACAACCCCATTGTATTTTCCAATTCCGTAATATAGTAATTATCAATAATCATGCAAAAAATATATATGTAATCTTTTCTGATTTCACTTTCTTACTTTTAAGTAACCAACTCTAAGTTACTCTAGAATGTGTACTAGCGCTTTCCAAAATTTCACCAAAAAAATCATTTATTTAAGACCCTTTTATTCACCCGTACATGCCCAAATGCAAAGTCACAATCTTAGATTATTGAATTGCATTTTGGTGTCGCCAATTTTGTTATTCGACAACTCCAACTTTCTTGGAAGGACCTAAGTGAAAAGAGTACAAAATTTACTCGTAACTCCATATTGAAATCCCCTCAAACGTGATGCTACCCTGTACAACCGCATTGTATTTTCCAAGTCCGTAAAATAGTATTCATCAATAATCATGCAAAAGAAAATACTTGTAATCTTTTCCGATTTCCCTTTCTTACTTCTAAGTAACCAACACTAAGTTACTCTAGAACATGTACTAGCGCTTTCCAACATTTTACCCAAAAAATTATTTATTTTCAATTTTTGTATTTACAAGAATAACAAAAATCGTGTATTTGAGAGAGGGGGATATTATCGTATCAAAATCTACTCTCGGGCATGTGAATAAATCCAAAAGAAATTGAATTAAGGCGGGATCGTGATGAACAGAATGATGAGCACAATTGTCAAGTTGTTCATCGATCTGTTCTCTCCCATTCCCCAAGATTTCTATCATCGATAACGGTCACTTTCAACCGGAACCCCCACCGGTTATTCCATCGGAACCCACGCCGGTTACTCCATCGAAACCCTCACCGGTTAGCTCACTTCTTCTATCACCCCAATGGCTGATCCGCTCCCTATTGGTGGAACAAAAAGCCTCACACTGCCCTAAAAACTAAATCACCCCCTCTGTCTGCAACTTTACCCAACAATCCTAACCTAATCCCCCAAAATAGATTTCTATGGAGATATAGCATGCATGTATTCCAATAAAGAACTCTTAATCTCTCTTCGATTCAAGCTATTTGGAAAGCTCTAGAAGTCTTTATTAAAATGGATGAAGCTACCCTAGCTTTAACTAAACCATCTGCCATCAAAATTTGTGTGGAGATTGATATACTGAAACCTCTAAAGCATTCCATTAGGCTAGGTTTTTTAGGCAATGACAATAGATATGATGTTAATTATGAAGATGTCCCTGCTTATTGTTCAGCCTGCTCCAAATATGACATTCCCCTAGCCAATGCAGAACTCTTAATCCCGCAAAATGGAATCCTAAGGGCAAACAATTCACAGAACCTCCAACCGGGATCACGGGAACAAGTACTGAAAGAAATGCACAAAAACCAGGTCAGGCTAACACTATGTTTCTCCATCAAGTTGCTATCACCAACCCTGAGACCAACCCCAGTAACTATAAGCCCATAAAGGCCAACCTTAAAACTGATCCCATTGCTTCTTCCACTGAACAACTAGCCATATTCTCTAAGGATCACTTAGTACCTTTGGAGAAGGACTCCACCCCAAGGTTCAAACAATATGCAAAAGATGACTATCATATCACAACAGGTAAAAATGATCAGGATGATTACTGTTAGGTTAATTCTAATGCCCCTGCTTCCATTGTTAGACAGGTAAACAACATATTCAGTGTGCTTGTCAACTTAGATCAAGATACTCAAAATATGGATAAGGATGACATACAAGGAGACCAGTTTTCAGTAGCTAATCAGGAGAACAGTCTAGAACATCAACAATCCCTTCCTCCTTTCAATCTGGATACTGAATCAGCCACAAAATCTCACCAACCTGAGATACAGGTAAGTGTATCACAGGTACTAAGTGACACTTCACACCATATCTAAATCATAAGGCTAAAGCTGAAAATTTGAAAAGCAAAAAGATGGGTTATCTGTTACAAATAATTAAGATGATGTTAAGATCATCTACAAAAAAAAGATCTAAAACTAATTTAGATGTCTAATACACCCAATGGACTTAGATATCTTTTTTGGAATCTTAGAGGAATGGACACATCTATGATAAGATTGGAAAATTTGATTAAAAGATACCATTTTAGTCTGATATGCCTGATTGAACTAATGCATAGTAATCTGTAATGTGTTGCTTACATGAAGGAACTGAGATTTACATATTATATGCACTCAGATAATGCAAAAAAATCTGGATTATTTGGCATGACTGTTTACAGGTTGCTTTAAAAGTAAATCATGAACAATTCATGTATGTTAATACTAATATGAATATATCCATGGATGCTATTTTCATATATGGTCATACTAATAAGATAGGAAGGAGAGATATGTGGAATGACATTCAAAACTTCAATACTGATGGTGTCATATTGATAGGTGATTTCAACACTATTGCCTCAATTAATGAGATAAGGGACCAGCTACCCCAAACCTTGGCAGCATAACATACTTTAATAATTTCATTCACTCTAACATGCTTCAGGAAATCAAAATTGTGGTTTATTTATTTACATGGTCTATTTTAAGACTTAGAAAACCTACTATACAGAGACTGGATAGAGGCTTAGATTCTTTAACATGGCACCAAATATTCCCTGGATCGTCAATCCAGGTCCTAAACAAACAGTCATCTGACCACACTACCACAGAGACCCCCCTCTGGCACCAGTTTTTTAACACCGGTTTTTAAAACTGGTGCAAATAATGTATTAGCACCAGTTTATTTTTTTAGCACCGGTTGTAACATCGGTGTTGGTTTAGCACTAGTTAAAAATATTGTAGCACTGGTTATTTAAATAGAAACCGGTGTTATTTTTACTACGGTCGGAAAACTGGTGCTAGAATTGATGAAAACCGGTGACAGATTTAAACCGGTCAAGAAACCGGTGCTAAAAATAACTATAACTGGTGTTATATCTGCACCGGTTTGAATACCGGTGCAAGAAAATCCTAGAAAACCGGTGTGAGGTTTGTATTTGGCACAGGTTATGGAAACCGGTGTTATGGAAATATATAAACCGGTGCTAAATGAATTCGTGGAAAAAAATGGGAAAAGCGGCACCGTTTGATTTAGCACCGGATAAAAACCGGTGCTAATAGGGAAAATGGCACCGGTTTTACGTACTATTTACAAAAACCGGTGCTAAATCGAGCATTTAATGCTCCGAACTTACCCTCTTAAATTAGATCTGAACTTGAAATTTCCTTATCCATTAATTGATGGTAGATATTTTGGGAAGGTGTGCAATAACTCAAACAAATGAAGACCCATGGAAGTAAGTATACATTAATTTTTTGAAATTTCAATCAAATAGAACCATAAATGCATGATTGGAGATAGTTTTTTCGTATTTATTAATGGTTTCTATATGCCTAGCTTATGTTGGTTGAGTATCATATTGTGAGAGTGTAAATTAATGAGTGTTGATGTGAACATGTTTGTGTTTGTTTTGGTAGATGGTATATATATTTATATGTATACCGAGAACATTAAGTTGATCGATTCACATACATATACACGGACATGACATGTTTAGTATTGTGTAGCAAAAAGACCGTGTTCATTTTTCGTATGTTTGACCAATGAAAATTTGTGTAATTGTTTGCTATGTGTAGTTTAGATACAATGGACCGAGAATCAATGTTTTTGTGGAGGGAAAAAATGGTTAGCTGTCCAAGTGTAGCTAGAGGGAGTGGTGAACATATTGCATTTATTGATTTGTTTCTTGATTATGCCTTTGGTCTGGAGGAGAGGATACTGTGTCCATGCAAAAGATGCTTGTGTCGTGAACGGTTTGATGAACGTGGGGTTGTTAGATTTCACTTGTTGAAGAACGGAGTTGACGGAGGTTACATTGTATGGACATTTCATGGAGAGGTTGAGCAAGGACATAATGGTGGTTTTGACAAGGTAGATGGAAACAAATGTACAGTTGATGGTATGTTCGATGACATTGTGAGAGATTTTGAGGGAAAGCCTACAATGTTGAGTGCTTTGCTCGATGAGAAAGAGAAGCTATTGTATTCAGGATGTAAAAGTAAAGATACCATAATTTATTTTTTTATGGAGGTTTTCAATTTGAAAGCTACAAGTTCTTGGAGTGATGCAAGTGTGAATTCACTCCTAAAGCTTCAGAAGGATAAGTTTCCGGAAGGGAATGGTATTCCGAAAAAATTTTACGAGGCCAAGAAAATATTGTGTCCACTTGGTTTGGAATACAAGAAAATACACTTATGTCCAAATGATTGTGTGTTGTATGACGGTGATTTGAAATACGCGGTTGAATGTCCCGTGTGCAAATATGGAAGATATAAGGGTGTGACGAATGATGATGATGGGTGTTTGCCTAAGAAGAAGAAGAAGGTCCCATTGAAGTGTATGTGGTATCTTCCTACAATTCCTAGGTTGAAGAGGTTATTCGCAAATTCAGAAGATGCAAAGAACTTGCAATGGCATGGAGAGCGTGAAAGACGAAGTGACGACAAGATAAGACATCCGGTAGACGGTGAACAATGGAGAAATTTTGACAAGCGATATCCTTCCTTTGGTTCGGAGGTTAGAAATCTACGCCTTGCATTATTTACTGATGGGATGAATCCATTTGGTAATATGTCATCGAAGCATAGTTCGTGGCCCGTGATGTTGGTTATATATAATTTGCCCCCATATTTGTGCATTAAACGTAAATATGTTATGATGCCTATGTTAATCTCCGGTCCTAGAAAACCTGGGAATGATGTTGATGTGTATTTGAGACCATTGGTCGATGATTTGAAGATATTGTGGGAAGAGAAAGGGGTGTTGGTATATGATGGCCACATGAATGTGGAGTTTCATCTTCGTGCCATGCTTTTTTGTACAATCAATGATTTTCCAGCCTATGGAAATTTGTCGGGGTACGTTGTGAAGGGGCACAAAGCATGTCCCATTTGTGAGGAGAAGACTGAATTCAAACAGCTAAGACATGGAAGAAAGACAGTATATCTTGGCTATAGGAAATGGCTCCAAGGAAACCATAAATACCGGGATGATGTGGTCAATTTTGTTGGTGGGAAAGAACGAAGGAAATCCCCTACACCACTAACTGGTGTGCAGATTCACAGTAAGGTTAAGAAATTAAGAGTGGTGTTGGGAAAGTACAAAGGCAGGGACAAAATACAGTGTGATGGTCCATGGAAGAAAAGGTCAATATTTTTTGATCTACCATACTGGGAGCATCTTGAGGTTAGGCATTGCCTAGACGTGATGCATATTGAGAAAAATGTTTGTGAAAGTTTGATAGGCACCCTCTTGAATATTCCTTGGAAGACGAAAGATTGTTTGAATGCCCGGTTAGACCTGGTTGATTTGGGAATCAGAAATGACCTCGCCCCAGAAGTGAAGGGTAAAAGGACGTACTTGCCCCCTGCACCTTGTACCTTGTCTAAGGAGGAGAGAATCTCAGTTTGTGATAGTTTGAAATCAGTGAAGGTTCCCATTGGTTATTCATCGAACGTCAGTCAGTTAGTTACGAAGGATTGTCGGATGATGGGGTTGAAATCTCATGATTGTCATGTTTTAATTCAGCAACTGTTACCTATTGCTATTCGTGGGGTAATGGAGACTGACGTAAGGCACTCAATCACTAGACTTTGTATATTTTTTGCTTCCATATGCCGAAAGTCTATTGACCGGGACCATCTGGATGTCCTACAAAAAGATGTTGTTGTACTGTGCAAGTTGGAAATGTATTTCCCTCCATCCTTTTTTGATATAATGGTTCACTTGGTTGTTCATCTAGTGTGGGAGGTAAAGATATGTGGTCCAGTTGGTATGCGTTGGATGCATCCTTTCGAGCGTCACATGAAAGTCCTTAAGGGGTACATGAAATGTATGAGTCGGCCGGATGCTAGTATTGTTGAGAGGTATGTTACCGAAGAAGTGATTGAATTTTTCTCTAGCTTTTTGCATGGACACCAAAAATGTGGTGTGACCCTGAATCGACATGTTGGTCGGAAGGGGGCAAGTCGAGGTCGAGGGGAACGTTATTTACTCCATTGAATAGTGATCTGATGTCAGTTCATTTGTATGTGTTGAGGAATTGTTTGGAGACTACTGCTTATGTGACCGAGTACCTTAATTCGATCACAGAGTGTCCTCCCACATGGCCCCCTAATAAAGTTCAGTTGGAGAACAATGACAAGTTTGTGAATTGGTTATATGATCGATGCAATGTTGCTAATTACAACCCAAAAATTAGGGCATTTGCAAGGAAGCCTAACTGCACGGTTTTGAGATATTCCGGATATGACATGAACTATTTTTGTTTCGCTACTAGGGACCAAGATTTGAAGAGCATGACACAAAATAGTGGGGTATACATTGAGTCGGAGACTATGTGGCAAGCAAGTAAGAAAGATAATAAACCAGTCCTAGCTGTGATGTCGTTCTATGGTGTTATTGATGAGATTTGGGAGCTTGACTATGGGGAATTCAAGATTTCGGTATTCAAGTGCCAATGGTGCGATAACACAACTGGGGTTCGAACTGATAACCCAATGGGATTTACCTTTGTTGACCCGACTAGTGTGGCATATGATAATGATCAGTTTATTTTGGCCGAACAAGCAAGACAAGTTTTCTACGTAAATGACCCGTGCAATGAAGGTTGGTCTGTTGTGGTACAAGGTAGGAAATTCTCTTTCCGCGATGAAATTGATTTTGAAGTTACAAGTGAAAGGTTAGAGTTCCCCTCTATTTCCCCTCTACCTAGTGACAATGGGATTGAGGCGGGAGCAATATGGAGGAAACACAGAGATGGCATTTGGGTAGATGTCGATGGCCGAGAACTTCAAGATGGTCAATCCAAGAAGATGAAGTTGGTTGCAGACTAGCGAGGGTCGATCAATGTTGTCGAATATAAATTTTATTTACTTTTTGTACTTTGTTGTGTTTTGTACCCCTGGAAACTATTCTACAACTATCTTCCAAGTTGTCACCATTTCGAGAAGGTCTGTCCGCTGCAGCGCATTGCAGCGGTTTTGGTAAAGCCTTGTAAAAAATTGCCTTCCTTTTCCTATGGTAGGTTCTGCCAGCTGCAGCGCGCTGTAGCTCTATTGGTTCAGCGTGCTGCAACAATTTCACACACACATGAATCTGGAACGAATAGCTCATGCAGCTCGTCTAAGACATTCCAAAATCCAAAATACAGCACGAATACAACACGAATACACTTGGTTTGGAATGCGGCATGAATATGTTATGTGACTTGAAAAGTGACATTCCAAAATCACATCCTAATAGTAGCAATGAAGTAGCAATATATGTTTTGCAAGCAAAAAATTGTACGAGTCAAACATCCAAATTAAACTAGCAAATGAAACAACCTGATATAATGAAGATGTGAGCTCAATGTAGGTAGTCATTTCCTGCGCGCCCTCTTCTCCACCGTGTTGGACCCTGGCAAATCTAAGGTAGGGATTGGACCCAATTCCTTGATTCTCTCTCCACACACGGCAGTGAGGATCTTCCCAACCTGCGATGTCCAGCGCACCAAATGATCCACCTTCAGTTGCAATGCTGTGATGTCCCCATCCGAGTTCTCATTCGATGATTTACTTGTTGCCACCCTAGATGACTCAGCAACGTTCTTCTTCTTCGAGAATATTAGAATGTTTATCGGGAGCTTTGGCATCATTGTGACATCATCATCTTTGAATCTGCAACCTTCTTCCACGCATATTGCATTGATGAGTGAGAACAAGCCTATGCAATTATGGGCATTGACACAATCCCAAATGTATGCCATTATTGTACCCCCAACATCGATGCTCATGTTCTTCTTTATCTTGTAGAGCAGCAGCATAAGGGACCGATGAACCTCACTATTCATTTTCACAGGGAGTAGCCAGGCAGCTATGAAACTGTACCACACGTTCATGTCTTCAGTCAAGTACTTTTTATCAATACTGGACCATTCTTGTGGTAGATTCCAGATCACTACATCACTGTCATCACAGATTTCCGTGATGATGTCTTCCCATGAAGCTTGTTGAGCAGCAGAGTCAGCGGATTCGTATAAACTCAAGGGCTTGGGTGGGATCTTGTAGAACCTGTTGATCACATCCAAAGCCAACTCAACCAAATGACCACGGAGGAAAACACTCGGAGAATTCTTGTACTTTATGAGCGACAAGTATTCACATGCCATGGTTTGGTTTGCACGAGGCGGTTGTGAGACGAAGCCCTCCCAGCCGTGCTCCTTCACATAGTCCTTGAAGGGCTTTTTCGGTCTTATCCCTCTCTTAAGTATGGGGCCCCTCGAAATGAATTCTTTGTAGACAGTTATATGCTCAGTACAGTCCGTCTCTGCGGCTGGTATTGGGACATTCGACGGAACAATCTGAGACCCGTGCTCTCCATCCTCCATCTCGACCACTTTGACCTTTTTCCTCGAATTCTGACTGTTGTTCCTCTGCTTGGCTGCATTTTTTGGGGGGCCATGCCTATCAAACTAAATGTGTTATGGTACGAATTGCGCTATGAAAATGTTAACACAACCCACAAGATTAACGGGTGGTCAGAATAGACAAAGGGAAATAAGAAATCTTTGTGGTCAAAATATGAACGGAAGCAGGAAAGAATCATACACTAGAATAACCTGACATGAAAAGTTCCTACCAAGAATACACAAACAGCTTTCAGAACAGAGTACAGAATCACCTTATTCTAATTGAAGCATTTTTTCCCAAGGTTTGAATATGGAATAATGTTTATTCACAATTAATCCCAATTCAGATAATATAAGCAGAAGCAAAATAATTTAACTAGATTGACATTCTATAAATCCTAGTACGAATAAATACGCCATCCAGAATAACCTGACATGAACAGTCAGGTTTGTACACAATTATTCACCATTTATGAAAACAAGAGCACAATGAGGTTCATCACAATGAGGCATTATCACGAAATCAATCCTTGAGCCTGAAAAAATTGTCAACAAACCCTAGGAAAATAATCCGCATACCTAATTCGGAGTACGGGTTGTTGACGATTGGTGTTTGTGGTGTGGACGAAGATGGTCGGACAGGGCTTGGCCGATGAAGCTTTGCGGATGGAGAAGTGGACGGCGGAGGGAGCACGGTACGGCGAAGGGAACAGAGGACTCAGGAGGGAGCAGGGGATGGCGTCGGGAGAAGGGGATGGCAGAGGGAGCAGGGGACGGTGGAGGGAGCAGGGGATGACGGAGGGAGCAGGGGACGATGGAGGGAGCAGGGGACGGCGGAGAAAGGGGCTTGGGAACGGCGGAGGAAGGAGTTTGGGAGAGTAGAGGTTCTAAGGGCACGAACTAATAGTTCAAACACATTATATCAATTGGGCTTCAGTTTACAGTCCTTTGGGCTGAATTTTACCACAATTGAATAGTAAGTTTTAGACCCATTTGGGTTGAATTTTACTCCCAATTAGGTCGAACTGAACAAAGATATGGGTTGAAAAATGTTATCGATACGAAGAGGCACGATTTGAGGCTCGAGAGCTTATCTAGTGTGGGGGTGAAAACGAGGGTCGCGAGTCTATGTATTTTTCACGATCCTGAATGAGTCGATGTATTTTTTGTAAGTGAATATTGTAATGCTGACAGGAATGTGTAAGGAAAAATTGGGTGATGGAAATCGAGGGGAACTTTGGCTTAGTCAGTCATGGTCACGAAAGAAGATAGGAGTTTGGTTGAATCCGGAAAAGTCATGGTTACCAAGCTCGAGTTCTACGCATATTATGTTTCCTTATTGTACTTTATCGGGGGTTTGCTATTCCAGATTTGGATGATCTCCATTACTTCCAAGGCTTAGTAGTGTCACCCACTTCCTCGGGTCTGGCTTCTCGGGCCATGGCTCGATACGGAAGGATATGCAGTATGTTTTTGTTGAATTCTTATTCGTTGGAGTGCCACGGAGCAATCTCGCGACTCTCAATCCAGCACTGTTTACGAGTATCGAGCCCTTGCCAACAATGACTCAGAGATGGTCTAGTTGACCCATTCTCATTGCGACCTTAGTCTTCCGCTAGAGAGATCCAAATTGTTGATATCTAACAACAATAGTGCCAGTGTTATTCCATCACCTCATTCTACTATATATATTTCTGTCAGCTACACGTCAGTAACTAACCCACCGTACATCTTATCCATCAGTAAATAACCTTTTCGCTATAAGCAGACTTTTCCCCCGTAAGTAGTTTCAATGGATATATAAACAATAATAGATATATGACATTATTGGAGATATATAGACAATAATATTATCATATGTTATATGGTTCGATTCGTCGTAACATGTAGTTTATGAAAAGTAACTCTTCATATGCCATACTTATACATACTTAACCCATATTAACGAATAGGCAAGTTTCTTTATGAGCGTGAAATTCTCTTTCAAACCATTTAATTTGGGACGGAGGGAGTATAAGATTTTAAAGATTTTACGATCGTTTCCAGGTCCTGGGGAATCTAATACATATCCCTCCCATTCGTATGGATTAATGTTTTTTAAATAAACCATTTGAAATTATAAGACACCAAAATGTGCCAACAATGCAGCATTTTCCTTCCCTCCAAAAGTTTCCCTCTTCCCTCCATAACCAATACCCTCAATTTTCGTACCCTTCCCTCCCCCAACACATTGAACTGAGTTCGCTCTGCCCACCACATCCCTAACACCAAATTTCCCCTCTTTCCACCATAACCTCGTGCCGATTTCCCCCAAAATTAGTGTCCCTCCCTTCACCATTTATGTCAGGCTTCAACTTCCCAGTCTTGGTCACCAACCAAATACCCCAAATTGGTCGACATTCTGCTCCACAATTTTTGTCGCCAGGTCGGAATCTTCACAGTGAAGGTGGTAAACAAGCCGGCCAGCTCTTGACGAAATAAGGTATGACCGATTGGTAGTGTGGTTGTTGTGAGCTTGTGTTGCCATTTCTTGGTATACTAGTGTGGGTGTTGTTTCATGCTCATAGATGATATGTTTGCTAGTAATGTCATACTTTTTGCCTACCCACATGCCCCCTATACGAATTTGTTAAACCCTGTTTTTGCCCCCATACAATATGTTCTCGGTTGGATTTTAGTGAAAATCCGCAAATGGCTGTGTTGGAGTAAGATTTTCTTATGTTTCATTTACTCATGCAAGAGATTCAATGGCAAAGCCGAGGAAGAAATTGTTTGACTCTGGCGGTAGAAAAGCTGTTGACGATAATTGTGTTACCCCTCCAAAGGTGGCCAACTGTGATGACAATAGTGGGGAAGAGGCTGATGCTCGGGAATATAGCTCGGGATCAGAGAAGTAGAAGAAGAAACTATGATAAAAGAAGACATGAGTGGGACCTTCGACAAGTTTGAGATTGAAGAGTATTGCAAGCACAGAGGCACTGCCACATGCAAGTCCGTGTTGCTTGCGAAACAAAAGAAGCCTCTCAAAATATTCTTCGATGATGACTTCAAACCCCTAGTTATGCACAGCCGATGGTCGATGTATGTTGGCTATGCCTTCCGACGAAGAATCCGCTTCAGGACATGGCATAATTGGAGACCAGTCCCAGACCATGTGAAGAAGGATGCATGGGAAGACATTCTCGTAAGTGTGTCCTAATTCTCCATTGTTCATGTCAACTTCGTTACATTTCCCGCTGACAACATGTCTCCTTGTCCTCCAGATTAGCTGGGATATACAAACCAAAATGACTTTCAATGAGATGAATAAGTTCCGAAATAAATGGACAATTTATGCAGGAGAGAAGTGGAGGAATTGGAAGACTAAGGTGGCGCACAAGTACATTGTGAAAAAAAAATGGGTTCTTGTGCATGGAGAGACTATCGCTGGATGGACAAAAATGAGTGGGAGCTATTTGTGAAACACAGATCAACCCCTGAATTCAAGGTAATTCCTTCAATATTGTTAATCTCTACTGTTTACGATGTGAATAGTTTACAAACTGATGTCCAAATAGGCGGTAAGTGACGCAGTAAAATTAAGCGCCTCACAGAAGGAGTACATCCATCACACGGGCAGTGGAGGGAACTGTAGGGTTGCAATAGAACTCGAGAAGAGGAAAAGAAAGGCTAAAATTGACAAGCTTCTGGATGAAGGTCAGAGTGTAGAAGAAGCAGAGGCTTTAGTTTAAATCATGGATTTCAAACCGAACCGCTCGGAAGTGTTTCTTGCGGCTAACTGGGACAAGAAATTATTAACCTACACCAACGACTCTGTCCGAAGAGCAGCCCCCACTATTGTGAGCATAATTCATAATTGAATCTATCTCTATTGATATTCTTAGATGTTATCCCGATCATATGGCTAATATTAGCTTTGTTTTGTAGAAAAACCTTTTGGATAAGAAGCAAAAGGGAGATTTGGTTATACATGGAAAGAAGATATTCTAGTTCAAGCAACGGGTAAGAAGGATCATAAAGGGTCGTTGGAGAGGTTACTCCGCAACCTCTAAGGTGAACGAGGCCCTACCACATATGGTTGTCACCTGTTATGCATCTAGTTAATGTGGGAGCACAAACACAAAACCATCTGAGGAAATTTCAAATTCAAACAGACTACCAACAGATGTCATCGAGCTCAAGGAAACATTTGTTGCTTTACTTGAGGCCCAAATAAATTATCTAGCTGGACAATTGGGTAAAGCTATTCCCCCACACTTGGATGCCCGTAATTTCCTTGCTACATCTTGCACCCCCATGAATAAGGACAACCGAGTATTCATTCCTTCAACATCGGGATGTAGTGACCCACAAGGAACTGTAGCGGATGACAAGGTAGTCTATACCGTAAACTGCAATCGTTTTTGTTCCTTTCTTCCTATGTGATTTGTAGTATCTGGATTTCCATTTCCTATCGCATTGATGTTGTGGGGATTCAGTGACTACTATCACATTGATGTTATCGGTAATTATATCTTCAACTTTGTATTTCCCCCATAAACCGAGGAACTGTCTCTTCGCCAATGTAATTATGTTTCATGACAGTTCGTTGCTGATGAACGCTGGAAGCTGCAGTGCGGTGTAGCTCTCAGTCTCCGCTGGGCACTGAAAGCTGCAGCGCACTGCAGCCTTCAGCAGCTACATGTACAACTCATTACTTCTTATAATCTATCGCTTGCACTTCCAACATTATTTTCTTTCCTTTAATAGAGAATACTTAGTCATTGTCCAACCGATGTATTTACCCAATCTCTAAGTTCTTCTCTCAGAAAGGAAAAAAGTGCTGGCTATATGTTTTGAACCATAATGGAGAAAGGGACGTAGCTGCATTTGGTATCGTCTTTCCAAAGGATGCGGAAACTGACTTACCCATCAAGTGGGAGCGAGTAAATCTAAAAGGACCTGTGATCATTCCAAAGGCACCTTTGCCGATTGAACACAAAGAATTTGAGTTTGTCACTCAGGCCATTGGATATAACATTTTATGGTCGGGAAAGCTGATAAGTGTCATTGAGCAACAGGATGATGAGGTGTGACATTTGTATTCCTCTTCTTATCGGTGCTCATATATATCTTTCTAGATATTTCAATAACATGATATGTTATTCATCTACTAACGTAGCAGAATGAGCAGCAACCGCCTCCCCAAGAATTGGTAGTTGACAAAATTGGAAGTCCTCAAACAAACCTCACACCAGTGGCTAAGGAAGATACTCCTCATGGAGAGGTGGCTGCTCGATCGGTAAAAGGAGAGGTACATACCCCTAGAGTATTTCATTCCGACTGATTTTTTGCTATGCATCACTAAAATTTTATCCATTAGCAACTTCCAAAAGGAAAGACTACATCACCGGAGAATGGGCAACCAAATCCTCCCTCTTCGATTTCTCTGCAATACATATTTGTGAGAACTCATTTCAGCCTTTACATTATCATGCACTACTAAATCACATACAAATACTGTTCAACTAACATTATTAGATTCTCAATGTAATGATTAGGGAGCCATGGAAGTCCAAGAATGCATCGCTGCTATTCAATAGATTAATGATGCTTTACGGCTATCTTCACAAATATGTGGACCAAACAAAGTCTGCCGCATCAATTTCAACGCAAAGGTGTTTGGATCAGAAGAAGTCTACACAGCCATATTTACTGACAAGATAAGACTGTTCATGAACAGCTTGGACGCAGAGGATGAAATGGAGTGGATCAGTGGGTGCCAACTTGATATATGGGCATCGTAAGAAGTGCATGCTTTCATTATCCATAGATACAAGTATCATTATATTTGCTTCACTTACAATATCATTTTGCAAAATATCATTTTGCAAGATACCTTTGCGATGGGGTGGTTCGTGGAGGCCACGTCCAGTTTATTCCTACCTCTTCAAACTTAATGGCTCAGAAGGCAAATCAAAGGGTAGAATTGACTGCGGACGAGGTTTGGACTGTCATGTGCCGCACTGGAGCAAGGATGTACATCTTCCCATACAATTGAGAGTAAGTTCCATTTGTTTTTCGAGTAGCTAGACCCGCCCACATGGAAGCAAAAACAACCATATGCTGTGATTTTATTTTTAGAATACATCTTAATTACTTTTGGTTTTCCCTTCTTTCCATAGGGACCATTGGTTTTTGCTTGTCTTCGTACCAGAAATCGATCGAGTATATTGCATCGACTCAATGACTGGGGGAATTTCCAAATGAAATAGAACATGCCTCAAAATGATTCATTTGTAAGTGGAACACATTCATGTCATTCCTTCAACTTCTATGTTTTACAAAAATGGTTGTTCCCGTAAATGTGTTCTTGTACGTTTCTTACTCTCTTGGCTCAATTATTTTGAATTACTGTTACTTAGTATATTATCATATATTGTGTGAACCCCAATTTTTGAAAATATTATTCCACATGTTGACAAAAATATGTTTCCACCTATTGTAGGATTGCAACAAAATATCAACGGGCCAATTCCAAACAAAATAGGTCCTACCCTTCCAACTACACTTGGGATGTCATAAACATCAATGTACATATTATCACATACCTTCATATTTCACGTGTCATTTTCATCTTTGTAATCGGTTCAACAAAGTCTCTTTTCCATCATCAGCACAAGATACAAAGTAGTACTTGGGAGTGCGAATACCATTGCATGCATTACATGGAAAAAATTGTTAGGCACGTACAGGACATTGACATTATTCCGGTACGTTTTCCTACAATTCTTCTATGTATTTGTTATTCTCACATATACATCCTTCTCTTAACATGTCATATAATGCATTGTTTCAGCAATTTCTGGAAGATTACACTCCAGTGGGGAGCAATGAACTGCGGAGAATTGCTTTGAGATGGGTTCGTATTTTGGAAAAAGTACTCTGCCAAAATGCATAGCTCAATTGAATGTCATACAGGGACTTGCACAAATCGTCGGATAGTGGTTAGTATTATCTCTTACGAGAAAGGTAACTGACCTTCACTTCTGATACTCGTCAAATTTCACGATGAGGGGGGTTCCAGTATCTTAGGACACTACGAAACACGTCATGCTCTTCTTTTGCTAGTCATAAATTATACTCCATCGGATTGAATGCTTTCTTCAACCTACTTTCTTATCTATGCATCATGGTGGCTCGGAATTTGTTCAATTTGTCTCCGTGCACCGTTCTGTTACTACGCACAACAAATAATGGGTACCATGCTTGGAAAACAAAAGGAAGGAACTGGCTGTGTGAAGATGAACTGAAAGAGCGGCAGCGCACCGCAGCTTACAGTGACCACAATAGTTACTCACGCTTTTAACACCAGTTTCTTCTGATTACAAAAGCAGTGCTAATATTAAACGGTGCAAAATTAATGCTTTTAGCACCGCTTTCAAAACCGCTCATAAAAATAAAGGTCCAATAATAACCGGTGATATATATGCATCATAGCACCGATTTTTAAATGGGTGTAAAATATAACCGGTGCAACAAATAAACAACTCTAGCACCATTTTTTTACCGGTGCTAAAAAACTGGTGCAATAAACACGTTTCTATCACCGGTTCCCAAACCGTTGCTAAACTATAACCGGTGCAATTTATTTTTCTGGTCACTGGTTTAAAAATCGGTGCTACCTACAAACCGGTGATAAAAATAAAGATTTAACATTGTTTTCATAACCGGTGCAAAAAAACCGGTACACAAAAAACTGGTGCTAATATAGTACATTATAGCACCGGTCACTAAAACCGGTGCAAAATATAACCGGTGCTAATATAAGAAATTTAGCACCGGTTTTACTTGAACCGGTGATAATGTAACATCGCTTACTTAGGCACCGGTTTTTTAAGCAGCCAAAAACCGGTGCTAGGAACCCAAAAAACTGGTGCTACTGGTGTCTTCGCGTGGTAGTGCCATAGCCCTCTCTACCTGCAACTAGGATTACATGTTCAACCCGGTACTAGCTTTTTTAGATTCATTAATTCTTGGTTCACTAGGATAGATTTCATAGACATTATCAAGCATGATTGGATCATATCTGTTGAACAACTAGGGGTGATTGGTTTTTTCTTAAAGCTTAATAGGCTGAAGAAAAATTTGAAACAATGGAATAAGTATATATTTAGCAATGCTGATAACGATGTTGAAAAATATGAGAAAACTTTAACGTTAGCTAAGCTTAATTATGATCAGGACCAGTCAGAACCTAACCTGATTAACATGAATAAGGCAAGGGCTAACCTAATTAGGTAATTAAAAGAGCAGAAAATATTATGGAAACAAAAGGAAAATAGTACTTGGTTAAGGGAGGGTGATGATAACACATCCTATTTCCATAACACTGCTAGAGAAAAAAAGATCAGGGATGCAAATCTGTAAAATAAAAGATTCATAGGGCACATGGCTTACAGATCCTAAAAAGATAGATGAAGAAGATGTCTCATTTTATAAAGATTTGCTTACTGAGCCATATAACCCCATTGCTGGTCACTATTACTCAGATTTCTTAAAGCATATCCCTAATCTAATCACAAGAGAGGATAATCAAATGCTAACAAGATAAATCACAGTGACTGAACTTAAGGAGGTGGTTTTTAGCCTTAATAAGAACACAAGTCCTGGCCCTGATGACTTTTCTTCAAAGTTCATTATTAAGGTATGAGATATAATCTCATGGGATCTTTTGCAAACTGCAAAAGATTTCATGTTTGATTCTCCTATCCCGAAAGGTATTGCTAGCACTTGGATAGAAATACTACCTAAAAAACCCATTCCATCATCTTTTAATGATTTCAGGCCAATAAGCTTATCTAATGGTACAAATAATTTTTTAAAAAATCTTAGTTAACAGGATAAAGCCACTAATGGACAAATGCATCTCTCCTAACCAAACTACTTTCATGAAGGGAAGAGACATCTCTGACAATATCATATACCTTCAAGAAATGATTAGATTTCTAGATAGAAAATAGATGACTCCTAATTGTATACTGAAACTTGACCTTAGGAAAGAATTTGATAGAATTAATTGGTCCTTAATGAATTCTATTATATTACAATGTGGTTTTCATGAAAAGGTTGTTTTCACAATTATGAAGAACACATCACAAGTTTTCTTCTCTATCCTAATCCATGGAAACCTACTGGTTTTGTCAAGGCTTCAAGGGGCATCAAACAAGGTGACTCTCTATCCCCTTTCCTCTTTAATCTTTAATCTGAAGTATTCACAAGATGCTTATCTTTTGTTTTTCAAACAAATAAACTGCAGTATTACTAATTACCACCTCATGCTATCCCAAACTCTCATCTTTCTTATGCTGATGATACGGTGATTTTCATCCAAGCTTCAAAGCTTAATTTAATTAGACTTAAGGACTTTCTTGAAGTTTTCGAAGCCACAAATGGACAAAAGATTAATTGTGACAAATCAGATTTCTTTTTAAGCATGCAAATGACCGGAAGTTTACACAAGTTAGAGCCATCCTAAAAATGAAAGCTAGATAATTTCCTTTTACATACTTAGGTTATCCAATATATAGAGGCGGGATAAAAAAACATCTACTTTCAGCCTATACTTGAAAATTTGAAGAAAAAAAACTTCTTAAATGGAAGAATAAGATCCTGTCAGTAGGTGGCAAAATCATCCTGATTAAAGCTTGTCTATATGGCATACCTAATAATATTTGGACAGTTACAAACCTACTAAGCAGATGATCAAAAAAATAGAAAGCCAAATGGCTAACCTCTTATGGGGAGAACATGATCATAAATAGAAGAACATATGGAAAAATGTTCTAACCTTTGCACTGATACTTCAAAAAATGGTTTAGGTTTCAAATCTATACAATCTATTGTAGATGCATGCTCCTTAAAAATCTGGTGGAAATATCAGATAGGTTTGGCACCATGGTCAAAATTTATTTAGTCTTTCAAGGACTCTCATAGGACATCACAGAACTGGAAGAGAATTTGCTATGTCAATCTTTTGGCTGAACAAAATACAAGAGTCATGCATGGAAAGGGGAAGTGTCTTTTATGGTATTCTAACTGGATAGACATATGTCCACTGATTTACCAAATGGATCCTAATTTAGTACCTATACCCCTAAACTGCTCAGTGGCAATGTTCATACAGGAAAAAATATACTTTATACCACTGATCAGTAATTTCTTAGATGCTAATATTGTGCATTTTTTTGCAAGATAGTGCAATCACGGAGAACAGAATGGATAGAATGATATGGAAGCCAGATGCAAAGGGCAATTTCACCTTCAAATCTGCATGTAAGCTTCAAATATCACAATCAGGTATTTATACTCAAAATCTTCTCCCCCTAAAAATCATCTGGGCAAGGAGAATTCCTTTGAAAGTTTCAGTGTTCATGTGGAAAATGTTGAATGATTTTTTACCTTTTCATGACACATTGCAACAGATAGGTATTAATCTGGCTTCAAAATGCCCCCTGTGTCAACATGATGATTCAGCTGATCATTTTTGTAACTCATGCCATCTTTCAAAAGCATTTTGGGATTCAATGCACATAGCTCTTGGATTTAGGGTCGTGAATTTTGACTCTCTTTTTAGAGATTGGTTTTCTATTGGTCATTCCAAGATTTTCTAAAGTTCAAAGAATTACAAATGTTCTGCTGCCCATTTTTACCTGTTGGTTTCTTTGGAAATCCAGGAATAGGGTACTGTATGATGAAAGTGTTTTTAATGCTGAACATATAGCTAAGGAAATTAAAAAGGAATTCAATGACACTTTCATAGTAAAGCTAATATTCCTATCCAGCCACACAAATAAACAGCTCACACACTCAAGTATCCTACTTGTACTGCGCAATCCACCTAACCTAGCATAACTAAAGTGATGTGGATGAAACCCAATGCTAGATACATAAAACTGAATGTGGATGCATCTTGGAATAAGATCAACAAACAAACTGGTCTAGGTTTAATTGCTAGGGATACAAATGGAACTATGATCACAGCTGAAACTCATTTTTTACCAAACATCATTTCACCCCTACATGCTGAGATATATGCTATAATAAAGGGGCTAGAGTTGTGTGTTCAATTTCAGTATTATGTTATTGTTGCATCTGATTGCTCTTTAGCTGTCCAAATGATAAATGATCCATCTACCACTACCTGGCATTTATTTGAGCTGGATTTCCAAGCAAACAACCTAAAAGGCTCTTCCTTGCTTATTCATTCTGTAAGAGAAACTAATAGGGTAGCTGATGGCTTAGTAAAATTGGCTACAAAGGATATCTCCATGACCAAATGGAATTTCAATGATCTGCCACAAAAAATAAGGGGACTGATAAACCTGGATAAAAAACAAGTGCCTAATTTCAGATACAATGAGAGGCTTAAAAGAATTTTATATTGCTGAAAGTTGTGAATTGCTCTTTGCAGGTGTTGAAGATGGTCTCCCTGGAAAAAACAAAAACAAAGCAGTTGAGATGATGGATGTTTTATCCTCGAACAAGTCAACAAGGAAGGTGTTAAGATGTAAGAAGGAGATCAAATCAACTTTGCATGGAGATCCTCAAGCATCAGACACCACAGTTCTGATTCCTAGAAGACATGTTTCATATTGCTCAAGGATGAGCACAAAGCAGCACAAGGTGGAGCAGAGTCCTTATGAACATCTATTCTTTGGGATGACAAACGCAGAGATTACCCCAATAAACAATTTGTTTATAGAGGTAATCTGTATTTTACTATCTTTTATTATTCTATATTACCATCGAATGAAAAATGGCCAGTAGGAAGTTGACACGGGGGTGGAGACTTTATTGACTGTAATTTTTCATTCACATGGTACAGAAGGTTTTACTCTAAGTACAACTCTATTAGATATCTTGTATATTGCTCTGGTTATTTTTCTACTTAGGGTTTGGAGTGCTCATTAATCTTCCCATCTCTTACGGAGATGTGTTTCCATTTAAAAAAAAGATGGGCAGAATTGGGTTCACAGTAGGGATCCCTCTGTTTAGAGGTCTGTTGTTCTTCCCGTTCTTCTGATATAATTTTACTGAGGAATCTTGTACTTTTGTCCTGACGATTTTTCCCTCTCAACTGTCCCTAATCAGAAAAAGATGAAATCATGTTTCTTGATGGAATTCTATTTTGGCAGGTCCGAAGTGCTACTGTTGAAGCCTTAGGTCAGATGATTGGTCTTATTACACGAGCTCAGTTGAAGATGGCCTTACCAAGACTTGTTCCAAATATTTTAGACATGTAAGATGATTTCTGAACTGTGATCCTCAAAAGTATAAATATTTATGTAGTTGAATGACTCAATGAGTCTCTTTTCTATTTTCTGCCTTTCCCTTATTTGAATTTATCTTGTTTTTATTTGTTTTTGGACTGTAAGGTCTTTCTTTTCACTTCTTAACATGATTATTACAACTAGCTCTTTTTTTTATATTTCTGGTATAAAAAAGATCAAGAGAGTACATTAGTGGCTACTTGTACTCTTCACAATCTGTAAATGCCTTGATGCGTCTCTTCATCCGATCCAAAGCCCACCTTCGATCTGCTAGCAGCAATCAACGGCCTGCAAAATAAAGTTCCCGGAGTGTTCTGGGGGAAAAAGCTCTGATGGCAAAGTCAGTACATTACCGGCCGATCAGTCAATAATGCTTAGTCTAAAAGTAATGACATACCTTCTGAATCCTAATTGTGATTGCCTAATTATTGAGTCTTCTCTTTCTTTATCGTGAAGCCCAATTAGGTGGCTGGGTGTCCCACCTTAATAGGTTTCTTCTGGGCCTTCTTATAGGTTGGGCTTGTGGCCCAACAAGGTCTCGACCCCTCTCATCATCAAGAGCCCCAAGAAAAATAAAGTGATCTTCTGTTATCGAAGTGTCACCCCTTTGATCGGCCGCATCGAACTTTCCTTCGATGAGCTTTGCTTCGAGCATGGCTATGATGCCTCGATAGCAGTTAGGCACTTGGTTTTCTTCAGGTATTTTTTTTGTCTTCCCATGCCTCTTCTTTGAATTGCAAGAGGTACGCGTGAATAAGAGAAGTGGGAAAACTAGGCATGTGGGGACGCTTCTTTTCCCAACATACCGCGTCTTGCCAAGATTCTTGCTTTTCCAGGTATTTATTACCTACCGCTGTTTCTTTGTCCTTTTATTCCCTTTTAAACGCTATTTTCTTCATTAAAAATTTGTTTCCTTGAAATTAAACTTACATCTTTGAAAATACTTCGTCTTGCTCTTCAACTCTCTCCAGTTCTCAGCCCTCATTCTTGTTTTTCTTATAAGTAAGTTCTTACCACCATGGCTTCTTCTCCTTTCAATTCTGATTCGTTGTTTAAAAAATTTTCCACTCCTCAATATCTTCCCAAATCCTTATCTCTATTAAATTCTGGGAGCCGGGTTAAATTTGGAAATAATTCATCGGAGAGAACTGTATCAGAGGATGTTGAATCTCATCCCATTTGTAGTGTTGCTGAGTCTGGTCGACTCAGATGACTCAGTGATAAGTCGACGGGGAGAGGGTTTTATAGAATCCGGTCGCCCTGTTAGTAGTGATGATGGGGTGGTGAGAGTGCTTCCAATAAGTAGGGATGCGACCGGTAATCCAATAGACCATTCCATACCCAATATTTACAAATATCATTTGTGAGGCAAAGAAGGTAATTTCATATGCCCCTTCAAAGAGGAAGTTTGTTGTTCATAAACGCCACCCTGCAACGAAACGATCGAGTGGGGAAAGCTTGGATTTGGAGTATGTGGTTCCTAGCAAGCTAGAGGAAATTCCCTCGTACCAGAGAATCCCCTTAGAATCCAAGCTGAAGGTTCTAGAAGAAGACGAGTCTCCTTTGACCCTACCCTTAGGAAGATCAATAACATATAGTCGTCATATTCGATCCGGTTTGAGCTTACTATTCCCCCCTATTCTGACTGATTTATTGGAGGAGTTTGAAGTGAAATTGCACCAACTTCACCAGAACGTGATTATCATAATAATGGCTTTCATGATTCGATACATGTATGTTGGGGTTCTCCCTCATTATGAACTATTTAGAGTGTTATATATTTTACGCTATAATCAGTACATTCGGGGAATGTGTACCCTTTCTAATAAGACATCTGATGTGTAGTTCATCATTCCTCTTTTTAACAATAAGGGTTGGCAACAGAAGGCATTCACCTTTGACTGTTTCAGGCCTTTCTACCCCTTGTTGGAACTCAAAAGTGAAAGTTGAGGTCAGGAAGAGGGGAGGCCATTCGATCCCTGATCATATGCGCGACGAAGTGGAATTCCTTTGGGGTCTCGAGGATTTGGATGCTAAAATATATCGTCCCAAGGAGAAGGGAGCAAAGTCTTTTTCCTGGCTGAAATGGTTATATAAGGATATTTACGCCTTGAAGTGTAGCAAGAAGAGAGATAAACTTGTAGAAGTGTCCTCTCGCTTGCAGGGTGATTTTGAGGAGAGAGATATAGTTTCCCTAGATACCTCAGATGGTTTTCAAGGCTAAAATCTTTAAAGATTCTCTTTTTTGTCTTGATCCTATCATCGAAACATCTAATCTCTTTTCTTTTGTGCACTGGAAGAGCTGGACCTCCTTAGCACCTGTGGGAGAACCTTGTCAAAACCATCAAGTTGATGATTGATCTTTCGATGAGAGTTTCCAAGACTCCCGTAAATGTGGGGGTTTGCTAAATACTTCAGACGAGAGGTCTACGAAGCAGAAATATGACAAATTTTCCCACCAAGGGGGCTCGCCTCCGGGTGTTGACCTTGACTTCTTAAAATCCTTTTAGTACCTAGGAGAGGCCGTGGAGATCGATCTGTAAGTTCTCGATACATTCGGTTAATCATTCCCGGAGACTAGCCATTTATCTAACGATTTCTACTATACATGTCCTTGCATCCATCGAATCCAGCATACGCTTTTAGGGCATTTTTTATGCCCATGTGCCCTCTCTACTCAGGGGACTGCTCGAGGAAGTGGCAGAAGCTTTCTGACAAGAGGAGCGCTCCCAGCTCGATGAAGAGCGTTCTAAGCTTGAGGATGAGTGCACCATGCTCCACTCAAAGTTCAAGAGCCTGGACGAGAAGCTAGAGTCATAGCAGAAGAAAATAAGAGAGAAAAGAAAAATATGCTGAAGAAGTTCCAGCCAGAAGGTCAGCATGCTCTGTTGACGTGTTTTTCCACCAAACTGATGGGTTCAACCGGACTCTACAAAATTTTCTTGGGACTTTTGAAATCATCGAAATAGATGGGTTGCAGTGAGCTAATTGGCCATTTGATTCCTCTACTCCCCCTTTGAGCATGCCAAAAAGCTCCAGAAGTTTGTTGATGACAAGGCTGAGGAACATGTCCAATCCCGTTGGAATGAGTCCCACGTTGGGGGTATTCATTTCAAGCTGCTTGACTTTGTCAAAGAGTCAAATAAGTTTTTTACTGCTGAGGAGCTCTAAGAAATTAACCTCAAAGACCCTGAAACCTCTATCAAGCAAGACCTTTCAACTTACCAGCTCTTCGAAGAGTAAGGATGGTTCATCCTCCGCTGCTCAGGAGATTGGTGAGGTTGTAGCTGCAGAGAATCCCCATAGTGTAAGTCCCAAGAATGTATGAACTCTTTTGTTTTTTAATTTATTTTCTTGGACGATATAACGAATGGATTTAGTTTTAGGATTTTAATTGTTTGTCTTTCGCCGTAGTGCCCTTCTTTGAGAAATGAGCTGGAGATAACAAAACATGAGTCGGTGGTGGTTCGGGCTATGCTATTGAAAGCCTGCGACAAAATGACCCAACTTACCAAAGATTTTCCTGTTACAAATAAGGAGTTACAGTCTTAGCACGATAATAGCCATCTCTTGATTTGAAAGCTTCTCGAAGAGGTGAGAAAGGATCTAATCTATGGTCATACTGATGTAGCTCTTGATGTTGTTGACTAAGCCTGAAATCCCAGTGAGATATTACACCAAGAGGTTCTTCACGGGATGATGAAGGAGTATCCTACTCTAGCTCACTACCTCACTGACGCTAGGCTATATCGTGCCTTAGTTAGAGGGAAAGGTGTTGACCATTATCAGGAAGAAGGTACAAAATACAAGCCCCAGTTCAACGAAATGGTTAAATAAAACTCAAGCCTTGAAGCAGAAATATTCCAACTTAAGAAGACTATCGCAGATAACGTTCAACTCTATGGAGATTTTGCAACTCAGAATTTCCAACTTTAAGATCGAGTGACTGAGCATACCTATACCCTTTCAGCCTTCTCCGACAGTCTTCGAGCGTATGGCTTATCGCATGGAATTCTTTATTTGGGTCTTATCAACATCCCCAAAATTCTTTATGAAATTGAGAAATCCATGACGAACCAGGGCTTAGACAGAGATCCTGGTCATATTACGGTCTTTGATGTTGTCCACGTCTGGCTTATTCATGTCCATCTTGCGGCTGCTAACAACCGTAAAATTTCCCAAACAAATGCTCAAAAGGATTTTCCAAGAAAAGGTGTATGAGTGTTCAGACCAAAAATCCTTTTGGCAATATTGTCGGTACTCGTGGCAAGAAACTACTAGAAGGGTCAACCACGGTTAGTACTCATCACCCTGCTAAGAGAAACACCAGTAAGGGAATGAGCGTGGGTGTTAGTACTCAATCCAAGAAACTTAACATTTCCCCTACTCCCGTAGTTACTATGTTGCAATTGAAAGTGGTTCTCCGCCTCAGGGTTATAACGATGAGGAAGCTTCGCATTGTGAGGACTTAGTTCCGCGTAGAAGGCATACCGCCTAGGCCCCCAATGGCACTAAAGGTGAAGCCGACCTTTTATTCGAAGCGACTACAGGCATAAATCCCAAAAAATTCATTAGTCTGATTAAATTCTTGCTTTTGTTGTTTAGATGTAGTATTTGTTTTGTAAAAGTGAATAATGTGTTGTAACTCCGATGTATCCTCAAGAAAGTAAACTATTGAACTTTGGCTCGACATTATTTGTTACCCTTCGACCTTTGCTTTATAAGCCAAGAAAATTTTGACAAACTTTATCTAATCGACACAAGTTGATTCATCAAATCCTGAATTTAATATGACATGTCTTAACGAAATTATCTTTATTTATACCAGCAAGTTCAGATGTGGTCTTGTTGACTAAAAAATATTTGACCTGGCCCAAGTATATTCAGGCTGGGTCTTTTCGACATAAGAATATTTCACCAGGTTTTATCGATACGAGAATATTTAAGACTCGGTCTTATTAACATGAGAATAGCCATGATGTCTTATCGACGTAAGAATATTTTCAGACTCGGTATTATTGACGCAAGAATAGTCAGACTTGGTCTTATCAGTGCAAGAATATATTCAGACTCGGTTTTATCGATGTGAGAATAGTCAGAGTTGGTCTTATCGATGCAAGAAAATTTTCAGACTCGGTCTTATCGACACGAGAATATTCAAACTTGGTATTATCGATGCAAGAATGTTCAGACTCGAAATTATCAACACGAGAATACTCAGACTTGGTCTTATCAAGACAAGAATACTTAGACTTGGTAATGTCAATACGAGATTATTCAGACTTGGTCTTATCAACATGAGAATACTCAGACTTGGTCTTATCGACACGAGAATCTTCAGACTCAGTCTTATCAACACGAGAATACTCAGACTCGGTCTTATCGATATGAGAATACTCAGACTCAGTCTTATCGACACAAGAATATTAAGACTCAGTCTTATTGACACGAGAATATTCAGACTTGATAACTAGCTGTAAGATGACCAAGGTGATTTCATTTAACGAACCCATAACAGAACCATACAAAATCAAAACTGGTGGTATCGACAAAGGTTGGAGATAATCCATCTTTGAGGTACCCATGTTCCATTCATCTCTTCCAGAACGTAACTTCCTCTCAGGTGCACTTACATCACTTTGTACAGCCCTTCCCAATTGGGAGCCAGCTTTCCCTTTGGTTGCCATTTACTCTTCTCATTACTACTCATGACTAGGTCCCCTGCCTTGAATTGAACTTGGTATCGCCTGACTCGTTCCTTCACCTTGGCCTTGAAAATGAATACTAGTGCTTGGCCTTCTTCCACCCGGTCCAGGTCGAGACGTTGGTTATTATCATTATCTGATCCATTGATGGCCTCTACCCTAGGGCTTGGTAAGCCAATTTCTACTGGTATGACTGCCTCTATTCCATAAAATAGGCTCCAAGTGCAGAAGACGGGCTGTCCTGTATGACCACAATACGCTCTGCAGCTCGTTCACCCAAGTTCCTGATGCACCTTTGAGCCTCTTCTTAATTCCATTAACAAGGGTTTAGTTAATAAATTCAAGTTGACTGTTTTCTTGTGGGTGGTAGAACATTGTAAATTTCAATTGAATCTTGAATTCTTCGAACTAACTTTTGAAAGGGTCATTGGCAAATTGCATGCCATTGTTGGATACTACAACCCTGAGGATTCTGAATCAGAAAATGATGTTTCTTTAGCAAAACAAGACAATCGACTTCCCCTTTATATTCACTAAGGGCTCGGCTTCGACCCACTTAGTAAAATTGCCCATGGCTACCAACAACTACTTAAGCCTGATAGGTGCTTCCGGGAATGGCCCGACCAAGTCAATTCTCCACTTGTCAAAGGGCCAAGTACTGTGCATGCCAATTTTCTTTGTCTGGGGTATGTGGATTATTGGTGCATATCTCTGGCATTGGTGACAAGCATGCGTGTATCGATTGGCATCGTTGAACATGGTCGGCCAATAATATCCTGCCAGGAGCATTCTCCTAGCTACCGAACAAGTCCCCTGGTGACTGTCACATACTCCTTCATAAATTTCCCTGATGAAGTGATTCGTATCATGTGGTTCTACACAACAAAGAAAGGGTTGCAAATAACCCCTACGATATAAGTGTTCATTCTGTAAGATGTACCTATGCGCCACGAGGAGAATCTTTCTTTCTTGGGAGTGTCAGTTGGGAAGAGTTCCCTCCTGCAGGTACATGATGATTGGAGTCATCCAAGTTCCTTCTTCCTAAATCACCATCATTGTCGGCTCTTCGATGCTTCGATGGTACAGTTCTTCGAATGGAATCTGATCTTGAGACAATCCTCCCAAGTCAAAAGAGGAGAGCTTACTGATAGCATCCTCCTTTTGGTTCTTCTCTTAAGGTATCTGTGTCAGGGTGAACGACTGGAAGTACTTCAGCATAGGCTTTATCAACTCCAAGTATCATTTCAAGTTAGGCTCCCTGGCATCATACTCCCCTTTCACGTGCTAAACCAAAACCTGCAACTCACTGAACACATCCATTTTTTCAACTTTAATTTCTTTGGCCAAATGTAGCCCGATGATCCAGGCTTCATATTCGGCCTCGTTGTTTGTTTCCTAGAACTTGAAGTGTAGTGCATACAGATAATCGGTGCCATCGGGACTAGTCGCCAACACCCCAGCTTCGCTACCTCTGGAATGTGAATATCTGTCAACTAACTATTTCCACTACTTACCCTTCTCAACACCTTCCCCCAAGTCGTAACTTCCATCGCCTCCACAATAAAATTAGCAAGGGCCTGGTCTTTGATCGCAGTCTAGGTTGAAATTGTATGTCGTGTTTGCTTAATTCCGCGACCCATTTCATCATCCTTCCTGAAGCTTCTGGCTTAAGGAGCACTGTCTGGTGCGGAAGCTCATTAGAACTACTATAGTATGGTCCTGGAAGTAAGGACACAACCTTCGAGCAGTGTGGACCAGGGCCAAAATCAACCTCTCCAGGGCAGTATACTGTGTTTCTTGAACCTGTAATGCCCGACTCACAAAATATACAGTATACCGTTACATTTCCTTCTCCTTTATCAAAACATCTCCCAGGTCAGGTTTTACCAATGTAGGCAGAGTTCGAAGATGTTCCTTTATATCTACGAATGCCTTCTCGTAGTCCTCCATCCCCTCGAACCTCTTGGCCCCTTGCAAGACATCAAAGAAAGGTAAGTACTTATTGGCTACCTTCGATTGAAAGCGACTCAACGCTGCAAGGCATCCAGTTAGCCTCTGGACCTCTTTGACAGTCTTCAGACTCTTCATGTCCATCGAAGACTCCACCTTTTCAGGATTTACATCAATTCCTCTTTCTAATACCATGAAACCCCAAAACTTGCTAGCCCTCACTCCAATAACGCAATTGGCAGGATTTAACTTTAAATTTGCCTTTCGTAACTCAACGAATATGTCCCCCAAGCTTTCCAAGAACTAACGGTAATCCTTACTCTTCAATACCATATCATCCACATACATCTCCAGATTCCTCCCAATTTGGTTTTTAAATAGCTTTCCTGCCAGCCTTTGGTAGGTTGCTCAAGCATTCTTCAAGCCAAATGGCATCTTCTTGTAACAAAAGGTGCCAACCTCCGATATGAACAGAGTCTTTTCCTTGTCTTCTTCTACCATTGGTATCTGATGGTACCCCTGGTGTACGTCGAAGAAGGTTGGAACCTAGTATCTAGCTATTGCCTTTACGATCCTATCAATTGAAGGAAGGGGGTAGCTGTCTTTTGGGCAACATTTGTTCAAATCGGTGAAGTTCATACACATGCTCCATGCACCATCATGTTTCGGGACCATCACTGGGTTAGCGAGCCACTCCAGGTAAAACACCTCTTCGATTATATCTGCCTCAAGGAGTTTTTCTACTTCTATCCTTATAGTCTCGGCTCTCTCTAGTGCAAACATTCATCTTATCTGCTTGATGGGATTTATCAAGGGATCAATACTCAATTTGTGAACAGCTAGCTCCACGGGCACCCCCGCCACATTTGCAATACCCCAAGAGCAAACATCAGAATAATGATCGAGCAAGGCCTGCAACTTGCTCCATACTGGTTCTGGAATTATTGTACCAACAGTAATAACTCCCAAATATTGAACAGAGATCTTCTCAGTATCCACTGGTCCGGCGTTCCTATGGATTGGTGCTACATCTCCCTTCTTTGCTCCTTTACAACCATGAAGTTACAGTGTTTCACTACCACTTGATCACCTCGAATGCAGGCTACACCCTTGTTCGTTGGGAATTTCATCATTAGATGGTATAGAGATCATACTGCTGGAGCGTGACAAATCTATGGCCTTCCAAGAATCACATTATAAGGGGAGTAAGCATCAATTACTGCAAAGTTGCAGTATATCATCACCAATTTTTCTCCTTTGCAACCATAACCGGCAGAGAGACTTCACCGAGGGGGGTTATCGTTTTCCCTATGAATGATGACAAGGGACACAAAAATTTCTTCAAATTACCTCATCTGATATTCAACTAGTCAAAAACAGCTGGTGAACATAATCTCAACCTCACTTCCATCATCAATGAAAACCCTTTTAACCAACGAAGTTCCGATCACCACTGAAATCACCATTGGATCTTCATGGGGGTCTGGTTAGGAACTACATCTGCTTCCAAAAATGTTATCATTTCATCCGGTCTAAATATTTCAGCTTTCATCACGGTATTCGAGGATCCTTCTCCGATCACTCCATTACTAACATTTACCACCCTATGAATATCCAAATTCTCCTCATTCTGGTTAGGATTCCCCATAGAACAATTGTGGTATGGCTCTTGTCGATGCTCCTGCCCCCTAGCTTGGGAGGTGCAGTCGACCTTGGGAGGAGGGAAATTCCTTTTAAAGGATTGCGACCCTCTCGATCATTCCTCTGCCTTCTCAGACCATCTCGAAAGGGTGGATGAGAATTCAGTGTTTTTCAGAAATCCTTCCCTTTCACACCTCTCGATCTCCAATCAATGATGGGCACAATTATTCATGTAATGAACAAAATCCCTATGATGTTCACAGAATCTGTTTGTGGCTATCCTTCCAGCTACCACTTCCTCCGTCCTACTAAGTGGTGGAGGTGCTCGAAAGAATCCTCGATAAATACTCCAAATCTCCATTTTTTAGTTTTGTAGGGGCGTGTATTGGTCGAACCTTACTCTCAACGGCTCCATCGGTCTCTTACCCCTATCTCCAGGCTGGCCATCATCCCTTCTCTCTTTTTCTTAGTGGCTTCCTCTACCTTCTAGTGTTGTTCCACCACTTCCTAAAGCTGCTGAAGAGTTTTTGGATTTTTGGCCGTTAGCTTCCTATATAGCTCCAAGTCTTCCATCCCCAGCAAATATTCTTGTATCACTTCATTTTATGTCTCTTCAACCACACCCAGGCTCTCATCAACATATCTTTGATAAAACATCGTCGTAGACTCCCCAAGCTCCTGTTTCATCAGGTACAACTCTATCAATGTTTTTGTAAACTTTTTCTTTTGGCAGTATTGGCTTAGCAACGCTCGACTGAAGTCTCGGTACGACCGTAGACATCCCCTTGGAAACTTATTAAATCACTCCCGCGCCTTTCCTCGAAGGTAGCTACCTACAAGCTTACATGTTATCTTCTCTTCAAAGTCTCAAGAATTCATCAGGCTCAGAAAGGTCTGAATGAACTCTCGAGGGTCTGAATCCCCTGCATAGGTTGGGAACCCTTCAGGGGGCTTCGTGTCATCGGGCCATCGAGACATGGTTACTGTCACATAAAATGGAGACCCTGCAGACTGTCTCATCAGTCATATCTACCTGTCAAAATCCCTTTTCAGCATATCCCTAGCCTCTTTCGCTGATTGATTCTATTCTTGTTCTGTCGAGGGCCTTTGTATTGAAGCACGTGCATTGGGAGTATCGTTGTGTGCTGTGGTTAGGGTCCATCTCCAGAATATACGGGTATCCAAAGGATACGGGTCTTTGATGGTAATAATCGTATCCCTGGGGCCAACCATCGCATGACCCATTCGATCTTTGTCCCCTGGAAAAGAAACTGTCCCAGCCATCGGCTCATTTCCCCCGAACACTGGCGCACCCGACAACGGATAATGCCCCTGCATCCCCTCAGGGAACGAGGATTAAAAGCGTCATTGGGAAACTACCTAATGTCCAAAGTACATGAACCCCATCATCTGGCTTGCCAGTGGAAAGGCCGGCATCTGTTCCCAAGTTATTGATGGTGCTACAACCCCTGATGATCCCAGATCCATCAGCGGGGAACAACCTGGTATCATACTGCCATCAGCACTTGTGATATCTGATCCAAACCCAGTGATTGGTTCGCTGCTATCCCTGCCACGCTTCTCTTTTCCCTAATCATCCTTTCATAAGCTTCGATGTGAGAATTAGAAGAACATTCAGTGAGGTGACCGTCACTACCCCTTGATACCAGAGAGGGAATTTTGGGAGTAGCAATGCCAACCAGTTTTATGGTAACCTCCGGATCTCTTGATCCCCTATCTGCAGTACGTGGTTCTTCCACAGACACCACCAGGCCTGGATTCGTCGATACCTCTATCATACCTGTCTCCATACTCTGCATTGCCAGGGCGACAACCATCTTCCTGGGCCCCGACTGTACTTCTTCTACGCCTATGCCTTTGCTCTTCAATCGTTTGCTTCTTTGAGCCGTCGCTGTGGAAGTGGACATCCGCCAACCAATCCAGATCTTACTTCTCTCGGGTTCCACTGGGCGTGCCAACTTGATGCATCTCTTCACCCGATCCAAAACCCACCTTCGATCTGCTAGCAGCGATCAACGACTTGCAAAATAAAGTCCTCGGAGCGTTCCGGGGGAAAAAGTTCTGATGGAAAAGTCAGTACGTTACCGGCCGATCAGTCAATAATGCTTAGTCTAAAAGTAGTGACATACTTCCCTATTTATACCTTCTAAACGCTAATTATGGTTGCCTAATAATTGAGTCTTCTCTCTCTTTATCGTGAACCCCAATTAAGTGGCTGGGTGTCCCACCTTAATAGCTTTCTTCCAGGTCTTCTTATAGGTTGGGCTTGTGGTCCAACGAGGCCTCGATCCATTTCATCATCATGCCTCATTACAGTCTGAAAGTGGTTCTCCTCCTTTTGAATTTGAGGTTAGGGAAAAGCCACATGCGGCTTATTTATTTCTTATCAATTACCTGCAACGGAATTGTACTAGTGTACATTTCTCGTGCCTTCGTTTGTATTTCTTTGTGATGATAACGCAAGTAACTACAAATTCCTTTAAATCTTGTAATTTGGGGTTGTGTTTCCATTTTTTTGTTTTATGGTTTGAGGTTTAACCCATTGTTTTTGCCGTTGAGGTTGTCTTGAAGTACTACCACTTGTCTGTTCTATCTTGCATACGTATTTGATATCTGATAATTGAATTGAATAATATGGGAACTGTTAGATGGGCGTCTCTGTGTGTCAGAACTAAAATGATTAGAATATTAGTGTTCTCTTTGATGGGTGTATCTTTCGGATTGTTTTGCCTTTAATTTTGTTGTGTTATTTTCCATGAAGTTGATCCTTCTTATTCATGATGGACAAAATTGTTTTTTTTCCCAAATCACATTATTTTATACTATCTTTTGGTCACCGATACCAATACCGCTTCCTTTCAGTACCCAACAATTCCAAAATTATTTTTTTGTCCCCAAATCAGATTTCAGATGATTTTCAAGTACACTAAATTGTTTTTGTGGCCTCTAACATATGATCTTATACCATCTTTTGGTCCTAAAAATTATTTTAAATTTGTTGGGTACTAAAAGAAAGCGGTATTGGTCTCGAGCACCAAAAAATGGTATAAAATCATATGTTAGGGACAAAAAAATAATTTTGTCTTCTTGATGAGAATCTAATTTTATTAGTTAGTAAGATTTGAACAAATCTGAAGAACTTAAACCCTAAAGCCCCGATTTGCAAGTCCGTCTCTTATCTTGTTACTATATAAAAGAAATACTTTGAAACCACACGCTTGTGTCAACCGTCGTCAGGGGCATAGTGGTCATTTCGCAGGCAAGCCGAACGTGTTCCCCTGCATGTGCTCTCAAGTCGCCGCCCAAAATGATGTCATTTTGGGCACCATTTTTATCATTTTGTGCACCATTTTTTTCACTTTGTGCATCCCCTTTGTCAAACATTGCAGCGCCGCCATGTGCGTCTACATGTGCTGCCAGGCGACTGCCCAAAACGATGTCGTTTTGGGTACCCATTGGAGGGGTACCCATTCAAGAGATACCTATTCGAAAGGTACCCATTCGAGATGTGAGCTTCCAGGTGGATGGATTCGATAGGATGGGTTCGAGATGTACCCATTCGAGATGTGAACTTTCAGGTGGAGGGGTTCGATTGGATGGGTTCGGGCGGTACCCATTTGAGATGTGAACTTTCAGTGGAGGGGTTTGACTGGATAGGTTCGAGAGGTGGCCATTCAAGAGGTACCCATTCGAGATGTGAACTTCCAGGTGGAGGGGTTCGATAGGATGGTTTCGATTGGATAGGTTCGAGAGGTACCTATTTGAGAGGTACCCATTCGAGATGTGAGCTTCCAGGTGGAGGGGTTCGATAGGATGGGTTCGAGATTTGAACTTTCAGGTGGAGGGGTTCGATTGGATGGGTTCGAGCGATGCCCATTTGAGATGATAACTTTCAGGTGGAGGGGCTCGAATAGATGGGTTTGAAAGGTACCCATTTGAGAAGTACCCACTCTAGAGGTACCCATTCGAGAGGTGAACTTCCAGGTGGAAGGGTTCGATAGGATGGTTTCGAGAGGTACCCATTCGAGATGTAAACTTTCAGGTGAAAGGGGTTCGATAGGATAGGTTCGAGAGGTTCCCATTCAAGAGGTACCCATTCGAGAGGTACCCATTCGAGTGGTCATTTCGCAGGCAAGCCGAACGTGTGCCCATGCATGTGTTCTCAAGTCTCCGCCCAAAATGACGTCGTTTTGGGCACTATTTTTGTCATTTTGCGCATCCCCTTTGTCAAACATTACGGAGCCGCCATGTGCGTATACATGTGCTGCCAGGTAGATGCCCAAAAGGACATCATTTTGGGTACCCATTGGAGGGGTACCCATTCGAGAGGTACCTACTTGAGAGTTATCCATTCGAGATATGAGCTTCCAGGTGGAGGGGTTCGATAGGATGGGTTTGAGATATACCCATTCGAGATGTGAACTTTCAGGTGAAGGGATTCGATTGGATGGGTTCGAGCGGTACCCATTTGAGATGTACCCATTCGAGATGTGAACTTTCAGGTGGAGGGCTTCGACTGCATGGGTTCAAGAGTTAGCCATTCGAGAGGTAGCCATTCGAGAGGTGCCCATTCAAGATGTGAACTTCCAGGTGGAGGGGTTCGATAGGATGGTTTCCACTGGATAGGTTCGAGAAGTACCTAATCGAGAGGTACCCATTCGAGATGTGAGCTTCCAGGTGGATGGGTTCGATAGGATGGGTTCCAGATGTACCGATTCGAGATGTGAACTTTTAGGTGGAGGAGTTCGACAGGATGGGTTCGAGAGGTGGCCATTCGATAGGTACCCATTCTAGAGGTACCCATTCGAGAGGTGAACTTCTAGGTGGAGGGGTTTGATAGGATGGTTCGAGAGGTACCCATTCGAGATGTGAACTTTCAGGTAGAGGGGTTCGACTGGATGGGTTCGAGAGGTGGCCATTCGAGAGGTACCCACTCTAGAGGTACCCATTAGAGAGGTGAACTTCCAGGTGGAGGGGTTCAATAGGATGGTTTTGAGAGGTACCCATTCGAGATGTGAACTTCCAGGTGAAGGGGTTCGATTGGATGGGTTCGAGAGGTACCCATTCGAGAGGTAAAGTTTCAGATGGATGGGTTCGATTGGATGTGTTCGAGAGGCACCCATTCGAGATGTACCCATTCGAGATGTAAACTTTCAGGTGGAGGGGTCTGACTGGATGGGTTCGAGAGGTGGCCATTCGATATGTACCCATTCGAGAGGTGAAGTTTCAGGTGGAGGGGTTCCATTGGATGGGTTTGAAAGGTACCATTCGAGAGGTATTGTCCTAGGTGGAGGGGTTTTCGTGGATAGGTTTGAGAGGTACCTAATCGGGAGGTACCCATTCGAAATGTGAACTTCCAGGTGAAGGGGTTCGATAGGATGAGTTCGAGAGGTACCATTCCGAGAGGTGAACTTTCAGGTGGAGGGGTTCAATAGGATGGGTTCGAGATGTACCCATTCAAGATGTGAACTTCCAGGTGGAGGGGTTAGATTGGATGGGTTCGAGCGGTACCCATTCAAGATGTGAACTTCAGGTGGAGGGGTTCGATTGGATAGGTTCGAGCGGTTCCCATTCGAGATGTGAACTTTCAGGCAGAGGGGTTCGACTGGGAACCGCTCGAGAGGTACCATCTGAGAGTTACCGTTTTAGGAGGTACCCATTCGAGAGGTAAGATTTCAAGTGGAGGGGTTCGATTGGATGGGTTCGAGTGGTACCCATGCGAGATGTGAACTTTTAGGTTAATGGGTTCGAGCGGTACCCAATCGAAATATACCCATTCGAGATGTTAACTTTCAGGTGGAGGGGTTCGACTGGATGGGTTTGAGAAGTACTCATTTGAGAGGTAACATCCAAGAGTTACCCTTTCAGGAGGTAACTATTTTAGAGGTACCATTCCGAGAGGTGAACTTTCAGGTGGAGGGGTTCAATAGGATGGTTCGAGATGTTCCCATTCAAGATGTGAACTTTCAGGTGGAGGGGTTCGATTGGATGGTTCGAGCGGTTCCCATTCGAGATGTGAACTTTAGGTGGAGGGGTTTGATTGGATAGGTTCGAGCGGTTCCCATTCGAGATGTGAACTTTCAGGCAGAGGGGTTCGACTGGGAACCGCTCGAGAGGTACCATCCGAGAGTTACCCTTTCAGGAGGTACCCATTCGAGAGGTAAGCTTTCAAGTGGAGGGGTTCAATTGGATGGGTTCGAGTGGTACCCATTCCAGAGGTACCCATGCAAGATGTGAACTTTCAGGTTGATGGGTTCGAGCGGTACCCATTCGAGATGTAACTTTCAAGTGGAGGGGTTCGACTGGATGGGTTTGAGAAGTACCCATTCGATAGGTACCATTCGAGAGTTACCCTTTCAGGAGGTAATTATTTGAGAGGTACCATTCGAGAGGTGAACTTTCAGGTGGAGGGGTTTGATTGGATGGGTTCGAGAGGTACCTATTTGAGAGGTGGCCACTTGAGAGGTGGCCATTCGAGATGTGAGCTTCCAGGTGGAAGGGTTCAATTGGATGGGTTCGAGAGGTTCCAATTCGAGAGGTGCCCATTTGAGATGTGAGCTTCCAGGTGGAGATTGGATGGGTTCGAACGGTACCTATTGGAGAGGTACAATTCCGAGAGGTGAACTTTCAAGTGGAGGGGTTTGATTGGATGGGTTCGAGAGGTACCCATTCGAGAGGTGGCCATTCGAGAGGTTCCCACTCCAGAGGTACCCAATCGAGATGTGAGCTTCCAGGTGGAAGGGTTCGATTGGATGGGTTCGAGAGGTACCCAGTCGAGAGCTGAACTTTCAGGTGGAGGGGTTCGAGCGGTACCCATTCGAGATGTGAACTTTCAGGTGGATGGGTTTGAGCGGTACCCATTCGAGATATACCCATTCGAGATGTGAACTTTCAGGTGGAGGGGTTCGACTGGAAGGGTTCTATAGGTACCAATTCGAGAGGTACCATTCGAGAGGTGAACTTTCAGGTGGAGGGGTTCGATTGGATAAGTTCTAGGGGTACCTATTCGAGAGGTACCTATTCGAGAGGTACCCATTCGAGATGTGAACTTTCAGGTGAAGTGGTTCGATTGGATTGGTTCGAGAGGTACCCATTCGAGAGGTGGCTATTTGAGAGGTTCCCACTCTAGAGGAACTCATTCGAGATGTGAGCTTCCAGGTGGAAGGGTTCAATTGGATGGGTTTAAGAGGTACCAATTCGAGAGGTACCCATTTGAGATGTGAGCTTCCAAGTGGAAGGGTTCGATTGGATGGGTTCGAGCGGCATCTATTGGAGAGGTACAATTCCGAGAGGTGAACTTTCAAGTGGAGGGGTGTGATTGGATGGGTTCTAGAGGTACCCATTCGAGAGGTGGCCATTCGAGAGGTTCCCACTCCAGAGGTACCCATTCGAGATGTGAGCTTCCAGGTGGAAGGGTTCGATTGGATGGGTTCGAGAGGTACCCAGTCGAGAGCTGAACTTTCAGGTGGAGGGGTTCGAGCGGTACCCATTCGTGATGTGAACTTTCAGGTGGATGGGTTTGAGCGGTACCCATTCGAGATGTGAACTTTCAGGTGGAGGGGTTCGACTGGAAGGGTTCTAGAGGTGCCAATTCGAGAAGTACCAACCAAGAGGTGAACTTTCAGGTGGGGGGTTCGATTGGATAAGTTCTAGGGGTACCCATTCGAGAGGTACCTATTCGAGATGTGAACTTTCAGGTGAAGGGGTTCGATTGGATTGGTTCGAAAGGTACCCATTCGAAAGGTGGCTATTCGAGAGGTTCCCACTCTATAGGTACCCATTCGAGATGTGAGCTTCTAGCTGGAAAGGTTCGATTTGATGGGTGGTTCGAGAGGTACCAATTTTAGATGTACCCATTCGAGATGTGAGCTTCCAGATGGAGGGGTTCGATTGGATGGGTTCAAGAGGTGAACTTTCAGGTGGAGGGGTTCGATTGGATGGGTTCGAGTGGTACCTATTCGAGATGTTAACTTTCAGGTGGATGCGTTCAGGCGATACCCATTCGAGATATACCCATTCGAGATGTGAACTTTCAGGTGGAGAGGTTCGACTAGATGGGTTTGAGAAGTACCTATTCGAGAGGTACCATCCGAGAGTTACCCTTTCAGGAGGTACCCATTCGAGAGGTGAACTTTCAGGTAGAGGGGTTCGATTGGAGGAGGTTCGAGAGGTACCTATTTGAGAGGTACCATTCCGAGAGGTGAACTTTCAGGTGGAAGGGTTCTATTGGATGGGTTCTTGAGGTACCCATTCGAGATGTGAGCTTCCAGGTGGAAGGTTTCGATTGGGTGGGCTCGAGAGGTACCCATTCGAGGTGTGAACTTTCAGGTGGGGGGTTCGATAGGATGGGTTCGAGTAGTACCCATTCGAGATGTGAACTTTCAGGTGGAGGGGTTCGACTGGATGGGTTCGAGAAGTACCCATTCGAGAGGTGGTAATTTGAGAGGTACCATCCGAGAGTTACCCTCTCAGAAAGTACCCATTCAAGAGGTACCCATTTGAGAGGTGAACCTTCAGGTGGAGGGATTCGATTGGATGGGTTCGAGAGGTACCTATTCGAGAGGTGAACTTTCAGGTTGAGGTGTTCATTTGGATGGGTTCTAGAGATACCCATTTGAGAGGTGGCCATTCGAGAGGTTCCCACTCCAGAGGTACCCATTAGATATGTGAGCTTCCAGATGCAAGGGTTCGATTGGATGGGTTCGAGAGGTACCAATTCGAGAGGTACCCGTTCGAGATGTGAGCTTCCAGGTGGAGGGCTTCGATTGGATGGGTTCGAGAGGTACCCATTCGAGATGTGAACTTTCAGGTGGAGGGGTTCGATTGGATGGGTTCGCGCAGTACCCATTTGAGATGTGAACTTTCAATATGGAGGAGTTTGATTGGATGGGTTTGAGCGGTACCTATTCGAGAGGTACCATTCCGAGAGGTGAACTTTTAGGTGGAGTGGTTCAATTGGATGGGTTTGAGAGGTACCCATTCGAGATGTGAGCTTCCAGGTGGAAGGGTTCGATTAGATGGGTTAGAGGGGTACCCATTTGAAAGGTGGCCATTCGAGAGGTTCCCACTCCAGAGGTTCCCATTCGAGAGTTAGCCTCCATGTGGAAGGGTTCGATTGGATGGGTTCGAGAGGTACCAATTTGAGAGGTACTCATTCGAGATGTGAGCTTCCAGATGAAGGTGTTCGATTGGATGGGTTCGAGAGGTACCCATTCGAGATGTGAACTTTCAAGTGGAGGGTTTTGACTGAATGGGTTCGAGAGGTGGTCATTCAATAGGTACCCACTCTAGAGTACCTCTCAAACCCTTCCAACGGCACCTACACCTCTCGAACCCCTCCAATGGAACCCCTAACCTTCACCTCTCGAATGGGTACACTCTCAAACCCCTCCAATGGAACCCCTATCCTTCACCTCTCGAATTGTCCAATAGAATCTTCACCTCTCGAACCTACTATGGAACCTTCACCACTCAAATTCGTACCTCCCAAACCTTCTGCTCCAACCAACAACCTCTCAAACTTCCACTGCAACCTTCACATCTCGAATCCGTACCTCTCGAACCCCTCCCCTTGAACCCTCTCCACATGAACCTTCACCTCTCGCCATCTCCACGCTTCAATTACATGTATGATTGGTACATTTATAGCTTAAATTATAGCTCTTCTAACATTCCTATAGAATTTATATAATTTGTTATCAAACTCACCGCACAACGCGCAGTGCAGCCAAACTATTTATTCTGAATCATCAAACGAATTTGAAATCATCTTTTGTCTTGTCCTGAACAATTTTTTAGAACAGTCATTCTGAATCAGTATATACAAATTTGGCACTCCCTCCGTAAACGTTTGCACTTTTTGATTTAGGCACAAAGATTAATAACTAGTTAAGTGAATGGATAAAATTGAATTGAATTTAGAGTATTAAAAGTAAATTGGGTAGTTGAAAATGGTCCAATATAGCCAAAATAGGAAAGACGTCACTCTTAGAAAAACATCCCAAACTGAAAATATTGCCACTCTTAGACAAACTGAAGGAGTATTATATTATGTCTTGAACTAACTATTTTTTTCATGCAGCAATGGTTAAGTATGTTTTAGCTTGTTTGTGAATGGTGGTGTTGGTGAATTTACTGTTAGAACTGTACTAAATAATGTGACTTTTATTTGTCAAGAATTTGTCTTCAGTTTCATAAACTACAATTTTTAGTTATCTAATTAAGAACATACTATCATAATTTAAGTTGTTTGAAATTTGGAATTACAAAATGATTAGTTAGTACATTATCCTCGAGTTACAATTCTTCTGATGCCAAGTAGACCTTCCTTTGCCAAATAAGGTGGGGAGAGTCATTAGGGTGAGATTAACATGAAATATTTCTTGCAGACCTTTAATTTTCTGAAGTAATGCATCAATTGCCTTGTATTGCTAATATTGATGTGCAGATGCATAGTTGATTCATGATTTAATGTTGCGTTGATTGCTCCATGTTGTGTTGTTATTGATGCAAGGTTTTTGTTTTGTCGAAGTGTCATCTCTTAATGTTGTGTAGCTGCATAACTACATTCTACATATGAACGGTATGGAGTTCGAGGATGCATTGCTTCAGTAGTTGAAGTCAAACTTGAAAGACTAAGCTTCAAGTTACACTCTAATTTTTTATAGGATTTACCGTAATTGTAGAGCTATGTTTTGCTCATGTAACTACAATTGAAGTTATAATTGATGATGTTAAGACTTCTATTAATGAAGGAATTTTACTTATTTTAATCATTTGTGAGAAACACAAACGTGGAGCATTGATTTTAATTTATTTATCTAGAATTATAAATTTTGTATTGCACATTTTTTTAAAATGGTTGCAATATGTAGCAGCTATTTTTTAAAATAGCTTCCACGTTATGTGTAGAAGTTATTAACACAATAGTTGCTACGTTAAATTAACGTTTCACCGGCCACTTAGGCACCTATCTTGGCAAATTAAAAAATAGTTGGTACATATGGGATAAATGCTATGCAAAACAACAGTTAAATATACAGCTACAAATAAAAATAGTTGTATCGTGTAAAAGTCGTTACTTAATAGCTGCATCGTGTAGAAGTCGTTATTTAATAGCTGCTACGTTAAATTAACGTTTCACCAGCCACTTAGGCACCTATCTAAACAAATAAAAAAATAGCTGCTATGGGGCCCAAAAAATATATACTAAAGGGGATTTTTCGAGTAGTGAGTATTCTCGAAGTCAAAACCCAAAAGGAGGATGGATACCCTCCAAATTCTCATGAACTATTGACATTTTAGGTAAAGGTACACTTCATCCTCTCACTAGTGTAGGGGGGTGTCAAATGCGATTCTATTGGACCAACAAAGGAACTTTCGTTGTGCCTTCTCTGACCCTGCCCTCTATCGCACGTCATTAGAAGGCGGTTCCTAAACCGCCTTAAAATCGACAACAAAGGTGGTAAAAAATAGCCTTTAAAAATGTAGTCAAACACCTTTAAATTTTTCCGACATCAGAAAATTTTTGAGCCCATCGTACCATTGCACTGGTTTCCGAGTTTGTAAAGGCACACTTTCCAAACTCGGAATGTTATCCGCTCTTTGTGAATGACTTTTATCACTCCGATCTCGTGCGTACGTTCCGTCCCTATTCTGTCTAACGATTGCTACAATTTTGTTAATGAAATATTGTTTACGAGTTTGGAAAAGCATTCGTGGGTATTATTTTTGAGTTCGTAATATGTAATCGTGACTATAAAACTGGTGAAAGAAGTTTTCGAGTTCGGAAACCAGATATGCTCATATGGTAAATGAAATTTTACACCAAATTTTTTCGGCTCTAAAAAAGGCTTCAATTCACAACATCTAATATAACGCAATACACGATAGTATCTTGTGTGATGAAAAAAATCTATAGATAGCGCTAACCTAGCAACAATCTATAGATAGGAATAGAAAATAGTAGGAAACTATTCCAATACCTCTAAGCTTCATTATTTATCTAATTATGTTACTTTTGCAATATTTGGATTCCCAGGAGATCCAAACCGATGTAGTATTAGATGCCTCACCAAATTATTCCTCGCACTGTTGATTTCATCATTGGTGTAGGGCTTTGTTTTCTTCATGAAAATTTGTCATTACCTAGTAAGTAGAAAATACTAAAAAGTGTAGTTCTATTAATTGGTTGCTAGAAACAATTGTACGCGCACCTTGTCAATTTGGAGGTAGTCTTCTTTGACCTCTTGAATTCGCTCACCCGTGTAGAGCATGACGTAATAGCCGCACTCCCAAGTCTACGCTTGTTTTTTGTACTGCTTAAAATTTAAAAAATTGCTTAATTATATTCTTATAATATTTAATTAAGAACTATAAACTGAATAAACAATTATCATAGCCCACCTTGACTTTAACCACCTCAAAATGATTTTTATTTTGGTGGCTACCGTTCTTCGTTGCCAATTCCAAAATTTCAACAATGAATCTGAAGGTTGGTAGTGAAGGGGATCCATGCAATAAACCCAGTTTTGGGCGGGTACAATAAAAAACAATCTCCAATGGTCCCTAAATATGTAAATTTAAATTATGCACGGTGGTAATGATTTGTGTAACTGTTCAGTAAAATAAACAACTTAGTGAATATATAACATTTCTATGTATGGTGCAATTAATAGCTTCTTATCCGTTCACCCTAGGCTCTTACAAATGAAGTCGATCCTCTCTTGTTTCGTACAACCAATTTCTTAAATCGACACCGAGCACATGTATCCAATCCATTTCTTGTTTTGATTATGTGTAAAAAGCAGGTACATATGAAATATCATGTTGCTTTAGTACCTACGAAGTTTGAAATAAGTATATGCAAATAAACAAGAATTTATGGAAATAGCTCGCAAGGCGTAAATGGACATGACTATCTAATTAACTTGCTCACATATCCACAGATCTTCAAAATCACTCCACAACATAATTATATCCAGTTTGCATCCAAATACACATCCATTCCCCAAGAATGAGTAAGTAGAGCTTTTATTGTGCGGTTGTAGCTAACTGAACAGTATCTTAACGAAGTGTGGTGATTATCGAAGGACTTGTGCTCTTTCAGTTCGAGCTCTAAGTTTTATGGTCGCTATCTTGACTGATTTAGGTTGTGGTTTGTCGGGTCTTGGTGTAATTTTCACTGGTTTCGGTGTTGGTTCCCGTGTTTCCTCCGAATGTCGATCGTTACAGGATCAACATAAATAAGTTGACGTGGCCATATTAGGAACATTCCTCGTGCAGGACCAACCTTCTTGTATTCTCCATCGGGGTATGGCAACGAGGTGCCCATCACTAGCGGTTCCTCCAATGAAACCCTAGAAATACCCTCACCAATAGGTACAGAGTGATGGTGTTTCATCAATTCATGCAGAATTTCATTGGCTACGTGGAGTGGTTTACCATCTATGCCTTGGTCTATGTACAACTCACACGGTCATGATTTCTACATTTCCACAAAACTATATGTTAATTTACAAATTACTCCAAATGTTAAGAAAATATGTAATGAATACAATAAGTGTATACCTTTGTATCATTTTGTTGTAATGCAGTGTCCACGTTGTTCAGTTTGAACAATTATCGCTCGAATCTTGGAGTTCTCACAATGGCCCCTCGATTTACCTCAATATATCTGCGTGAGTGATGTGATCCTATAGAGTGTGGTGTCCAATCGAGCATAAGGTCATCTAAGTTGTTCGAATGAACAAAGCTAGTATGTTATATCAACCTACGATTGAGGATGTCTTGCTGCTCTATTCGTTTATCCTGAAGAATGATTTTTTTAGTAGGATGTTGACTCTTGAGGGTTCATCACCATCGTAGAACCTTACAATGCCAAAAGCCTCATGTTAGCTCACGATATATCCCACTCCCCTAACACGGCCTAGGTGGTCAGGTTTTTCGGTTGCTTCGCAAAGGATGTTGTGCTTACCAGTGGGAATGAAGTTCCCTTGTAATTTATCATTCTTCTGTTTTTCATAAAAGTGGAAGAACGTAATTAAAAATCTATATTTAAGAAAAAACATGTGTCAAATAATATATTCCCTCAATTTGTACTTACACTTCTCTCTGCAATCAATTTTTCTTCAGGTTTGACATACACTCCATCTTTGTTTTACGGCCCCTTAGGAATAGATCGTGCCTCTCAATGTCATCCGCATTGATTGGTTGCACAGTTGCCCTAGCCTCCTCTTCTATCATCCCACCCTCTATTGCAATTTTGACATCTTCTTCAAAACTTTGTTTCACAAGGTCCAATGCCATCTTGGTATAACCCTCATGGCTCAATCGGTGAGGAATTTTATTCTTTCCCGCCAGTTCTTGTTTTTCTACTCTCGTGCCCTAAGATAGGATGTTAGACTTAAATTACAACTATAGAAAAAGTTATGATCTAAACTAATTAATAATATTAGATAATTTGGGGTTTACTCACATTTTGATTATTCTCCAATGCTCTCCTTTTGTGGATCTCCCAACTATCGAGTTGAATGTGAGTATAAGTTTGCCACTGGCGATCTCCCTACTTATCACAAAAAAAGTAGTCCCTAGACAGTGTGTAATTATGTTGATGCCAACTCTTAGACATCATCAACAAAGCCTTCTTTCTCAAATCCTCCATGTCCGGTGATTCGATGTCAAATGGCCTCTATGTAGATTTTGAACTCCATAGTGTCAATCAAAGAGATACATTATCAATCAAAGACAACTTAAGAGGAAATAAAAATACAATAATTTCTACCTTGCATTCCATCCATAAAGTGGCCTTGTAATCTTTGGGGACTTCATGCCAAGTATCGTATTTGATGTCCACCCTCATTCTACCCACCTTTGCTCCTCAACTAGACCATTTAGTGCGTTGGGCCGACACACAAATGTTAGACTTATTGAATACCAACGAGGTTAACTCTTTCCTCATCATTCTACGTTCTAAGGTTCTACAACGAATTTAGGGTATTCCTACATCCTCGGATCTGTCATCCTCATCCTCACTCATACCGTGGTTCGTTATTGGTGGATTTTCATTTCGTGATCGTGAAACTTGATCACGAGTTCTTTTGCTAGACGCCATTTCATACGCTACATTAGATAATGTACCATAAATTTACTTAGCCATTAAAGGAGTAGCTAAATATCCCAAAACATGAATAAACAAAAATTAGATTAAAATCAATTATTAAATACTCACCCTAATAATACAAAATCTATAATACATTACATAGTTAAAATCCCCATGTTTTGATTATTTGACACAAAACTAATACTTCAAAAGCCATACAATAAATACTAAAATTCTTATCTTAAAAAAATAACAAGAAGACATTAAATTATCTTAAACCATTGTAGTCAAGAACAAAAAAACTTTATGGAAACCCTAGGCTTTTGGGTCTCTCAAATGTGAACCTTGATTTTCACAATAAAAAATGAATAACCTTCTCCTCAATCAAATATTGTAATGGTGACTCCCTTGTTGCTTCATTTACAAGAAATCTTTGACAAACCCTAGCAACATTACAACATTGAGCAGGTATAATAGCAAAATAGAGGGTCTAGATGAAAAACATGATGAAACCATTCCTTGTAGTTGAAGAAGATGAATTCTTGGTGTGATAATGAGGTGGATTTGAGAGTGAGGTTTGAGAGCATTGGGGATGGGGAAGATGGTGGGAAATGTTGGTGGGTTTTCAAATGGGCAGTACCCTGTAGAAACCCTTTTAACGCATTTTTTCACATTTAAAAGGGTTTCTGAACTTGAAAACCGTGTCAGGCCAAATTATAAGTTTGGAAACTACTATGTCCTTCATAGCTAAAGAGCATAGCCATTTCCGAGTTTGGAAATGGATTTAATATATTTAAAAAATGGGCAGCTCAACCAAAACCCCCAAAATCTGCAATTCAAACTCGCTCAATTCTCTAACCCTAAATCCCCAAATTAGATTCCCTAAAATAATAACCAAACCTCAACGTTTCCAACAATGACAAAGAAGAGCAAGGATAGCAAGGGTGTGGCGAGTGATAGGAGTCACCGATCGATGAGGGAAACTAGTCAAACACCAAAATTCTTCAATGAGGAGGCCGAGGTGAGGTATGTTGCTTTTTGTAGAGAAAGGTTATAAATTTTAAGGTTTTCAATTCATCTAAGATTGGTAATTTAGGAGTAGATTACATGCTAGCCCATTTTAGAATTAAACATTTAAAGAAGTTGTTTTGCATTGTTGAACATGTTATGTGGACGAGGTTATCCAATTTTATGCAAATTTGGGTCAAAGTCACAACAATCATGAATTAACTTGAGTGAATAGGAAAGATGTCCTCATGTCTAGGTATACCATAAATGAAACCCTAAAATGCCTATACACAACCCCCAAAAAATTGAGACCCGATGACCCCAATGATTCCCTAGAGATCTAGCATACTCATTGTTGGCCGAGGATGAGTGATGCAGTCCCCCTCTATCCTGTAGACATGGCATATAAATATTTTAAGAGGTCTGTTAGTGATGCGGGGAAGGCCGAGTCTTATGACATTTGCGCATTAACCGTTGAGTAACGACTCATCTATGAGTGGATTCGCCTAAATTTCTTGCCAAAGGGTGGCCACACTTGCGAGCCTACGATTAGTAATTTGATGTTGTTTTACTATGTGATGGAGGGGATCAAATTCAACCCCGACTACACTGTCTTGTTGTTCATGCATAATGCGGCTAACAAGAAGAAGAAGGATTTTCCCTATGGTGGATTAATCTCTACGATGTTGAAGAAGGCGGGAGTACAAACTATTGACAGGCCGTCCACCATTTACTACTACGACGAGACTTGGTTCCTTCACAAAGGCCTTCATTTTGATGTTTACAGTGGTAAATGTGAGCTGAGGGTAGTTCTCGGTCAATAGGAAAACAATGCCAAGAGAGCTCACGAGGCAGAACTAGATAGAGTCGAGGCATCGAGCTATAGTAAGTTATTCTTGTAAAAGTTAATTTTAAAAGAAATTTTGGACATTGTAAATATATTCTTGTTTTATAACACATTTACAATGACAGGTTCAAATACCGGTCGGAAGGCGAGGCTCAAGAAGTATTTTTATTGTTTGCAAGCCAAAGTGACCGAGACACACGAGATGCTGAACTGGGCCCATCGGAGCATGTGAAGTTCATGGAATCCCAAGTAATTCACCTTGAGTTGAGCAAAGATGAAGACGTCAAAAACTTTGAGCTTGTTTTCTCGGAGTCTAGTGCGGGGAGGAAGATCAACATCCACAAGACACGGCCGGGGGAGGAAGTCAAGACACGGTCGGAGAAGGAGGTCAAGGCAATGAGACAGACCAAGAAATTGAAGAAATGTTTGACGAAGTGAAATAGGATAGGTTTGGATAAGTTTCTGGAGTAGAATTGGATGTTGATTTACTTTGCATAATTTGTTGGTGGATTTGAATACGATGCTGCTTAAATGTGGCTATTTAACTAAAATTTGGTGAATTTTGATATAATTTGGTTTAGAAATCGTTGGTGGATTTGGATGTGAATTATTAGATTTAACTAATATTTTAATTGTTCATTTATGTTCCGTGAAAGTTTGAAGAATGAGTATTATCCATAATTGTTTGAATGAAAAAGTTTAGTTATGGAATCCAAATAGTGTAAAAGATTACCATTAGTCCGGAACAAATTCTGATCTTGAAAACAACTCTTTCCTTAACTTTATTAGGACAGAAAAATTTCCAAACTCGTAAACGTTAGTGCCTTAGACCATAAGGCACAAAAAACTTTCCAAGTTTGGAAACTAAGTTTTCGAGCTCATGTGCACTTTCTAGACCACTACTAGAATTGAATGACAAGCAAAATAATAGGCACATAATGGTTTCCAAACTCGTAAACTATTCTGACACATATACCAAAGGAATGCCTCAGAGTTTCTGAACTTGGAAACTATTAGCACATGTAAAAAAAATGGACCGATTCATTCATTCTTCACATTTCGCTCCAGATTTCATAACCCTAGGCTATGATTGCAAACTCGTAAACTCTACCCAACCCCAAATCAATCAACAAACACACAAATTTGGTGCAATGGCAAGAGGTGGAGCATCTAACGGTGGAAACCCTAGGTCACGATCCACCGTTAACACATCGGATTCAAGGTTCATTTATACTTTTTCAAAATAAGAGATATGAAGAATTACGTGAGCATGGGAGACTTTCAAATTTCTATTTGATTGATTTTAGTCAGTACTTTAATATCAGTTTGGCCGACCCCCTTAACAAATTTAGCGAGCAACATATTGAGAAGTTGCTATCTTGTAATGAGGGCGCTTATTTTGACCTAACTTGCCAATTTTATGCAAATTCATGTAGAGTTGGTAACATGGACTATGCAACTAGGGTTGGTGGGATAGACACTCCAATTTGTCAATGGGATATCAGTAAGTTGTTGGATTTCCCTTACTTTAACCCTGGACTAGTTTATCTGGAAAATGAAGATGGGTCTTTGGATGATTGTTACTATACGGAGAAGTGGTTGTTAAATAGTGAGCCCCCATATGTTAACTTTGTGGAATATAGCGTGAGATATTTTGAACGTGATAGTAGGGGTTTAGGTAGGCCGGAAACTTTTGATCTAGATGTCTTGCTAGTTGATGATCGTATCACATATGAGATTATTGCTAGAACTCTCGTTCCCTCAGGTTCACATGTAACCTAGCCTAACTATCCCATGCTCAATCTATTTTATTAGATTATGTAGGGTAGGTGAATTAATCCCGGGACGACAATTTTTAACCATATGCTGCATATTGCTACATCCAAGAAGTTGATCAAAGGCTTCCCATTCTGCCATTTGACCACACTAATTTTGAAGAATGTCGAGGGGTTGGTCATTTGTGGGGAGGATAAGGGGCTGAAGTATTTTGACAAAACATACTTTGAGAAGAGGGATTCGGTGTTGATTGACTGGAAGTGGTTTCAAAAGGCTGGGGAGGCTTTGGAGCCTAACAAAAGACCACGAGTGGAGGAAATCCCACGAAATGAGAAAGGTTAGTGAATCTAGTATATTTAAAAAAATAATTGGTCCAAATTGATTTATTTTATTTTATATTAACTTCATTTGTTGTATTGAAGGTACCGAAAAATCTTATCTAAGGGGATTCAAGTATTGTTACAAGTGGATGCGCAAAGAACTATGCGCAATGAAGAAGATCATCAAATTCTTGGAGAAATTGCAAATTGCTTACGAGCAGAACTCGCGTCAACCTCCCGCCCATGAGTCACCTGTGACGCTTCTATGGCCACCACTGCAAATCAAGAAGAGTTACTAGTTAAGTTAAGGATTTCACTAAGGATTTGACTGAGGATTATTATGATGTTTTCACTTTTATTTTGACTAAGGATTTGTTATATTGTAATATCATCATGTTTTGACTACGAACGCAACAACTCTTAGATGACAAACCTTAAGGATGTACCATTAATCATTTATGCTTCCTTTTCCTCATCACCTTTTTTTTTCTTCTACGGTTAACCTTCCCTCTAGCATCAACTCACATACCCCCGTCATGGTCATTGCGTCCGAGCAAACCGTGAAGACTAGTATCATCCTCTTTAAGGAAAATATCATCTTGTCATCCACCACTTGGGGTATGCTACCCAAATCCAATGATCTCCTCTAATTTATTCTCTATAAAAAAATCTCATTTTCCTTCAACAACAACATCTCACCTAGAATCTACAGGATCCCTAACATAGAAAACTTGATGGACATGAGACACCAAAATGAATGGATTGTCCTTCCATCCTACCCTACTTCTTTCAACAAGGGTGAAACCCAAACCTTCGGTGCGCTGACCCTTGTTAATATCCGCCCACTGACATTTAAATACATGGACCCTCTGGTGACATAGTCAAACTCCCAAATCTCATAGATCGTGCCAAAATAACACTTTTGAGCATAGATTGGTTTGTTTACCTTGCACCTCCTACATGGAATGCTTCATAGATGAGTGACACACTACTGTTCTGAGACACACTCTTTTAATCATTTTCTTTAGTACCAAAATTAAAACCATTGATGTCATTACCTACAAAGGACAAAACAATTTCTTGTGATCTACGAGCCAACCATTTAACTTTAGAGGAATGTTCCCCGACAGCCACATGGTCCCTTAACCATGATGCAAATGTCCCAGTGTGCATTTGGAGGACCTGAACCTCATTGGAATATGGGTGTGCAACTCGTATGGCATCCATATGAACCTCAATGTAAGGGACTGATTCTTCATGGTTCCGCAACACATAAAGATAAGCAGTAGCTAAATCTTTGGCACTGGGACTAAATAGTTTCCCATGTCTCACTCCTACACCCTCCAACCTCTCATCATTTCTACCCAACGGAACACCAACAGATTCAACTTGCTTCATATATTCAGTGTAAAACTCGATGGCCTCTTCTGTTACATACAGCCGCACAATCCTTGCATCCGGCCTGTACCGATCTTTCACAAAATGCTTGAATATTTTCATGTATCTTTCAAGGGGGTACATCCATCTTAAAAAAACTGGACCACCAAGCTTTATGTCCCAAACCAAAAGAACACATAAGTGGACCATAATGTCAAAGAAAGAGGGCGGGAAATACATTTTCATACGACATAAAACTTCAACAATCATTACTTGCAACTTGTTCAACATCCAAATACTTATAATCCTGCAACAAATCAACTTAAAAAAACACAGCTTCGTAATGCACAACCTCACATGTGATAGGAGTGGAGCTTGGATCGCAATGGCATTCAATTCCTCCATAAGGTTATGAGAATTGTGTGACTTCAATCCAACCAACTTCAGCTCTTCAACTGACACACAAGTGCTAATGTTGGAAGAGTATGTACCTGGAACCTTTACACAACACAAGGTATCACAAAAATATTTCTTCTCCGACTGCGACATAGAATAGCATGCAGGTAGAAAATAAAAATTTTCCCCTTCCTTGATAGGCCCAAGATTCTTCTGAATTCCCCTCTCAACCAAGTTAGGCCTACCTATCCTTTGTTTTCCCAGGGGTATCCAACAACGTCCCAATCAATTAATCACAAACATTCTTCTTAATGTGCATAACATCCAAACAATGTTTAACATCCAAATCCTTCCAATAAGGGAGATTCAAAAAAATAAAACATTTCTTCCAATGACCAGCAACACCCGCTTTTCTTTTGTTCTTCCCAAAAGCATTGGGCAAGGTCTTCACATTATCAAAAACCTATATACCATTTAGTGGCACGGGAGGTTCTCTATCCTCCACTTTCCCTTTGAACCATTTCTTTGTCGAGTGCCATGGGTGTCCTTCCAGAAGAAACCTCCGATGTCTTTGATAAACTATTTTACAATCGTGTTTTCGTTGACAAAAATTAGTATCTCTATCACAAATGGGACAAGCTAAGTGCCCTTTCACAGAATAACCAGACAAATTACCATATGCCAGGCAATCATTAATCGTGCAAAATAGCATAGCTTCCAAAGTGAAGAAATCTTCTACCAGACCATCATACATTCGAACACTATCTTTGAACAAAGTCAATAGATCATCCACGAGAGGAGAAAGATACACATCAATATCATTACCCAGCTGCTTGGGCCCTGATATCATAAAAGACAACATAACATACTTGCGCTTCATGGTCAACCAAGACGGAAGGTTATAAATTACCAACATAACAGGCCAACTACTATGTGTACTGCTCATATCACCAAGTGGATTCATACCGTCGGTACACAACCCTAACCTCAAATGGCGGGGATCTTTGCCAAAGTCAGGGTACAAGGCATAAAATTTCTTTCATTGCTCACCATCTGAAGTATGTCTAATCACATTATCCGCCTGTCAGACCCTATCACCGTGCCAACGCGGCAACTTTGCATCTTCTCTACAAGCATACAACTTCTCCAAACGAGGAATGATAGGGAAATACCATAACACTTTTGCAGTGTCTTTTCTTTGATTGAGACACAACTTCAGCACCCATTGCAAATTCCCCCCCCCCGCTTCAACTTGATCGAGACTCACCACAAACCTGATAACTTTCTCGATATTTATCTAATTCTCCCCATACAACATACAATCGTTTGAACATGCATGAATATTTTGTAGTTCCAATCCCATGGGGCATAGAATTTTTTTTGCAGCATAAGACCTATCAGGAAACACATTGCATTCCAGAAGAAATTCCCTAAACAACATGAGAGCCTCAGTCAAACCAAATTTTGCCTACAAATTCATTACTTGCAACGTTGCACTCAAAACTGAGTGCTTAGAACCATTTTACAAGGGCGTCCATTTGTCATTAATCAGTACCTGCAATGACTCAGGTTTCCCTTTGAACTTCCTTGCAATATCTTCCACCATTTCATCTAACTCAACATTTCCATCTAATTTCATCTCATACCTTTGTTTTCACCACTTCAGTAGTTTCGGGGGGGTCCTTAATGACTTCCCCATGCCATACCCAACGAGTGTAGGTAGTTTGAAAACCCCTCCTTACGAGATGCTCCCACATCTTCTTCCTCCCTAAATAAGAGCATCATTTCTACAATCCTTAAACGGCCATTGTGCTCGTACCCCACATTTTTTAGAAGCATCTTCAAACGCTAAAGAAATAAATGATTCTACCAAGGGTATGTACTCTGCCAAATTTCTAAGATCATTACCAATGAGTTCATCTCGATCCATTTTCCTACAGGTCAATTACAATGCAACTCATGACCATTCATTCGACAATCTAGAAAGCCCATATCACAACCCTTATTTGAATATATACATACCCCAGCTAATATTTAAATTGCATAACGTAGTAAATAGTATGAAACACACTAACCTCTTCCAATGGAGTATGAAATCTCTTCTTCGTCAATGGATAAGGAAATGGGAGCAAACCCTTTTATATACACCCGCAGTTTCCTAACTCAGAAACTGGTGATGATGAATGGAAAGGCATGACTAGAAACTTTCCGAACTCAAAAACAAGAAAAGAAGCAATTCCGAGTCCTGAAAAAGTATCTTCTCTTCACTACCAAGGAAACTATAGTTTACGAGTTTGGAATTGCTATCGTTCGTCATTTCCAAAGTTGGAAATATGTGGATTTAAAGGCGGTTATGACTCATCGCCTTTAAATAGAGACATTTAAAGGCGATTCTGGCCTTAACCGCCTTCCATTGGCCACGTTTAAAGGCGGTTATTACAAAACCACCTTCAAATTATAAAAGGACTGCCTTCAAAATACCACCTGGGCTACGAAGGGCAGTTTTCAAGTTTGAAAAAATCCTCTGGAAGGCGGTTTTAGGCATATTTTTCAAAACCACCTTCTAATGTTGCCTTCAGTAGAAGGCTCTCCACTAGTGTCTTTGTACCATTAGAACCTTGAACATGTTTCATTCAGTAACACTTTCCTTTTTATCGGATATTTAGTTGTCGGTAGCGCCTTATTGACTATTCTCCAAATGAATACCGCCAACTTGTGAGGTAATTGCATAGCCCATAGTGTTTTTGGTAGCACCTTATTGATAATTTTCATAATCCAGTTACCCGCATGTGCGGAGATTTGAAAATGCGGTCTGTGACCTCACCCGAAAGAATTAGGTACCCATGCGGGTATGACGGGTATCCGGATTTATTGCATCAGGTAATAGAATACTCGTTGATCCATTTAAAATTAAAAATGTTGAGATAAATTATCATTTCATTATGTTACATAAATTTGTATAAGTGCAAGAAAAATATCATTACAATGATGACAATATAGTTTAACAATTGAATTCTTGTGACATGTTTTGTACAAATAAGTACCACCTTTTATCATTTAAAAATTCATTATATAATGACCACTAATAGTAACAAGTCCGGGATCATCATCATCATTCCCTAGTTTGGATGAACTTAACAAAATATGCTAAAATGACTGGAAAATTTATTGTGTTAATTTTTTTTGATTTGGTGGAGAGGTTAGTTTGGATTAGACATTAGTCAGTTTTGTTTCAGTTGAAAAAATAGCTTAAATTGGAGGGAAAGTGCAAGTTAATTTTTGGAGGGAAGTTAAAAGCTTGTAGAATACTAATTAATGAATAAACTAAATTTAATATGAGATAAAGTTAATTTTTCTTTTATCTAGATGGTATTAGTTATTGTTGTTTCATCAAATACTCTTGTTGGTAAATTTTGTAGTAATGTATGGTCCTTTGTCTTAGAAAACTTTGGTTTCGAAAATGAATAGTATGAAAAAATGTTTTGATTATGAAAAGAGAATTTAAAATAAGAACTTTGTTTTTGGAAACGGAACTGATGGCGTGATGTATCACTACATTTGAAATGAAATCCGCCTGACCCATAGTGCAAGGTTCAACACAGGATCATTCCCCAAGGTACCATAGAGCCTCACTTACTCGTGCACTCAAGCAGTTAGGAGGAACTTGAATTACTATGCTTAGAACTTAGAATGCTAAAGAAGGAAGATAGAGAGAAGAGAAAGGTCAAAAAGTGTATTCATAACTGTTCATGACCTCGCCTTTCATAGGCGCATAAACCAATAGTCGCAAATCAATATCAGGAGAACGTGGAGCAGTTCACTTTCCCATTTGACTGACTAAAATATGGGAACGGTCATGGGCAGAGTAAAATTTGGAAGCACCTTGAAAACCAATCTGAACGTTTAAACTTCACTGAAGGGTTAAAAATATAGGGAGAAAAATAGGGTTTTAGTTTAAAACTTGTTTAAACACATTTGATTATTTGAGAAGCCTCATAATTCTAGGCTCTCAAACTAATCCGAACCAAAAAGATTAATCTAGGCTCAAGACTAGACCAGACCAGTCCGCCCATCTCGCCTTGTCCGGATAAGCACAGTCGGTCGGCGGCAGTGTGTGATGCAAATGCCAAGACTACTTTCACGATAGATGACGGCATGCCAAAGCTTGATCAGACATTCAAAGGATAGGTTCGGTATCCTCTAAGTAACATGGCAGGTTCTATGACTAGGGCAAGAACGAAGCTTAGCGATGTGACTTTGAATGATTTGATAGATCAACTTCATGATGAAAAATTGAAAAGAAAGTCATCATTGACATCTTCGATTAATTGTTTAAGAGTGTCGAGGAACTGAAGACATCATGAAGAACACTATACTCTTTTTTACCACAGAATTTTTAATTAGGTAGTGTGATCATTGTAAACTATTGTAAAATTATTTCATTTAGAATTTTGAATTAATTTTTGGCCATGTGGGCTTTCAAGAGGATTAATTTTGAAATCAATATATTAGGGTTTAAAATATTCAGTTTTGATTTGCTAGAATGAGATTTGGTAAGATTAGATAAGGAAATATTCATCAAAGGTTTATCTTGGAAGAATTTTGGCCCTATTTAGCATAAAATAGGTATTTTAGTTAGATATGGTTTTATCTTCTAAATGCTTCCATAAGGCTTCTCAGTTTCTGATAGAAATTACCAAATCCTGTTCTGATTAGAACTAGGATTTTGGCCGATTGTAGCCCTATAAATAAGGGAGGTGTGCTTGAGTTTATACTACCTTTTATCAATCATATATTCAGACTTTTTGAGTTCATACTCTTTGCTTGCGAGCATTCTTTATTGTTGCTTAATCATGCGGGTTAATTAAGTATCAATACCCTTTGTGAACTAATCATGTGGGCTAGTTAGTGAACAAAGAATCCTTTATTTGTAAGCTAATCATGCGGGCTAGTTAGCAAGCAAATATTCAAGTTGAGAGCAATCCCAATGGCTAGTTTTTCATCAATTCGTGTGGCCATATTAGGGTTTGTGAATTCTTTAATTCGGTCAAAGATTTAAATTCCAAAATTCATAGTCTTCGCAAGGAGATTCATATCAGTGTGTGAGGGATCTTTATTTCTTTTGTTCATTCAAAGTGGTAGTGAAGCATTTCCATATTTAAACTACACTCATTCCTTCTAAACTTCCCATGTGGGACTAAGAATAAAAACACAGTTTTTCTTTTGTTTACTTAAAAGAGATTTTGGGCTAAATGACCCATTTCCATTACTAACAATATGGTGTACCCAGGGGGTAGTATTATATATATATATATATATATATATATATATATATATATATATATATATATTCTAGATCACCATTCAAGAAAGCAGTTTTAACATCAATTTGATGTACTAGCATTTTATGTTTAAAGGCCAAAGCAAATAGTCACGAATTGAGGCTATTTTGGTTATAGGTGAGTAAGTATAAAAAAAGTCTACACAAAACTTTTGGGTAAAGCCTTTAATTAGAATTCTTGCCTTAAATCTTTCTACTGAACCATCACTTCTTAGTTTTCTTTTAAATATCCATTTGCAACCTAAGGCTTTTGATCCTTTAGGCAAGTCTACCAAGGCCCACGTATGAAACTCAAGTTCACTGTTAATTGCTTCTTTCCAAAAGCTAGCATCTGTAGATTTCATAACCAGTTCATAATTTTTAGGATCATCTTCAAGAAGGTGAAGAAAAATTACTGACTAATTTAATTCATCTACATCTTTGAGTTCGGTCACGAAATCAGGTCCAAAATCAGTTTCTTTTCTACGTCTCTTACTTCTTTGAATTTCATTATTACCATGTTCAGGTACATGCACAGAAGAAAAACTAGTAGAAACAGGCATCACATTGGAAGATACATTATTCATATTCTTTAAAGGAAATATGCAATCAAAAAATTCAGCATCTCTATATTCGCACTTTGATTTATCATGTAATCGCATAGTACTATTTTTAGCTATCCCACAAATATGGCATCAACAATTTTAGGACCAACAGTATCACGTTTGAAAGTAGGCAAAGCTATTTTCACCAAACACCCCCACACTTTTAAGTATTTCAAGTTAGGGGTACATCCCCTCCACAGTTCATGGGGTGTTTTATATAATCTTTTATGAGGCACCTTATTTAGAATATGATTGGCTGATAGGACAGTTTCCCCCCACATTTCATTAGGTAATCCAGAACTTAATATCATTGCATCCATCATATCGTTTAAAGTTTTATTTTTCGTTTCAACTATTTTGTTTTGTTATGGAGTGTAAGGTGCAGTGAACTCATGAATATTCCATTCTTTTCAAAAAATTCTTTAAGGAAGTTTTTACTGTATTCTCCTCCCGTATCTGACTTAAGTCTTTCTTTATGCGGCCTAGTTGATTTTCTACCTCATCTTTGTAGATTAGGAACTTTTTTCTACTTCATCTTTAGTTCTTAGAAGGTAAAATTTTTTATACCTTGAACAATCATCTACAGAGGTTATGTAGTACTGTTTTCCACTTTTCCTTTCAAATTTTCAAAAATCTGCTAAGTCTATGTGAACTCTAAAAGTCCAGTTACTTGTTTAAATGGTTTCTATGCGATTTTAGCTTCTACACAAGTTTGAGACTTTTCCAATTGAATTTTTGGCAGGTGAGGTAGCAAGTTAATGTGTTGCATTCATTTAAGTGAATTTTTACTAACATTTCCTAAACGTGCAAGCCAAATATCAAAAGATTCAACGACATAAGCTGAAGTAGATGTTTCACAAGTAGCAGTGCTGTTCACAAGAAATACCCCCCCAGACATGTATCCTTTTTCCCACAAACTCACCATTTTGAGTGATAACTAGTTTGTCAGCTTCAAACACCAGTTTAAGGCCAACCTTGTTAAACAGACCAGTAGATATTAAGTTTCTACGCAAGGAACATAGAGAACATTTGAAAGGGATGAATTCTTTTCGGAGGTCAGTTTGAGAAAAACCTTCCATTTACCGAGAACTGAGGCAATGATTGAGTTTCCCATATAGACTTGCTCACCATTGGAGACCTCCCCGAAAGTTGCAAACAGGTCTCTGTTTACACGGAAATGTTTGGAGGCACCAGTGTCAATGAACCAGTCTGTCTTTTTTTTACTAGGTTGACTTCAGAGACTACAACAACAATAATCTTCACATGTTCATCTTCTATGAGATTGGCTTGAGGTTTTTTGTTGTTTTTCTGGTTGGGTTTGTTGTTGACGTCCTTGCGCCGGTAGCATTGGTTTGTTATAGATGGAGCAGGCTGCTTTGGATTTCTTCTGAATTGGCCCATTCTTATTGAATGTGGCAACCTTTTTGACAAGGTCGATTCCCTTCTTGAAAGTTCCAGAGGACTTAGACCTGTCAACATTTCCATATTCTACAAGATTAGCTTTAACATAATCGAAAATGGAAGAGAGTCCCTTATCTTTGAGGAGATTGGCTTCCTCAATTTTCATGTGGCTGGTTAGTTTCTCTAGAGTCATATCTCAATTCTTGTGCTTGAGGAGGTTGTGATAATTAGACTAAGAATCTGGCAGCTCTCGATAAGTACGTTGGCCTGAAATATGTTGCTCATTGCCATGCCTTCTGTGAGTACTTCGACAGCCAGATTTTCTTACTCATGGACCTGGTCCATAATGGCCTTGTTATCCACCATTCGGAACTTGAGCCAGTTGCAAATGACATAATTTTTCTTCCATGCATCATCAGCACCATACTTCTTCTCCAACATCTCCCATATTGACTTAGCGGATTTGTTGGTGATGAACAAGTTAAATATGGGGTTCAACATCTTGTTGAGAAGATTACCCCGAGCCATTTTGTTTTCTTTCTCGTACTTGAGAATCTGCTCACTAGGTTCCTTTGAAGGAACCGAAGTGGCTGTTTATGGAGTTTGAGTAGTGGGTGGAGTTAGGGTGGTGATTTTGGGAGGATTAGTAAACAAAACATATTCCATTTCCAATTGTTCAAGAAAGATCAAAGCCCTTTGAGACTAGTGTTTATAGTTAACGTCACCCAAATGTGGTATGCTCAAAATTTCATTCAGAAATCTTATCTGTCCAAACATGTTTATTTGAACAAGAAAAAAAATTCGTTTCAAAATTGCTGGTAAATAGTGTAAGAATGAACAAAACGAATGTATGGTACTTTGTCTTAGGAAACTTTGGTTTTGAAAATGAACTGTACGTAAAAAATGTTTTGATTATGAAAAGAGAATTTAAGATAAGAACTTTGTTTTTGAAATCGGAACTATGGGTGTAATGTATCATTGTCTTTGAAACGAAATTTGCCCAATCCATAATGCAGCATTCAACACAGAAGTTCGTTCCTCAAGGTCCCATAGAGCTTCACTTACTCGTGCACTCAAGCAGTGAGGAGGAACTTGAATAACTATGCTCATAACCTAGAATGCCAAAGCATGAAGATGGAAACAAGGGAAAGGTCAAAACGTGTATTCAGAACTGCTAAGGAACTCGCCTTTTATAGGTGCATAAACCAACAGCCGCAACTCATTATCAAGAGAACATGGAGCAGTTCACTTTCCCTTTTGATTGACTAAAAGATAGGAACAATCATGGACCAAGTAAAATTCGAAAGCACGTTCAAACTTGTTTAACCACGTCTGAAATATGGGGAGAAAACTAGGGTTTTAGTTTAAAACTACTTCAAACACGTTTGATTTCGCACAATGTTGGGCTCCTAAACTAATTCAGACAAAAAAGATTAATGTGGGCTCATGACCCAACCCACCCGTCACACCACGTCTAATCCAAAAGTGCGATCGTATGGCGACGGCGGCGTGCTATAGTATATTTACTCCAATATTTTACTCTATATTTTTTTTTATTAAAGCCAATATTTCTCATATTCTTTGTAAATTTAAAGTTTATTATTTTTCTAATTCTTTATTATATTGTAAAATTTTCCAATTACAAGTTTACCTTGAAACATTATTTATATTTAATTACAAAATAATTACTTATTTGGTACTCAATATTTAATTAATGAAACACAATAAATATATCAAAAGTGGAAAATTTTTATAAAAAATCGATAAAAATTTTAAACAATACATTTTGTATTGTAATTCTGAGTTTTAAAATTATTTCATAACCATAAATTATTTTAAATATAATTTTTTTGACATTTTCAATTAATGAAAATAAATATAGGTCTCGAATACTGATCGAAACAGAATGTTAATACAAAATTTTAATTAAAATGCAGATGAGTTATTAATTTTATCTACTAAATTATTTAAATATTACATATGTATAATTATTTTTAAATAAAGTGAAAAATAAATATAACAAAAAAACAGACAATGTTTTTTTTTTAATAAAAACACCCTAAGGTGGGGGATGATATATTAGAGGCAAAAAAAAAAAAAAAAAAAAAAAAAAAAAAAACACAGACAATGTAGAGCAAAGAAAACAACAAACACAATAAATATATTTAAAATGGAAAACTTCAAAAAAATATCAATACAAATTTTAAACGGTATATTTTATATTGTAATTCTGAGTTTTAAAACTATTTCTTAACCATTAGTTATTTTTAAATATAAATTTTTTTGACATTTTCAATTAAAAAAATAAATGTAGGTCTCGAATATATGTGTGTGTGTGATCGAAAAAGATATTAATAAAAAACTTAATTGAAATGCAGATGGATTATTATTTTTATCTAATAATTCTTAAAATATATACATAATTATTTGTAAATAATGTACAACCTAATTAAAATGAAATAAATATATTTTAAAATGGAAAATTTCAAAAACAAAATAAGGGTGATTCAAAATTTGAAAGAGGGCGAGAGAAATATGTCGGTGGAAATTTCCCCCCAATATCTTTCTTGACCAACTAATCTATTCCATTAATCCCTCTCTAATTTTCCTTTGCAACTCCAAGGATCCCTATTGATTTTCTTCTGCATCTTCAATGAAATTACTCGAAACCATAGCATTTTTCTATCAGTCCCTTTCTCAAGAAATCGAAACCATGTCATTTTCCACTCCGCCTCCTCTGAAGAAATAGATACTATTGACGATCACAACATCGAAGCACCGACGTAGCTGGGAGCATGGAATAGAAAATTGAAATTACATTAACATAATATTTTATAATTTATATACATTTTATTATTACAACATAATTTTCAAGTGTATTTTATAAATTAGTGGAAAATTTATACACTAATTTTGTGCATGACTTAATTCTCTCAATGCAATTTCATAAATAATAATATTTGAAAATATTTTTATTAAAATAATATTGTTCATGAAATTAGACGTATATCAATTCGAGTGATAAATGATCGAGTTTGAATAAATAATATTTTAAAATTAATTTCTTTTAATAATGAAATAATCAACACATGATTTTTTTTCAAATGATGAATGATAAAAAAATTGCAATTAATTGAAATGGAATATCTTAGAAAAGAAAGTAAAATGATAAAAATATGAAGGAAATTGAAAACAAATCTAGAATACAAAGAACACAAACTCTTACTTTAGGCAGCCTAAACTTTAGGCCAGGGATTATTGTGCAATAATAAGAAGTTTTATTTGGGATGGGGTTTTTTAAAAATATGCTGATAATATAGGGACCTATCGTGTAATTATTAAAATATTATAAATATCACAAAAATATCCAGAATTTTCAATTTTCTTTTTCCAATCTAATTTCTCCTCTACCGAATGGAAATCTTTAACCGTCATTGTTCCACCGTAAACCGCCACATCTCCGCCGCAAACCGCCACATCTTCGCCGCAAACAGTCACATCTCCGCCGTAAACCGCCATAGCTTCGCCACCACACTTCTTCTACTTTTGTCAGCAAGATCGTTGCGATGCCACACCACTGCTCTGCTGCTCTGCGTCATTGGCGAGATCGTCGGCCAACGCTAAGGCACCACCGGCAGAAGTTCTAAACTCGTCTTCGTCAACAGGCTCTGTAACACCTCTCTCAACTCCGATGTCTCCATCAACAAGCTTCGCGCCACCTTCTTTATCAATGTCGTTACAATCAACGTCGATCAGAGTTCATGAATCACCAGAGCTTGTTAATTAGAGAGGTTTCGCGATGGTTGATTGCTGAGTCTTCGCGGCAGAGCTAGGGTTTCGGCTGACCGGCATCGCGGCGGAGGTAAGGTACAATTTTTTTGGCGCTACGATCGACGATTCAGCGATGGAATTGATGTTTTCCGGTGGTAGTTGGTGCAGATCATCAGAGAAGAAGCTTGCACATGAGATCCATGGGCTACGTGGAGATGAAGCTCGAGCTTGTTTGCTTGCGCGGATGGCGAAAGGCGGGCAGTGATGTTGACGACGGACGGTGGCGACAATGGTGGCGGAGCTAAGCTTCGTTGTCTAAGAGGCGAGGTTTAATATTTTTTTTACTTTTTTCAAAGACTTGCTGAGGTTTAATAATTTCTTGATTGGGCTTATAACATTAAAGATTGTTCGGTCTAGTGGTTGATACTCTTGATGTTGAGGTTAGAGGCCTGGGTTTCGAGGCTCACTAAAAGACCTTTATCTTTGAATAATTATGTTCTTGATGTACAAGTTGAGGTTTAATATTATTTGACTGAATCTATGTTAAATAAGAGTCTTTGGTGTAGTGGTTAATGCTCTAGCCTTTGATGTTAGAGACCAGGGTTTAAATCGCATCGGGTTCTTTTTTTTTTGAAGAATTTTTATTCTTGAGATACTTTAACTTTTTTATGTTTGTAGTTTTTTTTCTCTTATGCTGATGATTTTTATTATTCGGGTGAGGTTAAATCGATATGAGTTGATGTTTTATAGTTTTTTTTGGTGATATGGATTGATTTTTGTTGTTTTTTTAAAATTTTCTCATGTTGATGTTTTTCATTTTTCGGCTAAGGTTTTGGTATAGGAGTTGATGTTTGTAGTGTCTTTTTTCATATATTAATGTTTTTCATTTTTCGGATGAGATTCAGGTGCTAGGAGTTGATGTTTATAGTTTTTTTAAAAAAAATTTGATGTTTTATGATTTTCAAAGTGAATAATTTATACTCTTGAGGTACCGTAGCTTTTTTGTTATTGTTTTTAGTTTTTCATCTTGATGTTTTTCATTTTCTAGATGAGTTTTAGGTGATAGAGGTTGATGTTTGTAGCTTTTTTAATGGTATGGTTGATTTTTTGTACTATTTTTCCTTATGTTGACGCTTTTCATTTTCTGAGTTTAGATGATAATAATTGATGTTTTTAGCTTTTGGATGATATAGGTTGATGTTTGTAGTTTTTTTTAAAATAATAGTTTAGCTTTGTTGATGTTTATATGATTTCCAGTTGATTTTTTGTCACTCGTAGTCGGCATTTTTGCAATTTTTTGTTAGTTCTTATTTTAATTTATATTTTTTTGCTGTTTTATTTAATTTTTTATATATTTTTAGCTGCAATTTTTTTGGTTAATGTTTATGATTTTTTGATAATGTTCTGCTATTTTTTGCTGATGTTACTGCAGTTTTTTATTTATTTTTTAAACATTTTTTAAATATTTTTTTGAATTTGTTTTGAATTTTTTTCGCAGATTACAAATGGCGGAAAAATGATGGAAAAAATTGGACAAAAAAGCTCTTGGAAAGTTATTAGCGATAGATCCCTGTAAAATAATCAGAGATAGGTCTATGTAAAATTATTAGAAATAGGTCCCTGGAGCTAGAAAAGAAAATTTTGGGATATATGACTTTCATTTCATCTTGAATACTTCAACTTTACAACTCTTCTTCAACCCTACAAATCTGATACCATGAGCTGTGAACAATGCTTCCTAACCTTAGGATTCACCCATACTCTATACACTACAATATCCAAAATTGTTTTTGTCACCTCTATTACATTTACAGTCTCACTATGCTGGAAACATACCTCATTTCTTACCCTCCACACATTATACACCATCTCCGCAATCATTGTCTTCATCAGAGTAGCTCGCCATCCTTTCCCCTTGCACCTGCATATCAGCCATTGCAGCTTCTCATCCCATTGTTGCGACCTCCTCCAGATTTTCATCCATTTCAACACACCACTCCAAATCTACCATGTCTTTACACAGTCAAAAAGAAGATGCTAAGTACTTTCTACTTCACCACACATACCACACTTGTCTTCTACCAGTAATCCAAACTTCTTCAGCCTTTGTTTTGTTGGTAATCTTCCACGAGATGCCAACCACAGTGTAAATTGTGCCCTTGGTCTAGCTAAGTTCCCACGAAAGATTTTACTCCGTTATATTCTCCTTTGATCACCCCTCAGTTCTTTGTACACTTCCCTTGTATTGAACTTTTCCTTGTCCAGTTGCTTCTTCCAGGAATCATCATCTTAACTTTACTTATGCACTTGCTTAAGAAGCTATTCAACATCCAGGATGCTGAAGCTGGGAAATCCACCTCCATCACCTCTCTTCCATTTATGTAGATGGCGTGAACCCATCTTATCCTCAAATTCTGTCCTCCAACCTTCTTTGAGTCACAGACCCTCTCCCAGGCCACAGGTGCTTTTTCAGTGATGCTTTCACCTTCACTCCACAAGAAGGATCTGCAAATTGCTTCCACATGCTTAATCACAGCTTTAGGTACTAGAAAGCACTGCATCCAGTAATTAACCACAGCAAACATACCGTTTTTCACCAACTGCAATCTACCTGCATAACTAAGAAATCTAGAACTCCATTGCCTCAGTTTTTCAATCATCTTATCCACCAATGGCTGACATACAAGCACTGTCAACTTTTTACTAGCCAGGGGAACACCTAAATACTTGAAAGCAAGCATATATTCTTCAAAGCCAGTTATAGCTAATATCTCCTGCTTTTGTTCCTCCTCCACTGATCCAAGGTACACTTTACATTTTGCACTATTCACTCTCAAGCCAGTGGATTTCTCAAAATTCTCGTAAGCCTGCATCAGGATTGTCACTGATTTAGGGTCCCCTTTTGATAGTAAGAGCACATCATTAGCAAAACTGAGATTTATCAATCTGATTTCCTCACACTGTGGGTGATATTTGAACTCATGTCTTCCTTCCACTGCTTGAAGGCACCTGCACATATATTCCATTACTAGCACAAAAAGCAGTGGAGAGATTGGATCTCTCTGCCTCAAACCTCTTACAGCAGTAACAAATTTGGTCAGTTTGCCATTTATGTTGTATTTATAGCTTAATGTGGATACACATAACATAACCCACTCTACAAACTGCTGAGGTATTCCCATTTCACTCATTAACACATGCAAAGCCTTCCACTCTATAGTATCATAGGCCTTTTGTATGTTTATTTGGATTAGGCATCTGGCACCTCCACTTTTCCTGTTATATCCCGTGACCAATTCATATGCAAGAATAATGTGGTCATGTATGTTTCTTCCTGGCACAAGGTTGCCTGATTCTCCTAAACCACCTCTGACATTACCCTACTCAGTCTACCTGTTAAGACCTTTGAAAGGATCTTATACAGTATGGAATAGCAGGAGATAGGCCTTAGGTCCTTTACCTTTCTGGCAGCAGCATGTTTTGGGATCAAAGTAACAAGGGTGTTGTTTACTGCTCTATACATTCTCCCTTGCTTTAAAAAAAACTCCTGCACAGCCTCCATTACATCATCCCTGATCACCTGCCAATTAGTTTTGAAAAATTTTGCTCCAAACCCATCTGTGCCTGGAGCTTTTAGACCTCCAATGCTCTTTAGAGCCTCTCAAACCTCATTCTCCTGTACTTCCTAAATCAGCATTTTCCTGGCTTCTACTCCCAATATCCTCCCTTTCCTTATGACTTCAATATTTATTTCCTCTATGCTTTCAGCTTTTTCTCCCACCAGCTTCTTGTAGAAATTCCGTATCTCTCCCTCCATGTCCTCCTGCTTACTTATCAGTTCACCTGATTATGTTTCCATTCTCTCCAATCCCACCATTTTGGTTTTTCCTTTTATTGTGGCATGGAAATAGGCATTATTGCCATCTCCCAGCATCAGTCACTCTACCTTTGCCTTCTACCTGGCTATACATTCATCAATGTCACTCCATTTCAGAACCAGTTCAATCTCATTTATCACTGCCTCTATTTTCTCCTTGTTTAGTTTATCCTGCACTAATGCTTTCTGAGCCATTTCCATATTTCTCCTCTCCTCTTCCAGTTTCTTTTTTGCTCCACTGACTTTTTTAGAATGATCTTTAATATCTCCCTGGAGCCTTTTCAGCTTTCGCCACACCACAAGCATTGGCCTCCCTTTGAGCTTCTTCCAACTCTTCTTTATATCCTCCAGTACCTCATTCCTCTCCAATAAACAGTTCAGGAATTTGAACTATTTTTGTATTGGTTTCTGCTCCTTTTGTATAGTGATCTTGATCAGGGCATGGTAAAAAACCCCAGGTTCTAGGTTATCCACCATCATCTCAGGGTATTTTGTAAACCATTCCAGATTTGCTACTACTCTGTCTATTCTAATGTAGATCACTCCATTCAATTGCCTGTTAGACCATGTGTAATAATCTCTCCACTGCTCTCACATTCAAATAGACCTGCTTTTTGCATCATCTGCTCCAAATTCCAGTATTCCTGCACCAATACTTCACTCTCTCTAATTATATCCTTTAGTGTAAGCACATTATTAAAATCTCCAATAATCAGTACTGGCATTTTCAACTTTGAGTTAGTTACCTCTATCTCCTTCCACAGCTTCTTCCTCATTTTCAATTTGTTTCCAGTATACACAGCAATCATCCAGTGCATCTTATTTCCATGTTTGTTCATCACCTCCACTAACAGCATCTGATCAGACATTTCATGAGTCAGAATATCCACCTTCCTAAAATTCCACATTACCCAAATCCTCCCATTGTAGTGACTGCCATAGTTTTCAGCAAACTTCCATTTATCCCCAAATTTCTTCCTTATCCCCTCATCTTTATCTTGTTTCACCCTTGTTTCTAGAAGCACATCAACATCTAGTTTTAGGCCAATGAGACGGGAGCTAATCGCATTCCCCTTTGCTGCCTTGTTTAGCCCCCTAACATTCCAGGCACCTATCATGGGCCAAGATCCTGATCCTTCTCAGGATCTTTCCAAATCCTGAGAGGATGTTCAAAATTTTCTCCTATGCTACTTCCTGCTTCATTCTGGAATTCTATAATCCCCAGTTGCTCAAGCTCCATTACCTTCTTTCCTTTGTTTTTTGACTTGACTAGGGTCCATTGAGCAGGTTCTATTTTTTCTTTTTTCTTTGCTTCCCCTATTTCCATTTTTCCATCCTTCACCTTCACTTCACTATTTTCCATGGACTTCTCATGTATCTTCACTTTCCATTGCTGAGTCACATTTTTTATTTCTTCGCCGCATCTGTGTCCCCCAACCTGGAATTTCTCACAAAATAGTGCCTTACCCTCCAATTCAATTTTCTGACTGAGTATACTTCCATCAACATCTCCGATTTTCACAATTTTTGGCACTTCCTGAGATATATCTATCTCCACCATCATCCTTGCATAATATATCATCGGCTTGCTAGTTTTACACGCATCTATGAATAGAGGCTTCCCAATCACACTTCCTATCCTACCCAAGCATTTAACCCCCCGTAGGTGTAGTGGTAGCATGGGTAATTCCACCCATACTGGGACCACTCTCAGCATATCCTTCTCCATGGAGAAACCAACCTTCCACAGATGCATAAACATGGTCATTCCATAGATTTTATATGGACCCTTCTTCATGACCTCCTTCTTTTCCCTCTTACTTTTCAATTTAATCACAAAGCAACTATCATCATTATACAGCAACTCAGGAGTATCAACAAGCACCCAATTATTTAGCATGAATCTCTTAATCGCATTCATTATTAGCCCCCCCCCCCCCCCCCATAACGTACATAATCAGAGCAGTCTTCCAATACTTCAATTCAGACTTTACATCATTAGGTTGTATTTCCACCTCAATCTCACCATTCACAATTTTAGGAGAAAATTCCATATTCAGACCATTCATTGGTACCCTATTTCCCCTAATCACATCAACCCATAGATTACCCTTATCAAATCCATTCACAGAAACAGAGATGGTAGGTCTTACTGTTTCCTCAATTGCGTCTGATTTTTTATTTCAAGCTGCTCCGGTCTCCCTTACTGATTCCTTGTGTTTCTCTCCTACACCTTCCTCTTCCATCTTAATCTCCTTCTCTCGATCCAAATCCAATTCTAGACTGGTAGCTTCCACGATATCCTCCTTCACAGAGCCACCACATTCCACCTTAGATAGGGTCACCTTCTTCCTCGGCCTTCCCCTTCCACACTTCATTGCTGATGCAATTGCACTTTTAAGTGTGTAAAATTGCACCTACAGTCTCCATGATAGATGTCAAATAAACGTCATTAGAATGGAGCTAGAATATTATTAGAATTGCTTAAACGCCCCTGCCTAAAGTTTAGGCTACCTCACAGGAGACCATCTCTACAAAGAAAATCAAAATAAAAAAAAATGAAGCGATCCCATTTTGTTTGCTGCCTCACGGGAGACCATCTTGTTTGTGCAGCACATGGGGCCGCTAGAAGCGATCCCATTTTTTGTCCAAATTTGGGATACGTGTTAGCCATGCATTGGCCCACGTGTCCCACTACAAACTGGAATTACTTTTCTTTTATATTGGAGGGACACGTGGCATGCCCTGATTGGGTCATGTGTCCCCCACCATTGTTTTTTATTTAATTTAATTATTTGTAAAATTTAATACAAAAATCTATAAAATATTATTAAGATCTGTATTTTTTAAAAAACAATTGGATTACTTTTTGAGAAATTTATTGAAAAAAATATTGAAAAAATCTGGAATAATATTGAAAAAAATCAATTTTAAAAATTATAATGTATAATTAAATTTCACATTCAACTTATCTTGGGTGGAAAAATTTATTAAATTAAATGTTAGTAGTAAAATAATGATTAAGATAGAGAAAATCGGGTGGGATTTATGAATAGTAGAAAGTAGTTTCTTACCATGTAGAGAAAAAAATTGGTGGTTTCTCAAGCAGTTTCTTAGAGTGGTGTGGAAGAGAGAAAATGAGAAAAATTATGGGCGCCGACAGCTAACTCAAGTGCCCCCCGAACCGCGCAAAATGGTCGCCTATTACACGGCTCACTTACTCTGCCTAACTGGTAAGAAATTGCTTTTGGTCTAAAGTCAGACGAAAACAACCCCAACCGTAAATGGGAGGTGGAAATTTTGGTGACTGGATTTGGTTTACGACAGAGTTACAATAAGTTAAAATGGAGTCAGCCTTATTAAGGTGAGTGTTTTCGTCGCCCTATCACGAATTGAATTAAAAGTTATTATTATATATTATTTTATGCCCGTTAAATTTAAATGTGTTAGTTTAGAATTTTATATGTTATATGAAATGTTTAATAATATTAGATTATATCCATGCCTATTGTTTGGTTTCATACTAATTAAACACGATGTGTACTTTATCACACTATGCTTAATTATTGTGAAACTGAGTGAATTAATTGCTCTGATATTTTATGTGGATGGCTGGCTTGTACTTTATCTTGCCGTGTCAAACTTGGATTATGTGCTACCTGAGTGATTGTATGTGCTTTTTTGGATCCCCGACACAATTGTAGTTCGATCAAAGCCAGCGAGGAACGGTATAGATCGGATCGTCCGATTAGACCAACTACACGTGGAGTTTCTGGTATGCTAGCATAACCATCTGATACGAACTTATAATTGAACATTTAATTGGGTGTGGTTGACGAGAATGAATTCTTGATCATGATAGCCTTCAGGCACTACTGAAAGGGTTATGCCTTGTATGTTAGGTAGAGTTGCCATATAGGCACTTGACTGTAATTTGACATTAAACACCCATATCCTTTTACTATATGCTAGGATTCATGTGGCTATTTACTTATGTGATCACTACAACCCCACTTGGTAAATATTGGTGATGAAACCTCACTAAGTAAGGAGCTTACCCTGGTTTAAATAACCTTAATAGGTGTAGCTGAGCAATTAGAGAAAATTCCATACGGTGACGCCTTTACTTCATTTGGAATAGCATCCTAGCTAGACTTCTGGATATAGATCCCAATTTATAATATTTTACTTGTATGTATCTTTAAACGGTGTAAAATACTTATTAAAAGACTTTTATTGTAATAGTAAGTCAGGATTTTTGAATTCTAAAATCGCTTCCGCATAATCTGTATTTCTCGTTACTGCATGTAAGTAATCTGACTAGTTGGATTATGAGTAACATGCCCGGGTCCAACCTGAGACTTGCGTTTAGCAAGTTGGTCGAAGTTTGGGGGTGTTACAGTTGCTATGTCACAGTTGTTTCAACATATGTATATACCCAATGTTCGTCATCCTGGTGTGTAGGAGATGGTGGTTGCTTCTTCTTTTTCCTAAGTCATGTGATATCATAATTTGACGGTTCTTTGCCAATCATTCTCTTCCCATACCTGATAATTAGTTGCTCCAAAGAATTTTTGTGGTCTTATCTGGCGTCTTTTTGTTATCGATGAGATTGTTAACATTGAAACCAAGTCTTGGTAGAATATCTTCTTCAAAATGGGTGGGGTTTATTTGTTTCAGGATCTAGTTTGCTTAGATGTCAATGCTCTTTCCTATTACAATCTTCCATTTAATGTGTGGTTGCTCAGCTCTATTATTGACAATAGTTCTCTCCATCCCCACAATTTTCCCCCTTTAACCCTTGTGTTCAACATACCTTGACACTTACAATACTTGGCAAGGAAGAATTTTGAGAAGTAGGATTCTTTGTTCATGAGCAACGTCCATACCTTTTTTTCCCCAACATTGTTTGGTTCACTCTGATGTCGAACACATCCCCAACCCTCTATCTATTTCAAATGGCACAGTTCAGACCTTGATTTCCAATTAATACATCCCCCTTCTACATTGCCCGCCCATATGAATCTTTCCATATGTTTTCACTTGATTTTCCATCATATATGGGCTTCTACATGTTCCAATGGTATGTTGTGATAAGGTTGTGAGGAAATGCTTGCAAAGAGTTATTATACCCACAATTAACATGTCACTCTTTCTTCATGACATTGTTTTGTTGTTCTGTTGCAGAGAGCTAAACATGTGTACGTTCAGTCCAGCAGCATTAATATTACAACCTAGACTTAGCATAACTATCCCCGTTCTATCTATATCCCCATTCAAGCTGAAAAAGAGGGCATATTTGAGGATGTGATTCGATGCTCGAAGTAGGCCGTGAATAAATTCAGAGTCGAAGCAAGTTTTCTTATATCCTTTTCAAAACTTTTATAAAATAGGATTAAGTCATCTTCAAACATGAGGTGATATATTCGTGGTAGTGGTTACCCCGGTCTGTATACCAACACAAACCTATTGAAAGGGTACCGATAACTATAGATGATAATGCTTCTTGACATAGAGTTAGTAGGAAGGGTAATAGAAGACAATCCTGCCTTAATCTGTACAATTTAGAAAAATTTGGCCCCAAAGAACAAGGTTAAATGATCAAGCACATACTTCCTCCATCCTATGAAAATTGACATATTTACTTTTAGCACAACATTTTATGAGAGCTGATGTAGTAGTAAATAATTTTGGAAAAGTGGAATATTTTGGGAAGGCAACGGATCCAGTGTCAAAATTGTTAAAGTTAAAAAAGGACATTGTAGGAATTTAACACATTCTTTGCCATTTTGGGTACTTTTCAAAGTATGTCATTTTAGTTGGGACACACGAAAATAGAAAATATGTCATTTTTTATGAGACATGGTAGTATTATAAGGCTCAAATGACACTTTTTATACACTGGGGTTTAAGACTCAGCTTCACTAAACCATGGGGCAGAATGTACATTACTCCACCTGATCTTTTAATATTGTTCCCCTTTTAAATGACATACTCCCTTCATCCCAACTTTATTTATAGTCTTTCCACTTTGTAATGTGCCAACTCTTTTTGCACTCTTCACTTTATTTCTTAATTGGGTAAGTTTTTAATATTTTTTATTTGAGCTGACACCCAACATCATCCAACCTGCACACACTAATTTTCAACCCTATTTAGTCACTAACCAGTCCAATTAAAAACCTAAATAAATCTCTGAACCAAATTAAACTCTACCTAACCAAATTAGACTCCATCTATCTCCCTTATCTGTCCAACTTCCCATGTGCTCTCTCTCTCTCAATTTCTTTTTCGATAGCGCTGATATGATCTTCCTCCCCTTTTATCACTTAAAAGCTAGGGTTTGGGATACAAAAATAGAATCTTCTCAAATGGTGGGTTGTGATTTTAACTCTGTCAGTGGTTGTCAAGGTTCTTCAGTTTTGGATTTTGGTTCCTCAACCAAATCTGATTGGTCTCTCTGGCGGATAAGGTTGACATTGTTTGTGATGGTGATGCTGGAGAAGAGATGCTCACGATGGCGCTGCATTCCTGGCCCTTTGATGGCCCATGTGATGGTAACTGAGCCTTTTGCAACCGGATCCGTTGGTGGCGCTATTGTTTACTGTTTCCACCAAAAGATTTAAGGCTCTAATCAGCCTACAAAAGAAGAGAAAAAACAAAACCTCCAGGTGAATCCCACCAGCCAAAAGCAGCTGGGACAGAGGGAGTACTCTCTATGGTCTTGAAATATTAACACCCAATCAATTGATTTTTTTAAAAATAAAATAAAATGAGTGAAGGAAATTGTATTAGAAAAGTAAATGGTAAGTTGAGTTGATGAAAATAATCTAAATTTTTCTTTAAAAATGTAGGTGTCATCATTAAAAGACCAGATAAAAAAAAGAAATAATACAAATATTAAAAAAACTAAAAGGAGTAAGGTTTTTAGAAAATGAAATGATTGGTGAATGATGAATTGGAAAAATGAAAATTGAATTGAATGAATGAAAATAATTTAGAATTTTCTTTAAAATGAATGTGTCAAAATATAAGAGCATGTGCAATGGGGGTTTCTTTGTGGTTGTCTATTGGAAAGAAACAATAAAGAAACTACAATAGAAGTTTCTTTGTGGTTTCTAAACAAAGAAATTGTTGGGCGGGTGGGATGAATAGCAACCACCCCAAATGAAAATCCTTCCCCACGTGCAGGCACGCCTGTCAGTGCGAGCCCAACTTTAGTACCCAAATGGAACACATGGCACCCCTTGATTGGGCCACGTGTCCAACAATGTCCCCCCCCCCTTTATTTCATGTGTTGGGACACGTGGAAACACTTTATTGGGAAACATGTCCCAATAGTAAGCTGTTTTATATATTGAACGCATTGGACATATGGCCCAATCCAATGGTGCCTCGTGTAGCGACCCCAATTTTTTTAAAATTAGGTTTTTCTTTAACCCCAATTTTTTAAAAAATTAGGTTTTTCTTTAAATTTTAAGTTCATGCTTTAATTTTAAATTTATAGTGTTTTTCATTTTAAAATATTTATTAAATAAAAAACAAAATTTTTAAATAAAAAGAATGAAATTAAATTTTAAAAATAAAGATATATATAAGAATTGGAAATGAGGGGCTGTGCGGGCGAAACACACACACTATAGGTGCGATTTTGTAGCAACTATGAAGCGTAGGAGGGGTCGGTCACAGAAGAAACTGGCTCCGATGATGGCGGAGTGGAGTAGATCAATACGGGAGGAGCGTGTTGAGGCTACCAGTCCAATGGAGGAAGAGGAAGAGGATTTATCGAAGGAAAATGCTGAGAAGGTGGAAGCTACTGAAGAGGTAAACCCTACTATCTTAACTGATAAGGCCAATTTGATTGAAAATTGGGAGAAAAAAGAGGGGATGTTATGGGTTGACATTATCAATGGAAATAGGGTTCAGAAAAATAGGATGAAGATTGATTTTGTAGCTCCTACAGTTATAGATGGTGAAATTGAGGTTGAGATTGAGATTGATGATGTGAAGGATGAATTGGAATATTGGGAAAACGCTTTGATTATGTATGTGTTCGGTGGGAATTTAACGATGAATGTTGTGAAAAGGTTTGTCATGAAGTTCTGGTCATTTTTCAGTGCGCCGGAGTTACTATACAATGACGAGGGATATTTTATCCTTCGTTTCAAATCTGAGAGGGATAGGGATGAAGTTATAAGGAGGGGTCCGTACACGATCTATGGCATGTCAATGTTCCTGCAATTATGGAAGCCCAACTTTTCCTTGAAAAGCGATATGGTGCGAATTCTGCCTGTCTGGGTGAAATTACTGAACCTACCAGTACATCTATGGGGGCCTAAGAGTTTAGGGAAGATAGGAAGTGCAGTTATTAAGCCTCTTTTCACAGATGAATGCACTGCAAGTAAGCTACAGGTATCATACGCAAGGATTTTGGTGGAAGTTGATATTTCATAGCAGATTAGGGAGGTTGTAACAATCAAAGATATTGAAGGAAACAAAATCCAACATCCAATTGAAATAGAAGGGAGACCACTGTTCTGTGACAAATGTCAAATAGGAGGGCATAGATGTAGCAGTGAGGGAGAAAATAAGAAAAAGGTACAAGTGTGGAAGGAAAAGAAAATAGCAGAACCAGTTGAAGGGAAGAACAGTAAGGATGATGGCATACAGCAAGCAGTGATCAGTGAGAATGTGGTGACACAGCAGGCAGTGGAAGGAAATGCCTAGAAGTTGGTGGCACCAAGGAGCAGAGGGAAACAAAAGGAGGGTATGGATATAACATGGGGAGAATGTAGCAGACAAGGTTTAATGGCACTGGAGACAGCTCTGGGAATTTTGATAGATTCTCCAGAGAGCTTTGACCACGTTCCATGATCATCTCATGGAACGTGAGGGGGTTAAATAATACTGCGAAGCAGAGAGAGATTTACTCCCGTCTTTCTGGCATGAATTTTATAATTGCTGTTATAGTAGAAACTAGAGTTAAAAAGGAAAACATGAATGAAGTAAGGAAGTGTTTCAAAAACAGGTGGCAAGTTATGATAATTATGAGGCTCACCCTAATGGTATAATATGGCTATTATGGGATGATAAAAGAGTTAGAGTATTGAAGAAGGAAGTGACTGATCAAATGCTATTGTGTGAAGTTACTGATAGAAGTGGTGAATTACGGTGTTGGTTGACAGCTTTCTATGTTGGGAATCAGATAAAGGAGAGGAAGAGACTCTGGAAGGATATTGAAAAATCTCAGAAACTGATTACTGGGCCTTGATTTCTAATAAGGGGTTTTAACAATGTCCTAGGCGTAAACGACATAGTGGGAGGCAATGGTGTACAGCCTAGTGAGTACTGGGAACTTGAACAAATGGTGATGACTGTTGGATTGAGCGAATGTGAATCAATGGGAAACTTCTACACGTGGTTGAATAGACAGGTTGGAGGAATCATCTATTCCAGAATTGATCAAGGAATGGGAAATGCACAATGCTTTCTGAGGTTTCCTGAGTCTATAGTAGAAAATATAGATTCGGGGGTCTCAGACCATGCGTTACTCAGGGTAAAGCAGTTTGAAGACAAGGAGAGAAGACCTGGACAGTTTAAGTTCTTAAACAGCCTACTAGAAAGGGAGGAATTTCTGATAACCATTGAGGAGAGTTGGGAGAAACAAGTGACTGGTAGGCCTATGTATGTTGTGTGGATGAAATTATAGAGGCTACAGAAAGACTTAAAATTGGTTATGAAGCAGGTTGGTGGGGTGAAAAGAAGATTGGAGCAATCCAGAGAAGAGCTAAGTAAAGTTCAAAGAGATTTAATGATGGACAAGATGGATAAAGAAAAAGTACCGAGGGTTATAACCTGTATAGAAGAAGTGTATAAGTGGAGTGGAATAGATGAGAAGATAGTTAAACAGAAATCGAAGATAGATTGGCTACGCTTGGGTAATGGGAACAACTTGTATTTCCATGCATTGGTGAAATAAAAAAACAAGGCAGCAGGCATGCTGAAAATAGAAAGAGAGGATGGAAGTGTGACCATTGAGCAGGAGGAAATAGAAGTAGAGGTACTAAGTTTTTATGAGAATTTGATTGGCAAGACAAGTAACAGATCAGAAAGCATTGATGTGGAGATCATGAGGAATGGCAGAACGTTGAATAATTAATGCAGAAGGATACTGATTGCGGATGTTAATGAGAATGAGATATATGAAGCCTTGAAGGGTATATGTGACATGAAAGCCCCGGATTGTGATGGGTTTAATGCGAGATTTTTTAAAGTAAATTGGGGAGTGGTGAAGGATAATATCGTTAAGGCAGTGATGGATTTTTTTAAAACGGGAAGGATATACAGATCTGCAAACAGCACATTAGTGACCCTCATTCCAAAAAGTCCCAGATCAAGCAAGGTAAAGGATTACAGGCCCATATCCTGTTGTTCAACAATGTACAAGGTGATATCAAAAGTAATGACTAATCGGCTGAGCAAGGTAATTGGAGAGATAGTTCAAATTAACCAGGCTGCCTTTGTTCCCGGAAGATGTATTCATGACCATATCATGGTGGTATATGAATTGCTAAGAGGATACAACAGAAAGGGGGGAACCCCGAGATGTGTATACAGATGGATATACAGAAAGTGTTCGACACTGTTGAATGGGAAGCGCTTGAGGAAATTATGAAGGAGATAGGAATACTAGAGAAATTTGTGACATGGGCTATAATTGGTGTGAAAACACTGCCATACAGGTACAATGTCAACGGAAACACTACCAGGTTCATCCAGGCAAAGGGGGATTAAGGCAGGGAGACCCCCTCTCACCATTGTTATTTGTACTCATTATGGAATATATGACAAGGTGCTTACATGATAGTAGTAAGAAGGCAGGGTTTAAATTCCATCCGCTGTGAACTATTGCAGTTAAATAGTATTAGCTTTGCGGATGATGTATAGCTACTATCAAAGGGGGATAATGCTTCTGTCGATATTTTGATGAAGGCATACCAGAAATTTGAGAACTCCACTGGGCTGAGGGTTAGCAGGAACAAATGCAATGTCTACTTTGGAAATGTGGCACAAGACCAGGAAAGGAGGATACTGGAGCTGACAGGTTTCACGAAAGGATAACTTCTATTCAGGTACCTTGGCATTCCTTTAGATAGTAGAAAGTCAACAATCCATATATGTCAAACGTTAATTGAGAAAATAGTTGAACGGATTAAACACTAGAGCGCTAAACTGTTAAGCTACTCTGGTAGACTACTGTTGATTAAAAGTGTGATCTTCTCTATTGTTAACTACTGGCCGCAAGTTTTCCCTCTACCAAAAGCGGTACTTAAACACATGGATGCTCTAGGCCGTACCTATCTTTGGTGTGGAGGAGAGATGATTTCCATAAAGTCACCAATGGCATGGTAATGAATATGCAGAAGGAGGAAAACTGGGGGACTGGGTTTAATCTCTTTGCAAGAATGCAGTATGGCAAGTGAGAGTAAAACCTTATGGAATGTTTGTAGAAAAGAAGACAGGCTATGGATATGTTGGCTTCATGCATATTACATAAAGGATATAGATGTATTGAAAGCTAAGATCCCAGCTAATGCATCATGGATGATCAAAAGTCCGGGGAAATTCAGAGAAAGGGTAATGAACATGGAGGCTTGGCAAAAACAACAGGGGCTAAAGAAGTTCGGCATCATAAGGGTTTATGTGGAACTGAAGCAGGAGCAACCAGAAATGTTTGGAGAAAACTCTTCTACAACAACTATGCAAGGCCACGGGAAACATTTACACTCTGGATGTGCTGTTTTAAGAGACTGGCTACTAAAGACAGATTGGCAATGTTCGGAATAGGCAATGACAGAAAGTGCACTTTCTGCAACACGGAGGAAACGTTGCAGCACTTGTTCTTTGGCTGTCATGAAACAAAGAAAATATAGAGGGATATGTTGCGATGGCTGAAGATGACAGGGGAACCTGGTACTTGGGATGAAGAGCTAGCATGGCTGGTACAAAAATGTCGAGGTAAAGGAAGGAAAGTACAGTTGTTGAAGATGGTAGCAGCAGAAGCAACTTACTGGACTTGGAAGAGGATAAATGAAGTATGCTTCCATAAACAGAAGAGCAGAAATATTGTAAGTAAAATCATAGAGTGTGTGATATATAGAGTTTGGGTTAAACCAAACTTGAAATCTTTATGTGCTCAGTTTATGGTAGATTTTGACTGATATAGGGCATTTGTAAAGTAGGGTTGTGTATATTTTTTGAAAAGAAATGGAAGTTTTATCGAGTTCCAAAAAAATTAATATATATATATATATATATAAATATTATTAAATTCCACATTTCAATTTATTTAAATAAATACTAAATGTAAAAGAAATAAGTATGATAAAGAAAATCAAACGGGTGCCATAAATAGTAGAATTTGTGGTTTCTACCATTGTATAGTTAAACCTCTATAAATGAATACTCTTGGGACCAGGAAAAAATATTCGTTTAGCGAGATTATTTATTTATCGATAAATGAATATATTATTCATTTATCGATAAATGAATTTTTATTCATTTATCGATAAATGAATTTTTATTCATTTAGATAGTATTGAAGAAATTATATTAGTAATACATGAACTGTATGTATGTGGACTAAGTACAAAAATGTACATATGTACATTGTATTTGAGACTACTAATAAGATAGTATGTACTGTATGGAATATCTAGAGTCTTAGAAAATGTATCTAACCTACACTACAAACTACAGTATGTATGTGGACTAAGTACAAAAATGTACATATGTACATTGTATTTGAGACTACTAATAAGATAGTATGTACTGTATGGAATATCTAGAGTCTTAGAAAATGTATTTAACCTACGCTACAAACTATATATAGTTGTAAAGTCTTGGTTTGGTAAGTAATTCATTCTACAGTACCATATCTTTCTTAACATTCAATTTGATGGCTTCCAATCAAAAGCCAAAGCTATCAACAAAAACATCTTTGACTGATAAGATAAGGAGGGTCATATGTGAGCATAAGGAGGAACATCCAACACTTATGCAAAAGGATATGCAAGCATGGGTGAAGGAAAATTTTGGTTTGGATTCTAGCCAAACCACAATATCAAATACTCTCAAAAGATCAGCAGAGTATTTATCGGAGGAGATGAAAATTAGCGATGCTAAAAGGCACAAATCAGCGAAGTACCCCGATTTGGAGAAAGTTTTGTATGAATGGTTTCTTCAAAGACAAGAGAAGGTGAATATCTCAGGAGAAATGATTCAAGGTAAACCAAAAGATTTTTTTCAAAAAATGTATGGTGAAACAAATCAAGAGTTTAGCTTTTCAAGTGGATGGGTGGAACGTTTCAAGGCAAGATATTCAATCAAGTCCTACCGGCGGTTTGGTGAAAGCGGTTCTGTGAACATGGAGGACATTGAAAATGCTTTACCTGAAATAAGGTCTAAATTAGACCAATTTTAGTTGAAGGATATTTACAATATGGATGAAACAGGATTGTTTTATCGATTGGAAGCTGACCATTCACTTGCCACAAAGCAGCTTGAAGGACGAAAGAAAGACAAGCAGAGAATTACTGTTGCGGTTTGCTGTAATGGTGATGGATCCGACAAAGTCCCCCTTTGGGTTATTGGTAAGTATGCAAAACCCAGATGCTTTAAGAATGTGAACATGAACAATCTTAATTGCGAGTATCGTTTCAACAAGAAAGCTTGGATGACTGGTTTGCTTTTTCAAGAATTTTGTCATTGGTTTGACAAGAGAATGAATGGTAGAAAGGTTCTCTTGTTAGTAGACAACTTCCCAGCTCATCCAAAGGTTGTTGAAGGGTTGAGAAATGTAAAGTTTTTCTTCTTGCCATGTGATGCTGGGATTATTCGGGCATTTAAGCTTCACTATCGACGTCATTTTTATTCTAGCATCTTGCAGAGCCTTGAAGTTGACTCATCAAATCCTGAAAAGATTAACATTCTCGATGCTATTAACTTTGCTACCTTGGCTTGGAGATTTGATGTAAAGGAAACAACAATTGCAAATTGTTTCCGACATTGCAAGATACGATCTGAAGAACTCGATGTTCCTGAAGCAGAAGCTGATAAATTAGAAGAAGATATCGAAGGATTAACGGATGTCATTTCTAAGTTACACTATAGAAATGTGATGGACGTCGAACATCTTTTGAACTATCCTAACGAGAATGATGTCGTTATGGAATTGCCAACCGACGATGAAATTATTGAGTCTGTACTGAATGATGAGAATGATCCAGAACCAGATGATAGTAGTGTCACACCAAATGTGTCATCAAAAGAAGCATATCAAGCAGTAATCACCTTACGGAACTACTTTCTACAACACGAGCAGAATACTCCTAAAGTTTTGTTTGCGCTAGGAAAAATCAAGGATGAGATGAATTTTAGTGGGAAAAAAAAGCAAAAAACTATAGACTCTTTTTTTGTAAAAGAATGACTTATTGTATGAACATTGTTGATTGAAAAAAAAATCTTTTTTAATATATATATATATATATATATCTAATGAAATATGATGATTATTCATTTATATTTACATAGGGTCTTTAAGGATTTCAAGAAAATTATTCATTAATGCATTTAGCGAGGTTATTCATTTAGCCCCTTAGCCCAAGTCGGGACCGGAAAAAATTATTCATTTATCGAACATTCATTTATCGAGGTTTAACTGTAAAAGAAAAATAGAGTGATTTACTACATTAGTGGTTGCTTTTAGTGAGATGAAGGAGAGATATTGTGAGTTATATTTTACTCTCTCTGTCCCACCATTAATGACATGTTTACTTTTTCACAATTTTCAATGATCATGTTTGACCATTAATAACTCTAGCTACATATACAATTTCACATAAAAAATTGATACTTAAAAAATATATATTAAGATGAATCTAATAATATCTCACGTGATATTTTTATTATAAATATATTAACTTATATTTATGGTCAAAGTTTTCTAAATTTGAGTTTGAAAAAGTAAACAAGCAAATAATGATGGGACGAGGGAGTATTTAATAAAAAAAAACACAAGAGTAATTTTTTCTATTATATATGACCTAAAATGGTACTACCTCTGTCCCATCTAATATTGTACTACAATCATTAGCACATTGTTCAAGAAACATGTTTGACCGTTAAAATGTTTGCCTATGTATAATAACGACAATAAAAAGTAGATATTTAAAAACTACTTGTTATGACTAATCAAACAATATTATACACGATAATATTATTATTCATATATATATTCCAATATGCAATCAAATTTTCATAGAAAATAATGTCAAAAAAATAAGAGTGCAATTTCAGATGATACAGAGGGAATACCTTAGAGCAAGTCCAACAGTTTTCCTAAATTTTTTTCTATAATAGGGTATGCAAATTAATATTCCCCATATTTTTTTGACTCAACTACAACAACTTCCCTATTTTGCATAATCTTATATTTATTACACTATAGTTACTTTTTCATTTAAAACTAAGAGTTCATTTTTTAATCACTTTAAAATATATTATAAAAACTAAGTTAGTTTTTAAAACTCAATATAACAAATTTGAAACTAAAATTTTGAATTTAATTAAAAACTAAAAAAATAACATTCTTTTTATATATTCACCCGATTTGAAATAAAAGGTAAGACAATAATAAAAACTATAAACTAAATAGATTAGTTCCAAACTTCCAAATAAATTCTTGTTGACAAAACCCACAAAAAAATATATAAATAAAAATCACTCACGAGTATGAAATTATAATCATTTTCTATAAATAAAATGTTGAAAGTCGAAAATACTTTTTTAGTAGGAATAGAAGAATATCCAAACCCCATTTTAATTAATTTGATTTCGACCATAATAAAAGGAAAAAATCATTGCAAGGCAAACTCTACAGTTATTTATAATGTTCAATCATGGACCATAAAATATGGGCATTACTATATCTCGCCCTGTATTTTACTATTCTCGCCCTAATAAGTATAAATACACGTATTTTGAATTAAAATAAAATAATTTTTAATTTTAAAAAACCAGAAAAAAGAAAATAAAATATTAAAAACCCTACAAAAAAACTATAAATGCCCCTCTCCCCCTCCCTCTCTCCTTCCCTCTCCCATTCCCTCTCTCTCCCCCTTCCCTCTCCCACTTCCCTCTCCCACTTCCCTCTCCCCCTTCCCTCTCCCCCTTCCCTTCCATTTCCGCCTGCCGCCCGCCGCCCGCCGCCCGCCGCCGCCGCCCGCCGCCGCCGGAATCTCGCCGGAATTTCGCCGGAATCCCGCCGGAAAATGTAAGTTTTTGAGAAATTTTTTTTTTCTTTTCGTGGGAATCGTTGCCCGATCTATTCGAATTTTGTTGAACTTGTCGGAATTGTTAGAATTTTGTTGAGCTTGTCGGAATTAATGACATAATTGGACATGATGACATAATTGGAAGCTTATTGTGTTTTTTAGTAATTATTTAGTTTAAATTTGGCCATAATATTTTAGAAATTGTATTTTTTAGAAGTTGGATTTTTTAGAAATTATGTAGTTATGTGACATAATAGAAATTACTTAGGAATTATTTGTTTAGAATTTGTGTTGTTCTAAATTATTTAGGTATGTGACATAGTTGGAATTAAAACGAAGAAATTGTGTTCTGTGTAAATTACTTAGTTTAAATTTGGACATAATATTTTAGGAATTGTTTTTTTTAGAAATTGGGTTATTTAGAAATTATTTAGTTATGTGACATAATAGAATTTATTTAGAAATTGTATTTTTTAGATATTGGGTTATTTAGAAATTATTTAGTTATGTGACATAATCGGAATTAAAACGAAGAAATTGTGTTTTGTAGAAATTACTTAGTTTAAATTCGGACATAATATTTCAGAAATTGTATTTTTTAGATATTGGGTTATTTAGAAATTATTTAGTTATGTGACGTAATTGGAATTGAAACGAAGAAATTGTGTTTTGTAGAAATTACTTAGTTTCAATGTGGACATAATGGTTTAGAAATTGTATTTTGTAGAAATTGGCCAATTTAGAAATTATTTAGGTATGTGGCGTAATTGGAATTAAAACGAAGAAATTGTGTTTCGTAGAAATTACTTAGTTTAAATTTGGACATATTGTTTTAGAAATTGTATTTTTTAGAAATTGGGTAATTTAGTAATTATTTAGTTATGTGACGTAATAGAAATTATTCAGAAATTATTGATTAGGAATTGTGTTTTTTGGAAATTATTTAGTTATGTGACATAATAGAATATAGTTCTATGTAAACAAACTTTAGTAATCCGATGTAAACAATTGTGTAGTAAACTGTTACGATATGTTTTAACTATTGTTTCCTTGAATGTTAATAATAGTGCGATGTGGTAAGAAAATAAGATTATTTAGTTATGTAATCTCCAATTTGTAACTAGAAAAAATGTTCCAGTTCGTTGATGCACTGTTCGAAAAATCAGTTCACACGTTGTTGAAATGTATGTTAATTTATCTTATCATATCAGTTTGATTCACTTGTTGTTATACTAATTACATATCTTGTGTCGTAGATGAGCACTGGTGGTCAACCTGACGGTCATGGTCGTTCCATACGACGAAGATGTGTTAGTGCCTCGGCGAGACAGGCTAAAGGCCGCGTGGTCGAGGATGAACCGTCGCCTCGCCCGCGGGAGTTTGATGTAGGAGCGGAGCAGCCTTCTCCACCGAGCGTTCGTGCATTCGATCCCATGCCGACATGGGACGGTCCGGAGATTAACATCCTCGCGCCCGGTGGTATCCGTCATGAAAGTGATTGGCAGATGAATTATGACCTGCCCGCAGATGTCCCCCCGGTGGGCCAACCTGGTTCGAGTGTTCCATTGGATGCCGGGATCGAACGTTATGCTGAAGCTGGAGCCAGGCACACCGTGAGGAACAGAGCTGGTCAATTCGCACAGTCTTCTGGTGGATCGTGCAATGCCGGTGAGCCTAGCACCGGAATGGCACCGAGGAATAGGAGGAAGCGACCCGCCGCCGATGAGACGTGGCTAGTGCGGGGACCAGTGGCTGGTGGCCCGCAGGATGACCTCGTCATACCAAGCTTCGGAGGACACGTCGCGCTTGACGTTTGGAATGGTATAGAGCGAGGTGTGTTGAGATGCCATGCTCGGTCGCCGCTATGCAAGCAGCTAGTCGACACGCTCCCCGAACTGAGCGATGTTGCACAGGCCCGGATACATGCGACCGGGTTGGGCCACCTGCCTGCGATTATGTTCCAGTTCCTTGACATGGCACTGATATCCGCTTTTGTCGAGAGGTGGCAGCCGGACACGAACACGTTTCACATGCCGTTTGGGGAGATGACCATCTTGATGCATGACGTTGAGATGATTCTTGGCATTCCCATCGATGGTGGCGCTGTTGCGAGTACCATTTCGGCGGAGACTATTGAGGAAGCGTGCGCCAAACTGTTTGGGAAAGACGTGGAGTCCTTTGTCGCGGAAGACTGGAACGGGGGTAACATAGATGCCCAATCTTTGATGGCGAGGTGTGTAGCGGCGGGGCAGAGCCAGAACTTCCAATTTATGTGCTACATGCTGACCCTGTTTTCATCCACGCTTTTTGTGGATAAAACTGGGAATAAGGTTAGAGCCAACCTTCTACCCCTGCTTGATTCGCAGTTGTCGCAGTTGTCGTGGGGCTCGGTGACGTTGGCCAGTTTGTATCTGCAGTTGGGAATTGCGTCCCGGTCCAAGGCGCGCGGCCTATGCGGATGTTGTACGCTGCTTCAAGCATGGATATACGAGTACTTTCCGATGTTTCGGCCGGGACCGAGTACGTTGCCAGCTCTTCCGGGTCGCGCCAGTCGGTGGCACACAGGGGTTAGATCGGGGAGGGGTACGGGGAGGCTCGGTGCCATCAGGCGACAGTTGGATGCCTTACAGCCCGACCAGGTATGAATTCCATGCTTTTACTCTTATTCTGACAGTAGTAGATAGATCGGATTCCATAGAAACGTAACATGTCTGTGAAACTTTTTGCAGGTGGATTGGTTGCCATATGGAGTGGACGTGGTTAGGGCTGCGGGGGGGAGGACTCACTACCACGGCGTGATCCGATACCTCGACGCAATGGAGGCGTACATGCCAGATCGCGTTGTGCGGCAGTTCGGTCTCCTACAGGGTATACCGCGGGGTCTTGCTATTGCGCCGGAGCCTTGTTCCCGCCCGGCTGATCCAGCCGGCTATTCAGTGACCTACCCAGGGAGGCTGCAGTTGACCCTATGGGAGATGGCACACACTTGGCACAACGAACGGCTTGCGGCGTTCCCGGTAGCCACGCCCCAATCAGAGTGTACCATGGATTACGAGGACTGGTACGCGACTCATTCGCACCCAGTGATCGCAAATCCTGAACATGCTGCCGCGAGTGGCCCGGACAAGACACATCATCAGTTATCGGTAAGTTTTCACTAACTGTTTGCTTCGAGTAATTATATTACATTTTATTGTCTCGTTATTGTAAACTCCGTTTCCTGTGTAACAGATGCTGAGTGACGTGATGAGCGCACTGGATCCGTTTGGCTCGGCGACCGTTGATGGACTCGGCGACCCCAGCATGAGGGAGTTGATGACGACTCTGCTCGGTCATCGCGATGAGTATCGGAGGCTCGGTTATGGACCCATTCCTTAGTCGAATGTTTGTTTATGTGTGAGCTCACAGTTGTGCCATATTCTGCTCATTTATGTAATCGGCTATGTTTTTGCATATCACATTTATGCGTCATTCATTTTTGCATCGACAACGCTTTCAAAATTAATTACGCGACGCGTAGGCAATAACTGTAATGGTTGCGTACATGCCGAGTTAATAACAACAGTTAATTACTCTGGGAGTATGCTCTTCTCCAAGCGCTTAGCCTCCTACGAAAGGGTAACTCCCAACCTACGACATCAGGCTTCCTTAGCGTGGTCCACAGATTAACCACGGGGGGCATGGGACAGTTTTCCTTCATGTTTACCCGGACGAAATGGCTTGCACTGCGAACGTATACAATGTGCAGCTCCCTACTTGTTCCAGCCTCGCCCCCACCTGCCCTCAGTGGAAGGACTGTACAGCAATGGTCCGCCGACCCGTTCTCTAAAATGTAATATAAAACCACGATCGTGTTGTAGTAGGTGGCGACGGGAAACATGTCCGCAATGACCGTGAACCAATGCTCTGGACCACATGGACCGCTGGTGTGGTGTATACGGGCTCTGGCGAGTTCAACGTCATTTTGCGAACCGTAAATGGGAACGTAGTCAGGCCAATGAGTTGATATCTCGTTAAATACTGCCCGACGCGCTGTGGACCATTCACCTTCACCGTCTACGTGGAACGCATCAGCAACGCAGCTGAAGCCACAGTTACCATCACTCACGACATCGTTCCAGCCTTCGATGTAACGCCTGACAATGTGGGGGACACTTTCGAGGAACGGGAATGTCGCTGCAGGACAACACATTAACATAAATATCTTGTGCAGGCGGCGATATACATTTAGATAAACAATAAGATAAACATGTTGTACTTACCGTGGCGGCGACCGCTCCCTGAAGCACGCCCCGGGGACCTTGAACTACTCCCGTATCGCCTGTTCACGTGCTCGTGGTAGCTCGGTGAACGTCGGGTTGATCTTGATCGGGGGACCTGCTCGCTTGGTCTCCCACGTGCACTGGTACAGATGTCCGGCTCGCCAATGCCGCTCTCCTCCGGATGCAACTGCGCATCTACGTAGGATGCAACTCGTCGTCGGACCGAAGGGTCGCTGCGTGCCAACTCCTCCAACAGAGTGTCGAACCGCGACTGATCCTGTTCGGCCCTCGAGCTGTTCTCCGTGCTCTGCGAGTGATCACCCAATGCCAGGCTCTTAAACAGCGGATGAATGTCGTCCAAGTACAAGGGGATTCCTTCAGCAACTGCCGCGGCCATGACGCATGCACACGGTATTCCGTATGTCGAGCGCAGCACACAGCCGCAGTAAGCATATACCTGTGCTCCCAGTGCATCAATCCTGCGGTACTCGACCCTCAATTTATCCAGGCAGAATTTGGACACATTGTTGATCAAGTTGCTGAAAACAGCCATACGGTGCAATCTTCCGATACACGTTCTTGACTTCTCGAGGCCGGTCTTGATCATAGTAATCTGCTGGGCTATCTGCAGGTCGACACGCCTCCATACCGTGTCCAGTGAACCAGTCGACGTTTGTAACCACCCTTTCAGTGACGAGTGTGCACTCTCGACCCTGCACGTAGTTGTGTTCCCGAAATGCAGAAATCTGTTCGTCCATGCCCTCACAAATTTCTCCTTATGGGGTGTGAGCCACGTCGTCTCAGCGTAGCTAATAACAGCCACGCTCCAAGACCATGCAGCCCTCATATCAACCAAGGCGGTTTCGTACTCTGTAACGGTGGACGCATTGCAAATCCGGAACCATGCACCGTTCTTGAACCCTGACCCGTTCCTCTTACTCCCCGTCAGCACGGTGACACGTGCCTCCACATCCTTGTTGATATGCCAGGTGCAGAGCAGATGTTTCGATTCTGGAAACACAGTCCGAAGTGGCCTAATCAGTCCCATCTCCCGATCGGTGACCACAACCTCAGGGAACGGTCCATCCACAAGCAAGTTCTTCAGAGCGTTCAGCACCCACTCATAGGTGTCTGCCGTTTCGTCAACAACAATTGCGTAGGCAATCAAGAAGTTTGTGTTGCAAGGGGACATCCCAACCATCTCAATGAATGGCATGCCGTACCGATTGGTCTTGTATGTTGAGTCGATGGCCACAACCCACGGAAACGTGCGAAATGCCACAACAGCATCGGGATTGGCCATGAATAAATGAGTCAGAGTGCCATCACCTGCTGAGCGGTGACTAACTACATACCCTTTCGCGGTGGCCAGATGCAAACAATTCTCCGCCGTGTTGCGCCCGCCTCGCCTTTCCGTTACATATGCCGATCTCTCATTGTACACCTGCCTAATGTTCTGATGCAGGTCCGGAAACGAATTACTGAGGCTGGCATTGATATGCCTTGGAGCTGTTTCTGAATCTGTCAAATCTCTGATCATCTGCTTCGCGTCCGCATGGAGCTTGGAGCTCTGTCTGTGACCCTCGGGGTACACTGAGAAAGAGTGGTTGTGCGTCCCTCGTCTAGGATCCTTACACGGCACTACATTCCAACCATTCCCCGTGATTCCCTGTTTCAAGACAATCGCGAATGGGCATTCACAACTTCTGGTCGAGCTGCTACTCCGTCGGACTACATCAGATTCGCTCGTATCTACAGCCTTATCCTTCCGGCCCCGATTGCAAATGCAATATAACCTCAGCGGACCATTCATGTTCTGTTTGTAGGACCCCGTCACAAGTTCAAATCCCACCTGCAGAGCAATCCGTTGCAGGTACGAATAAGCCTCGGCAACATCTGGGAACACAGCTGAGGTGGCAAATGGAGAGTATCCATTCCGCCCTACAGCAGCTTCACATGACTGACTGTCATCCTGAAACAGCAATAAACATCAGGTAATTAGTAGGACAACAAAATCAACGCTACAGTAATTAATCGGACATAAATTATTGTACACAAATTCAAAACAGCATTACGTAGTTAAATTAACATAGTATTTTCCATCCAATCAGAATTACAACGGAACAACCAAAATTAACGTTACAATAATTAATATGGCATAAATTATTGTAGATAAATTCAAAACAGCATTACGCAGCTAAATTAACAACAAAATTAACGTTACTGCAACTAGTAGGAGATAAATTCATAGGAGATAAATGCGCAATAATTTCTACATAACAGTTAACAAATTAAAACACAAAGAGTAGCACAAATTTCTACGGCAATAATTAACAATTTTAACAGAATAACAAAAGCAACGCTACAATAATTAATAGGACATAAATTACTGTACATAAATTCAAAACTGCATTACGTAGCTCAATTAAGAACAAAATTAACGGTACTGCAATTAATGGGAGATAAACTCGTAGGAGATAAATGTGCAATAATTTCTACGTAACAGTTAACAAATTAAAACACAAAGACGGGCATAAATTTCTACAGCAATGCTTAAGAATTTTAACGGAACAACAAAATTAACGTTACAATAATTAATAGGCCATGAATTACTGTAGATAAATTCAAAACAGCATTATGTAGCTAAATTAACAACAAAATTAACGTTACTGCAACTGATAGGAGCTAAATTCAAAGGAGATAAATGTGCAATAATTTCTACGTAACTGTTAACAAATTAAAACACAAAGACGAGCACAAATTTCTACAGCAAAAATTATTAAATTTAACAACTACTTACGGACAGAAAACTAATTAGTAAAATTACCTCCGAAGACATGGAATTTGTAACACCCTTTTTGGAGTTTTTTTTCCTCGTCTCGGATAGCAAAAAAATTCAAGTGCCATTGGAAAGAATGGAATCCGAGCACATTTATAGAAGTCAAATTTTGGAAAAAAAAAAAAAAAAAAAAAAGCCTGGCACGGCTCGCGCCCAAGCCACGGCGAGCCGAGCCGCGTCCGGCTCGCACCCACGGCCTGGCGAGCGGACCGCGTCCGGCTCGCGGCGAAGGAACGGCGAGCGGTGGCTCGCGCGCAGGCCAAGGCGAGCGGCGCCGGTCCGGCTCGCGCCCGGACCGTGGCGAGCGGTCCGGCGGCGGCACGCGGCCTGTCCGTGGCGAGTGGACCGGCGGCGGCTCGCCGTCCCGCGGTGGCGACCGGACCGCCGGCGGCACGCGGCCATGCCGCGGCGACCGGACCGCCGGTGACTCTCGGCCGGGCGGTGGCGACCGGACCACGGCCCAGACCTCGGCGAGCGGAGCCCCGCCACGGCTCGCGCCCAAGCCGTGGCGAGCCGACCGGTGGCGCCTCGCGCCCAGGCGGTGGCGAACCGGGTCCGGCGGCGGCGCAAAATTTTTTTTTTTCCCCCAGATTTTAGCTTTTTTAAAAATTCAATTTTTAAAACTATAATATAGTTTAATTTAGTTATTCAAATCAAATTAAAAATATATACTGTATACGTATTAGGGCGAGGATAGTAAAATACAGGGCGAGATATAGTGATCCACTAAAATATGCCTGAAGAATATTTTTCCAGAAAATATTTAAGCTAAATACGAGACTGAAATATAGTTTACAATACTTAAAATTTTTAAAGAAAAATGATAATGTGCTATGATTTGATGCATTTAATTGGAATTGCATTAAATTGTCGTTCCCAATAATTTTTTCTCTTTCTATAAATATATTATTTCTATTCATCTATCTCTTCCACCCCACCTTAAGAGATCACTTAAAAGACCACCTCTTTTATTTTCCACAATGGCAAGAGACCAGTTTTAACCATTCATGGATCTCACTTGATTTTTCCATCCTACTCATTAATTTTTTACATTTAATTTAAATAAATTTGAACACCCAAAATAAATTGAATATGAAATTTAATAATACATTTTCATTTTTAAATTTGATTTTGTTTTTTTACAAAAAATAAGATTTTATTAAAAAAAATCAGATTTTACAAAAAAAAATCAGATTTTACAAAAAAAAATAGATTTTACATAAATTTAAAAAAGGCAAAACCTTAGGAAAGACCGTCTTTTCATAAGCATTTGAAAAGACGGGGTTGAATTAGAATTATAGAAAGGTAAGGTTTTAGTTGCAATATTAAAAATTTATCATGCATATGTAGTAGTTATAAGTTTATGGCCCAATTAATGGAACTCAAAAATTTTATCTTAATTTCTTCTAATTTACAATTTAAACATTGGTCTTTCCATAACTTATGGAATGACGTCTTTCAAGAGACAGACTTTTTCAAATTTTAAAAAAATAGATTTTACATAAATTTCAAATTTTACAAAAAAATCATATTTTACAAAATTTAAGAAAAATAAAGGTTAAAACAAAAGAGAACAAACGATGAGCCATATGTAATTTCTTGGGTACTCTCTTAATAAGAGAACATGAAATAATCTCTTATTAAAATATTACTTTAAAAACTACCATTGTGAACAATCTCTTAATTTCAAGAGATCACCGTTACCTTTCCCCTAAAGTGCTAATGTAAGAGGATCATAAGTGTATTTTTTACTTTTTGGGACAAGAATGACCACCGTTGGTTTCCTCGGGGAATTCCCAAAATTTTGCAGCCAGCCTTGGATGCCCTTCCCTCTTCATCAGTCACTAGTCCACTACTCCCAAAAACGTTACTGTTACCTTGAGAAACGCAATGTACAACTTCACATGCATCATCCTAGGCTACTCCCTCTAGTTCACTAATTATGACCCTTTTTTTTATAGATGGATGACTTTTTTATTTTGTTTCCTTTCATTTTTAGCAAATTCTAGATTATTTTTATCCATTCATTTTACTTTTTATACTTTTAATTAAATCTCAATTACTCTTTTCTCTTTTCAAAAAACTAAGTGTCCATTTAAAGAGGCCATATATAGTGGAACAGAGGGAGGATTATAATTTACACCAGTGCTTTGCTAAAGGATGGAGCAAGATAAAGGAAATTACACGTACATGTCTAATAATTTGGCCTCTGTATATGGTGGTAATAATAATTCATGTGAATGGTCCTGCCCATCCCTTATAATTACTGGGAGAATCGACTCAAAATGTAAAATGTGTTGGACATATATTGATTATATCATGCGAAAAATTAAATAATAAAATTGAACAAGCAATTAACATATGCAAGAATAACAAACTTTTATTAATTATTCAAGCATACAATCGAAACGCTTAAATTACAAATAATCAAAGCATAAATCACGTTTCAAGTAATGATGGAGTCACGAATAACACTCGCTGCCCTTGAAGTGAATGAGTCTCGTCGTGGACATCGTTCCCTAGGATAAAACCATCAAAGGTAACAATTAACACGTAAGAGTTACCTCGGATTCACGCAAGGCCCGGAGGACTATCACCTCGACAGAGCACCAAATGGAAACTTCGAGAAAGACAGACAGAAGACTCAAGTTTAAAATATGAAGGGACTTGAGAAATGGTGTATTTTCTGACTGACTTAGAGGCTCTATTTATACTACTCTAAGAGACCCTAATCATGGAAACATGATTTTCTGATTTTCTGTAATTAGAGAAGAATATTCTTCAATCACCAACTCACCAAATCCGAGACATTCCATGAATACTCGAATCAAATCTGCTGGAAAAGGAAGAAATATTTGCACAAATATTCTTCATCATATTAAACATGGTAAACCGCATATTTATTTAAAACAAGATATCTCACAAAATATGGAAGTATTTTGTTCTTATCTCGTAAGAATTACGCACAAGCAATTCCATATATACTATGCGGTTGGGCCTTCCAGAGACTTCCATGCGGTCCATACGCATTTTGGACAGTCCAGAGAAAAACTAATTTGGGCCAATTTCTGCCTAATTTTTTCTCTTTCAAGAGTGACATTTCAAACATCCATATCTCATTCACCCTTGATCCGTTTTGAGAGTTTAAATAGTCGATTTTATAGTACTCGCGGAGGAGAACTCAAAAATGACATCCACCGACCCAAAATCCATTTGGGTCCCACTCAAACGAAGCCCAAAAAGTTGATAAATTTCAACCTTTTAACTATCATTTTCCAACAATCCCCCACATGAATATATATTGATGTAGGAATCAGAACAATCACGTCAGACACAGAGTTTGACTTGGTGATAGATTCATTTCGACGGCATAGATGCTGCATAGGATAAGTAGGTGTCACCCTTTGAACTTTCCCTTTAGAGAGTACACTTAGCCCACTGGTTAGGAAGTAGACGTGATGTCCTTGAACTTCCCCTACCGCTTGTGTGAACGACAATGCACTTCCCACGGACGTCTTTCCTAGCCCTTGCGCTTTCCTCGGTTGTGTCCATTAATCAGGCCATGGCACACGCCTAGTTCTGTAAGGTTTCTAAGGAATTGCGTCCCAACAATTCCCTTTCGAAGCGGCCACACTTCTCGCTTACATAGGTGATTCTTGGCGTAAGAGCAGTTCCGTAAACTATTGCGCTCTTTCGAGTACTACATACTCGATGCCTTGAATCATTAAAAGCAATTTAATGCTTAACCTCCATTCACATCACCGTTTCTTCATCATAGGAATAAGACAGGAGGTATGAAACCCCCACAGTGATCGCGATGGGTCTTTGCAGTTTAGTTGTCCCTTTGAACCTAGATCTTGGGATCTCCAGTCACATAGGTTGGGTGTCCACATACGTAACCCACCATTTATTGGACTTAGTCATATTCCTTTCGATGAGTTCTCAACTAACTCTTGATTCAATTTCTTCGTCAAGAAATCGATTGTAGAGAGTAGTCGTCCAATGGTAAAGTGTCTATGTCGAGACACACCATCATCGATATGGCTTTAAGCTACAAGCTTTACGCTACACCAATACGCATAAAAGTGCTTTGGTCATCCTAGGGTATATCTTTCCCAATTTTTGTCCAACACGATGGACTTCGATTCCTCTATGAATCTAGCAAGAGAGAACCATTTCTCTACACAACTCAAGCCATAAGAACGAGTCTCACACACAGCTAGTTTCCAGTGATCTTTTCTAGATTACTCGTGTATCATCTTACTATCCATTGTAAGAATTTTTAATGTGCACTTTAATAAGTACATCAAACTATTAATGACTCTTGAGTTATCTTCTTAAGAGACACCTCACCTTTACAAAAGGTAACTCACAATGTTTAGAGTCATTCCATTGAATACGACATATCTCCAAGAGACTCAATCATCGTATCAATTTTTCTATCAATGAGAAAACCATCAATTCAAAGACATAAATGACATGGTCATTTTTCGTGTCCCTTAGCATATCCGCCTTCATCAAACTCATTGATTTAATATCACTGGCTAAACAACAATTAGTTTGGTCACATGATGGGTCATTTTGGAGCATTGAGCTTTTCATTTTGCTCTATTCAGATCTTGATATCTAAATCTCCAAATAATCATTTAGGTACATTAGATGTACTTCTAGCTTTCACAAAACCTTGATAGCAAGTACCATCACCCTTGGACTCATTCTCACGTCTAGAGAACACCCATCAAGTACACAAATATACTTACTAATTGTTCAAATCTACTAGTACTCTAGTGATTTGCACTCATGGTAGATCAATCTCTCTATTGATCACCACTTTCCACAAAAATTATTTCATGGAATCTTGTTTCCTTCGTTGGTTTATCCCTGATCCTTAATGATTTCATCTATTGACTCTTAAGTCCATTTAAGATAAATCAGGATCTTTAACAGAAACTTCCACAAAATACATTTTCCATCAAGATATATTTCTAGTTTCTGCATAATATTTCTTGTGAATTTCAAGAAATTGATAGCACTTCAACATTGTGCATATCTAATAAAGATACTGTTTAAGTATTCCTTTTAGTACATTCGCAATATGCCAACCCACACATTCGAAAGAACTTTTAGGATGGCTCTATGAGGAACTTTATTTTCCTCCTTCTTGGGGTGTCTTATTTAAAAGATCGCCAGCCAACTTAAAGGCTCCCCTACAACGCTTGATCATTTCTAGCAATGATCTTGCAAATGTCTACATTGTGAATCACATTTCCCAAAGGATTCTATGTATTCACATCATGGTCACAGATAACCTCATATGTTTTCTGTGCATCACGTAAGTGGTTTCGTTAATATACAAACCCAACATACTAAAAGTCTGTGTGTTCAATAAATCAAACACTAGGTTCTTACCCATGAAAGTTCTTTCAGGGCTAGATCCTTTCAACAATCAAAACACCTTCATATATTGATCTTTTATCGTGAAAGTCTATCTTATTCCTTCAACTCCCTTGGGATTAGAGATAACTAAACTTCCCGATCTCAATTAATTGTTCTTCCTCGCATGACCAATACCATCACCAATGTAGTATCAATCAATCGAGGATTCAATTAACTCTCACTAGGGCGCAGTGTGAGTTTACCAACTCCACACAATTTCATGCCCATTTTAAAGTGAAGTTTCAGTACAACTGCACTTTACTTTCAGACTACTCAAATCAAACTTGAGTGCCTTTATGCTCGAAACACATTCAAGTCCATTGCTCGACTCAAGTTTGAGTGCATTGCTTAACTCAATTACGGGTTTACCCTTTTTGGTTCGAGTTAAAGTCATCCCGACTTGATCAACTTGATTCAAATCTCTCGTGATGACGTTTCACCTCAAGTACCTATCAAAATTCATATGGTCGTTGAATTTTTAGGTTTTCGTCTACCCCCCACATTGGACCGGTTTTATTAAACATTCCCACACGTGTTAAGTTTCTCAAAACCTCGTGTCTTGGGGTTTCTAGACTAACTGTATTAGGATTCCCCATCTCAGAATTCTAAGGCTTTCCAACCAAAAATCTAGAGAATTGACCAATTGTCTTGGGATTCCATATCTCATGGTTCTTAGATTTTTCAACCATAAATCAAGAGATTTGACCAAAAGTCTTGGGATTCCCATTCTCAGGATTCTTAGTTTTCCTAACCAAATTCTTGAGATTTTCCCCTCAATTCTTTGATTACAAATAATCAAAGGTTTTTAGCATAGTCATGATAACTCATGCTTTAGGGTTTATACCATGGTTCACAAGAACCAATACCCTAGACATAGTCGTAAACTAATGTCTTCATGTTCACATTTTTCAGGTCATACAAAATAACCAGAATATGTTGAACTTCGAGCCCATATGCTCTATCTGTGCAATCTAACAATTGTCACTCGTGAGCCATATGCTCGTAAACGATCAATCAAGATAGCCAATTATTGGGACAAGCCTTGTCAAACCTTTCATTGCATCAAAAGGGCACTTTCCCAAACAATTAATCTAATCATAGCATATAAAAGCATAACCTAATTTTAGACACAACATAGATCTAAATTTTTTTTATATGCAGCTAGATCAAGTCCCTAAATGAACGAGAATACATCATGGATCAAATAACCCAATGTCACATACTTCATTCATGCACGAATATATTACACTCTTGGCGAGAGATGTCATGTTTAAGTGCAAATGAAGTTTACCAATTTTTCGCATGCGATTCTCAGACCAAGCATATAAAAGTCATGAATCACTAGCAGCACATTCTCACACAAAATGGTTTAAATCTTTAACCAACATGAGCAGCCTACATCACCAAATTATTATACCATGCAAAATAGGTATTTCAACATTTGATCAAGTATTTAAACAAATACTATAGCATTTCAAGGGCTTTGAAAATTAAACATGTCTCATAATTTCCAACCATATACACTGCTTTCATGTAATTGAATAATAATGTCTTATCCCATATTTTAAACTCATGGAATTTTTTTTTCCCGTAAATTTAATTCAATCTTTCATGCAAAGAATCAAATATGATTTCTTACCATATCAACATATAATCTCATAAGCATGAATATCACGAAATTAGCATATTTTCATAATTGCGCCATGTAATTTAAAATACATGCTCAACTCATTTTCCCACATAATTAAGGGATTAATATAACCAAATTCATTTACTATCAAATTCGATAGCCTTAGTGTACTGGACATATATGTACAAATATTATTCACATAACACTCTTTGTAACAAAGTCTTGTTCACATCCAGATTCACGCAAATGGTTATCAAATATAAAGCAATATATGTATATATAGCATATGCCATGATTCACATTAATTAACGTGTATACGTACCATAGTTTGCAAAACCGTGGTTACACTCTTGATTCTTTCATGTTGCCAAGCAAATCCTGCTGTATCTCCATGCCAAGTTTTCCTTCCAATAGATACAATCGTGTATACTCGGATTCACCAATGTGTACATACAAAAAATCATTCATCGTTAAATATATGTACACATCTAATATCGTAGTATAATATTTTAAATAATTATACATAACAAATTGCTCAATGTGATTTTGTTGTAAATAACTAAAACCATTAGCATGCATATTTTTGCACACATACGATTTCCATAAAGTGGTATGCACGGTATAGCATCCAAATAGATGGCAAATAAATATGGCATGCAAGAGTTTCGGATTACAAATAAAATATCGCATACTATCATATGGTATCCATTTGAAGATTAATAACCAAACATGCAAATATTTATATCTGTATGCATATTATGCATGCATATTTAAACCAAACATGCATTGATATATATATATATGTGTGTTTACGCAAACATGTAATCTTCTAATCAATATAAATCAACAAATATCATTCGTTTCAAGACTGTTGGACATATATTGATTATATCAGGCAAAAAATTAAACAACAAAATTGAACGAGCAATTAACATATGCAAGAATAACAAACTTTTATTAATTATTCAAGCATACAATCGAAACGCTTAAATTACAAATAATCAAAGCATAAATCACGTTTCAAGTAATGATGGAGTCACGAATAACACTTGCTGCCCTTGAAGCGAATGAGTCTCGTCGTGGACATCATTCCCTAGGATAAAACCATCGAAGGTAACAATTAACACGTAAGAGTTACCTCGGATTCACGCAAGGCCCGGAGGACTATCACCTCGACAGAGCACCAAATGGAAACTTCGAGAAAGACAGACAGAAGACTCAAGTTTAAAATATGAAGGGACTTGAGAAATGGTGTATTTTCTGACTGACTTAGAGGCTCTATTTATACTACTCTAAGAGACCCTAATCATGGAAACATGATTTTCTGATTTTCTGTAATTAGAGAAGAATATTCTTCAATCACCAACTCACCAAATCCGAGACATTCCATGAATACTCGAATCAAATCTGCTGGAAAAGGAAGAAATATTTGCACAAATATTCTTCATCGTATTAAACATGGTAAACCGCATATTTATTTAAGACAAGATATCTCACAAAATATGGAAGTATTTTGTTCTTATCTCTTAAGAATTACGCACAAGCAATTCCATATATACTATGCGGTTGGGCCTTCCAGAGACTTCCATGCGGTTCATACGCATTTTGGACAGTCCAGAGAAAAACTAATTTGGGCCAATTTCCGCCTAATTTTTTCTCTTTCAAGAGTGACATTTCAAACATCCATATCTCATTCACCCTTGATCCGTTTTGAGAGTTTAAATGGTTGATTTTATAGTACTCGCGGAGGAGAACTCAAAAATGACATCCACCGACCCAAAATCCATTTGGGTCCCACTCAAACGAAGCCCAAAAAGTTGACAAATTTCAACCTTTTAACTATCAGTTTCCAACAAAATGTTCATCATAATTCGTATTACTTCACCCGTTTCACCACTAATATTTCACCCACTTAATAATATTGCTTCACCTATTTTATTTTTAGTTTGTTTCATTGAGAACTTAATCATATTCGGTCACTAATTCAACTTTTCAAACTCTTGTAATTCCTCTAATCCATCCATCCCAACATAATTTAATTATAGATGTGTAGCTACGAACAATAATGACTCACAAAAATTTGATATTAAAAAACTATATGTGGCGATAAATCTAATCATATCTTATGTTATAAAATTATTATTCATATACCTATTAAATATGTGGTCAAAGTTTAATATTTTTTATAAAAAAAAATCTTTATAGACGATGGAAGGAGTAGTCCAATAAGCCCTACTTTTGTGCACTGTTATTATTAGAAATCACTTTTCATGATAGACGACAATTACATAAAGTGATTTACTACTGCTTGATTTTTTGCTTTTGTTTTTTTTGGGTAAAAAGAAGATTATAACAAAGATCTGATTATTACTAATGATGAAACATCTTCAAGAAAATTTGGTCTTCTACCTTGATAACTCAGGGTCGTCAACAAATGTCTGCTTTTGGTTTGTTTGTCAGGGAGAAAAATGGATTAATTTTAGAGTGTAAAATGAGGTTGAAGTTGAAGGTATAATAGGAGTTGTGCATTTTTTTCCCCCTTTTCATAGTAGCAAAATGTAAAAGGAAGTTACTAAAAAAAAAGGAGTTAAGTGCTAAAATGATTCTCATTTTAGGTAGAAAGTGTTAATATAAATTTACAATCTCATAAAGTGTCAATCTGGCATTTAACTACTTCAATTTTTTAGTCAATTTTCTTATGCTCAGATTTTGTGGAAAAAACAATTTTGCCAGGCCTGGAATTAAATAAAAAGAAAAAATAAATAAAAAGATGAAAATTACGTCACTGCCCCCTTCTATTTTCTTTCTTCGTTTTCTTCCTTCCCCCAGCGGCGGAAGGTTTCCTTCCCAGAAGACTACGCACACAGCGTCGTTCTCTTCCATCACCTCCATTATTTCTCTGTCGAAAACCTCTGCCCCCATTCTATTCTCCTCCGCCGGTGGTGGTTTTGTATTTAAATAGAGGGTCGGGCTAGGGTGGAGAGAGGGTCGGGTTAGGATGAGGCTAGGGTGGCGGGCTACGTTGGGGCTAGGGTGGGGTATTCCGACGCGGTGAGGCTAGGGTGGCGGGCTAGGGTGGGGTATTCCTTTGTTGATTCCGACGCGGATGTGGTGGTGGTCGAAGAGGGATTCCAACGCATATGTGGTCGTGGTCGGAGGGGAATTTGGGTATGGAGGTATGAAATTGTGCCACCCGGCGGGTCAATAAACAACGGGTCTAGTGGAGTACTATTAGGATAAATCAGACTCCTGATTAGATTATGATTTATTATGATTAGAGTTCTTTCCTTATTACACCTCTATTGTACTCTCTATATATTTAGATATCAATAATACAATTGATTACGGCAAATTCATTCTTTCATGGTATCAGAGCAAGTTCTGATCCTAAATCCTAAACCCTAATTTTTTATATTTTCGCCTCCCTTCCTCTCCTTTTCCGACCAAAAATCACCAACCATATTCCTGCGTTCAGGCGTCACCATCATCCAGGCGTTCTCTACGCATAGGTGCTTTCGGTTCATCTGCAGTTCGCTCCCGTCTCCGGCGAGCCTCCATAGGCGCCCTCTTCGTCGTCCTGGACCTCACCATCAATGGGCTTCATCACCGGCGACCTCTTCTTCTCCAGCATACATCCTGTGCGTATACTTCACGGGCTGCGTCTCCAATTTTGTCACCAGCATCCAGATTCGGCGCATACCGGCGCTCCAGATTTGGCGTCAGAAACAGAGGAAGCTGAGTCCATTTTTTTTATTATTCGCCAGATTTCTCAAGCGCGTGAGTTCCACGCGCTCCGTGGAGAAGAAGCTTCAGCGCGTGGAGTCATGAGCGTCTGACCAGTCGCAAGCAGTTCCTTGTCTCGACGCGTGAAATCACGCGTCAGCCACTCTCTGCGCGTCGGACACGCGCCTGCAGCTAATCAGTGGATCGGGAAATTCTTTATTTGCCACTCTCTTGCAAATTTTTTATTTGCCTTTGTGAAAATTAAAGCAAAAATTTCATCTCCTCCTATTAGTTATTTGGCACCCTTATCTCGGGAAGATTGTTCCGCTAATTGAATTACGAACAAATTTTTGTTCCAGGCCGGTTTGAATGGTTCCAACCGTCATCCTTCGTCGAATCAGAGGATCATTGATTCCGGTGCTACATCTCATATCACTACTCATACCAGTCATCTTGATAAGGTACAACGTTATCGTGGTTCTGATTCTATTCTTGTTGGAAATGGTGAATCATTATCTATTTCTCACATCGGCCAATGTCATTTATCTGGTTTCTCTGTTAATGATGTCCTTGTGTTCCCTAACATTACTAGAAGTTTATTTTCCATTAGTAAGCTTACTCGTGATCTACCTGCCCGTGTTATATTTGATGCCAATGCATTTTCCATTGAGCACAAGCTTACAGGGGCGATAATTGGTAAAGGCCGTCATAGGTCTGGTCTTTATTTTCTTGAGACTGGTGATTCCAGTTTTTTAGGCGAACTACGCTCTACAAAGCTTCATGCTTCTTTTGAGCAGTGGCACTCTCGCCTCGGCCATGTGTCTCATGATACTGTTCAGTTATTGAATCGACGGGGCCTTATTTCTGTCACTTCTGCTATGCCTGCACCTGTCAGTTGCTCTCCTTGTCAGATGGCCAAGAGTAGCTGTTTGCCCTTTTCCACTAGTGACAAACGCGCTACTAGTTTATTGGATAAAGTACATTGTGATTTGTGGGGACCAGCTCCTATTTTATCTGTCAACGGTTTCTCTTATTATGCCATTTTCATTGATGATTTTTTGCGATTCACATGGTTTCTTTCGATGTGGCATAAGTCGGATTTCTATGACACCTTTATCCAGTTTCAGAAATTCGTTGAGAATCAATTTTCTGCTAAGGTTAAAATTTTTCAGACCGATGGTGGCACCGAGTTTACTAATCACCGACTTTAGGCTCATCTCATATCATGTGGCATTCATCATCAGATGTCCTCGCCCTATACACCTGCTCAGAATGGCCAGGCTGAGCGGAAGCATCGCCATATCACAGAGACTGGTCTTGCCATGCTTTTTCACTCTTCTGTGCCGCACTGTTATTGGGTGGAAGCTTTCTCCTCTGTGGTTTACATTATTAACCATCTGCCTAGTACGGTTCTGAGTGGAAAATCACCTTTTGAGGTTGTTTTTGGCCATGTGCCTGACTATACCCTCTTTCACCCGTTTGGTTGTCGTGCATTTCCATGTCTGCGTGCCACTGCTACTGATAAGTTTGCACCCCGATCCATTCCCTGTGTTTTTATTGGCTATCACCCTCGTCACAAGGGTTTCCAGTGTCTCAACCCGACTTCTGGGCGCATCTATATCTCTCGCCACGTTCGTTTTGATGAAACTTTCTTCCCTTATGTCTCATCTTCCCCGGATAGTCGTTCGATTTCAGATTTGGAGATTTCATCATTTTTTGATGGAAATGTTACTTCATCGATTGGGGCCACCACGCCTGTGTCTGTGTCTATTCCAGCTGCCCCTCCTTCACCACCATCTTCCATCTGGACAGCCGACCTGGACCCGGCTCCTCGACAAACGCCCACCATATCTCAGCTGCTGGCCAGCATTCCTCAGCCACCGTTGCAGCCACCGGCCACCACGTCTCAGCCAGCATCAACTATTCTTTCTCTGGTGACTTCCGACGGCCACTCTCCGGTCAGCACAGCTCGATCTTCCTCCGTGTCATCAGCTGGTTTGACTCCTCCAGCTTCGTCGCCCCAGCTTCGTACTCATCGGATGGCCACTCGGTCTTCTACTGGTGCCATTCAGCGCCGAGATTATTCAGATATTATTGCTCATGGTCTCACTGTCGCACTCCTCTCTCAGACAGAGCCCACTGGTTATCGCACTGCCCTTCAGGATCCAGCCTGGGTTTCAGCCATGGATGATGAGATGGATGCTCTTCGTGGTCAGCACACTTGGGATTTGGTGCCTCGACCTTCGAATGTCAACATTGTTGGCTCCAAATGGGTCTATAGGCTCAAGTATCGACCAGATGGCACTATTGAGCGTCACAAAGCTAAACTTGTGGCACAGGGTTTCTCGCAGATTCCGGGTTTTGATTTTGACCACACTTTCAGTCCTGTGGTCAAATCCTCCACTGTTAGGATGGTTCTAGCCATAACCACCATGCGTTCCTAGCCACTTCATCAGTTGGATGTCAAGAATGCTTTCCTTAATGGTGTTCTTGATGTTCCAATCTACATGAAGCAGCCCGTTGGTTATCAGGATCCTGTCCATCCAGACTATGTTTGTCGTTTAAAAAAGGCCATTTATGGTCTTAAACAGGCTCCCCGGGCTTGGTTCCAGCGTTTCAGCAGTTATTTGACACAGCTTGGTTTTCGGTGCAGCTCAGCTAATACTTCTTTGTTTGTCCTTTCGAGAGGGTCGTCGTTACTGTACCTACTTGTGTATGTGGACAATATCATTCTTACAGAAAATGACTCAAATCTTCTTCGCCAGTTCATTGATCGGACACACAGAGATTTTGTGATCAAGGATCTTGGTGCTCTTCATTACTTTCTTGGTCTTGAAGTTTCGCCTACCTCCTCAGGATTACTGCTTGGCCAAGCAAAGTATGCTCGAGATATTTTGAATCGGGCCGGTATGTCTGACGCAGCACCTATTTCTACTCCATTTATTGCGGGTTCTCAGCTTCACAGCTCTACCAGTCCTCCATTTCGGGATCCTACACTTTATCGTTCTCTTGTTGGTGCTCTCCAGTATCTCACCATCTCTCGCCCAGATTTGGCATTCTCGGTCAACACAGTGAGTTAGTTTCTTCAGGATCCCAGAGATGATCATTTTGCTGCTGTGACTCAGATTTTATGGTATGTTCGTGGCACTCTTCATTTTGGTCTCCGGTTTTGTTCTGCTAGTACTCCTGATGTGTTAGGATACTCTGATGCTGATTGGGCTCGCTGTCTGGAGACTCATCGGTCCACTTATGGTTATGCAGTTTTTCTTGGTGGGAATCTGGTTTCTTGGAGTGCCATGAAACAGCCCACTATTTCTCGCTCTAGCACTGAGTCTGAATACCGTGCTCTCGCCAACACTGCCTCAAAAGTGGTCTGGCTCACTCATTTGCTTTGTGATCTTCGGTTTTTGCTTTCTGGTTCTCCACTGTTGTTATGCGACAATAGTAGTGCTATCTTCTTGGCTCAGAATCCAGTGGCTCACAAGTGGGTGAAGCACATCGACATTGACTACCATTTTGTTCGTGAGTTGGTGACATCCAAAAAGCTGCGTGTTGCTCATGTTCCGACTTCTCTTCAGATTGCGGACATTTTCACCAAGGGGCTCTCTTGCCCGCTGTTCGAGTTCTTTAGGTCCAAGCTGTGCGTCGGCGAGTATCCGACGCTCCGCTTGAGGGGGGGTGTTAGGATAAATCAGACTCCTGATTAGATTATGATTTATTATGATTAGATTTCTTTCCTTATTACACCTCTATTGTACTCTCTATATATTTAGATATCAATAATACAATTGATTACGGAAAATTCATTCTTTCAAGTAACTGTACTAATTGAAGTCGAAATTGATGGCGGAGATGACAACGTTTTTAGCGTGTGGCGGAGCATGGAAATCCAAAAGTTTTTGGCGAGTTTGATGGCATTGCACCATTCAGCCAGGTAGGATAATTGCTGAATGGGTGCAGGCGTCAGAGTCTTCGACACCGCGGGCGGTTTCTTCTCCTCCGTCTCCACTTTTGTCGTTCGTCGCCGGCGATATTTTGATGCTATCTCCGGTGGCCTTATACGTTGGGTTCCCACCAGAAGCTTATGTACTACGGCGTGGATACTGATAGAATCGTTGCAATTTGTCCAAAATTTGGGCGGCGGAGCTCGGCGGCAGCGGAGCTTTGAAGAAGAAAGATAGGGTTGTCATAAGGGGTATTTTTATCATTTCATTTTCTGGTCTTGCTTGAATTCATTTGGTCAATGTCAGAATTAGGGAGTTTGGTTATATTGTCACAAGTTTTTCAAAAATTAGGGTTAAATTGGCACCGATAATAATTGGTTAGGGATAAAGTAGCACTTTCTAAGATTGTAGATTTATATCGGTACTTTCAACCTAAAATTATAATTGTAAATATATTTATCCCTTAAAAAAATCTTCCCAAATTAAAAAGGGAGCCAATACTATGAGATTGGAGTTGTACAATTTCATTATTTGAACACACATATTCTCTATCAAGCATACCGTAACTCTCTCTTCCTAATTCAAATATTGCCTCTATCTCATCATTGGTTGCAATTGTATTATTCATTAGTCAAAATTAACTATTCCCTTTGTCTCAATTCTATTAGCACAACAATCATTATCAAACTGTTCAAATAATATATTTGACTGTTAATATGTGTTTACTTATGCATAATAGCGGTAAATATAAATTTTATATTTAGAAACTACATGAAACAATAAATTCAACAACATCATATACAATAATATTGTTGTTCATATATTTATTCAAATATGTATTCAGACTTTGATAGAGAATAGTGTAAAAAAAAGTAAGAGTGCAAATAAAGATTGGACGAAGGGAGTAATTCACACTGCAAAATTCTATTAGTGTATAAGTAAGATATTATGATGTGACGTAGTGTTAAATTCGTTTTAATCTGTATATTCATAATATTTTTTTTATAACTTTTCAATGTACATAATTTAGAGAAAAGTGCAATTTTAACCCATGTTTTGGGAGAAAGTGCATAAATGACCTTGTAAAATCTGAAAAGGCAAAAATAACTTTGGAAATTGTTGGCCAAAAAGGCAATGGTAGAAATGGCCGGAAATAATTGAAATGGCCGTTTACCCTTCATAAATGGCCAAAATTTTTAAAAAACAACAAAAAATTAAAAGACATTAATGCACTCTTTCTTTCTTTTCTCCAGAATCGAAAAGATAGGAAAAATACCCTCTCTTTATCTTTTCTCTCTTTCTTTCTTTTCTCTCTGGAATGGATCAGCGGATGTGGTTGCCGATCGAGAAACACGCTGTCGGAGAAGAAGTATCGCCACTGGTACGAAATTCACCATTGCGGACTGCAGAAGGCTGGAGAGTTAATAAAAACATCGTATACTATATTTCTTCATTGTTGGTGGGGATAGGGATCAGGGCAGTGATGGGCAGCGGGGGTGTGGTGAGGATAGGGCTAACGAGGCGGTGGGGTTTGCAGGGTGGCGGGGTTAGGGTTAGTGGCGGGGCTGGGTTGAGTTTCTGGGCAGCGGGTTAGTGGCAGCACTAGGGTGGGTTTGCCTCGGCGGCGGAATTGGGCTACTCCAACCAGGTTGTGTGATCATGGATTGTGTGGCAGGAATCAATAGGCTGTGTGACGGTGGGGAGAGAAAAGGGAGAAGAGGGGTGGTGGTGGATGTGGTGGCGTGCAACAGGGGATGTGGTTGTGGCAGAAGCGGGATTGTGGTGGCGAGAACTAGAAGAGGGGTAGCGTTGGATGTGGTGGCGCACGTCGGGGGCTGTGGTGGCAAGAACTAGAAGAGGGTCAGTGTTGGCTGTGGTGGTGTGCAGGGAGAGGTGGCAGTCGGGGAGAGGTAGAGCTAGGGTGGGTGATGGGGCTAGGTTTCTGGCTGGGGTTTCTTGGCGGAGGTGATGGTTTTAGGCGGCGTAGGTGGTGGTGTTGGGTGTAGGCGGCAACGGCCAACAACGACGACATGGTGGCCCGGCAGTGGATCAACTGCAGGTAGTTACCAATTGGTGGGATGAAAATGAAGAAGAAGAGGTCCGAGGGTATAATTGTCAATTACATTTTCAGTTTTGAGTATAAGGGTAATTTTGTCTTTTCATGTTCGGTCAACTGTTGATCGCATTGAGTCAAAACTAGAATTTTAAAAATTTGTATAAATGCACAATCTTACAAAAACTTAGGGTTAGTTTTGCACTTTGAAATTTTACAGATATTTGCACTTTCTCCATTTAATAAGATCATTTTTGCATTTTCCCTATAATTTAAGATATTAATGGTCAAATATTTTTTGAGTCAACTATCAAAAGTCAATAGTCAAAGTGTGTTACATTGGAACCAAAAGAGTAATTTTTTTTAATTAATAGTAAAATTGAAATGTTCATTCTGTTTTTTCATTCTCCAACTGAATTCTTTTTAATCATTGTACTCTATTCAAATATTGTATTCGTTCCAAGTTAAATTGCAAAAATAAAAAATTAAGTCAAATTAGGAAATTTTGACCATATATATGAATAGATACATAAACAATAAGGAAAGTCTCAGGAAAGACGGCTTGTCTATAAGCTTATGGACAGGCCAGGGACGGATATGCAAAATGGGGTTCAGATTGTAATTAATTAGAAAATGGGGTAGTTGGTATAAATTATAATTTTTTTTCCTTTTTTATTTTTCTTTTATCTATGGTTTTGAACAGTTTTTCTTGGGAAACTGTTACCCATTTATTCAATCCCTCATGCGTGAATTTCTTCTGCGTTTTCATAACTGTAAAACTACATATGCTTTTACGACATTCCTCATGTGTTCAATTTCTTCAATTTCATCTCTGTTCTTCACATAATTCATCGACGATTTCTGCCTTTTATTAGCCGATCAACTTCGACGCAATCTCGTCGTTCAACTTTGCCGATCAACTTCTTCGTTAGGGATAGAAATCGGTGAGTCTAAGATTCTAGGTTTTCATATTTGATCGCCGTTCTTCTGCATTTTTTTCTTGATAATCGTTCGTTGTTCTGATTTAACAAATTTATTGTTTATTTTTTATAGTCTATGGGTAGGGCGAAGGGTAAAGGTTCAGGTCTTCCCCCTAAACCTGGTGCTGATATCAGCAAGGGAAAGAAAAAGGTTTCTCCTAAACCTGAGAAGTTGACTCGGCCTTCTCCTTCTCCTGGTTCATTTTTTGTTTTTCGTTTTGATTGTAAGTTAGATCTGTATGTTTTGAGTCTATTTTATAACGTGCATTTTATTGTTTAAACGTTGCATATGTTAGTACAATATATGTTTTAGTTAGTTACCCTGTTTTTTTATTTTTACTGTACGATAGGCAGTTTACTGATTGTTCTAATGTGCATTAGTTTAGTTATGTTGTGCAAATATTTTGAAAAACTATGAAACTGTTATATGTACTTTTATTCTTCTAATTTTATAGCATGTATTATTTCATTAGAAGTTGCATATGTTAGTATAATTTATGTCTTAGTGAGTTATATTGTGTGTGTGTTCATTCCGATTTGATAGCATGTATTTATTTCACTAGAAGTTGCATATATTAGTATACTTTATGCCTTAGTTATATTGTGTGTGTGTGTGTTCATTCTGATTTGATAGAATGTATTTATTTCATTAGAAGTTGCATATGTTAGAATAGTTTATGCATTAGTTAGTTATATTGTGTGTGCATTCTTCCTGATTTGATAGCATGTATTTATGTCATTAGAAGTTTCATATGTTTGTATACTTTATTCCTTGTTAGTTATACTGTGTGTGTGTGTTCTCTCTGATTTTATAACATGTATTTATTTCATTAGAAGTTGCATATGTTAGTATACTTTATGCCTTAGTTATATTGTGTGTGTCTTAGATTATGTTGTTTATTGACTGTCATTTTATAATTTATGCATATATTGTTTCTGACTGTGTGTATGATTTTTTTTAGCTTTTCTGAATGAGTTGAAGGCACATTTGAAAATGCTGAATCTAAAAGTATTGAAGGCGATTGTAATTTTTTTTGTATTACATTTATTTTCTTATTTATTTTGAGTTCTTATAGATCTTAAAATGTGTTATGGTGTTTAGATGTTTTGCCACCTGTGAAAAAATCTAAAAAGAATGATGGATCTTCACTACAAACTGAGCTGAAGAAGATTCAGCAGTCTTACACTTCTGGAGGTTGTTTATTTTCTTTACATAATGTATTTTATTTACGTGATTATATATGTTTTTTTTGTAATGTGCTTTACAGTTTGTGTTTCTGTTTTGCTGTGTAGTTGTGTCATTGGCACGTAGGTCTGCGAGGATTGGTGGTACTGCTACTCCAGATGTTCTTATTGTTGTTACTGCTAAGGAGCCAAAGAAGAGAATAATGAATGTTTCTGTGAAGAAATGGAAGTCTGGTGAAGGTGGATCAACCAAACACTTCGACTATGACATTTTGCTAAGTGATGTAGTTCGAATGAGTAGAGAAGTAGTTGGTGTTGATGAGGCTGGGGGTTCAGTTGTTGGTGAGACTAGTGGTTTACTGGTTGGTGAGGTGGCTGCTGAGGCTAGGGGAGTGAAGGAAGATGTTACCAATGTTAGTGCGGGTGGTGAAGGGGTTGGAGTTGATGGTGAAGTTGTTAGGGCTGTTGAAGGGAATGCTGAAGGGGTTGGTGTTGAAAGTGGTGTTAAGGGTGCTGAGGGTGTTGAGGGGAGGATTTTTCCAGATGAAATTGATGATGAAATTGATGCATATTTTTATGAGTGTGTTAGTGATTTGAATGTGTTAAATAGGAAAGAGAATGAATATGTTAGGGATGAAGCTGTACGTGCTGGTGAAGGTGGTTCTAGGGATGTTGAGGATGACGATGAGTATCATTCAATGGATGATTCAATTACTGATGATATGGTTAGAGAGTTTATAAATGAGTATCTTTATGATTTTGATGCAGTTGAGGGGGAGGAGGCTTGAGCTACTGCGGCTATGCTTGGGAGTGAGGATGCTCAACCTGCTGTGGGTGTGGGTGTGAATGAGGATGATACGAATGAGAGTGAGAATGCTCGACCTACTGTGGTTGTCTCTTTTGAAGGACAGAAGGAGAAGTCACTGGTTGGTTTGAAGAAGAAGTTCGCAGTTGGTTTGAAGAAGAAGTCTTCACCTGGTAAGTTGAGCAAGCAGAAGGGTAAACAAATGTTTAGTGAGTCCCCTACTGGACAGTTGAAAAGGAAGGCGAAAGAAGTAACCATAAAGTCGCTTGTTGTGGTCGTGAAGAAGACAAAGACTAAGAAAGTTGTTGTCAAGAAATCTGTTGGGGTTGTAAAGGAATCTCTTGAGAAAGTGAATGTCATGGTGAAGAAAGGTGTTGAAGTTTCTAAAAAACCTAGTTTGAAGAGGAAAGTGGATAGTAGTGTTGGTGAAGTTTAGGGTTTGGGAAAAATGGTTGCTGGTGGGGAAAGACCTACAAAATAACATCGCAATCGTCCGAAGAGGCAGGTGGTTGAACTTATTGATGAGGAGGGTAAAAAGTAATTTTTTTACAGTGTTATTTTAATATGTTATAACCTGTATTTATTTCATAAAATATTGCATTTGATATTATTCAATGTTTACTTGTTATTCACAGTTTGTGTGTCTTCAGTTTTTATTTTTCTACATGTTGATAAGAAAATGTATTTGTTTGTTTAATTATTGCATATGTTCACATTCATAGTGTATTTGATATTTTATTCCCATGTAAATGTTTTTATCCAAAAATTGTTTGTCTTGAATGTTATTTTAGAAACTATATTTGTTTGTTTAAATATTTCATATGTTAGTCTTCATGATGTCTTAGTTAAGTATATCATGTGTGACTGATCTTTGTGTGTTATATTTAAACATAAACTTTTCAAGATATGTATGCTTACACTTTTTATATTTTATTTTTTTTAAGTTTGCTAAAAAATTCTCAACTAGCTGGTGTCATTCGAAGCTTAAATCTGCAATTGTCGTGCTCACTCTCGCACAAAAGATAGATGTTGACAAGATAGGTTTTGGTAGACTTCTTGCTTTTGACATTTCATCTCTCCCTTTTGGAATCGTTCCTTGGTTGGTTGACAGGTTAGATTCTGTGGGCTTATTTCTTATTGTTCTATGTTGACTTGATATTGTTCTAGGCTGACTTATTTTTTTTGTTCTAGGTTTGATTTTGTTGGCTGTGTTCAAGAAATAGCCAGCTCCAGGTACATTATTACCCCTAACGACGTGTTTGACATATTTTGTATTCCTAGGATTCCCTGGTTTCCTGTTGGTTTGGTTAAGAACAATTGGAGGGGTGTATCAACGGATGTGGATATTAGGAATAGATAGAGGGATGAGTTAGGTGCTGATAACTATGGCAATATCTCACGTGTTAATCTGTTTGAGGAGTTGGTTAAACTATGTGGTGGTGGTGATCGTTTTAAGGGATACTTTTTATGCATGTCTTGTGTACTTTCTTGGCCCCAACTACAAGAAATTTGGTTTATTTTAAGCTTGTTAGTGCTATAGAGAATGTTGGGACTATTAAAAGTCTTGATTGGTGTGGATCAGTGCTTGATCGTCTGTGTGAGGGTGTTGGTAGCTTTAAATCTGGTTCTGGTAAAAGAGATGTGTCTTGTGTTGGTGTTTGTGCGTTTGTGTGTTTGTGTGTTTGTATTGTTGTTGGCTTATATTTATAGGTTTCCTATTACAGGTCAGCCTGACCCTACTAGATTGCCCTTGTACATGTATTGGTCAAAAAAATATTTGTTCTAGATGGCTCATTATCTTGAGAAGATGGTTTATGATAAGGGGGTTATGGTAGAGGCTAGGTATCCTTTGACCAAGGATGGGAGGGCGAAAGAGAAAAGTAGTAGCCAACAATCTGAGGGAATTCGCAAGAGAATGTTGGTTGTGAGGGGCTGTGTACTCCAACTGTTGCATTTGATGACGTTGCTCAGGAGCCTGGGATCATTTCGTATTGCATTCTAAATGATGTGATGAGCAATGAGGATATTGAGAAAGCCTCCAGCAATGAAAATTTTTTTTTGTATTTTTTTTGCACTTATTTAAAATTAGTGCATGTTGTTTTAAAACTAATGCAGGTGTTAGTTACTCTAATGCAGTTTATGGTTCATATTTTTTTAACAGTTTCTGATTTTTTTGTTGGACTGACCTTTGTTCTTTTCTGTCAGCTTTTGCATAGGGCATTTCTCATTTTCAAACGAGACGTGGAGGTTATTACACGAGTTTTGGTGCAAAATCTTGAGAGTGAAAATGCCAGTTCCATTGTGCAACCACAACCACGGCCAAAACCCTAAATATGACCACAATAAGAAGGCACAACCACAACAAATGAGGATCCTGAGCATGTCAAGACCACACATGAAGTTATGGAAAACCCAAGCACACATGAGTGGGTTGATAGGATTGTTGAAGAATACATGAGGAAAACTCGTTCTTTGATTCCTTCATTCTCCCTTGGGATTGAAGGACTTGATGATCTCTAGCTTTAGCATCTTTGAATTGTTTTTGGATCATTTGTAATCAGCTTATTTTGTGACAGATTTGTTTGCAGTTGATATGTTAAGCGAATTTGAGTCGCTGTTTTAGAATTTGTTTTTAAGGTTGAAGGTTGTATGAAACAAATGCATGTTGAATGCTAAAAGGTACTATTTGTATGCTTATTAATACCAAGTTGAATTTTCAATCATTTCATGTGGTTCATTTTGTTGATTTGTTGAGATTATAGGAAAAATAAATGCAATTGTTAGGTTAATAAATTACAGGTGTAAACTAAGTAATTCTACATGTATTCATTGGTTTTCATATCACTAAAATTATGTGAAATATAATGTAAGTCGCTTTTAGGAAACAAGTGTATGTTGAATTTTAAGAGTAATATTTGATTGCTTATTAATACCAAGTTACATGTTAGTTATGTTATGTGTTTTATTGTGTTGATTTTATGAGATTATTGGGAAAAAATACAATTCATAGGTTAATAAATTACATTTTTAAGCTAAGTAATTATACATCAGTTACTTGGTATTCAGTGGTTCCATATCACTAAAATTTTGTGAAACAAAGGTTGGTACTTGGGCAAGCAAAACAAATGCAAGTTATAATTTGATAATTTATAGTTGTAAGCTAAAAATTACAGTATGTTATTCAATGTATAAAAATATTTTGAGTTGATGAAAATCAAATACAATATATAGGTAAATAAATGCAACATGTATCTTAAAAATGCTACTTTTTACAGTGTCTTCACATCCGGTGTTTTTGTCATCAAAATCCTCAAGAATCTTTTCTTTTAAGTCTCTTCCCATACCTGTCCAGGGTATAATTAGACTAGATCAAATGATGACTCCCTCACTGAGAATAATTCAGAATGGATGCTACTGATTATACTTGTTTTAATAGGTGCTCATTCTATCTGAAGTTTCCATCAATGGTGAACTCTAAGCATATGAGTATAAACCCGTCTGGAAGCCAAGCAACACAAGGATCTTCACAACGAGGAGTGCTTACCAAACACCCAAGAAAACAAAGACAAAGAAGGCCACCTTTCATAACTGAATGCAGGAACGTCATGCTTACCTGTCCGGCCAGCAGAGTAGGCAAGTCTAAGAATCATCGAGGGGGATTCGAGTCTTCTTGGGGGCTTTGTGTCCTCGAATGGGCTTCGAGTCCTCGAGGGAGATCAGGGTCCTCGACGGAGTTTCAAGTCTGAGAGGGGGGCTTCGAGTCTTCCAGGGGGCCTCGTGTTCCTCGAGGGGATTTTGAGTCCTCGAGTGGGTTTCGAGTCCTCGAGGTGACTTTGAGTCCTCGACGAGGTCTTGAATCCTCGAGAGGGCCTTGTGTCCTCAAGGGGGTTTTGAGTCCTCGAAGGGGCTTCGAGTCCTCGAGGGAGCTTCGACTCCTCGATGGGTTTTCGAGTCCTCGAGGGGGCCTTCGTGTCCACGTGAGGGCATCGTGCCCTCGAGGGGGCTTCGAATCCACCAGAAGGCTTTGAGTCCTCGATGGGGCTTTCAATCCTCAAGGGGGCTTCAAGTCCTCGAAGGGGTTTCGAGTCCTCGAGGTGGCATCAGGTAATCGAGAGGGCTTCGAGCAATTCAAACTGCCTCTCAAAAGCACCAGGATGACATACTGAACAATGGATTTTGGAGCTTTACTTGGGACTTACCATCAAATACCAATTGGTTAACATACCATTGACAAACTGGGGTTTCGTTTTTTCGATTCGCCGATCTGTTCTTTGGTTTTTTTTTAGATGGAAACATCACTTTTGGAAGCAAGTGCTATTTTGCTTCAACAGCTCATTACGGTTCTTGGATCATCATTCTGGTTCATCCTTTGTATCAAACAATGCCTTCGAGGCCAATTAATTTTTGTTTCTTTTGGTTTGGGGAGCCTAATATATTCCCCCCATCTTCGGATGGCTTTAATCTAAAAAAAAACATCCGGTGTTTTTGTGCCAAATTCACTAGTTTTCTTCCTTGGTTTTTTCTTTTCCAAGCCTGTCTTCAGCCTTTTTCCTCTTCCTTTTGCCTTCACTTGGGTTGGATCTAGTACCTTAGGTGCGCTTATTATGGTTGAGTTGCATTGGCTACTTGTGGCTGATTGTTTAACAACATTGGTTTTTTATGCCAACAAATCTTCTATTTTTTATGAGCACGTGTCAAACATCTCTTCAAAAGTGCTTCTAGCTTCTGAGTTTCCATTGCTTTTTAGAACTATATTGTAGAATTTGCTGGACGATGATTCCTCCATGAAATTGCACCATTGATGTTTTCTGATAATTGTTTTCCTTGGCCATGAACCTTGTCCTATACTTTTGTTTTGGCCTTTTTTGTCCATCTTTTGAGGATGTACTTTTATGGTATATCTGTGATAGAGTGGATGTGCAATACTCTAAGAATGTGAAAGCACATCATACATGACACCTCAAAGCATTTGCATTTGCATTATACTTCAAATAGCTCGTCTTCATTTTTGAACTCGACTGTCTCGTATTTAGATTCATCATGTTCTAGACTGACTTCATATTTTCTTGATGGTGGTTCTGATAACACTTCCTTGGCCTTGGTTGCCATTGCTAGAGAAAATTCTTTTTTGAATCCTTCGTACAATGCAAGTGTGTAAACATGAGCAACATATTTAACCAAACCTGTACAGGCCCAGTAGTTGGGAAACAAATACACACTGTATGTTAACAATTTTGGGTTCTAGGCTAATTAATACATATTCTTAATGTAAACATACCTACTTTATTTTCAAATTTTGGCTTTGGTTTTGCACATGTATTTTCCTTTTCTGCTTCATCTCTCTTCCACTTTCTGATTGTTTGGTTGAAGAGCTCATAGAAATGTGCCAGTGTTGTTATTTTGTTTGCACTAAAGCATAGTGTGTGGTTGGTGCTTTCGCTTCAGTGTGATGGTAAAATGTCTGTTGAGAAAATATCCTTGTTGAATGTCGTGCTCCATTTTTCACGGATATTGTATAGGCGTTCAAACCAGGTACTACTTTCCAGCTTGTAAGTGGTGATCATCGAGGTCCATTTTTCTTCAAATTACACTGGATCACGACATATTTTCATACAGCAGTTTAAATCGCTTTTAAACGATTCATCTTTCTTCAATCTTCCATAATGTTATATTGCATTCTGTTTTATGTGCCATAAGCACAATCTGTGTTTTGTGTTTTGGAAGACCTGAAAGTTGTACCAAGAAATGGAAGTTGATTAGTATATGAATTTACAAGTAACTAATTTGTCATATAACATAAGTTATACAACTATAAGCTAACATGTCTAGAAGCTAACATTCCCTACTCAGTTTCAGATCTGTAAGCAATAAAATTTCTGAAGTTGCATCATTTTCAGGAAACCTGTTTTTAATGTAACAAGTGACACTTATAAGCTATTTAATACATACTTTAATGTAACATATGTAATTTCTAACAGAGCATATTCAGTGCTCAGAACTGTAAGTAACAAATTGTCATAACATACCTCATTTATTGCTTTGCCAGGATCTTGATCTGTGAATATTGTGATAGGTTCCCTCCCTTCCATTGATTTCTTGAAATTGTTGAGGAGCCACACAAAAGTATCAGCCAACTCATTTGCAATAAAAGCACAAGCAAACATTGTTATGTTCTAGTGATTGTGGATTCCAACTATTGGCACCCAAATCAAGTTATACTTGTTTGTTCTGTATGGTGTCAAATATGGTGACATCTCTGTAGAGTTTGTAGTCATCCAGCATCATTGAATCTCTCTATAACACTTCTGATATTTTTGTTTCCTTGTCGAACTTGACTTTGAAGAAGAAATCTTTGTCCTCGTCATTGATTTCCATGAGTGTATCACCAAGTTTCTAAACATCTCCACTTTCTATTTCTTTTATTCGAAATCGACTCACAAAGTTGAGGTGATCTTTCATCGTATGCCCCGGATTTTCTTCTCTACCAACTTCAAAAGACATGTATTTGTAGCCTACAGTAGGTTTTAAACATGCTTGTTTCATTGTTGTGATGGTTTTTCCTTTGTCTTCTGTAATCCTCCGTTCACTCCTACTGAGATACTGCCAGACTGGTCTTGTTAATTGATGATTGTGTACGGTGATGTGATGAGCCATGATGTAATAATCATGCTCAAGCTTCACTCTAATTTCAGCTAGGTATCTTGTTTTTGTAATCAAGTCCTTTCTCTTCCTCTTCTTCTTCTTTTAGAATGAATTTCATTATCCACACAAGGAACATGGCTGATAATGCTGGTTTTTAATTTTTTATGTTGGCCTCCAGAAGAGCACTTGTAGTACTTTTCGCAAAATTGCCTTTTGATGTTTAGACGTTGACAGTCTTTCCTGTAGCTGAAACCAATAGCATTTGCATGCTTATTTTGCTGTATGTAGTGCTTCCAAATTTTGTGCTTTTACGCTGGTAAGATTTTCAGTGGCATCAATTTCATTCAAATTTGGAAAATCTGTACCTGTAACAATAAAGAATACAATTTCTAATGTAAGTTGTGCAAAGTTTTCAGAAAGTTACTTAAAATTAGAAAATTATAAAATCTCTGTTATGATAAGCATAACAAATACTACTTGTAGTGTAACATATGAAAAGTGTAGTATATTTTGTACATGTTATAATCTGAAAAATGTACAAGTTTGTCAAAAGTTGAAATTGACAAATGCATTATCTGTGTTTTGTTCATTTTAATCTTATTCTGAGCAGCATGTAGTTTCTATTGCTAATGTTTCCACATGTTTATAGCAGTCGAATTTCAGTGTGCAGAAGTTTAAAAAATAACTATATTCATATTGATTGCAATTCAACACTATAATTTCAATCTGATGAGAGAAAATCATACCTTCATTGGAATTCAGTAGTATTTCAGTTTCTTGCAACAGAATTTCATTTGTTTGGAGTTGAATCTCTCCGGTTACGATCGCGCTTTCTCCAGCAGATTCCGATTCAACTGCAATAGTCTTTAAGATCAAAGTTGTTGAAATTTCATCTGCTTCAATACCTTATAGCGACAGATCTGCTTCTAATTCATGATTTTGTTGCTCAATTCCATCGGAATCGCGCCGGTTGTTGTCGCCGAAGGCCATAGGAAAGGCTCCGTGGATGGACTGGTTGACAGGAATTGGAAACACGCCGATTGGTGAAGAATTGCTCGGCGTCAGAGAAAATTTATGTTCAGAGGGATCAGAGTCAAAGGAAGGAAAAAGGAAGTGTGTGTTTGTGCGTGAAATTAGAACCGAATATGTTTTTTTTATTTCACATGATTTTGTTAAGTTTGCATTATTTACAAACAGACCATATATTTTTATTAAGTTTACACTATTTGGAAACAGGTCCCTAACCTGTCCATAAGCTTATGGGCAGACCGCCTGTCAGGAGACCTACTCTAAACAACAATACTCATTTGTCCTAAAACTATTGGTTACTCAACTTTTTCATGGTTTTCAATGATCATCTTTGACCGTCAATATCTATAATTACATATAACAATCTCGCATAAGAAATTGATATTAAGAAGATGTTATGATGAATCTAATAATATCTCACTTCATATTTTTATCATATATAGACTCCCTCAGTCCTACTAATAACTTCATACTTTCCATTTTTGTCTGTCCCACTAATAACTTCCTATTTCTAGATTTTCTACATTTAGCCATACATATATGTGGTCATAACTCTTCCTTTCAATTGATTTATATTGGTCCACCATTACCACCTATTATTAAAATGACACACATACATGTCTTAAACTTTGTGCAAAAAAATGCGATTCAAAACTTATTAGTGGGACAGAGAAAGTATTTATTAGCTTATTTTAATGGTAAACATTTATAAAATTTCATTTAGAAAATAGTAGAGTTGCAAAATCTTGTGGGACGTTGTGAGCATTACTGTATGAGATAATGTTGGATGCTATTATTGTATCCCACTACATATATTTACAATCTAACATGTGTATTAAAGACCATGAAAAAATTATGTTCACTTTAATTTGGGACATAGGGATTATTATTTGGTTGGAGTATCCCACTAAATTCAAGTATTTTGAAAATTGTCATTATTAAAAAAAGAGAGGAAGTAATCGGAGCAAGTACTCCCTCTATCCCACCTTAAATTACTCATTTACTTTATGACATTATTCTCTATCAAAATTTGACCGCATATTTGAATAAATATATGAGACATAATGTTTCTGATAGCGGTTAAGCCCAAGAAGACCATTGGATTGAAGATGTGGTGGCTCAGTTAAGAGCATATTTAATACACTAACATAATTACCGCATTCGTGGGTAATTAAGGGAGATAATGAAGGAGAACGTTATTTAGGACACAGAGTATAAATAAGAGGTACGCGTTCACTTATCATTCATTCTGTCTTAATCATATTGGGCTCCTGGACTAACTTAAGCATTGGAATGCTGACCCCCGGAAACCCCAGAGACAGTTTTATTGCAGGTTAGTTTGAGAAGAAGTCATGCCCACGAACCAGTCGGTTGTTCGAGACGCATCAAGTGGCGCCGTCTGTGGGGACGACTAAGCCGAGTCAAGGGTTTTGAGAGTTTATGTCCACAGTTGTTCGAATGAGTGAAAGGTTAAGGTTGATAGGTACAGGGGTTGGATCTCCGTTAAGGTTAAGAATGGAGAATTTAGGATTAGGAAACAATGCCCGTGTCGAGGACATCGGAATGACTAACTTTCAAACGCCAAGAACGGAGTTGCGTGCGGAGCCTGTTACAGTCGTAAACCACGAATGGGGGGTAAACCTCGGTGGTATTTGTTGCAAATACCCTGGTACCAATCCAGTATGATGCGTCGGTGCCTTCGAGGACATTGGAAATGACAAGAGAGTAAGAACAAAGAAACCTTGATTCCTTGCTCAAAGGGGCAGTCGATCCGAGGGATGTAAGGTTTACAGATGTTTCGGAAGATTCATATATGGAAGCCTATGGCCAGCACGAGCAAGGAAATCAGAATGCGGGGAGGGTGATCCCGAATCAAGAGGTAGAACGAGCAGCTCAGGTCCTGGTTGCGGCTGGTTATCGAATTACCCCTCATCTGAGGGATGACAGGGTCACGCATGGAGTATTGCCACCCTCACCTGTAGGGATAACGGTGGGGTGGGCCCCTCAATCTGCAATAGCCTATCCTTATCACGCATATGCTGGAGAGTCATTGCAAGCTATGCCTCAGCCTTCTTTTCCTAGTTACTCACATGGCCCGGTATATTCGTTACCTCCGCTAGCATCATCTACTCCTACCCTTGACTTTACCGGTCCAGGAGCAACATATGGGATAATGGTCTCTTCTGCCATGCAAGGACACGAAATTATGGGAATTAGTCAGGGGCTTTACAATCCCTATGTCCAACCACCACCTCCACCAGCATGCCTGAGTTTCGGATAGCCTTGGATGAACCCTAAATACAGAGCGACTCAACCTCCTTATCTGCCACAACCAAGCTGCCACATTTTCAACCCAATGATCTTCTTAGATTTAACCTTTATCAGTTTCTTGATCGGTGTGTGTAAAGTCAAGGGATTTGCAAGTGAATATTTAATTGGCAATTTTGTGAACAAGAAAACATTCCATGTTGGAACATGCTGATGCAGAATATTCACGCCAAGATTTTATGGAAATCAAAGCCAAAATATTGGAGTAGTTTATAACTTATGAAAGTCGTATATTTGGCTATGTATATCAGGCGTGTGAAGCATAATTGATATAAGGTAAATCCCTTTATTTATGGAATTTGGATATGCTTCAAGAAACAGATTTGGAATAGAAATATTGTGGAGATAATCAAGGAGTATTCCAATCTGTTCATGGATATAAATTGGGACAAACACGGCTGCATACTCACGAATTTAACAGAGCAAAAATCTGCATACAGAATTTTGGGACTTTCGAGAATTGCAAAGAGTCAGACTACTGTGTTCCAACACACCTGACCTGTCACACAAAGTTCAAAAATCAAAAACCTTAATTCCTCGGGAGGAGGAGATCCAGCGTCGATGGAGTTCGAGGTCAGAGGGAGTCTGATCAAGGCGGATCGGTAGCTAGGGGAGCTAGCAGAATTAACACTACATAGTTAGCAAAGATAAGTATTTTGTAAAATGTACTCTTTATTGTATCTTTCTAATTAGTGGATTCATTCTGAACTGGGCCAGGCCCCGCAGATGTAGGTGGATTACACCGAACTGCGTAACCAAGTTATGTGTTCTTTACGTTTTACGTTATTATGCACTTGGTTAGACTAGTCATGTTGGAACACACTAGTAACTACTAGAAAAGTGGTAAAACTAAAATGCAATTGGTATTAGAGCCCCGTCACTTATTATTCCCTTTGTTGTTTCAAGGAAAGTGAGATCCAGTTTTACCATGATGACAAGAGAAGGAGCTTCAGTCTCTCGACCACCCCTGCTAGAAGGTAACAACTACAACTATTGGAAGGCACGCATAAGGGTTTTCATCAATTCACTGGACGAACTTGCATGGTTTTATGTTGAGAATGAATGGAATCATCCTACAGAAGATGCTGATACAAGTTCTAAGGCGGTAGAAGGAGAGTCAAGCCAAAGGAAGCAGAAACCCAAAGACAAGGCTAGATGGACTCCAGATGACCTCAAAGAATCTCTGGCGAATTCGAAGGCACTTAATGCAATCTTCACTGCAGTCGATGAAAATCAGTTCAAGCTTATCTCTACCTGTCACCAAGCAAAGAAAGCATGGGACATTTTACAGACTGTTCATGAAGGAACCAATCGAGTTCGTGAATCTAAATTACAGATGCTGGCTACAAAGTTTGAGGAACTCAAAATGGATGAAGATGACACCATTGCTACATTCAATGGAAAACTCAAGGACATCTCCAACATGGCTTATTAACTTGGAAAGGTGTACAAAGAAACAAAACTGGTGAAAAAGACCCTAAGATCACTTCCCAAAATATTTGCAATGAAAGTAGCAGCAATAGAGGAAGCAAGAGACGTTGCCACCATAAGCCTAGATGAACTAATGGGTTCATTACAGACATATGAGATGACATTCCAACAAGCTACAAAAAGAGCCTCCATGGAATTGGCGTTCAAAGTGTCTCCACCTAAGGATAATTACGAGTCTGACAGCGATGATGAGATTGAAAAACTTGCACTGATCACGAAGAATTTCTTGAGAATGCTAAAGAAGGTGGTCAACAAGAAATCTCAGGAAAGGTTAGGCGGAAATAGACAAAGACAACAAGACTCAGGTAATAATCGTGGAATGAGATTTGAACCAGGGAATCCGCAGTTTGGGAGAAATCAGAACAACGAACTAAAATAGGCTGGGCGAATTCAGTACAGAGAATGTGAAGGATACGGTCATATTCAGGCTGAATGTGCTAACACTCGCAAGAAACAAGGAAAATCATATGCCACCTCTTGGAGTGAAGATGAAGATGATGAGAAGGACGAAGAGGAATTCACCAGTAACTACGTAGCTTTTGGAGCAAAGGTTCATGATACATCAGAGGACCAATGTTCCAACACACTGAACAAAGGTAAAGTTGTATGTTCCAACATAGATTTGGATGACTCACACAACAATGAAGATAATGATTTGTCTATAAGTGATGAAGAAATCTACAGCACCTATGAAAAAATGTATGCTATGTGGGTCCAAGTAGCTGACGCAAACAAAGATCTGAACGAAGAAAAAAGGAAGTTAATGGAAAGTGAAAGAGAATTATGGTTCACGATTGCAAAACTTGAAAAGAGTAATGAAGAACTGAATGGAAAACTGATAGCAGCAATCAAGAGGGCCGAGATATCTGAAGCAACTATTGTTAAATTAAATTCCGAAAAGGAAAAACTTGATGATATTCTGGATATAGGAAGAAACTTTGGTGATCGACACAGGATTGGATACGGGAAAGAACCCAAGACTGAATCACATGAAATACCAGTAACCCTCAAGGTTAAGATCCGAGAAGTAAAGCGAAAGCATGGGATGCCATATTAGAGAAAGCCACTCATGTGTAAATACTGTACGTATCAATGACATACTGAAAAGCAGTGCAGAAGACTGATCAGAGATTAAATGACAGGAAGACAACTTCTGCAGTGTTCCAACACAGGCAATATTCATACAGTAAAATCGATCAGAAAGGTATGGATTGTTAAAAAATCTAGTACGTGTCTGGTGGCACACACTTCTCTAACAGCTTATTCCAGTGATTCGTGGTACTTTGATAGCGGTTGTTCTCGCCACATGACTGGCACTCCAGAATATCTCACGAACATTACTCCATATGATGGCGGATATGTAACCTTTGGTGATGGAAAGGGAAGCAGAGTAATTGGCAAGGGTGAATTGAAAATTGAAGGGTTTCCAGTATTCACAAGTGTATTATTTGTTGAAGATCTAAAGGCAAACTTACTAAGTATAAGCCAGCTGTGCGACGAACATATGGTAGTGGAGTTCCAGAAGGACAACTGTATGGTGAAGCATGGAGAAAACAAGGTTCTTTTAGGAATAAGATCATCAGACAATTGCTATCTGCTAGAACAAGGAGTTCGGTGTATGATTTCAAAGCAAGATGAAGGAATTCTTTGGCACAGGAGGCTCGGCCACATCAATTATAAAACATTGGTGAAAATCGCAAATGTGAAAGCTGTACGAGGAATGCCTACCTTAACCAGCAAGGATGGAGTTGTATGTGGACCATGTCAACAAGGTAAACAAATTCGATCTCCTCACTCTTCAGTTCAGTATATTACTACATCTAGAAATCTGGAATTATTGCATATGGATTTGATGGGTCCGGTTAATACACCTAGTATAGGTGGAAAGAAATATATCTTTGTATGTGTTGATGACTTCTCCAGATTTACATGGGTAGCCTTTTTGAAAGAAAAATCTGATACGATAGAAGTATTTAGAAGCCTTGTAGTGAAGTTACAAACTGAAAAGGGGAGTCCAAGGGGAGTCCAGTAGGGAAGATAATTCGAATTCGAAGTGATCATGGTAGAGAATTTGAGAATGAACAATTCAGTTCCTTTTGTGATGAGCTTGGAATCCAACATGAGTTCTTGGCTCCTATCACCACTCAACAGAATGGTATCGTAGAACGAAAGAACATAACTCTACAAGAGATGGCTCGAGTTATGTTGGTAGAGAAAGATGTTCACAAGAAATGGTGGGCAGAATCGATCAATACAGCATGTTATACAATCAATAGAGTGTATCTTCGACCATTCACTAGCAAGACATCCTACGAGATTTGGAAGGGCATGAAACCAAATGTCTCATATTTTCATGTGTTCGGGAGCACATGCTATATTCTCAGAGATAGAGAACAGTTGGCAAAATTTGATAATCGGAGTGATACAGGAATTTTCCTCGGGTATTCCATCAACAACCATGGCTATAGAGTTTTTAATCATCAAACCAACACTCTGATGGAATCCATAAATGTTATTTTGGATGATTCAGAGAAGGAAAACATCCAGAAGGTGTAGAGGAAGAACCCAGCAACACTCATGTTCCAACACAGTCTCAAAACTCAGACAAAGAAAATCCATCAGTTGACTCTGACCTTCACCAACGTGCTGGAACAAATGAACAAAAGAATCCCAACTCTGCCGAAGCTGACCATGTTGGAACACAGTCCCCCGCTACTGACGCTCATGTTCCAACACATGACCAACCCGGTTCCACCATGAGAAGTACTCGATCAGTGCCTCAAGTTGATTACCGACGACTGGCTGGACTACACTGTTTTGTTTCTCTAATTGAACCCAGGAACTATAAAGAAGCCTTACTTGATGAGTATTGGATTGCTGCAATGCAAGATGAACTTGGTCAGTTTACAAGGAATGATGTTTGGTATCTTACTCCTCGCCCCAAAGGCATTAATGCCATTGGTACGAAATGGATCTTCAAGAATAAGTCAGATGCAGACGGCTTAGTCACCCAAAACAAAGCTAGACTTGTTGCTCAGGCTTATACACAAGTGGAAGGTGTCGACTTCGACGAAACATTTGCGCCTGTTTCCAGGTTCGAATCTATCTGGATTTTACTAGCTATTGCATGCTCTATGAACTTTACTTTGTATCAAATGGATGTCAAAAGTGCTTTTCTAAACGGAGTGGTGAATGAAGAAGTATATGTGGAACAACCTAAAGGATTTGAAGATCCTTATTATCCACATCATGTATATCGTCTTAAAAAGGCTTTATATGGTCTAAAACAAGCACTCAGGGCATGGTATGAACAACTTACTACCTTTCTTCTTCAGAAAGGTTATCGCCAAGGGGGAGTAGATCGCACTTTATTCGTGCTTGACAAGGCTTCAATGTTTCTGATTGCTCAAATTTATGTTGATGACATAGTTTTTGGTTCTACTTCACCATCTGTGGTACAGGATTTTGTCACCATTATGCAATCTGAATTCGAAATGAGCGTGGTTGGAGAGTTGACTTACTTTATGGGATTTTCAAGTCAAACAAGGACGGAATGGTCTATTCATAAATCAAAGTAAGTATGTCTTGAATTTGATTAAAAAAATTCTGTCTCAGTAGTGCTCGAGCAGTTCGAACTCCTATGGGAGTTTCTGATAAACTGGTAAAGGTTGAAAAAGGAGTTCCAGTCGATCAAAAGTTATATAGAGGCATAATTGGAAGCTTATTGTATTTAACCGCAAGCAGACCAGATATATGTTTCAGTGTTGGGATATGTGCAAGGTTTCAAGCTGATCCTAAGGAATCTCATCTCACTGCAGTTAAAAGAGTTATTCGATATATAAGTGGGACTTTGAGTATGGTGTTTGGTATTCTAAGAGTCAAGACTATGAGCTGTTTGGGTATAGTGATTCTGATTGGGCTGGTAATGCTGATGATCGAAACAGTACCACAGGTGGATGTTTCTTTATTGGAACAAATTTGGTGTCTTGGTATAGCAAGAAACAGAACTCGATCTCTCTATCTACTGCAGAAGCAGAGTATCTTGCAGCAGGGAGTTGTTGTGCACAATTATTATGGATGAAACAAATGTTGAAAGATTATGGAATTCATCAAGGCCCCTTGAAGATTCTATGTGACAACACAAGTGCTATTGATATTTCAAAGAATCCAGTTCAACACTCGAGAACCAAACATATTGACATACGGCATCATTTTATTAGAGATCTGGTTGAAAGAAAGGAAGTGGAAGTGGTCTATGTTCCAACACACGAGCAATTTGCTGATATATTTACAAAGCCGTTGGATGCCACCTCTTTTGAGAGCCTTCGACAACACTTAGGTGTTTGTCAAATCTGAAGTAATCTTTACCATAATTATTCTTTCTTGTAAATATTTCTTTTGGTTATTTTTATTTAGCAAAATCGAACAAGAACAAAAAAATGGAAGGAAGCAAAGGTGTACAAAAATAGGAGATGGTTAGTATGGTGTGTTGGAAGTTAATTGTGGCATGACAACTTGATTTGACAAGAGGAGAAAGTGCCATCATTACAAGTTTTGGAAATCTAAAAAGGGACTTCACGGGAAAATAGGTGAATAGATGAATAGTTAAAGTGAGATTCAAACTTGCCCAAAAATCCCTTCGTATCCTCTACTCTTGGCCGATAATCACCTCTCTTAAACTCTACACAAAAATTCTTGCTTCAACAACTCTCCTCTGTAACGATATTGGTTCAAAGAATGTCAACTCTAAATTCTCCCGCACATGAAGCAGAGGCATCAGAAATCATGAAGGAAGTTCAAGTTTCAACTGATTTGGAATTGGTGTTGGTTGCTGAGCAGAGAAAATATGTTTATCAAGCTGTTAGAGATGAAGAAGAAAATCAAGTTCAGATCAGAGGAAGCACGAAGAATGCAGAGGTTGAGGAGACAGCCAAAGTTGAACTTGATACTCAAGAACAATCTTCTAGAACCAAGAAGAAGAAACCCATGGTAACTGATCCTAACCCTCGTCCATTAAAATTCATGGGTATTGAATGTAAGAGTGTGGATGAAATCTTTGAATGGCTTGAGGCTAATAGAGTTACCGTATATTTAACCAAGATCAAGAGGATTAGAGGAGAATATTTGACTGTTAAAGTTAAGGAGTTAGTGATAGGGAACATAGGAGAAATAAGGAGACTTGAGAAGTATACTGTGGAATTTGTGATGGGAAGATATGCTGAGTTTAGGGAAAAAGACAGATTCTATGTGCATTGCTATATTTCATTGCCGAGTTGTGTTGTTTTGAGAGAGATAAATGACTGTGAGGTGTCTGGAAGAGAAGTTGTGAGAAACAGAGATAAGTTTCAGGTGGGATTCTATGATTTGAATTCTGCCAAGAGGATGGAAGAATTGAGAAAGCCCATCATCATTGAACTATCAGATAGTGATGACAGTGTTTCAACACAGAGGGGTGAACCTGATCATATGGATTTAGATTCTGATAATGATCTAGGAGGTGCAGTGAATGGTGATGATTAGGATGATGAAGCAGCTGAAGGAAACTTATCTACCCAGAATGATGAAGAAACTGAGAAGGATGCTGAAGGATCAGGGAGTGTGCCAACACAGGATATTCCTGATTTGGCATATTCAAGTGATGAAGTACTGGATGAAGTCTATCAGATGGAAAAACACAAAAGAAAGGCTGCTAAAGCCAAGGATTTTGCTCAAGCAAAGAGGAGCAAGAGAAGGCATGACAACAAGGAAAAGAAATTTTCACCCCCCTTCTGTCAGCGAGGCGTATTCTGCTGTATATTATGATGAAAAAGGTGAAGAGATGGGAGATTTTTTCTCCGAGAAGAATTTTATAGCAGAAAGGCCTTTGGATTTAAAAGCCTATAAGGAGAGTGGCTTCTCAGATTATCTAAAGGTGATTGGCATGACTACTGCAACAATGATCCAGCTACAATACAACAGACAGGTTGTACTTGAGGTATATTCAAACCTCATGACTGGTAATCTAGAGATAAGCTCCCCATGGTATGGTAGGGTATATGTACGGGGGAAGATCATAGATGTCTCTGCTTCTAGAATCAACACATTGTTGGGTCTGAAGACACCTGAGACAGGGGGAGTCTTTCCTGAAAACTTAGGAATTTTTTACAATGAAATATTATCTATTATCTCGGGTGGTTATAAGGTTAAATGGCCAGCGACTGGATATTCTCAAGCATCCTGTTTGTCTTCAAGATTCTTTGGATTATATCAGGTGGTTGTACACTGTTGGTTGCCCTCTACTAATACCACGACCTTGAAAAGGGAAATGGCTAAACTGATGTACTGTGTTGGAACACAGAAGGAGGTTAACCTTGGACTACTTATTCAGCAGCATTTAGTCAGACAAGCTACTGCTCCCAAAGTCAATGAGGCCATCATTTACCCTGCTCTGGTCTCTGCACTAGCCAAGAGTGCACAAGTAAAAGGAAAGGCCTCGGATGTTGTGATTGATACAGAGTTTCTGAGGCCCAACAAGAAGACGTTCGAGCTAAGGCATGTGCAGGATCTTCCGTGGAAACCATCGGGATCGACTTCTTCATCAGCAGCAGAAAAGGAGGCTATGCTGATGGTTCTGAATGCCCGACTTGGTGCTATAGGTATTCAAATGGCTACTTTGGAAGCGGAGAAAACACGTCTGGAGGCAGAGAAGTCTCGATTAGAAGATTGATTTTTATGCCTAATGCAGGGGGAGCATTACTGATTGCTGCTGGTTGCTGTTGTTTTTTGATGATTTTGATGTTGGCTTTGGCCTTATGTGTGGTCCCAGGGGGAGTGATTTTGGATGTTGGTTTTAAATTTGAATGTTTTATTCAATATGGTCTATTAAATTTGGGTGTATGTTTTGGATGACCTGGATTTCTGGATTCTGGTTTTCGGCTTTCATGCTTAAAAGAATTCTGGTATTATGTTGATTATTATTCTGCTATTCTGATACAAGCTTATGATATTGATGGAAGTTTTCGTTGGAAATTACCTGTCCAAAATATTATGGGTCCACAAAAATGCCAAAGGGGGAGATTGTAAAATCAAGGGATTTGCAAGTGAATATTTGATTGACAATTTTGTGTACAAGAAAACATTCCATGTTGGAACATGCTGATGCAGAATATTCACGCCAAGGTTTTATGGAAATCAAAGCCAAAATATTGGAGTAGTTTATAACTTATGGAAGTCGTATATTTGGCTATGTATATCAGGCGTGTGAAGCATAATTGATTTATGAAAAATCCCTACTTATAAGGAGATGATATATTCGAATATATGGGATAGATTGATATAAGGTAAATCCCTTTATTTATGGGATTTGGATATGCTTCAAGAAACAGATTTGGAATATGAATATTGTAGAGATAATCAAGGAGTATTCCAATCTGTTCGTGGATATAAATTAGGATAAACACGGCTGCATACTCACGGATTTAACAGAGCAAAAATCTGCATACAGATTTTTGAGACTTTCGAGAATTGCAAAGAGTCAGACTACTATGTCCCAACACACCTGACCTGTCGCACAAAGTTCAGAATCAGAAACCTTAATTTCTCGGGAGGAGGAGATCCAGCGTCGACGGAGTTCGAGGTCAGAGGGAGTCTGATCAAGGCGGATCGGTAGCTAGGGAAGCTAGCAGAATTCACACTATGTAGTTAGCAAAGATAAGTATTTTATAAACTGTACTTTGTACTGTATCTTTCTAATTAGTAGATCCATTCTGAATTGGGCCAGGTCCCGCAGATGTAGGTGGATTACACCGACCTGCGTAACCAAGTCATGTGTTCTTTACATTTTACGTTATTATGCATTTGGTTAGGCTAGTCATGTTAGAACACACTAGTAACTACTAAAAAAAGTGATAAAACTAAAATTCAGTGTGCTACAATTAAACAGTAATTTAAACTGCCACGGAGGGAGCATTAATAAAATGTGGGCATTGGTCTTACACAATCCAACGGCAAAATTTCACTGTCACTCAAGCAGCATGTACAGCCTTTTCTGTTTCTGTATGATAAAAGACTAGCAATTATTCATGCCATGTCTCCCACATTTCATGCACAACACAATGACTCACTTTCCCCTTTCTCGATAACTGAAATTCAAACCTCAAAACTTTAAACAGAAATTAATACATCTTGATATCTGGGAGAGAATACAGAGAAGTCTATGGAACACACCTCCCTTAGATTACAATCATAAAATTCATTAAATAAACCTTCTCCACATAGTAGTCATCAAATGCAGTTGAACTTCTTGGACGGCTCGTAGGCAAACGGCCCGACATTAAAAGCCTGGTAATTGGACGGCCATGACTTGGGAACCGGCTCCTTGCTGGGAACCAACAGAGCGCCTTTCCTCCCGCCCTTGAAATCCGTGGGGTTATCGCACTTGGGAGAAGAAGACTTCACCAAAGCCACCTTGCACTTGTGGAACGCTGCATTCGTCACGTTCTTCGCCAGAATCAAGAAGTAGCCGTTCAGGTCGGTGGCCGCCTCCGCCACCACCGGCCTGTACTTGGTGTTGTTGCATGTCAGCCGCACCACGGCCCCTGCAAACAATGCCGAGAAAAATGAGATGTCGTTTCTAAAATCAGATGGAGCGGGTATAGATTAATAGCATCTCCAATGGTTTCCTAAGTATTTCAGTTGCTGCCGCATTTTTATTCTGTATCTTCATCTAAAAAGAATAATCCTTTAAATTTTTCATAAACATTAATTTTATAAGCTTTCCAATCTTTTATTATGTTAAAACTTATCACATTTATATGCTTACCTGGAATTGTTATTTTTTAAGCACTGTAGTTGTGATTGCCCGAGGAGTAATATTACCTTGTAGGGGTTTGGCTTTCCACACGGTGTCGACGCCGATGTACTTGCAGTGCTTACAGTAGACGACGCCCTGGACTGCGATGAGTTTTCGGGGCGGTATGGGGTGAGCCGGGGCCTTGGCCGGAGGGTGGACCGGGGGATGGACCGGGGGATGGACCGGGTGGTTAGCCGGGGCGTGGGACGGCGGGGAGGTGGATGGCGCTGGGGCTGGCTGGTGGTGGTGGTGGTGGTGGCCGGCGCCGCCGTGGTGCTTGGGTGCAGGTGCGGGAGCGGGGGAAAAGGAGCCGGGGATGGGGAGGCTGTGGGAGTAGAGCTCGAACTGGAACTCTTCATAGGAGGCTTGGGTGAGGGTGGCGGCTAACAGAAGGAGTGAGAGGTTGAAGAAGATGAGAGATTTTGCCATTGTTATTAAGGGATGTGGTTAGGACTAAGAGTGTAGCGGGGTTGTGGTTTGGATATATAGGGGGTGCTGGGAGCGTTCTGGATAATGAACTAGGGGGGCTAACGGTAATTATTCAAATTAATATTTGTTGCATAATTTCGTAGAGTTCTTCCATACTGTGAGAGTCATAGCACTCATGACTGATGACACTACCCGTTGGTAAAACGTGACAAAAAGTTGCTTGCCTAGTTTCACTTTGGTCCTGGCCATGATGGAATTTGATTACTAATTTATTTTATTCCCACACATCATATATTACATATTGTTTATTTTTTATCTGTCAACTAGTGGCACTTGAGTAATTATTTGACTTCCTTACGTTGCCAAAACAATACTGTTTTGCCATCGTCTAATTCACTGTCTTTCTCCTCTTCTTCTCTATCCCAAAATTTTTTCCTCTTTCTTCTTCATCGGAGTTGTTTTTTCCAAGCAGACTTTTTGGTGCTCGAGGATGTTACTGATGGCGGCGAAGTTTCCGTGGCTGGCGAAGTGGCGGATGGTAGATTCGTGGATTCATAGTTGTTATATTATGATAGCTACGTCATTTTCGACGCGGCAGAGGAGATTTTCAGGCCGTTATTGGTACGGTTCAAGTTAGTGTTCAAGGAATTCTTCCAGTTCTAGGTCGTTACTGTGTTCTTCCGAAGATTTTCAGGCCATATTTGTACTCCGACGATCTCACCACCGTCTTCCCACTCTTCACTCCTTCCAATCCCGCAGCCACTCCACCCTACCGCCACCACCACCTCCGACGTCGCCGCCGCCGTGTATTGACACCAGTAGCACCAAGGGCTCCTTCACGAACTGCTCTCCAGAATCATAACAAGCTCTGCCACTGCCCCTCTCTCTACGCTTTTTCTGATTCAAGCTCCACTTCTCTAACATACGCCGATGGGTCCGTAGCAGTAGTAATTGATCACTGCGAAGTCCCCAAAAGTCAATCAAGATTTATTTTTGGAGGTAACCATAATTTTGATTTGATTTTGACTTTGTATTGACTGAACTCTGAAGGTCGAATTGGTATGGGGATTTGTTGTTGTTGTCAGAGTCTTACAGGAGAAAAATATTCTTCAATTATAGGAAAAAGAGCCGCATGAGGAGCCCTCCTGAGAAGGTATTTTAGTTAAAAGAATCCATATTTCTTGACATTGAGCTTATGTGTAGTTTAAACTTCGGAGTTCTTTATGCTTTTTGACACGGATAATGATGGCCTAATATATTTCAAAGAGTGAGCATTGCCGCCTTACTGAGATAGGAATTTGTTTTTTAACTGATGCAAATCTGGCTAAAAATGGTTATTTGTATGATAATCACAGGTATATATTTTTTGTTACTCTTCTGAGCATTCTGGAATCGAGATTTTCATTGGCGTTTAAGATGTTTGATCTAGATTGTAACAGGTGCGGTTGGATTTGCATTGCAATCTTTTTCTTTGATTGAATTCCTCCATAATTATGGCGCTCATTTTATATGACAAGGAAATAGATAGTGAGGAATTCAAGAAAATAATGGCTCTGATGCGAGCTCATAACAGGCAAGCGGCTATCCATTGTGATGGAATTCGAGAAGGGCATAGTCTTGGTGGTTCAGTAGAAAATAGTGGCCTAGTGGAGTACTTCTTTGTTAAAGATGGTCAGATGTGTCTTCATCATGATAAATTTTTCCAATTTCTAAGGGACCTTAACGATGAAGTATGGATTGCTGAACAGGGAATTAACTTTGTACATTTGGTGGGATTTCTTGCGTTGACTTTAGTTTGATATGATATTCTTTAATTTTGATAATTATTGTGAAGCATGTGTTAAAAGTCTATGATTTAAGGCCCTCTGGAAATACTTTGTACTTTGATGCTAGGCTTTTCTAGGCATTTCTTTGCTGATAGTATCTACATAATGGGGGCATTTCGGGTTGCCGCTCAGATTGTCAAAGATTTATGTGGTTGAGAGCAAATGATGGGCTATAACATGCATGTTGTTGGCTTTGTTGTTCTTGGGAACATGTCCTGCAATCATGACTTTGCAAGAGAGGTGTGGGCTCCTTTCTCAGCATACTTATCTTGATTATATAGTCATTAACCTATTGGCGGCTACCACCATCACGTTTACACCAAAGGTCTTATTGCAATGCAAAGTGTAATTCAAATGGTTGTTTACTTATGGTCCCTTTCAATTTTTTGGAGTATGGTTATATTATTTGTTGCTTTTGCTTAACCAGATTATGTTCTTATCTGGGGTTAAATTGACGATTGGGTTGAAGCCATCTCTCCAATTCTTCATGAGACCTTGAATATTAAGGTTTGATCTCGACTCACTTTCTCTTTGTTGGTGTGTGCTCTTCATTTCATTTCTTGCTACAGATTTAGTTTGGTATGTTAAGTCACTGGATGGGTACAAGTTCTTTTGGTGTCAGGAGAATTCAGCTTCTCGCCATCTCAATCGAGCAACATGAATTTTTTTTCTACTTTGAAGTAAACTATCTTGTTTCCTACATATTTAATTATTATCAGTTTGAGACAATGACTTTTATCTTCTAGGTACATATACAATGTTATTTGGCTCACATACAATGTTATTTCGATTTCCTCCAACATCGTCAAGTAACAAATTTTATGAAGACTTGTATTGTATAGTACTTATGTCATTATCATTTAGAAATGGTTAGATTGAGGTTCTCCTATCAGAAATATCATATTGAAACACAATCTAATGTATAAATATAGTGAGCCAGACAATCAAGCTACTAAATTTCATGCTTCTTTTTATTTTAATTATATTTTGTTCACTCAACCGGATTACCCGTTAATCTGGCCTCTTTGACAACATGTTAAAGCTCTTAGATTATTTATTTTCACATAATCAAAGTTGAATTCAACATGTTTGGGATTTGTTTTGCAGTTTGGTTGGTGTAGGAAGAAAGAGATGAGTTTTGTGTTGGCTGGGGAAGCCTTGAAAGGGGTCAATGAGGCAAGAGAAAAGATATTTGGTCACATACTTAACACTACTGTCAAAGACCAGCTCACATGGTTTTGCGTAAGAAACTCGTTGGAGACAAAGTTTCACAATGGTATCCTCATGATATCGAGGAAGATGATTATGTTCTCATGGCTCAGAAGGAGCTAGAGTAATCTATTTTCCCTTTTTTTCTCTCTTTGCTCAAAATACGTTGCTCATATGTGCCTGTTTGATGCTCGTCTATATACTGATTTATATGTTGTTTGTTTGATTGGGATCCTTGTAGACATGTCTTTGCAATCTTTGTTTATATATGTTTATTATCAATTTTGTTTACGATTAAGAGTTAATCAGGATATGAATGATTCTTAGTGCATGATTATGTCATATTTGTGTACTTGTCCAATTCAATTTTTTTTATGAATTCGGCTTGCTTGAGATTTTAAAATTGGAATGCAGACTACAACTCTTGGGTTCTGTTCCTGTCTGTGAGTTAAAGGGATAATATGAGCTAGAATTTAGAATGCTACGTGTACTTCTTTTCTTTTATTCAGATCCTTATTCCAGTAGCCACTTACATTGTGTAGTCCTTCCTTTATGGTTGGAGAAAGATGCACTTGGATTGATCAATTTCAGTTCATCCCACCTAAGAGAACTTAGTTTATAACACTGAATTGACATGCATCTGATTTGTTGTATGAAGTGAATTTTTTTTGATTTTGACTGTATAGATGCTACTTTCATTGTGTGCATTGTCTACGCCCATATGTGGATTAGAGGTGAAAGTGCATTCTTGCTGTGGAGGTCCAATTGGGTGTTTTTTTAAAACTAAGTTGCCTGTGTTTGCTTGTTCTCAATCATAGAAATAACCATCCCATGTCTGGGAAGATATCGTTTGTGTTGTGTAACTTCTTTTGCAGTTTGGAGCTAAGACACTCGTGTTTAAATCTCCTGAAGTAATGGCTTATCTCTCATGTTTGAATCATTTTTTTTGGTTTCCTAATTGATGAACCAACAACAAAGCCAAATAATTTGGATGAGTTGAAAGATGAAACTAAGCAAGGATCATCTAAAACCTTTCTCAGAGAGGAAATTTTTGATACCTGAGACAATTGTTTGTGATATTTTGAGTGTCTTCTTGATCAAGGTTTTGAGATGCTAGAGATAACTATCCGTAGTGACAAAATGTTGCTAAAAGGTCACATCACCTGAGTAGAGGTGTCTAGATATCCCTTGAAATTATTGATCTTAGTTTTACAATGTGCATACATGCTTTTGTATTCAAAACTAACATTTTTAGCCGGTTTACTGCTGATCTTATTAGATAATCAACAAACCAGTACTGAACATTTAATACATGTTTTATGTTTGCTGCCATTTAAGGATGCATAATAAGGCTTATTTTTGTTCCTGCAAGCATTAATGTCATTGCGAGTTATATTGGAGCATGGAGTAAAGGTTCCTAGAATGATTTGATTGAGGGAGTTGTATAATACAATCTTCCAAAGCCATACAAATGGGCTTGGGTCTCATACATGTTCCGAGAGTTAATTATCTGGGGTTTTTTGGGATATTATCCAGTTAGTTAGTGTGAGAGCCCGTAGGAAAATTGTTCTTCGATGGATGGAGAGAATGCCGAGGTTTTGCAAGGTAAGGTTTCTGATATAAGGAGTTGTTATACTGTTTAGAGAAACGACTAGATTGCATAATTGAGGAGGACTCGTGACATCTCTAATGTGCATGAGAATATTTTACACTGCAATGTAGTGCAGAAGTGAGAATCACCTGTAGTATCCTCCTTTTGTTGAATTTTTGTATAGGCTTATGACCTCTATACAAGTCTTAGGCTTGTGAACAGCTAAATACTTGGGTTAATGTTGTATCTAAGTTTAGGTTATGTGTTCAAAATCTAAGTGCAGATGTGTAGATATTCTACGATGCAGCCCACTCAAATAACCTTTTTCTTTATATCTATGATATTAGTTTGTTCTGTTATATGAAAGGTGCATGGGTGATATGTTGCTGATTAATTTAGGTCGTATAGGGAGCATGAGAATGTTGGAGCTCATAGCTGCTTATTAGATGGAAATTTCTAGATAAGGAATCACTTGTGTTATATAGAGTTTACAGTTTAGACTTACTGAGATGAAGTTGTGGACGAATTGGAAGATTAATGGAAAAAACTCACTTGCAGGTTTATGCCAGAAGAATATACTGGAGTTATCTAATGGTTTATTTTATATATGTTTGAATGGTTTTGTTTCTGAATGAATGAATGGAAAACTACCGTGTCTAAGTCTAAGTTTTGGTTTCGTTTTTCTCTTCTTTATTCTTAGCTATACATGATCTCTAGCATTTCTCCAAAGCATTGAATCGATTTTAGAGAGGAGATCCCACCTTCCGTGTCAGTTTAGATCCTGAAAGTGGTAAGGTTTGGCATCCCCACTTTTTGGAATTTTTATGGTCACATGATTTGAACTTAAAATAAAGGGAGAATAGCAGATGGATGGGGAGTGTAAGGCCTAATGGTGAGTTCTTTTTTTGGTTTATGATCAGACTATCATTTCTGGTATAGGAGAACTGCATCTGGACATTTATGTAGAGGCGCATAAGAAGAGAATATAAGGTGAACTTCTTTCTTTTGGTATTACGAAGTAGGCCTTTCTTTTTGCAAAACTTTAAACTGAAATGGATTATGTTAATGTTATGATTAGAGGGTTCGAATGGAGGAAAAATCACAAACATTACCCTCTATTCCAACAAAAAAATAGAGTGAATTCTTTTGCATTTTTCTATTCGAATAGAGGGTTCGAATAGAGGGTTCGAGTGGAGAGTTTTGAGTGGAGAGGGTTTGAATAGAGGGTTCGAGTAGAGTGGGTCTGAAAGAGGTTCGAGTGATCTGGGTTCGAGTGGAGAGAGTTCGAGTGATACTGGGTTTGAGTGGAGAGGGTTCGAGTGGAGAAGTTCGAGTAGAGAGGTTCGAGCGAAGAGGTTCGAGTGGTGAGGTTCGAGTGGTGAGGTTCGAGTGGAGAGGAATCGAGTAGAGAGGAATCGAGTGGAGAGGAATCGAGTGGAAAGGAATCGAGTAGAGAGGTTCGAGTGATACTGGTACTGGGTTCGTGTGGAAAGAGTTTGAGTAGAGGAGGTTTGAGGGTTCGAGGGTTCGAGTGGAAAGGTCCGAGTGGAGAAGTTCGAGTGGTGAGGATCGAGTGTTGAGAGTACCATCCACCACTGGAGAGAGTATTATCCACCCCTCAAGAAGTTTGTCAACCACCATTCGAGGGTACACCATCTACCTCTTGAGAGGGTAAACCATCTACCTCTCTAGAGGGTAAACCATCCACCACTGGAGAGAGTACACCTTCCACCCCCTCGAGGGTACGCCATCAACATCTCGAGAGAGGTGTACCAGCCCTCAAGGGTACACCACCCCTTGAGAGGTCACACATCCACCCCTTTAGAGTACACTAGCCCTCGAGGGTAGACCACCCCTCGAGAGAGTATACCACTGAGAGCGTCGAACTATCCATATTAGCTCTCGAACCATGACCTACTCGAGGTATATATCCTCGAACCATCCACGACATCACCATTCGAACCACCCATCCCTCGAACACCAACCATCCATTCTTGGAACCATCACCCTTTGAACCATCAGTTCTTGAATATCCACCATGCCACCACTCGAACCATCCACCTTTCGAACATCAACCATTCGTCTCAAGGCATCCCTATCTTTCGAACCATCCACCATTTGAACATCAACCATCCACCTTGAGGGGTGTTGATTCGAGGCATCTCCACTCAATTCATTAACCCTCGAGGCCATGGAACCATCAACCATCCCCCTCAAGGCATCACCCCTTGAATCAAACCTGTTCACTCTAACCTCTACTCAAACCCTCACCACTCAAACCAGTACCACTCGAGCCCTTTCCATTCGAATCCTCTATTCGAACCCTCTCCACTCAACCCTCACCACTTGAATGCTTAACACTCTTACCCCTCACCACTCGAACCCTCTCCACTCAAACCCAATACCACTCAAACCTCTTTACTCGAACCTAGTACCACTCGGACCTCTCCATCGATTCATTAACCCTCAAGGTACTGGAACCATCAACCATCCTCCTCGAGGCATCACCCCTCGATCCTTCAACCATCCGCCTCACCACCACTCAAAACATCCACCCCTCGAACATCAACCATCCGCCTCGAATCAAATCCCTCCACTCGAACCCAGTATCACTCGAACCTCTCCACTGGAACCCACTCCACTCAAACCCAATACCACTTGAACCCTCTCTACTCGAACCCAGTACCACTCAAACCCATTACCACTCGAACCCTCTCCACTCGAACCCTCTCTACTAGAACCCAGTACCACTCGAACCTCTCTACTCGAATCTCGACTCGAACTCTCTCCACTTGAACCCTCACCACCCGAACTCTCTCCACTCGAACCCTCACCACCCGAACCCTCTTCACTCGAACCCAGTACCACTAGAATCCAGTACTACTTAAACCCTCTCCACTCGAATCCAGTACTACTCGAACCTCTCAACTCGAACTCTCACCACTCGGGTCAGTACCACTGGAACCCTCTCCACTCGAACCCATTACCACTCGAACCCTCTCCACTCGAACCTCTCTACTCACGTAACAATTTTCTTACTTCACGAGCTACTATTTTTTGTATGATTTGATAAATGTGGGTTGATTGATTAATGTTAGTTGGATCTATAAAGGTAAATTCTTAAACCAATATGCTATACAAATTTCTTTTTAATAAGCTAATAGTTTGTTTCTTTATTGTTACATAGTCAAAAACTCAAGAGGAAGAAATAAAAAGGTCCAACTTAATTTGATGTCAAGCCTTGAAAGTGAAGATGAACTTGAAAGTAAAGATGAAGAGCAACCAAACTCAAAGACAAGAAGGATGACATAGGTTTTAAAATTTATCCATTATCGAGGATGATCCTTATTCCATTATCTTTCTCTATTTCATATTTCTCTATTTCTCTATTCCATTTTAGTTTATTGTTTTGAGTTTAATTTGAATCATATATATCTTTTTTAATATTAGTTTCCTTTTTTAATGAATAATGATATACATATTGTTTTTACTAACGGAATGATGAGATATGTATTGATTGCATTAGTTAGAGAATAAATTTCCTCTTAATTGCTATAATGTTTACCTTTTTTTATCATTCTTTTAACTTAATCAAGTATTACTTGATTTATTTGAGAAATTCATACACAGATTATTATAATAAAAATAAAAGACAATTTTCATATTAGACTGACTAACAAAGTTTTAACAAATCGTGTTAAAAATTATTTTTTAAAATGAAGGCTACCTAAAAAGGTTGTAATAACTGATTGGGAGGTCGTCGCCGTACCTCTCAAAGTTAATACTTTTAGGCCCTTAATGTGTCCTATCCACAATAATGTAAATAGTGGCAAGATGGGGTCGTCCACAGGAAAAGGGATTTTTCTAAGTACTTAGACACCTATATGAGAAAACGTACTAAACACATATATACATAGATATATATATAAAAGCATGTAAACAAGGGGGAGTTTTGGTTGGATGGTTCCTAAATTAGCAAATTAAAATACAACAATTAGCAAATCAAGAGAATGATGCTAATCATGTAAACGCAAATAAAGATGTGATGAAAATACAATTACGAAGCCTTGGGCGCAATTGACTTCCACTTCCAAACCTCTTATCCATCATTGAACATGCAACTTATTTACTACTTTCACTACTTGTTGTGAAGACTAAACTTCTATCCTTCTTAGATAGTAGTTTGCAAGAGTGAATTCGACATCTCTTGTCAAACCTCACCAATGACTCCCGTAGTCGAACCACGACTCAAGGTATCCCATTAATGGCATTTAGCACGAAGGATCAACAAACTCGGCAACACTTATGACCACTACACCGTGACTAAGCATTTAACCGATCTATGCATTTACACGGGATTAGTCAAGAACGTTCAACGCTCATAGACTTCTCCCGTTTGCTACAAATGATAGACATGGCAAAGAGTTCGACATTGCATATCTATCTAGCAATCATCAATCAATCAACATAATCAAAAGCTCTAATTCATACTCATACATTCCTAACAAGAACAAGGGGGAGTTTAATCCAACTCACCTAAACCCTAGTAAGCAATTCATACGAGTGTTCCTATACTCAAGCTTTCAATAACATTAATGATATCAACAACACATTCAATGCTCCATAAATGCACAATAGCAAGAGTAATAAACAAGCTACAAATTGTTCTTAAGACATGAGTTTGGAAGCTTTGGTCAATTGCTCCCAAGAGATTAGATTAGCTACTAGAGTTCATGCTAATCTAACTAAAACAACAAATCAAAACAACAAGATAAATCAAAGATGAAAAATGGAGAAATAGGGTTTAGAACAGTACAAAATCTGCAGCTCTCGAAACTGGAATGAGAGGAGAGAAAAAATGGTATTTATAGTGGAAGGAAAAGAAAGTAGGATTCTGGTCAGTGGCCATCGCGACTTGCGACGAAGTTCGTCACGACTCGCGACGGTAACCAGAATTTTTGCATTATTTCTTCTTCTTCTCCTTGTGGCACGTAGTCATCTCCATAGTCACTCCTCTCAACTTCTAAGTCTTCAACAGTTTCAAAAGTGATCTTCAATGGCCTCCGGTCTTCACGTCTTCGAAGCAAGTCTTCAAAATCTTCGAAAGTGTAGTCTTCAATGGCCTCCGGTCTTCATTACTTCGTCACACAAAAAATCTACTTAAAAGAGGTAAAAGAGCGCAAAGTTGCTCTTACCCCTCCTAAGAGGATTTCATGGTAAAACACAAGCTGTTGTAATGAAAGAGCACAAAATGGATCCTAAATAGTACTAAAATAAGCATATAAAGTGGACGCATCAAACCTCCCCACACTTGAACCTTACTCGCTCTCGAGTAAGAAAAGATCCAAGTATACGAAGGGAATGATACCTCCACATCCTACTACTAATCCCCCAATTCACTACCTCACAAAACTCTCAATATCGCACATCCCAAGGTTAAGATCAAATTAGAATTTTCCATAACCCCTATTCCTAAATCTACCTAAACCATATCACCCCGTCAATTCATTAATTTCCCTAAGACATCTCCAAATCCAGAACTGACAATCCCAAATCCAATGATAAAAGATGAAACCAAAAGTATGCATAAAGTTCAAAGCACATTCTTCATTCTATATCAATATATCAACCTAAAAACGAAGTCTATTAATGATCAAGAATTCCACAACTTACTCATTTTTTCCCCCGCTAAATTATCCATCCCCAAAAGATTCTCAAGATGTCGAGCTACCCGATCCCTCCGTGTGGTCACCGCAACCTTATGACTCCATCGCCGGCAAATGAGTAAACACTTGATGTCTTCAATTTCTCTCGCTTTCTCTCATTTTGCCTAGGAGCCCTTTCAGGTTTTCATCCTAGCCACACAATCATTTTTCTTTTAGCTCACACCTCACCTTTTTCCACACATTTGACCTCTCATTTTTACCTAGGCCACCCTTTCGGGTTTTCGACCTATCCGGGCCCCAATGTTGCCTAAGTTGCCCTCTCGAGTTTTCAACTTAGCGGGATTCTTTTTCCTTTTTTCAATTTTTTTTGTTTATTGTTCCCCATCCGAAAAGTAGCAAATTGCTTCCAAATGTGAAGGTTAAGAAAAGTATCAAAACCAACATTATCCCAAATACATCGGAAGCAAAATATCCAAAATAAAATAACAGAGTTGTGCAAAAGTAAAAGTGTATCACCCTACGATAGTAGAAACCCCTCCCCACACTTAAAATGCTACATTGCCCTCAATGTAGACTAAGGTAGAGCCGTACAAAGCAAAACATGGGTAAGGGGGGAATGTAGTGCTCACACTATCAATGCTGTGAAGACGAAGGGCCACCGCCGGAGTAGCGCTGCTGGTACTGTGCTAGCCATTCCGTGTTGCTCTACCTCCATGCCCTCCGCCTCTCTGCTCTCGGATCAGGGCCTGATGTACCACCCGACTGGGGCTGCAACTCATGGATGCGAGCTGACAGGTGGTCAATCTCCTCATCCATGTCGATCAAAGCCTGGGAGACAAACACATTGTGCTCCAAAATCATGCTGTCCTGGCGGCGGAAACCATCGTCCATGGTCTGCATCATTCGCTCGTAGAAATCTGGTGGAGGCTGGGAGTGGTGAGGTGTAGCATCATCCTCCTGCATAGGATCCGTCTGTGGTGGAGGCTGTGGAGAGTAGTACTGCTGCTGCTACTGCGGCTCCGAAGGAGGTAGGGTGCTATCATCACGCTGGACAGGGGCTGGCTCGAGGTCACAAAGCTCACGCTGGAACTCAGCTACACATAAGGAGTCTGGGGAGATCGCCAAATCTTCCAGCTGTGTGTCAAACTCCAGCTTCATCTTGCTCTGCTGAGGAAGTGCCATGAATGTGACCTTCCTTGCACCGTATAACCAATGGAAGAGCCCAGTGGTCCGGGTGACACTGAGCATCTCAAATCGAACCAGTCGCTCGACGGTGATCAGATAAGACGTCCGCCTCCCCAAACGTGAGAAGTCGGCCGGAGGGACTAATCCCAAGTACTCCGCTAGAAGGCCTATCATTCCTCCGACCATGATCTTCCCCTTTGCCTTTCCTGCCACCTCTACAATTCTCTTCATCCAGAGCTCTGCCCACAGCCCATATCCTTGCCCCTCGCTCGTTAAGTGCCATAGGAAGTAAATGTCATTGTCTGGCACATTCGTCGGCTCCGCGGAGCAAAAGATTGTGCCGGCCAAGAGTCTGTGCACATAACGGAGCGCAGGGTGAATGATGGCGCTGCTCTTGGCGTGGGAGTTCTTTTGCCTCATATTGATGACATTCCAGAACTGCATGTTATCTTCAATTGTCCGCTCTTGGGCCTCTGGGTCCAGTCTATTTCGTATCGCAGTAGTGTCAAAACCAAAAGCCTCATCAACCTGTGAGACGGTCATCTGCCAAGATAGGTCATCCAGGTGAAAGGCGATGTACCTCTCACAGGGTTGGTCACCCCTCATGCTGCTTATACGGACAGTGGATAGGAACTCCAGCGTGTACCTTCGGTAAGTGGGCGCGCTCTTGCTCATGAATCCCTCCATTCCCCCTTTGGCGAGGAGGCATTAGACAGGCTGCACAAGGCCGAGGGCATCCAACGTGGGCATATCAACAAAACTTATTTCCTTAAGCAGGTGCCTCTCTAGGGCCTCCCATCTGTCCGCATAGGACCCAGTGATCCGGGTCAAGCCCATGTACCTATCCGGTGAGGAAGGTGCAGGGCCCGATTCCAAAGCCGGTGGTGAAGGTGGAGGAGGAGCGGCAGTGCGCTCATCTTGCGGGGGAGCCCTAAATCTCCTCTTGGGGGCCATATCTGTCAATCACAGCAAACAGAGCAAACAGGTCAAACGCGAAGGAAGATGTGTATATGCAATATGGCAAATCTGTAACCAATATTAAACTAGTTCATCATCACAGGCCGGATTAAAATCAACTCAACTAGTTCAAGTTCTAATTGCAATTGCATATACAATCTACATGATGTCCAACAAGCCCAGACCATCAAATCCACAAAGTTCTCACATAGTTTAAATCAATATGCTATATTCCAAAATCACAGTTATGCTCAACTAATTTAGCCATCATTAGTACAGTGACAATGTCAACCTCTATGTTCAATGGCCAAACTATTCTAAACAAAATAGCATTCTAAAGCACACTAACATTTTATTTCAATAACAACTATGTTTGCTCCCGGGCTAACATGCTTCAAATACAGAGTCACCATCTACTCCCTAGCCAAAACAACACGAATGCACACATTCCAAAACTAAGCAGGTATAATACAGTCAAAACCGCGCTAAGGAAATATATCGTGCAAACTGCAATTGCAAAATATTCACACAATACCTATCAAATAAAATTGGATGCACAACATATTCACCACAATCGGCCAAGATCAATGATTTAAATTCCAAACACCATACCACAAAATCTACACAATATCCAATAAATAGCATATACATTCGTAATCACAATTAGGGCTCAATAGAGTGAAGAAATGTACCAATAATACGCTTAAGAAGAAGAAAAACGGGAGCCCACGATCAATTCGGGTTTGAATTGCCTAAAGCGTCAAAAACCCCCAAAATCTAGGGTTTCAGTTCTTCGCAAATGTGAGATGTGATTTGAGGTGTGGAGAGTGTTTCGATTGTGGAGAGTGTGGGAAGTGTGGTGGTGGTGCGGCGCGGCGACGAGGCGGCGCCGGCGATGAGATGGCGGCGATGAGATGGCGGCGGTGTGGAAGTTGAGAGGATGGAAGAGGTATCGGGTTGATAGGGAAAGAGAGACTAACGAGTGAAGGGGAAGAACTGTTCATTCGGATTTTAAATTAGACCCCCTTTTTTTCTGTACGCTCGACCGTCGCGACTCGCGACGAGCGTCGCGAGGTCATCGCGAGTCGCAGAAAGTGAAATCTGAGATCGATTTTTTTTCCAAAGTTTCTGAGCACGTCGCGACTCGCGACGGAATTCATCGCGACTCGCGACGAGTGTCACGAGGTCATCGCGAGTCGCGACGAGTTGAATCCGAAAGGCCAAAATTTCCCAAAAGTTTCTGAGCCCGTCGCGACTCGCGATGAGCGTCGCGAGGTCGTCGCGACTCGCGGAAAGTGGGATCCGAAGCCCAAAAATTCCCAAAAAAATTTCTGAGCCCATCGCGACTCGCGACGGGCAACTAACCTGGCACTCTGAAAATTTTTCTGCTTCTTTCTCTTGTCCAAGTTCTTCCTTCTCGAATTCAAGTATTTTTCCCTTCCAAAATCCAATGCCTTGGCTTCAAAATTGCTACAAAATCATGGAGAAAACAACCCGTGAAAAGCAGAAAGCAAAACAATGAAGCTTAATGATAAAAGCTCAAAACTAAACAACATCAATAGAAAGTCACGAGTGACGATCCGGATGATCAAAACCAAGTTTATTTAATGTCGTCGGCATGACTCACTTCCCTCCTTGGAGTTTACTCACAAACCGGATCGAGGAGATCAACGTCCTCTCCTTTCTCCGGTACAAAAGTCTCGTGGTAAGGTTTCAACCGTTGTCCATTAACCTTAATGGTATTGGACTTAGCCCGATCTAGAATCTCCACCGCACCTTGCGGGAATACCTTAACCACCTCAAAAGGACCGATCCATCGGGACCTTAACTTAGCTGGGAATAGGCGAAGGCGAGATTGGAATAGGAGGACCTTCTGACCAACGTCAAAATCCTTCCTGATGATCATCTTGTCGTGCCATGCCTTTGTCTTCTCTTTGTAGATCTCGGCGTTCTCATAGGACTCCCTCCGGATTTCATCCAGTTCCTCCAATTGTAACTTCCTATGCAAACCGGCTTCATCTACATCAAGATTAAACTGTTTGACCGCCCAGTAAGCCTTGTGCTGAATTTCCACCGGTAGGTGACAGGGCTTACCAAACACTAGCCGGTATGGGGACATACCGATTGGTGTCTTGTAAGCCGTCCTATACGCCCACAGGGCATAATTCAACCGAGAACTCCAATCCTTCCGGTTAGGGTTAACTGTTTTTTGAAGGATGGACTTGATTTCCCGATTGGAAACTTCGGCTTGCCCGTTGGTTTGTGGGTGATAGGCGGTGGATATCTTGTGAGTGACTCCATACTTCTTCAAGAGTGCTGCTATGGTCCGATTGCGAAAATGGGTGCCACGGTCACTAATCAAGGCTCGGGATACCCCAAACCTAGAAAAGATGTTATCTTTCAAGAATTCTGCAACCACTTTGGAATCGTCAGTCCTAGTGGGTTTTGCTTCAACCCACTTCGATACATAATCAACAGCAAGAAGAATGTACGTAAAGCCACAAGAACTAGGGAAAGGCCCGATAAAGTCAATACCCCAAACATCAAAGATTTCACAGTACAAAAGAGGTTTTTGGGGCATTTCATTCCTAGTGGAGATATTTCCTACTCTCTGGCATTCATCACAAGATTTGCAAAAGGTGTATGCATGCTTATTCAACGTAGGCCAATAAAACCCACTCTCTAAAACTTTCCTAGCGGTTCTCTTTGCTCCAAAATGACCGCCACATGCATGAGAATGACAAAATTCAAGAATTGAGTGTGTTTCACTATCAGGGATACATCTCCTAACAACTTGATCTGCACAATGTCTCCACAAAAAGGGATCATCCCACACATAATATTTCGCATCACTCCTTAACTTATCCTTTTGGGACTTAGAAAAATGATGAGGGAATTTACCAGCGACAAGAAAGTTTACAATGTCGGCATACCACGGTTGGAGATCCCTAATGGTGAACAATTGTTCATCAGGGAATTCCTCCCGTAGTTGCTCCTTCATTGCGGGGCTTACCTCAATGTCTTCTCCCAGAGTCAACCGGCTCAGATGATCGGCCACAAGGTTTTCAACGCCCTTCTTATCCCGCACCTCTAAATCAAATTCGCTCAAAAGCAGGATCCACCCAATCAATCTTGGTTTGGCCTCTTTCTTCGTCATTAAATGATGAAGCGCTGCATGGTCAGTGTACACAATAATTTTTGTACCAAGCAAGTAAGATCGAAATTTTTCTAAAGAGAATACCACTGCTAGCAACTCCTTTTCAGTGGTGGAGTAGTTCCTTTGGGCTTCATTTAGGGACATGGATGCGTAGTAGATGGCGTGAGGTACTCTTCCCACTCTTTGACCAAGCACTGCTCCAACGGCGTAATCACTCGCATCGCACATTATCTCAAAAGGCAACGCCCAATCCGGGGGTTGTATGATAGGGGCCGAGACTAACCTTCTCTTCAATGCATCGAACGCCCCTTTACACCCCTCATCCATCACAAATTCCACCTCCTTTTGCAACAATTTGCATAGAGGAGATGCTATCTTTGAGAAGTCCTTGATGAACCGGCGATAGAATCCTGCATGGCCAAGAAAAGAGCGTACTTCGCGCACATTAGTAGGATAAGGCAAAGTTTGAATCGTGTCTATCTTTGCCTTGTCAACTTCAATACCCTTAGAGGAGACAACATGGCCTAAGACAATACCTCTCTCCACCATAAAGTGACATTTCTCATAATTTAGCACTAGGTTAGTTTCAATGCAATGATTAAGAACTTGCGCTAAATTTGCTAAACAATCGTCAAAGGAATTACCATGAATGGTGAAGTCATCCATAAATACCTTGACAAAATTTTCAACAAATTCTAAGAAAATGCTTACCATACACCTTTGGAAAGTTGCTGGGGCGTTACATAACCCAAAAGGCATGCGTCGGTAAGCGAACGTACCAAAGGGGCACTGAAGGTGGTCTTCTCTTGGTCTTTCGGGGCGATAGCCACTTGAAAATACCCCGAGTACCCATCCAAAAAGCAATAAAAGGGGTGGCTTGCTAACCTCTCAAGCATTTGATCAATGAATGGCAATGGGAAGTGATCCTTCCGTGTTTTCGCATTCAATCTCCGGTAGTCAATGCAAACTCGCCACCCGTTTTGAACTCGGGTGGGCACCATTTCACCCTTCTCATTTTCGACTACCGTCATTCCACTCTTCTTGGGTACCACCTGAGTTGGGCTCACCCATTTGCTATCCGAGATTGGATATATCATGCTTGCTTGAAGCAACTTGAGGATTTCCGCCTTCACCACATCCATCATAGGCGGGTTCAAACGGCGTTGGGGTTGTCGGACGGGTCTCGCACCTTCTTCCAACAAGATTCTGTGCATACAAGTGGATGGACTTATGCCTTTGATGTCGGCAATAGTCCATCCAATTGCTTCCTTGTTCTCCCGCAACACCACCATCAACTTTTCTTATTGCTCCCTGGTGAGCTTGCTCGAAATGATAACCGGAAGCGTCTCCCCTGCCCCAAGAAATGCATACTTGAGATCATCTGGCAAAGGTTTAAGGTCAAGCACCGGGGCTTTCACAAGTGAGGGGAGGAATTCCGGTTCCTCAGGTTCCTCTAAGAGTAGAGGAGGAGGTGTTGAGACACTCGGTGTCATCTCTTCAAGCAAGTTCAAATCCTCAAAGCTGCCCTTCAAGTTTGTGCTCATAGAATATACATTGTGGGCATCATTAACATCACAATGCAAAGCAACCAACAAAGAATCCTCACCATTTAGTTCAAAAACATCTTGCACAACTTCTTCAACAATATCTAGGGCATGGCAAGAATGTTCTTCACTAGGATACTTCATAGAGTTATTTATGTTAAACTCTACTTTCATTCCATCAAATTCCATGGTGAGGGTACCTTTATGCACATCAATTATTGTCCTAGACGTTTTCAAAAATGGCCTTCCCAACAAAATTGGGGCGGCATGTTTATCATGCTCCATGTCAAGGACATAAAAATCCGCGGGGAAAATTAAGGAATCCACCTTAACCAACACGTCCTCGACAATACCCTTAGGGTATGCACTAGAACGATCGGCCAATTGGATTACCACCCCGGTTTTATGCATTGTTCCCAAGTTGAGATTTTCATACAAAGAGTAAGGAATCACATTTATGGATGCACCTAAATCAAGCATAGCTTTTTCAAAACGAGTATTTCCTATTATGCACGGGATTGTGAACATGCCGGGATCGCTACATTTAGGGGGTAGCTCTCTTTAACACAATGCGGAAACATGCTCACTTTTTCCATTTTTCAACTTGTTTTTGGCCCTTTGTTTCCTATTCACAACACATAATTCTTTGAGAAATTTGGCATATCTAGGAATTTGTTCAATTGCATTCAAGAGAGGGATGTTTACCTCACATCTACGAAAGACTTCGTAGATGTCTTTGTTATCCTCCGTCCTCCTCCTGTCTTTCAAGGCCTCCGGAAATGGGGGTTCCGGAACATATGGAGGGATATCCACCATCTTTGTTCTTTTGTGTGGAGGAGAGGATGGTTCCGGGGTGGAGGTTGACTTCGGTCTTGGTGGCAATGTCTTCAACTCGATTTCTTCCTCCTTGCCTTTGTTGGCTAGCTCATTGGTCTCCTTCTCATGGACTGTCTCTTCCTCAACTCCCTTTACAAACTCTTCAATTCTCGTTGGCTCCTTTTCAACATTTTCAGCTTCCGGTGAAGCACCGACCTCTCTACCACTTCTCAAAGTGATAGCACTTGCATTTTGCCTCGGGTTGATCTCTGGTTGGGCAGGTAGTTTACCCTTTTCCCGGGCTTCCATCCGGTTCACCATTTGGGCTATTTGGCTCACTTGAGTTTCCAAGTTTTTGATACTTGCTTTAGCCTCATCTTGGAATTGTTCTCTCTTTTCAGTACTCATGCCTAATCGGTGAATAACTTGCAACACCTCATCCTTGGATAGCCCCGAGCCCTCCCCTCGGTCTTGGGGTTTGTCTTCAAGCCTTTGGAACTGTTGTTGAGGTGGCCGGTATTGTTGTGGGGGAAGCCTGTACGGTTGAGAGTTCTGGCCTCCTTGAGGGTTTCCATACCGGAGGTTCGGGTGATCACGATTTCCCGAATTATACGGGCGGTTTTGGTACCCTGGGTACCTTTGGTAGCCTTAGTTACCTTGGTAGCCTTGACCACCTTGATACCCATAGTTACCTTGGTACCCTTGATTTCCCTGATACCCCATAGCACTTACTTCCTCAATGTAATCCTCTTGTAGAGTGGGGCATGTGTCCGTAGGGTGCGCCAAGTAGCAAATTTCACATGACTTAACATGTGGCGCATTTCCTCCGGGCTTTGTCATCAAGGTCTTCACCATGGATGTGAGGGCCGTGACTTGATCCTCCAATTTCCCACTGTTGGCAAAGTCACTTGCAGGTATTGGGTTTCTCCTCCTCAAATCAGCCCTTGAGCTAAAATTCCTCGACTCTTCCGCTAGCTCTTCATATAGTTGCATGGCTTCGGTGGGCATTTTGTTTCCGAGGGTGCCACCACAAGAACTTCTAACCAGCCTTTGGTCTTCATCAAGAAGGCCATTATAGAAGTAATACACCAAATCTCCCTCCGAATAGCCATGGTAGGGACAACTTGCGAGGAGCATCTTAAATCTCTCCCAATACTCGAAGAAAGACTCTTCATGCCACTGCAGAATGTTGCTTATGTCTTTCTTCATAGCAGCGGACCTCGAGGCCGGGAAGTACTTGGCGAGAAATTTTTTCTTCAAATCAAGCCAACTCTTTATGCTCCTTGGCGGTAGGTAATGGAGCCAATATCTAGCACCATCCTTAAGAGTGAAAGGGAATGCCTTCAACTTGTAAAAATCTTCGTCCACTCCATGAGGAACCGTACCGCTACACAAGAAGTGGAATTCAGTGAGATGCTTGTTGGCATTCTCCCCTTGCCTTCCAAGGAATGCGGGTAGCATATTGATGAACCCAGTTTTCAGCTCGAAATGCCCATTTGGACCAACCACTGGGTACTCAATGCACATCGGTTGTTGCTCAAGATTGGGTGCCATGATTTCTCTCAACAAAGGTTGTCCCAAAGGATGGTGTGGTTCCCTTCTCGGATTCTCATCTTCTTACTCGATTTGATGTCCCATTGATGAAGATGTATCCGCAAAATGGTCACTAGGAGGGGTGTTATTAACACTTTCCAAAGAAAGCCTCCTAGCCCGTCTCAAATTCAACACCAACTCGGGGTCGTAGTGTAAGGGTTCTTGTGACGAGGATCGCGTGCGAACCATACACCAAGAACTCAGACAATACGTCTCCAAGCCAAGCGAAAATGGCAAATTAACTAAGAAATCAAAATAAAACCAAACTAACAAATATTCACAAGTAGCACATAATCACACATAATATGCTAAAGCACTTAAAAATGAACGTCTTTTCCCCGGCAGCGGCGCCAAAATTTGGGAGGTCGTCACCGTACCTCTCAAAGTTAATACTTTTAGGCCCTTAATGCGTCCTATCCATAATAATGTAAATAGTGGCAAGATGGGGTCGTCCACAGGAAAAGGGATTTTTCTAAGTACTTAGACACCTATATGAGAAAACGTACAAAACACATACATACAAAGATATATATATATATATATATAAAAGCATGTAAACAAGGGGGGGTTTTGGTTGGATGGTTCCTAAATTAGCAAATTAAAATACAACAATTAGCAAATCAAGAGAATGATGCTAATCATGTAAATGCAAATAAAGATGTGATGAAAATACAATTACGAAGCCTTGGGCGCAATTGATTTCCACTTCCAAACCTCTTATCCATCATTGAACATGCAACTTATTTACTACTTTCACTACTTGTTGTGAAGACTAAACTTCTATCCTTCTTAGATAGTAGTTTGCAAGAGTGAATTCGACATCTCTTGTCAAACCTCACCAATGACTCCCGTAGTCGAACCACGACTCAAGGTATCCCATTAATGGCATTTAGCACGAAGGATCAACAAACTCGGCAACACTTATGACCACTACACCGTGACTAAGCATTTAACCGATCTATGCATTTACACGGGATTAGTCAAGAACGTTCAACGCTCATAGACTTCTCCCGTTTGCTACAAATGATAGACATGGCAAAGAGTTCGACATTGCATATCTATCTAGCAATCATCAATCCATCAACATAATCAAAAGCTCTAATTCATACTCATACATTCCTAACAAGAACAAGGGGGAGTTTAATCCAACTCACCTAAACCCTAGTAAGCAATTCATACGAGTATTCCTATACTCAAGCTTTCAATAACATTAATGATATCAACAACACATTCAATGCTCCATAAATGCACAATAGCAAGAGTAATAAACAAGCTACAAATTGTTCTTAAGACATGAGTTTGGAAGCTTTGGTCAATTGCTCCCAAGAGATTAGATTAGCTACTATAGTTCATGCTAATCTAACTAAAACAACAAATCAAAACAACAAGATAAATCAAAGATGAAAAATGGAGAAATAGGGTTTAGAACAGTACAAAATCCGCAGCTCTCAAAACTGGAATGAGAGGAGAGAAAAAATGGTATTTATAGTGGAAGGAAAAGAAAGTAGGATTCTGGTCAGTGGCCGTCGCGACTCGCGACGAACATGTTGGTCGCGACGAGTCCGTCGCGACTCGCGACGGTAACCAGAATTTTTGCATAATTTCTTCCTCTTCTCCTTGTGGCATGTAGTCATCTCCATAGTCACTCCTCTCAACTTCTAAGTCTTCAACGGTTTCAAAAGTGATCTTCAATGGCCTTCGGTCTTCACGTCTTCGAAGCAAGTCTTCAAAATCTTCGAAAGTGTAGTCTTCAATGGCCTCCGGTCTTCATTACTTCGTCACACAAAAAATCTACTTAAAAGAGGTAAAAGAGCACAAAGTTGCTCTTACCCCTCCTAAGAGGATTTCATGGTAAACCACAAGCTGTTGTAATGAAAGAGCACAAAATGGATCCTAAATAGTACTAAAATAAGCATATAAAGTGGACGCATCACTGATGCATGATTGTTATGTGTTAATTATGAACTAGTATATTAGTATGATATTTAGAGGGTGGGGCAGAATTCCAGATAGAAAGTGAGATTTTTCAATCGCATCTCTTGCGGATCAAAGTTTATCACCAACTCACGGATGAACCATTTTGAGGAATAAAATCCACAAAAGTATTACTCCATTAATTTAATTTAATTTAATTTAGCTCACTTCGAATATCACACGAGAATATGCCTTGTATTTCTATATGATTTCTTTTTGACTTATCACTCCGCCAACTTAAAGTTTATTTTTAATTAATTCAACCTCAATTGATTACTTTTAATTTATGATTCTTATAGTTAATGTTACAAATATTATATTTATAATTTATTTTAATTTATAATTAATCTCTGAAACATAAAAACAAATATTTTATTTAAATAAAATTTTAAGAAAAGTGTGTTTTTAACCCTATATTTTGGTCGAAAGTGCAGAAATGACCTTGTAAAATATGAAAGTGCAAAAATAACCCTGGATTTCTGCATATGAAAGTGCAAAAAACGATAGTGGATCTGCATATGTCCATCTGAGCAACTCCTTAGCTTTTTTAAGATTTTCATTAAAACCCATTCAATTGCATTAGTTTTTTTTGTTCTTTAATAGTTTTTGTCAACAGGTGTTGCCCAAGTAGGCCATTTCCAGAGGAATACAGCTAGCATTCGGTTTAGATGATCCATATTTTTTTTGTTATTTAATAGTTTTTGTCAATAGTTGTTGCTCAAGTAGGCCATTCCTTGAGGAATGAAGTTAGCATTCAGTTTAGATGATCCATTTTGGTTTCCAATTTGTGTCTGTTTAAAAGCATGGAAAAACATTTGAAATGCGCTTGTATGAATGATTGATTATCTTTTAAATTGGTAATGCATCTAATGAAGATCTTAGATGTTTCGTCGTTTATCACCTCTCACTATTTCTATCCGGCGTTGTTTTCGTCGCTCTTTGTTTCCTCCGATGTCAGTGTGATATTCGAACATTTCTTTTCTCTCTATTGCTGGTGGATATTGTTAATATTGTTGATATTAGATCTTATTCAATGGTTTAATTCTCAGAGTTTAGAATGATTTGAATTTGGGTTAAGCTTGTATCTGAGTTTAGGTTATGTGTTCAAAATCCAAGTGCAGATGTGTAGATATTCTAGCTTTTGTTGGCGAACCTTCAAACACTTTTTTTTAATTTGTATTAATATGCAATGTACCTTGTAAAACCACAAATAATGGTTACTAGGAGTGACATTTATGCTTTCCCTTGTCTGGAATCAAAAGGAGAACGAATTGCATGGATTCAGAGGAGTCATTGTAAGAATTACTTTTCTTCGTTGTATTATGATACATTATAAATGAACTAACCAATTCATATGTCAGGAGTATCTGCTTTTGAGTCCCTCGTGTTTGAATTAATTTCAATACCACCAATAAACAATGTCACATAAGGCTATAGCAGTAATCATAGATTTATAGTCCAAGACTTGCATCACCATTACCATCATATTTTCTTTGGCATGGCTAGATAACTAAACACATACATCCTCATCATATTTTCTGCATCATGACATATATGCATCACTCGCTCATACGAAACTGTTTATTTTTTCCTATTCGAGGTTTGGTTTAGTACTTTGAATCCGATCATAGTAATCTTAAGTTTCCAAATGAATTCCAGGTAATTAGATTTTGTGGGTTTGTTTTTATAAATGGTGTCTGTAAATCTAGGAATGCTACATTATGTGTTGGACCATGTACTGGGTTTGAGTGGAGAGGTTCGAGTGGTATTGGGTTTGACTGGAGAGGTTTGAGTAGTACTGGGTTCAAGTGGAGAAGGTTCAAGTAGTACTGGGTTCAAGTGGAGAGGGTTCGAGTAGTACTGGGTTCGAGTGGAGAGGGTTCGAGTGAAGAGGTTCAAGTAGTGAGGTTCGAGTGGAGAGAGTTTGGGTGATGAGGGTTCGAGTGGAGAGAGTTCGAGTAAAGATTTGAGTGGAGAGGTTCGAGTGGTACTGGGTTTGAGTGGAGAGTTTCGAGTGGAGAGGGTTTGAGTGGTACTGGGTTCGAGTGGAGAGGTTCGAGTGGTACTAGGTTTGAGTGGAGAGGGTTCGATTGGTACTGGGTTTGAGTGGTACTGGGTTCGAGTGGTACCGGGTTTGAGTGGACTCGGTTCGAGTGGAGTGGGTTCGAGTGGTACTGGGTTTGAGCGGAGAGGTTCAAGTGGTACTACTTTCGAGTGGAGAGGTTTGAGTCGAGGCAGATGGTTGATGTTTGAGGGGTGGACGGTTTGAGTGGTAGCGAGGCGGATGGTTGATGGATCGAGGAGTGATGCCTCGAGGGGGATGGTTGATGGTTCCAGGACCTCGAGGGTTAATGAATCAATGGAGAGGTCCAAGTGGTACTGGGTTCGAGTAAAGAGGTTCGAGTAAAGAGGTTCGAGTGGTACTGGGTTCGAGTGGAGAGGGTTTGAATGGAGAGGTTCGAGTGGTGAGGGGTCGAGTGGAGAGGTTCGAGTGGTGAGGGGTCGAGTGGTGAGCGTTCGAGTGTTACTAGTTCGAGTGGTGAGCGTTCGAGTGTTACTAGTTCGAGTGGTGAGGGTTCGAGTAGAGGTTAGAGTGAAGAGGTTTGAGTCGAGGGGTGATGCCTCAAGGGGGATGGCTGATGGTTCCAGGGCCTCGAGGGTTAATGAATTGAGTGGAGATGCCTCGAATCAACACCCCTCAAGGCGGATGGTTGATGTTCAAAGGGTGGATGGTTCGAGTGGTAGGGAGGCCTCAAGGCGAATGGTTGATGTTCGAGAGGTGGATGGTTCAAGTGGTGGCGTGGTGGATGTTCAAAAACCGATGGTTCGAGGGGTGATGGTTCCAGGAATGGATGGTTGGTGTTCGAGGGATAGGTGGTTCGAATGGTGGTGTCGTGGATGGTTCGAGGGGTATATGCCTCGAGTGGGTCATGGTTCGATAGCTAATGTGTATAGTTTGACGCTCTCAGTGGTATACTCTCTCGAGGGGTGTTGTACCATCGAGGGCTGGTGTACTCTAGAGGGGTGGATGTGTGACCTCTTGAGGGGTGGTGTACCCTCAAGGGTTGGTACACCTCTCTAGAGACGTTGATGGTGTACCCTACTCTCTCCAGTGGTGGATGGTACCCTCACCACTCAAACTTTTCCACTCGGGCCTTTACACTCTAACCATCGAACCTTCTTTACTCGAACTCTTTCCACACGAACATAGTATCACTCGAACCTCTTTAATCGAACCTCTCCACTCGATTCCTCATCACTCGAACCTCACCCCTAGAACCTCTTCGCTCGAACCTCTCCACTAGTACCCTGTATCACTCGAACCCACTCCACTCGAACCCAGTATCACTCGAACCTCTCCACTCGAACCTAGTATCACTCGAACCTCTTTCGAACCCACTCTACTCGAACCCTCTATTCGAACCCTCTCCATTCAAACCCAGTACCACTCAAACTCATATTACTCAAACTGCTTGACTCGAACCATCTCCAGTCAAACCCTCTCCATTCGAACCCTCTCCAGTCGACCTCTCCACTCAAACCCAGTACAACTCGAACCTCCTTAAACGAGCCCATTACCACTCGAACCCAATACCACTCGGACCTCTCCATCGATTCATTAACCCCCAAGGTCCTAGAACCATCAACCATCCTCCTCAAGGCATCACCCCTAGATCCATTATCCATCCGCCTCGCCATCACTCAAACCATCAACCCCTCGAACATCAACCATCTGCCTAGACACAAACCTCTCCACTCGAACCCAATACCACTCGAACCTCTCCGCTCGAACCCAGTACAACTCGAACCCAGTACCACTCAAACCCTCTCCACTCGAAACTCTCCACTCGATTCCTCTCTACTCAAACCCAGTACCACTCGAACATCACCACCTGAACTCTCTCCACTCGAACCTTACCACCCGAACCTCTTCACTCAAACCCAGTACCACTCGAACCCTATTTACTCCAAACCAATACTACTCGAACCTAGCCACTCGAACCTAGCCACTCGAACCCAGTATCACTCGAACCCTCTCCACTCGAAACTCGAAACTCTCTACTCGAACCTCGCCACCTGAACTCTCTCTATTCGAACCTCACCACCCGAACCTCTTCACTCGAACCCAGTACCACTCGAATCCTCTCTACTCGAAACCAGTACCACTCAAACCTCTCCACTCGAACCCAGTACCATTTGAACCCTCTCTACTCGAACCCTCTCTGCTAGAACCCAGTACCACTCGAACCTCTCCACTCAAATCTAGACTTGAACTCTCTCCACCCAAACCCTCACCACTCGAAGCCTCACCACCCGAAGCCTCTTCACTTGAACCCAGTACCACTCGAACCCAGTACTACTCGAACCCAGTACCACTCGAACCCAGTACCACTCGAACCCAGTACCACCCGATTCCTATCAAATTCATAATACCCTGATATAACCATACTTGTTACGGCAGCGGCGACGATGGTTCGATGGTTGTGGGTAAGGTTATAATTGTCCACCCAAATTCAGCTTTTGGTCTGATGGCATTATTATCATTTTAAGGTGGGTTAACAGTTGGAAAAGCACGGTAAACACTGGAAATTATACCAGAGGATTATATTGACACTTTCATTAATTAGGTAGTTTTTTTTTCTAACTTTCAAATGATTGAAGGTTATATCGGCACTTTCGCAAGTATATAAGATTATATTGGTATATAGACAACAATTCTTTAAAATAAACATATAGACAATGATTGTGACAAAAACTTGTCTGCATTTATGCCATCCAATTCATTGTTTAGTTCACATATACACACAGTTCCTTGTTTTTCCACAAGTTCAACGTTTCTTTTCATATTTTACTTATTTCAAGTACTTGCAATATATTATTTCTTGAAAGGTTATAAAAATAAAATTTTTTATCTTATTGATTATTTAATGAATTCCAAAAAAAATTATTATTTGTTTTACAATTTAGATAGTTATTCTTAGATGAATATACTTATAATTTATTTATTTATTTCAATTCAAATGTAAATTGTAAATATTATATATTAATTAAATTAAATATTTTTAATCAAGAACACCACACAACGCGCGGTGGGACTCCCGCTAGTTTATAGAAAAGCGTTAAGGTGTCATATATTTTGTTACATACTCCTCCTGTCCCCTAATTATTGGCCTATTTATGTCTTCACAATCTTCAATGATCATGTTTAACCATTAATATCTCTAACTACGTATAATTTTTCGCATATAAAACTGATATTTAGAAAATAGATGTTAAGATGAATCTAACAATATCTCACATGATATTTTTATTATAAATATATTAATTTATATTTAAGGTCAAAGTTTACCAAATTTGACTTTGAAAAAGCAAATAGCCCAATAATCTTGGGACGGAGGGAGTAAGTGGGTAATATAATTCTTGAAAGTGTTAAAATCACTGTAAATAATTTATGAAAGGGCCAAACCCTTCAATTTGACAAATTTTTACCGGAATTTAAAGAAACGACTCTTTTATTCCTCTGAAAAAAAGGGGTAGTACTATGTCCCTACTTTTCTATTCTTATCATAAATGTCAACTGCCCCCACACCCTCATTTTATCTTCTTTTCCTCTATGCCCAGTTCTCTTATTCTCCTTCACTCGAGTTCGCCACCACCACCCCTTCCCAGTTATCTTCTTCTCTTCCACTCGAGTAAACTCACTTTTTCCAACATCTTCAATTCTATCAATCTCATTTGATTCCACCATCGTACTCCACAACCGCGCCACTGCCGTTTGAATCCACTGCTCCAAATCGGGTCGACTCCACCCCTTTTCATCGAGAATCTCTTGGATTACAAAAAGGGCTTTAAAATAGGGTGATCGTTGGCGTGATTGTGACGGGGTTTGGAGTATCTTGACTTCTTGCCTGTGATTGAGGTCCAGGAGTGCGAGGAGAGGGTACCGATGAACATGTAAACAGGTGTGGGTAGGGCAGGGGTTGTAGCTGTGAGTGGGTTTTGTCGTGTGTCGTTGGGTAGCTGTGGTGAAGGTCAGGACACGGCGGTAGGTCTAGGGTTTTGGGGCAACATTAGGGCCAGGATTTTTTTGGGCGGGCGTAGATTTTGGGGCAGCGATGGGCTAGGGTTTTAGGTGCTCGGGCAAATTTTAGGGCGGTGGTGGGTTAGGTTTGGGGTGGTGGCGGGATGGGTTGAGGTTTTTGGGTGGCGGCTGGCTGTGGTTGTGATGCGACGGTGGGGCGGTCATGGCGCAGAGCAGTGGCAGGATTAGTAAGGGTAAAATGGTTCTTAGAAATTCATATTTCAACCGAGGGGTGTTTATGTATTTTTGGGTCCAGCCAATCCCATTTTTGTTAGAGTCCATGCCATAAATGGACCCTGAGAGTTATATTGACACTTTAAATAAAAATTTAGGATCATTTTTTTACTTTAAAAACTTGAGGGTTTTATTGGCAATCTCTCAACTATATGGTGTTATATTGGTATTTGCCCTTAATTGTTATGGACCTGAACTTATTTTCTAAAAAACAAAATATTCCCTTTGTTCCTTTATAAGAGTTTTACTTACTTTATTGGAAAAATAAATCGGAACATACACATAAAACCTACACATAGTTGAATTTGATTGAATTGAAACTAGAATAATTGAACCAAATTAAATTGAATAGAAATTAAATAGACTAAATTGAATTGATCTAGGATGAACCAAATTGAATTGAATCAAGCCAAACACGACTAAGTTCATATGGATTGAACTTAACAAATAAGAATTTTAAAATGAAAATAAAAATAATAACTAGCATTATCGCAGACAAAATAACAGTAAAATTTTGACTGGACTGAACTGACTGAAGTAGACCATACCAAATCAAACCAAATTGAATAAAATTAAACTGAACTGATCTCAAAATGAATTGAACTGAATTGGATTGAAGCATATCTAACAGGGCTGAATTGAAATGAACCGGATTAAAATAAAATGAATTTTCTATAACTGAACTAGGTTGAATTGAAGTGGATGGAATTAGAATGAACTGAACATGTGAAAATGAAAAATAAAGTAAAATAATGGCTAGTAATAACATAGACGACATAATAGTAAAATTTGAACTTGACTGATCTGAACTGGAGTGAGGTAGATCGAACTTCAAGGAATTACACAAAAAAATTATAAATGACACCCAATAGTATATATGTTGTCTATAAGTTGAATTCAAAAAATTGTGCCACAACTAAACTTATTCATTCTGAAAATAAGTTCATTTGAACAGAGCCTTAGAGCTTAAATTCGAGTTTTTAGATGTACCATTTTATTTTACATGCAACTCGTGAACTTAGCCGATACAAAGCTATATGATAGTACCCTATTTTTCCGATTCGGCGGTTCGATCTTAATAAGATATGTGCGATTAGGTTAATGGAAATCGTTATTTGCATGTTGGTCAATGTAAATAAGTCCTTTTTATTTTATCAAAAGAGAATTATTAGGAGCCTAAACTTTAGAAAGTGGTCTTTCTACAAATCTAACAATATTCTACCTCCAGAGACCTATTTCTAATAATTTTACATGAGACTATCTATAATTATTTTACAGGGACCTATGCTAATAACTTTCATGGGCCTTTTTCGTCCAACTTTTTTCCATCATTTTCCTGCAACCTGCAATATGCAAAAAAAATTCAAAAAAATATTTTTAAAATGCAAAAAAATCTATAAAAAACAGCAAAAAAACATCAACAAAAAATAGCAGAACCTCATCAAAAAATCATAAAATATCAACTAAAAACTGCAGCAAAAAATTAAATAAAATGGCAAAAAATTAAATAAAACGGAAAAAAATATATAAAAATTCAAATAAAAATCAACAAAAAAATTGAAAAAAAACATCGACTACGACTATAAAAAAATCAACTGAAAATCATAAAAATATCAACAAACCTAAATTGTCATTTTTTAAAAAAAAACACTACAAAAAAATCAACCATATCATCAAAAAACCTATAAACATCAACTCCTAAGAAGCAACGATTGAAGCACTTACAAGCAACGACTGAAGCACCAATTTGTTTTCACAACACACGCAATTTATAAAAATAAGCACCTACAACCTACATTTGAAGCACTAACAAAAAAATAAAAAAACGTCAACGTAAGGAAAAAAATACTACAAAAAAAATCAACCATGTCATCAAAAAAGCTACATCAACTCCTAACAAGCAATGATTGAAGCACTTACAAGCAACGATTGAAGCACTTACAAGTTATAAAATAAGCATCTATAATCTACATTTGAAGCACTAACAAAAAAAAACGTCAACGCAAGGAAAAAAACACTACAAAAATCAACCATATTATCAAAAACGTTACGAACATCAAGTCATAACAAGCAATGATTTAAGCACTTACAAGTTATAAAATAAGCACCTACAACCTACAATTGACGCACTAACAAAAAAAGAAAAATGTCAACGTAAGGAAAAAAACACTACAAAATCAACCATACCATCAAAAAAGCTACAAACATCAACTCCTAACAAGCAACGATTAAAGCACTTACCAGCAACGATTGAAGCACTTACAAGTTGTACTCTAAGAATCAATTTGTTTTCATAACACACAAGTTATAAAATAAGCACCTACAACCTACATTTGAAGCACTAACAAAAAATGAAAAACGTCAACATAAGGAAAAAACACTGCACAAAAATCAACCATATCATCAAAAAAACTACAAACATCAACCCCTATTACCTAAACTCATCTATAAAATGAAAATCAACATGAGAGAAAAAAGCTAAAAACATCGACAAAAATGCTACAGTACCTCAACAGTATAAATTATTCACTCTGAAAATCATAAAACATTAACGATTTTTTATAAAAAAAAAACTACAAACATCAACTCCTAACACCTGAATCTCATCCGAAAAATGAAAAACATCAACATAAGAAAAAAAACTACAAACATCAACTCCTATTACCAAAACTTCAGCCGAAAAATGAAAAACATCAACACGAGAAAATTTTAAAAAATACAAATACTGTATCAATATATATCACCCAAAAAAACTACAGAACCTCAAATCATATCAATTAAATCTCATCCGAATAATGAAAAATATCAAAAAAAGAGAAAAAAGCTACGAACATCAACAAAAAACTACAGCACCTCAAGAATGAAAATTCTTTTAAAACAAGAACCTAGTGGGATTCGAACCCTAGTCATTAACCTCAAGTAACCACTACACCATAGACTCTTATCGAACACACAATCAGTCTAATAATATTAAACCTTAGCATATACATTCTGAACATTAATTCTTCAAAATTAAAAGGTCCTACAGAGAATCGAACTTAGGACCTCATGCCTTAACACCAACAGTTCCAACCACTAGACCAAACAAACATTGTTGACTAAAATCTCAGTCAAATAATTATTAAACCTCAGCAAGTCATTAAAAAATTAGAACAAAATATTATACCTCACCTCATGAAGCAGAACCTCGGTGCCACCTCGGTCTGCCGCCTCAGGTCAACGTCCTCCACATCAGGTCGCGTGAAGACACGCACGTCTCTTATTCACGCGCCTCTTCTTCATTGCTGCACTCCTCAACCTTGAGCTCGCCGTTGTCTGGTCGTTAACTCACCGTCGTCTCACTGTTGCCTCACCGTCGATTGCAATCGCCTCAGCCTAGTCGTAGCTCCAAAGTTGCCTCACGTCACCTCGCGTCACCATAGCTTTGTAGTCGCATTGCCAGCTACCTAGGGTTAATTGCAAAGGCGTCAGAGCTAGATCACGGTGGAGACGTCGTTGTTTCCAGATATCGTGGTCATCTCGTTGGTGTTGCAGAGGCATCGCAACCGCCGCTAAGCTAGGACTTCAATACAGTGGAAGATCGCATTGAATTGAAGATCGGAGTCGCATCAAATCAAAGAATCAGATCGCAAAAACCGGCGATCTAATCTCCGGCGTAAATCTGGTGAATTTCTAGCGTAAATCAGGCAAAAACCGTCGGCTGGTGGTGGTTTTCGATCGGCGAGCGAATTCCAATCAGTTAGAGAAAAAAAATTAAAAATGAAAAATCTATTTTTTTGTGATATATATAGTATTTTGATAATTGTACAGTAGATCCCTAAATTTATCAGTATATTTTTTTTAAAAAAAAACCTCCCCAAATTTCAAATTGATATTAATTGCATAATAAAGGCTGCCTAAAGTTTAGAATGTTTAAAGTAAGACTTTGTGAAATTATTATTAATATGAAAAAAACTCATAGGAGACCGTCCCAACTTAAATTAAGATGAGACGGAGTATTAAATTGCAAATACCGTAAAACATATGAGGACGAGGAGCTCGTTACACCCACGGGTGTACCCCAGTGGTTGGGACATGGGTGGGAAAGCCAATAAACCCAGGTTTGATCCTCGGCAGCGGCAGTGTGGGGAGTTCTTGCTTTGCAAGGCTCCCTTGTGCGTACCGAGGCAATGCCGAGCCCATGGATCCTGGTGCTGGGCTACCGTAATTTACCTCTCATATGATGGCATGGGTGTCGGCTGGAATGGGCCATTGAGGGCGAGCGGATGATCGCCTTTTGCCACGAGGAGCTCGAAATTAAAGCGCAATTTAATCATGAGGTGCGTGTGACTGAATGCGCATGCGATTGAATGAGTACATGTGCTGAATAAATGAACAGTACACGCGCTGAATAAATGAACTTGGCCAATATTGTAAATGGTAGGAACTGAGCTGCCGACCTTCGCAGAGTCTTAGTTTAGGCAGATCCTATTATGTAATTAATATAAATCTGAAATTTAGGGTAGTTTTTTTAAATATGTTAATAAATTCATGGACCTGTTGCGCAATTATCAAATAATTGTATATATCACATATTAGCTATTTATTTTTCATTTCTTTACTGTTTCGATCGGTAACCGCTCCATTTAGGTTTGCGCCACCGTTTCGCCACCGCAGAACCTCCGCTTCGCCGCCGCAATTCTCCTTCTTTCGCCGGCAAGGTGGAGCTAGGGCACCGATTCTCCATCACCAATTCTCCGGCACCGATTCTCCATCCATCGATCCGTGTTTCTGATTGATTCTCTGGCTCCAGATTCATTCTCCAATCGGCTTCAAAGCTTTGCGATGGTGGAGCTTCGCTAACTTCTTCCACTGCTATGGCGAGGACGACGACAATGTTGGTTCAAACGAAAATGATGCTAGGGTTTTTCAAATTCGATCAGTGACAGCGAGCGACGATCTGGAGCGACGAAGAGGAGCAAAGATCGGTGGTATCTGCTTGCAATACCCAACGTTGTGGATCTCGGTGGCGTCAAACGACGGTGATGTGCTGCGATTTTTCAGGCGATGACAATTAGGCGATGGCGAGGCGGTTCATTTGCCTTCAGGTGTGTGAGGTCCACGTGCCTCGGTGAAGAAGAAGGCCGCACGTGCAACCACGCATGAACGAATGCGACATACGGTGTCAAAAGATGGTGGCGACGATGGATGGACGACGACTGAGTTTTAGCGCCTGAGAGGTGAGGTTTAATATTGTGTTTTACATTTTTCAAATAATTGATGAGGTATAATATGTTGTTGACTAAGCTTATTTGATAAATGAATGTTTGGTCTAGTGGTTAGTACTCTTGTTGTGGAACTAAAGGTCAGGGGTTCGAGTCCTCACAACGACCTTTTATTTTTGAAGAATTTAGATGTACATATTTAGGTTTACTATTATTTGGCTTTGTACACGTTCAATAATAATCTTTGGTGTAGTGGTTATTGCTGTGAGCTCTGAGGTTATAGACATTAGTTCTAATCTCACTAGGTTTTTTTTTTGAAGAATTTTTATTTTTGAGGTACTGTAGCTTTTTGTTGATGTTTTTATCTTTTTTTTTCCTCTCATGTTGATATCGTTCATTATTCGGATGAGATTTAATTGATATGAGTTGAGCCTCTGTATTTTTATATTTGTAATTTTTTTAAATTTTCTCATATTGATGTTTTTCCCGACTGAGGTTTTGGTAATATGAGTTGATGTTTGTAGTGTCTTTTTTCTTATGTTGATGTTTTTCATTTTCCGGATGAGGTTTAGGTGTTAGGAGTTGATGTTTGTAGTTTTATATATATATAAAAAAAAATCGTTGACGTTTTATGATTTTCAGAGTGAATAATTTATACTCTTGAGATACCGTAAATTTTTTGTCGATTTTTTAGTTTTTCTTCTCAGTTTGATGTTTTCCATTTTCTAGATGAGTTTAGGTGGTAGAGGTTGATGTTTGTTGTTTTTTTTGATGATATGGTTAATTTTTTGTAGTGTTTTTTTCCTTATGTTGACGTTTTTCATTTTCTGGGTGAAATTTAGATGATAATAATTGATGTTTCTAACTTTTTTGGTGATATAGATTGATGTTTGTACTTTTTTTAAAAAAAATTATAAATTTAATTTTGTTGATATTTTTATGGTTTTCAGTTATTTTGTGTTAATCATAATCGATCTTTTTTTCAATTTTTTATTGAATTTTATTTTAAAAAAGTTTCCATTTTATTTTATTTTTTAATATTTTTTTGCATATTTTATAATTTTTTTTGATGTTCTGCTATTTTTTGTTGAGTTTTCTGTAGTTTTTTATTAATTTTTTTGCATTTAAAAATTTTTTCTGAATTATTTTTGCAGATTGCAGGTGCAGGAAAAATGATGGGAAAAATTGGATGAAAAAGTCCCTGGACAAGTATTAGCATAGGTTCCTGTAAAATAATTAGAGATATACCCATGTAAAATTATTAGAGATAGATCCCCGGAGCTAGAATATTGTTAGAATTATATAAATACCCCTAGCTAAAATTTAGTCTGCCTCACAGAAAACCATCCCGCCAACCTTTGGCTCATGAGCGGTTGACTCAAGCCATAAATCCACAACATTATATGTTACTCTTTTCATAAATTCACTTTAAACACCTCACAAACTACTCATTTCACAATCCTTATAAATAACTTTTATTTTCCTGAATATTTAATTTTGAATATAAAATTTTATGTTTGTAATTCTGATTTTAACTGGAATTTATATTTTTAGAATAATAATAAAAAAATTTATTATCTTATATTCATGTTTCAAAATAAATTATATTTTCACATTTATTTTATAGTTAAAAATATATATTGGTTCATGCGTTTAAAATGTTTGTTAACAATTTTAGAAAATTAGTTCAAACTTTTATTTTCTACAAAACTTATAGCTAGTGTTGGTATACTAAATAGTTTATGTGTTTAGAATATCTGTTAATCGGATTTAGTTCAAACTTATTTTTTTTCAAAACTTAAGAATATGAAAGATATATTAATTCATGTGTCTTGATAGTTTGTTAATTGTATTATAGACTTAGTTTAAACTTTCTTTTTTTCTGAAAAATTTACAACTAGTAAATATATATTTGTTTATATGTTTAGAATGTTTGTTAATTGTTTAAAGACTTAGTTTAAACTTTTTTTTCTACAAGTCTTATAGCTAGCATTGGTATACTAATTAGCTCATGTGTTTAGATAGTTTGTTAACCTATTAGTTCAAACTTTCATTTTTCTCCAAATTTATAACTATTAAAGATACATTAGTTCATGTGTTTAGATAGTTTGTTAACCTATTAGTTCAAACTTTCATTTTTCTCCAAATTTATAACTATTAAAGATACATTAGTTCGTGGGTTTAGAATGTTTCTTAATAGTTTTAAGACTTAGTTCAAACTTTCATAATCTACAAGGCTTAAAGCTAGAACCAGTGTGCTAATTCGTTTATGTGTTTAGAATATTCCTAACCGTTTTAAGGATTTAGTTCAAACTTTCCTTTTTTTTTTGCAAAATTTACGGCTATTAAAAATATTACTTCATGTGTCTAGATAGTTTTTTAATCGTTTAAAGGATTTAGTTCCGATTTTCTTTTTTTCTGCAAAACTAACAATCAATAAAGATATATTAGTTCATGTATTTCGTATTTTTTAATAGTTTGAAAACTTAGTTTAAACTTTATATTTGTCATTTATATGTACCATCATTATTTTGTGAAAAATAAAAGTCCAAAAAAAGTCATTAAAATGATTAATAAACATTCTAAATGCATGAACTAATATATACTTGCTAAGTGTAATTATATGATAATATTACATAAAATAAAAGACTAAAAAAATTACTTAAAAATATTAATAAAAAATTTAAACATAGGAACTAATATTTTTTTTTAATGGTAAACTCACCGAAGTGAGAGGGATTATATTGTGTTCCCCAAGCCCCGAAATAAATGTTGCATAAAACGCTCAAATCGTGGAACGTAAACAATATACAAGTGGAAGCATATGTACGCTATATCGAATACCTTTTTTTACACCCCTGTGAAAACCAAAGGCCCGGCCCTTTAAACCCCAGTCGGAACTGATACGGCCTACCATTTTTATACCTCCACGCCCTGTGTTGACATAAATGGATGGCCTTCCGTAACAGCTCCTTGCAAACCACTTCCCCATAAGTGGTTCACTACCAGTGAAGCTAGCTACTGCCAATTGTAGAAGCCGTTGCAGTATGCTCAGAAGAATCATCAAAGTCCTTGCCAAAATGTTTTTGAATTGTTGCCCGAACTAGCTTGTTTGTGTCGATGTCTTATGCTTCCAGTGTATGGCTTATGTACCTATCATAAGTAAAGGGAAGCAGCAGTAAAAGGTTCTAAAGATAAGTTGGAATCTACATCCAATTAGCATAAGATTCTACACTGACATCCAGATATAAACACATGCAAAGGCCAAATGCAATATGTCTGGAAAGGATTTTGAGTCAAGTTTAACTTGGCCTAGAATGTTTGGTGGCAAGTTTGTAGTAGAAAATGATTGGTTTACCTGCTATATACTGGCCAGTTTGGATAGAGAATCAGCTACTTTATTTGCCTCCCTAAAGATGTGTTGAATAGTATAGTCCATTTGAGGAAGAATCTGCCATATTATCCTCATCTGATTCAGACATTTCCAGGGAATTTTATACTTTTTATGGACCATTTTTATCCGTATCTCTGAATCAGTTTCAATCTCAATGTGTTTGATCTGATGATTCTGGGCTAACTAAAGTTCATGCATCAGTGCTATGGTTTCTGCCTGCAGACTAGAATCAACATTGACGATTTTAGATAAAGCCACAACCATTTTGCCCTTATGATCTCTGATAATACATCCAATCCATGCATTTCCATTCTTTGGGCAAGAACCATCAATGTTCAACTTGTACCTATCAGGCATAGTCCATCTAACAATCTTTATTGGCTTCTGAATCTTTTCTTTTTGATATAACAGTTTTGGAACATTGAATAAATCCCATTTGAAGTTCCATTTCAAAGCCAAAAAAATGTCATTGAAATGATATAGAATTCTACTGATGATGTTTCTTGTCTTTGGTGTATCCCATCAAAATTATAAGAACATCTGGCACACCATATAAACCAGATAACAACACATGGTATAGTTCTAACCAGTTTAGCAAAGATGGCATAAGTGGTATCTAGGTTCGAGTAAAAATAGTATCAATCCCACAGGTATTGGAAGTGTTTTGAGATCAGGTTGAAAACTCTTTCTATAGTGTTCCAGATAAGTTGCATTTGTTCACAGTTGTTGAAACTCTGATGTATAGATTCAAAATCCTAAAAACAGAAACAATATTTAGATGGCAGATGAAACTAGAAATCTTCTAAGACATCAAGGAATGCAATCAACCCGTTAAGTAATTTCCAGTTCATGTAGCTTTTTTTGGAATTAAGTTAGACCACAAATGCTTAAATGATGGGATATTTGTTTTTCTTGGTCTAATTAATTCGTAAGTTGTTTTTAGTGTGAACTGGCCACTTTGAGTAAGTTTCCATGTTAATTTATCATCATACTTTGAGAAGAGCTTATGATCCAAATTCAGAACTTTAATTATGTTATCAGGTAATCTGGTTCTGAGTTGGTTTACATAGGAGGATTTGTTTGATAAGAATTCAACTACAGTGATTTATGAATATAAAACATCTGAATGTCTTGATTATGAACTAATAAAGGTCCAGACTCAGTCCAGTTTGAGTACTAGAAAGAGACTGATTCCTTACCAATCTGAACATGTGTATATTCTGAAGCTATATGATGAATTTCTTTGATTATTTTCTATGTTTTGGAGGTCTTATAAGTATCAGTCATGAACCACATGGTTTGGCCCAAAGAGATTGCCCTATTGCAATTTCCATCAAAGTTTGATGGAAAAACTTTTTGTTATGGTATGTTTGGTTGGTTTTAGGACACTGATAAGATGTATTGGCATCGTTACCAATACATGTCTTCTTAGCATTGCCTTACCAGCAAGAGACAAGATTTTACTATGCCAGTGATTAATTTTTGAGTTGATTGAAGTTAGCATCCCTAGAATGAAAGAATTTTTCGTTCTTCCTGTATAGATAGGGCATCCTAGATATTTAAAGGGCAATGAGCCTTCTATGATGCTTGTTTCTTGTTTGTTAAGTTAATGATTCTATTAGGAGTGTGTTTGGATATGTAAAAAGATGACTTCTCAAAATTAAGTTTTTGTCCTGAAGCTAATTCAAAAGATTTTAAGAAGCTAATTACAGTTTTAAGGCCATTCTTAGAGTATTTTAAAAGATTTGTTGTATCATCAGCAAAAGAAAGATGAGTGGAAGTTTTCATTTTATAGGGGAGCTTGTATGGTAGAATATTTCCATAATTGAATAGGAAATTTAAATTCTTAGAGAAAGCTCCAGCCATCAAAATGAAAAGAAGAGGTGAAAGGGGGTCACCCTGCTTCAGACCTCTAGAAGCTGAAAAGAAGTCTGCTGATTTGCCTTTAATCAGTATTGAGAAGAATGATGATTTTATGTTCAACATTATTAGGTTAGCAAATTTGTTTAGAAAAATAAGTTTAATGAGAACGTTGGATAAGAAGGTCTATGACACTCTGTCAAAGGCCTTCATCGTATCCAATTTGATGATCATGTTATGTCCTTTAGCTTTTGTATGTAAGTGATTTGTCAATTCTTGCATTAAAAGGACATTATCAGCTAGTTCTCTTCCTGAGACAAAAGCTGATTGTTCAGGGCTTATTATTAAGTTAAGATAGCTTTTTAATCTGTTAGAGAATATCTTTGAAAAAAATTTGTTAGTAAAGTTGCAAAGACTTATAGGCCTATAGTCTTTGAATGTAGAACACACGTCTTTTTTAAGAATTCGTATAATTAGAGATGATGAAATGACCTTAGGTATATATCTTTTTCATTGGAAAAAATCTTCAACTGCCATTAACACAGTAGTTCTTATGATTTCCCAACAATTGTGGAAGAAAAACCCTGACAAACCATCAGGTCCAGGAGCAGATTGACTATCCATGGATTTTATTACCTCGGTTAGTTCTTCCATTGTCACTGTTTAGTTAGATGAAAATTTATGTCATCAGTTACAACTTTGGGGATATTTTCTAGTATCCATGCAGTATTAACACCTGATGGATTCTAATTTTCCACAGTTAAGAGATTGGTGAAGTATCTGATTGCTTCATTCTTAATTTCTTCTGGTTGTTCTAACCACTGACCCTCAGTATTTTTTATTGAGGAGATTACCTGTTTTTTGTGTTTGCTTTGGACTGTTTGATGAAAGAATTTGGAACTGGCATCCCCATCTTTCATCCATTTTAACCTCGCATTTTTTTTCCAAAACATTTCTTGGTTAATTAGGGCATGTTTTAGTTTTGATTTTGCAATGTTCATTGATTGCAAGTTTTCAGTTGTTTCTGATTCTTGCAAGTCCTTTTCAGCATTAAAAACCATCTCCTCACATATTTTTACATCGTCAAAGATGTTTCCAAAGGTGATTTTATTTCAGATTTTTAAAATGTTTTTAAGTTCTTTAATTTGAAACCCAGACTGTTTATTCCTTTTTTATGGGTGTAAATGTTCCAAGCATCTTCAATAGTTTTCATGAAGGTTGGATGGTTAATCCAACACTCCTGATACTTGAACGGTTTTGGATGGGTTCTTGGAGCATTTTCTTAAATAAGCATTATTAAGGGGGTGTGATCAGATTCTTCCCTTGCCAATGTTTTGATCTTAGAGTTTTGAAAAGTTGACCACCATAGATTGTTAGATACTCCTCTATCTAGCTTCTACCAAACCCTACCCTTTGGTCTAATTCCAATCCATGTAAATAGGCTCCCAGATGTAGATATTTCTGATAAAATTTTGTGTATTCAGAAACTTATTAAAATTTCTAATAGCTCTCTGGCCAGGTATGGATTTTCCTAAATACTCTTCATCCTTCGAAATCACATTGAAATCGCTAATTAATGACAGAGGTTCAATACTCAGTGGTGCTAAAAGTTGCCAGAGTTTGTTTCTTTCATGTATGGTGTGTTTAGAATAAATAAACCCCACCCAGCACTCTTTTGTTAGATTCTGTGGCTTTATTTTAGTTAGAAGAAGTTGTTCATCAGTGGAAATGATATCCACTGATATGTCTTCACCTCCATATTTTGCAATTGGCACTTGCAAAGGAGTTACTGAATCCAAGTTCTCTTGCAATTGATTGAATTTGGTCACAGTTGAGCATTGGTTCAATTAAGACACATGTTTGGATTAGATTATTCCTCTTAATGTTTTTTAGTCTGATTTGAGTAGGTTTGTTGCCTAATCCTCTTTTATTCCAAACACAGATATTTAGACCTATCATAGAATAATATTTTGGGAGTGGAAGAATAATATTTCTTATTATACTTCCTTTGTTTAATTTTGAGTTCTAATTCAGATGGTTTTTCAGAGTTGAATGGCTTTTTTAATTAGAACATTAAAATTTTTCTAGGCAGCAGTGAGACTGGCTTTAATTTCTTCAAAATTCAATCTTTCTTGGTTGAAGATTTGCTCATTATGTCTTTTAGAGGTTTCAGTATTTGGCCAATATATATTTTTAGATTGTTTCCTGTTAGAGGATAATAGGGGGGAGTCCCCTCCATTAATCTCTATAAAATCCTCTTCTAGTTAAATAGAGGGATTAGTGGTGTTTTGCTTCTTACTGAGATCAGTAGTTAAGACTTGAGAAGCATTTACCAATCTATCAGGAGTATTTCCAAGATTATTATTTGGTTCATGGCTCTTTGTGTCTTTTAAGTTATTAAACTGAGTAGTTTCCTGATTAGCTTCTTTATCTTTATTTGATTCTTTGATAACCTGTTTGTTCCTTCTTAACAATTCAGAGCCAATAGAAAGGATTCCTGTAAGATTAGACCTAACAACAACATTATCAGAGGTGGTTGACACACCCGTGTTTGGTAAATTAGCCTCCTGATGAGGATGCTTATTCCCTGCAAACACAGTAGGAGGTACATATAGAAGCACAGTCAATCTCATCTGTACCTCAGAGTTCACTAAATCTGAGTTTTTTTAGATACAGAAAGAACCTGGGATCCTTGTTCAAGGATCAGACCTTCAGTACTTGTATGAATAGCTTCTGGATTAATATCAATCATTCTCTTGATATCCTTGTTCTTATCCTGCACTAATTCCTTAGGTAAATCATTAGTTTTGTTTTCATGGATATACACTTTTTCCTGAGCTGTAAAACCTGATGTACCAGAGCCGTTCCCTTTACCTTTGGTTCTCCCCCGTTTTTATGTGGGAATGGCCTTATTGCCCGTGTAAGTATTTGATTCTCTTGGCCTCCAAGAGGTTTGGAGGTTTTTTTGTCAAACCTGAACACAAAAGCTATATGTCCTAGTTTAAGGCAGGTAGAGCAATACATAAGAACCCCTCATATTCAATGAATTGCCAAAAACCTATTTCTCTAAAATTTAACCATACTCTTTCCAACATAGGTTTAGTGACATCAATTTCCACACAGACGAACTAATATATATATATATATATATATATATATATATATATATATATATATACACACACACACATCAATTTCCACAGAGACGAACTAATATATATATATATATATATTGAGAAAGAGAGGGGGGGGGGGGGGGAGAGTATTGATAGTACAAACTAATTCTTTAAAAAGATTAGCAAATATTTTGAATACAAAAACTAATTTATATTTACAAGTGTGAATTTATAATTATATTGCAGAAAATAAAAGACTAACAAGCACTTAAAACTATTAACAAACATTCTAATTATATGAACTAATCAATAAAAATTTGCTATACGTAACTAAACTCACGAACCAATGTATCTAGATATTTATAAATAAAATTTAACAAAAGGAAAATGAATGAGGACTTAAGATATACAGTATATGTAACATATAATTACAGTGTTGAATCAGAAGGTGGGTGAGAGTTTCTGGTTTTGTGTATTGTTATAATAGAGGTCTACAGTTCGAAACTAATCTGTAACAAATTTTGTAAGCATTTGCATGCTCTCTTCCGTCAATCACGCGCGAGCTGCAGTTTCACTCACGCGCCCAAGCTGTCTAGCAGCGCATGATCCAGACCAGATCAGAAGGGCTATTACGGCTAGCCCGGGACCGCCCCGACCATCCAACACCACAGGTCCGATTAGGGGGTAAGTCACGGTAACCAAGTTACCAGGATCCAAGCTAGGGCCGTACTCGCAGCCCATCAGAAGCCCCACCCGCCACGTGGCCCGAAAGCCATGCTTTGCGCAAGGACAACCCACACGGTAGCGTACGAGCTTCGATCCCGGGGTTCCCACTAAATTCACTTGTCCCAACCAACTGGGTACACCCGCGGGTGTGATCCAGACCAGATCAGAATTGTATAAATGAATGTCCGGTCCTCGATCCATGTGTTTTTAAAGATTTTGGGTTCCTGTTCAAAATTAGGTTTTTTTTCGGTCTAAGCTAAATGGAACGGTATTTTACTTATATATATATAATATTAATGAATTAGTTTAACATATTAGTTTAGATTTATTCGTTACAACTAATATTCTTCTATTATTATGAGGTGAATTTTTCTAATAACTTTTATTTTACTAATTTTTAAGAGAAAAAATATTGATTTGACATTTTTATAGCAAAATTTAATGTAAAAAAAATTAAGTACACTAGAATTCAGTCCAACTGGTCCGGGCCGGTCCAAGATCGGAATTATTCTGTCCGATCTTTGGTCCAAGGTTTTTGGCGATTCCGATTCCGATCCTAACCGTTCCCGATCCGGTCCGGTCTTGGAACGACGAACACCCCTAGCGCTCTGTACCAAATTCGCGCTCTAGTTGCTTTGGGGGTTTTAGTTAAATTATGATGATACAGTCTCACACAAGTCTTTATATATTAGTATAATATTTTCTTAATACATCGTGGGTTAAGTCATGGGCCTGAGTTATAGTTTCCCTTGGAATTTTTCTTATACTAAAACTGTCATTATGATTCATGATCATCTTTGCTTCTTCAACTTGATTGGATACCTCTGTCAAAGGATCATTACTAGCAAATCAACTGTAATTTGATAAGGAGGTTTAAAACTCCTTGACAAATTTAATGGGAGAGTGAGAATGAGAGTAAAATTGAGAGTAAAGAGACTTTTACAATGGGAAGTATGAGTGAGGGGCAACAGGGGCCTTGGTCGGAGGGTAGGCCGTAAGAAGGACTGGTGTGAGCTAGATTGTAGGATTGGGAACATGGGCAGGAGCAAGGTTAGGAGTAAGGGTGTTCAAAACATAATCCTTGCCTGCAATCTCGATCCATCGCCTCGTTGACCCATGTCAAAATATATGGGTACATTTTTATTTTTTTATGGTCTAGTACTTGGCTAAAAAATTTTACATACTATTTCAGGGTACCAGGGACATCCGGTAAAATTTAAATATCTTTAGTTAATTTAAATATTAGATAATATTTTTCCACATATTTACTCCCAGTTCTTAATTGTCCATATATAACCATGTAATATTAATTATTAAATACGGAAAATTTTCATAATATTCAAGGGCTAAAATTTTAATCATTCCTTTTCAACCTCCAATTCTCAATTGTTCCTTCTGAGTTGCGACTCTTCCGTTTCAACCTCAAATTTTCAGTTGCGCTTACGACCACAACCCTATCTAGCAATAGGTCCAGTTGAATTTTTGAACTTGGTTTTTCATCGCGAATTTAATATGAAACTTTTATAATATCTCTCCACTAAATTGAAAATTTTAACACAGTGATTTTCTTCCAGTCGTTTCCGTCATTTCAGCATATGTTGTTAAGTTCATCCAAACTAGGGAATGGTGATGATGATTGTCAGACTTGTTACTCCTAGTGATCATTATATGCTGAATTATTTAATGATAAAAGATGATAATTATTTGTATAAAAAATGTCACGAGAATTCAATAATTAAACTACATTGCAATCATCGTAAACACGTTTTTCTTGCACTAATACAAATTTATGTAGCATAGTGAAATGATAATTATCTCAAAAATTTTAATTTTAAACAGGTCAACGGGTACCCTGTTACCCGACCCTAACTACTTGGGTACCCACATTACAAGTACCCAATTCTTCCAGACCGAGCCACATGCTGCATTTTCAATTACCCCACAAGTGAAGGTACACGCATTTGAATACCTTTATTTAGGGGAGGGCATTAGTAGGGGCAAAGGCTCCAGGGATAAAGAGGTTGTGGGAGTGGAGCTGGAACCAGAACTTTTTTAAGCATGCCCTATGGTGATTTTTGGATGATGTGGACACACTCCAAACAATAACATAACCAACTATTATGGGATATAGGTGGTGTGGGGGTGATATGGGTTTATGCCAACCACATGGTGAACACACTTTAAACACCAAGCTAAACTTTAGAGAAATTGGCTGCCACACCACTCATGGGGTCCACCTTTTAAGCTAGCCTTTTTTGTCCTCAACAAGGACACGTGTCACTTTCTGACTGGGACATGTGTTCCTCTTGTTCCCATCACTTTTTTTAAAAAAAAATTCAACCCAAGGACACACGTAACTATCTAATTGGGACACGTGTCCCAATGGCTAATAACCATTTTCTTTAAAAAAATCATCCAGAAAAACGTGTCACCATTGTTAATAAAAAATATCCCTACTTTTTCACACTTATTTTCTGTCGCATCATCTCGAATAAAATAACTAGTCAAAAGCAATGATGTCATTTTTAGCGGGATGGAGGAAGTATGATGGAGATGCCAAGACTAATACCACTTTAAATGAAGACATTCTACGACTTGATCAAACATTTAAGGGTTATGTTCGGGATCCTCTAAGTGACATGGCGGGACTCATGACTAGGTCAAGGACTAAGCTTAGAGCTACTACTTTAAATGCTTTGATTGATCACCTCTATGCTGAAAAATTGAAGGACTCATTATCGACATCCTGGATTTATTGTTCATGACTGTCGAAGAACTGAAGACATCATGAAGAGCACTATACTCTTTTTTACACTGGGTTATTAACGAGGTTGTGTGATCACTGTAAACTATTGTTAAATCAATACATTTTGGGTTTTGGACTGATAAGCTCGGCAAAGTGGGCTTTGAAGAGCTGAATTTTAAAATACAGTCAATTAGGGTTTAGAATATTTAGTTTTATTCTGATTAGATTTACATTTAGTAAGATTAGATAAGACAATATTCATCCAAGGTGTTTCTTGGAAGAATTCGAATATGTGTATCTATTTTAGGTATTTTAGTTATATATGGTTTTAGCTTCTTAAAGCTGTTATAAGTTGATTCAGTTTCCGTTTGTGATTAGGGGTTTGGCCAAGACCGATCCCTATAAATAGAGGGATATGGCCGAGACTCTCCTTACACTTTTATCAATCAAATATGCAACCTTTTGAGTTCATACTCTTTGCTTGTGAGCTATTTACATTGTTGCTTAATCCTGATGGTTAATTAAGTACCAATAACCTCATGATCTGATCCCACGAGCTAGTTAGAGAGCAAGTTGAGATTGAGAGCAACCCAAGGGATAAGTTCTTGAATTTCGTGCGACTTGGTGAGAGTTTGCAGATCCCTTCATTTGGTCAAAGACTTTAATTCTGCAATATAGAGTCTTCACAAGGAGATTCATATCAGTTGGCATCTGAGGGAAGAATCCCAGAGATATGTCCACCAATTCCATGGTTCTGGCAGTTCAGATGAATATTCTAATGCTGGTTCAGGAAGGCGATCACACCGAGGGTCTTCTAGAAGGCATTGCCACAGTAAACACCATTCCCGAAGGAGAGTGAGGACCAACTCGAGATTCGGTTCAAGTTCAGATTCTGCTCGAGACATCAAGGGATTGAAGTATGACATCCCTCGATTTGATGGTCATCACAATCCAGTGAAGTATCTTGATTGGGAGAAAGAAAAAGTCAAGGTGGCATAGTATTCCTTCACTCATTATGTGGGTGAATGGTGGAAAAATATAAGAGAGTCAAGACATCTATCCGGGAATAAACCTATCTCCACCCGGGAAAGATTGATATCCGAGCTTTGCCAATATCATGTTCCGCCCACTTACTTGATGGAACAAAATTCTTATCTGGGAACGTGAAGCATGGAAAACAAACAATTGATGAATACTGGTAAGATCTTGAGTTGACCCTGAGAAGGGTCGGGATGAAATAAGACAACACATTCATCAAAAATCAATTCACTGAAGGCTTGCGTGAGTACCTTCAAACACCATTCAAGCTTCACTAGCATATATAAATGGGAAATTTATTGGTGAAAGAAAGATTGGTGGAAAGCACCCTACGGCCAAAGACATGCTACAATTCGGATTTCCCAGTCAAAGATTAGGGTTTGACTCCGAAAACCCTAGCTCTGGCTGAGGTAGTAGCACGTCCGTGGGAGGTCGTGGGTCACTTTAGACATATTCAAATAAGAATTATAATTCCAGTGATGGAAGGACGACTCCATCCACTCAGCAGTCTTTTAAAATTCCAGATAAGTCCACTACTTCTTCATCAAATTCAGTTTCTGTTAACTCTCCTACTTGTTTTCATTGTGCAGAAAGAGGACATATTCATAGTAACTGTTCTTATAATCGAGTGTTAACCACAATTGAGGAAGGAGATGAAGAAGATAAATATGCCGAAATGCCACCATTGTATGAAAGTGGTGAAGAACAGGTACATGAAGAGATTATCATAAATGATCACGGTGAACAAGGTCCGGAAACACAAGGTAACTTCATGTCATTGAGACTTCTAAAATCTAAAATGGCTAAATCTGAGGCACAAAGAATGAATATTTTCTGTACTTGTTGCCTTGTGAAAGATAAAATTTTTTTACTGATTATTGATGGTGGCTTGTTCTAATACTGTGTCTAATTTTCTTGTTAAATCATTGTCTTTGCCTGTGACTACTCATCCATCACCATATAAACTTATTTGGTTAAATGGTAGTGGCAAAATTATGGTCAAGAAACAATGCATGATTAACTTTAAGATTGGAAAATATCATGATTCTATCTTATGTGATGTTATAACTATGGAAGCTAGTCATATTTTATTAGGGAGATCTTGGCAGTTTGATCGTAAATCTATGCATGGTGGTTACACTAATAAAATTACTGTGATTAAGGATAGCACAAGGTAACTTTGACTCCATTACCTTCACTGGAAGTCTGAGAGGCACGAAAACGCATGAAAGTCGATAAAGAGAAGTTTACGACTGATGTAAAAGTGGCCAAACAAAACCCTAGCCAGGGTTTGAGGGAGCTCAGCCACAAGGTGAAAATAGGAGGCAAAAACCTTTATATATATTACAAAAAATCAAGGGTGGCCGATCCAGGTAAGCCAAGTAAGTCCAAGAATGATTTTGATAAGTAAAATTTTATCTTCACATCTTAGTCCTTTGTCATCGATTTACATGATGAGACATGAGCTTCCTATTGATTCTGGTAGATCATTTTATACTTCGATTAGGGATGTGAATCGTGCTTTTGCTAATAATTCTTATGTGCTTATCATACATTTTAAAGAGTGTTATTTTCCAGTGATGATATTCCTATGCATGTTTCTCCACGGTTTGCTAAGATGTAACAGGAATTTGAGGACGTCTTTCCAGATGCCTTACCAGTGGGTTTACCTCCTTTGCGAGGTATTCAACACCAGATTGACTTGGTTCCGGGTTTGGTTATTCCAAATGGTCTGGCGTGTAAAGCAAACCTCGAGGAGATAAAGGAACTACAACGACAAGTCGAGGAATTACTTTAAAAAGGTTATGTGCAAGAATCTCTTAGTCCTTGTGTTGTGCCTGTCATTTTAGTTCCTAAGAAAGATAAAACTTGGCATATATGCATTTATTGTCATGCTAATAACAAGATTACCATTAAGTATCGCCATCTTATTCCTAGGTTAGCTGATATGCTTGAATATTTGCATAGATCTGTGATTTATACTAAAATTTATTTGACTAAGGGTTATCATCATATTCGAATAAATGAGGGGGATGAATGGAAAACTGCATTTTAGACTATTTTTGGGTTGTATGAATGGATTGTTATGTCTTTCGGTTTAACTAATGCACCTAGTACTTTTATGCGGTTGATGAATCATGTCTTGAGAAAGTTTATTGGTCAGTTTATTGTGGTCTATTTTGATGATATATTGATCTATTCTAAGTCGACTGATGAACATATTGAGCATGTTAAAATGGTTCTTGTTGCACTCCTTGAGTCTTATTTATATGAAAACATCAAGAAGTGCACATTTTGCGCTTTAGAAGTGGTGTTTCTCGGTTTTGTAGTCTCTAAGGAGGGCATAAAAGTTGACAAATCCAAAATTGAGGCTATCAAGACTTGGCCGAGACCTACCAATGGCAATCAGGTGTGGTCTTTTCATGGTTTAGCTAGGTTTTATAGATTGTTTTTGTGTGATTTCTCATCTATTTCCGTACTTCTAAATGAACTAGTTAGAAAGGATGTGAAATTTTTTTGGACTGACAGTCAAGAGAATGCATTTGATGAATTGAAAGTAAGATTATATAATGCTCATGTTCTTGCTTTACCTGATTTTAATGGTACTTTTGAGATTCATTGTGGGTGTTGGTATTGGTGCTGTTTTGATGTAAGAGAATTTAACATATAACTTAATTTAGTGAAAAGCTAAAGGGCGGTGCTCTAAACTATCATGTTTTTGATAAAGAATTTTATGCAATTGTTTGTGCATTAGATACTTGGCAACATTATTTATTGCATAAAGAATTTTTCATTCATAGTGATCATAGGTAGTTGAATCATTTGAAGAGTCAGATGAAGTTAAATAAGCGTCATGCTTAATGGTCTAGTTTCATTGAATCTTTTCCTTACATGAGGCATTACAAAAAAAAGTAAAGAAAATATTGTTGATGATGTTTTGTGTCGTAGACACGTTTTACTTACACGACTGGAATGCATTATGTTAGGGTTTTCATTCTTGCGAGATTTATATGCGACTGATCCTGATTTTTCATCTGTTTATACCGCATGTGAAAATGGTGCTTATGAGAATTTTTTTGGCATGATGGTTTCTTGTTTACGAATAATAGGTTATGTATTCCTTAGTGTTCTATCAATGAGTTACTTGTTAGAGAAGCTCATTCATGTGGTTTAATGAGACATTTTGGTGCATTTAAAACTTATATTTGTTTTGCGAGAACACTTTTATTGCTCGAAAATGACACTAGTTATTGGTAGGAATTGTCTTGATTGCTTTAAGGCTAAGTAAAAAACCAAGCCCCATGGTCTTTATACTCCATTACCCGTTCCTACACATCCTTGGGTTGATATCTCTATGGATTTTGTCCTTGGTTTACTATGATCTTTGTTAGATAATGATTCTATTTTTGTGGTTGTGGATAGATTTTTTAAAAAGGCACATTTTATTCCTCGTAGGAAGATAGATGATGCAAAACATGTTGTTGATCTATTTTTGATAGGTAGTTTGGCTACATGGGATACCTGCGTTCATTGTCTCTGATTGTGATGTTAAATTTTTATCCTACTTTTGGAATACCTTGTGGCGCAAGTTAGGGACAAAGTTATTTTCCACTGCGAGTCATCCTCAAAATGATGGACAAACAGAGGTTTCATATCGCACCCTAGGGGATCTCCTGCATACCCTAGTTCAGAAAAACTTGAATAATTGGGAAAAATGCATCCCGATAGTAGAGTTCGCTTATAATTGCACTATTCATTCTACGACTTCTTTATCTCCATTTGAAATTGTTCATAGTTTTCTACCTGTTGTCTACTTCCTTTGAATTTTAAACAGGTTAAAAACCTTGATGGAGAAAATAAAACTGATTTTGTGAAGAAAATACAAAAAAATGTGCGCATGAAAATCGAATGGGAAAATGCACATAATGCTGACAGAGCTAATCAGGAGAAAATTTTGATGAGGTTCTGGGAAGGAGATTATGTCTGGGTGCATCCACGCAAAGAGAGTTTTCCAAATGCTCAAAAATCTAAGTTGAGTCCACGTGGAGATGGTCCTTTTAAAGTGTTGGCATGTGTGAACGACAATGCTTACAAGATTGAGTTACCATATGATTGTGGTGTTAGTGAAACCTTCAATATTGTTGATTTATCTCCATTTACCTTTGAAGATGATTCAGTTTCGAGCACAAAACCTTCGACCACAGAGGGAATTATGGAGATGCCAAGACTACTACCACCATGAATGAAGACATTCCACGACTTGATCAAACATTTAAAGGTTATGTTCAGGATCTTCTAAGTGACATGGGGGGACCTATGATTAGGTTAAAGACTGAGCTTAGAGATGCTACTTTAAATGCTTTAATTGATTTCCTTTATGATGAATAATTGAAGAAGGAGTCATCATCGACATCTTGGATTTATTGTTCACGACTTTTGAAGAACGGAAGACATCATGAAGAACATCATACTCTTTTTTCCCACCATGTTTTTAATGAGGTAGTGTGACCACTATAAACTAATGTAAAATTAGTTCATTTTGGGTTTTGGACTGATAAGCTCAGCCATGTGAGCTTTGAAGAGCTGAATTTCAAAATAAAATCCGTTAGGGTTTAGAATATTTAGTTTTATTCTGATTAGAATTATATTTTTGGTAAGATTAGATAAGGAAATATTCATCCAAGGTGTGTCTTGGAAGAATTCGGCCATGTGTGTCCAGTGTAGATATTTTAGTTAGATATGGTTTTAGCTTCTTAAAGCTGTTATAAGTTGATTCAGTTTCCATTTGTGATTAGGGTTTTGGTTGAGATTGATCCCTATAAATAGAGGGATATGACAGAGAATCTCCTTACACTTTTATCAATCAAATATCCAACCTTTTGAGTTTATATTCTTTGCTTGCGAGCTATTTCCATTGTTGCTTAATCCCGAGGGTTAATTAAGTATCAATAACCTTGTGATATGATCCTGTGAGCTAGTTGGAGAGCAAGTCGAGATTGAGAGCAACCCAAGGGCTAGTTTCTTGAATTTCGTACAACTTATTATGGGTTTGCATATCTTTTCATTCGGTCAAATATTTTAATTCCACAATCCAGAGTTTTCGCAAGGAGATTCATATCAAAGTAGCATATTTAATTAGGAGAAACTACTTTTGTAGTATGATCCATAATACATGCTTAGATAAGGGTGACTACAAGAACAAGTGAGAGGTTGAAGAAAATGACACATTTTGCCATTGTGATGAAAGGAGGAGTAGTTTGGTTAAATGTGTGTGCGTCCACGCATTTATGAGTAATGGTTTGACATGTACTTTATAAGAAGAAAAAGTTTGGGAAAATCGTCTTTTCATACGCATATAGAAAGATGAGTTTAATTAGATAATTTGAAGTTAAGGGTTTATACTTTTAATAACTGTAAGTAAAAATTTGTATTAACTACCCCATCTGCCCCCCATCGTTTTAACATTTTACTTTTTGGGGTGTTCTTTTTATTTACTCCACAATGTGCTTTATTTCTATTTTGGAAAGATTCCATTCAATATCCTTCACTCATTAATATTATTTTCATTATTTAATTTAGGATAAACGACTTCAGGGGCCCTCTAACTATTGCGATTTGACCCTTTTGGCCCCCCAATTTTTTTTGATCACTTTCGTCCCTGAACTAACAAAAGTGTTGAATCAAAACCCTTCCGCTCGGTCTAAACGTTAACCTCAGTCAAAAGCCTCAATTTTGAGGGCAAATTGATAATTTCATATTTTTCCCTTTTCTTCTTTTTTTCCTTTTTCCCTTTCTTATCTTTTTCCCTTTTATCTTTGATATTCACATCTCTTTCCCTTTTCTTTTCTGATCCCACCACCGTCCACCCTTCCAAATCCACCACCGCCGAACCCTTCCGTCGTCCCACTACCGTCTACCTCCAATCCACCATCGTTAACCCTTTTGTCGCCCAACCACCATCCATCTCCAATCCCCCATCGTTAACCCTTCCATTGCCACACCATCTCCACCTTCTATCCGCCATCACCGACTCCATCACCCCAACAAACGTCCACCTCTAATTCAACATCGGCGTGCTGAGAATGCCAGAGTCCCTGCAGTGGCTCATCATGAAGGGTAAAATCAGAGAAGCAAAAAAATTTTTGGTGAAAACCTCTGACAGCGAAGAGGGGGCATAGGAAATGCTCGATAACATCACCAAGGCGGCATCAATGGCGGTCACTAGTGGCACTGGAGAGAATTGGCACGGGCAAGGGGTATGGAGAATTGGCATGGGCACGGGAAAGTGGCAAGAATTAACACGGGCGATAGAATCAGCGGAGGGGGATGCTCTGCCGGTGAAGGTGCCTCTGGCAGCATTGCCTTCCGTTGAGAGCACATTGCCCTATAGTTTGGAGGATTTATACAAGGACACCACTAAGAAGATGAAGATATCCCGAGATGCGATTGATGTCAATGGGACTAGGTGTGCCTCTTTCATATTGAGTGGATTTTTCACCGTTGTTGTGTGTGTTAGGATTTGAATTTTATTTATGGATGCTCCATTTTCTCGATGCATATGTTTGGTGAATTTACTTTGGTTTTGTCTAGAAGAGTTGTTGATTAAGCCTAAAATGGACTCTCATACTGTTTTGATGATATGGCGCGTGGAACTCATTTATGATAAATGGTGTTGGTGGTGTGGTGGAGAGGAGAATAGGTGGTAGCGGTGGCTGAGTTTGCTGAGAGAATAGATGGTGGTAATGGTGAGGTGGGGAGGAGAATAGATGGTGGTGGTGGTGTGGTGAGGAGGAGAATAGATGGTGGTGGTGGCAAGGTGGCTGAAATTAGAGGGTGGTGGTGGTGGCGAGGTGGCAAGATGGTGGAAATAGGGTTGTCATAGGTGGTGAGGTGGCGGCAGGTGGCGGAGAACGAAGAAGGAAAGGAGGAAGAAGGTGGCAGGATGAGCTAAAATTGAGAAAGAAAAATAGTGAATAATAAGGAGGAAATAAAATATTAAGGAAAATGAAAAAAAAAAGAGAAAGAAAAGGGAGAAAATAAGGAAAATGGAAAAGGGAAAAAAGAATTTGAAAAATCAGAAAAAGAAAAGAAAAATGAGTAATTACTATTTTGCCCTAAAAATTACCGTTATGGACCACAGTTAACGCTTTGACCGGACCGAAGGAGTACGATTCAACACTTTTGTTAGTTCAGGGATGAAAGTGAATGAAAAAAAATTTGGGGGGCCAAAAGGGTCAAACTGCAATAGCTGGAGGGCCCTGAAGTCGTTTGCCCTTTAATTTACTTTGATTCTTTTGTTTCATTTTCAAATGCACAATCAATTCTCTCTTAATACTTTTCCGAAATGCAGTTGTGAAGATATAAATGGAACATGGGGATTAAGTACTAGGAAACACATTTCAAACATTTTAATTTAGAGATTTATAATATTGATTTATGTTGTTCAAACTACAAACACTTTGAAAGCACGACCTCCAACATGCAAAGAACTAAAACTACAAACACATAGTTTGTACAGCAGATGGAGAACAATACATTAATTGGAATAGACTAAACTAAGGATCATCGTGAACGCAGTGATATTTCATCAAGCTGAAACATACCACTAATGTACAAATTCTTAACAATTTTCACACTTATTCAGTAACATAAATGATGCATTTCATACGACCGGCCAATCAATGGGCTCAAGCTCCTCAAACTGACCTGCAATAAAACTGTCATTGGGGGTTCCAGGGGTCAGTGCTCCGATGAGAAAAATGAATACATACCTTGTATTTATACTGTATGTATTAACTAACAATCTCCTTAATTATAGCCATCAATTACCCTATAAATATGGTAATTAGTGTAATACAATATCTCAGATGGAGCGTGATTATTATGGCCCAACATACCTCTTGGGCCTGACCTACATCAAGAGCCCCCAGAAAACTAGATCACTCTTATTCGAGACCCTGGAGCGACACACCGTGACCTGCGTAAAATATTGAAATTTCTTGGTGATTTTAGATCCTCGAGTCATCCTTAATCTAGACCATACGTTCCCAAGGGTATCTCGAGGATGTAATGATCCGGGATAAAATTTGTTCCATACATTTCCAGGTCTCGAAGGAGGGAATCTCATTTTCTCCTTAAATTCTTTTATCATGATTTCAAGAGACTTGCTTGTTCTGAAAATAAAAACCGCATGTGTTTGGAAACCACGCGTGATCCTATTCCCAAAGTGGCTTGCAGAGAGAATTTTAAAAGACGGTTGCTTCTTTTCATAACTTTTTAACTTCCCAATGCGGTTATTAATCATGCTGCCATTTAAACCTATTAAATGCTCATATTTTCTTCACTTTTCCATTTTCACTCATTTGCAGGAAATTTCACAAGGAAATTTATCTCGGAGCTATTTCTTTCCCCCCTTTTCATCAGCAATCTCATTCTCGTCGTCTTTCTTTCAGAAACAAGTAAGTTTTTCCCTCTTATCCTTATATTGCTCTGTTTCTTTCTTCCTTTTGAAATCATGACCGATTCCAACGAGGGTTCCACCAAGAGGGGGGTTTTCGGTGAGGTTACGGTGGGTGAGGAGCGAGTCTACTCACCCAAGAGAGTAAGCTCTAGTTCTGAACATAATTACTCTAGTGAGCCGCGATTTGATTCTGACGCGGGAGGGGATGTGCCAGAATATACTACCCTTAACCCCACATTTTTGCCCATCACAGATATACCTTCTGGGGGATACACTAAATTTTGGGCCTTGGGCATGGGAAAACCCTATGTGAGAAGGTTCCCTACCAGTGATAAAATTGGTTTTTATCCCCACTCGAGTCCTATTCTCGAGGTCAAAGAGGGGGAAGATGTGTCTCCTCAAAGAGAGAATTAACCCCTCAAAGGGAGGGAAGTGCCCCATGAGGCATTAGGAATATCTCTAGGAGAAGAGGTGCCCTGAAAGAAGAAAAGGGGGTTATCGAGAGGGGGAAAGGTTAAGACTTTTGTAAAAGAGCCCCCATCCTCGAGGGCAGAAAAGACTATCTCAAAGATTATAGGTTATATTCCCCTTGGTCAACGAATATCTCCGGATGTAGATTTCAAGCCTTTTTGAGAGAAAGATATCCCTCATAACCTTCTCGAGAAGAGATCATCCATTTCCCTTAGGCATTTATGTTGTGGCCTTACTTTTCTTCTTCCTCATTTATTCTCCAAACTTCTCAAGCAGTTCCAAGTGAGCCCCGCCCAAGTCCATCCCATTGTCTTGGTGATTATCATAATGTTCTTATCAAGATTCCATGAGTTTGGTATCGGGACAAGATATAAGTTGCTCTGTTCGTTGTTTATGTGTCCTATAGTGGAAAATATTTCGATAGGATTAGTACTTTCACTAGCCGAGAGATACACCACAAGGCTTTCACCATTCCTGGCAACTCGGGTGACTGGCAAATCTGGGGGAAGGGGATCATTTAATAGTATGACGCATCGAGTTCTCCCATTGAATTGGGATGTACAGGTTGAGTCTCCCGAGCCAGGGGAATACATTCTCCCTAAGGATATCGAGAAGGATAGATAGAAATTATTATCCAGTGCCCTTGATTACACTCCTTTTACCAACCCCAACCAGAGTATCAGCGGCTTTACCTAGTCGGCTGTAATCTATGAGAAGTATATTCTAAAGAATGGCAAGAAGAGGAAAAGAGGATTTGAGGACCCCCCCGAAGACTCGTCTCTCAATCCTCCTGGCAGTGGTTTTGAGCCCTCAAAAGCTTCCGAAGGTGTTTTAATGGAACCCTATTATTATTTTGTTCCTTTCTTTTGTCTTTCTTTATTAACATCATTTTTTAGCAGGTCTCGGAGGGGCTTTAAAAAGAAGAATATCCCAAAGAATGGCCTGAAGCAGGGTAAGAGCAATTCTAGGGGGGCCCTACCCCTTCCAACCAGACTTTCACCTCTCCAGTTGGTGGTGGAAGGAATATCTCGCCCTAGAGGGATGCTCAACCCCTCAACACTAGGAATGTCCGTCAAAGAATACAAAAAGGGGGCAGAGTGCTGGCATCTCCCACCAAGTTCTCCCCCAGATACACTTCTCGAATGCTGCAACAACTTCCTCCAGATCCTAACTGTAGATGCACAATCCCTCGCGACCATGGTCGCGAATCCTCAGGTTATTTCGTGAACTCCTTAAGGTTTTATTACAATACAATTATAAGTGCTTAACTATTGAATTGGTTATGTAGGCTTCCCAGCTTCTCAACCAAGCTACTTAAAATTTCTTCGCTTTTATTCAAGCTGTGACATCGGGTCATGGTAAGTTGCAAGGGCAGCAAAGCCAATAAGATGTCGAGATCTCCGAGCTGAAGAGAGTGCTCAAAGAGGAGATGAAGCTGCATGAGAAGTATAAGAAAGCGCTTGAAGATGAGAAGACAAAGATGATGAGAGTTGACTCCGTGAAGCAAAAAATCATTATGGAGAAAGATACCCACGAGAAAAGGGTTACGTATGCCGAGGACCTTATGGAAAAGGTCCAGCTTCTGGAGGCATTCAAGGACAAGCTGCTAAACTGTCATGAGCTGTTCAATTTCTTTGTTAGCCTTCTTGAAATTGCAAAGCAACTTGGTTGCAGTGACCTAGCCGAGGAAACCTTGAAGCCTCGACTCTCGTCGTCCTTGTCTGAGGAGGATGCTAAGTTGGTAGACAAGCTTGTCAAACCTGAGCTCGAGAAACTCCTAGACTAAAAGTGGGACAAGGCAGTCAAGTTTGGTTATCAGCAATTCGCCCTAATAGACTACATCAAGTCCAAGGGGTTATTTCTTACTGCCGGAAGAATTCGAGTGATTCCCCTTCCAAAGGTCACAGATGAGACCTCCGAGGAAAGAGCTCAACCTGAGCCAAATGTGGAAGAATAGATCACATCCACCTCGAAGGAGGATAACTCTAGGGTTCGTCCTTAATTTGTAAACTCAGGCAGTTTTTGGCCTCCTCGTGTAATCTCTTTATTTTAAATGACGAAGAACTTCTTGGGTTTCTTCAATTTCTCTCTCTTTATTTTTATTGTATTTCTCTTCCTCGTAGTTTAATTCATTGAAACGGCTCCTGGAAGGCACTTACCATAAGCTTTCGAGCACTAACCGAGAGTTGAATGAAACACATAAGCAACTGATGCAGGCGATGCAAGAAATTTCCACATGTAAGGAGGACAAACAAATCTTAAAAAATGAAATTAATTAGCTCGAAGAGGAACTAAAGTTGTGGCAGACTAAAGATCATACCGTTTTTAAGGAATTTGTTAAGGATTTCTTAGCCAAGGAGATCAATGGGACATATACCTTGGAGGTGGTAAAAGATCGTGATCCCGTAGATCAAAGCTATGAAAAGTTATTGCACCAACTAAATTTGAAGTTTGGGTCTCTAAAGGCGTGCGTTGCTAATGCGACTAGGCTACCGGTCGTGAAAGGGTGCCTAACTGCTTGTATGGGCAAAAATGACAAGTTAAGGTCACAAAGTGAAAACATCGCCAAATGATACCTGGTTTCCATGGGAAAATAACCTGTCTCAAAGAGGAGTTGCTAGCATAGAAAGTAGCTAGCGAAGACCCCTCCCTAGTAAGGGAATTTCCCACGAGGAACTTATCTGAAGGAGACGTTTCTCAGGTAGAGTCCCTTTTATCTGAGAATACCCAACTCGTTGGAGAGATTGAGGCTTGGAAATTCCAGGCCAAGGACCTTGAGGAGCGTATCACGGAGTTCGAGAAGAAGATTGTCGTTCATAAAGTAAGCCTTCGAGCCCACATGCTTTCTCATGGCATTCCCACCTTATAGTTCATTGACAATGATCAATTGCCAAAGTTTCTTCTCAAGGCCCCTTCTTATTGGATTAAGGAGGTCAACGTGTATGAGGATGGGACCCCTCGATAAAAGAAAGCTTTCGACCTTATTCTTGAATGGTTAAAGGAATTGCGATTAAAGGGCCCATCCCCTTCAGGCCATCGCAGGTCTTCTCGACCAAAGCCATCTCCCAAGATAGCTGATAAGAATCCCAAGTCCTTGAATCAGGCTGTTAAGATGTCTTCATGAAAACGTGGCCAAAACGAGGGGCTTTTTAAGAAGCAAGGTAGAACTATTGCACCGCTCAACCCCTTCAAGTATTCCGAGGAAGAGCAAATGAAGGATATTCAAAAAGTTACTGACATTAAGATGGAAGAACTTGAACTTTTGTAAACAAAGTTGAAGGGGTTAGCAACTTCCCCAACAGATCTTTTCGAGGAGGTGTTGAAGGGGTTAGCAACTTCCCCAACAGATCTTTACAGAGCAGTTAGTCAAGAAAGAGATTTTGACATGAGTAGTGTGGAAAAATAAAATGACACAAGATTACCAAGTGGGATTGCTGGATATCAATTTTGTAGAGACACAACATTTCTTCTAGTGCATCAATAAGTTCTCAGTTGTCAATAGACAAGTCTCCTGCAATGTGGCAATGTTTGTTATAGAAATTGTAACCTTCTTGCAAACAAATTTGGAGAAACATATTGATTGTAAATATAAACATGCTATCACAGGGGTGATGTTTCTGAAAGCAGTATCAGTTGTAATGCACTTTTTACTGGGTTGAACAGCTCTAGAGCGGCGAAGGGTATGTTACGTCTCCTCCACTCATAGTTAAGCACTCATAACCAAACTGAAATGACCATAGGGGATAGGAAATATTCCGGCTTAAAGGTTAGCATATGAGATTTTGTTAGCTCGAGTAGTACTTAATCGTCATTGAATAATGCTTCCCTGCATAAATAATGTACATTATATATTGTAATTATGTTTTTGAATACTTGTGCATTATGAGAATGGTAACAGATATTGATGGTAGAATTTACCTCCAGCCATAGGTAACTTCACCTCCTAGATAGTAGTCTACAACTTCCAATGCTTCCATAGGTGGAGTGTTCATGAACTCCGACAAAGTGATGCACAAACCACTGAAGAAAAGACCATTTGGATTAGCCGGTAGTGATACCTCTGCGGAACCTTCTGCGTTTGTGTGGTTGCTATTCATAGCAACATGGAGATCGGAAATTTGTGCAAGCGTAGTCGGGTGAGCTACTGTGCTGGCCCTCACTCCGACGGAATCTGGAAGAAGGGGACTACTCAAACCTTATGAGTTTTTTTTCAAATTCAACCTGGCTTCTAAGGTATCCCAGGTTGTTTATAAATTTGTCGATGCAGTCATTCACAAAGTGTGGTTCGGTAATATTCATGTAACTTGGTCAATCGGCCTTAGAATTTACCAGCCTAGAAATGTATTTGCTCTTCTGAACGTGGTACACCATGACCACATGAAGTTCGCAGGTGAGAACGGCAACCCTGCGTTCATTAACCTGCAAAAAAGACATAATGTTCATCTAAATAAAAACATGAGAAGATGGACTCGTTGTTGGAACATACACCTTTTTTAAGAATGTTTTCCCAAATTTACGTAGACAGTCATATAATAACTCCTTTGATGCGAATATAAGATCACATGAATCTTCCCAATATACTGACACTTGCTCTTATAATCTATCCACCGCTTTACTTACTACAAAAGAACCACAACTAATATGGAGTGCCAGTCCTAATTCAATAGATTCTATTGAACTTATTATTCCTCTAATATTTCCAATAAAGTAACACTTGCTCGTATAACATATCCACTGCTTTACGTACTATAAATGAACCACAACTAATAAAGAGTGTCAGTCATTAAATAGATTCTTTTCAACTTATTATTCCTCTAATTTTTCAAACAAACTAGCAATTGCTCCTATATTCTATCCACCGCTTTTTGTACTATAAAAGAACAAGAAGTAATGTAGAGTGCAAGACCTAATTAAATAGGTTTTATTCAACATACTATTCCTCTAATATTTCCAATAAACTAACACTTGCTTTTACAATCTATCCACCGCTTTGCATACTACAAAAGAACCACAACTAATATAGAGTACTAGTCCTAATTAAATAGATTTTCATCTTACTATTCCTCCAATATTCCCAATAAACTCACAATTGCTCCTATAATCTATCCACTGCTTTCTGTACTAGAATAGAACAAAAACTAGTAACATACTGATACTGGCAAATTTGTTTCAATTGACCTAACTTAATTGTGTACTGAATAAAACCCCATGTCAAACCCTAAGTTAAACTATAATAACCAAAACTTGTTGGAAAACATTACAACGATGTAGTTAAGGTGAAAAAATCCACTGAGATCGATGAAAGCGAAGATATTTTCATTTACGAAATTAAAAATGTTTATGGAAATGGGAATGATAGCGGAGTACTAACATCGGGGAACAGCTCAGCCAGTTGGCACTCATCGTGGTATGGTGAGGTGACTAAAAAGATATAACTTTTCCGCACTGCCGGTTAGAGCGCATGCGACTTACCCGGTGGCTGACCCTAGACATTGGTTAAATTTCTGAACCGGCGTTGAAATGGAGGTGAGAACAACCTAACATTTTGAGCGGCCAAGATGGACAAGGTATACCATGTGTGTGACTTCCATCTGCAACAGAATTTCCACGTTCCATCCCAGGGTTGATGATCGGATTTATCAAAGTCACATCGTCGACCCTTGTGTCATATGCCCATGGGTCCTGTGAGCCCGCTTTACTTGTGTTCATGATCTCTAAGTCCGTCCTCCGTAGTTATTTAATTATATTGCATGTGTAGAGCCGGTGAGAAGTTGGTGGTGCTGAGGTGACAAGTGTGTTTCTATCTTCTAGGGACGAAGTTTCAATTTGGGGGTTGTTCAAATTGGTGAGTGGATGCTTGGAATGTACTACACCATAATTATGTTAATATTAAAACTTAACCAATTTAAATCTATTAACTTATTTGTTTTCTCAAATACAATACCGCTATTACTTACAGAACTTATCTATTGTATGGTTTGTTTGGCACACTGCCACTTAAGTATTTTATTTTATCTGATTTTGTTACACGTTATGATTCACTTGTCATCTCTAACCAGATTATTTTGTACGTGAAAAATGATTTTTACACCCACAATGAAAATACCAGATTTATGATATTGTACCATATCAAAAATCTTCTTAATCATTTGTTACGGCTATAAATTGTTCTCTTATAGATACTGAGACCAGATGTCCTTAATATGTCAAATAATATTTCCATCTAAATGATGGCGACAATGTCTCATAATTTCGTGAACTTATTGGATAGCAATGTCTGAAAATAACATTCCTGGATTTGTAATTTCTTTGATGGATAACTGGACTCTATATTTATTATTAAAATCACCTCAATACCAATTAACTTAATATATGCCAAGTTAGTATTTTGAGATATTTTGTGCGAACTTTCTCACTGTTTCTGCTTAATAATAATTTAACCCACCAGCCCTTAATATTTAAAAAAAATGGAAAATATTAAAAATCATGAAGCTTCTTGAATAAGCTTTGTTTTGAGATAGATTTTCCTCGAAAATCCAACACCGCCACTTTCCTCTCTGATTATCCAACTGACAGTGATGGACTTGTCGGTCTGCAGCTCAACCACCTAGCCCCCACGCCATCGAGATTCCACTCGAGTCGCGCACCGATGCGATCTCCAACTCCTACTTTTTCATCTCCTTCTGCTAGTCCAACGCCCCCACCTCGCACTACCGACCATGAACTAAACCCCGATTCAATGAAAATAATCACCATTCCTGAGAAGCTTTAATCTTTTCAAGTTTAAAAAAATCATGTATCTTTATTAATTTTGGCCAAAGATGAGGGTTTACCGATGGGTGGATGCCGATTATGGTCGTTTTAGGGTTTACGGTTTACGATTTACGATTTTATGAGTGATGGGTGGATACCGATGGGTGACTCCTATGTTTACTGACTCTCTTATTTATGCTCTCTTGAAATCATATTGATGTTGTGGATGCCCTCAACATAACCTCTTGTGAGGTGGGGGCATTGGACTAGCGGAACCTAAGACCGTACGTGGAAGTGGGGTTGTCTACAGTAAAAAATCATTAGATTCTCCGACAGAGGGTGGGGGATAGTCATATCCATAGCCACGTGACTATCCCATCTAGGCGGACGTTGAGCCCGAAGAATAAGCATCATTAGGGATTTTGAGTGGCCCAAATGAATCAATGAGTGTGACTTAAATCTAGGTTTGCTTAATCTCATTCTCTCCGTAAAAATCTAACCAAGTTCTAGTTTGGAAATGGGTAGTAAAATGTTGCATTTTTTATAATATTCTGATAGGCGAAATAAATAAAAGTTGATGCGAGTGACTCTATGTACACAACTTAAATTACAGCCTAATCATTCCACATCGTTCGAGAAAGATGTTTTACCGTTGATATGTTTTGCTACGTATAATTACGGCAAAAAATTTTACTTTCTAGGAACTACTCGCTACATAGATATCTATTTAAATATGCTGCCAAACTTAGATAGAGAATAGTGTCATAAAGTAAGTGGGTAATATAAGATGTGGCAGTGGGAGTATAACTTATCGCAATATATTTGTTGTTGAATTTAGGGGGGGGGGGACCTACGTGCCATTTGTACTATTACACTAATGCGACGGATTAAATAGATTTAAAATGGCCATCAATGCAAAATACGAGAAGCTCACGTCGTTATATTGGCCAAAATGATAAAAATCCAATTTACGCATGCCCAACTTTAATTATAGATTATATTTTATGATAATCAAATAAGGACTATGTAATACTCCATCGTCCCAACTATTGTTGCACTTGTCACTATTCAAACAGTCGAATTTGTCACTTAATTAAATTTAATTTCAAATCATGCATAAAATAATATATTATCATATGTGATATCAGAAGAACTGTGGTCATTCTGAAAATGTAAAAATTGAGGGAAATAGATTTGACGGAGGACTTATGTTTCAAGTGTGACTAAAAAAAATATCTTTAGGTTCTTTGTACCCTATTATTAATATAATATAATTTGACTTTCACCTTATCCTTATTTCTATTATTAATATAATTCGGGCACAACCATGACCAACAATCACTAATTTAGTGATTTATGTGTTTACCTTTTTATTTAATATTTAAAACGTTCCAAAACACATTAGAAAGGAAGGTCAAATTAAATTACATTCCATACTTTACTAACAAAGTGATGGAACTTTATCCTAACCAAAAAATGGCGGGAATTCATGTTGTCTACAAATGAAACAAGTTTGTGTTAACCTAGAACTCCCACCACTAACGTTGTGCAGGTACAAGTGGGTATATCAATTAACCTAGATCTTGATCCCGTACCATGAAAATATACAATATTGAATCCACCCATGATCTCTTCAGCCTCAGAATCTATTGCTGTGGAAAGCTTCATAAGACCAGTTGTTCACCGTCCAAGAAGCCATGCCATGGGTGTGTTTGGGGAGACAGTCCGACGAGTATGTCCAGAAAATGTTTGGTGAAGACAGTAAAAAACACTTTCAAGGTGAGAAGGAGCAGTGCCATCAAGAAGAACACTCCCAGTAGGGTTCATTTGTCAAGCTCAAATGCCCAATCATGTCCCATCATTAAAATTATCAACGTTGAAGTTGCATCCCCTACTGATGTGGAAATGGTCCTTGCAACCGACCTCCCGGTCTTTGTACCAGTAGTGCCTCCTTCTCCTCTACCTCAAGCTCATGTTCCTATGCCTACTCCTCCTCATGTTTAGGGCAACCACGTTCATGAACTCATCCAGTTTCGTGTGCTGATAAGGGAATTGCTTGCAAGGTTCAAAGAGCCTTGGCTGACCGCCATCATGGCTGGCATAAAGTCACCGGTACCAACATCAATGAAGATTTACGAGGAGGAGCTGCACGCAATCTGGGTTGCCAATGGTCAGTTTGACAGCATCCCTGATGCAACTGCCGGAAACTTGCTCATTTCAATTGCTTCTCCAGATGTTACTATTGTCCGGTTTGATAGTTTCGATGATCCGACATTGATTCCGCCATAACAAGGGAGGTACCACTCATCCAGATAGTCAATTGAATGATCGAAGTGTGTTTTTGGCAACTCGGTATTACAACTTTCTTTTGTGCATTTCAAACGACTAACCGTGGTTACACGGGCATCAACCTAAGTATTATTTTGATGTCCGTCATTAGTTTGTATTAACATCTAATGTCTTATGTGAATTAGTGTTGGTATCGAAGTCCTGTTTGCGTCGACAACGATCTTTTATCTCCATTCATCAAAGTTGTTTTTTGTTGAGCCCAGTCAGTAAACTCTATGTTATGTCTATTAAGACATGGATATTTCATTCTGTATGTTTGTTGGTCTGGTATTCCATTCCTGCATTTGGTCAATAAACTATTTGGCCAATGAATTATTTGACACCGAGTGGTAAACAATCAAAAACAAATTAAAATAAAACTAACAAACCAAATTAAGATAAAACGACATCCATAAAACTAAGGAAATAATATTCATTACCATCGCATACACTGAACATCAAAGAAATGGAAGTTGAACTACGTACTAGTTCAAATAGCTAATACAAAATTGACAACAACACTACTATACAACAAGATTAGGTTTCCATACTCCAACATTTTACTAAAAGAAATTCGACAGGAACACAAGAGGACACCACATAGGGCCTCTACGCAGCCCTACTTTGAAAGATTGGTTAGAGCTTGGTGGGTTCAAGTCGTGAGCAGAACCGGACCCAATTAACTCTTGCTCACTAAATACATACAAAGCCCTAGCAAATTAACCCCAAACATTATCAAATTGAGGGCAATGAAAGTTGAAACACCCGCCCTGCAGTTGCAAATGCCACCATCCCCGTGATTGGGATTTGCAGCTTTGCATGCCATAACCTCGGGAACGCTTTCATGGCACCTTCTCTTGATGCCTGCCCCATTCTCAACCCTAACCCACTTCTGCCAGCCATGGAATGGGCAGCCATGGTATAGCTTCCCTGGGGGGTTCGTGGTCTTTGGAACACAAACCCAGGTTTCGACCTGACAGACCTGGCAGAACACGAGGTCTAGATTTTTGCGATCCACGCTCCCAATTGAATATTGCATTTCTTCCGCCTGAGATGGGCCGAGAAACAAAGCAAGTTTTCTAACAAATTACTTTTCTAGTGTTGGCAAATAATTGAAACCCAATTCACCATACTTCAGATTATATACCTTATCTTGGGATTGATACGGTCTTTGAAGATTAGCATTTAGATCCGGATAGAAAGAACAGAGGTAGCGAATGTGTGTGTGAAAACATCCGGTTGGGGCTTCTCCCTAATATACTAGATTAGATGGGTCCACTATCTGGTTGGGGCTTGTAACAGAACTATTTTAGCATCCCAGTTTCTCCCACGTTTACGTTACAAGACAACACTCGAGTATATACTATGATATTCATGAATTATTGATAATATTAATAACATGAATTTAAAAGTAAGATCATTACTTTTTGAACATGTGAGGCTATTGTAGAACTAGTGAAGGCCGTTAAATTACATGACTATTATGAAATTTTGTTTTATCAAATTATCTTAATTATTGCTACTATGTTCCAACACATCCTTTTAGGCAGCTGAACATATGTTCCAACATGGAACATTTTTCTTTTCCACATCCGTTCACAACTTGCCAATTAAATAATTAATGCAAACCACTTGACTTAACAAAAATTGAATCTCGGAATATTTTAAATCTTATAATAATGTCGTTGTTAACTAAAATAAGCTAGGAATTACAACGCCACAAATTCAGAACATAAATGTTTGGTCTTCTCCAACACTAGATTCCAGGCAAATAAGCCAGCACAGTAGATTTTTACAGAAAACAATTACTAATACAAATACGACAATAAAAAAATGAATCATTAGTGATCCAAGCCCTAAATTAGGACATCAACACTAACTAGATGGAATCTGGGGTGAGCTTATCTCCAATGGTGGTCTTTATCGGCGATGGAGTCTCCATGCATAGTTTCTTCCTTTCCCTTCCCTTTGTGGCCGCTATATTGCTACCAGATATCTCCCCATTGTAGGTGTCCGTAAGCACCTCCAGAGGCGGATAGCTAACGAGGAACTGTTTCAGATTGAATCTACTACCATTACAAATGATCCTCCGGAACAGTTCCCCGATCTCTTCCTTCAATCCGTAATATCACGTACTCATCCCTTCGAACAAAGTTCTCAAAGCATTTGTGAGATCTCGGCGTACAGTGGATTATCATTGTCTGGAGATTTGCGCTTTCGGCACACAACGCCTAGTATTCCCGCCATTAAATATCTTGAAAAAATTGAAACCAAGTAAAAGAAGGCTCATACATTCACACAATTCAAAACTAAAAGGTTCGGTTGGAAACAACATATACTCTTTTCGTCCCATAATTATTGGCATGTTTACCTTTTCACGGTCCTCAATGATCATGTTTGACCATTATTATCTCTAGCTACGTATAATATTTTTGCATATAAAATTGATATTTAGAAAATAGATATTAAGATGAATCTCACAATATCTCACATGGTATTTTTATTATACACATATTAATTTATATTTAACGTCAAAGTTTACCAAGTTTGACTTTGAAAAGTAAATAGGCCAATAATATTGGGGAGAATGGAGTATTGACTTAACCATAACAAAATCTGGTGTGGAATTTGTATTATTACCGCAATTTGTTACTTAAATCATGTACCATAGTGACAATGTCGGTATATTATCCCAAGTATCCTATAATAGATATTGTTTGCTTTCTGTCTGTCAACCATGGGTATTGATTGTCATTTTGACATCCTGCTTTACAAAAACGACATCGTTTTGAATCCACACTTTTTTCCTCTATTTTGAATCGCAAACTTCCTTCGTTTATTTTTCAATCGTTTCTTCAGTGAAATTCGGTTCAATGCAGAATTCCATGAAACAGGGCTGATATTTTTTAATTCGGTGAGAGGGTGAGGTTTTCCTGTCGTTGTCAATGGGTAAGATGGCTAGGGCCGGCGTGATCAAGCCATTTGTGGAAACCATAACCTCACCGGATGCGCAGCTCAAGGAGTATGGCGTCACGACAATACTAAACCTATCGCTCTGTGAAGAGAACAAAGAAACCATCGCTTCTGCTGACGCTATAAGGTCATTGATAAAGGCATTGAGATCAGGCACGACGATCGCTTCTGCCCCTTCAAATCTCATCACTTGTAATCGTAAGTGTTTTTGCTATGTAAATTTTGTTGTTTTGTGTAAAAGCTTGGATTTTTAGTGTAATGAAAATGCTTGATGTGTGTACTAGCATATGTGGTATTGTAATCAATGTTTTGTAATTGATTAATTTGATGTTGCTTATATTTGCTGAAGAAAATTTGATTTCAATCGTGTTCTTGCATTTGTTTAAAGATGCTAACAATCCTGAATTGGATTTTTGGGTTCCATTTTTGCAGATTGGGTTTTAGCTTGCAGATAGAATTTCTCTGTTTTTGGTGTTGGATTTCGACTGCGAAGTTCGCCTGGCGACAAGGGACTCTAGGAATATCATATCTTTACATCAGAATATGAGCTTTCCAGTTGAGAATATCCCTAGAGAAAACAGATCAAGAAACAATAGAAGAAACCTTGTCCAGAGTGCCCGACGCAAGTGGGTTCCTGGAAATGGAGACTCGTTTGCAGTTTTACGCACTCTAGAGATTTCCAAAAGGAAAATTAGGTGTTCAATTTTTGTGTTTGTGTTTATACTATGTACTTGCATTGTGGAATTTAACTGCTTCTGTTAATTTTTCTGCTGTCGAAGTTGCTTTAGTTTTCTGACAATTACGAATTTTAAGCTGGCTAGAAAGGTCTTCCGACACACATTGAGGTATTGTTGAGTATTTGCATACCATGCTTAGTCTTAATACCAAAGAAATAACTATTCTCACACATAATAAAGATACAAGAACATACTTATCCGTGCTGATAAGTGAATCACTCAAATATGATATACCATTTGAGCTCAAGTCCAGATAGAAGAAAACCCCTCAAATATCAAGGCATAAATTGACAAAATAAAGTAGATATACTTTGTTGATTGTGAAATTAGACTGGCACATTCTGGCCCACAAAACTCCTCATGTTAGTACATAGATAATCCCTCCTTGAAACAATATTCCCCCATTAACAAAAACTCTATGGTCTAAATTCAAAGAAGTTATGTAAATGGAATATCACATTCTCCACAACAAAACAAATAGAAGAAGGGCAATAATTGTACAACATTTCAATGGCAACGAAACAGTGAATAATAAGAAATGTCGATATAAGATGTAGCAGAATAAATGCTGAGGAATAATACCGATACCAGCACAAAGTTAAACAACCGGCATAATTCCATTCTAAATTCCAGATGCAGAATCAGCCAGTTAGATGCCCAAGAACCAAAGTGGGCGATAGCAGTGGAGGAGAGATGCAGATATCTGGTACTCGAAATAGGCAGGGGTGGTATCAATGCAGTGCATGTGTTTTGCCCAATGACAAAGGAGAAGAGAGGTGTGTTGAGGGCAATAGCTGACAGATGGAAGCTTACGGTAAATGCAGCTAGGTGGGAGCCAAAAAGGCTTGTCATTCTTCACGCAACACCCGAGTGGACATGGTGGTGTTGTAGTTACTCATTGTGAGATGAAAGAATCAAGGTAGGAAAAGAGGAGAAGGTTTTGGAAGGAACTCTTGTTTTGCAAAAATGAAAGCTTAGTCTTGAAAGAGCAAGAATACAATACATATAGATAAGAATAGTGAATGACTAAACTACCCTTAAGCTAAACTAATGTAATTACATATATGTTAACACTCATAACATGGGATCATCGACGACATCAAATTCCAGTGGTGCTTGGGGCAGGGAAAATTCATGGAACAAAGCAGTAATGCATGAACCCAATGGGCGGAGGACTTCTTGGGGCAGCGAAGAATGGACTGTTACTGGCGTTGATTTGAAGCCATCTACTGAAAAGGGAACTGGAGCTCCAATCCCTGCAGCAAACAGGTGGATCATTCTTGACTCGGAAAGCAGCTTAAGTTTTCCCGCAACTTCTTTGCATGATGAAGATTCTGGTAGCAAACCAACAATTGTAGTGGCGTCGAGTAGCTCAGTGTTGCCTAAGAAACAACAAGAAGGAGTTGGGGATGAGGATGTAGCGGATGATTGGGAGAAGGCGCTCAACTGAAGAGAGTTGGGGTTTGAGGTAGTCAGCATGTTAAGTCCATAAGCTAGAATCTAACATAGCTGCTCTTGGAGAGGTAATTTTTAGCTTTGTTTCTCGGATGGTTCTGTTATTATTTTGGCTGGAATACGCAACCTTTTGGGATGTTTCATTTTTTTTTTCGTGGGAGGGACTGGAATCTAGGGAGCAACCACCATCTGTGTAAATGAATGGATAGATACAGTAGTTAGTTTTCTGTGATTAACAATTATGAGTTGCATGCCATTTCCTTGACATTTAGGCGTTTGGTTCTTGTTGTCTTTTAAACTCTGTGTTGGAAACTAAGTTATTAAAATGTGGTAAAAAAAATCAAAGTTTGAAGTATGTACTCTATTAGAATTGAGTTCTCTTCGAAAGCCCATGTCGAACCTGTTTTTGGTTTGCCTTTTGAATCCCAGCAAGTCTTATCCTTCTCTTACAGTTTTTCTCTGCTATAAAATTAGATAGCTAACCTATTTTTGAATGGGGATTTACTATATAAGGACTTCAAATTTGAGATAAGATTTTTGGTCAGCATTGATGTTTGCCCAAATACGATTCTGGACCAGGTTTTGGACCAGGGTATTTGTTCGATAGTTAGATTAGTTGTGAAAATTCCAGACATGAACCATTGTTGTAAAGGAAATATTGACTCGATTGTGTTGGACCTATTCCAACACAAGATATATGAAAAACTTAGGATGACCTCATTTCACCATTGTTCAATTCGATCGATTTAACCGTCGTCTTCGTTGCTCTCCATTGCTTAAATATTTGTGATTACCAACAACAAGCTCTACCGTTGTAAAACAGATAAAATTCTTCAATTCAAAACAAGGAAACTAACAACGGAAATAGGCATACACCGTTGGTGAAGAAAGGATGTACACGGTGACAATAATTGCAAAAGTAATATTCGTGAGAGGCAGCTGGGAAGTTGATCAGAAAATCAGGAATTGATCAGAGAACACGTTTAACGTCGGAGAAGTAATATTTCTGTTATATTGCATTTAAGCCCTTAAACTTCCATAATCTTCTTAAATAAGACCCCAAAATAAAAGCAAAATTGTTTTGGCCTCACATTCAACAATAGAATCTGTAAGTTGCACTTTAAATCCCGGTCTCACTATGAGACGGTCTTCTACAAGATTTTGTCTAGAATAAACAATGTATTTATTTATGTAGGGATAAAGCAAAAAATGACACTAAGTTTTTCTGAAAGATCCAAAACAATCTCGTATTCCTCGAATGTGCTGAAAAATCCTAAGTATTCATTGAATGTTACCATTATATCCACATGACGCCAAAATTAATGCCAAAATTGCAAGGTGATTTTTGACACTCAAAATTGTTTCGCCATTTCTAAAAATATATGGGATTAGTTTCACACATCTCTCTTAGTTTTTTTAGTGTTTAAAAAGTATATTCCGAACGTTGTTTGCAAAAATCAGTTTAGTATTTAATCAAAAGTCATGCTATGGATCGATAGTGCTTAGTACATGAGTATCACTATCATTTCACTAGCAAAAATTTGTTGCACATATCCTAATCAATGTGTTTTTTAAAATTTTAATGGACATATATACCAATGTGGAGTGATTTTTATCGAGCATAAAATCGCAGTCATCTTTACTAGCATTTGTGTATTGTAATCAATGTTTTGTGACTGATTAATTTGACGTTGCTTATATTTACTGAAGAAAATATGATTTCAATAGTGTTCTTGCATTTTTTTTTAAATTTTGTTTTTAGTTCAGATATGTGTTATAATCAATTGGGATTTAAGTAGGTTCAATGAAAGCCTGCCATTTTTCTACATCATTTTACTGATTCTTGTTTTTATATGTCCGAGGTATTGTTTCAATGGTATGCGCTTGATTTGAGGTTTCTTAAATTGTTGTTAATACCTGACAGAACTATAATACTTTGTGCTAATGTGCAAAAGCTGACTCTAATAGTTTAATTGTGGACAAAGAGAGTAACTATAATGGTGATATCTTGATAGCTGGTATGAAATGATTTGCTTGTATTCCTTTCTATTTGCTTATAGTCTAAAAGCTGGTGCTCCAGGTTTTGAAAGACACTTCTCTGGAATGAAACTTTTTAAGTTGTTGGTTTTGAATGTGCAGATGTGCAGATTTTCCCACTTAATACAATGGTTGAAAGTATGTTTGGATGAATGATGAATCTCAAATAGTAGAGAGTAATGATGCTGCTGCTATCCAATTTGGATAGTTTTCTGTTAATTTTATGACACTCGACTTTATGTTGTTTTATGGAAGATCATGGTAGCAATGTTTGTTGCAACGGTGCAGACAAGATTTTGTGCTTGTATGGGCTTCCTAATGTAGAAGGGGAAGTAAACTTGTCTGTGAGGAGGTACCTCCAGAGCTCCAAGAGCCTACATTTGTCAATTTTACTAGGGATGGAATGCAAGAGAAGGATTGGTTGTCACTGGTGGTTGTTCGATGTTCGCAGTGACTCATGGATTCTTTCTGTTGCATTTAATTTTGGTGCTCGCTTTAGGTTTAGTAGAATGACAGGTAAGAATCTTTCTTTGTTGTAAGTTCCGACTGAGAACTTGATGTTATAATATTTCTCTTATTTTGGTAAGCATCCATGTAAGTAGTCATGTTACGTTTTGATAGACATATTCAAGAAGCCAAGAATCTTTCAACATGTATTCCGTGATTTTAGTAACTGATGACCAAAAACTATTTAGTATCGGGCCATTTTCAAAGCCTCTTCCCCTCTCTCTCTCTCTCTCTCTCTCTCTCTCTTTCTCTCTCTCTCCCTTTAACGCCATTAATGTTTTCATGGAAAACTTAAGACGACATTGGTCATGGTAAATTAGATTTATACTCATACTTGTGTGATGGTGCACATAGATCTAAAGCCTCTTCCCATCTTAAATTGACCAGAGAAGACACATCTAACCAAGTCATGTCTTGTAAATATGGGGTCTTCAGATGATTATTTGATGGATGCATGATGAGGCTTTTAAAGAGAATTAATAACCTACCTACTGTATGTGAAAACATCCAAAGGAGGTGGCTGTTGTTGCACACAATAACGACAACAAAAACAAACCAAGTCTTAAGATGGTAGGTGACTCGGAAATATATTATGCTTGTCATTATACTTTTGTTTATGAGTATGATTTTTATAATATTTTGGCACCACAACAACTTGAACCTCAACCCAGAGTTGTGAAGATGCCTCCACTTTAGGAATAAGACGGACCGGTGGGGAGGGGATGAGAAAAAGGAAGAAGAAGAATATGCAGAGCAACACTTTGTGGAGCATGTGGAGATAAGTTTTGGACTTGCTGTCACATATGTAAGAATTGGATCAATGGAAATTGCGTGATGATTACACCAGCAAAAGCTGAGCACATTAAGCAATACAACTACAAGTGCTCGAGCTGTAATTCCTAGAGGATAAGAGTTTAAACAATGGTTGTGGGATTGATTAGATCTTTTATATCCCCACTAAGATCATATTATTGCTCAGCATTTTTGTTTCGAAGGTAAGAGAGAAGGAAAATAAGGATTTATGATATTATTGACATTTCATGTTTTTCACAGGGGTAAAATCATCTTTTCATTAAATTCTGGCCTAAAATTATAGGAATGAGTATAATTATACTTACACTTATTATCTAGGGTTATATTTGTATTTTCAATTATCAAAAGGTTATATTTCCTCTTATGTGAATTGTGTATGGTTATATATGCACTTTTCTCTTGAATTTTTTATGATTTATATTGTTGTCTTTAGATGGCTAAACTGTAAAATAAATTTAAATATAAGATAAAGAAAGTATATACAAATTATTTCCTAATTTTCTAATCAAAAACATCGCGCAACGCGCGATGGGACCCTGCTAGTTTTTAAAAACCATTGACCGTACCGAATACTAGGAAAACCAACATATCTGTATATAAAATATTTGGTTGGTATAGATATGGTATGATAAAATAGCACTAAATGTAAAATACGAAGATTTTTTTGTTGTAGTACAATAAAATTTGTTTTCAAAAATTTAATAATTGCAAAAGTGTGATATAAGAACAACAAAAACTATAATTGTTCAGAACAATAACGTATGATATTTTTTATTTATAATAATAAAGAACAATAACATCGCATTAAAAACTGTAGTTTAGTAGGTTAGTAGAAGTATATAGAAAATTATAACTTCCTTTTTTTAAATTTAATACTCCATCTGTCCCAGCTCTATTTGCAAATTTTGACATTTTCAAATTAATCAATTATATTTTGACCATTAATATCTATAATTGGACAAATTTAAAAAATTATGAAGGAATAATATTATAAAAATAGATGTTAATACGACTCTATTGATATCGCACATGATAATATATTATGCTATATATTACTTAAAATTTACTTTTCTAAGTTAGAAAGTTTGACTAAATGAATAGTGCGCAGTGAAAATGGTACATGGTACAGTATCATGTGTGATCTTGTACGAATCGTCGTAACATCAAATTTGACTATAACAACTTCTCATTATTTTTTATATGAGCACAAGTAAAGATATGAAAGGGTGAAAATAATTTTGGTCAACTTGCAAAAGTCAACATGTTCAAATATATGTTGGAAACTTGAACAGAGGGAGTAGTAACAAAGTAGTTTCATTCAAATAATTTATGTCTTGACCTAAACTACAGTTCAGTTATGTTCAATAAAAGTGTCACAAGCTTTAAAAAAAAGGTCACAAGTTGTTCGCACGTTGAGTACTCTCAAAAGCCGGACCCTACCTAACCTAGTCTTGAAATTGAAAAGACACTGCCTTGCCCAAGCTTGCAGAAGCCTCCTCGAACAAAGTGATCCTTGTGAAGCCCCATTTTCATTTCTTGGAATCCCACCATTCCACACTTTCTCTTCCACAACACAAATCCATTCAAAACAGGGGGACCAAAAATGAATTAAAAATTACCATTGACAAAACAGCAGTTGTAGAAGGACTTTGAGTAAGCTTAAGATAGATCTACTTGTTAAAAATATGTAGAAGAAAGTTGAAGGAAGGTCACAGATCATGAAAACCCAATTTTTGAAAAGAAACAATTACTAATTTGTAACAAATAAAGTGGCATAGTTCAACTTCTTAGAATTACTGGATACACAAACAAACAGACAAAGGCCAAAGTTCGACTACTTCAAATTAAATGATACACAAAGAACTTGAGTTCGACTACAGCATGGTTCTTGAGTCCTTGCCCTCAAAATTGTCCTTCCCGCTCACACCTCTCGATCTCCATCTTCAAATGCATGAAATCATTTGTGTCATGGTCGTAATCCAAGTGATAATCACAATACCGGTTTGTTGCTCTCCAAGCCAACACTGAGTTATGCAAATTCTGCAAAGGTGGGGGTTGTCAAAATAACCCTCAATGTATACTTAAGATCTGTGCGGGGGTTCTTCTTCCAAGTGTTGGTGGCAATGGAGTGTTTCTCTCGAATGGTGGTCTTATGGGCTCTACTGGCCTTTTCCCTATAGGTTCTACATTTCTTCCCATTTTTTCAGCAAGTCTATCTCTTTTCTTTCTGGTTGCTTCCTCTACCCTAGAGTACTGCTCTACAACCTCCTGAAGTTTTTTGCAAAGTCTTAGGGGTATTAGTACCCAGCTTCTTGTATAATTTCAGGTCCTGCATCCCCAGCAGGCACCCCTAGATCACTTTGTTCTCCGTTTTCTTTTTCACTCCCAATCTCTCGTCCACATATCGATGATAGAAAGCCTCTGTGCTCTCCCATGTCCTTTGCTTCGTCTGATAGAGCTCTAATAGATTTTTTGTGAACTTTTTTTTACGCATACTGGCTCAATAATGCTCCACTGAAGTCTCGGTAAGATTGGAGCGAGCCTCTTGGCAACTTATTGAACCACTCTTATGCTTTTCCTTGCAGGTAACTTCCTAACAGCTTACATGTCAACTTCTCATCCAAATCCCTCAAACTCATCAATCACAAGAACGTCTGGATAAATTCTAGAGGATCGATCTTACCACTATATGTGGAGAGTCCTTCTGGAGGTATTACTTATGTTGGCCATTGAACCCCCGTAATCACAGAGTTGAAAGAGGACCCTACAGCTTGGCCCAAGGGCCTGATCAACCTATCCAACTCCCTTTTTAGGGATTCACTTGCATTCAAAAGGGGATCCTATTGCCCCCCTGTCAGGTTTAGCCCCCCTATCGTGACCTCCCAGCAGTGGTAGATAAGGTGGTTAAGCCTCCCCGTACCCAGGGTTTGTCCAAGGTTGTCCTAAACTCGGGTATGTTGGTGGTTGTGGTAGCTGGCCATAGGGATTGTAAGGTCCCTGACTAATCATCATTCCTTGAATTACAATACTTCCATGTCCTTGAATGCTAAAAGAAACCATCATCCCATATACCCTCCATGTCCCAGGCATGTCGAGGGCAGGAGCGGATGGGGCTAGTGGGGGTAAGGTATATACTGATCCTTGTGAATAACCTGGAATGGAGGTTGAGGCCTAGCTTGTAATGGCTCTCCAGCATATGTGTGATAAGGGTAGGCTATCACATGTTGAGAAGCACATCCCATAGTTATTCCTACAGGTGAGGTTGGCAGTACCCCATGCGTGACTTTGCCATCCCTCAGAGGAGAAGTAACTTAATAACCTGCCAAAGCCAGGACCTAAGCTGCCCGCTCTGCATCTTGGTTTGGGGTTGCCCTCCCAGCGTTCAGATTGCTTTGCATGTGTTGGCCATAGGCTTCCATATAAGAATCTCCTGAAACATCCGTAAACCTTTTGTCCCTCGGGTCAGCTGCCCCCTTGAGCAAGGGCTCGAGGTTTCTCAATTCCTGCTCTCCAATCACTTCCAATCGCCTCGAGGACCCTAACATCAATCCGAACCCGACATGTACACGAACCCAACATCAATCTGAACCCAATCTAACCCAAACCAGATTCAAACCGAACTCGATCCAACTCAATAAATCAACTGTATTACCCTACGTGTAATCAACCCAAAACAGATGTAGTTATAAAAACTTAATTAACATTTATTATGGAACCAAGTCAACTTGATTATGAGTCAAACTAAAAATTTATTCAGACATACTTTTTAGAAAGAAAAAAAGGGGTTTTTATATATTATGAGTTTATATATATGATTACAAGTACGTAAAGTCAACTCATAACGAATCTGAATACACAAGGTTAAGTTAAAAATGCTCACGAAATTTTTTATAATTCTAATGAATAATAGTCAAATAAAGAGATATGTCTAATTAAAATTGTCATTTTGAATTAGTAACTATAGAGAGTTGACTAAATATAATTTCAAAAATAAATTTGAAAAGTATTGTAAAAATAATATTTAATAAATTATAACAAATTCTTGGTATAGACCGAGTAACTGTTAGATAAGGGTATTTTGTAATTAGTTGGACTAATAAAAATATTTGATATTTAATTTTATTCGGTGAGATATATATGAAATTATGATAACCTTTAAAATGAGCTCAACGTACAAATAATTATTTTTAAAATACTTTGAATGAAATATTATAGAAATAATCGTTTTATTGTATTTAATATGTAGCGATTTCTAACTAAACTAATTTTTTCACTTCGTTACTTATATAGTTTTCGTTAGATTACTAAACTGCAAAATTGTAAAGAAAATTATTTATTTTCAATCTAAATGTAAGACACAAAAAGTACATAAAGTAAATCTAATTTTTAAATTAAAATACCGTGCAACGCGCGATGAGACTCCTCTAGTTTTTCGTTAAAAAATTATAATCAAAATATTATTACAACACAAAAAAGCACTAAAGTATTTTAAAAAGTAAATTGAATTCAATGAATACTCAACATTACTATTCAACTAAGATAATAGACACAAAAGCACCCCCAACATATTTATGGAAAATTACGCTATGGACAAAAAAATTGTTACGATATTATCCTTCTCTACAAAATACGCAATTTTTGTTATTCTTGCATACATATAGAAATAGAAAACAAATGGTTTTTTTGGTGAAATGTTGGAAAGCGCTAGTACATGTTCTAGAGTAACTTAAAGTTGATTACTTAGAAGTAAGAAAGGGAAATCGAAAAGGATTACAGATATGTTCTTGTGCCCAATTGTTGATAAATATTCCATTACGGACTTGAAAAATACAATGGGGGTTATAGGGTATCATCACGTTCGAGCGGATTTCAATTTGGAGTTAAGAGTAAAGTTTTCATTTTTTGCACTTAGGTTCCTCCAAGAAAGTTGGAATTGTCGAATTACGAAATTGGCAATACCAAAATCAATTCAATAATAGATGATTGCGACTTTGCGATTTGGCCATGTATGGGTGAAAATAAGGATCTTGAAAGTGAACACTGAGGACTTCTACACAGTCTTGAAAAATTACACCGTGACCTAAAATTGTGTTACCCCGTTATTAATTGCTCCAAATTACATTATTTTTGTTATTCTTATCTAAATATAGAAATATTAAATAAATAAATAAAATTTGGGTGAGATTTTGGAAAGTGCTAATACATTATCTAGGGTAATTTAAAGTTGATTAATTAGAAGTAAGAAATGGAAATCGAAAATAATTACGAGTATGTTCTTATACTTGATTGTTGATAAATATTCTGTTACGTACTTAGAAAATACAATGGGGGTGTACATGGTAGCATTACTTTCGAGCGAATTTTAATTTGAAGTTATGAGTAAAGTTTTTTACTTTTTGCACTTAGCTCCCTCCAAGAAAGTTGGAGTTGTCGAATCACAACATTGGCAGCATCAAAATGAAATTCAATAATATACGATTGCGACTTTGAAATTTGGGTATGTATAGATGAACAAAAGGGCCTCGAAGTAAACATTGATTACTTCTACACAGTTTTAGAAAATTACAACAAACAATTGTGTTACCCAATTATCCATTGCTCCAAAATACATGAATTCTGTTATTGTTGCCTAAATATAAAAATATCAAATAAATCAATTTTTTTAAATGTTGGAAAGCGCTAGTACATGTTTTAGAGTAACTCATATTGTAAACCCATTTTTCAAAACCTCTTTTCCTATCCTAGCTTGTAAAGGTTGGGAATTTTTCTATGTATCGAGCACAGGTATGACTACCGGTGCCATTTGTCAACATATTGGAGGCTATACAATTAAAACGCAACTGCGTGGGGCTACTTCAATGTATTTTTTAAAATTTTAAATTAAATGCAATCCTAACACTGGTGTAGGTGCTAGATATTTTGCCACCACAATTTTAACTGCAAAAATTATTATTCCGGTCATAGGCACCAATATTAGCACCGGTATATGTCATTCAGCCAAAATCTCTGCTGAAAAATATTAAATTAAGACATTTTTTCTTGATAGGCACTGGTATCTAGAACTGGTATTCAATGAACCAGTGCCGGATTTATTCATAGGCACAAGTATTTTGTTTCATTTACCAGATTGCCGGTGCCTATGAAATTCCTAGCACCGATATTGCTCTCCCAACATTGACATACCGTGCTTATATACCTGTTTTCCAGCAATGTATAACTAAAAGTTACAAATTACAACGAAACAAAACTTGATAATAGTGCAGTTGTAACAATAATATTATTGAAATATAGCATAAACCCACCCAAATTTAATTGGGTAGAATAATAACCCGATCTAAAATTAACCAACCTGAAATATATTTGAATCCAATCTGAAACATTATAAAAGATAACTGACATAATCAGAGCCGAACAAAACTTCAGTACAAAAAGTGACACGACAGTAACCCGCTCCGATCCAATCTGATAATATTCTAACCCGAACCGACCTAACCCAAGTATAAAAATTACAAGACACTAACCTGGCCCGACATTAACTCGATATGTTTTCAACCCGACACGACAGTTGTGAAAACCCTACCAAAATGAAATTAGAGTACATGTAATAATTATATTTTTATAAAAAAAACTCCCATCTTTCATTTAAATTTTCCAAATATATATATGTATGTATTTTTTAAAATAAATAAATATATATATATATATATATTGATAATAATACTAATAACAATAAATAAATAAATAAATAAGAAAGAGAAATTACCAAGAAGAAATTACACATAATCATATATATATATATATATTATGACAATAGTAATAATAAGCAAATAAATGAGCCAAGGAATAAATAAATGCAAGAAATTAACATGAAGGGAAAAGATAGCAGCGGATGTGAAAAATTATCCAAAGTAATTTTTTGGGCAAGTGGTATTACTGGGAATGAATGAACGACGGACGTGAGGAGTAGGCTTGAGGTTACAGGATATAATTTTAGGGTGAGTAGGTGTCAGAACCTATGTTTTATCTAGTATAAATACCAGTGACTTCCTTCTCAAAATCACAGCCTTAAGAAAAAATCTTACCAAAGAACAGTGGTTAAGAAGTGAAGTAGAAGCGGCGGTTGTCAAGCCAAGTTTAACTAAGGTGAGTATTGTATCGCCCTAGCACGAATTTAGTAAAATCTGAGTTTATATTTACACACACACACACACATATATATATATATATAATGCCATCAAAACCTGACTCTCTCGAGCTAAACTCTCCACCTCTCGAATCCCTGCTGCAACTATCCACCTCTCGAACCCCTGTTGCAACTCCACCTCTCGAACCCCTGCTGCGACTCCACCTCTCGAACCCCTGCTGCAACTCCACCTCTCGAACCCCTGCTGCAACTCCACCTCTCGAACCCCTGCTGAAACTTTACCTCTCGAACCGCTGTTGAAGCTCTATCTCTCGAACCCCTGCCACAACTCTACCTCTAGAACCTCACCTCTTGAACCTGTACCTCTCGAACTAATATCACCAAAACCATCACCTCTCGAACTGTACCCCCCGAACCTTGCCACTTAAACTAGTACTACTGAAACCTTTACCTCTCGAACCTTACTTCTCGAACCTTACCTCTCGAACTAGTGCCACTAGAACCTTACCTCTCGAACCTCACCAACTGAACCCGTACCTTTAGAATCTCTCCAACTGAACCTCACCACTCCAACTGATACCATTTAGCCCTCGAACAAGCACCGCCTGATACCCATACCACTGGAATCTTCTCCACTTGAGTTCTTTGCTCGAACCTCCCACTCAACTAATCGAACTGTAAGTACTCGAACCCCTGTACTCGAAACCTGATACTCAAACTTTTTTACTCGATACTCTAGCCATGAGAGAGATATAATGGTTACACTCAAATGATGGTATTTACTGACTGTTGAATTAAGTGTGTATTTTATCATACTATACTAGATTATCGTGAAACTGAACTCATGAACTGCTATGATATTTTCTGTGATAGACCGGCTTGTACTTTATCTTTTCGTGTCAAACTTGAATCATATACTTCTATGATGATCGGCTTGTACTTTATCTTTCCATGTCAAACTTGAATTACCTGCTACCTGATTACCTCTCTATGAATTTCGGGGGCCTCGGCGCGATTGTAGTTTGGTCGAAGTCGGCGGGGAACGGTACTAATCGGATCTTCTGATTAGACTGGCTACACTTGGAGTTTGGTATGCTAGCATAACCACCTGACTGATACGAGCTCGTAACTTAACACCGGCGTGAATGGGAAAGTGAATTCTGAACTGATAGCCCTCAGGTATCACTGACTAGGTTATGACGTGTATGTTAGTCATAGTTGCCATATAGGCACTTGGTAGCAATTCGGCATTAACCACCCGTATCATTTTACTGTGTGCTAGGACATACGTGGCTAGTTTTTAATTGTTAATTGTTATTTATGTGATCACTAAAACTCAACTAGGTAAATACTGGCGATGGAACTTCACTAATCAATGAGCTTACCCTAGTTAAACAACCCTTTTTCAGGTGAAGAAGAACAGTAAGAGAAAAGTGCTTGATGTCTTTACTTCTTTTCGGAAAGATCCTGGGTGAACTATTAGGATTGTAAATTGAACTATGAATCTGTAACAATTAGTTGAAACTTTCGTTAAATTTTTTTTTTGACATTTGTAATAAATTCTTTTCACTGTAATAGTAAATTAGGTTTTTTTCATTACTTAGAATGCTTCCGCATAAACTTTAATTGATCGTTAATCCTGGCCCTTTTGGTAGCATGCTCAAACCCGACCTGATACTTGCGTTTTGGGTTTGGGGGTGTTACAGATGTGGTATCAGAGCCATTCTCCAACCAAGTAAAGAAAATTCATACTTACCTTAATAAAATATTCTAGAGGAAACTAAATAAGGGAGGGGCTAGTGGGTATAAACTATCAAGCTAATAAGTTTTGTTATGTCAATAGATGGACAATAACGTAGAGATTGCGAGCAATGCCTTTCAAGAAATTATTGAGGTGAAAAGACATTACGGAGCATTCCTAGAGACGTTTCTTCCTTGGACAGAAATAATAAACAATCCTCAATGGGTAGAAACTCATGCTTACCCAAATTGGATTATGCATGCTTTAATCATGGAACGGGGAGAATTAATGGGCAAGGTCCTTAGCCTTGAGACCCAAGAACAATTAACGAGAGACGCAATGTGAGAACAATATATGCGTGCTAATGCAGAAGAGACAAGGGCGAATATGGCGGTCGTAAAAAAATGGACTGAGGAATCAAAGAAGTAGGAAGCTTGGTCAATGGGATGCAGAGCGGCAAGAAGTCTTTCGACAAGTAGACTTAGCCCTGGTAAATGCCCAAGAACTACAGGGAGGTCTGATCGCCTATCATTGACAACCAACAGAATCACGTTGGAGGTATATAAGAGAGACTCGAGGCACGATGGAGCAAGCTCTCGCCACATTGCAGGATGATTTAATTGACCGAGCGTACCCTGGAGCTAAGCAAGAAGAAGGAGGTGACTCCACCAAGGATTCGAGAATCGATTAGATTTGGAAGCAGACTTTTGGGGGAAGACTTATAGCTAAAATATTAATCGTTTGTAGAATAAGTATTATAACAAGAAGCGAGTCCCAATTTTCGGTGACGCTAGAGGACTATAAAACTTATCGCAAATATCTTATAATGAAGCTACAGCTACTGTAAAAGTTTTGTGATGATATAAAAATATTTTGTGAATTATATTCTTTTGGTTAGGTAACTAATTGAGGATTGGTTCAATCCATGAAACTAACTTATTGAGTATAGGACAATGGAAAGGGAACAAGGAGAAAGTTTGAACTCACCCGCATGACAGAATCCCCCAACCGTTGGGATGGAATTATTCGCAAGTCAAGTTACTGAAATTTTGAGCTGCATAATAGAGAGAGATAATCGAGCTCAATCTCCGATCAGGGATCGAAGTCATAGACCAGAGATGGAGGACGCGGCCTTGGAACGATTCCAGAAGTTTCATCCACCCAGATTCAACGACGGCCCAGATGATAAAGTCACCAAAAATTGGATAAAAACAATGGCTTGAACCTTCCAAACCTTGGGATATACGGATGGATGAAAGATGAATTTCGCTATATTCCAAATAGAAGGTGTTGCACTAGATTGGTGGAATATAATACAAAGGAAGTGAGACATGGAGGAAACTCCCAGGACCTGGGAGAATTTCAAAAGGGAGTTTAAGAAGAATTTCATTCCACCTCTAGTTTTCAAAATAAAAGAAGCGGAGTTCATAAACTTGAAACAAGGACTGATGAGTGTAACAGAGTATGAGGCAAAATTTTCTCGACTCTCTAAATTTGTAGAAATGATGGTCTCGACTGACAAGGAATGCAAGAGAAGATTTATCCAATGGTTAAGGCTAGAATTGAAGGATACCCTATCCCCGACCTATCAGAACAGTTATGCTGCAGCCATCGAATCTGCTTACAGAGTGGAGGAAACCAAGAATGCCTTACGAGCCATGCACCAGTCGAGAAGGACAAATGTGAAGTCCCAATCCCTATACATCCCTGGCCCACAGGAAGTAAACTTTTAGCACAACAAAGTCCCTATGGGAGATACATCCCGACCCTCAACCACTTCAAGAAGCCTGGGCATTGGCTCGAGAGGGACGACTCGGGTGCATTGTACGTACTGTGAAAAGGGAGGCCATGATGAAAAGGATTGCTGGAAGAGGGAAAACAAGTGCCTACGGTGTGGAAATGTTGAACATAGAATATCTGAATGCTCACAGGCTCAGCCAAGTCACTTGTCTCAACCCATAGGGTCTCAGGCATCGGTCGCTAAACCTGCTCTGAAGGGAGGATCAAGTAAGGGCAGTTAACCAAAGGTGTAAGCTCGTGTATACGCGATGGAAGATAGTGAAGCCCCGGTTTCAACCGAGGTCATCGAAAGTACCCTTCCTATCCTGGGTAAAATAGATAAAGTTTTGATTGATCATAGTGCTTCTCATTCTTTTGCTAGTTACTCCTTTCTTGAGAATATGGAAGAGAAAATAGAGTACTTACCCTATAAATTGGAAGTTAGCACTCCCATAAATGATATTAAAATCCAAATTGGATGTGTATGTAGAAACTCTGAGGTGAATGTGAGACGTTGGGAATTGCCCATAGTCTTAATTGGTTTTCCTTTAGAGGGATATGAGGTGATACTTGGCATGGATTGGCTCGCTAAAAATCACACCCAGTTAAATTGTCATACGAAGGAAGTTAAGCTGTGTCGACCCGGGGAACTTCCGATTAAAGTAGGTGTGAGAAGGAAGAGATCCTTCTCCTTGATTGTGGCGGGAGTCAAAGCTCGACGAATGATTTGTAAGGGAGCAACTGGAATACTGGCTTATATTTTGAATAAGCTAGTAGACCAGTTAAAGGGAGAAGGTATAACTGTGGTCCAAGACTTTCCTGAGGTATTTCCAGAGGAACTAGTAAGTTTACCTCCTGAAAGGGAGATTGAATTTACTATTGATCTAGTACCAGGAGCTGCACCTATTTCTCGAACCCCTTATCATATGGTTCTGCTAGAGCTACAGGAGTTGAAGCTACAACTCAAAGACTTATTGGCTCGAGGATTCGTTCAACCAAGTACCTCTCCTTGGGGAGACCCGGTATTGTTTGTTAAGAAGAAGGATGGCTCTCTTCGGATGTGTATCGATTATCGAGGCTTAAACAATGTGACAATTAAGAAGAAATTCCCTCTTCCCATTATAGAGGAGTTGTTTGATCAACTCCAAGGGGCAGTCGTATTTTCCAAACTGGATTTGCGACAAGGGTACTACCAGTTACGAGTGAAGAGGTAGGACATATCCAAGACAGCTTTCAATACTCGATATGGTCATTGCGAGTTCCTGGTAATGCCCTTTGGAGTAACCAATGCACCAGTGGCGTTTATGGACCTCATGCATTGAGTATTTCGGCCATACCTAGATGAGTTTGTTGTTATCTTCATTGATGACATCCTGGTCTATTCCAAATCTCAGCAGGAGCATGAAGGGCATCTAAGGAAGGTATTACAACTGCTGAAGGAGCACAAGTTGTACGCCAAGTTTAGCAAATGTGAATTCTGGCTAAACCAAGTGAACTTTTTGGGGAACGTGATTAGTAGGAAAGGAATATCCGTGGACCCCTCTATAGTTGAAACAATTCTAAACTGGAGGGCCGAACAATAGTACAGAAGTGTGGAGCTTTCTTGGACTGGAAGGATATTATCGACGCTTCGTAAAAGACTTCTCTAAGCTAGCATCCCCTTTATTCTGTGTAACTCAGTAGGGAGTTAAGTACGAATGGAATGAGAGGACTGAATCCAGTTTTCAAGAATTGAAGAAATGTCTGACCACTGCCCCAATCCTTGCCCTACCTGAGGGAAAGGATGGGTTCATAGTATATACTGATGCTTCAGGAGATGGTCTAGGGTGTGTATTGATGCAAAAGGGCCACGTGATTGCTTATGCATCTCGGAAGTTGAAACTTTATGAAAAAAATTGCCCCACCCATGACCTAGAACTAGCTACAATGGTGTTTGCTTTAAAGAATTGGTGACATTACTTATATGGAGTCACGTTTGAATTAATATCATATCATAAGCACCTGAAGTACCTATTTTCCCAAAAGGAACTGAATATGCGCCAACGTTGGTGGATGGAGTTTTTGGGGGATTATAACTGTGTAATCAATTATCATCCTAGCAAGGCGAATGTGGTGGCAAATGCGCTAAGCCGGAAGGTGAATTTGGCACATGTCTGGATAAAGGAGATAGAAATGTTATCACAGGCAGAGAATTGGGAATGCGAGGCTAAACCTGACCGACTTGTATTCTTCAATCTAAGGATACAAATAGTTTTACCCACGGAGATTAAGGAGGCTCAAGAGTCGGATGAGTCCATGGTGAAGAAGAAAAAGCTTATCGCTGAAGGGAACTTGTCGTATGAAGTAAACAGTGAAGGAATACTAACCTATAGGGGTAGGTTTTTTCTACCCCAAAATTCAACAATCACCCAAAGAGTGTTGGAAGAAGTTCATCGATCAAAGTATACGGTACACCCAGGGGGGACCAAAATGTACCGAGACCTGAAACAGTAGTACTGCTGGGATAATATGAGAACGGACATAGCAGAATACGTAGCACGTTGTTTAGTGTGCCAGCAGGTCAAGGCCGAGCATCAGAAGCCATTGGGGTTGCTACAACCATTGGAGATTCCCAAATGGATGTGGGATCACATCACGATGGACTTTCTGGGATTACCCCCACACACCGAAGAATTTTAACACAATATGGGTGGTGGTTGATAGGTTGACCAAGTCGGCTCATTTCCTACCGATCAACGTTAAATACTCCTTGGAAAGACTGATTGTCCTATACATCCGGGAAATCGTAAGATTGCATGGGGTGCCGATAACTATCGTATCTGATAGGGACTCGAGATTCACTTCCCATTTTGGAGGCAACTGCAAGCAGCTTTAGGAATCAAATTGAACTTTAGTACAAGTGCCCATCCACAAACAGACGGGCAGTCGGAGAGGATAATTCAAACCTTGGGGGACATGCTCCGAAGCTTTGTTATGGATTTCGGGGGAAGTTGGGACACTCATTTACCTTTGGTAGAATTCGCTTATAACAATAGTTATCATTCGTCCATTGGTATGGCCCCATATGAAATACTCTATGGTAGGAAGTGTCAGACACCCCTCTTTTGGGACGAAGTGGGAGAGAAAAGGATTTTTCCAATGGCCAGTATACCTTGGATTGAGGAATCTGTGGATAAGGTCAAACTGATAAAGCAACGCCTACAGGCGGCTTAAAGTCGACAAAAAAGTTACGCAGACCATCGGAGGAGGGATTTGGAGTTTAGAGTGGGTGACCAGGTGTTTTTGAAGGTAACCCCTCACAAGGGTCTAGTCCAACATGGCAAGAAAGGGAAACTGAATCCTAGGTACATTGGCCCTTTCGAAATAGTGCAGCGAGTCGGGCCAGTTGCGTATCAACTTATCCTACCCAGCCAGTTAGGGAAATTACACAATGTTTTTCATGTGTCACTTCTGAAAAAGTACAACCCTGACCCCAGACACATGTTAAAACATGAAAACTTAGCAGTGAACGAAAAGCTAATGTACGAGGAAAATCCCGTGAAGATATTGGATCGAAAAATCAAAACCTTGCGAACTAGGGAGATTCCTATGGTCTTGGTGTTATGGAGAAATCAAAAGGTTGAGGAAGAAACTTGGGAGTTGGAAGCTGAAATGAAGGATAATTACCCGGAGTTGTTCGCTGGAAATGGAAATTTTGGGGATGAAATTCATTAAGGGGGGAAGATTGTGAAAACCCTACCGAAATGAAATTAGAGTACATGTAATAATTAAATTTTTATCAAAAAAATTTCCCATCTTTCCTTTAAATTTTCCAAATATATATATATATGTATATATATTTTTAAAAAAAATAAATATATACATATATATATTGATAATAATACTAATAACAATAAATTAATTAATAAATGAATAAGATAAATTACCAAGAAGAAATTACACAAAATCATACATAGATATATATATATATATTATGACAATAGTAATAATAAGCAAATAAATGAGCCAGGGAATAAATAAATGCAAGAAATTACCATGAAGGGAAAAGCTAGCAGCGAATGTGAAAAATTATCCAAAGTAATTTTTTGGGCAAGTGGTATTACTGGGAAGGAATGAACGGCGGACGTAAGGAGTAGGCTTGAGGTTACAGGATATAATTTTAGGGTGAGTAGGTGTCAGAACCTATGTTTTATCTAGTATAAATACCTGTGACTTCCTTCTCAAAATCACAACCTTAAGAAAAATTCTTACCAAAGAACAGTGGTTAAGCAGTGAAGTAGAAGTTGCGGTTGTCAAGCCAAGTTTAACTAAGGTGAGTGTTGTATCGCCCTAGCATGAATTTAGTAAAATCTGAGTTTATGTTTACATATATATATATATATATATATATATAATGTCATCAGAACCTGACTCTCTCAAGCTAAACTCTCCACCTCTCGAACCCCTGCTGCAACTCTCCACCTCTCGAACCCCTGCTGCAACTCCACCTCTCGAACCCCTGCTGAAACTTTACCTCTCGAACCCCTGTTGAAGCTCTATCTCTCAAACCCCTGCTGAAACTCTATCTCTCAAACCCCTGCCAAAATATTACCCCTCGAACCTCTATCAAAACTCTACCTCTCGAACCCCTGCCACAACTCTACCTCTCGAACCCTACTGAAAATCCCACCTCTCGAACTAGTTCCCTGAAACCTTTACCCCTCGAATAGGTATCACCAAAACCGTTACCTCTCAAACTGTACCCCTCGAACCATACCCCTCGAACTAGTTCCTAGAAACCTTTACCCCTCGAATATGTGTCCCTGAAGCCTTTACCCCTCGAACTAGTTCCCTGAAACCTTTACTCCTCGAATAGGTATCACCAAAACCGTTACCTCTCGAACTGTACCCCTCGAACCTTACCCCTCGAACTAGTACTACTGAAACCTTTACCTCTAGAACCTCACCTCTTGAACTTGTACCTCTCGAACTAATATCACCAAAAGCATCACCTCTCGAACTGTACCCCTTGAACCTTACCCCTCGAACTAGTACTACTGAAACCTTTACCTCTCAAACCTTACTTCTCGAACCTTACCTCTCGAACTAGTGCCACTAGAACCTTACCTCTCGACCTCACCAACTGAACCCGTACCTTTAGAATCTCTCCAACTGAACCTCACCACTCGAACTGATACCATTCACCACTCAAACCAGTACCACATGATACCTATACCACTAGAACCTTCTCCACTTGAGTTCTTTGCTCGAACCTCCCACCCAACTACTCGAACTGTAAGTACTCGAACCCCTGTACTCAAAACCTGATACTCAAACTTTTTTACTCGATACTCTAGCCATGAGAGAGGGATATAACAATTACACTCAAATGATGGTATTTACTGACTGTTGAATTAAGTGTGTATTTTATCATACTATACTAGATTATCATGAAACTGAACTCCTGAACTGCTCTGATATTTTCTGTGAAAGACCAGCTTGTACTTTATCTTGCCGTGTCAAACTTGAATTACCTGCTACCTGATTACTTGTCTGTGAATTTTGGGGGCCCCGACGTGATTGTAGTTTGGTCGAAGTCGGCGGGGAACGGTACTAACCGGACCGTCTGATTAGAACGGCTACACGTGGAGTTTGGTATGCTAGCATAACCACCTGACTAATACGAGCTCGTAACTGAACACCAGCGTGAATGGGAAAGTGAATTCAGAACTGATAGCCTTCGGGCATCACTGACGGGGTTATGTCGTGTATGTTAGTCATAGTTTCCATATAGGCACTTGGCAGCAATTCGGCATTAACCACACGTATCCTTTTACTGTGTGCTAGGACATACGTGGCTAGTTTTTAATTGTTAATTGTTATTTCTGTGATCACTAAAACTCAACTGGGTAAATACTAGCGATGGAACCTCACTAAGCAAGGAGTTTACCTTAGTTAAACAGCCCTTTTTCAGGTGAAGAAGAACAGTAAGAGAAAAGTGCTTGATGTCTTTACTCTTTTTGGGAATGATCCTGGGTGAACTATTAGGATTGTAAATTGAACTATGAATCTGTAACAATTAGTTGAAACTTTCATTTAAATTTTTTTGTTTGACATTTGTAATAAATCCTTTTCACTGTAATAGTAAATTAGGTTTTTTTCATTACTTAAAACGCTTCCATATAAACTTTAATTGCTCGTTAATATTGGCTCTTTCGGTAGCACGCTCAAACCTGACCCGATACTTGTGTTTTGGGTTTGGGGGTGTTACAACAGTAACCCTACCCAACCCAAGCCAACACGGCGAATGAAATCAACACATTTCAATCCGACCTGTTTCAACATAACATATTTTCAACCCCACACAAATCTGACACATCCAAATTTACACCTCTAGCTAAAACCAATGGTATTGCCGTCTATACTGCCATATTGGACTACTGCTTGTACAGAAAGGGTACTGTCACTACAAATATTTAATACGTACAAATTTCATAATTTACTTCTGTTTTCCCGTTAATTTTCTCAAAATAAGTTGCTTTAATAAACTTAAATAGTGTATAAATAATAACATTATTACAGTGAGATGTAATCAATTTAGTGTAATACATATTTTTAAAAATATTATATTTTATTATTATATAGTTAAAATTGCTGATGGTTGAACAAACTTTAGGAATTATGACTAGGAAGTAAATTCTAAAATGAAAGAGCAGCAAGTAATTATACTCCCTCCAATTAAAAATAAATATTATTACACTTTCGTTCACTCCTCTAAATATGACACTTTTGTGGGTTATTACTTTTATATTGACATACCTTTTTTAGTCAAGATTATTTCAATTTCATCTACTCATTCTACTTTGAGAAAGAATGCTTATATAACCATATATAATATAACTGCCAGTATAACATTTTGATAATTGAAAGTGACAATATAACCCTAGAAAGTAAGTGAAAGTGTCAACGTATCCATCCCGACGGATTTAGGACAGAATAGGGTGAAAATTTGATTTTACCCCCTGAAAAAAGGGGAAAAAACAAAATTTATGAACCTACTATTATACCCCTAATAACCCTACTCTTCTTCCTCTTTTCTTTATCTTCTAGCGTCTGAATTGGCTTCTTTTTCTTCTCCTCAAAACCTCCAGCTGCATTCGTGAACCTACTTCTTCTCCAATGCCGGCGAAAGCTTTGGTAGCACCGGTTTTGGTAGCAACAGGAACTGTAGGCATCGATTATGGCTAAAGAGGACGTGTTCAGCGGCGACAGTGAGATATTCTTGTAGGGTAAGAAGAAAACAATTTGAAGCTACGGTTTTGGGCCGAGTTTTTTATTCGCGGCTATGGCAGGTGACACAACAGTGGTTTGTGTGGCTGCAGTGGTGGTGAGAACTGAGGGGATAGGTGGAGAGAGTGTGGGGGCTGGTGGCGGCGGACTGTGGGAGAAGCCGTAGATGTCATCGTCTTCGTCTTCTTCAGCGCCTTTGTTGATGGTGCAGATGTTGCGATTGGGGTGGGTAGCTTGGGTGGTAGGGTGGGCTAGTGGTGGGTATGTGGCTGACAGTAATGAGGCTGTTGGTGGGATTGGTGGCTGACATGGGTTCAAACTGGGGATGAGGTTGGTGTGGCGGAGGTGGGGTGGTGAACGATGTATGTGGCTGGGCTAGGTTTTGGATTGGGTAGTTGAGCCAATGGATTTTGGTTTGGGATTGGGTGGTGGTGGGTTTTGTGATCGACAGTGGCACAATGATGGCCCAGTGGCAGAGGTGAAGCAGCGACGGAGAGGTGGCGGTGATGGTAGAGCATCAACGGTAGTGGGTAAGAATATAAGTGTCCACACACATTCTGTTTTATGGCCAATGTGTATTTTATCATTTTAGGTTGGGTCAACGGCCAAAAACACTTGGTTAGCGTTGGAATGTCCACCAGAGGGTTATATTGGCACTTTCATCAATGAGATAGGATTTTTATCCCAGGAATTTTCAATTATTTGAGGGTTATATTGACACTTTCGCAAGTATATGTGGTTATATGGTATATTTCCCTTATACCTTTTACTTTCTAAACTAAATTTTATTCATTCATTTTATCCACCCAAAATCAATAACCATATGGTGCAATATACTAAGGAGTGCATAACCTTTAGAATAGAGGAAAAGAGAAGAAGTTAGTGTCGTTAGGAGGTCGTCGTCGTACCTCTCAAAATTAAATTTATAAGCCCTTAATGCTTACAAACTACAACTAAGTAGATAGTGGCAAATTAGGGTCGTCCATGAAGAAGAGGAATTTTCTTAAGCGTTTAAACATATAAGATTGATATTAGGCTAGAAGTAGATATATATATATATATATATATATATATATATAATCAAGTAAATGGGGGGGATTTTGGTTGGTTTTTGGTCCTAGGTTAAGAAATTAAAAGACAAGCTAACTAGCAAAGTCAAGTAACTATGTTTATCATGTAACAAACTAAGAAAAAAGGGTAAAAACTACAAAAGACAAGTCTTTGGGGCAATTGATATCCACTTCCAAACCTCATGTATATCATTGAACCATTCATTCATTCTATCACATTCCTTACCTATGGGGAGTACCAAAACTTCCCAACTGAAGACCAACAATCATTTCTTCTTAATAGTAATTCGCAAAGACAAACAACGACCATTTGAAAACCTCATTGACAATCACTTTAGACAAACCACACCATAAAGGTATTTTATCAATGGCATTATAAATGAAGAACCATAGATTTGATAACAACAAGCATTTGACCAAATGCATAGCCATTTAACCAAACGTAGCATTCATTAGGCTAAACCTAGAACAAACCACATTTGAGGTTTAACCTTTCATTGCATCTATATGATAAATATGAGAACAATCCACATTAGCGTACTTATCTAGCAAGAATCACAACACATTATGCACAAGAAGTTCTAATTTCATGTTCTTAGATTTCCATGTCAAAGAGCTAAGAAATTATACACTTTCCTAACACCCTAACACTTCAATCATACAAACACTTCCTATTCTCAAACAATTCATGGCATAAATGAAGTAAAACATAGCATTAAGAACACATGAGTACTCAATAAAAAAAGCTTTAAGAACGAGTGAACAACCTATTCATTACTTTAACTACTTTTTGTGAAGATAAATCTTTTATTGTTCTTAGATAGTAGTTTGCAAGAGTGAATTTGACTTCTCTTGTCAAACCTCACTAATGACTCCTTTAGTCGATAAACGGCTAAAAGTATCTCATTAATGGCGTTGAGAACGAAGAATCAACAAGCTTGGTAACACTTATAAATACTACACCCTGTCTAAGCATTGAACCAATTCATGCATATACACAAGATTAGTCAAGAATGTTCAACATTCATAGACCTCTCCTATTTGCTACAATAAACAAAAATGACAAAGAGTTCAACATTATCACATTCATCTAGCAATTATCAACACACCAACACCATCAGAAGCTCTAACTCATGCTCTTGGATTCCATATCAAAAGAGGGGAAACTTAGCTACTTTTTCCCAACCTTAACAAGTAATCATACAAGCAATTCATATACTCAAACTTCCAACAACATTGATGCCATTAACAATCCACATTCAAAGCTCAGTAATGAACAATAGCAAAAGTAATAAATAGATAGAAAGAATTCTCAAAACGTGGCTTAGAAGCCTCAATCAATTGCTCCCAAGTACAAAACTAAGCTAGATAATCAAAACTCACAACGTAGAACATAAATCTACGAAGACAGAAAAAGAAAATGGAAGAAAAGGGGAAAACTAGGGTTTTGGAGCTCCAAAGTTGGGGTTGGGCAAATGGGGAAGAAGGGGAGCTATTTATAGTCCAAGAAAATAGAGGAAAAGAGGCCAAAAATGTAAAACTCTGGGCTGTGGGCCGCAATGGTCAATATGCCCTCTTCTTATTTACATCGCCACGGGTAAACTGTTTCTCTGATTTTGGAGTTCTTGTACTCGATTTCATAGTGCTCAAGAAGAATAATCTAATGGTGCCACCCTTGTAGGCTAATTCTTCTCGGGTCATTTTAAGAACTTGGTCCAAACCCAGGTGACAATTCATCTGCTTCTTGCCTTCCTTCTTCGACCCTTCTATCTTCTACCACGTTTTAGCTCGTGGCCTTCACTAAACCACTCCATAGGGCTCGCAAGAAATATAAAAATTAAGCTCACAAAATAGAATCTCGATGCTCGTAAGGACCAAAAATCCATTAGACTAAACATAGGTTACAAAATGAAGGATTTAGATATGAAAACCAAAAATGGTCATCTAAACCCCTTATGATGTAAACCTAACTAATTCTAGCAATCTTCCAACAAAAAAATGATAAAAGAGATGTTAAATGCTTCGAAAAATACATGCATTTGACGTTTCATCAGTCGTACGCACCTTTTTTAAAATATTACATACAATTAACTAATTACATATAAACATCCTACTATATGGATAGTACTAATCTAGGAGACGCCGCAATTTGAATATGTTAAAACCCGGTGAAACCTTGAAATTCCATCCATTTGAATAGTCGAGGATGCCCTCCGAAAAACACCCAGTGGCTGCACCACAATCGAGCCACCACCGAAGCCGTAACCACCATAGTCACACCTTCATAGACCACATACAGGTTGAGAAACTACAAGGGGGACAACCAACACAGTCCCACATCGCCAATAGTCTGTAGCAAGAAATTGCTTTAATATTCACAAGGGATATATACAAATATAACTCTATGTACTTGATTAAGTGTAAATATAACCCTCAAATAATTTAATCTACAAAAAATAACCTTAACTAATTGATAAAAGTGCAAATATAACACAAAGACACCATTTTCGACGTTGACCGCATATAAAAGGACCAAAATGCCACCGCACCTGCCACCTGACCCCACCAGTCACCTCACTCTACCTTCCTCACAAATACCAGCCTGCCACCACGACAACACCGCTGAAGGGCAACAATAAGGCGTCGCTGATGCGGCATTTCATGGCAATGGTCCAGCTCTAGTCGATGGCCTCTTTTGCGTCCCCCGTTCCCTTCTTCAGTCTCGTTGATTCCAACGCCAATGCCGACGACGCGCATCTCGCCTCTTATTACACCCTGGATACTGGCGGCAAAGCGCTGGACTACAACAAGGGTTAGAGGCAAGTAATTGAGATTGGGGGTATCCATTGATTCCAACTGGAAGTAATTGTCGGTGCCTACCATAAACTTCGACTGGGGGTATCATGATTGAACTTGGGGGGATTTGAAGGGGAGAAAGCGAAGTAATTGGGATTCTGGGTGTTCGGAGGCAGCGGATGGGCGAGAGAGCGAAGAAGAAGCATTGGGTTAGAGTTAGGATTCAAGGCTATGATAATTAATTCAAGGTTAGAGATAATTCAGAGTGGCAAAAATGACAATTCATCATATTTCAGCTTAAATTAGTTGGAATGGGTATTTTTGCACTTTTTCCTATTATTTAGGATTATATTTACACTTTCAATTATCAAAAAGTTATATTTACACTTATATAAATTATATAGAATTATATATACTCTTTTCTCTATTCACAATTCTTACTAGGGGTTAAAATCTTTAAACCCTCTCTTATAGAGTTGGTGGATTAATTATTGAACCAAGCCCACTTCACATTGACGTACGCACTTGATCCAGTCAAATATGAAGCCTTCAACATTAAACCGTCAAACTTCAAAATTATTAAGCTTTAATTAGACATCACTTTCAAGAAGAAAATTTTCAAGCTGTAATTTATGTGCATAAACAAGACATATCGAAAGGTCATTAAATGGACAGACGCGCCACTTTCCTTGTTCTTCTTCTTCTCGTTTGATGTTTCTGTAGGCGTTATTCAAATTGAGAAATGTGTAGTGGTTAAATGGGAATCAGTTTCTAGATGGAAAATAATAAATGCAAATTTTGATGACTGCGCAATAAATAATTATTGTTGTTTTATTATCACATATTATCACTATTCACTAGCTAGTTGGTTGACGGCGAGAGTCTTGGCATCAAGTCAGCATCTCATTCATTTCTATCTTCCACCTTTGAAATACGCAGCAACCACACACTTTGACAATGAAGCTATTGGAGGAAGATAATAATGAAGCCATTATTTTAACTTATTAGCCATTTCACGTGTTCAATTGTCTCCATTTTTATTCTAGCTTATATAGGCGGAACCAGAAATTTGATTATATGGGGATCAAAGTTATATATATAAAAAAATTTAATCGACCATTAAAATAACAAATCATAGGAGAAAAAAAATTAAATGTTAAAGGCAAACTAGTGGTAATAAAAATACAAGTTGATACTTTTGAAACAGACGACCTTCTTATTTTTATTTAAATTGTACTCTGCTCTCTTTGATCATATAAACGATATCGATGGTCGAATCAATATTAAATGTCTAATGCTATATCCTTTTCAATATAGTCAACAAATAATCTCGCGTAAAATCATCTTACATTCGATTATGGAGACATATTTTCACAATTTTCATGGCCGAAAAAGCTCTTTCAGATGTTGCAATAGGTGTCAGAAGAGTCAAGACTACGCATAATAGTCTATAAAGTAAGGAATGAACGTCTACCTTTGTCGTATCACAAACCCCGACACAAATCACCAATATGAGTTAGAAACATCTAACTCATAAGAAAATTATTTTCGATTATTAGAAATATCTGGAATTAAATAACCCATATCGATAGATAGTGATTGAAATCCAAATAATTTAACCAAAATCTTATTACATGTATAACCTTTTTTGGGGGTAAATCATGCACTTAAATTATCAAAATATCTCTGATTACATGTTTTGCTAGGTTATGTGTGTTCATTACAACATCTCTATGCACTTTGATGACATGAATATTATGGAAAACCATAGCTAGCATTAAGATGCTTCTAACTAAATTTTTTAGACCCGGTGGAACCGATGGATACTCGCTGGTATGGTTGAGGACCATTTCGTAGTCTGTGCAAATGCATATTTGAGTGGTGCCCATATGACTAGCATGTATCATAGTGCGAGAACTTTCTTATAATTGGATGATTGAGGAGAAATTTTCTTGCAAACCAAATCTTAATTGGATTATTTTAAAACATTTTTTAAAGTTTAATTTAGATAAATATTAACGGTAAAATTAGATAGGAAGAAATTTTATTTCTTGTTGAACTCTTCAAAAAATAAAAAGAAGTATTGCGTTTGTTTCTTCATTTCTACGTATATCATGTTGTAAATATTATCTAGGGGTGCCACAACCTTTTTTTTACCTTACAAAAACAAAGAAAACATAAGAGAAATACAAAAAATTAATAGTAAAAAAAAAGTTGGCCGGGACTAGCCACCCTCTAGTCCCCCTATGTTCTGCCACAGCTTACTTTTATATATATATATATATATATATATATATATATATATATATATTTATTTATTTATTTTTAATACGAAGAACATTCGATTCAAGATTAGAATAGAGGGAATTACTTTGCTAGTTCAAATAGTCAGGACATCAATTAGATGTAATTCGGCTTCAAATTTTCTCCCTTAAAGTTACATTATTATTCATTTAAAAGTCTCCAGTATGCATGTTAGGTGTGGAAGCTTTAAAAGTCTCCCGCATGTGAAAAGTGAGAGACTCATTCCAGTTTGTTGTGTGAATCTCACCCGTTTGTGTAAAACAATACCATGAATGTAAGTGTTTATATATATACTATAAAATATATTCAATTACATTTAAAAGAACACCAATAACTATCAAAAAATAAAATTTTCAACTTACATACATCTGCAGGTTATAAATAGTAGTGATATCATTATTATTAGATTTGAGATATTGTTCATATTATGAAATGATTTATTTTTATTTCATGTTAAAAATATTAATTTGACTACAATTAAAAATTTAATAAGTAATATAAAATTTTGTTTTACACCATCTAATTGTTAGGCAAAAATCATTTTTTAATTAATATAATATACTTGATGAATTGATGTTTGTTTCTATTTATTACTGTTAGAGTTAGAGTCTCACATTGGTGATTGACAGTCATATAACTCAATATATAAGATATGGGTCATCTCTACTTAGTAACAATTGGTTTTATGATAGAAACTCATGATTCTAACATGATATCAGAGTGTTATGATCCAGGGGTTAACCAGGAAATAAAAAAAATTAAAGAGGACTATTTAGCAATTAGCTATTGCTGGAAAAATGGAAGTTGAAGGCAGCGGCTGTGCAACCGGTTTGGGAGCTGATATCACTTTATCTGAGTGATAAAATAGAGTTGGTTAGAGACGGTCATGGGTGATGAATATATGAACACCACACTACATCATTGAAGAGAAGAGGCATCAAACTTGTAATCGGAACTTTTAGCTATCAAATTTATCATCTATTGAATTTTCGTTCTTTCTTATCTTACCTCTAAATTCTTAGCTCCTTGAGCTGATTTTTTTTTTATTTGGCTGGATCATAACACAAAGCCCAAAGTCAACCCGTTACCCCCATTCTGTCCATGTTTGCACGAAGATTCATACCATTGCACGTGAGGGAGTGTGTTAGAGTTAGACTCTCACATTGTTGGTTGACAATCATATAACTCAATATATAAGATCATGGGTCATATCAGCATAGTATCAATTGATTTTATGATAGAAACACACATTTCTAATAATTACAACAAAATTTACATAATTTTAAAACTATTTTAAAATTGGATTTTTTCGTTGTGTTCATAATATTTCAAAGATTCGTGAAGAATCAATTTTCATGCTTTATTAAAGTCTTTCAGTGCAATAGCAGCATTGAGTTCACTAATACTCAGCTCATTCTCACTTCACAACTCATGACATTCATCATTGAATCTCCTATCAATCTATGCTGCACAATATGGTCGAACTGAAAGGAAACATCACCACATTTTAAATTGGTACATATTTTGTCATTTTTGTCTTCATATGTCCTACTGGAATGGCGTTTTTTCTACGGCGGTCTACACTATTAAACAGCTATCCACACTCGTAATTGATGGATACTCTCCCTTTTATCTAGTCTATGGACGCCACCCTAACTACTCCAATTTCCATATGTTTGGCTGTCAAGTTTATCCATTGATTCGACCATTCTCAGAGTATAAATTAGCTCCTCAAAGCTATCACTTTGTATCTTTGGGCTACAATTTAGGGTACAAAGGCTTTTGCTATTTAGTCCTTTCCACTCAAAAGGTTTTCATCATATGGCAATGTCCGTTTTGATGAGCTTCTCTTTCCTTATGCGGGAGATTCTTCATTTTCTCCCTCTCGCTACACATCTCCATCTTCTTGGACTCCAATTCTACAACTAAACCTTCACCTCAATCCCCTCTTACTGTTAACACATCATGTCGGGTATGCCCCCTTGCTGGATTCATCTCCTTCAAATTTCGGGCATGATCATGTTATTGCTTCAGCAACCTCTTCTCCATGGTTTTCTACTCCACCCTTCCCTCGACCATGTATTCTCCTATGCCACTACGTCAAACTCATTCTATGGCAACTCGCTCTTTACCACTCACACTAGACGACATTCTTCAGACTATGTTTTCACTAGTTCTCTTACTAGACTTAATGAACCCCATGGATGTCTATTGACTCTTAAAGATCCTAAATGGGTCACTGCCATGAATGATGAAATGTCAGCTCTTCGGCAGTAACACACTTGGAATCTCATACCATTATCTTGTGGAGTTAATGTGGCTGCCTCTAAATGGATATACCGCATAAAGCACCGCTTAGATGTCTCCCTTGATCACTGCAAAGCAGATCTTGCAGCACATGGGTACTCAAAACTACCTGAATATTATTTCACTCACACATTCAACCTAGTAGCCAAGGTCTCTATTGTACGCGCTTTATTGGCTATGTTCACCAATAACCATTGGTCACTTCATCAATTAGACATAAAAATTCCTTCCCCAGCAATTTTTTTATGAACCAAATGGAGCAAACTTCTAGGTATCAGGACTATATGCATCCAGATTATGTTTGTCCCCTGTGCAAGGCTATTTATGGCCTTTGCAAGCTCCAAGAGATTGGTTTCAACGCTTTAGCTTGTACGTACGCAACCTTGGTTTCTCGAGCAACACCAGTGATACCACCCCATTCACTTATGTTCGTGGATCACGAGTTCTTTGTGTACTTGTATATGTTGAGAATATAATCCTTACTGGTAATAACGCTAGGGATGATTATGAGTCTAGTACCCGACCTAGATGCACATGGTCTAGATCCATTGGGTCGGGTATGAGTCCAAAAAATTTAGGCCCACCGGGTCTGGATGTGGGTCTAGATTTTAAAAAATGGGGTCAGGTTCGGATCTAAAGTATTAAGACCCAGACCCAAACCCAACCTGTAGACCCATATTACCCTAACTATATGTATTAATTATCCAAATCTTTAAATTACTTTCATTTTCTCTTAGTACTTTTATTTTTTAATTAAAAAATAATGTGTATTGTATATTTTTTCTTGGAAAATTAATTCATGTCCATATTGAACTTGAATTATTTGTATTTAAGATAATACATATTTTGTTTAGTGAAGATAAAAATTGGAAAGTTAGACTCATTTAGGACCCAAGACCCGTGTAGATCCATCGGGTTTGGGTATGGGTTTAGATTTTCAGACCCAACAGGTCCGGGTCGAGTCTGAGTCTAACTAAATATTTGTAGGGTCAGGTCTAGGTCTTATTAGACCCAAACTAGACCCGACCCATGATCATCTGTTTGTTTCTCAAAATGAGCGTGAGTTTTGCATATAGGATCTTGGGTCTCTTCACTATTATGTTGGTCTTAAAGTTTCTCGGACTGACTCCTGTCTTTTCCATGGTCAAGCCAAGTATCCTATTACAATTCTCCACCGCACCAGCATGGTTGATGAAACTCCCACCTCCACTCCCGTTGTCCCTAGTAGTCAGCTCCTTAGCATGGGCAGCATACGTTTCTCCAATCCTAAGTTTTTTTTGCTCTCTTGTTAGTGCCCTTCAATACTTGACAATTACTCGACCATATATTGCCTTTGTGGTTAACTTGGTCATTCAGTTTCTGCAATCCCCTTGGGACTTACATTATGAGGAAGTTACTTGTATTCTTTTCTACGTGCGGGGTATTATCCACAATGGACTAATCTTTCACCCCACTACTTTACGATTATTCATATGTTGATTGGACTCGCTGGCTAGAGACTCGTAGTTCCATATACGACAATGGTATTTTCCTCGGTGGTAACCTTGTATCTTGGAGTATTAAGAAGTAGCATGATGTCTCTTATTCCTGCTGTGAGTCAGAATATTGTGCTATGAAAAATATCAGTGTTGAACTTTCCTGGATGTGTAACTTATTGAAGGACCTTCATATTCCTTTGTCCTCGCCTCCTCTACTCTTGTGTGACAACAATAAGGCTATATTCCTGACCCGGAATCTCGTTGCATACAAGCAGGCAAAAAATATTGGCATTGACTATCATTTTTTTCCGTGAGCTTGTCTACTCTAGCAAACTATTTACTCAACACGTTCTTTCATCTCTCCGGATTGTGGATATCTGCACCAAGGGTATGTCTTGTCCTCTATTTGACTATTCACTCTAAGCTTTGCGTGACTTCCCTTCCCACGTTTCGCTTGAGGGGGGAGGAGGGGGTGAAAGAATGTTAGATGGTAAATAACCATCTCTAGAATATTCTTGTGCATTGTACATTTACTTTTGTACCCTCTGTATCGACAGATAAATAGGTATTAGAATCATTGTACAACTCATCCTTAAATCCTACACTAATACTATGCATATTCCCCTTCTCTTTTTATTTACAATTATTTAACTACCAAAAAACGTCATTTAAATATATTTTTTCTCTTTAATATTTGCAAGTGTTTTTTGTTGCATTTAAAATTAAAGGCATGAAGTAGAATAAAACGTTGAACACACCTCTATTTTAAAGTAAGTTTTTAAGAGTCACAAGATATGAATTGTTCGGATAAGAGCACAAGCACGACCCATACCAAAAGAATGAGGCATGTGCATCGACATGATCTGAAAGCCGTCACGTCAACAACCTACACTAATTAAGCATGGAAAGAGTGGCGAGAGTTATATTGTCATTTATGGAATTGATATCCAAGACACACTACTCAATTTTAATAGCGTCCCTCTCACACTTTACCAACTCAATTTAGACCTTGAAGCGGATTTCCGCATTAGTGTTATACTACTCAACATGACGTTTTTTAAATACTTCAAAATATCAGAATGAAGAAGAAGCCGGTCTTGCTACTCGGAGTCCAGGCATTATTGGAAAGAAAATGTGTGAGATCAAGATATATAATAGTAAAAGCTCGTCTCCTGCGAGACCGTCTTACTGTAATACCAAGGGGTACATTGTAAATAAGGAAGATATGAAATAGGAGGATTCAAATTCGGGGGTTTAAATCGAAATACTTTGGATTTGGGGTTAATTTAAAAAAATGCTGAAATCAAGGGACTGATTTGTAAAGCATGGAAATTAGCTGTCTCTCCTTCTCTAGCTGAGAAACCCTCGTTCTCCTCGAATTTGAAGGAGTCAACATCGATTCACCGTTGATTGCAGAATTCATCGTCAACTACAGGTCTCTGATATTACAAGGTGCTGGATACGAGCGGCTATTTCGCTTGACGCAAAATCGATGATGGACCAAAACCCACATGATTTGGGATTGAGATCCAATTGTGCAAAGTAGGCAATCAAAGGGGTTTCTTTGTCATTGCAGAATGAAGGGACGGACGATCGACGGGGGCGAGTGCGACATCAGATCTGATTAAAGAATGGTGAATCATTTCCTTTCGATTTGAGTTCTTAAATAAAGCTTCAAAATAGAAGTTGAGCATTTCAAGTTCTCAGCTTTCTTTGGAGCAGGGTTTGTAGGATGAAAATGGAACGATAAAGAACCATACGACGAGGGTTCATGTCAAAATTTTCTATAACTGTGGTTGTTTCAAGAAATTCGAGCCAGGGTTCAGGCCAAAAGTTTGGGCTCAAATCAGGTCCAAAATTTAGGCCTTAAGACTATATTGTAGTTCACATTTAAGTGATAACACATCAAACTTAAAATAAATAACATCAAATAAAAACTCTAAACCATCAAATTAAATAATTAAAATAAAATGGACACAAACTAAAATAGTTAAACATCATATAAAAATCACTAAACATCAAATTAGAAAATTAAAATATCAAACTAACATTGTAAAACATCTTATTAAAATAAGATGAAAATGTACATTCCACTGTTGTAGCATGTGAAAAAACTATTTTAACGTTCCACCTTTATCCACTTATCTTTTTTTTACATGATAATTTACAGATGTAAAATTATACGTACTTTACGTATATTACAGATGAACAAAACACAAAACATCATACACTGACAACTTAAAGTCGAAGAAATTCATTGATTCATCACTGTCACTACAAATACATATAAAATAAGCATATAAAAGTTGCAAACTTTAATTTGAAGTTTTACGTTAACATGTAAAAATGTCAATCGCCATAACTATCGAACCCATTCATTACAAAAGGTTCAAATGCCCTAAAAAATTGCTAACCTAAAAACTGAAAATTTTCTAATAAAGCTAAAATATCAATAACAATCAAATGCCTCAACACTAACACCGACAATCAACCATCATTAGTGAAAAATCATTGTAAAAAAATACATCCTAAACAATCAAATTCTATTTTTTCCCGACTTGTTTGGCTTCGCTGCTGGCTTTTTTACAGACTTGCCTTCTCCTTCTGCTTTTGAAGAGGATGACTCTCATACTCCATCAACGCATTGATCAAACGTCGAGTGCGATTCTATATTCGGAACACCTCCAGAGCATGGTTCCCCATACCATTTTTTTATTAACTCATCAATGGCATCGTTGAGCTCTTTCTTGGAAAGTATTCCCGTGAAATAAACATAAAACATCACATACAATAATTAAAACATCAATATCTGAAATTAAAACATCACAATTGCACACAAAAAATCATTGACAACTACATTGTGAAACATCAAATACAAGTATTTAAAACATCAATATCAAATTTTAAAAATATCATACAGTACACACAAAATATCAAGAGAACAAAATTGAACATCAGTTGCATATTTAAATATGAAAACACCATAAGTAGCAAACACTGAAATTAAAAATTATTACACCAACACATAACAATACTTAGAGCTTAAACATGAAAGCTCAAAGATAAAACCAAAAATATCAACAACAGTATCTAAAACATCACAACTAAAAAAAAAGAGAAAACTTACAGTTCCTACTTTATTCTTGAATGCAGCAATAGTGGGCAAGTGATCTTAGACATCTAAGAAACGACGACAACAACACAAAAATTAGCACAAATAATAATAAAACCCTAAGATATCACACACACAATTAAAACAACAAAGCCAAAACATCAATGGTACACTTAAAACTCTACAAGCATCAAATACTTGAATTAAATAATCACACCAACACACATAACAATACTTAAAACCTAAACATGAAATATCAAAAATAAAACCTGAAAGATCAACAATAGTATTTAAAAACATAACATCTGCAAAATAAATTTTTTATAGATTCTCTTTCCTTGTCGATTGCAGCAACAATGGGCAAGCATTCTTAGATATCTAAAAAATAGCAGCAACAACAACACAAAAATTAACACAAATCGTAACAAAACACAATCATAACTCAACATCAACTGCACACTTAAGCAAGAAAATACCACAAGTATAAAACACTAAAATCAAAACATCACACCAACACATATTACAATACTTAAAGCCTAAAACTTGAAACTTCACACTGAAAACGAGGACATCAATGCCTATACCTAAAACATCACGGCCGAAAATTAAGAAGATTTACAAATCTTCCTTCCTCCTCGATCGCAGCAGCAATAATGTAAATCTCCTTATACATCTAACAAACAACAGCAGTAACACAAATATTAGCATAAATTCGTAAAAATAACTCACAAAACACCAAAAATAGAGAAATCCCCAAATATGAACACAGTGAACAACATAAACCATAGAAAATCACATGAACCAAAAAAAGCAAACAAAAATCGAAAAAATGACAAAAACATGCATAAAAATTCCGAGCAAAGACATTACCTTTGAAGATAAACACGAAAGGGAGGTTGTATTGTGTTAGGCTGCCGGAAACCGAAGCTATAACCGAAAAATTTGCCGGAGAATGAAGTGAATCTTCCTCGAGTCACTGCGTTCTTCCCTGTGCAAGAAACATAGAAGAAAACGGAGAAAATGAACGGTTGAATTGAAGGAAAATGGAATAGAAATGGAGAGGAAAAAGATTGAGGAGGTTAAGATGGAGAAGAAAGGAGATGAGAGCGAATGCGTGAGAAATAATGGGAGAAGAAGAGAAAAGATTGATATTTATATCTGGACTTAAATGTAAATTAATGAAATTACACATCCAACTCCCGAACTTTTAAAACTTCAATTGAAACCTCATGCTACATTTTTAACAATAGAATCTATGGTCTCGCACAAGGCTTTGTCTAATCGTAAAGAATATTCTAAATGTACAAACACAGATGAAAAAAATGAAACTAATTTATACAAATATTTTATATCAAAAAAATTAACATAAAAAAATAGAATAAGAAGAAAGGGATCTATTCATCATGGAATAAATAGATAACTAGCAATAAAACAAGTAGAGCTAAATGTGAACTAAATGATTAAATTAAAATAAGAATAAAATGGTAAAATGACTCTGACTTTAGTGTGAATATGTCAATATAATTCTGCAACATCAAAAAATGTCAAAAAAACCTATGACATCGTTGACTTTTAAGTCAATCATTTTGTGGATGGATTTTATTGAAAAGACCATGTTGTCCTTGTCAAAAAAAAAAGAAAAAAATCAAGAAAACCCTTTCTTCCTGGGTTCAATTTCTTTCTTCGTCACCCGTTTCTTCCTCAACCCATTTCTTCCTTAATTTCCTCCGGTTCTTCTTTCTTCAAATTTCGCCGGAGAAATTTAGGGTTTCCAGTGGGGTGGTGGGATGGCGGGATTGGGCGGGGCTAGGGCGAGAGAGGTGGCAGCGGGAGGAGGAGATCGGCGTGGACCCGGTCTGGATTTCCCGGCGCTGGGGAAACGGGCTGGGGTGGGGTGGATGTGGGGGAAGAGCGGTGGAGGGCGACGACAACGCTGGCAATGATAGAGACAAGCGGGCCCAAGACCACAGCGTGTTGAGGCCTTCATTAGCGGCGGACGACGGGTACATCGGGGCGATGGCGGGGTACGGCTGATGTTAAACACAACGAAGCTCATTGGCGGCAGACGTTCATCTATGGGGGGTTGGGGTTAGGGTTTCTATTCGAATGATCTCAGAACCTTCTTTCATTCACCCTCTCTTCAAATCTTCTGCTTCAATTGTCAATGGCTGCGAAGATCGATTAATCTCATCGCAATTTGCCCTGCTATAGTTTTGACTTTTGAGTTTGCACGTCAGGGTGGGCGGTGCTCAGCCGGGAGGATCTCTGGCGAAGTGGCACGCTCTTCCTTAAGCCTCATTTTCCCCTTCGATTACTCGGTCAATTCGTCGTCGTTTACTTACTACCCGATTCTCCGAGCCACGACCAGTTTGAGAAGCTCCAGACTTGGTGTCTTCTCCAGTGATTTTTATTATGGCTTTTGGAAGAAGGTGGAGTTCCGATTGTTGAGAAGAAGCCAAGAGGGTTTATTCGGAGCAGTGGCCAACAGAGACTTGTTCTCCTCCCTGTACTAGAACAGGGGCATAGTTGATAGCCACGAATCACAACCACAAGAAACCAAGAAACAGAGCGGCGGCACATGGTGGTGGAGGCGGCAGAGTTTTGAATTAGGGTTAGAATATATTTTGAAGAAGAAAGATTAATTTGTTATAAGGGTATTTTTGTCGTTTCATTTCCTGTTCTTACCTGAATTTATTTGGTCAATACTGGAGTTAGAAAATCGATTTTTCTAACGAGTGCCCATGGACACTCGTTAACAACTTCAGATTCCATCAAAAACTGTGTTATCCTGTGTACTATTACACAACTTTCGATGGATTTGCATTTAATAACACAGTTTTCGATGGAATCTGAAGTTGTTAACGAGTGCCCATGGACACTTGTTAGAAAAACCGTTAGAAAATTTGGTTACATCGACACAAATTTTTTGAAGTTAGGATTAGATTGACAAATATAATAATTAGTAAGGATTAAATTAACACTTTCACCGTAAAGACTTTCACCATAAAGTGAGGATTATAAATGCATTTAACGCTTAAAATAATTTATGGGAAGAAGCAACATTTCTTTGGCATAATATTGCCTAGAGCCAAACTTGCATCGATAAGAATCCGTGCCTTCACGCTAATAACACCTAAACCCAAGTTACAAAGCCGAAAAAAGAGACTAACCCAATTAATCTACTCATCGAAAAACAAAAGAAACAAGAAACAAAAGACTCGCTTAAGATGGGATGGAGTGCATTTTCCAATCCCACCACCCAAAAGCCTTAAAGTCATCAACCCCGGGCCCCACCCAACATATGATAAATTTAGTCAGCCTCACCAAAGGGACCCTTCAAGTCAATGGCATATATTGAAACTTGTTTGACAATTTCTCCTCTCCCCCGGGCCCCACCCCACACCCTCTATACCTGGTCTGAAATCCCAAACATAAACCGACACCACTCCCATATAGCCCCATCACGCGCCCCCGCTATCGACACTTGAGTGGTCCGTGGCGCACACGCGATGCAATCTCGAGTGAGGGGCTTCATTCAACATTTGATTGCTAATGAGAGTTCTTTCAACATTTCTTACCAAACTAAAGAAAGTAAACTAAAACGCCAAAGTCTCTTTTAAGTACTTCTCCTTTCCTTCTTTCGCTACTCTTTCCTCTCTCTCACGGCGACCATTTTTCCTCCTCTCTCTCTCACACACTCACGCAGTGGGGAGGAGCAAAACACCATCGTCTTTCTTCTTCTCCGGATTCAATGATGGTTAACTCGCCGAGGTTCCAGGAAAGCCGCCACCACATCCCGGCGCTGCTGCCGTCGCCCAACAGCTCCACCAGCAGCAGCACCACCAGCACCGGCAGCAATGGCCTCTACAACCACCGCCCGCCGCCCACGCCGCCGTCGCCGGTTCCCGTCACCAGATCCGATCCCAACAGCCCCTACCCGACCACCTTCGTGCAGGCCGACTCCTCCTCCTTCAAGCAGGTCGTCCAAATGCTGACCGGATCCTCCGTGCCCGTGCCCGGATCTGCCCGACCCGAACCAGCGGCATTGAAGCCCTACTCCCACTCCATCCCGCCGATCAAGAGCGCCGCCACCAAGAAGCTGTACGAGCGGCGGAACAGCCTCAAGAACTTTAAGCTCAGCCCGCTGGCGCCGGGCTTGGTGACCCGACCCGTTTTCTCCTCCCATTCGCCCCGGGAGCTCCTCTCGCCCAGCCTCCTGGATTTCCCGTCGCTGGCGCTCAGCCCTGTCACGCCGCTCATACCCGACCCGTTTAACAGATCCCCGCAAAGCGGGTCGAGCAGTAATAGCAGCAGTTTGGAGGAGAAGGCGATAGCGGAAAAGGGGTTTTATTTTCACCCCTCGCCGTCGACGACGCCGAGGGAGTCGGAGCCCCGGCTGCTGCCTCTTTTTCCGGTGACTTCGCCGAGAGTCTCAGGTTCTTCTTGAGGAAACCGAAATAGCTTTTTTTTTTCTCTGATATTTAATTTCAAGTAATTTTTTTCTTTCTTTTTGGGGCTTCTATTTGTATTTTGTACGTGTAATGGATGGATTTATATATGTGAAAAAACCATATAGAGATGATTTGGAGCAGATGCGATATATTGTACTAGGCATAATTGGCATGATGTACAATTTTCTGGTATGGATTAATGAGCAATTTGGTTGGAAATTTGGAATCAATGAATGGAAACTCCCAAAATGTACAATTTCTTTTCAATTCTAATTTCTACCACTTTTTATTTTGTAAATTGGATGGTTTAATTTGCAATGAAATTGGGATTTTCAATGCTTTTTTGATGTGGTGTAAATGTATTTCTGGTTTTGGTTAAAAAGAGAGTCCACATGGTGCAGTTCGAAAAGGGTAGGGGAGGTGGAAAGTGGTCATTTTCTTTTTCTTGGTTAAATTTGGTGGTCCTCAAAATCTCATTTTCAACCATTGATTTATTGGGACAATTTTATTTATCCTAGTGTTGTCAGTTTTTGGTTCTTTAATAAATAGCACTATGGTAATACAATACTATATTATTCAAATAAATGAAAATCGTACAGTACATTCATTGATGGCTCTTATTATTGTGTTCATAACTTTCCTTCTTTCCCCTAGTGTTACTGAGTAACGGTTAATATTGAATGGCAGATTTACATGATGGTTAATTTTGTTCACATTTATGGAATAGTACTTCCTCCGTTTTTTTAACATTGACACATCACTGTTGGGGTTAGAATTTAGGAGATACTAAATGAGTGGATGAAATTGAATTGAAAGAAGAGAAAATAAAATGAGTGGATGTAATAACCTTAAACTTGTCATAAATATATTGTGTCAATTAAAAAAAATACCCATTTTTAGTAAGCGTGTCAATGTTAAAAAAATGGAGGGAGTATTTTTTTGTTGATAATGATAATATGGAATAGTAGTCAAAATGGTGAATTGGTGAAACTACACAGTTTCACCGTGTGCAAACTTGCAATGGAGACTATGGAGTATATAATGTATTACTCCGTCCCAGGCGAATGTGCACATTTTTTGGTCAACTTTCTCATATAATGTTTGATCAACGATAACTTTAGTTACGTATATTAACGGTGTGTTAAAATTTGATATTTAGAAAATACAGCATGCAGAGAATCTAACAATATCTCACGTGATGATATTGGTATCTATATACTAGTTGAAATTTATGGTCAAACGTGTCTTGAAAAAGTTGACCAAAAAGTGTGCAGATTCGGCTGGGACGGAGGGAGTATATTGAATTGTGCAAAAGCAATTCTGAATTTCTAAAATGGCACCTAACTCTTAGAACAACTTGAAATGTTTGACCGCAATCCTACATCTTGAATTATAGTTGGACTAAAACTAAATAGATTTGGTTTACATACTCTTGTTAATCCTTAATGAGATTAAAACAATAGTAAAATGACACTTGTTAAGCCGTCAAATATTACTTTCCATAAAATTGAGGATTATATAAATATTTTACGTGCAGTTCTATTATCTATCAAAATTTAATAGTATATTTATGAAAATATATAATCAGCAATATTATTATATATTCTATGGGGTATGATATTATTCAATTCATTGAAACAGGTAATTTGGGGATAGATTGGGGTAAGAGCAAGTGCAATGGGAGTTTCTTAAATTAAAAAAATTGCTCTAGAAACTGAAAACACCCACGGTGGTGGTTTCTAGCCCGGTTTCTTGTAGTGGTGATTTCTAGACTAGTTTCTTAACAAGAAATCGGCCCTTGGTTGCTATGGTGGGAACCGGTTAAGAAACCGGTTGTGTCCGTCTGTCACATGGCTTGGGGGCTGCTTGCTGCAGCCAATTTTTTTAGCATGTAGGACACGTGTCACCCATGCACTGGGCCACATTTCCCGTATGCAGGATTTTATTTTTTTAAAACAGCCGTTGACACATGGCGCCATCTGGTTGGCCCACGTGTCAAGCGACCAATAAAATTTCTAGCTTAGGGCCAACGAAAATGAGTGGGACACATGTCCCACTTATATGGCGACACGTGTCCCATATGAACGGTAATTTTAGCTGTGCCTTTTAAATGGGACACGTGTCCCGGCGGCTATATTTTTTAAAAAATTGTGAAAAAAATTTCAAATTTTTTTAGCAGAGGTTGAAATTTTCTAAAAAAAATTCTACCGGATACATTCTCATCCCCTACCTTTTTTTACTTATAAATAGAGCCAATTCACCCAATTTAATCACACTACTTTCAATTCCAACACTTCTGCCTCAATCTTTCATCACCCAATATAAATACAATGTCTTATGCTTTATTCTAGATAACAAAATATTTAACAATTTCATGACAAGAAAAAGGAAATTTCATTTCATTTTTGAATAATAAAACACGAAAATTATTTTAAAAAGTAAATTATTTTATACTTTTTAAATAAAATAATATTCTATTAATAAAAATTATAATATATTCTTAAATTTCACATTCAACTTATTTTGGATGAACAAATTAAATTAAATGTTAATGGTAAAATTAATGAGTAGGATAGAGAAAATCAAGTGAGGTCAATGAATAGTCAAAAGTGGTTTCTTACTATTGTAGAGATAAAAAAATGATGGTTTTCTAAATAATTTCTTAAGATTAGGTGGAAGAAAAAGAATGAAAAAAATAATATATTTAATTGATAAGAAACCGATAGCAATTTTTACCACTGCACTTGTACTAAGGTGGGAATGGAGGGAAAGAATCTTGACGAGTGTTTTGTTGTGAATAGGGGGAAAGTGGGAAGAGAGGGTTTGTGCACAGTCCATTGTATGTGCTTGTTTTGTAAGCATTCCATTCATGGCGTAATCATCACATCTCCGACTCACTTCCGCCTGCATTATTCTTGTTTCTACGCCATCTACAACCTCATCATCGATCTCCACTCTTCCACCTGCCTTTTCTCATTTCTTTTCCACTTTGCTACAACGGTTTTATTGGACTAAAACACATTTTCTATATTTCTCCCTCAGGTCCTTTTATTATGGTCCCAACTTTTGAGCACACATTTTTTTAAAAAGATAAATGAATGGTAGAGATTATATTAAAAGTATAAAAGTAAAATGTATGAATAAAAATAATCTAGGATTTACTAAAAGGGGAAGGAGCCAATATAAAAAAACCATCCAAAATTTTGGCACAATAAATTTATATGCTTAAATTTAAAGTAATGTGTTATTTTAATTCTATGTTTTGTGAGAAAATACCTTGTAAAATCATAAAGTACCCTTAGTTTAAAAAAATTTAAACTGAAATGACTACTATACCCTTCCTCTACCCATTCCTTCCTGTCACTCTCTGCACTTTCTCCGCTGGAACGCCTCATTTTTTCTCAACCCATCGCCAAACCCTCTACCCCCATCCGCTGCTCCACCACCCCTCATCTCCTTAGCCTCTCCTAATCCGCTCCACCTCTCTCATCTTCTCTAGGTCTCGACGAATTAAAAGTCCGACGGCTAAGAATTTACGAATTAAAAGTTGCAGATTAGCAACCAGTGGTGGAGTTTGGCGACTGGCCGGGCTAGGTTTTCAAAAATGGTTGTGGGCGGGAGCTGGTAGTGGCTAGTGGCGGAAGATAGGAGGCGAATAGGGTCGGTCGAGGTGGTGGCGACCGGATGGTAGGGAGAAGTGGAGAGAGGTGGTGGCGCAAGGTGGCGAAACTAGGGTTTGGCACACGGCGACGGCTAGCAAACGATGCACGAAGTATGTGTTTGTAGTCCTTTTTCTCTGGTAAAACAAGGTTGGTGGCTAGTTTTGTGTGTGTTTGGGTGTGTAAAACAAGGTTGACAGTGGCGGGGGTGGTGGTGGCCCACAACAACGGGGAGAGGTGGTGGCGCACTGCGGCGGGGAGAGGTGATGACTGGCGAACGATGCACGAAGTATGTGTTGCAGTTCTTTTTCTCTAGTAGTTGGTGGCTGATTTTTGTGTGTTTGGGTGTGTAAAACAAGGTTGGCGGCGTTGGTGGCGCACGACGGCGACGGTGGTGGCGCACAGTGCACACCGCCGACAGGTTTAGGGAGAAGAAGAAGCTTAGGGGTATAATGATTATTAATTATTTAGTTTTAAGTTTAGGGGTGTTACTGTCTTTTCATGAATGGTCAACGCCAGAATTTAATCGGTCAATGCCTGAATAGTGCAATTTGGGTAAAACTACACAATTGGATCAACAGATAGGGTTAGTTATGCACTTTCAGATTATACAAGGTTATATCTGTACTTTCTCAATTTACTGGGGTCATTTTTGCACTTTTCCCTTAAATTTATAATGGATAAATTGAGTGGATGACATTGAATTTGAATTAAACAAGTAGAATGACTGTAAAATTGAAAGAATCATGCCAACAAAGTAAATGTGTCAACCACATAAAAACAATCAAAAGAGGAAAGTGTGTCAAATTCAAAAAAACAGAGGAAGTATAAAAATGGACAAAATACAAATCAAATCCTATGTTTTGCACAAAAGTGTTAAAATGACCCTGTAAAATTAAAAGTGTCAAACTAATTCTAACTTAATGATGAATTGTGCAGTTATACCCAAAGTTGTCATCTTCGACACTGACCCTGAAAAAATTGCACTGACCATCTCAAAAATGACCAAAATACCATTGGTTAGTTTTCTAATATTTTTGGACAATTTTACCCTTCTCTCCGTTAGAACCTAACAAGAATTTTAAGGTTATATTATCACATAATTTTAACTTTTAGGCTTATATCAACATTTTATTTTTATTTCTATGGTTATATCAGCACTTTAAAAAAATAGGGTCGGGTGATAAATTGTTAAACATTTTCCAAAATCGCAGCAAACAAAACGTATTTATCAATTACCAGAAGAACATCAACTTATCTTTGAGAATTAATACTACTTTTTATTGATTCATAAAACATATACACTTATAAAATAGTCGAATAGTCTGAACCTAATTTTTTAACTAGTCTATACCTACATCAATTTCCAAGAGAAAATACTACTACTCCATTCGTTCGAGATTAAATTGCACAAAATTAAAGATTTAGTCAAACTAAGAAAACTTTGACGGCATATTTGAATAGATATATAAACAATAATACTGTTGTATATGATATCACTGGTTCGTCATAACAAGTAGTTTCTAAAAAGTAACTTTCTGTTTACCAATATTATACGTAGTTAAATATATTATTGGTCAAATGTGTCTGTTGGAGACTGTGAAAAAGATTTTATGCAGTTTAATATGGGACATATGGAGTAATATGAACCAAAACAAACTCAACACAGAAAGTGTGAGGTTGAGTACAACTCAACATGTTGCCACCGTTCATTCTTTTTCCTCCTCATTCTCAATCGGCACCAGTCTCGCACGAACCACGTACAACAGTCGTCACAAATCAGAGAGAGTAGACCACATCTTAAAAGGGGAAATCAACTCTCAAAAAAAATTTCAACTATAATCATACACAAAACCACATACAGAGTAGCAAGAATGTCAAGCAAATTTCACAAACAATTACAAAACTACAGAAACTTTTTTTAAAAAAAAAACCAAACCAGTCAGATCTTATATTATCACCATCACAGTTTGGTTTACACATCCTATGCCTAGTACATAACGAGCTAGATTGTGGGCATTCGTTACCACCGATCTTGGGACCTTCATGATGTGGATTCTAGTAAAAACTATTGCTAACATTATAATATTTCAAAGCAGTCCCTGTAATCCTGATGGTACATTTAGGAAGTTGTTAATGTGGTTCAGAGCCATCTCGCAGTCTGTCCTTAGGCAGATATGTATTGTTCCTCGGTTCCATGCATCCGCCATAGCTTCGTGGATTGCGATGAGTTCAGCTTGGACTGCAGGTAGAGCCTGGATGTTCCTCGCTCCATTCCACAAGTTTCCCCCTGCGTGCCGGGTCGCCCACCAAGCAGCTGCTGCCTTTCCGTCTTGGGCTCGGAACACTACGTCTGTGTCAATGCACGTCTAGCTGGTATAACCTAGGTCTAGATGATTTCCTTGTAAGAACCATAGTAACTGAATTTCACCGACTATAGCCCTTCTAGGGTGACTGGTTGGTAAAGAAATTGTTGCTTGTTCCAAAAGTACTTGATCGGAATTGGGATCCTCCAAAGTCCTTGTTCCCTTGTTATTTCCTTTTACATGCATATCCTTGATTATCTCATGGACCGTATCAACCCTTACTACTTGTTGAGCAATTGTTGCTTTGTTTCTGGCGCACCAGATTGCCCAAATAACGATGCATGTGAGGTCGATGTCCTCGATCACTGGTGCTAATTTGAACCAAGCTATAAGCCAGGCTTTTAGTTGGATTGGATTCCCCTGTTGAAAATAAAACCCCGATCTTGACATTTGCTAGATTCTTCTTGAGAACTCACACTCGAGTATCATATGTGTTGGTGTTTCCCTTCTAGAGTGACACATTTGTCAGATAGACGATACATCCATATTTCTTTTTCTCAGTGTAGGTCCTGTTGATGCTGCATTATGGGCAATTCTCCGAACCAGAAACTTTACTTTCTCTTGGACTGTAGAGCTCCACAGTCTCTTCCAAAAATGATGATCTGGTTCCTTATTTCCAACAAGAATTAAGGCTGATGATTTACGCCTGGCTTTTGAATTCCAGGATTCATGGTAACCACTCTTGACTGTATATTTTCCAAGCCAATCTTTATCCCAATATTTGAAATCCTTTTGTCCAAAAGGTTGAACGGATAAATGTATCCCTGCTATCTCGTTAACTATTTCTTGGCTGAAGAAAAGTCTGAGTAATGGTAACCACCATTGTTTGGTATTATCAATAAGATCACTCACCTTGAATTCGAGTTGTGGTATCAGCTGTCTGTCATACCTTATAGGATTATTGCGGTTAGGGATCCACTCATCCTGGATATTTATGTTGTGTCCATTGATCACCTGCTATTTGAGACCTGTCCTGAGTAGATCTCTACCCCATAAGATATCCCTCCATCCTCACATTGCGCCTTGCTTAAGTTTGATCGTCAGGAAATCATCATTCCTATAGTACTTATTTAAGAAAAACTTAGAGAAACAAGATTGTTTGTCACTAACTAGCTTCTAAGCTAGCTTTCCTAATATAGCTTGGTTCATCTGTTCCATGGATCGCATTCCCAGGCCCTCTTTCAATTTTGACTGGCAGATAGATTCCCAAGACTTCCAATGTATCCCTTTCCCATCAATGTCTCCTGCCCAGATAAATCTGGCTAAGTGGCTATCAATTTATTTTGCGACAGTTGACGGCATTCAGAACATACTGAGTGTGTATTGGGTTATTGATGCTAATACATGTTTGCTGAGAGTAACTCTTCCCCTTACAGACAAATCCCCTGTCTTCCATATCGATGTCTTGGCTTTAACTCTCAGAATTAGCTTGTGGAACAAACTGACTTTTGACCCTGTAAAATTCATGTCATGACCTAAGAACTTGCCATTGAGTAATTCCCCAAATATTCTGAAAGTCTGGCTTAGGTTTTCCTTAGTGCTTGGCCCTGTGTTTGGACTGACTAGTAGTGCAGACTTTTGAAAGTTTATTCGTTGTCCGGAATAAGTAGCAAAAAGATTAATTGTCTGCGCCAATTTTGTCGACCCTTCTTCCGAGATGTTGAAGAATAGGATGCAATCATCTGCAAACATAAGATGTGATACAGACTGGATAGAGCGTCCTATCCTGATACTTGGGCATACTGCTTGAAAAGCTCTAGATGCTATCATTGATGAAAGAGCTTCCTGGCAGAGAATGAATAGGAAAGGTGAAAGTGGGAAGCCTTGTCTGATTCCCTATTTAGGCTGGAAGGAAGATGAAACGGACCCATTAAACTTTATAGAGTAAGAAACTGTTGTGACACACTCCATAACCTATCCTATCCATTTGCTAGGAAATCCCATGTGTATCATCATCTTCTCCAGGAACTCTCAGGATACCCGATCATAAGCCTTACTCATATCAATTTTCATGGCTGCCACTGCCTGCTTTCCTGACTTCTTCTTGCGAATGTATTCGATGAGTTCATGCGCTATTAATGAATTTTCGATGATAGATCTTCCTTGCACAAAATCCGATTGATTTCCTGATATGAGAAACCCCAGAACTTTCTTAATTATGTTGGCAATGATCTTCGCAATGATCTTGTAAGTAACATTACATAGGCTTACCAGTCTCAGGTCTGCTGGTTCTGTTGGAAATTTGTTCTTCGGTATTAGGACAAGGTGTGTATGATTCCACTCACTCGGCATGATTGATGTATCAAAAAACCTCTGTATCGCTATTGTGACCTCATCTCCCACCTCTGCCCAATACTGCTAATAGAAACCCGGAAGTAAACCATCAGATCCCGGAGCCTTCCATTTCCCCATTTGGAAGATTGCTGTTTTAATCTCCTGTGGACTTACTGGATACTCTAGCTCCCTATATTGGAGATAATCTACCCTCTTAGTTATAAGGTTCAGGACATCCTGCACGTTTGAATCTCCAAAAGCATCTTGGGGCATAACAGATTCAACGACAAAAATAGAGCTTACATGGTTGTAGACTAAATGCTGAAGGTCTTCTGGTTTGTAGATCCATTCCCCCATGTCATTCTTTAGCTGTGAAATGTAGTTTCTTCCTTTTCTCTTTTGCGACCATTGATGGAATATTTTTGTATTTTTATCACCCTCTAGGCGCCACATTGCCTTTGCTTGTTGTCTCCAATAATCATCCTGCATGGTTAGAAGTTCCTCCAGCTCTTTTGTTTTACAGCGCATGCCATTAGCATCTTTCTGTCGTTGCTTTGCTCCTAGTTGTTCCTTGACCCTCCTTACTCTGTATTCCATCTTGCCCACGTTTTCTTTGGCCCAATTGTGCAGCCTTGTCATGGTTTCCTTTAGCTTCCTATTAAAATCGGATGCACAGTTAATATCTACTGTTGTTGTAGATGATACTCCTTGTATTTGAGGTGACGTATGTTGTACTGGGCGCCAAACTCGATTGACCAATTCCTTGGTGTGCCAATATCGAGCCCAAAATGATTCAAACCATTTCGTTGAAGACTCACTCCTAGGCCTACTTCTTGGATGTGTGTTGACGGTGAGAAGTCCATGGTCTGATCTCATTATGGTGTGATTGATAAGGCTGTGCCTCTGGAACATCCGAAACCATTTAGCATTTGCAAAATCTCGGTCTAGACGTTCCAAGATCATCTCCCTGTCTCCTCTTCCATTGGACCAGGTGAACCATTGTCCCTTGAATCTAAGTTCGCTTAAATTTGCATCTCTCAGCAAAACTTTGAGATCCTTCGTGTCTTGTGATTGAACAGTCCTTCCACCAAATTTATCTTCCTGATGTAAAACTTGATTAAAATCACTTGTGAGAAGGACTGGAAGGTTTGTATTCTGTAATACCTCATACAAAGATTCCCACACTAGTTTCCTACACTTGTGTATCGGGGTGCCCATACACAAGGTCAACATCCATTCATCGCCTTGGGCGGTAGAAATTTTGCAGCATACAAAATTTTGGCAGCTATGAACTACTGATACTAATATATCTGAAGAAAAAGCTACACAGAGCCCACCTCTTGTCCCTACGGAGTCCACTATATTCTAGCTAGTAAAATAGGTTGTTCCTAACCACCTACTAACCTTACTATAGTCACCCTTTGTTTCCATTAAAAAGACAATATTGAGGTTATAAAGATTGTTGTTGTGATTTAAGAACTTTACTGTCACAGGATGCGTCAGTCCCCTGCAGTTCCAAGAGAGTAGATTCATGTACCTCTGGGTGGTTGTTTTGGACCAACCACCGAAGTACCGTAGCAGTTTCCCTCATCTCCTTGTAACACTGTTTGTACCACCGCCTCAAAAGTTCTGGCTGTGACTATGACCAAACCCCCCTGGTCCATACCAATACATTGGTCAATTTCTGGAAATACTAACATCAGTCGGTGCAGCTCTTCCTCCTCCTAATCCCCTGTGCGTCTTCTCTTGTGGAAGGCTATGCCACCTATCTCCTCTTGCAGTTGTCTCTTATTCTTAAATCGGAGGCCTTTCGCCACTGGTATGTATTCCCCCATTGCTTAATTAATAGCCTTCATCCTTGTGTTCATTTGAGTCAGATTATCCAAAAGCGGTTGATCTGTACAGTCTTGTGCAATTGTAGATTTTGGCCAGACTGTAGATCCTCTGCCATTCCCCACTAAAAACTGTTGTGAGTTATCAGCAATATTCAAACTCCGAAATCATTTCATGTTCTTATCAATTAAAATTCTAGTAGAAATTGTTGACTTTGTAAGAGCCAATTTGATGTTTCCTCTCCTTCCAATGATACGAGTAAAAATCCTTGAATCTTCTTACCCTGGAACTGATGAAGTGTTTTATGGAAGGCTTTGTGACAATGGATCTGCACTGGCCTCCTGGCCCATTATCTGGCCCATATCCATAATATCATCTCCCGAAACAAACAGAATCCCTTTCCCTTTATCCCCAATATTCACTTTTTCTTCATCTGGCTGAGAAACCATGCGATTTTCCAAAGACAAATTGGGAGTTATGTCTGTACTGGTGCCACTTGTTTCCGAGAACTATGCTACCTCCAAGAAAACCTTTGTTCCCTCAAACAGATCGAAACCCATGAGTGTCCCTTTACCCTCTCGAGATTGTGTCAACTCCACCCTTTCCTCCAACGATTCTCCCAAACACCCGTAATTCTTCCAGAACCAAATTTTTGGAGTTCCAACCTACCTCCCATTGTAGATCAACTTCGCTTGAATTGGAGATTATAGGTAGCAGAGGAAACTCTGAGGTTTCAAGAACTGAGCTTGACCAGTTATTGTTGCCTCCCGACATCGGATTTCCACTTATTTCCCCTTCAAGTTCTACCTGGATTGCTCCTCCTGGAAGAGGAAATTGATCGCTGACATCCCGACTCCGTTCCTGAACCTGATTGACGGTACCATCCCCTCCCCCTTTACTGATTCCATTTCCCAATATGCTATGATTGTGCAAAGGCTGTCTTGGTAAAGGTATAGTGGATGGGGATATTGTGAATTGGTTGTGAGTTTCAGGTTCGGAATTTGTGATGTCAGGTATGTGATTCGGTAATGGAGGGGACAAGATTTGTTTATTCAGTACTGTGCATTGTAGGTTTGGGGAGGTTGACATGTGTGGGCTTGAGAAATCAGGCAGTGGATTTTTATTGCTTTGGTTTGGGTTATACTGTGCACACATTGAAATTGTTGGCCCATTAGAAAACAGTGTACAGTTATTTGAGTTATCTGTATTTTTATCGTCATCCAAAAGCCTCACCCCTGTAGTCAGCTTGACCACCTCACCTTTGGCCTCAACTAACTCCCTCTCGCATTCACTGTCCATCACATCAGCAATGAATTCCTTCCTCTTCTTTCCAGCATAAATCTCTGATCACACCGTTTTTTTTTTGCCAGAAAAATCATCCTTTTCATCATTGATGTCTATCATTTGAGCCTGCTGTAGCCCACTTGACTCTCCCTTCTATCTTGTTGAAGAATCCATTGTGTCAAGAACACTAGGCTCGGAATCCAAGCTTGAGGACTGTTGCGAAGAAATGTAGCTCGGCTCAATAATATGGATTCCACCTTGGCATCGCCGCATGCGTGCTTTGCTTCTCTTTGACTTTCTTTGTATTTGAGGTGATTTGACAAGCTTACTCTTGCCCTTTCCACACTCCTTTGATTTGTCATTCTCCTTCACCTCACCTTCCTTCAGTAAGCTGTCATTTATGGCACTCTGTATGCTCATGATGAGATCAGTCTCATCACCAACATCCCCAAAATTAATGGTGATGGACATGTCAAAATTGAGGCCAAAATTCTGGCCAGAGTCAACAAAAAAGGCCGAATCTTCCGAAAATACCCCGTTGGTAAGGAAAGGTTCAGTTACTGTTCCGTCATCCAATTCGAATTGTCTAAGTTGCACCATATTGGTGGTGGAATGTCCCGGAGCTTCTTCGTCGGTGAGAATGTATTTTTTCCCACCATTGACCATGTATTTCTCCGTGAATATGTCACCATCATCTCCTTCAACATGTCTTGTTCTGATAGAACCACTTTCCTGGTTATGTGTTTCCACTTGCTGCTGAGAAAGTTGTGGGGTAGATGGTGGAATTAGATCCTGCATATCTATATCCGAATGGCTAGTTGGTATTTTGACTTCTTCTTCCTCCTGATAGTCATCCCAGAAATCTGGGACATCTGGGAGGCTCAACAGTCTTTCTCTTACTTCTGCTAGCCCCTGGATATAGATTTGATTAATCTCATTTTGATGAACCATATCTGCTACAACTTCTGTTGGCTCCACTAGTTTCTCCTGAAGTTGGTTTCTTCGTTGAGGACTCTCGGGGTTGTACTCCTGTTCTGTCTCTCTCAGCTCCTCTGGAATGGGATAAATCTCCTCAACGAACTTAAAACCATCAACGAAGGCCTCCTCCGGCATAAGTAAGAACTTGTGTTCATTAGTATGAAAATAGTGTTGGGGAAACCTAGTGAACCTCCACATCGGCATATTCCTGTGTACCCTGATATTTGGAGGGTAGAGATCCTTCGATAAATCCCTATAGATATCAAATTGCAAATCCTCCCCGAGGATTGAAAATCTCTCATCAATGTGTTGCTCCAGTGCCTGGATATCCTACCACTGACATTGTGGATAGGTATAGCTTAGTGCACCACAACGTCTACACAGTTTGTGAACTCGTTCATAACCGATTGAGATCCATACCATTCCACCTCGCCTTAACCTGAGCCAAAAACCAGAAACTAGAGGTTTCTGGACCTGTGTCCAAACTCGCACACCTACATACTCCGCATGTTCCAGTAACCATCCTCCAAACTCTACTTCTTCTGCATCTCCTACCACTTTAGCAAATTTCCTGATTGTGTTTCTACCAAAATACTCCAGTGGCAGACCATAGATGTGTACCCAAATGAGAACCTTGGTAACTCGCATATGTGATAGAACTATCTCAGGGATTAGTCTATGCAATGCCATCAGACCTCCAACTATGTTTACAGGGCCATTATGCAACACTGCACATAGTTTGGATATCTGATCGAACTGAATGACGTAGAATTTCCCATATTTTCCATGACATAAACCCCTTCTCCCCAAAAGTTTGATATAAGGAGTTGCATTCTTGTAAGCGCAAAGTGACAGTAATCGAGAAAATAACCTACTTGGCAATCCTCTAGTAGCCCCTGGCCTCTGAGGTATTTTCCCCCCTCTGGTCTGAACACGACGCCCCTCCTTGGTGATAGATATACCTCTGTGGTAAGTTCGTCCCCAAAGAGAACATCCCTCCTTTCCTCCGAGTTTTCAGAACCCCCCTTGACTCTTCAGACCAATGATCCTTATGAACTCTGTTCGTCATTCTTCTCCTGAACTTTTAACACTTTTGATATCCTTTAATGGGCCAAAAGAATTGTCTAACAGGTCTGCTTGTTGAATATTTTTTTGTTTGTATGGAAAACTGATTGCGATTGCTCGTTTTTGTGTGAATTTGAGCTACTAAATGTTGCTTAAGAAGTAAAAACGTGAAAAAGGTTTTTTGGTGAAGGTTTGTAGAGTTGTTTGGACTGGAAAAAAACTGGTTGATGGTGTGTTTTGTGTATGGTGCAGGAATGTTTATGGCTGGGCTTCCACTCGTGGGGGTGCTGAGTGCTGAAAGTGTGTAGGGAATGTGTGTTGGTGCTATTAAGATCTTCTTGGTTGGGATTGTGTTGTTGAGAAATTCCTTTTGTTTGAAACTGTGAGTCGGAAAAGTCTCTGAAGCTCTCTAGCTCAGAGAGAGAAGAGATAAACTGAAAGAAAGAAAATATCCTTTTCCAATTCATCAATTAGGAATTACAGTTCAATGTACTATACTACAGAAACTTTGAGTTTCTTCACAAACCACGTGGTGAAAAATACACTGAGCTAACCCATCTGACATCGAAATGTCACAAGAGCTATCATAGTGAGTAAGTAACAAGCCAATGAATGCGCAAAAGAGCACTACAATTATTTCACTAGCGAGCAACAATTAATCCTTATTACCTTAACGTTTGCCCACCAATCAAATATCCAAATGAGCTCCATCCGCAGCAATTCCGCTAGCACTGTATTAATCCTCTGGTAGGTATTCTTGGACGGAGGCCTCACAAGCATGAAAAATGGCACCTGCTCAATAAAATCCATTAGGAAAACATCCCCTTAGGGCATGGGTAGTGGTGGTCTCTTAAAATTAAAAGACCGCTCTAGAGAGCGAAAACCACTACAATGGTAGTGTCTAGAGTGGTGGTCTCTTAACAAGAGACCACTCAAGAGTCTCTTGCTAAGAGACCAATTAAGAGACCGAATGTGGGGTCAAATAAATGACCAAGCCACATGGGAGGGGCCGCATTTCAGCGGCCCATTTTTTGTCCCTTCGAGACACGTGTTGCCCTCTGAGTGGGCCACGTGTCCCACTTATTACTGCCCTTTTTTGAATTTTGAATAGGATACATGTCCCATTCTGGTGGCGACACGTGTCCCCACTGTATTTTTTGGAAAACTTTTCCAATTTTTTTTCCAGAATTTTAATTTTTATTCCATCTTGCTCCACTTTTTGTCTATAAATATAGATTATTCAACTCATTTCATCACATTACTTCCAATTCCAATACTTCTACCAAATTCCAATTCCGAAGAGCATCGAAGGGCAAATATAAGATAATTCCAAATTCTTTCAATTTGAAAAATTATTCGCAAAATCTGAATTATCGTCCATTTTCAAATTCATAATTTAGTATTTTCTGTAATTTTTATAGTTTTTATAATTGGTTTTTGCAATTTTAATGTGTTTTATATAATTTTAAAAAAAGGAATTCTCTTATTATTATTTTTAATTTTGTTTTAATAATTTCTTTTAAAAAATTGAAATTAATTTTATTTTATAACACAGATGCATGATATTGACAAGAACGAGAAAAACAAATTATTTAATATATATTGAAAAAAACTAAATTATATTTTAAATATTAAAACATATTATTAAATTTCACATTCAACTTATTTTGGGTGGACAAATTTATTTAAAATAAAATTTAATGGTTAAATTAATGAGTATGATAGATAAAATCAGGTGAGGTTTATGAATAGTAAAGAGTGGTCTCTTGCTAATGTGAAGAAAAAAATGGTTGTCTCTTAAGTGATCTCTTAAGGTGGGGTGGAGGAGAGAGAGATATAAATAATATATTTGAGTAAGAGACCGCTAGCGGTCTTTACTACTGCCCATGATCTTAGAGCATGGGCAGTGGTGGTCTCTTAAAATTAAAAGACCGATCTAGAGACCGAAAACCACCATAGTGGTGGTATCTAGAGTGATCTCTTAAGAAGAGACCACTCAAAAGTCTCCTGATAAGAGACCAATTAAAAGACCGAATGTGGGGTCAAATAAATGACCAAGCCACATGGGAGGGGCTACGTTTCAGCGGCCCATTTTTTTGTCCATTCGGAACACGTGTCGCCCTCTGAGTGGGCCATGTGTCCCACTCATTATTGCCATTTTTACAAATTTTGAGTGGAACACGTGTCCCATTCTGGTGGTGACACGTGTCCCCACCGTATTTTTTGGAAAATTTTTCCAAAATCTTTTTAAAGAATTTAAATTTAATTTTTTTATTCCATCTTCCTCCACTTTTTTGCCTATAAATATAGATGATTCAACTCATTTTATCACACTATTTCCAACTCCAATATTTTACCAAATTCCAATTCCGAAGAACGTCGAAGGGCAAAGATAAGATAATTCTAAATTCTTTCAATTTGAAAATTTCTTCGCAAAATCCGAATTATCGTCCATTTTCAAATTTGGAATTTAGTATTTTCCATAATTTTTATAGTTGATATAATTGGTTTTTGCAATTTTAATGTTTTTTATATAATTTTAAAAAAAAAGAAATTCTCTTATTATTTATTTTTTAAAATTTCGTTTTAATAATTTATTTTAAAATTTTGAAATTAATTTTATTTTTTACACCGAAGCATGATATTGACAAGAACAAGTAAAACAAATTATTTAAAATATTTTGAAAAAAAAATTATATTTTAAATATTAAAATATATTATTAAATTTCACATTCAACTTATTTTGGGTGGATAAAATTTATTTAAAATAAAATTTATTGGTCAAATTAATTAGTAGGATAGAAAAAACCAATTGTGGTTCATGAATAGTAAAGAGTCATACGAATGCAAAAAACGCTCTGAAAAACGCTCTGAAACAACGATCTCTGAAAACCTCTTTTTCTTTTTGCCGGTAAATGCTCTTTCGCCGGCAACGGCTAGAACCGTCGGATTGGTACTGCGTCGGTAACCCCATTGGCCATGCCGACTGTGATGGCGGTACCTACTGTCAACCAATTCCCCCCTAAAACCTTCGCTGCGGTACTCCAAAACAAATCTCCACCTTTTTCAAAAACTTTACCTAGCAATCCAGAGCTCGTTCCTAAATCCCAACACCTAGGGGAGCCCTCTTGCTTATATTCTGAAGATCAAATAGCTACTCTATCTGCCCATTATGCGAACACTATGGTTGGTAAGTTTACAAGAGGCAGACTTTCAATGGAACATCTGGAGCAGGCTTTCAAAACTGTCGGTTTTGAAGGTAAGTATCAGCTAGGCTCTCTTGATTATAAGCATGTTCTAATTAGATTTGAGCAAATAAATGATTATCAGAGATGTTGGATGAAATGCATCTGGAACTTCAATGGGATTTCCCTTAAAATGCTTAAATGGACCCCTGAATTCTCAACACATAGAGAATCACCAATAGTTCCTATCTGGTGCACTATCAAGGAGGTTCCCTTATACTATTATAATTCAGCTTCTATAGAGGCAATAGGGAACAACATAGGCAGTTTCATTAAAAACGATCTAGCCACAGATATGCTAACAAGACCATCAGCAATTAAATTTTGTGTTGAAATAGATCTCCAAAAACCACTGAGTAGTTACATCAGGCTGGGCTCTGTGACTAACAACAGGAAATATCAAATTGAATATGAGGACATCCCTCTCTACTGTGATCACTGTGCGAAACTAGGCCATTCTCTGTCTCAGTGTAAAGCTAGCTTCCAGAGTACCAATGATAGAACTCAGGATACTAACTTAGATCATAATTTACCCCAGTACCTATGGCAGGCTACTGGTAAGAAATTTGATAAACCACCTTTGATACTTGACTCGTTGGAAGACCAACACCTCCCAGAGAAAGATAATATTGTTATGGAAGGAACCTCTAAAGACCTGAACCACAACCCTCCACCCAATTCCCTCTTTTTGGTTAATCAGGATACTGTGTGCACTTCTAGCAATATTTGTCAGTCTCCTGAGTTTCCAGATATTTCTATCTCGAGGCTGCTTAAGGACACATCAATATCTAAGCCAACGTTACTGGCATATGCTAAAGATGATATCCAGATTGGCTCCTTTTCAGTACCTATGTATAGCCCTAAATACAAAAATCCACTCTCCCAGCCTGGAAAGATGGCAAATAGGTTTTCAGTTTTGCAGGTACCTGACTCCCACTCTAAGGAAAAGGAAGTGTTAGCTGAGACATCAATGCCTATGGAGGAGATTATGTATGAACATTAGAATACCACCCGTTCTTCTCTCTCAGGTAACAACCAAGGTAAGTCTAAATCTAAAAAAAACAACTACCTAAGCCAGTTAAACAAAATGATGCTTAGATCAGCTACAAAAAGTAATAAATAATGTGAACAATGATAGCAAATCTTAACGTTAATTTCCTTGTGTGGAATCTTAGAGGAATGGACACTTCAATGTTAAGGCTGTCTAATTTATGCAAACTAAAGAAAATCCAGCTTTTGTGTATTATTGAACCTATGCATGATAATACTCAATGTCAAACTTACATGGAGAAACTATCCTTCACACATAATTTGACTTTGCCTAATGGGAAGATTTGGCTTATGTGGACTAACTCTTTATCCATCTCTCTGCTATCCTCTCATGAACAGTTTATGCATGTTACTATTTCACATCATTCTGTTAATTTGCTTATGGAGGCAGTTTTTATATATGCTCTTAGGAATAGAGATGGTAGGAAGATTTTATGGTCGGAACTGCAGTCTATTCCTAAGGGTGATACAATTTTCATAGGAGATTTTAACTCAATAACTTCACTAACTGAATATAGGGGCCCTAGTTTTCCAGCCTTAGGAAGTATCAGAGATTTTAACTCCTGGATCAACTCTAATGGAATTCAAGAAATTAATACGGTAGGAAACCTTTTCACATGGTGTAACTCGAGGTTAAGGAACCCTACTTCTAAAAGATTAGACAGAGGCCTAAGTACAATTTCGTGGCTATCTAAATTTCCAACCTCTTCGATCCAAATCTTAAATAGGCAGACCTCTGACCATGCCCCCTTCTTCTTCAGGTTTCCAATCTGACCTCCTCCAACCCTAAGCCATTTAGATTTATTGATGCCTGGTTTCAAAGAAATGAGTTCACTAGAGTGATTAGTGATAGTTGGGAATCTCCTATGGCTGGAACAGGTCTGTTAAGATTCTATCTAAAATTGATCAGGCTTAAGAAAGTTCTAAAAACTTGGAACAGAGATAACTTTGGAAATATTGACTTGAATGTTAAAATGGCTGAGGAGGCCTTAAGAATTCAGGAAATTAATTATGACTTGACCCCCTCAACCATGGAGCGTGTAAAACTCAATGAGAAAAATGCTTTACTGCTAAAGGCTTTAAAAGAGAAGGAAAAATACTGGAAACAGAAAGCAGGATTAAGATGGCATAACCTTGGGGATAACAACACATCTTTCTTTCACAAAGTTGTGCAAGAAAGAAATTGTAAACTGCAGATAACTAAAATAAAAAATAGGGCAGGACAATGGATCAATTCCCAGTTAGACATTCAAAAGGAAGCAATTGATTATTTCTCGGATTTGCTAACTGAACCTGATCTAGTTACTGATGACACAGACTGTTCACATTTTTAAAGTCAAATACCTGAAATAATTAATGATAATGATAATCAAGCTCTAGGAATCAGAGCTACATCATGTCATTAAAAGTTTAAATAAGACGAGCAGTCCAGGTCCAGATGGATTTTCATCTAAGTTCTATACTAAATGCTGGCCTATAATTAAACATGATTTGATTGAAGCTGTTAACGAATTTATTGCTGGTTCTGAAATTCCTCGGGGAATATCTAGTACTTGGATTACTCTTATACCAAAAAAACCAACTCCATGCTCATTTGAGGATTTTAGGCCAATCAGCTTATCAAATGTGTTAAATAAGATTTGCTCCAAAGTGTTAATGGAGAGGTTGAAACCTCACATGGAAAATCTGATCTCCCCTAACCAAACTGCATTTATGAAAAATAGGGACATCTCGGATAATATACTGTATCTACAAGAAATGATTAGATTTTTAGATAAGAAATACAGAACACCAAATTGCATTCTTAAATTGGATTTAAGAAAAGCTTTTGATAGAATTAAATGGAATTTTCTTGAACATATTTTGATTAAGTTTGGTTTTAAAGGGAATTTTTTAAAAGCTGTTATGAATAACCTGTCACAAGCATACTTTTCAGTACTTGTTAATGGAAATCCTGTAGGTTTCTTCAAGGCAACAAGGGGTATTAAACAAGGTGATCCTCTATCCCCCTTTATCTTTAATCTATTTTCAGAAGCCTTTTCTAGGAGCTTATCGTTTATATTTCTCAATAGAAGTTTAGCTCCCTATCAGATTCCAGCTTCAATCCCTGCAGTTTCCCATCTCATGTATGCGGATGATACGATTATATTTATGCAGGCATCTAAGCCGAACCTCATTAAGATCAAAGCCTTTCTTGAAATCTTTGAGTACACCTCGGGCCAAAAGTTTAACTTTGAAAAATCAGACTTTTACCTAAGCAGAAAAGCTACACTGACTAAGAGTAATCAGGTAAAAGCATTTTTAAAGATGAAAAAAGGATCATTCCCTTTTAAGTACTTAGGTTGCCCCATTTTTAAAGGAAGAACATTAAATAGATATTTTTTTCCTCTCCTGGCTAATGTAGATCTTAAGCTACAAAATTGGAAAAATAAATGGCTTAGTGCAGGGGGGAAAATGATCTTAATTCGGTCTTGTTTGTACTCAATTCCTCAGCATATCTGGTCGGTAACCTATCCCCCTAAAGGCATAATTAAATATTTTGAGAAAAAAATGTCTCAATTCTTCTGGGGACAATCAGATGGAAAAAATAACAAAGTTTGGAAAAGACGGGCACACATAGCAAAACCTACAAAATTGGATGGTCTAGGTTTCAGATCTGTTAAAGCCATAATAGACTCTTGCTCGGCTAAACTGTGGTGGAAAATCCAACTAGGTATCTCTTTGTGGTCTAAACTGTAATGGTCACTTTCACCATCTCACAGAAAGTCAGTAACATCGAAAAGAATATGTCTTATTAACTCCTTTGCTGAAAACAATTCTACCATTATTCATGGTAATGGTAAATGTAATTTTTGGACTGCTAACTGGTGTCCACGGGGGCCTTTGCTTAACCATGTTCCTGATAGTATATCCTCTGCAATGGCTGATATCTCTGTGGCTGATTTCATCAGCAACAAAATTAGTATTTTAAATTAGATTTTATCTTTCCTGGAACATGATACGCTCATATTTTTACAGGGTGCAGAAGTCACACAGGTTAGGGAGGACAGACTGATTTGGAAACCAAAACTTACAGGTAATTTCACTTTTAAGTCAGCCTATAGGTCCCTCACTCTTTCCACAGGTAATTCCCCTGTTAGTAAGTACTTATGGAATACTCTTCTTCTGAAAAAGATTTCCATTTTTGTCTGGAAGCTGTTACATGCATTCCTCCCTTTTGATGATGTACTCATTACATGTGGTTTTAGTATAGCTTCTAAATGTCCAGCTTGTTGTGAGTCGGATTCGATCCAACATTTTTTCATCTCTTGTCCCCTGGCTCAATCTGTCTGGTCTCATATGACCTCTTCAATTCAGTTTTAACCTTAATGCTCAACATTCCATCCCTCAAAGATTCTATTTATTTTGGAATTGCCATGATCTCTCTAAGTTTCACCAAATATATTGTATGATTTTACCTTCTCTGGTGTGCTGGAGTCTATGGAAAGCCAGGAACAATTTTTTATATGACCATAAGCCTCTATCAGTGAATCTTATTTGTAATGAGATTCAGGCTCTGATTAAATTGACATTAAATGAGTGTCCTCCAAAGCTGTTATCTACTAATTCTATCCCTTCATACTTCAAGCATCTCACCCCACTGTTTAGACCTCCCCCAAAGCCAAATATAATGAAAGTTTACTGGGAAAGGCCTAAGCCTGGATTTACTAAAATTAATGTGGATGCATCTTGGTGTTCTAACAAAGCTTCTATTGGTCTTATAGCTAGGGATAGTTCAGGCCAACCTATTTTGATTAGTTCGGCATCCATATCTGCTGTATCATCACTACATGCTGAAATTAATGCAATCTTGCATGCTTGTCATATTTTTAACCATCTTGATCATAATTTCGTAATAGAATCAGATTCTAAGCTTGCGGTTGAAATGATTAATGATCCTTATGCTGCACATTGGCAAGTTTTTGATATGGTTTTCAATGTGAAATCTCTACTCGGAAGGGCTGAATTGAAACATGCTTTTAGGGAGTGTAATTCTGTAGCTAATGCTATTGCCAAACACCATCTTCATCAAAACCAAACCCTCCATATGACTAATGTTCCCACCTATATCAGAGGGCTCATTTCCTTGGACAGAGAAAACGTACCACATATTCGAGTTTCCAAGACTATAAAGGTTTAAGAATAGATACTGCTAAGATTTAGTTGTTTGGTTTGGTTTCTGCAGGTTACTGGATCAGTTTTAGGCTGCCTTACTTAATGGATATAGGATGTTGCACATACGGATGTTTTCACTGAGGAGACCTGTGATGCTACCTCCAGTTTGTCAGATCAACATAGCAGCATCCTTATAGACTCTCTCTTCTACGTTTTTTGGTACACCTGCATCTCTGGAGCTGATACTTACTATTCATCGGAGGCAGATTAACTACAATCATTAAGCAATCTTTTGGTTATTGAACTCTTTAAAGTAGGCTTTTAAACTTTGTGATTGAAGTTGCCTGGCCAAAGGAGTGAATTAACACATGGGGTGGAGATTCTCTCTTTTGGATCGCAACTTCGACACCTATCCAGTTTTGGATAGTTATTCACATTTCTTTGGTATAGATTTCGTAGGACTTTTGGAGGCAACTATGTTACTTCATTACTCATTCTGAACAAAACTTCCTTAAATGTATATCCTATTTAACTTCGAAGTAGGATTGGGGAACCTCTAATATATCTCCCCCACCCTCGGGTGTTTTCATTAAAAAAAATGAATAGTAAAGAGTGGTCTCTTGCCATTGTGAAAAAAAAATGGTTATCTCTTAAGTGGTCTTTTAAGGTGAGGTGGAAGAGAGAGAGATAAAAATAATATATTTAATTAGTAAAGACCCCTAGCGGTCTTTACAGATAAAATGAAAAAATTCAAACACAAAGAGTGCAAAAATTGATTCAAACAAAATGCAGCTCAAAAACTATCGCACAACAACATTAAAAGTACCTGAAACAGATTGACGACGAGACCTGACATGAAGAAGAGAAAGGCAAGGGTACAATAATAGCCTCCGCTAAGGGCAAGGGCAATGGTGAACTCTTAAAATTAAGAGACCGATCTAGAGATCGAAAACTACCACAGTGGTGGTCTCTAGAACGGTTTCTTAATAAGATACCACTCCATGGTTTCTTACCAAGAGACCACCCAAGAGACCACATGTGGCCCATCTTTTGTCCTCTCTTGTCCAAACATTTTTTTTCTTAAAATATGAAAATTTTTAAATTAAATTTTGAGTCCATTTTTGAAAGATGGTCTTTCCATAAGGCATGGAAAGATCAAGGTTTAAAGTGCAAATTAGAAGAATGGAAGATAAAATTTTCGGGTTGCATGAATCGGGTTAAAAACTTTATAACTACTACATGTTGCACAATAAATTTTTAATATTGCAACTAAGACATTTTAGCTTTTTATTATTATAATTAAACCCCGTCTTTCCAGAGGGCGGTATTTCCCAAGATTTTGCCTTAAAATTTTCGTAAAATATGATTTTTTTTGTAAAATCAGATTGCTTTTTTTTTGTAAAATCTGATTTTTTTTTTGTAAAATTTGAAATTTATGTAAAATCTATTTTGTTTTTGTAAAATCTGATTTTTAAAAATAAAATCTGAATTTTTGTATAAAAAAATTAAATTTTAAAAATGAAAATATATTATTAAATTTTGCATTCTATTTATTTTGGGTGCTCAAAATTTTTCAAATTAAATGTAAAAAATTAATGAGTAGCATAGAAAAATCATGTAAGATCCATGAATAGTAGAGAGTGGTCTCTTGCTATTGTGGACAAAAAAATAGATAGTCTTTTAAGTGGTCTATTAAGGTGAGGTGGAAGAGAGAGATGACTACAAATAATATATTAATTGATTTGCAGTAAATGACAGGAGGCGATTGCCGGTCATGTTCACCGCGAGGAATGGTGAAAGAAGGTATATACTGATGATACAGATGAAATATTTCCTTTTAGAAATATATATATATATATATATATATATATATATGATAATTTGCTTATGGAAATCATTTTCTTATAGGAAATAGCATAAATGGTAGATTCCTTATAGATTATAGCTTCATTTTACTGTTTGACTTTAGATTATAGTCCCTAAATATTGTAATGTTCATCATGAATAAACCACTAGTAGAGGCAAGCCTTGGTTGGAAAAATGCAGAACCAGCTTGGTCAGCGGTTCCAAACTCGGAATTCTCATTTTTTACCAGCAATCACGTTTTGTATGTTAAGGCAGTTTTTAAATAACCACCTTTAATTAGCCCTAATTAAAGACAGTTGTGTCTAACCACCTTTAAAATAGACTAGTTCCGAGTTTGTATCATGAGCTGATTAACCTTCCGAGTCTGGAAGAGGTTTCATCATGCGTTTATGAAAAACTATTGCCTTTCCAAACTCGAAATTTAATCGGGGGCCCGTTTCTGAAGTCGGAACAATGTTGTGGGGATAATGATTTTTATGAAAGTGGGTTACGAGCTCGATTCCCGTTGTGTTTATTAAAAAAACCGGGCATTTATTTGAACTCAGAAAACAAAGACATTGTTAGGGTTATGCTCTCTCTAAAAATCCATTGATGAAGAAGTAAAGCCAATATATACATCAAAGAGCATCATTTTCCATTGAAGAAGGTAGAAATTGTTTATAAATATGTTGTTGGAAATTATCTTGAAATTATGGTTTTACGTATTAAAATTTTGAATTAAGGTTTGTATTTAAGTTAAATAGGGGTGGGTTATGATTAATGTTGTAATGAGGCTAATGGGTTGCATTGTGATTGACTAGCAGGATAAGGGATCGCAATGAACTTATTGGTAATGATCTTAGAAAATCACCTGATTACATGTCATTGATTGAAATATTTCTCACGTTTGCATTTGAGGATGCTTCTAAAAATGGTGTTATGCGAGCCCGGTGTTCGTGTAAAGATTGTAAAAATGATGTGTATGTAGGGAGGAAGAAATTGCGTGCACATCTCATAATGAAGGGGTTTCAAACTAGCTACACTAGTTGGGTGTGGCATGGAGAAGTTGGAGAAACAGCTGGGACGATTGATTTGAGTAAATCGAATGTGGAAAATGAATTAGATGGGAATGCAAAATTTGATGAAATGGTAAGGAAATTGCAAGAGAGTTCGAAGGTAAACCCGAAGTATTTCAAGCTTTAATTGACGACAAAGATACGCCATTGTACAATGGTTCGAAACATTTGGTACCCAGTGCGACTTTGAAGATAATGAATTTCAAAGCCAAATTTGGGTGGAACGATAAGTCGATGAATGAAACTTTAGAATTGCTTAGGGATTTGCTCCCCGCAGGTAACATGATGCCGGATAGGTTATATGAGGTAAAGAAATTTCTTTGTCCGATGGGATTGAAAAAAATCCATGTTTGCTCGAATGATTGTATTTTGTAATGGGGGGTAGAAAATGAAAATCGAGAAACATGTTGGGTATGTGGTGAGTCTTGTTACAAATTTAAGAGGGGTACAATTCCGGTGGGTGCCGAAGTGGTAACTAAAATAAAGAAAGAGACACCGGCAAAAGTGATGTGGTACCTCCCCATTATTCCACGGTTGCATACGTTGTTTGTGTGTAAGGAAGATGCGAAATTGACGCATTGGTGTGCAGAGTGGGATCGACCGACTGATGATGTCATTAGACATACGTTGGATGGTGAACAATGGAAAAAATTGATGCCCTTTACCCGAGCTAGTAAAGAACCCCGACATTTGAGGTTCGACCTATGTACTGATGGAATGAATCTATTTGGTAATATGAGTAGTACACATAGCTCTTGGCCTATTATGTTGGTTATCTACAATCTTCCATCATGGTTGACAATGAAACGTAACTATATGTTGTTATCTGTGATGACTTCGGGTCCTAAGCAACCGAGTAATTAGAGTGTATCTTGCTCCTCTTGTCAAAGATTTTTTTACCCTATTCAATGAGGGTGTTTGAATATATGATGGAAGTGTTGAATATTACTTTACGTTGAAATCAATGTTATTTTGCACCGTTAATGATTTTCCTGCATACGGTAATTTGTCCGACTACTCATTTAAATGTCACTTTGCTTGTCCCGTGTGTGAGAAGGAGACTTGTTACCACCAATTGAAGCATAGTTGTAAGAATATATACCAAGGTCATTTTCTTCCGGAGGATCATCCATGGTGATTGGCCAAGAAATGGTTCCATGGGGAGGTGGAGGGTAGAGAAGCACCGGTTGCACGAACATGCACTCAGATATTTGAAACTGTGAAGAATTTGCTTTGGGGGACATAGAATCGACTGAATGAAATTTGGGGCTTTTTTTTATATACAAAGTGAGTTCTGAACTCGGAACTCACTTGATCCCTTCAACATGAAGAGCCGAAATACTTTTACGAGCTCGGAATAAGTAATTCGGCTCTTCAGGTTTTGGGAGTTCCGAAATTGTAATAAGTAAATGAGCAAAAAAAGACACGCTTTGTTCTTACCCGAGGCGGCCCATAATTAATGCCCAAGATTGGAACCACGCTTTCCGAGCTCAGAACTGAAATCGGCCCTATACTTTATTCAGAACCTCTTCTTTTCCGAGCTCGAAACTAAAATTGGCCCTGTACTCTGTTAAAAACCTCTTTTTTACGAGCTTGGAATGTGATCCGACCTATAAATGTAAAGGGCCGACTAAGTTCCGAGCTCGGAAGTGATTCCTATCAAATGGTCAAATTTTGGTTTTTTCATGGTTTCCAATTTCATATTTAAGCTTTTTCCAATGAAGCTTTATAATATACAGAACCCTTATTGATAACATATGCGTGAATTGTATGAAATAGGCAAACTAATGTAATTGATAAAAATGCTAACTCTTTAGATTACGTAAATTTGGGGGAACGATAGGTCATACACTCAACGCTTTTAAAATGTATAACAAACATGTACTCCAAACCTTTGCTCCAAAATAATGTAACTGTCTTAGCAAGGATACTCCAAAATGTACTAATTATTAAAAAGACACTGAACCATAAAAACATTGTCTAATTCCAAAATCCTAGTGTGAGCCGAACATGTGCTCAATCTCGGAATCATTGTCATTGTCTTCGCCATCTCCATCACTTTCCATCATGACTAGATCAAAGTTTTAGGGCTCTTCATCCTCACTTAGTTCGAGGTGGATTCCATGAGCTTCCAAGAATCTTTCTTGTTGAGCATCCGCTCTAGCCAGCATTTTGGAAGTATCTTCTGCATTGCTACGGATGCAATTGAAGTAACGTCCTATGGTAGCCTTCCACTTGATTTTGGAACCTACCTAAGTTCACTCCGTTGGTTTTTAATAAGTCGGGCAAATGTTTGTCCAAAGAGCATGCAAAATGGTCTAGTTGGGTAGCGAAAGTCTGTAGAATAAGGGTGGACATAAAGTACGATAGTTGGCATAAGGTTCCCCAAGACTATAAGAAGACCCTTTGGATGGAGTGCAAGGTACCATAATTGGAAAAATTAATTATTATTGAAATTCCCCACTTATTCAAAACATTAACTCTAACTAATTGTAAATCCTATTGTTATAAATCCCCATAGACACCATTTAAAATCGATGCACCGGATATGACATATCTAAGAAAGAAGGCGATGGCCATAATGTGAAAGAGTTAGCAAGAGCACAAATACACTTTGTACGGGACTACATTTTCCTTTGGAGAAGGGTGATCGACCGTGGATAACTTACACTCACGTTCAACTGGAGAGTTGGGAGATCCACAAGAGAAGGGCTTTGGAGAATAATTCTAACGTTAGTTAAAAAAATAATTTGAAAATTATTTAGATTTAAATGTCTTTATTAATTTCATGCCTCTAAAAAGCTAAAATAGGGTACAAGGAAAGAAAAATAATGCAATTCCGGTTTGAATTTGATTCCCCACCGATTGAGCCATGGGGGTATGAATGGGCGGCTCTTAAACATCTTGAGAAGGATGTTCAAAATGCAATCGAGGCGGGTATGCCCAAAGAGGAGGCAAGGGCTACGATACAACCAATAGATGTGGATGATATAGAGATGCGTGATTTATTCCTCAAATGCCAGCAAAACAAGAAGGGTCTATACGAGAAGCTTGAAGAAAAAGAACTTGCCGAACAAGTGGTAAACCCGACCACCCTACAACTATTTTTTTACTTCCTTAATTTACATCTTAGCTTTTATTTATGTTCTAAAATTTCTGTATTTGTAATTCTTAGGAGAAATTAAAGAATGATGCATTGGAAGGGAAATTCATACCCACGTTTAAGAACGACATCCTTTCTGGGGCTACCAAAAAACCCGACCATGCGGGCCGTGTTAGGGGAGTGGATGGGTACTTGAACCAAAGTGAGGCATTTGGAACTAATTGGTACTATGGCCATGTACAACCACCGTGTGTCCACACTTTGCAAAAACATGACCTTCAACAAGAGAAATAAATAGAGTAACAAGACAATCTCATTCGCAAGTTGATCCAACACACTGACATTGTGCTTCCCAAGAATTTAGATGATTTGACACCCAATTGGACACCGCCATCAAGAGGATTTCACGGTTTTCACCATTCACCAAAAGATGTTGAGGTAAATCAGGAGGCAATCATTTAAACTCCAACAAACAAAGCTGGCAACCACGACAAAGCCATCTTCGCTAGTGATAAAAAGGTAAACATTTAACATTTATCAAATCATTAATTCAAAGTTTTTGTCATATTTAACAAATGTAGTTGGTTTCGATGTAGGGTTCACGTATTTGCGAGCTATACATAGATCAAGGTATAGGTGATAGACCACTCCATGTAGCGGATGAAATTTTGCATTAGTTAATGAAACATCATCATAGCGTACGAATTCCAGAAGGTTTGTCCAGAGTCTCTTTGGAGAATGCATTGGTAAAGGGTTCCCCGTTGCCATTTTTGGATGGAAAATACAAGAATGTTGGTCCTGTTTGCGGAATGTTTCTTTTATGGCTGCATCGACTAGTATATGCTGATCCTATAAAGGATCGCCATTTGAAAGTCAAAGGGCCAAAAACGCCCAAAGCGATCCAAACTTCACCGAAATTGGTCCACACCACACCTAAACTGGGCCAAAGACACCTAAACCGGTCCAGAAAACACCAGAAAAGGTTAGACAACTGAGATTCCAAGAGCACAAGTCCCAAAGGACGCACCTCACTTTGTAAAAGTGCTATGCAATTGGCTTCAACCGTATCAACGTAACTCAAGTTATGCATTCATGGGAAAAAATTGCGTATTTGGTGCCAAGAGAGATTATCATGATGTGGAGTGAGTTTTTGGACCTTTGGAAATGTGAACAAGTTAATCATTTGATAATGGCCATATATATCTTGTGAGCAAAATTTTATATTTACATATTAAATTCATGTTTACTATTTCATTTTCTCTAGTGTTTATGACTAATGATAAATATTTCATAATTTCTAGGTATATGTATTTTATGTACATTCAAAAGAAGGAGTGGGTCGGATACATGTGCTTGGTCATGACTCTAGAGATAAGTTGTACAAACCAAGAGAGAATTGACTACATTCGTAAAAACATTGGGAGAAAGGATAAGCAATTATTCATTAACCTCTACATTGAAAGGTTATAGTTACGATCTTCATTATGTTCGCAAACATCATTTACACATTTTAATAAACATTACACTTTATTTTTGTACAGGGATCATCTGCGATTGATCATCATTGTTCCAGAAAAAAAATGTGTATTGGATGGATCCATTGCACTTCCAACCATCAGACTCATTTTTCAAGATTTTGGAGTCTGCTATGAAGGACAATAGTTAAGATGGTGAAAACAATTATCAAGTAGTTGAAATCAAGTATAATATGCATAATTTGCTTCATTTTTTCCAACGAGATTTATTTATGTGTTTCTATACGTTACCAATTTCATGTTGTTTAAAATAGTACAAGAAACAAGCGCAAACATGGGAGTGTGGCTATTACTTAATGTTGTACGCAATAGAGTGCATAGAGGGTGTGAACTTGGATTTACTTGAGTTTGGCACGGTAATTGTACATTTGGTGGTAACAGACATTAGTAGCGTCTCAATGTCAATAATAATATTTTCAACTAACTCGCTATACAAATAGGTTTTTCCAAAGTCAACAAGGCCCTATTCGAAAAAAGACATCAACACCGCTAGGAATTGTTAGGCTAGGTATTTCATTCTCAACCGTTCACATCCTCTTGGGAACCCTAACTTGGTAGTGTAACACAATTTAGGTAAATTGTTGTGATGTAAAGGTTTGGAATAGAACTTTGTTGATTTCTATTCCTATATATACATATATTATTGCTTAGTTAGCATTTTCTATAAATTTTTGTTAGCACATAGAACAATTGCATGTATTGAATTACATTTGTGGCTGTTGAAAGAGGCCTACTTTGAGCCGGGAAATTCAATGAAAAATGTTTTTTTACCATTGGAGCCGAGTAGAGTTCTGAACTCGTAAGCATGACCCTTCAGAATTCATAGGGCCGAATAGGTTTACGAGCTTGGAACTAAAAAATTACCAACAAAAAAAGAGCCAATATATGAAATTCCAGAGGCGGCCCGAAAAATGCACCCGATCAAGAAACCAAACATGCAAAGGGAGCCGGTTATGGCTTTTGATTGAGGAACCTAGTTAAGTTCTGAACTCGGACCGACTCACCCGGTTGGACCAAAGTCACCCAGTTCTGAGTGAGGAACAACAATAAGGTGGTTTGGTATGGAAATTAAAGGCGGTTATGAACCGTACAATTTGGTTCTAAGTTTGGAATGGCCACCAGAGCCGAGGGAGAGGGTCTAGGTTCCGAGCTTGGAACCTATTAAAGGCGGTTCATAACCGCTTTTAATTGCTAATTTTAAAAGCACGACCAGAGAAGATTCTTTCCGATAGAACCGCCTTTAATGACCCATCTCCCCCACTAGTGAGATGAGCCATTATTGAGATAACAATGTGCCATTGACTAAGGTGTGTCATTGATGAGATGCATCATTCAGAATTTTATCAAATAACCTTTTTTTATTATATCATGGCATCAAAGTTGATTCGATCTTGGACGCCTCTTAGCTGTTGGGAAAATTAATCCTCTTGCACAACTCAAGATAGCAGAAAAAGAAAGCAAGAAACATAACACATAATTAACGTGGTTCGCCAAACACGTGGGCTATCTCCACGAACAATGGTGATTTGAAGACTATAACCGTTGTCTACCAAACTCACTCAATCAACTCAAACTATTCCTCTATTTATAGAGTTCAAGTATAGACCAAAAGTCTTCTATATCATGAACCTAACTATTGAGATTTTGCAATTCATGAATCAACCCTGGAGTTACCCACTCATGAATCCAAAACTCTTGACATGCTTATTAACTAATATTTGGAATTTGAAGAGATACACAACAATTCCCATCTCGATTCAAAGTCCCAAATACATAACAAAAGTCAGATGCTGACAGACGGATACAGACGTACAACAATTGTGCCAGATGTACCAGATGCACGATAATGGTGTAGATGTACCAGGCGCACGGCGTTTGTGCCAGATGCACGATGGCTGTACTAGATGTACCAAAAAGCTACAGATGCACGAGAGAAGTGCCAGACAGATGTACCATATATACCCAGATACCACTAATCGGAATAAATCCAGCCAGGAAATGATTTAATTAAACAAAGACTTAAATTATTTTTTGGTCCCTTACATATTGTGCAATACCTTCTTTTGGTCCCCAAGACGAATACCGCATTTGTTCAGTACTTAACATACTGAAATTGATTTGTTTGGTCCCCAGATGTGGTTTTCAGGTAAACCAAAATGGTTTTCTGATATAGTTAGGTGTAATTTTAGTAATTTTACTATTTATAAATATTATCAATTAAAATTTCCTATTTTTTAAATTTTTTTCTATTTCGTTTTCCTTTTTCTTTTATTTATTTAATGCCGCCTCCCTGAATCATCTTCTTCCTGAGCTCCTTGCTCTTGCGGTGGCTTGCGTCATCATCCTCATCTTCTAGTTTCACTTGCGTCGGAGGAAACATCGCCTCCAGCTGCGAAGTTGACACGTTGGGAAGAAAGATCTAGAACCACCTCAGTAAAATTGCCTTCCATTTTCCAATCAGATTGCTCGGTCTAGCCTTTTTCAGCACTGGCAAACAATTTGTTACGGCAGAATTTTTTTATTCGGAGTCCTGAAACCCTCGCCGTCACCTTCTCCAGCATCCAATTCCCCCAAGGAAGGTTGATTCTTCACCAATTCCGTCGACGAAGCTAACGCTTCTCCGTGACTATTATCTGACGGCGGAGCGGCTTTGGGAATCTTTGAATCGGACGACCCTTCTCCGCCACCGTCTCCTTCTTCCGCTAGCTCAATCGGTGGGCTCAACATCACCACCAGAGTTGGGTCTAATTTTTGTAGATTCATTGGTGGATTTAGCGGCGAAGTTGGGTCTGATTCAGCAGATGAAGAGGGCTGGTCGGGGCAGAGGGCTGGTCAAATGGAGTCTGTTGGGCTGGTCAGGATGAAGAAGGCTGGTTAGATAGAGTCCGACGGAGAGGAAATCAGAGAGAGGAAGGCAGTTCAGCTTTGCCTGTCTGATTTTCTTTTATTATTTTGTATTTTTTTAAACTTAGGGGTATAATGGTTATTATACATGTTTTGACAATTTAACCATTGGCTTCACATGTAAACCACGTTTGGGGACCAAACAAATTAATTTCAGTATGTTAATTACTAAAGAAACGCAGTATTGGCCTTGGGGGACCAGAAGAAGGTATTGCACAATATGTAAGAGACCAAAAAAATAATTTAGTCTTAAACAAAACTACTAGATTTTTCTTCTTCTCTTTCTTCATCTTGAAACGGAAGCCAAAGAACAATCAGCTCCGATACCACTTGTTGGGAAAATTAATCCCCTTACGCAGCTCAAGATAGCAGAAAAAGAAAGCAAGAAACATAACACATAGTTTAACGTGGTTCACCAAACATGCTGGCTACCTCCACGAACGGAAACAAATTAATCTTATAACCCACATGGGCAGACAGATTATAGATGTTAAGCATTACATCTCGCAAGACCACCCAACCCAGATTATAGATACAAAATGATGATTTGAAGACCATAACCATTGTCTACCAAACTCATTCCAATCAACTCTAAATATCCCTCTATTTATAGAGTTCATATACATACCAAAATTCTTCTAATTCATGAACCTAACTATTGAGATTCCTTAATTCATGAACCTAACTATTGAGATTCCTTAATTCATGAATCAAACCTTGAGTTACCCACTCATGAATGCAAAACTTTTGACTTCTTTGTTGACAAATATTTGGGATTTGAAGAGAGACATATGCACAACAATTGTGCTAGATGTACCAGATGCTCGGTAATGGTTCATATGTACTAGACGCATGGCGATTGTGCCGGACGCACAGTGGTTGTGCCAGATTTACCAAAAAGCTACAAATGCACGGGAGAAGAGCCAGACAGACGTACCATATGTACCCATATACCACTAATCTGAATAAATCCAGGCATGAAATGATTTATTAAACAGAACAACAAGATTTTTCATCGTCTCTTTCTTCATCTTGAAACGGAAGCCAAAGAACCATCAACTCTGATACCGTTTGTTGGGAAAACTAATCCCCTTGTACAACTTACGATAACAGAAATTAAAGCAAGAAACATACCCCTTTATTTAATGTGGTTCACCAAACGCGTTGGCTACCTCCACGAACAAAAATAAACTAATCTTATTATCCACCTGGCCCAGACAGATTACAGATGTCAGGCATTACGTCTCACAAGACCACCTGACCCAGATTATAGATACATGATGGTGATTTGAAGAACATGACCATTGTTTACCAAACTCACTCCTATCAACTCTAATTGCTCCTCTATTTATAGAGTTCAAGTACATACCAAAAGTTTTCTAATTCATGAACCTAACTATTGGGATTCCTCAATTCATGAACCAAACCTTGAGCTACCCGCTCATGAATCCAAAACACTTGATATCCTTATTAACTAATATTTGTGATTTAAAAAGATACACAACATTAGTTTTTTCAAGGGCAATGACCTTTGGCCATGTCCGCCGTCTGGGCCAAGCTAATAGATCATCCTCGGACCACAACCAGCAGCCAACCACTTGCACCTCTCTCTGTCTTCATCTACTTAACCTAAATTATTATTACTCCAACCATGTTCGTGGTTCCTTCATTCTATCATTGCCAAATTTTCTACGTATATTGATCTTACCGTAGTTCCTACTATTACTACTCATACTACTGCTACGCGAGTGAAATTGAATACCATTCTACCACCATTGCTGCTACGTACTATTTCTATTGAAGTTGAATATCATTCTACCGCTGTCGTTAATATTGCATTTACCGTAGATCCGTATTTCTTTTAAAATTAAATCGTCACTAGGACGTGGGTTTATAGGGTTCCTGTGAAAACTCCAACCGTAATGGTTGAACCTCGTCTACAAAACTAACAATTTATATTGTTGTATAATAGGGAAATAAAATAATTTATTAAATGTAATTAGAAATACAAAAATCTATGATGATTGTGAAAAATAAAAGGTAATAAATGAATCCAATCATTATTGAAGAATAACAAAATTCTTCTGGCGTAAGATCTCTAGTGAGAATACTAACATACAGTACCACGATAATTACTGCAACAAAGAATGACATTAGTCTCGGCATGTTATCAGCAAAATATTGAGAAGGATATAAGATAGAAGAGGAAATGTGGTTTTGAAATGTCGGATAAATTCATGTATGTATATACTATAAAATATAGCCGTTTATAACTGTTATATTACCGTTGGGAATATAGCCGTTTATAGTCATTATATTATCACTATACATATGTTGACTAATTATAATTAAATTCTAAGAGTTAGTGTTGTCAAAGAAGATATATATATATATATATATATGTGTGTGTGTATAAATATATATATATATATATATATATTTGTGTATATATATACAATAATAATAATAAATAAGTAAGTAATAAATAAATAAGTGAATGAATGAACAAGTAAGGAAAATTAAGGAGAAATGGACGGCGGACGTAAAGAAATTCATCCAAAGTAATTTTGGCAAATGGAATTGCTAGGAAGAGAAAATAAACAGCGGACGTAAGAATTTGATCCAAAGTAATTTTGGCAAATGGAATTGCTAGGAAGAGAAAATAAACGGCGGACGTAAGAATTTGATCCAATGTAATTTTGGCAAGTGAAATGACTGGGAGAAAGAAAAGGCGGACGCAAAATTTTTATCCAAAGTTTTTGGGCAAATGAAATTACTGGAAAGAAGAAATGAACGACGGATGTGGGGGAGAATTTTCCAAAGTAATTTTTTGGGCAAGTGGATGTAGGATTACAGGATAAAATTTCATGATGGTAGGTGTCAAAACCTATGTTTTTATCCAGTATAAATATTAGGTCCCCAGTTCTTACCTTCTCACACATCACACAGCCTTCAGAAAAAACTTTTTGCCAAAAGAATAGTAGTGAGCAGTGATAAAGCAGGAGACGGAAGTTCTCAAGCCCAAGTCTAACCACAGTAACTGTTTTCATTGTCTTAACATGAATTGAAGTAAATATATATATATATATATATATTATCTTGTATGCGTACAGGCTTCCACCAGTGAACAGTACCCCTCGAACCCCTGTCCTCGAATCATTACTAAACCCCTACCCTCGAATCCCTGTCCTCGAACCCCTGTTAAACCTTGACCCCTCGAACCCCCTGCTAAATAGTACCCCTCGAACCACTGTCCTCGAATGCCTACTAAACCCCTGCCCTCGAATCCCTGTCCTCGAACCCCTGTTAAACCTTGACCCCTCGAACCCCTGCTAAATAGTACCCCTCGAACCCCTGTCCTCGAATCCCTACTAAACCCCTACCCTCGAATCCCTTTCCTCGAACCCCTGTTAAACCTTGACCCCTCGAACCCCTGCTAAACAATACCCCTCGAACCACTATCCTCGAACCCCTACTAAACAGTACATCTCGAACCCACTGAAAACCTTCACCTCTCGAGCCACTGGAAAATTCACCCCTCGAACTACTGGAAATTTTCACCCCTCGAACCACTGAAATTTTCACCTCTCGAGCTACTGAAAATTTCACCCCTCGAACCCACTGAAAGACTTCACCCCTCGAACCTTATCCCTCGAACCAGTACCACTGGAACCTTACCTCTCGAACCACTTACCACTTGAACCTCACCACTCGAGCTGGTACCACTTAACCCTCAAACCAATACCACCCGATACCCGTTCCACTTGAACCTTCTCCACTCGAATTCTTTACTCGAACCCCCTTGTGCTCGAACCCAACCACTCGAACCCCTTGTACTCGAACCCAACTACTCGAACCCCATGTACTCAAACCCAACTACTCGAACCCCTGTACTCGAAATACATACTCGAACTTGTACTTGAACTCCATTATAAAGGGACATATCTGTCAAACATAAATTGATAATATATACTGACTGTTAAACTGAGTGTGTATATTACTGTGTTCAATTATTGTGAAACTGAGTTATGAACTGCTCCGATATTTTTCGGTGAATGATCGGCTTGTAGTTTATCTTGCCGTGTCAAACTTTAATCATTACTGCTTTGATATGTTATGTGGATGACCGGCTTGTACTTTATCTTACCGTGTCAAACTTGAAATATCTGCTACATGATTACCTGTCTGTGATTTCGAGGCCCCCGACGCGATTGTAGTTCGGTCGAAGTCGGCAGGGAACGGTATTGACTGGACCGACTGATTATACCAGCTACTCGTGGAGTTTCTATTATGCTAGCATTACCCACTGTACTGTACTAATACGAGTTCGTAACTGAACATCTGTTTGAGCATGGTTGACGAGACTGAATACTGGACTGACTGATGGTCTTCGGGCACTACTGAAAGGTTGTACCTTGTATGTTAGTCAGAGTTGCCACATAGGCACTTGGTAGTAACTTGACACTAACCACCCGTATCCTTTTACTATGTGCTAGGACATATGTTGCTATTTGTTATTTGATATTCTGTGATCACTAAAATTCAACTGGGTAAATACTGGCAATGAAACATCACTAAGCAAGGAGCTTACCCTAGTTAAACAATCTTTTTCAGGTGAAGAGAAACTGTAAGAGAAAAGCCATTTGATGTCTTTACTTATTTTGAGAGAGATCCTGGATGAATTTTAACATGGATTTTGAATCTATAATAGTTAGGTGAAACTTTCATTTAACACTTATACTAATACTTTCACTATAATAGTAATTTAGGATTTGAACTTATCTAAAGCGCTGCCGCATATAATCTATCTTCTTGTTACTGTTATCATTTTTGGTAACACGACCAAACCCGACCTGACACTGTGTGGTGGGTTGGGGGTGTTACAGTTCACATCCCTATTATATTAAGCTCAAATTTGCAAAATCTCCCATCACAACATATGATATGGGATTAATCCATTAACCCAGAAACGCTAGCTAAATATTATAATTTTAATCTAAGGTCTCAGTGGCATAAAAAGAGATATACACATAGGCCCTAATCGATATTAAAATACTGAACAAAAACCTATGTGGCAATAAGAAGGGCACGTGGAGGATAAGTGGTTTCCACCGTATCGCCATAGTGTAGACATGATAAATCGATCCAAGGCTACCATCAGAACAAACACAATGAAGTGTCAAAAGATATGCACACAAAATAACTCATCAACACCTTTGATAAAATATCTAAGGAAATCAAAACAAAATAAATGAACCTCCCAAACTAAAGATCAAGTCCGCCTCCATTTAACCCGTAAAGACTATTTCCCTCATCTAGGAGACTGGGACCCATCATTTTAATTGCCAAAAATATTATTCATCGGTATACTGAAATTACTTCTAGTGTGTAGAATTATCTCTAACTTGGCTCCAAAGGGTATTAGGGACCAACTTAATCGATTTATCATAAAATTGGCCTTAACCTCTTTATGGACCAAAGTCTACAAATCTGATTTACTTTCTTAGAAAACAGAACGCCATAAGTTCGTATATTACAACTTGACTTGGATTTCTCCGTCTCGTTGGATATTAAATCTGAAGTCAATCATATTTTAACGACTCGGGCTGCGGAAAAAATAAATATTAATAGAGATAATTCCTTCCAACACTTTAAATAACAAAACCATTTTAAAGCTGTCCAATTTAAAATTTGATAATTAATTTGAAAACTGCTCAATTTACGTAGATCCGATCATTAATTTTTATAATAGAATACTGATTCGATTAAACTCCAGTGATATATTTATCTATATACTACCTATATCATTTATCATATACTAGATATCACTCGTGCCGATGCACGAATTTGTGAACGAAAATGAAAAATATAACATAATTTATAACTCTAGTGAGTAATAAATTTTTGTTATGTCTATATGAAAATTACACGAAGCAGTATTTAAAATAAAATAGTATATTTTTTTTTTCAAAAATTAAATATGTGGATGCCGCTTGGCCAAAAAATTGATTTTTTTAGTAGAAGTTATAGATTATCTGCATTAATTATCATCAGTTTTCTAGGAATGCATTGGAATTGAAAAGTAGAAGTCATATGAAATATATTTTATTTAATAAGTAAATATTTTTCAAAGTTGATATGGCAAAGTTTAGGAGTGTCACTTGTCAAAAATTTATAAAAGGTAATATGGTTGAATAGGAGGGCCACTTACCAATAAATTGCTCTTTTAGTAGAAGTTATACTCCTTTCGTTTTACTAATATTGGTAGTATGGTTTAGGTGTTTGGATTTAGATGAATGAAATGAGTGAATAAAATTGAATGTAGAAAGTAAAAAGTAGAATGAGTTGATGAAATTGGAGAAATTTTGCTAAAAATAAAAAGTAACCCATTATAAAGGAAACAACTAAAGAAAATTTATGCCACTAATAGAGATACGGAGGGAGTAGATTGATGCACCTGGCTTAGAGACTTGGCGCGAAGCTGATGCAGCCGTTGAAATATTACTAGAATTAGTTGACAAATCACAAATTTGGCAATCCATCGGTGACCGACTTACTTTTTCATCTGTTTTCATTGCATCAACAATGTCCAGTGATGGGCTGCCTCTGTGGATATGATCAATCATCAATTCTGAAATTATACACAATTAGCTCAACAATTCTATAAATAAAAATTTAATCATCTAATATTAATCTATGAAAAAAGAAATTAAAAGTACTCAATCTTGAACATCTGCTGGGTTGCCAGGAGTATATAAATTTCAAAATGAAGCCACCAATCTAAAATTCTGTATCTGAAAAATTTTTCTTCACCATATTCCTCCATCTTATTAATTTCTTCTCTCTCAATTTCTCAGAAAATTTGGTATCCTAAATTATCAGGATCATAATGAAACCGCGACAAATTATTAGTTTAAAAAACCTATTTTTGGACTCTTTTAAAAAATTAAAACTTTCCCTTCAATTTTCTCTTCCCCATATGTCCATTATGAGGAGATGAAAAAATAGCAGTTTATTTAAGAGAGTCTTAGGAAAGACGGTATTTTCATAAGTATATGGACATTCCACAATGGTATTTACCTTAAATTTTGTTTTTTATTTTATAAAATTTAAATATTGTATTTTAAAAGTTAAAACAAGTAATAGTATATATTTGAAGAGTCCATCTCTTGAAAGACGATCATTCCATAAGTTATGGAAAGACCAAGGTTTAAAGTGTAATTAGAAGAAATGAAGATAAAAGTTTTGGGTTGCATGAACCGGGTTATAAATTTTATAACCACTACATGTTGCATACTAATTTTTTTATATTGCAACTAAGACCTTTTACCGTTTATTATTCTAATTAAACCACGTCTTTCCATAAGCCTATGGAAATACCGTCTTTCCCAAGACTTTTCCATATTTGAATTTGAAAATATAAAAATATATAATATAAATAATATTTTCTAAATTTCTAAATTTAGTATGTAATTTAACAAATGCAGTGTATAAGGTAAAACATATGTGGTATGACTATAAGTTTATGGAAAGACCACCTGTCAGGAGACCTACTCTTTATTTAATTAATATTTTTTGAATATTTATGTTATTGAATACGTGTGGAATTTATCTCCATACAACAATCTTGTTTTTCGACCTAATCATCAGATCGTTGTGTCCATGTTAATCACTCGATTTAGTTATTAGTGTCGATGTATTATTTTCGATCTGGTTGTATTATATTTTGTTGTACTAGAGATTCCATTTATTGGATACATCGATTTGTGGTTTTCAAGGTGTTTACAGTTTGAACAACATAGATTGTGGTTTTGATCTAAAGGTGGTGTTGTTGTAGAAGATCCATACCTGGCGAAGTGATATTGATGCGTGGTAAAGTTTTCTCTGCCAATTGGTCATAATTGTTTTAGGAAACAAATTAATATCCCGACACTAGTGTAGGAGGTGGGGGGGGGCCGTTAAAGACGGTTCTATTGGACCAACGAAGACACTTTCATTGTGTCTTCTCTGGCCCTGCTTTCCATTGCACGTCATTAGAAGGCGGTTCCAAAACCGCCTTTAAAAATGCTTACGAAGGCCGTAAAAAACTGCCTTAAAAATCTCGTGGGAACCGCCATTAAATTTTTTCCGAGTTTGGAAAATCCTAGCGTCCATCATACCATGGATTGGTTTTCCAAGTTCGGAAAGTTAGTTTTTCTGAGTTCGGAAACTATGTGATCGGCCCTTTGTCAATGACTGGTAGATTTTCGAGCTTGTGTGTAAATTCTGTCCCTATTATGTTCAACAATTGCTACATTTTTGTTAATGATTTTTTGTTTCCGAACTCGGAAATATAGTTGTGGGTACTATTTACAAATCTGGAAATATGAATCGTGAATAAGTAAAAATTGAGGTGCAATTTCCAATTTCAAAAACTTGATATGCTTATATGGTAAATGAATTTTTCTTCCAAAAGTCTCCGGCTCCAAAAAAGGCCTCAATCCACAGCATCTAATAAAATGCTATATACGATAGTATCTTTTTGATGACAAAAGTCCATAGATAGCGCTAACCTAGCAATAATCTATAGATAGGAATAGAAAACAGTAGGAATATATTCCAATACTTGTAAGCTTCATTATTTATTTAATTGTGTTACTTTTGCAATATTTGGATTCCCAAGAGTCCCAAACCAATTTAGTATTAGATGCCTCGCCAAATAATTCCTTGCACTGTTGATTTCATCATTGGTGGAGGGCTTCGATTACTTCATGAAAATCTGTCATTACCTAGTTAGTAGAAAATTCTATAAGCATAGTTCTATTCATTGCTTGCTAGAAACAATTGTACGCGCCCCTTGTTAATTGCATGTAGCTATCTTTGACCTCTTGAATGCACTCATCCGCGTAGAACATACCGTAATTGCGGCACTCCCAAGTCTGCGCTTATTTCTTGTACTGGTTAAAATAAAAACAAATTCCTTAATTCAATTCATATGAAAATTAATTATGTTCTATAAACTGATAAACAATTATCCTAGCTCACCTTGACTTTGACCACCTCAAAAAGTTGTTTTATTATGGTCGCTACCGTTCTTCATTGCCAATTCCAAAATCTCAACAAATGTATCCAAAGGTTGGAAGTGGAGGGGATCCATCCAATAAACCCAGTACAAAAATCAAAATCAATCTCCAATGGTCCCTAAATACAAAAATTGAAATTATGCACGAAATGAGTGATTTGTGTAACCGTTAATTAAAACAAACAACTTAGTGTGTGTATATATATAACCTTAAGATGTATGGTACAATGAATAGCTTCTTATCCTTCCGCCCTAGGCAGTTACAGATATAGTCAATCCTCTCTTATTTTGTACAACCAATTTCTTGAATCGACACCGGGCACATGTATACGATCCATTTCTTTTTTTGATTATGTGTAAAGAACATGTACTTATGAAATTTCATTTTGCTTTAGTACCTTTAAAGATTTAATAAGTATATGCAAATAAACTAAAATTCATAGAAATAACTCACAAGGCGTAGATTGGCATGATCGTTTGATTTACTTGCTCACATATTCACAGATAATCAAAATCACTACATAACGCAATGATATCCCGTTTGCATCCAAATACAAATTCATTCCCCAAGAATGAGTAGGTTGAGTTTCTATCATGCGCTTGAAGCTAATTGAACAAGACCTTTACGAAGTGTGGTGATTGTCGAAGGACTTGTGCTCTTTCAGTTGGACTCTAAGCTTTATGGTTGTTGTTAGGACCGATTTAGGTGGTGGTTTGGTGGGTCTTGGGGTTGTTTTCACTGGTTTAGGTGATACTTCCTGTGTTTCCTTCAAATGTCGATCGGTCACAAGGTCGGCATAAATAAGTTGACGTGGCCATAGTAGGAACATTCTCTATGCATGACCAACCTTCTTGTATTCTCCATTGGGGCATGGCAATGCGGTGCCCATCACTAACGGTCACTTCAACGAAATCCTAGAAATATCCTCACCAATAGGTATGGAGTGATGGTGTTTCATCAATTCATGTAGAATTCCATTGGCTATGTGGAGTGGTTTACCATCTATGCCTTGGTCTATATATAGCTCACATGGCCGTGATTTCTACATTCCCACAAAACTATATGTTGATTTATAAATTACTCTAATTGTTAACAAAATATTTAATGAATACAATAAGTGTATACCTTTTTCTCAATTGGTTGTAATGTGGAGTCCACGTTGTCCGGTTTGAACAACTGTCGCTTGATTCTTGTAGTTCTCACAATAGCTTCTTGATTTACCTCAATATCTCTAGGGGAGTGGCGTGATCCTCTAGATGGTGGCATCTAATTGGGTATCAAACCATCTAAGTTGTCCGAAAAAACAAGGCTGGTATGATGGATCAACCTACGAATGAGGATGTCTTGTTGCTCAATTTGTTTGTCTTAAAGAATGGTTTTTTCTATAGAATGTGGACTCTTGAGGTTTCAGCACCATTGTAGGACCTTACAATGCCGAAAGCCTCCCATTGGCTCACTAAAGATCCCACTCCCCAGCACGCCCCAGGTGACCAGGTTTTTCGGTTGCTTCACAAAGGATGTCGTGCTTATCAGTATCAATTAGAATAAAGTTACCTTGTAGTTGATCATTTTTCATTTTTTTTCTAAATAGGATAGAATGTTAATAATAAATAAATGTTTAAGAAAAACATTTCTCAAATAATATATTCACTATACTTTGTACTTACAATTCTTTCTGCAATCAATTTTTCTTCAGGTTTAACATACATTCCGTCTTTATTTTTTTGGCCTCTGAGGAATAGTTTGGGCCTCTCACTGTCATCCGTGTTGAGTGGTTGCACAGTTGCCCTAGCCTCACCGTCCGTCATCCCACCCTCTATTGCAATTTGGAAGTCTTCTTCGAAATGTTGTTTCACAATGTCCAATGCCACCTTAGCATAACCCCCCCCCCCAGCTCAATCGGGGAGGAATTTTATTCTTCCCCACTATTTGTCATTTTTCTTCTCTCGTGCCCTAAGTTATGATGTTAGACTTAAGTTATCCTTGTACACATGTGTTAATCTAAACTAATTAATAATATAAAAATTGGGGAAAACAAACATTCTGATTATTCTCCAATGCTCTCCTTTTGTGGATCTCCTAACTATTGGGTTGAATGTGAGTGTAAGTTTTCCACAGGCGATCTCCCCTCTTATCACTAAAAATGTAGTCCCTTGACAGTGTGGATTTATGTTTAGCCAGCTCTTAAACATCATCAACATAGTCTTCCTTCTCAAATCATCCATGTCCGGTGATTCGATGAGAAATGGTCTCTGGGATGATTTTTCATTCCATATGGTCAATCAGGGAAGTACAATTTCAATCAATGACAAATTTAGGGAAATAAAATTCCACTAATTCTACCTTGCATTCAATCCATAAAGTGGTCTTGTAATCTTTGGGGACTTCATGCCAAGTATCGTATTTGATATCCACCCTCATTCTACCTACCTTTGCTACCCAGCTAGACCATTTAGCACATTGGGCTGACACACAAATGTTGGACTTATTGAATACCAGCGAGGTTATCTCTTTTCTAGCCATTCTACATTCTAAGGTTCTACAATGAATTTGGGGTATTCCTACATCCTCGGATCCGGTATCCTCATCTTCCATACCGTCATTTGTTGTTGGTGGATTTTCATTTTGTGTTAGTGAAACATGATCACGAGTCATTTTTCCAGAGGCCATTTCATACGCTACATTAGAAAATGTACCATAAATTTACTTAGCCATTGAAGAAGTAGCTACATATCCCGAAACATTACTAAACAAAATTTAGATTAAAATAAAATATTAAACACATTTAGCCTAATATCATGAAATGTATAATACATTTCAAAATTACACCCGCCATGGTTTGATTACTTAACACAAACATAATACCTAAAAAACCGTACAATAAGTACTAAAATTCTAATCAATTGAACGAAATTCTAATCAATAACCATTGTGGTCAAACTAAATGAACTTTATGGAAACTCTAGGGTTTTGGGAAGTCACAAATGTAAACCCTAGATTTTCACTTTAAACAATGACTAACATTCTCCTCAATCAAAGATTATCAGGGTCACTCCCTTGTAGCTTCAGTTACAAGCAATCTTTTCCAAACCCTAGCAATATGAAAACATTGAGTAGAGAAAATAGAACAATAGAGGGTTTAGGTAAAAAAAAGATGAAACCCTACCTTGTAGTTGAGAAGATGAAATCTAGGATGGATAATGAGATAGAATTGAGGTTTGGGGGTTGAGAGGGTTTGGGTTTGGGAAAATGGTGGGAAAGGGTTGGGGTTTTCAAATGGGCAGTAAATGCCTTTTGGAAATACTTTTTACGCATTTTTTTCACGTCTAAAAGGTTTTTAAGTTTGGAAACCCTTTTAGATTCATTTTTGAGTTTGTAAACAGCTCTGCTCTTCGTAAATAGTGTATAGAGCCATTTCTGAGTTCAGAAATGGAGTGAAAATATATTTAAACAATGGGCACCAGTTCAAAACCCCCAAAAATCTTCAATTCAAACTCATCCTCTAACCATAAATTCCCAAAATCAATTTCCTAACCCAACCAGCAAACCCCCACATTTCCAACAATGACTAAGAAGAGCAAGGCAAGAAAATCACAAGCAAGTGATAGGAGTCATCGCCCGATGAGGGAGATTGGTCAAACCCCTAAATTCTTCAATTCGGAGGCCGATGCGAGGTATGTAACTTTTTCGAAGAGAAATGTTATAAATTCAAAGGGTTTTGATGCTTCCAGGATTTGTGATTTAGGGTAGATTATTTGCTAGCCCATTTTAGAATTCAACATTTAGAAATGTTGCTTTGCATTGGTGAACCCGTTCATATGAATGAGGTGATCCAATTTTATGCTATTTTTGGTCAAAGTCACAATAACCATGAATTAACTTGAGTGAATAGAAAGGATGTTATTGTGTCTAAGTGTACCATAAACGAAGCCCTAGATTTTCCATACACAACCCCTAAAAAATTGAGACCCGATTACCCCTATGGTTTCCTACAAATCTACCATACTCATTGTTGGTCGGGAGTGAGTGAGGCAACCCCCCTGTCCTGGGACATGGTGCATAAATATTTTAGGAGGTTGGGTGGTGATGCGGGAAAGGCCGAGTCCTATGACATTAGTGTATTGACCGTTGAGCAACGACTCATCTACGAGTAAATTTGCTTCAATGTCTTGCCAACAGGTTGCCACACTTGCGAGCCTACAATTGGTAATTTGATGTTGTTTTACTATGTCATGGAGGGGGGTAAAGAATCAACCCCGGCTACACTATCATGCCGTTCATGCTTAAGGCTGCTCACACGAAGAAAAATGACCTACCCTATGGTGGATTAATCTTTGCAATGTTGAAGAAGACAGGAGTAGCAGTCGACATACCCTCTACCATTTACTATTATGATGAAGCTTGGTTCCAACATAAACAACTTCATCTTAACTTCACTGGTAAATAATAGCCTAGGGTAATTCCAAGTCAACGGCAAAGAATACAAAGAGAACTCGTGACGTGGACCTTGATCGAGCCGAGGTATCGAACTCCAATAAGTTATGTGTAACATTTCATTTTACAAGAAATTTAGGACAATGTAAACATTTTCTCATTTTATAATACATTACATTGACAGGGTCATAGACCGGCTAGAAGACAAGGCATAGGAAGTACTTTGATTGTTTGTGTGCCGACGTGACCGGGGCACACGAGATGTTGAGTCGGGCTCGCTTGCAGCATGTGGCATTCATGGAATAACAAGGACTTCACCTTGAATTGAGCGAAGAGGAAGAGGGTGCAAACTTTGAGCCTATTTTCTCGAAGATTAGTGGTGAGGAGGAAAGTGAATGTGGACAAGACATGGCCGGAGATGGAGGTCGAGGTGGGGAAGAAACTAGCGGAAATCTGGGGTGTCAAGGTTGGAATGCAGAAAGTGGTAACCCAAACAATGAGATAGATCCATAAATTGAAAACATGTTTGAAGAAGTGTAATAGGAAGGTTTATGATTGGCAATGACTTTCTTTGAAGGAGATTTGGATTTAGACTTTAATTTTTTGTCGGATTATATACAATTCCTTAGTGTTTAATTATTCGAAGTAACGCTGATTTTATATAAATAATATCTCAATTGTCCATTTATGTACTGTGAAAGTGATAAGAGCGCGTATTATGTTTATGTGATTGAGTTGCGTGGAAATTGATTTAAAATCCCGAGAGTTTGGAAGATGACTATTGGTCTGAAGCTAATTCCAAACTCGTAAACCTTGGGTTTTAGATGGCCATAAGGCCGGCCCACTTTTCCAAACTTGGAAACTATATTTCCGAGCTCGTTTGTACTTTCTAGACCGCCAGTGGAATTGAATGAAGAGCAAAAAATTTGACATTAAATTGTTTCCGAACTCGGAAACAAGTCTAACCTATAATGCAAAGGAACGAGTCATACTTTCCAAACTTAGAAATTCTGACCATATATAAAAAAAAATAGAACGACTTCCTCATTTTTTCAATCCACCCCCAAATCCTTCAACCCTAGGTCACAATTGCGAACTCGCAAACTCAACCCCCCCCCCCCCCCCCCCCTAAATCTTCTAAAATCCCCAAAAATTGATTCAATGGCAAGAGGATGAGCATCCAAGGGTGGAAACCCAAGGTTATGATCCACCTTCAGTACAACAGATTCAAGGGTCGTTTCTTCTTTTGCACAAAAGCGATATGAAGAATTACGTTAGCATGAGAGGCTTTTAGATTTCCGTGGGATTGATTTTAGTCAATATTTTGCTATTGGTTTGGCCGACCCTCTTAGAAAATTTAGCGAACAACATGTTGGGAAGTTTTCTATGTTGTAATGAGGCCACTTATTTTGACCTAACTTATCAATTTTACGCTAATTTGTGTGGAGTTGGTAACGGGGACTATGGAACTAGGATTGGAGGGATAGACATTCCAATTAGTTAATGAGATATCAATTAGTTGTTGGATATCATTTAGTTAATGAAGATGACCCTTTGGATGATTGTTACCAGAGGGAGAAGTGGTCGTTAAATAGTGAACCCCCATATGTTGACTTTGTGAAATGAAGTGTGGGATATTTTGGACGTGATAGTTGGGGTTTAGGTGGACCAGAAACTTTTGATCTAGAAGTCTTGCACATTGATCACCGTATCACATATGAGATTCTTGCTAGAACTCTCGTTCCATCAGGTGGACACGTAACTGAGCCTAACCATCCCATGCTCAATCTATTTTATTACATCATGGAGGGTAGGAGAATTGATCCCGGGGTGGCAATATTTAAACATTTGTTGCATATTGCTACTTCCATGTATTTGATCAAAGGCCTCCCATTCGGCCATTTGATCATACTAATTTTGAAGAATGCCTAGGGGTTAGTCATTTGTGGTGAGGGAAGGGCCCGAAGTATTTTGACAAAACTTACTTTGAGAAGAGGGATTGGGTCTGGATTGATAGGAAATGGTTTGAAAAGGTTGGGGAAGATTCAGAGCCTAACAAAAGTCCACAAGTGGATGAAAGGCCACAAAATGAGAAAGGTTACTGATTCACTTGCTTATATATTTTGTATCATGAGGGTACTAAGAAAAATAAAATATATTTTTACCCAAATTAATTGATTCATTTTCTTATAACTTTTTTTTGTCATGAAGGTAACGAAAAAGCTTATCTAAATGGTTTCAAAGATTGCTACAAGTGGATGATTAAAGACTCGTGCGCAATGAAGTCGAAGATCAAATTCTTGGAGAAATTAGAGAGAGCTTACAAGCGGTACCTCGCATCAACCTCCCACCCACAAGTTAGCCGTGACACTTTGACAGCCACCATTGAAAATGAAGAAGAATGACAGGTTTTTGAACGACAGAGACTTTTGACCATGTTGCATTGATTTTAGTTGTGCTAGGATTATTTATATGTTTTAACAATAACTTTTATTTTGAGTTAGGATTTGAAATATTCTAATATCATCTTGTTTTGACTACAATTTTCACATTAACTGATAAATGAAACTAGTTACTTCAAGGTCGAGCAATAATATTCTGTTATAAATAACCTTAATACTGATAACGACCACAACTAGTTAGATAACAAACCTTAAGGATATACCATTAATCACTTATGCTTCCTTTTCCTCATCACCTTCTTTGATTTTTTTTATTGTACAGTTAACCTTCCCCTTAGCGTCAACTCACATCCCTCGTCATGGTCATTGCGGCCAAGTAAACTGTGAAGACTAGTGTCATACTCTTGAAAGAAAATATCATCTTGCAATCCACCACTCGCGGTATGCTGCTCGGATCCAATGATCTTTTATAATTCATTCTCTACAATAAAATCTCGTTTTACTTCAACAACATCTCACCTCAAATCTACAGGACCCCTAACATAGATAGCCCGATGCACCCGAGATGTCAGAATGAATGGATTGTCCTTCCAGCCCACCCTACTTCTGCCAACAAGGGTGAAACCCAAATTTTCGGTGCACTCACCCTTGCTAATATCCACCCATTGATATTTAAATATAGGGACGCTTATGGTAACATAGTAAAGCTCCCAAATTTTAAAGATCATGCCAAAGTAACACTTTTGAGAGTACATTGGATTCTATTCACTTCCACCTCCAACATGCTTCAGAGATGAGTGACACACCACTGTTCTGAGACACACTCTTTTTATCATTTTCTTTTGTAACAAAAGTGAAACCATTGATGTCATAACCGGCATAGGAAAAAATGGTTTTCAATGGTCTACGAGCCAACCATTTAACTTTAGAGGAATGTTTCCCGATAGCTATGTGGTTCTTCAACCATGATGAAAATGTCCCAGTATGCAATTGAAGGACCTAAGCCTCATTAAAATGTGGGTGCGCAACTCGTATGGAATCCGTATGAACCTCAATGTAAAAGACCAATTCTTCATGGTTCCGCAAGACATAAAGATGAGCATTAACTAAATCTCTGGCGCTAAGACTAAACAGTGTCCCCTGTCTCACCCCCACACCCTCCAACCTCCTATCATGCCTACCCGACGGAACACTAACATATTCAATTTACTTCATATTGTTAGTGTAAAACTCAATGGTCTTCTTCTAGTCATGTACCGTTGCACACTACTAGCATCTGGCATGTACCAATTTTTCACAAAATGCTCGAATATTTTCACGTACCTCTCAAAGGGGTAAATCCATCTCATAAAAATTGGACCACATAGTCTTATCTCCCAAACCAAATGAACACATAAATGGACCATAATGGTAAAGAAAGAGGGTGGGACATACATTTCCATTGGACATAAAGCTTCAACAATCATTACTTGCAACCTATCCAACTTTGAAGTACTTATACTCTTGAAAGAAATTGATTTAAAAAATGAATATAGCTTTATAATGCACAATCTCACATGGGATGGGACTGAAGCTTGGATTGCAATAACATTCAATTCCCACATAAGGTTATGACAATTTTGTGACTTCAACCCAACCAACTCCAGCTCTTTAACTGACACACAAGTGCTTATGTTGGACGAGTATACACCTGGAACCTTTAAACTACTCAATATATCAAAAAGGGATTTCTTCTCCGACAACGACATAGAATAGCATGCTGGGGGAAATAACAATTTTCCCCTTCCTTGATGGTCCCTAGATTCTTTTGAATTCCCATGTCAATCAAGCCTATCCTAGTTTTCAACCCATAATTTATTTTCCCAGAGGTATCCAACAACGTCCCAATCAATGAATCACATACATTATTCTCAATGTGCATGACATCTAAACAATGTTTAACATCCAAATTATTCCAATACAGGAGGTTGAAAAAAACTGAGTGTTTCTTCCAGGGACCATCAACAACCTCTTTTCTTTTCTTCTTCCCAAAGTCATTGAGAAAGTTCTTCCCATTTAGTGGCAGTGGAGGTCCCCTATACTCCACTTTCCCATTGAACCATTTCTTTATCGAGCGTCATGGGTGTCTCTCAGGAAGAAACCTCCTATGTCCCTGATGAACTGTTTTACAACCGTGTTTCAGTTGACAAAAGTCAGTATCCCTGTCACAAATAGGACGAGCTAAGTGCCCTTTCACAGAATATCCAGACAAATTTCCATATGCTGGGAAGTCATTAATGGTGCAAAAATAACATAGCTTTCAAGGCGAAGAAATATTCTACCAGACCATTATACATTCGAACACTATCTTTGAACAAAGTCAACAGATCCTCCACGAGAAGAGTAAGATACACATCAATATCATTACTTGGCTACTTAAGCCCTGATATTATCAAAGACAATATAACATACTTGCGCTTCATGGTCAACCAAGATGGAATGTTATAAATTACCAGCATAACAAGCAAACTGCTATATGTGCTGCTCATATCACCAAATGGATTCATACCATCCGTACACAACTCTAACCTCAAATGGTGGGGATCTACTACTGTAGGGACCCACCTATAGCATTGATATTTTGGTACGTAGGCACTGGTATTTTGGGCCCCTGGCCTACCGGTGCCTATGTAGGGTTGTGCTGAGACGTAGTTACAAAGGCACCAGTAGTGTATACCAGTGCTGGATTATAGATTCCAACTCCGGTATGCACTACCGGTGCTAAAATTTGCATTTGACCACCCCCTTCTTAGGCAACAGTCAAAATACTGGTGCTATGATAATTTGTATCGGTGCTAGTAAATAGGTGATCAAGAAATAAAATCCAGTCGTAACTGTCACGGGTCTCCCTCTGAATGGGCTAACCGTGCTTCCTAGCTATGCTAGAGAGTTACAACTACTGTCTAATTTCCCACGTACATCACACTCAGCTTGGTTACTCGCAGGACACTAAGCCTTTAGAAGGACGTGGTCGAGTATGCAGTGGAAATACACACACGAGTTTAGATTAGAAGTATGTCTTCACACACACAAGCCAAAAATGCAATACAAGGCCTGACAACTGGGGAGCGAATGCTTGTTTTCAATATATTGCAAAATGGTAATCGGATGTGGGTAGCTCTCACCGGCCGAATATGAAACCCAGACAAACAAAACACAAAATACCAAAATTTCATGTAATAAAATGATACATTCGCTAAAACGTATCAATCTCGTGCGAAGATGAGTTGATGCTTTATTTAAGATTTGTTGCAGTTCAGTTTATTGTGTTTTCATTTTTATTTCAGTGTTAAATTATGAATTTGTATTTCCTTCCTTAGATTAATTTGGACCTACCTATAATTTGGACCTACCAATAAATGGGTCTCAGTCAATAAATTAATCATCTTTGCCTAGTAATCTAAATATCTAGCAGGGATTAGGGTTAGGGAAGATTCAACATGGCTCCTGTCACTCGATCTCAGGCACAAGCTCGTATCAATTTGGTATCAGAGCCAATAGAGATGACACAGTTGTCCACGAATTTCATGGAGACCTTTTAGGCTTTCATGGAAAATCAACAAGCACGCCAAGAGGAATTGATTGAGGAAATAAGGGAAACAAAGGCATCCATGACAGAGGAGATCCAAAGCCAACAAGAGGCGATTGCAGCATTGGAAGGAAAAGCAAAGGCTTTGGCGTCCGTGCCAAAAAGCCCTCGATGGAGTCCAACCCGTGAGCGCATAACTGAGGCAATCTCTGGCACTTGAAAAGGATCGGCTACGGGCACTGCGACGAGGGAAAATGATCCTAAGTTTGTATCATTGTGGAGCCTGGTAGATGTGAGCATATTCGATGAACTCGCGCACGAAAATAGTGGTATCCTGGGAATAACAAACGAGCGTGGGAAGGGAGCTACGAAGATGACAGCTAAACCAGATGTGAGTGCTTGGCCTACCAAGCCAATCGTGCATGGGCGAGGACGGATCGGGGCTGACGACAGTAAAGACTGGCCAGTTTAAAGGATTGGAGAACTCAACTCATCCGCACCGACGAAGCCAATATCTCCAAAATTTGTGGGGATGAAGATAGGAGTTGAATTTGGGAAGTATGGCGACAGGAGCACCGAGTACTTTATTTTTGTGTGCTTGATCCTTCAAATTTAGATGCAATTGTGCATCCTGTGGAAGTTGGAAACTATGGTAGAGGACGCATTCTCTGAATGCGTCCTCAAAGTGTTTTGATTTTTTTTTTGCAAACATTTTAGAGCGAATGCGTCCTCATTGTTCATATTTTTTTAAAAAAATTTGGTTTAGAGGATGCATGCTGTAATAATATTTTTTGGCTGACTTTCTAGAGGACGCATTCTATGAATGCGTACTCGTTGTTTATATATTTTTTTAAAGTACCGTTCAGAGGACACATTCTGTGAATGCATCCTCATGTCGTTTCATTTTTTTAAAATTATTGTTTCGAGGACGCATTCTGTGAATGCGTCCTCATTTTATAAATTTTATTTTTTCTTGAATTTATGAATTAAATTTTGACTTGTGTGTTATCAAAAATAGGTACTGAATTTAACATATGATTTTTTTAATCCAACGTTTTATGAATTCGTCCGCAATATAAAATCTGGGATTTTAATCAGTTATTATATAATTCATAAATAATTGTTCTTCATATTTTTGTTTTGGGTGAATATAGCGCATGAGTAGACTTGTGTTTGTTTTATGTTATTCTAAAAATTGCAGTAATATATAGTAGGAATGGATATAATTAAATAGAAATGTACAATATTCGAAAAAGATGCGTCAAACGTAATGAAATGAGTTCTCAATGTCATGTAATGTACTAATAACGACCTCTGCAAAGCTTTCTACCTGTTCCACATGGTGGAGGACGTTTGGTGCGGGATGTGCGTCGTGGAATAACCATCTTAGTAGAAATATGTATGGCATCATCTGGAGCTCCCTCTGTAAAATCCTCTTCTATATCGTCTCCTGTGTCCTGACATGAACCATACTGGACATATGGAACACCACCGGTATCTAATCGAGTAGTATGCAACATGTATGCATGACTCGCAGTGGGAGTAACATATTTCGTGAAACCAGCTGTACTCGTGTCAAACTGTGAGGATCCATATGTGACGGTCCGACATGACTGGCAGTGGGAGTATGATATGCAGTGAAATCAGCCTTAGTAGTGTCATACTATGAGGGTCCACCATGTGATGATCCAGGGTTCGTTGGGCACGCATATGAGGGTGAAACTTGTGATGAACCAATGTGGTCTGTATGGTCCCGAGCATGCGGTCGTCGACCAGGTGGAGCTGGACGGTGGCTTCTGATGTCATTATATCTTACACCAGGTGGAGGTTCCTCACAGTGCACATATAGCTGATGAAACTGCAGTCTGGAGGGCTCATGCACATACTGTAGAGTACGTGTGGCAACATCGTGTACCCCCCTGATAATGTTCGCGATACGTGAGGGACAGTCATCCAAATTTATATCCAACATGATTCTCATCTGAGACTTTGCCTGCAACTACATGAATGAGGTAAATACGTTAGATATTTAATACTGAGGAAATGTATAGTATTATTTGTGAACATTATTAGAGATTTAGGAAATACCATATACTCCATAGTAGCCCCGTCTCCATGAAAACCCTCTGCAATTGTATCGGCCCGACCTGGTTGATCAATTAGGGTCATTGTTATGCAAAAATATCACTCCATGTATTCTCGACTGGGTGTGTGCGGTTCCGCTGACCCTCGTACATACACTTGTTGCTCTGCTCGATGTTCCCAAGCATTAAGATATCTTCTCAGTTCTACACACCAATCCATTCTTGACCTCCCACGACGGTCTCTAGTATGAAGCAGTTTATGTTCATCCCTAGTGACCAATTGAATGGGTATTGGCTGGATAAGGCCAAACTGCCTGAGAACACAATGTACGTGATGGTACTCCACGACATGCCAACTAATGAGGTTAAAATACAATAGTCAATTGTTGCTACCAGCTGTACAGTACTGTGGGAGTTGTTGCACGACATCCTCCGTGTACAGCTGCCAAATAAACTGCAATAATAGGTATGTGTTGTGGTTAGGAGAGGAAAACCATTATATACATTACTTCAATGAAAGGTAATCTGAATTTCAATATACATGTCTGTCATGGAGAGATGTTAGCTGATACACTTTCAATACATGCATAGGTGATTGTGATAAATTGTACTGGGCCCTCCACTTGTCAGGAACAAAATGAATAATATTTTCCATTCCTAGTAATTGCCTTGCAGTTTAAAAATTGTCTCCCGACTAATTCAATATGTACCTGGATCCAACAGCACTCATTGTGACGGTCACTAGTAGTCGTCCGACTGGACGGATGGATGGTAATCGCTCCTATGCCCACATCTGACAAAAAATAAAATAAAATTTAATATAATATAAGAGGTCGCTATTGATAGTATGTACAACTGACAAGATGAACTAACAATGTTACCTGTAGCATGACAAGTGGTCCAGATATGGATTTAACTTGTGGGATGACAGCGTCACATAAGCACATGTACAAGTGTGCCAAAATGGCACTACCCCAACTATACTGATTTGCTGCACCGAGGTCCATTAGTACCGACAAATAGAGCAAAGGGATAAGGTCTCGAGATGTGTCTGACATTAGCATTCCACCGACCAGCAGTAGAATGAAAACCCTAGCCCGTTGTTGACAATCTACCTCAGTAGCATCAACAAGGAATAATTGTGTAACAAGTCTCCCAACCAGCTGGCCCTTATGCGACCTCCTCTGATAACACGCGTGTTTGGTGTAGCCCCTAGGTAGTATGTGCATAATCTCTGTCAGTCCTCTATCCGTTGGCTTGTGTCCATACCAGTAATTGGCACGCCATCAATCGAAATACCCCATAGCATGCTAACATCCTGCAAAGTTATGGTAGCCTCCCCATTGGCAGGTGAAATGCGTGCGTCTCAGGTCTTCAACGCTCTTCTAAGGGTGTGACTAGGGAATGATCGATGTGGATTGGGGTGGAATCCGACAATCCATGGAATCCAGCTTCACGCACGTAGCGCATGATTGGATCAGGTATCCGACCAATCCAACAAGCCCCATCGCACCGCCACACCTGTAGTGCCTCATCTTCTAAATGACCATTGTACAGAGCACGTGCACGATGCTCCTGGTGCAGGTGCATCAGTTCATCGTCAATGGGTCCTGGATGATACATGGTGTATCCCTGCTGACAATCAGATTCACATGGCAAAATAACTCAGTCAAAGATTTCCAAATAAGTAATGCAATAACATGTGTACTAATATTCAAACCCAATCGTACATTAGCTTCAAATATACATAATCCGTATCCATATAATTTATTGAACTTAAAAAACTCCAAATAAATATTACTGGGTACATAAAATAATGTCATACATATTGAACCAAATATTCAAAATTTACATATTACATACATAATTCTAATCACGCCCTCACCTACGGACACCTCTGGAATCACCCGGCACCCTCTTATCCATTTGATTCCTTATCTCTCTCTCCGCAAACCGTCTACACCACCTATTGCGAAACTTTTCAATATCAGGAATCAGCCTCCAACTAGCACATTGCCATAGTGATGGATCTTGTACATGCATGAAACCCTGGCTATATTGTTGCACATAGGTGGTCGTGTGATATTCCCTGTCATATAGAGTAGCTGGATCGTCACGCCTATGCCCATAGATGGCCAAAGCATGCAAACCAGAAAATTTTCCATTCACAACAAGTACACTCTTTTTTCTGGTATTTGACTGTGTACTAGCTCTCACCAATGCTGCCATCAATAATCCTTGTCACAACCCTGTAAGTCTGTGATGCATGCCCGAACACGGTGACAATATGTCCCTGTATGAACCCGTTCCAACCACGTGGAGACGCAGTCTCTGCATGAACTAGTTCCAACTCTCATTAGTTTCAGCGTCAACAATTGCATAAGCAATGGGGAGTATGTAGTCGTTCGTGTCATGCGTCACGACAACTAGCATTGCAGCCTTGTATGCACCTCTCAAATGAGTGCCATCCACACTAATCACTGGCCTACAGTGGTGAAATGCATCGATAGCCTGACCAAATGCCCAGAAAATGAACTTAAATTTCCTACACCCACGCCCATGTATTCAATTAGGCACATCTTCCCAATCAACAACGGTGCTCGGATTTGCCCTGACTAGCTCATCCATATATGTAGGCAACTGTTCAAAGGATTCCACCCAAGTTCCGAATACCAAGTCAATAGCCTTCTGTCGAGCATACCACAACTTCTTATAGGAATCGTATTTAACTTCGTCTTCGCATGCGCTTGTACATCTTTCACCGTGTAAGAAGGGTTAACGTCAATGTGGTGGCAAATTGCACGGGCAATCATCAACGATGTCAGGTTAATGTTACCTGCCGATCGACCAACACCAACACAAGCATGACTACTTACCTATTTGGTGATCTCCCACATGCCATGCAAAGCCTTTTTGTTGCCTCTAACAACCCAATAACAATTACCAGTTCCTTCAACAACGTCCTTGCATTTCGCATACCATGTGTGTAACCTGATCTCCACGACCCTGTGTTCCCTATTCATCATGGAACTCTACCTCGAAATAGCTTCTACTAATTCTGGCTTCATCCGAAATTGCATACCCAATGCCACTTCACCAGTTGCTTGAACATAACTGGTAAGTCTGTCACCACAATTCGTTGGGTTATAGACATCCTCATCAGGGCCCCCATAATCCCTAAAGTAGGCCTCCATATCAGTATTCGCCAAAATATGGAACGACGTGGCTACACTGTTCGTGCACACCACTTCTTCATCATCGTCCCTTGGATTTGAATCAGTTGATAAGGAACGATCATCTTCACTTTCTTCATCAAGTTCCCCTTCCTCACCATCCTCATCGCTCCCAACATAACCAACAACATGCTCACCAATTTCAACCACATAATCATTATCGAACAAATTTAGGTCCACATGATGCCCACCATATATACCACCACTTGTGGACGGATGAGCGCAATCGACGTGAACATATGCACTGGGTTGGTTGGACTCATCAACGACAAAACCTTGGCAATCAGCAGGGGGTGGTAAGGTTGGCAAAGGTGTACAGCTCGGCATGTTCCTCAACAACGACATGAACATGCCCGAACTAAGGTCACCCGCACGGTCAATGGTGCTTGACATCTTCTCCACATTAATGTACAAATCTGATGAGGGCAAGGACATTCGATCAATAATGTCAAAGAAGGTCGTGGTAGAAATTTCCATCTTCCACATTATAACACCGATAGTATATGGCCGAACCAATCAGCTCAAGATAACGGTAATATATTTTCAATTGAAACCCCACACTTGCAATACCAAGTCTTCTGATAATTAAATGAACCAACTCGGAGTGGCTTAACCTCCTTTCGAGAGTCACATTCCTCTCTGGTATGGGAGGGTTATAATACACACCCACAGTCAAATCAAACTTAATCTAATTCTCTTTGTACATGTACACCATCAAAAACATCGTACAGAAGCCTAAAGATTTGTATACCGCGATGAAACTTTACTGGGACAATGAGTTCAAGGTTGCAGACAAGAAGGGCCCGCAAACATTCATAGGATTGTTAGCACCAGCAGCACTGCAGACACACTAGGTAGCGAAGGTGGGAAACCTGGAATACGGGAGCAGCGCGGGAAGCGGGGCCACTAGGCCAAAAGGTGGACTAAGCGGAGAGAACAAATATACGGGCAGGAAAACCTTCCCACCCAAATGGGTATGGAAGAAGCTCATGAACGCAGAAATGGGAGAACGTCGGGCTAAGGGACTATGCTTCAGCTGTAATGAACTTTTTACTCCTGGCCACCAATGTTGTTCGGTTCTCTTCCACATTATGCCAGTACAACCAGGAGAGGATCAAGAGGACGAGCCATTCGAGGATGAGATGCCAAAAATCTCCTTGAATGCGCACAAGGGAGAACAGATGGATAGTACGTTCCAACTACGGGTTTCGATAGTTGGAGGAACTGGATTGGCGCTTCTTGAAACGGGAAGCACTCATAACTTTATCAAAAGCAGCTTGGTAGAGGAGATGGGTATATCCATGAAACGGATACCCAGGCTATTCGTTGCTTTTCCTATTGGAGGAAAATTAGCAATTGATGGTTGTTGTTGAGGGTTGAAGTTGAACGTGCAAAGGCACGAGTTCCAGGCCGACTATTTTACGATTTCCCTCACCGGGTTTGATATTTTACTCGGTATCCGATGGCTCAACGCCTAGGGGCAAGTCATGTGGGATGGAAGGAAGAAAGACGTGGAGTTTAAAAGCAAGGAAAGAATCGTTAATCGGTGCAGGGAGGCAGTAAAGGGGGATCAAGCGAGTACTTTGCTTCATCTCATTTCCGGTGAAGAGGAAACACTAGAGAATTGGTTTGAAGTGGAGGTTGAGGCATTTACAATGCGGGGGGCAGCGAAGTGGGATTCCAACCTCATTGAGGAGGCGGGTCGGAAAGTAGCCTTGTGGACGGTCTCTCTCGGCTGGACAGATTTACCATTTGGGCAACTTTTGGAGTTGTTAAGCGGGAGTGCGATCACCGGATTCGGTTACTCAAAGATTCCAACCTAGTAGCGGTTTGCCCTTACCGTACACTTGTTGAAGGATGAGATTGAGCGCCAATGTGCCGACATGCTACGGGCTAGAATCATCCGTAAGAGCAATTCATCATTTGCATCACCGGTCCTTCTCGTCAAGAAGATTGATGGTACGTGGCGATTTTGTGTCAATTTTAGGGATCTTAATAAAAGTACTGTTAAAGATAAATTTCCAATTCTCGTTGTAGACGAACGATTGGATGAGTTTTATGGTGCTTGGTTCTTCACGAAGCTGGACTTAACGCCTGGCTACCACCAAGGGAGAATGCACGAACCTGACATTGAGAAAACGGCCTTTCGGACACATCACGGTCATTTCGAGTTCCTAGAAATACCTTTTGGGTTGTCAATAGCTCCATCCACATTCCAAAGTTTGATGAATACTACCTTCGAGAAACTACTCTGGAAATGTGTCCTCGTGTTTTTCGATGACATACTAATATATAGCAAATTGTGGGATGAGCATGTGGCACACGTTCGCTGGTTCTTGAGCTAGTTTGACTCCATTGGTTGTTTCTTAAACGAGCTAAATGTGTCGTCGGCCAAACCGAGGTGGGGTACTTGGGTCATATCATCTCCATTGATGGGGTTAAGGTCGACCAAGCAAAGATAGTTGCAATTACGGAATGACCTCAACCGTGGTCAACTCAAGGAGTACGGGTGTTTCTTGGAATGTTGAGCTACTACCAAAAATTCATCAAAGATTACGGGGCAATAGCAGCCCCTTTGACTAGCTTATTACGAAAGAACGGTTTCACTTGGACTACCGCGGCGATGGAATCCTTCGAGGCCCTTAAGATAGCACCTTGCGAGTCTACAGTACTTGCTCTTCCCAATTTTTTTGGAGGAATTTGTAGTGGAATGTGAAGCATTGGGCAGCGGCGTTAGAGCGGTTCTTCAACAACGAGGTTACCCAGTTGCTTGTTTTAGCCAGAAGTTAGCCGACCGACATCTCAAGCTTGCGGCTTTTGAAATGGAGCTCATCGGAATTTCTAAGGCAGTTATTCATTGGAGACCATATTAGGTCGCCGATTTTTTATTAAAAAGGACCACTATAGCCTAAAGCTTTTGCTAGCAAAGGCTTACATTGTCACTGTTGAATTTCAAGGTATCTTGGGCTTCTATCTTAAAATCAATTGGTACTAAGTGGAGGTGACCCAAGACCTTTTATATAAGTCATTAATTTTGTAAGAAATCGATGTGGGATATATCTTCCAACAATCGCCCCAGCAATATTGGATCATCAAGCTTTTGGTATTTGACTTTGAAGTCTTGCATCGACCTGGTGTTCTCAACAAGGCGGTTGATGCATTATCACGATGTGGAGAAAATGAAACGGATGGACCAGAGCCTGGACTGTTTGCATTGCACAACTCGACTCCAGGCTTACTGGACTGGGTGAAGACAAATCTTAAAAATGATGAGGGTCTCTCGACTCTAAAGGATAGGATCATCTGCGGCGAGGCATTACTCGAATGGGAGGCTCGGGAGGGCCTCGTGTTTTTTAAAGGGCGGATATTTGTCAAGGAAGACTCGGCTGGTAGGGTTCCACAACTTCGGCCATGAAGGGGCACACAAGACAGTGGAGAGGATCAAGCGGGACTTATATTGGAATGGGCTGAAGTCGATGGTGAGGGAATTCGTGCAGAAATGTCAAGTTTGCCAATGGAACAAGTGGGAAACCCAACAAACAGCTGGGTTGCTAGAGCCACTTCCGATTCTAATTCAGGTTTGGGCGGATATAAAGATGGATTTCGTGGAAGCACTTCCGAAGATAGGGGGCAAAACAAGAATATTAAATGTGGTGGACCTTTTTTCTAAGTACGCTCAGCTCACTTCATGGCCTATAGTCACCCATACACCGCGGTTTCAGTAGCTAAAGCCTTCTTCCAAGACATCGTGCGCTTACATGGATTTCAAGAGATGATAGTTTTGGACAGGGATAGAGTTTTACGAGGTAAGTTTGGAGGGAGTTGTTTTGCCTTGTTGGAACCAACCTTTGCTTGACGACTGCTTATTTTTCATAGTCGAACGGTCAAACTGAGGTTGTTAACTGCACGCTCGAGATGTATCTTTGGTGTTTAACGGGCGATGCGTTTAGGAAGTGGTTGAAATGCTTTCCGTGGGTGGATTATTGTTATAACACTTCCCTTCACACCTGTCTCAAGGCAAGTCCCTTTCAAGTAGTCTACGGTTGTAAGCCGCCTCGCTTACTTGATTATGTTACTAGGAGCACTCGCGTAGAGGAGGTCAATGCAGGAATGATCAGACGTTCGGAATTTGTGGCATTGTCTCGAGAGAGGTTAGAGCAAGCTCAAACCGAATGAAGGAAGCCTACAACGAACATCATCGGCCTGTGGAGTTTCAAGTGGAAGAGTGGGTTTGGTTGAAGCGTCAGCCATACTGAACTTTCCGTGGCCAAAAACACGCTGAACAAGCTCTCACCCAAATTTCACGGACCATTTAAGGTGGTGGGTCGAGTTGGTTCAGTAGCTTATCGATTGGAACTGCTGGAAGGGAGTCACATCCATGATGTGGTGCATGTCTCAAGGCTGAAACCGCACAAAGGAGACCTGTTGAGTGTTGTCAAGCTGCCAGCGATGTTAGATGGGTGCGCTCTTCCTGCACGACCTGTTAAAAGTCCTCCGATCTCGGAATTGCGGCCGTACCTACGAGATCTTGGTCCAGTGGCACACTGACAATTCAGATAGCTCTTCGTGGGAGAAAGAGCAAGTATTCAGGGAGGCATATCCAGGAGGGGAATGATGATACATTTGCTAAAATGTATCGACGTCGTGCGAAGATGGGATGATGCTTTATTTAAGATATGTTGCAGTTCAATTTGTTGTGTTGCCATTTTATTTCTGTCTTAAATTAGGAATTTGTATTTCCTTCCTTAGATTTATTTGGACCTACCCATAAATGGGTCTCAGTCAATAAAACTAATCATCTTTGCCCAATAATCTAAATCTGGAAAATTCAACACGACTCCAGTCACTCGATCTCAGGCACAAGCTTGCATCAGAACACTGGAAAATTCATAACCACAGCTTTGAAGTTCATTATACAGAACCCACAATTCATGAAACGAACTAAACCTAAACATAGATTAAAAACAACAATTATCATAAACACTAGAACCTAATATCCATCAACCCTAGATAATATCTACGAACCAAAATCATGAAGGTGAGGTTGGAAGCAAGGGCTGAGGTGCGACGCAGTGGTGGCACTGAGATCTGAGGTACAATGGATCTGAGCTGAACCCAACAATTTTGGTGGAGCTCGGGGAGATGGCGCAGGGAGATGGCATCGGGGCTGGTCCGAGAGATGGCATCGAGGATGTTGAGTTGTGGGGAGGGCGGAGAGATGGCGTCATCGTCGTCATCGGGGCTAGGCGGCGGCGGAGATAGAGGAGGGAGATGATGGAGAGGAGGATAAAGAGGATGGAGATGAGGTAGAGGAAATGAGGGTGGGTCAGATTTAGGCTTTTCGATTTAGTTTATATCGAAAAAGTTTTAATGGTTGAGATTCAATTAACAAAAGAAATCAATGGTTTAGATGAAACCAAGTTGGGCTCCATTTTGTACCGGTGCTAAAAAAATGGTGCTAAAGAGAAAAACCGGTGCTCAAAATGGCTCATACCAGTGCCTATATATATATATATATATATATATATATATATATATGAAAAACAGTTGCTTAAGACTGCTTTAAATAAAAGAATTTAAATGAACCTGAGAGCAAATCTGAGAATTTTTTTCTAAGTATGGAGCACCGGTACAAAAATCAGTGCTAAAATGGCTCATGTCGGTGCCTATGTATATGAAACGCAACTGCTTAGGGCTACTTAAGTTTGACACATTTATTATATTTTTGACCCGAGAGCAAACATGAGAAAAAATTCTAAGTATGTAGCACTGGTACAAATATTTGTGCTATAAAGTAATTTATACCGGTGCTAAGTCCAATATTTCAAAACTTTAAACAATCCCTCCAAAATTATGAATGAAAGTTCAGAAAATTCATTTTCCCGCCATAACTTAGCACCGGTATAAATGAAAGCTATGCCGACGCTAGTATTATTTGATCTCTATGTTAATTTTTTAAATATTATTATTAGGTCCATAGAAGAAATTTTGAGGCGGTGAATAACAGAATTGAAGACACCAAAACATAATTAAAGAAGAAATGATCCTGTCTTTAAAATTCTAGGTACAGTGGGTGAACGGAAGAGCCTCAAACATATTCATGAAAAATTACGATATGGCCCAAAAATTTGTTACAACATTATCCTTCTCTCCAAAATATAAATTTTTGTTATTCTTGCATGAATGTAGAAATAGAAAATAAATGATTTTTTTGATGAAAATTTGAAAAGCGCTAGTATATGTTCTAGAGTAAGTTAGAGTTAATTAATTAGAAGTAAGAAAGGGAAATCACAAAGAATTATGGATATGTTCTTGTGCTAGATTGTTGAAAAATATTTTGTTACGGACTTGGAAAATACAATGGGGGTGTATAGGGTAGCATCACATTTGAGCGGATTTCAATTTGGAGTTACAAGTAAATTTTTTTACTTTTTGCACTTAGGTCTCTCTAAGAAAGTTGGAGTTGCCGAATCACGAAATTGACAACGCAAAATGCAATTAAATAATATACAACTACGAATTGGCGATTTGGGCATGTATGGGTGAACGGAAGGGCCTCAAAAGTCAACATTGATTACATCTACACAGTCTTGAAAAATTACACTATGGCAAAAAATTGTATTACCCATCATCCATTGCTCCAAAATGCATGATTTTTGTTAATCTTGCCAAAATATAGAAATATAAAATAAAAAGTTTTTGGTAAAATGTTGGAAAAGGCTAGTACATGTTCCAGGGTAACTTAGAGTTGAATATTTAGAAGTAAGAAAGGAAAATTGGAAAGGATTACAGATATATTCTTATGCTCGATTGTTGATAAATATTTCACTAGAGACTTGGAAAATACAATAAGGGTGTATGGGGTAGCTTCACGTTCAAGCGGATTTCAATTTGGATTTACGAGTAAAGTTTTTACCTTCTGAACTTAGGTCCCTCCAAGAAAGTTGGAGTTGTCGAATCATGAAATTGGTGACAGCAAAATGCAATTTAATAATATACAATTACAAAATTTTGATTTGGGCATGTATGGGTTAACGGAAGGGCCTCAAAAGCCAACATTGATTACTTCTACATAGCCTTGGAAAATTACACTATATCCCAAAATTGTGTTACACCATTATCTATTGCTCCAAAATACATTAATTTTGTTATTTTTGCCTAAATATAGAAATGTAAAAAAATTATATTTTTGGTGAAATGTTGGAAAACACTAGTACATGTTCTTGGGTAACTTATACTATAAACTCATTTTCAAGAATAAATCATACCATAAAATTGGTGCTAAAATCTACCAAAATCGATGCCACCAACAATAAAAGCAGTTGCTTATGGATGCGTTAATTTTTTTTAAAAGCCTTTACTCAACCCAAGAGCTAATCCGAGAAATTTTGTCTAAGTACACTGCACCGGTGGTTCAACCGGTGCTGATATAAAAAAAATCAGCGCCTTAAAAACAACAGAACACATACTCTGTTTTTCAACCTTCAACAGTACCCGCGAACATTAATATTTTTAGCACCAGTTTATCAAAACCGCTGCTCTTGGTTTCCCTCCTTTATTTTTGGCGACAAATAAACTATTTCTTAGTTGTTCTTCAATTCAAGCATCGGTTATGTGTACACTATACAATATCGGTGCTATTTATTATGGATGCCACCGGTTTAAGGCACCGATTTTGGTGAAAACCGGTGCCATAAAATCAGCACTGGTTTGGAGGGTCTCCAGGGCTCATACCGGTGTCATAGTACCTGTTTTCCAGTAGTGATCTTTGCCAAAGTCAGAGTACAAGGCATCAAATTTCTTCCATTTCTCACCATCTGAAAAATGTCTAATCACATCATCCGCCGGTTGGACCCTATCCGTGTGCCAACGCAGCAACTTTGCATCTTCCCTACAAGCACATTACGTCTCCAAACGGTGAATGATAGGGAGATACCATAACATTTTTGCCAGCTTTTTTTCTTTGATTCAGACGCAACTTCCGCACCCACAACAATTCCTCCCCTCTTCAACTTGTACCGAGACTTGCCGCAAACCCGACAACTTTCTCGATCTTTGTCTAATTCCCCCCTATACAACATACAATCATTTGGACATGCATAGATTTTTTGGCAGTTCCAATCCCATGATGCATAGAAATTTTTTTGCGCCATATGACCTATCAAGCAACACGTTGCCTTCCGGAAGCAAATCCAAGAACAACTTGAGAACCTCAGTCAACGACTTATCTGTTCAATCAAATTTCCCCTTCAAATTCAAGTTTTTAGATCCTTTGTCCAAGGGTGTCCCTTTGTCATTAATCAGCGCCTGCAACGACTCAGGTTTCCCTTTGAACTCCCTTGCAATGTCTTCCACCATTTCATCAAAATTACCATTTCCATCTAATTCATTGCCCATCTTCGTGTTTTCCACTTCAATATTTTCGGAGGGATCCTCAATTACTTCCCCATGTCATACCCAACGAGTGTAGGTAGTTTGAAAACCCCTCCTTATAAGATGCTCCCGTATCTTCTTCCTCCCTAATTAGGCGCATTTCCACAGTCCTTACATGGGCATCGTGCTCGTACCCCGCCTTTTTTTATAAACATCTTCAAACGCTAACGAAATAAATGACTCTACCAAGGGCATGTACTCGGGCGATTTTCTAAGATTATTACCAATGAGTTCATCTCGATCCATTTTCCTACATGTCAATTACACTGCAACCCACAACCATTCATTCAACAATTATCAGTCCCATATCACAACCATTATTTGAACATATTCCCCCTGTCCCACTCTAAATTGCTTATTTACTTTTTCATGGTCTTTAGTGAGCATGTTTGACCGTCAATATCTCTAGTTACTTATAATAATGTTGCATAAAAATTGATATTTAGAAAATAGATGTTCAGACAAATCTAACAATATCTCACATGATATATTTATTATTTATATATTAATTTATATTTAGGGTCAAAGTTTACAAAGTTTGACTCTCAAAAAAGTAAATAAGCAATTTAAAGTGGAACGGAGGGAGTATGTATATATATATATATTATTGAAATCCGCAAAACCCTAGCTAATATTTTCAAGACTAATTAAGTAAATATATAGTTTGAAATAAACTAACCTCTTCCAATGGAGTATGAAATCACTTCTTCATCAATGGAAAAGAAAATAGGAGCAAACCCTTCACACAATTAAGGAAATGTGGGTATTAAATGAGAATGGCGCATATTTTTTTATACTTCCGCAGTTTCCGAACTCGGAATTTCATTATCATGAATGGAAATGCACGACTAATAAGTTTCCAAACTTGGGTTTTAGATCAGGCGTAATTATGAGTTCGGAATATGAATCTTCTCTTCAGTACCATAGAAGCTATAGTTTATGAGTTTGGATTTGCTATCAGTCGTCATTTTTTAACTCAGAAAAGGCTAGATTTAAAGGCGTATGCCTATCCGCCTTCAAAACTGACCATTTAAAGGCGGTTCTGACCTCAACCGTCGTTCATTGGCCATATTTAAAGGGGGTTATTAGAAAACCGCCTTAATATTTTAAAAAACCACCTTCAAAATACAGCATGGGGTCCGAGAGCCTTTATCTGAGCTTGGAAATGGCTTGGGAGTTCGGTTATAGGCAGATTTTTCAAAAATGCCTTCCAATGTTGCCTTCAGTAGAAGCATCTCCACTAGTGCGATGACAATATTACAGTCTTTATTGGATCTCTAACTGTAATAGTACATGCGATCAGTCTCATTGGCATGTATATTAGATATCCTTGCAATATGTTGGTTATTTCTAAAGATTAGTTATGTTTTATGTCAATTCCACTTATTATAATCGGTGATGACATTTTTCCAGTATCTATGAAGGATTTTTTTTATTAAAAAAATGTAATTTTAGAGAAAAAAAATCATATCGGAGGATACCTTTCCTGGGTATTAAAATAGCTATAGACCATAATAAACTGCCACATAAAATAATGTAAAGATATTTTTTTTGACCAAACAGAAGGGTCACGACTTAGCAGTTCTGTAAGTTGAGATGTCAAATTTCTTTTAAAAAATGATGGGGGGGCCAAAAGTGAGTGATGACAAGAGTTTAGGGGGGCACAAAAGTCGTTTGCTCTTTTGTTTATTTCACTAGCCTAGCGTCCGCATTTTCGTCTGCACCATATAATAATGAGAATATCTCCAAAACAACGACCTTTTAAGTTATGGAGCAATTCCTATAGTTTTTAATCAAACACTTGTTTTTTTAATTTAAGCAATGTATTCATCAACTTAAAAATTGTACTGTTTATACAATATTTCTTGTGTTTTCACATTCAAACATACCTTATTACATGTTTAAAACGGTTGTTCCATAAATTTAGGAAAGTCCTCCTTTCCTATGACTTAACATATAATAATTGAATTTTGATTTTAAGAAAAAGGAGGATGTGTTGTGACGACATACAACATATATTTTCTAAATATGCTATGATTATTTGACCTTTCAGAACTCGATAACAAGGGACACTAGAAAGGAAATCAGACGATTCTTAATAGACCGGATAGCGACATCGCAAATTAGTCTTGGTTTAATACCTTCCCAAGGTGCATGCTGACCAACCACACGTCCGACCACGGGCCACTAACTCTGGAAACGTAATATGATACCTTATCACCGGAAATTAAGTTATGTTTGTGCATGGAAAAAGGCCTAACGGAAAATTCACTCATAGCTCACAAAATAAGAGAGTATGTTAGGAAGAAGAAGAAGGGAAAGAAAGTGTCCGCAACTCTAAAAATCAATATAAGCAAGGTATATGATAGATTTCCCGGATTTTTCTAGAGAAGCTAATGAGATGGATGCATTTCCAACATTGTGAGTAGGATGGCAGTAGGGCGGGATTTGATGGAAGTTTGTCCCGTATCTGTCCAATGAGGTAGGTATGAAGGTAGTTCTAATGGGGTGGGGCAAGTATGGCGATGAAACTAATACCCTCCATGAATAGTGGGTCGGATGTGGATAATTCACACTTGCCTCATTCTCGCCCCGCTCTACTAGACTCAATATGTACACACTAATTTACTATATAATAATATTTTTTATCCATAATACACATATCTTACCTATAATATTTGTATGTAAATAATTATTATATTTCAATTATTAAATTATTATTGTAAAAAAATAGGTATTTTTTAAGGTATAAATAGGGTGGGAACAATGGGTTTGAAGTGTGTAGTAAGACCCAAGTAGGTGACGAGGGCAAGGGTGAATTTTATACTATACCCGATGGGACAGGTGGGTTTAAATTTTGTACCCATCATGAGTAATGAGACGAGTTGAGTATAAAAATTTAGGTAAATATGAATATAAATGGACCATAATCCACACCCACCTCACCTCACCCCACCCCATCACCATCCCAAATCAAATTAATAATGTGGTTTGATATCACAGTAGCATACTGTATAAAGTTTAAGGGCAACTGCTCAGAACCATTTTAGTCGTAACAGGGATTGAGGCAGGGCCCTCTGCACCCTTCTCTTTATTAGAAGCTAGGAAGTGTTCCCATATGGCATCGATACCCTTTCAACGAGTTTGTGCAACTACAGAAATGGAGATAGCAGTCCCACAGGTATCCCATCTCATATTTGCAGGTGATTGTATCATATTTTTCATACTTTCTGAAAGGGGTATCAGGAAACTTGCTTCGACTCTAAATTTATGGGTACTGCTATATCATGGTCCGTATTTTACTAGTTATGCCCTAATATGTATAAATACATGTATTAATGCTTTTATTTTTATATTTTTATTGTGTGAAAATTTATATATAGAAGTATATGGTTAAATTTTTTGGTAATAAAATTTGGGTAAAATTTGAACTCTCTCCCTCACTTTCACCATTTTTGGCTCTTCTTCAACTGAACCCGCCGCCTACCGGCGACCACCGTTGGCCGCCGTTGACAACTGCCCTCCAACCACCGCCGACCACCGTACATTGTCTGAATCTCGCTGGAAAAGTTAGTTTTTTTTTTGGATAAGTGTCAATATAACCCTATCTACTTAAGTAAGTACCAATATAACCTTATGATAAATTTTAGTGCAAATATAACCCTAACTAGTTAATGAAAGTGCCAATATAACCCTCAGATCTCATTTCCAGCATTGACCTTAATTTTCCAGCGTTGACTCTATGTAAATTGACCAAAATGCCCTTTTGGGCTAACTCTGAAATTAGGTGGACAATTTTACTCTCATAGTTGGCCGGACCGCCATAGTTCGCTGAAATTAGGTAGGGTTATATCAGCACATTATGCAATCTTATTGGGTTATATCAGCACATTCCTAATGTTTGTAGGGTTATATCAACACATTTCTAATGTTTGTAGGGTTATATCAGCACATCCTTAAAACTTATAGGGTTATATTGGCACTTTCACAAACTATATAAGGTTATATTGGCACTTTGAAATATTGAAAGGTTATATTGCCACTTATGTCAACTAGGTAGGGTTTTATAAAAGCACTTTTTTCTTTGTTTTTAAATGAATCTCGCCTGAATCTATATTGTTGGTCGGATATTTGTCTGAATTTGGAATTGAGTTGAATTTTGCGGCGACCTTTGAATCTATTGAATTGTTTGAACCCAGCGACCTTAGTTTGAATTGATTGGTTTTCGGAAGAGGCTTTGGAGGGTTGATCGGGAGAGGAGGGAAACGAGAGTTAGGGCTACGGACGAATGGGCGAGAGAGGAGGGAGATGATGGTGGCATCGGGCGGGAGAGGAGGGAGACGGTGGAGCTTCTCCTAAGGCTGTGGGATGGCGGCGGTAGGGTACAGAGGAAGAAAGAGCTGGGCGGGTGGCTGGGGAAGATGACTCTCCTAGGGTTCAAGAATTTTAAAATTAAATTAAATTAAAATTAATCTAAAGATTTTAAATTAAAAATTAATATTTTATTCTGGTAAATAATTTAAAATTAAATATTAAAAATTGAAAAAACTTTTAAGAGTCCGTCTCTTGAAAGGCAATATTTTCATAAGCAGTGGAAATACCAAGGTTTAAAGTGCAAAACAGAAGAAATTAAGAAAAAATGTTCGGGTTGCATGAATCGGGTTATAAGCTTTATAACTACTACATGTTACATAGTAAATTTTTAATATTGCAACTAAAACCGTTAACCTTTTCTAATTTTAATTAAACTCTATTTTCCCATAATCTTATGGAAAGACGATCTTTCTCAAGACTTTACCAACTTTTAAATTAAGTAGAATAATTTAAAATTCTTGTTTAGCTTAAATTCAAAAAAAATATCAAAAATATTTAAAAATTATTTATGATATTATATAATATAATATTATTAAAAATTATATTTGGAAAATCACATTTAAAATATATAAAACAACTTTGAAGTAAATTATAATGATATGAATAAATAATTATTTTAAAGTAAAATTTAAAGTAAATTATTATTTAATTTTTAAATAATAAAAATAAATAATTCTTTGTATAGGATATATTGTATGTTTTGTTAAGAATTTGTTCTTTTATGTTATATTTACATTTTTCTATGCATAAGTAAATATGTACTTTAGTATTATAATATATAAGACGAAAAATTACATGAGTAGGTGAAAATGTAGTTTATGATTTATTAAAAAAAAAATTTCATAAGTACTTTGAAATTATGTATTCTTATTTTCATATCAGTTAACATTTTATTTCTATATGTGTTATTATATTTCTCCTACGATTAATGAATTGTTAAGATATAATTATATTTCTTGTACTACAGATGAGCACTGACGGCGGACCCATTGATAAAGGTCGTTGTATACGACAAAGGGGGATTAGTGCATCGGCCAAACAGGCGAGAGGTTGTGCCATTGTCCAGGAACAATTGCAGGAAATTGTGCAAGATCACGAGATACCTATTGAGCTATCTTCTCCAAGGCCCAATGATGTTTTTGATCTCATGCCAACCTGGGATGGTCTGAAACTCAACATTTTCACTGACGGTAGAGTGCATTCAATCCCTGAGGAAGGAAACTGCCAATCATTGTTCAATTTTCAGCTTGGGGATCAAGCACCTGTATCTAGCCCACTTGATGGTTGTGGTGTAGAGCCACCACTAGATATGAGGGCATGCAGGGTACATGCATTGTTCCCCCCAGTGGCCAACTTGCGACGAATTTGCAGGTAGAGGTTGGAATTCCAGCACCTGTGGTTGGAGGAGGTAGACATACGTACATGAATAGAACTGGTCGATTTGCCCAATCTTTAGGTGGATCGTGCAATGTTGGTGAGGCTGAGACCGATAGGGGTGTTAGGAACAAGAGAAAGCATGTAGCTGATGAAACATGGCTTGTGCGCAGACCGATGAGTGGTGGCCCACAAGATGACCTTATTATACCCAGCTTTTGAGGCTATGTCGCAGTTGATGTTTGGAATGGTATAGAGTGAGGTGTGCTGAAATGCCACAGTTGTGCAATTCTTTGCAAGCAGCTAATCACCACACTCCCGGATTGCAGCAATGTTGTTCAGGCTAGGATACGTGTGACCGGGTTGTCACATCTTCCCGTTATTATGTTCAAGTACCTTAATATGTTGTTGATATCTGCTTTGTCGAGAGGTGACATCTAGACACGAACTCATGGATGTGCGAGTACTTTCCCATGTTTCATCCGAGACAAAGTACATTGCCAGCTCTTCTGGAGTGAGCCAATCGATGGATCTACCAGTACATTGCCAGCTCTATACCAACTTTTTAAAAAATTAGTAAAACCACACTAAATTTTGTTATATCGTCATTAGTAGAACCATACGTTATACTAATGTTATCTCATTAGCCTACCAACAATTCCCAACACATTACTAGAACTACTCTAAATTATATTAGTAGAACCTTTATAATTTATGTTACTTATAAATATGGAAATAACATATGAACTAAAATATTGTACCAAATTATATCATCATTAGTAGAACCATGTGTGGTACTTAAATACGTGTAAGTACTAAAATATTGTACTTATATTACATCATAACGTATGAACTAAATCATGAAAATTAACATATTAATTTAACATATTTAAACTACATAATTACTTTTTTTGCAAATGATTCATTTAACTAAGATAAAAAAAAGAAATAACATATTAATTAACATTAAATTAACATATTTTCAACTATAAATGATGAAATTTAGAAAAAAAATTATATTCAATATATGGAGACATGCATAGACAATAAAATGTTAAACAACTATATATAAAATTAAAATAAAATATCACAACTATTAATTATGAGATAGAATGTAAGTTTCTACTTAAACAAATAATAAACCATAACTTTAACTATTAATTATTACAAAAACCAACACTTGAATTAAAAAAATACCTCTAAAGACATGGAGGTTTCAATACCCAAATATAGAGTAAAAAGTATGATATTTTCTACCCAGTGAGCATTTTTACAGCCAATTTTATAGAAATTTTGTTCACTTTTTCGAATTAAATGGGTAAATAGCATTAAATGTGGTCAGATGGTAGTTGGAAAAAGGAGAACCGGGCTGGGCAAGGAGAAGGAAGTTGGGAGAAGGGAAAGGAGAACCGAAAATGAGAAGGAAGAAAGAAGAATGGGAGGCAAGAGATAGAAAGGAGAACCAGGAAAGGAATGGGAAGGAGAACTGGTCAAGGAGACCCGATTCGGGTCTTGCCAAGGAGAACCGGTCAAGAGACCCAGTTTGGGTCTTGCCAAGGAGAACTGGTCAAGGAGACATGGTTCGGCGGTTTAAAAGAAGAACTGGGAGAATAGAGAAACATCGGCAGCTTGCGAACGAGATCGGGGAGAATGGACTGAGGAGAATGGACGGAGAAGAACGGACGGAGGAGAACGTCGAGCGGGGAAGAAGGAGAATGACGGGCAGGGAGAACGAATGGAGAAGAATGCCGCCGGAGAAGATGGAACCTGCCGCCGTAGCCGAAACACTACCACAGAAACCCCCTCTAGCACCAATTTTTAAAATCGGTGCTAAAAATCTAATAGCACCGATTTTTTTAAACTTTAACACTGGTTTTTATTAACACCGGTTTTTTAAAAACTGGTGCTAAATATTACAATAGCACCGGTTTTTAAAAATCGGTGCTATAAATTTGAAATTTTCATTTTCCCGCCAAAGAAATAGTACAAAATTTTGAAATGGTCAAAAAATTTAAATAGCACCAGTTTTTAAAAACCGGTGCTAAATATTTGTAAAATTCTATCTTCCAGCCTAAAAATTCAAAATAGCATCGGTTTTAGTAAAATGTAGCACCGGTTTTAATAACCGGTGCTAAAATTAAAAAATAGCACCGGTTTCTACAAAAATTAGCACCACTTTTTTTTTAAAAAAACTAGTGCTGAAAATTATAACTTAGCACCGCTTTTTTGTAATATATAGCACCGGTTTTAAAAACCGGTGCTAAAATTAAGAAATTAAAAACCGGTGCTAAAAATTTTCAATACCCAATTTCCCGCCAAAGAAACAGCCCAAAATTTTAAAATAGCACCGGTTTTGAAAAAATTAGCATCGATTTTAAAAACCGGTGCTAAAAATGAAAAAATAGCACCGATTTTGGAAGAAAATAGCACCAGTTTAAACCGGTGCTAAAAAAATTTAAATTTTTTAAATTTCCCCGCCAAAGAAATTGGCAAAAAATATATTCCGGCCAAAGAAATCGCCAAATTTATTTAAAATAGCACCGGTTTTGCAAAAAATAGTACCGGTTTTAAAAATCGGTGCTAAAAATTTTTAATACTCATTTTCCCGCCAAAGAAATAGCCCAAAATTTTAAAATAGTACCGGTTTTGGAAATATTAGCACCGGTTTTGGAAGAAAATAGCTCCAGTGTAAACCTGTGCTAAAATTTTTTAAATTTTCCCACCAAAAAATTGACAAAAACAATTTCCCGCCAAAGAAATCGCCAGTTTAAAATAGCACCGATTTTGGTAATATTAGCACCGGTTTTTAAAATAGGTGCTAAAAATGGAAAAAGAGCACCGATTTTGGAAGAAAATAGCACCAGTTTAAACCGGTGCTAAAAAATTTTAAATTTTTCCCGCCAAAAAAAATTTCCCCCCCCCCCCCGAGAAATTGCCAAAAATTTTTTAATATTTGTCAAAAAATTTTTAAGTTCATTATTTCCGTCAAAGAATTCAAAAAATTCGCAACAAATTTCAAATAATCTTCGCAGAAATTTCATGAGCTGGAAGCAGCTGCGCAGCCGCTCTAAGCTATTTTCTTTAACTTTCAAAATCGTCCACTTCTTTTGTTGACTTTAACTAGTGACTAAGTTAAGTTAAATTAATCAACGATCAACCTTTACTTACCTCATATGTACAAATAAGAACTAAATTTGTTTACATTAATTAATTTACGTTCAACCCTTAATTGATTTAGTATACTCCCTCCATCCTGGATTAAATTGCACAAGATCAAAGATTCAGTCAAACTAAGAAAACTTTAACTACAAATTTGAATAGATATATAAACAATCGTTCAAACTATACTTGACTTTCAATATATAAACACTAATAACAAAGTTGACTTTAACTAATTAATGGTCAAACTTTATTTGAATTAGTATATAATGAATACTAATAAAAATATTTGACTCTAATCAACGGTCAAAGCTTACTTGACTTTCTATATATAAATACTAGTGATTAAGTTGACTTTAACTAATCAACGGTCAAACTTTACTTGACTCTCTCTGTATAGAACACTAGTGACTAAGCTGAATTTAACTAATCAATGATCAAACTTTACTCAACTTTCAATATATAAACACTAATAACTAAGTTGATTTTGACTAATTAATGGTCAAACCTTACTTTAATTAGTATATAATAAATACAAATAAAAATATTTGACTTTGTCTAATCAACGGTCAAACCTTACTTGATTTTCAATAAATGAACACTAATAACAAATTTGACTTTAACTAATTAATGACTAAACTTTATTTGAATTAGTATATAATAAATACTAATAACTAGGTTGACATTGACTAATCAACGGCTAACCCTTACTTGACTTTCAATATATAACCACTAATAACTAGATTGATTTTAACTAATTAACGGTCAATCTTTATTTGAATTAGTATATAATAAATATTAATAACTAGGTTAACTTTGTCTAATCAACGGTCAAACCTTACTTGACTTTCAATAAATAAACACTAATAACAAATTTGACTTTAACTAATTAACGGTCAAATTTTATTTGAATTAGTATATAATAAATACTAATAACTAGGTTGACTTTGACTAATCAACGGTCAACCCTTACTTGACTTTCAATATATAAACAATAATACCTAGGTTGACTTTAACTAATTAACGGCCAAACTCTATTTGAATTAGTATATAATAAATACCAATAACTAGGTTGACTTTGTCTAATCAACGGTCAAACCTTACTTGACTTTCAATAAATAAACACTAATAATAAAGCTGACTTTAACTAATTAACGGTCAAACTTTATTTGATTTTAGCTAATGAAAACTATAATGGGCTCAAACCCATAATTTTGGCCCAAACCCCTTGTCCTAATTTCATACACTTAGCCTTCCTTCTCCCTTGCCCCAATTTCATTCGATAAAACCCTGGATGCAACTCTCCCACACCCACCGTTCCTCCGCCTCTTCTGGTTTTCTCTGCCAATCAGCCATTGGCCACGCATCATCTGAAGAAGTTGACGGAAGGGCGCTGGCGCCGATGAGGGAGGCAATCTTCCCGCTCATCTTCCCGGTGAGGACCCCTTCGCCTGCGCCTGGACTCTACCACCACCCGTGCTTAGAATCCTCCTTCCTCCACCACCATCTCCCCGCTACAGAGACTCCACCACCGCGGTGGAGGGGCTTGCATAACCGCTTTGGATTGTTCCTCATTTCTTTGACCAAGGTATTCGATTATCCCCTCTCTTGTTGTCCTCAATTTCATTTTTCTCATGCGTAAAGCCCAGCCATTTTAGGAAAAAGTGACAATTTCTAACGAAAATGAAAAATGTAACTGTGGAATGAACATTGCGCCATATTTTCTTTTTATTTTCTGTCCGCATTAGCTCTGTATTGTTTGTAGTTAATGAAATAGTCTCGTTTTCTGAGAAATAAGTAATGCTGCTAGTGATGTGCATAACTTTGCCAAGTGGGTTGTTTTTGTGAAAATGCTTTGATGGGCTGGTTTTTCTTTCTTTTTTTAATATGATGGTACTTTTGTGATGAAATGTAGTCATGCGATCATTTTTTGGAGCCAAAGACGAAGGCAGAGCTTGCATTTGTGGATCGGTGGAGCTGCTCGTGGTGGTGGCTCGCGTTTGTGGTTCACCAGAGCAACTTGCAATGTTTGGTCTTGCAGCTCTGGTTCTCCTCTAGTTTTGCGGAGGTGGGTCAAATTTTGATTAAATTCAATTAATTTGTAGTGATTAAATTCAAATAATTTGTGTGAGCACTAGTGGTTTTAAGGCATTATCTGACTGTTGAATTGTACTTGTAAATTTATTTTAGATATTAGATGATGATTCTTGATTCTGAGACATGCTCTTAACATTTTCTATTGTCCTATCTCGTTTAAATAATATTCTTGTTCGTCTTACGAATTAAACGTTTGTACCTTGTTTACTGGAAACTATGAAACTATATTTGCTTAGTCTACAGGAGGAAATGGGTGTCTAGATGTGGAATACTTCACATTTTCATCGAGCATATATAGCCTATCACCTGAAATCTGCATCTCTAGTTATAAGCCATGCAGGTTAGTTTCTAGTTAATTTGAATGATACCTTCTAATCATCTAGTATAGTCTCAAGAGGGGTTTCTCTTCCTTGCTGAGGTATGATGCAATGGTTAGAGGTGATGGGGGAATTTTTTTGGCAACAAAAGAAAGATGACTAGCAAATAAATAGTTAGTTTAAGAAGCCTGATTGCGCATTGTACGTCATGATTGCGCATTGTGTTTTTTTCTGGTTCGCTACTCTCCACAATTTTGTTCTCTTCAGGTATCCTAACTCCTAAGCACGCACGCATGTTTTCTGTGTGTGTGTTGAAATTGTTATGCTAGTTTGTTGTTCTAATTACTTAGCTGAGAAGCTTTAGAATACTGTGGCATTTGCAACTGCTGTGTCTGGTGTAGTTTATCTGGAAGAATATGATTGTTTAAGTAGCTGCAGCATCGGATGATAATTCAAAGTATCATTAGTTCGTATTTTTCAGTTGTGTGATTTGATCTTCTAATTTAGTTATTAGCAAAACTCCTTGTTGCAGAATTATTGCATTGTTGCTCTTATTTGCGCAAGGTAGATAAGCAAGTCTTTCCATGGGTGTTTCCTTATACAATTGTCTTGAACGCTACTCTCCGACTTTCTCGAACGCTGCTTGCTACGAAGCAATTCACTTTTTGTAATCGATGTAGCTACCTTGGTTATAAGCACTTTTTTTATATTTGTGTAGATTGATACGAGTTATTTTTAGCTTCCTCAGTTGAGGAGTAGTGTTGAGTAGTCATTGAATTCAATTCACATTTTTTAAAATATATTTTAATGCAATTTTGTTTCTAATAAACATTATGATTTCTAAATTTTTTATTAAAAATAAGCACTGGTAAAACTGTTGCTCATTTCCTTTATTGCTCATTTTCATTTTCTTTATTGATCACCAGGGGCAATTGCACCGTTTGGTATGAATGCTACAAGTTAAATGATGACTTTTGAGGGACAAGCAAACATATTTTGAGTCCCACTCAAATGAGCTTTCTGTTCATGCTTGATGATATGTTTCACTTTGGCATTTTAATGTTGTATTTTACTTTAAACGTTTTTTTGCTCTGTAGCATATGATTTATGTGAGTAAGATTTTTACAGTCATTTCATTAATGTTATGAATCAGCATAGGAAGAATATGATAGATATGCGTTTATCTTGGTGGATTATTTTGTGCTTTACTTTACCGAATGTTGATGTGTGACTGAATCAAATTGAGTTATGTAGCCTCGTTAAGTACTCAAGGTTGATATACTGATATGAACGTCTTTATTCTGGTATAAGCTTCTGGCATAAGTTTCTGGCATGGTTTACAGTGATCTATTGAATAAGCTTCTGGCATGGTGAGATTGATTCCTCTCCAAGGTCTTCGCCGCAATGTTTAGTCTCATTGATTATTTGTTTTGTATCATAATTTTTTTTGGTTTTATTTCTATATTATCAATTTTGTGAAGTTAATTTTATTATTAAATTCATGTCCTATTAAATTGTTAGTTTCAGGTCTTTTTCTCTTCTTCTGAAAGCTGCAGCGTGCTGCCGCTTCCTTTGTTTCAGGTCTTTTTCTTTTCCTCTGAAAGCTACAGCACGCTGCCGCTTTCAGAGGAAGGGATTTTTTTTTATTCGTCGTAAATATTTTAGCACCGGTTTTAACCGGTGCTAATTTAGCACCGGTTTTAACCAATTAGCACTAACGAAAAAACCGGTGCTAAAATTAGCACCGATTTAAAAATCGGTGCTAACGAAAAAACTGGTGCTAAAATTAACACGGTTTTTAGCCAACAAGAAAAACCGGTGCTATAGCAGACATTTTAGCACCGGTTTTTAAACCGGTGTGCTAAAAGTTGGGATTTAGCACCAGTTTGTTTTCCAACCGGTGCTAAAGTTTCATCGGTTACTTAGGCACCGGTTTTTTTTTTGTAAAAAAAACCGGTGCTAGAACATTAAAAAATTGGTGGTAAAGGGGGGGTTCTTGTGATAGTGAAAGGTGGACCTCCAGCGACCACCACCGCCGCCGAATGGTGGAGCTCCGACGACCCCCACCGCCGGTGAATGGTGGAGCTCCGGCGACCACCGTTGAAATAATTATATTTCTTATACTAATTAAATAAAATAAATAAATTTAATTATTATTAACAAAATTAATCATTTATTTATTCATTTAAATAAATTAAAAATACATGTTGTATTTTTACTTATACAAATACAGGGCATGTTTAAATAAAATAGAGGGCGTGATATAGAGATTCACTTTCATTCACAGTCTATTATGGGCAACGAAGTAACTTAAAAAACTTTGCCATCTTGGTCAGCCTGAAAACAAAGGTACCCACAATAGAGATAGTTTAAGATTCAATGCTAACATGGATGTTCTTGAAGAGATGTATCTAGCCATCTAGGTCATATTTTAACATGGAGTACAAATGTTTATCCTATGCAACAGAAGATCATAGCAAAAACGACGTTGTGGAGAAAGAGTGACATGCCAGTGAAGGGTAGAATAACCATGTGCAAGAGCGTTATCATAATTAGAGCTGTCAATCTCTGACCCGAATTGAGAACCCAACCTGGACCGATATGAATGAATTAATCCGAAATTTGATCTGATCCGAGAAATATTGACCCGAACCCGACCTGACACGACCATACTCAACCCAAAACTCGATTTGACCCGAGAAATATTGACCTGTACCCGAACCCGACACGATTGAATTCAATCCAAAACCCAAATATGACCCGATAATCTGGACCCAAACACGACCTGAATACGAACCTGAATATGACCCGATAATCTGGACCCGAACTCGACCTGAATACGAACCCGAATATGACCCGATAATCTGGACTCGAACTCGACCTGAATACGAACCCGAGATCAACCCGAACCCGATTTAACACGAACCTAATTCAACCCGATAAATCAACTATATAACCCTGCATGTAATCAACCCAAAACAGATGCAGTTATAAAGTCAATTAACATTTAATATGGAACCAGGTCAAGTTGGTTGTGCATCAAACTAATAACAAATGAGGTTTTTAGCCATATAATTACTAGTATGTAAAGTCAATTCATAACAAATGTGAATACACAATGTTAAGTTAAAAATGCACACGACTGAATATATAAATCTAATGAATAATAGTCAAATAAAGAGAGATGTCTCATTAATACTGTCTTTCCATTATTCCATAGGCTTATGGAAAGATGTGGTTTAATTATAATAATACAAAGTAGAAGGTCTTAGTTGCAATATTAAAATTTTACTATGCAACGTGTAGTAGTTATAAAGTTTATAACCCAATTCATTCAACCCAAAAAATTTATCTTCATTTCTTCTAATTTGCATTTTAAACCATAATATTTCCATGACTTATGGAAATACCGTATTTCAAGAGACAAACTCATAATAAATTCAACCAAAAAAAAGGTAATAATAATAAAAGGAGTTGGAAAATGGAAAATGAATCTACAGGTGAAGTCATGCAAGGGCAGCAAGACTTTAAAATGATGAAAGAAGACTTAGCATTACTACATTAGTCCCACATCGAAAGATGGTGGAGACTTAGCATTAGATATCAATTATAAATACTAGGGTATCACTCCTCCATTTCTTCAAAGCAAAGCATTAGATGTAATTGGGCCTTAAGTGACAAATCACTTGGCCTTGAACTATTGGGTCGTAATTGTTAATTTAAAGTTAAAATTTTGACATGCTTATGGGTTGTTTGGTTTGGCCCGCAATTGTTGTGGGCAAAAAAGTTGATTGAATTGAATTCGATTTGATAAAGATTGGAATTAATTCGGTTTATTTGGTTGAATTTAGTTTCAAACCGAAACCAAATTTTGAATTCGGTTCGGATAATTCAGGTTATTTGAATTATTTGGGTTGGATTCGATTTTTTATTTTTTAGGGGAAAATTGAATAACCCAAACCAAATAGGCCGAAAACCGAATAAACCGAATTGACGCCAACACCTAACGTACTTGGAAAATACAATGGGGGTGTATAGGGTAGCATCACCTTCGAGCGGATTTTAATTTGGAGTTACGAGTCAAGTTTTTATATTTTGCAAGTTACAACGAAACAATACATGATAATAGTGCAATTGTAACAATAGTATTATTGAAATATAACCTAAATCAACCCAAATTTAATTGGGTGACATAAAATTCGATCTAAAATGAACCAACCCAAAATATATCTGAATTCAATGTGAAACATTATAAAAAATAATTGACATAATCAGACCCAAACAAAACTTCAGTACAAAAAATGACATGACAATAACCCGATCCAATCCAACCCGACAATATTCTGACCCGACCCGATCTAATCCGAGTATAAAAATTACATGACACTAACCCGACCCGATATTAACTCAACCCGACACGATCCAATCCGAGAAAAAAACTGACACGTTTTCAACCCGACACGATAAGTACCCAATCCAACCCGACCCGACACGATAAATGAAATCAACACGATTCAACCCGACATGTTTCAACACGACACGTTTCCAACCCGATACGATAAATGAAATCAACACGATTCAACCCGACACGTTTCAACATGACACGTTTCAAACCCGATACGAATGTGACACGATAACCCGAATTGACACCTCTAATCATAATACATTATTGAAACATTTAGAATCCTAGATACAGTGGCAAATGCAGTGGATAAATTTATGACGAGATTTATCTGGCAGAGAAACCCAAAAAGGAGAGGTATTCATTGGAAATTAGGTCCAAACCACGCCACTCGAAATGGATAGGGGGATGTGCTCAACAACATATATAATCAGGAAATAAAGCCTTTAGGAACAAAAAATCCTTCTTCTCTAAATTCTTCTTGGCTATGTACTGTAAGCTTTAGAGATTGTTGAACACAATGGCTAAACAAGGTGACTCATGGGGATGGAGAAGACTATCGTGGGGAATGGAGCTGATTAGAAAATGGATACCGAATCAAATAAACCCATCTGTTTTGAAGCAGAGATTATGCCAAGACTTGGGTTAAAAGTTAGCAATCTTATAAATAATCATGGCTTAGCGGCATCCCAGAAAATGTTTGGTCCCTATCTAGAGGATGATACAAAGAGCATGCTCCACCAACCCAAACCTCCGAAAAACAGGTATGAATATCTCTACGAAATGTCATGCATGCCTTGTACATGGTGAATCAATTGGCCATGTGATCTTAAAATGTGACTTTGCACACCCACACAATCGGCCCAGTGGTTAGGCCTTTAGTTTCAATTCTGCTACCGCGAGTTCGACTCTCGTCAGACCCACTGTGGGAATTTTTCCAAATAGAGGGGTCCCTTGTGGTCAAAGAGTACAGTCGTGGATCAAGGGTCTGGCCTGGGTATCTACTGTGATTTACCTCTTCGGTGATGACTGTGGTGTCGGCACGGACGGGTCCCTGAGGGCGAGGGTATTACCTTTTAAAACGTGACTTTGCAAAGTGAGTTTGGCGGACCTGCAAACAGAGTGGTAGCACCAGAGAATGAGACAAATAATTGGTGATGCGTCTTCGACCACCGACCGGTTCGTGGGCTTGGGTTCTTCTCAAATTAACCTACAATCAAACTATCCATGGGGTTCTAGGGGTCAGCACTCTGATGCTTAACTTAGTCCAAACGTTTAATATAATTAAGACAGAAGTGAATGATAAGTAAATGTGTATCTTGTATTTATACTCCGTGTCCTAAATAACGTACTCCTTAATTATTGCTCTTAATTACCCACGAATGCGGTAATTAAGTTAGAGTATAAAATATTCCCCCAACCGGGCTGCCATACATGCGGCCCAATGGCCTTCTTGGGCCTAACCTCTATCAAGAACCCCTAGAAAAATAGGTTCTCAACCTTAGAAAGCTGGAACGTCACGAAGGTCTTCGAGATCTCGAATGCATGGGACAATTCGATAACTTGGAAGGGTAGAAATGAACCTTGCACGTTGTGTTCCTACCTTCGAGGATAAGAACCTGGTTTTCTAATCAACTTTGTCGTTTAAGATTCCGAAAGGGTGCGCGCGTGCTATACAATCGCGTGTGTCACTGCCCCCTAAACACACGTCGTCAGAAGAGGAAGAAGCGATCACGTCTTTCTATAACTTTTTATATTTCCAAGGCCAAAATAATTACATGTCACTTCATCCCCCATGTTTACCCCTCATCCGTGCTTCCTTATTTACTTTCCTCGTTTGCAGGCGTCTTCTTACAAGATTTTTTTCTATATTTCTCTTAGGAGCGATCCAACCTCCATCACTTTTTCCAGGAATCAGTAAGTTCTTTCATCCCTATTCTCTTTCTAATCTTCTCATTTCCCCCTTTTCTATCATGGCCCGCTCTGATGAGGGTTCCACCTCCGAAATATTTCTGGTGAAATTAGGGTAGGCAAGTCAGGGGTTGGTACGCTGGAGGGAAACGTTAGCGACCTGGAATGTACCCCCTCCGAAGAACTCCATCGTGACTTTGATGCTGGAGAGGGCATATCTAATAGTCCCGGGGAAGAGCGGATCTTTCCCATAACTGATATGCCTACTCAAGAAGTTGTTGAAAATTGGTCACCGGGCATGGGCAAACCCTACATAAGGAGGTTCCTCATAAGCAACAAGATTGGTTTTTACCCTCCCCAAAATCTAGAGCTCGAAGCCATACGGGAGGAGGAAGAAGTACTTCCTTTGAGGGAGAAGGCAATCCTTGAGGGAGGGGAAGCACCCTCGAGTGGAACTCGGGAATTATCTCTGGCTAAGCCCTTTCAAGAGAAGAAAAAAAGGACTTGTCGAAGATTAAGGCTAAAGGACTCAGGGAGAGAGCCGTCAGTTCCAATAGCAGGAACCGCTATTTCTAAAATTTTGGACTCGATCCCTCCTGGCCAACGAGTAGCTCCAGATGTCGATTTTTAACCATTTAAAGAAGGTGACTCCCCCCATAACATTCCCAAAGGAAGATCGTCTATCTCTCTCTGACACCTTTGTAGCAGGCTCACATTTCCCTTTCCGCCCCTTTTTTCTAAACTCCTTAGGCAATTTCAAGTGAGCCCTGTGCAAGTTCACCCGCTGGTGATCATGGTGATGTTCTTGACCAGATGTGATGAATTAGGTATTAAACCTAGTTATAAGCTGCTTCGCTCACTATACTTTGTGTTATATAGTGGGCGGTCAACCGATATGATCGTCACGTTTGCCCGTCGAGAAGTACATCATAAATATTTTGATGTTCCTGGCAATTCGGGTGATTGGAAAAGCTGGAAAAAAGGTATCCCATTCGATAACCAGAGGTATCGAGTCCCTCCGTGGAATTGGCCCGTGCAAGTTGAATCTCCCAAACCTGGGGAATAAATCTGCCCAGATGCCCTCGAGAGGGACAGATAAAAACAGTTGTCCTGCTCCCTCGACTACAGCCTCTTCAACAACCATAACCCCTGGATCAGCGGCTTTGCGTTCCTACCCTGAATCTACGAAGAATATGTGTATAACACACCTCAGAAAGATACGAGAAAAAGGATAAGAGAACGTGAGGGCCCCAGAGATGGCCCTCCTCTCGAGGTCATTGTTAATGACCCTAGGCATTCGGGGCCTTCCGAATGTGCCTTAATAGAAATCTACTTCTCTTATTTGTTGTGTTTTTATGTTCATTACTATTGGCTGACTCTCATTCTTTTTCTATTTTCAGTGGGTTTCGTTAAGGGCTTAAAGAAGCAGAAGCCCTCGAAGTAGGGTCAGGCTCGCTCCGAGGGGATAATTGATTCCTCGAATCAGGCTTCCATTCCCCCGACTCGAGCATCTCCCCTCTTAAATCAGGCCTCCCCTCCTGCAGCAGGCTTTGAGAGGCCTATCTCAACCGGTGATGCTGAGCAATCACCTTACACCCAAAATGTTCTCCAGAAGACAAGGAAAAATAATATGACTATCAGGTCCTCCTCACCAAGGCCGCTTATGGGAACACATGGCGGTGAAGATGTTCAACAAAAATCACTGCCCCCTTCGAATGATGTGGTGCCCGCATTCAGGTTCGAGCATTACCTTTCAAAGATTGGCTCTAATCCTGAGGTTCTTTTCCATTCTCTTTTCTCTCTTCCTCTTTTTTTTAACATCAATCTGAGCTGAATTGTTTGATCAGGCTTCTAAAATATATCACGAGGCCACCGCAAGAATAGCATCCCTCTATTCCCTTGGCTCCGCTGGTGAGGATAACCTTCGTGAGGAGCTCAGCAAAAATGATGCTGGGATTTTACAGCTAAGGGAATCTCTCAAAGTTCACCAGCAGGTCCTCAAATGGAAAGATAAAATGCTCGAGGAGAAGGATAGGGCGCTTGAAGATGTCGCGGGGGCTTTTCAAGAAAAGAAAAGGCTTTGGGACAGTGAGAAGCAAGGTGTGGATGCTGAGAGGCAATGGTTTCTAGAGAGGGATGCCCTCACTAAGAGGGTGAAAAACTGCAGAAGAGAAAGTTCAAGCTGCAGAAGATCCGGTCACGCAAGTGCGACTGCTCGAGGCCTTCAAACACAAGCTATTGAATAGCCCAGAGCTTGCTGAATTTTTCTTGGATCTTCTAAGGGTGGCCAAGGAGATCGGCTGCAGCGAATTAGCCGAGGATTTTGTAAAGCTACAAGTGTCCGCCTCTCTTTCTCTAAAGATTTGGCCAAACTGGTGGACAAACTGGTCAATCCAGATCTCGAAGTCACCATGGACGCAAAATGGGATGAGGCTATCAAAAACGACTGCCTTAAAAAATGACTGCCTTAAAAAATGACGGCTTTCGCTTTGCCCTATTGGATTTCATCAAGGCCAAATGGAAGTTCTTTACTGCCGAGGGGATTTGAGTGATCCCCCTTCCAGAATCTACAGGCGCCTCTACTGGGTAAGATTCCCCCGTCAATCAGGTGGAAGAAATTATTGCTTCCACATCAAAGGAGGATGATTCTAGAGTTGGCCCCTGATTGTAAAATTTTCCTCTTCTCTGTCTTTTTTTTTACTTAGGGGCCCTCAATTGTAACTCAGTTTTTTTTAGAATCAAAGAAAATACACATTTTTTTCTTGTTGCTACGACTTATTGATTTTACCTTTGTTTTTTTTTCCTAGTATAATTTGTTGAAAACGATGCTAGAAGGCGCTTGCGAGGAGATTTTGAGTGCCTAAAAAGAACTGAATGAGACAAATAAACAATTACTAATTTCCCTTCGAGATCTTTCTAAATGCAACTAAGAGAAAGACTCCTTGAAGGAAAAGCTCCACAACCTCGAGGCTGAGATGAAGTTGTGGCAATCTAAAGATCATCTTACGTTCAAGGGGTTTGTCGAGGATTTCCTTAGCAAGGAATTTAATGGTACCTATCCTTTAGAAGTGGTCAAGGGTCGCGATCCCACTAATAAAGAACTAGAAGAAATAATGCAGCAAATTTATTTGAAATTCGGTTCTCTGAAGTCATGCCTCACCACTGCAACTAGGCTTTTAGTAGTGGAAGGGAGCCTAATCGGCTGCTTGGGCAAAAATCGTAGACTGGTGGCCCAACGGGAATTAATTGCCAAACAATATCTCTTAGCTCAACGCAAAGTGGCTAGCCTGGAAGAGGACTTACTCGCTTGGAAGATGGCAGCTAATGAGGACCCCCTTTTGGCAAGCGAACCCCCTTCGGCCCCTCAACCCCCTCGAGAGAGCCCCCCACTTGAAGATATCTCTTTGGTGGAATCCTTTATATCACAAAATGAAAAACTCACAAAGAGATCGAGGCCTGGAAGGTACAAGCTACATAAATGGAGCAGCGTTTCGCTGAGTATGAAGAAAATATTGCTGCACACGAAGTAAGCCTTCGTGCCCACATGGTTTCTCACGGCATTCCTTCCTCCTACTTAATCAGCAATGATCATCTTCCAAAGTTTCTATTAAAAGCTGCCAAGTACTGGATGGAAGAGGTCAACATTTATGAGAATGGGACTCCACGGAAGAAGAAGGATTTTGACCTCATTCTCAATTGGCTAGCGAAACTGAAGGTAAAGGGATTTACCCCCTCGAGTTTTCGCTCTCCCCCTCGGTTACAAAAGTCTGCCATGAAAGATATTGAACATCACCTTGTCCCTTTAAGCAAAACTAACCAATGGCCTTTATCAAAATGCCGCAAAAGAGCTGGGTCACCCTCAAAGGCCCCATTCGAACCTTCCACGAAGAAATGGTGTAGGACTATCATCGTCACTCCCTCAAAATATCCTGTATAGGAGCAAATGAAGGATATATAAAGGGCGGGTGGTATAAAGTTGGGAGAAATTGAAGAAATAGAGGCAAATGTGAAGAAGCTAGGAAAGCCTATGTCCACTGAAGAATTATTTCAAATGAGATTTCCTCCCAGTGAATGAATATACGTAGATGGATTAACTTGGATAATTGTTATTGTAAATATTGTATCCTTAGTATTTGTTGAAATTTGAATGAATAATTAATATTCTTTCCATCTCAGATATTTTACCCCTCGAACAGGGGCGCCATGTGCATGTTTTTGAATAGAAATTAAGCAATTTGGAGATAAGCATTTTACCCAGGTTCGGTGCTTCCACCTACATCCTACCAATGTCGCCTACTAGCTTATCATTTCAAGAATACAATTTAGCTTTCAAGTACCGCTTTAGAGCAAACCACTCAAACATCATCTAGAGTTCCGCTTTAGAGCCAACCACTCAAACATTATCTAGAGTGCCGCTTTAGAGCCAACCACTCGAACATCATCTAGAGTGCCGCTTTAGATCCAACCACTCAAACATCATCTAGAGTGTCGCTTTAGATTCAACCCCTCGAACATCATCTAGAGTGCCGTTTTAGAACCAATCACTCGAACATCAACCAGAGTGTCATTTTAGAGCCAACCACTCAAACATATCTAGAGCAACGCTTTAAATCAACCCGCTCGAATACCAACTAGAGTACCACTTTAGAGAAAACCACTCGAACATATCTAGAGTGTTGTTTCAAAGCCACCCGCTCGAATACAAACTAGAGTGCCGCTTTAGAGCAAACCACTCGAACATATCTAGAGAGCCACTTTAAAGCCACCCGCTCGAATAAAAACTAGAGTGCCCCTTTAGAAAAAACCACTTGAACATCAGCCGTAGCTGGAAACATCTTCTAGAGTGCCGCTTTAAAGCAACCTGCTCGAATACCAACTAGAGTGCCACTTTAGAGCAAACCACTCGATCATCATAGCTGGTAGTATTTTCTCAAGTTGCTAATGTTCCACCTCCTTGGTACTCAAATCCCGTTTATCTGTTTGAGAACATAACTTCCTCCCGGATACGATTCGATCACTTTATAAGGTCCTTCCTGATTCGCAGCTAACTTCCCCTCGGGCTCCTTTCTGCTTTTCTTATTTTTCCTCATTACCAAGTCTCCCGGGTTGAAGAACACCATCTTTACCATTCTGTTGTGATACCTTCTTACCTATTCCCTAACCTTAGCCTCATGTAGAGAAGCTAGCTCTCTCTTTTCCTCCATCATATACAGAACTAGACATCTGTTTTTGTGATTCATTCTCTCATCTACATCAGTCATTATCCTTGTGCTAGGAACTCCTATTTCCACAGGAATTATTGCTTCTGAACCATATACCAGACTATAAGGTATTTCTCCAGTAGCGGAAGACTCAGCTGTCCTATATGCCCACAACACATTTGGTAATTCCCATATGTAGTTATCTTCTGCCCCCTCGAGGTGTGCTCATATTTCATTTACTATTGTTTTGTTGGTCACTTCCACTTGCACGTTGGCTTGGGGGTGGTAAACATATGTCACCTTCTGCTTGATCTTATACTCTTTGCACCATTTCTTGAAGGGATCCTGGGCAAACTGTGTTTCATTGTCCGTAATAATTGTCCTTGGGATTCCAAAACGGCACACAATGTTCTTCCAGCAAAAGGAGATGACCATTTTTTCCCTTATGTTTGTCAATGGCTCAGCCTCTACCCACTTGGTGAAATAATCAATAGCCACTATTAGATATCTAAATTTGCCCGGCGCTTCTAGAAAAGGGCCCACCAAATTGATTCCATATTTGTCAAATGGCCACGGACTATAGATGCTTCTCATTTCTTCCTGTGGAACATGTTTTATAGGTGCATGTCTCTAACACTGACGGCAAGCCTGAATATGCCGGTTCGCATCCTCGAACATTGTGAGCCAGTAAAATTCTGCTCAGATGAGCCTCCACACCATGGATCTGGCTCCCTGATGGTTGCCACATACCCCTTCGTGAGCCTTCCTTACAAGGTAATCCGCCTTGTGAGAGTCAACGCATCGAAGTAATGGCTACAAATGGCATATTCTGTATAACCCTTCCTCTTGCAACAAATACATTGGAGCCTTCAACCTTATCTTTCTGGCATCCACTTCATTTTCTGGCAGGACTCCCTCTCAAAGATATGCTACGAACAGTGTCATCCAGGAGTCTGCCACTTCAACCGCCATCACTACAGGCTCTTCAAAACTTTGCTTTCTCAAATTTTCCATGAGGAGTTGCTGCTGGGATTGGGTTCCCAAATCCGAAGAAGTGAGCTTACTTATAGAATCGCTTTATGATTGCTTTCCCTCGGAACCTGCGTCAATGTATAAAATTTGAAAATTTTTAACAAGTTCTTTACCACCTCGAGGTATCTCTGCAAATTACGCTCTCTGGCCTCGTATTCTCCATTCACCTGTTGCAACACAATTTGAGAATCACTGAAAACCTCCAGTTCCTCCACTTGCAGCTCCTTCGCTATGCGCAATCCAGTGATCAATGCCTCATATTTAGCGTCATTGTTAATTGCTTTAAATGCAAAGTTCAATGCATAAGGATAATCTCTGCCCTAGGGCCTAGTAAGTAGGACCCCTGCTCCACTTCCCCCCGATTGTGACGAACCATCCACATACAACTTTCATATCTTTTTTTGCCTTATGTCTTCATTTTGGATGGGCTCCAAACACACTTCAAGGGGTTTCTGTACTTTCCACTATAAAATCTGTTAGTGCCTGCTCCTTAATCGCAACTCGGGGATGATACTGGATATCTCGTTCTCCCAACTCTACCGCCACTTCATTATTCTTCCGGAAATCTCTGGCTTTAGTAGAATCTGACAAATTGGGTGGTTTGTGAGCACCACTATCTTATGTCCTGGAAATAGGGTCTCAACCTTTGGGGCTGCATGCACGAGAGCTAGAATCAACTTTTCAAGAACCGTATACCTCATCTCTGGTCCCTGGAAGGCACGTCTAACGAAGTAGATTGAGTGCTAAACCTTTTCTTTTTATTTAACCAAAGCTGCGCTAATTGCTAGCACAGACGCATAAATATATAAGTACAACATCTCATTCTTGTCTGGTTTCATCAAAGTAGGCAATGTCCTCAAATGCTCTTTCAACTGCTCGAATGCCTCTTGTCACTTACCATTCCATTCGAACTTCTTTGCCCTTCGAAGACATCAAAGAAAGGCAAGTGCTTCTCTACCCCCTTCGATAAGAACCTACTTAATGCTGCCAAAGATCCTGTGAGCTTCTGTACACCCTTTATCGATCATAGGGTTTTCATTGTCCTCAGTGCTTCACCTTTTCTGGGTTTACATCTATCCCCCTCTCTGAGACCATGAATCCGAGAAACCTCCATGCTCCTACACCAATGACACAATTAGATGGGTTCAACTTCAAATCAGCTTCCCGAAGCTTACCGAATGTTTCTTCCAAGTCTTTTAAAAAATCTTCATAACTCTTGCTTTTGACAACCACGTCATCCACATATATCCCCATGTTTTCCCTATTTGTTCCCTGAATAGTCTATCGACCAGCCTCTGATCAGTAGACCCATCATTCTTCAACCCAGAAGGCATCTTCTTATAGCAGTATGTGGCAACATCTGTGATGAACAATGTCTTTTCCCTATCTTCCTTTGCCAGGAGAATTTGGTGATACCCCTTATGTGCGTCAAAAAATGCCAAATTTTGGTATCCAGTGATAGCTTCCACCAACTTATCGATCGGTGGCAATGGGTAACTATCTTTGGGGCAACATTTATTTAGGTCCGTAAAATCTATACACATCTTCCATGCTCCATCATGCTTTGGAACCATAACTGGGTTGGCAATCCAATCGAGATAGGATACCTCCTCGATGACACCTGCCTTTAATAATTTTTCCACCTCCTCTTTAATTACCTCAACTCGTTCGGGAGTAAACACTCTTCTATTCTGCTTCACTGGCTTAATCGAGGGGTTGATGTTAAGCCAATGCAATGCGAGACTCGACTGGACCCCCGTCAGGTCAAATGTATCCCATGAGAACACATCTCCATACCTTCCTAAAAAGTCTTGCAATCCTCTTTTCACATCTTCAAGAATCAGTTTCCCAACAGCTACTGGCCCTTTATTCTGAATGGGCATTTGTATTGTATAAGCTAGTCCCGCTTCTGCGTGTACTACCGCTATATCTCTCTGTTTCCTCTCCTCTCGCACTATCATTAGGTTACATTTTCATGCCACGGTCTAATCCCATCGAATGGATGCCACCCTCTTTTCAGTTGGGAACTTCATCATCAGGTGGTAAGGTGACCAGACCGCCCAAGCCTGGCACATCCATGGCCTTCCTAAGATCACATTATAAGGGGAATGTACATCTACAACAGCGAAAATACACTTTATAATCACTACCTTGTTGACATCCGCCCCTCGAACAGGAAATGTTATTTCTCCTATGGGAAATATCGGGTTTCCCATGAATCCCAATAAAGGGGAAGCAGATTTTTTCAAGTTCTCACGCCCTATGTCTAACTGGTCAAAACACTTAGCAAACATCACTTCTACCCCACTTATATCATCAACGAACACCCTTCAGATCAATGATGTTCCAATAATGGCTGAATTACAATAGGGTCTGCATGGGGCATTTGGTCCGACACAACATCCATTTCCGAGAAAGTGATGGTCTCATCCGGCCAATACCTCTTATGACTAGGCTCTTCCGCGGGGACCCTTTGAGCTTCAACCTTTAAAAAGGTGTTCGAGGATCTCTCTCCCACCATGCCATTGATGACGTTAATTATCCTTCAGACGAGTAGGTTTTCTCCATTTTGGTTTCCCTGATTTTCCCCTGTTGTTCCTAGGGTCTATCCTACCTTCCTTCCCGCCCCTTGTCTCAAACCAATTGTTCTCGAGGCCTTCTATCTCCTCTACCTTCATTGTTTTGGTTGTTTTTTCTGTGAAGCTGCCATTGATATATCTGGGGCCTTGATGGGGCAGCCTGGTTCCTGTGTCATTGCCCTCGAAACCGTCTTTCCCGCTCACACTTATCAATCTCCATTCTTAAGTGCATGCAATCGTTTGTGTCATGACTGTAATCCCTGTGATGATCACAGTACCAATTCGTTGCTTTGTCGGGCCGCAACCGAGTTTTGCGAACTCTGCAAGGGTGGAGGTGTCCAAAACAAACCTCTATGTATGCTTAAAATCTGTGCAAGGGTTCTTCCTCCAAGCATTGGGGGCAGCGGATTATACCTCTCGAATGGTGTTCTTATGGGTTCGACCGGCCTCTTCCCTCTATGGTCTATATTTCTTCCTTCTTTCTCTACAAGGCTATCTCTTTTCCTTTTAGTTGCCTCCTCTACTCTCGAATATTGCTCCACGGCCTCCTGAAGTTTTTGCAGTGTCTTAGGAGTATTAGTACTCAGCTCCTTGTATAGTTCCAGGTCCTGCATCCCCAATAGTACCTCATTCTCCATCATTTCTATCACCCCCAAACTCTCTCATCCACTTATCGGTAACAGAAGGTTTCCGTGCTTTCCCCTGGCTTTTGCTTCGTCTGGTAGAGTTCTAACAAAGTTTTGGTAAACTTCTTCTTCTGAGCGTACTGGCTCAACAACGCTCCGCTGAAGTCCCAATACGTTTGGAGTGACCCCCTTGGCAACTTTGTAAACCACTCATGTGTCTTTCACCGCAAGTAGCTTGCCTACCAGCTTGCATGTCAATTTCTCATCAAAGTCCCTCGAACTCATCAAGCCCAGGAATGCCTGTATGAACTCTCGAGGGTCCGTTTAACCACTGTATGTGGGAAGTCTTTCCGGGGGTTTCACTTCTATCGGCCATCGAACCCCTGTGACCACTGAGCTGAAAGGAGACCCCGTTGTCTGGCCCAAGGGGCCGATCAACCTATCCAATTCCTTTCTTAACGATTCACTTGCATCCGATGGGGGTTCGTGCTGACCCATTGGCAGGTTCAACCCCCTATCGTGACCACCAAACTGTGGCATATAGAGAGGTTGGGTTCCTCTGTATCCTGGGTTCATCCAGTGCGGCCCGAGGTTCGGGTATGCTGGTGGTGGTAGCGGTTGAACATAAGGATTGTACAGCCTCTGGATGATTCCCATACTCCATTATCCTAGTGTGCTAGAAGACGTCATCATTCCATATGCCGCTCCTGAACCGAACAGGTCGAGGGTAGGATCAGATGGGGCTAGCAGAGGTAACGCATATACAGGACCTTGGGAATAACCAGAAATGGAAGGCTATGACCTAGCCTGTAGTGGCTCTCCAACATATCCCTGATAAGGATAGGCTATTGGGGGTTGGGGGTTGGGGTTGGGAGGCCCAACCTGTAGTTATTCCCAAAGGCAAGGGCGGTACTGCCTCCATCGTGACTCTATCATCCCTCGGAGGAGGGGTGATTCGATAACCGGCCGCAGCCAGGACCCGAGCTGCTCGTTACACCTCTTGACTCAGGGTTTCCCTCTCCGCATTCTAATTTCCTTGCCCATGTTGGCCATAGGCTTCCATATACGAGTCTCCCGAAACCTCCGTAAACCTTCCATCTCTCTAATCGACCACCTCTCGAGCAGTGAATCGATATTTCCCTGTCTTTGTTCTCCCATTACTTCCAGGGCCCTCTAGGGCCCCAGCATATCATGCCATATTGGTACCAGGGTGTTTGCACCAATCATCACTGAGGTTTGTCCCCCCTCATGGCCTACGCCCATACTAAGTTCTACTCGCAACTCCGCTCCCGTCGTTTGAGTATTAGCCATGTCGTTGTCCTCGATGCGAGCGTCGTTTCCTCCTTCTGGGTTCTCCGATGTTAACCTTGGAGGAGATCCAGCCCCGTACCTATTTACCTCAATCTTTCACTCATTCGAACTACCGTGGACATAAACTTTCCAAACCCTTGATCCGGCTTAGTCGTCCCCACATACGGCGCCACTTGATGCGTCTTTGACCACTGACCGGTTTGTGGGCTTGGGTTCTTCTCGAATTAACCTGCAATCAAACTATCCATCCCTGGGGTTCCAGGGGTCAGCACTCCGATGCTTAAGTTAGTCCAAGCGTTTAATATGATTAAAACAAAAGTGAATGATAAGTAAATGTGTACCTTATATTTATACTCCGTGTCCTAAATAACGTACTCCTTAATTGTCGCATTTAATTACCCACATATTTGGTAATTAAGTTAGAGTATTAAATATTCCTCTAATCGGGTTGTCATACCTATTGTCCAATGACATTCTTGGGCCTAACCTCTATCAATTGGTGTGTTTTGTAATTGGGCCATCTGATGACCACACGATGCAACGGCGATTGATCAAGTTCCAGCACCACTAGAACAAACACTCACTGCATGAGCGGCATATGTATTACGAACAAAGACAAGCCTGCTAATCCTAAAAGGATAACCAGGAAACTTCAACAACAAATAAATACATATTACTGAGTGGCAAGGCTTGAAGGCTATACAAGCTCGGTGCTCCACGTGGAGTGGAGTAATAATCAGCATTCCACAGTGTGATGAAACAAGCAACCGACAAGGACACCCAAGTGGTAATTAAAACAGACAGCAACAATGTGTTCTGTTATATCCAGAAATTTCCATTAATACCACTGGATGTCAGACGTATGGCTAGGAATATTACTATCTTAGCTATGGTGTTATAATAAAGAAAAAAGTGATTCGGTAATCCTATGATATAAGTGTTAATATAATCTTTCAATATTTGAAAGTACCAGTATAACCTTATCTAGTTAGTGGAAGTGCCAATATAACCCTATAAGTTTTAAAAATGTGCTGATATAACTCTACAAACATTAGAAATGTGCTGATATAACCCTACAAACATTAGGAATGTGCTGATATAACCCAATAAGATTGCATAATGTGCTGATATAACCATACATGTTCATGCGGCGGTCTAGCGAACCATGAGGGTAAAATTGTCAACTTAATTTTAGAGTTAGCCCAAAGGGTATTTTGGTCAATTTACTTAGAGTCAATGCCAAAAAATTGAGGTTAATGCCGAAAATGGGGTCTAAGGGTTATGTTGGCACTTTTATTAACTAGTTACGGTTATATTTGAACTAAAAATTATCATAGGGTTATATTGGTACTTACTCAAGTAGATAATGTTATATTGGCACTTATCCCTATAATAGATCATATTAATGATTAAATTATGATTTATTATGGTTAGAGTTTTTATATAACAAACTCTTGGGAAACCCCGTCTTTTCATAGGCTAGAGTTTTTTTTATGACAAAGTCTTGAGAAAGACGGTCTTTCCATATGCTTATGGAAAGACTGAGTTTAATTAGAATAATAAAAGGTAAAAGGTCTTAGTTGCAATATTAAAATTTTATCATACAACGTGTAGTAGAAATAAAGTTTATTCTCCGATTCATGCAACCTGAAAATTTTATCTTCATTTCTTCTAATTTACACTTTAAACCTTGGTCTTTTCTTAACTTATGGAAAGACCGTCATTTAAGAGACGAACTATTTTTTTATTACACTTTTATTGTACTCTCTATATATTCAGTCATGAATAATACAATTTCTCATGGAAAATCATTCTCTCATGGTATCAGAGTCTTTTATGATCCAAAACCTAAAAACTTAAAATTTTGTCAACCATTGCCCTCTCTCTCTCGTCGTTGTCGGTCGCCAGCGGCTCCACTCCTTTTCCAGCGGCTCCACTCTCATGCGCGTCGGTCCGCTCTTCTTCCATTTGTCTCCTCTCCCAATCGATCCATTGTTTTTCCTCTCAGTCATGCCTCAAGAAAAACTCTCCTACAACACTCTGCTTCAGATGATGCAGATCAAACTCACTCCATCAAATTATCTTCTTTGGAAGCGTCAAACGGGTTATGTTATCCGTTCTCAAGGTCTGTACGGTTTCATTGATGGCACTAGATATCATCCCACTCTCCCACCACCACCACCACCGCAGACCCTGTCTTTTGCTGCCATAATCTCAACTCCTTCGGGTGGCAGCAAGGTTGATCCCCAGGAGGCTTATTTGAAAGTAAAAGAAGAGTATGATCATTGGGTTGATGAAGATCAACATCTCTGCATTCTCCTATTTTCCTCTCTCACCACTGAAGTTCTCGCGGAACTTCAAGATTGTGCCAATTCCAAAGATATCTAGGATAATCTTGCTCTCATCTATCAGAATAGCAGTGCCTCCACCATTCTCTATCTTCGTGCAGATGTGTGTGGTATTCGTAAGTCTGGCACTGTTCATGAACTTCATCTCAAAACTAAGGAGATTTTTGAACAACTATCTCTCATAGGTAATCCGGTTTCAAAGGTTGATCAAACTGTATGGTTCTTGACTGCACTTGGTCCTGAGTATAAAGATTTCTCTGCTCCTTTGATTAATGTTGTTCCAACCCCGCTTTATGCGGATGTTCTTGCCCGTACCAAAAACCACGAGGCTTTTTTGATGAATTTACAGGGACACTAAGGACCAGCCGCAGGACAGGTCGCGTTCCAGACCAGTGACGCACCTCAAGTCGGCCGCACGTGGAATCACACTCCGACTTGAGGTGGTCGTGCGTGGCCTTCCCACGGTAGCTACGGCGGTTGCTTCGGTGGCAAGCGTGGCGGTGGTCGACAGTCCTTTTCTAGTTCTCAGGCGGCTAGTCCGATCCCTGGTCACGGTCATTCTCACTATTCCTAGTGCGGACGGCTCAGTCACTATGTTGCGACGTGTTACCAGATGCAGGCACAGATTGGTCATTGGCCAAGCACTCATTTGGCAGAAAATCATCATTCTTCTCAGTAGTCCAATACTTCTTCTCGTCTGTCAGATTGGTACCTTGATTCTGGCGCTACTAGTCATATGGTGACTTCCATCTCAGGCCTAAACAGTTTCACTCCTTATACTGGTAAATCTCGTGTTCTTGTTGGTAATGGTGCTCCAGTTATAATATCTCATATTGGTGATTCTAAAGTTTCTGAGAACTTGCATTTGTCTGGTCTTTTGGTTGTGCCTGATATTACTAAGAATTTACTGTTTATTAGTCGGCTAACCAGAGATACGGGTGTCCTAATTACATTTGATGACCGGAATTTTTTTATTCAGAATAAAGCAACCAGGGTTGTCGTGGGTGTCGGGGGCACAGTGAGGATGGATTGTACATTTTGGACTAGGGAGATGCAGCATTTGTTTTAGTTTTACAGCAGAATAAGAGTCAAGCTTCATATAAATTGTGGCATGCGTGCCTAGGTCATGTTCCAAATGTAGTGATTACTAGTTTACATAAGTCTGGTTTACTTTCAGTTTCTTCTTTATTTCCTAAACCGCATACATGTTCCTCCTCTGTTATGGAAAAAGGTTAACGGTTGACTTTTGTTGAGAACCCTAAACATGCTGACAATGTTATTGATTTAATACATTGTGATTTTTGGGGTCCCTCCCCGATTTTATCTTCTAATGGTTTTGCGTATTATGCATTATTTGTTGATGATTTTTGGCTAAATTATTTTTTTTGTCCCTTACAAAGTATATTACACCATCTTTTGGTCCCCATTTGCAAAAAACCCTTAGACGATACCCAACAAATTTAAAACATTTTGTTTGGTCCCCAAAGGTGGTTTTCAGTTAAGACTAAATGGTTTTCCGGTATAGTCAGGGGCATAATGGTAATTTTATTAATTAAAATATATTTTCAATTAAAAATCCTAATTTTAAATGTTTTAGATTTTTGATAACTTCATCCTGAGCCCTCGAGTCCTCGAGCCCTCGAAGCCTCCTGCCTCGATCCCTCGAACCCCCTGCCTCGAGCCTTTGAGCCCTCGAATCCCTTGCCTTGAGCCTTCGAGCCTTCGAGCCCTCGAACCCTCCTGCCTCGAGCCCTCAAACTTCTTGCCCCGAGCCCAAATGTGGGGATTTTGGACAACTTCATCTTGAGCCCTCGAGCACGAGGAAACCGGCGGCGGAGGGAGACGCAAAGAAAATGAAGGAGGGGGAGGAAGAAGAAATCGTTTGAGGAAGAAGAAATTGAATCGTTTGAGAAAGAAGAAATCGTTCGAGGAAGAAATTAGTACCCGACGTCTAGGGTATTGATTCATCGCTGGCAAGCTCCGAAGAGGAGGAGGAGGAAGAAGAAATCATTCAAAGAAGAAATCAGTACCCAGCGGCCAGGGTACTGATTCGTCGTCAGCGAGCTCCAACAAGGAGGGTGAGAAAGAAGAAACCTTTCCATATTCCAATAACAGCGAGCTCCGGCAAGTTCCAGATTCAAACAATGGTGGCGGCGGCAAAGAAGACGCGAAGGAGATGAAGAGTTTGTATTTTTTATTTTTAATAACTCGGGGATATAATGGTCTTTTTACATATTTTGACCAATTTTACCATTGACTTTCTCTGAAAACCACCTTTGGGAACCAAACTAATTGTTTTGAATTTGTTGGGTACCGTCTAAGGGTTGTTTTGCAAATGGAGACCAAAAGATTGTATAAGATACTTTGTAGGACACTAAAAAAACAATTTAGTCATGATTTTTTGAGATTCACTTGGTTGTACCCCTTTCGTCGCAAATCAGATTTTGTTGACACTTATTTGTAGTTTGAGGCACTTGTTGAGAATTAATTTTCAGCAAAAATTAAAGTTTTTCAAAGTGATAGTGGCATTGAATTTTTGAACTCTAGACTCAGATCACATTCTGCGGCGAAAGGTATTCATTATCAGGTTTCTTGTCCGGTCACTCCGGAACAGAATGGGCGTGCAGAACGCAAGCATTATCATGTTGTTGAAATGGGTCTCACGATGCTTTTTTCACTCACATCTTCCAATTTCTCATTGGGATGATGCGTTCACCACTGTTGTTGTGTACATTATCAACCATTTGCTTACTCCAGTCCTACAAGGATCGACACCATATGGTCTTCTTTATCGTCGGGATCTTATCTATGGTAACTTTCATCCTTTTGGTTTTTGGGTTTTTCCCTTTGTTCGTCCCTTTGTTGATCATAAGTCATCTCCACGTAGTATTCCATGTATATTTATCGATTACAACTCGTAGTATAAGAGGTTTCAGTGCCTCGACCCTTCCACTGGCAAGGTTTATGTTACTCACCCACTCTCGGTTTGATGAGGCTTATTTTCCTCTGGCTCTGACATCGGGAACTGGGCCTCCCTCTTCAGTTTTAGATGTCTCAGCCTTTACTGATTCGGATCATGGGACGGTGTAGTCACCAGCCTCGGCTCCATCCTCACCTCAATTCTGATTTCCTGATGATGAGTCGTCTCAGCCAGCTGCCCCACAAGCTGATATATATCCATCGTCCCATCTCCCATCCAGCCACGGTGGTCCCTTGCTCTCACCCAGCCATGGTGGCTCCTCGTCTGCGCCCAGTAGTGATTCCCACGGGTAGCGCCATGGCCATAGATACCCGCATTCCCACCTGGGCCACAGCCACAGGCTTCTTCGTCCCATCCCGTGATGGTACCTCGGCCATGGTCATGGCTTTGCAGTCTCGGCCACGTCCTAGATATTGGGTTCTCCGCGTCCAGCAGCTTCTCACATGGTTACGCGCTCTTCCACCAGAGTTATTCAGTGCCAAAATTATTGAGATATTAATGCACATGGTCTTCTTGTGGCTCTTCTTGCTTAAAAAGAATCGACTGATTATCGTTATGTGAAACAAGATCCTTTTTGGGTTTCTACCATAGATGAGGAGAAGACTGCTCTTCGTATTTAGCATACTTGGGATCTTATTCCATGCCCTCCAGACGTCAACGTTGTTGGGTCCAAATGGGTTTATCGGCTGAAGTACAAACCTGATGGTTCGGTTGATCGCCAAAAGGCACATTTGGTAGCTCAGGGTTTCTCTTAGATTCTCGGTTTTAACTTTAACCATACTTTCAGTCCTGTGGTTAAAGCATCTACAGTTTGGACAGTTCTTGTTATTGCTACTATACGTGCATTGTCTCTACATCAGTTGGACATTAAGAATGCCTTTCTTAACGGTGCTTTTGATACTCCAGTTTTTATGGCGCAGCCCATTGGCTATAAGGATCTCACTCATCCAGACTATGTTTGTCATCTACGTAAGGCCATTTATGGTCTAAAGCAGGCACCTTGAGCATGGTTTCAGTGTTTCAGTGCTTATCTTTTGCAGCTTGGGTTTTGTTTCAGTTCTACTAATACTTCATTATTTGTGTTGTCTCGTGGCTCGTCATTGTTGTATATTTTGGTCTATGTTAATGATATCATTTTGACTGGGAATGATTCCACTCTTATTCGGAAGTTCATTGATCGCACCCATGAGGAGTTTGCCATCAAAGATTTGGGTGCCTTACACTACTTTCTTAGCTTGGAGGTCACGCACACTGCCTTGGGACTTCTTCTGGGACATGCGAAGTATGCTCGGGACATTCTTTCCCAGGCTAATATGTTAGATGCAGTGCCAGTCTCTACACCACTTCTACCAAATTCTCAGCTTCACAGCAGTACGAGTTCACAGTTCAAAAATACGATGTTGTATTGCTCTTTGGTTGGTGCTCTCTAGTATCTAATCATCCCTCGTCCGAACTTAGCATTTGCAGTTAAATCTATTAGTCAGTATCTCCAGGACCCTGGGAAAGATCATTTTTTGGCTGTCACTCGGGTTCTTTGCTATGTTTGGGGGACCCAATATTTTGGTCTCAATTTTCATGCAGCTTCTTCTCCGGGGGTGCTCGATTATTCTGATGCAGATTGGGGCATGTGTTTGGAGACCCGTCATTCTACTTATAGCTATGCTGTCTTCTTAGGCGGTAACTTGGTTTCTTGGAGTGCGAAGAAACAGCCTACTGTGTCCAGGTCCAGCATTGAGTCAGAGTATCATGCTTTGGCCAACACAGGTTCTGAGGTCATCTGGATGACTCATTTGATTTGTGATCTTCATGTTCCTCCTCCTGGCGCGCCTCTCCTGCTTTGTGACAACAACAGTGTCATCTTCTTGGCTCAGAATCCGGTGGCGCATAAGCGGGCTAAGCACATTGACATTAATTATCATTTTGTTCGCGAGTTGGTTTCTCCAGCCAAGTTGCATGTTGCTCATGTTCCTACATCTTTCCCAATGGCAGATATCTTCACCAAGGGTCTCTCTCGTCCCTTGTTTGAGTTCTTAAGGTCCAAGCTTTGCGTCTCTGAGAATCTGACGCTTCGCTTGAGGGGGGTGTTAGGGTAAATCATATTACTGATTAGATTATGATTTATTATGATTAGAGTTATTTCCTTATTACACCTCTATTATACTCTCTACATATTCAGTTATCAATAATACAATTCCTCACGAAAAATCTTCTCTCATATGGTTTTCACTAGGTTCATTTTCTTAAAAGTAGATATAATATAACTAGTAAAGACACATTCGTTAGCATACTTGATACTTGATGTGATTGATTCCAATCGAATAATGATAATACCCCAATTAGCTCACGTAAGCCCCACGTTCTTCAAGTATCTACGAAGATTCCCTGGTTAATCACGGAGATCAAAATGCAATGCTTAAGCCAGTATCACATATTTGTATATGTATAATTCTGGAGTAGTTTTTACTTACCTGACATCAGTGTTTTTTATTTATATTTATAGCTTGCCCATGATGGCCAATTTTTGCGTTCTCTCGTGTCCCACTTTTGTGCAACACACCTGAACATGAGGGTATTGTGGCCGCCTTGACAAGTGGGTTCCCCGCAGCATCCGTAACACGGTCGATTAGTTGTGATGTTTACTGTGATTGCTTTGTTCAAGGCCTCACTAAGCGAACTGTTTTCCCACAAAGTGATCCTAGCTCGTTGTACACTATTTAGTAGGTTGAACCGGGTAGGTCATATATATCAATACTCAATTGCAATTCTTTCTCAGGAGGCACAATTTCTTTTTCTTTTTTGAATTTTAATTGTAATCGGATGAAATTTGAGCGAGATTTGGATGAGTAGAAACTTTTTGGGTATAAAATCTTTTCAATATCGAATAACTTATCATAAGTTCATTTTCAATATTGAATACTCCCTCCCTCTCAGCTCAATCTGCAGAGAGAGAAACATAGGAGGTATTTATCTACAGTAAAAAAAGTCAGAGAAAGCTGACAGAAAGCAATTTTGAAAAGACAAAAAGCTATTGGAAATAGTGACGTTAATTACAAACTTTACACAATAATCTAACTCTTTAAATTCACAAATTTGTCACTAAATGCCTTTAATAAAGGCATTAAATATAACTTCATAGCAAATCAAATTTTAAAAAAGCAGAACTTTTAGGCTTCTGGGTCCTGCACTTCGTCTTCTTCATCAAGATCTTTAAGCTGTGAAGAAGAGAAAAAAAAACATTAATATCCAACAAGAATAAGAAGAACCAAGCAAACACATAAACACTCAAACGAAGAACATCAAGAACCGTTCGGGCTCAGATCAGGAATTTTTTTTAAAAAAAATCAATTTATCGGATTTAAACCTCTCAATCCATTTAAAACTCAAGAAACAAACAAGAAAACATGCCATTAAAACTAAAATCCACAACATAAAACATCAATTTGTGGAGACCAACTATGAACTCATAAAAATATACCGGAGACCAAACAGATCTATCATCAAAAACACGATTCTCGAGTTCAAAAGCATTAAAAAATATAAATATACAAATACTTACGGATTGACACAAATTAAATAAGTGGGTTTGTGAAAAAATGAAGAACACTTACAGATCGAGGAGAATACCCTAGATTGGGTTAAAAACAAGCAAAAAATGAGTGAATATGAGATGTGGAAGGCATACGAACATGGCGGAACAAAAGGAAAAGGGAGAGGAATGGTTGAATTTGAGAGAAGAAAGGGAGAAGAATTTGAGAGAAGAAAGGGAGAAGAATGAGAGAGATTTGGGAGATTACTTCAGTTTGAGAGAAGAAAGAGAGAACACTGGGAGATGAAAGAGAGAGAGGAGAGGAAGATGAAGGAAGATTCTAGAGAGAGGGAGGGAGAGGGAGAGGAAGAGAGAGCAGGGTGATGCAAGAGAAGAGAGAGAGGAAGAGAGAAAAGGTAAGAAAGAGAGAGGAAGAGAAAAACTGCATTGAAAAATAAAAGGGAGAGAGGAGTTACCTAATCTTCTTCTTTAAACCATAATTACTAGCCCAGGCCCGATACCATTTCAGCCAAATTAAAGAGTAAAAATGAAATTTCAAAGCAAGTCAACTTGGCCTTTTTTGGTTAAAATCAGAAATTGTAATTTGAGCTGAGATACCTCTAAATAGAAAATGTACCGTTTAAAATGGGACGGAGGGAGTAAGTTATTAGGAGGCTATCATATCTCACTCAATAGCCAATAGATACCAAATCGATAACTAATTACAAATTTATATTATTTTAAAATAACTTAATTATAGTTCATTATTTAAATCTTGTTACATTAAAACTCCAAATCCTTACTGATCAATAAATACATTAAAAAAAATGCATATTTATAGACAAACTTAAACTGTGCAAGCTTAAGAAGCAAATATTACTAAGTACCAAATTAAACTACATACTTTTATCAATTTTCTTGATGTTTGATTATCAATAGTATATATTGTAATAATATCACCAGATCAGATATTAGGAGTAACAAATGGGCGGATACGTTAGGTAATATGGGTGATTAAAACATATGGGTATGACCCATTTTATGATAGGTCAAAAAATGGGTCAGGTCAAAATGGATCATGCGTGGGTCAAATTCATTCAACTCATGGGTCAAAAATGGATAAACCTGTTGATTTCAACTCTTATATGAATCCATATGGGTTTATATACTAACTCATATGGGTAAAACCCGCGGGTTTCAATCCTTACATTGACCTGTATGGATTTATATACTGACGCATGATAAACCCGCGGTCAAACCACAAACCCAACCCGTCAGGGACGGCCCTAACACTTTGTGGGCCTGAGCAAATTAGAGAAAAAAAAGACCTCCCATATTATATTTAACATCTAATTTTTATAAAATGTGCCCTCACATGGAAAAGATTTTTTTACACTGAGGCAACTAATTGGAGCATGATATATTTACTTTTTTCTCTCTCTATGTTATAATATTTTTTTAAAAAATGAGGCCCCTATATAGTTGTAAAATCGGGGGGTCTGATGTAAACATATTATTCAATTACTCATTTGACTCATTACCCTATTAACTCATTACCAATTTTACCCTTACTCATTCGGATTTAAAAATAGTTAATCCACTTGAAAATATGTTAGATTCTTTTGAAAATATGTAATTTTAACATTAATTTTTTATACCCAGAAGGCGAAGTGCAGTTCTTTCCTTGTTCACACGACTCTTAAGCTATCTGCTACATCAGAGTAGGCCCGTCAAATGGGTTAATTTGATAAACTCATTATTCAAAACCAATAGGTCATTATCCAATGGGTCATTATCCAATTAACTCATTTATTAATGGATCATAATAGGTTGGGTCATAAATGAGTTGGGTCATTAAATCGATAACCCATTGGATAACCCGTGAGATATTCATATGACCCAATGGGTTAAAATATATTATCCAATAAGTCATTATATAATTAACTCAATAAGTTATCATTAAACATTTTCTATCGATTTGGGTTACAAGTTATCATTATCCAATGGGATCATGTATTAAATGCTCATTATTTTTTAGGATTTGGGATGAGAATAATTATGTTAATGGAAAATTTTGATCTCAATGGGTCTCATATTATGTTAACTCAATGAGAACCTAACAAATACCCAATAAATATCCAAAGTTACCCAATTAAATGCATGTGTAATATTTAACATAAATATTCACTATAATTCACAAATTATAATTCACAAATTATAATTCACAAATTATAATTCACAAATTATAATTCACAAATTATTCGAGTTCAATCTCGTACAATATTCGAGTTCGTACAGTATTCGAACTCGTACAGTATTCGAATTCATTCTCGTACGGTATTCGAGTTCGTATAAAATTTGCACTCAATCTCGTACAGTATTTGAGTTCGTACAATATTCGAGTTCGTACAATATTCGAGTTCAATCTCGTACAATATTTGAACTCAATCTCGTTCAGTATTCGAGTTCGTACAATATTCGAGTTCAATCCGTACAGTATTCAAGTTCGTACAATATTCGAGTTCAATCTCGTACAGTATTCGAGTTCGTACAATATTCGAGTTCAATCCCGTACAGTATTCGAGTTCGTACAATATTCGAGCTCAATCTCGTACAGTATTTGAGTTCGTACAATATTCGAGCTCAATCTCATACAATATTCCAATTTGTACAGTATTCGAGTTCGTACAGCACTCGAGCTCAATCTCGTACAGTATTCGAGTTCGTACAATATCCGAGCTCGTACAATATTTGAGCTCGAGCTCAATCCCAACTAATATTGTTCGTTAATTTCGTCGAGTTTAAAAAGCCAACATATTATATATTTTTATTTTTATTAAATATAATATACATAATATTATATTATATTACATAATATAATAAATGATTATATATTAGGAATAAATTAAATTATTCGTAATTAAATTTGTGAAAATTTAGTTATCTTGTGATATGAAATTATCCACGAGTCACCCATTACCCAACCCAACTCAACCCACTCCAAATTATCCAACGGGTAAACTATTATCCCACCCAACTAAACCCAATAAATATAACCCATTGATATCCATTAACCCAATAAATCATTATCCAATAAGCATATAGAAATAAGTGATCCGATCCATTTGACGGACTTACATCAGAGTAAAAGAGAAGATTGCTTTCAAGGCTTGCTGAAAGGAAAAGATGCATCTTCATAGGTGGAAAAGATAGCGTCTATTACTCATATCATAAGCAGGAAAAGGGAGAACTTTGCTCTATCCAAAGACCTAATCTTCCGTCCCTGCCAAATAGGCTTATGTTTTTGGTCAATTTTTACAATTCATTTTGGCAAAATATTAGGAAAGATCGTCTTTTTATAAGGTTATGTAAAGATGATGTTTAACTAAAATAATAAAAGGTAAAAAGTGTTAGTTGCAATATTAAAATTTTATCATGCAACGTGTAATAATTATAAAGTTTATAACCCGATTCATGCAACTCGAAAATTTATCTCCATTTTTTTTTCTAATTTACACATTAAACCTTAGTATTTCCGTGGCTTATGGAAATACCGTCTTTGAAGAGACGGACTCATTCATTTTTTACAATAAATATCAACTAGGATATAAGTTACAATATCATCATGTAATATATTGTTAAATTTCTTATAACATGTCCTATCCAAAGACCCACTCCTCCGTCCCTGTCAAATAGACTTATTTTTTTGTCAACTTTCACAATTCATTTTTTACCATAAAACTAGGATATAAGTTATAATATCATTATGTAATATATTATTAAATTCCTTGCAACATGCATTTTCAAAAGATTATTTTTTTTATACACAGTTAGTATATGGAACTAAAATTATTGGTGGTCAAATATGTCTTGAGAAAGTAGACAAAAAAATTGTGGATCGCTATATCACGCACTGTATTTTACTTGATTACGTCACGTATTTAAACTATTTAGCATACAATATGCATTTTTAATTTAATTTAAATAATTAAAATATGTTTACATTAATATTAAATAAAATTTATTATTTACCACCACCGCCGTCCGCCGTGCACAGTCACCGCCACCATCCGACGTGCACCACTGCCGCCATACGCCATGCACCGCCACCGTCGTACGTCGTGCACTGCTGCCGCCATCCGTCGTGCATCGTAGCCACCGTCTGCCGTGCACCATCGCCGCCGACCACTCGTTTCCCTTCTCCGTCGCTTATTTTCCTTCTCCGTTGAACCGCCGCCGCTCGTTTCCATTCTCCTCCTCTCTCCGGCATTCGTCTCCGATCTCCTTCTCTGTCGGCCGTTCTCCCCAGGGGCGGAACTAGGGAGGCGAAGGGATGCTAGCGCCACCCCTAGGATCCGGCGGTCCGCCACCAAATTTCGCCCCCTTGAGCCCTTGCAGCGCCCGACGTCCAGTTGAAGAAGATGACCGCGTGTTTCTTTTTTTTCTAACTAAACAAAACGACGTCGTTTTTGCTTAAGTGAAACGACGTTGTTTTGTTAATGTAAAGCCAAAAAAAGAAAATGAGGCCGATTGGGCTGAAACCCAATTGGCCCAAAAAATAATAATTAAAACCTACGAATTATGAAGAAAATTGCAGACTTCCTCTTGTCTTCCTCTCACTTCCGCCACAGCGACTGTCGTTCATCCGCTACATCGGTTTCTTGCACCACCGTCCGTCCTCAACCAACGACCGTGTCTGATCTAAACCAAGGGCAAGGTATCAGGTATGCGAGGAGAGGATACAACTTACAAGTAGCCAATATTTTTTTGTGTAACTTGTGTTGAATTGAATTTCTTATTTGTGTGAAATTGTGAAATTGTGAATACTGAATAACATATACATATTTAGTGGCTGTGTTGAAATTGAAAAGTGTGCTAAATATGGATATGGATGATTTGACATATTTAATTTGACATATTTTTTTACAGATTGTGAATACTGAATAGCATATACATATTTAATTTGACATATTTTTCTTATTTTATGTCAAATAGGATATGGATAAATTCTTAATTCAAAGTAGTGGATCATCTATTTTTAAGAGACCGGGTGAACCAAATGATGAAAAGATTGGTGAAGAGGGTAGTAGTCAAAAGCATTCTCGTGTTGAGTTCAATTCAGATGATGTTATAAATGATCCCAGGAAACGTGAACCTATTACGGATTTTGATGTTTCTATTAGAGATCAAGTGATGAGAGAATATGTGTTAAGAGGTCCTTGCCAACTTAAAGGTCATTCTTTTCCAAAGACAAAGCAGGGAAATGACTATAGATATTTTCAACCTTCTTGGTTTAAAATTTGTGATTGGTTGGAGTATAGCGCATCAAAGGATGCAACATTTTACTTTTGTTGCTATCACTTTAGGTATTCACATAAGGGATGTCGAGATGGAGAGGATGCATTTACTGTGAGTGTGGTTAACAATTGGAAGAAAGCTCTTAATATCATTAAGAAACATGGTGGCATAGCGGATAGTGCTTATGATGATGCAGCTCAACAATTTCATGCATTTAAGTGTCAAAGACAGAGTATCCTTCATTCTTATCAGGCACATGGGCTTGAATCGGAGATTGCATATCACACGCATTTGACAGCCGCTTTGGATGTGACACGGTTCTTGCTAAATCAAGTTATGGTTTTTCATTGCCATGATGAAGGGCTGGATTCTCTTAATAAGGGAAATTACCTCAAAATTATTGACTGGCATTGCAAGCGAAATGATGTTGCTGCTAAGACAATGAAAGAAAATGACACTGGAAATTGCAAGCTCACATCTCCCAAAGTACAGAAGGAACTGTCAAGTGCTTGTGCTAGTGAGGTAACAAAAGTTATTGTTAATGAAATTGGAGATAGTTATTTTTCTCTATTGGGTGATGAGGCTAGAGATGTATTAATAAAAGAGAAAATGGGGATTGTTTTAAGATATGTCAACAAACAAGGATGCGTTCTTGAACGTTTTCTTAGTGTTGTGTGTGTAATACTTCGGCTATTAGTTTGAAGAGTGCTATTGATGAATTGTTTGCAAAGCATAAATTATCAATGTCAAAGTTGAGAGGTCAGGGATATGATGGAGTCCCAAATATGCGAGGAGAGTATAATGGACTGAAAGCTTTGATATTGAAAGAAAACTCATCTGCAAGGTATGTCCATTGTTTGTCTCACCAGTTTCAATTGGTTGTTCTTGTTATTACTGATGATAATCGAGTTGTGTGTCATTTTTTTGTTTATCTTTGTATGATTGTAAATTTAGATGGAGCTTCATCTAGAAGGAAAGACCAGCTTCTTGATTTAGAACAGGCTAGAATTGTAGAGGGATTGGAGAATGGAGATATTGTGAGTGGAAGAGGCAAAAATCAAGAGACTAGTTTGAGAAGGCCGGGGGATACTCGTTGGGGGTCACATTACACTACTATTATTCGTTTCATTACTATATGGGAATCTGTTTTGCAATTGATTGAAAACGTCCACGATGATGGTGATGCAAATCAGAGAGAATTTTCAACGAGTGGTTTGCTTGAGCAAATGGGGAGTTGTGAATTTGTTTTTGTGATGCTTTTGATGAATCTTTTGTTGGGAGTTGTAGATGCCTTGTTCCTTGCTTTGCAACAAAAGAATCAAAATATTGTGTTGGCTGTGAGTTTGATGAATACAATGGAGTTTGAGTTGCAACAATACAGAGAGAATGGTTGGGATGAGTTGTTAAATGAAGTCAATGCATTTTGTGTTAACCATGACATCTCGGTAGTTAATATGGAAGATGAACGGAGATTTCATGGTCGTAGGAAACGACTTACGCAAATGCAGACCCATGGTGATTTCTTTCGTGTTGATACTTTTCTTCAGGTATTACTTTTATAATTTACATACCATATTTGATTTGATTTGATTTGATTTGTAATTTTTTTCATTGCTACACGCTAACCTTTTATTATTTGAATACTAGGTTGTTGATAGGATGATTCATGAAATGAGTAATCGGTTTTTGGAAGCAAATACAGAGTTGCTCACTTGTATGTCTTGCCTTAATCCAAGAGATTCATTTTCAAAGTTTGATATTGGTAAGTTAGTTCGTCTTGCTGAACTATATCCAAGTGACTTCTCTGTAGAAGATCGTTCCCGCCTTTATCAACAACTTAGTACTTTCATTCATAATGTACAACTTGATCATAAGTTTTTAGCTATTGAGGACTTTGGAAGTCTTGCTCAAAAGATGGCTCAAACAACTAGGCATACAACTTTTCTACTGGTACATCGTCTTATTGAGTTAACCTTAGTTCTACCAGTTGCAACTGCTTCTGTTGAACGAGTTTTTTCAGCCATGAAGAGAATCAAGACTGATTTACGCAACGAATGAGAGATGAATGATGTTATGACTGTGCATATTGAGAATGTGATTTTTGTTGGGATCGTTAATGAACCAATTTTGCAACATTATCAGCATATGCAACATCGTAGGATACAGTTGTCTCATGTGGTTAGTGGTTCTAGTTCTAGCAACCCAAGTATTGGAAAGTAGTTTTTTATGCAGTGATTTGTCGTAGTTGTAAAAATCTAATTATTATGTAAGCGTTGTTTGTTAAAATACTGTTGTATTTAGCCTTGTAAAAAAATTACCTATTTTTAGCCCCCCTTTACATAACGTCCTGGTTCCGCCACTGCCTCTCCCCGCTTCTCCGTTGCTCATTTCATCTTCTCCGGAAAAAGTTTGTCTACTCCGGCGATAAGCGGCGACTGACCCGTTCTCTTTTCCTCACCCTGGCCCGGTTCTCTTCTCCCTGTTCTCCTTTCCTCGCTCTCCTTCTCCTATCCGGCTTCTCCTTTGCCCGGTTCTCCTTCGCCCAGTTCTCCTTTGCTCGGTTCTCCCGCCCAGGTTCTCCTGCTCGGTTCACCCGCCCTGGTTCTCCTTCGTCTCTTCGGTTCTCATTCTCGTATCCCTGCCCCCGTTCTCGTCGGACCAGAGTTTCTCGGACTAGGTTTTGCTCGGTGGGGGACGAAGGTGGAGCATTGAATGTGGGTGGCTGGGGACGACGGTGGGGAAAGCTGGGGACAGATGGTTGGGGACGGCGGCGGAGAAGGCTGGGGACGGTGGAGAAGGTTGGGGACGGCGGTTGCAGGGTACAGTGGTCGTGGCAGTGGTGCAAGCGCCTGCGGTGGTGGTGCAAGCGCCTGCGGTGGTGGCGCCGGTAAAACCATTGTTTTTGTTTTTTTTTTTTTAAAATTTTTTTGAAAAATTAAAATTTGTATTATACACATATATACGTATTAGGGTATAACCTAGTAAAATACAGGGCATGATATAGCAACACTCAAAACAATAGACCAATTTTACTAGGATGGAGGAGTATGAAAGATTGATGTTGTGCTTCGTGTCTATCCTTATGTATGGGATCCCCAGCTTTCCAACTGCCTTATTTTCAGGACTCTATTTGGCGAATGAAACTCCAACTCAATCTCATGGAAACAGAAGAATACAGTTAAACGACTTATATGCATATACGAAGTTATTGGTGGTCCAACATTACTCGAAAAGATTAATAAAAAAGTATACAGATTCAACTAGGCAGATTGAGTACTCCCTTCATCCCAATTCAAGATTCACCTTTTGACTTTTAACGATTAGCTAGAAAAATATTTGATCCTTAATATATTTCATTAAGGGTGATTCAAAGTTGTGAAAATTTAATATTTTAAAATATATGTTGTAACGAATCTAACAAGGTATGACACACTAGTATTTATACTTATATACCAATTCAATCAATTTTAGGGTTAAAGTAAGAAAGTTTTAACTAAGTAAATAGTTAAATTGCAGCTTGAATTGGGATAGAGGGCGTACAAGATTTGAAAACTATCTGCTACCCATCCACCCAGGGTATTAGAAAATAACTGAAAATAGCCAATCCTTTTAAGGGGGTATACATATGATTAAGTTGGTCTGCCCTCAGCCTGACGTTGTCTGCATACAATTCTGGATAGTCAATAATATAACTCATATCCAGCCATTGTGTTAGTCTAATCAGAAGGTGTTGTCTATACACTTGAATCTAGATAAAATTGTAACAGTATTGATCAGTACAAAGGTTTGGGAAAAAAGTTAGAGTAGGAAAGAAGACTTGAGCAATTCCGGGAGTTCAGCACATATACTGATGTACAAGAACTCATGATCTTTCACTTTCCAACTAACTTTCTCCTCGTCGCAGATGCTCTTCTCGGATATTCATACATGGCTGACGGCACCGCTTGCCAATTCATTGTATGAGGTTCAACTTCCCTTACTCTTCGTGTCGTCCACAACATTTTTGGGCGCCAAACCCATGTCCTTCATTTGTTGTTCTACTGAAACCAGACCAGTCTGGCCAAGAAAGCTACAGTGCAAAGAAGTATGAGAACAATTAGCTTCATTTTGTTTCGTGTATGAGTTCATATATTCATGTAGCAACATTCGCACGAGGTGGTTGAAAACCAGAATACTAAGCCCATACAAGCTTTTAATAGTAAAGTGCTAATAATTTACTATATCTGTAGATTTTAGTACTCTAGACAAACTACTCGGAAAACAAACCCGAAAATATAAGCATGTAGTTTGGAGTACTCAAAGTACTCTACTAGTAACAAGCAAAAGCTGAAACACTGCCTCAAGTGTATAATTCTATGAACTAAGAACCATTTATAAGTAGCGAATTAAGTGCATCATCATTTTCATCCATCTCATGAATGATTTTCATCAATTGCTAGAATCCAAGGGCTTTCAGAAGTATAAAACAGACCATGAACCATCTTCCCAAAACAAAAATGCTTTCTCCAGAAAACGTAATATTTTCCAGCCTCCCAGGCAGTTCCCAGTTGATGAATTTGGATCACACGTAATAAACAATAAGAGGAGAAGACACCATTAAGATAGCATTGCTTCACAACTCACAAGTACCTCTTGAATGACAGTCTGTGGGTTGTCATGATTTTAGACAACAAAAAAGATGTTTCATCCCTAAACCTAGTATTCCTAGCTGCATAGATTACAAATTTTATTCTTCGTAACACCTCAGCTTTGATGTTTATGAAGAACTACGAAACAACAATAAAACATGCTCATCCCATCACAACTCAAGCAGAAAACACCATAAGTGCCATAAAAGTTGTTAACAGCAAAACGCTCCATGATATATGTGAAAACCATCTCAAATCGCCTATAGAGGCTTAAAAGACATGCCATACAACATTTTCCCCAAAATAAAACCTTTCTGAATAGGCCATTAGGAACTTTTCATTTAATATGGCTTGCCATTTATATTCAATCACCATAACGTGATAGTCGAAAACCATATTGCAAGCCAACTAATGCAAAAAGTAGCAGCTTTCCTTCACTAATGAGAAAGCACTACGACACCTAAGAACCTACTCGCCTTTTCAATCCACCTAGTCAATGCCCCAGGTTAGTACTCTAAAATAAGAGGGATGAAAATAAACATTCTGTAAAGACGTTAAAAACCATACAATGATTCTTGGCTAAAAGAAGTCATACAATTCTACAAGAATGTAAATATCCACACATAAAAGTTTCATGATAGGAAGAACATAACATACACACAAGCACAAAAAATTCCCCTCACAAACAAACAAATGCTGCATTACGGACCGAAACTAATCAAATTGCAATCAAGATCCAATCTTTGACGCAATCAAACAACAATTAGTCAAAACCAACTACAACATCAGTCATAATTACAGAAAAGAAGGGAGTTTCAGGTATGAAATTATGTACTTACTCAGTTAGAAGAACGAAAAGGGTGCCGCTAATTAGAACAAGAACAACTACATGGAGCGTCAGCATAACGTCACTGGAGGTGAAAGCTAAGGCCATCAAAGCAGCAAGGCTGAAACCCAGCATCACAAACGCTATCTTTACCGTGTTCCATGTCGGAGCCTAAACACAACCAAAATCAAAACCAATATCAAAACATAGACACCCAAAAGAAGAAGGAAAAAACACACAGAGAGAGTTAAGGGACGGTGTACGGACATTCACCCCGGGAGCTAAGGCTCCGATTAGTACTGCTTCTGCAGATGATAAATCTTCTTTTCCAGAACTCCCTGATCCCATTAATGCCGACGATTTTAAACTACCGATTCTACAATCAAGACTTTCTGGCTTCACTGGGTTCCTCCTGATGTTTAGTTTCTAATCTCCCCCTTCACGATTAAATTTATTGTACCAGAGTAATATAATTACCATTGTTAGTATAAAGGCAAAGTCTTGGCAAAGACGGTCTTTCCATAGACTTATGGAAAGGCGGGGTTTAATTCGAATAATAAAAGGTAAAAGGTCTTTGTTGCAACATTAAAAATTTAGTATACAACATGTAGTAGTTATAAAATTTATAACCCGGTTCATGCAACTCAAAAATTTTATCTTGATTTCTTCTAATTTACACTTTAAACCTTGGTCTTTCAAGAGACGTACTCTAGTATGAATCGCTATATTATGCCATGTATTTATATTATTTAATATATAATATGTATTTTTATATTTATTTAATTAATATTAAATAAATTTTATTATTTATTTTAACAGCCGCCGCCGCCACCGCCGCCGCCGTGTGCCACCACCTTCTTCTCTTCTTCTTCGTCTTCTCCGGCAGTCTCCGCCGTGCACCACCACCTCCTCCTCTTCTCTTCTTCTTCGGCTCCTCGTCTTCATCTTCTTCTTCGGCTCCTCTTCTTCATCTTCTTCTTCGGCTCTTCTTCTTCTTCGGCTCCTCCTCTTCTTCGGCTCCTCCTCTTCTTCTTCTTTGGCTCCTCCTCTTCTTCTTCTCTATTTCTCTCTTCTTCTTCTTCTCCGACGACTCCTTCTCTGACGACTCCTTCTTCTTCTCCTCTCCCCACACTCCTTCTCCTTCTCCTCCTGGTTCTCCTCTCCACGCTCTCCTTCTCCTTCCCCGCTCTCTTTCTCCTTCCCCGCTCTCTTTCTCCTTCTCCGCTCTCTTTCTCCTTCTCCTTCTCCTTCTCCTTCTCCTCCCGTTCTCACCCGGTTCTCTGCCCCAATTCTCAGCCCCGCTTCTCCTCCTGACCCAGTTCTTCTCCGCCCCGGTTCTCCTCCGCTCTCCGCCACTTCCTGCTTCTCTGCCGCCGCTTCTCCGCCGCTTCATAGTCCTTTCTCCTCTCCCGCTTCTCCGTCGTTCTCCTCCCAGGCTAGGTTTTGCTCAATGGGGGCGAAGGAGAAGGAGGACGGCGGACTAGGGTTTCGCTCGACAGGGACGAAGGAGAAGGAGGGATGGCGGGGCTAGGGTTTTGCTCGACCGGGCGAAGGAAAAGGAGGGACAGCGGCTGGGCTAGGGTTTTGCTGAGGATGGGGACGGCGGTTAGGGACGGCGGCGGGGCTAGGGTTTTGCTGGGGATGAGGAACATCGGCGGGAAGAGCTGGGGAAGATAAGGCACGGCGGGTGGAGCTGAGGAAGAATGAGGGACGGTGGTGGCGCACGGTGGTGGTGGTGGTGGCGCAAATAAGGAGGCACGGTGGTGGCAGTGGCGCAAATAAGGAGCCATGGTGGTGGCGCACGGTAGCGGCGGCGGCGGAGGTGGCCTCAAATTGTTTTTTTTTGTTTTTGATTTTTTTTATTTTGAAATTTGAAAATTAGTATTATCATGTATATACGTATTATGATGTAAGCTAGTAAAATACAATGCGTGATATAGCAATACCCTTGTTATTTAAATACAAAGATGAGCGACCAATATGATTAGAAAATTTAACTTAAATTTAAATTAGAACCAGTCCGGACCCTACTAGGGATCTCTTTGGCCGAGCTTATAAGTTGTTCTACTTATAAGCAAAGCTTTTTTTAGTGTTTAGTAAAGAGCTAAAAATCAAATTATTTTAAAAACAGAAGTTATTTTTGGGGAAAAGGAAAAGGCTGATCTCCCAAACTTACAAAATAAGTCAGTTTTGCTTCTAAGCAAACATCACCAAACACAACCTAGAAATAGGCATGGATTGGATCTAATAAGATCTAGATTGGATTCTAAAACATATACTCGTGCTCATCCAAATTTATAGAGTCTGAAAATTTTAAGGATGAGACCATCAACCTCTATCCAAATTTCATTTTCCAAATCCACTCTTCGTATGGAGCAAATTACAACTTTAACGAGGATAAAGTTGTTGGCTTATTTGTGATTGTAGGTATTACAATATCACAAGATCATATCACAGGAAACAATTAGTCTGTTGGCACTTTTTAGTTTCCTGTGCAACAAATTTAAAATAATGGAATCATTGTGATTAGTGAATATCGTAATGATAGATCTCTGAATTGTGATATGGAGAAGGAAGTAAGAAAGCTAATTGGATTTGTTTGCTACGTTGCAATATTCATTCAAGAGATGTGGGAGGCGCACTTTGTGTGAGTCATGTGTAGGCCTGTCAAATGGGTTAATTGGATCAATCCATTATTCAAACACAATTAATCCATTATCCAATGGATCTTTATCCAATTAACTCATTTATTAATGAGTCACAATGGGTTGGATCATAAATGGATTGGATCATTAAATGGATAAACCAATTGGGTAACTCATGAGATAACTCATATGACCCAATGAGTTAAAATATATTATTCAATAAGTCATTATCCAATAAGTCATTATGTAACTAACACAATAAGTTATTATTCAATATTTTCTTCTGATTTGGGTTACAAGTTGTCATTATCCAATATGATCATGAATTAAATGCTCATTAGTTTTTGGGATTTGGCGGGATGAGAATAATTATGTTAATGAGAAATTTTGATCTCAGTGGGTCCCATATTATGTTAATTCAATAGGAACCTAACAAATACCCAATAAATATCCAAAATTACCCAATTAAATGCATGTGTAATATTTAACATAAATATTCACTATAATTCACAAATTATTCGAGTTCAATCTCGTGCAATATTCGAGTTCGTACACTATTCGAGCTTGTACAGTATTCGAATTCAATCCAGTACAGTATTCGAGTTGGTACAAAATTCGCACTCAATCTCGTACAGTATTCAAGTTCGTACAATACTCAAGTTCAATCTCGTACAGTATTCGAGCTCGTACAGTATTCGAATTCAATCTCGTACAGTATTCGAGCTCATACAGTATTCGAATTCAATCTCGTACAGTATTCAAGTTCGTACAAAATTCGCACACAATCTCGTACAATATTCGAGTTCGTACAATATTCGAGTTCAATCCCGTACAGTATTCAAGCTCATACAGTATTCGAGCTCAGTCTCGTACAGTATTCAAGCTCATACAGTATTCAAGCTCAATCTCGTACAGTATTCGAGTTCGTACAATATTCGAGTTCAATCTCGTACAGTATTCGAGTTCGTACAGTATTCTATCTCAATCTCGTATAGTATTTGAGTTCAATCTCGTACAGTATTCAAGCTCAATCTCGTACAGTATTCAAGTTCAATCTCGTACAGTATTCGAGCTCAATCTCGTACAGTATTCGAGCTCAATCTCGTACAGTATTCGAGCTCAATCTCGTACAGTATTCGAGCTCAATCTCGTACAGTATTTGAGCTCAAGATCGATCCCAACTAATATTGTTCGTTAATTTCTTCGAGTTTATAAAGTCAACATATTATATATTTTTTAGTTTTATTAAATATAATATAATATAATGTACATAATATTATATTACATAATATAATAAATGATTATATATTAGGTAAAAATTAAATCATTCGTAATCAAACTTATGAAAAATTAGTTATCTTGTAATATGAAACTATCCACGGGTCACCCATTATCCAACCTAACTCAACCCACCCAAAATTATCCAACGGATAACCCATTATCCAACCCAACTAAACCCAATAACTACAACCCAATTATATCTATTAACACAAAGGGTTATTATCCAATAAGTCTTATCCAATAAGTGAAAGTATATGGATAACGTTTATCCAACGGGTGACCCGATCCGTTTGACGGGCTTAGTCATGTGGGAGTTCCACCCCACATTTGTATGAAACACAGGGAAGCATCACCCCCTTTGTGTGAGGCAACTTAAACTTGAATAATGTGTGGAAGACTCCAAAAAAAAATCAAGTGATGTCCTTCAAGTATATTATAAGTTTGAACTATAAATACTACTTATTGCTTTATTTGTTTTTATTTCATGTTAGTACTTACTAACATCCCTTTTTCACATGGATATCTTTCGAAATTTATACTCCATCCGATTTTTTAACATTTCCTCCGTTTGACCATAAAAAAATTAAGGTATTTTTCAACATTAATAACTTTAATTGCATACAATAACGAGCGTCATGTGATATATCTTTAGATTTTCCGTAACATATAATTCTGAAAAGTAAAATTTCATAATCCGTTATTATATGAAATTAAAATTATCATTGATCAAACATTCCTTGAATTTTTTTTTAGAAAGGGGGGAGTCCTTATTAAGAAACCATAAAGAGTAAGCAACTATTAGTACAAAAAGAATCATACACTTGTTACGCCCTTTAGTCCCTTATTTTATGGCCTACTTTGACCGCAATTTTTTTCATGAGATATTTGATCATCAATAACTTTTGTTATATACAATAACGGGGATCATGTGAGATATCTTTAGATTGTCCGTAACACACAATTTTTAAAATATAAAAATTTGTAGTTTATTATTGTATACAACCAAAGTTATCAGTGGTCACATATGTCATAAAAAATCCATAAAACAAATATGGATATAAATAGAGGACGAATGGGAGTACTTGTCAAACTCACAGGAATAGCTCTCATTTTATAGTATATTGTACAGGGATAAAAATTTACATCACTACAACTACGTGTGTTAATCTTGGCCTTGGCCCTTAAATGAGAAATCAATCAAACATAATGTGTATACACGAACATATTCAGTTCCCCAGAAAAGTTGAACCTCTTAGAGCATGCGGGACTCACCAACATTCCTACTATTTTAATTTTTAAATAATATAATTGCTCTTTCTCTTTAACTAAATTCATCAAAATTCTTCTCTCCAATTTAACTCAACAATCATAACTCTATTCCACATTATTAAATATGACCCATGGCACAATACCATTGTAGCCAAAACATAAAATTTATCTCATTAAAATCTCCCACAAATCAAATAGGACCCACCCTATGTAATAAAGTAGGAGAGTTTTGGAGAGTGCAAATTGAGGCTCCCTCCTCTTGAGTGTGACTCATTTCTCTCACCCTCAGTCACTAAAATCCCCCATTATAGCTCCCACTCCCCAAACTCGTCTCTCCCACTCCCCAAACTCGTCTCTCCCACTCCCCAAGGCTCCCCCATTGTGTATGCTCTTAGTTGTGGTGAATGCAGTTGCCATTCTTTCTCCTTGAGAAATTGAAGGAGTGGTTGTTGCTCGGGTTGTTGCTCGTCCATGTCACAAACAAGAGAAGAGCCTGGATGATGCAACTGAGGGCTCTCCATGTACAAAGCTGAACCATAACCAAAAGGGTTATTACACACTACTAATGCAATCATGTCTCGTTTTTATTTGACGTGACAATTCAATGAACTCTATACTATAAAATTATTGAGGTTTACATATTTCATGTGATGGTGGTGTGGATGAATAATTTATTTTTCTCGATTTTATTTCATGTGACAACTCAATGCGATCTTTTTAAAAGAAATTATTGGGGTTTGAGGTAAAATTCTATATCCATGGCTACAGTGTATGGCCATGGATACAATTGTGCATGACGCATTATCAAAATGCGTCCTCTATATATTTCTTTTTTTTTTTGCCTGAGGACGCATTTGTCAAATGTGTCCTCAATGCATTTAAATTCTTTTCCCCCCTGACAAGAAGAGGACGCATTTTCAGAATGTGTCCTCAATTTAATTTCATTTTTGTCAAATCAACGTCGGATGAGGATGCATTGTGCTAATGCGTCCTCACTGAAAAGTTTGGTCCAGCCTCAATAATTGACTTGGCATGAGGACGCATTGTCCTCATGCGTCCTCATTGGCAAGAGATGCATGCGCCTGATTACCCATTGCATGCATGATTTGACAATTGCATGGGCATGATTTACCCTTTGCAAATATGGATTTGACAATTGCATGCGGCCATTGCATGTGAATCAAATAACAATTGCATGCATTCTTTTCTTGGTCAAATATTGCATGCGTCCATATTTAAGGCAGGGCAATGATTTGACCACTGCATGCATTATTACCATTGCATGCGAGTATTTGGCAAACATCTGTGCGAATATTTGGCAAACAACTGTGGAACCCTTGCTTTAATGTTTCTATATAATGCTCTTCATTCATTTCTCATTCAGCTATTTACTTATCAATTTCATCCTTCTTCATATGCAATTCAAACTCTTTTTTTCATTTGCAATTGAAACCATTTTCTTCAACTGCCGTCCAAACCTGTTTCGGCCTCTTGCTCCGTCATTGGTCGAGTTTCGTCGCCGTCCTTCGTTTCCAAAGTTGTCAGGTAATTGTTCTAGCTTTCCTATTGTTGTTTGCTTGTATGTTTTTTTATTTATCGTATTTGTTTTCGAACTTCGCAGCCCGAGCATCGATCCGCCGTTGACCACCGTTGATCGCCGTTGATCGCCGGTGACCGCCATTAACCGCTGTTGTCCCCTTTGCGAATTTTTGTTATCTTGTAAAGGTATGTAAAAAATTCATTATCATACGAATGTGTTTATTGATTATGTGCGATTTGGTGTCCTATTTTTTTCGATCGAATTAGGCGTGAAATTATTATTTATGAAGTACTTGTAAAGTTCTTGTTGATGATAATGTTTTTAAAGATTGTACGTTGTTTGAGTGATTATGTATCTTGATTATGCTAAATTGTTGAAAGAGAGTGAGTATGCGTTTATTAATTATGTGTGATTTGTTTACTACTGTTAGCATTAAAGTTGTAGTAATAGTTTAATTAGTGTGGTACTATTGTTTGGAAAATGAAAAAAGCTTAAAAGTGTACTGTCGTTATGAATATCGAGTTACATGTTATTTATTTGTATAATGCAGTAGTTCGATGGTTTTGCTTGTGTACCTGTATAGAGGGGGTCAAATTAAGTTTGACCCCACTGTGGGTGTGTATTATGACCCTCTTATACCGGAGTGGAACGTGACTTTGGAAGGGAGGTTTAGCCACTCGGAGCTAGTTAATTTAATTTTTACAAGGCTTGGTATTGCGAGTGGGGGTTTCAGTTGAAATTATATTACCGTTGCCCGGAGCTGATTGGTTCAGCCATATACTATCGGTGTTACAATGTGGTGGATGACGAGTCAACCGCGACATTCTTCAACATTGTTGAGCGAATGTCCTTGTCTTTAGCAGAGTTGTACATCGTTCTGGATAATGTGAGAAGCACTACTGACCGTGCGGGTGATATTAGTTCGGGCACTTTCGTGTCATTGTTGAGGAACATGCATAACTATACACCTTTGCCAACCTTACCATCCCTTGTTGATTGCCAAGGTTTTGTCGATGGTGAGTCCAGCCAACCCAATGCGTATGTTCACGTCGATTGCGCCCAGCTGTCCACAAGTGGTGGTATATACGGTTGCCATCAAGTAAACCTGATTGAGTTCGATGATGATTACGTGGGTGAAATTGGCGAGTATGTTGTCGGTCATGTTGGGAGCGATGAGGATGGTGATGAAGGGGAACTTGGACAAGGCAGTGAAGATGATCATTCCTTGTCAACTGATTCGAATCCAGGGGACGAAGATAAAGAAGTGGTGTGCATGAACATTGTACCCCCGTCGTTTCGTAATTTGGCAAATCCTGAAACGGTGGGCTACTTTAGGGATTATGGGGGCCCTGATGAGGATGGCTATGGCCCGAAAAATTGTGGAGATGAGTTTAGTCGTTATGTTCAAGCGACTGGCGAATTGGATGTCGGTATGCGATTCCGGACGAAGCTGGAATTGGTAGAAGCTATTTCGAGGTGGAGTTCGATGATGAATAGGGAACACAGAGTCGTGGAGAGCCGGTCACACACATGGTATGCGAAATGTGAGGATGTGGTTGAAGGAACCGGAATTGTCAATGGGTTGCTAGAGCCAGCAAAAAGGCTTTGCATGGCATGTGGGAGATCACCAAATGGGCAAGCAGTCATTCTTGTGTTGGGGTTGGGCGATCGACGGGTAACACTAACCTGACATCGTTGATGATCGCTCGTGCAATTCGCCACCACATTGACGTTAACCCTTCTTACACTGTGAAAGATGTACAAGCACATGTGAAGACGAATTTTGATGTGACCCTTTCCTGTAAAAAGGCGTGGTATGCTCGACAGAAGGCTATTGATTTGGTGTTCGGAACTTGGGAGGAATCCTTCGAACAGTTGCCCACATATATGGATGAGCTAGTCAGGGCAAATCCGAGCACCATTGTTGAGTGGGCAAATGTACCCGATAGAATACATGGGCGTGGTTGCTGGAAATTCAAGTTCATTTTCTGGGCATTTGGTCAGGCTATCGATGCATTTCGCCATTGCAGGACGGTGATTAGCATGGATGGCACTCATTTGAGAGGTGCATACAAGGCCACAATGCTAGTTGCCGTGACACATGACTCAAATGACTACATACTCCCAATTGCTTATGCATTGTTGACGGTGAAACCAATGAGAGTTGGGACTAGTTCATGCAGAGACTACGTATCCACGTGGTAGGTGGTGATAATAGGCCAATCTGTATTATATCTGATCGCCATGATGGAATTTTAAATGCAATGAGACAGACAGATGAATGGAGGGAGCCAGCTGGATACCACCGGTTTTGTTTGCGTCATTTTCAATCAAGCTTCCTTAGTGCTGATAGTGGGAAGTTCAGGAATGCGCCTCTGAAGACTCTAGTTTGGAAGCTTGGTGCTGCCAGACGAGAGAGCATGTGGAGGGGGTACAAGGAGGAGTTGGAGAGCATCGAACCGTCTGCCTGGGAATGGTTGGTAAAACATGATACCAGTAAGTGGTGCCTTGCTTTTGATGAGGGTGATCGACGTTGGGGAATTCTAACAACCAATTTGTCAGAGAGCTTCAACAACTGTTTAAGGCGCGCACGACATCTCCCTATAACTGCGTGTGTCAAAGCAACCTTCGAACGAACAGTTGAAATGTTTGCTCAAAGGGCAACGGATGCCACGAACTGGAGGTACTTTCTAACAACATTACAGTTCTTCATGGATTGTTGTCCTACTTTCTTGACTCTGAAATGATGTTCAAATATTTAGGTCTGTGTTCCCTTCTAGGATTTGGAAAAAATTTCAGAAGCAAGACACGTTGGCACAGGGACATATTGTCACTGTTTTTGGGATTGCATCACAGACTTATAGGGTTGTGATAAGGACCATTGATGGAAGCATCGGTGAGAGCCAGTACACGGTCAAATACCGGAGAAAGTTGTGTACTTGTCGTGAATGGCAAATTTTTCTCTTCCCATGTTCACATGCGTTAGCTGTCTGTAGGAATAGGCGTGACGACCCAGCTACTCTATGTGACAAGGTATATCATACGTCTACCTACTTGCAGCAATATAGTCATGGTTTCATGCCCTTACGAGATCCATCACTGTGGCAATGTGCTAGTTGGAGGCTGAGTCCCAATATTGAAAAGTTCCGCAACAGGCGGCGTGGGCAGTATGCAGAGAGAAGGAGAAAGAATCAAATGGATGAGAGGGTGCCGGGTGATTCCAGAGGCCGCCGTAGGAGAGGGCGCGACTAGTGTCAGATGTTTGCTACAGTATTTGTTACTTTGTGTTTGGGTATTTGTGTGTTTTAGGCGCATTTGAATATTTACGATTATGTGTACTTGTCTAAATTGAAGCTACTGCAAACTTTGGTTTGAATATTAGTGGACCTGTAATTTTGTCACTTATTTGGAGAGCTTGATTATGCTTATTTGCCAGGTGATTCTGATTATCAGCAGGTATACACCATGTATCATCCGGGTCCGATTGACGACACATCACTGTACCTGCACCAGGAGCACCGTGCACGTGCTCTATACAATGGTCAATTAGAGGATCAGGCACTGCAGGTGAGGCGGTGCGATGGGGCTTGTTGGACTGCTCAAATCCCTGATCCAGTCATGCGCTACGTGCGTGAGGCTGGATTTCAAGGACTGTTGGATTCTGCTCTGATTTGGGAATGATCATTCTTTGGTCACAGCCTTAGTGGAGTGTTGGAGACCTGAGACTCACACGTTTCACCTACCAATTGGGGAGGCTACGATAACTTTGCAGGATGTGGGCATGTTATGGGGTCTACCGATTGATGGCATGCCGCTTACTGGAGTGGACACTAGCCGATGCATGGAGGACTGGCAGACAATATGCGGAGACTACCTAGGGGCTACACCGAACTCGAGCGTTATCAGAGGAGGTCGCATAAAGGCCAGCTGGTTGGGAGAATTGCTACATAGTCCATTCCCTGTTGATGCTACTGAGGTAGATTGTCAACATCGGGCTAGGGTTTTCATTCTACTGCTGGTTGGTGGAATGCTATTGTCAGACACATCCGGACACCTTATCCCTTTGCTGTATTTATCTCCATTGATGGAACTCGGTGCATCACATCAATATAGTTGGGGTAGTGCCATTTTGGCACACTTGTACAGGTGTTTATGTGACGCTGCCATCCCACAAGTGAAATCCATATCTAGACTGCTAGTCTTGCTACAGGTAACATTGTCGGTTAATATTGCCGGGTGTATATACTGTCGATCGTGACCTCATATATTACATTAAATTTTATTTAATTTTTTATCATCTGTGGGCATGGGAGCGAATCCCATGCATCCGTCCGGCCGGACGACTACCGGTGATCGCCACAATGAGTGCTGTTGGTTCCAGGTACGTATTGAATTTGTCGGGAGTTACTATTTTAACTGCAAGGCAATTACTAGGAATGACTTATAGTATTCACTATGTTCCTAACAGGTGGAGAGTGCGACATGATTTATCCCAATCACCTATGCACGTACTTAAAGTGTACCGCGATCAGCTAACATCTCTTCATGATAGACAGGTCTATTGACATTCGAATTTCCTGAACTTGGACTAATGGTTATAAGGGATTCTTAGAGCTAACAACAAGACTTACCTGTCATTGCAGTTTATTTGGCAGCCGTACACAGAGGATGTCGTGCAACAACTCCCACAGTATTGTACAGCTGGTAGCCACAACTGGCTATTGTCTGTTGACCTCATTAGCTGGCATGTCGTAGAGTACCATCACGTACATCGTGTTCTCAGGCAGTTTGGCCTCATCCAGCCAATACCCACCCAGTTGGTCAGTAAGGATGAACAAAAATTGCTTCATACTAGAGACCGTCGCGGGAGGTCAGGATTGGACTGGCGGGTGGAACTGAGAAGATATATCAATGTTTGGGAACATCAAGGACAACGACATGTTTATGTGCAAGGGCTAGCGGATCCGTACACACCCACTCGAGAATACATGGAATGGTATTTTCGGAGAACAGTGACCCTGGTTGATCAGCCAGGCCGGGCCGAAACAATTGCGGAGGGTTTTCATGGAGATGGGGCTACTCTGGAGTATACAGTATTTCCTTCATGTCCTCTAGTTTTCACAATTAATACTATATGTTTCCTCAACATTATTTAACAACCATATTCACCTCATTGTTGTAGTTGCAAGCAATGTCTCAGATGAGAATCATGTTGGATACAAATTTGGACGACTGTCCCCCATGTATCACAAACATGATCAGGGAGGTACGCGATGTTGCCACCCGTACTCTACAGTATGCATATGAACCCTCCAGACTGCAGTTCCACCAGCCATTTATGCACTGTGACAAACCTCCACCGGGTGTGAGTTACACTAGCATTAGAAGCCACCGTCCAGCTCCACCTGGTCGACAGGGTGGTCGGCAATCGCATGCTCGTTCCCATACAGGTCGCATTGGTTCATCACAAGCTGAAACTTCAGATGCGTGTCCGACAGACGCTGGAGCATCACACGGTGGACCGTCACAGTATGACACTACTGCGGCTGATTTCAATGCACATCTTACACCCCTTCCTAGTCATGCCGGACCGTCACATGGTGGATCCTCACAGTTCGATATGGCTGCAACAGATTTCACGTCATATGTTACCCCCAGTACTAGTCATCAATACATGTCGCATGCTGCTCCATTAGATACTAGTGGTGTTGCACATGTCCAGCAGGGTTCATGGCAGAATACGGAAGATGATATGCAGGAGGATTGTACAGAGGGAGTGCCAGATGACGCCATCCATTTTTCTCCTGAGATTGTCGTCCCAAGACGCACATCCCGCACCATACATCCTCCGCCATGTGGAACAGGTGGAAAGCTTTGCAAAGGCCGTCGTTAGTAGATAACATGATGACATTTAGCACTAATTTATTTACGTTTGACAGGTCTCCTCCACATATTGTACATTTATGTTTAATTATATTCATTCCTACTATATATTACTGAAATTTTTAGAATAACATAAAAATACAAAGAATAACTTACAAATTAGATATTTTACTGCTTATAATTATAATTTATATATTTTTCTAATAAAATGTGGGACTGAAAAAAAAACTGTGTACGGTAATAATATACATGTCAAATTCAATATCCGTTTTTAATAGCACTGATTTAAAACAGGTATAATTCAAACAGTATTTCAAAAAAATGAAAATTAAATACATTTGTTTATTTCAAAAAAATTTCACAAAATCGAGGACGGATTCTACCAATGCACTATATCCACCCAAAAACAAATATAGATAATAATTTACAAATTATATATTTCACTGATTAAAATTACAATTTATATATTTCACTAATAACATGTGGGCCTAAAAAAAATTATGTACAGTACTAATATACATGTAAAATACAATGCCCATTTTTAACAACACTGATTAAAAAAAGGTATACTATTTTGGATTGCGAAATAGGTATATTAACCGGAATGCGAAATGTATTATTTTGTCAAATTCAATACCGGTTTGCAATGCAAAATGGAGATGAATATGTTATTTTTTAACAAATTTAACAATTCGACACAAAAATTCTAAAATAAATTGTTAAATAAATTGTCAAATAAATTGTTAAAATTGTAAAAATATTTTTAAACAAAAATATTTTAAAAATTAAATAAAATCTGAGGATGCATCCATGGAATGCATCCTCTAATTATATTTATTTAAAAAAATATTTAAAAATTGAGGATGCATCACATCTGCCAGACACTTAATTACACATCTATTTCATAAGTGCAAGAAATGTGGCATTTGAAAAAGTTGGGAAATGGGAAAGGAGAAGAAAAAATACCCAGAGACTATAGGAGACAGTAATTGCATCAGAAGAAACAGCACCTCTGCATTCAGACTCACTGCCCAGCGTGGCCTGTTCAGTCTTCTTATAATATATATTTATTTAAATAAATATATAAAAAAATGAGGACGCATTCATGGAATGCGTCCTCTAATTATATTCATTTAAAAAATAATATTAAAAAAAGAGGACGCATTCCATGAATGCATCCTCTAATTGCAATGCCGAAAAAAAAAATAGTGAGGACGCATTTAGCAAATGCGTCCTCCATATTTACGTCCATATATATGGACATGCACAAATGCATCCTCTTTTGTTTGAACATGCATATATGGATCATCATCCCATCTAATGGTGGTCTGCATGAATAATGTTAATTTGACCTATTTTTAGTTGATTTGACCATATCATATGTTCCTTCTCTAAAATAATGGTATCATTTACATCTCATGTGAGCCTTTGATGAATTTATTTTGATGTTTTTTGAATTTCCTTTGTTTCAACTGGTCATTCTTTAATGGTTTCAACCCAAACTGTGTACTGCATATGTTGGTATGCCTTGAATACTGTAATAGCCGCTTCTGCGACCCTGGCCTGGAATACAACTACATCTACAAATATGAACGAAAATAACAAGACACAAGATTTACGTGGTTCACCAATTTGGCTACATCCACGGGAGACGGATTCACTATAATAGGTAGCAGGTTACAGACGCCAAGAAATTGGCCAGATTTCTACCTATCTAAGTGCAGAACAGAATTAATGTTTACAGAGAGAAGAGAGACACTTTATATGCTGTCTCCACTAAACCCTAACAAACTGGGATTGGAACAAAACACAATTCGGCCCAAATCAACATCAGTACAAATTGGAATTGGAATTATATTCTTATCATAATTGTAGATGTAGTTGTATTCCAGGCCAGGGTCGCAGAAGCGGCTATTACAGTATTCAAGGCATACCTACAAATCTCCACCTTGACTTGAATCCTCAAAGTAGAAAACTCCAGATGCACCATTACAGTGCCAGATGAGTAGACTTCGCCCTCCACTCCCGGGACTGCCCATAGAGCACCTAATCAGCTCTGATGTTCAGCAAGTCCAAACAATGTTGAAACTTGCTATGTGGAACAGGTTTGGTGAACATATCAGCGGGGTTGTCAGCAGTTCCCACTTTGTTCACCCTGATTCTCCTCTCACTCCTCAAGAAATGATATCTGACATCAATATGCTTGGTCCTCTCATGATGGACCTGATCCTTGGCTATGCAGATTGCACTCAAACTGTCACAGTATACAGTAGCCTGATCATGATGTAGACCAAGATCACTAACTAGCCCTTTCAGCCATATTCCCTCCTTTGCAGCCTCTGTCAGAGCCATGTACTCTGCTTCCGTAGTAGACAACGTCACTGTAGGTTGCAAAGTCGCCTTCCAACTAACCACAGAACCTCCCAAAGTGAATACATAACCAGTCATCGATCTCCTCGTGTCAACATCACCAGTATAATCAGAATCCGAGTAGCCTGTAACTAAGCACTCGGTATCACCTCCATAAATGAGACCCACATCAGACGTACCTCTAAGATACCTGAAAATCCTCTTCACAGCTTGCCAATGTTCCTTTCCCGGTTGCCCCATGAACCTGCTCACAACACTGACTGCCTGTGCTAAATCTGGCCTCGTGCAAACCATAGCATACATCAAGCTCCCCACCGCGCTGGCATAAGGAACCCGAGACATATACTCCTTCTCCTCGTCTGACTGAGGAGCAAACATAGTGGTGAGATGAATATTTGCAGCACTAGGAGTGTCTATAGGCTTGGCTGTAGACATGCCAAACCTAGCCAACACTTTCTGAATGTAGCCTTTCTGTGACAAGAAAAGCTTCCGGTGACTTCGATCCCTAAGAATCTCCATTCCTAGTATCTTTCGAGCTGCACCCAGATCCTTCATCTCAAACTCAGCACTAAGAAGTCCTTTCAACTTCTGAATCTCGTGCTTACTCTTTGCGGCTACCAGCTTGTCATCTACATAAAGCACCAGATAGATGAACGACCCATCTCTCAACCTGCTGTAGTAGACACAACAGTCATAAGCACACCTCGTATATCCCAGCTGAAGCATGTAACTGTCAAACTTCTTGTACCACTGCCTCGGAGACTGCTTAAGTCCATACAAAGACTTCTTCAACTTGCAAACATACTTTTCCTTGCCAGGAACTTGGAAACCATCTGGCTGAGTCATGTATATCTCTTCCTCCAACTCTCCATGTAGAAAAGCGGCCTTCACATCAAGTTGTTCAAGCTCCAAATCCCGATGTGTCACTATAACTAGCAACACCCTGATGGAAGTGTGTCTGACCACTGGTGAGAAAATCTCATTGTAATCTACTCCCTCTCTCTGACTAAAACCTCTAGCAACAACTCTAGCCTTGTACTTGACTCCCTCTGTAGGTGATATCCCTTCCTTTTTCTTGAAAACCCATTTGCAAGTGATAACCTTTCTCCCTTGAGGCTGTTGAACCAAATCCCATGTCTGATTCTTCTGGAGAGACTCCATCTCGTCTCCCATTGCAGCAAGCCATTTGTCAGCATCAGTACCTGAAACAGCTTCTTTGTAGGTGGATGGCTCATGAGTATCCACCTCCTCAGCAACCTGTAGTGCATAACCCACCATATCCTCAAACCCATATCTCTTGGGCGCCCCAACTCCAACCCTCCTGGGTCGATCCTGAGCTAAACTGCGGACTGTAGCTCCTGATGGTTGAGAATCTGGTGGTGGAGATTTCGGTATCTCAGATTCTGTCTGTGGCTCTTGATTCACCTCAAATTGTTCCAATCTATTTTCACCTTGAGTGACTTCAAGCTCCACCTGTTTATCAACTCCACTAGTTTCTGGCACAACTGTGGGCTTCACCATAGATCTAAGCAAAGAATTTTCATCAAAGACAACGTCCCTGCTCAGAATAACCCTCTTCTCAGATGGAGACCATATCCTGGAGCCTTTAACTCCATCTCCATAACCCACAAAAACACCCTTCTTGGCTCGGGGCTCTAACTTACCATCACTAACATGATAATAAGATGTACAACCAAAAACTTTTAACTTGGAGTAATCAACAACTTTACCTGACCACAACTCCATAGGTATTTTGCACTCTATACCCGTGTGAGGCCCGCGGTTGATCAGGTAACAAGCTGTACTCACCGCCTCTGCTCAGAATCTCGTTTCCAAACCAGCATTAGAGAGCATGCACCTCGCTCTCGCCAGCAATGTCTGATTCATCCGCTCAGCTACGCCATTCTGCTGTGGCGTATTCCTGACTGTATGATGACGAGCAATCCCTTCATCCCTACAAAACTGATCAAACTCAGACGAGCAGAATTCCAGCCCATTATCAGTTCGAAGCCTCTTGATCTTCTTCCCGGTCTGATTCTCCACCAAAGCTTTCCACTCCTTGAACTTCGAGAAAGCTTCACTCTTATGTTTCATCATGATAACCCAAGTCATCCTTGAGTAATCATCAATCAGAGAAACAAAGTACCTGTGACCTCCTAGTGACTCAACTCGGGAAGGTCCCCAACAATCAGAATGGATGTAATCCAATGTGCCCTTTGTTCTATGAATCGCCTTAGGAAACTTGCTGCGGTGATGCTTCCCAAAAACGCAATGCTCACAGAAGTCCAAGCTCTTGATCTTGTGGCCACCAAGAAGATCATACTTCGACAGAATCTGCATCCCTCTTTCACCCATGTGACCAAGCCTCATATGCCACAACTTAGTCATATCATCCTGGTGAACCTCCGAAGATGCAACATTAATAGAATCCATAACCGTGGAACCTTGTAGAAAATACAAGGTACCATGCAGAACACCTTTCAGAACCAGCCTAGAACCTTTGCAGACACACAGAACTCCATCATTCCCTGAGTAGACGAAACCCTTTCTATCCAACGTAGGAAGAGAAATCAGATTCTTTGTCATCGATGGAACATGCCTGACATCGTTCAAAGTACAGAAACTACCATCATGCGTCCTGATCTTGATTGAACCAATCCCAACTACCTTGCACGCAACACCATTTGCTGTAGTAATGATGCCCTCAGCTTGCTCATAAGTTGAGAAATAATCTCTCCTTGGGCATACATGGTAAGATGCCCCAGAATCAAGAAACCACGCATTAGAATGATTATTTTGCCCAGTAACAGCTAGAGCAAAATCATCTTCAGAACTGAAATCCCCTTCAGCCACAGCAGCAGTACCAGATGTACTCCCAGATTTACTAGCCTTCTTCGGACACTCCTTTTTCCAATGCCCCTTCTCCTTACAGTAGTTACAAACATCATTGGCCTTAGGATCCTTTGAAGATGACTTCTTGCCCTTCTTCTTATTGCCGGTTTCCTTGCCTTTTGTGTTTCCGTCACTAGCAAACAAGCCAGTGGCCTGACTTTCTGTACCTTCCTGCATTCGGAGACCGAAGAGGCGTTGTTTCAGAAGCAACTTGTTAGTTAGAGATTTCGTCATATACAAACTCTCCAACTTCAGCCACAGTTGTGCAGCAGTCTCCTGATCTGAGACCTCGGTGATGATTTCGTCCGCGAGACACAACATAATCGTCGAGTGTGCCTTTTCTTCCAGACTCACAACATCGCCAGAACTGCTCGCGAAATCCTTCGTCAGCGGAGTCCACAAACCTTGCTGTTTCAGCAAAGCTCGCATCTTGATCTGCCATAAACTGAAACTGTTTCTCCCGGTAAACTTGTCGATCTTCATGTTCAACCCAGACATCTTTCTCCCCGATCAGCTCCGATCTGATGAGCTCAGAATCCGATATACCCACTACGGATATCGCCGGAAAAAGAAACCGCTCTGATACCAATTTGTTGGTATGCCTTGAATACTGTAATAGCCGCTTCTGCGACCCTGGCCTGGAATACAACTACATCTACAATTATGATAAGAATATAATTCCAATTCCAATTTGGACTGATGTTGATTTGGGCCGAATTGTGTTTTGTTCCAATCTCAGTTTGTTAGGGTTTAGTGGAGACAGCATATAAAGTGTCTCTCTTCTCTCTGTAAACATTAATTCTGTTCTGCACTTAGATAGGTAGAAATCTGGCAAATTTCTTGGCGTCTGTAACCTGCTACCTATTATAGTGAATCCGTCTCCCGTGGATGTAGCCAAATTGGTGAACCACGTAAATCTTGTGTCTTGTTATTTTCGTTCATATTTTCTGTTCTTTCTCCATTCCGCACAACAGCATATCTCATAATTTTGAGTTGTGCAACGATAAACCCTTCTGCAATTTCAATATCTTCCAAATCCACTCCATTTTTCAAAGGCACGACTTACAAATTTGACAAAGACTTGTCAACTCATATGTGGTTGCAAGCATTACATGATCCTATCATCATAAAGAACAAGAAGTCTGCTAATAAGTTTTGGTTCCATGACCACCAAATTTACAATAACGAAATAACTGAAATACATCTACCATTTTCAGATGGATGAGAAAAAGAGATGATATGAAGGAAAAAGATTAAATCCTTTCCTTCACAGATGTCTAATACAATAAGGAATTAAGTCATGTACGTATGGGATCTTTTTAATACTGTTCCAAAATTTCAAGACATGCACCATAGCCACGACTACTCACAAACTAAAGAAATTTCAATGACTTTCCTTTTCAATCAGATGAGAATTCTTTTTCCAATTCTCCAATGTCATCTCATCATGAGTAGACTATCTTCATATGGATGCATATGATATTTCTGATGGTTCGAGATCAACACGCCTGATTAGAGAAAAGAGAACAAAATTCACATGAAAACAGAGCGAACAATTTCCATCCCATTTTATGAGGGCCCAAAAGAAAGAGAGCACATATTAAGTCTTATAGAGTCAAATCAATTAGAGAGACAATTAGACCTCCAACCCTCATTCAAATTTTGTTCGTGATGACAAAATGATAAGAGGGATTTGAGCACAATTGTTATCCTAGAATGTACGCATATCTTCAAAAGGAGCAATAAAAAAATTATGGCAAAATGATCTACTTCTCAAACATATAGGAACACTCCAGTTCATAGTCCATTTTAGGGATACATATTTACATCATTACAACTAAGTGTGTTAAAAATCAAATCTCCGCCCTGAAATCAGTCAAACATATACATGATCATATTCAGTTCCCCAGAAAAGTAGAACCTCTTAACTGTGGTGAATGCAGTTGCCATTCTTTCTCCTTGAGATACTGCATAAGTGGCGGTTGCTCGGGTTTTCGCTCGTCCATGCCATAAACAAGAGAGGAACCTGGATGATGCAACTGAGGGCTCTCCATGTAGAAAGCTGGACCATAACCAAAAGGGTTGTCCCATTGATTGAAAAGATCAAACCTTGATGAGATGTCATTTGTGTGTGCATTGTAATTAACTGGCCAAATATGAGTATAATTCGCTGGCTCGAGTTTGTGATTGTTTCTGTAGTGATAGAGCCATTCAGAAGAGCTCATCCCTAAAACCGGAGGGTAGCCATGGACTAGTCCTGGAAGGTTGACAGGACTGAAATGATGATCCAATGGTATATGTGCAGAAACATGAGGATATACACCTACCGGAGCGGCGCCAAGTATCCCACCACCACCGGAAACAGCACAAGAATCCCTACTCCCGACTGTGCTGTTGTACTCGACAAAACTCTGCGAATTGGCCCGATACCAAGTGGCATCATCAGGCAACACAGGGGCTGAAGGCACTGGAGCAACATAAGTAGAAGCAGCATTTTGTGTGGTTGTGGAAACACGAACAGAATCAGTATCAATTAGCAGACTGGCTAAGGATTCAGCTGCCACTTCCTGAATCGGGCATAGCTCAAGTTTATTGAAGCTCTTCATCCCTTTTCCCAGTTCATAGTTTGATTTCTCTTTATCAAATACCCAGGCACTTAGAGAGGGAGGTCCAGCAGGATATGCTGGTGACGACTCCTTCTGGACAGCATCTTGCTGCTTAACTGGTATGTTATATCTTAATCGGTCACCTCGCGATTGGAACATAGATGTCGCTCGTGGCAAGCACTCATCGGAAGATTTACCTGGTTCCTTGAAATCTTCTTCATTGGTGTATTTGTGTAGAGGTTCTGAGTTGTGTCGAATAATCGGCTTAAAGAGAATCACTTCCTCCTCTTCTGTAGAAGCAGATGAATCCTTTTCCTCATGTGGCTCTTTTGTGTGGAATTTCATTCCTTTCCTGTCATAACTGATCCATTGCTGCTTATAGTTTGACCGGTTCGCGATCCTCATTCCACAATGAAAGATGCGCCGAGCACGTGTCGAGTTCAAGTTCTCGGTCCATTCCCAGTGGGTTGTGAAATCTAAAGAGATGTGTACTTGAGCCATTGGTTCGAACCCCCTCAACTCATGATCTTCCCAAAGAGCTGATTTATCCGAAGCGATTTCAGCTTCACTAATGTTCAGCCAGTTCAGAAGATTAGTAAATGCACTGAAAAAATACATAATAGCACACATCACCTTGTCATCGGAAGCATATTGTTCTAATGTGTCCAGTTTTTCAGCCAGCCATTCAACAAAAACCATAACAGCAGGTAGAAGGGGGCACTTCTCTTGTTGATTTCCCTGTGTACATCTCTCAAGCAGGCGAGCAATGCAAATAAATGTTGCAATTAAGGCCAATTGTGTCAGCGGAGATTCTTTTTCCTGATCTTTTTCAACTCCAGACAGGCTATGCAACAGGAAGATATATACAGAAACAAATTGGAGTGCACGAAAAGGGCCTTCTCTGGATGAATCTATGAGCTTAAATGACTCAAAAGCAGCAACAAGTTGCTCATCGTCTAGTTGTACCAAAGCCTCCAAATGCATGACAACGGAAGAAAGCATGCATGGGAATTCCTCCACACTGCATTGACTTAATACATAAGAACATTGAAACACAGTCCACAATGTGGTAAAATGGAAGGCAAACAAAAGGCAATTGTTTGATCTGAGAGCATTATTAACTATAGGGCATTTTATAAGCCAAGGACTAATGAGGTTGTCAGGTATGCTCAAAATTTATCATAGAGACACAAACTTACTTTTTTCTTCCAGAAAGAATAGGTAGAAGCTGAAATACCTGGATCTCCCTAGGAACAAACTTATCAATCTGACAAAGAGAGGCCAGAGTTCAGCGTTTGAAGAACCATCATCAGACTTGGATGCCAACTCCAGTGAGATCTTCTGATAAGGTTTCAAAAGATCAAGATGTTTCTCATTCGAAAGAGAGGGTAGCTGAGATGGCTTGATCTGCGAATTCAAAATAAAGTAAGAGGCTTCTGAAATCAGTATTAAAATTTGAAAAATCCCCAAACATGCTGGAAAAGCAACTGCTTTTGAAACAAGAAAAATGGGGATAAAATCAGCTAGCAAGAACTGTTTGGGGGTTTACCTCTTCGAAGAGTAGCATGAGGTTATTCCAGGCATCAGGAAAAGGTTCTTTCACAGCCAAACTTCTTGTGCAATGATACAAGGCTAGGAAAGAATCATTCATATATCGAGCCAACAAAGCGAGCTGCGAAAGTTACGCATACAATCAATGTCTGAGCATCCAAAATGTTTTTTAAAAAAATAGAGGAGAATAATACTCGTTATCGAAATAAGAAAAGCTCTACAACATTTCATCAAATACAAGGTAAAAACTTGCCTGATTATGCGGATTCCCACTAGCCGGCCATATTCTGCTTGCCTCGATGTAGTAAGTGAATGCTACATACCACTTAGACGCATCCTGTTTCTTGAAAAGCTCACTGTATCTGGAGATATCCCCAAGACAAACTAGGAAGCGATGACAAGTAAAATGACACTTGCTCAACTTGGTCGAGTCAATAGATTTTAGACTAGGTTGACTAGCCTTGTTCTCATCGATGAACAGTTCGCCAGGCAGACCGCAAAGCTCTCTGAACCTTTTTATCAAGTTCTGATAAAATTCAGCTGCCTCAGACAGGAATGACTTAAAACCTTCAATATGTCTGCTAATGTTACGATATACTTCAGAGTCTCCACCGGTTGACTTCACTCGAATGCTCTTACGAAACTCATCAATATGCTTATAGTGAAGCTTCCACAAAAGGTGTTCAACTTCTTGAAGCTCCACAATATCATGGTCATTGAGAATGATACTCTCGTAACCGGATCTTACTTGGTGGTACAATTCCTGAACATCTTTGTGTAGAAGACCTTTCGTGTGTATTGATGTCAATAGCTGCTTCTCAATATTTACAACCTACAGAGCAAAGCACTATCAGTGTCATGGACATTACCTTGATTCAAGGTTAAAAAGCCAGAAAAAAAGGGTCAGACAGTGACCTGAAGAAATGCATCTTCTCTTTGCAGCTCTTCTTTAAGTGTAGCATGTGCATCGATCTCCATAAGTCTCAATCAGTATATTAGGTTGCTTTTCGCTGGTAGCATCACTCATGGAGCAAATTACCTGAAACAAAGGTATCAAAGCTCAAATTCACGCAAAAGCAGCACAGATGGTACAGAGATAATACCACACAAAATTTCAGTTTTGCCACCTGATTACTCTGAAAATGGTCATATTCTTGAAAACAATGGTACCAATCAGAACCAAAAGCTAAGCCTACCAAGTAAAACAGTGATATCTATTCCCAGGAGTTCTTCCTTTCTCACCTAAACACTAATCGCATCAAAAGCTAGACATTAACAATAATTGAGAACAACTATTCCAACTGCCAAATGCAAATAGAAGGGACAGAAGCATTAAAACAAGAAACAAAAATCCAACAAACTTCTTAACTTATCCAGAAGGTCAATTATAGAGACTCTGAAGCGCACGGCAATGTCAAATAAACATACAGTAATCCAAGAGAACAAAATCCTAGCATAAGCCATTAAAATACAAATTCAGCTGCACAGAACAAAACTGCAGAGAGAAAGTTGATGAAACCAATTGATTGTGTTTAAGAAAAGGTTCAGGAAAAGCAAGAATAATCAGGGATTTTCAAGAACCCATAAAACTGCAACAGGGCAAGATTACCTGAGCAATCAAGTTGAGCTTAATTTGGAAGCTGCCCAGATACAAAGATGATCTTTTTGGAGAATTGGGACAGAAAAAGAAGGGAAGCAAAGACAGAGAAAGTGAAGCGCAGAATTGAAAAGAATGACCGAGACTGGTTTGCCACCTGTGATTGGTTTAGTTGTGAAACAGACAGAGAAAAAGGGTACCTCATTCTTGATCAAAGACATCCATATCCTTACTCATTTCTTGTAATTTCATGCATAGTCATACAATATACTTCTCCCTCCCTTTCTTTGGACTTCTACCATAATTTTAGGGATTTGAATTTAACTAAATGAAATTGGCAAATTCTTGGAAAATACTCTTTCTATAGGCCCTATAGAAAGACGAGATTTAATTAGAATCGTAAAAGGTAAAAGGTGTCAGTTGTAATATTGAAATTTTGTTATGCAACGTGTAGTAGTTATAATTTATAATCGATTCATGCAACCCAAAAATTTTATCTTCATTTCTTCTAATTTGCACTTTAAACCTCGGTTTTTCCATAATTTATGGAAAGACCATCTTTCAAAAGACGAACTTAATGAAATTAGTGGGTGAAATTGAATTTAGAAAAAAAATAGAAGAATTTGTCTCTTGAAAGACGGTATTCCCATAAACCATTGAAAGACTAAGGTTTAAAGTGCAAATTAGAAGAACTGAAGATAATTTTTTTGGGTTGCATGAATTGGGTTGTAAACTATATGACTACTACACGTTGCATAATAACACTTTAATATTGCAACTAAGACCTTTACCTTTTATTATTCTAATTAAAATCCGTCTTTCCATAAGCCTGTGAAAATATGGTCTTTCACAAGACTTTGCCAAAATTGAATAAGGGGATGAAATTAAATATTTTATTTTATTTATAGTCCATCTTTTGAAAGATGGTTTTTCCATAACTAATGGAAAGATCAAGGTTTAAACTGCAAATTAGAAAAAATGAAGATAAAATTTTTGGGTTGCATGAATCGGGTCATAAACTTTACGGTTACTACACGTTGCATAATAAATTTTTAATAATATAACTAAAACCTTTTACTTTTTTATTATTCTAAGTAAACCCCGTCTTTTATAAATCTATGGAAAGATGATTTTTCCCAAAACTTTGCCTTTAATTTAACAGAAACGAAGAGAGTATTTAATTTGACACATTTTTATCTTAATATATTTATGTAAATACAAAGTTTTGTTTTAGACCAATTAACCATTAGACAAAGAGTTATTATGTAAATAACATAATTTGCAATTGGGATGGGTTTCTTTAGTAGATGAAAATAACTTGAATGACTATTAGTGCAATTATGAAAAATGATTAAAACCCTATTGTCTCTCCTTTCTCCATCACTCTCCGGTTTCATCATCATCTTCTTCTTCTTTCTTCAGTTATTGTTCAATTTCTTCACCATTGATTGTAGGATTTGCTTTATTTCTTGATCTCGGAGGCACGATTCATCCTCCAAGTTTGTTTGTTTGTTTTTCCCCCACTTTTGTAACCCTATTTTTTTGAATTTTACCGATTATAGATATGAAATCGATCGATTTCAAAGGAGATTATGTTGTTTTTTGGATTCGAATCATTCTAATGTGATTTGGTTAGGTTTTGGTTGTGTTTGATCGAAACTATTGATGGTTAGTGTGTTTTTGTTATGATTGAAGATGAAACAAGGAGTTTTTAAAAACATTTTCTGCAGATTTAACGTCGTTGCACTGCATTTTATCACAGTGATGATGTTTAGTACATTTTATCTGATGTTTATACGTAGATTTCAATTTAGTTGATGTTTATGCAATTCCAGTTGATGTTTACGTGTATTTTGTTGATGTTTCAGTTCCAGTGACAATCAATTGATAATGATGAGGTTTCAGATTTACATCATTAATTTGATCTTCTAATGCTAAGTCAAACTGATGTTGGATGAAGTTCAAAGGGATGGGAAAGGTCAAGCTTAAAAGGATTTGATTGTTTGATATTAGTGTATTTAGAAAGATTTGTTATAGTTTTGCATTAAATGATATTATGTTGATGCTATTTTTTCTTGAATCGAGAATAACGTGTAATATGATGAGTGTTGAATATTATATCTGTCAGATCCTTTATTTTTATTTTTTTCCATTTTTAATGTAAAAATTATGCTTTTGTTTTCTTGTTGATGTTTTATTGTTTCAAGTTGATGTTTATATGAATTTTTTTAGGAGTCTTCTTGCACCCAGGGAGGAATTAGAGAAGGTAGGAGAGAGGGTGTTCATTATTTTTATATACTTTTTTTTGGCAAATAGGTCCTCATAATGTTGTGAATTTTTTTTGAAAAGATCCCAAAAGTAAAATAATTACAAAAAGTACCCCATGTCTAGTCACCACCTTATATTATTTATGTTTTAATCCCTGGACTAATTGTTAGTCGATCTAACAGATGAATTTCTTATTACAAATTATCACACTATCTTTCATTAGCCAAAAAAAGTACATAATTTTTATCTATTTATCAGTCATTTTACTTTCTATATTCAATTCTCTTCACATAATTCAACTTACATAAAAATCAACACATAAAACTACTATGTTAAACATAAAAAAAACATAGAGGATATTAAATCGGTGTATTTATTTGGAACAATCTAACATATTTTTTTCTTAAGTTAAACCCATATGAATGAGATGAGTTTTATTTGGATCCCCTATCCATCAAACTAATTATAATTGTAGTATGATTTCAAAAATTACAGTTCAAGATTTGACTTGAACATTTGAAAGAGAGAAACTTAAGGCGACAAGGTTATCGTTTAGACCTAGGCAGAGGAACTCTTAGAAGTGATTCCACATTCACTAGATCCACCCCTCGTATTAGTAGTTTAAATGGAGCCAGACTTCCAAAAGTTCCTAACACATTTATACAAGGAGCTGCTATACAATTTGAACTTCCAAAAATCTTCACTTGAGTTCTTGTGCAGTGGTGCATTACTCCATCACTTGAGTCTTCCCATTTTGCCGCTCATGATTTGCACTGGTGTGTGATTGTTTTGTCGTCTGAAATCATGTGTTGTGTATTTTCATTGTTGGTAGCCTGCAAAAAGAGCAAAAAAATCAGCAGTATCTGTTCTATTCATCAACTCTTAAAGCTGGAACACTTAGTCAGTCTGTCTAATAATTATAGGCCTTTGCATTTTGGACCCATTTGATCGTGCCCGGAAAAAATTCCTGTAAGGATAGAAGATATTTGATTGATATTAGATTGATTCTAATTAATGTTGATTGATATGATTAGTGTTGATTGATATTAGATTGATTCTGATTAGTATTAGGGATAAGATCATAGTTGTACATTCCTCTTATACACCTCATTGTACCCTATATATTGAGATCAATACAGAGGCTAAATCATTAAGCCTTTTACACTTTCATAGTATCAGAGCATTGATCCAAATTTTTTTTCGCACTGCTCTTCGTGGCACCGCTCTTACTCCTTTGAGCATTGTTCTTCCTCCTCTGCAGCACTGCTGCTCACTTTTATTTTTTTGGCCTACTGCTCGCCTTCCAAACAAGATCACATCCGACCTTGTCACCTTCTCCTCCTCACCATGTCATCTTCCGGCCAACCCAACCTTGTTGCTTCTGATGAAAAGCTACCATACAACACCCTAATCCACATGCTTAACATCAAACTCTCATCTGGGAACTTCATGCTTTGGAAAACCCAAGTTCGCCATATTCTTCGATCACAAAATCTCTTCCGTTTTTTGGACGGATCCCATCCTTGTCCGTCCGTGCCATCACCACCTTCTTCTCCCGCTGATAAAGCAGCCTATAACACTGCCGTTGCTGCCCGTGAATCGTGGATCAACGAAGATCAGAAGCTTTGCGGTCTTCTTTTCTCGTCGCTTTCCGAGGAAGCCATGGCGGAGGTCCTCGGCTGTGACACTTCCCAGCACATATGGGATACTGTTTCCACGGTATATCAGAACAAGAGCAAGTCCAGCATTCTCAAACTTCGTGTTCAATTTCTTACTCTCCGTCGCACCGGCTCGGTGCACGACCTGCATCTCAAATTCAAAGCTATCTTCGATCAACTCGCCGCCATGGATGCTGCTCCTTCCAATGATGATCAGGTGCTGTGGTTCGTCACTGCTCTCGGCCCAGAATTCAGAGATTTCAGCGCCCCTATTATGAATCTTTCGCCGACGCCGAATTATGTCGATGTTGTTTCCCGGGCCGAAAATCATGAAGTTTTTCTCTCCACTCTCTCAGGCGATGGCAGCAATGGTGTTCAGACTCCATCTGCAGTTCAAACCACCATTTTTCTGGCGGCCGATTGTCCAGCAGGTGGCCGCGCGTGGGACCACGCGCCGGCGGGTGGTGGCGGCACGTCTGGCACACGCGCCGCTCGTGGAGGCCGTTTCGGTGGCCGCGGACGTGGTGGACGCTCTGGTGGTGATCGTGGACGTGGTGGAGGTCTGGTTTGTCAGTGGTGCAGGAAACCAGGCCATTCAGCCAATTCGTGTTATCGTTTGGTTCCTCGTCCCGTCGAATCTGCTCAGCTTGCCGAGTCCTCATTTGAACCAGCTGCTCGTGCCTCTGATTGGTACCTTGACTCAGGTGCGACAAATCATATGGCATCCTCCTCCTCTGTTTTAGACAGTGTCACTCCTTATACCGGTAATTCTCAAGTTCTTGTTGGAAACGGCTCTCATATTTCTATTACACATCATGGTGATTCTAAGCTTACACCATTTTTGCGATTAACTGATGTGCTCGTTGTGCCCCATATTACCAAAATTTTACTGTCTATTAGCAAGTTAACCCGTGATCTTGGTGTTCTGATTACTTTTGATGACAAATCCTTTATTATTTAGAACAAGGTAACCAGGTCGGTCGTGGGAAGGGGCCGCAGTGAGAATGGGCTCTACGTGCTGGATCGTGGAGAGGCAGCATTGCTTACTTTCATTCAGAATAAAAATCGGGCATCTTTTGAATTGTGGCATGCCCGCCTCGGACATGTGTCCCATAATATTATTTCCCTTTTAGATAAAGCTGGGGTATTATCTGTTTCCTCTGTGTTGCCTACTCCCCACACCTGCGCCCCTTGTGTTATGGCAAAAGGTCAAAGGCTTTCATTTGTTGAGAATAATAAAAGAGCTTTGCATGTGCTTGATTTAGTCCACTGTGACTTATGGGGACCTTCTCCTGTTTTGTCTGGAAACGGTTTTGCCTATTATGCCATATTTGTTGATGATCACTTACGCTTTACCTGGTTTTACCCTCTCAGCCGCAAATCAGACTTTGTGGACATCTATCTCCAGTTTGAGGCATTCGTAGAAAATCAACTCTCTGCCCGCATTAAGGTTTTTCAAAGCGATGGGGGAACGGAATTTATTAACAATTGCCTACGGGCTCATTTTGCTACAAAGGGAATCCATCATCAAATCTCTTGTCCACATACACCTCAGCAAAATGGACGGGCTGAACGTAAACATCGACATGTCACTGAGATGGGGCTTACTATGCTATTCCATTCACATTTACCATTATCCTTTTGGGATGATGCTTTTGGAGCAGCAGTTCATACTATCAATCGACTGCCAACACCAGTCCTCGATGGGGCATCTCCGTATGAACTGCTACATCATCGTAAACCAGTATACTCCAACTTTCACCCTTTTGGCTGCCGAGTTTATCCTTTTGTCCGTCCCTATGCAGAGCACAAGCTTTCTCCCCGAAGCATCCCTTGTGTTTTCATCGGCTATAGCTCTCAATATAAAGGTTTCCGGTGCCTGGATCAAGCCAGCAGACGTGTCTACATCACTCACCATGCTAGGTTTGATGAGACTTGCTTCCCTCTTGCTTTAGCCGATCGTTCAGAATCATCTTTTTCTTCCTTAGATGTTTATGCTTTTGTTGATGCTAACTTACCAGTTGTTCAGTCTGTGGTTCCTCTAGCAGAGCAGACTGTGCCTACTCCTCCTTGTTCACTATGCTCCCCTGGCTCGGCAACTGTCCCACCTCCAGCACCGGTTTTGAACACCATATTGGATACTCCGCCTCAGTCTCCTACCTCTCCGATGTTCTCTAGTTCATCGTCGTCTGGCTCTAATTCTGATGATCTGCAGTCTGCCCGCACGCATCATATGGTCACTCGTCATCAAGATGGTAGTCGTCGAACCAAAGATCTACCTCCAGATTTTGTTGCCACCGGTCTTCTTTCGGTCTTGCTTGCCCAAACCGAGCCTCGCGACTATCGAGCTGCACTTCGTGATCCACAATGGGTTGCTGCCATGAATGAGGAAATGGCTGCCCTTCGTCAGCAACATACATGGGAATTAGTTCCTCGTCCACCCGGTGTCAATATTGTTGGATCGAAGTGGGTATTCCGTCTAAAGTACCGGCCTGACGGCACTGTTGATCGTCATAAAGCCCGCCTTGTTGCTAAGGGATATTCGCAGGTTCCTGGATTCGATTTTGAGCACACTTTCAGTCCTGTGATCAAGGCCGCATCAGTTCGCACCGTACTTGCCATTGCTACCATGCGCAGATGGCCTCTTCATCAGCTCGACGTTAAAAATGCCTTCCTAAATGGTGTTCTTGATACCCCAGTTTACATGGCTCGACCTGTTGGCTACAAAGATCCGACTCGTCCTGACTATGTTTGCCGCTTGCGAAAGGCCATCTATGGCCTCAAACAGGCTCCTCGAGCATGGTTTCAGCGCTTCAGATCCTATCTCTGCACTCTTGGTTTTCGGTGTAGTTCCGCTGACACGTCATTATTTGTCTACTCCCAGGGTACCACCTTGCTTTACCTTCTGCTCTACGTTGATGATATTATCCTCACAGGCAATGATCCAGCTCTCATCAGCCAGTTCATTGCCCGCACTGATCGGGAGTTTTCCATCAAGGATTTGGGCCATGCTCACTATTTACTTGGCTTAGAGGTTTCTTCGGCACGGTCTGGTTTGTTCTTGAGTCAGGCCAAGTATGCTCGGGATATCCTGCGTCGAGCCGGTATGACTGATGCTGCTGCAGTTTCCACCCCTTTTACACCACAGTCTCAGCTTCATAGCAGTACCAGTGGGAAGTTTGCCAATCCCACCTTATACCGCTCGCTCGTCGGTGCTCTTCAGTACCTAACCATCACTCGCCCTGACCTGACTTTTGCAGTTAATTCAGTCAGTCAGTTTCTTCAGGATCCCCGGGACGATCACTTTGCTGCTGTGATTCGTATTCTTCGTTATGTTTGTGGAACTATGCATCTTGGTCTCTCTTTCAGTTCTGTGTCATCTACTGAGGTGATGGGGTATTCAGACGCTGATTGGGCACGTTGTCTCGAGACTCGGCGTTCTACCTATGGTTATGCTGTGTTTCTTGGTAGGAACCTTGTATCCTGGAGCGCCAAGAAACAACCTTCAGTCTCACGATCCAGTTCTGAATCGAAATATCATGCCTTGGCCAACACTGCTGCAGAGGTTGTCTGGCTGACTCATCTACTGCGTGATCTCCGTTTCCCGTTGTCTCGTGCACCTCTTTTGTTATGTGACAACAATAGTGCAATCTTTTTGGCTCAAAACCCTGTTGCTCACAAACGGGCGAAGCACATTGACATTGACTACCATTTTGTTCGGGAACTCGTTGCCTCTGGAAAGCTTCGGGTTAGTCATGTGCCTACTTCGCTCCAGGTTGCTGATATCTTCACTAAGGGTCTCTCTCGATCGTTATTCGAGTTTTTCAGATCCAAGCTTGCCGTCTCGGTTCATCCGACGCTTCGCTTGAGGGGGGTGTAAGGATAAAAGATATTAGATTGATATTAGATTGATTCTAATTAATGTTGATTGATATGATTAGTGTTGATTGATATTAGATTGATTCTGATTAGTATTAGGGATAAGATCATAGTTGTACATTCCTCTTATACACCTCATTGTACCCTATATATTGAGATCAATACAGAGGCTAAATCATTAAGCCTTTTACACTTTCAATTCCAATTTCGGAAATGTGGATAGCTCTCTTAGCCAAGTAATCAACTACAAGGTTACCCTATCTAAGTGTATGATTAATAGGGATTGAAAAACACAGCTCATTGATCTCACAGACAAGTTCATATAAGGTCCATGGAGTTTTAAGTGGTGAGTTAATAGATTCTATGGGAGCAGAGGAATCCGATTCAAGAATCCTTCTATTTTCTTACAATTGCCGTACTACTATTTAACCTATACATTTTAAAAATCAAGTGAAAGTGTTGAACAATATTTTAATTTTAAGAAAATGATAAATGAATTATTTCATATGTCATTATTTTATGCTAGTTTAAATTTTCAGTAGTTAAATATGCATTGGAAAAAATGATGATCTGCTACTATTAAAATACCCAAGGAAGTATACTTTTGTTCTCTTTCTAACCCAAAAAACTTCAAACTAATTATTTTACAATACTAAAAACACAACTTTAATATATATATATATATATATATATATATATATATATATATATTATTAAGAATAATGAAATGCTCATTAGCAATATGCTAGATTTGTGATAATTAATTATATCACTATTTATTTATCAAGGGGGAATACTATGTCATCACCCCCAGATTCTACTATAAATACCCCCTTAGAGAATGAAGAAAAATTGCACCCCTCATTCTCTCATTTCTCACTTCATCTCATCTTATCTTCTTCTCATCTTATCCTCTTCTCCATCTTATCTTCTTCCTCATTCTCTCATTCTTACTTACTTCCCACATTAAGCCCTTCATTAATTTCTCAATAAATTAGTGCAAAGTCACTAAAAATTACATCACGTTATCAGCACGATCACTCTCCATTTTCATTGAGTAAGTCATTTTCTAAAAGTTGTAAGAATTTTGTGATAATGAATCAAAGTAGTTGGTATTAAGGATACTAGTCCAAACTTTACTATCAATTTGTAGATGGTTAGAACCTCATGTGTTAAAACTTGATTATATTTGACTGCACAGATCAACTTCACATAATTGTCAAGCAACTATGACTTAAGAGTCTGTCTCCTACGAGACCGTCTTACCGTAAGACCAGGGACTTACAGTAATTTAAGGTAAAATACAAAAAAATTGGGGGTCCTTGCATAATTATTTTATTTTCGGTGCCCATTTAAAATGCGCAAAAAAATAGGAGGACTAACCAGCAAATATAAAAAACATGGAAAGAATTTTGAGAAGAAACACGGGTTTGACACAATCTGAGAAGATATCTGAGAAGAAACCTGCAAATTCCAAAACATTCTCCCGATTTCAATCGATCTCAACCACTGCAATCCATCGATCCCAAACCTTCAAAGATCAAATCCCCAACTTCTGCGAATAACAATGAACAACGATGATCAACAAGAAATCAGGTTTGTTATTCAAAACTACATAATCAAATCAGTTCGTTGAACATTGTACAATCAGATTATGTAAAATTTCATTTATTTTGCAGATCGGACCATCAATTGATGTGCGAAGAAGATGATAGCAAAACCGAAACTTCATCAACAAGCCTTTTGAACAATGAACAACAACTTACTGTGGTGAACGACACAATCAATGAAATCGAAAAAAATTCTGTAAAAGGTGAGTATGAAAAACTGGAATCATTATATAAAACATGATTTAATCTGCTTGCGAATGTTTCAGCTCATAAAGCTTGTGAATATTTTGATGCAGACTGATCTTTCAGCTCAAAAACCTTAAGAGTGTTTTAATGTTCAAAATTGATGTTTTGTACCAGTATGTAAAAATAATGTTCTAGATCTGTATTAAGTTAACCACAATAAACTACTATGTGATGTTACTGATATAGAGATTGATGTGTTAATGAAAGTGGCTGATACTTGTTTATCTGGTGCCAATTGTTATTGAATACTGGCTGCTGTAACTAGTGTATCATACTATAAATAGAATGAGTGATTTCATTATGCTCATTGATAAAACTAAATGCTCAGTTCTAGCATGGGTAACAAATCTTGGAATTCTGATTCAAATGCATACATGCATATACTGACATGTGATGTTTCTACTATATGGATTGATGTTTCTACTATATGGATTGATGTTTTAAGAAAAATGTTTGATGCTTCTGCACCTAATTCAGAAACTGACCTGCATATACTGGTATGTGATGTTTCTATCATATATATTGATGTTTTAATAAAAGTGTTTGATGTTTTGGCACCTGATGTCAAATGTTACTGAAACTGACAGAATTAATATGTTATTTTATAAATAAGCTGAGTGATGTTTGATTTAAATGACAGATCTGCCAGATGATTTTCCTAATCTATTGGAGATAGATGCAAGGGAGTGTTTGCAAGGAGTGAGAGCAAGAACTTGGGAAGAGCTTGAAAAACTGTATCGAGCACATGCAACTGTGCTTGGATTTTGTGTAAGGAAGTCAACAATAAGGCAGTCAAACCAAGGAGTAATTAGAGAAAAATATTTCACATGCTCACGTAAAGGAAAGTCCATTTCAAGAACTAAAACCACATCTACTCTACAGCCAGAAAGGAAAAGAAAAAGAAAATCAAAAGATTTTCCAGTGATAAGAACAGGATGCAAAGCTTAGATCAGGATCAAGCTTGTTGATGAAAAGTTCTATGAAATCAAGCACCACTTTGTAGAGCATAACCATGAGTGCACAAGATCAGAATGGCAGTACCTGCAACGTAATGAAAGAAGAATAAAAAAATGAGAAAGCAAGAGCAATCGAGCAATGGAAAAGGCAGGTCTCAAACCAGCAGCAAGTTACAAATATTTAGCATGTGCTGCCCAAGGAGAAGAAAATGTTGGGCACACTATGAGAGATCACATTAATTATGTGAATAGGTACAGAATGGACACTATAGAAGGAGGGGATGCTCAAAATGTCATAGATGATCTTTATTAGATTGTTGCTACCGAGGAAGACTACTTTTTTAGAGTCAAGCTGGATGATGAAGGAAAACTAACTGCACTCTTTTGGAGAGACTTGATGATGAAAGAAGATTACATGTTATATGGTGATGTTGTGATTTTTGACACCACTGATCGGACAAACAAGTATAATCTCATTTGTGCTCCGATTGTCGGGATAAACAATCACTGGAACAATGCAATGTTTGGGTGTGCTTTTATTGGAGACGAAAAGGCTGAAACTTTTGTATGGCTGCTGGAGGTATTTAAAAAATCAATGGGGGGGGGGGAAACAACCAGTGACTATATTCACTGACCAGGATTTGGCAATGGCAAAGGCAATTAAAGATGTATTTCTAAACTCTATCTGACGATTGATGTTTCAAGTTATGTGTTTAACCTTTTAAATATTTATTATAATGTTTTAAATATTCCTTCAGTTGAAGTTTTGAACCTGTGTAACTTATTATATTATTTAGTTGATGTTTCATCAAAAAGGTCTAACCTGTAATGTTATACAGTTGGTGTTCTAAATATATATTTTAGAACCATGCTTCTAATTATCTTACTTGTGACGTCAATAATTTAATTTTTAAATCATCACCATAACCTATTTTAGAACATCTGAGAACTCATCATGGACATGTATACAATTTCTCTTGGTTTGACACTGCAACATGAGCATCCTACATTTATAATTGATGATACATTAGCAGCATATGACCTTTTTAAGAAACAATTTGATGATGCATTTACTGAAATTGTTGTTTCATAGGTATTCAAAGAAACAAAACATAGACTCTGTTTGTGGCATCTGAAACCGAATGCAATTAGTCATTACGGTAAAGTAAAAAGTGATGAAGAATTTGGAATGGCATTCGACCACTGTTTGAAAGGTTGTGCAAATGAAGAAGAATTTGAAAAATGCTGGAATTCCATGATAGAAACCTACCAGCTGCAAGAAAAAGATTGGTTCAAGCGCTTGTACGAACTCCGAGATAAATGGTGCACAACACTAAGCAAGGATTTCTTCTCAGCTGGAACTTTGTCATCACAACGTAGTGAAAGTACCAACAAAGCAATCAGCTTCAATGCTTCAAAAACAACCAACTTGACACAGTTTTTTTGCAATATTTGGAAAAACTGTCAAAAGTTGGAGAAGCACAGAGACAAGCAGGGAATACAACGGTTCAATAGGAAAACCAAGAGCAGCTATAGAAGGGCCCAGATTACTGAAGCAAGCTGTGGAGATATACACTCTTAAAATTTTCAAGGACTTCGAAACAGAGTGGAAGTTAGCAATGTCGAGTAAAGTGGAGAAAATATTCAACATTGGCTATGAAGATATTTACAAAGTCAGCCCAGAAACTAATGAAACAAAGGTAGAGAAGGTTTATTATACACTCAGGGATGGTAAAGTGGAGATCAAGTGTTCATGTAAATACTTTGAAGAAGTTGGGCTGTTGTGCTTCCACAGCCTTCGTGTGCTCCACTTGTGCAACATCACAACAATACCTGAAGATTATATACTAAAGAGATGGACAAAGATGGCAAAGAAGGAAATATGGAACTGAGTACTTGGAGGTGCATCAACACAAAATTGTGAAAACTACAGTGAGATGAAAGGTAAGATACCATGGCGCCATGAGATGCTCAGAAAATACTACAATTTAGTGTTGAAATGTGAAGATGACAAAGATACTCATAGAACACTTGAGGATGGTTTGAACAGGGATTCGACCACAGTAGGTCAGCTGCTTTCATTTAAAGATCAAGACAAAACTGAACATTCAGCGACAAACAATGCCAAAGACTCACCAACAAAAGTGCTCCCGAAGTCCTAGATCCAAAAAGAGAAAAAACAAAGGGAAGAAGTAAGAGGTTGAAAGGAAAGCTTGAAAGGAAGAAGCCACAAAAGAAGGAATTTGGGTCAAAGACTCCAAAAGCCCAAATCATCTGAATTAGGGAAGACCAAAGTTGATGAAGGGTGAATTCTGAAATTGCAGAACAAATTTGATGTTTCAATACTTTCATTTGACATTTTAAGACTTTCATTTGATGTTACATTTTTCAAAAGTGAGGACATTGAATTAAAATAACTGCTCAACTTAGTAGAATACATATGCTTTTATTATGGAAATCATTCTAGGTTTACTAGTCTCTATAAGTTTCTTGTTTGAGTACTGAAATTTAATTTGCAGGAACGTGGTCTTTTAACTTAAATGTGTGAAAAATTACAGATATGTAATGAGCATTTAAAGTTTACTGGATTTTTACATATACCAAAAGTTACAACTAGAAATATGTCACATTTTTTTATAAATAAACTAGACAACACCTAAAATGTGAGAACCTAATTTTAAAACATAACCTTTCGAACATAATCATTATGTAAAAAAAAAACTCTACAAATCAAGCATAAAAATAAGATTTACTATCAACACCATAAAACATCAAGACCTACTAATGAAATATCACTACATTACTTTAAAATGTCAAATTCAAACAAGAATTATGAGAATCACCTAACCAACAATCCAAAATACTTGAAACATCATCCACAAACTTAAGTTCATCACATCCAAAAACCATCCAAACACAACAATGCTAAAAACCATCCAACAGTAGTACTTAAAAACATCATTCTCAAACACAAGTTCATCACATCATTAAAAAAGAATTATTTCTTCTTCAATCCCTTTGATGACTTTTCCACTTGTCCTCCCTTCTTCTGAGCAACTGTAGACCCCTACTTTTCACGTGCAACAGTAGAAGAACCTGCAACTCGTCCAATATCTTCCAAGCTCTCAATCCCAAGACTAAAAGATGGTTCAGGTCCAGTCTTCAATATTGGAACTTCAGGAGTGCACTTCTTCACTGACTTCTTAATGATTTCTTCAATATGATCAAAAAAACCATAAGAAAAATAATCCTGTGAACAAACAGGAATATGAACTGGAGGAACACTATCTTGCGCAGTAGCTGGAGCTTTTTCACCAAGCTTCATCATCTCAGCCACATAGGATCTAGTAACAATTTCAATATTCCTAGCAAATCACATTGAACGCTCAACAGCATCCTACAAAAAAAATAAATTATTACTCATAATTTGAAACATCATATAAAAAACAACAAACATAAGATAAATAAAAAAACTTACATAAGGAGTTTCAGCAAGAATTGTTTCGTCGGTGGGTAAATCGTCAGGAATTTCCAACACTACAAAGCAAGAGGTACTGCGGGCAGTGCCATTACCTAGTCCTGAAACTAACTTTAATTTTCCCATTGAAGTCAAAGGAAAACCATTGCCACTCATCACACAAGCATCAAACCCAACACTCACTATGGACTTACAAATTACCTTAACCTTACTGTCATTAAAATGTTGGACTAAGGGGAGGGAAGTAGGCAATGGGATTCCTTGAAATGGAAATCTATAAAGATAGAACATCAAAGGTAGAAATACACAACCATTTACAGCATCAAATGGACCTTTGTTGTACCTCTCAACAGCATCACAAAACTTTTTCAACACATACGAACACCAATCCATATTCCTGATTTCATTCACACTTTCCACAACCCTCAAAAGCTTAAAATCAACAGTACTTCTAGACGTGGGAGCAAGGAAAGTACACAACACATACATCAGAAAATACTTCTTAAAAAGATCACCCCCCTCAGTCAATAATGACATCTTACATAGCAACCTATCACAAGGAATATTGTCATGTTTATCAGCCCCTAAATCCATCTTCCACTTAAGCCTCAACTCCATATCCCTATTCTGCCCCTTACCCGAGTTATTAACCTCTACAACCTCAACATCACTTATAGGCAGACACATGGAATCATAAACATCATCCCTGGTTATATAATACTTATCACAACCTATTCGCTGCAAGCGACTAATTGGGTTGAAGTTAGATATCAGATATTGAATCACATTTTTGGGCAAGACACCAAAATTTATCTTCAATAATCCTTCAAATCCTATATCAATAACTAACCTGATCTGCCCATCAGTTAATGATTTCACAAGCTTTACAATCTTACCAGGGCTACACCTCGTAGAGTAGCCCCTTTTTGAGCTGAAAAAAAATTTAAAAAAATGATAAGCAACACCAAAATATGAAACATATCATAAAACTGTTAGTCATTAATGCATACCCGGATGAATCATTAACACCCTTTAGATTTTTTGACTTCACAACTCCCCCACTCTTCTCTCTAACATTCTTCTTCACAACAGATTTCCCTTTACCAACAGAAGCTGTTTTACATACAGTAACACCTTTGCCACCTTCCTCATCTAAATCATCAGACTCTCCACCAGCATCATCAAACACTTCATCAGAATCATCAGAGTCATCCTCCTTCACATCACATCTATCTTCATCATCATCCTCATTTTCATCAGAATCATCATGTCTCTCCCCACTCACTAATTTATTCTCATCACCATTGTCATAATCCTCCTCACTGTCAGACTTACTACCAATATCATCACCAACTTGTTCTGAAACATCAACAACATTTTCAGAATCCTCCCCCTTGTCAGATTCTTCACCTTCATCAGAACTGTCTTCACTTTCATCCCCTCCCTCCTTCTCAGATTCCTCTTCAGCCTCTCCATCTTCCTCAACATCATTTGGCTTCTCACTTTCATCGTCAGAACTGTCATTAGATTCTGAGCCATCACTTGTCTCCATTTTATCATCATCACCACTAGCCTGATCTGCATAACCAGTTTCATCAATGGTAGCATCAAGTCCTTGAGATTGAGAAGGAGCAGTACTGAAGATCTCCTATGCAAACAAAAATATTAAATACAGTCAAATAATGGGTAACAAAAAAAATCATATGAATTGAAAATTTAAAACATATGATTTACCAGATAGGATATCAGTAACTCCAGCATCTAGACTTACTGCATCACCTGAAACATATAAAACATCAAACCATAGTAATAAAAGGTAAAAGGTAATAACTGAAACATAAACAATCAGAAATATTGTACCTTTTGTAGCAGATTTTTTTCCAGGCAAATCAGAAGCTGAAACATCAAAACATAGTCCTATTTGGTAAAGGATAATAAATAATAAAAATCAAAAGTATGAAAGTATTGGAAAGAAAAACTATTTTTACCCTTTTTAGCAGATTTTTTTCCAAGGTCAGAAGAAGAAACATGGCTGACACCCTCATCTGAATAATGTGAAACATACAACCACGGTGGTAAATGGTATAGAGTAATAAATAAATAAATAAAAATAAGAAAAAAGAAGAATTTGAAAGGAAAACTATCTTTACCCTTTTAGCAGATTTTTTTCCAGCCAGAGCAGAACCTTGACTAACACCATCACCTGAATTACATAAACAACAAACCATATTTGTAAAGGGTAAAAAGTAATGGATTAAAAATCAAAATCAGAAAAGAAGTAATAAAAATATAATGTTTACCTTTTTTAGCAGAATTTTTTCCAGCCCCAGCAGATGCTAAACTGACACGATCACATGAATTACATAAACATCAAACCATATTGGTAAAGGGTAAAGAGTAATGAATAAAAAAATCAAAAATTAGAAAAAGAAGTATTAGAGAAAAATAATGTTTACCTTTTTTAGCAGAGGTTTTTCCAGCCCCAGCAGATGCTAAACTGACACGATCACCTGAATTACATAAAACATCAAACCATATTGGTAAAGGGTAAAGAGTAATGAATAAAAAATATAGAAAAAAAATCAGAAAAAGAAGTATTAGAGAAAAATAATATTTACCTTTTTTAGCAGAGTTTTTTCCAGCCCCAGCAGATGCTAAACTGACACGATCACCTGAATTACATAAAACATCAAACCATATTGGTAAAGGGTAAAGAGTAATGAATAAAAAATAAAAAATCAGAAAAAGAAGTATTAGAGAAAAATAATGTTTACCTTTTTTAGCAGAGTTTTTTCCAGACTCAGAATAACCTTGCCTGATACCCTCATCTGAATTATATGAAACATCAAACAATATTGTTAAATGGTACAGAGAAATTCATAAAATATAAAATGAAAAATAAATCAAAATTATAAATATTACCAGTTGCGTTCTCAGCTAAAACAGCAGCAAGTTGGCTGGAATGAATCTTACTGACACCCTCCTCTAAAAAACATAAAACATCATGAAAAATTTAAAATAGATAGTATCAAAGCACATAATAAAATATAATACTATAATTTGAATAATACCTTCAGCATCAGAATAGCTATCACGATCAGCAAGAACCTTACCCTTACCGCTAATCAATTTGACTCGTTTAACAGCAGCTTGTTTTACACACCTCTTCCGTACATTTTCTTTAGGAATGGATGAATCAGGAACTGGAGATGATGGAATGGACACCTCAGCAACTTTTTTCTTTTTAACATTCCTTGGATTCAAAGCTGGAGGAAAACTAAAATATTAATAAAAATTTAAAACATACAACAAAATTATACAGATAAACATATACCTGCACTAAATGTAGGTGTCGTCAAACCACGAATCCTATCAGATTTTCGTACAGGAACACCACAATCTAAAACAAAAGAAAAATATTTATAGCATAAATAACATATATAATGAAAACATCAACTGATATACTTCAAATCAGAACTGTAAAACATCAGAACTAGTAAAGTCAAATGGAATACTTGTATCATCAAATCATAACTGTAAAGCATCAAATAAAAACGTATATAATGAAAACATCAACTGATATACTTTAAATCAGAACTGTAAAGCATCAGAACTAGTAAAGTCAAATGGAATACTTGTATCATCATATCAGAACTGTAAAGCATCAAATAAAAACATATATAATGAAAACATCAACTGATATACTTCAAATCAGAACTGTAAAGCATCAGAACTGGTAAAGTCAAATGGAATACTTGTATCATCAAACTAATAAACACTAGCATCATCATAACACATAAAACCAAACAGTACAAAGAAACATTAGTACAAGAACAGTAAAGTCAAATGGAATACTTGTATCATCAAATCAGAACTGTAAAGCATCAAATAAAAACATATATAATGAAAACATCAACTGATATACTTACATCATCACTCTTACTGAAAATTATGATAGAATCACTGTAATTTAAAAAATCATACAATATTGACAGTAAAACACGCATATAATAAGAACAACATACATAACAACTTTCCAATAGAAACATCTCATAAACAGAAAATAAAGTCAAATGAAAACCTTGAAACATCATAATCAAACATTAAAACATCATGTAAAACCTTAGACGAAAAAAAATTAACAAATATAGTAATAAATTCAAATATTCCCGCCAAACAAATTAAAAAAAGCAACAAACCTTGGGAAAAAGTCTTCCTCTTCTGCTTTACAACAGCCTTCGAAGAAACGGAAGGCTGGGAGTATGACTTTGCAATTTTAATCACAGCATCGTCTATACAACCGGAATCAACAACATCTCCTTTCTTTGACATCTACAAAACGATAAACATGAAAAATAATAGAGTTAAAAAAGATCGACATCAATGAAAACCAAATAAACAACATGCATGTAAAAACATTCAGTTTCGCAATATCCTCTTCATTTACGATAACAACCTCAAAATAGAATAGAGTAATAATTGTAAAAAAAGTACAGAAACCTCAGAGCTCAACAACAAAAAGCTTACCATACAATAAAATGACTAAAAAACAAAGATTATCGGCTAGAACAACAAATCTAAGTCGTCGGAGTTACCTGATGAAGAGCCGAACCGATTATCAAGCAAAATTGCAAGAAACTCCAAAAATCGGACCACAACAACCGATTACACTCACGTCAAAACACAATATAATGTGTATTAAGCAACAAAAATAGAAGAAAGTACAGAAACCGCGACGGAAAAAGAAAACCTAGGTCGCCAGAAAAGAGGGAAAAAGAGAAGGACGGCAGAAAACAGAAGCGGTTTTCGAGAGAGAAAAACAAAAGGTAAAGAATGAGGGGAAGAGGAAGAGATACTGTAAATGTATGCTCATATTTACCGTAATTATAATTTAATCCCTAACAATATGAAAACTATAATTAATACCCCATCCCAAATTAAGTATATATTATTTATAATTTAACCCCGGTCTCGCTGTGAGACCGTCTCGCACAAGACTTTGTCATGACTTACAGTTTTTCCCTCATCCAGGACACTCTTAATCAGGACCCTTTTGACTGACTCAATTTTCAAATAAATCTCAACATACTAGAATGTCTAAAATAAAATAATAATAATAATAATAATCAGTCACAGTAGAAATGATGTGATGTATAACAATTGGCTTTCTAACTTCATAACATCATTAACCTTCTAACTGCATAACACTACTAACTTTCTAACTACATAACACCATATTACTGTACATAGGGGGCTCTGGCGCCTAATGGTAATGTGATGTGATTTATTTACTTTCTAACTACATAACACCATAGTACCATACACGGGAGGCTTTGCCGTCTTATGTTAATGTGATGTGATTTATTAACTTTCTAAATGCATAACATCATATTTCTATACACCGGGGGCTCTGCCACCGTATAGCAAAATGGTGTGATCTACATCTAACTAATCTTTAACTTCTTTATTTTAATATTTCTATGATTAATTATGTCTCTAATATAGTTATCTATTTATCTGATGATGTTACATTGCTAATCTACTCTTAACATTTTAACTACAATTAATTAATATAACGGTTATAAACGGCTATATTTTTAGCGGTAATATAATGGCTATAAACGACTATATTTTACACTATAAATACAAAGCATCAAATGATACAAAACCACATCCTCTCTTCTACCTCATATGTTTTTATTAAATTTTACCGATAAAATCTCTAGACTAATATTTATCTTTGTTGCTATAATTATTTTAGTAATACATGTTACCATTCTCACCGTAGAAGTTTCATCGGAAGATTTTTGTTTTTCTTCATTGATGATGGAATCATGTATTACTCTTTATTTTTTGCAATCATTATAGACCTCTGTATTTTGAATTATATCTAATGAACTATTTTACTCTCCCTATTAGTTATCATCATGTCAAACCTTGTGAAGTTTGAATTCAGTCCACTCGACATCAATAAAAATAACTATATGCCATGGATGATAGACGTTGAGATGCACTTGGAATCGATGAACCTCCTTGAGACAATCCAAAATGGGAATAACTCATCAAGGACGGACAAGGCAAGATATTTAATCTTTCTTCGTCGACACCTTGATGGGAGTCTAAAAAATGAATATCTAACTATGAAAGATCCACTTGAGTTGTGGGAAAATTTGAAAGAAAGGTACGATTAAACAAGAGATGTAATGCTCCCCATATACCGCGATGACTGGAACAATCTACGGTTCCAAGACTATAAGAAAGTCTGCGACTATAATTCTGCAATGTACACAGTAGTAACCCACTTGACATACTGCGGGGTTATAATAACTGACAATGAAATGATGGAAAAGACTCTTTCTACTTTCCACGCATCAAATGTGACATTGCAACAACAATATCGTGTGCGAGGTTTTAAAAGATATTCTGAGCTAATTGCTCGTCTCCTCATTGCGGAAAAGAATAATGAGTTGCTGATGAAGAATCATCAATTCCGCCCGACTGGCTCAAGAGCGTTTCCTGAAGCAAATGTTGTTAACTCCGACGAACTTGAACGAAAAAATTATTTTCAGGGTCGAGAGAGAGGTCAAAGCCGAGGACGAGGTCGTGGTCGTGTTACGGACACGGTCGAGGTGGTTACAATTTGTCCTATAAGTCCGGTAACTACTACCACAAGAAGAATTAAAATGAGAGGAGCCATGAAAGTACCCATAAAAGGGGGAAAATGCCAGTTCATCAAAGGGATCTAAAACCTCTTATTTCAGATGTGGTGGAAAAAGACATTGGTCAAGAGTCTGCAGAGTCCCGAAGCACTTACGCGATCTCTACCAAGAGTCCATAAAAGGAAAGGGGAAGGAGGCAAACTTTAACGAATCCACTCATCTCGAAGCTTCTGATTTCAATGATGATTTCATGGACATAGTTGGTGATTTCACTGAGTAACCAAGTGGTGGAAACTAAAAGAATGACAGTTGTATTTGGGAATGAAGTTAGATGGTCCGATGTCTGTTATATATATATATAAATGGTTTTATTTAAAGCCTGCAACTTTCAAATTTATTATCTTTCTTATCAAATTTGTTTTGTTTTTTTAATTAAAGAGGTGAAATGGATAAAGCTAATCGTGAAGCCAACCAAAGAATTAAAAAAGAAGAAATTTTCATACTCGATTGTGGAGTAACACACACTATATTAAAGGATAAAAGGTTTTTCTCAATGGTAAAACCAACGTAGACCATTGTGAATACAATATCGGGTCATGTAGATCTAGTTGAAGGAGTTGGCGAGGCAAACTTTACATTGTCAAATGGCATAATGTTTACAATAAATAATGCCTTATTTTTGCCAAAATCCAAAAGGAACTTATTGAGTTTCAATGATATATATTCTCATGGATTTGATACCCAGTCTATAACTGAAGGTACCATGAAATAAATGCTTCTCATTGTGTATAAATCTGGAAGGAAATGCATACTTGAAAAACTACCAATGCTCCATACTGGATTGCATTACACACATATAAATGCAGTAGAATCAAATACGATAGTGATCAAACCTTTAATATTTACCATATGCCATGATCGGCTGGGCTATCCTAGTTTAACTATGATGTGAAGAATTATTGAAAGCTCACATGGGCATCCATTGAAGGACCAGAAGATCTCTCATGGAAAATCCTTTCAATGTAAGACTTGTTCCCTTGGAAAGCTAATCATAAGGCCTTCACCGGGAAAGGTTGAAACAGAATCACCAGCGTTTCTTGAACGTATTCAAGGTGATCTATATAGACTTATCTATCCACCATGTGGACCATTTCATTACTTCATGGTATTGATAGATGCTTTTAGCAAAGGGTCACAAGTAGGCCTGTTATCAACTCGAAATATGGCATTTGCTAAATTACTTGCTGAGATAATCAAATTGCGAGCTCAATTTCCTGATCATACGATTAAGAAAATCAGACTTGATAATACCGGTGAATTCACATCCCAAACTTTCGATGATTATTGTATGGCAGTTGGGATTGTTATTGAACATCATGTTGCTCATGTGCACACACAAAATGGTCTAGTTGAATCACTGATCAAACGTCTCGAACTCATTGCTAGACCATTAATAATGAGAACAATGCTCCCTACTTCAGTATGGGGTTATGCAATATTACATACTGCAACATTGATTCGTATCAGGCCAAGTGCATATCATAAATACTCTCCACTACAACTTACATTAGGCCAAGAACCAACTATATCCCATCTATGGCTGCGCTGTTTATGTACCTAGTGCACCACCACAAAGAACAAAGATGGGACCACAAAGAACAAAGATGGGACCACAGAGAAGTCTTGGCATTTATGTAGGCTTTGAAAGCCTATCTATTATTAGATGCCTTGAACCGCTTATTAGAAATAGTTGTATAGCTCATTTTGCTGATTGCCATTTTGATGAAGAAAATTTTCCAGCATCAGGGGGAGAAATAAAACAGTTGGAAAGGAATATTACCTAGTATGTACCAACATTATTGTATCTTGATCCTTATACAAAAGAGTGTGATGGAAAAGTCCAAAGGATTTTGCATATGCAAGATATAGCAAATCAACTTCCTGATGCATTTACAGACACAAAGAGAGTGACTAAATCTTACATCCCAACTGAACATGCTCTTGCTCAAATTGAAATCCCGAAAGGGCAAATTGAAAACAAAGTCACTCATGAAATCACGACACGCCTGAAGCGTGGAAGACCACTCGATTCCAAAGATAAAAAATCCTCGTAAAAGAAAAGGATCAGAGAAACAAGATGACCCCAAAATGGAGGAACGTATTCCTGTGGAAATAAGAAACGAGAAAAATTAAGAAATTTTGATTAATTATGCCAATACAGGTATAAGGTGGAACCGAAATGAGGAAATTGATGATGCATTCTCTTATAATTTGGCATGCGATGTTATGGACGAAAATAATGGAGATCCTGAACCACGGTCTGTTACCGAGTGTACAAATAGACACGATTGGACTGAATGGAAAAAGGCCATTGAAGCTGAGTTACACTCGCTTAACCAGCGCAAAGTTTTTGGGCCTATAGTACTCACCCCTGAAGATGTGAGACCCGTTGGATACAAATGGGTATTTGTGTACAAAAGAAATGAGAAAAACGAGATAGTGAAATACAAGGCTAGACTCGTTGCACAAGGTTTTTCTCAAAGGCCTGGAATAGACTTTGAGGAAATATATTCCCTAGTCCTGGATGGAATTACATTCAGATTCCTTATCACTCTAGTAGTTCATGAGAAACCTAATATGCACCTTATGGATATTGTTATTGCATACTTATACGGATCGCTTGATGCGGAAATTTATATGAGGATCCCTAAAGGATTCAAAATGCATGAAACATTAAGTTCAAAACCCAGAGAAAGATATTAAATCAAATTACAAAGATCTTTATATGGGTTAAAGAAATCTGGACGCATGTGGTACAACCGACTAAGCGAATATCTGTTACAAAAAGGATATGTCAACGACCCTCTTTGTCCCTGTGCTTCTATCAAGAAAATAACATTTGGGTGTGTGATTATCGCTGTCTATGTTGATGGTTTGAATATAATTGGGAGCAATGAAGAGATTCTAGAAGTAATCTCTTACTTAAAGAAGGAGTTCGAAATGAAAGACCTTGGGAAAATGAAATATTGTCTTGGTTTGCAGATTGAGTACTTGCAAAATGGGATACTTGTACATCAATCAAATTACAGGAAAAAGGTAATAAAGAGATTCAATATAGACCCCAATGGTCGTAAGATCCCTTAATTTGGAAAAGGATCCATTTTGTCCTTATGAGGAATCTGAACAGGTTCTTGGTCCAGAAGTACCATATTTCAGTGCAATTGGTGCACTTATGTATCTCGCTAATTGCACTCGACCTGATATAGCTTTTGCTGTTAATTTATTAGCGATGTTCAGTTCATCTCCTACTAAAAGGTACTGGAACGGAATTAAACATGTGTTTCGTTACCTTCAAAGGACAATTGATTTGGGATTATTTTATTCCAACACCACAGATCAGTTTTGGTTAGCTACGCAGATACAATTTACCAGTCAGATCCACACAAAGGGAGATCTCAAACTGTGTATGTGTTTACTTGCGGAGGGACTGCGATTTCTTGGCATTCACAGAAACAAACACTCACCACAACATCATCAAATCATGCTGAGGTTATCGCATTGCACGAAGCAAGTCGAGAATGTGTGTGGTTGAGGTTCATGACGCGACATATTAGATCCACAAGTGGTCTCCTATCAAATGAAAATCCCATCACACTTTATGAAGATAATGCCGCATGTGTTAATCAAAAGAAGGAAGGTACATCAAAAGCAATAGAACAAAGCACATTTCTTCAAAGCTCTTTTCATTTACTCAAGAGTTGGAAGAGAGTAATATTATCAACATCCAATATATCTGTTCCTGTGAAAACGCAGCAGATCTCCTCTCAAAGGCTCTCCCCGCTTCAGTGTTCAGAAAACATGTTCATAACATCGAAATGCGAAGACTATGAAATTTATGAAGAAATCACCAATGCCAGCATGGGGGAAGCTATACGTGGCTGTACTCTTTTCCCTTACTGTGGTTTTTATCCCACTAGGTTTTTCCAAGTAAGGTTTTGAATGAGGCAGCATGAACACGTAATTATTGAAATGAGCATTCCAGGGGGGTGTTAAAAATAATGAAATGCTCATTAGCAATAGGCTAGATTTGTGATAATTAATTATATCACTATTTATTTACCAAGGGGGAATACTATGCCATCACTCCCAAATTCTACTATAAATACCTCCTTAGAGGATGAAGAAAAATTGCACCTCTCATTATCTCATTTCTCACTTCTTCTCATCTTATCCTTTTCTCCTCTTATCCTCTTCTCCATCTTATCTTCTTCCTCATTCTCTCCTTCTTACTTACTTCCCACATCAAGCCCTTCACTAATTTCTCAATAAATTAGTGCAAAGTTAGTAAAAATTACAACACACACACATATATATATATATATATATATATATATATACTTTTTTTCCAAAAAAATCCTTGATATTGATAATTAAGTTGGCAAAACCTTACACTTGAAGATGATCAAGATCTTTTACACAGAGGCACGGAAAAACACCTTCAAAATCTAAAATCCATGGCAAGTTGAAATCTAAATCAACTAAACTAAATACATAATAACAAAAATTGCAAAAATAAAATTTTGGCTGCTAATAACTATGCACATATTTATTGACTCGAACCAGACCGTCTGATCCGAGCCAACCCAATCCAACCAGACCAATCATATTCCAATCGAACCACTCAACCTGAAACCAATCAAACCTACCAGTTTTAGGTGAAAATAGAGAAGGTCTTCAGCAACTAGAAATGTGAAACACAAGTTGGCGAGTTGTGCACCTTGCCGACGAGCACGTGTTTCCTCCAAGCATTTATCTCTAACATCTTCTTTAAGGGAGGCTACAAATTCAAAGTTCAAACAAAAAAAAATACCTGGAACTCAATTACTTTGTTTGGTCTATTCAGAATATTCAAATCCAACACTCTGGTCATTTTAAATACGAACCGACTGTACCGTGTCATTTTCTAAGATTTCGTCAGAGAGAATGCTAGAGATGGATGACTTCAGGGCTGCAGAAACTTTCAAATCAAAGAAACTTATCGGAGAGCCGTCGTTGTAGTTTGTGGCACAATTTATCGATTCACTTCCAATGATTCAGCTTTGAATAACATCGGAGAAGCGCCTTTGACATCGCTAGAAACTCCATTGACATTGTCGGAACTTGCACAAAAAGTAGCTCAGATTTGTAACAAAAGTCTACAAAAAAAAGAATTAAAGCTAGTAAAAAATTAGAGAGAAAGAGGAGGGGTGGCGTCGACTTTAGGGTTATTGGAGATTGAGAGCATTTGTGTTGAAATAAAAAAAAAGAATATAATTTAAGCTTACGGATATTCTACTTTTGATTGATATATATATATAGAGAGAGAGAGTATGATAAGCTGATAGAATATAACACGATGCCAATATTATGACTTATTAAGGGTTATATATAATAAAATTTTATGATAATTTTATTGATTCTTATTCAAATAAATTACTACCTCTGTCCCATCAAAACTGGTATATTTTTTACTTTTGGAAGTCAAACTGATCCAAATTTGATCATTAAATTATATTATTACAGAGTTTGCCTCTTGAAAGACAGTTTTTCCATAAGTCATGGAAACACCAAAGTTTAAAGTGCAAATAAGAAGAAATGAAGATAAATTTTTTTAGTTTGCATGAATTGGGTTATAAACTTTTTAACTACTATATGCTGCATAATAAAATTTTAATATTGCAACTAAATTTTTTTATCTTTTATTATTCTAATCAAATCATGTATTTCCATAAGTCTACGGAAAGACGGTCTTTCCCAAGACTTTGTCATTATTATATATGCAAGATTATTATTATGTTACACTCCCCCGTCCCAACGGGTTTGACCAATTTACTTTTTTACGTTCTTCAATGACCATGTTTGACCATCATTATATCTAACTACATGTAATAATTCCACATAAAAAAATTGATGTTTAGAAAACAGATGTTAAAATAAATCTAACAATAGCTCATGATATTTTTATTATAATATATTGATTTTATATTTAGGGTTAAAGTTTACCAAGTTTGACTCAGAAAAAGTAAATATGTAAAAACTAGTGGGACGGAGGGAGTATGTTGTTGGATTCATTATAATGTATATTATTAAAATATTATTTAAAAAAATTTACACGCATAAATAAGGATATTAATTATTAAAAATTAATTCAGTTGACTTTCAAAAATTAAAATGTAACATTTTATTGAGACATGGGTAGTACTTTCTCCGTTTTTCTATTTTTGGTATCTTAGGTTTAGGTATTTGGATTTAGGTGAAGAAAATGAGTGGATAAAATTGGATGTGAAATGTAGAATGATTGAATGAAATTGAAGGAATTTTACCAAAAATAAAAAGATATTAAATAAAAGAAGAGTGCGTCTCTGGAAAGACGGTCTTTCCATAAGTCATGGAAAGATCAAGGTTTAAAGTGTAAATTAGAAGAAATGAAGATAAAATTTTCGGGTTGCATGAACCGGATTATAAATTTTATAACTATTACATGTTGCATACTAAAATTTTAATGTTGCAACTAAAACCTTTTATCTTTTATTATTCGAATTAAACCCTGTCTTTCCATAAGCCTATGAAAAGATCATTTTTCCAAAGACTTTTGCCATAAAAGAATTAAGTATATCATAGTAAAGCAGATTGAGTATTATTTTCTAAATTAAAGGAGATGTTCTTTTGTTTTCTGCGTGCGTGTCAAAGTAGACTAACCAAACATAAATAATAAGTACAGTACTAGGAAAAATGGATATTTTTAAGATTAAAGTGGCCTTATCATCATTGCCCATTTCTCCCTCCTCGAGTCTTTGTCAAACTAAACCCAAAACAACCGGAGAAAGATTGGTTTATTTAAAGACCGGAAATGTTTTTCTAAGCTTGACATTTTGGGATTTCTATCCCTTATCATCCAAGCTAAACCCCACCACAATTGTCCCTTTCCGATTATTAAAGAGGATTGCTATATCACACCCTGTATTTTACTATCCACGCCCTAATACGTATAAATATACGTATTAGTATTTTGAAAATAAAAAATAAAATTTGGAAGAAGTAGTATAAATTCTCTCCATTTCTCTCATTTCTCTCCATTTCTCTCCATTTCCTTCTCTCCATCTCCTTCTCCCCATTTCCGCCGCCGCCGCCGACCGTCGCCGCCACCGGAAAACGTAAGTTTTGGACGAAATTTTTTAAATTTTTGTGCAAATTATATGGATGTTGCCTGAATGTTGCCAATCTATTCGAATTTTGTTGAACTTGTTGGAATTGTTAGAATTGGGGTTTGTTAGAATTTTGGTAAATGTGGAATGGATGTTGGGTAGGTGGTGAGTATTGGCCGGAGGTGGCCTTGGCCGGCGGAATAGTAAGGGGTAGGGGAAGGAGAAGATGAAGGAGAAGGGGAAGGAGAAGGGGAAGGAGAAGGGGAAGGAGGAGGAGAAGGTGAAGGGGAGGAGCTGGCGGGCGGAGGTGGTGCCGGTCGGCCGGCGCCGGAGTAGGCCGGCGGTGGAAGAGGAGGCCGGCGGCGGTGGAGGAGGCCGGCGGCAGTGGAGGCGGCCGGCGGTGGTGGAGGCGGCCGGCGGCGGAGGGTGGAGGGAGGAGGAAGATGAGGGGTTTGGTTGTAAATATAAGAAAATAGGAGGCTTTAATCTTATATTAATTTCTCTCATAAGATAATAGGAAATTAAAAAGTAGAATAATTTGCAAAAATCTGATATTAGGAATTTAATCAATTTTGGAATTAAAATGAAGAAATTGTTATTTTTAGAAATTGTTTAGTTTAAATTTGGAAATGATAACTATTTTCGTAATTTGGAAAGTATATGTACCATAATAGAGTATAGTCTTATTTAGATTAACTTTATGAAAATCTAGTTTATCAATCCGATGAAAACAATTGTGTAGTAAATGCTTATGATATGTTTTGACAATTGTTTCTTTGAATGTTAATACTAGTGTGATGTGCTTAAAAATTCAGATTATTTAGTAATGTGATTTCCAATTTGCAATTTAAAAAAAATGTGTAGTTCGTTGTATGGGATTGTAAGAGAATTAAATTTGCTGTTTGGAGTGGGGTTTGTTTTTTTATGTTATATTCACTTTTTTCTATGCATTATAGAATATGTAGTTTCCGGTAGTAAATTGAAATTATGCACAGTTTGAAAATATTAGTTTACACGTTATTGAAATGTATGTTAATTTATTTTATCATATCAGTTTAAATCAATTGTTGTTATACTAATTACATATCTTGTGTTGTAGATGAGCACTGCTGGTCAACCTGACGGCCATGGTCGTTCTATACGACGAAGAGGTGTTAGTGCCTCGGCGAGACAGGCGAGAGGCCACGTGGTCGAGGATGAACAGTCGCCTCCGCCGCAGGAGTGTGATGTAGGAGCTGAGCGGCCTTCTCCACAGCGCGATCATGCATTCGATCCCATGCCAACATGGGACGGTCCGGAGCTTAACATTCTCGCGTCCGGTGGAATCCGTGATGATAGTGATTGGCAGTCGATGTATGACTTGACGGCAGAAAGCAGCCCACTCGATGCCGAAGGTAGGCAAGGACTGAACACATGCAATGTCCCCCCGTCTGGCCAACCTGGGACGAGTGTGCCATTGGATGCTGGATTCGAACGGTATGCTGGTGGAGGAGCCAGGCACACCGTTAGGAATAGAGCTGGTCGATTCACACAATCTTCTGGTGGATCGTGCAATGCCGGTGAGACTGGCATCGGAAGGGCACCAAGGAACAGGAGGAAGCGACACGCCGATGAGACGTGGCTAGTGCGGGGACCGATGGCTGGTGGCCCACAAAATGACCTCGTGATACCAAGCTTCGGAGGACACATCGCTGTCGACGTTTGGAATGGTATAGAGCGAGGTGTACTGAGATGCCATGCTCGGTCGCCGCTATGCAAGCAGCTAGTCACTACGCTCCCTGACCTGAGCGATGTTGTACAGGCCCAGATACGTGCGACCGAGTTGGCCCACCTTCCTGCGATTATGTTCCAGTTCCTTGACATGGCATTGATATCCGCTTTTGTCGAGAGGTGGCAGCCGGACACGAACACATTTCACATGCCTTTCGGGGAGATGACCATCCTGATGCACGACGTAGAGATGATTCTTGGCATTCCTATCGTGGGTGGCGCTGTTGCGAGTACCATTTCGGTGGAGAGTATTCAGGAAGCATGCGCTGAACTATTTGGGAAAGACGTGGAGTCCTTCGTCGCGGAAGACTGGAACGGGGGTAACATAGATGGCCAATCATTGATGGCGAGGTGTGTAGCGGCGGGTCAGAGCGATAACTTCCAATTTATGTGCTACATGTTGACCCTGTTTTCATCAACGCTTTTTGTGGATAAAACTGGGAATAAGGTTAGAGCCAACCTTCTACCTCTACTTGATTCGCAGTTGTCCTGGGGCTCGGCGACATTGGCCAGTTTGTATCTACAGTTGGGAATTGCGTCCCGGTCCAAGGCGCGCGGCCTATGCGGCTGTTGCACGCTGCTGCAAGCATGGATATACGAGTACTTTCCAATGTTTCGGCCGAGGCTGAGTACACTGCCAGCTCTTCCGGGATGCGCCAACCCGTGGCACACAGGGGATAAAATGGGGAGGGATACTGGGAGGCTGGCTACCATCCGGCGTCAGGTGGATGCCTTACAGCCCGACCAGGTATGAATTCCATGCTTTTACTCTTATTCTAATAGTAGTGGGTAGATCGGATTCCATAGGAACGTTACATTTCTGTGAAACACGCGCAGGTGGATTGGTTGCCATATGGACTGGATGTGGTTAGGGCTGCTAGGGGGAGGACTCACTACCGCGGCGTGATTCGATACCTCGAAGCAATGGAGGTGTACATGCCAGATCGCGTTGTGCGCCAGTTCGGTCTCGTACAGGGTATACCGCAGAGTCTTATGATTGTGCCAGAGCCTTGTTCCCGGCCCGCTGATCCAGCCAGCTATTCGGTGACCTATCCAGGGATGCTGCAGCTGACCCTATGGCATATGGCACACGCTTGGCACGACGGTCAGCTTGCCGAGTTCCCGATTGTCACAAGTCCGTCAGAGTGTACCTTGGATTATGAGGAGTGGTACGCGACTCATTCACACCCATTGATCGCGAATCCTGAACTTGCTGCCACGAGTAGACGGGATAGGACACATCATCAGTTATCGGTAAGTTTTCTCCAACTGTTTGCTTTGAGTAATTGTATTACATTTGATTGTTCCGTTATTGAAAAATGTGTTTCCTGTGCATCAGATGCTGAGTGACATGATGAGCGACTTGGATCCGTTTGACTCGACAACCGTTGATGGACTCGGCGACCCGTGCATGAAGGAGTTGTTGACTACTTGGATCGGTCGTCGCGATGAGTATCGCAGGCTCGGTTATGGACCCATTCCCTAGGCGACTGTTTGCTTATGTATGTACCCACTGTTTGCCCACAGTTTGCTCATTTATGTAATCGCAATTGTTTGTGCATGTCAAATTTATAAGTCATCGCTTTTTGCAACGGTAGCGCTTTCAGACTAATTGTAACGCTTCGATAATAATTGTAACGGTTGCGTACATGCCAAAATGTTTCACTGGGTACAATAGTTAATTACTCTCATTGTATGCTTTGGTCCAAACCCTTATCCTCCTACGAAAGGGTAACTCCCAACCGACGACATCAGACTTCCTCAATGTGGTCCATAGATTAACCACGGGGGGCATGGGACAGTTTTCCTTCACGTGTATCCGGACGAAATGGCTTGCACTGCGTACGTATACAATGTGTAGCTCCCTCCTTGTTCCATCCTCGCCCCCACCTGCCCTCAATGGAAGGACTGTTGATGTGTCCATTTTAGATGGTTATTTTAGGCTTTTTAGGATTAGGTTTTGTGCAATTTTGTGCTCTACATGTGGCATTTTGCCTTGAAATCATCTAAGGAGGGATAAAGGCGGCTTTGACGTTTTTATCACTTTTTAGATGATTTTGTGTGACAAGGGAAGAACACGGAAGCAACGAAGACCGGAAGACATTGAAGACTATACTTTCGAAGACTTTTGGATACTCACTTCGAAAACATGAAGCCCGGAGGCCGTTGAAGACCATTTTTGGAGCCGTTGAAGACTTGAAGATTGAGACGGATGGCTATGAAGAAGACAAAGAAACAATGCAAAACTCTGGCTCCCGTCGCGACCCCGTCGCGACACCATCGCGAGTCGCGACCAACACCGTCGCGAGTCATGACCAACGGGCGGCCAGAAATCAACTTTATCTTCTTTGCACTATAAATACTACTCTCTTTCCTCCTCTTTTCCAGCTTTTCCAGCCCGTTTTCTCTCTGGTTTTTGGGCAAAAACCTAGGTTTTTTTCTTCTTTCTTTTCTTAGCTTTTTCTTAGTTTAATTATGTCTTTTGTTGTTCTAGAGTAGTTCTTGTACTTGGGAGCTATGGATTGAAGCTTCCACTTCTATGTATTGAGAACCATTTCTATCTATCTATTTGGTGTTTTTGCTATTGTGCATTTATTGTGCTTTGAATGTTAATTGTTGATTTTATTAATGTTGTTGAGAGCTTGATGATATGAAATGCTTGGATGAATTGCTAGCTAGGGTTTGGGGGATTTGGGTTAATTTCCCCCCTGTTCTTGTCAGTAATGTGAGAGTATGATTTAGAGCTTTTGATTGTGTTGATGGATTGATAATGTGCTAGACGAATGTGATTGATGTTGAACTCTTCGTCATGTTTGTTTGTGTAGCAAACGAGAAGAGTTATATGCTCGTGGTCTATGAGTGGTCGCTCTTGACTAATCTCGTGTAATTGCATGAATTGGTTAAATGCTTAGTCACGGTGTAGTGGTCATAGGCATTGCCAAGCTTGTTGGTCCTTCGTGCTAAATGCCACCAATGACACCTTGAGTCGTGGTCGCGACTCGGGAGTCATTGGTGAGGTTTGACGAGAGATGTGGAACTCACTCTCGCAAACTACGAACTAAGAAGGATAGGAGTTTAGTCTCCACGACAAGTAGTTGAAGTATTGAATAGATGATTTAAATTCATTCTTGAAGCATTTGTTATTTGGCGTTTATGTATTCTTGACGGTGTGTTTCACTGCATGTGTGCCATGAGTTGTTTGAGCATAGGTAGTGCTTGTGTGGTTGAATTGTTTAGGTGTAGGAATGTGACGAATTCCGTAGCGCCTTTGCATGAAGATCTATGAGCATGAACTTAGAACTCCTTGTGATGTGTGTGTTGTGGTACTTGCTAGATAGGTGTGTGAGTGTTGGGTCCTGAATGCTATATGATGGAATGTGTGAATGATTCGATGAACTACATTAGATGTGGAAGTGGATATCCGTTGCCCCCAAGGCATTTTATCTTTGTAGTTTAAAACCCCTTTTCTTTAGTTTTGTTTGATGATTAGCATAGTCACTTGACCTTGCTAGTTATCTTGTCTTTTTATCTTTGTTAACTTAGGAAACCAACCAACCAACCCCCCCCCCCTTTTTACTTGCTTTTAAGTGTGTGTAAATATAGTTACTCCTAGCCTAGTATCAACCATTTGTGCTTGATTGCTTAGGAAGATCCCTCTTCTCATTGGACGACCCCGATTTGCCGCTATCTACCTAGTTGTAGAAAGTAAGCATTTAGGGCTTATAAATTATCTTTTGCACGGCGGGCGCGACGACCGCCCGCCTGTCAAAATGGCGCCGTTGCCGGGGAAGAGGCGTTTATTTTTAAGTATTTAGGTGTATTTGGTTGTGTATTGGCTAGTTGTTTTTATTCTCCACTACTTGGTGGTTGATTTTGTTCGGAGTATGTATTGCTTGAGTTCTTGGTAATTCATTTTATTGAGAATCCTTGCACTATGATTCCAAACTTTTGAAAAAAAAAAAAAGAAAATTTTTTTAATGGAGCGTCTCACCTTGAGGGAACTCATGATGAGAAGAGAGGCTCAACAAGCAAGGTTTTGTAGGATGTGTCGTTCCGACCATCCTACCGAATCTTGCCCTTTGTTGTGGGAACGGCACGATGACCGAGAAAGAACCCTTGGTTTCCAAAACCATGGGTACTATGAAGAGTGCTATCAAGAGGTAGGAGATATTGGTTTTCAAGGGCAAGATGCTCATGAATGCTATCCATACCACAACTCTTACAATCCGGAATGGAGTGGTAGTCCGGATTTGTGGTATGAGAATGAGCCGGAAAACCAATATTACGAGCAACCTAGTTGGCCATCACCACCCTATACCATACCCCAAAACCAAGCCCAACAAGGAAGTTCAAGTTTGACACGTGAGGATGTCTTAAATAGGATAGCAAACTTGAAATCCTTTACTAGTGAGGAGCCGGATACCCAGCTCTCCTCTAGTGTTGAGGCCATTGAGGGGCATGTGAGGAACATATTAGAGGTATTGGCCCGCATGGAAGCTCATGATTCCGAAAACACACCATCCCAACTTGAACTCGATGATTCGGTGAGTGAGGTCACCAATAAAAATGATTTTGAGTTTGAAAGGGATGAGGAGTTGATTGTAGAGGATAGAAAAATGGAGGAAGAGGTGATAGTGCTACATCCATTAGCATCGTCACCCCTTCTCCCACCTAGTGAACCAACTCTAATATTTTTGGAAGTTTTGAGGGAAACGAGAGAGGAGCCAAAAGACTATCCCAAGCTCCCTAACCACTTAATTCCCTTTGAACCGTCTCCACCTCCACAAGACTTTCCTCTTGAAAGTTTTGTGCCCCCACCTCTCTTATTTTGGATGCTCATGGTGAAGAGCTTCAAGCCTTCACCATACGGATAACATTAGGGTCGCGCCGACGACCTTAAACATACGGAGCTTCGTCGTGCCGACGACGTTAAATAAATTTGGCATTTCTTTTCGTTTTTGTTGCTTTTAGTTTTTGTTTCTTAGTTTTTTGTTGTTTTGTTTTGTTCTTTTTATGGCTTGTTTTTCTGTGATTTTGTAGCAAAGTGAAGTGCATTGCAATGAAGGAGATGAAGGAACGAGATCAATGAACGAGGGAAGAAAGCTTGGACAGTTGGTAAGCAAAAGAAAAATTTTAAGCCTGGGATACCCTGCCGTCGCGAGTCGCGATGGGTTTCGTTGCGAGTCGCGACGAACAGTGGAGAAAAATCACTCCCAGCGCCAACTTTCCGCGAGTCGCGATGACTTCGCGAGGCTCGTCGCGAGTCGCGACACACTTCGTCGCGAGTAAAAATTTTGAGCTCTCGGACTCAACTTTCCGCGAGTCGCGATGACTTCGCGAGGCTCGTCGCGAGTCGCGACTAACCTCGTCGCGAGTCGCGACGTGCTCAGTAACTGTTGAAAATTTTTTGAGCCCGGATTTCAAATTTCCAAGCTTCCAAGTTTCCAAATGATTTTAAACATTGCATGATCCTACCTTCTTCTCCACCCAACACTCCCAAGAACCACCACATACCCACTCATTCCTCCACCATCCTACACATGTTGACATATGAACATCCTTGCATCTTTATAGTACATTTGTTGATTGTAGTATGCCGACTACATCATTGTGATCGTAAGTGCATATCCTATAATGATGCTTGTATACATGTCAATATATGTTGGATATTTTTCATGATTATTCGTATAGTGTTGGTTGGGTGTGATTTGGTTGTTCTTTGAAAATACTATGGTTATTAACTCTTGATGCTAAACCTAGTATTACATATCCTTATGTACTTGTGAGTTTAATGTGTTCTTCGTGGTGTAGTCTTGATCAAACGGCGCCATGGAGACAATGCTTTTCTCGAGGGGTGAGTTCTTCTACGGCATCTTTGCTCACCCTTCCGGTTCCGAAACCTATCTTGGGACCATCCAAGTACTTGGATATCGCCATATCACCGGCGAATTTGCGGAGAAATGGGTGTCACTCTAACTCCCTTACCTTGATTTTTATTGTTCTTGCCTTACGTGTTTACATTGAGGGTAATGTAATGTTTTAAGTGTGGGGAGGGGTTAGAGGATTCAATGCATGCTATATTGTTTTTGAATGCTTTTTGCTACTTTTCATTGGAAAAACATGAAAAAAAAATCAAAAAAAAATAATAAGAAAAAGAAAACCCGCTGAGTTGAAAACCCGAGAGGGCGACTTAGGCAACATTGGGGGCCCGGATAGGTCGAAAACCCTTAAAGGGCGGCCTAGGCAAAAATGAGAGGCTAACATGTGCGGAAAAAGGTGAGATGTGAGCTAAAGAAACATGATGTGTGGCTAGGATGAAAACTCGAAAGAGCTCCTAGGCAAAATGAGAGAAATTGAGAGAAATTGAAAAATGTTATGATTTCACTCATTTTCCGGCGTTGGAGTCATAAGGTTGCGGTTGTCACACGGATGGATCGGATAGCTCAACATCTATAGACCTCTTGGGATTGGGTAGCTTAGTGGGTTAGGAAACGAAGTGTGGTTATGAAATTCCTTATCTCTTTATACTTCGTTTTTGGTTGATATATTGGCATTAGGTGAAGCATGTGTTTGAACCTCTTATATGGCTTTAGCTTCATTTTATGTCATTGGATTTTGGTGGATATATTGGCATTAGGTGAAGTATGTGCTTAAACCTCTTAAATGGTTTTAACTTTATCTTGTGTCATTGGACTTTGGGAATATCAATTCGGGGCTTTGAAATATTTTTATGGGTAGTGAATTGATAAGTGGTAGGTTTGGTTAGATTTAGGATTGGGGATGTGTGTGTGAAAAATTCTCATGTGAGCTTTTATTTTGGGATTTATGATATTGAGAGTTTTGTGAGGCTTTGATTGGGGGATTAGTAGTTAAGATAGGGCTATATCATTTCTTCCGTGTGCTTAGATCTTTTCTTACTCGAGGGCGAGTAAGGTTTAAGTGTGGGGAGGTTTGATGAGGCCATTTTATGTGGTAATTTTAGGGTTTTTAGGATGTGGATACGTCATTTCCTCCGTATGCTTGAATCTTTTCTTACTCGAGGGCGAGTAAGGTTTAAGTGTGGGGAGGTTTGATGTGTCCATTTTAGATGGTTATTTTAGGCTTTTTAGGATTAGGTTTTGTGCAATTTTGTGCTCTACATGTGGCATTTTGCCTTGAAATCATCTAAGGAGGGATAAAGGCGGCTTTGACGTTTTTATCACTTTTTAGATGATTTTGTGTGACAAGGGAAGAACACGGAAGCAACGAAGACCGGAAGACATTGAAGACTATACTTTCGAAGACTTTTGGATACTCACTTCGAAGACATGAAGACCGGAGGCCGTTGAAGACCATTTTTGGAGCCGTTGAAGACTTGAAGATTGAGAGGGATGGCTATGAAGAAGACAAAGAAACAATGCAAAACTCTGGCTCCCGTTGCGACCCCGTCGCGACACCATCGCGAGTCGCGACCAACACCGTCGCGAGTCGCGACGAACTTGTCGCGAGTCGCGACCAACGGGCGGCCAGAAATCAACTTTATCTTCTTTGCACTATAAATACTACTCTCTTTCCTCCTCTTCTCCAGCTTTTCCAGCCTGTTTTCTCTCTGGTTTTTGGGCAAAAACCTAGGTTTTTCTCTTCTTTCTTTTCTTAGCTTTTTCTTAGTTTAATTATGTCTTTTGTTGTTCTAGAGTAGTTCTTGTACTTGGGAGCTATGGATTGAAGCTTCCACTTCTATGTATTGAGAACCATTTCTATCTATCTATTTGGTGTTTTTGCTATTGTGCATTTATTGTGCTTTGAATGTTAATTGTTGATTTTATTAATGTTGTTGAGAGCTTGATGATATGAAATGCTTGGATGAATTGCTAGCTAGGGTTTGGGGGATTTGGGTTAATTTCCCCCCTGTTCTTGTTAGTAATGTGAGAGTATGATTTAGAGCTTTTGATTGTGTTGATGGATTGATAATGTGCTAGACGAATGTGATTGATGTTGAACTCTTCATCATGTTCGTTTGTGTAGCAAACGAGAAGAGTTATATGCTCGTGGTTTATGAGTGGTCGCTCTTGACTAATCTCGTGTAATTGCATGAATTGGTTAAATGCTTAGTCACGGTGTAGTGGTCATAGGCATTGCCAAGCTTGTTGGTCCTTCGTGCTAAATGCCACCAATGACACCTTGAGTCGTGGTCGCGACTCGGGAGTCATTGGTGAGGTTTGACGAGAGATGTGGAACTCACTCTCGCAAACTACGAACTAAGAAGGATAGGAGTTTAGTCTCCACGACAAGTAGTTGAAGTATTGAATAAATGATTTAAATTCATTCTTGAAGCATTTGTTATTTGGCGTTTATGTATTCTTGACGGTGTGTTTCACTGCATGTGTGCCATGAGTTGTTTGAGCATAGGTAGTGCTTGTGTGGTTGAATTGTTTAGGTGTAGGAATGTGACGAATTCCGTAGCGCCTTTGCATGAAGATCTATGAGCATGAACTTAGAACTCCTTGTGATGTGTGTGTTGTGGTACTTGCTAGATAGGTGTGTGAGTGTTGGGTCCTGAATGCTGTATGATGGAATGTGTGAATGATTTGATGAACTACATTAGATGTGGAAGTGGATATCCGTTGCCCCCAAGGCATTTTATCTTTGTAGTTTAAAACCCCTTTTCTTTAGTTTTGTTTGATGATTAGCATAGTCACTTGACCTTGCTAGTTATTTTGTCTTTTTATCTTTGTTAACTTAGGAAACCAACCAACCAACCCCCCCTTTTTACTTGCTTTTAAGTGTGTGTAAATATAGTTACTCCTAGCCTAATATCAACCATTTGTGCTTGATTGCTTAGGAAGATCCCTCTTCTCATTGGACGACCCCGATTTGCCGCTATCTACCTAGTTGTAGAAAGTAAGCATTTAGGGCTTATAAATTATCTTTTGCACGGCGGGCGCGATGACCGCCCGCCCGCCCATCAACTGTACAGCAATAGTCTGCCGACCCATTCTCTAAAATGTAATATAAAACTACAACCGTGTTGTAGTAGGTGGCGACAGGAAACATGTCTGCAATGACCGTGAACCAATGCTCTGGACCACACGGACCTTTGGTGTGGTGTATACGGGCTCTAGCTAATTCAACGTTGTCTTTCGAACCGTATATGGGAACATAGTCAGGCCAATGAGTTGATATCTCGTTAAACACTGCCCGATGCGCTCCAGACCATTCACCTTCACCGTCTACATGGAACGCATCAGCAACGCATCTGAAGCCACAGTTTCCATCACTCACGACATCGTTCCAGCCTTCGATGTAACGTCGGACAATGTGGGGGACACTTTCGAGGAACGGGAATGTCGCTGTAGGAGAAAACAGTAAGATTAATTTCTTTGTAAGAAATTTAATTCAATAGGAAGAATGGTGTTTGTACTTACCGTGCCGGCTACCGCTCCATGATGTGGTGCGCCCCGGGAACCTTGAGCTACGCCCGTATCGCCTCTTCACGTGCTCGTGGTAGCTCGGTGAACGTCGGGTTGATCTTGATCGGGGGACCTGCTCGCTTGGTCTCCCACGTGCACTATTACAATTGTCCGGCTCGCCAATGCCGCTGTCCTCCGGACGCAACTGCTCATCTATGTAGCTTGAAACTCGTCGGCGGACCGAAGGGTCGCTGCATGCCAGCTCCTCCAACTGAGTGTTGAACCGTGACTGATCCTGTTCAGCCCTCGAAATGTTTTCCATGCTCCGCACGAGATCACCTAATGCCAGGCTCTTAAACAGCGGATGAATGTCGTCCAAGTACAAGGGGATTCCTCGTGCAACTGCCCTCGCCATGACGCATGCACACGGTATTCCGTGAGTCGAGCGCAGTACACAACCACAGTATGCGTATACCTGTGCTCCGAGTGCATCAATCCTCCCGGACTCGACCGTCAATTTATCCAGACAGTATTTGGACACATTGTTGATCAAGTTGTTGAAAAGGGCCCTACGGTGCAATCTTCCAGTGCACGTTCTTGATTTCTCCAGGTTGGCCTTGATCATAGTAATTTGCGCGGCTATCTGCAGGTCGACACGCCTCCATATCGTATCCAGTGAACCAGTTGACGTTTGTAACCACCCTTTCAATGACGAGTGTGCACTTTCGACCCTGCATGTAGTTGTGTTCCCGAAATGCAGAAATCTGTTCGTCCATGCCCGCACAAATTTCTCCTTATGGGGGTTAAGCCACGTAGTCTCAGCGTAACTAATAACAGCTTCGCTCTAAGACCATCCAATCCTCATGTCCACCAAGGCGGCTTCGTACTCTGAAACGGTGGACGCATTGCAAACCCGGAACCATGCACCATTCTTGAAGGCTGCCCCGTTCCTCTTATTCCCTGTCAGCACAGTAACACGTGCCTCCACATCCTTGTTAATATGCCAGGTGCAGAGCAAATGATTCGATTCTGGAAACACAGTCCGAAGTGGCCTAATCAGTCCCATCTCTCGATCGGTGACCACAACCTCAGGGAACGGTCCATCCACAAGCAAGTTCTTGAGTGCGTTCAGCACCCACTCATAGGTATCTGTCGTTTCTTCAACGACAATTGCGTAGGCAATCAGGAAATTTGTGTTGCAAGGAGACATCCCAACCATCTCAATGAATGGCATGCCGTAGCGATTAGTCTTGTACGTTGAGTCGATGGCCACAACCCACGGAAACGTGCAAAATGCGACAACAACATCGGGATGAGCCATGAATAAATGAGTCAAAGTACCATCAAGTGCTGAGCGGTGACTAGTGACATACCCTTTCGAGGTGGCAAGATGCAAACAATTCTCCGTTGTGTTGCGCCCGCCTCGCCTTTCTGTTACATATGCCGATCTCTCATTGTACACCTGCCTAATGGTCTGATGCAGGTCTGGAAACGAATGACTGAGGCTGGCATTGATATGCCTGGGGGCTGTTTCTGAATCTGTCAAATCTCTAATCATTTGTTTTGCGTCCGCATGGAGCTTGCAGCTCTGTCTGTGACCCTCAGCGTACACTGAGAAAGGGTGGTTGTGCATCCCTCGTCTAGGATCCTTGCACGGCACTACATTCCAACCGTCCCCCGTGCTACTCTCTTTCAAAACAATCGTGAATGGGCAGTCACAACTTCTAGTCGAAGTGTTACTCCGTCGGACTACATCGGGATCGCTCGTATCGATAACCTTATCTTTTTGGCCCCGATTGCAAATGCAATATAACCTCAGGGGGGCATTCCTATTCTTTTTGTAGGACCCCGTGGCAAGTTCAAATCCCACTTGCAGAGCAATCCGTTGCAGGTAGGAATAAGCCTCGGCGTGACTTGGAAACACATTTGAGGTGGCAAATGGAGAGTATCCATTCCGCTCTGCAGCAGCTTCACATGACTGATTGTCATCCTTAAACAGCAATAAACATCAAGTAATTAGTTACACTCAACTGCTATACCAACAACAATGACGTCGTCAATTAACGTTCAAACAAATGAATTGTTTAAAAAAACATACAATAAAGTAAAAATTATATTGGAGGAAATAAATTTAGGCTCACACTTACAACGTTACATAAATAACTTTTACAAACCAAGAAGTGCATTGCTTGATTTTTAATTATCGTCAGAAACATATATTGAAATATGAACAAATAAAGATAAAATTACAGTTAAAACGTTAAAACATATATTTAAATGTGAAAACATAAAGATAAAATTAAATTAGAAGAAATAACATTACAATTATAAAAGTCCCGTACATGAATTAACTCCCTAAACTGAAATTACACTCATCCATTTCAAATTGTCCTACTTACGGACTTAATGGTGCACTGCTCCATTTCTTATTAACAGCTAAAACTTACATGTAATTGTAAAAAAAAATGTGATAATAATAGGAGATAAATTATTGTAGATAAATTAACAACAAAATTACGTAACAAAATTAACAACAAAATTAACAACAAAATTAACGTTACTGCTATTAATAGGAGATAAATTCATAGGAGATAAATGTGCAATAATTTTTACGTAACAATTAATAAATTAAAACACAAAGATGAGCATAAATTTCTACTGCAAAAATTAATAAATTTAACTATTACTTATGGACAGAAAACTAATTAGTAAAATTACCTCCGAAGACATGAAATTTCTAACACCCTTGTTTGGAGTAAAAATTTGGAGAGCAAAAATTTGGAGAGTAACAATTTCGAGTTCCTCATATTTTTAGAAACACTTTTATAGCAGTAGAAATTACTAGTTGGGGAGAGGAAGCCCCTCCGGCTCGCGCCCAGGCCACGGCGAGCGGAGGCAAGTCCGGCTCGCGCCTGTGGCATGGCAAGCGGAGCCCGTCCAGCTCGCGCCAAGGGCACGGCGAGCGGAGGCCCGTCCAGCTCGCGCCCAGGGCACGGCGAGCGGAGCCCGTCCGGCTCGCGCCCAAGGCACGGCAAGCGGCGCCCGTCCGGCTCGCACCAAAGGCACGGCGAGCGGCACCCGTCCGGCTCGCGCCAGGGTCACGGCGAGCGGAGGCCGCTCCGGCTCGCGCCAAGGTCACGGCGAGCGGAGGCCGCACCGGCTCGCGCCAGGGTCACGGCGAGCGGAGGCCGCTCCGGCTCGCACCCGGTCCGCTGCGAACGGACCGGCGGCCGGTCGCGGCCAGGCCGTCGCGAACCTGAGCCTCCGGCGGTGCTCGGTGGCGGAGCCGGGAAGCATCGGCGCTACCGCGGCGCCCGGCATCGGCGGCGGTGGTCGGCGGCACCCGGCGGTGGTCGGCGGCGCCTGGTGGTGGTCGGCGGGATCGGCGGCAGTCGGTGGCGCCCGGCGGTGGTCGGCGGCGCCAGGCGGCGGCCGGCGGTGGTCCCCGGCGGCGGTTTCCCTTCTCCCATTTAACATTTTCCAATTTAAAATCTTCCAAATACAATATATTTTTAAATGTATATTGTATATATACAGTATAAATATAGGGCGTGGATAGTAAAATACAGGGCGTGAAATAGCAACACCCTTATTAAATGGCGTTGGAAAAATATTTTCTTTAGGAAATAACGTTTGATAAAAAAAATATAATGTCTTTTTTTTTTAGAGTAAGTCTAAAAATTCTTCTATATATTTCTTCAAAATAGAGAATAAAAATTAATGTTATTTAAAATTTTAGGACTCCTGTGAGCAGTGGCGAAAGTAGAAATTTTTTAGGGGAGGCTGAACGGTGGCGGGCCGTGATGTCGGCGGCGGGGAAACGGTGGTGGGCCGTAGTGGTCCAGCATGAAAGCGGTCTAGCAGAGCTTTGTGCGAGTGAGGTCGTGCACCCAACACCTCTGTCTCTGCATTTTGATTTTCGATTGGGTGAAAACCATCCAATCGAAACTTTTAAGTCCTCTTTGCCTTCAGTAAAGTGAAACGACATCTCACTTATACTGAAACGACGTCGTTTTGAGTTCAATCTGGACAAAAAAAAGAAGGGTGCGTTGCCTTCTACTCCGAGAAGGCTACCGGCAGCGTGAACGTTGAAATACTAGAGACGCGGTGGCGAAAACCTAATCGCGGTCTTCAAATTCCATTACAACTACCTTTGCGCCGACAACTCAGGTAGGGCCGGCGCCCTACCTCGCGTAACAGTAGTTCTGCCACTGCATGTGAGCCAGCCTAAACATTAGGCAGGGGTCTTTATGCAATTCTAACTATATGATAGCTCCAGGGACCTATCTCTAATAATTTTGCAAGGGCTTTTTGTCTAATTTTTCCCATCATTTTTCACCAGTTGCAATCTGCAATTTTTTTTAAAATTAAAAGAATATTTATAAAATGTTTTAAAAAATGCAAAAATTAGTATGATCATCGAACCGAAACATCAGCAAAAATAGCAGAACATAAACGAAAAATCATAAAACATAAACTAAAAAATTGCAGCAGAAAAATAAAAATAAAAAATCAACGAAAAATTGGAAAATCATCGACTACGACTAACAAAAAATCAACTGAAAATCATTAAAACATCAACAAATCTTAAATTATCATTTATTTTATATAAAAAAAACTACAAACATCAACCTATATCATCCAAAACATGAATTCCTATCATCTAAACTTCACTTGAAAAATGAAAAACGTCAACATAACAAAAAAAACACTACAAAACATCAACCATATCACCAAAAAAAGCTACAAACATCAACCCATATCACCTAAAACTCACATAGAAAATGAAAAATATCTACATTAGAGTAAAAAACTAAAAATATAAACCCATATAACCCAAAAAAATTATAAAACATCGACTCATATTAACTAAAACTCACCCGAAAAATGAAAATGATCAACACGAGAGAAAAAAATAAAAAACATCATCAAAAAGTTACGGTACCTCAAAAGTATAAATTATTCACTCTGAAAATCCTAAAACACCAACAACTTTTTTTTTTAAAAAAAAAAGCTGCAAATATCAACCTATATCACCAAAAAGCTACAAATATCAACTCCCAGCACCTGAACCTCATCAGAAAAATGAAAACATCAACATAAGAAAAAAGACACTACAAACATCAACTCCTATTACCAAAACGTCATCTGGAAAATGAAAAATATCAACATGAGAAAAAAAACTAAAAATATTAATCCATATCACCAAAAAAACTATAAAACGTCAACTCATATCAATTAAACCTCACGCGAATAATGAAAAACATCAACATAAGAGGAAAAAAAGCTACAAACATCAACCAAAATGCTACAATACCTCAAAAATAAAAATTCTTCAAAAAACAAATGACCTGGTGATTTGAACCAAGGTCTCTATCCTCAAAGCATAGAGCAATAACCACTAGACCAAAGACTCATTATTGAAAATACACGCAGTCAAATAATATTAAACCTGAGCATGTACATCAAGAACATAAATTCTTCAAACTAAAGGTCTAGTGAGATTCAAACCCAAGACCTCCAACCTCAACAACTATAGTACTAACCACTAGACTAAAGAACATTTACTGATCATGTACTCAATCAAGTAAATATTAAACCTCAACACGTCTTTCAAAAAACTAAAACACAATATTAAACCTCACTTCTCATGAGAAGAAGCTCAGCCGCCAGCCATCCGCCGCTGCCCGGCGTCGCCTATGTCCATCGTCTACTGCCTCAGGCCGCGCGTGAAGTCACATATGTTGTCGTCATCATTCAGGCGCGTGCATCTCACGCACGTCGTCATCTTCAGATTTTTCCACAGCCGTCGTCTTCCGCTTCTTCCACCGGCGTCGTCATCTTTTGCTTCTTCTCGCCGGTGAACAAACAGGAAGAAGAACGTGCGATGCTGCTGCAATTTAACCGCCGCCGATCCCCTAGATCCACTGTGATGCTGAAACCCTAGCTCCACCACTGTGGAGCATCATGTGGAGATGGCACCATTAAGCCACTGCATAGGCAAGTTATAGAGGCACCACGGGAAGCCTAGCGCTCAGCAGCGTCAAAGCGGTAGAGAATCGCTGTGAATTTCATAACTGCGCTGGCGAGCGGTTGCACCATCGACGAAAGAGCTCAGATCAGAAAAATAGAATGGAAGCTCAGATCGGAAGAAAAAAATAGTTACAGATCGACAGCGTTGGCAATGGAAGAAGAAAATGACGGTGATTTCCCTAGCTCTGCCGCATCATCGGCGGAAGAGGAAGAAACGCGGCGGCGGAGGGTGGCTTAAAAGCAATTCCAATTCTGTTGATAGGAGGAGGTAGGAGAAATAAAAAAAGAAAATGAAAATTCTCTGATATATATATATATATATCATTTTGATTATTGCACAATATGTCCCTTAATTTATTAGCATATTTTTTAAAAAATCTCATCCTAAATGAAACTTCTTATAATTGCACGATAAACCCTGAACTAAAGTTTAGGCTGCCTAAAATAAGACTGTGTAATTTTAGGCTTTTGATTCTAGAAATAAAACCTTTTTCATTCAAATCAATCAAAACTTAATCCCCTTACTTGATTTGTCCATTTTATGAACATATTTTGGGACTTTTTGGAATCACTTTTGCGCTCTTTTGTCATCTAGAATTTGTGTTTTACCTTGAAATTCTCTTAGGAGAGGTAAGAGCGACTTTTACGCTCTTATACAATCTCTAAGTAGATTTTGTGTGATGAGGCAGTAACATCTAAACTTAAAGACCGAAGACCATTGAAGACCATGAAGTTCATCTTTTGAAGACTTGAAGATTATAAGACAAGTGGAGTGGAGAGGAAGCTAGAAGACAAGAAGAAGAAAGAAACTCAACATGCTGTTTTTGGCATCCGTCGCGACTCATGAAGATCCTGTCGCGAGTCGCGAAAGACGATGGCCAGAATCTTTTTATCTTTTTTCTAGGACTATAAATAACACACTTTATTCTCTCTCTTTCCAACTCTTCTTCTTCCCAATTTCTGCAAGCAAAACCCTAGTTTTTCTTTACTTTTCATCTTAGTTACATTTTGAACTGTGTTTGGTTTGTTGTTGATTATTAGTATGGATTCTAGTAGCTAAGTAATCATTTGGGAGCAATTGATTGAAGCTTCCAAACCCATGTAATGAGATTCTATTTTACTCTTTGTTGAGCATTTATTGTGCCATTAATGTTGAGAGTTTTGCTTCATTTATGCCATGGGTTGTCTGAGAATAGGAAATGTTTGTATGATTGAACTGTTAGGATGTTAGGAAAATGTACAATTTCTTAGCTCTTTGGCATGAAAATCCAAGAACATGGAATTAGAACTTCTTGTTGTATAATGTGATGTGAATCTTGCTAGATGAGTATGCTAATGTGGATTGTTATCATATTTGTCCTAGGGTAGCAATGAAAGGTTGAATATTGAATGTTGATTTTTCTAGGTTTAACCTAATAAATGCTTTGTTTGGTTAAATGACTATGCATTTGGTTGAATGCTTGTTGTTATCAAATCTATGGTTCTTTGTGTATAATGTCATTGATGAAATACCTTTAGGTTATTTGTCTAAAGTGATTATCAAGAAAAGAATGTTGATCTTCAAAATGGAAGTGACATCATTCACCATAGGAATTAAATGTGAATGAATGACTGAATGAACCTATGATCTATAAGAGGTTTGAAAGTGAGGATCAATAGCCCCCATGGCTTTGTCATTTGTGATTTTACCATCTTTGTAGTTGTTTGTTCCATGATTAGCACTGTTACCTTGCTTTGCTAGTTGTTTGTCTTTTAATTCATAATTTAGGAAAAACCAACCACCCCCTCTTTACTTGCTTTTATATATGTATTTATATCTATATCTAGTCTAGTATCCACCTTATATATTTAAACCCTTAGAAAGATCCATCTTCTTCGTGGACGGCCCCGATTTACCACTATCTACTTAGTTGTAGTTAGTAAGCATTTAGGACTTATAAATATTAACTTTAGAGGTACGACGTCGACTTTTCATCACTCCAGGACCTTAACTATGTACTAATAAGAACCTAGGAAAGAGCCCAAGTAAATACTATGTACTAATAAGAATCTAGGAAAGAGCCCAAGTAAATACTATGTACTAATAAGAATCTAGGAAAGAGCCCAAGTAAATACTATGTACTAATAAGAATCTAGGAAAGAGCCCCAGTAAATACTATGTACTCGTCCTATAAGCTGCCTTGCCACCATTTTGTTTTTGCTGTTTTCGGGCCATTTATAAAAACAACCTAAGCAAATGATAGTCAAGCTTTATAAGCCCAATTTTCCTATCCCAAATTTTCCTTAAACCCTCCCTAACTCTTCCAGCATTCCTCCTCTTACACTAAGTATAACAATTTTGCTTCTTCATTTCTTCCCATCAACCCTTCTTCATCTCTTTTTTTGCTTTTAAAGATTTTGCAATTCCGTTCCTCCATATGTTGTACAGAGCCACTACATACATCCTGGATTTGTTCTTCATTCTTCTCATTTTTAGCTATTTCAATACTTTATTCAACTCTCTCAAGTCCTTAAGCTCCTGCAATCCAATACCTTTAATTACTTTAGTAGTATACTCATAGGTACCAAACAAATGTCTGACTGAATCTTCCTCCTCCTCACATAGACTTCATAATTGTTGATTTTGCAGGATATTAAACTGTTGTAGTCCTGCCACAGTTGCTAGCCCCCCCTCAACATCATCCATAGGAAAAAGCCGTGTTTTGGCAACACTTTGGATTCCCAGATCAGTTTCGCCATTGGATCATCATCCCCTTCTCCTTTCATTATATCATATGCTGCTAATATACTAAACTTCCCCTTCCCTGTTATACATTTACCCAACCTGCCATCCATCTTCACTTTCAGCCTGTTCAAATATTTCCATATCCAGCTCTGTGCTGATTGTGGTCGATAATTCTCAATTTTCCTCCCTTTTAGATAGTAAGCCTGCAACCCCTTAATCCATAAAATATTTTTTTTTCTCCCGAACACTCCACAAGCATTTACAAAGAGCAGCTTGATTCCAGAGTGAAGGATCTTTGAAACCTATTCTCCCTTGCTTCATGTTTCTGCATAAAGTCCCCTATGCTGCTGGTGTGAAGAATCTTTCACTGGTTATTTATTCCAAATAACAGCTCTACATTTCTTTACTATTTTTTTATGAACACGTTCAGGCATCTTGAAAATTTTTGACCAAAAATCTGCAATACTCAATAGCACACTGTGAATGAGTTGCCCTCTACCATCATATGTTAACTTCTTAGAATCCCATGAATTTTAGGCTCAAATTCCAACAGATTTTTCATTTTGCATAAAATGACAATAATTTTGAAGTACGTCTCTTGAAAGATGACATTTCCACAAGTTATGAAAAAAAATCAGGGATTGAAGTGCAATTTTATCACCAAAAGAGGAAAATTTTGCAGGTTAAAGCAACTGAAATTCGTATCAAATTCGAGTAATAAGCTATTTGGGTATTGAAATGCCTATTTAAGTTTTGGTTGGAACATTACATATTTATATGTTTTACTCTAAATATGTAATGTTTCTAATCAAAACTCAAATGTTTCACTTACAGTTACTGCAGAGTATAAACTTCTAAGTTTATATTATTCTAATTAAACTGCGTCTTTCCATATCGCTACGAAAATACGATCTTTCCCAAGATTTTGTCTTAATTTTGTATGTTAGTTTGAAAGTTTAATAAATATTTATTCTCTTAATTCAACTTTCTTTTTACAAATATCTAAATTTTCATTTGCGTAAAACGACATTTAATTTTATATAAGGATAAATACATTTGTAACCCTAATTTTAGGCTATAAGTGCCAATATAAATCTGCAATCTCAGGGAGTGTCAATTTAACCTTAAATAACTATTGTATGTGTCAATTTAATCCTAACTTTTAAAAATTTTGTGTTGATATAGCCAAACTCCCTAATTTCGGCGTTGACCCATGAAATTTCGAAAATGATAAGAAATGGAATGACAAAAATACCCCTTATAACAAACTTATCTTTCTTTTTTCAAAACCTAACGATACTGAAGCCGTGCTCCCTGCAAAAGCTTCGACGAAGTACAAACTGAAGGAGGAAATTGTGTTTTTTGAATAATCCATGAATAAATTATCCTACACTCTAGTGGATGCTGTTACAACGAATATTACCTTCATGTATACTGCAAAAGCTTTCTGGTAGAAATATGGTCTCGGGTTGAATTCTTTGCTACCATCGTGCTCCAACACTGTCGGTGCAACCGCTCTGCCATAACCCTTCTTCCCCATAACCCTCTCTCCGCTGTGAGCGCCGCCTAGCTCCTCTAAGCCGTCCTCCTCCCAAGTGCCACCGGCCTCCTCCTCTCTCCGTAGCGCCGCCGCCCTCATAGATCTTTATCTCTTCCACCCCAATTATCCTGGATTCTCCACGAGCCCTAGCACCTTCCACAACCTGGTTCCAATGGTAATAAAACACAAATTTTTAATTCAACAAATCCGTCTTCTAAATTTGTACTTAGCGGAGCAGAGAACTTACAAAAAGTCCCACATCCCCAAGTCTGCCTCTGTGCTCGCCACCACGACGCTGCCGTACTCACCACCATGATGCCACCGTGCTTGCCATCATGACATCATCGTGCTCGCCACCACAACGCCGACACTTTGATTTCGAAGGCATTGTCGGCGAGAAAAGGTTTGCAAGAAGAAAGGGGACGAAAGGAGGAAAGAAAGGGCATTTTTTGAGGATATCAAATTTTTGGCATTTTTTTAAAAATTCAGGTGCAATTTCATCGTATCACCTGATTCTGGCCAAATAATAGTTGACTAAAAAGTTAGACAAGTTCAAGGTTAGATTGATACTTTCTTAAATTGTACGGTTATATTGACATTTTCAGCTAAAATATAGAATTCTTTTAGCACTTTACCCTTTTATATATTAATTTGGTAGTATACTAAATTTTCGTTCTCTATAAAAGGAAATTATGTTTTACTTAGAGGTGATTAATATTATTTTTAGCGAACAAGCTTGGAATATTCTCTTTCTTCACATTCTCTATTGTAGAGAATGGGATGCAAACTACCTTGGAGCTAAAAATGTTGAGTGAAATCTCCAAATATAACCAAAATTTCTATTATAAAAAATGCATTGGACTTCCATGGGATTATTTTATAATTAATAATGGTATAATTAATGGGGTGATTCATTTTTTTTTCATTATTACAAAAATATCCATAATTTTTAAAATATGTGAATATATCTCGATTTATAAATAAATAAAATCCAACTTAAAAGTTATAAGAACGAGATTTGTCATTATTGGTCTAACTGATTTAACATGAGAGACTGTCTCTTGAAAGAAAGTAAAAAAAGCAGGTTTAATCACATTTCATATCATCTCTCTGATATTCTCTCCACCGATAACGACTCTGTCCACCATCGATAACGACTCTTTTACCACCATTCTCCCACTAGAAACCTACAAATTCAACCATGCAAACACTGACCGCAAACCTAAACGCTGCTATGGTTGCACATGGCACCAAAAGCTTTGCCCAAGCTCTACAATCAAGAAACCCTACGATAACTTTGTCACTACCATCCACACCTAACCTCACTCAAACGCTTCAATTCAAAGGAGAATCATCGGTCCTTTACTCACCAGAACAAGTACATGAACTATCAAGTCACTACTCAAACGCTCTAATGGGGAATTTTCCGAAAGGATGCCCTTCCATGGAAAAGATTGAAGGAGATTTCAAAACAGTAGGATTCAAGGGCAGGTACCAAATTGGAGTTATTGATTTCTAAAATGTACTTATTCAATTCCAATAAAAAAAGGACTTCCAAAGGTGTTGGATTAAGGGTGTTTGTTCCTTCAATGGAGTCACACTGCGAGTGCTGAGATGGACACAGAGTTTAAGCCGAACAATGAATACTCAATTGTCCTAGCATGGCTCCCTATCAAGAATGTTCCGCTGTACTAGTACAACAATCCGATGGTAGAAGCAATTAGTTACCAGATCTGAAAGTATATCAAAATGGACCCGGCAACAGAAAAACCCACAAGGCCTTCAACAATAAAGATATGTGTTGAAGTTGACCTTCAATCCCAACTCCTCACCCACACCAGGTTAGGTGCAATTCTTGACAATAAGAAATATAGTATTGACTATGAAAATCTACCAGCTTATTGTTCTCATTGCAAGAAGATTGGGCATGAATGATATAAGTGTAGAATAAGGAACCCCGAACTAGCAATTAAGCATAATCCCAAGCCTAAGATATCCCCAAAAGATAATGACAAAATTGGTACTTGGAAACCAACTGATGTAAACCCACCCACGAACACATCTGGTATATCTATTAGCCAAAAACAAAGGGAAGTTTCACATCAGGAGAACATAGTGATGGTCTATGATCACAAAACTGAGACCACCCAACAGGATGCCAACCACACTGAACTTGCTCCATCTAGTGGAAACTCAGAAAAGAAAAATCATTAAATACTAACAGAGATAATAGATAACTATATGAAGCTGCCTTAGCCACATGAAACAGCAGGTCTGAACCAGCTGACAGAAAGTAAGAAACAAGGGCGCAAAGAATTAGTACAAAAGGAAACAACAGAAACTGGATACATAGAGACCTCTGAACTTCAGCTGATCGGAAACTTACCGAAGCTACAAAATCCAATCAGGGAGCATGTAAAGGATGACCTCTCAGGTATCATTCTAAACTCCCCAATAAATTATCAGGATAATAACATTTTTCATTCTCCATCGCGCAGGTCCAGTCCTCAAAACACAAACATATTCCTAGTCCTCAGAGAAGAAGAGGAATCAGACATAGCTGATAATTATAACTCAACTTCTAAAGTGCTTCAGTTGGAAAAGGTAAGTAATCTTTTAACTAATCCTAAACCTACCAGGTTGAGAACTTTGTTCAACAAATTAAATAAAATGAACCGTAGGTCTAACTCAAAAAGCAAATCCAGCCTTTAAATGATTGATACAACAATAAATAGTAAAGTGTTAGTTTGGAACCTTAGAGACTTGGATACCTCATTTGATAGGCTTAATAAACTGATAAGAATCCATGACATTCAGATTGTATGTATGTTAGAGCCTAAACACTCTTTTGACAAATGCTCAAACTACAGAATGAGACTGAATTTTGAGCACCATCATAGCTCTTCAAATAATAATATGTGGCCTATGTGGAACTCCAGTTTTCAAATTCAGATATTTGCAGAAACCTTGGAAGACACAAAAACATCCATAAACTCTTCTATATTTTCAGCTCCTATGTGCTCTTATTTCATTCATGTTTCCACTGTTAGAAATACTAGGTTTTTTTTCTTAAGAATGAAATTAAGCTCCATCATGATGCAAATAAAATCCTAATAGGTGATCTGAATGCTATTTGCTCAGCTCAAGAATATAAAGGCCTAAAAAAAGCCTAACCTAAAGCATTAGGGATTTTTCAAACTTTATATCTGCTAAACAACTCATACACATACACACTGTAGGCAACACTTTCACGTGGTCTAACCTAAGGAAAAAATTCACCTTAGAGAAACTAGATAAGGCCTTAGTGGATAGTGATTAGATACACAATTTTCCTAACAACTCAGTACATGTCCATAATAAACATACATCAGATTACCGTCTTCTAGTTCTCTCAATTGGAAGTAGATTACCATCAACACCAAAACCTTCCAGGCTTTTGGATGTATGGTTGACAAGGCCTGACCTAAAGGAAATAATCTCATCATACTGGTCTCAGTTTATGCAGGAAAAATGAATGTTAGGCTTCTTCCTAAAAATGAAAAGGTTAAAAATTGAATTTAAAAAATGGTACTACCTCCGTCCCAGCCGAATCTGCACACTTTTTGGTCAACTTTCTCAAGACATGTTTGACCATAATTTTCAACTAGTATATAGACACCAATATCATCATGTGAGATATTGCTGGATTCCCTGCATGATGTATTTTCTAAATATCAAATTTTAACATACCGTTAATATACGTAACTAAAGTTATCGTTGGTCAAACATGACCTAACAAACTTGACCAAAAAGTGTGCACATTCGACTGGGACAAAGTAATATAAAGAATGTTTTGATGACATAAATGCTGATAGAATGATTTACCGTAATTAATTGTATTATTGATATATGAATATATAGAGAGTACAATAGAGGTATAATAAGGAAAGAACTCTAATCAGAATAAATCATAATCTAATCAGGAGTCTGATTTAGTCTAACACCCCCCCTCAAGCGAAGCGTCGGATGCTCGCCGACGCACAGCTTGGACCTGAAGAACTCGAACAACGGACGAGAGAGCCCCTTGGTGAAAATGTCTGCAATCTGAAGAGAAGTCGAAACATGAGCAACGCGCAGCTTTCCGGATGTCACCAACTCACGAACAAAATGGTAGTCGATGTCGATGTGCTTCGCCCGCTTGTGCACCACTGGATTCTGAGCCAAGAAGATAGCACTACTATTGTCACATAACAACAGTGGAGAACCAAAAAGTGGAACCCGAAGATCACGAAGCAAATGAGTGAGCCAAACCACTTCTGAGGCAGTGTTGGCGAGATCACGGTATTCAGACTCAGTGCTAGAGCGAGAAACAGTGGATTGTTTCTTAGCACTCCAAGAAACCAGATTCCCACCAAGAAAAACTGCATAACCATAAGTAGACCGACGAGTCTCCAGACAGCGAGCCCAATCAGCATCAGAGTATCCTAGCACATCAGGAGTACTAGCAGAACAAAACCGGAGACCAAAATGAAGAGTGCCAAGAACATACCGCAAAATCCGAGTCACAGCAGCAAAATGGTCATCTCTGGGATCCTGAAGATACTGACTCACCGTGTTGACCGAGAATGGCAAATCCGGGCGAGAGATGGTGAGATACTGGAGAGCACCAACAAGAGAATGATAAAGTGTAGGATCCCGAAATGGAGGACTGGTAGAGCTGTGAAGCTGAGAACCAGCAACAAATGGAGTAGAAACAGGTGTCGCGTTAGACACACCGGCCCGATTAAAAATATCCCGAGCATACTTTGCTTGGCCAAGCAGTAATCCTGAGGAGGTAGGCGAAACTTCAAGACCAAGAAAGTAATGAAAAGCACCGAGGTCCTTGATCGTAAACTCTCTGTGTGTCCGATCAATGAACTGGTGAAGAAGAGTCGAGTCATTACCTGTAAGAATGATATCGTCCACATACACAAGTAGGTACAGTAACGACGACCCTCTCGAAAGGACAAATAAAGAAGTATTAGCTGAGCTGCACCAAAAACCAAGCTGTGTCAGATAACTGCTGAAACGCTGGAACCAAGCCCGGGGAGCTTGCTTAAGACCATAAATGGCCTTTTTCAAATGAAAAACATAGTATGGATGGACAGAATCCTGATAACCAATGGGCTGCTTCATGTAGACAGGAACATCAAGAACACTATTAAGGAAAACATTCTTGACATCCAACTAATGAAGTGGCCAGGAACGCATGGTGGTTATGGCAAGAACCATCCTAACAGTGGAGGCTTTGACCACAGGACTAAAAGTGTGGTCAAAATCAAAACCCAGAATCTGCGAGAAATCCTGCATCACAAGTCTAGCTTTGTGACGCTCAATTGTGCCATCTTGTCTATACTTGAGCCTATAGACCCATTTGGAGCCAACAATGTTGACATTCGAAGGTCGAGGCACCAAATCCCAAGTGTGCTAACCACGAAGAGCATCCAACTCATCATCCATGACTGAAACCCAGGCTGGATCCTGAAGGGCAGTGCGATAATCAGTGGGCTCTGTCTGAGAGAGGAGTGCAGCAGTGAGACCATGAGCAATAATATCCGAATAATCCCGCCACTGAATGGCACCAGTAGAAGACCGAGTGGCCATCCGATGAGTACGAAGCTGGGGCAGCGAATCTGGAAGAGTCGAACCAGCTGATGACACGGAGGAAGATCGAGCTGTGCTGACCGGAGAGTGGCCGTTGGAAGTCACCGGAGAAAGAATAGCCGGTACTGGCTGAAACGTGGTGGCCGGTGGCTGAGACGGTGGCTGAGGAGTGCTGGCCAGCGGCTGAGATATGGTGGGCGTTTGGCGAGGAGCCGGGTCCAGGTCTGCCGTCCATATGGAAGAAGGAGGGGCAGCTGGAACAGGCACAGACACAGGCGTGGTGGCCCCAACCGATGAAGTAACAGTTCCATCAAAAAATGATGAAATCTCCAGATCTGAAATCGAACAACTGTCCGTGGAAGATGAGACATAAGGGAAGAAAGTTTCATCAAAACGAACGTGGTGAGAGATATAGATGTGCCCAGAAGTCTGGTCGAGACACTGGAAGCCCTTGTGACGAGGGCTATAGCCAATAAAAACATAGGGAATGGATCAAGGTGCAAACTTATCAGTAGCAGTGGCACGCAGACATGGAAAAGCACGACAACCAAACGGGTGAAAGAGGGTATAGTCAGGCACATGACCAAAAACAACCTCAAAAGGTGATTTGCCACTCATAACTGAACTAGGCAGATGGTTAATAATGTAAGCCGCAGAGGAGAAAGCTTCCACCCAATAACAGTGTGGCACAGAAGAGTGAAAAAGCATGGCAAGACCAGTCTCTGTGATGTGACGATGCTTCCGCTCGGCCTGGCCATTCTGAGCAGGTGTATAAGGCGAGGACATCTGATGATGAATGCCACATGATATGAGATGAGCCTAAAGTTGGTGATTAGTAAACTCGGTACCACCATCGGTCTGAAAAATTTTAACCCTAGCAGAAAACTGATTCTCAACGAATTTCTGAAACTGGATAAAAGTGTCATAGAAATCTGACTTATGCCGCATTGGAAGAAACCATGTGAATCGCAAGAAATCATCAATGAAAATGGCATAATAAGAGAAACCACCGACAGATAAAACAGGAGCTGGTCCCCACAAATCACAATGTACTTTATCCAATAAACCAGTAGCGCGCTTGTCACTAGTGGAAAAGGGCAAGCGGCTACTCTTGGCCATCTGACAAGGAGAGCAACTGACAGATGCAGACATAGCAGAAGTGACAGAAATAAGGCCCCATCGATTCAATAACTGAACAGTGTCATGAGACACATGACCGAGGCGAGAGTGCCACTGCTCAAAAGAAGCATGAAGCTTTGTAGAGCGTAGTTCGCCCAAAAAACTGGAATCATCAGTCTCAAGAAAATAAAGACCAGAACTATGACAGCCTTTACCAATTATCGTCCCTGTAATCTTGTGCTCAATGGAAAATGCATCGGCATCAAATATAACACGAACAGGTATATCACGAGTAAGCTTACTAATGGACAATAAACTTCTAGTAATCTTAGGGACCACAAGGACATCATTAACAGAGAAACCAGATAAATGACATTGGCCGATGTGAGAAATAGATAATGATTCACCATTTCCAACAAGAATAGAATCAGAACAACGATAACGTTGTACCTGATCAAGATGACTGGTGTGAGCAGTGATATGAGATGTAGCACCTGAATCAACGATCCACTGATTCGACGAAGAATGACGGTTGGGACCATTCAAACTGGCCTGAAACAATAACTTGTCCGCAACTCAATTAGTGGAGCAATCTTCCCGAGATGTAGAATCCAAATAAACCATAGCAAAAGCCCAATAATTGCACAGAAATCGACTGGGTGCTGATTAGAATATGAAAAACTCGTGATAAAGGACCTCAACTCGCGATAAGCAGCATCAACTCGCGATAAACAGCATTAACTCGCGATAAATAGCATTAACTCACGATAAACAGCATTAACTCACGATAAAATGAATAACCCGAGAAATCCAAAAGTTTCGCGAGTCGAGTCGCGCGTGACTTCACGCGCTGGAATGATGAAACGCTGGAATCTCCTTTGCGCGTGACCTTCACGCGTACGCGTGGATCTTGCCATCAGAAAAATTGCAGCCGAAAACTCGCCGCTGAAGCTCGCCGCTGGAAGCACGAGACTCGTCACTGAGGATGGGTTTCGACGCTGTTGGAGAGAAGAGCTTCGACGATCGCCGTGAAGAATGGCTTCGCCGCTTGACTCTGGAAGAAGCCTCTGGACGACCGACCTGAACAACGCCTCTGGATGACGAAGACGATGCTGAATTTGGCCAGGACTTCCGCCGGAATTTGGCCGGGAACTTCCGCCGGAAAAAGGGAGGTGCTGAACAGTAAATTAAAATTTAGGGCGTAGGATCAGAACTCGCTCTGATACCATGATAGACTGATTTACCGTAATTAATTGTATTATTGATATCTGAATATATAGAGAGTACAATAGAGGTATAATAAGGAAATAACTCTAATCAGAATAAATCATAATCTAATCAGGAGCCTGATTTAGTCAAACAAATGCTAACATAAAATATCCTGAAGAGGCACTCAAAGTTCAGGAAATAAAATATGAGACCTCAAATCTAGAATCTGGCTTTATAGAGCATAAGCACATAAATGCTCTTTTGCTTAAAGCCCTAACCGAGGAGAAGCTATTTTGGAAACAAAAGGCTAAACTTAAGTGGCTTAAGGAAAGAGATAAAAATACCAAGTATTTTCATGCTTCTGTAAAGAAAAAAAGGAAAACACAAAATATAAAATAAAAAAAGGCTGATGGGAACTGGACTGACAAACCAAAAGAAGTACAAACTGTACCAGTTCAGTTCTACGAAAATCTATTAAGGGATGAGGCTCATCTTGAATAAGATACATATCAGTCACACCACATAAGCCAAATCCCTGGTATTTTATCACTGGGGGATAACCATAATATGCTTAAAGATCCAACACTAGGTGAACTCAAATCTTTTGTTTTCTCACTTAACCATAATGGATCACCCGTTCCTGATGGTTTTACATCTGCATTTTTTAGAAATAATTTTGACATAATTGGACACGATCTGCTAGATGCTACAACGGATTTTATTTTTGGATAAAAAATACCTCCTGGAATTGCGAGTACTTGTTTAATTCCAAAAAAATAATTCCCATCACCTTTTGTGATTATAGACCTATATCTCTGTCAAATTCACTAATAAGGTGCTTTCCAAATTACTGGTGACCAGAATCACTGATTTAATTCCAAGACTGATATCACCAAATCAATCGGCTCTCATGAAAAAGAAGGAAATAGCAGACAATGTTATTCACTTGATGGAAATGACTAGATTTCTACACAATAAAAATGGTGCACCTAATTGTATTTTAAAGCTTGACCTAGCAAAAGCATTTGATAGGGTCAAATGGTCCTTTATAAGTGCCACCATGCTTAAATTTGGTTTCTCACAGCCTTTTATTTCCTTAATCATAACAAACTTGTCCTCTGCATGGTTTTCTATTATTATTAATTCTAAGTCTGCAGGGTTTTTTCAAGCATCAAGAGGTATTAAACAGGGAGATACCCTTGCTCTTTAACATTTTTTTCAAAAGCTTTTTCTAGAAATCTTCTTTTCTATTTCCTGAATAAAAAGCTCAGATTTTTTAAATTGCCATCAGATGTTGTGACCATCTCCCATCTTAGCTATCCTGATGATACTGTGTTGTTTATGCAAGCTACTAAATTAACTGTACAAAGACTGAAAGCTTTTCTCTAGGTTTTTGAAGTTACAAGTGGACAAAAATCAATTATGAAAAAAGTAAAATATTCATAAGTAAGTATGCTAAGGAGGCACATGTGAATCTAGTGAGACATGCATTAGGAATGAAAAAAGGCCACTTACCATTCATGTACCTATGCTGCCCTATATATCTAGGACACACCAGAGCCTCACATTTCTAGTCACTCTTAGAATTGTATGATCGTAAGTTGAATTCATGGAAAAATAAGTGGCCCAGCCAAGCAGGCAAACTAACCCTAGTTAAATCAGTCATGTTCTCCATACCACAACACTTATGGGCTATGTGAAAGCTAGCAAATGCTATTTTTCCTTTTGATGACATACTGATTATTTCAAACATTCATCTTGCATCAAAATGCCCTCACTGCCTTACCTTAGATACACTCACTCACTGTTTTAATGAATGGCCACTATCTGCAACAATCTGGGAATATTTTGATAGTCTGATGGAGTGTAGAGCACCACCTTTTACATCTGTCTTTGACAGATTGATATTTTATTAGACTAGGAGTGCAGAGACTAAAACTCACTCCTTGATTATCTCCTTATTACCTTCATTAATATGTTAGAACATTTCGAAGGCCAGAAATAAAAAAGATACATGAGATACACTGCCTAACATTTCCACTATTATTAAAACCATAAAGAAGGACTTTGTTAAAGCTCTTTTTGTGAAGCCAGTGTTTAGTAATAACCTGCATGACAAAATATGCAGTCTCAAGGATCTCATTCCTTTGTTAAAACCCCCACTGAAGCCTAATATTAGAACCATATGCTGGCCTAAACCTACAATGGATTTTAAAGTGAATGTGGATGCATTATGGTAAGCCACAACTATAAAATGTGGGATGGGGATTGTGATAAGGGATAGAAGGGGAGTTTTTTTTACTGTTGTAGTAAGATCATGAAAGGCCCATGATGTGTCCATTTTATGTGAATATTTTAGGACTTTTTGGGATCACTTTTGTGCTCTTTTGTTATCAAGAGCTTGTGTCTTACCTTGAAATTCTCTTAGAAGAGGTAAGAGCGACTTTACGCTCTTTTACCTTTTCTAAGTGGATTTTGTGTGACAAGGGAAGAACATGGAGACTTGAAGACCGGAGGCTGTTGAAGATCACCTTTTGCACACTTTGAAGACTTGACGAATAGGAGGAATTATTGTGAAGAAGAGTGCTTGCTACAAGAAGAAGAAAAGAAGACAAGGTAATGTTCTGAAGGCCATTGCGAGTCGCGACGAACACTTCACGAGTCGCGATGCATTGGTGGCCAGAACACAACCTTATCCCTTTGTACTATAACTATCATTTTTCTTTCCTCTCTTTCATTCATCTTCTTCCACCCGACTCTAGCACTATTTAAACCCTAGCTTTGCACCATTTTCATCTTTGATTTCTCTTGTTTTTATGTTTGGTTTGTTAGCATTAATTAGTATGAACTCTAGCAACTAAATCTAGTTTTTGGGAGTAATTGACTAAGGCTTCCAAGCCCCTATATTAAGAAGAAGTTGTAGCATATTTAATACTCTTACTATCATGCATTTATAGAGCATTGAATGTGTTTGTTAATGTCATTAATGTTATTGAAATCTTGAGTATATGAAATACTTGTATGATATGCTTGTTAGGGTTTGGGGAAAATGGGTTGATTTTCCCTTTTCTTGATAGGAAATCCAAGAGAGCTTTTTATTGTGTTGATGGATTGATAACTGCTAGATGAATGTGATAATGCTGAACTCTTTGTCATATTTGTTGCTTGTAGCAAATGAGAGAAGTCTATGAACATTGAACGTTCTTGACTAATCTTGTGTAAATGCATAGATTGGTTAAATGCTTAGACACGGTGTAGTGTTTATAAGTGTTGCCAAGTTTGTTGATTCTTTGTGTTCAATGCCATTAATGGGATACTTTTAGTCGTGTTTCGACTAAGGGAGTCATTGGTGAGGTTTGACAAGAGATGTCGAATTCACTCTTGTAAACTACTATATATGAAGGATAGAAGATCAGTCTTAACAAAAAGAAGTGAAAGTAGTAAATAGGTTGCCCGTTCAATGATGGATAAGAGGCTTGGAAGTGGACCTCAATTGCTCCCAAGGTTCCGTTTATCGTTGGTTTAGTCACCTTTTAGTTGTTGTTGCATGCTTTGCATATTTAACTTGATCGTTAGTTGACCAGTCTTTCAATTTTATAACTTAGGACCAAAAACCAAACAAAACCCCCCATTTACATACTTTCATATGTATCTTTATATCTATGTCTAGTATGTTTTCAGCTCTATATGTTTAAACACTTGAAAATATCTATCTTCTTCGTGGACGACCCCAACTTTCCATTATCTGCTTAATTGTAGATAGGAAGCATGAGGGATTATAAATATTAACTTTGAGAGGTACGGTGACGACCTCCCAAATTTTGGCTCCGCTGCCGGGGAAGCGGCGTTTATTTTTAAGTGTTTGGGCATATTATGTGTGATTATGTGCTATTTGTAAATATTTGTTAGTTTGCTTTTGTTTTGTTTTTTTGTTGACTTGCCATTTTCTCTTGGCTTGGAGATGTATTGTTTGAGTTTTTGGTGTATAGTTCGTACGCGATCTTCTTCACAAGAACTCCCTACACTACGACCCCGAGTTAGAGTTGATTTTGAGACGGGCTAGGAGAATTTGTTTGGAAAGTGTGAATAACAACCCTCCCAGTGACCATTTTGTGGATAATTCTACTTCTATGAAGCATTAACCTGAGCATGAAGATGAGCATTCGGGAGGAGGGCCTCAACATCCTCCTCTCCAAGGGAGAGCTCATTCTCTCCAAGGAAGGGACATTTCTTTAGGGCAAGCCTTATTGAGGGACATTATGGCTCCCAACATTGATCAACAACCGATGTGCATTGAGTATCCTTTGGCTGGACCAAATGGGAACTTCGAACTCAAGGCCGGGTTTATAAACATGCTACCTATCTTCCTTGGTAGGAAAAGGGAAAATGCCAACAAGCATCTCACTGAGTTCCATTTTTTGTGTGGTGGTAGGATCCCCCATGGAGTAGGTGAATACTTCTACAAGTTGAAGGCATTCCCATTCACATTAAAGGATGGTGCAAGGGATTGGCTCCACTACCTAACACCCAAGAGCATTAAAAGCTGGCTTGACATGAAGATGAAATTTCTAGCCAAGTACTTCCTGGCCTCAAAATCCGCCACTTTGAAGAAGGATACAAGCAACATCCTTCAATGGCATGAAAAGTCTCTTTTCGACTATTGGGAGAGGTTCAAGAATCTTCTCGCAAGTTGTCCATACCACGACTATTCAGAGGGAGACTTGGTCTACTATTTCTACAATGGTCTTCTTAATGAGGACCAAAACTAGTGAGGAGTTCTTGTGGTGGTACCCTTGGGAACAAGACTTCAATGAAGGCTATGTAATTACATGAGAAGCCAGCTGAGGAGTCAAGGAACTTTAGCTCGAGGGCCAATTTGAGAAGAAGAAATCCAATGCCTACAAGTGACCCTTCCAAGAGTGGAAAGCTTGAGGATAAAGTCTCGGCCCTTACTTCTATGTTGAATCCTTGATGACCAAGCCCGAAAATGTGCCACATGTTAAATCTTGTGAAATTTGTTACTCGGCGCATCCTACAGATGCTTTCCCTACTTTACAAGATGATTATGTCGAGGAGCTGAGTGTCATGGGGTATCCAGGTGGGAAAGGCTATTAAGGTTATCAAGGGAATCAAGGGTACCAAAACCAACCGTACAATTCAGGTAATCGCGATAACCCGAATCTACAGTATGGACACCCTCAAGGAGGTCAAAACACTCAACCGTATTTCCCTCCTCAACAACAATATCTTCCACCTCAAAAAAAATCAATGGCCTCAAGACAAACCCCGAGACCAACGGGAGAGCTTGGGTTTGACAAAAGATGAGGTGATGCAAGCCATTCACCGGTTGAGCATGTACACGGAGAAAGGAAAAAATTACAAGATGAAGCTAAGGTGAGCATAAAAAAATAGAAATTCAAGTGAGCCAAGTAGCTCAAGTGGTGAATTAGATGGAGGCCCGGGAAAAGGGCAAACTTCCCTCCCAACCGGAGATCAACCCTCAACAAAATGTGAGTGCAATATCATTGAGAAGTAGAAGGGAAGTGAAGGAGCTCCAAACAAGGGTTGTTGTTGAGAGGATGGTGGAAAAAGAAGAAGACCTTGCAAAGAAGGCCGGTGAGTTGGACAAAGAGAGCAAAGAAGAAGAAATTGAGGTGGAGACATTTGTGCCAAGACCGGGATCAAATCCTGAAACCTCATCCCCACCACATAAGAAGTCAAGAGGGGTGGAGATCCCTATCTATGTGCCAGGACCCTCGTTTCCGGAGGCATGAAAGGATAGGAGGACCAAGGAGGACACCAAGGACATCTACAAAATCTTTCGTAGATGTGAGGTAAATATTCCACTCTTAAATGCTCTAAATTAAGTTCCTAAGTATGCTAAATTTCTTAAAGGAATTATGTACCATCAATAGGAAACAACAATTGAAAAGTAAGAAAAAAAGTGTGAAGGGTGAATATGTCTCTGCCATGTTTGATGATGAAATGCCCCCTAAATGTGATGATCCGGAAATGTTTACAATCCCTTGTGAGATAGGAGACAAATGTGTTAACAAGGCCATGTTAGAATTAGGTTCGTCAATCAATATGAACTTATATTCCCTGTATGAAAATCTAAATCTAGGCATTTCACACAAAATCGGGGTTGTTATCCAACTAGCCAATCACTCTAGCACATATCCGAAAGGTATTGTGAATGATGTGTTGGTGAAAGTGTATTCTTTGACATTCCCCACAGAATTTTATGTTCTTGAAATGGGAGGTGACAATAGTGCTAAACATATTCTTTTAGGAAAGCCATTTCTAAAGACTTCAAGGACCATAGTTGATGTGCATAAAGGAACATTGACCATGGAATTGAATGGGCGGAAAGTAGAATTTAACACCAATAATTCTATTGATCATCCTAGTAGATACCATTGTTTCTAAGCTATTCATGTTATTGATGATAAAGAGCAAGATGTAGTTGTGCCCAAAAATGGTAGTCCCCTAAACGTTACTATGGATGATGTTTTGAGTGATGCTTTGATTTCAAATGTTGTTAGTACTAACTTGAAGGAAAACAAAAATGGAAAATACACTCTTGGGAAAGAAACATCCAATACTTTTCGTGTGTCAACAGGTAAGCCAATAAGGAAGGTTTTCCCTCATTCTCTTGAGAAGACTTCAGTGGAAGAGTGCAAACCACCACCAAAAGCTCTTAAGTGTTCATCCATTTGAGAAGGAGAGAAACCCCCAAATGCTCATGTACTTGAGATCACCATGAAACAAAAAGGTGAGTTTTTGGAAATGTTTGGGGAACATGAAGAAACTCTAAGCTATTTGAAGAAGGTTTTGTTGGGAGGTGTTGTGAATCCTGATTATTTGTCCCGGATCGGGGAAAGGGGACCGATCATCTTGGTTCATTTTGTGAGTAAGCTTCGAGAAGAGGAGTAAGTCATACTGATGACGTTAAATAAACTTGGTTTTGATTATCCGGATCGTTATTCGTGACCTTCTGTGGATGTTGTTTGATTTTGATATTTTATCGTTAGTTTCATTTTTCTTGCTTTGTGCTTTTCACGGTTTGTTTTTCCACGATTTTGTAGCAATTTGAGCTCAAGGTATTAGATTGATGAAGGGAGAAATACTTGGAGTTATGAAGGAAAAGCTTGGACAATGTGTGAGGTTGAAAATGTTTCTAAGTATAAGGTTGGCAGCCCATCGCGAGTCGCGACCAGCCCATCGCGAGTCGCGACCAGCCCATCGTGAGTCATGACGGTATCAGAAAAATGGTTCAATTTTAGAGTCCCCAGGCTCAAATTTTTGCGAGCCCCGATGTCCGTATTGCGAGTCACGACGGGCCATTGCGAGTCACGACGATTTGGTCATGATCGCGATCAAATCAGGAGAATTTTGTAAAAATTGGCATCTCCCAAGGACACTTTTCGTGACTTACAATAGACCGGTCGTGAGTCGCGACCTTAGCTTTGACTAAAAATGGCATTTGACTTGCCCATCACGAGTCGCGATGAACACGTCGCGAGTTGCGACGAGCATGCAAGGGTGTTATAAGTTACGTGCAGAATACAACTTCTTCCTCAATTCCTCCTCTTTTTCTCCATTACCGTCGCCCCTAAGCTATCCTCTCCCACTTTCCTCCATTAAATCTGACCTCCAAACCCCTCCTTTAGGCCGGAATCTACTCCCTATCCACACTTCATCAATCCTATTCCATCTCCTTCCACCAAATCCACCCAATTTTGAAAAAATCCATAACCCTAGGTTTTAGAAAATTTTCAAAATCTAGCTAATTAGGCTAGGATTGCTTGTGGGCTTCATTGTTTCATCGTCCTACACACACTATTAGTAAGATTCCTCACTTTTAAACAGTTGAATTATGAATTGTGTGTAGTTTGACTTTGGTGAAAATTGTGCATTTTGTGAATGATGATATATTGTGTATGTTATGATAGTTCTTCACAATTTGTGCCTTGAATTGTAAATATCTTGTGTAGATCATTATGTTGGATATTTTTCAATGTAAATGTGGGTGATGCTTTGTGGTTTAGCATTGACTAAGCCATGTGCGTATTGTGCTTATGATTTGGTTTGATGGACATCTTAGCTATAGAGTGTTGATTAATACATGGTGGATTGAATTGATCATATTCACATGGGATTTTGGATGTGGGATAGCATTGGGCTCATGTTGATTGTGTTGATTTTCTCATGTTGGTGTTGTGTTTGCATTGTCTTTATATTGTTGCTTTGGATGAGAATTTGGTTGTGGCTTGTACTAGAGATTAGACATATTGGCTTGATTAAACATAGTTGATATTTGTATGCAATGTTATCATGATTGAGGTAGTTTAGCTATGGCAGTTGAATGTTAACGTTACGAACGTACTAATGGTAGCTAAACTAGTTAGGCATGGCTGTGATTATAGGATATATCATATGGGATGTTTAACTATGTGACAACCTAATGAGCTTGAAATTATGGGCAGGTTGAATGTGACATGGATTGTATATGCAATTGTGGCTAAGACTTGAACTAGTTGGCTTGGACTTGATTTAGTTTGTGATGTTGGCTAAACTAGTTTGAGATTAAGTGTGATTTTGTGATATTGCATGTATGTATATTCTTTTTTATTTGACTTGTTTGCTATGGTTGTTAGATATGGCCCCTACCAAGAGACCTAGGGCTCCTCCACGAGGTGGGCGTACCGCCGCTCCACCTCTACCTCCGCCTCCTGATAGGTACATGGGTTTGACCTGGATTACCGGGCCCTATATGGAGAGGTGGGATGCCTTGGTCACCCGCCAGCTGAAGGAGACAAGCTTTGTTGGTGAGCCGACATTAGATGCTCTTGGGCTAACCCAGCCAGTCCAGTGCCTTCTCGCCAAAGGAGGGTTGGGGGTTTCATGGGCAAGAGTGCCCCCTCCTACCGACGATAAAACTTGGAGTTCCAGTCCATAGTCTGCATAAACAACATGAGGAATAATTGGCCATGTGAGAGGTACATCACTTTCCACTTGGACGATGTGCCTAGAGAGATGACTGCCTCGCAAGTTGAGGAAGCATTTAGATGGGACACGGCTCAGATCTGCGAGGTTAGACCTACATGCTCAGGAGCACCCGATAGAGGATGACATGCATTTCCTGAGTGTGATCAATAGGAGGGCAAATAATTCCCATGACAAGAGTAGCGTCATCATCCGTCCCACACTCTATTATGTGCACAGACTTCTGGCCAGCACAGTGCTTTGTTCGGCAGAGCCGACGAATGTTTTGGACAATGCAATTCATTTCCCATGGCACTTGATGAGTGAGGGGTTGAGATACGTGTTGTGGGCCGAGCTGTGGATGAAGAGGGTTGTAGAGGTGGCTGAGAAGCCAAAGGGGAAGATCATTACATGAGGCTTGATTGGCCTCTTAGTGAAACACTTAGGGTTGCTTGCACCGACTAATTTTCCGTGCTTGGGAAGATGCACTTCCTACCTCATCACTACAGAGAGGTTGGTGCAATTTGAGATGCTTGGCACCATGCGGATTATAGAGGTGTTTCACTGAGGTCACCTTTATGGCACTTCCTCAGCCCAACAAGACCAAGTTGGAGTTTGACACCCTTAGCGGACCTGGCGATTCCACCTAACTCCTTGTGTAGGGAGGAATTTCAGTGTGACCTCAATGACCTCGGTCCAGCCCCTGTTCAGCGCCACGAGAGTAGCTTACCTTTCACTGAGCGACAACATTAGCATTCTCCACAGTCTCCACCAGAGACCGAGCCTATGCAAAAGGATTATGTGCCACCTCACTACTCCCAGACTCCACATGACTTCTACGAGCATATGATGCAGACTATGCAGGATGGATAATACCGCCATGACATTATGATATTGGAGCACAATGTTTTTGTCTCCCAGAGCTTGATAGACATGGATGAGGAGATTGACCATCTGCTAGCCCACATTTATGAGATGCAGTCCCAGTCAGGTGGTACCTCGGGCCCTGATCTTAGAGTGGAGAGGCGTAGATCGAGAAGGTAGAGGAACACTGATTGGCTTGCCCGTAATTAGCAGCGCTATTTTAGGGATGGTGGTTCATCCTCATAGCAGTGATTGTGAGCATTACATTCTTACCCTTTCCATACTTCGCTTTATACACTTTTGCCCTATTTTATCTACATTGAGGGCAATGTAGTGTTTTAAGTGCGGGGAGGGATATTTACTGATTTCATTGCTTGGTTTGGGGATGTATTTCTAGACTTGGTGTTTTTGGGATATTTTTCTCTTTGTTTTGGATATTTTTCCCCTTTGTTTTGGGGATGCTTTCCTTTTGATGTACTTGGATGATGTTAGCTTTGATATTTTTCTTAGCCTTAACATTTGGAAAACACTTTGCTACTTTTTTATTGGAAAAACATGAAAAAAATTGAAAATTTTGAAAAAAAAAAGAAAAAGAAAAAGAACAAAAATAAAAAGAATCTCGCTTAGTTGAAAACCCAAGAGGGCATCTCAGGCAACATTGGGGGCCCGGAAAGGTCAACAATCCAAAAGGGCAACCCAGGTAAAAATAAGAGGCTAAAGGTGCGGAAAAAGGTGAGATGTGAGCCAAAGAAACTTGATGTGTGGCTAGGATGAAAACCCGAAAGGGATCATAGGAAAAATGAGAGAAATAGAGAAAAAGGAAAAATATTATATGTTCACTCATTTGCCAGCGTTGGATTCATAAGGTTGCGGTGGCCATATGGATGGATCGGGCAGCTTGACATCTTGAGACCTCTTGGGATTGGGAAATTTAGCGGGGAAAACGAAGTAAGTTATGAAATTCTTGATTGTTGACATACCTCATTTTTAGGATGATATATTGGTATAAAAAGATGTATGTGTTTGAACTTTTTGCATGCTTTTAGCTTCACCTTGTACCATTGGATTTGGGATTGTCAATTCAGGATTTGGAGATATTTTAGGGATATCAATGAATTGATAGGTTGACATGGTTTGGGTTGATTTAGGAATGGGGGTTGTGGGAAACTACTCATTTGATCTTATCATTGGGATGTGTGATATTGAGAGTTTTGTGAGGTATTGCCTTGGGGGAATAGTAGTTAGGATGTGGATACGTCAATTCCTTTGTGTGCTTGTATATTTTCTTACTCAAGGGCGAGTAAGGTTTAAGTGCGGGGGGGGGGGGGGGGGTTTGATGTGTCATTTTATGTGCATATTTTAGGACTTTTTAGGATCACTGTTATGCTATTTTGTTATCAAGAGCTTGGGTTTTACCTTGAAATTTCTTAGGAGAGATAAGAGTGACTTTACCCTATTTTACCTTTTCTAAGTGGATTTTGTGTGACAAGGGAAGAACATGGAGACTTGAAGACCGGAGGCCATTTAAGATCACCTCTTGAAGACTTTGAAGACTTGAAGAATATAAGGAATTATTGTGAAGAAGAGTGCTTGCTACAAGAAGAAGAAAAAAAGGACATGTTATGTTCTGGAGGCCATCGCGAGTTGCGACGAACACGTCGCGAGTCGCGACGCACGGGTGACCAGAACACAACCTTATCCCATTGTACTATAAATAGCTTCTTTCTTTCCTCTCTTTCATTCATCTTCTTCCACCCTACTTTGGCACTGCTCAAACCCTAGTTTTCCACCATTTTCATATTTGATTTCTCTTGTTTTATGTTTGGCTTGTTAGCATTAATTAGTATGAACTCTAGTAGCTAAATCTAGTTCTTGGGAGCAATTGACTAAGGCTTCCAAACCCATGTCTTAAGAACATGTTATAGCCTATTTAATACTCTTACTATTATGCATTTATGGAGCATTGAATGTGTTTGTTAATGTCATTAATGATCTTGAAAGCTTGAGTATATGAACAAGTTGTAGCCTACTTAATACTCTTACTATTATGCATTTATGGAGCATTGAATGTGTTTGTTAATGTCATTAATGTTCTTAAAATCTTGAGTACATGAAATACTTCTATGATATGCTTGTTAGGCTTTGGGGAAATGAGTTGATTTCCCCTTTTATTGATAGGAAATCCAAGAGTATGATTTACAGCTTTTGATTGTGTTGATGGATTGATAATTGCTAGATGAATATGATAATGTTGAACTCTTTGTCATATTTGTTACTTGTAACAAATGAGAGAAGTCTATGAACGTTGAACGTTCTTGACTAATCTTGTGTAAATGCACAGATTGGTTAAATGCTTAGACACGGTGTAATGTTTATAAGTGTTGCCAAGCTTGTTGATTCTTCATGTTCAATGCCATTAATGGGATACTTTTAGTCATGTTTTGACTAAGGGAGTCATTGGTGAGGTTTGACAAGAGATGTCGAATTCACTCTAGCAAACTACTATCTAAGAAGGATAGAAGATTAGTCTTCACAATAAGTAGTGAAAGTAGTAAATAAGTTGCATGTTCAATGATGGATAAGAGGTGAAGCGAAAGTCAATTGGGCCCAAGGTTCCATTTTGTTGGTTTAATCACCTTTTAGTCGTTGTTGCTTGCTTTGCTTATTTAACTTGCTCGTTAGTTGGTTTATCTTTCAATTTTATAACTTAGGTCTAAAAACCAACCAAAACCCCCCATTTATATTCTTTCATATGTATCTATATATATCTATGCCTATATATTTTCCGCTCTATATGTTCAAACACTTGAAAAGATCCCTCTTCTGCGTGGACAACCCTGACTTGCCATTATCTACTTAATTGTAGATAGGAAGCATTAGGGCTTATAAATGTTAACTTTGAGAGGTACGGCGACGACCTCCCAGTCTAAAGTTGTTTGCATGCTGAATTATTAGCTGTCAGGGAAGGTTTCAAATTGGCTATTGCTATGAATATTCAGTTCTCACTGGAAATTAACTGTAAGCAGTGGATTGCATCATGGATCCTTTCAAAGCCCCTTGGCTATTGTACAATTGGGCTGCATACCTAAGTAACATGCTTAAAAACACACTTATTACACACACACACACACCTAGGCAAGGCAATCTAGTGACAATTAGATTGAGTAAACTGTCCCCAAACACCCAGCCAAATATCCCTACCATACATGATCTTGATAAGACAACCAAGGGTCTTATTAACCTGGATAAAAACCAAGTTTCAACCATTAGAATTGATCGATTACATGATTAGGATTGCTAGAATGGATGCTACTCATTTGATTTTTTATTTTATTTCAGGGACAGGAAATGAATTGGAAGCTAAATCATGTCCACAAAGTGCCACACTCCAGTATAAAGAGGAAATGTTACACCTTGAAGTACATTCCAAATCTGAGACCTTTACCACGTGGAATATTGGCAAAATATGAGAGTCAAGCTTCTGCAATTCAAACTCGACTTTTCGTAGAATCGATCCAAATTTTTGTACACTACTTAAGAGATTTTTGGAAGTCCAGCTGAATTACAAACATTAATACAAGGGGTGGAGATGTTGTATTCGGAAACACTTCCAAATAAAAAACCGCTTAAGTAATTATAGATCTTTCACTAGATCTTCTAAAAGGCAAATACTTTACTTTTTATCTAAGTTTTTTCACAATAGGTTCAATTGTAATTGTAAATACTTCTAAGCTCTTAACGGTTGGGGTGCCTAATAGAAATCCCTACCATTAATAGGGTTTAATTTAAGAAAAAAGAAAAGAAAGAATGTTAAAAAATACAGTACTCCTAATAATTTCACTCTTTGATTTCGCAAATAAATTTAAATGAATAGAATAAATTGTGAGAATTGAGTTGAGAAGTGAAAAGGTAAAATGAAAGAATGAAATTGAAAAAAAAATTCTAAAAAAGAAAAGATGTCGTTATTGAAAAACTATTTTAGACAGGAAAGAATGTCAATAAAAAAAAGATGTAATTAATCGTTAAAAAGTACTCCCTCCCTCTCGATGTATTTGACATACTTTCTTTTATTTGATTGTTTATTTTATAGTGACATACCATTTTTTGTCAAGACTCATTCAATTTCATCCATTTTTTCTTTCTAAATTCGATGCCAAACATCCAAACTTATAAATTGAAGCTGTGTAACATGTGTTCTTGTACTACCTTCGTTTCATTGGATGTGCCACATTAGCCTTATGTGCTTGGATTTATATAAATGAAATGAGTGAATGTAATTGAATTTAAAAAGAAAAAAGTTAAATGAGTGGATTAAAATAAAGGAATCTTACCAAAAAAGGAAAGTCTATCAAATTAACAAAAAAATAAATAAATTAAAGTGTGTCACATCCAATTAAACAGAGGGAGTACACAACTCCTATTGCAAATTACTCTTTCGATGGTGTAAGCATGGTGGACTTGCATTCGAGTGTGTGCTGTGTGTCAACTATTCTCTTGTTGATAGTCCCAGGTACAAAATAAGCGGAATGTTAGGCTTTTTGTTTGTTAACCTAATCCAACCCACTTCCATTTTTAAGTGAGGCGCTATTTCAGGCTCTATATTTAACTACATTATGCTTCGTAATATCTTTATAATACGTCGTTTATTTTAAGTTTAAATAATAATTGAATTAAATTTAATTAAAAAACTAGTTACCCTGAAGAGTCCGTCTCTTGAAAGACGGTCTTTCCATAACTTATGGAAAGACCAAGGTTTAAAGTGTAAATTACAAGAAATGAAGATAAAATTTTCGGGTTGCATGAATCGGGTTATAAATTTTATAACTACTACATGTTACATACTAAAATTTTAATATTGCAACTACGACCTTTTACCTTTTATTATTATAATCAAATCCCGTCTTTTCATAAACATATTGAAAGATCGTCTTTCCCAAAACTTTGTCTACCCTGAATGTCTTTTCCAACCACAGAGTAAGCTTTTCCGACGACCATGCTGGAAAATTGAAATGTGTCCGTCAAACTTTTTGGATATTTTCCCATCAATTTTACTTGGAAATGAGCTACGGATCTAGAGTGTGCGGGCATTAGTGGGGAATTGGTGATTAAAAACATTCAACCCTAAGATCCGAATCTAGTTCCAATATCGGAACTCCCTCCCAAGTCCCACATTTTGTTTTAAAGTCGGTTTGAAATCGATCAAAGACACTTCTGCTTTTAGTGAAAATTGATTAAAGGCGGTTCTATTGTAGAACTGCCTTTAATAGAGTGCCTTTTATGAGCCACTATACAAATGGAAACCCTAAATCCAATGCCTTAGAATTATTTTGCCTCTCACTCTCCTTTTCAGCCTCTAACGCCTCCCTCTCTCCCTCTCTCACCCACGCCTCCCTCTCTGTCTCATCATCCTCACTCACCAACGCCTCCCTCCCTCTCTCATCAACCCTGAAACGATTGCACTCCGCCACCGCCTCACTAACTCCGCTACCGCCTCACTAACTCCGCCACCACCTCACTAACTCTGCCACCACCTCCCTCACTCTAGCTGCCACCACACCAGAGCTGTCTCACTCACACGCGCCTCCCTCTCATCCATCGGAGCGTCGTCCTCTCCGCCGCACCGTCACCTCTTTCGAAGCATCGTCTCCTCCGCTGGAGATGAACCTTTCCACCGCGCTGAGTTCTCTCCTATGCGTTCTCTTTCCCGAGCTGAGTTCTCTCCCCTGCGTTCTCTTCCCCGTGCTGAGTTCTCTCCGCCGCCATCCGTAACTCCTCCGCGTAGATCCACCACCACTGCGGCCCTCTACCACCGTGGTAGACTTCCTCAGCTTGCTTAGCATCACGACGGACATCCAGTGTTTCTATAAATTGATTTAGTTTGATTTTGAAATTAGATCTATTTACTTTGTTTGATTATGATGATTCTTGATGTTCAATCTCTATTGTTTGTTCTCAAATTTTGTTGATTCTTGTCCAGATTTATTTATTTTACTTTCTACTAGAAACCTAGGTTCCTACCGAAAACCTCATGTTTCTGGCAGTTTTTTTAGAACCACCGAACTAAGTTCCGAACTCAGAATAGTAATCGGACCCCAATGAAAGGCGATTATCGAACCGACTTTGATCGTTTTCGACAAACTCACAACTAGAGAAGTCACCTTCAAAGTGACTTCTCCTGTCTGAAAAAATCGCCTTTAATGAGACTTCATCCACTAGTAGGGGGCGCAATTTCTAGCATTGCAAAGGTAGATAGGAGGGCTGGATTTTTCAGTGCATTTCCGTTCAAAGGGATTAAGTCAGTCGCCGGTGGTGCGAGCTACGGTGGTACGACACGGTATTGCAAGCTGGGACATTTCGACGAGCAAGCTTCACTGATGAGTGAGCATTACTCCAAATTTGAATTTGGCAACGATGGTTGAGGAACAGTGCTATTGAGGGGCGATGACGATGACAAGGCAACAATGTGTTAGGAAAATTAATCCCTCTGCACATCTCAAGATAATAGAAAAAGAAAGCAAGAAAAATAGAACATGTATCTTCACGTTGTTCACCAAACATGTTGGCTACCTCCACAAACAGAAACATATTAATTTTACAACCCAAATGAGTCAGGCATGTTACAGATGTCCGGAATTACGTTACGCAGGACCCCCCGACCAGATTACATATTCAGAATGGACTAAATTTTTCACATTTCTTCTTTTAAGAACTTTTTAAACTCTCTCTGTATATATAAGAGTTCAAATGCAGCTCAAGAGTTCTCAAATTCATGAATCTAACTGCTGAGATTCCCAATTCATGAACCAAACTCTTGAATTCCTCAATTCATAAACCTTGTCTATTGAATCAAAAACTTTTGAATAGCATCATTAATTTTTTTTGGAATTTGAGGAGAATTTCCAACAATTTCCGCTTCGACTCAAAATCCCAAAAGTAGATAAAAAACATATTAAGATTCAAAGAAATAATTACAATCTCCCCCACCCCCCTTGAATGGAATCTCCAAACACCCAGATGCAGACGAATATCCTAGATGCAGGGGCACGTAGATTAGGCAAGATGTACCAGATGTCCAACAGCAGTGCCAGATGTACGGTGATGGTGTCAAATATACTAGATGCAAGATGGTTGTTGATATGAATCTCCTTGCAAAGACACACGATTTTTGGAATTAATATATTTGATCTAGTGAAGGGATTTGCAAACCCGTAATATCTCACACGAAATTCAGGAGTCTAGCCTTCCGGGTACGCCTAACTTCGACTTGCTCTCTAACTAGCCCTCAGGATCAGATTACAAGGATTATTGATACTTAACTAGTCCTCGGGGTTAAGCAATAATGGAATAGCTCGCAAGCAAAGAGTCTGAACTCAAAAGGTTGAATTTTGATTATTAAAAGTGGTGAGAAATTCGTCCAAAGGCATCCCCTATTTATAGGTTAGATTTCAGCCATAAACCCTAATCACAACTGGAAACGGAATTGACTTATGACAGCTTTAAGAAGCTAAAACCATATTTAACTAAAATACCTAATATAAATGGTAATATAAGGTAATCTGGTCGAATTCCTCAAGAAGTAACCTTGAAGAATATTACCTTATCTAATCTTACCAAATCTAATTCTAATCAGAATAAAACTGAATATACTAAACCCTAATGGATTGTATTTTCGAAATTCAGCTATTCAAAGCCCACATGGCTGAGCTATCAGTCAATAAACCCAAAAATTAAATAATTTTACAATATTTTACATTGATCACACTACCTCATTAAAAACCTAGTGGGAAAAAAGTATAGTGTTCTTCATGATATCTTCAGTTCGTCGACAATCTTGAATAATGAATCCAAGATGTCAATGGTGACTCCTTCTTAAATTCTTCATCATAAAGGCAATCAATCAAAGCATTTAAAGCAGAACCCTAAGCTTAGTCCTTGACCTGGTCATAGGTCCCGTCATGTCACTAAGAGGATCCCAAACATATCCTTTAAGTGTTTGATCAAGTCGTGAAATGTCTCCATTTTTTGTGGTAGTCGTCTTGGAATCTCCATCATTTCCTCCGTGGTCGAAAGGTTTAGCCCTCGAAACTAAATCGTCTTCAAATGTAAGTGGAGATAAATTAGCAACATTGAAGGTCGCACTAACACCATAATGATCTGATAACTCAATCTTGTAAGCATTGTCGTTCACACTATCCAACACTCTAAAAGGACCATCTCCATGTGGATTCAACTTAGATTTCCGAGCATTTGGAAACCTCTCTTTTCGTAGTTGAACCCAAACATAATCTACCACATAGAACCTCATCAACTTGCGGCTTTGATTAGCTTTATTTGCATTCTGTGCATTTGTTCGTTCAATTTTCATATGCACCTTCTCATTGATTTTCTTCAAAAAATAAGCTTTCTTTTCTCCATCAAGGTTTTTAACCTATTTAAAATTAAAAGGAAGTAGATCGAGAGGTGTAATAGGTAGAAAACCATAAACAATTTCAAATAGAGATAAAGAAGTAGTAGAATGAATAGTGCGATTGTAAGCAAACTCTGCAATCAGAATGCATTTTCCCTATCCTTTAAGTTCTTCTGAACTAGTGCACGCAGGAGAGCCCCTAGGGTTCGATTGGTCACTTCTGTTTGTCTATTAGTTTGAGGATGACTGGCAGTCGAAAACAGCAACTTTGTCCCTAACTTGTGCCACAAGGTATTCCAAAAGTAGGATAAAAATTTAACATCACGATCAGAGACAATGGACACAGGAATACCATGTAACCAAACTACCTCCTTCAAAAATAGATCAGCAACATGCTTTGCATTATCCGTCTTCTTACATGGAATATATTGTGCCATTTTCAAAAATCTATCCACAACCACAAAGATATAATCATTAACTGACTGGGAACGTGGTAAACCTAGGAAAAAATCCATAGAAATATCAACCCAAGGATGTGTAGGAACAGGTAAGGGAGTATAAAGACCACAAGGCTTAGTTTAGACTTAGCATTCAAGCAATCAAGACAATTCCTACAAGCCATGTCAATAGCAAGTGCCATTTTCGGCCAATAGAAGTGTTCTTGCAAAAAATTATAAGTTTTAAATGCACCAAAATGTCCCATTAAACCACCTGAATGAGCTTCCCTAACAATTAATTCACGCATAGAACATTGAGAAATACATAACCTATTATTCATGAACAAGAAACCATCATGTCAAAAAAATTCTCATAAGCACCATTTTTGCATGCAGCCTAAATAGATGAAAAATCAGAATCTGTTGCATATAAATCTCACACGAATTAAAACCCTAACATAATGCATTCCAACCGTGTAAGTAAAACATGTCTACGACTCAAAGCATCAGCTACAACATTTTCTTTACCCTTTTTGTAACGTAACACATAAGGAAAAGATAAATGAAACTAGACTATTTTGCATGATGCTTATTCAACTTCATCTGACTCTTCAAGTATTCCTAGGATTCATGATCACTATAAATGACAAATTCTTTATGCAATAAATAATGTTGCCAAGTTTCTAATGCATGCACAATTGCATAAAATTCTTTATCCTACACAGGATAGGTTAGAGCACAACCCTTTAGCTTTTCACTGAAGTAAGCTATAGGTCGATTCTCTTGCATCAAAATAGCACCAATACCAACACCATAAGCCTCACAGTGAATCTAAAAAGTACCATTAAAATCAGGCAAAGTAAGAACCTGAGCATTGCAAAATCGTACTCTCAATTCATTAAATGTATTCTCTTGACTCTCAGTCCAAACAAATTTCACATCCTTTTTAACTAGTTCATTTAGAGATGTAGCAATAGAGGAGAAATCACACACAAACCGTCTATAAAAACTAGCTAAACCATGAAAAGAACGTACCTGGTTGGCATTAGTAGGTCTCGGCCAAGTCTTAATGGCCTCAATTTTGGTTTCATCGACTTTTCTGCTCTTCTTAGAGACCACAAAACCGAGAAACACCCTTTCCGAAGCGCAAAATGTGCACTTCTTGATGTTTGCATCTAAACAAGACTCGTGGAGTGCAACAAGAACCATTTTAACATGCTAAATATTTTTTTTCCAGTTGACTTAGAATAAATCAATATATCATCAAAATAGACCACAACAAACCGACCAATAAACTTTCTTAAGACGTGATTCATCAACCGCATAAAAGTACTAGGTGAATTAGTTAAACCAAAAGGCATAACGATTCCTTCATACAACCCAAACTTAGTCTTAAATGTAGTTTTTCATTCATCCCCCTCATTAATTCGAGACTGATGATAACCCTGAGTCAAATAAATTTTAGTATAAATCATAGATCCATGCAAATCTTCAAGCATATCATCTAATCTAGGGATAGGATGATGATACTTAATGGTAATCTTGTTAATAACACGACAATCAATGCACATATGCCAAGTTTTATCTTTCTTAGGAACTAAAAGATGGGCACAACACAAGGAGATAAGGATTCTCGCACATAACCTTTTTGAAGTAACTTCTCGACTAGTCGCTGTAGTTCCTTTGTATCTTCAGGGTTTGCTTTATACGCTAGATGGTTTGGGATAACCGAACCCAGAATCAAGTCAATCTGGTGTTAAATACCTTGCAAGGGTGGTAAACTCGCATGTAAGGCTTCTGAAAAGACATCCTCAAATTCCTGTAACATCTAAGCAAAACGTGGAGGAAGATGCATAGAAATATCATCACTGGCAAAGTAGCTCTTTTTAAAATGCTTAATAAGCACATAAGAATGATTAGCAAAAGCATGATTCACATCCCTAATCGATGCGTAAAACAATCTACCAAAATCATTAGGAAGCTCATGTCTCATCATGTGAATTGATGGCAAAGGACTAAGATGTGAAGATAGGATTTTACGCGACTTATCATAATCATTCTTAGACTTACCTAGCTTACCTGGGAAGGCCTCCCTTGATTTTTGGTCGAAATTATCAAGGTTTTTGCCTCCATTTTTCACCTTGTGGCCGATCTCCTTCAAGCCCTGGCTAGGGTTTTGGCCGGCCATTTGCACATCAGTAGCAAACTTCTCTTTGTCGACTTTCATACGTCTCTGTGCCTCTAAAACTTCCACCGGAGATAATGGAACCAACGTATACCTTGTTCTATCCTTAGTCACAGTAATTTTGTTAGTGTAACCATCATGCATAGATTTAAGATCAAATTGCCAAGGTCTCCATAACAAAATATGACTAGTTTCCATAGGTATAACATCAAATATGATAGAATCATGGTATTTTCCAATCTTAAAGTTAATTATGCATTGTTTGTTAACCGTAATTTCACAACTACCATTTAACCAAATAAGTTTATGTGGTGATGGATGAGTAGTCACAGGCAAATGCAATGATTTGACAAGAAGATTAGACACAATATTAGCACAAGAACCACCATTAATAATCAGTAAACAATTCTTATCTTTCACAAGGCAACGAGTATGAAAAATGTTAATCCTTTGTACCTATGTTTCGGCCATTTGAGAGTTTAGAACTCTTAACGAAACGAAGTTACCTTGTGTTTCCTGGCCTTGTTCACCTTGTTCACCATGATAATTTATGATGATCTCTTCAACTACATGTTCTTCACCACTTTCATACAATGGTGGCATATCATCATATTCATTTTCTTCATCTCCTTCCTCATTTGTTGTTAACACTCGTGCATGAGGATAGTTATTGCGAACATGTTATCTTTATTTACAAAAAAATAAGTAGGAGAGTTAACAGATACCGAATTTGATGAAGAAGTAGTTGACTTACTTGAAATTTTTGAAACTTGATGGGTTGGTGGTGCCGCCCTTCTCTCAGTAGGATCATAAGTTAGATTTGAATAAGTCTGAACCAATCCTTGTCACTCCATGGGTGTTCCCCTACTGTGGCCATAACTAGGGTTTCCAGAGTCAAACCCTGGTCGTTGACTGGGAAATCCGGGTTGTGGCCTCCTCGATCATAGGGTACTCTTAACCAACCTTGCTTTCACCAATAAATCATTCATAGATATGTGATGTTGAAGCTTGACTGGCGTTTGAAGGTTTTCACGCAAGCCTTCAATGAATCAATTTTTTATGAATGCGTCGTCTTCTTTCATTCCAACCCTTCTCATGGTCAACTCAAGATCTTGCCATTATTCATCTACTTTATGATTTCCTTGCTTCATGTTGGAAAAATAAGATGTTGTTCCATCAAGTAAGTATGCAGAACTTGATATTGGTGAAGTTCAGATCTCAATTTTTCCCAGGTGGAGATCGGTTTATTTCCGGCAAGATATCGTGACTTCCTTTTATGTTTCCCCCATTCAGCCACATAGTGAGTGAAAGAATACTGCGCCACTTTGACTTTCTCCTTCTCCCAATAATTGTTGAGATCAAACAGATTCTCAATCTGTCACTCCCAATTAAGATACTTCACTGGATTGTGTTGACCATCAAATCGAGGGATGTCATATTTTAAACCCATGATGTTTCAAACTTCATCAGGACTCAGATCCTAAATTACTGTTCACTCTCCTTTGGGAAAAAGGTTTACTGTGGCGATGCCTTTTAGAAGACCCTCGGTGTGATCGCCTTTTCGAACCATCATCAGAATAGTCATCTGAACTTCCAGAACCATTGAATTGACGAACATATTTCTTGGTTTCTTCCCTCTTGACTGATGATGTAGGTGTAGGCAGTGCTATGCTGTCAACTTTTCTTGCCAAACTTTGCACCTCAATCATAAGTGCACTTATTGCGACAATAAACCAATCAGGATTATTGGCTTCATTTAGATTAATTCGATGTCGCTCCCAACTATTTGGAGCCTCTTCACATGGATGAATACCACGCCCACCATTAGAGGTGTCAATGGAAAATTTTTAGGATTGCTAACAAAAGGCGGGATGAATGGGTTTTCGTCCCCCATCTACGCTAAACTTCTAAGAAAATCAAATGGTTAGTTAAAAAGAATCATCCCCCCTTCCCTTTGTTTAGTAAGGTCACTCACCAAGTATATAATACCCACAACTCATAAGGTGAAGGCTAATGCAAGGTCAATTAATCAATTCACCGCAATTCAAAGCAATATATGGAGATGAGTACTGCAGAACCTATTTCAAAATTTAAAAATATATAAACTCCAAATTGGGCTCTGCGATTTGGAATTCTAAATTCTAAAAAGAATAAGGAAAAAAAATCAATTTGAATGGCACAAATCGGAGCTGTATTGAATGAATTATGATGAAAACAAGATTGCTTTATATAGGCGACAAATAGGTTCCAAAAATTCAAGAAACTTTTCCGAAAACAAACTGGAATACGAACTCAAATCCAAATCCCTCATGGTAAATGATTTTAATGACTTATTTATCCCCCAAGTCGAAAATTCAGATCAAAACCCTCTCTCAATTGACTTTTATTTCCTTTTTCTCTTCCGATTAGGTTTTTGACTTTTCTTTTCCTTTTTCAAATCGGATTTCCTTTTTCTTTCCTTATTTTTTCAGCCACAATTCAATTTTTTCCTTTTTATGTACTAAAAAACTCACAACCAGAATCGTATTCCCCAAGAAAAAAAATTTGGTCACAATTTCCAAAATATTTGGAAATTGCAAATCTGCCCCCAAACTTTTGAAAATTTCAAATCTGCCCCAAATTTCATATTTCAAATCCTAAATTCCGATTTTGAAGCCCAAAAATCTACTACCTTCTGTTTTTGATTTTAGAAAGGTTGTGAAACAAAAATTGCCTATACAAAGCTTGGAATAAGAAAACTGTGACAACTTCCGCTTGATTCAAATGAATTTATACCCTGGACAGGTATAATTATACCCTGTATAATTAGACTAGATCAAATGATGACTCCCTCACTGAGAATAATTCAGAATGGATGCTACTGATTATACTTGTTTTTCCACAGGTGCTCATTCTATTCTGAAGTTCCCATCAATGGTGACATCTAAGCAAATGAGTATAAACTCATGTGGAAGCAAAGCAACACAAAGGATCTTCACAATGTTACCTATCTTAACCAGGAGATTTTTCTGAAAGCCGAGGACAGAGAAGGCCACCTTTTATAACTGCATGCAGCAACGTCAAGCTTACCTGTCCGGCCAGCAGTGTAGGCAAGTCCGAGAGTCTTCGAGGGGGCTTCGATTCTTCGAGGGGGCTTCGATTCTTCGAGGGGGCTTCGATTCTTCGAGGGGGCTTCGAGTCCTCAAGGGGGCTTCGAGTCCTCAAGGGGGCTTCGAGTTCTCGAGGGGGATTAGAGTCCTCGAGGGAGCTTCGAGTCCTCGAGGGGGCTTTGAGTCTCCGAGGGGGCCTCGTGTCCTCGAGGGGGCTTCAAGTTCTCGAGGGGGTTTTGAGTTCTCGAGGGGGCTTCTAGTCCGCGAGAGGGCTTCAAGTCCTCGAGGGGGATTCGAGTCCTCGAAGGGGTTTCGAGTCCTCGACGAGGGTTCGGGTCCCCGAGGGGGCTTCGAGTCCTCGAGGGGGCTTCGAGTCCTCGAGAGGATTTCGAGTCCTAGAGGGGGCTTCGAGTCCCCGAGAGGGTTTCTAGTCTTTGAGGGGGCTTCGAGTCCTCGAGGGGGCTTCGAGTCTTCGAGGGGGCCTCGTGTCCTCGACGGGGCTTTGAGTCCTCGAGGGGGTGTCGTGTCGTCGAGGGGGCTTCTAGTCCTCGAGGGGGCTTCGAGTCCTCGAGGGGGCTTCGAGTCCTCGAGGGGACTTTGAGTCCTCAAAGGGGGTTTCGAGTCCTTGAGGAGGTTTTGGGTCCCCGAGGGGGCTTCCAGTCCTCGAGGGGGCTTCGAGTCCCTGAGAGGGCTTCGATTCCTCGAGGTGGTTTCGAGTCCTCGAGTATTTCAAACAGCCACTCAACAACACCAAGATGACATACTGAACAATGGATTTTGGAGCTTTACTTGTTCCTTGGGACTTACCATCAAATACCATCCAGTTAACATGCCATTGACAAACAGGGGTTTCGTTTTTTCGATTCGCCGATCTGTTCGGGGTATTACAGCCAGATGGTATATAAACAAAGTCCCCTGCTTGATCATCGATGTACATTTACATGGTTTAGTCGTGTTTTAGGTGGAAACACCACTTTTGGAAGCAAGTGCTACTTTTCCTCAAGAGCTTATTACGTTTCTTGGATCATAAATTTGGATGATCTTTTGTGTATCGAACTATGCCTTCGAGGCCAGTTTATTTTTATTTTCTTTCGGTTTGGGGAGCCTAATATATTCCCTCTATCCTCGGATGGTTTAAATTTAAAAAAAAATTCAAATGAATTTCGAGGTATTCGAGATCGTAAGGATCAAGAATATGACACTATATATATGAAAAACGACACAAGACTCTTTTTTTTGAATAAGGTGTAATTAAGAATCAAAAAACAATTCATGATTACGGAATCAAAGAACGATAAAGAAAACAAATAGGATTATGAGAATGCAATAATTTTCAGAAGAGTTGACGAAAAATAACACAAGCACATAAACTGTTTAAGCTACCTAAAAACTACAAAACTGACTGGGAGGTGAAGGCGGATAATACTTGTTAACGCTCAGACCCTTCGACATCGTCCTGATTCGATTGATGAAGGTGAAGACAGATAGTAATACCAAAGTATTCTAACTCTTGGACCCTTCAACGTCCTTCGACTCTAGATTCAATCCTTCTGGTAAGAAAGATACATAAAACATAGTTAAAACATGACACAGAAGAGTTTATAAATTTTAAAAAATCGAAATTAAATTCAACAAAAACTCAAAACCCCTTTTTTGATTTTTTTTTTCGGCCTCAGTAAATCTTTCGCTTTGCTCTGATACCAACTAACATGAATCTCCTTGCGAAGACTCACGATTTTAGGAATTAATATTTTTTATCTAGTTAAGGGATCTGCAAACCCACACTATCTCGCATGAAATTCAGGAGTCTAGTCCTCGGGGTATGGCTAACTTCAACTTGCTCTCTAACTAGCCCTCAAGATCAGATTACAAGGTTTATTGATACTTAACTAGCCCTCGGGGTTAAGAAACAATGGAATAGCTCGCAAGTAAAGAGTATGAACTCAAAATGTTGTATTTTGAGTGGTAAAAGTGGTGAGAAATGCATCCAAAGGCCTCCCCTATTTATAGGGTAGATTTTGGCCATAAACCCTAATCACAACTGGAAACTGAAATTGACTTATGGTAGTTTCAAGAAGCTAAAACCATATTTAACTAAAATATTTAAAATAAATGGTAATATAAGGTAGTCTGGTCAATTTCCTCAAGAAGTAACTTTGAAGAACATTACCTTATCTAATCTAATTCTAATTAGAATAAAACTGAATATACTAAACCCTAATGGACTGTATTTTTGAAATTCAGCTATTCAAAGCCCACATGGCCAAGCTATCAGTCCAATAAACCCAAAAATGAAATAATTTTACAATATTTTACATTGATCACACTACCTCATTAAAAACCAAGTGGGAAAAAAGAGTATAGTGTTCTTCATGATGTCTTCAGTTCGTCGACAATCTTGAATAATGAATCCAAGAAGTTGATGGTGACTCATTCTTCATTTCTTCACCATAAAGGCGATCAATCAAAGCATTTAAAGCAGCATCCCTAAGCTTAGTCTTTGACCTAGTCATAGGTCCCGTTATGTCACTCAGAGGATCCCAAACATATCCTTTAAGTGTTTTATCAAGTCATGGAATGTCTTAATTTATGGTGGTATTCGTCTTGGAATCTCCATCATTCCCTCAATGGTCGAAAGGTGTCGCCCTCGAAACTGAATCATCTTCAAATGTAAGTGGAGATAAATCAACAACATTGAAGGTTGCACTAACACCATAATGATCTGGTAACTAAATCTTGTAAGCATTGTCGTTCACACGATCCAACACTCTAAAAGGACTATCTCCACGTGGACTCAACTTAGATTTTCGAGCACTTGGAAACCTCTCTTTCCATAGATGAACCCCAAACATAATCTACCATGTAGAACCTCATCAACTTGCGGCTTTGATTAGCTTTATATGCATTCTGTGCATTTATCCGTTCAATTTTCATACGCACCTTCTCAAGGATTTTCTTCAAAAAATCAGCTTTCTTTTCTCCATCAAGGTTTTTAACCTGTTTAAAATTAAAAGGAAGTAGATCAAGAGGTTTAATAGATAGAAAACCATAAAGAATTTCAAATGGAGATAAAGAAGTAGTAGAATGAATAATGCCATAGTAAGCAAACTCTGCAATTGGAATGCATTTTACCCTATCCCTTAAGTTCTGTTTGTCCATCAGTTTGAGGATGATCGGCAGTCGAAAAAAAACAACTTGGTCCCCAACTTACGCCACAAGGTATTCCAAAAGTAGGATAAAAATTTAACATCACGATCAGAGACAATGGACACAGGAATGCCATGTAACCAAACTATCTCCTTAAAAAATATATCCTCGACATGATTTGCATCATCCGTCTTCTTATAAGGAATAAAATGTGTCATTTTCAAAAATCTATCCACAACCACAAAGATAGAATCATTAACTGACTGGGAGCATGGTAAACCTAGGACAAAATCCATAGAGATATCAACCCAAGGATGTGTAGGAACATGTAAGAGAGTATAAAGACCATGAGGCTTAGTTTTAGACTTAGCATTCAAGCAATCAAGACAATTCCTACAAGCCCTGTCAATAGCAAGTGCTATTTTTGGCCAATAGAAGTGTTCTCACAACAAATTATAAGTTTTAAATGCACCAAAATGTCCTAATAAACCACCTGAATAGATAAAAACAAGTACTACACATACATCAGAGGATTAGTACTACATAGGAAATGATAAAAAGGAAGAAAAACAAAAACGGTAAGCAAGTAGGCTGCTTGCCTACCTCTCTATGTGTTACCTGGAATCCAAGAATTCTTATCCTTAAGATGAAATTGATTCATGCACATGTGTGTGATTATCCTTTCCCAAGAAGAATCGAGAACATTTTTTCACATATAAATACCATGACACATGATGCTGACTATGCGCTCCAGCCTCAACTAAGTACTACCTTAAAAAAATTTGTAGCTGCTCTTTGTGTTCTATCTAGGAACTACCTAGGAAGGTGACGGCAGGCTACGATCGGTGAGTGTTTACATCGCCCTAACACAAATTGAATTAAAAGTTATAATTATATATTATTTAATGTCTATTAAATTTAAAATTTTTAGTTTAGAATTTTATATGAAATATTTAATAATATTAGGTTCTAGTCCTGCCTATTATTTGGTTTTAGACAAATTAAACACGGTGTGTACTTTATTACACTATGCTTAATTATTGTGATTCATACAAATTAAACACGGTGTGTACTTTATCACACTATGCTTAATTATTGTGAAACTGAGTGAATTAATTGATCTGATATTTTATGTGGATGATTGGCTTGTACTTTATCTTGCCGTGTCAAACTTGGATTGTGTGCTATCTGATTGCTTGTTTGTGCTTTTTGAGGTCCCAACGCAATTGTAGTTTGGTCAAAGTTGGCGGGGAACGGTAAGATCGGACCGTCTGATTAGACTGGCTACATGTGGAGTTTTTGGTATGCTAGCATAACCATCTGGATCTAATACTAGCTCGTAATTGAACATATGATTGGGCGTAGATGTCGAGAATGAATTCTTGATCTTGATAGCCTTCGAGCACTATTGAAAAGGTTATGCCTTGTGTGTTAGCCAGGACTGCCATATAGGCACTTAATTGCAACTTGGCTCTAACCACCCATATCCTTTTACTATGAGTTAGGATTTATGTGGCTATTTGTTTGATATGATCACTAAAACTCCACTTGGTAAATACTGGCGATGAAACCTCACTAAGCAAGGAGCTTACCCTAGTTTAAACAACCCTCATAGGTGTAGCTGAACCATTAAAGTGAAGTGCACTAGTGTCTTTACTTCTTTTGAGGAAGAATCCTTGGCGGACCTTTAGAATCTTTTGGTTAGGTTGTAATGTAGTATGCAAAATATTAACGTAAACTGATCCTTAACTGATCCTTTAGAAATTTTGTCTGTATTTTAGTTAAAACACCTATTGATGATTGTATTAATACTTTTACTGTAATAGTAAGTTAGGTTTTAAATTTTCTTAATTTGCTTCCGCATAAACTGTATTTGATTGTTACTGTATTTGAGTAATCCGACCCCGTTGGATTCTCAGTAGCACGCTTGGGTCCGACCCAGTACTTGCATTGAGCAATTAGGTCGCGGATCTGGGGTGTTACAGATAGGGGCGGGTATGAATTTTATATAATACCCGATGAGGTGGGGATGGATTTTAAAGTTTTACCCGCCATGAGTGATGGGAGGTATGCGTATGAAAATTTTAGGTGGGCATGGGTTTGGATATGCCATAATCTGTACCCGTCCCCCCCATTGACATTCCTAACCACAACTCTGATACCACTTGCTGGGAAAATTAATCTCCTAGCACGGCTCAAGATATAGAAAAAGAAAGCAAGAAAATCAAAACATGGATTTTAATGTGGTTCAGAAAATATGTTGGCTACCTCTACAATCATAAACAAATTAGTCTTATTACTCAAATGAGTCAAACATATAACAAATGTAAGAAATTACGTCACGCAGAACCACCCGACCAGATTACAAATTCAAAAGGGACTACATTTATTCACACTGCTTCTTTAAGAACCCCCAACCCTCCCTATATTTTTAAGAGTTCAAGTGCAGCTCAAGAGTTCTCCAATTCATGAATCTAACTATTGGGATTCCCAATTCATGAACCAAGCTCTTGAATTCCTCAATTCATGAACCAAGCTCTTGAATTCCCCAATTCATGAACTAACCCTTAAGTTGTCCATTCATAAATCCAAAACTCTTAAATATATTCATTAATTATTTTTGGAATTTGAGGAGAAATCCCAACACGCTGGTAATCCGCAATGGTTCAGTCAAGGTTGTTCAGTATTGGTAATTCAGTCGTGCTAGTTCGGTCGAGGTTGTTCGGTCGCACTTGTTCGATAGTGGAATCGATGGGATTCGATCGCTCGTGACGTAATAGTGCTTCTTCTCTCATGACACAATGGAGCTTTAGTTGGTAGAGAATTAGAGGGTTGTGACACCTCCGAGGCGGCACGTGGTTCGCTAGCATTGCACATCATAGTGGTCGTCACAAGGGTATACCGTTGTCGATCGCTCGAGCGAAAGGTCCGAGCAATCCACTCATCATAATGGATTACTTGCGAGGTGCGATGGAACCAACACTCGAGGAATGGTTGACTTGTTGTTTTGGCACAATTCCTCGCTAGAGAACCGTATACTGTGTGGTTCTCTAGAGTTCTCGTACTGAGTAATAACTTTTTTTTCCTATAAATAAGGTAGGGTTTAGACTGTGTGGTTCTCTAGGGTTCTCGTACTGAGTAATAACCATAGACTGTGTGGTTCTCTAGGGTTCTCGTGCTGTGAATTTTTTTTTCCGAGAAACTCAATATCTTCATAGGTAAGTTCTTTTATTACATTTATGTTCATATGTTGAATTTATTGTGTAACCATGTCACAAAATCTTACTTTAGACCGAATAATTGTAGACGAGATCATTTTATAATTAGTATGACTAATAGGGTGATTTGATATTTATTTTTATTTTTTGCAATATGGTACATATAATTATAAAAAAACTTTTTAAAATGGATTTTAACATATAAATAATTATAATTCGAACTTACAAATTATAAAAATATTTTTTTATAAATGGTCTAACCGTTGGTATAACAGGACATATTCTCAAACATGTAATTTATTTGATTTTACATTTCATCATAAATAGCTAAAATTATATTTATTATTTATTACATGTACTAAATGTTGTTTCAGGATTGAAGGGTTTACTGAGCAGTAACGGAGATGAGGAAACTGAGAAGGAATTGGGAATAGAGGTAGAAATGGAGCAAGAGGTGGTGGTGGAAATTGACCGTACTCCAGAGAGTCACGAAATCAAGGTCCCTGATACAGAAATCACAACTCTGATGAAGATGGAGAACTTGTAAGGAAACTGAAAGAAGAGATTAAGAAGAAGCAGCAGTTGGGAAGGAGAATTAGAGTGCTCTCTTAAAAAATTAGCAAGTAGAGATTCACTACTATGATCCGGTTGACATAGATGGAACCCTGATAGGAAAGATAACTCTTGTAGAGGTGGAGGAGAGCGAAAAACCGTGGAGTACAACAATCCTGTGTAGAACGTTGGGCTGCATTACCCCTTTAAATGTGTGATGGAAGGATTTTTTTTACCGTATTTAGGGGAATAGAATCTCCATAATCTGGCTACTTGAATCAGGTACGTTCATGGTTAAATTCACGAGTAAATCTTTCTGTGATGGATAAATTGAGAATGGATTAGTGTTTTGTGACAGCAAGCCTGTTATAATTAAACCATAGTCCAAGGATTTTGAGTTAGTAGAGCCTGAAATTGTTCCTGATCTGTAAGAGAGTCAGTCCAATAGGGAAACCGATTTATTTGGATAAACCAACCCTAGATAAAGAAAAATTTTCATATGCTATGGTACAAGTGAAGGTGAAAGTTGGGGAAACTATGCTTGACAAAGTGTTATATTTGTGATAGAATATCTTGATTGATATTAAGATATTCTTGTATATATTGTCTATATTTAGAGTAGGCTAGATACAATGAATGTATAGCTCTTGTACTCTATGAAGAGTAACACCCTCTCATCAATTAAATCATTCTGAATTACACATTCACAATTTGAATGAAATAAAGTGATTAAACACTAGGAGTTGAAGTTTGAGTGGCAACCAGTAAAATGCCTAGATTGTGGGATGATACGGCATGACCAGGTAGTATGTAGGAAAAATGAGAAGGTTGAAATTGAAGGTGTGAGGAAGAGAATTTATGTACATGCTGGTAAACAAACTCAAATTCAGGCTGAAAAGAAATAAGAAAATGAGACAAAAAAGTGGGAAGAAAATTGAGGTACAGAGAAAGAACAATGATGAAAAGACCAGTTATGAGAATGTGGATGAAATAGAAACTACTGAAGTAAGTGGACTGAATCAGAAACTGGAGGGCTAAGAAAATGGAAGTTTACATTACTTACTGATCCTCCTGATGGATAGTTAGATTTTGAGCTGGAATGTAAGATGTTTAAATAAAATGGTGAAGCATGGACAGATAAGAAGATTTTGTATGTTGAAACAAATAGGGATGATGGGTTTACTGGAAAGAAGGGTGCAGTTAGAAAAAACAATATGGGACAAAATTGGGCTGGGGTGGCAACTGCTATCAAATGGAGATGTGGTGAATCGGGGGAGAATATGGATAGGCTGGAGGAATGACTATTTTGGAGTTAAAGTAATCAACAAAGGAGATCAGTGGATTAGCCTGACTGTAGAGATAAAAGCTATGAAAATGGAGTGTTATCTTACTGCTATTTATGGTTATGATACAATAGATAAAAGGAAAAGCATGTGGAGTTATTTTAAACAAATAGGGCAGAGGGATACGCCATGGGCTGTTATAGAAGATTTTAATTCGCCTCTGAAGTTTGAAGACATACATGGAGGAAATGAAGTTGAGGAGGAAATAAAAGATTTTCAGAATGTGGTGGAGAGCCTACTGTTTAATCAAATGAGAACAATTGACCCTAAATACTCATGGAGAAGCAGAACATGTGAGGGGGAAAGAATTCATAGCTTGATCGATAGGGGTGTGATAAATATGGAGTGGATATAGAATTTATGGGACTTATATTGTGAAATCAAAACTAAACTTATGTCTGACCACTCTCACTTGTTGATGAGATTACATGAGTCAAAAGGGAAAGCTGGTAAAACATTTATGTACTTTGATATGCGGGCTTTATCCCCAATGTTTAAAGAAGTGGTGAGGGCAGTATGGAAGGAGAGAAGAATTGAGAATTTGTAGCATTTGTTCAAGGTATTACAAGAGCTTCAGTTGCCACTGATTAAGTTGAATCAAAGGGAAACCTGAGATAAGTAAGAGAGCACAAGAAGCAATTAAAAGATGGAAAAAAGAGCAGAAGGTATCAAATGAAGATCCAGGTAACACTGAAAAGCATTAAAAGAAAGACAGGAGCCAAAATAGAAGCTGATAGGCTAATGGAGGCATAGTTTCAGTATCTTCAACAGAAATCAAAAGTTTTGTGGCCGATGGAAGGAGATTGGCCTACCACCAGGTTCTATGCTTCAATTAAGAAGAGGAAGTATCACAACCACATATTGCCTCCATCACACAATTAATTGCCTATGTTGAAAATTACCTATAATAGCAAAGAATATATTGTTAAATTCCCACAAAGCCCTTTTAAACTTTAACAACTTTGAAACTGGACCCACTATTTTCCTAAAAAATCCGTACTTTTCAATAATGGTTCTCTGCTACATCAGCTCTCCTAAAATATTGTGCCAATAGTAAATAGGTCAATATTTATGGGACAGAGGGAGTAGTAAATATAAAGGTGGAAGGGAGAATTATGGAGGATCATAAGTTGATTGAGGATAATCTTGTGAAACATTTTAAGGATCAATTGGGAGTAGCAGTTTCAACAAAAAAGTTGGATGGAAGGGTGGTTGGTATGGGAAGAACACTGTCAATACAACAACAAACAAGTTTGATTAGGTAGGTAAGTACACAAAAGATAATGAAGTCACTGAAAGGAATTCAATAAAAAAAGAGCCCTAAAAAAGATGGATACCCAAGTAAATTCTTCAAGGATGCATGGGAGATAGTGGAAGATAGTTTTACAATTGTAATCAAGAGTTTCTTTAAAGGTGACAAAATACAAGAGAATTGGGAGAAGCAGTAATAGCACTGATACCAAAGAATCAAAGGCCTCAGGAAGCTGTAGATTATAGAACAATAACATGTTGCTCATTGGTCTATAAATCAATTAAAACAATTACAAAAGTGCTATGTTCTAGGTTGAGAGAAGTACTGCTAGAGCTAGTTAATTCAAACCAAAGTACCTTTGTAAAAGGAAGGCATTTGGTTAACATTTTGCTGCTGATACGTGAATTACTTCAGAAATATCGAAAGCAGGGAATGTGGAAAAGCTGTAAGTGGATATAAGTTAAGCTTTTGACTGTATCAACATAAATGTTTGGAAGACTGGATGGCAGAACTGAAGTTTCCAAGTTTGATGATTAGCTGGATCAAGAAATGTACTGTGTGTTCGACTTTTTTTTTTTAATCTTTCAATGGCTGGTAAACAATATCTTTAGTAGGAAAAAGAGGGGTAAATCAGGGGGGATCCACTCTACCCCATGCTATTCATTTTAAGCATGGAATATTTCACACGCTTGATGTCGAGCAGGCTGAAAGGTAAGAGCATTAAATATTATCAACTGTGCAGTAAGGTGGGTATTCATTCATTCCTCTTTGCAGATGATGTCTTTATCTTCTAGTATGCAAACAAAAGGTCAGAACACCCACGGGTATACCCCAACGGTTGATACATGGGTGGGATTGCCAGTGTTCCCAAGTTTGATCTTCGGCAGCGGCAGTGTGGGGAGTGCTTGCTTTGCAAGTGCTCCCTTGTGCGCACCGAGGCAATGTCGAGCCCATGGGTCCTGACACTGGACTACCATGATTTACATCTCATACGATAACCTGGGTGTGAGCTGATATGGGCCGCTGAGGGCGAGCGGTAATCGCCTTTTGCCAAACAAAAGGTCTGATGAAGGGGTTAAAGAGTGTATGAGAGATTTCATGCAAGCTGCAACACTGGCCCTCAGTGAGAGGAAGTCAAATATGTATATCTCGGTCATAAATGAGACAAAAGCAGATGTTGGTAGCGATATGAATGTGAAAAAGGGGAATTCCCTATGCAATACATTGGCCTTCCTTTGTCGGATGCAAAGTGCAATATGCTTGGTCCACAAGTACATTATCGCTTGCAGGAAAAATAATGTTAATTAACATTGTTCTGCTTAGCATAGCAGGGTATTGGGCAAGCATATTCAGTATACCTGAAAGTGTGAATGAAACATTGGTTAAAATTGCCGAATTTTTTTATTGGGGGAGAGGTGGGGCAAAAAGGGTTTATACCAGTCTTATGGGCAGCTTTATGTAGAAGTAAAAGAAGGATGGGTATGGGACTGAAGGATCCCTTGACCTGGAATAGAGTTGCAATGATAAAACTCATTCGGGATCTTAACTCAAAGCAAGATATTCCTTGGATGAGATGGATCAATGTGTACTAATTTAAAGGTGAGGGCTTGTGGAAGCATTAGTACAAAGAGCACCATAGTTGGGCGTGGAAAAACCTTAACAGGTTGAAGGTGAAAACTATGCAGTTTCTGAAGAAAGGAAAGGTAAGTATTCGATACAGTTATGATGCACTAAAGGGTGGAGAAAAATCTATATATTTGGCAAAAACTGGTTGGCACAAGTCTTTGCTGTCGAGCATAGATTTTTTGTGTGAAGATTATTCAGGAATGGCTTAGATACTGTTGATAAGTTGCAGAAATGTAATGTAATGGGGACATAACCCCATTAAACACATGAAACGTTAATATATCTATTTATAGATTGTAAATACACAAGGGGAGTTATAAGGAAGTTGTTGGGAACTGAAATCAGAAATTTGAGGCACCTGAAGAAGGGTTTGATGGGAATGATTCAATGGTGCAGAGAAAACGGAAGATGTGATCTGTGAGTTGGTTGAAGCAGAGTGGGGGTGGATGAAATCTAGGAACTGGGAAAGAGAATTGGACGACATATACAGTTAGGATTTTTGTAATGTATAGTTAGAAAATTTGGGGGTTGAAAAGTATGTAACGGTTAGGTGTGAGGGCCTAAAAATGTTTTTTGGTTTTGAAATTAATATACGAAAATGATTATAAAAAAAGTTCCAAGAGGGCTCAAAGACGCAGTTCTAGACGGGAACTATTACCTAACATTCGCAACAACAAAAATGTTTCCTTGCCAGCATGAAGCATATTCTTTTCTTCAAGACTGCTTGTCGTATTGGATCCAAAATGGTTAAAATTTGTTCAAGAAAATGTTCGGGGGCCTAAAGGATATATTGTATGTGGAACAGGGGTCCGAATGATAATGACATCTATACTAGCACTTCAAATGTAGTCCGCAGAAGTAACACATCTACAAAAAGTTGTGATTGGCCATATAGGATAGTTATACAGGAGAGTACCACGGAGAAGGGGTGGCTCCTTAGACCATGTCAGGATCCTAGATGTTAGAATAAAGCAAGTTGATGATTAAATAAGATTTTATTCTTGATGACTAGGCTAGAGTTATGTTTAGACTAGTCTACTTGGTACTCTATTTATACTCTTCTTAATCAATCAGAATCATTATGGGAAATCACTCTTTCTTGGTATTAGAGCGAGTCAGATCCTTAGACCTAATTTTTTCTTCTTTCCCCTTCCCTCTCATTTTCTTTCATCACTACCACAGCCTTCCCGCCGTTCTCTATCCATCCAAGTTCCAATCTCTTTTCGGCCAAATTCCGGCCAGTTACCGGCATAACAGGTCCCCTTCTCTGAAGAACAAATTCCAGCAATTTTTTCAAATACTTCGTCGCCGCGTCCCAGTGGCAGTTCCCGACGTCATCTCCGGCAATGTCTTCGGTTGAGTTTCCAGTCCACGGTGTCCTCTCTCCGTCAGCCGTCCATTTTGGCGACGTCTTTATTTCCAGCATCATCCCTATCTCCAGCGCCTGATTCAACTTCTCTGATTGTCGTGCTTTTCTCCAGTAGCGTCCGATTCTGCTTCTCAGGCTCGACAACTCCAATTTTTTTCGGGTGAAGTCCGATCCTGAAAACACTCGTCTGTGCGTGGAGAATCTTCAGGGCTCGTGAATCCACTTGCGCGTGTCCACACACACTCATACATTGCTGACTGCCTTTTGTCTTTGGCCAGTGCATCGCGCGGTTGTAATCAGATTTGGCCTGCCCGACAGCCTATCTTTGCCTTTCAGTATGGCACAATTTTGTGGTGTATCAAAATTTCAAAACCATGGTTCAAAATGGATTGTAGATTCTGGCACTACAAAGCACATGACATCATCTCCTGCTACTGTTTATTATGTGAGACCTTACCATGGCTCTTCCCACTTCTATGTTGGTAATGGTTCTCAATTCCCTATTACTCATGTTGGTGAGATTTCTAAGTCTTTGCCTATTTATGATGATCTCATTGTACCTAATATCATTAAAAATCTGCTTTCTATTAGCAAATTAACTCGAGATTTAAATGCTATTGTCTGCCTTGATGATCATTCTTTTATTATTTGGCATAAAATCACAAGGGAAACCTTGGGTCATGGCCATATTGAGGATAGTCTTTATGTTTTATACTATGGTGCATCTGCTTTAATGTCTACTGTGGAGTCAAATAAGTCGCGTGTGTCCTTTGAAATCTAGCATGCCAGACTTGGTCATGTTTCACATCCCGTTATTTCTGGTTTGCGTGCTTCTGGATCCTTAGCTATCTCATCAGTTTTTCCTAAGCTCACCATTTGTGAAGCGTGTGAAAAAGCTAAAGTGAAACGTTTATCTTTTCATACAAATGATAAATGCGCTGCTAGGGTACTTGATATAGTTCATTGTGATTTTTGGGGGCCTTCTCATATTATATCTGCTGGTGGTTTCTTCTACTATGCCATTTTCCTTGATGATCATTCCCGACTCTCGTGGTTTTACCCACTTCGTAGTAAATCTGATTTTTGGGATGTTTACCGCCAGTTTGAGGCTTTTGTGGAGAATCGGTTTTCTTTCACCATTAAAGTGTTTCAGAGTGATGGGGGGAAGGAGTTCGTAAATGGTCGCTTACGCTCTCACTTTTAGACAAAATGAATTCATCATCAGATTTCTTATCCGTATACTCCTGAGCAGAACGGTTGGGCTGAGTGCAAGCACCGATATTCCTCTCTTCCACTGGCCACACGCCTTTGCTGCAGCTGCTTATACCATAAATCGGTTTCCCACTCCGGTTCTTGGTGAACGATCACCATTTGAAGTTGTCAATGGTCAGGTTCCCATATACACAAACTTTCATGTATTTGGTTGTCGTGTGTACCCTTATCTTCATCCATATGCAGCTCACAAACTCGCTCCTCGTAGTTTGCCCTTTATCTTTCTTGGGTACGACTCCCAGTAAAAGGGTTATCGATGTTTGGATCCTATGTCTGGAAAAGTATATGTCACCAGACATGCTCGATTTGATGATACTTTATTCCCTTATGTCAATGGTTCTACTTCAGTATCTCTAGTTTCTCTGGATGTCTATACTTTTTTGGATCATGTTGATCCATCAGTTGATTCTTCTACTTCTTCCCTGGTGGCATCTCCTCGTGCTCGGTCTGACACTTTGGTTTCCAGCCCTCCTTGTTTATCGATGTTCTAATTGCTCTGAGGATTTGGACCATCTAGTGGCCTCTCGGACTCATCCTGCTCCGCCCTTCCCGCCATCGACCAGCTCACCTAGTCCACTGACCAACCCCCTGATTCTCTGGTTACCTCACCTCACCTTTTGCCTGCTACGACTACTCCTCTAGTTTCTCCACCTCGGTTTCACACTCATCGTATGGCTACACGATCGTTGACTGGAGCTATTCAATGCAGAGATTATTCTGATATCATTGCTCATGGTCTTACTGCCGCTTTACTTGCTCATTCAGAGCCCACAGATTACCACACTGCTCTTCAGGATCCAGCTTGGGTTTCTTCTATGGATGACGAGATGGAAGCTTTTCGTGGACAACACACTTGGGATTCGGTGCCTCGCCCATCAGACGTTAATATTGTTAACTTCAAATGGGTTTACAGACTGTAGTATCGATCAAATAACACTACTGAGATTTATAAAGCTAGGTTTATAGCACAAGTTTCTCACAAATTCTGGGTTTTGACTTTAACCACACTTTTAGTCCAGTGGTTAAAGCCTCCACTGTTCGGACAGTCCTCGCCATAGCTACCATGCGTGCCTGGCCACTTTATCAGTTGGACGTTAAGAACACTTTTCTTAATGGTGTTCTTGATGCTCCAATGTATATGAAGCAGATCATTGCTCATCCAGACAATGTTTTTTGCTTGCAGAAGGCCATTTATGGTCTTAAGCAGGCTCCCCGGGCTTGGTTCCAGCTCTTCAGCAGTTATCTGACACAGCTTGGTTTTCAGTGCAACTCAGCTGATACTTCTTTATTTGTTCTCTCGAGAGGGTCATCGTTACTATATCTACATGTGTATGTGGATGATATCATTCTTACAGGAAATGACTCGACTCTTCTTCGTCAGTTCATTGATCGGACACACAGAGAGTTTGCGATCAAGGATCTCGGTGCTCTCCATTACTTTCTAGGTCTTGAAATTTCGCCTACCTCCTTAGGGTTACTTCTTGGTCAAGAAAAGTATGCTTAGGATATTTTGACTTGGGCCGGTATGTTTAATGAGGCCCCTGTTTCTACGCTATTTGTTTTCGGTTCTCAGCTTTACACCTCTACCAGTCCTCCATTCCGGGATCCTACACTTTATCGTTCCCTTGTTCGTGCCCTCCCGTATCTCATTATCACTTGTCCGAATTTGTCTTTTTCGGCCAACAGAGTGAGCCAGTATCTTCAAGATCCCAGAGATGACCATTTTGCTGCAGTGACACGAATTTTACGGTATGTTCGTGGCACCCTTCATTTTGGTCTTAGTTTTCATTCTGCTAGTAATCCTGAGGTGTTAGGGTACTCTGATGCTGAATGGGCCTGTTGTTTGGAGACTCGGCGGTCCACTTATGGTTATGCGGTTTATCTTGGTGGGAATCTGGTTTCTTGGAGTGCCAAGAAACAGCCCACTATTTTTCGCTCCAGTACTGAGTCTGAATACCATGCTCTCACCAACACTACTTCAGAGGTGGTTTGGCTCACTCATTTGCTTCGTGATCTTAGGGTTCTATTTTTTGGTGCTCCATTGCTATTATGTGACAACAGCAGTGCTATCTTCTTGGCTCAGAATCCAGTGGCGCACAAGCGAGTGTGCTTTTTGGTGCTCCATTGCTATTATGTGACAACAACAGTGCTATCTTCTTGGCTCAGAATCCAGTGGCGCACAAGTAAGTGAAGCACATCGACATTGACTATCATTTTATTCGTGAGTTGGTGGCATCTGGCAAGCTACACGTTACTTATATCCTGAATTCTCTTTAGATTGCGGACATCTTCACCAAAGGACTCTCTCATCCATTGTTCGAGTTCTTCAGGTCTAAGCTGTGTATCGGTGAGCATCTAACGCTTCGCTTGGGGGTGTTAGAATAAACCAAGTTAATGATTAGATAAGATTATATTCTTAATGACTAGGCTAGAGTTATATTTAGACTAGTCTACTTGGTACTCTATTTATACTCTCCTTAATCAATCAGAATCATTACGGGAAATCACTCTTTCACTAGGCATAGGACACACAACCACCGTTTCTTAGGTTACACAGAGGGGAATCGATAGAGTAGCGGGTTTCATGCAGAAGCGAAACAAATGATAAGATATTTTACTCATGTTGAGACAACACCTAGGCACGTCAATGTGAGCTTGAGTTGTTCATTTCCTACCATGAAACAAAAAATTAGGCACGTTTACAGTGAGATATTGGCTTAAGGTAGTAAAAGACGAGGGGGAAGCAATACAACTGAGAAATTTTTGCACCTTGCGGTTTCTCATTGGTATGTTACAAGTAACCATGTATCCCCTTCAGGTACTTTGACCCATTTATTCTTGGCATATCCTAACATCATCGTTGCATTTCACACTTACTCTTGGAATGTGGCCATCGACTCAACGTACAAGACTTATTGATACGTTATGCCTTTCATTGAGATGGTAGGTATGTTACCATGTAACCTAAATTTCATGATTGCCAATGCCATTATCGTCAAAGAAACGAATGATAGTTATGGGTGGGTGTTACGTGCATTGAGTGGCTTTCTTGTTGACAGACCATTCTTGGAAGTGATAGTCACGAATTGTGAGTTGGGATGGACTAGGATGATACTCAAAGAATATGTTATATACATGTCATATCAACAAGGATGTGAAGGCACATGATACCATGCTAAAAGGAACAGGGCTTGGTTCAAAAGTGGTGCATGGTCAAGGGTATAAAATGCCTCCATTATTGACGCTTACCAATAGGCACTGACAGATTTAAGGGTTTCTTGGTCTTGGAGAGAAGATTGTTAGAGTAAATTACATTTTTTTTATTAGATCTTGATTGATTCTAGATAGGTCATGTTGACTAAATCAGAGTTCTACTCATATTATGTTTCCTTATTGTACTATATATATTCTTGTCAGCAATACAATAATTGATCACGATAAATACATCTTATCATGGTATCATCGCAGTATTCTGATTCACCTTCCAAAACTTAGATTTTTTTTGGCCACCATTCTTTTCTCCCTCTAGCGGCTGAACCTCTCCACTTTCATCATGGCCAGTAAAAAATTATCGTTCAATATGTAAAAACCCCTACCAAAATAGGAATTAGAGAACTTGTAATAATTAAATCAAATATTCCCATCTTTCCTTTAATTTTCTAAATATATATATATATATATGTATATATGCATATATATAAATAAAATACATATATAAATAAAATATGTATATATATAATAATAAGAATACTAATAACAATAAGTAAATAAATAAATAAGTAAGTAATAAATAAATAAAATGAATATGTAAATAAACAAATAAGTAAGCAAAGGAAATTAACTTGAAGATGAAATGACGGCGGACGAAAGAAATTTATTCAAAGTAATTTTTTGACAAATGGAATTGCTAAGCAAGGAGCTTACCTAGTTAAACAACCCCTTTTCAGGTGAATAAGAACAGTAAGAGAAAAGTGCTTGATGTCTTTACTTCTTTTGAGAAAGATCCTGGGTGAACTATTGGGATTTTAAATTGAACTATGAATCTGTAACAGTTAATTGAAACTTTCGTTTAACATTTTGTTTGATATTTGTAATAAATCCTTTTCACTGTAATAGTAATTTAGGTTTTTACATTACTTAAAACGCTTTCACATAAACATTAATTGCTCGTTAATATCGGCCCATTCAGTAGCACGCTCAAACCTGACCTGATACTTGCATTGGGGTTTGAGGGCGTACCAGATGTGGTATCAGAGTATTCCTCAAATTAAGTAAAGGAAAATCAAAACTTAACTTAATAAAAGACTTCACAATTACTTAAAACTTAAAGATATTAGATTTGAGACATGGTTGAACCCTGTCTACAAAAACCTAACGATTTATTGATGTCGCTATAGGGGAGCTAGTTGTGAATAAATTGTCAAACTAATGAGTTTGTTATGTTAATAAATGGCAATAACGTAGAAACTGCGAGCAATGCCTTTCAAGAAGTTATTGTGGTAAAAAGACATTTCAGAGCCCTCCCAGAGACATTTCTTCCTTCGACGGAAGTAATAAACAATCTCAATGGGTAGAAAATCACGCTTACCCAAATTGGATTGTGCATGCTTTAATCATGGAATGGGCAGAATTAATGGGCAGGGTCCTTAACCTCGAGACTCAAGAACAATTAACGAGAGATGCAATGTGGGAACAATATCTGCGTGCTAACGCAGAAGAGACAAGGGCTAATATGGTGGTCATTGAAAACAACCGACTGAGAAATCAAAGAAGCAGGGAGCTTGGACAACAGGATGCAGAGCGACAAGAAGTCTTTCGACAAAGTAGACTTAGCCCTGGTGAATGCCCAAGAACTATAGGGAGGTCTAATCGCCTATTGTCGACAACCAACCGAATCACGTTGGAGGCATATAAGGGAGACTCGAGGCACGATGGATCAAGCTCTCGCCACATTGCAGAAGGATTTAATGGACCGAGCGTACCCTAGAGCTGAGCAAGAAGAAAAAGGTGACTCCACCAAGGATTTGAGGGTAGATTAGATTTAGAAGCAAACTTTTGGGGGAAAACTTATAACGAAGATACGAACCATATGTAAGATAGGTATTAGAACAAGAAGTAAGTCTCAATTTTCAACGTTGAAAGATGATGCTAGAGGACTATAAAATTATCGCAATTATCTAATAATGAAGCTATAATTACTGTAAAAGAATTTTGGTGATGATATAAAAATATTTTGTGAATTATATTCTTGTGGTTAGGTAATCAAATAAGGATTGGTTCAATACATGGAACTAATAGGACAATGGAAAGGGACCAAGGAGAAAGCTCGAACTCACCCACGGGACAGAATCCCCCAACCGTTGGGATGGAATTATTCGCAAATCAAGTAACTAAAATTTTGAGCTGCATGATAGAGAGAGACAATCGAGCTCGATCTTCGGTTAGGGATCAAAGTTATAGACCAGAGACTGAGAACGCAGCCTTGGAACGATTCCAGAAGTTTCATCCACCCAGGTTCAGTGGTGGCCCAGATGATGAAGTCGCCAAAAATTGGATCGAAACAATGGCTCAAGCTTTTCGAGCCTTAGGATATACAGATGGGTGGAAGGTGAATTTCTCTATATTCCAATTAGAAGGCACCGCACTAGATTGGTGGAATATAGTACAAAGGAAGTGGGACATGGAGGAGACTCCCAGGACCCGAGAGAATTTTGAAAGGGAGTTTAAGAAGAAGTTCATTCCACCTCTAGTTATTGAAAGGAAAGAAGTGGAGTTTATAAACTTGAAACAAGGATTGATGAGTGTAACAGAGTATGAGGAAAAGTTTTCCCGTCTCTCTAAATTTGCAGAGAAGATGGTCTCGACTGACGAGGAACGCAGGAGGAGATTTATCGAAGGGTTAAGGCTGGAATTGAAGGATGCCCTAGCCCCAACCTATCAGAACAGTTATGCTGTAGCCATCAAATCCGCTTGCAGAGTGGAGGAAACTAAGAATACCTTACAAGCCATGCACCAATCAAGAAGGAAAAATGTGAGGTCCCAATCAGTATACAGTCCCGGTCCACAGGGAGTAAATTTTGAGCAAAACAAAGTCCCTAGGGGAGACACATCCCGACCCTCGACCACATCAAGGAGATCGAGCTTTGTCTCGAGAGGAACGACTCAAGCACGTTGCACGTACTGTGGAAAGGGAGGCCATGATGAGAAGGATTGCTGGAAGAGGGCAAACAAGTGTCTACGGTGTGGAAGTGCTGAACATAGAGTATCTGAATGCTCGCAAGCTCAGCCGAGTCGCTTGTCTCAACCCATGGGATCCCAGGCATCGGTCTCCAAACCTGCTTAGAAGGGAGGAGCAAGCAGGGGCAATCAACCAAAAGTACAGGCTCGTGTATACGCGATTGAAGATAGTGAAGCCCCGGTTTCAACCGAAGTCATTGAAGGTACCCTTCCTATCTTGGGTAAAATAGTTAAAGTTTTGATTGATTCTGGTGCTTCTCATTCTTTTGCTAGTTATTCGTTTCTTGAGAATATGGAAGAGAAAATAGATGACTTACCCTATAAATTGGAAGTTAGCACTCTCACAAATGATATTAAAATCCTAACTGGACGTGTATGTAGAAACTGTGAGGTGAATGTGGGACGTCGGGAGTTGCCCATAGACTTAATTGCTTTACCTTGAAAGGGATATGAGGTGATACTTAGCATGGATTGGCTTGCTAAAAATCATGCCTAGTTAAATTGTCATACGAAGGAAGTTAAGCTGTGTCGACCCTGGAAATTTCCTATTAAAGTAGATGTGGGAAGAAAGAGATCCTCCTCCTTGCTTGTGGCATGAGTCAAAGCTAGATGAATAATTTGTAAGGGAGCAACTGGAATATTGGCTTATATCTTAAATAAGCCAGGGGACTAGTTAATGGGAGAAGGTATAATTGTGGTCTAAGACTTTCCTGAGGTATTTCCAGAAGAACTAGTAAGTTTACCTCCTGAAATGGAGACTGAATTTACTATTGATCTAGTACCAGGAGCCGCACCTATTTCCTGAACCCCTTATCGTATGGCACCGGTAGAGCTATAGGAGTTGAAGCTACAACTTGAAGACTTATTGGCTCGAGGATTCGTTCAACCAAGTACCTTTTCTTGAGGAGCCCCGGTATTGTTTGTTAAGAAGAAATATGGCTCTCTTTGGATGTGTATCGATTATCGAGGCTTGAACAATGTGACAATTAAGAATAAATACCCTCTTCCCATTATAGAGGAGTTGTTTGATCAACTCCAAGGGGAAGTCATATTTTCTAAACTGGATTTGTGACAAGGGTACTACCAACTACGAGTGAAGAGGGAGGACATACCCAAGACAGCTTTTAATACTCGATATGGTCATTATGAATATCTGGTAATGCCATTTGGAGTGACCAATGCACCAGTGGCATTCATGGACCTCATGTACCGAATATTTTGGCCATACCTAGATGAGTTTGTTCTCATTTTCATTGACGACATCCTAGTCTATTCCAAATCTCAGCAGGAGCATGAAGGGCATCTAAGGAAGGTATTACAACTGCTTGAGGAGCACAAGTTGTACACTAAGTTAAGCAAATGTGAATTCTGGCTAAACCAAGTGAACTTTTTGGGGCACGTGATTAGTAAGGAAGGAATATCCGTGACCCCTCTAAAGTCGTGACAGTTCTAAACTGGAGGGTGCTGAACAATAGTACAGAAGTACGGAGCTTTCTTGGACTGGAAGGATATTATCGACGTTTCATTAAAGACTTCTCTACGCTAACATCCCCTTTATTCTTCTTAACTCAGAAGGGAGTTAAGTATGAATGGAATGAGAAAACTGAATCTAGTTTTCAAGAATTGAAGAAACGCCTGACCACTGCCCCAATCCTCACCCTACCTGAGGGAAAAAATGGGTTCATAGTATATACTGATGCTTCAAGAGATGGTCTCGGGTGAGTATTGATGCAAAGGGGCCATGTGATTGCTTATGCATCTCGGAAGTTAAAACCTTATGAAAAGAATTACCCCACCCATGACCTAGAGCTAGCTGCAGTGGTGTTTGCCTTAAAGAAGTGGCAACATTACTTATACGGAGTCATGTTTGTAATGTCAGATCATAAGAACCTGAAGTACCTATTTTCCCAAAAGGACCTGAATATGCGCCAACGTCGGTGGATGGAGTTTTGGGGGATTATGACTGTGTAATTAACTATCATCCTGGCAAGGCGAACGTGGTGGCAGACGCACTAAGCCGAAAGGTGAATTTAGCGCACATCTGGATAAAGGAGGCAAAAATGTTATCACAAGCAGAGAATTGGGAATGCGAGACTAAACCTGACCGGCTTGTATTCTTCAATCTCAGAGTACAAACGGTTTTACCCACATAGATTAAGAAGGCTCAATAGTCGGATGAATCATTGGTGAAGAAGAAAAAGCTTCTCGCTGAAGGGAAGTTGCCAAACTATGAAGTAAATAGTGAAGGAATACTGACCTGTAGAGGTAGGTTTTGTCTACCCCAAAATTCAACAATCACCCAGAGAGTGTTGGAAGAAGCTCACCAATCCAAGTATATAGTACACCCAGGGGGGGCCAAAATGTACCGAGACCTGAAACAGCGGTACTGCAGGGATAATATGAGAAGGGACATAGCAGTGTGCCAGCAAGTCAAGGTTGAACATCAGAAGCCATCAAGGTTGTTACAACCATTGGAGATTCCCGAATGGAAGTGTCATCACATCTCGATGGACTTTGTGACGGGATTACCCCACACACCGAAGAATTTTGACGCCATATGGGTGGTGGTTGATAGGTTGACCAAATCGGCTCATTTCCTACCGATCAACATTAAATACTCCTTGGAAAGACTGATTGTCCTATACATCTGGGAAATCGTAAGATTACATGGAGTGCCAATAACTATCGTGTCTGATAGGGACCCGAGATTCACATCCCATTTTTGGAAGCAACTGCAAGCAGCTTTGGGAACCCAATTGAACTTTAGTACAAGTGGTCATCCACAAACAGACGGGCAGTCAGAGAGAACAATTTAAACCTTGAAGGACATGCTCCGAAGCTGTGTTATGGATTTCGGGGGAAGTTGGGACACCCATTTACCTTTGGTAGAATTTGCTTATAACAATAGTTATCATTCATCCATTGGTACGACCCCATATGAAATACTATGCTAGGAAGTGTTGGACACCCCTCTTTTGGGATGAAGTGGGAGAGAAAAAGATATTTCCAGTAGCCAGTATACCCTGGATTGAGGAATCCGTGGATAAGGTCAAATTGATAAAGCAACGCCTACATACAGCTCAAAGTCGACAAAAGAGTTACGCGGACCATCAGAGGAAGGATTTGGAGTTTGGAGTGGGTGACCGGGTATATTTTAAGGTAACCCCTCACAAAGGTCTAGTCCGGCATGGCAAGAAAGGAAACCTAAGTCCTAGGTACATTGGCCCTTTCGAGATAGTGCAGCGAGTCAGGCCAGTTGCGTATCGACTTGACCTACCTAGCCAGTTGGGGGAAATTACACAATATTTTTCATGTGTCGCTTTTGAAAAAGTACCACCATGACCCCAAACATGTGTTAAATCATGAAGACTTAGCAGTGAATGAAAAGCTAATGTACGAGGAAAATCCCGTGAAGATATTGGATCGAAAAATTAAAACCTTGCAAACTAGGAAAATTCCTATGGTCTTGGTGTTATGGAGAAATCAAAAGGTCTAGGAAGCAAATTGGGAGTTGGAAGCTGAAATGAAGGATAATTACCCGGAGTTGTTCACCGAAAATGAACATTTCGGGGACGAAATTCATTAAGGGGAGGGGGAGATTGTAAAAAGCCATCGAAATAGGAATTAGAGAACTTGTAATAATTAAATCAAATATTTCCATCTTTCCTTTAATTTTCATAAATATATATATATATATATATGTATATATGCACATATAAATATATATAAATAAAATACATATATAAACAAAAATATGTATATATAATAATAATAAGAATACTAATAACAATAAGTAAATAAATAAATAAATAAGTAAGTAATTAATAAATAAAATGAATAAGTAAATAAATAAATAAGCAAAGGAAATTAACTTGAAGATGAAATGACGGCGGACGTAAAGAGGAAGAAACGGTGGACGTAAGAAATTTATTCAAAGTAATTTCTTGACAAATGGAATTGCTGGGAAGAAGAAATCCCATGTAATTGTGGCAAATGGAATTGCTGGGAAGAGGAAATGGACGGTGGACGTGAGAGAGAATTATCCAAAGTAATTATTTTAGGGCAAGTGGTAATATTGGGATGGAATATACAGCGGACATGAGAAGCAATTTTGGACAATAGGCTTGAGGTTACAGGATCAAATTTGTAGGGTGAGTAGGTGTCAGAACCTATGTTTCACCAAGTATAAATACTTGATCCCCAACTCTTACCCTCTCACACAGAAAACAAAATTCTTGCCAAAGAACAGTGGTGAATAGTGGTAAAGTAGGAAACGGAAGTGCCCAAGCCCAAGTTTAGCTGAGGTGAGTGTTGCATCGCCCTAGCACGGATTTAGTAAAATTTGAGTTTATGTTTACATATATATATATATATATATAATGCCATCAGAACCTGACTCTCTCGAGCTAAACTCTCCACCTCTCGAACCCCTGCTGCAACTCCACCTCTCGAACCCCTGTAGAAATTTCACCTCTCGAACCCCTGTTGAAACTCTATCTCTCAAACCCCAGCCAAAATACTACCTCTCGAACCCCTGCCACACCTCTACCTCTCGAACCCCTACCACAACTCTACCTCTCGAACCCCTGTTGAAACTTTATCTCTCGAACCCCTGCCAAAATACTACCTCTCGAACCCCTACCACAATTCTACCTCTCGAACCCCTGCCACAACTCTACCTCTCGAACCCCTGCCACAACTCTACCTCTCAAACCCCTGCCACAACTCTACCTCTCGAACCCTTGTTGAAACTTTATCTCTCGAACCCCTACCAAAATACTACCTAGCGAACCCCTACCAAAACACTACCTCTTGAACCCCTGCCACAACTCTACCTCTCAAACCCCTGCCACAACTCTACCTCTCGAACCCCTACTGAAACCTTTACCCCTCGAATATATGACCCTGAAGCCTTTACCCCTCGAACTAGTTCCCTGAAACCTTTACTTCTCGAACCTTACCCCTTGAACTAGTACCACTGAAACTTTTACCTCTTGAACCTCACCTCTCGAACCTTACCCCTCGAGTAGTACCACTGAAACCTTTACCTCTCGAAACATACCCCTCGAACTAGTACCACTGAAACCTTTACCTCTCGAACTGTACCCCTCGAACCTTATCCCTTGAGCTAGTATCACCGAAACCTTTACCTCTCGAACTGTACCCCTCGAACCTTGCCCCTCGAACTAGTATCACTGAAACCTTTACCTCTCGAACTGTTCCCCTCGAACCTTACCCCTTGAACTAGTATCACCAAAACCTTTACCTCTCGCACTGTATCCCTCGAACCTTACCCCTCGAACTAGTACTACTAAAACCATAACCTCTCGAACTAGTGCCACTAGAACCTTAACTCTCGAACCTCACCATCTGAACCTGTACCTTTAGAATCTCTCCAACTGAACCTCATCACTCGAAATGATACCATTTACCACTCGAACCGGTACCACCTGATACCCATACCACTAGAACCTTCTCCACTTGAGTTCTTTGCTCGAACCTCCTACCCAACTACTCGAACTGTAAGTACTCGAACTCTTGTACTCGAACCCTTAATACTCGAACCTTTTTACTCGATACTCTAGCCATGAGAGAGATATATGAAGGTTACACTCATATGATGGTATTTACTGACTGTTGAATTAAGTGTGTATTTTATCATAATATACTAGATTATCGTGAAACTGAATTCCTGAACTGCTCTGATATTTTTTGTGAAAGACCGGCTTGTACTTTATCTTTCCATGTCAAACTTGAATCATATACTGATCTGATGACCGGCTTGTACTTTATCTTTCCATGTCGAACTTCAATTACATGCTACTTGATTACCTGTCTGTGAATTTTGGGGGCCCCGACGGGATTGTAGTTTGGTCAATGTAGGCGGGGAATGGTACTGACCGGACCGTCTGATTAGACCGACTACACGTGGAGTTTCGTATGCTAGCATAACCACTTGACTGATATGAGCTCGTAACTGAACACTGGCGTGAATGGGAAACTGAATTCTGAACTGATAGCCTTCGAGTATCACGGACTGGGTTATGTTGTGTATGTTAGTCACAGTTGCCATATAGGCACTTGGAAGCAACTCGGCATTAACCACCTGTATCCTTTTACTATGTGCTAGGACATACTTGGCTAGTTGTTAATTGTTAATTGTTATTTTATGTCACTAAAACTCAACTGGGTAAATACTGGAGATGGAACCTCACTGAGCAATGAGCATACCTAGTTAAACAACCCTTTTTTAGGTGAATAATAACAGTAAGAGAAAAGTGTTTGATGTCTTTACTTCTTTTGAGAAATATCCCGGGTGAACTATTAGAATTTTAAATTGAATTATGAATCTATAACAGTTAATTGAAACTTTCGTTTAACATTTTGTTTGACATTTGTAAAAAATCCTTTTCACTGTAATAGTAATTTAGGTTTTTACATTACTTAAAACGCTTCTGCATAAACATTAATTGCTCATTAATATCTTCCCATTCAGTAGCACGCACAAACCCAACTTGATACTTGCGTTGGGGTTTGGGGGTGTTACACAATACCCTTCTCCGAATTATGCAAATCAAGCTCAATAAGTCCAACTTTCTTCTCTAGAAATGTCAGATTGAATGCATCCTCAGACCTCAGAAGCTTTTTGGTTATCTCTATGGGTCGAATTCATGCCCACCTCTCCCCACTCTGTCGCCGGCCGACTCATTGTCTTCCTCTTTTGTCGCTGCCCTCCGCGCTCCTCCCGTTGATCGTGCGGCGGCTCATGCAGCTTACAAATTGGCCAAGGACAGCTATGACCTCTGGATTGATGAAGACTAGAGGGTCTGTAGTTTGCTATTATCCTCTCTCTCTCTTGAGGCCCTTTCCAAACTCCTGGCCTCGTGTGTGACTGCTTAGGACATCTGGGACTATTTTTGCTCCACTTTTCAGAATAGTAGCACATCCACCATTCTCCGCCTTCGTGCAGATGCCCATGGTATAGGTAAGAGTGTTACCATTCATGAACTCCACTTACGATTTAAAGATATTTTTGAGCAGTTATCCCTTATGGGTTCTCCAGTTTCTAATGATGATCAGATAATTTGGTTTTTAACTACTCTCGGGTCTGAGTTCAAAGACATTTCTGCCCCCCTGATTAATTCTTCCCCTACACCCTTTTATGCTGACGTTTTGTCACGTGTTAAGAATTATGAGGCATTTTTGAAAAATCTCCAAGGAAATTTATTACCTGTGTTTGGATCGGTAGCATTTTATGCAGGTGAGCAGCCCCTAGCCAAGCGTGCATGGTATTATGCACTTTCCAGGAGAGGTGGCGTGTGGGGTTCACACGCCGCCAGAGGCGGCCGGACTAGTGGCTACCAAGGCGGTCGGTTTGGTTCTGGTCCTAGTCAGTTCATGGCTGGGGATAATTCTGGATGTGGTCGTCCTCATTGTACTTTGTGTGATCATCCATACCATTAGCTACTACCTGTTACAAGATGTTAGCGCAGACCCGTCATTCAGACTCCACACACTTGGCAGATAATTTCCAGATTTCCTTGCAGACAGAGCCAATTTCTCGTGCATCAGACTGGTATGTTGATTCTGGTGCTACCAGTCATATGGCATCTTCAGCCTCTGGCCTTGACAGTGTCACACCCTATTCTGGTAATTCATGTGTTTCTATTGGTAATGGTGCTTCTATTCCAATTTCTCATATTAGTGATTCTCATATTTCTGATACCTTGATACTGTCTGATGTTTTGGTCATTCCTGTCATCACTAAAAATTTACTGTCTATTAGTAAACTGACTAGGGATTTAAAGGTATTTGTTACTTTTGATGACCGAAACTTTGTGATTCAGAACAAGGTTTCCAAGGTAGTCATGGGAAGGGGCCACAGTGATGGAGAACTGTACGTGTTAGACAAGGGTGACACATCACTAGTTTCCTTCTTGCATCAGAATAAAGGACAGGCATTGTTTGAGCTTTGGCGTGCACGAGTGGGGCATGTGCCAGCGAATGTCATCTCTAGTTTACAGAGGTCCGGTCTTCTTTTAGGTTCCTCTTTACTACTAAAACCGCATACTTGTGCTCCTTGTGTTATGGCAAAGGGGCAGCAGTTAGTTTTTGTTGAAAATCATAAGCGTGATGCTCACGTCCTGGACTTGGTACATTGTGATTTGTGGGGGTCTTCCCTAGCTTTGTCTAAACATGGTTTTTCTTATTATGTCTTGTTTGCAGATGATTACTCTCATTTTACTTGGTTTTTTCCACTGCATCAAAAATCTGAGTTTGTTGACATTTACTTGCAGTTTGAGGCCTTAGTCGAGAATCAATTTACGACCAAAATAAAAGTTTTTCAAAGTGACGGTGGCACTGAGTTGTTAAATATGTGCCTACGATCCCATTTTTCCTCCAAAGGCATTAATCATCATGTTTCGTGCCCATACACCCCGGAGCAAAATGGTCGGGCCAAGCGCAAACACAGAAATGTTGTAGAAATGGGACTCACTATGCTTTTTCATTCATATCTACCCTTGTCAAGATGGGATGATGCTTTTTCCACTGTAGTTTACACTATTAATCGGCTTCCCACTCCAGTGTTACAGGGAACTTCTCCTTATAGACTTCTTTATCGTCGTGATCCGATCTACTCAAATTTCCATCCTTTTGGTTGTCGAGTATTTCCATACGTTTGTCCTATGGTCTCTCATAATTTATCTCCTTGGAGCATTCCTTGTGTTTTCATCGGCTACAACTGCCATTATAAGGGTTTCTGCTGTCTTGATCCTTCCACTGGCAAGATTTATGTCACCTGTCATGCTCATTTTGACGAAGGCTTTTTTCCTTTTTCCTCCTCTTCGGCCTTGGTCACTGGTTCGGCTCTCTTAACCTTAGATATTTCTGCTTTTCTGGACGCTGCCGATAGTTCTAGACTGCCACTCTCGACCCTTGATCTGCCGTCACCTATGCCCTGCACTACTTACTGGTCGGACTCTGTTCCACCGTCTATTGACCGGAAAACCACCCCCACGGTCACTGGTGGCCAGTCCTACTCCCCCAACGGCATCATCTTTGGCCACCTCGGTATTCAGTCCCTGGCGTCCTCTCCAGCTCCTTCTCCTCCGGCCTCTTCATCGCATCATCGTACTCATCGCATGGTCACTAGATCATCCATTGGAGCTATTCAGCATCGAGACTATTCTGGTCTTGTGGCTTATGGTCTTCTTGATGCCCTTCTTGCCCATTCGGAGCCCACCAATTATCATTCAGCGTTAAAGGACCCATCTTGGGTTGCTTCTATGAATGAGGAGATTGCTGCTTTACGAGGCCAGCACACTTGGGATCTTGTTCCACGCCCTTCTAGTGTTAACATTGTTGGATCCAAATGGGTTTATCGGCTGAAGTATCATCCTGGTGGTACAGTTGATCGTCACAAAGCTCGACTTGTTTCGGAGGGGTTCTCTCAGATTCCGAGCTTTGATTTCGATCATACTTTTAGTTCGATGGTCAAGGCCTACATTGTCCCGACCATTCTTACCATTGCCACTATACGTTCCTGGCCTCTTCATCAGTTGGATGTCAAGAACGCCTTTCTGAATGGTATTCTTGATACTCCAGTCTATATGGCTCAACCATTTGGTTACAAGGACTCTCTTCATCCAGATTATCTTTGCCGCTTATGAAAGGCCATTTATTGTCTTAAGAAAGCACCTCAAGCATGGTTTCATTGGTTCAACACCTATCTATCTCAGTTTGGGTTCCAGTGCAGTTCTGCCGACACTTCCCTTTTTGTTCTCTCTCGAGGCTCGTCATTGCTCTATCTCCTGGTTTATATCGATGATATCATCCTCACAGGCAATGACTCTGGGCTCCTTCAACAATTTATTGATCAGACACATCAGGAGTTTGCTATTAAGGATTTGGGCGCCCCCACTACTTTCTTGGCTTAGAAGTATCACCCACTTCTTCAGGCCTGCTTCTTGAACAAGCTAAGTATGCTTGGGATATTCTCACTCGTGCTGGTATGTCCAATGTGGCCCCGGTCTCTACATCCTTTGTTCCTAGTTCGCAGCTACATAGCTCCACCAGTCTACCATTTCAGCATCTAACACTGTATCAATCCATTGTTGGTGCCCTAATGTTTCTGACAATTACCCACCCTGATCTGGTATTTGCGGTTAACACCATCAGTCAGTTTCTTCAGGATCCTCGTGATGACCATTATGTTGCAGTCACTTGGATTCTTTGCTACATCAGAGGCACTCTCCATTTCAGCCTCACCTTTTGCTTGGCCAGTACTCCTAACGCCTTGGGGTATTCGGATGCTAATTGGGCTCGTTGTCTCGAGACTCGCCAATCTACATATGGCTATGCAGTCTTTATTTTTGGAAACCTTGTTTCCTGGAGTGCCAAGAAGTAGCATACCGTCTATTGTTCCAGCACTGAGTTAGAGTATCGAGCTCTTGCCAACACAGCCTTGGAGATGGTCTGGATGACTCATTTGCTTCACGACCTTCGTGTTCCGCTTTCTAGCTTCCCATTGTTGTTATATGACAACAGTAGTGCCATTTTCTTAGCTCAGAATCCGGTTGCTCACAAGCGAGCCAAGCATATTGACATTGACTATCACTTTGTACGTGAGTTGGTGGCTTCTGGCAAGCTGCGTGTTGCCCATGTCTCCACTGGTCTTCAGATTGCTGACATCTTCACCAAAGGACTTTCTCGTCCACTATTTAAGCTCTTTCGGTCCAAGATTTACATCACTGAACATCCGACTCTTCGCTTGAGGGGAAGTGTTAGAGTAAATCACATTTTTTATTAGATCTTGATTGATTCTGGATAAGTCATATTGACTAAGCCAGAGTTCTACTCATATTATGTTTCCTTATTGTACTCTATATATTCTTGTCAGCAATACAATAATTTATCACAGCAAATACATCTGATCAAAGATGTTATTAGTTGTGTTGAGATAACATGGATCAACCTCTATAAGGATAAGTTTGTTCGGGCATGCTCGAATGAAGTGCTTCATTTCGGCAACACCACTACATGCTGATGGAAGCGCACATTTTTCTTTGAAATTATGGTTACAATCATCTACAGTTCACTAGATACAACCCTAATGCAATTCCACTTGAACATTACTGGCCAGATTATAAAGATCAATAATAGCCTTGAGAACTCAAGGTCTCATTACCCGTAGATTGCACAGTAGAGACCTTTTCAACAACTAGTTGAATAGTGTTTCTCAATATTGCATGGAGAAATTGATAGATGAGCAAGAAAGGATCCCAAAAATTGGAGCAAAGGTGTACGCATATTGTGGTCGTGTACTCCGTTCGACAGATGCAATCCCATGTGTAGGTGCCATACTGAGGGAAATAGATCAGGGCCTCATCTTGTATTTGGACAACATTCATCCACTATTCCATACAATGGTATTGGGTGATAGTTTGGACAAAATGAAGAACATTTCCCAGAGCAATCAGGACCAAGAGTTTCTAAACAGTAAAAGAGTTGGAAAAAATTACCCATCTATTTGAGGTTGCCTAGCTACATAGACAACCAGTTGCATTTAGAGAACTGCGGCATGCAAGAGTCGGATAACGTTACGAGCACATGCGGTAGACCAAGCGAGCAGATTCCATGGTCAAGATCCACACTTCAGACACCGAGCTACCACGAGCACGTGAGCATGCATTACGAGACATCTTCCAGCTATCGCAATTCAAAGCCTCTGTGTTGCGATTCTAGTTGGCCGGGGAGCCCCCAACATGGTAGCTCTAATATTTATTCTCATGATTTGATATAAAAAAAATTCGTAGTCACATTAGTTTCTATGAATAAACATTTGATGTCCTAATAAAATGTTTCTCTCCTAATGACATTTGAAAAATGTTCCCCACATCATTAGGCATTACAATGAGGGTTGGAACAATGTTGAGGGTGATGAAAACTCTGGTTTCAGATTCGTCGTTGATGACTTCCAGGTAGATAGTGAAGATGATTAATATGGAGCGTGACGGGCGGTATTTAATGAGCTATCAGCAAACTGGCCTGATTAGGTTCCCATTTACAGTGGGAGAGAGGAAATCTCACTCACCAGAATCTGTATAAAACACTACGGGTTAGGTGGAGAAGAACATTGGTTTTTGTTTGTTGTATATATTATTTTCAGTGGCCACCTACTACAACACGGTTGTGGTTTTACACTACATCAGCCAAAATAGGTCTGCAGACCATAGTTGTACCATTTCTATTGAGAGAAGTGTTGGTTTAGCTCTTCCCATAGGGATTGTGAAGCTAAAGATGAAGAGAAGGAGTAGAAAAATCTGAGTGTTAAAAGAAATATTTTTCTCACCTCATTTGGGAGCCTCCATAAGGACTTTGTGAGCATCTGTGAATGACAATGGAGATCTCAAGACTATCAACTAGTATCATCATCGAGGAGATAGTTCAGAAATATAGAACGGTTCATGCGTGCTTAACGAGAGTGGATGAGCTATCATCCTCTGTAAGATCACTTGAGCTGATGGTCTTTACTTAAAAACAGATGATCAAGAGGCTGGAAAAGGAAAACATAGAGTACATGACCAATGCTGAGAGAATTTTTCGTAAGGAATTGTATTATTGATGACTAAATATATAGAGAGTACAATAGAGGTAAAATAAGGAAAGAACTTCAATAAAAATCTAATCAGTAATCTGATTTATTCTAACTACTCCCCTCAAGCGAAGCGTCAGATTCTCAATTGGACCTGGAGAACTCAAACAAGAAACGAGGTAGAACCTCGACGAAGATGTCCATAATCTGTAGACATTTAGGAACATGAGCAACATGAATCTTTCCCGAAGAAACCAACTTGCGAACAAAATGATAATCAATGTTGATGTGCTCAGCCCACTTGCTCGCCATCGGATTCTGAGCCAAGAAGATCGCATTGTTGTTGTCACAAAGCATGAGAGGTGCACCAGAATGAGGAACATGAAGATCACGAAGCCAATGAGTCATCTATATTACCTCAAACCAGTGCTAGCAAAAGCACGATACTCTGACTCAGTGCTAGATCTAGACAAAGTAGGTTGTTTCTTCGCACTCCAAGAAACTAATTTGCCACCTAAGAAGACAGCATAGCCATAAGTAGAATTTTGAGTCTCCAAACACCTGGCCTAATCTGGATCAGCATAACCAAGCACCTCTGGAGAAGAGGCTGCCCAAAAACTAAGGAAAAAATGTAAAACCCCTCAAACATTGAGGAGAATTCGAGTGATGGCTAAAAAATGATCTTCCCATTGGTCCTGAAGATATTGGCTGACAGAATTAACTGCAAATGTTATGTCTGGACGAGTGATGGTTAGATACTGGAGAGCACCGACCAAAGGGCAGTACAATATCAGATTCTTGAACTGTGGACTCGTACTACTGTGAAGCTAATAATTCAGCATAAATGGCGTAGAGACTGGAATCACGTGAGACACACCAACTCGAGAAAGAATAACCCGAGTATACTTTGCTTGACCTAGAAGAAGGCCCGAGGTAGTGGGCATGACCTCCAGACAAAGAAAGTTGTGTAAGTCACCCAAATCCTTGATAGCAAACTCTTGAAGGGTGTGATCAATGAACTGCTGAATGAGAGTGGGATCATTCCCAGTCAAAATGATATCATCAACATAGACCAACAGATACAAAAATAACAAGCCACGAGATAGCACAAATAAAGAAGTATCAGAAGAACTGCAATGAAAACCAAGCTTTAGGAGGTAAGCACTGAAATGCTAAAACTATGCTCGAGGCACCTGCTTCAGACAATAAATGGCCTTGCAAAGATGACAAAAATAGTCTGGATGAGCAGGATCCTTATAGCCAATAGGTTGCACCATTAAGACAGGAGAATCAAGAACACCTTTGAGGAAGGCATTCTTAGTGTACAACTGATGAAGAGTCCAAGCACGCATGGTAGCAATAGCAAGAATAGTCTGAGCTGTATAAAGTGTGGTAAAAAAAACAAAACTGGGAATCTGAGAAAAGCCCTGAGCTACCAAGTGTGCCTTATGGCAAACAACCGAACCATTTGGTTTATACTTCAGATGATAAACCCATTTGGACCCAACAATGTTGACGTCCGGAGGGTATGGAACAAGATTCCAAGTATGCTGTCTACGAAGAGCTGCCATCTCCTCATTCATGGCAGAAACCCAAGAAGGATCCTGAAGTGAAAAACGATAATAAGATGGCTCTTTCTGAGCAAGAAGAACCTCAAGAAGACCATGCGCATGGAGATTTGAGTAATCTCATTGCTGAATAACTCCGGTGGAAGAGAAAGTAACCATATAAGAAGCCCCTGGATGCGGAGGAGCCGAGACCTGGGTCGTGACCGAGACGCTGACACGTAGCACATCCGTGGTTAGGACGCTCTCACGGGAGACCAGGGCCTTAGCCATGGTGCTGTCACGAGAGCCCAAGGTCATGGCCGTGTCGCTAGCACGAGAAGGACTGGTGGTCGTGGCGCCATCACGGGAGGGGACCAAGGTCATGGCATCAATTCAGGGTATGGTGAGGGCTGGAGTGCGAGGTGTGCCCATGACACCGGTGTGGGGTGAGACCGAGGAGCGATCATAGCTGAACACAGGCGAGGGTGAGGCACCATTAGGGCTGATCACAGGACTGTTATTGAGCGTTGGTCAACTCGTCGAGATGGCTCATCGTCGGGAAAATGGAACCGAGGCAGAGGAGGCTGGTGACGATGTTGTCACAAGATTTGGAACAATGAAGCCCAAGACATCTAAACATGAAGAGGGAGAACCAGTTCCTGATGCTGGAGTAGGAGGAAAATAAGTCTCGTCAAATCGAGCATGACGAGTCAAGGCACCGAAACCCCTTATACTGCGAGATGTAATCAATAAATATACACGGAATACTACATGGAGACAGCTTATGATTAGCAAATTGATGAAAAAACTCGGCAACCAAAAGGATGAAAGTTACCATAGATGGGATCCCGACGATGGAGAAGACCATAAGGTGTCGATCCCTATAGTATTGGAGTAGGCAACCGGTTGATAATGTAGACAGCAATGGTGAAAGCATCATCCCAATGGGAAATTGGAAGATGTGAGTGAATTAAACATCATAAAACCCATTTTAACAGCATGACGATGCTTGCGTTTTGCTCGCTTATTCTGTTCTGGAGTAGACGGACAAGAAACCTAATGATGGATACATTTCCCCGTAAAATGGGACCGAAGTCTAGTGTTCAAAAAATTAGTGCCACCATCACTTTGAAAAACTTTAATTTTTGATGAAAATTGATTTTCAACAAGTGCCTCAAACTGCAAATAAGTGTCAACAAAATCTGATTTGTGGCGAAGAGGGTTGATGAGACGTCAAATGCATGTATTTTCCAAAGCATTTAACATCTCTTTTGTCATATATTTGTTATAGGATTGCTAGATTTAGGTAGGTTTACATAATAAGGGGTTTAGATGACCATTTTTAGTTTTTATATCTAAATCCTTCATTTTGTAACCTATGTTTAGTCTAATGGATTTTTAGTTCTTACAAGCATCTAGATTGCATTTTGTGAGATTCATTTGTAGATGTCTCATGAGCCCTTTGGAGTGGTTTAGTGAAGGCCACATGACAAAACGTGGTAGAAGATAGAAGGGTCGAAGAAGGAAGGCAAAGAAGCGGATGAATTGTCACCCGGAAGTTTAGACAAAGTTCTTAAAGCTATCTGAGATGAATCAGCCTACAAGAGTGGCATCATTGGATTTGTCTTCTTGAGCACTATAAAATCAACTACAAGAATTCTCAAAACGGATCAACGGTTCACCTGTGGGAAGCAAAACAAGAAGCTGTGAATCGTAGCTCATCTGAATTTTTTGGGTTGAGACCTCCGCCGCCCGGGCGGGAGCCTGCTGCATTTTTTTTGTTCTTCTTGACCAAATTATACTATAAATAGCCTCCCCTTCTTCCCCATTTCCCTAAGCTCGACTTGGGGGCTCCAAAACCCTAGTTTTTCACCATTTTCTTCCATTTCTTCTTCTTTCATTTCAGATCTTCATTCCATGTTATGGGTTTTGATTATCTAGCTTAGTTTTGTACTTGAGAGCAATTTATTGAGACTTCCTTGCTAATGTCTTGAGAATCATTTCTATCTATCTATTATTTTCTCTGTTGTGCATTTATTGAGCATTGAATGTGGATTGTTAATGGCATTAACGTTGTTGGAAATTTGAGTATATGAATTGCTTGTATGATTGCTCGTTAGGGTTGGTAGAAAGTAGCTAATTTTCCCCTCTTTTAATATGGAATCCAAGAGCATGAGTTAGAGTTTCTAAATGATGTTGATGTGTTGATAATTTCTAGATGAATGTGATGATGTTGAACTCGTTGTCATGTTTGCTTTAGGCAGCAAATGAGATAAGTCTATGAATGTTGATCGTTCTTGACTAATCTTGTGTAAATGCATGAATTGGTTACATGTTTAGACATGGATTAGTGTTTATAAGTGTTCCCAAGCTTGTTGATTCTTCGTGCTCAATACCATTAATGGGATACATTTAGGCGTGTTTCGACTAAGGGAGTCATTGGTAAGATTTGACAAGAGATGTCAAATTCACTCTTGCAAACTACTATCTAAGAAGGATAGAAGATTTATCTTCACAAAGAGTAGTTAAAGCAATTAATAGATTGGTTCACTCGTTCTTGAAGCTTTTGTTATTTAGCATTCATGTGTTCTTAATACTATGTTTTACTTCATTTAGGCCATGGGGTGTTTGAGAATATGAAGTGTTTGTATGATTAAAGTGTTATAGTGTTTGGAAAGTAACAAATTCCTTAGCTCTTTGGCATGAAAATCTAAGAACATGGACTTAGAACTTCTCTTGCATAATGTGTTATGATTCTTCCTAGATAAGTATGTTAATGTTGGATTGTTCTCATATTTATCCTGTAGATGGAATGAAAGGTTGAATCTTGAATGTGGTTTGTTCTAGCTTTAGCCGAATGAATGTTATGTTTGGTTAAATGGCTATGTCTTTGGTAGAAGGCTTGTTGTTATCAAATCTATGGTACTTCTTGTGAAATGCTGTTGATGAAATACCTCTATGGTGTGGTTTTCTTAGAGTGATTGTCAACGAGGTTTGCAAATAGTAGTTGTTTGTCTTTGCATATTACTATTCAGAAGGAATGAATGTTGATCTTCGAATGGGAAGTGATAACATTCCCCATAGGTAACAAATGTGATTGAATGAGTGAATGGTTCAATGATATACACAAGGTTTGGAAGTGGATATCAATTTCCCCAAGTCTTTATCTTTTGTAGTTTTTACCCCATTTTCTTAGTTTGTTTGATGATTAGCATAGTTACTTAACTTTGCTAGTTAGTTTGTCTTTTAATTTCATAACTTAGGAAAACCAACCAGCCAACCCCCCCAATTCCCCATTTACTTGCTTTTATATATCTATATATATATATATCCACTTCTAGCATAATATGACCCTTATATGTTTAAACGTTTAAGAAAATCCCTCTTCTTCGTGGACGACGCCGATTTTCCACTATCTACTTAATTGTATTTAGTAAGCATAGACGGCTTATAAATTATAACTTTGAGAGGTACGACGACGATCTCCCAAGGGTACATCTAAGTGAATCTCTAAAATCATCAATAAATAATGCATAATACGCAAAGCCATTTCCAGATAAAACCGGGGAAGGACCCCACAAATCACAATGTATTAAATAAAAAACATGCTTAGCACGTTTAAGGTTCTCAACAAGAGCCAACCGTTGACTTTTTGCCATAATGCTGGGGGCGCAGGTATGTGGTCTAGGCAACAAAGAAGAAACTGAAAGTAAACCAGACTTATGTAAACTAGTAATCACTGTACTATGAACATTACATAGGCATGCATGCCACAACTCATATGAATCTCGACTCTTATTCTGCTGTAAAACTGAAACAATTGTATCTCCCCGGTCCAAAACGTACAATCCATCCTCACTGTTCCCCTGGCACACGATGGCCCTGGTTACTTTGTTCTAAATGACAAAGTTTTAATCATCAAAAGTAATCAGTACACCCATATCTTTGGTTAACCAACTAATAGATAGTAAATTCTTAGTAATATCAGGCACAACCAGAACACCAGACAAATGCAAGTTTCAGAAACTTTAGAATCACCAATATGAAATATCATAACAGGAGCACCATTACCAACAAGAACACGAGATTTACCAGTATAAGGAGTGAAACTGTCTAGGCCTGAGGTGGAAGTTGTCATATGACTAGTAGCGCCAAAATCAAGGTATCAATCTGACAGACGATAAGAAGTATCAGTCTGTTGAGAAGAATGATGATTTTCTACCAAATGAGTACTTGGTGGACGACCAATCTGTGATTGCATCCGGTAACACGTTGCAGCATAATGATTGAGCCATTCGCACCAGGAACAGTGAGGTCAACCACGACTAGGGATCGGACCAAACGGTCGTTGTCGCACCTCCTACCAAATTGTTAGCAGCGGCCGCAGCGTGAAGGCCACGTGCGGGCGGCTTGAGGTGTGTCGCTGGTATGGAACGCAACCTGTCATGTGGCTGATCCTGAATATCCCTATAAATTCAGCAACAAGGCCTCATGGTTTTTGGCACAGGTAAGAACATCCGCATATAATGGAGTTGGAACAGCATTAATCAAAGGGGCAGAAAAATCCTTATACTCGGAACCAAGAACAGTAAAAAACCAGACAATTTGATCAATATTTGAAACTGGATTACCCATGATAGACATTTATTAAAAAATCTCCTTAAATTTGAGATGAAGTTCATGAACAGTACCAGACTTACGGATACCATGCGCATCGGCGCAAAGACAGAGAATAGTGGAAGCACTGTTGTTCTCATATATGAGAGCAAGATTGTCCCGATATCTTTGGAGGTAGGACAATCTGGGAGTTTCGCCAGAACTTCAGCGGTGAGAGAGGAAAACATGAGACTGCAGTGACGTTGATCTTGATCGACCCATTGATCATACTCCTCATTTGCTTTCAAATAAGCATCCTTGGGATCAACCTTGCTACCGGCTGAAGGAGATTGAAGTGTAAGAGAATAGGTGGCCACCGGCGGTAGTGGAGGAGGGGTCAGACGGGCATTGGTGCCGTCCATGAATCCAAGAGACGTTGAGGACAAAAGACATAACCTGCTTGACGCTTCCAGAGAAGATAATTTGATGGAGTGAGTTTGATCTGCATCATCTGGAGCAGAGTGTTGTTGGAGAGTTTTTCTTGATCCATGAGGGAGAGGAGGATGCTGGATCTGGAAGAGGATGATGCGCTTGACAGCTGAGAGAGGAGAAAGCGCAGCAGCTGGAGGCCGTTGGGAACCACTGGATTCAGAAGAGGAGGCGGCGGGTGAAAGAAAAAGAAAGAATAGAGGCTGGGTTTTTAGGCTTTGGATCAGAAGAGGCTCTGATACCATGAGAGAATGATTGGCCATAATAAATTGTATTACTGATGACTGAATATGTAGAGAATACAATAGAGGTAAAATAAGGGGAAAACTCTAATCATAATATAATCAGTAATTTGATTTATTCTAACAAATGCCTTCTATGATGAATTCAATTTAGAGAGCCTGCAATCACATGTAGAATATCTGAAGAAGCAGATAGCTAGGGCCGAACACGCCCTGTGAGAGGATGAGGTCACTATTCAAACCTACGAAAAGGTCTCAAGGTCTGGGACTTTTTCTTCGAGCATAAGGAAGACTTGTCGTTGTTGCGATTATAACTTCAGTATGACGTATCAATAAATAAATGGTTAAAATTTTAATTAAAAATTAGTTAAAAAAGAAACTTTTATCAAAATTTTATGAGGTGAGATATTAGCAGGCTCACTTTGGGCCTTGGAGAAAAGAAGATCTACGCAACGAAGTCACTTAAAAATTACCACGAGAACCAACTAATAACTCTTGCATTGAAGATATGTATTTTGCAATTAAGAGTTTATGATCAACTATTACCAAATTAATATTTGCACTAGATGTGTTCTTTAGACCTATGATCTATCATGATAACGTGTCAATCTTTTACAAAACTAATATTTGGATCGGAGATGCTCTTAGTTTACTTTTGTGATGTGCATCATCGAAGTGAATCTGTCACTACAATGTACTGATAGTCCATCCTTACCTCGTGTCGTTTTTCTTTCTTTTGCAAAGAAAGTTTCAATTTCAAGGGTAGAGGGTGTCTCGGTCCCATCAAAATGCTCATATAATGTTTTAAGCATTCAGAGTAAAATAACTACACAAGATTGAATGAATTTCCATTAAAGATACAAGAAATACAAGGGTGATTACTATGGTGCGATATCTTGCACTGAATAGTCAGGAGGAGGTAATACAAAACTGCATTGGCAGAAGTAGAGCCTACAGCAAGGAGGAGAAAACTACTATAAGTTCAATCTTTCATTTCCAGAGTTCTTCCATTGGAATCCCACGCCGTTCTGCAACTTCACTGAACTGCCTCATTTGCAGTACAGCCTCCACAGTAGCTCTTGCGTTATTGAGAGCATTGTTACTCCCGAGCTGCTTCCCCAGAGCATTTTCAACTCCCGCTAGTTCAAGAACAATTCTCACAGACCCGCCTGCAATCACACCAGTACCTGGGGATGCAGGTCGAAGCATCACCTGTGCAGCACCAAACTTCCCATCAGCCCTGCGGTGTCAATGGAATTTAAAAATATTACTAGCAGCTCAAAATCAACAATAAACAGACCAATCATATGGAGGATGAAAGACATTGGCATTAACTTTCATGACATGCTTAACATTAGGAAGTTATTAAAATCAGATTTCGTTTGTTCAAGTGTCATACTCTTTCTTTGAGTTTACAACATGTTGATCAAGCTTCCATTACTTGCAGATGATTTACACTTCAAAGCTTACGTGATGTACCCAACTATTATACCCGAAAACAGTCAACAGTATCATTGATTACAGAAAGGTGGATGGGCGCTTATATAATCACTCACGAAAGTCACTTACATAGAAAAACAGAACACAACAAAAACCATACACCAAGACAGTACATGGAAAGTGGCAACATGGTAGGAACCAAATGACAGTAAATATAACAATATAACCACACTTAAAGAGGACCTAGAGCTTGTGATATGCACAGCTCATTGCCATGGCGTAATTAAGCCGCAGAAAGCCAGAAAGATCAGTTTCAATGTCATTTCCATCATAAGTTCTCAACTACAAAGCAATTCTTTCTCTCTTGAACTTGAAACCACAAAAAAGTATCTCACTTTCATCACCAACAATTACCACAATTCATCACCATGTCATGTAAGAAGCAATCCAAGGTACAAATAAAAGTCTCTTCAAACTCGTAATCACATGATCAGGGTGTCATTTCGGGTTTGTGGATCGTTTTAAACAATTTATTAAGGCATATATCATACAAATAAATGTCACGTTATCGAGCATATTGGAGCAAAAACAATGTAACATCACAAATTTAAATGCTATCAATTTTACCTGTGGGGAAAGGTCAAATATTTGGTCATAGGCACAGAGACGATATTCCTCCTCGCATTCAAGGAAGATTTGGCCACGGCGGCGGCAACCTCCTTAGCCTTGCCGACTCCGACGCCGACCTGACCCCTCTTGTCGCCGACGATCACCACCGCTCGGAAATGCAGCTGCTTCCCGCCTTTCACGACCTTGGTCACCCTCCTCACCTGCACCACCCGCTCCTCAAACCCGTCTTTTATCTTCTCCCTCTTCCCCTGCGTCCCGGGAGTCGCCGCCGCCTTCTTCCCCTTATCCATCACATTCACATCGTTCCCCAGAAAGCTCTCCCCGCTGTACCCCGGCCCGTACAGCTCTTCATAAGCCTTAGCGATCTCATCCTCGGATTCCAGCGGCACCTCGTCGAAGTAGGGCGGCGGGACGAACCCTTCCGGGGGCTCCGGCGGGTCGAAGGTCTCGATTGCCTCTGGGTCTACGTTGTCGAAGAAGGTGGTTTCGACGTCGGCAGGGGAAGCCCTGATGGGGGCTGATTTGAGGCGCAATTTGGAGGGCTGTGGAGGGAGGTTAGGGAGGCAGGAGGAGGGGAGAGAGCGCTGGAGGTGGTTGTGGTGGAGGCGCGACGGAGTTCGGATGGAGAGGGAGGAGAAGGTGGAGAGAGAGCTCGCAGCGGCGGCCATTGCCGGTGGCGGTTACGGTGTCCGGCGAGTGTTATCACTGGAGAAGTGGATTGTATATAGAGTGGGCAGCAGCAGAGGAGTCTTATCTTGAGGAAGAATGATGACGGGGACGGTTTTTTCCATTGAGTTTGGCTACTTACTGTTTTCTTTTTCTAGCTTCTTCCAAAAGAGAAAATGAACTTTTTATATGGGAAAGTCTCATCTTATATCGGTTGATCAGCTGAAAATGCAATAACATGTAAAATAAGAAAATATCAAAATAATTATAATTTTATAACAAATTCTACCGTTATAATTTTTTGAGTTAATTTTGTCGTTGACTAAAAAAATTGGGCGTTGATCAAACCTAAAAGGTTAAAAATACCCTTAACCATAGGCTGAAAATTCTTTCCCCATTTACCCCTCATTATCGTATAAACCACCCACCATAGCCTAGCCTCTCACGTCAATGCCCACCCGCTACCACCATCTCTCCTCCCCTTCTTCTCTCCACAACCTCCTCCTACTGCCCAGCCCGCAACCTAGTATTAACAAAAATGGAAACCCTACTTGCGTGATTCTACCAGCTACCGATTTGGAAAACCTAGAAGAATGATGCGTCTTCGACCACCGACCCGTTTGTGGGCTTGGGTTCTTCTTGAACTAACATGCAATCAAACAATCCCTGGGGTTCCAGGGGACAGCACTCTGATGCTTAAGTTAGTCCAAGCGTTCAATATGATTAAGACATCATGAATCATAAGTAAATGTGTACCATGTATTTATACTCCGTATCCTAAATAACGTACTCCTTAATTTTTTCCCTTAATTACCCACGAATGGGGTAATTAAGTTAAAGCTTTAAATATTCCCCTAATTGAGCTGCCATACCTGCAGCCCAATGGCCTTCTTGGGCCTAACCTCTATCAAGAGCCCCCAGAAAAGTAGGTTCTCGACCTTAGAAAGCTGGAACGTCACGAAGGTCTTCGAGGTCTCGAATGCATAGGACAATTCGAGAACTTGGAAGGGTTGAAATGAACCTTGCACGTTGTGTTCCTGCCTTCGAGGATGGGAGCCTGGTTTTCTAATCAACTTCGTCGTTCAAGATTCCAAAAGGGCGCGCGCGTGCTATACAATCGCGCATGTCATTGTCCCCCAAACACTGCGCCGTTAGAAGAGGAAGAGGAAATCACGTCTTTCCATAACTTTTTATATTTCCAATGTCGAAATAATTACCCGTCACTTCAGCCCCCGTATTTACCCCTCATCTGCGCTTCCTTATTTACTTTTCTTGTTTGCATGCGTCTTCTTATAAGATTTCCTTCTATATTTCTCTCGCGAGCGATCCAACTTCCATCACTTTTAAAAGAAATCAGTAATTTCTTTCATCCCTATTCTCTTTCTAATCTTCTTGTTTCCCTCTTTTCCATCATGGCCCGCTCTGATAAGGATTCCGCCTCCGAGAAACGTTCCGGTGAAATTAGGGTAGGTGAGTCAAGGGTTAGTACGCTGGAGAGAATCGTTAGCGACCCAAAATGCACCCCCTCCGAAGAGCTCTAGCGCGACTTAGATGCTGGAGAGGGCATATCTAATAGTCCTGGGGAAGAGAGGGTCTTTCCCATAACTGATATGCCTTCTTAAGAAGCTGTTGAAAATTGGCCTCCGTGCATGGGCAAACCCTATATAAGGAGGTCCCCTACGAGCGAAAAGATTGGTTTTTACCCTCCTCCAAATCCATAGCTCGTAGCCATAGGGGAGGAGGAAGAAGTACTTCCTTTAACGGAGAAGGCAATCCTCGAGGGGGGGCGGAGGGGAGCACCCTCAAGTGGAACTTGGGAATCTTCTCTGGCTGGGCCCTTTCAAGAGAAGAAAAAAGGGACTCGTCGAAGATTAAGGCTAAATGACTCAGGGAGGGAGTCCCCAGTTCCAGTAGCGGGAACCGCTATTTCCATAATTTTAGACTCGATCCCTCCTGGCCAACGAGTAGCTCTAGACGCCAATTTTCAACCTTTTCGAGAAGGTGACTCCCCTCCTATAACCTTCCCAAAGGAAGATCATCCATTTCTCTCTGACACCTTCGTTGCGGGCTCACATTTCCTTTCCACCTTTATTTCCAAACTCCTTAGGCAATTTCAGGTGAGCCCTGTGCAAGTCCACCCCAACGTTTTGGTGATCATGATGATGTTCTTGACCAGATGTGATGAATTCGATATTAAACCTAGTTATAAGCTACTTTGCTCACTATACTTCGTGTCCTATAGTGGATGGTCTACCGATATGATCGTTACGTTTGCCAATTGAGAAGTACATCGTAAAGGTTTTAGTGTTCCTGGCAATTCGGGTAATTGGAAAAGCTGGAGAAAAGGTACCTCGTTCGATATCAGGAGGTATCGAGTCCCTCCGTGGAATTGGGTCATGCAAGTTGAATCTCCCAAACCTAGGGAACACATCTGCCCAAATGCCCTCGAGGGGGATAAACAAAAACTGTTGTCCAGCTCCCTTGACTGTAGCCTCTTCAACAACCCCAACCTCCGGATTGGCGGTTTTGCATTCCCGCCCTGTATCAATGAAGAATATGTGTATAACAGACTCCAGAAAGATACAAGAAAAAGGCGAATAGAACGTGAAGGCCCCAGAGATAGCCCTCCCCTCGATATCATTGTAAGTGATCCTAAGCATTCGGGACCTTCCAAAGATGCCTTAATAGAAATTTGCTTCTCTTATTTGTTGTGTTATTATGTTCATTACTATTGACTGACTCTCTTTCTTTTTCCATTTTCAATGGGTCTCGCTAAGGGCTTAAAGAAGCCAAAGCTCTCAAAGCGAGGTCAGGCTCCATCAGGGGGGATCATTGATCCCTCGAACTAGGCCTCCATTTCAGTGTCTCCCCCCTCAAACCCGGTTTCCCCTCCTGTGGAAGGCTTTGAAAGGCCTATCTCAACCATTGGTGTTGAGCAGTCTCCTCACACCCGGAACAACAATACTATCGGTTCCTCCTCACCAAGACTTCTTATTGGGACACATGGCAGTGAGGATGTTCATCAAAAATCTTTGCCCCCTTCAACTGATGCAACGTCCATATTCGGGATCGAGCACCAACTATCAAAGATGACCCCGAACACCAATGTTCTTATCCCTTTGCTTCTCTCTCCTCTCCTTTTGTTTTAAAGCCTTGATCTGAGCTGTGTTGTTTTTTCAGGCCTCTACACCTTTACGCGAGGCCACCGAGAAAGTGGTGGCCTAACTTTCCTTTTGCTCCTCTAGCGAAGGTAACCTTCGTGAGGAGCTCAGCAAACGAGATGCTGATATTTTGCGACTAAGGAAGGTGCTCGAGGAAAAAGATAGGACCCTCGAAGAAAAGCAAAAGCTTTTGGAAAGTGAGAGGCAAGGTGTTGACACTGAGAGGCATCAATGGTCACTAGAGAAAGATACCCTCGATAAAAGAGTACAAGCTGCAGAAGAGGGGGTTCAGGCTGCAGAGGAGAGGGTTCAAGCTGCAGAAGATCTAGTCGCGCAGGTGCAACTACTCGAGGTATTCAAACACGAGTTATAGCTGAGGAAATTTATAACAACAATGAAATCGGCTGCAGCAAATTAGCCGAGGAATTTTTAAAGCCACAAGTGTCTGCTTCTCTTTATGAAGATTTGGCCAAGCAGATGAACGAACTAGTTAATCCAGAACTCAAAACCACCCTGGACACAAAATGGGATGGGGCTATCAAACACAACGAACTTCACTTTGCCCTATTGGATTTCATCAAGGCCAAAGGGCAGTTCTTTACTGCTGAGGAGATTCAAGCGGTCCCCCTTCCAGAAGCTACAGGCGACTCCCCTGAGCAGGATTCCCCCGCCAACTATGTGGAAGAAATGATTGCTTCCACATCAAAGGAGGATGATTCTATGGTTGGTCCTTGATTGTAAAATATTTTTTCTTCCCTTTTTTTACTTAGAGTCCCTCAATTGATTTTGTTGAGAATCAATGAAAACACATTTCTTTTTCTTCATGCCGCAACTTATTGATTTTACCTATATTTTCTTTTCGTAGTATAATTCGTTGAAAATGGTGCTAGAGGGAGCTTGTGAGGAGCTTTCGAGTGACCAAATAGACCTAAATGAGACAAGCAAATAGCTACTGATCGCCCTTCAAGATATTTCTAAGTGTAGCCATGAGAAAGACTCCTTAAAAGACAAGCTCCACAACCTCGAAGCTGAGATGAAGCTGTGGCAATATAAAGATCATCCTACTTTCAAGGGGTTTGTCAAGGATTTCCTTAGCCAGGAAGTTAATGGTACGTATCCTTTAGAAGTGGTTAAGGGTCGTGATCCCGCTGATGAAGAACTAGAAGAACTGATGCGTCAAATTTATTTGAAGTTTGGTTCTCTAAAGTCCTGTCTTGCCGCTACAACTAGGCTTTCAGTAGTGGAAGGGCACCTAATCGGTTGCTTGGGAAAAATCATAGACTGGTAGCCTAGAGGGAATTAATTCCGAGCAACACCTATTAGCTCAATGCAGAGTGGCTAGTCTTTAAGAGGACTTACTTGCTTGGAAGATAGCTAGCGATGATCCCCCTTCCTCAGGCGAACCCCATTCAGCCTCTCGAGGGAGCCATCCGATTGAAGATAGCTCTTTGGTGGAATCCCTTCTATATGAAAATGCAAAAATTACTGGGGAGATCGAGGCTTGGAAGGTACAAGGCACAGAAATGGAGCAGCACATCGCTGAATATGAAGAAAAAATTGCAGCACACGAAGTTAGCCTTCGTACCCATATGCTTTCCCACAACATTCCTACCTCCTACTTGATTAGAAGCGATCATCTTCCAAAGTTTTTACTTAAAGTTGCTCAGTACTGGATGGAAGAGGTCAATGTTCATGAGAATGGGACTCCCCAGTAGAAGAAGGCTTTGACCTTATTCTCGATTGGCTAGCAGAACTGAAAGTAAAGGGGTTTACCCCCTCGAATTTTTGCTCCTCCCCTCGGTCACATAAGTCTTCTTCTAAAGAAGTTAAACAGCACCTTGTCCTATTGACTAAAATTAACCAATGGTCTTCCTTAAAATGGCGCAAAAGTGGTGGGTCATCCTCGAAGGCCCCATTTGAGCCTTCCACAAAGAAAAGGTGTAGGATCGTCGCCGTCACCCCCCTTGATTCCTCAGAGTATTCTGTGGAAGAGAAAATGAAGGATATCTAAAGGGCGGCTGTTATAAAGCTCGAAGAACTCGAAGAAATAGAGGAAAATGTGAAGAAGCTAGGAAAGCCTGTTTCCACTGAGGAATTGTTTCAAGCGGGATTTCCTCCCAGTGAATAAATACATGTAGATGAAAAATTTGGATAATCGTTAGAGTAAATATAGTATCCTTAATTTTTGTTGGAGTTTGAATGAATAATTAATACTATGTCCCTTGCTAATATTTTACCCCTTGAATAGGGGTACTTTGTGCAACTTCTTTAGTTAGAGCAAAGTATGAACATGACTGGTAAGTAGAAATTAAGCAATTTAGAGACACAAGTATTTTACCTAGGTTCAGTGTTTCCACCTACATCCTGCAAAACTGCCTACTAGTTTATCATTTCGAGAGTACAACATAGTCTTTGAGTGCCGCTTTAAAGCAAACCACTCGGACATCAACCGCGGCTAGAAACATCATCAAGAGCGCCGCTTTAAAGTAACCCGCTCCAACATCAACTAGAGTTCCACTTTAGAGCAAACCACTCGAACATCAACCATAGCTGGAAGCATCATCTAAAGTGCCACTTTAAAGAAACCCGGTCGAACATCAACTAGAGTGCTGCTTTAAAGCAAACCACTCGAACATCAGCCATAGCTGGAAACATGATCTAGAGCACCGCTTTAAAGCAACCTGCTCAAACATCAACTAGAGTGTCGCTTTAAAGAAAACCACTCGAACCTCAGCTGTAGCTAGAAACATCATCTGAAGTGCCGCTTTAAAGAAAACCACTCGAACCTCAGTCGTAGCTCAAAACATCATCTGGAGAGCCGCTTTAAAGAAACCCGCTTGAACATCAACTAGAGTGTCGCTTTAAAGAAAACCACTTGAACATCAAACATAGATAGAAACATCATCTAGATCACTGCTTTAAAGCAACCCGCTCGAACACCAACTAGAGTGCCGCTTTAAATCAACCCACTCGAACACCAACTAGAGTGCCGCTTTAAAACAAACCACTCGAACCTCATAGCTGGTAGTATTTTCTCAAGTTGGTAATGATGCACCTTCTTGGCACTCGAACTCCATTCATCTATTCGAGAACATAACTTCCTTTTTGGTACGATTCGATCACTTTATAAGGTCCTTCCCAATTTGCAGCCAATTTCTCCTCAGGTTACTTTTTGCTTTTCTCATTTTCCCCGTGACCAAGTCTCCAGGGTTAAACAACACCTTCTTTACCCTTTTGCCATGGTATCTTCAGACCCGTTCCATGATCTAGCCTCATGCAGAGAAGCTAGCTCTCTCTTTTCCTCTACCAGATCCAGATCCAGACATTGGTTTTGCTGATTGATCGTCTCATCTGCAGCATCCATCATCCTTGGGCTAGGGACTCATATTTCTACAGGAATTACTACTTCTAAGCCATATACCAAACTATAATCCGTTTCCCCAGTAGCAGAAGACTCGGCTGTCCGATATGCCCACAACACATTGGGTAATTCCCATATCCAGTTACCTTCTACCCCCTTGAGGTGCGCTCGTATTCCATTCACTATTGTTCTGTTGGTCACTTCCATTTACCTGTTGGCTTGAGGGTGGTAAACAGATGTCACCTTCTGCTTGATCCTATACTCCTAGCACCACTTCTTGAAGGGATCATGAGCAAACTTCGTTCCACTATCTGTAATGAGCGTCCTTGGGATTCCATAGCGGCACACAATGTTCTTCCAGAAAAAAAGAGATGGCCATTTTTTCCCTTATATTTGTCAATGGCTCAGCCTCTACCCACTTGGTGAAAGAATCAACAACCACTATTAGATATCTAAATTTTTGATAGGCGCTTCCGGAAAAGGGCCCACCAAATTGATCCCCCATTTGTCAAATGGCCACGAACTATAGATTCTTCTCATTTCTTCCTGTGGAACATGTTTAACTGGTGCATGTCTCTGACACTGATGGCAAACCTGAATATACCAGTTCGCATCCTCGAACATTGTCGGCCAGCAAAATCCTGCTAGAAAGAGCCTCCTTGCCACAGACCTAACTCCCTGGTGGCTGCTACATACCCCTTCGTGAACCTCCCTTACGAGGTAATCTACCTCATGAGAATCAATGGATCGAAGTAATGGTTGCAAATGGCCTCTTCTATATAACCCTTCTTCTTGCAATACATACATTCGAAGTAATGGTTCAGAGCTCTGGCTGACGCTCCTTCAGCTGGTGGTAGCAGAGCGGACCGGCGACGAGAAAGCCCTCGAGTTTGTAAGCTTCGAGAGCTGAGCGCACGATGCCCCTTCATAGTGAATAATTTGCCCGGTCAAAGCGAACTGCTAAGGCCAGAAAGTTTAAAATTAGCCACGGCACCACCGCAAGTGGCGCAAAGGATTTGGGTTAAAGTGATGGTTTAAGAATTGTGGGAAGACATGGTTTCTGGATTCTGAGCCTAATCTAAATACCATATAAAAATTTTTTATTTTATTTATGCCACCAATAATGGAAGGAAACAATTTCACGATTTAATATTATAAGGGATTTAAAAAAAATTAAAGTTCACCTAAGTGAGGGGAGTATATATTAGGTTTCCTAAAACCTTTAAAATAATGATAAAATGAGAGTTCAAATAGTACAGCTAGAGAGAATAACGTGAAAGCTAGTGTGGAAGCTAGAACATAAAGCTGTTCCTCATATCCTTCATCTCGAACCCCTATCTCAATGAAGAACATGACCCTAAACCCAAGTCAAGGTCTACTATGGCTTTCCACTTTCTTGCCTCCACACCCCGGTGTTGACAAGAAAATGTGACCTCCCATAGTAGCCCTTGCAACTCTCTTCCCCAGAAGAGAATTACTATCTTTTCACGCTTGATTGAAGATATAAAAATCCTCATGCATCTTTGTGCTTATATGATTCCAATCTCCATTGTTCCTTTTGTGCAGCTGATTCTATGAATCATCAGCTCCTTGCTTGAACTCGATGATCAGATTCAAATGTCCATCCTAGCTGTACCTGTCAAAATAAAACAAAGGCCAGTAGTAACAAGTTCTACTAAAACACAAGGCAAAGCTAGGCACTTGCACAGACACAATGCATGTGATAACATCATGTGCAAAACATCTAGCAGTTTAAACATTTCTGATGTATAAAATATCTGCCCAAATGGTTAGAGTCTTCTAAAGGATGGTAAAACTTGTTGATCAGCTCTAATTATACCTTTCAAATCCTTTGGTAAATCTATAAAATGGGTGAAAGTGTGTACCTGATTTGAGATTCCCATTTTTGCAAGTAGATATGTTGCTCCATTAACCTCCCTGTAGATATGTTGTAGTGTGACTTCTATGGTTTTCTGAAGCTCCCAGATTTTCCTAATTTCTTGAATGGTTCTCCATGGAGGCTTCTGTTGTTTCTTCAGGACTTGTATCAGCAGTTTATTATCACTTTCATTCTGCAAGGGGCCAATTCCCAAATTGATTTCCATTTGTAAGCCTTTTTTTGTTGCACTTGCTTCAGCATAAAAGGGTGAGGGGCTATGTATTTGTTGAGCTTCAGCAATTATCATGTTCCTTTTATAGTCTCTGATGATTGCCCCAGTGCCTGCTTTACTGAAATTCAGCTAAGAACCATCTGTATTTAACTTGTAAAATGCTGATATTAGTGCTTTCTAGGTTACTACTACAAATTTTATTTCCTTTTGTGGACTGCCTATTAGTAACCTTGGTATAGCATTAGATATATCTCATTTGAAATTTAGGTGAAAAGCCAACATAATATCATTGAAGAGATGTAAAGTTTTCCTGAACATAATGATAATGCCAGGCTTTACATTTTCATGATAGTATTTGTTCCTAAAACACCATATGGACCATACTACTAAGAAAGGGATGATCCTAATAAGTTGCTTGTGTTCTGTAAACTTAGCTTTCAAGTTCTAGTAATATAAATATCTATCCTACAGGTATGGAGTATGTCTTGTCTGAATATTGAAGACAATATCAATCCAAGTCCATACTTTCTTTATTTCTTTGCAAGAATTGAAACTATGATGAACATTTTCTCCATCCTCCAAATAGAAACAGCAAATTGAGGGTAGATTAAAGGAAAATTTTTCTAACACATCAGGTTCGAGTAAGAGTCTATTGAGCATTTTCCGGTTCATAAAACTTATTTTCCTAGGCATCATAGATGACCATACATGATTGAAAGATGGAACCACTGATCTTTTACTTTTGGTAAGTTCATATTCACTTTTCAGTGAGAACTTTCCATTTTCAGTTGGTTTCCATATCATAATGTCTTCATAGCCAGGAAATGTTGCATGATCTTTCTCAAACTCAGCTATAATTGGTCCGGTAAAGTGATTTCTTAGAGGATTTAGAAAACATTGCATGTTGGCTAAGAATTCAGCCATTGTTAGAATTGAGAAAGGAGTTTCTAGGTTTCTGTCCCAAAAACTAGATAGTGGACCATAAGCTATCCAACTGGAATTCCAAAAAGAGACATCTCCTTTCCCTATTTGTATTTTTAAGTTCATTATTGCTATATCCTGAATTCCTTTAATTTTGAGCCAAGTTTTAGAAGTTTTATGTTTGTCTGGAATAGTCCACATAATTTGTGACCATAGAGAATTACCCGGTTGAAGTTTCCACCACAGTTTAATGGAGAAACCTTTGGTTAATGTGTTAAGATTTTTAAAACCTAAACTATTATCATCAATTGGATAACACATTTTTGGAAAGGATTTCCAAACTCTTTTTCTTTGTGAAGAATTTATCTTAGAGTTCCAGATAAATTTTCCAAGAAGTTTGTGAATAACATCAATTGTATGATTTGTTGGTTTCAATATTGGTATCTGATGGATGGGGATAGATGTCAATACATGCTTTATCAGAATCATTTTTTTTGGCTTGAGATAGCAACTTGTTATGCCAATTATTGATTTTGGCTTGTATGGATGATATCATGCTTGAGAAGTATGCATTTTTTGTCCTTCCTATGTATACTGGGCAGCCTAGGTATTTGAATGGGAAGCTTCCATGTATCATCCCTGTGGCATTTTTTATATCTCCAATAATTCTTTGAGAGCAGTGTTTTGAAATGTAAAATGAAGATTTTTCAAAATTCACTTTTTGCTCTGTGGTCATTTCATAGGATTCTTGGAGACAAGTTACTATTTTGAGTTCTGATTTTGTGTACTTAACAAAATGATAGTGTCATCTGCAAAAGATAAATGGGAAATCTTCTTAATTGGATCAGGAAGTTTGTAGTGTTTCAGGTTTGAATACTGAAATAGGAAATTTAAATTTCTTGATAATGCTTCTGCCATTAAAATAAATAGCAAGGGAGAGAGTGGATCTCCCTGCTTTAAACCTATGGTTGCTTGGAAAAAGCCATAAGGTGATCCATTTATTAGGATGGAGAAGAAGGCAGATTTCAAGTTTCTCATTATTAGGTCAGTTATTTGGTTTGAAAATCCAAATTGACATAGCAACTTAGATAGGAAAGTCCGAGAGACTCTATCAAAAGCCTTCATCATATCTAACTTAATTATCATGTTAAGTCCTCTTGTTTTTGAATTCATGAATGAAGATAACTCTTGCATTAATAGAATGTTTTATGAGATCTCCCTGCCTGATACACAGCTTGTTTGTTCAGGACTTATTAGGTAAGCCATTAGAGGTTTTAGCCTTTCAGAGAGGATTCTAGTGAAGACCTTATTGATGAAGTTACATAGACTGATTAGTTTGTAATATTTAAAGGATGGACTAACTTCTTTTTTGGGATTAGAATTATCAATGTGGAAGATATTGCTTTTGGAATATTGGTTGATTGGAAGAAAGCATGAACACACATGTAGTACATCAGTGCTTATGATGTGCCAGCATTTCTGATAGAAGAAACCAGAGAAGCCATCAGGCCTTGAAGCTGAGTGTCCATCCATTTCCTTAATATTTTTGTTAATTCTTCCATAGTTACTGGTTTGGTTAGTTCAGAGTTCATTTCTTCTGTGATTAGTCTTGGAATATTTTATAATATCCAAGTAGTATAAATGCCTGAGGGATCTTTATCTTCTTCCTTTAATAGGTTAAAAAAGAATTGACACCTTCTTGTGCAATTTCTTCCTGATTATTCAAAACTGAACCAGATTCAGTTTTGATTGAAACAATTGCTTGTCTTTTATGCTTAGAATTAACTGTTTGGTGGTAAAATTTAGTGTTTAAATCACCTTCTTTTAACCACTTAATTCTGGATTTCTACCTCCAGTAAATTTCCAGATTTTTTTAGGGCCTTAGTTAGCCTTGTTTTTGTTAGATTTAACTTTTTCAAGTTTTCTGGGGATTCATCATTTTGAATTTTAGTTTCTTCTTGGAGAAAATCTTCTTCACAAGTTTTAACTGCATCAAAAATGTTCCCAAAAGTCTGTTTATTCCAAAATTTGAGAGCTTATTTTAAGTTTTTTGGCTTAAATTTTCTTCTTTCCATTCCATTTTTATTGGATTTGATGTTCTAGGTGTCTTCAACAAGCTTCATGAAAGTTGGGTGATTGGTTCAACATTCTTGAAATTTGAATGGGATTGGTTTTGAGAGAATTTAGGTTTTAGCAATTATGAAGATTAAGGGTGCATGGTCAGATTGCTCTCTTGCAAGTGTTTTGGATTCCAGATGATCTAAAATATCCCACCATAGATTATTGGATAGACCTCTTTCCAATCTTTTCCAAACTTTACCCTTGGTTCTCTTTCCAGTCCAGGTGAACAAGGAACCTGATGTGGGGATTGTAGACATGTTTGCTTTTATCTGAAATTGATTGAAATTATCCATACTTTTTTAGTGAGGTATAGATTGTAATAAGTATTCATCCATAGAACCGATAACATTAAAATCCCCTATTAAGCACAGTGATGAATCTTTATGGTTTAGGATTCCACAGTTTATTCCTTTCTGAAAGTTTATGCTTTGCATATATAAAGCCCGTGAAACATTCATGCATTAAGAATTGGTTTTTCAACCTGATTAATATCATTTGTTCATCCACAGAGGTAATCCTCATTTGAACCGAATCATCCCACAATATCCAAATTTTGCAGGTTGGATCTGAGATAAATGTTCAAAATTGGTTTGAAAGGCCAATTTTTGGATGGAGTTAGCTTTTAGCATTGGCTCAATTATGGTGAGGATGTTAATTCTATGTCTTTTTTAAATATCTTTTATCCTAGTTAGTGTGAAAAAATTGCCCACACCCCTTGCATTCCATACACATGTTCTCAGACTCATCATTGAGAAGATTTAGTATGTATTTATGCTGAACATGTTAGGACCGTTTTAGGGTTTGAGTGTAAGACTTTTTATTGTATTTCCTTGTTTTATTGATTTGATCAGTTGCTTCCAGGTTCTCCAATATGTCTTCTGAATCTAGTAATTGATTGAAACAATTGTGTGATTCTATCAATTTGGACTTAGTGTTTTCACAGACATGGTTTCTTGGTTTGCAGCATTAGGTATAGGATTTCTATTAAGTTTTGAGTTTGAGGATAGGAGGGGGAAGTCTCCTCCATTTATTTCTATAAACTCTTCTTCTGTGGATTCAGTTTCTACCATGATGGGAATAGTACCATTTGATTCTTGAGTTAGAAGTACTATTTTATTTGTGGTCATTTTTAAATTCCTGTCAATTTGGTCATTTTGAGTCTTAGGAGGGTTTGCGTCTTTTCCCTGATTAAGAGTATGATTAACTGATTTAGGGGAATTTGAGTAAGCTTCCATTAGCAGGTTCTTTAGGGGCCATATGATCAATAGCAGGTACAATTTCTGCTGGTTTCATAGGCAACAATACATTAGAGTCTGGATCTATATGATCATTAGCAGGCATTTGCACTGCTGGTTTCATTGGCCCCACAGAATCTAAGGCTGGATGCTCATGTATAGCATCTATAAACACAACATTATCAAGAATAGATTCTAGAACACCTTGGATTGATAAGTTTACATAACCAACATTATCATTAGAAACTGAATCTCTAACTACATTATTTTTCCCTGGAGCCATCTGGGGTTCAGTATCAACATGAGTATTATTCAAATTAGATGTCTGCCTCAGTTTCACATAGCCATTAGATTGAGTGTTAGAGAATGGAACCTGGGATCCTTGACCAAGGATCAGATCTTTAGAACTTGAACCAATAACCTTGCCTTTCTCCTTGGATATTCCCTGTTCACTTTGAGGAGCAGTATTTGTATTGCTCTTGTTTTGTGCCTTATCAATTGATAATTTCTTAGCCTGCACTGAATGGTTAGTTTTCTTCCCATTAACAAGGATGAATACTTTGTCCTATAGAGTTAAGCCAGAAGAGGATGGCTTCATACCATTACCTGTAGTCATTCTCTGTTCTTCTTTGGTATGGGCCACCTTTCTTGTATTATTGGTTGTTGAACCAGATGGTCTCCAAGCATTAAGGGTTGTTGGATTTTGGTCATTCCTGCAAGAAGAGTTCAAGTGCCCTAATTTGAGGTAGTTAGCACAATAATCTGGCATACCTTCATATTCTAGGTATTGCCAGAAGCCACGTCCTGTATAATCTATCTATATCCTTTCTAACTGAGGCTTTGTGATATCTATCTCTACACAGACCTTAACTACATGAGTATGGATCTACTTAGTGTAGCCTTATCTACCTTAATTTCCTTCCAAATTATATTTCCTAATGATAGCATTACCCATTCATCAAAAAATTGTTAGGGGAGTCCATACATTGCAATCCAAACTGGGACTGTGGGAGAGTCTGCATTAGGGTTAAAATTTGGTTCCCATTTAGTGATTCTAAGGGTGTAAGGGCCGAGTTCCAAACCTTATAGAGCCAACAACGGTAATAGTCCTCCTGCAAGGTGAATCTGATCAATACCTGGCGGTTGTCGAGTAGGAAGATGTGTGTATGACCTTTAAAATTCGTCGTCTGGAAATCCTTTCGAAGTCGATCCAATTGAGGCTTGCTGTGGGCGAACTTGCCGATCAACGTTAGACGAAGTGGTGCTTCTAGCCTCTCGCATTCTTCAATTGTGAAGCTAAGACCTGGCTCTCCCAAATGGTCTATCTTCTATTTTGGATTGAATGTTCTGGCTTGGGATGGTATCGAATCTATGTCAGGGCGTAGTGTTCTTAGCGATTCTTTGCCTAACACTTGTTTGTATGAAAAGGCTGGTTGAGGTTCCGGCTGTGGCTCCGACATAAAGGCATTGGCGCCAATTGCAGAAGGTTTTCAGATGGTCAACATGTTTGGGTTTCAATCGCCTCAGAGCTCTCATTTCTTTTCATATTATAAGGGATCTTCATACCATATAAATAATGGAAGAAAAATATGGAATAAAGGTTGAATTTTACTGATGATTACGGTCTTACATGTATACAAGGATTCTGAAAACTAACTCTCCTAAACTACCTCAACAGAGTAAAACAAGTTCCTACAGACTAGGAGAGAATATATGGTGAGGAAATATTCTACAACAAACTGAGGAAAAGGTCTATAACTAAGGAAAAGGTTAGCACCTTAATAAAAAGACCGGTGGCAATAGATTTTCGTTTCTGTTTTGGAACCGAGGGGGATAAGGAAGAATGAAGGGAGAAAGTAAAGGAGAGTATGGGAAAAATTTTCTGCATAAAATTTTGTAAATGGGGGTGAGTGACCAGTAATATTCTAACACTTACCTAACAAGTGAGTGGGTCAGACTGTAGTTAAATGTATTTTTGAAATTTTCTATTCATCCACTAGCCACGTGTCAGAATATTACTGGCCCCTTAGAGCAAGTCCAACCATTTCTTTGAAAATTTCTTCAAAATGGAGATTCAAAACTAATATTCTCTATAATTTTTTGCTTCAACTCCAACAGACTCTCCATTTTACAAATTTTAACATTTATTACACAATAATAATTTCTTTTGTAATTTAAGTCAAACCTTTTATACTTGAAGAAAAGTTTAAAATGGCTAATTTTATTGCTTCATTTTAAAAGATAATTAAATATCTTATAACTATTTATTTATTTTAATAAATTTTAATTAAAGAAAATTAAATTCATGAAACTCCTGATATTAGACTAATGCAAAGTTTTTAGTACAACCAGAATAAAGTAGCCTTTTAGAATCTTAAAAAAAATATAGAAGTAGAATTTCAAAATATATCCTCTTGATATTTCACTACTTCTCATTGAGTCAATAAAGAAGACAATAACTAATTTCTTAATCATATTCATGTCGTTATTCGTGTTAATTATTATTTAAGATTCATAAGTTTAAAATACCATAAAAATTTTAAAAAAAATGATCACTCAAATGAATACTTAAAAACGAGAAAAAGTATAACTAAATGTTTCAATGGTTCAATTTTATTTGTTTATTCAGTAAAAAAAAGAAAAAAAGGTTAAGTAGTCCAAAAAATAATTCCTCAATATAATATTCATGTTACCATCAATCAAATGTTGATTATAGAATGAGGATAAGAAAATTGAAACATCACTTAAGGGAAGAAAAGAAAGGGAAAAAATGAAAGGTGATTTTATTTGTTAATCCATTGATTTGTATAATCAGATTATTACTCCTTCCAAACTTGTTTGAATACCACACATGTAATTTTTGATAGTTAAATATCTTAACTTTGACTCAAATCTCAATGAAATATTAATAGATTATATTATTATGCGTAATTTTGTTAAATTTTGTAGGAATTATATTGTTATTAATTAATAGTTTTTTATATTATTTATTTTTATGTAATTCAAATAGTAATCGTCAAGCATGTGCATAAAATTAAATGTGACATTTTTAGTAAGATGTATGTGGGAAGTGCAAGAGTTTAAATTTTGAATTTCTTACTTGTATGATGTATTGGTATTAATTTAAGCTGTTAAATGAATGATTGTTGATGATGACATTATCCAAACAAAAAATTTCTTTCTCTACCAATATGGAGAACCAAATTTCAATTTTAACAGAATCCCTATTTTAGAGAACCTTATAAAGAAGCAAAAAAGTTGTCTAAAATCTCTAAAAACAATGAAAATCTCTATTATAGAGAATCTATTGGACTTGCTTTTAGTCCCCACATACTTAATTTTTCCAAAATTTCTATTATAGAGAATCTGTTGGACTTGTTCTTACTCCCACGTACTTAATTTTTCCAAATGCAAAATTTTCTTATTTTTTGGTAGATATTGTTAGAAAGATAAATTTCCGTGAAAAATATTATTTTTAACCGTAATGAAAGTTTAAAATTGAACCATCTTTTAACATTTATAATACACATTTCAGCATTGATGTAACTCTACAAAAGAGTGATTTCTTCTTTGGGAGTGAAAAAATCTGACCCAGATACAAATATGGTGAATATTAAGCCCAATAATATTTGGAGAGGATGCATTTAGGGAATACGTCATCTATAATTTTTTTTTCTTTTTTTAAACATGAATGAAGATGACGCATTTGGTGAATGCATCCTCTAATTTCTTTTTCTTTTAAATGTTTTATGTACTAGAATAAAATAATAAAAAAAGGTAATGAAGATGACACCTAATTTTATCTAATATAATTTAGATGGGTAAAATTTTAAATAAAATTTTGATATAACATAAATACAATTGATTTGAGAGTGACACTCTGTAGAATTTTAATCATCAATATTAATTAATTAAATTAAATTTGCATGACGTCACAATTATTAGTTTTATAATATTAAAAAATATATATTATTAAAACAATATATAACTATTTTATTATTAGAATTATATTATGTAAAATTCAAGTAATTAAGATTTCGAATCAATTTTTACTGCTCTCTTTCCCAGCCAGGCCCCGTAGAGAGAGAAAGAGGATGTTTTAATTTTGGGTGATATGAATAGTCAATTTTGCCCCTTGTCTTCTTCCTTCTCATCACCACTCCTATTTCTTCCTCCGCCAGCACCACCGCCAAGCACCACTGCCAGCACTCCGCCACCACCCAACCACCGGCCCACCACCCCTCACCCTATCCTGCATCGAATCGAGAGGCGTTGCCGAATTGAGACCTCGCTTGAGGCGTCGCCAAAATGAACCCTCGCCTGAGCCGTCACCAACGCAGCGGTGAGCCCACGCCGGAGGCATCACAACCGTAGCAGCGAGCCCTCGCCGGAGGCAGATTTAAGCAGAAGGCGTTGCTACACGGCTGATTAAAGTTTGGGGGTTATTGAATCGTCGCTGAGATGTCGCCATAGCCGGAGGCGTCGCAATTGCACCAGGAAGCCATCGTCGGAGGGCTCTACGCGATGGATTTGGGTAGGAGGGATTTGAGGATTTGAGTAGGAGGAATTTGAGAGAGGGATTTAAGCAGGAGGGATTTGAGCAGAGGGAGGCGGAGGGGAGCAAGAGTGAATGGGAGGCGTAGGGATTCAAACTCTTGATGCATCCATTAGTTCTGGTATTACTTAGCGTGTGTCTGTTAAGGATCTTTGGGATGATCTTAAACATTTTTTTGCCCTTGGCAATGGTCCGCGCATGGGTGAGCTTCGTGCGGCCATTTATACTTATCGCCATAATGGTTAATCTTTTGTTGCATATTATACTAAATGTGAGAAGTTGTGGGGTGAACTGATTACTTACTTGCTTGCTCAGACATGTGTGTGTCCTACTGCTTATACTGCTGGTGAATCCCGTGAGATGGAGATGATTCATCAATTTCTCATAGGATTGGATGAAGAATACCATTCATTGAGATCTCACATCTTGACACTTGACCATTTGCCTCATATTGGTCGTGTTCACTCACTTGCCATTCAGGAGAAGCGTCACAAGACTGTTATTCATGCTCATGAGTCTGCCCCGGACAATATAGCCTATGCAGCGCGTCGACCTCAGCCACAGGCCGAAGCTGTGAGCCGCCGCCCAAAGTCCTAGCATGCCCGCCCCTACCGTTGATCTAAAATCTCTCATTTGTACTCACTGCAACCGCAAAGGGTCATGATGCAGCTACCTATTTCAAAATTCACGGTTATCCCGAATGGTTTGAGCAACAACAACAAAAAAATTCTGGTCAAAGAGCTCAGCCCCAGCGAACTCGCGCCCCAGCTGCCGCGCCATTTGCCGGAGCCGCACCTGTTGTCGTCGTCGCGGCTCCACCTGCCGCCAAGCCGCAGCCGTTCTCTCTGATGCTGATCAGACAGCTTTCGGTCCAGCCTTTTCCAAAGAGCAGTGGAACTCGGTTATTAACATGTTTTCTAAGTTGACTAGTTCTGACAATGCGTCAGGTAAGTCTATTTTACCTTGGATTCTTAATACCGCCGCGTCATATCATATGGCCGGTGACAAGAATCTTCTACATGATATTAAACCTGCTGATCATGTTGATGTTATTCTTGGTGATGGCTCTATATCTACTGCTTCTCATCGTGAGAACCTATATTTTGGAGACATACTTGTTACTCATGTTCTATTTATTCCGGCCATCATGGGAGCCTTTATATAGCATTCTTGTACCATCAATAAAATCACACATTCATATTCTACAATATTTTACATTTGTGCTATGATCATTTTACACTATAACAATATGGGTTATTTCAGTAATTTTATTTTCGATCATCACCGGAAAGTTGCTGGTCAATGAACACTCAAATATAAGTTTACATAATTTATTTGGTCATGGATATATCAACATTTAAAAAAATTGAAGAGGTATATTTCCACTTTCTAAAAAACTGGATTTCATCCAAACATTTTACTCACATTTTAATGATGGCACATTAATGTAACCGATCCTACAACTACGTATCAAAGGAGCCGAGATCCTAAAACGGATTTTATAGCATGTCGGTACTGCTAAAATACGGAGTGTCATTTTGGAAAAGTATCCTTTTAGTTTCCGGCAGCTGATATCCTGTAAAGTAGGCCACACATACTAAATCAACCATTAAAATTAACCAGAATATAAACACACACTAAATGGCATCTCGCCCTCAGCACCCATACCAGCTCACACCCAAGCCATCGTATAAGAGGTAAAATACGGTAGTCCAGTACCAGGATCCATGGGCTCGGCCTTGCCCCGGTGCGCACAAGGGAGCCTTGCAAAGCAATAACTTCCCACACTGCCGCTGCCGAGGATCGAACCTGGGGTAATGACAATCCCACCCATGTCCCAACACACACTAAATCCACCTACGCATGTCGGTCGACCATGCCTATTAAACCAGTAAACGTGCCACTCACACAAAACTGCCACCTGCGCTTCTTTTTATCCAATATAAACCCCAACGCCCACCCAGCACTCAAGTACTACAAACAGTGAATTCAATTCTTACTACTACACCTCCAATCTCCATAACAATGGCGACATCTGCATTAGGAAACTCTACGGTCTTCATTAACCCTTCCAAGGCCTTTCCCAAACCCTCTTATGCTTCCTCCCCTGCAAAATTCTCCAGAGTTTCATTCGCAAAGGTACAAACTCACCCTCTTTTGTTTTATCAGTATCATGCATCTTGCTTCATTGATATAACCTCGTTATAGATTAACCTCTTATTGATATCACTTATTGTATCACTGCCTAGTTCTAATACTATTTGTTGAAAAATTAGTCTCATGTGCAGCTCAAGATAATAGAAAATAAAACAAGAAAAACAGAATACGGATTCTAACATAGTTCACCAAACATGTTGGATACCTCCACGAACAAAAACAAATTAATTTTATTGTAACCAAATAGGGCAGACAGATCACATGTGTCAGAAATTATATCGCATGGGATCACTCAACCCAAATTACAGATTCACAAGGGTAATCTTTAAGACCGGAACTGATGTCTACAAAATGCACTCCTAACACTCCATTTTTACTCTATTTATAAAAGTTTCAGTGCAGCCTTCCAATTCATGAATCAACCCTCGAGTTTCTCAATTCATAACCAACCTTGGAACTATCCATTCATAAAATCAAAACTCTTGACTTCCTCATTAATTAGTACTCCCTCCGTCCCATATCAAATTACCCACTTACTTTTCTAACACTATTCTCTATCAAACTTTGATCGTATATTTGAATAGATATATAAACAACAATATTATCATATGTGATATTGTTGAATTCGTTGTAACAAGTAGTTTCTAAATATCAATTCTTTACTTACCGTTATTATACGCAGGTGAACATATTAGTGATCAAATATGTTTCTTGAATAGCGTAATAATGGTTGCTGTGCAATTTAAGCTGGTACGATGGAGTATTTGAAAATTGAAGATCCTATGCACTATATCAGTATTTTTACTACCTAAGAAATAACTTCATGTGTAAGAAATGCATACAAACTAATAAATATATAAATCACAGCAGTGAAAGTGAAAAGTGGATGTTGGAACAAAGATGAAAAGTAAATATTGTGAAAATACATGTTACAATAACATAATGATTTTATGGTGGTTGTATATGGTGCAGCATCACAAAGCATCACAACTGACATGCAATGCTTAGAAATACGGTGAGGATGCAGCAAATATAGCCTCTGACATGGCAGAGGATGCGAAGAAAAACGTGAAGGCCGGGATGGATGCGGCGGGGGACCAGACCAACGAGCTGAAAGGCAAGGCGGCAGATATGGCAGAGGAGGCCGGAAAGAAGGCTGAAGAAGCCAAAGACACGGTGTTTGCAGCAGCAAGGGACGCCAAGGACAAGGCCACAGGGGCGGCAGAGACGGTGGCGGATAAGGCCAAGGAGTATGCTCAGGCGGTGGGGGAAAAGGCGCAAGCTATTAAGGATGCTGCGACCGAGTGAATTGCAGGCCGTGTTGATATTTTTGGGTTAAGTTTTATGGAAGATGATCTTTTCTAATCTTTGGAACAATTTATTAAATGTAATTTAAATGCTGTAATTTTTAATTTGAGTATTAACATATAACAAAACTTTTTTATAATGTGAAAATACAACAAAAATTACGGTACTGAAATTTTTTTTATGTAAGGAATTAAGTATATTGGGGTGAGTGACAAATAGAATTTTGACAAGTGGTAAGTTAATGGGATTAAAAGTTAGTTTTATGTATTTTATAATTTTTTAAATTTATTTATTTACTACATGTCAAAGTTTCATTGACCATCACCACAACATACTCAATCCACTAACACATAAAATTTTCTGTTGTAGTACAATATAAGAGTAGCAAAATATTTAAATAGAAAATACAATATTTAAATTTAAAAGTACATTGTGCAATTTACAGGCTTCTGTGTTTAAGTTAAAAACACGATGATTATTCCATAACTTAAAATAAGACTGTTATTTATCACTAGTGACACTAGTGGAGGGAAGGGCCATTAAAGGCAGTTCTATCGGACCAGAGAAGACACTTTAAAGTGCCTTTTCTGGTAGTGCCTTTAATCGCGATCGATTAAAGGCGGTTCCGAGAACCGCCTTAAGAAATAGCAATTAAAGGGGATTTTGAACCGCCTTAAAAAGGCCAGTGGAACTGCCTTTAATAGGTTCTGAGCTCAGAACCCACATGCTCTCCCTCGGCCCTAGCTGACGTTCCGAACTCGAAACTTAAATTGAAGGCGGTTCATAACCGCCTTGGTTAGGCATCCGGCCGGACCGGGCGAGTCGTTCCGAGTTCAGAACCGAACCACCTTTAATTGGTTCCTCTGTCGAAAGTAAGAATCAGCTCCATTTGCAAGTTCAGTTCCTTGTTCGGGTCACATTTCTGGGCCACCTCTGTAATTTTTGTGGCTTTTTTTGTTATGGTAATTTTCACTTCTGAGTTCGGAAACCAGATCGACCTTATGATTTGGAAGGGCGGATTTATGTTACGAGGTCGAAAATAAAATTGGCTCCAATGGCATAAAAGAATTTTCATTTAATTTCCCGGCTCAAAATATACCTCTTTCAACATCCACAAATTTAATTCGATACATGCAATTGCTCTACGAGCTACCAAAAATCTATAGAAAGTGCTAACTAAGCAATAATTTATAGATAGGAACAACAATCAATCAAATTCTATTCAAAAGCTTTACATCACAACTAGTCACCTAAATTGTGTTACTCTACCAAGTTAGGGTTTGCAAGAAGATGTGAGCGGTTGAGAATGAGATGCCTAACCAAACAATTCCTAGCGGTGTTGATGTCTTGTTTCGAATACGGCCTTGTTGCCTTTGGGAAAACCTATTTGCATAGCAAGTAAGTTGGAAATATTATTATTGACATGAGATGTCTACTAAAGTCCATTACAACCAAATGTACAATTACCTTGTCAATCTCAAGTAAATCCAAGTTCACGGCCTCTATGTACTCTATTGCATACAACATTACGTAATAGCCGCACTCCCATGTTTGCACTTGTTTCGTTTACTGTTTTAAACATTATAAAATTAGTAATTTATAGAAAAACATAATGTTATCTTCTTGGACAAAATGAAACAATTTACGTATATTATACCTTGATTTAGACCACCTAAAATTTGTTTTCATCATCTTTGCTATTATCCTCCATAGCAGACTCCAGAATCTTGACAATTGAGTCAGATGGTTGCAAGTGCAATGGATCCATCCAATACACACGTTTTTTTCCCGGAACAATGATGATCAATCTCTAATGATCCTTGTACAAAAATAGAGTGTACTTTTATTAAAGTACGTAAATGATGTGGTCGAACATAATGAAGGTTCCAAATATAACCTTTCAATGTAGGGCACAATGAATACTTTTTTATCCTTTCTCCCAAGATTTTTGCGAATGTAGTCGATTCTCTCTTGGTTTGTACAACCGATCTCTTGAGTCATCATCTGGCACATTTATCCGACCCACTCCTTCTTTTGATTGTACATATAGTACAAGTACATTGAAATTATGAAATGTTTTGCATTAGTCTTACAAAATTAGAGAAAATGAAATAGTAAACATGAATTTAATGTGTAAATATAAATTTTACCCACAAGATGTATATGGACATTATCGTTTGATTAGCTTTCTCACATTTCTAAAGGTCCTCGAAATCACTCCACATCGCCGTAATGTCTCTTGTGGCACCAAATACGCCATTGTTTCCAACGAATGAGTAAGTTGAGTGTTGTTGATGCAGTTGAATCTAGGTGCATGGTACTCTTATGAAGTGAGGTGCATCATTTAGAACTTGTGCCCTTGGAAGCGGTTATCTCATCTTTTTCGGTGTTGTTTGAGCTGGGTTGAGTTCCTTTTGGACCAGTTTGGGTGTAGTGTGGATGGGTTTAGGTGAAGTCTTGATCGCCTTCAGTGTACTTTGGACAGCTTTCGGCATTGTCGGCCATTTGACTTTCAAATGGAAATCTGGGAGGTCGTCGCCGTACCTCTCAAAGTTATATTTTTAATCCCTAATGCTTCCAATCTACAATAAAGTAGATAATGGCAAGTCGGGGCCGTCCATTAGAAGAGGGATCTTTCCAAGTGTTTAAACATATATAGGAGAAAACATACTAGATATAAGCACACACACACACACACACACATATAAGCATGTAAATGGGGGGTAAGTTTGGTTGGTTTTGTTCCTAAGTTATGAAATTAAAGACAAGTTAACTAATCAAGCAAGTTAAATATGCAAAGCATGCAACAACAACTAAAAGGTGATTAAACCAACAATTAATGGAACCTTGGGTGAAAGTGACTTTCACTCCCAAGCCTCTTATCCATCATTGAACATGCAACCTATTTACTACTTTCACCACTTGTTAATACTAAACTTCTATCCTTCTAAGATAGTAGTTTGCATGATTGAATTCGACATCTCTAGTCAAACCTCACCAATGACTCCCGTAGTCGAAACACGACAAAAAGTATCCCATTGATGGCATTGAGAATGAAGAATCAACAAACTTGACAACACTTATAAACACTACACCGTGTCTAAGCATTTAACCAATTCATGCATTTACACAAGATTAGTCAAGAACGATCGACATTCATAGACTTCTCTCATTTGCTACAAGCAATAAACATGACAAAGAGTTCAACATTATCATATTCATCTAGAAATTATCAATCCATTAACACAATCAAAAGCTCTAAATCATACTCTTGGATTCCTATAAAGAAAAGGGGAAATCAACCCATTTCCCCAAACCCTAATAAGTATATCATACAAGTACTTTATATATTCAAGCTTTCAAGAACATTAATGAAATTAACAAACACATTCAATGCTCCATAAATGCATAATAGTAAGAGTATCAAATAGGTTACATATTGTTATTAAGACATGGGCTTGGAAGTCTTGGTCAATTGCTGCCAAGAACTAGATTTAGCTAATACAAATCATACTAACATTCATAGGTCATAGAGAAATAAAGAGAGAAATGATGAAAAAGATGAAGAACCTAGGGTTCTGAGAAGGTAGAATTTGGACAAGAAGGATAAGATATGAAGTGGGTGGCCAAAAATTCCTTTTATAGTACAAGAGGGAGGAAAAGAAAAGAAAAATGCAAAAGTGTAGCAGGCTCCCGCCCGGGCGGGAATGGGCTTGCCCGAGCGGGCTGCCCATTTTTACCCTTGTGTCGCATTGCCTTCAAATCCTCGATTCCTTTTGTCTTCAATCTTCAAAGCTAGTCTTCAAATCTTCAAAGTCTTCAGAAGGTGATCTTCAGTGGTTACCGGTCTTCAAGTCTCGATGTTCTTCCTTTGTCACACAAAATCCACTTAGAAAAAGGTAAAAGAGCATAAAATCGCTCTTACCTCTCCTAAGAGAATTTCAAGGTAAAACACAAGGTCTTGATAACAAAAGAAAACAAAAGTGATCCCAAAAAGTACTAAAATATGCACATAAAACAGACACATCACAATCCTTTATGGGATCGGCATATATTAATCGACGTGGCCACAAAAGAAACATACCGCTAGGGGAACCAACATTATTGTATTCTTCATCCGGAAATGGCAATGGGGAACTCTTCACCAACGCCTTCTCTAAAGAGACTCTTGAGAAACCTTCTGGAATCGGTACGCTATGATGCTATTTCATTAACTCATGCAAAACTCAATCGGCTACATGGAGTGGACTATCACCTATGCCTCAATCTATGTATAGCTCGCAAATAAGGAACCTCAACACCAACTAGATTTGTTAAATTTGATTTGGAAACTTTGAATTAAATAATTGATAAATGTTAAATGTTGACCTTTTTATCACAAGCGAGGATGGCTTTGTCGTGGTTGTCGACTTCATTTGGCAGACTTTCAATTCCTATTGACCTCAACATCTTTTGGTGAATGGTGTGATCCTCTTGATGGTGGTGTCCAATTGTGTGTCAATTCATCTAAATTCTCAGGAAGCTCGAAGCCGGTGTGTTGGATCAACTTCCGAATTAGAATGTCTTGTTGCGCTATTTGTTTCTCTTGTTCAAGGGCGTGTTTTTGCAAAGTGTGGACACGCGATGGCTGTGCACGACCACAGTACCGAGTAATTCCAAATGCCTCACGCTGGTTCAAGTACACACCCACTCCCCTAACACGACTCAGATGGTCGAGTTTGTTCGTATTCACAAAAAGGATGTCCTTCAACGTGGGTGCGAATTTCCCTTCCAATACATCATTCTTCAATTTATCCTAAGTATTGCAAGTACGTGAATTTTAGAACATAAATAATTGGTAAAATTCACACTATTATTAGGATTTCAAAAAATAGTTGCAGGGTTCGGGCTTACCACTTGTTCCGCTAGTTCTTTTTCTTCAGGCTTCCAGTATTGTCTTTTCTTTTTTTGCCGGCCTTTGAGGAAAAGATCACACCTCTCTATGTCTTCCACATCCATTGGTTGCATCATAGCTCTTGCCTCTTCTTCGGTCATCCCTGCCTTGATTGCATTTTTAACATCTATCTCCAGATGTTCTTTAATGTAATTCAGAGCCGCCAATCCATACCCCTCATGGCTCAAATGATGGGGAATCACATTCAAACCAGTACTGCGTTGTTTTTCTTGCCTTATACCATACACAGGCTTGTTAGATGATAGACATGACTAAAGAAAAGTACATCTAAATTATTGTCAAAGTCATGATTATTTTACTAACATTAGATGCATTCTCCAAAGCCCTTCTCTTGTGGATCTCCCAACTCTCTGGTTGAATATGTGTGTAGGTTATCCAGGGCCGATCACCCTTCTCCAAAGAATATACATAGTCCCGTGTCAAAGTGTATTTGTGCTCTCGCCAACTCTTGGACATCATGGTCATCGATACATTTGTTTAGAAATGTCATATCTGGTGCATCAATTTTGAATGGTCTCTAGTGTGATGTCAAAAAATGGGATGATACAATTAGTTACAGTTAATTTTTTCAACTAGGGTATGGGACAATTAAGGTGGGGAACTTCAAAAACAGTTAATTTTTCAAAAAATGGCACCTTGCATTCCATCCACAAGGTCTCCTTATAGTGTTGGGAACCTCGTGCCAACTATCGTACTTTATTTCCACCCTTTTTCTACCAACTTTTGCTACCCGACTAGACCATTTTGCATGCTCTTTGGACATACATTTGCCCGACTTATTAAAAACTAACGGGGTGAACTTTTTTCTAGCTATCTTACGTTCTAATGTTCTACAATGGGTTTTCTATCCCTACCTTGTGGGATCCATCATTGTCATCATCACAACCAAATTCAAATTTGGGAGCGGTTATGTTGTGAACATGACGTTTTGTCACAAGTCCTTTTCTAGACATTGATGAACCTACATCCAAAAAATTGCCACTAAATCATGACTCTTACTACAAAATACATATAATAATAATAATATACCACATTAATAATTTTTTCAAAGGATATAATAAAATTTTTGGCACGGGAATGAATCATCATTAGATTTACACTATAAGGAAGGAAACAAAAATGACAATCACAATGTTATCACAAAGTAACACTACAAAATATGCTAAATAACTAAAAACCCTCGAACTTTTCCCCCCACCGAGGAACCATTTGTGTAACTACTAACAATACTAGGGTTTTAAAAAACCAACCTTCACCTCAAAGAAGTGGAAACTTGAATTCCATTAGACATTGTGTACCATCAAGTCGATTTCAACTAGTTTTGATCTTCTTCTTCAAACAATGAAAAAATGGAATGAGAACAAAATAGCTGTAGAGATGAGGAATGTAGGGTTTGGATGCTTCAAAACTTACCTCAAATCACCTCTACATAGAACATGGATTGGATATGGAGAGAATTGGAAGAAATGGGAGAAGATGGGGTTTTTTTAGGGAAAACAAGTGAAAATTGCAGGCAACATTAGGGTATTTATTACCCTTTGAAAAATTGTGTTTTTCATTATTTTCACGTCTAAGTCGTCTTCCGAAATTGGAAGACGATCATGTTTTCAATATTAACGAGGGATTAGGTTTCTAACTCGGAACCGAATTTAATGTATAAAAATAAATCAGCCAAATCAACTTAAAAATTCCCCCAAAGTCAAACTCTAGAACCCTAACCCCCTGAACCCAATCGATCTTCAAAACCAATTTCTCATCCATCCACAATGTCAAAGCAAAGATACACCAAGAAGAATACCAGGGCGGCGAGCGACCGAAGCCATCAACCCACCAGGGAGCTTGAGGCGCCAGAGAAAATTTTCAATGGAAGGGCTGAGGAGAGGTATGTTGAATTCTCCAAACGTGAGGTTATAAATTCGAAAGTTATTCGTAGAGCATCGATCATTGATTTGAACCTAGGATATTTGTTAAGGCGTTTCAAGGACCAACATTTGGAAAATTTGTTATATTTAGAGGAGCCGGTTTATGTAGATTAGGTAATTCAATTTTATTCTAATTTGGGCCGAAGTATAAAAAATCAAGACTATACTAAGGTTAATGGGAAAGATATACTGGTTAATAAGTACACTATATGTGAGGCCATAGGTAGCGAATACGCTTCCCCTAAGAAATTGAACCTGGAAAATGGCCATGGACCCGTACAGATCTATCACCGACAGAGTTGGCCTTCCATCACCGAAGTCACCCAATTGACCCCATAGAAATGGCTACAAAATACCTTCATAGTATTGGGGGTGCAGGACCGGCGAGTAGTTATGATATAGGAGAGTTGACGGTAGAGCAAAGGATAATCTATAAGTGGGTGTGTTTGAATGTTTTGCCCACGGGGGGACACACGTGTGAGCCAACCATTAGAAATCTCATGATTTTCTACTACATGATGGAGAGTTTTAAAATTAACCCCGGTTAAACTATATTGATGAGTATGCTAAAGACCGCTAATCCAAGAAAAAGGATCTCCCATATGGTGGCTTGATCTCTGCAATGATAAAGAATATTAGTGTGCAATTGAAAGACCGTCCTCTCTGCCAAGAGTATTATGACGAGGCATGGTTTTATCACAAGGGCCTACAAAAAGGTGTCAACCTTAAATGGGAGACAAACGTTGTTCCGGGAGACAAAGCGAAGAATGCCAAAAGGGCAAGGGAGGTAGAAGTTGAAAGAGCATCCGGTCAGGATCCAGTAAGTGTTTGACTAAAACTCTATTTTATGATTTAAGAAATTTTATTTTTGTTGCTATTTATTAATAATTTCCCATTGTAAATTTTCCTTTGTTGAGTAGGTTCCCAAAGCAACTAGAAGACCACACTTGGTCGCTATTTCAATTGCATTCGTGGTGATGCTGAAGAGACCTCCTCAATGTTGGCTAGAGCGGAGGCGCAGCAAGAATGCTTCTTGGAAGCTCAGGGTATCCATCTCAAATTAAGTGAGGATGAAGAACCTCAAAAGTTAGATCCCAAGTTCTTGGACAATGATGCAAATGGTTGAGACGAAGACAATCGTGTGGATGCCGAGATTGAGAACATATTTGGCTCGGGCTAGATTATGCAATAGAATTGAAACATGTTTTTTTAATGTGGTTGTTTTTTAAAACTCTTAGATGGTTTGTAGTGGAGACGGATGTTTTTCTACCAGGAGTGTTTAATAAAGTATTGAATTAAGTGTTTGATAAAAAAATTTTGTTGGGCGAAATATTAATTGGTTCATGAATCCATTCTTAGCAAAATTCATCAATTGTAATTCCGTTATAGACATATTGATAATTTGTGTAAGTTTTAACTATGAATTATGATCCCTTAAGAAGTAAAATTTGACCACTGTGCAGGAACATGTTCCGAGTTCGTAAATCAATCGGCTCTTCAAAATTATAGTCCATATCAGTTTCCAAACTCGTAAGGGATGGGGTTGTGAACTGAGTAAAGGGACAATTTGGTGTTCCGAGCTCGAAAAGAAAGGTGGGCTTGAACAGAGTACGGGGCCAATCCCGGGGTGTCTTTGTTTTAGAAATGGTGTCTTATTGTGTGGCATTAACAGGTTTCGAGTGAGGAACCCAATCGGCCCTTATTTTTCAAGGGCCGAATTACAGTTCCAAACTCAGAAAAAAGTAACTGTATAAAGAAACCCCCAAAATCAAAACATTGTTTCTATTTCAACAATATCAAACCCTAAGACGGTTTTCAAATTTGGAGAGTAGATCGGCGCCTCCAATTCTTTGAGCATAACCAAGGGGATTCAAATTCCAATGGCTAGAGGTGGTTCATGTTGCATCCCCCGATCTCAACCGACCAACAATAACCCTGGGTATGATACCGTAAAATTTGTGTCTAATCCTGCACAATCTAGGTATAAAAGACTACGTGGTAAGGGTAAATTGATAGAACCCTACATTGTTGATTTTAAGGAGATTGTGAGAAATGGTTTAGTCAATCCGTTAAACATGTTTAAAGACCAACATATTGAAATTTTTTTAGGGCTTGATGAATCATCTTATTTTTATTTATGCTATCAATTCTATAGCACTTTAAGAGACGTGAACGATGACTATTCAACTAGGGTTGGGAGAATTGGCATTCCAATTAGTGAATGGACTTTGAATGCAGCCCTATACTACCCCTATAAGGTCCCCGAAGATGTATATCCCGAAGACACTGATGGTCCATTGGGTGATTGTTACTTTAAGGAAAGATGGCCATTAGTAGCAGAACCCCAATACGTTGATCCTATCCAATGTAGTGTGAAGTTCTTCTCCCGTGATGCTAGGAATTTAGGTAAGCCAAGGACCTTTCAACTAAAAGTTCTACCCGTTGATTCTCACATTGTCTACGAGATGATTTCTAGATGCTTAGTTCCCATGTGCGGACATGTGACCGAGGCCAACTATAGTGCCTTAATGTTGTTTTATCTCATAATGGAGGGTATGAGAATAAACCTGGGGGCGGTGATATTTAGGTACATGCTTTATATTTGGACATCGATGAGAGTAGTGACGAGCCTCCCATATGGGAATTTGATCACAAGAATATTGAAAGGAGTTGAGGGGTTGACAATCACCTGTGAGGAGGAAGCACCGTAATACTTTGACAAGACCTATTTCAAAAATAGGGGAATGGTGTTTGTCGATGGAAAATGGTACTACCGGTATGTAGAGGAATGAGAGCCAAGCAAAAGACCAAGATTGGATGTGGTAAGTGAATTCTTTTGTTTGATTGTAGTTTGTTAATGTTATAATAATTAACTTATGATTTGTTTTTCGATGTTGTTTAGAAGTTGTAGATGAGGGGAAGACTATCCAAGGGGTGTTCGATATTGTTACAAGTGGGTTTGCAAGGAGTTTGCAAAAATGAATGCTAGGATATTGAATATGGAGAAAATATAATGGGTGTACGAACGCTATCTTGCTTCTACCCACCATCCCCGTCTTGACCGGTCAACATCTACGGGTGATCTTGAAGATGACTTGGAGTCACAAGTACCATATATTCGACGTTTATGATCTTGATGGTTTTAGTATCATGAACAATTTGAGGATGTTGAATTTGATTTGGAGATTCGTTATGTAGACTTCATTGTTATGACATATCTATTCATACTAGGCTATGATTTCATTGTATGGATTTTATCTGGAGATCATTGTGTGGAATGTGATTTCATCCCCTATCTTGTTAATGTTTGTCTGAATTCAAAGGAGCCACATTTTATTTAATCTGTAGTCTCACTAATTTGAAACTATTAATGATTACAAATTACAAAGGATTTGTCTACTTCTTTTGTCTTCTTTTCTGTGCTAACTTTTTAGCCTTCTTGCGTTTACGACTAACATTTCCACAGATGTTCACCCAAATTCCCTCACCATGACCATTGCGGCCGACAGAAAAATATATTATTTTGTCCTCCTGAAGTAGGATAGCATCATATAATCCGACACCCGTTGCATTGTGACCGAATTCTACTATTTCTTCAGCAACATATTCTTCAATGAAAGTGTGTTTCCCTTCCACCACAATCTCCCACCGAGGATCAGATAGATCCCTTACATAAAAAACCTAGTACGCTTATGATGCCAATATGAATGGATCTTCTCATCAACCGATTCAACTCCTATCCATAAGGGTGAAACCAAATTCCTCGGTTCGCTGCCTACTATTGAAATTAACCCACTACCATTTAAAAACTGCGACTCCCATGGTAACATAGTCAAGCTCCCAAATATCTGAAATTGTTCCAAAGTAATATAAATCAGCGTACATAGGATTATTACCACTTCTACTATCGACATGCAAAACTTCAGACACAAGGGAAACTCCCCTATTCTAAGACACACCCTTATCATCCATTGATTTTGTGGCAAAGGTAAAACCATTAGCGTCGTACCCTCCATAATAAAGTACAGTGCCAAGCGGTCTACGAGCCAACCATTTAACTGTTAATGGATGATCCCCAATAGATACAAGATCAAGAAACCATGACGCAAAAGTCCTACCGTGTAAATTTAGGACTTACGCTTCATTGAAATTGGGGTTAGCCACTCTTATGGAATCCATCTGAATCTTTGTATATGGGACAACGTCTTCGTGATTGCAAAGAACATATAGATGGGCAGTACTAATTCTTCAGCACTTGGACTCAAAAGTTTCCCATGCCTAACTCACTGACCTTCCAAACGTCCCTCATGTCTATGAGTTGGAACCTCAACCAAATCAACTTCATTCATTTAATTAGTACAAAAATTGATGGCCTACTCTGCTACATACCATTGTACAATACTTGCATTGGACATGTAGCGATTCTTCACAAAATGCTTAAATATTTTCATGTACCTCTCAAATGGGTACATGCACCTAAGGAACACTGGATCACAAAGCTTAATCTCACACATAAGATGAACACACAAGTAGACCATTATGTCAAAACATGATGGGGATCCGGTATAACACTTCAACAATCATTGTCTGCAAATGGTCCAACTTTGACACGCTAATGTTTTTGTTTCAAACGGACTTGAAAAATAGACATAGGTTTGTAATGCACAGTCTTACATGGGATGGAAATGACCCTCAAATTGCAATGACATTCAATTCCTGCATCAAATTGTGACAATCATGATACTTCAACCTAGCCAACCTCAACTCCTCCACTGAAACACAAGAACTAATGTTGGAAGAATATGTAGGTAAGACCTTAACACTACCAAGGGTATCACAGTATAATTTTTTCTCACTTTGTGACATAGAATAGCAAGTAGGTGGCAAGTGACAATCGCCACCTAAACTCACCGGCCCCAAATTCATTTTAATTCCCATGTCAACCAAATCCAACCTAGCCTTAAGCCCATCATTTTTTCCTAGGGGTATTCAATAACGTCTCAATCAAAGAATCACACACATTCTTCTCAATGTGCATGGCATTGAGACAGTGTCTAACATCTAAATGCTCACAATAAGGAAATTTAAAGAAAATTGAGCATTTCTTCCAACTCCTATCCACTGCCACTTTATGCTTTCTCTTCCCAAAGTCATTTGGAAAATTCTTTACAGTTTCATATATCTGAGTACCGGTTCGTACCACCGGTGCTTGTCTACCCTCTACCCCCCGGTGCCATGGATGATCCTCCGGAAGAAACCTACGATGACCTTGGTATACAGTTTTAAAACAATGTTTCAGTTGGTGGTAACCAGTCTCCCTCTCACAGATAGGACAAACAAAGTGACCTTTAACTGAGTAGCCAGACAAATTACCGTATGCAGGAAAATCATTAACAGTGCAAAATAACATAGCTTTCAACCAAAAGTAATATTTGACACTTCCATCATATGTTGAAACACTTTGATTGAATAGGGTTAAAAAATCCTTGGCAAGAGGAGCAAGTTACACATCTATGTCATTACCAAGTTTCTTAGGACCCAAAATCATCACGAATAACAACACATACTTACATTTCATTGTCAACCATGATGGAAAATTGTACATAACCAACATAACATGGAAAGAACTATGTGTACTACTCATATTACCAAATGGATTCATTCCATCAGTGCATAGGCCGAACCTCAAATGTCGGGGTTCTTCACCAAACTCGGGGTAAATGGCATCAATTTTTTTCCATTGGTCACCATCTGACGTATGTATAATGAACCGATTGGTCCCTCTCCGCATGCCAATTCATCAATTTCGTATCTTCCTTACATGAAAACAACTTCTGAAACCATGGAAGAATAGAGAGGTACCACATAACCTTTGCCGGTGTCTTTTTCTTTGTTTAGGCTACCACTTTCGCACCCACCGCAATTGCACCCCTCTTCAATTTAGAATGAGACTCACCACATACCCTATATGTTTCTTGATTTTCATCCTCGCTCCCCCTGTACCACATACAATCATTCGGGAAAGCATGAATTGTTTTCAATTCCAATCCCATTGGACAAGGAATTTTCTTTGTTGTATACAACCTATCTGCCATCATGTTGCTTTCCGGGAGAAATTTCGTAAGTAATTCTTGAGTTTCATTCATCTACTTATCGGTCAACCCAAATTTGGATTTTAAATTCATTATCTTCAGAGTCGCACTAAGTAGTGAATGTTTAGAACTGCTTACGATGTCGTCTCTTTGTCGTCAAGTAATGCTTGTAATACTTTGGATTTACCTTTGAACTCTCTTGCAATATCCTCCACCATTTCATCATATTTCGCATTCCCATCTAATTTATCTTCCATATTCGTGTTACTTAAATCATTTGTCCCAGTCATTTCTCCAACTTCCTCATGCCAGACCCAATGAGTATGTTTCAAACCCCTTCATTATGAGATGTCCCAAAATTTTTTCCTCCTTAGATACACATTGTTTTTGCAAACTTTACATGGACACCGGGCTCGCAGAACACCATTCTTTGAAGCATTATCAAACACAAAAGTGACAAATGTTTCAATCAATGATATGTAATTGGATGATTTTCTAAGATCATTACCAATGAGTTCAATGCAATCCATTATCCTACAGGTCAATTACAATGGAGCCCATTAGCATTATTGCAAGATTGATCATAACCCACCCCTATTTTACCTAAATACAAACCTTAATTCAAAATTTTAATATGAAAAACCATAAATTCAACATGATTTCCAAAAATATATTTATCAATAATTCCTAACTTCTTCAATGGAAAATGATGCTATTCGATGTATACATTGACTTCACTTCTTCATCAATGGATTGAGAGAGTGAGCAAAACCCTAACAATGCTATTGTTTTCTTGAGTTCGAATAAATGGTCGTGGTTTTTTTATATACATAAAAGGTTCCGAGCTCGGAACTCAATTCGTAAAAACCCTTGCCCCGCTCAAACTTGTTCCAAACTCAGAATAGGATCCCCAATCAAATTGTGAGTTTGGAAAGGGCATCATCTCTTCAAAAAATCTGGATGAAGCCTTTTCTGAACTTGGAAAGCTGATCGGCCCCTGTTACGAACTTGGAACCTTGCCAATTTAAAGGCGGTTAGACACACCCGCCTTTAATTAGGGCTAATTAAAGGTGGTTTTAAGTAAAATTGCCTTTAATTAAGGTCAATTAAAGATGGTTGTTAGAGAACCGCCTTAACTTAAAAAAATCTACCTTGAAAATGTTTTTCCTGGTCCGGAAGGAGGGTTTTGAGTTCGGAACCGTTTAACCAAGGCGGTTCCGCATATTTTTGGCCTAAACTGCCTTTAATGGGCTTGCCTCTATTAGTGTGAAGACATGGGTGATTAAAGGTGTGCGGTTCTACCGAACCACAAAGGAAGTTTCCAGGTGCCTTCTCTACCTCCACCTTTGATCATGCAACAGCGGTTAAAAATTGCCTTTAATTGGGTTCGAATTCAGTTCTTAATTCAGAGCCTATATGAGAACCTATAGAAATTCTTTAAAAAAAGAGCCGATGAGACGTGATTTTGATGTTTTCTTAGTACAATTAACATCCATTTTAGCTTTTTTGTGGTGGTTATATGGTTAGATTATCAAGTATTTTACAAAATAAGGGTTTAGAATCACTCAGTTTGGTTATTTGCCCTAACACTACTGCAGATACCCCCCTATGGCACCAGTATCTGGGTATATAGGCACCGGTATTTTGGGCCCCCAGCCTGCCAGTGCCTAAGTATGGTGGTGCTGAAATGTAGTTACAGAGGCACTGGTATTAAAAAAAATTGTGCTAAAATAGTATGTACAATACCGGTATACAGAAATACCGGTGCACCATATATAATTTCAGCATCGCTATTTTCGATGCCGATGCTGGTTGCTGAATCATTGTTTAGGCATATTGATAATGATCACCGGTTATTTACTAGCACCGGTTAGTTCCTAGATTACATTTACCAGCACTGGTATGTTAATGATTTTTCGGTTCTAATATTTGTAGCACCGGTGCTTTTATTTTGAAACTGGGGCTTGAATTTTTTTAATTTAGTGATTTCCTCTATTAATTTATCTCGGTCCACCCCAAATTAAACACCGGGGAAAATCATAGAAGAAACTTTGAAGGGCCAAGAACACAGAATGTAAAATTAAATTGATGCTAAGCAGGAAAATTTGAAAAAGTAATAATCTAAACAAGTGAAAAAAGGATTCTATCCATATCATAATGTTAGAAAAAAAAGTAAATATGTCTGAGATCTAATACACGTTGAAATAGACTAGGTCCGCCGAAGTCTTGAATTGGTTGGAAGACACATTCACCCAAGTTTCACATCATGTGTCCGTGACGTCTATTATCTCCTTGCCATTGTACGCTCCTCTTGCCGGTGGAAATATCTATTGTGTACAAAACAGCTTAAAGATTAATTGCATGAAAGTAATTATTAAATAAGAATAAGAAACGTTTAATTCCCAATATCTCAACCAACCATAGTTCTTCCATTAAATTTGTGCACAGTACGATTTGTCGAAAAAAATGATTTAAAATGTTGAAATGATGTAGTGTTTAAGCACCAAGGAAACATGGTGTGTATAACTATGTATTTAACATTAACTATGTTTTAATGTTAAACACTTAATGGTAAACACACCATGTTTACTTGGTGCTCATAGACAGCAAAATCTCCATATTTTAAATTTTGGAGTTCTGCAAATGCTACTGCACTATTCATAATGGAAGAAGCATTACTTAGTTAGAGGGCACTACATGAATAGAGAGCAACCAGTAAACCAGAGAAAAAACAGTACGATTCATCACAACCTAGGCATAAACATGAACTTCAAATCATGAAAACAAGGAAAAGTTTTGCATGCAGTGCCCTGTAACTAATGCTTCTTCCATTAAGTTTGTGCACAATACAATTTAAGTAATACTTCTTCCATTAACTTTGTGCACAATATGATTTACCCAAGAAATGATTTAAAATTTCGAAAATGATGTTGTGTTAAGCACCAAGGAAACATGACACGTATAACTATGTTATGACTATGTATTTAACACTAACTATGCTTTAATGTTAAACACTTAATGTTTAACACCCCATGTTTCCTTGGTGGTCATAGACTGCAACATCTCCACATTTTAAACATCAACTTGAAATCATCAAAACAAGCAAAAGAGGCCTGTAAACCTTAAACTAGTTCATCATAGAATCAAAACACTGTAGTTGTTCGAGGAAATTCAAACTATATCATAAACACTTCAACATCCCACACTTAACTATATCTCATTCATTTTAGAAAAAACCTTCACTATAAATCTCACACGTTCTATGACAAACACTACTACATCACACAATCAACTATATCACACTTCAACATAACATAATCAATAATATGTCATACATTTTATAATATGATATATATTTTATAACAAACACCTAGACATCACACAATTATGTATATCACACTTCAACAAAACACAATCAACAATATCTCACACATTTTAGGACAAACACCTAAACATCAAACCATACTCCACTAAATGTCAAACATTTTAGGACGAACACATCAACATCACACAATGAAAACAATAACAATATATCATACAATTTGGATTGAATAAAAAATTGAACAAAATTTCACACACCCCAAAAATCACCAAAAAGAGAAAAATCCCACACCCCTTGAATGAAAAAATGAACAAAATCACAAAAAGAACTGAATCCAACACAAATAGTACCCACATGGAGAGTATGTTGTGCTATGGGGAGGATGGAGAGGGGGTCATCATTGTCGGATATGGAGAGGTGGTGTTAGGCGGGGTTAGGCTGCGGCCGCGGATATGGAGAGGTGGTACTGGAGGAGGAATGAGAGGATGGAGAGGAGGTAGAGGTATGATATTGATAGGTCAATGATGAAGCATTAGATTAGGGTTTAAGATTTACTTTTTATAGGCAAAGTTTTAATGGTTGAGATTAAGTCAACATAAAGAAATCAATGGTTCAGATGAAACCAAGTTGGGCCCTTTTAAAATTATTTTTACCAGTGCCCTTACATCCAAAAAATGGTGCTAAGTATGTATAAAGCAGCTGCCTGATGTTGCCTTGGTATTTTTTTGGTAACCTGGGAGTTGGCTTATGAAATTTTGTCTAAGTCTGAAGCACCGGTTGCAAAACCGGTGCTTGTTTAGGGAAACTGGTGCCGTTATTACCATAACGTAGCTGCATGTCACTACTTAATCCCGATGCATGGTTATAATCAGTTTATAATATTGGTGCCTACAAAATTACAAACCGGTGCCAAAGCAAAATTGACAAAATTTTGAATTTCCCTCCCAGGAATGGAACAAAAGTTTTGGCTTTTCCAACCGTAAAACCCTTAGCACCGGTTCTTTAACACACCAAACTGGTGCTGGATTTCATTTCTACTATTTTTCAATATTGAATTTTTAAGTCCCTCTCTAGGGGGATAGTTTTTTTCTTTTTTTTATATGCAATTGGACTCAAAAATATTCAATACCACATTCAATGGAGCTCGTGTTTCAAAATTGTGTCCGATGGATACCCGAAAACCCTCTGATCAGAACTTTGTTAAAATAACACTGTTTCCCAAACTAAAATACATCTTCTTTTTTGTAGCTAAATAACCCCATATTGTGTAATCTTGGGTTAATATATGTTTTAAAATAGAATGTCAAGTTTTAATAGGATTTGGTAAAGTGCTAGTATATGTCCTAGAGTATCTTACTCTAGATACCTTAGAAGTTAGGAAGTCCAAACGAGGAGTTGCCATTTGGCTCCCTTAATGTAGGGATGCATCCAAGCATAATTGAATTTGGAGCCCCGAGTGAAGTTTTTGCCTTTTGCACTTAGGTCCCTCCAAGAATCTTGGAATTGGCGAAACACAAAATTGGAGATTCAGTAGTGCAATTTAGTATTGTATGATCATAACTACGTGATTATGACTTGATTGGGTAAAAGGAACATCCTCAAAATTGATCATAGAAAACAAGTGCAATATTTTTAGAAATTGCAGTGTTGCCCAAAATTAAGTTTCACCTTAAGCATTGATTTGGAGCACTTGGTTCTTGTTTTTCTATCCTAAATAAATGAATTCCAAATAATCAATTTTTTTATTGTAGAAATTTCAAAGCAGTAGTACATATCCTACACTAAATTGCAAAAAAAAAGTTTGGAAATATTAATGGAAAAAAATATTTTGTTAACACCATGAATTTAATTTAAAAGCATGATAAATCTCGAAGTAGTGGATAATAATTATATTCCGTCTGCAAAATAACATACAATTGTTACAAACCACCATAAATAAAATACTTTGTCAAAAAACCATAGTATTAGGACAATGAGGATCAAAATTCTTGAATAATATCTATCAAATGGCTCTTCATCCAACATCTGTGCATTTTCTGAGGTGGTCCCAAGATCGCTCTGCCCAATGCCCGGGCCTGGATATGTAGGGAAAGGTCCAACTGCTTTCATGACGTCCGGGAATTGGTATTGAAAAACCTTACCCATGTGATCGCACCAAGACCTTTGATATTGTGATTGCATCAGCACACTTTGTACACCAACCTCTAACGCCGCGAATCTAGATTCCTAAGAAGGACCTCACATTGTCCTGAGGAATTTTGAAGAAAGAGCATGCTGTAATCTTACCCATTGGATGCCCGTATATGTCGTGCGAATTGTGAGGAACACCTGATTTTGTGCACAGTTTGGAGATTAGGCTACAGAAACCGTAACACTTGTTCTCTCTGCACCATGTCTCAACTTGTTCACTATTTTCCTACTCACATTCCATTGCAGTTTTTTTAATGGCGTATAGATGCGTCAGCCTCATATTGACTGTGACGAGGTCAATTCTGAATGCTACGAAGTGGCACCATCCATTTATCTTGGGAGTGAGGAGCTTCTTTGGAATCTTTTTCCAACTTGGTTTCACAATAGACTCGACATCGGTTCCCTACCTAGTTACTGTCCTCAGGATCTCCCGTCTAGTGGGATCATTAAAATCCCAACCCTCATCGGTCTTAAAGTGGAATGCAAGAAATTCATCCTCTCTAAGGGGAACAGTTGGCAACCCGTACAAATTGTTTATGGATTCATTAGTCAATTTCACCATTTTCCCTTGACATAATGCCTTATCCCACCTCGCATCACACAACAAATTATCATAGAAATCACTCACTATGCTGAGGTTGAACATTGGACGTGTGTCATAAAATTTCTCCTACCCAAGTGCCCTGATATTTTCTTCAAAGGGGGAGGGGGAGCATTTTCGATTCCTCTCTTCGAAAAATGTCGCATTGTTCTATATGTTTGTTCAATTAACTTCGACTTCTCCAAAATGAACCTCTTCTCTTGTTGAATATTGATTTTCATCTTCAGAGAGGAAGGGGATGCATTGTGTGTCCTCTTGTAGGGAGTTTTTGGTGTCGTATCCTACAATGTCAAATGAAGCTTTTCAATAAACACCTTTCATGCAACCAACAAAACCTATAGAATACTTGTTTTCATGAACATCAACAGACCCTCAATGAGAGTCAATCTAATCCAATGTATACATATATGTAGTTAATACACATTAACGCTATGTATATGATTGAAACATCGAACAAAGTTGGAGAGCAAAGTGAACCAATTAACATCGAACAAAGCTGTTATTTATCCAAAACCACTGGGTTCATGATAAATAATCTTATAGAATGAAGAGCAATGTTTGAAAGAGAAATCACCTTAATCCTTCACAGAGCTTGGGAGTATGAACTGATGTAGAAGATAGGTTAGATTGATCTCCAAGAATATGAAATGGAAGAAGAATCCAGCGTTGTTCTGTATGTGTACTTGCAACTTAAACTAATTAGCACCGGTATGAATCCCATAAACCGGTGCCAGAGTAAAATAAGTAGCTACCTGAGGCTGCGTGGAATTAAATTTTCTGCCTTTTCTCCCAACCCAAGAGAAAACTAGTGAAAAAATTTTCAAGTACCCAACACCGGTTTCAAAACTAGTGCTGAAATGTAGAAAAATTGGTGCCTAAAAAAGGAAAAGCAGCTGCTTATAACTAGCTGCCTTGAATGATTTTTTGAAATTATTTTCCCAACCTGAGAGCTAATTTATGAAAGTATGTCTAAGTACACATCACCGGTCTAAATTCCGGTGTTGTGTAAACAAAAACAGATGCCTTACATACAACAGAGCACATACTCTATTCTTCAATCCCCAAAAATACCTTCGAACATGACTATTTTCAACACCGGTTTATTGTTTTGGCAAAATCGGAGCTGAAGCCACAAAATAATTTCCCATATGGGTCCCATTTTTCAGGCACCAGTTTTATGGATTCCGGTGACATAAGTTAACATAGGCACCGACATACTGATTCGTATCGGTGCTATTAGTTTCCCTATTTTTTTAGCCCAAAATACACTTTTTCCTGGCAGTTGCCATGTTCCACCACTGGTTCTATGCACACCATTGTCAAAACCATTGCTAGTTCTTATATATGGCACTAGTTACAAAAATTAGGTGCTGATAATAAATAACAACACCGATTTTGTACAATTCGTCTCCATACTAGTACCATACATAAACTTAGCACCTATTTTGGTGGCCTCCAAGAAACGTACCGCTACCTAAATAATTTTTTTCTAGTAGTGTAAGTTTCCTTGTTTGTAAGAATTTGGTGTCTGGCGTGTTTTACCTTAATGATTCGGTCGATTCGTATGTGATTTGTGAGCTTATTTGGAGATTATCATAAAGAAGGCCATTCTGAAGGATGATAGAAGATTGAAGAAGGCCATTCACAAGAATGGTAGAAGAAGGAAGGCTACTTACAAAGTGGTAGAAGATAGATTGAAGAAGGAAGGAAATGTAGCGGAGGAAGAGTGATTTGGGTTTTTGGAGCCTAGTTCTTGGAATTATCTGAGATGAATTGGTGTTCGTGGATAGCATCATTGGATTCATCTTTGTGAGTACTATAAAAATGATTATAAAAACTCATAGAAAAATCAATTAATGGTTCACTCGTAGTGCAAAATTGTTTCACTACTACAAACTAAGGCTAATATAACACTTTCATTGCAGCACTTATTGAAAATGTTACAATAGCTTATAAATTGTTATTTAAACCTTTGAAAAGTGTTACATAAATATTGAAAAGTGTTATCTAAAATTTAAAAAGGTGTTACTGGATCTAATGCAACATCACCTAAGATAATACTTGTAAAAGTGTTACTTTAGGTGCTAATAATTATAAGTTGAACCTATTGCAACACTTTTACAGTATTATCTTAGGTGATGTTGCATTAGATCTAACGCAACACTTTCTAAAATTTAGGCAACACTTTTCAATATTTATGTAACACTTTTCAAAGGTTTAAGTAACACTTTATAAGTTATTGTAACATTTTAAATAAGTGTTGCAAAGAAATTGTTACAATGGCTCTAATTTGTAGTAGTGTTTCGACCAAGTGATCGATCTTCAGCAGGGGGTAGCAGTCCTTTGGGAAATGTGTGTTGAGATCTGTATAATTGAGGCACATTCTCCACCCGACGTCCATTTTCTCCACCATGATGGTGTACCTAGCCATGTTATGTATATGACCTCTTGGAGTATCCCTGAATGTACTAGGGTGTGAACCTCATTATCAATTGTTGCTAGTCTATCGTGGGCGAGGCTCCTTTACTCTTTTTTTAGATGGGTTTGACCGATAGGTCTATGTTTAGGAAATGTGTTGCAATGAACGAGCTAGATCCTCCCTATCTTGGACTGGCTAAGTGAAGGAGTTCTTGTACTTTTTTTAGCATGGTAATCATAATAATTTTGATTAGCTCGGGTAGCCTTTTCCATATTTTCACTTCTTTAGCATCATTGTCTTCGTCTAAGTGTACTAGCTCTGTATCTTCCCCTAAATTAGCCCTTCGATTGACATCTTTTGTAGATTGCCCATGGTTGATTGAGTGCATCATTGGTTGAGATTATCATCGATTGAGGTTTTCAAGGCGTTATAGACTTCATTGCAATGGCCATGCACTACCTTGGAACCTCTTAGTTGCCTTTACTGCCGCACTGCGTGTTGGTATTAGGAATTTCATAACAAAGTGGTTGAGAGACTGCATAGCCTTGGCGGCATTAATCCATGGTCTTCCTATGATCATATTGAAAGGGTTTGGTTCATCCATTGCAATAGACTGTGTATTCTTTATTTTATTGGCCGATGGTAATTGGGAGTTGTATGTTTTTTCAGGTCAATTTCTAACTTCCTTGAGAAGCCGACTATTAATGATAGCACTTTTTTCAAATCTATCTTCATAATCTCAAGCTTGTTGAATCAGTCAGTGAATAATACTTCCACCATGCTTCCGTTGTCTGCGAAGATCCGGTGCACTTTGGAGTTCCCTATATTTGTTGTTATGACTAGAGGATCGTTACGTGGTGATGTGTTTAGGAATGCGTCTTGTTCGTTGAACATGATTGTTTCATCCAAATTCATTCTCTCATATGTGGGATCGTATGATGGCTAGTAACTTTCCCTTGATTTCCAAGCATTGTTGGAGGTGAGCTTGATAGACCCGTGGACTGAAAATATCACTTTGTATGGGGTTGTTGTCTTCCACATCTCCTCCTTGTTCAAATTCTACTACCATCTTCTGTTTTGTCTTCACTCGAGTCCGGGCTGCACTCAAGTTCTTTTCTATGCTATAATATCCTGACCCGACCAGCAAATATTCTTCTTTATTATAATGGATAAGTCATCTTTGGCAAAGAAACTCTTCTATTTTCCTATGGAGATCACTGCAATTGTCTTTATCGTGGTTATGTTCTTTGTGGAACTCGGAGTAATAGTCCTTAGATATCTTGTCTTCCAGAGCTCTCATCGATGTTGGGTCTCTCAATAGCTCCTTATGATTCTGCCAAATTTCCCTTTTTAACTTATTCAAGGGTGTTTTTGGGAACGGTGAGCTGCTAATCACCAGTTCTCTTCCTTTTGACAACATGGTGCTTTTTTACTTTCTTGGTCACTTCCTTTCCTTGAGTGCATTCTATGGATCTTTTCTCACCTCACTTGTTTTTTAGCTTCTTTTTATTCACCTCTTTCATGTGAATGAACTTCTCCATTGCTTTCTAAAGATATCTTAGGTTGTCAAACATGTCCGCCATAAGTTTTTTTTATTATAGAATCCTATGATATCATTTCTTTCATGAATGCCCCTAGTGACATTTTGTATGCGAGATCTTTGATCACCGGGCCTTTTGAAATGGAGTGATCATTATATTTTGTGATGTTTTCACCCTTTTTGTGTATTATTGATCAATTCTGTAAATGTTTTTGTGAACTTTTATTTCAGATAGAATATGCCCATGAATTGGATTGCGAGTTAGGCCCATGTTCAGAAGTTTTGTTTGGGAAGGGTGTCACACCAAACTATTGCGGTCGCCACCAGGAAGATGGGAAAGACTTTGCATACTAGTTTGATGGTGCATCGCAAAACTTCATGATGGACCCATAAGAATGCAGGAGCTCCTTTGAATTTGTCACCCCATCGTATGCGTCGAACTAGATGGTCAACTTGAAGTCTTTTGGCATTGCCAAATTTCGCAGTTCTTCTACCGGGGGGAGTGTTCTACCTCATCCATCGTAGATTCTGGCTTCACCTCTGATTTTTGAGGTGTTCTTTCAACGGTTACTTTTTTGCTCTCTGCTCTCTAAACTTTTCCATGTTGGTGTTGACAAACTCCAAGTAAAGGTGCTTCATATTTGCTTTGAAAAAAGCTACGAAGGCCAACGTTTCCTTATTTGCACAATGGGATATTGCTTCTGCATTATCCCTAGATTCTCAAACTTCTTTATCTCAGACAAATCGTAACCCTCCATCTGATGGGTTTGTTACTGTCGAAGTTGGCTCTACCATGTTCTCGGTTAGATTGTCTTCCTTCTCATTAACACCATAACTTATAGAGAACAACAAAGAATAAAAAATTTCCATAGACGGCGCCACTGATGTGGTGAGTTCCCTTAAGAGATGGTGGCCATTCCTACCAGCGATAGGTTAATGGTGCTTTCCTCCTGCAAGAATATCCCAAATTGGACCCAAGATAAATACTCTGATGCTTAAGTTAGTACTCGGTGATTAATAGTTATCCCTTAGGTTGCTAGATCTTAGTTACCTAGTTTCTTTAGTATTTCATCTTATTCATAGGTTTTCTCCCCTACATTGTTGGGTTATTTCCCATCATACATAGCGTGTTGTTCGTGGCTATCATAGCATATCGTGGGCAACATTTTCTCGACTGTGGACTGAGCGAAAGCTATTTTGGTGATTATGGCCATATATTTCTCTATGCGGATATTGTGCATCATGCACAACTGCATGGACATTAATGTTCTCAGTCGCTCATATATGAACACTTTGTTGACCCCCTGCGTGCACTGGAATTATTGTTTGGGCCGCATGTTTACCACCAAATATGAGTTTCCACCTTTTATTCTCAAAGAATTTATGGTCATATATTTTAGACGCACTTCCTCGCTCCTAAAGGTAAATTTACTATCCGACTTTATGTATTTGGAAATAAGAGACCTATATGGGAGCTTGATAGCCTTCATCTTTGAATGCACAATAGATATACCAATATGTGTTGCAAAATGGTATAGTTAGGATTAATCTTCACCTTATTTATGAAATAGTAAAGCAACATAATAGTGGTAACTATGGGCTTGTTGATGTGACCTCCCACCAACACTAAACTCCTTGCTACCATCTCATATACAATCACCCGCTATTTTCAAATAGTTAGAGACTTTGGACTATCCGGACATATAGTTCGGGAAATGGTTCATGCATGTTTGTTGCCAGGAGCAACAAGATCTAGTTGGTAAGGATTAACTTTTGATTTATACAGAATGGTAAAGGGGGAGAGTTTATAGCTCTTGGCTTCAAACCTATTATAGTACAACTTGGATAGTTGATTAGGATTCAAAAAAGGAGAATCAACATGTACGAACCTGTTTGAACGATGATATATGTTCAAAGGACCATCTGCAACCGCCAGATTACAGTCCTTAAGGCAATTGTACGAGCAACCCAGTAAATCATTGATCTTCCATGGATCAATGTCAAACTGTCTGCCATTGATGATAGTAGAGAATGAACCTTCCTCTAGATCCACCATGTTGGCATAAAAGTGACACTTTTTTGAAGTGACCTGCATGTTTAATAGTGAGAATTTCGGAACAATACTGGAGTTCAAGTAATTCACCAATACTAACCAACCCTAGCGTCCTGCTATGATTTAGTTCATGTGCATGCGAATCTAGCAACGGGACATTTTAAAACACAACATTGTACCTTTGAGAGGTAGCAAGAGATACAAACTTCGTAGCGTCAAAAGTTGGCGCCGAATTTTTCCTCTGTGCATTTTTCTTTGTTCACCGAGTAGTTCCATCACGGGAAACTGAGGTGGATGCCATGCTTATAGTACTGAAATTGATTTTTTTGCCCAAAATCAATTCTGGGATTGAAAGGTTCGTCGGCAACGTATTTCTATATAATACACTTTAGATTTTAAACTATAACATATATCGAAATGATTTTATTTAATAATTTTGGGGGTTTTTAATTTGTCTAGTGACTTTCCTAAAATGGGTAACTAATATATAAACACATGGGTTGCAATTTAGGAACATTAGTGTGGAAAGTACATCTCATCCGTGGACTAAGATCTAAATCATAACTAACTTCAAAATCATTTGTATTTTTCTATTAGTTAGATGAACTGATCACATTTACTACAGATGGTGACTCACTATCATGCCAAACTTGATGCTGACTCCATCGACAACTACATATTTTTCATATTACGACCACGTAATGTAACATTACCGCAATTCCTAATGGGACTTTTCAATCCCATCATCAATCACAAAAAAAAATTAAAATTGGTTTACATCTTAAAAAATTCTTGGTATGTAACAAAATTCTTTTTTTAAAGAGCATAGAGGTAGAGGTACAATGTGACATTGTGACATCTTTCTCGTTTTCGTCCTCTTCATCGCAGCTGGACGAACAGACGTGTTTGAAATCTGGCCCTTCTTCATATTCCATTTTCTCTATCTCAATCCCTTTCTCCTGATGGTAAGCTTCTTGATCGACCCTTAATCCCTCCACCTTCATCTTTAGGGCTTCCATTTAGCTATTAAATCCTGCAAACAATAATGAACAATGTATGAATTAATACCTATCAATGACCTGTTGCCAAATTTCTAGCCCTCTTTGCATCTCCAACCAACTTGAAATTGTTTGTATCATTGTCCACTTCGAGTAGATTCATGTCAAGCTACTTCGATCATCCTAGTGACCAAAAACCCATAGGGGAATTCAATCTTCGCAATTCCTGTGACTTTGTTCATGTAAGATAGTATTGTGAACTCGAGACTGAACTGTTTATTTTCTATGTTGTAATAGACGATCATAATACTTCCAATTGTGGCTTGAAAACATTCTCCCTCCCCTGATGGAAGGATATTTATGGACACCCACTCAAAAATCGATGGTTGATTCACGCTTAAAACCCTTAAGTCATATTTACTAGTTTACCAGCTTTGTCGCTGTATAACCTAAAATAGTTGCACCTCATTTCCACAGGTCACACTGGTTGGGAGTTCATCTTAGCTGGCCAAGATTGTTGGTGGAAAATCTCATAAGGTCTATCACAGGCAGTGGGGCGTAAAAACCTAGGGTCAATCAATGACATCCTAACATAACATTTATTGTGAATTTACTGACTGTCATGGTAACTAAATTTACCTTGGTTACCTTATCATTGTCATGATGTTTTTCCAAATTTTCATAACATTGTATTACTTCATCGAGGTGTGTGAGACTATCCATCATAATTAGGTTATGCAAATAACGGGGACAAAAATAACCCAATATGTATCAACACCTTGGTTCTAGTGTATTTCTTATGTACCTATTGAACATAACTTTTCTCTTCTGCCTGGTTGAAAAATTCATGACTCACCATGGGCTCCAATGAAAATTGGAGCGTTGATGTGCCAGGATTTGGTTTCGAAACTTGGAAGGAAGGAACATGTTATACTTACAGGTTCAGAATTCGGCTATGTTACCATGAGACGGTATGAAATCAATCGCAATATATTCCGAAGTCAGAACATAAGACCAAAATTACAACAAGGTTCTTTCACATTATCAGTTTCTATCCCGACACTGGAACTGATTTCATAATTATGACTAGCAGAGCTTTTAATTGTGCCGTAACAAGTTCCGAAGATTGGAAAGTTCATCCAGTGGAACATTAAATGTGGTTGAACTGCCTTTCTTCATACATTAACTTAATTTATTACAACCATTGATGCCCTTCACCCGCAAAAACATTAAAAATGCAATACTCCTTCTTCTCCAAAACCCTTTTATGGTTGCTTCACCCACCCCTACAAATTCATTATTGGGATTCATCAGCAAGACAAAATGGTGACAAACATTCTAGGAATCAAGATCCATACATGAAAGGTTTCAGATCCCATTCACTCCACAAGGTAGATGAGGTCCTGAAATCATTCGTGTGTATTCATTGAGTACTCAACAATCCTTTCTTATCCTGAGGGTATGTCATGTTCAACAATCATTTCCGTCAAGAAGAACAAACTACCACATATTATGGGCTATAACCTACCCACGTGAAAAGGTTCATTAGGGTAGGCTTCATTGTTAACCACCGGTGAATGTGGAGTCTTTACATGATCTCAAGTTTTATCTTAAACATTTTTTCCTCGATTTAACGTTAAGGTCTTCTTTCGTTCTTTACATTTGAAAAAATAATAATATTTCGATCCCTAAGTTCTTTATTTTTGTTAACATGTTCTCATTATATTAATGATTGTTTTAAAAAATGTAAATTGCTTTTGAGAAGGTTTGGGGTTGTCGAAGTCGAGCAAGTTGGGAATAACTGGTGGACAAAATACTAGTTTGCATTTGGTACCATGGGAGACTCGCAAAAATCTAAGGGTGGAATGCGAGGCATGCTTCTAATTTTCCCTTATTATCTGTTAATCTCTATCACAATATTTAAATGATTTCATGACGTTTACATTATATTGCTCCTAAACAATAGGACACCGGTGTTGACCACCGGTCTTCCCAAAAATTCACTAAATGAAAGACATATGGAAGTTGGGTAAAAACTTATATTCGTCGGAGATGGCAGACCTTGTCTCTTCATTCTCAATCAATGCATTAGAAATACAAGACATCGACATCTTTAGTACATATAAGTAATTTTATACCATTTCAATTATAGGACTTGATTTCTAATGCTTTCCCCTCATGTATATATTAGCATTTTGGTTAGAAATAGCACTTCAATATTTAGTTAGAAGATGTAATAGTTCTTAAACCTATTCCGGTGTACTGATTGAATGCATTTGATTAAGAAAATTTGTGCAAACCATATCTTTCAAGATATATTCTGAGATCGGAAGAAGCTTCTACAATATCAAGGTGCGAGAAATAAAAACACAAAAATATCAAGATGCAACAAACTTTAGTATCATTTCTGATGTTGAAATTGATATATGCTTGTTGCCACAGTCAAAGCCGAAACCCGGTATCACCACTAGGACTTCTGAGGGAGTTCCCGACATCAGAACAAAAACCACACAGTACAATCATTATTATGGAATACTGACAAAAACACTGATTTGGACGACAATCTGATTACATTTTTGAGTTTAGAGCAGTAAACAAGGGTTAACGTGTGGAATTGGCAGAATGACGGCGGTTAGGAAACCATTGCTGAACGATGCTGGCGCTCAACAACTGTGCTAGGGATGGCGGTTTGCAACCACCGTCCATTGTGCAACTTGACCGTCATTGATTCCTTCATTATGCACTAATATTTATTGCAACGAAATTTCAATAATTTTATTTTTTTAAAAATAAATATCAAAATATAAATAATTATAATCAAACCTTAAAACTTATAAAATTGAAATTTGTTATGATTGGTCTAACTATTAGCGGTATAACAAGTTAGTCTAACAAGGTACATTCTCAATAATATATCATAGATAATAGTCTCGCATATAAATTCATTGACTTTAGTGATTGAGATTGACTCAAGTCCCCTAGAAATTACAGAATGGAATACGTCTCCCACTTTTCTTGAACCAATTGTCACTGAATGCTTTTCAGTCCTTGAAATATGACATTCGTTTCTTAAAACAAAGTTACATTAGAAATTTATTTATTGGTCAGAAGGAACAATAAAATTTATTTTAACCAAAGATTCAGTTTATAACACTGGTAAATTGTTGTTACAATGCCTTGTCAATAACAGGGTAGATTATGGACAATGAAATTACACGGGCAAAGCGATAACTATCTTCACACCTAAGGCCAGGGTAGTGGTAAAGACCACTTGCGGTCTCTTATCAATTAAATATATTGTTTTTATTTTTCTCTCTTCCACCTCAGTTTAAGAGTCCACTTAAGTAACAATCCTTTTTTTTTCTTCACAATGGTAAGAGACCACTATGTACTATTCATGAAACTCACTTGATTTTCTATATCATACTCATTAATTTGACCATTAAATATTATTTTAAGTAAATGTATCCACCCAAAATAAGTTGAATGTGAAATTTAATATAATTATTAAAATTAAATTAAAAAATAAATAATAAGAGAATTCCATGTTTTTAAAATTATATAAAAACCATTAAAATTGCAAAAACCAATTATAACAACTATAAAAATTACAGAAAATACTAAATAAAATATTGATCTAGTCCGACCAATTATTACAATTTGAAAATCAAAATTATATTAAAATTGAAATTCTTGAAAATTTTAAAAATTTGGAAAAAATAACGGTAGGGACACGTGTCACCACCGGAATGGGACACGTGTCCCATTCAACAAAATTTTCAACCCCCACATCAGAAATAGCCATTGAGGACATGTGGCCCAATCCCTGAGTGACACGTGTCTGCAACAGGAAAATTTTTAAAAATATTGCGGCTGAGTGGGACACGTGGCCCACGCAGGGGGCGACATGTGTCTCAGGCGGACCAAAAAAAGGGCTGCTTTTCAGCGGCCATGGTGCATGTGCGTTTGTCAGCCATTTGGCCCATCACCGGTCTCTTGCTTGGTCTCTTAGCAAGAGACTTTTAAGTGGACCCTTGTTAGGAGACCACTCTAGACACTGTAAAGTCAAGAGATTTGCAAGTAAATATTTTATTGGCAATTTTGTGTGAATTAATTTTGAACAGAAATTCTGACCATGTTGGAACATGCTGGTGCAGAATATTTACGCCAAGGTTTTATGGAAATCAAAGTCAGAATATGCAGTAGTTTGGAATAAATGGAATTCGTATATCTGACTATATATATCAGGCGTGTGAAGCATAATTGGTTTATGGAAAATCCCTACTTATATGGAGAAGATTTATTTGAATATATGGGGTAGAATAATATAAGGTAAATCCCTTTATTTATGGGATTTGGATATGCTTCAAGAAGCAGATTTGGAATAGGAATATTGTGGAGATAATCAAGGAGTATTCCAATCTGTTCGTGGATATAAATTGGGAAAAAACACAGCTGCATACTCACGGATTTAACAGAGCAAAAATCTGCACACAGACTTTTTAGACTTTCGAGAAATTGGAAAGAGTCAAAACACTGTGTTCCAACACACTTGACCTGCCGCACAAAGTTCAGAATCAGAAACCTTAATTCCTCGGGAGGAGGAGATCCAGCGTCGATGGAGTTTGAGGTCAGAGGGAGTCTGATCAAGGCGGATCGGTAGCTAGGGGAGCTAGTAGAGTCCACACGCTATAGTTAGTAAAGATAAGAATTTTGTAAACTGTACTCTGTACTGTATCTTTCTAATTAGTGGATTCATTCTGAATTGGTGGGAGGTCGTCGCCGTACCTCTCAAAGTTAATATTTATAAGCCCTAAATGCTTACTATCTACAACTAAGTAGATAGCAGTAAGTCGGGGTCGTCCACGAAGAAGAGGGATCTTCCTAAGCTTTAGGCACAAAAGGTTGATATTAGGCTAGGAGTAGACATATATACATACATATAAAAGCATGTAAATGGGGGAGGGGTTTGGTTGGTTGTGGTTTTCCTAAGTTACGAAAGTAGAAAGACAAGATAACTAGCAAAGTCACGTGACTATGCTAATCATCAAACAAAACTAAGAAAAAGGGGTTTAAAACTATAAAGATAAAAAAAACCTTGGGGGCAAGGGATATCCACTTCCAAACCTAATGTAGATCATTGAACCATTCACTCATTCTATCACATTCATTACATGACTTAACATTAACATACCCATCTAGCAAGAATCACAACACGTTATGCACAAGAAGTTCTAAGTTCATGCTCATAGATTTTAATGCAAAGGAGCTGCGGAATTCGTCACGTTCCTAACACCTAACCAATTCAATCATACAAACACTTCCTATTCTCAAACAACTCATGGCATAAATGAAGTGAAACACACCATCAAGAATACACAAATGCTAAATAACAAATGCTTCAAGGATGAGTAAAACCATCTATTCACTACTTCAACTACTTGTTGTGAAGATAAATCTTCTATCCTTCTTAGGTAGTAGTTTGCAAGAGTGAATTCGACATCTCTTGTCAAACCTTACCAATGACTCTCTTATTGCTAAGAGTATCCCATTGATGGCATTTAGCACGAAGAATCAACAAGCTTAACAACACTTATGAACACTACACCGTGCCTAAGCATTTAACCAATTCATGCATTTACACAAGATTAGTCAAGAACGATCGACGCTCATAGACCTCTCTCGTTTGCTACCTAAAACAAACATGACGAAGAGTTCGACATCATCACATTCATCTAGCAATCATCAATCCACCAACACAATCAAAAGCTCTAAATCATACTCATAGATTCCTAACAAGAAAAAGGGAGAAATTAACCCAAATCCCCCAAACCCTAGCAAGCAATTCATACAAGTATTTCATATGCTCAAGCTTTCAACAACATTAATGATATCAACAAACACATTCAATACCCATAAATGCATAATAGCAAAAGCACCAAATAGATAGATAAAAATGGTTCTTACTACATAGAAATGGAAGCTTCAATCCTTTGCTCCCAAGTACAAAACTAAGCTAGATAATCAAAACCCATAACATAGAACAAAAATCTATAAATGAAGAAGAAGAAATGGAAGAAAATGGTGAAAAACTAGGGTTTTGGAGCCCCCAGGTCGGGCTTAGAGCTTTAGGGAAGAAGGGGTGAAGAGGTATTTATAGTGGAAGAAAAAGGGGAGAAAAAACGCTGCTGCAGGGCTGAATTCGCGCTGACGTCGCGACTCGCGACCAACCATCGCGACTCGCGACCAAATCAGTAAAATCCAGCCCTGTTTTGTTTTGCTTCCTCCGGGTGAACCGTTGATCCGTTTTGGGAGTTCTTGTAGTCGATTTCATAGTGCTCGAGAAGAGGAATCCAATGGTACCACTCTTGAAGGCTGATTCATCTCGGAAAATTATGAAAACCCTGGACCATCCTTCACCCGTTGCTTTGCTCTCCTTTCTTCACTTTATCTTCTACCACTTTGTGAGTGGCCTTCAATCTTCTACCATCCTTTCGAATGGCCTTCACTAAACCACTTATAAATGCTCATGAGCAATCCACAAATTAAGCTCACAAAAAGGAATCTAGATGCTCATGAGGACCAAAAATCCCTTAGACTCAACATAGGTTACAAAAATGAAGGATTTAGATATAAAAACCGAAAATGGTCATCTAAACCCCTTATTATGTAAACCTACATAAATCTAGCAATCTTACACCAAAAATATAACAAAAGTGATCCTAAATACTACTAAATAATGCATATAAAATGGACACATCAACTGGACCAGGCCCGTAAATGTAGGTGGATTACACCGAACTGTATTACCAAGTCGTTTGTCTTTTACGTGTTACGTTATTATGCACTTGGTTAAATTAGTCATGTTGGAACACACTAGTAAGGTCTAGAAAATTGGTAAAACTAAATTTCAATTGGTGTCAGAGCTGAGTCACTTATCATTCCCTTGGTTGTTTCAAGGAAAGTGAGATCCAGTTTTACCATGACGACAAGAGAAGGAGCTTCAGTCTCTCGACCACCACTACTAGAAGGCAACAACTACAACTATTGGAAGGCACGCATGAGGGTCTTCATCAATTCGCTGGATGAACTGGCATGGTTTTATGTTGATAATGAATGGAATCATCCTACAAAAGATGCTGATGCAAGTTCTAAGGCTGTAGAAGGGGAGTCAAGTCAAAAACCCAAACACAAGGCTAAATGGACTCCAGATGACCTTAAAGAATCTCTGGCGAATTCGAAGGCACTAAATGCGATCTTCACTGCTGTTGATGAAAATCAGTTCAAGCTTATATCTACGTGTCACCAAGCAAAGAAAGCATGGGATATTCTACAGACTGATCACGAAGGAACCAGTCGAGTGCGTGAATCCAAACTACAGATGCTGGCTACCAAGTTCGAAGAACTCAAAATGGAAGAGGATGACACCATTACTACATTCAATGGAAAACTCACAGATATCTCCAACATAGCTTATCAACTTGGAAAGGTGTACAAAGAAACTAAGCTGGTGAAAAAGACCTTGCATTCTCTTCCCAAACGGTTTGCAATGAAAGTAGCAGCAATAGAGGAAGCAAGAGACGTAGCCACCATGAGCCTAGATGAACTAATGGGTTTGTTACAAACTTATGAAATGACATTCCAGCAACCTACAAAAAGAGTCTCCAAGGATTTGGCGTTCAAAGTTTCTCCAGCTAAGGAAAGTAACGAGTCTGACAGCGATGTTGAGATTGAAAAACTGGCACTTTACAAAGAATTTCTCAAGAATGCTAAAGAAGGTGGTCAACAAGAAATCTCAGGAAAGGTTTGGCGAAAACAGACAAAAACAAAAAGATTCGAGCAATAATCGTGGAATGAGATTTGAACAAGGGAATATGCAGTTCGGGAGAAATCAGAGCAACGAACCAAAACAGGCTGGACGAATTCAATGCAGAGAATGTGAAGGATATGGTCATATTCAGGCTGAATGTGCTAACACTCGCAAGAAACAAGGAAGATCATATGTCATCTCTTGGAGTGAAGATGAAGATGATGAAAAAGACGAAGAGGAACTTACCAGTAATTATGTAGCTTTTGGAGAAAAGGTCCATGATACATCAGAGGATCAGTGTTCCAACACACTGAACAAAGGTAAAGCTGTATGTTCCAACATAGATCTGGACGATGCACACAGCAATGAAGATGATGATCTGTCTGTAAGTGATGAAGAAATCTATAGCACATATGAACAAATATATGCCATGTGGGTTCAAGTAGCTGACACGAACAAAGAGCTGAATGAGGAAAAAAGAAAGCTAATTGAAAGTGAAAAATAATTATGATCCACGGTTGCAGAACTTGGAAAACATAATGAAGAACTAAACAAGAAACTGATAGCAGCAGTCAAGAGGGGGGCCGAGATGTCTGAAGAAACTATCTTTAAATTGAATTCCGGAAAGGCAAAGCTTGATGATATTCTGGATATGGGAAGAAACTTTGGTGATAGACACGGGATTGGATACGGGAAAGAACCCAAGACTGAATTGCATGAAAAACCAGTAACTCTCAAAGCTAGGATCCGAGAAGTAAAACGGAAGTATGGGATGCCGTATCAAAGAAAGCCACTCATCTACAGATACTGTACGTACCAAGGACATACTGAACAACAGTACAGAAGACTGATTAGAGATCAAATGACAGGAAGACAACTTCTGCTGTGTTCAACACAGGCGATACTCATACGGGAAAAATGATCAGAAAGATATGGGTTGTTAAAAAATCCAGTACGTGTCTGGTGGCACACACTTCTCTAACAGCCTATTCCAGTGATTCGTGGTACTTTGATAGAGGTTGTTCTCGCCACATGATTAGCACTCCAAAATACCTCACGAACATTACTCCATATGATGGCGGATATGTAACCTTTGGTGATGGAAAGAGAAGCAGAGTAATTGGCAATGGCGAATTGAAAATTGAAGGCTTTCCAGTATTCACAAGTGTATTATTTGTTGAAGATCTAAAGGCAAACTTGCTAAGTATAAGCCAGCTGTGTGATGACAATATGGTAGTGGAATTTCAGAAGGACAAGTGTATAGTAAAGCATGGAGAAAACAAGGTTCTTTCTGGAATAAGATCATCAGACAATTGTTATTTGCTGGAACAAGGAGTTCGATGCATGCTTTCAAAACAGGATGAAGGAATTCTTTGGCACAGGAAGCTCGGCCACATCAACTATAAAACACTGGTGAAAATTGAAAATGTGAAAGCTATACGAGAAATGCCTACCTTAACCAGCAAGGATGGAATTGTGTGCGAACCATGTCAACAAGGTAAACAAATTCGTTCTCCTCACTCTTCAGTACAGTATATTACTACATCTAGAAATCTGGAACTATTGCATGTGGATTTGATGGATCTGGTTAATATACCTAGTATAGGTGGAAAGAAATATATATTTGTATGTGTTGATGACTTCTTTAGATTCACATGGGTAGCCTTCTTGAAAGAGAAATCCGATACAATAGAAGTTTTTAGAAATCTTGTAGTGAAATTACAAACTGAAAAGGGGAGCCCAGTAGGAAAGATAATTCGAATCCGAAGTGATCATGGTAGAGAATTTGAAAATGAACAGTTCAGTTCCTTCTGCAATCAGCTTGGAATCCAACATGAGTTCTCGGCTCATATCACTCCTCAACATAATGGTATCGTAGAACGAAAGAATAGAACTCTCCAAGAGATGGCTCGAGTTATGTTGGCAGAGAAAGATATTCACAAGAAATGGTGGGTAGAAGCAATCAATACAGCATGTTATACAATCAATCGAGTGTATCTTCGACCATTCACCAGCAAGACAGCCTACGAGATTTGGAAGGGCAGAAAACTAAATGTTTCATATTTTCATGTGTTCGGGAGTACATGTTACATTCTCAAAGATAGAGAACAGTTGGCAAAGTTTGATAATCGAAGTGATACAGGAATTTTTCTAGGGTACTCTATCAATAGCCATGCTTACAGAGTTTTTAATCATCGAACCAACAATCTCATGGAATCCATAAATGTTATTGTGGATGATTAAGAAAAGGAACAACAACCAGAAGGTGTAGAGGAAGAACCTAGAAACACTCATGTTCCAACACAATCTCAAAACTCGGACAAGGAAAATCATCAGTTGACTCTGACTTTCACCAACGTGCTACAACAACTGAGCCATAGAATCCTAATCCTGCCGAAGCTGACCATGTTGGAACACAGTCCCCCGCTACTGACACCCATGTTCCAACACATGACCAACCAGGCTCCACCATGAGAAGCACTCGATTAGTGCCTCGAGTTGATTACCGATGACTGGCTGGACTACACTGCTTTGTTTCTCTAATTGGACCCAAGAACTATAAAGAAGCCTTACTTGATGAATATTGGATTGCTGCAATGCAAGATGAACTTGGTCAGTTTACAAGGAATGATGTCTGGTATCTTACTTCTCGCCCCAAAGACATTAATGTCATTGGTACGAAGTAGATCTTCAAGAATAAATCAGATGCAGACAGCTTAGTCACCCGAAACAAAGCTAGACTTGTTGCTCAAGGTTATACACAAGTAGAAGGTGTTGATTTTGATGAAACCTTTGCGCCAGTTGCCAGGTTAGAGTCTTTTCGAATTCTACTAGCTATTGCCTGCTCTTTGAACTTTACTTTGTATCCAATGGATGTCAAGAGTGCTTTTTTAAATGGAGTGGTGAATGAAGAAGTATACGTGGAACAACCTAAAGGCTTCGAATATCCTCATTATCCACATCATGTATATCGTCTCAAAAAGACTTTATACGGACTAAAGCAAGCACCCAGGGCATGGTATGAACGACTTACTACCTTTCTTCTTCAGAAAGGTTATCGTCGAGGGGGAGTAGATCCCACTTTTTTTGTGCTTGACAAGGCTTCAATTTTTCTGATTGCTCAAATCTATGTTGATGAAATAGTTTTTGATTCTACTTCACCATCTATGGTACAGGATTTTGTCACCGTTATGCAATCTAAATTCGAAATGAGCATGGTAGGAGAGCTCACTTACTTTCTGGGATTGTAAGTCAAGCAAGTAAAGAATGGCTTATTCATAATCAAAGTAAGTATGCCTTGAATTTAGTTAAGAAGTTCGGTCTGAGTAGTGCTCGAGCAGTTCGAACTCCGATGGGTGTTTCTGATAAATTGGTGAAGGATGAAAAAGGATTTGCAGTCGATCAGAAATTATACAGAGGCATGATTGTGAGTTTATTGTATTTAACCGCAAGCAGACCAGATATATGTTTCAGTGTTGGAATATGTTCGAGGTTTCAAGCTGATCCTAAGGAATCTCATCTCACTGCAGTTAAAAGAGTTATTCGATATGTAAGTGGGACTTCTGAGTATGGTGTTTGGTATTCTAAGAGTCAATTGGTTGGGTATAGTGATTCTGATTGGGCTGGTAATGCTGATGATCGAAAAAGTACCACAGGTGGCTGTTTCTTTATTGGAACAAATTTGGTATCTTGGTATAGCAAAAAATAGAATTCGATCTCTCTATCTACTGCAGAAGCGGAGTATCTTGCAGCAGGGAGTTGTTGTGCACAACTGTTATGGATGAAACAAATGTTGAAAGATTATGGAATTCATCAAGGCCCTTTGAAGATTTTATGTGACAACACAAGTGCTATTGATATTTCAAAGAATCCAGTTCAGCACTCGAGAACCAAACATATTGACATAAGGCATCATTTTATTAGAGATCTGGTTGAAAGAAAAGAAGTGGAAGTAGTCTATGTTCCAACACACGAGCAATTTGCAGATATATTTACAAAGCTGTTGGATGCCACCACTTTTGAGAGCCTTCGACAACACCTAGGTGTTTGTCAAATCTGAGGTAATTTTTACCAAAATTATTTTTACCTGTAAATATTTCTTTTGGTAATTTTCGTTTTACAAAAATTGAAAAGAACAAAAAAACGGAAGGAGCAAAGGTGTACAAAAAAAAAGGGAGATGGTAAGTATAGTGTGTTGGAAGTTAATTAAGGAATGACAACTTGATGTGACAAGAAGAGAAAGGGCCATCATTACCATGTTTGGGAAATCTGAAAAGGGCTTCGCGGGAAAAGAGGTGAATAAGATGAAGAGTTAAAGTAGGATTCAAATTTGGTATACATTCTTTCGCATCTCTGCTCACTAGACCAATTATTTTCTCCCCAAAATCCTTGCCGAAAAAACCTCTTATACGCAACACTCCTCTCCATCTCGGCATTGTGCCAAAGAATGTCAAACCCAAACTCGCCTATGGTGGAAGCTGTGGTACCAAAAATCAAGGAGGAAGTTCAAGTTTCATCGAATTTGGAATTGATGGTGGTTACTGAGCCGGGAAAATATGATGAACAAACTCAGATCGGAGGAAGCATAGAAGATGCAGAGGTTGAGGAAAGAGTTGAGCTAGAACCTGATGAAGCCAAAGAACAAAAGGAAGAGGAAGAGGCTTCCGTCAAAAGCAAACAGAATGGGGAACCAGAAATTGAACCCGATACACAAAAAGAATCTTCTGGAACCAAGAAGAAGAAGAAACCTACGGTAACTGGTCCTGACCCTTGTCCATTAAAATTCATGGGAATTGAATGTAGAAGTGTGGATGAAGTTTTTGAATGGCTTGAAACTAATAGAGTTGCAGTTGATTTAACCAAGATGAAGATGATTAGAGGAGAATATTTTACTATTAAAGTAAAGGAGTTAGTAACTGGGAATCTAGGAGGAATAAGGCTTGAGAATCATACTGTGAAATTTGTTATGGGAAGATATGCTGAATTCCGGGAAAAAGACAAATTTTATGTGCATTGCTATATTCCAGTACCAAGTTGTGTTTCTTTGAAAGAGATTAGGGAAAGTGAAGTGGCTGGAAGTGAAGTGGTTAGGAATGGAGATAAACTTCAGGTGGGGTTCTATGATATTAATTCAGCAAAGAGGATGGAAGAATTGAGGAAGCCTATCATCATTGTTCTGTCGGACAGTGATGACAGTGTTCCAACACAGAGAGGAACCTGACTATATGGAGTTAGATTCTGATAATGATCTGGGAGGTGCAGATGATGGTGATTTTCATGAAGGGCATACGGATGAAGTACCTGAAGAAAGCCTGTCTAACCAGAAAGATGTTTCTGAGAGAGAGGAAGAATTTGAGAAGGATGCTGAAAGATCAGGGAGTGTTCCAACACAGGATATTCCTGATCTGGAATATCCAAGTGATGCGGTACTGGATGAGTACTATCAGATGGCAAAAGGCAAGAGAAAGGCTGACAAAGCCAAGGACTCTGCTCAAGCGAAGAGGAGCAAGAGAAGACATGACAGCAAGGAAAAGAAGGTTTTACCTCCACCCTCTGTTAGCAAGGCATTCTCTGCTGTTTATTTTGATGAAAAAGGTGCAGAAATGGGAGATTTTTTCTCAGAAAAGAAGTTTATAGCAGAAAGACCTCTAGATTTAAAAGCCTATAAGGAGAACGGCTTCACAGATTTTCTAAAGCAGACTGGCATGACAACAGCAGCAACAATCCAGCTACAGTACAACAGGCAGGTTGTACTTGAGGTATACTCCAATCTTATGCCTGGTAATTTAGAGATTAGCTCCCCATGGTATGGTAGAGTATATGTACGGGGGAAGGTCATAGATGTCTCTGCTGCTAGGATTAACATGTTGCTGGGTCTAAACATACCTGAGAAAGGGGGAGTCTTTCCTGAAAATCTGGGATTGTCTGATGATGAGATCTTAGGTGTTATATCTGGTGGTTATAAGGTTGAATGGCCAGGAACTAGGTACTCATAAGCATCCTGCTTGTCATCAAGATTTTTTTGGCTTATATCAGGTAGCTGTGCACTGTTGGTTGCCCTCGAGTAATACTACAGCACTGACAAGGGAGATGGCTAAATTGCTATACTGTGTTGGAACACAAAAAGAAGTTAATCTTGGACTTCTCATTCAGCAGCATTTGGTCAGACAGGCTACTGCTCCAAAAGTAAATGATGCTATTATCTACCCTGCTTTAATCTCTGCTCTAGCCAAGACTGCAAAAGTGAAAGGGAAGGCTTCAGATATAGTGATTGACACAGAGTTTTTGAGGCCCAACAAGAAGACATTTGGGCTGAGACATGTTCATGATCTCCCGTGGAAACCTTCTGGATCGACTTCTTCATCAGCAGTAGAAAAGGAGGCTTGGCTGATGGTTCTGAATGCAAGACTTGGAGCTTTATGCATACAGATGGCTGCGATAGTGGCAGAAAAAACAAGTCTAGAGGCAGAGAAGTCAAGGTTGGAAACATGACTTGAAGGTTGGATGTAGGGGGACCACTGTTTATTTTGCTGTTTTTAATAGTGCATTTGGCCTATGTGTGGTCCCAGGGGGAGAAATTTTGGATGACATGATTTAGACTTTGATTCAATTTGGTTGTAATGATTTTTTATGTTTTGGATTTCTGGTTTCTGGTTTTCGGATTTCATGCCTAAGGGAATCTGGAATTCTGATATCTTGTTGATTGTTGGTTTACAAGTTTATGATATTGATGCTGACAGTTACTGTTTGGGAATTACATGTCCAAAATATTATGGGTCCACAAAAATGCCAAAGGTGTAGATTGTAAAGTCAAAGGATCTGCAAATAAATATTTTATTGGCAATTTTGTGTGAATTAATTTTGAACAGAAATTCTGACCATGTTGGAACATGCTGGTGCAGATGATTTACGCCAAGGTTTTATGGAAATCAAAGTCAGAATATTGCAGTAGTTTGGAATAAATGGAATTCGTATATCTGACTATATATATCAGGCGTGTGAACCATAATTGGTTTATGAAAAATCCCTACTTATATGGAAAAGATTTATTCAAATATATGGGATAGAATGATATAAGGTAAATCACTTTATCTATGGGATTTAGATATGCTTCAAGAAGCAGATTTGGAATAGGAATATTGTGGAGATAATCAAGGAGTATTCCAATCTGTTCGTGGATATAAATTGGGAAAAACACGGCCGCATACTCACGGATTTAACAGAGCAAAAATCTGCACACAGATTTTTGAGACTTTCGAGAAATTGCAAAGAGTCAGAACACTGTGTTCCAACACACCTGACTTGCTGCACAAAGTTTAGAATCAGAAACCTTAATTCCTCGGGAGGAGGGGATCCAGCGTCGACAAAGTTCAAGGTCAGAGGGAGTCTGATCAAGGCGGATCGGTAGCTAGGGGAGCTAGCAGAGTCCACACGCTATAGTTAGTAAAGATAAGTATTTTGTAAACTGTACTCTGTACTGTATCTTTCTAATTAGTGGATTCATTCTGAACTGGGCCAGACCCCGCAGATGTAGGTGGATTACATCGAACTGCGTAACCAAGTCGTGTGTCTTTTACGTGTTACGTTATTATGCACTTGGTTAAATTAGTCATGTTGAAACACACTACTAAGCACTAGAAAATTGGTAAAACTAAATTTCAAACACCACCACTATAGTAATTTTTGATCTCTAGAGATATCTTTTAATTTTAAGAGAAACACATCTGCTCATGCCATAAGGTACGAACTTGGAAAAAACAAATGGCACAGACCCACGAAACGGATAAAGCAGAATCGTCAACTCTGGGAGCACGGACATGCAACGCTGTATACGTGTCAGTTCCACAGATACGTGTCATGCAAACAATCTGCCACCTGCCTCCCTTATACCCATTATAACACCCTCCATTGCCCCCATCCTCTTCCACAGTACTCAAGAACAATCGGTGAATTAAATCCAATCCTATCAAAAACCAAATTGCACCAAAAATCCCAGAAAAAAGAAGAAAAAACCTCATCAATTTTCAGTTTCTGCAACACAATGGCATCGTTTTCTTTAGGAAAATCTGCAATCTTCAGCATGTCCAGGGCCTTTTCCAGGCCCTCGTACGCTTTCTTCCCCCGCAGAGTCTCCAGAGTTTCCTTCGCTTCCGCCACCACTAGAAACGCCGAGGCATGTCTCTACTTGTTATTAATTATTATCGTAATTAGAGCAAATCCAATGATTTCCTCTATCTTTCAGTTGTAACAGTAGTTTTGTACTTATGATGTTCGTCTATAGGGCCGTTACAATGATGACAGAGATGGACGAGGAGATTTAAGGAAGGATCTAAACCGAAACGCTGACAAATACGCGGAAGAAGCCGCGGACAAAACCTCTGAGATGACGGAGGACGCGAAGCAGAGCATGAAGGCGGGGATGGACACGGCCAAAGACCGTACCCACGAGATGAAGGACAAGGCGAAGGACATGGCGGAGAAGGCAAAGGACAGGACTAATTCCATGGCGGAGAAGGCGGCAGAGAAGACCGAAGACGCCCGAGACAGGGCGTACGAGGCTACCGGAGAAGCCAAGGACAACACCATGGGAGCGGCGGAGACGGTAGTGGATAAGACCAAGGAGTACGCTCAGGCGGTGGGGGACAAGGCGAAGCAGACCATGCATAAGATTAAGGAAACCGTGGTCGGAACTTCTTCTGACGAGGAGGATTCTGTGGATGACTATGTCGAAAGCGTTGAGAAACGGGCGAAGAAGCATAAGGATATTCCGGTGACGGATCCAGGCGGCGGCATCTCGATGGATGAAGATGTTATTGAGGAGAGGAGGAAGGCGGGGGGTGGCGGCGGCTATGGCGGTGACAAGAAGTACTAGAATGTTATGGCAAACTGAGATCTGTCTACATGTTTTTGCTTTGTTTTGGTTCTTTCCTTTTCTTTAAAGTATTGACGTTGATGTAATAATTTGGAGATGAAGTTGCAGCTTTTGGTTTATATTGAAGCTGTGATCTTAATTAGTATGTTAAGATTTGAAAGCAAATTTGTTCATTCTTGCCCTTTCTAAACCGAGTTATATATATTTTTTTGGGTGAAAAAGTCTCACCCGCTATGCAAATAGGGTGAATATTAAACACGTAACATTGGTGGTCGTTACTTTTGGTGGTATTTTTTTTTCTCACGTTTTCTTATCTGCTTCCTAGTCTAGAAAAATAGCTAGACTACCCTTAGAAAATGCTATCACACCTAGGGTGCTCATGTCAGTCGACCACACAGCCATCACGAGAGGTAAGTTACACTGACCCAGTACCATGGCCACAGTGCTGGTTCATACTCGCCCATCACCAGGAAGGTCCCACCGCCACGTGCGCGTTGCCACGCACGCTTTGGGAAACGCACTCCCACAGCCGTAGCGAGCTTCGAACCGTGGGTATCCCCACACTGCCCACTACCACTTGCGCTACACATGTGGTGGTTAGACTACCCTTAGAAGAACTAAGGGGCAGCTGAGTATCCCCACACTGCCCACTACCACTTGGGCTACACATGTGGTGGTTAGACTACCCTTAGAAGAACTAAGGGGCAAGTACCGGTGCCTCAGGATCAATTTCTCTGTTTTTTTACCTCAATTACCACCTAGTTGGCAACGCATTTGGTGATGCGTCCTTTAATTTCTTTTTCTTTTTATTTTATTTTATTTTGAAGTACTAGGATAAAAGAAAATAAAATAAAAATGAAAGAAAATGACACATTTAACTAATTTTATCTAATATAATTTAGATAGGTAAAATTTTGCATGGAATTTTGATACGTAGATACAATTGGTTTGATGGTGATATTCTTTAGAATTTTGGTCACCAATGTTAATTAATTAAATTAAACTAACCTGACGTGGCAAGTATTAATTTTATAATATTGGACAATATATATTATTAAAATAGTATTAAAATATTTTATTATTGTAAAATTTGAGTAATTAAGAGATCGAATACTATGTATTGTGTTATTAATCTTATAATATTAAAAAAATATTAGAATAAATATTACTAGGTAATCCGAGTTTATGTTTATGTTTAAAATTATAATTTACTTTATTTAAGTTTATCTTCCATATTTCTATTTAACACATTCAATATTTCTATCTTCAATATTTCTAAAAAAAAAACTAACACATAAAATAATATATTTCTTTTACCTGGAATCTATTAAGCTGTCAATTTCTTAAACTAAATAGTATTTGATAACTATTTTTGTGGCTATATATTTTATAATTTATGGATGAGAACTTTTATCTTTTCGATTATTTGTACTGCAAATAGGGGGTTATAAAAAATGTAATGAGTTTTATCATTTGTAGATGTTGTATGATACATTTAAAATTAAGGGCGATGAGATATTTTGTTATTGTATGTGGATTTATTTACCATTTATTTTTGAGTCCGTCTCTTGAAAGACATCTTTCCACAAGTTATGGAAAGTCCAATTCATAAAGTGTAAATTAGAAAAAAAATGTAGATAAAAGTTTTGGGTTGCATGATCGGGTTATAAATTTTATACTCCCTCCGTTTTTTTAATAGTGGCACACTTTCTAATTTGAGGTGTTTCTTTTATATTGACACTTTATATTTATGACAAGTTTAAGGTTTTTACATCCACTCATTTTACTTTTTCTTCTTTTAATTCAATTTCATCCACTCATTTAACATCTCCTAAATTCTAACACAAAAAATGATGTGCCACTATTAGAGAAACAGAGGGAGTAACTGCTACATGTTGCATACTAAAATTTAATGTTGCAACTAAGACATGTTACCTTTTATTATTCTAATTAAACCAGTCTTTCCATAACATCTTTCCCAAGACTTTGCCTTTATTTTTATGCGTCCAATCCTTTTAAAAAAAATTCTTTTCCAAAGTATAATTGACTACTGTGACGATGGTGTACGAAGAAGCAGTCCTTTCTTTAGGGTTTTTGGATTCTAATTTTGGAAAAAAGGTATAACGCAAGAAGAGAACACATTATTTTTGTCAAAATTATAAATAATGGGTCATTCCTATTTGCATCCACATTCAGTTACCGTAGAGCCAAATATAGAATTTTCTCTTCTAAACCGTATTTGAACCGTAGAAGCAAGGTAACAGATACTTTGGATCTTCAACTACAACCTAAAGTGTATTAAACCTTTGTAACCATATAATAATTTTAAATCTTAATATCATTCCCCAACTTGAAATTAACTGAGACCATGTGCAGTGGTGAAATCGATGGTGAAACCACATTGTGATTTCAGTTCATTAAATATTCAATCTCTTTTTCATCTCATCAACTGAAACCACAAAAATACAACTTCATTTTAACCTCTGCAATTGTTGAAATCACTTCATGGCCACTTGATTTTCTTTATCCTATTCATTAATTTTATTTTTGATATTTAATTTAAATACATTTTCCCATCCAAAATAAATTAAAATGTGAAATTTAATAAGAGTTCGTCTCTTGCAAGACGGTCTTTCCATAAGTAATGGAAAGACCAAGGTTTAAAGTGCAAATTAAAAGAAATGAAGATAAAATTTTTGGGTTGCACGAATCAGGTTATAAACTTTAAAACTACTACATGTTGCATAATAAATTTTTAATATTGTAACTAAGACCTTTTACCTTTTACTATTCTAATTAAACCCTGTCTTTCCATAAGATTATGGGAAAATGGTATCTACCAAGAATTTTCCATTTAATAATACATTAGTAATTTTTAAATTGAATTTTATTTTTTCAAATTTTATTTTTATATTTAATTTATCTTTTAAAAATAATTTTATGAACCAAAATTAAAAAGGTGTAGGAATTAAAAAGGTGTGGTAACTGTAAATGACAAAAATAAAATAAAGTAGAAAGATAAAGGTGTACTACTCCCTCCGTCCCAGGGGAATCCGCAGAGAGAAAATTTCTCTACAAATTTTCCCTTGGTGAAAAGTCTTTTTTGCCCATGCCTTCTCCAACTCCCTCCCGTCTGCTTCTCCCTCCCGCCTGCTTCTCCCTCTCGCCACTTACTTCTCCTCCGCCGCTTGGTTCTCGCCACCACTACCTATCTCCTCTTCCTCCTCCCCAATGTCCACCACCCTCCCCCTCCTCCTTCATCTCCACCACCACCACCCATCTCCACCACTAACTTGCCCCTGCCTTTAACAAGGCCAAGATCTAACACTCCTACACTAGGGTTCCGCCTCCTCCTCAACCCGACTCTCCACAGTGCCTCTCTATCGTCCTCCCACCCTGCCTCTCCGACCCTCCGCCGTGCCTCTCCCACCGTCCTCTCCGACTCATCTCCTCCTCCGCCTCCCCTCTCGATCGCATCGCCGTTGTTCCACATCGCCTGATCTGAACAGGCGGAGATCTTCGTAGCAGGCGGTGGCTCTCGATGGTGGTGGTGGCTCTCGATGGTGGCAAAAATCATAACAGTGGTGAGTCTGGAGGGGGTGTAACTATAAATCGAGGCGGCGGTGACTGTAAATCGATTGTGGTGGTGACTATAAATTGAGGCAACTATAAATTGTGGAACATTTATGATGGTAACCCAAACTGGAGCAATTGAGGATTCAGTGTTAGGCTAAAAACTGGGGTCCATCTTAAGATTCTCATAGTATTACCATTCAAAGACCAAACTCCTTTAATCTAACTCTAGAAATCTTCAACAGTTTTGAATCGAATAAGATTTTTTTTGAAATCAAGAGCACCAACCTGAACTTACCTACGAAATCGATTCTCCGGAATTCGGCTTCTATCTTTTCCATGGTTGGCCGGCCTTTGGGGAAGTTTTTGATTAAAGCATTTTTGTATGGCTTTGCCAAACTGTCTATCTGTTCACTTGAGTACATGCAAGAGAGTTTGCCTTTTTGTTGGGTTATCAGGATTAGGTTTGGAATCGAGGGTAGGGAAGAGGCAATTAGGGCGGATCTCAAGGCTACAGTTTGAGCAAAAGAATGGGTAGGTAGGGTGGTGGTCGTATTAGCAGGGGTTTGCGGCTGAGCCGCCATGGTGGCGAGGCTGAGTTTGTGGCCAAGGTTGGCAGCGGTTGGAGGTTGAACGGAAGTAAGTAGAAAATTAGCCATTATTAGTGGTTTTTGGGCAGAAAGATAGAGAGATGAAGGAGAGTTAGGAGATAGAGAGAGAAGCGTGACGATTAAAAATTAAAATCAAGTGTATTGTTGATGTAATAATTTGGAAATGAAACTGCAGCTTTTGGTTTATATTTAAGCTATGATCTTAGCATGTTACGATTTGAAGCAAATTTGTTGATTCTTGCCCTTTCTAAATCATGTTTGAACCTTGAAGCAAGGAAACATAGACTTAAACTTTGTAACCAAATAATATTTCCAACCTTATCATTCCCCAACTTCAATTTAACTGTTGGCCACTAGTTGATTTTATCTAGTAGCTATTAGAAGTTCTGATTGATTCTACTAGCTATTAGAAGTTCTGGTTAGATAGTAGTTACTAGATTCCAGTATCTACACTATTAGAAAATAACATATAACTATATAACTTTGTTTCTTTAATGTCGCTGGACTGATCTTTTAGTGGAAAATATTCCATATTACAATAAGGGGAAGCAAGCCATAACTACCAACCCAAAGAAATAAAACATTTCTGAGGTATACTCTCAAAGGTTCCTGTAGAAGTGGAATCCTTTGTTAAACCTATTGAGAGAATAAATAGAAGTTGATTCCCCTTAATTAGGGTGTAGATTATTAAGAAAATAAACAGTGTACATAAAGAGTATAAATGTAAATATCTAAAATCAAATCTAGTCCCTAGAATCTTCTACTCTAACACCCCTCAAGTGAAAGACCGGATGTTTAGGTATGCAAAACTTAAACTTGAAAAATTCAAACAAATGACAAGGCAATCATTCCGTGAAAATATCTGCAAGGTGAAACAACGTAAGAACATGGTAGAGACGAGGCTTACCCGAAGAAACAAGTTCATGAACAAAATAATAGTCAATGTAAATGTGTTTCGCTCGTTTGTGTGTCAGAGTATTTTGAGCTAAAAAAGATGGCACTGTTGCTATCACAAAGAAGAAGTGAGGGACTAGAGAGAAGGGATAAAAAATCACGTAGTAGATGTTAACCAAACAACTTCCGCCACAGTATTAGCCAATGCACGATACTCAGACTCAGTGCTATAACGAGAAACCGTTTGTTACTTCTTAGCACTCCAAGAAACAAGATTTTCCACCCAGAAAGACAGCTTACCCATAGGTCGAGCGAAGAGTCTCGAGACAACGCGCACAATCTACATTGGAGTGGCCCAACACCTTGGAAGTGCGATCCGAGTGGAAAGAATGACCATAGGGAAAAGTACCATGAACATAGTGGAGAATACGAGTATTTGCAGAAAAGTGATCATCTCAAAGATCTTGAAGGTACTGACTAACTGAATTTACCGAAAAGGCAATGTCCGGGCAAGTGATAGTGAGATAATGAAGAGAACTAATCAAGGAACGATAAATAGTGAGACTCTGGAGCACTCGAGCACTGGAGTTTCTCACTCGAGCCCTCGAGCACCCAAGCCCTCGAGCCCTTATACCATCGAGTCATGGAGCCCTCGATCACGGGATACCTCGAACACTCAAGCTCTCGAGCCCTAGAGCATAGGAGGCCTCGAGCACTGGATCCCTCGAACACTCAAACTCTCGAGCCCTGCCGCCTTCGAACCATCAGGCACTCGAACTAACGAGCACTCAGGCACTCGAACCTCGAACCATCGAGCCTTGACCCCTCGAGACCTCGAGCCACCAAGTACAACTTCCTCTTGTCATGAACCACTAGTCCACTAGTATTAGACCTTTCTTTTGAGGGCAACGAGGTTGCCTTATCAATGTAATATTTCCAAAACATCATTGTACATCTTTTGGTTCTAAGTAGGTTTGGGGAACCTAATAAATATCCCCCAAAATTAAATTTAAAAAAAGATAAATAGTGAGACTGAAAAACATCACACTGGTACCACTATAAAGATGAGACTGTGGAAGAAATGATGTATAGACGGTAGAAGCGTTGACCATCCCTGCTCAACTAAGAATATCACAGCCATATATAACCTGATCCGAGAACAAATTAGATGAAGTAGACTCCATTTATAAGCCGAGGAAATAAAGTAAAGAGCCAAGTCCTTAATGGAAAAATCCTTATCAGTTCGAGTAATGAACTAACGAATGGATGGGGAGTCATTTCCAGTAAGGATAATGTCATCCACATAAACTAAGAGATACAATAGAGCAACCTTGAGAAAAGACAAACTGAGATGGGTTTGCCAAACTCCAAAGAAAACCAAGATGCTGTAGGTAGGTGCTGAACTGGTGGAACCAAGCGCGGGGAGCCTGCTTCAAGACATAAAAAGCTTTCTATAGGCAACAAACATAATCGGGATGTGCATTATCCTTGTAACCAACTGGTTAAGCCATAGAGACTGGAGCATCAAGCACACTATTGAGAAAAGCATTCTTGACATCTAGCTGATGAAAAGCCCATCGGTGTGTGGTGGCAATGGAAAGAATAGTGTGAACACGCCTTAACCAAGAAGCTAAAAGTGTGATCAAAATTGAACACTGGAATATGAGAGAATCTCTGTGCTACAAGTCGAGCCTTGTAGCGATCAATACTTACATAATGCTGATACTTGATATGGAAAACCCATTTAGAATTGACAACATTCACACCCGGAGGGCGAGGCACAAAATCCTAAGTATGTTTGTAGCAAAGTTTAGTCATTTCCTCATCCATGGTCGAAATTGAACGAAGATCTTGAAGAGCTGCACAATAGTACCAAGGCTTAGTCTGAATGACTAAGGCAACTAGAAAACCAAACACTTTATGATCAAAGAAAGACTGAGGACATCGAGAACCATCCATCGTTTTTGTGGCCATACAGTGAGTGTGAGCGGGAGCTGGCTCAGGAGAGGCATCGGTGATGGGAAAATCTAGAGAAAAAGGGGTATAAGCCTGGGGTGATGATACGGAGGACAGAGTCATAGGCACTGAGGCCGAAGAAGTAGTCACAAGGTCCGGAGAAGTGGGTGGAGGCAGTATTGGAGAATCAAAATTACAACAAATCCTGCAAGATGACTCAGTAGAAGTCAATTCAGCATGAGAGCTACATAGAACTGACCACGCACACCAGAGGGCTTCGTAAATGAAGAAAACTTTAAATAAGATGTGGAAAGGGTATCCTGTGAAGAGGGTACATAAGGAAAGAAAGTCTCATCAAACAGAAATGACGTGAGACATAAATACGCTCGGTAGCCGGATCAAGACACTTGAACCCTTTGTGATGGGGGTTTTAGCGAATAAAAGCACACGGAATGGAGCGAGGTTCCACCAGTGGAAAGCCTTTGATTAAAGGCAGCATTCAAAGGTAGTTCTTTAGGAACCGCCTTTGATTGACACCTGAGGAGGTTCCAAAGTCGCAACCCCATCCCAAGCCACCCCAAAAATTTTAAAGTCACTTTTAAATAGATTGAAGGAGGTTATTCAAGAACCGCCTTTATTGGCATCATTTAAAAGTAGTTCTATTGAAGAACCGCATTTAATTGGTGTCTTTGTTGGGAAAGTATAAAAGGGTACCTAGGATTTCCTTTCCTCACTTCATATTTTTTTTCTAAGGTATACATCTGTCTCATTTTCCTATCCTTTAGATTTTTCCACAGAAAATAAACCCTCCCTCTCCCCCCCCACCCAACGCTGCTGCTTCCTTAACCCCCACCCAATGTCGCCGCTTCCCCTTCCTTTCCCTCCCTCACCCGCTTTTCAGCTCTCCCGCTTCCCTGCCTCTCCACTTTACTCCCCCACCTGGTGTCCCTCCTCTTGGTCACGACACTCCTTCCTCCACTGGCGTTGATCTACTCCGCCAGGCGCTCTAATATTGCCTTCCTCCATCGGCATAGATCTTCTCCCTCCCCCACTCCGCACCACTCCCTCTCTCTCCACTAATGTCCTATTCATCCTTCCGCCAGGCCACTCTCTCTCCCCTCCACCGACATTGCCCTCCTCTTTCTGGGTAGCCGTATCCTCTGCTCTCGGGTAAGCTGTGTCCTCCACCTTCTAATCGGACGCATCACCTCCGCCACTGGTCTGACGAGGAGTCTCTGCCGCTCTTCCGACCAGGAGCCTCTATTGCCAGTCTGACGCAATGCTCGCCCACCGTCGGTGAATGTTTTAGATATGTAGATTATGTTGAAATGTTTATTGTTTTAGATATGTAGATTCTATAATTACAATGTTTTGGATATGTAGATTCTTTAGATTTTTACATTATGGATATGTACAATGTTTAATGTTCTAATATTTCCGGAGAATATTTTTTTTGTCCGGTCTATTTATTTCCGGCAGCCTTTTTTTTGAGACCTCAGTAATAGGTTCCAAATTTGGAACCTATTTTGGGTCCGATAGAAGGAGGTTTTCCACATGCAAACTTATAAGGCGCAATATCCAAACATAATCGGGATGTGCATTATCCTTGTAACCAACCGGTTGGCCTGTTCTCCACATGCAAACTTATTAGGCGCAATATCACGCAAGCAAGGATACACACGACAACCATATGGGTGAAAAAGAGAATAATCCGGTGCAGATCCAAAAATGACCTCAAATGAAAACTTACCACAAAAAATGGAACTAGGCAGCTGATTAATTTTATAAATTGTGGAACAGAAATAATCCACGCAATAAGCTTTCGGCATTGAAGAATGAAATAGCATAGCAATTTTAGTCTCTATGATGTGATGGTGCTTCCGCTCTGCTTGGCCATTTTGTGCAGGTGTGTAGGGAAAAGATATCTAATTATGAATGTCACAAGACACAAAGTGGGCATGCAAGCAATGATTAGTAAAATCTGTGCTGCCATTCGTTTGCAAGATTTTAATCTTGGTAGAAAATTGAGTCTAAAAAAATTTAGGAACTAGAGAAAGATAACAAAGAAATCAAACTCTGTCCTACTAAGAGAAACCCCTTGAATCATGAAAAGTTATTGACGAAAGAAACATTATAAGAATAACCCTCTATCGATAAAATAGGAGTAGGTACTCACAAATCAAAGTGCACTTTATCTAACAAGCTAGTGGCTCATTTGTCACTGGAAGAAAAGGGCATATGCTTGTTCTTGGCCATCTGACAAAAAAGGCAACTGATAGATGCGGGCAAAATAGAACTAACAGAGACATGACCCTACTTACTCAACAACTGAAGAGTGACATATGAGAATATGACCAAGATGAGACTTCCACTGCTCAAAAGAAGCTCAGAGTTTTCCAAATCATAGGTCATCTAAAAAGGTCGAATCACATGTGTCAAGAAAATAGATATAGAATTGTGATGGCCTTTGCCCATTATATTTCTTGTGTTTTTATACAAAGATAAGACACTCTAGTTTGAGCAAAGAAATGAGCACCAATGAGTGTGGCATTGGAGATGAATGATAAAAAATTGGTATGCAAGCAAAGAAAAATGGAGATGCCAGGAAGAGCGGGATTTGGTCGCCCGAGACTGAAACTGAACAAAGAGAATGGTGGATTAATCAATGTTGATGTTGAAGATGATACCCGAGAGACACCGAGGGAAGAGACGTTGAGAGGAAGAAAGAATTAACTGGCAAGGGTGTTGAACACTGCCAGAAATAGCTTGATTTGATCGAACAGTCACCAGCGACGAGAACGAATGGGGGGAGACAATCAAGAAATGAAAGTAAAATTAAGAAAGAATAAGACAGGATGCTAAGTTGCTAACACTGTTCTGATGCCATAAATAGGTGGGGGTGAACATCATTTCACTCATCAAAATAATCTGCAAATTCTAAAAATGAGATTAGCTCAGTAGTAAGGAGAGACAATCCCATGAGAAATGGAGAAATAACTATTAATAATAATACCTACTAATATAGATCAATTTTGGTGTAGCCACCATGCCTTAATTCAAGATTTTTCTACAACTAATAACAAACTATCAAAGGCGAATCAAAATGCAAACTAACAAACATAAAAATGTAGATAATATATGAATAAAGTAATCGGTTAGGAATAACTCACATTAGGTAAACATCGATCATTCGGGCAAAGATAAATTAATTCATATGCATCTATTAGTTATAGGATGGCAAGTATTTGCTTAATCCTCCCAATTCTTTCTTAATTTGTCGGTAATTGACCAATAATAACTAACCATTTGTTGCTCTTACCAAGATGTCCCCCAAAAGTATTCGCTGAACCAGGTGCACAGCTCGATAGCATTAAGAATGAAAAGAACCTAATATAGCAATCACCCAAGTATTCGCAAGTAGTAACACACACTTAATTGTTCCCCCTCTTGTTGTTACAGTCTTAACTAGTTATCTGTATAGCTTCCACAAGAACTCGCTACTAACTAATCATTTCCAACGATTACGCATTGGTGGAATTAAATAGCTATATTCTAATAATAGTCAAGTTGGCCAGATTTAAACACATTAATCATAAGTAGGAAAAGTGCAAAAATGACCCTATAAGATTGAGAAAGTGCAAGAATGACTTTGTAAAATCTAAAAGTGCAGAACTAGGCCTATCTTTTGATCAAATTGTGTAGTTTTACCCAATTTACACTATTCCGATATTGACCAAACAAATTCAGGCATTGACCATCTATGAAAAGACAAATATATTCCTACTCTTAAAAAAAAGAATGCCTTTAGTTCTTCTTCATCTTCAAACCTGCCGCACCACCATATCCGACGCCTACAACCACTACGCCACCAGCTTCACTGCTGCATTGCGACCTGCTCCGCTGCCACATCACCACTAGCTCCACTGCCACTGTGCAACCATCTTCGTAGCCATCCGCCATCATCTCCTCCGTGTCCGCCGCCTGCACAACATTTCTACACTACTTAAAATCCCACTTCATCGGAAAAACAACAGAAACAACACAAGTTGAAGTCAACTGCTCCCTGAACACAAACAATTAACACAACAACGAATTAAACTTCAATGCACGACAAAAAACTATTCAACTTGTTCTGTCAAAGTAGATATTCATAATAAAACATGTTCTTGCTTTTTGATGGTTACTGAACAATAGGAAAATGATAGAAGCAATGCTGCAATTTGCCAACAGCTTTCCCTACCTTTTTTTAACCGCTTGAAATGGAGCCGCCGTCCGCCACTAGCTCCGCCGCCGTCTGCGCCACCACCTCTGCACCAATCCCTCTCCCCAGATCCACCTCAACAAACTCCGACTAAACCCCTGAACGCCACCTTTCCCCCCGCTACCGCTCAAACCTAGCCTAGCCACCCTCTCCACCGGGCGCCACCTCTCTTCTGCTACCACTCAAACCTAGCCCGACCTCACCTCTCCGTCATGCGCCATCTCTCCCTATCAACAACCACCTATCTCGATCGGCAACCACCTCCGCCATCGACGAGGGCAGAAGAGAAAGAGAGGATAGTTTTCCTCCCTTTTCAATTCTAGAGAAAAGAAAGAAAGGGGGAATTAATGTCTTTTAAATATTTTGTTTTTTTGAATTTTATTAATCATGGGTATAATAGTCATTTTACTAATTTCCAGCCAAATTAGTTGTTGACATTTTGGTCAACGATTTACATGGTTAATTTTACACTTTCACCCAAAACATAGGGTTAAAAACACACTTTACTCATTATAAATTAAGCCAAGAACAATCAAGAACACGTAAGAATTAATTATAACACAATTAGGCCTCACGATTCATAAACTAATGCTCGTTATTCCATATTGATATATAAATTAGCTACTCATAATAATTGAAAATAAATATAATAAAACATAATTGTATAATATAAATAAAAGGGAGTCTCAGGAAAGACAGCTTTTCCATAAGTTTAGGGACAGTCTTCAGGGACTTTTATCTTAAATGTTGTAGTTTTTTTATAAAATTTAAATATTGTATTTTATAAGTTAAAAATGGTAATAATATGCATTTAAAGGTAAAAGTATAAAAATATATGATATAAAAAATATTTTTAAAAATTATTAATTTTGTATGTAATTTAATAAATGCAATATATAAGGTAAAATGTAACTGGCATATCTATAAGTTTATGGACAGACCGTCTAAAGACCCACTCTAAATGAAAAATAACCGTGGTTTGAGAAAAACAAAGATATGCATACGGGAATTATAAGTTAGCCTGTGGACAAGCCGCCTAAAGACCCGCTCTAAATAAAAAACAACCGTGCTTTGAAAAAACGAAGATACGCACACAGGAATTGCAAGTCACCAAATTTCAAACCCTGCGCACAAGTCTATTTAATAATTAAATAAGAGAGAGAGTTAGGAAAATGTGACATTTTTATAAGTTTATAAATAGTAAATAGTGGTATTTATTTTAAATATTATAATTTTTTATAAATTTAAATATTTTATTTTAAAAATTAAAATAAATAATAATATGTATTTGAATGTAAAAATATATTTTTAAAATTTCAAATTACTAGGTAATTTAACAATGCAATTTATAAGGTAAAAAATAAATGACATGCTTATACATTTATGAACAAATTGTCTATCTAAAAATTTATGAACGAACTCAGCTGTGAGGAGAGATACTCTTTAAATAATTATGCACCCAACACAATGTAATAATCCTGCGCTTTGTAACAAAACGGAAAGGCAAAATAAATCTATGGACAATAAAGGTATCCGTCCGCCCTGATGCTTCTATAAGTCCCCAAACTTTATTTTTCAGTTCTCTAAAGAAATTGCTAAGTTTATAAAATTTTATTAAATCTACAATTACTTCTATATCTAACTAAATAATAATAACAAAAGTAAATTTTTTTCTTATAATTATATAAATTACACATAACAAAATTAATCATTATTTCTTCAAATCTTCATTTTCTTCTTATTGCTTCTTTAATCTTTTCTTCAAATGCTTGGATAATGAAAGCTCATTATCCATTTGAGCATACTACGTCATTAAAAAATTCAGTGGGAAAGAGTGTAGTATTAAGCTCCTCTTTAAGCTCCAAAATCCTTCAATTTCTCATCTTTCTTGCTTTCAACTCCAAAATTTTCCAATTATCAAATCTGCACAAAAAACACACATAAAGTGCACATTATTCTCATAAAATCTCCATTTAAAACCCCAAATAAATAAAATTAATTGAACACATTAAATATCCTCACACTTTAATCATTCTTTCCCTCAAATATGAAGTGAAGAAAATAAGATCAATCAACAACCCACAATGTTCATAAGTTCTCAATCCCTAGTAAAGCTCTACCTAAAGCGACTCTATAAAAATAAAAGGAAAACGTAAGACAGAAAACAAAACACACAACAAGACATGCAAAAATTCAACATTTAAAAACTCTAAATTCTACTCTTATAACAATTTATTTTCCCCTACTAGGGAGTAAAGGATTGCGTTAACACTTCTGAGAATTATCATCCTTAAAGTAAATGAAATAAAAATCTTCAAAATCATGAAATACAATCATCAATTTAGTTAAAATCGGACAAGTAATGAATATTTTTCTCGCAGTTTCACTCAATCACTCTCAATATATGAAGGACAATCACTCTCAATATATGAAGGACAATCACTCAAATAGTTCACAAGTTATAACACAGAGAAGTTAATATGCAAATCAGGAAGGTATTTCTCAAGGGTTGTAATGGGGCTAGGGACCATTCATATTGGTAAGATCCTGACGTAGCCAGGATAATTAAAAAAGATTCGCAAGCACAAATCCTAGGGTTTGGTTCGGGAATCCACCAGAGAGAAAATAATTCTCGAAAATATTATTATGAAAGATGAAAGCTTCGAAAATACAAGAGGTCCTTAAATACTGAATTTGGAAGAAAAATGGAAAAAAATTTAGAAAGGAAATTTGGAATTAATAAATTCTGAAATTAAACGAAAATAAAAAAACACTCAAAAATAGTAAATTGTTGTTTTGAAGCTTTAAATGACCTTAAATAGGAAAACTGAGTGACTATCCCCATCATTGATGGGTAGTGCTCGTTGAGTCGATTACAGCACCACCAGAATTGTTTGATTTCAGTCCGGATGCAAAAGTTTTGCTCAAAACCGTATTGGACCTTTGCAGCGATCCATCGCTTCTTCAATTTTCGCCGTCATTCGCCCTGCGGAAGATCCTAAGGGTTCTAAACTCAAAAAATATCGATCATAATATAATGCATGACTTTTTCTTGAACCATCATCCATGTATAGTAGACATTCACCAATAATCTTCAATCTCATGGCTAATAGGAGATAGACGAGTAATTTCACATCAAATATAGGTGCTATTTCTTAAATATTTTTTTCTTTCTTTTTCAAATTTTTCTAGCACTATTCTTTTTAACGCAGTCCATAATCACTACTCGTGAGAAAAAATCATAAAATAACAAGCAATCTCATAGTGACCCCCTGTTTGGCCAAACTGAAGGTCACAGGGGCTTGTTTTGCCAAAGTGAAGGTTGCAAGCTCTGTTTGGTCAAACTGAGGTCGCATGCCTATTTGGCTAAATTGAAGGTCAGTGGAGCCCATTTGGCCAAACTGAGCGTGTTTCATGTTTTTCCAGCCTTCAATTTCAAACCCTTCCGTTTGAGCAAACAAAACATATACTCAGTAATGTCACCAGCTCAAGAGAACACAATAGATGAATTCATCATCTTTAACTCCAACAACATGCATAATAGGGCCAAGAAAGAGGATAAATGTAAGGCTTTGGCTAAATATATAGTAACTCATATCAAAGAGCATAGTCAAAGCTTCAAAGTGTTTTACTAGGAGTTAATATAATTGGTAGGCAATTTAAATTTTGTGTTTCATCCTAGTGCATTCCATCACTTTGACACATAACAACCCATTATAACAATGTGATCTCTCAAAACAAATATTGATGTATATAGTGCTCTACTCTAGATCAAACCTCACTTTAGTAGACTAAAATATTCAATTAAACTCATCCATCATCCCAAAAATTATTTCAATCAAATTCCATAAATCATAGAAAATCTCATCCAAGAACTTCAAGGCATATCAAATTTATCAAATTTGTTAAACAATGAAATTTACAATCGGTAAGGTACTTTTATATATCAAGAGCCATTAGAATTTTGTCATGCCAAATTATAGGCTCACAACACTCAAAACATATGTTTGACAAAAAAACACGAAATAAAAAGCTATTTTTAAAAAAATTTCCCCAAATGAATACCAAACAAAAAAAACACAATTAACCACCTCACACTTAAATTTTGCTTGCCCTCAAGCAAATAATGCAAAACTCTTATGAGAAAAGGTTTTATACAATCAACCATCATAATAAACAAAATAAAAGGGAAGGAGAGAACTTATAGTGGTGGGTTAGGAGAAATTTCAAACAAGAGGAGAGTATTTGATCATGATCAGGTTCTGCCACAGACCTTCTATTGGGCCATACTAAAGGTCGCCGGGGCTGTTTGGCCAGACTGATCCTGGATGGTTCCTGTTTGGCCAAACTTAGCCCAAATGGCTCCTATTTGGCCAATTTGAACCCTGATCAACCCTGTTTGGCAAACTGATCCATGTATACTCATTTTCATTGTGCCTATTTGGCCAAACAGAGTGTGAATCCCAACTCTCCAAAGGTGTGAATTCTCCATGGTGTAAATTCAAGTACTTCAAACTCTGTAGATCAAGAAAATGAGAGGATGAAAAATTGAAATTCAAAAAAAGAAAATAAAAATTAAAAATCTAAAGAAAAAAAAGAAAATCGGGTTGCCTCCCAATAAGCGCTTTTATTCATAGTCTTTGGTTAGACTTTCACATGTTGTTAATGAACCGTTGTTGGGCACAGTGGAACTTCTTCCACTTATTGCACCTGAGAAGCATTGTAGTAACGGGAAATGTCCTTTTTGTGTTCATGCTCATTATCTCTACTATCTTGTTTGGCCAAACCGAGGCTACCTCTTACGATTCAATCCACTTTAGCTTGAGTTTCCATGGATCAATCCAAACTTGGACTAAAAAAGAAGAACTTTTGGCCCAACCAAAAATTTTTTAGACCTCAAATTCCCATATGCCACATCTTAGTACATTCTATGTACTACACAGTTTGGTCAAACGCTTCCAACCGTAGGTCCCCCGATTTTTAGAGTTGAAAATTTCTTTTTTCCTCACACTTAAGAGACTCCATATTCACTGGAAGAGTATCATCATCGGCTCAATAAAAATAATTCAGATCGGGTGGTAATACATTCAACTCCAAAGTTGGGACTTTCACATCCAATGAAACTAATCTGGTGGATGGGTCCTATTTGATCCAACTGAGGGTGGAAGAGGTTTGTTTGGGCAAACTGAGGGTATCAAGAGGATTTTTGGCCAAATTGAGGGTTGCAGGTGCCTGTTTGCCCAAACTGAGGGTCTCAAGTGACTGTTTGGCCAACTGAAGGCTGTTGATGGATGAATTAATGGTGCATGGGCCTGTTTGGAAAAAATGAGGGTCTTAGGGGGCCTGTTTGACCAAACTGAAGGTGGTTGCTGGCTCAAGTAGTTACAGAGGGGCTTGTTTAGCCAAACCGAGGGATAACGGCTCCTGTTTAGCCAAACAGAGCCCTGCATGGTGATCTGGTCTACTCTGTTTGGCCAAATCGAGGGTGGTTTCAGTGCTGGATAATTCTCCTAGTGAGTATGTTTAGCATAATACTTCTCGAGTTTCTCTATCACTTAACCCTTGAACATACACCTTGTTTGGACCTGTAGCTAATGGAATTTCCATCTTATCCTGCAAAAATTTTAGTCTCAAGAGAATCTTAGACACGTGGGTCAATTTGATCGATGGCACACATTCTTAGTATATGTAGGTTTCTTGCTAGGTTTATCAATGTTGAATGTGTATTTCTCACCAGTGATAAAATATTTCCAATACCAACATTAATGATGGAGTTTGCCATTTTCAAGAATGGACATCCCAACAATACCCGTGGCGTTCCTTTACCACCAGTATGATTCATCTTAACCACATAAAAATCCATTGTGTAAACAAAATCATTGACTCTTACGAGTACATTCTCTAATAACCATTCAAGATATACACAACATCTATCTGCCAATTGGATTGTTACTCAAGTATCTACCATATCCGCTCCACTCAATGTTTTATATACATATAATGACATTACATTAATGAAGTGCCTATATCACACATAGAATATTCGATCTTTTAATCTCCAATATAACATGGTAAAGAGAACATACCTGGATCTTTATATTTTGGTGGTAAGTCCTTTTGATTCACCATGGAAATCGACTCACCCATTATGATCTTGCTTGAGTCATTTGGTTTCCCTACAATAAAATCCTTCAAAATTTTGCTCAAGGGTGGTATTCTTATAGCCTGTAAGAAGGGAAGATTAATCTCCTTCTTTCCGAATATAGATAAGAAATATATAGATTCTTCTTTCTTTTTCTTTAACAAGAATGGAAACGACGATAAATTTTTTATATATGGGTCTTTTAAACTCATTATTTTACTTACCTCTCGTGGTTTTATGGATTTGCCTTCACCTTTTTGTTGATCAGATTCTGATTTCGAGCGCTGCTTGGCCAAACTAAGCCCTGTATGCTCATCTGGTCAGCTATGTTTGGCCAACTGAAGGTTGCAGGGGGCTGTTTTGCCAAACTGAGCTCTACATGTTCATTTGATGGAATTGACATAGTGGATTGCTCCTTTTTGGCCAAACTGAACCCTGCATTAGTTTGTTCCTCTTGCAAATTAGCTGTAAATTTTGGAAGTGGTGCACCAATTTCGGTTGTTTAGTCTTGAGCTTATGTAACGAATTCGACAATTGAGAAATTTGTCGTGTTTGTTCCTCTAATGTTGCCTCAATCTTCTTGGCACTTTGATGCTAATTTTGCAACATGGTCATCATCAAGTCCAGTTTTTCATCTACGGAACTGCTGAGTCGCTTGTTGGTTCTGAGGGAAATTCTGTGGTGCTCCTTGATTTGGTTGAAAATAGGGTTGTTTAGGCTGATATCCTGAGTCTCTCCAACCAAAAAATTGGGATATTTTTCCACCTTGGGTTGCAAGTGATATGAATCTCCTTGCGAAGACTATGGATTTCAGAATTAAAATCTTTAATCGAATGAAGCGATTTGAAAACCCTAACCAAGTCGCATAAAATTCAAGAACCTAGCCCTCACAATGCTCTCAATCTCGACTTGCTCCCTAACTAGCCCGCATGGTTAGATCACAAGGTTACTGGTACTTAATTAACCCTCAGGATTAAGCAACAATGAAGATAGCTTGCAAGCAATGAGTATAACTAAAAAATTGATACATTTGATTGATAAAGACGTGAAAACCTCTTGACCATACCCTCTATTTATAGAGTGTATATCTTGGCCAAAACCCTAATGACAAACAGAATCAGAATCAATTTATGGCAGCTTTAAGAAGCTAAAACCATATCTAACAAAAATACCTAAAATGAATGATAATCTAGTCAAATTTTTCAATAAGTAACCTTGAAAAATATTTCCTTATCTAATCTTACCAAATATAATTCTAATCAGAATAAAATTGAATATTCTAAACCCTAATGGACTGTATTTTCAAAATTCAGCTCTTCAAAGCCCACATGACCGAGCTTATGAGTCTAAAATCCAAAATAAAATAATTTTACAATAGTTTACAGTGATCACACTACCTCATTAAAAAATCCAGTGGGATAAAGAGTATAGTGTTCTTTATGATGACTTTAGTTCCTCGACTCTCTTGAACAATAAATCCAAGATATTGATGATGACCCCTTCTTCAATTCTTAATCATAAAGGTGATTAATCAAATCATTTAAAGCTGAAACTCTATGCTTCCTTCTTGATCTAGTCATAGGTCCCGCCATGTCACTTAGAGGATTCCGAACATTACCTTTAAATGTTTGATCAAGTTGTGGAATGTCTTCATTTATGGTGGTAGTAGTATTGACATCTCCATCATTCCCTCCGTGGTTGAAAGGTTTCACCCTCGAAACTGAATCATCTTCAAAGGTAAATGGAGATAAATCAGCAACATTAAAGGTCACACTAACACCATAATCATCTAGTAACTCAATCTTGTAAGCATTGTCATTCACACACGCCAACACTTTAAAAGGACCATCTCCACATGGACTCAACTTAGATTTCAGAGCATTTGGAAACCTCTCTTTTGAAGATGCACCCAGACATAATCTCCTTCCTGAAACCTCATCAATTTTCGGCTCTGATTAGCTCTGTCATCATTCTATGCATTTTCCCGTTCTATTTTCATGCGCACCTTTTCATGTATTTTCTTCACAAATTCATCTTTCTTTTCTCCATCAAGGTTTCTAACCTGTTTAAAATTCAAAGGAAGTAGATCAAGAGGTTTAATAGGTAGAAAACCATAAACAATTTCAAATGGAGATAAAGAAGTAGTAGAATGAACAGTGCGATTATAAGCAAACTTCGCTATCATAATGCATTTTCCCAAATACTTCAAGTTCTTCTGGACTAGAGCACACATGAGGGCGCCCAATGTCCAATTTGTAACCTCTTTGTCCCTTACTTTCGCCACAAGGTATTCCAAAAATAGGAAAAAAATTTAACATCACGATCAGAGACAGAGATAATGGACATAGGTGATATGTGTTTTATTTTCTTCATATTTTGTTGGATTATTTTGATTTTATTGAGATATAATTTTTACTTTCGGTATTTTTGGTGCAGGAATTCGCCATTATGGAGAATTTGAGAGGGAGCTATACATTGTACTCTTTTTCCCTTAACCAATAGTTTTTCCCACTGAGTTTTCTAGGTTAAGATTTTTAATGATGCGATATGCTCCAGTGGAAAATGTTCTTATTCCACAGGTGAAGGAAAGAAGCTAGCAACCTAATTGATGAAATATTGGCGGAAAAATGAATAAGTGAAGAGATCTTAGTTATTCAAAGAAGGGGAGGGGGGTGTTATGAACCACTTGTTAAGTGGATGAACACCATTAAGTGGAAAGCATTGAAAATCCATTAATTCATGTATTCAAAACCCCTTCATGAATGTATCTTAGTGAGATTTCATCAATTGTAGCTTAATGTAGTTCCATTAGTATGGTAGGTTAATAAAGTTTCATTAGTGTTGTAGGTTAATGAAGTTCAATTAGTCTTGTAACTTACAAGATCACTATAAATAGTGCTTGTACATTTGAAGAAAGTAGTACATTTTGAATACAAACAGGAGTTACGAATAAATTAGTTAGTTTCTCTTATGTTTAGTCGCAACCACAAATTTACATTGGGTTATTAATTGATTTTACTCATTTTGCTCTCAGGTTTAATTGTTCCTAACTATATAATTACTTATTGTTGTTATGTTTAATTATCATATTGTCTGTTTGTTTATTTTAAATAATATGAGTAGCTAAATATTTATTTGGCATAGAATAATGAATCACTAGTTTAATGAATCGGTGAGGCATCATTGATTATATAATTATTATATTAAATTCTTGATTGTTCTGAGCATTATTTATTATCGTTTAATTTGAGTCTAATCATCTTGAGTTTAATAGAGATAGAGCTAATTAATTCCACCAATCCGTGATTGTTGGCAAGGGTTAATAAGTGGTAAACTTCTGTAAAAACAGCAAACTGTCGTAACAGAGGTAGCAAATAATTGGGTAGATAGTTGTTACTCGCGAATACTTGGATAGTTATTTGTATTGGGTTCTTTTTGTGCTTATGCTATTGGAGTATTTATCTGGTTTAGCGAACACTTGCTAGATTTATTTCGATAAGGGAAGTAGCTAGTTCAGCAAATATTTGCTAGCTATCGATGAGGTAAGAAAGAATTGGGGTAGTTCAGCAAATACTTGCTATCCTATAACTGGTTGATTTATAGATGATAATTTATTATTGCGCCAAGGGTCATGTCAATATAACTAGTGTGGATTTATTCTAATGCCGAATTGCTTCACTATTTAATAATATATTTGTAGTTTTAGTTTTATTATTTTCTTTCTTAGTTGACAAAATCACTCTCTTGCGATAAAGTGTGGTGGCTACACCAAATTTGATCTTTTGGAAATTCAATTTTAATTTTACACCATTCTCTGTGGAATCGACCATGCTTATCACTGTGCCAGATTAATTCTTAGCATATATCAGGAATTATTTGGTGGTTTAACAACATACCAAATTGGTGCTGCTGCCGAGGAGTGGTAGTTAGTTTTAATGTTTTTTCCAATTGATCTCATTTACGTTTTTGTTTATGAGAAGATCTTCGAATTCTGAGCTGATATTTGATCTAGAGATTGAGAAGACCGCCAAGAGGAATAGTAAGGAAGCTCGTGCTAAAAAACAAATAGAAATATCAGCCTTAGATTTTGCAGGCCCTCATTTGGCCAAACAAATCCATCTGCCAAAGCTAATTTTTCTGAAGAACATAAATTAGAGATGGCTTAAGATGACAACATACCGATGTGAAAAATCTAAAGCTATGAGGTGAGCGATCCCCCATCCCCTATTTTGCTAACAGAAGGAGAAACCCCAGTCGAGATTAAGTTCAATCTCTTGAACGTGATCCCAAAGTTCTATGCAAAGTAAAGGGAGGACCCTCATAACTTCTTGAACAAATTTATAAAGATTTGTAATGTTCAGAGGAGTCCAAATGGAGTGTTCGAAGATCACTTCAGGCATGCGGTGTTTCCTTTTGCTATGTCTAATGTAGCCAATGCATGGTTTGCTACCATGGAGCCGAATTCGATCACTACATGGGCTGGAATGAAGAAAGCTTTTCATGAGAATTTTTTCTCTGACACTAAGACGTCTACAATGGTGAGGAAAATATGATCTATTTCACAAGAGTACGAGGAGAACATCAATGATTATTGGGTTTGATTTAAGAAGCTTGTGGATAGTTTCCCAAACCACAAGATGTCTGAAGGGGAGTTGATGAAGTTCTTTTACTATGGAATGAGCACGGAAGATAAGAAGTTTCTCGATTCTCCGAGTAATGGATTATATTTAAAGAAATCAGGGGCTAAAGGTAAACAATTGCAGAAAATTTTCCTTGAAGCGACAAAAGAGTATGTTGAACCACCCCACCGTCAACCAAAGAAAGTGGTAGAAGGAAGAATTTTGGATTTGGAGGGCAAGATGGACAAGAATATGGATAAAATGATGGAAAAGATTATGTCCACCATTCAGAAGAAAGTGTCTTCGGTTGAAACTCAAAGACCTTATGTGTGGGTGGAAACTGAGGGCACGCGACACACGATTGTGCCATGACTATTGAAGATACAAGTGCTCAAGCAAATGCAATTGGTAATGTTCAAGGAGGCCAACAAAATAATTTTGACCCTTATTCCAACACTTACAATCCATGGTAGAGGTATCATCCAAATATCAGCTGGGGAGGTCAAGGAAATCAACCACATCAACAACAAGAAGTTTACAAACCACCAACACAGGGAGGAATGTATCAAGTTTCCAACCCAAATCAACAAGAGAGGACCAGAAAGTTTCTTGAAGATATGATGGCTGAGTTAATGGAGTCGAATAAACGAATGCATAACAACCAAATTGCACATCAACAAGCTAGTCAACAAGAGATTACGGATCTCAAGAATCAGATGGCGCAACTATCAGCTTCTGTGAATGAGATTAGAGCAAGTCGGGAAGGCTACCTTCACAAGTGAACCCAAATCCATGAGAAAATGTGAATCAAATCACATTAAAAAGTGGGAAAGAGCTAAGTTATCCCTCAACTAAGAAAATGGAAAAGATTAATGACACCAGATGTGCCACAGGCTCCCATTTGGCCAAACTGGACCTCTCTGCTGACAGATTAGACACTTTCCAGTTGTCCAAATATTTGAAAAAAGGATATTAACCTTCCATTTTTGCAGGCAATAAGGTTACCCCCTCTTAGAAAATATTTGAAGGATTTTATTTCAGGGAAACCTAAAGATGTTGGTAAAATCATAATGGGTGAGAATGTGTCTGCGATAATTCAAAAGAATTTACCACCCATGTGCAAGAACCCAGGTATGTTTTCGTTAGCTTGCTTTATAGGAGAAACAAAAATTTATCATGCATTGTGTGACTTAGGAGCCTCTATAAACGTTATGCCATTGTCAGTTTATGAAACGTTAACTGGAGTAGACATGGTAGCCACTAGAGTGATTATCCAACTTGCTGGTTGATCTTGTATATATCCTGAGGGTTTATTTGAGAATGTACTAGTGAACAACTTTTTTTATCCGACTGATTTCTATGTGGTTAAAATGAATCATGGAACAAGAGGTGTTTTGTTGGGTCGAACTTTCTTAAGGACTACTAAAACAATAATTGATGTAAGCAAGGGCACAATTTGTTTGGATTATTATGGTGAAAAGTTTACCGTTAATATTGATGATTCCATGAGAAATCCAATTGATGCTGAAAATTTTTATGCTCTTGATGTGATTGACCCTTTGGTCCAAGAATATCTTGAGATCAAATTCATGTAGGATACATTGGACATATCCTTACTTGAGAGTGTGAAGTATTTTTCTATTAAGGAGATGAGTGATGATGAAATAAAGGATTTTTGAATGTCCCTTTACCCAAAGGAGGAATTTTTCAGTACAGGTCCAACGTCCCAGTTGACCAAATAGAACCTTTGCGACATACTGTTTCCATCTGATGTCAAAGCTCCGACTTTGGAGTTGAAGGACTTACCTGAGCACTTGAAGTATGTATATTTGGGGGGAGGATGAGACATTTCCACTTTTTATCAGTAGTGACTTAACTATAACACAGGAAGAGCAATTGATTCACTTACTAAAGAGGCAAAAGAAGGCTACTGGGTGGACTCTAGCTGACATCACCGAAATCAACAAGAATCAGCCCTGATATTTGAATGCACCATATATTGATGAGGATGATGCCAAACTAAGTAGAAAATCACAATGTAAATTGAACCCAAAGATGAGAGAGGTTGTGCTTAAGGAGATCCTTAAGCTACTTGCCATAGGAATCATTTATCCCTTTTTCGATAATAAGTGGGTAAGTTCTGTCCATGTGGTGCCAAAGAAATTAGGTTTTCAAGTTGTGGAAAACTCAAGGAAGTAGCTGGTTCATGTGCGCTTAGTGATTGGTTGGCACATGTGTATCGACTACTGGAAATTGAATGCTGCAACTCGTAAGGACCACTTCCCTTTACCTTTCACTGATCAAATGTTGGAAAGGTTTGCAGGGAAGAGTTTCTTTTGTTTCTCAGACGGATTTAGTGGTTACTATCAGATTTATGTGAATCCAGAAGACCAAGAGAAGACTACATTTACGTGTCCTTTTGGTACTTATGCTTATAAAAGGATGCCTTTTGGTTTGTGCAATGCTCTTGGGACATTTCAGTGATGTATGATGAGTATCTTCTTAGATTTGATAGAGAAGTTCGTTGAGGTCTTCATGGATGATTTTACTGTGTACGGAGATTCTTTTGATAGTTGCTTAGAGCACTTGGAGGAAGTACTAGAGCGTTGTGTGAAGAGGAACCCGGTTCTTAACTATGATAAGTGTCATTTCATGGTGAAGGAAGGGATTGTCTTAGGACATGTGGTCTCTGAGAAAGGAATTCAAGTGGATAAAGCGAATGTGGATTTGATTGAGCCGTTATCATATCCTACCAATGTTTGTGAGATAAGAGGATTTCTCAGGCATGCAAGATTTTATAGATGTTTCATCAAGGATTTCTCTTTTCTCTCTGACTCTTACCCATTGACCAAGCTTTTGAAAAATGATGTCACATTCGACATGACAGATGAGCGTAAGCAAGCTTTTGATTTGCTGAAGAAGAAGCTTATTTCAGCCCCTATCATGCAACCACTTAAATGGGAGCTATCTTTTAAGATAATGTGTGATGCAAGTGATTATTTAGTGGGAGCTTTGTCAGGGCAAAAGGAGGGAAAAGAAAGTCATGTGATATACTACGCCTCTAAAACTTTGAACTTTGCTCAGTGCAATTACAAAACCATTGAAAAAGAGTTGTTGGAAAAAGTGTTTTCTTTGGAAAAGTTCATATCTTACCTCCTTGGGTCAAAGATTATTGTGTATACCAATCACTCAGCTCTGAAATACTTGCTTACTATGGAGTCAAAGCCACACCTTATAAGATGTATTTTGTTGCTCCAATAATTTGAATTTGAAATTCGAGACAAGAAAGGGGCAGAGAATCATATGGAAAATTATTTGAGTCGTTTGATTAGGCCTCAAGATACTTCACCAATAACAAAGACTTTTCCCGAAGAGTATTTGTATGCTACAGAGGCTTTCTGTTTGGCCAAACCGGACCACAGTTTGCTGCAGGCGTCTCCAGAAATAGTCTTCTAGTTGGCCAACTTGAACCCCCCCTATGGTGTGAATCTAAACCCTAACTCAGACAAATGGAAGCTCACTCCTGCACATCTAAACTCTGACACCCAAGGTAACCATGGTATGCTGATTTTGTGAATTATTTAATCATTGGGGAGATGCTACACACATTCACACGAGCACAAAGGCTTAAATTGAAAAGTGATTCTAAATATTATATTTGGGATAAGCCTTATTGGTGGAAGGTAGAATCCGATCAAATAGTTAGGAGATGCATTCCTGAGGAAGAACAAGCTGACATTCTCCTACATTGTCACTCATTTGCTTGTGGAGGACACATTGGTCCAAAATGAACATCTCGTAAGATACTTGATAGTGGTTTCTTTTGGCTAACACTTAATCGAGATGCATATATTTTTTTGTAAGAGTTATCCAAAGTGTCAAAGGATAGGTTATATCTCTCATTGAGATGATATGCCCCAGGTACCAATAATTATTTGTGAAATATTTAATGTGTAGGTCATGGATTTCATGGAGCCTTTCTCTAGCTCTTGTGGTAATTTATTTATTATAATTGTGGTTGATTATGTTTCTAAGTGGATGGAAGCTAAAGCCACCCGTACTAATCATGCCCAATTTGTTTCAGGTTTCTTGAAATCCCATATCTTTAGCAGGTTTGGCGTACCAAGGGAAATCATCAGTGATCAAGGCACACATTTTTGTAACCGCACCATTTAGCTCTCATGAGGAAGTATGGGGTTCATCACAGGCAGACTACTACATATCATCCTCAATCCAATGGTCAATCTGAGGTGTCTAATAGAGAAATAAAACAAGTTTCAGAGAAAACCGTTAACCCCTCGAGGAAGGATTGGAGCAAGAGATTAGATGATTCTTATCGGCATGTTTCTCTATAGATTTGTTTTTGGAAAGATGTGTCATCTACCCGTCGAGCTGGAGCACAAGGCATTTTGGGCTGTAAAAGAGGTTAATATGGAACCAACCAAGTGTGGGGAGGAGAGGAAGTTCCAACTTCAAGAGTTGGAAGAAATCTAGTTGGAGGCGTATGATCACACTATGTGGTACAAGGATCGTACCAAGAGCTGGCATGACAAGAATTTGACATCCAAGAAATTTGTGGTTGGGCTAAAAGTTCTACTTTTTCAGTCCAAACTTTGATTGATGCCCAAAAAAATCAAGTCAATATGGACAAGTCGTTCGAAGTGACTTCCGTTTGCCAAAAAGGGACCCTGGAAATATAGAGTTTGGAAACAGAATAAACTTTTCTTGTAAATGGAAACCATCTCAAGTCATTCTATGATGCTTCTCAAGTGGCTACAGTGGAAAAAATTTCATTGTTTCTCACTATTGATATCTAATTGCATGAGAAAGTCTGGCCAAATACTATAAACAAAGGCGCTAATTGGGAGGCAACCCAATTTCTTTTCGCTTTATTAGTTTTTTTATTTCTTATAATTGCAATTTCTCATCTGCTCTCATTTCTTGATCTATAGATTATGTGGTAAATAGAAGGCTTGCGCAGAACCTGATTTGATCCAACACTCTCCTCTTGATCGAAAATTCCTCCAAACCCACTACTATAAGTTCCCTCTTCCCCTTGACATTTTTTTTAATGTTTGAATATGTGTTTAAACCTTTTCTCGTAAGAGGTTTGCATTATTTGCTTGAGGGAAAGCAAAGTTTAACTGTGAGAATGTTTATTGTGTGTTTTGTTTTGTATTTTTATTTTATTTTATTTTTAAAAAGGAAAAATAATTTTTTTTTTGTGTTTTTTAGTCAAACATGTGTTTTGAGTTGATAATTTGGCATGAAGAAATTATATTGCCTCTTGATTAAAGTATCCTTCTAGTTGTAAACTTCATTATTTTACAAACTTGGCCAATTTGATATTCCTTCGGGTTTTTAAATGCGATTTTCTATGATTTGTGAAATTAGATTGACATGATTTTTGGGATGACAAAAAATGATGAGTTTAATTGAATATTTAAGCCTAGAAAGTGAGGTTTGAGCTAAAGTAGAGCACTCTCTACATCAATCTTTGTTCTGGGAGATCACATTGTTATACTTTGATTTGTTATGTGTGAAAGTGAGGGAAGGAACTAGGATAAACCACATAGTTTAAATGGCCTACCAATTACATTAACCCCTAGTGAACACTTTGAAGCTCTGACTATGTTCTATGATATGGGTTACTATATATTTAGCCAAAACCTTGTTTTTTAAACTTTCTCTTGGCCCTATTATGCATGTTATCGAACTTGATTTTGATGTGTTCTCTTGAGTAGAAAGCTTACAAAGTATGTGTTTAGTTTTCCAAATTTGAAGGTTTCGAAATTGAAGGTTTAATCTTATTGTGAACAGAAGTTCTGGTTATGTTTGGCCAAACTGGAGGGGACAACTGTAAAAATAAATCTGTATCGCTTATTATTTTTGCGATTATTTCCTCACTGGTACTAATTTTGGACTTTTTTAGAGAAGAATGTTTTGGAAAAATTTGAAAAAAATAGCACATACATTTGTTTTGATATTACTTGGCTATCTCTCACTAGCTATGAGGTTGAAGACTTGTTAGTGAATGTCTACTGTACATGGATGATGGTTCAAGAAAAAACATGCATAATATCTTAATAGATATTGTTTGAGCTTATAACCCTCAGGATCTCACCAATCTTAATAGTCTCTAGCCCCGTTACAACCCTTGAGAAAGACATTCTTAATTTTCATATTAACTTCTCTATGTTATAACTTGTGAATTATTTGAGTGATTGTCCTTCATATATTAAGAGTGATGAGTGAAACTGTGAGAAATATTCAATGTTTGTTCGATTTTGACTAAATTGATTATTGAATTTCATGATTTTGAATATTTTTTCATTTCAATTACTTTAGGGATGATAATTCCCACGTATGTTAAAGTGAATCTTTACTCCCTAGCAGGGAAAATATATCATTATAAGAGTACAATTTAGAATTTTTAAGTGCTGAATTTTTCTTTGTCCGGTCTCGTGTCATATATTCTTCTTTTCTTTTTATAGGGTCATTTTAGATAGAGTTTTATAAGGGAACGAGAACTTATGAACACCGTGGATTATTGAGTGATCTTATATTCTTCATTTCATACGTGAGGGTAAGCATGGTTCAGCAGGAATGCCATGTAGCCGAACTACTTATCTAAAAAATAGATATGCAATGTGCTTTGCATCATCTGTCTTCCTACAAGGAATAAAGTATGCCATTTTTGAAAATCTATCCACATCCAAAAAGATAGAATTATTACCTGACTGAGATCGTTGTAAACCGAGGACAAAACCCACGAAAATATCAACCCAAGGATGTGTAGAAACATGTAATGGAGTATAAAGACCCCGGGGCTTAGTTTTTAACTTACCTTTAAGACAATTCCTACAAACCCTGTCAATAGCTAGTGCCATTTTCGGCCAATAGAAGTGTTCTCGCAACAAACTATACGTTTTAAATGCACCAAAATGTCTCATTAAACCACCTTAATGTGCTTCTCTAACAAGTAATTCAAGCATAGAACACTGAGTAACACATAACCTATTATTCACAAACAAGAAACCATCATGCCGAAAAAACTGTTCATAAGCACCATTTTCGCTTGCAGCATAGCAACAACAGATGAATACTCAAAATCTGTCGCATATAAATCTCGCACGAATGAAACCCTAATATAATGCATTCCAATCGAGTAAGTAAAACATGTCTACGACTCAAAGAATTAGCAACACCATTTTCTTTACCATTTTTGTATCGCAACACATAAGGAAAATATTCAATAAAACCGGACCATTTAGCATGATGCTACTCTTCAAATATTTCATGACTCATGATCACTATGAATAACAAATTCTCTATGCAATAAATAATGAGTTGCCAAGTTTCTAATGCATGCACAATTACATAAAATTCTTTATCATAAACGTGATAGTTAAGAGCAACTCCCCTTAGCTTCTCACTAAAGTACACTTTAGGTTGATTCTCCTGTATCAACACAACACCAATTCCAAAAACAGAAGCATCACAATGAATCTCAAAAGTACCATTAAAATTAGGTAAAGAAAGAACAGGAGCATTACATAATCGTACTTTCAATTCATAAAATGCATTCTCTTGACTGCCAGTCCATACAAATTTCACATCATTTTAAACTAGTTCATTTAGAGGTGAAACAATAGACGAGAAATCACACACAAAACATCTATAAATACTAGCTAAGCCATGAAAGGAATGTACCTGGTTGGTGTTGGTAGGTCTCGGCTAGGTCTTAATGGCCTTAATTTCGGTTTCGTCAACTTTTATGCCCTCTTTAGAAACCACAAAACCGAGAAACACCACTTTCGAAGGGCAAAAAGTGCACTTCTTGATGTTCACGTACAAACAAGACTCACTGAGTGCAACAAGAACCATTTTAACATGCCCAATATGTTCATCAATCGACTTAGAGTAAATCAATGTATCATAAAAATAGACCACAACAAATTGACTAATAAACTTTCTTAAGACATGATTCATCAACCGCATAAAAGTACCAGGTACATTAGTTAAACCAAAAGGCATAACAATCCATTCATACAACCCGAACATAGTTTTAAATGTAGTTCTCCATTCATCCCCCTTATTTATGTGGATCTGATGATAACGCTAAGCCAAATCAATCTTAGTATAAATCAGAGATCCATGCAAATCTTCAAGCATATAATCTAATCTAGGGATATAATGGTGATACTTAATGGTAATCTTGTTAATAGAATGACAATAAATGCAAATGCGACAATTTTTATCTTCCTTAGGAACTAAAATGACAGACACAAGACAAGGACTAAGGGATTCTCGCACATAACCTTTTTGAAGTAACTCCTCGACTTGTCGCTGTAGTTTCTTTGTCTCCTCAGGGTTTGCTTTATATGCCGAACGGTTTGGAATAACCGAACTCGGAACTAAATCAATCTGGTTTTCAATACCTTGCAATGGGAGTAAACCCAAAGGTAAAGCTTCTGGAAAGACATCCTCAAATTCTCGTAACATTTTAGCAAACCGTGGAGGAACATGCATAGGAATATTATCACTAGCAAAATAGCTCTCTTTATAATGCAAAATAAGCACATAAGAATGATTAGCAAATGTACAATTCACATCCCTAATAAAATCATAAAATGATCTACCATAATCAATAGGGAGTTCACATCTCATAATGTAAATTGATTGAAAAGAAATTAGATGTGAAGGCAGAACTTTACGTAACTTATCAGAATCATTCTTGGATTTACTTGATTTACTTGGATTGGCCCTGCCTGACTTTTAGTCGAAATTGTCAGGGTTTTTTCCTCCAGTTTTCACCTCGTGGTTGAGCTCCCTCAAACCCTGGCTAGAGTTTTGTTCGGCCACCTTTACATCAATCAAAAAGTTCCCTTTGTCGACTTGCATGCGTCTCTGTGCCTCTAAGACCTTCACTGTAGATAATGGAGTCAAAGTATACATGGTTCTGTCCTTAATCATAGTTATTTTTTTTAGTGTAACCATCATGCATGGATTTACGATCAAACTGCCAAGGTCTCCCTGATAAAATATGACTAGCTTCCATAGGTATAACATCACATAAGATAGGAACATGATATTTTCCAATCTTAAAGTTAATCATGCATTGCTTGTTAATCATAATTTCACCACTACCATTTAACCAAATAATTTTTTATGTTGATGGATGAGTAGACACATGCAAAGACAATGATTTAACAAGAAGATTATATAAAGTATAAGCACACAGACCACCATCAATAATTAGTAAACAATTCATATATTTCACAAGGCAGTGAGTATATAAAATATTTATTCTTTGTTCCTTGGATTTATCCATTTGAGAGTTTAAGGCTCTCAATGACACAAAGTTACCTTGTGTTTCTGGACCTTGTTCACCATGATAATTTATGATGATCTTTTCATCTACTTGTTCTTCTCCATTTTCATATAATGCTAGCATATCATTATGTTATTCTTCTTCATCTCCTTCCTCAATGGTGATTAATAATGGAGCATGAGGGCAGTTACTTCGGACATGTCCTCTTTCTTTGCAGTGGAAACAAGTAGGAGTATTAACAGAAACCGAATTCGACGGAGAGGCAGTGGACTTACCCGAATTCCTTGAAGACTGCTGGGTTGAAGGTTCCGCCCTCCTATCATTAGATTTATAGATCAGATTGGTAGAGATTTGGCCTGATCCCCAGCCTCCCATGGGTGTTCCCTTACATCAGCGAGAAATAAGGTTTCTGAAGTCAAACCTTAATCTTTGACTGGGAAATCTGAACTGCTACTTGTTTGGCTGTAGAGTGCTCTCAACCAACCTTGATTTCACCAATAAATCTCTCATTGATATGTGATGTTGAAGCTTGACTAGCATTTGAAGTTTCTCATGGAAGCCTTCAATGAATCGATTTTTGATGAATGCATCATCTTCTTTCATCCCAACCCTTCTCATGGTCAACTCGAGATCTTGCCAGTATTCATCAACTAGTCGATTTTCGTGCTTCATATTGGCCATATTAGAATGTTGTTCCATCAAGGAAGTAGGCGCAACATGAAATTGGCAAAGTTTGGACCTTAATTTCTCCCAAGTAGAGATGGTGAAAGAATGATTTCCCATGATGAATATCGCATTACTGATGAAAATAAATAAATTGCAAAAGAAGGCTAGTACTAGTATGACTCTAGTCTAGTCAACAACTCTATCTATAACAGAATCAAATCTAATTAACAACTTGAGTTATTCTAACACCCCACCTCAAGCGAAGAGTCAGATGCTTAGCGACGTAAAGCTTGGATATAAAGAACTAAAACAACGGACAAGAGAGCCCTTGGGTGAAGATATCTAGAATCTGAAGAGCAGTATGAACATGAGGAACACACAGCTTGCCAGAAGTAACCAACTCTTGAAAAAAGTGATAGTCGATGTCGATGTGCTTCGCCCCACTTGTAAGCAACTGGATTCTGAGCCAAGAAAATAGTGCTAATGCTCTCACATAACAGTAGCGGAGACCCAGTAAGTGGGACAAAAAGATCACGAAGCAAACGAGTCAGCCAAACAACCTCAAAAGTGGTGTTGGCAAAGGCACGGTACTCGGACTCCGTACTCGAACGAGAAATGGTGAGCTATTTCTTAGCACTCCAAGAAATAAGGTTTGCACCAAGAAAGAAATCATAGCCATAAGTGGATTGTTGGGTCTCCAGACAATGATCCCAATCAGCATCAAAGTAACTCAGAACCTCAGTTTAACTGGCTGATCAAAATGTCAGGCCAAAATGAAGAGTTCCCTAAACATATCGAAGAATCTGAGTAACTGCTGCAAAGTGATCTTCACAAGGATCCTGTAGATACTGTCCAACTGTGTTGACCGCAAAAGCCAAATCAAGATGAGTGGTTTTCATATGCTGGAGAGCCCCAACGAGAGAGCAATAAAGTGTAAGATTCCAAAAAGTAGGACTAGTAGAGGTATGTAACTGTGATCCTAACACAAATGGAGAAGAGACTGGTGTAGCATCTGACATCCTGGCTTGAGTAAGAATATCATTGGCATACTTAGCTTGGCCAAGAAGTAAACCTAAGGCTGAGAGTGTAACTTTCAAGCCAAGAAAGTAGTGAAGAGTGCCCAAGTCATTGATAGAAAACTCTCGATGCGTCCAATCAATGAACTTCTGGAGCAGAGTCAGGTCGTTGCCTGTACAAATGATGTCATCGACGTAGACCAACAAATACAACATGATGATCCTCGAGACAAAAAAATAGTGAATAATTAGCATAACTGCAGACAAAACCAAGCTGAATCAGATAAGTACTGAACCGCTGGAACTAGGCCTGCGGAGCTTGCTTAAGACCACAAATGGCCTTCTGCAAGCGACAAACATACTCTAGGTGAAACAGATCCTTTTAAACAATGGGTTGTGCCATATAGGCTGGAGCATAAAAAATGCCATTAAGAAAGGCATTATTGACATCAAGCTGATGAAAATACCAGGAGCACATCGTAGCAATATCTGGAACAGTACGAACCGTGGACGCTTTAACAACTGGACTGAAGGTATGGTTAAAGTCAAGCTCCGGAATCTGCGAGAAAACCTGTGCCACAAGCCTAGCTTTATGATGCTCAATAGTGCCATCTGGTTGATACTTCAGTTGGTAAACCCATTTGGAGTCAACAATGTTGACTTCCGATAGGTGAGGCACTAAATCCCAAGTGTGTTATCCACGAAGAGCTGCTATCTTATCGTCCATGGTAGAAACCCAAGCCGGATCCTGATGAGAAGTGTGGTAATCTGTGGGCTCCGATTGAGCAAGTAAGGTAGCAATAAAACCAAGAGCAACAACATCTTATTAATATCTACGCTAAATAGCCCCAGTCGCCGATCGAGTAGCCATACGATGAGTGCAAGGTGGAGATGGAGATATGAGACGAGCAGTCACAGGCGGCAAAGGGACCAATGAGGTGGCCGATGAAGGGGCCGGCAAATTGAATGGGTTGTCAGCAAACTAGGTAAGCTGGTCAATGGTAAGAAGAGCGAAGCAGGATGAATCCGAGTGGCCACTTAATGGTCTGAATCATCAGATTAGAAAGAACAAAGTGTCGTAGTTAGGGAGGACGATACCATCGATGAGCTAGGATGGCTGGCAATCGAAGTGATAAGCCGAGTAGGAAGGGTTACCCCCGTGGAAGAAGCAGGAATATTGGAAAATACATCAACGAGATCCAGAAAAATAGAGACACCCAAAGAGAACGGAGATACTAAAGTAGAACCAGCTGCATAAGGGAAGGAAGTGTTGTCAAACTGAGCATGTCTGGTGACATATATATTTCCAGACGTAGGATCCAAACATTGATATCTCTTGTAGTGGGAGTTGTACCTAAGAAAGATAAAAGGAAAACTGTGAGGAGTGAGTTTGTGAGCTGCATATGGATGAAGATAAGGGAACACACGAAAACAAAACACATGGAAGTTTGTGTATATGGGAACCCAGCCATTAGTAACTTTATATGGTGATCGTCTGCCAAGAACATGAATGGGGAGTCAATTTATGGTATAAGTGGCTGCAGCAAAAGTGTGAGGCCGGTGAAAGAGAGAGACATAAGAGTGGTATAACATATATACGATCATCTTAGCAATGAGGCGATGCTTGTGCTCAACCCGACCGTTCTGCTCAGGAGTATATGAGAAATAAATCTAATGGTGAATGCCCTTTGTCTGAAAGTGAGAGCATAAGCAACCATTTATAAACTCAGTCCCCCATCACTCTTAAACACCTTAATGGTGGAAGAGAACTGATTCTCCACAAAAGCCTCAAATTGGCGATAACATCCCAAAAATCATATTTGTGGCGCAGTGTGTAAAACCACGAGAGTTGGGAATGATCATCGAGAAAAATAGCATAGTAGGAGAAACTATCAACAGATAAAATAGAAGTGGGCCCCTATAAGTCACAATGAACTAGATGAAATACCCTAGCAACACGTTTATCATTTGTATAAAAAGATAAACGCTTCCCTTTAGCCTTTTCACACACATCACAAATGGTCAGTTTTGGCAAAACCGATGAGACAGATAAATATCCAAAAGCTCGCAAACCATAAATAATGGAATGAGTAACATGACCAAGTCTATCATGCCATATTTCAAAAGACGCACATTGCTTATTAGATTCCACAGTAGACAACAAAGAAGTTGCACCATAGTCTAAAACATAAAGTCCATTTTCACTATGACCATGACCTAAAGTTTCACCAATGATTATATGCCGAATAATAAATGAATGATCATCAAAGCAGACAACAACATTTAAATCTTGAGTTAATTTTTTAAGCGAAAGCAAATTTTTAATGCTGTCAGTCACAATAAACACATCATAAAGAGACAAGTATTAAGAAATTCGAGAATCACCAACATGAGTAATAGGGAGTTGGGAACCATTATCAATATAGACGTGAGAAGAACTATAGTATGGTATTCATTGGCGGAACTAGGGGGCGAGGGGGTGCTAGTGCCACCCCTAGGATCCGGCGGCCCGGAATTTAGGCCTAGAGCCACCGGAAGCCACCGGATTCCGCCCCCCTTGAGAGCCATCGGCGCTAGAGCGAGCATCGGGCGGAAGAACCGAAGAAGCCGATCCAGACGCAGCTTGAAGATGAAGCAATTTTTTGTTTTTTTTTGTTGGGCCGTAAGGCCATTAGTTACATATATATTGTTTGGGCCAATTGGGTTTCAGCCCAATTGGCCCTTTATTTTTTTACCCTTCAACTAAGCAAAACGACGTCGTTTCACTTAAGCCAAAACGGACGTCGTTTTGGCTTAAGTGAAACGACGTCATTTTGCTTAGTTGAAGGGTAAAAAAATAAAGGGCCAATTGGGCTGAAACCCAATTGGCCCAAACAATATATATGTAACTAATGGCCTTACGGCCCAACCCTAACCTAATAATATATACTCATCATTCATCAATCATCCTTATGAGAGTAGAGGCCATTAGCTTGGGACAAACTCCAAGCTCAGTCGCGCACCACCACCGGCCAGCCACCGCCCGCCGCCGCTGCCTGCCGCCGTCCGCCGCTGCTGCTGCCTGCCGCTGCCTGCCGCCGTCCGCCGCTGCCGCTGCCTGCCGCCGTTCGCCGTCCCCTTCTTCAACAACAATCAGCGGTCTGCATCCAAGCCAAAGCCAAACCAAGGGAGAGGTATCAAAAAGCCAATATATTTTTTTTGTGTAATTTATGTTGAATAACTTGAATTAAATTGCTTATTTGTATGAATTGGGAATGCTGAATATAGATATGAATAATTTAGGGGTTGTGTTGAAATTGTGATATTTTGAAATTTTGCTAAATATAGATTTGAATAATTTGACATATTTATATTTAATTAGACATATTTAATTAGTGATATTTAATTAGACATATTTAATTAGATGTATTTAATTAGACGTATTTAATTAGATGTATTTAATTAGACGTATTTAATTAGATGTATTTAATTAGACATATTTAATTAGACATATTTAATTAGCGTTGCAAAAAAAATTGTAACCTCTTTTTCACCCCCTAATATATACTCCTGATTCCACCACTAATATTATTACATGATCAATAGCAGCAGGAGATGATGCCATGCATTTTGTGATGCCTGAATCCTCATCCACTTGGAGCCACATTGCTTAGGTCTTGAGATACCGTAAAAGTGAGCCATAGTGTTGAAGCCAATATATGTACAATGCGCAAGGAAAATAAGGATTATCGCTGATACAAGCAGGTGCGTGTTAACATGCGAGCAAATGTGCAAGGCGCGTGGAACCACGCACAAGTGAGAGGCGTATGTGATGTATCGCGCTTGTTGGTCACGCGATGAAGGAAAATTTGCGTATTGCTTGTCACTGTTGAAATGTGGGAGATCTTACCGTTGACTTATCACGAAGTCTGAGCAAACGGTGCCGCTTGGAATCTGGGAAACGGTGTCACTGGGAAATTTTGCTGTCTGGGGATTGAGAAAAGGAGCTCGATCGCGAAGAGAAATGGGCAGTGAACTCTCCGGAGATTGCTGGTGTTGATGAGCAGTGGCAGATCTAATGATACGCGAGGTAGGGCTCCAGCCCTACCTCGATCGCCGGCCGGAGGTAATAGGAGGCGGGAGTGCGTCTTCCGGCGGAGTTGGGCGCGTCTCCAGCGCGGCGGCACACCTTCGAAGCCTGCTCGTCGCCGGAGAAGAAGGGTTTTTCCATTTTTGGCTTTTGGCTTGGGTTATTGGATTGGGCTTGGTTTTGGCCCAATCCAATTCCCTAACCGATTTTTTTTTGAAATTACTAAATGAAACGACGTCGTTTCATTTAGTAATTTGAAAAAAAAATCGGTTAGGGAATTGGATTGGGCCAAAACCAAGCCCAATCCAATAACCCAAGCCAAAACCCTTAATATTAGCTGGAGGCGAGAGCACTGAGCAGCAGCAAAGCCTCCAGTTTCCCGCCCCTGCTCAGCCAGTCCGTCAGCAGCCTGCAGCCGAGCCGTCCGTCACCGCGCCACCGCCGTCCGCTGCCTCTCCAAACCACGATAAGTCGGTAACCACCGCCGATATACTTCTTCTCTTTATGCTAAGATTTATTAATTTTAGAGTTTATTCTCTTTTTTATTTATTTCTTCAAAACTTAAATATAATGTGAACATGATTTTTAGATTGGATGTTGAATTGAATTTATATGGTTGTATTATATATGATTGTTTAAATTTAGTTTAATTGCATATTTGAATTTAGTTGAATTGCATATTTAGTTGGAATTTAGTTGGAATTATAATTGTTTGATTTATTTTGTATAATTGTATGTGAAAATGAAATTGTCAATTTGTCATAATCGGTTTATGGAATTATCAATTAGGGATATTTGTTAAATTGAATTTAGATGAATATGATTTTATAATTTTTTTATTTTCATTTGTTAATTATCAATTAGGGATATTTTATTAAATTGAATTTGAATCGATGAAAAATAAATCAATTTACATATTTTTCCGCCACCAGGTCTCCGCCGCAGCGCCACCGGAAGCTACCTCGTCCCGCCGCCTCTGCACGCCGGACGCCAAAAATTTTTCAGCCTCCCATGGAAAATATTTCTGGTTCCGCCCCTGTTGATGAGTTTGCCGGCTCCGAGGAGGTCGCCGGTGCTGAAAGGACACGCCGGAGATCTGAGCCCAACAGTTGATGAATGGAGGTCTTGACAAGAATCACCAACAGAGAAGGGATGCTGGAAATTTGAGAGGGGCCTGAGAAGTGGATGGAGAAGACGTTGGAGATTGCCCGAATTTCACCGAAATTTGGGTGTCGGAAAAAGAGAGGAAGGGAGGCGGGAAAAAAAAAAGAAAATAGAAATTAGGATTTTAAATTTTGGATTAGAATTTGCTCTGAAACCATGAAAGAATGATTCCTGTGATGAATATCGTATTAGTACAAAAGAAGGCTAGTAATAATATGACTCTAGTCTAGTCAACAACTCTATCTAGAATAGAATCAAATCTAATCAACAACTTAACTTATTATAACAGATAGATTTCTTCCCGGTAATTTGTCTCGATTCTCTTGAATTTGTCCACCATTTAACTGCATAATGTGTGAAAGAATACTGCTCCACCTTGACTTTTTCTTTCTCCCGATAATTGTTGAGATCAAACAAATTCTCAAATAGTAGCTCTCGATCAAGATACTTCACCGGATTGTGTAGACCATCAAATTGAGGGATGTCATACTTCAATCCGTAGATGTCTCGAGCTGAGTCTGAACTCAAACTGAAACCCGAGCTGACTCTCAATCCTCTTCGGGAAGATGTGTGTTGTGGTGATGTCTTCTAGAAAATCCTCAGTTTGATCTCCTTTCCGAACCATCTTCAGAATCTTCATCTGAACTACCAGAACCATGGAATTGGCAGAAAAATCTTTGAGATTCCTCTCTCTTGGCCGATGATGGTGGTGTAGACAGTGCCATGCTGTCAACTTTTCTCGCCAATTTTTGCACCTCACTCATGAGTGCATGAATGCATTTATTACGACAACAAACCAATCCGGATCAGTGGCCTCATTAGGTCTAATTCGATGACGTTCCCAACTTTCTGGAGCCTCATCTCGTGGATACTCACCACATCTACTTTCAAAAGTGTTCGTAAATGGTAAATTTTAGGATTACTAACAAAAGGCGAGAAGAATGACTTTTCGTTCGCTAACTGCTAAGAAAAATAAACGGTTAGTATAAAAACCACCCATCCTCTTTGCTTAGTAAGCTCACTCACCAAGTTTATAACACTCACCAAGTTTATAACACTCACAACTCACAAGTCCAAGGCTAATGCAAGGGCAATTGATCAATTCACCACAAATTCAAAGCAAAATATGGAGAGTACTACAGAACTTATTCAAAATAAAAAATATACAAAGTCAAAATTGGACTCTATGATCTAAAATTTCAAATTTTACAGAGAATAAGGAACAAAACACAATTTGAATGGCATAAATCAGAGCTGTAATGAAGGAGTTATGATCAAAACAAGAATGCTTTATATATGGTACAAATAAGTTCCAAAAATTCAAGTAACTTTTCCGAAATCAAATTGGATTAGAAACTCAAACCCAAATCCCTTTTAGAAAAGGATTTTAATGACTTACTTGCTGCTCAAGTCAAAAAATTCAGATCAAACCCCTCTCTCAATTGACTTTTATTTCTTTTTTCCTCTTCCGATTAGAATTTTGACTTTTCTTTTCCTCTTTCAAATTAGAGTTCCTTTTTCTTCCTTCTTTTTCAGCCACAAATTTGAATTTTCCACTATATATAACACTCACAATCATAATCTTATTCCCCAAGAAATTCAAAACCATTTACAATTCCCATATTTTTGAAACCCAAACTTTTGAAAATTACAATTAGCCCCAAATTCCAATTTTAAAACCCTGGTTTCCTATTTCAAAACCCAAACTATGATTCTATTTGATTTAATTTTTTGAAAAGTTTTGGAACCAAAATCGCCTACACAAAACATTGAATAAGAAATCTGCAACAACTTCCTCTTGATTCAAATGAATTTTGAGGTATTCAAGATTGTAAGAATCAAGAATATGACACTATATCTGGAAAATGGCAGAAAAGACTCTATTTCTTTTGTATAAGGTGTAATCAATAATTCAAGAACAAATTCAAGATCATGGAATCAAAGAATGATAAAGAAAACAAACTGGATTATGAGCATGCAACAATTTTCAGAAGAATGGACGAAAAATATCACAAGAACATAAACTGTATAAGCTACCTAAAAACTACAAAACTGACCGAGAAGTGAAGGCGGATAATACTTGTTAAAGCTCAGACCCTTCAACGTCCTCCTGACTCGATTGATGAAGGTGAATGCGAATTGTAATACCGAAGTATTCTAACTCTTGGACCCTTTGACGTCCTTCGACTCTGGATTCAATTCTCCTGATAAGAAAGATAAAAAAAAATTAAAATATGACACGAAAGACTATATATATCAAATAAAATCTCAAAAAAAATTAATGCAAAACCCAAAACCCCTGATAATATTTTCGGCCACCAATAGATCTTTCATTTTTCTCTGATACAAACTGATATGAATCTCCTTGCGAAGACTCTGGATTGCAGAATTAAAATCTTTGACTGAATGAAGGAATTTACAAACCCTCACCAAGTCGCATGAAATTCAAGAACCTAGCCCTCCTGATGCTCTCAATCTCGACTTGCTCCATAAGTAGCCCGCGAGGTTAGATCACAAGGGTATTGGTACTTAATTAACCCTCGGGATTAAGCAACAATGAAGATAGCTCGCAAGCAATGAGTATAATTCAAAAATTGATATATTTGATTGATAAAGATGTGAAAACCTCTCGGCCATACCCTCTATTTATAGGGTGTATATCTTGGCAAAAACCCTAATCACAAATAGAATCAGAATCAACTTAGGGCAGTTTTAAGAAGCTAAAACCATAGGTAACTAAAATACCTAAAATAAATGGTAATCTGGTCGACTTATTCAATAAGTAACCTTGAAAAATATTACCTTGTCTAATCTTACCAAAACTAATTCTAATCAGAATGAAACTGAATATTCTAAACCCCAATGGACTGTATTTAGAAATTAAGCTCTTCAAAGCCCACATGGCCGAGCTTATCAGTTCAAAATCCAAAATGAAATAATTTTACAATAGTTTATAGTGATCACACAACCTAATTAAAAAACCCAGTGGAAAAAATAGTTTAGTGTTCTTCATAATATCTTCAGTTTCTCGACATTCTTGAACAATAATCCAAGATGTTGATGATGACTCCCTCTTCAATTCTTTATCATAAAGTCGATCGATCAGAGCATTTAAAGAAACATCTCTAAGCTTCATCCTTGATCTAGTCATAGGTCTCGCCATGTTACTTAGAGGATCCTGAACATAACCTTAAATGTTTAATCAAGTCGTGGTGGTAGTAGTCTTGGCATCTATATCACTAAGTGTTTGAGTAAGGCTCTCCCCTTTGCTGCCTCTCATTCCAATTTCCCATTGCATTTGCTTGAACCGGTATTCCTCTCATAGTCAAATTGCATTGAGACGTTATATGATTAAATGCTCCACACGTATCGCAAGGGCTTTCTTATTGTCCCACAATCGCAACCTTTTCAACAACCTTAGAGAGAATCTTCTCCATTCTGTCCATAAAGTGATCTAAATCAGATGTATTTGTCTGTGCCACTTTCTTGAAGAATCTGACATCTTGCTGACAATATTCCTTCTTTGAATCCACCAAACTCTTGACAATTTCCATGGCTTCATTTACCCGAAGATGAGAGAAACCACCACTACTTGAAGAGTTAATCATATCCTTGTTGGAAGCTATCATTCCTTGGTAAAAACATTGAAGTGACTGCCCTTCGCTCATTCGATGATTGGGGGTTTTTTCTCTGCACCATGTCTCAACTCGTTCACTCTGCACCATGTCTCACCATGCCTCAACCTGTTCTCTCTGCACCATGTCTTAACTTGTTCACTATTTGCTTACACAAATTCCATTGGAGTTTTTTTAATGGCGTACAGATGTCTCAGCCTGATACTGTGAACCTCAGTGTTCACTGTGACGTGGTCAATTCTGGATGCTACAAAGTGGTACAATCCATTCCTTTCGGAAGTTAGTAGCTTCTTTGTCATCTTTTTCCAACCTAGTTTAACAATAGACTCAACATCGGTTCCCTCCCTAGTTATCGCCCTCACAATATCCCGTCCTGTGGGATCGTCAAAATCCAAACCCTCATCGGTATAGTAGTGGAATTCAAGATATTCATCCTCCTCGGGGGGGAACATTTAGCAACCCGTACAAGTCATTTATGGATTATGCAGTTAATTTCACCATTTTTCCACGATAGAACGCCTCAGTCCACCTTCCACCACACCGTAAATTAGCATAGAACTCACTCACTATGTTGAGGTTGAACATTTGATGCGTGTCACACAATTTCTCCCACCCAAGTGCCTGGATAGTTTCTTCAAAGGGGGGAGCATTTTCGATTCCTCTCTTCGGAAAATGTCGTCTTTGAATGTAGGTTTGTGCCATATATTTTTCCTGCTCCAAAATGAACCTCTTCTCATGTTGTTCAACATTGGATTGCACCTCCAGAGAGGAAGGGGATGCATTGTGTGTCCTCTTATAAGTAGTTTTGGGTGCCATATCCTACAATGTCAAATGAGGCATTTCAACAAAAACCTACCATGCAACTAAAAAAACCTATAAAATACTTGCTTTCATGAACATCAATAAACCCTGAATGCGAGTCAATCAAATCCAATGTATATACATGTAGTTATCACACATGAACACTATGTATATTGTTGCAATATCGAACAATGTTGGAGAACAAAGTGAACCAACATTAAAAAAGTTGACATTTTTGCAAAAAATTGCATTCATGATAATGTAGTAGAATATAAGAGAAATGTTTGAAAGAGAACTCACCTCAATCCTTCGGAGAGCTTTGGAGTCCGGAGCTATGAGGAAGATGGGTTAGATTTGCTCTCCAAAATTTAGGAAATGAAGAGCTGCCCGCCGTGGAGTTGTACAAATTTCAGAAGTTCAATTTTGTAGCACTGGTATGAAGCCAATAAACCAGTGCTAAAACTACTAAATGCAGCTGCTTGAGGCTGCATTACATTAATTTTTTGACCATTTATCCTAACACGAGAACATACTTGCAAAATAATTTCTAAGGGGCCAGCATCGGTATCAGAACCGGTGCTATGAATTACCAAAACGGGTGCTCTATAAAAACATGCAGCTGCTTATGATTGTCTCGATTGAATTTTTAAAATCCTTGTTTCAACCCGAGAGCTAATGTAAAATTTTTTGTCTAAATACACAACACTGGTTCTTCAATCGGCGCTGCAATTACAAAAACTGGTGCCTCAAAAATAACAGAGCACATATTCTGTTTTTCACCTTACAACAGTACCCACGGCCATTAATATTTCTGACACCGGTTTGTCAAAACCGGTGCTTTGAGTTTCCCTCTATTTTTTTGGCGCTAAATACACTATTTCTTAGTTGTTGCAATTTCAAGCACCGGTCCATACGTGATACTTGTGCTATGTATTATGTATGACACCGGTTTAAGGCAGTGGTACCCAAAAACATGTGGTAGAAATATTTTTCAGCACCGATTTTTCTATAATACCGGTCCCAAATACCAAATCTGTATCGATTTGGAGGGTCTCCAGTGCTCATACCAGTGCCATAGTACCCATTTTCTAGTAGTGAGAGGGAGTACGTAATAACAGTTAAACTAAACAAATAAATATAATAAAACATAATTATATAATATTTAAATAAAAAAACACAACCGTGCTTTAATGAAAAACAAAGATGCGCACACAGGAATTGCAAGTCACCAAATTTCAAACCCTGCTGCGCACAAGTGTATAATCAAATAATTATGCACCCAAAACAATGTAATAATCCTGCGCTGTGCTGCGTGACAAAACGGTGCTATGTAACAAAGACATTGATATGTCGTGAAACCCTACTTTTTCAGTTCTTTAAAGGAGAAATTGGAAAGTAAATAAAGCTCTATACAAACTTCAATTATTTCTATATGTAACTAAATAATAATAAGAAAAATAAATATCTTTTTCTTATAATTATATAAATTACACATAATAAAATCAAGAAACAATATTTTCTTCATTATTTCTTTAAATTTCATTTTCTTCTTATTGCTTCTTTTATTCTTTTCTTCAAATGCTAGAAGAATGAAAATTCATTATCCATTGGAGCATACTAACTCATTAAAAACCCAGAGGGAAAAAGAGTGTAGTATTAACTCCCCCTTAAGCTTCAAAATCCTTCAATTTCTCATCTTTCTTGCTTTCATCTCCAAAATTCTCCAATTATCAAATCTGTACAGAAAATACACCTAAAGTGCACATTATTCTCATAAAATCCCAATTTGATACCCAAACATTGCACACTTCAAGTGGATTCCCCTTGATTAGGATTTAGATTACTACAAGAAACCAAACCTATTACTTCGTCCTATTTACCTCGTTTTTTGGCTTGGTTAAAAAAATCGAGGTAAAAAGTTCTTTTACCTCGGGTTTTTAGAAGTACATAATATTACTGACCTCGGTTTTAAAAAAAACTGAGGTAAATAATAGGTTTTATACCTCAGTTCTACAATAACCGGTATAAATAAGCTATGCAATGAAGTAAAAGTTATTACCAGCATAAGTGCGACATCGGCCGATGTGACTGACTTCTCTCCGACATAAACAACGATGTCGATTTTTGCATTCGGCGAAGTCACACATGCTCCTTTGCCCAAACCCATGCCTAAAATCCTTTCAAACAATTAATTTATGCGATGTCGAACCTGAATCGATGTTATGTCGGTTAAGGCGAAATAATATTGTGTGAATCGAGCGCAAGGTCGCACATATCTATCATACCTAATAAATCAAGGATAGTTAACTAATACAACCAGAACTTGGAATGTACCATCTAAAGGTTTCATTTCAAGTTCACCACAGCCAGTCTCAAATTTATTCAAATTACATCTGTAAGACTAAAGCTAGGTATGTACGTATACGTGTGTGTGTGTGTATATATATATCCAAAACACATAATGCTACGTACCACACATAACATCCCATCAAAATGAAAATGAAACAGAAGACATAGAATCCTAATAAAATCCAAACAAACATTCTTCATGTTCTACGAAAAACAACATATGACCCATGGCAATCAATGGGGTGGTGACACGGATGGGATAACATCGTCTGCTGACAAACTGCTTCCATTTTCTTGAGAATTAGTCTTTGACTCTTTAGTGGAAAACTCGCTAGCGCCGGTGCTTGACCCGCTTTCATCATTTGTGGTATCCAGCCCATCCTTGTCAACCCCTGGCCCCTCATCCCCCGCAAGTTCATTGATCGCATCGGCAATCATAAACTTCAGCACCCCCAGTTAATTCGTAAGATTACGCACGACGTGTTCCATGCGCAGTGCCATGGCATTGGTCTTAATTATGTCCTTCGGAAGGATGGCCCAGACCTTCTGTTTAGGTTCAGTGGGATAAGAAATTAGTTGCATTAAATAAAAATGTTCAAATATTTAGTTAACGATAATTTGTAATAAACCATAAAACTCAAAATTGTTTTACCCGTTAGAGGGGTGGGAATAATGGTGCGGTGAACATTCATAATTGTGGAAGCCGATGGAGTTGCCTCGGGCCCGGGTGTGGAAGACACATCCATATCCCCTATAGGGACAGTGCGATCAATCCATGTCCCCGCCACCCAAACCTAATGCTTTAACCCGAAGTAGTTTGCATTGCAGTACATAGGCTGGATCTTTGCTTTTGATTTAATGGGAACCTTCTTCTTCTCTAGAATGGCGGTGATGACGTTGTCGTAGGTGAGTATCCAACTCTTCGTAGAGAAGGCCACTTGATGAATCTCTTGGATGATGGTGTACCGAAGGTTGACTACCTTCTTCTCCACAAGGTGGTAGTACATGACAGTCTCGTTGATCGTGCACTCTGTAGGATGTTCGGCTGGGATAAGTACTTGTACAATCATATTGAACATCATTCTCTCCCGAAGGTTGAGAACACCAAGCTTAATCTTCTTTATTGGGATGAGTTTGTTCCCCCACTTTAATTTTGAAGTACTTCTCGACCATTCGGTTGGGGTCAAGTGCCCCGGATGGGACATTCTTGTTGACCCATCAAAGCTAATTGTCCCTGCAGTACAGCTGCAGAGGCTTAACCTCTAGCTCATTCCCCCATCGATTGTGCACCCAATCACCTGATTGATGAACTCTGTCATCATCTCCATGTCTACCCCGTTCACTCTTATCTTGTCGATGGTCTTCAATTCCCTAGTGAAATTGGCGTAGAACTCCTTGACCTTTGTTTCGTACGTCGGTTTGTCCAAGTATATCAAACCCTCCATTCCTGAAGGTTTGAAGGGTTTGAGGAACATATCGATGTGTAGTCGTTAAGATATGACACCGAGTTAGAATTGACATTGCAGAGGTGAGGAATTTTTGAGTTTAGTATTAATTTCCATGAATATCTGAATTCTGTTTTAAATCGGTCTCTACGACCTTGGTATTTTTGAGTCCGACATCTCTTTGATAGTGATCAGTTACTATTGTTATATTTTGAATAATGTCATCTACATATGAATATATTATGAGTATTTTTTAGTAATCCGAATTGTGATGTGTCCATTTTAGATGCATTATTTAGTAGTATTTAGGATCACTTTTGTGCTCTTTTATTATCGAGAGCTTGTGTTCTACCTTGAAATTCACTTAGGAGAGGCAAAAGTAACTTTGTACTCTTTTACCTCTTCTAAGTGGATTTTGTATGACAAGGGAAGAACACGGAAGCAACGAAGACCGGAAGACATTGAAGACTATACTTTCGAAGACTTTTGGATAATCACTTCGAAAACATGAAGACCGGAGGCCGTTGAAGACCATTTTGGAGCTGTTGAAGACTTGAAGATTGAGAGGGATGGCTATGAAGAAGACAAAGAAACAATGCAAGATTCTGGCTCCCGTCGCGACACCGTCGCGACACCATCGTCGCGAGTCGCGACGAACACGTCGCGAGTCGCGACCAACGGGTGGCCAGAAATCAACTTTATCTTCTTCGCACTATAAATACTACTCTTTTCTCTTCTTCTTCTCAAGCTTTTGGAGCCCGTTTTCTCTGGGTTTAGGGCTCCAATTCTCTAGCTTTTCTTCCATTTTTCTTCTTCTTTCTTTGTAGCTTTTAGTTCTTTGTTATGTCTATTGTTGTTCTAGGTTAGTTTTGTACTTGGGAGCATAGGATTGAAGCTTCCATTATCTATGTAGCAAGAACTCATTTTATCTATCTATTTGGTGTTTTTGCTATTGTGCTCTTATTGTGCTTTGAATGTTAATTGTTGATTCCATTGATGTTGTTGAGAGCTTGAGGATATGAATGCTTGTATGAATTGCTAGCTAGAGTTTGGGGGATTTGGGTTAATTGCCCCCCTGTTCTTGTTAGGAATGTATGAGTGTGAATTAGAGCTTTTGATTGTGTTAGTGTGTTGACAATGTGCTAGGCGAATGTGATTGATGTTGAACTCTTCGTCATGTTCGTTTGTGTAGCAAACGAGAGAGTCATATGCTCGTGGATGAATGTGCGTTGCGCGTTCATCCAATCTCGTGTAATTGCATGAATTGGTTTAATGCTTAGTCAGGTGTAGTGGTCATAGGCATTGCCAAGCTTGTTGGTCCTTCGTGCTAAATGCCACCAATGGCACCTTGAGTCGTGGTCGCGACTCGGGAGTCATTGGTGAGGTTTGACGAGAGATGTCAAACTCACTCTCGCGAACTACGAACTAAGAAGGATAGGAGTTTAGTCTCCACGACAAGTAGTTGAAATATTGAATAGATGGCTTGTACTCATTCTTGAAGCATTTGTTGTTTGGCGTTTATGTATTCTTGATGGTACGTTTCACTTCATGTGTGCCATGAGTCGTTTGAGCATAGGGAGTGTTTGTCCGGTTGAATTGCTTTGGTGTTAGGAGCGTGACGAACTCCGGGACTCCTTTGCATGAAAATCTGTGAGCATGAACTTAGAACTGCTTGTGATGTGTGAGTTGTGGTACTTGCTAGATGGGTATGTGAATGTTGAGTCATGAATGCTATATGATGGAATGTGTGAATGATTCGATGAACTACATTAGATGTGGAAGTGGATATCCATTGCCCCCAAGGCTTTTTATCTTTGTAGTTTAAAACCCCTTTTCTTTAGTTTCGTTTGATGATTAGCATAGTCACTTGACCTTGCTAGTTATCTCGTCTTTTTATCTTTGTTAACTTAGGAAACCAACCAACCAACCCCCCCCTTTACTTGCTTTTAAGTGTGTGTAAATATAGTTACTCCTAGCCTAGTATCAACCATTTGTGCTTAGACGCTTAGGAAGATCCCTCTTCTCTTTGGACGACCCCGATTTGCCACTATCTACCTAGTTGTAGAAAGTAAGCGAATAGGGCTTATAAATATTAACTTTGAGAGGTACGGCGACGACCTCCCAAATTTTGGCGCCATTGCTGGGGAAGAGGCATTTATTCTTAAGTATTTAGGTGTATTTGGTTGTGTATTAGCTAGTTGTTTTTATTTTCCACTACTTGGTGGTTGTTTTTGTTCGGAGTAGTTATTGCTTGAGTTCTTGGTGATTTATTTTATCGAGAATCCTTGCACTATGATTCCGAACTTTTGAAAAAAAAAATATAAATTTTTTTTTAATGGAGCGTCTCACCTTGAGGGAACTCATGATGAGAAGAGAGGCTCAACAAGCAAGGTTTTGTAGGATGTGTCATTCCGACCATCCTACCGAATCTTGCCCTTTGTTGTGGGAATAACACGATGACCGAGAAAGAACCCGTGGTTTCCAAAACCATGGGTACTATGAAGAGTGCTATCAAGAGGTAGGAGACATTGGTTTTCAAGGGCAAGAAGCTCATGAATGCTATCCATACCACAACTCTTACAATCCGGAATGGAGTGGTAGTCCGGATTTGTGGTATGAGAATGAGCCGGAAAACCAATATTACGAGCAACCTAGTTGGCCATCACCACCCTATACCATACCCCAAAACCAAGCCCAACAAGGTAGTTCAAGTTTGACACGTGAGGATGTCTTAAATACCATAGCAAACTTGAACTCCTTTACTAGTGAGGAGCCGGATACCCAGCTCTCCCCTAGTGTTGAGGCCATTGAGGGGCATGTGAGGAACATTTTAGAGGTATTGGCCCGCATGGAAGCTCGTGATTCCGAAAACACACCATCCCAACTTGAACTCGATGATTCGGTGAGTGAAGTCACCAATAAAAATGATTTTGAGTTTGAAAGGGATGAGGAGTTGGTTGTAGAGAATAGAAAAATGGAGGAAGAGGTGATAGTGCTACATCATCCATTATCATTGTCACCCCGTCTTCCACCTAGTGAACCAACTCTAATATTTTCGGAAGTTTTGAGGGAAACGAGAGAGGAGCCAAAAGACTATCCCAAGCTCCCTAACCACTTAATTCCCTTTGAACCATCTCCACCTCCACAAGACTTTCCTCTTGAAAGTTTTGTGCCCCACCTCTCTTATTTTGGATGCTCATGGTGAAGAGCTTCAAGCCTTCACCATACGGATAACATTAGGGTCGTGCCGACGACCTTAAACATACGGAGCTTCGTCGTGCCGACGACATTAAATAAATTCGGCATTTCTTTTAGTTTTTGTTTCTTAGTTTGTGTTTCTTAGTTTGTTTTTGTTGTTGTTTTGTTTTGTTCTTTTTATGGCTTGTTTTTCTGTGATTTTGTAGCAAAGTAAAGTGCATTGCAATGTAGGAAATGAAGGAACGAGATCAATGAACGAGGGAAGGAAGCTTGGACAGTTGGTAAGCAAAAGAAAAAATTTTAAGACTGGAATACCCTGCCGTCGCGAGTCGCGACGGGCTTCGTCGCGAGTTGCAACGAACAGGGGAGAAGAATCACTCCCAGTGCCAACTTTCCGCGAGTCGCGATGACTTCGCAAGGCTCGTCGCGAGTCGCGACACCCTTCGTCGCGAGTCGCGACACCCTTCGTCGCGAGTCGCGACGAGCTCAGAACATTTTGAGCTGCTGGAGTCCACTTTCCGCGAGTCGCGATGACTTCGCGAGGCTCGTCGCGAGTCACGACACCCTTCGTCGCGAGTTGCGATGACCTCTGAAAATTGCTAGCTTCCGGACTCCACTTTCCGCGAGTCGCGACGATGTCGCGAGGCTCGTCGCGAGTCGCGACACCCTTCGTCGCGAGTCGCAACGAGCTCAAAAAATTTTGAACTCTCGGACTTACCTTTCCGCGAGTCGCGATGACCTCGCGAGGCTCGTCGCGAGTCGCGACGAACCTCGTCACGAGTCGCAACGTGCTCAGTAACTTTTCGAAAAATTGTTTTAGTCCGGATTTCAAATTTCCAAGCTTCCAAAGTTCCAAATGATTTTAAACATTGCATGATCCTACCTTCTTCGCCACCCAACACTCCCAAGAACCACCACATCTCCACTCATTCTCAACCATCCTACATACATTGGCATATGAACATTCTTGCATCTTTATAGTACATTTGTTGATTGTAGTATGCCGACTACATCATTGTGATCGTAAGTGCATATCCTATAATGATGCTTGTATACATGTCAATATATGTTGGATATTTTTCATGATTATTCTTATAGTGTTGGTTGAGTGTGATTTGGTTGTTCTTTGAAAATACTATGGTTATTAACTCTTGATGCTAAACCTAGTATTACATATCCTTATGTACTTGTGACTTTAATGTGTTCTTCGTGGTGTAGTCTTGATCAAACGGCGCCATGGAGACAATGCTTTTCTCGAGGGGTGAGTTCTTCTACGGCATTTTTGCTCACCCTTCCGGTTCCGAAACCTATCTCGGGACCATCCAAGTACTTGGATATCGCCATATCACCGGCGAATTTGCGGAGAAATGGGTGTCACTCTAACTCCCTTACCTTGATTTTTATTGTTCTTGCCTTACGTGTCTACATTGAGGGCAATGTAATGTTTTAAGTGTGGGGAGGGGTTAGAGGACTCATATGCATGCTAGATTGTTTTGGAATGCTTTTTGCTACTTTTCATTGGAAAAACATGAGAAAAATAAAAAAAATAGAAAAACAAAAAGAAAAAAAAAACAAGAAAACCCGCTAAGTGGAAAACCCGAGAGGGCAACTTAGGCAACATTGGGGGCCCGGATAGGTCGAAAACCCTTAAAGGGCGGCCTAGGCAAAAATGAGTGGCTAAAATGTGCGGAAAAAGGTGAGATGTGAGCTAAAGAAACATGATGTGTGGCTAGGATGAAAACTCGAAAGAGCTCCTAGGCAAAATGAGAGAAAGTGAGAGAAATTGAAAAATGCTATGATTTCACTCATTTGCCGGCGTTGGAGTCATAAGGTTGCGGTTGTCACACGGATGGATCGGGTAGCTCAACATCTATAGACCTCTTGGGATTGGGTAGCTTAGTGGGTTAGGAAACGAAGTGTGGTTATGAAATTCTTGATCTCTTTATACTTCGTTTTTGGTTGATATATTGGCATTAGGTGAAGCATGTGTTTAAAACTTCCTCTATAGTTTTAGCTTCATTTTGTGTCATTGGACTTTGGGAATATCAATTCTGGGCTGTGAAATATTTTTATGGGTAGAGAATTGATAAGTGGTAGGTTTGGTTAGATTTAGGATTGGGGATGTGTGAGTGCAAAATTCTCATGTGAGCTCTTATTTTGGGATTTTTGATATTGAGAGTTTTTGTGAGGCTTTGATTGGGGGATTAGTTTAGGTTTTGGATATATCATTTACTCCGTGTGCTTGGTTCTTTTCTTACTCGAGGGCGAGTAAGGTCTAAGTGTGGGGATATTTGATGTGTCCATTTTGTGTGGTTATTTTAGGGGTTTTAGGATGTGGATATGCCATTTCATCCGTATGCTTAAATCTTTTCTTACTCGAGGACGAGTAAGGTTTAAGTGTGGGGATGTTTGATGTGTCCATTTTAGATGCATTATTTAGTAGTATTTAGGATCACTTTTGTGCTCTTTTATTATCGAGAGCTTGTGTTCTACATTGAAATTCACTTAGGAGAGGCAAAAGTAACTTTGTACTCTTTTACCTCTTCTAAGTGGATTTTGTATGACAAGGGAAGAACACGGAAGCAACGAAGACCGGAAGACATTGAAGACTATACTTTCGAAGACTTTTGGATAATCACTTCGAAAACATGAAGACCGGAGGCCGTTGAAGACCATTTTGGAGCTGTTGAAGACTTGAAGATTGAGAGGGATGGCTATGAAGAAGACAAAGAAACAATGCAAGATTCTGGCTCCCGTCGCGACACCGTCGCGACACCATCGTCGCGAGTCGCGACGAACACGTCGCGAGTCGCGACCAACGGGTGGCCAGAAATCAACTTTATCTTCTTCGCACTATAAATACTACTCTTTTCTCTTCTTCTTCTCGAGCTTTTGGAGCCCGTTTTCTCTGGGTTTAGGGCTCCAATTCTCTAGCTTTTCTTCCATTTTTCTTCTTCTTTCTTTGTAGCTTTTAGTTCTTTGTTATGTCTATTGTTGTTCTAGGTTAGTTTTGTACTTGGGAGCATAGGATTGAAGCTTCCATTATCTATGTAGCAAGAACTCATTTTATCTATCTATTTGGTGTTTTTGCTATTGTGCTCTTATTGTGCTTTGAATGTTAATTGTTGATTCCATTGATGTTGTTGAGAGCTTGAGGATATGAATGCTTGTATGAATTGCTAGCTAGAGTTTGGGGGATTTGGGTTAATTGCCCCCCTGTTCTTGTTAGGAATGTATGAGTGTGAATTAGAGCTTTTGATTGTGTTAGTGTGTTGACAATGTGCTAGGCGAATGTGATTGATGTTGAACTCTTCGTCATGTTCGTTTGTGTAGCAAACGAGAGAGTCATATGCTCGTGGATGAATGTGCGTTGCGCGTTCATCCAATCTCGTGTAATTGCATGAATTGGTTTAATGCTTAGTCAGGTGTAGTGGTCATAGGCATTGCCAAGCTTGTTGGTCCTTCGTGCTAAATGCCACCAATGGCACCTTGAGTCGTGGTCGCGACTCGGGAGTCATTGGTGAGGTTTGACGAGAGATGTCAAACTCACTCTCGCGAACTACGAACTAAGAAGGATAGGAGTTTAGTCTCCACGACAAGTAGTTGAAATATTGAATAGATGGCTTGTACTCATTCTTGAAGCATTTGTTGTTTGGCGTTTATGTATTCTTGATGGTACGTTTCACTTCATGTGTGCCATGAGTCGTTTGAGCATAGGGAGTGTTTGTCCGGTTGAATTGCTTTGGTGTTAGGAGCGTGACGAACTCCGGGACTCCTTTGCATGAAAATCTGTGAGCATGAACTTAGAACTGCTTGTGATGTGTGAGTTGTGGTACTTGCTAGATGGGTATGTGAATGTTGAGTCATGAATGCTATATGATGGAATGTGTGAATGATTCGATGAACTACATTAGATGTGGAAGTGGATATCCATTGCCCCCAAGGCTTTTTATCTTTGTAGTTTAAAACCCCTTTTCTTTAGTTTCGTTTGATGATTAGCATAGTCACTTGACCTTGCTAGTTATCTCGTCTTTTTATCTTTGTTAACTTAGGAAACCAACCAACCAACCCCCCCCTTTACTTGCTTTTAAGTGTGTGTAAATATAGTTACTCCTAGCCTAGTATCAACCATTTGTGCTTAGACGCTTAGGAAGATCCCTCTTCTCTTTGGACGACCCCGATTTGCCACTATCTACCTAGTTGTAGAAAGTAAGCGAATAGGGCTTATAAATATTAACTTTGAGAGGTACGGCGACGACCTCCCAAATTTTGGCGCCATTGCTGGGGAAGAGGCATTTATTCTTAAGTATTTATGTGTATTTGGTTGTGTATTAGCTAGTTGTTTTTATTTTCCACTACTTGGTGGTTGTTTTTGTTCGGAGTAGTTATTGCTTGAGTTCTTGGTGATTTATTTTATCGAGAATCCTTGCACTATGATTCCGAACTTTTGAAAAAAAAATATAAATTTTTTTTAATGGAGCGTCTCACCTTGAGGGAACTCATGATGAGAAGAGAGGCTCAACAAGCAAGGTTTTGTAGGATGTGTCATTCCGACCATCCTACCGAATCTTGCCCTTTGTTGTGGGAATAACACGATGACCGAGAAAGAACCCGTGGTTTCCAAAACCATGGGTACTATGAAGAGTGCTATCAAGAGGTAGGAGACATTGGTTTTCAAGGGCAAGAAGCTCATGAATGCTATCCATACCACAACTCTTACAATCCGGAATGGAGTGGTAGTCCGGATTTGTGGTATGAGAATGAGCCGGAAAACCAATATTACGAGCAACCTAGTTGGCCATCACCACCCTATACCATACCCCAAAACCAAGCCCAACAAGGTAGTTCAAGTTTGACACGTGAGGATGTCTTAAATACCATAGCAAACTTGAACTCCTTTACTAGTGAGGAGCCGGATACCCAGCTCTCCCCTAGTGTTGAGGCCATTGAGGGGCATGTGAGGAACATTTTAGAGGTATTGGCCCGCATGGAAGCTCGTGATTCCGAAAACACACCATCCCAACTTGAACTCGATGATTCGGTGAGTGAAGTCACCAATAAAAATGATTTTGAGTTTGAAAGGGATGAGGAGTTGGTTGTAGAGAATAGAAAAATGGAGGAAGAGGTGATAGTGCTACATCATCCATTATCATTGTCACCCCGTCTTCCACCTAGTGAACCAACTCTAATATTTTCGGAAGTTTTGAGGGAAACGAGAGAGGAGCCAAAAGACTATCCCAAGCTCCCTAACCACTTAATTCCCTTTGAACCATCTCCACCTCCACAAGACTTTCCTCTTGAAAGTTTTGTGCCCCACCTCTCTTATTTTGGATGCTCATGGTGAAGAGCTTCAAGCCTTCACCATACGGATAACATTAGGGTCGTGCCGACGACCTTAAACATACGGAGCTTCGTCGTGCCGACGACATTAAATAAATTCGGCATTTCTTTTAGTTTTTGTTTCTTAGTTTGTGTTTCTTAGTTTGTTTTTGTTGTTGTTTTGTTTTGTTCTTTTTATGGCTTGTTTTTCTGTGATTTTGTAGCAAAGTAAAGTGCATTGCAATGTAGGAAATGAAGGAACGAGATCAATGAACGAGGGAAGGAAGCTTGGACAGTTGGTAAGCAAAAGAAAAAATTTTAAGACTGGAATACCCTGCCGTCGCGAGTCGCGACGGGCTTCGTCGCGAGTTGCAACGAACAGGGGAGAAGAATCACTCCCAGTGCCAACTTTCCGCGAGTCGCGATGACTTCGCAAGGCTCGTCGCGAGTCACGACACCCTTCGTCGCGAGTCGCGACGAGCTCAGAACATTTTGAGCTGCTGGAGTCCACTTTCCGCGAGTCGCGATGACTTCGCGAGGCTCGTCGCGAGTCACGACACCCTTCGTCGCGAGTTGCGATGACCTCTGAAAATTGCTAGCTTCCGGACTCCACTTTCCGCGAGTCGCGACGATGTCGCGAGGCTCGTCGCGAGTCGCGACACCCTTCGTCGCGAGTCGCAACGAGCTCAAAAAATTTTGAACTCTCGGACTTACCTTTCCGCTCGTCGCGATGACCTCGCGAGGCTCGTCGCGAGTCGCGACGAACCTCGTCACGAGTCGCAACGTGCTCAGTAACTTTTCGAAAAATTGTTTTAGTCCGGATTTCAAATTTCCAAGCTTCCAAAGTTCCAAATGATTTTAAACATTGCATGATCCTACCTTCTTCGCCACCCAACACTCCCAAGAACCACCACATCTCCACTCATTCTCAACCATCCTACATACATTGGCATATGAACATTCTTGCATCTTTATAGTACATTTGTTGATTGTAGTATGCCGACTACATCATTGTGATCGTAAGTGCATATCCTATAATGATGCTTGTATACATGTCAATATATGTTGGATATTTTTCATGATTATTCTTATAGTGTTGGTTGAGTGTGATTTGGTTGTTCTTTGAAAATACTATGGTTATTAACTCTTGATGCTAAACCTAGTATTACATATCCTTATGTACTTGTGACTTTAATGTGTTCTTCGTGGTGTAGTCTTGATCAAACGGCGCCATGGAGACAATGCTTTTCTCGAGGGGTGAGTTCTTCTACGGCATTTTTGCTCACCCTTCCGGTTCCGAAACCTATCTCGGGACCATCCAAGTACTTGGATATCGCCATATCACCGGCGAATTTGCGGAGAAATGGGTGTCACTCTAACTCCCTTACCTTGATTTTTATTGTTCTTGCCTTACGTGTCTACATTGAGGGCAATGTAATGTTTTAAGTGTGGGGAGGGGTTAGAGGACTCATATGCATGCTAGATTGTTTTGGAATGCTTTTTGCTACTTTTCATTGGAAAAACATGAGAAAAATAAAAAAAATAGAAAAACAAAAAGAAAAAAAAAACAAGAAAACCCGCTAAGTGGAAAACCCGAGAGGGCAACTTAGGCAACATTGGGGGCCCGGATAGGTCGAAAACCCTTAAAGGGCGGCCTAGGCAAAAATGAGTGGCTAAAATGTGCGGAAAAAGGTGAGATGTGAGCTAAAGAAACATGATGTGTGGCTAGGATGAAAACTCGAAAGAGCTCCTAGGCAAAATGAGAGAAAGTGAGAGAAATTGAAAAATGCTATGATTTCACTCATTTGCCGGCGTTGGAGTCATAAGGTTGCGGTTGTCACACGGATGGATCGGGTAGCTCAACATCTATAGACCTCTTGGGATTGGGTAGCTTAGTGGGTTAGGAAACGAAGTGTGGTTATGAAATTCTTGATCTCTTTATACTTCGTTTTTGGTTGATATATTGGCATTAGGTGAAGCATGTGTTTAAAACTTCCTCTATAGTTTTAGCTTCATTTTGTGTCATTGGACTTTGGGAATATCAATTCTGGGCTGTGAAATATTTTTATGGGTAGAGAATTGATAAGTGGTAGGTTTGGTTAGATTTAGGATTGGGGATGTGTGAGTGCAAAATTCTCATGTGAGCTCTTATTTTGGGATTTTTGATATTGAGAGTTTTTGTGAGGCTTTGATTGGGGGATTAGTTTAGGTTTTGGATATATCATTTACTCCGTGTGCTTGGTTCTTTTCTTACTCGAGGGCGAGTAAGGTCTAAGTGTGGGGATATTTGATGTGTCCATTTTGTGTGGTTATTTTAGGGGTTTTAGGATGTGGATATGCCATTTCATCCGTATGCTTAAATCTTTTCTTACTCGAGGACGAGTAAGGTTTAAGTGTGGGGATGTTTGATGTGTCCATTTTAGATGCATTATTTAGTAGTATTTAGGATCACTTTTGTGCTCTTTTATTATCGAGAGCTTGTGTTCTACATTGAAATTCACTTAGGAGAGGCAAAAGTAACTTTGTACTCTTTTACCTCTTCTAAGTGGATTTTGTATGACAAGGGAAGAACACGGAAGCAACGAAGACCGGAAGACATTGAAGACTATACTTTCGAAGACTTTTGGATAATCACTTCGAAAACATGAAGACCGGAGGCCGTTGAAGACCATTTTGGAGCTGTTGAAGACTTGAAGATTGAGAGGGATGGCTATGAAGAAGACAAAGAAACAATGCAAGATTCTGGCTCCCGTCGCGACACCGTCGCGACACCATCGTCGCGAGTCGCGACGAACACGTCGCGAGTCGCGACCAACGGGTGGCCAGAAATCAACTTTATCTTCTTCGCACTATAAATACTACTCTTTTCTCTTCTTCTTCTCGAGCTTTTGGAGCCCGTTTTCTCTGGGTTTAGGGCTCCAATTCTCTAGCTTTTCTTCCATTTTTCTTCTTCTTTCTTTGTAGCTTTTAGTTCTTTGTTATGTCTATTGTTGTTCTAGGTTAGTTTTGTACTTGGGAGCATAGGATTGAAGCTTCCATTATCTATGTAGCAAGAACTCATTTTATCTATCTATTTGGTGTTTTTGCTATTGTGCTCTTATTGTGCTTTGAATGTTAATTGTTGATTCCATTGATGTTGTTGAGAGCTTGAGGATATGAATGCTTGTATGAATTGCTAGCTAGAGTTTGGGGGATTTGGGTTAATTTCCCCCCTGTTCTTGTTAGGAATGTATGAGTGTGAATTAGAGCTTTTGATTGTGTTAGTGTGTTGACAATGTGCTAGGCGAATGTGATTGATGTTGAACTCTTCGTCATGTTCGTTTGTGTAGCAAACGAGAGAGTCATATGCTCGTGGATGAATGTGCGTTGCGCGTTCATCCAATCTCGTGTAATTGCATGAATTGGTTTAATGCTTAGTCACGGTGTAGTGGTCATAGGCATTGCCAAGCTTGTTGGTCCTTCGTGCTAAATGCCACCAATGGCACCTTGAGTCGTGGTCGCGACTCGGGAGTCATTGGTGAGGTTTGACGAGAGATGTCGAACTCACTCTCGCGAACTACGAACTAAGAAGGATAGGAGTTTAGTCTCCATGACAAGTAGTTGAAATATTGAATAGATGGCTTGTACTCATTCTTGAAGCATTTGTTGTTTGGCGTTTATGTATTCTTGATGGTACGTTTCACTTCATGTGTGCCATGAGTCGTTTGAGCATAGGGAGTGTTTGTCCGGTTGAATTGCTTTGGTGTTAGGAGCGTGACGAACTCCGGGACTCCTTTGCATGAAAATCTGTGAGCATGAACTTAGAACTGCTTGTGATGTGTGTGTTGTGGTACTTGCTAGATGGGTATGTGAATGTTGAGTCATGAATGCTATATGATGGAATGTGTGAATGATTCGATGAACTACATTAGATGTGGAAGTGGATATCCATTGCCCCCAAGGCTTTTTATCTTTGTAGTTTAAAACCCCTTTTCTTTAGTTTCGTTTGATGATTAGCATAGTCACTTGACCTTGCTAGTTATCTCGTCTTTTTATCTTTGTTAACTTAGGAAACCAACCAACCAACCCCCCCCCTTTACTTGCTTTTAAGTGTGTGTAAATATAGTTACTCCTAGCCTAGTATCAACCATTTGTGCTTAGACGCTTAGGAAGATCCCTCTTCTCTTTGGACGACCCCGATTTGCCACTATCTACCTAGTTGTAGAAAGTAAGCGAATAGGGCTTATAAATATTAACTTTGAGAGGTACGGCGACGATCTCCCAAATTGTAACATAATTTTTGTTTCTTGTGTATTGGTTGTAATATGATCAAATGGAGTTATCAGTGGATTCTAGCATATCATATGGACGTAGTTGGCTTCTCAATGGTCACCCTAGAAACATGAATGTCCTACAATGTAGAAAATGGAAGTTAAATGAAATTATTGTTTCAATTTTATAACAACATAATATATTTTAATATATTGTTACAATTATTTGTAATATACTAGTATGTCTTAATTTTGTTGGTTTAAATGAACATTTCAGTTAATCATTCCCACAATAATTGAGCAACAATTGAGTGTTGTATGATGTTCAACTATTACTCGGTTTATCACATTATTTATAACATGTAACGGCTATCGAAGACCGGCTGTTTGCATCATCGAATATTTGTTATTGTAATATTTTACAAGAAATGAGAGCTGACCGACAAAACTGCAATGTCTCATTAACTAGCTTTGAAACAACATATTAGCAACGTCGCATAGGACGGTGTCACTTTCGACGTTGGACAAACAAAATGACGTTATTTTTTCAGCAAACTGCTTCACCAGGGACACCATGTAGGTCCCTCACTATGTGTGACATCACTTCTCAGCAACCCCAACATTGCTCGTATTATGAACAACGTCATCTGGTGCGAAGTTGATGCACTTCCTTTACCATCGGCTGCTATATTTCTTTCATCAACGTCGCATGCTTCATGATGTCGACATCATATTCAACGATGTCGCAGCCGAGGTATCATAACATCGGCCTTCTGCCATGGCGCGATGTCAGTCTCAATTCATGCCGATGTCGGTCCCAAACCGACGAAAAAGGGACTATTTACCCAGTTTTGAAATGAGGTAAAAAGTATGTTTTTTACTACATCCACATTTACCAAAGTAAAAGCACTGAAAAACCAAGGTAATAGGTGCTGTCTCTTGTAGTGATTGCTGAGAGAATAAATAGAGTACATAAAGGGTATATATCTAGTTTTTCAAATCTTCTATTCTAACACTAATATTACCTACCAACCCAAGGAAATACAACCGTTCTCAAATATGCTACCTCTGTTCTAGTCAATGATTGATATTACCTTTTTTGTACAGACATTTATGCATGTTGATATGACAAGAGAGGTGGGAAATTGGAATAAGTTGTTTAAATTTCATCCACAAATTTGAGTCCAAATAAAGAAATAGTCTAAATAGAAATCTTCAATTGGGATAGATAGAAATAGAAAATAGTAACTTTTGGTTGGACAGAGGGAGTTGTTTATGTCAAAGAAATAATACCTCTTTGAGTTATATCGTTTATGGTGAATATTTTATGGCGGAAAAGGTAAAAAGTTTGAAAATATTGAACAATTTTGTTTACCACCCACTTTCATTGCGAGACTCTCTAGTGACTCACACAACAAGGTGGAAGTGAGTCTCCCACTCCAGTTGGGCTGATTGAAAAATATTAGAGATTATTTTTATGATAACTATTTTCATTATGAGACTTAGGCTCACACAACAAGAAGGAGGTGAGCCTCTCATTGCAGCCGACACAATTTGGACTAATTTGAAAATATTGAATAATTTTTCTTTTGATAACCCACTTTTATTGTGAGACTCCCTAGCGGTTCACACAACAAGGTGAGGAAACCCTTCCACTGCAGCCGACACCAGCATGGTGTATAGGGACTCTTTAGGTGTGTTTGGCAGGGTTAAGCTTATAAGTAGAGTTGGCATTTCAGTGACACTAACCAGTTGAAAAGAAAGTCACTTTTATGTTTGGTATATTAGCTTATTAGTACTTATTGAATGTTTAAAGCAATTGAATATAAAAAAAGAGTGAATGACTTTCGTGGCCCTTTCACTATCACGATCGTTCACCTTTGACCCATTATCTTTTTTTATGCACTTTGACCCCTCAACTTACAAAACTTCAGAGTTGTAGCACTCCCGTCTGGTCAAACCGCCAGGTTTAATCAAAATGCCAATTTAAAGGGAAAAAATTAACTTTTACAGATTTTCTCTTTTCATTTTCCTTTTTCATTTTTTTCTCCTTCCCTTTACCCTTCTCCTTCCCCTTCCCACTCACCTGAAACCCTAAAACCCTAATGCGTCATCGCCAGTTCCACCAAAAGCCATCCCCATCACAATCACCCGCCCTCCCAGCGCAACCACACTCTCTCCACCGTTGCAACCACCATGCCTAAAAACCCAGATCCGTTGAGTGGTAGTTTGCGACCACCTGTGAAGCTCATTCCAGATCCCGACACCTGTGAAGCTCATTCAAGTCATCCCTATTGAGTTGTGGTTGTGAGATGGTGATGCTGGTGTTTGTTACGAGACAACAGTCCAAACTTGTAGTTCGTGACATGGATCTAGGTTAAAAGGCTGCATGAGGTGGGGGTTTTGTGATAGAGGTTGATGTGCTTCATTTTACGTGCATTAACCGTTGCATCCAGCATAGTTTTTAGCATGTTTTGTTTGGCAGATTGCTAGTATTAGTTGATTTTACGTGACAATGGGTTTAGACGGTCATGTTTGGTTTTATTGTCTAATCCTATGTTTAGTACACTTAATTAGTACTAATGGAAATCTTGTATTCACAGGCTCCTAGACCTTCCTTTTGATCATATTTAGTAGGTCGCATGTGGGTATTTTTTTTGTTAAATTCTATACGAAGTCCATTCATAAGGAAGATAGAAGATATTGAAGACCGTTCTCAAGGATGGTAGAAGAGATCGAATGCCATTCACCTCTAAAATGGTAGTAGATGAATGCCAAAAATATCAATTCATGGTTGAAGGAGATTGGAGTTAAAGATAGGCGACAACGGAGATCGAAGCGGCCTATGATGAAATGGGGAATTAAAGATGGCCGCACCCTGCACTGAAATATTGAGCAGACTATGCTTCCAAACTACGCCCTACGCCATATCCCATGGTCCATGCTAGGGCCTTGTGCCACTTCCCACACTAGATGAAGGACCATGGCCCGTGCTATGTACTTGGCATAGACCGCGACATCTGCGCCATTCGTGACAGGCAGCGGCTAAACTAGGGTTTTAGCATTTTTGGCCTATTTTTAGACCCACTCCCCTTCTCCTATATATATGACCTTAGCCTACTAGGTTAAACATGTACAAACTAGATTAGTTCATTAGGAGAGCACTTTTAAAGAGAGAAACACTCTCTCCTTTTCTTTTTTTCCCTTTTATTTTCGTGTTCATCCTAGATGTGAAATTCAAATATATATTTGAGTTCCATATCTATGGAGTGGTTTCCATAGCTTGGGGATAATTGTAGCGCATGTTTTAAATTATGTTTTGTAAGATTCATTAGATTCATCCTATTATGTGTGTTTATGATATTATTACGATTGTTCGTCAATGTTCTGAATGCATGAATATTACACACATCGGCACACACTTTTAGATGTATTAATGTATGGTGTAGTTATTGATGCCCTATTGGGAAGAGAAACCTGGACATTAGAATGGGTAAGGAAGTACGTTGCATCTGTGTGAGTGTCTGCACAAGAGACCCGAGTATTGCTCTGACTTATTTGCCATCGCACCAGTCTTAGCTAATTACGTAAAGTTTTCCAAGCTGGGGTAACAGGTCTTAGTATCATAGATAAGGTGCCTACGACCCTTGGGCCTAGTTGATAGGACCCTGGGAAGTAGTACATTTATGGTGGAAGCTCAGGACGTAATCGCACGGGGGAGAAATAGACCTACAACTATGGTTGGACCTTGTTGTACTCCCTAATTACGACGGTGGCGACGATGAAAGGTGACAGGTACAGGGAAGTGTATTCCATTGACCACACCACATGTTGTGAACACTATATTTGGTTGCTTAGTAAATCTTACATGTGAATGAATCGAGAATCAAAACATTATGTTAATCATGTTGTGCAATGACACCCTAAGTGCATAGCTTAATTAGATTACTTATTGTTTTAGTTTTATGCACTGTAGTTGTTAACCCCCCCTTGTGTTTGCATTTACTAGCTATTCTTTTCACTCGTACGGATTGACAACCTGTACGAGGTTGTGTTTTTAGTTGGTACTTGAGCCCTAGCATCCCTATGGACAAACCCAGGGCTTATCTCTAACTACCCTCTAGGTAGTGTAGTAGTGAGAATGGGTGCAGAATTATAAATTTTATCTTTGACCTTCCACCAAAGCCTTCGCTCGAGTTAAATCTAAGCTACGATTTTAAAGATGCCAGATAGAGGTGGTTCAAATTTTGGTGCCACTTCAAGGGATGCTATCTAGCTCAAGTATTAATTAGCACAACTTGTTAGTAGAGTAGTTAGTACTTGCTTTTGTTTTTGTTTTGTGTTGTTAGTTTGGTTGTTGAGCTATTGTGATAGTTATTTCATTACCTTTTGATCTGTTTGCTAGTGTTGTATTCAGAAGGGTGTTGCTAGCCCTAGTTTATGGTACACACCTGTACCACTAATCTAGGTGTCTTACACTACCCGACTGAGAACACAAGTGTTCGAAGGAAAATGAGACAGAGAACTAGGGAATAAGTTCAACCAAGGCAAGCAGTGTTAGTTGAAGAACAACTAGTGATAGCGGAAGAAAATCGTACCTTACGGGAGCTCATGGCACCCAACCTGGAGAATAAGCCATTATGTATCACATTCTTGCCATTACTAGCTAACTTTAGTTGTGAGGTGAAAAGTGGCACGATCCATTTCCTACCTACATTCCATGGATTGGCAGGGAGGGGGGGACCCAAACAAGCATCTATCAGAGTTTCACTTAGTGTGTACAAACATGAAGCCCCCAAGAGTTTCTAAACACGATTACAACTTGAGATCCTTCCCATATTCCCTTCAAGACAGAACTAAAGACTGGCTATACTACTTGCCACCGAGATGCATTGGTTCTTGGATGAACATGAAGTAGAGGTTCTTAGATAAGTATTTTCCGGCGTCCAAGTCGTCGGGGCTAAAGAAAAAATTGTTGAACATCACCCAAGGGGCTACCAAAAGCTTGTATGATTATTGGGAACACTTCAAGCGATTTTTGGCGAGTTGTCCCTACCACTCCTTCAAGGAGGGGGATTTAGTGTATTATTTCTTTGAGGGGTTATGAGATGAAAATATGCGAATTTTGAACGCCGTTTGCAATGGTTTGATAGCGAATAAGAGCCCTAAGGATGCAATGGCCCTCTTTGATGAAATGGCTAATGGTATGCAACAATTTAGCACAAGGTTAAGAGTTAAGGTTTTGGATGAACCCGCAAAATCACCTAAGTCGGTGGAGCAAGTCCAAGCTCTTGCTTCTATGATGAAGAAGCTTTTGTGAGGAAAGGTGCATCAAGTCATGCAACCTTAACCACAATTCCAAAGAATGTCCTGATGTAGTAGATAATTTTCAAGAAGTGAAGGCCATTGAGTACAACAATCGGGAGAGGCCACAGTTTGCTGGTGGTCAACCACAAGGGTTCCGGGGGAACCAAGGAGATGCAAGGCTGGATGTCTATGCAAACTCGTTCAGCCCAAGGTATAGAGATCATTATAATTATAATAGAAGGAGGACAACCAACCTCAAGGATACTAGGGTGGACAAGCCCATTCTCAACCATACCCTTGAGGTGATGGCCCTACCAACAACTATGCCTCGATCTACACATCGGATTGAGAAGAGATCTTAGAGGCCATCAATCAATTGAGCAAGAAATATAAATTCTTTGTGGAGAGGAAAAGGTGTGAGATTGAAGACCTTGGTTATAGAGCCTTCTCGAGTATCAAAAACCTTGAAGTTCAAGTTAGGCAACTTGCCACCTCGATGAGCTGGCTTAAAGCCAAGGAGTCCGGAAAACTCCATTCCCAACTGGATATCAATCCAAGGAACGAGAGTGAACTCAAGTTGAGAAGTGGGAAGGAAGTTCGTGAATTCGAGAAGAAGGTTCAAGAGGATGATATGGTATTGGAAACTACCAAGGCACACTTCGAAGAAGAGGAGATTGCGGTCAAGGAGGCACCTTCCAAGGAGCTTTCACTACCCAAGGAACAAGCCAACATTCCACCTCCATTTCTGAATATGTTGAGGGGAAAGCCAAAGGTGGTGACCAATGCAAACATTCGAAAAATCTTCAAAAGGGTCGAGGTAACCATTGCTATCTTGGAATTGATTGAACATTTTCCATCGTATGCTAAATTTATTAAGTTGCATGTAAAAAGAAAATAAGTCGGATAACTAAGAGGTTAGGACATTTAAAAATGAGGGGAGTCACCATTTTGAACTATAAAAATTTGCCTAAGAAATGTGACGACCCCAGAATGTTTTCTATCCTTATCTCTTTAGAGAAAAAACTTGTTGAAAATGCCATGATAGATTTAGGCGCATTCATTAATGTGATCCCATATAGTCTATATGAATTCCTTGAAATAGGCGAGGTTAGGGAAACTAGAGTAATTGTCCAACTCACCGATCATTCCCAAGCTAGTCCACGTGGACTAGTAAAGGATGTGATGGTGCGAGTTGGCAAGCTTATTTTTTCCGGTAGACTTTTATGTCCTAGACGTGGCGCATGATGGTAGTGCACCCCAATACTCTTTGGAAGACCTTTCCTTAAAACTTCTAGGACTGAAATTGATGTCTACTTGGGAACCTTAACTATAGAAATGAGATGGATAAAGTGGAGTTTGATATTTATAAATCTAGGCATGATTCGACAAATTCTTCTCTTATGTGCAAAGGTGTAACCCTATGTGATGATTATGATGAAAACTCTTGTGTTACCAATGACCATGAACTTGTGGATGAATCCCGTTTTGATGATATTTTTTATGAGTCTGATGAATTGCATGATGCTATGGATAATATGTCTGCACTATATTGTTTTTCCATGCTAACTAACATGCAGTGGGAAAGGGGTAGTGTCAAGGGTTTAAAAACTCCTCGACCACCCCCTAACCCCAAGGTGACATTCACAGACTCAATGCTAGCAATACACGGAGATTCATTTCCAATCACAGACAAGAGGTTAGAAGGTAAGGATGGCTTGTTGTGGAGACCTCTCCACAACGATGTCATCATAGGTGGAGTCACCAATGGAAACTCCGGAGACCCATAGGTAGGCATCTCTAACTAGAATTATATGAAAAAAAATAAGTCGTGATGACGACAATAAATATACGGTGTTTCTTTTTTGATTTCGTGTTTTGAGTAGTGATTAGATAGATTTTTCATGTTTTGGAATGAGATTTTTGAGATGAAACTCTAGTTGGTTTGAAAATTTGAGCTTATAAGTCATGATTGTGATTGAATGGAATTAAATTCGATTGGTGACATACTCTTTTGAAATAAAAAGAGGAAAAAACTAAGGATTAGGTCAAAATTTTGGCAATCTTGTGCCAAGACCTGACACGGTCCTCACCAAGGGCTTAGGTCCGTGCCAGGAGTGTTGGCGCGAGGGGATGCCTTGTGTCAATGTGTTTGGCGTGAGGGATTGTTTCGTGCCAAGAGGTTTGGCGCAAGGCTTTGGTCCGCGCCTAACATCTTCTGCACCGCTCTTCGATTTTCCATTGCCAACTTGTTCCAAAAATGCAAAATTTTGAAAAATCTGCATTTTTAACTTAAAATAAATTTTTGGTTCAAAAATTTTGAAATTCCCTAATCCCTTAGGATTTTTTGATGCAATTAGTACTTCCTACATTCCTAGGAACTAATTGATTTTTACTATTGTCCCCTAATATTCAATTTTGAAAATTCCATTATTATCCTTATTGTACCTCTCTCTCTTATCACCAAGGCTGAAATTCTAATCCCATAGTCCACTTATTCACCAAATTTCATCATTTGACAAATTCTTTCTTCTCAAGAAACACACACTCTCTCACACTCTAGGTGAAATTCGAAAAAATTGAAGCTTTTCTTCCAAAAAAATAGCAATTCTTACTTCTTCTTGAGTGGACCTTGCAATTCTTAGCTTCATATTTTGGGTAATCCATTTAACTCTTTATTTACATGCTTGATTGACATTGTGGCAGTGTGGTGAAAAACATGATTCTTGAATGAGTGTGTGTTTGTGATATAAATGTTTGGGGTTATATGTATGATCATGTGTTGAAAATAGTTTGGGTGTTTGATGTGCTATTTTGTTTGAATGATATGTTCTTCATGTATTGGGTGATTTTGGGAGAAGATGAATCTTAGTTGCATATGTCTTATTGATGGGTTGTTGATGACTTACATGAGATTATTGTTCAAAAAGGATTTTGTTGTTTAAATGGCCTTCATGATTAGATTATCATGTTTTGAATGTCTAGGCTATTTGAGTAGGATATACTTTTTGAATGAGAATGTGAGCCATGCCTTGTTTTGAAGATCACATGTCCACTTTTGCCTCATTTTGTTAGGATGCCACCCAAAAGGAATACTTCGGAGAATGGAAAGTTCACTCAGGGTGACAAGAGAAGGAAATCAGTGAATGGTGCAAATCATGAACCGGTAACTCCTACTCTTCAAAACCCCGCCATTGTGACCGATAAGTTTATGAGATTATCTAATATTTCTGTGACTGCAGCACGGAGGTGGATGATCTTGAGAGAACCAAAGAGGAGTATACTAGAGACCGGCTTCGCATGCAAGGACACCTTGGTGGCTCTAGGCTTAATTGAGCCTGTGACCTATCTCTTGGGCCGAGTGGGTCCATAGGGGTTCTTAGAAAAACATTCTAAGATATATATCAGGTGGAACATAGAGTTCCTATCTACTCTTTGGTCGATCACGGATGAGAATTGGCACAAGGCGATCAAATTAAGTCTTGACGACAAGGAGTATCAGACGACACACCGAGAGATAGCCCATGCCTTCAGTTAGAGGTACGGGAGAGAGATCCCTAGGACACACCGTCAAGGGATGCCTTTTTCTCTTAGGAACTTTTGGAGGTAGCTGACAGGGACTGATCATAAGAATATGTGTAAGAGCACTGCTATGGTTCATCCAACATTTTGTTACGTTCACCAACTATTGGCAATGGGAGTTTTCTGCCATGGTGAGCTAACGCAATGTCCAGGTTTGGATTTTCATTACCTTTGGGCAATGACAACTGTGGGTAAATTCTACCCAAACCTAGTGGGGCACGTAACACATGAGTGAATAATGATAGGGAAAAGAAAAAGTGGTAAGATAGTTAGGGGCGGCATGGTAGGTCTATTGGCACAACATTTAGGGCATCTGGTCACACAAAGAGCATTGGCTTACTTGGAACAGTTGGGTATAGGGTATAATATCGAGAAATAACCAAAGCATCCATGGTGGGACCTACGAAATCGGAGGGTAAATATGTAGGGCTTTATGGCGGAGCGAGCACTTGTAGTTTCATGGTAGTTCCGCAGCCAAAATGCACCGCCATTAACCATGACACATGCTTGGATGACCTATTTATTGAGCCCGACCAACGCTTTGAGAGAGAGTTTTATAGAGTCTTAGGAACCCCGGAGATAGAAATTGAGGAGGCCAAAGGTGGGACATCTTCGAGAGCACATTATAGCCACTCTCGCCTATCCTCAGACATCATTGACTGATTGCAAGCACTTGGGCATCAGCTTTGTAGTTCTACCATAGTGTTACAAGAGGTAGTCCAATGATAGGAGAAGTGAGGATGCAAGTGGAGGACCTTAGTTCAAGGATGGATCGCATTGAGGGCACGCTTTAAGCAATGGGATACCTTGATTGGAGCTTCACTAGTCACGACGATGAGGAAGGCCCTCTGGGGCTGCAAGAGTGAGTGTCACTATTTCTCCCTACCTCACTTATGTTTTGACATGATTATTGTTGCATTGGAGACTATGCATCGGCTAAGTGTGGGGAGGGGAGTAGTGAGCACTTAAGGAGTTTCATTCTTGGATTTCCTTGGTGCATTTTCATGCTTTTGTCGGTAGTTTTTCTTGATTGTGGGTGATTTTGTTTTTGTTTTTTGAGGGATTATTTTGGATGGATATTTGGTGGAATGACATGCTAAGATAGGATTCCTAGTTTGCATGAGGTAGTTTTTTTTAAAGATATTGGTGGCGTATTTTTGTGTTGTTCTTATCATTTGTAGTATGAAGCTCACTTTTGGGGCGATTTGTGCCACACAAAAAATTTGAAAAAAAGAATACAAAAACCCAGACAAGTCAAAAACCCAAAAGGGCGACTTGGGTTACAATGGAAAAGCTCGGATAGGTTGAAAAACCTAGGTAAAAATGATAGGCTAGGCATACAAGCCTAGGCAAAAATGAGAGAAATTGAGAACAACAAAAAAAAAAGGTTGACGATACATTTGAATCCTTGGTTGTAGCTAGGTCGAGAATCACAAATTACCCCTAGGTTACAACCAAGTTGATGGCTCTTGGATTTCCTTGGTGGATTGTTTTTGGAGACGACTCTTGGATTGCTTTGGGATCATTTTGGAAGTAAGTGAGCTTGACACTTATCTTTTTGGCTTACCTTTTTCCACATTTTATTTTGGGTGGTTAGATTTCTTTTTTTTTTGGGTAGTGTGAGAGTTGTGAGATTCTTACTCTTTTTTGGGGGAAATAGGGTAATCTAGGAATAAGTGGAATGCCTCGGTTAACTTAAGTTTGCACGCTACATTTTGCTTAATTCTTTGTCTTGTCTTTGTTTACTTGAGGCAATCAAAAGGTTAAGTGTGGGGAGTCATATGTGCTTCATTTTGCATGCGTTAACCGTTGCATCCGGGATAGTTTTTAGCGTGTTTTGTTTGGCGGATTGCTAGTATTAGTTGAGTTTACGTGACAAGGGGTTTAGATGGTCATGTTTGGTTTTATTGTCTAAATCCTATGTCTTGTAGACTTATTTAGTACTAATGGACATCTTGTGTCCATGGGTTCCTAGATCTTCCATTTGATCATTTTTAGTAGGTCGCCTGTGGGTACTTTTTGGTACATTCTATGCGAAGGCCGTTCGTAAAGGCAGTAGAAGATATTGAAGGCAGTTTGCAAGGACAGTAGAAATGATCAAAGCTATTCACCTTTGGAATGGTAGTAGACAAATTCAACGAACATCAATGCATGGTAGAAGGAGATTGGAGTCAAAGATATGCGGCAACGGAGATTAGAGTGACCAATGAAGAAAAAGGGAATCATGGTTCGATGAGATGTGACAAATTATGAGAATAATTAGCCTTTAAGGATGATTTCATTGGATTTGTCTTCTCGAGCACTAAAACATTGACTACTAGAACTCAAAAATTGGACTAACGGTTCACCTATAGCGAAGGAAACAAAATCAACCGGCCAAGGTACCATGGGTCGGCGCGAGCCATTCATGGTCAAGCACCAACAGTCTGCCCCAGAGGAGACGTCCCATGCCAATAGTTACAGCAAGAGGCAATGGTGCAACCCATGCCATATCCCACAACCCGCACAGCACAAGTTTGAGACTTTGCTACAAAAACGGCTAAGCATGGGAACAAACCGTCCCATTTATGACTACCTGTGCCATTCTATGTTCAAGATTCCAAGACCAGCCTATAGCCCGGGCCAAAGTTTGTGCCCCACACCAAACTTCTAAGTGGATCGAGCCTCCAGACCTCGGCCTGCGCCAATGGTCATGCCCAACGCCAAACTTCTGAGCAGACCGTGCTTTCAGACCACCACCCACGCCATATCCCACGGCCCGTGCTAGATATGGTGCCCCGGACCGAATGAAGGGCCACAACCTGTGCATGATCATGCATCCCACGACATGTACTTGGCTCGGATAGCACCATTAGCGACGGCCCGTGTCGGGCGGCGGCTGTACTAGGCTTTTAGCACTTTTGACCTATTTTTAGCCTATTTTTAGCCCCAATCCCCTTCCCCTATACATATGACTTTAGTCTACTAGGTTAAACATGTACAAAGTAGATTAGTTCATTAGGAGAGCACTTTTAGAGAGTGAAACACTCTCTCTTTTTCTTTTCTTTTCTTTTATTTTTGTGTTCATCCTAGATTTGGAATTCAAATTAATATTTGAATTCCATATCTATGGAGTAGTTTCCATAGCTTGGCAATAATTATAGCACATGTTTTAACTTATTTATCCTATTATGTGTGTTTATGATATTGTTATGATTGTTCTTGAATGTTCTAAATGCATGAGTATTACACCACATTGGCACACACTTTGGTTTTTATTCGTGTATGGTGCACTTATTGATACGCCCTTGGGAAGAGAAACCTAGATGTTAGAATGGGTGAGTGAGTACATTGCGTCTGCGTGAGTGTGTGCACAAGAGATCCATGTGTAAAGTAAAGGAATTATTTTATTGGCAATTTTGTGTGAATTATTTTTGAACTGATATACAGACCATGTTGGAACATGGTACTGGAGCAGTAGTTACGCCAAAGGATTTAATGGAATTCAAGCCGAAATATTGGAGTGTTTCAGAATTTATGGTAATTGTATATTTGGCTATATATTAGGCGTGTGAAGAATAATTGGTTTTATGGAAAATCCCTACTTATAAGGAGAAGATTGATTCGAATATATGGGATAGAATGATATAAGGTAAATCCCTTTATTTATGGGATTTGGATATGCTTCAAGAATCAGATTTGGAATAGGAATATTATGGAGATAATCAAGGAGTATTCAAGTCTGATTTGTGGATATAAATATGGGACAAACACGGCTGCATACTTACGGATTTAACAGAGCAAAATCTGCACCCAGATTTTGAGATCTTACGAAATTTGCAAGAGCCAATAAACTGTGTTCCAACACTGTCCTGCCGCACTAAGTTCAGAATCGTATACCTTAATTCCTCGGGAGGAGGAGATCCTGCGTCGACGGAGTTCGAGGTCAGAGGGAGTCTGATCAAGGCGGATCGGTAGCTAGGGGAGCTAGCAGAGTCCACACGTCATAGTTAGTAAAGATAAGTATTTTGTAAACTGTACTCTGTACGTTATCTTTCTAATTAGTGGATTCATTCTGAACTGGGCCAGGCCCCGCAGATGTAGGTGGTTTACACCGAACTGCGTAACCAAGTTGTGTGTCTTTTACGTTTCACATTTTTTACACTTGGTTAAACTAGGCATGTTAGAATACACTAGTAAAAACTAGAAAAAGTGGTAAAAATAAATTTCAATTGGTATCAGAGCTGAGTCACTTATCGTTCCCTTGGTTGTTTTCAAGGAAAGTGAGATCCAGTTTTACCATGACGAAAAGAGAAGGAGCTTCAGTCTCTCGACCACCACTGTTAGAAGGAAACAACTACAACTATTGGAGGGCACGTATGAGGGTATTTATCAATTCACTGGACGAACTGGCGTGGTTTTATGTTGAGAATGAATGGAGTCATCCTACAGAAGATGCTATAAGTTCTAAGGCCGTGGAAGGGGAGTCAAGTCAACAACTTAAAGACAAGTCTAAATGGACTCCAAATGATCTTAAAGAATCACTGGCAAATTCGAAGGCACTGAATGCAATCTTCACTGCCGTTGATGAAAACCAGTTTAAGCTTATATCTACATGCTACCAAGCAAAGAAAGCATGGGATATTTTACAGACCGTTCATGAAGGAACCAGTCGAGTGCGGGAATCCAAACTACAGATGCTGGCTACCAAGTTTGAAGAACTCAAAATGGAGGAGGATGACACCATTGTCATATTCAATGGAAAGCTCAGAGATATCTCCAACATGACTTACCAACTTGGAAAGGTGTACAAAGAAACTAAGTTAGTAAAAAAGACATTGCGATCTCTCCCCAAAAGATTTGCAATGAAAGTAGCGGCAATAGAGGAAGCAAGAGACGTAGCGACCATAAGCCTAGATGAACTGATGGGTTCGCTACAAACTTATGAGATGACATTCTAGAAATCTACAAGGAGAATCTCAAGGATTTAGCGTTCAAAGTTTCTCCAGACAAGGCGAGTCACGAATCTGACAGTGATGCTGAGTTTGAAAAACTGGCACTTATTACAAAGAATTTCTCAAAGATGCTAAAGAAGGTAGTTAACAAGAAATCCCAGGAGAGGTTTGGCGGAAACAGACAAAAGCAACAAGATTCGAACAACAATCGTGGGTTGAGATTTGAACAAAGAAATATGCAGTTCGGGAAAAATCAGAACAACGAACCAAAACATGCTGGACGAATTCAATGCAGAGAATGTGAAGTATTTGGTCATATTCAGGCCGAATGTGCTAACACCCGCAAGAAGCAAGGAAGATCATATGTCACCTCTTGGAGTGATGATGAAGATAATGAAAAAGGTGAAGAAGAAATCACAAATAATTATGTAGCCTTTGGAGCAAAGGTCCATGATACACCAGAAGGTCAGTGTTCCAACACACTGAACAAAGAGGAAGTTGTATATTCCAACATGAATCTGGACGATGCTCACAGCGATGAAGATGATTTGTCTGTAAATGATGAAGAGATTTATAGTACATACGAACAAATGTATGCCATGTGGGTTCAAGTAGCTGACAAGAACAAAGAGCTGATTGAAGAAAAAAGGAAGCTAATTGAAAGTGAAAAGGAATTACGATCCACAGTTGCAGAACTTGGAAAACAAAATGAAGAACTGAGTCAGAAATTGATAGCAGCAGTCAAGAGAGCCGAGATGTCTGAAGCAACTTTTTCTAAATTGAATTTCGGGAAAGCAAAGCTTGATGATATTCTGGACATGGGAAAGAACTTTGGTGATAGACACGGGATTGGATACAGGAAAGAACCCGAGGTTGAAGTGCTCGAAAGACCAGTAACTCTCAAAACAAGGATTCGAGAAGTAAAACGGAAGTATGGGAAACCTTATCAAAGGAAGCCTCTAATCTGCGAATACTGTACGTACCAAGGACATGCTAAACATCAGTGTAAAAAACTGATCAGAGATCAAATGACAGGAAGACAACTGTGTTCCAACACAGTCGATACTTATACAAGAATCAGGAAGATATAGGTTATTGAAAGGTCCAGTACGTGTATGGTGGCACACACTTCTTTATCAGCCTATTCCAGTGACTCATGGTATTTTGACAGTGGTTGTTCTCGTCACATGACTGGCACTCCAAAATACCTTACGAACCTTACTCCATATGATGGCGGATACGTAACTTTTGGAGATGGAAAAAGGAGCAGAGTGATTGGCAAGGGTGAATTAAAGATTGAAGGGTTTCCAGTTTTCACAAGTGTATTATTGGTTGAAGATCTAAAAGCAAACTTGCTAAGTATAAGCCAGCTGTGTGATGACAACATGATAGTGGAATTTCAGAAGGACAAGTGTGTAGTAAAGTATGGAGAAAACAAGGTTCTTTCTGGACTACGATCTTCAGACAATTGCTATTTGTTGGAACAAGAAGTTCGATGCATGCTTTCAAAGCAGGATGAAGGAATTCTTTGGCACAGGAAGCTCGGACACATCAACTATAAAACACTGGTGAAAATTGCTAACATGAAAGCTGTACGAGGAATGCCAATCTTGACCAGCAAGGATGAAATTGTGTGCGGACCATGTCAACAAGGTAAACAAACTCGTGCTCCTCATTCTTCAGTTCAGTTTATTACTACTTCTAGAAATCTGGAATTACTGCATATGGACTTAATGGGGCCAGTTAATACACCTAGCATAGGAGGAAAGAAATATATTTTTGTATGTGTTGATGACTTCTCCAGATTTACATGGGTAGCCTTCTTGAAAGAGAAATCTGATACGATTGAAGTATTTCGAAGCCTTGTAGTAAAGTTAAAAACTGAAAAGGGAAGTCCTGTAGGAAAGATAATCCGAATTCGAAGTGATCATGGAAGAGAATTTGAGAATGAACAATTCAGTTCCTTCTGCGATGAGCTAGGGATCCAACATGAGTTTTTGGCTCCTATCACTCCTCAACAGAATGGTATTGTCGAAAGAAAGAACAGAACTCTATAGGAGATGGCTCGAGTTATGTTGGCAGAAAAGGATATCCATAAGAAAGGGTGGGTAGAGGCGATCAATACAGCGTGCTATACAATCAACAAGGTGTATCTTCGACCATTCACTGAAAAGACAGCCTATGAGATCTGGAAGGGCAGAAAACTAAATGTTTCGTATTTTCATGTATTCGAAAGTACTTGCTATATTCTCAGAGATAGAGAACAGTTGACAAAATTTGATAATCGGAGTGATCCAGGAATTTTTCTCGGGTATTCCATCAACAGCCGTGCTTACAGAGTTTTTAATCATCGAACCAAAACTCTCATGGAATCCATAAACATTATTGTGGATGATTCAGAAAAGGAACAACTACTAGAAGCTGTGGAGGAAGAATCGGCCAACTCTCAGGTTCCAACACAGTCTCAATCTTCTGACAAAGCAAAATCCTCAGTTAATCCTACTGAACCAAATGAGCACCAGAACCCGAACTCTACTGAAGACGACCATATTCCAACACAGTCCCTTCCTACGGACGACCATGTTCTAACACTCGACCGATCTGGCTCCACCTTGAGAAGCACTCGATCAGTACCTTGAGTTGATTATCGACGACTGGCTGGTCTATACTGTTTTGTGTCCCTAATTGAACCGAAGAACTATAAGGAAGCTTTACTTGATGAGTATTGGATTGCTGCAATGCAAGATGAACTCGGCCAGTTTACCAGGAATGATGTTTGGTACCTTACTCCTCGTCCCAAAGGCATTAATGTAATTGGTACAAAATGGATCTTCAAGAAAAAGTCCGATGCAGATGGCTTAGTCACCAGGAACAAAGCCAGACTTGTTGCTCAAGGATATACACAAGTGGAAGGTGTTGACTTTGATGAAACCTTTGCACCTGTTGCTAGGTTAGAATCTATCCATATTCTACTAGCTATTGTCTGCTCTTTGAACTTTACTTTGTATCAAATGGATGTTAAGAGTGCATTTTTAAATGGAGTGGTGAATGAGGAAGTTTATGTGGAACAACCTAAAGGTTTTGAAGATCCCCATTATCTGCATCATGTATATCGTCTCAAGAAGGCCTTATACGGATTAAAGCAGGCACCTCGAGCATGGTATGGGTGACTTACTACCTTTCTACTTCAGAAAGGTTATCGTCGAGGGGGAGTAGATCGCACTTTATTTGTGCTTGACAAGTCCTCAAAGTTTCTAATTGCTCAAATATATGTTGATGACATAGTTTTTGGCTCTACTTCACCATCTATGGTACAGGAGTTTTTCACCACGATGCAATCTGAATTCGAGATGAGCATGGTTGGAGAATTGACTTACTTTCTGGGATTACAAGTCAAGCAAGGATGGGATGGTCTGTTCATAAATCAAAGTAAGTATGCCTTGAACTTGATTCAGAAATTCGGACTTAGTAATGCTCGTGCAGTTCGAACCCCTATGGGAGTTTCTGATAAACTGGTGAAAGATGAAAAAGGAGTTTCAGTCGATCAGAAGTTATATAGAGGAATGATTGGAAGTTTATTATACCTCACTGCCAGTAGACCAAATATATGTCTCAGTGTTGGAATATGTGCTAGATTTCAAGCTGATCCTAAGGAATCTCATCTTACTGCAGTCAAAAGAATTATCAGATATGTGAGTGGGACATCAGAATATGGTGTTTGGTATTCAAAGAATCAAGATTCAAAGGTGATAGGATACAGTGATTCTGATTGGGCTGGAAATGCTGATGATCGAAAAAGTACCAATGGCGGATGCTTCTTTATTGGACCGAATTTGGTGTCCTGGTATAGCAAGAAACAGAACTCGATCTCTCTATCTACTGCAGAAGCAGAGTATCTTGCAGCAGGAAGTTGTTGTGCACAATTATTATGGATGAATCAAATGCTGAAAGATTGTGGAATTCATCAAGGCCCCCTAAAGATTTTATGTGACAATACAAGTGCCATTGATATTTCAAAAAATCCAGTTCAACACTCAAGAACCAAACATATTGACATAAGGCATCATTTTATTAGAGATCTGGTTGAAAGAAAGGAAGTGGAAGTGGTCTATGTTCCAACACACGAGCAGTTTGCTGATATATTTACAAAGCCGCTTGATGCCACCACTTTTGAGAGCCTCCGATAACACTTAGGTGTTTGTCAAATATGAGGTAATATTTACCTTAATCATTTTTTGTTTTGTGTACATTTTTGTGTTATTTACAGTTTACAAAAATTATAAAAAGAACAAAAAATTGGAAGGAAGAAACGGCTTACTAAAATAGGAGAAGTTAAGTAAGGTGTGTTGGAAGTTAAATGAGGAATGACGCCTTGATGGGACAAGAAGAGAAAGGGGTATCATTACAATTTTTGGGAAATCTAAAAAGGCACTTTGCGGGAAAAGAGGTAAGTTCATGAAGAATTGAAAGTTGATTCAAACTCTAAAACCCCTTTCGCATTCTCTCTCTCTCGGCCAAATATTTGTCTTCCCAAAACTCTTGCCGAAAAATCTTCTACTCAACACTCCTCATCATCTCGGCATTGTGCGAAAGAATGTCACGCCCAAATTCTCCGATAGAAGAAGCTTCGGTGCCAGAAATTATGGAGGAAGATCAGGGCTCCGTGAATTTGGAATTAGTGGTGATTGATGAGCCAAGAAGATACATTGAATTGGGTGATGCACAAATTCAAGATCAGAACAAAGGAAACTCTAACCATGAGAAGAATGAGGAGATAGCTGGAGCAGAGCCTGATAAAGCTGAAGATGAAAAGGAAGAGGAAGAGGCTTCTGTCAAGAAACAAAGTGGAGAGTCTGATGGTAAATCTGATGCCCGAGAAGAAGTGTCTGAAGGTAAGAAACAAAAAAAACCTAAGGTAACTGGTCATGTCCCTCGACCATTGAAATTATTGGGTTTTGAAAGTAGAAGTGTGGATGATATTTTCGAATGGTTACAAGCAAATAGATATTCTGTGGATCTAAGTAAAATCAGGAGTATAAGAAAGGATTTGGAAGTGTTGCATGTCAAAATTAAGGAGATTGTTTCTGGACACTTTCCTGATGTTTGGGATATTGAATATAACAATGTGAAGTATCTGAGAGGAATGTATGGTCAGCTGAATGGAAAAGGAAAGGATAAATTTCACGTATTCTGTCGCATGTCTAGTCATAGCTATGTCTGGTTAAGGAACATTACTGATGAAGAAGCTGTTGGAATGGAGACAGTCAAGTATGGAGATAAACTTCAGGTGGGATTGTTTGACATGAATTCTGCAAGAAGAATGGAAGAATTAAGGGAACCTATTTTAATAGTTCTGTCTGACAGTGAAGGGAGTGTTCCAACACAGACAGATGAACTGGTGAACATGGACTTGGATTCTGATGTAGATATGGGAGGAGAGAACACTGAGGAGTATGAAGGGAAGCAGGGGATTGAAATATCTGATGGAGATCTGCCAGTTCAGGGTGATGATCCAGAAGAAGAATCAGCTGAAAGAGCAGACTGTGTTCCAACACAGGATGCCCCTGATCTGACATACTCCAGTGACGAGGTCTTGGATGATTTTTTTTCAAAAGGCAAAAGGAAAAAAGGAAGGCTAGCTCTGCCATGGATGCTGGGGCAGCAAAACGGAGTAAGAAGAGACGGGATAGCAACTCGAGGAAGATTCTGCCTCCTCCATCTGTCTCCCAGGCTTTTTCAGCAGTTTACTTTGATGAGAAAGGAGCAGAGATGGAAGGTTTCTTCTCTGAAATGAAATTTCTAGCTGAGAGACCATTGGACCTACAGGCCTATCAGGAGAGTGGGTTTACAGACTTCTTAGGCCGCAAAAACTCAGTGTCAACTATCAAGTCTGAGGCCTTCCCCTTCACTTTAGCACTCATGGCTAGGGCAGAGATTGTAAAGTCAAGGAATTATTTTATTGGCAATTTTGTGTGAATTATTTTTGAACTGATATACAGACCATGTTGGAACATGGTACTGGAGCAGTAGTTACGCCAAAGGATTTAACGGAATTCAAGCCAAAATATTGGAGTGTTTCATAATTTATGGTAATTGTATATTTGGCTATATATTAGGCATGTGAAGCATAATTGGTTTTATGGAAAATCCCTACTTATAAGGAGAAGATTGATTAGAATATATGGGATAGAATGATATAAGGTAAATCCCTTTATTTATGGGATTTGGATATGCTTCAAGAATCAGATTTGGAATAGGAATAATATGGAGATAATCAAGGAGTATTCAAGTCTGATTCGTGGATATAAATATGGGACAAACACGACTGCATACTTACGGATTTAACAGAGCAAAATCTACACCCAGATTTTGAGATCTTATGAAATTTGCAAGAGCCAATAAACTGTGTTCCAACACTATCCTGCCGCACTAAGTTCAGAATCGTATACCTTAATTCCTCGGGAGGAGGAGATCCTGCGTCGACGGAGTTCGAGGTCAGAGGGAGTCTGATCAAGGCGGATCGGTAGCTAGGGGAGTTAGCAGAGTCCACACATCATAGTTAGTAAAGATAAGTATTTTGTAAACTGTACTCTGTACGTTATCTTTCTAATTAGTGGATTCATTCTGAATTGGGCCAGGCCCCGCAGATGTAGGTGGTTTACACCGAACTGCGTAGCCAAGTTGTGTGTCTTTTACGTTTCACATTTTTTACACTTGGTTAAACTAGGCATGTTGGAACACACTAGTAAAAACTAGAAAAAGTGGTAAAACTAAATTTCACCATGTATTGCTCTGACTTATTTTCCATCGCACCAGTCTTAGCTGATTACGTAAATTTTTCTAATAGGTTGCGAGTAAAGATAGTGAAAAAGTAGCAAGCTAGGATTGTAAGAGGCCTTAGTATCATAGATAAGGTGCCTACAACCCTTAGGCCTAGTTGATAGGACCCGAGGGAAGTAGTGCATCCGTGGTGGAAGCTTGGGACTTAATTGGACGGGGGGAGAAATAGAATTGTAACAATGGTTGGACCTTGTTGTACTCCCCTAATTACGACGGCGGCATCGGAGGAAGGTTGTGAGCGCACCCGACGTGACTAGTAAGGGGAAGTGTATGCCATTGGCCGCACCACGTGTTGTGAACTCTATATTAGTTTTCTTAGTAAATCTTACATGTGAATGAATCGAGGATTGAAACATTAGATTAATTATGTTGCGCGATGACTCTCCAAGTACTTAGCTTAAATAGATTACTTATTTTTTAATTTTATGCATTGTATTTGTTAATCTAAAAATCCAAACCCCTCCCCCCTTTTGTGTTTGCATTTTCGTACGGATTGACAACCCATACGGGGTTGTGTTTTTAGTTGGTACTTGATCCATTGCATCTCTATGTACAAACCTAGGGCTTACCGCTAACTACCCTCTAGGTAGCGTAGCAGTGAGAACGAGTGAAAAATTATAAATTTTATCTTTGAACTTCCACCAAAGTCTCCACTTGGGTTAATTCTAAGCTACCATTTTAACGACCATAGGTGAATTTGCAAATTGATAAATCCTGGTGGACGGATTTTCCATCTCCATGGAAAAATGCCTGGATCTCCTATCAAAAAAATTCCCAATTGGGTAAGAGTTGTGGGTGGATCGACACTTGCAGATCTTGGTCTTCAGGTGGAAGGATGCTCGATGGCGGTGGATTTTCAGATGGGGTAGGGTGGTTGTGTTGAGGTGATGGGAGTGACTGGACTGGGGGTGATGGGAATATTCGACGTTTGGGGTGATGGAGTTGAGGTCTCAATGAAGGCTCTGCGGATTTTTGCTCAGTGGCGCCTCCATCGGACTTGGTTGGTCGGGGAATGGTGAAGTGTCGAGGCACTGGAACGTGGAGTTACAGGTGAACAAAAATGCGTTAAAAGAGTTTGGGGTTAGAGAGTGGGAGAGAATGCTTTGTTTTATTACCAGTACTTGTTGAAGTTTGTCTTCTCCAGCAAGGACTCGCCGAAGGGGACAAAAAGATCCTTTGCTTGTCAGAATTTGAGGAAAATGAATCGGGTCGAGTTTTGCCCAAATGCGTTTCGAATGTACCAAATGTATTAATGTAAAATAAGCATGAAAAATATTTTTTAACCTCATTTTTGTGAAAAAATCAGAAACTAATGCTCTTGACTTTAGATCTAACAGTTTGACCAGACGGAAGTGCTATAACTCAGTACTTTTGTAAGTTGGGGGCCAAAAGTGTACCAGAAAAAAGATAAGGTGCCAAAGGTGAACGATCGTGATAGTTAAAGGGTCACATAAGTCATTGGCTCTTTACAAAATGATTATTTTGGACATGTATATCAAGATAAAAATTTCCTTATAAAATCTTTCCATTTCCTAACATGACCTTCAAGTTGAACTCGGTTCTCTAAAATCCATCAAACACAACTACCCCTGGGGACAACAACTCCTATAAATCTTCTATCACAGGGGCCAAGTACGTATCAATGTCATTTCAGGGTTGTTTTTGCCCCAAAATCATCAAGGGCATCATTGTGTATATTCTTTTCATGCACAAATAGTGGGGATATTGTATATGGAAAGTATAAACAACCATGAGCTGTGTTTCAACGACATGTTACCAATGAGATTCATACCATTAGTATACAATAATAACCTTAAATTCTTGATTTGGAGACAAACTTTGGATACATGCCGTTAAAATTTTTCGCTGATTTGCATCAGCCGAATGTTGAATGATATCATCACCCAATGACACCCTGTACCATGTCGTATCTTTGCATCCATACAATTCTGAAACAACCTCTTAAGCCATGGAACATTTGAAAAGTACAACATGCATTTGTCCAACACACTTTTCTTTATCTTCATTGTAACCTCTTCATAAAAAATTGGATTTCTTCTTTTCTTATAATGGGACACATGGCATACAAATTAAGCAATCTAAGCCATCTCTATATTTAGACACAATCATTTGGACATGTATTGATTTTTTTTACGGGGCACTTGTTCGGTAACCCATTACTGACTGGTAGCTTTTGATTAAAACACTGAAGCAACTTGTTCACACTACTGTCACTCTAGAAACCTGACATCTTTCATATTAAACACCTCTATCAAACAAGAAATGGCAATGTCTTTCTTCTTGCAACTTGGCTACAACGAATTATCCGTCTCCCCCAAAAAGGTTGCCAACAACTCCGACCTACCTTTAAATTCATCAATTACCTTCACACACATGTCGTCCAAATTTTTATCACCAAAACACTCTCCAGTACTACTAGACACTACTTCTGGAAGTGCTTTTTCCCCATGAAAGGTCCACACCAAATAATCTTTCGAGAACTCTCTCTTGTATAAATGAAGTTCTCCAAGTACTTATCACTTGTACGGTTTCAATTTTGACATTCCCAATAAGGGCATAAGATCCTTTTCTCACAACCGAAGGCATATAAAAAACTCATCAACAAAACCAACAAATTCGTCGTTCACCATACTAAAGTTTCCATGCACGTGTTTACGCTACTTTAACAGGCCGGTCCAATTAGGATGAAATGAACTAAATTGAAACGAACTGAAATAAAATTAAGCAAACTGAATATAATAATAATAAAAAATATATTTTATATTATTAAATTAAATAAAAATCTAGTAAAATTAGCTGAACAAAACTAAAGTAAGTTAAATTAAATTTATTGAAATCAAATTGCAATTAGATAATTGGAAAGAATATAATATTAATCTTATTAAGCCACGTATTATATCTGGAAAGAAGATTATAATAAGTATTTGGTGAATTTATCAATCCACCAATTCGCCTTCACCAAACGATCAGGTGGAGAATTTTCCACATCGGAAATATAAAATCCATCAGACTTTACTAGCCAATAGCATACTCTATGCTCATCATAATTTAGACTACAATAATCCTTACTTATTCTGTCATCATACACAGCAAACCCTCTTGTTTTAGTAGTCCAGTTAAAACTACAATAGTACTTAATTCCGTATCCAAACCTTTCAAAATGCCATTGAAAATCTTCATTTACTTGCAAGTTGTGCCATCCCAATTCCCGATTTCCAGAAAAGCAATGAACTAAGAGAGGATTTGTGTTGTCCGGGAGACCGTTGACTATGTGTATGTCGTAACCAATCAGTCCATTAGTATTTTTATCTCCAAAAACATGATTTTTAATCGGAGATAAAATACAGATACAAATGAAAACTGTGACAACGTTTCTAAGTATGAAATTGTTCATTATGAACATATTTTATTTGTTCCATCTAACTATTCGATCAATGCCTTTTTATAAGAAAGTTATCCGTGTAAATATTTTTTTTTCAACCACCTCATTAATAATAATTCGTATATCGATAAGCATTGTCTTAATTTGAATTAATAAATTTAAATAGTCAAGTCAAATTTCATTATCGTATTAATATCAGAAGATTTTGTTTTATATCAACAAAGAGTTAGAAACTTAAAAGTCAAGGGATTTACAAGTGAATATTTAATTGGAAATTTCGTGTGAACTTATTTTGAACAAAAATTTTGTCCATTTTGGAACATGATGTGTGCAGAATATTTACGCCAAGGAGTTATGGATATCAAAGTCGGAATATTGTAGTATTTTGGAATATATGAAATTCGTATATTTGACTAAGTATATCAGGCGTCCGAAGCATAATTGATTTATGGAAAATCCCTATTTATATGGAGGTGATATATTCGAATATATGAGATAGATTGATATAAGGTAAATCCCTTTATTTATATGATTTTGATATGCTTCAAGAAGCAGATTTGGAATAGGAATATTGTGGAGATAATCAAAGAGTATTCCAATCTGTTTGTGGATATAAATTGGGACCAACGCGACTGCATTGCTCACGAATTTATCAGAGCAAAAATCTGTCTACAGATTTTTGAGACTTTCGAGAATTGCAAAGAGTCAGACTACTGTGTTCCAACATACCTGACCTGCCGCACAAAGTACAGAATCCGAAACCTTAATTCCTCGGGAGGAGGAGATCCAGCGTCGATAGAGTTCGAGATCAGAGGGAGTCTGATCAAGGCGGATCGGTAGCTAGGGGAGCTAGTAGAATTCACACAATATAGTTAGTAAAGATAAGTATTTTGTAACCCGTACTTTGTACTGTATCTTTCTAATTAGTGGATTCATTCTGAACTAGGCCAAGCCCCGCAGGTGTAGGTGGATTACACCGAACTGCGTAACCAAGTCGTGTGTCTTTTACGTTTTAAGTTATTATGCACTTGGTTAGATTAGTCATGTTGTAACACATTAGTAAGTACTAGAAAAAGTGGTAAAACTAAAGTTCATTTGGTATCAGAGCAGTGTCACTTATTATTCCCTTGGTTGTTTCAAGGAAAGTGAGATCCAGTTTTACCATGACGACAAGAGAAGGAACTTTAGTCTCTCGACCACCCCTGCTAGAAGGCAACAACTACAACTATTGGAAGGCACGCATGAGGGTCTTCATCAATTCGCTGGAACTAGCATGGTTTTATGTTGAGAATGAATAGAATCATCCTACAGAAGATGCTGATACAAGTTCTAAGGCTGTAGAAGGAGAGTCAAGTCAGAGGAGACAGAAACCCAAAGACAAAGCTAGATGGACTCCAGATGACCTCAAAGAATCTCTGGCGAATTCGAAGGCACTTAATGCAATCTTCACCGCAGTTGATGAAAATCAGTTCAAGCTTATATCTACATGTCACCAAGCAAAGAAAGCATGAGATATTCTACAGACTGTTCACGAAGGAACCAGTCGAGTGCGTGAATTGAAACTACAGATGCTGGCTACTAAGTTCGAAGAACTCAAAATGGAGGAGGACGACATTATTACTACATTCAATGGAAAACTTGGGGACATCTTCAATATGGCTTATCAACTCGGAAAGGTGTACAAAGAAACTAAGCTGGTGAAAAAGACCCTGAGATCTCTTCCCAAAAGGTTTGCAATGAAAGTAACAGCAATAGAGGAAGCAAGAGACGTAGCCACCATGAGCCTAGATGAACTAATGGGTTCGTTACAGACATATGAGATGACATTCCAGCAAACTACAAAAAGAGTCGCTAAGGAATTGGCGTTCAAAGTGTCTCCAGCTAAGGACAATCACGAGTCTGACACTGATGATGAGATTGAAAAACTTGCACTTATCACAAAGAATTTATCGAGAATGCTAAAGAAGGTGGTCAACAAGAAATCTCAGGAAAGGTTTGGCGAAAATAGACAAAAACAACAAGACTCGAGTAATAATTGCGGAATGAGATTTGAACAAGTGAATCCGCAGTTCGGGAGAAATCAGAACAACGAACCAAAACAGGATGGACGAATTCAATGCAGAGAATGTGAAGGATATGGTCATATTCAGGCTGAATGTGCTAACACTCACAAGAAACAAGGAAAATCATATGTCACCTCTTGGAGTGAAGATGAAGATGATGAGAAGGACGAAGATGAACTTACCAATAACTACGTATCTTTTGGAGCAAAGGTTCATGATACATCAGAGGATCAATGTTCCAACACACTGAACAAAGGTAAAGCTGTATGTTCCAACATTGATCTGAACGATGCACACATCAATAAAGATGATGATCTGTCTGTAAGTGATGAAGAAATTTACAGCACCTATGAAAAAATGTATGCTATGTGGGTTCAAGTAGCCGACGTGAACAAAGAGCTGAACGAAGAAAAAAAGGAAGTTAATGGAAAGAGAAAGAGAATTACAATTCAAAATTTCAGAACTTGAAAAGAGTAATGAAGAACTGAATGGTAAACTGATAGCAGCAGTCAAGAGGTCCGAGATGTCTGAAGCAACTATATTTAAATTAAATTCCGGAAAGGCAAAGCTTGATGATATTCTGGATATGGGAAGAAACTTTGGTGATCGACACGGGATTGGATACGGGAAAGAACCCAAGACTGAATCGCATGAAAAACCTGTAACCCTCAAGGCTAAGATCCTAGAAGTGAAACGGAAGTATGGGATGCCTCATCAAAGAAAGCCACTCATTTGTAAATATTGTACGTATCAAGGACATGCTGAAAAGCAGTGCAGAAGACTGATCAGAGATCAAATGACAGGACGACAGCCTCTGCTATGTTCCAACATAGGCAATATTCATACAGTAAAATCGATCAGAAAGGTATGGATTGTTAAACGATCTAACTCATGTCTGGTTGAACACACTTCTCTCATAGCCTATTCCAGAGATTCATGGTACTTCGATAGCGGCTGTTCTCGCCACGTGACTGGAACTCCAGAATATCTCACGAACATTACTCCATATGATGGCGGATATGTAACCTTTGGTATTGGAAAGAAAAGCAGAGTAATTGGAAAAGGCGAATTGAGAATTGAAGGATTTCCAGTAATCACAAGTGTATTGTTAGTTGAAGATCTAAAGGAAAACTTGTTAAGTATAAGCCAGCTATGTGATGATAACATGGTGGTGGAATTTCAGAAGGATAAATGTATAGTAAAGCATGGAGAAAACACGGTTCTTTCAGGAATAAGATCCACAGACAATTGCTGTCTACTGGAACAAGGAGTATGGTGCATGATTTCGAAGCAAGATGAAGGAGTTCTGTGGCACAGGAAGCTCGGCCATATCAACTACAAAACATTGGTGAAAATTGCAAATGTAAAAGCTGTACGAGGAATGCCTACCTTAACCAGCAAGGAAGGAATTGTATGTGGACCATGTCAAAAAGGTAAACAAATTCGATCTCCTCACTCTTCAGTTCAGTATATTACTACATCTAGAAATCTAGAATTATTGCATATGGATTTGATGGATCCAGTCAATACACCAAGTATAGGTGGGAAGAAATATATCTTTGTATGTGTTGATGATTTCTCCAGATTTACATGGGTAGTTTTTTTGAAAGAAAAATCTGATACGTTAGAAGTATTTAGAAGCCTTGTAGTGAAGTTACAAACTGAAAAAGGGAGTCTAGTAGGGAAGATAATCCAAATTCGAAGTGATCATGGTAGAGAATTTGAGAATGTACAATTCAGTGACTTCTGTGATGAGCTTGGAATCCAGCATGAATTTTTGGCTCCCATCACTCCTAAGCAGAATGGTATTGTAGAACGTAAGAACAGAACCTTGCAGGAGATGGCTTGAGTTATGTTGGCAGAAAAAGATATTCACAAGAAATGGTGGGCAGAAGCAATCAATACAGCATGTTATACAATCAATAGAGTGTATCTTCGACCATTCACCAACAAGACATCCTACGAGATTTGGAAGGGCAGGAAATCGAATGTTTCATATTTTCATGAGTTTTGGAGCGCATGCTATATTTTCAGAGATAGAGAACAGTTGGCAAAATTTGATAATTGGAGTGATACCGGAATTTTTCTCGGGTATTCCATCAACATCCGTGCCTATAGAGTTTTTAATCATCAAACCAACACTATCATGGAATCCATAAATGTTATTGTGGATGATTCAGAGAAGGAACAACAACCAGAAGGTGTAGAGGAAGAACCTAGCAACACTCATGTTCCAACACAGTCTCGAAACTCAGACAAGGTAGATCCATCAGTCGAATCTGACCTTCACCAACGTGCTGGAACAACTAAGCAAAATAATCCTAACTCTGCCGAAGCTGACCATGTTGGAACACTGTCCCCCGCGACAGACCCCCTCTGTTCCAACACAGGACCAATTGGAATCCACCATGAGAAGTACTCGATCAGTTCCACAAGTGGATTATCGTAGGCTACCTGGATTGCACTGTTTTGTCTCCCTCATTGAACCCAAGAACTACAAAGAAGCCTTACTTGATGAGTATTGGATCGCTGCAATGCAAGATGAACTTGGTCAGTTTACACGGAGTGATGTTTGGTACCTTACTCCTCGCCCTCAAGGCATTAATGTCATTGGTACGAAGTGGATCTTCAAGAATAAATCAGATGCGGATGGCTTAATCACTCGAAACAAAGCTAGACTTGTCGCTATACACAAGTGGAAGGTGTTGACTTCGATGAAACATTCGTGCCTGTAGCTAGGTTAGAATCTATCCGGATTTTACTAGCTATTGCATGCTCTATGAACTTTACTTTTGTATCAAATGGATGTCAAGAGTGCTTTTCTAAATAGAGTGGTGAATGAAAAAGTATATGTGGAACAACCTAAAGGATTTGATGATCCTCATTATCCACATCATGTATATCGCCTTAAGAAGGCTTTAAATGGTCTAAAGCAAGCACCCAGGGCATGGTATGAACGACTTACTACCTTTCTTCTTCAGAAAAGTTATCGTCGAGGGGGAGTAGATCGCAGTTGTTCGTGCTTGACAAGGCTTCAACGTTTTTAATTGCTCAAATTTATGTGGATGATATAGTATTTGGTTCTACTTCACCATCTATGGTACATGATTTTGTCACCATTATGCAAGCTGAATTCGAAATGAGCATGGTTGGTGAGCTCACTTACTTTCTAGAATTGCAAGTCAAGCAAGGAAGGAACTGTTTATTCATAAATCAAAGTAAGTATGCCTTGAATCTAGTTAAGAAGTTCAGTCTAAGTAATGCTCGAGCAGTTCGAACTCCAATGGGCGTCTCTGATAAATTGGTGAAGGATGAAAAAGGAGTTGCGGTCGATCAGAAATTATACAGAGGCATGATTGGAAGCTTGTTGTATTTAACCGCAAGCAGACCAGATATATGTTTCAGTGTTGGGATATGTGCACGGTTTCAAGCTGATCCTAAGGAATCTCATCTCACTGCAGTTAAAAGAGGTATTCGATATGTAAGTGGGACTTCTGAGAATGGTGTTTGGTATTCTAAGAGTCAAGATTTAGAGTTAGTTGGGTATAGTGATTCTGATTGGGCTGGTAATGCCGATGATCGAAAAAGTACCACAGGTGGATTTTTTTATTGGAACAAATTTGCTATCTTGGTATAGCAAGAAACAGAACTCGATCTCTCTATCTACTGCAGAAGCAGAGTACCTTGCAGCAGGGAGTTGTTGTGCACAATTATTATGGATGAAACAAATGTTGAAAGATTATGGAATTCATCAAAGCCCCTTAAAAATTCTATGTGACAACACAAGTGCTATTGATATCTCGAAAAATCTAGTTCAGCACTCGAGAACCAAACACATTGACATAAGGCATTACTTTATTAGAGATCTGGTTGAAAGAAAGGAAGTGGAAGTAGTCTATGTTCCAACACACGAGCAATTTGCTGATATATTTACAAAGCCTTTGGATGCCACCTCTTTTGAAAGCCTTCGACAACACTTAGGTGTGTGTCAAATCTGAGGTAATTTTTACCGAATTTTTTTTCTCCTGTAAATATTTTTTGGTTATTTTTTTTTATCAAAATCGGAAAAGAACAAAAAAAATGGAAGGTAGCAAGGTTGTACAAAAATAGGAGATGGTTACTATGGTGTGTTGGAAGTTAATTGTGGCATGACAACTTGATTTGACAAGAGGAGAAAGTGCCATCATTACAAGTTTGGGAAATCTAAAAAGGGGGTTTCACGGGAAAAGAGGTCAATAGATGAAAAGTTAAAGTGGGATTCAAACTTGCCCAAAAATCCTTTCGTATCCCTCCACTCTCGGCCAAAATTTTCCTCTCCAAATCCTTGCCGAAAAATTCCGGTACTCCATAACTCTTCTCCATCGCTGTATTGTGCTAAAGAATGTCTACTCCAAACTCTCCCATGCATGAACCAGAGGTGCCAGATACTATGGAGGAAGATCAATGTTCAACAAATTTGGAATTGGTTTTGTCAGATGGAAAGAGAAATTGTACTGACCAAGAAATAAGAGAATCAGATGAGGTCAAGGAGATAGCTGAAGTAGATTCTGAGCAAGCTGAAGAACAAGGAGAAGAGGAAGAGGCTCCCGGCAACGGTAAACAGAATGGGGAATCCGGAGTTGAAACCGATTCTCAAGAAAAATCCTCTAGAATCAAGAAGAAGAAACCCACGGTAACTGGTCCTGATCCTACTCCATTAAAATTCATGGGTATTGAATGTAAAAGTGTTGGTGAAATCATTGAATGGCTTGAGGCAAACAGAGTTGCCATAGATTTAACAAAGATTAGGAGTATAACAGGAGAATATCTGACTGTTAAAGTTAAGGAGTTAGTGACAGGTAACATAGGCGGAATAAGAAGGCTTGAGAATTATAATGTGAAATTTGTGATGGGAAGATATGCTGAATTTAGAGAAAAAGACAGATTCTATGTGCATTGCTATATTCCATTGCCGAGTTTTGTTTCTTTGAGAGAAATAAATGACAGTGAAGTGGCTGGAAGGGAAGTTGTGAGAAACAGAGACAAACTGCAGATGGGATTTTATGATTCGAATTCTACCAAAAGGATGGAAGAATTAAGAAAGCCCATCATCATTGAGCTGTCAGACAGTGATGATAGTGTTCCAACACAGAAGGGTGAACATGATGATGATATGGATCTGGGGTTGGATACTGATCTAGGGGATGCAGATGATGAGATACAGGATAATCTTCATACTGAGTCATCGGATGAAGATTTTTCTAACCAGAAGTATGTCTCTGAGAGTGATGATGAGACTGATGAGGATTTGGATCAAGATAATCAGCCTGAAGGAGAATCTGAGGAGAAGAATGAGGCTGAAGGTTCAGGAAGTGTTCCAACACAGGAAATTCCAGATCTAGCATACTCAAGTGATGAGGTGCTTGACGAATTCTATCAGATGGCTAAAGGCAAGAGAAAGGCTTCTAAAGCTAAGGTTTCTGCTCAGGCAAAGAGGAGCAAGAGAAGGCATGACTGCACGAAGAAGCCGGTACTACCTCCCCCCTCTGTAAGCAAGGCTTATTCTATTTTATATTTTGATTCAAAAGGTGAAGAGATGGGAGAATTTTTCTATGAGAATAAGTTCATAGCTGAAAGGCTTGTGGATTTAAAAGCCTACAAGGAGAGTGGTTTCTCGGATTATCTGCAGGTGATAAGCATGACTAATGCAGCCACGGTTCAGCTACAATACAACAGGCAGGTTGTACTTGAGGTATATTCTAACCTTATGACTGGTAATTTAGAGATAAGTTCTCCATGGTATGGTAGGGTATATGTACGGGGGAAGATCATAGATGTCACTGCTACCAGGATTAACAAATTGCTGGGTCTTAAGACACCTGAGATAAGGGGAGTTTTTCCTGAAGACTTGGGAGTTTCTAATAATCAAATATTAGCTGTTATCTCTGGTGGATATAAGGTTGAATGGCCAGCAACTGGATATTCATAAGCATCCTGCTTGTCTTCGAGATTCTTTGGATTATATCAGGTGGTTGTACATTGTTGGTTGCCCTCTACTAATACCACATCCTTGACAAGGGAAATGGCTAAATTGCTGTACTGTGTTGGAAAACAGAAGGATGTCAACCTTGAACTACTTATTCAGCAGCATTTAGTCAGACAAGCTACTCCTCCAAAGGTGAATGATGCCATTATTTATCCTGCTCTGATCTCTGCACTAGCCAGGAGTGCAAAAGTAAAAGGCAAGGCCTCGGATGTTGTGATTGATAACTCTGAGGCCCAACAAGAAGACATTTGGATTAAGGCATGTGCATGATCTCCCATGGAAACCATCTGGATCGACTTCTTCATCAGCAGCAGAAAAGAAGGCTAGGCTGATTGTTCTGAATGCTAGACTTGGAGCTATAACTATACAAATGGCTGTGTTGGAAGCAGAGAAGACTAGTCTGGAGACAGAGAAGTCACGGTGGGAAGCTTGATTTCTGTTATATTTGATGTCTGATGCAAGGGGAGCATACTTGTTGTTTTTGGTGTTACCTTTGGCCTATGTGTGGTCCCAAGGGGACTAATTTTGGATTTTGGATGTTGGACTTGACTATTTTGTTCAATTTGGCTGTAATGATATTTATGTTTTGGATTTCCGGTTTCTGGTTTTCGGATTTCATGTGTACAAGAATTCTGGTATTCTGTTGATTGTTATTTTGCTATTTTGATGAAAGCCTATGTTTTTGATGATGGAAGTTTTTTTGTTGGGAATTACATGTCAAAAATATTATGGTCCACAAAAATGCCAAAGGGGGAGATTGTAAGTCAATGGATTTGCAAGTGAATATTTAATTAGCAATTTTGTGTGAACTTATTTTGAACAGAAATTATGTCCATGTTGGAACATGATGTGTACAGAATATTTACGCCAAGGAGTTATGGAAATCAAAGTCGGAATATTGTAGTATTTTGGAATATATGGAATTCGTATATTTGACTAAGTATATCAGGCGTGTGAAGCATAATTGATTTATGGAAAATTCTTACTTATATGGAGGTGATATATTCGAATATATGGGATAGATTGACATAAGGTAAATCCCTTTATTTATGGGATTTGGATATGCTTCAAGAAGAAGATTTGGAATAGGAATATTGTGGAGATAATCAAGGAATATTCCAATCTGTTCGTGGATATAAATTGGGACCAACGAGACTGCATTATTCACGGATTTAACAGAGCAAAAATCTATCTACAGTTTTTTGAGACTTTCGAGAATTACAAAGAGTCAGACTACTGTGTTCCAACATACCTGACTTGCCCCACAAAGTTCAGAATCAGAAACCTTAATTCCTCGGGAGGAGGAGGTCCAACGTTGACAGAGTTCGAGATCAGAGGGATTCTGATCGAGGCGGATCGGTAGCTAAGGGAGCTAGCAGAATTCACACAATATAGTTAGTAAAGATAAGTATTTTGTAACATGTACTTTGTACTGTATCTTTCTAATTAGTGATTCATTCTGAACTGGGCCAGGCTCCGCAGATGTAGGTGGATTACACCGAATTACGTAACCAAGTCGTGTGTCTTTTACGTTTTAAGTTATTATGCACTTGGTTAGATAAGTCATGTTGGAACACACTAGTAAGTACTAGAAAAAATGGTAAAACTAAAGTTCAGAAATGATCTTTATAATTAGTATGATTAGTAGGGTAAAATTTTTATTTATTGCAATAAGATACCAAGATATAATTTTAAAAACTAAAATGTATCTCAACATACAAATAACTAGAGTCCGACGTTAAAATGTATAAAAATGAGAATTTATTTATATAATTGACCTTACCGTTAGTCGGTCTAATAGGAAACCTTCTCTATTAATGTTCACCGATGTAAGTAGCAAATGTGGAAGTGTAACGTTATACGACTTGTGCTTCATTGAAAGTTGGACTACCTATTTTTATTTCATCCACGTGGATCTCAATGTAGGGGGACAAAATCCTTGTGGTTTCGAGGAACATAAAGTTTCCCAACATTATAATCTTCTGTAGTCTGGCTCAATAACTTACCATGTCTTACCCCTTGCCCCCTTTGCCTTCCCTCATGTCTAGAAGTCGGAACACCCACGGAATCAACCTCCTTCAAATAATCATTACAAAACTTAGTTACCTCATCTGCCACATAACGTTGCACAATACTTGCATCTGACTTGTACATGTTTTACAAACTACTTAAAAATTTTCGTATGTACTGCTCAAACATGTACATCCATCTCAAGAATACAGAACCACACAGCTTAATCTCCCTTACCAAATGAACAATCAAATGAACCATTATGTCAAATAATGATGGAGGACAATACATTTCCATGCGGCACAAAACTTCCAAAATCATAGCTTGCAAATTGTCAAGTTTGGAAACACTAATGCTTTTAGCACAAATACTCTTGAAGAACAATAAAAGTTTCGTAATGCACAGTCTTCCATGGGGTGGAAGTGGCGACCTTATGGCAATGACATTCAATTCTTGCATTAGGTTGTGACAATCATGGGATTTCATACCAACCAACTTCAATTCATTCAAATAAATACAAGAACTAATGTAGGAAGAATAAGCAACACGAATCTTCACACTACTCCGGGTCTCACAATATGCTTTCTTCACTGATTGAGACATTGAATAGTAAGCGGGGGGAAGGTAACAATCATCATCATTAATCACATGACCTGAACTCTTCTTAAAACCAAATTCATTTAGCAAATTCCTAACCCTTTCGAATATCTCAGCACCCGACAGTGGAATGGGTGGTCCTCTTTCTTCCATTTCTTCATTGGAATGGGCGGTCCTCTTTCCTTCATTTCTATGTGGAATGGGTGGTCCACCTTGCAACTTGTCACACTATTCTCACTCTAGAAACCCAAAAACTTTCATATGAAACACCTCTATCAAACAAGAAATGACAATGTCTTTCTTCTTGTAACTGGGATACAAAAACTTATCATTCTCCCCCAACAAGGCTGCCAATAACCCTGACCTACCTTTAAATTCATCAATTACCTTCTCACATGTCGTCCAAATTTCTATCATCAAAACACTCTCCATTACTAATAGACTACTTCCAGAAGTGCATTTTCCCCATGAAAGGTCCACACCAAATAATTTTTCGAGAACTCTCTCCTGTACAAATGAAGTTCTACAAGTACTTATCACTATCGAAGACATATAAAAATCTCATCAAAAAAAGAAGCAAATTCATCGTTCATCCTTCTAAAGCTTCCGCACACATGTTTACGCTTCTTTAACAGGCCAGACTAATTAAGAAGAACTGAACTAAATTTAATTAAATTGAAACAAACTAAAATAAAATTAAGTAAATGAATATAATAATAATAATGAATTTATTTTATTTCAATAAATAAAAAAAGTAAGTTTAACTGAACAAAACTATAATCAGTTAAATTAAATTTATTGAAATGAAAGTGCAATTAGATAAGTGAAAACAATATAATATTAATCTTATCAAGGTACATATTATATCTAGAAAGAAGATTAGAATAAATATTTGGTAAATTTATCAATCCACCAATTCATCTTAACCAAATGATGAGAAGGAGGATTTTCCACATTGGAAATATAAAATCCATCAGATTTTACGAGCCAATAGCATACTCTATGATCATCAGAATTTACACTACAATAATCCTCACTTGTTCTATCACCAAACACAGCAAAACCTCTTGTTTTGGTAGTCCAGTTGAAACTACAATGGTACTTAATTCCGTGTCCAAGCCTTTCAAAATGCCATTGAAAATTTTCATTTACTTGCAAGTGGTGCCGTCCCAATTCTTGATTTCCCGAAAAGCAATGAACTAAGAGAAGATTTGTGTTGTCCGGGAGACCGTTGACTATGTGTATGTCGTAGCCAAGCCATTAATATTTTATCTCCAAAAACATTATTTTTAATCGGAGACAAAATACAGCAGCAAATGAATACTATGACAACGTTCCTAAGTATGAAATAGTTCATTATGAACATATTTTATTTGTTCCATTTAACTAGTCGATCAATGCCTTTTTATAAGAAAGTTATCTGTGTAAATAATTTTTTTCAACCACCTCATTAATAATAGTTCGTACATCGATAAGCATTTGTATTAATTTGAAATATGTTAGCTAGTTGTTTGCTGTATACAGCTGTAGGTTTGTATATAGTTGTGATTTTGTCAATCATTTTCCATAGATAGATTAGGAAATTATTCTGTAGAAGAAAACCTGTGTATATATTTTCCTCATCTGGTGATGAATGGAGGAACCTCTTTTCCCAATTTGTTCTCTCGTTTAACATGGTATCAGAGCCACACAATCAATCGTGATTTTCTCCAACCAACATCATCATGACCGACGACGGACAGACGTCCAACGACGGTAAAAAGACGGTGACCACCGTGTCTCCATATACACTATCTTCCAATGATAATCCCGGAAACTTGATTACTCATACACAATTGAAAAGTAACAATTTTGAGGAGTGGGCAAAGGCAGTTCGGGTGTCTTTGCGCACTAAGAAAAAGATGGGCTTCATCAACGGAGCCATTGTTCAACCAGCAGATAATTCTGCAGATATTGAAGACTGGTGGACAGTAAATTCTATGATTATATCATGGATTTTCAACACCATAGAACCTAGCCTCAGATCAAAAATCTCTTACAAGGAGACGGCTAAGGAACTATGGGATGACATACAACAACGGCTTTCTGTTCGTAATGGTTCAAGGATTCACCAGCTGAAGGCTGAGGTATCCAATTGCAAGCAAAATGGTGATTCTGTCATGGTATACTATGGCAGAATAAAGAAGATTTGGGATGATTTGATTGATCATGATCAGATGCCGTGCTGCACTTGTAGTGGGTGTAAGTGTGGGATGAATAAAAAGCTGGACAAACGAGGCAAAGAAGAAAGAGTCCATCCATTTTTTATGGGGCTTGATGAGGGCCCTTACAATATGATTCGGTCAAGCATTATTGCAACTGATCCACTCCCTAACATGAACACGGTGTATTCACGTGTTTCTGAACAAGAACAGGTTCGCAACATGACTCAAGTTGGAACTGATCGTTCTAATCCAATTAGTCTAGCTGTGAAGGCTAAGAATTCAAGACCCTCCAATCCAGGGGGAACCGTCGTGATAAGAGCGAGGAATTATTTTGCAAGTATTGCAAACGCACGGGACATAATATTGGTAATTGTTATCGTATACATGGATTTCCTAAAAATTGGAACCGTAGTGGATCTGTGACAGGAAGAGGTCGTGGAAAAGAAGGAAACCAGGCTCGAGCAGGTTCTCAAACTGCAAAAGCCAATGCTGCTCAACTTGTGGATTCCTCATTATCCAAGTCTCAATCACTTAATGACGGGAACAAGGCAGTACTTGAGAATCTTAGCAACGAAGATTGGGAGGCATTGAAGTCTATGTGGAATAATCGAAAATCAGGTAGTCCTCGTCTTTTTGGTAAGGCTCAATGGTTATTTGATACAGGAGCTTCACATTATATGACAGGAATAAACGATCATTTTTGTGATATATGGGACATTAAAATGGACGTGTGGAACAGAAACATCGTCACATCTTGAATATTGGCAGGGCCTTGCGATTTCAAGCACATTTACCCATCGAATTTTGGGGAGATTGTGTTCTGACAGCAGGGTATTTGATTAACAGGACACCAACTCCACTACTGCAAGGAAAGACACCTTACGAAATGTTTTTCGGTCGTCCTCCTTTGCTTGATAATCTTCGAGTTTTTGGGTGTTTATGCTATGCTAGGAACTTGAATAGAGGGAAAGATAAGTTTGCTAGCCGGTGTCGTAAGTGTGCTTTCATTGGATATCCTTATGGAAAGAAGGGTTGGAGTGTTTACGACTTGGAAAATGGGGAAATCTTTGAGTCTCGGGATGTGGTTTTTGTTGAAACCAAATTTCCTTTTTCTCAAGCATTGGAGGTACAAGAGGATCATTCCACCACATCTATGACTCTCGATGGTGGTGAGTTTGATGAAACACATTGGATAGAGCCAGTAAATAAGACGGTGGAGCCGCAAGAAAGTGTGGTTATACCTTCTCCTACTAGTGAGGATCATTCTCAAGTAGAGAATATCTCCACAGAAGCCCTTCCTCAGCTTGGACGAGGTCATCGTGAAAAGTTTCCCTCCACTCGGCTTAAAGATTGTGTCACACATACAGCTCGCATCGATGATTTCTTTATTGCTCACCCCACTCCATCAGCGCACTCAGGTACCAAGTATCCCATTGCTAATTATGTCTCTTGCAGTAAATTTTCTTTGTCGCATCGTTGTTTTCTAGCAGCCGTCACTGCCGGGGTTGAACCAACCAGATTCAAAGAGGCCATGCGTCATTCTTGTTGGCGTGATGCTATGCAAAAAGAAGTACAGGCTCTCGAGGCAAATGGTACTTGGGTTGTAGTTCATTTGCCCAAAGGAAAGAAAGCTCTTGGCAGTAAGTGGGTCTACAAAATTAAATACCATGCAAATGGCACGGTTGAGAGGCATAAGGCACGTTTGGTGGTTTTTGGAAATCATCAGGTGGAAGGTTTAGATTATACAGAAACCTTTGCTCCTACTGCTAAAATGGTCACTGTTCAAACCTTTCTTACTGTTGCTGCTATAAAGAAGTGGGAGTTACATCAAATAGATGTCACAATGCATTTCTTCACGGTGATCTCGAGGAAGAAGTTTATATGCGGTTTCCTCCCGGTTTTGATGTACCTGGTCCTGGACTCGTTTGTCGTTTGCGCAAATCCTTATACGGACTTCGGCTGGCACGAAGATGCTGGTTCGCAAAGTTGGCTGCATCACTATTGAAGTATGGTTTTGTTCAATCAACTTCTGATTATTCTCTTTTTACATTTCGCAAGGGGGGTGTTTAGATGACTATATTGATATATGTTGATGACTTGGTAATTGGAGGTGATGATACTGCTGCTATTACTAGGTTCAAAACATATCTGTGTACTTGTTTTAATATGAAAGACCTTGGCAAACTTAAGTATTTCTTGGGTCTTGAGGTTGGTAGTAGCTCTTCAGGTATATTCCTTAGCCAGCGCAAGTATGCCCTTGATATTATCTCGAAAACTGGTTTATTAGGGGCGAAACCTGCTAGCACACCTATGGAGCAAAACCACCACCTAGCTCTTGATCAAGGCACAGATTTCTCAAATCCAGAACGTTATCGCCGTCTCGTGGGTCGACTCACTTATCTTACTATTACCAGGCCAGAGTTGTCTTATTGTGTTCATATTTTAGCTCAGTTCATGCAGCAACCAAAGGAAAGTCATTGGGAGGCAGCTTTGCGCGTTGTTCGCTGTTTGAAAGCCAATCCTGGACAAGGAATTTTGCTTGATTCTTCATCTCCGCTGCATATAAAGGCATATTGTGATGCTGATTGGGCTAGTTGTCCAATAACTCGATGTTCTTTGACGGCTTATATTGTGTTTCTTGGCGCTTCACCGATTTCTTGGAAAATAAAGAAGCAGCATATGGTGTCCCGATCTTCAGCTGAGGCCGAATACCATTCTATGACAGCTACTACTTGTGAGTTAAAATGGTTGCAAGGTCTTCTATCGACTCTTGGTATTCAACATTCCAGTCCTATGACTATCTACACCGATAGTCAATCTGCCTTACACATAGCTAACAATCCCGTTCATCATGAACGCACAAAGCACATTGAAATCGACATTCACTTTGTTCGTGATGAAGTACGTCGTGGGATCATTCAACCAACTTTTGTATCTACTACCAATCAACTCGCCGATATCCTCACCAATTCTCTTGGCAAACGTGGGTTCGACTACTTACTTGGCAAGTTGGGCATTTCGAATCTTCATGCACCAACTTGAGGGGGGGTGTTAGCTAGTTGTTTGCTGTATACAGCTGTAGGTTTGTATATAGTTGTGATTTTGTCAATCCTTTTCCATATATAGATTAGGAAATTATTCTGTAGAAGAAAACCTGTGTATATATTTTCCTCATCTGGTGATGAATGGAGGAACCTCTTTTCCCAATTTAAATAGTCAAGTCAAATTTCATTATATGTGTATGATTGCTGCAATAATTTCTTTTTATTCTATTTCTATTTTATTCTATTTCTATTTTATTCTAAATATTTTCGTATTAATATCAGAGTATTTTTTTTATATCAACTAACGGTTAGACACGATTTTTATAATTAGTATGATTAATAGGGTAGTATTTTAAATTATTGTAATGAGTTACCTAGATATAATTTTAAAAAATGAAATGAATCTCAACATATAAATAATTATAGTCCGGCCTTAAAAAATAAAAAAAAATGACTCTTTTTTTTCATAATTGACCTAACTGTAAGTCTGTGTAATAAGAAACCTTTTCTATTAATATTCACCGATGTAACTATCAAATGTGGAAGTGTGACATCGTATGACTTGTGCTTCATTGAAAGTCGAACCCCATATTCTTATTTCATCCATGTGGATCTCAATGTAGGGGACAACATTCTCGTGGTTCCAAAGAACATAAAGATGCGCAACATTTAAATTTTCTGCAGTCGGGCTTAATAACTTACCATGTCTTACCCCTTGCCCCTCTTGCATTCCCTCATGTCTAGAAGTCAGAACACCCACATAATAATCAGTACAAAAATCAATTACCTCTTCCGCCACATAACGTTGCAAAATACTTCCATATGACATGTACATGTTCTTTACACACTACTTAAAAATTTTCATATACAACTCAAACGGGTACACATCAATCTCAAGAATATAGGACCACGTAGCTTAATCTCCCTCTCCAAATTAACAATCAAATGGAACATTATGTTAAATAATAATGGAGGAAAAATACATCCCCATACGGAAAATAACTTCCACAATCATCGCTTACAAATGGTCAAGTTTGGCAACACTAATGCCTTTAGCACAAATACTCTTGAAGAAAAAACAAAGCTTTGTAATGCACAGTCTTACATGGGGTGGTAGTGGTGACCTTATGGCAATGACATTCAATTATTGCATTAGGTTGTGACAATCATAGAATTTCATACCAACCAACCTCAACTCATTCAAAGAAATACAAGCAATAATGTTGGACGAATAAGCACCTAGAACCTTACCACTACTCAGGGTCTCACGCTATGCTTTCTTCTATGACTTAGACATTGAATAACAAGTGAGGGAAGGTAACAATCATCATCGTTAATCACATGACACAAACTCTTCACAATACCCATTTTGGCCTAATCAAGTCGAGAATTCAAATCATCATTGGTCTTTCTAGGGATATTCAAGAGTGTGCCTACTAAAGAGTTGCAAGCATTTTTCTCAATGTGCATTACAACAAGGCAATGCCTGGCCTCCAAATACTTCCAATAATGTAGTCTAAAAAAATAGGACCTTTCTTCCAACTACCTTCAACGGCCGTTTTTCTTTTCCCCTTCCAAAAATCATTTGGCAAATTCCTAATCCTTTTGAATATCTGGGCACCCGACAATGGAATGGGCGGTCCTCTTTCCTCTATTTCTCCATTGAACCACTTCTTTACCGATCGCTACAGGAGACCCTGTGAAAGAGACAACCTATGTCCTTGATAAACAATTTTACATCCATGCTTCAATTGAGTAAAACGTGTTTCTTTCTCATAAACATGGCATGCATAGTGCCCCTTCAGAGACTATCCAGATAGATTACAGTATGCAGGGAATTCATTTATAGTGCAAAACATTAATGCATTCACGGTAAAAGTATTCCCCACACTACCATCGTACGTGCGGACATCGTCTTTGAACTAAGTCAACAAACCTTCAATAAGAGGAGCAAAGTAAAAATCTATATCATTACTGGGTTTCTTGGGCTAAAAATCATCAACGTAAGTAACACATACTTACGTTTCATTATAAGACAAGATGGTATATTATAGATCACTAACATAACATGCCATGAACTGTGTGTGTTTCTCATATTACCAAAAAGATTCATTCCATCAGTTGATAAGCCAAACCTCAAATTTTTGGGATCCCCTACAAACTCAGGGTGTATGGCATCTAGCTTCTGAATGCCTAATGACATCATCTTGAGGTTTAACTCTTTATGAATGCCAGCGCAACAACTTTCTTTCATGCAAACAATTTCTTCAACTGTGGTATGATTGGGAGATACCACAAAACTTTATCCGGTGTCTTCTTCTTCGATTCAGACCCCACATCAGCGCCCACGCCAACATCACCCACTTCATCTTGTACCTAGACTCACCACACACCCGAAATCTTTCTATTCACTCATCATCATTCCCCCTATACATCAAACAATCATTCGGACATGCGTGAATTGTTTTTCAATTCAAGTCCTATTAGACAAAGAATCATTTTCACTGCATACAATCTATCGAGCATATGATTGCCATTGGGAACAAATTCCCTAATAAATTCAAGTGTCTCCATCATCCCTTTATCCTTCCACCCAAATTTAGCCTTCGGGTTCATAACTATCAAAGTAGCACACAAAACCGAATGTGTGGAGCCATTATACAATGACGTCCTTTTGTTATTATTTAAGACTTACAGAGCCTCTAGTTTCCCTTAAAACTCTCTAGCAACATCCTCTACCATCTCATCAAATACATCATCACCGTGTAAATCATCATCTCTATTTTTATTAACCTCTTCAAAGCTCCCAACCTCCTTGTGCCACACCCAATCGGTATAATTAGTATCAAACCCACGTGTGATTAGATGTTCACGTAACTTTTTTCTCCCAAAAAATACAACATTTTTTAATTCTCTACATGGACGTCGTGCATGCACAACACCATACTTTGATGCATGTTTAAATGCCACAACAATAAAATATTCAATTAAAGGAATGTAATTGGCCAAATCCTACGATTGTTACCCATGAGTTCAGTACAATTCATTGCAAACACCCTACATGCAAATGTCATAAATTAGTGGAATTCACCAAATAGACACAAAAACCATCCTAAACCTCCCTCTTTCATACAACACAAAAACCATCCTAAACCTCCCTCTTTCATACAACATTATGACCCTGAATACCACATAAACCCTAGCCCATAATTTTAACACATTTCTACTACTATAATTAATATATCCAATGAACAAATGAATGCCACACATACATCAATAAGCCCCTAATTTGTGGTAGGTTTCCAACACTTGAGTTTTCTCAAATGAAATACCCATTTATAAAGCAGCTAAAAGTTGACCAAACCCAATAATTCTAAGCTCGGAACTAATGCAGTAGTTGAACCTTAATTTAGACGTTCCGAGCTCGGAATTAACTCCAGAAAGAGTTTCACATGGGAAACTCTAGTCATTCCTTCATTGATGGTTTAACAAAGTTTTTTGAATCCAGAACTACCGTTGGATCTAACATTTCGAGCTTGGAACTTTGGGAAAATAAAGACACCCAGATATGACCGCCTTTGAAACCTATCAAATAAAGGCAGTTATCAATAGAACCACCTTTAACCCAGACATTTAAAGGCGGTTAAAAAAATTGCCTTCCAAAAATGTTGAACCACCTTCTAAGTTAGGGGCGGTCCAAATGAAAACAGTTTCGAGCTTGGAATGTCTATGCAAAGGTGGTTCCTCATAATTTGGGTAGAACCGCCTTCCAAGTAGTGTCTTTAATGACCCATCCTCCACTAGTACCTGCACCCACCATCGTCCCTCCCTGCACCCACCATCACTTCACCCTCTTCCTCATCCACCTCTGGCGAGACCCACCCGTGAAACCCTTCATGCTCGACCACTTTTAGATTTAATTGCCACCAACCCCTCAGGCCAGCCGCAATGAACCCCTAACTCAGACCACACTAGTGAAGGAAAGAGAGATTAGAGAAAGCTCTATCGAACTAGAGAATGCAGTTCTAAAGGGCATTTTCTAGTTCCACCTCTAATCAATTTCAATTAAATGCAGTTCAAATAACCCCCTTTAATAGGGTCAGAAATAGTTTTCAAACCCAGAAATAATTTCAGGCTTTCCAAAACTATAGCTGTCTGAAACCAATCGGTTTTCTCCATCGAGAATGCAATGTTAATCCTCAAAGAAGAAAAAAGAATACACCAAGCAACACACTTTCATATATTATCAGCAACATATAAATTAACAACAACAAATAGCATTAATAAACCTAATCGACAGGTGGAGGCGAGCTTCAGCGACGGAAGGATAGGAGCTTTCGGGATGACAGTGTGAGTGAATGGAGAGGCAGACGATGGAGGGAATTGGAGCGACAAACATTGGACGATGGAGAGGCAGAAAACATCGGACGATGGAGGATGGCCTAATGACAAATAGTGGAGGCACGATGAATAATGAGCAATAGAGGAGCGGTGAACGAGGAAGAATGCGGGAGGGAGACAACCTGGAGAGAGGGAGAAGCGACTGGAGCAGCAAAAAGCAGAAGATGGGTGAGGTAATGGTGGGAGGTGAGGAGATGGTGGATCTGAGATGGTGGGGTGCTAGATAGAGAGTGGGAGATGCAAAGGGAAGGAATTAAAACCTTAACTCCCTAAGTATGGGCTCAGCTACATTGGCCAAAAAATGAGCCCACTAAAGGTGGTTCTAAATGTACACTTCCTTTAAAATAATAAGGCAGTCTCCTTGTATAAATTAATTGAGGTAGTTTAATTGAGCATCTCCTTGTATATGTTTTTTTTACTCATTGACCAATCATTGAATATTTTCATGGAGTATTATCATTATGTTACATGTTATAAAGTGTATATTGTTTGTGTTTCTAAGATAATGCCTTGTTTGAAAGGCGTGAGGAAATAGGCTTAAACTAGGGTTGATTGTGCACAGTAAAAAACCATTTTGTATAAAAACATGTTGAATATGCAACGTCACTTGCAGTTCATCGCCCCATACGATATGGCGTCGAATAAGGACCGACTTCACATTATCTAGGAATGACAGCAACATCTACGTATGTCTGACGTCACTCTTCAGTTGGTGTCTACGACTTCAGTTTATGCTCCAACCAACATCACTTTAAATCAGTACGTGTACTTTTTCCATGTTCAGAATATTGTCGTTTACCCTTGACTATATTATGTGTACATCATTCGGGAACTGCTGAATTCTAACATAAATTTTGTTTCATGTGTATTTGTTTTAATAGAACAAAGAGAGTTATCAATAGACTTTGAGTATAGACTTCTTATTTCCCTACTCCCCTGATATTTTTAATGCCGTATAACGTAGGCAAGAGAGGTTCAATACAACTAATCTTTCATTTTCACATTAAACTTATGTATTTGAATATAGAGTAGGTCTCCTGATAGGCGGCCTGTCCATAAGCTTATGGACAAGGAGGGGCCTCTTTGTAAATAATGCAAACTTAAACAAAAAAATCACGCAAAGAGCACAAACACAATTTCACACACAAATATATAGTACTCTGTTATTCTTCTCCGAAAAGCTCTCAACAGTCCACCAACGCATTTTTCGATCTTCTCGCCGGTGCATTTTCGATCTTCTCATCAATGATGCCTTTCGATGTACTCCGACGACAACAACCAGTGCAATTTTGACTCTTTTTGTTCTCTGGAATCCTCTTAATGCTGATCAATTATTCCTCACCAGTCTGCCGGCATGTTTCAAATTCCTCTCGTTCAATCTGTTCGTGGTGCCTTTCAAATTTCTTCCGACAACAATAACTGCTGCGATTCTGATGGAATTGAGCAACCAAATCGGTCGCTAGATCCTATTGAAGCAGATGAAATTACAGCTACTTTAATCGTAAAAACTACTGCTATCGAATTGGAATCTTCAAGAGAAAACACGATTCTAAATACCAGGATTCAACTTAAAGCAAATGAAATTCAGTTGCAAGAAGCTGAAATACTACTCAATTCCTATGAAGGTATAATTTTCTCTCAATAGACTGAAATTCTATTGTTCAAATGCAATCGATATGAATATAGTTGTTTTTTAAACTTCCGGACTGAAATTCGACTGCTATGAACATGTATGAACATGTGGAAACATTAGCAATATAAACTACATGCTGCACATAAATTTTGTATAATTTATGCATTTGTTAACATAGATCACGTATAGGTTACAAATAAACATGCATTAGATTAAAATGAACAAAACACAGAAAATGCATTTGTCAATTCCAACTTTTGACAAACGTGTGCATTGTTAATATTTTATCATGTAAAAAATACACTACACTTTGCATATGTTACATTACAAGTAGTATTTTTTATGCTTATCAGAATAGAGCTTACATTAGAAATTGTATTCTTTATTATTACAGGTAAAGATTTTCCAAATTTAAATGAAATTGATACCACTGAAAATCTTATCAGCATAAAAGAAAAAACATTAGAAGCACTTCATGCTCTATACAAGAAGCATGCAAATGCTATTAGTTTCAGCTACATGAAAGACTGTTAACGTCGAAATAGCAAAAGCCAGATTCGTGAAAAATACTACAAGTGCTCTGCTCGAGGGCAATTGAAAAGATTAAAAACCAGCACTACTAGCCTTGTTTCTTGCATGGATAATGAAACTCATTCTGAAAAGAAGAAGAAGAGGAAGAGAAAGGACCTGATTACAAAAACATGATACCTAGCTGAAATTAGAGTGAAGCTAGGGCAAGATTATTACATCGTAACACACCACAATACCGTACACAATCATGAGTTAACAAGACCAGCCTGGCTGTATCTCAGTAGAAGTGAACGGAGGATTACAGAAGACTAAGGCAAGGCCATATTAACAATGGAACAAGCAGGTTTAAGACCTACTGTAGGATATAAATACATATCTTTTGAAGCATGTGGATAAGAAAATCTAGTGCAAACGATGAAAGACCACTTCAACTTTGTGTGTCGACTTCAGATGAAAGAAATAAAAAGTGGAGATGCTCAGAAACTTGTTGAAACACTCATGGAAATCAATGACAAGGATAAAGATTTCTTCTTCAAAGTCAAGTTCGACGAGGAAACAAAAATAGCAGCAGTGTTTGGAGGGATTCAATGATGCTGGAGGACTACAAGCTCTACGGAGATGTCACCATATTTGACACTACATACAGAACAAACAAGTGTAACTTGATTTGTGCACCTATAGTTGGGATTAACAATCACTGGAACATAACAATGTTTGCTTGTGCTTTTATTGCAAATTAGTTGGCTGATACTTTTGTGTGACTAATCAACACTTTCAAGAAATCAATGGAAGGAAGGGAACCTGTCACAATATTCACAGAAATAAATGAGGTAAGTTGTGAAAATTTGTAGCTTACAGTTCTGAGCACTGAATATGCACTGTTGGACATTGCACCTCTTACCTTACAATATGCATTAAATATCTTATAAGCCACACTTGTTACTTTAGAAATCATGTTTCCTGAAAATGATGCAGCTACAGAAATTCCATTTCTTAGACTTGAAATTGAGTAGGGAATGTTAGCTTCTGCACCTGTTAGCTTACAATATGTATACTAATCAACTTCCATTTCTTGTTACAACTTCCAGGTCTTCCAAAACACAAAACAAAGGTTCTTATTGTGGCACATAAAACAAAATGCAATACAACATTATAGGAGATTAAAGAAATATGAATCCTTCAAAAGCGATCTAGACTACTGCATGAAAAGATGTTGTAATCTAATATAATTTGAAGAAAAATGGACCTCCATGATCGCTACGTACAAGCTCGAAACTAGCATATGGTTTTAACGCATGTATGGCATCCGTGAAAAATGGAGCACGACATTCATCAAGGGTATTTTCTTAGCAGGCATCTTATCATCATAGTGAAGTGAAAGCACCAACCACGCACTATGCTTCAGAGCAAACAAAACAACACCACTAACACACTTCTATGAGCTCTTCAACCAAAAAAATAGAAAGTGGATGAGAGATGAAGCAGAAAAGGAAAATGCATGTGCAAAAGCAAAGCCAAATTATCAAAACAAAGTAAGTATGTTCACATTTAAAAATATGTATTACTTAGTCTAGAACATGAATTTGTTAACTTAAATTATGCATTTATTTCCCACTACTGGGCTTGTACATGTTTGGTTAAATATGCTGCTCAGGTTTACACACTTGCATTGTACAAAGGAATCAAAAAGAAATTTTCCCTAGCAATGGAAACTAAGGTGGAGGAACTTTTCTCAGAACCACCGACAAAAAAATATGAGGTCAGACTAGAACATGATGAATCCAAATGCGAGACAGTTGAGTACAAAAATAATGATGGGCTGGTTGAAGTACAATGCATATGCAAATTCTTCGAGGTGTCAGGTATGCTGTGCTTTCACACTCTCAGGATATTGCACCTTCATTCCATCATAGAAATACCTGCAAAGTAAATCCTCAAAAGGTGGACAAAAAGGGCCAAAACAGAAGTTTGGGATAGGATTCTTGGCCAAGGAAAACAACAATCGGAAAGCATCAATGACATAGTTTCATGGAGGAACCATATGTCCAGCAGATTCTGCAATCTGGTTATAAAGAGCGAAGGAAATTCAGAAGCTAGAAGCACTCTTCAAGAGATGTTTGACTCCTGCTCAGTAAGAATAGAAGACTTGTTTGCATTAAAAACAAATCCCATTGAACAATCAACCACAAGTAGCCAAAGCAACTCAACCATAACAAGTGCACCTAAGATACTGGATCTAGCCCAAGTGAAGACAAAAGGAAGAGGAAAAAGGCTAAAATCAGGCATGGAAAAGAAAAAAACCAAGGAAGAAAACTACTAAATTCGGCACAAAAACACCAGATGTGAAGACACTGTAAAGAGTAGCATTGTTTAGGATACAAGTTGTATTTGTTTACCTATATATTGTATTTTTTTTTCAGGATCATACTGTATGCCTAATATTTTTATTTACCTAAGATTTTTTTACATTCAATAACACACTGTATTTTTTAGCTTACAACTATAAATTATCAAATTATAACTTGCATTTGTTTTGCTTGCCTTTCATATATAAAATGTTATTGATATGGAAACACTGACTACAGACTAAGTGATATGTGATTACTTAGCTTACAACTGTAATTTATTAACCTATGAATAGCATTTGTTTTCTTATAAGCTCAGAAACCCAACACAATAAACAACATAACATTACTAAAATGTAACTTGGTATTAATAAGCACACAAATATTATTTCTTAACATTCAACATGCACTAGTTTCCTTAAAAGGGACTTGTATTATATTTCATATAATTTTAATGATACGAAAACCACTGAATACATGTATAACTACTTAGCTTACACATGTAGTTTATTAACCTATTAATTTTATTTGTTTTCCTATAAGCTCAGAAAATCAACACAATCAACCACATCAAATAATTCAAAAATCAACTTGGAATTAAAAGCATACAGATAGTACTTCTTCAAACTAAACATGCATTTTTTTCATAAAACCTGCAACCTTACAAAAAAATCCTAAAATATGGTCTAAAATGCACTCAACATATCACCCACAAAACAATCAGTCACAAATCATCCAAATACACCTTCAACCTTAAAAACAACTCCTAAAACACTACCTCAATTGCGCTTAACATACCACCAACAAACCAATCAGTAACAAAACAAGTTGATAACAAATCATCCAAAAACAATTCAAAGATGCTAAAGCTACAAATCTTCAAGTCCTTTAATCCCAAGGGAGAATGAAGGAATCATAGAACGAGTTTTCCTCATGTATTCTTCAACTATCTTATCAACCCACTCATGTGTCCTTGGGTCTTCTATAATTCATTGTGTCATCTTGACATGAATGGAATCACCCTACAGAAGATGCTGATACAAGGTCTAAGGCAGTAGAAGGAGAGTCAAGTCGAAGGGAGCAGAAACTCGAATTCAAAGGCACTCAATGCAATCTTCACTGCAGCTGATGAAAATCAGTTCAAACTTATCTCTACATGTTATCAAGCAAAGAAAGCATGGTACATTCTACAAACTGTTCACAAAGGAACCAGTCGAGTTCGTGAATCTAAACTACAGTTGCTGGCTACTAAGTTCGAGGAACTCAAAATGGAGGAGGATGACACTATTGCTATATTCAACTAAAAACTCAAGGACATCTCCAACATGGCATATCAACTTGGAAAGGTTTACAAAGAAACAAAGTTGGTGAAAAAGACCCTGAGATCACTTCCCAAGAGATTTGCAATGAAGATAGTAGCAATAGAGGAAGCAAGAGACATAGCAACCATGAGCCTAGATGAACTAATGGGTTCATTATAGACATATGAGATAACATTCCAACAAGCTACAAAAAGGGTCTCTAAGGAATTGGCGTTCAAAAATGTCTTCATTAAAGGACAATCACGAGTCTGACAGTGATGATGAGATTGAAAAACTTGCACTTATCACAAAGAATTTCTCGAGAATACTAAAGAAGGTGATCAACAAGAAATCTCAGAAAAGGTTTGGCAGGAATAGACAGACAACAAGACTTGGGAAATAATCGTGGAATGAGGTTTGAACAAGGAAATCAGCAGTTCGTGAGAAATCAAAATAATGAACCAAAACAGTCTGGACGAATTCAATGTTGAGAATGTGAAGGGTATGGTCATATTCAGGCTGAATGTGCTAACACCCGTAAGAAACAAGGACAATCATATGTCACCTCTTGGAGTGAAGATGAAGAAGACGAGAAGGACGAAGAGGAACTTACCAGTAACTATGTAGCGTTTGGAGCAAAGGTTCATGATACATCGGAGGATGGATGTTCCAACACACTGAACAAAGGTAAATTTGTATGTTCCAACATAGATCTGGATGATGCGCACAGCAATGAAGATGATGATCTCTCTGTAAGTGATGAAGAAATCTATAGTACCTATGAAAAAAGGTATGCTATCAAGTAGCCGACACAAACAAAGAGCTGAATGAAGAAAAAAAGAAGTTAATGGAAAGTGAAAGAGAATTACAATTCACGATTGCATAGCTTGAAAAGGTTAATGAAGAACTGAATGGAAAACTGACAGCAGCAGTCAAAAGGGCCGAGATGTCTAAAGCAATGATTTCTAAATTAAATTCCGGAAAGGCAAAGCTTGATGATATTCTGGATATGGGAAGAAACTTTGGTGATCGACACAGGATTGGATATGGGAATGTACACAAGACTGAATCACATAAAAAATCAGTAACCCTCAAGACTAAGATTCGAGAAGTGAAATGGAAGTTTGGTATGCCTTATCAAATAAAGCCACTCATTTGTAGATACTGTACGTATCAAGGACATTCCAAAAAGCAGTGCGGAAGATGGATCAGAGAACAAATGACAGGACGACAACCTCTGGCATGTTCCAACATAGGCAATATCCAGAAAGTAAAATCGATCAGAAAGGTATGGATTCTTAAACGATCTAGCACGTGTCTGGTGGCACACACTTCTCTCACAGCTTATTCCAGAGATTCGTGGTACTTTGATAGTGGCTGTTCTCGCCACATGACTAGCACTTCAGAATATCTCACGAATCTTACTCCATATGATGGCGGATATGTAACCTTTGGTGATGGAAAGAAAAGCAGAGTAATTGGAAAAGGAGAATTGAGAATTGAAGGTTTTCCTGTATTCACAAGTGTATTATTTGTTGAAGATCTAAAGGCAAACTTGTTAAGTATAAGCCTGCTGTGTGACGACAATATGGTAGTAGAATTTCAGAAGGACAAATGTATAGTGAAGCATGGAGAAAACAAGGTTCTTTCAGGGATAAGATCATCAGACAATTGCTATCTGCTAGACCAAGGAGTACGGTGTATGATTTCGAGGCAAGATGAAGGCGTTCTGTGGCACAGGAAGCTCGGTCACATCAATTATAAAACACTGGTGAAAATCGCAAATGTGAAAGCTGTACGAGAAATGCCTACCTTAACCAGCAAGGAAGTAATTGTTTGTGAACCATGTTAACAAGGTAAACAAATTCGATCTCCTCACTCTCCAGTTCAATATATTACTATATCTAGAAATCTGGAATTATTGCATATGGATTTGATGGTTCCGGTCAATACGCCTAGCATAGGTGGAAAGAAATATATCTTTGTATGTGTTGATGATTTCTCCAGATTTACATGGGTAGCTTTTTTGAAAGAAAAATCTGATGCGTTAGAAGTATTTAGAAGCTTGGTAATGATGTTACAAACTAAAAAGGGGAGTCCAGTTGGGAAGATAATTCGAATTCGAAGTGATCATGGTAAAGAATTTGAGAATGCACAATTCAGTGACTTTTGTGATGAGCTTGGAATCCAACATGAATTTTCGGCACCCATCACCCCTGAACATAATGGTATTGTGGAATGTAAGAATAGAACCTTGCAGGAGATGGTTCGCGTTATGTTGGCTGAGAAAGATATTCACAAGAAATGGTGGGCAGAAGCGGTCAATACAGCATGTTATACAATCAATCGAGTGTACCATCGACCATTCACCAGCAAGACATCCTACAAGATTTGGAAGGGCAGGAAACCAAATGTTTCATATTTTCATGTGTTCGGAAGCAAATGCTACATTCTCAGAGATAGAGAACAGTTGGCAAAATTTGACAATCAGAGTGATACAGGTATTTTTCTCGGGTATTCTATTAACAGCCGTGCTTATAGAGTGTGGATGATTCAGAGAAGGAACAACAACCAGAAGGAGTAGAAGAAGAACCTAGCAACACTCATGTTCCAACACAGCCTCAAAAATCTGACAAGGCAGATCCATCAGTCGAATCTTAACTTCACCAACGTGTTGGAACAACTGAGTAGAGTAGTCCTAACCATGCCGAAGCTGACAATGTTGGAACATTGCCCCCCACTACTGACCCCCATGTTCCAACACAGGACCATCCGAAATCCACAATGAGAAGTACTCGATCAGTTCCTCGAGTGGATTATCGGAGGCTAGCTGGACTGCACTATTTTGTGTCTCTCATTGAACCTAAGAAGTACAAAGAAGCCTTGTTTGATGAGTATTGGATTGCTGCGATGCAAGAAGAACTAGGTCAATTTGCATGGAACGATGTGTAGTACCTTACTTCTCGCCCCAAAGGCATTAATGTCATTGGTACGAAGTGGATTTTCAAAAATAAATCTGATGTTGATGGCCAGGTTACTCAAAATAAGGCCAGATTAGTAGCTTAAGGATACACACAAGTGGAAGGAGTTGAGTTTGATGAGACGTTCGCACCAGTTTCCAGGTTAGAGTCCATTCAAATTTTACTTGCTATTGCCTGCTCTATGAATTTTATGCTGTATCAAATGGATGTCAAAAGTGTGTTTCTAAATTTAGTGGTGAATGAAGAGATATATGTTGAACAACCAAAAGGATTTGAGGATCCTCATTATCCACATCATGTGTATCGTCTCAAGAAGGCTCTATACGGTCTAAAACAAACACCTAGAACATGGTATGAATGACTTACTACCTTTCTTCTGAAGAAAGGTTATCGTCAAGGAGGAGTAGATTGCACTTTATTTTTGCTCGAAAAGGCTTCAAAATTTTTGATTGCTCAAATTTATGTTGATGATATTGTATTTAGCTCTACTTCATCCTCTATGGTACAGGATTTTGTCACCATTATGCAATCCAAATTTGAGATGAGCATGGTTGGAGAACTCACATAATTTCTGGGATTGCAAGTCAAACAATGAAGGAGTGGTATGTTCATCAATCAGAGTAAGTATGCTTTAAATCTAGTGCAGAGGTTCGGCCTAAGCAATGCTCGAGCTGTTAGAACTCCTATGGGTGTTTCTGACAAACTCGTAAAAGATGAGAAAGGAGTTTCAGTTGATCAGAAATTATACAGTGGCATTATTGGAAGCTTATTATATTTAATTGCTAGTAGACCAGATATATGCTTTAGTGTTGGGATTTGTGCAAGATTTCAGGCTGATCCAAAGGAGTCTTATCTCACTGTAGTAAAACGAGTTATTCGATATGTAAGTGGGACTTCTGAATATGGTGTCTGGTACTCTAAGAGTCAAGATTCTGAATTGATTAGGTATAGTGATTCTGATTGGGCTGGCAATGCTGATGATCAAAAAAGTACCACAGGTGGATGTTTCTTTATTGGTACGAATTTGGTGTCTTGGTATAGTAAGAAACATAATTCGATTTCCTTATCCACTGTAGAAGCCGAGTATCTTGCAGCAGGAAGCTGTTGTGCACAATTGTTGTGGATGAAACAAATGTTGAATGATTATGGAATTCATCAAGGTCCTTTGAAGATTTTATTTGACAACACAAGTGCTATTGATATATCGAAAAATCCAGTTCAACACTCAAGAACCAAACATATTGATATAAGGCATCACTTTATTAGAGATCTGGTTGAAAGGAAGGAAGTGGAGGTAGTCTATGTTCCAACACATGAACAATTTGCTGATATTTTTACCAAGCCGTTGGATTCTGCTACCTTTCAAAGCCTTCGACAACACTTAGGTGTTTGTCAAATTTAAGGTTATTCTTACCTATCTTTTTACTGTAAATATTCTGCTTATTTTTGTTTAGAAAATTGAAAAAGAACAAAAAAAAATTAGAAAGAATGAAAATGTACAAAAATAGAAGATTGTTTGTATGGTATGTTGGAAGTTAATTCTGGTGTGACATCTCGAGTTGACAAGAGGAGAAAGTATCATCATTATAAGATTTGGAAATCTAAAAAGTGCTTCGCGGGAAAAGAGGTGAAAAGTTGAAGAGTTAAAGTTGGATTCAAACTTGCCCAAAATCCTTTCGTATCCCTCTACAATCGGCCACTTTCTCATTCACTTAGGCATTCTTCGAATCTTTGCCAAAACAATTCTCTCCACGATCCTTCTCCACAGCAACATCGTGCTAGAGAATGACAATCCCAAACTCTCCCACACGAGAAGAACAGCTCCCAGAAATTTCTCCACCCTCAGAAGTCATGGAAGAGGAACAGATGACGGACAATGTGGAGTAAAATTTGTCCAACGTAGACAAACACTGTGCAGAAGAAGTTGAGGCCGAACTCTTGCCTGAAGAGAATGGCAAGGCAGAGGTGACTGATGATGGTGTGAAGAATGCAGAGATTCTGGATTCAGGTGACAATGGCGACATTCAGAAGGAACACCCCAGTGCCAAAAGAAAGGGTAGATATGGCAAGGTAACTGGCCCTGATCCCCCTCCTTTAAAAATTATGGGTATGGAGTTTAAAACGACTGATGAGATCTTTGAATGGTTAGAAGCTAATAGATACTCTGTAGACTTAACCAAAATTAGGAGTATAAGAAGAGATATGGAGTTTCTGCATGTTAAAGTTGAAGAAATTGTGACTGGGGATATTGAGAAGGTTTGGGATATTCAGAATTGGAATGTAAGATATCTGAAGGGGATGTATGGTAGGCTCAGGGGAAAGGGAAAGGATAAATTTCATATTTTCTGTCGCGTGCCCCAGCCAAGCTATGTATTTTTGAGGGAAATCAGTGAGGAGGAAGCTGCTGGTATGGTAGGAAGGAAGGTTGTTAAGCATACAAACAGGTTGCAGGTTGGTTTATTTGATCCTCATGTTGCTCAGAGGATGGAAGATCTTAGGAGGCCAGTTCTAATTGAGTTATCAGATAGTGATGAAGATGAAAATCACATGGAGGTGGATTATAATGCTGATCTGGAGGGTGAAGACGAAAATGACATGTATGATAATTTGAATAATGAGGCACCTGAAGAAGATTTGACTAAGCCACAGAACTTTGATCAAGATGAGCTATCTGGAAAGGAATCTGAGAAAGAGAATGAAGCTGGAGGTTCAGAGAGTGTTCCAATACCAGAAATTCCTGATTTGGCATACTCAAGTGATGAAGTCCTTGATGAGTTTTATTAGACAGCTAAAGGCAAGAGGAAGGCTGCTGATGCCAAGGTATCCTCACAAGCAAAGAAGAGCAAGAAAAATCAGGAATCCAAGGAGAAGAAGATACTTCCCCCCTCTCTGTAAGAAAGGCTAAGTCACCTTCTTATTTCAATTCAAAAGGAGAGGAGATGGGAGATTTTTTTTCTGAAAGGAAATTTACTCCGGAACGACCATTTGATCTAGAGGCATACATGAAGAGTGGATTTTCAGAATTTCTGAGAATAGTGGGCATGACAAAGGAAGCCACAGTGCAACTGCAGTACAATCGGCAGATTGTAATTGAGGTATACTCTAACCTTATGACTGGAAATCTGGAGATTGATTCCCCTTAGTATGGAAGAGTCTGTGTGAGGGGAAAGATAATTGACTTGTCACCAGCTAGAATTAACAAAATTTTTGGTCTTGAGACACCAGAAATAGATGGAGTGTTTCCTGAAGATTTAGGAGTTTCTGATGATCAGATTTTAGCTACTATCTCTGGTGGGTATAAGGTTGAATGGCCAGCAACGGGGTATTCACAAACATCTTTCTTGTCCTCGAGATTTTTTGGTTTATATCAGATTGTTGTTCACTGTTGGATGCTTTCAACAAACACCACTGCATTGACAAGAGAAATGGCCAAATTGCTGCACTGTGTTGGAACACAGAAACCTGTCAACCTTGGGTTATTCATTCAGCAAAATTTGGTCAGACAAGCTACTGCCCCCAAGGTCAATGATGCAATCATCTATCCTGCACTGATTTCTGCTCTAGCCAAGAGTGCCAAGGTGAAAGGAAAGGCAACTGATGTTGTGATTGACACAGAGTTCCTGAGGCCAAATAAGAAGACTTTTGGTTTAAGGCATATTCATGATCTACCGTGGAAATCAGTAGGTTCTACATCAGCTGAAGCAGAAAAGGAGGGCAAGTTACTATCTCTGAATGCAAGATTGGGAGCCATTGCTATTGAAGTGGCAGCGCTGGAGGCAGAGAAGGCCATTCTGGAGGCAGAAAAAGCTAAATTGGAGGATTAAATTTAGGGGGAGTCTCAGGATACTTGGTTATTGCCTCTGGCATATGTTCTTTTTGTCTTTGGCATATGTGTGATCCCAGGGGGAGAAATTTTAGATAATATGGATCTGTAAGCTGAATGTTTTTTTGGTATTCATGTCTTGTGGGAATTCTGGAATTATGATATTAATGTGTTTTCAGATTTGGTAGTGTTTATGTTGTTGTGTGATTCCAACATGGGTGAAGATCTGGAAGACCTATGTGTGCTAAGTTTTTTTTCGTTATCAAAATGGTATGGGTTCACAAAATGCCAAAGGGGGAGATTGTAAAGTCAGAGAGATTTTCATTGACTAATTAGTTAGCAGTATTTGTGAATATATAAGGAAACAAAAAACTTTCTATGTTGGAACACTCGACAGGAGTATATTTACGCCGATGGTTTTCGTGAAAAAAAGACAGAATATTATGGTATTTGTGACTTATGGAAATTGTTATATTCTGTTATATAGTAGGCATATGAAGCATAGTTGATTTATGGAAAATCCCTAAATATATGGAGTTGATATTTGCGAATATATGGGATATATTGTGATAAGGAAAATCCCTTTATTTATGGGATTCGGATATGCTTCAAGAAGCAGATTTGGAATAGAAATATTGTGGAGATAATCAAGGAGTATTCCAATCTGTTCGTGGATATAAATTGGGACCAACACAGCTGCATACTCACGGATTTAATAGAGCAAAAATATGCATATAGATTTCTAGAGATTTTCGAGAATTGCAAAGAGTCAGATTACTGTGTTCCAACATACCTGACCTGCTGCACAAAGTTCAGAATTAGAAACCTTAATTCCTCGGGAGGAGGAGATCCAGTGTCGACGGAGTTCGAGATTAGAGGGAGTCTGATCAAGGTGGATTGGTAGCTAGGGGAGCTAGCAGAATTCACGTGTTATAGTTAGTAAAGATAAGTATTTTGTAAATTGCACTCTGTATTGTATCTTTCTAATTAGTGGATTACTTCTTAACTGGTCCAGGCCCCGCAGATGTAGGTGGATTACACCGAACTGCGTACCCAAGTCGTGCGTTCTTTATGCTTTACTTTATTATACACTTGGTTAAATTAGTCATGTTGGAACATACTAGTAAGGACTAGAAAAATTGGTAAAACCAAATTTCAATATCTTAATTTAAAACTATAAAATTAAGTACTAACAAAATATTTTTATTTGTAAAGGTTTCTATTATCTCTGTGATACGGGATATACTAATGGAGAATGATTTATTGCGGAATTTAGAGGTCATCTCTACCACCTTAGAGAGTGGCACAATGGTCCTCGTCAAACACAAAGTGCAGAAGAGTATTTCAACTTAAGACATGCAATGGCTAGAAACGCTATAGAGCGGTGTTTTGGGGGTACTCATGGGAAGATGGGGAATTCTTAGAAGCCATTCTTGGTTTAGTTTCAGAACCCACAGTCGCATTGTTATGGCCTGTTGTTTATTGCATAATTTGATAAAAAAAAATACATGCCTCATGGATCTAGTTTTGAGGATATATCTGATGATGAAGATTCTGTCTCTAATGGGGGTGACGATGGGGAAGTTGATGAAGCTGAGTTACTTACGTCTATTGAGACAACTGATCTTTGGACTAATTTTAGAAATTTAATTTTTCAAACGATGTTCAATAACTGGCGAGCTAAAGGTCGAGGAGATTGATATTTGAAATCTTGCATTGAGCTGAACGTGTGTTGCTCCATTATGTCTTTTCACTCATATTTTCATGGGATCTGGGACCGTTGAGACAATACTTATGTGAGGAACCCATATTTAATTAATGAACTATTTGTTTGCTATTTTTTCAATCATCCTTTTATCATTTGAACATGATGTTGGATGTCTTTTATTATCAATATCTGCAGTTACTCGATGTTTGATTAATACTTTAAAAAAATATGCATATATTAAAGTGCTGTTGATTGATGATATTGAATTGCATTTGAAAATAGGATGAGTGAAATTATGTCAACTGGTATCAGTGGAAGAGGTAAAAATAAGAGATTTTGGTCTAGTGAAGAAGGTACGACACTCGTAGGAGCTTTGCATGAGTTAGCCACTGAAAATGTGAGAATGGGTTTAGAAATGGCTACATGATTCGTTTGGAGGAATTAGTTGGTAAGGTAGTGCCCAGTTGTGGTTTGAAAGCTACACCACACATTGATTCTCGGTTGAAAACTCTAGTTAGCAAATTCAGAGCCATTCTCCAAATGCTGGGAATAGGTGGATTCAAATGGGATGATAAGAGACATGTAGTATCTGTGGAAAGATGAGTGTACGATGAATATTGCAAGGTAAACTAATTTTAGATTACATTTTATATAGAATTGATTTCATTGTACTCTTTACACGCTTATACCTTCATCATTTTTTCACACTACTGGAAAACAGGTATATACGCACCAGTATAAATTCATGAGTACATAAATACCGGTGCGTATGTAACCAATTGCACCGGTATTTATCATGTTAACATCAGTACCGGTGCAAATAAATACATACGCACCGGTATCCTGTCAACCGGTGTACAATTCACTTATTTTTGCACTGGTGTTGGTTCTACCGGTGTACCAATGTCAAATATTTTACACGGGTATTATCCAAATAGGTATTTGTATCGGTTCAATTGTTAACATGTGCACCGGTATAGGATTACCGGTGTGTACATATTTCCCTTTTTTATTAATTTGGCGCCAAGAGGTCAACTTTTTACACCGGTACTGAGAAATTACCGGTGCATGAATTAAAAAATGCAGGAAAAATTTGTATTTGTACACCAGTTACTATTACAATCGATGTAGGAATTGAACACGCACTGATATTTTATTAATAGTGCAAAAAAATCTTATTGTAGAAATTTGCCGCCAAAACTATTAGTTTTTGCACCGGTACTGTGATCGTACCAGTGCAGGACAAGAAAATATCTGGGTTTTGGCTAAATATATACACTGGTAACTGTTTTTACCGGTGTAATAAGCTATAAAGATGCACCGGTAAAGTCTAAATATCGGTGTAGAAAATCGCATTAAATGCTCACCTACCCCCTTTCTTAGCGGGTTAGAAATGAGATTTTTGGAAGAAGAGGTTCATTAATGGTGTTTTTTGGTTGATGAATGCATTGAATTCTCCACAATGAAGACCCTTGAAGGTATCCTTTTTTGAATTACATTTATGGATATTAAGGATTTCGTGTATGGTTTTGGTTGGTAGAGATATTTACATTTTATGTTTGATCATTTGATGGTGATTGAGGTAGAATTGTAGATATTAGTTTGTGATTTGTTCTCAAGGTTGTTGTAGTTATAAGGCTACGGCTTTTGATTCCTATTGTGTTGGAAATGTTAAGAATGTTGTAATTGTAATGTGGAATATTGGCGTATATTGTGCATTTATGGTGTTGCGTGATTGGGAAGTTATCATCGAAAATTCTATTGTATTAAATGTGTTGAAGTTTGATTGTTGGACATTTAATGATATGTACATTTGTATCGCATCTTCGAGAGGCGTAAGCATGTGTATGCCAACGCTAGTAGGGTGAGCGATGAATATATTATGTTCGTGGATGAGTTCTCGGAGCATGCTTAGCAAATATTATGTCCCTGTCGTGATTGTGGAAATCGAATTCGTGCTGATAAGAAGGACATCTTGAAACTCCATTTTTTTAGACGGGGGTTTTCGAAAGATTATGTTGTGTGGACCTTTCATGGAGAAAAATCACCACCGGAAGTGGGAGTTAGTAGTGAGGGAGAGTGTTTTAGGTATTCTATGTTGGATGACATGTGTGAGGAGGTTGTTAATGAGTTTAGAGGGAGGCCCAAGGTTTTGGCTAACTTCCTTGGTGAGAAGGATACACTATTGTATCTCGGTTGCAAGAAGAAAGACACGGTCATGTCGTGTTTGATGGAGTTTTTTAATTTGAAAGGTACTAGAGTCTTAAGGTTTTGAATGAAAAGCTTCCACCACGTAGCGGGGTTCCTGATAACCTTTATGAAGCTAAGAGAATTTTCTGTCCAATGGGATTGGAGTATGAAAAGATACATTCTTGTCTGAACGATTGTGTCATATATATGAGTGAACTTAAGGATAAGATTGTTTGTCCATAATGTAATGTGCCGTGTTGTAAGAAGAAGAGAAATGTGGCTGACAGTGGAGAGCATGTTAGGCCGGTGAGGAGGCGGGAGCCCGCCAAATGTATGTGGTATCTTTCCATTATTCTGAGGCTGAGAAGGTTGTTTAAGAATGAATAGGATGCAAAGAGCTTGACATGGTGCATTGATAGTAGAGGTTTTAAAGATGATGATATAATTTAACACTTGGCTGACGCGAACCAGTGGAAGAAATTTGACAGAATGTATCCACACATTGCATCCGAACCTAGAAATTTGATATTTGCTTTGTATACTGATGGTATGAACCCATTTGGGAATATGTCCTCGAAACACAGTTCGTGGCCAGTTATGCTTTCCATTTACAATCTTCCCCGTACTTGTGCATGAGGAGAAAATATGTGTTGATGCCCATCATAAAATCAGGCCCAAAACAACTTGGAAATGACATAGACACTTATCTTTCCCCTTTGATAGAAGATTTTAAGGTGCTTTGGTCGAAAGGTACCTTAATGTTTGATGGTTGTAGCGGTGAAGAGTTTACATTGAGAGCGATGCTTTTTTGTACCATAAATGATTTCCCGGCATATGGTAACCTTCCCGGGTATGTTGTCAAGGGTTACAAGGCCTGCCCAGTTTGTGAGAATGAGACAGATTATCATCAGTTGAGGAATGAGTAGAAGACTGTTTATTTGGGTCACCGTAAATTCCTACCTATAGGTCACAAGTTGCTGGAGAACGTGGTTGCATTCGTAGGCAGGAAGCAGAGGAGAAAGGCACCCAAAATTTTGACCGGTGTAGCTATTCACAACAAGGTGAAGAAATTGAATGTTATTCTCGGTAAAAAATTATCAAAGGGTGGTGGGTCTATAGACGGACCGTGGAAGAAACGGTCCATGTTCTTCGATTTTCCGTACTGGGAAAATTTGGAGGTTCGCCATTGTTTGGATGCATGCGTATCAAAAAGAACGTTTGTGAGAGTCTAATTAGGATGCTTTTAAACATTATTGGGAAAACTAAGGATAGCTTGAATGCAAGGAAAGATCTAGTGGACCTTGGTGTACTGTTGGATCTAGCACCGGAGGTAAGAGGGAAGCGAACGTACCTGGCCCCCGCTCCTTACAATCTGTCAAAAACTGAGAGGAGGTCAGTGTGAGAGAGCATCCAAGGAATGAAGGTACCTTCCGGTTATTCTTCTAATGTTAGTCGGTTTGTGAATGATTAGTTCTATCTTAATGCTTTGAAATCACACGATTTTCATGTCCTTATGCAACAACTTTTTCCCGTAGCAATACGTGGGTGTTTGGAAGAGGAAGTCATATTTTCAATTATGCGCTTGTGTTTCTTCTTCAACTCGATATGAGGGGAAAATGTTAGTAGGCAACAACTAGATGAATTCGATTTAGAGGCTGTTGTTGTTCTATGCCATTTGGAGAAGTATTTTCCCCTGTCATTCTTTGACATCATGGTGCACCTAGTGGTACACTTGGTTAGGGAGATACGTATGTTCGGGCCTATTGGAATGCGTTGGATGTACCCCTTTGAGTGTCACATCGATGTTGTCAAGGGTTATGTTCATAATGGTAGTCGGTCCAATGCCTCCATGAACATAACCAAGTTCGTTCGTTGTATATTACCAAGTTCGTTGTATATTACTAAGGTTATGTTCATAGGTACATCACTAAGGAGATCATTGAGTAATATACAATGAACTTGGTTGGAAGAAGAGCAGCTGGTGTTCCTGGTGGACCTCACTGGGGAAGGTGGAATGAGATTCCACATTCCAAGGGTACTCTTCATACACCATATTATGCTGAGTTGATGAATGTTCACCTGTATGTATAGTGAAGAGCATGTTTCCCTATTGGAAGAGATTCATCCAGACCGGCCCCTGAATAAAACTCAGGTCGAGCATTCTTCAAGGTTTGTTAACTGGTTTTACAATCATTGTAATGTCGATGGGATGCCCAGTAACCTATGGGCGTTTGCAAGGAAGCCAAACTGCACTGTTAGACGATACCTTGGTGTATGACATTAATGGCTTTTGTTTCTCAACATTGGCGATGGACAAGAAAAGAACCACTCAAAATAGTGGTGTATATATTGAATCTGAATCCATGTGGCAGGCAAGCAAGAGAGATCAACATCTGGTTGTTGCTGTGACGCCTTTCTATGGGGCGATTGAGGGAATTTGGTAGTTGGATTATGTAGATTTCACGGTTGTTTTCTTCAAGTGTCGTTGGGTGGAACATAGTTCCGGTGTTGTTTTTGAGAAACACATGGGGTTCACGTTGGTCGACTTGAATCGTGTGGGATATGAAGATGACAAGTTTATCTTAGCTACCCAGGCACGACAAGTTTTTTTACATCAAGGACCATTCGAATGAGAAGTATCATGTGGTGTTGCATGTGAAGAAGTTTACTTTGATGAGGAGATTGATCAACCCGCCATAACTGATAGTCTAAAGTTTCCATCAGTATTTCCTGGTTTGGAAGATGTTGGGGGACCCATTGCTAGAAGGTGTTCTCATGGCGATAGGTTGTAGGTTGGTGAGATAGGTGAAATATTAGGTGGGGATAATGTATTGAAGCAAAAGTGATAGATCGATCATTCCCGACCATTTTTTTTGTGACCTTTTATTGTGAAAAATCATATGATCATTAAGCAATTTAGCATGTAATATATTTAATTGACACTCTTTAATGAATTGGTTGGTATGATTCGTGATTTCAATGGAGTGTTTATGAATTGAATCGGTTAAAATGTGTTTAAATTGTAATTAAATTTTCTAGTAGGTGCTGGTTTTTTACACTGGTAAATATGAAATTACCAGTGTTGAAAAACAGGTGAGGTACTTTGTTTTGTACTTACTCACCGGTACTCCTACCGGTGCACAGTAGTTAGAAATGTTTTTTGATTTTTGCTCTTGGGTTCGACATTGTTAATTTTTAGACATTTAAAGAAGTCTGATGCAGCTGCATTTTTTAAAATTTGTACCGGTAATTGTACCGGTGCTGGATACTTGGAAAATTTTTAAAAACTTTACTCTCGGGTCTTGTTAGATAATTTTTTTAAATTTAAAGCAGCCGAAAGCAGCTGCTTTAGGCCATGTTTTACACCAGTATATGTATTATACCAATGTATAAAAATGGGTTCTATTTTTAAAAACCCTCTCAATACTGCATTTTCACATTACTAAATTTATATCTCTCATACAATACCATCTATATCAATACCCATCTTTGTTGAAATCCTACGTAGGTTGGCATATAATCAGGTAAACCACTTCAGTGCCTCTATGGTATGATTAATTAGCAAATGCAAATGAAACAGAATCATTGAGAAGTGACATCATGAATAGGTTGACTTGCATGTAAGGTGTTTGATGAAATGCTTCAATGTCTTCTTTAGGAAATGCCTCCCAAATACAATTCGAGAAGGATACGCCATTCACCGTCCCCATGATTACCGAAAGTAACATTGCACACTTACCTAGATGGTACCTTCGTGTCCAAGGAGGCTTGATTGGTCCATGAAACTTACAAAGGATGCCGTCATCACATAGAGAGAGGAGTTGAAGCATCTCCTCCATTCGAACAAACTATCTGAAAGCTAGGGTGGGAAAAATTCTGCAAGACTCCACAACCATTCAACCTGGCCATTGGAAGTGAGTTCTATGCAAACTGGAAGTGTGTGCCAAGCTACAATCACATGTATTGTAGAGGTAAAACTGTCCCTGTCACACTAGAATCTATCAAAGGCTTGTTTGGGTTGCCCAATGTTCCAAACGACGAGAACGAGTTTCTCGCACTTCATTTTCTAGATGATGACGACTATATTCTACAATAACCAATTGAGAATGAGATCGTTTGGACAGTAATTAGGGTAGGTATTGGCATAGATGGGTTGGTCAAACTAGGTTGGAGCAAAATGCCTAAGAAAACTCTAACTTCAAATATGAATGGGTGGTACCACTTTGTGCAATCTAGAATCCATCCAGTAGCTGTGAATACAGAAGTTCACAAACTTTGCCTCACCTTCTTGTATGCAATAAAGAGGGAGTTTCGATGGAATGTTGATCATCGAATTTGCCCTAAGTTGCAGAGGGAACGGGATCAGATAGGATCTTATGTCTATTGCAGTATCATCTCTGCGCTTTGTTCAAGAGCGGGAGTTAGTGCTCGTGCACATGGAATTTATGGCCAACCAATGGGTAAGATTTGCGTGGACTCTTTTTATAGACAGACATCAAACACGTCTGTTGCTACTATTGAATTCAAAGTTGCTGCATTGGAGGTCGGTGTAGCAAAGTTACTTGAATAATCCAAATACCAAAGATCCTTGCAGGATCATATGGCCAAGGTTATGACATCAATTTCCTAATGTCGTGGAAGCAGTCATAAATTTTCCAACCTTCCACAAAGGCGATGTCGAGGACATGGACGTTGGCACAAGTACCCGTGATGGTGATGCAATAGGACTAGCTGACGAGGTAGAACAATTTTCTTGTTATTATTCGTAAAAAACTTGTATTAACGGTTAGGAAGAGTAGATTATGTACTCAACTTTGATTGTGTTGCATTTAGAATGTTTGGCATTCTTAATTTTGATAAACATTCATGATGACGAATCGAATAAAAAATTTGTACACCGCTTTTATTGAAATTCTGTCGGAAAAATACACTCATGAAGAACAAAAAGATAGGCTGAACATAGTTGGCCCATCTTTTCACTTCAGGACCACCAAATTTGGTGCATTATATTCCAAAAATGGTTATAATTGTAAAAACATTGTAGCATTGGGAGCTATGGAGGTTCCCCAAGTAAATTTGTGGGAAATAGTATAAATATGGAAAATATAGTGTAAACATTCACTATTAGTTTTAGAGGGCCTTTCATCTACCTTTAGGGTCTACAAATGCAATAACACAATTGTTGTGCATTGAATTGCATATATGTGGAGCTAATTTTATATTCCGACCCTTCCAAGATTCTTGGAGGGGCTAAATTGTAAAAAGTAAAAAGTTTACATGTAAATCAAAATTGCAATTCGATCGGACCAGATGGTCCACCAAACAACCCTTTTGTATTTCCAAGTAAAACATGTGGGGAAACAAACGGGTCCGGAGTCCGTATTTAATTTCGTAGATGTTCAGATTACATATAGAAACATTGAACTTAACCCTTACCGTTTACTCTACAACACCTACTAGCGCTTCAGGACGAATCACCACCCAGGCACAAATATATTTCAATTATGATTTAGGCCCAGAATATTCAATTTGATAATTTATGTAGTTTTCCAACAAGTCGTAATCGCATGTCACAATTTAGGGGACCTAATTACAATAAACACGTGCAATCAATTTTGTGGGTTCCTCGGTACCGGTGAGGTATAGAAACATTACTTATTCAATCTGGAGCATCCTAAAATTCCATTTGGGCCGGTGGAAAAGTGCTTGAAGGGGTCAAACAAAATGTTTGGGGTTAATATGAAAATTTTATGAAATTAAACAATGCTTAGAAACATCACCGTACAGGGCCCATGTGTGGTAAATATTTGCATGAAACAAACACGAGAATGTCTATTCACAATAATTGAACGTCAATTTGATTAATTGGGATTGTTCGAAAAATGCACGGGAGGCAAATGCAATAAATGGGAATTTAAACAACTAACAATCTTTTTTTACGCCGGTAATATTGAAGAAGTACCGGTGTATGTGTTCAATTTGTTTGGTGCGCATTTCAAAATTTTCAATTTCTTTGATTTTTAATAAGGCGTGAAACATTTTACACCAGTAATTTATTATTTTGCACCAGTAAATATACCGGTGCTGAACAGTTTAAAATATCAGAAGTTCCACTCACGTTGAACAATTTTTTTCAAAAACATATTTAAAGCAGCCGCTGGCAACTGTTTTTTGTGCATTATTACACCGGCATTTGCATTTTATACACCGGTACTAGATACCGATGTACAACATTTAGCCTAAATTTTCATGTGTTCCTCTCGGGTCAAAGGAAAATTCATTTAAAGGAGCTGCACACAACTACTTTTTTTCATTTCTACACTGGAATATGTACCAGTGCTGACAGTAAGCCAAAATTCGTTCCCATTTTCTCTAATTTTACACCGGTACTGTATATATTACTTGTGTAGAAAACAATTCTTATGAATCCAAAATTGTTTGAAACGTTCATAACTCCCACAACTCCTCCTATTCTCATCAAACACCTTCAAATTATCTTTTTAAACCGCCATCCATCATTCCAACCATTCAATCCACACTTAATTGAACCACCGAAACTCATCATCAACCATTGCAACTGCTCATCTCCCATTGTATCCCTATAAAGTGTGGAGCAACACAAGAGAAGTAAAAAAAATGAAAGAGGAACTTGGCGAGAGAAGAAAGTACTTGGCAATCAGTTCTTGGAGAGTTCGACAAAAGGGAGTAGCAACCAAAATGCTCCACTGGTGAAGGTAAGTGTTGGGGTTTATGTTACCATGGGTTACCATGTAAATTTATCTTCAAAAAACCATTTCACCCCTCACACACAATACATGTTCGATCGATTGCCTCTATGAACAAAAACATGTAAATTGACTAAAAGTTGAAAGGGTAACTTGAATGGTATGTTTATACAATTGTTGGGGGTAAATGTTCTGCATTTTTTGTGGATGGGTGATGTAGTTCTATAGTTTTTTGGTTGGTGATGATGTTGATAGTCACATTAGGGGGGAGTGAGAATTTCTCGGTTGTATGCCTATTTTATGAATGCAAAGACATTGGTATGGTATTCTATCAACTTCTATAAGGTTCCATTGCATTCTATATCAAGTTACATGCCTTAATTGTTCAAGCTCTATGCCATGTTATATAAAATTTTATGCCTTACATAATGTATTTTCATGTATGAGTTTTTCAATTTCTATGCCATGTTTTGCTCAAAAGTTTTATAAACTAGTTGATCAACTTCTACGCCACGTTCTATCAATGTTGATCTTTAAGTACCATTATTGTGTGTACCGTTATGGATTGAGAATTTTCAATTCTACTATTGTAGATGCCGCCGAAGAAGGGGAAATTCAACACGAAGAGGAAGCGCCCAATTACAAAGAAGGAGGAGTAGGTGAAAGATATGGTCGATGAGGAGGTGGATGTAGCGAACCAAGAACCACTGCCAAAAAAGATCCCATTGAAGATAAAATTTGAGGAAGATGCAACACAAACAAATGACCTATCTAGTGAAGAGAAGCAAGAAACCACGGAACATAGTGATGTTAATGTAGGATATGTTGAAGGAGTGAACGCCGGTAAACAGTTGGCCAAAACACCAATTCACAAGGGAAAGGGAAAGGGCACCATCAAAGGAAAATCAACTGTTAATAAAGCGGACGACAACTTGACAAAAGCTAGAGGGAAAATGGAAAAGGATGGGACAAGTTTGAGTTAAAAAGTTATTTGAAGAGGCGAGGAGCTAGCAAGTGCCAGTCTGTGATGTTGGAAAGCATAACACTCAAACTCCTGTTGCGTTTGAGTTCCGTGGGTATCAAGCGGTGTGCATTATGAATTGGTCAGTGTGGCATGCTTATGAAAATTACGCTTTTCGGCATCGCATCAGATTTAGTGAATGCGAACACTGGAGCAATGTCCCTGAAGATGTTAAGGAAGAGGCATGGAGGATGTTCTGGTAAGACTCTCGAAAATTGTAATTTAAAATTTTTATTCATGGTAAATTCTTAGTGAAGACGTGATTAATGACATGCTTTTTCATATCATTCGTTCCAAGAGAGCTTCACAATTGAAACACCTGTGACAGACGGGAAACTAGAAATACTGAAGAAGGAGGTTACAGAGAGGGCAAAAAACCAACATAGGAATTGGAAGACAAAGGTGGAAAATAGGTTTATTCACGACGTTGACGAAGGTATCAATAAAACAGGAATATTAGCATAGGAGAAGTATAAGTGGATGGATGAAGACGAATGACACTTGTTTGAAAAGAGGCGCCGGCATCCAGATTTTCAGGTATGATGAAAAAATTGATACTTGTTAAGAGCTATGATCCCACAAATTCTATTCAACTAAATTTTCATTTATAACAATAACAGAGGCTCAAGGTGACAAATATTGAATGCAACAAGGGCAGGGATAACACCCACCACACGGGTATAAGGGGTAATCGACATATCTGTGACAAATTGACAAAGGAGCTAAAGGAGAAGGAGAGAATGAGGTTGACTACTGAGGGATTCACTGATGAGGAGATTGAGAAACAACTCAGTCAAAAGGATTTCACACCTGACAAATCACTTGTCCACCTTGAGGCAAACAAAGATAAGAAAAGGTCATACACATCAAAAGAGGTTGAGAAGATTGCACTGGACGTTGTAAGTTACGCTAAAATCGACCATTTAAATTATTTTTTAAGTGTATTTCACATTATTCATATACACAATTGCGTTCCTATATGGTTCTCAGTTGAAATTGAATGAGCTTAAGGAAAAAAAGAAGCATTGGAACTGCAGCCGGTGAAGACATCCTCATAAAATTCACAAAGGAGAAGGATCACCCAGGCAGGTACAAGGGAACTCAGACGGGTCTACCCACAGCAATGGCTATTCCTCATCTTTTCCACATCAAGTGCAGTAGCAGTTCCTCTGCCAAGGAGATAGCCTAGAGGAGACCATCTAATGATCAACCGGTCATGAAAGCCATGGTATCGTACCTGGAGAAATTGGTGAAGGGTTTAGCATCTGCAAACGATGTTCAGATTCCGCCAGGCCTTGACAATCCCAAGAAGTTTATAGAGAAAGCGATGGATGACATCATTGCAGCTGCTACAAAGTGTGGTGAAGAGCCTAGCAACGGAGAAGGGGATGATGAAGTACACCTTCAATAATCGATGCATGTCCTATACATTGATTTACCTATATGAAATATCTCCATGACCATTTTATCTATTCATTTAAATAGTATACGAACAAGATGGAGAATGCATGACTCTTTTCATTAAAGACGTAGTCGGGAAGAAGAAAATGGTTGCCCATGGGCTTCCACAGGTATCTCTCATTGGGGTGCCCAACAAGGAAATGTTGCTTGTGTGACAGTATGCGAGCTAGTCCTCCATCCTAGGGTGGGATTTCCCTCGGTGGACCACCACTTTGATAATATTTGAGAGGCTCTCACTAGTGTCGTGGATTGGCCGGTGTCCTTAATAGGCAAGGCAAGTGAGAAACCGAGTGACCTCGATGATGCCAATGCCAGAGGTGATACAGAAGACGGTGATAAAGAGGTTGTGATTCTCACCAACGACGATGAGTTACTTTCTTGTAACACATTATTTTTCAATTCCTCAAAGTAGTTTTGCGTATCCGTATTCGTTAATCCTTGTAATGGGATACTGGCAAGTGAAAATATCATTCAACGACTAATTTTTGGCCATTTACAAGACCAAGATTAAATAGGCTGCCAAAACAGGTAATGCACTAAAATGAATACCATTATTATTCATTAGCAATGAAAGTTCAATACTACATGCTCAAATGATCATTTCGTATCATTTAAGGTTCCCAGATTGTTAACAAATGAGACCTGACAGATTGGCCGATCATGGGGCAATTCATAAAGGAAGCAAATGTTGCTATCTTAGAAATGATGAAGAATAAGGACTGCATGTTCTTCCCAGTGTTCCGACCATCAACATTCGCACGCCATTACACCTGCGGTGTTGGAACAAAAGTTCTGATCGAGTTTGGGAAGAAACTGGGGAATATGCATTCGATGACCTGGATTGATAATGTACAGATCGATGTGTAGATGAGGTGAGTTTCAAAACTTACAGCCTTAATGTTTTTTAATTTATCAAGAATTCATTTTCATGTATGATTAACATTACATGCACCTGTGGGAGAAAACATGGGAAACTAATTCAGGCCGCGTCCAATTCTTCCCATCCAGTTGTGGAAACCTAAACAACTTCTAGCAGGAGGTCGAACTCCATTTCAAACAAATTTGGGAAACAATGAAGGCAACGTATGTTGAGTTCCACGTCGTACCCTACATAAGAATGTAAGTATTTCTTCCTGATAATTACATTCACATTTCAAATCACTTCCGTTTCATTAATTTGTTAACATAACTTTTTGACAGTGATCATTGGTACCTCATCATTATCCGCCCCCGAACGAAGGAGGTTTTCACTTTGGACACATTATCAGGGGGTATCAAACCAACAAACTTGGTCGAACTCAAGGTCATTTCACGGTAATCAATCAAATAAAAAATCCTAGTTTCGTAATATACAGGAAGAAGTAACCATTTTAATTTACTTTTATGACAGGCTTGCTTGCGCACACCAAAGGGAGAAGAGAAAGACGGAGCCAGAACCCGACTACACTTGGAAAATCAACAACATAGTAAGTTATTCTATCATTTCATCCATCAAATTTTATGTTTAGGGTTAGTAATTACATTTACCTTTCCCATATAGTACCGAACCAAGAATGGTTCGATTCCATCATGCTCTTCATGGAAGAATTTTTTAATCAGCCAGAGACAAACAATATCTTGGAGGTAAACCTTGCATCTCAAAATTTGATATTATTAATCTTTAGTAAACGCAACATCATTGACTAACAGTGTAAGTTTGAGATTGTGTGGGGTTTGGCTCGGAGACTATCAGCAGCAGACGAACTCTACGTTGTAACTTTTGGATGATAAGAATTACATAATAGGTTGATGGTTTATTTTAAATAGCCGATGATATTAGAATTCTATGGATGGTGTTTGGTTATACTAAACTTGTGTTTTACTTTGTTTCATTCCATGTTTAAGATACTTATTCTATTTCATAGTTAGAATAATGTTCGCGTGTTTTACGAGTGATATTTTCGTAATAGAATGTTTCAAATTTCTTACATATTCAAAAGTTTCCAATATATAATAGTTCACAAGTATCTCTGGCTGTTTTTGCCCCGGAAATGATTCGGGAGGGACCATCGGAAAATAAATTAGGCATTGCAAAATTTAGCCAAATAATACACAGGCATAAAATGCATGTACATGTGTACAAAAAATTCACATTTTAAATAATTTATTTTTAATTGTTTAAATAATACCGGTGCATAAAGTATAGTAATACTGGTGTAAAAAAAATACCGGTGCAATCTATTCCGGTGCAAAAAAACTATATTCCAACTACAAAAGAAAGACCGGTGTCATATTTAATACTGATGTACAAATCACAGTTTTACACCGGTTCATAGGTTAAATACCGGTGCAAAATGTCTACACCGGTGTTCCAAATAATACCGGTGCAGATATTTTGTGATTTCAAAATTTATACACCGGCCTAAGATGCCGGTGCAAATAATGTTCTACACCGGTCCATTTTACCGGTGCAAATTTGTGGCTTTTTTACACCCCCATACATATGCACCGGTATTTTGGCAAAAATACTGATGCTATTGCCCTAAATTACTGGTGCAATTACCCCTGTCCTGCAGTAGTGTCAGGCTCATCCCGCATGCAAGAATTTATATGGAGTACCCTTTCCTCACTTCCATGTCATGGCGTAAATTTATGGTAAAGACTATGCAACTAGAAAGCATGTCGAGGGATTTGAAGATGTTGTAGGGAACATGGAAAAGGAGAAAAGTGTGCAAGTTGACATCGAGTCGAGTGGTGATTTTGGTGAGTATCAAACTATTGAGCACACTCCTCCATTGTAGAAAGCTAAAATAGAGAAGACTTCTAAAAAGAGGAAAATTGCAAAGGCAACTGAGAGTTCTAGCAACTTGGAACTCGCAAGCTTACAACATTTTATGAAAGATATGAATTGTCATCTTTTGACAATGACTAATGTTTGGGTTCTTGCTGATAATCGTGAGCAAGACACGACTTATTAGTGTTTTCTAAAGCAATGAATTTTTTTGGAGTTTTGAGGGGGAAAAATAGAAATAGAAGTGCCAATAATTCCTTAATTTTGGAAAGAATTAAAAATCCTTTGCTACAGATAATGTGGTTGTAAAAATCTTGTTACAAAATTGAGGATGGGAAAAACCTTTTACAACGATTTTATGATCAGTTACAACATCATATTTTACTCCTTGTAAATAAATTGAGTGTTATTACAACGACTTCTCAGGTCTCGTTGTAAATGTATATCTTTTACAATCACTTTCACTCTTTTGTATAATTTGGTTGTAAAAGGGGGTAATAAGATAATTGAAAATAATATAATATTAATCCTATCAAGCTACAAATTATATCTTGAAAAATAATTTAGAATAAATATTTGGTGAATTTATCAATCCACCAATTTATCTTATGCAGACGATCAGGTGGAGGATTTTCCATATTGGAAATATAAAACCCATCAGATTTTACAAGCCAATAGCATACTCTATGATCCTCATAAACTTGACTACATTCTTCCTCACCTATTCTATCATCATACACAGCAAAACCTCTTGTTTTAGTAGTCCAATTGAAACTACAATAGTACTTAATTCCGTATGCGTTCTTTTCAAAATGCCATTGAAAATCTTCATTTACTTGCAAGTTGTGCCATCCCAATTCCTGATTTCCAGAAAAGCAATGAACTAAGAGAGGATTTGTGTTGTCCGGGAGACCGTTGACAATGTGTATGTCGTAACCAACTGGACCATAAATATTTTTATCTCCAAAAACATGGTTTTTAATCGGAGAAAAAATACAGCAACAAATGAATACTGTGACAACGTTTCTAACTATGAAATAGTTCATGGTGAACATATTTTATTTGTTCCATCTAACTATTCGATCGATGCCTTTTTATAGGAAAGACATCTGTGTAAAAAAAAATCCAACTATCTAATTAATAATAGCTGGTAGACCGATAAGCAGTGTCTTAATTTGGCTTATTAAAATTAAATAGTCAAGTCAAATTTCATTATATATAATTTTTTATTCATATCCTTTCATTCCCTTTCTCGCAATTTCTATTTTCATTTAAATATTATCATATTAATATCAAAAAGTTTTATTATATTGACTAATAGTTGGACATGGTCTTTATAATTAGAAGAAATAAATAATAGGGTGATATTTTTATTCATTGTAATGAGCTAACAATAATTAGGAAAATCTTGTGAAATGAATCTCAACATATAAATAATTGCAATCCAACCTTAAAAATTATTTTAAAAATTTTATAATTGATCTAACCGTTAGTTGGGATAATAGGAAACCTTCTCTATTAATATTCATCAATGTAATTTATTTCTCGTTTAAATTTATTTTCTAAATAAATATTAATAATGTAATACCTCTGTAATCATATTTTTGTATCTATTTAATACTGTTAAAACAAAAGAAAGTCTTATTAGACCGAGTAATGGTTAAACATATATTAAAACATAAATAACACAAGGTGGTGAATAGACATGGAGTATTTTTTAATGATTTTATTCAGGTTTTTTGAAGTTTCACAAAATTATAGGGATCTCTATGCTAAAAAATTTATAAACCTAATGAACACTCTCTTTCCTTTCATCTTTAATTCCTCTCTATTATAAAAATAAAATAAAAAATTCTTCTCTTGGTGAAGAAAGGCACTCAACAAAATCCTTATAAAAAATCAACTCAAAACACATAAAATATCAACATGAAAACAAAAGCCTAACTTTTGTTTTGAAAATGAAAAAAAACACTTCAACATTGTTTATTTTCCAAACAAGTCTGGCAGATTTAACATTAAAAACTCATCAGTGTACATGTAATTATCAACTCAAAAAAGTTAACATCAACATAATATCATTTAACACAAAACTATAACAAACACTATAGAGATCTTTCTAAATACACTAATATCAAACAATCCAATTCTTCTACGCTTGACCTTTTCCATCCCTCTTGAACTTCATCAAACATTAGTCGACTCAAATTTAGGTTATCAAATTAATCATGAAAATCTAAAACCTCATCATTATTAGCTAGTTGTCACTAGAACTGAAACATCAACAAAATAAACCTTAAAAAACATGTAAAAATCTCAACAAAATTGATATATACGTATAAACATAAACTAAAATGTACTAAACATATTATCCCTACGATAAAAGGCCATACGTTGAAATTAAAAATGCAGAAAAAGTGAAAAGACTCTCTTTTACATCTTTAACAACAATAAAACACACTATATATCAATAATTCCAATTAAAGACGACAAAAACCTAACCAAGTCACAATAAAATAGTTTGAATCTAAAAAAACATCATCTCTTTTTTAAATCGATTGATTTCATATCTATAATTGAGAAGATTAAAAAAACTAGGGTTACAAAATTGGGGATAAACAAGTAAACAAGGCCTGGATAATAAATCGCGCGGCCAAATATCACGAATTAGAGAAAATCCTATAGTCAAGGGTGAAGAAATTGAAGAAAAATGGAGTGGATTGACATAGATGAAGAAGAAAAAGAAAAAAACAAGAAAAATGGGGGGGAGAGAGAAAAAAAAGGTTTTAATCCAACACCTTTTGACAATTGCATTAATAGTCCTTCATGTTATTTTAATCTTTTTAAAAAATCCCATCTTAAATATAGATTTGGTTATTTACATAATAATACTTTCTAACGTTTAATTAGTCTAAAACAAGATTTTGTGTTAAAACAAAGAGAAAAATATTTGTTAGGATCATCCTGACATAACGGTTTATCAGGCACCAATTAAGTGAAGACATATCATCATTAATTAGTTTTTGATTGGGCCATTTGTATAATGATTTCCCACATTGATTTATGCATCCATCAGTAAGTGTTTAACTATTTTGGGTAAATATTGGAAACACACATGAACCAATCAAACATCACGAAATGTACATGTGGAACTATATTATTGGTGCATGATAAATTGTATGAAGAGGCTCAGAAAGGAAAAGAAAGCTTCCATTAGTTTTATTTCATGCTTTCTATTCAGGAAGAGCTTCTGCAAGAAAAGGCTCAGATCATAAAAGGGAGACAAGACATACTGATGTGGAAACCTGCAAAGGATGGAAACTTTAGCTACAAATCAATCTACAATGCCATTTCAGATATCATTGGTAATCTCAACTCTTTAAAATACATATGTTATGATAAGTTACCTAAAAAATTCTCAATCTTTATGTGGAAAATGACCAATTCTAATCTACCCTTTGATGATATTATTATCTACTCAAATGTGAGTGTGGCCTCCAAATGTCCTAACTATTCCACTTGTGACTCTCTCTCATTTTTTTCAATGAATGGCCACTTAGTATAATCATATGGGACTTTTTTTTTATAACCTACTGGGCATTAGAACACCTTACACGGCCAATATTTATGAAAGATTGACAGTTGTTTGGTTCATAAAAGGTAACTCTAACATACACAAGGCATTAATAATCATGACACCTTTTTTGTATGTTGGAACACGTGGAAATCTAGGAACAAACTCATTTTTTATAACCAGATCCCTCATTTTCACAACATTCTTCAAAAATGATCTTTTCTCAACTTTGTATATTAAACCCGTGGTCATGAAAGATTTACATTGGCACCAAATGGGAATCTCACCCTTACCAAGGCCACCACCTAAGCCTTTGATAAAACCAATCTCTTAGATAAAACCAAGCATAGGTTGTAAAATTAATACGGATGCATTTTAGAAAAGTAATTCAAGCAAGCATGTTATTGGTGTGGTAATAAGAAACTCAAATGGAAATCTTGTTTATGCATTTGTACATACTGAATATGCCAAATCTTGTCCACCTGCTAAGTTATTGGCTTTAAAATGGGGTTTGAAATGTGCGCATGATCTTAATCTAGATAACCACAGGCTTGAAACCAATTTCATGCAGGCAATAATTTGTGTTAAAAATTCACAAAAAGCCCCTTGGGAGATTTATAATTTTGTCTCTGTTCTCAAAGATGTTTTCAAACAGAGCTAACACATATCCTTAGACAGGGCAATCTTGTGGCTGATCACTTGCCGAAGTTAGCACTTCAAAGAAGATCTTTTAACCGCTGGTTTCATTACAATCTTCTTGATCATAAATACAGGGCCTTGTTACAACTTGATAAAAATGAAATCCATTTTTTGGAAGCAAAGTACAAAGGAAGCTTAACATTTGTTCGAAGCAAAAAGTAAAGATCCATGTACTCAATTTGCAAGAGCTGCAGTTTTGTACATTGGCTCTCGCAAGGGGATTTCTTATTTCTTATACTATTTTTTAATGGAATCGAGTTAGATTCTTTTTGCTAATTTCTTAGGGAAAATTTGGAAATATGGATGAAAGTTTTACATTCACACTAGGGGTGGAGATGTAACCTTCGGAATCATTTCCAAAATTTTCAAAAGCATCATTTTTGTGGCAATGGAAATTATATTTCCTTTTGATACTTCCGAGACATATAGGTTCAATTTTAGTTTTGAACCTCCACTTGTAAAATTTTCACTCTTCAAAATCCTTTCGATGAGGTTTGGGGAACCTGATATAAATCATGTCAATTAACATGGGTTTTACCTAAAAAAGCATGTGAAAATACGTGTCTACATAAAGAAGTCACCTGAAGAAGTGAGTTTCAACAAAAATAATATTTATTTAAACATCTCATTGATGTGTCCATTTTGTATGGTTATTTTAGGACTTTTCGGGTTCACTTTTGTAAACTTTTGTGCTCTAGATGTGGCATTTTGCCTTGAAATTCTCTAAGGAGAGTTAAAAGTGATTTTTACGCTTTTATTACTTTTCTAGAGGATTTTGTGTGACAAGGAAATTTATTTGAAGACTTTGAAGATTACCTTTGAAGATTTGAAGACTTACATTTGAGCTTTTTAAAACTTGAAGAATTACAGATAAGTGAATAGAAGAGGAGGAATTAAGACAAAAAGAAGAAAGAAATCAAGATGTTGGATTTGGCATCCGTCGCGAGTCGCGATGAAGCTATTGCGACTCGCGGTGAACGGGTGGCCAGAGCTATTTCTTACTTTTTTTTTACTATAAATACTCACCTTATCCCCCCCCCCCCTCACTCTCTTTCTCTTCTTCTTCTTCCCGATTTTGGAACCAGAAGTTTTTCATTCTTTCTTTTCTTAGTTTCTGTAGGTTAATCATGTATTTTCATTATCTACGTTAGTTTGTTCTTGGAAGCAATTGATTGAAGCTTCCAAACTAATGTAGTAAGAACCTTCATTTCATTCTTTCTTGAATCATTTGTTATTTAGCATTCATGTGCTTTAATGTGATGTTTTACTTCATTTATGCTATGGGTTGTTTGAGTATATGAATTGTTTGTATAATTTATTGTTAGGGTGTTGGGAAAGTTTACAATTTCTTAGCTCTTTGACATGAAAATCCAAGAACAAGGAATTAGAACTTCTTGTGTATAATGTGTTACGATTGCCAGATAAGTATGTTAATGTGGATTGTTCTCATATTTATCCAATAGATGCAATGAAATGTTAAATCTAGAATGTGGTTTGTTCTAGGTTTAGCCTAATGAATGCTTCGTTTCGTTACATGGCTATGTGTTTGGTCTATGCTTATTATTATCAAATCTATGGTTCTTCATGTATAATGCCATTGATGAAATATCTTTATGGTCGTTGAACATCTAAAATAATTATCAATGAGGTTTGGAAATGGTCATTGAACGTCTTTGTGAATTATTCTTAAGAAGAAATGAATGTTGATCTTCAATTGGGAAGTGATAGTATTCCCCATAGATAACGAATGTGATATAATGAGTGAATGGTTATATGATCTACATTAGGTATGGACATGGATTTTAATTTCCCCCAATGCTTTGTCTTTTGTAGTTTTTATCTCTTTTTCTTAGTTGTTGCATGATTAGCATAGTTACTTAACTTTGCTAGTTATCTTGGCTTTATAAGTTTAAACACTTGAAAAGAATCATCTTCTCGTAGACGACCCCGACTTGTCATTATCTACTTACTTATAAATAGGAATTATTAGGGCATAAAAATAGTAACTTTGAGAGGTACGATGATGACCTCCCAAATTTTGGCGCCTCTACCGGGGAAGAGGTGTTTATGTTTAAGTGTTTGGCTATATTTGGTTGTATCTTAGCTAGTTGTTTTTCTTTATGCTTTTTGGTTTTTTTTTTTGTTTGGAGTAGGTATTGCTTGAGTTCTTGGTGAATTTTTATTGAGAATCCTTGCAATATGATTCAAGAATTTTGAAAAAAGGAAAAATTTGAAAAAAATGGAACATCTCACCTTGAGGGAACTCATGATGGGAAGAGAGGCTAAAAAAACCAGGTTTTGTAGGATGTGTCATTACGACCATCCTACTGAATCTTACTATATGTTGAGAGAGGAGCACTATCACGAGGAAAGAACCCTTGGTTTCCAAAACCAGAGGTATTATGAAGAGTGCTACCAAGAGGTTAGAGATGTTGGTTTTCATGAGCAAGAAGCCAAAGAAGGGTATCCATACTACAATTCTTAAAATTTGGAGTGGAGTGAAAATCCTGATTGGTGGTATAAGAATGAGCTAGAAAACTAACTATACGAGAAAAACCGGTAGCCTTCACCAGCTTATACCATACCCTAAATCCAAGCCCAACAAGAAGGTTCAAGGTTGACACATGAGGAAATCATGAATGCAATAGCAAGCTTGAACAACTTAGCCAAGCCTAGTGAGGAATTGGACACTCGAATCTCCTCTAGTCTTGAGGCTATGGAGGGCATGTGAGTAATATATTGGAATTGGTGGCCCAAATGGAAGCTCGTTATTATGAAGATACACCATCCCAAGCCGAACTTGAAGATTCGGTGAATGAGGTCACCTTGAGAAATGAATTCGAGTTCGAAGGGGATGGGGAATCGGTTGTGGAAGACAAAGAAGTGGAGGAAGATTTGGGACAAAGTTACAACCTACGTCCCTCTTCAGACTTGTCTCTGCAGCAATTGCTCTTGTAATATCACTGCCATGCTTAGAACCGAACGTGATGTCGAGGGCCTTTATCAGTTTTTTCTTGGCCTTGATGACACTTTGGAGACCCTCTGTTCTAGTATTATTGTGCAAGAACCATTGCCTTTCTCTCAATCGTGTTTATGTCTTGGTTTTGCAATAAGAGCATCACAAAACCCTTATGCATGAACGGGACACAAACTCTGATGGTAAGGAATTCACAATTCAGTCCAAAAGCAGTTTCCTAGTGTGTCCCTCAGCACTCCCGGCATCGTAAAAGTTAATGGCGCCTCTCCGTCGTCCGACCTGCACTCACTATAGCAAGCTCGGGCATGATGTCTCGCACTGCTGGAAAATCCAATGATGTTCCTGAGGGGTTTGTGCATAAGTCTTCTTAGGAATGATTTCTAGCTATACTTCATGATATCATTGATATTTCTCCTGTTCCCATTAAGCTTCTAGAAAATCTTATTGTTCTAGCTATTAAGGAGGGTTCACTGGTTTTCTCTTCGTTTGCCAGAGTTGATCATTTTCTGTACCTTCCTACATTGAAATGCAATCTTCTCTCCTTTGCTAGGTTTCTTTTACATGCAGGTTGTTTTACCTTCTTAACCGATAAGCTGTGTATCCTTCAGGAAAGCGTTATGAAGACATTGATTGGTGTGGATGAGCAGAGGAAAGGTGTTTACCGGTTGTGGCATTTCTAGGCAGCCGCAAATGCCTGTTTCGTGACCAAGTTCGAGAGGATGACCTCGGCCGAGCTGTGGCATAGGAGGCTAGGGAATCATTCTATTGTTGTTTTAGCATCTTTATCTTTCCCTTGTGATTCTGTTCGTAGAAATACTCCATGTGACATTTTCTTTCATTCAAAACAAACAAGAGCTATTTTTCCTTTAATTTTTAATAAAACCGCTCAATTATTTGAACTTGTGCATTATGACATTTAGGGTCCATACAGAACTCATGCTTATTGTGGTGCCACTTATTGTGTTACTGTATTTGATGATTTTTCTCATGTCACTTGGGTTTATTTGATTTAGTCAAAGTCAGATGTTCCGAAAGTGATCATGTATTTTTGTGCTCAGGCTGTTACACAATTTCAGTTCCTTGTTCGTCATTTTTGCTCATACAGTGGTATTGAGTTCTTCAACCTTAGGGATTATTTTCCTTCTCACGGGATTGTTCATGAAACTTCTTTCGTTTACAAACCTCAGCATAATAGTAGGTTTTTTTTTAATTAAAACCATCCGTAGATGGGGGAAATTCTATTAGGCATTCCCGAGCCAAAAAATAGACAATAAAGAAAAGCCGAAGCAATAGTAGGATATACATGAATGATCACTGGCTATCAGAGCAACGCATAATGGTAGGGTGGAATGCAAGCATATCTATTTTCTTAATGTGGCACATGCGTTGCGATTCCAAGCATCTTTACTAATCAAGTTCTAGGGAGAATGTGTTGTGACTGCAAGTTATTTGATTAACCGCACTCCTACGCTGGTTCTTCAAAACAAGACTCCATTCCAGCTGTTATTCAAACGTGAACCGAAGTACTCTGATCTTTGTGTCTTTGGCTATCTTTGTTTTGCCTATATCCTTCCTCATCCTACTGACAATTTTGTAGCTCGTAGTCAAAGATGTGGTTTCATGGGATATCCCAATAGAAAATAAGGGTTGTGTTATATGATATGGAATCTGATGCATTCTTCTTCTCTAGGGATGTGGTGCTTTTTGGAGGAGCATTTTCCTTTCCGAGAGTTCTCTTCTTTTTTGCTGCCACCACATCCGGTGATATTTTACACTCTAGACATCTCCTCTTCCCAAGCCAATGGGAGCTTGCCTCCTAAGCTTGACAGCAATGCCCACAGGAAGGGGGAGCTTCCTCATCCACCTCGTCAATTCCTTATACTATCAGTTGTTTTGTCTCTTCTCATAGGTTTGCTCTTGCAAATGCCCACTTCCTTGTGGCTGTCAGTTTCAGGCATGAATTGGATCGTTTCTCTGAGGATGTACAACAGCCTTGTTGGTGACACGCTATGCAAGCAAGAAACTTATTGGTTGTAATTGGGTCTACTATATCATGTATAAGGAAAACATAGACATTGAATGCTACAAGGCTCGCCTTGTTGTGCTCGACAATCATCAGTTTGAAGTCATCAATTTCAATAAAACATTTGCTCTAGTTGCCAAGATGGTAACATTTCGTACGTTCTTTTCCGTTGTTACAATTCGTGGTTGGGAACTATGTCAAATGGAAGTTCACTATGCATTTATTCATGGTGATCTAGATGAGTTGGTTTTCATGTCTCCACCACCGGGTTACTCTAAAGTGCTACCTAGTCAAGTCTGTCGCCTTCACAAATCCTTTTATGGTCTTCGATAGGCTTCTCGTAATTAGTTCTCCAAGCTAGCACGTGCCCTTTGTCTATATGACTTTCGGAAAAGCTATGCAAAATATTATTTATTCAGCCTCAGTCGAGCTGGTCACACCTTTTATCGGCCTGAACTCAGCTTCCCAGTTCACATATTTTATCGGCCTAGTCAAGGTTTGTTTCTTTCTTGAGATAGCAATTTAGCTCTGACAGCTTATTGCGACTCTGATTGGGCATCCTGTCCTATCAGCCACTGCTCCGTCACTGGTTACTTTGTACTTCTGGGTGTGTCGCCAATCTCTTGGAAAACCAAGAAGCAGCACATGGTTTTGCATTCTTCTGCAGAGGCTGAGTACCGAGCTTTGGCAAATGCTTGTTGTGAAATTCTCTAGCTTCGCTCACTACTCCCCTCGCTTGGTGTTCGCCATTTGGATCTGGTTCGCTTGTATTGTGATAGTCAGGCTGCTCTCCACGTCGTAGCTAATCCAGTATTTCATGAGCGAACCAAACATATCGAGATTGATTGTCATCTTGTTCGCAACCTAGTGTTTTCGCGTACTATTTCCACTCATCACATTTCCACTCCAGACCAGCCTGCGAACATGTTCTCTGATGCACTAGGATGGACAGCTTTCCTTCATCTATGTTTCAAGTTGGGCATTCTTGACCTCCATGCTTCAACTTGAGGGGGAGTAATAGAGTTTGTCTTATAATAGACTACATACTTTACATAGGGGGAGTAATAGAGTTTGGGTATATATTCCCATCATTCTGTCAATATCAAATCAGATCATTATTCCCAAATCATCTCTTCCTTCTTTCTCGTTTCAATAATATGGTAGCCATTTTCGTATAATATGAGTATTTACAACATGATATTCTATTATCATTGGTTATATTTACAACGAGATCAAATGTTGTACATAAAATAAAGGTTACATCCAAACATTCTTTTACAAAGGAAAATGTCGTTAATATGAAGTTTCTTTTACAACCAATATACAAAATCGTTGTAAATATATTTTTTACAAGAAGTTGGCATTACAACCAAGCCCATTACAACCACTTTACAACAACATACATATTTGTTGTAAAAGATTCATTACAACCACTTCAAGACTTTTACAACGAAATTTGCTCGTGTGATTGGGGGGTAATTCTAGTAGTGTCTTATGTTGTAATTGGGGTTTACGATTTGCAATTAGTTGCAAGGGGGTGATCTTCTAATCAGCTATAAATTCAATGTTAGGATCGATGATAATGTTTCCTAAATCTTTGAAGCTGTGATGATTAATACGTCATGCATATGTTAAATATTTTCAATCAATCATAAAGAGCCTAAATTCATCCGTCTTAAACTCAATGAAAATAATGCTTCAAAATCTTAAGCAATGTTCCTGACATTGTTGGGGATCTAGACAAGGCGGGAGAAGAGGATCTTATATTCATACAATTTATTTTATAATTCTAATATATTTTAATAATTAAAATAAAAGTTAATCATCAAAATACCACTGCAAAAAAAAGTTCAGTGATGCATATTTTGTGGCAGGCAAGGAAATGTCACAATTTTTGTTCCACCTTCAGGTGTAACTAAATATTTTTTGACATATGCGCATGTGAGTAAACTGAATTACCACATCAATCAATGTCACAAAATTTAATAATATTTCTAAACTAAACTGCGTCTTAAAGTGTCACAAAAAATATAATGATACTTCAACTCGTCACATTATTTTAGTGACACGTTAAATAGAGATATTTCACAAGGCCTCACTAAAAAGTTTAGCGACACATTTGAGTGTTACGAATGCTCCAAAAAAATTGTCACAACTAAAAGATTTTTTTTGTGTGTACATATAATTCATTACATAAAAATAGTCCTTTATATAACTAATAACTTATCCAAAAACCATATAAGCAGCGATTTCTGTGAGCATTTAGAGATGCAAAATTATTTATAATGAATGAGCTCCTTAAGTAGCGATTTCTGAAGTTCTAATGGCTTGAATAGATACTGCTAAGTTATGGTGTTGTTTATATAGGACTCATAAAAACTTGCTGCATATGATGTTGGATTGGTGATGCTGCTATTCCTACGGATGCCTGCTAGAATTGCGGGCTATGATAATACTTCGGGACTCCTATGGATGTTGTTTCTGCCTTGCACTGGTTCAGCTCAACTCCTGCAATATACTGTTTCTGAAGTTACCTGGCCAAGGGGGAGAATTAACACATGGGGTGGAGGTTCTCTCTCTTGGATCGTAACTTCATTATAATATTGATAGTTTAGGACTTTTGGAGGCAACCATGTTTGCCTTACTGCTCTAGGAAACTACCAACACTTGACGTATTAACTGTGGATCTTCATATAAGGCTTGGGGAACCTTAATATATATATTCCTCACCTACGGGTGCTTTCATTTAAAAAAGAATGGGCTCCTTACAGGTGGTTTGTCCATAAGTTTATGGACATGTACTTATTTTTTTATCTTATACATTGCATTTTTTAAATATGTAGAAAATTTAAAAAAATTAATTCTTTTATATCATATATATTTATATTTTCACCTTCTAATACATATTATTATTTATTTTAATTTATAAATACAATATTTAAATTTTATAAAAAATTACAACATTTAACGTGAAAGCCGCTGTGGAAATAAATTTATGGAAATGTCAATAAATTTATGGAAATGTCGCATTTCCGGATACTTTCTCATTTGTAATTACTTCAAAATCAAGAATCCAACACATCATTTTCAATACACGATGTTGACAAACAATTGAACGCTCTTGTGTCATTGACGGGCTCAAATAGGTTTTCATTAACTTAAATTTTGATAACTCTAATGCTACCGTTCACAGAAACCATCGCGGTATATATTGATATATATAAGAGTGAATTGTAACACTTTTAATCCAGAAAAAAAAAATCATTTACACCAACAGCCATGAGAATAAGTAGAGAGATATTTATGACAAAATTCGTTAACTATATTTTATCTTTTTTTAACTATTTAAAAAAATATGTTCAATATTTAATTTACTACATCTAAATATCACAATTAACTAACGTGGCCTATAATTTTATTCTTTTAATTCATAAAATTATGGTTTTAAATTCAACAATATACCACTCAACTTTTATCCATTTTATATAAGAGTCTGTCTCTTGAGAGACGGTGTTTCCATAAACTATGGAGCCAAAGTTTAAACTGCAAATTAGAAGAAGTGATGATAAATTTTTGAGTTGCATTTATTGGGTCATAAAATTTTTAACTAGTGCACGTTGCATAGTAAAATTTTAATATTGCAATTAAAACATTTTACCCTTTTATTATTCTAATTAAACCTTGTATTTCTATAAGCCCATGGAAAGATAGTCTTTCCCAAGACTTTGCCTTTATTTAATTAATAAAATCAACACACTCCCTTTGTCGCTCTATACACTAGTGTAGGAATGACCTATTAACGGCGTTTATATCAGCAATTTAAAGGCACTTTTTTGGTACCTTTAATGGTTGTGCCTTTAAAAATAAGGTGGTTCTTAGAACCGCCTCAAACTGCCTACAACCGCCTTCAAAATAAGGCGGTTTGGAGAACCGCCTTTAATAGGACCAGAAACACATTCCGAACTCAAAGTGTTTCTTACCTTCCAAAAAAAGAGATGGATTTTCGGTAGCACAAAACCAGATCTGAAAACCTAATAACAACAATTGATAGAACAAGACAGCAAAAAAAAGTAGCTATCAATGAACACAACACAACAACGACGTATACAGATCTGGAAATGCCATTGTAAAAAGATCACAGCAATCAACAAAGAAAGTTTAAAAATTATATCTTTGTTTTCTAATGTATACAAAAAAACTAATCTGGCGGTACATAACAAAAGGCGGTGGAGCTGGACTTAGCGGCGGCAGTGGAGCTCTTAACTTGGTAGCGATGGTGGAGGCACTGGAGCGAGAGAGGTGTTGGAGAAAAGATCGACGCAGTGGTTGAGATGTGGTGGTGGAGGCGCTAGAGCGGTGCAGGTTTAGTAGATGGACACCGGCGGTGGAACACAACTGGAGGCATTGGAGGCGCTGGAGTGGCTTGAGAGAAAATAAAGGTGGCCGAAGAGAAAAATAGGTGGTGATGGAGCTCGACTCGGTGGTGGTGCTCGAAACTAGGCGGCGTTGGAGGGAGAGTGAAGCGGCAGTTGTGGGGGTGCCGGTGTTTAGGCGGAGGAATAGGAGATGGAAAAGAGGGTTTAGGCGATGGAAAGAGAGGGCGAGAGATGAAAATAGAGGTGGCCTAAGCACTAGTGGAGAGCTCCCTATTAAGGATGCAATGGAAGGCAATTCCCTTATAACTGCCTTTATTCATGGTTTCCAAATTTGGAAACCCATAATCGTGTCCCCCTAAACACTTTAAAGGCAGATTTTTGTTGATTAAAGGTGGCTATGCCTTGAACCTTAAGGTGGTTCAAGGCATAATCACCTTTAATTGACCATTTTTAAAGGTGGTTATAACTAACCTCCTTTTAAATTGATGTTTACAATCTCGGAAACAAGGAACGGATGGGTCCGGAAAGTACAAGTTTTTGAACTTCAAAGAGGGAAACATATTCCAGACTCGGAAATTGTTTGTCTCCACTTTCCGAGTTCGTAAAAATAGTCGACCGCGTCTAATTAATGGTGGGGCAGAGTTTCCGAAATTGGAAAAGGTCATGCATATTAAAAAATAAATGTGCCCAATTTCATTAAATGGTCTAAAACCTGAATTCTTTGAAGAAGAAGCTCTTTTTTTCCCTAACCCACTCTTACGAACAGGGTTTGTTGTTGGAAAAGGTTAGTTTTATCCACATTATGAAGTTGATGATTTTGTTCAAATAATTTTAGATATATTTAATGCTTGATATATGTTCATATTTTCAATTATGCTATGAAATTAGCTAGGTTTATGAATATTGTTGAATGCATCCTCAAGTGTTGCATTTTAAATAATTTTTAGAATAATGGATCGAGATGAACTAATTGGTAATCATCTAAGGAAATCACCCGGCTATATGCCATTGGTTGAATCATTTGTTTCATATTCTTTTGAACATGCTTCTAGAAATGGTTGTTCGCGGGCACGATGACCTTGTAAGGATTGTAGAAATGATGTGTACTTAGGGAGGAAGAAATTGCAGAAAAATCTCATAATGAGATGGTTTCAAACTAGCTACACTCGGTGGGTATGACATGGGGAAGGTTTGAAAGCATCACATTCAAATGAATTGGAGGACACGAAGGTGGTTGATGAATTAGATGGTAATGCCGAGTTTGAAAAGATGGTGGAAGATATTGATAGGAAATTCAAAGGTAAACGGGAGTCGTTACAAGCTTTGATTAATGATAGAGGGACGCCTTTGTACAATGGTTCTAAATACTCAGTTATAAATGCCACACTGCGGATAATGAACTTGAAGGAAAAGTTTGGATGGACAGACAAGTCGATGACTGAGGCTCTCCGGTTGTTCAGGGATTTGCTTCTTGAGGGTAACTTAATGGCCGATAGGTTATATGCTGCCAAAAAAAATACTATGTCCGAGGGGATTGGAATTGCAAAATAATCATTCATGCTCGAACAATTCTATGTTGTATAGAGAGGAAGTATATAAAGATTGAGAAACTTGTAAGGTATGTGGTGATTCTCGGTACAAATTGAAAAGAGGTAGGATTGTAGTGAGCGTGGAAGTTCCATTGAATCAAAGAGAGGGACACCGAAATTTTTTTTATGGTACCTCCTGATAATTCCCCGTTTGAAGAAGTTGTATATTTTTAGGGAAAATGCTAAGTTGTTGAGGTGGCATGCTAGTATAGACCAACCGGCGGATGGTGTCATAAAACATACTTTCGATGGGGAGCAATGGAAGAAAGTCAATGCTATGTACCCTGAGTTCGGAAAATATTCTTGGTATTTGATGTTAGGGTTGTGTACAGACGATATGAATCCTTTTGGCAACATAAGTAGCACTCATAGCTCTTGGCCTGTTATGTTGGTGATATACAACCTCCCATCTTGGTTGACCATGAAACGTAAATATGTGTTGCTATCTTTGATGATATCAAGTCCGAAGCAACCTAGTAATGATATTGATGTATATCTTGCTCATCTAGTGGAGGATTCGTTGAATTTGTTTAATGATGGTGTTAGAGTGTTTGATGGGTTGGTTGATAATTTCTTCACTCTTAAAGTGTTGTTATTCTGCACAATTAATGATTTTCCTACATATGGTAATTTGTCTGGGTATTATTCTAAAAGGCCACCTAGCTTGTCTAGTTTATGAGAAGGACACTGTTTTTTGTCAATTAAAACATGGTTATAAGACTGTTTACCAAGGGCACATGCAGTTTCTTCCCGAAGGGCACCCATGGCGATTGGCCAAAAAGGTTTAATGGGAAAGTGGAGACTAAAGTTGCACTTGAGTAATGATCAGGTACACAAATTTACAAGAGTGTTAAGAATTTGGCCAATGACTCTGGGAAGAAGAAAATAAAGGTTTTTGTTGACGATAGTTGGAAGAAATGTTCCATTTTTTTCAAGCTACCTTATTGGGAGTATTTGGAAGTTAGACATTGTCTTGACGTTATGTACATTGAGAAGAATGTTTCTGACTCTTTGGTTGGGATGGTGTTAAATACCCATGGGAAGACAAATGACGGATTGAAGGCTAGGCTAGATTTTGTTGAGTTGGGTATTCGGAAGAATCTTGCCCCAGTGAGTACGGGTGATAATTGTTATTTTCCCCCTACTTTCTCTTCAATGTCGCAGTAAGAGAAGAAATATTTTTGAGAGACCCTTAGTAGTTTGAAAGTGCCCAGTGCATAATCGTCGAATATCAGCACATGTGTGTCAGTCGAGGAGTTGAGGATGGGTGGGTTGAACTCATACGATTGTCACAACCTAAGGTAGGAATTTAATGTCATCGCCATTCGATCTACATTACCTTGTCATGTAAGATTGTGCATTACAAAGCTATGTATGTTTTTCAAATCCATTTGTCGCAAAAGTATTAGCGTATCGAAGTTGGATAGGTTGCAAGTAATGGTTGTTGAAGTTCTATGGCGTACGTATGGAAATGTATTTCCTCCCCTTAATTTTTTGACATTATGGTCCACTTGATTGTCCATTTGGTGATAAGATAAAGTTATGTGGTCCAATGTTTCTAATATTGATGTACCCATTCAAGAGGTATATGAAAATCTCCAAGCACTTTGTGAAAAATCAGTACATGCCCGATGCTAGTATTGTACAGCGTTACGTGATGGAAGAGGCCATTAAGTTTTGCAGTGATTATATGAAGAAAGTTGAATCTGTTGGGGCTCCAAATGGTATACATGAAGGGAGGGCAAATGGTTTAGAGGTCAAACAAGGTAAACTACATAGCCCTAGAGCGAAAGATATATGTGCCGCACATATATACGTTCTGCGCAACCACAAGGATGTAGTTCGGTAGATAGAGGTTCTTATGGGAGCCATACGTCTGTTGCACCATAATTTCAATGAAGCTCGGGTTCTTCAATCGCACACCTCTACATTTGCATCATGGTTGCGGGATCACGTAGATGTTGGCGATCATCCTACGACAGTTAAGTGGTTGACTCATAGACCATTGGGGACCATTATTTCCTATGGAGGCTATGACATCAATGGCTTTACGTTTGCCACAAAGTCAATGGATGATAAGAGTGTCACTCAAAATAGTGGAATGTCTCTTGTCTCCAAAGCATTGCACGTTGGAAAATGTGGGGATAAAAATCTTACTTACGCCAAAAAAAATTCTACTTTGGCACAATATCCAAAATTTTGGAGCTTAAATATGTGAGTATGCGTGTCCCTGTGTTCAAATGTCAATGGGTGGATATTAAGAACAGGCAGCGCATCAAGGATTTTGGCTTCATCCTAGTCGATAGAGTTCGGGTTGGATGGAAAAATGATCCTTTCATGTTGGTTTCTCAAGCGCACTAGGTTTTCTATGTCAGGGATTTGGTTGATCCTAGATGGGAGATTTCCATTGAAGGTGTGTTTTCATTGAAGAAAATTACTTGTTGGAATTTATTGGATTTGTATGCCATACATCGAGTTGTGGATGAGAAGAAGTCATTTTGCTCGAGGAGGATGATTGCAGTCTACACCATTTCCTAGGTCAAAATGATCAACAAGAAGGGATGTGGATCGACTGTAAAGGGAAGATCAGTCATAGAAAGTGGAATTCGAAGAAGATCGTAATCAAGAAAAGGAAGCATAAGTAGTAAGTGTTTCGACATCAAGTCTACCTTGGACTTTTAAAGATTTGAATTCAAATGATTTAAATTCAAAATTATTTCTAAAAACCAATGATAAAGTCTTACATCATAAAAATCCTACAAGTCTCACATATTCAATCAAATTATGTTCATAAGCTAGGGCATGCAAAGTCATTCACTAACATCTTCAATGGCGCCAGTCGAAGCCAATCAAGCAAGGCATTGTCAGGAGTTTGATGAGAGATGTCGCCCATAAGCTCGCTGAGAGTTTTCCAAGAATCTAATCTTTGCCTTCATTGTGCAAAATTCCCTGCGCATCCATTTGTAGCAATCCTTGAAGCCCTTCAAGTATGATTTCTCGGTACCTACATAGAACAACCAAAGTATGAGTTATATAAACAATGAAGAAAATATAATCAATACATGAACTATATCAATGCAAACACATATGGGACTAACCTTCTTCAACTCGTGGCCTCTTGCTTGGTTCTGCCTCCGTGTCCGTCTTATGATACCACTTCCCATCGAGAAAAACCAAACCCTTGTTCTTAAAGTAAGTCATATCATAATACTTCGGGACCTTTTCTTCCCCCTCAATAGTCAACCCTTCAACGCTCCTCAAAATGAGATTTATTAGAATTCAATGGTAGCTGAGTCAATACTATCTTCGAAGTTACATAATGCAACATATGTGTAAAAATAGCCACCCAGGGGTAATTAGGCTCATTCAAGTGCCTGCCCGATGGGACCAAACTCCTATTTATCATCTCTTACGTAATACGTTGATCTACAGGAGAATCTTTAAATTGAAGGTCTCGGGTTTTCCTAAATTCATTCTATTGCAGTTGAAGTAGCATACATTACACTCAACGGGGTTAATGTTTGGAGGATCAACTACAAGAGGTCATTTCCCCCGACGGTAGCAATCATCCAACGGACCATCAGTATCCCCTGGGTAAACAAGTTCCAGAGCCAAGTACGAGCAATCTATAACCTTATTAATTATCCATCTATTAAGCGGGGTGTAAATTCCCCCAACCCTCGTGGCATAATCCCCATTACCCACTTCTCGTAAGTTAGCATAACATTAGCATGTCAAATCAAAATATGCCTTTTCGTTACAACAAAGAAAATTCTCAATGGATTGTTCACTAAATGGTTTTAGGGAATCGGCTAACCCTAAAGATAAATATTCATCAAAGTCCACAAGAAATGTATCTAATAACTTTGCCCTATCACGAAATGCTTCATACCTAGTTTGGGAAAATTTAAAGACAAACCTTGCATCATCGCACCCCAAATTGTTGTCGGCTGAACGAGAACAACCCATTGTGCGGCCCGAACCACCCCTAGCCATGCCAAGTACTTGGTTGAGTTTGGAAAAATGGAAGAATTTGGGGGAGTTTTCAAAATCGTAAAGGACGCTAGGGTTTGGGATTTGGGGACTAACTTTGTGAATCTGATTTGTCCCCTGAGTTTGTTTTATATAGTAAGGTTTTTCGAAGTTTGGAAAGTGAACTTTGTCGCTTCAATATAAAGAGACGAACCGTTTCCGAACTCGTAAATGGTTTAAATCCCCAAAAAATGGATTCATTGTAAATTCCAGCATCGCTCTGGATCTGCCACACAAACTCGGAAAGTGAGTTTCGTTTGTTTAATAAAAAAACATGACCCATTTCCAAGCTCGTAAATGTATTAAATGCCAAAAAAAAATTCATTGAAAATTCTAGCGTCAGTCCGGATCTGTCACACGAACTCGGAAACATAGTTTCCAAGTTCATATACAATTTTCTTGCCCATGGTTCTCCCACTTTTCCAAGTCCGGAAACAGTTCTTGTCTTAAAATACAAAGAGGAGAGGACTTTCCAAACTCGTAAAGTCTTCCTTTATATTTTTCATTTTTAGAATTCACAAACTAAAGACCAAAGAACATTAGCTATCCTCTCACAAATTTCTTGTACAAAGCATGAAACAAAACACACTTTGTAACAACAATATAATCTAAATTTCGATCAATAAAATTTCAAATTTAATAGTCTACATCACGTTAAATATAATCCATCATACAAACCTTACATACTAAAGTTTTTAAACCAAGTCTCAAATATATTCCCTTCCCACCATACATTTGGCCACCAATGTTGTCGTCGTCATCCACACCCCAATGATCACCATCATCAGTGCCATCATAATCTTCACTCTCGGAGAAGACTGGCTCGAAGTTAAGCGGCTCGTCATCTTTTCTCAATTCCAATTCCAGACCCTGAGATTCTAGGAACGCAACATGTTGGGTATGTTCACAGGCCAACATTTCGGGGATCTCGATCAAGTCGGCACGCAGACAATCAAAGTGCTTGGTCAACCTAGTTTTCCAACCGATGCCGGTACCTGCAAATCAATATACATCAAAATCATATTTATATGGAAAAAATATTTAAATTTTTAATTAATTAAATTACTCAATCCCTGACCCTCTTCCCTTTTTTCTTCCAGTAGATTGTAGGTGTTTATTTTATAACTTGCGTGTGTTATGAAAACAAATTGGTGCTTAGACTTCAATCGTTGCTTGTAAGTGCTTCAATCGTTGCTTGTAAGTGCCTCAATCGTTGCTTGGGTGATATAGGTTGATGTTTGTAGTTTTTTTTAAATGACAATTTAGCTTTGTTGATTTTTTTATGATTTTCAATTGATTTTTTTATGATTTTCAATTGATTTTTTTGTTAGTCATAGTCGACTTTTTCCCCCAATTTTTTGTTGTTTTTGTTTATAGTTGTTTTATATGATTTTTTAAATATATTTTTTGCTGCGGTTTTTTAGTTGATGTTTTATGATTTTTCATTGATGTTCTGCTATTTATTTTACTGATGTTGCTGCAGTTTTTAATTGATTTTTAATAATATCCTGTACATTGATTTCATTCCATTAGTCATGAATCAGTGGCAGCTAAAATGCAGGCAAACTACGATATCTAGAAGGATAATGATCTAAAAAATCCATTATCCATACGATTTCAGCAAGAATAACTCTTCAAACTGAGAAATCATCTCGCAGGTGGCAAGAAGCCGCTTCGTTGAAGTTCCTTGGAATGTCCTTTATTGAGAGAGTAAGATAAAGGCTTTTGGGTATCTGCTCGAACTTTCAATGAAATTTTATCAGCCAATCTACGAGAAGGGTAAGTCTAAGGAAAGACGGTCTGTCCATAAGCTTATGGACAGGCCAGAGACTATTTTGCAAAGTGGGGTTTTTTTTAATTAATGAAAATTAACCTTTTAATTGTAATTAAAAGCATAGGTATCTGTGATTCATTCTAGCGCGGAGGATTTTTGATGGTGTAATAGAGCCCTGTATCGTGGCATATAGTGCTCTTTTGATTATGTGAGGAGTAGTGATCTGAAGGCTCTCGCGCTTTTCCGTGAATTGCAGGCTGAAGGAATTCAGTTGTGCAATTCGATTAGGGAAATGGCTGTGAGGTTATGTGATGAAGTATGAACTTGATGAGAATGTTAACATTAGTACATCGCTTATAGACATGCTTGCCAATTGTGGGAGTTTGGAGGATGCTTTGTATGTTTTTGAAGGGATGGAGATAAGGGAATGTAAAATATGAACGTGTGATTTTATTGATGGTACAAGGGTACTATATAAAGGCACCATATATAGAAGTACAAATGGAAAAGGATTCTAACTATGGTACAAGATATACATAGAATATGAAAAAATATCTCATTAACAATCCTCCTCAAGTTGGAGCATGTGGATTACGAATGCCCACCTTGCCGAGAAGTGTCTGAAATGACTGTCGTCTAAGAGCTTTAGTAAATAAATCTGCAGGTTGATTGGAAGTGCAAATATGATGAGTAGCAACTTCTCTGGACAGTACCAAATCATTAAAAAAATGACAATCAATCTCAATGTGCTTCGTCCGCTCATGAAGCACAGGATTGGCTGCAATATGGAGGGCTACATGACTGTCACAATATAAACGCATCAGAGAAGAATGACCAACTCCCAAATCACAAAAAATGGACTTAAGGTATATCAACTCACAACAAACAACAGGGATGGCTCGATACTCAACTTCAGCAGAAGAATGAGAAACAGTCTGTTGTTTCTTTGTCTTCCATGAAATAGGTGATTCACCAAGCATAACAAAATATCCAGTCAAGGAACGAGGCGTAATTGGACAAGCAGCCCAATCAGATTCACAAAAAATAGATAGTTGAAGAGAACACTGAGCAGAAAGACGTAAGCCTTGACTAGGATAACTCTTCAAGTAGTGCAGGACGCGAAGGGTTGCATGCCAATGGGTGACACGCGGCTTCTCCATAAACTGCGCCACTGTATGGACTGAATAACTGAGTTTCAGACGAGTAATAGTCAAATAAATGAGCTTCTCAATCAGATAATGATATTGAACAGGATCAGGATAGAAGGAACCGGTCGAGCGCACCAATTGTGTTGTTGTTCCATTGGAAAATCCGTAGGCTTTGCAGTTAGCAATCTGGCATCATATAAATTTTCAAAGGCATATTTTCGTTGGGACAGAAACATACTGTCAGGTCTCCTAGCAATCTCAATACCCAGAAAATACTTCAGACCACAAAGATCCTTCATGTGAAAGCAAGAGCTGAGATACTTCTTGAACTCGATCATCAGGGCCGAGGAAGAACCAGCAATAATCAAATCATCAACATAAACCAAGACATGCAGGGTAACACCATTGCGGAAATAAGTGAACGAAGAGTAATCTGCCTTACTCTAAACAAACCCAAAAGTGCTTAGGGCAGTGGCAAGTTTTGTAAACCAGTTGCATGGAGCCTGACGAAGACCATAAAGAGATTTACGAAGCTTGCAAACCAAACCTGGTGCAAGAATGGTATAACCAGGCGGAGGATGCATATATACTTCCTCATCCAAATCACCATGTAAGAAGGCATTGTGAACATCCATTTGATGAATATCCTAATTTTGAATTGCAGCAACAGCCAAGAATAATCGGATAGAGCTCATTTTGACGACATGAGCAAAAGTCTTAGTCAAATCAGTTCCTTCAATCTGTCGATTTCCAAGAGCAATGTAGAGAGCTTTATAGTGCTCAATAGAACCATCTAACTTGAACTTGGTCCAAAACACCCATTTGCACCCAATGACGTGTTTGTTAGCAAGAAGAGGAGACAGAACCCAGATATTATTTCGCTCAAGGGCACTAAGTTCATCAGCCATTGCTTCTTGCAAGTGAGGATGGCGAGAAGCATCAGAATAAGTAACAGGGTCTGAGCTATCAGTCACTACAGCCAAAAATACAAAATGTAAAACCAAAAAATTATAATAAGTAAGATAATCAGCAATAGGGTAACGAGCACCTGAGGACAGATCAGGCGGGGTAGAGAGAGCAGCAGAGGGGGGGTTATTTCTTTAGTTGCAGTGCAGACATACTCTTGCAGTTTAAATGGAGCAAGATAGATGTGAGTACTCGGTTGTTGAAGAGGCGATGGAGACACAGAATCTGAGGTAGCAGACTCTGGCACTGAGAGCAGCTTAGACGATAGATAAATGCGGTCTGATGGAGACTCGGATAGGCTTGGTCGTGGCACCGGAGATGCTAATGGCAGAGAGAGGCAGGTTGGCGTAACTCTCGGTGGTAGCTGGTAGGAGGCTGGTGACGTCACCTGTGGTTGGTTGGGAAAGATTTGCAACGTTGTCGGCAACCGAGGAGCGGTTGGTCATGCGACCGACAGGAGAGGGACCTACGGTGAGTCAATCAAGGCTGGGGACGGGGTCGACTGGAAGTCAACAACAGGTGGTCATGACTCAATCAGCTCTGGTGGTGGGTGATCGGACGCCGGAGGATGAACTAGAGCGGCCGGCAGTGGTATCGTCTCAGGCGGTGGCGTGGCTGGCTCATCTGTAGAAGGTGACAACATCAATTCCTTGGAAGGAAGAATGTCAGCAATCAAAGTAAAGGGAAAGTAGTCTTCATAGAACACAACATATCGACTGTCAAACACAGTGTGAGACTCGAAGTCATAAACACGCCATGCTTTCTTGGTAAGAGGATATTTAAGAAAAACACATTTGCAACTTCTGGATGCAAACTTATCACGCTACTTTGGAAACTGGGACACGAAGCCAAAACAACCGAACACACAGAGATGGTTGTAGTTGAGCCTGCGACCATGAAGAAGTTAATAAGGTGAACGACCATTGAACAGTGGTGTTGAAGTGCGATTCATCAGGTAGGCAGCAGTAAGAATGCATTCTCCCCAGAAGTCAATGGGCAAATGAGCCTTAAATTGAAGAGCACGAGCCACATTTAAGATGTGACGGTGCTTTCGTTCTATGCGCCCATTTTGTTGCTGTGTGTAAACAGGGGATGTCTCAAATCGAATTCCTTTCTCATCAAAATATCGTATGAGAGGAATAAATTTGGTTCCATTATAAGCTCTAATTCTTTGAACTGACTAACATAACTATGTCTGAGCAAGGGCAAGGAACTCCTTCATCTTGGCAGGTACTTCAGTCTTAGATACTAATAAATAAACCCAAACAGCTCGGGAATAATCATCTAATATAGTCAAGAAGGAAAAATCTCCTCTAGAAGATGGTGAGCTATAAGGCCCCCAAGCATCACAATGAATAAGTTCAAACAAATAACTAGCCTTAAAGGTACTTAAAGTAATATTTGGTATAGAAGACAATGCCGAACTGGAAGGATGACCAAATTGTTGATGCCATAACGAAGAGGAACTGGCGCCGATAGTAAAGGCGAACGACGGCAATTGCGGCTACAATTTCCCGAGTCTGCGCAATCAATAAACCCTACCCTGCTGATCACCCGCACCAATCACTATCCTCGTGTTGATATCCTATATGATACATAATTTTTCAGTAAGCATTTTAAAGCTGCTACAATTTCTCGAGTCTGCGCAGCCAATAAACCCTACCCTGCTGATCACCCGCGCCAATCACTATCCTCTTGTTGATATCCTGTATGATACATAATTTTTCAGTAAGCAAAAGTAAGCATCTTAAAGCTGCAATTAACTTAGCAAAAGACAAATGATTGCATCGTAATTCCGGAATGAAGAGAACATGAGTAACAAGAATATCTCCAAAATATAAGTTCCCATGATGAGAAGCAGTAGATATAGAGTTATCAGGAAGAATAACATTAACATGATCAGTAAGTTTAATGCCATGTAGAAGATTCTTGTCAATGGTCATATGATATGAAGCTCCGGTATCAAGAATCCAAGGTAAAACAGACTTACCTGATGTATTGTTAGAATTAGTCAACTTAGAGACATGTTAATAGCCGAGTTCCACTTTTATTTCATAAGGCGGGACTGAAAGCTGTCTGATCAACATCGGAATGAATGGCACCAGCGTTAGCAGCAGTAGGAGTCACGGCAGCAACGGCAGGGGCTGCTCCGGTGTGGCGTGGCTGCTGGGGCATTCGTCTAATTGGTATGATCTTCCTTATGGCTCCTGTGGATTCTCTTTTGTTTTCTTAGTTGCTTTGAAGAACTCCGTGTGCAGTTGTTCCACATTAGCTTCTAGGAACGAAGATATAAACAAAGGAAGATATTGATTTAGTATTGATCTCTTTTTATACAATACATTACATGCATGGGTTTATATACAAGAAGAATGTGAGGTTGTGGCTAGCTATTTTATCTCCACCATTTTCTGCACCAACATCACTAACTCCACTAACACCATTAACTAATTGCCCAAAGAATCTGTAATTGTATTGACTAACATAAAGCACACTAACTTATTACCCCCCGCTAACCTGAAGGGCAAGATGCACTTGAAGCTTGGAACGAAGTTGTGCTACTCGGTCTTTTCCCAATGGCTTTGTAAAAATGTCTGTGACTTGATCAATTGATGAAACATGGCTAATTATGTGATCACCGGCTTCTATTTTCTCTCTGACAAATGAAATTCCAGATTAATATACTTGGACCTGGAGCTGATGATTGAATTTTTGCTCAAGAAAGTAGCTCCAAAGTTGTCACACAGAAGTATAGGCGGCTGATGTAGAGAAATCTGGAGATCACGAAGAAGCTTTTGTATCCAAAGGAGCTCCACAGACATGTATGTAAGGGCACGATATTCAACTTCAGTACTTGAACGAGCTACAACTCGTTGCTTTCGAGAAGTCTAGCTTATCAAATTTAACCCATGAAACACAGCAAACCCATACTGAGAACTACTATCATCTTTATTAGAGTTCCAACCGGTATCTGAGTAAGCCATGAGAGATACTACGTTGGTTGGTTTAAAATGCAGACAATGCTCCAAAGTTCCGTTCAAGTATCGTAAAATCCATTTTACCGCTTGCCAATGCAAATTTGTGGGAGAATGCATATACTGACATTACCCGGTTGACAGCAAAAGCAATATCTGGAAAACTGATTGTAGCATATTGAAGAGAGCCCATAACTTGTCTGTTAAGTTTAGGATCCAAAAAAGGATCACAGGCAGGCGGGTAGAAGGATCAGCAGGCGTAGAGATGGGCTTTGAATCAATTATCTTGGTGTGGACCAAAATATCCTGAATGTTCCCCTCTTGAGACATGGTAAGACCACTGCTTGTTCTCAAAATTTTCACTCCAAGAAAATAATTTAAGTTTCCAAGATCCTTAAGAGCAAAAGGTGCGATGAATATTTTCAATGAAGTGCTGCAAAAACCAAGGATTGTCCCCTGTAATAATAAGATCATCAACATAAACTAGGATGTAAACCGTAGCAAGAGAAGAGGAGTGAAGAAACAACAAGGTGTCTGACTGACAAGCCCAAAAACCATAATGAACCAGTGAGATTTGAGCTTGTTGAACCATGCCTGAAGTGCCTGCTTCGGGCCATAAATAGCTTTGCAGAGTTGACATACATGGTGAGGTCGAGAGGGGTCTTCAAAGCCACGAGGTTGCTCCATATAAACTTCTTCAGACAAGTCATAATATGCCCATTTTATACGATTATATTAGGACTTTTAGGATTCACTTTTGTACACTTTTATTCTCTAAATGTGGCATTTTCCCTTCAAATTCTCTAAGGAGAGTTAAAAGCGACTTTTACGCTTTTATTACTTTTCTAAAGGATTTTGTGTGACAAGGTAATTTGTTTGAAGACTTTGAAGAATACCTTTGAATATTTGAAGATTTGAAGACTTGTATTTGAGATTTTGAGGATTTGAAGAATTGAAGAAAAGTGAATTGAAGAGGTGGACATGAAACAAAAAGAAGAAAGAAATCAAGATGCTGGAACTGGAGCCCGTCGCGACTTGCGATGGACGTATGGCCAAAATTATTTCTTGCTTTTTTTGTACTATAAATACTCACCTTATCCTCTCCTCTTCACACACATCACGAACCTTTCTTCTTCCTGCATTTTTCTGGGTTGAAACCCTAGTTTTCTTTCTTTCTTTTCTTAGTTTTTGTAGGTTAATCATGTCTTTTAATTATCTAGCTTAGTTTTATCTTGGGAAAAATGGATTGAAGATTCCATATCTATGTAGTAAGAACCATATCTATCTATTTGGTGCTTTTTCTATTTTGCATTTATTGAGCTTTGAATGTGAATTGTTAATGACATTGGTGTTGTTGGAAACTTGAGTATATGAATTGCTTGTATGATTACTCATTAGGGTTGGGAGAAAGTAGCTAATTCTTCTCTCTTTTAATGTGGAATCCAAGAGAATGAATTAGAGCTTCTTAATGGTGTTGATGTGTTGATAATTGCTAGATGAATGTGATGATGTTGAACTCGTTGTCATGTTTGTTTTAGGTAGCAAATGAGAGAGGTCTATGAATGTCGATTGTTCTTGGCTAATCTTGTGTAAATGCATTACAGTTAAACCTCAAAAAATGAATGTCGATAAATGAATAACCTCGACAAATGAATAATTCTTTCCGGTCCCGACTTGGGCTAAGGGGCTAAATGAATAACCTTGCTAAATGCATTAATGAATAATTTTCTTGAAATCCTTAAAGACCCTATGTAAATATAAATGAATAACCATCACATTTCATTAGATATATATATATATATATATGTATTAAAAAATATTTTTTTTTCAATCAACAATGTTCATACAATAAGTCATTCTTTTACAAAAAAGGAGTCTCTAGTTTTTCGCTTTTTTTTCCACCAAAATTTATCTCATCCTTGATTTTTCCTAGCGCAAACAAAACTTCAGGAGTATTCTGCTCGTGTTGTAGAAAGTAGTTCCGTAAGGTGATTACTGCTTGATATGCTTCTTTTGATGACACATTTGGTGTGACACTACTATCATCTGGTTCTGGATCATTCTCATCATTCAGTACAGACTCAATAATTTCATCGTTGGTAGGCAATTCCATAACGACATCATTCTCGTTAGGATAGTTCAAAAGATGTTCGACGTCCATCACATTTCTATAGTGTAACTTAGAAATGACATCCGTTAATCCTTCGATATCTTCTTCTAATTTATCAGCTTCTGCTTCAAGAACATCAAGTTCTTCAGATCGTATCTTGCAATGTCGGAAACAATTTTCAATTGTTGTTTCCTTTACATCAAATCTCCAAGCCAAGGTAGCAAAGTTAATAGCATCGAGAATGTTAATCTTTTCAGGATTTGATGAGTCAACTTCAAGGCTCTGCAAGATGCTAGAATAAAAATGACGTCGATAGTGAAGCTTAAATGCCCGAATAATCCCAGCATCCATGGCTGAATTTTAGATGTTGTGTTAGGGGGCAAGAAGAATAACTCTACATTTCTCAACCCTTCAACAACCTTTGGATGAGCTGGGCAGTTGTCTACTAACAAGAGAACCTTTCTACCATTCATTCTCTTGCCAAACCAATGACAAAATTCTTGAAAAAGCAAACCAGTCATCCAAGCTTTCTTGTTGAAATGATACTCGCAATTAAGATTGTTCATGTTCACATTCTTAAAGCATATGAGTTTTGCATACTTACCAATAACCCAAAGGGGGACTTTGTCGGATCCATCACCATTACAGCAAACCGCAACAGTAATTCTCTCCTTGTCTTTCTTTCGTCCTTCAAGCTGCTTTGTGGCAAGTGAATGGTCAGCTTCCAATCGATAAAACAATCCTGTTTCATCCATATTGTAAATATCCTTCAACTGAAATTGGTCTAATTTAGACCTTATTTCAGGTAAAGCATTTTCAATGTCCTTCAATAGGACTTGATTGAATATCTTGCCTTGAAACGTTCCAACCATCCACTTGAAAAGCGAAACTCTTGATTTGTTTCACCATACATTTTTTGAAAAAATTATTTTGCTTTACCTTGAATCATTTCTCCTGACATATTCACCTTCTCTTGTCTTTGAAGAAACCATTCATACAAAACTTTCTCCAAATCGGGGTACTTCGCTGATTTGTGCCTTTTAGCATCGCTAATTTTCATCTCCTCTGATAAATACTCTGCTGATCTTTTGAGAGCATTTGATATTGTGGTTTGGCTAGAATCCAAACCAAACTTTTCCTTCACTCATGCTTGCATATCTTTTTGCGTAAGTGTTGGATGTTCCTTCTTATGCTCACATATGACCCTCCTTATCTTATCAGTCAAAGATGTTTTTGTTGATGGCTTTGGATTTTGATTGGAAGCCATCAAACTGAATGTTAAGAAAGATATGGTACTGTAGAATGGATTACTTACCAAACCAAGACTTTAGAACTATATATAGTTTGTAGTGTAGGTTAGATACATTTTCTAAGACTCTAGATATTCCATACAGTACATACTATCTTATTAGTAGTCTCAAATACAATGTACATATGTACATTTTTGTACTTAGTCCACATACATACTGTAGTTTGTAGTATAGGTTAGATACATTTTCTAAGACTCTAGATATTCCATACAGTACATACTATCTTATTAGTAGTCTCAAATACAATGTACATATGTACATTTTTGTACTTAGTCCACATACATACAGTTCATGTATTACTAATATAATTTCTTCAATACTATCTAAATGAATAAAATTCATTTATCGATAAATGAATAATATATTCATTAATCGATAAATAAATAATCTCGCTAAACGAATATTTTTTGTGGTCCCAAGAGTATTCATTTATAGAGGTTTAACTGTAATTGGTTAAATGCTTAAACACAGTGTAGTGTTTATAAGTGTTGCCAAGCTTGTTGATTCTTCGTGCTCAATGCCACCAATGGGATACTCTTAGTCGTGTTTCGACTAAGGGAGTCAGTGGTGAGGTTTGACAAGAGATGTCGAATTCACTCTTGCAAACTACCATCTAAGAAGGATGGAAGATTTATCTTCACAATAAGTATTGGAAGTAATGAATAGATTGTTTTACTCATTCTTGAAGCCTTTGTTATTTAGCATTCATGTGTTCTTAATGCTATGTTTTACTTCATTTATGCCATATGTTGTTTGAGAATAGGAAGTGTTAGTATGATTGGAGTGTTAGGGTGTTGGGAAAGTGACGAATTCCTTAGCTCTTTTGCATGAAAATCTAAGAACATGAACTTAGAACTTATTGCGCATAATGTGTTATGATTCTTGCTAGATAAGTATGTTAATGTGGATTGTTCTCATATTTATCCTATAGATGAAATGAAAGGTTGAACCTTGAATGTGGTTTGTTCTAAGTTTACCTAATGAATGCTATGTTTGGTTAAATGACTATGTCTTTGGTAGAAGGCTTATTGTTATCAAATCTATGGTCCTTCGTTTATAATGTCATTAATGAGATACTTCTATGGTCTTTGTTTGTCTAGGGTGATCATCAATGAGGTTTGCAAATGGTCATTGTTTGTCTTTGCAAATTACTAATAAGAAGGAATGAATGTTGATCTTCCATTGACATTCCCCATAGGTAACAAATGTGATAGGATGAGTGAATGGTTCAATGATCTACATTAGTTTGGAACTGGTTATCAAATGCCCCCAAAGATTTATCTTTTGTAGTTTTAAAACCCTTTTTCTTAGTTTTGTTTAATGATTTAGCAAAGTTGCTTGACTTTGCTAGTTATCTTGTCTTTTAACTTTCATAACTTAGGAAAACCAACCAACCAACCCCCCCCCCTTTTACATGCTTTTATATGTGTATATATATCTACTTCTAGCCTAAAATCAATCTTATGTGTCTAAATGCTTAGGAAAATCCTTCTTATTCGTGGACGACCCCGACTTGTCGTTATCTACTTAGTTGTAGATAGTAAGCATTTAGGGCTTATAAATTTAACTTTGAGAGGTACGGCGACGGCTTCCCAAGTCACCATTTAAGAAGACATTGTTGATGTCCAAATGGAGAATCGTCCATTCTTTAGAGAAAGCGACTGAGAAAACCAAGCGAATTGCTGTTGGCTTTATCACAAGGCTAAATGTCTCAAATTAATTGACCCCTTCTTCCTGGTTGAATCCTCGAGCAACAAGCCTTGCCTTTGTGTCATTCAATGGATCCATTCGAGCTCCGTTTAATCCTAAAAATCCACTTACAACTAACTAGATTAACATTGCAAGGGTGGGAAACAAGGACCAAGTGTTATTTTGCCTTAAAGAATCATATACATATTTCATTGCATTTTAGAAAGTGTGTTTAATTTCTTGAGAAACCGTTCGAGGCTCAGTAATGGTAAAATCAGAAATTACTGCATGAAAGGATTTTGGTTTGAGGGAGTTGGTACAAGCCCATGTGGTTATGGATGGTGATTATTTTCAACTAGATGATAATGATGAGGAGCAGTTCTTTTAGCTTGAGAACTGATGGTTGGTTGTTGGTGGGAAGGAACTGGAGAGACAATGGGAGTTGAAGATGGTGAGGAGCAAGGAGAATAATTTTGTGTTGGCTGAGGTGGGGATGGGGAGGAAGCATGGTCAAGGAGGGAAGAAGAGGTCGGATCTGGTAGTGTAGGAGAAAGGGGTTGGCATGGCAAGGAGAGTTTAGCAACATAGGGAAAGACATCCTCATCAAACACAACATGTCTAGACACATAGATTCTGGACGTCGGTTTATGAAAGCATAAGTAACCCTTGTGAGAGGCACTGTAACCAAGGAAAACACAAGGCATTGATCTAAAATCCATTTTATGGGAAGTATAAGGTCGGAGAAATGGGTAACACAGGCAACCAAATGTGCGAAGAAAAGCATAATCGTGTGCTTTTTCGTAGAGTATGGAATAAGGAGAGCTATAGTTAAGACATGGTGTTATGGTTCTGTGATGGAGATATGTAACCATTTTAAAGGCATGCTCCAAGAACATATGTGGAAGAGATGAATGAGCCAGCAGAGATAAACCTTTTTCCACAATGATTCAATTTTGACATTCGACGGCACCATTTTTTTCAGGTGTGTACGGACAAGAAAGTCTATGAGGGTCTTGATGCAGAAACATCTCGAAACTCCCCTCCCCAATCAGTTTTGAGGGTCTTGATTTCACAATTAAATTGTGTTTTGATTACGGTTCGAAATTTAGTAAATGTAGAGAGCACATGTGATTTATGAGATAAAAAAATAAATCCACAAAAACTTTGTAAAGTCATCGATAAAGAGAACAAAGTAACGATTTCCATTTAGAGAAAATAATGAAGATGATCCCCAAACATCGAAATACATTAATTCAAATGGTGTGTTGGATGAAATGTGAGAATTAGATAGGTGAAGTCTGTGACTCTTGCCCAGTAAACATGAATCACAAACATATGGTAGGTTGTTTGTAGTGGTAGGAAGCTGAAAATTTGAAACTAATCGTCTGAGAACAGACTCATGAGGATGTGCTAGTCGTTGATGCCAACCAGTTAAGGTGGTGAGGATGCCAGATAGAGCCATGGAGGAAGGAAGATAAGTGAAGGGTGGAGGAGATAACCGGTAGAGCCCGAAGGTTGTGCGGACCCATTGGTGTAGCAAGATGCTATATTTGCCATCGAAGATAAGACGGGTTGAACAGTGGCCGGAGTAGGAGGAAGATGTACAGCAGCTTGTCTTGCAATCTCATGTTCCAACCTAGCTTCTTCCTGAAGAAGAAAACCAACAAGATCGTCCATAGTAGAACCATCAAATTTCAGCATAAACGCGGAGGTGAAAGACCCATAGGTGGAGTCAAGACCATTTAAGATGAACCCAATAAGATCTTCATCGGAGACCGGATGAAGACCCTCAGCAAGAAAATCGGAAATGGTACACTTGCGCTCAATATATTCCATCATGGATAAAGCACCTTTTGATAGGTTCTGTAACTGAGTTTTCATCGCCATTCGACTGGCACGAGTTTGCGCCTGAAAAGTACGCTCAATTGCTTGCCAAGCATTTTGAGAGGAAGTAGATCAAGCTACAATGGCTAGGGCACGTTCAGAGAGAGTGTATTTGGGCCAAAGAAGGAGAAAACGATCCCTCTTCTTCCAAGAAATGAATTCCGGATTCGGACCGGTAGTAACACCACCATTTTCAGCAGTGGTGGCAACAACTTCTGGTGGCGGAATAGGATTCAAAATGAATGACTCAAGGTCGAAAGTTTCAAAGGCGGACATGATGGTTGTGCGCCAAAGAGAATAATTATCTCGGTCTAGCTTAATGCTGATTGAGGGAATTTGAAAATTGAGATTGGTTGAGGCCATGTTAGCTGCAGCAAGAAGTTGCTGATTGTTGGGTGGATTGGCCATGAGCCGAGAAGTAAATAAAAAAAGTTGGTTTTATGGCTCTGATACCATATAAACAAAGGAAGATATTGATTCAGTGTTGATCTCTTTTTATACGATAGAAGATTAGGTTGTTTTTCTTTTTCACGTTTCTGTCTTGGAGACACGTCCTTGAGATCTTCTTCATCGTGTCGTGTCGTATTCAAGGTCCTCGTCCCAGGGTCTCCTCCCCCTAGGCGTGCACCCAGGTGAAAGTGTGTGACTCTGCATTCGGACTCGATTGCTTCTTGTGACTACCATGATTTTAAAGGGAACAGTAGTCACCATCTAAATGTTCAGGACCTGGGTGTAGTGTTTGACTACTTTTTTCACATTATGTTTTTGAGTTTCCAGCTATTAGGTTCCCCCATCTTTGGTTACTTGTATGTTCCATATCTATGAGATCGTGTGCATGTTTTCATGGAAGCCTGATCGTGTGTCTCAGATGCGTATATCATCTCGTAATTGGTGAATGCTCTAGCATAATAATTAGGTGTTCCTCCTAAGATTGTGGATGCTTACCTCCATACCACCTTTGATACTTAGTTTCAACTGATTTTATGCGTGACAACTTGTTGTCTGCAATTTTCTTGTTTCACCCGAATTATTTTATGTAACGTATCTCTGTAGCAGTTCAGCAAAATGTTTTCATCATCATGCGTAAAAACTTGTTTAACTTGTAACACTGTTGTACATATATAGACCCTTTGTTTGAAGAACAACCTCCATTGATGTTGATGTTGACTAACTTGTGCAATCCCATTTCCAGCATAATTAGCACAATAAAATTAGCCAATAAAATTTCCTATCCATTTCGAGTGCAATTTTCCATTGATGTGGGAAAAGACGAGCATGTAGGATTGTAGAATTTGTGGTTGCCTATGTTTAACGTCATTGGATATGCCTTTTTACTGTGTGAATTGATGTCTTTTGCCTTCTTTTTTAATTGGTGGTCTTCTAAGCTTTAGGAAATTATGAGGTGCATTCGTTTATTTATATGTTGCAGCTGTTATTATCCAACGTGTACTTGTTGGTTGTATGGAGAATGACCCTTTTTCTTCTCTTTTTTGTTGATCATTCGTTTTGAATTACGAGTGCATCTGTTTTACTTATATGTTGCATATATTAGTATTCAATGTGTACATGTTGTTGTACTATCTATAGACCTTTTGTGAATGACTTTTTTTTCTTCTCTTTTTTGCTAATCGTTCGTTTTGAATTACGAACTGCATCTGTTTACTTATATCACTAGTGTAGGAATGGGCTATTAAAGGCATTTCTATTGGAAATTTAAAGTCACTTTTGAGGTGCCTTTGTTGTCCCTGTCTTTAATCAACAAGAAAATAAGGCGGTTCCGAGAACCACTTTTAAAATTGCAATTAAAGGCAGTTTTTAACCGCCTTTAGTTTGCACCCTGGAACCGCCTTTAATTTATTTCCGAACTCAGAAACTCATTGCTTTCCCTCGTTCCATTGTATCAATTCCAAACTCGGAATGTACATACCGTTTCCGAACTCGAAAACTCTTGGATTTCCTTCCTGTCATTCAAACAATTCCAAACTCAAAATTTGCATACATTTCCCAAACTCGGAAACTCTAGGCTTTCCTCGTCCCGTTGAAACTATTCCGAGCTCGGAAAGTATATACATTTTCCGAACTCAGAAAGTACATATCGTTTCCGAGCTCGGAAATTTGAATCTTCTCTTTATAATATGATGATCTATTTCCTAGCTCTTGTCTACTTTCCGGTCTCAAACTATAAGGTTGCTTAAGTGAATTTTTTGTTAATATTTTTTTCCAAGTTTGTAAACCGGATTTTTGAGATCCGAATATGTTTTGCATCCAAGTATTCCATGTTCGTAAAACCTTTTCTTTCCTATTGAAATTGAGCATGATAGATTTTTGAAATCGGAAACCTTTTCCTATCCAATGGTAAAATTTTGTTTCTCAAATATTACCAGCATATGAAAAGCCTACATACACAGCCACAATTCCAAAATAATACACGATAGTATCTTGCACCTGAACAAAAATCTATAGATAATGCTAAACAAGCAATAATCTATAGATAGGAATAAAAATCGCTACAAATCTATTCCGACATTTCTAAGGTTTTTTTTTACTTAACTTGAGTTTCCCTACTAATGTTAGGATTTCCCAGTATGTGTGGCCGATTGAGAATTAGATGCCTAGCCAATGAATTCCGTGCATTATTGATATCTTCTTGCTGGTAGGGTTTCCAATAATCGTTGAAAATAACAATATAGTATTAATTATTTCATGAAGTCTATTTAGAAACATTACCACTACGGATTTTTACAATTACCTTGTCAATTTCATGTACATGTTCCTAGACTTTGTCTATGCACTCGGACGCATATAACATCACATAATATCCGCACTCCCAAGTTTGAGATTGTTTCTTGTACTATATGTAAGGAACATTAATTATCAAGACTATGTTGCACTAAATAATTGAGCATAGTATGTTGGAAATGAACACACTAGTAGACCTACCTTGATTTCGACCACATGAAATGAACAATTTCATTGATCATCATTTTCATTCATTGCAGATTCCAAAATCTTAATGAATGCATCAGACGCTTGGATGTGGAGGGGATCTATCCAATACACTCGCTTCTCTGCGGGTACTATCAATATTAGTCTCCAATGGTCCCTAAAAAAAGATTGATTATTTGAAATTTTTGGATACAATGTTGGTCAAGTAATTGAATGTAATAAATAAACTCTAGATGTCTGGCGCGACGAAAAGTGTCTTATCCTTCCCGCTTGGCCATTTGCAAATGTAGTCGATCATGTCTTGTTTTACACAACCAATTTCTTGTATCATCACCAGGCACATGTATCCAATTCATCCTTTCTTTTGATTACTTGTAAAATACATGTAACTGGACAAATTCATTGTAATAACGGTTAGCAAAATTTAAATAAAATTTTGAAATTAAATGAAAAACAATATTCACAGGGTGTAGATCAACATGATCACCTGATTAACTTGCTTACGTCTACATAGCTCTTCAGAATCACTCTATAACGCCATGATTTCACGTTTGCTTCCGAATATGCATTCATTTCCCGAGAATATGAATGTGGCATTTTTATCATGGGGTTGTATCAAATTATGAAGGACACGCACGAAGATAGGTAATTCTCGAGGGATGTTGGATCTTGCCAATGGAGGTCTAATCCTAATTGGTGTTGGTGGCACAATTTTAGTCGTGGATTTGACCTGCTTTGGTGTTATCATCACCGTTTTTGTCGAGGGAGGCATTGTTTCCTTCAAATGTCCATCCTTGATTGGATTGGCGTATATTAGGCTATGGGGGAAAGTAAGGAACATTCCCCGGCAAGGTCTAATTTTCTTATATTCTCTACCCAGGATTGGCAAAAGGGCGCCCATCACCAAAGGATTCTCCAAGGAAACCCTCGAAAGGCCTTCCACAATTTTCATGGAGTGATTATATTTCATTGACTCATACAAAACTCCATCGGCTACATGTAGTGGCTTACCATCTACGCCTTGATCAATGTATAGTTCACACAAACATAATCTTTATAACAGAGGCAAAATATATATTAAATATAAAACTTTAATCAAAGCGGCATAATTTATAAAATGATCGTTCGCACCTTTTTTGCAATTGCTAGGGTGGCATTGTTGAGATGTCAGGCTTGAACAATTGTTTATCGATTTTTGGATTCTGCGCAATTTCCCCACGATTTACCTCAACTTTCTTGGGAAAATGTCATGAACCCCTATATAGTGGTGTCCAATTGGATGTTAAGTCCTCTAAATTTTTGGGAAGAACTAGCCCGATGTGTTGGACCACCCTTCGAATTACAATATCTTGTTGCTCGATTTGTTTGTCTTGGACTTGAGTTTTTTTTTTAGCAACGGATGGCCTCTCGAGGCTTCTGCTCCATCGTAGGACCACAACTCCCCAAATTCTTGTCGGGGTGTCACGAAATTACCCATTCCCCTAACCCAGCCCACACGGTCCAATTTTTCCATGGCTTCACAAAGGATGTCATTTTTATCCTTTGGAATAAATCCCCCCTATAGTTGATCATTTTTCAACTTCGCCTAAGTTGAAACATGAATAGAAAAACCATTGTTAATTCGATATAACATGTATATATTTCAATTTAATGACACATTTTTCAAAAAAAAACCATACCACTCTTTCCGCAAGTAGTGTCTTTTCAGGCTTAACATACTCGCCATTCTTGTTTTGTCGTCCCTTGAAAAATTGATCGTACCTCTGAATGTCTTCCACACAAATCGGTTGCATAGATAACCTTGCTTCATCCTCTGTCATCCCCCGCACTATTTCCGCTTGCACGTCTTCTTCTAGACGTTCCTTGACTAGCTCGATTGCTGCCTTGATATAACCCTCATAACTCAATTGGTGAGGAATTTTATTCTCCCTGGAAACACATTGTTTTAATCCCCTTATACCCTATGTTAGGTTATTGTTAATACTTTAAACATTTCAATGTAATTAATCACAATTCAATCAATATTTTATATTGTTTTTGTTGCATTTTCACTATTCTCCAATGCCCTTTTCTTGTGGATCTCCCAGCTTTTGAGTTGAATGTGTGTATAAGGTACCCATGTTCGATCACCTTTCTTGTCTCTAAATATGTAATCTCTGGCAAAAGTGTATTTATCTTTCTTTCTCAAAGCAGTAACATCTTGTGCCTCAATTTCAAAAGGCCTCTATGGGGATTACAAAACAAAGTGGCTTGAGGATAAGGAGTATATATGACCATAAATTGAAGAAGGAGTATGTAGGAAAAACGATTCACTGGAGCTACCTTGCATTCCCTCCACAAAGTGTCCTTGTAGTCATTTGGGAAATCATGCCAAGTATCGTACTTGATATCTACCCTTGTTCCACCAACCTTCACCACCTAACTAGACCATTTAGCACGTTGCTCCGATATGCAATTGTCATTTTCGTTAAAAACCAACGATGTTAACTCTTTCCTAGCCTTTCTACGTTCTAATGCCCTACAATGAGTTTGGTATTTTCCCACATCTTCCGTATCATCTCGTCATCCCACGTTGTATCCATTGTTGGTGGGTTGACATTACCGGACAGTGACAAATCTTCACGAGTCCGTTTTATAGTTTCCATTTTCAATGCTACATACCCAAATATGAAGATAAAAGTACATTAATCTCGGAATGTAATAAGTTACTAACATTTATAGGAAAACATGTACTAAACCTTAGGCAAATGAACAAATTCGATAGTAGTTAAATTCATCACTTTAGTTTTTCCGGAAAAAATTGGGTATTTGAATATAAATTTATCGCCACCAACCTCCAAGGAGACAAAACCCTAATTGTATACAAAACTTATCATTAATTTCCAAACCTCACTAAAAATAGAAATCATAGCATTAACAAAATCCAAACCCTAGGTAGCAATGAGCATGAAATTTTTTGATAGTTCATTAATGACAGTAAGCAATAAACACTAACTATTCATTGAAGAGTACATTTACCCTAGGTAATTAAAATAGAATGCATAACAATTGACAAAATCCAAACCCTAGGTAGCAAGATCCCAAAAATACAAAGTGATTCATCATGTATGATAGAAAATAATAAACCTAAGCTACAAATTGAAGAGGACATTTACCTTTTTGAGCAATTCTCCTTCACATGTTATACCTACATTTTACCTAAAACCTTATTAAATTTGAGAATCTAAGTATGAATTTGGATGTGAAGAGATGTGGACCTTTTTTTAATCTTCAAACTGTGAAATGGAAGATTAGAAGATGGAAAGGATTGATGAAGTGGGTTTGGAAGGGTTTTTGGTGGGGAGGAATAGAGGTTTGGCGGGGTTTTCAAATTGGAGTAAATGCCAATTTGAAAACTCTTTATCTCATTTTTCCCGTAAGACAGGGTTTCCAAGTTTGGAAACTATATTCTAAATTGTAAAGGTTCCGCTCTAATATCTGTAGGAGTGGAGCGATTTCCAAACTCGGAAAACCCTTTTTCCCCTAAAAAATACATAAGCGAGAAGATTGAAAATCCCCAATTCATATGCTCATAATTCACAAACCCTCAAATCTAAACCCTCATTTCTAAACTCTTCATACCAAAACCATACACCCAAATCTCTCCCCTACAATGACTAAGAAGAGTGCAGCCGCTAAGTCAAAGGCTAGTGAACAGAGCCATCGTCTTCTCACTCATTTGGATGCCTCTACGAAGTTTTTTAGTGGTGAAGCAGAGGAAAGGTATGTTGCCTTCTTGAAGAGAAAATTTATCAATTCTAAGGCTATGTTAGTGTTGGACATTGAGCCATTAGGTTTGGGATATTTGATTTTACATTTAAAAACCCAACATCCTAAGAAATTGCTATGTATAGATGAGCCAGTTTATTTTGATGAAATGATTCAATTTTATGAAAATTTGAGTCAAAATAGAAACAATAAGGATAGGACTAGGGTAAATGGGAAAGATGTATTTGTTACTACTTATACAATTAATGTAGCCTTAGAATGCCCTTACACCACCGCCGAGAAATTAAGGCCCAACGATTCCAACAGTCCACTTGACATTTATCACACTCATGTTTGGCCGAGCGTTAGTGATGTTCATCCTCTTTGTCCCATTGGAATGGCTAAGAAATATTTTAAGAGGGTGGGAACCAATGCCGCTAAGGCAGAGAGTTTTGACATAGGTGTTTTAACCTAGGAACAACATCTCATGTATGAGTGGATATGCCTTAATGTTTTCCCCACTGGAGGCCATACTTCCAAGCCTACTATAGCTAACCTCATGATGTTTTACTACATTATGAAGAGTAGGAAGGTTAACCCTGGTTTTTCCATCATATCATTTATGTTGAAGGTCGTGCAAACGAATAAGAAAGATCTTCCCTACGGCGGTTTTATAACGTGTATGCTGAAGAAAGCGTGCATCATTCCTCAAGATAAGCCCCTTCATCAAGAGTACTATGACAAGAGTTGGTTCTAACACAAAGGACTATGTCTTACACTTCGAGGGCAAATGGTCACTCCATCCTATACCCGGTCAAAAAGCTAAAATTTCCAAGAGGGCTCATGAAGCGGAAGCAGATAGAGAAGAGGCATCGAGCTCACATAAGTTACTTATTAAATTCACAATTTGTTATAGAACTTCAATGTCAATATCACTTCTATTCTTTTCTAATATCAATATTATTATAGGTACTGGCAGCGGATGGAAAGATAGATTTAGCAAGTACTTTGATTGTCTGTGTGCCGACATGAATAAGATGCATGACATGTTGACCCGCGCTCGTTCTCAGCAAGCCACCTTCATGGAAGCTCAAGGCCTCTATTTGGAATTGAGCGAGGATGACAAGCCTCCTAATTACGAGTTGGTCTTCTTAGAGAGTGAAGATGAGGTTGGCATCGAGAGTGATCATGGTGATGACGGCTAGGGGGAGAGGGGGGGAGGGGAGAGAACATGAAGCAATCATGATATATAAATGTAATGCAATAATTTCATACAATTTCTAGTTTTACGCTACAATGTTAAATCAGATACTTTTGCGCTAAAATGTTTCACAAATTTTTTTTATTGATGTCTTTTATTTTTATTGTAAATAGAAGCTTAAAATAGGTATTAGTTAAAATGTTTTCACTTTCAAAAATGACCAAAAGGGAAGCTCTATTTCCGAGCTCGGAAATAAATCTCTTCTTTGCAGAAATAAAGAGCTGTAACATTTCTGAGCTCATAAACTATGATGGCTTGGAACCTTTCATGGAGAAGGAAGCCTTTCCAAACTCGGAAACGTGGTTTGCAAGCTTGTGTCCCTAATCTGAGCCTAAGCTGGTGAAAATGCTTGATTTTAAGGGGAAAATATTTCCGAACTCAGAAACATATGTCTCTTCTATGCAATCTCAGATAAGAAACAATTTCCGAGCTCAGAAAAAGATCACCCCTTAGAATTCCAAACACATGATTCACTTCCCGAGTGAGGAAATATACTTTCCGAGCTCGTAAACTATGAAGTCTCTAACCTTTCATTGGGAAGGTAGAGTTTTTGAGCTCAGAAAGATATTTTCCTAGATCGGGCCCTATTTCTGGGTCAAAGCTGGTGAAGCTGCATGTTGTTTTGTCAAAATATTTTCCAAACTATGAAATCAATCTTAGCGCATATATAAAAGAGACAACATTACCTTTCCAAACTCGGAAAGTTCGCCCATTTTTAAAAAAATAGGGGATCCTGTTCATTTCAAAAAAAATCTCCAAATCCACAAACAAATAGAGCAGAGAGCTTACCCTTTATTTCTATTAGAGTCATGAGCTTGTTGTAGTCGGTCCTATAAGGGGGAACCCTACTCCATTTGTGAATTCGCAATTACCCTTCCTGTTCTTTCCTTCTAAACAAATCCCACCAACAAATCCCACATACATCTTCTTCCATGGCTAAAGGAAGTTCCAAACGTGGCGGTTCTAGGCTTAGTTCAATGGGCAACAACCAAGGATACAATGCTACAAGGTTTGTATCCCAATTCGCTCAAAATAGGTATAACACTTTTCGTGAGAAAGGGGAGTTATTGGATACATATCTTGTTGACTTTGATTCCTACTTAGATTTAGGGTTGGATGCGGCCCTTAAACCTTTTAATGAGCAATATGTAGAGAATGTGCTATCGTGCAATGAAGTATATTTCGATTTAGTTTGTCAATTTTATGCTAATTTGTGTGAAATTGGGAATTGGGATTATGCTACTAGGGTTGGGGGTATTGAAATACCACTTAGCGAATGGATTGTTAATAAGGTAATAGAATGCCCATACTCGCTCCTGGAAAATGTTTATCCAAATATTAATGATGGACCTTTAGATGATTGCTACCATCGTGAGAAATGGCCTCTCGAGGTTGACCCTCCATAGATTGACCTGGTTGAGTGTAGTGTGAGGTACTTAGGGCGCCAGAGGTTGAGTTTAGGAAAACCTAAGTCGTTTGATCTCAAACCTTTTGCCATGGATTAACATATTACATATGAGATGATAAATAGGAGTTTGGTCCCCTCGGGCACACACTTGACCGAACCTAATTATGCAACCCTTATGTTGTTCTATTTAATCATAGAGGGTAGGAAAATCAACCCAAGGGCATTAATTTTCAGGCATTAATTTTTAGGCATATGTTGCATTTTGCAACGTCGACTAAGGTAATGACTCGGCTACCTAATGGGTGTTTGATTACTCAAATTTTGAGAAGCGTTGAGGGGTTGACTATAGAAAGGGAGGAAAAGGCCCCGAAGTATTATGACAAGACGTACTTCGAGAACAAGGGTTAGGTGTTGTGCGATGGGAAGTGGTATCATAAGCCCGAGAGGGAGAAGAGTCGAGCAAGAGGCCACGTATTGAGTAAGGTTAGTTACCATTTTTTTTGTATATGGTATTTATCATTAACTCATTTTTTACATATTTAATCCCTTGGTTGGTATATAAACTTTGTAGGACAAGAAAAGTATTACCTGAGAGGTTTCAAAGACTGCTAAAAATGGATGCACAAGGAATTTTGCGATATTAAGGCGGAAATATGGTCCATGGCAAAGACTCAGCGAGCTTATGAGCGACATCTTACATCAAGCTCTCGAGACAAAATCAACCAATCGATATCAAGGACCTCCGCTGAAGAACATGAAGAGTGAGATTTGTAGACTACATTAGGTTGATGTTATTTGACTTTATTGTAGCCTTTTGGAGATTCAAGTATGATAATTTGTTGAATTATTTCTACTTTCCAAGTACTAAATTATTATGAACTCTAAGTTGGTAAAGTTCATGTTTTTATCCGGACATGGTTTTTTAACTAAATTTTCATCGAATTAATGAACAATCTTACAATGACTTGTTAATCACAAACTTACTACTTATGCTTCCTTTTCTCAATCACGACCTTTTTTATCATACGCTTCCTTCGTGTGATCTTTCCCTTACCATTGATCCACATCCATTCATCGTGGCCATCGCGGCCAAGGAAACTCTGAAGACTACTATCATCCTCCTCGAGCAACATGACTTCTCCAGACCCACAACTTGCGGTTTGAGATCCAAATCCAATTATCTCATCTAAATCATTTTCTTCGACAAAAGACCATTTCCTTCAACAACAATCTCACACCTAGGATTAACAGGATCCTTCACATAGAAAACATGGTGCGCTTGAGATGCCAATATGAAAGGATCGTTCTTCCATCCAACACGACTTTTATCCAAAAGGGTGAAGCCCAAATCATTGATGCACTACCCATTGTTAATATTGACCCACTGGAATTTAAAACCTGGGACAAACATACTGACATAGCAAGTTCCCAAAATTTTTAGATCGTGCCAAAGTAGAACTTTGAAGCATATAGGATTTTCATCACCACCACTTCCAACATGCAATGCTTCAAAGACAAGGGACACTCCACTATTTTGAGTGACACTCTTATCATCCATTCATTTTTTATGCAAACATAAAGCCATTGATGACATAGACTCCGTAGAAAAGAACGGTCCCTATTGGTCTCCGAGCTAACAATTTAACTGTCGCTCGATGTTCGCTGATATGTATGTGTTCCCATAACCATGGTGCGATGTCAAAGTGTGCAAATGAAGAACCTTAGCCTCATTGAAATTGGGGTGCCTCACTCTTATGGTATACATACAAATCTTGATATACGGAACTACCTCCTGCTGGTTGTGATGAACATAAAGATAGGCGGCACATAAATCTTTGGCACTAGGGCTAAATAATTTTCCTTGTCTAATCCCTACGCCTTCCAAACTCCCCTCATGTCTACCGATTGGAACCTCAATAGAGTTAATTTTCTTCATATAATCAGTGAAAAACTCAATGGCCTCTTCTGTCACGTATCGTTGCACCATACTAGCATCTGGCCAGTACCAATTTTTCACAAAGTGCTTGATGATTTTCATGTATCTCTCAAACGAGTACATCTATCTTAAAAATACCCGGCCATATTGATTTATCTCACACACCACATGGAAAATCAAGTGGACCATAATTTCAAAAAAGAGGGAGGGAAATACATTTCATTACAGCACAGAACTTCAACAATCAAAACTTGCAACTGATCCAACTTTGAAACACTAATACTTTTGCGATATATAGATTTGAAAAAAAAAAGAGCTTTGTAATGCACAATCTTATGTGAGAAGGAAATGAAGCACGAATGGAAATGGCATTCAATTCCTGCATTAGATTGTGAAATCATGTGACTTCAACCCACCCAACCTCAACTCATCCACTGGCACATAACTATTTATGTTGGATGAGTACGCACTTTCACACTACTAAGGGTCCCACAAAAATATTTCTTCTCCAATTGCGACATTGAATGGAAAACGAGGGGCAAATGACAATCATCACCCGTAGTCACTGGAGCAAGATTATCTTGAATACCCAACTCAACCAAATCTAGCCTAACCTTCAAACCGTCTTTTGTTTTCCTAAGGGTATTTAACAACGTCCCTACCAAAGAATCACAAGCATTCTTCTCGATGTGCATGACGTCAAGACAGTGTCTAACTTCCAAATGCTGCCAGTAAGGTAGCTTGGAGAAGATTGAGCATTTTTTCCAACTTCCTTCAATGGCAGCTTTTCTTTTCTTCTTCCCAAAGTCAATGGGAAAATTATTAAAACTCTCATAAATCTGTGTACCTGACCGTAGCACAGGTGCAACTCGTGCATCTATTTTCCCGTTAATCCATGTTTGGGCCAACCGTCATAGGTTCCCCTCGGGACGAAACTGCATGTGCCCCTGGTAAACTGACTTACAACCGTGTTTTAATTGACAATAATCAGTGTCCTTCTCACACATTGGACATGCAAAGTGTCCTTTCACAGAATACCCGAACAAATTCCCATATGCAGGAAAATCATTAATTGTACAAAATAACATTGCTTTGAGAGAGAAGAATTCATCAACCAACCCATCAAACACTCTAACACCATCATTAAACAAAGTCAAAATATCATCCACTAGAGGAGCAAGATATACATCAATATCATTACCAGGTTACTTCAGAGTTGATATCATCAAAGATAGCAACACATACTTATGTTTCATGGTCAACCAAGATGGGAGGTTGTATATGACCAATATAAAAGGGCAAGAGCTATGTGTGCTACTCATGTTACCAAAAGGATTCATACCGTCTGTACGCAACCCTAATCTCAAATGCAGAGAATCTTTTCCAAACTCAGGGTACATGGCATTGACTTTCTTTCATTGCTCCCCATCTGAAGTATGTCTTATGACAGCATTCACCGGTTGTTCTCTGTCCGTGTGCCAATGCAATAACTTGGCAACTTCCTTACAAGCATGCAACTTCTTTAATTGGAGAATGGTCGGGAGTTATCATAAAACTTTTGTCGACGTCCTTTTCTTCGATTTCAATGGAACTTCCGCACCCACCGTAGTCGCACCCCTCTTCAACTTGTATCGAGACTCATCACATACCCAAAAGGTTTCTGGATCTTTATCAATTCCCCTCTATACAACATAAAATCGTTTGCGCATGCATGGATTTTTTGCAATTCCAATCCCATTGGGCATAGTATTTTTTTTTGCAGCATATAACCTATCAGGCAGTAAATTCCCCTCTGGAAGAAAATACCTAAAAATTCCAGAGCCTCTGTCATCGACTTGTCTGTTTATTGAAATTTTGCCTTCAAGTTCATTATCCACAGAGTTGCATTCAAGACCGATATTTTTAAACCATTGTACAAAGGCGTCCATTTTTCATCAATCAAAGCTTGTAATGACTCCGGATAACCTTTGAATTCTCTCACAATATCTTTAACCATTTCCTCAAACTACCATCTAATTCTTCAACCACCATCGTTTCCTCCAATTCATTGGAAAGAGAGGCTTCCACTACTTCCCCATGCCATACCCAACGAGTGTAGCTAGTTTGGAACCCTCTCATTATGAGATGTTCCCGAAAATTATTCCTCCCTAAATATGCATCGTTTTTACAATCCTTACAAGGGAATCTTTCCCACGAAGAAACATTTTTAGAAGCATATTCAAAAGCAAACGACACAAATGATTCAACCAATGGCATGTATTGGGGTGATTTCCTACGATCATTACCAATTATTTCATCTTGATCCATTCTCCTAAAATTTTATTAATATGCAACACATGAGGATCCATTCAACAATAAGCATAAACCTGGTTAATCTTAAAACCTAATTGTAAATATGGATATATAAGAAGCATCAAATACACATTCAATTATTTCGTGAAATTGAAAAACAAGATAGTTTGGATTAAACTAACCTTCTCCAATCCAATTTGATGATTTCTCAAGCACCACAATGGGTAATGAATAATGGGTATTTTGATGAGCTTCTTCTTCAAATTTTTAGGGTTCAGTGACTTTTAATGGAAATGACCCCATTTTTTTCAGATACAGGGTCATTTTCGAGCTCGAAAACCTGGTCCTCCAATTTCAAAGGATAAGATTGAAATATTCCAAAATCATTAATAGGACATTGTGCATTTCGAAGTTCGGAAAACGTTTCTTTTCTTAGTAGTGAACACATAATGGGGTTTCTGAATTCTAAAATCCTATCGTTCCCCATTTCTAAGTTTGGAAAGTATCATATTTAAAGGAGGTTAGACATAACCACCTTTAATTAGGTCTAATTAAAGGCGGTTATGGCTTGAATCGCCTTTAATTAAAGGTGGTCCAAAAAAAGGCCTTAAAATATCAAAATACTACCTTTAAAATTTGTTAGGGGATATGATTGGTAGTTTACGAATTTGGAAATACAAATTAAGGGCGGTTTTAATTTTTCTACCTTCCCTTGCTGCCTTTAGTAGGGGGTCTCTCTGCTAGTGTATGTTGCATCTGTTAGTATTCAATGTGTACTAGTTAGTTTTACTTCCCATGACCTTTTGTTTTCATTTGTCATTAGTTGTACATTTTGAATAACGAGTTGCATTTGTTTACTTATATGTTACTTCTGTTAGTATCTCGTATGTACTTGTTAGTTGTGTTGTGTATGACTTTTTTTTAAGTTGTTGTTGGTTGTTAATTTGAACTAAGAACTGCATTTGTTTACTTATATATTGCAGTTGTTATTATCCAACGTGTACCTATTTGTTGTGCTGTGAATGACCTTTTTTTTCTTCTCATTTTTTATGACTATTTGCTTTGAATTCTGAGCTTCATCTGTTTACTTATATGTCGCACATGTTAGTATTCAATGTGTACTTATTAGTTGTAGTCTTTATGACCTTTTTGTTTTCATTTATTGTTGTACGTTTTGAATAATGAGTTGCATATGTTTACTTATATGTTGCATCTGTTAGTATATTGCGTGTACTTGTTAGTTTTGTTTTGTATAACTTTTTTTATAAAACAAATGTTGTTGGTTGTTCATTTGAATTAGGAACTGCGTCTGTTTACTTATATATTGCATCCGTTAGAATCCAGTATGTACTTGTTAGTTTTATTGTGTTTGACTTTTACTTTCATTGTTGATTATTATTCGTTTTGAATTAGAAATTGTACATGTTTTCTTATATGTTGCAACTGTTATTATCCAGTATGTATGACTTTTTTCAGGAGTTGTATCTAAACTTTTTTAGTTTTAACTTTTAAGGAATCTGACAACATTGAACATTAGACTACACAAGACGTTCTGACACATGGTGGATTCAGACGAAGATGACTCTGAACTTGAAGCGAAGATGATCCCCTTTTGAAGATTAATAATTGGTGATTCATTGTATTAGAGACTATTAGTTAATTTAGATAGGAATACTGTTGTGTTTGTAAGTTCCCTAATGGAAGATTTCTGTCACGAGCATTTTATCTTCCATTTTGTTTAGATGTTAAGAGTCCCTCATGTGTTTGAAATTGACAAAATTTTCATGTTTTTTACACAAAGTATGGAATGCTTTACATGTGTTGCTTTCACGTCGACAATACTTTCAGTGACCTCTTTTTTATTTTAAATAAGGGGAATCCGCTCATTTTTTAAAGAAAAACACATCCTTTAATGTAATCAGTATATATTGTAAGGTATTAAATGTAGTACATGTGAAAATTTGAAAAACTACAAAACTATGTGGCCTCTATTATGTATACTATAAGAGAATACTAGTTGTAGGCTAACACATGCATGTTTTAACAAAACCTAAACGATTTATAAGGTAACTTATGCACTAGCTCATGGTTTTTTTTATTCTTAAAAGGAATTGATAATTTAAAATCACATGCGTGTATTTATTTAAACAATACATGTTGTAAAATAATTAATGCAGAGTTAATATGACAATGTTAAATTATCAAATTTTAGTCTCATCTGTCTATGTAAACTATAACATATTCATGTTTTAAACTAACATATTCATGTTTTAACAAAACAGAAGTAGAGCAGGCAAGACAAGTACATCCAGCTGTAGCTGTGTGAGGGGGAAATCCTTTAATATGCGAAATCAAGCAGCTTGTATGTATGACATCTTTGTAAAGTCAAGAGATATGCATTGAATATTTAAATGGCAGTTTTGTGAAGATATTTGGAAACGAAAAACTTTCCATGTTGGAACATGCAAAAACAACATATTTACGCCAAGGATGTTTACGAAAAAAGAAGACAAAATATTATGGTATTTGTGAGTTATGGAAATCTGAATATTCTGCTATATATTAGGCGTATAGAAGCATAGTTAATTTATGGAAAATCCCTACATATATGGAGTGATATTATCGAATATATGGAATATATTGTGATAAGAAAAATCCCTTTATTTATACGATTTGGATATGGTTTAAGAAGCAGATTTGAAATAGGAATATTGTGGATATAATCAGGGAGTATTCTGATCTGCTCAGGGCTATAAAAGGGGACAACCACGGCTGCATTGTTCACGGATTTTAACAGAGAAAAATCTGCACACAATTTTTTTACTTTCAAGAGAATCACAAAGAGCCGGAATTCTATGTTCCAACATACTTGACCTGCTGTTCAAAGTTCATAATCATATGCCTTAATTCCTCTAGAGGAAGAGATCCAGCATCGATGAGTTTTGAGGTTAGAGGGAGTCTAATCAAGGTGGATCGGTAGCAAGGGGAGCTTAAAGAATTCACACGTTATAGTTAGTAAAGATAAGTATTTTGTATGATGTACTTTGTACTGTATCTTTCTAATTAGTGGATTCATTCTGAACTGGGCCAGGCCCAGCAGATGTAGGTGGATTTCACCGAACTGCGTAACGAAGTCTTGTGTCGTTAATGTTTTAATTTATTGCATACTTGGTCAGATAGGTCATGTTGGAACATACTAATAAGAATTAGAAAAAATCGGTAAAACCAAATTTCAATTGGTACCAGAGCTTAGTCACTTATTATTCCCTTGGTTGTGTCAAGGAAAGTGTGATCCGATTTTACCATGGCAACTAAAGAAGGAGCTTCGGTGTCTCGACCACCTCTGCTAGAAGGTAATAACTACAACTATTGGAAGGCACGCATGAGAGTTTTCATCAACTCACTGGATGAACTTGTGTGGTTCTATGTTCAGAATGAGTGAAATCACCCTACGGAAGATGCTGATACAAGCTCTAAGGCGTTAGAAGGTCAGTCAAGTCAAAGGGAGCAGAAACTTGAAGACAAAGCTAGTTGGACTCCTGAGGACCTCAAAGCATCTCTGGAAAATTCAAAGGCACTAAATGCAATCTTCACGGCGGTTGATGAAAACCAGTTCAAACTCATCTCTACATGTCATCAAGCCAAGAAAGCATGGGATATTCTACAAAATGTTCATGAAGGAACTAGTCGAGTTCGTGAGTCTAAACTATAGATGTTGGCTACAAAGTTCGAGGAACTCAAGATGGAGGAGGATAACACTGTTACTCTATTCAACGGAAAACTCAGGGACATCTCCAACATGGCATATCAACTTGGAAAGGTTTACAAAGAGACGAAGTTGGTGAAAAAGACCTTGAGATCACTTCCTAAGAGATTTTCTATGAAGGTTGCGACAATAGAAGAATCAAGAGACGTAGCCACCATGAGCCTAGATGAACTAATGAGATCATTACAGACATAAGAGATGATGTTCCAACAAGCTACAAAAAGAATCCTTAAGGATTTGGCATTCAAAACATCTTCATCAAAGGACAATCACGAGTCTGATAGTGATGATGAATTTGAAAAACTTGCACTTATCACGAAGAACTTCTCAAGGATGCTGAAGAAAGTAGTTAACAAGAAATCTCAGGAGAGGCTTGGTGGAAATAGACTTAGGCCACAGGATTCTTGAAATAATCGTGGAATGAGGTTTGAGCAAAGAAATCAGCAGTTCTTCAGAAATCAAAGTAGTGAACCAAAACAGCCTCGACGAATTCAATACAGAGAATGTGAAGGATATGGTTACATTCAGGCTGAATGTGCAAATACCCAAAAGAAGCAGGGAAAATCATATGTCACCTCATGGAGTGAAGATGAAGAAGATGAGAAAGAAAAAGAGGAACTTACAAGCAACTATGTGGCGTTTGGAGCAAAAATTGATGATGCATCGAAGGTTGGATGTTCCAACACTGGACAAAGTCAAAGTCGTATAATCCAACATAGATCAATATGAAGCACCCAGTGATGAAGACGATGGACTTTCTGTAAGTGATGAAGAAATCTACAACACTTATGAAAAGATGTACGCTATGTGGCTTCAAGTAGTTGACACAAACAAAGAGCTGAAGGAAGAAAAAATGAAGTTAATGGAAATAGAAAGAGAATTGCATGTGAAAGTTGCTGAACTTGGAAAGGAGAATGAAGAAATAAATGGGAAGATGATATTAGCAATCAAGAGAGCTGAGACTTCTGAAGCAGCAATTTCTAAGCTAAATTATCGAAAAGCAAAGCTTGACAATATTCTGGACATAGGAAGGAACTTTGGTGATCGACACGATATTGGATATTACAACCCACACAAGGCTGATGCACACGAGATACTTAAGAATCCAGTAATTCTCAAGACCAAGATTTGAGAGGTAAACGGAAGTTTGGTAAGCCTCACCAAAGGAGACCGCTCATCTGCAGCTACTGTTCATATCAAGGTCATTCAGAGGAATAATGCAGGAAACTGATCAGAGACCAAATGTTAGGACAACAACTCTTGGTATATTCCAACATAGGCGAAGTCCAGATTAAAAAATTGGTCAGAAATGTGTGGGTTGTCAAACAATCTGGAACATGTCTTGTTGTACATACTTTGCTTATATCATATTCCAGAGATTCGTGGTACTTTGATAGTGGATGTTCTAGCCACATGACTGGCACTCAAGAATTTCTCACAAATATCACACCATACGATGGCGGGTATGTTACTTTCGGTGATGGAAAGAAGAGTAAAGTGATTGGAAAAGGTGAATTAAATATTGAAGGTTTTCCAGTATTCACTAGTGTACTGTTTGTTGAAGATCTGAAGGTAAATCTGCTGAGCATAAGCAAGTTGTGTGATGACAATATAATGGTGGAATTTTAGAAAGATAAATGTGTTGTGAGACACGGAGAAACCAAGGTTCTTTCAGGCATAAGATCATCAGATAATTGTTATCTGTTGGATCAGGAAGTACGATGTATGATCTCGAAGCATGATGAAGGAGTTCTGTGGCATAGGAAGCTCAGTCACATCAATTACAAAACATTGGTGAAAATTGCAAATGTAAAAGTTGTACGAGGTATGCCTATCTTAACCAGCAAGGACGGAATTGTGTGTGGACCATATCGACAAGGTAAACACATTCGTACTCCACATTATTCAGTTCAATATATAACCACCTATAGAAATCTGGAATTATTGCATATAGATTTGATGGGTCCAGTCAATACACCTAGTATAGGTGGAAAGAAATATATCTTTGTATGTGTTAATGATTTCTCCATATTTACGTGGGTAGCCTTTTTAAAAGATAAATCTGATACGTTGGAAGTATTTAGAAGTCTGGTAATAAAGTTACAAACTGAAAAGGGAAGTTCAGTTGGAAAGATTGTTCGAATTCGTAGTGATCATAGTAGAGAGTTTGAGAATTCTCAATTCAGTGATTTTTGTGACGAGCTCGGAATTCAACATGAATTTTCTGCACCTATCACCCCTCGGCATAATGGTATTGTAGAACGGAAAAATAGATACTTACAGGAGATGGCTCGAGTTATGTTAGCTGAGAAAGAAACTCACAAGAAATGGTGGCCAGAAGCTATTAATACAACTTGTTATACAATTAATCGAGTATATTTGCGGCCATTCACCAGCAAAACTTTCTACGAGATTTAGAAGGGTAGGAAACCTGATGTCTCATACTTCCATGTGTTCGGAAGCAGGTGCTACATTCTCAGAGACAAAGAGCAGATGGCAAAATTCGATAATCGCAGTGACATGGGCATTTTTCTTGGGTATTCTATCAACATCCATGCTTATAGAGTTAATAATCATCGAAAGAGCACTCTCATGGAGTCCATAAATGTTATTGTGGATGATTCAGAAGAAGGACAAAAGTTAGATGTGGTAGAAGAGGAACTTGGTAACACTCATGTTCCAACACAGCCTTGTCAACCTTACAAGGCAGAATCATTAGTTGAAGCTGAACCCCATCAATATGCTGGAACATATGAGCAGATTGGTGCTGAACCTGTCGAAGCTGAGCATGTTGGAACATCATCCCCCACTACCAAACCCTATGTTCCAACACAAGATCGACCTGAATCAATCACAATGAGTAATCGATCGGTTGCTCGAGTGGATTACAGAAGGCTAGATGGATTGCATTGCTTTGTCTCTCTCATTGAACCTAAGAACTACAAAGAAACCATGTTGGATGAGCACTGGATTGCTACTATGCAAGAAGAACTAGGTCAGTTTGCACGTAATGACGTCTGGTATCTTACTCTTCACCCCAAAGGCATTAATGTCATTGACACGAAGTGGATCTTCAAGAATAAGTCTGATGCTGATGGTCAAGTTACTCGAAATAAGGCCAGACTAGTAGCTCAAGGATATACACAAGTAGAAGGAGTCGACTTTGATGAGACATTCACACCAGTTGCCAGGTTAGAGTCAATTCGAATACTACTTGCTATTGCCTGCTCTATGAACTTTATGTTGTATCAAATGGATGTCAATAATGTGTTTCTTAATGGCGTGATGAATGAAGAGGTCTATGTGGAACAACCTAAAGGCTTTGAGGATCCTCATTATCCAAATCATGTGTATCATCTCAAGAAGGCTCTATACGGTCTAAAGCAAGCACCCAGGGCGTGGTATGAACGACTTACTAACTTTCTTCTTCAGAAAGGTTATCGTTGAGGAGGAGTAGATCGCACCTTATTTGTGCTTGAAAAGGCATCAAAAATTCTGATTGCTTAAATATATGTTGATGATATAGTATTTAGCTCTACTTCACATTCTATGGTACAGGATTTTTCCTTCATCATGCAAGCCGAATTTGAAATGAGCATGGTGGGAGAGCTCACATACTTTCTGGGATTGCAAGTCAAGCAAGGAAGAAATGGTCTGTTCATAAATCAGAGTAAGTATGTTCTCAATTTAGTAAAAAGGTTCGGTCTGAGCAATGCTCGAGCAGTACGAACTCCTATGGGGGTTTCGGATAAACCGGTAAAGGATGAGAAAGGAGTTGCAGTTGATCAGAATTTTACAGAAGCATGATTGGAAGTTTATTGTATTTAACAGCTAGTAAACCATATATATGTTTCAGTGTAGGGATATGTGCAAGATTTAAGGCTGGTCCAAAGGAGTCGCATCTCACCGCAGTTAAACGAGTTATTCGATATGTAAGTGAGACTTCTGAGTATGGTGTCTAGTATTCTAAGAATCAAGATACTGAGTTGATTGGGTACAGTGATTCTGATTGGGCTGGTAATGCTGATGATCGAAAAAGCATCATAGGTGGATGTTTCTTTATTGGAACGAACTTAGTGTCTTGGTATAGTAAGAAACATAATTCGATCTCTTTGTCTACTGCAGAAGATGAGTATCTTACAGCAGGAAGCTGTTGTGCACAATTATTATGGATGAAACAAATGTTGAAAGACTATGGAATTCATCAAGGCCCCTTGAAGATTTTATAGGACAACACAAGTGCTATTGATATCTCAAAAAATCTAGTCCAACACTCAAGAACCAAACATATTGACACAAGGCATCACTTTATTAGAGATCTTATTGAGAGGAAGGAAGTGTAGGTAGTCTATGTTCCAACACATGAGCAATTTGCTGATATCTTTACCAAGCCGTTGGACACTGCTACTTTTGAAAGTCTCAGACAACACTTAGGTGTTTGTCAAATTTGAGGTAATCCTTGCCTTTAGTTCAATGTAAATATTTTATTTTGTTTATTTTCTGTCGAAAAAATTTTGAAAAAAACAAAAAAAAATAATGAAAAGAAGGAAAGGTGAGACAAAAATAGAAGTTGGAAGTTATGGTATTTTGGAAGTTGGTAGTCTTGAGTTGACAAGAGAGAATCATTGCAAATCTTGGAAAAGGAAATAGGTTTACACGAAAAATGAGAAAGTAATGTGAAGAGTTGGTGTTGGTTTCTAAGTTGTCCAAATCCTTCCAAATTTCCCTCTTTTCGGCTATTCTCACATACATCCTGATCTCTCTTCCGATTCTTCTGTCAAACTACTTCCCAATCTCTCTACTCATTAAATCCCTGTGGAAGAATGTCTTCAAGCCCTAAATCTCCCGCACTAGAAGAAGAAACTCCAGGAACCTCTCAACCTTCAGAAATCATGGAGGATGAACAGAGGACTGACAATATAGAGGCCGAAGTCCTTCCCGAAGAAAATAACGGTCGGTGTGAAGAGAATGTCAAAGCAAGGTAACAGATGGTAGTGAAGAAAAGGAAGAGACCAGTGGTTCAGGCGGCAATGGCGACATTCAGGAGGAACACACCAGCGCCAAAAGAAAAGGTCCATATGGGAAGGTAACCGATCATGATCCCCTTACTTTAAAAAAATTATGGGAATGGAGTTCAAAAACGTAGATGAAATATTTCAATGGTTAGAGGCCAATAGAGTGACAGTTGACCTAACCAAAATCAAGAGGAAGGTATAGGGAGTACAGAGGAAAGGACAAATTTCATGTTTATTGCCGTATGTCCTATCCAAGTTATGTGTTTTTTAGGGAGATTAATTATGAAGAAGCTGCAGGAAGGGAGGTTATAAAGTATACAAATAGACTACCTATTGGATTCTTTGATTTAAATGTTGCACAGAGAATGGAGGAACTAAGGAAACTAATAGTAATTTACCTCTCGGACAGTGAGGAAGAGGAACATGGTGCATATGTTCCAACATAGCAGGTTAAGGATGAAAGCAATAGAGAGATGGATATTGATACTGATATGGGAGAAGAAGACCAGGTTAATATATCTTGTGATGCATATGATGACAAAGAAGGAGATCACAGTGAAGAATCAGTAGCAGGATATTATCTGAATATGGAAACACAGACTGCTAAAACTGGAGGAGCAGAGGATAATCAGTATGTTCCAACACAGGAACATCCTGAGATTCACTATTCAAGTGATGAAGTGCTGGAGGAGTTTTTTCAGTTAGTGAAGGGCAAGAGGAAGTCTACTGATGCAGAGGTACCCCCACAAACAAAAAGAACCAAGAAGAGACAGGAGCACACCAAGCAGAAAGTACTTCCTCCCCTCCCAGTAAGTGATGCACTTTCATTTTCTTACTTTGATTTAAAAGGTGAAGAAATGGGAGAAGTTTTTGCCGAGAGAAAATTTATCCCTGAGAGACCAGTAGATCTAGAAGCACACAGGGAGAGTGGCTTTTCAGACTTTTTGGAGTTAATGGGAATGAAAAGAGCTACCACTGTTCAGCTTCAGTATAACAGGAAAGTTGTCATTGAGGTGTACTCCAACCTAATGGATGGAAACTTGGAAGGTGATTCCCCTTGGTTTGGAAGGGTTTATGTAATGGGAAAGATGATGGATTTGTCTGCTACAAGAATCAACAAGGTATTAGGGCTTCAAACACCAGATACTGAAGGAGTATTTCCTCAGGATTTGGAAGTCACGGATGATCAAATTTTGGAAACTATCTCAGGTGGATACAAGGAAAAGTGGCCTGCAACAAGGTATTCACAAGCTTCATGCTTGTCCTCAAGGTTTTTCGGGATGTATCATATTGCAGTTCACTGCTGGATGCCATCTTCAAATACTACTGCACTAACAAGAGAAATGGCCAAGTTGCTATACTGTGTTGGAACACAGAAGCCGGTAAATCTTGGACTGTTTATTCAGCAAAATCTGGTCAGGCAAGCCACTGCTCCCAAAGCCAAACATGCTATTGTCTATCCTAGTTTGATCTCAGCACTAGCTAAAAGCGCCAAGGTAAAAGGAAAGGCAAAATATGTGGTGATTGACACGGAATTCCTGAGGCCAAACAAGAAGACATTCGGGTTGAGGCATGTGCATGATCTACCATGGAGTCCTTCGGGATCTACTTCTTCATCGGCTGAAAAGAAGGCTAAACTAGTAGTTCTGAATGCTAGACTGGGGGCAATTGCCATTCAAATGGCAGTGCGAGAGGCAGAAAAGGAAAAACTGGAGGAAGAGAAAGCACAGTTAGAAGCCTGCACTTGAACTGGATTTCTTCTCTATGTTCCAACAGAGAGGTCAAAGTCAGGGAGAGCCTACTTGATGCTTGTATTTTTTTGATTTTTTTTTGCCTTTGGCATATGTGTGGTCCCACGGGGAGAATTTTTTATAATGGTTCTATAATTTGAAGTTTATTTTTTAATCTGGGATTCTTGGATTTCTAGTATTTGGTTTTAGGTATTCATGTTTTATTGGAATTCTAGTATTTAATTTTTGTTCAGATTCAATATTGTGCATATGTTCCAACATAGGTGGAGTTTGGAAGACATATGTGTGTGACGACAAGTTTTTCGTTGTGTGATTAATGGCAAAAAGTTATGGGTCCACAAAATACCAAAGGGGGAGATTGTAAAGTCAAAAGATATGCATTGAATATTTAATTGGCAGGTTTTGTGAACATGTTTGGAAACGAAAAACTTTCCATGTTGGAACATGCGAAAACAGCATATTTACGCTAATGATGTTTACGGAAAAAGAAGACAAAATATTATGGTATTTGTGAGTTATGGAAATCTGAATATTCTGCTATATATTAGGTGTATAGAAGCATAATTGATTTATGGAAAATCCCTACATATATGGAGTGATATTATCGAATATATGGGATATATTATGATAAAGAAAATCCCTTTATTTATGGGATTTGGATATGCTTCGAGGAGAAAATTTGGAATATGAATATTGTGGAGATAATCAGGGAGTATTCCGATCTGCTCAGGGCTATAAAAGGAGACAACCACAGCTGCATTATTCATGGATTTTAACAGAGAAAAATCTGCACATAGATTTTTATACTTTCAAGAGAATTGCAAAGAGCCAGAATTTTATGTTCCAACATATGTAACCTGCTGTTCAAAGTTCAGAATCACATGTCTTAATTCTTCGGGAAGAGGAGATCCAACGTCGACGAGTTTTGAGGACAGAGGGAGTCTGATCAAGGCGGATCGGTAGCAAGGGAAACTTGAAGAATTCACACGTTATAGTTAGTAAAGATAAGTATTTTGTATGATGTACTTTGTCCTGAATCTTTCTAATTAGTGGATTTATTCTGAACTGGGTCAGACCCCGCAGATGTAGGTGGATTACACCGAACTGTGTAACCAAGTCTTATGTTGATAATGCTTTAATTTATTGCACACTTGGTTAGATAAGTCATGTTGGAACATACTAATAAGAATAAAAAAAATTCGGTAAAACCAAATTTCAATCTTTATTGCCAAAAAATTGAATAAGCGACATTAAGAACGTAAAAAAGAATAAAGAATAAATGCATCCCAAGATTCCTAATCAAAACAAGAGATGATATACCCAAGCAGCCCAGCCGAGTGGTTTGAGAACTTGTTTCCTCAAGGACGTTAGGACAATGGCAGCAGTTTTTGTGGCCTGTCATATCCTCCATCTATTATCCAGTCTGAGTAGGTACCTATCTGAAGCAAAACAATAGTGGATCAACAAAAATAAAACCATGCATAGACAAACGAACAAATATTTCATGCATAATCTTTGTAGGCCTTTCTCTTCTCCCATTTAATTCACTTTAGCAATTCTGCCTCTAATTGTCTCCTTTGTGTAGTAGTACCACTCCTACAATGAGAGAAGTTAGAGAAAATCACACCCACGGGTGTATCCCAGCGGTTGGAACATGGGTGGAATTACCAGTGTTTCCAGGTTCAATCCTCGGCAACGGCAGTGTGGGAGTGCTTGCTTTGCAAGTGCTCCCTTGTGCACACCGAGGCAATGCCAAGCCCATGGGTCCTGGCGCTGGGCTACCGTGATTTACATCTCACACGATGGTCTGAGTGTGGGCTGGTATGGACCGCTGAGTGCGAGCGGTGATCGTCTTTTGCCAGAAGTTAGAGAAAATCAGCAATGAGCATAAAGTGACTATCAACCAATGGTTAATTGAGCAAACAAGTTTGGATGGCTAGGTCAATGATAGCACACATTAATCAACTCAGTGTAGTTGACTCAAAATAGTCATAGAGATAAGCCCGTCAAACGGATCGGGTCGCCCATTGAATAACCGCTATCCATATATTATTTTCACTTATTAGATAAGACTTATTGGATAATGGCTCATTGGGTTAATAGATATAATTGGGTTGTAGTTATTGGGTTTAGTTGGTTGGATAATGGTTTACCCGTTGGATAATTTTGGGTAGGTTGAGTTGGGTTGAGTAATGGGTGACCCGTGGATAATTTCATATCACAAAATAACTAAATTTTCACAAGTTTGATTACGAATGATTTAATTTTTCCCTAATATATAATCATTTATTATATTGTAATATAATATTATGTGTATTATATTATATTTAATAAAAATAAAAAATATATAATATGTTGGCTTTGTAAACTCGACGAAATTAACGAACAATATTAGTTGGGATTGAGCTCGAGCTCAAATACTGTACGAGATCGAATATTGTACGAACTTGAATACTGTACGAGATTGAGCTCGAATGCTATACGAACTCGAATACTGTACGAAATTGAGCTCGAATATTGTACGAACTCAAATACTGTACGAGATTGAGCTCGAATATTGTACGAACTCAAATACTGTACGGGATTGAACTCGAATATTGTACGTATTCGAATACTGTACGTGATTGAGCTCGAATATTGTACGAACTCAAATACTGTACGAGATTGAGTGCGAATTTTATACGAACTCGAATACTGTACGAGATTGAATTCGAATACTGTACGAGCTCGAATATTGTACGAACTCGAATATTCTACGAGATTGAACTCGAATAATTTGTGAATTATAATTTGTATAATTTGTGAATTATAGTGAATATTTATGTTAAATATTACACATGCATTTAATTGGGTAATTTTGGATATTTATTGGGTATTTGTTAGGTTACCATTGAGTTAACATAATATGGGACCCATTGAGATCAAAATTTTCCATTAACATAATTATTCTCATCCCAGATCCTAAAAAATAATGAGCATTTAATACCTGATCCCATTGAATAATGACAACTTGTAACCTAAATCGATAGAAAATGTTTAATGATAACTTATTGAGTTAATTATATAATGACTTATTGGATAATATATTTTAACTCATTGGGTCATATGAATATCTCATGGATTATTCAATGGATTGTCCATTTAATGACCCAACGCATTTATGATCCAACCCATTATGACCCATTAATAAATGGATTAATTGGATAATGACCAATTGAGTTTGGATAATAAATTTATCCAATTAACCCATTTGACGGGCCTCCACAGAGACAGTAATGTCATCCAAACCATAGAAAGTGAACCAAACTGGAGAATATTATGTGGCAAGCTTAGGCCCGTCAAACGGGTTGGATCACCTGTTGGATAACCGTTACCCATATACTAATTTCACTTATTGGATAAGACTTATTGAATAATGACTCATTGGGTTAATGGATATAATTGGGTTGTAGTTATTAGGTTTAGTTGGGTTGGATAATTGGTTATCCATTGGATAATTTTGGGTGGGTCGAGTTGGGTTGGATAACGGGTGACCCGTGGATAATTTCATATCATAAGATAACAAAATTTTCACAAATTTGATTACGAATAATTTAATTTTTCCCTAACACATATAATCAACTTAGAAACGATCAAATTCTCGATTCATTATATTTGTCGATTTCGGTTCATGTTTTAATCAATTTTAATTTGAACCAATTAAAATTTGATAAATGATCTTGACGAAAGAAGTAGAAGTAGTATTTAAGAAACTTTAACTAAATTTGAAAAATCCCGAAATATGAAGATTTTTAAAAATATTTTCTTTTATTGAACATAAGAAAATAATAAATGAAATTCCCACATTTGGCCACTCCAATAAATATTTCTTTTTTTTGTAGTTATGTACACGATTCAGCCTACATCAAAGAATGATTACGGTTAATTGTAATTTTTCACTCCAAGTAAAATGTTACGTGGCTTATCCATTTAAAGTTTAAATAGTTGAAAACACCAATTATCCATTGAGTATATAATGAATTATCCATTGAGTATATACTGAATTATCCATTGGGTATATACTAATTATCCATTGGGTCTATACTAATTATCCCTTGGGTCTATACTAATTATCCATTGGGTCTATACTAATTATCCATTGGGTCTATACTAATTATCCATTGGATCTATACTAATTATCCATTGGGTCTATACTAATTATCCATCGGGTCAATACTAATTATCCATTGGGTCGAACTAAATGACCAATTGGGCATATGTCATTTATTTGGGTGAAACGTGAATTACCCATCAAGTCCGCGTTCTTTCTCAGTTCTCAGTTCTCACTTTCCAGACTGTGTTTTGTTTCATCAGTCCGCATTTTGTTCATCAATCAGTCTGCGCATTTTGTACGAACTCGAATATTGTACAAACTCAAATATTGTACGAGATTGAGCTCGAATACTGTACAAACTCGAATAGTGTATGAGATTGAGCTCGAATAGTGTACGAGATTAAGCTCGAATACTGTACGAGATTGAGCTCGAATGTTGTACAAACTCGAATACTGTACGAGATTGAACTCAAATACTGTACGAACTCGAATACTGTACGAGATTGAGCTTGAATACTGTATGAACTTGAATATTGTACGAGATTGAGCTCGAATACTGTACGAACTCGAATACTCTATGAACTCGAATACTGTACAAGATTAAGCTCGAATACTGTATGAACTCGAATACTGTACGAGATTGAGCTCGAATACTGTACGAGATTGAACTCGAATACTGTACGAACTCGAATACTGTACGAGATTGAGTACGAATTTTGTACGAACTCGAATACTGTACGAGATTAAGTTCGAATACTGTACGAGATTGGGTTCGAATACTGTACGAGATCGAATAATGTACGAACTTGAATATTGTACGAGATTGAGCTTGAATAATTTATGAATTATAATTTGTATAATTTGTAAATTATAGTGAATATTTATGTTAAATATTACACATGCATTTAATTGGGTAATTTTGGATATTTATTGGGTATTTGTTACGTTCTTATTGAATTAACATAATATGGGACCCATGGAGATCAAAATTTTTCATTAACACAATTATTTTCATCCCGCTCAATCCCAAAAACTAATGAGCATTTAATACCTGATCCCATTGGATAATGACAATCTGTAACCCAAATCGATAGAAAATATTTAATGATAACTTATTGGGTTAATTATATAATATTTTATTGGATAATGACTTATTGGATAATGACTTATTGGATAATGACTTATTGGATAATGACTTATTGGATAATGACTTATTGGAAAATATATTTTAACTCATTGCGTCATGTGATTATCTCATGGGTTATCCAATGGGTTATCCATTTAATGACCCAACCCATTTATGATCCAACCCATTATGATCCATTTAATAAACGGGTTAATTGGATAATGGCCCATTGGATAATGATCTATTGGGTTTGGATAACGGGTTTATCCAATTAACCCATATGACGGACCTAGGCAATCGCAAGCTCAGGTAAGTACATACTAAACCGCACCTACCCACGCATGGTTGCCAATATTCATATATTTGGTAGTGATTAAAAATACAAGAAGACAGACAGATGAACACCTTCTGACATCTTGTTAGCAGCTGCAAAAGTATGTTAAGTAAAATTAACAAAACATGGAAACAAATTAGCACATTGTAATGCTCAGGTCTCACACTGACATGTTACCATACATTTATTTAATCACAAAATATAGCCATCTGTAATCATCAGCATCGCCGAGAGTACATTAAGGAAAAAAGCAAACCACAACTGTAGCAAAAACTGATAAGAGGAGAATTTGTAGCAACTAGTATTCAGCGCTCAAAAGGCTAACAATGTATCATGTCCCAGCACCAAATTTAGCCGCTATTAAATATATGATATATCTGGAATATATAAAATCACTAAACACAATGAAATCAACTCTGTAAAATCAACATAATCGTTAGCTACATAAACTATATCGTACATTTGAAATAACAAATTCAAATTTACATATGAAACTGATGCTTAAAACTGAGAAATTAAGTACTCCCAATTGAATATCTATCTTGAATTACAGTAAATAAGGTCAAAACGAGCTTAAATCGGTCGATTCGAGTACTTATAGAGATGAGCTTATAGAGATGAGCTGCTCAGGGTGGAAGAGCAAGTCCGGCAACCCGAGTCGCTGAGGCACGACACCTACCGGGAAGGGGAATTGCAGGTCTGAGGGCTGGGTATAGTAGGTATTAGTGGGGAAAGAGTTTTGGGGAAAGAAGCGATAGTCTTTTAACCCGGTGCAAATTTTTTTAACTTTTCTTAATTTGTAAATTGGTTCCTGATCTATCTTTTAGTTTATTAACAGGCCGCCACACTCAACCAAAATACCTGCCTAGGACTTCTTACAACTAGTTCGTATCAGTTACAATGGCATTTTAAATCTGTTGTAATTGAATTTCACTATTTACAACATATAGAGCTACGTTGTAATTACAGTTACAACGTCTTTTCCACCCTTTTGTAAAGTTATGCTTGTAAATGGAAGGTATTTCTAGTAGTAAAAAACTTTGTAGATCTTATAGAAACCAAGACTGACTGATGGAGCAAACGGGTAAGATCATACAGCAAAGTTGGACAAGAACATTTCACTGAGAGGGTAATAGAACCAAAACTTCCTTTATCAACCGAAGAGCTATTATGGACAATTTGTAGCAACTGGGTAGTGGTTAATTAGTATCCACTCCTCTAGTTAAGCTAATTTATACTACAAATTACATGACAAACAAGATCATAAATGGAATGATTGTATCATTCCAGCAGCGGTTGTCAATTGATCATTCTAGATACAGATCCTCTGGTCAACTAGCACATGCACTCAACTATGACGGCACCATCATCGTACTTGCCGTCATCTGTCGCTTGATCATTCTGGATACTGAAACCTCTGATCATCTAGTATATGCACCCGACTACGACGGTAACATCATCGTACTTGCCACCCTTGTGTTCAAGCCCATACTTAGCAGCCTCGGTACTAAACGGAGTGACACAATCCTTAACGAGAGAGATCCTCCTCGCCTCCTGCCCTAGATTAGCAGCCGTGACCTCGGGAGGCATGCCATTTTCTAACGAGGCTTTCACAATCTCCTCAATCTCATCATCAAACACATTATCAAACAGCCCATCTGTGGCCGCAACGAGCACATCCCCGGGCTCCACCTCCACCACAATCTCATCCGCATCGCTCGGCGTAAACCCGGTCAAAACTCCCAACTGGAACGGGCAGTTGAACTTCACCTGCTGCACGGGAGACTTGTACAAGATCTTCTCCCCCCGGATAACCATGAACCCGGAATCCCCGAGATTGACCGCGTGCAGTGCGTTGTCCTTGAGCGTGATAATGCACACGGTGGAACCGCCCCCGGAGGTGCTGCTTTCGAACACGGCTTTGAGCACGCTCATCGGATCGACGGAGTTTCTCAGGTAACCGTCGACGAACTCATATGCGTTTTCCATAAGCTCCCGGGCGTACACCCCGGAGTCGATCCCTCTCTGGAGGTAACCGCCAACGCCGTCTGCGATTCCGATCGTCTGCTCCACCTCGCAGATGATGTGAGCGTCTTGGCCCAGGGGCATATCCTCGTCCTCCTTTGGGAGGTAGTACGATCCTGCCATCAGCATCAGGTCTGATGAGTTCCGGAATTTCTTCACTGCTCGCTTGCGGAGGAGGGTTCTTTCTGGGATTCCGACGTCTTCGACAACTGGGAGAGAAACGGAGCAGTTAGCCATGGAGAATTTCGATGGTTGTGAGTTTCGATATGGGGTGTTATATATAGAGGAGGAAGGTGTTGGTTAATTTCCTTTTCCACATTGGAATCGGATTTCGAATTGGGGCAGACTGAAAAAGATTCCTAAATCCGAGTGTGCTGTTGCGAAAGGATAATGTTTTCCCGCGCCTATCTGGATTTTAGTCAACTCCCTTTTTTTTCAAGATATTGTGCATCTTACCTTATATATATACTCCCTTCATTCCACTATAAATTGATCATTTATTTTTTTACGCTATTCAATGAGCATATTTAACCGTAAATATCTCTAGTTACATATAATAATGTCACGTAAAAAATTAATATTTAGAAAATATATGTTAAGACAAATCCAACAATATCTTACATAATATATTTATTATTTATATAATAATTTATATTTAGAGTAAAAGTTTACAAAGTTTGACTCCCAAAAAGTAAGTAAGCAATTTAGAGTGGGACGGATGGAGTAGTTGTTACTCCATCTGTCCCAACTTAAATTACCTACTTACTTTATGGCTCTATTCACTATCAAAATTTGACTGCATATTTGAATAGATATATGAGACGTAATACTATCTTATGTGATATGGTTCAATTCGTCGTAACAAGTAGTTTCTAGAAAATAATTTTTTCTTTGCCGTTATTATAAATAGCTAAATATAATAACGGTCGAACATATTTCTTGAACGGTGTGCAAAGGCTGTAATTTAAACTAGGACGGAGGAGGAAGTATTATACTTCGTCAATTTATCTCTTAACTCTACTTCTATTTTTCCATCATTTACAATTAAAGTTATCAATTAGTGTGAAATAATTTTATCATGAGTATATTTACGAATCATCAATGTAATATGAATTCTAGTGTTTTAGGACTTTAAGAAATATTTCACCTACTATTGTTAAAATTTTAATCTTTTTTTGATATTTAACAATATTTTGTTCAACTATTTCACCCTACTTTATTTCATTTTGAAAACAAAAACAATATTTATTTTTATCCACTCACCAAATTACTTTTTCGTTATACAATCATTTTCACTACCACAGACACCCCCCTCTAGCACTGATTTTTTCATTAAAAAAAATCGGTGCTTGAAACGGTTTCACCGGTTGGGAAAAAATTGGTGCTAAATCAAATAAGTACCGTGATAGCACCGGTTTTTTTTGTTAGCACCGGTTTTTCAACCGGTGCTGATTTAGCACCGGGTTTTTTGTTAGCACCAATTTTTTAACCGGTGCTAAATTATATATGACGACTAAAAAAATTCCCTTCCTCTGAAAGCGGAAGCGCTTTCAGAGGAAGGGAAAAAGACCCAAAATTAACAATTTATTAGGACATTAATTTAATAATAAAATCAACTTCACAAAATTGATAATATAGAAATAAAACTGAAAAATATTATGATACAAAAAATAATCAATGGGACTAAACATAATTATCCCATAAATAACTATCCACGGGACTAAACATAACTTTAGCTTGCAACTAATCTTCAATCTATGATCCTTAAAAATGATCAGATGTACTATTCCATATGCATTTGCAAGACAAACTTCAATTTAGTTTGCAAAAATGGTTGGGGGGAGAGGTAAATGTAACTAAATCAGTAAATCTTACCTTGGAAGGCTCATTGTATGTTCAGAAGCTAATGACTGGAACATACTTAAGACAAATTGGAAATCCTCTGTATATTCAAACAGATAAAGGAATCAAACATACACACAAAGGGGCTACGTAGTTTAGATCTAAATAAACATGGAGAGAAAAAAATGAGTAATCAAAACTCCACTCAGCACACAAGTCTATCTCATTATGTTTTACCTTACAATTTGAAAATAATGTCACAAGCAACCTATATAAATAAGAAAAGGTTTAGTGAATGCCTACTGACTAGCCTATGATTGTGGAACATAGTACCATGAGGCAACTTCAATTTATGGTGGTTAAGCTTGTTTACAAATATTAAACATTGTTGAATTCAATACAAAGCATAAATGAAATAGACTAAAGCTCCAACTAGCTAAGAACGTTTAATTCTTCATACAGTGTACAATTGCTTTGTCAGTTCATCTAAGCTTGTTGTTCAACAGTATATGAACTTTCCCTATTTTACTTTATTTTCTGGATAAACACTTCTGGTCCCATTGAATGAGCAATAGGTTTCAGGAAGAAAGCACAAACACCCAAAAAAGAAAACAAAGAAAAAAACTCTAATGCAGCATAGGATACTGGCACTACCACAGAGACACCCTCCAGCACTGGTTTTTTTTATTGTAGCACCGATTTTTTCGTTAAAAAAATCGGTGCCTAAGTAACCGATGAAACGGTTTCACCAGCTGGAAAAAAACCGGTGTTAAATTCCTAATTTAGCACCGATTTTTTTTAGCACCGATTTTTCAACCGGTTCTAATTTAGCACTGGAATTTTTTGTTAGCACCGGTTTTTCAACTGGTGCTAATTTAGCACTGGTTTTTTTGTTAGCACCAATTTTTTAACCGGTGCTAAATTATTTACGACGACGAAAAAAATCCCTTCCTTTGAAAGCGGCAACATGCTGCCGCTTTCAGAGGAAGGGAAAAAGACCCAAAACTAACAATTTATTTCCACATTAATTTAATAATAAAATCAACTTCACAAAATCGATAATATAGAAATAAAATCAAAAAAAGTTATGATACAAAATTAATAATCAATGGGACTAAACATAACTATCTACGAGACTAAACATAACTTTAGCTGAACTAGCAACTGAATCATGTGGCGTACACACATCAAATCAGAAGGCTAAACCACACAACTAATCTTCAATCTATGATCCTTAAAAATGCTCAGATGCACTGTTCCATATGCATCTACAAGACCATACAACTATAAACTTCAATTTAGTTTGCAAAAATGGTAGGGGGGAAAGGTAAGTGTAACTAAATCAGTAAATCTTACCTTGGAAGGCTCATTGTATGTTCAGAAGCTAATGCCTGGAACATACTTAAGACAAATTGGAAATCCTCTGTATATTCAAACAGACAAAGGAATCAAACATACACACAAAGGGGCTACGTAGTTTAGATTTAAATAAACATGGAAAAAAAAATGAGTAATCAAAACTCCACTCAGCACATAAGTCTATCTCATTATGTTTTACCTTACGATTTGAAAATAATGTCACAAGCAGCCTACATAAATAAGAAAAGGTTTAGTGAATGCCAACAGACTAGCTCCGCAAAGTCAATTCACCCTATGTTTAGCAATACCCAAATGTTTAGCAAGAAAACTCAATGCATTCAACAATAAAAAAACAATGATGGTGTGATACCTCTGCCTTTGATTTCTCATATGTAGTTTCAAGCTGTTTAAGGGCTTCTTCATTTGCCTGAGAAATACTTTTATATTGACATAATAAATAGGAAAAATTAGCATATGCTTGATTCATGCTATAACGACAGAGTCATTTGATACCTGAAGCATGTGATCTTTATTCATTTGTGCCTCCTCCACCAACTTTGCAATTTCTTCGTTCCGTTGAGCAACTACATAGTTCACAATGAAACAGAGAATTAACAGTACCATGAACTATTTAGCAGAAACATGAAATGAATCACAAATATAAGCATAGGTTTAAATTCAAAGCTTCTCTTATGCGTAAAAAGTGACACATGTATCATGTATGGTTCACTAGCACTATTGTCATGAGTTAGAAAGATTAAGCTTCTATATAGATGCTCCGAACAATTTCCAGAGTTGTTCAAGAAAGTCTTTGGTTATATCTACTATCCATTCTACTACCAAATACAGTACTATGCATGAACAATCACAGGGGGAAAAGGGGAAAGGTTCATTCAGTATCATTGACTTTACTAATGCCCTTATTGCTTTACTCAAGACTAAGAAGGGTTCACAATTTGAAGTGACATCTAATTTACCAATTAAATGGAACGTTAACCTTCCACCAGGTCTAATGTATGCATCCCATGCTCTTCGAACCTGCATACAAATGGTAAAAGTCAGTGATCAACTGGAAAAATCTTAGCCATCTTGCTCTACCGAAGCTTTCTTGCCTAGTTTTTAGAGATGATATTCACTAGAACATTGAAATTTATTCAAGCTTTCTCAGCACATTTTGCAACCAAAAAGAGCTGGCACACTGCTCCTTTAAATGGTCATATACAGATCCTAAGGCACATTAAGGTTTCCTCCCAGGAACAAGAAGTGGCAGTAATATCTTAATTACAAAACTAAGAAATTTCAGTACTCCAAGAAATTCACCACATTAATATTCTCAATCAAAACACAAAAAGCCGCCAACGACATTCTATTATTCGAAAAACCAAGCAAAGCTGCCAAAAGCAGAAAAAACTGCAAAGAATCCAGTGATCATTACCTTTCCTCGGGCAACTTCCTTGGCTATCTGTCTAGCCCTCCACTCATCAGCTTCTTTGTCATATTTCTCAAACTCCTCGAGCTTATGAATATACAAAAAAAAAATTTAATCGAAATCACAACCAACTCTAGAAACAACAAGCATTGCAATCAGAAAGCAACATATAAAAGACCTTCGCCTTCTGCTCAGCAACTACTTCCTCCTCCTCTTCCTCCACAGTTTATTCCTCTTGTGCTGCTGTAACTTATCTCCCAATCTCACCACCGCACATTTCTCCTCCCACGGAGACTTCTCATCTGCCGCAACTCGAAACAGTTCGAGTTGAACCCTCAGTTTTGACATCAAAGCATTCGCAGCTTCTAGAGCAAGAGATTCATGAGAGTCCAAATCTATCATATTTTCTACCAGTAGTTCCTTAAACCTATTAACATAACTGTCATCATTTACACTCATTTCACCATTTTTCACCATGTTTAACATCTCCAGCTCCTTCTCCCTGCAGAACAATCAAAATTAACCCTGGAATTTGAGAAATCTAATTTGATTAAAACATTTTACTGTTTTGAGCAGTTTCTTACAGTGCTTTAGTGAGGCTGAAGGTTTTGTGCAAGTTTTTCAGGGTCTCGCAGATGTTGTTTGTGTTCCAAAAGGCGCTCGACGGCTGGGTAAATGGGGAAAACAGAAGGCACTCCTAGCTCTGCCATAGCTCAATCAGAAACCCACACCATCGGCTACCAGAAAGAACCTAGCTCCGCCACCGCTGCCCTAAATCTGCCACCCCTACCTCTGCCCTAGCTCTGCCACCTCCTAGCTCCGCCAGAAACTCTATCCCCCGCCGCACTGCACTGCTTTGCCGCCGCTGCTCCATAACTGCTCCAATCGAACGAACCATCGTCGCACCACCGCTGACTCATCTCCTATCGAACCACCGTGCCCACACCAATTAAACCATCGTCGATCATCGATTAGTCCAGCAGCGGCGAGGAAAATGCGAAGGATGAATTTTGGGAAGAAAGAATGAAGAAATAAGGGCAGGGTTTCCTTTTTTCACAGGGGTATAATAGTTATTTCACTTATTTCCAGCCATCTATTTATTTGTATTTATATGTACTAATTCAAATGAAGTTTGATTGTGGATTAGTTAAAGTCAACTTAGTTATTAGTGTTTAAATATTGAAAATCGAGTAAAGTTTGACTGTTGATTAGTTAAAGTTATCTTAGTCTCTAGAGTTTCTATACAAAGAATGAGAGAGAGTCAAGTAAAGTTTGACTGTTGATTAGTTAAAGTCGACTTAGTCAATAGTATTTATACATAGAAAGTCAAGTAAAGTTTGATCGGGAATTGAATGTTAGCCTAGCGGTTGAAGTCTAGTGCTATTACCATGAGGTCATGGGTTCAATTCCCACCAGGGCAAGGGGAGGGAAGGGATTTTATTGGGGGCTCATTTGAGTTATTACCCAATTAAAAAAAAAGTAAAGTTTGATCGTTGATTAGACAAAGTCAAACATTATTATTAGTATTTAATATATACTAATTCAAATAAAGTTTTACCGTTAATTAGTTAAAGTTCAATTTGTTATTAGTGTTTATTTATTGAAGTCATGTAAAGCTTGACTGTTAATTAGACAAAGTCAACCTAATTGTTAGTGTGTATATATTGAAAGTTGAGTAAAGTTTGACAATTGTTTAGTTAAAGTTAGCTAAGTCACTAGTGTTTCTATATAGTGATGGTCAAGTAAAGTTTGACCGTTGATTAGTTAAAGTCAACTAAGTCACTAGTATTTATATAGAAAGTCAAGTAAGGTTTGACCGTTGATTAGACAAAGTCAAACATTTTTATTAGTATTTATTATATACTAATTCAAATAAAGCTTGAGTGCTATTAGTTAAAGTCAACTTTATTATTAGTGTTTATTTATTGAAAGTCAAGTAAAGTTTGACTGTTGATAAGACAAAGTCAACCTACTTATTAGTGTTTGTATATTGAAAGTCGAGTGAAAATTGACTGTTGATTAGTTAAAGTCAGATAAGTCACTAGTGTTTCTATATAGAGAGAGTCAAGTAAAGTTTGACCGTTATTTAGTTAAAGTTAGCTTAGTCACTAGTGTTTCTATATAGTGATGGTCAAGTAAAGTTTGACCGTTGATTAGTTAAAGTCAACTTAGTCACTAGTATTTATATATAGAAAGCCAAGTAAGATTTGACCGTTGATTAGACAAAGTCAAACATTTTTATTAGTATTTATTAAATACTAATTCAAATAAATTTGACCGTTAATTAGTTAAAGTCAACTTTGTTATTAGTGTTTATTTATTGAAAGTCAAGTAAAGCTTGACATTTGATTAGACAAAGTCAACCTAGTTATTAGTGTTTAAATATTGAAAGTCGAGTAAAGTTTGACCGTTGATTAGTTAAAGTTAGCTTAGTCACTTGTATTTATATATAGAGTCAAATAAGGAGGTTCGAGTCCTCGAGGTAAGAGGTTTGAGGGTTCGAGTCCTCGAGGTATCGAGGCAAGAGGTTCAAGGGCTCGAGGCTTGAGGTTTGAGGGCTTGAGCGTGAAGTGGTCAAAAATCCCTACATTCGGGGCTCGAGGCTCGTGGTAGGAGGTAGGAGGTTCGAGGGCTCGAGGGTCAACAGCTCAAGGGCTCGAGCGTGAAGTTTTCAAAAATAAAAAAACTAAAATTAGGATTTTTTAATTGAAAATATTTGCTCATTAGTAAAATTACCATTATACCTCTGACTATACAGGAAAACCATTTAGTCTTACCTGAAAACCACCTTTGGGGACCAAACAAATTGTTTTGAATTTATTGGGTACCATCGAAGGGTTGATTTGCAAATGGGGACCAAAACATAGTATAAGATACTTTGTAAGGGACTAAAAAAATAATTTAGTCTTGTATATATGTATACTAAATCAATTAAGGGTTCAACGTTAATTAGTTAATGTAAACAAATTTTATTCTTATTTGTATATATTACGTCAGTATAGTTTAATCGTTGATTAATTTAACTTAAATTAGTTATTAGTTAAAGTTAACAAAAGAGGTGAACGATTTTGAAAGTTAAAAAAAAAAACTTATAGCGGCTGCGCAGCTGCCCCCTCTCTTGAAATTTCTGGGAATATTATTTGAAATTTTTGGCGAATTTTTTGAATTCATTGGCGGAAAAATTGAACTTTAAAAAATTTTGACGAACATTTAGAATTTTTTGGCTGAAAGATTGAATTTTAAAATATTTTGGCGATTTCGTTGGTGGGAAATTTTTTTGGAAATTTCTTCAGTGGGAAAATTTTAAAATTATGATTTTTTTAGCAACAGTTTAAACTGGTGCTGTTTTCTTCCAATATCGGTGCTATTTTTTAATTTTTAGCACCGGTTTTTAAAACTAGTGCTATTTTTAAAGAAAATCGGTGCTATTTTATTTTTTTGGCGGGAAGCTAGAATTTTAAATGTTTTTAGCACCGGTTTTTAAAAACCGGTGCTAATATTTCCAAAACCGGTGTTAATTTATAAAATAGTGATATTTCTTTGGCGGGAAAAATGAAATTTTCAAATTTTTGGCACCGGCTTTTAAAAACCGGTGCTAATGTTTCCAAAACTGGTGCTACTGTAAAATTTAGCACCGGTTTTTAAAAAACCGGTGTTAAAATTAAAAAAACCGGTGCTATTAGATTTTTAGCACCGGTTTTGAAAACCGGTGCTAAAAAACCGGTGCTAAAAAACCGATGCTAAAAAACCGATGCTAGAGGGGGCCTCTGTGGTAGCGTGGGCAGGAACTAAAGGGGTCACATTCCGCTTCAACCATTTATGAGTAGCACATTATTAAGCAAGAACCAGATATTATCATTAAAACTAAGATTAAAATAATGAAGGGAAGTGTTCTAAGGAATGGATGGTAAACCCGGACAACCTGTCTTTTGTAATTAGGTTGAGCAACACTTGACTTTTTACTTTCTTTCTCCAAATCATCCTGTAAAGATGCAATTTGGGTGTGAAGAACGGCTATTTTAGACTTGTAAAAGCAAACAGGGTTCATGCAATCATGAAGAAAATTAACATAAAACAATAAACTATTATAACAGGAAACTTCACCCTTTAACGGAGCAACTCTCTCTAAAACTGGAAATTTCTAACAAAGAAGAATCAATGTCTTCCTCTTTGCCTGCGGTTGCAACTGCTACTTTGTTGCTTTTAATGTCAAGTTTTCTTTGAAGCTCGTGAACAGCTTCTCTTAAAGAGACAACATCGGTCTTGAGTGACTTCTTAACAATATCAGCCTACAGAAGAGACGTAATACCCAAATGTTTAGCAAGAAAACTCAATGCTTTAACAATCGATAAAATCCTTTTTTTCTTGTGGATGACCTCGTCTTACCACTAGCTACTATTTAGTAGTTAGCCGTAATTTGGGCTTATAAATATTATCTTTGAGAGGCACGAAGACGGCCTCCCAAATTTGGATTAGGAGTGACAACCAATTATGATTGCCGATTGATGAAATTTCTTGGGCTTAGGATGAATTTGAATGGGATTGACTAGTTATCAATGTGGCTCACTAATGACGATTAAGAAAAGAAAAAAATAAGAAAAGAAAATGAAGATCTCACCTTGAGGGAACTCATGACGAGAAAATAGGCTCAACAAGCAAGTTTTTGTAGGATTTTTCGTTCGGGTCATCCTACAGAGTCTTGTTATTGGTTGAGAGAGGAGCACTACGAAGAGAATAGAACCCTTTGTTTTCAAAACCAAGGGTATCATGAAGAGTGCTATGAAGAGGTTGGAGTTTTTGGTTTCCAAGGTCAAGGAGCTCAAGAATGAATTCTATGATTCTTACAATCCAGAGAGGAGTGGTAATCCAGATTCATGGTAAGGCATTGCACCGGAAAACCAACACTATGAGCAACATGATTGGCATTGATCACCTTATGACATGTTCCCAAAACCATGCTCAAGGAGGAGGTTCAAGCTCAAATGAGGAACTCATACAAGCGATATCGAATATGGTCCAAGATTTGAAGGCTCGCACCTCCTCAAGATTCAAAAACTTGGAGGCCCAAATTAGTCAACATGTTTCTTCCGTTAGCCTTTTGGAAGCTAGAGATTCCAAAAAGCTTCCATCACAATCGGAGGTGAGCCCAGAGCCAAGTGGAAATCCTTCTACCTTGATGGCCGAAGTGGTGAAGGAAATTGAAGATGAAGTCCAATGGGATTAAGGAGTTGGTTATCGAAGACAAAGATGTTGAGGAAGAGGTGATTATCCTTTTTTTTTCTTGGAAAAAAATCCTCAACCATGTTCTCAAACACTTACCCAAAACCACAAGAATACCACCACAATCCACCACCTAAAACCACCACCAAAACCACCATCTAGGAGTACTACTAGTTGTCTTTTGTGAGTGTTGATCGAGATTTTCATAGTGGAATCATAGTGGATGGGTTGAAGTTGCATATTTGGCGGAGTTCGAGAACATGGAGGAAAGAATATTCATTGAGAAGTGAGCATTGTCACCACCGGGAAAGACCTTCAAGGTCCTAGCTGTGGGTATTTTTTATTTCTCCCTTATTTATTTATCTTGTCATTTGGTTCACATTGAGGACAATCTGTGTTTCAAGTGTGGGGAGGTTAAGAGAAATATATCTCATTGTATTGTATTGTAGTGTGCATATGCTCTACTTTCATTTGTTTTGTTTAAAAAAAAAGAATTCCTGTTAATTTGAAAACCCAAGAGGGCAATTTAGGCAAACATGGGAGGCCCTGATAGGTTGAAAACCCGAAAGGGTGGCCTATGCAAAAATGAGAGGCCAAATGGTGTGGAAAAAGGTGAGGGTGAGCCTTGAAAAAAAATGTGTGAAACTAGGATGAAAACCCAAGAGGGCTCCTAGGAAAAATGAGAGAAATTTAGAGAAATTTAAAAAAATTATGCTTCTTTTCATTTGTCTATTTTGTGGCTTCTTTGGTAGAGTAAGCTAGTTTTACACTTGTATTGTATACACCTTTGATTGGTATGATGGTTGTTTAGATTATCTTAGACTTTGGGATGTGAGAGTGTGGGAGATTCTTATGTCCTAGGGGTTAGGGTAGTCTAGGAATATGATGTTTTAGGAAAACTTTTGCATGCTAGCTTATGCTTAAATCTTTGCTTGTTCTTGTTTACTCGAGGACGAGTAAAGGTTTAAATGCGGGGAGGTTTGATGAGATGCCAAATGCATGTATTTTCCAAAGCATTTAACATGTCTTTTGTCATCTTTTTGTTGGAAGATTGCAAGATTTAGGTAAGTTTACATCATAAGGGATTTAGATGACCGTTTTTGGTTTTCATATCTAAATCTTTTATTTTGTAACCTATGTTTAGTCTAATGGATTTTTTGTCCTTATAAGCATCTAGATTTTGTTTTGCAAACTTAAATTGTAGATTTCTCGTGTGCACTTCGGAGTGTCTTAGTGAAGGCCACGAGCAAAATTGTGGTAGAAGATAGAAGATTCGAAGAAGGAAGACAAAGAAGCAGATGAATTGTAACCCAGAAGTTTGGGCCAATTTCTTAAAATTATCTGAGAAGAATCAGCCTACAAGGATGGCATCATTAGATTTGTCATTTTGAGCACTATAAAATCGACTACAAGAACTCCAAAATTGGAGCAACTGTTCACCCGTAGCGATGGAAATAAGAAGAGGGCAACAGTATCATTGCGGGCCGCAGCCCACATTGCGGCCCGTAATGACGGGTTTGGACTGTTATTATCTTCATTTTTTAGACTCAAAACTCTCCCTCTCTCCCATTACTCTTACCCGAATTTCCCACTTCAAAAACCCTAGTTTTTCTTCATCTTTTCTTAGTTTTTGCATCTCTTTGGTGAATTCCAGTAGATTTATTGTGGGTTTTCATAATCTAGACTAAATACACTCTTGGGAGAAATTGGTAAACATTTCTAGTATGAATTTGGAAATTGTAGTTTATCCTATTTTTTGCTTTGATTATCAAGTATTTTTTTGCTTTTATGTGTGATTAATGCATTATTTAGACTAGGATGATCAACTAGTTGATGATTGTGGGTTGATTATGTGCTAGGTTTTTTGTCAAACCCAGAAGACTTTGACTTTTATCAATGTGAATACTGTTGGTCATGCTAGATTATGATTAGGAGTGACAACTAATTATGATTGTCGATTGATGAAATTGCTTAGGCTTAGGATGAATTTGAATGTTTTTGACTAATTATCAATGTGGCTCACTAATAACAATTAGCATGAAGGCCGATCCTCGTAGTCATTATTAGTAGATATATTATTTTAATCTATGTATCTCTCGCTTGTAGGATATTGTGGTAGTTGTATTAGGTCTCCATGTGTATTTCCATCCTCGGGGAAGTCTATGACACCGATCGTCTAGAGTGGCCGAAGGGTAAGGGTTATTGTGTGGCGCCGATCGCTCACTCTTACTATAACCGAGTAGAGATGAGAAATATCAACACTCAAAAGATGTTGATAAGTTCTCCACAATATGTGATTAATGTATAAAAATAGGATAATTACTTTATAATCAAAGGATGAATAGAAATATAAACCAATTGTGATCATGACTCGTTATAATCTTAGTTACATTATTCGTGCTAGTTGTGATCGTATTTACTTTGCTTGCTCTAATTTTTTGTTAATTTAGTTGTTAATGTAGTCATAGTGTTTCCAAAATCAAACCCCCCCTAACTTGGTTACCACACACATAGAGTGACTTCTTCGTGTGTTTTTTAACTACATTTAACAATTGATAAAACCCTTTTTTCTTGTGGACGACCTGGTCTATACGGTCTAAAGCAAGCACCCAGGGCGTGGTATGAACGACTTACTAACTTTCTTCTTCAGAAAGGTTATCGTTGAGGAGGAGTAGATCGCACCTTATTTGTGCTTGAAAAGGCATCAAAAATTCTTATTGCTTAAATATATGTTGATGATATAGTATTTAGCTCTACTTCACATTCTATGGTACAGGATTTTTCCTTCATCATGCAAGCCGAATTTGAAATGAGCATGGTGGGAGAGCTCACATACTTTCTGGGATTGCAAGTCAAGCAAGGAAGAAATGGTCTGTTCATAAATCAGAGTAAGTATGTTCTCAATTTAGTCAAAAGGTTCGGTCTGAGCAATGCTCGAGCAGTACGAACTCCTATGGGGGTTTCTGATAAACCGGTAAAGGATGAGAAAGGAGTTGCAGTTGATCAGAATTTTACAGAAGCATGATTGGAAGTTTATTGTATTTAACAGCTAGTAAACCAGATATATGTTTCAGTGTAGGGATATGTGCAAGATTTCAGGCTGATCCAAAGGAGTCGCATCTCACCGCAGTTAAACGAGTTATTCGATATGTAAGTGAGACTTCTGAGTATGGTGTCTAGTATTCTAAGAATCAAGATACTGAGTTGATTGGGTACAGTGATTCTGATTGGGCTGGTAATGCTGATGATCGAAAAAGCACCATAGGTGGATGTTTCTTTATTGGAACGAACTTAGTGTCTTGGTATAGTAAGAAACAGAATTCGATCTCTTTGTCTACTGCAGAAGATGAGTATCTTACAGCAGGAAGCTGTTGTGCACAATTATTATGGATGAAACAAATGTTGAAAGACTATGGAATTCATCAAGGCCCCTTGAAGATTTTATAGGACAACACAAGTGCTATTGATATCTCAAAAAATCTAGTCCAACACTCGAGAACCAAACATATTGACACAAGGCATCACTTTATTAGAGATCTTATTGAGAGGAAGGAAGTGTAGGTAGTCTATGTTCCAACACATGAGCAATTTGCTGATATCTTTACCAAGCCGTTGGACACTGTTACTTTTGAAAGTCTCAGACAACACTTAGGTGTTTGTCAAATTTGAGGTAATCCTTGCCTTTAGTTCAATGTAAATATTTTATTTTGTTTATTTTCTGTCGAAAACATTTTGAAAAAAAAAATAATGAAAAGAAGGAAAGGTGAGACAAAAATAGAAGTTGGAAGTTATGGTATTTTGGAAGTTGGTAGTCTTGAGTTGACAAGAGAGAATCATTGCAAATCTTGGAAAAGGAAATAGGTTTACACGAAAAACGAGAAAGTAATGTGAAGAGTTGGTGTTGGTTTCTAAGTTGTCCAAATCCTTCCAAATTTCCCTCTTTTCGGCTATTCTCACATACATCCTGATCTCTCTTCCGATTCTTCTGTCAAACTACTTCCCAATCTCTCTACTCATCAAATCCCTGTGGAAGAATGTCTTCAAGCCCTAAATCTCCCGCACTAGAAGAAGAAACTCCAGGAACCTCTCAACCTTCAGAAATCATGGAGGATGAACAGAGGACTGACAATATAGAGGCCGAAGTCCTTCCCGAAGAAAATAACGGTCAGTGTGAAGAGAATGTCAAAGAAAGGTAACAGATGGTAGTGAAGAAAAGGAAGAGACCAGTGGTTCAGGCGGCAATGGCGACATTCAGGAGGAACACACCAGCGCCAAAAGAAAAGTTCCATATGGGATGGTAACCGATCATGATCCCCTTACTTTAAAAAATTTATGGGAATGGAGTTCAAAAACGTAGATGAAATATTTCAATGGTTAGAGGCCAATAGAGTGACAGTTGACCTAACCAAAATCAAGAGGAAGGTATAGGGAGTACAGAGGAAAGGACAAATTTCATGTTTATTGTCGTATGTCCTATCCAAGTTATGTGTTTTTGAGGGAGATTAATTATGAAGAAGCTGCAGGAAGGGAGGTTATAAAGTATACAAATAGACTACTTATTGGATTCTTTGATTTAAATGTTGCACAGAGAATGGAGGAACTAAGGAAACCAATAGTAATTTACCTCTTGGACAGTGAGGAAGAGGAACATGGTGCATATGTTCCAACATAGTAGGTTAAGGATGAAAGCAATAGAGAGATGGATATTGATACTGATATGGGAGAAGAAGACCAGGTTAATATATCTTGTGATGCATATGATGACAAAGAAGGAGATCACAGTGAAGAATCAGTAGCAGGATATTATCTGAATATGGAAACACATACTGCTAGAACTGGAGGAGCAGAGGATAATCAGTATGTTCCAACACAGGAACATCCTGAGATGCACTATTCAAGTGATGAAGTGCTGGAGGATTTTTTTCAGTTAGTGAAGGGCAAGAGGAAGTCTACTAATGCAGAGGTACCCCCACAAACAAAAAGAACCAAGAAGAGACAGGAGCACACCAAGCAGAAAGTACTTCCTCCACTCCCAGTAAGTGATGCACTTTCATTTTCTTACTTTGATTTAAAAGGTGAAGAAATGGGAGAAGTTTTTGCTGAGAGAAAATTTATCCCTGAGAAACCAGTAGATCTAGAAGCACACAGGGAGAGTGGCTTTTCAGACTTTTTGGAGTTAATGGGAATGAAAAGAGCTACCACTGTTCAGCTTCAGTATAACAGGAAAGTTGTCATTGAGGTGTACTCCAACCTAATGGATGGAAAATTGGAAGGTGATTCCCCTTGGTTTGGAAGGGTTTATGTAATGGGAAAGATGATGGATTTGTCTGCTACAAGAATCAACAAGGTATTGGGGCTTCAAACACCAGATACTGAAGGAGTATTTCCTTAGGATTTGGAAGTCACGGATGATCAAATTTTGGAAACTATCTCAGGTGGATACAAGGAAAAGTGGCCTGCAACAAGGTATTCACAAGCTTCATGCTTGTCCTCAAGGTTTTTCGGGATGTATCATATTGCAGTTCACTGCTGGATGCCATCTTCAAATACTACAGCACTAACAAGAGAAATGGCCAAGTTGCTATACTGTGTTGGAACACAGAAGCCGGTAAATCTTGGACTGTTTATTCAGCAAAATCTGGTCAGGCAAGCCACTGCTCCCAAAGCCAAACATGTTATTGTCTATCCTGGTTTGATCTCAGCACTAGCTAAAAGCGCCAAGGTAAAAGGAAAGGCAAAATATGTGGTGATTGACACGGAATCCCTGAGGCCAAACAAGAAGACATTCGGGTTGAGGCATGTGCATGATCTACCATGGAGTCCTTCGGGATCTACTTCTTCATCGGCTGAAAAGAAGGCTAAACTAGTAGTTCTGAATGCTAGACTGGGGGCAATTGCCATTCAAATGGCAGTGCGAGAGGCAGAAAAGGAAAAACTGGAGGAAGAGAAAGCACAGTTGGAAGCCTGCACTTGAACTGGATTTCTTCTCTATGTTCCAACAGAGAGGTCAAAGTCAGGGAGAGCCTACTTGATGCTTATATTTTTTTTGATTTTTTTTTTCCTTTGGCATATGTGTGGTCCCACGGGGAGAATTTTTTATAATGGTTCTATAATTTGAAGTTTATTTTTTAATCTGGGATTCTTGGATTTCTAGTATTTGGTTTTCGATATTCATGTTTTATTGGAATTCTAGTATTTAATTTTTGTTCAAATTCAATATTGTGCATATGTTCCAACATAGGTGGAGTTTGGAAGACATATGTGTGTGACGATAAGTTTTTCGTTGTGTGATTAATGGCAAAAAGTTATGGGTCCACAAAATACCAAAGGGGGAGATTGTAAAGTCAAGAGATATGCATTGAATATTTAATTGGCAGGTTTTGTGAACATATTTGGAAACAAAAAACTTTCCATGTTGGAACATGCGAAAACAGCATATTTACGCCAATGATGTTTACGGAAAAAGAAGACAAAATATTATGGTATTTGTGAGTTATGGAAATCTGAATATTCTGCTATATATTAGGTGTATAGAAGCATAATTGATTTATGGAAAATCCCTACATATATGGAGTGATATTATCGAATATATGAGATTTATTATGATAAGGAAAATCCCTTTATTTATGGGATTTGGATATGTTTCGAGGAGAAAATTTGGAATATGAATATTGTGGAGATAATCAGGGAGTATTCCGATCTGCTCAGGGCTATAAAAGGGGACAACCACAGCTGCATTGTTCATGGATTTTAACAGAGAAAAATATGCACATAGATTTTTATACTTTCAAGAGAATTGCAAAGAGCCAGAATTCTATGTTCCAACATATGTAACCTGCTGTTCAAAGTTCAGAATCACATGTCTTAATTCTTCGGGAAGAGGAGATCCAACGTCGACGAGTTTTGAGGACAGAGGGAGTCTGATCAAGGCGGATCGGTAGCAAGGGAAGCTTGAAGAATTCACACGTTATAGTTAGTAAAGATAAGTATTTTGTATGATGTACTTTGTCCTGAATCTTTCTAATTAGTGGATTTATTCTGAACTGGGTCAGACCCCGCAGATGTAGGTGGATTACACCGAACTGTGTAACCAAGTCTTATGTTGATAATGCTTTAATTTATTGCACATTTGGTTAGATAGGTCATGTTGGAACATACTAATAAGAATAAGAAAAATTCGGTAAAACCAAATTTCAATCTTTATTGCCAAAAAATTGTATAAGCGACATGAAGAACGTAAAAAAGAAAAAAGAATAAATGCATCCCAAGATTCCTAATCAAAACAAGAGATGATATACCCAAGCAGCCCAGCCGAGTGGTTTGAGAACTTGTTTCCTCAAGGACGTTGAGACAATGGCAGCAGTTTTTGTGGCCTGTCATATCCTCCATCTATTATCCAGTCAGAGTAGGTACCTATCTGAAGCAAAACAGTTTTTGTGGCCTGTCATATCCTCCATCTATTATCCAGTCTGAGTAGGTACCTATCTGAAGCAAAACAATAGTGGATCAAAAAAAATAAAACCATGCATAGACAAACGAACAAATATTTCATGCATAATCTTTCTAGGCCTTTCTCTTCTCCCATTTACTTCACTTTAGCAATTCTCATTGCTTTAAACATTTTACTCGAGCCTCTAATTGTCTCCTTTGTGTAGTAGTACCACTCCTACAATGAGAGAAGTTAGAGAAAATCACACCCACGGGTGTACCCCAGCGGTTGGAACCTGGGTGGGATTGCCAGTGTTCCCAGGTTCTATCCTCGGCAACGACAGTGTGGGGAGTGCTTGCTTTGCAAGTGCTCCCTTGTGTGCACCGAGGCAATGCCAAGCTCATGGGTCCTGGCGCTGGGCTACCGTAATTTACATCTCATACGATGGTCTGAGTGTGGGCTGGTATGGGCCGCTGAGGGCGAGCGGTGATCGTCTTTTGCCAGAAGTTAGAGAAAATCAGCAATGAGCATAAAGTGACTATCAACCAATGGTTAATTGAGCAAACAAGTTTGGATGGCTAGGTCAATGATAGCACACATTAATCAACTCAGTGTAGTTGACTCAAAATAGTCATAGAGATAAGCCCGTCAAACGGATCGGGTCACCCATTGAATAACCGTTATCCATATACTATTTTTATTTATTGGATAAGACTTATTGGATAATGGCTCATTGGGTTAATAGATATAATTGGGTTGTAGTTATTGGGTTTAGTTGGTTGGATAATGATTTACCCGTTGGATAATTTTGGGTAGGTTGAGTTGGATTGAGTAATGGGTGACCCGTGGATAATTTCATATCACAAAATAACTAAATTTTCACAAGTTTGATTACGAATGATTTAATTTTTCCCTAATATATAATCATTTATTATATTGTAATATAATATTATGTGTATTATATTATATTTAATAAAAATAAAAAATATATAATATGTTGGCTTTGTAAACTCGACGAAATTAATGAACAATATTAGTTGGGATTGATCTCGAGCTCAAATACTGTACGAGATCGAATATTGTACGAACTTGAATACTGTACGAGATTGAGCTCGAATGCTATACGAACTCGAATACTGTACGAAATTGAGCTCGAATATTGTACGAACTCAAATACTGTACGAGATTGAGCTCGAATATTGTACGAACTCAAATACTGTACGGGATTGAATTCGAATATTGTACGTATTCGAATACTGTACGAGATTGAGCTCGAATATTGTAGGAGATTGAACTCGAATATTGTACGAACTCAAATGCTGTACGAGATTGAGTGCAAATTTTATACGAACTCGAATACTGTACGAGATTGAATTCGAATACTGTACGAGATTGAATTCGAATACTGTACGAGCTCGAATATTCTACGAGATTGAACTCGAATAATTTGTGAATTATAATTTGTATAATTTGTGAATTATAGTGAATATTTATGTTAAATATTACACATGCATTTAATTGGGTAATTTTGGATATTTATTGGGTATTTGTTAGGTTACCATTGAGTTAACATAATATGGGACCCATTGAGATCAAAATTTTCCATTAACATAATTATTCTCATCCCAGATCCTAAAAAATAATACATTAAGCATTTAATACCCGATCCCATTGAATAATGACAACTTGTAACCTAAATCGATAGAAAATGTTTAATGATAACTTATTGAGTTAATTATATAATGACTTATTGGATAATATATTTTAACCCATTGGGTCATATGAATATCTCATGGATTATTCAATGGATTGTCCATTTAATGACCCAACGCATTTATGATCCAACCCATTATGACCCATTAATAAATGGATTAATTGGATAATGACCAATTGAGTTTGGAAAATAAATTTATCCAATTAACCCATTTGACGGGCCTCCACAGAGATAGTAATGTCATCCAAACCACAGAAAGTGAACCAAACTGGAGAATATTATGTGGCAAGCTTAGGCCCGTCAAACGGGTTAGATCACCCGTTGGATAATCGTTACCCATATACTAATTTCACTTATTGGATAAGACTTATTGGATAATGACTCATTGGGTTAATGGATATAATTGGGTTGTAGTTGTTGGGTTGGATAATTGGTTATCCATTGGATAATTTTGGGTGGGTCGAGTTGGGTTGGATAACGGGTGACCCGTGGATAATTTCATATCATAAGATAACAAAATTTTCACAAATTTGATTACGAATAATTTAATTTTTCCCTAACACATATAATCAACTTAGAAACGATCAAATTCTCAATTCATTATATTTGTCGATTTCGGTTCATGTTTTAATCAATTTTAATTTGAACCAATTAAAATTTGATAAATGATCTTAACGAAAGAAGTAGAAGTAGTATTTAAGAAACTTTTACTAAATTTGAAAAATCCCGAAATATGAAGATTTTTAAAAATATTTTCTTTTATTGAACATAAGAAAATAATAAATGAAATTCTAACATTTGGCCACTCCAATAAATATTTCTTTTTTTTGTAGTTATGTACACGATTCAGCCTACATCAAAGAATGATTACGGTTAATTGTAATTTTTCACTCCAAGTAAAATGTTACGTGGCTTATCCATTTAAAGTTTAAATGGTTGAAAACACCAATTATCCATTGAGTACATAATGAATTATCCATTGAGTATATACTGAATTATCCATTGGGTCTATACTAATTATCCATTGGATCTATACTAATTATCCATTGGGTCTATACAAATTATCCATTGGGTCTATACTAATTATCCATTGGGTCTATACTAATTATCCATCGGGTCTATACTAATTATCCATTGGGTCGAACTAAATGACCAATTGGGTATATGTCATTTATTTGGGTGAAACGTGAATTACCCATTAAGTCCGCGTTCTTTCTCAGTTCTCACTTTCCAGACTGCGTTTTGTTTCATCAATCCGCATTTTGTTCATCAATCAGTCTGCGTTTTGTTCATCAATCGATCTGCATTTTGTTCATATTCGAGTTCATAATATTATATTATGTACATTAAATTATATTATATTTAATAAAAAATATATATAATATGTTGCCTTTGTAAACTCGATGAAACTAACGAACAATATTACTTGGGATCGAGCTCGAGCTCAAATACTGTACGAACTCGAATATTGTACAAACTCAAATACTGTACGAGATTGAGCTCGAATACTGTACAAACTCGAATAGTGTATGAGATTGAGCTCGAATAGTGTACGAGATTGAGCTCGAATACTGTACGAGATTGAGCTCGAATACTGTACGAGAATGAGCTCGAATGATGTACAAACTCGAATACTGTACGAGATTGAACTCAAATACTGTACGAACTCGAATACTGTACGAGATTGAGCTTGAATACTGTATGAACTTGAATACTGTACGAGATTGAGCTCGAATACTTACGAACTCGAATACTCTATGAACTCGAATACTGTACGAGATTAAGCTCGAATACTGTATGAACTCGAATACTGTACGAGATTAAGCTCGAATACTGTATGAACTCGAATACTGTACGAGATTGAGCTCGAATACTGTACGAGATTGAGCTCGAATACTGTACGAGATTGAACTCGAATACTGTATGAACTCGAATACTGTACGAGATTGAACTCGAATATTGTACGAACTCGAATACTGTACGAGATTGAGTACGAATTTTGTACGAACTCGAATACTGTACGAGATTGAGTACGAATTTTGTACGAACTCGAATACTGTACGAGATAAAGTTCGAATACTGTACGAGATTGGGTTCGAATACTGTACGAGATCGAATACTGTACGAACTCGAATATTGTACGAGATTGAGCTTGAATAATTTGTGAATTATAATTTGTATAATTTGTAAATTATAGTGAATATTTATGTTAAATATTACACATGCATTTAATTGGGTAATTTTGGATATTTATTGGGTATTTGTTACGTTCTTATTGAATTAACATAATATGGGACCCATGGAGATCAAAATTTTTCATTAACACAATTATTTTCATCCCGCTCAATCCCAAAAACTAATGAGCATTTAATACCTGATCCCATTGGATTATGACAATTTGTAACCCAAATCGATAGAAAATATTTAATGATAACTTATTGGGTTAATTATATAATATTTTATTGGATAATGACTTATTGGATAATGACTTATTGGATAATATATTTTAACTCATTGCGTCATATGATTATCTCATGGGTTATCCAATGGGTTATCCATTTAATGACCCAACCCATTTATGACCCAACCCATTATGATCCATTTAATAAACGGGTTAATTGGATAATGGCCTATTGAATAATGATCTATTGGATTTGGATAACGGGTTTATCCAATTAACCCATATGACGGGCCTAGGCAATCGCAAGCTCAGGTAAGTACATACTAAACCGCACCTACCCACGCATGGTTGCCAATATTCATATATTTGGTAGTGATTAAAAATACAAGAAGACAGACAGATGAACACCTTCTGACATCTTGTTAGCAGCTGCAAAAGTATGTTAAGTAAAATTAACAAAACATGGAAACAAATTAGCACATTGTAATGCTCAGGTCTCACACTGACATGTTACTATACATTTATTTAATCACAAAATATAGCCATCTGTAATCATCAGCATCGCCGAGAGTACATTAAGGAAAAAAGCAAACCACAACTGGTAGCAAAAACTGATAAGAGGAGAATTTGTAGCAACTAGCATTCAGCGCTCAAAAGGCTAACAATGTATCATGTCCCAACACCAAATTTAGCCGCTATTAAATATATGATGTATCTGGAATATATAAAATCACTAAACACAATGAAATCAACTCAGTAAAATCAACATAATCGTTAGCTACATAAACTATATCGTACATTAGAAATAACAAATTCAAATTTACATATGAAACTGATGCTTAAAACTGAGAAATTGAGTACTCCTAATTGAATATCTATCTTGAATTACAGTAAATAAGGTCAAACCAGTGTAAATCGCTCGATTCGAGTACTTACAGAGATGAGCTGCTCAGGGTGGAAGAGCAAGTCCGGCAACCCGAGTCGCCGTCTGACCAGTGGGAACACAGGCACGACACCTACCGGGAAGGGGAATTGCGGGTCTGAGGGCTGGGTATAGTAGGTATTAGTGGGGAGAGAATCAGTGGCGGAACCAGGAAAAAATGTGAGGGTAGGCTGAAATTGCACCGTGGCGGATTGGCGGTGGCGGGTGGCGGACGACCGGCGGCGCCGCGGCGGTGTGACAGAGGAGCCGAGAGCGAGAGGGAGTCAGGGGACGGACGGGAGAGGCTGAAGATAAAGAAGAGAGCCAGGGGCGGGAGAGGCTTCTTCCTCAGTTCCTCCGGCGAACGGGCTGCGCGCCTACGCCGTCGTAGGCGGAAACCCTCGATCCGTCGGCCGGGAACAGTAACTTCCGCCTGGCCGACGGATCTCGGGGCAGGCGCGCGCCTGCCCCCGCCTTCAAGTAGTTCCGCCAATGGAGAGAATTGGCGAGGGTGGAAGCGAGAGACCTGTAATCGAAGAGGGCAGCTAGAGAGGGTTACAGAGTTTTGGGGAAAGTTTTGGGAAAGAAGCGATAGTCTTTTAGCCCTGTGCGAATTTTTTTAACTTTTCTTAATTTGTAAATTGGTCCCTAATCTATCTTTTAGCTTATGAACAGGCCGCACTCAACCAAAATACTGCCTAGGACTTCTTACAACTAGTTCGTATCAGTTACAATGGCATTTTAAATCTGTTGTAATTGAATTTCACTATTTACAACATATAGAGCTACGTTGTAATTACAGTTACAACGTCTTTTCCACCCTTTTGTAAAGTTATGCTTGTAAATGGAAGGTATTTCTAGTAGTAAAAAACTTTGTAGATCTTATAGAAACCAAGACTGACTGATGGAGCAAACGGGTAAGATCATACAGCAAAGTTGGACAAGAACATTTCACTGAGAGGGTAATAGAACCAAAACTTCCTTTATCAACCGAAGAGCTATTATGGACAATTTGTAGCAACTGGGTAGTGGTTAATTAGTATCCACTCCTCTAGTTAAGCTAATTTATACTACAAATTACATGACAAACAAGATCATAAATGGAATGATTGTATCATTCCAGCAGCGGTTGTCAATTGATCATTCTAGATACAGATCCTCTGGTCAACTAGCACATGCACTCAACTATGACGGCACCATCATCGTACTTGCCGTCATCTGTCGCTTGATCATTCTGGATACTGAAACCTCTGATCATCTAGTATATGCACCCGACTACGACGGTAACATCATCGTACTTGCCACCCTTGTGTTCAAGCCCATACTTAGCAGCCTCGGTACTAAACGGAGTGACACAATCCTTAACGAGAGAGATCCTCCTCGCCTCCTGCCCTAGATTAGCAGCCGTGACCTCGGGAGGCATGCCATTTTCTAACGAGGCTTTCACAATCTCCTCAATCTCATCATCAAACACATTATCAAACAGCCCATCTGTGGCCGCAACGAGCACATCCCCGGGCTCCACCTCCACCACAATCTCATCCGCATCGCTCGGCGTAAACCCGGTCAAAACTCCCAACTGGAACGGGCAGTTGAACTTCACCTGCTGCACGGGAGACTTGTACAAGATCTTCTCCCCCCGGATAACCATGAACCCGGAATCCCCGAGATTGACCGCGTGCAGTGCGTTGTCCTTGAGCGTGATAATGCACACGGTGGAACCGCCCCCGGAGGTGCTGCTTTCGAACACGGCTTTGAGCACGCTCATCGGATCGACGGAGTTTCTCAGGTAACCGTCGACGAACTCATATGCGTTTTCCATAAGCTCCCGGGCGTACACCCCGGAGTCGATCCCTCTCTGGAGGTAACCGCCAACGCCGTCTGCGATTCCGATCGTCTGCTCCACCTCGCAGATGATGTGAGCGTCTTGGCCCAGGGGCATATCCTCGTCCTCCTTTGGGAGGTAGTACGATCCTGCCATCAGCATCAGGTCTGATGAGTTCCGGAATTTCTTCACTGCTCGCTTGCGGAGGAGGGTTCTTTCTGGGATTCCGACGTCTTCGACAACTGGGAGAGAAACGGAGCAGTTAGCCATGGAGAATTTCGATGGTTGTGAGTTTCGATATGGGGTGTTATATATAGAGGAGGAAGGTGTTGGTTAATTTCCTTTTCCACATTGGAATCGGATTTCGAATTGGGGCAGACTGAAAAAGATTCCTAAATCCGAGTGTGCTGTTGCGAAAGGATAATGTTTTCCCGCGCCTATCTGGATTTTAGTCAACTCCCTTTTTTTTCAAGATATTGTGCATCTTACCTTATATATATACTCCCTTCATTCCACTATAAATTGATCATTTATTTTTTTACGCTATTCAATGAGCATATTTAACCGTAAATATCTCTAGTTACATATAATAATGTCACGTAAAAAATTAATATTTAGAAAATATATGTTAAGACAAATCCAACAATATCTTACATAATATATTTATTATTTATATAATAATTTATATTTAGAGTAAAAGTTTACAAAGTTTGACTCCCAAAAAGTAAGTAAGCAATTTAGAGTGGGACGGATGGAGTAGTTGTTACTCCATCTGTCCCAACTTAAATTACCTACTTACTTTATGGCTCTATTCACTATCAAAATTTGACTGCATATTTGAATAGATATATGAGACGTAATACTATCTTATGTGATATGGTTCAATTCGTCGTAACAAGTAGTTTCTAGAAAATAATTTTTTCTTTGCCGTTATTATAAATAGCTAAATATAATAACGGTCGAACATATTTCTTGAACGGTGTGCAAAGGCTGTAATTTAAACTAGGACGGAGGAGGAAGTATTATACTTCGTCAATTTATCTCTTAACTCTACTTCTATTTTTCCATCATTTACAATTAAAGTTATCAATTAGTGTGAAATAATTTTATCATGAGTATATTTACGAATCATCAATGTAATATGAATTCTAGTGTTTTAGGACTTTAAGAAATATTTCACCTACTATTGTTAAAATTTTAATCTTTTTTTGATATTTAACAATATTTTGTTCAACTATTTCACCCTACTTTATTTCATTTTGAAAACAAAAACAATATTTATTTTTATCCACTCACCAAATTACTTTTTCGTTATACAATCATTTTCACTACCACAGACACCCCCCTCTAGCACTGATTTTTTCATTAAAAAAAATCGGTGCTTGAAACGGTTTCACCGGTTGGGAAAAAATTGGTGCTAAATCAAATAAGTACCGTGATAGCACCGGTTTTTTTTGTTAGCACCGGTTTTTCAACCGGTGCTGATTTAGCACCGGGTTTTTTGTTAGCACCAATTTTTTAACCGGTGCTAAATTATATATGACGACTAAAAAAATTCCCTTCCTCTGAAAGCAGAAGCGCTTTCAGAGGAAGGGAAAAAGACCCAAAATTAACAATTTATTAGGACATTAATTTAATAATAAAATCAACTTCACAAAATTGATAATATAGAAATAAAACTGAAAAATATTATGATACAAAAAATAATCAATGGGACTAAACATAATTATCCCATAAATAACTATCCACGGGACTAAACATAACTTTAGCTTGCAACTAATCTTCAATCTATGATCCTTAAAAATGATCAGATGTACTATTCCATATGCATTTGCAAGACAAACTTCAATTTAGTTTGCAAAAATGGTTGGGGGGAGAGGTAAATGTAACTAAATCAGTAAATCTTACCTTGGAAGGCTCATTGTATGTTCAGAAGCTAATGACTGGAACATACTTAAGACAAATTGGAAATCCTCTGTATATTCAAACAGATAAAGGAATCAAACATACACACAAAGGGGCTACGTAGTTTAGATCTAAATAAACATGGAGAGAAAAAAATGAGTAATCAAAACTCCACTCAGCACACAAGTCTATCTCATTATGTTTTACCTTACAATTTGAAAATAATGTCACAAGCAACCTATATAAATAAGAAAAGGTTTAGTGAATGCCTACTGACTAGCCTATGATTGTGGAACATAGTACCATGAGGCAACTTCAATTTATGGTGGTTAAGCTTGTTTACAAATATTAAACATTGTTGAATTCAATACAAAGCATAAATGAAATAGACTAAAGCTCCAACTAGCTAAGAACGTTTAATTCTTCATACAGTGTACAATTGCTTTGTCAGTTCATCTAAGCTTGTTGTTCAACAGTATATGAACTTTCCCTATTTTACTTTATTTTCTGGATAAACACTTCTGGTCCCATTGAATGAGCAATAGGTTTCAGGAAGAAAGCACAAACACCCAAAAAAGAAAACAAAGAAAAAAACTCTAATGCAGCATAGGATACTGGCACTACCACAGAGACACCCTCCAGCACTGGTTTTTTTTATTGTAGCACCGATTTTTTCGTTAAAAAAATCGGTGCCTAAGTAACCGATGAAACGGTTTCACCAGCTGGAAAAAAACCGGTGTTAAATTCCTAATTTAGCACCGATTTTTTTTAGCACCGATTTTTCAACCGGTTCTAATTTAGCACTGGAATTTTTTGTTAGCACCGGTTTTTCAACTGGTGCTAATTTAGCACTGGTTTTTTTGTTAGCACCAATTTTTTAACCGGTGCTAAATTATTTACGACGACGAAAAAAATCCCTTCCTTTGAAAGCGGCAACATGCTGCCGCTTTCAGAGGAAGGGAAAAAGACCCAAAACTAACAATTTATTTCCACATTAATTTAATAATAAAATCAACTTCACAAAATCGATAATATAGAAATAAAATCAAAAAAAGTTATGATACAAAATTAATAATCAATGGGACTAAACATAACTATCTACGAGACTAAACATAACTTTAGCTGAACTAGCAACTGAATCATGTGGCGTACACACATCAAATCAGAAGGCTAAACCACACAACTAATCTTCAATCTATGATCCTTAAAAATGCTCAGATGCACTGTTCCATATGCATCTACAAGACCATACAACTATAAACTTCAATTTAGTTTGCAAAAATGGTAGGGGGGAAAGGTAAGTGTAACTAAATCAGTAAATCTTACCTTGGAAGGCTCATTGTATGTTCAGAAGCTAATGCCTGGAACATACTTAAGACAAATTGGAAATCCTCTGTATATTCAAACAGACAAAGGAATCAAACATACACACAAAGGGGCTACGTAGTTTAGATTTAAATAAACATGGAAAAAAAAATGAGTAATCAAAACTCCACTCAGCACATAAGTCTATCTCATTATGTTTTACCTTACGATTTGAAAATAATGTCACAAGCAGCCTACATAAATAAGAAAAGGTTTAGTGAATGCCAACAGACTAGCTCCGCAAAGTCAATTCACCCTATGTTTAGCAATACCCAAATGTTTAGCAAGAAAACTCAATGCATTCAACAATAAAAAAACAATGATGGTGTGATACCTCTGCCTTTGATTTCTCATATGTAGTTTCAAGCTGTTTAAGGGCTTCTTCATTTGCCTGAGAAATACTTTTATATTGACATAATAAATAGGAAAAATTAGCATATGCTTGATTCATGCTATAACGACAGAGTCATTTGATACCTGAAGCATGTGATCTTTATTCATTTGTGCCTCCTCCACCAACTTTGCAATTTCTTCGTTCCGTTGAGCAACTACATAGTTCACAATGAAACAGAGAATTAACAGTACCATGAACTATTTAGCAGAAACATGAAATGAATCACAAATATAAGCATAGGTTTAAATTCAAAGCTTCTCTTATGCGTAAAAAGTGACACATGTATCATGTATGGTTCACTAGCACTATTGTCATGAGTTAGAAAGATTAAGCTTCTATATAGATGCTCCGAACAATTTCCAGAGTTGTTCAAGAAAGTCTTTGGTTATATCTACTATCCATTCTACTACCAAATACAGTACTATGCATGAACAATCACAGGGGGAAAAGGGGAAAGGTTCATTCAGTATCATTGACTTTACTAATGCCCTTATTGCTTTACTCAAGACTAAGAAGGGTTCACAATTTGAAGTGACATCTAATTTACCAATTAAATGGAACGTTAACCTTCCACCAGGTCTAATGTATGCATCCCATGCTCTTCGAACCTGCATACAAATGGTAAAAGTCAGTGATCAACTGGAAAAATCTTAGCCATCTTGCTCTACCGAAGCTTTCTTGCCTAGTTTTTAGAGATGATATTCACTAGAACATTGAAATTTATTCAAGCTTTCTCAGCACATTTTGCAACCAAAAAGAGCTGGCACACTGCTCCTTTAAATGGTCATATACAGATCCTAAGGCACATTAAGGTTTCCTCCCAGGAACAAGAAGTGGCAGTAATATCTTAATTACAAAACTAAGAAATTTCAGTACTCCAAGAAATTCACCACATTAATATTCTCAATCAAAACACAAAAAGCCGCCAACGACATTCTATTATTCGAAAAACCAAGCAAAGCTGCCAAAAGCAGAAAAAACTGCAAAGAATCCAGTGATCATTACCTTTCCTCGGGCAACTTCCTTGGCTATCTGTCTAGCCCTCCACTCATCAGCTTCTTTGTCATATTTCTCAAACTCCTCGAGCTTATGAATATACAAAAAAAAAATTTAATCGAAATCACAACCAACTCTAGAAACAACAAGCATTGCAATCAGAAAGCAACATATAAAAGACCTTCGCCTTCTGCTCAGCAACTACTTCCTCCTCCTCTTCCTCCACAGTTTATTCCTCTTGTGCTGCTGTAACTTATCTCCCAATCTCACCACCGCACATTTCTCCTCCCACGGAGACTTCTCATCTGCCGCAACTCGAAACAGTTCGAGTTGAACCCTCAGTTTTGACATCAAAGCATTCGCAGCTTCTAGAGCAAGAGATTCATGAGAGTCCAAATCTATCATATTTTCTACCAGTAGTTCCTTAAACCTATTAACATAACTGTCATCATTTACACTCATTTCACCATTTTTCACCATGTTTAACATCTCCAGCTCCTTCTCCCTGCAGAACAATCAAAATTAACCCTGGAATTTGAGAAATCTAATTTGATTAAAACATTTTACTGTTTTGAGCAGTTTCTTACAGTGCTTTAGTGAGGCTGAAGGTTTTGTGCAAGTTTTTCAGGGTCTCGCAGATGTTGTTTGTGTTCCAAAAGGCGCTCGACGGCTGGGTAAATGGGGAAAACAGAAGGCACTCCTAGCTCTGCCATAGCTCAATCAGAAACCCACACCATCGGCTACCAGAAAGAACCTAGCTCCGCCACCGCTGCCCTAAATCTGCCACCCCTACCTCTGCCCTAGCTCTGCCACCTCCTAGCTCCGCCAGAAACTCTATCCCCCGCCGCACTGCACTGCTTTGCCGCCGCTGCTCCATAACTGCTCCAATCGAACGAACCATCGTCGCACCACCGCTGACTCATCTCCTATCGAACCACCGTGCCCACACCAATTAAACCATCGTCGATCATCGATTAGTCCAGCAGCGGCGAGGAAAATGCGAAGGATGAATTTTGGGAAGAAAGAATGAAGAAATAAGGGCAGGGTTTCCTTTTTTCACAGGGGTATAATAGTTATTTCACTTATTTCCAGCCATCTATTTATTTGTATTTATATGTACTAATTCAAATGAAGTTTGATTGTGGATTAGTTAAAGTCAACTTAGTTATTAGTGTTTAAATATTGAAAATCGAGTAAAGTTTGACTGTTGATTAGTTAAAGTTATCTTAGTCTCTAGAGTTTCTATACAAAGAATGAGAGAGAGTCAAGTAAAGTTTGACTGTTGATTAGTTAAAGTCGACTTAGTCAATAGTATTTATACATAGAAAGTCAAGTAAAGTTTGATCGGGAATTGAATGTTAGCCTAGCGGTTGAAGTCTAGTGCTATTACCATGAGGTCATGGGTTCAATTCCCACCAGGGCAAGGGGAGGGAAGGGATTTTATTGGGGGCTCATTTGAGTTATTACCCAATTAAAAAAAAAGTAAAGTTTGATCGTTGATTAGACAAAGTCAAACATTATTATTAGTATTTAATATATACTAATTCAAATAAAGTTTTACCGTTAATTAGTTAAAGTTCAATTTGTTATTAGTGTTTATTTATTGAAGTCATGTAAAGCTTGACTGTTAATTAGACAAAGTCAACCTAATTGTTAGTGTGTATATATTGAAAGTTGAGTAAAGTTTGACAATTGTTTAGTTAAAGTTAGCTAAGTCACTAGTGTTTCTATATAGTGATGGTCAAGTAAAGTTTGACCGTTGATTAGTTAAAGTCAACTAAGTCACTAGTATTTATATAGAAAGTCAAGTAAGGTTTGACCGTTGATTAGACAAAGTCAAACATTTTTATTAGTATTTATTATATACTAATTCAAATAAAGCTTGAGTGCTATTAGTTAAAGTCAACTTTATTATTAGTGTTTATTTATTGAAAGTCAAGTAAAGTTTGACTGTTGATAAGACAAAGTCAACCTACTTATTAGTGTTTGTATATTGAAAGTCGAGTGAAAATTGACTGTTGATTAGTTAAAGTCAGATAAGTCACTAGTGTTTCTATATAGAGAGAGTCAAGTAAAGTTTGACCGTTATTTAGTTAAAGTTAGCTTAGTCACTAGTGTTTCTATATAGTGATGGTCAAGTAAAGTTTGACCGTTGATTAGTTAAAGTCAACTTAGTCACTAGTATTTATATATAGAAAGCCAAGTAAGATTTGACCGTTGATTAGACAAAGTCAAACATTTTTATTAGTATTTATTAAATACTAATTCAAATAAATTTGACCGTTAATTAGTTAAAGTCAACTTTGTTATTAGTGTTTATTTATTGAAAGTCAAGTAAAGCTTGACATTTGATTAGACAAAGTCAACCTAGTTATTAGTGTTTAAATATTGAAAGTCGAGTAAAGTTTGACCGTTGATTAGTTAAAGTTAGCTTAGTCACTTGTATTTATATATAGAGTCAAATAAGGAGGTTCGAGTCCTCGAGGTAAGAGGTTTGAGGGTTCGAGTCCTCGAGGTATCGAGGCAAGAGGTTCAAGGGCTCGAGGCTTGAGGTTTGAGGGCTTGAGCGTGAAGTGGTCAAAAATCCCTACATTCGGGGCTCGAGGCTCGTGGTAGGAGGTAGGAGGTTCGAGGGCTCGAGGGTCAACGGCTCAAGGGCTCGAGCGTGAAGTTTTCAAAAATAAAAAAACTAAAATTAGGATTTTTTAATTGAAAATATTTGCTCATTAGTAAAATTACCATTATACCTCTGACTATACAGGAAAACCATTTAGTCTTACCTGAAAACCACCTTTGGGGACCAAACAAATTGTTTTGAATTTATTGGGTACCATCGAAGGGTTGATTTGCAAATGGGGACCAAAACATAGTATAAGATACTTTGTAAGGGACTAAAAAAATAATTTAGTCTTGTATATATGTATACTAAATCAATTAAGGGTTCAACGTTAATTAGTTAATGTAAACAAATTTTATTCTTATTTGTATATATTACGTCAGTATAGTTTAATCGTTGATTAATTTAACTTAAATTAGTTATTAGTTAAAGTTAACAAAAGAGGTGAACGATTTTGAAAGTTAAAAAAAAAAACTTATAGCGGCTGCGCAGCTGCCCCCTCTCTTGAAATTTCTGGGAATATTATTTGAAATTTTTGGCGAATTTTTTGAATTCATTGGCGGAAAAATTGAACTTTAAAAAATTTTGACGAACATTTAGAATTTTTTGGCTGAAAGATTGAATTTTAAAATATTTTGGCGATTTCGTTGGTGGGAAATTTTTTTGGAAATTTCTTCAGTGGGAAAATTTTAAAATTATGATTTTTTTAGCAACAGTTTAAACTGGTGCTGTTTTCTTCCAATATCGGTGCTATTTTTTAATTTTTAGCACCGGTTTTTAAAACTAGTGCTATTTTTAAAGAAAATCGGTGCTATTTTATTTTTTTGGCGGGAAGCTAGAATTTTAAATGTTTTTAGCACCGGTTTTTAAAAACCGGTGCTAATATTTCCAAAACCGGTGTTAATTTATAAAATAGTGATATTTCTTTGGCGGGAAAAATGAAATTTTCAAATTTTTGGCACCGGCTTTTAAAAACCGGTGCTAATGTTTCCAAAACTGGTGCTACTGTAAAATTTAGCACCGGTTTTTAAAAAACCGGTGTTAAAATTAAAAAAACCGGTGCTATTAGATTTTTAGCACCGGTTTTGAAAACCGGTGCTAAAAAACCGGTGCTAAAAAACCGATGCTAAAAAACCGATGCTAGAGGGGGCCTCTGTGGTAGCGTGGGCAGGAACTAAAGGGGTCACATTCCGCTTCAACCATTTATGAGTAGCACATTATTAAGCAAGAACCAGATATTATCATTAAAACTAAGATTAAAATAATGAAGGGAAGTGTTCTAAGGAATGGATGGTAAACCCGGACAACCTGTCTTTTGTAATTAGGTTGAGCAACACTTGACTTTTTACTTTCTTTCTCCAAATCATCCTGTAAAGATGCAATTTGGGTGTGAAGAACGGCTATTTTAGACTTGTAAAAGCAAACAGGGTTCATGCAATCATGAAGAAAATTAACATAAAACAATAAACTATTATAACAGGAAACTTCACCCTTTAACGGAGCAACTCTCTCTAAAACTGGAAATTTCTAACAAAGAAGAATCAATGTCTTCCTCTTTGCCTGCGGTTGCAACTGCTACTTTGTTGCTTTTAATGTCAAGTTTTCTTTGAAGCTCGTGAACAGCTTCTCTTAAAGAGACAACATCGGTCTTGAGTGACTTCTTAACAATATCAGCCTACAGAAGAGACGTAATACCCAAATGTTTAGCAAGAAAACTCAATGCTTTAACAATCGATAAAATCCTTTTTTTCTTGTGGATGACCTCGTCTTACCACTAGCTACTATTTAGTAGTTAGCCGTAATTTGGGCTTATAAATATTATCTTTGAGAGGCACGAAGACGGCCTCCCAAATTTGGATTAGGAGTGACAACCAATTATGATTGCCGATTGATGAAATTTCTTGGGCTTAGGATGAATTTGAATGGGATTGACTAGTTATCAATGTGGCTCACTAATGACGATTAAGAAAAGAAAAAAATAAGAAAAGAAAATGAAGATCTCACCTTGAGGGAACTCATGACGAGAAAATAGGCTCAACAAGCAAGTTTTTGTAGGATTTTTCGTTCGGGTCATCCTACAGAGTCTTGTTATTGGTTGAGAGAGGAGCACTACGAAGAGAATAGAACCCTTTGTTTTCAAAACCAAGGGTATCATGAAGAGTGCTATGAAGAGGTTGGAGTTTTTGGTTTCCAAGGTCAAGGAGCTCAAGAATGAATTCTATGATTCTTACAATCCAGAGAGGAGTGGTAATCCAGATTCATGGTAAGGCATTGCACCGGAAAACCAACACTATGAGCAACATGATTGGCATTGATCACCTTATGACATGTTCCCAAAACCATGCTCAAGGAGGAGGTTCAAGCTCAAATGAGGAACTCATACAAGCGATATCGAATATGGTCCAAGATTTGAAGGCTCGCACCTCCTCAAGATTCAAAAACTTGGAGGCCCAAATTAGTCAACATGTTTCTTCCGTTAGCCTTTTGGAAGCTAGAGATTCCAAAAAGCTTCCATCACAATCGGAGGTGAGCCCAGAGCCAAGTGGAAATCCTTCTACCTTGATGGCCGAAGTGGTGAAGGAAATTGAAGATGAAGTCCAATGGGATTAAGGAGTTGGTTATCGAAGACAAAGATGTTGAGGAAGAGGTGATTATCCTTTTTTTTTCTTGGAAAAAAATCCTCAACCATGTTCTCAAACACTTACCCAAAACCACAAGAATACCACCACAATCCACCACCTAAAACCACCACCAAAACCACCATCTAGGAGTACTACTAGTTGTCTTTTGTGAGTGTTGATCGAGATTTTCATAGTGGAATCATAGTGGATGGGTTGAAGTTGCATATTTGGCGGAGTTCGAGAACATGGAGGAAAGAATATTCATTGAGAAGTGAGCATTGTCACCACCGGGAAAGACCTTCAAGGTCCTAGCTGTGGGTATTTTTTATTTCTCCCTTATTTATTTATCTTGTCATTTGGTTCACATTGAGGACAATCTGTGTTTCAAGTGTGGGGAGGTTAAGAGAAATATATCTCATTGTATTGTATTGTAGTGTGCATATGCTCTACTTTCATTTGTTTTGTTTAAAAAAAAAGAATTCCTGTTAATTTGAAAACCCAAGAGGGCAATTTAGGCAAACATGGGAGGCCCTGATAGGTTGAAAACCCGAAAGGGTGGCCTATGCAAAAATGAGAGGCCAAATGGTGTGGAAAAAGGTGAGGGTGAGCCTTGAAAAAAAATGTGTGAAACTAGGATGAAAACCCAAGAGGGCTCCTAGGAAAAATGAGAGAAATTTAGAGAAATTTAAAAAAATTATGCTTCTTTTCATTTGTCTATTTTGTGGCTTCTTTGGTAGAGTAAGCTAGTTTTACACTTGTATTGTATACACCTTTGATTGGTATGATGGTTGTTTAGATTATCTTAGACTTTGGGATGTGAGAGTGTGGGAGATTCTTATGTCCTAGGGGTTAGGGTAGTCTAGGAATATGATGTTTTAGGAAAACTTTTGCATGCTAGCTTATGCTTAAATCTTTGCTTGTTCTTGTTTACTCGAGGACGAGTAAAGGTTTAAATGCGGGGAGGTTTGATGAGATGCCAAATGCATGTATTTTCCAAAGCATTTAACATGTCTTTTGTCATCTTTTTGTTGGAAGATTGCAAGATTTAGGTAAGTTTACATCATAAGGGATTTAGATGACCGTTTTTGGTTTTCATATCTAAATCTTTTATTTTGTAACCTATGTTTAGTCTAATGGATTTTTTGTCCTTATAAGCATCTAGATTTTGTTTTGCAAACTTAAATTGTAGATTTCTCGTGTGCACTTCGGAGTGTCTTAGTGAAGGCCACGAGCAAAATTGTGGTAGAAGATAGAAGATTCGAAGAAGGAAGACAAAGAAGCAGATGAATTGTAACCCAGAAGTTTGGGCCAATTTCTTAAAATTATCTGAGAAGAATCAGCCTACAAGGATGGCATCATTAGATTTGTCATTTTGAGCACTATAAAATCGACTACAAGAACTCCAAAATTGGAGCAACTGTTCACCCGTAGCGATGGAAATAAGAAGAGGGCAACAGTATCATTGCGGGCCGCAGCCCACATTGCGGCCCGTAATGACGGGTTTGGACTGTTATTATCTTCATTTTTTAGACTCAAAACTCTCCCTCTCTCCCATTACTCTTACCCGAATTTCCCACTTCAAAAACCCTAGTTTTTCTTCATCTTTTCTTAGTTTTTGCATCTCTTTGGTGAATTCCAGTAGATTTATTGTGGGTTTTCATAATCTAGACTAAATACACTCTTGGGAGAAATTGGTAAACATTTCTAGTATGAATTTGGAAATTGTAGTTTATCCTATTTTTTGCTTTGATTATCAAGTATTTTTTTGCTTTTATGTGTGATTAATGCATTATTTAGACTAGGATGATCAACTAGTTGATGATTGTGGGTTGATTATGTGCTAGGTTTTTTGTCAAACCCAGAAGACTTTGACTTTTATCAATGTGAATACTGTTGGTCATGCTAGATTATGATTAGGAGTGACAACTAATTATGATTGTCGATTGATGAAATTGCTTAGGCTTAGGATGAATTTGAATGTTTTTGACTAATTATCAATGTGGCTCACTAATAACAATTAGCATGAAGGCCGATCCTCGTAGTCATTATTAGTAGATATATTATTTTAATCTATGTATCTCTCGCTTGTAGGATATTGTGGTAGTTGTATTAGGTCTCCATGTGTATTTCCATCCTCGGGGAAGTCTATGACACCGATCGTCTAGAGTGGCCGAAGGGTAAGGGTTATTGTGTGGCGCCGATCGCTCACTCTTACTATAACCGAGTAGAGATGAGAAATATCAACACTCAAAAGATGTTGATAAGTTCTCCACAATATGTGATTAATGTATAAAAATAGGATAATTACTTTATAATCAAAGGATGAATAGAAATATAAACCAATTGTGATCATGACTCGTTATAATCTTAGTTACATTATTCGTGCTAGTTGTGATCGTATTTACTTTGCTTGCTCTAATTTTTTGTTAATTTAGTTGTTAATGTAGTCATAGTGTTTCCAAAATCAAACCCCCCCTAACTTGGTTACCACACACATAGAGTGACTTCTTCGTGTGTTTTTTAACTACATTTAACAATTGATAAAACCCTTTTTTCTTGTGGACGACCTGGTCTTACCACTAGCTATTATTTAGTAGTTAGCCGTAATTTGAGATTATAAATACTATCTTTGAGAGGCACGGTGACGGTCTCCCATTATTCATGCTAGTGAGCTCTAATATCTTCACCGCATACACTCCCTAGCAAACAGTAATTTTGCCATTTCCTTGGCACACCTCAATTCCCAAATAATAACTAAGTAGACCAAGGTCACTCCTCTTCAACATCTGTTGCATTTGTGCCTTAAAATCGACAATGTCTTGAACACTTGTGCCTGTGATAGTTAGGTCGTCCACATCGACACCCACAAGCAAGGAGTGAGCATTACATCTCTGATAAATGGCGTGCTCGAGCTGACTTCTCATGAAACCAAGTGAAGCAAGAGAAGATTCCATCTTTGAGTTACAAGCTCTCGACGTTTGTCGAAGTCTATACAATCCCTTGCGTAGCCTTAAAACCTTGCCATCATGTTTGTCGTTGACAAAACCTGGTGGATGTTAGACATATACTTCCTCCACAAGATCTCTATTCAAGAATGCTGACTTCACATCCATATGGTGCACTTGCCACTTTCTATGCGTAGCTAATGTGAGCAACAACCGCACTATCTCTATTCTCGCAATAGGAGCAAAACTTCATCAAAATCCACCACCTGTTGCTGCGCGTACCCTATTTGTTAAGAAATATAAATATTACTTGTAATTGTAATTAGATTCTATTTTCCTTTTCCTAGCTTGTATAGGTATTTTTTACTACTATATAATGGATACTGAGGTCATGAATAAACACACATCATTACCCTTATTTCTACACTTTTGCAACGAGTCTCACCTTGTGTTTCACCACTTTGCCAGTGGTATCCTTCTTTATTTTAAAGAACCGCTTGAGTCTGATGGTGCGGTGACCATCTGGAAGTGATGCAAACTCCCACATTTTGTTTTCGATGATCGACTTCATCTCATCCTTCATTGTGTTCCTCCAAGACACATCTTAGAGTGCTTCTTCCACACGCATCGGCTTCTCGGTAGCCAAAAGACAATAGCCTCATTTTTCCACGTTGGTGATCTCATTTGTGGCATTGTAGATGTCCGCAATTTGCTGATTCACCGAGGTACTAAATTGGAACTCAGGTTCTTATCATGTGTGGGTGGTGTAGCCCACTGAATCTATGTCGACATAGCTGCTGGTATTTGTGGCTCGGCTTCCGGTGTGATCAACTCATTTCTCAATGTGTGTGATACACCTATTGTTGTTGCGATGGTCTCCTTGAGCAAACTACTCTGAACATGGTTAGTTTTTTTTGTTATCTCCAATCTCTAAGCCTACCAATTCCATGCACGATCCTCCTCAAATAAAATGTCTCTCGTCAAATACAACCACTTCTCTACTGGGTCATAAACGCAGTAAGCCTTTGCACCATCTTTGTATCCAAACACCCCTAATATTGGGTGATATGAAAGCTTGTGTATTCCAGGTCCGAGTCTCTTGACATGTGCAACACATCTGAAGGTTCTCAGATGGTGCACACTCGGGTTTTTCTTGCACCAAGCTTCGTAAGGTGTCATGCTATTAAGACTCCTTGTTGAGAAGATACACAGCAGTTTTCATTGCCTCTCCCCAAAATAATTTGGGCATCGCCATTGACTTCATAAGACAATGAGCCATATCAACCATGGTTTGATTTTTCCTCTCTACAATTCTATTTTGTTGTGGCGAGTAAGGTGTTGTGCTTAATCCCATTCTCCTCACAGAACTCACCAAAGTCACTAGAGTTGAACTCGCTGCCGCAATCGGAACGAAATGCAAGCAATTTGCATTCATTTTCTTCTTTAGCCAACGCCTTGAATTTCTTGAAGCACTGTAACGCTTCATCTTTTGTAAGAAATCATCGACTATGAGTAAGAAATACCTCTTGCCACCGGCGGTTGTTGGAGTTATCGGACCACACAAATCATCGTGAACTAGTTCCAAGGCGCGCTTTGCACGAAACTTTGAAGCTTGAGGAAATGGGGTCTTGTGTTGTTTCCCTACAACACATTCATCACAGAGTTCCCCCACATGATCGATATCGGGAATGCCCCTAAAAAAAGAGATGTCTAGAACGTGCATGCCACAACCAAGCTTCATCGTCCTTCTTCATCAATAGGCTTACTGGCGCGGAAAGATTCAGGTTCAGCGTGTAGAGGCAGTTTTGTGCACGTGATACCCTTTCCAACACCTTGAAAGCTCAATCGAGAATGCATAGAACCCCTCATTTGATGATAATCTTGCACCCATTTTCATCAAGTTGACCGAGAGAGATGATGTTGCTTTGCAAGCTTGGAATGTAGTACATGTCGGAGAGGATGCGGTAGTTTTCGGTGAGACACTGAAACATGATTGTGCATTTGCCACATATGTTCACTACCGAGATATCGCCAAATAGCACTGTGCCATGCACTATTTCATCAAGGCTTCTGAATGCTTTCTTGTCTCCAATCATGTGACTACTAGCAACGGTGTTGTGATACCATACACCTTCAGTTGCAGCCACGGGCACTATCTTCTCCTCGTTCAAGTACACCGTCGGAGGTGTGTCATTGACACCTTCTGCCAATGTCCCAACCTGCACCATAAGTAATGCTGGTTCATCATCTACCTCCGCCTCCGTGCGAGTAAGATTTGCCTGTTCTTGATGCTCCCTATCACGTTTTGCTTTGCAACACTCCTTAGCTCAATGGCTAGGGATACCGTAGTAGTTACACCTTCATTTCTTGTGTTTACTTTTGCCATTATTTCTTGACTTCGCCTTGTCCCCGGACGAAGACTTTTCTTTTACTGAAGCCTTGCCTTGCTTGTTGCCATTTCCGGATGAGCCATGTCTGCGTTATTGCTGTCATGCTTGCCACTCCTTCTCCGTGAGAAGTAAACGACCTCTTCCAGGTACAGGGTCATCAAGTTTTCCGTGCTCCTCCATGACTAGAAGTCGTCCTATGAGCTCTCCGCCACTTTTAACCACATCTTGTACATTTCTATGCTTTCCTTGCGAATGTCATCATCACTAATGCTCCTAGTCTCTTCATCTGAGCTACCACTCTCACTTTCATTCAGCACACTGACTCCTTCCTCGAAAGATTCTTCTAACTCCACCACTTTCATACCGAAAGCAACATAATTGGTATACTCCTCTCCATCATTACCATCATCTCCTCCGTCATCATCACTCCAGGTTGCGGTATACGATTTTCCTTGTCTTTTAAGCGTATTGGCACACTCAGCTTGTATGTGCCCGAAACCTTCACATTCTCTACACTGGATTTTCCTGTTGAGGTTTGGATTTGTTGATTTGAACTTTGGTGTTTCAACACCAATTGCTTGGCCAAATCTTGGAGTGGAGTTTGCATTTGGATTCTTTCTTCCACTTGGCTTCTCTTGTGGCTTCCTGCCCATCTTTTTCATAAATCTGGAGAAGTTCCTGGTTATGTTTGCAATTTCATCGGACTCTTCATTATCTGTATGATCTTCTGAATTTCCAGAGGTTATGCTTGAAAAAGCCATCTCTTTCTTACCTGCTTTTGTTTGCAGCATTTCCATCTCATAAGATTCCAGTGATCCCATAAGTTCATCAAGCGTCATTGTCCCTATCCTTCCATTTTCATTAATCGCTGTGACCTTCATGTTGAAACGTGGAGGTAGTGCTCTCAAATCCTTTCTTACAAGCTTGTGATCTTTGTACTTTTTGCCAAACTGAAAAGCTTTGTTGGCAATACCTCGGACTCGTCCATTGAACTCAGAAATAGTCTCATCTTCGCGCATCTTTAGATCTTTGAATTTTGACGTGGAATACTGCAACTTTGATTCTCTGACGGAGCTTGTCCCCTCATGATAAGTTTGTAACACATCCCACGCATCTTTAGCAGTCTCACAATTTGAAATCATCTTAAACTGATCTTCATCCACTGCCGTAAAAATGGCATTTAATGCCTTTGAGTTGGACACGTGTTCCTTGTGCTCCTCGGTAGAATATTCAGAAAATGGTTTAGCTGTCAATGAGCTTGATCCCTCATATTCGACTACTGTAGGTGTAGTGTACTGATTTATGACATTGTTCCAAGCTTGATCATCTAATGCTCCTATGAACACCTCCATGCGTGCCTTCCAATAGGCATAATTTCCTTGTTCCAACAACGGTGGTCGCGTGACCGAAGCCCCCTCCTTTGGTGCCATGGTGAAACCTGATCTCACTCTCCCTGTTTAGGGGTCAGCAAGTGTCGTGCTCTGATACAAATATGAATTTCTGTTTCACCTAAATTCTAAACATTTATACCAAGTTGTTTAACAGTTTGGTGTTGAAACACCAAGATCAGTTTGGTGTTAAAACGCAAAATGAAATACACAGTGCACACACAACTTGGTTATGCAGTTCGGTGCAAATACACCTACGTCTGCGGGGCCTTGCCCAGATCAGAAACCATCCACTAGAAAGCAGTCTTTAGTACAAGAAGCTTAACTTAAATACTAATCCATTGCTAACCTATTGAGTGGATGTTGTGGGATCCCCTCACTGCCAATCCTACGCCGTTGAACCCTCATGATCAACACGTCTCTCTGGATCTCCTCCTCCTGAGGAATTAAGGCTTCCTTGTTTCTGATCTTTACGAACTTGGTCGGTTGATTTGACAAACCTCCAAAAAACCAGAGACGAACAGCTCCAACAACGTATCTCACGTAGAGATGAAAACTTGGTTACTTCGTCCACCGTTTGCGTTGTATCTCTTCGCTTTTATCACCTACGCACTCCTTCCTTGTGCGTAACTCTTTCCTTGTCTAACTCTACCAAGAATAGACTTCTAGACTAAGGAAAGATCTAATCCTAATCTGGTTTTTAAATGGACAATCCTTTATTAACAGGACTTGTACCATAAATAAACTACTTAATTAATTCATAACTATTACAAGGAATATTTGTTTACCAGAAATAGGTTGCCACGAAATCACACATTGATCTCCACAATATTCTATTCTGATCGCATGATTTTCCTCCATAATTTTCTCCAGAAATCGTGGCTAAATACTTGCTGTCCATAAACCTGAATTTTGATGGTGTTAGAACACCACTTCACTAGTTCACACAATATGCCACAGCTAAGTCCAACGCTCCTGAACTTTACAAAATATATTAGGAGGTGAGTGCTTTCTTTGATGGTGCTAGATAAATTAAAGTCGGATGCCGCGGGTTTTAAAAAATGGCCACCTTTGTGGTGCGTCCTCTCGGTTTTTTTTTTACCTGATCTGGAGGACGCATTCAGCGAATGAGTCCTCATGTTTTCTGCCAAAAAAAAAGATAAATTGAGAGGATGCATTTAGCAAATGCGTCCTCGTGTTTTCTACCAAAAAAAATCTAAATTTGAGAGGACGCATTTACCAAATGCGTCCTCAATTTTGCATGCAATAAAAAAATGGCACAAAACTCTTGTATCTAATGGCATGTACTGTAGCCACCATTATAGAATTTCTTGGCAGTTGCCTTGACTCCAAGGGTACGCACCAACTCCGGCAGGACTTCTCGAAGGATTGCTGACATTTTCCGCCGATCAACACGTTGATCACCTGGACCATCCTTGATCACCTCCCATAAGCCATATGCTTGAAGCTTCACCTTCATTAGGATCGCCCAATCTGCATGGTTGCTTCGAGTGAGATTTGGATGGTGGAGGTGAAGCTTTCACCTTGTTCTTATCACCTGCGGCTACTCTTATTCCTCGTCCTACCATTTTGCTAAAGTGGATGAACACCGAACAACTACTGAGATTTGGATCAAACACCACACGCTTTGATACCACTTGTTTCATAATCAAAGAAAAGAAAGCAAAGAGAAGACAGACTTATTGCAGAAAGAAAGTAAACGAAAAACAAAGAATTTTGGTGCATTATCGGTACTGCTTTTCTGATGCATTATATATACCAAATGAAAGACAACAAGAGCAACTACAAATAAGGAAAACATGACCACGTTCCCCTTCCTAAATGCATGGCATTTATCTACCTAACAAGCTACATGCATGCAACTATCTTAACAACCCAAGACTTTTTCAACAAGCAAATAAACCCAAGGTGCGTGTTGTAAACCGAAACAATGAGAGCTGCTATTTTACTAAAATAGAGCACAAGAAATTAACATGAAAATTGCTGCACCAACAAGGTTTTCTTGCTATTTTAGTAACTAAATCAGGAATAGTATAAACATGAGGTTAGGAGAAGATTCTTGTTGTCCCTCGAGGAAAGCTGTCGTCATTGAGAGCTCATCGTTAGAAGCTTCCAGCCCTCGTCCTTCGAGAGCTCGCTAAAATACTCGAAGCCTCTCACCGCTGCCTTCGTTCGAAGGGAAGTAATAAATTTGCTATTTTTGATTTATAAACTATTATAACATTTTAATAAGTGTTATTTGGAAAAGTGCTACTTTTGTTTCTTATTTATTGTAGTGAAAGAAAGAGCTGGTGTTTGAGAACCAACCTTGTTTTGCTCTCCTGGAGAAAGCAACTGTTCGAGGAGCGGCATGGGCACCTGATTTTCAAGCACAAATGTCACGCCTAATATAAGGCATCATATTCAGCTTCCCATGATTGCTGGATATTGGATTGTTATCAACGTAGTCATTTGCAATGGGTTGGCCAGCAGCATCAGTAGAAGAAGCCCGCAACATTTCAACCATGAAGCTGCCATCTCTTATCATTAGCTTCACGAATGCTTCTGAAGCTTCTTCCCATTTAAGGCCAAGAGTGTCGTAGGCATCCCTCAAATCTTGGACAGCTGCGTTCAGTTTTCGAACGTAGTAGTCGGTAGATTATCTTGATCTTTTGAGGAAGTGCAGTAAGGCCCTGTCTTTGTGAACTTCCATAGGCTTTAGATTGACCGCACCATGGTGGTCAGGACCAAACGGGATAGCCCTAGGCCTGTAGGCATTCTTGTTGAGATCGGTGAAACACGTAGGAAGCTTGTAGATTGAGTGAAGCCTACGGCAAAAACTCAAAGCATGTTCGAAACAGGGTTGCATTGCTCCCCTTGCTCATTTCTCACTTGATTGAGTTGATATCTACAGGTACTATCTTAATGTATTCAACCTCTGCCGATGTCAACCTTCGACGGCTCTGCTGTCGGTCCTCGATCTTGCTGTCGTAGCCTCTCGCCGGCAACCCCTCGAGTGTGCGGTAGTCCCTCAAGCGTTCAGGCAGTCCTTAAAGCATCCCGTTGACCTCGATGTTGCTCTGGAACTCAGAGATGAAGCGTTAACTCGTCGATATTTACGGCACTTCGCCTCCACAATTTGCATGCCAGAATCCTACTTTGAAGGTTACGACATGTATTTCTTTTCAATAGGAGGTCTCGAGCTCTCGACCGTCGACCCTCGAAGCCATTGTCGACCATCGAGAGCTTGTCTTTTGCTACCTGGAAGTTTGTCCCGCTCGTATCTGTCCTTGGAAGCTTTCATGTTTCTCATGGCTTATTTTATATAGCCATTTTTTTAGGTTGATCACATGTGGAATAAGTTATAGGGTTCGCTGGGGCCATTATGCAAAGCCCACACAACCGAGACTAAGAGCGGTGGAAACCGCTACCACTTTCTTACCAATTAAATATATTATTTCTCTCATTCTCTCTTTATTACCTAATCTTTAAAAATCACTTAAGAAACCATCATTTTTTATCCCCACAATGGTAAGAAACCACTTTTGACTATTCATTGACTCCACTTGATTTTCTCTATCCTACTCATTAATTTTACCATTAACATTTAATTTAATTTGTTCACCCAAAATAAGTTGAATGTGAAATTTAATAATACATTATAATTTTTATTAATAGAATTTCATTTTATTTAAAAAGGTATAAAATGATTCATTTTCTTTAATTTGTAAATTTCGTGTTTTATTATTCATAATTTAAATATCCTTTTTCTTGTCATGAAATTGTTTAATATTTTGTTATCTATAATAAAAGAATAAGATATATTGATTTTATAAAAATAAATTAAAACCATGACATTAGAAAGGCCGATTATAACGAGAAGACAAATTACCATAAATACTTAAATAATAAAATATTAGATCTAGTCCGACCAATTATTACGAATTGAAAATAGAAATCTAGTCTGACCAATTATTACAAATATGCACCTGAAATATTGATCTAGTCTGACCAATTATTACTAATACAAAACAAAAAACATGGATGACAGAACCATACCGATATGCTAATTTTGACCACCCAAATATTGATACAGATGTTTAGTTAGGTCGTATTTCAATTGGTCATGTTTAGCTCTGTTGCGTACTTCCCTCCAATTTTGTCTAAAAGTCGGTAGATCAGCATGCCGCTCTGCGTTGTAATGCCATGGAGAGTCATTGATTTGGTCATAATCACCTGGTTGAACCAGCAACCCATAAGTATCTCTTTCATCTTCAACTATCATGTTGTGTAGTATGATACAAGCTATCATAATGTCACCCAATGTTTCTATGTTCCAGTACTTGGCTGGGTTACGGATCACGAAGAACTGGGCCTGTAAAATACCAAAAGCACGTTCGACGTCTTTCCTGCAACTCTCTTGATGCTTTGTGAACAGTTGTTTCTTGGGGTCATTTGGAGCCGTATACGCTGGCATGAAGGTCGCCCACTTAGGATAGATTCCATCTGTAAGATAGTACCCTTGATCGTGGCTGCGACCATTGACTTCATGTGGAAAACGCGGAGCCCTTCCTTCACATACGTCATCAAACAAAGGTGACTTGTCTAGGACGTTGATGTCATTATTTGACCCTGCCATGCCAAAAAATGCATGCCAAACCCACGTATCATATGAGGCCACTGCTTCTAATATAATTTAGGCACGCCCATTTCTACCCTGAAACTGTCCTTTCCAACCCACTGGACAGTTTTTCCATTCCCAATGCATACAATCAATACTTCCTAACATACCTGGAAATCCACATCCACGAGCTACATGCATAAGCCGTGCAATATCGTCCGGGTTTGCTAGTCGGAGGTATGTTGGACGATACATGGCAATAATTGCTTTGACAAAATGAGCCACCGTTTCTTTGACCGTTGTTTTTCCCATCTGTAAGCTTTCATCCAGTTGGTCGTATGCACAACCATATGCCAAATGGCGTATTGCCACCGTGCACTTGTGGAGTGGCAAAAATCCTTGATAATCGGTTGCATCGGCCCTTTGTCTGAAATAGGGATCATGGTTGGTGATATCTTCCACTATACGCTCGAATACATTTTTTTGCATACGAAACCGAGTACGAAAATGTTGATCATCGTACATTCTTTCAGGGGTGGAGAAAAATATTGCCTCTGGAGTACTTCCTGTGCTCGGAGACGGTCTCTTCGTATATGATTTCTGATTTTCTTTGGTAAGGTTGAAGAAGTTTGAGCACTCTCATCCTCAAAGGTTGCGTACAATTGTCTTGCCATTTCTGGCAAATTCATGACAAAGTTAATCGTTTCCAGATTGGTATTGGGTAGAAAACCGGGAATATCATAAGTATTTGTGTTTGATGATTCTCCAAAGTGAAGGTCATCATCGTTGTTGGGGGAGGTAGAGGAAGATATAGTTGTGTAGAAGAAGGAAAATTGGGTTGATAGGAATTTGGGAATGAAATGAAACATAAGCGAATGGCCCCTTTATATAGAACCATCACGTGTGAAACCCCCATTGAATTTGTATGTCGCAATCTTTGAAATTGATGAATTCGACCCATGTGACTCGATGCCCATGTGACTCGATGGGACTTGTCAATGACAACCACAGTGGATTTGTTTTGGGGAATCTTTGAAATTGATGAATTCGACCCACGTGACTCGATGGGACTTGTCAATGACAACCCCATTGAATTTATATGTCGAAATCTTTGAAATTGATGAATTCGACCCATGTGACTCGATGGGACTTGTCAATGACAACCACATTGGATTTGTTTTGGGAAATCTTTAAAATTCATGAATTCGACCCTCGTGACTCGATGGGACTTGTCAATGACAACCCCATTGAATTTGTATGTCGGAATGTTTGAAATTGATGAATTCGACCCATGTGATTCGATGGGACTTGTCAATGACAACCACATTGGATTTGCATGTTGGAATCTTTGAAATTGATGAATTCGTGACTCGATGGGACTTATCAATGACAACCGCATTGAATTTGTATGTCGGAATCTTTGAAATTGATGAATTCGACCCATGTGACTCGATGGGACTTGTCAATGACAACCACATTGGATTTGTTTTGGGAAATCTTTGAAATTGATGAATTCGACTCACGTGACTCGATGGGACTTGTCAATGACAACCGCATTGAATTTGTATGTCGGAATCTTTGAAATTGATGAATTCAACCCACATGACTCGATGGGACTTGTCAATGACAACCACATTGGATTTGTTTTGGGGAATCTTTGAAATTGATGAATTTGACCCACGTGACTCAATGGGACTTGTCAATGACTCTTGCACATTGATATTGTATGATCTAGTCTGACCAATTATTACAAATAAATTATTACAATCAATTCTGACCATGGACTACCCCAATTAATTTATCTCGTAGTGCTTCCTCTGTTGTGCTCAAATCTTCCCTTTGCATCAGAGCAGTAAGGAATCTAGTGTTGGCTACATAAACTTCGCGCTCTGATTGCATTTGGACGAACTCCCATTGCGCAATGTTATACTCCATTTTAGCTCTTTCGCTATCTGCAATCTTTTCAGCATTCTTAGAAGCTTCTTCGATTGTGGCCGTACATTGCATTCGTTGTGATTCTTCTGATTGCTCATCATCTGTTGTTCTTCGCATTGCCTTTCCCTTTCCCCTTGCCTTGCATTTTGCGGCTTTCACACCAATAGGCCTGGATGGATATTGCGTTGTCTGAGCATCATCGCTACTACGGGGCGTTGATGGCACCCGTGGTGAATATTCCCCTCCATTTGTGTCCTTTGGGCCATATTGTGCCATAAATTTAGGGTTAGTCTTGCACAAATCATAGCAATGAAAGAATAGAAACTGTTGGCCATCATTTTCATCTGCATATAAATTCATGGCCCATGACTTCATATCTCCTTGGCTGGAGCCACTCCCAATCCGACTATAGTGCCGTGCGGCTTTACTTTCACATCCCACATATTTGGCAATATCGCGAGAAAGTTTTTTCCACCTAGCCTTGCACGACTTCATTGTCTGGTTGCATTTTGCATACTTATTCAAATCGGATGTAATTTTATGCCAAAACACAATAGCATTCTGCCCCGTACCCATTATACAATCGGTGGAATTATCAAACCAAGCGCTGGATAGAACATTATCAGCTTCTACAGTCCACTTCTCCCGGTTACTTTTCTTCTTCGTATCCTTACTCCCGCACACTAGTGCAAGGTCATCGCTTTTTTCCAATTCTGTTATAATATACAAACAAATTAAATATGCAAATTTGTATATATAAAGTAAAAAGAGATGCAATGTTGTTGAATTAAATATACTACATTGTTAAATAGAGCAAATTATGTACATTTCATAATTTAAATAAAATAAAAATAATACTATTTAATATATTGTAATTTAAATACTTTAAAACTAAATACTACATGTAAGTTAACAAAAATTGTCTACACATAAATGAATACTATATCGAATATACTAATTTTAAAATATAACATAAATAAATAAAGGCAAAAAAAATTAATGATGAACTGAATTCTTCATAATTAAAATATAACACATTAAGATAGGGTTTATCATCCGGAACTTTGTGACTTCCAAATTGACGCCCATGGTCATTTGCAAAATTTTGACCCGGTGAACCCCGGCCTCCTTGGTAGCAAAATTATCCTGATTCGTTAATTGCAACAAGGTGTAGAGAATGAAAGTTTGGACTATAAAAGTTTGGGTAGGAATTTTGCGATTGGGCGTTAGGATTTTGGGAATAGTGGTTCGGGTAAGGAGAGTTTGTGTATGCATTTTGGGAAGAATTATATTGATTTTTGAAATCATGTACGGATGTTGGGAATTCATATAAAAATTGGGCGGGATGTTTGGTGAACTTTCATAAAATTCCGAATTTGAAATTGGACGAATATTCAGATTTTGGGATGAATTTTTGGAACTAGAAGAATTTGGAATTACCTTATCTTTCTCATTCGACGGTCTTCGCGAATCCATTCAAAAAAATTGATAACAAAGTGAATATTTGAGACAAATTTAGGAGATGAAAGATTGAGGTAGAAGTGTTGAAATTGAAAGTGGTGCGATTAAATTGGGTGAAATGGCTCTATTTATAAGTAAAAAAAAAAAGAGCCGTTGGAAAATTTTCTCCACAATTCAAGATCTGAAATTTAAATTTTTTAAAAAAATATCCGTTGGGACACGTGTCTCATTTCAATATGGAAAGCACTTATTTTTCCATTGAGCGGGGACCCGTGTCGCCATATAAGTGGGACACGTGTCCCACTCATTTCTGTTGGCTGGCCAACCCAAAATTTTAAATCCATTGGACACGTGGCCCAACCAGAAGGCGCTACGTGTCAACGGATTTAAATCAAAAAAAATTCTGCATGTGGGACACGTGGCCCAATGCATGGGCGACACATGTCCCACTAAGAGAAATAAAGGCCGCACGAGGCGGCCCCCTTTGCTGTGACAGGCCTGACACGGCTGACAAGTCCGATTTCTTAATCGGTTCCTTAGTTGCCAACTATGGGCCGGTTTCTTAACAAGAAACCGGCCTAGAAACCACCACTGTGGGTATTTTTAGTTTTTAAGCGGTTTTTTAAATTTAAGAAACCCCCACTGCACATGCATTAATGTTCTTTGGACTGGTGTGCTATCAGGGCCCAGCTCCTCAAGTCAAAAAGCTTAGCAGCTTGAAAATAATATTCGGACACTACCACGCCATATATTACTCCCTCTGTTTCTTTAATAGTGGCACACTTTCTAATTTGAAATGTTTCTTTAATAGTGGCACACTTTCTAATTTGATATGTTTCTTTTATATTGACACTTTCTATTTATGGCAAGTTTAAGGTTATTACATCCACTCATTTTACTTTTTCTTCTTTCAATTCAATTTCATACACTCATTTACCATCTCCTAAATTCTAACACAAAAATGATGTGCCGCTATTAGAGAAACAGAGGGAGTATTAGACATCATTTGGTTCAAAGTATTATTAGTCGCATCACAGTAGTTGCGGGCCATTTTTTACAATCTTGCGCTGGATTATTTGCACGATAAATTTCTTATGTCACATCTAAATCTTACATGTGCAATTTGCTTGTTTGAATTGTGATTTTGGAGAATTAATTGAAACTTTATTTGTTACCAAGATTCTCTTTATGGGAGAAGTGTTACTTTTATACGAGTATACTTTACCTATAAAAGCCATGTGTGGACTTATGTGAGTTCTTGATAACGTACTTTTACCAAAGCCATACGATAATCAAAGTTGGAAGTTCTATTATATAAGTCTAATGAGTAGCCTTATGAGGTTTAACTATCTCCACTAACTTTCTTCATTTGAGTTGGTGTAATTTTGTGATTTTAATCTCTCGAAGTCAATCTTATGTCTCAATTTAATTTGAGCCTGTTGAATGACCTAATCAGTTTCGAGATTATTGAATTTAGATTCCTTCTTGAAAACTAGAAAAGTGTTTTTCCATTTCGGCTTTGGGGGAATTTGATGTTACCTATTAATTTGGGGATAAAAAGAGGAAAAAAATACACATGGTGTATGAGCTCTATTCTTATCAATAGTACTTATGTGGAGTATAATTTGATTTTGTGACGTTGTTCCAATGATTTCTCAATTTGTAGTTTCGACTTACATTTCTTACCGAAGAGTTTTATTTTTTATTAGTGAAATGAATATCTCTTAAATAAGTGCTTTCTAGTTGAATATAAAAAGGCCTACGAGCGGACAATCTATAAAAACTGGTGGTGAAACTATTGTTTTTAATTACATGAAAGCATTCTTAATACATGTTATTTCTTATAGCTATTCCTGTGATAGTGTTGGAAACTTATAAAAAAATCTCTCGGATTGCATTGGGAGTAAATACTATACCCGTAGTTCACAGTATAAATTTTTAATATTGAAACTTAAACCTTTTACTTTTTCATTATTCTAATTAAACTATGTCTTTCTATAAACTCATGGAAAGACAATCTTTCCCAAGAATTTGCCATTAAAAAAAATGTTCAAATTCTTTATAAAAATTAATCCCAAGTTATGGCCTTACAGGATCTATGCATAGAAGAAACTTTCTGATATTATATTTTACGAAGAAGATCATTTTTTTTTTTTTGAGTTCAACTCCAATTACGATAGATATAGGTAAATCACCCATGATATCCTTTGCTATGATGTAAAATAGCATAGCCAACACAAGAAGTTGGTACCTTATGAGATTCTGAATGTAAGGAAACACATAAAAGCAGAGTCTTGGAGCTCATATCTTGCAACAACATAGATATAGAACTACTTAGCACATCTATCTAGGAAGAGGCGGCTTCCAGTAGCTGCTTCACCTTACTGTTATAGACTGTAAAACAGTACAAGGACCTAGTAACTGAAATTTGGTTTTACCAATTTTTGTTCCAACATGACTAATATAATCAAGTGCATATTAAAGTAAAGCATAAAGAACGCACGATTTGGTTACGCAGTTCGGTGTAATCCACCTACATCTGCGGGGCCTGGCCCAGTTCAGGATGAATCCACTAATTAGAAAGAACAGTACAGAGTGCAGTTTACAAAATACTTATCTTTACTAACTATAACACGTGAATTCTGTTAGCTCCCCTAGCTTCCGATCCGCCTTAATCAGACTCCCTCTGATCTCGAACTCCGTCGACGCTGGATCTCCTCCTCCCGAGAAATTAAGGTTTATGATTATGAACTTTGTGCAGCGGGTCAGGTATGTTGGAACACAGTAATCTGACTCTTTGCAATTCTCGAAAATCTCTAAAAATCTGTATGCAGATTTTTGCTCTGTTAAATCCGTGAGTATGCAGCCGTGTTGGTCCCAATTTATATCTACGAACAGATTGGAATACTCCTTGATTATCTCCACAATATTTCTATTCCAAATCTGCTTCTTGAAGCATATCCAAATCTCATAAATAAAGGAATTTACCTTATATTAATCTATCACATATATTCGAATATATCACCTCCATATAAGTAGGGATTTTCCATAAATCAATTATGCTTCATACGTCTGATATGCTTAGCCGAATATACAAATTCCATAAGTTACAAAATACTACAATATTCTGACTTCAATTTCCATAACTCCTTGGCATCAATATGTTGAATCCATCATGGTCCAACATGGAAAGATTTTCGGTTCAAAATAAGTTCACACAAACTGCCAATTAAATATGCACTGCAAATCTCTTGACTTTACAATCTCCCCCTTTGGCATTTTGTGGACCCATAACATTTTGGACATGTATTACACAACGAACAACTTTCAGCATAATACCAACTCTAAACAACAAAGCAATACCAGGGAGCAATGCCAGAATTCCCATAAACATGAATGCTGAAATCTGAAAAAATCAGAAATCCAAGAAATCCAAAACCTAAATGTCATTACAGCCAAATTGAAACAAAATATCCAGAAACAAAATATCCAAATCCAAAATTACTCCCCCTGGGACCACACAGAGGCCAAAAACAACAACAAAATCAGCAAAATAGATGATCCCCCTGCATCAGACATCAAGGTTCCAACCGGGCCTTCTCTACCTACAGATTAGTTTTCTCTGCCGTCAATGCAGCCATTTGAATAACAATGGCACCGAGTCTAGCATTCAGAACAACCATCCTAGCCTCCTTTTCTGCTGCTGCTGATGTAGAAGTCGAATGAGATGGATTCCAAGGAAGATCATGCACATGCCTTAACCCAAACGTCTTCTTGTTTGGCCTCAGAAATTCTGTGTCAATCACCACATCCGATGCATTTCCTTTCACTTTGGCACTCTTAGCTAGTGCAGATATTAGTGCAGGATAAATAATGGCATTATTGACCTTGGGGGCAGTAGCTTGTCTGACCAAATGTTGCTAAATTAAGAGCCCAAGATTGACAGGCTTCTGTGTTCCAACACAGTATAGCAATTTGGCCATTTCCCCTGTCAATATAGTGGTATTAGTTGAGGGAAACCAGCAATGAACAGCAACCTGATATAAACCAAAGAATATCGAGGACAAGCAAGATGCTTGTGAATACCCCGTTGCTGGCCACTCGACCTTATACCCACCCGAGATAGTAGCTAATATCTGATCATCAGAAAATTCCAAATCTTCAGGAAAAACTCCATCTATCTCTGGTGTCTTAAGACCCAACACTTTGTTAATCCTGGCAGCAGACACATCAATTATCTTCCCCCTCACATAAACTATTCCATACCAAGGGGAACTAATCTCCAGATTTCCCGTCATGAGGTTAGAGTATACCCCAAGCACAACCTGCCTATTGTACTGTAGTTGGACCGTGGCTGCAGTTTTAATCCCAATTGCTTTCAGAAAGTCCGAGAAATCACTCTCCTTGTAAGCTTTTAAGTCCACAGGTCTCTCGGGGGTAAATTTCCTTTCAGAAAAAAAATCTCCCATTTCTTCTCCTTTTGAATCAAAATACAAGAAAGACAATGCCTTACTTACAGCGAGGGGAGGAAGTATTTTCTTTTCCTTGCATTCCTGCCTTTTCTTGCTCCTTTTTGCTTGAGCAGAAACCTTAGCTTTAGCAGCCTTCCTCTTGCCTTTAGCTGTCTGATAAAATTCATCGAGCACCTCATCACTCGAGTAAGCCAAATCAGGAATGTCCTATGTTGGAACATTCCCTGAACCTTCAGCTTCATTCTCCTTCTCAAATTCTCCTTCAGACTGATCATCTTGATCCAAGTCTTTTGAATCAGTCGTATCCTCATCAGTTTCCTCATCACACTCAGCCACATCATTCAGATTACCATGCATATCATCATGATCTTCACCCCCAGATCAGCATCCAAATCCAAATCCATATAATCTTCATGTTCACACTTCTATGTTGGAACACTGTCTTCCTCATTACTATCTGACAACTCAATTATTACAGGCTTTCTTAATTCTTCCATCTTTTTAGCAACATTTGAGTCATAGAATCCAACTTGTAGTTTGTCTCCATACTTCACAACTTCCCTTCCAGCCAATTCTATTTCACTGATCTCTCTTAAAGACACATAACTCAGAAGGGGAATACGATAATACACATAGAATTTATCCTTTTCTCTGTATTCAACATATTTTCCCAACAAAAATTGCACATTATAATTCTCAATCCTCCTTATTCCCCCTATATTACCCATCACCAGCTCCTTAACCTTAACATTCAAATGTTCTCCTTTTATGCTTTTAATCTTTGTTAAATCTATGGCAACTCTGTTTGCCTCTAGCCATTCAAATATTTCATCAAAACTCTGAACTTCTATGCCAATGAATTTCAAGGGCGAAGGATCAGGACCAGTTACCTTACGGTTCTTCTTCTTGGCGCTAGTGACCTTTTCTTGTTTATCGGGTTCAACATTAGAGCCCTCATTCTTTTTACCCTCGCCGGACGCCTCTTTCTCTTCCCCAAGTTCTTCAGCTTGACCAGATTCTCCTTTAGATGGCTCTTCGACCTCAACTTGATTTGGGCTTCCTCCATACTGATCTTGATTTTCTTCCAACTCTGGTTCTATTCTAGCTCGGTCGACAAATTGTCCATTCCCACCGAAAATTACCATCTCCAAATTGAACGAACTTTGATCTTCCTCCATAGCTTCTAATGATTGGTTAATTTCTGGAACCTCTTCTTCTCGTGTGGGAGTGTTTGGGGTCAACATTCTCTGGCACGACGTTGTGGTGGAGAAGGATCGTGGAGAGAGTATTTTCAGCAAAGATTCGAAGAATGCCAAAGTGACTGAGAGAGTGACCGATCGTAGAGGGATACGAAGGGATTTTGGGCAAGTTTGAATCCAACTTTAACTCTTCAACTTTTCACATCTTTTCCCGCGAAACACTTTTTAGATTTCCAAAGCTTATAATGATGATACTCTCCCCTCTTGTCAACTCGAGATGTCACACCCGAATTAACTTCCAACATACCATACAAACCATCTTCTATTTTTGTACACTTTTCATTCTTTCTAATTTTTTTTATTTTTCAATTTTCTAAACAAAAATAAGTAGAATATTTACAGTAAAAAGATAGGTAAGAATTACCTTAAATTTGACAAACACCTAAGTGTTGTAGAAGGCTTTCAAAGGTAGCAGCATCCAATAGCTTGGTAAAAATATCAACAAATTGTTCATGTGTTGGAACATAGACTACCTCCACTTCCTTCTTTTCTACCAGATCCCTAATAAAGTGATGCCTTATATCAATATGCTTGGTTCTTGAGTGTTGAACTGGATTTTTTGATATATCAACAGCACTTGTATTGTCACATAGAATCTTTAAAGGACCTTGATGAATTTCATAATCTTTCATCATTTGTTTCATCCACAACAATTGTGCACAACAGCTTCCTGCTGCAAGATACTCAGCTTCTGCAGTGGATAAGAAAATCGAATTCTGTTTTTTACTATACCAAGACACCAAATTAGTACCAATAAAGAAACATCCACCAGTGGTACTTTCTCGATCATCAGCATTGCCAGCCCAATCAGAATCACTATACCCAATTAATTCAGAATCTTGACTCTTCGAGTACCAGACACCATATTCAGAAGTCCCACTTACATATCGAATAACTCATTTAACTGCAGTGAGATGAGACTCCTTTGGATCAGCCTGAAATCTTGCACAAATCCCAACACTAAAGCATATATCTGGTCTACTAGCAGTTAAATATAGTAAGCTTCCAATCATGCCTCTGTATAATTTCTGATCAACTGAAACTCCTTTCTCATCTTTTACGAGTTTATCTGAAACACCCATAGGAGTTCTAACAGCTCGAGCATTGCTTAGGCCGAACCTCTGCACTAGATTTAAAGCATACTTACTCTGATTTATGAGCAGCCAATTCCTTCCTTGCTTGACTTGCAATCCCAGAAAGTATGTGAGTTCTCCAACCAAGCTCATCTCAAATTCAGATTGCATAGTGGTGACAAAATCATGTACCATAGCGGATGAAGTATAACCAAATACAATATCATCAACATAAATTTGAGCAATCAAAAATTTTGAAGCCTTTTCGTGCACAAATAAAGTACGATCTACTCCCCTTCAACGATAACCTTTCTTCAGAAGAAAGTTAGTAAGTCGTTCATACCATGCTCTGGGTGCTTGTTTCAGACCGTATAGAGCCTTCTTGAGACGATACACATGATGTGGATAATGAGGATCCTCAAATCCTTTTGTTTGTTCAACATATACCTCTTCATTCACCACTCCATTTAGAAATGCACTTTTGACATCCATTTAATACATCATAAAATTCATAGAGCAGGCAATAGCAAGTAAAATTTGAATGGAATCTAACCTGGCAACTGGTGCGAATGTCTCATCAAAGTCAACTCCTTCCACTTGTGTGTATCCTTGGGCTACTAATCTGGCCTTATTTCGAGTAACCTGGCCATCAGCATCGGACTTATTTTTGAAAATCCACTTCGTACCAATGACATTAATGCCTTTGGGGCAAGAGGTAAGGTACCACACATCGTTCCGTGCAAAATGACCCAATTCATCTTACATAGCAGCAATCCAATACTCATCAAGCAAGGCTTCTTTGTAGTTCTTAGGTTCAATGAGAGACACAAAATAGTGCAGTCCAGCTAGCCTACGATAATCCACTCGAGGAACTGATCGAGTACTTCTCATGGTGGATTCCGATTGGTCCTGTGTTGGAACACGGGGTTCAGTAGCGGGGGGCAATGTTCCAACATGGTCAGCTTCAGCAGGGTTAGGACTACTCTGCTCAGTTGCTCCAGCACGTAGGTGAAGTTCAGATTCGACTGATGGATCTGCCTCACCAGATTTTCGAGGCTGTGTTGGAACATGAGTGTTGCTGGGTTCTTCCTCTACACCTTCTGGTTGTTGTTCCTTCTCTGAATCATCCATAATAACATTTATTGATTCCATGAGAGTGTTGGTTCGATGATTAAACACTCTATAAGCACGGTTGTTGATAGAATACCCAAGAAAAATTCCTGTATCACTTCGATTGTCAAATTTTGCCAACTGTTCTCCATCTCTAAGAATGTAACATTTGCTTCCGAACACATGAAAATATGAAACATTTGGTTTCCTGCCCTTCCAAATCTCGTAGGATGTCTTGTTGGTGAATGGTCGAAGATACACTCGATTGATTGTATAACATGTTGTATTGACCGCTCCTGCCCACCATTTCTTGTGAATATCTTTCTCATTCAACATAATGTGAGCCATCTCCTGCAAGGTTCTGCTCTTACATTCTACAATACCATTCTGCTGAGGGGTGATAGGTGCTGAAAATTCATGTTGGATTCCAAGCTCATCACAAAAGTCACTGAATTGTGTATTCTCAAATTATCTACCATGATCACTTCGAATTCGAATTATCTTTCCAACTAGACTCCCCTTTTCAGTTTGTAACTTCACTACCAGGCTTCTAAATACTTCTAACGTATCAGATTTTTCTTTCAAAAAGGCTACCCATGTAAATCTGGAGAAATCATCAACACAAACAAAGATATATTTCTTTCCACCTATACTAGGCTTATTGACCGGGCCCATCAAATCCATATGCAATAGTTCCAGATTTCTAGATGTAGTAATATACTGAACTGGAGAGTGAGTAGATCGAATTTTTTTACCCTGTTGACATGGTCCACATACAATTCCTTCCTTGCTGGTTAGGGTAGGCATTCCTCGTACAGCTTTCACATTTGCAATTTTCACCAGTGTTTTATAATTGATGTGACCAAGCTTCCTGTGCCACAGAACGCCTTCATCTTGCTTCGAAATCATACACCGTACTCCTTGTTCTAGCAGATAGCAATTGTCTGATGATCTTATTCCTGAAAGAACCTTGTTTTCTCCATGCTTCACTATACATTTGACCTTCTGAAATTCTACTACCATATTGTCGTCACATAGCTGACTTATACTTAACAAGTTTGCCTTTAGATTTTCAACAAATAATACACTTGTGAATACTGGAAAACCTTCAATTCTCAATTCGCCTTTTCCAATTACTCTGCTTTTCTTCCCATCACTAAAGGTTACATATCCGCCATCATATGGAGTAAGATTCGTGAGATATTCTAGAGTGCCAGTCATGTGGCGAGAACAGCCACTATCAAAGTGCCATGAATTTCTGGAATAAGCTGTGGGAGAAATGTGTGCCACAAGACACGTGCTAGATCGTTTAATAATCCATACCTTTCTGATCGATCTTACTTTCTGGATATTGCCTATGTTGGAACATGCCAGAGGTTGTCGTCCTGTCATTTGGTCTCTGATCAGTTTTCTGCACTGCTTTTCAGAATGTCCTTGATACGTATAGTATCTACAAATGAGTGGATTTCTCTGATAAGGCGTACCAAACTTCCGTTTCACTTCTCGGATCTTGGTCTTGAGGGTTACTGAATTTTTATGTGATTCAGTCTTGTGTACATTCCCATATCCGATCCCATGTCGATCACCAAAGTTTCTTCTCATATCCAGAATATCATCAAGCTTTGCCTTTCCAGAATTTAATTTAGAGATCGTTGCTTCAGACATCTCGGCCCTTTTGACTGCTGCTGTCAGTTTTCCATTCAGTTCTTCATTAATCTTTTCAAATTCTGCAATTGTGAATCATAATTCTCTTTCACTTTCTATTAACTTCCTTTTTTCTTTGTTCATCTCTTTGTTTGTGTCGGCTACTTGGACCCACGTAGCATACATTTTTTCATAGGTACTGTAGATTTCTTCATCACTTACAGAGAGATCATCATCTTCATTGCTGCGTACATCATCCAGATATATGTTGGAACACACAGCTTTACCTTTGTTCAGTGTGTTTGAACATCCATCCTTCGATGTATCATGAACCTTTGCTCCAAACGCTACATAGTTACTGGTAAGTTCCTCTTCGTCCTTTTCATCTTCTTCATCTTCACTCCAAGAGGTGACATATGATTTTTCTTGTTTTTTACGGGTGTTAGCACATTCAGCCTGAATATGACCATACCTTTCACATTCTCTGCATTGAATTCGTCCAGACTGTTTTGGTTCGTTGTTTTGATTTCTCACGAACTGCTGATTTCCTTGTTCAAACCTCATTCCTCGATTATTGTCCGAGTCTTGTTGTCTTTGTCTATTTTCGCCAAACCTTTCCTGAGATTTCTTGTTGACCACCTTCTTTAGCATTCTCGAGAAATTCTTCGTGATCAGTGTAAGTTTTTCAATCTCATTATCACTGTCAGACTCGTGATTGTCCTTTAATGAAGACATTTTGAACGCCAATTCCTTAGAGACCCTTTTTGTAGCTTGTTGGAATGTCATCTCATATGTCTGTAATGAACCCATTAGTTCATCTAGACTCATGGTTGCTATGTCTTTTGCTTCTTGTATTGCTGCTACTTTCATTGCAAATCTCTTGAGAAGTGATCTCAAGGTCTTTTTCACCAACTTTGTTTCTTTGTAAACATTTCCAAGTTGATATGCCATGCTGGAGATGTCCCTGAGTTTTCCGTTGAATATAGCAATAGTGTCATCCTCCTCCATTTTGAGTTCCTCGAACTTAGTAGCCAGCATCTGTAGTTTGGATTCACAAACTCGACTGGTTCCTTCGTGAACAGTTTGAAGAATATCTCATGCTTTCTTCGCTTGATGACATGTAGAGATAAGTTTGAACTGATTTTCATCAACTGCAGTGAAGATTGCATTGAGTGCCTTTGAGTTTTCCAAAGATTCTTTGAGGTCATGTGGAGTCCATCTAGCTTTGTCTTTCAGTTTCTGCTCCCTTTGACTTGACTCTCCTTCTACTTCCTTAGAACTTGTATTAGCATCTTCTGTAGGATGATTCCATTCATTCTCAACATAGAACCATGCGAGTTCGTCCAGTGAATTGATGTAGACTCTCATGCGTGCCTTCCAATAGTTGTAGTTGTTGCCTTCTAGTAGGGGTGGTCGAGAGACTGAAGCTCCTTCTCTCGTCGTCATGGTAAAACCAGATCTCACTTTCCTTGACACGACCAAGGGAATACTAAGTGACCAAGCTCTGATACCAATTGAAATTTGGTTTTACCAAATTTTCTAGTCCTTACTAGTATGTTCCAACATGACTAATTTAACTAAGTGCATAATAAAGTAAAGCATAAAGAACGCATGACTTGGTTACGTAGTTCGGTGTAATCCACCTACATCTGCCGGGCCTGGCCCAGTTCAGAATGAATCCACTAATTAGAAAGATACAGTACAGAGTGCAGTTTACAAAATACTTATCTTTACTAACTATAACACGTGAATTCTGCTAGCTCCCCTAGCTACCGATCCACCTTGATCAGACTCCCTCTGATCTCGAACTCCGTCGACGCCGAATCTCCTCCTCCCGAGGAATTAAGGTTTATGATTCTGAACTTTGTGCAGCAGGTCAGGTATGTTGGAACACAGTAATCTGACTCTTTGCAATTCTCGAAAATCTCCAAAAATCTGTATGCAGATTTTTGCTCTGTTAAATCCGTTAGTATGCAGCTGTGTTGGTCCCAATTTATATCCACGAACATATTAGAATACTCCTTGATTATCTCCACAATATTCCTATTCCAAATCTGCTTCTTGAAGCATATCCAAATCCCATAAATAAAGGGATTTGCCTTATATTAATCTATCTCATATATTCGAATATATCACCTCCATATAAGTAGGGATTTTCCATAAATCAATTATGCTTCATACGCCTGATATGCTTAGCCAAATATAAAAATTCCATAAGTTACAAAATACTACAATATTCTGACTTCAATTTCCATAATTCCTTGGTGTCAATATGCTGAATCCATCATGTTTCCAACATGGAAAGATTTTCGGTTCAAAATAAGTTCACACAAACTGCCAATTAAATATGCACTGCAAATCTCTTGACTTTACAGTAACCATTGCCTATCACATTGTCGCAAAACTTCCTATTGATAAGTGAAACAAAATTGGAAAGCACAGAGCATTATAGCTGTGCAATTCCAAGAATTGAAAAACTTCATACGCTTTTTTGGCCAAATGCTGTGAATACGAAAAAGCGGCATTTAAACGAGTTCATACTTACATCAAGGTATAGAAACATCCTTGGAGAAAATTCTATGTTTGTGGCTACAGTAGCCACAAACGGAAGAGAATAGGGAGGACGCATGTAGGAAACGTGTCCTCTCCTTCCCTTCATTTTTTTTAAATTTTCGATGATTAATGGCGAGAGGATGTGCCGAGAGGATGCATTTCCAATATGCGTCCTCTAATCTGGTCAAAGTTTTCAGGCGATGGTGGAAGGGGCAGGCGACATGTGGGAGAGGACGCATTTCCTTTATGCGTCCTCTGATCCCTTTAATTCCCAGCTTCCCCCCTTATTTATCCACTTCTTCTCTTCTTCATTTCGTTATCCCTTTCATCCGCATTTTTCCAAAAGTTTTCTTCATTTCACCTCTCTTCTTCCTTCCCGAGATTTCACCACCACTCTCCTCCACCATTGCGCCGCTTATTCACCGGCATTCCGCCATTCTCCTCCGCCATTCTGCTTATTCACAATATTGGTAATGTAGTTTTTTTTTCAAAATCCTACATTTTTCTCTTGTTTTATTTTGGTAAGGTTTTCTTTCTGTCAAATTTGTAATGGATTTTTGGTTGTAGAGATTACAATCGGCCTGAAGTTCCTGCCGTTGACCGTCGTTGACTTCCACTTTTGTCACCTTTTCCGTGAGTCTCAGACTCCCACCCAATCTTTTTTTCATTTTCTTGAAGTTAATTGAACCCTAAATAATTTTACGAATGTGTTCAACGATTATGTGTAAGTTGTCGTAGAAAGTTTGTTGTTGATTTTTTTGTTAAATTATAATTTGTGGAGAACCCAAAATAATTTAGTTAATTTGGATGTGTTGTATGATTGTGTGTAGTTTTAATGATTAAGTTTGGTCTGATGCTTTGATAGCGTTTGATGCTGATGCGTGACTAAATGAAGTAATTGTGTGAATTGTTTACTGATTAATGTATTAATTTTGTAGCAATAGTAATGAAATTTGAGGATACTATGAAAAGGAATGTCGAATGAAAAGGAAATAAAAGTGATGTCTTTGTATAATCGTTTACTAATTAATGTATTATGTCTGTATTAATAGTGTTGTTCAAGAATGCGCTTATGAAGACTCTGGTGTGGCAGCTTGGTGGTGCCAGGTGAGAGAGCAAGTGGAGGGAGTACAAGGAGGAGCTGGAGAGTATAGATCCATCTGCTTGGGCTTGGCTGGAATAGCAAGATAGGAGTAAGTGGTGTCTTGCGTTTGATGAGGGTGATCGACGTTGGGGAATTCTGACGACGAATTTGTCAGAGAGTTTTAACAACTGTTTACGGTGTGCCATCTCCCGATAACAGCGTCTGTCAATGCGAAGTTCGAGCGAACAGTTGAAATGTTTGCGCAAAGGGTTATGGACGCCACGAATTGGAGGTACTTTGTCACTTAATTAGTGTCATGTTGTCATATGGTGTCTGTAATATTACCTCTGTAGTATGGTACTTGTAGTATTACTTTCTGAACGTGGAATATTTATCTCATGATGTAGTATAGCTTTTATTTGTCGAATATGTTTGACATGGTAATCGTTTGAGTAATTCATTTTGACATGTTATAATGGTAAACAAGGATACATAATGTATCATTATCATCCAGGACCCATGGAGGATGATTTGTTGTACCTTCATGAGGAGCATCGTGCCCGTGCATTGTACAACGGTCACTTAGAGGATGAGGCACTGCAGGTCAGGTGGTGCGATGAGGCATGCTGGACCGAAGGTATGCCTGACACAGTTATGAGCTACGTGCATGATTTAGGATTCCAGGGACTCCTAGATTCCGCACCGATACGCATAGACCATTCACTCATCACTGCCCTAGTAGAGCGGTGGCGACTCGAGACGCACATATTTCACCTGCCGATGGGGGAGGCTACGGTCACATTGCAGGATGTGGGGATGCTATGGGGTCTTCCGATCGATGGGATCCCAGTCACAGGAGTAGACATCAGTAGGCGTACGGAGGAATGGATGATAGTGTGCACGGACTACCTAGGTGCTACACCTGACCCCAGTGTTATCCAAGGGGGTCGCATTAAAGCAAGCTGGTTGGGAAACTTATTGCACAATCCGTTCCCTACTCACCCTACTGAGGTCCAATGTCAACAGCGGTCGAGAGTTTTCATTCTACTGCTGGTCGAGAGTTTTCATTCATCTGGCTACCTAATTCCGTTGCTCTACTTTTCGGTACTGATGGACCTAGGTGCAGCACGTCACTACAGTAAGGGGAGTGTCATTCTTGCAAACTTGTACCGGTGCTTATGTGATGCTGCAATTCCACAGGTTAAATCCATTTTTGGCCCCCTTGTCTTGCTACAGGTAAATTAGTCTGTCATTCCACTCATTTGTACATAATGTCCATTATATTACTTTGTATTACATTTAATTTTATTTACTGACATTTTTGGGCATGGGAGCGCATACCATCCATCCGACCTGCAAGTGCTCTACCAACATCAGTGTCGATGAATGCTGTTGGGTCCCGGTACGTGCCGAATAATTCTAGTTTTCATTTTTTTATACCATAGTCAATTCCATATACTGGCTAATATAATTCACTATTTTGCTCGTAGGTGAAGAGCCCCTTACGATTTATCACAATCACCGATGCATGTTTTGAAAGTGTATCGCGATCAGATCACATCTCTCAATCAGAATCAGGTATAGGCCAACTTGGATTATATTTTTCTGACTTCGTGGGAAAATGGTTTTGATTACCTAACCGCAACACCTTCATGTTCTTTCAGTTTATTTGGGAGCCATACACGGCGGATATCGTGGAACAACTCTCGTGGTACTGTACAGCTGGTAGCAACAATTTGCTGGTTTGCGTTAACCTCATTTGCTGGCATGTCGTAGAGTTTCACCATGCACATCGTGTTCTCAGGCAGTTCGGCCTAATCCAGCCAATACCCACCCAGTTGGTCAGTAGGGATGAGTATAAAATGCTTCATACTAGAGACCGCCGAGGCAGGTCTGGCATGGATTGGCGTGTCGAACTAAGAAGATATCTCGATGCTTGGGAACAACGATCCGATCGACAAGTAAACCCACTTGGGTATGCATATCCATATTGTCCCAGCCGTGAATACATAGAGTGGTACTTTCGCAAGACGGTGAGCATGATTGATCAGCCAGGACGGCCTCTAACAGCTACAGAGGGTTTCCATGGAGACGGTGCAACTACGGAGTACTTGGTATTTCCTAAAATTCAAATACTGTCAAGAAATAATGCTATGGATTTCCCCAACATTACATATCTAACATATTTATCTCGATTCTGTAGTTGCAGACAATCAGTGAGGTATACATCAGGTCGGACATTAATTTGGATGGATGTCCCCCACATTTCGCGGACGTTATCAGGGGAATCAATGATGTTGTCACACGGGGTCTACAACACGCGCATCAGGCCTCTAGACTGCAGTATTATCAGTCGTTTGTCCACTGTGAGGATCCTCCCCTGGTGTGAGATATACTGACCTCAGAAACCAGCGTCAGGCTCTACCTGGTCGACAGGGAGCTCGACGGCCGCGTGCTAGGGGCCAAACGGAACACATTGGTTCATCACAAGCTGGACCCTCACATGCGAGTCCACAGATTGGCGAACCATCACATGGTGAACCCTCACATTACGACGTGACTACATCATAATACACTGCATATGTCACTCCAACAGCCAGTCATCCATACATGTCGCCTGCCGCTCCATTACATACAGGTAATGTTCCACATGCCTATTGTGAGGAGGCAGGAGATGAAATGGAGGACGAAATGCCAGTTCCACATGAGGAAGCGCATGTACCTATACAGGTGGTTGTTCCACGACGGACATACAGGACCATACGTCCTCCACCGTGTGGAACGGGCGGAAAGCTTTGTAGAGATCGTCATTAGGACGGTGCATGCCCTTGAACACTGATTTGCATTACATTTCACACGTATTGTTCGGCTACTGTACATTTTTGCTAATTCGTACGTATTCTAACTATGCAATACTTCATTCCTACACCTATATTCAGGACAAGTTAAAAAACTGCAACTCACACTACCCTAATTTATCGTTTGTATAGTTCTCAAAATATCATCAAACAAACACAAGTCTACTTATGCAAAATCTTCACCGAAAACAATGGGATAAACAAATAATATGTTATACATTGCATCATTCAAGGATAATTTATTACTTAAATTCACGACTCATTCTGAAAAATACACTTTTGTTGCATTCAGGACACAATTTTATAATCGGGACTAAACTGAGATAAAATACCTGGAATAAAAAAAAATTCCTCATAACGGTCAATAGGATATGCATTTTGCAAAATAATTAAAATTTCCCAAAAGCTTATTTTACCAAATTTACCGAATAATTAATTGTCATTACGAAAAAAATAATTAGGTCAACATTGAGGACTTGTTCAAAAAATATTCGGGAATAATATTCCGGAAAAAAGAATAGTCAGCTTCTGAGGACCCATTCCAAAAACAAGTCCTCTAAATAATATTCCCAAAAAAGAAATATCAGCTCAGAGGACTCGTTTTTGAAACGGGTCCTCTAAATAATTTTTCGAAAATAAAAAATGCCCAGCTATGAGGACTCGTTTTCAAAATGCATCCTCTATTAATTTTTGGCAAAAAAAAATTTTAATCAGCACCATGATGACGCATTTTCAAAATGCATCCTCTAATAATTGTCAGCAAAAAAATAAATAAATCAGCACCATGAGGATGCATTTTCAAAATGCCTCCTCTATTATTTTTCAGCAAAAAAAATTAAATCAACCATGAGGATTAATTTTTGGCAAAAAAAAAATTAAATCAGCAACATGAGGATGCATTACCCTAATGCATCCTCCACCATGTTCTCCATTTTCCAGAACCACCACACCCGCAGCCAACATTCAAATATTTACCCTACTAAAATCAAGACTCAACATCCTTGTTCCTATTCTTGCACCAGCTTCACTGAGAACCTGGGCACACTTCAACTGCCCGTAGGCACAAGCAAAATGAAGTGATATTCATCGTTCTGAATCTTCTTCATCTTGATCAGCACCAGCAGCTAATGCATCCTTCAAACCCTCTACATCACCACAAGTAGCAGTATTATGAACAATAGACTCATCTTCATTCCCTTCCTCTGGTTCATCTTGTTCAGCATTGTGAGCAGATGAGACTGGACCTCCTCCAGTAGGGAAACCCATTAAAAAAACGGATCATAACCCATTGGAAACCCATGAGGATGGAGCAAGCAATTAGTCTAATCAGATCATTAGAAGAACAGAATCATCCAAGAAAGTACGAAATCAACTACAACAGAAAAAGCTGAGTAAGAAACAAAGTCGAGTGCAAGTGCAAGTGCAAATTAATCAGTCTCGGCATAGGTAACATCAAGGATAGATTGCTCAACCTACCGCACTTCCTTCTTAGTATATCTTCCCTTCTTCGACTTGTAGTACATGCTCATGAACATCCCCACGGCTTAGTACTTCCTCCTGCACTGCTCGTACAGGTCCATGTCAAACATCCTCCAGAAGTTCTTCTCACTCAGCACAGACACTGCATACTGCAGCTGGAATCCATGGTTATCGATCAGCCAGTCCTCCAAATTCTATTTTTCAGGATCTACGTGATCCTAATAAATCTACTGCTGCTAAGAACTAGTTTAAGGATCGGGTTTTAATTTATGCTCTCATTGGCAACGACTCAACGAAAATCTGATGTAACTTAAAACTTATTTAAAATTTTAAAATTACCTTGAACTTATTAAAGTGTTTACTAAAGAACAGCTAACTCTAAGGCAAGTGCTACTCCATTTTGTTTGTTGTTTTCAGAAACTTAGACATACAGCCTCCTTTAACAAATATCTATTTTTTTTCTGGTTCATGAAGGTTAGTAAAAAACATGTAAACAGTGTACAACAATATACTTTTACAAATTTAAATATCTAATGGATATAATGATTAGGTGCAAGCTAACAACGACAATAATGAGAGAAATCTGTCCATTTTATTCATGGCTAGGATGGAATTCAGTCCATTATGTTTATATAAAATACCATGCACTGTATATAGGATTGTGACAATCAGTCTCATTCAATCTTATTCAAAATATCATGCACTATAAATGGAGGCTATTGTCTTCATACCTTTTTTTATCTTAATCTCTTCTCATCGTAAACTCATAATTGCTCACAATGAGTACACAACACTACAGCAGAATCACTGGGTTTACCTCTGAACTTAACCCCTGCACTACAAGCTCCTCTTAAAACCAGCTCTAACTGAACCTTAATAAACTCAAGGTCACACCGGCACAGCACGAGCAGCAAAGTCACATACCAATGACACCTATTGTACATTACTGTTAAAACAAAATCCAACTAGCGGAGCCTGTGGTAATGCAGAGAGCCAACTTGGTAAAGAGGGGAAAGCAGTAATACACATACGTAATGGTAATCTAACTTGCACTGAATCTGTCCCAAGAACGACTACCACCGAAAGAAGACAGATCAACAAGATAGATTGACGATGCTCTTGGGCAAATATCCAACGTCCTATTTCAATCAATAAGAAAATGATAAGGATACATCAGTACAATTGATCATATATGTACCAACTAATCACACAGTAAATTTCACAAACACATGGTGTGCATCATTAATATTCATTTGCTTCCAATAAAACAACTTACAATTGCAAAGCAATCATCTGATTTTGTTTGTCAACATGATGTGCGAAACGAATTTCAGTCTGCTCCACCTACGATCCGACCTTCGAGGTTCATATTCTAGCTCACAAGGTGGCTGCACTCAGTTTATAAAACAAAACCCCAGAGCTTCAGATTGAAACCCAGCAGCGCTTGTTCCTGGAGCACCACACGAGTATTGATGAGAAACTCTGCAGTCTTGTTGATAATTATTCTTCCCTTATTTTTATGATTGGCGTGAAGACAAATTGAAGAATCAGTATTAATGTTTATTCTTCCTTCTCTCTTTTTTCCGCTCCACTCTTTTTAAGTTTGGCGCTACTTTTTTTTCAGTTTGACGCTACTTTGTTATAACTGTAGTTCAGTTTTGAGTGATTTTTTCTTTTATTTTTGTTTTAACTTTTATTTTTCTCGTTTTTTCATTTTTAAAATGATAGGTGTATTTAAATTTGGAGTGCGTCTCTTGGAAAACGGTCTTTCCATAAGTCATGGAAAGACAAAGGTTTAAAGTGTAAATTAGATAAAATTAAGATAAAATTTTTGGGTTGCATGAATCGGGTTATAAATTTTATAACTACTACATGTTGCATACTAAGTTTTTAATGTTGCAACTAAGACCTTTTACCTTTTATTATTCGAATTAAACCCCGTCTTTCCATAAGCCTATAGAAAGACCGTCTTTCCCAAGACTTTGCCTTAAATTTGAGCTCAAGGTATTTGTTTACAAACTATAAATAAATATTAAGGGATATAATATTCATAAAATATTATAAGTATAATATTTATAATTACAGCGCACAAATAATCGTAATGAGCAACAAGTTTACTGATCCCCCTAAACTACTGTCATCGTTCATCTTTGGTCCTCCATTTCATTTTTGAACATTCTTGGCCCTTAAACTGACAAAAGTATTAAGTCGTGCCACTTTCGTCTAGTTAAACCGTTAAATTAAGCCTTCGTTGACATTTTGAGGGGCAAAATGTCTTTTCCTATTAAACCCCATGATTATTTACAATTTAGAAGAATGTCTTCTCAAGCCGTGCAAGATCCGAGTTGACATGTCTTCTCGAGCCGTTTAGATGTCCTCAACGACAACAAGATCTAAGTTGTGATTTATCACGCACCGGATGCACGACTCGAGCAAACATTCTCTTGAAAAAAATAATTATAGGGTTGATTAGGAAATAACATTTTTGCCCTCAAAATGTCAACAAACATTAAACTTAACGCTTAGATTAGGCAGAAGTGGCGCGACCTAACATTTTTGTTAGTTTAGGGAGTCAAGAGTGTTAAAAAAATGAAGAGTCAAAGGTAAACGATGACAATAGTTTAGGGGTCAAAAAAGTTGTTTGCCCTAATAAAAATGATCATGGTACATCTAACCAATGCACATTCATGGTTCTCCAGAAATACGAGATATAGATTGTATTTTCATTATTAGTTTAAGAGTCCGTCTCTTGAAAGTCGATTTTTCCATAAGTTATGAAAAGATCAGCATTTAAACACCAAATTAGAAGAAATCAAGATAAAATTTCCGGGTTGCATTAAATAAATAAAATTTTCAACTTAGTTATGATCTATTTTTATTCAACATTAATTTATTTTCAAAATTTATTTTAGATCTAACAATTTAGATGTATGTAATGTAAAATTTTAAACAAAGTTTCCTGCCAAACCAATTAATGGTTAAACCAATTATAAAAATAACTCGTTTCAATAATTGTTAATGTCAAATTATAATTATTTATACATTATAACACATTTTAAATGTTTTTCAAAGTAACAGAAATCTCATTGTTATAAATAAAAATAAATATCAAATAATTCATTAGTACACCAATTATAGAATGATCCCCGGCTCCTTCCGAGATCGTCGAATCCGGCCGCCTCGCCGGTCAGAAGTCAACATTTGCTCAGACCTGCAGCCTCCTCAGCCAGTACCTTAAGGAGAACGGAAGTTTGGGAGATCTATCACTTGGACTCAGCAGCGGCAACCGCAGCTTCGAGTCTCCTCATGGCGCTCCGGCTGAGACTATGGATTTACTCACTATGATCGAGAAGAACAATTATGAGGTAAAGATTCCAGTTATGACTCCGGCGAGTCTGTTCCCGAACCAAGCCGGATTTGTGACCCAGAAGATGGCTGACATCAGGTTGGTGAAGTCGGAGCCGGAGACTGCTCCGATGACGATATTCTACGGAGGGCAGGTGCTTGTGTTCAATGATCTGCCCGCCGACAAGGCCAGAGAGATCATGCTGATGGCCGGTCAGGGAATGAGTTCCCCTGACGCTTTCACCACTTTTACTGCTGCTGCCCACGTGGTCCCTGAAACTGCCCTCACCGCCAATGTCAATGATCTCCCAATTGCAAGGAAGGCCTCTCTCACAAGGTTCTTGGAGGAGAGAAAAGATAGGATCTCTGCCAAAGCTCCTTACTCAGTGGGCGGCGGCGGAGAGCAAGCCGGCGGTGGCGCCATGGATGGGCTTTGGGGGTCATTTCCCGGCTAACCATCTGCAGATGCAGCGCCACTGATGATGATTATGAACAATAGAGTTTTAGATCTGACTATTTTTATTATGCTGCAATATGTTATATACTCCGGATATTACTACAGTATTAGTTGTTGATGATGTATTATGCTGTAATTAATACCGTGTAGCACTATTAGTATTGTGCTCTCTCTTCTATTTGTTTAATGTTTGCATTTTCTTGGTTTCGAATTTTGAACCATTGAGTAAAAGTCATCATCATGTTGGGTTGTGAGGAACACCAAGAAATGTGATAGAGATGAAGAAAGAACGGGGCCCATCATTTGTTAGCTCATGTATTCAAATTCTAAGTCAAATTTGGGCAGTAGAATTGAGGATAAATTAGTGTTGGATGAAAATGGGAATTTATTTGAAGTGTAATTAGGTGATATGTTGGTTTCATGGGTTACACGACAATGATCCCCGACTAACGGTTTTGTGGAAATTTTAACATGCAATATGCTTTATTATCTAAAAAGATGGTTTCACTTTTTAAATATTCAAATCAATACTTTAGTTATAAAATAGAATTAATACATACTTATCACATATTTGATACATAAATGTAAAAGTTCGATCTTGAAAGACGGTTTTTTCATAAATCATGGAAAAACTAAGGTTTAAAGTGCAAATTAGAAGAAGTGAATATAAAATTTTCATGTTGCATGAATCGGGTTATAAACTTTATAATTACTACATGTTGTATAATAGATTTTTGATATTCCAATTAAAATTTTTTATCCTTTAATATTTTAATTAAACACCATCTTTCCATAAAACCGTGGAAAGATGGTATTTCCCATCACTTGCCTGAATGTAAATACAAAATATGACTTCATAATAATATGTACTACTATAGTAGTGCGTATTCCAGTTACAATCCAAAGAAAAAAGAAAGGAGGATCACCAACTTTCTAATTCAATATGTTAAATAATATTAATAGTATTATTTTAAAAATAAATATATTAGTATTAGTGTAAAGTCAAGTGGTGTTCATTGAATATTTCAATTGACAATTTGTGAACTTATTTGGAAATGAAAAACTTTCTATGTTGGAACATGCGGATGAGCTGTAAATATGCCAAGCAAATCTCACGAGAAAAAGGATAAAATATTATGGTATTTGTGATTTATGGAAATCTGAATATTCTGCTATAAAATAGGCATTGGAAGAAGCATAGTTGGTTTATGGAAAATCCCTACAATATGGTATTGAGATTATCGAATATATGGGAGATATTGTGATAAGGAAAATCCCTTTATTTATGTGATTTGATATGCTTCAAGAAGCAGATAAGAAATAGGAATATTATGGAGATAATCATAGAGAGTTCCGATCTACTCATGGCTTTTAAAGGGGACACCACAGCTGCATTCAATACATGGATTTAACAGAGAAAATATGCACACAAATTTTCATTCTTTTGAGAGAATTGCAAAGAGCCAGAATTATATGTTCTTACATACGTGACCTGCCGTTGAAAGTTCAGAATCGTATGCCTTAATTCCTCGGGAGGAGGAGATCTATCGTCGACGAGTTTCAAGGTCAGAGGGAGTCTGATCAAGGCGGATCAGTAGCTAGGGGAGCTAGCAGAATTCACACATTTGATTAGAAAAAGGTAAGTATTGTGTATTGTGTATGGTGTACTTTGTACTGTCTCTTTCTGATTAGTGAATTCATTCTGAACTGGGCTAGGCCCCGCAGATGTAAGTGGATTTCACCGAACTGCGTAACCAAGTGTTGTGTCTTTAATGCTTTACTTATTGCATACTTGGTTAGATAAGTTATGTTGGAATACTAGTAATAATTAAGAGAATTCGGTAAAACCAAATTTCATTTGGTATCAGAGCTTGGTCACTTATTTTTCCCTTGGTTGTGGCAAGGAAAGTTTGATCCGGTTTTACCATGGCAACCAAAGAAGGAGCTTCGGTGTCTCGGCCACCTCTGCTAGAAGGCAACAACTCCAATTATTGGAAGGCACGAATGAGAGTTTTCATTAACTCACTGGATGAACTTGCGTGGTACTATGTTGAAAATGAGTGGAATCACCCTACTAAAGATGCTGATACAAGCTCTAAGGCGAAAGAAGGAGAGTCAAGTCAAATGGAGCAGAAACTCAAAGACAAATCTACTTAGACTCTGATGACCTCAACGCATCTCTGGCGAATTCCAAAGCACTAAATGCTATCTTCACTGCTGTTGATTAAAACCAGTTCGAACTCATCTCTACAAGTCATCAAGCCAAGAAAGTATGGGATATTTTTCAAACTGTTCATGAAGGAACTAGTCGAGTTCGAGAATCTAAACTACAGATGTTAGCTACAAAGTTTGAGGAACTCAAGATGGAAGAAGATGACACTATTGCTATATTCAACGGAAAACTCAGGGACATCTCCAATATGGCGTATCAACTTGGAAAAGTCTACAAAGAGGCTATATTGGTGAAAAAAACCTTGAGATCACTCCCCAAAAGGTTTGCAATGAAGGTCGCAGCAATAGAAGAAGCAAGAGATGTAGCCACCATGAGCCTAGATGAATTAATGGGATCATTACAGACGCAGGAAATGACATTCCAGCAGGCAACAAAAAGGGTTCAAAAGGATTTGGCATTCAAAAAATCCTCATCAAAGGATAATCACGAATCCGACAGTGATGATGAGCTTGACAAACTTGCACTTATCACGAAAAACTTCTCAAGAATGCCGAAGAAAGTAGTAAATGAAAAATCTCAGGAAAGGTATGGTGGAAATAGACCAAGGCCACAAGAATTTGGAGGCAATCGTGGGACGAGATTTGAACAAGGAAATCATCATTTCTCTAGAAATCAAAGTGATGAACCTAAGCAGCCTGGACAAATACAATGCAGAAAATGTGAAGGATATGGTCATATTCAGGCTAAATATGCAAATACCCGGAAAAAGCAAAGAAAATCATATGTCACCTCATGGAGTGAATATGAAGAGGACGACAAAGACGAAGAGGAGCTCACAAGTAACTATGTCGCGTTTGAAGTAAAAATTCATGATGCATCAGATGATGGATGTTCCAACACATCAGACAAAAATGAAGCCTTATGTTCCAACATAGACTCGTATGAAGTATCCAGTGATGAAGATAACGGACTTGCTGTAAGTGATGAAGAAATCTACAACACTTATGAAAATATGTATGCTATGTGGCTGCAAGTAGTTGACACAAACAAGGAGCTGAAGGAAGAAAAACACATTTAACGGAAATAGAAAAAGAATTGCGTGTGGAAGTTGCTGAACTTAAAAAGGAGAATGAAGATTTAATTGAAAAGCTAATGTTAGCAACTAAGAGAGATGAGACTTCTGAAGCAGTAATTTCTAAGTTGAACTATGGAAAAGCAAAACTCGACGATATTCTGGACATAGGAAAGAACTTTGGAGATCGACACAGAATTGCATATTACAACCCACCCAAAAAAATAGTCACACTCAAGCCTGATACACAAGAGATACTTAAGAGTCCAGTAACTCTCAAGACACAGATTCAAGAGGTAAAGAGAAAGTTTGGCAAGCCTCATCAAAGGAAACCTCTCATCTGCAGCTACTGTTCATATCAAGATCACTCAGAGGAACAGTGCCAGAAACTGCTCAGAGACCTAATGGCAGGACGTCAACTCTTGGTATGTTCCAACATATGCGAAGTCCAGAAAACAAAATTGGTCAGAAAGGTATGGGTTGTCAACCGTTCTGGTACATGCTTTGTTGCACATACTCCGCTTATATTATATTCCAGAGGTTCGTGGTACTTTGATAGCGGCTGCTCTTGCCACATGACTGGCACTCAAGAATTCCTCACAATATCACACCATACGATGGCGGTTATGTTACGTTTGGTGATGGAAAGAAGAGTATAGTGGTTGGAAAAGGTGAACTATAGATTGAAGGATTTCCAATATTCACTAGTGTGTTGTTTGTTGAAGACTTGAAGGCCACTCTGCTGAGCATAAGTCAATTGTGTGATGACAATATAACTGTGGAATTTTAGAAAGACAAACGCATAGTGAAACACGGAGAAGCCAAGGTTCTTTCATGCATACGATCATCAGATAGTTGCTATTTGCTGGAACAGGAAGTATCGTGTATAATCTCAAAATAGGATTAAGGATTTCCGTGGCACTGGAAGCTCGGTCACATCAATTACAAAACCTTGGTGAAAATTGCAAATGCAAAGGTTGTGCGAGGTATGCCTACCTTAACAAGCAAGGGAGGAATTGTGTGCACACCATGTCAACAAGGTAAAAAAATTTGATCTCCCCACTCTTCAGTTCAATGTATAACCACCTTAAGAAATCTGGAATTATTGCATATGGATTTGATAGGTTTGATCAATACACCTAATATAGGTGGAAAGAAGTATATCTTTGTATGTGTTGATCATTTTTCCAGATTTACATGGGTAGCTTTTCTCAAAGAAAAATCAGATACGTTTGGAAGTATTTAGAAGTCTGGTTCGAATTTGTAGTGATCATGGCAGAGAGTTTGAAAATTCTCAATTCAGTGACTTCTGTGATGAGCTCGGGAATCAACACGAATTTTCTGTACCAATCACTCCTCAGCAGAATGGTGTTGTAAAATAAAAATACAGAACCTTGCAGGGAATGGCTCGAGTTATGTTGGCCGAGAAAGAAATTCACAAAAAAATGGTGGGCAGAAGCTATTAACATAGCTTGCTATACTATTAATCGAGTATATTTGTGTCCATTTACCAGCAAAACATCCTACGATATTTGGAAGTGTAGGAAACCAAATGTTTCATACTTTCATATGTTTGGAAGCAAGTGCTACATCCTCAAAGACAGAGATAAATTGGCAAAATTTGATTATTGTAGTGATACTGGAATCTTTCTTGGTTATTCCGTGAACAACCAGGCTTATCGTGTTTATAACCATCAGACAAACACACTCAGGGAATCTATAAATGTTATTGTGGATAATTTTGAAGAAGGAAAAAATTTATATGTTGTTGAAGATGAACCTAGTAATACTCATGTTCCAACACAACCTCGTCATCCTGACAAGGCAGATCCATTGCATGTTGGAACATCTGAGCAGACTGATGCTGAACCAGTTGAAACTGAGCATGTTGGAACATCATCCCCCACTGCCGTATCCTATGTTCCAACACATGATCAACCTGAATCAATGGAATAGAGGAAGTTGGCTGGATTAGTTATCCCACTGCCGTACTCGATCAGTTCCTCGGGTGGATTACAGGAAGTTGGCTGGATTACAATGCTTCATCTGTCTCATTGAACCAAAGAATTACAAGGAGGCATTACTGAACGAATACTGGATTGCTGCAATGCAAGAAGAATTAGGTCAGTTTGCAAGAAATGATGTATGGTATCTCACTCCTTGTCCTTAAGGTGTAAATGTCATCGGCACAAAGTGGATTTTCAAGAATAAATCTGATGCTGACGGACATATTACTCGAAACAAAGCCAAACTGGTAGCTCAGGGATATACACAAGTTGAGGGAGTTGACTTTGATGAGACATTCGCACCAGTTGCCAAGTTAGAGTCAATTCAAATTTTATTTACTATTGTCTGCTCTATGAACTTTACTCTGCATCAAATGGAAGACAAGAGTGCATTTCTTTCCACCTAATAAACGGAAACATTTGAAAATTGAACCGATGCCCACCCTGATCGGTTGTTGCCAAAGGATAATGTTTTCCCACGGCTATTTGGATTTTAGGCAAGGCCCTTCATTTTAAAGATAGTGTGCATTTACCCTAGAGTTATTACTTCTTCAATTCAACTCCTAACTCTACTTTTTTCCCCAATTGCAATCAAAGTTATTAATTAATATGAAATAATTTTTATCTTAAGTATATTTACAATCATCAATGCAATATGAACTCTAATGTTTTAGGACTTTTAAGAAATATTTCACCCTACTATTGTCAAATTTTGAAATTATTTTCATATATTTAACTTTTATTTTGTTCAACCTTGTACTCCCTCTGTCCCAACCATTTATGCAGAGAGAGAAATTGCTGGAACTTTTTTCCAACAGATAAATTGTCTATATTGTCCATCATCTCTGCCACTCAAATAATGACCCCTCTGCAACTTCTCATCTTCACCACAACTTCCCGTCTTCACCACAACCTAGCCATGAACACCGCCACCTCTGCAACAACCTGTCATAACCACAACCCACCAACACAAACAAAAACTAGAAACTCAAATGAGGAATAACTTAGGGATGCGCCATCCCCGAAAAACCCAGTAATCCCATAACACACACTTTCCTCCCCCGCTAACGCTAAAATCTCCTCCGCTGACATCTCCGTTGCTGAAATCTCCATCGTGGAGGCTTAGAATTGGGCAGAAAGGCATTATGAATGGAGAGGGATGTGTTTGTGAAGATGCGAGGAGGGCTGAATTGGGCTTGCCACCCTCCGACTATGACATAGAGGCTCTTTGGTGATAGGAATCGAGTTCGTCGGTAGTTGGAATCGGGCTTGCCGGTGGCTATAATTGGGCTCGCCAGAAAAGAGGCTTGGAATCGGGCTCGTCGGTGGCTGTGAATTCGAGTACAGAGCACCGATGAGGGAAAATGAAGGCTCATATCTGATGAAAATGAGTGGACTGTCGAAGAAGATAAGTGGGAGGGGAGGCGCGTGATTGTGTGAGGGGTGGCACAAATATGGTGAGGGAGGAGCAGACACTATAAGAAACATGACCTTTTACTTTGCCCATTTTACCTCAGTTAATTTTTTTCGAAGTAAAAAATATGTTTTACCTCGATTAAAAAAGTCGAGGTAAAAAGTCTCACATGATCGACATCACACGCATGTCTGGCTTACCTACGTCGGTTGTTTTTGTGACCGAGGTCACACGTACCTATCCCAGACAAGAATGATCGATGTCGCACACATGTCTGGCTTACCTATGTTGGTTGTTTTTGTGAATGAGGTCGCACATACCTATCCCATGCACTACTAATGTGACACGTATGTCTGGCTTACCTACATCGGTTGTTTTTGTGACCGACGTCGCACGAACTTCTCCTAGACATGAAATGGCTAACCTCACATGCATGTCTAGCTTATCGACGTCGTTTATTATTGTTAGTGACATTGCACGTACCAGTCACAGCTATGAAATGACCGACGTTGATATCCAATGAGAGAATTCCAGGGTGTCTGTATTAAGTGTGGATTGCAAGATGCACCTTCCATAGGGGAGCATTTAACATGGCATAGTGCGGATTGGAAGATATGGAGGAAGTTGGATCGGGTGATACTGAATCATGGTTGGGACTCGGATGCATGCCGTACCTCCTTCCTTCCCATTTCAGCACAATCGGATCATACACCTATGGTTGTTTCTATGGCACAGGAAATCGAGGAAAAAAGAAGGCCTTTCCGGTTTCAAAATATGTTGCTAGATCACCCGAATTGTAAGCAGATTGTAGAAGACTTTTGGGATCCATTGGTTGAGGGTTCGATTCAATATTCGGTATGTAGGAAATTATTAAGGCTTAAACGCCCATTGAAGGACTTGGGCTCTCTTGATCTTAGCCACATTTCGGAAAGTACAAAGAAGGCGGATAAGGAGTATAGTGCGACATTTGATAATTTCGATGCCTTGATTGCTTCTGAATAAGACATTGAGGCATTGATGGCATTGAAAAAAAGGCCATGCTCTATTATCTTGCAGAGTCGTCCTTTCTCTCTCAAAAAGGTAGGATCAATCATATCACATTGGCGGATAAGGGGTCAAAGTATTTTCATACAATGATCTCAGAGAGAAAAGGGGAAGGCATTTCGGCGATTATTGATGGAGAAAATTGAATTGTGACTTCTAATATTCGTAAGGGTGAGCTCTTTGCGGATTTCTACAAAAAACCTATTCGGAGCTCCAAGGGATAGGGTCTCCATAGATGGTGGTGTACTCACTTTGGGAAGTATCCTTACAGACTTGGATAGGGATTCTTGAATCAGGATATTGCCAGTAGTGAGGTAAAGCTGGCATTATTTGCAATGGCGGATGAAAAGTCTCCAGGTCCGGATGGATATACTGCGGGTTTCTTCAAAAAGCAGTGGGACATTGTAGGTGAGGAAGTTACAGGTGCGGTTCTGGAATTCTTTCGAACAGGTGATCTACTAGCCCAATTAAATCATACCTCGGTCGCCCTTATACCGAAGAAGCTGGACAATCTTAAGGTGAGTGACTTTAGACCAATAGCGTGCTGCAATGTGGTTTACAAGATCATCACTAAGATTATAGCTAATAGACTAGAAGGAATTCTGCCTGGGATTATTAATCCATGCCAGGGGGCCTTTGTAAAAGGCAGAAGTATCTCAGACAATGTCATGTTAGCGCAGGAAATTGTTCGTGGATACGGGAGGGCGAGAAATTCTCCTAGATGCATGATCATGGTTGACTTGTAAAAGGCGTTTGATAAAGTCTCCTAGGACTTCCTAGAAGAAGTTTTACTTGGACTAGGTTTTCCAGAGAGACTGAAGGTTAGAATCATGATATGTGTGAGAACATCTTCATTCTCGATTGCAGTTAATGGGAAATTGTGTGATCACTTCAAGGGTCAAAGAGGCATTCGGCAAGGTGACCCCCTGTCTCCTCTCCTCTTTGTGATCTGCATGGAGTACTTCTCGAGATTGTTGAAAAGGAAGACTGAATCACGGCATTTTACTTATCACCCGAGGTGTGAGGTACTCAAGATCACTCATTTAGCGTTTGCTGATGATCTTATGCTTTTCTCCAAGGGTAACACAGGATCGGTTCACATTCTTATGAGTGCACTTAATGAATTTGAGTGCACTTCGGGTTTAGCTATCAATACGGCCAAATCCAAGTTTTTCGGAGTCGGTTTGAAGGAGGACTTAAGTTTCACAGATATTCCATGGTCTACGTTTCCAGTAAGGTATCTAGGGGTGCCACTTGATTCTAGCAAGTTGAAGGTCACTCAGTTTGGAACCCTACTTGGAAAGGTTGATTCGGAGATTGCTAAATGGAAGGGTCACACCCTCTCCTATGCTGGAAAGTTGGAACTTGTTTGTTCGATTGTAGGAGGTATTGCTGGATTTTGGATTCAAAATTTTATCATACAGACTACAGTCATGGATGCTCTTGAGCAAAAGTGTAAACGTTTCTTATGGGGAGGTAAGCATAAGGGTAAGGTTGCATGGAAGAAACTATGTACCCCTAAGTCATTTGGGGGTCTAGGTTTGAGGGATTTTGTTACTTGGAACCGTGCCTCGATGGCCCAGAGATTATGGGATATTCACATGAAGAAGAACAGCTTGTGGGTCAAATGGATCCATTCATTTTATCTTCAAGGAGAGGACTTTTGGAGTTTAAACCCGAGGATTTCGAATGGGAGACTGGGGGAGAGATTTTCAAGCTATTTTGGTGATCTGTGCAAGCTCAGGGATGAATTGAGTGATATGTTTCATGGGGTTATACAACAATTAAAGGATCATCTTGGTTCTTGGTCTAGCTCGAGGAAATTTACAAGTGAGGCTTATTTCTTTATGCATCGGCATAAGTTTCCGAATCTGTATGTTCATGCCCGATCGGAAGAGAAGGTGTTTAATAGCATTTGGCGTGGTTTTATTCCGCCCAAATTCTCGTACATTAAATGGTTGGCCGCAATTCGGAGACTTCACACCAAGGACAAGCATCAATTGGAGGAGGGTGATAGCATGGAGAAAATATGTTCCTTATGTCATCTTGAAGAAGAGACGAATGAACACTTTTTTTTCAAGTGTGAATTTTCGGAAGTTGTATGGGGGCGAATAAGGAATTGGATTGGGTTAAGGAGACGAACAACCGCAATTGCAAGCTCCATGACTTGGGTTAAGGGGAAAATAAAGGGTTCAAAAGTTCGAAAGAAGTTTGGAATTCTAGCCTTGATTACCACGGTTTATCGGCTTTGAAGGGAAAGAAATAGTAGTGTTATGAATGGTGCTCAACCAAGTGCTGATCGAGTGGTAAAAATCGTTATGAAAGATTGCTACATGGTGATTAATCGCTTGTTCCCATATGAGCATATGTTTCAGGCCCTAGATGTTCGAGTAACTAGGAGGTCTACGAGTGCTCGAAGAGGAATTCGAGCGTAGGAGGTGTTCGACTGCTCGAAGGGGAATTCGAGCGTAGGAGGTGCTCGACTGCTCGAGGGGGCGTCTGGGTCAAGGAGGTGTTTGAGTACTTGAGGGGGCATTTGAGTCATAGAGGTGTTCGAGTACTCGAATGGGATATTTGACATATGGATGTGTTCGAGTGCTAGAAGAGAGCATTCGAGTGCTGGAGGCCTTCGAGTGCTTCAGGAGGTCTTCGAGTGCTTTGAGTGCTTCAGGAGGTTTTCGAGCGTAGGAGGTCTTCGAGTGCTCCAGGAGGTTTTCGAATGCCTGAGGAAGTTTTTGAGTGCCCGAGGAGGTTTTCGAGTGCTCGAAGAGGTTTTCAAGAGTAGGAGGCGTTCGAATGCTCGAGAGTTTGAATGCTCGAGGGGGTGTTCGAGTCATGAAGGTGTTTGAATACTCGAGGGGGCATTCGAATCATGGAGTTGTTCGAGTGCTTGAGGGGAGCATTGAGTGTTGGAGATCTTCGAGTGCCTCAGAAGGTTTTCGAGTGTGGGAGGTCTTCGAGTGCTCGAGGAGGTTTTCAAGAGTAAGAGGCATCCGAATGCTCGAGGAGGTTTTCATGTGTAGGAGGAGTTCGAGTGCTCGAGGGGGTTCCGAGTCATGGAGGTGTTCGAGTGCTCGAGGTGCCCCAGGAGGACTTTGAGAGCTCGAGGGGGTCTTCGAGTGTAGGAGTTGTTCAAGTGCTTGAGGGGGCATTCGAGCTATGGAGATGGTTGAGTGCTCGAGTGGGACATTCGTTATGGATGTGTTCGAGTGCTCGAGTGGGCATTCGAGTAAAATCTCCATGACACCGGAATTGAGCACTGGATCTGGATCTGGTTCCTGGCCACTGGCTGGTCGATGATGCTAGTTTCCGCGCTAGGAGGAGGTTGTTCACACCTGATAGAATCAAGCGGTTTCTTGGTTTCTTATTCTGGCTAATGCAACTCGGTTTTATGAAGGAGGCAATAGGATTTAAAGTAAGGATCTGCTCCGATGCTTTTTCTCCTAAGCCTAGTTTTAACTTTGAATTAACGGTTATTTTTGCGCTCTATGCCCACGCTACACTCTGTGTTAAATTGGCATAAACCTGTCCATTTGCTCAAAATGGAGTGGACGATTACATAATCGCCACGCTTGATGCACGTGGTATAAGTGCATTCATTCTCTCATCTTTAGGAGATTGATTTTGCTGGGATCCTCAAGGATATGAGGCACGGCCTCAACACATCCTTGCCCACTTTATTACTCTCGGTGCTCTCAAGAGACTGTTTGAAGGCCAATAACATCCCTCTTTCTCCACTTTAGGGGTGTAAATGGTAGAAGCAGATATCCACTCGTGCCAGATCGGTGCAGCTATGGGCATCGGCTTCACTCTTTATGGGACATCCAAGACCCGAGACACTCTCGGCTGCATTAGGACCTTGGATTCTTGTATCTTCATCGACTTTCGGACAACTAAATTTGCTCAAGACCCAAGTCTCATAATACTCAGCTGCTCTATGGAATGAAAATGAAGTAGGCCCCATTTGTTAGGGGTAGAAGCGGTCCACTTGTTTATGGGTAGTGAGTTTGTCCTCATCCCATTTACCTAGCATTTCTTAGCCTGTCTTCACTTCAGGTTATTGTTTTCGGTTCCATTATCGTTGGGACTTGTCTCTTTTCCCTTTGCTAGACTTATCTTGCTTAGGGTTGGTAGTTTTTATTTAGAAAATGGGGGGGGGGGGGGGGAGTGGTGCCCTTAGGGTTTCGCCCCCCCCCCCCTCGGATTTTACTCCCTAGGTTCATCACGTAACCTAGAGTTGGATTATTTTTGTATTTGGTAGGGCTCTTTTAGGGCGCTACCGTGGGTTCCACCGTCTATACTATTTACCATATTACAGTCGAAATGACCGACGTCGCACACATGTCTTGCTTGCCGACGTCGCATGTACCTCTCTCGTAGACACCCTTGTGATGCACGATTTAAAATAATCGAATATATATATATTAATAATATAAATTTTTTAACAAAACAAAAATATAATATTTAAAATTTTTATGCAACTCCATTTCATTTATAATTGTAAAAGATTTTATAATTATTCTTTTAGCTATGACTTTATGTTTATATTTTCAAATGAAATAAATTAAATGTAGAGTTCGAGTAACACATGATCGAAATTTTAATAATGAAATTTAATGTTAAACAAAACTAAAATATAATTTTGTAATTTTTTATATACTCCATTTCTTTTAAACTTTTAAAATATTTATAATTATACTTTTAACTATCTTATATTTTTCAAATGAAATAAAATGTAAAATTCGAGTAATATCTAATCGAAGTCGAATATCAATAAATAAATTTTATTTTTTCACCGAATATAATTTTATATACTATTTATTCATAATTATAAAATGAGCAGTATAAAATTTGGTTGCTATGAGGCAACGATATGAGTTACTCTAGAGTAATGTACTAGCACTTTGCAACATTTCACCAAAAAGTTCACCTATTTAATATTTCTATATTTATGTAAGAATAGCAAAAATCATGTATTTTGGAGCAATGGATTATAGGGCAACACAATTTTGGGTCGAAATTTTATATTATTGAATTGCATTTTGGTCGCCAATTTCGTGATTCAACAACTCCAACTTTCTTGGAGGGACATAAGCGCAAAAGTAAAAAACTGTACTCATAACTCCAAATTGAAATCCGCTCGAACGTGATGGTACCCTATACACACGTTATATTTTCCAAGTCCATAACATAGTATTTATCAATAAACATACACAAGAATATATTTGTAATCTTTTCCGATTTACCTTTCATACTTCTATATAACCAACTCTAAGTTACTGTAGAACATGTACTAGCGCTTTGCAACATTTCACCGAAAAACTAATCTATTTAATATTTCTATATTTATGTAAGAATTACCAAAAAAACATGAATTTTGGAGCAATGGACTATAGAGCAACCCAATTTTGGGCCATAGTGTATTTTTTCAAGATTGTGTAAAAGTAATCAATGTTAACTTTCGAGCTCTTTTTGTTAACCCATACATGACCAACTTCGAAAGCCACAATTTTATATTATTGAATTTCATTTCGGTGTCGCCAATTTCGTGATTCAACTCCAACTTTCTTAGAGGGATCTAAGTGCAAAAAGTAAAAATTTTACTCGTAACTCTAAATTGAAATCCGCTCGAACTTGATGGTATCCTATACACCTACATTGTATTTTTCAAGTCCATAACATAGTATTTATCAATAAACATGCACAAGAATATATTTGTAATCTTTTCCGATTTCCCTTTCTTACTTCTATGAAACAAACACTAAATTACTCTAGAACATGTACTAGCACTTTGCAATATTTCACCAAAAAATTCATCTTTTTAATATTTCTATATTTATGCAAGAATAACGAAAATCGTGTATTTTGGAGCAATGGATTATAGGGTAACACAATTTTGGGCCATGGTGTAATGTTTTCAATAAACGAACAACCCTAACTTGACATTCCATACATAAACACTAATGAAAATGGTTATAACTTAATTAATCAACAGTCAACCCTTACTTGGCATTCCATATATAAACACTAATGACATGGTTATAACTTAACTAATCAACTGTCAACCCTTACTTGACTAATGAACGGTGAACCCTTATTGGACTTTCCGTATATGAACACTAATGAAATAGTTTGACTTTAACTAATCATCGATGTACTCTTACTTGACTGTCTATATATAAACACTAACGAAAATGTATGGCCTTAACTAATGAACGGTCAACTCTTAATTTTCCTTGTATGAACACGAATGAAATATTTCTATACATACACACACATATATAAAAATACTTTTTGTGATTTTATAACCGACTTAGTTTTTGAAAAATTATAATGTTTAAAATATAATTTTAATTCTAAATTTAATAAATTAAAATTTATAATTAAAAACTTAAGGGTTTTTTTTTCAGCCAAACACAAATCTTCCCCTTTATTTAGCCCAACAAAAATTCATCCCCCAAACCCTCCCACTATAAATAAGAAAACCCTAATACAACTCCATCCCCTTTTCTTTGCAACCCGCCTCCATCTTCCTACATCTCTCTCCATCTTCTCTTGCACCACCTCCATCATCTCCACCTTATTTTCCACCGCCTCCTCACCTTCTCAACCTTCTCCGGCGAGATTGACGCCACCTCCGCACCTTGCGCCCTCCGTCATGCTCAGCCATTCTCTACCACGCTCCGTCGTATCCCATCCTCTCCCACCATGTCCTTCCAGGGTTTCTACTACTCGGCTCGTTGCTAGCGCCCGTCAGAGAATGGCCCTCTCCCACCGTGCCACAAGATGCGCCGACTTCTGACCTCCTTTCCATTCCCGGTGTCGATATATTCCTGGCGTTGTATCATTATCGGTAAAATCTTCTTACCACCGACCTCCATTCCTACCAACTCGGACATAGGTTTGGATGATTTTCCACAGTAGATTTAGGGTTTGATATTTTGTATTTATAACAGTGATTCATTTGGTAAATATGGAACTGAAGTGATGTATATCTTGTGTCAGTTGTACATTTTCTGTGTAATGAAGCCAAATTTGGTATGTTTTTGTGATTTGATCATGTTAACTAGGTTGGGAAGTTGCCAGAAATTTGTTACTGGCCGGACAACTACCAAAAGTAGAGTCGATGTCGATTCTTCTTTCGGTAGTTTTTTTCCTAAAATTTTATGTGCACGGTCGCACTACCTTCTCACGTAGTTTTGGTCTTACTGACATCGACACCATGTCGGCCAAAGAAATTGTTACTACGATTTTTTCATGTGCGACCTCGTAGGGGTGTCTGTCATTAACCGAGGTTAAAAATATAGCTTTTACTCCGCCTACATTTACCTCCATTTTTTATGGCTGAAAACCGAGGTAAAAATCCCTGTAAAACCGAAGTAAAAAATGTTATTTCTTGTAGTGAGATATGTTCACAGGTGTGGGTGAGAGAGTTAGGTTAGGGTATTGTAAGTAATATTTACTTACTTCAAGGGTACTTCTATCTTATGATGTATAGAAATTTTCTTAAAATGGAAAGTGTGCATATTTGGTTGGAACAACCAAAAAAGAAAAGTGTGTAGAAATGGGTGGGACAGAGGGAGTAACTATTTCACCCTACTTTATTTCTTTTTTGAAAAAAACATTTATTTTCATCTACTCATTAAATTAATTTTTCTTTATACAATCATTCTATTTAATAATACTTTTTTCCATAACCTATTTTTGCACCAGATGCAATATCTATAATACTACATTTCCTCGGTTTCACTGTGTTTGACGCACTTTCAATCCTTTTTAGTTTGTTTTTTTATATTGACATACTTTCTATTTTTTGAAACATTCCTTCAAATTCATTCATCCATTTAACTTTTTCTTTCTAAGTTTAATATCGTCCACACATTCATCAATCATAAATCCAAGCACATAAATTTATGATGTCATATACAGAGAAACAAAGGGGAAAACATAGCTAAGAAAGAAACCACATATTCGGCTGATGACACTAAGGAAACGATCATATCCAGCGGGGATGAGGTAATTTTGCAATTTCTTATTGAAAAAAGTGCATTCATAATCATACATAATTGACATAAGTGTCAATATAACATTTTGATAACTGAGAGTGCAAATATAACCCAACCTAGTTGATGTAAGGGTGTCTGTCATTAACCGAGGTTAAAAATATAATTTTTACTCCGCCTACATTTACCTCCATTTTTTATGGCTAAAAATCGATGTGAAAACCCCTGTAGAACCGAGGTAAAAAGTGTTATTTCTTGTAGTGAGATATGTTGACTGGTGTGGGTGGGAGAGTTAGGTTAGGGTATTGTAAGTAATATTTACTTACTTCAAGGGTACTTCTATCTTATGATGTATAAAATTTTTCTTAAAATGGAAAGTGTGCAGATTTGATTGGGATAAAAAAAAGGAAAGTGTGCAGATTTGGTTGGGATAAAAAAAAGGAAAGTGTGCAGAAATGGCTGGGACAGTGGGAGTAACTATTTCACCCTACTTTATTTCTTTTTTGAAAAAAAACGTTTATTTTCATCCACTAATTAAATTACTTTTTCTTTATACAATCATTCTATTTAATAATACTTTTTAACACCAAGTAGACCAGATTTATGTCTCAGCGTAGGGATATGTGCAAGATTTTAGGCTGATCCAAAGGAGTCTCATCTCACTGCAGTAAAACAAGTTATTCGATATGTAAGTGAGACTTCTGAGTATGGTATCTGGTATTCTAAGAATCAAGATTCTATTTAATTGGGTACAGTGATTCTGATTGGGCTGGTAATGCCAATGATCGAAAGAGCACTACATGTGGATGTTTCTTTATTGGAATGAACCTAGTGTCTTGGTATAGTAAGAAACAAAATTTGATCTCTTTGTCTTCTGCGGAAGCTGAATATCTTGCTGTTGGAAGTTGTTGTGCACAACTATTATGGATAAAGCAAATGATGAAAGAATATGGAATTCATCAAGGCCCTTTGAAGATTTTATGTGACAACACAAGTGCTATTGATATTTCAAAAAATCCAGTCCAGCACTCTCGAACTAAGCATATTGACATAAGACATCATTTTATTAGAGATATTGTTGAAAGGAAGGAAGTTGTGGTAGTCTATGTTCCAACATCTGAGCGATTTGCTGATATTTTTACAAAGCCATTGGACACCGCCACTTTTGAAAGTCTCAGACAACACTTAGGTGTTTGTCAAATTTGAGGTAATTCTTCCCTTTATTTAGCTATAAATATTTTTGTTTTATTTCTATTCAGACAATCAGAAAAACAAAAAGTAGAAAGAAGATTTTTTTTTTTACAAAAATAGAAGCTGCATAGTTATGGTATGTTGGAATTTGGTATGTCTTTTGTTGATATCTTGAGTTGACAAGAAAGAAAAGAAAAATCATTGCACATCTTGGAAAAAGAAAAAGTTTTTGCGGCAAACGAGTAAGTGAAGTGAAGAGTTTGTGTTGGTTTCAAAGTTGTCTAAATCTCTCCAAATTTCTCTCTTTTTGGCCACTCTCCCACTCCTCTTGGTTTCTTTCGGATTCTTGTTGTCAAATTTTTCCAAGATTTTCTCCTTGTGTTTGATTAAAAGCAACAAAAGTTTTTGTGTTTGATTAACAGTTTTTCAAACACATAAAAACTTATAATCAAACACATAAATCAGAAAAACACATAAGCAACAAATCTCTACCAAAAAATGTCTTCAAGCCCTAATTCTCCCACGGTCGAAAAAGAAACTTAAGAAACTCCTCAATCTCCGGAGGATGAAAATGTTCAGCAAAGGGAAGAGAATGTAGAGGTATGTGTTTGATTAAAAGTTTTTCAAATGTGATTCTACGGTTGGGTCCACAAAATGCCAAAGGGGGAGATTATAAAGTCAAGTGGTGTTCATTGAATATTTTAATTGGCAATTTGTGAACTTATTTGGAAACGAAAAACTTTCTATGTTGGAACATGCGGATGAGCTGTAAATACGCCAAACAAATCTTATGAGAAAAAAAGACAGAATATTATGGTATTTGTGATTCTGTCCTTTTTTCTAACTAAGACATTTTAATATTGCAACTAAGATATTTCACCTTTTATTATTCTAACTAAGTCCGTCTTTCCCAAGACTTATGAAAATACGATATTTCCCCAGACTTATAAAAATACGGTATTTCCCAAGATTTTATATTCTTTGAATATGTAATGTAAGTAGAGTCTTCTTCTCCTTCTTTTGTCAAGAGCCATATTCTTTTTCAAACCAAGAACCAAACGCTTCCGGACTTCTACTATATTTTTCCTCTGTAACGAAAACCGTCACATCAGGAAAAGAGAGATTATCCATATCAATTTCAATCTGCCCCCCTATTTTTTCGCACAGAAATAAGTCGCAAAGCCACCATAGACATTCTTCACCTTAGTCAAAACAATTATAGTGCACCCAAATTTTTGTTTTCGCTCAATCTCCCATTGTCGAATCACAATTGGCGCCCACAGTCATGTTAATCACATGTACGAGCATCTCCACCAATTTCACATAATTATAGATGGTAAAATCGGATTGGAACATCGATTCACCTTCACTCTGACGTAATATTAAATGTTTTGACTGTGGGTCTCGTTTGAAATCATTAATGTACTACAAACTTCTAATTATTATGTGACGTGTATATATATAATATTGAAATTGTATTTTAATATTATATTTGATCTCAACAAATATTATATTCATACAATTAATTATATTTTGGATGCATCTAATTATTTGACGAGAGTAATGATGGAGAATAAATAATTATATTGGTTCAATAAAATAATTTTTATGAACTCGAGTATAACACTAATCGGCACTAACCTATTTTTAGTTCATGTTTAAAATAAAATTGATTCTATTCTAGAAATTAATTTGTTATCCTAATTAAATTAACTAATTATTAAATAGACAATGAGTTAAGAAACTTTCTAATTTATGTCTCAATTTTACTTTATGGAGAAAGAGTAAAAAACAAAAATTAATTGAAATTAATTTTTATTTTTGCCAATCTATAATATATGCATCATTATTATTTATATATTATTAAATATAAATGAATATATTTAGCGCTTAACATGTGGATTTTTCATTATTATTAAAATACATCATTCAATTATTTTATAACCTATAAATTCATAGTTACTTTTTAGAATTTGAAAAAAAAATGAATTCTAATGTTAATAGACTAATACTTATAATTTTTTGAGTATGAATTTATATATATATATATATATATATATATATATATTACCACATAGATTGAAAATATTTTTAAATCTCTTTAAATTATTATTTTATTTTATATATAAAAATAAGACAAAGTCTTGGGAAAGACCATCTTTCCATAGACTTATGGAAAGACGGGGTTTAATTATAAATATAGAAAGTCAGGGATTAAGTACCAAATATCCGAAAATTGGACCTCATGCGCCGTATATATATAAGGATTTTTTTTGCTTCGTCCATTTTCATTTTAATTCCCGAAATTCTCTCTCTTCTCCTTCGTCCATATCCTTCTTCTCCGTCAGGGTTTCCCATCGCGATTTCCATTGGAATTCACCGTAGCTTTTGCCGAATCGGTGTTTCATTTTGTTCGCCATAGGTTATATGCTACTTTTGAGCTGATTTTTTTGCTTCGTTTTAGGTTTTAATGTTCGTAGCTGATTTTTTGCTTCGTTATAGGTTTCCGATCGTGTTTTCCATCGGAATTCACCGTAGCTTTTTTCGAATCAGTGTTTCTTTTAGTTTGCCACAGGTTATATTCTACTTTTGAGCTGATTTTTTTTCTTCGTTTTAGGTTTTTATGTTCGTAGCTGATTTTTTGCTTCGTTTTAGGTTTCCGATCGCGTTTTCCATCGGAATTCACCGTAGCTTTTTCCGAATCAGTGTTTCTTTTAGTTTGCCACAGGTTATATTCTACTTTTGAGCTGATTTTTTGCTTCGTTTTAGGTTTTTAAGTTCCTAGTTTAGGGTTTTTGTTTTGGATCTGATATATTTTGTGTGTTATTACAGCGTAATGGTTAAGAGGAAGGAAGTTTCGGTCGGCAGTGTTCATATTGATGAAGGTGATGTTTATTTTTCTATTTTTGCTCTTATTGTATGTTTTTGTTGTCAAATGTTGAATGCTTTTCTTTATTTTGCCTTTTAACCGGTTTTTTGATTTTATTTGTGAGATGATTTTTGTATTTTTTACATGTTTTCCCCAATTTACTAGGTTTAGGGTTTACAAAATTTGTTAATAGTTTTGGTTTTTACTATTACAAGATCTGTTAATAGCTTTGGTGTTTACATGAATTTGTAAAGGTTACTGCAATTTTGTTGAAAAGTATCCCTTCATAGTGTGCATGATGCTATACTTTGCATAACTATTCTCATTCACTGGCTTAGCTACTCGTATTGTTGCCTTCCTTGGCATTTTGGCTTTTTCAAAGGAGTGATTGAAATAAATTCTTATTTAAACAGAAGCAGCATCATGCAATTTTGACTAAATCTTGTGAAACATGAAAACTTGTTTTGTTACCTAGCTAATGGTCACTAGATCGATCAATGTATGTACTCAGAGTATACATTTGCACTGTATAGTTGGTTGAGTTGCAATGTGTACATTTGAGCTTGTCTTCTTGCTTTGTGCATACTTCTTGGTTTTGGGCAACTTTTCCAGGGCATTCTCTGTATTTCCCCTTTAGGAGTGAAAAGTAAATTCTAAGAATATGGATTTTCTGCTACTAAATGAATTCCTTCCTCACTGATAGTGCACAATGTACATAAGGACTGAAAGTCTGAAAGTCTGAAAGTATAAAAATACATAATGAATGTTTCAACTTTCAGCTGTGAAGTTTTATTGTATTAAAACTATTTGCTCTTATTGAATAGAGTTTTATATTTAAAGTCCATGTTGGTTGACTACATTGCGTGCCTTTCAAATCATTTGACTTGTATAATGTACTCATAGCTTCTCTGTTGTTTCTCTTTTCATGAATGTTACTGTCTTCCTTTAATGTTGGATGCTTGTTTTGGTGTTTACATTATTTTTGTAAAGGTTACTGATGCAATGTAGTCCCCGGTTTTCATTGAAATCTTCTAAAGTTGATTCAAGATTTGCATTTGTTTGATTTTAAGACTAAGAACTGACTTAGGTTTCTGTTTTCTTTTTAGTGTTTAAATTCATATTAGGCTTGGGTTTTTGTATTTTAAAAGGTTGTTATATTAGTATGTTACATTATCAGTTAATATTATAAGGTTCATTATTATATCTGTGATGTTGTTGTTTTATTATTATTACTGACTAGTTTGGTTTTGTACAAATAGGATTGCGCAAATCATCACGCATCAGGAATTTATCCACTATGCAATTGGATCTTCCCAATAAGGAGAAGAATGCTGATGATTCTGATTTTGTCGAGGATATTGTGCTTAGTGAGAGACCTAAGAAGGTTAAGCTGGGTGTCAGGAAAAGAGTGGGTAGTGGAAAGCTAGCACAAATAACTGAGAAGAAGAAATTAATTGAAGTTGAGAAGGCTCTTCAAGCTGAGAAGGCAATTGAAGCTGAGAAAGACCATGCGGCAATTGAAGCTGAGAAGAAGGCGGCGATTGAAGCTGAGAAGAAGAAGGAAACAATTGAAGCTGAGAAGAAAAAGGCTGCAATTGAAGCTGAGAAGAAGAAGGCGGCAATTGAAGCTGAGAAGAAGGCGGCAATTGAAGCTGAGAAGAAGAAGGGAATAATTGAAGCTGAGAAGAAAAAGGTTGCAATTGAAGCTAAGAAGAAAAAGGCGACAATTGAAGTTGAGAAGAAGGTAGCTATTGAAGCTGAGAAGAAGAAGGCAGCATTTGAAGCTGAGAAGAAGAAGGTGGGAGTTGAAGCTGAGAAGAAGAAGAAGGTTGTTGAGAAGGCAACGGAAAAGAAGACTGATGGTGATGCAGGAGTCAAGAAGAGAGATCGGGAGGTTCAACAAGTTGTGACGCTAGTGGGTAGTGATGGAGCAAAGTAAGTTTTTCATTTTTCAACATGATGCTTTTATGGTGAAACATGTTCTTTTTGCCTTGGAACAGTTCCTGTTTTAGTTTTATAAATGCGTGTCATATTATTGAAGAACCTAACCTATAGGTATTTTTCAACATGATGCTTTTATGGTGAAACATGTTATTTTTGCCTTGAATATTTTCTGTTTTAGTTTAATAAATACGTGTTATATTATTGAAGAACCTAACCTATAGGTATTTTTCAACATGATGCTTTTATAGTGAAACATGTTATTTTTACCTTGAATAGTGTCTGTTTTAGTTTTATAAATACGTGTTGTATTATTGAAGAACCTAACCTATACGTATTTTTCAACATGATGTTTTTATGGTGAAACATGTTATTTTTGCCTTGAATAGTTTCTGTTTTAGTTTTATAAATATGTGTCATATTGTTAAAGAACCTAACCTATATGTATTTTTCAACATGATGCTTTTATGGTGAAACATGTTGTTTTTGCCTTGAATAATTTCTGTTTTAGTTTTATAAATGGGTGTCATATTATTGAAGAACCTAACCTATAGGTATTTTTCAACATGATGCTGCTTTTATGGTGAAACATGTGATTTTTGCCTTGAATAGTTTCTGTTTTAGTTTTAGTAATATGTGTCATATTATTGAAGAACCTAACCTATACGTATTTTTCAACATGATGCTTTTATGGTGAAACATGTGATTTTTGCCTTGAACAGTTTCTGTTTTAGTTTTATAAATGGGTGTCATATTATTAAAGAACCTAACCTATACGTATTTTTCAACATGATGCATTTATGGTGAAACATGTGATTTTTGCCTTGAACAGTTTCTGTTTTAGTTTTATAAATGAGTGTCATATTATTAAAGAACCTAACCTATAGGTATTTGTCAACATGATGTTTTTATGGTGAAACATGTTATTTTTGCCTTGAATAGTTTCTGTTTTAGTTTTATAAATATGTGTCATATTATTGAAGAATCTAACCTATACGTAGTTTTCAACATGATGTTTTTATGGTGAAAAATGTGATTTTTGCCTTGAATAATTTCTATTTTAGTTTTATAAACGGGTGTCATATTATTGAAGAACCTTACCTATAGGTATTTGTCAACATGATGCTTTAATGGTGAAACATGTGATTTTTGCCTTGAATAGTTTCTGTTTTAGTTTTATAAATACGTGTCATATTATTGAAGAACCTAACCTATACGTATTTTTCAACATGATGTTTTTATGGTGAAACATGTGATTTTTGCCTTGAATAGTTTCTGTTTTAGTTTTATAAATGGGTGTCATATTATTGAAGAACCTAACCTATACGTATTTTTCAACATAATGCTTTTATGGTGAAACATGTGATTTTTTCCTTGAATAGTTTCTGTTTTAGTTTTATAAATGGGTGTCATATTATTGAAGAACCTAACCTATACGTATTTTTCAACATGATGGTTTTATGGTGAAACATGTGATTTTTGCCTTGAATAGTTTCTGTTTTAGTTTTATAAATGGGTGTCATATTATTGAAGAACCTAACCTATACGTATTTTTCAACATGATGCTTTTATTGTGAAACATGTGATTTTTGCCTTGAATAGTTTCTGTTTTAGTTTTATAAATGGGTGTCATATTATTAAAGAACCTAACCTATAGGTATTTGTCAACACGATGCTTTTATGGTGAAACATGGGATTTTTGCCTTGAACAGTTTCTGTTTTAGTTTTATAAATATGTGTCATATTATTGAAGAACCTAACCTATACGTATTTTTCAACATGATGCATTTATGGTGAAACATGTGATTTTTGCCTTGAACAGTTCCTGATTTAGTTTTATAAATACAGTTTCTGATTTAGTTTTATAAATACAATTTCTGATTTAGTTTTATAAATACAGTTTCTGATTTAGTTTTATAAATACAGTTTCTGATTTAGTTTTATAAATACGTGTCATAGTTTAGTTTAATGGTTTTACTGTTTATATTAAAGTACTTGTTGTTTATTCATGATGTGATTATATGTTTCTTTTAGTGAGTGAAGTTATTATTCTATAAAGCAGTGTACCTTTTTTTAAAATAAGGTTAACTTTTTAGTTATAATATATCATGGTATTGATGTGTTGTTATTTGCAATTGTAGGGTTGAGAAGGTCTACAAGTCCTCTTGTAGACCGGACTTGATTAAAGAGTTGAATGGCTTATTGTCAAAGTGTCAAATGGCTGATGTCCTCTCTTTAGGTTTTGGTAGCTTATTGGAGATTAGTATCCGTAAGTTACCCCTAAAAATTGTTCCCTTTCTAGTACAAAATTTTGATCCGGGCTTTTGTGTCCAATATATTGGTGCTGATAAGTATACCCTTTCCCCGGATGATGTATTTGATGTTCTTGGATTGCCTATATCTGATGAGAAAGTGGTGGAAATCAGTCATGCGGGCAAGGGTCAAAAGCTAGATTTAGAATTGAGGGGATGATGGAAGGACATGTTTAAACTTGGAGAGAAAGATGAGATTCCATTAGATCTGGTTTTTGATTATATGATGGGGTTGAGGGATGGAGGCGAGGATTTTCAGCGTTGCTTTATCCTGTACTGTGTTGGGCACTTCCTTGCTTCTTGTAGGAGCAAGGGTATTAATATGAAGCTCTTAAGAGCTGTTGAAGATGTCGTTAGGATTAAAAAGCTGAATTGGTGTGGGTACGTTCTTCAGAAATTGTGTGAGGGTGTGCAGAGATTTAAGAAAGTTTCTTCATATAAGGCAGTGAGTGGCTGCGTGTACTTTCTCTTAATTCAATTTTTACAGCTTGTGCCTTATCACGGTATGAAGGATTCTTTGGCTGTACCCCTTCTTAAGCATTGGACTGATGAAAAGATGAAAAAAAGGTGTGAGTGGCTGAAGAAATGTGGTTATGAGCGAGCTGTACTACTGAAGGAAGTGTATCCTTTGACCGAGTGTGGTAGATTGAGAGCTGGTGGATCAAAAGGTAGTACGAGTCGCGTTCACAATGTTGCTGATTCTGATAGTCGAGTTCTGCATTTCGATATTTCTCTTGGGGTTCCAACAGATTTAGATATTGCAGCCCTAAAATGAATGTGAGTAAGGTGTTTCATTTGTGTTTTGTTTTATGTTGGTTTATTTGTATTTTAGTTAAATTATTTGTTGTTTTACAGGCTGCTAGTGAGGCATTTGCCTTGTTTCAGAGGGATATGGAAGTGGTTAGTGCTAAACCATCTGAACGTTTGTTGAAAGCAGCACAACCAGCCTCTCGGGATGATCCTGATACGGATTCTGACCATCAGCTTAGCTCTCAAGACTTTTTTGAAGATCCTGCAATATTGAAGCAGATTGATGAGTTGTGTAATGGTTTTAAGAAGAAAGTTGTTGATTCGATGCCTAGTTTTGACCTTCACGTTGATGATTGACATTTACATTGTTTGTAATAGGCTTGGGTAGATTTAGTTGTTGGGGCCAGAAATTGAATCTTTTGGATGAAAACAAAATTTAAACTTTAGGTATGACAGGTTCTCTGACTTTAAGCATAACAGGGTGGATGTTTTATGTTAGAACAGTGACAGTTTACTGTGATACATGCTCACTTTAAAATGTTAATGTCAGAAGTTTATTTTCAGAAGTTTATAGGTTCTCTGACTTTAAGCATGACAGGGTGAATGTTTTATATTAAAACAGTGACGGTTTACTTTGATACATACTCACTTTAAAATGTTAGTGTCAGAAGTTTATTTTCAGAAGTTTATAGGTTCTCTGACTTTAAGCATGACAGGGTGGATGTTTTATGTTAAAACAGTGACGGTTTACTATGATACATACTCACTTTAAAATGTTAGTGTCAGACTTGATATTTGGGTTAAAACATTGAGACTTTATAGTGATAGATGTTCATTACGAAATGTATAATTGATATGATTTTTTAATACTGTATAATGTCGATTCTACGGTTGTAATGAAGGTTTTATAAAAAAACATTAATACTATAGAATAAACTTTGTAATGAATGGTCTATAATGTGACTTAAAAAGACCTTCGGGTTCTGAATTACACTCAAATGATATGCTGTTTTGGTACCAAACTCATTTGTAGATCGTTTGCCTTTCTCTAATGCCAACTTAATTCTTGCACGCCTTCCTTTTATCTTTGCATACTTTGGATCGAGTATGTTTGTTGTGACTGAACTTGATGCGCTGATAGCCTCATTTTGTTCTGTGGCACTTGATTCTGTAGACAAGATTTGTTGAATTTCAATTTTTTGTTTACCTAGTGCATCTTCGAGAACTCCTCTAGCATTTACACTGTCTTCACTCTTCAAGATCAGGTTGTAGAATTTCCTTGCCATTTCATGACGCCATGGAATGGTGTCCTTCAATTTCTTTGTTGTCGGGTCTATGTCTTGCTTGAGGTATTTATCCCAGACCTGTTTCTTCACATTCTTTGTCCATCTTGTAGAAATGTACTGTGGGGGTATTCTGGAGATGGAATGGAGGTGCAAAAATCGAATGCAATGAAAGCACAACATACCTGTTTCAAGCAGTGAAGGGTGTACAAATTATGTTAAACAGTAATTGTTTGTACTAAAACCGTAATTGTTTATAAGCAGAATGTTTTATCAACTACATACCTGTTTCTTCAAAGGCCTTGCAAGAACAGTTGAGCTCAACTGATGCTTGTGTTTTATTGAACATTACTGATTCTATTACTGTTGGGTGCTTCTCCCAACTTACTTCAAATAGTTTGAAATTGCCACCGTTGTAGCTTTCCGCTATTGTTGTTGCCATTGCGATGTCAAATTCCTTCTTGAAGTCATTATATAGCTTCAGAGTGTAGACCTCGCCTGCATGTTTTAGAAGCCCAACATGACTATCATGTGCTGATTTTGGGATGGATCGAGCGCAGTTGTGTTCGGCTGTGCTTTCTATGCTTCTCCATTTCTTGACAGTTTTCTCAAATATCTTCAAGAATTGAGTGAGAGATGTTGTTTTACTAGCATTGAACATGATGGCACTGTTGGTACTCTCACTCCTTTGTGATGCTAGAATTCCGGCTGAGAAAAAATCCTTGTTCAAAGCTGGGCACCATTTAGTGCGGATATTATATAGACGTTGAAACCAAGTGTGGTCTTCCAAGCCATATGTATTGATCATGGTCTGCCAACTGTCTTCAAATTCTTCATGATTAACACACCCTTTTAAGCAATGATCAAATGCCTTTTTGAATGGACCGTCTTTCTTCAATTCTCCATAGTGCGTACAAGCATTTTGCTGAAGGTGCCATATTCATGGTCGGTGTCTTGTTGTTGGTAAAACCTGTTCCAGTGTTTAATGTTGAAGCACATGAATCATATACTAATACAGTAATTGTTTATATAGAAACCTCAGTTGTTTATGAAGAAACCTCAATTGTTTATGATTGGTAAGGTAAACAAGATTTGTAAGGTAAACAGTACCTTTTCTATTGCAGTCGCCATTGCTTGGTCTTGATCAGTGAATATGGTTATGGGTTTTTTCCCTCCCATGCATTTTATGAAGGTTTCAAGAAACCATTCAAACGTTGGTGCCTTTTCATCAGATATGAAAGCACAAGTAAACATGACGTTCTTCCAATGGTTGTTGATGCCCACAAATGGAGCACATATTAGGTTGTATTTGTTTGTTCTAAAGGTTGTGTCGAACACCAACACATCTCTAAACAATGTGTAATCCTCCTTCATCGTCGAGTCTCTCCAAAATAAGGCTGATAACCTGCTTTCATCATCCATCTTCACTCGAAAGAAAAAATCTGCATCTTCTTCATTCTTTTGTTGAAGCTGCTCTATAACAGTTTGTGCATCCCCACCTTCAATCACCTTCATTCTCAGCCTTCCAATGTAGTTTATATGGTCCCTCATGGTATGCCCTAAATTCTCTTCACCTCTAGTTTCATTGACCAAGTAATTGAAGCCAATTGATGGCTTTAATCCAGCGGCTTCCATCCCCTCTATGATCTTGGCCTTCTCTGCTGTGATTTTTCTCTCACTACATTGTAGATATTGCCAAGCTGGTCTTGTAAAGTCATAGTTGTGCTGCAAGATATGGTGCATCACTTTATAAAGGTTGTCCACCAACTTGATTCGTATTTCAGCCTTACAACCTGTTCTAGTTACAGAAAATTCCTTTGTCTTTCTCCCTTTCGAGGTTGATTCGTTTGATCCATCACAGATTGGCATTGGTGGGGTTGATGTTGCTTTTTTCTCTCGAGTTATCCCTTCACATGAGCATGAAAAGTACTTTTCAATAATGACTCATTCATTGTTCTTCCTTTGTGTGGTTTTTTTGTAGCTGAATCCTAATTTGTTAGCATGCCGTTTGTAGAGGTCCTCTAATTCTTGCAGCGTTCTTGCTTGAATCCCATCAAAGCATTCAGTCACGTCAATTTCAGCTAAGCTTGGTAGATGGCCATACACTGCAGTAATTTCATATAAAACATTAGAGTTTTAGACTGAAACACTTCATATATAATTTAAATCATATAGGTTTTATATATTACTGAAACACTGAAATACTGAAACACTGAAAAACTGAAACACTGAAAAACTGAAACACTTGATAAATTACTCATTCATAATTTCAGTTAACTTTTCTTTTTGGTTTTTCTTCTCTGATCCAAGAATCTTAAATATGTTCAGCATAAACACTAAATCTTTATATTGAAACTTTAACTTAAAGTGTTAAAACAATAATGAAATTAGGGCACAACTAACAACAATATGTTTGCAGCATCAATGTTAGCAGCAACAAGAAGATTTCATGAACAGAAGAGATTCAGATTTGTTAAAAAAACATACTACTTATGACTTAAAAGGCATCACTGTGTATGTGCAACATTAAGTTTTTAATGAATCTAATTCTGTATAGATTACAAGGGAGACATACACTCAGTAGGCATAACAACAGCAACAAGAAGATATTGTTCGATTTCATGAACAGAAGAGCTTCAGATTTGTTCAACAAAAACATACTACTTATGATTTAAAAGGTATCACTGTGTATGTACAACATTCAGTTTTTAATGAATCTAATTCTGTATGTATTAAAAGGGAGACATACACTCAGTAGGCATAACAGCAGCAACAACAAGATGTTCTTCAATTTCTTCTTCAGTTTCGATCATCTGAAGAACAGGATTAAATCAAATTAATAAAACATTACGATTATATTGCTCTTCAAAACTTAAATCGCAAATAAAAATCACACAATTCTGGTCATAAATATTTGTACAATTACCTCGCCAGAATTCATGAGGCAGATCGGCAACATTTTTGGAATCGGCAAATCGCCTGAATTCATGAGGCAAGTCGGCGAGATGTCTGCAACGTTTAGGTTTTAGGGTGATATCAGCAACGTTTCCGTTTTCGACGGCGATGAATTCAGGCGAGCAGAGCAGATGGGTTTGGGAAAAAAACAGAGCAGAAGGATTTGGGGAATAAAGGATGGGTTTTAGCGTGAACCCGATTTGGGAATAAAGGCGCGTGAACCCGATTATACTGACCCGCAAATTTCATTGCAATTTCCTAAAATTGCAATGCAGTCCTTGGTCTTTCCATAGCTTATGGAAAGACCGTCTTTCAAGAGACGGGCTCTAAAAATAAATCAAAGTTCAAAATTAATTTTACCATTTCATTTTCCAATGTAGTTTGGTTTATTTTTTGTGGTGTACAAAATTAAGGTAAACGTGAATTTGAGAATTTTTCCAAACAAAACTACATCAAAACATCAAAGTATCTACCCAATAAAAAAAATTAAATAAGGTGCTTTTGTTTTTTTTTTTTGTGGCTGATTTGGCAAAGCGCGGCCTTCAATATCATCTTCGGAGAATAGAAGTCCATTTCGACGGGGTCACTTATACTTTTAGCCACGTAATATCGACGTTCACCTTCGACTCCTGGATTGGAAATAATAGGCGTTAGTCAATCTTACGTGACAATTAAAGTTTACCCTAACGAAACCCGCATTGGAGATGCTCTAATCATCCCCGAATCCAATGGAATTCGGCCTCAAATCTGTAACTAACTCGTTAATCGATGGAATATTTATAAAATACCATCGAATACATTATTCAGTGCTGACAAGAGGCTTTTTGTGTTAGTTCCTCAATTGAGAAGGTAATCTCGAAATTCATTGTCTATTTGATTTGTTTGATAAGGTGGATAAATGGAAAATGAATCCTTTTAAGTGTGATGGCATGATCATTTCAATTGGGTTTGTTGCTAAGAGTGCCAGAAAGTAGAACTTGGGCAGTTTTAATACCTTTATAGCAACAAATTATGTTTGATGAGTTATGTTAGTATGTATGCTGTATTGAACAATAAGCTTGGACTTATGTTGCCTGTATAAGTGTAGATTGTAACTAATATTAGTTTTTCTGTGGTTGAGGAGATTTTATACAATCGTGATGTTTATGGTTTCAAATTTGGTATTTTGCTACAATGAATGACCAAAAGCTGCCTTATTTCGACATGAACGAAAAGATAAAGTTGTTGAGTGATGGACTTATGTTGCCTGTATAAGTGTAGATTGTAACTAATATTAGTTTTTCTGTGGTTGAGGAGATTTTATACAATCGTGATGTTTATGGTTTCAAACTTGGTACGTATTTTGCTACAATGAATGACCAAAAGCTGCCTTATTTCGACATGTACGAAAAGATAAAGTTGTTGAGTGATGGATGTTTACAGAATCATGTGGCTCTGAGCTTTACTTGTGGATGTAGCGATTCTAGAAATTTCTGACGTGTACATATTAATATGGTTCAGAGCTTTACATATTGATGTAGCAATTTTAGAAATTTCTGAAGTTTACAGACTAATGTGATTCTGAACTTCACAAATTAATGTATTAATCTTAGAAATTTATGATGTTTACAGATTGTTGTGGTCCTGACCTTTACAGATTAATGTAGCAATCTTCGAAATTCCTGAGCTTTACAGAATAATGTGGTTCTGATGTTATCTTTTTAAATCTTAAATTGAAGTTTGGTTAATTGAGATTCTAAAAAAAAGTGTTTTGTGTTACTCCTAAAGTGCGCCATTAAGAAAAATAGGGCCTCTTGCTCTCATTGGTATGCAATCAACATACATGAAGGTTGGTATTTCTTAACTGTCTTTTGGTTTGTAGTTATGGCTCTGAAGGGGCACAAGGTTGATCTCATTGGCAAAAGGCGAAGATCCGCACACCCTCAGCGGCCCATACCAGCCGACAACAAGGTTGATCTCAGAAATTACACTAGGTGGGATGAGTCAACTCAACAAATACAAAGTATGGTACTTTCTTTTGAGTCAGTTTTGATAAATTAAAATTATGCTAATATTCACTATTGATTTCCATTATTTTTACCATGGAAGTATGGGTCAGGTTTCAAGACTGTTAGACTAAATCAGACTCCTGATTAGATGATGATTTATTCTGATTAGAGTTCTTTTCTTATTATACCTCTATTGTACTCTCTATATATTCAGATATCAATAATACAATTAATTACGGTAAATCATTCTATCATGGTATCAGAGCAAGTTCTGATCCTAATCCCTAAATTTTAATTCAGCGCCTCCCTCATTCTCTCTTTTCCGGCGAAGCTCCGGTCAAATTTCGTCCTCCTCCGGTGAAGTCCAGCGGCGGCGGCCTCCTCCGGCGAAGTCCATCGGCGGCCTCCTCCTCCGGCGAAGTCCAGCGGCGGCCTCCTCCTCCGGCGAAGTCCAGCGGCGGCCTCCTCCTCCGGTCCGATCGCGAAGTCCAGCGGCGAAGTCCAATCGCGAAGTTCAGCGGCGAAGTACGATCGGGAAGCCATCTGGAGAAGAACGGCCGATCGCGTCAAGGTGGAGAAGGAGAACTCGTCCGCGCGTGAAGCCACGCGCGAGTTATCTCGTGCGCCAGAAGGAATTTTGCGCGTGAAGCCACGCGCGAGTCATCTCGCGTCCAGAAGTAAGTTCTCGCGAGTTGATTCAAATTCTCGCGAGTTGATCAATTTATCGTGAGCTGAATCACATTCTCGCGAGTTGAAGCTGTTTCTCACGAGTTGCTCACATTCCGACGAGTTTCTCCAATTCTCGTCAGCATCCAGTCAATTTCTGTGCCATTTTTCGGTCTTCCGCTATGGTTCATTTGGGCCCTATATCTCGGGAAGATTGCTCCACTAATTGGATTGCGGACAAGGTGTTGCTTCAGGCCAGTTTGAATGGTCCCAATTGTCATTCTTCGTCACAACAGTGGATTGTTGATTCAGGTGCTACATCTCATATCCCTGCTCACACCAGTCATCTTGATCAGGTACAACGTTATCGTGGTTCTGATTCTATTCTTGTTGGAAATGGTGAATCATTATCTATTTCTCACATCGGCCAATGTCATTTATCTGGTTTCTCTGTTAATGATGTCCTTGTGGTCCCTAAGATTACTAGAAGTTTATTGTCCATTAGTAAGCTTACTCGTGATCTACTTGTTCGTGTTATATTTGATGCCGATGCATTTTCCATTGAGCACAAGCTTACAGGGGCGATGATTAGTAAAGGTCGTTATAGGTCTGGTCTCTATTTTCTTGAGACTGGTGATTCCAGTTTTTTAGGCGAACTACGCTCTACAAAGCTTCATGCTTCTTTTGAGCGGTGGCACTCTCGCCTCGGTCATGTGTCTCATGATACTATTCAGTTATTGAATCGACGGGGCCTTATTTCTGTCACTTCTGCTATGCCTGCATCTGTCAGTTGCTCTCCTTGTCAGATGGCCAAGAGTAGCCGCTTGCCCTTTTCCACTAGTGACAAGCGTGCTACTGGTTTATTGGATAAAGTACATTGTGATTTGTGGGGACCAGCTCCTGTTTTATCTGTCGGTGGTTTCTCTTATTATGCCGTTTTCATTGATGATTTCTCACGATTCACATGGTTTCTTCCAATACGGCATAAGTCGGATTTCTATGACACTTTTATCTAGTTTTAGAAATTCGTTGAGAATCAGTTTTCTGCTAGGGTTAAAATTTTTCAGACCGATGGTGGCACCGAGTTTACTAATCACCGACTTCAGGCTCATCTCATATCATGTGGCATTCATCATCAGATGTCCTCGCCTTATACACCTGCTCAGAATGGCCGGGCCGAGCGGAAGCATCGTCACATCACAGAGACTGGTCTTGCCATGCTTTTTCACTCTTCTGTGCCACACTGTTATTGGGTGGAAGCTTTCTCCTCTGCGGTTTACATTATTAACCATCTGCCTAGTTCAGTTATGAGTGGCAAATCACCTTTTGAGGTTGTTTTTGGTCATGTGCCTGACTATACCCTCTTTCACCCGTTTGGTTGCCGTGCATTTCCATGTCTGCGTGCCACTGCTACTGATAAGTTTGCACCCCGATCCATTCCCTGTGTTTTTATTGGCTATAGCCCTCGTCACAAGGGCTTTCAGTGTCTCGACCAGACGTCTGGGTGCATCTATATCTATCGCCATGTTCGTTTTGATGAAACTGTCTTCCCTTATGTCTCAGCTTCCACGGACAGTCGTTCGATTTCAGATCTGGAGATTTCATCATTTTTTGATGGAACTATTACTTCATCAATTGGGGCCACTACGCCTGTATCTGTGCCTGTTCCAGCTGCCCCTCCTTCCCCACCATCTTCCATCTGGACGGCCGACCCGGACCCGGTTCCTCGCCAAACGCCTACCATATCTCAGCCGCTGGCCAGCACTCCTCAGCCACCGTCTCAGCCACTGGCCACCACGTCTCAACCTGTATCGGCTACTCTTTCTCCGGTGACTTCTGACGGCCACTCTCCAGTCAGCATAGCTCGATCTTCCTCCATGTCATCAGCTGGTTCTACTCCTCCAGATTCGCCGCCCCCGCTTCGTACTCATCGGATGGCCACTCGGTCTTCTACTGGTGCCATTCAGCGGCGGGATTATTCAGATGTTATTGCTCATGGTCTCACTGCTGCACTCCTCTCTCAGACAGAGCCCACTGATTATCGCACTGCCCTTCAGGATCCAGCCTGGGTTTCAGCCATGGATGATGAGATGGATGCTCTTCGTGGTCAGCACACTTGGGAGTTGGTGCCTCGACCTTCAAATGTCAACATTGTTGGCTCCAAATGGGTCTATAGGCTCAAGTATCGACCAGATGGCACTATTGAGCGTCATAAAGCTAGACTTGTGGCGCAGGGTTTCTCGCAGATTCCAGGTTTTGATTTTGACCACACTTTCAGTCCTGTGGTCAAAGCCTCCACTGTTAGGACGGTTCTCGCCATAGCCACCATGCGTTCCTGGCCACTTCATCAGTTGGATGTCAAGAACGCTTTCCTTAATGGTTTTCTTGATGTTCCTGTCTACATTAAGCAGCCCGTTGGTTATCAGGATTCTGTCCATCCAGACTATGTTTGTCGTTTGAAAAAGGCCATTTATGGTCTTAAGCAAGCTCCCCGAGCTTGGTTCCAGCGTTTCAGCAGTTATCTGACACAGCTTGGTTTTCGATGCAGCTCAGCTGATACTTCTTTGCTTGTCCTTTCGAGAGGGTCGTCATTACTGTACCTACTTGTGTATGTGGAAGATATCATTCTTACAGGCAATGACTCGACTCTTCTTCGCCAGTTCATTGATCGGACACACAGAGAGTTTACGATCAAGGATCTTGGTGCTCTTCACTACTTTCTTGGTCTTGAAGTTTCGCCTACCTCCTCAGGATTACTGCTTGGCCAAGCAAAGTATGCTCGGGATATTTTGAATCGGGCCGGTATGTCTGACGCAGCACCAGTTTCTACTCTATTTGTTGCTGGTTCTCAGCTTCACAACTCTACCAGTCCTCCATTTCGGGATCCTACACTTTATCGTTCTCTTGTTGGTGCCCTCCAGTATCTCACCATCTCTCGCCCTGATTTGGCATTCTCGGTCAACACGGTGAGTCAGTATCTTCAGGATCCTAGAGATGACCATTTTGCTGCTGTGACTCGGATTTTGCGATATGTTCGTGGCACTCTTCATTTTGGTCTCCGGTTTTGCTCTGCTAGTACTTCTAATGTGTTAGGATACTCTGATGCTGATTGGGCTCGCTGTCTGGAAACTCGTTGGTCCACTTATGGTTATGCGATTTTTCTTGGTGGGAATCTGGTTTCTTGGAGTGCCAAGAAACAGCCCACTGTTTCTCGCTCTAGCACTGAGTCTGAATACCGTGCTCTCGCTAACACTGCCTCGGAAGTGGTTTGGCTCACTCATTTGCTTCGTGATCTTCGGGTTCCACTTTCTGGTTCTCCACTATTGTTATGCGACAGTAGTAGTGCTATCTTCTTGGCTCAGAATCTAGTGGCGCACAAGCGGGCGAAGCACATCGACATCGACTATCATTTTGTTCGTGAGTTGGTGACATCCGGAAAGCTGCGCGTTGCTCATGTTCCTATTTCTCTTCAGATTGCGGACATTTTCACCAAGGGGCTCTCTCGTCCGCTGTTCGAGTTTTTCAGGTCCAAGCTGTGCGTCGGCGAGCATCCGACGCTTCGCTTGAGGGGGGTGTTAGACTAAATCAGACTCCTGATTAGATGATGATTTATTCTGATTAGAGTTCTTTTCTTATTATACCTCTATTGTACTCTCTATATATTCACATATCAATAATACAATTAATTACGGCAAATCATTCTATCAAAGACGAGCAAGTGTCCGATTGAATAACCATGTTCAGGGTGAGCATTGGTCAAGTTTTAGTACACTCGAGACACAATTGGAATAACTAAATCTTGGCTATTAATGTTGGTACGTTACCTTTTTTTTTCATGTTCAATGCTTAGGAATGCATGTTATAATTGGAATTTCCATTGAATTTAGCTTAAAAATGTATCTGTGATGCAAGTGTGTACTGTTAATATTGTGTTAGTGTGCGATTTGAAAGTGCATACTATGTAGGAGCTGTTGTATGCGTTAAGTAAAAACAGGCGGGAGCTGCGTTTTATATGGGAGAGCTGCGTTTTATAACTTCTGCAGTAAACCTGTGTTCCAAAGTTAGTTGGATATGTTATGGTGATTCTTGATTGTTATATTTGTGCTCCTTTCTTCAATCAAATTGCAGTCTTCACTATTATTTCAACCCCCTATCTCCCAGCCCAGTGTCAGACTCGCAACACTATCCTCAATAGATGTTTTAATGAAAATCTGTAATTGTCTTCTTATTGTGTGTATTTTCTCTTATTTAAGAGTTACTTAGTTGTGCCATTTGTATTCTCCCTGAGCTTGAGCTTTATATTTTTCATGAATCTGAGATTATTTTCTCCACTTAATTGAAAGATATTCTGGCAAGTTTTTGTTGGAGTGCTTCATCATGTTCATTCATTAGTAAAAGTATGTTTGCGCTAGTCGTTAAAAATTGTTTACTATGCCTCTGAATTGCAAAACTACTCACTCTAGATTGTAGATGTGTTTAATTGTGACTGAATATATATAATTTTGTATGTCGGTGTCGCACGCTCAACGAGTTTAAGAACTATTTGAGCAGATTTGGAAGATTGAGTTCACATTATTTTTATTGAAAATGTTGTATTTATAAAACAATTTCTTAGAAGGTACAATATATTATACTATAATATTTAATTTTGTATACTCTAATTATGTCTATTTATTTTTGTTGACATATTTTTAATTTGTTTTATTTGTTCATTTGTCACACATATAAGTGTGTTCTTTTATGGTTTGATGGGACATTCCAATAAAGTGTTAAAATTGGTCTAATATAACACAAACTAATGCCCATTTTATGTTATATTGTGTGTGATTTTTGTTTTAACTATGACACGTGTAGATGTGTCACCTAATCGAATATATTGAGACATTAAGTTACTAAATAGATCTCATCATTGTGACTAGTTTCCTACATAAGTGTATAAATTGTGTATAATTAAGTGGTATTAGAAATCAACACTTGACTAACAAAGAACAAGTTTCATTTGTATAGACACTAATTACATTTAATATCTAATTTAAATAATCATTTAACTATGACTTTTTGTAATTAACTCGTACGGAACAGTTTACATACATCAATTATCTTTTCCATTTGTACATAGGTCTAATGGTTAATTACATTCACACTTATGTAGGTCCAATGGTTAATTACATCAATTATCTGAAAAATTTGGTTGATTTAGAGGTAATGTCATCTTATTTGGTGTCGTTATTTTATATTGAGGATATTTTAAAGGATATTTGATGCTCTTATTGATGGATTTTTTCGACAGGTGGCAATGGATGAAACTTTTAAATCCTTTGGATTTAATGCTGAAAGTTTCGTGCACTTCAATTCCCAAGTAGGTAACAGCGTTGTGGAGGAAATACCAGTTGATGACAATGATCAGAAGATTTTAATGAACCATTCAGAGGTATGGGTTCACTATAATTTTTTATAAAGAAGTTAAAGATCAAGTAACTATATTACATGCTCGCTGTAAGTTATGCGGTACGACATACCCCGCTAAACGTAAAGATGGTACTGGAAATCCAAGAAAGCATATACAAGTTTGCAAAGGTAAAGGTTCATTAATTGAAAAAGTGTGTTAAAATTCAGCTGCATTTGATCAAAAAATATTTTGTGAATTATTTGCACGTGCCATTATTTGTCATGCATATCCATTGAGAATACTCGAGCATGAACACCTTAGGAAAATGCTTACTTATTTGAACCCCAATGTGATACATGTGTCTCGTAATACGATGCTTAAGTATTGTATTTCATAACATGAAAAGTTTAAATGTGAGTTGCTTAAGACTTTGATTACTGATGTTCTCGATGAGATTAGTTTTTCAAATGATTTATGGACTGCTTGCACTAGTCGTGGTTATCTCACACTTACCGCTCATTATATCGATAAAAACTGGATACTTAGGTCTAAAATACTGAATTTTAGATATTTTGAGCCTCCTCATTGTGCTGCCAATATTAAAAATTTTGTGCTTGATTTATCAAAAGAATGGAAACTTAAAGAAAAAGTTCTATCTATACACTAGACAATGGCCGTTGTATGGATAATATGGTCAACTCTTTAAAAACTGAATTGAATAATATATCACCTCTACCTTGTGGTGGAAATTTTTTTCATATTCGTTGTTGTGCTCATGTGCTGAATCTTATTGTTCAATCTGGTTTGAAGTGTGTTGATTCTAGTGTTTGTAAATTACATAATATTGTGAAATTTATTGATGGGTCTGATTCTAGAATTACATTATTTGAATGAGCTGTGGCTGAAGTTGGATTTAATTTTCATGTAAATTAATACTTGATGTGTCAACTCGATGGAATTCTACATTTTCAATGTTTTCTAAAGCTTTACAAGCCAAGAAACCATTAAACTGTTTTGTTGTCTGTAATATGAATGTTGTGGATGGATTGGATGAGGAGGAATGAGAAACCATTGGAAGCATTTGTGAGTTTCTTGAACCTTTTTCTTTTGTAACTAAGTTATTTTTTGGCTCCTTATACCCTACTGCAAATGAGTATTTCTTGAACATAATTATGATTGAAGAAAATTTAATCTGAGGGCACTTGGATCCAAAACTTAATGAAATGGCCAAATCCATATTTGATAAATTTCAATCTTGTTGGGATAGTTATTCTGTAATTGTTTCTGTTGCTGTTGTTCTAGACCGTCGTTACAAGTTACAATTTGTTACTTCTATGTATAGCCATCTCTATGTTGACTCAGAGTGTCAATTAAAAGTAAATCGGGTTAGGCTAGCTTTAAAGGATTTGTATGATTATTATTCATCTATATTATCTACTTCTAATTCTTCTCATCAAGATTCATCTACTTCTCGTCAAGTAGAGTCATCTACTTTTCGTCAAGTAGAGTCATCTACTTTTCGTCAAGTAGAGTCATCTACTTTTCGTCAAGTAGAGTCATCTACTTTTCGTCAAGTAGAGTCATCTACTTGTGAATTATTTGTCCAAGTTTAGGTTTTGTACCCTGTAATTTGCGTAAGTAACTTTTTGAAATTGCTACAAGGAATTTCAAAATAGTTCAGCCGCAATGAGAACCTCTTAATATGAAATTGAGCGTTATTTGTTATCTCCACTTGAACCTAAACCTATTGATGTTGATAATGATGATATGACGTCCTTAAATATTGGCAAAATCAACATGTTAGTTATCCCATGCCTGCAGTTTTAGCTAAAGATGTTTTGACTATTCTGATTACTTCCATTGCTTTTGAGTCAACTTTTAGCATAGGAGCATGTACTTTGAACAAATACAGATCTGCTCACTTACTGAAGAATGTGGAAATTTTGGTTAAAACTCAAATTGACTGCATGGACATGAGGAAATCGAAGAGAATGTTCTCGAAATAGGGAATGCGCTTGAAAATGAGTCTTCTTGAATCTTGATCTATGTTGTCATTTGCAATTTATTTTAAGTTATTGCCATTACATATGATGATGACTCTTCCTTTTGAAGTCGATGCCCATATTGTATTTGCTGGCAATGACTTATCTGCATAGTGACAACTAATGGTGGGTGGTTTGGTAGGTCTCTTGTGCAAAAATTACTACACTACCACGGGAACACACCTGTAGCACCGGTTTTTTTGCTTCGTAGCACCGGTTATTGAATGGTAAAAAACCGGTGCCTAAGTAACCGATGATACGGTATCACCGATTAGAAAAAACCGGTGCTAAATTTCTTCTAGTAACACTGGTTTTATTTAGCAACGGTTTTAAACCGGTGCTATGATGTACTCAAATTAGCACTAGTTTTTTGTAATTGGTGCTATGTAAAACCAGTGTTAAATTTGTCCTTGTAACACCGGTTTTAAAACCGGTGCTAAATATTATTTTGTTGCACCGGTTTTTTTAGCACCGCATTTTGTAAACCGGTGCTAAAATTGTATATTTTGCACCGGTTTTTTTAGCACCAGTTATAAAACCGGTGCTAAGTATGCATATTTAACACTGGTTTTTAGATAGCACCGGTTTTTAAACCGCTGATAAAAAAATTTATTTGCACCCGTTAATGTTTAGCACCGGTTTGTAAACCGGTGATAAAAGTGTGTATGTTGCATCGGTTATTTTTTAGCACCGGTTTTTGAATCGGTGCTAGAGGTGTATATGTTGCACCGGTTATATTTTGCACCGGTTTAAAAACCGGTGCTATGAGTGTAAATTTATCACCGGTTATTAGTTTGCACCGGTTTTTTAACCAGTGATAATAGTGTATATTTTGCACCGATTTATTTTTTAGCAGCGGTTTTGAAACCGGTGCTAAAAGCGTAAATTTTGCACCGGTTATTATTAGCACCGGTTTTGTAATCGGAAGAAACCGGTGTTAAACGTGACTAACTATTGTGGTCACTGTAAGCTACGGTGCGCTGCCGCTCTTTTAGTTCATCTTCACGCAGCAAGTTTTGTTTTTACGCTTGTTTTCCAACCTGGTAAGTTTTTTTTCAAGGATGGTGCCAATTATTTTTGTGCGTAGTAATAGAACGGCGCACGAATAAAAATAGAACAAATTGTGAGCAACCATGACGCATAGACAAGAAGTAGGTTGAAAAAAGCATTGAATTCGATGAACTAAAATTTTTGACTAGCAAAAGAAGAGCATGACGTGTTTCTAAGTGGCCTAAGATACTGGAACCCCCCTCTTCACGGAGTTGACAAGTATCAAAAGTGAAGGTTAATTACCCTTCTCATAAGAGATAATACTAAACACTATCCGATGATGGAAGCAAGTCCATGTATGACATTCAATTGAGCTATGCATTTTGGCAGAGTACATTTTGCAAAAATACAAACCCATTTCAGAGCAATATTCCGTAGTTCATCGCTCCCCAGTGGAGTGTAATCTTCTGGAAATTGCTGAAACAATGTATTAAATCACATGTTAAGAAACAGATATATATGTGAGAGAATAACAAATACATAAAAGCAATGTAGGAAAACGTACCTGAATAATGTCAATGTCATGCACGTGCCTAACAATTTTTTCCATGTAATACATGCAATGGTATCCACACTCCCAACTACTACTTTGTATCTTGTGCTGATGTAAAAGAGAATTTGTTGAAACGATTACGAACATGAAAATGACAGATGAAATATGACGTTATGGGATAATACGTACATTGATGTTTATGACATTCCGTGTATAGTTCGAAGGGTATGAGGTATTTTGGTCGAAATTGATCCGTCGATATTTTTGTTGCAATCCTATAATCGATGAAAACATATTTATGTTAACATATTAAAAAATATTTTCAGAAATTAGGGTTCGCACAATATATGAAAATATATTAATTAACATTAATTGTAAATAATCGAGCCAAGAAAGTGAGAAACGTACAAGAACACATTTACGTGAACAAACATTTTTGTAAAACATTGAAGTTGAAGGAATGACATGAATGTGTTCCACTTACAAATGAATCAATTTAAGGAATGACCTATTTCATTTGCAAATTCCCCCAGTCATTGAGTCGATGCAATATACTCGATCGATTTCCGGTACGAAGACGAGCAAAAACCAATGGTCCCTATAAAAAAAAGGAAACACCAAAATACTTAAAATATATTTTGAAAATATAATCACAGCATATGGTTGCTATTGCTTCCCTGTGGTCGGGACTAGCAACTCAGAAAACAAATGGAACTTACTCTCGATTGTACGGGAAGACGTACATCCTCGCTTGAGTACGGCACATGACAGCCGAAACCTCGTCCGTAGTCAATTCCACCCTTTGATTTGCCTTTTGAGCCATTGAATTTGAAGAGGCCAGAATAAACTAGACGTGGCCTCCATGAACCACCCCATCACAAAGGTATCTTGCAAAATAATATTGTAAGTGAAACAAATATAATGATACATCTATCTATGAATAATGTAACCATGCAAATTCTTACGATGCCCATATATCAAATTGGCACCCACTGATCCACTCCATTTCATCTTCTACATCCAAGCTGCTCATGAACAGTCTTAGCTTGTCAGTAGATATGACTGTGTAGACTTCTTCTGATCCAAACACCTCCGCATTGAAATTGATGCGGAAGACTTTGTTTGGTCCACATATTAGTGTAGATAGCCTTAAAGCATCATTAATCTGTTGAACAGCAGCGATGCATTCTTGGTCTTCCGTGACCCCCTAATTACATTGAGTATCTAATAATGTTAGTTGACCAGTATTTGTATATAATTCAGAAGTGGATCATATTGTAAAGGCTAAAATAGGTTCTCACAAATATGTACTGGTTAGAAATCACCATGGGAGGGTTTGGTTGCCCATTCTTCGTTGATGTAGTATTTTTTTTGGAACTTGCTAATGGGTAAAATGTTAGTCATGCATTGGAAAATGTTAGTCATGCATTGGAAAAAATTGGTCAGAATAAAATAGTCAGGGGGTATGTAGCTTTCCTTTTACCGATCGAGCGACCACCTCTCCATGCGAAGTATCTTCCTTAGCCACCGCCTCCTGTAAGGGACACAATGTGTTAATAATATGCATCTGGATGTCATAGCCATGCTTATTTGTTTAACCTGTGTAGTGTCCTTGGAAAATTTTGGTGTGAGGTATATTTGAGGACTTCCAACTTCGTCGACTACCAATTCTTGAGGAGGCGGTTGCTGCTCGTTCTCCTACATAAGCAGATGAACAACATATTATGTTTTAGTAATATCTAGAAAGATATATGTGATTCGATAAGAAGAAGAATACAATTATCACACCTCATTATCCTGTTGCCCAATCACACTTATCAGCTTTCCTGGCCATAGAATGTTTTATCCAATGGCCTCAGTGACAAACTCAAATTCTTCGTGTTCAATCGGCAAAAGTGCCTTGGGAATGATCACATGTCCACGAACATTTACTCACTCCCACTTAATGGGTAAGTCTGTGTCCGTGTCCTTTGGAAACAAGATACCAAATGCACCTACATCCCTTTCTCCGTTATGGTTCAAAACATATAGGCATCACTTTTTTCCTTTCTGAGAAATAAACTCAGAGATTGGGGAAATACATCGGTTGGACAATAAGTAAGTGATATAAATTAAATAAAATTAAATAATTTCGTAAGTGCAATCCATAGATTATAACAAGAAATGAAGTCTACATGTAGCTGCTGCAGGCTGCAGCGCGCTGCAGCTTTCAGTTTTCAGCTGAGACTGAGAGCTGGATCGCGCTGCAGCTTTCACCGTTCATCTTCCATGAACTGTCTATCAAATAAAACTATATTGGCAAAGATACATTTTCTGAATTTACGTGGGAAAGAACAAGATGAAGATATATAACTAGGCCCAAACTACCAATATCCAAAAAGAACGTGATAGTAGTCAATGTATCCCCACAGAATCATTTTGACAGGAAATGGAAATCCAGAAACTAAAAATCACAGAGCAAGAAAGGAGCTAACGATGGGGTTCATGGTATGGAATACCTTGTCATCTGCTACGGTTCCTTATGGGTCACTACATCCAGATGCTGAAGGAATGAATACCTGGTTGTCCTTATTCGTGGGGGTGGAAGATGTAGCAAGGAAATTGCGGGCATCCAAGTGTGGGGGAATAGCTTTACCCAATTGTCCAGCTAGCCAATTTGTTTGGGCCTAAAATAAGGCAACAAATCTTTCCTTGACCTCAATGGCATCTGTTGGTAGTTTGTTTGAATTTGAGATTTCCTCGGATGGTTTTGTGTTTGTGCTCCCACATCGACTAGATGCGTAACGGGTCACAGCCATATGTGGTAGGTCCTCGTTCACCTTGGACATTGCGGAGTAACCTCTCCAACGACTCCCATGATCCTTCTTACCCGTTGCTTGAATGAGAATATCTTTTTTTCCTTGTATAACCAAATCTCCCGTTTGCTTCTTATCCAAAAGGGATTTCTAGTAAACAAAACATATATTAGCCATCACTATGCATTACATCTGAGAATATTAATAGAGATAGAATCAATTATGAATTATGCTCACAATAGTGGGGGCTGCTCTTTTAACGGAGTCGTTGGTGTAGGTTGATAATTTCTTGTCCCAATTAGTTTCAAGGAACACCTCCGAGCGGTCCAGTTTGAAATCTATGATTTAAACTAAAGCCTCCGCTTATTCTACACTCTGACCTTCATCCAAAAACTCATCAATTTTAGCCTTTCTTTTACTCTTCTCGAGTTCTATTGCAACCCTACGATTCCCTCCACTGCCCGTGTGATGGATGTACTCCTTCTGTGAGGCGTTTACTTTTGTTGCGTCACTTAATGCCTATTTGGCCATCAATTTGTAAAATGCTCACAAAGTAATGGCTAGAGATTAATAACTTTCAAGGAATTACCTTGAATTCAGGGGTTGATCATGTTTCACAAATAGCTCCCACTCATTTTTGTCCATCCAGCGATAATCTCTCCATGCACAAGAACCATGTTTTTTTTGCACGATGTACTTGTTTGCCACCTTAGTCTTCCAATTCCTCCACTTTTATCCTGCATAAATTGTCCATTTATTTCGGAACTTATTCATCTCATTGAACGTCATTTTGGTTTGTATATCCCAGCTAATCTAGTGGACAAAGATACAACTTGTTAGTGCAAAATGTAATGAAGTTGACATGAATTGATGAAAATGGAGGATTAGAACACACTTACGAGAATGTATTCCCATGCATCTTTCTTTACATGGTCTGGGACTGATTTCCAATTATGCCATGTCCCGAAGCGGATTCTTCGTCGGAAGGCATAACCAACATACATCAACTATCAGCTGCGCATAACTAGGGGTTCGAAGTCATCATCATAGAATATTTTAAGTGCCTTCTTTTGCTTCGCTAGCAACACGGACTTGCACGTGGTTGTACCTCTACGCTTGCAATATTCTTTAATCTCAAACTTGTCGAAGCTCCCACTCATGTCATCTTTTAACATTGTTTCTTTTTCTTACCCTGACTTTTTAGATCCCGAGCAATGTTTGGGTGCATCATCCACTTCCTTGTTATTGTCATCACAGTTGTCAGCTTTTGGAGGGGTAACACAATTCTCTTCAACGGCTTTTGTACTGCCGGAGTCAAACAATTTCTTCCTCGGCTTTGCCATTCAATCTCTTGTATGGGTCAATCAAACATAAGGAAATATTAATACAACACATCCAAAGATGAATTTCCAATAACAACCAACCGAGAACATATTGTATGGGGGCAAAAATAGAGTAGGCAAAAATTATAAAATTATTAGCAAACATATCATCTATCCACATGAAACACTACCCACACTAGTAACCCAAGAAATGAAAACACAAACTCACAAACTAAGAGACCCACCAAAATATAGCTATTCATTAAGCCCGGGAAAGATGCAAACTACCAATCACTCATACCTTATTGAAACACACTCTCGTCGGTATTGTATTTTACCAAGATCCGGCCACCTTTGTAACCCGCTTTACTGGACCGAAATTCCGACCAAAATGGCGACCAAAATTGTGAAGCAGAATCTTGAGCAAAATTGGGAAATAGGATCGCGACCAAGATTGGGAGGTAGAACCGCTCGAACTAAATGGTGAAGGGATGGACAATATCTTTGGGAAAAATTGGCAGGGGGTTATGGTGGAAAGAGGGAAAATTTGGGGTTAAGGTTATGGAGGAAGAGGGAAATTAGTAGAGGTGTTAGGGTGGGAGGGGTACGAAAATTTGAGGTTAAGGTTATGGAGGGAATAGGGAAAATTTAGGAGGGAAGGAAAATGATGCTTTGTGTTTTATACTTTCAAATGTTTTTTTAAAAAAACACTAGACTAAATTATTTTTTTGGTCCCCTACAAAGTATCTTTTACTATCTTTTGGTCCCCATTTGCAAACAACCCTTAGACGGTACCCAACAAATTCAAAATGATATGTTTTGGTCCCCATTTGCAAAACAACCCTTAGACGGTACCTAACAAATTCAAAATGATATGTTTTGGTCCCCAGAGGTGGTTTTCAGGGAAAGTCAATGGTAAAATTGGTCAAAATATGTAAAATGACCATTATACCCCCGAGTTTAAAGAAATAAAAAAATGTCAGAAGGCAGGAGGTTCGAGGGCTAGAGGCAGGAGGTTCGAGGGCTCGAGGAATGAGGCTCGAGGGCTTAAGGCATGAGGTTCGATCGGAAGTCTACTTATAGCAAAAGTCTACTTAGAGCGGAAGCCTACTTAGAGTTTAATTATACCATTCTTCCTGCCTTTGTTGGCCAAATTGGTCATTATCATGACTTGAGTTAGGTTCAGTACTTTGTATACTACTTCGTGAAAATCGCTCGTATCAAGAATTGTGTATTTACTGTTTTATACTATTACTTGTACACAGAGAACAACTAGAGAATTAAAATATAACTAGGAATTAGTCTGAGTCAATACAAACATGTTTAAGTGCCTCGCTTGTTAGTAGCCTCACTTAGTTGCACTTGAGGAAGACTGTATTTGAGTCGCCTCTGTAAGTAAGGGATGACAGGAAGACTGTATTTGAGTCGCCGTAACCAATTATTGTATTGCTCACAAAAATATAGAGTACAATAAGGAAACATAATATGAGTAGAACTCTAGCTTAGTAACCATTTACTCTAACATTAGTATAACAATATTAGAAAATGATCAATTATTGACAGAATAAATAGAATACCAAAGGTCCTACTAACACTCTGGCCTAGTCAACATCACTTCTTCATAATCGTTAAAATTAATCCTGATTTACTATAACACCCTCGAGCTCTCGAGCCCCTCAAGCTCTCGAACCCCTCAAGCCCTCGAAGCCATCCACCCCTCGAAGCCCTCCACCCCTCGAAGCCCTCCACCCCTCAAACCCCTCTAATCTTGAACCCCTCCAGCCCTCGAACCCATCGACCCCTCGAACCCCTCGATCCCTCGAGCCCCTCCACCCCTCGACCCCTCAAACCTCCCCTCGAACCCCTCGAACCCCTCGACTTGTTGAACCTCAAACCCCTCGACCCCTCGATCCCTCAACCCCTCAACCCCTCGACCCCTTCGAACCCCTCGACCCCTCGAACCTCATCCACCCTTCGAACCTCATCCACCCCTCGAACCTCTCTAACCTTGAACCCCTCCACCCCTTGAACCCCTCGAGCCCCTCGAACCCTCGACCCCTTGAACCCCTCGAGCCCTCGAACCTCCTGACCTCTCGAACCCCTCGATTTGTCAAACCTCAAACCCCTCCACCCCTCGAACCTCATCCACCCCTCGAAATTCATCCACACCTCCAACCTCGAACCCCTCCACCTCTCTAATCCCGAACCCCTTAACCCCTCAAACCGATCGACCCCTCGAACCCCTCGAACCCATCGACCCCTCGTACCCCTCGACCCTTCGAACCCATTCACCCCTCGACCCCTCAAACCCATCCACCCCTAGATCCCTCGTCCCCCTCGACTCGTCGAACCCATCCACCTCTCGAGACCTCGAACCCCTCAACCCCTCGAACCCATCCACCTCTTGAGACCCATCGACCCATCGACCCCTCGTACCCCTCGAACCCATCGACCCCTTGAACCCTTCCACCCTCGACCCCTTATACCCCTCGACTCCTCGAACCTATCCACCTCAACAGCCCCTCGAGCTCTCCAGCCCCTCGAGATCTGCAGCCCCTCGAGGTCTGCAGCCCCTCGAGGTCCGCAGCCCCTCGAGGTCCGCAGACCCTCGAGCTCTCCAGCCCTTCGAGCTCACCAGCTCCTCGAGCCCCTCGAACCCCTGTAACCTCAAACCCCCCGAGCCCCTTTTGCCCCTCGAACCCCTCCAGCTCTCGATCCGCTTGCATCGAACCTCGAAGGTAAGGGCTCGAGCCTCTATCCGTGCCTCTTAATACAGTTAACATTTTTCAACCCATGTCTTTGTAAAATTCAGCCCAATTGGGTGTAAAATTTAGCCCATTTGTTTGTAGACTTGGTGCAATGTGTTTGTGAAATTGGTCACTCAACCCGGCCAATACCCTAACACCTGTCCTCTCCCAAGCTCCCTCCACATTCCCCTCTCCTTCCACCGGAAAACTATGTCTCCGCTCCTTCCGCCATCTCCGCTCCTTTTGCCGACCCCGCTCCCTCCGCCGTCCCCGCTCCCTTCGCCGTCCCCGCTCCCTCCGCCGTCCCCACTCCCTCCGCCGTCCCTGCTCCCTCCGCCGTCCCCGCTCAATACCACCTCCGCCGAGCTCCATCCCTTCCACCATACACCTTCCACCAAGCTACCGTCCACGAAGCTCCATTCGCCATGCTCTATCCGCCAACCACCGTCCGCACTCCAAACACCTTTCGTCAACAAACCATAGTCTGAATTAGGTAAGTGGATACACACTCGTGTTTGGTTTCCTAGGGATTGTATACAATTTTTGTATGCTTTAGGTTTGATTTAATGAAAATAGCTAATTGTGATGAACCTTATTGTGCTTTTGTTTTGCAAATGCATGAGTAATTGTGTACAAACCTGATTGTTTATTCTGAATATGGAAAAGAATGATTCTGGAAAATAAATTATTGCATAACCCCTCGAAAATTTTCATGTGAGGTTATTCTGGATGGAGAATTTATTCGTGGTAGTGTTGATATTCTGTCCACCTAGTTTTCTTATTTTGCTCGTGCTTTTATTTTTGAAGTGCGAGAGTAATTCTGAAAAATCCGGATTCTGTATTCAGCATGTGAGAAAACATGAATCTGTGAAAAAACCTGATTCTGTATTATGTATTCTGAAAGCTGATTGTGTATTCCTGATAGAAAATTTTCATGTAAGGTTATTTATGTTATTGAATTTTTTCCTGCTTCTGTTAATATTCTGACCACCCAGTTTTCTAGTTTTCCGTTAATATTTTGACCACTCGTTAATATTCTGGCCACCCGTTAATATTCTGGCTTGTGTTAACATTTTGCTGGCCCATTGCGTACCACAACACATTTATTTTACCAGGTATGTCCCCAAAGTGCACCCAAGTAGAAGACCAACACCCAAAACTCAAGGAAAAAAGCCAGAGTCGATAAGAACGAAGAGCGTCATCACGGGTCTCAGATTGTCCCCTCGAACAATCCAATACCGAATGCAGAAGTGGACTGTCATGAGGCAATAACTGTGTACAAAGAATTTATTAGCAGGGGCCTCATACTAGAGAGGGGTTTGAGACTAGAAAAGCCCTACAATGACTAACGAGCACGACTGGGTAGGCTTCATCTCACAACCGCCTCGTGCAAACCAGACCATGGCATGTGAGTTCTTGTCGCTCATGAAGTATAAGAAATGTCCATATGTTTTCCTCCGTGGTCAGTTCGTTGAGCTTGCAGCGGATTTGATCAGCAGGTTCTACAAGATCCCACCGAAGCCCTCGAGTTTGTACAAAGCCGCCGAGAAAGCTGTTCAACAAGCTTTATGGGAAGACATCATAAAAGAAACCTGTGATGATAGTGATGAAGTTATCCAGAATCTGCCACAAGAATGGTCCAGCATTGAGAAGAAATACTTGACTGAAGACATGAACGTGTGGTACAGTTTCATAGCTGCCCGGCTTCTCCCGGTGAAAATGAATAGTGATGTTCATCGATCCCGTATGTTGCTGCTCAAAAAGATCAAGAAAAACATGAGCACTGATGTTGGGGGTACGATAATGGCGTACATCTGGGATTGTGTCAATGCCCATAATTGCATAGGCTTCTCCTCACTCATCACTGCCATATGCGTGGAAGCAGGTTGCAGATTCAAAGATGATGATGTCACAATGATGCCAAAGCTTCTCATAAACCCATTAATATTCTCAAAGAATAAGAACGTTACTGAGCCATCTAGGGCGGCAACAAGTAAATCATCTAAGGAGAACTCGGATGAGGACATGGCAGCATTGCAACTGAAGGTGGATCACTTGGTGCGATGGACATCGCAGGTTGGGAAGATCCTCACTACCATGTGTGGCGAGAGGATCAAGGAATTGGGTCCAATCCCTACCTTAGATTCACCAACGTCCAACACCGGGGAGAACAGTTCATGCAGGGATTGACTACCTACATTGAGCTCACATCTTCATTTGCTTAGGTTGTTTCTTTTGCTAGGTTAATATGGATCTTTGATTCGTAGATTTTTTATTTGCAAAACATATATTGCTACTGTGTTGCTACTCTTTGGATGTGATTTTGGAATTTGACATTTCTAGTCTCGTAACGTATTCATGTTCTTGTATTAGAGGAACTGAACGAGCAACTCAAAACAGGTAATGTGTGTGTGAAATAGCTGCAGTGCGCTGAACCAAAAGAGCTGCAGCGCGCTGCAGCTGGCAGCAGCTACCATAGGAAAATGAAGGTAATTTTGTCCAAGGCTTTACCAAAACAGTGGCAGCACATTGCAGCTCACAGAACTGCTCAAAATGGGGACCAATTAGAACATAGTTGTAGAATAGTTAACAGTGGTACAAAACACAACAAACTACAAAAATACATAAATTTTATCTCGAATTCATTGATCGGCCCCGCTAGTCTTCAACCATCTTCCTCTTCTTGGATTGAACGTCTCAAATTTCTTGGACATGCATGTATTTTCTTGTATTCCAAACCGAGTGGACACAATATTTTCTTGGCCTTGTAAAATTTTTTCGGTATTCCATCCCCTTCCGGAAACTTATCCTTTAGAAGCTTTAGGAGTGAATTCACACTTGCATCACTCCAAGAACTTGTAGCTTTCAAATTGAAAACCTCCATAAAAAAAGAGGTTATGGTATCCTTACTGTTACATCCCGGATACAATGGTTTCTCTTTTTCGTCGAGCAAAGCACTAAACATTTTAGGCTTCCCCGCAAAATCTCTTACAATGTCATCGAACATAGCATCAATAGTACTTTTGTTTCCATCTACCTTGTCAAAACCACCGTTATGTCCTTGTTCAACCTCTCCATGAAATGTCCATACAATGTAACCTCCGTCAAATCCGTTCTTCAACAAGTGAAATCTAACAAGCCCACGATCATTCAACCGTTCAAGACACAAGCATCTTTTGCATGGACAAAGTATCCTCTCCTCCCGACCAAAGGCATAATCAAGAAATGAATCAATAAATGCAATATGTTCACCACTCCCCTAGCTACACTTGGATAGCTAACCATTTTCCCTCCACGCAAACATCGACTCTCGGTCCATTGTATCTAAACAACACATAATAAACAATTACACAAACTTTCATTATTCAAACATAATAAAAATAAACACAATCAATTTGCTACACAATACTAAAAGTGTCATGTATGTGTACATGTATGTGAATCGATCAACTAACTTGTTCTTGGGATACATTTACATACACATATATATATATACATATATATATATATACATACATATATATATACCATCTCCCAAAACAAACGCAACCACGTTTACATCCATACTCATTTACACTCTCACAACATGATACTAAACCGACATAAAACATATAGAAACCATTAACACATACGAATAAACTCTCTCCAAACATGCATTTATGGTTACTACTAATAGCTATTTGATTGAAATTCCAGGAAGTTAATGAAAACTTACATCCATGGGTCTTCATTACTTTGAGTTATTGCTCACCATCCAAAAATTCTTCCATCAATGAAGGGAGAAGGAAACTACAAGTTCAGATCTAACTTTAGAGGGGTAATTCGGAGCATTAAATGCTCAATTTAGCACCGGTTTTTGTGAACAGTATGTAAAACCGGTGCCATTTTTCTTATTAGCACCGGTTTTTAACCGGTGCAAAATCAAACAGTGCCATTTTTCCTGCTTTTTTTCCAGAATTCTTTTAGCACCGGTTTCTTTAATTTTTTAGCACCGGATTCAAAAACCGGTGCCAAATATACTTTACACCGGTTTTCTTTAATTACTAGCACCGTTTTCAAACCGGTTCAAATTTAGCACCGATTTTTGAAAATTTTTAGTACCGGTTTTTCAAACCGGTGCCAAAATTTTAAATTCACCGGTTATGCGGATTTTTAGCACATGTTTTCAAACCGGTGCTAATTTAAAACTGGTTTTTGTTATTTTTAGCACCAGGTTTTTGACCGGTGTTAGTTTAACACCGGTTTTCATCAATTCTAGCACCGGTTTTCTGACCTGTTTTATATTAACACCGGTTATTATAAAAAAACCCGCTGCTAACATAATTATAACCGGTGCCAAATTAACACCGGTTTTAGAACCGGTGCTGAAAAAATAAAAATCGTTGCTATTACATTATTTGCACCGGTTTTTCAAATCGGTGCTAAAAACCGGTGCTAGAGGGGGGTCTATGTGGTAGTGCTAATATGTTGTCATTTACAATTTATTTGAAATTATGATGGTGACTCTTCCATTGTGAAGTGATGTCTATATTGTATTTGCTGGTGATGACTTCTATATTTGCAAATTGTCAACTAAGAACTCTATGATGAACATTCTCGTAATAAACCTAGGAAATTTTCCTTATGGTTGATTACTAGATTTGAGAGCTTCATATTATACTACTAAAACTAGTCATTATTAATTTGTTGTCTACTATAATTTTTCTTTCTTGTTTTTGCAGGTGAACTTGTGGGCTATTGGGGGGTCATTAATGAGTTCTGCGGTGATAAAGGGTCTGAGAATTCTTTGCTATGCTCATGTGTTGACACAACGTTTGAATTCTTTGATATGCTCATGTGTCCTTGCTTTATTTTTCAGGTTTAGTTAATTAATGATTTTCAGTATTTACATTTTTGAATTTCAAAGCGTTGAAGGTTGCCTTATTAATATGAATGGTTGTGTGAATTTAACTACTAGCTGTGTGAATTAGTTAATGGTTTTTATCCATGTTTAAAGAAATTTAGCTTTTAGTTCTTCCTAAATTAACCGTATGTTTACTTTTTATGTGAAGCTGAATTTACTACCATGGTAAAAAAGGAGTTTTGCATATTTTTTGTAATTTAATCAGTGGAAGTTTCATGATTTAAGAATCATTATTGGAGGGAGAAATGAAAAGTTTCTACTAAACTTAGCCTTTTCAATGATTATGTATTTGTTGTTTCATTAGTAGTACAATGATGAATTATTTTGCTGTCATTAAATTCTTGCTTTTTGCTCAATAATTAAAAGTTTTTTGAAACCTTGTGGCAGAAACACCAGAACTAGTTGTTGAAGATAAGCCTACTGAGGGTTTAGTCAACAGAGGTACATTAAAATCTGATTCAAATTCAGTTGTTGTATGGGAAGATTCTGAGTTCTGACTTTTCTTTTCCTGTCAGATGTGGTGCTTGAACAACTTACAACAGAGAGGAGTCTGGCTTTAATCGTGGCGTGGGAAGATAGTGAGAAATCCAGGGCTGGCTCTCAATTGTCTTCTGGAAATGTAGGTTATTCTGTGTTTAATGCTTTACCATACATGAACTTCACCTCTTTTTCTCCTCAAATTAATGAGAGGCGCGACGTAAGAGAGAAGCGTATAGAGTTCTGTTCAAAGGTAAGGAAAGAATCCATTGGAGGCAAGAAACCTTTGCTTTAGATCCTGCTTTGCTGCTTCAAGAAAAAAAAGTGCAACTCTGAAACCGTTGAAACTGAAAAAGAAAGGCTAGTTTAAATTTAGTTGTATAGTTACTAAGACTTTTGTTTGGATGACTTTTTTGTTTTAGTGTGTATGCATCTATAATCCTAGATGTCATTTGGATCCACTAATTATTTCCAAAAAATTCAAGGCTGTGTTGAGGAGATCACATTTTATCTTTGTTTTTGTATATTGAGTTGATTCCTTCAAAAAAGAGTTTCCTTCATTGATCACTTGATTGGTTTCCAACCATGCCTTATGTGATCCTGCATGAGATTGTGTGTGTTCATAAGGGAGGATATATCTTACTGTTAGTTTTTCAATAATTATACTTATTTGGTTCGCGCATCATCCCAGATACGTGTCCTACTGTCAATTCTTACCTGTTCAAAAAGTGATCCAATATAAAATTATAAATCACAAAAGAAAAACTAAATATGTTCAATTTCGAATGCAAAAAAAAGATCCAATATACAATTATACATCACAAAAAAGCGACTCAATAGTTAAATGCAATGTACATAAAAGCGACCTGATATATAATTATTAATCATAAAAAAGCATCCCAATATATTAATTTTAGGATGCAAAAAAAACATTCTAATATTTTAATTTTAGGATGAAAAAAGCGACCCAATATGTTAATTTAGGATGCAAAAAGGTGTCTCAATATGTTAATTTTATGATTCAAAAAAGTGATCCAATATGTTAATTTTAGGATGCAAAAACACGGCCCAAAAGTATATAATAGGACGCATGAAAACAACCCTAAATCTTATCTATAGGGCCGCTTAATATAACAACCCAGGATCTATAGGGACTCACGATAACAGATCATTTATGAGACGCTTTTCAAAAGCATCATATCAATGGAAGCTAACTAATAGCCTGTTTATGTTATAGTGTAATTTTTACGGTTATCAAGAAACATGTTTGAATGATGCAACTACGTATAATAACGATATTAACTTTTGGGTTTATGCACATAAATATTTCAGGTTATCAATTAATTGTTTAATTATAAAGATATTAACGTTTACTTTATATCGACTATATATTGAGCTAAATGGAATTTTTTATCGTTACGAATTGGGTCAGTTACAAAAATCAAAAGTATTTTGCATTGATTACATGTAGGGTTATATAGTTGATTTATCCTTCTGCATTGATTACATGTAGGATTATATAGTTGATTTATCGGGTTGAATATTGTTCAGGTTGATTGTGGGCCAGGTTGAATCGTTTCCAGGTTTATATCGGGTTTTGGGTTGAGTATGATTGTGTCGGATTTGGGTTTGGGTTAAGTCTGGTTGTGTTGGGTTCAGGTTAGGGTTAAGTCTGGTCGTGTCGGGTTCGGGTTCGAGTTGATATCTCTCAGGTCGAAATTGGGTTTTGGGTTGAACTCGGTCATGTTGGGTTCACGTCGGGTCGATCTTTCTTAGGTTATAATCAGGTTTCGGGTTGAGTTCGGTCATGTCAGCTTAGCTTTAGGTTTATATCTCACGGTTTAAATTTATTTTAGGGTTGAAACGATCGTTTCAATCTGTGTCGTATTTTTGGTTCGGGTCAGAGATTGACAGCTCTAAGTACATGTGTGCAATCAACTTGGAGCAACTCATGAACTTTAGGACCAAACTTGGGAATGACCACAACATGACGTGGATTTATAACTCACAGATGGATATGTCGATGGGGTAAGTTTTCATTGTTCGCTTGTTTCCCAAAAAAAAAACTTCTTCGAATGGTTTTAAAATGTTCGAATTTTCCCAGGTATATATGGATGCAAACCAATATAGGTCACTGTGGGTGACTCCAATTTGTCCCAGATCGACCAAAAATTTGATTGTAGGCGGAACGAAGTGTTACCCCCAACACCGTGATAAACTTTAAAATGAGTAATGCTTACCATTCCATTATTCACAAAAGCCCTTAGATGACTTCTCGGTTTCTTTGCTAGAGGAATAGTTTCACAAAAATGAAGACGAACAGGAATAATGCCCGATCTTGTTTCTAGATTGAGTAGAAAGAACATTGAGGAGCTCACTCTTCATATATATGTTGTACGGAAGTAATCACAAGTGGCAGGTACAAGAACATTTGAAGGTCATTGAAATTCTAAAACTACAGTTTTGCACCAAAACTGTAGTTTTGATCCCCAAACTACAATTTTGCACCAAAACCGTAGTTTTGACATTAACTACAGTTTTGCACCAACACTGTAGCTTTGACTTCTAAACTAAAATTTTGCACCAAAACCGTAGATTTGACTTCGAAACTACAGTTTTGCACCAAAACAGTAGTTTTGACTTCGAAAATATAGTTTTGCACCAAAACCGTAGTTTTTGATTTCCAAAAATCCATATGGTTCTTCCACATTCCATTCATACAAATTGCAACGTGTGACTGGTAGGAGGTGCAAGTTGTGGGTGGAGGTTTACTCTAAAATGTGCACGACTTACTTTGATATCAAAGACAACATTAAGAATATGGTTGGTTGAGTGGAGTTTTTTTTTCTTATGTTGAAGTGTGGACTAATTTAGTTGAAAATTTCTTGTTCCTTTATCATTTCTTATTCAATTACACAAGCACTTCCTTTCCGATCATTACATTTGTTTTCATTGAATATTTTCAATCCAATTATTTGATTTTATACGACGTTCAACTAATATCCTAGTTGTGAAAAATGACTGAATCCTATTATTTCCTCGAATTCCGTATGGTATAGGAACATGCGAATCAAATAGTGCATTTCAAATTCATTACAAAACTGGTATCGGTCAGAACCAGGGCTACAAAGTCACCATCATAACATGCATGCACAAGTTGTTTAAAGTGCCTGCAACAAAAGAACACCCGATTTGAAATTCTAGGAACCGATTACATACAAGAAATCGATGCACAATTCCAATCACCAAATATAGTCATGTAACCGGGGCTCATTAATAAACCGATGCCTAAAACTTACATTGGATTTATATCTAACATATCCACTGTAACAATGGTGCATGCCATGGAACCGGTGCATGTGTACTACATCAGTCACCGATTGGTCTTTCTTCTACCAAATAAATCTATACACTTTTCAGATATAAATTCAAGTATAGAGTAAACAAGTTTATTTAATAGAAAAATGACCTATCAAATTGGTGTTGCTGCCGAGGAGCAGCCGTTAATTATTTTTATTATTTCTATTGACTTTTGTTTCTTGGCGTATGTCCAGGTCATCTAAATCCAAATTGTTGCACGATCCATACATTGAGAAGACATCAAGGGGGTTGCGGAAACAAACCAAGGAAACACGCCAAGAAATTTTTTCAAGTTTGACAACCCTCCAGTTCGGCCGAATGGGAGACCACTCTAATTCAGATTTTGGAGAAGATTTCAAAACAAAAATTACAGAGATGGTAGAAGACGGTTAGATTCGAGAGAGGACAATGAGGGAGTTGTCCAACCAGGATATTGATGATTCCCCATCACTGATAGTGCTACTGGAAGTTAGTACAAATTTTGAGATTAAATTGGCATTGTTGAATATCTTGCCAAAGTTCTTTGGGAAAAAGGGTGGGGATCCCCTTAATTTTCTTAGTAAGTTCATAAAGATTTGCAAGATCCAGAAAAAAAACTACAAGTGTCACCAAAGAACATTTTAGACTCGCTGCTTTTTCATTCACTCTATCAGCGGAAGCAAATGCATGGTTCAATAGTTTGGAACCAAACTTTATAAACTCATGGGCATTAGAAGGAATTTCTGCAACAATATTTTCCAGCCACTAAGGCGACTGCAGCAAAAAGTCAAATCATTGGAATTGTGTAGGAATTTGACGAGTCACTCAATCCTTATTGGAACAGATTTAAAAGGTTGGTGGATAGATGCCCTAATTATGGTTTGTCGGAGAAAGAATTGACGGAATGTTTTTTTCAAGGCATGCTTGAAGAATGCCACTGGCATTTCAATTCTGCGAGTGGTGGTTCATTTTTGAACAATACACCTTCAGAGGGTCGTTGGTTGATTAAATATTTTTTGAAAGCCTTCAAAGATTTCTCTGGACAGGGTACTCGTATGACTAAGGCGTCTGCAGCTAGCATTAGGGATCCTGGTGATGAACTCAAGGAAAGATTAGATCGAATAGAGAAGATGATTCAATCTCAAGCAATGGAGAAAATGGCAAGAGTTGATACTAATCAGCCTTATGGAATATGTGGTAATATGGGGGATCCCAATGACCTTTGCACCATGGTTTCTGAAGATGTCATAGTCGTGGCAAGTATGGTCAACAATACTTTAGGAAATTGGCATCATCGCTATGATCCTTACTCAAACACCTACAACCCAGGTAGAAGGGATCACCTTAATTTTAGATTGAGTGGTCAAGTGCATGTGCCCCATGAACATCAGCATGTGTTTAAATCACCATAACATGCACCATATCAAGTATAACTTCCTCCGCAAAGAAAATCACTTGAAGACATGTTTGGTGAGATGATGAATACCATGCAAGGAATGATGCAAGATATAAAATCTTCACAACATAGCATGCAAACGACATTGGATCAACATACCCATAAAATTTCTCAGCTTACAAGCACTGTCGATCAACTGATAGGGAACCAAGGAAAATTGCCGTCTCAAGTTCAATTAAATCCAAATGCAAATGTAAGCCAGATTACTCTGATTGACGGTAATACATTGGAAGATTTAGCATCAAATAAATTTATTGAAGTTCCAGGAAAATAAATTGAGGAATATGTACCCTCCCGTTCGGTCGAACGGGAGAGCCCAAAAAATGTTCCAGGTTCAAATGAGGAGGTGCTAGATACAAAAGGCCTAAAAAGGATAAGTTGAGTAATCCTGAACCAAATTTGATATCATATTTTATCATACCTCCCTCATTCCCTCGAAGGCTAGCATTGGACAAGAAAGTTGCGGATATAAATGATATCCTCAACATATTTAGCAAAGTGCACATCAATGTCTACTTTCTTCAGGCAATAAAGACAATGCCTAAGTTTGCAAAATTCTTGAAAGATTTCCTATATAGGAAGAGCAGCAAAAAAGGAGATGAATTGTTTTCAGTGGGTGAGAATTTGTCTGCAGTTATTCAGAAAACGATTCCACCAAATGCAAGGATCGAGGTATGTTTACTATCCCTTGTGCCATAGGAGATAATAGAATCAAAAAATCTATGCTTGATCTGGGTGTTTCGATAAATGTTATACCTCTTTCAATTTATGAGCAATTCAATCTAGGTGAGTTAGCTTTCACGAATACTATTATTCAACTGGCTGATAGATCTTTCTATAAACCAATTGGTGTTCTTGAGAATGTTTTAGTGAAAGTTGATGAATTTGTATATCCTGTGATTTTTATATCATTGATATGGGTAGCTCACAATCTAGCAATATTTTGTTAGGGAGGCCCTTTACGAAAATGGCTAAGACAAAGATTGATGTTGATTCAAGGACCCTAACATGTGAATTTAATGGAGAGACTGCTACCTTCAATATTTTTAATGATAAAAATATTCTCCAGTTATGGAACATGTGAATTTCACAGATACTTTTGATCCTATTGTCCAAGATTCTCTTGAGACGAATTCCATGCAAGTTGAGATAGGAAAACCTTCGTATGAAGGTAGGATGGACTTCGATGAAGATTCTGAAAGTTCAAGTTTGTCTCTGCAACCACAATCCACGGTTTTAGAAAAATTGGATCTCTCTTGAACAAGAGACCCCCGTGATTTTTTTTACCCTCACTTTTGCAGAATTCAAAGTTGGAACTTGAGTCCCTTCCTTCAAACCTGAAATATGCGTATCTGAACAATGGTAGAACCCATTCGGTGATCATTGACAACAATCTAAGTAAGTATAAAGATGAGAGACTCATTCGACACTTGAGGAGGAAGAAATTTTGAGTTGGGAAGGAAGTACATTCATTCCAACCTGAGATGAGTTATAATCATAGAACATTAAGGTCGAAGTGGAAGAGTCAATTTCATGAGATAGGAGTGGACGATATCTGCTTGGCAATCCACACTTATCTCTGAGAATGAATTATGGTCAAGCTTGTAACCATTAAGACAAAGCGCTTATTGTGAGGCAACCCAATGTTTTTTTTCCTTTCTTGCACTTTTTGTTTGTTTGAAATTTTTTTAAGTTAAAAAGGTATTAAGTAAAAAAAATCCAAAAAAATGAAAAAATAGGAAAAATTTTGTTTTTATATACTTTTTTTATTTTTTAATAGTTGTGGTTGCAGGTGTTGAGTGATTTGACGAAAATAAAGCACGGTTGGGTGTCCCGTTCTGCCGAACGGGAGTGGTGCAGTATATTTGACGTTGATGAAATTGAAGAATTTTCCACTCTCAAATACTCGGTTCCTTTCTAAACCCAGTTTATTTGCTTTATTATGTTATGGTGTGCTTGCATGTTTTGATTTGTTTGAAGATTTTTATAGATAAATGTTATTCGTTTTGCATTTTTATTTTTGTTTGGGGACAAACAAGAGTTTAAGTGTGGGGAGAGTAATTGTGCGGATGATTTTTTTAATTTTTTTAAAATAATGAAATTTTTGAAAAACTTCAAAATATTTTTAAAAATCAAGGGAAGATGGTTTTGTTTTGGCGAATAAAATGTTCTTATGGATTGAATTGAACTGATTTCACTGTGGAACATGGGTCTGTGGTAAAATGGTGAATTTAAGAAAGTATGCATAAGTTAATGTCTTTAAATGATTCTTTGGATGACGAAAAAGGGCAAACTTTCATATTACCCAAGTAAAGTTAGATTTTGAGCTAGAGTGAAGCATTCTCCACACTCCTTTCTTTGTTGAGTGTACAAGTTATAGCATGTTATATGGATTATATTTGAAATTTTGTACAAGGATGAAAGAGGCACTAGGATTAACCCCCATTTAGCCTTCTTAAATATTTCCTACCTACATTATGACCCCTAGTGAGCCAATCTTAGTTTTTACCTTTCTTTGAATTTGAGTTCCAGATATATTTAGCCAAAGCCTTTTGAGTCATTTTTATTTCATCTAACCCCATGTGTATGCAATTCTATATATGAAGATGGTGGGTTATGCATTATACTTTAATTCTTATGCTATGGTATGCATGGATGGAAAGTATGATTTTATGAAGAATTTGGTTGAGAAAAAATATTTTGAGCTTGAATACGAAGAAGTACGATTTTAATTGGTTATTGGAATATTGAATGGCGATTCTGGAAGCGGTGTACTTGTTTTGATGGTCCTGTTCGGCAGAACGAGAGAGGTCCTGAAATAATTTATTTGCTCCAGATGAAAGAAGTGAGTATTAGTTCAGAGATAAAAACTAAAGTGATGATGGGTACTGTCCTAAATAAAAACAAAAAAAGGAAAAAAAAAGAAAAAAAGAATGAAAGAGAGATTCATATGATATGGTAGATGATTTTTTTAGATAATTGAGACGAGTAGCTTGATGGAAGGATTTTTACTATTGGAGTTCATGAGTTGCATGCATATGATTTTGTTATATTTTTAAAACATAGGATTCCCTTAGATCCCTCCTCGATTTTATGTCCTAAAGCCATATTACAACCTTTTGGGAAGTCCATCCTGACTTATGTGAATTTTGAATTGTATTTCACTTATTAATAGCATGCTATATACTTGTGTTTTTATTGTGGGTTGTCCTATGGAGTAGAGTAAGGAAAGTGTGTGAACGCATCACGTGGGGGATTAAATGATTGTTTGCCCGATTTTAACAAAGATGAAAAGACATTGTTTGTGTTAAAATTCTTGGATTTAGCTTGTGGTAAGACGGTTGGTTCCATAGTGAATGTTGTTTGATATGATTTTGTGGGAATATTTTATTTTTCTAATGATTTTGTGTTATTGCATGCTTGAGGGCAAGCGCGATCTGATTGGGTGTATTTTATACACATATTTTATATATGTTTATGAGCTTCTTTTGCCATTTGATGTGCATGTAGGTGTGTTTTTGTGCAGGAAATCATTAGAGTGTGTACTAAAGATGAGGAGCGATGCACTAAACTCTTTTTTCCTTAACCATGATTTTTTCCCATAGGTCTGATAAGCTTTTTAATGAGATACTGTGCTCCAATGAAAAATATTTTTATTTTACCTTCCGAGGAGGGGTATGAGACGTTATTCCAGGATGATGGAAGTTTAGAAGCAATTTGGTCGTGTTAGGAAGAATTTGAGCTCAGTTGGATTCATGTAAAGAATGTTGAATCAAAGAATAGAAGGCCCAATACGAGACGAAATTAATTAGCCCATAATATTTTCCTTTCCTTAAATTGGATTTGTAATTAGGGTTATTGTAATTTACCTATAAATAGGACCTATTAGTCTGGAAGAAGAACTCTCCCGCCGTAGCTTAGGTTTATGTTCCAACCGCAGCTTTGTTCCTTTGGATCCTCGCCATAAATGTGTGGTGTTTGATTTTGCTTCCCAGCATAATTAATCACCAGGAAGCATTCTTGTGTTTCAAATTTGTTCTGTGTTATTATATTAATTATTATGTTAGTTGATTATTTTATTATTTGTTTAATTATTATTAATATGTTTAGTAGCTAAATCTCTTTTCCGGGTTAGGGTAATGAAATATTAGCTATGATCTATATGTGACGCCTAATTGTTCATAATAATTGATTTGTATGGATTTCTAATTGTTATCTGTGTATATTTTATTTCTGAATTTCTTGAAATTTGATCAACCTTGAGTTATCTGGAATAGTGCCAATTAAATTCCGCTATTTATCTTTATCTAATGGGTAGATTCATATAGTGGTGAAACTAACAGCAGATAGTGAGAACAATTGGTGGATAATTTGTGACAGCTGATCTGATTATGAATTATCTGAATTGGTTTTCTTTAGTTCTTAATGTTGTTGAGATATTAAATCTAGTTTATAGCTGACTCTTGCTAGGTTATATCTTAATTAGAGAAGTAGTCAATATATAGCTGATTCTTGCTGGCTATCGATAAAGTAAGAAGAAATTGAACTGTGTCTTGCAGCAGATTCTCGTCACTCTATAACTGGTTGGTTCATGCGAATTGATTTACTATTGCGCTTGTGATCATATAAATTATTAGTTAATGTGGATTTACCTGTTGCCGGAATTCATTCTCATATTGATATTTGTGTTTATTTGCATTGATAGTTTAGCTATATTGTTTTCTTAGTTAATAGATTATATTTTCATCAGATTAAGGTGTGGTAGCTAACCAACAATTGAATATTTAGAAATAAGAATTTGGTTACACTGTTCTCTATGGGTTCGACCCTCCTTTCTCTATAATTGAATTTAAATCTGATAAGTTTGCAGATTTATTTGGTAGAAAAATGAGCTATCGGTCACAATAAACTTTGTCCAATAAAACAACTTGTGCCACATCATGACACTGGTTCAATTATATATGCATTGGTGAAATGTATCAATGCTTGGAGTGCACACATCACTGATTCTCATACACGTGCATAAAATATGTCTTCTAGCACCGCTCGACATTGGCACTGATTTTTTTAGGGGATTAAATAACCGATGCCTAAACACATTTTAACACATGGGGGTTTTTTTAGCAGTGGCCGTCACTCAATTCCAATAGCGAATGGCATTACAATAATTTTGTTGGAGAATTTGGTGGTTCTCAATGCTATTTTGTCTATTTTGGATCACCACTACAAGCGAGTGAGACCCGCCCAAGGAATGTTTCTTCTATGGCGGCGACACCTAGTATATGCAGATCCTATAAAGGATAGTCATTTGAAAGTCACCCGTCCAATGACATCCAATAAATTGGCACTGGAACCCAAGAATTTCATACCTCTCGTGCCAAGAGCACAAGTCATTAAAAAGTCACCACTTTTCTTATGGGTGTTGTATGATTGGATTTCCAGACACTAACTTAAGTCAACATAATTATTTTCAAAAAATGACTGTGTTTGGTCAAAACCAGGAAAATCGCATTGTGGAGTTACTTTAAAGACTTGTGGTGGTATGAGCAAGTTAACCAAACACTAATGTCCCTTTACCTATTGTGAGTACAACATGCTTTCACATTTAGAGTTTAGTGTTTAATATATTTAAAACTATTGTTCACAATCTCTTTTGTAAGGTACATGTATTATTTTGCAAAGAAGGGATGTGATATGAAACTCCTTACGAAAATCCTATTTGCGGAATGTTTAGTAGCCCTCGTCAAATGGTGGATCAAACCACCTTATTTATTCGAAGAAGCCACACTTGATGTCAATTGATGAATACAACTAGATATTCAGTGACATAATGCCTACTCCACGAACCATGCACCACTTGCATGCTTTAACACAAAGAACAACTAGTTCTAAGCACTAAATCGAAATCTCAAAACTAACGGTTTAAAATGCTTGAACAAGCAATGAATTAAAACTCAAAATATGATGTATTTTATTGATAAAATTGTAATTAAATTTTTGAAGACCATTGATTATGATAGTACACAGGTTCGGCCAACACAATACAAGATTTGGTAAATTCTGACGAAAACTAGATTGTCTTTTGGCAACTTTAAGAAGCTAAAACCATATCAAACTAAAATACCTAGTTAAAATCGTAATATGACCAAATTCATCAAGCTAAAATCTTGAATGGATATTTCCTTATCCGATCTTACCAAATCTAATCTAATCAGAACTAGATAAGTTAGAATCGAATAATGCCTAATCTATTCTAACCTTACTTAGTCTAATTAGAATCAATCCTTCAAGAACTCATATAAAGCCACCAATCCATCACCAAATGGGGAAACATGCCGTGATAATCATGGACCAAAAAAATAAAATAAAATAAAACCATGAAAGCAGTAAACTGTTGTTGAATCATCCCACTAAATGTAGGTCTAGCCGGTTCTTTTAAACGCTTCATTAATCTTCATAATCATAACTTTAATCCTTAGAAACAAGATTGGAATTAATCAGACATATCCCCCTTGTGATCGTTGAATCTTCATCATGAATCTGAAAAAAAAGAGATTTGGATACTCATATTATTCCCCATGTGATCAAAACGTTTCGTCCTCAAAATGCAAATCATCCTCAAAGGTTAATGGAGACAAACGTCCACATCCTCCCTGTGAAGTCTTGCTAAAAATGAAGTAAATGGTGATTAGACACTAACTAGGCAGAAACTGCATGAACTCACGAAAAAGGACAGCTGGCGAGAAAATGAGACAACTCGTGATAAATTGAACAACTCGCGATAAATTGGGTGCCTTGCAAGATGATGAAGTTAGAGCTACCTTCATCACACAAACAAGCCTAAAATTGATGCGCGCATGAGGTTCACGCACCTTGGGGGTGAGATTGCCGATAAGGGCAACCCACTGAACTTCTCATCGCTGGATATGTCTTCTGCGCTGAACTGGGAACTGTCTCAACAGACGTCGCTAGTGATACAAGAAGATTGATGCTGGAGAACAAGGAAGAGCTAGAACTCGTTGGAAAAGGACTGTAACCGAGAATAACCTTATCGGAGATTAGATGAAAAGTAAAGAGACTCAGGAATCAAAGATTACCACCGTGAATCTATTGCCAGTAAAGTAGCCGGAGAAGCTAAAACTTATCGCTAGGATGAATGAAGTCGTCATTAAGGAAGCCTTTAGAAGGCGACGAGAATGTCCGATGACAATGGAAAGAGGCAAAAAAACTCAATCAGACAAAGAGGAAATTTATAAATAAGGTTTTGATTTTTATTTTTTATACGCTCTAATACCAGTTGATATGAATCTCATGACGAAGAACCAATTTGCAGAATGTCTGGAAGAAAACTCGTCAAATGGTGGATCAAAACACCTGCTTTATTCGAAGAAGACATACTCGATGTCAATTGATGAACATAACTTGATCTTCAGTGGCACCAAGGTCCACTCCACGAACCAAGCACCACTTGCATGCTTTTACACAAAAAACAACTATTTCTAAGCATTAAATGAAAATCTCAAAACCTAACGGTTATAACGCTTGAATAATTAACGAGTTATAACTCAAAATATGATGTATTTGATTGATAAAATTGTAATCAAAACATTGAAGACCTATTTATTATACATAGGTTCTACCAAAACAAGACGGGATGTGGTAAATTCTGACAGAAACTGGAATGGCTTATGGCAACTTTAAGCTAAAACCATATCAAACAAAACTACCTAATTAAAACCCTATTATGGATTAATTCATCAAGCTAAAGTCTTTAATGAATATTGTCGTATTTAATTTTACCAAATCTATTGTAACCAGAACTAGATAAGTTAGAATCGAATATTACCTAATCTATTCTAACCTTACTTAGTCTAATTAGAATCAATCCTTCTATAAATTATATGAGGCGAAAGAGGCATCACCAAATGGTCCAACAAGGCCGTGATAATCATGGACCAAAATAAAATAAAACTAAACTAAGAAAGTAGTGAACTGTTGTTGAACCAGCCCACTAAATGAAGGTCCAGCTGGTTCTTTTAAGACGCTTCATTAATCTTCATCTTCATGACTTTAATCCTTAGAAACAAGAGTGACATTAATCCAACATATCCTTGTGATATTTGAATCTTCATAATGATTTTGCTTCACAAACGGGATTTTGATACTCGTATTAGGTTGGATAGGGCATTTGTGCCCAATGATGACTCAAGAAATTGGTTGGGTAAACCAAGAATGGATCGATTACGTGAGAAAAAACCTAGGGTGGGGGACAAAATGTTATTCATTGCGCCATTCATTGAGAGGTCATGGTTATGTTGCCCATCATTATATACATAGCGATGTTCTTTTAAAATGATAATAGCTTTTTTAGCATTATTTGTAAGTAAATCTACTTTACTATGCAAGAACAATTGAGATTAATTTTTATTTTCCCCGAAAAGAAGTATGTTTACAGGATGGATCTGTTGCACTTTCAACTATCTCAATCGTTTGCAAAAATTTGGCCACTGCAGTCAATGACCATAGTGATACAAATACTAATGGTTTAGACGTAGTCCAAATCAAGGTGTGAGTTTCCACAAAGCTTATTCTATAAAATTTCATCACGTTTAGTAGGATTTAGACCATTTATTATGTTATAAATCTATACAAGAAACAAGCGAAAACATGGGAGTGTGGCTATTACATAATGTTATACGTGACAAATTGTATTATGGATGTACGATTGTATTACCTAGAAATTGGTGAATTGAGTATTAAGTTTCTTTTGTGCCCATTCTTCCAAGACAATTTTTTGTTAAATTACTTACAAAAAATTATTACTCTCTCTGTGCCATGAGTAATAGCATGTCTACTTTTTCACATTTTTCAACGATCTTTTTTTTACAGTCAATATCTCTAGTTACATACAAAAATTTCACAAAAACATTTGATATTTAGAAAATAGGTGTTAAGATAAATCTAACAATAACTCACATGATAATCTTATTATAAATGTATTAATTTATATTCAGGGTCAAAGTTTACCGAGTTTGATTTGGAAAAAGTAAACATGCCAAAACTCGTGGGATGGAAAGAATATTATTTTACCATCCACATATTTTTCCTAAGGAATACAATTTGTATTCACAAAATGATGTCAACACAGCAAGAAATTACTTGGCTAGGCATATGGTACACGTCCGCTCCACAACCCTTGGAAATCCTAACGTGGTAGTAACACATCGTTATAATGATGATATGTATTGTGCGGAATAGAATCATGCTTGTTTCTTTAATGTTGTTTATAGATTTTTGTGACCTAATACAATCATGTCATGTAATTTGTTACAAAATGGTTCTATGATTTGAGGCTAATTTGTGCTTGATTGTGAACTAAAATTGTCATTTTACTAAAATCTCCGACAGTAGTTCTGAATTAGGAACCTAATCCCAGGTTAAGATGCAATACAAAGTCAAAGGGCCGAATCCATGTTCGATATCGAAACATATTAAAGACAGTTCTAGCCGCTTAATTAAAGGTGGAAAATTACCACCTTTGGTGGTGGTTATTGAAGGCAGTTCCCGAAATCATCTTTGGTCGAAGAGGATCAAAGACGGGACCAGAGAAGTCACCTGTATAAAATTAATTTTCTGATAATATAGAACCACATTTAATCCCCTTCCCACACTAATGTAAATATATTAATGATAAAGAAAAATAAAACGACTGAAACTAATACAAAGGTGTATATACACGTGAGTAATTCACCCGTGGGTAAATGATTTACATTAAGTTGAGAATGTTCATCTATGCATACATGATAGTATGACAATATAGTACACACCGTACTCTCAAGTAATACTATCTTGTATAGTTATAAAAAATAAAAAGTGAAATTACTATTTATATTTTAAAAAATGGAACCATTATGTATATGAAAAACATCCAAATTAAAATATGGCTTTCAAATTAATTTTGAATAAGTGGAGGTTTTTTTTTTGAAACAGATAGTCGGAATCTTATATTTTAAATGGATGATTATGGCTGCCTATTACATCATGTGCCAAGCTATGGGAGTTTGCTACACCTAACCTAGGGACTTTCATTACTTGGGTTCCATAAAAAACCATTGCTACCATAATTATACTTCTAACTAAGCCCTTTAGTCCTGGGGGGGACATTGAAAAATTTGTGAATATGATTCAGTACCATCTCGCAATTCATCTGTATCCAGATGTGTGTTTTTGCCTTGTGCCTAACACTTGCCATTGCCTCGTGTATTGCTGCTAGTTCAGCTTGGACGACTGATGGTGCTTGTAGGGTTCGCGTTCCATGCCAGTTATCCCCAGTATCCCCTTGTGTTGCGCACCATGTAGCTACCGCCTTCTATCGTGTACCTGGAAGGCCGCATATGTGTCCATCCTTGTCTTGTTAGTATACTCATCAATGTTGTCTTCTTGTTCTTTCCAGATCAGGTGAATATCCCCCATGTTGGCCCTCGTCGACACTATTGTCGATCCTTGGTTTGGTGCACTTGCCCTTTGTTCTAGGTGGAGCGGCTGGGCGTTGGGGTCTGACACAAGGTGTTGTTCTAACTGCTGCTTTTGGTCTTCATCTACTTGTGTTGTTCTGGAGATGTCTAGAGTTGCTTTGACAGATGGTCTTTTTTGCTCCAGTGTTTCCTTGTTCCTTGTACACCAAATTTCCCTTATGATAATTCATATGAGGTCAATGTCCTCCTTCTTCAGCGCGATCTTGAACCATTCACCTAGCCACTATCTCAGTTGTAGGGGTTGCCCTTGCCCAAAGTTGAAACACTGCCTAGAGGCTCTCCTGACTCTCCTTTGCACTTCACATTCTAGAATCATGTGTGTAGGTATTTCGGCCCTTGAGTGGCACATTTGGCAGATGGGGGATACCTCCATGCCTCTGACTCTTAGGTTGGTCCTATTGGTGCAGCATTTTGAATCAACCTCGATACTAAGAACTTGACTTTTTTTGGTGTTCTTGAGTGCCATATTTTCTTCCAGAACTTGTGGTTATCCCATGTGATTGGCATAGTGATTGAGCCAGATAATTTCAGTCTCATCTTAGTGTTTCATGCCTCGTGGTACCCGCTCTTGACTTTGTACTTGCCTAGCCAATATTTTCCCCAAAACTTGTAGTCATTTTGACCCAGTGGGGCTAAAGGTATATGAATGCATGTTTTCTCTTTGATTATCTCTGGTCGGAAAAACATCCTTAGTAGTGGGATACGCCATTGTTTAGCATTGTCGATTAGGTCACAAACTTTGAAGCCGAGTAAGGGTAGTAACCGGCGTTTATAACTTATCGGGTTCTTGTGGTTTGGAATCCACTTTTCTTGGATATTATTGTATTTACAATCTATCACTTGCCATTTGAGGTTCTGTCTGGTCAAGTCTTGGGCCCATAGTATACCACTCCAACCCCATGTCACTCCCTGTTTTAGCTTGACATTCAAGAAGTTCTCGTTGCTGCAATATTTCTCGATGAGTAGTTTAGAGAAAAATGAGTCCTTTGTTATGATGATTTTCTAAGCTAATTTTTCTAGCAAGGCCTGGTTCATCTGTTCCATGGATCGCATTCCTAGACCCCCTTTCCACTTGGATTGGCACATGGAGTCCAATGATTTCCAGTGTATCCCACTACCGTCAATGTCTTCAGCCCATATGAATCTTTCCAAGTAGCTGCCTATTTTCCTTGCTATTGTAGATCATCTTCAAAAGTTGCTTAGGGTACATTGTGCTCTTGATGCCATGACATGCTTGCTAAGTGTCACTCTTCTAATGACAGATTGGTCTCGCAACTTCCATTTTGCCATTTTGGCCTTAACTATCTATATCAATTTCCTAAACATTGCAACTTTTGGGCCATCGAAGTTCATGTCATGACCAAGGAAATTCTGTTAGAGTGAAGGTTTGACATAGTCATTCCTTAGTGATTGGGTCTTTGTTGGGGCTGACAAGTAGTGCCAACTTCTGGAAGTTTATTCACTGGCTTGAATATGCCGCACAGAGGTTTAATGTTTGCGACAATTTTTGTGATCTTCTTTCCGTGATGTTGAAGAAGAGGATGCAGTCATCTGAAAACATTAGATGTGACACCGGATGGACTGTTCTCTCTATCTTGACTCCATGGCACAGTTGCTGGTAGTTTTGAGATGACACCATTGAAAAGAATGCCTACTAGAAAAGTATGAAGAAGGAAGGTGACAAAGGGCACCCCTGTCTCAGACCCTGCCTCGGCTGGAATGAGTTTGATACCGATTCGTTAAACTTTATGGAATAGGAGACCACGGTGACACACTCTATGATCCAACCTATCCATTTTTTGGGGATCCCATTATTATTATCATCTGTTCTAGGAACTCCCATGATACACGGTCGTACGCCTTACTCATGTCGATCTTCATTGCTGTCATTGGCTGTTTACCTATTTTCTACTTGCGGATGTGCTCAATGACTTTTTGAGATATCAGTGAGTTCTCAACAATGGATAAACCTTGTACGAACGCCAATTGATTTCCCGAGATGAGAAATCCCATGACCCTTTTGATTCTATGAGCCAGGACTTTGGTTATGATTTTGTACGCCACGTTGCACAGAGTGATTGGTCGCAGGTTGGTTGGTTCTTTTGGAATTCTCTTTTTTTTGGTATTAGGATAAGAGTTGTATGTTTCCAAGCCGTTGGCATTGATGTTGTTGAGAAGAACTGTTGGCCTACACTTGTAATCTCGTTCCCTACTTCCTACCAGTAGTGCTGATAGAACCCCGGGGGCAGGCCGTCTGGGCCTGATGCCTTCCATTTCCCCATTTGGAATATCGCAACTTTAATTTCCTCTACCGTAACTTGGCTTTCCAGTTGTCTTTGTTTGTTTACGTCTACCCTTGTGGTTATGAGGTTTAGGATATCATGCATGGTAGATTAACCAAAGGCATTTGCAGGCATGATTAATCCATTAATGAACCATTAATGAATGCCGCACTTACATGGTCGATGACAAGCTATTGTAGATCCTCTAGCTTTGCTATCCATTCTACTGCATCATTCTTTAGTTGTGCTATGTAGTTTCTCCCCTTTCTTTTCTTGGTCAATTGGTGAAATACTTTTGTGTTTCTGTCACCCTCATTCAACCAGATTGTCTTTGCTCTTTGCTTCCAGTAGTTCTCCCATTGAGTTAGAAGGTTGCCTAGCTCTGCGGCTTTGTCGTGCATTTCGTCTACATCCTTTTGTCTTTGCTTTGCACCTAATTGTTCTTTCACCCTCCTTATCATGTATTCCAGTTTGCCAACATTTTCCTTAGCCAAATTATGCAACCTTGTCGTTGTATTCCAAACTTTGCCATTGAAAGCTGCTTCCCCATTGTTGTGTTGGACCAGGAGCCGAGAGCCTGGCAATCCCTGTTGCAAGTCTGTGTTATGTTGCACTGGTCTCCGTATGCGTCGCACTAACTCCTTGTTGTGTTCATACCTCATCCATATTGTCTTTGTTCATACCTCCTTAGTGTGTTCATATGTGTTGCATTAATAAGTGGATGCTTGGTGAAAGCGATGTCACGCGCAAAAAGAAAGAGACTCATAAAATGGCATCGATACACTCAATGGGATATGATAAAAATAGCATCTTTGTATAATGTAACTTACATGAGAATCTTGTAAATATACAATCCTTCCATCCCAATTCTATTTACAGCACTATTATTATCACGTTGTTTTAAAAATATATTTTACTGTTAATATATTTACATACGTTTAATAACGACAAATAAAAAGTTATATTTAAAAATTACTTGTTACAAAAAATTCAACAATATCATATGCGGTAAAATTATTGTTCATATATCTATTCAAATATGTTGTCAAACATTGAGAGAGAATAGTATTACTGAAGTAAGAGTGCAAATAAAGTTGAGACATGAGAATAACTAATTACATTTGCTTCGGGACAACCCTAAATCGGAGGGATGAGGCCATGTACAATGTAAGAGACCACTCTTGTCAATTAGATAATCAATCTCTTTCTTCCACCTCACCAAAAACAACCAATGACAAAGGCATTGTTGAGAAAAAGATGGCTAAAGAAACTACTCCATTTTTACCTCCACAATGGTAGAAACCACTAAGAAACCACTTCATGGACTTTACTTCATTTTCTCTACAATGCTCACTAATTTTACCTTCAATATTCAATTTAAATAAAGGTATCAACCCAAAATAAATTGATATGTGAAATTTAATACTACATTTTTAATTCTAAAATTTAATTTTTTAAAATATGAATTCATTGTTCAAATTTTAAATTTAAATTTCATTTCATTTTATTAAAAAAATTAAATGATAAAAATTCATGTTGAAAATGTAAGAATAAAAGGCTAAAAATAAAAAAAATAGAAACGGATAAAATTAGCTAAGAAAGAAAAGCTAGAAAAGAATGAGGCTTGGGAGCGGGCCCATGCACGTATAGAAAGCTTGGGGCGGTTTCTTGGTCTAGAGACCATGTGGTGGTCTTTTTTTAAGAGACCCCCATTGTGGGGCTTTTTGGTCTGGGGTTTCTTTGTGGTCTCTTATTGCACATGCCCCAATATCTAGAATATATTTTTCCGTCAATTGTGTTGAATACTTCTCTCTAGTTTTTGCTGATTAAATATCTTGAAAAAAGTAATATTAGTCCGGTGATTCATTTATTAATATTAAAGTTTCAGAAATTGGGGGTACACATAAAATTGCACTAGTAGAGGAAGGCCTATTAAAGGCAGCAATGGAAGGCGGTTCGCTGAAAACTTCATGTAATCAACATTTCTGAGTTTGAAAACACCCGTTCGTGTCCCCCAACAGATTTTTAAGGTTGTTTTGTTGACTTAAGGTGGTTTTCCTTAAAGGCGGTTCAAGGTATTACTGCCTTTAAATAACCCTAATTAAAGGCTGTTATGACTAACCGCCTTTAAAAAATTGTTGTTTACGAACTCAGAAACCTGGAACAGGTGGATTTCTGATACCGAAAGTTACAGGGTTTCCTTCATACTAAGAGAGGAAACAGATGCCGGGTTTATAAATTCTTTGTGTCCATTTTCCGAACTCGGAAAGTAGTTAATCTCATCTATATAGTATGGGACATAGTTTTCAAGCTTGGAAATAGACATGCATATAAAAAAATAAACTCACCCAATTTAATTAAATGCCACAAAACCCCAATTCTTTGAAGAAGAAGCTCTTGTTTTTCCTAACCCATAGTTGAGGACAAGGTTTTATGCTTGGAGAACGTTAGTTTTATCCAAATTAAGAAGTTGATGATTTTGTTCAAACAATTTTAGGTGTGTTTAGTGCTTCATATATGTTCATATTTTCAATTATGCTTTGAGATTAGCTAGGTTTATGGATATTGTTGAAGGCATCCTCATGTGTTGAATTTTAAATGACTTTTAGGATAATGGATCGAGATGAACTAGTTGGTAATGGTCTAAGGAGATCACACGATTACATGTCATTGGTTGAATCATTTGGTTTGTTTACTTTTGAACATGATTCTAAATATGGTTGTTCGCGGACATGATGCCCTTGTAGGGATTGTAGAAATGATGTGTATTTAGGGAGGGAAAAGTTGTGGGAACATCTCATAATGAGAGGGTTCCAAACTAGCTACACTCGGTGGGTATGGCATGGGGAAGTTTTGGAAGCATCACATTTGAATGAATTTGAGGACACGATGGCGAGTGATGAATTAGATGGTAACACCGAGTTTGATGAAATGGTGGAAGATATTACGAGGTAATTCAAAGGTAAATCAGAGTCATTACAAGCTTTGATTGACGACAAAGAGACGCCCTTTTGTACAATGGTTCAAAAAACTCAGTTTTGAATGCCACTCTACGGATAATGAATTGAAGGAAAAGTTTGGATGTACAGACAAGTCGATGACCGAGCTCTCCAGTTTTTTAGGAAATTGCTTCCCAAGCATAATTTAATGCCCGATAGGTTATAGCTGCAAACAAAATATTATCACTTGTGTAAGAATGACCTATTAAAAGCGGTTCTATCGACAATTTAAACACACTTTCTTGGTGCCTTCAGTGACTCTGTCTTTAATCAATCAGAAAATAATGCGGTAAGAAACAGTATCCGAACTCGAAAACTATTTCTTCCCTTTTAAAAAAACAATCTGTTTCCGGCAGCCGAATGAGTAAAAGATCATTGACCCAGCAAAAACAGCATCATGAATAGATTAATTAACAGCAAAAACAGAGCACCAACAAATTAAACATTAAAAAATTTGAGTGAAATCTGAGTAAAGCAACTATAGCTAATTAAATTACGTTTAAAATCATTTGACGAAGGAAAAAGGTATCCGGTCAGATTTAACCAAGCAAAAACAGATCCAAAGCATAGCAAAAACATTAAAATCCTTGAGGTGGCGGAGGCCGCCAGCAGCGGAGTAGCTTACGCGGCGACAATTCTCCTTCTTCGGTGAAAAACCCCAGCAGACCGATTGGGCGAGCTTTTACTTCTCCGGCGATAAACCATAGCAAAACGATTGAGTGATGGGCTTCTCCTTCTTAGGCGGTGGTGGAGGCGCTAGACTCGAGGAGGTGTGGTGGCGTGAGGAGGAGGCTCAGCGGCTGAGGTAAGGTGAGGTGGCGGTGGTGGGGTGGGGTGTGGAAAGAGGAAGCGGTGGTGGTGGAGGTGCTAGAACTCAACCCAGCCCAGTGGTGTGATGTGGTGGCTCAGCAACGGATGGAGAGAGGTGGCGGAGGGTGAGGTGGTGGAGGTGTCGGTGTTTAGGCGGAGGAAAGAGGTGATGAGAAATAGGGTTTAGGCGGAGGGAGGATAAAGGCGAGAAGTGAGAACAATGGAATGAAATGGCTGAAGAATGAAAAAATGTTGAGTAAGAACTGAACAAGGAAATAAGAGGGGAAAGATTTGGGCCAAAAATTGGCTAAGTATGGGTTTCATCCCATTAAACGCGGTTCTAATTAGTACCACTTTTAAAATGAAAAGAGGAGCTAGGAAATAATTTTTGAACTCGGAAATATGTCATTTCCAAACTTGGAAGCATTTGGAAATGCTTCCAGACCCTTAATTAACAAAAAAAAATAGCCTTAAAATTCGTATGAGGGACACTAACCATTATTTTTTAGCTCGGAAATTGTAATTAAAGACAGTTTTTTGTAAACCGCCTTCCCTAGTTTCCTTTGATAGGAGGCACTCTACTAGTGTATTCCCGATTCGATTGGAATTACAAAAAATTCATGCATGCCCAAACAATTGAATATTGTATAGATGGGAAGTAGATATCTATCGAGAAACTTGTTGGGTATTCGGTGAGTCTCAGTACAAGTTGAAGAGAGGTACGATTGCAATGGGTGCTGAAGTTCCATTCAAATCAAATAAAGGGATGCCGGAAAAATATTTATGGTACCTCTTGATCATTCTCCGTTTGAAGAAGTTGTAAGTGGAAGATTTATGTGCCGCACATCTTTATGTTCTGCGCAACAACGAGGATGCAGCTTCGTACACAGAGATTCATATGAATGCCATACGACAGTCCTAATTTCAATGAGGCTCAGGTTCTTCAATTTTACACCTCTACATTTGCATCATGGTTGCGGGATCACATAGATGTCGGCAAACATCCAACGACAGTTAAGTGGTTGGCTCATAGACCACTGGGGACCATTATTTCCTACAGAGGCTATGACATCAACGATTTTACATTTATCATAAAATCAATGGATGATAAAAGTGTCACTCAAAATAGTTGAGTGTCTCTTGTCTCCAAAGCATTGCACGTAGGATGGGGTGGTGATGAAAATCCTATTTATGCCGTAAAAGGATACTTTGGCACAATTTCTGAAATTTGGGAGCTTGACTTTGGGAGTATATATGTCCCTGTATTTAAATGAAAGTGGGACAATATTAACAACGGACGGCGCATTGAGGATTTAGGCTTCACTCTTGTCAATAGAAGTCAGATTGGATGAAAGAACGATTCTTTCATATTGGCTTCTCAAGCGCACCAGGTTTCTATGTCAGAGATCTTGTTGATCCTAGATGGGAGATTGTTGTTGAAGGGAAACGTGTTTTCGTTGAAGAAAATTTAGTTGGAGGATGTAATTGGATTTGGATGCCATACATTGAGTTGTGGATCAGAATAAGTCATTTTGCTTGAGGAGGATGATCGGAGTCTTCATAGTTTCCTAGGTCGTGATAACCATGAAGAAGGGATGTGGATTGACAGTAAGGGGAAGATCAGTTGAAGAAGGTCATGATCAAGAAAAGGAAGCATAACTAGTAAGTGTTCCGATATCAAGTGTAGTTTGATTTTTTTTTCATTCTTGTACCTTGGACTTCAAAAAATTTAAATTTCAATGATTTAAATTTCAAAATAATTCTAACATAGAAAACCATAGATAAAGTCTTAGATCTTAAAAATCCTACAAGTCTTGCAAATTCATTAAAATTCATAATCATAATCAAGTCTTGCAAATTCATTCATTGACATCTTCAATGTCGCCAGTCAAAGTCAATCGATTGAGGCATTATCGAGAGCTTGATGCGAGATGTCGCTCATAAGCTTGCTGATACTTTTCCATGAACCTAATCTTTGCCTTCATAGCACAAAATTTCTTGCGCTTCCATTTGTAGCAATCCTTGAAGCCCTTTAAGTATTATTTGTGAGTACCTACATAGAACGACCAAGATTTGAATTATATAAACAATGAAGAAAATATAACCAATATATGTACTATATCATCGCAAACATATTTGTAACTAACCTTCATCAATACGTGGCCTCTTGCTTAGCTCTGCTTCCCCCCAGACTTATGATACCACTTCCCATTGCGCAAAACCAAACCCTTGTTCTCGAAGTAAGTCCTTTCATAATACTTCGGGACTATTTCCTCCCCCTTGATAGTCAAGCCCTCAATGCTCTTCAAAATTTGAGTTATTAAACTCCCATACAGTAGGCGGGTCAATACTTTCTTTGAAGTTGCATAATGCAACATACGCCTAAAAATAGCCACCCCGGGGTTGATCCTTCTACCCTCCATAATTAAATAGAATAGCATAAGGGTTGGGTAATTGGGCTCGGTCAAGTGTCCGCCCAAGGGGACCAAACTCCTATTTATCATCTCATATGAAATACATTGATCTATGTGGAGAAGCTTTAGATCAGAGGACTCAGGTTTTCCTAAATTCAATCTATTGCGGCTGAAGTAGCGTACACTACACTCAACAGGGTTAATGTAGGGAGGATCAACTTCAAGAGGCCATTTCTCCCGATGGTAGCAGTCATCCAATGGACCGTTGGTGTCCTCTGGGTAAATAAATTCCGGGACCAAGTACGGGCAATCTAATGTCTGATTAATTATCCATTGGCTAAGTGGGATGTTAATTCCCTCAACACTCGTAGCATAATCCCCACTACCCACTTCTCGTAAATTAGCATAAAACTGGCATGTCAAATCAAAAACCCTAAAGCTATATACTCATTCAAGTCCACAAGGAATGTATCTAATAACTTTGCCCTTTCACAAAGTGCATTTTACCAATTTTGTGCAAATTTAGAGCTTGTATCATCAAAGCCGAGGTTGTGGCCGATTGAACGAGAATGAGACACTTTGCGGCTTGAAACACCCCTAGCCATGCCAAATACTTGATTGAGTTTGCAAAATGGAAGAGTTAGAGGGTGTTTTCGAGTTCAGAATATAGGCTAGGATTTGGAAATTAGGGATCGATTTTGTGAATGTGATTTGTCCCCTATTTTTTTATATAGTGAGTATGTTTCATCTCTTCAGTAAACATACACAAAAAATTTCCGAGCTTGGACATGTTTTATCTTGCAAAAAATTGCACGCTTTGAAATTTATAGATTTGGGGAAAAATGTCACCCGAGCTCAGAAACTTTACTTTCCGAGCTCGTAAAGTGACTCGTGTCTACCACTTTTCAACGCACAACATTTTTCCAAGTTCGTAAACTTAACTTCTGAGCTCAGAAAGCTTATCATGCCAATGGGTCCAAACTAACTGATACATTTCCGAGTCTAGAAATGGTTCTGGTCTAAAAATCCAAGGGGCAGACGACTTTCCGAGTTTGGAAAGTCATCCTGTCTTTTGGTCATTTTCAAATTTCACAAACTTTGAACCTAAGATTTCACAAACTTTGAATCTAAGAAATTTCGGTCATTCCAATTTCGAATTAAAGCAACTACATGAACTTAAATATAAACCATCATCCAAACCTTACATAATAAAGTTTTAAAACCAAATAACGTCTCTAACATAATCCAATGTTTTCCACAACATCATAACAACTAAATCTTAAATGGATTCCCTTCCCACCCTATTCTTTGCCCACAATGTTCTCTTCATCACCCCCGTGATCACCATCATCATCATCATCACCATCATCATCATCACTCTCCGAGAAGACCGGCTCGAAGTTAGGCGCTTCGTCATCTTCGCTCCATTCCAATTGCAGGCCTTGAGATTCCAGGAACGCGATATGCTGGGTATAAGTGCAGGGTCAAAATTTTGTGGGTCTCGGTCAAGTCCGAATGCATACAATCAAAGTACTTGGTCAACCTAGCTTTCCAACCGTTGTCGGTACCTGAAAATTCATATACATTAAAATCAAATGGATATGAAAATAAAATATTTTAAATTGTAATTAAGTAAAATATTCAATCTCTTACGAGAGCTTGATGTCTCTCCCCTTTCTGCTTCTGCTTTGCGAGCCCTCTTTGGAATCTTAGCTTTTTGACTTGGTATCTCACGGTGTTTCCACTTGCTGTCAAAGTCTAGATGGAGGTTTTCATGTTGGAACCAATTCTTGTCATAGTAGTCTATCCTTAGAGGCTTATCCTGCGGAATTATGCTCGCCTTCTTTATCATTGCGGTTATCAAACCACCATAAGGAAGATATTTCTTCTTCGTCTGCGCTGCTTTCAACATGAAGGAGAAGACGACAAAGCCCGGGTTTATCTTTCTACCTTTCATGACGTAGTAAAACATCATGAGGTTAGCAATAGTTGGCTCACGTGCATGGCCACCCGTGGGGAAAACGTCTAGGCATATCCAATCATAAATAATACTCTCTTCTACGATTAATTGATCGATATCAAAACTCTCCACTTTCCCCGCATTAGCTCCTACTCTCTTAAAATATTTCCTACCCATTGCTACAAAACAAAGGGGAGTAGCATTACTCACACCCGGCCAAACATATGTGTGGTAGATATCAAGGGGGGCATTGGGGTTATTGGGCCTTATTTTCTCGGAGGTGGTGTAGGGGCAATCTAGGGTATCATTAATTGTATATGTAATCACAGATAAATATTTCCCATTAACCCTAGTCATATCTCCATTGTTTCTACTCTGACCCAAATTTGCATAAAATTGAATCACTTCATCTGTGTGTACGGGCTCATCCATACAAAGTAGTTTCTCTAAATGTTGGGTTTTAAAACATGCTAGCAAATACCCTAATCCTAACTCCTCAATGTCCAAAGATAATATAGCCTTCAAATTAATAACCTTTCTCTTCGAAAAATTGACATACCTTTGCTCGGCATCCTCATTGAAGAACTTTTTTGATTGACCAATCTCTGTGATTGAACGATGACTACGATCACTTTCCTTTGAGTTAGAGGTTGCGCTATTCCGACTCACGATGAATTGGTTTTGGGGATTTGGATTGTGAAATTTGGGAAAGATTTGGGGGGTTTTGGGATTGTAGGGTTTAGGAGAATGTTAAAATCATTTTTGATTTGAGGGTTTTTAACATCTGCCCATTTTTCAATTTTTTAAATTCAAAAAAGAGTTTCTGAACTTGGAAACCGATCTTGTCTTCCATATAGAAGGGATGGAATATTTCCGAGTTCGGAAACCCTTTGAGCCGGGAATAAAAAAATGGGGAAAGGGTTTCAAATGGGCATTTACTCCCATTTGAAAAACCCTCTATTTCCACTTTTCTCCTCTTAAAAAAACCTTCATGCCCCAACTCATCAATCCATTTAACCATCAGAAATTCCATTTCAAGTGTGGATGATTTGAGGTATGTCTTCATCTTTTCTACTCCAAATTCTCTTTTTAAATTTCTTATTTTCAACATGGGTCTTTTTTTAAATGTAGGTACAAGCTATGAAGGAGTGTTTAATACCCTTTGATTGATCAACAAGGTAAATCTAGTGTCCATTTTGATGCTAGGGTTTATTATTTTCAAACATAAATGAGCAATTTTAAATATTAACTTGTTAGTGATAGCTAGGGTTTAGATTTTGTGATTCCAATGAGTTCTTTCTTAAGTGTGGTTTGTTATTAAATTGCTAGGTTTTTTTTCTTCTTTATGATCTTAAATGGTAAAATCATCGTCTCTTGTATACGTTCATTGCCTAGGGTTTAGTTAAAATTTTCATCTTATATATTTTGTGTATCCTATAAATATTAGTAACTTAAGTGTTTCCAAGGTTAAGCTATTTTTTTGGAATATTTGTAAATGTAGCATTCAAAATTAAGACTAGGAAACAGACTTGTGACGATGTGTCACCACCCGGTAATGTCAGTCCCCCAACAACGGAGACAACGTGGGATGAGGACAATGGTATTGGGGATGTAGGAAAGCACCGAACACATTGTAGAGCATTAGAATGTAGAATGTTTAGGAAAGAATTAACGTCGTTGTCTTTCAACAAATTGAGCAGTTGTGTGTCGGAGCAACTTGCCAAATGGTCTAGTTGGGTGGAAAAGGTTGGTAGAATAAGGGTAGATATCCTCTACGATACTTGGCATGATGTCCCAAATGATTACAAAGACACGTTGTGGATGGAATGCAAGGTGGCTTTAGTAAATCATTTTCCCTACTTTTTTCTTCTGCAATTTGTCATCACATGTACTCTCCCTCCTCATATCCTTGTGTTTTGTAATCCCCATAGAGGCCTTTTCAAATCGAAGCACAAGATGTGGGCACTTTGTGAAAAGAAGGCAATGTTCATGATGTCAAAGAGTTGGCGTGAACATAAACACACTTTGTCCAGAGACTAAAAATTTTGTGATAAGAAAGATGATCGTCCATGGGCAACTTAAACGCACATTCTACCCGAGATCTGGGAGATTCACAAGTAAAGGGCATTGGAGAATAGTGAAAAAGCTAGTAAAAATTAGTGCAAATTATAAGTGTGATTAATTATATACATTAAATGTCTATAGTGTTAACATGACCCAAACATCCAACTTAGGGTATGAGAGATGTAAAACAATGCGTTGTCGAGGATAATAAAATGCCACCCTGATTAATTTGTGGGGGTTATGATTTAGCGGCAATGTCGCTAGTCAAGGAACTTCTAGAACAAGATGTGCAAATGGAAATAGTGGGTGAGAATGATGGAAGATGAGGCAAGGGCTTCGGTGTGACCAATTACTGTGGCATTGAAAGGTGTGATCAATTTCTCAAAGGGTGATAAAACAAAAAGGGTGAATTTGTCAAGGAATAAGAGAAACGAATTGCCGAAAGAGTGATACGTAATTTTTTAGGTGAATACATTATTAATTTGAACTATATTCAATTTATATGGAAATAAACATTTTATGATTTTACTTAGGAAAACTTGAAGAATGATCAATTACCAGGGGAATTCATTCCAAGTAATAAACACGACATCCTTTGTGAAGCCACGGAAAAACCAACCATTTGGGCCTCGTTAGGGGTGTGGGTTTCTCAACACAATGGCAAGCATTTGGGATTGTGCAGTCCTACGATGGATCGGAACCCTCAAGAGTCTATTTTTTGCTAGAAAAAAAACCCAACTCTAAGACAAACGAATTGAACAACAAGATCTTGTAATTCAGAAGTTAGTCCAACACATCGGGCTAGTTCTTTCAGATAATTTAAAGGAGTTAACACTCGATTGAACACTACTATCTAAGGGTTCACAAAATTCTTCAGGGGATGTTGAGGTAAATCGCGGGGCAATTATACAAAATTCAAGAATCGATAGGCAATTGTTCAAACCCCGGTGACCTAGAAAATGCCACACTTGCAATTGAAAAAAAAGGTACGAAGCATTCTTTTTAGGTCAATTATGACCCTTTGAATTAAGTCTCGTATTTAATAGCTATTTTGCGTGTGTTTTAGAAATCATGTCCGTGTGAACTATACATTGAGTTAGGCATAGATGGTAGGCCACAATATGTAGCTGATGGAGTTTTGCATGAGTCGATGAAACATCATCACTCTATACCAATTACGGAAGGTCTTTCGAGGGTGTCGTTGGAAAATCCTTTGGTGATGGGTGCACCTTTACCAATCCCGAATGGGGAATACAAAAAGGTTGGCCCTTCCAAGGGATTGTTCCTTACTTGGCCCCATAGACTTATATACGGCAATTTATCAAGGATTGACATTTAAAGGAAACAAGGCCACCATCACCAAAACCGGTGAAGACAACACCAAAACCGGTCAAAACGATGCTCAAATTAGTGCCAACAACACCAACTAGGGTTAGACCTCTATTGGTAAGAGCCAACGTCCCTTGAGACATGCCTGGCTTCGCACGGGTCCTTTATAATTTGCTTCAACCCAATGATCAAAACTCAAAATACACATTATAGGAAATGAATGTGTATTCAGATGAAAACGTGAATTCATGGCATTGTGGAGTGATTTTGAAGACCTTTTGAGATGTGAGCATGTTAATCAAGTAATGATGTCGATCACACCTTGTGAGTGTTTTAATTAATTTTAGGGAAAAATATTGATATGACCCTATGTTTTGAAAGTTTGTGCTGATATGACCCTGTAAAGTTGGAAAGTGCTATTGTAGCCTTGTGTTTTACATCAAAAATGCTGATATAACCCTGTACCACTATTCCGGTGTTGACTGACTAATTTTCGTCGTTGACTGAATTTGAAAGAACAAAAATGCCCCTGACTTGAAATTTGAAAAATTAAAGACAAGAATACCCTAACTAAGTAAGGTTCTTCTTCTTCATCTTCATCTTCTTCTTCATCTTCATCTTCATCTTCAAACCCACCTCCAGCAACACATTCATTGTTCTGCCACCACCACCTCATATCCACCGCTCTACCACCACATCTCCGCCACACCATAGCCGCATCACATTCAATATAGAAGAAATTTAAAACAGCACAAACAAGAATAATCCCACACAAGTCAAGATAACAAATTCAAATCAATAATCAACAAATTCAAACACAACACAAAGAAGAATTACATTCGAGTCCATCAGATCAATAATCCCACCTGCACAAATGGATAGAGATAGGATTCACCGCTACCGCCCAACGATTCTCAGCCGCTGCCCTTGGCTACTGCCACCACCATCACTCTTCGACCACTCTCCACCGCCCTTCTCCTTCGAAGATCCACCACCACCACCGGTAAACCTGATGCCTCCTTGAACCCGATAAACCATTTTACAACCACTCGATTAAACCCGATAAACTCTCCGACCACTCGATTGAACCCAATAAACCCGATGCCTCCTTCTTCAACTTTCAGGAGCAACCCGCCGCCCTCTGCAGCAGCACCACCACCACCCATCCTAGCACCACCACCCATCCTAGCACCACCATCACCACCTGTCCTAGCCACCAACCCCAGCACCAGCACCACCACCACCACCACCTGTACTAGCCACCAGCTCCAGCCCCACCACCTCCGCTACCGCCACCATCATCACTCTCCCCAGCCACCGCCACCACTCGTCCCAACCACCACCATCACTCGTCCCAACCACCACCATCACTATCCAACCACTCACTACCGCCCTTCACCGTCGAAGACCGACTAAGATCCGCCACTAACACCGATAAACCGGTGCCTCCTTAGACCCGATAAATTATTTTGCAACCATTCGACTGAACTCGATAAACTCTCCGACCCCTAGATTGAACCCAATAAACCCGATGCCTCATTCTTTAGCTTCCCGGAGCCACCCGCCGCCCTCTGCAATGACCTCCCGCTGCCTCCGTCGTGAACATTTTCCAACTTGGTCATCCTTTGTCGCCGCCGTCTGAAGTATGAGAATAAGAAAAATGAAAGAATAAAGGGAATGGAAAGTGTGCAAGGGTAAGGATAAGAAAAAATGTTCTCGCTTTCTGGAGAATCGAGACTTCTCCTTTTGACGGTTTTATTAGGGTTTACAAAGGTAAGGTCAATGTAGTCTTTTACACTTTTTCCAAATTTTTATTTTTTTAAAAAATAGGGGTATAATAGTCATTTCATGTATTTCCGGCCAAATTCAGGCCTCCAGGGTTATATTAGCACATTTAAGCAAAACACGGGGTTACAATAACACTTTCCAACTTCACAGGGTTATATTAGCACAAATCACCAAAACATAGGGTTATATGATCACTTAACTCTTAATTTTATTACTAAATTTTATTTTAATTACAATAAACATTATTACAAATATTACCTACTATGAAATTGTCCAGGTACATATTGTTTACGAGTAACCAAAAGAAGAGATGGATTGCATACATGTGCCAGGTGATGATACAGGAAATTGGTTGTATAAAACAAGAGAGGGTCAACTACATTCGAAAATGCCTAGGCTGTAAGGATAAGTTGCTTTTCATTGCGCCATACATCGAGAGGTTATTTACTACGTTCAATTTCTTTACCAACATCGTTTTCACAAATTTCAAATGATAATTAAATTTTCTTCTTCAGGGACCATTGGAGATTAATATTGATAGTACCTGTAAAGAAATGAGTGTATTGGATGGATCCCCTCCACTTCCAACCATCTGATGTATTCATTGAGATTTTGGAAACTGCAATAAAGGAAAATAGTGAGCAAACAAATTGTTTGTTTCACGTGGTCGAAATAAAGGTGGTCTACCAATATGTTAATTTCCTCAATAATTTACTCAATTATTTGATGCATTAGTATTAATAATTTATGTTTCTTGCATGAAGTACAAGAAACAACATCAACCTTGAGAGTGCTGCTATTACGTCAAGTTATACACGTCTTAATGCGTAGAGAAAGTCAAGGAAGATGAACTTGACAAGATATTTGTACATTTGAACGTTGTAATTTTCCTAACTAACATTTACCAAATATTTAATACTATAATGCTATTTTTATATTTTCAAAAAGGATCAGAAACCCTACTCGCACGAAGATATCAATAATGCGCGGAACTCATTCGCTTGCCATCTAATTCTCAATCGGTCACACACACTGGAAAATTCCAATATTGGTAGGGACACTCAAGTTAGATAAAAAATTAACCTTAGAAATGTCAAAATAGATTTGTAACGATTTCTATTCATATCTATAGATTATTGCTTGGTTAGAATATTTATAGATTTTTGTTTAGGGGCAAGATATTATTTTGTATTGTATTTAAATTGTAGATGTATATCGAGGTTGTTTATGTACCGAAAATTCTAATGAAACCATTTTTTTTTACCAAAAGACCAAAATGGGTTTCCGAGTCCGAAAACATTTTCTTCCCTTTTATGTACATTTTGCACAGGTCAGAATCAGTTTTCCAAACTCGGAATCAACAAAGCCGACATAGTTTCCAAACTCGGAAACTTTTTTAGACAATTAAATGCTCAGTCAAAATTTTTTAGAGAGAGACCGGAAATGTCACACGAGTTCGAAAACAAATTTTCTTTTCATGAAGAGACGAAACACAATTATGTTAGGTTTCCGAGTTAAGGAGGACTTTCCGAACTCGAAAAAAAGAGAACAGGTACGAGGGGTAGATCATAGTTTCCGAGTTTGAAAATAAAATAAAGGCAGATCATGGGGTTAATTAAAGTGGTTTTTAACTGCCATTAATTACAATATATAAAGGTACAACTATTAAAGGGACAAAAAAAGCCTTTATATTACCAATATAACTGTATTTAATAGGTCAATCATACACTAGTATTATTACCCTTGTTTTTCTAATTGCGCCGTCCTTCCAATCCCCGTTTAGTCAATTAATTATTTGTTTTACTCACGCGTTAACCTCGTTACTCCTCATGCTTCCTGGAATAAGTTTGATTAATTACATGCAAATTGTTCTCATATTTAAGTAGGGCTGAAATTCTAACCAAAAAATCGTACCAACAAAGAAAATGAACCAATACCATTAATAATTTTATCCTATATAAATTGGTATTTCAGAATAGGACTATTAATGTCGGTAAAATAGAACGTTAGACAGTAGTTCCGAACCACCACAGCTACAAATTAGATCCACTGCAATGCTTTTTTAACAATATTTGTTAAGATGTTAGTACAATCGTTTATAAAGTGTTATTGAAATTTTTGAAAAGTGTTACATAAATCTTGAAAAGTGTTACTTCCTTTGTCTCAACTCAAATTGTCCACTTACTATTTGACATTATTCTCTATCAAATTTTGACCACATATTTGAATAGATATACAAGCAATAATATTATCGTATGTGACATTTGCTTATATTATATTTAGTTAAATATATTAACGGTCAAACATATTTCTTCAACGGCGTGAAAAATATTCGATGCAATTTAAGGTGAGACGGAGGGAGTACGTAACATCTAATGCAACATCATCTAAGGTAATACTTGTAAAAATGTTGTTATAGGTTCAACTTATTCAACATCATCTAAGGTAATACTTGTAAAAATGTTGTTATAGGTTCAACTTATTCAACATCATCTAAGGTAATACTTGTATAAATGTTGTTATAGGTTCAACTTATTCTTATTAGCATCTAAAGCAACACTTTCAAAGTGTTACATTAGCCTTAATTTATAGTAGTACACCGTCCTTGGCCCCATTGCAAAACATATGTGGTCGTTGGAAGGCGTTCCACATCTGCCATTGATCATTGCCTTCTATTTTCTAACCGCCGTCTATTGTTCCGAAATTGAAAAATAGTCATTTATTTTAAAATTATAAGTTATTTTTAAAGAAAAATAAAAAATCAATCATTTTTACTTTTAAAATAAATCAATTTAACTTTTATATATAATCACAACTACATCAAACACAATCTTAATTTTAAACATAGTCATTAAGTCAAAGTACAAAGCCATATATTTAGTTTGATAAAAATAAGAAAGTACGAGGCTAACGAGACAACTAATGACATGTATGTACCTAAGTCACAGAGTCACAATATGCGCAACCAGCTATGATTCATAATATAATTACCAATCTAATAAACTTTGACACTCTCTCCATTCCAACCTATTTTGCATAAAAAAATTTGGTTAAAAATATAAAATTGACAGCATATTTAAATATGTGTATGAACAATAATTTAATCGTATGAGATATGGTTAGATTTATCGTAACATGTAATTTCTAAATATCAAACATTTGTGTATTATTATTGTCCATAACTACACATATTTACAGTTAAACATGTTTATTGGATACCGTAAAAAGATTATGTGCAAAATATAACGAGACGGAGGAGTAATCAACTGCCGATTAGGGTCATCTTTTGTAAAAGGCTTTTCATTGATTCAAACTTAACCGAAAATGGATCCCTGGAAACCCTTCCTGATTAAAGTTTTTCTATAAAAAAAAAACCTTTATTGAACGCTTATAACTCTCAGGCATTCTACTATTAATATGTACGTTTATTAACGCACAGTTACTACAAATGCATGCAAGCCAGAAACAAATAAAAAATTAAAAGCAAAAAAAAAATATAGTAGGCAAAGTCGCCCTCGAAGACGATGACCAAACATAAAAAATATGGTCCATATGCACTGTCCCTTGCCCACTGTACTTTAGACATAATCAAGGCAACTTAAATTCAATCCTAAGATCGTGAACGGTATTATGTTTTTGTGTGATTTGCAAACGATTACGAATAATATCGGAAAATCATAACACTAATTAGTTAGAGCAAGGTATTTTCAGTCCAAAATGGCCAAATTAACATAACTTTAATTGATAAAACACCCCACATTGAGCCTAGGAAATTATAATCTCCCCCTCTCTCGAATACCATATCTATACCCCAAGCCCTTCTCCTTAACAAAGTTACAAACAAAAATGAAACAAAACAAAGTACAGAAGAAAAAAGGGAAAAAACCAAATCCCCTAACACAAGACACACCATATACACATACATTATGAAAGATTAATGAAAAACAAACTCACTTCATTCTGGACGCGAACCGAAACCGATGAACTCCAACGTTAGACCGATCTTCGAAGATACAAGGATCTGAGGTTCCTCTCAGCGCAAAATCCGTGATATAAACTGGCTGACCATATTGACAGCATACGACCCTTCTGTATGATATAAGGTCTCAAAACCCTTTTGCAGTAAAAAAAACAAAGCAGGCTTAGCTTCTTTGCTGATGAATTTGCAAGCTGACATGATCACTCAGATCCCATCTCCTCTCTCTCATAATCATCATGAACTGTTCGACGACATTCAGAATCTTTACTTTACTTTTTCATCTCTAACAACAATATTTCCTTTTGTACCACCCACCATTTGACCAACAAGATGTACTAGGAAATTAACAAAGCATGCTCTTCAAAAAGCTCCCTACCCTAAATTAACAAAGCACCAAGCTATGCTCAATTTACCGCATACTACATCCGTTTCATCAAAACAGTCCTGTCTATAATACTGTTTATTACAGACAGGACTGTTGAACTGAAGCGGAGGGAGTACGATAAATTACCTGTATGCATTATGGTATACTAAATCAAAGAAGGGACTGAAGATCCAAGATTGGAAGGATCAAACCAAGCACCAGTTGGATTCCACAAGAGGGATTGGTCATGGGAAGAAGAGTTGCTTTGCTCCATCTGATTTTGCCCATTGCCACCATGATGATGATGATGACCACCCCATTCCATCCTAGGAGTACTTTGATTTCCTTCCATTTTCACATGATCTTTCCCCATTTGCATTTCCACATATGGATCAAACCCATGAAACCCATTACCATTCCCTTGTGGTGAAGCATCCTTCAAACCCAAACCACCACCACCACCACCGAGACCGAACTTTTGCCTTTGAAGGGTTGAAGCAAGGAGTGATCCAATGGTTGAAGTAGAACTAGAACTCATTGAACCAAATACAGGATGGCTATAATTACTCGAAAGGAGTGAAACATTTGAAGGCATAAGATCTTGACCGGACGAAAACCCCAATCCAAGGTCACTCATTTGTGCAGACTGATGAAGCTGGGGATGATCATTACCAAACCTCGGATACCCGAGGTTTCCAAGGGCCGGTGAAAGATGGTGTTGGCTGTTGTTAGTTAACAAGCTGTAGAACAAAGGGTTCATATGGCTTGCTGAGGAAGACAGATCTAGCTGATGATGAGGCTGAACAACATTGTTAGCAGCAGTAGCAGTTACAGCAGTAGTGCAACTAGGGTTTGAGGTTGCTATTTGTGCAGATGAGGATGAAGATGTTGCCTCATGATTAGAGGAGGAAGAATTAGGTCTTTTCACCCTCTTGTTCTTCCTACATCCACCTCCAACTGGGACATTTCTGAGAGTGCCACCCCTAGTCCAGTACCTCTTGCAAGCCTTGCAAAAGTGCCTTGGCTGTGAAAGACTGTAGTTGTTGTAATAGCAAAACTTGGTGTTGGATGAATCACATCTAGGGCATTTGAGTGGAACTTGGTGCTGCTGTTGTTGCTGTTCTTGATTAGGGTTTTCCATCAAAACCCTACTTGCTCCTCCTCCAGAAGATGAGGAAACCATTCCTATTCCTTTCTCGTCCACCTGATTATTCTGGACATGAGCAAAAAAACAAGGGGATTAGGATTAGACCAGAAAAAAGATGGGAAAAGATGGGATGACTTCTGAAACATAGTATTCCATTCCAAAAGCTAGGAAACAAAAATGGGGTCATTGTTTTATTTTTGTGTTTGCAATAATTGAAAATAATAGAGTGAGCAATTAACCTGTGGATGTGGTGTCCATTCAGCACTAGTTGGTGATGAAGAAGATATGACCACCATCTTCTCACAGTTTCCTAGCATTTTTCTACACGCTAAAGGAATCCTTTTTGAAACAAAGAATTAGAGGACAAAATGGCTCAGGTGGCTTAGAATGTGTAATCCCACTTCTCCCTCCTCCTTTTCTTCAATTCTTGTCCTAACCAAATTGGTCTATCTTAAGTATATTTGGTAGCTAACCAGTTAAAACTTTTTTTATCTATAAATTCACGTGAAGGGTTTGGTCTATATGAACCTTGTGGTGGATTTTTTTAACATGGGAAAATGGGAAAGGCATTCCTAGATGAGAAACAGATCGAACAGATAGGTGAAGGAACACTATACAGATCGATGAATCTTGGAGGTTCGAGAAGAAGAATTAAAAACAGAGGCTACTTGTTTTTTAATAGGAGTACAGCAAAAATGATAGAACTGTTTTTGACTCATTCTTTTATGCAAGCTGATGCGACATAGAATAATTGTGAAAAATATGAATAGTTTTGTGAACAGTGGATCCAATCTAAAATTTTAAATTACAAAGTACACTTTAGAAATTGAACAATATATTCTTTGTGATTTTGGATAGTTTTCTTATCACGTCACTTTTTTGAGATGGACGAAGAAAATAAATTCTACCATTTCTCATAGGACAGAGGGAATACATCTCTATTCTTGTAATACTGTTATACATACTTTCTATTTTAAAATATTTTTTTAAATAATCAAGGTCTTTTTATGTTAAAAACAAATTATTTACATTTATTCATTAAAAAAATTTATCTCAACTTAAACAAAATCTTGGGAAAAAACATCTTTCCATGACATATGAAAAAATCATCTTTCTATAAGCATATGGAAATGCGTGATTTAATTACAATAATATAAATTTAATGGTTTGTGCTCTGCATTAACTGGAAGTGAAATATTTGTGTTTACCCAAATAGCTTATAACCGGAATTTTAATAGTTTTAACCCATAAAATTTTCATTTTTTTGTGGTAAAATTTTACTTGAGTGCTTGGTTTTCCATAACTTATTGATAGATCATCTTTCAAGAGACAGCCTCCTCAACTTAATTTGCTCTACACATTTCAACTTATATAAAAATTAATTCAATAGTATATTCTGTTCTCCTGACCTTACCTACCTTTCAGTAAAATTCAGTCACATAAACTCTGAAAAAGAGGGCTTAAGTTCTTTAAGTGTCAAGACTGATTCATACTGAAAATAATTCTTTTGTTTTATTATTATTTTTGTATTTAAATGATTTTTTTCGTTAAAATATTTCGTAGTCCCTTTTCTTCAATGCAACTTATACAATAGATTTTTGTTTTTGACAAGGAAATAATGAGTATCATTTAAATTTTAAATCAAATTTCAAGAATCAGAATATACATTTTTCAACATCAAGAATCGATGAAAAACCTGGACGCAAAATGACCAACCATTTAAGTGATCTAACCAACTATTATCCTAACCCATCTTTGATTTGAAACAGTTAAATCCATTCTTATCTTCAGCAGTGCACTAGAGATTTTGTTTATAGTTTTTTTTGACTTATTTGAAACCTTATTCATAAGCTTTAAAAATAATTATGTCTGCAATGTAATTAATGGAGTACTATTGTATATTAGAAAGCTAGATTCCAAATTTTGTCTTTCACAACCTTTGGCCATGGACATCATGAAATGCTTTATATTGCATTAAGACCATATTCTTAAGAGTTTATACGTACTTTATTTTATTTCAATTCAGTTTAATTTATTTTAATTCTGTTAAGTTCAGTTTAATCGAAATTTGAAATGATAATATTTAATTTAATTGCATTACATTATTACTATTTTCAATACACTTTATTTTAGATCAATTCAGTTCCGTTCAATTAATTCAATTCATTTCAATTCAATTTAGTTCAGCAAAATAAGTTTTGGAGAACAAGGCCTAACTAAGAATAACTTTGAACTATTTAAATAATACTATCGGTTCACTAATAATGACATATTTTTTTTCTAAAACAAAACCCGAATGCATGTTTGAACATAAATTTCATATACTTTATAAGTATTAATATTATTATGTGAGATGTTTTTGAATTCTCCGTAACGTGTAGTGTTTCGAAAGTAAAATTGCATGTCAACCTGCAGTTTAGCTATTCATTTAGTCAAACATCTTAACTTTAACATAAAATTGAATTCGTGTATAAGTATAAATACTATTGAGTAATACCTTGTTTGATTCGTTATAAAATTTATTTTGAAAATATCAAATTTTCACAATTATCCTTATTTAACAAAAGAAGTATCAAACATTTTTTTAATCATATGCAACTTGAAATGGAAAGGAGTAGTTGATAAGACGTCAAATGCATGCATATTTCAAATCGTTTAACATCTCTTTTGTAGTTTTTTGTTGGAAGATTGCTAATTTTAGATAGGTTTACGTAATAAGGGGTTTAGACAACCATTTTTTGTTTTCATATCTAAACCCTTCATTTTGTAACATATGTTTAGTCTAATGGATTTTTGGTCCTTACGAGCATCTAGATTCCATTTTGTGAGCTTAATTTGTAGATTGTTCGTGAGCACTCTGGAGTGATTTAGTGAAGGCTACGAACCAAAACGTGGTAGAAGATAGAAGGGTCGAAAAAGGAAGAGAAAGAAGCGGATAAATTGTGACCTGGAAGTTTGGAACAAGTTTTTAAAATGATCAGAGAAGAATCAACCTACAAGGGTGGCACTATTGCATTTATCTTCTCGAGCACTATGAAATCAACTATAATAACTCTAAAATTGGAGTAGAGGCTCACTCGTAACGACGCAAAGACCGGGCGCGCGGGTTGCACCCTTAAACGTGCGCCCGTATGAGAGAAATAAACCATGTCGCACGTTCTTGGTACAGAAACGCGTGCCCGATGCCTGATCCTGAGCGCTTGCGCAAGAAGCACCCTGGCCCCAACAACCCAGCACTCTCGCGCCAAAAGCCCAGCACCCTCGTGCGCCCAGTGCGTGCCTGCGCGCCTGCGGCACCCTTTTTTACTTTTCTTTTGACCTTGGGCTATAAATATCCCCTCTCCTTCCCCATTTCAATAGAGCCTGACTTAGCGGCATCCAAACCCTAGTTTTCTTCATCTTTTCTTAGTTTTTGCATCTTTTCCATGGATTCATGTAGATTTGTTATGAGTTTTCATTTTCTAAGCTAGATTTCACCTTGGGAGCAATTGGTAAGCATTTCTTGTATGAATTTGTGAGATTCAATTGATCCTATTTGTGCTTTTATTATCAAGTATATTTGGTGCTTTCGTGTGTGATTAATGCATGATTTGGACTAGGGTGATCAACTAGTTGAAGATTATGGATTTATTATGTGCTAGATTTTTTGTCAAACCTATAAGACTTTGACTTTTAGTCAATGTGATTGTTATTAGTCAATGCTAGGTTATAATTATGAATGAAAATTAATTATGATTGTTGATTGATGGAGTTGCTTAGACTTAGGATGAATATAGATGGATTTGACTAATTATCAATGTAGCCCACTAATAACGATTAGCATGAAGGCCGATCATCGTAGTTGTTATTAGTAATTATACTTGTGCTATCTATGTGTTTCTCGCTTGTAGGACATTGTGGTAGTCGTGTTGGGTCTCTGTGTGTATTGCTATCCTTGGGGAAGTCTATGACGCCGATCGTATAGGGTGACCGGAGGATAAGGGTTATTGTGTGGCATCAGTCGCCCACTCTAACTATGACCGAGAAGAGGTAAGAAATATCAACACTCGAAAGGTGTTGATAAGTTCTCCACAATATGTGATTAACACATAAAAATAGGATAATTAATCTATGATCAAAGGATAACTTAAAATGGAAACCAATTGCGGCCGAGACTCGTCATAATCTTAGTTCAGTTATTTATGCTATTTGTGACCATTTTTACATCGCTCTTTGCATTTGGTTATTAATTTATTAGTTTAAAGTAGTCGTAGTTTTTTAAAAACCAAACCCCCCCCAACTTGGTTACCACTCACATAGAATGACATCTTCGTGTGCTTTTCAACTACATTTAACACTCGATAAAACCCCTTTTTTCTCGTAGACGACCCCGTCTTACCACTAGCTACTATTTAGTAGTTAGCTGTTTGTTGGGCTTATAAATATTATCTTTGAGAGGCATGGTGAAGGCCTCCCAAATTTTAGCGCCGCTGGCACGAAAAATGCATATTTTGTTGAGTGTTAGTGTAGTTCTTTGTGTTTTTTTTCTCTTTTGTGTGCTCTTGTTTGCTCATAGTTTGTGCTTGTTTTGTTTTTGTTGTTTGTTGGAAGGACATATTTGTTTTGTTCTTGGTTTATGGTACATGCTCGTTCCAAGAACAGAGAACATTTGCACTACGACCTCGAATTTTTTGTGCTTCTTTGTTTTTATTTGTTTTTGTTTGGAATGTGTATTGGTTGATTTCTTGGTGTACTTCTACCGAGATTCCTTGCACTACAATTCCAAATTTTTGGGGAAAAAAAGAATAAAAAGAAGAAAGATCTCACCTTGAGGGAACTCACGATGAGAAGAGAGGCTCAACAAGCAAGTTTTTGTAGGATTTGTCATTCGGATCATTCTACCGAGTCTTGTTATTGGTTGAGAGGGGAGCACTACAAGGAGAATAGAACCCTTTGTTTTCAAAATCAAGGGTATCATGAGGAGTTCTATGAAGAGGTTAGAGTTGTTGTTTTCTAAGGTCAAGGAGCTCAAGAGTGGTATACATACCATGATTCTTACAATCCGGAATGGAGTGGTAATCCAGATTTGTGGTATGGGAATGCACTGGAAAACCAACACTATGAGCAATATGATTGGTTTTCATCAACTTATGACATGTCCTGAAACCATGCTCATGGAGGAGGTTGAAGCTCGAATGAGGAACTCATGCAAGTAATATCGAACATGGTCCAAGATTTGTGGGCTCGTACTTCCTCAAGATTCAAAAGCTTGAAGACTCAAATTATCCAACTTGCATCTTCCGTGAGTTGTTTAGAAGCTCGATATTCCGAAGATAGACCATCCCAAGTTGAACTCGAAGATACGATGAGTGAGGTCACCTTGAGAAATGAATTTGAGTTCCAAGGGGATGAGGAGTTGGTTGAGGAAGACAAAGAAGTTAAGGAAGAGGTGATTATCATATATATATATATATATATATATATATATATTCATTATCCTTACAATCATCACCTCTTCATTCATAAATTGAACCAACCCCACCATTTTTGTAATTCTTGGAGGAGACAATAGGGGAGCCAAATGATTATGCCAAGCTTCGAAACCACCCACCTCATTTGAAACCATCTCCACCTCCACAAAACTTTCCTCTTGAAAGTTGTGTATCCCCAAGAGTTCAAACCTTCACCATATGGATAACATTAGGGTCAGGCCGAAGACTTTAAAAATATGGAGCTTCTCGGAAGGCAACCCGAGCTTTTAAGTTAGGTTAATGTTTTTCTTTTCTTGAAAAAAATATATCCTCAACCTTGTCCTCACACTCTTACCCCAAAACCGCGAAAACACCACCACAATCCACCACCAAAACAACCATGCAGGAGTACTACTAGTTGTTACCTTTTGTGAGTATTGAACGGGATTCGCATAGTTGTGGCTTAGTAGTGGATGGATCAAAGTTGCATATTGGGTGGAGTTCGAGAAGATGGAGGAGAGAACATTCATTAAGAAGTGAGCATTGCCATTACTAGGAAAGACTTTCAAGGTTGTAGTTGTGAGTATTTTCTCTTTCTCCCTTATTTCTTTATCTTGTCATTTTCACATCGAGGACAATGTGCGTTTCAAGTGTGGGGAGGCAAAGAGAAATATATCTCATTGTATTGTAGTGTGCATATGCTCTACTTTGATAAATTTTGTTTGAAAAAAAATGAAAATGAAAAAAAGAATTCCTGCTAAGTTGAAAATTCGAGAGGGCAACTTAGGCAAAAGTGGGAGGCTCGGATGGGTTGAAAACCTAACAGGGAAGTCTATGCAAAAATGAGAGGTCAAATGGTGTGGAAAAAAAGTTAGGGTGAGCATTGAAAAAAAATGTGTGAAGCTAGGATGAAAACCTAAGAGGACTCCTAGGCAAAATGAGAGAAAGTAAGAGTAATTGAAAAAATTTATGCTTCTCTTGATTTGTCTATTTGGTGCCTTCTTTGGTAGAGTAAGCTAGTTTTGCACTTGTAGTTTATACCTCACATTTGATTGGCATGATGGTTGTTTAGATTATCTTAAACTTTGGGATGTGAGACTTTGAGAGATTTTATATCTTAGGGATTAGGGTAGTCTAGGAATATGATGTTGGATGTTTTGGGAAAACTTTTGCTAGCTAGCTTACGCTTAGATCTTTGCTAGTTCTTGTTTACTCGAGGAAGAGTAAAGGTTTAAGTGCGGGGAGGTTTGATAAGACGTCAAATGCATGTATTTTTTAAAGAATTTAACATCTCTTTTGTAGTTTTTGTTGGAAGATATCCAGATTTAGATAGGTTTACATAATAAGGGGTTTAGATGACCGTTTTTGGTTTTCATGTCTAAATCCTTCATTTTGTAACCTATGTTTAGTCTAATGGATTTTTGGTCCTTACGAGCATCTAGATTCCATTTTGTGAGCTTTATTTGTAGATTGCTTGTGAGCACTTCTGAGTGGTTTACTGAAGGCCATGAACCAAAACGTGGTAGAAGGTAGAACGGTCAAAGAAGGAATACAAAGAAGCAGATGAATTGTGACCCGGAAGTTTGGAACAAGTTCTTAAAATGATTCGAGAAGAATCAGCCTACAAGGGTGGAATCATTGGATTCGTCTTCTCGAGCACTATGAAATCGACTACAAGAACTCCAAAATCAAAGTAACGATTAAATTGTAACGATGCGAAGACCGGCCAACCAGTGAAAGAATTGGGCGCACGGGCTGTGCCCTTAACTGCACCCACGGGAATGAAGTAAACTATAGCGCACGTCCTCGATCCATAAATGTGTGCCCAGCGCCTGATCCCCCTCCCCCCCGCAAGAAGCACCCTGGCACTAGCAGCCCAGCACCCTCGCGCGCGCTCCCGCACCTGTTGCACCCTCTTTGACTTTTCTTTTTACCTAGGGCAATAAATAGCCACTCTTCTTCCCCATTGCAATGGAGCCCGACTTGGGGGCCTCTAAACCCTAGTTTTCTTCATCTTTTCTTAGTTTTTGCATCTTTTCCATAGATTCTTGTAGATTTGTTATGTGTTTTTATTTTCTAGGCTAGATTTCACCTTGGGAGCAATTGGTAAGAACTTCTTGTATAAATTTGTGAGATTCAATTTATCTTATTTTGTGCTTTGATTGTCGAGTATATTTGGTGCTTTCTTATGTGATTAATTCATGATTGGACTAGGGTGTTCAACTAGTTGAAGATTATAGACTGAATGTGTGCTAGGTTTTTCGTCAAACCCGGAAGACTTTGACTTTTAGTCAACGTGATTGTTGCTGGTCAATGCTAGGTTATAATTAGGAGTGACAACTAATTATAATTCTTGATTGATGAAGTTGCTTAGACTTAGGATGAATTTAGATGAATTCGACTAATTATCAATGTAGCCCACTAATAATGATTAGCATGAAGGCTGATCCTCGTAGTCATTATTAGTAAATATACTTGTGTTATCTGTGTGTTTCTCGCATGTAGGATATTGTGGTAGTTGTGTTGGGTATCCGTGCGTATTGATATCCTCGAGGAAGTCTATGGGGCCGATCGTCTAGGGTGATCGGACGATAAGGGTTCCTGTGTGGTGCTGATCGTCCACTCTAACTATAACCCAGGAGAGGGGAGAATATCAACACTCGAAAGGTGTTGATAAGTTCTCCACAATATGTGATTAATGCATAAAAATAGTATAATTAATCTATGATCAAATGATGACTAGAAATGTAAACCAATTGCGCTCAAAACTCGTCATAATACTAGTAAGTTATTTGTGCTATTTATGGCCGTTTTTACATCGATCTTTCTACTTTGTTATTAATTTAGTAGTTTAAAGTAGTCATAGTATTTTTCAAACCAAATCCCCCCAACTTGGTTACCATACACGTAGAATGACTTTTTCGTGTGCTTTTCAACTACATCTAACACTCGATAAAACCTCATTTTGCTAGTGGACGACCCCTTCTTACCACTAGCTACTATTTAGAAGTTAGCCAGCGTATAAATATTATCTTCTAGAGGCATGGCAATGGCCTCCCAGTAGTCCGTTATGATACGTAAATAAAATTATCGTTAATAAAACACACCTTAAAAAAATTACAGTCAAACTTGTCCTTGTTAGTAGACCGGTGAATATATATAGAATGTGAAAACGAATTAGAAATTCAATATGTTCCCTCCGTCCCACTAATAACTTCCCACTTTAGTTTCTTTTAAGGTTCGTCTCTCACTAGTAACTTTCTATTAGTAATTTTTTCATACGTAATCATTAAATCTATTAAATACTAAAATTTACCATTATTTATTATTCCTTTTATACTTTTCATGATAGCACTCATTGAAAAGTTTACAAAAATCAATTTTTAACATAAAACATTATTGCCACATCACCTTATCAGAAAAGATTGAGATAAAAGTACGAAGTTAAAATTGGGCTGGGAGTAGATGAAATAAATTTTATCCAAAAATTATAAAAATGTGAGAATTTATGTATTGAATGTCTCTATTTTAATAAGTCTACTTCCTATGTTCATCTATATATGACATTATACGTTTAAATATTTTGATTCAGGTGAATAAAATAGGCAAAGTCTTGTGAAATACCGTCTTTCTATAGGCTTATGGAAAGATGGGTTTAATTAGAATAACAGAAATGTAAAAGGTTTTAGTTGTAATATTAAAAGTTATTATAGAACGTTCAATAGTTATAAAGTTTATGACCTGGTTAATGCAATCCAAAAATTTTATCTTCATTTGTTCTAATTTGCAATTTAAACATTAATATTTTCATAACTTATGAAAATACTATTTTTCAAGAGACCAACTCAATAAAATAATTGAAAGAAATTGAAGGTAGAAAAAAAATAGAATTAGTAAAAGAAATTAAAATATTCTTGCCTAATATAGAATTTATGTCAGGACCAACTCAAAAAAAACAATTTTGTAACGCAGAGAAAACAGGGAGTTCTAGTACAATACAATATACTAATATAAACCCTAATACTAGACCAACTCCTTAATTAATTAACTAGCCATAATTTTCCCCAAATTATGACTCGGCGTATCTTTTATTGTATAAACAACAATCTACATGAAATTACGTACATTCCTTGGTTAGATACAGTAGAGAGAGAATGGCAGGGGGAATCCCTAGATCTAGCTCGAAACCCTAGGCAATTCTACACACCAAATCCCACTTCACTTTCCTTCAATTTATTAATATTCTCATTCTAAATGAAATACTCCGTAAGAAGAGCGTCCACACACTAGACACAAATTAATTAATATTATTCAGTAATTATATTAATATATGGTGTGATGCAGCCCCATATCAAATCCCACTTTATATCATGATCCAATATTGTATACTCCCTCCGTTCCACTAGGTTTAGGTGTTTGGATTTAGGTGAATGATATAAGTGGATGAAATTGAATATAGAAAGTAAAAAGTAGAATGAGTGAATAAAATTAAATGAATCTTGCCAAAATAGAACGTGTGACTATATAAAAGAAATAATCCAAAAAGAAAAGTGTGCCACTTGTAACGAAACAGAGGGAGTATGTGTGATGGGTTGTCATCCAATGAAACTGTAACATGATTGCTCTCTTAATTTTAATTTTTTGCCATCAGAGTTTGGTGGTGAATTAATCATGTGTCGTCAAATTACCGAATAATCTCGATCTAATTAGTCAGAGTTGAATTATTACTCCATGCTCTAACAATAATTTCTTCTCTTATTAGCTTGATTAATTTCAACTTCCACTTCACGTTCAGTTAAGCATGCACAGTTGCACGTACACCTGCGCTTAATTCTCTCCACAGCATCAATCACGGATAAGATTAACCAGACATGGAAAAATATGGTGTATTCGATACAGATGTGATTATAAACAAAGCTGATTTATTTTTAAAACAAGGGAAGATCAGTATCCACTTTTCTCCCAGAATAGGTTCTACTTTCAAATAAATTGTTTTCTAAAATTTTATCAAACAATACAAAGTGTTTTGCTTATAACAAAACAACTTATTATCCGGAAAATAGAACCTATAATGCTCCCTCGATCCAGCGCAAATTGCTAATATTTCTTATTAATCTCATACAACGAAGGTGAACTATTTTCTTTGAGTCCAGTAATTGATGATTTTCAATATACTCCTGCAAAAATGAATTAAAATGATACGATGATTTTGAAAATCCGTCATAACGGATTAGATTTGAACAATATTAGGGGTTTACAAATAGTTTTTTTCTTATCTAAAACTTTTTTTTCTTCAATGATATGAAAATAAATTTTGAATTGTGCAAGAACCCAGTAAAGGCAATATATTCATGGGAAAATGTTGAAAATTTTAGACACAAGTTCTCAACATTTTCTAATATTTTAGATGCTCTCCCTTCAACTCATCTCAGTTGAAAACTTGATTAAGATGCAAATGATACCCCAATGTATAAACTGTAAATTGATAAGTGAATCTTGTTCATTTGATATAGCAGTAAATAGATTAGCTAATATCATTACATGCTAATTTCAAAACATCTCTAAACAACAAAACAAATTCTCATATTTCATTAGTCTTGTTCTCTAGAGCTAAGAGCTATGCAAATTGACAACAAGAAATGGTCCAGATGTAGAAGACAAAGTGAAGATATAAATCCACCAATAACATTTAGAGATCTAAAGAGCCAAAAAGATTGCAGCTACAGATTCTTGTTGCTTTTTATGGTTTAGAATTAGATGAATGTGGGAACACTTTCGCACCTTTACATGGTGTGGTTGTTTTATGATCCATCTGACAAGAATTTTGCAGTGCCAAATGAATCAGAGAAGATGGAAGCTTTGCAGGAAGCTGTCCAAGTTGCACAATTATATCATAATAATAAAATAAACACAAACATAATATTCCAAATTTGTGCCGCAGCGTGAAAAAACCAAGAGAAAAAAGACAAGCAGCAGCATGTCTGCATGTGGATGTCTACATCTCAGTTTCCATGACATGGTTTAGTTTAGACCACGCTTTATTCTCAAAGGGAAGGGGTCCTCTCTTTCTTTTGTAATTCTCTCCTGTCCAATTTAAATTAACTAGAATATTTTTACCGTATCTAATAAATATGTTTGGTAATATATTTAATTGCATATGTTTAGAAATTATTTGTTATAAATTTAACAGTATTACATATGATGCTATTGTAAATTATATATCTATTCAAATATGCAATCAAAGTTTGATAGAAAATAATATCATATAGTAAATGTTAAGTGTAAATTTAAATTAGTACGGAGGGAGTGTAATATATCTTAAATAAGGGAAAGTCTCAGGAAAGGCGGCATGCCCATAAGCTTATGGACATACCAGTGACCTGTTTATAATTAATAAAAATATGTCTCTTTTACTTGGGCCTAACCTATTATTTCCTCGTGGGCCTAATTTTCCTTCTCTTAATCCATGAGCAGAACGCGAGCATCACACTCTACCTTGATTGGCGGCCGTGGAGGAGAGCTGGCGGGGGTCCTCATCGGCAACGTTGAGCTCCTGCTTGAGAGCGACGTGAGACACGGCCAGGCGCTGGTGGTTGCCGAGAAGGATTTGGATCTCCCACTTCTGCGCCTCGATGATGGTTGCGTGGTTGGCCGGAGTTTGGTGGCGGGGCGGTGGTTTTCAATGAGGTCTCGGGTCCGCGATTGAGACGATGATGCTGGATAGTGAAGGTTGCAGTTGGCCATTGCCGACGACTCTCTACTCCCGCTGCCGGAGCGAGTTGCTTTCTTTTGAGAGTTGGTGTTGTTTATGATGCAGTTCTGAATTTCAGTGGTGGTTGTAGTTATGAATTTATGAGTACCTGTCAAAAGTATTTCATTGTTGTCAAACATAATCTGAAAGAAGAACTGCATTTTGTTTCTACTGTTAGCTTTGTGATGAAATAATGATCTTGTTCCGCACACTGAAAAGATGAATGCGCTGGGAAAGGATTGACGGATAAGCAACAGAGATGTAGCCGGTGGTGTAGACATTATAATATGCATTTGTTTAGTTATATGTTGCAGTTGTTAATATTGAGTGTGTTCTATATGTTTTATTGTGTATGGCATTTTCTTTTCATTATTGTTGATTGTTTATTTTGAATTAGGAACAACATTTGTTCACTTATATGTTACATTTATTAGTATTCAGTGTGTACTAATTAGTTGTACTGAATACGACATTTTCTTTTCATTTGTGGTTGATTGATCATTTTAAATTAGATGATGTATTTGTTTAGTTACATATTGCATTTGTTAGTATTCAGTGTGTACTAGTTTATTGTACTGTGTATGACTTTTTGTTTTCATTTGTCGTTGAAAACCAGTTGGTACCGGTTGTTCATTTTGAATTCCGAGCTGCATCTGTTTACTAATATGTTGCACATGTTAGTATTCAATGTGTACTTGTTACTTGTACTGTCTATGACCTTTTATTTTCATTTGTTGTTAGTTGTACGTTTTGAATTACGAGTTGCATATGTTTACTTATATGTTGCATCTATTAGTATTTAATGTGTACTTGTTAGTTGTACTGTCTATGACCCTTTGTTTCATATGTTGTTAGTTGTACGTTTTGAATTATAAGTTGCATCTGTTTACTTATATGTTGCATCTGTTAGTATCTCGTATGTACTTGCTAGTTATGTTGTGTATGACTATTTTTTTAATAAAAAAAGTTGTTGTTGGTTGTTCATTTTGAATTAAGAAATGCACATGTTTACTTTTATATTGCATCTGTTAGAATCCAGTATGTACTTGTTAGTTTTATTACGAGGTGCATTAGTTTGCTTATATGTTGCAGTTGTTATTATTCAACGTGTTCCTGTTAGTTGCACTATAAATGACTTTTTTTTCTTCTTTTTTTGCTGATCATTCGTTTTGAATTATGAGTTGCATCTGTATACTTATATGTTATATATATTAGTATTTAATATGTACTTGTTTGTTCTAATGACTATGACCTTTTATTTTCATTTATTGTTAGTTGTACATTTTAAATAATGAGTTGCATATGTTTACTTATATGTTGCATCTATTAGTATATCGTGTGTACTTGTTAGTTGTGTTCAGCATTACTTTTTTTAAATGTTGTTAATTGTTCATTTTGAATTAGGAACTGAATCTATTTACTTATATATTGAGTCTGCTAAACTCATCCATTTCATGTGCAACTTGATAGACAAAACCCTTGTTGATGTTTGCTCCATCCGTAGACTCAATATAATATCCTTGCTCCTGAAACCTGGATAAAATATGTCTGAACTGATTCCTAAACCATACTTTAGGCCATCTAAACTTGCACAGGAATACATCTCCATTAGGATGGTGAATCTCTTAGCAAAAACGTTCCACTTTTGCTCAGCAACTAGTCACATATGGGCTAGTGCAACAATGAAGATAACGACAACAGTGTACAACTGCACGGTGCCCCTCGATTTCTTCGTATCCAAACACGAGCAATTTATGTTACCTCGAGCAAATAACGCATAATTTCAAAACCCCACCAGCTCTTCTTTGTCTTAGCATTTTCAAGTCCATCCATGAATCTATTGTAGGTAGCAATATCAGGTATTAAGCCTTTGTACAACATCTCCTCCACCAGAACTTCTCCCTCCTTCTTCCAACCCTCATTAGTATAGCCAGATATCAAGATCCTGTAAGTCATCCCATTAGTTCCAAACCCTTACTGCCCGCCAACAACCTCAGCCTATTAGCTTCAACATCTTTTCTTGAATCACACATATCATGGAAATTCGACATCGATAATAAAATTGAAAAATGAATAATCGATAGAAACATTGAAATACAATACCTACTGTGGGGATGATAATTGGAGAGATCGTCAAGAGCACTGAGAGCAGCGCCGCATGTCAAGCATATTACACACTATACTACTCCGTGTTTCATACATCCATGGAACCACAACACTTTACTAATCGCTACCAACCAAACAGAAAAGTTAACTAATTGATCTTTGTATTACCATGACTCTCTATACGCAAGGCAAAGAACAACTATTAATACTTCGTAATAGAGAGAAAAAAATAGGGCATTTAGCTTACTTTCTACTGTCAAAATACACAACTCCATCAATAAAATAACCACAGAAAACTACTCATTACATAATCTTAGCATATTTAGATAAATTCAAAGATTACAAACCGAATCAACACCGAATCCTAATGAATTTGCTTCAAGATTGTTCTAACATTAGATACCGATGGATCAAACAACAACTAAAATTGCAAATGCAAAAAATCAGATGTAACCATACCATGTTCGCGGCCCAACTCTTGTCATCGTGAACCTAGGAGTGCCAGAAAGCCTTCACCTTCTCCATCTAAATCACTGTATCCGCCATTGAAATTCTCCAAAACAAATTTCCCCTCCATCCCAATGTTTTTTCCAGTTTTTCAGTCCCTTCCTCCGCCAAGCTATTCAATCGATAAATTATGGAGCAATCAGATTCAATGTCACTGAGAATAACAACTGTGTTCTCAAATTGGTACTCGAGCTTCTTCAAACCGTCGCTCGCATCGCCTTCCGCTCCCATTGATGATAAAGAAGAAACAAAATTGCAAAATTTGGAGAAGACAAAGGTCTCGATCCACTCCATCAACGTCACGCTTCTTTCGTCATCTGGACACGGCGAAGTGTTGGACATGAAACTAGCACCGAGAGAGGAGGAATCAACACCGAGAGAAGAGGAGAATCAGCTCCGGTGACGGAAATGTTGAGGAGAAAAAGAAGAGGCCGATGACATATGACCCCAAAATTAGATTCCACTAATTTTATTATATTTATGCTAATTGCAAACTAGTCCCTGGTCTGTCCATAAGCTTATGGACATACCGCCTGTCAGGAGACCTACTCCTTAAATAAATATGCTTGACCGTCAATATATTTGACTACACAATTATGCTAAAAATGAATATAAAAGTATTTGTTATAATAAATTTATAATTCATATATGATAATATTTAATACTTTTATATTTATTTAAATGTGTAACTAATTAAATAATAAATGTGTGGGGGTGGGTTTGGGAATGGTTTAGTTTTGAATTTCCCTTCATTTTGGAGTTTTTTAACATATGTTGATGCAGTGGGTCTTTCAATTATTCTTAACACAAGCGATATACACAAACATAACCCAATATAATTAAGAGTAAATGACTTTTGTGACCTTCGAACTATCACCATCATTCACCTTTGACCCTCCAGTTCCACACTTTTGGCCCATGAACTTACAAAATGGGTGAATTGTGCCCCTTCCGTCAGGTCAAACCGTTAAGGTAAGGTCAAAGCGTTAATTTTAGGGTAAAACTGACATTTTCCATTTATCTTTTCCATTTCCTTTTTCTATTTCCCTTTCTATTTCCCTTTATTTTTCTAATTCTAATTTCCTATTTCTATTTTATTTTTTATTTTCCCCACTCCTTCCCATTTCCCTTCCGTCGCCCCACCACCACCTGGCGCTCCTCTCCAGATTTTACCCCCTGCCCTTACTATTTCCCAGACCCACCGCCGACGCTCCTCTCTAGCCCCTCCACGGTCCCGTCCCTAGTCTCCACATGTATCCTCTCCTTCATCTCCTTTGTCATAAACCTCGCGTTCAGCTGCTACTTCGCCATCATTGGCCACACCAGGTGGCAACGACAGTTTTGTTGAGGAGATCGACACACCGCCTCAATCCTCTCTCTCTAATGCTTGATGTGTTATTTCCCGACCACTGCGTTGCACATGAGGTGAAATCAAAATTTAGGTTAAGGACCTGGTCATGTGCCTGCGCTTTCGTATCCGGGTTGGGTTTGACGCTGGGTTCGGGTCTAGGATCTAGCCTAACTTGCACAGGAGCAGGAGCAGGAGAAACAATGGAAACAGGAGAAACAACAATGACATGTTCAATCCGGCGATGGGATTGGGATTGGCAACCGACTGTGTTTATGTTTTTGTAAATTGCAGATTTTGTGTGTGAATTTTTGCGAATTGCATAAATTTTGTGTGTGAAAATCATAATTTTGTGTTGTTAGTGCTGGGATTGGGGACAGTGAAGGAGGAGCAAGGGGAGGGGCCTGGGTTTTGGCAGTGGTGGTCAGCGGCGGTTAGGGGGGAAAGGGGAGAAGAAGGGGGAAAGAAAAAAGAAAAAGAAAAGAAAATGATAAGAAAACTAAAAAGAAAAGGAAAGGGAAATGAAAAAGAAAAATGGAAATAGTTAAATTTGCCCTTAAAATTAACGCTTTGACTATACCTTAACAGTTTGACCTAATGGAAGGGGCATAATTCACCAGTTTTGTAAGTTTAGGGGCCAAAAGTGTGGGGAAAAAATTGGAGGGCCAAAGGTGGACAATGGTGATTGTTTGAGGGCTGCAGAAGCCGTTTGCTATATAATTAAGTACTCCCACTATTCCACTATAAATTGCTTAATTGCTTTTTGAGAGTCAAACTTTGTAAACTTTGACCATAAATATAAATTAATCTATATATGTGAGATCTTGTAAGATTCATCTTAACATATACTAGTATTTTCTAAATATCAATTTTTTATGCGAGATTGTTATAGATAACTAGATATATTTGCAGTTAAACATGTTCATCGAAGACCATGAAAAAGTAAATAAGCAATTTATAGTGGGACAGAGGGAGTAGGTGCAAATATAAACATCAGATAATTAAAATTACAAAAATAACTTGAACTAGTTGATGAAAATGCAAATATAACCATCTGGTGAGAAATCTGCCACTGACTTACTCTTTCCGGCATTGATTCAATCTATAATGACCAAAATGCTCTTTGGCCCAAAACTAGAAAAGTTGTGGACAATTATATCCTTACCACCACTGCTCCAACTAGGCCACCACTGGGCCACCGCTGCACCACCAAACCCACCACCCCAAATCCCAAACCACTCAGTCCCACCACCTCATCACTTGTTCCCAAACCCTAACCCCTTGGCTCCACCACCACCCCAAACCCCCTGCTCCATCGCTGCTCCATTCTGTTTCTCCACCGCTGGTGATCCCAAACCCTAACCTTAGTTCCACCACCACCCTAAACCCACAACAGCTCAATCATCACCCTACCACCACCACAAACACCAGCCCGTGACCACCACGACACCGATGTGCCATACCCACCACCGCACAACACCAGCTCACCATCGTTCAACACCACCGCGCCACTCAACCTCAGCCTCGATGCCACCTACACCCAGTACGCGCCGCTCAATCTAGCCCTGCGCCACCCAAACCTAGCGCTGACGCCATCCAAAACCAGCCTTCTGCCACCCAAACCCAAGAAAAAGAAAAGGAAATCGGAGAACCAAGAAGAAGAAGAAATCAGCGAGAATTTGGCAAACAAAAGAAGAAGAAGTAATCGGCGACCAAGAAGAAAAAGAAGAAATTAGGGTTAGGATTCAGGAGAAGGAGTATTAGGGGTATAATAGCAAATTTATTTTTATATTTTTTATCAGAGGGATAAAATTAACTTTTCACCTAATTCTGGCCTAAATTGCCATAGTGGGTACATTTGTACTCACACTAACTATCTAGGTTTATATTTGCACTTTCAATTATCAAAAGGTTATGTTAGCACTTATATGAATTAGGAAGGGGTTATAAATGCACATTTCCCTTAACACAATTATAGTGATTGAACAACTGTCAAATAATTTATATATTTTTCTGGATAAATCATCTTTAAAATGAGGGTTTATAGGGTTGTATTGTTGTTCCATTAAATTTAATTTTGCACAATGTGCAGTTGCAAACAGATGATGTTATGAGATAAATCCATTTACACATAGGTGCTATCTAAATATTACAATTCTATTCTAAGGCATCACTGGGAATAATAGAGATACAAAGGAACTAGTCGATATTATAATTCTAAACAAAGACTTATGTGGCAATGATAGAGGCACACCAAGAATAAGTGGTTCTTATAGTGTTGCTAATAAATAGAATCGATCCAAGACTACCAAACAACAACAATCACGGTGAAGTATCAAATGAAACGCATGCAAAATGTTCCATCCACACTTTTGATCAAACATCAATGCAATCAAAACAAAGAAAATTGACATTCCACAACTAAAGATCCACTAGTGGAGAAGTGTTGATTAAAGGTATGCAACCAAATGTGGCACATAAGGAACTGCCATTAGTTTGGACCTGAATCAGGTTTCAAACTCGAAACTCCCTCCCAAGTCACACATTTCATTTTAAGGGTGGTTTTAAATCGATCAAAGACGGTTTTACCTTTAATGAAAATCAATCAAAGGCGGTTCTGTTGTTTGCCTTTAATGGATTTCCTTTGTTGGGCTACTATATAAATAAAAACCCTAAGTCCATGCCTTAATTTTTTTATCTCCCTCTCCAGTTCCTCCCTCTCTTTCACTCCGATGTACGCCTCCCTCACTCCTCCCTCTCCTTCTCCTTCACTCCAATGTACGCCTCCCTCCCTCACCCTCACTCTTCTCTACCCATAAGTCGTCAGCGTCGCGTCGTTCCCGCTGTGCCAAGTTCCCTCCGCCGTGCTGCATAGCCATCGTCATGCCTCGTCATCTCCGCTGCATTGCCTTGCCTCTGCCACATTTCCTCCTCCATGTCACCTCACCTTGCTGCATCACGTCGCCTCAACCACCACAAAGTCCTCAAACAGACCTGAGAAGTATTTTTGGTTTGATGTTTTAGATGTTCGATTTGTGTAGTTCAATGTTTTTTTCTTGATTTTTTTGTTTCCATATCTGTTCTTTGACCCTTTTTTATGCTTTTCTCTCTATTTCGTAGATCTATTTTTAGCTCGCTGTTGAAAACCTTGGGTTTTTGGCAGTTTTTTAAAACACCCGACATAGGTTCCAAATTCGGAACTGAATTTGGATATGCATCAAAGGCAGTTTTAAATCATCTCCATTTAACTCGTTAAGACAATTTCCCTAAACTAGGAGACTAAAACCATTCATTTTAATTGACAAAAGTATTTTATTTAACGGTGTATAGAAAACACTTATAATGCGTAGAGTTATCTCTAACTTAACCCCAAAAGGATGTAAAGACTAGTTAAATTGAATTAACCATATAATTGGTCTGGACAACCTAATGGACCAAAGTCTAAGAATCTGATTAGAATTCTCACAAATAACAGTATCACAAGAAGTTTGTTGTTTTAGAGACTTTGACTTGGATTTCTCCTTATTGTCTTTGAAAGTTTGGGTGACAAATATGAAGTTAATTATGTTTTACCAGAAAAAGGGTTGCCAGAAAAATAGTCATTGGCATAGATAGTTCCTATCTGATACTTAAATCCAAAATACAATTTTTAATACCGCCCATTTTTTTTAACAGGAAAAGTAAAAAACTTGTAAAAGAAAAATAAAAAAATTAAGAGCCTCCTACCTCAAAAATTTTTAAATTTTAAAAATAGAGAAAAATGAAAAACAAGATAATTATCCCTATAACACCATGACCTCCCCGGAAAAAGTTACGAAAATCGGACACCTGGCCTAAAAACCTTTGGCCAGATCTAATAAAAAATTTCATACCCTCTGTTTGCCACTATCATTGGGATGTACTGGTGAGAAAGACACCATCGTGCCACTAAAAAACTAGTACAAGGAGAACACTTCAAAAGTGATACCTGGATACAACCGTGGAAGTTTCTAATGATAGTCTCTCGAGTTCCACCAAGTTAACGCGAGTCACGACCCCATTTGAACCGAGTTCACTCAAGTTGTTCTTACTCAGACCCTATCAGCCTTGACTCAGACTATAACTTAGAGCCTATGAACCGTGATGCATATCCGTAACTCAGCCTTTCTAGCCATAACTCAGAGCGCTTAGGGCATTACCCAAAAAACCCTTGATGGGATCAAATCTGAAGCCTAAGCCGACACCATGGGTCGACCAAACCCTCAATCAAAGAATCACCCAAACCCTTGGCTAAACCATCGTGAGTTAATATGAAAGATTGCTACGAGTGAATTTGAGCAAGGTCGAAGCTATGTGAACCCACGACCAACCATGAGCTGCCGCTTGAAACCACTATGAGTCGGGCACATCTGTGTATCGCTACTGCATGCAAACCACCTTCAAACGAGCACTACCCCGGGAACACGCTGCTGCAAACCACTATGATAAGTCGCTACGAGCACTACCCCGGGACCATTTGTTGTGATGCAGCCACGAGGTGCCACGAGCACATAAATATCTGGTGAAAGGAAAAACTGCGTACATCTTTGGCGCTTAACTCGAAACCACCACGTAGATCTCCAGGGAGGTTGGGTACGAGGGGCAGGGGTGTCGGGAAGGGTGAGATTGGAAAATTGCGCACATCTCTGCATTCTGTATCACTATATAATGTACCCTGAAATCATGAATACAAATACACATTATTACCTTATTTTCTACATGGTATAACAGCCTAAAATATTAAAACCCTAAAGAAAATTTCCGCAGACTTCCTGAGCCGCCACTGCCGTTCAGTCCAGCCCCGCATTTTCCACACGAGCTGTCAGTCTCCGTTGCCGCTGCTCGCCGATCTCCGTCTGCCAACTGCCGCATCACTCATCCAGGTTGCCACGATCATTTGATTGTCCAGTGCTATCCAATCTGTCGGCGTGTTACTCTTTATGCGCCGACACCGACGTTTACGCTCCTCCGCCATCCAGATCACGTGCCGATGTGTCTTTAGTCTCCGATTTTCCACCTCCGATCCTTATTTTTGCATTATGTCAACTTTTGAACCTATTCAATGCCGTTGAACAGGTTCGCATCCCTACTGACGCTTAGACCAATAAGCTACAAAATATGAATGACTATGAAGAAATTGCAGCTTTACTGAAATAGCTGCAGTTGCAACCTGGCCCTAAGTCATCTATACTTTGGTCGCTTACCAAACAATCCATAATTTATTGGCTCTTCTGATGGACCTGGTTTGGTTATTGCACCCACCATCCTGAGCAGCAAAGAGAATTACCTTGAATGGTCTAATGGAACTTGTAGTGCTATGCTTGCCAAACGCAAGATCGGGTTTATTGTTAGATCCATTACTAAACCCTCGGACGATCATCCCGATGTTGTTGATTGGCCTGGAGTTAATGCTACCCTTGTCTGTTGGATCTTGCAGACTCTGGATTCGACACTGCGATCTTCTACAAATAATTCTCTTTGCCCTTCAGGATGGTGGGTGCAATAACCAAACCTAGTATGTCAGAAGAGCCAATAAAGTAGGGATCGTTCGTTAAGCGACCAAAAGGTATAGATGACTTAGGGCCAGGCTGCAACTGCAGCTGTTTCAGTAAAGCTTCAATCACTTCATAGCCATTCATATTCTGTAGCTTATTTGATCTCAGCTTCAACAGCGATGTGAGCCTGTTCGTCGACATCTAGAATAGGTTCATAAGTTAACATAGTGCAAAATCAGAATCGGCGGCAACCAAGTGATCGACGTCGGCAAAAGAGACGGAACACACGGCGGTGCGTGATCTGGACTGCGGCGATGCGTGAACGTCGGTGTCGGAGCATGGAGAGTAACACACGGATGGATTGGACAGTAGCGGACGATCGGAGGATTGCGGCAACCTGGATGAGTGGTGTGGCGGTCGGCAGATGGAGATCAGCGAGCACCGACGATGAAGACCGGCGGTGCATGTGGAAACGCGCGGCTAGACTGGACGACGGTGACGACTCAGAAAGGCAACATAAATTTTCTTTAGGGTTTCAGGATTTTAGTCTCTGATACTATGTAGAAAATAAAAGCAACGATGTGCATTTGTGTTCATGATCTCATGATACATTATTTAGTAATATAAAATACCTAAGATAAAAAAAAAATAGAATCCAATTATAATTACAAATAATATCTCCATTCAAATAGATGAAGCATCAATATTATTATTAATGGATTAGAAGGAGTATTTAAGATGGACATGTGTTAGGCGCATGTGATGGCAGCGGAGCTGTTGAGATGGTGAGGTAAAAAGAAGGGGTGGAAAAGGATAGTCACTAAAGAATTGTGAGGGGGAACAAATGGATTTTGTAGTGTCCCAAGGGATTTTCTTATTCTCTCCTAATCCTTAATCATTATGTTCCCTGATTTCCTCGTTATGCTATACACTATTTAACTTTACCGTTAACTCAGAACAATTTAATTTCGAAAAAAACCAAGAAGTTCCGTAACAATTTAAATGGATATGAATCCTGGTAAGACAAGTACCATAACCCTTGTTACCTGAATTCCAGGCCAGAGGTGTATGTGAAGCTCCATCGGTGACGTTGCGTTTCCAAGATGTCCTAGTCTACTGAGTACCAACAATCCTTAGATTTGGTAGTCTCCTCGTAGAGCTCTGCTGATGTCTTCATCACGTTGAAATTTAATTTACATTGCCTACATTATGAAATTTAATTTACATCACATATAATATAAATCTTGATGATATTTTCACAAGGAATTTGAATCCTAAAGTCTCATTACAACATGAAAGCTATTAGGACGATAAAAAATGGCCAAAAATCATTAAAATGACTGGTTTACCCTTTTATTTTAAAAAATAAAATTTTAAAATAGTGAAAGACAATAATAACCCTGCATTTTAACAAAACCCTTATTTCGCTTATTTCTTTCTATTTTTCCGTTTTCACCCTCTCCCACCCTTCTTTCTCCATTTTCATTCTCTCAATTTTCTCCGATTTCACCTCCGCCACCAGTAATTTCACCTCGCCGCTGTAACCCTACCTCCACCAATTTCACCTCTAACCCTTCACCTTCATTTTCTCATCCGTTTTCACCTCAGATTCAGAATTCTGGTGGGTCCAGCTCCATTTTCTCCACCTCCCCACCTCTATTTTCTCCGGATTTGCGATGGATTCCTGGGCGGGGCTAGGGTTTAGGGTGGACTGGGGATGGCCGCCGTTGATTCTCGTTCTTCCACCGCTGCTGATTCTTTCGACAGCTTCTTTCGTAGAGTGGGGACTTTTAGACAAAATCTTTCAACGGATTCTTGCTTGGGATTGTTGTCGACGAGGATGAAGACGTCGACGAGGTCCTGGGTGGATGGTCTGAGCGATGGCCATTCCGACGTTATCGGCGCCGACGACGGAGACTTTGGAGTGGGCGGCGTCGGCGACGGTGACGCAGTGTGGTAGAGGGGTCGGAAGAAGGCCTGGTGTTAAGGAATTGGAATTGGAATTAGATTTGTTATCTTACCATAATTGTAGATGTAATTGTATTCTATTACCTTTTCCTATCTAGTATAGATATCATATACTACTATATAATGTATCATGAATTCATGAATCCAAACACACATTATTACCCATATTTTCTACATGGTATCAGAGCCTAAAATCCTGTAACCTAAAACCTTAAAATACCGTTCTAAATTTTCCACCGTCGTCCGTGCTTGACTTCCACGTGCCGCCGATCCGCACTACCTTTCTGCAAAAAAAAACTTTGTCCTGCCCACCGTCGCCGCCACCGGTTCAACGGTTCAACCTTTGTCCTGCCCGCTGAGACTCGCCGGCGGCGGCGGTTCAACCTCTGTCCGCCTCAACCTTTGTCCTATCGCCGAGACTCGCCGGCGCCGGTTCTACCTTTGTCCACCGACGAACAAACTTTTGCTCTCCGATCCAAGTTTGCTCTACGTTCGTCGCCGGTTCATCTTTCTGCTCGCACGGTTGTGCCGACGCCGTTCCAAGATTCCTCATCGCCGACGCCGTTCCACGCTTCCTCGCTGCGACGCCGCCAGCTCAGTCGACAGAGGCGCGCGTGAGATTCACGCGCGCGCCACACCCAGCAGCGCGTGAACCCACGCGCGGTTGCCTACAGGCGCGCTTCTCCCCTTCAGGCGCGTGTCTCCATGCGCCTGTGTCTCCACGTGGATCAGGTCACTTTGGTTTCCTCTTTCTCCAGCTTTATTGCAAGAATTTATTTACTTATTATACATTTGATTGCCATTTGTGTTATGGCTATTTTCGCCGTCGTAGTGACGTCGCCGCAAGGGTTTGCGGTGGCCGCCTCCTCTGGCTTACCTACACGATCTGATTTTGGTCTTTCTTTGTCTGACGACCAATGGAGTACGACCATACATTTATTTAATCAGTTTGATTCGTTATCCGACCATGGGTCAGGTAAGTCTACTTTACCTTGGACTCTTGATTCGGGAGCCTCATATCATATGACTGGTGACAAAGGTTCTCTTACTGATATTACTACTGCTACCAACACTGTGAATGTTATACTACCTGATGGATCTGTGTCGTCTGCTACACAATATGGGTCTATTTGTTTTGGATGTCACCCTTACTCATGTGCTCTACATACCTACTTTGCAATGCAATTTATTATCATGTTCTAGATTGTTATTTGCCTTAAAATGTCTTGCCTTGTTTACTGAAAATTATTGCATTTTACAGAAAATCAGTACGGGGATTGTGATTGGCGTGGGTGAATAGAAGGGGGGGGGGGGGTTTATTGGCTTCGTCTGTTGGATACTCGCCTTCGTCCTCATATCCTGCAATCTATTCTGACAGTTGCTTCGGTTTCTTCATCTGATTTATGGTATCAGCGTTTTGGTCATCCATCATCTACGGTGTTGTCTTCTATTCCTATTCTTGATTTTAGCACCAATAATACTACTATACCTTGCTCTGTCTGTTATAGAGAAAAACAGACTAGACACATTTTTCCATTGAGTTCTACAAATGCTACTGCATTATTTCAATTAGTACATTGTGATGTTTGGGGACCTTATCGAACTCCATCCTCCAGTGGTGCATTTTATTTTTTGACAATCGTAGATGATTATTCCTGAGCTGTTTGGGTTTATTTGTTAGTAGCTAAATCTGAAGTAGCTTCTAGATTTTTAGAATTTAGTGCCTTAGTCAAGAACCAGTGGGGAAGAACAATTCAACGAGTTCGGGCTGATAACGGCACTGAATTTTTGCCTCTCCGGTCTCACTTTACTGCATCTGGGATCATTTTTGAGACATCTATGGTTGACACTCCACAACAGAATGGTCGAGTTGAAAGAAAGCATCGTCATTTACTCAATGTGGCGCGTGCTTTGTGGTTTCAAGCCAATCTTCCCATTGAATTTTGGGGAGAATGCGTTCTTACTGCTGCCTACCTGATTAACCGAACCCCGACTCAGCTTCTCAACGGTCGTACTCCCTTTGAGTTACTCTATGGCCAGGCGCCCAATTACTCTTCTCTACGGGTTTTTGGATGCTTGTGTTTTGCTGCTCGTGTTCCCAGATACCGTGACAAGTTTGCACCAAGAAGTTGGCGGTGTTTGTTCCTTGGTTATCCTGCCGGAAAGAAAGGTTATCGTCTTCTCGACTTGGAATCTCGAGTGAGCTTTAATACCCGGGATGCTGATTTCTTTGAAGACCAGTTCCCGTACTCTGCTCCATCCGATGAACCTGGCGGTGCCACCACAACACCGTAAGATTTCTCCTCATTCTCACCCGAACCGCACGGATTTTTCGATCTTCCTTCTGAAGCCGATCAACCACTGCTGGTCAACGTCGGCTATTGTTTTGCCGATCACCGCCGGCCACTCACCATCGGTAGATGCCGGCCACTCACAGTGGGTCAACGCCGATCAATGCCGATGGGTCAACGCTGGTCAACCCCGGTGGGTCAACGCCGGTCAACGCCGATGATTCACCGATAAAAGTTGCCGACCAACTCCCAGTGGTCATCTCCGACATCACGACGCCGGCATCCATCGGCCGTGCTCCGCCGCCCGACATCGTTTCCTCTTTCCCGGCCAACGTCGGCCTACCTACACCTTCCGCCGTTGGTCCTTCTCCACCAGTCGCCGTCGATCCAACTTCTACCAGATAGAGTGTTCGATCTCTTCGTTCACCGTCGTATTTGGCAGATTATGATTGTGATGATTATGCTTGTGCTCTTACTTCTGAAGATCCCCCCCTTCGACTACGTTCCCTCATGCGTCATGACTTTCCTCAGGTGTTCTCTACCCTCTTACTGATTATGTAAATTGTGATAATTTTTCAAGTATGCATTCTAGATTTTTGGGTGTTGTAAATTCTAGTGCAGATCCCACTACTTACTCTGAGGCTTCCCGTCATTCTCATTGGCGAGATGCTATGGTTGAGGAACTTACTGTACTGGAGTGAAATCAGACATGGACTTTGTCTCCTTTGCCTACGCATAAGAAGGCTATTGGATGCAAATGAGTTTACCGGATGAAGTTTCGTTCAGATGGTACTATTGAACGTCACAAGGCGCGTTTAGTGGTCCTTGGGAATCGCCAGATAGAGGGCATTGATTACACTGAGACTTTTGCTCCGGTCGCGAAGATGAGTTCTGTTCGATTGTTCCTGTCTGTTGCTGTTATACGTGGTTGGGAACAGCATCAGATGGATGTTCATAATGCCTTCCTGCATGGTGATTTATATGAAGAGGTGTTCATGCGTCCTCCGCCTGGCTATGCAGTTCCACCTGGTCAGGTTTGTCGCCTTCAGAAATCTCTTTATGGTCTTCGCCAGGCTCCTCGGAATCGGTTTGCTAAACTAGCTCAGGCTTTACGGACATTTGGTTTTGTTCAAAGTAAGGCAGATTACTCTTTATTTGTCTTTTCTAGTGGACCATAGTCTTTACATGTTCTGGTTTATGTGGATGATTTGGTCATTGCTGGTAGTTCTTCTTCGCTCATCTCTGAGTTCAAGAAATACTTGGGTTGTTGTTTTCACATGAAGGACCTTGGTTTGCTTAAGTATTTTTTGGGCATAGAGATTGCTAGAAGATCGGAGGGGATGTTTCTCTCGCAAAGGAAATATGCTTTGGACATCCTATCTGATACAGGTTTTTCTGCTTCTAAACCAATTGATTTTCCGATGGAGCAACAACATGATTTGGCACGTGTTGAAGGTCCAGCCTACCATGACCCGGAGTAGTATCGCCGCTTGGTTGGGCGTATGATATATCTAACTATTACTCGTCCTGAACTTAGTTATTCAGTTCATACTCTTGCGCAATTCATGAAGTCTCCTTGTGTTCCTCACTGGCAAGCTGCAGTTCGTGTGTTGCACTACCTGAAGAGTCATCCTGGTCAAGGTTTATTTCTTTCTTCTCGTAGTACTCTGCAATTGACTGCTTATTGTGATTCAGATTGGGCTTCCTGCCCAATTACTAGGCGTTCCCTATCTGGTTATTTTGTTATGATTGGTGATTCTCCGGTTTCCTGGAAAACTAAGAAGCAACCTACTGTTTCTCAGTCTTCTGCTGAAGCAGAGTATCATGCTATGGCAGTTACCTGGTGTGAGTTGTTATGGCTTAGGTCCCTACTGAAGGACTTAGGGGGTTCTCACTCTTTCCATATGAAATTGTTTTGTGATAGTCAATCTACTCTCCACATAGTGGTCAACCCGTTTTTTCATGAACGCACAAAGCACATTGAGGTTGATTGTCATTTTGTCTGAGATCTTGTTCAATCCGGCACTATTGTTACTCAACATATCCGTGCGACAAATCAACCTGCAGATTTATTCACTAAAGCTCTCGGCGTAACCAGTTACATTCTTTACTTGGCAAGTAGGGCATTTCTGATCCTCATGCTCCAACTTGAGGAGGAGTGTTAAGGAATTGGAATTAGATTTTTTATCTTACCATAATTGTAGATGTAATTGTATTCTATTACCTTTTCCTAGCTAGTATAGGTATCATATACTACTATATGATGTATCATGAATCCAAACATACATTATTACCCATATTTTCTACACCTGAGCTAGGTCCAGGCCGCCCGGGCCGAGTGAGGAGTTGGATTTGCTCTTCTTCATGAAATGGCAGTGGTGCGTGTTATTGGTGTTTGTGTGTGAGAATGTTTTTGGGGGCAATTGGGGATTTGGGGATCTTGGAAGATTACTTCTTTTGATTTTGTAGTTGATAAGCCCCTGTTTTTTTTTTGTTCAAGGTGTTTTCTGAGGTCCATTTGCTCCTCAAATCGCTCCTGGTGGCGGTCAGCGGCGGCGGCGGTGGTCAGTGGCGGCGCTCGGTGATGGAAATGAAGAAGAAAAAGGTTAGGGTTGGAAGATGAAGAAGAATAAGGAGGTTAGGGTTATAGAGGTCATTTAATTTTAAGTTTTAAACTTATGGATATTTTTGTATTTTAATTATTGGCCAACACCTGACTTAAACCTGTTAATGTTGAAAATCTGAAAAACAGGTAAAATTACACATTTTAACTAAAAAATAAGGTTATTTCTATACTTTCTTAGTTTAATAAAATCATTTTTACACTTTTCCCTAACTATAATATAACGTCAAAAATTATAGGTACAATTTTCTTTTATAACTAATATAATCATGAGACGGTTTAACTGGGAATTTGTATTTGAACAATCAGATGAAATAGATGGATTGAGATCATATTATAAGCGGGACCAAAGCATGAAATCTAAGAAATTTTACTCATCAAAGACCACCCACACTACCAAAGCCAGAGGAGACTTCTTCGGACAAAAGATCTCCCTCCACTACCTTCGTACTCTTTATACTTCTCTATACAAGCATTGTACTTTTGACCCTTAAAAACGTAACTTTATTCTTCTTTTCCTATTGTTATTTGACTCATCTTTTATTTCATTTACTAGGACTGTACGTCAATAAAGTAATTTTTCATAGATTAATATTTGTGAATAATGTGAATCATATGGAGATATTAGCCATAAACATACAATGTATCTAGACATAAGATCCCTATCAAATCTCAATCATATCTTATCTCAACAAGATGGGCGACTCAGAAAGTAGAAAGCGAAGATCACGAAGCAAGTGAGAAAGGCAGACAACCTCCGCCGCAGTGTAGGCCAAAGCACGATACTCAGACTGTGAACTAGAGCAGGACACAGTAGGCTGTTTCTTGGCACTCCATGAAATGAAATTACCCCCAAGAAAAACCACGTAGCCATAAGTCGAGCGCCGAGTCTCTAAGCAGCGACCCCAATCAGCATCAGAGTGTCCTAACACATCCGTGGAAGTGGAAGAACGAAAGGATAATCCAAAACGAAGAGAGCCACTGGCATAGCGAAGAATCCGGGTGACTGCCGCAAAGTGATCATCATGAGGATCCAGGAGAAAATGACTTGCAGAGTTCACAGCAAAGGCCAAGTCTGGTCGAGTAATGGTCATGTACTGCAGAGCACCAACAAAGGACCAATGCAAAGTGGGATTGCTGAAAGGTTCGCTCGAACTACTGAGAAGCTGAGAAGAAGGTACAAAGGGGGTGGAAACCGGCTCAACATCAGCCATACCAGCTCGACGAAGGATATCCCTAGCATACTTAGCCTGTCCCAAGAAGAGACCAGAGGCAGTGGAAGAGACTTTAAGACCAAGAAAGCAGCTAAGGGAGCTAAGATTCTTGATGGAGAACTCTTGATGGGTGCGAGAAATGAACTGACGAATGGAAGCAGAGTCATTTCCAGTAAGGATGATATCACCCACATATACCAGCAAATATAACAGAACAATGCCTCAAGAAAACACAAATAGAGATGTGTCAGCAGAACTGCAGAAAAAATCAAGCTGGCGAAGAAATAAACTGAACTGATCGAACCAAGCCTTCGGAGCCTGCTTGAGCCCATAAATGGGTTTCCGCAGACAGCAAACATGATCAGGGCAAGTAGGATCCTTGAAGCCAACAGGTTGAGCCATGTACACCGGGGCATCGAGAACACCATTTAGGAAAGAATTCTTCACATCTAATTGGTGCAATGGCCATTTCCGAATGGTAGCAATGGCAAGAACCGTGCGAACAGTGGATTCTTTGACCACAGGACTGAAAGTGTGCTCAAAGTCAAATCCTAGTAGCTGCGAAAACCCTTGAGCGACAAGTCGGGATTTGTAACGGTCAACCGTGCCGTTGGGAAGATATTTGACTTGGAAGACCCATTTAGAGCCAAAAATGTTTATATTAGATGGCCAAGGAACTAAATCCCAAGTGTGTTGCTTTCGAAGAGCAGATATCTCTATATCCATGACAACAACCCACTGAGGATCACGAAGAGCAGCTCGATAATCCCGGGGTTCAGAGTGGTCAAGTACGGCTGCCAAAAGGCCAATGACAACATAATCATCGAGATGTCAAGGTCGACGCAGAATGGTACGGGGCCGAGTGACTATTTGATGAGGCCGAGATGATGATGGACTAGGAGAATTTTCAGAAGAGTCATCTGCATTAGATTCAGAACGCACCGGAGAACAAGGGATTTGATCAGGAGTAGCAGACGAGGGGTCCGGCAAAATAGGCGAGTCAACTGAACACAACGAGCAAGGCGCCAAAGGAGAAGGCGATGGTGATGACGGTATAGTGTCTGGAAGGACTGAATCAATAAATAAAGATACATTAAGTGAAGAGAAAGTTGAAGAACTCGAAGACATCGCGGCAAAAGGATAGCAAGTTTCATCAAACCGGGCATGACGAGTGATGTAAACTAAACCAGAAGTAGGATCCAGACAGTGAAATCCCTTGTATTGAGAACTATACCTGACAAACACACAAGGAATACTTCGAGGTGACAACTTCTGCTCAACATATGGATGAACAAAGGGATATACTCTACAACTAAAAGGATGGAAGTTAGAGTATGTTGGTGCCTGATCAAACAGAATACCATAAGGAGAAGTGCGATCAAGCACCAGGGTGGGAAGACGATTAATGACATATACAATTGTCACAAACGCCTCATCCCAAAAAAGATAGTGGCAGATGTGAATGGAAAAGCATATTAAGCCCCATTTCTGCCATGTGACGATGTTTTCATTTTGTACGCCCATATGGCTCGGGTGACGAACAGGAAACCTGATAAAGGATTCATTTTGTCTCAAAATGAGTTCGGAATCATGTGTTCAGAAACTCTATGCCCCCATCACTCTGAAACACTTTAATCCAAGAGGAAAATTGATTTTTCACAAATGCCTCAAATTTCATATATATATATATATATCAACAAACTTAGATTTACGACGATGAGGGTAAAACCATGTAAATCTTGATAATTCATCCACAAAAAGAGCATAGTAAATAAAGAGGTCGAAGATTTATTTTTCTTGATAAAGGAAAGTAAAGCTTCTTCACCACGATCCAACACATATAAGCCATCCTCACTGTGGCCTCTGCCCATGACTGCCCTGGTGACTTTGTTCTGAATCACAAAAGAAAGGTCATCAAAGGTGATCAGTACACCAAGATCTCGGGTAAGCTTGCTTATAGATAATATGTTTTTGGTTATATCAGGAACAACCAAAACATCAGACAGTCGCAATGAAGGTGTAAGTTGAGAATCATCAATAGTAGAAATACATATATTAGTACCATTTCCAACAGAAACAAAGGATTTACCATTGTAGGGCGTGACACTCTCAAGGTTCCAAGCAGACAGACTTATATGAGCAGAAGCTCCAGAGTCAAGGTACCAATCGGAGGTGACGGGGCCCTGCTAAAGCTGAAGGGAGGACTGAAATTGCTGAGAAAGATTAGAAGTCTCGGATGGAAGTTGAACCAAACAGTAACAACAAGCAATATCATGATCCATTTTGCAACACCACTGGCATTGGAGACCACAACCCCGACCACCTGAGGGCTGCCCCAGAAACCTGCTACGTCTGCGGCCTGAGAATCTGCCAAAATGCCCGGTGGGTGTGCCAGATGTGCCACCGTCATACGGTGCACCCACCGGCACGTGAGACCACGCATGGCCGCTGGAGTTAGATTCTGACTCCGCGAATACAGCCGCTCCAACTGCAGTACCACTAGAAGCGTATTGTCCTTGCAAATTGTTCAAAAATGCTTCGTGGTCCTTTGCAGGATTAACTATCTTAGCATACAAAGGAGTATGAGAAACAGTGATAAATGGGGCAGAAAAATCCTTAAATTCAGAACCCAAAGTAGTAAAAAACCAAAGAGGTTGATTATCATTCGATGCAGGAGCACCCAAACTAGCAATTTGATCGAACAGAGTCTTAAATTGAAGGTGTAAATCATGCACCGAACCATTCTTACGGATAGTAAAGGCAGTGGAACGAAGGCGTAGAATTGTCGACTTACTTTGGTTATGATGAACAGCAACAATGTTCTCCCACATTTTTTGCAAAGTTTTATTATCGTCAAGCTTAGCCAGGGTTTTCGGAGACAAGGACGAGAATAAGAGGCTGCAGAATCACTGATCCTCGTTAAGCCATGCTTCGCGTGCAACCAAGCTTGCTCATAAACAGCTTCTGATCCTCTTTCGTGGAACCAGAAGAAGAGCCAGTGACCGTCACATAGGAAGGAGACAACAACGTGGAATCCGATGGTGGTGGAGGAATCAGACATGGCTTGGTGCTTTCAAGAAAATAGTACAGTCCCCGTGGTTTGAGAATATGAACAAATTTTCGTTTCCATAGCGAGTAGTTTGTTGAAGAAAGCTTGATGGTGACATATACTTTAGAGTATTGTAGGGAAGCCTTGATGATTCAACCATGGTGAGAGGAGAAAAAAATTGCTTGAGGAGGAGGTAAGCGTGGGCGGCGGGTTGGAGAAGAGAAAAGGAGAGTAGATGTGGCTGCTTTGGAGAAAAAAGAAGAAGAAAATATCGTAAGCCCTATTCTGATACCATTTGAATAAGGTAGTTCTCTATAGATTATGTTTGTGAATAATGGAATACATATAGAGATACTAGCCCTAAACATACAATGTATCTAGACATAAGATGCCTATCAAATCTTAATCATATCTTATCTTATCCTAGCATTGTTGGTGGGATGACGTTGTATTAATCAATCTAAATTAGAGTTGATAATTTCTGACCCAAATTTTTAGTTTGATTCAAACCAACATGACCAAAATCAATTCAAACCTGATTCTGACCCGAGAGATAATAGTGGATCTAGAATATATTTTATATGGGTCACTTTGATAGTACATTCAAAATAAAAATATTGGTTATAATAATGTTAATAAAATTTTAAGCTTAATATTATTAACCATAACTTGATACAATTTCAATATTTTTTGATGAATTTTCATATTTTGATAACGCTTGATAACTTCTTTTAAGACAATCATTCAACCAATTAAGAATCTTTGAATCTAACCGACCTCCTCTTTAAATCTTATGGTGTTTCAACTCTTTGATTAGACGCACTTCTAGATTTATTTCTATCTTTGAATCTTCAACTCTTTCACTTGTGATACTTTTCTTTTATAATATCTTTTCATATCCAAAGCATAAGTAGAATATATATATATATATATATATACTATAAATTTAAATATTATCAAACAAGTGTAATAATCTAAGAAACAAAATTTTGGTTAACAAAAAGGTTGATAAACTTTATAAGCATAACAATTAATAAAAATTTAGAATATATAAAATATTAAATCATCAAATGTATTAAAATATAAAACATATATATATATATGTATATATGTGTGTATATACATGTGTATATACATGTGTATATATGTATATATATGTATGTGTATATATATGTATATATATATGTATGTATATATGTAAATATATATGTGTATATATATATGTAAATATATATGTCAATATATATGTGTATATATATGTGTAAATATATGTGTGTATATATATATGTATATATATGTATGTATATAAATATATGTCTATATATTTACATATATATATATATTTACATATATATATATATACATATATATATATATATATTTACATATATATATATATATATATTTACATATATATATATATATTTACATATATATATATATATTTACATATATATATATATATATATATATTTACATATATATATAAATAAATATATGTATATATATATGTAAATATATATATATATATATATATATATATATATATATATATATATATACCTATAAATTTAAAATTATTAGGAAAGGAAAAAGTAAAAGTAAAGAAATTCATGAAGTCAATGTTAGCTTGGAATTGTAATGAAAGGTGAATTGCTAATAAATAATCAATCATCTAAAATGATGAAAAATAAGGAGAAGAATTAATAGAAATAATAGAAATAAATATTAATTGCATAGGAAAAGAATCACTTTAATATTAAACCAGCTAAATTCATGGAAGACAGAAACAATACAGTTGGAAAAAAGGCCAAATTCATATATGCGACACAAAATTACAGTTGTAAACAAATGAAATGACCGAAGTTCATGCTGAGGGCATAGTACGGTTAAAAACAAACAAGCTGGAAGAAAATACTCCCTATCCCTATGTTCCAGATTAAACTGCACACTTTACTTTATGTCTTTATTCACTGTCCAATTTTAACCACATATTTGAATAGATATATAAACAATAATATTATCATGTGTTATATAATTGGATTCGTCGCAACAAGTTGTTTGTGAAAAGTAACTTTTTGTTTACCGTTATTATATATAGTTAAACATAGACAAGTTTCTTGATGAGCGTAAAAAAGATTCTGTGCAATTTACCCTGTGACAGAGGGAGTATACATATTGAAGTAGTAAAAGTCATGCGTTCAGTGGGGGTACGTGCACCCAGTGCCCCCACTGTAAATCCACCTCTGATATTGACTCGAACCCAAATTCAACACGGTCGAATTTAACTCAAAATTCGATTCTGACCCCATAATTTGGCCTCGAATCTGAACCGGATGCTACATAACTCAACCCAAAATCTGATTCTAACCCGATAATCAGAACCCAAATTCAAACCCGACACGACCAAAATAAACCCAAAATCCAAAAAACAAAGCCTCTCCGTCTCTGCCGATTTGGATCCGCCGCCAAATTCCCCCCACCGACGGAAACCCTCTTCCGCTGCCGATGAAGGTCCCTTCCGCTGCCGCTGAAGGCCTCCTCCGCCAGTGCTGAAGGTATCCTCCACCGCCTCAACGTTGTTAGAGTTTATTAAGTCCAGTTTTGTTTTGTTTAATATCAAAGTCAGATGCAAATCTGTTCAAGTGATTTGTTTAAACCAAAGTCAGATTAGTTTTAAAGATTAGGAAAGTGATGTTCTTATTTTTTTTTTAATCCAGCAAGTGATTTGTTGTTCTTAATGTTTGCTGTTTGTTGTTGTTCCTCCGTTGGAGAAGTTCGAAAGCTGCTTTTTTTAAAAGGGTAGAAATAGGTTCCGAGATCGGAACCTGTTTTATCCAATAGAAGACAACTCCAACCCCTCATTAGAGGTGGTTTTGAACTGCCTTCCATTGTCATATTAGAAGGCGGTTCTAGGAAACGCCTTTGATCCTCATCAATGGAAGACATGTCCAAAGTAGTCACCTCCAAAGTAACTTCTATTGTCCAAATGAGCCGCCTTTAATAGATGCGCCTCCACTAGTGAAAGCTTGACCGCATATTTGAATAGATATATGAACAACAATATTATTGTATATGATATTGTTGAATTCTTCGTACAAGTGATTTTTAAATATCAACTTTTTATTTTCCATTATTAAATGTAGCTAATCATACTAACGGTCAAACATGTTTCTTAAATAACGTGATAATGATTACTGTTCAAATAGAGATGGAATGAAGGGAGTAACGCTTTATTAGATAAAATAAACATACTTATGTAGAGAATATGGACATAGACTTATAGTCAGGTGTTAATAAATGATTTGAAAAAAAAATAAAATAAACATAATTGAGTGTTTGTAGAAAGTCAACATAGGATTAATCAAATAAGATGAATATGGTTACATAGGAATACACTAATTAGTAAAATAAACTAAACTAATTATAAATGTCAACTTGAAGTTGATTAAATGAAGTTCATAGGAATAGTGTGTATAACTATTTTTTTTCAAAACACAGTTATAAAAGGTCAACTAACATTTATTCGCACAAAATCAATCTTAGTTATAACTAAATGCAGTAAACTATTTAGATACACTTATGCGAATAAAGGAGATTTTTTATCCATTGAAAGGTTACAATATGATTACATGATTTATTTTATATGAAGTCATATCATAATTGATTACGCAAGATAATTAAATAATGCACAGGTACAAGATAAATTTAATCAAAATGAAATAATTTAAAATGAACCGACCCAAAGTGTATCCAAATTTGACATAAACCCTTATAAAATATTAGCTAATGATGAGATTCTAGAAGCATGTGTTTCCTAACGCATTTAGCATATATTTTAGTAGTTGTTTTAACTAGATTTAGGTACGTTTACATCATAAGGGGTTTAGATAACCGTTTTCAGTTTTCGTATAGAAATCCTTCATTTTGTAACATATTTTGAGTCGAATGGATTTTTTGTCCTTACGAGCATTTAAATTTTTTGTGAGCTTAATTTGTAGATTGCTCATAAGCACTTCAGAGTAGTTTAGTGAAGGTTATTCACAAGGATGGTAGAAGATTGAAGGCCACGCGTTTAAATGTGGTAGAAGATAGAATGGCCGAAGAAGGAAGACTAAAAACCGGATGAATTATGACTTAAAAGTTTTTGGAGCCGAGTTATGAGAATGATCAGAGATGAATTGGTGTCCATGGATAGCATCATTAGATTTGACTTCGCGAGTACTATAAAAACGACTACAAGAACTTCCAAATCGGATCAGCAGTTTGCCTGTAGCGATGGAAAAAACAAGAAGGCCAAATGCTGAAATTTCTTAGAAGCTGGGCCGCAGTACATTGCTGCGGCCCGTGATGAAAAAAATACGCAGTCAAGGCATGGTCAAGAGGACCATTGTAGGCCGCAATACATTGCTGCGGCCCGCAGTGGCGAATTGGGAAACTTTCTTTGTCTTCACTTTTTAGCCTATCATCTCTCTCTCTCTCTCATTCACTCATTCAAAAACTCTCCCCAAAACCCTAGTTTGCATTTATTTTTCATCATATACTCTATGTTTACCATGGATTCTTGCTCATTTGTTATGTGTTTTATTATTTAGGCTAAACATACTCTTGGGAGCAATTGGTAAGTATTTCTAGTATGAATTTGTGAGATTTGATTTATCCTATTTTATGCTTTGATTATCAATTATGTTTTGTGCTTTCTTGTGTGATTAATGCATGATTTACACTAGAAAGGTCAACTTCATAATTGTGGGTTAATTATTTGCTAGGTTTTTTTATCAAATCCGGAAGACTTTCACTTTTTGTCGATGTGATTATCGTTAGTCAATGCTATGTTATAATTGGATGTGACGACTAATTATGATGATTGATTGATGAAATTTCTTTGATTTAAGATGAATTTGAATGGGTTTGACTAATTATCAACGCGGCTCACTAATAACGACTAGCATAAAAGCCGATCCTCGTAGTCGTTATTAGTAGATATATTTGTGCTATCCCCACGTCTCTCGCTTGTAGGACGTTGTGGTAGTTGTATTGCATCTCCATGTGTATTTCTACCCTTGGGGAAGTCTATGACACTGATCGTCTAGAGTGACCCGAGGGTAAGGGTTATTGTATGGCACCGATCGCTCACTCTAACTATAACCGAGGAGAGGTGAGAATATCAACACTCAAAAGGTGTTGATAAGTTCTCCAAAATATGTGGTTAATGCATAAAAATAGGATAATTAATCGATGATCAAAGGATGACTAGAAATGTAAACATATTGCGCCCAAGACTCGTTATCTTATTAGTTCTTTTCATGCTAGTTATGATTGTAATTACATTGTTTGCTCTAATAGTTGGTTAATCTAGTTATTTAAAGCAGTCGTAGTATTTTCTAAAATCAACCCCCCACTTGGTTACCACACACGTAGAGTAACATCTATGCATTTTTTAAACTACATTTAGCACTCAATAAAACCCCCTTTTCCTCAAGGACGATCCCGACTTGTCGCTAGCTACTTTCTAGTAGTTAGCCGCAATTAGTGCCTATAAATACTATCTTTGAAAGGCACAATGATGGCCTCCTAAATTTTGGCACCGCTGCTGGGGAAAATGCATATTCTATTGAGTGTTAGTGTAGTTCTTTGTGTTTTGTGTTTCTCTTTGGTTGTTCTTGTTTGTTCATAGTGTGTACTTGTTTTGTGTTTGTTTATTTTTCCAGAAGGACATATTTCCCTTGTTCTTGGTTTATGGTACGTGCTCGTTACAAGAACCGATAACCACTACGACCCTAAATTCTTTGTGCTTCTTTGTTTTTATTTTCTTTTGTTCGAAGTATGTATAGCTTGAGTTCTTGGTGTACTTCTATCGAGAATCCTTGCACTACTACTCCAAATTTTGATTTTTTAAAAATGGAATATCTCACCTTGAGGGAACTTATGATGAGAAGAGAGGCTCAACAAGCAATTTTTTGTATGATTTATCATTCCAACCATCCTACCGAGTCTTGCTATTGGTTGAGAGATTAATACTACGAGGAGAATAGACCCCGTTGTTTTCGAAACCAAGGGTATTATGAGGAGTGCTATGAAGAGGTTGGAGTTGTTGGTTTGCAAGATGACGAATCTCAAGAATGGTATCAATACTACAATTCTTACAATCCATAGTGGAATGGTAATCCAGATTTGTGGTATCAGAATGCACCGAAAAACCAACACTATGAGCAATATGATTAGCATTCATCACCTTATGCTATGTCCCAAAACCATGCTTAAGGAAGAGATTTAAGCTCGAATGAGGAACTCATTCAAGCAATATCAAATATAGTCCAAGATTTGGAGGCTCACACTTCCTCAAGATTCAAAAACTCCCACTACCATAGAGACCCACCTCTAGCACCGGTTTAAAAAACCGGTGCAAATAATGTAATAGCAATGGTTTTTTTGTTAGCACTGGTTTTTTAACCGGTGTTAATTTAGAACCGATTATAATTATGTTAGCACCGGTTCTATTTATTATAACCGGTGTTAATATAACACCGGTTAAAAAACCGGTTAAAAAACCGGTGCTAGAATTGATGAAAACCGCGGTAAAAAAACCAGTGCTAAAAATAACAAAAACCGGTTTTAAACCGGTGCTAAAAATCCGCATAACCGGTGAATTGGAAATGTTAGCACCGGTTTGAAAAACTGGTGTTAAAAAATGTCGAAATCCGGTGCTAAATTTGAACCGGTTTGAAAACCGGTGCTAAGAATTGAAGAAAACCGGTGTAAGTAGATATTTGGCACCGGTTTTAGAATCCGGTGCTAAAAAATGACCAAAGCCGTTGCTTAAAGAATTCCGGAAAAATGTGGGAAAATGGCACCGTTAAAGTTTGCACCAGATAAAAACCGGCGCTAATAGGGAAAATGGAACCGGTTTTACATACTATTCACAAAAACCGGTGCTAAATTGAGCATTTAATGCTCCGAACTACCCCTCTAAAATTATTTATGAACTTGTAGTTTCCTTCTCCATTCATTGATGGAAGATTTTTTGGATGGTGAGCAATAACTCAAAGCAATGAAGCCACATGGATGTAAGTTTTCATTAACTTCTTGGAATTTCAATCAAATAGCTAGTAGTTATAATAACCATAAATGTATGCTTGAAGAGAGTTTATTCGTATGTATTAATGGTTTCTATATGCTTTATGTCGTCGGTTTAGTATCATGTTGTGAGAGTGTAAATGAGTGTGGATGCAAACATGGATGTGTTTGTTTTGGGAGATGGTATATATATATATATATATATATATATATATATATATATATATATATATATGTATCCCAAGAACAAACTAGTTGATCGATTCACATACATATACACATACATGACACTTTTAGTATTGTGTAGCAAATTGATTGTGTTTATTTTTATTATGTTTGAACAATGAAAGTTTGTGTAATTGTTTATTATGTGTTGTTTAGACACAACAGACCGAGAGTCGATGTTTGCGTGGAGGGAAAAAATGGTTAGCTATCTAAGTGTAGCTAGAGGTAGTGGTGAACATATTGCATTTATTGATTCATTTCTTGATTATGCCTTTGGTCGGGAGGAGAGGATACTTTGTCTATGCAAAAAATGCTTGTATCGTGAACGGTTTGATGATCGTGGGCTTGTTAGATTTCACTTGTTGAAGAACGGATTTGATGGAGGTTACATTGTATGGACATTTCATGGAGAGGTTGAGCAAGGACATAACAGTGGTTTTGACAAGGTAGATGGAAACAAAAGTACTGTTGTTGCTATCTTCGATGACATTGTAAGAGATTTTGCGGGGAAGCCTAAAATGTTGAGTGATTTGCTCGACGAAAAAGAGAACCCATTGTATCCGGGATGTAAAAGTAAGGATACCATAATCTCTTTTTTTATGGAGGTTTTTCAATTTGAAAACCACAAGTTCTTGGAGTGATGCTAGAGTGAATTCACTCCTAAAGCTTCTAAAGGATAAGTTTCCAGAAGGGAATGGAATACCGAAAAACTTTTACGAGGCCAAGAAAATATTGTGTTCACTCGGTTTGGAATAAAAGAAAATACATGCATGTCCAAATGATTGTGTGTTGTATGACGGTGATTTGAAAGATGCGGTTCAATGTCCCGTGTGCAAACATTCAAGATATAAGGGTGTGAGAAATGATGATGATGGGTGTTTGGGTAAGAAGAAGAAGAAGGTCCCATTGAAGTGTATGTGGTATCTTCCTTTAATTCCTAGGTTGAAGAGGTTATTCGTAAATTCAAAAGATGCAAAAAACTTGCGATGGCATGGAGAGAAGGAAAGACCAAGCGACGACAAGATAAGACATTCGGCAGACGGTGAACAATGGAGAAATTTTGACAAGCGATATCCTTCATTTGGTTCGGAGGTTAGAAATTTATGCCTTGCATTGTGTACTGATGGGATGAATCCATTTGGTAATATGTCATCGAAGCATAGTTCTTGGCCCGTGATGTTGGTTATATATAATTTGCCCCCTTATTTGTGCATGAAGCGTAAATATGTTATGATGCATTTGTTAATCTCAGGTTCTGGACAACCTGGGAACGACGTTGATGTGTATTTGAGACCATTGATCGATGATTTGAAGATATTGTGGGAAGAAAAAGGGGTGTTGGTATTTGATGCCCATATGAATGTGGAGTTTCAATTGCGTGCCATGCCTTTTTTCACAATCAATGATTTTCCAGCCTATGGAAATTTTTTGGGCTTGTTGTGAAGGGGCACAGAGCGTGTCCTATTTGTGAGGAGAAGACAGAATTCAAACAGCTAAGACATGGAAGAAAGTCAGTGTATCTTGGCCATAGAAAATGGCTGCAAGGAAACCATAAATACCGGGATGATGTGGTCAATTTTATTGGTGGGAAAGAATGAAGGAAATCCCCTACACCACTAACTGGTGTGCAGATTCACAATAAGGTTAAGAAATTGAGAGTGGTGTTGGGAAAGTATAAAGGCAAGGACAGAATACATTGTGATGGTCCATGGAAGAAAAGGTCAATCTACCATACTGGGAGCATCTTGAGGTTAGGCATTGCCTAGACGTGATGCATATTGAGAAAAATGTTTGTGAAAGTTTGATAGACACCCTATTGAATATTCCCTGGAAGACGAAAGATAGTTTGAATACCTGGTTGGGCTTGGTTGATTTGGGAATTAGAATTGACCTCGCCCCAGAAGTGAAGGGTAAGAGGACTTACTTGCCCCCTGCACCTTGTACATTGTCAAAGGAGGAGAGAATCTCAGTTTGTGATAGTTTGAAATCAGTGAAGGTCCCAATTGGTTATTCATCAAATGTGAGTCGGTTAGTTACGAAGGATTGTCGGATGACCGGGTTGAAATATCATGATTGTCATGTTTTGATGCAACAACTGTTACCTATTGCTATTCGTGGGGTAATGGAGGCCGACGTAATGTACTCAATCACTAGACTATGTTTATTTTTTGCTTCCATATGCCGGAAGTCTGTTGATCGGGACCATTTGGAAGTCCTACAAAAAGAGTTGTTGTTGTGCTATGCAAGTTGGAAATGTATTTCCCTCCATCTTTTTTTGATATAATGGTTCACTTGGTTGTTCATTTTGTGCGGGAGGTAAAGATATGTGGTCCAGTTGGTATGCATTAGATGTATCCTTTCGAGCATCACATGAAAGTCTTCAAATGATACGTGAAATGTATGAGTCGGCCGGATGCTAGTATTGTTGAGAGGTATGTTACCGAAGCAGTAATTGAATTTTTCTCTAGCTATTTGGAGGAACATAGAAATTTTGGGGTGCCCCAGAATCGACATGTTGGAAGGAAGGTGGGCAAACCGAGGTTGAGGGGAATGTTATTTACTCCATTGAATAGTGATATGATGTTAGCTCATTTGTATGTGTTGAGGAATTTTATGGAGACTACTGCTTATGTGAACGAGCACCTTAATTCGATCATAAAGTCTTATCCCATGTGGCCCCCTAATAAAGTTTAGTTTGAGCACAATGACAAGTTTGTGAATTGGTTATATGATCGATGCAATGTAGGTGATTACGACCCAAAAATTAGGGCATTTGCAAGGAAGCCTAACTGCACGGTTTTGAGGTATTCTGGATATGACATGAACGGTTTCAGTTTTGCTACTAGGGACTAAGATTTAAAGAGCACAACACAAAATAGTAGGGTATACATTGAGTCGGATACTATGTGGCAAGCAAGTAAGAAAGACAATAAACTAGTCCTAGCTGCGATGTCGTTTTATGGTGTTATTGATGAGATTTGGGAGCTTGACTATGGAGAATTCAAGATTTCGGTTTTCAAGTGTAAGTGGTTTGATAACACAACTGGAGTTCGAATTGATGACACAATGGGATTTACCCTAGTTCACCAGACTCGTGAAGCATATGAAAATGATCAGTTTATTTTGGCCGAACAAGCAAGACAAGTTTTCTACATAAATGACCCGTGCAATGTAAGTTGGTCTGTTGTGTTACAAGGTAAGAAATTCTCTTTTCGTGATGAAATTGATTTTGAAGTTACAAGTGAAAGGTTAGAGTTCCCCTCTATTTCCCCTCTACATAATAACAACGGGATTGCGAAGGGAGCAATACGGAGGAAACACAAAGATGACATTAGCTTAATTTTCCTATGGCAGCAGCGCGCTGCGGCCCGCTGCAGCGCGCAGCGGGCGGCGGTGTTTTAAAAAAAAGCCTTGGACAAAATTAGCTTCATTTTCCTATGGTCGCTGCTGCCCGCCCGCGCCCGCTGCTGTGTGCTGCTGCCCGCCCGCTTCAGATTTTACACATACATATTAGCTGTTTTGAGTTGCTCATTTCCTCTAATAAAAGAACATGAATACGATACGAGACTAGAAATGTACATTTCCAAAATCACATCCAAACAGTAGCAACACAGTAGCAATATATGTTATGCAAATAAAAAATCTACCAATCAAAGTTCCATATTAACCTAGCAAAAGGAATAACCTGACAAAATGAAGATGTGAGCTCAATGTAGGTAGTCAACCCCTGCGCGACCTCTTCGTCCCAGTGTTGGACGTTGGTGAATCTAAGGTAGGGATTGGACCCAATTCCTTGATCCTCTCGCCACACGTGGCAGTGAGGATCTTCCCAACCTGCGATGTCCATTGCACCAAGTGATCCACCTTTAGTTGCAATGCTGCCATTTCCCCATCCGAGTTCGTCTTAGATGAAGTACTTGTTGCCGCCCTAGATGACTCAGCAACATTCTTCTTCTTCGAGAGCATTAGAGGGTTTATGGGAAGCTTTGGCATAATTGTGACATCATCATCTTTGAATCTTCAACCTGCTTCCACGCATATGGCAGTGATGAGTGAGGAGAAGCCTATGCAATTATGGGCATTGACACAATCCCAGATGTACCCCTTTATCGTAGCCCTAACATCGATGCTCATGTTCCCCTTGATCTTGTAGAGCAGCAACATACGAGACCGATGGACCTCACTATTCATTTTCACCGGGAGAAGCCTGGCAGCTATGAAACTGTACCACATGTTCATGTCTTCAGCCAAGTATTTCTTCTCTATGCTGGACCATTCTTGTGGCAGATTCCGGATAACTTCACTTCTATCATCACAGATTTCTCTTATGATGTCTTCCCATGAAGCCTGTTCAACAGCTTTCTTGGCGGCTTCGTACAAACTCGACGGCTTCGGTGGGATCTTGTAGTACCTATTGATCACATCCGCTGCAAGTTCAACGAACTGACCACGGAGGACAACATCTGGACAATTCTTGTACTTCATGAGCGACAAGAACTCACATGCCATGGTCTGGTTTGCCCGAGGCAGTTGTGAGGTGTAGCCTTCCCAGCCGTGCCCATTCACGTAGTCCTTGTAGGGCTTTTCTACTCTCAACCCTCTCTCTAGTATGATGCCCCTGCTAATGAACTCTTTGTACACAACCATTGCTTCATGACAGTCCGGCTCTACAGTCCGGCTCTACAGTCTGTATTGGATTGTTCGTGGGGACAATCTGAGACCCGTGCTACACTCATCCTTCTCTCCTACTCTGACCTTTTTCCGAGAGTTTTAGGTGCTGTTCTTCTACTTGGGAGGACTCTTTCTGGGGGCCATACTTGGTAAAATAAATGTGTTATGGTACGTGATGCGCCAGCAAATCGTTAACACAAACCAGAATATTAACGGGTGTTCAGAATACTAAAGGAAAATTATAAAACTGGGTGGTCAGAGTATTAACGGAAAATTAGAAAGGAAAAGGATACAAATGACTGATACAGTACTGTAAATGGATAAGAAAACTACATTAGTTTGTAAGTACTACATGGACAGGGTGATAAAAAAGAATCTGACACCTTCAAATACTTTAGCTACTCAATAAAGAGACACCGTGGAGCATTTAGACAAAAATGGTAATGATATCTGGCCAATAAACACACAAATGTTGCTTAAAAAAACTTCTTACATATGAAAAACAACCAAATAGCCAAATTCCATAAAAATATTAAGAGCATGGCAACATGTCAAATTTAAAAACACAGCACATGAGACAAACCCTAGGAAACCAAACACGAGTGTGTATCCACTTACCTAATTCGGACTATGGTTTCTTGACGAAAGGTATTTGGAGTGCAGACGGTGGTTGGCGGACAGAGCTCGGCCAATGGAGCTAGGCAGACAAAGCTTCGCTGACGGTAGCTTGGTTGAAGGTGGAAGGTGGAAGGGACGGAGCTCGATGGAGGTGGAATTGGGCTGGGACGGCGGAGGGAGCAGGAAGGGTGGAGGGAGCAGGGTCGGCAAATAGGAGTGGGGACGGCGGACGGAGCGGGGACAGAGTTTGCCAGTGGAGGGAGCGGGGAATGTGGAGGGAGCTTGGGAGAGGAAAGGTATTAGGGTATTGGGCGGGTTGAGTGACCAATTTCACAAACATATTTCACCAAGGCTACAAATAAATGGGCTGAATTTTACGCCCAATTGGGCTAAATTTTACAAAGAAATGGGTTGAAAATTGTTAACACTTTTAAGAGACACGGATCGAGGGGCTGGAGACCTCGAGGGGCTCAGGGTTCGAGGGGTGGAAGGGCTCGAGGGGTGGAGGGGTTCGCGGTTAGAGGGGTTCGAGGGATGAATGAGGTTTGAGGGGTGGAGGGGTTGGAGGGGTTAGAGGGGTTGGAGGGGTGGAGGGGTTGGAGGGGTCGAGGGGTGGGAGGGGTCGTGGGGTTCGAGGGGTGGATGGCCTCGAAAGGTGGGGGTGTTCGAGGGGTCGAGGGCCTCGAGAGGTGGAGGTGTTCGAGGGGTCGATGAGGTTCGAGGGGTGGAGGGGTTGGAGGGGTCGAGGGGTCATGGCGTTTGAGGGGTCGAGGGCCTCGAAAGGTGGGGGTGTTCTAGGGGTGGAGGGGTTCGAGATTTGAGGGGTGGAAGGGGTGGAGGGGTTCAAGGGGTCGAGGGGATTGAGGGGGCGAGTGGTCGAGGGGGTCGAGGTTAGAGGGGTTCGAGGGGTGGATGAGGTTCGAGGAGTGGAGGGGTTTGAGGGGTGGTGGGGGTGGAGGGGTGGAGGGGTCGTGGGGTTGTAGGGGGTTCGAGGGCCTCGGGAGGTGGGGGTGTTCGAGGGGTGGATGAGGTTGGAGGGGTGGATAGGTTGGAGGGGGTGAGGGGGTGGAGGGGTGGAGGGATTCGAGGGGTGGAGGGGTTCGAGGGGTGGATGAGGTTCGAGGGGTGTAGGGGTTCGAGGGCTCAAGGGTGTTATAGAAAATCTGGATTGATTTTAACGATTCTGAAGAAGTGATGTTGACTAGGCCAGAGTGTTAGTAGGACTATACTTCCTTTTGTATTATATTTATTCCTGTCAACAATAGATCATTCTCTAATATTGTTATACTATTGTTAGAGTAAATCATGTTTCTCATCAGATCTTGATGGATTCTTGACAAGTCATGGTTACTAAGCTATAGTGCTACTCATATTATATTTCCTTATTGCACTCTATATTTGTTTGTGTGCAATACAATAATCAGTTTCGGCGACTCAAATACAGTCTACCTGTCGTCCACTACTTACAGAGGCAACTCAAATACAGTCTTCCTCAAGTGCAACTAAGTGAGGCTACTACCAAGGGAGGCACTTAAACTTATTTGTATTGACACAGACTAATTCCTGGTTAGACTCTATTTCTGTAGCTGTTCTATGTGTACAAGTAATAGTATAAGGGTTGGTGTCTGCTCGGTGTATGCTCCGGACTTCCGAGTCAAGACTCAGCTCCGGCAGTTGCGAGTCAAGACTCAATACTTCATTGTGTTTGGTTGTGATGGTAGTCGAGAGCTTGATTTATATTGAGGCTATACTAAGACTGCACAGTGAAAGCCACTTATCCTTCATGTACCCTTCTCATCGCACTGCCACATTGGTGTTTGATTAGTATTGCAATATCGATTAGTTCCTTTGTGTATCTTTCTCTATTAGTTATTGAGGTCTTAGATTAGAATAGTAATATTTAGATAGTGCCTCAGTATAAATGAGTTTATCCCATATCTGATGTAAATCTACGGAAACCTCTTGATGTAAGCCTTCGGGCAACAATTGATGTTTAAAAAAAATGGTCGGGAACACTATAAACCCGATTTTAAAAAAATTTGTATAACTTTTTTTACTTTTTATAAAATTGTTATTAAATTGCTATAAAATTGCCAAATTTCTATAAGACTTTTTATACTTTTTTACTTCCGCTCTAGGTCAACAAAGCATCATTTTCCTTTCCTCCCAAATTTTCCCAAATCCCTCCATAACCTTAACCCCAAATTTTTGGCCCCCTCACACCTCAACACCACTACCGATTTCCCTCTTCCCTCCACAACCTTAGACTCCAATTTTCTCTCTTTCCACCATAACCCCCTGCCGATTTTCCCCAAAGATATTGTCCATCCCTTCACCATTTAGTTAGAGCGGTTCTACTTCCCAATCTTGGCCACGATCCTACATCCCAATTTTGCTCGAGAATCAGCTTCACAATTTTGGTGGCCAATTTGGTCGGAACTTTCAACCAGTAAAGCGGGTTACGAAGGCGGCCAGATCTTGGCAAAATACAATACCGCCGAGAGTGTGTACCAATAAGGTATGAGTGATTGGTAGTTTGCATCTTTCCCGGGCTTAATGAACAGCTATATTTTGGTGGGTCTCTAAGTTTGTGAGTATATGTTTTCATTGCTTGAGTTACTAGTGTGGGTAGTGTTTCATGTGGATATATGATATGTTTGTTAATAATTTCATAATTTTTGGCTACCCTGTTTTTTGCCTACCATGGTTTTGCCCTGATACAATATGTTCTCGGTTGGTTTTTATTGGAAATTCGTCTTCAGATGTGTTCTACTTAGATTTCCTTATGAGTGATTGGTAGTTTTCATCTTTCCCGGGATTAATGAATAGCTATTTTTTTTTGGTTTTTTTGGTACAGTGAAACATCCACCTTTCAATATTAACCTATAGCAATTCAGTAATGTACAAATGCAGAAACTGATGCAACACAGTTTCAATGCTATGCATATAAACTCATATAAATTATTTCTCCAAGAAAATAAATGACAATTTGTTGTTTAAACATCCCAATTTCTGAATCATTTTGATGAATAACGTGTAGCTACAGATGCATCCATAGTCTCCAGAACTGTAAAAAGTCGATTTTATCATCTGCATTGATGGTTAACCAATGCTTCACATGGATGGAATCGCTACTTTGATCAAATTTGTAACTTCTAACTTAGTAATGGTATTCTTCGGAGGATGCATTGGGCCTTCTATCTCGTTAGTTCCGCAGCTCCGAATGAATAGCTATATTTTGGTGGGTCTCTTAGTTTGTGAGTTTGTTTTTTTCATTTCTTTGGTTACTAGTGTGGGTAATGTTTCATGTGGATAGATTTCCTTATGTTTGATTGATTATTCCTCGAGATTGAATGGCGAAGCCGAAGAAGAAATTGTTTGACTCCAGCGGTACAAAAGCCGTTGAAGAGAATTGTGTTACCCCTCCAAAAGCTGACAACTGTGATGACAATAACGAGGAAGAGGATAATGCACCCAAATATTGCTCGGGATCTTAAAAGTTGGGGGAAGAAGAAGAAACTATTTTAAAAGATGACATGAGTGGGAGCTTCGACAAGTTTGAGATAAAATAATATTGCAAGCGTAGAGGCACAACCACGTGCAAGTCCGTGTTGCTTGCGAAGCAAAAGAAGGCACTTAAAATATTCTTCGATGATGACTTCAAACCCCTAGTTATGTGCAGCCGATGGTCGATGTATGTTGGCTATGCCTTCCGACGAAGAATCCACTTTGGGACATGGCATAATTGGAAATCAGTCCCAGATCATGTGAAGAAAGATGCATGGGAAGACATTCTCGTAAGTGTGTTGTAATCCTCCATTTTCATCAGTTCATGTGAACTTCATCACATTTTGCACTAACAAGTTGTATCTTTGTCCACTAGATGAGCTGGGATATACAAACCAAAATGGCGTTCAATGAGATGAATAAGTTCCAAAATAAATGGACTATTTATGGGGAGAAAAGTGGAGGAATTGGAAGACTAAGGTGGCTTACAAGTACATCGTGCAAAAAAAACCCGGTTCTTGTGCATGGAGAGATTATTGCTGGATGAACAAATATGAGTGGGAGCTATTTGTGAAACAAAAATCAACCCCTGAATTCAAGGTAATTCCTTGAAAATTATTAATCTCTAGTCATTACTTTGAGAGCATTTTACAAATTGATGGCCAAACAGGCAATATGTGACGCAGCAAAAGTAAGCGCCTCACAACAGGAGTACATCCATCACACGGGCAGTGGAGGGAATCGTAGGGTTGCAATAGAACTCGAGAAGAGGAAAAGAAAGGCTAAAATTGATGAGCTTCTGGATGAAGGTCATAGTGTAGAAGAAGCGGAGGCTTTAGTTCAATTCATAGATTTCAAACCGGACCGCTCGGAGGTGTTCCTTAAAGCTAACTGGGACAAGAAATTATCAACCTACACCACTGACTCCGTTAAAATAGCAGCCCCAACTATTGTGGGCATAATTCATAATTGATTCTATCTTTAATAATATTCTCAGATGTAATGCATAGTAATGGCTAATATATGTTCTGTTCCCGAGATAATGCTCATGGATAAGAAGCAAAAGGGAGATTTGGTTGTACATGGAAAGAAGATATTCTCGTTCAAGCAACAGGTAAGAAGAATCATGGGGGTCGTTGGAGAGGTTGCTCCACAATGTCGAAGGTGAACGAGGCCCTACCACATATGGCTGTGACCTGTTATGCATCTAGTTGATATGGGAGCACAAACACAAAACCATCTGAGGAAATCTCAAATTCAAACAAGCTACCAACGGATGTCATCGAGCTCAAGGAAATATTTGTTGCCTTATTTGAGGCCCAAACAAATTGCTTAGCTCGACAATTGGGTAAAGCTATTCCCCCACACTTGGATGCCCACAATTTCCTTGCTACATCTTCCACCCCCGCGAATAAGGACAACCGGGTATTCATTCCTTCAGCATCTGGATGTAGTGAGCCATAAGGAACCGTAGCAGATGACAAGGTATTCCATACCATGAACCTCGTCGTTAGCTCCTTTCTTGTTCTGTGATCTTTACTCTATGGTTTTCCATTTCCTGTCAAAATGATTTTGTGGGGATACATTGACTACTATCACATTCCTTTTGGATGTTGGTAGTTTGGGCCTACTTATATGTCTTTGAATTGTTCTTTCCCACATAAACTAAGATAATGTTTCTTTGCTAATCGAGTTTTATTTGATAGACAGTTCATGGAAGATGAACGCTGAATGCTCCAGCGCTATCCAGCTCTCAGTCTCAGCCGAAAATTGAAAGTTGCAGTGCGCTGCAGCCTTCAGCAGCTACATGTGCCTTCAGCAGCTACATGTAGACTTCATTTCTCGTTATAATATATATGATTGCACTAAAAAAATTATTTAATTTTATTTACTTAATAACACTTACTTATTGTCCAACCGATGTATTTCTGAGTTTATTTCTCAGAAAGGAAAAAAGTGCAACCTATATGTTTTGAACCATAATGGAGAAAGGGATGTAGCTGCATTTGGTATCTTGTTTCCAAAGGACACAGACACGGACTTACCCATCAAGTGGGAGCGATTAAATATTCGTGGACCTTTGTTCATTCACAAGGCACCTTTGCCGATTAAACACGAATAATTTGAGTTTGTCACTGAGGCCGTTGGATATAACATTCTATGGACGGGAAAGCTGATAAGTGTCATTGGGCAAAAGGATGATGAGGTGTGATAATTGTATTCTTCTTCTTATCGCATCATATATATCTGTCTTGATATTACTAAAATATAATATGTTGTTCATCTGCTTACGTAGGAGAACGAGCAGCAACCGCCTCCGCAAGAATTGGTAGTCGACGAAGTTGGAAGTCCTCAAATAAACCGCACACCAAAATTTTCCAAGGACACTACACAGGTTAAATATATAAGCATATTAACTGGCTATGACATCCAGATACATATTATTAACACACTGTCCCTTACAGAAGGCGGTGGGTAAGGAAGATACTCCGCATGGACAGGTGGTCGCTCGATTGGTAAAAGGAGAGGTACATACCCCCAGACTATTTCATTCCGACCGTTTTTTACCGATGCATGACTAACATTTTACCCATTAGCAAGTTCCAAAAGAAAATACTACATCAACGGAGAATGAGCAACCAAATCCTCCCATGTCGATTTCTAACCAGTACATATTTGTGAGGACCCATTTTAGGCTTTACAATATGATCCAATTCTGAATTATATACAAATACTGGAAAACTAACATTATTAGATTCTCAATGTAATTAGGGGGTCATGGAAGACCAAGAATGCATCGCTGCTGTTCAAGAGATTAATGGTGCTTCAAGGATATCTACACAAATATGTGGACCAAACAAAGTCTTCCGCATCAATTTCAACGCGGAGGTGTTTGGATCAGAAGAAGTCTACACAGCCATATTTACTGACAAGCTAAGACTGTTCATGAGCAGCTTGGATGTAGAAGATGAAATGGAGTGGATCAATGGGTGCCAACTTGATATATGGGCATCGTAAGAATTTGCATGGTTACATTATTTATAGATAGATGTATCATTATATTTCTTTCACTTACAATATTATTTTGTAAGATACCATTGTGATGGGTTGGTTCATGGAGGCCACATCCAGTTTATTCCGGCCTCTTCAAATTCAGTGGCTTAAAAGGCAAATCAAAGGGTGGAATTGACTGCGGAGGAGGTTTCGGCTGTCATGTGCGGCACTCAAGCCAGGCTGTACGTCTTCCCGTACAATCGAGAGTAAGTTTTATTTTTTTTCTGAGTTGCTAGTCCCGGCCACATGGAAGCAATAGCAACCATATGCTGTGATTTTATTTTCACAAATATATTTTTAGCTTCATTTTGGTTTTTCCTTTTTTCTAAAGGGACCATTGGTTTTTGCTCGTCTTCGTACCGGAAATCAATCGAGTATATTGCATCGACTCAATGACTGGGGGAATTTGCAAATGAAATAGGTCATGCCTTAAAATGATTCATTTGTAAGTTGAACACATTCATGTCATTCCTTCAACTTCAATGTTTTACAAAAATGTTTATTCACGTAAATGTGTTCTTGTACGTTTATCACTTTCTTGGCTCGAATATTTACAATTAATGTTAATTAATAAATATATTTTCATATATTTTGTGAACCCCAATTTGTGAAAATGATTTTTTAATATGTTGACATAAATATGTTTTCATCGATTGTAGGATTGCAACAAAATATCGACGGATCAATTCCGACCAAAATACCACCTACCCTTCGAACTATACATGGAATGTCATAAACATTAATGTACGTATTATCCCATAACGTCATATTTCATCTGTCATTTTCATGTTCTTAACCATTTCAACAAATTCTCTTTTACAACGGCACAAGATACAAAGTAGTAGTTGGGAGTGTGGATACCATTGAATGTATTACGTGGAAAAATTGGTTAGGCACATGCATGACATTGACATTATTCAGGTACGTTTTCCTGCACTGCTTTTAGCACCGGTTATTCTCTCACAAATATATCATTTTCTTAAGATGTGATTTAATACATTGTTTCAGCAATTTCCAGAAGATTACACTCCAATAGGGAGCGATGAACTGTGGAGAATTGCTCTGAAATGGGTTTGTGTTTTTGGAAAATGTACTCTGCCAAAATGCATAGCTCAATTGAATGTCATACAAGGACTTGCCTCCATCATCGGATAGTGGTTAGTGTTATCTCTTATGAGAAAGGTAATTGACCTTCACTTTGATACTCGTAAACTCCGTGATGAGGGGGGTTCCAGTATCTTAGGCCACTAAGAAACACGTTGCTCTTCTTTTGTTAATAAAAATTATAGTTCATCGAACTCAATACCTTTTTGAACCTACTTCTTGTCTATGCGTCATGGTTGCTCACAATTTGTTCTATTTTTATTTGTTCACCGTTCTGTTACTACGCACAACAAATAATCGGTACCATCCTTGAAAAAGAAGGTACTGGTTAAAAATGAAACTGGCTGCGTGAAGAGGAACTGATAGAGCAGCAGCGCGCTGCAGCTTACAGTGACCACAAATAGTTAGTCACGTTTAACACCGGTTTCTTCCGATTACAAAACCGGTCCTAATAATAACTGGTGCAAAATTTACGCTTTCAGCACCGGTTTCAAAATCGCAACAAAAAAATAAACTGGTAGAAAATATACACTATTATCAACCGGTACAAAATAATAACCGGTGATAAATTTACACTCATAGGACTGGTTTTAAACCGGTGCAACATATACATCTCTAGCACCGGTTCAAAAACCGGTGCAAAAAAATAACCGGTGCAACATACACACTTTTAGCACCGGTTTACAAACCGGTGCTAACTAAAAACCGGTGTTACATTTGCATATTTAACACCGATTTTATAACCGGTGCTAAAAGTAATCGGTGCAAAATTTACAAATTTAGCACCAGATTTTTTAGCATCAGTTTACAACAGGTGCTAAATTTAGCACCGGTTTTCTTATTAGCACCAATTTTCCAACCGGTGCTAATTTATGACCAGTTTTCAACCGGTGCTAAAGAAAAAACCGTTGCTAATTTAGCATCGGTTTAAAAACTGGTGCTAACAAGAAAAACTGGTGCTATAGCGGTACATTTTAGCACCGGTTTAAAAACCGGTGTTAACTAAAAAATCGGTGCTAAAAGTTGGGATTTAGCACCGGTGTTTTTCCAACCGGTGCTAAAGAATCATCGCTTACTTAGGCACCAGTTTGTTTTGCGAAAAAAACCGGTGCTAGAACATAAAAAAACTGGTGCTAAAGGGTCCTTCTTATGATAGCGTCAGAGACCCAAATTAGCCAACTTGCATCTTCCGTGAGCCATTTGGAAGCTAGAGATTCTGGAAAGCTTCCATCACAACCTAAAGTGACCTTGATGGCCGAGGTGGCAAAGAAAGTTGAAGATGAGGTCCAAGGGGATGAGGAGTTGGTTGTTGAAGACAAAGAAGTTGAGCAAGGGGTGATTGTCATATATTCATTATTCTTTCCATCATCACTCTCACCTCCACCAATTGAGCCAACTCCACAATTTCCAAAATTCTTGAAGAAGACAATAGATGAGCCAAATGATTATGCCAAGCTATAAAACCACCCATCTCCTTTAAGACAAACTCAACCTCCACACAATCCATTCTTTAAAGGATTTCTACCCGCACCTCTGTACGTTTGGAAGCTCATGGTGGAGGAATTCAAACCTTTACCATATAGATAACATTAGGGTTGTTCTAACAACCTTAAATGTACAGAGCTTCTTGGGAGGCAACCCGAGTTTTAAATTGTTTTAGTAGATTTTTATTTTGATTTTTTTTTGAAAAATTGTCTTCACCCTTGTCCTCACACACTTACCCCCAAAAAACCATCACAATCCACCACCAAAACCATGATCTAGGAGTACTACTAGTTGTTGCCTTTTGTGAGTGTTGATTGGGACTTGCATAGTTGTGGATTTGTAGTGGATGAGTTGAAGTTGCATAGTGGGTGGAGTTCGAGAACATGGAAGGGAGAACATTCCTCACCGAAAATAATTCTCAATTCTCACTCTTTAGTAAAATGACACAGAAACCAAAAACATCATCTTCTCCGCATCTAACCTGCCAGTGCCAGTAACGTCCATATTCTTAACCAAGAAACACCCACTCACCACCACACCATGGCGGCTTTGCCCACCGGTGAGAGTCCATCACTATCATACCTATCCATTTTAACCCAAAATCAACAGCTAAACCAATCACCATCTCATCTCTACAAAAATCCACCTCTGAAACTTAACCCCATAACCAAATTCAAAGGAGAGATAGTGGTGCTTTTTCAAGAAGATGAAATAGATCATCTATCAGAACCCTTCAAGTGCAATTTAATCTGCAAGTTTTCCAGGGGGAGGCCATCTCTGGAGTTTATTCGATAGTAATTCAAAAAGATCGGATTCAAAAGTGAAGCAAACATCACAGCTCTGGATTGAAGGCATGTGTTCATCAAATTAAAAATTGAGGAAGACATTCAACGTTGTTGGATCAAGAGAAATTGGAACCTAAGAGGCACTATTATGAAGGTCCTTAAGTGGACAAAGAACTTCGATGTAACAGAGGAACCACCGGTGGTTCCAATCTAGCTTTCAGTCGAGTTCCCACCGACATATTATTTGTAGACAAATTGCACACCCCTTATAGCTAGCCGCCTAGGAGATCTCATATTTGCAGACCAACCAACAATCAATCATACAAGACCTTCAACAATCCACCTCTGTGTAAAGATGGATCTCATCGGCGACTTCCTGGAGAGAAGAAGATTGGGCTCTGCAAAAGATAGCAAGTGGTACGATATCCGATATGAAGACCACCCTTTCTACTGCATCAATTGCCTAAATATTGGGCACAAAACAACCGATTGTGGGCTTAGAAAAGCTTCAAAAGTATTGAAAGAACAATGGCTCCCAATCCCTGATCTCGAACACGGTTCAAGGGGAGCAAAATAAATGAAACACACAATGAGGAGGATGAAGTATTTCAGGATGTTGTTGATAACATACTACAGGAAACGATAGAGAAGAACGACGAGAACATAGATGACATCCTGACTAAGCAAATGACGCATAAAAAGCAAGCAAAAGGATTTGTCATAGTGTAGAGCTAAAGGATACAACCAAAAGAAGTCACAACAACTGGCAATCTTTTGATTACATTCAGATCAATGCCAAAAAAACATATCCTTCAAAACTCAAATAAATTCCTTATTTTTCAGGATCTTATAAACTCTCAGGAAAAACTGACGGGAAAATTTTCATCTCAGGTACAGGATGTCGAAGACAAGCAAGGAGAACATAAAGAGGGGAATGAGAAATAACAAATTGATGCACACCAATTGACCCCTACTAGTGCTAATCAACCTCAACTTCAAGACCATCATAGCAATAATGGGAAGAACCTTGAACACAAACAAAAAAAATCATAAATATCAGTGCAAGGTAATCAGATCCAAGGTAACATCAAACCACCTGATAAAGAAAGAAGTATATTTTTTCAGATCTCCTAACACTGTAGTCACTCACTCACTTGAAATCAAAGAGTTCCAATGAATTTTAAAATCCAAACTTGGAACCTAAGGGAATAGATGGATTATCGATCAGACTTAGAGATCTTTTACATGTTTATAACATATCTGTACTGATAGCTATTGAGCCTATACAGAACATAGAAAGACTTAATGGATTTAAACAAACACTGGGGGTTTGAGGAATGCTATGCTACAAAAGACTCTAGGATATGGGTAATGGCTAGAAAAGGATATACGGGAACTGTCACAACTCTAAATCAACATTTTCTGAGTATTAAAAAATACAAAGACACTAATTAAGTTACATATAATAGTTGTCTATGGAAACCACTCAAGAGCACTAAGACAGAACATGTTTACAGATATAGAGGAGGCCTTAGAACTAATTAACACTCCATGTATTATAACATGGGATTTTAATGTTAGCAGAACTCTCCTGGAATACAGAGGAAGATATCCACAGAATCCCAATAGTATGCAAGCTTTTGATACTTTTATAGTGTTAAACAATTTAAAAGACATACCAACGGTTGGGAATTATTACACATGGACAAACTCAAGGAGGGGACATGATAGAATCTGTAAAACAATTGATAGGGTATTAGGAAACTTAGAGTGGTTTAATAAATATCCAAACACATTGGTTCATGCTTTAGCCAGGATGCCCTCTGATCACTCATCTCTAATCTTAGACATTATCATACATAATAATAAATCTCCAGTGGCCTTTAAATTTCAAAATATGTGGACACTTAGACCTGAATTACTGCAACTAATACAGGCTAACTAGAACCAACCATGCCCACACCAAGGAATGTTTGGTTTTTCACATAAGTTAAAAAGATTAAATTTGGAGTTTAAAACATGGGAAAAAAACATTTGGTAATGTTTTTGAAAATCTAAAAATTGCAGAAAAAGGGCATAAGAATTGGATTCTAAATATGACACTAATCAAGACCCCAATGATCTAAACCTACTTCTAGAAGCCAATGCAGAGTTAACCAAAAAATTAAAAGAAGAACATCTCTTCTGGAAACAAAAGGCGAAACTCAATTGGCTAAAAGCGGGAGATCTCAACACTAAATTCTTTCACAACTCTGTAAAAGAAAAGCATAACAGACTCAGAATTAACAAGATTAAGGATGAGAATGGAAGCAGGGTTAAAGATTATAAAGAATTGGGGGATCATGCTGCAAATTTCTTCATAAACATGCTAACTGATGCTAATAATGACAAATCATGAAATCATGCCTTTGATAGAGTCTCTTGGCCAATGTTGAATTCATTGCTATTGAAACTTGGGTTTCATGGCCACTTTGTCAAACTGGTCTCACAAAATATATCCAATGCATGGTTCTCAGTTTTACTTAATGGTAAACCCAATGGTTTTTTCTAGGCCAACGGGGGATTAAAATCAGGGCAATCCTGTATCCCCATACTTTCCAACCTCATAACTAAGGTACTCAACAGAGGCCTGAAGATCATGTTCAATTCTGAACTAATGGATTATTTCCAGATCCCAGGAGGATTTAAATTAACACACCTATCATATGTAGATAATACGGTGATTTTCTTATAAACCACAAAAAAATCTCTCCTAAATCTGGTAAAATCGTACACGATTATGAAAAATCCACAGGGCAAGTTATAAACTACCAGAAAAGTGTTTTTTATGTAGGTAAACGAGCTAGCACAGTCACAGTTCAGAGGGTGAAGCACATCACAAAGATGAGCCAGGGAACATTTCCATTCACATACTTGTGAGTTTCATGCTATTAAGGTAGAAAATAAATGTTTAGTACCAGAGAAACTCAACAAGGGAGTCTCAAACTGGAATTCCAAGTTACTAAATCAGGCTGGGAGAACAATACTCATTAGACATGTCCTCACAACAATTCCTCAACATACCTGGTGTGTCTCAGCTCCAAGAAGTTACATTATCTCTGAAATGGAGGCCATTTGCTCAGAATTCTTATGGGGGAAAATGAAATTGACACTTCTAAAGACATTGGAGATCCTAGGGCAGACTGTGTTACCCTAGGCTAGAAAATGGTCTTAATTTTAGAGATTTTCACACAATCATAGATTCATTCTCAATGAAACTATGGTGGAAACTATAGGAAGGGTCAAGTATTTGGGCACATCTCATATGGTCATTGCAAAAGTCCAGCAGAACCTCTGATCTTTGGAAAAGAATGCCAAGAGTTAGTCTTAAAGCAGTAAAGAACTCAAGAGTCATCATAGGTAGGGGTTTTTGTAATTTCTGGACCACTAATTGGTCTGGACTAGGAATTTTAATTGATAATTGGAACCATAATTTTGAACCCCCTAGCCCTTATATGACAGTTAAGGATTTTTCAAAAAGCATAAACCACATGATGCAGTCAATTAGCATAGGTTCCAGTTAACTGATTATGTCAAAACTGGAACACCCTATTATGCTCTTTGACAAATAAGATCACATGGTGTGGACTCATTCTACTACAGGTAAGTTCTCTATCCAGTCTTGTTATAAACTATTTAGGAACAAAAAATAAAAAAGTGTCGGGACTGAAAAAGGTATGGAGCTAAATTTGACCCTAAAAGATTGTAATATTTGTGTGGAAAGTGATTAATAAACTTCTCCAAGTGGATGATAAATTGAAAACTATGATGATTAATGTTCCTTCTAGATTCCCTCTATGTTTCAACCATGAGGAAACTCTTAATCATATTTTTAATGAATGTCATGTCACTGAGAAGCTATGGAAACATACTGCTCACTTGCTGGAAATAGATGACTATACTTGTGATCATATATTTGACAAATTATCTTGGTATTGGACGAACACAGCCTTTTCAAAAACAAAAAAAAAATTGTTCATATCTTACTATCTTTGATTTGTTGGATAGTGTGGAAATATAGATGCTCATCAATGTACGATAACAAAAAAGAGAGGGCTGACAGTATGATTCTTGAATTGAACAAAATGTTGGCTGATATTTTAACTGTACATCCTCAGGTTATACATAGAGATTGTGATTCTTTGGTTTTAAAAGGACTAATTTCAGTGCAGAGGCAACCAAAAACTAAAACCATTAGAGCCTATAAATGGGAACCACCCGACATAGGGTATACACTGAACACTGATACCACATAGTCCCATTTATCTTACTCTAAAGTTGGACTAATTGTGAGAAATATGGAATGCACAACAATAGATAGTATACCATCAACAGACTCGTCATTTGAGGTTGAACTCTGGGCCATCAGAGCAGTCCTTTACTTATGTATTCAAAATAACCTCTACCCTTTAATAATTGAAACTGACTCTATGCAAGCTACACAGATACTACAAGGAAGCAAAATCTCACCCCAGAAGATCAGACATTTATGTTGGGAGATCAACGATGCTGCTGCAAGTATAGGTGCCACATTTCAACACATTTTCAAGCAACATAATCAGGCTGCGCATGAACTTGCACATATGGCACCCGACCTTGATACTCAGTTGATCACAACCTTAGAAGCACATAATTTCAACTATAGATTCAAGGCGGCAATCATGGCGAATCAGATGAGACTGCCAAACATTAGAGTTCAATGCTAAAAGAACGCCATCCGTCACTATTAGGCTCATCCAAGGAGTTATATATAGCTTTGGTATTTTGGGAGATGTTTTCAAAGGGTTGTCTTGGCTTGCAAATATTAACACTACGGGTGGATGCATTTTTTTTAAGATACAATCCTTTAAAAACAATATACGTAGCACCTCTTTTGTCTTAGAAGCATGGTCACACCCTTATAATAAGAGAGTTCTCAAACCTAAAAGAGCTGTAATGTTTTTTTGTTATAGGGCTAGGGGTGGCCGATGCATACCTCCCACCTACTATGTGTTTTCTAATTAAAAAAATGGAGGGGAGAACATTAATTGAGAAGTGAGCATTGCTACCACCGGGAAAGACCTTCATGGTCCTAGTCGTGAGTATTATATTCTTTCTCCCTTACTTCTTTATCTTGTCCTTTTGTTCACATTGAGGACAATTTGTGTTCTAAGTGTGGAGAGAGAAATATATCTCATTGTATTGTATTGTGGCAGTCATATGCTCTATATTAATTTATTTTGTTTTGAAAAAATCCCGCAAAGTTAGAAAACTGAGAGGGAAACTTAGAAAAAATTGGGGGGCCGAGATAGGTTGAAAATCCGAAAGGGAAACCTATGCAAAAATGATAGGCAAAATGGTGTGGAAATGGTGAGGGTGAGCATTGAAAAAGAAAAAAAAATGTGAAGCTAGGATGATAACCCGAGAGGGTTTCTAGGCAAAATGAGAGAAACTGCAACATTCTATGCTTGTCTTAGTTTGTTTATTTTGTAGCTTCTTTGGTAGGATAAGCTTGTATTACACTTGTATTTTGTACCTCACCTTTGATTGGTATGGTGACTGTTTAGATTATCTTAGGCTTCGAGATGTGAGAGTGTGAGATATTTTTATGTCTTGAGGGCTAAGTTAGTCTAGGAATAAAATATTGGATGTTTTGGGAAAACCTTTGAATGCTTTTTTATGCTTAGGTCTTTGCTTGTTCTTGTTTGCTTGAGGACGAGTAAAGATTTAAGTGTGGGGGATTTGATGAGACTCTAGAAGCATGTGTTTCCTTATGCATTTAACATATATTTTAGTAGTTTTTGTTAGAATATTGCTAGATTTAGATAGGTTTACACCATATGGGGTTTAGATAACCATTTTTGGTTTTTCGTACCTAAATTCATCATTTTGTAACATATTTTTAGTCTAATGGATTTTTGGTCCTTATGAGCATCTAGATTCCTCTTTGTGAGCTTAATTTGTAGATTCCCTTCAGAGTAGTTTAGTGAAGGTCATTCGCAAGGATGGTAGAAGATTAAAGGCCACGAGTTAAAATGTGATAGAAGATAGAAGCGTCAAAGAAGGAAGACAAAAAATCGAATGAATTGTGACCCAGAAGTTTTTGGCGCCGAGTTCTGAGAAATGACCTAAGATGAATTGGTGTCCATTTATAGCATCATTAGAGTACTACAAAAATCACTACAAGAGCTCCCAAATAGGATCATAGGTTCACTCGTAGCGATGGAAAGAAGAAGAAGGCCAAATGCTGAAATTTGGTAGAAGCGGGGCAGATTAGTCATTGCGAGCCATAGTACATTCCTGCGGCCTGTGATGAAGAAAATACACAGTTAAGGCAAGGTCGAAAGGAGCACTGCCGGCTGCAATACATTAGTGCAGCCCGCAACAGATGGATTGTGAAGCTTTTAATGTCTTCACTTTTTAGCCTTTTATCTCTCTCCTTTCATTTCCTCACTCAAAAACTCTCTCCAAACCCCTAGTTTGCATTTATTTTTCATCATTTACTCTATGTTTACAATGAATTCTTGCTCATTTGTTATGGTTTTTAGTTATCAAGGCTAAATATACTCTTGGGAGCAATTGGTAAACATTTCTAGTATGAATTTGTGAGATTTGATTTGTTCCATTTTGTGCTTTATTTATTGATAAGATGTCAAATGCATGTATTTTCCAAAATATTTAGCATCTCTTTTGTCATCTTTTTGAAGATTGCTAGATTTAGGTAGGTTTACATCATAAGGTGTTTAGATGACCGTTTTTTGTTTTCATATCTAAACCCTTCATTTCGTAACCTCTTTATAGTCGAATAGATTGTTGGTCCTTACGAGTGTCTAGATTCCTTTTTGTAAGCTTAATTTATAAATTGATCGTAAGCACTTCTGAATGGTTTAGTAAAAGCCATTCGCAAGGATGGTAGAAGATTCAAGGCCACGAGTCAAAACTTAGTAGAAGATAGAAGGGTCGAAGAAGGAAGACAAAGAAGCGGATGAATTGTGACCCTAAAGTTTGGACCAAGTTCTTATAATGATCTAAGAATAACTAGCCTACAAGAGTGATACCATTGGATTTTTCTTCTCAAGCACTATAAAATTGACTACAAGAACTCCCAAATCGGATCAGCGGTTCACCCGTAGTGACCAAAATGAATACCAGCAAAAGACCCGGTACGGGAGCCGAACCATTAGTAGCGGCCCAAAATGAAAACTGGCGGAAGACCCTCACCGGTTGAGTTGTCTAGCTTATCTCTTTCATTTTCATTTGGCTTTTCACTCTCTCTTCATACTCCATCCAAAAATATTCATCCAAAACCCTAGTTTGCATTTGTTTTACATCTTTAACTCTATGTTTACCATGGATTCTTGCTATTTTGTCATGGGTTTTCATAATCTAGGCTAAATATACTCTTAGTAGCAATTGGTAAGCATTTCTAGTATGAATTTGTGAGATTTGGTTTATCCTATTTTATGTTTTTTTTGTACTTTCATGTGTGATTAATGCATGATTTAGACTAGGATGATAAACTAGTTGATGATAGTGGGTTGATTATGTGCTAGGTTTTTGGTCAAACCTGAAAAACTTTGACTTTTTGTCAATGTGATTATTGTTGGTCAATGCTTGTTTATGATTAGGAGTGAAAACTAATTATGATTGTTGATTGATGAACTTTCTTAGGATTGGGATGAATTTGAATGGGTTGACTAATTATCAATGTGGCTCACTAATAATGATTAGCATGAAGGCCGATCCTCGTAGTTGTTATTAGTAGAAATACTTTTGCTATCTATGCATTTCTCGCTTGTTAGACATTGTGGTACTTGCATTGGGTCTCCATGTGTATTGTTACCCTCGGGGAAGTCTATGACGTTGATCGTCTAGAGTGACCCGAGGGTAAGGGTTATTGTGTGGTGCTGATCACTCACTCTAACTATAACCAAGGAAAGGTGAGAAATATCAAAACTCAAAATCTGTTGATAAGTTCTCCACAATATGTGGCTAATGCATAAAAATAGGATAATCAATCGATGATCAAAGGATGACTAGAAATGTAAACCAATTGCGCCCAAGACTCGCTATAATCTTAATTACATCATTTGTGCTATTTGTGATTGTATTTGCATTGTCCTTTTTAGTAGTTTGTTAATCTAGTAGTTTAAAGTAGTAGTAGTGTTTTCCAAAACCAAACCCCCCAACTTTGTTACCACACATGTAGAATGGTGTCTTCGTGTGCTTTCTAACTACATTTAACACTCGATAAAACCCATTTTTCTTGTGGATGACCCTGTCGTACCACTAGCTACTATTTAGTAGTTACATGTAATTTGAGCATATAAATACGATCTTTGAGAAGCACGACGGCGGCCTCCCAATTATCAAGTACATTTTGTGCTTTCTTGTGTGATTAATGCATAATTTAGACTTGGATGATCAACTAGTTGATGATTGTGGGTTAATTATTTTTTGAGGTTTTTGGTCAAACCCAGAAGACTTTGAATTTTTGTCAATGTGATTATCGTTAGTCAATGATATGTTATAATTGGGTGTGACAAATAATTATGATTATTGATTGATAATAGTGTTTAGATTTAAGTCTATGACGCCGATCGTCTAGAGTGACCCGAGGGTTAAGGTTATCGTGTGCCACCGATCACCCACTCTAACTATAACCGAGGAGAGGTGAAAACGTCTTCACTCAGAAGGTGTTGACTAGGTATCCAGAATATGTGGTTAATGCATAAAAATAGGATAATTAATCGATGATCAAAGGATGACTAGAAATGTAAACCATTTATGCCTAAGACTCGTTATCATATTAGTTATATCTTTTCGTGCTAGTTGTGATCGTAATTACACTGTTTACTCTAATTGTTGCTTAATCTCATTGTTTAAAGTAGTCGAGTGTTTTCTAAAATAAAAAACTCTCAACTTGGTTACCACACACGTAGAGTGACTTCTTCATGTGTTATTAATTACATTTAACACTTGATAAAACCTCATTTTCCTCATGGATGACCACGTCTTACCGCTTGCTACTTTTAAGTATTTAGCCATAATCTGGGCACATAAATACTATCTTTGAGAGTTACGACAGTGGATTCCTAACTAACATTAGCCGACCTGAACTAAACCTGAGTAAAACTAAATTAAGTTATTTGAATTGACAATAATCTGACTTGTCCCATCCCGAACTTAACGAAGTACAAATGTTTCACGACTGTAACTTGACGTGGCAATAAACATACCTGACCCAACCTGTGGAATATTAAACATTCTTGGGTAACCCAATTTGACAATAAAATTACCCAACCTGACCCTAGAAACATTACAGACCCATTAGTAACCCGACTTGACATTAACCCAACACAACCCGACAAACATATTTCGACATGTTTCAACCCAAAAAAGTTTCTACCTGACCCGACCCAAACCGACAAATACACTTCGACACGTTTCAAATTGAACATGTTTCAAATTGAACATGTTTCAACCAAACCCGACTCAAACCGGCAAATAGACTCTGGCACATTTCAACCCAAACCAACAAACATACTTTGACACGTTGCAATCCAAACGTGTTTCAATCCTAATCTGTTTGACCCAAACTCAAACCCAACATGAATACAAAATTTTGACAGCTACTAAACTATACCTGCTTGGTTTGCTTCATTTGTGCATTCATTGAAGCATGTGATTTATTTTAGGGCAAACAATTTTACTAGCCCCTAAATTATTGTCACCATTCATCTTTAAACCTTAATTTTTATTTATCTTCAGTCTTGGTCCCTGAACTAATTGATGTTTTAAGACGTGCCACTCTCGTCTAGTCAAACCGTTAAGTTCATCTTTCGTTGAAATTTTGAGGGCCAAAAATGTCTTTTCCTATTCAACCCAAAAATTATTTGCAATTCAAAAGAATGTCTTCTCAAACTATGTGAGATCCAAGTTGAGATGTCTTCTCGAGATATTCAGACCTCCTAGTCTATGACGAGAAATTATTTAAGACTTATCACGCGCCGGACGCACAGCTTGAGAAGACATTCTTCTGAATTTCAAAGAATCCAGGGGTTGAATTATAAAATGTATTTTTTCCTCTCAAAATTAACAAAATTTAAATTTATTGGTTTGACTAGGCGGAAATGACACAACTTAACACTTCTGTAAGTTTAGGGGCCAAGAGTAATACCAAAAATACGGAAGGGTCAAAGGGGAACGATGACAATTGTTTAAGGGTATAGAAGCCGTTTGGCCTTTATTTTATTGGATGAAATATATATTTTTGTATAAAATGTATTTGTAGTATGGTTCACTTTCTATGTTAAGATACCATTACTACATAAATAACGATAATTCTTTGAGTACATCACAAAATAATAGAATAATGTGTTTTTATAACCCTAATTTCTTCACAAACGTGCTAATGTAATCCTGGTTTGATATAAAGTTTTGGTTAAAAATATTCTTCAACAGTTTTTTGTGAAAAGACCAGACTGTCCCCTCAATTTGAAAAATAAAATAAAATGTAAAATATTCATTTTATCCCTGAAACCCTAAATTTATTCACAATTTCTAATTTAGAAAATCCTCAAATCATTCCCTTTCCACAAATCGTTCTCGCCACCTTTCCCTGCCTTCTGGCTCCATCCCGTTTCATTTGCACCACTGCGTCACCGGCGAGCTTGAACGAAGCCTTGCGATGGTAGTTTGTGTTGGATCCTTCTCATTTTATCATCGTCATCGTAGTCCAACCTGCGAGCGTGGTCAAATTTGAAAAACACCGCCAACCCAATTTGTCGAAGCATTAGCTCATTCACCATTGATGCGACCACAACCTCCTTAAAGTGTTGGCTCCATCTCCATCAACGCAACCACTATTGAAACAATGATAGAAAAATGGACGCAATGGAGACAGTTTTGGTGCTGAAAAGATATAGTTTTTATAGATTTTTCATTCTCCTATATATAGATTACAAAATGCCTTGGAAATTATACCTAAACTAATGAAGAGCCACACTACAAGCTTCTAACATCCATAACCTCCTACCACTAACTAGCTGTCAGTAACTCTACTAATGAAGGCTACATAACCTCCTACCACTAACTAGCTAGCACTAACTCTACTATTGAAAGCTAAGTAATGTGCCTTATTCCATACTTGTAACTCCTTCAACCACCCACCACTACTAACTAGCCCTAAAAGATAGTATTCCAAGCTTTTTATGTTCTTAAACCTCTTACCACTAAAGGCATGCTTTTAGTTCATAACTTATGCGACTTCTATAACCTCTAACTAGCACTAAGTAGTAGTAATAACAATGATCACTACCTATGCAACATGGTTAACTCAACAATTCACCCCCCTAACCTTGTTGCATGGAACCACTTCAACCATATCGAGCTTAAGTCTCATTTTAATGAACTTTTGACTCGTTCGAGTGGCTTGGTCAGGATGTCAGCTAGCTGTTCGTTCATACCAACATGACTAAATTCCACAAAACCATTTTCAATGCACTCACGAATGAAATGAAAATGAATGTTAATGTGCTTACTTCGTTCATGATGCACCAGATTATTTCTCAAATCAATTGCAAAGTTATTATCCACGAGAAGCCCCACCACCCTCGGATTGTGGTTGGTGAGCTCTCCCAACAACCGACTCAGCCACACTCCTTGCAACGTCTCTCCCGCTGCTACAATGTACTCCGCTTCACACGATGAGAGTGCAACTACCTTCTACTTCTGAGACAACCATGTAACTAAGTTGGATCCAAGGAAGAAGACCATCCCTTTTGTACTCTTACAATCATCTGTGTAACCAACAAGGTCACTGTCATTGAACCTAACCAAATCAAGATCCAACTTACCTGTCTTCTTGTAACAACATCCTAGTCCAATAGTGCCCTTCACGTAGCGTAAGATATGCTTCACCTTGGCCCAGTTTAGTGCCTTGGGTTCCTCCATGTACTTTCTAACTATCCCAACAACATAGCTGATATCTGGCATAGTGTTGCACATATACCTTAGACTTCCCACCACACTAATTTGGTGAACGTCGTTTAACTCACCAAAATAATCTGCAAACTCTATAGATGAGATTAGTACAGTAGCAAGCAGAGTCGATCCCACGAGGAACGGAGCAAAATCTATAATAAAATTCCTACTAATATAGAACACTTTTGGTGTAGCCACCACGCCTTAATTTTCAGATTTATTTAACAACTAATAATGCAACTAACTAATATAAAATAATAATGCAACTAACAGATATAAAAATCTAGTAAATATATGATGAATGCTATCGGCTCGGAATAACTCACATTAGTTAAACATCGATCATAGGCGCAAAGATAAATCAATTCATATGCATCTATCAGTTATAGGAAAGTAGGTACGCTTAACCTCCCCAATTCTTTTGTACTTTATCGACAATTAACCAATTATAATTAATTAATTGTTTCTTTTACCAAGATGCCTCCGGAAAGTATTCGCTGAACCAGATACACACCTCGATAGCATTAAGAATGAAAAGAACCTGATATAGCAATTACCCAAGTATTCGCAAGTAGTAACGCACACTTAATTGTTCCCCATCTTGCTATTACAGTCTTAGCTAGTTAGCTGTTTTTCACAAGAACTCGCTACTTACTAACCCTTTCCAACGATTACGTATTGGTAGAATTAGATAGCATTATCCCAATAATATTCAAGTTGATCAGGTTTAAACATATCAAGAATAAAATAAACCAAGAACAATCAAGAACACATAAGAATCAACTATAAAACAATTAGGCCTCACGATTCATAAACTAATGCTTGTTATTCCATGCCGATATATAAATTAGCTACTCATAATAATTAAACTAAACAAATATATAATATAATAATAACTCATAATCAAAATAATAATTAACTAACTAACGGAAACAAAAATTCAAACCAGGGAATTGTATGTTTGCATGTAAATCACCAAATCTTCAATTGTGTTTGCACGAGGAACTGCATAAACCAAGAAATTGGTTTCTAAACTAATGTGTAAAATTCGTTACTCAAAAAAACTCCCCCTCTGTTTCGGCCGTGTATATTTATATACACCAAACCAAAACCAAATCCAAATCAATTTCTATTTACTTTTCTTCTTATGGAAGAAATAAGGAAATAAGATAATATCTATTCTAATTCTAAATAACTAATTCCTATAATTAAGGAATTTCAAATGGAAGAAGATAATACAATCTTTATCAATATGGGCAGTGAATATATTTATTTCCTTCAAATCCACATCTCTTCAATAATTCACTTTTCACCCCATAACTTCAACAATTCTGCTTTTGCCTCTCTTCCTTCATCCCTGGAAAAATGTCTTATAAAATAAGAACATTTTCCATTGGAACACATCGCCTCATTAAAAACCTTAACCTGGAAAACCCAGTGGGAAAAAACCGTTGGTTAAGGGAAAAAGAGTACAATGTATAGCTCCCTCTCAATTCTCCACAATCAATGAATTCCTGCACCAAAAACACCTTAAAGTGCAAATTATATCTCAATAAAATCATAATAATCCCATAAAATATGAACACAATATAACACACATCACTATCTCAACAACATAGCTGATATCTGGCATAGTGTTGCACATATACCTTAGACTTCCCACCACACTGTGGTACCTTGTTGTGTCTGTAACATCCCCTGGATTTTCTTAGTTAGCTTCAGTATGTTCATCATGAGCGTGGAGAATGGATTACGGCTTTCCATGCCAGACAAATCAATAATTTTGGATGCATAAGCACTTTGGTATAAAGTGATTTCCTTATTGCCTTGTTTGACTTCTATCCCCATATAGTAACTCAAAAGACCTAAGTCACTCATGTCAAACAATTTTTGCATCTCTCCTTTGAAGAAGGATAGCTACTTGGTGTTTGTTCCCGTAATGATTAAATCATTCACGTAAACTCCAACCAGTAAACTATTCAAGCTATTTATCTTCTGGTATAGTGCATGCTCCAATGTGCAGTGACGCAAACCTAAGGAGAGCAGTGTTGCGTCCAGCTTGGTATTCCAAGCTCGCAACGCCTGGCACAATCCGTACAAGGCCTTATGCAACCTGAGCACCTTGTGCTCATTTCTGGGATCAACAAAACTTGGTGGCTGGTGCACATAGACCTCCTCAGTGAGATCTCCATTCAAAAATGCTGATTTAACATCCATATGGTGCACCTCCCAGCCCCCGTTGCACGGCTAGAGCCAGCAGCAAGCACCACAGAAGCAAACACTTGATAAAAATTCACTCCTTGGTGCTGCACGTAACCTTTTGCCACAAAATGGGCCTTATACTTCACCACGTTGCTACCTGGGTCCTTCACCTTGAACACCCACTTGAGCCCTATTTCCCTATGTCCAACTGGAAGAGAGGCTAACTCCACCATTCTATTATTTTTTATTGACCCGATCTCATCATTCATGGATTGTCTCCAACATGCCTCACCTACGGTCTCTTCTACACTGCTGGGTTCCTCCGTGGTTAAGAAACAAAGACCAATCATTTCAACCTCATTGGTTATGTCATTGTTGTCTACCACCTTGCGGTACTGTGTTACACCATCATCTGTATCTAGTGCATCATCTTGTGTTGGTGGGGTTTCCTATTCTCCCCTTTTAGCAGAAATGAGCCTCAGTGTTTTGTGCACAAGTGGGAAAGGTTCCTCTTGCTGCACGTCAGAGCTTGTGCCACCCAGCACATCAAGCTCCGATAAATACTCCACCGAGAAGGTTTCATCCACGGCCGCAACTCCATCATTCACCTCTGACGTCCACTCCCACTTGTTATGCTCCTCGAACACAACATTGGCATGCCCGGTGGAACCATGACCGCTCTTCTCATTGAGGAAGACATACTCATGTGACTCTTTGACATGACCAAAACTCTTCACGTCTGGTCTTGTCACGACACTCCTAACATGGAGTACCTCATCACTGTTGCTTCTTGGAGCATGCGTAATGATTTTTGGGGTCTGTACCTCAACCACATACGCCATTAGCAAGGCCGACTACTCATCCTTGATCAGGGCTAGGTGTGCCTCTTCCGTGTTCCTTGTTTTTCCTCGTGACACTCAAATGAAAAATGGCCATAAATGCTACAATTGTGACATTTCCCCTTCCTTGGACCTTTTTCTCGAGTCCTTGAGGGGCCTCATTTTTTCTTGTGGCTTTGGCGCATTCACCACTCCTCCTCCGTGAGAAGTAATTTAGCACCACCCTCATCTCTTGGATCACTGATTTCAAAATGATCCTCCACTAAATGTAGTCATCTGGTCAGTTCATCAATCAAGAGCATGCTTAGATCAAGCAATGTTTCAATTGCAATTGCCACTTGCGCGTAGCGTTGTGGCACAACGCGCAAAAACTTCTTCACAACCTTTTCCTCCTCCAACGTGTCACCAGGGATGCGAAGATTATTGACTCGTGATTCTCATGGAAAAATCAACGTTCTCACCATCCTTGAAAGTAATGGTTTTGAACTCCATGCACAACTTTTGTGGATTGGCTTCACGGACACGGTCGGTACCCATTCGTTGTGCCTTCACCATGTCCCAAGACTCTTTGGTCGTGTCCTTCACAGCCAACATGGACATCATCTCTGGCAGCATTGCTCGCAGGATCGCAGAGAGTGCCTGCCTTTCTTTACGGTAATCAACATTCCCCTCCATAACCGCTCGCCACAAACCTTGTGCTTATAGATTCACCCTCATCACTAGGGCCCAATAAACATAGTTTGTGTGAGTTAGGATATGGTACAACATTGGTCCAGAACTCTCCCTCAACATTTGGTGCACCACTACTTCACAATCATTTAGCCCCCTGATTGTACCATGCCCCCTTTCTTGGTGGAGTGTGTGATGGCGTATTTAATCCATTTCTCTCTATTGATCAACCTTGCCCTGATACCAAATATTGGAACAATGATAGAAATATGGTAGAAATGGAGACAAAGTTTTGGTGCTGAAAAGATACATCTTTTCTGATTTTTCATTCTCCTATTTATAGATTACAAAATGCCTTAAATTTATTCCTAATCTAATAAATAGACACACTTCAGGCTTCTAACATCCATAACCTCTTACTACTAACTAGCTAGCACTAACTCTACTAATGAAGGCTACATAACCTCCTACCACTAACTAGCTAGCACTAACTCTACTAATTAAAGCTAAGTAATGTGCCTTATTCCATTCTTGTTACTCCTTCAACCACCCCTCTACTAACTAGAACTAAAGGCTATTATTCCAAGCTTTTATGTTCTTCAACCTCCTACCACTAAAGCCATGCTTTAAGTACATAACTTATGTAACTTTTATAACCTCTAACTAGCACTAAGTATTAGTAATAACAATAATCACTACCTATGAAAAACCACCTCCTTAACTCAACAATCACCATGTTCTTGATGTGAAAACCACCTCCTTGTCCCACCGATAACGCGGTAGAGCACCTCCTCGTTGCTGTTCGCAGCTACATAACTGAGCAGACTGGTGGGGAAGAGAAACTAGGCCGCTCCACCTCCAAGCCAATGGTCTTCAATTGTTACTAAAATTTGCAAAGAAAAGGACTAAGCTAATGCACGTCACAGTCACCGGTGACACTATATCGTTGTGCATACCATAGGAACCAGTTGCAGCCAGGAACATCAGTCTGAAAAGTGCGACACCAATCATTGCCAGTTGCAGCCAGATTCTGACCATCACCATGGTCCCCGAACTCTTCCCAAAGAACAAGGATCAAATTTCTAGGTAAAAATTGCATTCCATCTTGGGCGAGTTTATGAAAAGTGTATGGGATTTCGGGACTACAATATGCAAATTTTGGGATTTCTAGACATGTGGGATTTTTGGGATTTTTGGAGCATATAAATTTCTGGTGTTTATATAAGTTGTGTGTTTGTGTTCTGATTTTGGAAAAAAAATGTGTATTCTGATTTGGGATTTGAGAATGAAAATGTGTATTCTGATTTGGGATTTGAGAATGAAAACTGAAGTTTCTTATTTGGAAAAATAAGAGATGGAAGATAAGAAATATGAGCGAGTTCACTATTAAGTTCACTATTAATGGGGTGACTTTGTCGGGTTTCTGAGCCTAAGTATAAATTGCTCTTTTCTCTGTTTTCTTCCCTTAGTAAAATTTTCTAAATTTTCCTAACAACCCAAACACTCCTCCCGCTTCCTCCTCCTCCATAGTAAACCCTAGATTAATTGCTCTCCCTCTGTCGCTCACCCTCCACCGTTCTCTTCTCCCTCTCGCTGCGAAGGCCCTTCACATACGAAGCCCCTTCGCATCCACCACTCGCATCCGCTTCCACCTGTGAAACCCTCTATCGCATCGATTCTGATCCGCCATTGAAGCCCTTTGCCGACGAAGCTCACCTTTGCCTCCGCCTTTACCGATGAAACTCTCTTATGCTTTAGGCCGCTGCTGAAGCTCTCCTCTACCGCCGCTAGAGATGCACCTCGGCCGCCGTCTGTTGTAACTCCACCTTTGCTTTGCGCCTCCACCTAGATTTGATTCTTTGGTTCTTTAATTTGCATAATATCCTTTTCATAATTTTTAGTACTAGATGAAGTAAAACAATATGTGGAAAGGCTGTTTGTTATTGCTCCTCCGTCGGAGAAGGTTATGAGCTGCCAAAAACCTCAGTTTTTTGGCAGCCGTTTTCAAAAGGTCAGAAATAGGTTATGAGTTTGGAACCTATTCATACCCAATAGAAGGTGGCTTTCATAACCGCCTTTGATCGAAATCGACCAAAGGCACGACCAGAGAAGACACTTAAAAAATGCCTTCTCTGGTCCAATATAACCGCCTTTAATGAGGCCCCCTCCGCTAGTGAACTGGTGACTTTCACCCCATATCTTATCATCCACAATATTCATGGGAAAAAGTCTAAAAAATTAGAAGTTAAATGAGGGTCATTTTGGTCATTTTATTATTAATCAATGCTTAAATATTCTAGGTTACCACCTGTCCATGCCATTAGGATTATGAGATTATGACACCCACGGGTGTACCCCAGTGGTTGGGAGATGGGTGGGTAAGCCAATGATCCCAGGTTCGATACTCGGCAGCGGCAGTGTGGGGAGCTCTTGCTTTGCAAGGCTCCCTTGTGCGCACCGAGTCCATACCAAGCCCATTGGTCCTGGTGCTGGGCTACCGTGATTTACCTCTCATACGATGGCCGGGGTGTCGGCTGGTATGGGCCGCTGAGGGCGAGCGGTGATCGCCTTTTAGCCAAGGATTATGAGATTATGAATCAATGCTGGACAAGGTTATATTAGCACTTTTGAAAAACTAGGGGTTATATTTTCACTTATTAAAAAAATGAGGGTTATTAGAACATTTTACCCAAAATGATAATAGTGACTTTATTAAAAAATAACAAAGTAGCATTTTACACATATTAGACTATTTTTTTGCCAAGGTTATTTCTCTCTCTCCTACTGCGGGTAAACACATGTTTTAATATGTGTTTTTTCAACAGTCTCCTTTGTTTTTGAATTTGGTAATCTGAGGAAGATTGGCCACCCCAAGGGGTAGATCAGGTAACAGAAATCACTGGAAAACATGGAAGATGACAACATCTCAAAGCCAGGATGTTAATTTAGTCATAAGAGAAGAAATTGGAAACAAGGAAGATGGAAACCAGTGAAGTAGATAAATTCTCAACTGTGGGGAAATTGGAGAAACGAGGATGAAAGTTGTCTTGGGGTGATGAAACTGAAGAGGATAGTGAAGAACCTAAAGAACAAAATCACGGAGTGCGATAGTAAGCGATGTTGAAAGGGCTATCAATGGGGGAGGGGTGGGGGATAACTGTAGAGGATGTGCAAGAGAGCATTAAACAATTGGAGGGTACAATAGTATGCAGAGTTATAGGTAGCAATCCACCATTCAAGGTGATGAAGGGCTACTTCTTTCGGATCTGAGTTATGACAACTGAAACCCATAATTTTTATGGTGATATTTCAGAGTAATCGTGTGAGAAATTTTTTTCTTTCTTTTGGTGTTGTATTCCTTGATAGTAGACCTGTGATTTTAAAAGCCTGGGATGCAAACTGTGATTTGGATTCAGCTACCAAATCTGCCCTTAGTTTATTGGCAGCCTACAATTATAACTAAGGTTGTGAGCCCGTTAGGTAAGGCAATTTTCTTGGACAACATGACAAAAGAGAAGGAGAGATTAACTTTTGCCAGGGTCAAAGTGAAGATGAAAATTAGTGAAAATTTGCCTGATAAGGTATAGTTTCTGAATGAGAGGAAAGTAATATTTAGTCAAGAAATCAAATATGGATGGAGGCCAGTGAAATGTGTGAAATGTGATCCGTATGGGCATCATGTGGGTGTTTGTAGAAAGCAGGAAATGGAGAAACCTAGAGTCAATTATATCTATATACCTGTGAATAAACAACAGGTTAAGGTGAATGGAAAAATTGACGAGGAGAAGCAAGCTAAGAATGGAAGGGATATTCAGACTATAAAGGAGGGGATTCAGGGATGGAAAGGAAAGGAGAAATCTCAGGTGGAAAGGATTCTTAGGGGTACTGAAATTAGGCCCATCAAATGGGTTAATTGGATAAACCCGTTATCTAAACCCAATAGATCATTATTTAATGGGTCATTATCCAATTAACCCATTTATTAAATGGGTCATAATGGGTTGGGTCATAAATGGGTTGGGTCATTAAATGGATAACCCATTGGATAACCCATGGGATATTCATATGACCCAATGAGTTAAAATATATTATCCAATAAGTTATTATCCAATAAATTATTATATAATTAACCCAATAAGTTATCATTAAATGTTTTCTATCAATTTGGGTTACGAGTTGTCATCATCCAATGAGATCAGTTATTAAATGCTCATTAGTTTTTGGGATTGAGCGGGATGAAAATAATTGTATTAATGGAAAATTTTGATCTCCATGGGTCTCAGATTATATTAATTCAATAAGAATGTAATAAATACCCAATAAATATCCAAAATTACCCAATTAAATGCATGTGTAATATTTAACATAAATATTCACTATAATTCACAAATTATACAAATTATAATTCACAAATTATTCAAGCTCAATCTCGTACAATATTCGAGTTCGTGCAGTATTCGATCTCGTACAGTATTCGAACTCAATCTCGTACAGTATTCGAGTTCGTACGAAATTCGTACTCAATCTCGTACAGCATTCGGGTTCGTACAAAATTCTCACTCAATCTCGTACAGTATTCGAGTTCGTACAATATTCGAGTTCAATCTCGTACAGTATTCGAGTTCATACAGTATTCGAGTCCAATCTCGTACAGTATTCGAGTTTGTACAGTATTCGAGCTCAATCTCGTACAGTATTTGAGTTCATACAGTATTCGAGCTTAATCTCATACAGTATTCGAGTTCATAGAGTATTCGAGTTCGTACAGTATTCGAGCTCAATCTCGTACAGTATTCGAGCTCAATCTCGTACAGTATTCGAGCTCAATCTCGTACAGTATTCGAGTTCATACAGTATTCGAGCTCAATCTGGTACAGTATTCAAGTTCATACAGTATTCAAGCTCAATCTCGCACAGTATTCGAGTTCAATCTCGTACAGTATTCGAGTTTGTACAGTATTTGAGCTCAATCTCGTACAGTATTCGAGCTCAATCTCGTACAGTATTCGAGTTTGTACAATATTCGAGTTTGTACGGTATTCGAGTTCAATCTCGTACAGTATTTGAGTTCGTACAATATTCGAGTTCGTACAGTATTTGAGCTCGAGCTCGATCCCAAGTAATATTGTTCGTTAGTTTCGTCGAGTTTACAAAGCCAACATATTATATAATTTTTATTTTTGTTAAATATAATATAATATAATGTACATAATATTATATTACATAATATAATATTATGAACTCGAATATGAACAAAACGCAGACCGATTGATGAACAAAATGCAGACTGATTGATGAACAAAACGCGGACTGATGAAACAAAACGCAGTCTGGAAAGTGAGAACTGAGAACTGAGAAAGAACGCGGACTTGATGGGTAATTCACGTTTCACCCAAATAAATGACATATACCCAATTGGTCATTTAGTTCGACCCAATGGATAATTAGTATAGACCCAATGGATAATTAGTATAGACCCAATGGATAATTCAGTATATACTCAATGGATAATTCATTATATACTCAATGGATAATTGGTGTTTTCAACCATTTAAACTTTAAATGGATAAGCCACGTAACATTTTACTTGGAGTGAAAAATTACGATTAACCGTAATCATTCTTTGATGTAGGCTGAATCGTGTACATAACAAAAAAAAAAGAAATATTTATTCGAGTGACCAAATGTGGGAATTTCATTTATTATTTTCTTATGTTCAATAAAAAAAATATTTTCAAAAATCTTCATATTTCGAGATTTTTCAAATTTAGTAAAAGTTTCTTAAATACTACTTCTACTTCTTTCGTCAAGATCATTTATCAAATTTTAATTGGTTCAAATTAAAAATTGATTAAAATATGAACCGAAATCGACAAATATGATGAATCGAGAATTTGATCGTTTCTAAGTTGATTGTATGTGTTAGGGAAAAATTAAAATATTCGTAATCAAATTTGTGAAAATTTTGTTATCTTATGATATGAAATTATCCACGGGTCACCCATTATCCAACCCAACTCGACCCATCCAAAATTATCCAACGGATAACCAATTATCCAACCCAACTAAACCCAATAACTACAACCCAATTATATCCATTAACCCAATGGGTTATTATCTAATAAGTCTTATCCAATAAGTGAAATTAGATATGGGTAACGGTTATCCAACGGGTGACCCAACCCGTTTGACGGGCCTAACTGAAATGCATAACACATGTACTAGCTACGATTTGCTAGGTGATCCACCTGATAAGTGTGAATGACAAAATTGTTTGTTAGAATATCAGAGATTTAAATAAGTGCAATAAACACAGGAAAATTAATTGGGTTGTATGGAGAACAAGGTTGGCTGTCTGGGATTATTAGAAACAAAAATTATAGCGGAAGACCAAAAAAAATCTAGGGCAACATTGGTCTTGGCTGGGAGATGTTAACTAATAGTAATATGGCAAAAGGTTGTAGAATATGGTTATGTATGAGGAAGGGTTACATTGAGATGAAACTGCTAAACATGAGGGCACAGTGGATAGATACTGAGATGAGAATGAGAGGGAGGAATCGGGTTATATATCTCACTATAGTATATGGGTATAATACGATTTACAGGAGAAAACCAATGTGAGATTTTATAAAGAGTTTGAGCTCAGAAATGATAAACCATAGGTAATTATGGGAGATTTCAATGCTCCTTTGGAGATGGTGGACATGATAGGAGGTAAAGAGGTGGAGGAAATTGAAGTATTATATTTCCATGAGGTGATGTGGGAGAATCAATTGACTGAAATGAAAAAAATAGGGCAGCAATATACATCTAACAGCAGAAGGACTGAAGGTGAAAGAATACAAAGTAGAATTGATAGACGTGTTGTGAATCAGACCTGCCTGGAGAAATCTAATAGAGTTTACTGTGAAGTTAAAAATGAAATGCTCTTAGATCCTTTCCCTTTGATATTAAACTGACAGGATGAGATCATAACAAATGTGCTCATTATCTCTATAAACCACAAAACCTCTCCATTCTCTCCACAGAAACAAAACCCTACTTTATGTCAGACTCGTGGGGAGCCACTATCGCCGGAAAATCTCCTCTGGTGGTTCCCAATTCCCAATTCCCAATCCCAACTCCCAACACCCTTACCCCTCATTTCCAGCCATCCTCGGAAAATCCCGGCTCTAGATCTGACGAACGGCGGTCTGCTAGGCTCCAGGTTCACTCCGTGCGGAGTTGCTCTAGCAGTCATCCATCGGCGTTGCTCCGGTGGATGCTTCAGCGTTACTCCGATGGATGCTTCAGCATTGCTCCGACATGATGTTCGAGTGGCATTGTCCCAGCGTTGCTACGACGTTTGCTCCGGTGTTGCTCCGACGGATGTTCACATAACGGTGTTGCTCTGGCGGATGTCTTCTGCTCTGGTGTTTCTACCACTGTTTCCGCCTTTTGCCATTCCAGATCCGAAGCTACCATATCCTCGTTGTTCTCTCAACCAGAGGTAAAGTGAGTTGTCTAATTCCAGTCCTTCGGGTTTTCGAGTCACTCGGATGTGAGTCGGCCAACTCAGATCCAGTGACAGCCAACTTGGTCTCCAATCAGAATTGAGTCAACTCAACCTAGTGATGAGTCAACATCGGGCCAACTCAACAAAAATTACTAAACTCGGGTCAAACAGAGCCATGTAGATCTCCGGAGATATAAGGGTATGGGGCGTACTTCTCCATTTTTATTTTCCTTTTCTACTTTTAATTTTTTTTTCTTTTCAGGTGGGAGGCTTTTAATTATTTTATGTTTTTGGTCCTTTTCTTTTCTCTGTGATTTTAGTCCTTTAATTTTTTTTTAAAAAAAATCGGCTAGATATTATATGGTTTTTTAAAAAATTTTGGTATTAAATAAGGATTTTCTCTGTCAATGCCTCTTTTTCCAATAGCCTGAGTTAGTAAAATGGGATTGATTTCAGATCTGATATCCGATGTGATAGCAAGGAGATATCTAAGTCAAAGTCGTTCAAACAACAGACTTTTGGCGTTACTGTTTTCTGAGAATTTAAATCAGATTTGGAGGCTTAGGTTCATCAGGAGGCCTAGACCAATTATATTGTTAAGTTGATTTAATTGGTTTTTAGCTCCTTTTGGAGCCAGGTTAGATTGAATTCTATGTATTATAAGTGATTTTATACACTGACATAATATATTTTGGCAATTCAAATGACTGGTTGCTGTTTCCTAGTTAAAGGATAAGGTTTTTACGGGTTAAATAGTATAAAAGCTAGAGATGAATATTGAATTGGTTAAATTCTCATTGATCAATACGTTTGATTTATACAGAAGAGGGAGAAGGCTAATCCCTAATTTCTAGTGATTCTGACAACTATCTATCCAACTAATAAGGAAATAATATATACGAAATATATGCAGATAACTAATCAAAAGATACAACTAATATACAGCTAATACCCTCCCGCAAGCTCATGATCGAGGTCAAACATGAAGCTTGGATCGCAAGGTACCAAAACGAGAAGTCCCAACAGCCTTGGTGAAGATATCTGCAACCTGATCAACAGAACTAACATGTCTAACAACAAGATCTCCAGCCTGAACTTGCTCACGAAAAAAATGAAAATCAATCTTGATGTGTTTCAACCGCTGATGAAAAACAGGATTGGCAGAATGATAAGTATCACTGAGATTGTCACAAAGAATAATAGGCGAACCATAAAAAAGAACATCCATTTCCTTGAGAAGCTGCTGAAGCCACAAGAGCTCAGCAGCCGCAAATGCAATAGCACGATACTCAGCCTCCGTGCTAGATCGAGCAACAACATTCTGTTTCTTCGACGCCCAGCTAACAAGATTCCCACCATAGTAGAAACAGAAACCATGCTGAGAGCGACAATCATCAACATCAGATGCCCAACCAGCATCCGTGTAAGTAACCAGACGAGAATCACGAGAAGGCCAAAAGTGAAGACCTGTATCCAAAGAGCCCTTCAGGTAGCACAAAATTCGTTTGACAGCAGCCCAGTGAAGATCAGTAGGCTTCTGCATAAACTGGCAGACACGGTTGACAGAGTAGGACAGCTCCGGACGGGTAATCGTGGCATACTGTAGTGCTCCAACAATACTTCGGTACAGATGAAAGTCCGGAAAAGGATCACCATCCTGAATGAGCCGAGAGCCAGGAACTGCTGGAGAAGAAATAGGCTTAGCACCAAGCATTTTACTACGCTCCAACAATTCTAAAATGTACTTCTTCTGGGAAAGAAAGAGGCCACCCAAGTCTCGATGAACTTCAATACCCAAAAAGAAGTGTAATGCCCCCAAGTCCTTCAGAGAAAACACCGAGTGTAGATAGCGAATAAACTCATCAATAAAGGAAGAATTTGAACCAGTAACGATGAGGTCATCCACATAGATGCGAACAAACACAATTTCAGAACCATGGCGCTTGATAAAGATAGAAGTGTCAGAGATGCATTGAGTGAAACCATGTCGAAGAAGAGCTTTATGAAGTTTGTGAAACCAAGCTCGAGGAGCCTGTTTGAGCCCATAGATAGCTTTCCTGAGTTTGTAAACATACGAAGGCCGAGCAGAAGAAATGAAACCCGGAGGCTGCTCCATGTAGACCGTCTTAGTAAGATCGCCATTGAGAAAGGCATTGTTGATATCCACCTGCCGGATAGGCCAGTTATGAGTGATAGCAAGACTAAGAACAACCCGAATAGTAGTAGGTTTGATGACAGGGCTGAAAGTCTCAAAATAGTCCACATCTTCCTCCTGATTAAACCCTTTTGACACAAGACGAGCTTTGTATCTCTCAATGGAACCATCAGACTTCTTCTTTATCCTGAAAACCCACTTACAACCAACAAGATTAGCAGAAGGGGGCCGAGGGACGAGCTCCCAAGTCCCATTACTCAATAAGGCATCATATTCTACTTGCATTGCATGTTGCCACTGAGGATTTTTCTTGGCTTGAAGGTAGGTTTTTGGTTTAAGATCAAGAGAGTCAATGGGAAAGGAATGTTTGGTAGGAAGCAGGGCTTTTGGTTTAAGAGAGTTGGTGGATGCTCGAGTGGTCATATGATGATGAGAAGTGGCGGAGGGACGAAAATAAGATGGTGCGTTGTGATAGGGAACAATACCGGTGGAAGTGGGCGAAGAGGAAGCAGAAACCGACGTGAGGGGAGAGATGGAATCAACCGGCGATGATATGGGTGGTGACTGCGCAGTGGCAGCCGACACGGGTGATATAGGCGGTGACTGTGCAGAGGCAGCCGACGAGGATGAAATGGATGGTGATTGTGCAAAGGCGGAAGACTGATCGGAGTTGACCGAAGAGGGAGGTGTAGAGGGGGCTGAGGTGAGGGTTCAGAAGAGTGGTGATGAATGGTGTCTAACATAGATAAATCATAGACCGGAGTGGTGGTAAGTTTAGCTTAAGAGTGGTGCAAGGGAAACGGGAAAGAAGACTCATCAAAAACAACATGACGAGCAATATAAGTTCGGGAGGATGGAACATGATAGCACAGATAACCTTTGTGTTTGGCACTGTAACCCAGGAATATGCAAGCAACTGAACGGAACTCTAGCTTGTTGTTATTGTAGGGACGTAGGTAAGGGAAACAGAGACAACCAAATGACTTGAAAAAGGCATAGTCTGGTTGCCGGTTGTAGAGACGAGAGTAGGGTGAGTCATGGTTAAGGGTTGGAGTAATGGTACGATTGGATAGATATATGGTTGTGTGAAAGGCTTGTTCCCAGAACTCAATAGGAAGAATGGAGTGTTCCAAGAGGGAAAGACCCTTTTCAATAACAATGCTATTTCGTCGTTCAGAAGTGCCATTTTGTTCAGGGGTATGGGGAGAAGAGACACGATGGAGAATTCCATGAGTTTGAAGAAAAGATGACACATTTCGATATTCACCCCCCCCAATCAGATTGTAAAGCTTTGATTTTGGTTGAAAATTGAGTCTCTACCATAGTTTTGAAGAGGGTGAAGGCAGAAAAGACTTGTGATTTTGTGGCAAGAAAGTAAACCCATATAAATTTAGTGCAATCATCAATAAATAACACAAAGTAATGATTGCCATTTAAAGATGGAATGAAAGTAGGTCCCCAAACATCAGAATACACTAAATCAAAAGGTTTAACGGAAGGAACATGAGATGCAGGAAGATGAAATCTATGACTTTTGCCTAACTGACACGCAGTACATAAAGGGAAAGTTTTATTTGTGGAAATAGGTAAAGAGAAATCTAAAAGCTGTCGACGCAAAATAGACTCGTGGGGATGACCAAACCGATGATGCCAACAAGCGACAGAAGCCTTTTCACCGACAAAGACACAGGGGGAGGACGAGTGGACGGGGAGCCGTTAGAGACCATTTTCAACCACTCGCTGGAGTAGTTTTCTTCCTTGAGAGTCCTTAACAAGGCAATGATTAGAAAGGAGTTCAACAGAGACATTATTATCTTTGCAAAGTTGAGACACACTAAGCAAGTTTTGGGAGATTTTAAGCACGACAAGAATATTGTTAAGGGAAATTTTAGAAGCATCATGCAAAGCATGTAAAGTATAAGTACCAGTATGAGTGATGGGAAGAGACTCACCATTGCCAACAATGAGATTGTCAGATCCAGCATAGTCTGATGAGAGATCAAGGCCACCGAGATCAACAGTCACATGATTTGAAGCGCCAGAATCGACCACCCACGGATCAGTTATGGCAGACGGGCTGATGTAGGCGGTGAATGCTTGTTTCTTTCCGGGCTTACATTGACGCTGACGCTGACGATCGGTAGAGCGACGGTTTGTTGGCGAATAATCCTCAATGTTAAGGCGGTTGTGACAATTCCGGGCAGAGTGATACGGCTTGTCATAGATTTGGCAGATGTCACGTGGCGGATCACCATTGACGGTCGGCAAATCCGCAGCCTGAGAGCGGGCAGGTCCTGAGCGGCACTGAACAAGATGAGCCGACGGAGAGATCGAATCAACGGAGTCCAAGATACGCTGCTCCTCCTGAAGTAAAAGTCCAAGCAATTCATCGGAGGAAACCGAGTCACGCATGCTGATCGCTGTTTTGAAGGCGCTGTATTCTGCGCCTAAACCAAAGAGAACAAAGCTAACAAAGTCAGCATCGGACACGGGCGAGAGACACTCAGCCAGAGAGTCGGAGATGCTGCGTTTCTTTTGGACGTACTCCATGATGGACATAGAACCCTTCGTTAGGGTTTGAATCTGTTGCCGTTATGACGCGCTCGAGTCTGGGACTGGAACATGGTGGAGAGCATGATCCAGAGGTCCGCGGAGGTGGTGGCGCGAGCAACGTGACCCAGCAGCGGAGCCGTGAGTGTGGATCGCAGCCAAAGTAGGACAAGACGATCTGTACGTTTCCAGGAAACATATTTTGGATTTGGAGTCGCCTCAGTGCTGGTAGAACCGGAACTCGGAGTGATGGTCTTGGCCGGAGCATTGGTAGAGACGAGATGATCGTCCAGTTCATAGGCCTCGAGAGCAGAGAGAATCGTGCCCTTCCACAGGGTGTAATTCGTGTGGTTGAGGTGGATGGCAAGAGTCGGAAACTGCAGGGTGGTGGCGGCGCCACCGGAGGCGGTGAAAAGAATCTGAGACGAGGAAGATGGGTTGGTTTCAGAAGACATGGCTTAGGACCGTTTAGTCTCCTGATACCATATAAAAGCTAGAGATGAATATTGAATTGGTTAAATTCTCATTGATCAATACGTTTGATTTATACAGAAGAGGGAGAAGGCTAATCCCTAATTTCTAGTGATTCTGACAACTATCTATCCAACTAATAAGGAAATAATATATACGAAATATATGCAGACAACTAATCAAAAGATACAACTAATATACAACTAATAAATAGAGACGGATCAGATGTTTAGTTGGGGAGCTTTAAATCACCTCATTTTGATTGTCTGAGATGTTTGATCGGAAGTATGGACAAAACACTTAGCGTGCGTGTTATTTGATACTCACTGTACTGTTCTGATAGTAGTTTCGGGTCGATATTATTGTGGCTACAATATGGCAACACAGTGTCAACCACTTATTCTTCTCACTGCCACAAAAGCTTTTCGTTCAATATTGTAATATTCATTAGGGCTTATGTGTATCTCTCTTTGTGCCACTGAGACAGTTGATTATAATTGTTAATTATATAGTGCCTCAGTGTAATGGGTTTATCCCACATCGTCTTCTGATGTAAGCCTATGGGCACTGCTTGATGTAAGCATACGGGCAACCATTGATCGTTAATAGAAAAGGGTCGGGAACCGTATAAACCCGATTTACTAAAAAAAATATAAATTAAACTGACAGGAGAGTGAAAGGAAAAATCGGAAGGGGTTTAAGTATTTTAATATGGGGGAACTATCACCAGGTTTTAATGACATTGTGAGGAGTGTATGAGAATGGAGATCAGGTTATACTTTGAAAGATTTCTCTGACAACTGAAAATATTGGAGAAGCCACTGCTGAAACTCAGCAGAAGAGAGTTTTCTAACATTGTTCAGTAGGTTAAAAATGGCTTAAGAAATCTGGTTAGAAGCTTAGGAGAAGTTAAATGAAAATCCAGGAAATGTTGATAGACAGAAAGAAGAGGCAAAGGCCAAAAAAGAAGTGGAGAAATTAGAAAAGGATGAATATTGGTTTCTGCAACAAAAAGCCAAAATCCATTGGCTCAAGGAGGGTGATAGGACAACTAAAATAATTTATGAAGCAATGAAAAGAAGACAGTATACAAATAGCATTGTGAATATCGTGGTGGAAGGAGAATTGATCTCAAATCAGGTGGTGATTGGGAAATACCTGGTGGATTATTTAAAAAACATTTGGGGGCCGTGGAAAAGCAGATATCGTTGACAAATCAGTGGTGGATATGGAAGCACTTTAACAGTGAAACAACATGCTATTTTGATTGCACCAATAACGAGTTCATAAATCAGGAAAGCTTTGTGGAGCATTAATGGAAACAAAAGCCCATGGGCTGATGGCTACTCCACAAAGTTTTTTAAATGTTCATTGGACATTACTGGTGATAGACTTGTAAGGGCAGTGCAATGTTTTTTCAAGGGAGAACAAATTCCATGTAAACTGAATAAGGTTGTTTTAACTCTGCTTCCTAAAGTTCCAAATCCTCAAAATGCATCTGAGTATAGACCTATAACTTGATGTTCTGTAGTTTATAAAATCATTACTAAGGTGCTATGCAATGTAATCATTGGAATATTGCATGTTCTGATTAGCAATAATCAGAGTGCATTTTTGAAGGGAAGGCACATATCAGATGATATATTGCTAACTCAGGAGCTCTTGCATAAATATAATATGGAAAGTATGAAACCTAGCTGTGTGGTGAAAGTGGATCTTAGCTATGCCTTTGATTGTGTTAATTTGGAGTTCTTAATTAATTGGTTGAAACTTTTAAAGTTCCCGGATCAGATGATAGAATGGATAAGAAGAAGCACAATAAATTCTCAGTTCTACTTGTCTTTAAATGGTAGCATCTGAAAACTTTGTGGGAAAAAAGAGGAGTTAAGCAGGGTGACCCTCATTCATCTTTACTGTTTGTCATTAATATGAATTTTTTTCTAGATTAATGGCACAACTATTTAGGAGAAAATCAATTGACTTTCACGAGAGATGTAGTAGGGCATCAATTCATATGTACACTCTTGTTCGTTGATGACCTGCTAATCTTTTGTGGTGAAAACAAGAAATCCGTGGAATGGGTGAAAGCAAGTTTGGTGAGTTTATGAAGGTAACTAGGCTGATAGTAAGTGAACAAAAGTCCAATATTTATTTTCTAAGATGGTAGAGGAGGAAAAGATATTCTTGGCTGATATTCTAAAAGTTAAAAGGGGGAATTTCCAAATGCAATACTTGGGATTACCACTTTCACAGACTAAATGGTGTAGAGGTGATTGTGAAAAACTGATTAACAGTATAAGGAGAAAATTGAAATGTTGCAGTTCTGAGAGGCTATCATATGCTTGAAAAGTACAATTAAATAATATTGTGTTACTTAGTATTGCTAGTTAATGGGCCAACATTTTTAGTATTCTCGAGAGCATACATGATAGAATTGTTAAGATTTGTAGGTGTTTCCTGTGGGGAAGAGAGGAATGAAGTAGGGGTCATACTCCAGCTGCTTGGCTTTCTCCGTGAAAGAGCAAAAATGCAGGGGGAATGAGGATTAAAGGTCCTTCTACCTGGAATAAAGTTACAATCTATAAACAGGTTTGGGATTTACAGTCTGAAAAAGGATGTCTTGTAGGTGAAGTGGATCCAGGCTTATTGTTAGAAGAATGTGAAGTTTGAAGAATACAAATATCCATTAAGTAGCAGTTGAACATCAGTAAATTGAAGGACATATATCTAAAGGAACTTGAAAGATGCACAGATAAGGCGAGGAAATTGAAAGTAAGATCAGTCTAAAACATTATGAAGGGAAAAAATGGAGATTATGTTTATTCCAAGATGACCTGGTATAAGAAACTACTTCCGAAACACATATTCTTTTTGTGGATGTTACTGAAGGGGTGTCTCCCTACAGTGGACTAGTTGTAGGTCCATGGAGTGATTAAAAGCCATCAGATATGTGTTCTGTGTGATCTTGAAGATGAAGATGCTAAACACCTCTTTACTGATTGTAGTTTTGTGAAGAAAATCTGGAGCATGTTGGGAATATCAGGTCTTGAAAATATGAGAATGCTCAGAAGAAGATTACTGACTGCAGCAAGAAGAGAAATGAACAAGGGAATGATGTTAATGTCTCCTGTTTTATACAGAGAATGAACAATGTAATAGTGTAAAGTCAAGGGATGAATTTTATTGGCAATTTTGTGTGAATTAATTTTGAATAGACCATGTTGGAACATGGTGTTGCAGCAGAAGTTACGCCAAGGTTTTAACGGAATTCAAAGCCAAAATATTGGAGTGTTTTAGAATTTATGGTAATCGTATATTTGGCTATATATTGGGAGTGTGAAGCATAATTAGTTTATGGAAAAATCCCTACTTACATGGAGAAGATTTATTTGAATATATGGGATAGAATGAGTTAAGGTAAATTCCTTTATTTATGGGATTTAGATATGCTTCAAGAATCAGATTTGGAATAGGAATATTTTGGAGATAATCATGGATATTCAGATCTGATTCGTGGATATAAATTGGGGACAAACACGGCTGCATACTCACGAATTTATAGAGCAAAAATCTGCACACAGATTTTTGGAGATTTTTCAAAACTTGCATAGAGCTGATACACAGTATTCCAACACACCCGTCCTGTTGCACTAAGTTCAGAATCAGATACCTTAATTCCTCGGGAGGAAGAGATCCTGCGTCGACGGAGTTCGAGGTCAGAGGGAGTCTGATCAAGGCGGATCAGTAGCTAGGGGAGCTAGCAGAGTCCACACATTATAGTTAGTAAAGATAAGTATTTTGTAAACTGTACTCTGTACTATATCTTTCTAATTAGTGGATTCATTCTGAACTGGGCCAGGCCCCGCAGATATAGGTGGTTTACACCGAACTGCGTAACCAAGTTGTGTGTCTTTTACATTTACGTTATTTTACACTTGGTTAAACTAGGTATGTTGGAACACACTAGTAAGAACTAGAAAAAGTGGTAAAACTAAATTTCAATTGGTATCAGAGCTGAGTCACTTATCTTTCCCTTGGTTGTTTCAAGGAAAGTGAGATCCAGTTTTACCATGACGACAAGAGAAGGAGCTTCAGTCTCTCGACCACCACTGCTAGAAGGCAACAACTACAAATATTGGAAGGCACGCATGAGGGTCTTCATCAATTCGCTGGATGAACTGGCATGGTTTTATGTTGAGAATGAATGGAATCAGTCTACTGAAGATGCTGATACAAACTCTAAGGCCGTTGAAGGGGAGTCAAGTCAAAAACCTAAAGACAAGGCTAAATGGACTCCAGATGACCTTAAAGAATCTCTGGCGAATTCAAAGGCACTTAATGCGATCTTCACTGCTATTGATGAAAACCAGTTCAAGCTTATATCTACATGCCACCAAGCAAAGAAAGCATGGGATATTTTACAGACTGTTCACGAAGGAACCAGTCGAGTGCGGGAATCCAAACTATAGATGCTGGCTACCAAGTTTGAAGAACTCAAAATGGAGGAGGAGGACACCATTGCCACATTCAATGGAAAGCTCAAGGATATCTCCAACATGGCTTACCAATTTGGAAAAGTGTACAAAGAAACCAAGCTGGTGAAAAAGATGTTGCGATCTCTTCCCAAGAGGTTTGCGATGAAAGTAGCAGCAATAGGGGAAGCAAGAGATGTAGCCACCATGAGCCTAGATGAACTAATGGGCTCATTACAAACTTATGAGATGCCGTTCCAGCAACCTACAAAAAGAGTCTCCAAGGATTTAGTATTCAAAGTTTCTCCAGCTAAGGGAAGTCACGAGTCTGACAGCGATGATGAGTTTGAAAAACTGGCACTTATTACAAAGAATTTCTCAAGAATGCTAAAGAAGGTAACAAGAAATCTCAGGAGAGGTTTGGCGGAAGCAGACAAAAACAACAAGATTCAAACAATAATCGTGGAATGAGATTTGAACAAGGAAATATGCAGGTCGGGAGAAATCAGAACAATGAACCAAAACAGGCTAGACGAATTCAATGCAGAGAATGTGAAGGATATGGACATATTCAGGCTGAATGTGCTAACACCCGCAAGAAACAAGGAAGATCATATGTCACCTCTTGGAGTGATGATGAAGAGGATGAAATAGATGAAGAGGAACTTACGAGTAATTATGTAGCTTTTGGAGCAAAGGTCCATGATACATCAGAAGATCAGTGTTCCAACACACTGAACAAAGGGAAATCTGTATGTTCCAACATGAACTGGGACGATGCTCACAGTGATGAAGATGATCTGTCTGTAAGTGATGAAGAGATCTATAGCACATACGAACAAATGTATGCCATGTGGGTTCAGGTAGCTGACAAGAACAAAGAGCTGAATGAAGAAAAAAGAAAGCTAATTGAAAGTGAAAAGGAATTACGATCCATGGTTGCAGAACTTGGAAAACAAAATGAAGAACTAAATAAGAAACTGATTGCAGCAGTCAAGAGAGCCGAGATGTCTGAAGCAACTATCTCTAAATTGAATTTCAGAAAGGCAAAGCTTGATGATATTCTGGATATGGGAAAGAACTTTGGCGATCGACACAGGATTGGATACAGTAAAGAACCCGAGACTGAATTGTTCAAAAAACCAGTAACTCTCAAAGCAAGGATTCGAGAAGTAAAACAAAAGTATGGGAAGCCGTATCAAAGAAAGCCACTCATATGCAGATACTGTATGTACCAAGGACATGCTGAACATCAGTGTAGAAGACTGATCAGAGATCAAATGACAGGAAGACAACTTCTGTTGTGTTCCAACACAGGCGATACTCATACTAGAAAATTGGTTAGGAAGATATGGGTTGTTAAAAAATCCAGTATGTGTTTGGTTGCTCACACTTCTCTATCAGCTTATTCCAGTGACTCATGGTACTTTGATAGTGGTTGTTCTCACCACATGACTGGCACTCCAAAATACCTCACGAACATTACTCCATATGATGGCGGATATGTAACCTTTGGTGATGGAAAGAACAGTAGAGTAATTGGCAAGGGCGAATTAAAGATTGAAGGTTTTCCAGTGTTCACAAGTGTGTTATTTGTTGAAGATCTAAAAGTAAACTTGCTAAGTATAAGTCAGCTGTGTGATGACACTATGATAGTGGAATTTCAGAAGGACAAGTGTGTAGTGAAGCATGGAGAAAACAAGGTTCTTTCTGGAATAAGATCATCAGACAATTGTTATTTGCTGGAACAAGAAGTTCGATGCATGCTTTCAAAGCAGGATGAAGGAATTCTTTGGCACAGGAAGCTTGGCCACATCAACTATAAAACACTGGTGAAAATCGCAAATATAAAAGCTGTGCGAGGAATGCCTACCTTGACCAAAAAGGATGGAATTGTGTGCGGACCATGTCAACAAGGTAAACAAATTCATTCTCCTCACTCTTCAGTACAGTTTATTACTACATCTAGAAATCTGGAATTATTGCATATGGATTTGATGGGTCCGGTTAATACACCGAGTATAGGAGGGAAGAAATATATTTTTGTATGTGTTGATGACTTCTCCAGATTTACATGGGTAGCTTTTTTGAAAGAGAAATCTGATATGATAGAAGTATTTAGAAGCCTTGTAGTAAAGTTACAAACTGAAAAGGGAAGTCCAGTAGGGAAGATAATCTGAATTCGAAGTGATCATGGTAGGGAGTTTGAAAATGAACAATTCAGTTCCTTCTGCGATGAGCTAGGAATCCAACATGAGTTCTCGGCTCCTATCACTCCTCAACAGAATGGCATTGTCGAAAGGAAGAACAGAACTCTACATGAGATGGCTCGAGTTATGTTGGCCGAAAAGGAGGTTCATAAGAAATGGTGGGCAGAAGCGATCAATACAGCTTGTTATACAATCAATATAGTGTATCTTCGACCGTTCACTGACAAGACATCCTATGAGATCTGGAAGGGGAGGAAACCTAATGTTTCATATTTTCATGTGTTCGGAAGTACTTGCTATATCCTCAGAGATAGAGAACAGTTGGCAAAATTTGATAATCGGAGTGATCCAGGAATTTTTCTCGGGTATTCCATCAACAGCCGTGCCTATCGAGTATTTAATCACCGAACCAACACTCTCATGGAATCCATCAATGTTATTGTGGATGATGCAGGAAAGGAACAACTTCCAGAAGGTGTAGAGGAAGAATCTGCCAACACTCATGTTCTAACACAACCTCAAACTTCAGACAAAGAAAAGCCATCTGTTGATCCTACTGAACCAAATGCGCACCAGAATCCTAACTCTACTGAAGCTGACTATTTTCCAACACACGACCATGTTCCAACACAGTCCCCTCCTACTGACGACCATGTTCCAACACATGACCGACCTGGTTCAAGCATGAGAAGTACTAGATAGTGCCTCGAGTTGATTATCGACGACTGGCTAGCCTACACTGTTTTGTTTCTCTAATTGAACCCAAGAACTATAAAGAAGCCTTACTTGATGAGTATTGGATTGCTGCAGTGCAAGAAGAACTCGGTCAGTTTACCAGCAATGATGTGTGGTATCTTACTCCTCGTCCCAAAGACGTTAATGTCATTGGTACAAAATGGATCTTCAAGAATAAGTCAGATGTAGACGGCTTAGTGACCCGAAACAAAGCCAGACTTGTTGCTCAAGGATATACACAAGTGGAAGGTGTTGACTTTGATGAAACCTTTGCACCAGTTGCCAGGGTAGAATCTATCTGTATTCTACTAGTTATTGCCTGCTCTTTGAACTTTACTTTGTATCAAATGGATGTCAAGAGTGTGTTTCTAAATGGAGTGGTGAATGAAGAAGTCTATGTTGAACAACCTAAAGGCTTTGAAGATCCTCATTATCCACATCATGTATACCGTCTCAAGAAGACTCTATATGGATTAAAGCAGGCACCCAAGGCATGGTATGAACGACTTACTACCTTTCTACTTCAAAAAGGTTATCGTCAAGGGGGAGTAGATCGCACTTTATTTGTGCTTGACAAGTCCTCAAAGTTTCTGATTGCTCAAATATATGTTGATGACATAGTTTTTGGCTCTACTTCACCATCTATGGTACAGGATTTTGTCACCACGATGCAATCTGAATTTGAAATGAGCATGGTTGGAGAATTGACTTACTTTCTGGGATTGCAAGTTAAACAAGGACGGAATGGTCTATTCATAAATCAAAGTAAGTATGCCTTGAATTTGATTAAAAAATTCAGACTCAGTAGTGCTTGAGCAGTTCGAACTCCTATGGGAGTGTCTGATAAACTGGTAAAAGATGAAAAGGGAGTTTCAGTTGATCAGAAGTTATATAGAGGTATGATTGGAAGCCTATTATACCTCACTGCAAGCAGACCTGATATATGTTTCAGTGTTGGAATATGTGTAAGATTTCAGGCTGATTTTAAGGAATCTCATCTTACTGCAGTCAAAAGGGTTATTAGATATGTAAGTGGGTCTTCAGAGTATGGTGTTTGGTATTCAAAGAATCAAGATTCAGAGTTGAAAGGGTACAGTGATTCTGACTGGGCTGGTAATGCTGATGATCGAAAAAGTACCATAGGTGGATGTTTCTTTATTGGAACAAATTTGGTGTCTTGGTATAGCAAGAAACAGAACTCGATCTCTCTATCTACTGCAGAAGCAGAGTATCTTGCAGCAGGAAGTTATTGTGCACAACTATTATGGATGAATCAAATGCTGAAAGATTAGGAATTCATCAAGGCCCCCTAAGGATTCTGTGTGACAACACAAGTGCTATAGATATTTCAAAGAATCCAGTCCAACACTCAAGAACCAAACATATTGACATAAGGCATCGTTTTATTAGAGATCTGGTTGAAAGAAAAGAAGTGGAAGTAGTCTATGTTCCAACACACGAGCAACTTGCAGACATATTTACAAAACCGTTGGATGCCACCACTTTTGAGAGCCTTTGACAACACTTAGGTGTTTGTCAAATTTGAGGTAATTTTTACCAAAAGTATTTTCCTTGTAAATATTTCTTTTGGTTTATTTTTGTTTTTTCAAAAAATCAAGAAAAGAACAAAAATAGGAGTTGGTTAGTATGGTGTGTTGGAAGCTAATTAAGGAAGACAAAGTGATGTGACAAGAAGAGAAAGGGCCATCATTACCATGTGTGGGAAATATAAAAAGGAACTTCGCGGGAAAAGAGGTAAATAAGATGAAGAGTTAAAGAGGGATTCAAATACATTCTTCCGTCTCTCTCTCGGCCAAATATTTTTCTTCCCAAAACTCTTGCCGAAAAATCTTATACTCAACACTCCTCATCATCTCGGCATTGTGCGAAAGAATGTCAAGCCCAAATTCTCTAATAGAAGAAGCTTCAGTGCCAGAAATTATGGAGGAAGTTTGGGGCTCCGTGAATTTGGAATTGGTGGTGATTGATGAGCCTAGAAGATATGTTGTATCGGGTGAGGCACAAACTCAAGATCAGAACAAAGGAAACGCTAACCATGAGGAGAATGAGGAGATAGCTGGAGTAGAGGCTGATAAAGCTGAAGATAAAAAGGAAGAGGAAGAGGCTTCTATCAATAAACAGAGTAGAGATTCTGATGGTAAATCTGATGCCCAAGAAGAAGCTTCAGAAGGCCAGAAAAAGAAAAAACCTAAGGTAACTGGTCCTGATCCTCGTCCGTTGAAATTCTTGGGTTTTGAAAGTAGAAGTGTAAATGATATATTCGAATGGTTAGAAGCAAATAGATATTCTGTGGATCTAAGCAAAATCAGGAGTATAAATAAGGATTTGGATGTCTTGCATGTCAAAGTTAAAGAGATTGTTTCAGGTCATTTTTCGGATGTTTGGGATATCGAATTTAAGAAAGTGAGTTATCTGAGAGGGATGTATGGTAGACTGAATGGAAAAGGAAAGGATAAATTTCATATATTCTGTCGCATGTCTAGCCATAGCTATGTCTGGTTAAGGAACATTACTGATGAAGAAGCTGTTGGAATGGAGACAGTAAAGTATGGAGATAAGCTTCAGGTGGGATTCTTTGACATGAATTCTGCAAGGAGAATGGAAGAATTATGGGAACCTATTTTAATAGTTCTGTCTGATAGTGAAGGGAGTGTTCCAACAGAGACAGATGAACCTGTGTACATGGACATGGATTCTGATGCAGATATGGGAGGAGAGTACAATGAGGATGATGAAGGGAATCAGGATGTTGAAGCATCTGATCAAGACTTGCCTGTTCAGAGTAATGATTCTGAGAGAAATGCAGATACTCAGTCAGAAGAAGAACTTGAAAAGACAGCTGAAGGAACAGGGTGTGTTCCAACACAGGATATCCCTGATTTGGCTTACTCCAGTGATGAGGTACTGGATGAATTTTTTCAGAAGGCTAAAGGAAAGAGGAAGGCTGGCCCAACCATGAATTCAGCTAAAGCAAAAAGAAGCAAGAAAAGGCACAACAACAATCCAAGGAAGGTCCTGCCTCCTCCATCTGTCACCCAAGCCTTCTCTGCTGTGTACTTTGATGAGAAAGGTTCAGAGATGGGAGATTTTTTCTCCGAGAAGAAATTCATAGATGAGAGGCCATTGGATCTAAAAGCTTATCAGGAGAGCGGTTTCACAGATTTTTTAAAGGTGATGGGGATGACAAGGGCAGCTACAATTCAACTTCAATACACCAGACAGGTTGTTCTAGAGGTATATTCTAATCTTATGCCTGGCAATCTAGAGGTTACTTCCCCATGGTTTGACAGAGTGTATGTTAGGGGGAAAATCATAGATTTATCTGCTGCTAGAATTAATATGCTGCTAGGTCTGAAAACACCTAAGATAGGGGGAGTGTTTCCTGATGACTTGGAATTGACTGATAATGAGATTTTGGCTATTATATCTGGGGGATATAAGGTGGAGTGGCCAGCAGTGGGGTACTCACAAGCATCCTGCTTGACGTCTAGATTTTTTTGGTCTATATCAAATAGCTGTACACTGCTGGTTGCCGTCAAGCAATACCACCACATTGACCAGGGAGATGGCTAAGTTGCTGTACTGTGTTGGAACACAGAAAGAAGTTAACCTAGGTCTTCTCATTCGGCAGCACTTAATCAGACAGGCTACTGCACCAAAAGTTAATGATGCTGTAATTTATCCTGCCTTGATTTCTGCCCTAGCCAAGAGTGCCAAAGTGAAGGGGAAGGCGTCGGATGTGATAATTGATACTGAGTTCTTACGGCCCAACAAAAAGACTTTTGGCCTGAGATAGGTTCATGATCTGCCGTGGAAAGCTTCTGGATCCACCTCGACATCAGCAGTAGATAAGAAGACTCGACTGATGATTGTAAATGCCAGACTTGGAGCTTTAGCGATACAAATGGCGGCTTTGGAAGCAGAAAGAGCATGTTTGGAGGCAGAGAAGTCTAGACTTGAAAATTGAACTTGTATGCTTAATACAGGGGGAGTGCTACAGACTAATTTTTTTTCTTCTGATGATTTTGTTTGATGGAATTGCGGTACCTTTGGCCTCTGTGTGGTCCCAGGGGGAGGGATTTTGGAATGATTTCGGATATTTGGATTTTGATTTGAATGTTTCAATTGTATGATTTTGGATTTCTGGAATTCTAGATTTCGGCTTTCATTGGCTTATGTGAGTTCTGGTATTATGATTAGTATTCTGCTCGTTTTATGATATTGAATTTGTGCTAGATGTTTTCTATGGATTTACAAGTCCAAAATATCATGGGTCCACAAAAATGCCAAAGGGAGAGATTGTAAAGTCAAGGGATGAATTTTATTGGCAATTTTGTGTGAATTAATTTTGAACAGACCATGTTGGAACATGGTGTTGCAGCAGAAGTTACGCCAAGGTTTTAACGGAATTCAAAGCCGAAATATGGGAGTATTTTAGAATTTATGGTAATCGTATATTTGGCTATATATTGGGAGTGTGAAGCATAATTAGTTTATGGAAAAATCCCTACTTATATGGAGAAGATTTATTCGAATATATGGGATAGAATGAGTTAAGGTAAATCCCTTTATTTATGGGATTTTGATATGCTTCAAGAATCAGATTTGGAATAGGAATATTGTGGAGATAATCATGGATATTCAGATATGATTCGTGGATATAAATTGGGGACAAACACGGCTGCATACTCACGGATTTATAGAGCAAAAATCTGCACACAGATTTTTGGAGATTTTTCAAAACTTGCATAGAGCTGATACACAGTGTTCCAACACACCCGTCCTGTTGCACTAAGTTCAGAATCAGATACCTTAATTCCTCGAGAGGAGGAGATCCTGCGTCGACGGAGTTCGAGGTCAGAGGGAGTCTGATCAAGGCGGATCGGTAGCTAGGGGAGCTAGCAGAGTCCACACATTATAGTTAGTAAAGATAAGTATTTTGTAAACTGTACTCTGTACTGTATCTTTCTAATTAGTGGATTCATTCTGAACTGGGCCAGGCCCCGCAGATGTAGGTGGTTTACACCGAACTGCGTAACCAAGTTGTGTGTCTTTTACATTTACGTTATTTTACACTTGGTTAAACTAGGTATGTTGGAACACACTAGTAAGAACTAGAAAAAGTGGTAAAACTAAATTTCAAATAGGATCTTCCAGAATGATGAGTCTACCACGACCTTTCGTCAAGGGAGGTCAGGCATGGATTGGCGTGTTGAACTGAGAAGATATCTCGATGCTTGGGAACATCGAGCAGAGTAATAAGTTAATGTGTTTGGGGTCAGCGGATCGATACACACCCAATCGAGAATACATGGAGTGGTATTTCTGCAGAACAGTGACCTTAATTGATTAGCCCGGATGGCCCCAAACAATTACAGAGGGTTTTCATGGAGACGGGGCTACTATGGAGTATAATGTATTTCCTAAATTTCTAATACTGTTAACAAATAATACTTTAGATTTCCTCAATATTAAATATCTAACATAATTACCTCATTTATGTAGTTGCAAGCAATGTCCAAGATGTGCATCATGTCAGATATTAATTTGGACGAATGTCCCCCACGTTTCGCGGACGTTATCAAGGGGTACACGATGTTGCCATGTGTTTTCTACAATATGCACATGAGCCCTCCAGACTGCAGGTTTATCAGCCATATGTGCACTATGAGGAACCTCCCCATGGTGTGAGATGCAATGACATCAGAAGCCACCGTCCAACTCCACCTGGATGATAGGGCGGTCGGCGACTGCGTGCTCTGGGCCATACTAATCACATTGGTTCATTACTAGCCGAACCCTCATATACGAGTCCAACGAACCCCAGACCATCACATTGTTGACCCTCACACTATGACGCTACTACAGCTGATTTCACTGCATATCATACTCCCACTGCTAGTTATGATGGACCATCACATGATGGACCCTCACAGTATGACACTACTGTAGCTGATTTCCTTGCATATGTTATTTCCACAACTAGTCATACATGCATGACGCCTACTTCTCCATTAGATACAGGTAGTGTTCCACATGTCCAATATGATTTGAATGAGGACGCATGCGACGATACGGAGGAGAATTTAACAGAGGGAGCTCCGCATAGGGACGTACATGTTTCTACTGAGATGGTTGTTCCACGACGCACATCCCGCACCATACGTTCTCCCCCATGTGGAATGGGTGGAAAGCTTTGCAGAGGCCGTCATTAGTACATTACATGCCATTGAGCACTCATTTCATTACATTTGTACCTATCTGTTTGACACGTCTTCTTCGGATATTGTACATTTCTGTTTATTTATATTCGTTAACAGTGGAAAAAGTGCACAATTCAAACAAAAATAAGAATCTCCCAATTTACAATTCAAATAATTCATTCCTAAAATAATTCATCCCTATCTATATTCAAGACTAGTTAAAAATTGTAAACCCCACGATCAAAATTTATCATTACTGAAATTTTAAAAAGATCATAAATCAATCACAAGTCTACTAATGCGCTATTTTTACCCAAGAAAAAAAAATGAAAAACAATAATTGAAAAATTAAATAATAGACTGATAGAAATATTGATTCTAAATTTTTGACGAATTCAGAAAATGCTGGATTAAAAAACATTAGTTGATAAATTCAGGACGCATTTTTTATAAGAAAATTAATTTAATAAAATCAGCTGGGAAAAAAGATTTTAGCCAATATTGAGGACACATTAGAATGTATCCTCTACAAGAAAAAAAAAGACATGCAATGAGGACGCATTCAGCGAATTCGTCCTCCAATATGAGCTCAGAAAAAAATAAAAGGTAAAACAGAGGATGCATACAGTGAATGCGTCCTCTACTTGCTACATAAATTTTTTTTTTAATTTTTAAGAGGGCGCATTCAAAAAATACGTCCTCCACAAAGGTCACCAATTTTTAGAAGGACCACATTTGCATTCAAAATTTCGAGATCATGCACAGTCAGATAAACCACTCGGAAAGATCACCCTGGTCGCTGCAAGGGAGAATGGACATCCCAATCTATCAACCATGCCGAGTCTTTTTTTAACTTTTATGCGGGAAACGAGCCAGGTGAAGGCGGGAACAGTGAGGAGGTAATACACCCATGTCAGGTTTTATCATTACTTTCTAACCAAATTTGGCCACACGTGCTCATGTTTTTGTTATTTTGACAGAATGGCAAAGAGGTTCACCTATACATAAAGAAAATTTATGGAAAATTTATGTGATGGTTGCAAAAGCGTTGCTACAAAGGTCACGCCGAATAGTGCCTCATAAGGAAGTGTAGTATCTGAGTGTGCAAGCCGATCATTCACGCCAAGGCATGATTGCCATCAATCAACCACCAATTCAACGATGCCGGTGAGGCATTGGGAAGCGTATTGATTGGCCAAAAAATTTGATCGACTCCGGAGAGGACCCACCGACTAACACTATGAAAGATTCATCTGATAAGGTGGCTGGTAAAAACACCGCTAAGAAAGCAGCCACAAAAATGGAGGATGATACATGCATAGTCATATCAAGCGTGTTTGAGCTATTACTTCACTTATTTAACTCAGTCTTTGACTATTAATAAAATCAACTAGTACTCCGTTCCAGCCGAATGTGCACACTTTTTGGTCAACTTTCTCAGGTCATGTTTGACCAACGATAACTTTAGTTACGTATATTAGCGGTGTGTTAAAATTTGATATTTAGAAAATACAGTATGCAGAGAATCCAACAATATCTCACATGATGATATTGGTATCTATATACTAGTTGAAATTTATGGTCAAACGTGTTTTGAGAAAGTTGACCAAAAAGTGTGCAGATTCGGCTGGGACGGAGGGAGTATAATCATTCATCTCAAATACGACGTATACATAAAAACTTTGCCATCCGTATCGAGCTACGGAATGCAAACCCGCAGGACTTTGAAGTGGAGCAAAATTACTTAGAAACTAGTACATACCACACCAAACTTATTATTAAATGAAATCATTTTTTATTATCCAAGCAAATTCTTAACATTGGATTGTTATAATTGTAACCCAGCTCATCAATATGAGGAAACTGCTGGAATATCCAAACATGGAGGAGTACATCGACAATGTCAAATGGATCTTGGAGGGATGTGAATGCTCTTGCTATACATGCTTTCTCATCCATTTCCAGCCATCGAGATTCGCCTGAAAAGATTACAGATGTGCAATCGACTTGGAGCAACTCATTGACTTTGGGACGAAACTTGGTAATGGCTACGACATGACTTCGACATATTGCTCCCATATGTACCTAATTCTGATTTTGTTTTGGAAATGTGGGAGTTATTACCACTGTATGCTATGCATATGCTCTATGCAAATACGGTTCTATGCCTATGTTTGTTGAATTGGTTATATGCCTAACTTCAAGGAACAGTTCTATGCCTCTGTTCTTCATGCAGACTGTAAGCATATGTTTTATGCAAATCCTGGTTAAATATGCTGATGGAAATACAATTCTATGCCTATGTTATGTTACAAGAACTCAGATCACACCTGGTTGAAAATTTATCCATGTGCTGACATTCTTCGTGGATGCGCTTACTTGAGATAACATTTTACTGTTATTTTCCGTGTACCATGCAACTTTGTTTTTACCAGGTATGGCACACAAAAGAAGTGCACCCAAGAAATTGACCAAGAGCTAAGACTTAAGGAAAAAACACCAGAGTAGGCTTTGTGGAGGTGCGAGCCATCGGGTCTCAGCTGTTCAAGGGAACTCCGCAATACCGATGAGCGAGATGGACTGTTATGAGGCAATGAGTGTGTACAAGGATTTCATCACCCGAGGCCTCATTCTGGAGAGAGGGATGAGAATGGAAAGGCCTTACAAGGAATATGTGAATGAGCACGTGTGGGAAGGCTTCATCGCATAACCGGTTCGTGCGAACAAGACCCTTGCATGCGAGTTCTTGTTCCTCATGAAGTACAAGAATTCAGCATCTGTTTTCTTCCGTGGTCAGTTCATAGAGTTCGATGCGGATGTGATCAACCGGTTCTACAAGACCCCACCAAAATCCCCAAGTTTGTACGAAGAAGGGGAAAAAGATGTTAAACAAGCTTCTTGGGAACATATTATAACAGAAATCTGTGATGAAAGGGATTAAGTTATCCAGAATCTACCACGGGAATGGTCCAGCATTGGGAAGAAATACTTGAGTGAGGACATGAATGTGTGGTACAGTTTCATAGCTTCCCGCCTACTGTCAGTCAAAATGAATAGTGAGCTTCATCGTTCCCGGATGTTGCTGCTGTACAAGATAAAGAGGAACTTGAGGATCGATGTTGAGGGTGCAATAATGACATACATTTGGGATTGTGTCAATGCCCACAACTGTATAGGCTTCTCCTCCTCCATCACTACCTTATGGGTGGAAGCAGGGTTGTAAATTTGAAGATGATGACTTCACACTCATGCCCAAGCTTCCCATCAACCCTCTAATGTTCTCGAAGAAGAAGAAAATTTTTGTGTCATCAAAGACTGCAACAAGTAAATTGTCTAAGGAGAATTTGGATGGGGAAATGACAGCGCTGAAAGTAAAGGTTGATCACTTGGTGCGATGGACTGATCATGTTGGGAAGATCCTTACAGCCATGTGTGGCGAGAGAATCAAGGAATTGGGTCCAATCCCTACTTTAGATTCACTATCTTCTAACGCTGGGGAAAACCGCTCGCGCGGGGATAGACTAACTTCATTGTGCTCACATCTTGATTTTCTCAAGTTCTTTATTGTGCTTGGTTTATATGGGACTCTTCTTTATCGGTATTTTAATTCCCATAACATATGGTGCTACTGTGTTGCTACTGATTGTTTGATTTGATCTTGGAAGTTGAAATTTATGGGCTTGTAAATTAGTCAAAAATTTGTTTGATTTAATTTGGCTTGGAAGTATTCAAAAATTTCTATACTTGTGTGAAAAAGCTGCAGCGCACTACAGCTGGCAGCAGCTACCATAGCAAATTGAGGTTTATTTGCTCCAAGCTTCACCAAAAGAGCGGCAGCGCTCTGCCGCTCTTAGAGCTGCTCAAAATAGGTACCAATTACAACATTTGTACAATAGTTAACAATGGTACAAAACACAACATACTACAAAAATACATAATTTTTTTCACAAATTTATTGCTTTTGACCCGCTAATCTTCAACCATATTCCTCTTTTTCAATTGAAAGTCTCCAATTTCTTGGACATCTACATCTATCCAAATGCTATCTCTGTCTTTCCTCCGTATTGCTCCCGCCTCAATCCCGCCGTTAATAAGTCGGGGGGAAATAGAGGGGAACTCTAACATTTCACTTGTAACTTAAAAATTAGTTTCGTCACGGAAAGAGTATTTCTTAACTTGTAACACAATAGACCAACCTACATTGCATGGATCATTACGTAGAATACTAGTTTTGCTTGTTCGACTAAGATAAACCTATCATTTTCATATGCTTCACGACTCTGGTCAACAAGGGTAAATCCCATTGGGTAATCACTTCGAACTCCAGTTGTGTTATCAAACCATAGGCACTTGAAAACTGGAATCTTGAATTCTCCATAGTTAAGCTCCCAAATCTCATCAATAACTCCATAAAACGACATCACAGCTAGGGCGGGTTTACTGTCTTTCTTAATTGCTTGCCACATTTTCTCCGACTCAATATATACCCCACTATTTTGTGTTGTACTCTTTAAATCTTGGTCCCTAGCAGCAAAAGAGAAACCATTAATGTCATATCCGGAATACCTCAAAACCATGCAGTTGGGCTTCCTTGCAAATGCTCTAATTTTTGGGCTGTAATAACCTACATTGCATCGATCATATAACCAATTCACAAACTTGTCATTGTGCTCCAACTGAACTTTATTTTGGGGCCACATGAGATGAGGCTCTGTGATCGAATTAAGGTGATCGGTCACATAAGCAGTAGTCTCTTTACAGTTCCTCAAGACATACAAATGAACTGACATCATATCACTATTCAATAGAGTAAATAACATTCCCCTTGACCTCGGTTTTCCCACCTTCCTTCCAACATGTCGATTAAGGGGCACCCCAAAATTTCTATGTTCCTCCAAAAAGCTAGAGCAAAATTCAATTACTTCTTCGGTGAAATACTTCTTAACAATACTAGCATCCGGCCGACTGATACATTTCATGTATCCCTTGAATACTTTCATGTGTCGCTCAAAAGGATATATCTAATGCATACCAACCGGACCACATATCTTTATCTCCCGCACTAAATGAATAACCAAGTGAACCACTATATCAAAAAAAGATGGAGAGAAATACATTTCCAACTTGCAAAGCACAACAACAACCTCATTTTGAAGGACATCCAAATGGTCCTGGTTAATAGACTTTCGGCATATGGAACCAAAAAATAAACAAAGTCTAGTGATTGAGTACCTTACGTCGGCCTCCATTACCCCGCAAATAGCAACATGTAACAATTATTGCATCAGAACATGACAATCATGAGATTTTAACCCAATCATCCGACAATCCTCTGTAACTACCCGACTAACATTTGATGAATAACGAATTGGGACCTTCACTGATTTCTAACTATCACAAACTGAAATTCTCTCATCCTTTGACAATGTACAAGGTGCAGGGGGCAAGTAAGTCCTCTTACCCTTCACTTCTGAAGCGAGATCATTTCTGATTCCCAAATCTACCAAGTCCAACAGGGCATTCAAACTATATTTCGTCTTCCAAGGAATATTCAAGAGGGTGCCTATCAAACTTTCACAAACATTTTTCTCAATATGCATCACGTCTAAGCAATGCCTAACCTCAAGATGCTCCCAGTATAGTAGATAAAAAAATATTGACCTTTTCTTCCATGGACCATCACAATGTATTCCGTCCTTGCCTTTATACTTTCCCAACACCACTATCAATTTCTTAACCTTCTTGTGAATTTGCACACTAGTTAGTGGTGTAGGGGATTTCCTTCGTTCATTCCCCCTAACAAAATTGACCACATCATCCCAGTATTTATGGTTTCCTTGAAGCCATTTCCTATGGCCAAGTATCACTTCTTTCTTCCATGTCCTAGTGGTTTGAATTCTGTCTTCTCCTTACAAATTGGACATGTTTTTGGCTCCTTCACAACATACCCCGACAAATTTCCATAGGCTGTAAAATCATTGATCATGCAAAAAAGCATGGCATGCAATTGAAACTCTATATTCATGTAGGCATCAAATACCAACACCCCCTTTTCTTCCCACAATATCTTCAAATCATCAATCAGTGGTCTCAAATACACATCAACCTCGTTCCCAGGTTGTGTAGGACCTAAGATTAACAAAGTCATCATAACATATTTTCGTTTCATGCACAAATAGGGGGGTAAATTATATATAACCAACATCACAGGCTAAGAACTATGCTTCGATGACATATTACCAAATGGATTCATCCCATCATTACACAATGCAAGGCATAAATTTCTAACTTCCGAATCAAATGAAGGATATCGCTTGTCAAAATTTCTCCATTGTTCACCGTCTGCTGGATGTCTTATCTTGTCGTCCATTGGTCTTTCCCGCTCTCCATGCCATCTCAAGTTCTTTGCATATTTTGAATTCGCAAAAACCTCTTCAACCTAGGAATTAAAGGAAGATACCACATACACTTCAATGGGACCTTCTTCTTCTTCTTAGCCAAAGACCCATAATCATCATTCCTCACACCTTTATATCTCGAATGTTTGCACGCGGGACATTCAACCGCGGGTTTCAAATCACCATCATACAACACACAATCATTAGGACATGCGTGTATTTTCTTGTATTCCAAACCAAGTGGACACAATATTTTCTTAGCCTTGTAAAAGTTTCTCGGTATTCCATTCCCTTCCGGAAACTTATCCTTTAGAAGCTTTAGGAGTGAATTCACACTTGTATCACTCCAAGAACTTGTAGCTTTCAAATTAAAAACCTCTATAAAAAAGGATATTATGGTATCCTTACCTTTACATCCCGTATACAATGGCTTCTCTTTTTCGTTGAGCAAAGCACTCCACATTTTAGGCTTCTCCTGAAAATCTCTTACAATGTCATCGAACATAGCATCAACGGTAAATTTGTTTCCATCTACCTTGTCAAATCCACCACCATTATGTTGTTGCTCAACCTCTCCATGAAATATCCATACAATGTAACCTCCGTCAAATCCATTCTTCAACAAGTGACATCTAACAAGCCCACAATTATCAAACCGTTCATGACACAAGCATCTTTTGCATGGAGAAAGTGTCCTCTCCTCCCGACCAAAGGAATAATCAAGAAACGAATCAATAAATGCAATATGTTCACCACTCCCTCTAGCTACACTTGGATAGCCAACCAATTTTTTCTTCCACACAAGCATCGATTCTCAGTCCATTGTATCCAAACAAAATAATACAATTATTACACTAATATTCATTGTTCAAACATAATAAAATTAAACACAATCAATTTGCTACACAATACTAAAAGTGTCATCATGTGTATCTATGTGCATATGTATGTGAATTGATCAACTTGCATCTACCAAACACAACCACGTATACATCCACAATCATTTACAGCATGATACTAAACCAACTTCAAGCATAGAAACCATTAATGAGTACAAATAAACTCTCTCCATACATGCATTAATGGTTATTATAACTAGTTTTGAATTAAATTTTAAAAAAGTGAAGGAAAACTTACATCCATTGGTCTTCATTGCTTTAAGTTATTGCTCACCATCCAAAAATCCTTCCATCAATGAAGAGAGAATGGAACCACAATTTCAGATCTAATTTTTTAGGGGTAGTTCGGAGCATTAAATGCTCCATTTAGCACCGGTTATTGTTAAAAGTACATAAAACCGGTGCCATTTTCCCCATTAGCACCCGTTTTTAACCGGTGCTAAATCAACTGGTGTCATTTTCCCCTATTTTTTCTCGGAAATCTTTTAACACCGGTGCCATATATTCACATTTCACCATTTTTCTTTCATTTCTAGCACAGGTTTTAAAAATCGGTGCCAGAATTTTCAATTCACCGATTTAATGGATTTTTAGCACCGGGTTTTAGACCGGTGCTAATTTCGAACCGTTTTTTATTTTTAGCACCAGTTTATAAATTGGTGTTAGGTTAAAACCGGGTTTTATCACTTTTAACGCCGGTTTTTGACCGGTGCTAAACTTACACCGGTTATTAGAAACAAAACCGGTGATAAAATTACAAAAACCAGTGTTAATTTACACTGGTTTTCAAACCAGTGCTAACAAAATAAAAACCGGTGCTATTACAATTTTCGCACCAATTTTTATAACAGGTGCTAGAGGTGGGTTCCTGTGATAGTGTAAGCACCGATTTTTTGGCAGTGCTAGAGGGGGGTTCCTATGATAGTAAACAATCAAACTTCGGCACATTTATGACAATAGAATGTAATGATAACATCCAAATCATGCAAGATCATCAATGCACAATAAACACCAATATTCCAAATCACAACTACCACATTCATAATATGTCCTACAATATAAAAATCAGTAGTCATAGCATTATGACTACATCAACCTTGAGAACAAATCACAAACTAATATCAATAATTTTACATCAACAACCATCAAATGATCAAACACACAAGATATATACCAACCAAAATCATCCATGAAATCATTAATATCCATTAGAAACTTTTAAGAAATGGTACCTTTTAGGGTATTCATTGTGAATCATTCGATGCCTTCGTCAACAAAAAAAAACTATTAATGAACTCCTTCTCCCAAAAATCTAAATTTTTACCCGCCAAAAAATGGTGGTAGGTGAGCATTTAATGCTCATTTTTACACCGGTATAAAGATAATACCGGTGCGTATGTAACTTTTTTCCTAAAATCAATACTTTCTACACCAGTAATGCATGGAACCAGTGTAGAAATTCTACCATTTTCCCGCTTTTTAAAATTTTTACGTCGGTAAAATAATATAAAGGTTTGAAAATAATATTTTTTGGGCAAAAATCATAAAAATTCACCACGTTGCTACATCGGTGAATTTATACCAGTGCAATTGGAAACAATAGCACCTATCATTACCACCTCTTTAGATATAACCGGAGTAAAAATTAGTAATATATACACCGGTTGACATTACACTAGCACATATGTATTCTTAAGCACCGTTATTTTTGTTATCATTATATTACCAGTGCTATTGTATACTTTTCCACCGGTATTTTGTAATCATGAATTTCTACTGGTGCGTATCTACCTATTTTCCAGTAGTGCATGAAAATCTTATTGGAACTGTTTGTGTTGTTGATTTATGTATTTTTGTCGTTGAATGATGGGTGGTGGTCGTAGTAATCGATGGTGGTGTTTCGGTAGATTTTAGATTTTTTTTAATAAGAATATTTGAAAATTTTCAACATGGTTCTGAGACGCTGTATAACTGAGCATCCGATGGACGGCTCAGCTAAAAATGGTGGGTTAAAATCACCATCTAACAACTAAAACCACCACCGCTAATACCATATATATATACGTTTAGTAGTGAATTAGGTAAAAGGTAACTATTTTATTCTTTTATCTGTAGCCGTCATAGTTGCGATTCCTACTCGACTATTTTTTTACTAATTATTTTACTTTTAGATAAGTTCAATAATACTATTTTTTTCGCATTAGAGTTAAAGTTTCGCATATATTCCAATGCCTTGTGCGGAAAACTAGCTAGCCTTGAATTCGAATGACATTATACCTCTAATTACATCTCATCTAATAATTCTTCGAAAAAATTTCACAAAACAAAGAAATCTAGTGTGTGTCTAGGCGATTTAACGGGCTAACTCCTAAATTCCACTATTTTTTATTTCTGAGAAAAGATTGATAGATTAAATAAATGTCATACGAGAAGTTTCATTGATTTATGTACGAGGCTTAAATTAGTAATTTTCATTAAAAAAATATCAGATGCTTCTCATAAAATTTCACTTTCCATATTTTACATGGCTAAAAGCCTAAAACTTAACCGATGAAATATATACACACCTCATTTATTCCCCCAACAAAATCTACCTATATGACTATGAATGAATGAATGAATGAATGAATACTTCCGGTCTCAGGTCACCGGTCGCCGGTCACTGGTTACGATAGATTGCTGTTGTTTAACTGTAAGTTCAGGAAATGGAACACTGGAAAAGAGAAATGACAATTTGGCTTATGGGAGAAGTAGAAGTAAATTTATAAAACTGTATTCTGATAAAGGTTGATGTAATGGAACTTGGATATCGATTTGAGTCGCGTTAACATACGCTTTCCTTGAAGAGTAATTCGACCCAGTTACTGCCTTGGGTTACACGAATTCTCCCCGAGGATAAAGCAATCGGAAATACCCTCTTGATCTAGGCTTGAAACAAGAGAAATTCTTAGAGTGCAGTATTTCGGTTACTGAGTAAATTTGAAAATTCTAAAATTTTTACTTTTTATTATCTGTGAATGCATACTCATGTATATATAGGAGATGTTCTAAAAAGACACTACATGTCGTGGAATGTGTAGGTTATAGGTCACCATGTTTTATGATGCACCACTCTGATACCATTGTAATCTTTCCACAAATGATTATATTTTCCACATATGATGTATCCTAGTTGTCAGAGATGAATTCTGAAACAACACATCTTCTCATATAAATGATTACATTTTCAACATCGTGTGTATCGTAGTTATCAGAATTTTAATAAACTCTGAATTGTGTATTTTTCCACATGACAATGCAGTAAGTTGAGTATGCTGCCAACACTGCATCCCGTACACATCCTTAGTTCATCTTCATCCTTTAAGGAGACAGACACTATATACCACCATTGTTATAAGTATGTATAAATATGTATGTAGTTAGAATGATCTATCTTTCCACAAAAAGGCCAGAACGGTAAGCTCGTAGATAGTTTATACAAGTGTGCACTCCGCACCACCAAACTTGTTTTAACATCCCAAACTCACAACTACTCGAATCCAATCATACTTAAATAGCCTGTGTTTCTTTAAAACACCAACAATTGCTTCCGATAGGGAAGTACGGCATCAGAATAGGCGGCGCAACTCTTGACTTCCTCTCCTTCTCTTTCTTCTCGGGCTTCTGCTCTTTCTGAACCTTCATATCACCATTTTCGATCATTTCTCTTTCGCAATCAACTCTTTTCGAACCTGATGAAAAACAAGCGAACAAACTCGAAACCGGTGAAACCATACTTTTGCACAGAATGATGAGTTCTTCAGACGTAAATTAATAAGATTGTTTTGATGGTTAATTATGAAATTTTTGCTCTGTTGGCCCATATATATATAGTTGTCCATGAACCAAAGACTTGATCAGTTTTAAGGCGTGGCAACGAGGATTTGGAAATTTCAACACTGATGATTAATTTCTTGGGCGCTAAGGTTACGAAGATTGGAAATGTTTCCTAGAATCTTCCTTGGATGGTGACAAAGATTAGTTGATTCTGGTCCTCCTTTTGTAGTTTGATCATGACTTTGAGGATACTACAGAGTCAAAGTTATTGACGTATGCATTGATTATGTGGAATAAAAAATTTTATTAAGTGAATGAGGTTACAAAAGAGAGTGTCATACTTACGATGCTTTTATAAGAATGATGGAATAATATTTTGCTCAAAATATTGATATTCTCTTTTATTCCACTTCGAATTGTATGTCATTTAACTTCTCGAACTTACGACATAAATTAATTTATATTTAATATTTTTTATTATAATAATTTTCAAAATAGATATTTAATAAATTTATCGTACTATCTTTAGTTACATAATTTTAATTTCATATTTTAATTATTTAAAATTAACTAATGCTTGTGTACTTTAAAGTAAGGGAAAGTGTAAGAAAACGCAGCATGTCCATAAGCTTATGGACATGCTAGAGATTATTTTGTAAAATGGTGTTCTTTTTTTAATTAATGAAAAAATTACTTATTAAATTGTATTAACCATGGTTCCTCTCTTCTTCTTTTTTCTGCAGATCTTCTTCTTCTCTCCGCGACACGACAATAAATCTCTTCTGTCACCTACGATTTCCATCTTTTCTCTGGCGATTTCTCATCCTTTTCTCTGCTTCTTCCTATTTCTCCATCATCGCATGTTTGTCCACCTCTTCTATGTGTGTCTTTGCCTTTTTTCCATGATTCTCCATCCGTTCGTTTCTCCGATTCTTCTCCAGTGTTAATGCTTTGTTTCTTCATCTGCTGTTCATCGTTCGCAATAAAGGTATATCGTATATCTATGTTTATTTTTGACAATATTATTACACAATTTTTGTTTGATTTGGTATGTTCTTTGTTTTGTAGAGCATTAGAGAAGCATCGTTTACAGTGTTTGGAGTTCCATGTGCATTTTTCTATGATTTGATTTTCAATTGTCCTTTCGTTGTTACAAAAAACTTGTTGATTGTTCGTTTTGAATTACGAGGTGCATTAGTTTGCTTATATGCTGCAGCTGTAATTATCCAACATTTACCTGTTAGTTGTACAATGACTGACCTTCTTACAGTGTTTTGAGTTTCATGTGCATTTTTCTATGATTTGATTTTAAATTGTCCTTTCGTTGTTACAAAAACACTTGTTGATTGTTCGTTTTGAATTACGAGATGCATTAGTTTGCTTATATGTTGCAGTTGTACTTATCCAACGATTACCTATTAGTTGTACAATGACTGGCCTTCTTCCCCCTCCCCCCCTTTTTTTTGCTGATTTTTCATTTTGAATTACGAGGTGTTGTAGTTTGCTTATATGTTGCAAGTGTTATAATCCAACATGTACATGTTAGCTGTACAATGACGAGCCTTCTTTTTTTCCCTTTTTTTTTACAGATTTTTCATTTTGAATTATGAGGTGCAGTATTTTACTATTATGTTGCTGTTGTTTTTATCCAACGTGTACCTGTTAGTTGTACTTTGACTAGCCTTCTTTTTTTCCTTCTTTTGCTGATTTTCCATTTTGAATTCCGAGCTGCATCTATTTAATTATATGTTGCACATGTTAGTATTCAATTTGTACTCGTTAGTTGTACTTTGTATGACCTTTTGCTTTCATTTGTTATTAATTGCACGATTTGAATAACGAGTTGCATATGTTTATTTATATGCTCCATCTGTTTACTTATATGTTGCACCTGTTAGTATCTATAGTCTACTTGGTAGTTGTGTTGTATATAATATTTTATAAAAAATTTATTGTTTGTTTTTCGTTTTGAATTAGGACTTGTATATGTTTACTTATATATTGCATCTGTTAGTATCAAGTATGTACTTGTTAGTTTTGTTATGATAGACTTTTATTTTCATTGTTGATTATTGTTCATTTTGAATTAGAAATCATACATATCGTGGGTGATATAGTTCAATTTAATTGAACTTTGAGTTAAACTTAGTTACATTTATTTTTTTAATTAACCTTGTTTAATTATATTTTTATTAATACAATTTAACTTAACTTGAATTCAGTGCAATTCGTTAATAAATTAAACAAAAATAATAGCCCCCACTGTTTATAAGCTACTCTCACATTTTTTGTTTTAGGTATTTCATTTATTTAGATGTGGCAGTGTATGGATTTGAAATTGTTTACAGTTTTACCTGGGATTGTAAATGAGTCGAGTCGAGCCGAGCTCGAACAACATTTGTTTGAGTTCAAGCTCGTTTGAAAATTTTTGAGTCCGAGCTGGCTCGAGTTCGATTGAGCCCATAAAAACTTGGCACGAGTTTGAGCTCGAGTGAAATTAACTTGTTCGAGCTCGAATTTAAGTCATGGTTAAGCATATTTTTAATTTTATATATACATTATAATAAAGAGTAATGTGCTAAAATAACCCCGACTTTCCACGAAAGTGCCAAAATAGCCCTGCAATCTCATGAAGTGAAATAACCTTTGACTCCCGCAGACTTTTTAGTCAACGTTTGCTTGGGTGGATTATAATGAAAAGATGATCATGCCCTTGCCTTAATTAAATTTTTTTTAAAAAAAGAGGAAAATGATGAACAAATCTTGAGTGGGTAGATGGAAGAAATCATAGTAATGGAGGAGGGTGGTCCGAGCAGGGAGAGGAAGAAATCGGGGAGATGGAAGAGGATGGTCGAAGCGGGGAGAGAAAGAAACTAGGGAGATGGAAGAGGGTGGTCTGAGCGGTGCTTTCTTTTTGGTGGAAATCCCAGTGGCAGTCGCACGCCACGCAGCGGAGGGTTTCTGGGGTTGTGTCCTCTCTTCCTGACAAGAACTTGTTGCATCCACCAACGACGTGGATGTCGGTGCTCGCTGCATGATTCTTCTGGCAATCCCAATATCGGACGGTAGGGCTGGTACTGTAGTTATTCATCGCGGCCGCTGCTAGCGGTGGTGTTATCCTCGAGTACGATGCGACATTTATTGAACAAGATTTTGTCCTCGAGTTTGACGAATATGGATATGGATCTGAGTCTCTGCTGGGGAAGATAAAGGGTTTCTGGCGGGCGCAGTGGCGGAGGTCGGGGAAAGAGGATGGAGCAGCGATGGTGGGGTTGGGGAAGAAGGGATCAGCAGCAGCGGGCGGCAGCGACGAATGTGGCGGTGCACGGTGGTGGAGGTGGCAGAGTTTCGAATTAGGGCTAGATAGGTTTTGAAGAAGGATGATTGAGTTTTCATAAGGGTGTTTTTGTCCTTTCATATCCTAGTCTTTCATGAATTCATTTGGTCAGTGTCGGAATTAGGGAGTTTGGCCATATCGGCATAAATATTTTGAAAGTTAGGGTTAGATTGGAATAATTAGTTAAGGTGAAATTGACGTTTTCTGAGATTACAGGATTATATTGGCATTTTCAGCCTAAAGTTAGGTTTATTAATGTATTTAACCCTATAATATATTATATTCAATGAAAATATATTATATTTATATTATTTTGGTAGAGCTCGAGTTCGAGCTCGGCTTGAGTTCGACTCGAGCTCAATCAAATTTGAATTCGAGACGAGATTTGATCGAGATGTTCACAAGTTCATTAATTTACACCCTAGTTTAAACAACATTGATCGTAGTTGGATTAAGTGGTGTTACTTTTGTAGAAGATCCTTGTTTAGCGTAGTGATATTAATGTCTGATACGTTTCTCTCGGCCAAGTGTTTAGGACATTCACGGGAAGCGAGTTTGTAACGCCCTGAACAAGAAGTGTATCTTTTATTACAATTTTAAAAATTAACAATAACAATCACATCGGAAGTTTAGAGTTTTAACATAACGTCTATTCATAACCAAAAGAAAGTCTTCGAACTTGCTAAATGAAATGGAAATGGCCTTGGGTGTCCTTCACACTTTAATTCGTCGCACTCACACCATACCTAGCGCTTAACCTAAAAGATTTTAGAAAAATGTGGGATGCTCTTTCTCCCGTGAGGGTTCCAAGTTTCAAAACATTTAATGTCATGTAAATAATAATATGCAATGAACAAAATTTCTACAAAACTTTATGTCATCAATTGCAGTTGTCAATAAACATTTCATGAAAAAATTTCTTTATTTGAAAAAAATAATGCAGAAGATACAAATTAGAAAACAGTGAATAGTAACAGTCTCATGGGTCACAAAGTGATCCAATGGTATCAATAATAAGTAACTATTTAGTCCCGTGGGTCAAAATGTGATCCCTTGTACATTTTACTAAAGTGCTAATCTAAACCTTTCGTATTAATAAAAGTACTTATCTAACCGGGTCACCATCAGCCGGCAGTGCTCCGACATTGACCACTATTGACATGCATTAACCAATATTGACCACAATTGAGTAGCATTGAACACCGTTAAACAATATTGACCAAGGTTGACCAGCGACGATGACTGGCGGAAAGGTTTGAGCACATTTTGGGAAGGGTAATATCGCCTTTCTCCATTTAAAAAAATCACTATTTTTCAAAGGGATATAATGGTCAATTTAAAGAATTCCAGCCAGATTTTTGTTGCCAGGGTTAGATTAACACTTTTGACCAAAACATGGGGTTGGATTTGTGCTTTCGGATTTTACAAGGTTATATTGACACTTTCAACAAAAACAAAAGATTAAAGATGCACATTTCTCTTAGTTATAGATAAATTGGTGGCTTGTATGTAATCTTTCAAAATAATAGGGTTACTTATGCACTTTTCTCTAAAATTAAAATTCCACTCTAGGACCTAGGGGTGGGCAAAAAATCCGAAAACCGAAAACCAAACCAAAAACCGAATTATCCGAATCCGAATAAACCGAACCGAATTTAAAATACGGTTTTTGGATAACCGAATTGAATAAACCGAATTTTGAATATGGTTTTTGGTTTGGTTTTGGATATTGAAACTCAAACCGAAAACCGACCCGAATACCGAATTGTAAATAAATAAATTAAATATATATAATAATAAATAAAATTTAAAAATACAAAACTAAATTTATAAGTAAATATAAGTGGGAGGACTAATCTATACATTTTAAAAAATTACCCCAAACATCTTAACATGAAAATGTGAAATGGATCAAATAGACAATAGATTGATATTCAAGTGTCTTACAATCCATATTCATTATAAAAAAAGTTTAATAAATTAGTTCGTTTAAATTTCTTATAAATTAAAAAACAAGTGTGTATATATATATATATATGTATATATATATTCTTATAAATTCTTATTGGAATGAACGAAAACGGAAAGTATTAACTGTAATCAATAAATATCCATATCTAAACTACAATGATCTTATTAATCACAGTGATAAGGTGCACGAATAATTAATTCTTCAACAGTAATCTTTCACTAGACTAAAACATTCCTCAAACAATGGGCATTTTCCTCTGCTCTAAAAAATTAACAAACTACAATGGAGTCATAAGAGATTACTTGGTGAAGAGATGGAAAGAGTGATTAGCCAACCGAGAAGCATAAACAAGTGAGGATGTGGATCGTTGTGTAATGGTTATGCTTCCGGTAGCATGAAAATGAGCCTATTTCAACCTGATTCGTAATCTCCAGCCTCCACTTCCCATATTCACTAAAACAGAAGAAGAAAATATGTCAGTTCAAAGTCAAAACCAACGTTTAAATCTACTCGTATATAACCTAAAGCAACTAGCCTGGTACAACCTTTATTTAACCGCAGACAGTGGCAGAACCAGAACTGATTTTAAGGAGGGGCGGAATGATAATAGTAGACAAATAATTTCGCATAATACACGATCTATAATGTATAAAATATCATTTTTACATAAACATAAAGATGTAAGAGATAAAATTAATGATAATTTAGATTTTATATTTGAACTAAATATAATACATTGTAATACATTAACTCTTAGTTTTTAAAAAATAAAATTCCTAATAATTTTGATGAATACATCTACTAAAATATGTAATTTTAAACTTAAAAAAAATTTAAAAACCATAATATATAAATACCATACTCCTACCATCTAAATGTTAGATTAATCATGAAAAATCTCCTATTAGACCATCTAAATGTTAGATTAATCATGAAAAATCTCGTTTCAATAACTATTATGATCAAATTATAATTATTTATACATTACTGTACGTTTTAAAAGTTATGAGAAATTTGTTGCAATAAATAAAAACAAATATTAAATCAACTTATTAGTTATATCAGTTATAAAATAACCTCGTATAATGATTTGTCAGTCTAAAACAAGATATTGTGTTAATTTAATAGTGGAATTTTTGTTCCACCCTCTAAATGTATTTAAATTACTTATATAAATAGAAGAGAAAGAAATCATAAAATATATTATAAATACATTCATCATGTATGGAAATGGTAAAAACATAAGTCAAATTAACAGGGTAATAATAATAAAAATGATTTGAGATTAAACGGTATTAAATAATCTTCAGTCACAAAATACTCCTCAAATTAAATAATGTAATAATAAATGACAAAATCTTGGAAAATACAGTCTTTCCATTATTCCATAGGCTTATGAAAAGACATGGTTTAATTATAATAATACAAAGTAAAAGATATTAGTTGCAATATTAACATTTTATTATGCAACGTGTAGTAGTTATAAAGTTTATAACCCGATTCATTCAACCCAAAAAAATTATCTTCATTTATTCTAATTTGTATTTTAAACCATAATATTTCCATGACTTATGAAAAAACCGTTTTTCAAGAGATGGACTCATAATAAATTCAACAAAAAAAAGTAATAAAATTAAAATTTTGGAAATGAAGGCGTGTGATGTGTGAATCATGTTATTGAAGGCAAATGCAAAGGCAATCATGTTATAAATGCAAGCAATGGCAAAGCTGCCAAAGCAAAGCATTAGTCCCACTCCCACATCGGCAAAGGAAGTGCATTAGGCCAAATGCAAGCAAGTGCTGTAGTGCATTTTAGTCCCACATCGGCAAAGGAAGAGGACTTAGGTTCTCTTCCAACTATAAATAACTCACTCTTCCTCTCTTTCACAGCCAGACCAAAGCATCAGCTATTTGATGTAATTGGCAATTGTCAATTGTCAATTGGGCCTTAAATGATAAATCATTTGGCCTTGAATTATTGAGTTGTAATTATTTTAAATTTGTGGGTAAAAAATTTGATTGAAGAATAAATTTAATTTATTCGGATGAGTTTGTTTTTAATTGAAATTGAATTTAATTTTTTAATATATATTAAACACAAATTGGTTTATTCGGTTTTAAACTGAATTCCAACCGAAACCGAATTTCAGATTCGGTTCGGTTAATTCGGGTTATTCGGTTGATTCGGGTCGGTTTCGGTTTTGGAGTTTTTTGAAAAAAAACCGAATAAACCGAACCGATTAAACTGAAAACCGAACAACCCGACCCGACGCCCACCCCTACTAGGACCTGACTAGGTGACATCCCTATTGAATCTATTGAAGTTCAGTGGAGGCTGAAACTCCATCCATTTGAATAGGTAGGGATGCCATCTTGAAATAACCTAAACATTGTAGCACTAACAAACCACTGCCACCGAAGCCAAAACCAACACGATCTCACCTTCATCGACCACCTGCAGGTTGGCAAACCACAACGAGGACTATCGACACGGTTAGATAAAGCTGAGTAATCTCAATCAAGAAATGGCCATAATATTCACAATTCTTGACAATGATGTGATTTGAACGCTAAATCTCTGTTATAAAATATATGGATTACCACTAAACAAGGCCTAGTTCACAATGTGTAGATCGATTAAATATACATCCCATGAGAAGTTTCATCTCTGGGGGGAGGGGGCACTAAGTAAAAAGTTCAAATGGGATTTTTTATGAAAAAATACGAAGGTTAATTAACTGTTTCATTATACGACGGCTTTAAAAATAGGAAACTTTAAACTAAAAAACATAACAAATATTAACTGTGGTTAAACTTTATTTTTAATGGCCGTTTAACATTAATGGTGATTGAACCTCCGTTAAACCCGTTGATCTGCTAACATTTACAGAGCTTCTCCCCTATCATAACTAATTTTCTTCTCCTCAGTTGCTGACAATATCTCCTTATTTTATTTTCTGCTCCGTAGCCCTTTTTTTCTCCCTGTTTTCATATCCCGATTGATCAAATTCCAAATTTTGAGATAAAAAATCTTTCATTCTAGAAGATGGTGTTGGAAAATAATTGTAAAACAAGTTTAATTTTGTCAACTATTTGGCTTCGTTTTGATTTGGGCTCGAACTGAGTTATGGTTACTAGGCGTCATTTTTGGATTCTCCTCCGTGAATACTATAAAATCGACTATTTATACTTTCAAAACAGATAAAGGGTGAATGGGATATGGATGCTCAAAGAGTCACTTTTAGAATGGAAACTTAGGCGGAAGTTCATTCGCACGTACTACGTTTTCTCTATTTTTTTACTGTCTAAAATACGTTTGGATCATGTGGAAGTCTCTAAAAAGCCCAAACCGTGTAACAAATATTCTTAGAATCGCGTGTGAAATATATGAGATTTGATACGCGGTTAATCATGTTAAGGAATATGATATTCTTATCTTTCCAGAATCTATTCAAATATTTGTAAAATATTTGGTGGTTAGAGAATATTTTCTCCGATTCTGGGAATCAGATCACCCGCTTATCTTTCTGTAGGGTTTCTTAGATATCTATAAATAGAGCATCTATATCAGAGAGAAACCTCGCACCATTCTCAAGTTCCTCACTACTTCTAAAATTGAGTCTTATCTTCTTTCTCTGTATTTGTCGGTGATTGTCCTTCGGGCTTTGTGTGACTCCAAGGTAATTTTACTGGTTAAATTACCTTCGATGGTTTTATCCTAGGGAACGATGGAACTCATTTGTTTCAAGGACAGAAAGTGTACTCTTGACTCCATCAATATGTGATATATGTGATATATGGGATTGCTTGAAACGTACTTATTAATTGTATTTTAAGCTTTCCAATTGTATGTATAATAATTAATAAAATTTCATATTCTTGCTTATGCTAAATTTCTCGTGTAATTTCGTTATTTAATTTCCACATGTTTTATCAATATGCATTCAACAGTCTTGAAATGAATAAAATTTGTTGAGTTATATTGATTAAACTTAGTCAAAAAATTACATGCCAAATATTAATGCCTATGTCGTATGCGAATTATATGTCTAATTAGGAATTGCGAATTATTTTCCAATGATGTTGCAATATGCCATACATGTGAATTATATGTTAGTTTGGAATTGCAAATTATATGCCTATGCAATACATGTGGTATACAAATATGCCTAATTTGGAATTTTTATTATATGCAATGCATGCAAATTATATGTCTAGTTTGGATTAATCGTATGCATGTAGTATACTTTGTAAATAATTAGAATTTTCATGTCATTATATTCGACTAAATAGTTGTTCGAAATTTATGCATTCCAAAATGAAAATATGCATGTCGATTAAATGGATGTTCGAAATTGTGTATACCTTATATCTTATAATTTGCATTCTATTTGTGCTACAAATTTTTTTGTCGATGCAATGTAGCTTAATATCACGCAAGCCATATTCAATGGTTGAAATTGGTTGATAAATTCGAAATGAAGAATTCAAAATGTGTATGCTACAATATGTTGAAAATTATGCTTTAATTTTCTGTGGAGATTCTCTTAGAATAATTTGTATTTGAAAAATTGATTGGTTTTGGTTGTTTACAACAGAACCATGTTTAGCGATGAGACTACCCATGGGGCGACGCCTCTTGTAACTGTTCAGGCTCAGACTACCCCTGAGGCAATGCCTCTTGTGACTATTCAGGCTAAGACTACCCCAGGGGTGATGCCTCTTATGGTTGTTCCTCATGCTGAGAAACTAGAGAAGTTCAATAATGGTATGAACTTCAAGATGTGTCAATAGAATATGCTCTTCTACTTTTCCACTATGGGTTTGGAATGCTATGTTTGCGAAGATCATCCAGTTGCGGATGAGAAGAGCAATGTAGAAGTCCAAAATGTTGCATTCGAATGGAACTCTAAGGAGTATATCTGTCGCAACCTCATTTGAATAGCTTTCACGATGCCATTTGGAGTGTGTATCAAGTGAAAGATCCTTCTAAGGTGTTGTGGTAAACTCTTGATCAATAGTATAGGGGTGAGGATCTGGATCCAAGAAGTGGGTCATTGGCATGTTCCTCGACTACAAAATGGTTGATGTCAAATCGGTAGTCGGTCAAGCTCAAGAGCTGCAAATGATGATCAATGAGCTGATAGCCAAGAAGATCAAGATAGGCAAGACTTTCCTCCAAACTAGAAGGACTTTAAGAGTTACCTGAAACACAAGCAAAGGGCGATGACTCTGGGGATCTAATCCAAAAGCTTCGTGCTGAGGAGGATAACCGCAACTCTGAAAGAAGGATCAATGGGTCTGTACCTGTGGAAAGAGCTAATCTTGTGGAGGCTGGTGAAAGCTCCAAGTGGAAAATGTTCAAGGCAAAGAAATGATCCAAGTTGGGAGCTAATGGCGGAGTTGCGAAGAAGTCGAAGTTTACTGGAAAGTGCTATTTCTGCAACACTATTGGCCACAAGTCCTCTGACTGAAGAAAGCCAAGGAATGCTAAGAGTGAGGCCAATATGGTTACCAATCTTGAATGTGATGTGGAGGACATCGATCTTTGTGCAGTGATTTCTGAAGTCAACATGGTGGACTACAATCAAAAGAATTGTGGATTGACACTAGTGCTACCAAGCACATCTGCTCAGTCAAGGAAGTGTTCTCAAACTTCAAGGCAATTGAAGATGGCAAAACCATCTACATGAGCAACTCTTCAACTTCCAAGATGAAAGGTCATGGCAGTGTGGTGCTGAAGATGACGCATGGAAAGGAATTGACTTTGAAGAATGTTCTATATGTGCCAGACATTCGCAAGAACCTTGTGTTCGGTTCTGTGCTGATCAAGCATGGCTTTAGGCTAGTGTTTGAGTCTAATAAGCTAGTCTTGTGTTTACAAGGTATGTTTGTAGGCAAAGGTTATGAGCTAGATGGTATGTTCAAGTTGAACACCATGGTTGTACCTCCTGAGAAAGATTAAATGAATGCTTCTTCTTCTGCCTACGAATTGAGTTATCCAATTTGTGGAATGGTAGACTAGGAAACATTAAGTATGATTTGGTAAGAAGATTAATTAACATGGAGAACATACCTAACATGAAAATTGATGCAAATCATAAGTGTGAAACTTGTGTTGAAGCCAAGATGACTTGAAATTCTTTCAAACAAGTTAAATGAAATACGAAACCTCTTCAGTTGATGGATAGCGATATTTGTGATCTCAAGTTTGTCCAAACAAGAGGAGGTAACAAGTATTTCATTACCTTCGTGGATGATTGCACGAAATACTGCTGTGTGTACTTGCTGAAAAGCAAAGATGGGGCAATTGAGAAATTTGTACTCTACAAAACGGAAGTTGAAGATAAACTTTATAAGAAGATCAAAGTGATTAGGAGTGACCGTGGAGGTGAATATGTAGAACCATTTAAGGACTATTGTTCGGAACATGGAATCATTCACGAGGTCATTGCCCCCTACTCGCTAAAATCGAAGGGTGTGGCTGAACATAAAAATTGCACCTCTTAAGGAGATGATGAATGCAATGTTGATAAGTTCTAGATTGCCACAAACCATGTGGGGGGAGGCCATTTTGATGGCCAACTATCTTTTAAATAAGATACCACGTAAGAATGAGAATGCGACTCCCCATGAGTTGTGGAAAGGCACAAAGTCATCTTTTACATACTTGCGAATGTGGGGTGCCTTGCAAAGGTGTTGATACCAACCCCTAAGAAGCTAAAGATATGACCTAAAATGGTTGGTTTTATCTTTTTAGGGTATTCAAATGAAAGTAGTGCTTATCGTTTTCTTGTACACGAATCTCATCATCCCGAGATTCAAAAGAACATAATCATAGAATCAAGAAATGTGAATTTCTTAAAAGATGTGCTTGTTCCCTATTAAGGAAAGGTCTGGATCGTTGAAAAGGACCATTGAGTCTGTAGACAAAGATGTATGAATTTTTGACGATCTCAAGGATCAAGAGTAAAGGGATGAATCTAGACGAAGCAAATGGATTAGGACTGAGAAGTCATTTGGTCCTGATTATCTAACGTTTATGCTTGAAAGTGACCCAAAAAGCTATAAAGAAGCTATGAATTTGTCTGAGGGTCCTATGTGGAAAGAAGCGATCAAGAATGAAATTGACTTGATTCTACGAAATCATACTTGGGAGCTAGTGGACTTACCACCTAGGTGTAAACCACTAGGCTATAAGTGGATCTTCAAAAGGAAGATGAGAGCTGATGGTTCGATTGACAAGTAAAAACAAAGACTTGTAATCAAAGGTTATAGACAAAAGGAAAGTCTTGACTACTTTGATACATATTCTCCTGTCATGAGAATAAGCTCCATTAGAATGATACTTGGTATCACCATGTTACGTAAACTTCAGGTTCATCAAATGGATGTGAAGACTACCTTCTTGAATGGAGATTTAGAGGAAGAAATCTACATGGAGCAACCTGAGGGTTTTAGCGCTCCAGGTTAAGGAGGAAAGGCCTATAAGTTGGTAAAATCGATGTATGCTGTCAAACAAGCTCAAAGCAATGGCATGAGAAGTTTTACCATGTCGTTCTAGCCAATGGTTTTAAAATCAATGAGTGTGATAAGTGCATCTACGTAAAAGACATGGAAAATTGATATGTAATCCTATGTCTATATGTAGATAACTTGCTCATTGTGGCCAGTAATGGAAAAATGATCAAATCTATCAGGGACATGTTGAATTCCCATTTTGACATGAACGATATGGGATTGGCGGATGTGATCTTAGGGATAAAGATCATCCAAAGCTCTAATGGTATCACCTTAATCCAGTTTCATTATGTAGACAAAATCCTTGAGAAATTCAACAAGAATGACTCAGAGGTGCCGATGACTCCAATAGATCCCAATTTTTATCTATGAAAGAGTAAATTGGGGGCTATTAATCAGGTGGAGTACTCGAGATTCATTGGAAGTATGATGTACCTAATGAGTTGTACTAGACCAGACATTGCTTACACTGTAAGGAGGTTGAGTAGATACACGAGTAACCCTAGTATGACTCACTGGAAGGCAATAACTAGAGTATTGAGATATCTACATTTTACTCGTGATTATGGTCTACATTATGCAACTTATCCAGTTGTAATTGAAGGATACAGTGATGCAAATTGGATACACATTATAAACGATCTGAAATCCCCTAGTGGGTATGTATTTACACCTGGTGGAGGGGAAATCTCATGGAAATCCTCTAAAAAAATTGTTATTACTCGGTCCACGATGGAATCCAACTTTTTTTGAATTAGAAAAGGTGGATGAGGGGTTGAATGGCTCCTCCAATATGTAGAGGACATTCCTAGATGACCGGAGCATGTGCCAGCCATATGTATACATTGCAATAGTGTGTCGGCTATTGGCACGACTAAGAATATGTTGTACAATGGGAAGTCTCATCATATTCGATGAAGACATAGTTCCATTAGACAACTTCTCTAAACTGGAGTGATCACAATTGACTATGTAAGGTCGAAGGACAACTTAGCCGATCCTTTGACAAAAAAGGTTGAATCAAGAGATAGTTGAAACATCATCAACAAGAATGTGACTAAAGTCCATTAAATGATGGGTTACGTACGTGGACACCCAACCTATATGACTGGAGATCCCAAGATCTAGGTTCAAAGGGACAACTAAACTGCAAAGACCCATAGCGATTATTGTGGGGGGTTCTTAGCTTCTATCTTATTTCCTATGATGAAGAAATAGTGAAGTGAATGGGGGTTTAGCATTAAATTACTTTTAATGATTCACGGGATCGAGTGTATGATACTTGAAAGAGTGCATAGTTTACGAAACTGCTCTTATGCTTAGAATCACCTATGTAAGCAAGAAGTGTGGCCACTTCGAAAGGGAATTATTTGGACGCAATTCCTTGGAAACCTTACAAAATTAGGGGTTGTTCCATGGCCTAATTAATGGACACAACCGAGGAAAGCACAAAGGCTAGGAAAGATGTCTTTGGAAAGTGCATTGTTGTTCACACAAGCGGTCGGGGAAGTTCAAGGACATCGCGTCTACTTCCTAACGAGTGGGCTAAGTGTACTCTCTCAAGGGAAAGTTCAAAGGGTGATACCTACTTATCCTATGCAGCATCTTTACCATTGAAATGAATCTATCAGCAAGTCAAACTCCATGTCAGGCACGATTGTTCTGATTCCACATCAATATCTATTCATGTGGGGAATTGTTGGAAAATGATTGTAAAACAAGTTGAATTTTGTCAACTTTTGGGCTTCATTTTTGATTTGGACTCAAACTAAATTAGGGTCAGTGCGCATCATTTTTGGATTCTCCTCTACGAGTACTATAAAATCGACTATTAAAAGTCTCAAAACAAATAAAAGGTGAATCAGATATGGATGCTCAAAGAGTCACTCTTAGAATGGAAACTTAGGCAGAAATTCATTCACACGTAATAAGTTTTTATCTAATTTTTTACTGTCTAAAATACATTTGGATCGTGTGGAATTCTCTAGAAAGCCTAAACCGCATAACAAATATTCTTAGAATAACGTGTGGAATATATGGGATTTGATATGTGGTTAATCATGATAAGGAATATGATATTTTTATCTTTCCAGTTGCTATTTAAATATTTGTAAAATATTTGATGGTTGGAGAATATTTTCTCTAATTACGGGAATCAGATCTTCCGCATATCTTTCCATAGGGTTTCTTAGACATCTATAAATAGAGTCTCTACGTCAGAAAGAAACCTTGCACCATTCTCAAGTTCCCCCTACTTCTAAACTTGAGTCTTATGTTCTTTCTTTGTCTTTGTCGGTGATAGTTCTTTGGGCTTTGTATGACTTCGAGGTAAGTTTACTGGTTAAAATTACCATCGATGGTTTTATCCTAGGGAACGATGTATACGGCGGGATTCATTCGTTTCAAGGACCGCGAGTGTACTCGTGACTCGATCAATATGTGATATATGTGATTGCTTGAAATATTTTAAGCTTTCCAATTGTACGCATGAATAATTAATAAAATTTCATTATTCTTGCTTATGTTAAATTGCTCAAGTAATTTCGTTATTCAATTTTCACAATTTTTATCAATATATGTTCAATAGATTGCATCGCCGATAATGGTGGGTATGTGAATTTAGGAAGAGTGGCAAAGATTTAAATTGATGGACGAGTGGTAGAGATTCGGAATTGACCGATGAGGCTGATGATGCACAAGGTTGTGCCAGAGAGGAAGGCAACGTGTGAGGGAGGATGATTGGGGCAGAGTCAATCCAATTCTCGACTTGACTAAAAAGAATACCAATAGCAAGAGTACCAAAAAAATGATTTTGAATATTTTTAGGGGTACGTGTACGATGATAGTGGTGTGCATTAACTTGAACTATCACTACTGTAGGACAGGGTCACTAGCACCGGTAATTTGGCCTCCAAATATACTGGTGCGTAAGTATAGTGGTGTAAAAATGTAAGTTATTAGCACCGGAAATTTATACTGATGTACAAAAGTTCTATGCACCGGTATGTGCAATCGGTGTAGAAAATTTCAAAAGGTAGGTGGGGCACATAGTATTTGCACAGGTACATTAAACTAGTGTAAAAATAGTTGTATGCACGTGTATGTACAATTGGTGTAAATATTTTTAAAAGGTAGGGGGGCACATTGTATTTGCACCGGTTGGTTTGCAGAAGCTGGTGTAAATTGTATGCACCGGTTATTAAAAATTTACACCGGTATGAATGAAAGACAACCATATTTTTTGCACAGGTATGTCAAATTACACTTGTATGATTAATTACTCCGGTATGTAATCAATTTCATGAATTGCCGGTGTAATGGTGTTTTCATTTAAAAAAATAATTTAAATTTTACTCATTTTTACACTGGTAATAATTCTGAATACCGATGTATGACCTCAAAATATTTTTGCAATTGCCAATATGTTTTCGGGTGATCCTTCCCGGATCATTTCCGGGGCAACGACAGCCAGAAAAAAACTTTAATTGGAACAATTATAAATTTAAAACCTCGAAAATTGTAAGAAACTTCAAACACCTAAGATAATATTGATTGAATAGCACAATAATTTATTGAAATGATGAACAGAAAAAATATCTTCAGCATAAATTGAAATAAACTAAAAAATAACACAAGTTTTGTATGGCCAAACACCACCAACAGAATTCTAATATGATCAGCCACAAAAAATTTATTATTAGCTTATTATGTTGTTTTTTTCATCCAGAAGTTGCAGCGAAGTGCTTGCCTGATGCGGGTACTCATCGAGCCAAGCCCCACACAATCTCTGTGCAACGGCATGATTGTCGTACACATGGAACGGTCCTTGGCTCTGTGGGAAGATCTATCAATTTAAAAACATACAATGTTAGTGAAGAATGTTGTGTCTAATAGAAACTTAAAATAACTAATTTTGAGATCTAATGTGTACCTCTATGATATTTTTTATCTCTGGGTGATTAACAAATTCTTCCATGAAGAGCATTATAGAGTACCCGCATTTCTACGAACCATTATAGGTTCGGTACTACACATTGAATTGTATATGTCATTACCAATTTTTAACCAAACAAATGGTGTGGATGAAGTGACAAAATGACTGATCTTAATGTTCTTAATTTCCAAGTGTAGTCGAGTTCTGGCTCTGTCTTTCTCTTCTCCCTTTGGTGTGCGCATGCAAGCCTGACAAGAAAGTAAATAAAATTATTTACTTGTTCTAGTATATTCATAAAATTGGATGTATTATTATATTAATTGTAATACCTAGAAATGACCCTGAGTTTGCACAAGTTTGTTGGTTTGATACCTCCCGACAAAGTATCCAACATGAAGACCTCTTCCATTCTGGGATGATAATGATGAGGTACCAATGATCGCTGACAAAAAATGGTTGTTAATGAATGACAAAATTGGAAGGGTTTGAAATATAAAAGTTAAATTTGGGAAAAAAATACTCACATTCTAATGCATGGGACAATGTGGAACTCAGCATCCATTGTCTTCATTGTATCCCAGATAAGGTTGAAACGCTAGGCAACCTCAAGCTCGAGGTTGGACAAGTTTCCACAGTTGCAAGGGCAGAATTGGATGCGGCTTACATTATTTTCCCATATTTTCTCCCATAGGTGCCTGTACCATTAATGATAGTCAACATGAAATCTTAATCGACTAAAAATACCAATTAAGCTTGTAAGGTTTCAAACTCACACCATCCACACATAGATCTGGGCATTATTGATCCAGGTCATCAAATGCATGTTCCTGAGTCTCTTCCCAAACTCAGCCCGGATATCTATTCCAACACCATTGGGGTATAGGCATGCGAAGGTTGGCGGTTGAAAGACTGGGAAGAACATGCAGTCATTTCTCTTTTTCATTTCTAGGATAGCGGCATTGGTTTCCCGGATGAATCTAACCATAATGGGTTAATCTGTCAGGTCCCGTCTATTGATAATCTGTGGAGGAAAAATGACAGGAAATGCCCACTTAAGCATGTAGAAATGAATTGTCTTTGGATATGAATAATAAAGGTGTTTCGGTTTAGTGAAGCACCTGTTTTTCTAGCCTCTTGAATTTTGGTCTCACTGACAGCCAGCAATTAGTGCTCAAGTGGGATTTCTTCTCGGCATCACCCTGTTACAAGTATTAATAATTATGGGCATGTAAATGTAATATGTGCAAAATGAAATTTAAGGTGTTACAAGTATGTACCCCATCGTTAGTGGTGAGAATCATAACCTCCTCGTTGTTGCCGTCCATTTGCATACCAGCATCGTCCTCATCAATGTCACTTGGTTGCTCGTCTCCCTTGCCTATCAAAGACATGGTCCAATCCATGATGCTATTCAAGGCCTCTCTAATGTTATCGAACCGGTGGTCCGCCAAGGGTAATCCGGCCCTAGGATGGTAGACTGGCTTGCGTACTCACATGCAAGCCACACTTTCTTGTTAGGCTTCCCAACCACGAGGTATCTATCGCAACCCATGCGCGACCATTTTCTTTTTGCTGACAATGTCCTTCATATACAGAGTCACTCGTTCTCCATTATGTTCGTAAAAAAAGTGAAGTAAAATGATAAAATAGTTATGGAAATTTAAAGATGTTTAATTCAATGTAAAGAAAGTTTATATAATTAAGTAGGCATGCCTCTTCATCTTTTTCTCCGTCGTTGGGCTCTTCACCAGACTTTGTAGCACCCGAAGCAATGTTATCCATCGCCTTCTCGATAAACTTCTTAGGATCGCCAAGTCCTGGCGGAATCTGAACGATGTCTACAGATGTGATGCCCTTCACCAACTGCTCTAGGTATGATACCATGACTTTCAAGACTGGTTGATCATTGTATGGTCTCCTCTAGTGGGTCTGTTTGCTTTAGGAACTGCTACCACACTTGATGCGGAAAAGATGAGGAACAACCACCGATGTGCGTATACCCGTCTAAGTTCCCTTGTACATTCCTGGGTGATCCTTCTTCCTTGTAGCTTTTATGAAGATGTCTTCACCTGGCTGTAGTACTAATGTTCATTTTCCCTTCAGCTTGTTCAATTTAAACTGAATGGATATAGGAAATCAAATTTCTATAAGAATAATGTAATAAATGATGTAAAAATTAATTTAATTTGGAGATTTTTGTGTTACTTACAATGTCCGGTGAGATCTTCTCAACCTCTTTCGACGTGTATAACCCTTTCTTATCCTTGTTTGCCTTAAGGTAGATAAGAGATCTGTCTGGTGTGAACTCCTTCTAACTGATCTTTTTCTCATTCTCCTCATCAGTGAATCCATCAGTGGTCAACCTAATTCTCTCCTTTTCCTTTAGCTTCTTAGTCAATTTGTGGCAGACGTATCAGTTACCTTTCCTCCCACTGTGGTGGGTGTAGTCCTTGCCCTCGTTACGTTGAATATTTGGTTCTCAAAGTTCCTAATATAACTATCATAAATATAAATTTAGTTTAATAGAATTTATGGGCAACATAGTTTCCAATAAGCACAATAGAACCTAATTATACCTGAAATTTTGGCGTCCGACGCCTCTACTCAAAAAAATGCCATTCTTCTACATCCATCCATTTGTACTTCTCCCACGGTAAAACTCCTTATTTATTTCTGCCTTTGTTCACGTCGTGGATGAACTTGTTTTCCACTGTTTTCTTCCAGTTCCTATACTGGTCTCTTGCCCTGTCTGTGTAATCCTTCTTCACTATTTGAAGTTAAGCATCAGTCAAGGGTGACAAAACACATGAACAGGTAGTCATTAATCATGTGTTGAATATGACATACATAAACAAAATGTTTTTGCACTAGTCGAGTCTCGAATAGCTTACCAAAATATCCTTTCACGACTCCTTCTTAACATCATCTAGCACATCGCACCACTGATTGCATATGCCAAGTTTGATGCATTTCCTGAACAAGTAATTGTCGTAAGCGTGCCACACTGTCCAATTTTTAGTGCAAATAACTTGTTTGCCACGGAACTGAAATGCCACGGGGATCAGCTTGTTATGCCAACATCACAGACTAACATGTGCTAGTCTCATGTCTCCTCATATAACTTTTGATCTCAAGCATTTGAAATACCTCTCCGTATTTTGCCCCATCCTTTGACAAGTCATCGTCCGCTTCTTTAACAATCGGTCTATATTTGAGGGTGGCCTTCCCCTTTCCCCTTTTCGAATGATGGTGTGGTCACCACTTCATTCGCATCTTCTCCCTGAACATCCCCTTCATTCGCATCTTCTCCCTGAACATCCCCTTCATTTTCATCTCCATGAGGGGCGGGTTCTTCTATCTCTGCACCAGTCGAGTCATTGTTTTGCATTGCTTCTTCCTCTAATTGGATTTGCAATGGGATCTTTTTCGGTGAGGGTTCTTGTTCAGCCACATCGACCTCATTATCAATATTATCGACCTTGTCCTTCTTTTTTTTCTATAGGTCACTTCCTCTTTGTGATTTACTTATCCCTTTTCGGTGGCATCTAATCAAGTAATGAAGAAAATGGGTTTTAGACTTTAGAGCTCGGCCATGTGGGCTTTGAAGAGGTGATTTTCAAACTAGTCCATTAGGGTTTCAAAAATATTGAGTTTATTATGATTATAATTATTTTTGGTAAGTTTAGATAAGGAAATATTCATCCAAGTTGTAATATGGATGAATTTTGGCCATACACAGTTTATTTCAGGTATTTTAGTTAAATATGGTTTTAGCTTCCTTAAGGTTGTCATAATTCTATTCAGTTTCTAATAGAAATTACCAAATCCCATCGTAAATAGGACTTGGGTTCTGGATGTATTCAGCCCTATAAATAAGGGTTAGATTTTTTAGAATGGTACCACTATCATTATTCAGAAATATAAACATTTGAGTTCATACCCTGATGCTTGCGAGCTTCTTCCATTGTTGCTTAACCCCAAGGGCAAGTTAAGTATCAATGAACCTTGTAATCTTATCATGAGGGTTAGTTAGAGAGCAAGTCAAACTTAGGTGTACCCCGAGGACTAAACACCTGAATTTTGTGCGAGATAGTGAGGGTTTGCAGATCCCTTCACTAGATCAAAGATATTAATTCATCAATCGTGAGTCTTCGCAAGGTGATTCATATCAGATATGGAAACCCATACGTAACTACGCAAAAATTACTTACTTTCACTGATGCAACGAAAATGGGCAAACTTCCGCCACTTGAACCCTCAAGAAATCGAAGTTGGTGAAGCTGGGGAAGATCCTCTTTCTCTTGTACTTGGCCGAGGGTTGTGTCTTTTTCAACCTTTTATAGAAAAAATGAGGGGATGTGGAGGGAAGTTATGATGATTGATGAGGAGTTATGGGGAGTTAAATGTTGTGGAAGTTATGGGGGTGAGGAGATGTTGGGCGGTCTTGGAGAGAAATTGATGGAGTGTGATGAGGAGAAGCAGTTATGGCCGCTTGAATCCCCATTTTTTTTAGATAAATGCCTTTTTTACACTTGTATTTTAGATTTAACTGGTGCGCATGTAGAGCCCTTTGTATAACTAGGTAGTTCAGAAAATACTAAGTCTGCAACACTGGTAGAGGTACCAGTGCTAAAAGCTAAGTACCGGGGGAAATTGGAAGTGGAAAGCAGCTGCTTTAAATAATTTTTTGGTTGACCCAATAGTAAGAAAATAGAAATTTTGCTAAATATTATGCAACAGTACAGTTATCGGTGCTGAAGGTTGGCATACCGGTGTAAAAATTCTTAAAAGCAGATGAACGCAACTGCCTTTAATAATTTAATGTTAAGAATTTTTCCCACCCTAGAGGAACTGGCCAATATTTTGGCTAAGTATTGAGCACCGGTTAAAATACCGGTGCTACTATAACCATTGCCGGTGTAAAATTTTCCCGCCCTCCAAAAAAAATGAAAAATTGAAAATTTTCAATTGGTGCCAGAAAGAATTTGAATTATACACCGGTATAATTTAAAAAATTACCAGTGCACATATATAGTGACTATAAAACAAATTTTCCTACTCTTTCATTTCCCCCCCACATGTTTTTAACAAGTCCAATTATTAAAATTGATGTTTATTTTACAAAATGAAACATTGTGCTAGTTTTTTTTAACCTTATACTAACCATGGGTCCCATACGATGAAAATAAGAAGCATTTTTTACTTTATAAAATTTCACTTTGACCCCAAACATTTTTATTCACCCCATCAACCACTATACCTTGGATCCGAATACGATTCTATGATACACAATACTTACGGAGGACTGTTTTGGGACCTCCTAGGTAATTACGACTGTCAAAATTGTTGATATTCGTTTCTTTCAATTAGGTCCCATGAATGAAAAATGCATTTACCATACATTGGGGAACTATATAAATACCAAATTTATTATTCTTGGCATAAATCATAATTGCAACAAAAATATCTCTCAGTGGTGAATTGACCGAAATCACTAGTACATGTTATAGAGTAAACGGTAGAGGTTTACTTCATAGTTTCAATGTGAAATACGATTATCTCCTGAACTAAATATAGGGTCTGATCCCATCAATTTCCAAAATTGTGTTGCTTTCTAATACAACAGGGATGTTTGGAGTACCATCCAGTTCAAGCAAATTTCAATTTTGATGTACGAGTAAACTTTTTACTTTTTGCACTTTAGTCCCTCTAAGAATATTGGAAGCAAAGAAATAAAAAATTGGCAGCACATGAATGCAATTCAATCCAATACGAACATGTTCATGCATTTCTACGTGCAACGTGTACACGGAAGGACCTCTAAAACCTACATTGGAGATTTGCGCTATGCTTCCCAAATTTATACTATGGCCTTAAAATTTATATGGGGAAATTTACATAGGGAACCTCCATAGCTTTGAATTGTATAATTTTTGTCAATTGCACACATTCATGTAATATAATGATGCTTTCATACACGGTTTCAATATTTGTTTTTTTTCCAACTATACGTTTCAGACATAATTTGTAGATTCAGGAGTAATTTCACCCAAAAAACATACCTTGAAGGTTATAAATTCTCTAACTCATCCCATCAAGCGTACCCTTTTTCTTTTAAGAAGCTGGAACGAATTAGATTCTAATAATATGCAAATGTTAGACACTCTAAGTGCAACAAAGTACGAGGTTGGTACGGGATCAAAAGTTTAGTACAACCAACACATGTTTCCTACATATAGTAATGAGAAAATGGTTTGACATAATCATCTTCTTGTGTTCCATCCCCATCACAGGTACTTGTGACCACATGTATGTCCTCCCCGTTGCATTTGCGGAAGGTAGGGAAATTTTCAACAGCGTTCACGGCATCAGGAAATTGATAGTTCATAATCTTGGCCATGTGTTCGAACCATGATCTCTGATACTTTGATTGTTCAAGCAATTTATGTACACCAATCTCCAAGGCAACGACTCTGGTTTCAATGGTAGGGACGGGGCATGTTAAATGTTTGTTTGTAAAAAGAGTCTGCACAAATTTTACCCATTGGCTGGCTATAAAAGTCGTGTGGGTGGGCATTAACTCCTGCTCTTGAACAAAGAACCGAAATGATAGTGCAAAAACTATATGACCCCATCTTATTCTGTTCCGCCTCCAAGGTGCTATAAATTCGGTGACCAACATTCCACCAAAGTTCCTTCTTTATTGCATACAAGTATCCAAGTCTACTTTTGTGGACTTTCGTGTTCCTAGTTACTGGGTCAATCGTAGACGTGACAAAGTGATACCACCCATTCATTTTTGGAGTTAGAGTATTCTTCGGTATTTTTGTCCATACATGTTTAACCAGCTCATCAATGTCCGTACCTTGCCTAGTCACTATTCCGACGATGTCCTACCCAATTGGATTTTGTAGATAATAGTCGTTGCCAATGTCAACATGGAGTGCGAGGAACTCATCCGCATCGTTTAGAACATCAGGCAATCCATATAAACCATTAATGGTGTCTATGTGACATGGATAGTTTTTCCTTGACAGTACACCTGACTGAGGTTCATGCCATACCTCACGTTTGCATAAAACTCACTTACGATACTTAGGTTGAAAGTTTATGTATTCTCACAAAAGTTTTCCCACCCAAGCATGAGGATGGTGTGTTCGAATGGGGGAGAGGCTAAGATGAATTTGTCATCTTCATATCTTACACGATTCAAGTCAACAAAGTAAAGCCTATGGGATTTTCGACTACAACACCGGAACCATGTTCCACCCAACGACACTTAACCACAACAACTTTGAACTCTACGTAATCCAACTCCCAAATATCCTCAATCGCCCCATAGAAATGCATCACAGAAACAACCAGATGTTTATCACTCTTACTTGCCTGCCACATGTATTTAGATTCAATATAAACACCATTTTTTTGCATTGTGCTCTTCTCATCCTTCTTCAATGTTGAGAAACTAAAGCCATTAATGTCATATCTAAGGTATCATCTTACAATGCAGTTTGGTGTCCATTCGACATTGCAACGCTTGTAAAACCAGTTAAGAAATCTTGAAGAATGCTCTACCTGTATCTTATTCGATAGTCTAGATGAATCTCTTCATGGAAAACTGCTCTTGAACATAGATTGCAGTCTTGCTACTATTACGTAAAACATACAGGTGAATTGTCATCAACATAGCGTGCAAGGGTGTATGAAGCGTACCCTTAGACTGTGGAGTCCCATTCCGCCTTTTGCAGTATGGCCCACTTGGAACACCAACCGCTCTTTTTCCAACCAAGTTCGATGTACAGTACTCGATGATCCCCTCAGTGACGTACCTCTGATTAATCGAGGAATCTGACCGACTACAATTATGAACATAACCCTTGAAAATAGCCATGTGATGCTCAAATGGGTTCTTCCAATGCATTTCGACAGGCCCACATATACATATCTCCCTAACCAACTTTACCACTAGGTGCACCATAATGTCAAAGAATGATAAAGGAAAATACTTCTCCAAAAGGAATAAAACAACAACAGCCTCCTGCTCCAGTTCATCAAGTTGTTGTTTGCTAATATTTTTCCTGCATATTGAGCTGAAGAAGAAACACAAGCCCATATATGAAAATCTAACTTCCTCATCCAAATACCCTCGAATCGAAATAGGAAAAAGTTGTTTCATAAGGACATGAAAATTGTGCGATTTCAAATCACTAAGAGGCAATTTATCATTCACAAACCAACAAACATAAGAAGAGTAACCAGATGGTACCTTCATTACTTGGATGCTCTCACACACTGATATCCGCTCAGCAACTGCCATGTTGTAAGGAGCGGGAGGCATGCACGTTTGCTTGCCTCTTACCTCTGGTGCTAGATCCAACCGAATACCAAGGTCCACTAAATCCTCCTTCACATTTAAGATATCCTTAGTCTTCCTGGGAATGTTTAGAAGCATGCCAATCAGACTCTCAAAAAATTATTTTTGATATGCATGACATCCTAATAATGGAGAACCTCCAAATTCTCCCAGTATGACAAATAAAAGAAAATGGACCTTTTCTTCCACTGTCCGTCTATAGCACCACCACCCTTTGATAAATTTTTACCAAGAACAATAGTCAATTTCTTCACCTTGTTGTGAATAGCTACACTAGTCAATGGTTTTGGGGCCTTTCTCCTCTCTTTCCCACCAACGTATGCAACTGTGTTATCCCGCAACTTGAGCTTCAAAGGAAGAAATTTATGGTGACCCAAATAAACACTCTTACGCCCATTTTTCAACTGATGGTAATTTGTCTCATCCTCACAAATAGGGCAAGCCTTCTGACCCTTGACTACATAACCGCAAAGGTTACCATATGCCGGAAAATCATTTATGGTCCAAAAAAACGTTGCATTCAATATAAACTCTTCACCACGAAAACCATCAAACATTAAGGCACCAACAAACAATATCACCTTCAAATCATCTATCAAATGGAAAAGATAAGTGTCTAAGTCATTTTCAGGCACTTTGGGCCCTGAAATCATAGTGGGCATCAACACATATTTCCTATTCATGCACAAGTATGGGGGGTGATTGTAAATGGCAAGCATAACAGGCCATGAACTGTGTTTCGAAGATATATTACCAAACGGGATCATATTATCAGTACACAAATCCATCCTCAAATTCCTAGGTTTGGATGCAAACTTTGCATACATCTTATCAAATTTCTTCCAATGGCCGCATCAGCCGGGTGTTGAATCATATTATCATCTTTACAACCTCCCCTATCAATGTACCATGTCAAGTTATTTGCATCCTTATCATTCTTAAACAATCTTCTCAGCCTTGGAATAATCGTAAGGTGCCACATACATTTGGAGGGAACCCATCTCCTCACCAACACAACATTCTCTCTACCAACATCCACATTTCTATTTTTATTATTAAGCGACACATTACTTGACAAATAATCTTATACTTTAGGCCACCCCTATATAAGACACAATTTTTTGGACAAGCATGCATCGTTTAATACTCCAATTCCATCGGACACACAATTTTTTTAGCTTCATAAAGGTTATCCAGAATCTCATTACTGGATGGAAGCTTTGCATTCAAAAACTTAAGCAATTTATTCATGCTAGTATCACTCCATGACCCAAGACCTTTCAAATTAAACAACTGCAACAAATATGACATGATCGTGTCTTTCTTCTTGCAACCGGGATACAATGGTTTATCCCTCTCACCTAGAAAGTTAGCCAAAACCTCAGGTTTCCCTTTAAATTCATTAACTACTTCCTCACACATGTCATCCAACTTAGCATCCCTAAAACACTCTTCCTCACTACTAACTTTCACCTCCTGTGGTGATTTTTCCCCATGCAATGTCCACACAGCATAATATTTTGCAAACCCCCGGCTCTACAAATGGAGTTTCAGCATGTCCTTGTTATCAGTATGATTTTGATTTCTACAATAACGACAAGGATATAATATTTGCTTCTCATGAATAAAAACATGGTCCAAAAACTCATCAACGAAGATAATATATTCATCGCTTACCCCACTAACGTTGTCATACACGTGCTTACGTCCCTCGATGACACAATACAACTCTACATATCAATAAATGTCCAAATATCAAACTTCAACACATTTATGACAATAGAATGTAATGATAACATCCAAACCATGTAAGATCATTAATGCACAATAAACACCAATATTCCAAATCACAATTACCACATTCATAATATGTCCTACAATAAAAAAAATCAAAAGTCATAGCATTATAACTACATCAACCTTGAGCAAAAATCACAAACTGATATGAACAATTTTACCTCAATCACCATCAAATCATCAAACACACAACATATATGCACCAACCCAAACCATCCATGAAATCGTTAATATCCACAAATAACTTTTAAAAAATGGTACCTTCTAGGGTTTTCATTGTGGATCATTCAATGCATTCATCAACAAAAAAAAACCATTAACGAACTCCTTCTCCCAAAAACCTAAATTTTAACCTGCCAAAAAAAGGTGGTAGGTGAGCACTTAATGCTCATTTTTACACCGGCATAAAGATAATACTGGTGCCTATGTAACTTTTTCCTAAAATTAATACTTTATACACCAGTAATGCATGGAACCAGAGTAGAAATTCTACCATTTTCCCACTTTTTTAAGTTTTACATCAGTAAAATAATATACCGGTTTGAAAATAATATTTTTGGCGCCAAAATCATAAAAATGCCCCATGTTGCTACACCGGTAAATTTGTACCAATGAAATTAGAAACGATAGCACCAGTACAAAGGATTAATAGTTTCCATACTCATTTCCTTGTGAAAGATTATTGATGGTGGTTTTTGTGTTAATATTGTGTCTAATCTTCTTGTTAAATCATTGTCTTTGCCTGTGACTACTCATCCATCACCATATAAACATATTTGGTTAAATGGTAGTGGTGAAATTAGGGTTTAAAAACAATGCATGATTTACTTTAAGATTGAAAAATACCATGATTCTATCTTATGTGATGTTATACATATGGAAGCTAGTCATATTTTGTTAGGGAGACCTTGGCAGTTTGATCGTAAATCTATGCATGATGGTTACTGTGATTAAGGATAGAACAAGGTATACTTTGGTTCCATTATCTCCAGTGGAAGTCTTAGAAGCACAGAGACACATGAAAGTCGACAAAGAGAAATTTGCGACTAATGTGCAAATGGTCAACCAAAACCCTAGCCAGGGCTTAAAGGAGATCGGCCATAAGGTAAAAAATGGAGGAATAACCTTGATAATTTCAACCAAAAATCAAGGTAGGCAATTCCAGGTAAGCTAGGTAAATCTAAGAATGATTCTGATAAGTCTCATAAAATCCTATCTTCACATCTTAGTCCTTTGCCATTGATTCACATGATGAGACGTGAACCTCATAATGATTATAGTGGGTCATTTTATGCATCAATTAGGGATGTGAATCATTCCTTTTCTAATTATTCTTATGTACTTATCATGCTTTTTAAAGAGAGTTACTATGCCAGTGATGATATTCATATGCATGTTCCTCCACAGTTTGCGCAGATGTTACAGGAATTTGAGGATGTCTTTCCGGAACCCTTGCCAGTCGGTTTACCACCTTTGCAAGGTATTAACACTAGATTGACTTGATTCTGGGTTTGATTATTCCAAACCATAGAAAACCCCGAGGAGACAAAAGAACTACAGTGACATGGCGAGGAGTTACTTCAAAAAGGTTATGTGGGAGAATCCCTATCTCCTTGTGTTATGCCTATCATTTTAGGTCCTAACAAAGATAAAACTTGGTGTATGTGCATTAATTTTCATGCTATTAACAAGATTACCAATAAGTATTTCCATCATATCCCTAGGTTAGATGATATGCTTGAAGATTTGCATGGATTTGTGATTTATACTAAGATTTATTTGACTCTGGGTTATCATCAGATTTGAATTAATGAGGGGGTTGAATAGAAAACTGCATTTAAGACTAATTTTGGGTTGTATGAATGTATTGTTTTGATAATGCACCTAGTACTTCTATTGCAGTTAATGAATCATGTCTTGAGAAAGTTTATTGGTCTATTTGTTGTGGTCTATTTTGATGATATCTTGATTTATTCTAAGTCAACTTATGAACACATTGAGCATGGTAAGATGGTTCTTGTTGCACTCTGTGAGTCTTGTTTGTATGCGAACATCAAGAAGTGTACATTTTGCACTTTGAAAGTGGTGTTTCTCAGTTTTTGGGTCTCTAAGGAGGACATAAAAGTCAACAAAACCAAAAATGAGGCCATTAAGACCTGGACGAGAGCTACTAATGCTAACTAAGTACATTTTTTTCATGGTTTAGCTAGTTTTTATAGACGTTTTGTGCGTGATTTATCATCTATTGTAGCTCCTCTAAATGAACTAGTTAAAAAGGGTGTGAAATTTGTTTGGACTGAGAGTCAAGAGAATGCATTTAATGAATTGAAAGTATGATTATATAATGCTCATGTTCTTGCTTTACCTGATTGTAATGGTACTTTCGAGATTCATTATGATGCTTTTAGTGTTGATATTTGTGCTATTTTGATGCAAGAGAATCGACCTATAGCTTACTTCAGTGAGAAGCTAAAGGGCGGTGCTCTAAACTATCCTATGAATGATAAACAATTTTATGTAATTGTGCGTGCAATAGATACTTGGAAACATTATTTATTACATAAAGAATTTTTCATTCATAGTGATCATGAATCCTTAAAATATTTGAAGAGTCAGATGAAAATGAATAAGTGTCATGCTAAAAGGCCTAGTTTCATTGAATCTTTTCCTTAGGTGTTTTGTTACAAAAAGGGGAAGGAAAATGTTGTTGCTCATGCTTTGAGTTGTAGACATGTTTTACTTACACGATTGGAATGCATTATGTTAGGGTTTTCATTCGTGCAAGAATTATATGCGATTGATTTTGATTTTTTCATCTATTTATGTTGCATGGGAAAATGGTGCTTATGCGAAGTTTTTTCGGCATGCCGATTTCTTGTTTATGAATAATAGGTTATTTATTCCTGAATGTTCTATGCATGAATTACATGTTAGAGAATCTCTTTCAGGTGGTTTAATGGGACATTTTGGTGCATTTAAAACTTATAATATGTTTTGAGAACACTTCTATTGACCAAATATTGCCCTTGCAACTGAATAGTTTGAAGGAATTGTCTTGATTGCTTGAAGGCTAAGTCTAAAACTAAGCCTCATGGTCTTTATACTCCATTACCTGATCCTACACATCCTTGGGTTGATATTTCCATGGATTTTGTCCTTGGTTTACCACAATCTCAGTCAGGAAATGATTCTATCTTTGTGGTTGTGGATAGATTTTAAAAAATGGCACATTTTATTCCTTGTAAGAAGACAGGTGATGAAAAGCATGTTGTAGATCTATTTTTGAAGGAAGTAGTTTGGTTACATGGAATTCATGCATCCATTGACTCTGATCACGATGTTAAATTATTATCCTATTTTTGGAATACTTTGTGGCGCAAGTTAGAGACAAAGTTGTTTTTTTTTCAACTGCCAATCATACTCAAATTGATAGATAAACAGAAGTGACTAACTGAACCCTAGGGGATCTCCTGCATGCCCTAGTTCAAAAGAACTTAAAGAATTGGGAAATATACATTCTGGTGGAAGAGTTTACTTATAATTGCACTATTCATTCTACTACTTATTTACCTCCGTTTGAGGTTGTTTATGGGTTTCTACCTACTACACCTATTGACGTACTTCCTTTGAATTTTGAACAGGTTAAAACTCTAGATGGAGAAAAGAAAGCTGATTTTGTGAACAAAATCCATAAGAAAGTGCGCATGAAAATTGAACAGACGAATGCACAGAATGCTGATAAAGCTAATCAGGGCCGCAAGTTGATGAGGTTGAACGTGGGGAGATTATATTTGAGTTCATATGCGGAAAGAGAGGTTTCTAAATGCTCAAAAATCTAAGTTAAGGCTCCGTGGAGATGGTCCTTTTAAAGTGTTGGATCGTGTGAATGACAATGGTTACAAGATTGAGTTACCAGATCATTATGGTGTTAGTGCGACCTTCAATGTTGCTGATTTATCTCCATTTACCATTGAAAATGATTCAGTTTGAAGGGAGAAACCTTTCGACCACAGAGGGAATGATGGAGATACCAAGACGACTACCACCATAAATAAAGACATTCCACGTCTTGATTAAACATTTAAGGGTTTTTTTTGGGATCCTCTAAGTGACATGGAGGGACCAATGACTAGGTCAAGGACTAAGCTCAGAATCGTTGCTTTAAATGTTTTGATTGCTTGCCTTTATGATGAAGAATTGAAGAAGGAGTTATCATCGACATCTTGGATTTATTGTTCGAGACCGTCGAAGAACTGAAGTCATCATGAAGAAAACTATACATCTTGGTTTTTTCATGAGGTAGTGTGATCACTGTAAAATAGAGTAAAATAATTTCATTTGGATCTTAGACTGTAGAGCTCAGCCATATGGGCTTTGAAGAGCTAATTTTCGAACTAGTCCATTAGGGTTTCAAAAATATAGAGTTTTATTCTGATTAGAATTAGTTTTGGTAAGTTTAAATAAGGCAATATTCATCCAAGTTGTAATCTTGATGAATTTTGGCTATAGACAATTTATTTCAGGTATTCTAGTTATATATGGTTTAAGCTTCTTAAATCTGCCATAATTCTATTTAGTTTTTTATAGGAACTACCAAATCCCGTCTTGAATAGGACTAGGGTTTTGGACGAATTCAGCCCTATAAATAGGGGTTGAATATTCGAGAATGGTACCACTATCATAATTCAGAAATATAAACCTTTGAGTTCATACTCTTGTTGCTTGTGAGCTTCTTCCATTGTTGCTTAACCCCAAGGGCAAGTTAAGTATCAATAAACCTTGTAATCTGATCCTAAGGGCTAGTTAGAGAGTAAGTCAAAAGTTAGGCATAACCCAAGGGCTAGACACCTTAATTCCGTGCGAGATCGTGAGGGTTTGCAGATCCCTTCACTAAATCAAAGAAATTAATTCCGCAACCTTGAGTCTTCGCAAGGAGATTCATATTAGATATGGAAACCCATGCATAACTACACAAAAATTACTTACCTTCACCGATGCAACGAAAATGGGCAAACTTCCTCGACTTGAACCCTCGAGAAATCAAGCCTGGTGATGCTAGGGAAGTTCCTCTTTCTCTTGTACTTGGCCAAGGGTTGTTTCTTGTTCAACCTTTTATGGGGAAAATGAGGGGATGTAGTGGGAAGTTATGATGATTGATGAGGATATTGGGAGTTAAATGTTGTGGAAATTGTAGGGGTGAGGAGATGGAGGGCAATTTTTGAGAGAAATTGATGGAGTGTGATGAGGAGATGCGGTTAAGGTGACATAAATTGAAAAAATATCAATAGGTGCCAGAAAAAATCTGAATTATACACCAGTATAATTTTAAAATTTACCGGTGCACATGTAAGGTGACTATAAAACAAAATTTTCTACTATTTCATTCCCCCCAAACGTATTTTTTAATGAGTCCAATTATTAAAATTCATATTTATTTTTATTTAATTAAACATTGTGCTAGTTTTTTTAAACTTATCTTGACTAACCATGGGCCCCGTACGATGAAAATAAGAAGCATTGTTTTATTTTATAAAATTTTCACTTTGACTCAAAACAATTTTATTCACACCATAGACCACTATTCCATGGATCCAAATACGATTCTCTGACACACAATACTTAAGAAGGACTGTTTTAGGACCTCCTAGGCAATTACGACTCTCAAAATCGTTGATATTCGTTTCTTGCAATTAGGTCCCCCGAATGAGAAATGCATTTACCATACGTTGAGGAACTATATAAATTACCAAATTTATCATTCTTGGAATAAATCACAATTGCAACAAAAATATGTCCGGGTGGTGAATTAACCGAAATCGCTAGTACATGTTCTATAGTGAACGGTAGAGGTTTACTTCATAGTTTCAATGTGAAATACGATTATCTCCTGAACTCAATATAGGGTCCGAGCCTATCAATTTCCCTAATTATGCAGCTTGCAAATGCAATATGGATGTTTGAAGTACCATACAGTTCAAGCAGATTTCAATTTCGATGTACGAGTAAACTTTTTACTTTTTGTACTTTAGTCCCTCCAAGAATCTTGGACGCGGCGAAATAAAAAAATTGCGGCATATAAATGCAATTCAATCCAATAAGATCATGTTCATGCGTTTCTATGTGCAACGGGTGAACAGAAGGACCTTTAAAACCTACATTGGAGATTTGCATTATGCTTCGCAAATTTGCACTATGGCCCCAAAATTTATATAGGGAACCTCTATAGCTCCTAATTGTATAATTTTTGAAAATTCCACTCATTCATGTAATATAATGATGCTTCCTTACACGATTTCAATATTTTTTGTTTCCCAACTATACGTTTCAGACATAATTTGTATATTTGGGAGTAATTTCACCAAAAAAAATGAACCCTGAAGATTATAAATTCTCTAACTCATCCCATCAAGCGTACCCATATTCTTTTAAGCTGGAATGAATTAGATTCTAATAATATGCAAATGTTAGACACTCTAAGTACAACAAAGTACGGGGTTGGTAGGGGATCACAAATTTAGTATAACCACACATGTTACCTACATATGGTAACAAGAAATAGGTTCGACACCATCATCTTCTCCCGTTCCATCCCAATCACGGGCACTTGTGCCTACATCCATGTCCTCCACGTCACATTTGCGGAAGGTAGAGAAATTCCCAATAGCGTTAACGACATCAGGAAATTGATAGTTCATTATCTTGGCCATGCGTTCGAACCACGATCTCTAATACTTTGATTCTTCAAGCAAGTTCTGTATACCGACTTCCAAGATAGCGACACTGGTTTCAATGGTAGGGAAAGGCATGATAAATGGTTGTCTATGATAGAGTCCACACAAATCTTACCCATTGGCTGGCCATAAACGTCGTGTGGGCGGGCATTAACTCTCGTTCTTAAACAAAGGGCCGAAATGATAGTACAATAACCATATGACCCCATCTTATTCTGTTCCACCTTCAGGGTGCTACAAATTCGTCGACCAACATTCCACTAAATTTCCTTCTTTATTACGTACAAGTATCCAAGTCGACTTTTGTGTCCTTCCGTGTTCACAGTTACCAGGTCCATCCTAGATGCCACGAAGTGATAACACCCATTCATTTTTTGGACTTAGAGTATTCTTAGGTATTTTTGTCCAACCAGGTTTGACAAGCTCATCAATGTCCGTACCATGCCTAGTCACTGTTCCAATGATCTTCTTCCCAAATGGATCTTGCAGATAATAGTCATTGCCAATGTTAACATGGAATGCGAGGAACTCATCTTCATCATTTCAAACATCAGGAAATCCAAACAAACCATTAATGGTGTCTGGTGTGACATAGACGTTTTTACCTAAACAGTACACCTGACCGAGGTTTGGGCCACACCTCAGGTTTGCATAAAACTCAATTCCGATATTTTGGTTGAAAGGTTGTGGAGTCTCACAAAATTTTTACCACCCAAGTGTGTGGATGGTGTGTTTGAATGGGGGAGAGGCCTCAATTCCTCTCTCTGGGTGATGACGACGTCCTTTGTGTGATTCATGTACCAACCTAGCCTCCTCGGTCACAAAGGTACTGTTCGGGTAAGTGTGCGACGACACTTTTGGAAAAGAAGGAAACGATGAATGGATTATCCTTTTCAAATTGGATTTAGAAGCCATTTCTTATACAACACATTGGAGAATTTTATCAAACACCTTGCATGAAAGTCAATTTATTCATTATATCACATTTTGAATTAATGTAGTGGAGATCCTAATGTTAATTAATCTTATAGAGTAGGCATTGAAGTGATTTACCTAATTATATTGGCACCGTTGTCTGATTTGAAGTGATATGCCTTTGAAGGAGATGCTAGATAGTGGGAGATATTAAAATTATTTAGTGAAAATGGGGGTTCTGTGATGAATATAATGGCATCCCATTTTTTTACACCGGTAGCTGAATAATACCAGTGTAAAAATAGCCTAAAGCAGCTGCTTTAGGCTGCTTTTACAGGAAAAGAAATCAACATTTTTGGACCCGAGAGGAAAAAACTATTTTGGCTTGGTATCCAGCACCGGTATTAGTGTCGGTGCATATGTACAGAATAGCGGTGCAAAAAAATCACAAAGCAGCAGCTTTAGACTACTTTTAAAGGGAAAAAATCAACATTTTTGGACCCGACTGGAAAAGACTTAAATTTTGGCTAAGTATCCAGCACTGGTACATGTACCGGTGCCTATGTATAGAATATTGGTGCTAAAAATTCACTAAAGTAGCTGCTTTAGATTGCTTTTAAATGAAAAAAATCAACATTTTTGGACCCGAGAGGAAAAAACTAAAATCTTGGCTAAGTATCCAGCACTGATACAGGTACCAGTGTCTTAGTGGTACATACCAGTGCGTATGTAAGACACAGAGTATATGCTCTCTTTAGATATAACCGGTGCAAAAATTAGTAGCATCTACATCGGTTGACATTACACTGGTGCGTATGTATTCTTAAGCACCGGTATTTTTGTTATCATGATATTACCGGTGCAATTGTATACTTTTGCACCGGTATTTTCTAATCATGAATTTCTACCGCTGCGTATGTACCTGTTTTCCAGTAGTGTATGTAAATCTTATTGGAACTGTTCATGCTGTTGATTTATGTATTTGTGCCGTTGAATGATGGGTGGTGGTACACTAGTGTTGAATGATGGGTGGTGGTAGTAATAATCGACGGTGGTGTTTCAGTTGATTTTAGATTTTTTTTATAAAAAATGTCTGGATAGTTTCAATGTGGTTCCGAAATGCCGTCCAACTGAGCATCCGATGGACAACTCAGTAAAAATTTTGGTTAAAATCACCGTCTAACAACTAAAACCACCGCTGCTAATACCGTAAATATACTTTTAGTAGTGAATTAGGTAAAAGGTAAACTATTTTATTCTTTTATCTGTAGCAATCATAGTTGCGATTCCTACTATAATATTTTTTTACTAATTATTTTACTTTTATAGATAGGTTCAAACATACTATTTCTTTGCGTTAGAGTTAAAGTTGGGTTTGATCGATCTATATATGCATATATTTCAATGCCCTGTGCCGTGAACTAGCTAGCTTTGAGTTCGAATGACATTATACCTCTAATTACAACTCACCTAAAGATTCTTCGAAAAAATTTCACAAAACAAAGAAATCTGGTGTATGTCTAGGCAATTTAAAGGACTAACTCCTAAATTCCACTCTTTTTTATTTCTGATAAAATATTGATGGATTAAATATATGGCATACGAGAAGTTCCATTGATTTATGTACGAGGTTTAAATAAGTTTGTTTCTTAGAGAAAATATCAGATGCTTCTCATAAAATTTCACTTTCCATATTTTACAATGGCTAAAAGCCTAAAACATAACAGAACGAATGCTTCTGGTCGCCGGTTGCCGGTTACAGTCGAGATAGATTGCTTCCGACAGGGAAGTACGACATCGGAATAGGCGGCGCGCCTCTGGACTTACTCTTCTTCTCTTTCTTCCCGGGCTTCTGCTCTTTCTGAACCTTCATGTCACCATTTTCGATCATTTCTCCTTCGCAATCAACCCTTTTCGAACCTGATGAAAAGCAAGCGAACAAACTCGAAACCGGTGAAACCATACTTTTGCACAGAATGATGAGTTCTTCAGAAGTAAATTAATGAGATTGTTTTGATGGTTAATTATGAAATTTTTGCTCTGCTGGCCCAAATATATATAGCAGTCCATGAACCAAAGACTTCTTGTTGATCAGTTTCAAGACGTGGCAACGAGGATTTGGAAATTTCAACACTGATGATTAATTTCTTGGGCGTTAAGGTGACGAAGATAGGAAATGTTTCCTAGAATCTTCCTTGGGTGGTGACAAAGATTAGTTGATTCTGATCCTTCTTTGGTTGTTTGATCATGACGTTTGAGGATACTATAGAGTCAAAGTTATTGACGTGTGTATTGATTATGTGGAATAAAAAAATTTAATAGGTGAATGAGGTTACAAAAGAGTGTGATACTTTAAAATTTTCTAAATTAAAAGTACGATGTTTTTATAAGAAAGGGAATATTTTGGGAAATACTGTCTTTTCATAGGTTTATGGAAATAAGAAGTTTTATTGGACTAATAGAGAGGTAAAATGTCTTAGTTGTAATATAAAACATTTATTATAAAATTTGTAGTTGTTATAAAGTTTATAAACCGGTTAATGCAACCCAAAATTTTTATCTTTAATTTTTTTAATTTGCACTTTAAACCTTGGTCTTTCCATGATTTATGGAAAGACCGTCTTAGACGAATCAAGAAAGAATGATAGAATAATATTTTGCTCAAAATATTGATATTCTCTTTATTCCACTTCGAATTGCATATCGTTTATCTTCTTGAATCTACGACATAAATTAATTTATATTTAATATTTTTTATTATACTCCCTCCGTTCTACTAATATTTAGGTGCTTGGATTTAGGTGAAAGAAATGGGTAGATGAAATTGAATGTAGAAAGTAAAAATTAGAATGAGTTGATGAAATTGAAGGAATCTTGCCAAAAATGGAAAGTATACCAATATAAAATAAATAACCCAAAAAGGAAAGTATGCCACTGATAAAGAAACGGAGGGAGTATAATAATTTTAAAAATAGATATTTAATAAATTTAACATACTATCTTTAGTTATACAGTTTTAATTTCATTTATTAATTAATAATATTAACTAATGCTTGTGTACTTTGAGGAAAGATGGTGTGTCCATAATGTTATGAACATGCTAGGGACTATTTTGTAAAATGGGTTAATTTTTGTAATTAATGAAGAATTAACTTTTAAATTATATTAACTCTGGTTCCTCTTTTTTTTTTTGCAGATCTTCTTCTTCTCTTCGCGACACGACAGTAAATCTCTTCTTTCTCCAACGATTTCCTTCTTCTCTCCGGCGATTTCTCCTACTCTTCTATGCTTCTTCTCGTTTCTCTATTGTCGCATGTTTCTCCACCTCTTCTCTGCGTTTCTTCGCCTTTTTCCATGATTCTCCGTCCGTTCGTTTCTTTGATTCTTCTCCGGTGTTACTGTTTTGTTTCTTTATCTGTTGTTCATCGTTCGCAATAGAGGTATATTGTATATCTAGGTTTATTTTCGACGGCATTATTACACAATTTTTGTTTGATTTTTTTTGATTTGGTATGTTCTTTGTTTTGTTGAGCATTGGATAAACATCGTTTGCAGTGTTTTTAGTTTCTATGTGCATTTTTCTATCATTTGATTTTGAATTGTCCTCTCGTTCTTACAAAATACTTGTTGATTGTTCGTTTTGAATTACGAGGTGCATTAGTTTGCTTATATGTTGCAGTTGTTATTATCCAACGTTTACTTGTTAGTTGTACAGTGACTGACCTTCTTCCCCCCCCCTTTTTGCTGATTTTTCATTTTATTTTGAATTATGAGGTGCATTAGTTTGCATATATATTGCAGCTGTTATTATCCAACGTGTACCTATTTGCTGTACAATGACAGGCATTCTTTTTCTCCCTTTTTTTCTTTTGATTTTTCAATTTGAATTATGAGGTGCATTAGTTTGCTTATATGTGGCAGTTGTTATTATCCAACGTGTACGTGTTAGTTGTACTGTGACTGGCCTTCTTTTTTTTCCCTTTTTTTGCTGATATTTCATTTTGAATTCCGAGCTGCATCTGTTTGTACTTGTATGTTGCACCTGTTAGTTTTCAATTTGTACTCGTTACTTGTACTGTGTATCAGCTTTTGCTTTCATTTGTTATTGATTGTAAATTTTGAATAACGAATTGCATATGTTACTTATATGATGCATCTGTTTACTTATATGTTGCATCTGTTAGTATCCAGTATCTACTTGTTAGTTGTGTTCTACATAATATTTTTAAAAAAAATTTGTTGTTTTTTGTTCGTTTTGAATTAAGAACTGCATATGTGTACTTATATATTGCATATGTTAGTATTCAGTGTACTTGTTAGTTTTATTGTGATCGACTATTATTTTCATTGTTGATTATTGTTCATTTTGAATTACAAAGTGTACATGTTTGCTTATATGCTGCAACTGCTAATATCACTATCACAAGAACCCCCCTTTAGCACCGGTTTTTTTAAGTTCTAGCACCGGTTTTTTTGCAAAAAAAAACCAGTGCCTAAGTAACCGATGAAACGGTTTCACCGGTTGGAAAAAAACCGGTGCTAAATCCCAACTTTTAGCACCGGTTTTTAAACTGGTGCTAAAATGTACCGCTATAGCACCAGTTTTTCTTGTTTAGCACCAGTTTTTTCGTTAGCACCGATTGAAAAACTGGTGCTAAATTTAGCACCGGTTTTTTTGTTAGCACCGGAATATTTATGATGAATAAAAAAATCCCTTCTTCTGAAAGCGATAGCGCTGCAGCTTTTAGAGGAAGAGAAGACCTGAAACAAAGGAAGCGGCAGCACACTGCAGCTTCCAGAGGAAGAGAAAAGGACCTGAAACTAACAATTTAATAGGACATCAATTTAATAATAAAATCAACTTCACAAAATTGATCATATAGAAATAAAACCAAAAAAATATGATACAAAACTAATAATCTATGTGACTAAACATTGCGGCGGAGACCTTGGAGAGGAATCAATCTCACCATGCCAGAAGCTTATTCAATAGATCACTGGAAACCATGGCATAAGCTTATACCAGAATAAAGACGTTCATATCAGTATATCAACCTCGAGTACTTAACGAGGCTACATAACTCAATTTGATTCAGTCACACATCAACATTCGGTAAAGTAAAGCACAAAATAATCCACCAAGATAAACACATATCTATCATATTCTTCCTATGCTGATTCATAACATTAATGAAATGACTGTAACAATATTACTCACATAAATCATGTGCTACAGAGCAAAAAAACATTAAAATGCCAAAATACAACATTAAAATGCCAAAATGAAACATAGCATCAAGCATCAACAGAAACTTCATTTGAGTGGGACTCAAAATATGTTTGTTTTTCCCTCAAAAGTCATCATTTAACTTGTAGCATTCATAACAAATGGGGCAACAACCATGCATTTCACATGATATGACAAAGTTCATACAATTTAGCAGTGACACAATCAGGAGTCTGCAGCAATGTTTTCTTGCTACCAAGTCTCTGTGTGTTTCCTATATGCGTTGTTAAGTCCTATAGAAATGCAAATAAGCATCAGTAATCCAACAACTCTGGAAATGTCAAAAACAAAACAAATCTGTAATGAATAAATACCTCTGGCATGAAGATTACAACTTTATTGGGTGTGTGTTTATAGAATTCTTCACTATTAGCCTTTTGGAAACTCAAAACCTTGAAGGTTCATAGTATGTAAGATATGTAATATGGGCGTACACAAATGGAAAATTAGAAATACATTATGCTTTGAAGAAGTAGGTGTCACAGATCTAGCAACCGGGATATTCTAATGTGTCCACAGTAAATTAGTATATTCATAGCCAATTGAGACACTTAAACTAAATAGTATGAGCAGAAGCATCACCTATAGAAGACCCAACATCTTCATGCCCAGAACTTGATTAAGAACCAAAAGCAACGCACATAAGCTGTATATGGAAGATGAGTATCAGCAACCACTAATGTGCAACAAAATTGTAATGTATCATCTATAGAATGACAAGTCACCTTCAAAACTCAACCGAGTCTGAGGTGTTTGCAAACACAGTAAAACTTAATGGGCATTTGTTCTTACAATAAGTCCTCTAGAAAAAGAAGTCCAACTTCCAATAAAGTAACAAAATAAAATAGCCTAATTTATGATATGTCATGGGCGAACCAATACTGTCTTTTGAAATTTAAACCACCAAAGACACTCCTCTTCAAAAACTACCGTACAACTCAAAAACCCTTAGGAATGTAAAGACACTGGGATTTTGGTGTAATCGAGTACAAGGTAACGCCGATGCTTTGGAAAAATTGAAGGAAACAATACCAGAACCAGAGATAGGATCCATTTTAGACTAGCATCCACAATTCACAAAAGGCAAGCTGAATATCAAACAACCTAGTTCATCATATCATTTTCTACATACCTAATAGAAATGTAAACATGTCTAAGCAACACCAGTACTCAAAACCCAGAACAGATGTTATACATACTCCTTGTTTCACACATTGCCATTCCAATTAAACAGAAGCACCAAAATGCTCTATACTTTACACACATAATCAAGGAAAAACCCATGTTCATATATATCCAGAAATGATCAATCAAATGGCTTAAAAAACACAAAACCAATTCAAAGAGTTGATTTAAGAAACATGACTCACCAATGGAAGTACTTAAGCCACCTATAACCGAAAGGCCAAGAGAACCAACACTTGAGAATCCATCCCAAGCCCTCTTCAGGGATGACTCACAGTGAATGGTAGAGGAGGGATGAACGGAGAATGGTGGAGGAGCGATGAATGGTGGAAGGAGTGTGGCGGCCTGGAGATGAGGAAGCGGGGCTGTAGGATAACGGATCTGGTGCCAGACAGATCCATAGAGGCGGAAGGCATCAACTTCAGCGGGACAGATTTGTAGAGGTGCAGAAGGGCTTCTCGGTGGCGGAGAACTTCTCGGTGCAAGGAGCTTCTCGACGGATGGGGCACTTTGCGGTGGTGGAAGGGCTTCACGGTGGTGGGCTTCTTGACAGTGGGGGCTTCGCGGTGGTGTGGAGTGGAGGGAGTGACCCATCAAGGAAGAACGTGTAGTACCACCGTCGAGGAAGGGAAGTGAGGAGGTTTTCAGCGAGGGAGATAACAGTTTTTCCTTATATATGATGTGATTTTAAAGGCTGAGATTCAATGTATCTAAGTATACTAATGGATTAGATTTATCAAAAATAAATTGATTTAAATTTTATTTTTTATTGCAGAATTTTCAATAATTATTATATGGGAAATTCTCAGGAAAGGCGGCTTTACCATAAGCTTATGAACAGTCCACAGGGGCATTTAGCTTAAATGTTGTAATATTTAAATAAAATTTAAATATTGCATTTTATAAGTTAGAACAAGTAATAAAATGTATTTAAAGGTGAAAATATAAAAATATATGATTTAAAAGAATATTTTTAGAAATTTTAAATTTTGTGTGTAATTTAACAAATGCAGTATATAATGTAAGAAATAAATGGTCCGTCCTTAAGCATATGGACAGGCCGTCTGTCAGGAGACCTGCTCTTATTATATTACTATAAAGGCAACTTAGTTATTAGTTAAAGTTAAATTACTTATTAGCATTTATATATCAAAAGTTAATTAAGGTTTGACAATTGACTAGTTAAGGTCAACATAGTATTTCTTTATAGAGAGAGAGTCAAGTAAAGTTTTACCGTTGATTAGACAAAGTCGACCTAGTTATAGTGTTTATACATGGAAAGTCGAGTAAATTTTTACCGTTGATTAGTATTTATATATAGAAAGTTAACTAAGGTTTGACTGTTGATTAGACAAAGTCAAATATTTTTTATTAGTATTTATTATATACTAGTTCAAATAAAGTTTGATCGTTGATTAGTTAAAGTCAACTTTGTTATTAGTGTTTATATATTTAAAGTCAAGTATAGTTTGATTGTTGTTTAGACAAAGTTGTCCTAGATATTAGTGTTTATAAATTGAAAGTAAAGTAAAGTTTGACCGTTGATTAGTTAAAGTCAGTTTAGGCACTAGTATTTCTATATAGAGAGAGGGAGCCAGGTAAAGTTTGACCTTTGATTAGACAAAGTCAAGTTAGTTATTAGTGTTTATATATTAAAAGTTGAGTAAAATTTGACCGTTGATTAGTTAAAGTCGGCTTTGTTATTAGTGTTTATATATCGAAAGTCAAGTAAGGTTTAACTGTTGATTAGACAAAGTCAACCTAGTTATTAGTATTTATTATATACTAATTCAAATAAAGTTTGACCGTTGATTAGTTAAAGTCAACATTGTTATTAGTGTTTATTTATTGAAGTTCAAGTAAAGTTTGACCGTTGATTAGACAAAGTCAACCTAGTTATTAGAGTTTATATATTGAAAGTCGAGTAAAGTTTGACCGTTGATTAGTATTTACATATAGAAAGTCAACTAAGGTTTGACTGCTGATTAGACAGTTAAACATTTTTATTAGTATTTATCATATACTAATTCAAATAAAGTTTGACCGTTAATTAGTTAAAGTCAACTTTATTTTTAACGTTTATATATTGAAAGTCAAGTATAGGTTGACCGTTGATTAGTCAAAGTCGGCCTAGTTATCAGTGTTTATATATTGAAAGTAAAGTAAAGTTTCACCGTTAACTTGTTAAAGTTGTATTTATGTATACTAAATCAATTAAGGGTCGAACGTTAATTAGTTAATGTAAAAAACATTTATTCATATTTGTATATATGAGGTCAGTGAAGGTTGATCGTTGATTAATTTTACTTAACTTAGTCATTAGTTAAAGTCAACAAAAGAAGTGAAGGATTTTGAAAGTTAAAAAAAATAGCTTAGAGCGGCTGCGCAGCTGCTCCCAACTCATGAAATTTTTGGGAAGATTATTTGAAATTTTTAGCAAATTTTTTGAATTCTTTGGTGGAAATAATGAAATTTAAAAAATTTTGAAGTTTTTGGCGATTTCTTTGGGGGGAAAATTTTTTTGGAGGGAAAATTTAAAAACTTTTAGCACCGGTTTAAGCCGGTGCTATTTTCTTCCAAAACCGATGCTATTTTAAAAATATTTTGCAATTTCTTTGGCGGGAAATTTTTTTTGGCAATTTCTTTGGCAGGAAAATTTTAAACCAGTGCTATTTTAAAATTTTGGGCTATTTCTTTGGTGGGAAAATGAGTACAGAAAATTTTTAGCACCAGTTTTTAAAAAACCGGTGCTAAGTTTTAAGTTTTAGCACCGGTTTTTAAACCGGTGCTATTCTTTGCAAAAACCGGTGCTATTACTTAATTTTTAGCACCGGTTTTTAAAACCGGTGCTATTTTTTACTAAAACTGGTGCTATTTTGAATTTGTTTGCGGGAAGATAGAATTTTACAAATATTTAGCACCGGTTTTTAAAAATCGGTGCTAATATTTTCAAAACCGGTGCTATTTTAAAATATTTTGCTATTTCTTTGGCGGGAAATGAGTCTCAAAAATTTTAGCACCGATTTTCAGAAACCGGTGCTAAGTTTTAATTTTTAGCACCGATTTGAAAAATCGGTGCTATTTGTTTGCAAAAACAGGTGCTATTACTTAATTTTTAGCACCGGTTTTTAAAACCGGTGCTATTTTTTACTAAATCCGGTGCTATTTTAATTTTATGGCGGTAAGATAGAATTTGACAAATATTTAGCACCGGTTTTTAAAAACTGGTGCTATTTAAAAATTTTGGCTATTTTTTTGGCGGAAAAAATAAAATTTTCAAATTTTTACAAACGGTTTTTAAAAACCGGTGCTATTGTAAAATTCAGCACCAGTTTTTAAAAAACCGGTGTTAAAATTAAAAAACCGGTGTTAAATTAACATTGGTTTTCAAAACCGGTGTTAAAAATTAAAAACCAAGTGCTATTAGATTTTTAGCACCGGTTTTAAAAACCGGTGCTAAAGGGGGGGTCTCTGGTGTAGTGTATCCTATGTGTGACTTTTTGCAGGAGTTGGATCTAAACTTGAAGTGGTTATAACATTTTGGGAATCAGACAATATTGAACATTGGACTCTTCCAACAAGAGGAGGATTTAGATGAAGATGACACTGAACTTGAGCATTTAAAGATGATCCCCTTTTGAAGATTTATAATTGATTCATTGTATTAGAAACTGTTAGTTAATCTAGATAGTAATATTGTTGTAATTGTGAGTTCCCTAATAGAATATTTCCGCCAGCAGCACTTTATCTTCCATTTTGTTTAGACGTTAAGAGCCCTTCTCATGTTTGACATTGACAAAATTTTCATGCTTTTTATACAATGTATGCAATTCCTTACATGTGTTGTTTTCACGCCGCCAAGACTATCAGTGACCTCTTTTTTATTGAAATCAAAGAAATCTGCTCATGTTTTTTTAGAACAAGTACATGGTTTTAAAAAAAATGAATGTTTTAATACAAACGATACGTATTGTAAGGTAACATGTGCATAGTGTATACAAAAAAATTCAGCAGCATTTAGTTCATTTTTTGAATATTTGCCACATATTTTTTACATATTCATAGCAGTAGAATTCATACATTCAGAACTTTCAACAACAATATAATTCACAACGAATGCAGTTGAATAACATAACCTCAATTGGACGTGAAGAATTACAAGACAATTGAAATTCAATTTTAATCAAGTTAAAATAAGTTATTTCGATCAGATCTGAAACTCACCCTTCCTTCTCCTCTAAATGTGGGCAGAATTTTTGGTCCTCTGATGACACGTCAAATGCATGTATTTTCCAAAGTATTTAGCATCTCTTTTGTCATATTTTTGTTGTAATATTTCTAGATTTTTGTAGGTTTACATGATAAGGGGTTTAGATGACCATTTTCAGTTTTTATATCTAAATCCTTCATTTTGTAACCTATGTTTAGTCTAATGGATTTTTGTCCTGTACGAGCATCTAGATTCCATTGTGTGATCTTCATTTTTAGATGTCTCGTGAGCACTTAGGAGTGGTTTAGTGAAGTCCATTCAAAAGGATGGAAGAAGATAGAAGGTCATTCACAAAGTGGTAGAAGATAAAGTGAAGAAAGGAGAGCAAAGTAAAGGGTGAAGAATGATCTATGTTTTGAAGCAGAGTTCTCAGAATTTTCCAAGAATAATCAGCCTCCAAGGTTGGTACCATTGGATTTTTCTTCTTGAGTACTATAAAATTGACTACAAGAACTCCCAAAACGGATCAATGGTTCACCTGTGGGAAGCAAAACAAGAAGCCCGGGCGAGGCCATTTCTGAATTTTTGGGCTGAAACCTCCACCACCCGGGCGATGCCATTTCCGCCTGGGCGGGAGCCTACTTCATTTTTTGGTTTTTCTTAACTAAATTAGACTATAAATAGGCCCCCTTCTTCCAAGCCCGACTTGGGGGCTCCAAAACCCTAGTTTTTCACCATTTTCTTCCATTTCTTGTTCTTTCTTTGTAGATCTTTGTTCTATATTATGTGTTTTGATTATCTAGCTTAGTTTTGTACTTGGGAGCAGTTGATTGAAGCTTCCACACCTATATAATAAGAACCTCTATTTCACTCTTTCTTGAAGCATTTTTTATTTAGTATTCATGTGTTTAAATGTGATGTTTTACTTCATTTATGCTATGGGTTGTTTAAGTATATGAAGTGTTTGTATGATTGAAGTGTTAGGATGTTAGGAAAGTTGGTAATTTCTTAGCTCTTTGACATGAAAAGCCAAGAACATGGAATTAGAATTTCTTGTGCATAATGTGTTATGATTCTTGCTAGATAAATATGTTAATGTGGATTGTTCTCATGTTTATCCTATAGATGCAATGCAAGGTTGAATCTTGAATGTGGTTTGTTCTAGGTTTAGCCTAATAAATTCTATGTTTGGTTAAATGACTATGTATTTGGTAGAAGGCTTGTTATCAAATCTATGGTCCTTCGTGTATAATGTCGTTGATGAAATACCTTTATGGTGTAGTTTGCCTAGAGTGATTACCAATGAGGTTTGCAAATGGTTGTTGTTTGTCTTTGCAAATTACTATTAAGAAGGAATGAATGTTGATCTTCGAATAGGAAGTTTTAACATTCCCTATAGGTAACGAATGTGATAGAATGAGTGAATGGTTCAATGATCTACATTGAGTTTGGAAGTGGATATTAATTTCTCCCAAGATTTTATCTTTTGTAGTTTTTACCCCCTTTTTAGGTTTGTTTGATGATTAATATAGTTACTTAACTTTGCTAGTTAGTTTGTCTTTTAATTTCATAACTTAGGATCACAACCAACCAAAACCTCCCTTTTTACTTACTTTTATATATATATATATATATATATATATATATCTACTTCTAGCCTAATATCAACATTTTATGTATAAATGCTTAAGAAAATCCCTCTAATTTGTGGACGATCCCGATTTGCCACTATCTACTTAATTGTATTTAGTAAGCACAAAGGGCTTAGAAATTATAACTTTGAGAGGTACGACGACGACCTCTCATCCTTCAAGTGCTCTCGGCGTCGGCGTCGGCGTCGGCGTCGGCGTTGGAGATTCAATTGGAGATCTTTTCGTAATCGGAGATCGATCTTTCCAATGGAGGATTGAATGTTGGTGATTAATTAACGTGGAAAAGAAACGGAGAAAGAGAAAGAAAGACAGACGAGACGAAGAAGAAGATGAAAGAGAAGGCGGGGCGATGCGAGGTGAACAAGAAGAGAAAGAAAGTGAGGTGATGAAGAAGAAAGTAGAAAGAATAAGGAGACCCAAGCAAAGAAGACTCGCATGTCAATTCAACCCAACCCAAATTCTTTCATTCCCTAAATTATTAAATTGCAAATAAGTTTATGGACAGACCGCCTGTCAGGATACTCACTCTTAAAGTAATTTGGATAGAGAAAGCCTCAGGAAAGATGATCGTTCCATAAGCTTATATACAGTCCACATTGGCTTTTACATTAAATGTTGTAATTTGTTTTATAAAATTTAAAGGAAAATTCTTGAGAAAGTCCGACTTTCCCAAGGTTTATGGAAAGATGAGGTTTAATTAGAATATTAAAAGGTAAAAGATCTTAATTGCAATATTAAAAATTTATTATGCAACGTGTAATATTTATAAAGTTTATAACCCGATTCATGCAACCCAAAAATTTTATCTTTATTTCTTCTAATTTTCACTTTAAATCTTGGTATTTCCATGGCTTATGAAAATACCGTCTTTCAAAAAATGGAATCAAATTCAAATATTGTATTTTAAATGTTAAAACAGGCAATAATATGTATCTGAATTTAAAAATATAAAAAATATGATATAGAATAAATCTTTCCAAAATTTCTAAATTTAACATTTAATTTAATAAATACAATGTATAAAGTAAAACAATAAGTGACATATCATTAAATTTATGGACATACTACCGGGGATGAGACCTACTCATATGCATATATGCCATAATCATGTCCCCGACCACTTGCATGAGTTACGAAGTTCTCTCTGGGTAGAATATTCAACTTTGTATGCTAAGGCTCATATTGTAAGAATTTTTTTCATGTTAGTGCTTTTAATAAGTGAAGATGATAGCCCATAAAAAATTGATAAGTATTGTATGCTAAGACTCATATTGTAAGAAATATTTTTATGTTAGTGCTTTTAACAGGCTAAGAGGATAGTCCATTAGAAAATTGATAAGTGTATATAACTAGCGTAAACCACCTCTTTAAAATTAGATGTTGAGTGAAAATTCTACAATTATGTATTTGTCAATTTTTTTTCTAGGTCATCACCGTAACATACTAAAATCACTAGCATAAAAACATTTATGCTAATATTATGGTCAAACTTACCATAATTCATATATATCTTGGGTGATATAGATCAATTTAATTGAACTTTGAGTTAAATTTAGTTTAAAAATTATTTTTATAATTAACCTAATTTACTTATATTTTTATTAATTTAATTGAATCTGAATTCAGCGCAATTCGTTTAAAAATGAAATGAAAATAATAGCCCCCACTGGTTATAAGCTACTCTCACATTTCTTGTTTTACGTATTTCATTTATTTAGATGTGCCAGTTTATATTTTTCAAATTGTTTACAGTTTAAACTAGGGTCGTAAATGAGTCGAGCCAAGCTCGAAAACCTTTGTTTAAGTTTGAGCTCATTTGAAATTTCTCGAGTTCGAGCTGGGCTCGAATTCGATCAAGCCAATAAAAACTTAATTATCTTGCGTTGAAGCTCAAGTGAAATTAACATGTTCGAGCTCGAATTCGAGTCATGGTTAAGTATAATTATATTGTATATATACATTATAATATAGAGTAACGTGCTGAAATAACCCTGACTTTAGACTGAAAGTGCCAATATTACCATGCAATCTTTGAAAGTAAAATAACCTTTGACTCCTGCAAACTTTTTAGTCAATGTTTGCTTTGCTAGATTATAATGAAAAGATTTTTATGCCCTTGCCTTAAGTAAATTTTAAAAAAGAGGAAAGCGAGGAAGAAGTCCTTAGCGGGGAGATGGAAGAAATTTGGGAGATGGAGGAGACCGGTCTGAGTGGGGAGAGGAAGAAATTGGGAATATGGAGAAGGGTGGTCTAAGCGGCGCTTTCTCTCCAGTGGAAATTCCCGTGGCAATCACACGCCACTCATCGAAGGGCTTCTGGGGTTTTGTCCTCTCCTCCAGGCAAGAACTCACCGCATCCGCCGACGACGTGGTCGTCGGTGCTCGCTGCATGATTCTTCTGGCACTTCCGATATCGGACGGTGGGGCTGGTGTTGTTGTTTTTCACCGCGGCCGCTGTTGGGGACGTCGTCCTCAAGTTTGACGCAACACTTATGGATCTAGGACATCGTCCTTGAGATCGACGGATATGGATCTGGGTTTGAGTCTCTGCTGGGGAAGATAAAGGGTGTTTCCTGCGGGTGCGGTGGCAGAGGTCAGGGAAGGAGGATGGAGCAGCGGTAGTGGGGGTTGGGGAAGAAAGGAGCAGCGGCAGCGGTGCACGGTGGCTGAGGCAACATAGGTTTGAATTAGGGTTAGATAGGTTTTGAAGAAGAAAGATTAATTTTTCATAAGGGTATTTTCGTTCTTTCATTTCCTAGTCTTGCCTAAATTCATTTGGTCAATGCCGAAATTAGGGAATTTAGCTATATTGGCACAAACATTTTGAAAGTTAGGGTTAGATTGGCATATATAATAATTAGTTAGGGTGAAATTGACACTCTCTGATATTGCAGGGTTATATTAGCACTTCCAGCCTGAAGTTAGGGTTATAAATGTATTTCACCCTATAATATATTAAATTTATATTATATGGGCTCGTTAATTAAGCTCAACAAGCATAGCAAACACTATTAGTGGAGCTTGAGTTTGAGCTCAAATACCATTCGAGCTAGAATTGAGTTTGACTCAAGCTCGATCAAATTTTAATTCGAGACGAGATTTGATCAAGTTGTTTGCGAGTTCATAATTTACACTCTAGTTTGAACAACATTGATCGTAGTTGGATTAAGTAGTGTTACAGTTGTTGAAGATCCTTGTTTAGCGTAATGATTTTAGTGTGCAATAATTATCTCTCTTCCAAGTGATTATGACTTTCGCGAGAAGTGAGTTTGTAAAGCCCAACCAAGAAGTGTTCTATCTTTTATTACAATTCTAAAACTTAACAATAACTATCACAGTGAAAGTTTAGAGTTTTAACATGACATCACGTTGGTTCATAACCAAAAGAATGTCTTAGAACTAGCTAAACAAAATGGAAATGGCTTTGGGCATCTTTCACACTTTAATCAGCTGCGCTCACGCCATACCTAGCGCTTAACCAAAAAGATTTTAGAAAATGCGAGATGAGCTTTCGCCCGTGAGGGTTCCATGTTTCAAAATATTTCATGTCATGTAAATAACAATATGCAATGAGCGAAATTTCTATTAAACTTATATGAATTAGGTTTTCTTTATTTATTTTTATTAATTAGGGTTTTTAGAAGATAACGCTATACTTTTTTCCCATTGGATTTTTTAATGAGGTAGTGTGACCATTTATTTTATTTTAGAATAAGGCCCATTAATTCAGCCATGTTGGCCTTGGAAGAATTAATGTTTCGGTCATGCTTTATTTTAGAGTTTAGAATATTCAGTTTTGATTTGATTATAATTAGATTTTGTAAGATTAGATAAAGCAATATTCATTCAAGATATCTTGATTGAATTCGTCCATATCTACATTTATTTTAGGTATTCTAGTTAAATATGTCATAAGCTCCTTAAAACTACCATAATCCTTTTCAGTTTCTTGTTTGTATTCTTGAAGACCATATCTATGTACTATAAATAGGGGGTGGCTTTCAACATTTTTTTCCTTACACCACTTATCAATCAAATATACAACATTTTCAGTTCATACTCTTTACTTGCGAGCTATTTCCATTGTTGCATAATCTTGAGGGTAAATTAAGTACCAATAACCTTGTGATCTCATCCCGCGGGCTAGTTAGAGAGCAAGTAAAGATTGAGAACATCCTGAGGGCAACTGTTCTTGAATTTTGTGCGATTTAGTGAGGGTTTGCAGAACCCTTCATTTGATCAAAGATTTTAATTCCACAATCCAGAGTCTTCACAAGAAGATTCATACCAGTTTGTATCAGAGCAATGCAAGAGTTCCTTTGAACCATAAAAAATTAAAAAAAAGGAAGTAGCAATCAGATTTCCACCGGACATCTCACCGCCGCCGCTCAGCATATCTGATCGACAATCTCGCCACGCCACTGCCATTCTCTTCTCCATCTCTGACTGACCGTTCAAGTTCGTAGCTTAGCTTATCGTTCTGCTTCAGATCTAATCGCAGCAATCTCTCGCCAGTAACAACTTTCTTGGCAAGTTTTCCATTTTTTCGGCGATGTTTCTCTTTAGAGCCGCTAGTGCCACAACCATTCACACTTGCTCTATTGGTCTCCGGTGTTCGTATGCAATCCTAGTTTAATGCATAAGGCAATTCCAGCGAAGAGACAGCCAAGTAGCAAAGAACGCTTGGCACGTGACACACACACGCGAGCCACCAGAAAGCCGAGTGAATCTCACTCGCTCATATCATGTAGGCGTGTTCGCCACACACGCGCAACAGTTGTTCCATACTTCATATTGCGTGACACCAATTTAGCGTGAGTTACTGAATTTATTGCGAGATATCTCATTTTCTCTCTCGCTATTTATTATCTCATGAGTCAAAGCCACATCAGCATCTCAGTCACTGCCTAGTCAGCGTACAATCACCGTTTATTAGTAGGATTTTGCAGAATGGTGTGGGACGTTTATCTATATTTATTTTTGAAGATCGTTCACATTTCAAGGAGGAAAGACCTCGGAGGGAAACTTTTCAAGATCGTTCACATTCGAATTAGGTTTTCTTTATTTATTTTTATTAATTAGGGTTTTCAGAAGATAAAACTATACTCTTTTTTCCACTGGTTTTTTTAATGAGGTAGTGTGATCATTTATTTTCTTTTAGAATAAGGCCCATTAATTCAGCCATGTTGCCCTTGGAAGAATTAATGTTTCGGCCATGCTTTATTTTATAGTTTAGAATATTCAGTTTTGATTTGATTATAATTAGATTTGGTAAGATTAGATAAGGAAATATTCATTCAATATTTATCTTGATTAAATTCATCCATATCTATATTTATTTTAGGTAGTCTAGTTAAATATGGTATAAACTCATTAAAGCTATCATAATCCTTTTAGTTTCTTGTTTGTATTCTTAAAGACCATACATATGTATTCATAATCATTTTCTTGTTTCTTTTAGTTTCTTGGTTGTATTCATAATCATTTTACACGAAAATTATTTTTGAACCTAACCTTATACAATATAAATGAAGGACATTTTAATATACAATGAATCAATTAAAATTTTTTAATAAGTAAGTAAAATATATTTTCTTTGTAAAAATTTCTGAAAAAATCATTTCTAAAACAGTTTTAAAAACATTAATAATTTCATTTCAGAACCAAATTTATAAAAATTTATTTCAAACTGTTTTGAAAAAGATAGAAATGGCTTAGTTCGGAAAAGATAGAAATCCTCACAAAATTTTTCATGTTCAGATAATAGTTCAATAAAACATCAATGGTAAACAATGCAGTGAAATTCTTTTGTAGAAATGAGTAAGTAACATTAGAATGAATTCAGTCATGTATATGCAATGCAGTGAAGTGGCTTTTGTATACAAAGAAAATCATCTTTTGAGTGTGACTTCAAATTAATCGTCTTTAATCACCCCGCTCTCCACTAGTGTAACTTCAGCATTAGAACTTTTATCCCCAAAAACATAATTTTTAATTGGAGAAAATATACAACAAAAAATTAATGCTACAACAACATCTCTAACTTTAACGTCTAGATTTATCTAGTTTGGCAATTTGTGGAAGTTTTAAAAATATGGAAGTGTTGGGTAGAGCATCAAAGAAGCAAATTTCGGAGATATAGGGAATATGGAATTGTAATCTTTAGAGAAGCATTTTCGTTATGGTATTTTTTAAATAATATATCAATTCCTATATTTATGGGATTGGACTGGATTTATGAAAATTAGAATTGATTTGATAATATTCTTTCGAGTGAGATATGGACGAGATATTTTAATTCCTTTATTTAAGGGATTAGATTTGATAATTCCAATTTTCAAGTGATTTGATTGTAATCAGAATATTTATGTGGGGAAGGAATTATATTTGCACATGACTTCATGCATATCAGAATTGAAGATGGAATAAACTTCATGTATGCAATGACTTTCTATGTTGGAACATACGGAAAGTTGAAGCCTAAAAGGTTTTAACCATTGACAGAATATTGCGTGGATATTTGTTTATGGAAAATAGGAGATTCCGCAATATAGTATTTTAGACGTGTGGTAGAAGCATACCGTGTTTATGGAAAATTCCTATAATTGTGGAAAATGATTCATATGATATTTGAGAAAAAGAAAATCCTTTTATTTATGGGATTCAGATATACTTCAAAAGCAGATAAGGAATGAGAATATTATGGAGATAATTATGGAGAGTTCCGATCTGTTCATGGACTATATGTAGAGGACATCACAGCTGCATTAATCTCATGGACTTAATAGAAAAAAACTGCACAAAGATTTGATATCTTTCAAGAGTATTTCGAGAGCCAGAATTCTATGTTCCAACATACGTAACCTATTATTCAAAGTTTAGAATCATATACCTTAATTTCTTGGTAGGAAGAGATCCACCGTCGACGAGTTTCGAGGTCAGGGGGAGTCTGATCAAGGTGGATTGGTAGCAATGGGAGCTTGCAGGATTCATGTTATAGTTAAACAATATAAGTATAATTGTATGGTGTACTTTGTACTGTATCTTTCTTACTAGTGGATTCATTTTGAACTGGGTCATGCCACGCAGATATTGGTGGATTTCACCGAATTGCATAACCAAATCTCATATATTTATGTTTTAATTTATTTCATACTTGATTAATTATGATAATTGAATTAATTAGGTAAAACCAAATTTCACTAACCATGAATTAGTTCATTAATTCTTTAAAATTCAAAGAAGTGCTCTTTTTTCTAATTCATTGTAATATATTTTATGAGTGTCTTCTAACCGATCAAGGCCATTTTAGAGGAAAGACATCGCGAGTATTTTTTTCAACCACTTCATTAATAATAGTTTTTTTTAATTAAATCACCCTTAGGTGGGGGAGTCATATATTGGGGTCCCCAAGCCCTAAAAAGATTAACCATTGTTATATGATGAGTATCTAGGTGCCGAGTTAATGAGACAACATTGTTGCCTCCAAAAGTCCTAATCTATGAATATAGACAGCTATACAGTAGAAGCTGTAGTGAAGTTACGATCCAAAGGGAGAATCTCCACCCCTTGTGTGAATTCTCACCTTTGGCCAGGTAACTTCGATATCATGAAACTACATAAGGTTTAAAATTAGTAATCCAGCAGTAGGAGAGTGGAGATTGTTCAGCACCACATGTGTTCCTTCATCGAGTTTAGTTGGATGCCAAGAGCTGCCACCTGCATGAGAGCAACTCGATTAGCAGTATCAATCCAAAGTAAAGTTATGCTAGTGTGCTCTGACATGAGGAAAATTCATTTTGTCAAAAGCAATGAGGCCCTGAATATGCTGTGGAATGGAGCTGAGATGCAAGCATTAAAGGTGGCAGTTATGATGCTTAGCAATGGCATTTGCAATAGAGTTACTTTCCCTAAAAACATGATGAATTGGAGAATCACCTAATATAGCATTTACTTTATAGGCCAAATCAAAGAGGGACCAATTGGCAGAGTAAGGGTCATTAATCATGTTCACAGCCATCATGCAATCAGTTTCATAATAGTAAATGTGTCCTGTACCCTTATATTTTTCTGCAGCAAACAGGACGGCCTTCATTTCTGCCTCAATTGAGGAGGCCGCAGCAATAGGGGCCGAAGCTAAATCAATCAAATCACCTAAGCTATCTCTGACTACCATTCCTACTGCTGCCTTATCAGGATACCAAGAGGCATCAATGTTAATTTTGATTGACCCGAGAGGGGGTGTTTCCCACAGAACAATAGTTATGTTAGGCTTCGGTGGAGGTCTAGTAAAAGGAGCCCAATGACTTAAAGAAGAAACCATAACAGACTGTGCAAAGTAAGTCTTTGGTGTAGTTAGTAGTGCCAGTTTGATCAAATCATGAACTTCCTTAGAAATTAGTTCAGTGGAGAAAGGCTTGTTGTCATATAGGAAATTATTCCTAGCCTTCCAGAGAGACCAGCAGGTCAGTGATGGCATTATTTTACAGATAAAATGTTTCCAACTCATCAAATCATCAGTATTCCAGAAAATGAAGAATCTTTCTATTAGGGAATGCCTAGGGTTTAGGTGGAAATGGACAATTGAAGCAATGTTTTCCCAGACAGCCTTAGCAGTATTACATGAAATGAAGAAGTGTTGAATTGAGTCTGTATTAGAGCAGGCCGGGCACTTGGAGGCTAACTTAAACCCTAAAGTGATAAGCACTTCATCAAATGGAATGAAGGATTGCAACAATTTCCATGTAAATATTGAGATCTTTTTTTGCAAGGCTTTATTCCAAATGAATTTAGAAACAGGGAAGTTACCTGATTCATAAGTGAGTTCCTTGTAGGTTGATTTCGATGTGAAGTTCCCTGATGTTTCCAGCTTCCAGACTAATCTGTCATCTCTTTCTGGAACCAGCTCAGCTCCCTACAAAAAAGATAAAGTATCATTTTCTAACAAGAAGCAAATCTGAGGCAGTACAGTTGACTTGTTATGTATGAAATCTGCTACTGTCAGAAATGGATTTCCTTCAACAATATGGTCTGGGATGATATTGCACAGAGGACCCTGAGGACACCAATTAGCTAGCCAAAAATTGCAATAACCCTTCCCATGGATGATTACTGAGTTTTGCTCTGCAAAATAGTTAATGTAGAGAATCCTCTTCCATGTTACTGATTTTCTGTGTGAAACTGGAAGGGCCCAGATCAGCTTTGACCAAAGGGTAGACCCTAATTGGCTTTTCCACCAAAGTTTAGCTGAACAAGTATTAATTATGGCCTTGACAGACCTGAAACCAAGCCCATTTAGATCAGTTGGAACAGCAATGGCAGACCATTTTTTCCAGATTTTATTCTTTTTTCCATCTGATTCCCCCCAAAAGAATCTTGCTAATCTTTTCTCAAATGTGCTGATTACTATTTTAGGAGGATAGGTTCCAGCCCATAAATGCTGTGGCAGTGAGTAAAGGCAATGTTTAATTAGAACCAACTTTCCCCCAACACTTAGCCACTTATTCTTCCAGCTTTGGAGCTTAGAGTCTAAGTTAGCCATTAAAGGTTGAAAATACCTTTTACGGGTTCTTCACCGAAATATGAGGCATCCCAGGTACTTGAATGGGAATGAACCTATTTTCATTTTCAGAATAGATTTAACCTGAGTGTTCTTAAAACTTGATGCCCTTTTACTAAGATAGAATTCTGATTTGTCAAAGTTAAATTTCTGTCCTGAGGTCACCTCAAATACATCTAAAAAGGCTTTTATTCTTATGAGATTAGATTTAGATGCTTGCATAAAGATGATGGTGTCATCTGCATACATTAAATGTGACACAGCAGGTATTGAGGCAGGTAAACTGAAACATGATAGTTTACTGGTAGAAAAAATGTATGCTAAACTCCTTCAGAAAGCTTCAGTAAAAATATTAAACAGAAAAGGAGAGAGTGGATCACCTTGTTTAATCCCTCTAGAAGCTTTAAAGAAACCAACTGGAGTCCCATTAACAAGAACTGAAAAATGTGCCTGTGATAAATTACTCATAACTGCCTTTAAAAAGTTCCCATTAAAGCCAAATTTAATCAAAATCATCCTAAGAAACTGCCAGTTTACTCTATCGAAGGCCTTCATTAAGTCCAATTTTAAGATACAGTTAGGAATCCTGTTCTTCTTATCTAGAAATCTGACCATTTCCTGTAGATATAATATGTTGTCAGAAATGTCCCTCCTTTTTAAAAAGGATGACTAGTTAGGAGATATCAGCTTGTCCATAAAAGGTTTTAGCCTTTCCATCAGAACTTTAGAACATATTTTATTAAGTACATTAGATAGGGAGATTGGTCTAAAATCACCAAAAGTACTAGGTGTTGCCTTCTTGGGAATGAGTGTAATCCATGTACTAGATATCCCTTTCGGAATGGTAGACCCTAAGATAAATTCATTGACTGCCTCCATAAGGTCATATTTAATTAAGGACCAGCATTTTTTATAAAACTTAGTGGTGAAACCATCTGGCCCTGGGCAGCTGTTGCTGTTTAAATTTTTAATTACAAGTTCCAGTTCAGATTCCAATACTGGAGCAGATAAAGTTTGGTTATCTGAGTCATTTAACAGTTTGGGAATTTGACTTAGAAAGTGGGAGGAGAAGGTATCATCAATGTTTTGGTCAGGTTCAGTTAGAAGATCAGAATAAAAGGCAATTGCTTCCTTTTGGATATCATTTTGTGTAATTAACCATTGACCAGCAGCATTTTTGATTTTATTTATTTGCATCTTACAGTTCTTCTCCTGGACCACCTTATGGAAGAATTGAGTATTATTATCCCCTAGTTTATGCCATTTAAGTCTTGCTTTCTGTTTCCAAAACTTTTCTTTCTCCTTAAGAGCCCTAAGTAAAACAGCTTTTTTCTGATTTAGTTTAACCAGTTCAGGGAGGCTAGGGTTTAAATCAAATGTAGATTCCTGAATTCTTAAAGCCTCCTCAGCTAGAGTGACATTGGAGTCAATATTACCAAATGACTCTCTGTTCCATATTTTAATCAACTTTTTAAGTCTGATCAATTTTAGATAGAATCTCATCATACCATAATCCTGGGCAGGTTTTTCCCAATTATCCTGAATTAAGCCAATAAACTCTGTCATTTGGAACCAAGCATTAATAAATCTGAAAGGTTTAGGAAATGAGGGGATTAGGTTTGATAGCTGGAGAAGGATGGGTGAGTGGTCTGAGGTATTCCTATTAAGAATCTGTATGGAAGATGAGGGAAATTTGGAACTCCATGCTAGGGTACAAAGTCCTCTATCTAATCTTTTTGAGGTTGGATTTCTAAGCCTAGAGTTGCTCCAAGTAAACAGGTTCCCAACCGTGTTTATTTCCTGAATACCATTGGAGTTTATCCATGTGTTGAAGTCTCTAATACTACCAAGAGCCGGATTAGACGGACCTCTATATTCAGCCACATTGGTGATGGTATTAAAATCCCCTATGAAAGTTGTTTCTCCTTTAGAAATTGGTTCTAAATCTTTCCATAGTTCTTTCCTACCATCTCTGTTTCTCAAGGCATAAATGAAAACAGCTTCCATACAAAGATTGAAAGAGTGATGAGATATGTCAACATGCATGAATTGTTCATGAAATTTTTTCAGTTTAACTGTAAGGATCTGAGACCACATTAACCAGATTTTCCCATTAGGAAGGGCCATGCTGTTAGAAAATTGAAGAGCAGTCATGTAGTAGTTAATTTTTGAGTTGTCATGAAAAGGCTCAATTAGGCATAGCAGCTGAATCTTCTTAGTTTTTATCAGATTTGTTAATCTTAGCATAGAAGTTTCCATACCTCGGAGATTCCATATCAAAAAACTGGTGTTAACTGTATCTATCATATTTCACCAGATTTATTACCTCTTGTAGCTGATCTTAATAGCATCTTATTCAGTTGGCTAAGATATGTGGGTTTTTTTATTTTTGGACTTACCTTGGGAATCTACCTTACCTGAGTATTCTTGATTAGGAGAAGAATCTGGAATTTGGTGCTCATCATGATCAAGATCAATGTTAGTACCCATGTCTTCATTTACTCCATCCTGATCCTGGGATTGAGGACCTTCATCCTGCAAAACATAAAATCTGTTTGACATCTTTCCATATTGGGAAAGTGTAGGGTTAGGAACAGAATCCTTCATAGAAAATCTAAGTGAACCAATTTGAAGATCATCTTTAGCATAAGATTTTAGAACTGGTTTTGAGTATGCAGTAGCCTTTAGTAACCTAGTTGTAGAATTGTCAGGACTCAGAATAGGTGATGTGACCTGAGTTCTAGCATTAGCAGGAGTAATAGGAGATTGTAATATTATATTAGGCTGAGAGTATGGTTCAAGGCTTCTATCATCCATTACAGAATTGTGGTTGAGGGGATTCTTAGCAGAGTCAGATATCAGGGGTGGTAGATCAAATTTTTTCCCGGTTGCCTGCCACTGAGGATTAGGTTGAACCTGAGTTCTATTATTATCATCTATCCTGTCATTCATATTTTGGGTAATAGCTCTGCATTGACCTAGTGAATGACCTAATTTAGCACAATGATTACAATAGAGGGGGATATCTTCAAACTCAATTGGATACTTCCTATTGTTAGATATTGAACCAAGTCTAATAAAGTGAGCCAGAGGTTTCATAAGATCAATTTCGACGCAGAATTTAATGGCAGAGGGTCTGGTAAGCATCTCAGTTGCAAAATCATTTTTTATGAAGTTGCCTATACTGTTCCCAATAGATTCAATAGATGCAGAATTATAGTAATAGAGAGGTACCTCCCTGATCGTACACCAAATTGGGACGATTGGAGATTCTTTTTGAGTGGAGAATTCCGGAGTCCATTTGAGCATCTTTAGCAAAACTCCGTTGAAATTCCATATACCTTTCATCCAACACCGTTGGTAATCGTTGACCTGCTCGAATCGAATTAGAATGTGTTTGAAATCAAGAGATCCTAACTGGTACTTACCTTCGAAACCAATGGTTTTGAGAGCCACTTCCATCTGATCCATGGTACATCTGCCCTTTGTAAACTTACCGACCAAGGCATTGGAGTAGTGAGCCGATAAGGTGGCAATTTGTCCATCCGAATACAGACAGACCTGGTCACCAAGATGGGTAGATTTGGGGACCAATTCAGGGTTGTTTGGGAGTTGAGATGAGAGTGGTGGGGATTTAGTTTGAAGAGCCGCAGCGAAGCTTTTGGGCGGTGGAGGATGATTGGAGGTGGAGGCTGCCATATCAGCCGGCGAGGAAGCCCCGCCCGGAGGCAAAGCAGCCAGAGGTGGCCGGTTGTGAGACCGTTGGCGGAGTAACGGTCTGAAAACGAAGGAGATGAGAGAGGGGAAAGTGAAAATGAACACAAAGTGAAATCTCACACACAATCGCACATACAATCGCACACAGTGAATAGTTTCAAGATTCAATCACATGCATAAATGTTGTCCTTAGTTGTAATACTTGTTAATAATAGTTTGTAGACCCATAAGTATTGTATTAATTTAATTTATTAAAATCTAATGTCAAGTCAAACTATATATATAACTGCTTTTATACTTTTTTTTCGCAATTTCTATCTTCTCTTAAACATTACCATATTAATATTCACGCCTAAATTTATTTTGTATGCATGCAGTTTAATGATATACTGCTTTACCTATATATTTTAGTATCTATTTAATTAATACAATTAAAACAAAATGATAATTGCCTGTGACATCATGAGAAATAACCATTTTAATTACCAGAGCAAAATTTGTCAAACTAACTGAGTAGTTGTGGTCTTGTGGACTTGTGATTCGTTAATAATTAGTTCCGCTTTGATGAATTTTTTCGACCAATGTTATCATGTTATAAAATTAACATTTTAATGCTCCTCACACGAGTAGGGAAGACTCCATTAAAAATAGCATTAGTAGGCAGTTCCCTTGATTTTTAGCACCTATTTTTTTTGATAGGTCAAAATTTGTTTTGAGTTCAGGTTGATAAATTCACCAAATATTTGTTCTAAACTCTAGAAGTAACAGGTAGCTTGTTAAGCGATTATATTCTTTTCAATTATTTAATTGCACATCAATTTAATTTAATAAACTCATCTATTCAATTCATTTAAGTTATGTTAAGTTTAATTTACTTAACTTAACTTATATAATTTAATATATTTTATTATTAAGGTATTCAATTTAATTAATTTTATTTCACCTCATTTTTATTCTAATTCAGCTCACTTAATTTAGATTGTTAATAAGATTAAAAAAAATTGGATAGCCTATTTAATTGTTTTTTTTGTACACTCCCCCTTGAGTATGTCTCTTGAAAGACGGTATTTCCATATGAAATTATGGATCATACCAAGCAATTCTAAAACAAAGAGGGGTCCAACTACATTTGACGCTAATTGACATGATAATCAGATGAGTATTACACAAAACACTGGTAGACAAACCAATGGCGGGGCAATTACTATCCATCGCTCTGCTCAACACATTGTCACCACCAACTACTTCACTACTCTCATCAACCCACAGCCTATAAGCATGAGAACGCCATCCCACCATTGCTCCCTCAACATCCTCCAAACCAGGAAATACTGATGGAAACTCTTAACTATCAATTACAACTGGTTGATCAATTTCCTCTTCAAAGTAAAACTTCTTCCCATGTAGCACCACATGAAACTTCTCATTTAAAGGGTCCTTGATATTAAAAAGCCGTCGTGCCTGGGCAGCTAAGATGAATTTGTCATCTTCATATGTTACACGATTCAAGTCGACCAAAATAAAGCCCATGGGATTTTTTACTTCACTACCGGAACCATGTTCCACCCAACAACACTTGAACACAAAAACTTTGAACTCTGCATAATCCAACTCCCAAATTTCCACAATCGCCCCATAGAAAGGCATCCCAGCAACAACCGGATGTTTATCTCTGTTACTTGCCTGCCACATGGATTCAGATTCAATATAAACACCACTATTTTGCGTTGTGCTCTTCTTATCCTTCTCCAATGTTGAGAAACGAAAGTCATTAATGTCATAACCAAGGTACTGTCTTACGGTGCAATTTGGTGTCCTTGCATATTCCAGTAGCTTGTTGGGCATCCCTTTCGACATTGTAACGCTTGTAAAACCAGTTAACAAACCTTGAAGAATGCTCTAACTGTGTCTTATTCGAGGGCAAGTCTAGATGAATCTCTTCCAACATGGAAATATGCTCTTGAACATAGATTACGGTCTCGCTACTTTTACGTAAAACATACAGGTGAACTGTTATCAACTTAGTGTGCAAGGGTGTATGAAGCATTCCCTTAGGTTGTGGAGTCCCATTCCACCTTCCGCAGTGTGGTCCACCTAGAATAGCAACCATTCTTTTTCCAACCAAGTTCGATATACAATACTCGATGATACCCTCAGTGGTGTACCTCTAAACAATTGAGGCATATGGACGACTACGATTTGATTATAACCCTTGAAAATGCCATATGACACTCAAATGGGTACATCCAATGCATTCCGATAGGCCATCATATACATATCTCCCCCAAATGTACCACTAGGTGCACCATGATGTCAAAGAATGCAGGGAGAAAATACTTCTCCAAAAGGTATAAAACAACAACAACCTCTCGCTACAACTCATTTAGTTGTTGCCTACTAATATTGTTCCTGCATATTAAGTTGAAGAAGAAACACAAGCGCATTATCAAAAATATAACTTCCTCATCCAAGCACCCTCGGATCGCAACAGGCAAAAATTGTTGCATAAGGACATGACAATCATGCGATTTCAAAGCATTAAGACACAATTCATCATTCACAATCCAACTAACATTAGAGGAGTAACTGGATGGTACCTTCATTCCTTGGATGCTCTCACACACCGATCTCCGCTCAGCAACTGACATTGTAAGGAGCAGGAGATAGGTACATTTGATTGCCTCTTACCCTGGGTGCCAGATCTAACCGAATACCAAGGTCCACTAAATCCTCCCTCGCATTTAAGCTATCCTTAGTCTTCCTCCGTTAACGTTTAGAAGCGTGACAATCAGACGCTCACAAACATTCTTTTTTATATGCATGACATCCAAACAATGGCGAACCTCCAAATTCTCCCAGTATGAGAAATAAAAGAAAATGGACTTTTTCTTCCACGGTCAGTCTACATCCCCACCACCCTTTCATAAATTTTTACCAAAAAAAACAATCAATTTCTTCACCTTGTAATGAATAGCTACACTAATCAATGGTTTTGGTGCCTTTCTCCTCTCCTTCCTACCAACGAATGCAATTGTGTTATCCCGTAACTTGTGCTCAAAGGTAGATATTTACGAGGACCCAAATAAACAGTCTTACTCCCATATTTCAACTGATGGTAATCTTTCTCATCCTTACAAACAGGACAAGCCTTGTGACCCTTGACTACATACCCGGAAAGGTTACCATATTCCGGAAAATCATTATGGTAAAAAAATGTATCGCCTTCAATGTAAACTCTTCACCATGAAAACCATCAAACATTACTGTGCCAACCGACCATAGCACCGTTAAATCTTCTATATAAGGGACAAGATAAGTGTCTATGTCATTTACAGGTTTTTAACGCCATAAAATCATGATGGGAATCAACACATATTTCCTCTTCATGCACAAGTACGGGGGGGACTATAAATGGAAAGCATAACCGGCCATGAACTATGTTTCGAGGACATAATACCATACATGTTCATACCATCAGTACACAAAGCCATTCTCAAATTCCTAGGTTCGTATGCAAACTTTGGTTACATCTTATCAAATTTATTCCACTAGTCTGCATCAGCGTGTCAAATCATATCATCATCTTTACAACCTCCCCTATCAATGTACCATTTCAAGTTCTTTGCATCCTTATCATTCTTAAACAACCTTCTCAGCCTTGGAATAATTGGAAGGTACCACATACATTTGGCGGGCACCCACCTCCTCACCGATACAAGATGCTCTCCACCAATAGACACATTTCTCTTTTTCTTATTACGCGACACATTATATACTAGACAAACAATCTTATCCTCCAGGCCACCCCTATATAAGACACAATAGTTCGGACAAGCATGTATCTTTTCATACTCCAATCCTATCGGACACAAAATTCTCTTAGCTTCACAATGGTTATCCAGAATCCCGTTACCGGATAAAAGATTCTCATCCAAAAAATTAAGCAATTTATTCATGTTAGTATCACTCAATGACCCAAGACCTTTAGAATTAAACAACTACATCAAACATTACATGACCGTGTCTTTCTTCTTGCAACCGGGATATAATGGTCTATCCTTCTCACCTAGAAAGTTAGCCAACACCTTAGGCCTCCCTCTTAATTCATTAACAACCTCCTCACACATGTCATCCAACTTAGTATCCCCAAAACACTCTCCCTCAATACTAACTTTCACCTCTTGTGGTGATTTTTCCCCATTAAATGTCCACACAACATAATATTTCGCAAACCCCCGGTTATACAAATGGAGTTTCAGCATGTCCTTATTATCAGTACGATTTTGATTTCATTAATCACGACAAGAACATAATATTCGCTTCTCACGACTAAAAGCATGGTCCAAAAACTCATCCACGAATATAATATATTCATGGCTCACCCTACTAACGTTGGCATGCATGTGCTTACGTCTCTCGATGGCACGAAATAACTCTACATATCAATAAATGGCAAACCACTACCACAGAGACCCTCTTTAGCACCTGTTTCTTAGCACCGATTTTGAAAACTAGTGTCAAACATGTAATAGAAGCATACTGGGTTTATGGAATATCCTTATAGTTATGGAAAAAAATTTATGGGATATTTGAGAAAAGGAAAATCCTTTTATTTATGGGATTTGGATATGCTTCAGAAGTAGATAAGGAATAAGAATATTATGGAGATAATTATGTAGAGTTTCGATTTGTTCATGGACTCTATGTAGAGGACATCACGGCTGCATTAATCTCGTGGACTTAATAGAAAAAATCTGCATACATATTTGATATCTTTTGAGAGTATTTTGAGAGCCAAAATTCTATGTTCCAACATGCGTAAGTTGTTGTTCAAAGTTTAGAATTGTACACCTTAATTCCTCGGGAGAAGGAGATCCAGCGTCAATGAGTTTCATGTTCAAGGGGAGTTTAATCAAGGCGGATCGACAACATGGGGAGCTAGAAGGATTCACTTTATATTTAGATAAGATAAGTATAATTGTATAGTGTACTTTATACTGTATCTTTCTGATTATTGGATTCATTCTGAACTGGGTTAGACCCCGCAGATGTAGATGGATTTCACCGAATTGCATAACTATGTCTCATGTCTTTATGCTTTACTTCATTTCATACTTGGTTAGATAGATTATGTTGGAACACAGTAGTGATAATTGAATTAATTTGGTAACCAAGTGTCAGCCACCACTACTAGAAGGAACACATTACGAATACTAGAAGGCTCCCAGGCGAGTGTTCATAAATTCACAGGATAGACTGGCTTCGTAATTTGTTGAAACTGAATGGAATCCTCCAACTAAAGATGCTGAAACTAGCTTAAAGGAGAAAGAAAAAAATTGAGTTCGAAGAAGTAGAAACTCAAAGAAAATTCTACTTGGTCTCCAGATGAACTGAAGGCGTCATTGGAAAATTCAAAGGCATTATAAGCTATTTTCCCGGCGGTGGATGAAGAAATGTTCAAACTCATCTCATTTTTTCATCAAGCAAAGAAAGCTTGGGATATCCTACAAACTATTCATAAAGGAACAAGTCATGCACATGAATCCAAACTACAGATGTTGGCTACAAAGTTTGAGGAACTAAAGATGAAGGATGATGATACTATTGCCATATTTAATGGGAAACTCAAAGACCTGTCCAACATGGTGTATCAACTGGGAAAGTCTACAAGGAAGCAAAATTGGTGAAAAATAATATGAGATCCCTTCCCAAAAGATTTGCCATAAAAGTCAAAGCAATTCAAGATGCAAGAAACGTAGCCACAATGACCCTAGATGAACTAATGGTATCTTTGCAGACTTATGAGATGAGTATACAACAGCCTGTGAGGAAAGTCAAGAAGGTGTTCGCGTTCAAATCACCTTCATCAAATATCAACTTTGAGTCTAACAGTGATGATAGTTTTGATGAACTTATTTTTATCACTAAGAATTTCTAAAGAATGCTGAAGAAGGTCGTAAACAGGAAATCACAGGAAAAATATGGTGGAAATAAACCTCATCCTCAAGATTTCGATAATCGTGGAACTCGGATGGAACAAGGAAGTTAACAATTCTCTAGAAACTGAAGTGGTGAAGAAAGGCAGCCTGGAAGTATTCAATGTCGAGAATGTGAAGGATATGGTCACATCCAGGCTGAATGTGTAAGTACTTGTAAGAAGTAGGGAAAATTATATGTTACCTCATGGAGTTAAGACGAAGAAGATGAGAGAGGCAAAGATGAACTCACAAGTAATTATGTGGCATTCAGAGCAAAAGTCCTCAATAGATCAGATGACAATGCATGTTCAAATATGTCAGAGAAGAACATTGTTGTATGTTCCAACACATGTTCTGATGACTCTTCTAGTGATGATGAAGGACAAGTTGTGATTGATGAGGAGATATACACGTTATACAAAAAAATGTATGGCATGTGGCTGAAAGTTGTTGATACAAACAAAGTGTTGAAGGAAGAGAAAACTCAACTTTCCGCATAGGAGAAGGTCTTGCTAGATTTAACATTTGAACACAAAGGATATATTGAAGAACTATATTTAAATTTAGTATCAACAACTAAGATAGCTAAGATGGTTGAAGCAGCCATTAACAAGTTAAATACTGGAAAGGCAAAACTTGATGACATTCTGACCTTGGGAAAAGACTTTGGAGATAGACAAGGAATCACGTATGACAAACCGGTATGAAGCACCGTCATCCTCAAGAAAAATATATGAGAGTTAAAAGGAAAGTTTCAGACTCACCAGAGAAAACCTCTAATCTGTAGCTACTGTATGTATCAAGGTTATACAGAGAAACAATGCTGAAAACTGCCCAGGGATATCATGATATGACGACAAATCTCGGTATGTTCCAACATAGACGATGTTCAGTGAGCAAGGATGGTTAGAAAGGTATGGGTTATTAAACACACTAGTACTTCCTTGTTGCTCATACATCGCTCATAGCACATTCTAGAGACTCGTGGTACTTTGATAGTAGATGTTCTCGACACATGACTGGAAATCAGGAATTTCTGATAAACATCAAACCATATGATGGTGGTTTTGTAACTTTTGGAAATGGAAAGAAGAGCCAGGTTGTTAAAAAAGTTGAACTGCATATTGAAGGATTCCCAGTATTCATAAGTGTTTTGTTTGTTGAATACCTAAAAGCGAATCTGTTGAGATTTTTCGACAAAGTTCGACGATTGTAGTGATGTTGGGATTTTACTTGTGTATTCTATGAACAACAAGCTTATCATGTATACAATCTTTGGATAACTGCACTCATGGAATCTATAACTGTCATTGTGGATGATTTTATCGACCCACAAGTATCAGCTGATAGAGAAGATGTACCAGATGAAGGCCATTTTCTAACACAGAGCAGTCATCCTAATGAGCCGGACAATGTTGGAACATCGAAACAGACTAACAATCCTGATGAACCTGAAGAAATCGAGTATGTTGGAACATCGTCCCCCATGATAACACTACATGTTCTAACACATGTGCAACCAAAAACAAGCATAAGGAGAACTCAATCAATACCTCGTGTAAATTATAGAGAACTAGCAGGACTACAATGTTTCATCTTTCCTATTGAACCCAAGAACTACAAGGAAGCTTTACTTGATGAATATTGGATCGCGGCAATGCAATAAGAACTCGGTCAGTTTGCACATAATGATTTATGGTATCTCATTCCTCATCCTAAAGGTGTAAAAGTTATTGGCACTAAGTGGATCTTCAAGAACAAGTTCGATGTTGATTGTCATATTACTCGAAATAAAGCTAGACTGGTTGCTCAAGGATATACTTAGGTTGAAGGAGTTGATTTTGATGAGACATTTGCACTAGTTTCCATGTTAGAGTCAATTTAACTTTTACTTGCTATTGCATGCACTATGAATTTTACTCTATACCAGATGGATGTCAAAAGTGCTTTCCTCAATGGTGTGGTAAATGAAGAAGTTTATGTTGAACAACCTAAAGGATTTGAGGATCCTCATTACCCCCATCATGTTTTTCGACTCAAAAAGGTGTTGTATGGTCTGAAAAAAGCACCTAAGTCATGGTATGAATGACTTACTAACTTTCTTCTTTAGAAAGGTTATCGTTGAGGGGGAGTAGATCACACCTTATTTGTGCTCTAAAAAGCATAAAATATTTTGATAGCTCAAATCTATGTTGATGATATTGTGTTTGACTCTACTTCATCATCTATGGTGTAGGATTTCGTGACTGTAATGCAGTCTAAATTTGAGATAAGTATGGTTAGAGAACTCACATATTTTCTAGGGCTTCAAGTCAAGCAAGAGAATGATGGCCTGTTCATAAATCAGAGTAAGTATGCCCTGAATTTAGTGAAGAGATTTGGACTAAGCAACTCTAGAGCCGTCTGAACACCTATGGGAGTGTCTGATAAGTTGGTGAAAGACGAGAAAGGAGTTGGAGATGATCAGAAATTGTACAGGGGCATGATTGAGAGTCTATTGTATTTGACAGCTAGAAGACCAGATATATGTTTCAGTGTAGGAATATGTGTAAGATTTCAGGCTGAACCGAAGGAATCTTATTTAACTGCAGTCAAAAGAATTATCCGATATGTGAGTGGGACTTCTGAGTATGGTGTTTAGTATTCTAAGAATCAAGACTCTAATCTAATTGGGTGAAGCGACACTGATTGGGCTGGTAATTCAGATGATCGTAAAAGCACTATAGGTGGGTGTTTCTTTATTGGCATGAATCTTGTTTCTTGGTATAGTAAGAAACACATCTTGATCTCTCTGTCTACTCTGGAAGCTAAATATCTTGCTGATGGAAATTGTTGTGCACAACTATTATGGATAAAGCAAATGCTGAAAGACTATGGAATTCATCAAGGGCCTTTGAATATTTTTTGTGACGACACAAGTGCTATTGATATTTATAAAAATCTAGTCCAGCACTCTTGAAAAAAAGCACATTGACATAAGGAAACATTTTATTCGAGATCTTATTGAAAGGAAGTGGTGGTTACCTATGTTCCAACATGTGAGCAATTTGCAGATATTTTCACAAAGCCATTAGATACTGCCATATTTGAGCTCCTCAGACAACACTTAGGTGTTTGTCAGATTTGAGGTATTTCCTTAAAGATTTTATTTAGCTGTAGATTTTTTTTGTGCAAAAAATCACAAAAAATCACAAAAAATCACAAAAAATCAGAAAGAAGAAAAAGTGAAAAATAGAAGCTGTGGAGAAATGTTTGAAGTTGATGTTGAAGACATTATTGTGATTGAAGTGATGACTAGTCGATGAAAAAATGATAGTTGAATAGATCAGAGAGATGACTCTTCCTAGAATTCTAGTTTAGGATGATGAGGAGTTGGAAGGAAGTGATATTGGTCATGTTCCAACATAAAGTATGGAGACAGGTAGAGAAAATGTGGACATAGAAATAGATGAGTCTGGTATGATTAGAGATTTAGATGCTTAAGTATCACTAAATGTGGCTAGAGAAGATCATAATCTAGGTGGAAATCAAGCCTACCAACACCAGACATGGAGATAGGGGGAGAAAATACTAATGGGGTGAAGGAAGCTGAGCATGTGATGTTCCAACATCAATACAGACTGAGGGTGTTGATTCTAAAGCAATGAAAAGATCAGATGTTCCAACATCAGAGAAAATGGGTAAAGCTGAGAGTTTCTATGTTCCAACATCTATGACTAATGTTCCTACACAAGGTGAGCATATTTGAAAGAACTACTGATCAGGCTACCATGAGAGATATGATATTAGCTAAGAAGACAATTGATGTGAGTGTATATGAGGAGTGTACATTTACAGCCTACTTGGACTATTTGGGTCTGAAGTTTTCCGCCTCAATCTACAAAGAGTACAATCGGGAGATTTTACAAGAATTATAAGGGAGGAAACATTGATCCAAATTTTGAACGATACAACATAGTTTACGTCAGAGGCAAGAAATTACTGGAGGATTTCAATCTCAGTGACCACTCAAGGGAACGCTACTACATCTAGCTTGACTATCATGTATTTATGTCCATTCCATATTCATATAAATAATTAGATTTTCTCTTGAAATACTACGACTCTTACTCAAGAAACAGCTAAACTAGAGGACATATGATCTAAGATATGTGCATGATCTACCATGGAATACTGAGGCTACAATTTCTGATGTTGATGAGAAGTAGGTCAAGTTTGTGGCCAGTAATGTGAAGTTGAGAGCTCTAGGCACCCATATTAGATGAGGCACAGATAACTGCTCCTGAAGTGGTTTGAAGGCTCTACTATGGCTATAGTCAAACATAGGCTAGATATTTGCTTTAGGGGGAGCTACATTTATTGGATACTTTGGTTTTTCTGTGTCTATTGCGTTTGGCATGTTTATGGTCCCAAGGTGGAGATGATTTGGATTTCTTGGATGACATTATTGGCCCCGTTGGGTTGATGTTCTACCATGCTTATTATTCCCGGATGTTGAGGGAATCTAGAATTCAGGGGGAGACGTTATGTTCCAATATCCAGAGTATTTTTTAGGTTGATGTCTGTATTTACATAATCTCTTTTGATGAAATTCCAAAAGGTGATTGGTCTACAAAATGTCAAAGGGGGAGATTGTAAAGTCTAGATATATCTAGTTGGCAATTCTTGGAAGTAATGAAAATATGGAAGTGTTGAGTTGAAACATCAAAGGTAATTTCGGTAATATAAGGAGTTTGGAGTTGCAATCAGAGAAGAAGTATTTTCGTCCATGGTGTTTTTATTGAAGAATATATCAATTCCTATATTTATGGGATTGGACTGGATTTATGGAAATTAGAATTGATTTGATATATATTCTTTCGAATGAGATATGGACGAGATATTTTAATTCCTTTCTTTAAGGGATTAGATTTGATAATTCCAATCTCCATGGGATTTGATTGTAATCATAATATTTATGTGAGGAAGGAATTATATTTGCACATGACTTCATGCGTATCAGAATTGGAGATGGAATAAACTTCATGTGTACAATGACTTTCAATGTTGGAACATACGGAAAGCTGAATCCTAAAAGGTTTTAACCATTGACAGAATATTGCGTGGATATTTGTTTATGGAAGAAAAGAGATTCCGTGATATGGTATTTTAGGCGTGGGAGAATACTAGGTTTACGGAAAATCCCTATAATTATGTAAAAGGATTTATGGGATATTTGAGATAAGGAAAATCATTTTATTTATGTGATTTGGATATGCTTCAAAAGAAGATAAGGAATATGAATATTATGGAGATAATCATGGAGAGTTCCGATCTATTCATGGAATATATATAGGGGACATCACGGCTGCATTAATCTAGTTGACTTAATAGAAACAATCTGCATACAGATTTGATATCTTTCAAGAGTATTGCTAGAGCCAGAATTCTATGTTCCAACATACGTAACCTGTTGTTCAAAATTTAGAATCATATACCTTAATTCCTCGGGAGGAGAAGATCCAGCGTCGATGAGTTTCGAGGTCAAATGGAGTTTGATCAAGGTGGATTGGTAGCAAGGGGAGCTTGCAGGATACACGTTATAGTTAGATAAGATATGTATAATTTTATAGTGTACTTTGTATTGTATCTTTCTGATTAGTGGATTCATTCTTAACTGGGTCTGGCCCCGCAGATGTAGTTGGATTTCACCGAATTGCGTAACCAAGTACCGTGTCTCTATGCTTTACTTTATTGCATACTTTGTTAGATAGGTTATATTGGAACACAGCAGTGATAATTGAATTAATTAGTCAACTATAAAAATGGCCGGTAATATGTAAAATGACTTTTATACCCCTAAGTTAAAAAATAAAAAAGGACACCCTAATCCTCATTTCTTGATTTTCTTTCTTCCCATAGTTCTTTCTTCGTTTTCCTCGCCATCTATCTTCCCCCATCACCACCACTAATGGTGAGATAATCTTCGACGGAGCAATACTACTGCTCGACGTTACTCCCACCTAGTCGCAGAGGTGGATGTTAGGTGGAGGCAGGGAATAACGGAGCTGGTTTTGTGCGATGGTGTTTCTAGGGTTTAGGTAGAACTGGTGGGCGGAGGAAAATGAGATATGGGTATCGATTGGTTCGGGCGACGGTGGTTCCACCCAGTGATGGAATGAAGATGAGTCAGCGACGGCGGTGTGATGGACCAATGGAACGACTGTGGACTAGAGCGGTTGTGGAACAGTGGCGACGAAGCGGCACGTTGCGCTGGGGGATAGGGTTTCTGGTGGAGCTAGGAGGTGGCGCAGCTAGGGCAACGGTGGCGCACTGTTCTTTCTGGTGGCTGGTGGCTGGTGGCTGGTGGGTTTCTGGCGGAGCTAGGGCAATGACGGCGGACGCCTAAAAACATTGAGTTCAGGCACTATTGAGCTCAGGCACAAACTTTCAGAATTCAAAGGTACCTTTTAAGTGCATGTTTGTTTTGTTGCTTCAACCTGAAAACATCTGCTCTTAAATTCAAATGTGAAGTAGTAGATACCAATCATTCAAATTATGGGTATTTCATTTGGTTACTAAATACTTGCAACTTCCTGAATGGTCTTAGTATTCGGAAACAAGAACTCGGGAGATTAGAAAGATTGAATTCTGCTAATGCAAAGGGGCTTAGTATGTATCTAGTTTGTTTATTCTTTTATTGCACGATTACAAACAAGCAATCCTTTACAGTAGGACACAACTCAAGATTCAACCCTTGCTTTTGTTCCATGCATGACAACTACCAAAGTAAATGTTGTTTTTATATGTGTTTAAGCTCATTTAACGTAGAACATGTTGACCAAGCTCTTGACTATTTGTGTAACTAAATTGGATCATGAATTTGACATGGGTTCGAAAACACAGTGCTGAGTTTTCACGACCATTACAAAAATGTGAACTGTTGCTGGTACATTGCAGATGATCAAGTACTTCCTCGCATTGTTGATATGTTCATATATCTAATAATTTTGCATTCTCATTAGAGTTTGGTAATCTTTTTCTGCTCTTTGTAGGAACTGTATACCAAGGTTAATGATTGGCAGATCCTGGTCTGGTCTCCTCTCAATTCAGCAACCAATTTTCATATACTTAGCCCAAAGCAATGGCGGAAAAAACAAGGGCTGTCAATTCTCACGGAGAACATAAGTTTTTTAGAATACGAGTTTGAGAATGAGTGAGAAGTAGTTTAACAATGGAAGATGGTGATATTCTTTCTTGTTTTCCTTGTTTCAATCAGTTCTGCTAGACACTGAGTATGAGCCTTTGGTCCCTAGAGAGGAAAAGCCAATGCTGGTAATCTTAGGATATCTTTAAAATACTAACTTTTTAGTTATATCATCACTGGTTGGTTGAATATGTGTTAACTTACATTAATGTAAATGTAATTTGTGTCATTTCAGCAAAATGTGATGTCAAACTTGAATATAAAAAGATTTTCGGTAATGCTGCTAGTATTGACATGATTTCTTGTTCTGCAGATCATTAAGGTGAGTTATATCTCTCTTTGGAGAGCTTGATTTGGTTTACTTAAAGCCATATTAAGTAACATTACTTGATGTGCTATTGTTGATTGATGTTTACAAATTAATCTAGCGGTTTGTAGTGCTCTGTATTGGGTGCTATTAACCAGCTGGTCCAAGAGGGAGCAACCTGCCAAATGCTGCAGGTGTTGCTAAAGGATAAATAGGTGTGCATCACCTGTGTTTCCTTTTATTGCAATTTTAGTGCATTAGCTGTAGATGTTATTTTACCTAATTGCAACTATCACTTGGTAATGGTAGCTACAGTTTAGAGTATGTTGTCTACTGATGATGCTACTACGAAATTCTGTATGTTATGTGTTGAGTACATGTATGTTGTGTTTTGAGTACATGTATGTTCTCACCGTAGTGTGGTTTTGTGTTATAGTCTAGAATCTATATGTTGTGTGTTGTAGTTGAACTTAACATCGAATTTGTGAATGCGGTATTTCAAAGACAACCCTGATGACTAGAATCCCCTTTACAGCACTAAGAATGGAGTCTACACTCAAGGCTGAAGATTGGACAATGCAGTGATATCTTGGGGGCATAATGAATACATGTATTTGGTACATTTTCTTCAATTTCTTAATGAGTAATTATTTTGAGTAATTAGTTCAGAGCGGGTGAAAAGTTGAGTTTTTAGTTTTTTTAGCATATGGAATGGTAGGGTATATTTGAGCATTTCAAAAAGATTCAACATTAGTTGTGTGGCTTAAACTTGTGATTTGATGTGCACAAACCACATGATTCAATTGCTAGTTCAAGGTAAAGTTATGTTTAGACCCGTAGATAGTTATGTTTGAGATAGTTATGTTTAGTCCCATAGATTTTTTTTGATTTTATCTATATTATCAATTTTGTGAAGTTCATTTTATCATTAAATTAATGTCCTACTAAATTGTTAATTTTGGGTGTTTTCCCTTCTTCTGGAAGCAGCTTTTAGAGGAAAGGATTTTTTTAAATCGTTGTAAATATTTTAGCACCGGTTTCAAAAATTGGTGATAACAAAAAAATTGGTGCTAAAATTAGCACCGGTTTAAAAAACCAGCGGTAACGAAAAAAACCGGTGCTAAAATTAGCATTGGTTTTTAAAAACTGGTGCTAACAATAAACCCGTGATAAAATTAGCACCATTTTTTTTAAAACCGGCTAAAGCCATAGTTTGGGGGATCAAAATTACGGTTTTTTGCCAAAACTATAGCTTTGGAACGAAAACTACGATTTTCACAAAAACTGTAGTTTTGGAACCTTATCACCGCGCACTTATGCACCGGTTTTTTGGGTAAAAAACCCAGTGCTACAACAAGAAAAAACCATTGCTAGAGGAGGGTTCCTATGATAGTGAACAATCAAACTCCAACACGTTTATGACAATAGAATGTAATGATTACATCCAACAATGCAAGATCATTAATGCACAATAAACACCAATATTCCAAATCACAATTACCACATTCATAATATGTCCTACAATATAAAAATTAATAGTCATAGCATTATGACTACATCAACCCTGAGAACAAATCACAAACTAATTATCAACAATTCTACCTCACTCACCATCAAATGATCAAACACACAAGATATATATACCAATTAAAATCATCCATGAAATCATTAATATCCATAAATAACTTTTAAGAAATGGTATCTTCTAGGGCATTCATTGTGGATCATTCAATGCATTCGTCAATGAAAAAAAATCATTAATGAACTCCTCCCAAAAATCTAAATTTTAACCCGCCAAAAAATGGTGGTAGGTGAACATTTAATGCTCATTTTTACACCGGTATAAAGATAATACTGGTGCGTATGTGACATTTTTCCTAAAATCAATACTTTCTACACCGGTAATGCATGGAACCAATGTAGAAATTCTACAATTTTCCCGCTTTTTAAAATTTTTACATCGGTAAAATAATATACCGGTTTGAAAATAATATTGTTGGCGCCAAAATCATAAAAAAATCACCACGTTGCTACATCGGTGAATTTATAATGGTGCAATTGGAAACAATAGCACCGGTCATTACCACCTCTTTAGATTTAACCGGTTTAAAAATTAGTAATATCTACACTGGTTGACATTACAGTGGTACATATGTATTCTTAAGCACCGTTATTTTTGTTATCACAATATTACCAGTGACATTGTATACTTTTCCACTGGTATTTTGTAATCATGAATTTCTGCTGGTGCGTATCTACCTGCTTTCCAGTAGTGCTTGAAAATCTTATTGGAACTGTTTGTGTTGTTGATTTATGTATTTGTAGTGTTGAATGATGGGTGGTGGTCGTTGTAATCGATGGTGGTGTTTCGGTGGATAATAGATTTTTTTTAATAAAAAAATATCTGAAAAATTTTAACATGGTTCTGAAACGCTATATAACTGAGCATCCGATGGATGGCTCAGCTAAGAATGGTGGGTTAAAATCACCGTCTAACAACTAAAACCACCACCGCTAATACCATATATATACTTTTAATAGTGAATTAGGTAAAAGGTAAACTATTTTATTCTTTTATCTATAGTCGTCATAGTTGCGATTCCTACTCTATTATTTTTTAACTAATTATTTTACTTTTATTGATAAGTTCAATAATACTATTTTTTTGCATTAGAGTTAAAATTGGGTTTGATCGATATATATTCCAATGCCTTATGTGGAGAAGTAGCTAGATTTGAGTTTGAATGACATTATACCTCTGATTACATCTCATCTAATAATTCTTTGAAAAAATTTCACAAAACAAAGAAATCTAGTGTGTCTAGGCGATTTAAAGGGCTAACTCCTAAATTCCACTCTTTTTCATTTCTGAGAAAAGATTGATAGATTAAATATATGGCATACGAGAAGTTTCATTGATTTATGTACTATTCTTAAATAAGTAATTTTCTTAAAGAAAATATCAGATGCTTCTCATAAAATTTCACTTCCATATTTTACAGGACCATGGCTAAAAGCCTAAAACTTAACAGAACGAAATATATACACACCTCATTTATTCCCCCAACAAAATCTACCTATATGACTATGAATGAATGAATGCATGCATGCTTCTGGTCTCGGGTCACCGGTCGCGGGTCGCTGGTTACAGTTGAGATAGATTGCTTCCGACAGGGAAGTACGACATTGGAATAGGCGGCACAACTCTGGACTTCCTCTTCTTCTCTTTCTTCCTGGGCTTATGCTCTTTCTGGACCTTCATCTCACCATTTTCGATCATTTCTTCTTCGCAATCAACCCTTTTCGAACCCGATGAAAAACAAGCAAACAAACTTGAAAGGTGAAACCAAAATTTTGCACAGAATGATGAGTTCTTCAGAAGTAAATTAATAAGATTGTTTTGATGGTTAATTATGAATTTTTTTCTCTGTTGGCCCATATATATATATATATATAGTCCATGAATCAAAGTGTAGAAAATAAGGGTAATAATTGCGTGTCATTTATTTATGACTTCAGGGTCCATTATATAGTAGTACAAAATACCTATACAAGATAGGAAAAGGAAATATAATCTAATTACAATTACAAGTAATATTTATATGCCTTAACACCCTCCCTCAAGTTGGAGCATGGGGATCAGAAATGCCCAACTTGCCAACTAATGAATGAAACTGGTTACGTCCTAGAGATTTGGTAAACAAGTCCGCGGGTTGATCTGTAGTGCAGATATGATGGGTAACTATAATACAAGACTGCACAAGATCTTGGAAAAAATGACAATCAACGTCAATATGCTTCGTGCGTTCATGGAACACTGGATTTGCTGCAATATGAAGAACAAATTGACTGTCACAAACTAACGCATAGGAGCGGTATGTGCAACTCCTAAGTCATTCAGTAAAGACCTAAGCCATAACAACTCACAACATGTAATAGCCATAGCACGATACTCCGCTTCAACAGAAGAATGAGAAACTGTAGCTTGCTTCTTGGTCCTCCAAGAAACCAGAGAATCACCAATCATCACAAAGTAACCGGAAAGAGAACGTCGCGTAACAGGGCAAGCGGCCCAATCAGAATCACAGTAAACAGTCAACTGGAACACACTATGGGAAGAGAGAAATAAACCCTGACCAGGATGACTCTTCAAGTAGTGCAACACACGAACTGCAGCTTGCCAGTGAGGAACACAAGGGGACTTTAAGAATTGAGCAAGTATGTGAACCGAATAACTAAGCTTAGGATGTGTGATGGTAAGGTATATCAGGCGCCCAACTAGTCGCCTGTACTGCTCAGGATCATGGTAAAGCGGGCATTAACACGCGCCAGATCGTGTTGCTGCTCCATCGGAATATCAGTCGGTTTAGATGCAGATAAACTTGTATCAGATAAAATGTCCAAGGTATATTTCCTTTGCGAAAGAAACATCCCCCCCCCCGGTCTTCTAGCAATCTCGATGCCCAAGAAATACTTAAGTAAACCAAGATCTTTCATATGGAAACAAGAACTCAAGTATTTCTTGAACTCAGAGATGAGCGCAGAAGAGCTTCCAGCAAGGACCAAATCATCCACATAATCCAGAACATGCAAAGAAACCAATCCGCGGGAAAAGACAAACAAAAAATAATCTACCTTACTCTGAACAAAGCCAAATGCTCATAAAGCCTGAGCCAATTTGGCAAACCAATTTTTAGGAGCCTGGCGAAGACCGTAAAGAGATTTTTGAAGGCGACATACCTGACCATAGGGCGCGGCATAGCCTGGTGGGGGTCGTATAAAAACCTCTTCATGCAAATCCCCATGGAGGAAAGCATTATGAACATCCATCTGATACAGTTCCCAACTACAAATGACCGCAACAGATAAGAATAGACAAATAGAACTCATCTTCATAACTGGAGCAAATGTCTCAGTATAATCAATCCCTTCAACCTAGCGATTCCCGAAAACTACCAGGCGCACCTTATGACGTTCAATGGTACCATCTGACTTGAACTTCATCCGATAAACCCATTTGCAACCAATCGCCTTCTTATCCAGAGACAGAGGGACCAAAGTCCAAGTCTGATTGCGCTTAAGTGCCGTAAGCTCTTCAGTCATAGCATCTCGCCAATGAGCATGCTGTGATGCCTCGGAATAACTGGTGGGATCTGTACTAGACGTTACTGCACCCAAAAATCTAGAATGCATACTGGAAAAATTATAACAACTTACATAGTCAGTAAGAGGACAGAGAACACCTAAGGATTGGGACGACGTAGGAGTGAACGTAGCAGAAGGAAGGGGGGTCTTCAGTAGTAAGAGCACAGGCGTAATCATCACAATCATAATCTTCCAAATAAGGAGGAGGTCAACGAGCGCGAACACTCTGTCTGATAGAAGGCAACTCAATTGTGGAAGGAGATGTTGGAACAACCGGCAGAACAGGCAGTGGAGCCGATAGAAGCAAACGGCGAGCGGAATTAGTCAGGATCGGAGACACCGCATTGAGCAGTGAAGCAGAAGGAGTCACCGGAGCTGGCAACACGTGAGGCGCATGATTGTCGGGCGGTGCATCGTCAGGCTGAACTATCAAAGGTTGCCAGTGATATGGGTTGGTCGCCGGAACCAGAGAAGCTGATGGCAGTATAGGCATGGCGACATCCGGCGGTAAGGGTATGATGACGGCAGGCGGGACAGGAGCGGCAGCAACAAGTAGTATAGGGTTGACAGCAATCGGCGAGACCAGTGGTGCTGTAAAATGGGCATGTGACTTCGGCGGTGGTGGAAGTGATGCCAGCGGTGACGTGGTGCTGCCACCGGGATCTACGGAAGAGACGGATGTCGGAGTTGCTTCATACAGGAACTGGTCTTCAAAAAAATTGGCATCCCAACCGTTAAAGGTGACATGGGATTCCAGGTCAAAAAGACAATAGCCTCTCTTTCTAGCAGGATAACCAAGAAACAAACATTGCCGACTTCTTGGTGCAAACTTGTCACGGTATCGGGGAACGCGAGCAGCAAAACATAAGCATCCAAATACCTTTAAAGATGAGTAATTTGGAGCTTGTCCATATAGCATCTCAAAGGGAGTGCGACCATTGAAATGTTTCGTCGGTGTCTGGTTAATCAGATAAGCAGCAGTAAGAACACATTCTCCCCAAAACTCAATTGGAAGATTCACTTGAAACTGTAAGGCACGTGCCACGTTGAGTAAATGGCGATACTTTCATTCAACTCTACCATTCTGATGTGGTGTATCAACCATAGATGTCTCAAAAATGATCCCAGATGCAGCAAAATGAGATCTCAAAGGTAAAAATTCAGTTCCATTGTAAGCCCGGACACGCAGTATAGTTCGGCCCCATTGATTCTTGACCAGTGCACAAAATTCCGAAAATATATAAGCTACTTCTGACTTAGCCACTAATAAATAAACCCAAACAGCTCGGGAATAATCATCAACTATTGTAAAAAATAAAATGCACCACTAGAAGATGGTGTTCTATAAGGACCCCAAACATCACAATGTACTAATTCAAATAATGCAGTAGCATTTGTAGAAATTAATAGAAAACTATATCTAGTCTGTTTTGCTCTATAACACACAGAGCAAGGTATAGTAGTATTATTCGTGCTAAAATCAAGAGTAGGAATAGAAGACAACACCGTAGATGATGGATGACCAAAATGTTAATGCCATAAATCAGATGAAGAAACCAAAGCAACTTTTGGAATAGACTGCTGAATATGAGGACGAACGCAAGTATCCAACAGACGAAGCCAATAAACTGCCCCTTGTTGTTCACACACACCAATCACAGTCTTCGTACTTATTTTCTTTAAATGCAATAATTTTCGGTAAACAAGGCTAGACATTTTAAGGTAGATAACAATCTAGAGCATGATAATAAATTGCACCACAGAGTAGGTATGTAGAGCACATGAGTGAGTGTGACATCACCAAAACAAATAGAACCATATTTTGTGGCAGACGACACAGATCCATCAGGCAGTATGACATTCACAGAATTAGTAGCAGTAGTAATATCAGTAAGGAAACCCTTGTCACCAGTCATGTGATAGGAGGCTCCTGAATAAAGAATCCAGGGTAAAGTAGACTTACCTGACCCATGGTCAGATAACGAATTAAATTGGTTAAATAAATGTAAGGTCGTACTCCATTGATCATTAGACAGAGCAGGACCGAAATCAGGTCGTGTAGGGATGTCATAGGAAGCGGCTGTTGTAAACCCTTGTGGCGACGTCATTGCACCAGCAAGAAGAGCCATAACACAAATGGCAACCAACGGTAGATGTAGAATCAAAATAAAAGGATTTAATTTGCAAACAAATTGTTTAACCAAGCGGCCGCAAAAGAAATATATAAAAAAACTTTGCAAACTTTTTGTTTGCAACAGTCGCCGCAATAGAGGCTCTGGCGCATGGAATCCAGTGGCGCGTGGAGACACGCGCTCTAAGGAAAGGCGCGTGTTTGGTACAAATGCGCGTGGATACACGCGCTGCAGGTATGGCGCTCTTGAATCTCACACGCTCCTCTGTCGGCTGTTATTAGAGGGACCACTCGTCCCGTAACCAAGTGTTGCTAAAGGGACGACGTTCTGTCAATATGTTGCTGGAGGGACGGTTTTCCGACGATCTGGTGTCGAAGCAACCAAGTGGCGGCGGCGCTTTGTCGATCTAGTATCGAAGCAACCAAGCGGCGGCAGCGCTCTGTCGATCTGGTAACGAAGCAACCAAGCGGCGACGGCAGTGGAGTAGGTGTTGCGGCATCGAAGGATTTCTGGACCAAATGGCGGTGGTGGACTAGGTTCCGTCGATCTAGCTGCTGCGACCATGAGGCGGAGGATTTCTAGACGTGGCGGCAGCGAGCAAGGCTAACCAACTGAAGAATTTTTTTATTTTTTTAAAACTGCCGAAAGGTTATTCGGATCGGCCGCGTGGAGATTACTTAGGACGGAATTTAAAGGTTTTGGGCTTAGGCTCTCATATCATGTAACAAAATAAGGGTAATAATTGTGTGTCATTTACTTATAACTTCAGGGCCCATTATATAGTAGTACAAAATACCTATACAAACTAGGAAAAGAAAATATAATCTAATTACAACTAAAAGTAAGATTTATATTCCTTAACGGAAAGACTTGTTCTTGATCAGTTTTAAGACGTGGCAACGAGGATTTGGAAATTTCAGCACTGATGATTAATTTCTTTTTTTTCCCCAAGCCTAACATCAATGATAGATAGGATTTACAAAACAGTACAGTTTGATCGTAATAAAGTTTGATCATAATACAAGATGAAGCAACATAGTTGCCCCCAAAAGTCCTATCAATTCTAAGTCCAGTATGTGTGTAGCAACTATCCTAGCAAAAAAAGGATATATAATGAAGTTGCTATCCGAAGGAGAGAATCTCCACCCCTTGTGATAATTCTCCCCTCCAGCCAGGCAACTTCAGTCAGAAGAAGTAATAGCCTAAAAGGAAGAGTTTCTGGAGCTGAAGAAGTATCAGTTCCCGATCCAATGTGTGCCAAACTTGCGTTGAGGGGGACCATTGGAGTGTAACTGAATGAAGTGTAAAATCCAAACCCTCATCCACACCGTTGGAGAAGGTTAGAAGCCGACGACCGCTACAGTGTTTACTACAGTGAGAACAGAGTCAGATATCCAACAGGTAAGATCAGAAGAGTAGGAATCCCTGAGCATCCAAGAGCTAGTAGTAGATGATTGAGTGTAAGATCCAAACCCTGAACCTGCATGAAAAGATCTTGATTAGCAGTATCAATCCTTAGGCAAAGCATGTTTATGCATTCTAATTTGCGGAGTTTGTAACCTATCTGATGAAATCAGACCCTTAATGTGCTGGGGGATATTATGAAGGTGAAGGCTCTGAAAATAGCTAGTGTTAAGAAGATAGGAAATGTTTCCTAGAATCTTCCTTGGATGGTGACAAAGATTAATTGATTCTGGTCCTTCTTTTGTGGCTTGATCATGACTTTGAGGATATACAGAGTCAAAGTTATTAACGTGTGTATTGATTATGTGGAATAAAAAAATTTATTAAGTGAATGAGGTTACAAAAGAGAGTGTGATACTTTAAAATTTTCTAATTTAAAGTACGATGCTTTTATAAGAATGATGGAATAATATTTTGCTCAAAATATTGATATTCTCTTTTATCCCACTTCGAATTGTATGTCTTTTAACTTCTCGAATTTACGACATAAATTAATTTATATTTAATATTTTTATTATATAATGATTTAAAAAATAGATATTTAATAAATTTAACGTACTATCTTTAGTTATATAATTTATTTTCATATTTTAATTAATTAATATTAACTAATGCTTGTGTACTTTAAAGTAAGGAAAAGTCTGAAAAAAGGCAGCATGTCAATAAGTTTATGGGCATGCTAGAGACTATTTTGTAAAATGGTGTTCTTTTTATAATTAATGAAAAATTAATTTTTAAATTGTATTAACCCTGTTTCCTCTCTTCTTTTTTCTGCAAATCTTCTTCTTCTCTCACGACTGTAAATCTCTTCTTTCTCCAACGATTTCCTTCTTCTCTCCGGCAATTTCTCATCCTCTTCTCTGCTTCTTCTCGTTTCTCTATCGTCACACGTTTCTCCGCCTCTTCTCTGCGTTTCTTCGCCTTTTTTCCATGATTCTCCGTTTGCTCGTTTCTACGATTCTTCTCCGGTGTTGCTGTTTCGTTTCTTCATCTGTTGTTCATCGTTCACAATAGAGGTGTATCCTATATCTTGGTTTATTTTCGACAGTATTATTACACAATTTTTGTTTGATTTGGTATATTCTTTGTTTTGTTGAGTGTTGGATAAACATTTTTTACAATGTTTTAAGTTTGTATGTGCATTTTTCTATGATTTGATTTTGAATTACCCTTCGTTGTAACAAAAAACTTGTTGATTGTTCGTCTTGGATTACGAGGTGCATTAGTTTGCTTATATGTTGCAGATGTTATTATCCAATGTTTACCAATTAGTTGTACAATGATTGACCTTCTTTCCCCCCTTTTTTTCTAATTTTTCATTTTGAACTACGAGGAGTTGAAGTTTGCTTATATGTTGCAGCTGTTATAATCCAACGTGTACCTGTTAGCTGTACAATGACTAGCCTTCTTTTTTCCCTTTTTCCCCTTTTTTTACTGATTTTTCATTTTTAATTACGAGGTGCATTAGTTTACTTATATGTTGTAGTTGTTATTATCCAACGTGTACTTGTTAGTTGTACTGGGACTGGCCTTCTTTTTTTTTTCCTTTTTTTGCTGAGTGTACATAACTGTCATAAACCACCTCAATAAAATTAGATTTTGAATGAAAACCTTACAATTATGTACACTTGCCAATTTTCTACTAGTCCATCACCTTAACATACTAAAATCACTAACATAAAAAAATTTATGCTCATATTGTGGTCAAACTAGCCACAATTCATACATATCTTGGGTGATTTAGTTCAATTTAATTGAACTTTGAGTTAAATTTATTTTTATAATTACCCTAATTTAATTATATTTTTATTAATTTAATTTAATTTAATTTGAATTCAGTGCAATTCATTTAAAAATGAAACGAAAATAATAGCCCCCACTGTTTATAAGCTACTCTCACATTTTTTGTTTTAGGTATTTCATTTATTTAGATGTGGCAGTTTATATTTTTCAAATTGTTTACATTTTAAAATAGGGCTATAAATGAGTCGAGCCACACTTGAACAACCTTTGTTCGAGTACGAGGTCGTTTGAAATTTTTTGAGTTCGAGCTGAGCTCGAGTTCGAGCTCGTGTGAAATTAACTTGTTCGAGCTCGAATTTGAGTCATGGTTATGTATATATTTTTTATTTTATATATATACATTATAATGTAGAGTAAAGTGCTAAAATAACACTGACTTTAGGCCGAAAATGCCAATATAACCCTGCAATCTCAGAAAATGAAATAAACTTTGACTCTGCAGACTTTTTAGTCAACGTTTGTTTGGGTGGATTATAATGAAACGATGATTATGCCCTTGCCTTAAATAAAGTAAAAAAAGAGGAAGAAATCCTGAGTGGGTAGATGGATGAAATTGGGGAGATTGGGGGGCGGTCTGAGCGGGAGAGGGAGAAATTGGGGAGATGGAAGAGGGCGGTCTAAGCGGGGAGAGGAGGAAACTAAGGAGATGGAGGAGAGCGGTCTAAGCGGTGCTTCTCTCTGGTGGAAATTCTGGTGGCAGACGCACGCCTCGTAGCGGACGACTTCCAGGGTTGTGTCCTTTCTTCCTGACAAAAACTCGCCGCATCCGCCTACGATATGGATTTCGGTGCTCAATGCATGATTCTTCATGCACTCCCGTTATCGGAGGGCAGGGCTAGTGATGTAGTTTTTCACCGTGGCTGCTGCTATCGGTGGCATTGTCCTCGAGTTCGACGCTATATTTATTGATCTAGGTCATCGTCCTCAAGTTCAACAGATATGGATCTAGACTCAAGTCTCTGCTGGGGAAGATAAAGGGTTTTTGGCGGGCACGGAGGCGAAGGTCAAGAAAAGAGGACGGAGCTGCGATGGTGGGGTTTGGGAAGAAAAGAGCAGCAGCGGCGTGCTGCAGCGACAGAGGCGGTGGTGCATGATGGTAAAGGTGGAAGAGTGTTGAATTATGGTTGGATAGGTTTTGAAGAAGAAATATTTATTTATCATAAGGGTATTTTTGTACTTTCATTTCCTAGTCTTACCTGAATTCATTTGGTCAATGCCAGAATTAGGAATTTGGGCTATACCGGCACAAATATTTTGAAAGTTAGGGTCAGATTGACACATATAATAATTAGTTGGGGTGAAATTGATATTTTCTGAGATTGTTGTATGGTTATATTGGAACTTTTAGCCTAAAGTTAGGGTTATTAATGTATTTAACCCTATAATACATTATATTTAATTAAATATATTATATTTATATTATATTGGCTTGATAATTAAGCTTAACAAGCCTAACGAACTCTATTAGTTGAGCTCGAGCTTAAACACTGTTCGAGCTCGGCTCGAGCTTGATCAAATTAAAATTCGAGATGAGATTTGATCGAGCTGTTCATGAGTTTGTTAACTTACACTCTAGTTTGAACAACATTGATTGTTCTTGGATTAAGTAGTGTTACAGTTGCAGAAGATCCTTGTTTAGCGTAGTTATATTAGTGTGAGATACTTTTCTCTCTGCCAAGTGATTAGGATTTTTGCGGGAAGCGAGTTTGTAACGCCCCGACCAAGAAGTGTTGCCTCTTTTATTACAATCATAAAACTTAACAATAACTATCACATCGGGAGTTTAGAGTCTTAACCTAATGCTGATTCATAACCAAAAGAAAGTCTTGGAACTTGCTAAACAAAATGGAAATGGCCTTGGGCATTCTTCGCACTTCAATCCGTCGCGCTCACACTATACCTAGCGCTTAACCTAAAGATTTTAGAAAAAATGCGGGATGAGCTTTTGCCCGTGAGGGTTCCAAGTTTCAAGACATTTCATGTCATGTAAATAACAATATTCAATGAACGAAATTTCAACAAAACTTTATGCAATCAATTGCAGTTGTTAATAAAAATTTCATGAAAAATTTAATTTATTTAACAAAAACAATGCAGAAGATATAAATCAGAAAACAGTGAACAATATTGGTCTCATAGGTCACAAAGTGATCCCATGGTATCAGTATTAAGTAAATGTTTAGTCTCATGGTTCATAATGTGATCCCATGGTATCAGTATTCCATCTCAGGGGTCATAGTGTGATCCCATGGTATCAGTATTCCTTCTCATGGGTCATAGGGTGGCCCCATGGTATCAGTAATCAGTCTCATGAATTAAAGTGTAATCTCATGATATCAGTATTCAGTCTCATGGACACAGCGTGATCCCACTATATAAGTATTCAGTAATTTACTGTTCAGTCTCATGGGTCCAAGGTTGATCCCATGGTATCAGTGTTCATAAATACTTCTAGGCAATACTATTGAATAATCGGAAAGTAAGCCAAAGTAAATAATTCGGTAAATAAGATATAACTATTTGTTAACAAAATATTATAATTAATATTTATGTACATCAGTGAAAAAAATGAAGTACTCCCTCCGTCCCAACCGAATCTGCACACTTTCATTTTTCGTCTGTCCTCAGCAAATCTGCACAGTTTCCATTTAAAAAAATAACTTATTAAAAGACATAATTACCCTTTGACAATTATAATATTACACTCACACCAACCCCACTCCCTTTTCTTCCATCATCATTGCCACTCCCACCCAAAACCCTGGCCACCCACTTATTTTTCACTCTCTAAACTTATTTTTTCCTTCTTCTGAACTAGCTCGCCGCCCAACTTTTTCATCCTTTCCCAACTCTTTCTTTCTTCTTTTTTACTGAAAAAATGCCCAACACTTTCTTCTTCGTCAAATGAATAAATATCCTTTTTTTTTCTTTCTTCTTCGTCAACTGTAGTGGCGGAACCAATGGTATGCGAGGTAGGGCTCGAGCCCTACCTCGATCGCCGGTCGGAGGTAGTAGGAATCGAACTGGCCGTCCAGCGCTTCTTCCGCCGAATTATGCGCGTATTCCGGTCAACTGGAACCGGAAGCTCGGAGAAGAAGGCCGCTTCGCAGCCTTGTCTTTTTTTGCCACTGAATTAGTAAAAAAACGTCATTTTCACGTTAGTGAAACGACGTCGTTTCATTTGTAGTAAGAAAAAAAACAAAATATTATTGGATTGGGCCAAAACTGAAATCCCAATCCAATGGAATTTCATTTCTTCCCAAAATCCATTCCAGCCGAGCAGAGCATCTCCCGACTCCTGCCACCGCCAGGTCCGCCACCACACTGCCTCCTGCCGTCGTCCCGCCGCCTCCTGACAGCCTACCCTAGAAATTTTTTCTGGTTCCACGACTGGTCAACTAAACAGACGATGGAGTCTGGCGGATCATCAGCGGAGAGGGGGTGAGCTGGGAGAGGATATCCGGTGGAGAGGAAGGTGGCACAGGGGGCGATAGTTTTCGGCGGGTTAGAGGCAGAAGGGGGGCAAGCGCGGCTGGGTAAGGAAATCCGATAGAGAGGGGGTGAGCACAGTAGGCGATGGAGTCCTGCTGAGAGAGGTGATCGCGGCTGCTGAGAGTGGAAGTCCGGGTAGAGATGGAGGAGAACTCAGGAGGCAACGCAGATTTGTGGTTGAAGAGGGGGACTGGTTAAAGAAGATGAGGGCATTTGTATCATTTTACCTCACTAAAAACTAAACCACTTTTTTCTCTCTCTCTGCGGGTTCCCGTAGGATAGAAGGAGTAACTAAATTTCAAATATGCAAAATGAGATTTAATTAAAATACTTTTAAAAGAAAATTATTTTTAAACATAATCTTATACAATATAATAAATGACATTTTAATATATGATGAATCAATTAAAATAGTTTAATAAGTAAGTAAAATATTTTTTTCTTTGTAAAAATTTTTGAAAAATCATTTCTAAAATAATTTTGAAAACATTAATAATTTCATTTCAGAACAAAATTTGTAAAAAATTATTTCAAACTGTTTTGAAAAATATAGAAACAGTTCAGATTGGAAAAGATAGAAACCCTCACAAGATTTGTCATGTTCAGATAACAGTTTAATAAAATATTAATGGTAAACAATGCAGTGAAATTCTAAAAAAGAAATGAGTAAGTAGCATTAGAATGAATTCAACAATGGATTTTTTTTAATGAAATCACCCAAGGGTGGGGGATTATATATAAGGTTCCCCAGGCCTTAATTAAGCAACTGAAATATACAAAGTCATGGTTTCTACATTAAGATCTCCAAGGCAACATAGTTGCCTCCAAAAGAATACTTATATAGTAGTAGATCAGTATAACTCTCATAATAAAAGAGGATAGTTATTGAAGTTACGATTCCAAAAGAAAGAGTCTCCACCCCCTGTGTTAATTCCTTCCTTTGGCCAGGCAACTTCAATCTAAAAACTTCAGAATTAATGTTAAAATCCAGGAACCTAGAGTTGAATTTCTGAGTAGTCAAGATCCTGATAATGGAGCATTCCATTCTCATAACCGCAATTGAGATGGATCTCCATATAAGTATAGCTGAGCTTCAGAAGTTGGAAATCCATCCGAAGTACCTGCAAACAATCAAATGGAAAAATCTTAGCAGTATCAATTCTATCAGGAGCCATTCCTATACAATCTGATATAGGGAGTATGTTCCCTATCCAAAGAAATGAGGCCTTTGATGTGTGTGGGTAAATTAGAAAGATTTAGGCTCAGATTATAGACTGAGTGATGTTTAGCAATTGCATCTGCCACAGAGTTACATTCCCTAAAAACATGCTTAAGATCAGCATTCTTTAACAGGGACTTCACTTTAGAGGTTAGATCAAACAAAGGCTAGTGGGCAGTATAGGGATCCCTGATCATTTTCACAGCCAGCAAAGAATCAGATTCAATAGTGAAAGTGTTATCTAGTTCTGGAAAAGATTGGCAGGCAAATAGAATAGCTAAAATCTCTGCATGAAGTGAAGAAGCAGCAGTAATAGATGTTGATTTAATAAGGAGTGGAGTTCCAGAACTGTTTCTTGCAATCAGACCAGCTGTTGCAGTATTAGAGGACCAGGATGCATCTACATTAATCTTTATGCAATATGGCTTTGGCCTTTCCCCAGAAAACAATAGATATAGTAGGCTTTGGAAGTGGTCTAAGATGAGGGATTAGATGCAAAAAGCTGGGTGGAATAGTTAAGAGGGAACTGTGGTGGTAAGGTTTAGCATAGAGAGACAGATAAATTTGGTCACAAACTTCCTTGCATATGAGCTCTGAAGAAAAATGTTTATTGTCAAAAAAGAAAATGTTCCTTGCCTTCCAGAGGCATGAACAGATCAAAGGTGGGAGAAATTTGTATAATAGTTGGTGCCATTTGGGAAGATCATGACTATTCCAAAACAAGAAGAATCTTTCATTAATTGAATCTTGATCATTAAGGTGGAAATCCAACAATGGATTCAAGAAGATCATGAATTCAACAATGGATATGCTTTGCAGTGAAGTGTCATTTGTAAACAAGAAAAATCATCTTTTGAGTGTGATTTCATCATTAACCTTCTTTAACCACCCCACCCTCCTCTAGTATGACTTCAGCATTAGAACTTTTATTCCCAAAAACATGATTTTTAATTGGAGAAAAAATACGACTAACAAATGAATACAACAACAACATCTCTAACCATGAAGTAGTTCATTGTAACATATTTTACGAGTGTCATCTAACCGATCAACGAGTACATTTTTTGAACGAGTATATTTTTTCAACCACAACATTAATAAATAGCTTTTATCTTTTTTTCGCAATTTCTATTTTCTCTCAAACACTACCATATTAATATTCACGCCTAAATTTATTTTGTATACATGCAGTTTAATGATATACTGTTGTACCTATATATTATACTCCCCATCCATCCTACCTGAATTTGCACTATCATCATTATCACGTTATTCAAAAAACATATTTGACCTTTAATATGTTTACTTACGTATAATAACGACAAATAAAAAGTTGATATTAATAAACTATTTATTACGACGAATTGAACAATATCATATACGATAATATCGTTGTTCATATATCTATTCAAATATGTGGATAAACTTTGAAAGAAAATAGTGTAAAAAAAGTAAAAGTGCAAATTCAGATAGGACGGAAGGAGTAGTATCTATTTAATTAATACTATTAAAACAAAATGATAATTGTCATCATGAGAAATAACCATTTTAATTACCAGAGTAAACTTTGACAAACTAAGTAAGTAGTTGTGGTGATTCGTTAATAACTAGTTTGACCTTGATGAATCATTTCGACAAATGTTAATATGTTATAGAATTGACGTTTTAGTGCTCCTCACACCAGTAGGGAAGACTCCGATAAAAGCAACATTAGAAGGTGGTTCCCTCGTTGTTCAATAGCAATTTTTTTACAGGTTATTAAAATTTGATTTTACCTAATTAATTCAATTGTGATTTTCATGTTCCAACATCATCTGATTAGCCAAGTTTGTAAATAAAACTTTAATTATACACAAAATTGGTTATTCAGTTCGGTGAAAATCACCTACGTTTGCGGGGCCTGGCCCAGTTCAGAATGAATCCACTAATTAGAAAGATAGTACAAGATGATAATGCACAATACTTATCTTTTCTAATTCAACTCGTGAATTCTACTAGCTCCCCTAGTTGCCGATCCGCCTTGATCAGACTCTCTCTAACCTCGATCTCCGCCGACGCTGGATCTCCTCCTCCCAAGGAATTAAGACTTTCGTTATGAACTTTGAGATAAAAAAACATTGATCATGTTGGAACACCAATAAACAGCTCTGCGCTACTTTTATGAAAGCAAAACTCTGATTGCAGATATTTCTCTATAATTCCGTAAGTAGCTTAGCCAGTTATGTCCGCCATATAAAGCCCTTCCGCACATCTTATTTCCTTGTGCGGATGCATCACTATCTTCACAATATTTTCGTATCAATCAAATCTTGATGAAGATAGGATTTACCCAATCTAATCCCTTGACGTAGGGGATTCATAACATCTTGTTCCAATCCTTATCTGTAACTGAAACTCATTCTTTCCAACTCTACAGACCTCAATCCAATCCCAAAAATATGGGAGATGAAATATTCGGCAAATCAATTACTACTGAACGAGATTCATCCATCTCGGATTCATCCTTTCACAATGTCCTTCTTCCATCATAACCCTTTCTTTGATGTTACAACATAGTCACAAGTTGCCAATTAACACATTTTGGACTTTACAATCTCCCACTTTAGCATTTTGTGGACCCATCAATCTTTTGGGCTTTCAACACCAATTTTGCAAATAAAAAGCTGAGAAAAACCTCAAGTAATCCACATATGAATGCCGGAACATATGCTGAGAAATATTTTTAACTCCCCCTGAATCCATCAACATTAAAAAAAACATAGACCCTCAACATCCATGTTGCAACATTAAATCACATCATTACTCAGTTATCAACTTCAACCACTAAAACTCCAATGCAGGTACTGGGAATCTGAGAAAACACAAACATACTTAACTTCCTACTGGGATTAACATAAAACAAAACAAATCCCATTCAAGAAATCCAGAGAACCCAAAATACTCCCCCTTGGGTCCATAAAACATTTCAAATATCCAAACACAAATGACTAACATAGGCCTATCAGTCCTCAACTTCTTTAGTACTGGCATCCTGGGTATCATCCTTTGAATCCAATCTCTTTAACTCCTCTTTCAGTGCAGCAATTTGAACATGTGATGCTGCAATCTTAGCTTTCACAACAGTCTTCTTAGCCTCCTTCCCTTTCTGAACTAAGCATCCACCCTGTGATGGCTTCCACGCAAATCTTTCACACTTTTAAAATTGAAAGTCTTCTTATTGGGCTTCAGAAATACTACTGCAATAATAACATCACCCTCTTGTGCCTTCATATTTCACTACCACAGAGACCCCTCTCTAGCACCGATTTTTTAGCACTGGTTTTAAAAACTTGTACAAATAATGTAATAGCAACGTTTTTTATTTTGTTAGCACCGGTTCTAAAACCGGTGTTAATTTAGCACCGGTTATAATTATGTTAGCACCGGTTTTCTTTATAATAACACCGGTCAGAAAACTAGTGCTAGAATTGATGAAAACCGATGTTAAACTAACACCGGTCAAAAAACCGGTGCTAAAAATAACAAAAACCAGTTTTATATTAGCACGTGTTTGAAAACCGGTGCTAAAAATCTGCATAACTAGTGAATTGAAAATTTTGGCACCGGTTTGAAGAACCGGACGTGAAAAAATTTCAAAAACCGGTGCTAAATTTGCACCGGTTTGAAAACCGGTGCTAGAAATTAAAGAAACACGGTGTAAAGTATATATTTGGCATCAGTTTTAGAATCCGGCGCTAAAAATTTAAAGAAACCGGTGCTAAAAGAATTCCAGAGAAAAAAGTGGGAAAAATGGTACCATTTGATTTTGTACCGGTTAAAAATCGGTGCTGATAGGAAAAAATGGCACCGGTTTTACGTACAATTCACAAAAACCACTGCTAAATTGAGCGTTTAATGCTCCAAACTACCCCTCTAAAATTAGATCTAAACTTGTAGTTTCCTTCTGCCTTCATTGATGGAAGATTTTTTGGATGGTGAGCAATAACTCAAAGCAATGAAGACCCATGGATGCAAGTTTTCATTAACTTTTTGGAATTTCAATCAAATAGCTAGTAGTTATAATAACCATAAATGCATGCTTGGAGAGAGTTTATTCGTATTTATTAATGGTTTCTATATGCTTTATGTCGGTTTAGTATCATGTTGTGAGAGTGTAAATGAGTGTGGATGTTGACATGGTTGTGTTTGTTTTGGTAGATGGTATATATATGTGTGTGTGTGTGTATGTGTCCCAAGAACAAGTTGATCGATTCACATACATATACACATACACGACACTTTTAGTATTGTGTAGCAAATTGATTGTGTTTATTTTTATCATGTTTGAACAATGAATATTTGTGTAATTTTTTATTATGTGTTGTTTAGATACAATGGACCGAGAATCAATGTTTGCGTGCAGGAAAAAAATGGTTAGCTATCCAAGTGTAGCTAGAGGGAGTGATGAACATATTGAATTTAATGATTCGTTTCTTGATTATGCCTTTGGTCGGGAGGAGAGGATACTTTGTCCATTCAAAAGATGCTGGCATATGTTTTGTTTCCTAGAAAAACCTTTTGGATAAGAAGCAAAAGGGAGATTTGGTTATACAGGGGGTCGTTGGAGATGTTGCTCTGCAACGTCCAAGGTGAACGAGGCCCTACCACATATGGCTGTGAGCCGTTATGCATCTAGTCGATGTGGGAGCACAAACACAAAACCATCTGAGGAAATCTCACACTCAAACAAACTACCAACAATTTTTTTAGGGCTCCCGATCATACTTCTATAGGCACTTATGAGGCCTATAAGGATATGCATGCTGATGTGTCCATTTTATGTGCATATTTTAGGACTTTTTGGGCTCACTTTTGTGCTCTTTTGTTATCAAGATCTTGTGTTTTACCTTGACATTCTCTTAGAAGAGGTAAGAGTGACTTTAAGCTCTTTCATCTTTTCGAAGAGGATTTTGTGTGACAAGGGAAGAACATGGGGACTTCAAGACCAGAGGTCGTTGAAGATCACCTTTTGAATACTTTGAAGACTAGCCTCATTTGAAGACTTGAAGAATTTGAGGAATTATTTTGAAGAAGAGTTCTTTCTACAAGAAGAAGAAAAGAAGACAAAAATATGTTCTGGCGTCCGTCGCGAGTCGCGACACACGGGCATGAACACAACCTTACTCATTTGTACTATAAATAACATTTTCTTTCCTCTCTTTGATTCATCTTCTTCCACCTCGGTTTTGGCACTATTCAAACCCTAGTTTTCCACCATTTTCATCTTTGATTTCTCCTGTTTTATGTTCGGTTTGTTAGCATTAATTAGTATGAACTCAAATAGCTAAGCTAATCTCTTAAGAGCAATTGATTGAAGCTTCCAAACTATACAGTGAGATTCTCTATTTGCTCATTTATGAACATTTATTGAAGAGCATTTATTATGCCATTAATCTTGTGTTTTGTCTCATTTATGTCATGGGTTGTTTGAGTATATGAAATGTTTGTATGATTAATGTGTTAGGGTGTTAGGAAAGTTGCAAATTTCTTAGCTCATTTAACATGAAATCCAAGAATATAGATTTAGAACTTCTTGTGTATAATGTGTGATTATTCTTGATAGATAAGTATGTTAATGTGGATTATTCTCATATTTATCCTATAGATGTAAAGAAAGGTTGAACCTTAAATGTGGTTTGTTCTAGGGTGAACCTTATAAATGAATTTTTGGTTGGAAGAAGACTTGTTATCAAATCTATGGTCCTTCGTGTGAAATGTCATTAATGAAATACCTTTATGGTTTAGTTTTCCTAAAGTGATTGTTAAGGAGGTTTGCAAAATGTTGTTAAGAATGAATGAATGTGGATCTTCGATTGGGAAGTGATAGCATTCCCCGTAGGTTATATTGATGAATGAGTAGATGAATCTATGATCTATAAGAAGTTCGGAAGTGGAAGTCGATTGCCCCCAAGGTTCCATTAATTGTTACTTTTAATCATCTTTTTAGTTGTTGCATGATTAGTATTGTTCTCTTGCTTCACTAGTTTTGTCTTTCAATTCATAATTTAGGACCAAAACCAACCTCCCCCCAATTTACATGCTTACATATATATATATATATGCTTATATCTAGTATGTTTTCCGTTATATATATTTAAACACTTGAAAAGATCCCTCTTCCCGTGTAGGACCCCGACTTGTCATTATTTACTTAATTGTAGATAGAAAGATTTAGGGCTTAAAAATATAACTTTAAGAGGTACGACGATGACCTCCCAAATCTTGGCATCGCTGCCAAGGTTTGACCTGGATTTTTGCCCTGTTTTGTCTATATTGAGGGCAATGTAGTGTTTTAAGTGTGGGGAGGGGTATTTACTCATTTCATTGCTTGGCTATGGATGTTTTTCTAGACTTGATGGTTGGGATGTTTTTCTTTTATTTGTTTTTGATATTTTTCCCCTTTGGTTTGGGGATGCTTTTATTTTTATGTACTTGGATGACATGCTTTGATATTTTTCTTAGCCTTAACATTTGGAAAGCATTTTGCTACTTTTTTATTGGAAAAACATGGGAAAAATGACAAAATTAGAAAAATTAGAAGAAAAACAAGAAAATGAAAAAGAACAAAAAATAAAAAATAAAAAGAGTTCCGCTAAGTTGAAAACCCGAGAGGGAAACTTAGGCAACATTGGGACCCAGATAGGTCAAAAACCCGAAAGGGCTACCTACTAAAAAATGAGAGGCTAAATGTGCGGAAAAAGGTGAGATGTGAGCCAAAGAAACATGATGTGTGACTAGGATGAAAACCCAAAAGAGTTCCTAGGCAAAATGAGAGAAATGAGAACAAAGAAAAATGTTACGTGTTCACTCATTTGCCAGTGCTGGAGTCATAAGGTTGTGGTGGCCATATGAATGGATCGGGTAGCTTGACATCCTGAGACCTCATAGGATTGAAAAATTTATCGGGGAAAACGAAGTATGTTATGAAATTCTTGATTGTTGATATACTTCATTTTTAGGATGATATATTGGTATAAAGTGGAGTATGTGTTTGAACTTTATGCATGCTTTTAGCTTCACTTTGTACCCTTGGATTTGAGATTGTTAATTCGGGATTTGGAGATATTTTAGGGATATCAATGAATTGATAGGTTGATATGGTTTGGGTAGATTTAGGAATGGGGGTTGTGGGTAACTTCTCATTTGATCTTAATGTTGGGATGTGTGATATTTAGAGTTTTGTGAGGTATTGACTTTGGGGAATAGTAGTTAGGATGTGGATACGTCAATTCCTTCGTGTGCTTGGATCTTTTCTTACTCGAGGGCGAGTAAGGTTTAAGTTGGGGGGGGAGGTTTGATGTGTCCATTTTATGTGCATATTTTAAGACTTTTTGGGATCACTTTTGTGCTCTTTTGTCATTAAGAGCTTTTGTTTTACCTTGAAATTCTCTTAGGAGATGTAAGAATAATATTACACTCTTTTACCTTTTTCTAAGTGAATTTTGGGTGACAAGGCAAGAACATGGAGACTTGAAGACTAGAGGCCGTTGAAGATCACCTTTTGAAGACTTGCTTCAAGGATTTAAAGACTTGAAGAATGGGAGGAAATATTGTGAAGAAGACTACTTGCTACAAGAAGGGAAAAAAAGACAAGGTTATGTTTTGTTGCCCGTCGCGAGTTGCGACGCACGGGTGGCCAGAACACAACCTTATCCCTTTGTACTATAAATAACATTTTTCTTTTCTCTCTTTGAATCATCTTCTTCCACCCCAACTTTGTCACTATTCAAACCCTAGTATTCCACCATTTTCATCTTTTTTTTGTTTTTTTAATTAAAACCACCTGTGATGGTGAGGGGTTAGGCAGACCCCTACCTGTTTATTAATTAAAAATAAAAAGGTACAATCAAAGAGAGGGGCATAAAAACCTTACCTCAGAAGATATCTGATGATCTTTGAGATCTATACAAAACCTGAAGCTAACCTAAAAGATCAATTAGATACCAAAAAAAACAACAGCGGGAAAATGGTGATGCATAGTTGACCTATTACCCTAGTCTAACATGGGGAATTCCTTCCGCGTCAAGCCGTACTTGTCCAGCAACTAAAGAGGGTAAACCTGCAGAACCATAAAAGTTAGTTACCTGATTACAAGAGGCCAGTTTAGCAAGTGAATCTGCTGGAGCGTTTGCCTCTCTGAAGATGTGTTTCAAAGAGTAGTTTACTCCAGTAAGTAGGTTGCAAATCTCCCTGATTGTTGGCAGTAGCCTCCATGGTATCTTTAGCTATTGCTGTAGCATCCCAATCAGAGTACCGGAGTCGGTTTCAATTTCCACCTTTGTGATGCATTTGTCACGAACTGGGAGAACACCATGCAGTAGAGCACTAGCTTCGGCCTGCAATACTGAATCAGCTGATATAGCTTTGGAAAGAGCAGCTGTAACTTTGCCAACATTGTCTCGAATTATGCAATCGATTCCGGCAGTGCCATTCCGAATAAAGGAGTCATCCGTGTTGAGTTTAAAAGCTGATGGACAAGACCATTTGAAAATTCTGGGAGGTCTCTGTGTAAAGGTTTTATGGCGGAACAGTGTAGGTGTTGGAGTGAGCTCCCATTTTATGTCCATTTTGTAAGCTAAAGCTATGTCATTAATGTGGGATAGGATTCGTTTAAAAATGCTCATGACATCAGGTTTGGTACCTTCAAAAATGTAGGCGCAACGGGCACACCACAGGTGCCAGTTAACCACACAAGGAATGATACGTATCAGTTTAGCAGGGAGTTCATTGAAAGAGGTTGTATTCCAGTAGAAATAAAACCTATCCCACATGAGTTGGAATGTAATGCTAGGCATATTAAAAACTGAGTTAACAAGATTCCAGATTTTGTTGACCTCTGGGCAAGAGTTAAAACAGTGATGAAGAGTTTCTGAGTTATTGAAACAGAAACAACAATGTGACGGTAGGTGAAAAAGGAAATCCTCTAGGACATCAGGTAGGGCAATTAGTCGATTTAAAAGTTTCCAGTTAAATAAACTAATTTTCTTTGGTAGAAGTGTAGACCAGAGATGGGTGAAGGAAGGAATCTTTGTTTTCTTACTCCTGGTCAGTTCGTAAGCCGATTTGATCGAGAAGGCACCAGATTGGGTAGGTTTCCATATGATGGTGTCCTCATAGCTTGGGAAAAGTTTATGTTCCTGATCCAAGTTTTGACAGATGTGTTCTGGGAGGCAGTTCCTGATTTGATCAAAAAAGGTGGCTTCGTGTTTTATATATTCTGCCACTGTCAAGTTGGGATGTGGGTATTCTGAAGGATCTATTAAATAATCAGTAAGGGGACCTAAGAATGTCCAGTTGGAGTCCCAAAAAGAAATAGAACCGGAACCGATGATGACTCTTGTGTTACTGATGGCTGTAAGGTTTGATTCTTTGATTCTCTTCCAAGTTCTGGAGGTTTTTTGGTTATCACTCATAGACCACATGGTTTTGGCCCATAGAGAGTTTCCTTCCTGTAGTTTCCACCACAGTTTGAGTGAGAATGAATCAATTAAAGTGTTCAAATTTCTAAAATTTAGTCCATTTTCCTCTGTAGGAAAGCAATGATTGGTGTAAGATTTCCAGATTCTGTGTTTGTGTTTTTTGTCCGAGTTATTGTTCCAGAAAAACTTGGCCAGGGTTTTGTGTATTTGAGTGATAGTGTGTGTGGTTGGCTTCAGGACTGTTAAGAGGTGGATTGACATTGAGGCTAGAACATGCCTGATTAGTGTTGCCCTTCCAGCAGGAGATAGAAGTTTATTTTGCCAGGTGTTGATTTTGTTTTGGATTGAGAGGAGCATATGTTGGAAGTGGCTGTTTTTTACCCTTCCAGTGAAAATGGGGCAGCCCAAATATTTGAATGGGGTGCACCCTGCCATCATATTAGTATCTCTTTGGATTAGGTTAATGATTCTGTTAGGTGTAGATTTAGATATGTGGAAAGTTGATTTTTCAAATTTTACTTTCTGTCCTGAAGCCAACTCGTATGATTTCAGGAAATTCTTTATTGTTTGAATTCCTTGTTTAGTGTATTTCAGAAAGATAACTGATAACTGTGTCGTCAGTGTAGGAAAGGTGTGAGGATGATCTCATCCCTCGGGGTAGATTATATGGGTGGATATTCCCATACTTGTATAGAAAGTTAAGGTTTTGGGAGAAAGCTTCACCCATTAGTATGAAAAGTAGAGGGGAGAGGGGGTCCCCCTGTTTTAAACCCCTACTAGCCTGGAAGAAACCACAAGATTTGCCGTTTACCAGAATGGAAAATCGTGCAGATCTAATGTTACTCATAATTAGATCAACAAGGGAACTGGAGAAACCTTGTTTGAGAAGAGTACTGGCTAGGAATGTCCATGAAACTCTATCGAAAGCCTTCATCATATCCAGTTTGATTATCATATTATGGCCCTTTTTTTGTTTATGCAAGTGGTTAGATAATTCTTGCATTAGGAGGACATTATCCGCAATCTCCCTTCTAGGTATAAATGCAGATTGTTCTGGGCTTATAATGGAGTCAAGATAGGTTTTAAGTCTTGAGGAGATTAATTTTGAGAAGATTTTGTTGGAGAAGTTACATAGGCTTATAGGCCTGTAGTCTTTGAAAGAGGAGCAGACGTCTTTTTTGGGGATGAGGACTATATTAGCTGCTAAAAAGGCTTTGGGGATATCCTGGCCCGAGAAGAAATCATCCACTGCCAATAATACATCGGCTTTTATAATGTCCCAGCAATGGTGATAGAAGAAGCCAGAGAAGCCATCCGGTCTAGGGGCTGAGTGACTATTCATATTTTTAACTACATTAGTTAGCTCCTCCATACTGAATTTTTAAATTAGATTACAGTTCATTTCATTTGTTACGATTTTTGGGACATTCTCCAGTATCCAGGTAGCATTAGCACCGGATGGATCTTGGGGTTTAGCAGTGAGGAGATTGGAGAAGAAATTAACAGCTTCTCTTTCAATTTCCTCTATGTTATTTAGCCAGGTACCATCCTCGTTTTTTATTAGGGAGATTGTTTGTCTTTTATGTTTGTTGGAGATTGATTGGTGAAAGAATTTAGAGTTCACATCTCCTTCTTTCATCCATTTCAGTCTAGATTTTTGTTTGAGGAATGTTTCTTGGTTCTTAAGAGCTAGTCTTAGCTTGGCCTTAGCTAGATTTAGGGCTTGTATGTTAGCAGTAGATTCAAACTGTTGTAAATCTTTTTCAGCAGTCAGCACTAGCTCTTCACAAAGCTGAACTGCATCGAAAACATTGCCAAAAATAGCCTTGTTCCAAGATTTAAGTTCCTGTTTCAGGTGTTTAAGTTTAAAGATAAATCTTTTCATCCCTTTTAGTGTGGTGTGAGTGTTCCAAGAGTCTTCCACAAGCTTCATGAATGTAGGGTGGGTTATCCAGCATTCTTGAAATTTGAAAGGCTTAGGAGATGTTGTAGAGGGTGTATTTGCTACAGATAGGATCAGGGGTGTGTGATCTGACCCCTCTCTGGATAGTGTTTTGATTTTCGAGTTGGGGAAGTTAGACCACCAAAGGTTATTGGATATACCTCTGTCTAGACGTTTCCAAACCCTTCCCTTAGTTCTCATTCCGGTCCAGGTGAAAAGACTGCCAGATGTTGGGAGTTCAGAAAAATTTTCATCTTTGATCTCTCTTGTTTTATGTTCGGTTTGTTAGCATTAATTAGTATGAACTCAAATAGCTAAACTAATCTTTTAAGAGCAATTGATTGAAACTTCCAAACTATAAAGTGAGATTCTCTATTTGCTCATTTATGAAAATTTATTGGAGAGCATTTATTATGCCATTAATCTTGTGTTTTGTCTCATTTATACCATGGGTTATTTGAGTATATGAAATTTTAGTATTATTGAAGTGTTAGGGTGTTAGGAAAGTTGCAAATTTCTTAGCCCATTTAACATGAAATCCAAGAACATGGATTTAGAACTTCTTGTGTATAATGTGTGATGATTCTTGCTAGATAAGTATGTTATTGTGGATTGTTCTCATATTTATCCTATTTATGCAAAGGTTGAACCTTGAATGTGGTTCATTCTAGGGTTAACCTAATAAATTTTTTATTTGGTTAAATGAATATGTCTTTGGTAGAAGACTTGTTATTATCAAATCTATGGTCCTTTGTGTGAAATGTCGTTGATGAAATACCTTTATGGTGTAGTTTGCCTAAAGTGATTGTTAATGAGGTTTGCAAAATGTCGTTGTTTGCGTTTACAAATTACTATCAAGAATGAATGAATGTGGATCTTAGATTGGGAAGTGATAGCATTCCTGAGGCGATAAATGTTAATGAATGAGTAGATGAATCTATGATCCATAAGAAGTTTGGAAGTGGAAGTCGATTGCCCTCAATGCTCTGTTAATTGTTGATTTAATCATATTTTTAGTTGTTGAATGATTAGCATTGTTCTCTTGATTTGCTAGTTTCTGTCTTTCAATTCATAATTAGAACCAAAACCAACCAAATCCTCATTTATATCTTGTATGTTTTCCGTTGTATATGTTTAAACACTTGGAAACATCCCTCTTCTCGTGGATGACCCCGACTTGCCATTATCTACTTAATTGTAGATAGGAAGCATTAGGGATTAAAAATATGACTTTTAGAGGTACAATTGATGATCTCCCACATGCGTTTGAAGGAAACATGCAGGTGAGAATATGATGAGCCTGTTACTCAGGAAGAGAATGAGGATAGAGTACAGCAGTTTCTGATAGGACTTAATGATGATTTTGAGGCAATCGAATCAGGTTTTACTAATGGAACATACACCTTCAGTTAGTAAGATATGTGCAGTGAGGACAAAGGCCATGAGTCAGAAGATAGACATAAGTAACTACACTGCACAACGTGAGCAGTCAGCAATGTTTGTGAAGGCTCAAACTGAGTATGGAGGATTCAGCAATGTTTCTAGGGATGCTTAATTCCATGAAAAAATGTTTCCCGTTAAAATCAAAACTAATATTTGTAAATTAACCTCCTGCATCAAATTCCCTATTCATGCCTTTCACTTCTATACATCATTTGTCTTAGCATTTTTCTACTTATTCATTTTGTATTGATCCTATGTTCACTGATTCACCAGAGCCTATCGATGATCAGAATCATCAACACTCCAATATTGATCACACCAATGCTGATAATTTTTCTGACACTGATATTGATCACATACCACCTGATCTTCAAATGATCAGCCACCAAATTCTCCTCTCTACACAGAGCCAAAAGCCACACAAATAAATCAATCACCAGTTATTCAAACCCAAACACAAACACAAACACACAACACTAGAGTCAGATCCAAACCATGCTGGTTGAAGGGACTTTGTCCCACATTTAACAGTTGAAACCTCGTTTTATCCCTCATTTTCTATTGTACATGTGGCTTTTCTTTCTGCCATTGCACATGTACCGAAGCCATCAACATATAAAGAAAATCAAGCTTAACCTAGAGTGGATCACTTCCATGAATGAGGAACTCCAACCTTTGAAGACAAGCACACGTGGAAACTGGCTTCTTTGCCTGCTAGTAAGAAAGCAATTGGTAATAAATGAGTTAATAAACTCAAGTGCAACCTGGATGGAACTATAAACAGATACAAGACTAGGTTAGTAGCTAAAGGCTATAGTCAGATTGAAGGGAAGATTTTTGTGAAATTTTTTCACTAGTTGAAAAAAAATGTGACTGTCACAATTTTTTTTAGCTACTGCAGCTTCTTAAAACCAGTTTTTGCATCAAGTGGATGTCAATAATGCATTCCTGCATGGGTTTACTGATGAAGAGATTTATATGTTACCACATGCAGGCTATAACAAGCATCAGAAGGACTGGGTTGCAAGTGGCATAAGTCCTTGTATATCCTTAAACGGGCATCAGGGCAATATAATCAGGAATTCAACAAACACTTGAAGCAACTTGTCCTCATTCAATCTTATAATAATGATTCTTGTTTGTTTCTCAAATTCAGTGGTTCAGTCACCTTGGCTATGTAGATGATATTCTCATTGGCGGAAACTCATAGTCTTTTTTTTTGATCAATCGTCCCTAGGACGGGGTCTATAGGGTTCCCATCCTTTTTCTATTAAGCTCAATATTGCACATTTTGCGATTACAACATATGATATGGGATAAACCCATTACACTGAGCCGCTGCCTAAATATTACAATTCTAATCTAAAGACTCAGTGGCTAAAAGAGAGAAACAATACACAAAGGCACTAGTCGATATGACAATATGAAACGAATGCTTATGTGGCGATGAGAAAAGCGACCAAGGATAAGTGGTTTTCACTATGTAGTCATAAGCGAAAACTCATAATGAGCAATACAGGCCATTAAGGACCCCCCTACAAGCTTCTTTTACAATCCGGATCTTGGACCTGCAAAATATTTGCTTGGGATTGAAGTAGTTTGATCTTCATCTGGGATGTTCTTGACACAAAATAAGTATATTGCTAATATAATCTTTGATCTCAACCTTGAGAAGTAAAGAGTTATGGCTTCTCCTCTTCCAGTTTCTTGGATCAGTAATATATCGGGTTCTCCTCTTTTAACTGATCCTGGTTCATATAGAAGACTGATTGGCAGGCTCCTGTGTACTGGCAGATGTAGGCAAGGGCTGGAGGGGCTAGATAAAAATTTTGGAAAATACGGGAGTAAATTTTTTTGAAAAATTATTTTCTTAGAGTCCCCTCTAATATAAAGAAAAAGTAGGAAAAAATTTTTTTCTTTACATATCAGCGCCCGCCATACGTATTTTCTGGCTCCGCCTCTGCCCATGTACTTAAACTTCACTAGACCCGGTATGACTTTAATTGTTCATCAGCTCAGTCAATTTGTTCATCAACCCACTTAGCATTACTGGCAAGGAGCTCTTCACGTCTATTCTATCTAGCTTCTACACCACTCAGCCTCTGTGCTTTATGTTATTTGGATTGGGGAACTTGCAAAGAGACCGCATATCAATCACTGATTTTTCTATACTTCTTGTGTTGAAAGATATATCTAACATCGGTTTTTTACAAAGATAATGACTTATATATAAGGTCTTGAGTCACCTCAACTTAGTACCAATTTGTTTTAAGATGGAAGCCAAGATACCTTGAAATTTATCATGGTATCAGAGTCAGGGTTGGGTTATCGGGCCGATGTGTGGATCCTCTTTAATTTGGCCCGATGTGAGTCGTGGAGTGTTTCCACGTTGGCACGTGAGGGGGCGTGTTGAAAGATATATCACACATCAGTTTCTTACAAAGATAATAACTTATATATAAGGTCTCTCCACTTAGCACCATTTGGTTTTAAGATCAAAACTCAAGATACCTTAAAATTAACATCTTGGCTCCTCAGTGGTCTCTTGGAAATCTAAAAAAGCAGGACACGGTTTCAAAATCTTCTGCTCAATCAGAATATAGGGGCTTGGCCATGACCTTGTGTGAACTTAAGTGTGGCTGAGTTATCTTCTCTCTAATTTCAGGCACCATATCTTCCATGAATGCACCAAACGTATAGATCGACCGCCATTTGGTTCATGATGCATACAAAAAAATGGCTTCATCTCTCTCACTCATGTTCCTTCTCATTCCCAGCTGGCAAGTGTGTTTACAAAGCTTCTCTTCTCCTCAGTTCCTTCCTATATTGCTCAATATGGGCTTCTGTGACTCGCACAACAACCTCATCTCAGGGGGGTGATGGAATACAAGCCAGCTCTGCAGCAGCACACTCAGGAAGCAAGTCACTCAGAAGCTCTACTCTTCAAACTGCTTTTCCCAAATTTGGCTTCTGTTTTTTTTAAAAAAAGTGTTTGCAGTTATTCTGCTCATTTTGCTGTGTTTTGCGCAATTTCCACAATGCCTCCACCACCGTTTCCCTCTCCTCTCACCACTACCACCGTTTTCTTTTCCTCTGGTAGATTTGTATGCATCCTTACCGCAACAAAGCTTCTCAGTATCCGTTACGGGATAGTCCACATGCCGGTGCTTATCTCGAATTGGCATCCTTCGAACAAGGCCTCCACACGGATCTTATATATCTCATCACAATGCCTGTCTCCCATCACGATCGTCATTTTTTTGCCAAATTTCCTTTCGAAATTTGATTAATGTACGGGGGAATTTAACATGAACTACGGTTTTTGATGGAGATCCATGTTAATCTGATAGCCGGCTATGGAGAAGTCGACGGAGTTGGGCAAAATTCATGCCAACGGTTTAGAATTTAGAGAATACGGAGAAACTAGAAAAACAAAAAGGTTAGAAAATAAATTCTGGATGGCGGCTGTGGTTCAGAAAAAAATAAATTGGACAGCTAGAAAAATAAATACAAAGACTTGGGTGAGACCGTCTCACCCAAACTTATGGTGAGACCAAAGGCCTCACCATAAATTACATATTTTCAAGGGTATGGAAGATATTTTTGATAATTTTCAATCTTCCGTATTTAAATTCAACCGCCCAACTAACCCCTCTGTTTCTCTCTCTCACATTAACCCCTCCGTTTCAATTTTCCGCACTAACCCTTTCTCATATCTCTGAAAACCGCTGCCATAAATTCCCGATTCACCTGCTCAAATCCGTTCAAATTTGCAATTTCTGAGTTTCATTACATTGTCTTCTTCAATCCGGTCCTATAGAGGTTAGAATTTCTTATTTTCACTGTATTTGGGGTTTATATTTAGGGTTTTTTGTTTTTCTTCTTCGTCTCCCATGATTTATATATCATTCCGGCGCTTATCTCTGTAAATCCGGCTGTGCATGTTTTTTTTATTAATATATTGTGTGTTTCTGAGTATTGTTTCGGCATTTTGTAGATATGACGAAGTCCAACGAAGATTTCCTTGAGGTTGTTGATGTTGTTCGTTCCTCATCTGTGCGTGAATCTCAAGGTTTGTTCTATTTTTTTGTTAATTTTTGTATTATTAGGGTTTTTCGTTCGGTGTTATTGAATTTGCTCTGTTTTGTGTTGGTTGCTCTGTTTTATATATGAAACGGTGTATAACAAATTATTTAGGATGTTCATGTGTTTAGTTAGGCAGTTCATGTGTTTAGTTAGGAACTTAGGATGTCCATGTGCTTGGTTCGAGCTTTGTTGTGCCTCTTTTGTGGTTTATTTTATGCTCTGTTTACATTGTATGTTTTCTTTTTGAATTGAATTTATATTAGGATATTAATGTGTTTAGTTTTCATGTTTATGTGTTTAGTTTAGGCTCGGTTTAGTTTGCGTTATCTTTCTGTTAGGTTGTTCATGTGTTTCATTAGGTTGTTTGTGTGTTTAGTTAGGCTATTTATGTATTTAGCCCAGGCTTTGTTGTAGATCTGTTGTGGTTTAGTTTAGAATCTATTTAGTTTGCATGTTATTTGTTTTCACTTTTTTTAGTTAGCCTATTTTTGTGTTTAGGTCGCATGTTTATGTGTTTTCTGTTTTCACTGCCTTTGTGTATGTGTATATACACAGTTATATTGGTTTGTGTACTTTAGGTGTTTTAGTTTTTACCTTAAGTTTTTATGTGATTACTTTTAAATGTAGGTGATGGAATTTGCTTGAGAAAATCAAGTAGATTGCAGGCTAAGTTGCTGGATGGTATGTATATTGGTAGTTTGTAAATTTTTTAATCTTAATGTTTATTTAATTGATTGTGTAATTGTCAGGTTCTAAACCTCCTTTGCATAGAACGAAAAAAAATCAGAAGAAAACTGCTAGCACAGGTATTTAAATATGATTAAATTTTATTCGATTTTTTTGTTTTTTTAAAATTTATTGCTTTATGTGTTGCTGATAATTGCTTTTTGTTTATAGCTGATATTGTGAGGAGATTGCGTAAAAGTGCTAGTAAATCTGATGTGGATAGGTCACATAGAGTTGCTGGTTCGAATTCTAATTTTCTTTGTTTTACTTTGAATGTTTAGTGATTTTTTTATGTGTTTAGTGCGTTCCCTTTGGTATTTCTGCATTTTGTTTCGTTATTGTGGATGCATGTGATGTGATTAGCATGCATTAACACATTATTTGTCCTACTACTTCAACTAATTTTGAACATATTGGTTAGCATTTGAATTATTAGTTCATATTTATTGCTGTTTAGTTTGGCTATTAAACTCATTAGTTTTTGTATTTTTTGTATCAGAGCCTGGAAATGTTTCTGTTGAAAGAAATTAGGGTTCTATTGAAAGAAATGTTGATGGTACGTTTAAATATATTTGTTATCGTGTATCTTTCATTACTTTATGTTTTATTTGGAATCTGTTAATTTTTAAAATTTGTAGGTTCTACTTGTGTGGCTGCAAGTCCCATAAGTGCCCAGATAAATGTTGTTATTGAAGATTTGAGATATGAAACCAATTCTGGTATGTATTGATTTCTCTGCTTCTAATTTTGTGTTTTTGATTTAGTATTTATTTTTCATTTGTGTGTTGTAGGTCAGAAAATGTGTCAAAAGAAAGGTGTTAGGAAGAAGGTTAAAGTTAAAAGAATTATTAGTGATGAAGATTATATGGAAGATGATGATTTTATTGATCTGCCTCCTGCTGTTGTGAATGTAAATGAAGAGGGCAAACAAAAGGTTTGTGAAGGGAAAGGAAATGAGCTAGTGGTGAAGAAAGTGGCTCCAAAGAAGTCTGTTGCGATGAAGGTGGCTCCAAAGAAGCCTGCTGCAAACGAGTCGTCTGTGAACGAGCCTGCTGCGAAGGAGCCAGTTGTGAAAGAGCCGGCTGTGAAGCCTGCAGCGAAGAGGCCCGCTCCAAAGAAGCCTGCAACAAATGAGTTGACTGTGAAGGAACCTGCTGCAAAGGAGGCAGTTGTGAAAGAGCCTGCTGTGAAGCCTGCAGCTAAGAATCCCTCTCCAAAGAAGCCTGCTCCAAAGAAGCCTGCAGTAAATGAGTTGGCTGTGAAGGAGCCTGCTGCAAAGGAGGCAGTTGTGAAAGAGCCGACTGTGAAGCCTGCAACTAAGAATCCCTCTCCAAAGAAGCCTGCTGCAAATATGCCTGCTGCAGTGGAGCCAGTTGTGAAGGAGCCGGCTGTGAAGCCCACAACGAAGAATCCTGCAGCGAAGAAGCTCGCTCCAAAGAAGCCTGCTGCAAACGAAGCGGCTATCAACCAGCCTGCTGCAACGAGCCAGCCGTGAAGGGGCCGACTGTGAAGCCCGCAGCTAAGAAGCCTACAGTGAAGAAGGCCGCATTGAAGCCTGCAGTGAAGGTGTCTGCAGTGAAGAATCCTGTTGAGAATAAGTCATTTGGAAGCAATAATGAGGATGTTGTTGCAGATGGGAGTGGGCCATCGAAGAATTCTTCTACTACGAGAAAGCGCAAGCTTGATGAAGATGGTGTTTCTGGACCTGCCTCAAAGAAAACTAATGATGGCACGGAAGTGACACGGCAAATTAAACAAGTTTTGTGAAATTCAGCTTCCTGATGGTTCTAGGTACGTTTTATTACTTTAAGTATTTTTTATTTTACTTTATGTATGTATGTATACTTTGAATATTTTAGTTTTAATATTTTTGCATAATAACTTGAATGATTTAGAGTTTATTAGTTTAGGTATGTTGTCATTCTTTGGTTTTTCAGTGTTTTTTTTCACTATACTTTTAATTGTTTATGTGTAGAGTTACAGTATAAATAGTTTATGTACTTGTTGATTTTATTTATGTGTTTACCTGTTTAGTTTTGTTAAAAAATAAGTTGCATTTTTTATTATTAATTTCATACTGATTTTGCTGGTTATTAATTGAACTTGCTTTTTAAAATTACTGTATATTTACTTGATGTGTTTTATCTCTTAGTTTGGGTGTTTGTATGCACAGTTGTATATTTACTAACTTGTGTTATATTGTTTTATAGGTTTTTAAAGAAGTTTATGCTGGAAGCCAACATGTAAAAATCACAGATTTGTGCGCTGATCTCAGTGCTAAACAGAAGGCTGATGTTGAAGCCATTGGTTTTGGGGGCATTTTGAAACTAAGAGTGGAGAGTGCACTTCCCTCGGGTATTGTGCCTTGGTTGGTGAGTAATTTAAACCCTGGTACATGTGTTCAGCTGGTTGGGGTAGATAGATACTTTGTTACCGCTGATGGTGTTTATGATGTTCTGTGCTTGCCTCGAAACCCTGGTAGGGAAGTTGTGGAGAAGAGAAATTCTGGTATGCAATTGAAGGATAGCTACAAGGCTAGGTTTGGTAGGGAGAATGAACATGATATACCCCTTCACTTGAATTTAGATAGGATAAATGAACTTAAGGAGGGAAGGGATGAGTTCAAGAGACTTTTTGTGATCTATTGTTCTTCATACTTTTTAGCTCCTATAGCTACTGGGAAGGTAGATATGAAAATCCTTGAAGCTATTGAAAATGTTGACGAGATTAAGAATCTCGACTGGTGTACTTTTGTGTTAGACAAAATGGCTTCAATGATTAGGAGGTATAAGAACAATGTAGAATACCAAACTTGTAGTGCTTGTGTCCTTATCCTTTTGATTCTATATTTGCACCGATTTCCTGTCCGTGGTGTGTTGGAGCCAACATGCCTTCCTCTAGTCCATCATTGGACTAAAGCGAAGTTGAGGGAGAAGGTGAAGATGTTGTACATTGGAGGAGGTTTTGACAGGACAATCATGGTGAAGGGTTATCCAATCAGTTGTGCCGGAAAAGTGAAAAAGGGTCATAGAGGTAAGAGTGATGTTAGAGCTCAGCTTGAGATTGGAGCTGATTCTATTCCTGAAGGTGATGAAGTGCTGCAGTTCAAAATCCCACGTGGAGTTTTGACTGACTCCAAGATTAAAAGTCTTGCTAAGAATGTAAGTGTTTAAAACTTTACCTGATGTATTTGCTTTGTTAGTTATATGGTTAGCATGATTTTTTATGTGTTTCAGTATCTTAAACGTTTATGTGCATATTTAGGTTTTTAGTTTCATTATTTTATATTGACTTTTAGTATAGTTAGTTCATGTGCTTAATCTTTCTGTTTGGGTGTTTAATAGTTTGGTTTGGTTTATATATGAATTTTTTATGGTTAGTTGATTATGCTTCCATTGGCTATTTAATATGTTTTTTTTAGTTTTATGTATAAACTTATAGATTTTTTTTCTTGGGTAGAGTTATGATGAGGCCTTAATGATCGTGAAGCGTAACTTTGAAGTTGTTACCGCTGATATGTATCAGAGGTTGGAGATGGTGAAGGCTGATGTTGGGGATGAATCATTGCAAGACTTGCCACCTATTGTTGGGACGAGTGCAGAACTTCCGAATCAGCAAGATGACTCGCCACCAATTGAAGAATCACCAATCGAATGGAATGACAAGTTGATTGCTATGGTTGATGAAGCATGCAACCAATGGATGAGAAGGAAACAGTACCAGGCTCAGAACGAGCCTCTTCCGTCTTTTAACTTGTTTAAAGATGGTGAATTGATAACATGGGAGGAATGTCCACAAACAACGTAGATGTGAATTGATTTGAATGATGTGATTTGGATTTGTTATGTAGTGATTCGAATGGTCCATTTGCTAGGTTGTTGGATTGATTGATTCTGAATGATGTTTTTTAGATGATTTTCGAATGGATTGAAACTTTTAATTTTTTTATGATGATTCTAGTATGATTTTAGTTCTTATGTTTATCTATTTAGTTGCATTGTTTATCTCTCTTGTTTCTATTATAGTTTAACAGTTTGTCTAGTAATTATATTTTTGTATGTTCCAAGCCATGTGTCCTTTAGGTAAATTGTTCAGTTATTTGGGTATATAGTTCGGTTTATAGTCCTCCTGCCTCAATCCCTCGAACCTCCTACCTCAATCCCTCGAACCTCCTACCTCGAGCTCTCGAACAATTTAGTCTTCAATTTTTGACATATTTTTATTTAATTTTTCTATCATTAGTTCATGTATATTTCACTTTAGCTCATTTGTTAGAATCATTAGTTTCAGACACAGTTTACTTGGTGAATATATTTTTGTTTAGTTAAACAGCACTCGTTAGTTCAGGTGTTTCAAGCATTTGAAGGGCAATTTAAGTGATTTGTTCATGTACATAATGTTAATATAAATAAATCTCAAATTGGAACTCATAGGTCTAGAATTGTTGCTTTGGTGTATTGGTACCAAACTCCTTTGTTTTTGGTTTCTTTCTGTGCTTCCATCCTTCAATTCTCTTGCTTCTTCCTTTTGTCTTTGTGGGAGATGGATCTTGGATTATTGGCTGTTTAGTGATTGAAGATTCTGCTATGCTGCTTGAATTTTCATGTTCTTTTGTACTTTTTGAGACAAGAATTTGGTCTACCTTTTCATTGTATTTCTTGAAGCTTTCTTCAAGAATTTTTCGGGTTTCTATGTCAACTTCACATTTTAGTACCAGATTGTAGTAGTTTCTTGCCATTTGGTGTCGCCATGGAACTTTGTCTTTGGTTTTGTCTACTTCTTAATTTTCTTGTACTGCTTTCAGTTTGTCCCATACTTGCATTTTAGCAAGCTTTGTCCATCGGTTCAGAATGTATTGTGATGGTATCTCGCTGATTGAGTTGATGTGCAATATACGGATACAGTGAAAGCAGAGCATTCCTAGCATAAAAAGATAACCATGCATATATTCAAGTTAATTAGATAAACATCCAAACCCTAAAGCATATAATGTCCTGCAGTTTAAAGTTAACTATGCGAATGTAGAACTAATGACATATATAAGAACTAAACATATTAACATATAAGGTAACATGTAAATTGTATTTCATCAGCACATACCTGTTTCTTCAAAAGTTTTGCAAGAGCAGTTAACTTCCACCATTCCACTTTGTTGTGTGAAGGTGACAATTTCAACTTTTGTATCATCTTCTTCTGGACTTACTTCATACTTTGTTGCTGATCCTAGGGTGAAAACTCTACATGCTTTTGTTGCTTGTGCAATCTTGTATTCCTTCTCAAACTTATAGTACATTGATAATGTGTACTCTTGAGCTGCATGTTTGAGTAGTTTTGATCCATGTATAACTGATTTTGGCACTGATTTTGAGCATTGATTTTCCTTCGCTATTTCTGTTGCCCTCCAGCGATCAATAGTCTCATTAAAGATGGTTAAGAACCTTCTTAGTGTTGTCATTTTGCTGGCATTGAATGACAAAGCTTTGTTTGTGCTCTCACTTCGTTGTGATGAAAGAGTTCCCTCGGAGAAAAAGTCTTTGCTCATTGGAGGGCACCACTTATCTCTAATAGAATATAGCCTCTTGAACCATTCCTTGTCTTCAAGCTGAAAATTCTTGATCATATTGTTCCACGCCATTTCAAATTCTTCTTCTTTTTTACAGTATTTCAAACAATGCTCAAATGCTCCCTTGAAGGGACCATCCTTTTTTAATTCACCAAAATGACTAATGGCATTTTGTGTAATGTGCCACAGGTACAATCTATGCCTCGTGTTTGTGAAAACCTGTAAAATTTCATGAATAATTTTATTCAAAACAAGTTCATGTATAAACTTATGATCTAAAAGTAATTAAACACGAACTAAAATGTAAAGTTTAAATGTAATTGTTCCTGATTTTTTCCCCAATTATCAGGTTTTTTTTATATTGACAATGATTATTGAAATTACATTAGATGTTGTGAACATACATAAGAACTATTAAACTAAATACTAATTGTAAGTACATAAACATATCAACCAATTATATACCAGATCAATCAAATTAAATAATGGTTACCTTTTCGATTGCTTTGGCCATGGTCGGATCTTGGTCTGTAAATATTGTTACTAGCTCTTTACCACCCATTGATTTTTTGAAAACATTAAGAAGCCATTCAAAAGTTGAAGCTTTTTCGTCAGCAATGAAAGCACATCCAAACATCACTATATTGTCGTGGTTGTTCATTCCGACTATTGGAGCACAGATCAAGTTGTCTTTGTTGGTCCTGTATGTTGACAAATCACTTAACAAAGTTAGATCATGTTAACTGATTTTAGACTTTTGTGAATTATCAAGTTGAATTATATTACTTATATTCATATTTTTATACTGTAATGAATCTACATCGTGTGTATAACATACTACTTAATGTGTTCCATATGTTACTTCATGTGTTTATATGTATTTTACAAAATATAAATCATACCTGTATGTGGTGTCAAATACCATTAGATCGCCAAAGAGGGAGTAGTCTTCTTTCATCATTTAGTCCCTCCAAAATAATGTCGTTAGCCTACCATTATCATCCAATTTAACTCTAACGAAGAAATCTTCCTCTTCGGTACACTTCTGTGAGAGTCTTTCAATCACTTGCTGAGCATCGCCTCCTTCAATCTCCTTCATGCGCAACCTGTTCACGTAGTTTAGATGATCCTTAATCGTGTGTCCTAGATTCTGAATACCACCAGCTTCAAAAGCCATAAACTTGAATCCATGACTTGGTTTTAATCCTGCACTTTCCATTCCTTCTATAGTTTTCCCTTTTTCTTTGGTAATTCTCCTTTCACTTCTCTGCAAATACTGCCATTCGACTCGAGTGAAAGGATGATTGTGAGATGTCACATGATGCAAAACTTCATAGGCACCATTGATAAATTTAACCCGAATTCCAGCCTTGCATCCAGTTCTCATAACCACATTTTTCTTTGTTTTTCTTCTTTTCTTCTCAGAGCCCTCTTCAATGATATTGTTATTGGAAGGTGTGTCAGGTGTTTCATTCTTCAATTTTGTGTTTCCCTGATTTGAGCAAACAAAATACTTCTCTAGGATGGTTCCGTCTTTTTTACCTCTTTGGGTTGAACATCGCACCCCAAATCCCAATGCATTTGATTGTTTTCTGTATAAATCATGAAACTCTGACAGTTTTTTTGCTCTCAAACCTTTGAAGCAATCTGTGGCATCAACTTTCGATAGGTCGCTTAAATTGGTGACAGAATCTGATCCTGTTGCAAAATTGCATTCTTTTATTAACTCATTACATCAACGATTATATTAGTTTGTTCGTGTATTTCACAATTTAGTTATGAATTCATTAACCGTTGTTAAGTCACTGATATATTTGTACAATTTCTAAATATTTTGATAATATATCCTACTAATTAAATTTCAGACATTAATCACAACAGATTATATTTTTATTAAATTACATAGACTATTTAACATATTACTTGTTGTGATAAAGTAACTTTGAAAATATGAAAATAATCTTAACCAAATGAATGTAACTGATTTTCGTTCATGTGTTCATGTAGTCACATCATTGATTTACTATGTTACTTCAAACATTTCAGAAAATTTAAAAATACCTACATTTTTCCAACAATCTGCATATAACCATATTTTAGACCTTGGGGATTTGTCAATCAGATAATTTTCACGTTACATCATGTGTTCATACAGTTACATCCAATGTTCATCATATTACCTCATGTGTTTTAGAAAATTATAAAACACCTACATTTTCTCAAAAAAAATCAGAATAACATCACGATACTTCATGTGTTTATGCAGCTACATCATTTGTTCATCATATTACCTCATATATTTTATAAAATTTAAAAACATCAACATCTTCCCAACAATTTGTCTACACCCAAATTTCAGCCTTTGGGGAATTTTTTATTAGAATATTATTGCGTTACTTCATGTGTTCATGCAATTACATCCAATGTTTCTTATATTACCTAATATGTTTCAGAAAATTGTAAAACACTAGCGTTTCTTCAGTACATGCACATAATTGAATACCATATCTGTCACAATAAGATTCAGAACAAATAAACATTACTTCATGTGTTCATGCAACTACTTCATGCGTTTAACTGTATATACAAAATCAAAACCTAACCTGGATGTAAACTAGTTGAATTTTCAGATTGAACATAATCGTTGCTTTCTCCTTCATACAGAACAATGCCACTGCCTTGAATTGCTTCGTCTTCCATAGTGTATACCAGCTACACCTTAGATTGTAGATTTCAACCGTTAAAACTAAGATTTTAAACTGTAAAACTAAGATCTTAAAATTCCAGATCTCACCTTCGCAGATGTAGAAGCTTTCTTTGATGTTTTCGTCGCAAAGTTGTCTCTGAATCCGATTTCGGCGCAAATCCAAAGCAAATCCGATGTAATTCTGTCGCAAAATTGCAGACCTGATTTTGGAGATCGCAAGCTTCAACCTGAACTCAATCCGATGTGAATTTGAAACAAATCCGATGCAGACCTAAAAACCTGAGGACAATCCATTGATTTCAGAGGATTGATTGGCGATTTGCGACATTAAATCCATTTTTATTAGATTGAATTGCATAGGGATTCAGATTCCTTGATTTTGGGGATTTTGTTTCCAAAATATGGCAGTTGGTTATGAACCAGATTGGTGACCCATTTCCCTTGTAACCCGAATTTAGACCCATTTTCTTTTGCCCTCATTTTCTATATATTTGCAGTCTGATCCCATTTTTTAGTTCCTCTCTTATTTATTGCAATTTGGTCCCCGTCTCACCATTTCCTACGGTGAGACGGTCTCACAGGAGTTTTTCTAAAAGAGAAAATGCAGAATAGTGAAAGAATAAAAATTTAGGGACTAGAATGCATTTTTATAAAAGAAGGGATGAAGATTAAAAGATAGGTATCCCAAGTGGGTATAAATTAGACAAGATGGGCATCCTAAGTTATGATACGGTGGCCATCCTAAGTTATAAGTAATGATACATAAATTCAAGATACTATAAGCACCATTGTAAATGCATGTTTTAATCTATACTTAGTACACCTTTAATGAACATTCATAAAACACCATTGTTAACGGTTCATAACATTTCCCCTTGAATGTTTATTTTGGAACAATGCCGCGTTAAAATATTAATGGGTAAAGCCATTGAGGTAAAAAACCCAGTGAAGGAAAAAGAGTACATCTCTCATTGGAGCACACTACCTCATTAAAAACCTTACCAGGAAAATCCAATGGAAAAAATCATGGCTAAGGGAAAAAGAGTACAATGTATAGCTCCCCCTCTTGGGCACATCATTTAATATTTATCAATCGCCGCATTCCAATCTTATGCACCAGTTTTTCAAATTTTGATATCGGTAGTGATTTGGTGAAGTGATCAGCGACATTGTCACTAGAGCGAATTCGCTGAACAAAAATTTCACAATTCTTTTGTAGGTCGTGAGTGAAGAAGAATTTTGGTGAAATTTGCTTTGTTCTATCTCCTTTGATGAATCTTTCCTTTAGTTGAACAATACAAGTGGCATTGTCTTCAAACAAAGTGGTGGGAACTATCTTGTCTAACTTCAAACCACAAGTTTCTCGAATATGGTGAATTACAGATCTTAACCAAACACATTCCCGACTAGCTTTGTGAATCGCCAATATTTCAGCAAGATTGGAAGAAGTGGCAACCATTGTTTGCTTCATGGAACACCAAGAGATAGATGTGCCTGTGCATGTAAATACATAAGTCGTTTGCGATCAAGATTTGTGGGGATCAGATAAGTATCCAGCATCTGCATAACCTACGAGATCACTTTTAAGTGACTTAGGATAATAAAGTCCCAAGTCAATCGTACCCTGAAGGTACCAGAATATTTGTTTAATACCATTCCAATGCCTCATTGTTGGAGAAAAACTATATCTCGCTAATAAATTCACTGCAAAATCTATATCATGGCGAGTATGATTTTCCAAATACATTAAAGCAGCAATCGCGCTGAGAAATGACACTTCTGGACCAAGTATTTCTTCATCATTTTCACGAGATTGAAATTGATCCTTTTTCACATCGAGTGATCTCACAACCATCGGCGTGCTCAAAGGGTGTCATTCATCCATATAAAACCGCTTTAGAAATTTAGCACTTTTATCCATATAAAATTGTCTTCCCAAGATCTTTCATTTCAAATTCTATTTTCAAATATTCAGCAGCCTTTTGGATCTCTTTAGGAGTCCCAATTATATTAAGGTCATCAACATATACAACGATAATAACAAATCCTGACACAGATCGTTTTATGAATACACAATGGCAGATCGGGTCATTTTGATAGCCTTATTTCATTAGATATTCACCATGACGATTGTACCACATACACCCAACTTGTTTCAGCCCATATAAAGATCAACCCAACTTGATCGAATAAAGTTCTCAAGAACCGGAATTACATTCCTTTGGAAATTGTAATCCTTCCGGAATTTTCATATAAATATCATTATCAAGTGAGCCATACAAATATGCACTCACTACATGCTTTAAACACATTTTAAGGGATTCATTTGCTACCAGATTATGCAAATAACGAAAAGTAGTCGCATTCACCACAGGAGAATACGTCTCCTCATAATCAATGGATGGTCTTTGGGAAATTCTTTGTGCAACAAGTTGTGCCTTATAGTGCACGATTTCAACATTCTCATTTTTCTTTCACACAAAGACCCGTTTATAACCATGGGCTTCACATCTTTGGGTGTGCGTGATTTTTTTCCAAAAACTTTTCGCTTTCCCAAGGAATCCAATTCTATTTGGATTGTGTCTTTCCATTTTGGTCAATCATTTCTACGCATGCATTCCTCAACATATTTTGGCTCATGATCCTCATTTTCATTTATTATGACACATGCTGTAGCATATATAAATTTATCGTCGCCGTCAATTTTTTATCGGTTCCATTTTACACCCAACATGACATAATTAATTGAGAGCTCTTCATTATCGATATTATGGGGTACCCGAATTTCTTCACGAAGTTCATTTTCAGTCATATCGTAAGATTCTTCTGGAATCATAAAAAAATTCTGGAGGATTTTTCACCTCGTTTTTGTCATCTGCAATATTTACTCATTTTTGCATACGAGGATTTTTGCCTTTTGAACAAATTAACTTACTTCTTTTCAATTGTGCCTGTATCTCATTTCCAATGGTAGTTTGTCCTTTAGGGACATCAATTCTACCAGGAGCATTAACAGCCGACACATATGATTTTGTCACACGTTTTAAGTCAGTAAAAGAATCTCGCAACCGATCGGCTAATCTTTGCAAATGAATTATGTTTTGAACTTCTATTTCACATTGCTTTGTACGAGGATCCAAATGAGATAGAGATAATTCATTCCATCTTATCTTCTTTACCGACTGCATTTTCTCTCCCCATAATATTGGGAAAACAGACTTGTTAAAATGACAATCAGCAAAATGAGCAGTAAATGAATCTCCCATTGTTGTTTTAAGATATATATAATAATTGACGGAGATTCGCACCCAACATATATTCCTAGCCTTCTCCAAGGCCTCATCTTTGTGCGTTGTGGTGGAGCAATTGGTGCATATACGGCACATCCAAAAATTCTAAGATGGGATATGTTTGGTTCCTGACCAAAAACCATTTGGGGGGGGACTCATTATAATTTGTTGGCATGATGCGAACTAGTGTCGTTAGATGCAATCAAGCATGGCCCGAAGAAGACACTGGGAGTTTAGTTCTCAACAACATTGGCAGCGCAGTTAATTGAAGGCATTTAATGAACGATTTAGCTAGACCATATTGTGTATGAACATGAGCTACAAGATGTTCAACATTAATCCCACTCGACATACAATAATCATAAAAATATTGGGATGTAAATTCACTGGCATTATCAAGACTAATTATCTTTATATTGTGATCAGGAAAATGTGCACGTAATTGAATTATCTCCACAAGTAATTCGTGAATGCCAGATTGCGGGTAGATAAAAAGCATACATGTGACATCTCATAGATGCGTCAATTAAGATAATGAAATATTGAAATGGTTCACACGGTGGGTTAATGAGCCCACATACATCACCACGTATGCGGTCCAAAAATGTAGGAAATTCGATATGGATTTTCACTGGTGATGGCCTTACAATTAACTTGCCTTTAGAATAGGCTGTACACGGGAATTCACTAGATTGAAGAATCCTTTTACTCTTCAAACTATGACCGTGTGAATTCTCTATTATTCTGTTGACGGGCGGGCGGGCGTCGCGCCCGCCTGTGCAAAAGATAATTTATAAGCCCTCAATGCTTACTTTCTACAACTAGGTAGATAGTGGCAAATCGGGGTCGTCCAAAGAGAAGAGGGATCTTCCTAAGCGTCTACGCACAAATGGTTGATACTAGGCTAGGAGTAACTATATTTACACACACTTAAAAGCAAGTAAAAGGGGGGGTTGGTTGGTTGGTTTCCTAAGTTAACAAAGATAAAAAGACAAGATAACTAGCAAGGTCAAGTGACTATGCTAATCATCAAACGAAACTAAAGAAAAGGGGTTTTAAACTACAAAGATAAAAAGCCTTGGGGGCAAGGGATATCCACTTCCAAATCATACGTAGGTCATTGAATCATTCACTCATTCCATCATATAGCATACATGACTCAACATTCACATACTCATCTAGCAAGGATCACAACACATACATCACAAGGAGTTCTAAGTTCATGCTCATACATCTTCATGCAAAGGCACTACGGAATTCGTCACGTTCCTAACACCTAAACAATTCAAACATACAAGCACTCCCTATGCTCAAACAACTCATGGCACACACGAAGTGAAACACACCATCAAGAGTACATACATGCTAAATAACAAATGCTTCAAGAAAGAGTAAAAGCCATCTATTTAACACTTCAACTACTTGTCGTGGAGACTAAACTCCTATCCTTCTTAGTTCGTAGTTTGCGAGAGTGAGTTCGACATCTCTCGTCAAACCTCACCAATGACTCCCGAGTCGCGACCACGACTCAAGGTGTCATTGGTGGCATTTAGCACGAAGGACCAACAAGCTTGGCAATGCCTATGACCACTACACCGTGACTAAGCATTAAACCAATTCATGCAATTACACGAGATTGGATGAACGTGCAACGCACATTCATCCAGGAGCATATAACTCTCTCGTTTGCTACACAAACGAACATGACGAAGAGTTCAACATCAATCACATTCGTCTAGCACATCATCAACACATCAATATCATTTAGAAGCTCTAACTCATGCTTTGGATTCCTAATTAAAAGAGGGAAAGAGTAGCTAATTCCTTCCAACCCTAACAAGCAATCAATCAAGCAATTTGTATCCTCAAGCTACCAATAACATCAATAGCATCAACAATCATCATTCAAGCACAATAAGAGCACAATAGCAAAAACACCAAATAGATAGATATAAATGATCCTTACTACATAGAAATGGAAGCTTCAATCCTTGCTCCCAAGTACAAAACCTACTCTAAAACAAGAAAACACATAAAAACTAAGAAAAGAAGAAGAGAAAAAGCTAGGGTTTTGGCCCAATAACAGGGTCCAAAAGCTGTGGAAAGAAGAAAGTGAAGAGGTATTTATAGTGGGAAGAAAAAGGGAGAAAAATGCTACTGCAGGGCTGACTGGACACTGTCGTCGCGATGCGCGACCAACTTGGTCGCGACTCGCGACCAAATCAGTAACTCAGCCTTGCTGTTTTGTTTTGCTTCCTCCGGGTGAACCGTTGATCCGTTTCGGGAGTTCTTGTCGTCGATTTTATAGTGCTCGAGAAGAGGAATCCAATGGTGCCACTCTTGAAGGCTGATTCTTCTCGGAAAATTCTGAGAACCCCGGACCATCTTTCACCCGTTGCTTTGCTCTCCTTTCTTCACCTCTTCACTTCTTCATATCTTCAAAAAGCTCAAATGTAAAGGTCTTCAAATCTTCAAATCTTCAAAGATAAATCTTCAAAGTCTTCAAATCTTCAAAGTCTTCAAACAAATCACCTTGTCACACAAAATCATCTAAAAAGTGATAAAAACGCCAAAGTCGCTTTTATCGCTCCTTAAATGATTTCAAGGCAAAATGCCACATGTAGAGCACAAAATTGCACAAAACCTAATCCTAAAAATCCTAAAATAACCATCTAAAATGGACACATCAAACCTCCCCACACTTAAACCTTACTCGCCCTCGAGTAAGAAAAAATTCAAGCATACGGAGGAAATGGCATATCCACATCCTAAAACCCCTAAAATACCCGCATAAAATGGCCTCATCAAACCTCCCCACACTTAAACCTTACTCGCCCTCGAGTAAGAAAAGATCTAAGCACACGGAAGAAATGATATAGCCCTATCCTAACTACTAATCCCCCAATCAAAGCCTCACAAAACTCTCAATATTATAAATCCCAAAATAAAAGCTCACATGAGAATTTTTCACACACACATCCCCAATCCTAAATCTAACCAAACCTACCACTTATCAATTCACTACCCATAAAACATTTCAAAGCCCCGAATTGATATTCCCATAATCCAATGACACAAAATGAAGCTAAAACCATAGAGGAAGTTTTAAACACATGCTTCATCTAATGCCAATATATCAACCAAAAACGAAGTAGAAAGAGATAAGGAAATTCATAACCACACTTCGTTTCCTAACCCACTAAGCTACCCAATCCGAAGAGGTCTAAAGATAATGAGCTACCCGATCCATCCATGTGACAACCGCAACCTTATGACTCCAACGCCGGCAAGTGAGTGAAATCATAGCATTTTTTCAATTTCTCTCAATTTCTCTCATTTTGCCTAGGAGCTCTTTCGAGTTTTCATCCTAGCCACACATCATGTTTCTTTAGCTCACATCTCACCTTTTTCCGCACATTTTAGCCTCTCATTTTTGCCTAGGCCGCCCTTTAAGGGTTTTCGACCTATCCGGGCCCCCAATGTTGCCTAAGTTGCCCTCTCGGGTTTTCAACTTAGCGGGTTTTTTTTTTCTTTTTCTTTTTCTATTTTTTTTCTTTTTCTCATGTTTTTCCAATGAAAAGTAGCAAAAAGCATTCCAAAACAATCTAGCATGCATATGAGTCCTCTAACCCCTCCCCACACTTAAAACATTACATTGCCCTCAATGTAAACACGTAAGGCAAGAAGAATAAAAATCAAGGTAAGGGAGTTAGAGTGACACCCGTATCTCCGCAAATTCGCCGGTGATATGGCGATATCCAAGTACTTGGATGGTCCCGAGATAGGTTTCGAAACCGGAAGGGTGAGCAAAGATGCCGTAGAAGAACTCACCCCTCGAGAAAAGCATTGTCTCCATGGCGCCGTTTGATCAAGACTACACCACGAAGAACACATTAAACTCACAAGTACATAAGGATATGTAATACTAGGTTTAGCATCAAGAGTTAATAACCATAGTATTTTCAAAGAACAACTAATCAACCCTCAATCACCACTATAAGATTATGCATGAAAAATATCCAACATATATTGACATGTATACAAGCATCATTATAGGATAAGAACTTACAGTCACAATGATGTAGTCGGCATACTACAATCAACAAATGTACTATAAAGATGCAAGAATGTTCATATGCCAATATATGTAGGATGGTGGAAGAAATGAGAGGTATGTGATGTTCTTGGGAGTGTTGGGTGGAGAAGAAGGAAGGATTATGCAATGTTTAAAATCATTTGGAAACTTGGAAGCTTGGAAATTTTAAATCCGGGCTCAAAAAATTTTCAACAGTTGCTGAGCTCGTCGCGACTCGCGACGGGGTTGGTCGCGACTCGCGACGAGCCTCGCGAAGTCATCGCGACTCGCGGAAAGTGGAGTCCGGAAGCTCAAATTTTTCTGAGCTCGTCGCGACTCGCGACGAAGTGTGTCGCGACTCGCGACGAGCCTCGCGAAGTCATCGCGACTCGCGGAAAGTGGAGTCCGGAAGCTCAAAATTGTCTGAGCTCGTCGCGACTCGCGACGAAGTGTGTCGCGACTCGCGACGAGCCTCGCGAGGTCATCGCGACTCGCGGAAAGGTGAGTCCGGGAGCTCAAATTTTTTTGAGCTCGTCGCGACTCGCGGCGAAGTAGGTCGCGACTCGCGACGAGCCTCGCGAAGTCATCGCGACTCGCGGAAAGTTGGCGCTGGGAGTGGATTTTGCTCCCCTGTTCGTCGCGACTCGCGACGAAGACCATCGCGACTCGCGACGGCAGGGTATCCCAGACTTAAAATTTTTTTCTTCTTCTTACCAACTGTCCAAGCTTTCTTCCCTCATTCGTTGATCTCGTTCCTTCATCTCCTTCATTGCAATGCACTTCACTTTGCTACAAAATCACAGAAAAACAAGCCATAAAAAGAACAAAACAAAACAACAACAAAAACAAACTAAGAAACACAAACTAAGAAACAAAAACTAAAAGAAATGCCAAATTTATTTAACGTCGTCGGCACGACGAAGCTCCGTATTTTTAAGGTCGTCGGCACGACCCTAATGTTATCCGTATGGTGAAGGCTTGAAGCTCTTCACCATGAGCATCCAAAATAAGAGAGGTGGGGGCACAAAACTTCCAAGAGGAAAGTCTTGTGGAGGTGGAGATGGTTCAAAGGGAATTAAGTGGTTAGGGAGCTTGGGATAATCTTTTGGCTCCTCTCTCGTTTCCCTCAAAACTTCCGAAAATATTAGAGTTGGTTCACTAGGTGGGAGAAGGGGTGACAATGCTAATGGATAATGTAGCACTATCACCTCTTCCTCCATTTTTCTATCCTCTACAACCAACTCCTCATCCCTTTCAAACTCAAAATCATTTTTATTGGTGACTCCACTCACCGAATCATCGAGTTCAAGTTGGGATGGTGTGTTTTCGGAATCACGAGCTTCCATGCGGGCCAATACCTCTAATATGTTCCTCACATGCCCCTCAATGGCCTCAACACTAGCGGAGAGCTGGGTATCCGGCTCCTCACTAGTAAAGGAGTTCAAGTTTGCTATGGTATTTAAGACATCCTCACGTGTCAAACTTGAACTTCCTTGTTGGGCTTGGTTTTGGGGTATGGTATAGGGTGGTGATGGCCAACTAGGTTGCTCGTAATATTGGTTTTCTGGCTCATTCTCATACCACAAATCCGGACTACCACTCCATTCCGGATTGTAAGAGTTGTGGTATGGATAGCATTCATGAGCATCTTGCCCTTGAAAACCAATATCTCCTACCTCTTGATAGCACTCTTCATAGTACCCATGGTTTTGGAAACCAAGTGTTCTTTCTCGGTCATAGTGCTCTTCCCACAACAAAGGGCAAGATTCGGTAGGATGATCGGAATGACACATCCTACAAAACCTTGCTTGTTGAGCCTCTCTTCTCATCATGAGTTCCCTCAAGGTGAGATGCTCCATTAAGAAAAAAAAATTTTATTTTTTTATTTTTCAAAAGTTCGGAATCATAGTGCAAGGATTCTCGATAAAATAAATCACCAAGAACTCAAACAATACCTACTCCGAACAAAAACAACCACCAAGTAGTGGAAAATAAAAACAACTAGCTAATACACAACCAAATACACCTAAATACTTAAGAATAAATGCCTCTTCCCCGGCAACGGCGCCATTTTGACGGGCGGGCGGTCGTCGCGCCCGCCTGTGCAAAAGATAATTTATAAGCCCTCAGTGCTTACTTTCTACAACTAGGTAGATAGTGGCAAATCGGGGTCGTCCAAAGAGAAGAGGGATCTTCCTAAGCGTCTACGCACAAATGGTTGATACTAGGCTAGGAGTAACTATATTTACACACACTTAAAAGCAAGTAAAAGGGGGGGTTGGTTGGTTGGTTTCCTAAGTTAACAAAGATAAAAAGACAAGATAACTAGCAAGGTCAAGTGACTATGCTAATCATCAAACGAAACTAAAGAAAAGGGGTTTTAAACTACAAAGATAAAAAGCCTTGGGGGCAAGGGATATCCACTTCCAAATCATACGTAGGTCATTGAATCATTCACTCATTCCATCATATAGCATACATGACTCAACATTCACATACTCATCTAGCAAGGATCACAACACATACATCACAAGGAGTTCTAAGTTCATGCTCATACATCTTCATGCAAAGGCGCTACGGAATTCATCACGTTCCTAACACCTGAACAATTCAAACATACAAGCACTCCCTATGCTCAAACAACTCATGGCACACACGAAGTGAAACACACCATCAAGAGTACATACATGCTAAATAACAAATGCTTCAAGAAAGAGTAAAAGCCATCTATTTAACACTTCAACTACTTGTCGTGGAGACTAAACTCCTATCCTTCTTAGTTCGTAGTTTGCGAGAGTGAGTTCGACATCTCTCGTCAAACCTCACCAATGACTCCCGATTCGCGACCACGACTCAAGGTGTCATTGGTGGCATTTAGCACGAAGGACCAACAAGCTTGGCAATGCCTATGACCACTACACCGTGACTAAGCATTAAACCAATTCATGCAATTACAAATATATTTTCTTGATTATTATCTAAATAAAATAAGGATCATGAAGATTATGATATTACAATAGACACAATCTTTTTCTCTTTACGTGTCAATTTGTTTTTCAGAAGTAGCCATATTAACCAAATATATTCATAATGAATCTCACCATACTTATCAAATGAGAGCTCCTCAAGTTTTTAGATCCTTATACAAAACTAAAAAACAAACTGGTTTGTAAAAATAAAGATTCAATCGCACTCAGGGTAGAGTCTCGTGTTGATAAGGTGTTATAAAATATATAATTTTCAAATAAAATAAAGTCTAGCTAGATAATAAAATGATATGGAAATGAAAAGAGTGAGAGAGTATTCAAAGGAGAGTGTTTCTGCTTTCTTCTTTTCTCTTCAATTGTATGTCCTTACAAGAAAGTATAGAGTGGTATTTATATATCCATACCATGCATATTAAGTGAGAGTCTTCAAGAAAAAGCACTTGGAGAGAGCAAAGAAGTGTAAATGTTACATATGTGGCGATGAAGGGTACTTCGCGCAGGAGTGTAGAAAGAGAACCGGAAATATTGCTAGAGCAGTGGTCATGGATAACTAGAATTGCCAAGCGACTGGGATGTTGTCTCGGCCAATCTCGATGATTCAAATAGTGATGCAATTTGCAGCGTATCGGAAGGAGAATCCGGTACGACCCAAATGAACATCAAAGTAGTCATGGAAGAACTTCCATTTGAAGAGAGTGCCTTTTTTCTTGGAGAAGAAAAAGGATGGAGGTGCCAGGTGAAACTCCCGATGGAACAGGAAGAATGTAGGCATCAATGGAGGAGAAATGGCCAGTTGGAAGAAGTCAAATGGACCAAGTGTGTCTTCTGTAAGCACCAAACCACGGAGAGGATGAGGATCCATTACACCACTTGCAAGTTAACGGCTTGTCCACTATTTTCAAGCCAGTACCTAAGAGAGAAAATCATACCGGTACCAGCACCTTCCAACCAGGAGTATGAGTCCAAAGATAATTTAATTTAGGAATTATTGGGATACATCCAAATTCTCACAACGGAGAATGAAAGGATAAGGAAAAACATGGAGGTAGAACTGGAGAAGGCTTGACGAGGGATCAGGAAGAGCTGGAGACGAGAGATGCTGAGCGAACTGAGCATAGAAATGCAAGGGAAAGCAAGGAAGGTGAAGATGGGGACGAGGTTTTCTTCGAAGAAGCAAAAGTCCTAATGGAAAGCATAGTGGCATTGGCAACAACAAAGCAGGAACTGACCAAACTTCCACCAGGTATCCAATATTAAAAAAGAACAGTCAACCGGCAGTTTAATATTTGGGTATTAATGGAAATTCCAGGAGTGAAGCTTTTCGAAATAAGGGCAATACTGGACACCAGAGCCACTGCCCGTTGCATTGATAGCAGAGCAGTCCCTAAAGAAGCACTGGAGGAAAATAGTTATACTATTTATTTCAATGGAATTAACTCCAGGCAGGCAGCAAAGCTTAATCTATAAAATGGGCAGATGATGATCTGAGAAAAAGGTTCAGGACCCCGTTCACTTACAGCTTCGATATGGGCATGAGGGACAGAATCCAAATGCTCATAGGATGCAATTTTATACAGTCGATGTATGGATGAGTAAGAATGAAAGCTAACATTGTTACTTTCTACAAGAATTTGACCGTAATCAACACAAATCCAGACACGGAGATATGCGGAGCAGCAATACTCGAATCCACAGAAGAGGAGTATATTGCAATCCAGGACTTGGTATACTATAACTTGGGCAAACCAGCTCAAGATTTCAGAAGAGGATTGGCCCAATCCTAGGAAGGCTGGAAGATGCAGAATTCATTGGTGAGGATCCACTGAAGCATTGGGCACTAAAAAATGTGGTCTGTAAGCTGGATATTATCAACCCAGATATAACGATCTAGGATAAGCCTATGAAACATGTGACACCAACAGCTGAGGACTCTTACGGGAAGCATGTCAGGGCCTTGCTTACGCTTGGGGTGATCAGGCCCAGCAAAAGCAAGCATAAGACGATGGCATTATTGGTCAACTCTGGGACCATTATTGATCTGGTCACCGGAGAAGAGAGGAAAGGGAAGGAAATGATGGCATTCAACTACCACTCCTTGAATGATAACACGCACAAGGATCAGTACATGTTGCCCAGAATTAACACGATCATCAAGCGCGTGGGTAATAGCAAGGTCTACTACAAGTTTGACCTAAAAAGTGGTTTTCACCAAGTGGCTATGGCGGAAGAAAGCATTCCATGGACGGCATTCATTGTTTCGGGTGATTCATACATATTGTTTGTGATGCCATTTGGATTAAAAAAGCACCGACAATATTTCAAAGGAAGATGGATGAGTGCTTCCGTAGAACCGAAGCCTTTATTGCGGTATACATCGACGATATCTTGGTGTTCTCAAGGAATGAGGAGGAGCATGCTGATCACCTCCAGACCATGCTAGGCATCTGTGAGAAGAATAGATTGATCATTTCCAAGCCAAAGATGAAGGTTGCTGTTTAGGAAATTGAGTTTCTTGGGGCAATTCTCGGCAACCAAAAGATTAAACAATAGCCCCATATCATCAAAATATCGTGGAATTCAAGGACAAATCCTTAAGAGAGAAGAAGGGATTGCGATCCTGGCTTGGCATACTCAATTATGCCAGGTCGTACATTCCTAATTTAGGCACCCTAGTTAGCCCAATGTACTCTAAGACTAATCTGAACGGAGACAAGAGGTTTAAACCCTCAGACTAGGATTTAGTCAGGAAGATCAAGGAATTAGTGCAACAGTTACCATACAGGAGCTTCCGCCACCCAGAAGTTATATTGTCCTGGAAACAGATGGCTGCATGAAAGGCTGCTGAGGCGTGTGCAAGTGGAATCGCCAAAGGAATGACCCAAGGTCTTCGGAAAAAATATGCGCTTATGCAAGCACAAAGTTCCCAGTGGTAAAATCTACAATCGATGCGGAAATCCATGCTTGCATGGAGACATTGCAAGCCTTGAAAATCTATTATTTGGACAAATGGGAGATGACCCTGAGAACTGATTGACAGGAAATTATCAGCTTTTACAACAAGATGGCACAGAACAAGCCAACTCGCGTCCGATGGATCAATTTCATTGACTTTACTACAGGAACTGGGGTTAAAATTAACTTCGGGCATATTGAAGGGAAAGAAAATGTGCTAGCCAATTCTTTATCAAGATTGGTTAATGCTCTTTCTATTTCAAAATGTCTGGATCAAACCCAAGAAGAGCAGCTAGAAATGGTGGAGGAAGCCATACTAGAGGTAGCAGGCCAGGGCCAGTATGCTATGATTTTGAGGATGAGCTTGGAAGAAATTGGGCAACAAATCGAGGAAATTTGCAAATTAAATATTACAATGTCTAGCAGAGCCTCAACAAGCGCAGCATCCCCATGGATAAAGCATTCAGGCTGCAAAATCAGGCCCATAAAATCCAGCAAGTAGCAGCCCAGGGCGCAGTGAAGGTGCTCAACACCTTGCAAGGGATTCTGGAAATCAAGCTAGAGTCATGTCGCAAGATGGCAACTAAGGATAATTATTGGGGGTACTAGCTTACCTCAGTAATAGAGCATGCGGGGCATATAAACCAGCCGGAAGCATTAGCCATAGACTTAGCGGAGGATGTGGATCATCACCAGATCTAGCTTTCTGTGGGATGTGACATCCCACTTATTTTTGTCTGTAAATAATGTAGTTGCATGTGACTCCCACTTGTTTATGTCTGTCAATAATGGAGTCTTTCTCAGTGGTGGCTATGGATTAAACCACTCTTAGTGTATTATTGCTTAAGGGCAGTTGCAAAGGTAGTTAATGATAGAGGCTATGGGGCCCAATGTGCACCCGCCTATTATAATGGAGCATGCAAATCGCCTATAAAAGCATAATTTTTAGAAGTTGCAAGACACGCAGAAAAAATCTAAAGTCTTACTTCTCAGTTATAATATTTCTGAACTTAGAATAAATTGTCCGTGCTTTCAGGCATTCCTTTTTATTCTTTGATCTTGAATTTGGGGCCACACACTTTGTATCAGAGCTCAGTTAAACTAAGGTATTCCATGGCTAACTAAACTTTTATTCTAATTTTGTAGCAAGGGCATATGCAATTATTAATCATTTATAGTTTCTTTTAATCTTAGCCGAATCCTTTTTTACTTGAAAGAGAATTTTTGGGCTAGTAAAAGGGTATAGCGCACCTGTGTAGTACCTAAGAGGGGAAGATCAGCTCTCCCATACATGAACAAAACCCAGAACTCGATTAAGTAACATTAAATTTTAGCTAGGTTTAAAAGAACTATAGAATATTGGTGTTAGCATGCCTAAAGCTGCAAACTTGGAATAACGTGATTTAGCCTATACTTGAAAGGTCTACCAAACCAGTAGTTAAGCTAGCACTTATCCTCGATTCACAATCAAATTTTGTTATTATCTAAAGGTTAAAAAAATGTGAGAAATTATCTCTTCAGGACCTTGAAAAAATCCAGAAGGGTTACGTAAGAAGCCATTATTTGATGAGGTGGTCTTTTACTGCAAAGAGCTATAGGGAAACATTCAAAGCTACTAAAGGGTTGGAGCCACCAGGCGTAGTATTCGCAAGACCAACAGACCTCAGAAGAGGGTCGTCGTCCCTGCAAGCTGCGATTATCAAGCAGAATAATACGATAATCTAGTTCCTAGCCAATATCTCAGAGCAGATTCAGAACTGCCAAGAGAGGGTCCAGTTGTTGGAAAAAGGCATCCAACAGCTGAGCCTGGGAAAACAGGCAGAGTCAGGATTTGAGGAAGCAGTCTCTGACCTAACAATGAGGTTAGAGGGTGTGAAGCTCTCGGAATCTGAAATCCCCAAGAAGAAAAGGGGGCCAATATACTTTTTCAAGGATCCAAAGCAGATATTTGAGGAAGAGAAAGCCAAGCTTGGAAAATGAGGAGGTTGACATCTTCAAGAGTAGAAACTCTGCCGCCTATTTGGAATCAAATGGGGGTGGTAGATGGTCTATCTACTTCGGGTCCTTCAAGTCGAGATGACCAGCTACGAGACTACCGGAGGTCCATCCGGATTTGGTATGAAATGGCTAGAAGGATCCCACAAAGCTTAATAAGGGGGTTCCAACGAAGCCTTGAAAGTTAAATAGACCCAGAGGCTAAAATACAAATATCCCAACGTCGAAGAGCCAGTTTGGTGCCGACAGAGGTATTATATGAAGATGGTTGGTTAATGCCTAATCATCGGGTATACCAGCACTATATAGAGGAGAGAGTCCTTTGGGTGGAAGAAGGACACTAGCTGGACATACCTATAATTAATGAGGCAAGTTACGAAAGGTTGCGGCAAGAGGGGTTGTAGCACATCAACCTAGGGATGGTAATGGTATGGGTCCAAGGACTTCACTGGCAGAAGGCCGGAGTAAATATTTTAGTAGTTCTAAGGGACACCAGGTGGACCGATGATCGGGCTATAATTGGCTCAATAGAAATAGACATCATAGAGGGTACGCATATGGTGTACATTGCACCTAACATAATGATGTCAGTACAAGATTTCAAAATCCATGTCTAATTAGCAATCCAAACACATGGGTATGAGAATTGGAATGGGGGAGAGAGTAACTTGCTGATAACAAGGGTGTTGGTTGGCAGACTAACCAACACTAGTTATGCCAGTTTCTGGTATAATGTTTAGCACGTTGCAGATTACCTAGCGAGTAGCGGTATTAGGGCCGTCGCTGGGCAACCGCACTCAACAAAGGAGCTATAAGGTCAAAGGTGGCGGGTCAAACCACCGGTAGCAGGAAGGAGGCCAAAGGCGCCACAGGAGGTGGCAATACGAAATCATTTGGATGGATCCCTATCAATGAGATTTGGAGATTATAGAACCGTCGAAGAACAGAGGCTGGAAGTAAGGGAAAATGATGAGTAGCTGGCAGATGATAGCGAGGAGTTCGCTCCCATACTTGATGGTGAAAGTGATGATGAGGTAGCTGAAGATGGTGATGGTGCCATCATTATAATAAGGTGGCAGCAGGATTTTCCAGAGAAAGAAGAAGAAAAAGAAGAAGAAAAAGAAGAAGAGGACACACAGGAGGGAATCCTCAATATTTATACATCCTTGGCTTGGTAGGAGCCAGTAAAAAGTTTTGGGACTTATCTAGTTTATGATACGTCCAATGATAAAGCTAAAGGAGAATGGGTTAAACCATTCTTCTTAACAAGGGGTGGAGAGGATAACCCAAAAAGACACAAGGAGGAGGGGATGGCACTAGTAACAGAGCTTGAGGAGATGGAGTACCCAAAGCTCTGAAAGCTAACCCAAAGACTGGAGGAAAAAGCATACTCAACTGGCGAGTCTTCTTATAGACCACCAACAGAACCAGTTATAGGTACCACTTCATATCCATTGTCAAAAATAGTTAGGGGAAACAACCGAAGGGTTTCTCTGTTTAATGTAGGAGCAATAAGGGACAGAACAATCAGGCTGAAAGGAGGTCACAGCGATGGCAGTTGGAACTTACCATCGGCCCAGGTAGTGCAAGGGGCCATGCTTATGCTGCCGGACGACATCGGCCTATATAGTGATGTGATTTCCAGGTGGGAGTCCATTACTATAAATCTGTTAAATGAGAAAAGCTGGATTGACAATAGGCCCAAGCTTTTGTACTTGGAAAATCTTCTTGGAGAAGTTGAGAAGAAAATGTGGATTCAATGGAGGATGGCTTACCAGCAAGAGTACGAGGAGCTAATCAACATTACTGATGACCCGCAGAATATAACCTCGCAAATAAGAAGAATCATCCTATTGAAAGATCTGTTCAAAGGATCTACCGAGGAGCAGGAGAGAGCCTACCAGGACTTGGAACGGTTGTTATGCGATAGCATGAAAGACCTGATTAACTATATGAATGATTTCAAAATCCTAGCGGCAAAGTCTGGGTGCATGTACATTTTCCTGGAGTTGTCGGAGAAATTCTTCAGGAATATGCCAGTGTTAATTGGCAAGGAATTAGAGAAGGAATTCCTAAGGAAGTACCCTGGTAGTACCGTTAGTGTGATTCTAAGGATTCACTTTTACCAATATTTTTCCGAGGTATGCAAAAAGGCGGCGTTGCAGAGGGGACTGAAAGACTTGTCCTTCTGTAGAAAAATACCAATCCCAGGGTATTATCAAACCCAAAAGAGGTATGGCTTAAGGAATTCAAAGTCATACAAGGGCAAACCGCATGACTCTCATGTGAGAGTCTTCAAGAAAAAACACCCAGATAGAGCAAAGAAGTGTAAATGTTACATCTGTGGCGATCAAGGCCACTTCGCTCGGGAGTGTAGAAAGAGAACCGGCAATATTGCTAGAGCAGCAGTTATGGATAATCTAAAATTGCCACGTGACTGGGATGTTGTCTCGGTCGACCTCGAAAATTCAGATAGAGATTGAAGGTGAATGTGCCTTTGAAAGGCTGCCAACAATGGTAGTTCTGGAACAACCTTTAAATTGTATCAATCAAAGATGGTTTTTTCCGCCTTTAATCACATGGCCGAAAACCACCTTTGAATGTTCTCAAATTCAGAAGTCCAATCACTTCTTCGACCATGCACAACTATTTTAAATTTGAAAATGACATGAAATTATGTATTTGAAAGTGTGACACGTCATGCAGTTAAAGCTCGTTCCATGTTCGGAATTAACCGTCTAGTTTCTTTAATCGGGGTTTATTTCAATGATGGCTCTATTTTCTCAAAAAAGGTGATTTATATATAAATATTTTTTGGAAACCTACAATTTAAATAGGGTGTGGTGATCTTGAGATGGGTTTTGATCCCCGAAATTTTTATTTTTTTTATGATTTCCATTTCTAATACATCAAATTTTGAATTTAATTAAATGGAAGTAACCTAATCAATTTGTAACGATTTGTAAAAAAATTAGTTGTAATGGTGAATTTGTTAAATTAACTTTAAAATTGATTTCTGATGTCTAAACCGATTGAAGGTATTTTTTCACCAATGAAAAAAGCTATAAGTACCCCTGTTGTGGTATTCCTGATTTGCCCAAGTGACTTTCATTCACCGTGATGCTTCTGCAAAAGATATCCCAAAAGTGGCTCCGAGAAAAAGATTCAGAAGCTCAAGTCAGTAGCTTATCTCATTAAAATTGGTATTTCTTAGTCTAGTTGCACTTACCTGGACTGATGTCCTTCTTCTTCCTTTTATAGCATGTTACAATCGTGGTTCCGATAAAGGCGGTTCGTGCCTCAAGCTCGATTGCGGCTTCCAATTTTCTCAATTCGTGGTCTAATTCATCATGCCCTGCTTCCGCCTTTCTCGGTTCGGTTCGTGGTTTATGGTAGAGCCAATTATGGGCTGGGACTGAAGTTCAATCTTATAGGGTTCATGGGCTAGGTATACACCATAAGCCCCCTAGTCATGAAGACTAAAAGACACAAAGCAATGGCATTACATGTGGAAAAAAATGTGAATTGCTGTTGTATTGTAACAACCTGCTTGTCATTAATATTTCTCCTATTTTCATCAGGAAGTGCTGTTGGTTTCTTTGCTATACTTGTGCCTTTGTGAATATTCTCGAGTTTAAAATTTTAATTTTTAATCTTATCCATCAATATCATTGTTGTGATAAGCTCATCTGCTTAGATTTTGTTTCCAAGGACCGAGATTCCATCCTTATTCTTTGCTATATTGTTCCAATTTTTCTAGACTTTTGTTATCGCTCCATCTCTTAAATGGGTAATTTGAATCAATTAATTAATTCCATCATCATTCAGTTTATTTTCTACTCAAATTCCATCGTCGTTTCAATATCTACAAAAGGTAACCTACTTTTTGCGCCGGAATCTCATCATCATGCTTTTGAACTGATTGATCTCCTCATTTTTTTCATTTCACTATTGTTGCTTAAATGCCAAAATTAATGTCCTTTATTTCATCTCCTTAGTTGTTGAAAACTCTCATCTTCTCCTGTTCTTCCTAACTCTTCTGCGAATTACCGTTCTTCTTCGTCTATAAAAGTAAGGTTGCTTCAGCTCCATTTCTTCTTTCTTTGTTGCATGTGATTAATTTATAAAGTATCCCTTCTTCATTTTTTGGTGATTTACCATTTATAATTTGAATTACATATTTCCAATCATTTTCTCCGGTATATCCTCTTTTTTCCCCTTAACTTCTGCTCTAAAAAACCTATATCCAATATTTTTAACTTTGATTAAGGCTTATATTTCATATTCTAGGATACCTAATTGTCTAAATGTCTTCCCCTAACCATATCGAGTTTATAGAAGATGTTCACTTCGATGAGGATTCCGGTTATGTCACCGGATCCTCCACTATTAGCAGTGTGTTATCTAGCTCATTCTTGGAAGATTGAAGGAAATATTTTCCTTTTCTATCTTCATTTGATCTTCGGGCTCCTGTGAATTCTGAGTGTGTCCACACTCCTCCTTTTGTCTATATATCTTGTTATTTGGCCTATTTGAACTTTGGTCTTTATTTTTCCCTTCCTCAACCTGTTGTTAAGCTTCTGTCTGTGTACAAAATTGTGTTGTTTAGGTTTCATCCTAAGAGCATCGCTATTATAATGAGATTTCACCATGTGTGTGAAAATGCTAACATTCCTTTCACCCTTGACTTATTTCGTAACTTTTACCATCTTTGCAAAGTAAAAAATATTGTAGATGAGTTTACCTTCTATCATATTTTCCCTGGTGTTCAGCTTGTGAGTGGTTCTCCCAGCAATGTTGGTCCTTGGCATAGCAAATATTTTTATGTAAAATTGAACCAAAACCCCAAAGTGGTCATTCTGTCTTGGAACCATAATGTTCCCAAGTCCAAGCTTCCTAGTGGAAGGGTTCGCTTTGCTGCTGAATCTGAGATTGTGTTAACACTCCACGCTCATACACAACATCTCTGCCATGCTGATTCTCATGTTGAAGGTGTTTTTTTTGTTATGTTTTTGCCATGTTGGGTCTGTTTTCTATCCTTTTTTTTGACAATTGTTTTCACCTTTAGTGTGTTTTTCTTATCTGTGATATTTTCTTCTTTGTAGACATGAACCTAGCTGGAGGTTCTATTGACAGATCACTTTTTGATGGCGATGATGAGGGGGAGGCTGAATTGCTTGTCCAGCCTAATGATACTACTGCAAATGACATCCTCTGAAAGGGTGTCAACAGAACTAGCATTGGAACTGTACTGGCTAAGGGAAAGAAAACTAAGGGTGGAGAGATGGGTGGTGATCTCACCAGTGATGAGTCGAAGGAGAAGAAGAAGAAAAGGGAGAGGATTAATGGATCCTCAACTGGTAAAAAAAAGGGTCGTGGAAACCAGCCTCGCTCTAAGGCTCTGGTGTGAACTGATAACCTGCTGGTGGCGGGGACAATACTTGATACTCTTTCCAAAATCTGTCAATTTGATGCTTTGGTTATGGTAAGTTTGCTGGGAAGTTAGAGTGACTTTTTATATACATTGATACTTTATTTTTAGATGATTGGCTATCTCTTTTATATGTGTTTTACTCTGTAAGGTTGGTGAGAGTATTTAGCTCTTGAGTGAGCCACTTTCAAAGTTCTCCTCTACAGATGAGTCACTCCAGGAGAATTACAAGACTAAGGAGAATAGATGCGCAACTCTAGAGGCTTTCCTTAAAACTGCGGAGGCGCATGAGAACACTGCTGAGGAGAATGCAAAGGTAGGTAAGGAAGAAATCACCAAGCTTTGCTCTGAGCTGAAGGAAATGCATGCAAATAAACCTATTTCCTCTAAGTATCCCAAGTTCTGGTGGATCGGCTCAGAAAAATGAACTTCTTCAAAGTTATTTGTTAGGCTGTGAAAGACTTGCACGAGTTAAACCCGACTACGACGGTGAAAAGCTTGCCCTCTTTGGCCAAATGTAAAGCAGCGCTGGCAAAACAGAAAGCTATGCTCAATGATGGTTTTATTGAAAATATTTCTGATGGTGGTCATCCCTATGTCTTGCTATTGCATCTTTCAGAACTTCCTTCTTTGCCCTCCATCTCCGAGCTTAAAAGTTTCCCAGTCGATTACTATGAAAGTCTTCCTTTCGTTTCTCTTGATGATACATTGACCCCCATCCCAGAGGCTAATGCACAAGCAGAGAATCCTATGCAGGATGCAAGCCAAGGAGAAACTGCCCTCGTTGTTCAAACCACTCCACCCTCTCATACCGAAGTCAGTTGAATTCTAGATTTGTGATTTTATTTGAAACAATATTAACTTTTTCTTGTAATATCTAATGGCACTATTATGGATCGTTGTATTGAATCTTTTGTTTCAGTTTTCCTAATATGTCTATTATGATTTTATACCTTTGTTTCACATTTGCTTGTATGCAGGGTTTTGATTTTTTCATCGACCATAAATTTTTGAATCTTCGTGCCTTGTTTGGGTCTACTGATCGTTTTGGGCATTCTCTTGGATCTATGCCATCTAATACTTGGTGTCCTAGCCTGCTAATTGAAGCTTCTAGGCCCATATCCTCAGAGTATCTTGAATTATTCTCTGGTGGTTTATCTAACATTGGAGGCTTGGATTTAAACTCTATTCCCTTATGTCTTGGGAGGAATTTGTCTACTCCTTCGGTGGCTTCATTGTCTTCTAGAGATTATCCATGTAGTAAATTTATTCCTGATGGTTATAACCTCGAGTCTCTTGGTAAAGACATCATCCATACTTTAGCTAATCTCGAATCTGTTGGCGCTCATGTTTGCTCCCTTAAGCCCCCTCAACGTGTTGAAGAATAGGCGATGCCATTGGGTCTACGTTTGAAATACATGCTCCTTGGTTTCCATGATGTAGAGCTACATAACAAAAAATATAAATGAAAATCAAGAGTATATTCGTGAAATGAAAAGATTTTGTCAAAGCAGAATGATCGTATCCACTGTCAGTAGCTGAATTTGATTAAGATGATTCGTCAGCAAGAAGAGGCAAAGAATTTTGCCGCAAGCAAAGAGCGCGAAGCTTATCAGAAGACCGGTATCATAGACAAACAATGTTATTGCATTGATGACTTATATGATTGGTTGAAAAAAAAACAAGATGAATGTGACCATCTATCTAGCTATTTCATAGAGTGGGAAAAGCAAGTTTGACGAACAAGTTGATATGAATATCCAATTGCATAGCAATAACGATCACCTTCATGCCGAGAGAGCACGTCTTGATTCTAATGTTCATCAGCTTGAGCAAGCTTGTTGTAATTATAAAGATGAGCTGAAGGTTGCATCTGCTAGTTCTTGAAGGCCTGCTGGTCAAGGTGATTTGACCATGGATATTGGTGGTTAAATTATCAATTTGTCTGAGGCTGTCCGGTCACATATTCACCATCTACAAGATGAAATCCATAATTTAGAGGAAGTGAATACGGGTTATGAGGAGACTGTAAACCTAATGAGTATGCAACTTGATCGAGAAGAATTTGGTCCCATAACTGATTTTAAATCTTATTATGCCCTATATCTTGATCGCATGGAGTTAAGTGGTCGAACCCGGCATCATTCTTACTTTCATATGAAATGGCGTTACGATCATATCGTGGCTAAAGAGAATCAGGTTTCACACTTTCCTCATTGTGGTGGTTCATCATCATCTGGGTCTTCTCACTCCTCGAGGCATAGATAATATTTGATTCCATAAGTTTCCGTTTGAATGTGTGGAGTACTATTTTCCTTTTTCTTCTCACTTCTAGAAGTTGTTGCACTTTCTTCATAATAATACTAAACTCTTTGGTCAATACACTTTATCTTGCGTGATGCTCTCGTTGTTTTGAAGATCTATCTTTTCTTTTCTTTTATCTAGTAAAAATATTGGTACATATGTGTGCAAATTACGAAGCTATAATTTTTTTGATTGTTTCCATTGCTTTTCTGTGAGCGCTTTTGCCGCAAGATCTATAGCTTGCTTTTGTTATATTGCGCGAAGCCGCATAATCTAATGCTTGCTTATGTCGCTGTTTTGTAGGCATGTTTGTCTAATAGCAATATCTATAGCTTGCTTAATTTTAAAATTTTGAATTGTGCGAAGCTGCAAGATCTATCACTTGCTTTTGTTGCTGTTTTGCAGGCAAGTTTGTCTGAGAGGAAGATCTATAGCTTGCTTACTTGAAAGTTTTTATTGTGCAAAGCCGCAAGATCTATCGCTTGCTTTTGTCGCTGCTTTGTAGGCATATCGACCTTATAGCAAGATCGCTTCTTGCATATTGAAGATTTGTATTGTGCGAAGTGGCAAGAAGTATAGCTTGCATAATCGACAATTTGTCCAGCTATAATCATGCATTTAAAAATCTTCTTTTAAGATTTTATATTTTTTATAAGATTGCAAGGCATAGTAATGTAAGTAAAGGATAAAAAGTAATTTGCTCCAAAAGATTTTTTTTAATATTTATATTGCGATACTATTGCCATTAAAACAAAACAAAACAAAGGAACTAACATCACAAATGATCATGTCATGGTTTCTATACAATCAACTAGATTTCTCCTGCCTTCTTCTTTGATCCTACACATAAAACTTTCTTAAGTTGATTATGTGCCAACTAATGGGAGTGTTGCTACCATTCATTATCTCTAACTCATAGCAGTTGGATTGGTGTGTCTTCGTAATTTTGTACGGTCCTTCCTATTTTGGGCTCAACTTTCCTTTCTCCTCTGCCAAGCTGGCCTTATTCTTCCTTAGCTATGTCATCCAATTATCCTCTTCTGTCTGAACTGTTGCATGGTTGTCCTTGTTTTGCTCCTAGCTGGGATGACCTCCACTTTCAAATCCTTGTGTCCGGCTAATGACTCAAACCCAGTTGTTGCCGGCTTGCTTAAGGGGTCAACTTTTGTGTTTTCACTTCTTGGAACATGCTGGATGCTGGATGTTGAAGTACACGAGGTGATGAGCTGGCAAACTCTGGTTTGGTATGTGAATCACTAAAGGCTTGAACGCTCTTAACTTTCAATTTTACTGTGAGATCCAAACCACATATTAACGCTTCACACTCAAATTCATTATTGGTGAGTAGAAAATCAAAACGAAGAGAGTATTTATGTTCTTCTTTTTCTAGGTTGACTAATAGCAGTCCTGCGTCATAGCCTTTCTTGCTAGATGCCCCATCAATGAACAGTTTCCAAGAGAGGTCTTCCCACTTGGATTTTTCATTTTTCTATTTCAATATTCTACTTTGTTTTCACTTGTTGTGCCCCTACACTTTCCATATTTGCGATGAAGTCTGCCAAAGCATGTGCTTTGATCGCAGTTTGTGGTTGAAATTGAATCTCATATTGCCACAATTCAAGAGCCCAAATGGTCATTCTCCTGGACTAATCGAGCTTGCTCAAGATGTTCTTGATTGGGAAGTCAGTATAGAACATGATCCTATGGCTGTGGCGATAGGTTCACACACTTTTTGCTGAATATATTAAAGCTAGAGGCAACCTCTCAATTGGCAGATACGCCCTTTCAGCCTGTTGTAGTATTCTGCTGGTGTAGAACACTGGTACTTACTTTTGGCCATCTTGTCGCACCAAAACTAAGCTCACCATGTTTATTGAAACTGCCTACTATAAATACAATGTTTCCCCCAGAATTGGTGTTTTCAACGTTGGCAATGTCTGAAGTTGCTCTTTCAATGACTCATATGCCTTTTGACAATCGTTGTTCAACTGTACTTTTTATCCTTCTTAAGGACTTTGAAGATTGGAAAGGGCCTCTCGGCTGCCTTTGAAATGAACCTACTAAGCAATGCTAGCGATCCCATTAAAATTTGAAACTCTTTAAATGTCCGTGACTGGGGGAGGTAAACTATTGCTTGTATTTTCTCCAGATTGGCTTCAATTCCTTTTGAGGATACCTTGTATCCCAGGAATTTTCTTACACCTACCCCGACTGTGCATTTTTTGGAATTGAGCTTCATTCCAATCGCACTCAATGTAAATAGGGTTTCCTTCAAGTCATGCGTGAAATCACATATTCTCTTGCTTTTTATAGCCATGTCATCGACATATGCTTCTATGTTTTGCCCTATTTGACTGCAAAATGCATTTTCGACCACCCTCTGATATGTTTCCCCTGCATTTTTCAGACCAAATGGCATCTTCACATAGCAAAATATCCCAAAGCTCGTTATAAAGGCTATTTTTTCAGCATCTTCATGGTTCATCAATATCTAGTGATATCTTTTATACCCATCCAAGAAAGCCAGGACCTCGTATCCATAAATCGCTTCCACCAACTGATCAATCTTTGGCAAGGGATAAAAAAATCCTTTGGGCATGCTTTGTTTAAATTGGTGAAATCTATACACATTCTCAATCAAGAATCTACCTTCTTCACAATCATTGTGTTCGCTAGCCATTTAGGGTAGACCACTCCTTTAAGATGGCAGATTGCAATAGCGCTTTTACTTCTTCCTCAATTGATTTTTGCCTATCACTAGCAAAGCTTGTTTGTTTTTGCTTGACTGGTTTGATCGAGTCACCGATATTCAATGAATGAGCTGAAATGCATGGGTTGACTCCCATGTTTTGTACACTACATGCGAATATGTCATGATGATCTCGCATGATCTGTATCACCTTCTTTTCTCCAAGTCTGGAAGACAATTTTCCTATTTTGACACACTTAGAGGTATCATTGTAATCCAAAATGACATCTTTGATCTCTTCTCCTACATCTACTAGAGGGTCCAGTTGGTTGAATGAGTCACTGTTCGTGATAGTACTAACTATCTTTGTTTGCTCTGCATTCTTTCTTGCTCTTATTGCGATCAACATACATTGTCTGGTTGTTTGTTGATTTCCTCTCACTGTCGCAATCCCCGTAGGGGTTAGGAACTTTTTGACCAGATGGTATGGAGAACATATCATCTTCACACTATTCATCCACGGTCTACCGATAATAGAATTAAACTAACTCGGTGCATCCATGATAACAAAGTCACAAATAATAGTGCAGTTCCTATCATTTTTGCCGATTGTTACACGCAGTTGTATATTGCCTAATGGTGTCTTTGCTCATCCCGTGAATCCTACGAGTGAGGACGTGGACCTCTTCAGGTCAGTTATCTTGAATCCTAATATGTCAAAATAGTCTATGAAGAGGATTTCTACCGCCCTCCCATCATCTACAAACACTCTATAAACTGTTGCATTTCAATCCTGGAGATAATGACCATTAGATCATTGTAGGGTGAAGTGTTATGAATCGCATCCTCTTCGCTAAACGTGATTGTTTCATCCATACGTAATCTTTTGTCTACAGGCTCTTGTGGTGGCGAATACTTGGTTTTAGCTTTCAAAACATTACTTGATAAAGACTCAGTTGACCCATGTGTCAATAAGACTACTTTCTCTGGAGCCTCATTAGATACGTTCTCTTCATAATCCACCACTTCTATCATCTTTTGATTCCTGTTCTGAGTGTTCGTTGCGGCTTGGTTTTTAGCCTTGGAGTTTCCTGCGTTATTAGCTTCGTTGTATTAGTTCCGGTCCTCTTGCTTCTTATACTAGCTTAGATAGCCATTTCATAAGTGCTCCTCTATTTGCCTCCTCAGATCTCTGCAATATTCAATACTGTGACCATGATCTTTATGGAAGGCATAATAGTATTCTCTTGATCTTTTCTCTAGAGGTATTATCATCGATACTGGTTCATGGAATAGATCTCTGTTCACTTGCCATATTTCCTTACATGGCTTCATTAGTGGTGTCTCTTGAGATAGGATGATTTGTGTTCCCATTTCTCTTCCTTTGAAAGGGAGACTTCCCTTTCCCTTCTTTTCCAAATTCCTTTGTGAGTGTTCCATTACTCTTTTCTCTAATCGCTCCCGCTCTATTTTACGGTTGTTTGCTTCTTCAGTTCGTACATACTGATTTATCATTTTTTGTAGTTCTCTTGGGTTCTCCAGCATGTTCTTTGTGAGTTCCTTATAAAACTCTCCCGATCGTATGCCACCTGTGAACACACCCAAGGAAGATTGAAAAGACAAGTCACGAACCAACAAACTCTCTGTGACACGCCTACTATGATACCCTGGCAAACTTTCATCACTTTATTGAGCTATATTGTTCAGGTCCGCTACTGTCTTTGTGAATTTCTATTTTTGGTAGAAACGTTCCAAGAACAAATCTGAGAGCTGTGCCCAAGATGTAATACTTCTATTTGGTAAATCCCCATACCATGTAATCGTTGTTCCTGACAAAAAGATAGGGAAAGCCTTACACACCAACTCAATTTCAGCATCGTGAATCCTCATGCTATTCTGATAGGAATGTAGGAATACCTTTGGGTCAGTAGTTCCATCGTAAATTTTGACATGTAATGGCAACTTGAAGTCTTTTAGAATCTTGAATTTGCAAAGATGTGGTGCTAGTGGTGACTTCTTTGCATCATCGTCTGCCACTATATCTCTTAATTCATCCCCATATTTAAGATCCTCATTCTTTTGACTAAAATTTTGACTTACTCTTTGGGACTTCGTTTTGAGAGTGGCTAAGAACTGATTATACAATTGTTCTATGTTTTCTTCTAGAAATGACGTGAACGCTCTCCTTTCTGTTTCTTTATTCATGTTAGGAGACTATGCTTCTTCCTCGTCTCCTGTGTCTTCCTTGTCGCGTTCTTGTTCTCTGCTAGGAACATATTCCTAATCTTGGCTGGGATGAATGTTTCTATTGCATTCATTTTTTTGTTCTTGAGTATGATGGTTTTGGCTCCTTTCACTTCTGGTGAACACTATTGTCGACGTTGCTAGGAATGAAGGACCGAAAAAAAATTGTGTCCCTACAATCAGTGCCAAATGTTATTGTATTCCCAATTTTCCCAAGCAACCTTCGTCCACTGCAATGCTCCTGCAAAAGAAATCCCGGAAGTGGTTATGGGGAAAAGACTTGGACGCTCAAGTCTGTAGCTTATCCCTTTAAAAGTAGGATTTCTTAGTCTAGTTGCACTTACCTGAACTTGTGTCCTTCTTTTTTCCTTTTATAGCGTGTTACAATCGTGGTTCTTCTTTATTAGGATTCGCCACCGTGGGTTTGCTCGTGATTTCGATAAAGGTGGTTTGTGCCTAAAGCTCGATCGTAGCTTCTGCCTTTCTCGGTTCGTGGTCAAATTCACCCTGATTTGCTTCCGCCTTTTCCAGTTCGGTTTGTGGTCTATTGTAGAGCCCAATTATGGGCTAGGTCTGAAGTCCAATCTTATGGAGTTCATGGACTAGGTATACACCAACCCCCATTCCACACATTAGGTTGTTACAGTTAAACCTCGATAAATGAATGTTCGATAAATGAATAACCTTGACAAATGAATAATTTTTTTCGGTTCCGACTTGGGCTAAGGGGCTAAATGAATAACCTCGCTAAATGCATTAATGAATAATTTTCTTGAAATCCTTAAAGATCCTATGTAAATATAAATGAATAATCATCACATTTCATTAGATATATATATATATTAAAAAAGATTTTTTTTTTCAATCAACAATGTTCATACAATAAGTCATTCTTTTACAAAATAGGAGTCTATAGTTTTTTGCTTTTTTTTCCACCAAAATTCATCTCATCCTTGATTTTTCCTAGCGCAAACAAAACTTTAGGAGTATTCTGCTCATGTTGTAGAAAGTAGTTCCGTAAGGTGATTACTGCTTGATATGCTTCTTTTGATGACACATTTGGTGTGACACTACTATCATCTGGTTCTGGATCATTCTCATCATTCAGTACAGACTCAATAATTTCATCGTCGGTAGGCAATTCCATAACGAAATCATTCTCGTTAGGATAGTTCAAAAGATTTTCGACGTCCATCACATTTCTATAGTGTAACTTAGAAATGACATCCGTTAATCCTTCGATATCTTCTTCTAATTTATCAGCTTCTACTTCAGGAACATCGAGTTCTTCAGATCGTATCTTGCAATGTCGGAAACAATTTGCAATTGTTGTTTCCTTTACATCAAATCTCCAAGCCAAGGTAGCAAAGTTAATAGCATCGAGAATGTTAATCTTTTCAGGATTTGATGAGTCAACTTCAAGGCTCTGCAAGATGCTAGAATAAAAATGACGTCGATAGTGAAGCTTAAATGACCGAATAATCCCAGCATCACATGGCTGAATTTCAGATGTTGTGTTAGGGGGCAAGAAGAATAACTCTACATTTCTCAACCCTTCAACAACCTTTAGATGAGCTGGGCAGTTGTCTACTAACAAGAGAACCTTTCTACCATTCATTCTCTTGTCAAACCAATGACAAAATTCTTGAAAAAGCAAACCAGTCATCCAAGCTTTCTTGTTGAAACGATACTTGCCATTAAGATTGTTCATGTTCACATTCTTAAAGCAGCTGGGTTTTGCATACTTACCAATAACCCAAAGGGGGACTTTGTCGGATCCATCACCATTACAGCAAACCGCAACAGTAATTCTCTCCTTGTCTTTCTTTCGTCCTTCAAGCTGCTTTGTGGCAAGTGAATGGTCAGCTTCCAACCGATAAAACAATCATGTTTCATCCATATTGTAAATATCCTTCAACTAAAATTGGTCTAATTTAGACCTTATTTCAGGTAAAGCATTTTCAATGTCCTCCATGTTCACAGAAACGCTTTCACCAAACCGGCGGTAGGACTTGATTGAATATCTTGCCTTGAAACGTTCCAACCATCCACTTGAAAAGCTAAACTATTGATTTGTTTCACCATACATTTTTTGAAAAAATTCTTTTACTTTACCTTGAATCATTTCTCCTGACATATTCACCTTCTCTTGCCTTTGAAGAAACCATTCATACAAAACTTTCTCCAAATCGGGGTACTTCGCTGATTTGTGCCTTTTAGCATCGCTAATTTTCATCTCCTCCGATAAATACTCTGCTGATCTTTTGAGAGTATTTGATATTGTGGTTTGGCTAGAATTCAAACCAAACTTTTTCTTCACCCATGCTTGCATATCCTTTTGCGTAAGCGCTGGATGTTCCTTCTTATGCTCACATATGGTCCTCCTTATCTTATCAGTCAAAGATGTTTTTGTTGATGGCTTTGGCTTTTGATTGGAAGCCATCAAATTGAATGTTAAGAAAGATATGGTACTGTAGAATGAATTACTTACCAAACCAAGACTTTAGAACTATATATAGTTTGTAGTATAGGTTAGATACATTTTCTAAGACTCTAGATATTCAATACAGTACATACTATCTTATTAGTAGTCTCAAATACAATGTACATACAGTATGTACATTTTTGTACTTAGTCCACATACATACTGTAGTTTGTAGTGTAGGTTAGATACATTTTCTAAGACTCTAGATATTCCATACAGTACATACTATCTTATTAGTAGTCTCAAATACAATGTACATATGTACATTTTTGTACTTAGTTCACATACATACAGTTCATGTATTACTAATATAATTTCTTCAATATTATCTAAATGAATAAAAATTCATTTATCGATAAATGAATAATATATTCATTTATCGATAAATAAATAATCTTGCTAAACGAATATTTTTTTCTGGTCTCAAGAATATTCATTTATAGAGGTTTAACTGGACATTAAGTTACACAAGTCTACGGTTGCTTCAAAAATCTATAGAACATTATTTATAAGTTACCATCAATATATAGGAATATAAATCATGCAATACCTATTACGCACAAAAATATATAATAAAAAAAAAGAGTTGTGCCTTATACTACCACTTCAAGTCTTGCAAGAGTTTGTGCGCGAACATGTACTAGATGTCTCGCTTAGAAATTTCTCACCAAATATATTTCTTCTTGGGAGGACGGCTTGTAGTCCTTCTCAAAAGCTACATGCAGTAGAGAAAAGATATGACTATAATTTGGTTACGCAAGTTGTGAGTTATCAAGTCATAAAGCATAAATATGAATATATAATTGTTCAATTTGGAGGCAATTCAATTCTACACTCTTAATGCATTCCGTCGTCTATAATATGGTGTAATATTCAAATTCTCATACTTTTCCTTTCCTATTCTACTTCGTGAAAATATAGAACTAAATATGAAGGAATTAATTTGACATGAAAAATACTTGTTAAATTAGAAGGCATGAAATGGACGCGCACATTGATTTCTACTACTTCAACACCTATTGCAATGTCTTGAGAAGGTGGGAAGTGCGATTGATCCAACCAATAAACGTGTTTCTTATCTAGAACTTTTAATTCCAATCTCCAGTAACCACTATAACTAATAAGGGTAAATATTTGTATATTAAAACAAAAAGAATTTGACAAGATACAATAGCAGTAGTTGGACTTCGATATTGGAGTAACATTACCTCTTAGTGCAAGTCCAACGGTTTCCGAAAAATAGGGATTTTTATGGATTATAATTGATTATATGGATTTTATATTTACCTATTCCATTCTCTAAAATAGATATTTTAATAGGAGAGAAGATTTGCTTTCCTATACTGTATTTGTAGAAAGAGAAAACTATTATAGGAAATGGAAATTTAATGCAATTCCTATTGAATGCATCAAATGTCAATATAATATTCATTTTTCTATTAAATTTAAGTCTCATATTTTTTTTATTTTTTTATTGTTCCTACTATATTTTTTTAAAAATAAAACCACCTGTGATGGTGGGGGGTTAGGCAGACCCCTACCCGTTTATTACCCGTTTATTAATTTAAATAAAAGGTACAATCAAAGAGGGGGGCATAAAACCTTACCTCATGAAATATCTGATGATCTTTGAGATCTATACATTACCTGTTGCTAGCCTAAAGGATCAATCAAATATATAAATGAGCAGCGATACAAGGAAGACAAATTATAGTAGTCTAAAATGGGGAATCCCTTCCACATCCAGTTGTACTTGTCCCACCACAACTGAGGGTAAACCTGCAGAGTCATAAATGTTATTTACCTGATTGCGAATGGCCAGTTTTGCTAGTGAGTCAACTGGACCATTTGCCTCTCTGAAGATATGCTTGAGTGAATAGTTTATTCCAGTAAGAAGTTTCCATATCTCCCTGTTGGCAGTAGTTTCCAAGGGATCTTGAGTTGTTGCTGTAGTATTCGAATCAGATTTTTTGAGTCGGTTTCAATCTCCACATATGTGATGCATCTGTCGCGTACCAAGTGAATGCCGTGTAGAAGAGCTATGGCTTCCGCCTGCAAGATGGATTCAGCCGAGACAGATTTGGATAGAGCAGCAGTTACTTGACCTACATTATCTCGGATTATGCAGCCGATGCCACTACTTCCGTTGGAAAGGAAGGAACCATCAGTGTTGAGTTTATAAGCAGAGGGAAGTGACCATTTGAAGATTTTGATTGGTCTGTGTTTAAAGGTTTTCTGGCTATGCAGTGTGGGGGTTGGAAACATTGCCCATTTGAGATCCTGTTTGAAGGCTAATATCATATCATGTCATTGAATCCAGTTTGTTCCTACTATAAAGTGCTTCAACTTTCAACAAATCTTTTTTAAAGAAAACTACTACACTCTCGAGGTTGGGTAGGTGTTTCTTTATATACTTTTTAAGGTTTTTGTCAGTAATGATTTGATGTCAATAATTATTTGTTTAGAGGATTGAAATTATTTAATTTCGTTTGTTTATATTTTATGGTTTCAATAATTCTAACGTTTAGTTTCAAATTTGTTATATTAATTATTTTTAAAAACTAACTATTAATTTTTATAATATAAACATGACCCACAACACCACGCCATTGATACCGGAATCGATTAAAATGAGTCTTCAAAAAGTAGGTTAGACAAAAATATTTATTTTTTAAATTTTATTTTTCGGCTCTTTGGAAAAAAAATGGCAATCTGAATGTTGAATGTAAATTCTTCTTCCAGGTTTAGTAGATATTGAATAGATTGTGCATAAATTTTATAAGAGTATAATTCAAACAGATGAGTATGATAAAAATATGAAAACTTTTGTTGAATTTTTTGAAGACTATATTATTTTTTTAGTCTCATACAAAATATCTTATATCATATTTTGATCTCAATTTATAAATCAATGATTAAACAATACCTAATAAATTTAAAATAATTTATTTAATCCCAAAAGTGATTTTCCGATTCTAAGCCTAGTGCTAAAGAAGAATCGGAATCTGGACCCGAAGAGGTGGATGAGGTTGGAAAAGATTGTGGGGCGGGAGACGAGGAGTTTGAGAATTTTGAGATTGCAAAGCAACGTGGCACATCCACTTGCGAATCAGTAATGCTTGACAAAGGGCAAAAAAAAATACTAGTCCCAATAGCTTTAGTCGTAAAATTTGGTATTAGACATTATGGGGCGGTTACTAGAATTATGCCTTCCACCGGCGTATTAAATTTGGGACGTACAGACATTGGAACGAAGTCCCGGCCGACGTCAAGAAGCAGGATTGGAAATATATTTTGGTAAAACTCTCTTATAAAATTTCATCATTACTTTTCTTAGAAAATACCTAAGTTATGGCTGTTATAAAAAATGCTTCATTTAACAATTTTTTTTTGTTACCTTGCAGCAAAGTTTTTCTTTTGAGAATAAACTCACCCTGCAGTAATAGGTAAAGATGAAGGAGAAGACAATTATATGGGCAAGCGATGCTCACCAAAACTGGAAGACCAAGGTTGCAAAAACGTACGTATGGGATGCAGATCAAAGGATGAAATTTGGTTATACTTATTTAATTCAATTATCACTATTGTGTTCCAAGATATCATATCTAACCAAGTATGCAATAAAGTAAAGTATAAAGACACAAGACTTAGTTACGCAGTTTGGTGAAATTCACCTACATCTGTGGGGCCTGACCCAATTCAAAATAAATCCACTAATCAGAAAGATACTGTTGTGCGGAATGGAGAAAGAACAGAAACTATGAACGAAAATAACAAGACACAAGATTTACGTGGTTCACCAATTTGACTACATCCACGGGAGACGGATTCACTATAATAGGTAGTAGGTTACAAACGCCAAGAAATTGGCCAGATTTCTACCTATCTAAGTGCAGAACAGAATTAATGTTTATAGAGAGAAGAGAGACACTTTATATATTGTCTCCACTAAACCCTAACAAACTGGGATTGGAACAAAACACAATTCGGCCCAAATCAACATCAGTCCAAATTGGAATTGGAATTATATTCTTATCATAATTGTAGATGTAGTTGTATTCCAGGCCAGGGTCGCAGAAGCGGCTATTACAGTATTCAAGGCATACCAACAAATCTCCACCTTGACTTGAATCCTCAAAGTAGAAAACTCCAGATGCACCATTACAGTGCCAGATGAGTAGACTTCGCCCTCCACTCCCGGGACTGCCCATAGAGCACCTAATCAGCTCTGATGTTAGCAAGTCCAAACAATGTTGAAACTTGCTATGTGGAACAGGTTTGGTGAACATATCAGCGGGGTTGTCAGCAGTTCCCACTTTCTTCACCCTGATTCTCCTCTCACTCCTCAGGAAATGATATCTGACATCAATATGCTTGGTCCTCTCATGATGGACCTGATCCTTGGCTAGGCAGATTGCACTCAAGCTGTCACAGTACACAGTAGCCTGATCATGATGTAGACCAAGATCACTAACCAGTCCTTTCAGCCATATTCCCTCCTTTGCAGCCTCTGTCAAAGCCATGTACTCTGCTTCCGTAGTAGACAACGTCACTGTAGGTTGCAAAGTCGCCTTCCAACTAACCACAGAACCTCCCAAAGTGAATACATAACCAGTCATCGATCTCCTCGTGTCAACATCACCAGCATAATCAGAATCCGAGTAGCCTGTAACTAAGCACTCGGTATCACCTCCATAAATGAGACCCACATCAGACGTACCTCTAAGATACCTGAAAATCCTCTTCACAGCTTGCCAATGTTCCTTTCCCGGTTGCCCCATGAACCTGCTCACAACACCGACTGCCTGTGCTGAATCTGGCCTCGTGCAAACCATAGCATACATCAAGCTCCCCACTGCGCTGGCATAAGGAACCCGAGACATATACTCCTTCTCCTCGTCTGACTGAGGAGCAAACATAGTGGTGAGATGAATATTTGCAGCACTAGGAGTGTCTATAGGCTTGGCTGTAGACATGCCAAACCTAGCCAACACTTTCTGAATGTAGCCTTTCTGTGACAAGAAAAGCTTCCGGTGACTTCGATCCCTAAGAATCTTCATTCCTAGTATCTTCCGAGCTGCACCCAGATCCTTCATCTCAAACTCAGCACTAAGAAGTCCTTTCAACTTCTGAATCTCGTGCTTACTCTTTGCGGCTACCAGCATGTCATCTACATAAAGCACCAGATAGATGAACGACCCATCTCTCAACCTGCTGTAGTAGACACAACAGTCATAAGCACACCTCGTATATCCCAGCTGAAGCATGTAACTGTCAAACTTCTTGTACCACTGCCTCGGAGACTGCTTAAGTCCATACAAAGACTTCTTCAACTTGCAAACATACTTTTCCTTGCCAGGAACTTGGAAACCATCTGGCTGAGTCATGTATATCTCTTCCTCCAACTCTCCATGTAGAAAAGCGGTCTTCACATCAAGTTGTTCAAGCTCCAAATCCTGATGTGTCACTATAACTAGCAACACCCTGATGGAAGTGTGTCTGACCACTGGTGAGAAAATCTCATTGTAATCTACTCCCTCTCTCTGACTGAAACCTCTAGCAACAACTCTAGCCTTGTACTTGACTCCCTCTGTAGGTGATATCCCTTCCTTTTTCTTGAAAACCCATTTGCAAGTGATAACCTTTCTCCCTTGAGGCTGTTGAACCAAATCTCATGCCTGATTCTTCTGAAGAGACTCCATCTCGTCTCCCATTGCAGCAAGCCGTTTGTCAGCATCAGTACCTGAAACAGCTTCTCTGTAGGTGGATGGCTCATGAGTATCCACCACCTCAGCAACCTGTAGTGCATAACCCACCATATCCTCAAACCCATATCTCTTGGGCGCCCCAACTCCAACCCTCCTGGGTCGATCCTGAGCTAAACTGCGGACTGTAGCTCCTGATGGTTAAGGATCCGGTGGTGGAGATTCCGGTATCTCAGATTCTGTCTGTGGCTCTTGATTCACCTCAAATTGTTCCAATTTATTTTCAGCTTGAGTGACTTCAAGGTCCACCTGTTTATCAACTCCACTAGTTTCTGGCACAACTGTGGGCTTCACCATAGATCTAAGCAAAGAATTTTCATCAAAGACAACGTCCCTGCTCAGAATAACCCTCTTCTCAGATGGAGACCATATCCTGGAGCCTTTAACTCCATCTCTATAACCCACAAAGACACCCTTCTTAGCTCGGGGCTCTAACTTACCATCACTAACATGATAATAAGATGTACAACCAAAAACTTTTAACTTGGAGTAATCAACAACTTTACCTGACCACAACTCCATAAGTATTTTGCACTCTATACCCGTGTGAGGCCCGCGGTTGATCAGGTAACAAGCTGTACTCACCGCCTCTGCCCAGAATCTCGTTTCCAAACCAACATTAGAGAGCATGCACCTCGCTCTCGCCAGCAATGTCTGATTCATCCGCTCAGCTACGCCATTCTGCTGTGGCGTATTCCTGACTGTATGATGACGAGCAATCCCTTCATCCCTACAAAACTGATCAAACTCAGACGAGCAGAATTCCAGCCCATTATCAGTTCGAAGCCTCTTGATCTTCTTCCCGGTCTGATTCTCCACCAAAGCTTTCCACTCCTTGAACTTCGAGAAAGCTTCACTCTTATGTTTCATCATGATAACCCAAGTCATCCTTGAGTAATCATCAATCAGAGAAACAAAGTACCTGTGACCTCCCAGTGACTCAACTCGGGAAGGTCCCCAACAATCAGAATGGATGTAATCCAATGTGCCCTTTGTTCTATGAATCGCCTTAGGAAACTTGCTGCGGTGATGCTTCCCAAAAACACAATGCTCACAGAAGTCCAAGCTCTTGACCTTGTGGCCACCAAGAAGATCATACTTCGACAGAATCTGCATCCCTCTTTCACCCATGTGACCAAGCCTCATATGCCATAACTTAGTCATATCATCCTGGTGAACCTCCGAAGATGCAACATTAACAGAATCCATAACCGTGGAACCTTGTAGAAAATACAAAGTACCATGCAGAACACCTTTCAGAACCAGCCTAGAACCTTTGCAGACACACAGAACTCCATCACTCCCTGAGTAGACGAAACCCTTTCTATCAAACGTAGGAAGAGAAATCAGATTCTTTGTCATCGATGGAACATGCCTGACATCGTTCAAAGTACAGAAACTACCATCATGCGTCCTGATCTTGATTGAACCAATCCCAACTACCTTGCACGCAACACCATTTGCTGTAGTAATGATGCCCTCAGCTTGCTCATAAGTTGAGAAATAATCTCTCCTTGGGCATACATGGTAAGATGCCCCAGAATCAAGAAACCACGCATTAGAATGATTATTTTGCCCAGTAACAGCTAGAGCAAAATCATCTTCAGAACTGAAATCCCCTTCAGCCACAGCAGCAGTACCAGATGTACTCCCAGATTTACTAGCCTTCTTCGGACACTCCTTTTTCCAATGCCCCTTCTCCTTACAGTAGTTACAAACATCATTGGCCTTGGGACCCTTTGAAGATGACTTCTTGCCCTTCTTCTTATTGCCGGTTCCCTTGCCCTTTGTGTTTCCGTCACTAGCAAACAAGCCAGAGACCTGACTTTCTGTACCTGTACCGTTTGCCTTATGTCGCAACTCTCTACTATGGAGAGAGGATCTTACTTCCTCCAGAGACACAGAATCTTCCTGCATTCGGAGACCGAAGAGGCGTTGTTTCAGAAGCAACTTGTTGGTTAGAGATTTCGTCATATACAAACTCTCCAACTTCAGCCACAGTTGTGCAGCAGTCTCCTGATCTGAGACCTCGGTGATGATTTCGTCCGCGAGACACAACATAATCGTCGAGTGTACCTTTTCTTCCAGACTCACAACATCGCCAGAACTGCTCGCGAAATCCTTCGTCAGCGGAGTCCACAAACCTTGCTGTTTCAGCAAAGCTCGCATCTTGATCTGTCATAAACTGAAACTGTTTCTCCCGGTAAACTTGTCGATCTTCACGTTCAACCCAGACATCTTTCTCCCCGATCAGCCCCGATCTGATGAGCCCAGAATCCGATATACCCACTACGGATATCGCCGGAAAAAGAAACCGCTCTGATACCAGTTTGTTGTGCTGAATGGAGAAAGAACAGAAAATATGAACGAAAATAACAAGACACAAGATTTACGTGGTTCACCAATTTGGCTACATCTACGGGAGACGGATTCACTATAATAGGTAGCAGGTTACAGACGCCAAGAAATTGGCCAGATTTCTACCTATCTAAGTGCAGAACAGAATTAATGTTTATAGAGAGAAGAGAGACACTTTATATATTGTCTCCACTAAACCCTAACAAACTGGGATTGGAACAAAACACAATTCGGCCCAAATCAACATCAGTCCAAATTGGAATTGGAATTATATTCTTATCATAATTGTAGATGTAGTTGTATTCCAGGCCAGGGTCGCAGAAGCGGCTATTACAGTATTCAAGGCATACCAACAGATACAGTACAAAGTACACCATACAATTATACGTATCTTATCTAACTAAAACGTGAATCATGCAAGCTCCCATTGCTACCGATCCACCTTGATCAGACTCCCTCTGTCCTCGAAACTTGTCGACGCTGGATCTCCTCCTCCCGAGGAATTAAGGTATACAATTCTGAACTTTGAACAATATGTTACGTATGTTGGAACATAGAATTCTGGCTCTTGCAATACTCTCGAAAGATATAAAATCTGTAAACAGATTTTTTCTATTAAGTTTGTGAGTTTAATGCAGCCGTGATGTCTTCTATATATAGTCCATGAGCATATCGGAACTCTCCATAATTATCTCTATGATATTCCTATTCCTTATCTACTTCTGAAGCATATTTCAATTCCCATAAATAAAAAGATTTTCCTTATCTTATATATCTCATAAATCATTTTCCATAATTATAGGGATTATTCATAAATACAATATGCTTCTACCACACGCCTAAAGTACCATATTGCGAAATCTCGTTTCTTCCATAAATAAATATTTATGAAATATTCAGTCAACGGTTAAAACTTTTTAGGCTTCAATTTTCCATATGTTTTAACATGAAAAATCATTGCACACATGAAGTTTATTCCATCTTCCATCTCAAATTTTGATACGCATGAAGTCATGTGCAAATATAATTCATTCTCCACATAAATATTCTGATTACAATCAAATCCCTTGGAGATTGGAATTATCAAATCTAATCCCTTAAAGAAAGGAAATAATATATTCCGTCCGAATCATTTCCACAAAGGATATTTATCAAATCAATTCTCATTTTCATAAATCCAATCTAATCCCATAGGAACTGATATATTCTGAAGTTAAACTCCATAGACGAAATATTTCCTTCTCAGATTTCTTCGCAGACTTCCATAAATCTCGACCATTCCTTCTTTGATGCTTCAACACAATAATTTCATATTTGTATAATTTTCACAAATTGTCAACTAGATAAATATACATTTTATAAGAGAAGAATAAGTAAACTGAACATCCCATAGACCGCTACAAATTGATGGACATGGAAGAGTGGAGGACGTTTGAAGCATATAAGAGGAGTTCTACATTTCAGGTACGTTCCAATGACATGTTTCCACTTTCCATTGTTTCGAATGAACTAAAGGTCTTCCACGTTCCCATGATCTATTCTTCTATCAGAAAATAATGAAGACCGACAACACCCAGTTGAAACAAAAAAACTTACAGCCACCACACTGGTAGGAGAGGAAATCGACTAAAGTAAAACTTATTGGGGGAAGATAGAAAGAAAGAGAGACAAGAACTATTAAAGGAGAGGTACACTGAAGATGAGGTTGAATAGGCTGTGAAAGCCAAAAAATACAAGCCCGACAAGTTCATCTTGTACCTCAAATCAAACAAGAAGGAATGAATGTTCACCAATAAACAAGTGCAAGCCCAAGTTCCCAAGATTGTAAGGACAGATTCGCGTTAATTCCAATTCCATACGCAATTTCATTAGTTTCTTACACATTTTCAGCTCTTAACTTCGTTTCAAAATTTCCATTGCAAACGGTTACGGATAAACGAGGATTTGGAGATGGGAAAACTTTAGTTGGAACTAGGAGAAGACATTTTGATTAGAGCAACGAAGATGAAGGATCACCCTGGTCGCTATAGGGGGACAATGGCCATGACCGATCTATCCACCAGACTAAATCTCTTTTCTTCCTAGGGAAATGGGCCAAGTAGGCGAGAACAATGAGGAGGTAATACACCCATGCCTAGAGCTGTCAATCTCTGACCCGAATCGAAAACCTGACACGGACTGAAACGTTCGATTCAACCCAAAAACGAATTTAACCCGTGAGATATCAACCCGAACCTAAGCCGACACGACCGAACTCAACCTGAAACCTGATTATAACCCAAGAAAGATCGACCCAACATGAACCCGACACGACCGAGTTCAATCCGAAACCCGATTCCAACCTGAGAGATATCAACCCGAACCCGATACGACCAGACTTAACCCGAATTCGAACCCAACACGACCAGACTTAACCTGACACGACCAGACTTAACCTGCACCCAAACCCGAAACGATCAGACTCAACCCGAAACCTGATCTAAACATGAACATGATTCAACCTGGCTCACAATCAACCTGAACAATATTCAACCCGATAAATCAACAAAATAACCCTACATGTAATCAACGCAAAAATACTTTTGATTTTTTTAATTGACCCAATTCGTAACGATAAAAAATTCCATTTACCTCAATATATATTTGATATAAAGTAAACGTTAATATCTTTATAATTAAACAATTAATTGGTAACCTGAAATATTTATGTGCATAAACCCAAAAGTTAGTATTGTTATTATTATAGTTGCATCATTCAAACATGTTTCTTGATAATTGTAAAAATTACACTACAACATAAACAGGCTATTAGGACGCTTTCATTGATAGGACACTTTTGAAAAGCTTTCCATAAACGATCCGTTATCGTGAGTCCCTATAGATCTTGGGTCGTTTTATTAAGCGACACTATAGATAAGATTTAGGGTTGTTTTCATGCGTCCTATTATATACTTTTGGATTGCTTTTTTACATCCTAAAATTAACATATTGGGTTACTTTTTTGCATCCTAAAATTAACATATTGAGATGCTTTTTTGCATCCTAAATTAACATATTGGGTTGCTTTTTGCATCCTAAAATTAACATATTAGAACTCTTTTTTGCATTCTAAAATTAACATATTAGGATGCTTTTTTGTGATTTAAAATTATATATAAGGGTGCTTTTATGTATACTGAATTTAACTAATGGGTCGCTTTGTTGTGATGTATAATTGTATATTGGATCTTCTTTTTTTGCATTCTAAATTGAACATACTTAGCCTTTTTTTGTGATTTAGAATTGTATATTGGATCACTTTTTTTGAACAGGTAAGAACTGACAGTAGGATGCATTTCTGGGATGATGTGCAAACCAAATAAGTATAGTTATTGGAAAACTAACAGTTCAGATATATCCTCCCTTATGAACATTAGGAACCGATAATTGTACAAATGTAGTTAACCAATATATAAAAGATAATTGATGTAAAAGATACATCAGATATACATCAGATATATCCTCCCATCATGTTAACCAAATATAGTTACTTTGGAATTCATAAATGTCAATAATGAACAATCATTAATTAACTAAACCTGGAAATAAAAAGCAAGGACACATGAGCATATCAAAGAATTCAAATGTTGTGTCAACACCTGAGCATAGCAAAGAACTCTAGGACCCTTTATCACTGCAGAACTCATTAATGACTCTCAATAGCCCACAATTTCACCTACAAAAACAAGAAAGAAAAATTATAGTAGACAACAAATTAATTATAACTAATTTTAATAGTTTAATATGAAGCTCTCATATTCGGTAATTAACCATAAGGAAAATTTCTAGGTTTATTACGAGAATGTTCACCGTAGAGTTCTTAGTTGACAATTGGCAAATATAGAAGCCATCACCAGCGAATACAATATGGGCATCACTTCACAATGGAAGAGTCACCATCACATGTAAGGGCAATAACTTCAAATAAATTGCAAATGACAACATATTAGTAATCTTTGCACAAGAGACCTACCAAACCACCCACCATTAGTTGTCACTATGCAGATAAGTCATCACCAGCAAATACAAAATGAAGAGTCACCATCACATGTAAGGGCAATAACTTCAAATAAACTGCAAATGACAACATAGATCAAGATTCAAGAAGACTCATTTTCAAGCTCATTCCCTATTTCGAGAACATTCTCTTCGATTTCCTTATATCCATGCAGCCAATTTTGAGTTGTAACCAAAATTTCCACATTCTTCGGTAAGAGAGAAGATTTGTATTTGTTCAAAGTACGTGCTCCCATGCTAAAAGCTGACTCGGAAGCAACGAAAGTAATCGGAATAGTCAAAACATCTCTAGCCAAAACAGCAAGCATGGGATAACTAACAAGTTCATTTTGCCAATATTTAAGGACATCATAATCATCATGATCAACATCAACTGGTTTAGGCTCAAGTGGAGTTAAGAAATAACGCTCAATTTCAAATTGAGAGGTCCTCATTGCGGCTGAACTATTTTGAAATTCCTGGTAGCAACAACAAAAAGTTACTTAAGTAAGTACATGGTATAAAACCTAAATCTGGACAAATAATTCACAAGGAAAAACTTAAACCTGTAGTATGTTAGCCCTTTTAAAGGGTCGAGAAGAACTTATCGCTGCATTTGTTGGAGAAGTAGATGAATCTTGACGAGAAGAATTAGAAGTGGATGATAGAGATGAATAATAATCATACAAATCCTTTAAAGCTAGCTAACCCCGATTTACCTTTAATTGACACTCTGGGTCAACATAGAGACGACTATACATAGAAGCAAAAATTGTAACTTGTAACGAGCGTCAAGAACAATAGCAACAGAAAGAATTACAGAATAACTATCCCAGTAAGATTGAAATTTATCAAGCATGGATTTAGCCATTTCATTAAGTTTTGGATCCAATTGCCCTCGCATTAAATTTTATTCAATCATAATTATGTTAAAAAAATACTGATTTGTAGTAAGGTATAAGGAGCCAGAAAATAAATTAGTTATAAAAGAAAAAGGTTCAAGAAACTCACAAATACTTCCAATAGTTTCTCATTCCTCATCATCTAATCTATCCACAACATTCATATTACGGACAACAAAATATTTTAATGGTTGTAAAGCTTTAGAAAGCATTGAAAATGTAGAATTCCATCGAGTTGACACATCAAGTATTAATTTACATGCAAAATTAGATCCAACTTCAGCCACAACTCGTTCAAATGATGTAATCCTAGAATCAGACCCATCAATAAATTTCACAATATTAAGTAGTTTCCAAACAATAGAATCAACACACTTCAAACTAGATTGAACAATAAGATTCATCACACGAGCACATCAGCGAATATGAAAAAAAATTTCCACCACAAGGTGGAGGTGATATATTATTCAATTCAGTTTTCAAAGAGTTGACCATATTATCCATACACCGGACATTGTCTAGTGTCATAGATAGAACTTTTTCTTCAAGTTTCCATTCTTTTAGTAAATCAAGGACAAAGTTTTTGATATTGGCAGCACAATGAGGAGGCTGAAAATATCTAAATTTCAGTATTTTAGACCTAAGAATCCAATCTTTATCGACATAACGAGCGGTAAGTGTGAGATAACCACGACTAGTGCAAGCAGTCCATAAATCACATGTAAAACTATTCTTACCGGGAACATCAGTAGTCAAAGTCTTAAGCAACTCGCATTTGAACTTTTCATGTTGTGAAATACAATACTTAAGAATCGTATTACGAGACACATGTATCACATTGGGGTTCAAATAGGTAAGCATTTTCCTAAGGTGCTCATGCTCGACTATTCTCAATGGATATGCATGGCAAATAATGGCACGCGCAAATAATTCACAATAGATATTTTGATCAAGTGCAGCTGAATTTGAACACACTTTTTCAGTTCATGAACCTTTACCTTTGCAAACCTGTATATGCTTTCTTGGATTTCCAGTACCATTTTTACCTTAAGCGAGGTATGTCATACAACATAACTTACAACGAGCATGCAATAGAGTTACCCCATCTTTAACATCTTTATAAAAGTGGGCCCTTACCTCTGAACGCTTTAATAAAATCTTCCGATCACTGTCATCAACTGGTATTTCCTCCACAACATTGTTACCTACTTGGGAATCTAAGTCCACAAAACTTTCAGCATTAACTTCAAAGGATCTAGAAGCTTCATCCATCACCACCTGCAGAAAAAATTCATCAATAAGAAACTTATAATAGGGCCAGTGTTTATGTAATATTCCGTATCACAATAACAAACATTCAGTAACAAGATTCAGTATCACAATAAAAATCCATCAAACATTCAGTATCACAATAACAAACATTCAGTAACAAGAACGGTAGAGGACATTTGAAGTATAGAACTGAAACAAGGACTAGTAGAGACATGACACATGTAAATAAATGCATATGAATAATCCAGAACGATGCATATCAGCAGATTTACAGTCATAGGATCAGCACAATCATGATAATTTTTAAGAAAACCATATGTATAAGACAGAAATAAAGACCAATAGATTTAGAAATTAATGAGACAATAACTAAAAGCTTAAGCATAATAGTGCACCAAGGACCAACATGACGACACAGTATGAAGTGAACCTATAGCATGACATGACATGACACAAGGCAGTAGAATTCACTAAACTTGAAAAAAAAGGCAGTAGAATTCACTAAACTAAGAGCCAGCATAATCATGACGCAAGTTAAAATGATCACAAGCATACGAATGAACGAAGAACCGATTTGTGGAAAATCCCGCTAATAGCATGGGTTAAATCCTAACAAGAATACATTAAGAGTGCTATCACAGTAACATTAAACAACAACCTCCAACTCTGTACAAAAGATCAAATTCTTATTCAAGTTTCACAAAATAACACAACACTACATAAATTCCCAAACAAATGCCCAGTAAAAAACTATATATTTCAAAATCCAAATCCCACAAGAAGCAATTCCCACCAACACAAACAAAATTCAAACTTTTTTGCAGACCCAAGATTCTATTCAATCTGAACAAGCGATTTAGCAGATCAGAACCATTAAAAGGCAATAAAAATCATTCATATCCCTACACAAACACACAAACACACAAACGAATGCATAAGAACCACAATTGTAACAGGTTCCAACAAAACCCTTATTACATTACCTCTAAATCAGCCAAAATTTCAGATCTGATATCCACACGAGCGAGCTGGCGGTGGAAGATTGATAGGAGAAAGACGAGGGAGTGGCAAAAATAAAATTAGCAAGCACAAATAGCACGCGAACAATAGCACAAAGCAAAAAAGAAAAGGAAACAGAGGGAGAGCAGAGAGGATAACATAGGGAGAGCAGAGACGAGAACAAAGGGAGAGTAGAGACGAGAACAGATGGAGAGCAGAGACGAGAACAGAAGGAGAGCAAAGGGGGATCGATAAAGCGACGAGAACAGAGCAGAGACGAGAGGCACAAAGCAGATGAGAGAGATAAAAATAGGGTTTCAGGGAGAGACACAAACATTGAAAAGCTTTTATACTAAGGGCCTAAAGCATTAACGCTACAGATTAACCCTAGTTGAAATCAACGGCTGAGATTATTTTTCTCTACTTTGTTCTTCTTTTCTCATTTGTTAAATACATTTTCACCTAATTTAATTTCTTTTATTTTTCTAATTAATTCAGCTTTTTATCTTTCTTTTTTTCTAAATTATTTAAGCTTTGTTATGAATTCTCAATCATAAATTTATTTAATTAATGACATGCTAAACTGTAAAAATTGAAATAAAGTATTATTTAATTTATTTGTGAAATATCAACTAATGATTAATTAATTAGTGCCAAACTAGTTAGAAATGGAAATGTTTATAAAAAAAAAGTATAAATGATAATCAGTGTAGATATAAATGCAGTTATTCAAATTCAATCAACTTCTCATGTAAGAATGCAGCTAAATGATTAACAATGCTAATTAAAATCGTAACATCTATACCTTTTATCATTGCATGATTGCATTACAATCATAACATCTAGTTCAAAGGAAAATCATATCTATACCTTATATGTACTTATAATGCCCCTACTCTTAATCACCGTATATGTTACCTTTAAATATATTTTTCACTTATTAAGACAACAGTAGTCATAAAAAGTTACATTAGTTATTATTATATGTGGATGTAATAATCATTAGAACTATGTACAAATGTAAAAAACAATTGATGTATATAAACTATTTTATGAGTTATTACAAAAAGTCATTTTTAAATGATTATTTTAAATTTGATATTAAATGTAAATTAGTGTCTATACAAATGAAACTTATGCTTTGTTAGATAAATATATAGTTATGTGAAAAATAAGATATATATAAAATCAAGTGTTGATTTGTGATTCCTGTTAGTTTATACACAATTTATATATTTATATAGGAATGCAGTTTAGTGTGTAAAACTCATTAACAATGTGACTATATAAAGTCTTTTAACATTAATATGGAACTAAATAAACTTGGTTATATGTTAGGCTAATAAATTGGTTAGACATATTTATGAGAATAAAGTGAGATTTATGTTTATTAAAAATCTACAAATATAATTACATAAATTCATCTCATCATAAATTTTAGCACGCAAGGTTAAGTTTAAAATGCAAATTACGGTTAAGTATATAAAGTTAATGAATAATATTAAGATAAAGAGAGGTGTTTAATCATAGTCATGATTCTGAGTAAGTAAAATAGAAGATCGACTAAAAATTAATTTTAATAAATTTCAAATAAAAATTACATGTTACAATGAACATAAACTAATAATATTGTAACTATAAGAATGTGAATCAACCTAAATTTATTCAAGTAGTATAATGACTTGATCCAAAATATACCCAAATCCAATATGAAATTTAATAAACTAACATGACCTAACTCGAATAAAACTCCAGTACAAAAACCTACAAGAAAATGACCAGACCTGAAGATAACCCGACATGATCCAACTCGACCTAAATATAACCCAAACAGACCAAACCCGACAGTAATCTACCTAACCCGACCTTACCCGAGTAAAGAAATTATACAATAGCAACCCGACACGAGTGCAATCGCCCGACACGACCTTACCCAAAAACATCTGACACATTTTACCCCAACACGAGAGGAACCCGACTCAACCCGACCCGATACAAAAAATAAATATAACATGTTATAACCCGACCTGTTTTAACACGAACTATTTTCAACCCGACCCTAACCCGACGCGATGACCCGAATTGACACCACCAGACTCAACCCGACCTAACCCGAGTAAAGAAATTACATGATAGTAACCGGACACGATTGTAATGGAACCCAACACGACCCGACCCGAGAAACAAATCTGGCACGTTTTATCCCAACATGATAGGAACTCGACTCAACCCGATCCGATCGAAAAATAAATATAATACGTTATAACCCGGCCTGTTTTAACACGAATTATTTTCAACTTGACCCGAATCCAACACGATGACCCGAATTGCCACCACTACCCATGCCACACTACATATAAAATAAATGTCTTGTTAAATTTTATCATTACTTTCTAAACAAATTTGATCACACATGCTAATGTTTTTGTGAATTTGACGGAATGGAAAAGAGGTTAACATGTACATAATGATAATTTATGTTGAAAAGGCGATGGTTGCAAGGGGATCGCTACAAAATTCACCCCGAATAGTGCAACCAGATGGAAGTGTAGCTCGCGTCCAAGTGTGTGAACCGATCATTCATTCCTAGGCAGGATTGCCATCCGCCAACCACCAGTTCAACCTATGTCAGTTAGACGATGGGAAGAGTAGTTGATTGGCCACAAAATTAAATTGGCTCTGGAGAGGACCCTCTGACTAACCCTGCGAAAGATTTATCTGATATAGTGGGCGGAAAAAAACATTGCTAATAAAGTATCCACGAAAATGGAGGATGACATAGACATAGTCATATCAAGTGTGTGTGAGGTATTACTTAACTTATTTAACTCAGTTTTAGATTATTAATTAAATCAACTATTATTCATCTCAGATTCAACATATACATCAACAACATTGCCATCCGGATTAAGCTACAGAATGTGAAGCCGCAAGACTAGAAATGGAGCCAGCAAACCTTTGAAACTGGTACTTTACACATCCAACTTACTATAAAAATAAACAATTTTTATTATACAAGCAAATTCCTAACATTGGATTGTTACTATCTTTACCAGATCATCAACAGGAGGAAACTGATAGAATATCCGTACATGGAGAAGTACATCGACCAAGTCAATGGGATCTTGGAGAGATGTGAATTCTCTAGATATACATGCTTTCTCATCCATTTTCGACCATCGACATTCGTTTGAAAAGACTATAGTTGTGCAATCAACTAAGAGAAACTCATGAATTTCAGGGCAAAACTTGGTAATGACTATGACATGACGTGGATGGCCAATGCACAAATGGATATGTGGATGGGGTAAGTTTTTTTTGTATGCTAGTTTACCAAAAGTGTACATCTTCTAATGGTTTTAAAATGTTCATATCGTCCAGGAGTATATAGGAGCATATCTGCACAGGCAACTGTGGGCGCCTCCAATTTGTCCCAGCAAACAAGAGTGACCTAGCTACGACAGAGCTTGAAACTAAATCCAGAGCCGACAACATTTTCGACACTATAGAAGCAAGTGATGACAAAATCTATGTAGTGTTCTACCTTAGAAGGTAAGCCACAACATCCTATCATATTACCTCACGTATCCACTCTCTTGAATCGTAACCCTTTAACTCATGTTGCATTGAGCACAATGATCATTGGTTCCTCGTCCTCATCCATCCTAGTACGGATGATATTTTCACCATTGACACCATGAAGAAAGGAATCTAACCCCACCATACGATATACGCCAAAGTCTATTTTGATGATACCTTGATTTATTCTAAATCAATTGATGATACCTATTTATTGTGGTCTATTTTGATGATACCTTAATTTATTCTAAATCAATTGATGAACATATTGAGCATGTTAAAATGGTTCTTGTTGCACTCCGTGAGTTTGTATGCGAACATCAAGAAGTGCACATTTTGCACTTCAAAGGTTGTGTTTCTCGGTTTTGTGGTCTCCAAGTAGGGCATAAAAGTCGATGAATCCGAAATAGAGGCCATTAATACCTGGCTGAGACCTACCAATGCCAACCAAGTACGTTCTTTTCATGGTTTAGCTAGTTTTTATTGACGGTTTGTGCATGATTTCTCATCTATTGTTTCACCTCTAAATGAACTAGTTAAAAATGATGTGACATTTGTTTGGTCTGAGAGTCAAGAGATTGCATTTAATGAATTGAAAGTAGGATTATGTAATGCTCATGTTCTTGCTTTACCTTATTTTTTTGGTACTTTTGAGATTCATTGTGATGCTTATGGTGTTGGTATTGGTGCTGTTTTAATGCAAGAGAATCAACCTATATCTTACTTTAATGAAAAGCTAAAGGGGGGTGCTCTAAACTCTCCTGTGTATGATAAACAAATTTATGCAATTGTGCGTCCATTGGATACTTGGCAACATTATTTATTGCATAAATTATTTTTCATTCACAGTGATTATGAATCCTTGAAATATTTAAAGAGTCATATGAAGTTGAATAAGCATTATGCTAAATGGTCCAGTTTCACTGAATATTTTCCTTATGTGCTGCGTTACAAAAAGGGTAAAGAAAATGTTATTGCTGATGCTTTGAGTTGTAGATATGTTTTACTTACACGATTGGGATGAATTATGTTAGGGTTTTCATTCATGCGATATTTGTATGCGACTGATCCTTATTTTTCATCTATTCATGCTGCCTGCAAAAAGGGTGCTTATGAGAAGGTTTTTCAGCATGATGGTTTCTTATTTATGAATAATAAGTTATGTATTCCTCAATGTTCTATGCGTGAATTACTTGTTAGAGAAGCTCATTCATGTGGTTTAATGGGACATTTTGGTGTATTTAAAACTTATAATTTGTTGCGATAACACATCTATTGGCTGAAAATGACACTTGCTATTCACAGAGTTTGTAGGAATTGTCTTGATTGCTTGAGGGCTAAGTTAAAAACTAAGCCTCATGGTATCAATACTCCATTACCTTTTCCTACACATCCTTCGGTTGATATCTCCATGGATTTTGTCATCGGTTTACCACGATCTCAGTCAAGTAATGATTCTATCTTTGTGGTTGTGGATAGATTTTTGAAAATAGCACACTTTATTCCTTGTAGGAAAACGGATGATGCAAAACATATTGCGGATCTATTTTTGAAAGAGGTAGTTCGGCTACATGGGATTTCTGTGTCCATTGTCTCTGACTGCGATGTTAAATTTCTGTCCTACTTTTGGAATACTATGTGGCGCAAGTTAGGGACAAAGTTGATATTTTTCGTGCCAGTGATCCTCAAATTGATGGCAAAACAGAAGTGACCAATCGAACCCTAGGGGATCTTCTGGGTGCCCTAGTTCAGAAGAACTTGAAGAATTGGGAAAAATGCATTCCGATTGCAGAGTTTGCTTATAATCGCACATTCATTCTACTACTTCTTTACCTCAGTTTGAAATTATTTATGGTTTTGTACCTATTACACCTCTTGATCAACTTTCTTTGAACTTCGAACATGCTAAAAACCTTGATGGAGAAAAGAAAGCTGATTTTGTGAAGAAAATTCATGAGAAGGTGTGCATGAAAATTGAACGGACAAGTGCACATAATGCTGACATAGCTAATCAGGGCCGCAAGTTGATGAGGTTCAACGTGGAAGATTATGTTTGGGTTCATCTGCGGAAAGAGAGGTTTCCAAATGCTCGGAAATATAAGTTAAGTCCCCCTGGAGATGGTCCTTATAAAGCGGTTGAGCGTGTAAACGATAACGCTTACAAAATTGAGTTACCAGATCATTATGGTGTTAGTGCAACCTTTAATGTTGCTAATTTATCTCCATTTACCTTTAAAGACGATTAAGTTTTGATGGAAAAAGCTTTCGATCACGGAGGAAATGATGGAGATGCCAAGACGACTACCACTATAAATGAAAACATTCCACGCATTGATCAAACATTTAAAGGTTATGTTCGGGATCCTCTAAGTGACATGGCGAGACCTATAACAAGGTCAAGGACTAAGCTTAAATGCTTTGATTATGCTGCTTTAATGCTTTAATTGATCGCCTTTATGATGAAGAATTGAAGAAGGAGTCATCATCGACATCTTGGATTTACTGTTCAAGACTGTCAAAGAACAAGACATCATGAAGAACACTATACTCATTTTTACCACTGGGTTTTTAATGAGGTTGTGTGATCACTGTAAAATATTGTAAAATTATTTACATTTTGGGTTTATGGACTAACAGTTCGGCCATGTGGGATTTGAAGAGCTAATTTCTAAATTACAGTCCATTTGGGTTTAGCATATTCAGTTTTATTCTGATTAGAGTTAGTTTTGGTAAGATTAGATAAAGAAATATTCATCCAAGGTGTGATTTGGATGACTTCGGCCATAGTGAGCTTATTTTAGGTATTTTAGTTAGATATGGTTATAGCTTCTTAAAGCTGCCATAATTCTATTGAGTTTTTCATAGAAATTACCAAATCCTATTCTGATTAGGATTACGGTTTGGCCGATTTTAGCCCTATAAATAGGGTTTATATTTTTGAGTTTTACACCACATTTATCAATCAAATATTTAAACTTTTTAGTTCATACTCTTTGCTTGTGAGTTATTTCACTGTTGCTTAACCCCGATGGCTTGTTAAGTAGAAATAAATCTTGATATGATCCTGATGGCTAATTAGAGAGCAAGTCGAAGTTAGGCATACCACGAGGGCTAGACTCCTGAATTTCGTTTGGCACACTAAGGGTTTGAGAGTTCCCTTGTTTTGTCAATGATCTTAATTTCACAATCCAACTTTTTTGCAATGGGATTCATTTCAGCACCGATATTTTGGGGTCCTATATCACCGGTGTCTACTGAGTGTCCTTCAATAATGATTTGTATAAAAAAGGGCACTTAAGTTGTTTTAATTTGTAAAATTTTCACATATTAGAGAAGTTTATTTATTGATGCAACCCCTTTGCGGATCATCAAAAGTTCAGTCTCTTATGACGAATTGTAAAATTAGGTAGTATTTCTTTGTACAAAATAGCACTACAGTAGGCCAATATAGATTCATTGGGGCTAAAAAAAGGAATACTATTTAATAAATATAACCCGAACCCGCAATGTATGATCAAATGAAAGAGATTCGATTTTTAGCTCGGTAGTCCACCGGGTGGGTTTGTTTATCCTTCCAGTTTTGAAAAAAAATCAATTAAGAATTCGCTTTGCCCTTTACGATCAGTCCATCCAATTGGATAATTACTTTATTTCTCTTCAATTTTTCTATCTCCCATCTATCTATTTTCTCTAGTTATTCACTAGAGCAATTCTGATCGGGCAGTCGATTTGGGGCGTAATTTGGAATAAAAGATTTTCATTAACCAAAATATGTTTCACATTATTTGTATCTTTATTTGATTTAATGTAGATTTTAATATATCTAATATTTCCTGAAAGTCAATGACTATTCATATCTATTACCTTGACCCCAAAGAAGGGTTGGACCCACACTCAACTCAACGTGGGTTAGACAATGATTCCAATATATTTCAGCTCATTATTTTAGGCAAACAGCAATGGATCTCACTAGGAACATCTGAACTTAATAGGAAAAAAAAACCCAAGTCGTTGCAAGCCTAACATCTACTAGGTGCAAGCCTGCTTAAATAAGATATAGGACAAAACTCTAGGGCTGCACAAAAGTCACCCGCTCTGGGGTTGGGGCCAGAACCGTTCGGAAAAGAGAAAAAAAAGTCACGGATCTAATTGGAACCAACGAACAATTATATTTATTATTAATATCTTATTGTGATTTGAATTTTTATATAGTATTTTAAAATTAGGTTGTAATCAATTTTTTTAAAATTTATAATTTTATTATAATATTATTAAGTTTTTCTGGGACAATCAAATTTAATTTCTATGTTCGATAGTCTCCAACTAAAATTATACAATAATCACATGTCAAGTTAAAAATTGTTTCGGTATCGGTTTGGATCACAAAGAAATGGGACAAGAAATCATAGGAGGTATTTTGTGATATCTTTTGTAATATTATGTCTTATCTTTTGCGAATGTCTTTTAAGGAAATATGATACTCCATTCGTCCCACTATAAATTGCTTATTTATTTTTTTATTATGTTCAATGAGCATGTTTGACCAAATATCTTTAGTTACCTATAAATGTGTCATAAAAAAATTGATATTTGGGAAACAGATGTTAAGATGAATCTGACAAGATCTCACATGAATTTTTATTATATATATAGATGAATTTATATATATATATATATACACACACATTTACAGACACACACATATATACACACACACATATATATACATACATATACATATATACATATATATATATACACATTTACATATACACATATATATATACATATATACATACATACATTTACATATACACACATATATATATATTACAATCAAAACTATAATACAAACAGGAACCTAAAAGCCTAGAACTAGTAGAAAGTAAAACCCAATCAGTAGGAGCCTGCATGTACTGACTGACCGTATTCATAGCATAAGGCAAATTGAGACGTGTGATTGACAAATACTGTGGCGTACTAACCAAAGAGCGGTAAAGAGTGGGGTTTTCGAAATAACTTACCGGAAGAGCTGAACAGTTGCGAAAAAGCCACAAATGGAATGGCAACTGGCGCAGAATCTTGCATGCTAGCTCGCAGTAAAATGTCCTTGCCATATCTAGCCTTACCAAGGAATAAGTCGTAGGAAGTATGAACAACCTCCAATCCCAAAAAAATACTGTAGAGTGCCAAGATTGGAATCTTAAATTCTTGATTAACCCGATCAATAAACTTCCAAATAAGATGACCATCATTCCCAGTAAGTATAATGTCATCAATATAAGCCAACAAATATAGCGAAGAGACACCATGTGAGAAAACAAATAAGGAGGTATACAAAGAAATGCATACAAAACCCAGGCTAGTAAAAAAAAACTAAACCGCTGAAACTATACACGGGGAACTTGCTTCAAACTATAAATGACCTTGTGTAGATGAAAAACATAATCATCAAACTGCTCCATGTGAACCGGAGAATCAAGAATGCCATTTAAAAAAGCATTCTTCACATCAAGTTGTCACAATGGCCAATTACGATGAACATCAATTGATAAAACAGTACGAACAGTTGAAGCCTGCACCACTGGACTAAAAGTATGATCACAATCAAAACCAAGCAACTGGGAGAAACCCTGAGCAACTAACTTTGCTTTGTGCCGGTCAAGTGAGCCATTAGATTTGTACTTCAACCCGTAAACCCAGTTTGAGCCATAACATTGGCATTTGAGGGACTAGGAACCAATTACCACTTCTGTTGAATGTGTAAGGCATCTATCTCTGAGTCCATAACAACAACCCATTCAGGATCCTTAACAGCCAAGCGATGACTCCGAGGCCCGGTCTTAGAAAACAAAGCACTCAGTAAACTAGAAATGTCATACTCAGAAAAATCCATGTACCGTAGAGAATCAGTTCGCATGCGAGTATTCATCGGATGCCGGGAAGATGGGCCCCCACCTAGAAGAAGGTGCAGATCTCGAGGACAGTACGGACCCGAGGCATTAGGCATGATAGAAGTGACCAATTAGGTGGCGGTGATGGTGGCATTGATGCAATGGAGAAGCAACGTCGGTCGATGCTATTGGAGAAAATGGCATCGACGGCTGATTTGGCGGCGTGTCACGTATACGCGTGGCCGGGATTACTGGTGCATGAGTCGGTGGCAGTGACGTAGTTGGCCGTGCTGGCTATCATCGAACGTGCTGCATGTCACCCTGTGACAAACAAATGCAATTTTCTAAAGAACCATGAGCTTCCGGTACAGTTGGAAATTTTAAAATTTTCAAAATAATGGGTGATTGTGCTGAAGAAGATTGATCAAAGACCTCCGATGGTACTGACGAAGGCTACAAAAAGCCAGAAACATCCAGTGATGATAAATCTGTAACAATGCCAGTACGGGTATCGGAATAAAAATAACTCATCAAACTGAGCATGACGAGTGTTGTACTCCTTCTTTGTGAGATGATCAAGACATCGATAACCCTTGTATTGTGAACTGTAACCCAAAAATATACAAGAAATACTCCGAGGCGCTAATTTATGTGGAGCATAGGGCCTCAAATATGGGAAAACTCGACAACCAAATGGATGAATATAGGAGTAGTTAGGCATTATACCAAATATAACAGAAAGTGGAGACTGACTAGAAAAAACTGGAGTAGGCAGTCCGTTGATGATGTAGACTACTAGTGAAAAAAGCATCATAAAAAATGAATGATGAATGCCAGAATGAAAGAGCATCTATCTCAGTAATATGACAATGCTTCCTCTCTGCACGACCATTTTGCTCAGGAGTGTAGGAAAGAAAGTTGATGATGAATGCCTTTTGACGCAAAATGAGTCCACATGCGATGATTCACAAACTCGGTTCCACCATCACTCTGAAATACATTAATGGTGGTAGAAAACTGGTTCTCAACAAAAGGTTCAAATTGCATGTAAGCCTCTATATAGTCAGACTTCCGCCGTAGAGGATATAACCAAGTAAACCGAGAAAAATCATCAATAAAAATTACATAGTATGAGTAGCCAGCTCGAGAGATAACAGGTGAGGGTCCCTAAAGAACACAATGAACTCAATCAAGTATGCGTGGTGCGCGTTTTAAATTATCACAAAAAAAAAGACGCTTGCCTTTAGCCATCTTACAAGCGGGACATAAATGTTGCTTAGGCAGTAAACTGGTAACTGACAAACATCCAAATTTGTTCAAAGATGAAATGATGTTGTGAGACACATGCTTTTACACATGGTTCGGAGACATAGGATTTGGCAAAGTACTTATTGTGCCTAACTTTTCCATGCTTTTACACTTTGATGCACATAAATTGTATATGAACCTTGTTTCTTTTGAATTTTTCGGGGAGCATAATATATACCCCTCACTGTGGTGCATTTTTAATTTTAAAAAGGAACAAAAGATATTAAATCATCATCTATAGTCTAACTTGCAAGGAAACTAATTATATAAGCAAACTAACACCTATAACTATTCCATATCTAACTTGCAGAATATATTTTGTGATATATGAAAATTATGTCTTATCTTCTATCATATATAACAATTCAAAGGATATTCACATAAGATAATACATAATATTGCAAAAAAATCACAAAATATCTCCCACATTTGTACTTCTTAATTTTTTTGATATTTCTTGTATCAATCAAAAACTTAACGAGTATTAAAACGTTAGTTTCGTAGCATTATAACGTTTTTTCGAAATGATGCGTCAATGTCAAACTAATTATTAACGAATCAGGAAAAACAAATCTCTTGCTAAACCTTGAGGTGGCCCCTTCTTCTTCATATGAAGTTTTTTCTCACATCTTCTTTTCCCAATTTTATCATTATGCGGAGATGAAAAACACTAGTTTATTCAATTGATTTATTGTTTATCTTATTAAATAAGTATTAATTTGTTTTTCATACATTAGTACTCATTCTGTCCCATTTCAAACAGCAATTTAAATATTTATTTAGTCAAAATTTATTAACTTTAATCACAAAATTAAATTAGTATATAAGTATATATGCTATTGAGTGTTACTTTTCTAGATTTGTTATAACATAGATTTTCAAAATATTAGCTTTTCACAAGTTTTAACTATCCATGATAAAAGATATTAAGGAAAAAATATTTTTTGAGTCAACTGGTAAAAGTCAAAGTGTGCAGTTTGAAATGGGACAAAGAGAGTATTGTTCTTCGACCTGATAGATTAGATTGATGTGTCCATATGATCATTTGATCTTATTTTTCATGTTGATGTATTTTGTCCAATCTGGTTTTACAGATCATGCGTTCATGATTTCATTTCTCTATTAGGAGTTCCATTCTCGATCAATGTTTTTCAAAGTGTTTACATTTTAGACAATATAGATTGTGTTTTGGGTCAAGATCGGGTGGTGTTACAACCGTACACTTTGAAGGTTTTCCGTTGGAGCACATCGCCTCATTAAAAACCTTAACCTAGAAAACCTAGTGGGAAAAAACCATTGGTTAGGGGAAAAAGAGTACAATGTATAGATCCCTTTCAATTCTTCACAATCCATGTCCTGCACGAAAAACACCTATAAGTGCAAATTATATCTCAATAAAATCACAATAATCCCACCAAATATGAACACAATATAACACATATCAAATATCCTCGATGAAAATGTTCCAATGTGCTCCAATGGAAAATGTTCTTATTTTATAAGACATTTTTCAAGAGATGAAGGAACAGAAGCAAAAGCAGAATTGCAGAAGTTATGGGGTGAAAAGTGAATTATTGAAGGGATGTGGATTTGAAGAAAATAAAGATATTCACTTCCCATATTGATAAGGATTGTATTATCTCCTTCCATTTTAAATTCCTTAATTTTAGGAATTAGTTAAATAGAATTAGAATATTTTATTTCCTTCTTTCGGGAGAAGAATCCGAATGGGTTTCGGATTGTAATTCATGTGTATACACACGCATATGCACGCAGATAGGGAGAGTAGTTAGTTTACGAAAATATTATTTAGGTTTGTTTTAGTTCGGCGGCTGGAGCAAATTTGAGTTTGGCGGCAGAATTATTTGGTTGAATTAGTTACTTTGTTTTCAATTTTTGCAGCATGCTGAATTATGTGGTGAATAATTATTTTGCCTGTTTTTCGTGCGGAGACTTGAAGCAATTTGTGGTTTGCATGCTAACATAATCCTAGTTTATTTAGTTGATTTCGATTTATTATTTTAATTATGTTTTGTTATTACATTGTTTATTTGTATTGTTTAATTATTATGACTAGCTAATTTATATATCGGCATGAAATTACAAGCATTAGTTTATGAACCGTGCAACCTAATTGTTTTATAATTGATTCTTACATGTTCTTGATTGTTCTTGGTTTATTTTATTCTTGATATATTTAAGCCTGATTAACTTGAATATTATTGGGATAATTCTATCTAATTCCAACAATACGTAATCGTTGGAAAGGGTTAGTAAGTAGCAAGTTCTTGTGAAAAACAGCTAACTAGCTAAGACTGTAATAGCAAGGTGGGGAACAATTAAGTGTTCGTTACTATTTACTTTTACTTTGGTAATTGCTATATTGGGTTCTTTTCATTCTTAATGCTATCGAGGTGTGTATCTGGTTCAACGAATACTTTCCGGGGGCATCTTGGTAAGAGAAACAATTAGTTAATTATAATTGGTTACTTGTCGATAAAGTACGAAAGAATTGGGGAGGTTAAGTGTAGCTACTTTCCTATAACTGATAGATGCATATGAATTGATTTATCTTTGTGCCTATGATCGATGTTTAACTAATGTGAGTTATTCTGAGTCAATTACCTTATTCATATATTTTATAGTTTTTTATATATTTTTTGTTTGCATTATTGTTTCATATTTTATATTAGTTAGTTGCACTATTAGTTGTTAGATATATCTGAAATTAAGGCGTGGTGGCTACACCAAAAGTGTTCTATATTAGTATAAATTTTATTATAGTTTTTTCTCTGTTCCTCGTTGGATCGACTCTGCTTGCTACTGTACTAATCTCATCTATAGAGTTTGCAGATTATTTTGGTGAGTAAAATGACGTTCGCCACCTAGCACCTCTTTTCATTTTAAAGGCGGTTCTGGAGGATAAAAATCGCCTTTAATTAACCCTAGGAATCGCCTTTAATTTGTTTCCAAACTAGGAAACTATGGTCTATCCGCCGTACATGTTCTTTTTTAAGTTTGGAAAGTCTCCCTTTTCCGAACTCGAAAACCTAATATAATTGTATTTCGTCTCTTTATGAAAAAAATTTGTTTCCGAGCTCGTGGGACGTTTCCGGCTCTCTCTCTGGAAAGTTTTTGCTGAGCATTGAATTGCCTAAAAATGTTTTCGAAACTATGTCTGCTCTTATGATTCTGAGTTCAGAAATTTTTTTCTGACCTATGCAAAATTTACATAAAAGGGACAAAATTGTTTCCGGACTCGGAAACCCAGTCCGGTATTTTGGTAAAAATATTGTTTCATTAAAATTCCTGGCACAAAAACAGTCTCGATACACAACCACAATTTTAATACAATACACTATATTATCTTGCCCCTAAACAAAAATCTATAGATAACGCTAACCAAACAATAAAAAATAATCGCTAACCAAGCAATAGTCTATAAATAGGAGTAAAAATCGCTACAAATCTATTCCAACCTTTCGAAGGTTCATTTTTTATCTAACTTGAGTGTCCTTACCAATATTGGGATTTCCCAGTGTGTGTGACCGGTTGAGAATTAAATATCGAGCCAATGAATTCCGTGCACTGTTGATATCTTCGTTCGAGTAGGGTTCCAATACTTTTTGAAAATATGAAAATAACATTATAGTATTTAATATTTGGCAATGGTTCACTACTACAGGACTGGGGCAATAGCACCGGTATTTTGCCTCTATAGCACTGATATTTTGGCCCCCCAAAATACCGGTGCGTAAGTATAGCGGTGTAAAAAAGAATTTTTTTCGCACCGGTAATTAATATAGGTGTAACAAAGTCTATTGCATCGGTATGTCCAATCGGTGTAGACAATTGTAAAAGGTAGGGGGCACATAACAATTACACTGGTAGTTTGTACCGGTGTTAAAAATTGTTATATGCACTGGTAAGGGGCACAATGTATTTGCACCGGTAGCTTTTCTAAAACCGGTGTAAATTTTATGCACCGGTTATTAGAAATTTACACTGGTTTGAATGAGAAACCTACATAGTTTTTGCACCGGTATATTGAATTACAATGGTATTTAATGAATGGTCTAAAAAGCCGATGTGAATATGTTTTTAAATATGATTTGTGTTTACACTGGTAGGAATCATGTATATCGGTGTATGATGTGGAAAAAAACTGCAATGGCAAATTTTTTTTCTGCCGGTCCCTCCCGGATTATTCTAGGGCAACGATAGCTATAAATACTCTGATCAAAACTATCATAAAATTTAAACCTCGAAAATTGTAATAAACTTCAAACACTAGTGACAATATTGATCGAAGAACACAATAATTTATTGAAACGATGAAAAGAAAAAGTATCTTCAGCGTGAATGGAAATAAAATAAAAAATAATACAGGTTTTTTATGACCAAACACCAACAAAACAATTCTAATACGATCAACCATAGAAAATAAATTATGAACCTACTATTTTGTTCTTATTATCCAGAACTTGCAACGAAAAGTTTGCTTGATGCTGGTACGCATCAAGCCAAGCCCCGCACCATCTCTCTACAACGACTTGAATGTCATACACATGGTAAGGTCCTTGTTCCTCTGGGAAGATCTATCAATTTAAAACATACAATGTTAGTGAAGAATATTTTGTCTAATAGAAACTTAGAATAACTAATTTTGAGATCCAATCTGTACCTCTAAGATATTGTTTGTCTTTAGGCGATTGACAAATTCTTCCATACAGAGCATTATGGAGTACCCGCATTGCCATGAACCATTCTGGGTTCGGTACTGCACATTGAATGGAATACGTCATTACCAATTTTTAACATAACAAATGGTGTGGATGAAATGACAGAAAGACCGACCTTAATGTTCTTGATTTTCCAAGTGTAGTCGGGTTCTGGCTCCTCCTTGTTTTACCTTTGGTATGCACATGCAAGCCTGTTAGGAAACTAAATGAAAAATTTTACTTGTTCTAGTATATATTCATAAAATTGCCTGTATTTTTTGAATAATTGTAATACCTGAAAATGGCCCTGAGTTCACACAAGTTGGTTGGTTTGATACAATTGTCCAGCGTGAAAACCTCTTCCGGGAAATGGATGTTAATTAATGACAGAAATGGATGTGGTTTGAAATATAAAAGTAAAATCCGGGAAAAAAATACTTACATTCTAATGCATGGGAAAATGTAGAACTCAGCCTCTATTACCTTCATTGTATCCCAGATAAGGTTGAAACACTGGTCGACCTCCTGCTCAAAGTTGGACAAGTTTCCACAGTTGGAAGGGCAGAATTTGATGCGGCTTGCATTATTTTCCCACACTTTCTCCCAAAGGTGTCTGTACCATTAATAATATTTATAATTAAATCTTAATCGATTAAAAATATGAGTTAATGTTGTAAGGTTTGAAACTCACCCCATCCACACATCGATTTGTGCATTATCGATCCAAGTCATCGACGACATGTTCCCGAGTCTCTTCCCGGACTCGACCAGAATATGTGTTCCAACACCACTGGTGTAATGGCGCCTGGAGGTCGATGGTCTAAAGAATGGGAAGAACATGCAGTATTTTCTCTTTATCATTTCTAGGATAATGGCATTGGCTTCCCGGACGAATCTCACCACAATGGGCCAATATGCCAGGTCCAATCTATTGATAATCCGTTGAAGAAAAATTACAGGAAATGCTCACTTAAGTATGTAGAAATGAACTATAATAGGAATTGAAAAATAAAGGATAACATTTTAGTGAAGCACTAATTTTGGTAGCTTCCTGAATTTTGTTCTCGCTGACGGCCGGTAATTAGTGCTCGAGTGGGATTTCTTCTTGACATCACCCTATTAAAAGTATTAATAATTATGGGAATGTCAATGTAATATGTGCTGAATGAAATTTATGGTGTTACAAGATTGAACCTCATCGTCAGTGGTGAGAATCATAACCTCATCGTCATCATCGTCGATTTGCATACCGACTTCATTCTCATTGATGGCAGTTGGTTACTCGTCTCCCTTTCCTATGAAAGACACGGGCCAATCCAAAAATCTATTCATGGCCTCTCCAATGTTATTGAACAGGTGGTCCATTGAGGGACATCTCACCCTGGGATGGTAAACTGGCTCGCATACTCTCACGTAAGCCACACTTCCCTTTTAAGCATCCCGACCACGTGGAATCTGTCGCAACCCATGCATGACCATATTTTTCTTACCGAAAATGTCCTTCACATATAGAGTCACTCGTTCTCCATCATGTTGGCATAAAAGTGGAGTTACAAAGATAAAATGGTTATGTAGATTTTAAGACGGTCAATTCAATGTAAACAAAATGCATATATTTATGTAGGCGTACCTCCTCATCTCCTTCTCCATCGCTGGGCTCTTCACCAGACTTTGTAGCACCCTCGACAATATCATCCATCACTTTCTTGATAAAATTCTTTGGATTGTCAAGGCCTGACGGAATTTGAACACCGGCTCCAGATGCGATACCTTTCACCAACTGCTCGAGGTACGATACCATGGCTTTCATGACTGGTTGATCGTTAGATGGTCTCCTCTGGGGGCTCTTCTTGCTTAAGGAATTTCTACCGCACTTTCTATGGGAAAGATGAGGAACATCCATCGATGTGGGCAGACCCGTCTGAGTTTCCCTGTACCTTCTCGGGTAATCCTTTTTCTTTATAGCTTTTTTGAGGATCTCTTCAACCCAGCTGCACTACCAATGTTCGTTGTTCCTTCAGCTCGTTCAATTTAAACTATATGGATATAGGAAACTAAATTTCTATGAGAATAATGTAACAAACGATGTACAAATTACTTTAAGTTAGAGATTTTTGTGTAACTTACAACGTCCGGTGCGATCTTCTCAACCTCTTTCAATGTGTATTTTCTTTTTTGTCCTTATTTGCCTCAAGGTAGACAAGATATTTGTCCAGTGTGAACTCCTTTTGACTGAGCTATTGCTCAATCTCCTCATCAGGGAATCCCTCTGCAGTCAACCTGATTCTATCCTTTTCCTTTAGCTCCTCAATCAATTTGTTGAGGACCTATCAAATTACCTTTCCTCCCAGTGTGGTGGGTGTAATCCTTGCCCTCGTTCCGCTGAATGTTTGTCTCTTGAAGTGCCTGATAAATATAAATTGAGTTACTATGAATATGAATTTAGTTTAATAGAATTTATGGGCAACATAGTTTCTAATAAGCATAATAGAAACCTAATTGTCCCTGAAATTCTGGAGTCCAATGCCTCCCCTCAAACAGATGCCATTCTTCTTCATCCATGCACTTTTACTTCTCCTACGGTAAAATTCCTGATTTGTTTTTTCCACTGTTCACGTCGTGAATGAACTTGTTTGCTACGTTGTCTTCCAGTTCCTATGTTGGTCTCTTTCCCTGTCCGTGCAATCCTTCCTCACCATTTTCCATTGAACTTTGGTCAATGGTGTTTCATTTGTGAAGCACTCCTGAAACAAAATATATGAACTGACAGTCATTAATCATGTGTCGATTCTCGAATAGCTTACCAAAACATCCTTCTACGACTTGTCCTTAACATTATCCGGCATATCGCACCAGTGTTCGCATGAGCCAAATCTGATTCTCCGCCTAGATGCATAATTCTCGTAAGCATGCCACACTGTCCAATTTTTAGTGAAAATAACTTGATTCCCACAGAACTCAAACACTATAGGGGTAGGCTTGATATGATTTACCAATATCACAGACTGGTACATAATCCTCTTATAACTTTTTATCTCAAACTTGTCAAATCTCTCTCCATTTTGCCCCCCTTCCTTTGACTAGTTGTCTTCCACTTTAACAACACTCGGTCTTGATTTGAGGGTAGCCTTCCCCTTTCCCTTGCCAACTCATGGATTGGCAACCACTTTACCCGCATCTTCTCCCTCGACATCACCTTTATTCCCATATCCTTGAGGGGTGGGTTCTTCTTTCTCTGCACTAGTTGAGTCATATTTTTGCATTGCTTCTTCCTCTAATTGGGGTTGCAAAGGGATCCTTTAGGTGGGGGTTCTTGTTCAACAACATTGAACTCATTATCGACCTCATCAACCTCCTCATTCTTTTTTGCTACAGGTTGCTTCCTCTTCGTGATTAACTTTCCCCTTTTCGGCAGCATCTACGACAATAGGATAGTTTATTATTAATCCAACAAGTCTATTAATCCCTTGACCACACCATATTATTCCAAGCAATATGTAATTGATGATGAATGGCGAAATCTCCTAATTTCTTAGAACTCCAACAATAAAATGATAAAACTCGATACAACATGGTACACAAATAGAAGCATTCAATAATAGAACTTGAAAATTGTGCGATAGAACTTGATATAACATGACATATATCTTGAACGAAAATGGCATAAGAGTTGAACAACACAACCCTAAACATAAATACAACCCACACGACACATAAAAAAAGACATTGAACTGAGCATGTATCAATCTCTTGTAATGTGACTATAAACATTATAAGAAACCAAAAAAAATGAAGATATAGAACATATTTCCACAAAATAAGGTGAACTTGATATCCCCACACAACCCTAAACATCTCATTCATGGCCACCAATTAAAGTTTTCTCCATTAACTAGTTTGTGTTCGTTGAGGCATTTTGTCAAACATGTGTTGTGCATAAGGGTATTCATGTTTGTTTGACAATAAATTTATATGGAAACCCATACATAACTAAACCAAAATATATACCTTCACCGATGCAATGAAAATGGGAAAAATTCCTCCACTTGTACCCACAAGAAATCAAATTTGGTGAAGCTAGGGTACTTTCTCTGCCTCTTGTACTTGGCTAAGAGTTGTTTCTTCTTCAACCTTTTATAGGAAAATAAGGGGATGTGATGGGGAGTTCTGATGATTGATGAGGAGTTATGGTGTTTAAATGTTGTGGAATTGAAGGGATGAAGAGATATTGAGGAGTTAGGGGCGGTTTTGGAGAGAAATTCGTGGAGGTTGATGAGGAGTGGCGGTTATGGCAGCTGAAATCCTTTTTTAATATAGGTGCATTTTTTACACCGGTAAAATTAATATTACCAGTGTGTATATAGAAAATATATTAGTACCGGTAATAATACATGTGCTAAAAGTTTAGAACCGCTGTAAAAATAAAGTGCAAAGCACATGTTAGCAACTGCTTTAACAGTTTTGTTTTAACCCGAGAGCTAAAATTTGGATTACTGATGTACAAAATTCATAAGAGCAGCTGTCCATAGCTGCTTTTACTCATTTTGTTTTTGAAAAATGATCCACCCGAGAGCAACTCGACAAATAATTGGCGAAGTATTTAGCACTGGTATTAATACCGGTGCTATTGTAACTACGACCAGTGTAAATAGTTTTTGAAAATACACCGGTATAATTTTAAAAAATACCGGTGCACATAAAAAGTGACTATATAAATTGTTTTTCTACTCTTTCATCCCCCCTCCCCGAATATTTGTTTAACAAGTCCAATTATTAAAATTGATGCTTATTTTATTTAATTAAACATCGTGCAAGTTGTTTCAACCTTATCTTGACTAACTATGACCCCCTTAGGCTGAAAATACAAGGCATTGCTATACTTTATAAAATTACCACTTTGACCCCAAACATTTTTATCCACCCCGTCAATCATTATTCCATGGCTCCGAATACGATTCTATGAGCTGTATTAGGACCTCCTAGGTAAATACGTCTCTCTCATTGTCGATATTCATTTCTTACGATTAGTTCCCCCGAATGAGAAATGCATTTACCACACGTTAGGAAACTAATTAAATTACCAAATTTAATATTCTAGGCTTAAATCATAAGTGCAACAAAAATTTGTCCGGTTGGTGAATTGACCGAAAGCGCTAGTACATGTTCTAGAGTAAACGGAAAAGGTTTACTTCATAGTTTCAATGTAAAAGCGATTATCTCCTGAACTCAGTATAGGGTCAAAGCCCGTCGATTTTCCCAATTGTGCAGCTTCTCTTTATCCTCTTCTTCCATGAATATTTGGTGATAACCTTTGTGTGCATAAAAAAGGCAAGGATATGGTAATCTGTTATTTCTTCCACCAGTTGGTAACTATCTTTCGGGCAACACTTGTTTAGATCCGTGAAGTCTATATATATGTGCCACGTCCCATCTGCCTTTAGGACTATGAATGGGTTAGCCAGCCATTGAGGTTACAACCTTCTTCAATAATATCTGCTGCAAGAAGTTTTCCTACCTCAGATTTGATTGCCTCCGCCCTCTCAGGGGAAAAAATTCATCATTTTTTGCTTAACATGCTTCATCGAAATGTCAACGTTCAACCTGTGGATTGCTAGTTCAGCAGATACCCCGATCAAGTCTAAAACATCCCCAGAAAACACAGCATAGTAATGATCTAACAGAGCCTTTAGTTCCTACCTTACTATGTCGGGCATCATACTCCCTACCACCATAGATCACACGTCTTGAATGGAGAGTGACTGTGTGTTGGCCGGTCCAGCTTTACCATGTATTGAAGAAACACTTCTTGCTTTTCCTGCCCCCTTTACTACTTTGTAGTTACAACTTCAAGCAGTAGCCTGATCCCCACAGATGGATGCTACTCCCATTCTCCGTTGGAAACTTCAACATCAAATGGTACGACGACCACACTGCTCGAGTTTAGCCCATCCAAGGTCTCCCTAAGATCACATTGTAGGGAGAAAAAGCATCGATAACTGCAAAGCTACACTGAATCATGATCCCCCTTGTTTCCATCTGCCACTCTCACCGAAAGGGTTATCTCCCAAATGGGGTATACCTTTTTTCCTGTGAACCCTGATCGGGGCAAAGTGGAATTTTTAAGGTTTGATCTCCCAATCCCTTGCTGATCGAAATAGTTTACAAACATGATTTCCATACCATTTCCATCATTGATGAACACCATTTTTACTAGTGCAGTTCCAAATCACTACCATAATGACCATGGGATCACTATGAGGGTGTTTGGTTTGGAACTGCATCTTCTTCAAAGAACATGATCGTTTAATCTGATCGAAGCCTTTTCCCCATAGGTTCTCCTACTGGGACCTGCCATGACTGTACTTTTATAACTGCATTCGAAGACCTTTCACCAGCAACTCCACTAATAGCATTGACCACCCTGTGAATGGTAGGATTCCCTTCATTCCTGTTCTCCATTGGGGGGTTTTGTTGGGGCTCATCACGACGCTCATATCGCTGCCCCTGGGGGTTTCAATCTCATCTATTTCCAGTATTGAAGTTTTTCTTAGGTGGACATTTGTTTCCTCTATCATTCATGTGCCTCGGATTCTCATCTCGATAGGGTTGACAAAATGGCTCCTTTAAGAGGCCTTCCCTCTCACATCAGTCTATTTCCACTCGAAGTTGGGAATATTAATTTGTGGAGTGTCTATAGTCTTTATAGTGATTGCAGAAATTGTTAGTGGCCTTCGTACTTACGAAGGCTCATTGACTTTCACTCATGGGGGGCAGTGGTTTGGAAATTCCTTTGTGGATATGCAATATTTCAGTCGGGGATTGGCACATTGGGGTGTACTTCTCAAAATTCGGCCTTTCGATTGGCCTCTTACCTTGAGGATCATTAGGTTTGGAATGCTTAGCTACTTAGCTCTCCCTTTTCCTACGAATTTCTTTTTCTACCTTCGAATGTTGTTCCACCATTTCCTGGAGCTGTTGAACTATTTTTGGGGTGTTTGCCATCAATTTTAAGTACAAGTCCAGGTCCTTCATTCCCAAAAAATATCCCTAGATAATTTCATTCTTTGTACCCTTGACTACCTCAAGGTTTTCATTAACGTACCAGTGGTAGAAGGTGGCAATAGATTCCCCTGGCTTCTGCTTCGTTTGATACAACTCTGTCAAGGTCTTGGTGAATTTATTTTTTTGGAAATATTGACTTAGAAAAGGCCCACTAAAATCTCGATATGAATGAAAAAAAATCCTAGGCAACTTGTTGAACCACTCATGTGCCTTTCCTTGAAGGTAACTGCAGACCAGCTTGCACTCCATTTTCTCATCAATGTTCCAAGAATTCATCAAACCAAGGAAAGTTTGGATAAATTTACGCGGATCTGAGTTCCCAGAGTAAGTAGGAAGTCCCTCAGGTGGCTTCATATCCTGGGGCCAATAAAGATATGTCACCACTGGTCTGTGAGAGGATCCTGTCATTTGCCCCATCGGGCCTATCAATCTATCCAATTCCTTGCCTAGGGCTATCTCAGCTCCACCATACTGGTCTCCTATATTCTGAAGTGGTTCTCGAAGATCCCTTGGGTTAGGTCTTTGAATATCCACTGGGTTAAAGAAGTGTATGGGCCATGGGCTTCCCAATAGGTCTAGGATTCTCATCCAAGGCATTACTTTCTGACCCTGTTCAAAATCTTTAGGGGAGGGGATAATCTAGCACCGGTATAGGGTAGCTTACGAACCCCACACACTCGGCTGGCTAAGGGTAGTGATCTGATCTAGGCTTCTAGGATTATCGAAGAGGGATACGTTACCGGAGGTATCATAGCCGTCCAATGGTGAGGGGCCATTGATAGTGAAGCAACCTGATATCCTGCAGCTACCAGCATCTGTGTGATATGATCAAAACTTTGCAGAGAAGCTCTATTTTCCTAGAGTCTTCTTTCGTAGGCCTCGACCTGCGAGTCACCGGAACACTCTATGAGATGTGCGTCTACACTTTGCATCTCGATCAATGAAATTTCTGCACAGACTTCTATAGCAGGTTCAATAGTAAACTCCGCTCTTGTTGAATATTTAGGTAGGGTCCCGACCAGTGACCCTTCGATCACAAGGCCCGTTGGGCCAGGTTCCACCAAAGCTTTGCCTGGCGCTGTAGACGTCTAGGTTTATGATGGGAGGGGTCATTTCTTCCCCTACCCTCGATCTATACAAAGATCCAACTTCAACGCCCACACTAGACCCTTTGCTCTTCAACCTTTCACTTCGATGAGTTGAAGTCATCGATAAAGACATACGCTATAAGATTCAGATCTGGTCAAAACTTGGTCCCACTAAGCATGCCACTTGATGTGTATGGTGACCTTCATTAATAACCCAACCAAAATCTAATCTAACATTGCATGTGATCTACAAGAAAGAAACATACCCCAGGAAATCCAGGGGTCGATTCTCCGATGGTGTAGTCAACAATCTTATAGAGAGTAAAAGTAGGAAAAGATATTGTTCCCAAAAATAGAATACACACCTCTATTTATACTATTCCTAAACCCTAATCTCCTAGGTCTGTGACCAGGCTCTTATTTCCCTCTAGTGAATTGCCCATTATTAGGCCCACCAATATGTATCTTGAGTATTGGGCTCCTATTTAAGTGATGGGAGCATTAGCCCAATTAGGTTTCAGCTCTATTACACAATTAATCACTCACATGGGGTTGACCAACATCATCGATTGATTAACTTGCTCACATCTCCAATGGTCTTCAAAATCACTCCATAATGGCATGAGTTCACGTTTGCATCCGAATAAACATTCATTTCCCAAGAATGTGTATGTTGATTTTTTATCATGGATTTGTAGCAAATTATAAAGGATTCGTACGAAGCCAGGCATGTCTCGAGAGACGTTGGCTCTTGCCAATAGAGGTCTAACCCTAGTTGATGTTGTTAGCACTAGTTTGGGCATTTTTTGACCGGTTTTGGTGTTGTTTTCACCAGTTTCGGTGATGGAGGCTTTGTTTTCTTTAAATGTCCATCCTTGATAGGATTAGCGGCCATGTAAGGAATATTCCATGGGAAGGGCCATTTTTTTTGTATCCCCTATGGAAATTTTTTTCATATCACCAAAGGATTCATTAACGAAACCCTCGAAAGATATGATACAATCGGTATAGAGTGATGATGTTTCATCGACTCATGCAAAACTCCATTGGCTACATGTAGTGGCCTACCGTCTATGCCTTGATCAATGTATAGTTCACACAGACATAATTTCTAAAATACACACAAAATAGCTATTAAATACAAAACTGAATTCAAAGGGTCATTATTGAGAAAAAGATCCTTCGTACCTTTTTTTCAATTGCAAGTGTGGCATTGTCTAGGTCATCGGGTTTGAACAATTGCCTATCAATTATTGGATTTTGTACAATTACCCTGCGATTTACCTCAACATCCTCGGGAGAATGTCTTGAACCCCTAGATGGCGGTGTCCAATCGGGCATTAACTCCTCTAAATTGTCTGGAAGTACTAGCCCAATGTGTTGGACCAACTTCCGAATTACAATATCTTATTGCTCAATTCGTTTGTCTTAGTGTTGGGATTTTTTTTGTAAGAAATAGACTCCTGAGGATTCCGCTCCATTGTAGGACCGGACAATCCTGAATGCTTTCCGTTGGGTCAAGAAACTATCCACACTCCTAACGCGCCCCGGATGGTCGGGTTTTTCCGTGGCTTCACAAAGGATGTCGAGTTTATCACTTGGAATAAATTCCTCTGACAATTGATCATTCTTCAATTTTTCCTAAGTGAAAACATAAATAGATATTACTTTGTTATTTCTATATAAATTAAATATAGTTCAAATTAATAATGTATTCACCTAAGAAATTACATACCACTCTTTGGGCAATTTGTTTCTCTTCTTCCTTGACATGTTGACCTTTTTGGTTTTGTCAATCTTTGAGAAATAGATTGCTCTTCTCAATGTCATCCACTCTAATTGGTTGCACTAAAGTCCTTGCCTCTTCTTCCGTCATCCCACCTACTATTGCCATTTGCACATCTTGTTCTAGACGTTCCTTCACTAGTAACATTTCCGCTAAGTGATATCCCCCACGACTCAATCGGTGTGGCCTTTTATTATCCCTGAAAATGCATTATTTTTCATCCCTCGTACCCTAAGTTGGATGTTAGGGTCATGTTAACACTATCAAAATTTTAATGTACGTAATTAATCACATGGATAATTTGCACTAGTTTTTACAATGTTTTCACTATTCTCAATTGCCTTTTTCTTGTGAATCTCCCAGCTCTTGAATAGAATGTGCATGTAAGTTTCCCATGGGTGATCACCTTTCTTTACGCCAATATGTAGTCTCTGGAAAAAGTGCATTTATGTTCACACCAACTCTTTGCACATCATGAACATTGCCTTCTTTCACAAAACTCCCACATCTTATGCTTCAATTTGAAAAGGCCTCTACGAGGATTACCAAAAACAAGGATATGAAGAGGGAGAGTACATGTGAAGACAAATTGTAGAAGAAAAACGAAGGGAAAATGATTCACTAAAGCTACCTTGAATTCCATCCACAACGTGTCCTTGTAATAATTTGGGACATAATGCAAAGTATCGTAGAGGATATCTACCCTTGTTCTACCGACCTTTGCCACCTAACTAGACCATTTGGCGCATTGCTCCGATGCATAATTTCCCAAATTGTCGAAAATCAACGACGTTAACTCTTTCCTAGACATTCTGCATTCTAATGCTCTACAATGGGTTCGGAGTTTTCCTACATCTCATGTCGTCTCCATTGTTGCGGGATTGACATTACCAGACTATGACACATCATCACGAGTCTATTTCCTAGTTTCCATTTTCAATGCTAAAATTACAAACACACCAAAAAATATCTTAACCTCGGACAAAAATAAGTTACTAATATTTATAGAATACCCAAAATATATAAGATGAAAATTTTAGCTAAACCCTAGGCAATGAATATATACAATAGACGATGAATTTACCATTTAAGATGATGAAGCCAAAAAAAAAAATCTAAACTCCACACTAAAAATAGAAGCCACAGGAATCACAAAATCCAAACCCTTGCTAACATTAACAAGTTAATATTTGAAATTGATCATTTATGTTGGAAAATAATAAACTCTAGCATAAAATTGGAGACTAGATTGACATTGTTCATCAATAAAAGGACATGAAACACTCCTTCATAGCTTCTACACATTAAAAAAAACCCCATGTTGAAAATAAGAAATTTGAAGAGGGAATTTGGAGTAGAACAGATGTAGACATACCTCAAATCATCCACCCTTCAAATGACAGGTTTGATGATGAAATGGAATGATGAGTTGGGGGTTTGAAGGTTTTTTGGAGGGGAAGTGGGAAGGGTGGGTTTTTCAAATGGGAGTAAATGGACATTTGAAACCCTTTCCCCCATTTTGTATTCCCAAATTAAAGGGTTTCTGAACTCAAAAAATTATTTCCGAACTAAGAAATATATCGTTGAAGACCAGATAGGTTTCCAAGTTCGGAAACCCTTTTTGGATTTTTTAAAAAAAGAAAAAATGGATAGATGTTAAAAACTCCGAAACCAAAATTGATTTGCTCATTATCCTAAACCCTACAATCCCAAAACCCCCAAACTCTTTCTCAAATTTTACAATCCAAATACCCCAAACCAATTCACCATGAATCGCTAGAGCACGCCTCTAAGTCAAAGTCAAGTGATCGTAGTCATCGTCCTATCACGGAGATTGGTCTATCAAAAAGGTTCTTCAATGACACCACCGAGCAAAGGTATGTCAATCTTTTGAAGAGAAAGGTTATTAATTTCAAGGCTATATTATCGTTAGACCTTGAGGAGTCAGGACTAGGGTATTTTCTTACACATTTTAAAATCCAACATTTGGAGAAACTACTTTATATTGATGAGCCTGTACACACAGATGAAGTGATTCAATTTTATCCGAATTTGGGTCAGAGTAGCAACAATAGAGATATGACTAGGGCTAATGGGAAAGATTTATCTGTGACTATGTATACAATTAGCGGTGCCCTAGATTTCCCCTACACCATCCCCAAGAAATTAAGGCCAGATGACCCGAATAACCCCCTCGATATTTATCACACACATGTTTGACCGGGTTTGAGCGATGCTACTCCCCTTTGTCCAATAGCCAAAACTAGGAAATATTTTAAGAGAGGAGGAGCTAATGCGAGGTAAGCAAAGAGTTTTGATATCGGTTAGTTAACCGTAGAGGGGAGTATTGTTTATGATTGCATATGCCTAAAATTTTCCCCATGGGTGGCTATGCATGCGAACCAACTATTACGAACCTTATGATGTTTTACTACGTCATGAAAGGTAGAAAGATAAACCCTGGCTTCCCCATCATCTCTTTTATGTTGAAGGCCCCGCAAATGAAGAAGAAATATCTTCCTTATGTTTTGATAACTGCTATGATAAAGAAGGCAGGCATAATTCCATAGGATAACCCTTAAGGATACACTACTATGCCAAGAATTGGTTCCAACACAAAAACCTCCATCCAGGCTTTGACGGCAAGTGGGCCCATCATTAAATACCCTATTAGAAAGCTAAGATTTCCTAGAGGGCATGCGAAGCGGAAGCCGAAAGAGAAGAGGCATCGAGCTCCCGTAAGAGATTGAAAATTTTACTTATACACAATTTAAAAAATATTTTAAATATCCATTTAATTTTGATGTATATTGATTTTCAGGTACCAAAAATGGTTGGAAGGCTAGATTGACCAAGTATTTTGACTGTATGCGTGTGGACTTGACCGAGACCCACAAAATATTGACCCGAACATGCGCATCATATCTCGTTCATGGAAGCTAATAGCCTGCAATTGGAAAGCAAAGATGATGATCCGCCTAACTTTGAGCTGGTCTTCTCGAAGAGTGAAGATGATGATGGTGATCATGGGGGGGGGGGGGAGACGTGAACATTGCAGGCCAAGAATAGGGTGAGAGGGGAAACTATATAAAATGTAGTCATTATGATGTTGTGTAGAAAACATTGGATTATGTTAGGAAGTTATTTGGTTTTAAAAGTTGAATGTGTAAGGTTTGGATGATGGATTATATTTAAATTCATTTAGTCACTTTTGTTCAAAATTTTAATGCATGAAATTTGAAATATATTGTTCTAATGGGATTTTGTTTAATGTTAGGTAGATGTAATTAGTGGTCGAATAGGTGATGTTCATAGGTGCAATGTTTGTGAAAATCTGAAAATGACCATAAGACTGGATAACTTTTCGAGCTCGGAAACACGTCCGTCCTTTGGATTTGTAGAGCGGATCCATTTCTGGACTCAGAAAAAGATCAATTTGTTTGGACATGTTGTCATGATTACCTTTCTGATCTCGAAAAGGTAGTTTACAAACTCGGAAAAAAGACTACCTTTGAGGAGTAGCAGACACGAGTTACTTTCCAAGATCAGAAATATACTTTCTAAGCTTGTGTGACATTTTCGAGCCGTTTATGGAATTTTCAAAGCGCACATTTTTTCCAAGATAAAAAATTTATGAGCTCGGAAATATTTCTTGTCTGTTTAATAAAGAGACTAAATATACTTTCCAAACTCGAAAAGTACTAAAAATATAAAAAAATAAGGGATAGATCAAATTTATAAAATAGACCCCCAAAATCAAAACCCTAGCCTACATTCCGAACTAAAAAAAGCTCTCAAATTAAAAATTTATTGCAAACCCAATCAAGTATTTGGCATGGCTAGGGTTGGTTCAAGTAGCGGAATGCCTAGATCCTATCAAACCAGTCACAATCTCAGCTTCGACGATACAAGGTTCGTCTCTTAATTTGCACAAAATTGGTATGATGCATTTCGTGAGAGGGAAAAGTGATTAGATACATTTCTCGTGGACTTTAATGATTATTTAGTTTTATGGTCGGCCAATTCCCTAAAACCATTTAGTTAGCAGCATATTGAGAATTTGCTTTCGTGTAATGAGAAAGCATATTTGATTTGACATGCCAATTTTATGCTAATTTATGAGAAGTGAGGAGTGAGGATTATGCTACGAGGGTTGAGGGAATTGACATCCCGCTTAGTCAATGGATAATGAATAAGATATTAAATTGCCCTTACTTGCACTCGAAATTTGTTTATCCGGAAGACACCAGTGGTCCGTTGGATGATTGCTACCATCGAGAGAAAGGAACTCTTGAAGTTGATTGTCCCTATATTGACCCCTTGGAGTGTAGTGTATGCTACATCAATCGGAATAGATTGAAATTAGGAAAAATGGAGTCCTTCGATCCAAAGCTTCTCCCCGTAGACCATCGTATTACATATGTGATGATTAATAGGAGTTTGGTCCCCTTGGGCGGACACTTGAATGAGCCTAATTTCCCAACCCTTATGCTATTCTATAAGATCATGGAGGGTAGAAGGATTAACCCCGGGGAGGCTAATTTTAGGCATATGTTGCATTATGCAACGTCCAAGAAAATATTGACTCAACTACCGTATAGGAGTTTAATAACTCTCATTTTGAAGAGCGTTGAGGGGCTGACTATCAAAGTGGAGGGAAAAGTCCCAAAGTATTATGGTAGGACTTATTTCAAGAACAAGGGTTTGATTTTGCGCGATGGGAAGTGGTATCATAAGCCCGAGGGGGAAGCGGAGTCGAGCAAGAGGCCACTTATTGAGGAAGGTTAGTCACAAATATATTTGCGATGATTTAGTTCATATATTTCTTATATTTTCTTCATTGTTTATATAATTCAAATCTTGGTTGTTGTGTGCAGGTACCGAGAAATCATACTTGAAGAGCTTCAAGAATTGCTACAAAATGGATGCGCAAGGAATTTTGCGTTATGAAACAGAAGATTAGGTTCATGGAAAAGTCTCAGCGAGCTTATGAGCGACATCTAGCATCAAGCTCCCGACAACGACTCGATTGATCGATTTCAATTGGCGACATTGAAGATGTCAATGAATTAATTTGTAAGACTTGATTATGTTTTTCTCATTGACATGATTGTAGAATTTTTAAGATCTCCGACTTTATCTGTGGATTTGTGCTTTCCGAATTGTTTTGAAATTTAAATCATTTGAAGTTCTAAATTTCTTTCCTATGATTTGAAAAATTACTCATTTAGGGATGCATTTACGAAAACATCAATAACAAAAGCATGTTAATTGTCCAAGGTACAACAATGGAAACAAACGTCAAACTAAACTCTATATCGGAACAACTTACTACTTATGCATCCTATTCTTGATCATGGCCTTCTTTGACTTCCTCTTTTAATGTGTGATCTTCCCTTTACCATTGATCCACATCCCTTCATCATGGTCATAAGACCTAGAAAACTGTGAAGACTCCGATCATTCTCCTTGAGCAAAATGACTTCCTGATTCACAACTCGATGTATGACATCTAAATCAAATTACTTCCGCCAACTCATTTTCTTCAATGAAATCACTTTTCCCATCAACAACAATCTCCCACCAAGGATCAACATAATCCCTAACATAGAAAACCCGGTGCGCTTGAGACGTCACATGAAAGGATTGTTCTTCTATCCAAACCGACTTCTATCGACAAGGGTGAAACCCAAATCCTCGATGTGCTGCTCATTTTTAATATCGACCCACTGACATTTAAACACAAGGACACACATACTCACATAGTCAAGCTCCCACATTTTAGAAATCTTGCCAAAGTAGAATTTTATGGTATACTTAGGATTTTCATCACCACCCCTTCTAATGTGCAATGCTTCGAAGACAAGAGACACTCTTATCATCCATTGATTTTGTGGCAAGTGTAAAACCATTGATGTTATAGCCTCATGGGAAATAACAGTCTCCAATGGTCTACCAACCAACCATTTAACTATCGTTGGATGTTCACTGACATCTACGTGATCCCGCAATCATGATGCCAATGTAGAGGTGTGTAACTGAAGAACCCGAGGCTTACTAAAATTAGGGTGCCTCACTCATATCACATCCATATGAATCTCTATGTACATAACTACATCCACGTGGTTAAGCAGAACATAAAGATGGGCGGCACATAACTCTTTCCGCACTAGGGATAAATAATTTCCACTGTCTAACCTCTAAACCATCCGACCTCCCTTCATGTCTATTGATCGGAACCCTAAACAGATTCAACTTGCTTCATATCATCAGTAAAAAACTCAATGTCCTTTTCCGTCACGTATCACTGCCCAATACTAGCATTTGACCTGTACCATTTTTTCACAAAGTGCTTGAAGATTTTCATCTAACTCTAACAGTTAAATCTATCTTAGAAAAAACCAGACCACATAGCTCTATCTACTGCACTAAATGGACAATCAAGTGTACCATCATGTCAAAAAATGAGGGAGGGAAATAGATTTCCATATGGCACAAAACATCAACAATCATTAGTTTCAACCTATCCAACTTTGATACACTAATACAATTGCGACAAATGGATTTGAAAAACAAAAAAAATCTTTGTAATGCACAATCTTACATGAGAAGGAAATGTAGATCGAATGGCAATGACATTCAATTCCTGCATTAGGTTGTGACAATGGTGGTGACTACAACCCACCCAACCTCAATTCCTCAATTAACACATAAATGATGATGTTGGACGACTATGCACTGGGCAGTTTCACACTCCCAAGGGTCTCACAAAAAAATTTCTTCTCTGACTGCGACATTGAATAGCAAGCAGGGGGCAGATAACAATCATCACCCATAGCCACTAGGCCAAGATTCTTCCGAATACCCAACTCAACCAAATCTAGCCCAGCCGTCAATCTATCCTTTGTCTTCCCAAGGGTATTTAACAATGTCCCAACTAAAGAGTCACAAACATTATTCCAAATGTACATTACATCAAGATAATGTCTAACTTCCAAATGCTCCCAATAAGGTAGCTTGAAAAAATTGATCATTTCTTACAACTTCCTTCAATAAAAACTTTTGTTTTCTTTTTCGCAAAGTCATTGGCCAAATTCTTAACACTCTCATAAATCTATGTACCTAATCGTGGCACCGGTGCAACTCATGTCTCTACTTTCCCATTAAACCATTTTTTGGCCAATCGCCATGGGTGCCCCTTGGAAAGAAACCGCATGTGCCCCTGGTAAAAATTCTTACAACCATGTTTTAATTGACAAGAATTAGTGTCTTTCTCATAGACTTGACAAGCTAAGTGGCATTTCACAAAATACCCAGAAAAATTCCCATATGCAGGAAAATCATTAATTGTGCAAAATAACAATGCTTTAAGAGTGAAGAAATCATCAACCAACCCATCAAACACTCTAAAACCATCATTAAACAAAGTAAAACAAATCCTCCACTAGAGGAGCAAGATATACATCAATATCATTACCAGGTTGCTTCAGACTTGCTATCCTCAAAGATAGCAACATATACTTACGTTTCATGGTCAACCAAGATAGGCAGTTGTATATAACAAACATAACATGGCAAGAGCTATGATCGCTACTCATATTACCAAAATGATTCACACCCTCTGTACACAACCCTAACCTCAAATTCCAAAAATCTTTGCCAAACTCAGGGTACATAGCATCGAATTTCTTCCATTGCTCCTAGTCCGAAGTATGTCTTATGACATCATCTGCCGGTCGGTCTCTATCTGCATTCCAACACAACAACTTTGCATCTTCCATACAAGCATAGAATTTCTTCAAATGGGAAATGATCGGGAGGTACTCTAAAACTTTTGTCGGTGTCCTTTTCTTTTACTTCAATGGAACTTCGCACCCACTGCAGTTGCACCTCTCTTCTACTTGTACCGACACTCGCTGCAGTCCCGACAAGTTTCTCGATCTTTATCTACTTCCCCTTTATACAACATACAATTGTTCGGGCATGCATGAATTTTTTTTCCAGTTCCAATCTCATTGGGCATAGTATTGTTTTGCAGCATATAACCTCTCTGGCATTAAATTACCCTCGGGAAGCAAATCTCTAAACAACTCCAGAGCCTCGATAGTTGATTTGTCTGTAAATCCAAACTTTTCCTTCAAGTTCATTATCCGCACAGTCGCATTCAGAACCGAGTTTTTTGAACCACTGTACAAAGTTGTCCATTTGTCGTCAATCAAAGCTTATAACGACTCTAGTTTGCCTTTGAATTCCCTCTCAATATCTTCCACCATTTTGTCAAACTTGGCCTTACTATCTAATTCATCACCTGCCATCGTGTCCTCCAATTCATTCGAATGTGATGCTTCCACAACTTCCACATGCCATATCCACCGAGTGTAGCTAGTTTGGAACCCTCTCATTATGAGATGTTCCCACTACTTCTTCCTCCCTAAATACGCATCATTTCTACAATCCTTACAAGGGCATCATGCCAGCAAACAACCATTTTCAGAAGAATTTTCAAACGAAAATGAAACAAATGATTCAACCAATGGCATGTACTCGGGTGATTTCCTAAGATCATTACCAATTACTTCATCTCGATCCATTATCCTAAAAGTCATTTAAAATGCAATGCATGAGGATCTATTCAACAATATTCATAAACCTAGCTAATCTAAAAGCAGATTTGGAAATATAAACATATATATGAAGCATTAAATACATATCAAATTATTTGAACAAAATCGTTAACTTCATAATTCGGATAAAACTAACCTTCTCCAAACCCAAAACCTTATCCTCAACAATGGGTAAGAAAAAAAAAGAGCTTCTTCTTCAAAGAATTAGGGTTTTGTGGCATTTAATGGAATTTGGCGCATTTATTTTTTTTATATGCATGTCCATTTCCGTACTCAGAAACTATGTCCCATACTATATAAGACGCAATCAAATACTTTCCGAGTTCAGAAAATGGACAGGAAAAGTTCACGAATTCGGAATATGTTTCCTCTCTTTGTACTAAAGAACTCTGTACTTTCCATCTCAGAAAGCCATGCATTCCATGTTTCCGAGTTCGTAAACAATCATTTTAAAAGGCGGTTGGTCATAACCGCCTTTAATTAACCCTAATTAAAGGCAATTATGCCTTGAACCGCTTTTAATTAGCCCTAATTAAAGGTGGTTCATGAAAACCGCCTAAATTTTTTTGGGGGAACACAAACGGAGGTTTTATACTTTGGAATTCCTGCCTTTAATAGGCCTTCCTCTGCTAGTGTTTTGTCCATTTTTCCCATCATTTTCCCGCAATCTGCAAAAATAATTCAAAATTTTCAAAAAATATTTAAAAATGTTTTTAAATTGCAAAAAAATCAATAGGATCAGCGAGCTGAAAATTATAAATATCAGCAAAGAATAGCAGAACATCAACAAAAAATCGTAAAACATCAACAAAAAAATTGTACCGAAAAATGTACAAAAAATCAAATTAAAATCAACAAAAAATTGAAAAATCATCAACTACGACTAACAGAAAAATCAGCTGAAAATCATAAAAACATCAACAAAGCATAAATTATCAATTTCTTTTTTTAAAAAAATCTATAAACATCAACCTATATCACCAAATAGCTGAAAACATCAAATTTTATCATCTAAACTCCACCCGAAAGATGAAAAACGTCAGCAAAGGGGAACAACACTACAAAACGCCGACCATATAACTAAAAAAAGCTACAAACATCAATTCCTATCACCTAAAACTCACGTAGAAAATAAAAAACATTAACATGAGAGAAAATAACTAAAACATCATTAAAAAAACTACGGTACCTCAAGAGTATAAATTATTCACTATGAAAATCATAAAACACCAACAATAGTTTTTCAAATAGAAATACAAATATCAACCTACTTCACCCAAAAGCTACAAACATCAACACCTAACACCTGAACCTCATCCGAAAATTGAAAAACATCAACATAAGAATAAAGATACTACAAACATCAACTCCTATTACCAGAACCTTAGCCAAAAAATGGAAAAAAAATCAAAATGATAAAATAAAAAAACTGCAAATATCAATCCTTATTACCAAAGAAAACTACAGAACCTCAACTCATATAAGTTAAATCTCATCCGAATAATGAAAAACATCAGCATAAGAGAAAAAAAAAATCAACAAAAAACTACAGTACCTCAAGAATAAAAATTCTTCAAACAATAAAAAAGAACTAGGTGGGATTTGAACCCAGGTCTCTAACCTCAAAGCCTAAAGCAATAACTACTACACCAAAGACTCTTATCGAATATAGACTCAGTCAACTAATATTAAACCTTAGCATGTACATCAAGAACATAAATTCTTCAAAATAAAGGTCATAGTAAAACTCGAACCACAAACCTCTAATCTTAACAACAAGAGTACTAACTACCAAACCATACAGTCTTTGATTATATAAGTTCAATCAATTAAATATTAAACCTCAGGAAGCCTTTGAAAAAGAAGTAAAACACAATATTAAACTTCACCTCATCACCGTGTCGCAGTTGCCTCACCGGTGGAGCTAGGGTATAATTTTAGAGGTGTCAGAGCTAGAGCACGGTGGAGAAGTCGCTCTGCTCATCGACGGCAGAGCTCGGGAAAAATTGCAGATACTAAACAATGGAGGTGTCGCGAACTAGATACTAAAATAAGACTTTGTCTAAATAAATAGATACTAAAGTATCGGTACAACGGTATAACATTATACTGTATCGATATACAAAATAATTTTAAACACAAATATTAATATAGTAAGGTTTAAGGAAAAATAGATTTTGCAAAAAGAAGGATGAAAGCAGTTAGAGTAGGTCTCCTGACAGGCGGCCTGTCCATAAGCTTATTGACAGACCACTTATTTCTTACCTTATATACTGTATTTGTTAAATTACATATAAAATTTGAATTTTTTGAAAATATTTTTTTATATCATATATTTTTATATTCACATTCAAATACATATTATTACTTGTTAAATGCAACATTTAAGGTAAATGCCCCTGTGGACCGTCCATAACCTTATGGAAAGGCCACCTTTCCTGAAACTTTCTCAAGCAGTTATGTTTATATTTAGTAATATGGAGTTGACTATTAAATTTTTAATAAATCAGATTAAGTCGTTACGTATTGGTCAAACTACTATTAAATTTTTATAAATCGGATTACGTATTGGTCAAACCATTATTAATGAATAAAGATATACTCCCTCTGTTTCTTTAATATTGGCACAATTTCCTTTTTGGGCTGTTTCTTTTATATTGGCACACTTTCCATTTTTGGCAAGATTCCTTCGATTTCATCCACTCATTCTATTGTTTACTTTTTACATTCAATTGCATCCACTCATTTTCTCCGTTTAAATCTAAACACCTAAACCTATGGTGCAACAATTAGTGAAACGGAGGGAGTATTTACTCGTGATGTGTTTCCTATAAAAAGGCACTAATCTGTCAGATGTTTGATGACACCCATAAAATATGTTTACAATTAGCCATGGAATGGTTAGTGATAGAATATCTTGATTGATATTAAGATATTCTTGTATTTATTTGTAATATTTCTTGTCTATATTTAGAGTAGTCTAGATACAATGAATGTATAGCTCTTGTACTCTATAAATAGTAACACCCTTGCATCAATGAAATCATTCTGAATTACACATTCACATGGTATCAGATTTGGTTCTCATACACATTTGTTAGGTGCAGTATTCAAACCCTAACCTTACAAACCCTAGCCCACTGCTAGGTGTCTAAAGCTCTTCCTATCCAGACCAAATCCTGCCGCCGGTGTGCTCTCGTCGTCCCGATGGAGACCGAAAAATCTCTGACCTACGCCACTATGATCCATATGTTGCCGATCAAGCTCAACACCGGAAATTTCATGGTGTGGAAATCTCAGGTGCAAGTGTTGTTTCAATCCGCTAGGTTTTTTGTGTACCTCGACGGTTCTCTGCCAAAACCCAATGCTTCTGCCGCTGGAACATCGGATCCCTCAGCCCTCACGCCAGAGGCTTGGACGGCACAGGACAAGGTCCTTCAGGCTCTTCTTCGTTCATCGATCAACGAAGAATCCATGTTGGAAACATCGGCTGCGAGCCTGTTCAGGCCATGTTGGAGGCTCTGGCAGCGGTGTTCGACACTACGTCCGACGCTCAGGTGCAACTCCGTGACGAGCTGCACACAATCCGCCGCAACTCCTCCATTGTCATGGAATATCACCGCCGCCTCAAGACCATCACCGATGGCCTTGCTTCTGTTGGATCTCCAGTCGGCAACAAGGATCGCGTCATAATTTTGCTTCCCGGTCTCGGCTCAGCCTTCTCCAATTTCTAGGCGGTGCAAATGTTGGAACCTCAGATTCCGGCGTATGCTGACATTGTCGCAAGGGCCAGAAGTTACGAGATCTTCCTCGCAGTCGGTGGTTCTCATACTGACATGGGTTCTGATCCTGCTCCCGTCGCTTTTGCAGCCTCTGCACAGGCGTTTTCAGGTGGTTTTTCCTGGATCTCCCAGGCACGTGGCCAACACGCGCCACCGACAGGCATGTCGAACCCCATGCACAGCCGATCTAGTGGCGGTTCTGGGCGCTCTGGTGGTTCTCGTCATGCAGTTGGTGGTGGTGGCTCCTCTGGTCAATCTGCTGGTGGTGGTGGCGGTGCTCATCATAGTAAACGAAGGTGGAATCCCAAATGCCAACTTTGTTATGAATTTGGTCACACGGCTCGCGCTTGCACCAACCCGAATTCGGAGTCTACAAATCTTGCTGATGCTTTTCAGTCCTCGGTGTCTCTCGACAATGCTTCTGACTTGTATCTAGACTCTGGTGCTACCAACCACATGGCTTCCACATCGTCTGGTCTTGACAGTATCACTCCCTATAACGGTATCCGTTCTGTCGCTATTGCTAATGGTAGATCTTTTAAAATTGCTCATATTGGCCAGCATCGGTTTTCTCGTGATTTATGCTTATCTAATGTGTTGGTGGTACCTGATATTACGAAAAACCTTCTCTCTATTAGTAAACTGACAAGGGATTTACATGCTGTGATATCATTGGATGAAAATTCATTTATTATTCAGACACGGTCCAAAAAGGAAATCGTGGGCCGAGGACGATGTGAGAAAGGTCTTTATGTGCTAGAACAAGGTGGTGCTGCTTTTGTTGCTTATATTCAAGCAAATAAACATAGGGCGTCTTTTGACATATGGCATGCTAGACTAGGCCATACTTCCCCTTCAGTTATTTCATTATTGAATAAGTTCAACCTAGTTAAGGTTACATCCTTTTCGCCTACACCATCTTTATGTTCTTTCTGTGAACGAGCTAAGGGAAAAAGGCTTTCATTTATGGAAAATCCCATACGGGCTGTTTCTTTACTTGCTTTAGTACACTGCGACTTATGGGGTCCTGCTCCTATTTTATCAGAAAGTGGTTTCTCTTATTATGCGATCTTTGTGGATGATTTTTTGCGCTTTACTTGGTTTTATCCGTTGAAGCGGAAATTGGACTTTTTTGAGACATTCGTGCAGTTTCAGAACTTGGTTGAAAATCAGTTTTCCTGCTCGATTAAGGTGTTTCAAAGTGAAGGAGGCACTGAATTCACTAATGCGCGTTTACGGGCTCATTTCTCTACTATGGGAATTTTTTATCAAATTTCCTGTCCAGCCACACCAGAACATAATGGTAGAGCCGAACACAAATACGGCATATTACGGAAATGGGACTGTCAATGTTGATGCACTCTCAGCTACCACCATCTTACTGGGATGTTGCCTTCGCCACTGCCACTTATACCATCAACCATTTCCCTACGCCTGTTCTTCACAATGTGTCTCCCTACTTTCTGATCCATGGCCATCATCCTGATTACTCTAACTTTCATCCTTTTGGGTGTAGAGTTTATCCTTATATACGGTCGTTTGCACCCCATAAGCTCGCTCCTCGATGTGTTCCATGCATTTTTGTTGGTTATAGTGCACAGTACAAAGGTTTTCGCTGCCTTGACCCATCATTTAAGAAGGTCCACTCGCCATGCCCGTTTCGATGAGACCTCCTTTCCAGCAGCTGCTGATTCTACTTCTGCTGCTCTAGCAACCTTGGATGTTTCTGTCTTTGCAGACTTGGATGATCCTATGTTATCGGCAAACTCGACTCCAACACCGTCGCCGACCTCAACTCCTACACCGTCATCACTGCCATCCCCGTCTAAATCTCCATCTCCGTCTATTTCCTCTCCGTCGCTTTCACCACCACGACCAATTCACCGCATGACTACCTGTTTGCAAACAAACAGTCTTACCACTAATCGTCAGTTTGCTGATTATGAGATGACTGGACTTCTTGCTGCATTGCTTGCCGAGACTAAGCCGCGAGGGTTTCGTTCCACTATTAAAGATTCCCGTTGGACTTCTGCCATGGATGAGGAGATGCGAGCTCTCCGCCAGCAACACACTTGGGATCTTGTTCCTCGACCCTCAGATGCTAATGTTGTTGGATCCAAATGGGTTTATTGTCTCAAACATCATCCCGATGGCTCTATTGATAGGTATAAGGGCCGTCTTGTTGCTCAAGGATTTACTCAGTTGCCTGGGTTTGACTTTACTCATACCTTTAGTCCTGTCGTTAAAGCCTCCACTGTCCGGATCATCCTTGGTCTTGCCACGACCTTCTCTTGGCCTCTTCATCAGCTCGATGTCAAGAAAGCTTTCCTTAATGGTGTTCTTGATTCTCCGGTCTACATGGAGCAGCCAGCTAGATTTTCTGATCCTGTTCATCCAGATTTTGTCTGTCGCCTTCGGAAAGCCATATATGGGCTCAAGCAGGATCCTCGGGCTTGGTTCCAGCGCTTCAGCTCCTTTCTTCTCCGTTTAGGGTTTAAGTGTTGTTTGACTGACACTTCACTGTTTGTTTATGCTCGAGGATCAACTGTGCTATATTTGTTGGTGTATGTTGATGACATCCTCCTCACCGGAAATAACTCCGATCTCATTCGACGGTTTATTGTTCGTGCTGATCGAGAGTTCTCCGTCAAAGATCTTGGTTCTCTTCACTACTTTTTGGGCATTGAAGTTACTCGATCTTCTTCTAGGATGTTCTTAGGGCAAGCTAAGTACGCTATGGAAATTTTACAGCGAGCTGGTATAACGGATGCTGTGCCTGTCTCTACACCGTTTGTGCCTGGTTCGCAGCTTGTCACCTCTGCTGGTCCTGAATTCTCAAATGCCAAGCTTTATCGCTCACTTGTTGGTGCACTACAGTACTTGACAATCACTCGCCCAGATTTATCTTATGTTGTTAACTCTGTCAGCCAGTTTCTGCAGTCTCCTAAGGATGATCACTTGCAAGCTGTCACTCGCATCCTTCGCTATGTTCGTGGGACGCTTCACTATGGACTTTCCTTCCATCCTTCGCCTGCTGGTCTTCCCATTCTTGGCTACTCTGATGCTGATTGGGCTCGTTGTCTCGAGACTCGCCGCTCCACCTATGGCTATGCCATTTTCCTTGGTGGAAATCTTGTTTCTTGGAGTGCTAAGAAGCAACCTATTATTTCTCGATCCAGTTGTGAATCCGAATATCGTGCCATGGCCAATACTACGGCTGAGTTGGCTTGGTTGTGTCAACTGCTACGTGAGCTTCGGGTCCCTCGATCTTCCACTCCGCTACTGCTCTGTGACAACAGTAGTGCCATTTTTTTGGCTCAAAATCCAGTTGCCCATAAGCGGGCTAAGCACATCGACATTGACTACCACTTCGTTTGTGAGCTTATTACCTCTGGGAAGCTTCGTGTTAGTCATGTTCCCTCTTCTCTTCAAGTGGCTGATGTTTTCACTAAGGGACTGTCTCGCCCGCCTTCAAGTTGTTTCGTTCCAAGCTTTGCGTCTCCAGCAATCCGACGCTTCGCTTGAAGGGGGGGATAGAATATCTTGATTGATATCAAGATATTCTTGTATTTATTGATAGAATAATTTGATTGATATTAAGATATTCTTGTATTTATTTGTAATATTTCTTATCTATACTTAGAGTAGGCTAGATACAATCAATGTACAGCTCTTGTACTGTATAAATTGTAACACGCTTGCATCAATGAAATCGTTCTGAATTACACATTCATAGTTAGAAACGTTGCTGCAGGATTCATTTTTTGCTGTTTTTTCCCTCCAAGTTTGTTTTTTAATTAAATATGTCACCAATTACGACATACGCATCGTGAATGGTGTCCCAGACAGTTCCAATCTTCTCAGAGTTCATTGCTTTTCTGGGAATCAAGAGCTAGGCTGGCACGACTTGCACGTAAGGCCATTGGCAGTGGTAAAGACAACTTGGGATATTTTACCATTAATTTTTTTCTATCTCACTTTAAGAGACCATTTTTTACTATTTATGGAACACACTTGATTTTTTCTATCTTACTCATTAATTTGAACATTAAATTTCATTTTAAATAAATTTGTCTATCCAAAATAAGTTGAATGTGAAATTTAATATAATTATTAATATAATAAGAGAATTCTATGTTTTTAAAATTATGTAAAAACCATTAAAATTGCAAAAACCAATTATAACAACTATGAAAATTACAGAAAATACTAAATAAAATATTGATCTAGTGCGACCAATTATTACAATTTGAAAATCAAAATTATATTGAAGTTGAAATTCTTAAAAAATAAAAAATTTTGGATTTTTTTTTTCAAAAACATACGGTTGGGAGTGTCGCCACCAGAATGGGACACGTGTCCCATTAAAAAAAATTCAACCCCACATCAGAAAAGAGCCGTTGCGGACATGTGGCCGAATCACTAGGTGACACGTGTCCGTAACAGAAAATTTTAAAAAATTAATGCAGCAACTTAGTGGGACACGTGGCCCAATGAGGGGCGACGCGTGTCCCTTACGGACAAAAAAAATTGGCCCACTTTTCAGCGGCCCTGAACCATGTGCGTTGGTCAGAAATTGACCCTACATCTGGTCTCTTAAATGATCTCTTACCAAGAGACCACCACTATGATAGTTTTCTGTCTCTAGAGCCGTCTTTTAATTTTAAGAGACCACCACTGCCAATTGCCTAATTGAATATATTCAATGGCGTCTTACAGACGATAACCTCGAAATTCAGTACTATTGTAGTTTCAATTGGACTACCAAAACAAGAGGTTTTACGGTTTTTTATCATAGAATAGGTGTTCAGGCATGTACTAGTTCAATACATGACGAGAATAGAGTATGTTACTGGCTAGTACAATCTGATGGATTTTATATTGCTAATATGTATAATCCTCATCCTAATAGTTTGCATAAGGTAAATTGGTGGGTTGATAAATTTACCAAATATTTACTTTAAATTTTATTTATATTGAGTTTAATTTACTTTACTTTAGTATTATTATATTCATTTTTCTTAAGATACTTTCAATTCATATTTATTCAATTCAATTTATTTCAGTTTACTATTTATGATGGGTAATAAGATTTTAAGAAACTGAGCGGCCTATTTAATAGTTGTTCTTTTTCCATATTCCCCCTTTATTGGTAATTGAATTTTTTTTAAAATAACGCTCATTAGTATGAGTGGGAGAAATTCATTAGACTCCACAAACCAAATAAAGTAACCATAAGAGATTTAGTACATGTATGGTTTTGTCCAAGTATAACTTAGACCCATCAAAAAAAATTAATAAGTTATGTAGGATGAAGTGTGAAGTACAGTGGTCGTGATTCCACATCTTTATCCTCCACCCCCTGTGTCGAATAAATTGTGGCAAGACGGCCGCTATACTTTAGCATCTCCTCATCAACCGGGTGCATATTTAAAGTGTGGAAACAAAATATCCTTTCTTATAAGGAATTTAAGTTCAGGCGAGTTGTTGATTTCCTTTATTGTTGTCTCTAATCTTTTCCTAAGAGATGTTTTTGCTAAGTAGTCGGCTACTTGATTTCCTTCTCTTGGTGTGTGGATGAAGGATGCACCTATTAGATCAGCAAGTCCTCTGATTTTTTTCAGCAAGTGTGTAATTTGCCACGGCTCCATTCTGATTTTTTACTCATCCTCCATTCATGACCAAGGGAATTTTCAAATAATGAAACCCACATCTCAGGTGCAGAAAGGTAACAAAATAATCAAATCCAAGTCCACCTTGAGATGTAGGCTCACATAGTCCAGGATAAAGAGTTGCCTGAGAAGTGAAAGGATTGAATCATCTTAGGCACAAAAGGGAAAGCTTAGTCAAAAGGGTTACACAAGATTAAAAAGAAGAAGAAAAAGAGGTTCAAAGAATAGCTCATGCCCGGAATCACTTAAACCAGCTTCTAAATTTGTTATTTTGAGATATTACGAACATGGATCTTAGGTTCACACGACTTCAACAAGTCTACAATGTAAATAAACCAATTTCCCTAGATCAAATTTATAACCAACATGTAAAAAGGTCTATGAAACCATAATTGACCTTTTAAAAAGTAAAAACAAGACCTTCAAATTGCCTCAAAACAATGAAAAAAAATAAACATGTGAACCTAACCTATAAAATATTTAATAGACTTAAAGCAAATATGCAAGACTGCTCACATCTTTGGCAATTGTGATTATGTTTGGATGAAGAGGATGCAGTATGTCATTCGCCAGAACGAGATATAACAAAGCATCCTATGAACGTATTGGTTGCAGTACCAACAAAAGATGCTATCTTTTATGAAAGGAATAATCTCCGACAGAAAACTGTCACGACATGATAAGAGTACATCATCTTTCATGCGGATTAAACTTAATACAACCAATTTGCCCAGAGTTATAATTGCGGATGGGGAAAATTTTTTCTAGTGACACTAGAGTTGTAGCTTTAAAGTATGTGAGTAATGAGTAAATAAACCACATGATAATAAAAGTAATGAAAAGTTTAATTAAATCGATAAGTTAAAGGACTTACTTCTCCATGTCACCCGTAAATGAAGAAAAAACCATTGTTTGTGTACATCATTGATGGAAGTGAGTGAAAGTTAAAGCTATCAATATGATACTGCTCCACCCACCTGAGAGGCATTAACCCAGAAATCAGCTATAGTACCAACTTATGACAAAAAGCAAAGCCTATTAAACTGACTTAAGGAAGGCCAAATATGCTACCAATTTAAATTTGAAAGAAGGAAGTGCAACCCATGTTCTAGAGTAACTTAGAGTTGATTACTTATAAGTAAGAACGTGAAATGGAAAGGATTACAGATATGTTTTTTGCGATTGCTGGTAAACACTCCGCTGCAAACTTTGAAAATACAATGGGGTGCATAGAGTAGCATAACGTTCAACCGGATTTCAATTTGGAGTTACAAGTAAAGTTTTTACTTTTTGCACTGAGGTCCCTCCAAGAATGTTGGAGTTATCGAATTAAGAAATAGGTGACACCAAAATGCAGTTCAATAATATGCGATTGTGACTTTTTGATTTGGGCATGTATGAGTGAACTGAAGGACCTCAAAAGTCAACATTGATTACTTCTACACAATCTTGAAAAATTACAATGTGGCCCAAAATTGTGATAACCAATTATCCATTGCTCTAAAATGCATGACTTTTGTTATTATTACCTAAATATAGAAATATTAAATAATATTTTTTGGGGTAAAGTGTTGGAAAACACTAATACATGTTCTTGAATGACTTGTACCATAAACCCATTTTCAAGAGTAACTCATGCCATAAACCTTTTTTGTTTTGAAAATTTTCGATGTACACTACAAGAAACTGAACATTTGATTCCGGATTGGTGGTATGAGAATGAGCCGAAAAACCAACATTAAGAGCAAAATAGTTGGCCTTCACCATCTTATGCCATACCCCAAATTCAAGCTCAATAAGGAAGTTCAAGTTTTACACGTGTGGAAGTCATGAATGCAATAGAAAATTTGAACTTGACTAGTGAGGAACAGGACACTCGGTTCTTCTCTAGTGTTGAGGCTATTGAGGGGTATGCGTGGAGTATATTAGGAGCTTTAATCCGAATTGAAGCTCGTGATTCCAAAAATATACCATCCCAAGTCAAACTCGGGGATTCGGTGAGTGAGGTCACCATGGGAAATGACCTTGAGTTCGAAGGGGGCGAGAAGTTCGTTGTTGAGGGTGAAATAAAGGAGGAAGAGGTGATTGTGATACATTCATTAGTATCATCACCCCTTCCCCCACCTTGTAAACCAACTCCACCATTTTCGGAAGTTTTGAGGGAGACAAGAGAGGAGCCAAAAGACTCTCCCAAGCCTCCTAACCACCCACTCCCTTTAAACCATCTCCACCTCCACAAGACTTTCGCCTTGAAAATTTTGGAATCCCACCTCTCTACTTTTGGATGATCATGGGGAAGGGGTTCAATCCTTCACCATATGGATAACATTAGGGTTGTGCCGACAACCTTATATATACGGAATTTTGTCATGCCGATACGTAAATAAATTCTGCCTTTATTTTAGTTTTTGTTATTTTGTCTTGTTCTTTTTACAGTGTGTTTTTCTGTGATTTTACAGTGTGCACTTAGTGTGTTGGAGGAGATGAAGGAATGAGGTCCATGAGAAAGGGAAGAAAGCTTGGAAAGTTGGTAAAAAAATAAATTCTTTCTAAGTGCTGGGAAACCCTATAGTCATGAGTCGTGACGTATACGTCATGAGTCGCAACGAACATGATAGCAAAAATGAACTCCTTGACCAGCTTTTCGCAAGTCGCGACATGGCCATCGCGAGTCGTAATATGTCCATTGCGAGTCGTGATGTGGCATTCGAGAGTTGCAAACGAATCAGGAAATTTCTGGAATAATTGAGCTCACAGACCCATGATATCGCGATTCGCAATGGCTTGGCCGCGAGTCGCGACCAGTACTGTTGTAATTCACGACGGAGAAACCATCTTTTCAACCGAGCTTAAATACTGCATAATCCTTCCTTCTTCTCCATCAAATACTCCCAAGAACCACCACACCTCCACTCATTCCTCCACTATCTTACATATATTGATATATGAATATTCTTGCATCTTTATAGTACCTTTGTTGATTGTAGTATGCCGACTACATCATTGTGATGGTAATTGCTATATTTTATAATGATGCTTGGATATGTGTTGATATATGCTGAATATTTTTATTGGAAAATCTTATAGTTGTGATTGCATGATGAATTGGTTGTTCTTTGAGAATACTATGGTTATTAACTTTTGATGCTAAATCTAGTATTACAAATCCTTATGTACTTGTGAGTTTGATGTTGTTTTCTTTGGTGTTAGTCTTGATCAAACGAAGCCAAGGAGACAACATTTTTCTTGATGTGTGAGTAATGCTACGGCACTTTTACTCCAACTTCGGGACCGATTCTATACAAATACATGGGATTGCGCCATATCACCGGTGACTATGCGGAGAAACGGGTGTCACTCTACCTCTTACCTTGAGTTTTATTGTTCTTGCCTTACATGTTTACATTGAGGACAATGTAGTGTTTTAAGTGTGGGGAGGGGTTAGAGGACTCAATGTATGCTAGCTTGATTTGGAATGATTTTTGCTACTTTTGATTGGAAAAACATGAGAAAGAGGAAGAAAAAATTGAAAAATTGAAAATTTTGAAAAAAATGTAGAAAATGAAAAGGAAAAAAATTATTTAAAAAGAAAACCCGAAAAGTTGAAAACCCGAGAGGGCAACTTAGGCAACATTGGGGGCTCCAATAGGTCAAAAACCCGAAAGGGTGACCTAGGAAAAAATGAGAGACTAAATATGCGGAAAAATGTGAGATGTGAGCCAAAGAAACATGATGTGTGGCTAGGATGAAAACCCTAGAGGGATCTTAGGCAAAATGAGAGAAAGAGAGAAAAAAGGAAAATGCTATGATTTCACTCATTTGCCGGTGTTGGAGTCATAAGGTTGCGGTTGTCAAATAGATGGATCGGGTAGCTCAACATCTTGTGACCTCTTGGGATTGGGTAACTTAACGGGTTGAAAAACGAAGTATGGTTATGAAATTCTTGATTCTTTTATACTTCATTTTAGTTAATATATTGGTGTGAAGTGAAGTATGTGCTTGAACCTTTCATAGGGTTTTGACTTCAATTTGTGTCACTGGACTTTGGGATTATCAATTCGGGACTTCAAAACGTTTTTATGGGTAGTGAATTGACAAGTGGTAGATTTGGTTAGATTTAGGAATTTTGGTTGTGTGTGTGAAAAATTCTCATTTGAGCTTCGATTTTGGGATTTACGATATTGAGATTTTTGTGAGGTTTTGACTGGGGGAATATTAGTTTAGGAAGTGGACATATGAATTCTTTTGTGTGTTTGAATTTTTTCTTACTCGAGGGCGAGTAAGGTTTAAGTGTGGGGAGGTTTGATTTTCCCATTTTGTATGGTTATGTTAGGATATTTAGGATTCACTTGTGTATACTTTTGTGCTCTAGATGTGGCACTTTCCTTGAAATTCTCTAAGGAGACTTAGAAAGAGACTTTTAAGCTTTTATTACTTTTGTAGAGGATTTTGTGTGACAAGACAATTTGTTTTAAGACTTTGAAGAATACCTTTGAAGATTTGAAGACTTGTATTTGAGATTTTGAAGACTTGAAGAATTGAAGATAAGTGAAGTAAAGAGGAGGGCTTGAAATAAAAAGAAGAAAGAAATCGAGATGCTGAAATCGGTCGCGACTCGCGATGGATTGGTCGCGAGTCGCGACGAACGAGTGGCCAGAAACTTTTTTATTTTTTTCGTACTATAAATACTAAATCTTATCCTCTCCTCATCCTCTCTTCTTCTTCCTGCAACTTTCTGGGTTCAAAAACCCTAGTTTTCCTTTCTTTCCTTTCTTAGTATTTGTAGGTTATTTATGTATTTTCATCATCTAGGCTAGTTTAATCTTGGGAGTAATTGATTGAGACCTCCTTGCTAATGTCTTGAAAATCATATCAATCTGTTCATTTCCTTTGCTATTGTGCATTTATTGAGCTTTGAAATTTAATTTTTAATGTCATTAATGTTGTTGGAAGTTTGAGTATATGAATTGCTTGTATGATTATTTGTTAGGGTTTGGAGAAAGTAGCTGATTCTTCCCTCTTTTAATATGGAATCCAAGAGTATGGGTTAGAGCTTCTTAATGATTTTGATGTGTTGATAATTGCTAGATGAATGTGATAATAATGAACTCGTTATCTTGTTTGTTGCTTGTAGCAAATGAGATATGTCTATGAATGTCGATCGTTCTTGACTAATCTTTTGTAAATGCATGAATTGGTTAAATGCTTAGACATGGTGTAGTGTTTATATATGTTGTCAAGATTTTTGATTATTCATACTCAATACTAGCAATGAGATACTTTTAGTCGTGGTTTGACCAAGGGAGTCATCGGTGAGGCTTGACAAGAGATGTCGAATTCACTCTTGCAAACTACTATCTAAGAAGGATGGAAGATTTATCTTCACAACAAGTAGTGAAAAATAGTGAATAGATTGTTTCACTCGTTCTTGAAGCCTTTGTTATTTAGTATTCATGTGTTCTTATTGCTATGTTTTACTTCATTTATGCCATGGGCTGTTTAAGAATAGGAAGTGTTTGTATGATTGAAGTGTTAGGGTGTTAGGAAAGTGATGAATTCTTTAGCTCTTTGGCATGGAAATCCAAGAACATGAACTTAGAACTTCTTGTGCATAATATGTTGTGATTCTTTATAAATAAGTACGTTTTGTGGATTGTTATCATATTTTTCCTATAGATGCAATGAGAGGTTGAATCTTGAATGTGGTTTGTTCAAGGTTTAGCCTAATGAGTGTTATGTTTGGTTAAATGACTATGTATTTGGTAGAATGCTTGTTGTTATCAAATCTCTGGTCCTTCGTGTGAAATGCCATTGATGAAATACCTCTATGGTGTGGTTTTCCTAGAGTGATTGTCAACGAGGTTTGCAAATGGTCGTTGTTTGTCTCTACAAATTACAAATTAGAAGGAATGAATGTTGATCTTCCATTGGCATTCCCCGTAGGTAACAAATGTGATAGAATGAGTGAATGGTTCAATGATCTACATTAGGTTTGGAAGTGGATATCAGTTGCCTCCAGGCTTTGTTGTTTGTAGTTTTAAACCCCTTTTTCTTAGTGTGTTTGATGATTCGCATAGTTACTTAACTTTGAGAGGTACGACGATGACCTCCCACTCATTATGAGATGTTCCCACAACTTCTTCCTCCCTAAATACGCATAATTTCTACAATCCTTACAAGGGCATCGTGCCCGCGATCAACCATTTTCAGAAGAATGTTCAAACGCAAACGAAACAAATCATTCAACCAATGGCTTGTACTCGAAATATTTCCTAAGATATTACCAATTAGTTCATCTCGATCCATTATCATAAAAGTCATTTAAAATGCAACACATGAGCATCCATTCAACAATATTCATAAACCTAGCTAATCTAAAAGCATAATTGAAAATATGAACATATATATGAAACATTAAATACACATCAAATTATTTTAACAAAATTGTTAACTTCATAATTTGGATAAAACTAACCTTCTCCAAGCACAAAACCTTCTCCTCAACAATGGGTAAGGAAAAAATGAGCTTCTTCTTCATAGAATTAGGGTTTTGTGGCATTTAATGTGATTTGGTGTGTTTAATTTTTTATATACATGTTCATTTCCGAACTCGTAAACAATGTCCCATATTATATAAGATGCAATCAAATACTTTTCGAGTTTGGAAAATGGACAGGAAAAGTTTATGAATCCAGAATATGTTTCCTTTCTTTGTACTTAGGAAGCTCTATACTTTCCGACCTAAAAAAACCATCCATACCATGTTTCCGAGTTCGAAAACAATCATTTTTAAAGGTGGTTGGTCATAACCACCTTTATTTTACCCTAATTAAAGGCAGTTAAACCATCTTTAATTAGCCCTAATTAATGGTGGTTTATGGAAAACTACCTTAAAATTTTGTTGGGGGACACGAACAGAGGTTTCTTACTTTGGAATTGCTGCCTTTAATAGGCCTTCCTCCACTAGTGTTTTGTCCATTTTTTCCATCATTTTCCCACTATCTACAATTTGCAAAAATAATAAAAAAATATTTTAAAATGTTTTTAAAATGCAAAAAAAATAATATGATCAGCGAGCTGAAAATTATAAACATCAGCAAAGCATAGCAGAACATCAACGAAAAATAATCAAACATCAACTAAAAAATTGCACCAAAAATGAATAAAAAATCAAATAAAAATTAACAAAATTGAAAAATCATCGACTACAACTAACAAAAAAAAGCAACTGAAAATCATAAAAATATCAACAAAGCTTAAATTAATTTTTTTAAAAAAAACTATAAACATCAACCTATATCACCCAAAAGCTGAAAATATCAATTTTTATCATCTAAACTTCACCTGGAAGATGAAAAACGTCAACAAAAGGAAAAAAAATACTACAAAACATCAACCATATAACTAAAAAACCTACAAACATCAATCTCTATCACCTAAAACTCATGTAGAAAATCAAAAACATCAACATGAGAGAAGATAAGTAAAAACATCAACAGAAAAGCTATGATACCTCAAGAGTATAAATTATTCACTCTGAAAATCATAAAACACCAACAAATTTGTTTTTTTTAAAAACTACAAATATTAACCTATATCACCCAAACGCTACAAACATCAACACCTAACCCCTTTACCTCATCCGAAAATAGAAAAATATCAACATAAGAATAAATACACTGCAAAAATCAATTCCTACTAGTAGAACCTTAGCCGGAAAATGAAAAATATTAACATGATAAAATAAAAGAACTACAAATATCAATCCATATTACCAAAAAAAAACTACAAAACCTCAACTCATATCAATTCAATCTCGTCCGAATAATGAAAAACATCAACAACCGAGAAAAACAAACATCAACAAAAAGCTACAATACCTCAAGAATAAAAATTCTTCTAAAAAAAGAGAACCTGGTGGGATTTGATTCTAGGTCTCTAACCTCAAAGCCTAGAGCAATAACCTCTACACCAAAGACTCTTATCGAACAAAGACTCAGTCAAATAATATTAAACCTCAGCATGTACATCAAGAACATAAATTCTTCAAAGTAAAGATCATAGTAAGAGTTGGACCCCAGACCTCTAACTTCAACAACAAGAGTACTAACCACCAGACCAAACAACCTTTGATAATATAAGTTCAATCAATTAAATATTAAACCTGAGCAAGTCTTTGAAAAAAAAAGTGAAACACAATATTAAAGCTCACATCAAGAGTAGAAGAATATTTACACCTCGGGAGTAAAACACAATATTAAACACAATATTTACATCGCCCGCGCGTGCAAACACGCGTGATCTTCTTCTTAACCGAGGCAAATAGATCTCACACGCATGAAGGAAAACCTCATCGTCACAACACCACGCCTCACCTCGTCACTGCATCGTAATTGCCTCACTACTGGAGCTAGGGTATAATTTCAGAGGTGTTGGAGCTAAGGCACGGCGGAGACGTTGCTCTTCTCATCGACAGCAGAGCTAGGGCATAATTGAAGAGGCATTATCAACGTAAACAGTAGAGGTTTCGTGGAGCAGATTTAAGTCACAACGGCTTCATAAAGAAAATTTGGCGACATCACCTCGCTCTACTGTGGTTTCGATGAGGATTGGCTGTCGTTGTAAAGCGCTGGAAGAAGGATGAAGAAGAAGAATCGTGGCGTCGGAGCTGCAGTTACCAGATTTAGACGATTGGAGAGGAAGAAAGAAAATGAAAAAAAATCAGATAGAGCAAATCAGTGAAAATCCGATGAAAAACCGACGAAATTCCAGCGTCAGGTGGTGGTCGTCAGCGTCATGTGGCAGTCACCAATCGGCGGAGGCGGTTTCCGATCAGTTCTAGAAAAAAATGAAAATGAAAATTCCGATATTTTTGGGATATATATATATATATATATATATAGTATTTTGATAATAGTATAATAGGTCTCTAAATTTTTGAGAATATTATTTTAATAACCCCATCCCAAATGGCACAATAATCCCCGGCCTAAAATTTAGGTTGTCTAAAATAAGACTTTGTGTAAATAAATAGATACTAATGTATCGGTACAACGGTATAACATTATACTTTATCGATATACAATATAACTTTAAATACAAATATTAATATAGTAAGGTTTAAGAAAAAATAGATTTTGCAATAAGAAGGATGAAAGCAGTTATATTTGTATGTAGTAATATTGAGTTCAAATTTTAAAAAATCAGATTACGTATTGGTCAAACTACTATTAAATTTTAATAAATCAGATTACGTATTGGTCAAACTATTGTTAATGAATAAAGATATATGAGAAAAGTGCATATATAACCCTATATAATTGATGAAAGTGCAGATATAACCCTGCAATAATGAAAGTGCAAATATGACCCTGCAATAATTGAAAGTGCAAATATAACCCTAGTCAGTCAATGCGGAAATAATAGCTTTAGGGTTATATTTGCACATATGTATAATAGTTAGGGTTATATTTCCACATATGTATAATAGTTAGGGTTATATTTGCACTAAAAAATAACTCAGGGTTATATTTGCACTTTCTCCAACATATTGGATTATATTTGCATATTACCCGAGATATATTTACTCGTGATGTGTTTCCTATAAAAAGGCATTGATCTGTCAGATGTTTGATGACACCCATAAAATATGTTCACAATGAACAATGGAATGGTTAGAAACGTTGCTGCAGTATTCATTTGCTGCTGTTTTTTCATTCCAAGTGTGATTTCTAGAATTAAATATGTGGTCAATTACGACATACGCATCGTGAATGGTCTCCCAGACAATTCCAATCTTCTCAAAGTTCATTGCTTTTCTGGGAATCAAGAGCTAGGCTGGCACGACTTGCACGTAAGTGAATATATTCAATGGCATCTTACAGACGATCACCTCGGAATTCAGTACTATTGTAGTTTCAATTGGACTACCAAAACAAGAGGTTTTGCGGTTTTTGATCATAGAATTGGTGTTCAGGAATGTACTAGTTCAATACATGACGAGAATAGAGTATGTTACTGGCTTGTACAATCTGATGGATTTTATGTTGCTAATATGTACAATCCTCCTCCTAATAGTTTGCATAAGGTAAATTGGTGGGTTGATAAATTTACCAAATATTTATTTTAAATTTTATTTATTCAATTCGTTTTTATTCAATTCCATTTATTTCAGTTTACTAATTATGATGGGTAATAAAATTTTAAGAAATTGAGCGGCCTATTTAATTGTTGTTCTTTTTGTATATTTCCCCTTTAATGGCAACTAAATTGGATTCATTGCATATCTTCTAAGTTTGACTCAATGAGATCTAAAGTCATTTGACTCAGCACAAATTCTTGTTATATACTTACTAACTATTAAATGTTAGAGTCATTTTATAATCGATGTAAGTAATGGAGTGATTTCATGTTTATTTTTATTTATTGCAACGAGATTTCTATAGTTAAAAAAACTTTTAAAATGTGTCGTAATTTATAAATAGTTAGAGGAAATATTCAAAATGGTACCCACTTTTAATCAAAATTTACAATTTGATACCTAATTTTAAAACATATACTTTAAATTCTCATTTATATCTCAAAAAGTTACCTTTCATCAAAGCATGGATACTAATTTGGATCAAAATTGTACCATAATGGTACCCACTTTTAACTAATTAAAAAAAAACCCTTTTGAGACATTAATGAAAAAGTGGGTTCCTTTTAAGACCAAATATTAAAATAGGGCACAAAACTATGAATTTCAATTAAACGTGGGTACCAATCTGGACATTTTCTCTAAATAATTATAACTAATTTGACCCAAAAAGTTATTAAAATGAGTTGGCTTAACATGAGACTTTCTCATTGATTAGATGTGCATATATACTTAAGAGTTGTCTATCTCTGACCCGAACCAAGAACTCGACCCAGACCAACACGACTGAATTTAAACTGAAACCCGATATAACCAAAGAAATATGCACCTGAACCCAACCCAACACGAATGAACTCAAATTGAAACTCAATTCTAACCTGAGAAATATTAACCCAAACCCAGCCTAACACGACCGAAACCCAAAACCCAAAAATGACCTGATAATATTTACCCAAACTCGACCTTAACACGAACCCTAGATCAACCTGAACCTGGTCCAACTTGAACCCATTTTAGCTCGATAACTCGGTTATATAACGCTACACATAATCAACCTAAAACTAACGTAGTTTAAAAAATGTAAACTAATACAGTCATAGTGCAATAAATTGCTCAGCATGAAGAAGGGGCGGGGCAGGCCAAAAATATGGGTGGTCACACCGGCGGTGGGGCGAAGAGATGAGGTACAAGAGCCAGGTACCTGCACCGGTAGTTCGAGGGGTAATTTGGGAAGAAAAGTCACTGGTGATAGGGAAGTTGGATGTGAACAAGATGGAGCTAAGAAGTTGAACGCTTCTCCAATTTCAGCAGAGATGGGAGAGGTAGGGATGATGGAACCATATGCAGAGTTGGATGGGGCTACGATGGAGAAGATTCAGCCTCAGGTTGAGGTATGTATTCCTGATGAAAGTAATCATAAGAAAATTGATCATAGGCTATGGGTTGATGTGATTAAGGGGAATATGGTTCAAGCTAATAGAATGAAAATACAATTCAAAGCTCCTATGATTGTTAATGGTGAAATCGAAGTTGAAATTGATGAAGAGGATGTCAAACCTGAACTGAAATTTTGGGAATACTTTGATAATGTATGTGCTAGGGGGTAACCTTACTATGTCAGCTGTGAAAAACTTTATGATCAAGTACTGGTCGTTTGTAGCACTGCCAGACCTATTCTATAATGAGGAAGGTTATTTTCTGATGAGGTTCAAGTCCAGGGAGGATAGGGATTCAGTGATGAGTAATTGTCCCTACTTGATTTACAATATGTCTATGTTTTTCCACCACTGGAAACCAAATTTTGAATTAAGAAAAGACATGATTAAGACTTTGCCAATTTGGGTTAAACTGCCTAACCTACCTTTACATCTATGAAGTGCTTCAAGCTTGGGTAAGATTTGGAGTGTTGTGGGAAATCCACTAGTAGCTGATGAGTGTACTGCAAGTAAGTTAAGAGTTTCTTATGCTACAATATTGGTAGATATTGATATTACACAAAAGTTGAAGGACTTAATCAGTATCAAAGAATTGAATGGGGAGAAAGTGTTACAGACTATGAAGTATGAATTGATGCCTCCCTATTGTCAGGTGGGAGGACACATTTGTAGGAGACAGGAGAGGCATCAAGGAGTAGTTCAGAAATGGATGGTCAAAACTAATAGTGGACCTGAGAAACAGGCTGAGAAGCAAAGTGAGGAGAAGATAGATGTGCTAGACTCTGATACTTCCAAGCCTGTAAGTACATATGCTAGTATATCTGGAGTTGCTGGAAAATCTGGGAAAATCAAGCTGGATAAGCAGAGAAGCAAGGGGATCCAGAAACAGGTTGTATATGGAGGACTAGAGAAACCAAATGGAAAACTTCACTGGAAACACCTATACAACTGCATATTTGGAATGATTTGGAAGATGTATATGGGTTTGTAACATGATAGTTTCTTGTAATGTAATGGGGCTCAACAATCCAGCAAAGAATAGTGAGATTAGCTCCTGTCTCATAGCCATGAAAGTTGTTATTGCTGTGATAGTAGAAACCAGGGTGTAAAAGGAGAAAGCAGAGTACGTGAGGAAACGATTTGGATCAAATTGGAGATTTGTGGACAATTATACTGATCATTTTAATGGTAGAATATGGGTTATTTGGGACTGGATTAGAGTACATGTTTACATGATTTGTAGCTCTAAACAGTTTGTACATTGTGAGATATTGAATTTAAAAGGGGACAAGGTGGTAAGTTTAACAGCGATATATGCTGATAATATGCTCAGTAATAGAAAGAAGTTATGGACAATTATAGCATGACTTGCTGACAAGGTGGAGGGACCATGGATTCTGATTGGAGACTTCAATAATGTACTCAAAGTACATGATCGAATTGGAGGTAATAAAGTTGTGAGAAATGAGTACATTGAATTAGAGGAAATGATGTGTGGAAAAATAACTGTTTGAATGTGATATAGTGGGAGAGTACTACACTTGGAGTAATAGGCATAAAGATGGAGTAATTTATTCCAGAATTGATAGAATCCTAGAAAATCTTGAGTGGTTCCAGCAGTTTTCTAAATGTTGTTGCCAAAGTGGACGAAGCAGTGGTTTCTGATCACTACTTACTGAGTATTGGTGTATTTGAGGAACAAAAGAGGAAAACTGGAATGATCAAGTTTATTAACTGTATGATGGCAAAAGAGAGGATTCAAGATATCATTAAAACCAGTTAGGAAAGTCCTATCAGGGGAACTGCAATGTGTGTTTTGTGGAGGAAATTGATAAGGTTACAGAAGGTTTTGAGAAAGAATATGAGTAGTGTCACTGGTGTTCAGGGGAAACTGATCAAAGCAAGGGATGAATTACTTCATACTCAACAATACATTGCAGCATCAAGGATGGATGTGGGAAAAAAATGAAAGAGTGATTCAATGTACCAAAGCTGTTTTGAAATGGAATGGAATTAATGAGAAAATTTCCAAGCAGAAAGAAAAAATAGACTGGCTTCTACTGGGTGTGGAAATATTCCTATTTCCATGCCACATTCAAGGCTAAAAATAATCAGTCTGGGATCAGAAAAGTGGAGGATGAGAATGGGAATCTTATGTATGGGAAGTAGGAGATTTCTGAGCAAATAGTTATGTTCTATGAGTAGTTGGTGGGTTCAAGGGCAAGTAAACTGAATGGAGTTGATGTCAGGGTACTGAGGCAAGGCAGATCTAATATAGCTGAAGCAAGAAGAAGGCTGGTGGAAAAAGTAAATGAAAAAAAGATTTGGGATGCAGTTAAGAGCATAGGTGACCTAAAAGCTCCAAGTATGGATGGCTTTAACTTAGGATTTTTTAAAAGTAACTGGCATATTGTGAAACATGATGTTGTGAATGTTGTTAAACAATTCTTTGAAGATGGTAGGATGTATAAGGCTGTTAATTGCACAATAGTTACTCTAATACCTGAAAAAGTATATGCTAGAAAGATATTTGAGTTTAGACCTATATCTTGCTGCTCCACTTTTTATAAGGTTATCTCTAAAATTCTAACTGTGACTTTTTGATTTGGGCATGTATGAGTGAACTTAAGGGCCTCAAAAGTCAACATTGATTACTACTACACAATTTTCAAAAATTACAATGTTGCCAAAATTGTGATAACCAATTACCCATTGCTCCAAAATACATGACTTTTGTTATTCTTGCCTAAATATAGAAATATTAAATAAATAAATTTTTGGGTAAAGTGTTGAAAAACACTAATACATGTTCTTGAATGACTCGTACCATAAACCCATTTTCAAGAGTAACTCATGCCATAAACCTTTTTTTAAAAAAATTTTCTATGTACACTACAAGAAACTGAACCTTTTATTCCGGATTGGTGGTATGAGAATGAGCCGGAAAACCAACAACACGAACAAAATAGTTGGCGTTCTCCATCTTATGTCATACCCAAAAATAAAGCCCAACAAGGAAGTTCAAGTTTGACACGTGAGGAAGTCATGAATGCAATAGCAAACTTGAACAACTTGACTAGTGAGGAACCGGACACTCGGCTCCCCTCTAGTGTTGTGGCTATTGAGAGGCATGTGAGGAGTATATTAGAATAGTTAGCCCAAATGGAAGCTCGTGATTCCAAAAATACACCATTCCAAGTCGAACTCGAGGATTCGGTGAGTGAGGTCACAATGGGAAATGAGCTTGAGTTCAAAGGGGGTGAGAAGTTGGTTGTTGAGGATGAAAAAATGGAGGAAGAGGTGATTGTGCTATATTCATTAGTATCGTCACCCCTTCCCCTACCTAGTAAACCAACTCCACCATTTTCGGAAGTTTTGAGGGAGATAAGAGAGGAGCCAAAAGAGTATCCCAAGCCTCCTAACCACCCAACTCGCTTTAAACCATCTCCACATCCACAAGACTTTCCCTTGAAAGTTTTGTACCCCCTCCTCTCAACTTTTGGATGCTCATGGTGAAGGGGTTTAATCCTTCACCATATGGATAACATTAGGGTCGTTCCGATGACCTTAAATATACGGAGTTTTATCGTGCCGACGACGTAAATAAATTTGGCCTTTATTTTGGTTTTTGTTGTTTAGTTTTTGTTATTTTGTCTTGTTCTTTTATAGTGTATTTTTCTGTGATTTTGTGGCAAAGTGAAGTGCATTGCATTTGAGGAGATGAAGGAATGAGATCTATGAGAAAGGGAAGAAATCTTGGAAAGTTGGTAAGAAAAAATTAAATTCTTTCTAAGTGCTGGGAAAGCCTGTCGTCGCGAGCCATGATGAACAGGGGAGCAAAAATAAACTCACAGGACCAGCTTTTCGAGAGTCGCGACATGGCCATCGCGAGTCGCAACATGTCCATTGCCAGTAGTGACGTGGCCTTCGACAGTCGCGGCCGAATCACAAATTTCTGGAAGAATTGAGCTCACAGACCTAAGATATCGTGATTTGCAATTGCTTGGTTGCGAGTAGCGACAGTGCATCACAAGTCACGACCTGCACTGTCGCGAGTCGCGACGGAGAAACCAGCTTTTCAACCGAGCTTAAATACTGCATAATCCATCCTTCTTCTCCAAGAAATACTCCCAAGAATCATTACACCTCCACTCATTCCTCCACCGTCTTACATATATTGACATATGAATATTCTTGCATCTTTATAGTACCTTTGTTTATTGTAGTATGCCGACTACATCATTGTGACTGTAATTGCTATATTTTATAATGATGCTTGGATATGTGTCGATATATATTGGATATTTTTATTGGACAATCTTATAGTTGTGATTTCATGATGGATTGGTTGTTCTTTGAGAATACTATTATTATTAACTTTTGATGCTAAATCTAGTATTACAAATCCTTATGTACTTGTGATTTTGATGTTGTTCTCTATGGTGTTAGTCTTGATCAAACGGTGCCAAGGAGACAACATTTTTCTCGAGGGGTGAGTTCTTATACAGAACTTTTACTCCCCCTTCCAGCTTCGAAACCAATTTCGGGATCGATTCTATACAAATACATGGGATTGCACCATATCACCGGCGACTATGCGGAGAAACGGGCGTCACTCTACCTCTTACCTTGAGTTTTATTGTTCTTGCCTTACATGTTTACATTGAGGGCAATGTAATGTTTTAAGTGCAGGGAGGGGTTAGAGGACTCAATGCATGCTAGCTTGATTTGGAATGATTTTTGCTACTTTCGATTGGAAAACATGAGAAAAAGGAAGAAAAAATTGAAAATTTTGAAAAATAAATATATAATGAAAAAGACAAAAAATTATTTAAAAAGAAAACCCACTAAGTTGAAAACCCGAGAGGGAAACTTAGGCAACATTGGGGTCCTGGATACGTGGAAAACCCAAAAGGGCGACCTAGGAAAAAATGAGAGACTAAATGTGCAGAAAAAGTTGAGATGTGAGCCAAAGAAACATGATGTGTGGCTAGGATGAAAACCCAAAGGGGCTCCTAGGCAAAATGAGAGAAAGAGACAAAAAAGGAAAATGCTATGATTTCAGTCATTTTCCGATGTTGGAATCATAAGGTTGCGGTTGTCATATGGATGGATCAAGTAGCTCTACATCTTGAGACCTCTTTGGATTGGGTAACTTAGTGAGTTGAAAAACGAAGTATGGTTATGAAATTCTTGATTCTTTTATACTTTTTTTTGGTTGATATGTTGGTATAAAGTGAAGTATGTGCTTGAACTTTTCATATGGTTTTGACTTCATTTTGTGTCATTAGACTTGGGGATTATCAATTCGGGACTTTGAAACATTTTTATGGGTAGTGAATTGATAAGTGGTCAGTTTGGTTAGATTTAGGAATTTTGGTTGCGTGTCTGAAAAATTCTCATTTGAGCTTTGATTTTGGGATTTACAATATTGAGAGTTTTTGTGAGGTTTTAATTGGGAAAATATTAGTTTAGGATGTGAACATATGAATTCCTTTGTGTGCTTGAATCCTTTCTTACTTGAGGGCGAATAGGGTTTAAATGCGGAGAGGTTTGATGTGCCCATTTTATATGGTTATATTAGGACTTTTAGGATTCACTTTTTACACTTTTGTGCTCTAGATGTGGCATTTTGCCTTGAAATTTTCTAAGGAGAGTTAAAAGCAACTTTTACGTTTTTATTACTTTTCTAGAGGATTTTGTGTGACAAGGCAACTTGTTTGAAGACTTTGAAGATTTGAAGACTTTTATTTGAGCTTTTGAAGACTTGAAGAATTGAAGATAAGTGAAGTGAAGAGGGGGACTTGAAACAAAAAGAAGAAAGAAATCAAGATGCTGAAACTGGGCTCGGTCGCGACTCGAGGAGGATTGGTCGCGAGTCGCGACGAAAGGGTGGCCAGAAAATTTTGTATTTTTTGTACTATAAATACTAAATCTTATCCTCTCTCCTTCCTCTCTTCTTCTTCCTGCAATTTTATGGGTTCGAAAACCCTAGTTTTCCTTTCTTTCTTTTCTTAGTTTTTGTAGGTTAATCATGCATTTTCATTATCTAGGTTAGTTTAATCTTGGGAGAAATTGGTTGAGACCTCCTTGCTAAAGTCTTGAGAATCATATCTGTCTATTTATTTCTTTTGCTATTGTGCATTTATTGAGGTTTGAATGTGAATTGTTACTGACATTAATGTTGATGGACGTTTAAGTATATGAATTGCTTGTATGATTATTTGTTAGGGTTGGGAGAAAGTAGCTAATTCTCCCCTCTTTTAATATGCAGTCCAAGAGCATGAGTTAGATATTCTTAATGATTTTGATGTGTTGATAATTGCTAAATTAATGTGATGATTTTGAACTTGTTGTCATGTTTGTTGCTTGAAGCGAATGAGATACGTGTATGAATGTCGATCGTTCTTGACTAATCTTGTGTACATGCATGGATTGGTTAAATGCTTAGAGATGGTGTAGTTTTTATAAGTGTTGCCAATCTTGTTGATTCTTCATGCTCAATGCCATCATTGGGATACTTTTAGTCGTGTTTCGACTAAGGGAGTCATTGGTGAGGTTTGACAAGAGATGTAGAATTCTATCTTGCAAACTACTGTCTAAAAAGGATGGAAGATTTATCTTCACAACAAGTAGTGAAAATAGTGAATAGATTGTTTCACTTGTTCTTGAAGACTTTGTTATTTAGTATTCATGTGCTCTTAATGTTATGTTTTACTTCATTTATTCCATGGGTTTTTTTAGAATAGGAAGTGTTTGTATGATTAAAGTGTTAGGGTGTTAGGAAAGTGACAAATTCTTTAGCCTTTGGCATGGAAATCCAAGAACATGAACTTAGAACTTCTTGTTCATAATGTGTTGTGATTCTTGATAGATAAGTATGTTAATGTGGATTGTTCTCATATGTTTCCTATAGATGCAATGAAACGATGGATCTTGAATGTGGTTTGTTCTAGGTTTAGCCTAGTGAGTGCTATGTTTGGTTAAATGGCTGTCTTTGGTAGAAGACTTGTTGTTATCAAATCTATGGTCCTTCGTGTGAAATGTCGTTGATGAAATGCCTCTATGGCGTGTTTTGCCTAGAGTGTATGTTCATGAAGTTTGCAAATGGTCGTTGTGTATCTTTGCAAATTACTATTTAGAAGGAACGAATGTTGATCTTTCATTTGCATTCCCCATAGGTAACAAATGTGATAGAATGAGTGAATGGTTCAATGATCTATATTTGGTTTGGAAGTGGATATCAGTATCCCTCAATGCTTTGTCATTTGTAGTTTTAAACCACTTTTTTCTTTGTTTGTTTCATGATTAGCATAGTTACTTAACTTTGCTAGTTGTTTTGTCTTTTACTTTCATACCTTAGTACCACAACCAACCAAAATGCCCCCCCTTTAAATTACTTATATATGTCTATGTATATTTACTTCTAGCATAATATCAACCTTATATGTTTAAACCCTTAGAAAGACCCCTTTTTTTTGTGGACGACCCTGATTTGCCACTATCTACTTAATTATATTTAGTAAGCATAAATGGTACGGCAACGACCTCCCACTCATTATGAGATGTTCCCGCAACTTTTTCCTCCCTAAATACGCATAATTTCTACAATTCTTACAAGGGCATCGTGCCCGCAAACAACCATTTTTAGAAGAATGTTCAAATGCAAACGAAACAAATGATTCAACGAATGGCTTGTACTCGGGTGATTTCCTAAGATACTACCAATTAGTTCATCTCGATCCATTATCCTAAAAGTCATTTAAAATGCAACACATGAGGATCCATTCAACAATGTTCATAAACGTAACTAATCTAAAAGCACAATTGAAAACATGAACATATATATGAAGCATTAAATACACATCAAATTATTTGAACAAAATCGTTAACTTCATAGTTTGGATAAAACTAACCTTCTCCAAGCACAAAACCTTCTCCTCAACAATGGGTAAGGAAAAAATGAGCTTCTTCTTCAAAGAATTAGGGTTTTGTGACATTTAATGGAATTTGGTGCATTTATTTTTTTTATATGCATGTCCATTTCCGAACTCGGAAACTATGTCCCATATTATATAAGGCGCAATCAAATACTTTTTGAGTTCCGAAAATGGACATGAAAAGATTATGAATCCGGAATATGTTTCCTTTCTATGTACTAAGGAAACTCTGTACTTTTCGATCTCGAAAAACCATCCATTCCATGTTTCCAAGTTTGTAAACAATCATTTTTAAAGGCAGTTGGTCATAACCACCTTTATTTAACCCTAATTAAAGGTGGTTATGCCTTGAACCGCCTTCCAAAAAAAGGTATAAAAAATTAAATAAAAATAAACAAAAATTGAAAAATCATCGACTACAACTAACTAAAAAATCAACTAAAAATCATAGAAACATCAACAAAGCTTAAATTATATATATTTTTTTAAAAACTATAAACATCAACCTATATCACCCAAAAGCTGAAAACAACAATTATTATCATCTAAACTTCACCCGGAAGATGAAAAACGTCAACAAAAGAGGGAAAAAACACTACGAAACATCAACCATACAACTAAAAAAGCTACAAACATCAATTCCTATCACCTGAAACACATGTAGAGAATGAAAAACATCAAAATGAGAGAAAATAACTAAAAACATCAACAAAAAAGCTATGATACCTCAAGAGTATAAATTATTCACTATGAAAATCATAAAACGCCAACAATTGTTTTTTAAAAAACTACGAATATCAACCTATATCACCCAAACACCTGAACCTCATTCGGAAATTGAAAAACTTCAACATAAGAATAAATACACTATAAACATCAATTCATATTACCAGAATCTCAGCCAGAAAATGAAAATTATTAACATGATAAAATAAAAGAACTACAATTAACAATCCATATTACCAAAATAAACTACAAAACCTCAACTCATATCAATTAAATTTCATCCGAATAATGAAAAACAACAACATAAGAGAAAAACAAACACCAACAAAAAGCTACAAGAAGAATCGTGGAAAAAGGATGAAGAAGAAGAATCGTGGTGTCAGAGTTGCGATTACTAGATTCAGACGATCGGAGAGGAAGAGAGAAAATGAAAAAAAAAATTAGACAAAGCAAACCGACGAGATTCTGGCGTTAGGTGGTGGTCGCCGGCGTCAGTGGCAGTCACTAATAGGCGGAGGCAGTTTCCGATCGGTTCCAGAAAAAATGAAAATGAAAATTTCGATATTTTTGGGATATATATAGTATTTTGATGATAGTATAATAGGTCTCTAAAATTTTCAAAATATTATTTTAATAACCCCATCCCAAATGGCACAATAATCCCCGGCCTAAAGTTTAGGTTGTCTAAAATAAGACTTTGTGTAAATAAATAGATACTAAAGTATCGGTACAACGGTATAACATTATACTGTATCGATATACAATCACAAGATCATACAACTGAGAATTGATTGTGTGCGAATTGTGTCCGAATTAGGTGCGATATTGTGTGCGATTTTTACCTCTCCCTTAACCCCCCTTCCTTCTTCCTCCTGAACGTTTTCAATTCCTCGGTAACAATCGTCGGATTAGGCTAGCTCCGCCGGTAACGGCTAGTCCACCGGTAATGGCTAGTCCGCCGGTAACGGCTAGTCCACCGGTAACGGCTAGTCCACCGTTAACGGTCTCAACGATGACGGCTTCCCAAACTCTGGCCGCACAAGAAACTAACAATGCTAACCAACCTCCTCCTCCTCTATCCTTTGCCGCCGCCCTACAGATTAAATCCCCTCCGTTATCAAAAGTGTTGCCTAACAATCCTGAGCTTATCCCCAAATCCCAACACTTAGGTGATGTCGCCTGTTTATACTCAGATGACCAAATAGCTAAGCTGTCATCCTATTACGCAAATGCCCTAGTTGGCAAATTCACAAAGGGGAGATGTTCAATGGAGCAACTGGAGCAATCCTTCAAAACCGTGGGCTTCACAATTAAATACCAACTAGGTTCTTTGGATTATAAACATGTGCTCATCAGGTTCGAACTACTCAACGATTACCAACGATGCTGGATGAAAGGAGTGTGGAACTTCAACGGAATCCTCCTCAAGATGCTGAAATGGACTCCAGAGTTCTCAACGCACAAAGAATCACCCATTGTCCCGGTGTGGTGCACAATCAGGGAAGTTCCACTATATTATTACAATTCAGCTTCAATAGAGTCTATTGGTAATAGTGTAGGTTGTTTTATTAAAAATGATCTAGCTACAGATATGCTCACAAGACCTTCAGCTATTAAACTATGTGTCGAGATTGATCTCCAAAAGCCTCTGTGTAATCATATTCGTTTGGGCTCATTAACAAATAATAAGAAATATCCAATATAGTATGACGACATCCCTCTATACTGTGACCATTGTGCCAAATTAGGCCACTCCAAAGTTCAATGTAGAGCCTTCCCTCCTAACCTAAATGCTAGACCAGAGGATGACAACAAAATTCAAAATCAGCCCCTGTGGCAGGCAACTGGAAAAAAGTTTGATACACCTCCTTTGATCTCCCTAAACGATCAGGTTGATCCCATCATTACTGTTAATGATAAGGTATCTAGTAATGGAGTTATGCCATCCCCCACTCCTAACTTTCAATCCAGCCTCCCCTTAGGGATTATTAGTGCCCCTGGAACTGATAGGGCTACTTTGCCTGAAAACCGTCCTAGTCCCAAAACACATGATATCATAGATAACTCTCTATCCAAGCTGTTAAATGATTCAGCCCTACTTAATTTTACTCCAAGGGCATATTCCATAGATGATATCCAGGTGGGGACACTTCCCTCAAGTCTGAAAAGACACAATAATGTAACTCTTTCTTCCCAAGGAAGAATGGAAAATAGGTTCTCTGTTTTGCAGGATGAACCGGATGAACAACTACTAATCAAGTGGTAAATTTTAATCAACAGACCAGTACTCCCTCATCCCCTACTCAGGGTCAGGATCCACTGCAAGGTAAGGCTAAAGGTAAAAAAATTAACTACTTCAGTCAGATTAATAAAATGATGCTTAGGTCATCCACCAAAAGTCATAAATCTAGTGAGCAATGACAGGTCCTCCCTCAATCAACTTTTTAGTGTGGAACATTTGGGGTATGGAATCTTCAATGCTTAGGCTAATTAATCTTGTAAAGCTTAAAAAGATTGAAATGCTGTACATAATTGAACCAATGCATGACAACTCAAAACTCCAACTTTATATGGATAAACTTAACTTTTCTAATGGTCTGACTTTGTATAACGGTAAAATCTGGCTTATGTGGACTAATTTGGTTATAGTTACACTACTTTCCTTTCATGAGCAGTTTTTACATGTTAGTATAGCTCACCAATCCATCAACTTACAAATGGATGCTGTTTTCATATATGCACTTAGGAATAGGGAAGGTAGGAAGACTCTGTGGAAAGATTTGGCACCAATTACTACAGGTGATACTATTTTTATAGGAGACTTCAACACTATCACCTCCCTCACAGAATATAAAGGCCCTAGTTCACCCTCCTTAGGCAGCATTAGAGACTTTAATACATGGATAAATAGCTCGGGTGTCCAGGAAATCAATACGGTAGGTAACCTTTTCATCTGGTGTAACTCAAGACTTAGGAATCCGACCTCAAAAAGACTAGATAGAGGCTTATGCACTATTTCATGGAACTATCCAAATCTTGAATAGGCAAACTTCTGACCACTCTCCTCTCCTCCTCCAAATTTCTAATTTGACTATTCTCAGCCCAAAACCATTTAGATTCCTAAATGTATGGTTTAACCGGCCGGACTTCATCACTCTAATTAAGATTAATTGGGAAAAACAAATTGCTGAGACCGGCTTACTTGGTTTTTTTCTTAAACTGCTCAGACTGAAAAGGGAGATAAAAAATTGGAATAGAGAATGCTTTGGGAACATAGACACTAATGTTTTAAATGCTGAAGAATCCCTTAGAATTCAGGAATCAATTTTTGATTTTAATCCTTCGGATGATGAACTCATCAAACTAAATGAGAAAAAAGCTTTACTGTTGAGAGCTCAAAAAGAAAAGGAAAAGTTTTGGAAACAGAAAGCTAAGTTGAAATGGCATAGGTTAGGTGATAACAACACTCAATTCTTTCACAAAGTGGTACAGGAGAAAAATTGCAGATTACAAATATCAAAAATTAAAAATAGAGAAGGTCCATGGCTGAGTTCTCAAGTAGATATCCATAAGGAAGCCATCTCCTATTACACTGACTTGTTAAAGAACCTAATCAAATGCCAAATGATACCTATTATCCACATTTTCTGAGCCAAATACCGAATGTCATCTCTGCTCAGGATAACTTTGAACTGTCTAAACCAGCCGCTGAAACTGAAGTAGAGGCAGTAATTAAGGGTTTAAGTAAGAATAGTAGTCCGGGACCAGATGGTTTTTCTAGCAAATTTTATTCTAAGTGCTGGTCCATCATAAAAAATGACCTTATTAAGGTAGTTAATGATTTTATTAATGGCTCTGCCTTGCCCAGGGGAATATCCAGTACCTGGATTACCTTAATACCCAAAAAGACTACTCCATGTTCATTCGATGATTTCAGGCCTATTAGTTTATCGAATGTCCTTAATAAGATCTGCTCCAAAGATTTAATGGAAAGACTAAGACCTCATATGGATAAATTGATCTCTACAAATCAATCGGCTTTCATGAAAAATAGGGATATCTCGGACAATATTATTTACCTTCAGGAAATGATTAGATTTCTTGATAAGAAGGCTAGAGTCCCTAACTGCATTATGAAATTAGATTTACAGAAAGCATTTGATAGAGTTAATTGGCATTTTCTTAGGAACGTTCTGATGAAGTTTGGTTTTGATGGTAAATTTCTAAATGCTGTTATGTCTAATCTCTCCCAAGCTTATTTTTCAATACTTATTAATGGCAATCCAATGGGCTTTTTCAAGGCCACAAGAGGAATTAAGCAAGGTGACCCCCTCTCTCCCTTTCTCTTTAACATTTTCTCGGAAGCTTTCTCTAGGAGTCTATCTTTTATTTTCCACAACAATAAGCTCTCGTATTACCAGCTACCATCTCTAATCCCGGTAGCTACTCACCTTATGTACGCTGATGATACTATCATTTTTATGCAAGCTTCCAAATCCAATCTTATTAGGATTAAGGCTTTCCTAGATACCTTTGAATACACTTCGGGACAAAAATTTAATTTCCATAAATCTGATTTTTACATTAGTAAAAGGGCATCAATTACCAAATTAAATCAGATTAGGATGGTCCTAAAAATGAAACAGGGCTCCTTCCCTTTCCAGTACCTTGGTTGTCCTATATGCAAAGGTAGAACATTGAATAGGTATTATCAACCTCTCATGGAAAAGTTGGATAGGAAATTGCAAAATTGGAAAAATCAGTGGCTTAGCTCAGGTGGGAAACTTACCCTAATTCAATCCTGTCTGTACTCAATGCCACATCACTTATGGTCTGTAACTAAACCCACAAAATCTATAATCGAAACTTTTGAGAAAAGATTGGCTAGGTTCTTCTGGGGTGAGTAAGAAGGAAAAAGAAACAAAGTATGGAAAAAATGGGCTTATCTAGCTACACCAATCTCACAAAGTGGTTTGGGGTTTAGATCAATCCGAGCTAAACAGGATGTTTGCTCCCTTAAATTGTGGTGGAAAAGTCATTTAGGTACCACCTTATGGGCTAAATTGTTGTGGTCTCTACCTGAATCTCATAGGAAATCTGTAACCTGGAAAAGAATTTGCTCAGTAAACATTTTTGCAGAACAAAACTCTTTCATCATTCATGGTAAAGGTACCTGTAACATATGGACTGCAAATTGGTGCATGAATGGACCCCTCCTTAACTATGTTCCTAACCATATAACTGCTGCATTCCAGCACTGTACTGTATCAGAATTTATTAGGAACAAAGCCGATATATTAGCACTGATTTCTCCATTCCTGGAAAATGATACTCTTCTATTCTTGCAAAATGCAGAACTAGTAGAGGAAAGAGAAGACAGGATTATATGGAAACCGGATCCAGCAGGCAATTTCTCCTTTAAATCAGCATACCGGGCTATCACAAGTTCATCAGGTAATTTCCTGGCTTATAAGTTCCTGTGGAACAAATCACTTCAGAAAAAGATTTCCATTTTCACTTGGAAAATGTTACACTCATTTCTTGTTGGATGATGTGCTTATTAGCTGTGGATATAGTCTAGCTTCGAAAGGCCCAGTTTGCTGTCATTCGGATTCAATTGAACTTTTTTTTTATTTCCTGTCCTTTGGCTAAATCTATATGGAGTAACATGGCATCTCTAGTTCAATTCCACCTAACTAAACCTCATTCCATGTCTCAGAGATTTTTTATTTTCTGGAACGTTCTAGATCTCCCAAAATGCCATCAACTGATATGTAACATACTCCCTCCTATCATATGCTGGTGTCTATGGAAAGCCCGAAATAGATTCCTTTTTTATCAGATTCCATTCTCTACTGATTTCATTTGTAAGGAAGTACTGGACCTCATCAAGCTATCTCTGTATTCCAATCCTACACATCTGAAAACCTACACTGCCATTCCACATCCAATAAAGCATCTAATCCCTCATCTTAGGCCTCCTCCTAAGCCGATCATACAGACTGTTTGCTGGGAAAGGCCTAGTTTAAATTCCATCAAAATCAATACAGATGCTTCCTGGTTTCCCCATATGGCTGCGGTAGGGATAGTTGCAAGGGATAGTTCTGGTACTTTCCTACTGATTAATTCAGCAACCATCTCTGCAGAATCTCACCTTCATGCTGAAATACTTGCCATTCAATTTGCTTGTCATAACTTTCATCAGTTGGATGATTCATTTATTATAGAATCTGATTCTTTATTAGCAGTTAACATGATAAATGATCCATATTATGCTCAATGGCAACTTTTCAATGCTTCTTATAAAGTTAAATGCCTTCCACGTGGTGCTGTGCTTATACATGTTCCTAGGGAAGGTAACTCAGTGGCTAATGCAATCGCTAAACATCACTCTTCCCATAATCAGGCTCTTAATCTCATTAATGTTCCAGGCCATATTAAGGGTCTTATAGCCTTAGATAAGGAACAAATTCCTCAGATAAGAGTGCATATTAACTGCTAGGGGAAGGATGGATACTGCTGATGGTATATATTGCTTATGCAGGTGCAACCTTGACTTGGTTCACATGGCGAATTACTCATCAAAACAACACCCCCGAAGCTATGATGCAGCGAGGCACATTTCGGGACAACTGCCCAAATATTATCATTGAGGGCTCCCCTCCAATTGCCTCTACCATGCTAACTTTCTGACTGTCTAAATGTTAGTTGTCTGGCCAAAGTACGAATTAACACGGGGTGTGGAGGTTCGTTTGCTTTGGAATCGCAACTAACTCTTTTTGGTTCTCCGATCGACCTTGTATAGTTTACATCCTAGGTAGTAGTTATCACTTTTGCAGGCAATGATGTTGCCTTTTGTAAAAACTAATGCCAACTTACTATGGTTCGGTTTTACTGGCTTGGGGTACCAATATACCAACCCCCACTCTCGGATGCTTTTCCAAAAAAAAAAAGTATCGATATACAAAATAATTTTAAATACAAATACTAGTGTAGTAAGGTTTAAGAAAAAATAGATTTTACAAAAAGAAGGATGAAAGAAGTTATATTTGTATAATAGTAATATTGAGTTGACAATTAAATTTTTATAAATCAGATTACGTATTGGTCAAACTACTATTAAATTTTAATAAATCAGATTACATATTTGTCAAACTATTATTAATGAATCAAGATACATTTACTCGCGATGTGTTTCCTATAAAAAGGCATTGATCTGTCAGATGTTTGATGACACCCATAAAATATGTTTACAATGAACCATGGAATAATTAGAAACGTTGCTGCAGTATTCATTTGTTGCTGTTTTTTCCCTCCAAGTGTGCTTTCTTTAATTAAGTATGTGGCCAATTACGACATACGCATCGTGAATGGTCTCCCAGACAATTCCAATCTTCTCAAAGTTCATTGCTTTTCTGGGAATCAAGAGCTAGGCTGGCACGACTTGCACGTAAATGAATATATTCAATGGCGTCTTAGAGACGATAATCTCGGAATTCAGTACTATTGTAGTTTCAATTGGACTACCAAAACAAGAGGTTTTGCGGTTTTTGATCATAGAATTGGTGTTCAGGAATGTACTAGTTCAATATTTGCCAAGAATAGAGTATGTTACTGGCGAGTACAATCTGATGGATTTTATATTGCTAATATGTATAATCCTCCTCCTAGTAGTTTGCATAAGGTAAATTGGTGGGTTGATAAATTTACCAAATATTTACTTTAAATTTAATTTATGTTGAGTTTAATTTACTTTACTTTAGTATTATTATATTCATTTTTCTTAAGATAATTTCAATTCATTTTTATTCAATTCAATTTAGAGTCCGTCTCTTGAAAGACGGTCTTTCCATAAGTTATGGAAAGACCAAGGTTTAAAGTGTAAATTAGAAGAAATGGAGATAAAATTTTCGGGTTGCATGAACCGGGTTATAAATTTTATAACTACTACATGTTGCATTCTAAAAGTTTAATATGGCAACTAAGACCTTTTACCTTTTATTATTCTAGTTAAACCCCGTCTTTCCATAAGCCTATGGAAAGACCGTCTTTCCCAAGACTTTGCCTTCAATTTATTTCAGTTTATTAATTATGATGGGTAATGAGATTTTAAGAAATTGAGCGGTCTATTTAATTGTTGTTCTTTTTGTATATTCCCCCTTTACTGGTAATTAAATTGGATTCATTGCATATCTTCTAAGTTCGACTCAATGAGATCTAAAGTCATTTGACTCAGCACAAATTCTTGTTATATACTTGCTAACTATTAAATGTTAGAGTCATTTTATAATCGATGTATGTAATGAAGTGATTTTATGTTTATTTTTATTTATTGCAACGAGATTTCTATTATTTAAAAAAATTAAAATGTGTCGTAATTTATAAATAGTTGGAGGAAATATTCAAAATGGGACTCACTTTTAATCAAAATTTACAATTTGATACCTAATTTTAAAACATATACTTTAAATTCTCATTTATATCTCAAAAAGTTACCTTTCATCAAAGCATGGGTACTAAATTGGATCAAAGTTGTACCATAATGGTACCCACTTTTAACTAATTAAAAAAAACCCTTTTGAGACATTAATGAAAAAGTGGATTCCTTTTAAGACCAAATATTAAAATAGGGCACAAAACTATGAATTTCAGTTAAACGTGGGTACCAATTTGGACATTTTCTCTAAATAATTATAACTAATTTGACCCAAAAAGTTATTAAAATGAGTTGGCTTAACATGAGACTTTCTCATTGATTAGATGCACATATATACTTAGAGTTGTCTATCTCTGACTCGAACCCAGAACTCGACCCAGACCGACACGACTGAATTTAAACCGAAACCCGATATAACCAAAGAAATATGCACCTGAACCCAACCCAACACGAACGAACTCAACCTGAAACTCAATTCTAACTCGAGAAATATTGACCCAAACTTAACCCAACACGACCGAAACCCAAAACCCAAAACCCAAAAATGACCTGATAATCTTTACCCAAACTCGACCTCAACACGAACCCTAGATCAACCTGAACCCGGTCCAACTTGAACCCATTTCAGCTCAATAACTCGGCTATATAACGCTACACGTAATCAACCTAAAACTAACGTAGTTTAAAAAATGTAAACTAATACAGTCATAGTGCAATAAATTGCTCAGCATGAAGAAGGGGCGGGGCAGGCCAAAAATACGGGTGGTCACGCTGGCGGTGGGGCGAAGAGATGAGGTACAAGAGCCAGGTACCTGCACCGGTAGTCCGAGGGGTAATTTGGGAAGAAAAGTCACTGGTGGTAGGGAAGTTGGATGTGAACTAGATGGAGCTAAGAAGTTTAACGCTTCTCCAATTTCAGCAGAGATGGGGGAGGTAGGGATGATGGAACCATATGTAGAGTTTGATGGGGCTACGACGGAGAAGATTCAGCCTCAGGTTGAGGTATGTATTCCTGATGAAAGTAATCATAAGAAAATTGAGCATAGGCTATGGGTTGATGTGATTAAGGGGAATAGGGTTCAAGCTGATGGAATGAAAATACAATTCAAAGCTCCTATGATTGTTAATGGTGAAATCGAAGTTGGAATTGATGAAGAGGGTGTCAAACCGGAACTAAAATTTTGGGAATACTTTGATAATGTATGTGCTAGGGGGTGACCTTACTATGTCAGCTGTGAAAAACTTTATGATCAAGTACTGGTCGTTTGTAGCACTGCCTGACCTATTCTATAATGAGGAAGGTTATTTTCTGATGAGGTTTAAGTCCAGGGAGGATAGGGATTCAGTGATGAGTAATTGTCCCTACTTGATTTACAATATGTCTATTTTTTTGCACCACTGGAAACCAAATTTCGAATTGAGAAAAGACATGATTAAGACTTTGCCAATTTGGGTTAAACCGCCTAATCTACCTTTACATCTATGAAGTGCTTTATGCTTGGGTAAGATTTGGAGTGTTGTGGGAAATCCACTAGTAACTGATGAGTGTACTGCAAGTAAGTTAAGGGTTTCTTATGCTACAATATTGGTAGATATTGATATTACACAAAAGTTGAAGGACTTAATCAGTATCAAAGAATTGAATGGGGAGAAAGTATTACAGACTGTGGAGTATGAATTGATACCTCCCTATTGTCAGGTGGGAGGGCACATTTGTAGGAGACAGGAGAGGCATCAAAGAGTAGTTCAGAAATGGATGGTCAAAACTAATAGTGGACCTGAGAAACTGGCTGAGAAGCAAAGTGAGGAGAAGATAGATGTGCTAGACTCTGATACTTCAAGCCTGTAAGTACATATGCTGGTATATCTGGAGTTGCTGGAAAATCTGGGAAAATCAACCCGAGAAGCTGGATAAGCAGAGAAGCAAGGGGATCCAGAAGCAGGTTGTATATGGAGGGCTAGAGAAACTGAATGGAAAACTTCACTGGAACAACCTATACAACTGCATATTTGGAATGATTTGGAAGTTGTATATGGGTTTGTAACATGATAGTTTCTTGTAATGTAATGGGGCTCAACAATCCAGCAAAGAATAGTGAGATTAGCTCCTGTCTCATAGCCATGAAAGTTGTTATTGTTGTGATAGTAGAAACCAGGGTGTAAAAGGAGAAAGCAGAGTATGTGAGGAAAAGATTTGGATCAAAATGGAGATTTGTGGACAATTATACTGATCATTTTAATGGTAGAATATGGATTCTTTGGGACTGGAATAGAGTACATGTTTACATGATTTGTAGCTCTAAACAGTTTGTCCATTGTGAGATATTGAATTCAAAAGGGGACCAGGTGGTAAGTCTAACAGCGATATATGCTAATAATATGCTCAGTAATAGAAAGAAGTTATGGACAATTATAGCATGACTTTCTGACAAGGTGGAGGGACCATGGATTCTGATGGGAGACTTCAATAATGTACTCAAAGTACATGATCAAATTGGGGGTAATAAAGTTGTGAGAAATGAGTACATTGAATTGGAGGAAATGATGTGTGAAAAAAGAACTGTTTGAATGTGATATAGTGGGAGAGTACTACACTTGAAGTAATAGGCATAAAGATGGAGTAATTTATTCCAGAATTGATAGAATCGTAGAAAATATTGAGTGGTTCCAGCAGTTTTCCAAATGTTGTTGCCAAAGTGGACAAAGCAGGGGCTTCTGATCACTACTTACTGAGTATTGGTGTATTTGAGGAACAAAAGAGGAAAACTGGAATGATCAAGTTTATTAACTGTATGATGGCAAAAGAGGGGATTCAAGATATCATTAAAACTAGTTGGGAAAGTCCTATCAGGGGAACTACAATGTGTGTTTTGTGGAGGAAACTGATAAGGTTACAGAAGGTTTTGAGAAAGAATATGAGTAGTTTCACTGGTGTTCAAGGGAAACTGATCAAAGCAAGGGATGGATTACTTCTTGCTCAATAATACATTGCAGCATCAAGGATGGATGTGGGAAAAAAATGAAAGAGTGATTCAATGTACCGAAGCTATTTTGAAATAGAATGGAATTGATGAGCAACTTGCCAAGCATAAAGAAAAAATAGACTGGCTTCGACTGGGTGTGGAAATATTCCTATTTCCATGCCACATTCAAGGCTAAAAATAATCAGTCTGGGATCAGAAAAGTGGAGGATGAGAATGGGAATCTTATGTATGGGAAGCAGGAGATTTCTGAGAAAATAGTTATGTTCTATGAGTAGTTGGTGGGTTCAAGGGCAAGTAAACTGAATGGAGTTGATGTCAGGGTACTGAGGCAGGGCAGATCTCTTATAGCTGAAGCAAGAAGAAGGCTGGTGGAAAAAGTAAATGAAAAAGAGATTTGGGATGCAGCTAAGAGCATAGGTGACCTAAAAGCTCCAAGTATGGATGGCTTTAACTCAAGATTTTTTAAAAGTAACTGGCATATTGTGAAACATGATGTTGTGAATGCTGTTAAACAATTCTTTGAAGATGGTAGGATGTATAAGGTTGTTAATTGCACAATAGTTACTCTAATGTCTGAAAACGTAGATGCTAGAAAGATATATGAGTTTAGACCTATATCTTGCTGCTCCACGTTTTATAAGGTTATCTCTAAAATTCTAACTGTGAGACTGAGTACAGTGATGGAGGAATTAGTGGATTTATTCCAGGCTGCTTTTGTTCCTTGAAGGGGCATACATGATCATATACTACTTGCCTATGAATTGATTAGAGGGTATACCATAAAGGAAGGACCACCAAAGCATATGTTCCAGCTTGACTTGCAGAAAGCCTATGATACTGTGGATTGGGTAGCTTTGGAATAGATTTTGAAAGAGCTTGGATTTCTGGAGCAGTTTGTGGAATGGATTATGGTATGTGTGAGCACAGTTTCCTTCTGGTATATGATCAATGGGGAACGATCTAGAATCCCGGTTGCAAAGAGAGGGATTAGGCAAGGGGATCCTGCCTCCCCTCTATTGTTTGTGTTGGTTATGGAGTATGTCTATAGGTATTTATCGGAGCTAAAAACAAATCCAAATTTCAGGTTTCATGATAAATGTGATAAGCTGAATATTGTTAATCTTAGATTTGCTGATGATATTCTTTTATTTTCAAGATGAGAAAGGGGATCTGTAGAGGAAATAATGACAGCATTTCAGAAATTTATTGCACGGGATTGGAAGTTAACCAGGTTAAGTGCAAAGTATATAATGGAGGAATGGATGAGAAGCAGAAAAGGGAATTCCAGGAACTGACAGATTTCAGTGAAGGGGAACTGCCTTTCAGGTATCTAGGGGTACCTCTGACTACCAGGAGGTTATCTTTACATATGTACTAGTCTCTAATTGAAACGATGATTGGAAGAATACAACATTGTAGCTCTAGAATGTTAAGCTATGCTGGTAGGGTTCAGCTGATCAAGAGTGTCCTCTTTGCCATTACAAACTATTGGATGCATTGTCTACCTTTGCCAAAAAAGGAACTCAAACATATTGAAGCTTTCTTCAGAACATTCTTATTGGGTGGGAAGGAAAATATCACAAAGAAAGCACCTGTGGCATGGGAAAGGGTTTGCAGGCCAAGAAAAGAAGGAGGCATGAAAACCTTATAGCATTAGAAGAATGGAATGAAGCATGTTTGGCTAAGCTGCTATGGAATTTAATTTTTAAGGCTGATAAACTTTGGGTGAAATGGGTGCATGAGTACCATATCGAGGGGAAGGAACTGCTAGCAGTGAGATTACCAAATGATTGTTTGTGGATTCTCAAAAGGCTGTTTAAGAGCAGAGCTGTTATTCTTCATATGCAAGCCTGGGTTCAGATGGAATCTCAAAAGGTGGGGAACTTTAAAATTGGTAAGTTTTATAAACAAATGAGATGGGACCATGGGATGGTTGATTGGAGGAGGCTGTTCTTTGGGAACCATGCTAGGCCGAGAGCTCAGTTCATCATGTGGATGGGATGGCAGCAGCGGTTGGCAACCAAAGACAGGCTTCGACGATTTGGTATTGTGACTGATGCCAAATGTGTTTATTGTGGCTAGGAAGAAACTACGGTGCATTTGTTTTTTGAGTGCTCAGTAACAAACCAAATATGGAGGAGAGTTTTGTTATGGATGGATGTGGATGGAGAGCCGAGGGGCTGGAATGCGGAGAAGAACTGAATTCTACAGCAAACCAGAGGCAAAAGTTAGAAAAATCAGGCTATCAAAACAGCCTTTTCAGAGGTTGTTTATGGTATTTGGGTGGATAGGAATGACAAAGATTTTGGTAAGGATGGGAAGTTGAATATTTTTGACAGTATAATTGATTGTATAGTGTATAGATTGTGGATGATTCCAAAACTTAGAGGGAAATGTGCGAATTGGATGATAAATTCCATATAGGGATTATGTAGGAGGATGGAGAGCTGGAGATTACTCGCTTAGTACTTACACAGTTTTGGTAATGAGAATATATATACTTATTTTAAAAAAAATGAAGTCAACCAGCATTTAATATGAAACCGAGTCAACTTAGTTATGAGTTAAACTAATAAATAATTTAGACATACTTATTAGAATAAAGTATGATTTTTATTTATTGATAGTCTATAAATATGATTACGTAAAGTCAACTCATAACAAATCTAAATACACAAGTTTATATTAAAATGCACAAGCACGAATAAGTTTATAAATATAATTAATAATAGTCAAATAAACAGAGATGTCTAATTATAATTATGATTATGAATGAGTAAATATAGACAGTTGAATAAATATTGATTTCATAAATCAATTTGTGAGATAATATAAAAAAAGGAGCGGGTCTCCTTATAGGCTGACTGTCTATAAGGTTATGGACAATCCAGTGTATATTTTTAATTATACATAGAATTTTTAATATATAATTTTGTACTAAACATAGAATTTTTTTTATAATATATACTTTTATATTCACATTCAAATTCACATTATTACCTATTTTTAAATTTTAAAATACAATATTTAAATTTTATGAAACAAATTACAAAATTTAAGGTAAAAAATACTACGGACTGTCCATAAACTTATCGATATGTCACCTTTCTTGAGACTTTCTCTAAAAAATATTTAATAAATTATAAATAAAAGTTACAAGTTGCAAAAAAACAAAACCCGATAATAATGCACTACAGCAGAGGGGGTACATAGGCACCGGTATTTTGCATTATAGGCACTGGTATTTCGACCCCTTGGAATACCGATGCCTAAGTAGGGCAGTGCTGGAATGTAGATTTGTAGCACCACATTGCATACCGGCGCTAAAATATAGATTTGTAGCATTGTGGCCCAAAATTGTGTTACCCCATTATTTTTTGTTCAAATACATGGTTTTCATTATTTTTGCCTAAATATAGAAAAATTTAAAAAAAGAATATTTTTGTGAAATATTGGAAAACGTTAGTGCATGTTCTAGAGTAACTTAGAGTTGATTACTTATAAGAAAGAAAGTGAAATGGATAGGAGTACATATATATTCTTGTGCGATTGCTGGTAAACATTCTGCTACAGACTTTGAAAATACAATGGGGGTGCATAGAGTAGCATAACGTTCGATCGGATTTCAATTTGGAGTTAAAAGTAAAGTTTTTACCTTTTGCACTGAGGTCCCTCCAAGAATGTTGGAATTGTCGAATAACGAAATTGGTGACACCTAAATGCAGTTCAATAATATACGATTGTGACTTTTTTATTTGGGCATGTATGAGTGAACTTAAGGGCCTCAAAAATCAACATTGATTACTTCTACACAATCTTCAAAAATTACAATGTTGCCAAAATTGTGATAACCAATTACCCATTGCTCCAAAATATATGACTTTTGTTATTCTTGCCTAAATATAGAAATATTAAATAAATAAATTTTTGGGTAAAGTGTTGGAAAACACTAATACATGTTCTTGAATGACTCGTACCATAAACCCATTTTCAAGAGTAACTCATGCCATAAACCTATTTTTTTGAAAATTTTCTATGTACACTACAAGAAACTGAACCTTTTATTCCGGATTGGTGGTATGACAATGAGCCGGAAAACCAACAATACGAACAAAATAGTTGGCCTTCTCCATCTTATGGCATACCCCAAAATCAATCCCAACAAGGAAGTTCAAGTTTGACACGTGAGGAAGTCATGAATGCAATAGCAAACTTGAACAACTTGACTAGTGAGGAACCGGACACTCGGCTCCCCTCTAGTGTTGTGGCTATTGAGGGGCATGTGAGGAGTTTATTAGAATAGTTAGCCCAAATGGAAGCTCGTGAATCCAAAAATACACCATTCCAAGTCGAACTCGAGGATTCGGTGAGTGAGGTCACAATGGGAAATGAGCTTGAGTTCAAAGGGGGTGAGAAGTTGGTTGTTGAGGATGAAAAAATGGAGGAAGAGGTTATTGTGCTATATTCATTAGTATCGTCACCCCTTCCCCTACCTAGTAAACCAACTCCACCATTTTCAAAAGTTTTGAGGGAGATAAGAGAGGAGCCAAAAGAGTATCCTAAGCCTCCTAACCACCCAACTCCCTTTAAACCGTCTCCACCTCCACAAGACTTTCCTCTTGAAAGTTTTGTGCCCCCACCTCACAACTTTTGGATGCTCATGGTGAAGGGGTTTAAGCCTTCACCATATGGATAGCATTAGGGTCGTGCCGATGACCTTAAATATACGGATATTTATCGTGCCGACGACGTAAATAAATTTGGCCTTTATTTTGGTTTTTTTTGTTTAGTTTTTGTTATTTTGTCTTGTTCTTTTACAGTGTATTTTTCTGTGATTTTGTGGCAAAGTGAAGTGCATTGCATTGGAGCAGATGAAGGAATGAGATCCATGAGAAATGGAAGAAAGCTTGGAAAGTTGGTAAGAAAAAATTAAATTATTTCTAAGTGCTGAGAAAGCCTGTCGTCGCGAGCCATGACGAACAGGGGAGCAAAAATAAACTCACAGAACCAGCTTTTTGCTACTCGCGACATAGCCATCGCGAGTCGCAACATGTCCATTGCCAGTCGTGACGTGGCCTTCGACAGTCGCGACCGAATCATAAAATTTCTGGAAGAATTGAGCTCACAGACCTAAGCTATCGCGATTTGCAATTGCTTGGTTGCGAGTAGCCACAATGCATCTCAAGTTGCGATCTATACTGTCGCGAGTCGCGACGAAGAAACCAACTTTTCAACTGAGCTTAAATACTGCATAATCCTTCCTTCTTGTCCAAGAAATACTCCCAAGAATCACCACACCTCCACTCATTCCTCCACCGTCTTACATATATTGACATATGTATATTCTTGCATCATTATAGTACCTTTGTTTATTGTAGTATGCCGACTACATCATTGTGACTGTAATTGCTATATTTTATAATGATGCTTGGATATGTGTCGATATATGTTGGATATTTTTATTGGACAATCTTATAGTTGTGATTTCATGATGGATTGGTTGTTCTTTGAGAATATTATTGTTATTAACTTTTGATGCTAAATCTAGTATTACAAATCCTTATGTACTTGTGAGTTTGATGTTGTTCTCTATGGTGTTAGTCTTGATCAAACGGTGCCAAGGAGACAACATTTTTCTCGCGGGGTGAGTTCTTCTATGGAACTTTTACTCCCTCTTCCAGCTTTGAAACCAATTTCGGGATCGATTCTATACAAATACATGGGATTGCACCATATCACCAGTGACTATGCGGAGAAATGGGTGTCACTCTACCTGTTACCTTGAGTTTTATTGTTCTTGCCTTACATGTTTACATTGAGGGCATTGTAATGTTTTAAGTACAGGGAGGGGTTAGAGGACTCAATGCATGCTAGCTTGATTTGGAATGATTTTTGCTACTTTTGATTGAAAAACAAGAGAAAAGGGAAGAAAAAAATTGAAAATTTTGAAAAATAAATATATAATGAAAAATACCAAAAATTATTTAAAAAGAAAACCCGCTAAGTTGAAAACCCGAGAGGGCAACTTAGGCAACATTGGGGTTCTGGATAGGTGGAAAACCTGAAAGGGCGACCTAGGAAAAAAATGAGAGACTAAATGTGCGGAAAAAGTTGAGATGTGAGCCAAAGAAACATGGTGTGTGGCTAGGATGAAAACCCGCAAGGGCTCCTAGGCAAAATGAGAGAAAGAGAGAAAAAAGGAAAATGCTATGATTTCACTCATTTTCCGGTGTTGGAGTCATGGTTGCGGTTGTCATATGGATGGATCAAGTAGCTCTACATCTTGAGACCTCTTTGGATTGGGTAACTTAGTGGGTTGAAAAACGAAGTATGGTTATGAAATTCTTGATTCTTTTATACTTTTTTTTGGTTGATATGTTGGTATAAACTGAAGTATGTGCTTGAACCTTTCATATTGTTTTGACTTCATTTTGTGTCATTGGACTTTGGGATTATCAATTCGGGACTTTGAAACATTTTTATTGGTAGTGAATTGATAAGTGGTCAGTTTGGTTAGATTTAGGAATTTTTCTTGTGTCTGTGAAAAATTCTCATTTGAGCTTTGATTTTGGGATTTACGATATTGAGAGTTTTTGTGTGGTTTTGATTGGGAAAATATCAGTTTAGGATGTGGACATATGAATTCCTTTTTGTGCTTCAATCCATTCTTACTTGAGGGCGAATAAGGTTTAAATGCGGAGAGGTTTGATGTGCCCATTTTATATGGTTATATTAGGACTTTTAGGATTCACTTTTGTACACTTTTGTGCTCTAGATGTGGCATTTTGCCTTGAAATTCTATAAAGAGAGTTAAAAGCAACTTTTACGGTTTTATTACTTTTCTAGAGGATTTTGTGTGACAAGGCAACTTGTTTGAAGACTTTGAAGATTTGAAGACTTTTATTTGAGCTTTTGAAGACTTGAAGAATTGAAGATAAGTGAAGTGAAGACGAGGACTTGAAACAAGAAGAAGAAAGAAATCAAGATGCTGAAACTGGGCTCGGTCGCCACTCAAGGTGGATTGGTTGCGAGTCGCGACGAACGGGTGGCCAGAAAATTTTGTATTTTTTGTACTATAAATACTAAATCTTATCCTCTCCCCTTCCTCTCTTCTTCTTCCTGCAATTTTATGGGTTCGAAAACCCTAGTTTTCCTTTCTTTCTTTTCTTAGTTTTTGTAGGTTAATCATGTTTTCATTATCTAGGTTAGTTTAATCTTGGGAGAAATTGGTTGAGACCTCCTTGCTAAAGTCTTGAGAATCATATCTGTCTATTTATTTCTTTTGCTATTTTGCAGTTATTGAGGTTTGAATGTGAATTGTTAATGAAATTAATGTTGATGGAAGTTTAAGTATATGAATTGCTTGTATGATTATTTGTTAGGGTTGGGAGAAAGTAGCTAATTCTCCCCCCTTTTAATATGCAGTCCAAGAGCATGAGTTAGAGATTCTTAATGATTTTGATGTGTTGATAATTGCTAAATGAATGTGATGATTTTGAACTTGTTGTCATGTTTGTGGCTTGAAACGAATGAGATACGTGTATGAATGTCGATCGTTCTTGACTAATCTTGTGTACATGCATGGATTGGTTAAATGCTTAGAGATGGTGTAGTTTTTATAATTGTTGCCAAGCTTGTTGATTCTTCATGCTCAATGCCATCATTGGGATACTTTTAGTCGTGTTTCGACTAAGGGAGTCATTGGTGAGGTTTGACAAGAGATGTAGAATTCTATCTTGCAAACTGCTGTCTAAAAAGGATAGAAGATTTATCTTCACAACAAGTAGTGAAAATAGTGAATAGATTGTTTCACTTGTTCTTGAAGACTTTGTTAGTTAGTATTCATGTGCTCTTAATGTTATGTTTTACTTCATTTATTCCATGGGTTTTTTGAGAATAGGAAGTGTTTGTATGATTAAAGTGTTAGGGTGTTAGGAAAGTGACAAATTCTTTAGCCTTTGGCATGGAAATCCAAGAACATGAACTTAGAACTTCTTGTTCATAATGTGTTGTGATTCTTGATAGATAAGTATGTTAATGTGGATTGTTCTCATATGTTTCCTATAGATGCAATGAAAGGTTGAATCTTGAATGTGGTTTGTTCTAGGTTTAGCCTAGTGAGTACTATGTTTGGTTAAATGGCTGTCTTTGGTAGAAGACTTGTTGTTATCAAATCTATGTTCCTTCGTGTGAAATGCCGTTGATGAAATGCCTCTATGGCGTGTTTTGCCTAGAGTGTATGTTCATGAAGTTTGCAAATGGTCGTTGTGTATCTTTGCAAATTACTATTTAGAAGGAACGAATGTTGATCTTCCATTTGCATTCCCCATAGGTAACAAATGTGATAGAATGAGTGGATGGTTCAATGATCTATATTTGGTTTGGAAGTGGATATTAGTATCCCCCAATGCTTTGTCATTTGTAGTTTTAAACCACTTTTTTCTTTGTTTGTTTCATGATTAGCATAGTTACTTAACTTTGCTAGTTGTTTTATCTTTTACTTTCATACCTTAGTACCACAACCAACCAAAATGCCCCCCTTTAAATTACTTATATATGTCTATGTATATTTACTTCTAGCATAATATCAACCTTATATGTTTAAACCCTTAGAAAGACCCCTCTTTTTTTGTGGACGACCCCGATTTGCCACTATCTACTTAATTATATTTAGTAAGCATAAATGGATTATAAATTTAACTTTGAAAGGTACGGCAACGACCTCCCACTCATTATGAGATGTTCCCGCAACTTTTTCCTCCCTAAATACGCATAATTTCTACAATTCTTACAAGGGCATCGTGCCCGCAAACAACCATTTTTAGAAGAATGTTCAAATGCAAACGAAACAAATGATTCAACGAATGGCTTGTACTCGGGTGATTTCCTAAGATACTACCAATTAGTTCATCTCGATCCATTATCCTAAAAGTCATTTAAAATGCAACACATGACGATCCATTCAACAATATTCATAAACCTAACTAATCTAAAAGCACAATTGAAAACATGAACATATATATGAAGCATTAAATACACATCAAATTATTTGAACAAAATCGTTAACTTCATAGTTTGGATAAAACTAACCTTCTCCAAGCACAAAACCTTCTCCTCAACAATGGGTAAGGAAAAAATGAGCTTCTTCTTCAAAGAATTAGGGTTTTGTGGCATTTAATGGAATTTGGTGCGTTTATTTTTTTTATATGCATGTCCATTTCCGAACTCGGAAACTATGTCCCATATTATATAAGACACAATCAAATACTTTTTGAGTTCCGAAAATGGACAGGAAAAGATTATGAATCAGGAATATGTTTCCTTTCTATGTACTAAGGAAACTCTGTACTTTCCGATCTCGAAAAACCATCCATTCCATGTTTCCAAGTTTGTAAACAATCATTTTTAAAGGCAGTTGGTCATAACCACCTTTATTTAACCCTAATTAAAGGTGGTTATGCCTTGAACCGCCTTCCAAAAAATGTATAAAAAATTAAATAAAAATTGAAAAATCATCGACTACAACTAACAAAAAAATCAACTAAAAATCATAGAAACATCAACAAAGCTTAAATTATATATTTTTTTAAAAAAAACTATAAACATCAACCTATATCACCCAAAAGCTGAAAACAACAATTATTATCATCTAAACTTCACCCGGAAGATAAAAACGTCAACAAAAGAGGGAAAAAACACTACGAAACATCAACCATACAACTAAAAAAGCTACAAACATCAATCCCTATCACCTGAAACTCATGTAGAAAATGAAAAATATCAAAATGATAGAAAATAACTAAAAACATCAACAAAAAAGCTATGATACCTCAAGAGTATAAATTATTCACTATGAAAATCATAAAACGCCAACAATTGTTTTTAAAAAAACTACGAATATCAACCTATATCACCCAAACGCTACAAACATCAGCACCTAACACCTGAACCTCATCCGAAAATTGGAAAACTTCAACATAAGAATAAATACACTATAAACATCAATTCATATTACCAGAATCTCAGCCGGAAAATGAAAATTATTAACATGATAAAATAAAAGAACTACAATTAACAATCCATATTACCAAAATAAACTGCAAAACCTCAACTCATATCAATTAAATTTCATCCGAATAATGAAAAACAACAACATAAGAGAAAAATAAACACCAAAAAAAAGCTACAAGAAGAATCGTGGAAAAAGGATGAAGAAGAAGAATCGTGGTGTCAGAGTTGCGATTACTAGATTCAAACGATCGGAGAGGAAGAGAGAAAATGAAAACAAATTAGACAGAGCAAACCGACGAGATTCTGGCGTCAGGTGGTGGTCGTCGGCGTCATGTGGCAGTCACCAATAGTCGGAGGCGGTTTCCGATCGGTTCCAGAAAAAATGAAAATGAAAATGAAAATTTCGATATTTTTGGGATATATATAGTACTTTGATGACAGTATAATAGGTCTCTAAAATTTTCAAAATATTATTTTAATAACCCCATCCCAAATGGCACAATAATCCCTGGCCTAAAGTTTAGGTTGTCTAAAATAAGACTTTGTATGAATAAATAGATACTAAAGTATCTGTACAACGGTATAACATTATACTGTATCGATATACAATCACAAGATCATACAACTGAGAATTAATTGTGTGCGAATTGTGTGCGAATTAGGTGCGATACTGTGTGCGATTTTTACCTCTCCCTTAACCCTCCTTCCTTCTTCCTCCTGAACGTTTTCAATTCCTCGATAACAATCATCGGATTAGGCTGGCTCCGCCGGTAACGGCTAGTCCGCCGGTAACGGCTAGTCCACCGGTAACGGCTAGTCCGCCGGTAACGGCAAGTCCGCCGGTAACGGTCTCAACGATGACGGCTTCCCAAACTCTGGCCGCACAGGAAAATAACAATGCTAACCAACCTCCTCCTCCTCTATCCTTCGCCGCCGCCCTACAGAGTAAATCCCCTCCGTTATCAAACGTGTTGCCTAAAAATCCTGAGCTTATCCCCAAATCCTAACACTTAGGTGATGTCGCCTGTTTATACTCAGATGACCAAATAGCTAAGCTGTCATCCCATTACGCAAATGCCCTAGTTGGCAAATTCACAAAGGGGAGATGTTCAATGGAGCAACTGGAGCAATCCTTCAAAACCGTGGGCTTAACAATTAAATACCAACTAGGTTCTTTGGATTATAAACATGTGCTCAACAGGTTCGAACTACTCAACGATTACCAACGATGCTGGATGAAAGGAGTGTGGAACTTCAACGGAATCCTCCTCAAGATGCTGAAATGGACTCCAGAGTTCTCAACGCACAAAGAATCACCCATTGTCCCGGTGTGGTGCACAATCAGGGAAGTTCCACTATATTATTACAATTCAGCTTCAATAGAGTCTATTGGTAATAGTATAGGTTGTTTTATTAAAAATGATCTAGCTGCAGATATGCTCACAAGACCTTCAGCTAAACTATGTGTCGAGATTGATCTCCAAAAGCCTCTGTGTAATCATATTCGTTTGGGCTCAGTAACAAATAATAAGAAATATCTAATAGAGTATGAGGACATCCCTCTATACTGTGACCATTGTGCCAAATTAGGCCACTCCAAAGTTCAATGTAGAGCCTTCCCTCCTAACCTAAATGCTAGACCAGAGGATGACAACAAAATTCAAAATCAGCCCCTGTGGCAGGCAACTGGAAAAAAGTTTGATACACCTCCTTTGATCTCCCTAAACGATCAGGTTGATCCCATCATTACTGTTAATGATAAGGTATCTAGTAATGGAGTTATGCCATCCCCCACTCCTAACTTTCAATCCAGCCTCCCCTTAGGGATTATTAGTGCCCCTGGAACTGATAGGGCTACTTCGCCTGAAAACCGTCCTAGTCCCAAAACACATGATATCATAGATAACTCTCTATCCAAGCTGTTAAATGATTCAGCCCTACTTAATTTTACTCCAAGGGCATATGCCATAGATGATATCCAGGTGGGGACACTTCCCTCGAGTCTGAAAAGATACAATAATGTAACTCTTTCTTCACAAGGAAGAATGGAAAATAGGTTCTCCGTTTTGCAGGATGAACCGAAGGAACAAGCTACTGATCAAGAGGTCAATTTTAATCACCAGACCAGTACTCCCTCATCCCCTACTCAGGGTCAGGATCCACTGCAAGGTAAGGCTAAAGGTAAAAAAATTAACTACTTCAGTCAGATTAATAAAATGATGCTTAGGTCATCCACCAAAAGTCATAAATCTAGTGAGCAATGACAGGTCCTCCCTCAATCAACTTTTTAGTGTGGAACATTCGGGGTATGGAATCTTCAATGCTTAGGCTAATTAATCTTGTCAAGCTTAAAAAGATTCAAATGCTGTACATAATTGAACCAATGCATGACAACTCAAAACTCCAACTTTATATGGATAAACTTAACTTTTCTAATGGTCTGACTTTGTATAACGGTAAAATCTGGCTTATGTGGACTAATTTGGTTACAGTTACACTACTATCCTTTCATGAGAAGTTTTTACATGTTAGTATAGCTCACCAATCCATCAACTTACAAATGGATGCTGTTTTCATATATGCACTTAGGAATAGGGAAGGTAGGAAGACTCTGTGGAAAGATTTGGCACCAATTACTACAGGTGATACTATTTTTATAGGAGACTTCAACACTATCACCTCCCTCACAGAATATAAAGGCCCTAGTTCACCCTCCTTAGGCAGCATTAGAGACTTTAATACATGGATAAATAGCTCGGGTGTCCAGGAAATCAATATGGTAGGTAACCTTTTCACCTGGTGTAACTCAAGACTTAGGAATCCGACCTCAAAAAGACTAGATAGAGGCTTATGCACTATTTCATGGAACTATCCAAATCTTGAATAGGCAAACTTCTGACCACTCTAATTTGACTATTGTCAGCCCAAAACCATTTAGATTCCTAAATGTATGGTTTAACCGGCCGGACTTCATCACTCTAATTAAGATTAATTGGGAAAAACAAATTGCTGAGACCGGCTTACTTGGTTTTTTTCTTAAACTGCTCAGACTGAAAAGGGAGATAAAAATTTGGAATAGAGAATGCTTTGGGAACATAGACACTAATGTTTTAAATGCTGAAGAATCCCTTAGAATTCAGGAATGAATTTTTTATTTTAATCCTTCGGATGCCGAACTCATCAAACTAAATGAGAAAAAAGCTTTACTGTTGAGAGCTCAAAAAGAAAAGGAAAAGTTTTGGAAACAGAAAGCTAAGTTGAAATGGCATGGGTTAGCTGATAACAACACTCAATTCTTTCACAAAGTGGTACAGGAGAAAAATTGCAGATTACAAATATCAAAAATTAAAAATAGAGAAGGCCAATGGCTGAGTTCTCAGGTAGATATCCATAAGGAAGCCATCTCCTATTACACTGTCTTGTTAAAGAACCTAATCAAATGCCAAATGATACCTATTATCCACATTTTCTGAGCCAAATACCGAATGTCATCTCTGCGCAGGATAACTTTGAACTGTCTAAACCAGCCTTTGAAACTGAAGTAGAGGCAGTAATTAAGGGTTTAAGTAAGAATAGTAGTCCGGGACCAGATGGTTTTTCAAGAAAATTTTATTCTAAGTGCTGGTCCATCATAAAAAATGACCTTATTAAGGCAGTTAATGATTTTATTAATGGCTCTGCCTTGCCCAGGGGAATATCCAGTACCTGGATTACCTTAATACCCAAAAAGACTACTCCATGTTCATTCGATGATTTCAGGCCTATTAGTTTATCGAATGTCCTTAATAAGATCTGCTCCAAAGCTTTAATGGAAAGACTAAGACCTCATATGGATAAATTGATCTCTACAAATCAATAGGCTTTCATGAAAAATAGGGATATCTCGGACAATATTATTTACCTTCGGGAAATGATTAGATTTCTTGATAAGAAGGCTAGAGTCCCTAACTGCATTATGAAATTAGATTTACAGAAAGCATTTGATAGAGTTAATTGGCATTTTCTTAGGAACGTTCTGATGAAGTTTGGTTTTCTCTTTAACATTTTCTCAAAAGCTTTCTCTAGGAGTCTATCTTTTATTTTCCACAACAATAAGCTCTCGTATTACCAGCTACCATCTCTAATCCCAGCAGCTACTCACCTTATGTACGCTGATGATACTATCATTTTTATGCAAGCTTCCAAATCCAATCTTATTAGGATTAAGGCTTTCCTAGATACCTTTGAATACACTTCGGGACAAAAAATTAATTTCCATAAATCTGATTTTTACATTAGTAAAAGGGCATCAATTACCAAATTAAATCAGATTAGGATGGTCCTAAAAATGAAACAGGGCTCTTTCCCTTTCCAGTACCTTGGCTGTCCTATATTCAAAGGTAGAACATTGAATAGGTATTATCAACCTCTCATGGAAAAGTTGGATAGGAAATTGCAAAATTGGAAAAATCAGTGGCTTAGCTCAGGTGGGAAACTTACCCTAATTCAATCCTGTCTGTACTCAATGCCACATCACTTATGGTCTGTAACTAAACCCACAAAATCTATAATCGAAACTTTTGAGAAAAGATTGGCTAGGTTCTTCTGGGGTGAGTCAGAAGGGAAAAGAAACAAAGTATGGAAAAAATGGGCTTATCTAGCTACACCAATCTCACAAAGTGGTTTGGAGTTTAGATCAATCCGAGCTATACAGGATGTTTGCTCCCTTAAATTGTGGTGGAAAAGTCATTTAGGTACCACCTTATGGGCTAAATTGTTGTGGTCTCTACCTGAATCTCATAGGAAATCTGTAACCTGGAAAAGAATTTGCTCAGTAAACATTTTTGCAGAACAAAACTCTTTCATCATTCATGGTAAAGGTACCTGTAACATATGGACTGCAAATTGGTGCATGAATGGACCCCTCCTTAACTATGTTCCTAACCATATAACTGCTGCATTCCAGCACTGTACTGTATCAGAATTTATTAGGAACAAAGCCGATATATTAGCACTGATTTCTCCATTCCTGGAAAATGATACTCTTCTATTCTTGCAAAATGCAGAACTAGTAGAGGAAAGAGAAGACAGGATTATATGGAAATCGGATCCAGCAGGCAATTTTTCCTTTAAATCAGCATACCGGGCTATCACAAGTTCATCAGGTAATTTCCTGGCTTATAAATTCCCGTGGAACAAATCACTTCAGAAAAAGATTTCCATTTTCACTTGGAAAATGTTACACTCATTTCTTATTGGATGATGTGCTTATTAGCTGTGGATATAGTCTAGCTTCGAAATGCCCAGTTTGCTGTCATTCGGATTCAATTGAACATTTTTTTATTTCCTATCCTTTGGCTAAATCTATATGGAGTAACATGGCATCTCTAGTTCAATTCCACCTAACTGAACCTCATTCCATGTCTCAGAGATTTTTTGTTTTCTGGAACGTTCTAGATCTCCCAAAATGCCATCAACTGATATGTAACATACTCCCTCCTATCATATGCTGGTGTCTATGGAAAGCCCGAAATAGATTCCTTTTTTATCAGATTCCATTCTCTACTGATTTCATTTGTAAGGAAGTATTGGACCTCATCAAGCTATCTCTGTATTCCAATCCTACACATCTGAAAACCTACACTGCCATTCCACATCCAATAAAGCATCTAATCCCTCATCTTAGGCCTCCTCCTAAGCCGATCATACAGACTGTTTGCTGGGAAAGGCCTAGTTTAAATTCCATCAAAATCAATACAGATGCTTCCTGGTTTCCCCATATGGTTGCAGTAGGGATAGTTGCAAGGGATAGTTCTGGTACTCCCCTACTGATTAATTCAGCAACCATCTCTGCAGAATCTCCACTTCATGCTGAAGTACTTGCCATTCAATTTGCTTTTCATAACTTTCATCAGTTGGATGATTCATTTATTATAGAATCTGATTCTTTATTAGCAGTTAACATGATAAATGATCCATATTATGCTCAATGGCAACTTTTCAATGCTGCTTATAAAGTTAAATGCCTTCTACGTGGTGCTGTGCTTATACATGTTCCTAGGGAAGGTAACTCAGTGGCTAATGCAATCGCTAAACATCACTCTTCCCATAATCAGGCTCTTAATCTCATTAATGTTCCAGGCCATATTAAGGGTCTTATAGCCTTAGATAAGGAACAAATTCCTCAGATAAGAGTGCATATTAACTGCTAGGGGAAGGATGGATACTGCTGATGGTATATGTTGCTTATGCAGGTGCAACCTTGACTTGGTTCACATGGCGAATTACTCATCAAAACAACACCCCTGAAGCTATGATGCAGCGAGGCACATTTCGGGACAACTGCCCAAATATTATCATTGAGGGCTCCCCTCCAATTGCCTCTACCATGCTAACTTTCTGACTGTCTAAATGTTAGTTTTCTGGCCAAAGTACGAATTAACACGGGGTGTGGAGATTCGTTTGCTTTGGAATCGCAACTAACTCTTTTTGGTTCTCCGATCGACCTTGTATAGTTTACATCCTAGGTAGTAGTTATCACTTTTGCAGGCAATGATGTTGCCTTTCGTAAAAACTAATGCCAACTTACTATGGTTCGGTTTTACTGGATTGGGGTACCAATATACCAACCCCCACCCTCGGGTGCTTTTCCAAAAAAAAAAGTATCGATATACAAAATAATTTTAAATACAAATACTAGTGTAGTAAGGTTTAAGAAAAAATAGATTTTGCAAAATGAAGGATGAAAGAAGTTTTATTTGTATAATAGTAATATTGAGTTGACAATTAAATTTTTATAAATCAGATTACGTATTGGTCAAACTACTATTAAATTTTAATAAATCAGATTACATATTTGTCAAACTATTATTAATGAATCAAGATAAATTTACTCGCGATGTGTTTCCTATAAAAAGGCATTGATCTGTAAGATGTTTGATGACACCCATAAAATATGTTTACAATGAACCATGGAATAATTAGAAACGTTGCTGCAGTATTCATTTGTTGCTGTTTTTTCCCTCCAAGTGTGCTTTCTTTAATTAAGTATGTGGCCAATTACGACATACGCATCGTGAATGGTCTCCCAGACAATTCCAATCTTCTCAAAGTTCATTGCTTTTCTGGGAATCAAGAGCTAGGCTGGCACGACTTGCACGTAAATGAATATATTCAATGGCGTCTTAGAGACGATAATCTCGGAATTCAGTACTATTGTAGTTTCAATTGGACTACCAAAACAAGAGGTTTTGCGGTTTTTGATCATAGAATTGGTGTTCAGGAATGTACTAGTTCAATATTTGCCAAGAATAGAGTATGTTACTGGCTAGTACAATCTGATGGATTTTATATTGCTAATATGTATAATCCTCCTCCTAGTAGTTTGCATAAGGTAAATTGGTGGGTTGATAAATTTACCAAATACAAAGACTTGGGTGAGACCGTCTCACCCAAGCTTATGGTGAGACCAAGGGTCTCATCATAAATTACATATTTTCAGGGGCATGGAAGATATTTTAGTTAATTTTCAATATTCCGTATTTAAATTGAACTGCCAACTAAACCCTCCCTCTGTTTCTCTTTCTCACATTAACCCCTCCGTTTCAATTTCTCCGCGTTAACCTTTTCTCAAATCTCTGAAAACCGCTGCCAGAAATTCCCGATTCAACTGCTCAAATCCATTTAAATTTGCAATTTCTGAGTTGCATTACATTGTCTTCTTCATTCTGTTTCTATAGAGGTTAGAATTTCTTATTTTCACTGTATTTGGGGTTTATATTTAGGGTTTTTTGTTTTTCTTCTTCGTCTGCTATGATTTCTATATCATTCCGACGCTTATCTCTGTAGATCCGGTTGTGCATGTTATTTTTATTAATATATTGTGGTTTTCTGAGTATTGTTTTGGCTGTTTGTAGATATGACGAAGTCGAAAGAAGATTTTATGGATGTTGTTGATGAATCACAAGGTTTGTTCTATTTTTTTGTTAATTTTTGTATTATTAGGGTTTTTGTTCGGTGTCTTTGATTTGATGTGATGTTCGTTGTTATTGAATTTGCTCTGTTTTGCGTTGGTTGCTCTGTTTTATATATGAAAATAACAAATTATTTAAGATGTTTATGTGTTTAGTTAGGCAGTTCATGTGTTTAGTTAGGAACTTAGTATGTTCATGTGGTTGGTTCGAGCTTTGTTGTGACTCTTTTGTGGTTTATTTAATGCTCTGTTTACTTTGTATGTTTTCTTTTTGGATTTTCTTTATATTAGGATATTAATGTGTTTAGTTTTCATGTTTATGTGTTTAGTTTAGTCTCTGTTTAGTTTGCATTATCTTTCTGTTAGGTTGTTCATGTGTTTAATTAGGTTGTTTGTATGTTTAGTTAGGCTATTTATATATTTAGTTCAGGCTTTGTTGTAGATCTGTTGTGATTTAGTTTAGAATCTATTTAGTTTGCATGTTAGTTGTTTTCACTTTTTTTAGTTAGCCTATTTTTGTGTTTAGGTCGCATGTTTATGTGTTTTCTGTTTTTACTGCCTTTGTGTATGTGTATATACACAGTTATATTGGTTTGTGTACTTTAGGTGTTTCAGTTTTTACCTTAAGTTTTTATGTGATTACTTTTCAAATGTAGGTGATGGAATCTGCTTGAGAAAATCAAGTAGATTGCAGGCAAAGCTGCTAGATGGTATGTATATTGTAGTTTGTAAAAAATAATTAATCTTAATGTTTTTATTTAATTGATTGTGTAATTGTCAGGTTCTAAACCTCCTTTGATTAAAAAGAAAAAAAATCAGAAGAAAACTGCTAGCACAAGTATTTAAATATGATTGAAGTTTATTCAAATTTTTTGTTGTTTTTTAATTTATTGGTTTATGTGTTGCTGATAATTGCTTTTTGTTTATAGCTGATATTGTGAGGAGATTGCATAAAAGTGCTAGTAAATCTGATGTGGATAGGTCACATAGAGTTGCTGGTTCGAATTCTAATTTTCTTTGTTTTACTTTGAATGTTTAGTGGTTTTTTTATGTGTTTAGTGTGTTCCCTTTGGTATTTCTGCATTTTGTTTCGTTATTGTGCATGTGATGCATGTGATGTGATTAGCATGCATTAACACATCATTTGTCCTATTACTTCAACTAATATTGAACATATTGGTTAGCATTTGAATTATTAGTTCATATTTATAGTTGTTTAGTTTTGTTATTAAACTCATTAGTTTTTGTATGTTTTTTGCATCAGAGCCTGGAAATATTTCTATTGAAAGAAATGAGGGTTCTATTGAAAGAAATGTTGAGGGTATGTTAAAATATATTTGTTATCATGTATCTTTCATTACTTTATGTTTTATTTGGAATCTTTTAATTTTTAAAATTTGTAGGTTCTACTTGTGTGCCTGCAAGTCCCATAAGTGCCCAGATAAATGTTGTTATTGAAGGTTTGAGATGTGAAACCAAATCTGGTATGTATTGATTTCTCTGCTTCTAATTTTGTGTTTTTGATTTAGTATTTATTTTTCATTTGTGTGATGTAGATCAGAAAATGTGTCAAAAGAAAGGTGTTAGGAAGAAGGTTAAAGTGAAAAGAATTATTAGTGATGAAGATTATATGGAAGATGATGATTTTATTGATCTGCCTCCTGCTGTTGTGAATGCAAATGAAGAGGGAAAACAAAAGGTTTGTGAAGGGAAAGGAAATGAGCCAGTTGTGAAGAAGGCGGCTCCAAAGAAACCGGTTGCAAACGAGTCGTCTGTGAACGAGTCTGCTGCGAAGGAGCCAGTTGTGAAAGAGCCGGCTGTGAAGCCTGCAGCGAAGAAGCCCACTCCAAAGAAGTCTGCAACAAATGAGTTGACTGTGAAGGAACCTGCTGCAAAGGAGGCAGTTGTGAAAGAGCCTGCTGTGAAGCCTGCAGCAAAGAAGCCTGCTCCAAAGAAGCCTGCTCCAACGAAGCCTGCAACAAATGAGTTGGCTGTGAAGGAGCCTGCTGCAAAGGAGGCAGTTGTGAAAGAGCCGGTTGTAAAGCCTGCAACTAAGAATCCCTCTCCAAAGAAGCCTGCTGCAGCGGAGCCAGTTGTGAAGCCCACAACGAAGAATCCTGCAGCGAAGAAGCTCGCTCCAAAGAAGCCTGCTGCAAACGAAGCGGCTGTGAACCAGCCTGCTACAAACGAGCCAGTCGTGAAGGGGCCGACTGTGAAGGCTGCAGCTAAGAAGCCTGCAGTGAAGAAGGCTGCATTGAAGGTGTCTGCAGTGAGGAATCCTGTTGAGAATAAGTCATTTGGAAGCAATAATGAGGATGTTGTTGCAGATGGGAGTGGGCCATCAAAGAATTCTTCTACTACGAGAAAGCGCAAGCTTGATGAAGATGGTGTTTCTGGACCTGCCTCAAAGAAAACTAATGATGGCACGGAAGTGACACAGCAAATTAAACAAGTCTGTGAAATTCAGCTTCCTGATGGTTCTAGGTACGTTTTATTACTTTAAGTATTTTTTTTTTACTTTATGTATGTATATATACTTTGAATATTTCAATTTTAATATTTTTGCATAATAACTTGAATGATTTAGAGTTTATTAGTTTAGGTATGTTGTCGTTCTTTGGTTTTTCAGTGTTTTGTTTCACTATACTTTTGATTGTTTATGTGTAGAGTTACAGTATAAATAGTTTATGTACTTGTTGATTTTATTTATGTGTTTACATGTTTAGTTTTTATTATTAATTTCATATTGATTTTGCTGTTTATTAATTGAACTTTCTTTTTAAAATTACTGTATGTTTACTTGATGTGTTTTATCTCTTAGTTTGGGTGTTTTTATGCACAGTTGTTATATATACTAACTTGTGTTATATTGTTTTATAGGTTTTTAAAGAAGTTTATGCCTGGAAGCCAGCATGTAAAAATCACAGATCTGTGTGCTGATCTCAGTGCTAAGCAGAAGGCTGATGTTGAAGTCATTGGTTTTGGGGGCATTTTGAATCTAAGATTGGAGATTGCACTTCCCTCGGGTATTGTGCCTTGGTTGGTGAGTAATTTTAACCCTGGTACATGTGTTCAGCTGGTTGGGGTAGATAGATACTTTGTTACCGCCGATGATGTTTATGATGTTTTGTGCTTGCCTCGAAACCCTGGTAGGGAAGTTGTGGAGAAGAGAAATTCTGGTATGCAATTGAAGGATAGTTACAAGGCTAGGTTTGGTAGGGAGAATGAACATGATATACCCCTTCACTTGATTTTAGATAGGATAAATGAACTTAAGGAGGGAGGGGATGAGTTCAAGAGACTTTTTGTGATCTATTGTTCTTCATACTTTTTAGCTCCTATAGCTACTGGGAAGGTAGATATGAAAATCCTTGAGGCTATTGAAAATGTTGACGAGATTAAGAATCTCGACTGGTGTACTTTTGTGTTAGACAAAATGGCTTCAATGATTAGGAGGTATAAGAACAATGTAGAATACCAAACTTGTAGTGCTTGTGTCCTTATCCTTTTGATTCTATATTTGCACCGATTTCCTGTCCGTGGTGTGTTGGAGCCAACGTGCCTTCCTCTAGTCCAGCATTGGACTGATGCGAAGTTGAGGGAGAAAGTGAAGATGTTGTACATTGGAGGAGGTTTTGACAGGACAATCATGGTGAAGGGTTATCCAATCAGTTGTGCCGGAAAAGTGAAAGACGGTCATAGAGGTAAGAGTGATATTGGAGCTCAACCTGAGATTGGAGCTGATTCAGTTCCTGAAGGTGATGAAGTGCTGCAGTTCAAAATCCCACGCGGAGTTTTGACTGACTCCAAGATTAAAAGTCTTGCTAAGAATGTAAGCGTTTAACATTTTACCTGCTGTATTTGCTTTGTTAGTTATGTGGTTAGCATGATTTTTTATGTGTTTCAGTATCTTAAATTTTCATGTGCATATTAAATTTATGTATAAACTTATAGATTTTTTTCTTGTGTAGGCTTATGATGAGGCCTTAATGATCGTGAAGCGTAACTTTGAAGTTGTTACCGCTGATATGTATCAGAGGTTGGAGATGGTGAAGGCTGATGTTGGGAATGAATCATTGCAAGACTTTCCACCTATTGTTGGGACGAGTGCAGAACTTCCGAATCAGCAAGATGACTCGCCGCCAATTGAAGAATCACCAATCGAATGGAATGACAAGTTGATTGCTATGGTTGATGAAGCATGCAACCAATGGATGAGAAGGAAACAGTACCAGGCTCAGAACGAGCCTCTTCCGTCTTTTAACTTGTTTAAAGATGGTGAATTGGATGGCATGGGAGGAATGTCCAGAAACAACGTAGACTTGAATTGATTTGAATGCTGTGATTTGGATTTGTTATGTAGTGATTTGAATGTTTGAATTTGTTGAAATGATGTTATGGATGATTTTGAATGGTCCATTTGCTAGGTTGTTAGATTGATTGTTTCTGAATGATGTTTTTCAGAAGATTTTCGAATGGATTGGAACTTTCAATTTTTTTATGATGATTCCAGTATGAGTTTAGTTCTTATGTTTATCTATTTAGTTGCATTGTTTATCTCGTTTGTTTCTATTATAGTTTAACAGTTTGTCTAGTAATTATATTTCATATGTTCAAAGCCATGTGTCCTTTAGGTAAATTGTTCAGTTATTTGGGTATATAGTTCGGTTTATAGTCCTCCTGCCTCGAGCCCTCGATCCCTCGAACCTCATACCTCGAGCTCTCGAACATTTGAGTCTTCAATTTTTGGCATATTTTTATTTACTTTTTCTATCATTAGTTCATGTATATTTCACTTTAGCTCATTTGTTAGAATCATTAGTTTCAGACACAGTTTACTTGGTGAATATATTTTTGTTTAATTAAACAGCACTCGTTAGTTCATGTGTTTCAAGCATTTGAAGGGCAATTTAAGTGATTTGTTCATGTACATAATGTTAATATAAATAAATCTCAAATTCGAAGTCATAGGTCTAGAATTGTTGCTTTGGTGTCTTGGTACCAAACTCCTTTGTTTTTGGTTTCTTTCTGTGCTTCCATCCTTCAATTCTCTTGCTTCTTCCTTTTGTCTTTGTGGGAGATGGATCTTGGATTGTTGGCGGTTTAGTGATTGAAGATTCTGCTATGCTGCTTGAATTTTCATGTTCTTTTGTACTTTTTGAGACAAGAATTTGGTCTACCTTTTCATTGTATTTCTTGAAGCTTTCTTCAAGAATCTTCCGGGTTTCTATGTCACCTTCACATTTTAGTACCAAATTGTAGTAGTTTCTTGCCATTTGGTGTCGCCATGGAACTGTCTTTGGTTTTGTCTACTTCTTGTTTTTCTTGTACTGCTTTCAGTTTGTCCCATACTTGCATTTTAGCAAGCTTTGTCCATCGCTTCAGAATGTATTGTGATGGTATCTCGCTGATTGAGTTGATGTGCAATATACGGATACAGTGAAAGCTAAGCATTCCTAGCATAAAAAGATAACCATGCATATATTCAAGTTAATTAGATAAACATCCAAACCCTAAAGCATATAATGTCCTGCAGATTAATGTTAACTATGCGAATGAAGAACTAATGACATATATATAAGAACTAAACATATTAACATATAAGGTAACATACCTGTTTCTTCAAAGTTTTGCAGGAGCAGTTAACTTCCACCATTCCACTTTGTTGTGTGAAGGTGACAATTTCAACTTTTGTATCATCTTCTTCTGGACTTACTTCATACTTTGTTGCCGATCCTAGGGTGAAAACTCTACATGATTTTGTTGCTTGTGCAATCTTGTATTCCTTCTCGAACTTATAGTACATTGATAATGTGTACTCTTGAGCTGCATGTTTGAGTAGTTTTGATCCATGTATAGCTGACTTTGGCACTGATTTTGAGCATTGATTTTCCTTCGCTATTTCCTTTGCCCTCCACCGATCAATAGTCTCATTAAAGATGGTTAAGAACCTGCTTAGTGTTGTCATTTTGCTGGCATTGAATGACAAAGCTTTGTTTGTGCTCTCACTTCGTTGTGATGAAAGAGTTCCCGCGGAGAAAAAGTCCTTGCTCATTGCAGGGCACCACTTATCTCTAATAGAATATAGCCTCTTGAACCATTCCTTGTCTTCAAGCTGAAAATTCTTGATCATATTGTTCCACGCCATTTCAAATTTTTCTTCTTTTTTACAGTATTTTAAACAATGCTCAAATGCTTCCTTGAAGGGACCATCCTTTTTTAATTCACCAAAATGACTGATGGCATTTTGTGTAATGTGCCACAAGCACAATCTATGCCTCGTGTTTGTGAAAACCTGTAAAATTTCAAAACAAGTTCATGTACAAACTTATGATCTAAAAGCAATTAAACACGAACTAAAATGTAAACTTTAAATGTAATTGTTCCTTATTTTTTCCCCAATTATCAGTTTTTTTTTATATTGACAATGATTACTGAAATTACATTAGATGTTGAACTATTAAATTAAATACTAATTGTAAGTATATAAACATATCAACCAATTATATACCAGATCAATCAAATTAAAGAATGGTTACCATTTCGATTGCTTTGGCCATGGCTGGATCTTGGTCTGTAAATATTGTTACTGGCTCTTTACCACCCATTGATTTTTTGAAAACATTCAGAAGCCATTCAAAAGTTGAAGCTTTTTCGTCAGCAATGAAAGCACATCCAAACATCACTATATTGCCGTGGTTGTTGATTCCGACTATTGGAGCACATATCAAGTTGTATTTGTTGGTCCTGTATGTTGACATATCACTTAACAAAGTTAGATCATGTTAACTCATTTTAGACTTTTGTGAATTATCAAGTTGAATTATATTACTTTTATTCATGTTTTTATACAGTAATGAATCTACATCGTGTGTATAACATACTACTTAATGTGTTCCAGATGTTACTTCATGTGTTTATATGTATTTTACAAAATATAAATCATACCTGTATGTGGTGTCAACTACCATTAGATCGCTAAAGAGGGAGTAGTCTTCCTTCATCATTGAGTCCCTCCAAAATAATGTTGTCAGCCTACCATTATCATCTAATTTAACTCTAAAGAAGAAATCTTCCTCTTCGGTACACTTCTGTGAGAGTCTTTCAATTACTTGTTGAGCATCGCCTCCTTCAATCTCCTTCATGCGCAACCTGTTCATGTAGTTTAGATGATCCTTAATCGTGTGTCCTAGATTCTGAATACCACCAGCTTCAAAAGCCATAAACTTGAATCCATGACTTGGTTTTAATCCTGCACCTTCCATTCCTTCTATAGTTTTCCCTTTTTCTTCGGTAATTCTCCTTTCACTTCTCTGCAAATACTGCCATTCGACTCGAGTGAAAGGATGATTGTGAGATGTCACATGATGCAAAACTTCATAGGCACCATTGATAAATTTAACCTGAATTCCAGCCTTGCATCAAGTTCTCGTAACCACATTTTTCTTTGTTTTTCTTCTTTTCTTCTCAGAGCCCTCTTCAATGACATTGTTATTGGAAGGTGTGTCGGGTGTTTCATTCTTCAATTTTGTGTTTCCCTGATTTGAGCAAACAAAATACTTCTCTAGGATGGTTCCGTCTTTTCTACTTCTTTGTGTTGAACATCGCACCCCAAATCCCAATGAATTTGACTGTTTTCTGTATAAATCATGGAACTCTGACAGTGTATTTGCTCTCAAACCTTTGAAGCAATCTGTGACATCAACTTTCGATAGGTCGCTTAAATTGGTGACAGAATCTGATCCTGTTGCAAAATTGCATTCTTTGTTCATACAGGTACATCCAATGTTCATCATATTACCTCATGTGTTTTAGAAAATTGTAAAACACCTACATTTTCTTTAAAAAAATATCAGAATAACATCACGATACTTCATGTGTTTATGCAGCTACATAATTTGTTCATCATATTACCTCATATATTTTAGAAAATTTAAAAACATCAACATCTTCCCAACAATTTGTCTACAACCAAATTTCATCCCTTGGGGAATTGTTTATTAGAATATGATTGCGTTACTTCATGTGTTCATGCAATTACATCCAATGTTTATTATATTACCTAATATGTTTCAGAAAATTGTAAAACACCAGCGTTTCTTCAGTACATGCACATAACTGAATACCATATCTGTCACAATAAAATTCAGAACAAATAAACATTACTTCATGTTTTCATGCAACTACTTCATGCGTTTAACTGTATATACGAAATCAAAACCTAACCTGGATGTAAACTAGTTGAATTTTCAGATTGAACATAATCGTTGGTTTCTCCTTCATACAGAACAATGCCACTGCGTTGAATTGTTTCGTCTTCCATAGTGTATACCAGCAACACCTTAGATTGTAGATTTCAATCCTTAAAACAAAGATTTTAAACTGTAAAACTAAGATCTTAAAATTCCAGATCTCACCTTCTTTGATGTAGGAGATGTAGAAGATTTCTTTGATGTTTTCGTCACAAAGTTGTCTCTGAATACGATTCCGGCGCAAATCCGAAGCAAATCCGATGTAAATCTGTCGCAAAATTGCAGACCTGATTTTGGAGATCGCAAGCTTCAACCTGAACTCAATCCGTTGTGAATTTGAAGCAAATCCGATGCAGACCTAAAAGCCTGAGGACAATCCGTTGATTTCAGAGGATTGATTGGCGATTTGCGACATTAACCAGATTTTATCGAATTGAATTGCATAGGGATTCAGATTCCTTGATTTTGGGGATTTTGTTTCCAAAATGTGGCAGTTAGTTATGAACCAGATTGGTTACCCGTTTCCCTTATAACCCGACTTTAGACCCATTTTCTTCAGCCCTCATTTTCTATATATTTGCAATCTGATCCCATTTTTTAGTTCCTCTCTTATTTATTGCAATTTGGTCCCCGGTCTCACCATTTCCTACGGTGAGACGGTCTCACCGGAGTTTTTCTCTTTACCAAATAGTTACTTTAAATTTAATTTATGTTGAGTTTAATTTACTTTACTTTAGTATTATTGTATTCATTTTTCTTGAGATAATTTCAATTCATTTTTATTCAATTCAATTTATTTCAGTTTATTAATTATGATGGGTAATAAGATTTTAAGAAATTGAGCGGTCTATTTACTTGTTGTTCTTTTTGTATATTCCCCCTTTACTGGTAATTAAATTGGATTCATTGCATATCTTCTAAGTTCGACTCAATGAGATCTAAAGTCATTTGACTCAGCACAAATTCTTGTTATATACTTGCTAACTATTAAATGTTAGAGTCATTTTATAATCGATGTATGTAATGGAGTGATTTTATGTTTATTTTTATTTATTGCAATGAGATTTCTATAATTTTTTTAAAAAATTAAAATGTGTCGTAATTTATAAATAGTTGGAGGAAATATTCAAAATGGTACCCTTTTTTAATTAAAATTTGCAATTCGATACCTAATTTTAAAACATATACTTTAAATGTATCCACATACTCATTATATCTCAAAAAGGTACCTTTCACCAAAGCATGGGTACTAATTTGGATCAAAATTGTACCATAATGGTACCCACTTTTAACTAATTAAAAAAAACCCCTTTTGAAACATTAGTGAAAAGGTGGGTTCCTTTTAAGACCAAATTTTAAAATAGGGCGCAAAACTATGAATTTCAATTAAACGTGGGTACCAATCTGGACAATTTCTCTATGTGATTATAATTAATTTGACCGAAAAAGTTATTAAAATGAGTTGGCTTACCATGAGACTTTCTCATTGATTAGAGGTTCACATATACTTAGAGTTGTATATCTCTGACCCGGACCAAGAACTCGATCCGGACCGACACGACTAAATTCAAACCGAAACCTAATATGACCTAAGAAATATACACCTGAACCCAACCCAACACGGCCAAACTCTACTTGAAACTCAATTCTAACCCTAGAAATATTGACCCAAACCCAAACGACCGAAACCCAAAACCCAAAAATGACCCGATAATCTTTACCCAAACTCGACCTCAACACGAACCCTAGATCAACCTAAACCCGGTCGAACTTGAACCCATTTCAGCTCGATAACTCAACTATATAACGCTACAAATAATCAACCTAAATCTAACGTAGTTTCAAAAAAGTCAACTGGCATTTAATATGAAACCAAGTCAACTCGGTTATGAGTTAAACTAATAAATAATTTAGACATACTTTTTAGAATAAAGTATGATTTTTATTTATTAATAGTCTATAAATATGATTACGTAAATTCAACTCATAACAAATCTAAATACACAAGTTTATATTACAATGCACAAGCACGAATAAGTTTATAAATCTAATTAATACTAGTCATATAAAGAAAGAGAGATGCCTAATTTGAATTATGATTATGAATGAGTAAATATAGAGAGTTGACTAAATATTGATTTCGTAAATCATGAGATAATATTAAAAAAAAGTGGGTCTCCTGACAGGTTACATGTCCATAAGGTTATGGACAGTCCACTGTATTTTTTTACTTATACATAGCATTTGTAATATATACTTTTATACTAAACTTAGAAATTTTTTATAATATATACTTTTATATTTTCACATTCAAATACACATTATTACCTATTTTTAATTTTTTAAATACAATATTTAAATTTTATGAAACAAATTACAAAATTTAAGGTAAAAATTATTATGCACTATCCATAAACTTATCGACATGCCACCTTTCTTGAGACTTTCTCTAAAAAAATATTTAATATATTATAAATAAAAGTTACAAGTTGCAAAGAAACAAAACCCAATAATAATGCACTACTGCAGAGGGGGTACATAGTATTTTGCATTATAGTCATTGGTATTTCGAACCCTTGGAATATCGATGCCTAAGTAGGGTGGTGCTGGAATGTAGATTTGTAACACCCCATTGCATACTGGTGCTAAAATATAGATTTGTAGCACTATGGCCCAAAATTGTATTACCCCATTATTTGTTGCTCCAAAATACATGATTTTCGTTATTCTTTCCTAAATATAGAAATATTAAATAAATGAATTTTTTGATGAAATATTGGAACACGCTAGTGCATGTTCTAGAGTAACTTAGAGTTGATTACTTATAAGTAAGAAAGTGAAATGGGAAGGATTACAAATATGTTCTTGTGCAATTGCTGGTAAACATTCCGCTGCAGACTTTGAAAATACAATGTGGGTGCATATAGTAGCATAACGTTCGAGCGGATTTCAATTTGGAGTTACAAGTAAAGTTTTTACTTTTTGCACTGAGGTCCCTCCAAGAATGTTGGAGTTGTTGAATCACGAAATTGGTGACACCAAAATGGAGTTCAATACTATGTGATTGCGACTTTTCGATTTGGGCATGTATGAGTGAACTATAGGGCCTCGGAAGTCGACATTGATTACTTCTACACAATCTTGAAAAATTACAATGTGGCCCAAAATTGTGATAACCAATTATCCATTGTTCCAAAATACATGACTTTTGTTATTCTTGCCTAAATATAGAAATATTAAATAAATATTTTTTTGGGTAAAGTGTTGGAAAACACTAATACATGTTTTTCAGTGACACGTACCATAAACCCATTTTCAAGAGTAACTCATGCCATAAACCTATTTTTTTGAAAATTTTCTATGTACACTACAAGAAACTGAACCTTTTATTCACCCCTTTTACCTCGGTTTTTTTCTTAACCCCAAAAAACCGAGGTAAAAAGTTCTTTTACCCCGGTTGGTTATTTTCGAAGTAAAAGGTATTATTTACCTCGGTTAAAAAATCAAGGTAAATATATGGTTTTTTACCTCGGTTTTATGGAAACAGAGGTTAATTGTTTTCAAAATCAAAGTAAAAAGAATAACTGATGTATGTACGATGTCGGTTGGTGTTGTTAGATCATGTAGTACAACTTAATCGTGACAAGACCGACCTTGCTAGTTACAACGTTTTGACTGACTTTCAGCAACATCTTGAAGCGACATCGCATACGACGGGACTTAGTTAGTGACTTTGGTCCCATTGAACAAATTCAATGATATGATACCAAAAACATTTCTCCCTATTCCGAGTTCCCTCTTTCAAATTCAAATCCACATTCTTGGAGGTGGCCAATAAGGTTGTTTTATACGTGTATTCTAATATAATAAATGTTTTCTTTAACATTTATACATATGATTTGTGTATGCATGCCATGAATTGAATGAATGTAAGTGGATGTATTTTTTGCTAAGATAGGTCCATGAAGAGTGTGTAGTTATTCTTTTATTGTAGGAATATCTATGGATAAAACCCACTGTTATTATGAAGAACAAACATGCGATGGGTATCAATCTTTTGTAGTCAATTTCATTGAATATGCATTTGCGCATTTCGCAAAGGAGAATTTCTCTTGTGTATATTGTCCTTGCAAGAACTGTTGGAACATCGCTATTCATGAAAAAGCAATTTCTTTGAAGGAAGACTTATTTATATACGGTTTTGATCCAACATACACATTTTGGTTTTGGCATGGGGAGAATGTGGATGAGCATACTAGAAATTAAAGAGAGGCCAAGAAGGATAATAGGATGGATGAGCTGGTTAAGGACATTTGTCAAGAATTATAGTGGAAATCCTAAAACAATTTTAGATCTCCACGGGCAAAAGGAGACTCTTCTGTATGATGGATGCCCTGAAGGACTGACTGCTTTAAAGGCTACACAGTTATTGAATGTCAAAGCTAAGTATTCCTATAGTGTTGTTAGTTTCTCTGCTTTGTTGAAAGTGTTGAAAGAAATGCTTCTGGTTGGCAATAGACTACTCAAATCGGTATATGAGTCAGGGAAGGTATTATGTCCTATAGGAATGGATTATGAGAGGATACATGCTTGTTGGAACGATTGTATCTTGTATAGAGGAGCTCACCTGAATGCAGAGGAGTGCTCTAAATGTAATGCTCCAAGGTTCAAATTAAAGGTGGTCGATGTTAATGGAGAAATTGGAAATTGGCGGACGAAGAAGGTTTCTGTCAAAGCTGTTAGGTGTCTACCTATTATTCCTCATTTGAGAAGATTGTTTGAAAATCTTAAGGATGCTAAGTATTTTATTGGGCATGCAGATTGGACAGAGGTTGATACAAAAGTTATTAGTTATCTGACTTATGGTGATTAGTTGAAGAATATAGAGGAGACCTTTCCGATCTTTGGGAATAAGCCATGTAACTTGAGGCTTGGTTTGTGCACCAATGGAATAAACCTGTTTGGTAATATGAGCAGCCATCATAGTTCTTGTTTGGTGATGGTAATGATTTACAACTTGCCACTTTGGTTTTGCATGAAAAGGAAGTACATAATGTTATCTCTAATGATCTTTGGCCTGAGACAACCAGGCAACGATATCGATGTGTACCTAACCCCCTTGGTGGATGACTTGAAAAGGTTGTGGCATCCTGGAATTAGGATGTATGATGGGTTTTGGAAGGAGGAGTTTGATTTCAGAGCGATGTTGTTCTGCGCTTTGAATGACTTTCCCTCGTATGTGAACCTTTCTGGCTATTTCGTAAAAGGACATAAGGCATGCCCGATTTGTTTAGACAGCATAGCTTATTGTCAGTTGAGGCATGGAAGCAAGCATGTGTACTTTGATCACCGGAGATGGCTTCCAACAACTCATCGGTTGAGGAATGAATGTAAGGAATTCAATGGAAATGTGTACATGTTGTAAGATTTTCGTAATGACTTTGCGAAAAGGAAGTGGAAACCAAATGTAGCTTGTAGTTAGAGGAATTTTTCCATATATTTTAAACTACCATATTGGGAGAAACTTGATGTTCAACATTGTTTGGACGTGATGCTTGTTGAAAAGAATGTATGTGACAGTTTGGTTGGTACTTTGATGAATATCCTGGGTAAGACAAAGGATGGCGTGAAGTCAAGGAAGGATATGGTCGAAATGGGAATTAGACCTGATTTAGCCCCACAGGTGCTGGGAAAAAAGGTATACTTACCAAAAACTTGTTAAACACTTTCAAAAGCATAGAAAGAGTTGATATGTTCTAGTCTGAAAGGAATGGATGTCCCAACATGGGATATACTCATCCCGGGTAAGCTCGAGTGTCCGATGAGGCATTGAGATTGGGAAGTATGAAATATCAAGATTCACATTGTTTGATTCAAGATTTTCTCCCGGTTGCGATTAGATCCATCTTTCCAACTCACGCCAGGAAGTGCATTACCCGATTGTGTCGCTTCTTTAAGGAAATTTTTTGTAAAGATATCAAGCTTGGGAAATTGGAGGAACTACATGAGGAAATAATTATCGTGCGAGTTGGAGATGTATTTTCCCCCTTCATTCTTTGACATAATAGTGCACTTGTTGGTTCACGTTGTACTGTAAATATTGATTTGTGGTCTTGTTTATCTTTGATGGATGTATCCTTTCGAGAGATATATGAAGATATTCAAGGGTTATTTGAAAAATCAGTTTCACTCGGATACGAGTATGGTCTAGAGGTATGTGATCAGAGGAGGCAATAGAATATTGCATGGAATTCTTGAAGAATAAAGAAATGGTTGGCGTACCAAAATTGCCCCATGGCGATAGAGTGGGGGCAAAGGTTTGCGAAAAGGAACAACTCCGGTATTAACCCATGACGAGTTGATGAAAGTAAACTTGTATGTGTAGCGTAATTCAGATTTGGTTTGCCCCTACGTTGGCATGCACATGGTCTCTATCAAAGAGAGTCACCCCAGTTGGTCAGAGAAGCAAGTACTTTCCTAACACAATAACACCTTTATTGATTGGTTACAGCAAACCATAGTTGGAGAAAGCCACGGTGATACCTTGAATTGGTTAGCCTTCATGCGCTCTGCTACTGCAATTTCTTTCACTGGTTATGAATGGGCATACATTCTCAACCCTAGAATGGAACACACACACACCTCAACATAAAATAGTGGCGGTAGAATAGTTGTGAAAGCATTACATGTCAGTAGCTCAGAGGATAAGAATCCAGTGTAAGGGAACATGTCGTACTATGGTGTGATTGAAGAAATTTGGGAACTTGTCTATGCAAGTTTAAGGGTCCCAATTTTCAAATGCAAATGGATTGACAACAATGCGGGTGTATCGATTGATGAGCTAGGTTTTAGAGTCGTCAATTTGAGCAAGACACGTTCTACTGGCAATCCATACATCCTTGCATCATAGTCTATACAGGTGTTTTATGTAGACTATCCTTGCGATTCTAGTAAATCAGTGATTATTAAAGGGAAACGCCAATTTGTGGGGGAGGATATTCCATCTTAATTGTTAGAGATTATTCCACATACACCACCCATTGGCAGTGATGTCAGTCAGGAAGAGATAATTGGTATGGAGCTAGCATTGAGGAGGGTGTTTGGATTGAGCGGTATCCAAAATCGAAGAAGAAAACGAAAAGGAAGATATAGATTTGTTCCCATGTTGTAGGTTTTAACATTGCATTATGCCAGTATCTATTGATTATTAATTTGCTAAGGAGATACTAATGATGTATAATTGGTAACCATTTCGCATTCCCATTTTGAATCGAACCACATAAGTAATGGTTTTGGGGATGTAATAGTCAACTTTGCACAACTTGTAGTCTATCAAATCGGTCTGAACGAGCACTCTTATGTGCTTCACACAAGAGCCACATGATCATTAAAAGTAGAGTTTGTGACGTCAATTAAATTGTCAATAAGGTAGTCAATTAAAACCAGTACCTAAATTCACAAACCCAATTAATTATTGAGACCTCACATACAAGTCTGAATGACTTCATTTCTACCAAGTAGTGTTTTAAGGCAAGCCCGCGACGTCGCACACTACAAACAATGATTCATGAAGTGAGAGATAAAATTTTTTAACCAGAACTCAGAATGTAAAACCTATAAGGAAATCATTCTGAGTACACAACATCTCATAGAGAAAATTTATATAACACACTAAACATGATACATTAATTGTGTTGGACCATATACAAAATGATAAGATAATTCAATTATAGCGTACAATTGCTACCATAATAAATCTCCAATAATTACACACCATTAATAAAATCCATTACAGCATCAAACTAAACATAAAATCACATCAAAACTTGTATGCAGGCATCTTGGGTACCTAATCATCCTCCGTCTCAGTTTCACTGTTGCCCTCCTTATCTTCGCTAGACCCCGACCCAAAGCTGGAACCCATTGCATCATCATTAGTGGCCAGTGCATCATCATTTGAGTTCTCAACCACTAATTCATCTTCATTATCCGCTGGCCCCCTCCTGCATTCCCAAAGTTAAGAAAGGCCCTCAGCCCCACAAACTCCGTGGTCATTCTCTATTGGTTTCACTCCAAATGCAGCGTATTAGCCTTCATCTCCTCCATGCCCTTCAGAAGTATGCTCCTGGCACTGCGTCTGAATCCTGATGCTACAAAAATAATTTCCAATACATTAGAATTAGTTACTTTGTTAAACTCTAGTTATGGAATAAAATAAATATGACCAATTTTCATACCAAATTGTATGGGATATGATGCCCTGCTTTGGTTACTGATTGAGTTCCCTCTTACCCAGGGGTGGCTGTCAGATTAAGATCACCCTTGGAGATGTTGCAATCAACCCACTCACCCACCTCCCATTGCCAATGCTTTTGGCCAAAATAGTTCTCATTATAGTACTTTTATACATCTCACCTCCTTCAACCACCTCTTGTAGATAAGATCAGTGAATAGTTTGTCATTTTCCTTCCCAAAAATTTTTTATCGTCAAAGGTTGGTGGTGAAGGGGCTTCCTTTGCCTTCTTCACACGAGACGTGCCTGCCTCACCACCCTTTGCCCAGGACCTTTTGGCTGTACTTTTGACTGGCATTAGATGGAAAACATTTTAAACAATAATCAGTGATGGGATAAACATTTTTAATGTTGCGTGATAAATAATGAACGAGCTCGCTGACATGTCAATAACAATCCGACTGACACGATTTACTATAGCGAGGTCATACATTCGACAAAATTCATCAAGTTATGAATGTGTGATCTCGCAGAGCAGTTTGGTTAGGCTAAAATTTTAGCAATGTACAGACGAATGGTAAGAAAAATGCTAAACGGTACAACAAAAAGCTAAGAACTCTCTCTATACGAAGAAAATATGCAGAAAATTGATATTTACCCCATCACATCCACCACAATTCCTCCATACATCAAAGAACATTATCATGCACTACAAAATTAGCCCTAAAACCTAATCAATCACATAGAAGTAAAATGAAGCTTGTACATTGGATTAAATCTACACATTTCAACAACATATAAACTAAAACAATAATCCTAAACAACTAAAAAAATAGATTAAATAAAAAATCTAACCTTGTCTAGGGTTTGATGATAAAGTGGATCTCCTTCGTTGTTGATGGCTAGTGATAAATAAAGAGTAGTAGAAGGGCTTTGGTTTTTTATAAGAAGGCAGTTTGGCGGTTGGATTAGATGGTTTTGTGGAGGTTTTATGGAAGGGAGAAGTTTTGAATGTGCGCCATCGAGTTCTTAGAGTGTGATAGGTTGGAGCTTCACCCCTTTAAGTACTCTAACAGTAAAATGTCATATAACCACGGAATGCGACCTCACAAATATTCTTGACCTTACCTTATGCTGCATGAATAAGGGACGAGGTCATACTATGAGGTTAATAGGCTAAATATAACAGGTGGCCCAATAGTCAGAACATTTTGGGCTGGGCCAAATGCCCATATACAGCCACAAGCTCGCTTCAACGTCGGCCACATCGACATTATGAAGACACATTTGCAACCTCGCATATTCCACTGGGCCGATTAAATTTTTTGGCCCAAATTCATTTGAACACAAGCCTGAATGCCAGGCCCAAAGTAATATTTTTCAAAATATTGATAAGATAAATATCAAAAGAAAAATTAAATGAGATCATCAATTTTATCTCAAATGGTTGTTCATGACCCCTGTGATGTTGTTGTCAGGGGCCATGATCAAAACTCGTACCAAAAACACTGTCGGAGTAAGACTTTTAATCGTCTAACAAGGTACCAAATGTGATACATTGTATAAAATAGTCTCACATGGTTCAATGAACAATGGTACCATGTGTGATACGTTGTACTGGATTACCCTTTATAATTGTGATACTTTGTACCGGATTACCCATTGTAATCTCGAAGACTTACAACTAACGCTTCTTTCTCAGACTGTTAATCCCCTAACATGGTTCAATGAACAATGGTACCAAATGTGATACATTGTACTGGATTACCCTTTATCATCGTCTAACATGTTCGTACAATTTCGTCAGTAATACTTTAGGTCCGTTCTCCATGGATAGCTGGATTATCCTTTATAATTGAGTAGAACTGATATTCAGGTGTTTTGGGTAACATTGATTTTGCAAGGCTCTTTGACAATGTTAATCTTTTTATTTACACCAAGGGAGAACATTATCGCCCAATAGTATTAATAGTTCATGAGGAACATGGGAGAATCCATTGTAATTACTATAACTAACACATAGTAGTTTATTAAGACAAGAGCGACTATCCCACACCCTACAAAAATTCAATAAATGAACAATTACTATCCAAAACATTAAACATCTTAGAAGACTGAGTGTTCATGAGGATAACGATAATTCCCCGTTCAATAAGTATAACTAACATTACAGTCTTGTATAAAATGGACTGTAACAAGCCCTAAACATGTCTTAATGTATTGAAAAAATAATGTTCCTCCTAATATGAGCATAATTGATTTGATGTTTTAACTTACAGCCGGCTGCAATATTTAACCACTGACATGTATATGATAATGCCGGTGATAGAGTTCACTTTACATGATGGATAATAATTTTTTCAACATATCACTTAAATTTGTGAAAAATGTAGCTATAATCCTCTAATAACATCGGGTATAAGTGTTGAAGAAAAAATATTAAGTTCTATATTATAACTAATTATGGATATGCTAGACATACCCTAGTTGTCGAACTCGCATTTACCGAGGATAGGTCGAAGACATAACGATGTTGGTTATAATCGTAAAATGGGCCATTTGGTCCATAAACATGCCAAACATGTGAATTCCAAACCACAAAGATGATGTGGTCGCTCACACGTCGTATAATTTGAGACTAGAACTAACATAGTGCAAAGTCGGACATTCATATGGGATGGGCATGTTGAGCCACTTTTTACCCATTAGAAGACCTAAATTAAACAATTAATGAGTGTTTCAAGAACCAAGAGACATTGCAAGAATGGCGGGAGAATACAAGTATGCGCTATACTTAGTAAGAAAAAGGCCTAAAATCTTTGAAAGAGCATTCATTGCAAAAAAAAAAAAAGAAATCGTGGCCACCATCCCCCAAGAACCAAATTTCATCTTCCTCAACTCTTTCCTTCTCCAACCTAACAACCACAACAAGAAATCACATCCATCTCCCTATTAGATGCTAAATAGATGTCACCAAAGTTGTGGATGTGGAGGTCACAAAAGTTGGGGATTCCATGAATCAACATTGTGGTAAGGTTTAATCTTTCACACCATAAAAACATGATCATATTGTTCATTTTTCATTCCTTGGCATTGAATGTTGAGGGTTTGTTGTTGTTTTGTGTCTTATGTATCATCTATTTCTCATATGACCAGTACATGAAGGGTTGTGTGTGGCTACTTTAAAGATTACATTTTTAAATGTGTATTTTGTGTACCACCTGTTGAAGTTTTCAAATGGTGCTTATTTGATTTGGAAATGACATGAAATGATTAATATTTTGCATTTCTTTTAATCATATGGAGATAATCTTCATCGAAGATGATCATAGAATGTCATTTAATGGATGATATGGTGTTGTTGTGGAAATATCCTTAATTTAATAGAATTTTCCAATAATTATTTAGTGTGGATAATGCACGTGAGTGTTGTGGATTACAAAGTGTTGTGTAGTTTATTGCATTTCTTTTTTGGTCGGTGTGTGGTAATCCATAATAAGAGGAAATGGCCCGAAGGAGGTAGAGAGCAAAATGGATCGAAAAGACGTAAGCAAGGTCGGAGTAGGGCTATTTTCAAGGAATTAATAGACATGGTGGACAAAGATATGAAATGTAGAATGAAATTTGACCATATCCAAAATGCGATAGGCAAGGATAGAAATTGGTGGTCTAGTTACCTAGGATTGATAGCTAGGACAAAGGTTGACATTTTCTCGGGTCAATGCAGCTTACAAGGAAAAGCTATGAAAGGTCCTTGAATTAGCATTTGAAATACATTGTGAAAACATTGAAAAGTTGAAGACTAGAACCATATGCTGCTTTGGGAAGATATGGAGAGATTTCAAAGTCAAATCGGTGAGGGATTATGTTTTCAGGAAGAAGAAACATTGCAACCCAAGGATTAAGCATCCATTCATAAATGACTCTACATGGAAGGGTTTTGTTGCAAGAAAACTGGCGGAAGAAACATCGGTAAGAAATTAACATTTATTATGATTTGAGGTTCATACTTAGTGGATAAGTAGTGATATTTATAAACAAAGTCATTTTTTGTTGATTAGATGAACTTATGCATGACTTTATTGTGATTAAAACATTAGTTGTGTATGTGGTTTGTGACTGTGAATGCGTTATTATTGTATTGGTCCATGTTTTCCTTAAATATAAGTACTAGGAATTGGTTATGAGACGTCGCATAGTACCCATCAGACTATTGTCCGTCTGTACATAGTGGTTTTCGACATCAAATGACAACAAAGATTAGGTACTGTCTTCGATCGAATATCATACTGATGTCGTACATTTTCAATTCGTAAGAGGCGAATTACCTACCAAACTATGAACGATGTCGCACAGAGGCAGGGGAATTGTGATACAATCTGACTTCATTATTTGTTTTAGTCATTACATTAAGACAAGAGCTTGATTGGATAATTTTTCAGGGTTTTAGAGCTAAACACGTTGAGGTTGCACAAGAGAACAAGATGCGACATACCATGGGTCGGGGTGACTATGCACTAGTCACAAGAATTATCATAAAGGAAACGTTCAGGGCAAGAGTGTTTGATAAAGTAGAGCATGGGATTGAGGAGGATGAGGCGAGGATTTCAAAGGAATATCCCACACCGGATAAGGTTTCCCGATTTCAAAAATTGTTAAAAGGATATAAAATGTGAGGGAAGAAGGAAGGTAAGTTCCACACCAAAGAAGCAGAGGTGGTTGCCCAACAAATTGTGAGTTTGCTAACATTTTTTAAATTAATGTATGTGAAATTTTTCAAGATAATTTTGACCTAATATATGAGTTCGATTATTGGTAATTTTTATGAGGACTTAAAAAGAAAACAAGAGTCAGGCAAGTTCGTCGGGGTTGGAAAGAAGGACATACTAGGTGTAGCTCAAGGAAGAACATCTAGGCAAGGTCCGGGGTGTCGGCACACTCGCAACACATAGGGACATCTTTGTTAAACCTCGACAACTGAAGGTTACAAGATAAATCCAATCATCCAAAAGGAGGCTTTTGAGGCATTATTCCATTTCAATGATGTCCCCCCACCGATAATGAAACTACATTGCATGTAAGTATAAATGAAATCATGAAACATATGTCTGCAATGTTTTTAATTATAGCATTTCCCCTCAATTTATCAAGACTAACTATGTATGTAAGCTTTTGCATATGCATTCAAATTCCAAAATGAAAGGGTGGATAGGGGTTCTTCGCCCCTTTAAGATGCAACATGAACATGTGGCGATGGAAGAGCGTTTAGCCTACTTGAGCTCCTGGTTGATGAAAAAGGACAATTCGATATATATCGCACCTTATTACGAAAGGTGAGTCAATTCTACTACCTTCCTAAAAAAACTAATGTTTTTATTCTATTAGAGATTATTGGATTGTAATGAATTAATGACAATTTCATTTTTCTAGCAAACATTGAATGGTCGTCGTCTTTGTTATTCCCACAAGCACGGTGTACTGGTTCGATCCATTACATAAAATACCCTCGGAGACAATTTTATTTGCAATTGCAAAGGTGATGATGGATCCCTTAATCAACCATGGCAAGGCATTCCATTAGAAATCCCTGAAGGTTAGAATTCAAATCTAAACATAAACATGACATAATTATTGCTATAAGTACATCTCTATGTGTTCCTAATCAAATTGTGTGTATCGATAGCATAAGAAAGAATCGGCCCCATGGAAAAGTGGTTACCATACGCTTTATAAAGGACTTCGTAGCGAATGTGAATTAAAATCAATTTGATCTAGAAAAGGTAACTCAAATCCACACATTTAGTTTCAATAAACAAGGAAATGGACTACGCTCAAACTTTTTATTGATTTTGTGATTACTTTGTCTTGTAGTATTTTCCCAAGGAAAAATTACCATATGCAATGAAGCATTTGTAAAAAGTAAGCAAAAGTTGGGCGATTTTCATGATGGTAAAAAATTTGAAGGATTTTAATAACTCATCCACTATATGAGGAACTATTTTTAGGTTAAGTTTTTTGTGCAAGCATCATTCTCTAAAATGGCCATTGATACACTCCAAGATTTTTTGGACCCTTGATGTAGATCTCTATCCACTTGTGGAGTATCAATGATATAGTTCATTTTGTGAGAATTTTGATATCTTTTTATGTGCATAGAAGGTGTATTATGTATCCTTCTTCTCTGTATGCATTACACTTACTGTAGCTACATATACTCTATGTGGTGTTTGAGGCCAGAAACACATTTTTGATGAAATTTGCATTACTGTTTGTATTAAATGTAACAATGTTGCTGGTCTAGAATATACCATTATGTTCAAACGACAGCAAAGCGACATCACTAACTGGTCGCCACATATTAGCGACGATACCATGATATGAGCGACGTAGCTTAAAACCTCGCAAATACCTCGTTCATTGTGTAACCAACACATTCATCGTACAACCACAAGCGAGGCCGGTATACTAAAATGACGTCGTGGTATCAACATACCACATCATTATTTCACAGGAGTCGACCAATCGAGGTTGATCAAGACGACGTTGCACTATCCCACAGATGTCATACTTTCTAGCATACATCGCTCAGTGGTCGGATGGTGGGTCCATAATAACAAATTTACCCTGGTTTTTTTGTCATAAAGCCGAAGTAAAAGAAAATAATTACTGTGGTTTGTAGCCGTAGTCAAAAGAAGATGATAGTTCAACGTCGGTAACAGGAATGAGCAACTTCATGTATAGGAAGACACAACTTTGCACATGAAATTTGCGACATCGCTTTTGGAAAAGCCACAAGCTTCTGGGTATGTTGGCCACCTCAACTAGTTACCAACATCGTACAATATTTCGTATCCCTATCGGTCATTGGAGTATTTCACCTCGGTTATTTTTCCAAAAAAACTGAGGTAAAAAGTACTTTTTACCTCGATTTTGAACCAAGAAAAAAAACTACCAGTCTACTCTGCCCACATTTACGTCGGTTTTATTGGATGAAAAATCAAGGTAAAACCCCGTGTAGAACCGAGGTAAAAACTGTTGTCTCTTTTAGTGGTAGTGAGTACCAGTACTATAAACGGTATCATTCTTCAACATACAAGTGCCTATACAATTTTAAAGAAGATGTGTGGGGCTTCTGATATGAATATCAAATACTTTGATGCTGCTTTAAATGCTTTGATTTATCGATGTTATGATGAAGAATGGAAGAAGGAGTCATCAGTGACATCTTGGATTAATTGTTCAAGAGTGTCAAGGAATTGAAGACATCATGAAGAACACTATACTTTTTTTACCCACAGGATTTTAATGAGGTAGTGTGATAACTGTAAACTATTGTAAAATTATTTTATTTTGGGTTTTGGACTGAAGAGCTCGGCCATGTGGGCTTTGAAGAGCTGAATTACAAATTATAGTCCATTAGGGTTTAGAATATTCAGATTTATTATGATTAGAATTATATTTGGTAAGATTAGATAAGACAATATTCATCCATGGTGTCTCTTGGAAGAATTTGGCTATATGTGTCTATTATTCATCCATATGTGTCTATTTTAGGAATTTTAGTTAGATATCGTTTTAGCTTCTTAAAGTTTCCATAAGTGGATTTAGTTTCTGTTTGTGATTGGGGTTTATTGTCGAAATCAAACCCTATAAATAGGGGGGCTTGAACACGAAATTATACACACTTTTATCAATCAAATATATCAATTTTTGAGTTATACTCATTGCTTGTGAGCTATTTTCACTGTTTATTAATACTGAGGGTTAATTAAGTACCAATAACCTTGTGACCTAATCCTGCGGGCTATTTAGAGAGCAAGCCGAGATTGAGAGCATCTTGAGGGCTAGGTTCTTGAATTTTTTTCGACATGGTGAGGGTTTGCAGATCCCTTCATTCGATCAAAGAATTTAATTTTGAAATCTGCAGTCTTCGCAAGGAGATTCATATCAGTTGGTATCAGAGCAACTGTGTTTGTTTGATTTTTCTAACCAGGAGGATTGAATCTAGAGTCGAAGGACGTCGAAGGGTCCAAGAGTTAGAATACTTTGGTATTACTTTAGAATACTTTGGTATTACTATCCGCCTTCACCTTCATCAATCGAGTCATGAGGATGTTATAGGGTCTGAGCATTAACAAGTATAATCCGCATTCACCTCCCGATCAATTTTGTAGTTTTTAGGTTGCTTAAACAGTTTATGTGCTTGGGATATTTTTCTTCCACTTTTCTGAAAAATTATTGCATGCTCATAATCTTATTTTCTTTCTCTATCGTTCTTTGATTTTGTGATCTTGAAATATTCTTGAATTCTTGATTTCACCTTATACAAAAAAAGTAGAGTCTTTTGTGTAATTTTCCAGACATGGTGTTCTATTCTTGATCCTTACGATGTTGAATACCTCAAAGTTCATTTGAATCGAGAGGAAGTTTTCGTAAATTTCTTATTCCAAGTCTTATATATCCAATGTTAGTTCTACAAATGTTTCAAAAACAAAAACACAAAGCAGCAGATTTTGGGTTTTGTAATTGGAAATTTGGAGCCGGTCCGTTACGCTTAGGGATTGTTTTGCAATTTTAAAAAATTTTGGAGTTGTATATGGTTTTGAATTGATTGGGGAATAAAATTCTGACTGTGAGTGAAAATTTGTGGCTGAAAAAGAAAGAAGAAAAGGGAAATCCGGTTTGAAAAAGGAATGGGAAACAAAATCCTAATCAGTAGAGAAAAAAGAAATAAAAACCAATTGAGAGTGGGGTTTGATATTTCGATTTGAGCAGCAAGTAAGTCATTAAAATCCTTTACCACAAAGGATTTGAGTTTCAGTTTCTAATCCAATTTGCTTTCGGAAAAGTTACTTGAATTTTTGGAACTTATTTGTCGCCTTTATACAGCATTCTTGTTTTGGTCATATCTCATTCATTATAGCTCCAATTCGTGCTCAAATTGTGTTTGGGTCCTCATTCTCTGTAGGATTTGGAATTCCAGAGCAGAGCCCAATTTGGAGTTTATATGTTTTTAATTTTTGAAATAAGTTCTGCCGTGCTCATCTCCATATTTTTCTTTGAATTTACGGTGAATTGATCAATTGCCCATACATTATCCTTCTTCTTGTTAGTTGTGAGTGTTATACACTTGGTGAGTGACCTTAATAAAGAAAGGGAAGGGGGGACATTTATTACTCACAATTCATTTCTTCTTAGCAGGGATGGCAGACGATCTATTTGTCTCGCCATTTGTTGGCAGTCTCAACAATAAACCTAAAATGAATTCCATGAATGTCATAAATTCCATAGTGAGCGAGGTTTGGATATTTTCTAGGAAGGTAGATGAGTTAGAAAATCCTACGCCACCTCATTGTTCAAGACAAGTTGAATCTACGAGTGACATCAAAGGTTTGAAGTATGATATTATGAGATTTGATGGTTGACACAATCCTGCGAATTACTTTGATTGGGAGATGAAGATTAAGAGCTTATTTTATCTTAACAACCACCATGAGAAAGAGAAGATCAAGCTCCTACAGTACTCTTTCACCCATTATGCCACAGAATGGAAGGAAAATCTGAAAGAATCAAGATAGCTTACTGCTAAATGACCTTTCTCCACCTGGGAGAGATTAAAAACCAAGCTTCAATTACATAATTTTCCACGAACATATTTGATTAAGAAACATTTTTATCTCAGTAATATGAAGCAAGGCCACCACAGTGTAGATGAATACTGGCAAGATCTTGAATTAGCTATTAGAATAGTTAGCATGCGAGAAGATGATTCCTATATAAAGAATCGGTTTATTGAAGGTTTAAGAGAAAATCAAAAAGTTCAAGTTAAGCTCCAGCATTATGTTTCCATACAAGATTTATTGTTCAAGATCAGTTTGGTTAAGTCGATATTAAGGTCCAGAGGGCTCTAATATTGGCTATGACAGTCAAAGGCAAGTCTTTGATTTCATAAGCCCGAATTTGACCAGGGGTGGTAGCAATTCGAAAATGGGTGGCCGAGGAAACCCTAATTCGACCAAAACCTACTCAAATCCACCATTTACGCCATTTACACCCACAGGTAAGTTGTCGAATGATTATGAAAATTCGCATAAAGTCTTGTCTTCACATCTTAGTCCTTTACTTTCTATTTATATGATGAGGCATGAACTATCTAATTACTTTGGCAAATCATTTTATGCTTCAATAACAGATGTGAATCGAGCTTTGACTAATCATTCTTTTGTTCTTATATTGTCCTTTAAGGAAAGTTTCTATGCCAAAGAAGATATGATAAGGATCTCCTTGCGAAGACTCTGGCTTGCGGAATTAAAATCTTTGACCGAATGAAAGGATCTGCAAACCCTCACCAAGTCACACGAAATTCAAAAACCTATCCCTTGGGATGCTCTCAATCTCGACTCGCTCTCAAACTAGCCCGCGGGATCAAATCACAAGGTTTAATGGTACTTAATAAACCCTCGGAATTAATCAAAAATGAAGATAGCTTGCAAGCAAAGATTATGAACTCAAAAGGTTGTATATTTGCTTGATAAAAGTATGTATAACTTCGTCCAAAGGCATTCCTATTTATAGAGTTACAATCTCAGCCACAAACCCTAATCACAAATAGAAACTAAATCAACTTATGGAAGCTTTAAGAAGCTATAACCATATCTAACTAAAATACCTACAATAGACACATATGGCCAAATAATAGACACATGTGGCTGAATTTTCGAAACCCTAATGGACTGTAATATGAAATTCAACTCTTCAAAGCCCACATGGCAGAGCTTATCAGTCCAAAACCCAAAATTAACTAATTTTGCAATAGTTTACGGTGATCACACTACCTCATTAAAAACCTGGTGGGAAAAAAGAGTATAGTGTTCTTCATGATGTCTTCAGTTCCTCGACACTCTTGAATAATAAATTCAAGATGTCGATGATGACTCCTTCAATTCTTCATCATAAAATCGATCAATCAAAGCATTCAAAGCAACTTCAAAGCATTTGATATTCGTCTCAAGATATTCTTATAAATTTTATTTCACGGTCTGTTAAGTTGTTACAAGAATTCGAGGATGTCATTATAAGTTATATGATTCCATTTTGAGGAAGAAACTTTTTGATCCGAGAGGAAATGATACGAATATCAAATTCTTTGATGTTGTTTTAAATGCTTTGATTCATCAAATTCATGATGAAGAATAGAAGAAAGAACCATCATCGACATCTTTGATTAATTGATTAAGAGTGTCGAGGAGCTGAAGACATCATGAAGAACACTATACTCTTTTTTCCCACCGAGTTTTTAATGAGTTAGTGTGATCACTGTAAACTATAGTAAAATTATTTCATTTTGGTTTTTGGACTGAAGAGCATGGCCATGTGGGCTTTGAAGAGCTAAATTTTGAATTACAGTCTATTAGGGTTTAGAATATTCAGTTTTATTCTGGTTAAAATTAGATTTTGTAAGATTAGATAAGGCAATATTCATCCAAGGTGTGTCTTGGAAGAATTCGGCCATATGTGCCTATTATTCGGCCATATGTGTCTAGTTTAGGTATTTTAATTAGATATGCTTTTTGCTTCTTAAGGCTACTATAAGTTTATTATGTTTCTGTTTGTCATTAGGGTTTCTAGTCGAAATTAAACCCTATAAATAGGGGGCTTGACCACAAAATTATACACAGTTTTATCAATCAAATATATCAATTTTCGAGTTATCATCATTGCTTGCAAGCTATTTTCATTGTTTCTTAATCCAAAGGGTTAATTAAGTGCCAATAACCTTATGATCTAATCATGTGGGCTAGTTAGAGAGCAAGTCGAGAATGAGAGCATCTCGAGGACTAGGTTCTTAAATTTCGTGCGACTTAGTGAGGGTTTGCAAATCCCTTCATTTGGTCAAAGATTTTAATTCCGCAATCCAGAGTCTTCGCAAGGAGATTCATATCATATCTTTAAAGCATTTTTAAAATTTTAAATGAAATGCACTCCCAGCACTAGTATATGACAACTTATACCAATGCTAGCTATTTTCCCACAAAATCTTATCCGTTGAAATTACTATTCCGGTCATTGGCACCCATATTAATATCAGTATATGTCATTCAGCCAAAACCGATACTGGAAAATATTAAATTCATATTTTTCCAATCCAAACAAACCTAATGCTTAAAATTGGGTTTTTCCTTTTAATTTTTTCCATTCAGTACTAACCAAAACGGCGTCGTTTGACTTGTACTAAAATGACGCCATTTTCGTACAGCTTGGGCCCAAAACGTAAGGCCACGAGCGGCCTTCTTCTCCGACACTAATTGTAGGTAGGGAAACAGAGAGCTCGTCGCCGGGAAGCGCAAACTGCCGGGAAAGTGCTACTCACCACTACTACTGTGGCGCCGAAATCTCAGATAGGGCTGGATCCCTACCTTGCGCCATGGTAGTTCCGCCCATGTATATACATAAAAATAGATGAACTGATGGCATAAAGAAATGAGGGTCAAAAGTTGAAAGTGGGAACATCTTCCACCAGTAGTGGTGGCGGTTCAGGTAATCGTGTCGGGTTCGTGTCGGGTCGGAAACGGATCGGGTTAAAACATGTCGGGTTGAAAATGTGTCAATTTATAGTTGTCAGGTTGTGTCAGGTTACTATCATATCGGGTTGAAACGTGTTAAATTGTTTTCCTTGGGTCGAGTTAGGTCAGCTCAGGTTGCTGTCATGTTAATTTGAAACGGGTCAGTTTTTTTTCTTCAGGTCGTGTCGTGTCGGGTTATTATCGTGTTGGGTTATTTTCGTGTAGTTTTTTTCTCGGATTAGATCGGGTCGGGTTGGATTGGATCAGGTTATTTTTGGGTCGGGTTACTGTAGGTCAAACCATACTTGACTTTGTATATATGAACATTAATAACTAAATTAATTTTAACTAATCAAGGTCAACCCTTATTTGAATTAGTATATATACTTACAAATTATAATGTTTGACTTTACCTAATAAGCGCTCTACCTTAGTTGAATTTTTATTAAAAACACTAATAACTAAGATAAATTTAACTAATTAATGGTCAAGACTTATTTGACTTAGTATATAAATACGAATGAAATATTTGATTTTAACTAATCAACAGTCAGCCCTTACATGACTTTCTATGTACAAACACTATTAACTAAGGATTGACTTTAACCAACCAACAGATAATCCTTCCGTGACTTTCTACATATAAACACTAGTAACTTAGGATTGACTTTAACTAAACAATGGTCAAACACTACTTGACTTTTTATATGCAAACAATAATAACTAATTTGAGGCTAAATAATTAACGGTAAGCTCTTACTTGACGTTCTATATACAAACACAAATAACTAAGTTGACTTTTAATAACCAATAGTCAACCCTTGACATTTTATATAAAAACAATAATAACTAAGATAAATTTAACTAATAAATTGTCAACCCCTACTTAACTTCGTATATATAAATACAAATGAAAAAAAATTGACTTTAACTTATCAACGGTCAGCTTTTACTTGACTTTCTATATATAAACACTAATAACTAAGAATTGACTTTAACTAATCAATGATTTACCTTACTCGACTTTCTATATAAACACTGATAACTAAGTTGACTTTAACTAATCAACAGTCAACCCTTACTTGACTTTCTATACATAAAATCAAATAACTAATGATTGAATTTAACCAATCAACGGTCAACCTTCGATTGACATTCTATATATGAACAGATGACATGCTTGCGGTGAACATGATAAACAATCCCAGAAATGCCAAATGGTCTCTATATGTTTTAGCTTTCGAAATCCACTCTGAACTTAAAAAGGCTACACTCAGGCATGTCTTTAGAGAATGTGATGCAGTGGCTGATGCAATCTCAAAGCATAAACCTTCACAACCAGGCATCAGCATCTTTAACATCCCACCAATCATCAAAGGCCTTATTCACCTGGACATTAATAATTTCCCTTACATCCGAACATAGAAGCATGCTACCAGAGGATAGATACTGCTGGAGTTTTTTTATTTCTTTTGCAGGGACATAGCATGGACATTGAACTGAGTTCTGCTCTTTTGCGATGGCTACTGAGCACTCGAGCCTGCACTCAAGCCTTGGAGCCCTCAAGCACTGGATACCTCGAACACTAAAGCTTCGAGTCCTCAAGCCCTGGATACCTGGAATACTCAAGCTCTCGAGCCCTCGATCCTAGGAGGCCTTGAGCCCTGGATTCCTTGAGCACTCATGCTCTCAAGCCCTGCCGCCCTTGGAGCCCTCGAGCACTCAAGCACTCGAGCCTTTGAACCATCGAGCTATGGAGCCCTCGAGCACTGGATTCCTTGAATACTCAAGCTCTTCACCCCTCGAGACTAGGAGGCCTCGAGCCTTTGATCCCTCAATCACTCAAGCTCTCGAGCCCTGCCGGCCTCGAGCCATCAGGCACTCGAACCTTTGAGCACTCATGTACTTAATCCCTCCATCAACCACTAAAGCACTCGAGCCCTCGAAACGTCGAGGCCGCGGACTCTGGATACCTCGAGCCCTCGAACATTCGAGCCCCCGAACACTAGAGCCCTCGAACACTGGAGCCCTCAAACGCTGGAGCCCTCGAGCACTAGAGCCCTCGAGCACTGGAGCCCTCGGGCGCTGGAGCCCTTGTGCACTGGAGCCCTTGAGCAATGGCGCCCTCGAGCACTGGAGCCCTCAAGCACTGGAACCCTCGAGGCCCGGAGCCTTCGAGCCCTGGAGCCCTCAAGCACTGAAGCCCTCGAGCACTGATCCCTCAAGCACTGATCCCTCAAGCACAGGAGCTGAGCACTGGAGACCTCGAGCACTGGAGGCCTCGAGCACTGGAGGACTCGAGCACTGGAGGCCTCGAGTACTGGAGCCCTTGAACACTGGAGCCCTCAAACACTGGAGCCCTTGGGCACTGGAGCCCTCGAGCACTAGAGCCCTCGAGCACTGAAGCCATCGAACACTGGAGCCCTCGAGCACTGAAGCCATCGAACACTGGAGCCCTCGAGCACTGGAGGCCTCAAGCACTGGTTCCCTCGAGCACTGGAGGCCTCGACCACTGGAGCTCCCAAGCACTGGAGAACTCGAGCACTGGAGCCCTCGAGCACTGGAGCCCTTAAGCACTGGAGCCCTTGACCACTGGAGCCCTCGATCACTGGAACCCTCAATCACTGGAGCCTTCGAGCACTGGAGCCCTCGACCACTGGAGCACTCAAGCACTAGAGTTTCTCACTTGAGCCCTTATACCATCGAGATGTAAAGCCCTCGATCACGGGATACCTCGAATACTCATTATCTCGAGCCCTCGAGCATAGGAGGTATTGAGCCCTAGATCCCTCGAACACTCAAACTCTCGAGCCCTGCCGCCTTCGAGCCATTAGGCACTCGAACCAAGGAGCACTCAGGCACTCGAACCTCGAACCATGAACCATCGAGCCACGTGCCACCAAGTACTACTTCCTCTCCTTCGTAACCATTAGTCCACTAGTATTAGACCTTTCTTTTGAAGGCAATGAGGTTGCCTTATCAATGTAATATTTCCAAAACAACATTGTACATCTTTTGGTTCTAAATAGGTTTGGGAAACCTAATAAATATCCCCAAAAATTTAAAACAAAAAAACTATATATTAACATTAATAGCTATAGATTGACTCTAACTAAACAACAATCCACCCCTACTGACTTTTTATATGTAACACTAATAAATTTGTATTAAGTACCACTATGGGGTATTGGGGTTATTTATAGGATCCCCGAACATGAATAAAGGTTGATATACAAGATGTTCAATCATGCTTGAACGATTACGATCATAAGGACTGAGTAGAAGAGTAGATAAAACATGTGCTTGTAACACCTTATAAATGATGTTTCCCCTAAAACAATCTCCACCCCATGTGTGAATAGTTTTGAGGTTACAGATATTCATCATGTTGGGTATGAGACATATTGACAAAAGCAAATTCTTGTGGTGCAGTTTTTGAAAGCTGCAATGTGCAGACTTGGGTTAGACTACTTCCTTCTGTCCATTCATCATTCGTATAGGTTCTTTGCCATGCAAAAATAGATCATCATGTTCTGTATGTTTGCCTTGTTTCCTTGCTTCCTTGTTGCCAAGATTATATGTCCTCTTTGTTTGTCCCTCCACAGTGAAAATTGTATGAGTCCTGCAAGATGAGAAACAATAGAGAATAAATGACATCTGACTCATATTCGTATAGCAGGAATACCCCATTGATCAAGATTAATCAGGCCTATAGCTCTGGGGTCAAGCTGGTCCCATGATAAATGAGTTCTACAAATGGTCTTCAGAGCGACTTTTACAAGATGGTCAGCAATCATATTAGCCTGTCTCAGAGTATGAACAAGGGTAATAAGGCCAACTTGTAGCTTAATATGATTAACCAGTTTGAATAAAGTCCATGGGGAAATCATTGGGAATTTAATCCAGTTTAAAGCCAGTTTGCAATCAGATTCCAATGTAAAGTCGCTAATAACTAAGTTGACTTTAACTAATCAACGGTCAATCCTTACTTTACTTAGTATACATAAACACTAATAGCTAAGTTGACTTTAGTTGTTAAATGGTCAACTCTTACTTGACTTTCTATACATAAACACTAATAGCAAAGTTGACTTTAACTAGTCAATGGTCAACCCTACTGACTTTGTATATATAAACACTAATAAAAAATGTTTTACTTTAAGTTATTAAATGTAAACTCTTACCTCACTTTCCGTATATAAACACTAATGAAATAGTTTGACTTTAACTAAGCAAAGGTCAACATTTACTTAATTGTCTAACTATAATAAATAATAACTAAGGTTAGACTCTTTAACTCTTTAATGATCAACACTTACTTGACTTTCCATGCATAAATACCATGCAAAATGTTTAGTTTTACTAATCATCGGTCAACTCTTACTTGACTTTCTAAATTTTACCGCTAATGAAAATATTTAGTTTAAGTTATCAAAGGTGGACCCTAATTAACTTTCATATATAAACACTAATAAGATAGTTAGACTTTAACTACTAAAGGTCAACCTTAGTTGACTTTCTCCATAACTTTTGATAAAAACTAATTAAATTTAGATAAAATTTAATAATTTTAATGGGGTCAATATGTCTCGGGTTAGATTCAAGTTTTGGGTTAAATTTGCTCTTGTAGGGTGCGTGTTCGTGTCGATATTTTTCGTGTCAACCAAAATTAGGTTTTTGGTTGAATATTTTGGTCATGTAGGATTTGGGTTCGGGTCGATATTTCTCGAGTTGAATTCCAGTTTTGAGAAGAGTGTGGCCGTGTCGGGTTTGGAGTCAGGTCAATATTTCTTGGGCGAGAATTGAATTTTGGGTTGAGTTCAGTCGTGTCGATCCGTGTCAGATTCTCGGTTTGGGTTAGAAATGGACAGAACTATCCACTAGAGATAAATATCGAGGAGTGGACTTCTTGGCCTAAGTACCAACCCATTGTTGGAGGCTTTTCTCGTCCCCTTTTTACAATTTTACTATAAACAAATGCTGCTCAATAATTGCAAGCTGATTAAATTTCATTATTCAATTGAAATGGGTATAACTGCGAATTAAATTTCTTCGGTATAAAACACAAAAATAAAATTATCATTCATAAATCGAAACTGCAAATTTCTTGCACAAATTATCTCGTTGAACTATTTGCACCATTTTACACAATGTTTGAACACAAGGTTTATTATTCAAAATATCATAAATTTCAACCAAAATGAATTTTTTTTATTAAAATAAGAGAACACAATCACACCGATTCTTTCTCGTAGCGGTTCATAAATATCTGACTTTGTTTTTTTTTAAGTTTATGAGGGAAACAGTTGGAGAAAGTGTAGACATTACATTTGGAAAGGGAAGGTTTACTCAGCTCTAAATTCATTGCATTCCTTCTGAGAAATGTTTTTAACTTTTTACTTATGACCCTTTCGATTTTGGCAGTGTGATGAATTGTCTGTGACAAGCCAGACTATGAACTCCATTGAGTTTGAGGTTTCATTAGTAAAGATGCTACTTTTATAGCTCTCTTTCAATGGCACGGGGCCAGCAAAACCTTCACCGTTATGTGTGGTGGGAAAAAAATTGAAAATTGAAAATTAAAAATCGAACTGAAAATTGAATTATCCGAATTCGAATAACCTGAATCAAATTTCATATAAGGTTTTTGGATATCCAAATTGAGTAAAGTGAATTTCAAATATAGTTTTTGGATTGGTTTTGGATATTAAAACTCAAACCAAAACACAAACCGAATACCTAATTGTAATTAATTAAATAAATAAAATATAATTAATAAGAATTAAATTTTAAAACAAAAAAAATTTAAATTTATAAATAAACTTAAGTTGGAGGACCAATCTTTATATTTAAGAAAATTATCCCCAAACTCTACACCCTAAATAACTTTGGGGAGAAAAGTAAATAATACCAATTACCCTAAGTAAGTTTGTGGAGTGCTTGAATGTGAATGTGAATGTGAATGTGAATGTGAATGTGAATGTGAATGTGAATGTGAATGTGAATGTGAATGTGAATGTGAATGTGAATGTGAATGTGAATGTGAATGTGAATGTGAATGTGAATGTGAATGTGAATGTGAATGTGAATGTGAATGTGAATGTGAATGTGAATGTGAATGTGAATGTGAATGTGAATGTGAATGTGAATGTGGAGGGTTTGAAGGCTTGAAAAATGTGAAGGCTTTAAAGATGAATAGTAAAATAAACTATTTTTCTTTAATCTTTAATGTAATTCTAAAATTTTTATGGTTTAATCTGTCTTGTACTTGTCGAATTTTTATTTTGAAAAATTGATTTTGATGATGTAAAAATTATTACATATTTTTCTTTAATTTTAAGTTAAGTTATATAAATACAGTAATTATTTTTAAAAAATTACAATCAATTTAGTTAATTCGGTTTGAATTTGGTTTCAAATAGAAATCGAATTTCAAATTCGATTTGGATACTTTGGGTTATTTAAGTAATTCGGGTTGGTTTCAGTTTTTGATTTTTTAAGAGACAAACTCGACTATCCAAATCAAAAATCGATTAAATAAAATCGACGCCTACCCCTTTCACTGTCCACATTTATCTAAGCGTCTTCCGGAGATGTTATACTTTTGATTTTGTCAGTGGATTAATAGTTTAATACTCCGTTCAGTTGGTGATATACATGCAAGCTCTTTATAAAATTTATTAAAAAAACATGTAACGGGAAATATATGTGCGGAGAAAATGGTGGTAATTAAATATGTAGATCATTAAAAGAAATTATGTTTTTATTTGTTTTATGTTAAAAAAAATGCATGGGCAGCATCTGTGCATGTTTTTTATGAGCTCGTATATACACTCACTTGTGTATATGGTCGCTCGTGTGTGTGTTTTTTTTTCTTTTTTGAAAACCACCCATATGATTAATAAAGATAAAAGTTACATAGGTTCTTGCCCAAATAATGGGCTACATCATGATCAAATTATATTAAACTACGATTAACCTTAACACATTTAAATCTTATTAAACTTGAAGTAATGTGCAAAATTTTCTGCACTGTGCCTTTGATCTCCCAAGGTGTACTACTTGGAGTTGATAGCACAGCTGATAAAACCATAGAATCCATGAGGCGAGTATATCGCTTGGATTTGATCTTAAAGAAGCTTGTATTGTTCTCAAGCATCCGCTTCAACTTGTAAAGGTGTATTTGCCACAAAAAAGTCTGAACCTGTGTACACCTGTCTCTCGTGCCTTCCATCTTCTTCTGCGACTTGCGAGTAATATGAAATTCTCCATGCAGTTGATCCTATACTCCTCTGTCTCTGGTAGGATCCATCAAATGTTATGATATGCATATTATTCTGTAATTCTTGAATATGAAGATTGATCTCCGTCGTCTCTCCTGTCATCCTTCTTTGTTGCTGTAACTGTCTCTATGGTAGATACTCATCTTGATCTTGATCCATAATATTATTTTCTTTAGATTGACTGAGGATCGTGTAGTTGGTTCTAGAATTCTGCCAGCATACCTGTTGTGCGGAATGGAGAAAGAACAGAAAATATGAACGAAAATAACAAAACACAAGATTTACGTGGTTCACCAATTTGGCTACATCCACGGGAGACGAATGAGACATAGCGAGACCCCCGTTTGTTTCCCGGGGGCGACTGCCGCCCCCCCGGACCCCCAGGCCAGGGTCGCAGAAGCGGCTATTACAGTATTCAAGGCATACCAACAATACCAGTCCCTCTTTGACTTCGTTGTTTAAGGCTTTCGAGTTCCTCTACTTCCAGATCTCCCATAATATGTATATTGATAGCTCAACTGCTTCTTTGTGAGGGACTATATTAACCTAATCTAGAAACCATTGCTTCACATCTTGTTGGGGAGCTGCATTGAAATCAAAACCCAATAAAGACATTCTCCGTATCCTTTTAGATTCCTCACATCCAAGAAACACATAAGTATTATCTTCAATTTGGCAAGAACATCTAGAACAATTTGTGTTATCAAGTATTTATCTTCTTGCTGAGTTCTTTGTTGTTAGGGGAGCTAAGCTAATAATCCTCCATATAAAGACTTGTCATTTAAGCGAGATACTGAGATTCCATAAAAAATTCTAAAACTTTCAAAGAGTTTGAGGAGTCTGTTGTGTGTTAGGTCATAACTCTTTGAATAATAGATGATAGGTTTTCTTTACTGAATATCTCTCATCCTGATTAGGCCTTCCATATAGGTATATCTAGACATGAGGATAGTTTTTCAGTGTGGATTGCTGCAATCTTCGGAATTACCTCCCTTAGAAATATTGTGCATATCAATAGTAATCTCTGATTGTTATCTTCTGTGATAAGATCACTAACCATAAGACTTGTCTGAGAGCCGATTAATGAGCTTTCAGATAATGGATCGGTAATCCCCGGAATCCACTGATCAGTGATTTTAACCTTTCTTCCATTGGTAATTTGCCAAGCGAGATTCTCTTTTATAGCTGATTTGGACCACAGGATTAACTTCCAACCCCAAGAATCTGCTGGTTTGGGGTTATGTCAAGGAAATCCCTATTTGCCAAATATTTCTCCTTGAAAACTCTAATGATGAGGGAGCTTCTATTTGATACTATCGCCCATGCATGTTTCCTAAGCAATGCCTTGTTCAGTGCTTCCATAGAACGTAGGCCTAAACCAACATCCTCCTTAGACTTGCAAATTTTGTACCAAGCTTTCCAGTGGATCTTCCTCTTATCCAGTTCATCACCCCAAATAAAAGCTGCTATTATACTATCTAACTTTTTAAGAATGGTCTTTAGTATCCTAAAAATTCCAAGAGGATATATCGCTACTGAGGAAAGCACATGTTTTGCCAAAGTAATTCTCCCTGGTAAAGATAAAAGCTATGTTTTCCATGAAGCAAATCTTGATGGAATTTGTTGATGAGATATCTATAGATTTGCAGTTTTGGTGTATCAAAGCTTATATCCATACCTAAATATTTCCCTCCTAATTCAGTCTCATGGATGTTTAAAGTCTACCTCGCATACTGTTGAAGACTTTCTGATGTATTTGGACTTCATTCCACCCTTGTCAAAATTTAATCTTTGCCCAGAATACCTAGCAAAGAGATCAATTGTTTTTGCAATGTCATCCACCGCTCTTGTGTTTCATTCTGAGAAAATGATGCAGTCATCAGCGTACATGAGGTAACCGATTTTTGGACTATTTCTTGAAATCTTCAATCCCAGAAGATTGTTCCCCTATATCTTCTTTTCCATCCAAAATGATAAGAACTTTTGGCATAGTATGAATAAATATGGTGAGAGCGGGCATCCTTGCCTGAGTCCTTTGTCAAGTTTGAAGTAGCAGGATTTCTCTCCATTTAGAATAACCTGATATGAAATCGTTGAAACACATGACATAATCAATTCAATCCATTTGTCAGATTTTCCTATATGTCCTAACACAGTTTTTAGAAAACTCTAAGAAACCCTATCTTATGCTTTGCTCATATCCATTTTAATAGCCATATAGCCTCCTGTCCCCAGTTTTTTTCTGTTTCTTCATGAAGTTTATAACTTCATGCGCTAATAAAACATTCTCTGAGATACATCTCCCTAGGTCAAAACCATTTTGTGTTTCTGAAATGAGATCACCTTGCACTTTTTCATTCCGTTAGCCAATATCTTTGCCATCACTTTATATTTCAAATTGCATAAAGACATTGGTTTGAATTCACCAGCTATAGTGGGATTCTTTTTCTTGGGTATAACTACTATATATGGTCTGTTCCATTGATCTAGGATTGAAGCGTTATTCAGATTATATAACACCATTTTTGTGACTTCTTGACCAATAGTACTCCAGTGTCTCTTATAAAAACCAAGAGGAAAACCATCTTCACCCAGAGATTTCCATGCTTTCATTTCCTTAATATCACTCTATACTTCTTTTCCCAGTAATGGTTGATCTAATCTCTCTTGTTGTTGAGAAGTCAGCCTTCTTTGATTGCTAACTATGTAGTCTTTTAGGGCAATTTCCTCTGAATGTGGAGGAGGATACCATTCTGGTATTGTGAAGACGGATTTGATATAGTCTGTGATGATTTGGAAAACTTGACTGTTTTCAACTATCCACTGGTGAGCGTCGTTTTACTCGCCAAATAAACTGCAAACTAGCACACAGATTAGTATAGTAGAAGCAGGTCGTATCCACAGAGAACGGTGTAATTTCTATCAATTTCAAACTACCAACAAAGTTTGGTTTAGCAACCACGCCTATGATTTTAGATTTGTTTAATAAACTAATGAATTACTAAGCTAAAGATAGGACCAAAAAAATGCAGAAAAATGCAGAAAAATGCAGAGATAAAGTACGAACAAATATATGGATAACAAAGGATCGGCATAGGTTAATCTTTGGTTCATTCCTTGATCATCGACTACTCAAAAGTCATTTAACCCCCATGAATTAATTGGTTATAAGCAGGAACAGTATTTGCTATTTCCCCTTAATTCCCCTTAAATTTCCAATCGCGAGCAAGTATTTGCTAAACCCGTGATCTTCCTAATTAAGATATTCCTAGCAAGTATTTGCTAAACTAGTTATATCTTAAAGATCTTAAGAACTAGGGAACTCAATTTAGACAACAAGCACGTATTTGCATGCAGTTCATCCAATTAATTGTTTATCATCCTGTTATTACAGTCATAATTGTTATCTGTTTTTCACAGGAGGTGCTACTTAATTAGCCATAGCCTAACAAGATTGAGGTGATCAAACTCAAACAAGCAAGCATAGATTTTAGGCATAAACAATTAAAAACTCATAGGATTAAATCTCTGAAAACCCGAAGCCTCACAATTCATGAACCATCGAATTAACCTCGCCGATTAAGAATTTAGCTACTCATGATTAAATTAAATATAACAAGCAATTCAAAATTAAACATGTTAACAATTGAAAATAATAAAAAGAAAAATTACCAATGAAATTAATGCTCTGCTTTGCGTCTTTCTCACCAAGAAAACAAAAACAATGAAAAGATTTGTTTTTCTGCCTTTTCTTTCTCTCGCCCAGCAAACCAAAGTAAAACCAAAAACTTCCTCTCCAGCAAAACTAATAATAATATCCCCCCTCCTCTGATTCCTTTTTTCGTCCAAAACAAAAACAAAGCAATTCCGAACTCCCAGATTTTCTTTCTCCTTTTCCTCCTCTCACGATTATACTTATACTAAAATTAAAACCCAAATCCTAACTAATTTTGGAAAATTAAAATTCTTATCCAAAAAGAAATATTCTTCCACTTAATTTCAGCCTAATTACAATTAAATTCTAACTTGGAATAAATAATTAATCCAAATCTTGGGCTTCATTGCTTCATAACGGCCCAATCACAGTGCTGAATTTTCTGGACTGATTTTCTTCTGGACTCCAACTCCGTAAACTCCCTAACGAGGGATCGGGATCGTTACCTCATTAAAAACCCTTTCGGGAAAAAAGAGTATAACAATCCCCCTTTCATCAGCTTCACCTTAATCGGGTCGACTTCACGGAGCAACTTAGTGATCGTTAAACGAAGCACAATTCTGCCACATGAAGGATTCCGACTAAGGATAGCTGGAATAGCATCATAGTGCTCCAAAAATAGCTCTTCCGCTCCAATACAGCTTTGCTCCAAAAATAGTGATCTATCAACAAAATAAATCAATTAAGTACCAGAAATCACATAAAAGAGCACTAAATTCTTCCAAAAATTAACAACTAAATATCACACATCAAATCCTCACACTTGAGTCATACTTGCCCTCAAGTATGAGATGAGCAATGCCAAAGCAGGTTGTTCATTCAAAATCCCATCCCCAAACTGACTCTGACTCAACAGAAAAAAAATATATATATATATATATATGTATATATATATAACAGACCAACTATATACATGACACACTTAAGACTCTATTACCCAGACTTTGGTCAAACAATTCAGCATTAAGTTTTCATTTCATGGCTCATCAACAAACATCCCCCTTCCAAGTTTAAGTTTCAGTTCACAAACAAGTGGTGGTCTCATCCCCCTTTAGTACTCAATTCAATCCCCCCTACATTGCTCTTTACCCGGCTATCAACTGATCAAAAGGAGACAAGCATGAATTCCTCACGTTTTTCACTCAATCACACAATAAGTAAGGACAGTCACTCAATTATAATCATGCGGTAGCTTTACCCAATACATAACAAGCCAAAAAGGTCTTTAAAGGTTGTAACGGGGCTAGGGGTTGTAACATTGGTGAGATCCTAGGGGCTCTAAGGTTCATACAAACATGCACATATGCTCAAGAACAAATCAGTAGAAAATTCCAGCAAATATACATCATCAAAACCAATTTTCTGGACTGATTACAATACTAATTCAGGTCTGGAATTTTTTTTTCTTTTTTTTTTCTTTTTCGTTTTTTTTTCGTTTTTTTTTGTTTTTTTTTCGTTTTTTTTTTCTTTTTTTTTTTTTGGCAAAACAGCTCCCTTTTTCCTTTTCTTTTTTTTTCCTTTTTTTTTCCAGACCAGAATTTTTTTCGAATTACATGCTCAATTATCTCTACAGTGCCATAAGACTATTTTTCAATGAGAACCGGCACTCGAATCATGAATATGCAATATCAAGCAAGAGCAGAAATTTTCATTGCAAGAACATACATGCATGGGGCAAGAATAGTATACAGAGAAAAGGCTATGGTTTTTATAGTGGGTTACATAAAGAAAATGTCAAGGCTCAAAAGAGTTTACTAGAGGATATAAAAGGTAGGCTATATACGATGTGTGGTTAATCCTAATTTGCCTCTTTTTTTACTCATTATGCATCAACCTTAGTTACCACAACTCTCAGAAAAAAGCTTGATGTAGAGAGTGCTCTACTCTAGGCTCAAACCTCACTTATTACTAGGTTTTTTCATGCAAATCTTGTTCGTCATCCCATGTATCATTTAGCCAAGTTCAGGTTAATTTCAAAGGTTTATCACTAAGCATTTCAAGGGAGATATCAACCAACAAAAGTTTGCTAATATGATTCTTTTACCAGCAAGGTTAATCCATTTTAAAGCCAATTCATTACTCACTGTTATGCTGAACATTTGACCGACTCGATAAAATAAAAATAAAAACATTTTTTTTCTTTTTCAGAATTATTTATTCACAAAAACACACAAAAAACAGCAAACAAAGCATATAAAACGTCACACAAACAAGACACTAAAATGTAAAAACGACACCTAAACCTCCTCACACTTAAGCCTTGCTTGCCCTCAAGCAAGCTCGGATTAAAAGCGAGAAGATTCCTAGAGACAATATACATGAAAGGAAAAGAAAAGAAAAGAAAAGACAAGAAGAGCCATAAAAGAGAAGGGATAGGGGAACTCATGCGGGGGGGTTGTTCATGGGGGGAACTTCCAAAAAGGACATTAGACGCTCAATCTGGGCAGCCTGAAGATCCAGCTTTTGTTGCAAGGATTGCACCTCTGCACGGATGGACAACACCTCATCTTGTACCGAAAAAACACTGTGGCCTGCATGAGAAGAAGTGGTGCTTGGGCAAGGAATGCCCGGCGCAGAAAACCTAGGTACATTGTTATCCAAATAAATCAAGTTGCTGGTCCGCAAATAGTCCAAATCACAAAGGGTTGGCTCAGGCACTTTGGGAAGGGAAGGGGGAACACGCAATGGCATACCTTTGTCAAGTAAAACACCAACCAAATTGCATAAGGTCATATGACGAGTAGACTGAATAGCAATTTCATTCAAAGAATCAGCTAAGAAAAATCCCAGATTCAACTTCTCCCCATGATGCATACACCACAACACAAATAATACATTCTGACTGACTCTCGTAAATGTGGTGAAGCGCCCAAAAACATTTCGCAACAGAAAATGGCAACACACTCTCAATACAGGATCGGCAATCCAATGAACATTAGAGCAATTAGCATCATACAAATCAGGGCAAGCAGGAGCCAATTCTTTCCAAGCAACAGTGGGACTAAAATTGGGAAAATCTTTATAGGTACCCACAAAAGCATTAGCATAACCTTCCGAAGATAAATCATCAACAGACACCAAGCCCAAAGCCACATTCCACTCATTCAAACTCATAGAAACATGGTGCAAACCCAACCGAAAGGATATGCCAGCATCGATCAGGGAAACAGGTTTCTTTAAGCAAAAACTAACCACAAACTCTTCACATAGGGGCGTATACATGGTCACAGAATGCAAGTCAAATAGCAAAGACCAACCAATATCCGCAAAGTATTTCAGAAACTGATCATAAATGCCCAAAGTCCTCAAAGAAGAGATACTTAGTTGCAAACCTGACAAACACTGTTTCTTACCCTTTTTCAAAGCTCTGGCCTGCAGCTTCGGGTCATCAAATTGGAGGAGGTCCTCCCTGGAATCAACAACGATCTCCGGAGGCAAACCATGGAATTCAGCGGCATTTGGCTCCTCCTCGTCGGTTGAAACGGTGGGAGCCTGTGTCACCCGTCTCCTAGTACGTTTCGCAGTCGGCTGGGTGTTGGCAATGTCATCACTGGAATGATCAATTACTGGATCACATCGGCGCTTTGGAGCTGAGGGTGTCTTGGACTTGCGTTTCGGCGGCTTCGTCGGCTTGGGACCGGAAGGTGGTGGCCGTTCCTCGGTCACCGGAGAAGATGGCAGTGAAGAAAGTTGCTCCAGCGGTGCTTCAGTGAGGATTGACGGTGTGAGTTTTTGCTGGTGGGACAACGCCAATGCCGAAGTCGGTGGCGGCGGTTTGACGGATTTTCTCATAGTTTTCTTCGTGAAGAATTTCGGCACCTCATGGTCAGGGAATTGCGGTGACGGGATGGATGATTGCAGGCCGGCCGGAGCAGATTCAACGGCAGGCTCAAGGTGGTGGCAGGCGGCGCGTGGGCGGCGAGTGGGCGGCGCGTGGGAGGCGCGTGGGAGCGCGTGGCTTCGTCTTCGGCGCCATCTCCGAGGACAGATGGTTGCCCAGGCTGGCGGCGGAGAATCGCGGCGGCAGGCGCAGCGGCGGAGGAGCTCGGCGAGAGGCGGAGATCTGGGCGCACGCCGGAGGGAGCCGAGGTCCGAGCGGCGGAGCGGCTGAGGAGGCTCTGAAATCTGGTCGGTGCAGCGGCGGAGGAAGCAGCTCGGCGGCAATGTCTTCAGCGGCGGAGCAGCTCGGGACTCGCCGGAGAGAGGTGGAGGAGCTCGGCGGCGCAGCTCTTGGAGGAAGAAACTTGGCGGCACAGCTTTTGGAGGAAGAAGGAAGTCTGATTGTGAAAACTTGGAAGAATGAATAAGGTTTTATACCCATATTTCATTAAAGTCCCTCAAATCTATTCCTTTTCCCAATTGTAACCCACAATATCCATAACCACTCCAAGCCTTGCTTATTTTCAGATTGGCCCCAGAACTTTTTGTCTCGCCACATTATATCCCTGCAAAAAAAAACAAAAACAAAAACACATTAAAAAAATGTTTTATGAATTTTTTTCGTTTTTAAAATTATTTTTTTTTTCTGAAACAAAATCGAAAATTTTTAAGAATTTTTTAAGAAAACAAAATAAAATTAAAAATAAAAAAATTCTGGGTTGCCTCCCAGTAGCGCCTTTGTTTACAGTCTTTGGCTAGACTTTCCGATATGGTCAATCAGAGTGGGGTGGGCATAATGGAATTTCTTCCACTATTGCCACCTGAGAAGCATCATAAAATGGCTTGAGGCGATGACCATTTACGAGGAATGTCTTTTCTGTGTCCAGGCTTTTAATCTGTACAGCTCCGTTCGGCCTAACAGAAATCACCACAAAAGGTCCTATCTACTTTGTTTTAAGTTTTCCTGGCATCAACCGAAGCTTGGACTGAAAAAGTAACACCTTCTGCCCAACCATGAACTCCTTAGACCATAGATTCTTATCATGCCACATCTTTGTTCGCTCCTTGTACCACATAGCATGATCATATGCCTCCAATCGCAGTTCTTCCAACTCTTGAAGCTGAAATTTTCGCTCTTCCTCACACTTGCTTGTTGTCATGTTCATTTCTTTGACAGCCCAGTATGCCTTGTGCTCGAGCTCCACTGGTAGATGGCACATCTTTCCAAAGATAAGTCTGTAAGGAGACATTCCAATAGGTGTCTTGTAAGTGGTGCGATATGCCCACAGAGCATCCTCCAACCTCTTGCTCCAATCCTTCCTCGAAGGATTAACTGTCTTCTCCAACACTTGCTTTATCTCCCTGTTAGATACTTCTGCTTGGCCATTAAACTGCGGGTGGTAAGTGGTAGCAAGCCGATGATGAACACCATATTTCTTCATGAGGGCCTCAATGGTGCGGTTTTTGAAATGAGTTCCTTGATCACTAATGATCGCTCGTGGCACTCCGAATCTGCTGAATATGTTAGATTTCAAAAACCCTGCCACAACTTGAGAATCATTAGTTCGGGTGGCTTTTGCTTCCACCCACTTCGATACATAATCAACCGCAAGTAAAATATACAAATTACCGCAAGAACTAGGAAAAGGACCCATAAAATCCATGCCCCACACATCAAATATTTCACAGACAATTATGGGTACTTGAGGCATTTCATCACGTTTAGATATGTTTCCTGTCTTTTGGCAATTTTCACAACTCTTGCAAAAAAGATAAGCATCTCTATGAAGAGTTAACCAAAAGAAACCACTATCAAGCACCTTACGCGCAGTGCGTTTAGGACCAAAATGACCACCGCAAGCAAAAGAATGACAATGTAAAAGAATTGTACCTTGTTCTTCTTCAGAAATGCATCGTCGAATGATTTGATCGGAGCCTATCTTCCAAAGGTAAGGCTCATCCCAGATATAATGCTTGCTATCACTCTTTAACTTCAACTTCTGAGCAGGACTGAGAGTAACCGGCATCTCTCCAGTGGTAATGTAGTTCACAATATTGGCAAACCATGGATCTGTCGCCGATTTACCATGCAGTGGTTCCGTCCGGGGCCTCTGTTTGGCCAAATCGAGGCCTGTCACAGCATACAGGTATTCTTCGGGAAAGGGCCTCTGTTTGGTCAAATCGAGGCCTGTCGCAGCATACAGGTATTCTTCGGGAAAGGGCCTCTGTTTGGCCAAATCGAGGCCTGTCGCAGCATACAGGTATTCTTCGGGAAAGTATTCCTGAATAGGAACTTCATCCTCAGGTTTCACCAAGCGACTTAGGTGATCTGCAACATGATTCTCAGCACCCTTCTTGTCTCGTATTTCCCAATCGAACTCTTGTAACAACAAGATCCATCTAATAAGCCTTGGCTTCGACTCCTTCTTCGTGAACAAGTACTTCAAGGCTGAGTGATCGGTATAGACAATGATCTTTGATCCAAGCAAGTAGGACCTGAACTTCTCAAAAGCAAACACCACTGCCAACAACTCTTTTTCAGTGGTGGTGTAGTTGCATTGAGCTGGGTTCAATGTCTTTGATGCATAATAAATCGCATGGCTCTCTTTCCCTACCTTTTGTCCCAAGACTGCTCCAACTGCATAATCGCTTGCATCACACATCAACTCAAATGGCAGATCCCAATTTGGTGGTTGCATTACAGGAGCTGAGATGAGCTTCTCCTTCAGTATATCAAAAGAACGTCTGCGCTCCTCGGTTATCTCAAAAGGAACATCATCTTGAAGGAGCTTTGTTAAGGGTTGTGCAACCTTTGCAAAGTCCTTAATAAACCTTCTGTAAAATCCAGCATGCCCCAAAAAACCACGTATCTCACGAACATTGGTAGGATATGGAAGTTGCTCTATGTTCTCAACCTTAGCCTTGTCCACTTGAATTCCTCTTTCCGAAACCACATGTCCCAAGACTATGCCTTCATTCACCATAAAGTGGCATTTCTCATAATTCAGCACAAGGTTCCGCTTCACACATCGAATCAAGACCTGTTCCAAATGACCCAAGCATACCTTAAACGAATTCCCATAAACTGTAAAGTCATCCATGAATACCTCAATGCTCTTCTCAATCAAGTCGGAGAAAATGCTCATCATGCATCTCTGGAAGGTGCCTGGAGCATTGCATAATCCGAAAGGCATTCTCCTATATGCATAAGTGCCAAAGGGACATGTAAATGTGGTCTTTTCTTGGTCCTCCGGGTTCACGCAAATCTGAAAGTACCCACTGTATCCATCCAAGAAACAGAAGAAATTATTCCCGGCCAATCTTTCCAGCATTTGATCGATGAAGGGGAGTGGAAAGTGATCCTTGCGAGTCGCGGCATTCAACTTCCGATAGTCAATGCACATCCTCCATCCAGTGACCAAACGAGTAGGCACCAACTCATTCTTTTCGTTCTTTACCACTTGAAAACCAGATTTCTTCGGTACCACATGAACCGGGCTCACCCATTTGCTGTCTGAGATGGGGTAGATAATTCCCAAGGAAAGGAGTTTGAGGACTTCCTTGAGAACAACTTCTCTCATGTTGGGGTTCAGCTTCCTCTGAGCATCTCGAGCAGGCTTAGCATCATCTTCCATTAAAATATGATGTGTACAAATGTCGGGGCTGATCCCTGTAATGTCTGCGAGGGTCCACCCAATCGCTTTTTTGAACTTTCTTAACAGTGCAATCAACTGCTCCTCTTGAGAATCTGACAACCTTGCACTGATAATCACCGGGAGAGTCTCATCATCCCCTAGGTAGACATACTTCAGATTCGGGGGAAGATTCTTCAACTCCAGTATAGGTGGTGAAATATCGGATGGAATGGGCTTTTCAAATTCGAACTCACCCCCTGATAGCCTCTGTTTGGCCAAACAGAGGCCTGCCGCAGCATACAAGTATTCTTCAGGAAATTCGAATTCACCCCCTGATAGCCTCTGTTTGGCCAAATCGAGGCCTGCGTCAGTACACAGGTATTCTTCAGGAAATTCGATTTCACCCCCTGATAGCCTCTGTTTGGCCAAACAGAGGCCTGCGTCAGTACTCTTCACTTCTTCCTGCGAGCTGGTTGAGTACAACCATTCATCTATTTCCTCATCACTCAGATTCTGTGTCTTCTCGTTGTTTGAATCAGTGGGTGGTAGCATGTCAATCTCATCCTGCAAGAATTCAGTCTCAAGGTATTCTTGGACGAGAGGGTCAATGACATCAATGGCATAAATATTTTCAGCATCTATGGGTTTTTTCATTGCATCATCAATACTGAAGGTATATTTTTCACCATAATAATCAAGACAAATAGTTCCCTTTCCCACATTAATTATTGTATTAGCCGTTCTTAAGAAAGGCCGACCTAACAACACTCCTGAGGTTCCTTTACCACTAGTATGATTCATCTTCACCACATAAAAATCCGCAGGGTAAACAAAATCATTAACTCTTACGAGAACATTTTCTAACAACCCTTCAGGATATACACATGATCTATCTGCCAATTGGATTATTACTCTAGTATTTACCATTTCTGCTCCACTCAAAGAATTGTAAACAGATAATGGCATCACATTGATAGATGCTCCTAAGTCACACATGGCAGAATCAATCTTAACATTTCCAATAAAACATGGCAAAGAGAACATACCAGGGTCCTTGCACTTCTGAGGCAAATCTCTTTGAATTACAGTTGAAACCGACTCGCCCATTATGACCTTGCTTGAGTCTTTAGGTTTCCCTGCAATAAAATCTTTCAAAAACTTGCTCACAAGCGGGAGCCTTACAGCCTGCAAGAAAGGTAGGTTAATCTCCATTTTTCCAAAGATAGATAAGAAATCAACAGGATCCTCTTTCTTTCTAGCTAAACTACGTGGAAAAAGAGGAAGAATTTTAACTGGAGGATCATTCTGACCCAACCTTGGATTTGACTCCTTGGTTTGGTCAAAATGCCCTTGTACCTCACTTTCTTTTTCTGCCGGGAGCCTCTGTTTGGCCAAATCGAGGCCTCCTGCAGACTGCTCTGACTGCTCCTTAGCTCCTTTTGCTGCGGTCTTTGGAGGTAGTGGCGCAAGCTCCTTTCCACTTCTTAACGTGATCTGATTGGCCGTCTCTCTGGGGTTGAGTTTCACTTGAGATGGTAATCCAGGTTGCTTCATTCGGAGCTCATTCATCGAGTTTGACAGCTGTGAAATCTGACGTGTGTGCTCCTCCAAGGTAGCCTCAGTCTTTTTCGAACTTTGGATCTGGTTTTGAAGCATGCCCATCATCATGTCTAGCTTTTCATCCATAGACTTCCCTTGAGGAGGTTGTGGATTCTGAGCATATGGAAGGGGAGGAGCTCGATGGGGTGGAACATATGGTTGCTGTACTGGATTTCCCGGATCTCGCCATCGAAAGTTGGGATGATCTCTCCATCCCGGATTATAGGTAGCTGAGTATGGGTCCCTCTTTGGCTGCCTTTCATTCCAATTCCCCATTGCATTGGCCTGGACAGTTTGCTCATCCATCGCGAAATGACACTGCAGGGTGACGTGGCCGAAGGTGCCACAAATTTCACAAGGTTTCTCTTGAGGACCGGCTGTGGTGCTAGCGACTGTAACCTTATCCACCACCTTAGATAGTACCCTTTCCATCCTGTCCATCCTCTCCTTAAAATCATCTTGGCTCGAGGGCTCTGTTTGTGCCACCTTTTTCAGGATTCGGATCTCATCAGTGTCATACTCCTTCTTGGAATTGATCAACTTTTTCACTATCTCCTTTGCTTCATTGACTCTGATTTCCGAAAATCCACCATTGCTTGCGGTATTCAGCAAATCCTTGTTTGCAGCTGTGGATCCTTGATAGAAATACTGTAGCAGTTGCCCCTCCGTGTATCGATGGTTAGGGCAACGATCTACCAATCGTCTGAACCTTAGCCAAAATGTACTCAGTGGCTCATCATACTCCTGCTTGATGCTCGAAATTTCTTTCCTCAGGGCATCCGTCTTAGTGGCTGGAAAGAAATAGTCCAAAAACAGCTTCTTGAGCGCATTCCAGGAAGTGACGGAGTTAGGAGCCAAGCTTGAAAACCACTGGTTCGCTGTCCCTGACATGCTGAACGGAAAAGCCACCAACTTGAATTGATCTTCTGTGACACCAGCTGGTCTTTTCTGAACCTTACAAATCTTGATGAACTCGTTCAAGAAATTGTAAGGGTCTTCGTTACTCTTCCCATAGAACTTCGGAAGAACATTCAGCAGTGCAAGCTTTATCTCCACAGGGGTCGCAGCATCTGGCAAAGAAATAGGTGTGGGAGGGTCTTCTTCGCTGTGCCCCGTTAATTCCCACATGTACGGATTGTCAGCATTGGGATCTGCCTCTCCTCTGTCACCCATTACAGTGTCAAGAACGGGTTTAATCTCTGATTCGGATTCTGTCTCGGAAACAGCCTCTGTTTGGCCAAACAGAGGGTCTGCGGCAGCTTTCAGCTTCCTCTCCCTGGCGAGTTTGTAATTCTTCCTGGCTGTCTTTTCAACTTCAGAATCAAATATCAATTCCTGCTCCTGGGATCTGGTCATATACCAATAACTAAAAAAAACAAAAAATTAGTAGCAAAATAAATAGAAATTAACTACCGTTCCCCGGCAACGACGCCATTTTGGTGAGCGTCGTTTTACTCGCCAAATAAACTGCAAACTAGCACACAGATTAGTATAGTAGAAGCAGGTCGTATCCACAGAGAACGGTGTAATTTCTATCAATTTCAAACTACCAACAAAGTTTGGTTTAGCAACCACGCCTATGATTTTAGATTTGTTTAATAAACTAATGAATTACTAAGCTAAAAATAGGACCAAAAAAATGCAGAAAAATGCAGAGATAAAGTACGAACAAATATATGGATAACAAAGGATCGGCATAGGTTAATCTTTGGTTCATTCCTTGATCATCGACTACTCAAAAGTCATTTAACCCCCATGAATTAATTGGTTATAAGCAGGAACAGTATTTGCTATTTCCCCTTAATTCCCCTTAAATTTCCAATCGCGAGCAAGTATTTGCTAAACCCGTGATCTTCCTAATTAAGATATTCCTAGCAAGTATTTGCTAGACTAGTTATATCTTAACGATCTTAAGAACTAGGGAACCCAATTTAGACAACAAGCACGTATTTGCATGCAGTTCATCCAATTAATTGTTTATCATCCTGTTATTACAGTTATAATTGTTATCTGTTTTTTACAGGAGGTGCTACTTAATTAGCCATAGCCTAACAAGATTGAGGTGATCAAACTCAAACAAGCAAGCATAGATTTTAGGCATAAACAATTAAAAACTCATAGGATTAAATCTCTGAAAACCCGAAGCCTCACAATTCATGAACCATCGAATTAACCTCGCCGATTAAGAATTTAGCTACTCATGATTAAATTAAATATAACAAGCAATTCAAAATTAAACATGTTAACAATTGAAAATAATAAAAAGAAAAATTACCAATGAAATTAATGCTCTGCTTTGCGTCATTTTGGTGAGCGTCGTTTTACTCGCCAAATAAACTGCAAACTAGCACACAGATTAGTATAGTAGAAGCAGGTCGTATCCACAGAGAACGGTGTAATTTCTATCAATTTCAAACTACCAACAAAGTTTGGTTTAGCAACCACGCCTATGATTTTAGATTTGTTTAATAAACTAATGAATTACTAAGCTAAAAATAGGACCAAAAAAATGCAGAAAAATGCAGAAAAATGCAGAGATAAAGTACGAACAAATATATGGATAACAAAGGATCGGCATAGGTTAATCTTTGGTTCATTCCTTGATCATCGACTACTCAAAAGTCATTTAACCCCCATGAATTAATTGGTTATGAGCAGGAACAGTATTTGCTATTTCCCCTTAATTCCCCTTAAATTTCCAATCGCGAGTATTTGCTAAACCCGTGATCTTCCTAATTAAGATATTCCTAGCAAGTATTTGCTAAACTAGTTATATCTTAACGATCTTAAGAACTAGGGAACCCAATTTAGACAACAAGCACGTATTTGCATGCAGTTCATCCAATTAATTGTTTATCATCCTGTTATTACAGTCATAATTGTTATCTGTTTTTCACAGGAGGTGCTACTTAATTAGTCATAGCCTAACAAGATTGAGGTGATCAAACTCAAACAAGCAAGCATAGATTTTAGGCATAAACAATTAAAAACTCATAGGATTAAATCTCTGAAAACCCGAAGCCTCACAATTCATGAACCATCGAATTAACCTCGCCGATTAAGAATTTAGCTACTCATGATTAAATTAAATATAACAAGCAATTCAAAATTAAACATGTTAACAATTGAAAATAATAAAAAGAAAAATTACCAATGAAATTAATGCTCTGCTTTGCGTCTTTCTCACCAAGAAAACAAAAACAATGAAAAGATTTGGTTTTCTGCCTTTTCTTTCTCTCGCCCAGCAAACCAAAGTAAAACCAAAAACTTCCTCTCCAGCAAAACTAATAATAATATCCCCCCTCCTCTGATTCCTTTTTTCGTCCAAAACAAAAACAAAGCAATTCCGAACTCCCAGATTTTCTTTCTCCTTTTCCTCCTCTCACGATTATACTTATACTAAAATTAAAACCCAAATCCTAACTAATTTTGGAAAATTAGAATTCTTATCCAAAAAGAAATATTCTTCCACTTAATTTCAGCCTAATTACAATTAAATTCTAACTTGGAATAAATAATTAATCCAAGTCTTGGGCTTCATTGCTTCATAACGGCCCAATCACAGTACTGAATTTTCTGGACTGATTTTCTTCTGGACTCCAACTCCGTAAACTCCCTAACGAGGGATCGGGATCATTACCTCATTAAAAACCCTTTCGGGAAAAAAGAGTATAACAATCCCCCTTTCATCAGCTTCACCTTAATCGGGTCGACTTCACGGAGCAACTTAGTGATCGTTAAACGAAGCACAATTCTGCCACATGAAGGATTCCGACTAAGGATAGCTGGAATAGCATCATAGTGCTCCAAAAATAGCTCTTCCGCTCCAATACAGCTTTGCTCCAAAAATAGTGATCTATCAACAAAATAAATCAATTAAGTACCAGAAATCACATAAAAGAGCACTAAATTCTTCCAAAAATTAACAACTAAATATCACACATCATCCACTAACCATTGCTATCATATATACCTTGTATGTTGTTTAGATACTTCCTCTTTGTCTCCCATTGCGATAGAAGGAAGTTTTTTTGTCACCAAATCTTACCCAAGACAACCTAGATCTCTGCTGCCAATAATCTGAGTGCTTCTGATGAAGATCTCTAAGTTTCACCCTAATCTGATCAATTTCTTGCTTGTTTTGTTGAAGCCCCAAACCTTTCTATAGATTGCTCAACCTTAATTCCATATTTTTAAATATTTTTTCCATATTTCCAAAAGAGTTATCACTTCAATTATGTAAACGTCTCAAAGTAATGTCCAGTTTCTTGTCTAGAACTTGATCTGTTCTGCTCACCTGTAACTATTTCTACCCTCCTTCCCAAGCCTTACTAACTAGCTAAACCGATACACTAGATTTAGTCCAGAAAGCTTCATATCTATATGTCGTTTTAGGCACCTTCTTCGTAGATTTTAGATCAAGTAAAAGTGGACCATGATTAGAATCTGTACTATGCAGGTTAAATACCATCGCTTATGGAAACAAAGCTTTCCAATGTCTATTTTGAAAAGCTCTATCTAACCTTTATATGATGTTGTTTGGATTATCTCTGTTGTTTGTCCTAGTATACCAAAGTCCTTCATGTTGTATTCCAGTGAGTTCATACTTGTCTATGACTTCATGTAGACCTATTTTTTGTTCATCCACTGGTCTTCCACCTCTTTTGTCTCTTTGAGTATCTCCTGATTTAAGTCTCCTAAAATACTAATGGATATCGAGCATAATAGCAAAAGTCATTCAAGCAGTTCCAATCAAAAGGTCTTCTCGATAGCTCTGGGTGACCATAGATGAAAGCTAAACACCATTTAACATGATTGGTGTTAGAAACTACTAAACTGACAAAGTTTTTTTTGACTTAAATACTACTTGAACATCAAGATTACTAGACCAAAATAAAGCTAAACCACCTGATCTATCAATTAGATCTACATAATCATCCTGAACAAGTATTGAATCGTCTTTCCAAGCTTCTAAGCTTTCCTATTGCGCCATCATCTAAAAAAAAACATTCTATCTCCGGCTTCTTATGTTTCACCAATTGGTTGATCCTTTTCTTCGTCGAGGCGTTGTTGAAGCCTCTACAATTTCATGCAAGTGCTCTCATGCTTCCTTGGGGAACAGTTTTGCTACAGTTCCCGCCCGACCATCTAAGTTATCCTGGCTACCTTCATCGCCCCCAAAAGATAGTTTCTTCTTTCCTTTCTTATCGATTGTTGCTTTATTCCCCATTGATAAGGTCTGATCCCCTTCTTGCAGATGAAACTTGTTCATGAGAAACCTGAACCTTTTCATTGGTGGGAGAATACTCCAGTCCTCTTCATTTGGTTCCTCACTATCATAAGACTGTGCCCTCTTTCCGACTTTACTTTTTTTTTTGTATTGAATAGGGACAGCTCAGAGCTTTCCAGATGGGCTTCATCTTTTTTCTAGTCATAGGAGATTTCTTTATGCTATTTATCTTTCTATTGTTCTAAAAAAATCATCATTACAGCCTTGCCTTTCCCTTTGTTGCCGCTTTCTGCTAACTGCATGTTCTTCTCTAGCATCCTCTTATACCAAATACATGTCATCCTCTTCATTACCTTATTTTTGGGTGAAAGAGACTTGCGTTGAGCCTCTCTCTTTTCCATTAACCTCCTACTTCTTCTGACTAAATGATTTTGAGCATCCTGAGCTTGACCATCATGGTCTGTACTACTTCCTTGAACTGGCACCTAAAAATTTACCTCCTGCACCTGCTTATCCCCAGCTATGTTCACCCTGCTTAGATCCAACAACTCAGCAGCAGCATTGCCCATTTCCTCATCTTCTTGCTCTTGCACCAGCTCCCTCGTCAATTCTCTAGCAAACCTGGAGATAGTGTTGCTACTTCCACTACTTTCCGTTGAGCTAACTGAAGCTTTAACATTTAGGTTGGTGTGAGCCGAGGTTTTCTAAATCTATGGTATTTGAACATTTTCTTGGACCACCTCAGCTACATAATCCGGAACAATGTTTCCAACCATCCTGAACTGATCCTCACTGCTATTCACCATGTCCACTGAGCTTTCACTAGTATTGTTTCCAACATTCTGAACTTCCAGATTCACATGACCATTAGGTAGATGGACATTTAGGAGATCAGGTTGTGGAGAATGCTGTGGAGGCCGTTGAGGTGGATTATGTTGACGTCTGGCACCAAAGTAGGTATCAAATGCCAAAAATGATGGACCAGTACCACTATTTGATGGACCTCCCTCGTCACTTCTACCTCTTGCACCTTCTAGACCAATAAAATTCTGCCTTTGTAGATGATTCTCCATTTTCGTAGATTTGATCTTCTGGCATCACACTATACCTCTCCCACCTGTACTCCAGATAACCTTCTAGGATTCTAGTATTCCTCTAAGCCTATTTGTGTGAATGTTTTCTTAACGAGCACGGAAACATTTCGTTGTTTGGATCATAAACAATGTTTGATCCCCCTGCTGGGTTGTGGGCTTGAATATGAGAGTGTATGAAATTTTCTTGGGCCTTATCATCTGTTATAGGACATCTCTGACAGGGATGGCCTATCACTCCACACCTACGGTAGAACTTATACATTCTATCATATCTAACCTCAACCCATACCCTAGCCCCATTTATCAAGTTTACAAAGAAACCAGGTATTAGGGGCACCCCCGGGACCATCCATATAGTGGCTTTCAAATATTTTAAGTTCATCCTAGGCCAAAGATCAATGTCTACATCAGGAATATCACCAGCAAGGTTCACAATTTTAATAGCAGCCATGGGTGAAAAACACTCACCTGATATGTCGTGGATTTGGATTGGGATCTTGATGTTCTCAACTTTCAGCCTCTTCATAACCAATCATGCTCCATACCTCCTGAATGGCAACATGCCACCCGCCATTGGATAAGGACTCTTGTGTAGAGCTGCCAAAGCCTCTTCCCTCGTGTGAAACTTTACAACGTAGAAATTTTTGAGTCTGTGTTGAACATAAGCAACAATGCTCCGATGGATTCCAAGGTAATTGTTCAGTCTCTCCGAGCTGAAATCCCAATCGTACAACCAAAAACCCAACAGACAGTTTTGGTTCATTTTCACAAACTCCTCAATATCCTTTTGTGTGATCGTCACTTTACCTACTCTCCTTGAAACATGGTTGATTGTTGACAAAAGTGTGAATGGTACCATTGGTTCTCTGTACTCCGCTGAGAAATCTGACCCATGAGGAGTGAAATAATCCTCAGTTAGGGGTAGAGATGGGCCATCACTCATTGCTTTCTCACTCGACTCAGATTTATCTTTTATAATTGAAGAGCTTTGAATGTTCGTGGAGGTGGCAGCTTTGAATGAGCTCCTATTTATAGGATTTCTAAAAACCTCGTCCCTTCTTCTTTTCAAAATTGCTTCTGTATGCTGCTCTCTCTCTTGGTTTTCCATCCAAGAAATTATTGCAACTTCTGAGTTTCCAAGATAGGTTGCCCAATCCTAATTTTTTCTAAGACCAACTTTCCTTGAAAACCTAAAAACTCTGCACTTTTCTTCTCGATTACTTCCCTTATTCCAGCCACTTTACACAAACCTTTTGGCTTTCACTAGCTTTTTTATTAGACTTTCTTCCCCAATGCCACGCTAACTCTATAACTCTATGCTTAATCTACAAACCCTTATGTCTTCCCCAATCAAAACCAATTGTTTAACTCCAGAAACCCTACCTGTGTATTTTCTACAACGAAACTCTTTTGCATGCGTCTGAAAAGATTCTAATAGAGATTTCTCAAATGGTAGTAGCTTATGTCCTCCTCTGATTGTCTTGCCTGTTACAGAAGAATCTAATAATTATCAAAGAGAAACCAAGAAAACCCTTGGTTTTCTCTATCAAACGTTTAACGTCCATTTTCTAACCTTGCTTCTCTCTTTTTAGAGAGAGAAAATTTTTGTGTGTGTATTATTGTATATGAATGTATATACCTATCATTTAGTGACCTACGTCTTCTAAGTTTTGAGCGTAGTTCGTGCTTGGTGAAGTTGACAAGTATATGATAGTACCTGAATAGGACAAGAGCAATTCCTATATCATGTTCCGCAAACACAAACGCTGATTTGCTTGTATGCAAAGCACTTTTTATGTTTGGTAAAGTGCTAAAAAACAGTTTATTTTGATAGCAGAAACTACTTTTAGGGGAAACGCATAATCTGGTCACCCTCTACTTTCAAAATAAGCCAGTTTTTTTTATAAGCACAGCTCTACCAAACAGATCCAATGAGTATCGTACCCCTGGGGTACAGTATAATTTGTCAACAAGAGTTCCAAGGCTTTTGGTGGCCTGATTGGTAAATTTTTTCTCTACAATCAGAATTAGCCGGTTTTAAAACTTCTTTGTTCAATATCATGAATGAGAGAGAGCGGATATCATTCACTTTAATAAGATCTGGTCTAAAGAAATGAACCGAAACCTTGTTATTTGGATCATCTTTGTGGAGAGCATGCATCCTCAAGGGATCATAGTCAGCCAAGTGATCTTCGTATCAATTCAAGGAACTGTTGGCCCTCGTCAATGAAGTTACTCATCCAGCTAGCTAGGGCTCTCAGAGTCAAACTGCGCCTCTGTTTCCTCCATTTCAGCCATCTTGCTTTCGGGTTCTTAGGAGTGAGAAGGAGGAGCCGCAGTGGTAGTGGTCTCATTCAGTAAAAGTACAAGCTAAATTTCATCTTCGATCATGAAGTGATGAAAATAAAAATCATAGAGCGAAATAGCAAATTTTCTCATACAAATCATCTCATTCAACTATGTGGGCCATTTTACACAAACTTTGCACGTATAATTTTTTTTAAAACATAACCAAAATTATTTTAAAACAAGAGAACATGTAAGTGCGAAAATGCAAAATAATTTTGAATCCAATGTTTGACTCAGACATCTACTAGCAATTTACCTTCACATCTATTTTTGAGAAATCGCTTAATTTTTGTGAACGTCTAAAAAGGTAATATAAGTGTAGGAAAAAGTCCCATAAGAAACAAAGTAATTATTATGTAATACACCTACTAATAATTAAAGAATTTTTACGGTATCCATCACACCTTAATTTTCAGGATTTGTTATAACTGATTAAGTATGCAACGAATACTAGCAAACAAAAAGTATAGAGAGGAAATGAGAATGATAATAATTCGCACACCAATGTTTCAGAACTAAGAATGATAATTTTTCCTACAATCTCCGCTACAACTTCTATGCATAGAAATCTAGTGAAAAATAAAAATAATTCGCACAAAGCAATTAAGTGTGTCGAGCTTTGTACATACAAAAATCTCGTGCAGGCAACGTGCGTGACCAAAATAACTTATTCAAAGTGATACACAACTAGGCATTCGGACTTGGGAGCAACATAAAAACATGATCTAGGAAACCATAAAAAATATTTCTCTTGTCCGAAAATGAAGATCCATGTACGGAAACCCAAGGTCTGGTCACAAAAATTGTTTGGAATTTTTAGAATCAATCCATTATGTGATTAGACATGGTTAGAGCTTCATGACTACACTCAAGCTATATTAGTACTAGTATTCATGTACTTTATTTATTTTTGAGCAGTAATACATTCATCGTTAGAGGAAATTTTTTTTTGTGGTATCAAAGCATGCTGGAGAATGCCCTGGTGATGTCGATAGACTCTCCAGTGGTACCGGAGAGCGCCAATGGAAGCTGACCGAGAAGCAAGGCTGATCGTCGTAGAGGCCAAAGAAGAAGAGGGTCGAGGTCTGAACTGCTGAAGAAGAGGGTCGAGACCAGAAATAATGGAGACCGGAGATGAAGAGCAGTCACATGTTTTAAACATAATCAGATGTTTGAAATCTGCCATTTGCTATTAAAAAAATTGATGCAAATGTGCGTTTGTATTATCACCTTACAAGCTCTATACATACGGAGTACACACATGAACTGGTCCATCCTCTCTGTGGTTTTGTTGAGGAAGAGAAAAGGATGGCACAAAGAAATGAGGGACAAAATATGAATCCCATTTAGTTTAAAATTTGATTAGTAAAAGATTCTACATTTATCAAAACCTACACTGTCCACATTTATCCAAGCGTTAGCCATAGGTGTTATACTTCTAATTTAATTTGTCGGTGATTTAACAATTCAGTTGGTGATATGAATGCAAGCTCTTTATAAAATTTATTTTTAAAAAAGTAACGGCCATTATCCGTGCGTGCGTGTTATGTACAAAGAAAATGGTGGCAATTAAAAAAACACAAAGTTTTGTATTACGCAGCCTAAATTTTAGGTAGGGGTTTATTTTGCAATTATAATAAATTCAAAATTGGGATGGAGTTTTTCTGAAATTTGCTAATAAATCCAGGGTTCTACTGTGCAATTAAAAATTATTATATATAACCGAATTTCTTTGATCTCACAACAGTTGCCAACCACCACTGTTCCACTGATCAGAACCACGGCTCTACCGCCGCATTTCTGCTTCTTCCGCCGGCATCGCAACAAAGCTAGGACACCTCACCGAAATTTTGCCAGATTTCCTCCACCTACGCTGATCTTCTCTGTTTTCTGTCAACCCCCTTCTCCGCCGATTATCTGGCCGGAAACTCGATCTTTAGTGGCCAATTTTCAGGCATTTTCCTGAGGCATTCGAGTTGGATTTTCAGTCGGATTTCCTTAACCTACGCCGATCCTATTCAAGTAAATCCGACTCGATCCTATTCAGGCCGAGGCGAGGAGATGGATTTTCTCAACCTACACCATTCTTATTTGAGTCAGATTTACAGCGCAGACGACGACTTCACTCTGATTTACAGGTAGAGTCGGTGGAGAATCAGATTTTCAGTCGCAGATTTACAACGTGGAGTCAAATTTTCAGTCGGAGGTGGCGGAGAATCAGATCCGATGAGCTCAGTCGTTCTGATTCGGGTCCTATTTTCGACTGCATTACTGAAGTAACACTAATGTTTAAGGTCAGGTGTGTGAGTCGCATTATGACATTCATTTTGAAGAATTTATGTTCTTTATGTACATGCTGATGCTTAATATTATTTGATTGAGTCTATGTTCAGTAAAAGTCTTTGGTGCAATGGTTATTGCTCTACACTTTGCGGTTTGAGTCCTGGGTTCAAAACTCAGTAGGACCTATTTTTTGAAGAATATTTATTCCTGAGATACTGCAGTTTTTTGTTGATGTTTGTAGCTTTTTTTTTCCCTCTTGTGTTGATATTTTTCATTATTCGGGTGATGTTTAATTGATATGAGTTGATGTTTTGTAGTTTTTTGGATGACATGGATTGATATTTGTAGTTTTTTTAAAAACAATTCTCTTGTTGATGTTTTTCATTTTCTGACTGAGGTTTTGGTAATATGAGTTGATGTTTTTAGTGTCTTTTTTCTTATGTTAATATTTATTTCATTTTCTAGAATGAGGTTCAGGTGTTAGGAGTTGATGTTTGTAGTTTTTTTTCCTAAAAAAACCATTGATGTTTTTATGATTTCCAGAATGAATAATTTATACTCTTGAGGTACCGTAGCTTTTTTGTTGATGATTTTAGTTTTTTTTCTCTCATGTTGATGGTTTTCATTTTCTAATTGAGTTTTAGGTGATAGAGGTTGATGTTTGTAGTTGTTTTTATGATATGGTTGATTTTTTGTAGTATTTTTTCCTTATGTTGACGTTTTTCATTTTTTTTGTTAGTGCTTCAAATGTAGGTTGTAGGTGCTTATTTTATAACTTGTGTATGTTATGAAAACAAATTGGTGCTTAGAGTAAAACTTGTAAGTGCTTCAATCGTTGCTTGTTAGGAGTTGATGTTAATAGTTTTTTTGATGATATGGTTGATTTTTTGTACTCTCTCCGTCCCAACTCAAATTGCACTGAATCTTTTTCTCAGTCAAATTTGTCGAAATTTGACCATATATTTGGAAAAGTAAATGACCAATAATATTATTGTTTGAGATACCATTAGATTCACCATAACATGAACTTTTAAAATATTAACTTTTTGTGTGCTGTTATTATACATAATTGCATGTTTATTGGAGACCGTGAAAAAAATTCAGTGCAATTTGAGCTGGGACGTAGGGAGTAGTGTTTTTTCCCTTATGTTGACGTTTTTCATTTTTTGTTAGTGCTTCAAATGTAGGTTGTAGTTGCTTATTTTATAACTTATTTGTGTGATGAAAACAAATTGGTGCTTAGAGTACAACTTGTAAGTGCTTCAATCGTTGCTGATAAGTGCTTCAATCATTGCTTGGGTAATATAGGTTGATGTTTGTATTTTTTTTAATAAAAAAATAAAATTTAGCTTTATTGATGTTTTTATGATTTCTGGTTGATTTTTTGTTGGTTGAGGTTGATGTTTTTTTAAAGATTTTTTGTTGATTTTTTTAAAATTTTTATATATTTTTTGCTGTTTTATTTGATTTTTAATATATTTTTTGTTGCAGTTTTTTAGTTGGTGTTTTATATTTTTTGTTGATATTCTGCTTTTTTTTGCCGATGTTGCTGTAGTTGTTAATTGATTTTTTTTGCATTTTCTAAACATTTTTTTAAAAAATTGAATTAAAAAATAATAATTTGCAGATTGCACGTGCTAGGAAAATGATGGGAAAAAATTGGATGAAAAAACCCCTGAAAGTTATTAGCGATAGGTCCATGTAAACTTATTAGAGATAATTCCCTGTAAAATTATTAGAGATAAATCTCTGGAGATAGATGTTTTTTAATTAAATCCACCTGTGATGGTGGGGGGTTTGGCAGACCCCTACCCGTTTATTAATTAAAATCAAAAGGTACAGAGAAAGAGGGGGACGTAATACCTTACCTCTGAGAGTTCATCTGATGATCTTTAATAACTATACATTGACCTGATACTAACCTAAAGATCAACGGAAACAATCGTGGGAAAATAAGTACAATGTTACCAACTGACTACTCTAATTTAATGTGAGGAATTCCTTCCGCATCTAGCTTCACTTGACCAGCAACTATTTGAGGCAAACTTGCAGAAACATAGACGTTATTTACCTGCTCTCGGCTAGCCATTTTTGCAAGTGAGTCAGCGGCTCCATTTGCCTCTCTGAAAATGTGTTGCATTGAATAATCCATATGTTTAAGAAGATTCCGTATCTCCCTCATCATCTGCTGTAACTTCCATGGAATCTTGAATTGTTGTTGAATCATAACATGTAGAACTTTTGAATCTGTTTCTATGTCAATAAATTTGATGCAGCGCTCTTGAACTAGATATATACCATGTAATAAAGCTGTGGTTTCGGCCTGCAAAACAGATTTAACCGAAATGGACTTTGATAAAGCAACAATTACTTGACCAACATGGTCTCTAATTATGCAACCGATACCAGTAGCACCATTGCTAAGATAAGAACCATCGGTATTTAATTTATATTTTGAAGGTAATAACCACTTAATTATTCTTACTGGTCTCTGTCTTTTGGGTTTTTGATATAATATTTTTGGTACATAAGATAATTCCTACTTAAAGTCCAGCTTGAATGCCAACAAGGTGTCCTTAAAATGATACAGTATTCTTTTGAATATGAGCATTATATCTGGCATTGTACCTTCAAAGATATAAGTACATCTGGCACACCACATGTACTAGATTACCACACACGGTAGGATTCTAATTAACTTAGCAAATGTCCCATCACAGGAGGAAACATTCCAATAAAAATAAACTCTATCCCACAATAGTTGAAATGTGTTTGTAGACAAACTGAAAGTAGTATCCACTAATTTCCAGAGTTTTTTTACCTTAACACATGAATTAAAACAATGATGGATAGATTCTGAATCATTTAAACAGAAGCAGCATCTTGAAGGGAGGTGAAACTGAAAATCCTCAAGCACATCTGGTAAAGCTATTAGTCTATTTAAAAGTTTCCAGTTAAATAAACTAATTTTCTTTGGTAAAAATTTAGACCACAGATGAGTGAAAGAGGGTATATTCAGTTTCTTCTTTCATATGCTGATTTTACAGTGAATGCTCCAGTATGAGTTGGTTTCCAAATTAGTGAATCCTCATAGTTAGGGAACAGTTTATATTCCAGATCCAGAGTTGGAAAAATATGATCAGGAAGCCAATTTCTTAGGTGTGGAAGGTAGGACCCTTTATTATATATGAATTCAACTACTGTTAATATGGGGTAAGGAACTTCGAACAAATTCAGTAGATGGTCTGTTAGAGGTCCCAATGTAGTCCAGTTTGTGAAACCAAACTAGATCCAAGAAGGACCTCTATATTACTCAGTGCTATTTGTTGAACCTCCTTGATTCTTTTCCATGTTCTAGATGTTTTATGAGTGTCACTCATAAACCACATGATTTTTTCCCACAATGATTTCCCTAGCTGAAGTTTCTACCACAGTTTGATGGAAAATTTTTTTTGTTAAAGTGTTCAGATTTTTGAAATTAAGTCCATTTTCCTCAGTAGGGAAGCACAGTTATAAGGTGTATTGGCATGGAGCTCAGCACATGTTTAATCAATATTGCCCTTCCAGCTGGGGATAAAAGCTTGTTATGCCAATGGTTAATTCTATTTTGGACTGAAATTAGCATTCCTTGGAAGAGGGAATTTTTAACTCTTCCGGTGAATATAGGACATCCCAAATACTTAAAAGGTAAGGATCCTTCCAGCATGTTTGTTTCATGTTTGATCAATGTTATGATTCTGTTAGGTGTGTTTTGAAATATGAAAAGATGATTTCTCAAAATTGACTTTCTGTCCAGAAGCTAATTCATAAGATTTCAGGAAGTTAATTATTGTTTGTAATCCCTGTTTTGTGTATTTCAAAAGGATAGTTGTGTCATCAGCATAGGAGAGATGTGTTGATGATTTCATCCCATAGGTAGTTTGTAAGGCTGGATATTTCCAAATTGATAAAGGAAATTTAGGTTTTGTGAAAAAGCTTCAGCCATTAATATGAAAAGCAGAGGGGATAATGGATCACCCGGTTTTAGACCCCTAGATGCAGGGAAAAAACCTACTGTTTTTCCATTAATTAGTAATGAAAAATATGCAGATCTTATGTTTTTCATTATTATATCAACTAGGATGGGTGAAAATCCTTGTTTGATCAGAATTTTGGCTAAAAATGACCAAGAAACTCTGCCAAATGCTTTCGTCATGTCCAGTTTGATAATCATATTAAAACCTTTTGTTTTTTAATGTAAGTGATTGATTAACTCTTACATGAGAAGAACATTATCAGTAATTTCTCTTCCAGAAACAATGCTGATTGTTCTGGACTGATTATCTGATCTAGATAGCTTCTAAGTCTTGTTGATATTATTTTTGAAAAGATTTTGTTTGTGAAATTGCATAAGCTTATAGGTCTATAGTCTTTAAAAGATGAGCACACATCTTTTTTGGGTATTAGAATTATTAGAGCATATGAGATGGCTGTGGGAATGTCTTTTCCAGTAAAGAACTCTTCCACTGCCATCGATACATCAGATTTGATTATTTCCCAACATTTTTGGAAAAAGAAACCAGAGAAACCATCTGGACCTGGAGCTAAGTGGCTATCCATGGAATTAACTATGTTAGAATTCTTCCATAGTAATTTGTTTGAGTAAATTTGAATTCATTTCATTAGTTACAACTTTTGGAATGTTTTCAAATATCCATGTTGTATTAATTCCTGAGGGGTCCAATTGTTCATTTGTAAGAAGTTTAGAGAAGAAGCCGATAGCTTCTTTCTCTATATCTTCTATTTTATTTAGCCATGTCCCGTCATTATTTTTTATTAAAGATATTGTCTGCCTTTTTTGTTTACTTAAAATTGATTGATGAAAGAATTTTGAGTTTCCATCACCTTCTTTCATCCATTTTAACCTTGATTTCTGTTTTAGAAAGACCTCTTGATTAGTTAGAGCTGTTTTCATTTTTGCCTTAGCTAGATTTAGTGCTTGTAGGTTTTTACTAGAATCATCATTTTGTAAATCTTCTTCAGCCTTGACCATCAAATCTTCACAGATCTGGACAGCATCAAAGACATTACCAAAGACATTTTTGTTCCAGTTTTAAGGATTTGCTTTAAATGTTTTAGTTTGAAAATTAATCTTTCCATTCCTTTATTGGTAGTGTGTACATTCCAAGCATCTTTAACAGGCTTCATAAAAGTGGGATGGTTTGTCCAGCATTCTTGAAACTTGAAGGGTTTTGGAATGGACATAGGGGATGTGTCAGATACAAGCAGGATTAGAGGGGTATGATCAGAACCTTCCCTGGCTAGTGTTTTAATTTTTGAATTAGGGAATTTAGACCACCATAAATTATTAGAGATTCCTCTATCAAGTCTCTTCCATACCCCACCCTTTGGTCTCATGCCTGTCCAAGTGAACAAACTACCAGAAGTTGGGATTTTAGTCATGTTTTGATCATTAAGGAATGTGTTAAAATTCCTTATACTGTTCTGATTAGGAATTGATTTACCTAGGTATTCCTCATTCTTAGTGATGACATTAAAATCACCTATTAAACATAATGGTTCATTTTTCAGATTTGCTAAGACTTGCCACAGTTTATTCCATTCATGAATTGTGTGCTTAGCATAGATAAATCCCAGTTGACATTCAGTTGAAAGACTAAAGGATTTAATTTTCACAATGATAACCTGGTCTTCTACTATACAAATGTCTACTGATATGTCATCATCCCACATAATCTAGATCTTACATATTGGGTTTGCGTAAGATTTGCTGAATCCTAAATCTTTGGAAATGTTTTGTGCTTGATCAGGGTTCAATATAGGTTCTATTAGGGCACAAAGTTTGATTGTGTTACGTCTTTTAATATCATTTAATCGGATTTGAGTAGGTTTGTTACCTATTCCCCTTATATTCCATAAACATATATTAAGACTTATCATGGATATGTTTTGGAGAGGTTCAATGAGGAACGGGTAAAACCGTTTTAGGTGTGGAGGAGTAATCTTTTTTGGTATACTTCCTCTGTTTGTTTTTTATCTCCATGTGGTTAAGGTTTAGAATAGTGTTGAATCTTAATTGGTATTTAGTTAGATTTGCCTTTATTTCTTCAAAATTAAGTTTCCCTTGTTTCAGAAATTTTTCCTATTGCCTTATTGAGGTTTCTGTATTAAGCCAGTCAAGATTTTTTAGAGATTTCTTACTGGATGATAAAAGAGGGGAATTACCTCCATTGATTTCCATATAATCCTCAGTATCATCAGAGTTAGAAATGTTCTGGGTATCTTTTTGGCAAGGATCTTTAGCATTGGATTTAATATCTCTATTTTCTTTTTCTTGTGTGTGTTTACCAGATTCTACCATCAGATTAGGATGGGTAAGGGCATCATCTAGATTGACTGAGTCATTATTATTATTAGCTTGTTGTTTCCCTGTTAACTGTTCTTGTGATGGGGATCTATCTTCATCTTTAGATAGAGTTATCTTAGAGATATTATGGCTAAATTGGTCTTTGTTGGAATTGTGAAGCTCTGAGATAGGATTAAGTGTTACAGATGTAAGTCTAGTAATTTCAATCTGTTTTGCAGGGCTAATTCCATCCTTATTAGTCAAAACAAAGGCCAAATCTGTTACCACAAACAGTTTTCCAGGATATAAGAGATTAGCAGCATTATCTTGAGTAGAAAGAGAAACCTGGGATCCTTATCTAAGGATCGAATCTTCAGAACTTGCTCCTTTATTCAACTGTGAGTTCTCTTGTGATAAGTTATTTTCCTGAGATGCCTGCTTAGCATTGTTATCCGCTTTGCTCATGTAGATAAAATGTTTCTTTGGAACAGAATTACCTGAGGAAGAGGTACCATTTCCTTTACCTTTATTTCTGCCCTGTTCAACATTGGAAGTGGATTTATTACCTTCTTTTAGTGAGTAGCCTTGAGGTCTCCAGGGAGTAAATCTAGATGAATTCTTGTCAAACCTGCAAGCTGTATCTAGATGTCCTAATTTAAGACAATTAGAGCAATACAGAGGAACTCCTTCATACTCTATATATTGCCAGAAACCTATATCTCTAAAGCTTAACCATATTCTTTCCATCATAGGTTTAGTCAAATCTAATTCAACACATATTCTTGCCACATGAGGTCTGGTTCTATTAATAGAGGCCCTGTCTACCCTAATTGGAGTTCCTATGATATTACCAATAGACATAAGGACGTTATAATCAAAGAATTGTTGTGGCAAACCGTAAAGGGAAATCCATATGGGGACAATAGGGGAATCTGCGTTAGGGTTATAATTGGGAACCCATTTGGTCATTCTGATTGAGTATGATCCGAAATTCCATATTTTATGAAGCCAACAACGGTAATAACCATCAGGTAAAGAAAAGGATATCAAAACCTATAGATTATCAAGCAGAGTAATGTCATTGTGGCCTTTGAATCCGGCTGTATGAAAATCCTTTCGGAGCCTTTCTAGTTGTGGCCGACTGCGCGAAAACTTCCCGACCAGCGTCCTTTTGAGGGGGGCTTCCAGCTTTATGCATTCCTCATCCGTGAAATGGAGGCCGGGTTCTCCCAGATGATCAATTCTTGATTTTGGAATGAAGGGAGCGTTGTTATCATCTTGATGATTTTTGAAAGGGAGATTGAGGGCTTCGCGAAGTTCTTGATTTAATGTTTGGGCATAACAAATCGTAGGGTTAGTGATGGCTGGTGGTGGCTCCGCCATGTTGGCGGTGCCGGAGATTGACGAAGAAGATGACACAGAACCGTTGACTCAAATCGCACCTTTAGTAGGTGTAAATCGCACACACTAATCACACACAGTAGGGCGGAAGCGATCACTTATATATAACTGGAGATAGAATATTATTAGAATTATAAAAAGATCTTTGGCTAAAGTTTAGGCTGTCTCACAAGAGACCATCTCTTTAAAAAATGGCTAAAACAATTTTGAAGTGGAACGTTAAGAAAGGATCAGGGACAAATTAATTGGTTCATCACCTTGTTCAGTTTTTCCAATTATTTATTTTTTATATAATTAAAAGTAAAAAATTGGGGTCAGTTGGACAGGGCTCTGGTACCGACTCACCGAGCAAGTGCATCTTTGTGCGCCATTCGTGGGAGCTGTTTTCCCTCTATGCTCTTGTACTTCTCCAGAAGCCTTTGTTTCTCTTCAACAGTTAGAAGCTGATGTTTTGGGGCAGAGTTTGTGCTTGGTGATGTTGACAAGTAACTCTCTCACCTGAAATATCTCAACTTGGAAAGATAAGTGTTCCAAGGCTTTTTTTTTTTTTTTTTTGAAAAGTAGAAGAGCAGAATCATTTATACAAAATCTTCTATGTTGTGATCTATCTGAATGTTCCAGCAGAACTATTGTACGTGTATTACAATAATGCCTCAAACAATACCCAGCTACAAAGGGCACCACATCGATTACGCTAAAAGCAAAATTCCAAATGAAGAAAAGAAACCTAGAAACTCATGTCATAACCCGAGCAGAAGAACTCAAGCCTTTTGATGCTCATAGCTGGCGTTCAATGTTAGAATCAGAATCTATACAGTCACTCTTACCGTGTTAAGTCATCAAATTACCAAGAAATATAGCTAATCACCCACCACTTCAGTAGTTCAGTTACCTCGTTGCAAAGACAGCAAGGGATATGGATGTCAAGACCACAAACACCTCAGCAACCTCAAGTAAACTTCGCAACAGTGTGGAAAATGAAATGGCATTTCATCTCTCAATGGATCCATTCAAATAAAACAGAAGTTGTAAACCTTTCCTTCCCCCATGCCATAGCCAGGTTCTTAAATATGTATCATGTAGTTAATCCGTCTTTGTACAGTGTGCATCAGTACCGTGCTGAGTGCAATTACGATACCCTATGTAGAGTCCTCGGGAGTTGGACTTAGTTATGGCATATTGCGAATTCTGGTGATCTGGTGTTTTAACACCGTTTTACAGGTTTTCCAGATTTCCGAAAAACAGGTTTTGTCCACGAATTATGGAGCATATTATGGAGTATATTTATGCGATCAAATCAGAATATTGTGAAGAATATTATTTTATTTCGTGGGAGTCTAATTCTGGTAAACGAATATTCCTGTAATAGTTAGGAATTGATTTAGTAGTTTATTTATGGAACAAGTCCTAGTGATAAAAGGATTGTCCATTTAAATACCATATTAGCATTAGATCTTTCTTTAGTCTAGAAGTCTATTTATGGTAGAGTTAGACAAGGAAAGAAGTTGATTCAAGGCAGGATTGCGATGGGATAAATAGAAGACGATTACAACGCAATCAATTCACGCGACCAAGATTCAATCTCTACGTGAGAGCTTTGGAGCGATCTGCCGTGGTGTTTTGGAGGTTCGTAAACAACCGACCAAGTTCTGAAGATCAGAAACAATGAAGTCTTAATTCCTCGGGAGGAGGAGATCCAGGGAGACGTGTTGACCGTGAGGGTTCAACGACGTAGGATCGACAGTGAGGGGAGCTCACAACATTCACTCTGTAGGTTAGCAATGGATTAGTATTTAAGTTAAGCTTCTTGTACTAAAGACTGCTTTCTAGTGAATGGTTTCTGATCTGGGCAAGGCCCCACAGACGTAGGTGTATTTGCACCGAACTGCGTAACCAAGTTGTGTGTGCACTGCGTATTTCGTTTTGTTTTTAACACCAAACTGATCTTGGTGTTCCAACACCAAACTGTTAAACAACTTGGTATAAAGGTTTAGAATTCAGGTGAAACGGAACTTCAATTGGTATCAGAGCAAGGCACTTGCTAACCCCTATACAGGGAGAGTGAGATTAGGTTTCACCATGGCACCAAAGGAGGGGGCCTCTGTCACGCGACCACCGTTGCTGGAACAAGGCAATTACGCCTACTGGAAGGCACGTATGAAAGTATTCATTGGAGCATTAGATGATCAAGCATGGAACTATGTAGTGAATCAGTACACTCCACCTCCAAGTGACAAAACTAAAGAATCGTGCTCATCAACGATCAAACCATTTTCTGAATATTCTACTGAGGAGCATAGAGCTTACATGTCCAACTCAAAGGCATTGAATGCCATCTTCACAGCAGTAGATGAAGATCAATTTAAGATGATTTCAAATTGTGAGACTGCAAAGGAAGCATGGGATGTGTTACAGACGTATCATGAGGGAACAAGCTCAGTCAGAGATTCAAAGTTGCAATACTATACATCGAAATTTGAGGAATTGAAGATGCGGGAAGATGAGACTATCTCCGAGTTTAATGGACGAGTCCGAGATATTGCAAACAAGGCTTTTCAGTTTGGTAAAAAGTACAAAGATCAAAAACTTGTAAGGAAGGTGTTGAGGGCATTACCTCCACGGTTCAATATGAAGGTCACAGCAATCAATGAAAATGGAAGGATTGGGATGATGACACTTGATGAGCTCATGGGGTCTCTGGAATCTTATGAGATGGAGATGCTGCAAAATAAAATCGGAAAGAAGGAGATGGCTTTTACAAGCACAACCTCTGGGAAGGCAGATGAAAATACAGATAATGAAGATTCCGATGAAATTGCTAACATAACCAGAAACTTCTCCAGATTCATGAAGAAGATGGGCAGGAAGCCACAGGACAAGTCAAGTGGGAGCAAAAATCCGAATGCCAACTTCACTCCCAGGTTCGGTCAGGCAACTGGTGTTGAAACACCGAAGATCAAATCGGTAAATCCGAATCTGAACAGAAAAATACAATGCAGAGAATGTGAAGGCTTTGGACACATACAAGCTGAGTGTGCCAATACACTTAAAAAGCAAGGGAAATCATATGCCATAACCTGGAGTGATGATGATGGAGGAGACGATATTAAGGATGGAGAAGAGTATACAAATCATGTTGCTTTCGGCGTGTCATTGGAAGAGTCTTTTGAGATAAATCGCAGTGTGTTGGATGAAGAAGAAAGTGATAGCTCAGATGAAGGGACTAGAAGCATTAGTGATGATGACATTCGCAAAGAAAGTATGGAGATGTATAAAATGTGGTTAAAAGTGGCGGATGAAAACAAAGAGCTCAAGGTTGAGAACAAGAGGTTATGTGAAAAAGTTAGAGTGAATGAACTTGGAAAGAAAGATGCAATTGAAGAACTTGAAAAACTTAAAAAGGAATTTGCTGAAGTAGTTCAACGAGCGGAGGCAGCAGAACAGGCTATTAGACGTCTCAATACAGGGAAAGCTAAGCTTGAAGATTGTTTGAAAATGGGACAAACTACCAAATTTGGAATTGGGTATGAAATATCAGTTTATGCGTTGAAAAATAAGGCAGATCAAGGTGCACCTGCTCTAAGAATAATTGAGGAGAATTGCCCCATCAAGAGAATCAGGAGATGCGGATACTGTGGAGTTCAAGGTCATGTGAGAAACAGGTGCTTCAAATTACTTAGGACACTGTCTGTCAACCCAGCATATCGGTATTTCAACACCATTCCAGGATACAATACCGTGCACCAATTCAACACTGGAGGATACAGGAACGGATCCTTGAACACACATGCAACTCAAAGATCCCATCGCATCACTCGACCAGTAAGCCAGGTATGAGTTCGAAAGTCTCAAGATATTTGTCTTTCAAGTTTTGTATGTTTTGGAGCACATACAGGAACCTCGTGGTACTTCGACAGTGCGTGCTCAAGGCACATGACAGGAGTTCCTGAATTTCTGCGAAAATTCAAACCTGGATTTGGTGGACATGTTAAATTCGGTGATGGAAAACGAAGCAGAATAATTGGCAAAGGGGAGTTAGAAATCAAAGGGCTTCCAGTGTTCCAAGATGTGTTGCTAGTGGAAGGTCTGAAGGCTAACCTATTGAGCATCAGTCATTTATGTGATAATGATATGACAGTGTACTTTGACAAAGATAAGTGTATTGTAAATCATGGGTCTGGAGTATTCACTGGATCCAGATCAATGGATAAGTGTTATCTTCTCGATCAAGATGTCACCTGCTTGAGCTCGAAAAAGGAAGTCAGTACACTGTGGCACAGAAAATTGGGGCACATAAATTATAAATCCTTGGCTCGTATTTCCAGACTAAATGCAGTCAGAGGTATTTCCGAAATCAGTGAAATCAAGGAGACTGTTTGTGGATCTTGTAAGGAAGGAAAGCAAATTCGTATTCCTCACCATGCTGTACATGATGTTTCAACATCAAGACTTTTGGAGCTTCTACATATGGACCTAATGGGGCCAGTGAGTACACCAAGTGTGGCAGGGAACAAGTATATTTTTGTTTGCGTGGATGACTTCTCGAGGTATACGTGGGTATCATTCCTCAAAGAAAAATCAGAGGCCGCTGATGTATTCAAGACCTTGGCGCACAAGCTTCATGTAGAAAAAGGAACCGTTCAAATTGCACGCATCAGGAGTGATCATGGAAAGGAATTCGAAAACTCTAAATTTCAGGACATATGTGAAACGCTTGGTATACATCATGAGTTCTCTGCCCCCATAACCCCTCAGCAGAATGGTATAGTAGAAAGAAAGAATCGGACACTGCAGGAAATGGCACGAGCAATGTTGGCTGAGAAAAAAATTCATTCTAGATATTGGTCTGAGGCAGTACACACTGCATGCTACACCATCAACCGAGTATATCTGCGTCCGTTTACCGAGAAGACACCGTATGAGATCTGGAAAGGAAAGAAACCAGATGTGTCGTATTTCCATGTCTTTGGCAGTAAGTGTTACATTCTGAAGGATCGAGAACCCTTAGCTAAATTTGAATCTAGGAGCGACATTGGAATATTCTTGGGCTATTCTCCTACCAGCCGAGCATACCGAGTACTGAATCAACGTTCTGGGGTAGTCATGGAGTCCATTAATGTGGTGATAGATGATTTAGAGGACGACAATGCTGGAGAAGGTGATGCGCTTGATTCAGCCGTTCCTACTGGTGTTGGAACACCAGCACCATCAACCGGTGTTGAAACTCCAGAATCTGGAATTCTTGATTCTGACCAGAATCCAACAAGACATATGCAGTTAAGGGATCAACCCCGTGTCAATTACAGAGAATTAGCAGGATTATCGTGTTTCATCTCACTCACTGAGCCAAGAAATTACAAAGAGGCTTTGCTAGATGAATATTGGATCTCGGCGATGCAAGAAGAATTGCAGCAATTCGAGAGAAACAATGTTTGGTTTCTTACCCCACGACCTGTTAATGTAAATGTGATCGGTACCAAGTGGATTTTCAAAAACAAATCTGATGCAGATGGTAATGTCACCAGAAATAAAGCACGCCTTGTTGCTCAAGGGTACACACAAGTAGAAGGGTTAGACTTCGATGAAACTTTTGCCCCTGTAGCCAGATTGGAGTCCATCAGACTAATTTTGGCCGTGTCCTGCATACTAGACTTTACTCTTCATCAAATGGATGTCAAGAGTGCATTCCTGAATGGCATTGTAAAAGAGGAAGTTTACGTGGAGCAACCTAAGGGGTTTGAAGACCCTCAGTTTCCTGATCATGTTTATAGGTTGAATAAGGCGTTGTATGGACTCAAGCAGGCACCTCGTGCTTGGTATGAGCGACTGACAACCTTTCTGATTCAAAAGGGCTATCGTCGAGGGGGAGTAGACCGTACCCTGTTCGTGCTGCACAAGGGGTCAAAGATTCTAATTGCACAGATCTATGTGGATGACATTGTGTTTGGATCTACCGATTCATCCTTGGTGAAGGAGTTCGTTGACTTAATGACTCAAGAGTTCGAAATGAGCATGGTAGGAAAATTGTCATATTTTTTGGGATTGCAGGTTACTCAGGAGAAGAATGGTCTGTTTATCAATCAACAGAAATATGCTGAAAACTTGATCAAGAGATTCGGACTTACAAGTGCAAAGGCAGTACGCACCCCCAATGGCAACCACCGATAAGCTTACAAAGGATGAACAGGGGCAAAGTGTTGATCATAAATTGTACAGGAGTATGATTGGCAGTCTGTTGTACTTGACTGCAAGCAGACCAGACATCTGTTTAAGTGTTGGTATTTGTGCTCGCTACCAAGCTGATCCAAAGGAATCACATATGTCAGCAGTGAAAAGGATTATTCGGTATATAAGTGGAACAGCGGAGTATGGAGTATGGTTTTCTCGGAACAAGGATTCACAATTAGTAGGTTTCAGTGATTCGGACTGGGCTGGGAATGCTGATGATCGTAAGAGTACCACTGGAGGGTGCTTCTTTGCTGGATCTAATCTGGTCAGTTGGTATAGTAAAAAGCAGAATTCTATATCTTTGTCCACAGCTGAAGCAGAGTATTTAGCTGCCGGAAGTTGTTGTGCGCAGCTGTTATGGATGAAGCAGATGATGAGAGATTATGGTTTCGATGATGTGAGTCTGACAGTTCCAGGAATCCTGTGCAACACTCTAGAACAAAGCACATTGATATTCGACATCATTTTATCAGAGACCTGGTTGAAAAAGGAGAAGTCGTTGTCCAGTATGTACCAACAGCAGAACAACTGGCTGATATCTTTACAAAGCCTTTGGATAGAGAGACGTTTGAAGGACTCAGACAGCACTTGGGTGTCTGTCGAATGTAAGGTACTCTGATGTGTACTTTCCATTGTATTATTTACTGTTTTGTTTTTTCTTTTAAAAAAAATGGAGAAAAAATTTAGAAAAATTAAAAATACCAAAAATATGTGGAGTGGTGTTTAAACACCAAGGGAAATTGGAGAAAAGTAAATCAGACGGGCTGAAAATTTGGGCCAGAAAAGTGTGTTGATGGGCCTAAGGGTTCGTATGTGGCAGTCTGAACAGAAGAGAAAGTAGATGGTCTTTTGGGTTTCTGAAAAAGGGGGGAAAAGAGAAAGTTGATTCCCACAAAAACTCAAACTCTCGACGGTTCATCTTCCTACACAGTTCGCAACTCCCTGTTCATCAGAAATTTTTTCCAAAAATCCTCGATTCGTGTAGCTCACTCAAAACTCTGTAAAGATGGTAAGTTCCACATTCCATAAGATGGTCGGAGACTTCGTCAAGGTTCGGGTGCCGGAGAATCCTCGAATCGAAGAACTCGACCCCGATACAGAAGTGGCAGATTCTGGAGAAGGCCGAGAATGGACGATAGTTCAGTGGGATGGCAAAAACCAACGCCACCCAAAACCCAGGTTTGACCACTCGTTTGTTCGTGATGGTGTGTATTTTTCCTCTGTTTTGGAGTTCATTACCTGGATGGTCCAAAATAGGGATTACATTGATCTGAGAAAATATAAAAGTTTACATGGCAAGATTAACGGGTTTAAACTTGAGGGGTTATTAACTGGTGGCATAGGAGAGATTAGGGAAATCAGTGAGTATAATGTCAAGCTGGTTAGAGTTGATTTCGGAGAATGTTACAGAGTAGAAGAAGAAGAGGGTCAGTTCTTCACAATCTACACACGGATAGCCTCTCTACATAGGCCTATTATCAGAAATTTGGGGGATAATGTAGTTGTGCAGCCCTGGATAAAAGTGGTTAAAACCACTGATTTCAATAAAGCAATAGACTGCTTTAATGGACCTCTGTTTCAGATGTAAGAATTATTGAGGCAATTGCCTGTTCCTGTTGTAGAGGTGAGTGATAGTGAGGAAGAAGCAGATTGTGCAGGAGAAGCTAATATAGATGAAACAGTGATGAACGAACCAGAAGGTGGTTCTGAGCTGAGTGAGGCTTTGGCAGAGTTTCTGAGGTCAGACTCTGAGAAGGAGGTTGATGAGTATGTTGATGATGATGGTGCTGTTGGTGCTGGTTTGGTTAATACTGATGATCAAACACCAGATGAGAGCCATGCTGAGAAGGAGCAGAGTCCAGCTGATCTGGGTATTGGTGTTGAAACACCACTGGAGACAAGTCCAGCCCAGGGATTCAAGAGGAAAAGGAAGGAGGCCGGTGTTGAAACACCATCTGAATCTGGAGACATATCTGAACCTCAGATGTCTGAGACAGGTGAAGAAAGTTTGGCCTCTACCTCCAAGAGAGTTCGAAGATCTAAAAGATGCAGAGTCAAGAGTACAACTGACAGTGAAGATAGTGATGAGCCTATTGGGCAGAAGTTGAAGAAATTGCGTGCAGAACGGCTGAAGAAATCTGCTGAGCAAATGAAGACCAAGACACTGCCTGCACCAGAAGTCAGTAAGGCTATCTGCAATGAATTTTATGATGATGCGAGTCAAGAAAAAATGGAGTTCATAAGTGGGAGAAGGATACTGGCAGAGAGGCCAGCAGATGCTGAAAAGTACCGAGAATGCGGCTTTACTGATTTTCTTCAGTATCTCAGAGTACTCAAAGCTGCCACATGTTTTGCTAAGTATAATAAACAGATGGTGATGGAGTTTTACTCGAATTTGAAGGAGGAGTGTGAAGACGAAGACTCTCCGTGGTTTCACAGAGTATATGTGAGAGGAACAGTGGTGGTATTTTCCCCGGAGGCAGTAAATGTTTGTCTGCAGGGTGGAACATCGAGGAATGTTCAGGCGGTGTTCCAACACCAAATGCCAGAGAGTTTCGATGCAATGGAAGTAGAGTTGACCGGTGGTGTGGAAAGTTCGTGGCCACTGACTGGCAGACAACAAATACCAGCATCAAACCTAACCTCCAGATATTATTGCTTATACATGGTGGTTGTTCACAATTGGATCCCTTCTGTAAACAATACCAGTGTTACTAAAGAGATGGCAACACTCCTTTATAGCCTGGGAGCGAGGCATAGGGTCAATCTGGGCAGGTTGATATTTAATGATATTTTGGACTGTGCTCGCAAGACGAGGAAGGAAGCTTTAGTCCATCCCTGTGTGATATCGATGGTACTGCAAAATGGGGGAGCAGTTGCAAGCGAGACCGATGAAGTACTAGCAACCCAAGCATTACGGCCAACTCTCAGAACCCTGAGTGGTCGTATAGTGAAGGATCTACCTTGGACGCCTCCAGTAAAGACAAATGAGGATGAAGGTGCAGCTCGGCTGAAAGCCATTGAGGCGAGAGCTACGGTATGTCAAGAGATTCTTGGGCGTCATCAGGATGCGATAGTCAAGATTCAGGGGGAGCTGGCAGCTTTGGAGGCTGAGAGAGAAGCATTGCTGGCAGCGAATCAAAATGAAAATGGATCAGATGCTGGTGATTCAGACAATGCTGGATTAAAGGAGTCCGAGTGATAGTTTGGAATGATTGGAATTCTTGGTTTTCTTGGTTTTTCTTGTCATATTACTGAATTCAGGGGGAGAATTTTGGATGATTATGGTTTTGACTGATTCTGATTTGATTTTTTGAATGTTTTATGTTTCGGTCTGGATATCTGGTTTTCCATGCTATTTGTGCTATCTGGGTTTCTGTGTTTATTATGATGATGAATTCACCAATATGCCAAGGGTGAGATTGTAGAGTCCTCGGGAGTTGGACTTAATTATGGCATATTGCGAATTCTGGTGATCTGGTGTTTTAACACCGTTTTACAGGTTTTCCAGATTTCTGAAAAACAGGTTTTGTCCACGAATTATGGAGCATATTATGGAGTATATTTATGCGATCAAATCAGAATATTGTGAAGAATATTATTTTATTTCGTGGGAGTCTAATTCTGGTAAACGAATATTCCTGTAATAGTTAGGAATTGATTTAGTAGTTTATTTATGGAACAAGTCCTAGTGATAAAAGGATTGTCCATTTAAATACCAGATTAGCATTAGATCTTTCTTTAGTCTAGAAGTCTATTTATGGTAGAGTTAGACAAGGAAAGAAGTTGATTCAAGGCAGGATTGCGATGGGATAAATAGAAGACGATTACAACGCAATCAATTCACGCGACCAAGATTCAATCTCTACGTGAGAGCTTTGGAGCGATCTGCCGTGGTGTTTTGGAGGTTCGTAAACAACCGACCAAGTTCTGAAGATCAGAAACAATGAAGTCTTAATCCTCAGGAGGAGGAGATCCAGGGAGACGTGTTGACCGTGAGGGTTCAACGACGTAGGATCGACAGTGAGGGGAGCTCACAACATTCACTCTGTAGGTTAGCAATGGATTAGTATTTAAGTTAAGCTTCTTGTACTAAAGACTGCTTTCTAGTGAATGATTTCTGATCTGGGCAAGGCCCCGCAGACGTAGGTGTATTTGCATCGAACTGCGTAACCAAGTTGTGTGTGCACTGCGTATTTCGTTTTGTTTTTAACACCAAACTGATCTTGGTGTTCCAACACCAAACTGTTAAACAACTTGGTATAAAGGTTTAGAATTCAGGTGAAACGGAACTTCACCCTACACTGTGAAGGAACTCCCTTATCTCTTTGGCGCTGCTGTTGCTTGCTTGTGACAAGCGCTCATCTTCCTCGTATATAAGGTAAGGAGCATGCCCTTTCTTTCTAGGCAGTAACTTCGAGGCACCCTTCAGTACAAGATACTCCCAACCCTGAACATCAATTTTGAGCAGCAGCACTTTGTCCAAGTCGTGTATCATATCGTCCAGCGGAATGGACCGGACTTGAAGTTCAATCTCTTCATTGGACTTAAACGCCAACTTGGCACCAGTTGCCGAGACTGCACTGTTATCCAGCCGCCCAACTAACTTGTGAAACGTGATATTCCCAGCCCGATCCGAGGTAGCAGCCTCAAAAACCTGAACCAAGTGGGAAACCCGACTAAAAAATACCCCCTCGCAAATCTTCTGCAAGTTCTCAAAAACAGGCTCAAACGCCAACACTCTAAACCCCATAGCCGCCGCCGCAAAAGTAGCCATGCCCACATTGGCCCCCACATCCACAAAGATCCCATCTCCCGCGCCCTCCAGAAACTCCTGAACGGTGCCAGAAATGTCCGCCCTCCTAAAGGGCTTCCCCTTGAGCGTTCGAACGATGTTCTTGTGGGGCTTTTCCGGCAACGTCCTGAAATCCGAGAGCGAGTAGAGGAAAGGGTACTTCACGCCCTCCACGAGGTTGGCGATCACGGGATGCGCTTGCGCTGAGGCGTAGAAATCGAAGGGCTTGAGCTTGCGGTCCAAGATGATGGTTTTGAGGGCTTTGGGGCGCGGGGTCTGGGTTTGGGAAGCTAAATAGAAGAAGGCTAGGAGCAGGAGTGAGGTGGAGATGAAGAGGAGGATTGTTTTTGGGGTGAGCATTTTGGTGGGCGGGTTTCTTTTCCAGGCATTCGCCATGGAAATGGAGAGAGATTTCACCAGAAATGGTAGAGGGATAAAGTGTTCCAAGGCTTTAGTAAAGCTTATGAATGAAAGAGAGCAGATAATAAGATGTTGCCCAAAGAAATGAACCAAAACCTTGTTATTTCAATCATCTCTATAAGCGATCATAGTTTGTCAGTTGATCTCCGTAGCGATCCCAAAACTGTTGGCTGTCACCAATGAAGTTACTCATCCAACTGGGCCCTCAATGTCAAACTGCACCTTGTAACTTGAGATAACTTCCAGACTCAAATAGGTCACAATGACAAGAATCAGACGACTACTTCCTCACTCAATCAGGTTCTTGGAAAAGAACAATTATGTTCCAAGCAATTCTTAAGTTTTGTTTTCCAAGATCCCACAGAGGATATAAATTATTTTTCCTACAATTACCACTACTACTCATATACATGGAAATCTAGAGAAAGTCGATAATAATTCGCACACGGCAGCTTTGTACATACAAAAATCTCGTGCGGGCAACGTGCGTGGCCAAGATAACCCATTCAAAGTGATAATATAAATGAGTTTTTGTTGAGCTTAATTGAATGAAATGAGTTACAAGCTCTATTTGTGGTTTTTTTGGGGAAGAGAAGAGGATGGCACAAAAGAAATGCTGCTCGCAAGTAGCAAGAGTATATAAACATCGAGTAGTGGACTTCTTGGCCTAATTACCAACCAGTTGTTGGAGGCTTTTCTTGTTCCCTGTTTTTTTACAATTTAAACCAAAATGTAAATTTTATCAAAATAAGAGAACATGGAAAGCCTTTGATAAAAGGCAGCGATCAAAGGCGGTTCTTAAGGAACCACCTTTGGTTTACACCCGAAAGAGGTTCGGAAGTCATAACTCCTTTGGATGTTCCCCCAAACTTGATTAAAGGCAATTTTTTATGATATAAAGAACCACCTTCAATGGGCATTCATTAAAGGCGATTCTATTGAAGAACTGCCTTTGGTTGCTGCTTTTAATGGCCAAGTATATAAAGCAGCATCCAGGGTTTGGAGTTTCACTTTTTTATTTCTAAGGCATAAACTGCCGCCTTATGCTCTCTCTCCCTTTGTTTTAATTTTTCTTCCACCTGTGTTAAACCACCCGACTCCACCAGTGAACTCTATTGTCGCTTTCATTTTTCTCCCTTTGTTTTCATTTCTCTATCGATGTCGCACTCCCGCCTCCGATCTCCCTCATTTTCCCTCCACCACCCAGTGCCACTCCCTCTTACCACCCAGCACCATTCCATCTCCCCACCTAGAACCTCTGTCGGGCCGCATCTCCTCATCTGCCCGCTGCGTCTCCTCTGTCTCCTCCGCCGGTAACGTCTCCTCCTCCCCCGCCCAGCCGCATCTCCTCCTCTTCCTGGCTACATCTCCTCCTTTGCATCTCCCCCTCCACCGTGACCTGGGTTTACAAATCTGTAAAAATTAATTTTGGTTATGTTTTTCATGTTCATATCTGTTTAGATCTATTTACAGTATGTGATTCTTATTTAGATCTGTTAATTTAGGGTTTAGATTTGTTATGTTTTCCAAATTTGAACCTGGAAATTGTTCAATTTAATTTTGTTTATGTTAGAACCCCCGACGTTATGTTTAGATCTAACGATCGAGTTCTATATATATTTTTTGCTGAACTGGTTCTATTGTTTGTTGCGAAACCTATGGTTCTATTGTTTGCTGCAAAACCGAGTTCAAAACCTATTTCCAGTCTGATAAAAGGCAGTTCTTGGAACTGCCTTTGATGCCTTTGATCTGGGAGATCAAAGGCAGTAGAAGGGAAGGCACCAAAAAGTGTCTTATCTGATCCAATAAAACAACCTTTAATCCCCCCTTCCTACACTAGTGATATTCACACCGATTCTTTCTTGTAGCGGTTCATATATATATATATATATATATATATATATATATATATATATATATATATATATATATATATCCCAAGCACCCTAAAATAGATATTATTTGCTTTTGTCTATCAACTGGGGGTATTTAAGTCATTTTAACTACCATAAAAGTGAAACGATGCCGTTCCCATTAGATGTGATATATTTACACTTACAGGTCTTCTTGCTTGCTTTGTTCCCAATCGATCGTTTCGGTGGTGGTGCCGCCTGAGAAGTTGAGGAGCCGCAATAGGCAGAGGTGTCGGTAAGCCATGAGATACTGGGAGAAAACATAGCCTGAAGGGGGACGCGCTTCCAGAGAAAACGTAGCCGTTGGATCCGCCGAAGCTACCTATAGCGGCGCCGCTGTCAAGCGCTGCCTCTGTGAGGCTGAAATTTGAATTCATCCGACGTGGTTTTGATTTGAAAGTTCTAAACTAAATTCGTAGTAATGAACCTGCAATTCATGCTTTAATTTACTTCTGCTAGCTCAATTTTGTGATTCAAATTCGTGTTTCTGTGTGTGTTTGCTAGATGTGCTTGTCTTTGCTATGTGTGTATTTGATGTGTGTGTTATGTGTGTGATGTGTGTGCTCAATTTTTTGGTTGTTTCCAAAAACTTTTTTGCTTGTTTCAGTTACATTCCAATGTTCCTATGTTGAAGACACTAGACGAGGTATTGGACGATTTGTAACAGCGACATATTGAGTTTCTTTTCCTATCTTTTTCAGATTTGGAGTGGAGGCATCAATCAAGATATTGAGCGAGTCTGTTCTGGATTAATTAGGTTGCTTTTGTTTATTGCATTCAAATTTGGAAGCTATTAGATTTTTAAATGAGATGTGTAAGCTTGCATGTATTGATGTTTCCCTTTTCCATATGTTAGATGTGTTTTAGTTAATTAGCTTTGCTAAGCCAAATTTGATTTGCATGCTGTGTTTTCTTTCAATTCGAGATGCATGCAATTAGTTTGTTGAAAAGAAACAGATTCTTCATTATAATTTTATTGGCTTTTACTCTAGTTTGGGAGGCTTAGTTGGTTTATTAGCTTCTTTGATCTATTGTTGTCGCACACGTTCTGATATTTATATATTTGTAAGAATACAATTAGTTCTTGCTCTCTTTTTCTTGAGCTAAGTTAAGCTGCAGACTTTACCAAAACTTGGAAAGAAGAGAACAAAAGAACCAAAGGTTCAAGATCTTGGATGTGAACCGGGAAAACCATAGAAAGCAGCTTCCACCAGTGCATTTTCAAGATTATGTCTTTTTTACTCTTCATGTGCGGCCATTAACAACTCTTATTGATATAGAAATTTCAGACACTGACTTGGTTCTTGTCCTCCTCATGGTGTTATCCTAGTATGTCGAGTTTTGAAAAGTAGTTGTTTTGAATTAAACTTTTTTTGGTAGTTCGCTACCGAGGGAAGACGCTACAAACCTTAACCATTGCTTTCCTAGATTTAATTTTGATGCGTAAAACTGAATGAGTTGAGAGATGGATTGAATAAGCTTGGGCACCAAATGATATGAGCATCCCCGAGACGCTGTGATTTCTCACTGCTCACTATTTCTGTCCGACGTCGTCCCCGTTCTTTGTTTCCATACCCAGATCCTCGAAATCGTCAACAAAAAGTAAAACTTTTGGTGCATCCTGACATCTACAGGAAAAAGAAGGGTACAAAGGAAGGGTAGTGGGATTATCCCTCTGAATTTTATTGATTTCGATCGAAATTAGTGGAAAGGCTCTTTTCTCTCGATTATCTATTAATTCGCATTCAGAAATTAATTTTGGGAGGCAATTGGGGTATATGTTTGATATTGGTCGTTAATATCGAACTGCTTGAGGACATTTGTTAATTGTCTGGTGGATGCCAAAAAAAGAGCTGCAACACAGATGTGGTTACTGACTTGTAATTTGATTATGCACTTCTTGCATGGAAGATGAGTCTTTCTTTGTTTTTTTTATTTTTGTACAACATATAACTCGACTTTCACTTTTGTGTTCATTTTTTGTAACTCGTGATTCAGAGATTCAATCCTAGCACACTAACATTTTAATATGAAATAGCCTACGTGCTAATGAATCATAGAGTATATATGAGAACATAGTAACAGTATCTACCGGTGCATCTCCTACAATCAAATTTGATTGGCAAATGGCCTGGTAGGACATTATTCTTATCTCATGGTGTTTTAGTATATATTTGGAATGGTGTTGTGTATTCATGACTTGCCATTATGAATTTTTTCTTTTGTTCTATTTCGAGCCTTCCTGCACTTTTATTTGAGATACTGCATCTTGTGTCATCGCTGCTTCAATGTTTACTTCTAATACTTCGTACATATATAACTGGTACTTTTTTGCCCTTTGCTTCTTTGTAGTGTTTCCTAATTCCCTTTAATCTGGTTCGTGTAAAGCTGCCACTCAAGGTTGTAGGTAATTGTTAATTGAGTTGGATATAAACTGAAAGCATCTGTAGTTAATGTTAGGGGTTCCTGGTAATAGGTTGAAGTAATTGAAGTTACTAATGTGTCTTAAAAAGAAGATATTAGGTAGTTTCTCAACTTTTGACTTCTTGTTTGCTTACCTATGTTTTTCTTTCCATATTAGTATCCTCTATTAATTCATTTGGTATTGGAATCTGACACAAAACAACTGCTTTCTTTTATACCTGCTGGTTTGTAGCACTTGTGCCTTAGTCACAAGTGTGTATCGATTGTACTTCATTTTCTTTCTCTGTCACTAAATTTTCTTATTGACATGAAAGACTAATAATGCACTCATTTAAACTTTCTCTGGTTCTACATGATGGGAAGACTACTGAAACCAGTCCTTGATATCCGAAAGATATTTTAGAAAACTATATAAGAAGGACTTTTAAATGGCTCACCAAACATTGTTTATATGATCTAATTGCTTCATGTATATAAACGGTTATACAAAAGAAACTACTATCACAGTATGATGTCTGAATTTTGAGTTTTACCCCAGCTGTGGAGTGTTGTGTGAGTCAGATTCGGTTAGTGTGACTCTCAGGTGATGGTATTGATAAATGCTTGTACAGTAGGTGAGAATTACTTAAGGCTTGTATATTCTTGTTTCTGTTGCGTGAAAAATTACTTAAGGCCTGTATATTCTTGTTTCTTTTGTGATTCACGTGGATGAGAAAGATGGTTTCTTTTTTTTTGTTCAAAATCTCTCTCTCTTTGTTTTGATGAGTGGATTTCTTGGGGGAAGATAGTTTTTTAGCCTCATTCAATAAGAAAAGGACCGTACCACCAAATAAGAAGTGTAACTTGGATAGGTGTTTGTTGGCATTCTCCCCTTGCCTACCAAGGATGATGGGTAGCATGTTGATGAACTCGGTCTTTAGCTCAAAGTGCCCGTTCGGTTCAACCACGGGATACTCGATGCACATCGGTTGTTGATCGAGGTTGGGGATCATGATGTCTCTTAACAAAGCTTGCCCCAAAGGAATATCTCTTTGGTGGAGAGGGGGATGGTAAGGTCTCCCTCCCAGATGCTCATATTCATGCTCAATTTGATGTTCAATAGAGGAAGATGTATCTACAAAATGGTCACTAGGAGGGGTGTAATTCACACTTTCCAAAGAAAGCCTCCTAGCCCGTCTCAAATTCAACTCTAACTTGGGGTCATAGTGTAGGGGTTCTTGTGAAGAAGATTGCATACGAACCATACACCAAGAACTCAAACAATACATCTCCAAGCCAAGTGAAAATGGCAAATCAACAAAGAAATCAAAATAAAAGAAAACTAACAAATATTTACAAATAGCATATAATTACACATAATATGGCCAAACACTTAAAAATATATGCCTCTTCCCCGGCAGCTGTGCCAAAATTTGGGAGGTCATCGTCGTACCTCTCAAAGTTAATACTTTTAAGCCCTAATGCTTCCTATCTACAATTAAGTAAATAATGGAAAGTTGGGTTCGTCCACGAGAAGAGGGATCTTTTCAAGTGTTTAAGCATATATAGGAGAAAACATACTAGGAATATATATATATATATATATATATAAGCATGTAAACATGGGGGGTTTTTGGTTGGTTTGATCCTAAGTTATCAAATTGAAATACAACAACTAGCAAAGCAAGAGAACTATGCTAATCATGCAATACAACTAAAGATAAGATGAAAACAACAATTAACGGAACCTTGGGCGCAATTGACTTCCACTTCCAAGCCTCTTATCCATCATTGAACATACAACCTATTTACTACTTTCACTACTTGTTGTGAATACTAAACTTCTATCCCTCTTAGATAGTAGTTTGCAAGAGTGAATTTGACATCTCTTGTCAAACCTCACCAATGACTCCCATAGTTGAATCACGACTAAAATTATCCCATTGATGGCATTTAGTACGATAAATAAACAAGCTTGGCAACACTTATAACACTACACCATGTCTAAGCATTTAACCAATTCATGTATTTACACAGGATTAGTCAAGAACGATCGACATTCATAGACTTCTCTCATTTGCTACTAGCAACAAACATAATAAAGAGTTCAACGTTATCATATTCATCTAGCAATTATCAATCCATCAACACAATCAAAAGCTCTAAATTATATTCTTGTATTCCTATCAAGAAAAGGGGAAATCAACCAATTTCCCCAAACCCTAACAAGCATATCATACAAGTACTTCATATACGCAAGCTTTCAATAACATTAATGACATTAACAAACACATTCAATGCTCCACAAATGCATAACAGTAAGAGTATTAAATAGGTTACAAATTTTTCTTAAGACATAGGCTTGGAAACCTTAGTCAATTGCTCCCAAGAACTAGATTTAGCTACAAGCGTTCATGATAATTAATGCTAAACAAATAAACATAAAACAAGAGAATTAAAAGATGAAAATGGAAAAAAATAGGGTTCTAAACAGTACCAAAAATGCAGATGAAGAAGATGTGAATGAGAGGAAAGAGAGTGCTATTTATAGTACAAAAAGGATAAGGTTAAATTCTGGCCACCTGTTGGTCGTGACTCGCGATGGGCTCATCACGATTCGTGACGGTCTTGCGATGAGGCCATCGCGACTCATGACGGTGCTATAATTTAATCATGTTTTCTTTTCTTCTTCTTGTGATAGACATTCATCTTCATAGAAAAATTACTCTCATTTTTCAAGTCTTCAATGTCTTCAAAAATGGTCTTCAATGGTCACCGGTCTTCATGTCTTCGAAGCAAGTCTTCAAAAGCCTTAAAAAATGCGATCTTTAATGGCCCGCGGTCTTCATACCTCCGTGTTCTTCCCTTGTCACGCAAAATTCACTTAGAAGAGGTAAAAGAGCGTAAAGTTGCTCGTACCCCTACTAAGAGAATTTCAAGGAAAAACACAAGCTCTTGATAATAAAAGAGCACAAACGTGACCCAAAATATTACTAAATTATGCACATAAAATGGACATATCAGTTCCACACTGGTATTTTCTTCTTGTTTTCCCACTAACAAGTATTTTTGTTCTTGTAATGATATGCTGAATGATGTTGAATAAATGACTTTTGTTTTTACAACTATTGACAATACTGGAGAATGTTGTTTTCATTGGAGTTGTGTAATGGCTTTCATAGGCTCTCTTGTTTTACTTGTTTCTTGCTTGTGATGTTTGATAAAAGAAAGAATAATGGCTGAACTCTGATATTGTGATTCTAAATGCTGTCTTGGATTGTTCTAAATGCTAGTAATAGACACACATGTTTTTCTGATCAAATGCAAGAATTGGTATATGATTACAATAACTCTCTGGTATCCTTTTCTTCCTTATCTACAATGTATTTTATTTTGGGATTGTGGAATGATTGTTGGTGTAGAATCACCTCAAAGCTGTTTCATAGGTTATGAAAATGGCACCATTCACTACGAATGCTCGGGCAACCGCAGTCCCTAGGCCGCACCACAACACTTTGTATCCATCTTCTCGAACACTTTGCCTGAAGCAACCAGTAATGCCACTGTACTTACGTGTGGTCTGTGCCTGGAGTCATGTTTTCAAAACATCTAGAGGGTAGCACAACATCTAGTTTGCGACACCTGCAAGGCCGCCTTCTTGAAGCATGGTTTTGAAGCTCTCATGCCCATTCTTTTTGCACCCGGGATGAAGCTTCTCGTGTATATACTCGTATGTCTAGAAGTAGATTTCATGAGCTGGTGCATTTCTGAGCACGGTGACTGTTAGGCCGCAATAAGTGTCTCTAAAGCCTTTGTTCCTGAACATGGTTCTTGAAACATCCAGAGGTCCTTTTGGTTCGATGTTGTTATTGATGTGGAACAAAAGTAGAAGCACTTACGTTCTATGCTAAATATAATTTAAACGAATTATCAAACTTGAACGAATTCTTATAGCACCAAAAATACCATTTTCAAGCACTAACACCCTTAACTGAAAGCACCTACAAACAAAAATATAAGCACCTACAATCTACGCTCAAAGCACTTATAAGAAATAATTAAATTTGCATGAAAATTTTAGAACATTCATTTTCAAGCACCCCCAGCTTTAACTTAAAGCACCTAGACGCATAACTTGAAGCACATGCTCATCACGCTCAATTTAATTTAAATAAATAATCGAACTTAAAGCAATAAAAGTAACATTTTCAAGCACCCAGCACCTACAAACATAAATTGAAGCACCTACCGGTCAACGCTAAATATAATTTAAACTAAAACTCAAAGCACTTATAAGAAATACCATTTTCAAGCACAAACACCTTTAAATTAAAGCACCAGAAGCACCTATACTCTACACTCAAAGCACTTATAAGAAATAATTAAACTTGCATGGAAATTTTAGAACATTCATTTTCAAGCACCCTCAACTTTAACTTAAAGCACCTACACAGGTAATTTGAAGCACCTACTCATTACGCTCAAATTAATTTAAACAACTAATAAAAATTTAATCACCAAAGTAACATTTTCAAGCACCCACACCTTTAACTTGAAGCACCTAAAACATAACTTGAAGCACCTACCACTCAACGCCAAATATAATTTAAACTAAAATCAAAACCGTATGAAATTCTTGAACCACAAAAAATACCATTTTCGAGCACCAACATCTTTAACTTAAAGTACCTACAAACAAAAGCAGAAGCACCTACACTTTACGCTCAAAGCACTGATAAGAAATACTTAAACTTGAATGAAAATTTTAAAACACCCATTTTAAGAACCCACAACTTTAACTTAAAGCACTTACACACATGATTGAAACACCTAGACTTTACGCTCAAAAAACCTACACACACAATTTGAAGCACCTATACCTTTACCTTTAAGCATCTACACACATAACTTGAAGCACCTACCGTTAAAAGTTGAAGCACCTACCCTTTACGCTCAAAGTACCTATAAAAAACAATTAAATTGGCATAAAACTTTTAAAACCCCAAAAATATCATTTTCAAGCACCCATGCCTTTAACTTAAAGCACCTTGACTTTACGCTCAAAGAACCTACACATATAAGTTGAAGTACCCACACCATTAATTTGAAGCACCTACACTCAGTTAAAAGTTGAATCACCTACACTTTACGCTCAAAGCACCTATAGGAAATAATTAAATTGGCACAAAAATTTTAAAACACCAAAAATATCATTTTCAGGCATCCACACATTTAATTTAAAGCACCTACACACATATAAAATATCATTTATTTCAAGCATCCAGTAGTTAAAGCACCTACAGTAAAAAGTTGAAGCACCTAGACTTTACGCTCAAAAACCCTACACACATAAGCTGAAAAACCCACACTTTTAACTTAAAGCACCTACACGCGTAACTTGAAGCACCTGTAGTTTAAAAGTTGAAACACCTACACTTTACACTCAAAGCACCTATAAGAAATAATTAAATTAGCACAAAAATTTTAAAATGCCAAAAATTTTCGAAATAATTAAATTAGCGATCCGAGGAACTGTTGGCCCTTGTCAATGAAGTTTTCCATCCAGCTAGGGCCCTCAAAGTCAAACTATGAACCCCATTGAATTTGACGTTTGATTAATAAAGATTCTACATTTATCAAAACCTTCACTGTCCACATTTATCCAAGCGTTTGCCGTAGGTGTTGTACTTTTGATTTTGTCTGTGAATTAATACTCCAGTCAATTGAGGATATGCATGCAATATCTTTATAAAATTTATCTAAAAATACTAATACTCCCTCTCTCCCATTTCAAGTTACAATTTAATTATTCATTTAGTCAAACTTTCCTAAGTTTGACCCTAAAATTGAATTGGTATATAAGTATAAATACAATCGTGTGATGCGTTATTAGATTCTTTATAACATGTATTTTTAAAATATCAACTTTTTACAAAATTTTACTATTCTTAATGAAAGATATTAAGGATCAAATATTTTTCAAGTCAACTGATGAAAGTCAAAGTGTGTAGATTGAAATGAGACGGAGGGAGTAACAGGCAATATATGTGTATGTGTTACGTGCAAAGAAAATGGTAGTAATTAACAAAAAAATGGCTAAAACAATTTTGAAGTGGAACGTTAAGAAAGGATCAAGGACATATTAAAGGTTCCTCGATATCTTATGATGTGTTTTTAAAATTTTACTTAGAACAAATAGTGCGCGAATTTTATAGGCTTTCTTGTCCAACAGGCCAAAATGTCAGTTTTTAATTGAAGTAGGTAAAAGTGAATTTTTTTTTTATCTTTGGTTAATACTCTCTAGATTTAAGATAATACATACAATCCTTACAAATATATTAAGGAATGTAGATATTACAGTAATTGTAGTTAGATTCTATTTTTTTTCCTAACATGTACAGATATTCTGTATCACTATATAATGTACCCTGAGATCATGAATACATATACACATCATTACCCTTATTTTCTACATGGTATCAGAGTTTAAAATCATGAAACCCTAAAAGAAAATTTCCCTTGCTTTGGTTGAGCTCCAGCCACCACTGCAGATCAGCTGGACGCCATCCTCACGCGCCGCCGTCCAACCGCCACTGCCACACGCCGAATCTCCGTCCACCAACCGCCGTCAAGCTCCTCTATGTGTCCGCGATTAACCGACATCGTCCGCTGCCCAAATCCGTCTGTGCATCATCCTTCACACGCCGACACATAAGCTCAAGGGTCGCTACGTCCTGATGTCCGATTCACCGCCGCTGACTCACTCGTTGCCGTTGATCCGATATTGAACTATGACAACTTCTGAACCTACTCCTGATGCTGCTCAACAAGCTCGCATCAATGCTGAATCTGAGGCCACCAAGCTGCAGAACATGAGTGGCTATGAGATAATTGCGACTTTATTGAAGCAGTTGCAGTTACAATCTGGCCCTCGCCACCTGTACCTGTTAGTTACCAACCGAACGATCCGTACTTCATTGGCTCTTCTGACGATCCTGGTTTTGTTATTGCACCCACCATTCCAAAGGTTCAAGAGAACTACCTTGAAAGATCTGATGGAATTTGCCTTGCTATGCTTGCTAAGCATAAGATTGGATTTATTGATGAATCCATTACCAAACCCCATGATGATCATCCTAATGTTGCCAATTGGCCAGGGGTTAAAGCAACAATTGTTTGCTGGATCTTGCAAACCGTGGATCTGGCATTGCAATCTTCTACAAATTCTTTTGCCACAGTTAAGGAATTGTGGGATGACTTGAAGGCCCATTTTACTCTTAGTGATGGTATGAAAATGATGCAGATTCACGAAGATATTCAGAACTGTAGGCAGAACTATCAAACCCTGGCCATCTACTTTGGCAATCTGAAGAAGCTGTTTGGGGACTACAATTCCATTCGGCCCCCTTTAGTTTGCTATTGTGAAGCTAGCTAGCTTCCGTGAACTTGTAGTCTTCCTGAACGCACCTCCCTAAAGAGAGAAGGATATTATTTGTCAATTCATCTCGGGTCTTGATGAAGGCTATCACACATTCAATCTCATATCATAAGCATTGATCCGCTGCCACCAGTTAATCATGTGTATGCGCTTGTTGCCTAGGAGGAGAATTACCGAGCTGTCATCGGGTCTTGTAAGCCTTCTTCTGACTCCATGGCAATATATGTCGTACGATGCCCACCACCCAAGGGTTCTTCCACAATTGTCCTTTCTTCAGCTGATCGGAAGAATCTTGATTGTGTGCATTGTCATCGCAAGGGTTATAACAAAGCTTCCTGTTTCCAGCTCACATGCTATCCAGAATGGTACACGGAGATGAGGGAGAAAACCAATGCCACCAAGAAGACAACGCAAGCTCCTCGGCCGAACCCCACCGTGCCCGGGATTCCCACCACCGCAGCCCATCCACCTCCACTGCCGTTCGTCAGCTCTACCATGTCCCCGCCACGATTTGTGACGGTGGCCTCCAATGGTAGTGCCCCTACTCATTTCAATTTTGGCCCTGCTTTGTCTGATAAACAATGGAGCACAACCATGCATTTATTTAATCAGTTTAATTTTCTATCTGACCATGGGTCAGGTAAGTCTACTTTACCATGGATTTTTGATTCGGGAGTCTCATATCACATGACCGGTGACAAGGTTTCTCTTACTGATATTACTACTACTATTGATAGTGTGAATGGTATACTGCCTGATGGATCTATTTCGTCTACTACACAATATGGTTCTATTTACTTTAGTGATGTCACTCTTAATCATATGTTATACATACCTACTTTACGATGAAACTTATTATCATGCTCTAGATAGTTATCTGCCTTAAACTGTCTAGCTTTGTTTAGTGAAAATAATTGCATTTAATGGGTGAACAATAGGGGGAGGGGGGGGGGGGGTTATTGCCTTTGTCTGCTGGATACTCGTGTATGTTCTCCAATCCTACAGTCTTTTATAGAAAGTTGCTTCTATGTCTACTTCTAATTTATGCCATCAGTGTCTTGGACATCCTTCCTCTACGGTTTTGTCTTCTATTTCTTCTATTGGTTTTAGCACAAATAATACTTCAGTTCCCTGCTCTGTGTGTTCTAGAGAAAAGCAGACTAGACATAGTTTCTCTTTCAGTTCTTCAAATGCTAGTTCATTGTTTGAATTAATACATTGTGATGTTTTGGGTGCTTATAAAACACAATATTCTAGTGGTGCATTTTATTTTTTAACAATAGTTGATGATTATTATCGACCTCTTTGGGTTTATTTATTAGTTACTAAGTCAGATGTAGCTTCTAGATTTATGGAATTTTGTGCTTTGGCCAAGAACCAGTTTAGGCATCCAGTGTTGCGCGTTCAGGCTAATAACGGTACTTAATTTCTGCCTTTGAGATCATACTTTGTTGAATCTGGGATTATCTTTGAGGCATCTATGGTTGATATATCACAACATAATGGTTATGCTGAACGCAAGCATCAACATTTGTTGAATGTGGCGCGTACCTTGCGTTTTCAAGCCAATGTGCCAGTTTATTTTTGGGAAGAATGTGTTCTTACTGCTTCTTATTTGATTAACAAGACAACGAAAAAAATCTCAATGTTTGCACTCCCTTTCAGATACTCTATGGACGAGCTCCAAACTACCAACCTTTGAGGGTGTTTGTGTTTTGGTGCTTATGTTCCCAGATTCTGTGACAAGTTTGTGCCAAAAAGTCGTCGATCTTTGTTTCTTGGTTATCCTGCTAGAAAGAAAGGCTATCGCCTTTATATCTTTGAATCCCGTACTTTCTTCAACAAGCAGGATGCCAATTTTTTTGAAGACCAGTTCCCGTATGCAGTCACTCCATCATTGGCCTCATTAGAAGATCCCGGCAGCACCACCACCCCTCCATCAACATTCCCTCTACCTCGGCTGGAGCAATTCCCGCTGATCGTCGTCGTGCCTATGTCGCTGGTTGTCGATCCAAATTTGCATCCGGATCCAACTATCGACTCCGACCATCGACCACTTCCTTTACCGATTTTGGCCAATAATGTGCCCGAGTCAATGCCACCGCAAGCGTTCCACGCGCCGTCGTCACTCGTCTCCCACGTGCCTCATATGTTGCCATCTCCGACCCCGACGCCTGCACCACCGCCTGACATGGCTTCTCCAACCTCAAATTCTTTCGCCTGCCACTAGCTACTGCCCGCTCTGCCACCTTCCTCGCCGGTCACTTCGACACCACCTCTTGCCGCCGAGCTGCCTCCTCCTTGACAAAGTGTCCGGAATCATCGACCTCATTCTTACTCTGATGACTATGTCTGTAATTATTATGTCTGTGTTGTTACTGCTGAAGAAACCCACCCCCTCCCCACTGCTACGATCACTCATGCGCCATCATTATCATCGGGTGTTCTCTATCCTCTTACTGGTAATGTAAATTGTGATAAATTTTATACTATGCATTCTAGATTTTGGGCTGCAATAACTTCTAGTGCAAATCCCACAAATTATTCTGAGGCATCAAAGCATTCTTATTGGAGAGACGCTATGGCTGATGAGATTACTACACTTGAGCGCAATCAAACATGAACGATTACTCCTCCACCTCTGGATAAGACTACCATTGGCTGCAAATGGGTTTACCGTACCAAGTTTAAGTCTGATGGTACTATTGAGCCTTATAAATCTTGCCTGGTGGTTCTTGGCAATTGTCGGGTTGAAGGAATTGACTATAATGCGACATTTTCTCATGTTACAAAGATGAGTTTGGTTCACCTATTCCTGTCTATTGCAGTCATTCGTTGTTGGGAACTGCATCAAATGGATGTGCATAATGATTTTATACATGGTGATCTGCATGAAGAGGTCTTCATGCATCCCTCTAGTTATCCTATGCCCCCTAGACAAGTATATCGCCTTTAGAAATCTCTTTATGGTGTTTGTCAGGCTTCTCACAATCCATTTGCCAAATTGGCTTAGGCTCTGCGTGCATTTGGATTTATTAAGAGTAAAGTAAATTACTCTGTGTTTACATTCTCCCATGGTCCGGTATCTTTGCATGTACTTGTTTATGCCGATGATTTGGTTATTGCTGGTAGTTCTTCGTCGCTTATCTCTGAGTTGAAGAAATAATTGAGCTCTTGTTTTCACATGAAAGATCTTGGTCCACTAAAGTATTTCTTGGATATAGAGATTGCTAGAAGACTAGATGAGATGTTTCTTTCACAATGGAAATATGTTCTTGATATTTTATCTGACACATGTCTATCTGCTTCTAAACGGACTGACTTTCCGATGGAGCAAAAACATGACTTGGCGCGTGTTGAAGGTCCTCTTTACCATGATCTTGAGCAATACCGGCGTTTGGTTAACGCTTAATCTACCTTACCATCACTCATCCCGAGCTCAGTTATTTAGTTCATACACTTGCCCAGTTCATGAAATCTCCTTATGTTCTTCACTGGCAAGCTACAGTTCGCATGTTGCACTATTTAAAGAGTCATCGTGGTCAAGGTTTATTTCTCTCTTCCAGTAGTGCGTTACATTTTTACTGCTTACTATGATTCTGATTCGGCTGCATGCCCTATTACCCAGCGTTCTCTTTCCAGATACTTTGTAATGATTGGCAATTCTCCGATTTCTTGGAAGACTAAGAAACAACCTACGGTTTCATGGTTGTCTGTTGAAGTGGAGTATTGTGCTATGGTTGTTACCTGTTGTGAATTGTTGGCTTAAGTGTTTGCTTAAAGACTTAGGGGTTGCGCATGCTACTCCTATGCATTTATTTTGTGACAGTCAATCTGCTCTTCATATTGCGGCAAATCCAGTGTTCCATGAACGTACGAAGCATATTGAAGTTGGTTGTCAAATTTTCCCGGATCTTGTGCAGTCGGGTACTATTGTTACTCATCATATCCGAACTTTAGATCAACCTGCAGACTTGTATACCAAAGCTCTCAGACGTAACCAGTTTCATTCATTACTTGGCAAGTTGGGCATTTCTGATCCCAATGCTCCAACTTGAGGAGGAGTATTAGGGAATGTAGATATTACTTGTAATTGTAATTAGATTCTATTTCCTTTTCCTAGCTTTTACAGGTATTCTGTACCGCTATATAATGTACCCCGAAATCATGAATACATTTACACATCATTACCCTTATTTTCTACAAAATAGAATCAGAACCATCCACCAATATTCATATTAAAATATGAGATTCCAATCCTTACGATCAACATCAAAACTAGTCAAATGACATTCTGATTGTTTTCTCTACAATTATAATCAACCGACTTAAATCTTCTTTGTTCAATATCATGAATGAAAGATAGCGGATATCATTCACTTTAATAGCTTCACTTAAAGTCAAATTGCACCTCTGTTTTCTCTATTTCAGCCATCTGTCTTTCGGGTTCTTAAGAGTGAGGAGGATTCGCGGCATTTGGTAAAAGTACAAACTAAATTTCATCTTCGATCATAAAGTGAAAATAATAAATCATAGAGCGAAATAGAAAACTTTCTTATAAAAATCAACTATGTGCACCATTATACACAAAGTTTGCACGTATAATTTTTTGAAAAACTAGTGTACAATTCTAGCACTTGTTTCAAATAAGGAACTAGTGCACATATATTTCGCATGGTTCTTTAAGACACCAGTGTCCAGTAAATAAACCGGTGCCCAGATCAACCACCGGATTCATATCAAGCTTATCCATAATATCAATGGTACTGGTGCAAGCTTGGAGACGCGGACTAAAAAAACTACGTTCCAACCACACAACCGGTGCCTCATTCTAACACTGGCTCTTTTTCATTTGCACTGGTGTGTCCAACCCATAGGTGTCCTTCTATAACGATTTGTATAAAAAAATGCACTTCAATCGTTTTAATTTGTAAAATTTTCAAGTACTATGGAAGTTTATTTATTGATGCGACCCTTTTGCATGTCATACCACTACTGTGGGCACCCCCCCCTCCCCCCCACCCTTCCACCCACCCACCCAACCCCAGCACCGGTCAAAGGGCCCTATGACACCGGTATTTCGACCCAAAACTGACCGGTGCCTAAGTAGGGTGGTGTTGAAATATAGTTACCATGGCATCAATTTCTAATACTAGTGCTGATACCTCTACGAACCAGCACCGGTTACATTTCTATGAGCACAGGTTATTAATGTCGGTGCTAGGATTTGTTTAGAGGTGTTTGGCCATTATAACAAGCACTGGTAGTGTCAAACCAGTGGTTTATATTTTGTGATAGCACCACTGTCGCACACCGGTGCTTGTTTTTAAAGAAAATTTTGCCAACATTTTCAGTACCGGTTCAAAAATAGAAATGGTGCTGGCGATTAAAAGTATTTTAATTTCCATGTACTGTCAGAAATTGGTGCTATTGTTTTAATTTTGATTTTAATTTTTCTAGCACCGGTATGGGTTATGCAAATCGGTGCTGGTATGATTTTTATTTTGCAATCCTCATTTTTATTTTTTCCCTGCCCAACTGGATCGAAACCCGGGCAATGATGATTAAAGTATTTCACTACAACCAACAATGATCCACAAACAAGAATAAAAATTTGAATGGGGTAAAGAATTAATGAACTAACTAAATATGACTGTGAAGGAACATAATCCATCAAAAAAAATTCAAGTAAAAACAATTCAAGAATTCCACTTTCTACACATCAAGAAACTCGTCAATGTCCATCAAAGTCTTGCAATGTTTGGAATACGTGTCCACCCAAACCTGACACCATCTCTCGGCTACAGATAATATCTCCTTCTCATTGTATGCTCCTTGTTTTGAGGGAAACAGCTGTTGCGTCGAAAACAAGCAAATGAGTTGATACATGAAAGTATTTAGTAAGTAAGAAGAACAAATGGTTAATTTGAAATATGTCTACAAACCTGTAGAATATCTGTGGAGGTGGATTTGAGCACACACTCTTCCATGAAGAATATGACGTAGTATCCGCATTCCCAATCACTGAATTGCAATCAGCACTGCAACAAAAATATCACGTTAAACATAATTGTATGACTTACAACTAAATAATGGTGGATACAAAGGACTCTAGTATTGTATAACTTACATCGATGTTTGTGATAATCCATGTGTAGTCAGGAGAGGGTTCCACCTTCAACTTCTGCCTTTGATATTCGCATGCAATCCTGGTAATGTTGGACTTATAAATATTAGTGAACTCATAGCTTATGTCGTTCAAATTAACACCGATGAAATGAATGTACGTACCTAGCAATGATTTTGTTTTCATAAATGTTCTTTGGCTTTATTCCTCCAGTCATCAAGTCAAGGGTAAAAACTTCCTCTGTACTAGGATAGATGTATATTAAGTACCAATGATCGTTGTTCAAAAGAATGTATGTCAGGAATGAACATTTAGTTGCCTATAAAGAATGTGAAATATTATAAAGTGCCACTTACATTTTAATATATGGAACCACATAATCCAGGGCTTCAGCACCGATCATGGTTGAGAGAATGGCTTCAGGACGACCTTTGGCCTCGGTACCCTTTACTTCTATGAAGTATCCTCCCGTATAGCACGGTACAAATTAGATGTGGCCATTGTTTGTTTCGAAAACTTGATCCCATATGTGACTTGAAAAATAAAAATAGTTAATATTTGAAGCATATAAGTGTACAAATTCATTAAAAAATTGCGAACGAGTAAATCTCACCTCATCCAGATATCTATCATTTAGTTCGATAGCCATGCCATTCCTTTTAGGTTGCCAAGCTTGTTCCCGAATTCAACCAAGAATTAGATAAATAATCCTGATTTATGTGGTCTGGTAAATAAGCTCAGTCTATACTCTGGAAATAAAGCCACAAACCCCGATTCTTGCATGCCATGTTGAGGTATGCCTTAAATTGGCACTTGTTGACAATATGAAATTTCGTAATTGCAAAACAATTAGGAAACTTCATAATGAAAGATATAAAGTACAAGTGACTTTTGTTAGCAAGAAATACCTGCTTCAGAGGTCTGTCATGTAAAAATTATTGCTTTGAGAGACGGAATTAGCTGGTTGATCAAGAATTTTTAAGGGTGGATACCTATGCTTCCACAATTATCAAAAAATATTAGTTAATGTAATAGATGTTGCTACATTACTATATTTTATTACCTCATTGTCACTCACATTCAGATAGTAAAGCTCATCCTTCGGTGGTTTTCCCTCTTCATTCTCCTCTGTCAGAGTGTCAACCCCAAACGTGACCAAAGTCATCGACTAGTCTATCACACTCCCCAAAGCATCTCCCACATCACTGAATTGGTGGTTGTCAGGCGGCAACCCAACTCTTGGATGGTAGACTGGCTCGGTCACTCGAATGCAAGCTAATGGTCCATGTACTAGCTCTAGACACCTTGATTTTTAGAGCCAAGATTGTGCAACCTTTAGCCTATGCCCTTCAATTCCCTTGATGTACAAGGTGACCAATTCACTATCCAGTTACAAAGGACATGAGAGTTTCGTTAGTCCTTGAAATAAATTGCTAGAAAAAAAATCCAAATCCTATGAAATTTTTAGGCGTAAAGGATTTTTACCTCCTCATCTGCTTCTCCGTCTCTTGGGGGGGGGGTCTCTTGGCCTGAGCCGCTGAGACCAGTGGCTATACCTCCAAACACTGCATTCTCAATGAAGCTATTCAGGCCCACTAGGCCCTCGGGAATATCTACTCCCCCAGTTGTAGCTATACTCTTGATGAACTGCTCGAGGTACGAGGCCATCACCTTCATAACCTGATGATCACCAGAGGATTTCTTAGCGAGCTTCTTCAGGAAGAAGGAGCTGCTACCATATTTACTTCGTGATAATCCGGGGATAGAAACAGGTGCTAGAAGTAAGGATGGGGTACCTCTATACCGTCCTGGGTGATCCTTCTTCCCCGTCACTCTTATCAAGATTTCCTCCCCCGGACCCAAGACTAGATTTAGCTTTTATTTTTCCTCGTTCATCTCCAACTGTGGTTCACATTTTTGTGTTAGTATTGAAAATTACAGTTGACCAAAAATAGAAAAATTACAGTTGTCCGCTATAGCCTTCACCTCTGGGGTTGTGTAATCATTGCTTTTTCCCTTGTTCGACTCCAAGTATACCAGGGATCTGTCCGGTTTGAATTCCTTTGCCTTTATTTCCTGATCGAACCCCTCTTCCGTGTATCCTAGGTCCCTTAGCATCTTTCTCTCTATCTCCTTCATCTTCTCCACCAACTTTTCTAGTGTCGCCATGTTCCCCTGTGGTTTGGTGTGGTGGACATACTTCTCTTCCCTTGAATTCTTGCTATTTTTTTTTCTACAAATTAAACATATTCATTAGTTAATAAAATCTCTGTACATATGGAAACATGATATTGATATATTTTTGTCTATAGAATGTTTTAACTGTACTTTATAGCATTTCCTCATTTCTTCTGTGTTCCCTAAGTTTTTTCCACTCCTCCTCATCCATCCACTTGTATTTTTTCCAAGGCTTGTATCTAGGAACTTTTCCATCCGGGAGTAGCCAGATGTACTTGTTTGCTACATTGGACTTCCAACTGCGTTGTGCATTGCCAACCTTAATCTGCACAGTCCTCCTCAAACTCTTCATTTGTTGTTCAGTCAACTATGTTTCGAACTTAAAACTCATCTGCGATGGAAGATTACTTAGAATTAAATATCAGGCACATGAGCAGAATGTATAATTACCGACAAGTATGCATGATGAACTATGTATTGTAAATTCTATCAATAGTTGCCCATCGTAGCAACTATTCAATTGAAGTAGGTATAAGTAAAAAATTAAATTTCATCTTCGATCATGCATAAAGTACAATTAGGAATTCGGATTTGGGAGTAATGTAAATACAAGACACTATTATAAACTAAGGCTAATGTAACACTCTAATTAATGTGTTGCTTTAGATGCTAATATACTAAATTGAGCCTATTGCAACACTTTTACAAGTATTATTTTAGGTGATGTTGCATTAGATCTAACATACCACTTTTCAAATTTTAGGTTACACTTTTCAAATATTTAAGTAACACTTTATAACCTATTACAACATTTTAATAATTGTTGCAAGAAAAATATTACGACAACTTTAATTTGTAGCGGTGAAAAAAAAAAGAAGAAAATATATTCTCTTGTCTGAAAATTCTATCATAGCCGTCCCACGTTCCCTACAATATTTGCCTATCTCAAATTTTTTGAAAGCATTCTTCGGATCCCGACGGGGCTTGTCCTCACTTTCACCCATTAGTTCCTTTTGAAATTCCTCAGGAACATCTTCTGGAATTCCTCATCAGGAGCACCCTTTGGTTCCGCTCTATCTTCCTCAAACTATATTTTGAGGGGGAACCATAGGTAAAAACTCCCCTTTATCTCCTACTGCATTAATTTGTTTGTCCTCCACCTTTTTTTGTGTGGGTGGAGAGCCACCACCCCTCTTCCTCTTTCCGGTCATCTTTTTTTTGCTTTTGGAGGCATATACAAATCAAAATAGTATAGAATGAATAAGAGCCTTTTACATAACAAAATAGAAAACATCAACTGTATTAAAAACGTTACAAGTTACCAATCACCAACTGTATTAGAAACACTACAATACTACATAGCACTAACAACACACCAACATTCCCATAAGAAAAAAACTTGAACATCACATGGACAACAACATCATACTCAAACATTGCACAATAAACAACCCAACAAAAGTAAACATTAAAAAACATTCATTGAAACATTTCATCGAGCACATAGAATTTGATACTAATTTTACTCAAAGTGATGAAAGTTTTAGTTTTTCCCAAAACAAATGATGGAATCATGGCTTACCACTTCTAATTGCGGCTAGAAACCTAGTCACTGATGCTTTGCCGTCGTCGAGTGGGAAAATAGAGAATCCCGTGTGTGCAAATGCTAACTGGGGTTTTCTAGGGTTCTTAAATGTTTGGATCAAGAGGAATAAGGTGTAAAATGGTGGATGTTAGCGGATTGAATGGAGGGAGAACGTGGAGATCGTGGGGAAAAATAGTCGAAGAAGGTGGAGGGAGAAGACAAAGGGGACCGTTATGCGTGGAAACCGATTGGTCCCCTTTTATATTAACTATTTTAGCACCAGTGTCTATGATATGAAACACAGCTGCCTAAGTCTACATTGGTATTTCATTTCTTGAACCCGAGAGTTTGGACATAATAAAAGTTTCTAAGTACAAAACACCAGTAAAAAAATCAATGGTGTTCTTTCCTAAAAAAGGTGCCAACATTTTAAAATGTAGCTCCGTCAGGCTGCCTTGTATTTTTATTTCCAAACCCGAGAGCAGGAAAATAAATAATTGTAGTACAGAGCACCAATATAGAAACCGTCACTTTCATACAATTACCGATTCCAAGAATCAATAAAGCAGTTGTGTATGGCTGCTTAATCCCGACTATCATTCAATGATAAGACCACTTACCCAGCACCGATGCCTTATTTTCACAAACCGGTGCCTACTTATTCACTTCTGGATTGAAATATTTTTGGCCCAAAAAATTGAAAATTTTGAATTTCCCGCCAATAGTAGAACAATCTTTTTAAAATTACAACTGTTTTTAAAAAGACCACTGGTTCTATTAAATGTTATACCGGTGTTGTGTTATTTCTCCACTATTTCCCTTTAATTAATATAATAACCTAATTAGTTGGAAATTTTTGTATTTTTTTATTTTAAATGCAATACGATTGAAAAATATTCAATTAACCATACAATAGATCCCGCGTTTTGATATTGTGCCCGATGGAGACTCTGAAACGCTCATACCAAAACTTTGTTAAAATATCACTATTGCCCGAAACTAAGTTACACCGCCTTTCTCATATCCTACTTATTTCAAATTATGTATTAATGGGTTAGTTTAATGTTTTCAAAAGAAATTCACGTTATCATGGAATTAGGTAAAGCACTAATACACGTCTTAGAGTATCCTACTCTAGATAACTTAGAAGTTAGGAAGTCTAGACGGGGAGGTATGCTTGTGACCTTTTCCACTGATATGTGAATCATTTTTAACCCGAGCTTGGGATTGACATCAGGTTGTCATATTGTTGGATTCCATCCGATCATATTTCTATTTGGACCCCCGAGTGAAGTTTCTTCCTTTTGCACTTAGGTACCTCTAAGAATCTTGGAAATGTCAAAATTCAAAATTTCCGATTCAAAAGTGAAATTGAATATTTTATGATCATAAGTATGTGATTAGAACTTGAATGTATAAATGGAACATCCCCGTAAGTAAACCTAGATTACTAGTTCAAAATTTTCAGAAAATGCAGTGTTGCCCAAAACAAAGTATGACCATTGACATGAAAATCCCGAATCTTATTATCATAGCATAAATTAGTGAATTGAATATACTTCAATTTTTTAGCGTATTATTGACAAAGTGCTGATGTATGATATAGGCTAAGATCGGTAAAATTAGTTTGGAATTTACATTGGAAGTTATTATTTTTATCGTAATGCTACTTAAATTTGTAAAATAATAAATCATCTTTGAAAGATAACTCACCTTTTTTGCTTTATAGAGTTTGAGACGGTGGATGGATGGAAAATAAACCGCGGCACCAGTACTACATTGATAACCGTTGTTGTTGCGAAAGGCACTTGTGTAAGGCTGCCCTATATTTACTTTTTAACTTAATTTGTCCAACTTGAGAGATAAACGGCAGAAAAAGTTACTAACTCCACAACACTAGGAACCGGTGCCAAAACATTAAAATTTGGTGCTCATTTCAAGTCAAGCAGCTGCCTGAGGCTTCCATGTTTTTTTTACATCAATTTTCCAACCCGAGAGCTAAGAGGCAAAAATATTTACGAACTACAAAGCTCCAGTGTTTGGAAACTCAAATCCAATGTTTATTTCAAGTCAAGTAGCTACCTGAGGATGCCCCATTTTTTTATGATACCATTTTTCCCACCAGAGCTAAGACGTAAAAATTGTTACTAACTCCACAATACCGGTCGTAGATCCAATGCCAAGAATAAAAATTCTGGTGCTAATATGGAAAACATAGCACATACTCTGTTTTCCAGCACTAGTTTGATGAATAAAAACAGTGCTAATTGGTTTCATAGTACTACCAAGGGACATTTCGATGAAATGGACAAACAAACACGAGCAATAATACACTGCAGACAAGGCAAAACCAAATTCATATAATAATATCATTGTGCCGAGTACATAGAACAATGGTGATTACACAAAAGTATAATTATAATTAAATTTACGATCATTACAATCACCTACATTTTCCTTTTCAACACAACATCACCCCTCACAACTTGGTTCTTCCTGCTAAAGCTCCACCCATATCCTCTAAACTTGGAAATAAAAATAGGAATTCTGGACTTTCTCCTCTGACAGGACAATAAATCTCCTCATCAAAGTAGAACTTCTTCCCATGTAGGACGGCATGCCACTTCTCATTGCTAGGATCCCGGACATAAAAAACTTGTCGTGCCTGGGCAGCTAAGATGAACTTTTCATCCTCAAACCCAACTCGGTTAAGATCCACCAATGTGAAACCCATGGGTTTCTCCGTACGAACTCCTACACCTTTATCAACCCACCAGCACTTGAAAATCACAACTTTGAATTCAACATAGTCTAACTCCCAAATTTCCTCAATCACCCCGGAAAAGGCCAACACTGCAATTATAGGGTTTTTGTCTTTCTTGCTAGACTACCACATTGATTTAGAGTCAATATAAACTTCATTGTTCTGCGTCGTGATCTTGATATCCTTATCAGCCGTTGAAAAAGTAAAGCCATTAATATCATACCCTAGGAACCTCCTAACTGTGCAGTTTGGATTTCTAGCAAATGCACAAAGTTTACTAGGCATGCCTTCCACATTGCAATGATCATAAATCCAATTAACGGATGTGGAAGAATGCTCTACCTGTATTTTATTTGAAGGCCAGTTTGGATAGAGTGATTGTAAATACGATATGTGCTCTTGAACATAGATTGCAGTCTCTCTACTGTTCCTTAAAATGTAAAGGTGAACTTCCATCAACTCACATGGAAGGGAGTATGAAGTGTACCTTTAGAACGTGCAACCCCATTCTTCCTACCAATGTGCACTTGCTCTAGTAATCCAACCAACTTCTTCCCGACTAAGTTCGAGGTACAATATTTGATGATCTTCTCAATGAAGTACCTTTGTACGATGCTTGAATCCGGTCAGCTACAATTGTGAAAGTAACCTTTGAAAACACCCATGTACCTCTCAGAAGGGTACCTACAATGCATACCCACCAGACTGCATAGTCCAATTTCTCGAACCAAATGAATGACTAGATGAACCATGATGTCAAAGAAAGACGGAGGAAAGTATTTCTCAACTGACATAACACAAATACCCACTCCTGCTCCAAGACATCAAGCATATGCCTACTTATATTCTTTTGACAAATGAACTTGAAGAAGAAACACAGTTGCATAACTCTAAATTTCACATACTTCTCCATAACGCCACAGATGGAAATGACCAATAATTGTTGCATAAGAACATGACAATCATGTAATTTCAAGTCGATCATACACAAATCATCATTCACAAATCGACTGACATTTGCAGAGTATCCAGATGGCACCTTGATCGCTTGGATACAATCACAAACCGATCTTCTCTCATCCACTGAGAGATTGTACGAAGCACATGGGAGGTATGTTTGGTTCCCTCTCACCTCCGGTGCTAGATCCAGCCAAATTCCAAGCTCTACCAAATCCTTCCGCACATTCAAGCTATCTTTTATCTTCCCCAGAATATTAAGCAAGGTACCAATCAAAATCTCGCACACATTTTTCTCAATGTGCATCACATCTAGACAGTGTTGAACCTCCAAATGCTCCTAGTAAGGTAGATCGAAGAGAACCAACTTCTTCTTCCAAGGTGCATCTGGCGCAGTACTAACCTTCTTCATCTTCTTCCTAAGAACAACATTCTATTTCTTCACTTTTTTTTGTACAACAAACCCATTCAATGGTCTTGGTGCTTTCCTGAACTCCCTCCCACCAACAAACTGAAATTCATCATCACGCAACTTGTGCTTCATCGGAAGGGATTTTTAGTGACCTAAATAGACAGTCTTGCGACCATTCTTCAGTTGTTGGTATTCTGTGGACTCTTCACATGCCAGAAACACCTCGTGCCCCTTCACCACAAAACCCAAAAGGTTTTTGTATGCATGAAAATCATTTATGGTACATAATGGAATTGCCTTCAAATTGAACTCTGATCCCCTAAAACCATCAAACACATCAACGTCATTGGACCATAGAACCTTCAAATATTGTATCAAAGGTTCCATATATGTATCGATGTTATTTCTGGGTTGTTTCAGCCCATAAATCAACAAAGGCATCAACACATATTTCCTCTTCATACACAAATAAGGTGAAAGGTTGTATTGGCCAGTATTACCGGCTATGAACTGTGCCTAGAAGACATGTTTCCAAATGGATTCATTCCATCGGTACATAAAACCATCCGCAAGTTCCTTGGCTCACTTGAAAATTTTGGATACCTCTTATCAAATCTCTTCCATTGATCGGCATCAGTTGGATGACGAATAACATCGTCCTTAACAGAACGTATGCCCATGTACCAAGTCATGTTCTTTGCTTCATTGGCATTCTTAAACAACCTCTTCAACCTCAGAATAATTGGAATGCATTTCCTTAACTTCATGACAACATCTCTATCAACAACAACATTTCTCCTTTTTCTTATAGCGTGACACGTGACATATTGGGCATGTCACCTTCTTCAATAAGTCACCCATGTACAAAACACAGTCGTGGGGACAAGTATGTATTTTTTCATACTCCAATCTCATTGGACATAGTATCCTCTTCACTTCATACAGACTGTCCGGTATCTCATTACCGGTAGGAAGCTTCACATTCAGGAACTTTAAAAACTTGTCCATACTATTGTCACTCCATGCACCAAGGTCTTTCAAATTAAACAATTCTATCAAACATGACATCACCATATCCTTCTTGTTGCAACCAGGATATAATAGCTTGTCCTTCTCACCTAAGAAATTTTACAAAACCCCAGGCCTCCCTTTAAATTCATCAACAACCTCCTCACACATGCCATCTATATTTAAGTCTCCAAAACACTCTCCCTCACTTCCTATAACCACCTTCGGCAGTGCCTTCTCACTATGAAAAGTCCAAACCAAATAATCTTTTTCAAACCCTTTCCTAACCAAGTGAAGTTTCATCATGTCTCTATCACCACTACAGTTACAATTTTTGCAATCACGACAAGGACATAATGCTTGTTTCTCATGATAGAAAGCGTGCTCAAAAGATTCCTCCACAAAACCAACATATTCTTTGCTCAACCAACTAACGTTGCAATACAAATGCTTACGCCTTTCTGTTGCACGTTTCATCTCTACATCACAAAAAATATGACTATTATACACTACTGTGAGCACCTCTCTATGGCACCGGTTGGTGGGGGCTATGGCACCGGTCTTTCATGCATCTTGTTAGCCGGTGCCTAAGTAGAGTGGTGCTGAAACGAAGTTACTACGTCACCGGTCATTGAAACCAGTGCTAGAAATTTCATATTACAGCACCGACATTTGATATGCCGGTGCTGAATGCTAACTCCTCGGTAATGTTCACTGGTTCTTTCATAGCATCGGTAACTAACATAAAACCAGTGTCGTTAATTTGACAGATTAAAAAATAGCACTGGTTTGTTTTTTGTTTACCGGTGTCATTGCTTTGGAGATGGATGTCTAAGCACCGGCCGTATTACTTGTAAAATTGGTGCTTGTTTTTTTAAAAAATAATTGCAATATCCTTTTAAAATTATTTTTGGCCCTCTCGAAATTGAAACTCGGGAAAAATTAAATTGATTGTAAGCAAGAACATACTCAAAATGTAAGAATCAAGGGAAAAATGCAATCCATTAACAAGATATAACTTAACACAAAAGGTCAAACTTTGTCCCAATAGAATACATGTTGAAAAGACACTAGATCCACTGAATTTTTAGTTTGTTAGGTAGACACATTTTCACCCAAGCCTCACACCTTGTGTCCGATACGTTTATCATCCTTGCCATTATGCACTCCTCTGGTCGGAGGAAATATCTATCGTGCACAAAATAATTAATTTTTCTCAAAGAAAACAATATGTTCGTAGCATTTAAACACCAAGGAAATATGGAGTGTATACCTATGTTTTAACAATGTATTTAACATCAACACTGATTTAATGTCAAACACAAAGTGTTAAACAGTTAACGATGAACACACCATGTCTACTTGGTGCTCATACACTACATAATCTCCACATTTGAAATTGTGGAGTTCCACAAATGTTATAGCACTTTTTCATAATGGAAGAATCATTACTTAGTTAGAAGGCACTACATGAATAGAAAGCAACCAATGCAGCACCCTTAAACTAATTCTTCCTCCGATAAGCTTGTTCACAAAAAAATTAGCATAGAAAACCATTTAAAATGTTGAAATGATGCAACATTTAAGAACCAAGGAAGCATGGTGCGTATACATATGTTTTAACAATGTATTTAACATCAACACTGATTTACGTTAAACACAAAGTGTTAAACAGTTAATGATGAACACACCATCTCTACTTGGTTCTCATACACTACAAAATCTCCACATTTGAAATGTTGGAGTTCTACAAATGTTATAGCACCTTTTATAATGGAAGAAGCATTACTTAGTTACAGGGCACTACATGAATAGAAAGCAACCAATGCAGTGCCCTTAAACTAATTTTTCGTTCGTTAAGCTTGTTCAAAATAACAATTACCATAGAAAACCATTTAAAATGTTGAAATTGAGCTATTCTATTGCACCAACGAAACATGACATGTATAAACAAACTATGTGAAACACATCATGTTTACTTGGCGCTGAAAGACAGCTACATCTCCACAGCTTAAACTTCACATTCAAATCAACAAAACAAGCTAAATGACATGTAAAATGGTGCTAATGCTGCTTCCTCCATGTTTCCATGTGCACAAAGCGATTTCGCATTGAAAACCATTTAAAATGTCGAAATGAAGCAGTTTTACATCACCAAGGAAACATGGCGTGTCTAACGGTGAAAGATTGTAACATCTCCACAGCTTAAACATGAACATGAAAAAGATTTAAAATGTCCAAATGTTGCAGAATTTAAGTACCAAGGTTTTTGGTGTGTATACCTATTGTTTAAACAAGTACACACACCAAATTCCTTAGCGCTCATACACTACAAATTCTCCACAATTTAGATTTCAGAGTTGTACAAATTTTACATCAATTTCCTCAATGGAATAAGCATTACATAGTTAGAGGGCAATACATGAAACAAAGACAACCTATGCAGTGCCCTTTAACTAATGCTTATTAATTTAAAATGTTGAAATGAGGCAGTTTCTCAGGGTCACCGAAGCAAGGAGTGTTTAAACAAACCATGTCAAACACTCTGAGTTTTTGTGGCCCCTGTAGACTACAATATCTCAACAGTTTAAACATCAACTAGAAATCATCAAAAGATGAAAAAAGACATGTAAACCTTCATCTATTTCATCATTCATTCAAGATAATCACGTAGTTTTTCGGGAGCATTTAAAATTGAAACAACATCCCACAATAAAGAATATCACATTAATTACAAAAAAAACCTACAGTTTACATAACAGTTTACAAAAACGGTCAACATGATACAACTGCTAATAATGACAAACCCCTAAAATTAACACAATCGTGTATAAAACACAGGTGCTCTAAAAATTGATTCCGGAAGAAAAAATATAAACTTCAAAACCATACTCAAGGAACTATATATGTGTGTGTGTGTGTGTGTGTTGTGTGTGTTTGTGTGTGTATTTGTGTGTTTATAAAGGATCTAAATGATTGAGGTGAGTTCTCTTTCAAACATAAACATCTAAAGGATTGAGGTGAGTTCTCTTTCAAACATTGCTCTTATATTCTACAATATTATTAATCATGAATCCAAAATATTTGGAAAAATAACAACATTTTTCAATGTTGGTTCACTTTTCTCTCCAACATTGTTCGATGTTGCAATCATGTACGTATCGTTAATGTGTAACAACAACATATATATATATACATTGGATTTGACCGACTCGCATTGGGGGTTTGTTGATGTTCATGAAAGCAAGTATTCTATAGGTTGCTTTGGTTACATGGAAGGTGTTTGTTGAAATGCCTCATTTGACATTGTCAGATATGGCACCAAAAACTCCCTACAATAGGACACGCAATGCATCCCCTTCCTCTCCGGAGGTGGAATCCAATATTCAACAACAGGAGAAGAGGTCCATTTTGGAGCATGCGAAGTTAATTGCACAAACGTACAGAACAAGGCGGCCTTTTCCGGAGGGAGGAATCGAATATGCTCCCCCCTTTGAAGAAACTATCTAGGCACTTGGATGGGTGAAATTGTGTGACATGCCTCTAATGTTCAACCTCAGCATAGTGAGTGAGTTCAATGCTAATTTGTGGTATGGCGGAAGGTGGGATAAGGCGTATGGTCATGGGAAAATGGTGAAATTGACTTATGAATCCATAAATGAGTTGTACGGGTGTTGCCAAATGTTCCCTCCGAGGATGTGGATTTCTTACATTCCACTACTATACTAATGAGAGTTGGGATTTTGATGATCCCGCAGGATAGGAGATCGTGAAGAAGGTAACTAGGGAGGGAACCAATGTCGAGTCTAAATCCAGGCTGGAAAAAGATGCCAAAGAAGCTACTCACTCCCAAGATGAATGGATGGTACCACTTCGTAGCATCCAGAATTGACTCCGTCACAGTGAACACTAAGGTTTAAAGTATGAGGCTGACACATCTGTACACCATTAAAAAATCCAGTGGAATGTGGGTAGGCAAACAGTGAATAGGCTGAGACATGCTGCAGGAAGAATAGGTTGTTACAGTTTCTGCAGCCTATTCTCCAAACTGTGCAGAAAAGCAGGTGTCCCCCACTATCCGCACGACATATACGAGCATCCAATGGGTAAGATTATAGCAGACTTTTTCTTCAAATTTCCACAGGACAACATGGGTCCTTCTTTGGAATCTAGAGTCGTGGTGTTGGAGGTGAGTGTACAAAGTCTGCTGATGGAATCACAATATCAAAGGACCTGGTGTGATCACATGGGAAAGGTTTTTCAATACCATTTCCTGGATGCCATGAAAGTAGTTGGACTTTCCTTACATATCCAGGCCCATGCGTTGGGCGGAGCAATGTTGGGACCATCTTAGAAGATGCACAGATGTTGGATGAAGAGTCGTTTGCTAGATATTATTCATAAATTTTGATCCTCATTATAATACTATGTTTTTTTCACAAATTATTTTGTGGAGTATGGCTTGAAACAATTCTATGTCCTTTTGCAGATACAATATATTTATTATCCACTACTTCGATGATTATCATGCTTTTACATTAAATTTACGGTTTTAAAGAAATGTGATTTTCCATTTCTATTTCTAAACTTTTTTTCACAAATTAGTCTTGGACATGTACTAATGCTTCGAAATTTATACAATAAAAAATTCTATAATTTAGAATCCATTTATTTAGGATATTAAAAAAAAGAATCAAGTGTTTCAAATCAATGCTTAAGGTGAAACTGAGTTTTGGGAAATGCTGCAATTTCTGAAAATGTAGCCCTTGTTTTCTATGATCAGTTTTGAGTATGTTCTATTTACCCAATCAATTTGTAATTGTGTAGTTATGATCATACAATACTCGATTGCACTATTGAATCGCCAATTTCGTGTTTTGACAATTCCTAGATTCTTTGAGGGACCTAAGTACAAAAGGCAAAAACTTCACTCGGAACTCCAAATTCATTTCCACTCGGATGCAATCCTACATTATGGTAACCAAAGTAAATTCCTAGAATGAATCAGAAAAATCTTTCATATTTGGTGGAAATAACTGACAAAGAAAACTTCTCGCTTGGACTTTCTAACTTCTAGGTCATCTAGAGTTAGATACTCTAGCACATATGCTAGGGCTTTACCAAATTCTATTAAAACATGACATTCTTTTTTGAAACATATATTAACCCAAGAATACACAATATAGGGTTATTGAGCTAAAAAAAAGTAGGTGTAGTTGTGTTTTGGGCAACATTGTTATTTTAACAAAGTTTTGATCGGAGGGTTTTCAGGTATCCATCGGACACAATTTTGAAACACGAGCTCTATTGAATTTTGAATTGAATATTTTTGAGTCAAATTGCATATAAACAAATGGACAAAACTATCCCCCTTGAGAGGAACTTCAATTGAATATTGCAAAAATAGTAGAACCGAAAACTAGCACCGGTTAGGTGTGTTGATGAACTGGTGCTAAGATTTTTGGGTGTACAAGACGAAATAATTGGTCTATTCTTGGGCGGAAAATTCAAATTTTGTCGTTTTAGTTTTGGAACCAATTCTTCTTTTCTGTATGCACCGGTATCATGAACCGCTGCTAGGATTATAACGCGCATCGGGAATAAGAAGCTTCACATAGCTGCTTCATTGTTTTGTTGGCACCAATTGTCCTTAACCCGCACCGGTCCACTAACCGGTGCTCTGGGGTTAGACATAATTTTATATGTCTGCTCTCAGGTTGTAAAAAATAATTACCCACACAACATCAAGCTGTTGCTCTAACAAAAAGTTAGCACCGGTTTTCGGTTCAAAGAGCACATATCAAATTAATTAATAAAGAGCCCATCTTGGTTTCACCTGAACCATTGATTTCTATGTGTTGATTTAATCTGAACCATTCAAATTTTTTCTATAAAAAGTAAACTTAAATCCCTAAGTCTAACCCTACTTCATTGTCCTCCCATCCTCCTACTTTTACTTCTTTTTCATCCTCTCCCTCTCACTTCACCACCTCTTCATAACCGTCACTGCCACCACCTAACACCACCTCTCAATATCCTCTTCCTAACCCTGCCTGACACCAGCTCTCCATATCCAGTGTATAACCTACCTAACACCACATCTCCATATCCGCTGCTTAACTTACCTAACACCCCCTCTCCATAGCCGCTGCCTAACACTACCTCTCTATATACGACTACGATGACCCTCTATACACCCTCCCCGTTATGCACCATCCTCGAGGTGCAACATCCTCTCTGCGTGGGTACTATATGTGTTGGATTTTGTTGTTTTTCTAATTTTTTGGGTGTATAGGATTTTTTTATATTGTCTTTCAAGGGGTGTGTGTGATTAATTCCATTTTAGTGAGTCTTGGGGTGTGTGAGAGATTTTGTTCATTTTGTGATTCAATTGGAAGTGTATTAGATATACTAATATAGTTCATTGTGCATGGTTTAATGTTTCGGTGTTTGTCCTGAAATATGTCTTGTTCAAGTGTGATACAGATGATTGTGTGATGTTTAAGTGTTTATCATAAAATTTGTATCATGTTATAAAAATGTATGCATATGTTGATTATGTTATATTGAAGTGTGATATAGTTGATTGTGTGATTTACTAGTTTTAATATAGAACCGTGGATATTTAATGGAGGTGAGATATAATGGAGCATGTACGATAGTGAAGGTTTTTTCTAAAATTAATGTGATAAAGTTGATTGTGGGATGTTGAAGTGTTTATGATATAGTTTTAATTGCCTCAAACAACTACAATGTTTTGATTAAACGATGAACTAGATTAAGGTTTACAAGTCTCTTTTGATTGTAACTGCGGTGCCGGAGCTGAGCTTTGGTTTCTGAGAGGTGAGGTTTAACACTGTGTTTTTTTTCAAGACTTGTTGATGTTTAATATTTATTTGACTGGGGTTAATATCATTAAAGATTTTTTGACTGAGTTCGAGTCTTGTCATGACCTCTATTTTTGAAGAATTTATGTTCTGTATTTATATGCAGAGGTTTAATATTATTTAGTTGAGTTTAGGTTGAATAAGAGTCTTTGGTGTAGTGGTTATTACTCTAAGCCTTGAGGTTAGAGACAAGGGTTCAAATCCCATCAGGTCTTTTTTTTTCAAAAGAAATCTTATTCTTGAGGTACTTTAGCCTTTTGTTGATGTTTGTAGTTTTTTTTCCTCTTATATTGGTGTTTTTTATTATTCGGGGTGAGGTTTAATTGATATGATGTTTTGTAGTTTTTTTTGGTGATATAGATTGATATTTGTAGTTTTATTTTGTTTTCTCATGTTGATGTTTTTTATTTTCCGGTTGACGTTTTGGTAATAGAAATTGATGTTTGTAGTGTATTTTTTCTTATGTTGATGATTTTCATTTTTCGGATAAGATTCAGGTGTTAGGAGTTGATGTTTGTAGTTTTTTTATTAAAAAATTGTTCATGTTTTTTATGATTTTCAGAGTGAATAATTTATACCCTTGAGGTACCATAGCTTTTTTTGTTGATGTTTTTAGTTTTTTTTCTCCAATGTTGATGTTTTTCATTTTTCTAGATGAGTTTTAGGTGATATGGGTTGATGTTTGTAGCGTTTTTGATGATATGTTTGATTTTTTATCGTGCTCTATCTTTATGTTGACGTTTTTTTTTTCATTTTTTGATAGTGCTTCAAATGTAGGTTGTTGGTGCTTATTTTATAACTTGTGTGTGCCATGAAAACAAATTGGTGCTTATGGTACAACTTGTAAGTGCTTCAATCGTTGCTTGTAAGTGCTTCAATCATTACTTATTAAGAGTTGATGCTTGTAGCTTTTTAATGATATGGTTGATTTTTTGTAGTATTTTTTCCCCTTACATTGACATTTTTATTTTTTTGTTAGTGCTTCAAATGTAGGTTGTAGGTGCTTCTTTTACAACTTGTAAGTGCTTCAATCATTGCTTGTAAGTGCTTCAGTCGTTGCTTGTTACGAGTTGATTTTTGTAGCTTTTTTGATGATATGGTTGATTTTTTTCAGTGTTTTTCTCCGTACGTTGACGTTTTCCATTTTTTGTTAGTGCTTCAAATGTAGGTTGTATGTTCTTTATTTTATAACTTGTAAGTGTTTCAATCGTTGCTTGTTAAGAGTTGATATTTGTAGTTTTTTTCAAAAAATGATAATTTAGCTTTGTTGAGGTTTTTATGATTTTCAATTTATTTTTTTTCACTTTTATTCGAAGTTTTGTTTCAATATTTTGTTGATTTTTATTTTTTTAAAATATTTTTTTAGTTGTTTATTTGATTTTTTTATATTTGTTTTGCTGCGGTTTTTTGGTCGATATTTTATGATTTTTCGTTGATGTTCTGCTATTTTTTGCAGATGTTCCTGCAGTTTTTAATTTATTTTTTGCATTTTTTTAAATCTTTATTAATTTTTTAAAATTCTATTTCCAGATTGCAGGTGGCGGGAAAATGATGAAAACAAATTGGACGAAAAAGTCTCTAGAAAGTTATTAGCAATAGGTCCCTGTAAAATAATTAGAGATAGCCCCCTGTAAAATTATTAGAGATAGGTCCCTAGAGCTAGAACATTGTTAGAATTGTAGAAAGACCACTGCCTAAAGTTTAGGTTGTCTCACGGGAGACCATCCCAAATAGAAATTGTAAAAAAAATGATAAAAGCAGTTATATATATATATATTGAAATTTGGTTTTAACTAATTAATTAAATTATCACTACTGTGTTCCAACATAGTCTATCTAACCAAGAATTCAATAAAGTAAAGCATGAACACACGAGACTTGGTTACGCAATTCAGTGAAATCCACTGAAATCTGCGGGGCCCTGCCCAGTTCAGAATGAATCCACTAATCAGAAAGATACAGTACAAAGTACATCATACAATATACTTATCTTAACTAATTATAACATGTGAATTCTGCAAGCTCCTTTGCTACCGATCCATCTTGATCAGACTCCCTCTGACCTCGAAATTCGTTGACGTTGGATCTCCTCCTCCCGAGGAATTAAGGTATATGATTCTGAACTTGATCAACAGTTTAAGTTCATGTTGGAACACAGACGAATGACTCTATAGTACCTCTCGAAAGATAAAAATCTGGATGCAGATTTTTCTTTAATTAATCCATGAGTGGCACAACCGTGATGTCCATCAACATATATATCATAAGAAGATTGGAATTCTCCACATTTATTTTCAAAAGATTTTGTTTCCAAATCTGCTTCTGAAGCATATCGAAATCTCATAAATAAAGGATTTTCCTTATCTCAATTATCCCATAATATTACATAAATCCAATTCCATAATTATAGAGATTTTCCATAAATCCAATATGCTTCAATCATGCCTAAAATAATATATTGCACAATGTCAAATATTTCATAACTCAATATTCACACAATATTTTTAACTGATTAAATCCTTTTAGGCTTCACCTTCCCATTTGTTTCAATATGGAAAGTATTCTTACAAATGAAGTCTTATGCAAATGTAATTCCTTCTCCACATAATATTCTGATTACAATCAAATCTCTTAGGGATAAGAATTACTAATCCCTTTAAGTAAGGAATTAGAATAACTAGAATATCATCTCATCCATATCCTAACCATAATTGAATATTCCAATTCCATAACATTAATCCAATCCCATGTATGTAGGAACTGATATATTCTCCAACTCAAATACAATTTGGACGAGATGTACACTTCTAGGATACATTTTTCAGTCTTTCCTTATTTCACCAAAATTCATTTTTTGATTTTGCAACTCAATAATACCATATTTTCATAACTACCACAAATTTCCAATTAGCCAAATCTGGACTTTACAATCTCCCTCTTTGGCATTTTGTGGACCCACCAATCTTTTGGACTTTCAAAGCAACAAATATGAAAATATATATACATCAAGTAAACCATAGATGTATCTTGGAACATGGGCTGGAAAAACTTTTAACTCCCCCTGAATATCACAGCTCCAAATCATCAAGACTTTAACATCCATGTTGGAACATCAAATGCACATAAACTTCACAATCAGTACTTAGCTACCCAGAAAAACTTGTTGGAACACATGGCCAACATAAACACATAAGTACTGAAATCCAAGAATATCCAGAAAATTCACAAATCCAAAACCTTCTCCCCCTTGGGACCATAAACATGACAAATGCATTAGACACAGAAAACCAAACATATGTCCAAAAACTGCAACTCCCCCTAAAGCAAATATCTAGTGTATGTTGGAACATAGCCACAGTAGAACCTTCAAACCTCTTCAGGAGCAACTATATGTGCCTCATCTAATCTGGCCTTTTCTGCCCCCAAAACTTCCATCTAAGTGACTAGAGCTCTCAACTTCTCATTAATGGCCCCAAACAGGACCTTCTTCTCATCAACATCAGAAGTTGTAGCCTCATAGTTAAGCTAAATGCAGTAGCGTTCCCTTGAGTGGCCACTGAGACTGAAATCCTCCAGTAATTTCTTGCTTCTCTTGTAAATTCTGTTGTACCACTCAAACTCTGGATCAATGTTGCCTCCCATAGAATTCTTCTACAATCTCTCGGTTATACTCCCTGTAGATTGAGGGAACAGTCTTGAGACCCAAATAGTCCAGGTAGGCTGTAAATCCACACTCCTCCTATACACCTAGATTAGTTGTCCTTTCAGCTAAAATCCTCCTCTGACACATAATAGCATATCTCTCATGGTTGTCCGCATTAAAGAATAAAGAATTGAGTGCATCCTTAATTGAGGGAGCTTCTCTTGAACGATGTCCTCCTTCTGATTTAATCTTCTTCTTGGTGATTGTGCTTCATCTTTCACTAATTCTATAGTCTGATCGGTAGTTCCTTCAATAATCTGCTCACCTTGTGTTGGAATATCATTCACCAATGTTGAAACATAGCAGCTCTCAGCTTCACCTGCTTTCTCTTTATTGGAACATAAGATCCTTTCATTACTTCAGAATCAACAACTCAAGTATGTATCGATGTTGGAACATCACCTACTCAGCTTCCTTCACTTCATCACTACTTTCTCCCCATATCTCAATGTCTCGTGTTTAAACATAGGCTTGTTCACCATTCAGATCATAATATTCTCCAGCCATATTTACTGATGTTTAAACATCAGAATCTCTAATCACACCAGGTTCATCTATTTCCATGTCCACATCTTCTCTAACTGTCTCCATACTCTGTGTTGAAACATGGCTAGCATCACTGTCTTCCAACTCCTCATCATACTGAACCAGAATACCAGAAGTAGCCAGTTCTCTAATATATGCATCTTATCAATCACTATAATAACTTCAACACCAACTTCTAACATGACCAACTATGCCTCCATTTTTCTCCTTTTTAAATTGCTTTTGTATTTTTTCTGATGTATGTACAAAAATAAATCACACAAAGTTTGAGAAAAATAATAAATACCTCAAATTCAACAAACACCTAAATGTTGTCTGAGGAGCTCAAAAGTTGCAGAGTCTAACCAGTTCAATGAAGGTTTAAAAGTTTCCCATGTTGGAACATAGTCAAATAACGCTTCTTTCCTCTCAACCAGTTCTCAAATACAATGAAGGCTTATATCAATGAGCTTTGCCCAAGAACGTTGTATTGGATTCTTTGAGATGTCAATAGCACTTTTATTGTCACATAACACTGTTAGAAGCCCTTCTTTAATTCTATAATCATTCAACATTTGCTTCATCAATAATTCTTGTGCACAACAACTTCCACCAATAAAGAAACATCCACATGTGGTGCTTTTATGATCATATGCATTACCTCTCCAATTAGAATCACTATAACCAACTAGATGAGAGTCTTAATCTTAGAATACCAGATTGCATACTCAAAAGTCCCACTAACATATAGAAATATCCTTTTGACTGCAATCATGTGAGATTCCCTAGGATTAGCCTGAAATCTTGCAAATACTCCCACCATACCTATCTAAAATTTGGCCTGCATTAAAGTCACACTATCTTGTACCAAGGATGGTGAAGTAGACCCAAAGATCATATCATCAATATAGATTTGAGCAATTTGTGCATTTGATGATTCTTGAAAAACAAGCAAGGTGTTATCTTCTCCCCCTCGACGATAACCTTTATGAATAGGAAAGGTAGTGAGTCACTTATACCACACCATTGGTGCTTGTTTTGATCCATACAAAACCTTCTTGAGTCGATGAAATACTTCCTCATTAACCACACCATGTAGGGGAGCATTCTTTACAGCTTTTTGGTACATTGTAAAATTCATAGTGCAAGCCATAACAAGGAGAATGCGAATAGATTCTAACCTGGAAACTTATGTGAATGTCTCATCAAAATTAACTCCTTCATCTTGAGTGTAAACCTGAACAACTAACCATGATTTATTATCATTGAGTTCAAATTTCTCAAGTTCTTCTTGCATTGTCGCAACCTAATACTTCTCAAGTAGAGTCTCTTTGTAATCTTTGGGTTCAATGAGGGAGAGAAAATAATGTAGACCGGCAAGTTCCCTATAATTAATCCAAGGGATCGATCAAGTTCTTCTTCTGCTTGATTCAGCATGCACTGATGTTGGAACATAGGAGAGTTCTGGAGAAAACAATGTTCCAACATTGCTGAAGTTATAAGAGTCATTAGCTTCATCTTTAAGATCTGCCCCATCAGATGTTCCAATATCATTACATCCCTGATCAGAGAAATCATCCGATGTTGGAACATGGTCACCCGTGCAATCTAACTCATCAAATTCAACACTCAAGAAGTTCACTTCTTGTTCCAACAAGTAACATTTGTCAGATGACCGAATACTAGTAAGCACTTTGTTGTTTCCATGTTTCACTATGCACTTCTCCTTATGGAATTCCACGGTCATGTTATCATCACACAACTGGCTGATACTTAGGAGATTAGTCTTTAGATCTTCCACCAACAGAACACTAGTAAAGGTTGGAAATCTCGTTATCGATAGTTCACCTTTTCCAACTACCCTGATTTTCTTTCCATTGCCAAATATAACGAATCCAACATCATAGGGTTTGATGTTCTTTAGATACTCTTGAGATTCAGTCATATGTTGAGAACATCCAGTATCAAGGTACCACAAATCCCTAGGGTGTTTAATAAAGGAAGTGTGAGCTACAAAGCATAATTTAGGGGTTTTAGGGATCCATACCTTTCTAACAATCGTTGATTGTTGCACTTGATCCATGTTGGAACATGTTGCGGGCTGACGTCCAGTCATAATATCTTTGAGAAGCTTAAAGCAACGATCCTCTGTATAACCTTGATAGGTACAGAACGTGGGCATATTTTGACAACTTTTCTCTTCATAAATTGAATCTTTGGTTTGAATACTTCAATGCAGGTAGATGGGTTTTCATAGCCTACCCCTTGTCAATTTCCAGAACTCTGACCCATGGTGAGAATTTCATCCAAATTTCGCTTTTCCAGAATTCAATCTTTTAATAGTTGTCTCAGCAACTTCAGCCCTTTTTGTCACCGAACTCATATTTAATTCCAACACCTCAATTTCCTTTCGGAGTCCTTCCACTAGGGATGTTATCTCTCTTTCTTCTTTAGCTAAAAGTTTTTTTCCCTTTTTAAGAGTATGTTAGCATCAGCAACTTTCAACCACATTTCATACATCTTTTCATAAGAAGCATAGACATCCCCATCACTCACAATCTTGTCTTCATCATCACTCGAGGAGTATTCTTCACATACCTTCTCTGTGTTGGAACATCAAACTTCAGCAAACTGAACCATGTTGGAACATCGATCCACTTCTTGTTGTCCGATGTTGGAACATTCAGTACCAAGTTTTGAGTCTCCTTGAAGTTTTGCTCCAAAAGCCATATAATTGCTGGTCAATTCCTCTTCCTGGTTCTTCTCTTCTTCATCTTCACTCTATGAGGGTGCATATGATTTTCCATGCTTCTTCCGAGTGTTGTACATTCATCCTGGATATGTCCATACCTTCACATTCTCTGCATTGTATCCTTTCTGACTTCCTCAATTCACCATTTTGATTTCTTGAGGATTACTGAGTGGTTTGCTCCATCCTTCATCCATGAGTGTTTCCAAAGTCTTGAAATTATGATTTGTTCTCATTATATCTTTCCTGGGAATTATTATTTACCACTTTCTTCGGCATCCTTGATAAATTCTTTGTGATAAAGGCAAGTTCTTCATTTTCATCATCACTATCCTCATTCGTTGGATGTTCCGGCGTCATTTCATAAGCTTGTAGTGATCCCATAAACTCATCTAAAGTCATTGTGGCCACGTTCCTTACTTCTTCTATTGCAGTTACTTTCATGGAAAATCTTTGTGGAAGTGATCTCAGCGTCTTCTTCACCAACTTTGACTCTTTGTAAGTTTTTCCCAATTGATGCACCATATTTGTGATGTCTCTGAGTCTTACATTGAATACTGTAATAGTCTCATCTTCTACCATTTTCAGCTCTTCGAATTTTGTGGTCAACATCTATAGCTTTGATTTACATGCACGACTTGTCCCCTCATGTACAGTTTTTAAGATATCCCATGCTTTCTTTGCTTGTTGGCAGGTAGAGATGCATTTGAACTGATCTTCATCTACTGCAATAAAGATGACATTTAATGCTCTATAGTTCGCCATGCCGCCCATTTTTTCAACTGGTGTCTTAGACTCTTTAGGCTTAACTACTGGCTCTTTACAACTAGATTCTCTTCCTTCAGAACTTCTAACAACAGGGGGTTTCCATTCTATTTCAACATAGTACCGAGCCAATTCATCCAGTGAATTTATGAACACCCGCATGCAAGCCTTCCAATAGTTGTAATTTGTTCCTTCCAGCAGTGGTGGCCAAGACATAAAAGCTCTATCTCTAGTCTCCATTGGTAAAACCGGATCACACTTTCCTTGTAAAAAACAAGGTGAAACAAGTGGTGCAGCTCTGATACCAATTGAAATTTGGTTTTACCTAATTAATTCAATTATCACTAATCTGTTCCAACATAGTCTATCTAACCAAGTATGCAATAAATTAAAATATGAACACACGAGACTTGGTTACGCGGTTCGGTGAAATTCACCTAAATTTGCGGGGCCATGCCCAGTTCAGAATAAATCCACTAATCAGAAAGATACAGTACAAAGTACACCATACAATATACTTATCTTAACTAATTATAACATGTGAATTCTTCAAGCTCCTCTTGCTACCAATCCACCTTGATCAGACTCCCTCTGACCTCGAAACTCATCGACGCTGGATCTCCTCCTCCCGAGGAATTAAGGTATATGATTCTGAACTTAATCAATAGTTTAAGTTCATGTTGGAACACAGACGAATGGCTCTGTAGTACCTCTCGAAAGATAAAAATCTGGATGCAGATTTTTCTTCAATTAATCCGTGAGTGGCACAACCGTGATGTCCATCAATATATATATCATGAGCATATGGGAATTCTCTACATTTGTTTTCAAAAGATTGTGTTTCTAAATCTGCTTCTGAAGCATATCCAAATCCCATAAATAAAGGGATTTTCCTTATTATCAATTATCCCATAATATTATATAAATCCTATTATATAAATCCTATTCCATAATATATAAATCCTATTCCATAATATATAAATCATTTCCATAATTTTCCTTATCTCAATTATCTCAATTATCCCATAATATTATGGTTGAATATTATGGTTGAATATTATGGTTGAAAATATATATTTACTGATGTCTTTCCTATAAAAAGGCATTGATATGTTAGAGGACACCCATAAAATATGTTTACAATGAACAATTTCATAGTTAGAACCGTTGTTGTAGTATTCATTTATAGCTGTATTTTTTCTCTAATTAAAACCCATGTTTTTGGGGATAAAAGTTCTAATGTTGAGGTCAATTACGTCATACGCATTGTGAATGGTCTCCCAGACAACACAAATCTTCTCAAAATTCATTGCTTTTCTGGGGATCAAGAGTTGGGTTGGCACGACTTGCACGTAAGTGATTATATTCAATGGCCTTTTAAAGACGATGGACTCGGAATTAAGTACTACTGTAGTTTTAATTGGACTACCAAAACAAGAGGTTTCGCTGTTTATGATCACAGAATAGGTATTGAAGAATGTGCTAGTTCATTTTTTGGAGAGAATAGAGTATGTTATTGGCTAGTAAAATCAGATGGATTTTATATTGCTAATATGTATAATCCTCCACCTGGTCGTTTGCATAAGATAAACTGGTGGATTGATAAATTCACAAAATATTTATTCTAAACTTTTTCCGTAGAAGTAAGGTTTCTCTCTTGAAAGACGGTCTTTCCATAAATCATCATAAGACCAATGTTTAAAGTATAAATAAGAAATCGAGATTTTGAGAGCAACTGGTGTACTGTTCCTATGTGCGATTTACGGTGCGATTAACACACATCACACTACTATTCCTTTCCTCAAGTTCGTCACCTCCATTTCTGTCTGCAACGGTCATATTACTGTGTCTTGGTAACCCTTTGGTTGTTGATCATGGCGTCGCCGACGCCTCCTCCACCCCCGGACCCCTCTCTCTCGAAGCCCCCGGTTATTCGAAGCTTCGTCCAAGCTCTCAATACAAAACAAGCCCCTCTCCTAGCGTCCCTCCCAGATACTCCAAACCATCACCCGATAACAGAATTCAAGGGCAAGATTGCATACATACTCCCTCCTGAAGAAGGAGAAATCCTAGCTTCGCACTACCAGAACGCCCTCATCGGAAAGTTCATCCGAGGGAAACCACATATGGATTCACTTCAACAGTCATTCAAATCAATAGGCTTTAAATCGAGATTTCAATTAGGCTCTATTGACTATCGACATGTTTTGATTCGATTTCAGGATAATAGAGACTACCAAAGGTGCTGGATGAAGGGTCAGTGGTCAATTCAAGGCTACACAATGAAAGTGCAGAAATGGACATCGGACTTCTCTCCGTCTGTGGAATCCTCCATTGTACCGGTTTGGGTAACTTTTCATAAACTACCAATCCATTTCTATAACAACTCTGCTATCATGGGTATAAGTAGTCAGGTAGGAAGGCTTCTTAAGATGGATGCTGCAACAATGGCATTATCCAGACCTTCAGCTATTAAAGTTTGCCTAGAAATTGACCTGTTAGCCCAGCTTCCTAAATCAATTATGGTAGGAATAGGAAACAAGGTTGTTGAATACCCAATAGAGTATGAGGACCTGCCTACATATTGTACTCATTGTAAAATAATTGGGCATAGCAACACAAACTGCAATTTTCTGCACCCCAACCTGAGGAAAGTAACTAGTAAGAAGATAGAGAATATTGCAAATAAGAACAATCTGAGATCAGATTCCCACCCAACAGAGGAAATAAACATTGAAGGTACATCTGCTCTTACAGTTTCACAAAAGGAAAATGATGTACAGAATCAAAAAATAATCACTGGATTCCAAAATGACAGTAACATTAACTTCTACAAAGTAAGTCATAAAAAACGTAATGGCCCATTTTACTCATTAGATGATATATCTAAGCCAATAACCACATCCATATGGAGAAAAAAGGACCACCAACTTGAACAAACATCCATACCTGAAAAGGAAACAAACATAAACACTGTAACAATTTCTAATGCCTTTCAATCCTTAGAAGATAGTGAGGAAGAGCAGGAAGGGGAGATTGCAGAGATTTTTCATGAAACAGTCGAATCACAGGAAGCACCTCTTTCCATTATCTCTGATTTTTCTGCTAATAACATTATTTCCCCCATGGCACAAAAAGACATAGCACAATTGGAGATTATAGAGCAAGCACAAACAGGTACTGCAGAGCATAGTACCAGCAACAAGGAAGGATTGAAAGAAACAACCACAACAACTCCTGATCTGAGCACTACGGAAAAGGAAGGTGAGCAGGCAAAGGTAAGTCCTTCAGATCACTTGTTATCTGGGATTATTGGTCATAGCAATGGAAAATCAAGAGAAAAAGGCAAAAACTCAGCAAAGACTAGTAGAAAACTTAGATCATCACAAAAAGCCAATCCCAAAATTTTTAAATGATAAAACACACCATAATAGGGAATGTACTGGTTTGGAATGTTAGAGGAGTTGGCACTTCAATTGACAGACTTAAAAATTTGAAACTTAAACACAAGTTAGACATAATGTGTTTAATAGAACCATGGCAATAAAATCAGAGGATCGTAAAATTTAAAAATGAATTGGGATTTCACAATGCCTACTGTGCCCACAGTGCAAAAATCTGGTTATTTTGGAACCAGTCTTTTAGCATCTCTGTTCTAAGTGAGACTGATCAGTATGTACAAGCTAATATAATTGACTCCTTATCTTCTCTGAGCTGGAACTGTGTATTTATCTATGCAAGTGTACATAGACAAATAAGAGAGTCATTGTGGAGTGATTTAATGGTAGCTAATCTTCCCCCTTCCATATATATTGGAGATTTCAACACTGTAGCTTCTGTATCAGAGTATGAAGGGAGAAAGTCAACCCCAAAAAAGAGTATGATGCAATTTAATAAATTTTTAAGTGACTTGGATTTGCATGATATACCTACGGTAGGTAATTCTTTTACATGGACCAATAATAGATATAAGGAAAGGTGCAAAGAGTTAATATTCCAAAGGTTAGACCGGGGAATTTGCTCATTAGATTGGTTTGATAAATTTCCTAACAGCTCAATCCATGTTCTTAATAGACTGTCTTCGGATCATGCTCCTCTTCTCTTATCAGTACAATCATTAGAGGAACAAGCCCCTAGACCTTTTAGATTTCAAGAGATGTGGACTGGTAGACAGGATTTTCTTAACTTAGTGGAATCTAACTGGAATCTGGACACTCCTTTCAGAGGGATGTATAGGTTAATAAATAAACTGAAAAGGCTGAAGATGGAAATAAAGTATTGGAATACAACCCACTTTGGCAACGTTGACCAGAATCTGTCACTATATGAGAATAAGGTTAATGACCTAGAAATCTCATTTCAACAAACCCCTACTGAATCTACCCTGACAGATTTGAATAAATCTAAACAACTTTTAATGAGGGCTCAAAAAGAAAAAATAATCTTTCTTAGGCAAAAAGCAAGGTTGAATTGGTTTAAATATGGTGATGCAAATACGAGTTATTTTCACCATTCAATAAGGGAAAGGAGGACTAAAACTAGAATTAGTAAGATTAGAGATGAGCAAGGAAATTGGACCTCTGATCCTACACAGATTAAAGAGGAGGCAGTGGGATATTATAAAGCTTTATTCAATGTGGAAGAACCTCAGATACAGGGAACTTATATGAGTCACTTTCTAGCTGAAATACCAAGAGTAATAACTGAACAAGAGAATAATTTACTGCTGGCTCCTTTCCTAATTCATGAGCTCAAGTTTGCAGTTTTTGGCCTAAACAAACATAGCTCCCCTGGACCTGATGGATACACTGGTTTTTTTTATACCACCTTCTGGGAAATTGTTAAATCAGATTTACTTGAAGCTGCAAATGATTTTCTAATAAGTGGAAACATCCCAAAGGCAATTTCCAGCACTTGGCTAGCTCTAATTCCAAAAAAACCAATACCTGTCACTTTTTCTGATTTCAGACCAATAAGCCTTTCTAATTTTGTGAACAAGGTTTTCTCTAAGATGATGATGGAAAGGATTAAGCCGTTTATGTCTCAACTTATGTCCCCTGAACAAAGTGCTTTCATGAAAGGGAGGGATATTTCTGACAACATAATTTTGATGCAAGAAATGACCAGAATGTTAACAAGGAAATCACAGAAGCAGAACTTAATCATTAAATTAGATATGCAGAAGGATTTTGATAGAGTCTCATGGTCTTTTCTTAACTCAATTCTCCTTAAATTTGGTTTCCATGGTATATTTGTTAACCGAATTATGCAGAACATAGCTTCAGCCCATTTCTCAGTGCTAATTAATGGAGTAGCTTCAGGTTTCTTTGCATCAAATAGAGGAATAAAACAGGGAGATCCCCTTTCTCCATTTTTGTTCAATATCTTATCTGAGGCATTCTCCCGAGGACTTAAAAAACTGTTTAATTTGGGTTATTTGCAATTTTTCAGTTTACCTAAAACATGTCCACAGATTACTCATTTAATGTACGCTGATGATACTGCTGTTTTCCTTAGTGGAAATAAGAAATACCTGAAAAGATTTAAAAAATTTCTCTGTGCATATGAGCAAACATCAGGACAAAAAGTAAATTTTTCTAAATCTAACTTCTATGTATCTCCTAACACCTCAGTAGAAAGATCTCAGATTCTGAGTAGGAATTTAGGGATGGTTAGAGGAGTGTTTCCTTTTCAATATTTAGGGATCCCAATATTTACAGGAAGGAACACTCAGAGATACTACTACCCCATATTGGAGAGAATGGAAAAAAGCATTAATAACTGGAAAAACAGGTGGTTGAGTACTGGTGGTAAAATAATTCTAATAAACCATTGTTTGCTTTCTATCCCAACTCACTTGTTTGCTGTACTAAGGCCTCCAAAGTTAGTTTTGAGGAAAATGGAAAGGATGGCTTCTGGATTGTTTTGGGGAGTTACTGATAGTACAGAGACCAGGAAAAAATGGAGAGCATGGAGAAAAATGAGTATTCCAGTACAAGAGAATGGAATAGGGTTTAGAGACATTCAAGCTATAGTTGATTCATTCTCCTGTAAGCTATGGTGAAAGCTTCAAATGAACACTACTCAATGGGCTCAGCATCTTTGGACATTACCTGATTCTTACAAGAACTCCCAGGTATGGAAGAGAATATGTAACATAACTGAAAAAACTAATAGTTTGACTAGAGTTATTCATGGAAAAGGAAAATGTTCCTTCTGGAACTCAAACTGGTCAGGGGAAGGAGCTTTATACTATAAATGGCCTGATGATGTGGAAATTCCTTTCCCTGAAATCACACTAAGCTCTTTCGTCCTGAACAAAGACTCTAATCTTCCTATTCTGGAGCCACACTTGGCTACCAATATAGTTTCAATTTTGCAGGAAGTATCCATCAGGAACTCACATGAGGACAGACTGATATGGACATCTTCGGTGGATGGAAACTTCTCAGTCAGCTCAGCCTATAAGATACTGAGGCTGAGGGGAACAAGCATCAGACATCTTCAAAAGGTATGGGCAAATTACATACCTGTCAAAATGTCAGTACTAACTTGGAGAGCTTTGAATGGAATTCTGCCCTTTGAAAATGTTTTGTGTAAGTTAGGTTTTTCACTAGCCTCTAAATGCCCTATATGCTCTAATCACTCAGACTCTATCAACCATTTCTTTAATTCCTGTTGTAAGGCTTCTGCAGTATGGAATAAAGTTAATTGCATGCTGAATCTGCACACACCTGAATTCAGGAGTTTTAGTCATTTAGTTGAATACTATCTCACCATTAGGGCAGGCTCTGTGATTCTGCATCATGTGTATACTGCTGCACTCATTGCCACTATTTGGTCTCTTTGGATTTATAGGAACAAAATACTCTATGATAATCATTCATTTTCTGTAGATGTATGCTTTCAGAATATAAAGGAACTGATTCACTTAATTTTTACTGCAAATTGAAAGGCAATTTGGATAAGCATAAGCAATTAATACAGGCTGGAATCATCCCTCATATAACTCATAAGAAGAAGGATATCACAGTTACTGCAGTTACATGGGAAAAACCAACAAATGCTTATAAGATTAACACTGATGCATCATGGGTAAGTGGAGGAGACTCTTCTTGTGCAGTAATAGTTAGAGATTGGAGGGGAGATGTTAAACATATGAGAGTCAAAACTTTTAAATCAGATTCTCCTCTACATGCAGAGATGAAAGGCATTCTATTTGCATATCAGACATGTTTAGAACTTGATATTAAGGGTAGTATTATTGAGTCAGATTGCAAGCCTGCAGTTAAAGCAATCCATGATCCTTATTCTGGCTCATGGAGAGTTTTTTCTCTTAACTGTCAACTGAATTTGCTGCATAGAGACAACCCAATCAAATATACTCCAAGGGAAGCTAATACTGTTGCTGACTTTTTGGCTAAATTTGCAAGGGAGGAATCCCTAAATGGAGTTTTTAAAATGAGCAATGCCCCTTCTTTCCTCAAAGGTTTGATTATGCTAGATAAAAATGGTGTTCAGGGGGTAAGAATAAGAACAGCAAATGGTAACTCAGATTACACATAGGATGGTTTTTGTTTCTGGCTATAATTCAAGGCACGTTATAATTGTTGTGGAACAGAGACTGCTGTTGTTTCTTTTTTCCGTTTTGCAGATTTCTTGCTCAGGAGAGAGGTCTGGGCACATCAGAGCATGAGGCTACATAATCGGTCTTTTCAGCAAAGGAATATAGGGGTGATGCACGGCTAAGGGACATTGACTGATAAGGGTTTTGAATTTCATCTCCCTGACTATGTTCGTGTCCCTTAGTCCGAATGATCCCTCTTTACACTCTATATAGCGTAGTACATGTATACAAGCCGAATTAGTAGTATTCATATCTTGCTTCTTACTTTGGATCATCACAGGCATGATCTTGTACAGATGGAACTCTTTTGACATCACATGGGTAACTATATGGTTTGGGGAGCCAAATATATTCCTCCTATCTATTTGGATGGTTTAACTCAAAAAAAAGTATAAATAAGAAGAAATCAAACTAAAATTTTTGGGTTGCATAAACCGGGTTATAAACTTTATAACTAATATATGTTATATAATAAAATTTTAATATTACAACTAAAACCTACCTTTTATTATTCTAATTAAACCTCATCTTTTCATTAACATATGGAAAGACGTGTTTTCCAAAACTTTACCTTACTTTAATGGTAATAAAATTGGATTCATTGCATATATCAACTTTGATTGAATCAGATCTAAAGTGAATTTGATAACCGAATCATGGATTTAAATTTACAAGATAGTTTCGCGTAAACTATACTGTATTGATTTGAAGTTTGTTTTTATTTAAAACAACCAAATTTCTATAACTTAATAATTAGTCCGTCTCTTGAAAGACGGTCGTTCCATAAGTTATGGAAATACCAAGATTTAAAGTGTAAATTAGAAGAAATAAAGATAAAATTTTCAGGTTGAATGAACCGGGTTATAAATTTTATAACTACTACATGTTGCAATAAGTAGGAAGGGAATTAAAATATAGGATCTGATTGCAAAATAGGAACATAGGCTAAAAATGGGTAAAAATTGGGTTATAACAAAAATGGGTCATCCCAATTTTCTCTCTCCTCCCAAATAACTGTCAGATCTTTTTCCTCCCAAAAATTAAAGAATTTCATTCCTCTTCAAACTCATCTTGAATTCATGTTACTAAACACCGGATTCAAGCTCTGAAATCGCCAATCAAATCTCTGCAAATCTCCGGTTCAAGCTCGCAATCAAGCTCCGAAATCAGAATCTGCAATTTTTTGCAAATCTGAAGAAATCATATTTTGCGACAGAATTTTTTGGAATTGCACGGAAAGATCGAAGAATAGCATATTTCAAAGCTTCTAAGATCCGTGAAGGTGAAATAATCGGGGTAATATGAAATTTACGGTTGAAAATCCTAGTTCTATGGTTGGAATCTCAATTATATGAAATCTACGATCTAAGATGTTAGTTTTATGGTTTAAAATCTTAGTTTTAATGGTTGAAATATACGATCTAAGGTATTGCTGTTATAAACTATAGAAACTGAAGCAATTCAAGGCAATGAAATTGTTTTATACGAGGAAGAATGCAACAAATATGTTCAATCCAAAAATTCAACAAGTTTACATTTAGGTTTGGTTTTGATTTCGTATATACAGTTAAACGCATGAAGAAATTGCATGAACACATGAAGTAACATTTTTATGTTGTGGAATTTTTCTGCCAGATCTGAAATTAAGTTATATGCATAAAGTGAAGAAACTATGGGTGTTTTTTAATTTGTTGAATCGTGTGAAGTAATATGAGGAACACTGGATGTAACTGCATGAACACATGAAGTAACGTGACATTTTTCTGAGGGACAGTTCCCCAGGGTCTGAAATTTGGCTATAGGTAATTTGTTGGGAACATGTAGGTACTTTTTAATTTACTGAAACACATGAAGTAATATGATGAACACTGGATTTAAGTGCATGAACACATGAAGTAACGTGATATTATTCTTCTGGATAATTCCCTAAGATCTGAAATTTGGCTCTATGCAATTTGTGAGGAAATTTAGGTGTTTTAAATATTGTTGAAACATGTAAAGTAATATAATGAACAATTGATGTAACTACATGAACAAATGAAGTAAAGTGATATTATTCTTATCGATAACTCCCCATGGTATGAAATTTGGCTATATGCAATTTGTTAAGGAAAATGTAGGTGTTATTAAATTTTCTGGAATGTATGAAGTAGTATGATAAACACTGGATGTAACTGCATGAACACGTGATGTAACGTGATATTATTCTGATGGATGATTCCCCAAGATCTAAATTTTGGCTATATGCAATTTGTTGAGGAAAATGTAGGTGATTTTAAATTTTCTGGAACGTATGAAGTAATATGAAGAACATTGGATGTAACTGCATGAACACATGAAGTAATGTGATATTATTCTTCTGGATAATTCTCCAATGTTTGAAATTTGGCTATATGCAACTTGTTGAGAAAAATTTAGGTTTTTTTTTAATATTGATGAAATGTATGAAGTAATATGATTAACATTGGATGTAACTACATGAACACATGAAGTAAAGTGATTTTATTCTGATCGATAACTCCCCTTGGTAGGAAATTTGGCTATATGTAATTTGTTGAGGAAAAGTAGGTGTTTTAAACTTTAATGGAACCTATGTAGTCTGATGAACATTAGATGTAACTGTATGAACACATGGAATAACGTGAATTATTCTGATTGAAAATTTTGAAATATGATATTAACACATGAAATAACAAGATTTGAAATTTGACTATATGCAATTTGTAAGTGATTTAAAATTTTCTGGAACGTATGAAGTAACATAATAAATAAATGATGTAACTGCATTAGCACATGAAGTAAAATTATTGAACTTTGTTAAATGATTCGTCACTATCTAGAATTCAATTGCATGCATTTTGTTAAGAATATTCTGGTGTTTTAAATTTACTGTAACCCAAGAAATAATATGTTAAATACACATTATAACTTAATATATACATGAAATATTATGAAGTTGAAGGTCTGAATTTTGATTAGTTGGATTTTGTTTTCAAAATATTTTGGTATTTTAAAATTTTCTTAATTGTCTGATGTAATATATTAAAACAAGATCTTACCTCTTAAACACATGAAGTAAATAAGCAAAGTGTAAAAGTGATATAAAATTGTTTTATGAATTTTATTGAGATAATTTACGTGTTTATAAATTTTCATAAGCGTATAAAGTAACATATTAAGGAAACTGGATTAACACATGAAGCAACAAGGTTGAAATTTGTAACAAGATTCATCAATATCAAAAATTCAATTATATGCACAATGTTAAGAATATTTAATGTTTTAAAATTTATTGTAGACAAATAAGTAATATGTTAAATACATGATGTAACTTAATAAATACATGATGTATTGTGATGCTGACGGTCTGAAATTTGATTGGTTGATTTTTTTTCCAAAATATTTTAGTATTGTACCTCTCTGTACATATTTATCCATGACTAAATAACTGTTTATGTAAGGGGAACTAAAATGTAAAACACATGAACTAATCAAAACAATAGTTGATGTTATGAGTTACTGAATATGTTCATATTTGCAGGACCAAATTTTGACGCCCCATTTTGACACAAAGACAAGAGGAAGAAGCAAGAGAATTAAACGATGGAAGCAAAGAAAGAAAACAAAGACAAAGGAATTTGGTACAAAGACACCAAAGCAATAAGTCTAAACCTATGAGATACGATTTTACATTGTATTTATATTATTATTTTGTACCTTTAGCTTAAATTATGAGACTGATCATATAAATTGTGATTCAAATACTTTAAACACCTGAACTAAAAAATGAAGATATACATGAACTAATGTTAGAATAAGTAAATTAAAATATAAGGATCGAAAAGTAAAACACAACACATGGCTAGAAGTTTTCTAATGTTTGAACTCAATAACTAAATAATCAAACAAAATACCTAAACAATCGAACTATATACCTAAAGAACATGTGGCTATGAAAAGAACGACACATGAAGTAACAATCAGAAAACATTGTAAATTTGGCAAGCAAAATTTAATCATTCGAAATATCATTACTACACAAACTGTTAAAATTTGATAATAATCAAAGCTAAAAACAATGGAACTAAAGAGATAAACTTCAGAACTGAGTTAATACTAGAACACCATCATAAAAAAACTACAAGTTTTAATCCAGTTACGAGAAAGCAAATTCAACAACCTAGAAAATTAAACATTCAGAATCATACAAATACTAAATCATTCATCATTCAAATACAAGAAAACCAAACATTCAAGCCACACCACAAACTAAATCTATTTTTCAATTCCAAAAAGTTCTTGCAAACATCTTAAACTCCTTATTTGGGGGGTTGCACAAATATGGACGGTCTTTCTAGGCCATCCAATTCATCATTAGTAAACAAGTTAAAAGTCAGGATAGGTTGATTATGTTTCCTTCTCCTCCAAATGGTGACACATTTATCAACCATAGCACATAATTTGTCATTCCAAAACTCTTGTAAATCTTCAAAATCATCCTGCTGAATCTAGGTTTCTACAGTAGTACCTTCATTTGATTGCAAGTTGCGCAACCCCTCAGCCACATCACCTTTAGCCTTCTTCAATCCCTCATACATATCAGCTATAACAACTTCAAAGTTATGCTTGACAATCATGAGAGTCTCATCATAAGCCTAGACATGAAAAAAAATATCAATATACTTAGAAGTAGAAAAACACAAATTAGAAATAGATAAATACCAAGAGTGGTTTCATTCCTCAATTCTTCAATGATAACATTTACCTCAACTATTATGAGATCCTCAACAACAACAATAGACCCAACAACTGGAAAAAAAACTAATACTACATACACATTAAGTAATTATATACACACAATAATTAATATGTTAAAAATTACCATCAACGGAAGCATTTTTTTCAATCTCTTCTGCCCTACCATGAACAGCAAAATCTTTTTCAGTCTCTGGTGCAAATACAAAAAAACTTACGAATTTAATACCAAAACTAACAATTAATACACAGGAACTGATAAGTCAAAAAGAATAAATTAAAACTCTTAATATTACCACTTTGTTCAATATTTGTTGAAGCTGGAGGACTATTGATCACAGGCTTATCCACAACTACATGGTAAAAAAAAACTATATATTAATGAGTTTAATACCCGAACTAACAAGCTATATATAAATATCAAGCAATATTAACAAGAACCTTTTTCAAATATTTAAACTGATAAAATATTTTTCACATATTCAACACTAAATATTCAGCATAACAAAATAAACGCATAAACTAAAGGCAATAGTAATTAAACTACGTACACTAAAATGATAATAAAGCATAAAACATTAACCTAACCTGATTATTTTATATTTTTCTAAACTGAAGAATTATTAACCACAACCTCAGCCTCATCAACAACTATACAGCATAAAAAAATAGACGCATAAACTAAAGACATAAATAATTAAACTACATACACTAAAATGATAACAAAGTATAAAACACTAATCCAACCTGATTCTTTTATATTTGTTAAAGCTCGATGATTACTAACCACAGTCTCAACCTTAGCAACAACTACATATTACAAACAAATGATATAAATAACATAACTAATTCAACAAAAACAAAAAGAAAATATAAATGATAATATTTACCAAGCTTATCTCTACCCCAATTCACATCACCTCCGGTTACAATAAAAAATCAAATATGTAAATGCCAGAGGTAAAGCAGTAAACAGTAAAATTAAAACAACAAATTATATTTCAACCATTCTAAGAAGATCCAGCAACTCTAACTGGCTTATCCATACGAGATTTACTACTTCTCTTACGCAACCTCTTAAAAATATCGGCTATAAAAAAGAAAAAATTATCATAAATAGATACAGAAATCAAGTAATAACCAACAACAATGTAAAATAAAATGCCATCATATTTGAATACCAATTGTAGTACGTTTTAGCTGATTCTTTTTTCCTTTAATATGGGTTTTATAACCTAAAAATTATTCAATCAATTATCATAAAAATATAAATATGAAATACAAAATTTACAAACTAACAATATACATACCATATGTAATAGTCAATTTAGATGAAATCAACTGGATTTCCTCAAACACGTAGCATCATCTACATTAAAAAGTAATAACATAAACACGTGAATAAAAAATTGAAACACCTAAAGTAAACAGATAAATATGACTATATACATACATATTCAGAAATAGAAAATATAAAACACCGAAATTTATAGATAAACTTGAACTAAACAGATAAAGAGATTAAAAGATGTTGCAAATCAAATCATCGAATGACTAATAAGAGGAGCAACTGATATGGAAAACCAAGCAAGAAAACAAAAGAAAGTTAAACCAATTCATATGCTATCTTATAAATTATATTAAGAACATCACCATAGTAATCATGCTTCATTTCATCATCGCAGCAATCTCTTTCACTCCGCTACAGAAAGAGCTATAAATAAAGAACAAGAGCGTTGCGAGCAGGTACTATAGTCTGGAGGAAAGGAAAGGAATTTTCATGGGGCTGAACTGGGGAAAGATGTCAGGTATCCATCCAAGTTTTGGCCTTTCCCACTCCAGCAACAATCACATCCAAATTAACAAAATTAAAGCATAAAGTGCAAAGCAGCAGCAAATTGCCATAAGCAGCAATTATTAGAAAGTAATACAACAAATATGACTTACTTACAAAGTAACAAGTTACAACTCACAATCACCAATGAAGTTAAGAGCAGCATCAAACTCTCTAAGTACAAGATCATATGGTAACATTTCATACCAATAATTATCTCACGTATGAAGATAACAAGAAGATTCAAAACATCAGCTAGCATGTACACCACAAAAACCATTCATAACACCATGTTAAGACACCATATGAAGCAATACAATGCATTATTCAGAAACATAACATCATCAAATAATTCACCAAATAATTCAAATAATTAAATAATTCATCAATAAAACATAGTTATAACACAAAAACCTAACAAAAATAATCATAAGGAAACCTTTCAAATCAACAGCTGATGAAATATGAACACCTTCATCCACAACAGAGCCACAAAAAAGCCTAAACTAAACACATACACAGCCTAACTAAAAGACAATTCAAATAGAGAACATCAAACTAAACACATACACAGCCTAACTAAAAGACAATGCAAATAGAGAACATCAAACTAAACAGAGCCTAAACTAAACCACAACAGAGCGACAACAAAACCAGAACCAAGCGCATCAACATTCAAACTAAACAAACAAACAACCTATCAAATCTGTTATACACCAACACAAAAAAATTCAGCAGAACAGAACATCATCTAAAAAATCAGCAAAACTGAGCAACATCAACACAAAAAGCAGAGCATCATCAACCAGAACTAACAACACATCAAATCAATCAAAAGAACACAGAAAAATCAAATAAAAAGAACACAAAACCCAAACAATATAAAAAGGCAAAAAAAAACCTTTTGATTGAACAACGGATGAGTTAGGAACAACGTCATCAACATTTTGTTCAACTGTACCAGCAATACTTCTTCGATTACATCATACCTACTGAAATTTGGTTTTACCTAATTAATTCAATTATCACTACTGTGTTCCAACATAACCTATCTAACCAAGTATGCAATAAAGTAAAGCATAAAGACACAAGACTTGGTTACGCTATTCGGTGAAATCCACCTACATCTGCGGCCAAGTTCAGAATAAATCCACTAATCAGAAAGATACAGTACAAAGTACATCATAAAATTTTACTTATCTTATCTAACTATAACGTGAATCCTGCAAGCTCCGATTGCTACCGATCCGCCTTGATCAGACTCCCTCTGACCTCGAAACTCGTCGACGCTGGATCTCCTCCTCCCAAGGAACTAAGGCATATGATTCTGAACTTTGAACAACAGGTTACGTATGTTGGAACATAGAATTCTGGCTCTTGCAATACTCTCGAAAGATATAAAATTTGTATGCAGATTTTTCTATTAAGTCTGTGAGGTTAATGCAGCCGTGATGTCCTCTATATATAGTACATGAGCAGATTGGAACTCTCCATAATTATATCCATAATATTCCTATTCCTTATCTACTTTTGAAGCATATTCATATCACGTAAATAAAAGGATTTTCCTTATCTCACATATCCCATAAATCCTTTTCCATAATTATAGGGATTTTCCATAAACCCATTATGCTTCTACCACACGCCTAAAATACCATATTGCAAAATCTCCTTTCTTCCATAAATAAATATCCACGCAATATTCAGTCAACGGTTAAAACCTTTTAGGCCAGCTTTCTTATGTTCCAACATGGAAAATCTTAGCACGCATGAAGTTTATTCCATCTCCAATTGTGATACGCATTAAGTAATGTGAAAATATAATTCCTTCTTCACATAAATATTCTGATTACAATCAAATCCCTTGGAGATAGAAATTACCAAATCTAATCCCTTAAAGAAAGGAATTAATATATTCCGTCCAAATCCTTCCACAAAGGATATTCATCAAATCAATTCCAATTTTCATAAATCCAATCTAATCCCATAAGAATTGATATATTCTGGATTTAAACTCCATGGACAAAATATTTCCTTCAATGATTTCTTCGCAGACTTCTATAAATCTCAATCATTCCTTCTTTGATGTTCCAACACAACAATTCCATATTTGCATTATTTCCAAAAATTGCCAACTAAATAAATCTAGACTTTACAATCTCCCTCTTTGGCACTTTGTGAACCAATCACCTTTTGGCATTTCACACAAGAGCTTATGCAAATAAAGACATCAACCTTGAAAACCACTCTGGATGTTGGAACATAGAAATATAACATCTCCCCCTAAATTCGAGATTCCCTAAACATCCAGGAATAATAATCATGTTGAAACATCAACCCAATGGAGCCAATAAAGTCATCAAAGAAATCCAAAAAACATCCCCCTTGGGACCATAAACATGCCAAATGCAATAGACACAGAAAACTAATATATCCAATAAATGCAGGTCCCCCTGAAGCAAATATATGGCCTATGTTAGAACATAGCCATAACAGAACATTTAAACCTCTTCTGGAGCAGCTATATGTGCCTCATCTAATATGACATTTTCTGCCTCCAAAGCTACCATCTATGGCTAGAGCTCTCAACTTCGCATTAATGGCCACAAACTTGACCTCTTCTCATCAACATCAGAAGTTGTAGCATCAGAATTCCAGGGCGGATCATGCACATGTCTTAGATCAAATGTACTCTTGTCTGGCTGATAGTCAAGTTAGATGAAGTAGCGTTCCCATGAGTAGCCACTGAGACTGAAATCCTCTAGTAATTCTTGCTTCTCATGTAAACTCTGTTGTATCACTCAAAATCGGGATCAATTTAACCTCCCTTGTAATTCTTGTAAAATCTCCCAATTGTATCCTTGTAGATTGAGACGGCAGTCTTGAGACCCAAATAGTCAAGGTAAGCTGTAAATTCACACTCCTCATATACACCCAGACCAGTTTTCCTTTTGGCTAAAATCCGCCTCCGACACACAATAGCATATCTCTCAAGGTTGTCTGCATCAAAGAATAAAGAATTGAGTACATCAAAGAATTTAACTGCTCTTGAACGATGTCCTCCTTCTGATTTCATCTTCTTCTTTGTGGTTGTGATTCTTCTGTCACTGATTCTGCAGTATGATCAGTAGTGCCTTCAATAATCTTCTCACCTTGTGTTGGAACATCACATGCTCAACTTCCTTCACTCCATCAGTACTTTCTTCCCCTATCTCAATGTCTGGTGTTGAAACATTGACTTGATCACCACCAAGATCATGATGTTCTCCAGCCATATTTACTGATGCTTGAGCATCTAAATCTCTAATCACACCAGGCTCATTTATTTGCATGTCTACATCTTCTCAACCTATCTCCATACTCTGTGTTGGAACATTACCAACATTAATGCCTTCCAAACTTCTCATCACCCTAAACCAGAATATAAGGAAGAACCATCTCTCTGATATTTTAACCATCATATTTTCACCAACTTGTCATCACATCAATCACCATAATGTCTTCACAACTTCTATTTTCTTCACTTTTTCGTCTTTCTAATTTTTTTTTCTAATTTTCTGAACACAAAATAAATAAACAAAAATTCTACAACTAAATAAAAGTTTTAAAAAAATACCTCAAATCTGACAAACACCTAAGTGTTGTCTGAGGAACTCAATCGTAGTAGTATCCAACAACTTAGTGAAAATATCTGCAAATTGCTCATATGTTGGAACATAGGCAACCATCACTTCCTTCCTTTCAACAAGATCCCAAATAAAATGGTGCCTTATATCACTGTGCTTTGTTCGAGAGTGATGGAATGGGTTGATACAAATATCAATAGCACTTGTACCATCAACATATATTTAAGCAATCAGTGTATTTGATGATTCTAAAAAAATAAGCAATGTGGGATCTTCTCCCCCTCGACGATAACCTTTCGGAATAGGAAAGGTAGTGAGTCGCTTATACCACACCCTTGGTTCTTGTTTTTATCCAAGAAAAACCTTCTTGAGTTGATGATATACTTCCTCATTAACCACACCATGTAGGGGAGCACTCTTGACAGCTTTTTGGTATATTGTAAAATTCATAGTTCAAGCCATAACAAGGAGAAAATGAATATATTATAACCTGGAAACTGATGTGAATGTCTAATCAAAATTAACTCTATCATCCTGAGTGTAGTTCTGAGCAACTAACCTTGCTTTATTATCATTGAGTTCGAATTGCTCAAGTTCTTCTTGCATTTCCGCTACCCAATACTCATCAAGAAGAGTCTCTTTGTAATCTTTGGGTTCAATGAGAGAGAGAAAACATTGTAGTCTAGCAAGTTCCCCATAAGTAATTCAAGGGATTGATCGAGTCCTTCTTCTGCTTGATTCAGCCTGCACTGATGTTGGAACATAGGAGAATTCTGGAGAGGACGTTGTTCCAACATTGCTGAAGTTATAAGAGTCATCAGCTTTATCTTTAAGATCTGCCTCATATGATGTTCTAACATCATTATGTCCCTGATTTGAGAAATCAACCGATGTTTGAACATGGCTAGCCGTACGATCTACTTCATCATATTTGACACGCAAGTAGTTCACTTCTTGTTCCAATAAGTAACATTTGTCTGATAACCGAATACCAGTAAGCACTTTGTTGTTTCCATGTTTCACTATGCACTTTTCCTTGTTGAATTCCACGGTCATATTATCATCACATAGTTGGCTGATACTTAGGAGATTAGCCTTTAGATATTCCACCAAAAAACACCAGTGAATACGGGGAATCCCTCAATATGCAGTTCACCTTTTCCAACCACTCGAATTTTCTTTTCATCGCCAAACATAACAAAACCACCATCATATGGCTGGATGTTTGTCAGTAATTCTTGATTTCCAGTCATGTGGCAAGAGAAAACACTATCAAAGTACCACGAGTCTCTAGAATGTACAATAAGAGACGTATGAGCAACAAGGCAAGTACTCGTGCATTTAACAGCCCATACCTTTCTGACAATTCTTGATCGCTGGACATCGTCTATGTTGGAACATGCAGACAGTTGACGTCCATTCATAATATCTCTGAGAAGCTTAATGCAACGATCCTCTGTATGATCTTGATAGGTACAGTAACCACATATTAAGGCTTTTCGTGGGCATGCTTTGACAACCTTTCTCTTCATAACTTGAACCCCTAGTTTGAATACTTCAGTGCTGGTAGATAGTTTTTCATAGCCTATCCCTTGTCGATTTCTAGAACTCTGACCCATGGTGAGAACTTCATCCAATTTTTCTTTTCCATAATTCAATCTTTTAATAGCTGTCTCAGCAACTTCAACCCTTTTTGTCATCGAACTCAGATTTAATTCCAACACCTTAGTTTCCTTTCGGAGTCCTTCCACTAGGGCTGTCATCTTTCTTCCTTCTTCAGCTAAAAGTTTTTTCTCCCATTTCAACACTTTATTTTTATCAACAACTTGAAGCCACATGACATACATCTTCTCATATGTACTGTAGATCTCTTCCTCACTCACAGCTAGTCTGTCATCATCACTGGACATGTCATCAGAACCTATGTTGGAACATACAGCTTCGTCTTTCTCCGACATGTTGGAACATACCTCATCTGAACCACCGTGAAATTTTGCTCCAAATGCCACATAATTTTTTATAAGTTCCTCTTCGCCTTCTTTATCATCTTCACTCCATGAGGTGATGTATGATTTTCCTTGCTTCTTTAAGGTATTAGCACATTCAGCCTAGATGTGGATGTATCATCCACATTATTGACATTGAATTCTTTCATACTGCCTTCCTTCACCACTTTGGTTTCCATAGAATTGCTAACTACCTTGTTCCATCCGAGTTCCATGATTACCAAAATCTTGGGGATGAGTTTTATTTCCACCAGATCTTTCCTGTGAATTCTTGTTTACCACCTTCTTCAGAATTATTGAGAAATTCTTGGTGATAGGAGCAAGTTCTTCAGTTTCATCATCACTATCAGATTCATGGATGGCCCTTGATGAAGTGGATTTGAAGGCTAACTCCTTATGGACTTTCTTTGCAGGTTGTTGCATTGTCATCTCATAGATATGTAGTGATCCAATTAGTTGGTGGCTACATCTCTTGCTTCTTATATTGTAGCTACTTTCATAGAAAATCTTTTAGAAAGAGATCATAGCGTCTTCTTCACCAACTTAGACTCTTTGTAAATTTTTCCCAGTTGATGCGCCATGTTTGTGATGTCTCTGAGTCTTCCATTGAATACGGCAATAGTCTCATCTTCTTCCATTTTCAACTCTTCAAATTTTGTGGCCAATATTTGTAGCTTTGATTCATGTACATGACTTGTCCCCTCATGTACATTTTGTAGGATATCTCATTCTTTCTTTGCTTGTTGGCACGTAGAGATGAGTTTGAACTGATCTTCATCTACTACAGTAAATATGGCATTTAATGCTCTGGAGTTCGCCAAGCTTCCAATTCTTTCAACTGGTGTCCATGACTATTTAGGCTTAGATTCTCCTCCTTTAGAACTTCCAACAATAGGGGGTTTCCATTCTATTTCAACATGGTACCAAGCCAACTCATCCAGTGAATTTATGAACACCCACATGCGAGCCTTCCAGTAGTTGTAATTTGTTCCCTCCAGCAGTGGTGGCCAAGACACAAAAGCTCCTTCTCTGGTCGCCATTGGTAAAACCGGATCACACTTTCCATGTCAAAACCAAGGTAAAACAAGTGACTTAGCTCTGATACCAATTTAAATTTGGTTTTACCTAATTAATTCATTTATCGCTAATGTGTTCCAACATAACCTATCTAACCAAGTATGCAATAAAGTAAAACATAAAGACACAAGACTTGGTTATGCAGTTCGGTGAAATTCACCTACATCTGCGGGGTCTGGCCCAATTAAGAATGAATACACTAATCAGAAAGATACAGTACAAAGTACACCATACAATTATACTTATCTTATCTAACTATAACGTGAATCCTGCAAGCTCCCCTTGCTACCGATCCGCCTTGATCAGACTCCTTCTGACCTCGAAACTCGTCGACGCTGGATCTCCTCCTCCCGAGGAATTAAGGCATATGATTCTGAACTTTGAACAATAGGTTACGTATGTTGGAACATAGAATTCTGGCTCTTGCAATACTCTCCAAAGATATAAAATCTGTATGTAGATTTTTTTCTATTAAGTCTTTGAGGTTAATGCAGCCGTGATGTCCTCTATATATAGTACATGAGCAGATCGGAACTCCTTACAATTATCTCCATAATATTCCTATTCCTTATCTGCTTTTGAAGCATATCCATATCCCATAAATAAAAGGATTTTCCTTATCTCACATATCCCATAAATCCTTTTCCATAATTATTGGGATTTTCCATAAACCCAATATGCTTCTACCACACGCCTAAAATACTATATTACGAAATCTCCTTTCTTCCATAAATAAATATCCACGCAATATTCAGTCAAGGGCTAAAACCTACCTTTTAGGCCAGCTTTCCGTATGTTCCAACATGGAAAATATTTGCACACATGAAGTTTATTCCATCTCCAATTGTGATACGCATGAAGTAATGTGAAAATATAATTCCTTCTCCACATAAATATTCTTATTACAATCAAATCCCTTGGAGATAGAAAATTACCAAATCTAATCCCTTAAAGAAAGGAATTAATATATTCCATCCAAATCCTTCCACAAAGGATATTCATCAAATCAATTCCAATTTTCATAAATCCAATCTAATCCCATAGGAATTGATCTATTCTGAATTTAAACTCTATGGACAAAATATTTCCTTCTCTGATTTCTTCGTAGACTTCCATAAATCTCAATCATTCCTTCTTTGATGTTTTAATACAACAATTCCATATTTGCATTATTTCCACAAATTGCTAACTAGATAAATCTAGACTTTACACCTACGAAATACCAAACACAAATAAAAAACACACAATATAAGGCCCAAAAAACACATGCACGGCCGGATTCACAGTGATAAACGCGCGGAATCGAATAGAAAACAACTGAAAACATGAAGAAAGCAAGAAGCCCCAAATATGAAATACAAAATCAAACAAAATTAGAAAAATTTACCTCAATCGAACCAGATTGAATAGATCAATGCAATGAGGCTACAAATCTCAAATTTAAACAGATTTTAGACGGTTGAATCGGAGGTTATGGCGAGCGATTTTGAGGGAGGGTTTTTCGCGTTTGAATTTTGGAGGAGAAGAAGAAATGTGACCCAAAATGGAAAACTAAAATAATTCCCAAAATATCTATATTATAGTATTGCTTTAAGGCCCCTAAAAATATTTAATTTTGTAAGAGACCCCTGGTTTCACCATAATCTTGGGTGAGACAGGCTCACCCAAGTCTTTGTATTAGGCAAATACACAAGTTATTATACTACATCTGTTCAAAATAAGGTTATTTAATTCTGTGTATGTGCAATCCGGTCCTCTTTAAAAAACAACAATATTTTATCAAGAGTGTATTTCTTAGCTGGCGGTCTATCCATAAAATTATGGATATGTCACTTATTTTTTACCTTATACATTCATTTGTTAAAGAGTGGATCTCCTAACAGACGGCGTGTTCATAAGTTTATGGACTTGGCAATTATTTCTTACCTTATACACTGCATTTGTTAAATTACATACAAAATTTAGAATTTTTGAAAATATTTTTCTATATCATATTTATTGTATTTTCACTTTCAAATACATATTATTACTTGTTTTAACTTATAAAATACGATATTTGAATTTTATAAAAATTACAATATTTAAGGTAAAAGCCCACGTGGACTGTCCACAAGCTTATGGAAAAGCCATATTTTCTAAGACTTTCCCTTTGTTAAATTACATACAATTTTAGAATTTTTGAAAATATTTTTTATATCATATATTTTTATATTTTCACCTATAAATACATATTATTAGTTGTTTTAACTTATAAAATACAATATTTAAGTTTGGCAAAGTCTTGGGAAAGACCGTCTTTCCACATGCTTATGGAAAGACGGGTTTAATTAGAATAGTAAAAGGTAAAATGTCTTAGTTACAATATTAAATATTTATTATGCAATGTGTAGTAGTTATAATATTTATAACCCGATTCATGCAACCCAAAATTTTTATCTTCATTTCTTCTAATTTACACTTTAAACCTTGATATTTCCATGATTTATGGAAATATCGTCTTTTAAGAGACAAACTATTTATGTTTTATAAAAAAAATTAACATTTAAGGTAAATACTCATATGGACTGTGTATACATTTATGGAAAAGCCACGGAAGCAGATATCCATATTATAGCTTAACCTTACCAACAAGCTCTAATCAGGAAATTCTCCACCAATTGCCCGAATCTTCAAGCAATCCGAAAAGAAATGGCAGTCATGGGATTTAAATCCGCCTATTACGGAGTAGGTTACGAGTTTGGGTACCAGGCACGTGTGTATTACATTTCATTTATGTGAAGATTTTTTTTAAAAAAAATAAGTGCATGGTGTATATAGGCTTCCCATGTCTCTTGAAATAGAAATCAAATAAACATGATTCAAGGCATTGCCCCTTACAAATATTAGTGATTGTTGATTTAGCACAAAAACCAACTTGAATTGTCATTAAAATGGGCTCCCTCAAAAAAGAGAAGCGCGACTGAGGAAAAAATGGGTTTCGACGCACCGCCTACGTCGGACATGCGCCTCCAGCGTCAGCCAGGCATGGCTGGCCAAAGCCACGCGCCGCCACGGCCAGCCATCTCGGAGATCCCAGGCGCCTGTAATCTTCTACAGCCGAGGAGAGTTCGAACCTCTTTCTCTTTTTCTTTTTCTTTTCTCTTTTTACATTCTTTTAAGATTAGATGTGGTGGTGGGTTATATTTTAAATTTTGTAGGTCTTTCTTTCTTTGTTTTGTGTTTTTTTTCAGTTTCAAAGGGTAGAGCTCAAATTGATTTTTTTGTTTTAGGTATTGGGTTAGATCTGTCTTTGTCAATATAAGTTTTTCCGGCGACCTTTTTTTCGATAAAACGGTCCGGTTAAACTTTATTGACTTCAAATTTATTTTTCAAAGTGGTTAGGAGAAATCCGAGTCATAGTCGTTTAAACAACTGATTTTCGGCGATACCGTGATTCAGATTTGTAGATTCAGGTTCGTTAGGACATTTGGGCAAATTAGTCTGATTTTTCGGTTTAAATTGTCTTTTCTTTTCAGATACTGATTAAGAGACTATTCTACGCATTATTTGTGTTTCCTATACACCTAAAGGAAAATTTTTGGGATAGTCTAAGCGACCGACTACAGTCTCCTATTTTAGTAAAAGGGTCGGAACGGGTTTAATGGAGACTGATCGGACTTTTAGTTGCGGAGCTTCATTTTCTTCATTTTGGATTGTCCCAAAGTTGGTCTGAAGTGTGGATGAATCATTTTTGTGCATTTAATCTGATACTTACTACTGCGATGGTTTTTGTTTGGTTATTTTGGGTCGATGTTACTACACAGCTACACAGTGAAGACCGCACATCCTACTATACACCCTTCTTATTACCACTCAGGCTTAAATTTAATGTTTAGTTAGTGCCTTTGTGTATCTTACTTACTGTCACTTAGGCCATGGTTTAGTATTGTAAAATCTAGATAGTGCCTTTGTGTACACTCTTATTTCCACTTAGGACATAGATTACCATTGTTACATATCTTTGGTGCCTTAGTGCAAATGAGATCATCCCTTATCTTGATGTAAAGATCACTCAAATGAAGGCTATTTGGCCAATTTGATAATATAAAGCATTGGATTCCCTAACTCCTTGTCATTGACAGTTTTAATTTTTTTAAAATGAATTGTCATCAAAATGAGGACAATACATGATCAACTCATTAAGGATCTGCCCTATTTACATTCAATCATGCGATTCCATTTAACAAATATCCACCCATGTGTGAGTTTGGAGATGGCCAGGCATTAAAGAACTATAAAAGAAAACTTCTTGATTGCCAGAAGACGAGAAGTTGATGCAATGGGATGGGAGGAGACTGAATCTCAGTCACTTGGGATGTTAGTCGGCTTCCTTCCTTCTCTGTGAGATGCATGATGTACATTAGGACACTGCATGGAACTGCAAATGAAACAAAGAAACCGGTAGAGAAATTTATGTGAAAATTTCAAAAAATGTTAGACTAAACATGTATGGATGATGGATTCTTATGCTATGAAAGTTATGAAATGGAATGTTGAGTGTGAATGTGATGAGTATTATCCATTTATTGAGGAAATAGAATATTTAGATTAGTATCATTTTCCTTATTTTCTTAGGATTCTTGTAACACTATATAATGTACCTTAAGACATGAATACAGACACATTATTACCCATATTTTTGACATGGTACCAGAGCCTAAAATCCTAAAACCTAAATTGTCATCCTAAATTTTCCACAAACGCCATCGCCATCGTCGCGCATGACCTCTAACTCCAGCGATCCGGGCTGCCTTCCCACTGTAAAAAAAATCCATCCCTTTCCGATTGGCCGTTGCCCACCGCTGTCGTCGTCTGCTCCATTCCGGTAGTCTTCTTCATCTCAGATCAGTTGCCAACCACCACCTAATGTCCGCTGCTTCATTAGTTGCCGACGACTATCTCGAATCTCCATCCGGCACCCTTATTTTCCTCCAGCTCGCTTTTCCGACCAGCGTTTGATAACCTGCTCTTGAAAACAGGACGTTCGATAACCTCCACCAGTTTTCCGTGCGACCACTCTCCGATTGCCACAGTATCTTTGTGATCGGCTTATGTTGTCGATCCCAGTTCTTTCCCCAACGTCTGTTCCCTGGCCTTGTCATCACCGATTTGGCGCGCCACGAGTCTCTTCATCAGCGCGTGTTGTCACGCACCAGACCCACCACTTCCTCCAGAAGTGCATGTTTCCACGTGCTATTGCAGAAATGCGCCCATATATGCTCCTTTGTTGACACACCACAGCAGAATGGTTGTGTAGAACGCAAGCATCGTCATTTGTTAAATGTGCTCGGTGCTTTGCGTTTTCAAGCTAATCTGCCTATTGATTTTTGGGGAGAATGTGTACTCACTACTATCTATCTGATTAACCAGATGCCGACAAAGCTACTCAATGGTCGCACACCATTTGAGTTACTCTACGGATGTGCCCTGAACTACAAGCTCATGAAATTTTTTGGTAGCTTGTGCTTTGCCTCATACATTCCTAGATACCGTGACAAGTTTGCTCCAAGAAATCGACGATGCATTTTTCTTAGGTATTCTGCTGGCAAGAAAGGCTATCGCCTTTATGATTTGGAATCATGTACTTTCTTCAACAGTCGTGATGTTGATTTTTATAAAGACCAATATTCGTCTGTTGTGCCATATGTACCTGCTCAACCCTTATAGTCACAAACTGATACTTGGTCTGTTGGCTATCCGATGACGGTTCCGTCAGTGAAAACCCACGGTGCTGCCAACTTGGCACCGGTCATAACCCCTTTCATGGCTTTACCTCAGCCACCGTCGATTTTTGTTGTTCCACCAACACCGATGACCTAGGCTCTGTCATTCGACACCACGGCCCAGCCTAACTCAGTGCCCAGATTGATGCAGGATTCCACACCGATGGTTCCGCCGGCAATTCTTCCCATGGCCACTACACTGTCGACCATTGCCACCCAGCTGACTCACACCGTGACACCGACCCTACCACCTGCTCAGGCTCCACCAACCACCTCCTATGGTCGAGCCCCCATCTTCCAGGCATAGTGACCGTGATTGGCTTCTTCCTGCTTACTTGAGTGAGTTTGGCTGCTCTCCTGTTAAACCCCTCCCCCCTACTGCTACAGTCACTCATGCGCCATCACTATCCTTGGGTGTTCTCTATCCTTTAACCAATTTTGTAAATTGCGATAATTTTTCTAGTATGGATTCTAGATTTTTGGGTGCAGTAACTTCCAGTGCAGATCCTACCACCTATCCAGAGGCGTCAAATCATGGTCATTGGCGCGATGCTATAGCTGATGAGATTAATGCTCTTGAGCGCAATGAAACTTGGAAGTAAATGGGTTTATCTTACCAAGTTTAAGGCTAATGGTACTATTGAATGACACAAAGCTCGTCTGGTGGTTCTGGGTAATCGTCAGATTGAAGGCATATACTATACTGAGACATTTTCTCCGATTGCGAAGATGAGTTTGGTTCACCTATTCTTATCTGTTGCAGTCATTTGGGGTTGGAAACTTCATCAGATGGATGTTCACGACGCTTTTCTACATGGTGATCTTCACAAAGAGGTGTTTATGTGGCCTCCTCCTGGCTATACTGTGCCCCCGGCATGGTTCAACTTCAGAAATCTCTTTACAGGTTGTAACAAGCTCCTTGCAACTGGTTTGCTAAGTTGGCTCAGGCTCTACGCGAATTTGGCTTTGTCCAGAGTAAGGCTGATTACTCTCTTTTCGTTTTCTCCCATGGTTCGGTTTCTTTGCATGTGCTGGTTTATGAGGATGATTTGGTGATTGATAGTAGTTTTTCGTCGCTCATCTCTGAATTCAAGAAATACTTGAACTCTTGTTTCCACATGAAGGATCTCGGTGCCCTTAATTATTTCTTGGGTATAGAAATTGCTAGAAGACCGGAGAGGATGTTTCTTTCACAAAGGAAGTATGCCCTTGATATTTTATCGGATATTGGTTTGTTGGCTACAAAACCAACAAACTTTTCGATGGAGAAACAGCACGATCTCGCACACGTGGAAGGGCCCTTGTACGATGATCAGGAGCAGTATCGGTGTCTAGTCGGTCATCTCATTTATCTTACTATTACACTCTGAAGCTTAGTTATTCAGTGCATACACCTGCTCAGTTCATGAAGTCACCTTGTGTTCCTCACTGGCAAGCTGCACTGAGGATTCTACACTACTTGAAGAGTCGTCCTGGTTAAAGATTATTTCTCTCTTCACATAGTTCTTTAAATTTGACAGCTTACTGTGATTCTGATTGCGTTGCGTTCCCTATCACACAACGTTCACTTTATGGATATTTTGTGATGTTCGGTGATTCTTCGGTTTCATGGAAGACCAAGAAGCAAGCTACAGTTTCCCATTCTTCTGCTGAAGCAAAGGTTTGTGTCATGGCAGTTACCTGTTGCGAGTTATTGTGGCTTAAGTCTTTGCTTAAGGATTTAGGTGTTGTTCATTAGGCCCCCCATGCGACTTTTTTGTGATAGTCAATCTGTTTTTCACATTGCTGCTAATCCTTTCTTTCATGAACGTACGAAGCATATAGAGGTTGACTATCATTTTTTCAGAGATTCAATACAATCGGGTACTATTGTTACTTATCATATCTGCACTTCTGATCAGTCTGCAGACTTATTCACGAAAGCTTTTGGACGTAATCAGTTTCAACTACTACTTGGAAAGTTGAGCATTTTCCATCTACATGCTCCAACTTGAGGAGGAGTATTGAGGAAATAGAATATTTTGATTAGTGTCATTTTCCTTATTTTCTAAGGATTCTTGTAACACTATATAATGTACCCCAAGACATGAATACAGATACATCATAACCCATACTTTCGACACCCTTATTTTCAATTTGGGTTACAACAGTTAACTCCTTCCTCCCTTTACAAGAACATGAATCTTTAGCAACACTGGTATGATTGTTCAGGAAGAGCAAACCAAGGCTGGTTATACTTCACGGGAGGATTCAGAAGAAGAGCTAAACTTCAGTCCTCCCTTAACCTCTAATGTAATTTCCTCTATCCCGCGTGAACTTTCAGTTGTTACCCATAAGTATAAAAAAGACAAATGAAAAGCTACCTAACAGGATTTTTAAGCATGGATTCTCAGATCTTCTTAAAGAATAAATATAAACAATCCTTTTAATGGCCACACACACAATTATAGATACCATGATGGTTTGGAACATTAAGGGTTTTAATAAAACTAAAGATATAGTTAGGAGACTGACTAGGGATCATAACATCTCAGTCCTGGTTTTAATTGAACATATGCATCAAAATCTCGAAATCCAAGACTTAAAAATGGAATTAGGGTTATCAGATTGTCTAGTTGTAGATAATCAGAGAATATGGGAGTTCTGTAAAGGAAACATCTATACGTACTACTAAACGAGCAATCACTTGATTAAGTGATACCCCCACACTTAGTCACATCACTTAAATTTTGACACCTGATATTATCAAATATTGCCACATCAGATTCTTTAAAGAAATACTTTAACTAATATTTATTCCGACATTTATATTGTATCGCTACTACAGAGATCCACCTCTAGCACTGAATTTTAGCACCGGTTTTTAAAATCGGTGCTAAAAATCTCATAGCACCGGTTTTTTAAAATTTTAACACCGGTTTTTAATTAACACCGGTTTTTTAATTTCAATACCGGTTTCTAAAAAATCGGTGCTTAATTTTACAATAGCACCGGTTTGGAAAAAATTATCACCGGTTTTTAAAAACCGGTGCTAAAAATTAGAAAATTTCATTTTCCCACCAAAGAAATAGCCAAAAATTTAAAAGTAGCACCGGTTTTAAAAACCGGTGCTAAAAATTAAAACTTAGCACCGGATTTTGTAAACAATAGCACTGGTTTTGTAAAACCGGTGCTAAAAGTTTTCAAAATCCATTTTCCCGCCAAACAAATAGCCAAAAAAATTTAAATAGCACCGGTTTTTTTGAACCGGTGCTAAATTTAAATAATAGCACCGGTTTTAGAAGAAAATAGCACCGGTTTAAACCGGTGCTAAAATTTAAAAAAATAGCACCGGTTTTGGAAGAAAATAGCACCATTTTTACAAAATCGGTGCTGAAAATTTTTAAATTATTCCCGGCAAAGAAATTGCCAAAAAATTTAAAATTTAGCTCCAATTTTTGTAAACAATAGCACTGGTTTTGTAAAACCGGTGCTAAAAATTTTTGAAATTAATTTTCCTGCCAAAGAAATGCCAAAATTTTTAAATAGTACCGGTTTAAACCGGTGTTAAAAAAATTTAAATAGTACCGGTTTAAACCGGTGTTAAAAAAATTTAAATAGTACCGGTTTAAACCGGTGCTAAAAAATTTCCGCCAAAGAAAGCGCCAAAAAAATTTTCCGGCCGAAGAAATTGACAAAAACATTTTCCCGCCAAAGAAATTGCCTAAATATTTTAAAATTCTATCTTCCCGCTAAACACTGCTAAATATTCGTCGAAATTTTTCAAAGTGCAAATTTTCCGCCAAAGGATTCAAAATATTCACCACAAATATCAAATAATCTTCCCAGAAATTTTATGAGCTGGGAGCAGCTTCGCAGCCGCTCTAAGCTATTTTTTTTTAAAAAACTTTCAAAAGCGTTCACTTCTTTTGTTGAATTTAACTAATAACTAAGTTAAGTTAAATTAATCAACGATCAAGCTTTACTGACCTAATATATACAAATAAGAATAAAATTTAGTTAACATTAACTAATTAATGTTCAACCCTTAATTGATTTAGTATACATAAATACAACTTTGACAAGTTAACGGTCAAACTTTACTTTACTTTCAATATATAAACACTAATAACTAGGCTGACTTTGACTAATTAACGGTCAAACTAAACTTGACTTTCAATATATAAACACTAATAACAAAGTTGACTTTAACTAATTGATGGTCAAACTTTATTTGAATTAGTATGTAATGAATACTAATAAACATGTTTGACTTTGTCTAATCAATGGTCAAACCTTAATTGACATTGTATATATAAATACTAGCTAGTGACTAAGTTGACTTTAACTAATCAATGGTCAAACTTTAATTGACTCTCTCTATACAGAAACAGTAGAGACTAAGCTGACTTTAACAAGTTAACGGTCAAACTTTACTTTACTTTCAATATATAAACACTAATAACTAGGCTGACTTTGACTAATCAATGGTCAAACTATACTTGACTTTCAATATATAAAAACTAATAACTAGGTTGACTTTGTCTAATCAACGGTCAAACTTTACTTGACTTTCAATATATAAATACTAATAACTAGGTTGACTTTCTCTAATCAATGGTCAAACTTTACTAGACTTTCAATATATAAACACTAATAACTAGGTTGACTTTGTCTAGTCAACAATCAAACTTTACTAGACTTTCAATATATAAACACTAATAACTAAGTTGACTTTAACTAATCGACAGTCAACCCTTACTTGACTTTCAATATATAAACACTAATAACTAGGTTGACTTTTTCTAGTCAACGATCAAACTTTACTAGACTTTCAATATATAAACACTAATAACTAAGTTGACTTTAACTAATCGACAGTCAACCCTTACTTGACTTTCAAGACGCTATATAAAGGAGATATAGCTTGCCTTGTCACGCGCAAAGAAGCCGAAATCCTCGCATCACACTATGAAAATGCCCTCGTTGGCAAATTTGCAAGAGGCAAGCCACCGATGGTCAAGCTAAATGAGGCATTTCAATCTGTCGGTTTCAAAGGTAACTTTCAAATCGGCTCGATTGATTACAGACATGTCCTGATACGGTTCCAAGAAAAAAAAGACTACCAGCGTTTCTGGCTAAAAGGCCATTGGACTTTCCTTGGTGCCCATATGAAAGTGCTGAAATGGACAATGGATTTTTCTCCAGAAGCAGAATCCTCAATCGTTCCGGTATGGGTTACTATCCCTTACGTTCCTGTGTTTTTCTACAATACTGCAATGATAAAGTCGATGGGCAATCAAATTGGTAATTACATAAAAATGGATGCTGCTACTGAGGCTCTATCTAGGCCATCTTCTGTCAGGCTATGTGTGGAAATAGATCTTAAGAAAAAACAACCTACCTTCATTAGAGTAGGAATAGAGGAGGATGGGGTAGAATATAATGTGATGAAACTCCCTCTGGAATTTGAAGAGCTTCCACTATACTGCTACCACTGTAAATCCATAGGTCATGATGACAATCAGTGTGTACATCTCTACCCTGAACTTAAAAGAAATAGACCTTTTAAGAAAGTTCATCCTACCACTGATGCCACTATCCTACATAAAGATGGAAAGGATGTGGTTCCTCCCATTTTCAATGCTGGCTCATCTGGAGTTTCTGCTCAAGACAAGGTTCAGACAATTAAGTACCAGGAAAAGGCTCATAAATCCAAATATGTGCCAAAAACAAAAGTAGCGCTTACCGATGACCAGATGGTTGATAATAAGGCTGTTGAGGAGGTTACTAAAGTCAATGAGGTCACAAAGGTCACCGAAGTCATCACTTAGGATAAAGGGGAACCAGATCCTCCTATTAAGTTTGTGAATGATGTACATCTTTCTATGGATGGTCCTGAAATTGTGGACATCACGGAACAAGAAGAAACCTCTCAACAAGAAGAAATCAATGAAGATTCTCAGTCAAAGACCCCTGTGGTGGTCTCTCTAGCAGAAACTTCATCTGGATTCCATCTCCAGCACTCCGACACACCTACACAACAAAAACTTTCCCCCACGCAGGACCTTCACCCCAAAACCTATGCTGGCAATTACCCCTCCTCTGCACCACCACACTTTAACAGTAAGAAAGCATATGCTAGGGATGACACCCCGGCCAAAAGAGGTAAGACTTTCTCTCCTTTGAATACAATTTTGGCTACTAAAAATTTTATCTTCTCTCAGCAGAGATCCAAACAAAACAGGTTCCTTCTCCTGGCTGAACCTGAAAACCCTGTGGAAGTTTCTGAATCGGGCCCTGAGGCTCCTGCTACCGGTGCTGAGGGTCCGGCTCCCAGTACTGAGGTTCCAGAAATCCCTTTTTTAAACCCTCCTCAGGATATGCCCCACCATGTGGCACAGGTAAGTCCCACAAAGAACCAGAAAAGTCCTCCAAGTCTAGGAAACCTGCTAAATTAGACAAGCAGGGAAAATCTAGCACTTCAGCTAATGAGACCTATTTAACTCAGTTAAATACTATCATGACTAGATAAAAAAGCACTTATGATGTTTCTCTATGAATAGCACAACTATAAAAATAAAATTCCTGATTTGGAATCTTAGAGGAATGAACACTTCTATGCTTAGACTTTCTAATCTAATCACTAGGCACAACTTTGAATTTCTCTGCATTATTGAACCTAAACATAATAACATGCAATGTGAACATTATAGACAGCTACTTCATTATGACAATTGCATGTATGCCATTAATGGACAGATTTGGCTTTTTTGGAATACCAACTTGTCATTATCTGTTAAAGCTGATAATCTTCAGTTTCTAGCTGTAACTTTGAACTCTCTGACTCTCAATAAAAGTATGGATGCATTTTTTGTTTATGGTCTGAGAACTAGAAATGGTAGGAAAGATCTATGGTCTGACCTTAGGTCTTTTATTCACTCTGACTCAATTTTTATTGGAGATTTCAATGCTATTACATCTATAAATGAATATAAAGGTCCTTCTACTCCCAAAATTGGTAGTATGAAGGACTTTAATGAGTTTATTAATGTAATGGCACTGGATGAAATAAACACTGTTGGGAATTTTTTTACTTGGAGCAACAACAGACTATTCACACCGTGGAACAGATTGATTCTAGGTTAAATAGTTGGAAAAATAAGTGGCTTTCAACTGGGGGAAAAATCACTCGCATTCAGTCATGCATTTATTCTATTCCACAGCATATTTGGTTTGTTCTTAAACCTTCAAAGGAGATTATTCACACCGTGGAGAGAAAACTGAGTAGATTTTTCTGGGGGGTGCATGATCTGAAACCTAAAAGGGCATGGAGGAAATGGGATGCTCTCTGCTACCCCATTAACCAAAATGGCCTAGGTTTCAGATCAATTCCCACCACCATTACCACCTGCTCAGTAAAATTGTGGTGGAAATATCAAATTGCTGATGCCTCATGGACCCATTTTATTGCTTCTCTGCCACCCTCCTTTAGAACCTCATCAAATTGGAAAAGAATTTTCTATGTTATTGCATGGGCTGAGTCTCATTCTAGAGTGATAGTTGGTACAGGTTCATGTAATTTCTGGTCATCCAACTGGCTGGACTTATGTCCTGTTATGGATCTGTGTGACCAAAGTCTTATTGACATTCCAACTGACTGTACAGTGGCTAATTTAATCTTTCACAAGAACGCTCTTTTTCCTAAAATCTCCCCTTTTCTCTCACCTAATGCTGTCTCTCTTTTGCAAGGTGCAACACTCTCTCAACACAGACAGGATAGGTTAATATGGAAACCGAACAAAAAGGGAAGTTTCTCCTTTCACTCTACATATCAATTTCTCAGATCACAAAGAGGTAATATTGCCTCAATTCAGCACCTCTGGAATCCAAGGGTTTCAAAGAAAGTACCAGTTTTTATGTGGAGATTATTGGGTGAACACAGAAACCTACTGCATTGATTTTGGCTGATCAGATGGTTCGAGACCTCGAGGGGGTTCGAGACCTCGAGGGGTGGTATTGGGACCACGAGGGATGGTTCGAGGCATCGACCTCGAACATGGTGGATCGAGGAGTTTCGGCGGTTCGAGACCTCGAGGAGTGTTTCGAGACCCCGAGGTGATCGAGGCCTCAAGGGGTGGTTCGGGATCTCGAGGTGTCTTTCTGAGACCTCGCAAATGGTGGGTGAACACAGAAACCTACTACATAGATTTTGGCTAATCACATGGTTCGAGACCTAGAGGGGGTTCGTAACCTCGAGGGTTTCGAGACATTCATGACCTCGCACATGGTGGTTCGAGGAGTTCAGTGGTTTTGAATGACCTCGAGGGGGGTTTCGAGACCCCGAGGGATTCGATGCCTCGAGGGGTGATTCGGGACCTCGAGGTGTCTTTCCGAGACCTCGAGGGGTTCGAGACATTTCAGCGGTTCCGAGACCTCGAGGGGTGTTTCGAGACCCAGAGGGATTCGAGGCCTCGAGGGGTGATTCGGGACATCGAGGTGTCTTTCCGAGACCTCGCAAATGGTGGATGATCAGATGGTTTGAGACCTCGAGGGGGTTTGTCACCTCGAGGGGTGGTTTCGGGACCCCGTGGGATTGTTTCAGCATCGAGCCCTTACAGATGGTGGATCAAGGAGTTCGGTGGTTTTAGACATCGAGGGTTTTGAGACATCAAGGGTTTCGAGACATCGAGACCTCGCACATGGTGGATCGAGGAGTTCGGCGGTTCGAGACCTCGAGGGTTTTGAGACATCGAGACCTCACAGTGGATCGAGGAGTTTGGCGGTTCGAGACCTCGAGGGGTGTCGAGACCCCGACGGATGGCTCGAGGCCTCGAGGGGTGGTTCGTGTTCCCCGGGACCTCGCACTCGTATCCTAAATGGGCTGTGACAGATTTTAGCTGATCAGGAGGTTCGTGACCTCAAACTTATTTTTACTACACACTAACATAGGTTAGTACTATTCTTTTGGAATCAACTAGGGTTGGTTCGAGGGTGTTCCAACTCTCATATGTATCTCATATGATCCAAACTTAACGATTGCTACCTGTATTTTGTGAATGTTTCTTTTTAATGGTTTAGGGGGGCCAAATAAAATTCCCCTCCATCTCCGGATGGTTTCATTTAAATAAAAAACAATATATAAACACTATTAAAAAATTGACTTTAACTAATTAATGATCAAACTTTATTTGAATTAGTATATAATAAATACAAAGAAAAATGTTTAACTTTGAATAATCAATGGTCAATCCTTACTTGACTTTCAATATATAAACACTAATAACTAAGTTGAATTTAACTAATTAATGGTCAAACTTTATTTGATTTTAGCTAATGAAAACTTTAATGGGCTCAAACCCATAATTTTGGGTATATTCTATCTTTAGCAGCAGACTTGTGCATTAGTGTAGTACTATTAGTCCTATACTCCTATCCTTCATGGAAACTGAAGTGATGTTGTCTGATCTGCATGCCAGAAATATCCATGTAGTCTCTTAAAATCAAATTCTTGCATGAATTTCAGTATTAAGAAAGACATGGGCAATATTTTTTTCCAGCTATGCTTTTAAATGGTGTGCTCGTCTTGTGTTGTTTGGAAGTTGAAGAGTTTATTTATACATTATGTGTGAGCTTTTGTCTTGAAGATCTCTTTTCAGTTCATTATATGTGTAATGTTTAAGTGGAACTTTTATTTGGTCAAAATTTGAGGATGGTTTTAAACTTATAAATTTTTGAATGTGGACAAGTAAAAACATGGCTAAACTTTGTGATTTCTCCATATTAATGTTTGATTCTTTGTTTTACCCGTGCTTTGTTGTCACTTCTTCAAAGAATGGAGTTTGGCAACTAAAGATGGAAATTATTATGTTGCAAGTTTACCATCTTTAGTTTTTTTTTAAACATCTGGTGTTATCTTGTTCATATGGTTATAGATAGCCTTGATTTTGGGATAGGATGGTGGAGATTTGATTGCATTAACCATAATCAAGGTGGGGACGTTGATGCACATAATAAAAAGTTCTCTTCTCTCTGTTTTATTTTGTTGTGTTTGCTATTTTTGCTGTGTTTGCATTTTAAATCAATCGTGAAAATTTAAATTGTGTAACTTAAGTTCGGATAGAGGGAGTAACACTTGCATCAATTGACGAAACATCTTGCATCAATTTTACCCTACTGCCTGCTTTTTTTATTGAAAATTTATGTGTTCTGATTAGTTCAATTTAGTGTTCAAATTAGCCTAAGGTATATCTTGTTTTCCTGTTGGAGGCCTATAATGATGAGAACCTAATGTTCGATAGGTTTGCATGTTTAATTTCTGTAATTTTGACGGAGTTTGCACAGGTGGGCACTTGAAGATCTTCAAAGACTTCTCGTACTATTGCAGAAACAATACACCTTTTTTATAAGGATGGATGAAGTAATATTTTATATAGTTAAGGGTGAATTAAACCATGAATATGCTAGGTTATCCATGGTGGAGACGTTGAATACACTGATATTTTTGCAACGTGCAGGTCCATGCAACCCCGATGGATTGTTCAAGATTCTTTCATTCTCATTCTAAGGATTTTAGCCACTTCCTGGCAACAGTTCTGCATCAAACGAATATCTCTTTAACCATAATGAGTAATCATTCTTGTTTTCCATCTTGTTCTTGTCGATCATTTTTCCAGAATCATTAGATTGTTTCAATAACCACTTGTACCTTTCTTTACCTCCAATTCGGAATCTAGGAATTATAATTATTGTTGATATGTTCGGTTCTCCCAACTATGTACTCATTTCATCTTTGTTTTTGCAAGAGTAGAGAAGAAACTGAGATTCTAGAGCTGTAAGTGAAGGCAGTGCACCATAAATTGTGCTGTGGTATTTTATTATTGTATAATTATGACTATTATTCTTGTCATATTCATGCGAGACATGGTGTTTGTATACATTAATGTGGAATTGAATTATTAATTTTGTGAAGTTGATTTTATTATTAAATTAATGTGGAATAAAATTGTTAATTTTGAGTCTCTTTCCCTTTCTCTGAAAGCGGCAGCGCGCTGCAGCTTTCAGAGGAAGGGATTTTTTTTTTTCGTCGTAAATAAATTAGCACCGGTTGAAAAACCGGTGCTAACAAAAAAAACCGGTGCTAAATTAGCACCGGTTGAAAACCCGCTGCTTACAAAAAAAATTCATTAGCACCGATTTTTCAGCCGGTGCTAACAAAAAAAAATCGGTGTTAATTTAGCACCGGTTTTTTTTTACGAAAAAATCGGTTCTAGAAAAAAAAACCGATACTAGAGGTGGGTCTCTGTGGTAGTGTATCCTGCTTCTGTAATGAAAGGAAATTTATTTATTATAGTTTAACCTGTATCTATTTAACCGTAATTAAAGAAAATTTACTTTAAAATGTATCAATAACCCTGCCTTTTGTACATGAATATGAATATGTTTGAAACTCTTTCTTGGGATTTCCTTGTTTTTCCTTTGGTTTGACTGTGATTTTTGATTTATTGATTTGGTTCAGATTGAGGAGTATTAGCGATAAGGGGCTGAGTATTGAATGGTGGATTTGGAAACTGAATAATTCTAAGAAGAGCTACGACGAGAGCCTGGTGGATGACATTATTAAGAAGCAGTTAGGCGTGACGAAGAAGAAAAAGAAAGGCACCAAGGAGGACATGGAGAAGGAGACTGAGATCGAGGCCATTATCGTGCTGTCATTGGGGTTTCCAATAGATGACCTAGGCACGACAAACGAAACTTTTTTCTCTATAACTTTGAGAGCAACAATGGAAAACCACATTCTCTTCCTTGTTCTAGCAACAAGCAGGAAAAAAACCGATCGATTTCTCCTTGCAACCACACAGCCTTTATTAGAAACACGACAATTGATATCAAATCTCCAACCATAGACTTAAGCCAAATATTCCAAGTCCCAGCAACCCGCCCAAACGAAAATTCCATCCAAAAAGCTACCTGCCAGTATCACAAAAATAGAAACACAATCCATCAACCTATAGAATATTAAGGTAACACACAAAACTTAACCAAAAAAAGGGGAGTGAAAAAGGAAGTCAAAAGGGGAAACGGGAAAATGGCACATATGATCTTGGAGGACCACTGGTCGGACGACTCGCGGCATGGCTCCGAATTCTCGGAGGAGCATAGAGATGTTCCACTGGGGGCCAACCTCAACCGTAGCATCAACAGGCCAGTCAGAAGATGGACAGTGCTAGTCGGAGATGAGGAGGATTACATCAATGGTATATAAGACTTTGCAAACTCGCTAGTAGGTTCTTCGTAGACTATAGAAAATTCAGTGCAGGGAGAATGCAGGCGTACGTAGACGATTTTTAGGGTGGTGGCGTTGAATTCATTGAAAAAGCACGAAGGTTCTATGTGCTCAGGTTTGACAGCCGGACACACATAAATGTTGTCCTCCACAACGGACCTATGTATGTGGCAGGTGGCCTATTGGCACAGCGACATTGGGTACCGGAGATGCTACTGTCACATATGTGGGTGACCACTGTGCTGTTATGGAATCAGTGGCTAAATATGCCAGATTAGTTGGAGATACAGAAGAAGTGGTCTTCGGGGGTATGTCGACAATGGAAAATTCTGATTACACAAATGTAAGGGTATGGGTAGAAATACATCAGCCCTTGGTATCGGGCTTTTATCTTCAGCTGAGAGGGGGGGTACGAGCTTGGATATCTTTTGGTTACGAGAGAATCCATAAGCTTTGCAGAAGATGTGGAGGCATAGGTCATACCATTCCTGTGTGCCATTTCTGAGACGATGCAATGCTAGAGTACTTCCTAGCGGAGAGATTTGCTTCCTTGAGCCAGGATTTGGGAGCCAAAATATTCTGAGATAACACAGCTGAGCTTTTCCCAATATCAATGCGGGCACATAGGAACCTCCCGGCCAGGCGGTTTACAAGAATCCCAGAAGACTTCCTTAGGAATAATGGCCATAGGTTCCAAGGAGAGGGAAATGATATCCCGGAAGGGTTCCAATACCAGAAGGATGTCATCCCCGAGTTAGAGTATGCGGTGCCACAACAAGGGGGATATAATCAGGAATTCCCACAGACACAAAACAAGGGACAACAGTCTTATCACGGTCAGCCACAACAAAACTCACCGGCGACTGATACAGATTAGAATCTTGAGCAATGAGAGGCACAAACATAGGATGAGAATAATTTGTCACTACCAGAGAACTTCTCTGACTTAGAAATGCTCATTGGCGCCATCCTGGAAGAACCACCAATGGATGTAACCACAGATCATCCAACTGAAGAGCCAGAGGTAAATCCACAACATTTGTTAACCAATCCCTATGCCACCTTCAAAAATGATGACATGGAGGTGCGAGAGGTAGGCCCAGGAAAAGTAGAAACACAAGGCCAGAGGTCTCGGAGATGGTGGAAAGGAATGAGTCAAACGGGAAAATGGAGACTATGGAAAATTAGACGCCAGATGATGATGTGGCAAGGGATATGGTTGAATATTCTCTGATACTGGAGATGATAAATGAGGAAGGAAGAATTATCCACCACCCTGAAAGGGTGCCAACCAAATTCATTAATGATATCCCAAAAATCATACAGGATAGATATGCAAAAGCAATTAAGAGAATTGAGGAGACTTGCAAAAAGAAGAGAAAGACTAAGGCTGCTAGGATATAGTACATGCCTACTATACTAAGCGATGATTTGGATCCGGGGGAGGAATCAACACCACAAGAGTCTTTTCAAGTGGGTGAGGCAGATGGTGAGCACTCATTACAAGGTCTAACTTTGGAAGAAATGCTATAAGAAGGCATTAAAGGCAAAGGAAAGAGGTGGGGAGAGGAGCACACCAACGATGGAAAGAGGAACAAAGCATTGAATTCAAGGCTTGTAGACTGTGATGGCAGTAATGGCATGGGAGAATGTTCAGCGCGAAAAGAAAGGGAGCTGTGAAGTAAAGACACAAAATATGGAAAATAGGAGACCCTGACACTGGTGGAAAAGGCGGCACAAGATGAGGGAGGTAATGTTTTCTTACCTAATCATCCTGCTATTTATAAATGCCCATTGCATGATCAAATTGAAGTCCAACCCACCTATCAAAATCACACAAATGTTGTCATTCAAGTAAACCAACAGCAAAACGGGCAATCAGAAAGCACTTCTACTGCAGGAGAAGCCTATGTTGTGTACCAGGCCACCATATTCCAATAATCATGAGTAGCCCAATCTACACAACATTACACACCCAGCCACCAAATTTTGTCCAAAAAAAAAACAAAAATACACATACCAAACCCATCCTCAAATAACTAAAATCAAGCCCAGACAGAACCCCAAACTGATATAAACCTACAAAATTACATAACCCAAACCCAACATATGTCCGAACCATTCCAACCTATGTCCGATAGGATGTTTTTTGACTCAAACATTACAAATAGTGATGGTGGAGTAATGTTAAAACCACAAATAGTTGACATTTCTACCACCAACACAAATCCCACCAACACTCATTCACTAATACAAAACAAACAATCAGTCATCTTAGTCCATCAGAACATGAATCCAAGTGTGAAGTGGGAAGAAGGGAACAATGTTACCTCTCAAATATGTGAGCAAATGGTCGATGGAGGCGGGGAAATCTATGAAACAATGGGCATTGGTCCAGGAAAAGGGACTGGGCCAATGAAGGGCCCAATCTGGAAAATAAGGCTAAGCCAGTGGGAACTAGCATTGCGACGGGCTCGCCGCCACAAGATGCCGAGCCGGACGGATGTACAAAACCCAGTGCCGCCTGGTTCAACATCACTCCGATAGAAAATAGAGAAGCCACTAGAGCAGGCCATGCAAATGACGATAATTGGCAGATCCTCCTCTCGGGCACATCAATAGAGGCGGAGAGCATGGCAGGAGGAGAGATAGTCCGATCCCCTGGTAAATGCGATATATTTTGCACCATCGGGGATGAAAGTCGAGTCGGAGAAGGTAGCTTAGAAGGCGGAGTTGGATTTTACATCAATGATGGTGTTGACCTTGATCAAAATCCAGGACCACTACAACCCCAAACCATGACCTCCTCCGGCACATCACATTTATGGTAACATGATGAAATCATGCCTGGTTATCAAGATGGAGCCAGAATCCAAATATCCACAAATCTGTCATACCAAGCAAACAATGAGTAAATTCTGCAAGCAGTTTTCTCTGAGCTGCCAATTATCAATAAGAAAAGGAGATAGTTCGATCTTGAAGTTGGCGTCTCGAGCTAGAAGAACCAACAAATAAATGAGGGTGGGGAATTTTTACAATTGAATGAAGAAGCAGGGGAAGTGAGTAGTAAACAGATGGGAAAGTGAGCAAATGAAGGCCCAATCAAGGAAAAGAATGAGAGTGGGGTCCACTCCATTTATTCTCCATATTGATACTGTGATCAAGGATGTAAAAAATGAGGAATCCAGACTGAAGAGGGAAATTTCATTTGAAGTAGGACAGAGCTTTGGGTTGGGGATTTGGCACTAAAATAATCAACCAATTTGCACAGGAATCAACTGGTAGGGTAACTACCGAACAATCACCCGGATTATAGGACGGAGAGGGAATATCAAACTTGCCCCAACAAAATTAATGATTGCAACGAGAATCCTAATTGAAAAGAATATGGAAAGAGTAAGGATGTTGGAAATTGCTGAAAATGCAAGACAAAGGGGTGAGGGGAGCAGTAAGAGACAAGCGGTCTGGCCAAAATCAAACGTTGCACATGAGCTGAGGAAGCAACAAGCGAATGACGATATGGCACAAATGAATACGCAGAAGAAGACCATTCATTAGCAGAATATATGCAAGTGGAGGAAGGATTAGGAGTTAAAAGAAAGAGACAACTGCATGAGAAGATAGGAGGAATCACTTTCAACAAAAATTATGTACAGGCAAATAGGAGGAGAGCAACTGTACCAGACGCTTACCATGTTCCCCGAAATTTATCATACGCTTGGAACGGAGCAGGAAGAGCAAGTCATAGTCACAGCTAGAACTTTTCAAACGGTGGTCCAAACTTTATTATTGCAAGGAGAAGAAGGAAAAAGCTGCGGTATTTTGGTGTTTGGTCCAGAACAACCACCCATAGGTACATAAATCTACTCAGTTGGAACTATAGGGGATTGACACACCCTCTGACTGTAAAATTCCTAAACCATAACATCAATCACTATACCCCCAATATTATTTTTTTAATGGAAACAAAATGTGACTCTAGTAAGGTTAGTATATGGCTAAGTAGAATTTATTTCACTAGATGGGAAGTAGTAGATTCAGTGAGAAAGTGACGGGCTCTGTGTATTCTGGACATCAGATATTGTAATATTGGTAGTTAAATGCTGCCAAAATTTTGTATGCTGCAAAATCATGACCGCTCAGGGCGATGAATGAATGTTGATCTTTGTGTACGGACATCTCAACAGACCACGAAGAAAAACAGTGTAGGATACCCTTTACGGGGTCCTACAAAACACCACCCTACTAGTACTCATCACAAGTGATTTCAACTAGGTTCTAGATTAGGGAGATAAATCAGACGAAGGGCGGTAATCTCTCAAGATACAAAGGATCTCAAAAGCCTACTTAGGGAGGCATACCTAAGTGAACTTAGGAACAAGGGACAATGGTTTACCTAGTCTAATGGAAGAGAAGGTGATGACCTGATTCTAGAACATCTAGATCGAGCATTCGTAAATACAAAATGAAAGACGATGTTCCAGAAGTACAGCTTAATCAACCACACAATAATGAGATCTGACCATGGAGTTCTCACAAACAACACCCACATGATGACTGGGACAAGGAAAGACACAACAACCAGAAGATTTGAATCAGTTTGGATCAGATAGAGCTAAACCAAGGAGCTGGTAAAACGTGTTTGGAGACCAGTCCAACGCACGCCAAGTCAATTGCAAGGAAGAGCCACAACGAGGGAACCCGAGCCTAATACAATGTCAGGTTTTAATATGAAGATAAAGGAGACCACCACAAGGCTACACAACTGGGCCAAAGAGAGCGTGGGAAAATAAGTGTACAAAATAAGGCGGGTGAAGCAGCAACTAGGTGCAAAACAAAGACAGAAGGATGCGGATGGCATGTGCCAGAAAATGAAAGAACTGGAGGAACTCCTCACCATGCAGGATGACTACTGGAGACAAAAAGCAAAGAACTATGGCTCAAAGAAGGAGATAGAAACACGAAAGTCTTCCACAAATGGTCGTGGAAAAGGAAGGGAAGAAACAACATAACCCAACTCAAGGACGGAAAAGGAACTTAGATATCAAAGTAAGAGGATCTTCAGCAGCTAGTCTACAATCATGTAAGCTCTATTTTTTTATAGAATTTGTTATGTCGGCGGTCAATCAACAATTCAGGATATCCTAAACCTCATCACCAAGGGGGTAAATCCAGTTCAGCAGAAAGAGCAAGAGTGTCCAGTTACTCTACAAGAAATAAAAAAGCCATCTTCCGAATGGGCAAGTGGAAGGCACCAGTGCCAGATGGCCTACCACCAGGTTTCTACCAACACTACTAGTCGGAAGTGGGTGATGAAGTAACAACTGCAGTCCAGAGTTTCTTACATACCTCCACCATGCCAACAGAGTAGAACCATAAAATCCTAGTTCTAATCCCAAAGAAGAAACTCCCAATGGAACCATCAAACCTACGTCTGATAATCCTATGCCATGTAACATACAAGATCATCGTGAAGATCTTTGCAAATAGAATAAAAAAGTGATGGGTTTCTCAATCTCGGGAAACCAGTCTACTTTCACACAAGGAAGATCTATCGTGGAGAACTCACTTATAGCGCATGAACTTACTGAATTCATTTGCAAGTAGAAGAAAGGGAAATATGCGACGACAACAATGAAAATAAACATGAGCAAGGCTTATGAATGCGTGTCCTGGGAATGCTTGGAAAAGATTATGCAACAGATGGGATTGCCCCACAAATGGATAAGCTGGATCATAGAATGTGTCACTAGTGTTTCATACTTTATAAAGCTCAATGGGACTAACTCAAGAGCATTCCAGCCAAAACAAGGACTTAGACAAGGGTGCCCCTCTCCCCTTTCCTATTCATCCTATGTCAGAAAGCTTTCTCATCAATGATAGCATCGATTGAGTTCCAAAGGGTCTACCCAGGTGTAAAAATAGGACGTTCAGTACAACCAGTCTCACACCTAATGTTTGCGGATAACTGCATCCTCTTCTTTAACATCTCAGAAAAAGGATCAACAAATATGGTGCAAACACTAAACCTATTCGCAGCCTATTCTGGCCAAAGAATTAATTTCCAAAAGTCAGCTTTGCTAGTCAGCCCAAATACGGAACCAAGAACAAAAGAGCACCTCAGCCAGACATTCAGAGTTTTCTCCGACCTACTCAAGGAAAATTTCCTAGGTCACGATGTGGACTTTGCAGGGACAAAAGTCAGCATGTTCAAAAAACTGATCCAACGAGTGAAGGCCAACACATCCATATGGAAGATCATCGATCTATCCGTCATGGGAAGAGTAACCCTCAGTAAACATGTACTAGCATTAATAACACAGTATACCCTCAGCACATTCCGAATACCATCCACAATCGCAAAAACAATTGACAATCATCTCACTAGATTTATATGGGCAGGGGATACAGATGGAAAAGGGATATACAGGAAACCTTTAGATTCTATGTGCCATTATAAATGGCAGGGAAGACTAGGGATGTGTTCCATGGAACAGATGAACCAGGCCCTGCTGGGAAATTTAGCATGGAAGCTAGTTACTGATATGCACTCGTTCTTCTCCAAGCTATTCCTCAACAAATACTGCAATGGGGATGACTTCCAGAAGGTTAAACTAAAGCAAGGCGCAACATGGGGATGGAGGGGAATACTATAGGGCAGAGATCTAATAAAGATCAGGCTGAAATGGCAAGTGGTCGATGGACACGTGATAGATATCCAGGAGGAATGGATCCCAAACCATAGAAATCCAAAAAGATATGAAAGACAACTGCTACCTCAACTTGGAATTAAGGTGACGATGCCAAGCAATGACACATGCCATTATTGAGAATGTTCTTCAACCCAGATATAGTAAATGATATTGTAGGAATACACATCCCCTATGCTCCCCTTAGCAAAAGGATTACCAATTATGGGACAAAGACTGGCTGGGAAAATACACAGTTAAAAGGGGTTACCAAGAGACATGGAGCTCAAGAGACAGACTTAATCCATCAGGCTCATCAATGACAACAAACTCAAAACCTGATAAACAATTATGGAAAAAGCTATGGAATTCTAAGGTACCGGAGAAAGTAAAGTTTCTGTCCTGGACACTTGTACAGAATGTGGCACCAACAGGTCTGGCCATGAGGAAAAGAAGTTTGGAGGTTTCCTCTATCTGCCAAATGTGTCACTCTCAAATGGAAATACCAACACACATGATCCTGGAGTGCGATTTCTCAAGGAGACTTTGAAGATCATCTAGACTGGGGTTTGACTTCCAGCAGGGTAACCCTATCAAACTCAAAACTTGGCTAAAAAAATGGTTCAAGAAAGCAAAGGAAGATGAAGACATAAACCTCACATGCATCACCATATGGGCGATCTGGTGTGTCAGGAATAAAGCCACAATTGAGAAACAACAATTTTTTGTACAAACTGTACAAGCTATCAAAAAGGCTACTCAAGCAGAGTAACCTGCTCAGGCACCATTAGGAGAAACAATCTTAGCTGGACCAAACGACACGCCAAACACAAGCTGTCGAGCCCAAACGGGAAAAAGTTGGTGATATACATCTACTATGGTTTGCACAAGGAGCTTATTTAAACTCGATATATAACACCTGGACATGCGTTGATACAGATGCAACTTTCAGAGTTTAGAACGACAAGGTCGCGACATCATGGTGGGAAACACAAGGAGAAGGAGCAAATTACTGGTATGGAGTGTGAAGCATTCAAAAACTATCGCCAGTCCAAGCTGAGCTAGTCGAAATTCATAAAGCAATGACAGAGGTAAGGAATCGAGTGGCTACGCACATTTGTGTACAAACAGACTGTGAGATGACTCTAAATCACATCCACAACTTTCGAAAAGTCCCCCCAGGGTTGAAGGGCCTAGATAGAAGTATCATAATGCTATCAATAATATTCCCTACAATACATATTATGAAAGTGCCTAGACTAGTTGTAATGAATGCTCACAATCTAGCCCGTCGTGTAATAGATGGCTCTAACCACCAGAACTATTCAGTAATATAAATGATCGACTCTTTGTGTCAAAAAAATAGATGACCTCCTTCCTCGAGAGATTCGAACACTTATATTAAGACGCTAAAAAGCTACCAATAATCCATTAAACTCATTGCCAAACCAAACCACCTACTCAAAAAACATTCATATCTCTTGCATTTCATACTCTGTTAAATTTGTTAACGTGTTTATGGGTTTTGAGAATTGCTATATCTATATGTCTGAATTTCCAATGTTGGTTTTATTTAATAAGGCCTAATTAGCACTTTTGCCCACTCCAATGTTAGAAAGGTTGAGTTGATGAGCGATGTGGAAAGCATCATGTCTATGTGTCACGGGTCTCCCCTTCTAGGTTAGGAGAACCATGAGAAACTCAACGCTAGGATGTAAAGAGTCCACCTAGATTCCACAGACATCACACTCAGCGGGTGGCTAGATAGCACACCAAGCCTTTCGAGGGACGTAGAGATCTAGAGTCACCAAGAAAGGAGTAGGAAACACAAACACTCGATTAGAGTGTCCGCATTGTCGTACTTAGGGCATAATACAAGTAAAAACCAACAACTTGGTGGAGCGAAAGCCACTGGGATAATTTCAAAAGGACTCTTGTTGGTTGAAAAGCTCTTTTGGGAATTGAAGCACAACTGGGCTATATCCAGCAATTCCACCCATTCCTTCTGCTTGACGGTAACAAAGTGTCAGAGACACTTATCCAACATTCCTTTGAACCGTTCAGTTTGCCCATCTGATTCTGGGTGTGATGTGCTGCTCATGTTTAGTTTCGACCTGGGGATCTTGAAGAGCTCATTCCAAAAGTGGCCAATTAAGCGAGAATCGCGATCGCTAATAATATCCTGAGGTAGTCCCCAATACTTGACAATATGCTTGAAGAAGAGATGAGCTTTCTCTTCCGACGAGATGTATTGGGGTGCAGGGATAAAAGTGGCATATTTTGAGAACCGATTCACTATCACTAGGATTGTTGCAAGATCCCCGACTTTTGGCAACCCAGTGATGTAGTCTATGGAGACACTCTCCCATGAACCGGTAGAAACGGTAGGGGCTCTAGTAGTTCTCATTTATGCTGGTGGTTCGGCTTGTCTTGCTGGCAGATTAGGCAAGTCCAAACAAACTGGCCCACGTCCTCCTCCATAGACAGCCAATAGTATCCACGTGCACCAAGGCTAAGGTCCGCTCCATCCCCGGATGTCCCGCCCACACAGTGTCATAACACTCTTTCAAAATGGTCTTCCTTAGCCCTTCACCCTTCGGAACATACACTCGGTTGTTTTGAGTGGACAGGAGCCTGTCCTCAAACTAGAACTGTTTGGCTTTACCTTCCTTTGCCAAATCAATCAACTGAGCGACGGCTTCGTCAAATGCTAAGTTATCTCATATCCGATCCTTGATCCCGGTTGAAACTTCACTTCCTTGCCTCGCAGTCAAACAGTGAACTTCCACTAACTGTCCTTGCCGACTCAGGGCATCAGCAACATGGTGAGTCCTTCCCGTTTGGTACTCTAAGGTGAAATCAAACTCGGCCGGTAGTTCCTGCCACCTAGCTTGCCGACTATTTAGCTTGGGTTGCATCAAGAAGTGACTCACAGTTATGTTGTCCATTTTCACAATGAATGGTGCACCCAACAAATAGTGTCTCCAAAGACGTAGGCAATGAACAACTGCCAGTAACTCATTTTCGTGTGTCGAGTACCGCGTCTCAGCACCACTTAGCTTCTTGCTCTCATAGGCCACCGGGTGGCCACCTTGCATCAACACCCCTCCAAGCGCAAAGTCTGAGGCATCCGTATACACTTCAAATGGCTTATACATGTCGGGCAACGCCAACACTGGATCTGTGGACATGGTTTCCTTCAAATTTCAAATGCCTGCTGGCACGGATCATCCCACTTCTTGAGCAGCTCCATGAGTGGCACAACTATCTTGGAATAATCCTTCAAAAAATGATGGTAGTAGTTGGCCAAGACAAGGAACATGCAAAGCTCCGGAACACTACTCGGATGCTTCACCACGTGATTGACTCTGTCTTCTTGGGATCCATCCTTATCTTTCCCGGCTTGATAATGTGTCCCAAGAAGTCTATCCTTTTCTATGCAAACAGGCATTTTGAGGGATTGGCATACAACTGGTTCTCTCGCAACTTGACAAGTACCTGTCGCGAGTGCCAAAGGTGTTCCTCAAATGTGTTGTTGTATACCACTATATTATCTAGGTAGACCACCACAAATTGGTCAAAGAAATCCCTCAGCACCTGGTTCATGAGAGTACAAAACGTAGCTGGAGCGTTTTTCAAGCCGAACGGCATCACCTTGAACTTGAAGACCTCGTAACGTGTCACACAGGAGGTTTTGTGCTCATCTCCCTACTTGACTCGAGCCTACCAGTACCCCGACTGCAGGTCGATCTTGGTGTAGAAGTTTGTGTGGGATAACTGATGAAAAGAATCAGCAATCAAGGGTATCGGGTAACGATTCTTGACCATGATGTTGTTAAGCGCCATGTAGTCCATGCAGAACTGCAATAACACATCATGTTTTCTCTAGAACAAAACCGGCGCTCCAAAAGGGGACTTTGCTGGCACAACAATCCCACCTTCCAACATCTCCGTCAGCTATTTCCTCAACTCTGCAAGCTCTGGCTAAATCATCCTGTATGGCCCACGAGTCGAGGGCCTCGCCCCTGGGATCAACTCAATCTCATGGTCCACTTCTCGCTTGGGCGGGAGTCTCTTAGGCAACTAATCTAGCATCACATCCTGAAACTCTCTCAGCACCCATTTCACCGAGGGATCTATCCTTCCTGACTGTCCCTCAAGCTCTTCCCAACACAGGTGTGCTATAAAGCTCTCCTCATTTCGTCCCAGTCCCTTCTTGAATTGCATGGCCAAAATCCGTTTCTCCTCAGACTTTCCAGGTAGCGCATGAATCATACATGGGTTATTTCCCATTACGATCAGTGTGTTCTCGTAAGAATATATTGCAATCCACGCGACCTACAAGAAGTCCAAGCCTGGGATGAGCTTGAAATCTGCATGACCTGCAAGAATATATTGCAATCCGCGCCACCCCCACGATGGGTTGTGCTGGAGAATTAACCACTTTCACCCTACCAGTTGATGCTTCCAACACGAGTCCTAGCCGTTCCACCTCAGATTCGGCTAAATAGTTATGCGAAGCTCCCGTATCAATCATGGCCATTATGGGTTTCCCATTCACCGCGAGGCCCACATACATCAGGCCATGACTCTTGTTCTTCATCGGCTTCACCTTTTCTATCTTATCATTGGGCAAGGCAACTGCCGGTTTGTCCACCGCCTCGGTCATCCATTGTGTTGCCTCCCACTTGGCCAACGCCCTATCCAACCTTTCTTCGAATGATAGGGGAGCTATCGTTTACACACCCACCAAGGCATTGCAATAAAACTTATACTCCCCATTGGTACAAACTCTTCCCCTTCCTGGTCTCCCTGGCTACACCCACCCGAAGACTCGCTCTTGGTCAAAGTCTGATCCCTCTGCCTACAAGGTGCTAACAAACGCAGGTTTGTCTGGGCAGTCCCTCACTAAGTGCGCCCTGTTTCACAAATAGCTTCCAGTGAACTTTGATTGTTCAAATGAGTTGTTGCTCGATCTCGAGCTCTGTCCTCCGGCATTCCACCCAACCATAGGATTTTTCACCATGTTGCCCCCTACTCCAGGGTTGTTCGTGCTTCTCGCACTTCTTGTGACAACCAGCGTGACCTTTCCAATCTCACCACTAACCTTTGGGGAAACAGCACCTGCCGACCTTGATTCCTTTCGAGAGTCCACATGAAAATCCGTCAGGCCTTCTGCAAAGACCACCGCCTCATCATAACTCTGCACCCTGACTTGTTGGAGTTCCAGTCTTGCCCATACCTTGAGCCCATGCTTAAAGTCATACAGTTTGTAAAGGGCTCGGAAGAGTTATACATACTCCCAAACGGTGCTCGTGTGCTGCAGTGCTTTGAGTTTCAAGAGGCCCTGTTCCTTCACGTTGTGTAGGTAGAAGTGGTGTTTCACTATCTCCTTCATTTGCTCCCATGACTCCAGAAGGACGGTTCTCTCTGCCATACTTACCTTCACCGAGCGCCACTACAACTTTGCATCCCCATCTAGATACCGCCGCAGTGGACACCCTAATGACATCTTCTTCAATGTTTGCCGCATCAAAGTATGCCTTCATGTCAAAGATGTAGTTGTCCAACAACTTAGCATCTCGTTCCCCCTCGTATACCTTCGGTTCCCACACCTTGTGTCTCGCATGTAGCCTGGGCAGCACCGCTCCCATCTGGTAGGTTAGCCAAGGCCCTTGAAAGTACCATTACCTGGGTCTTCAAATCCTCAACGGTGGCTCTCATTACCATCCGTTCATCCCGAGCTATGGCCTGTGTTATCTTCAACTCGCATTTCCCCCATGGCATTCGCCGTAGCTTCCTTTAGCAGTCGAACCTCCCATTGAGCAATTTCTATCTCCCTACTAATGTTCGGAACATCTTGCTCCGACAGGTCGGCCCTTGCCTCCAATGCCTCAAACCATTCCCTGTTGGATCTCATGTTATTACTTGTGTCTCCCACATGTTCCATCATCTTAGTCTTTCTTTTACTGTGCTTCAGAATTCTTCTTCGCCTCAAAGATCTTAAAGCTCTGATACTAACTGTCATGGGTCTCCTCTTCTTAGTCAGGAGAACCGTGAGAAACTCAATGCTAGGACACAAAGAGTTCACCTAGATTCCACGGACGCCGCACTCAGCGGGTGGCTAAATAGTACACCAGGCCTTTAGAGGGATGTGGAAGACTAGATTCACCGAGAAATGAGCAGCAAACACAAACACTCGAGAAGATTGTTTGCACTGTCGTACTTAGGACGCAATACAAGTAGAAACCAACAACTTGGTGGAGCGAAAGCTCAATCTAGCTTATATTACAAAATGAGGGTAACCGGGTGTGAAGTTCATTACTCCACATATATGCCTCACAAACGTTATCACAAGTGTCGGGTACATAGGCAAAAAGAGGTCAAAGCTAATAGGGCTCACAGACCCCATGCCTCTTAGCCGGTTGACATTATAACTAGATAAATAAGTAATTTACAAGTGCTGAAAGACTATATTTTACAAGGAGCTTGAGAACGGGAGTCTTCTCAGTTGCACGTTGAGCGGATCGGCCCGGAGTTTGAGGGAGAGAGCTTGGGCCAAGGAGCCAAGGCCACCCCGTAACATCTATGGAAATCAAGGTATGTCTTCATTCTTTTACTATTCATTAATCAATTGTAGAATATGCTTAAATGACACATATTAAATTTTAAAAAATGTCTTATTGTATCATTCATAGTCTTGCATCGGTGAACGGCAAAGCTAGAGCTTAATATATAAGATCACAAGTAAGTTTCTTCTTGAAAGTAGGAGTGTACAAATCAGTTCTATAGCATTTTATGATTTGATTTTTCGATTGCTCATCTTATAAATCAGAAGTCAAGATTTTGGTGTTACAGCTTAGATGATTTATGATGCTTTATTCAAAATGTACCTATTTACTATTTTGTGTCGCTACAACATGATTAACATTTTTTTTTCAATTTCGTAGAGATCGTACATATATTCCCCGTCTAACTTGATAGAAACAGGGGCTATTTAAAATTTATTGTGTTTAAGTAATTTTTAGTGATACAAATCTTTACTAAGTATTTCTTAGATTACATACTTATTTAAAGATATCAAATTCCAGGTTTCAAGAACTGGGAAATGGGACGAAGTTGCATCTGCAGCAAGCATTAAAAGTCCCAATCTTGCAAAGCCAAATTTTTGGAACCTTTGTGAAATTATGCTTTCCTTGTATGAATAAATATATCACTACAGGACATCAGGAGAAGATTTCGGTACTCAAAAAGCTGTAAATGCTGGTGAATTCAATTTTCAGCTCCTTTAGTATTGTGAATTTCCTTTAAAAGAAGACGCGTATTCTTGGCAAAAGGCGAAGACGCGTATTCTTATCCATGCCGAATTTTATGAGCAGTTCTTTTTCCCATTTTGTGAGTTGTTAGATCCGACGAGGTTATTTTTCCTTTGAATAAAAAAAAGAAGAAGACGCGTATTCTTATATAACGTGCAACATTTATAATTAAATTTGTAGTTTGAATGTTGGTTTTTCTATAAATTATGGAAAGATCGTCTTTCAACAGACAAACTATTCTAGAATATTTTTTTTAATATTAGTATACTTTCTCTCATTACTAATGCAAAGTCTTGGGAAAGAACATTTTTCCACAGACCTATGGAAAAAGGGAGTTTAGTTAGAATAATAAAAGGTAAAAGGTCTTATCTGCAATATTAAAAAATTTACTATGCAACGAGCACTACTTATAAAGTTTATAACCCGATTCATACAATCCAAAATTTTATCTTCATTTCTTCTAATTGGCACTTTAAACCTTAGTCTAATATTTCATGTACTTATTATATTAAGTATTAACTATATTATTATTGTTGATTAATTATGAACATATATTTGATATTTTTATTGATGTGCTGTTCGTATATCTATATAAAATTAATTTTCTGTCTTTATAATTCGAATTTGAATAAGGGGACTTTACTGCCATATAGGGTGGGCAAATTTTTTTTAAAAATTGAATAAAAAATTTAATAATTCGAATTTGAATAATCCGAACCAAATTTAAAATATGATTTTTTGATAATTGAATTGAGTAAATCAATTCTTGAATATGATTTTTGGTTTGGTTTTGGATATTGAAACTCAATCCAAAAATCAACCCGAATACCAAATTGCAATTTAAAAATAAATTAACTATATATAAATAATATAATATTAAATATCTAAAATTTCTATGGTTGAATTTGTGTTGTAGTTATTGGATTTTTATTTTTAAACGCTTGATAAAATTGCTACGGAGGTCTTTGAATATACCTCGGGACAAAAATTCAACTTTGAGAAATCTGATTTTTATATCAGTAAAAGGGCTATAATTGCTAAATCTAATCAGGTTAGGATGATTTTAAAAATGAAAAAAGGTTCTTTTCATTTTAAATACCTAGGTTTTCCAATCTTTAAAGGTAGAACCTTGAACAGATATTTCCAACCTCTGATGGAGAACCTGGACAAAAAACTGCTGAATTGGAAAAATAGATGGCTCAGTTCAGGGGGTAAATTAACATTAATCCAGTCTTGCTTATACTCTTTACCTCAGCATCTATGGACTGTTACCAAACCTCCAAACCATATAGTCAAGACATTTGAGAGAAAAATGTCTACTTTTTTCTAGGGAGAATCTGAAGGCAAAAAGAACAAAGTATGGAAGAAATGGTCTGATTTAGCTGTACCAAAATCTTTAAATGGTCTAGGTTTTAGGTCAATTCAGGCTATAATTGACTCCTGCTCTCTTAAATTATGGTGGAAGAGTCAGTTAGGAACTACTATGTGGTCTAAATTGATATGGTCCTTACCTCAATCACATAGAAAGTCCATAACCTGGAAAAGAATCTGTTCAGTCAACTCCTTTGCAGAAAAAAAATACACTGATCATTCATGGTAAAGGTAGCTGTAACTTTTGGTCTGCTAACTGGTGCCCTAATGGACCATTGATGACCTATATTCCGAGCTCCATCCTCTCACCATTCCTATATTACACTGTTACTGATTTTATTAGTAATAAAGACTTAATTTTACCTCAGATTTCCTCCTTCCTGGAACATGATACTCTTTCTTTTCTTCAAGGTGCAGAAATTATTCAAGAGAGAGATGATAGACTGGTCTGGAAACCAGAAGTGACAGGGTTTTTCTCCTTCAAATCTGCATACAAGGAACTCACTCTCTCCCCAGGTAATTTCCTAGCCACTAAGATTATATGGAATCCCATACTGCAAAAAAAGGTTTCAATCTTCACATGAAAACTGTTGCACTCTTTCGTTCCTTTTGATGATATGTTAATCAAATGTGGTTTTAGTCTTTCCTCAAAATGCCCAGCATGTAGTCACTGTGACTCGATTCAACATTTCTTTATATCTTGTCCCCTTGCTCATAACATATGGATTAAGATGGCATCTTTGTTGGACTTTCACGTCAGTAAGCAAGACTCAATTACTGATAGATTCTTCCTGTTCTGGAATAGTCAAGACCTCCCTAAGTGCAATCATTTGCTATGTAAAATGCTCCCACCTTTGATATGTTGGTGTCTTTGGAAGGCCAGAAATAATTTCTTATTTGATAACTAATGTTTTACTGCTGAGCTAATATGTAAGGAAATATGTGATCAAATTGCTTTGTCTCTCCATGCTAAATCTTATCCCCATAGCTCATTCTTAAATATCACAACCAGCTTCCTGCATCTAATCCCTCAGCTTAGACCTCCCCCCAAACCTATAATATCAATTGTTTTCTGGGAAAAGCCAAAGCAAAACTGTATTAAGATCAATGTGGATGCATCTTGGAATCCTAATAAGGTAACAGTAGGTCTCATTGCAAGGAATAGTTCTGGTACTCCATTCCTGATTAAATCAACTGCAATTGCTGCTGCTTCTCCACTTCAAGCAGAGATTCTTACAGTTCAATTTGCCTGCCATACCTTTCCTGATCTAGATAATACTGTTACCATTGAATCAGGTTCCTTGTCAGCAGTAAAAATGATCAATAACCCCTACACTTCCCACTGGACTTTGTTTGATCTAACATCTAGAATACAATCCATGTTAAAGAATGCTGATCTTATTCATGTCTTCAGAGAATGTAATTCTGTGGCAGATGCTATTGCTAAATACCATTCAACCCATAATCTGAGTCTGAGCCTTTCTAATGCTCCCAATCACATCAAAGGCCTCATTTCTTTGGACAAAGAACATACTCCTTATATCAGACTAAATAGGAATGCTTCTAGATTGAATTGATACTGCTAAGATCTGCTGCTTCTGACTTTTGAAGGTGCTATAGAGGATGCCAAGATCTTATGCCTAGCTCAACAATAACTTCATGGTTCTTCAACTCACTTTTCTTGCGAAGACATCTCAAGTTTCCAGACTTTGTTTACATATAAAATCCAACTCTAGGTTAGGAGTTTTCTTTCAGATTAATCTATGTAGTGCCTAGATTGAAGTTGCCTGGCCAAAGGAAAGAATTAACACAAGGGATGGAGATTCTCTCTTTTGGAATCGCAACTTCAATAACTATCCTCTCCACTTTGTACACATCCGACCTGTAGATAGGTAATGCTTTTGGAGGCAACTATGTTGCCTCAACTCCTCTCTTGAACACTCTAAATTTCTTGTACTTACTAAGGGTTATAATTAAGTCATGGGGAACCTTTATACATATCCCCCACCCTCGGGTGTTTTCATTTAAAAAATATATTTTTAAACGCTTGAGTTTAAGGATGTAGAATTTAATTTACATATTTTAATATAGTTTTAAATTAGTTTATATATTCTTAGTAATTTTTGAATAAAATTTTCCATGAATTCGGTTTATTTGGTTTGAACTTGAATTCAAACCGAAACAGAATTTTGAATTCGGTTCAGATAATTTGGTTTTTTGAGTTATTTGGATTGGTTTCGCTTTTGGGTTTTTTTAGGGGCAAAACTGAAGAAACCAAAAAAACAATTAAACCGACCCGATGCCCACCACTAGTGTCATAACCTCCCAATCTAAATACAAGAGCCTTACACTATCTTTATCCACAACCTAATCCAACCTACTTTTAATTAATTTTAATTATATCTTTCAAATCCACATCAGCAATCCATTATACAACCAAATCTTATTATTTTCATGTTTTATCAACAACCCTTCACAACTCAACCTAACTCAAGAAAAGGTGACTGCTCTTTCTGGAACGCTAACTGGACTGGAGAAGGAGCTTTGTTTTATAAATGGCCTCAAGAAAGAAATATCCCCTTTGCGGATATTTCACTTAGGTCGTTTATTAACAACAAAGCCACCCTTATCCCTCAATTGGAGCCTTTTTTGGCGACCAATCTGTATTCCCTGTTGCAGGATGCTAATTTGGAATACACTCATAAGGATAGGCTCATCTGGATGCCAGCTACAAATGGAATTTTCTCCATCAAGTCAGCATGCAACATCTTCAGACAGAAAAAGCCGAAGATCCTACATTTCCATAAGGTTTGGTCCTCTTTTATTCCCAAAAAAATGTCTGTTCTATTGTGGAGAGCTCTGAATGGCTTACTTCCTTTTGATAATATATTATGTAGGTTAGGATTCTCTTTAGCCTCTAAATGTCCTCTTTGTCAGAAACACAGTGACACACTAGATCATTTTTTCAACTCTTGCCCCTCATCTATTGCTGTCTGGCACTGTGTCAATGACTTTTTAAAGCTCCAACAGAATTTTTTTGCAAACTTGAAGAGTAGAGTTGAATATTACCTCTCTTTTAAGGCAGAATCCAAAATTCATTCCAATATTACAATTGCTGCACTTCTTGTCACAATTTGGTCTCTTTGGATTAAAATGAATAAAATTTTGTTTGAAAATGAGTCCTTCTCCCAAATTGCTTGTATTCAAGAAATGAAAGGCATGATCTATCAAATTTTCACAGTGAAACATTTGACAGGCAATTTAGACAAGCATAGATACTGGACACAGGCTAATATTATTCCTCATATCTTACAAAAGAAAAGAAAAATCTTCATTGCTGTGATATGGCAGAAACCCCATTCCGGATATAAGATTAATACAGATGCAACATGGACTAGAGGGGGTCTTTCTTCCCTGGCTGTGATAGTTAGGAACTGTGATGGGAATGTTGTTAAAATGAGGGTAAAATCTTTTCATTCTCCATCCCCTTTATAGGCAGAAATCTTAGCCATCCAATGTGGCTATGAGACTTGTTCAGAGTTGGTTTTAAATACTTGTGTGGTGGAATCAGACTATTTAATGGCAGTACAGGGTATTCAAAACCCTAATAGCTCCCCATGGAAAATCTTTTCCATCTGCAACTCTCTGAATTTAAAACACCATAGATACCCAATTCAACACACCCCCAGAGAGGCTAACAATGCAGCTGATTTTCTTGCTAAATTTGCTTTAGCTAATAACCTCCAGGGTGATATAGACTTACAGGCAGCTCCACCCTTTCTTAAGGGACTCCTTCATCTAGACAGATGTGGAATCCCTGGGATAAGAGTTGATGCATGAAAGTATGTTGTCAATGTTACAATATTCAGATACATATTAGAGGAATCATCACACTGGACTTATAAGTATGATTTTAAGCTGGATAGATACTGCTGATTTTTTTGCTATTTATTTTACTGCAGGTACTCATGCAACTCCTTTTTTCAAGACCTCGGCTGGTGCTCATCTCTCCACCACCAGGAAACCAACTCCAATTCACAACCTCTCAAACTGCGGTCGACCTTGGAATGAAGCGATCAACCATACAGCCTCCTTGCAATACTGCAGCAATTTTGCTTACTATTTGGCTCTTAATCTTGATCTGATAGAATGGAGTTGCTTGGCCAAAGGAAAGAATTAACACATGGGGTGAAGATTCTTTCTTTTGGAATCGCAACTACCATCTCTAACCTCTTCTTCTAACTACCAGAACCGTAAGAACACACTTTCCTAACTAGTTGCTAGGTATTCTTTTGGCGGCAACTATGTTGCCGCAATGACCAACATGTACTAAATCTCTGTATGTATTGGTTTCTACACAGGCTTGGGGAACCTTTATATAATATCCCTCACCTTAGGGTGCTTCAATTAAAAAAAAAACTCAACCTAACTCAACTTTTCAATTTATTTTATTATTTTGTAAATATATAAATATATATTCTAGTATTTATTTAATTTTAGTATTTATTGATTACTAATTATTTCTAAATTAATTTATAACTTAAATTAAAGTAGTGATTTAAATTAACTAAATTAAATTAAATAATTTTAGAAATGTGACAATTTTATAAAGACATACCAAAATAAAAAGTGCGCCAAATCTAAGAAAAAATAGAGTAATTGAAATTACATAACTTAAATATTAGTATCTTTTAATTATATTACAATATTTGTTTAATTAGTTTGGTAATAAAATACTTACAACAAGCCAAAGTATAGATGTGGAGGTTTTAAAATTATGAAAATTTATAAAATATTGAAAATAAATTATATTATTTATAAAAGAACAATTTAATGTGTGAATGTAAACTGTGAGGTAATCAATCTCTTGTTCTCTTCTCTCTTCTCTCTTCTCTCTTCTCTCTTCTCTCTCCTATTGCTCTCTTCTCTACTGAACAATCTCTTGCCAGTAACGGCTCTCTGTTGCCTGTAACGGCTCTAACTCCATGGCGGAACACCCTCCACTAGGGAATACTAAATTCTTCCTAGCTGCACTTCAATCGAAATCTCCTCCACTTACCATAACCCAGAAATAATCCCAAAATCTGAACACCTAGGTGAACCAGCATGTCTCTACTCCGATGTAGAAATTTTCAGACTCTCCCCTCACTACGCTAATGCCCTAGTCGGAAAATTCTCCAAAGGTCGACTTACAATGGAACAACTCGAGGTGGCATTTAAGACGGTGGCATTCGCTGGAAAATACCAATTGGGTTCACTCGACTACAAGCACGTCCTAATCAGGTTCGACCAGATCAACGATAATCAAAGATGTTGGATTAAGGGTTTATGGACCTTCAACGGAATCCAAATGAAGGTGCTCAAATGGACTCCAGATTTCTCCACCCATAGAGAATCATCGATCGTTCCCATCTGGTGCACAATCAGGGAAGTTCCTCTCTATTACTACAATACTTCTTCCATTGAGGCTATTGGTAATAATATAGGGAATTTCATTAAGAAGGATTTAGCAACTGAAATATTAACAAGGCCATCTGCTATTAAGCTCTGTGTTGAAATTGACCTACAGAAGCCACTCAATCACTTCATCAGATTAGGATCTCTTTCAAATAATAGACAATACCCCATTTAATATGAAGACATCCCTCTGTATTGTACCCACTGTGCTAAGCTAGGTTACTCCCACACTTAGTGTAGAGCTATTCCCCAAAACTACAACCTACCACAATGGCAAGCCACTGGTAACAAGTTCAACAAGGCACCAAATAGGATAACAACAAATCAGTCCCCTAGTAATCCCCAACACAATGGCCAACCAAAACATCAGGTAGCCACTACCAATCCCATTTTATACCCATTCTCGTATACATCATAGCCTACAACATCAGAGACTAAAAACAATACACCTCTACATGTCCCAAACTCTCCAACCCCGAGCCTCGCCATCAACCATCCTGAATGTCCTGAATCACCACTTACAAAACTAATAAATGCAACAGCTTTTACTATTCCAAACATTTCTCATAAAAGTGATGTTGAGGATGGTATCCAAATTGGCTCACATAAACTGATCACCCACCACTCCTTATCTACTAACCCTGCACTTTCTCAAAAAGGAAAGATGGAAAATAGATTTTCTTTACTGCAGGATATGGAATCTTTCTCTCAAGCAGCAGACTTTCTATAACAGGAATTCCATACAAATCAGGAGAGGAAAGATATCTCAGCCATGCCAATCACAGACAATTTCCAAGCTCAACTATCACTCTCACCTGCTCTATCACAAACAACAGGTAACCAAGGTAAGTTTAAGCATAAAAAGAATAACTACCTAAGCCACTTGAATAAGATGATGTTAAGATCATCCACTAAAAGCCACAAATCATGTGAACAATGATACACAATTGTAAAATCAATTTTTTAGTTTGGAATCTGAGAGGCATGGAATCCTCTATGCTTAGACTGCAAAATCTAATCAAACTGAAAAAAATACAGCTCCTATGTATCATTGAACTAATGCATGGTAATAATCAGTGTCAATCTTACATGGTAAAGCTAAATTTCACTCAAAGTCTACCTTTACAAAATGGAAAAATATGGCTTATGTGGAATGACTTTCTAGTGGTATCTCTAATTTTCCACAACAATCAATTCCTGTATGTTAAAGTTCTTCACCTAATTTCAAATACAGATATGGATGATGTTCTTGTTTATGGACTTAGAACTAGAGCAGGTAGGAAACTCTTATGGAATGATCTCATTCTTTTACCAAACTCTGACACTATCTTCATAGGAGATGTTAACACAATCATCTCTATCTCATAATATAGAGGTCCCAGTTCTCCCAAATTAGGTAGTATTAATGATTTTAATGAATGGATTAACACTAAAGGACTTCAGGAAATAAATACTGTAGGTAATCTATTTACTTGGACAAACTCAAGACTAAGAAATCCCACCACCAAGAGATTAGATAGAGGACTTTTTACTATACAATGGGGTACAAAATTCCAAACTTCCTCTATCCAAATTCTCAACAGACAATTCTTTTACCACTGCCCCTTATACTTACAGATCTCAACCCTAACACCATCTTATCCTAAGTCGTTTAGGTTTATAAACACCTGGTTTAATAGACCAGAGTTCATAAACTTAATTAGGACTAACTGGTCTACCCCACTTTCTCAGTCAGGAATGTTGAGACTGTACTTTAAGTTAATTAGACTCAAAAAAGTATATAAGATCTGGAATAAAGAATCACTTGGTAACATTGACTCTAATGTACTCACAGCTGAAGAGAATCTCAGATTACAGGAAATTAAATATGACTCCACTCATTCTCAAACAGATCTGATCAAACTTAATGAAAATAGGGCCCTACTGATTAGAGCACTTAGGGAAAAAGAAAAATTCTGGAAGCAAAAATCAAGAACAAATTGGATTAAATTTGGAGCTAACAATACACAGTTTTTCCATAAAATTGTAGCAGAAAAAAAAAAGCAGGCTACAGATATCCAAAATTAAAAATAGGCAAGGTCAATGGCTTAACAACCCCCAGGAAATCCAAGATGATGGTGTAGCTTACTACACAGACCTCCTATCTGAACCCATCCTCCCAGCAAATAACACATACTACCCGCACTTTCTCAATCAAATACCTAGCATCATCTCTGACCATGATAATTCTCAACTGTCCAAACCAGTTTCAGAGGAAGAACTTAGAATAGTAGTCATGGGTCTAAATAAAAATAGCAGCCCTGGTTCTGATGGCTACTCAAGTAAATTCTATTCCAAATGATGGGGTTTCATTAAGGAAGATTTAATATCTATTGTTAATGATTTTCTTATAGACACTGACATGCCAAGAGGTATTACAAGCACTTGGATTGCTTTAATACCAAAAAAAAACCAACCCCCAGCATCATTTGATGACTATAGACCAATTAGTCTATCAAATGTAGCTAATAAAATATGCCTTAAGGTCCTCATGGAAAGGCTTAAACCTTACATGGAAAATTTGATTTCACCTAATCAAACTGCTTTCATGAAAAATAGAGATATATCTGATAATATCCTTTCCCTTCATGAAATGGTAAGATTTCTTGATAAAAAATACAGAGTACCAAATTGTATCCTTAAACTAGACCTTAGAAAGGCTTTTGATAGGATACGCTAGAATTTTTTAAATAGCATACTCTCTAAATTTGGTTTTCATGGAAATTTTGTGAATGCAATCATGAAAAATCTCTCCCAGGCCTATTTTCAGTGCTTATGAATGGTAATCCAGTTGGCTTTTTCAAAGCTTCCCGATGCATCAAACAAGGTGATCCTTTCTCTCCCTTCCTATTTAACCTTTTTTTTGAAGCATTCTCTAGAAGCATTTCTTTTATTTTCATGAATAACAAACTGAAATATTGCCAGCTTCCAAATGGCATAACACCAGTCTCACACTTGAGTTATGCTGATGATACCATAATATTTATGCAGGCATCTAAGTCTAACCTAATTAGGATCAAAGTCTTTTTAGAAACCTTTGAACTTACCTCGGGCCAAAAGGGCAACAGTTGGAATCTGATTTTTACAATGAGAAATCTGATTTTTACATAAGTAAAAGGGCAACAGTTGGAAAGATTAATAAAATTAGGAAAATTTTAGGAATGAAAAAAGGACTTTTTCCTTTTAAATACCTAGGTTGCCCAGTTTTTACAGAAAGAACAGTGAATACTCATTTCCAACATGTGCTTGAACTTATTGATAAGAAATTGATGAACTGGAAGAATAAATGGCTAAGTACAGGAGGAAAAATGGTTCTTATTCAAGCATGCATATACTCTTTTCCACAACACATATGGTCTATTCTCAAGCCCCCCCCCCTAAACAGATAATTAAATCCCTAGAAAAGAAAATGTCCAGATTCTTTTGGGGTGAGAGAGAGGGTAAGCTGAACAAAGTGTGGAAAAAATGGTCAGATTTATGGCCACATTGGTTTCAAAATGGATTAGGATTTAGATCAATTTAAGCAATAGTTTATGCATGTTCCTTAAAATTGTGGTGGAAGAGCCAACATGGCATAACTATGTGGTCTAAGCTAATCTAAGCATTACCCAAGTCTCACAGAAAATCACAAACTTGGAAGAGAATCTGCTCTATCAATCTGTTTGCTGAAAATAACACTATAGTTATCCATGACCGAGGTCTCTGTAAATTCTGGACCTCCAATTGGTGCCCAAGTGGCCCACTAATTAACTATGCTTCTCCTGACTTAACCTTTATCCCTTCCTCTTGCACAATAGCACAATTCATTAATAATAAATTATCTTTCCTGTCTTAGATTAGCTCCTATTTGGACAATGATAGTCTGGTTTTTTTTGCAGGAAGCAGCAGTTAATGAGGATAGGGAGGACATACTGGTATGGAAACCTGAAGAGAATGGATCTTTTGCCTTTAGGTTAGCATACAAGGCACTAACTCACATATCAGGTGATTTCCCAGCTACTAAAAAGATTTGGAACTTCAGATTTCAGAAAAAAAAATCTCAATCTTTACTTGGAAGATGCTAAACTCTTTTCTGCCTTTTGATGATGTCCTAATTAAATGTGGTTTCAGCCTTGCCTCTAAATGTCCTGCCTGCAACCAATCAGATTCCCTAAATCACTTTTTTAACTCTTGTCAGATTGCTCAAGCTATATGGAATGATACTGCAGACATCTTAGGTCATTTTAATCATACTTTGAATAATCTAACTGAGAGATTTTTTGCCTATTAAAACAATAAAGGCCTCCCAAAAATTCATAGACTGATTTGCAACATTTTGCCACCACTGGTTTGCTGGCGCCTGTGGAAAGCTAGAAATGATTTCCTTTTTAAAAATAAAAAATTTTCCATTACTCAAATTTGCAGGGAAGCAAGAGATTCAGTGTTTTTAACCCTTTTGGCAAAACCTTGTTTCTCAAATGAACCATCTGATCCGAGATTTTCTATCACCTCCTCAATCCCACCCTTTAGACCTCCCCCAAAACCTTCACTCAATCTAGAGATAATAATGGAATCCCCATTTTAATCAAGACATCAAATATCACTGCCAACTCCCTCCTTAAAGCTGAAATGAAAGCCATTCTTTTTGCTTGTCTCTCTTTTCTTACACCTACTTGCAGAATCATAATTGAATCTGATTCACTTTTAGTTGTTACTATGATTAACACACCTATGAGAGCAAGATGGTCTCTCTGCACCCTTGCTTTCCAAATCCACTCTCTGCTAAAAGGGGCTATACTGAAACATGTTTTTAGAGAGTGCAATACTGCTGCTGATGCGATTGCAAAGCTGAAATCCAACCCCTCTTCAGAAACTAATTGGTGTCTATCTGATCTCCCAGTTCACACTAGGGGAATTATCAACCTAGATAAGACACAACTCCTTATATTCGAAAACATAGAAATGCTTATGATGATGATTAATACTGCTGATGTTTTTCTCTGTCTGCCAATTGTGGTAAACAACAGATGCTGCACTCTCAAATTGCACTCTAAATTTTGGCAACAGAAACATTTCAATGTTGGCATGGATGCGATATACCCACTCTATCATCTCAATTTCCAAGCTGCACTACCAAGGGTTACCCCGAGAGATCTTTTACCCAGGACCTCATCTAGATACTCAGTAGATGCCTGGCCAAAGTTAGAAATTAACACGTGGGGTGGAGATTTCTAATTTTGGAAATGCATCTGCTGATACAGTTTGTACATATGCATAATTAGCTACTCAAACTCTAGATTTTAGACGCTTACTATTTCTCTGCTAGTTTTGGAGGCAATAATGTTGCCTCGGCCACTATGCTTCTGGACTCTAACTTTTGTAATGAATCTTTTCATCTTTAAAGGGCTGGGGATCCTGATAAAAATATCGCTCACCTCCGGGTGTTTTGACTAAAAAAAACGTAAACAGTGAGGTAATAAATAAAATAAATTATTCATGAAAAAATAAAATAAAATAAATTCAAGAAATGGGAGAATGACGTGTGTTAATTTTTATCTCTCAAAAGAAAAAAAATCCACAAAATAGGGAGGGCTGAGCAAAGGGTGGAAATGATGTGATTATTATATTATTTTAAATATTGCCATGCAAACAACCTCTCCAATGGAGTTACCGATAAGTGTAGTCTTAGTTGTCCCTCTAGAAGAATTAACCGAGAATTCAACAATTTCATCGACTCTAATCATCTTCATGAAATCAATACTGTAGGCCCCCTTCGCACTTGGAGTAACAATAGAAGCCCACTAGTCTATAAAAGGTTAGACAGAGATTTGCGTAGCTCTGAGTGGTTGGCTCTATATCAGAACAACTCAATTCAGGTTTTAGCAAGGGGCAGTTGGGTCACCACCCCTGATGCTGAGTACTCTGTTAAGCAACCTCCTAATACCCAAACCCTTAAGCTTTCTGTTGGAAAATGATGGTTAGAAGGTTGAAATTTGTCAACTTTTTAGACTTCGTTTGAGTGGGACCCGAATGGATTTTGGGTCGGTGGATGTCATTTTTGGGTTCTCCTTCGCGAGTACTATAAAATCGACTATTTAAACTCTCAAAACGGATCAAGGGTAAATGAGATATGGATGTTTGAAAAGTCACTCTTGAAAGAGAAAAAATTAGGCGGAAATTGGCCCAAATTAGTTTTTCTCTAGACTGTCCAAAATGCGTATGGACCGCATGGAAGTCTCTGGAAGGCCCAACCGCATAGTATATATGGAATTTCTTGTGTGTAATTCTTAAGAGATAAGAACAAAATTCTTCCATATTTTGTGAGATATCTTGTCTTAAATAAATATGCGGTTTACCATGTTTAATACGATGAAGAATATTTTTGCAAATATTTCTTACATTTCCAGCAGATTTGATTCGAGTATTCATGGAATGTCTCGGATTTGGTGAGTTGGTGATTGGAGAATATTCTTCTCTAATAACAGAAAATCAGAATATCATGTTTCCATGATTAGGGTCTTTTAGAGCAGTATAAATAGAGCCTCTAAGTCATTCAGAAATTACACACCATTTCTCAAGCCCCTCCATATTCTATACTTGAGTCTTCTGTCTGTCTTTCTCGAAGTTTCCATTTGGTGCTCTGTCGAGGTGATAGTCCTTCGGGCCTTGTGTGAATCCGAGGTAACTCTTACGTGTTAATTGTTACCTTTGATGGTTTTATCCTAGGGAACGATGTCCACAACGGGACTCATTCGTTTCAAGGGCAGCGAGTGTTACTCGTGACTCCATCATTACTTGAAACATGATTTATGCTTTGATTATTTGTAATTTAAGCGTTTCGATTGTATGCTTGAATAATTAATAAAAGTTTATTATTCTTGCATATGTTAATTGCTCGTTCAATTTTGTTGTTTAATTTTTCGCATGATATGTTGACCGTTGGACATATATTGATTATATTATGCGAAAAATTAAACAACAAAATTGAACGAGCAATTAACACATGCAAGAATAATAAACATTTATTAATTATTCAAGCATACAATCGAAACGCTTAAATTACAAATAATCAAAGCATAAATCATGTTTCAAGTAATGATGGAGTCACGAGTAACACTCGCTGCCCTTGAAACGAATGAGTTCCGTCGTGAGCATCGTTCCCTAGGATAAAACCATCAAAGGTAACAATTAACACGTAAGAGTTACCTCGGATTCACGCAAGGCCCGAAGGACTATCACCTCGACAGAGCACCAAATGGAAACTTCGAGAAAGACAGAAGACTCAAGTTTAGAATATGGAGGGGCTTGAGAAATGGTGTGTAATTTCTGAATGACTTAGAGGCTCTATTTATACTGCTCTAAAAGACCCTAATCATGGAAACATGATATTCTGATTTTCTGTTATTAGAGAAGAATATTCTCCAATCACCAACTCACCAAATCCGAGACATTCCATGAATACTCAAATCAAATCTGCTGGAAATGGAAGAAATATTTGCACAAATATTCTTCATCGTATTAAACATGGTAAACCGCATATTTATTTAAGACAAGATATCTCACAAAATATGGAAGAATTTTGTTCTTATCTCTTAAGAATTACACACAAGCAATTCCATATATACTATGCGGTTTTTATTGGTGAATATGGAGGCAGTGTTTATATATGGTCTTAGGAATAGGGAGGGTAGGAAAAATCTTTGGATAGATTTACAACCTGTTTCTAGGGGAGACACAATTTTTATTGGTGATTTCAATACTATTACTTCTTTGTCTGAATATAGGGGTCCTAGTTCTCCAGCTTTGGGAAGTATTAGGGATTTTAATGGTTGGATTAACTCGAATGGTATTCAGGAAATCCCAACAGTTGGTAACCTCTTTACTTGGTGTAATGCTAGACTTAGAAATCCTACATCTAAGAGATTAGACAGAGGTCTGAGTACCATGTCTTGGTTAACTAAATTTTCTTCTTCCTCTATTCAAATCCTTAACAGGCAGACCTCAGACCATTCACCACTTCTTCTTCACATATCTTCTCAGGTTACTGTCTCACCTAGACCATTTAGATTTATTGATGCCTGGTTTCAGAGGATAGAATTTACTGATTTAATTAAAGACTGCTGGAACTTACCCTTAGCTGAATCAGGTATGATGAGATTCTATTTAAAACTGATTAGACTTAAGAAAACTCTTAAGAGATGGAACAGAGATACATTTGGCAATATTGATCAGAATGTTAAACAAGCCGAAGAAGCTCTGAGATTACAGGAAATAATTTTTGACAGTAACCCCTCTACTTCTGAAAGGGTTAGGCTAAATGAGAAAAATGCCCTGCTTCTAAGGACTCTAAAAGAAAAAGGAAAATTTTGGAAGCAGAAAGCTAGGCTTAATTGGCAAAAACTTGGAGATAATAATACCAATTTCTTTCATAAGATAGTTCAGGAAAGAAATTGCAAACTGCAGATTACAAAGATAAAAAATGGAAGAGGTCAGTGGATTGATTCTCAGACGGAAATTCAAAGTACAGCAGTTCAATACTTCTCTGAGCTACTTTCTGAACCTGCTCAACAACCTGATGAGACTTATTACCCCCATTTTCTAAGTCAGATCCCAAATATAATTCAGGAAAGGGATAACCAATTACTTGCTAGTCCTGTCACTGAATTTGAACTAGAAAATGTTATAAAAGGATTAAATAAGAGGAGTAGCCCAGGCCCTGATGGTTTTCCCCCTAAATTTTACTCTAAATGCTGGCCTATTATTAAATTTGACCTAATCTGTGTTGTGAATGATTTTATTGCTGGTACAACAATGCCAAGGGGTATCTCTAGCACATGGATCACCATGATCCCTAAAAAACCTACTCCCTGTTCTTTTGAAGACTTTAGGCCGATTAGCCTCTCCAATGTGATTAATAAAATATTCTCCAAGATACTAATGGAAAGGCTAAAACCTTTTATGGAAGTCTTGATCTCCCCTAACCAAACATCTTTTATGAAAAACAGGGATATATCTGATAATGTCTTATACTTGCAAGAAACAATTATATTTCTTGATAAGAAATACAGAACTCCTAATTGTATGTTGAAATTAGATCTGAAAAAAGCTTTTGATAGGATTAATTGGAACTTTCTCAGAAATATTTTGCTGAAATTTGGTTTTAATGGAAAGTTTTTAAAGGTTGTTATGAATAACCTGTCACAAGCATATTTTTCTGTTTTGGTAAATGGTAATCCTGTAGGTTTCTTCCAGGCTTCTCGGGGTATAAAACAAGGTGATCCACTATCCCCTTTCCTCTTTAATTTATTTTCTGAAGCGTTCTCTAGAAGTTTAGCCTTTATTTTTAATAATAACAGAATGGCTAGCTTTCAAACATCTGCTTCTATTCCTGTGATTTCCCACCTTATGTATGCAGATGACACTATGATTCTAATGCAAGCTTCAAGGTCGAGCTTAATTAAAATCAAAGCTTTCCTTGAGATTTTTGAGAATACATCTGGCCAGAAATTTAATTTTGATAAATCAGAGTTTTACCTGAGTAAAACAGCCAGTTTAGCTAAGTTAAATCAGGTCAGAACTGTGCTAAGAATGAAAAAAGGATCTTTCCCTTTTAAATACTTAGGCTGTCCAGTTTTTAGAGGGAGAACTCTAATGAGATATTATCATCCTCTATTAGCTAACATTGACCAAAAGCTGCAAAATTGGAAAAACAAATGGCTTAGTGGTGGAGGTAAAATGGTCTTGATAAGGTCTTGCCTTTACTCAATTCCTCAACACATTTGGTCTGTTACTAATCCCCCTAAAGGTATAATTAAAGCTATTGAAAAAAGACTGGCACACTTTTTTTGGGGGGAAAACTCAGGACAAAAACAGAAGAGTTTGGAAAAAATGGGTAGATATTGCCAAGCCAACTAAATTGAATGGATTAGGATTTAGATCTATTAAGGCTATAGTGAAGGCTAGTTCTGTTAAACTCTGGTGGAAATGTCAAAATGGTTCTTCTCTATGGTCTAAATTTATTTGGGCATTGCCACCCTCATACAGAAAATCAGCCACATGGAAGAGGATTTGTTTGGTGAATTCTTTTGCAGAAACTAATTCACTGATAATACATGGTAAAGGGAGCTGTAGTTTTTTAGAGGCAAACTGGTGCCAGTGGCCCTCTAATAAACTACATTCCTGACAATATTACATCAGATATGATGAATATTTCAGTGGCTGAGTTTGCTAATAATAAGTCCCAAATTTTAGACCAGATTTCCCCCTTCTTGGAGCATGATACTTTTATGTTTTTGCAGGGGGCTCAAATCCTGGAGGAAAGACAAGATAGAATGATTTGGAAACCTGAAAGTTCAGGAAATTTCACTTTTAAATCATGCTATAAAGCCTTGACAGCTGAATCAGGTATCTCTCTGGCTAGTTCTGTTCTCTGGAAAATTCCTCAGCAAAAAAAGGTAACTATTTTTATATGGAAATTATTGCATGCTTTTCTCCCTTTTGATGAGGTGCTTATAACCTGTGGTTTCAGTTTGGCATCAAAATGCCCTGTATGTGAACACTCGGATTCGATTCAGCACTTCTTCATAAACTGCCATTTAGCACATGCTGTGTGGACTAATTTTGCATTCATGATCCATTTTAACTTGAATATTTGCCATACCATTCCACAGAGGTTTGCCCTTTTCTGGGATACTGAAGATTTACCTAAGTTTGAACGCATATACTGTAAATTACTGCCTTCACTCATCTGTTGGGGACTTTGGAAAGCCAGGAATGGTTTCCTCATGGACAATAAGCCCCTTTCTTTAACTTCTATTTGCAGAGAGGTTCAGGACCAGATCCTTCTTTCACTCCAAGTGTGTCCTCCAAAACTAATCAACTCTAACCCTATTCCACCTGGACTTAGACATCTATCTCCTCAATTCAGACCCCCCCAAGCCTAATTTAGCAAAGATCTTTTGGACTAGACCTAATTCAGGATTCACTAAAGTTAATGTTGATGCCTCTTGGACTCCTAACTTAGCCTCGGTAGGTCTGATTGCTAGAGATTCTCTAGGTAGTCCTACATACATCTGCTCCTCTACCTCTACAGCTATGACTCCACTGTTAGCTGAAATTGATGCCATTTTGCTTGTTTGTCAGATTTTCTCTCATCTGGACCAAACTTTTATAATAGAATCTGATTCTAAACTTGCGGTTTCTATGATAAATGATCCTTATTCAGCTATGTGGGAATTCTTTGATAAAGTTTATAAGGTGAAAGCTGCTCTTGGAGGGGCTAAGCTGATTCATGTCCTGAGGGAGGCTAACTTAGTTGCTGATGCCCTGGCCAAATGTCATTTTGATTCTGGTCCTATACTTTCAATGACTAACACCCCGAGACACATCAAAGGGCTTATTACATTGGATAAACAATCTGTCCCATCTGTTCGTGCTCACTGATTTATTTCTGAAATCCAGAATGGATTCTGCTGAGTTATTATATGTGCTTTTTGCAGGTTTACTTACTCATCAACAATTTCTAGAGCATGGAATCTGCTGCTCGGCTAAACCTAACATGATCGGCCTCTACTGCTCTGCTGCTCTGCTGCTCCACTGATGAACACAAGCGACATGCCAGTTTTTAGTCTTCACTGATTTGGAGTTCAGTGTGCTCCTATTTTGTTACTCTACTCCTACTAGCTGACATTTTTGTGATCTTGAATTTATTAGACCAGATGATTGAAGTAACCTGGCCGAGGGGGAGAATTAACACAAGGGGTGGAGATTCTCTCCTTCGGATCGTTACTTCTTCACTAAATACCACTGTATAGCTGTTAATAGGTTTATCTTTTGGAGGCAACTTTGTTGCCTAAAGTCTAGGTATCTAGACAACTCATGTATAAACTGTTTCTTTATATAGGGCATGGGGAACCCAATACATAACTCCCCCACCTACGGGTGTTTTGCATAAAAAAATATATATATATATATACTATGCGGTTGGGCCTTCGAGAGACTTCCATACGGTCCATACGCATTTTGGATAGTCCAGAGAAAATTAATCTGAGCCAATTTCCGCCTAATTTTTCTCTTTCAAGAGTGACATTTCAAACATCCATATCTCATTCACCTTTGATCCATTTTGAGAGTTTAAATAGTCAATTTTATAGTACTCGCGAAGGAGAACCTAAAAATTACATCCACCAACCCAAAATCCATTCGGGTCCCACTCAAACGAAGCCCAAAAAGTTGACGAATTTCAACCTTTTAACCATCATTTTCCAACAATCCCCCACATGAATAGATATTGATGTAGGAATCAGAACAATCACGTCAGACACAGAGAAGAATATTAGATAAGAATATTCTCCAATCACCAACTCACTAAATCCGAGACATTCCATGAATACTCGAATCAAATCTGCTGGAAATGGAAGAAATATTTGCACAAATATTCTTCATCGTATTAAACATGGTAAACCGCATATTTACTTAAGACAAGATATCTCACAAAATATGGAAGAATTTTGTTCTTATCTCTTAAGAATTACACACAAGCAATTCCATATATACTATGCGGTTGGGACTTCCAGAGACTTCCATGCGGTCCATACGCATTTTGGGCAGTCCAGAGAAAAATTAATCTGGGCCAATTTCCGCCTAATTTTTTCTCTTTTAAGAGTGACATTTCAAACATCCATATCTCATTCACCCTTGATCCATTTTGAGAGTTTAAATAGTCGATTTTATAGTACTCGCGAAGGAGAACCCAAAAATGACATCCACCGACCCAAAATCCATTCAGGTCCAACTCAAACGAAGCCCAAAAAGTTGAAGAATTTCAACCTTTTAACCATCATTTTCCAACAATCCCCCACATGAATAGATATTGATGTAGGAATCAGAACAATCACGTCAGACACAGAGTTTGACTTGGTGATAGATTCATTTCGACGGCATAGATGCTGCATAGGATAAGTAGGTGTCACCCTTTGAACTTTCCCTTGAGAGAGTACACTTAGCCCACTGGTTAGGAAGTAGACGCAATGTCCTTGAACTTCCCCTACCGCTTGTGTGAACGAAAATGCACTTCCCACAGACATCTTTCCTATCCCTTGCGCTTTCCTCGGTTGTGTCCATTAATCAGGCCATGGCACACGCCTAGTTCTGTAAGGTTTCTAAAGAATTGCGTCCCAACAATTCCCTTTCAAAGCGGCCACACTTCTCGCTTACATAGGTGATTCTTGGCGTAAGAGCAGTTCTGCAAACTATTGCGCTCTTTCGAGTACTACATACTCGATGCCTTGAATCATTAAAAGCAATTTAATGCTTAACCTCCATTCATATCACTGTTTCTTCATCATAGGAATAAGACAAGAGGTATGAAACCCCCACAGTGATCGCGATGGGTCTTTGCAGTTTATTTGTCCCTTTGAACCTAGATCTTGGGATCTCCAGTCACATAGGTTGGGTGTCCACGTACGTAACCCACCATTTATTGGAGTTAGTCATATTCCTTTCGATGAGTTCTCAACTAACTCTCAATTCAATTTCTTCGTCAAGAAATTAATTCAATCCTTTCGTCAAAGAATCACAACTCTTATCATATTGACCTTACGTAGTCAACATCGATAATTCTCGTAGAGAGTAGTCATCCAATGGTAAAGTGTTTTTGTCGAGACACACCATCATCGATATGGCTTTACGCTATACCAATAAGCATACAGGTGCTTTGGTCATCCTAGGGTATATCTTTCCCAATTTTTTGTCTAACACCATGGACATAGATTCCTCTATGAATCTAGCAGGAGAGAACCATTTCTCCACACAACTCAAGCCATATCCACGAGTCTCACACACAGCTTGTTTCCAGTGATCTTTTCTAGAGTACTCATGTATCATCTTACTATCCATTGTAAGAATTGTCTAATGTGCACTTTAATAAGTACTTCATACTATCAACGACTCTTGAGTTCTCTTCTTAAGAGGCAACTCACCTTTACAAAAAGGCAACTCATAATGTTTAGAGTCATTCCATTGAATACGACATATCTCCAAGAGACTCAATCATCGTATCAATTTTACTATCAATGAGAAAACCATCAATTCAAAGACATAAATGACATGGTCATTTTCCGTGTCCCTTAGCATATCTGCCTTCATCAAACTCATTGATTTAATATCACTGGCTAAACAACAATTAGTTTGGTCACATGATGGGTCATTTAGGAGCATTGAATTTTTCATTTTGCTCTATTCAGATCTTAATATCTAAATCTCCAAATAACCATTTAGATCCATTAGATGCACTTCTAGCTTTCACAAAGCCTTGATAGCAAGTACCATCACCCTTGGACTCATTCTCATGTCTAGAGAACACCCATCAAGTACACAAATATACTTACTAATTATTCAAATCTACTAGTACTCTAGTGATTTGCAATCATGGTAGATCAAACTCTCTATTGATCACCGCTTTCCACAAACGTCATTTCATGGAATCTTGTTTCCTTCGTTGTTTTATCCCCGATCCTTAATGATTCCATCTATTGACTCTTAAGTCCATTTAAGATAAATCAGGATCTTTAACAGAAACTTCCACAAAATACACTTTCCATCAAGATATATTTCTAGTTTTTGTATAATATTTCTTGTGAATTTCAAGAAATTGATAGCACTTCAACATTGTGCATATCTAGTAAAGATACTGGTTAAGTATTCCTTTTACTACATTCGCAATACGCCAACCCCCACATTCAAAAGAACTTTTAGGATGGCTCTATGAGGAGCTTTATTTTCCTCCTTCTTGGGGTATCTTATTTAAAAGATCGCCAACTAACTTAAAGGCTCTCCCACAATGCTTGGTCATTTCTAGCAATTTCCTTCAATCACCAAATGACCTTGCAAATGTCTACATTGTGAATCACATTCCCCAAAGGATTCTATGTATTCACATCATGGTCACAGATAACCTCATATGTTTTCTGTGCATCACGTAAGTGGTTTCGTTAATATACAAACCCAACTTACTAAAAGTACGTGTGTTCAATGAATCAAACACTAGGTTCTTACCCACGGAATTTCTTTTAGGTCTAGATCCTTTCAACAATCAAAACATCTTTATGTATTGATCTTTTATTGTGGAAGTCTCTCTTATTCCTTCAACTCCCTTGGATTTAGAGATAACTAAACTTCCCGATCTTAATTAATCGTTCTTCCTCGCATGACCAATACCACCACCAATGTAGTATCAATCAATCGAGGATTCGATTAACTCTCACTAGGGCGCAGTGTCAGTTTACCAACCCCACACAATTTCATGCCCATTTTAAACCCAAGTTTCAGTACAACTGTACTTTACTTTCAGACTACTCAAATTAAACTTGAATGCCTTTATGCTCGAAACACATTCAAGTCCATTGTTCGACTCAAGTTTGAGTGCATTGCATGACTCAATTACGGGTTTACCCTTTTTGGTTCGAGTTAAATTCCTCCCGACTTGAACAACTTGATTCAAGTCTCTCGTGACGACTTTTCATCTCCAGTACCTATCAAAATTCATATGGTCATTAAATTTTTAGGTTTTTCGTCTACCCCCACATTGGGCTGGTTTTATTAAACATCCCCACACGTGTTAAGTTTCTCAAAACCTCGTGTCTTGGGGTTCCTAGACCAAATGTCTTAGGATTCCTCATCTCAGAATTCTAAGGCTTTCCAACCAAAAATCTAGAGAATTGACCAAATGTCTTGGGATTCCATATTTCATAATTCTTAGATTTTTCAACCATAAATCAAGATATTTGACCAAAAGTCTCGGGATTCCCATTCTCAGGATTCTTAGTTTTCTCAACCAAATTCTTGAGATTTTCCCCTCAATTCTATGATTACAAATAATCAAAGGTTTTTAGCATAGTCATGATAACTCATGCTTTAGGGTTTATACCATGGTTCACAAGAACCAATACCCTAGACATAGTCGTAAACTAATGTCTTCACGTTCACATTTCTCAGGTCATACAAAATAACCAGAATATGTTGAACTTCGAGCCCATATGCTCTATCTGTGCAATCTAACAATTGTCACTCGTGAGCCATATGCTCGTAAATGATCAATCAAGATAGCAAATTATCGGGAATAGTCTTGTCAAATATTTCAGTGCATCAAAAGGCACTTTCCCAAACAATTAATATAATCATAGCATATAAAAGCATAACCCAATTTTAGACACAACATAGATCTAAAATTTTTGTATATGCAGCTAAATCAAGTCCCTAAATGAACGAGAATACATCATGGATCAAATAACCCAATGTCACATACTTTATTCATGCACGAATATGTTACACTCTTTCCGAGAGATGTCATGTTTAAGTGCAAATGAAGTTTACCATTTTATCGCATGCGATTCTCAGACCAAGCATATAAAAGTCATGAATCACTAGCAGCACATTCTCACACAAAGTGTGTTTTAAATCTTTAACCAACATGAGCAGCCCACATCCCCAAATTATTATACCATGCAAAATAGGTATTTCAACATTTGATTAAGTATTTAACAAATACTATAACATTTTGAGGGCTTAGGAAATTTAAATGTCTCATAATTTCCAACACACATGCACTGCTTTCATGTAATTTCATAATTAAAAGGAATAGTGATGCTTGATTCAATATTCCAAACTCATGACATATTTTTCTAACTTTAAGCTATTCATGCAAAGAATCAAATATGATTTATTACCATATCAATATTTAATCTCATAAGCATGAATATCACGGAATTAACATATTTCCATAATTACGCCATGTAATTTAACATACATGCTCAACTCAGTTTTCCACATAATCAAGTGATTAATATAACCAAATCCATTCACTATCAAATTCGATAGCCTTAGTGTATTGGACATATATGTGCACATATTATTCACATAACACTTTTTGTAACAAAGTCTTGTTCACGTCCAGATTCACGCAAATGGTTATCAAGTATAATCCAAGCAATATATGTATATATAGCATATGCCATGATTCACTTTAATTAACGTGTATACGTACTATAGTTTGCAAAACTGTAGTTACAACTCTTGACTCTTTCATGTTGCCAAGCAAATCCTGCTGTATCTCCATGCCAAGTTTTTCTTCCAATAGATACAATCGTGTATACTCGGATTCACCAATGCGTACATACAAAAGATTTCCACCGTTAAATATATGTACCAATCTCAAATATCGTAGTATAATATTTTAAATAATTATACATAACAAATTGCTCAATATAATTTTGTTGTAAATAACCAAAACCATTAGCATGCATATTTACGCAATTAGCATACGTATTAATCATTCCTATCAATATTTACGCAGACATGCACCTCAATTTCCAACATGCAATCAGATTCTCACAATTATATTCACAAATATTGCATGTCATCCCTTTTATTTACGGAAAACATGTTTCCGCATGCACTCACATTTGAAATATATTAAACAATAGTCTAAACTTGACTACCAGCATGTAATTTTTGGAAATTCTGGATCATATATATTCGGGCGCATGCAATCTATATCAATATGGAGTACATGCAAGCATATCAATATGGAATACATGCAAGCATATCAATTTGGAATATATCATGCAGTAACCATCGTGCATACAAATTTCGTGGAAAAATTACGTTACAATCATGCAATATTCTACAAATTCTGGATCGCATATATGCAATCATATATTACATACAATTTTTGCATCAATATAGATCAACAGAGATCATTCGTTTATAGACCGTTGGACATATATTGATTATATCATGCGAAAAATTAAATAACAAAAATTGAATGAGCAATAAACATATGCAAGAATAATAAATTTTTATTAATTATTCAAGCATACAATCGAAAAGCTTAAATTACTAATAATCAAAGTATAAATCATGTTTCAAGTAATGATGGAGTCACGATTAACACTCGCTGCCCTTGAAATGAATGAGTCCCGTCGTGGACATCGTTCCCTAGGATAAAACCATCGAAGGTAACAATTAACACGTAAGAGTTACCTTCGATTCACGCAAGGCCCGAAGGACTATCACCTCGACAGAGCACCAAATGGAAACTTCGAGAAAGACAGAAAGAAGACTCAAGTTTTGACTATGGAGGGACTTGAGAAATGGTGTGTAATTTCTGAATGACTTAGAGGCTCTATTTATACTGCTCTAAGAGACCCTAATCATGGAAACATGATATTCTGATTTTCTGTAATTAGAGAAGAATATTCTCCAATCACCAACTCACCAAATCCGAGACATTCCATGAATAATTGAATCAAATCTGCTGGAAATGGAAGAAATATTTGCACAAATATTCTTTATCGTATTAAACATGGTAAACCGCATATTTATTTAAGACAAGATATCTCACAAAATATGGAAGAATTTTGTTCTTATCTCTTAAGAATTACACACAAGCGATTCCATATATACTATGCGGTTGGGCCTTCCAGAGACTTCCATGCGGTCCATACGCATTTTGGACAGTCCAGAGAAAAATTAATCTGGGCCAATTTCCGCCTAATTTTTTCTCTTTCAAGAGTGACATTTCAAACATCCATATCTCATTCACCCTTGATCCGTTTTGAGAGTTTAAATAGTTGATTTTATATTACTCGCAAAGGAGAACCCAAAAATGATATCCACTGACCCAAAATCCATTTGGGTCCCACTCAAACGAAACCCAAAAAGTTGACAAATTTCAACCTTTTAACCATCATTTTCCAACAAAAAATACCTAAAAACCTGGAACAAACTACATTTTGGTAACATTAGGAATACCATAAAAGAAGCGGAAATAAAAGTACAACAAGCTGGACAAACTTATCTGATCTCACTATCAGAGACTGATTTAATCAACCTAAATAAACAAAAGGCCATGCTCACAAGATCTCTCTAAGAAGAGAGAATATTTTGTGATAATAGGCAAACCCGTAACTGGGTCGAGAGTGTCTTGGGTTGAGAGGACTTTATTGACTCATCAGAAAAATAAATCTCCTTAATAGAGAGGCGTACATCAAGGCGTATAATCCAGAGATACGTTACTCCCTGATACAATATAAATATACAAGTATGCACTCACTATAGGGAACTTTTTGAACATTTTGACTAAGAAACTTACTGACTTAAGCATCGGAGAGTTTACCCCTGGGACCTCCCAGTGCTTTTTGCATGCAGATTATCACCGAGAGACTTAGCGTTATGACTCAACTGGTTTCCAGACATATCAACTGGAATGTCCAGTGGGACCGATTCAGTCACATTTAGGTTCCTTGGTTTATGTCTACCTCTATGAATACTCGGAGGAGTGAGAGGTTAAAGCTGAAAGGAACAGGTGCTACCAAAGAAGTACAATCACCTTATTGAGGAAGAATAAGGAGAATGGTTAAACCCCCCCCCCTTTCCAGTATCCTAGGAAGCGGAGAGAGAAGCGGTGCAAGTCTCAGCTGGAGAGCTGAGAGGAAAGCAAGGCTCCATTTGACAGATCCCAGTGATACCTGAGGGCCCTCGAGATGTAGTTAGATAATTGGGGCCTACTATGAGTAATCCAGGTCGAGAAATAAGGCTTGCAAATCCTACGCCAGATGTATACGCTGAGGAATATGATGAGAGAGATGGTCATTTCACAGAGGTCTCCGGCGAGTCACAGATGGAAGCTTATAAACAAGCCTTACATGCGAATCGAGAAACTTGTGTGAATACCTCGTAATCTGACTTAGCCGGGACCGTTCAAATGTTAGCAGAGGCGGGATATCAGGTTACACCTGCTTCAGCCCCGATAGCTCACTATCGAGGCATGGGAGTCCCGATTGTCCCTTTGATGGTCATGGAAGCCCCAGCAAGCAACACTGCTCAACCCATGCTAGTGTTTACTTTCTTTGGATACCCTCGAGAGGGGTGCTAGGCACGGCCTCATCCTTCGTTCCCTGAACCCGTTGGCACATCCTGGCCTCCATCCAGTTCCAAAAACCTTGATGGGAGGATATCCTAGATCCAAGATGAGGTATGGGTCTCAGGGATATGGAAGCATAGAGATGTCGAACCCATCAGCAAGTTATAGCTTGTACGACCCTTGTGGGTTATATAGTCGAAGTTAAGGGATCACGATGGCCTGGAAAAATCCTGGGCAGGTAACTCAACCCCCTCAGCATCAAATGTCTTATGGAAACCCTCATAGAGGATTACTAAACCTTGGAGAGTGAAGAGGATATAATGGAGATGCCCTGCAGAGAGAGAGTTAGAAAGGCTGATTGGGTCACTTGGCCAGGTGGTAGGATCCCCGTTTTCATCGTCGATAACCTCATAGCGATGGCCCGCAGATACCAAGGCCCCGGAGGGGCTCCCGACGTATAGTGGAGATTCTGATCCCAAGGAGTTCATCCAGACATTCCTTAGTCTAATGAATTTGAGGGATTTTAATGAAAATTTAACTTGCAAACTGGTGGGGAGTTATCTCCATGGAAAGACTCAAGAGTGGTATAAAAAGTTGCCAAAGGGTTTGCACTCCTACAGAGATATTAGTGCAACATTGTTGAGTTAATATGCCCAAATGAAGAATTTTACCAAAACCTTGCTGGAGTTATACCAGATGATACAAAACCCTAGAGAATTAACAGAATTCTTCTACCATCGCTATGTAGATGAAAGCTTAGGGGTGGTAGAGACCACAGAAAATGAAGTGATATTAGGATACTTACTCGGGATGAGAGACATAGAGCTATACAAGAAATTAAGTAAAAATGTTACTCGAACCCTACAGAAGCTTTAGGAGATAGTCGAGCAGCACTCGAAAGTTAAAGAACCCACCAAGAGAAAAAAAAATGTATTGTCGATATGCCAGGAAGAAATAATGATCATTGAGGGAAGAAGACAGCGGAGGCGCCCAGACCTAACTTTGAGAGGTATACTCCCGCTAGTAGGCATCCAGCACAGGTCCTAAGTATTATAGAGGGGCATTCAGACAACCGCAGCCCTTGTCAAATGTGCCTTCCGCAGTAGCAGGATAAAAGGCTACGAACTTATTCTCCGACTTTCACAAGGATTATGTCCATGATACAAATGATTGCATCCTTTTGAAAAGGGAGATAAAAATGAATGAAAGAGATGGGCGGCTTCAAGGCCCTGGACCTAGATGAGGAAGTCATGGAGAACCCTCTCGGCTCCGGAGGGACCGTATTAGGAAAGAATGGATAAAGGTCTGCGGGGATAACCCGTTCGAAACCAAGACAATAGAAACGAGGAAAATCTGCCTATTCGGAGAGTGATTAACATGATAAGTGGATTAACATGAGAGAGGTCTTCAAACTCAGTCATGAAGGCTAATTCTCGAAGGGCTCCTGTAGAAGAGCCAAACCACAAGAGCATCCGGCCGGAAGAGACAATCATATTCTCAGAAGCGGATTTTGTCCCAAACCAAACTTCGCATCTGGATCCAATGGTGATAGCAGCGGTAATTGGAACGACTTTTGTAAAATGGGTCTTTATTGATATGGAAGTGGGGTCAAAATAATGTTCACCAAATGTTTTGATCAGTTAGATTTTGGAAGGAATAATTTGAAAAAGTTTGCTACCCCCTTCTTAGGATTCACGGGAAACCCGATATATCCCATAGGAGAAGTCACCTTGCCAGTATGGATATCTAAAGGGGATAAGGGGGGTAACGATCAAATGCACCTTTGCAGTGGTTAGGGAAGGCCTTGGATGGCCTTGGATGTGCTAGGTTCAAGCAGTATGGTCTCTGTATCATCTAATGATAAAGTTTCCAACGAGTAGAGGAATAGCTTCCATCCGAGGGGATAAAGTTGTGGCTAAGAGCTGTAACCTCACAGTGGTAAGAGAAGCGAGGAGGGTGAGAGATGTAGCTTCAATACATGGAGGAGTCAACCTTTCTGAAACTGAAAAAATGCCCATCTTGGATAAGGGGATAGTGGTTGTGGGGAAGCTTACCCTTGGGGATGTGAACGAGAAGTTGAGAAAGTTAATGGAGGAATACGAAGATGTGTTTTCGTGGGATACCTTAGATCTTACGAGGGTTCCCTGAGAATTAGCAGTCCATAGGTTAAACATTGACTCAAGGATTAGGTATGTCAAGTAAAAAATGAGAGTATTCGCTCCAGAAAGGGCAGAAGCCATCAAGGCCGAGGTAGACAAATTGCTAAAGGCTTATGTAATCGAGGGAGTATTTTACCTAGAATGGCTAGCCAATCTAGTTATGGTCCCAATGCATGATTGTACTTGGTGAATGTGTATAGATTTAATGGATTTGAACAAATCCTGCCCAAAGGATAGCTACCCCTTACCCCCCATAGATAACTTAGTAGAAGGAATTACAGGGTATCAAGCATTGGCTTTCTTTGATGCCTACAAGGGCTATCACCAGATAATGATAGATGATAAGGACAAGGAAAATATTTTTTTTATCACAGATGTGGGCACGTACTATTACAAGAATATGCCTTTTGGCTTGAAAAATGCAGGGGGAACATACCAAGGCTAGTGGACAAGTTGTTCAGAAAATAGATTGGTAGGAATGTGGAGATATATGTGAACGATATGGTGGTAAAGATCAGGAGTTATGAGGAATTCTTGATGGATTTGAAGGAGCTTTCTGAGATACTCAGGAGTGTAAATCTAAAGCTGAACCCCACTAATTGTGTCATAGGAGTGGGGGCAGGAACGTTCCTAGGGTTCATGGTATCAGAGAGGGGAATTGACGTTAACCCAGAGAAGGTCGAGGCCCTGATAAGTATGAAGAGCCCTTAGAACATGAAGGACGTACAGAAGGTTACTGGATGCCTAGCGGCTTTGAGAAGATTTTTATCGAAGGGGGTTGAGAAATAGTTTCCTTTCTTCGACGTGCTCCAAAAAGAAAAGAAGTTCAAATGGACCGATATATGTGAACGGGTTTTTCAAAAACTTAAGGATCATCTTTGAATGTCACCAACGCTAATGAAACCTGAGAAATTGGAGGTCTTGTTCCTGTACATCTCCGCTTTGCCCCTGGAAATTAGTACGGTACTTGTGAAAGAAAAAGGTAAAGTACAACACCCTATATACTTTTTGAGCCCAGCCCTGCAGGGACTAAAGATAAGATACACCGCCCTCGAGAAACTCATACTAGCACTAGTACATACCGCTCGAAGACTGCGACCTTATTTTCAAGGACACACGATCATCTTACTCACTAACTATCCCCCTCAGTGAAGTCCTCTTGAAACCGAAGGCATCGGGGAGGATGATAAATTGGGTAGTAGAGTTGGGAGAGTACGACATACAATTCCAGCCAAGGGCAGCGATTAAAGGTCAAGCCTTGGCGGAATTTATAGTTGAAACCACTGAGACTATCGAGCCTATTGAAAATTGAGGAGGAAAAGATAGTTGAGAAGGGCGGGAGTCTTACTCACTAGCCCTGATGGAAAAGACTACATGTACACACTGCACTTTGCCTTCAAAGCAACAAATAATGAGGCTGAATATGAAGTCCTAATCACTGGCTGCAGTTAGCCAGAGAATTAAATGTGAAGGATTTGGAGTTCTATAGTGACTCCCAGATAGTGATGCAGCAGGTAAAGGGAGAATACGAGGCTAGGGAGTACAACTTGCAAAAGTATCTAAAGTTCATGAAGTCCTTACTTAGGAAGTTCAAAAGTTATACCTTTGAGCAAGTACTAAGAGAATACCACCATAAAGTTGATGCCTTGAGCAAGTTAGCCTCATCGAATTTAGGAGTGGAGTCTCAAGGGCCGTTGCTCATGGAGACCCTTCAAAATTGAAGTTTTCAGGAGCATAGGGTAATGGAAGTAGTGAAAGAAACTTGCTGGATGACGCCCATTGTTAGATATCTTCGAGATGGGAAAAACCCGGAGAATCCTGTCAAAGCCAGAAGAGTCAGGATGGAAGCGCCAAAATATGGAATTTAAGAGGGAATTCTGTATAAATTAGGGCATCTATAACCGTTGCTCAAATGTGTGAGCCCCCCCCCAGGTGGATTATTTGATAAGGGAGGCCCATAAGGGTATATGTAGGAGTCATCAAGGAGCTAGGTTAGTATCGATGAAGCTTATTCGAGCCGAGTATTATTGGCTAATGATGTTTGAAGATGCAAACAAGTATATACAAACTTTCCATCAATGCCAAAAACACGCGCCATTGAAGCACATTACCCAGGAGAAGATCGTGATTATTCATGGCTCATAGCCATTTGATAAATGAGGCATTGACCTAGTTGAGCCATTCCCTGAAGCCCCAGGAAAATTCAAATATTTGATCGTGGTGGCGGATTATTTCACGAAATGGGTGGAAGTTGAACCATTGACCAATATCATAGGTAAAACAGTCATTGCTTTCTATTGGAAAAACATTGTATGTAGGTTTGGGATCCCAAGGATGATCATAATGGACAACAGGAAGCCGTTCTCTAATAATCCCTTTAAGAGGCGGTGTGAAGAATATAAGATCCAGCAAAAGTTCACGGCTCTTTATCATCCACAAGCGAATGGTCAAGTAGAAGTTACCAATTGCACCCTCGTCAACGGAATCAAAGCTAGGTTTGAGGGGGTAGCCGAAAATTGGATACGGGAATTGCCCAGTATCTTATGAGCATACAGGACTATGGAATCTTTGGCCACATGGGAAACACAATATATCCTAGTCTGTGGTTCTAAGGTGGTGATCCCATTTGAAATAGGGCTGCCAAGCCCGAGGATGATGGCTATGGTCGGGGAAGATGTTAACAGTGAAAATCAGTGTCTAGATCTTGATATGGTCAATGGAGTGCGAGAGTTAGCTTCGATACATGGGGCTAAAGTGAAAGAAAAGGTGAAACGTTATTATGATCGAAGGGTCAGGAAAGTACAGTTTGCACCTAGCAATCTAGTTATGAGAAAAATGAGAAAAGTAGGCAGGAGCCGGAGGGTAAGCTTACGGCTAATAGGGAAGGACCATATCGAGTGGTAGAAACATATCCCGAAGGAAGCTATACACTCGAAACCATGGGGGAAACTCAGATCCCAAAGAGATGGAACTTCGCTTATCTCCAAAGATATCACCATGTATTATGGGGGTAAATAGCGCTGATAAGTCCTGTGCCAAGCACTAAGGTAGAGCTCAAACGCTCCTGAAAAAATACCAGCTAAGGCTGAAAGCTTGAGCTCAAACGCTCCTGCAAAAATTCCAGCTAAGACTTAAGGCTCAAGCTTAAATACTCCTACAAGCATTACAGCTAAGATTATAGAATATATCCATAAGCTCCTAGATTGTATTCCAGCTAAGGCTATAGATTAGAACCACAAGATCTTAAATTGTATTCTAGCTAAGGTTGTAGAATAGAGCCATGAGCTCCTAAATTGTATTCCAGCTAAGGCTGAAGAATAGAGCCACGAGCTCCTAAATTGTATTCCAGCTAAGGCTAAAGACCAGAGCCATGAGCTCACAAGAGCAAAGAAAGGTGGAGGAGTGCGAAAGTAATATCCTCGATCCCCCTACCGATTGTAGATGCTCCTCAATGATCTGGTGAAATATATTCTTGCAGAATGTAGGTGAAAACATTGAACCTGGGTAAAATCGTTGTTTTTATTTTCAGTCGATTATTAATTGGTTACAATTCGCTTGTCAAATGCTCTGTCGTATCACAATCTAAAGTACAAAGGCTCAGAAGGCCATGATCATAAAGGCAATATATATATGTGTGTGTGTGTATATAATATATATATATATATACCAAGTTACGAAGGATAAGAGTAGTAAAAGGTACTAGGGGAGTATCGAATGCAATTACAATAGTTTCTTTAATTCCTTTTCTACTCTTGCTGCTTCTTCTTGTATCCTCGTTATTTCTTCTGCCTTGATACCAGTAGCACGTTGAAGGTCCTTTCGTTGTTCCTCCTTGGGATAGTAATCAGTACTTATTGCCGAAGTGGATCAACGATCACGAGGGTGGGTCCGCTTCCTCACAGATCTCCCATAGGGGTGCTTCGAAGATCTGCCGCCCCTTGCTACTTCTTCTGCTTCCTAATTTATATAGGACCTCCGACTCTTAGGAGGATGAATGGGTAATTTCTTTGTCATTCGAGGATAGCAGTGTAAGCTTCTTTCTTCTTGAAAGTCCCTCGCGTTTCCACCTCATTTTTTATAAGCCAGTGGTAGGAAGCGTGCAGAAGGAATTTGGACAAAATCCTGTTTGAGGTAACTTTTGGATTAGCCACACCATGAAATAATCTATGAGCGTGAAGGCCTTAATTGCAGAGATGAGCTTTCCTCTCCAACTTGACGTCTGCCTCTGCTGTGTCTCATTTTCTGACAGCAACCTTGAGTTTTCGCCTAAAAGTGATTCTACTATTGAAGGTCCATCGCTGATAGAAGTACCAAATTGGGAGAGCACCTCGTTTAGCCTCAAGATTTCATTTTGTGCGACCCCATAACACTGCGCAATGTCACCCAACTGAGCCATAAGCCCATAAGCCTGGCCCCGAGTGGCTATAAGACGACTCTTGACTATATGCAACCTTTCAGCATCAGAAAAACACCTTTTAAGGGAACCAAATTTGTGGATTGTGTAGTGAATGTCATCTTTGCAATTGGCCTCTGGGGGGGTAAGTATCGTCGACAACCTTAAGAGGGACGGCACCATTAATTTTTTTACTATTGTGGTCCTTCAAGTGCGCTACAAAAATTGGGTGTTTTCCACTTTCCCAAGGTTTCAAGTCTGCCTTAGACAGATCAAGCTCCTTCTAGAAGGATCGCACGACTGAATTCAGGTTGGAAATGTTGTCTTTAAGGTCAACTATAAAGGGGTGGGTCTTATTTCGCCATGGCTCTAATTCTTCGTAACTTTTCTCCAAGGCCGTCACACCATGGGCTAAGTCCCTCCTAACGGTTTTGAGCTCAGCTTTAGCCTTAAGAAAATATTTGCAGGTGGATTGAGGTTTCCATTGCAATGCATTGAACTACGAGAATGAAAACTTTGGAAAAACGCATCAATAAGGGAAATGAAATATTCATATAAAATACCAAAATCATGGGGCTCAACGGGGAAAAATTATACACATCTCCCTACTACGGTATCCCTCACTTGGTCCTTTTGAGATGTTGTGGCATCCACCCCCACATCCTTATCTTCTTCATCCGGATTAATCAAGGAGCAGATATCGTCTAGGGTGATGTACTTCCCCGAATCCCTCAGAAGGCCCATCATGGATAAGCTCATTCGACCCTCGTTCATAGCACTTTCCCACTTTTGGTTTATTGTCTCGAGCCCTTCGAACTTATCTTCTTCCTTCAATGATTTGATGTTATCCTCGGATAGGGGCGATCCCATCTTTGGAAGAATCACTTCATCCACTAAGCTGGATCTCCCAACACCTTGGGCAATATTCAGAAGGTCCGCAAAGAGGTCGAAGAGCTCCAAGCTTAAAAAATCTTTATCTTTGAAGGCCTCCAACATGGCCATTTGAGCCTCCGAGTCTTGGACTTGTTTGGCATCCTCGACACCTAAATTATTTTCAAGTGTTAGGCGCACCTGAATGCTTTGGATTTTAGAAATTTTGTGTCGAAAAGTCTTAAGCTCCAGCTGTAACGAGGCTATCTCCCTATTCTTATCTACATAAGTGGAAGATAATTCAAAACCTAAGTTCTGAATGAAAGAAGACATGGAAATAGTAATGGTAGACCTCACACCATCCAACTCCTTGACAACCTGAAAATAGGTGGTAGGGATAAGTAAACAAACAACACACATAATCATTCTCAAATTAATTTTGAGAAAATTACTTACCTCAGAGTTTTTGCACAAAAGGACCAAGTGCAGTGGTCCCTAAGGCCAAGAGGCTCGACAAAGATGCCAAACCATAGGTAGTGGTGTCGAGCTCGTCATTAGAGGCCTTAGGAGCAATCACTCTTGAGAAATGTTTTGACGACCCTCCCTAACAGAAAGATTGTCCTCGGGTTTACACTTCAACGATGTGTCCGTGGGGGTAACTGTCAGAGGGGGGGTAGCGAGGGTTTTCTCCTTTCTTAGTCATAGAACCCGTTAGACTCTGTCCCACTCACTAGAAAGAGGATATTATACAAGGTACAACAAAAGATCCAGTATAAATATGATAGTAAGCAGCAAAGCAAAGCACAAAATACATGACTGACACCTTCAATTTCAGGACAGAAAAGGGAACCCTCGAGAGGGAGCTCTCAGATTATTAAGTCTTGGGACGGTCATGGCTTATACCCCTTAACTAGTTTCCTTCTCTTCGGACCTACTGGAGGCTCATTGGATGGGGCCAAGTGGGGCTGTCTCAACAATTTCATTTTCTTAACAAAACCATAGAAAAACTTTTTGTAAACCTCGGGGAGGCATGCTTGACCCCCAACTAAGTGGCTGGAATTGGTATAAGAGGCATAAGAAATGGGTGAGGATAGAAAACAATCTCAAGCACTCAGAAGGCTAGGAGGGCAAACAAACTTGCCAGAGAGCTCGGATCGGACTTTAACATCGGGATTCCATCGAGGAACCTTATATCTAAGGCAGTTAATGCCCTCTTAGCCTCCTTCTACTTTCCCACATTCCCGGGGAGAGTAAAAACCTTACGTCTCCCTTGGCGAGGAGAAATAGTAATGATCTTCTCAAAGGAGTTACCGCCGAAGGCCATGGTGAAAAGGGAATGGAACAACTTATACTCTGGTTCGATGTCTAGGTTGTAGCATTCATAGAGACATAACATGAGGGTGGTTATAGCTTTAGGATGGGCTTGGGCAGGGCTTACATGGAAATCTTTGAGCACCCTCGAGAATATAGGAGGAAAAGGAAAACACAACCCTGACGGGATCTACTTTAGGAAAATGATCGACCTTCCTTCTGGGGGATCTTTGTAAGACTCTGCTACCCCTAACCACTCTAATTCCATGTCAGCAGGAATCCTCTAACCTGGAGGTAGCGATCTTAAGACCCCCGATATAGTCCAAGACTTATCCGGAGCTGGGGGACCATATGTGTCTTCTTCTACAAGGGGACCTGGGGTCGAGGGCTCAACGCTGGAGGAGGCTTTGGAATGGAGCAGCCCGCTATCCTTCTCTAACATCCTCAAAGGGTCTCCCTCTTTAGGAGAAGAGGATCTAAACTTAATGTCTCTGACATGCAAAGATCTCTGAATATATCCTTTCCCTCGGCCGAGAGGCCAAACTCGGGGAAAACCCTCCTCAGGAAAATTCAAAATTGGTATGTACCATGAATTACCAATCTCATCGTCGCTAGGGCTAAAACCCTGGGGAGAATGTCCCATATTTCTTAGCATAGCTTTAGAATCTCCCCCTCCTGAAAGATTCCCCTCAAGTCTCTAAAACTCAATTTCATCATAATGCCCCCTCTTAATGGATTTCTTGCTTGAATCAGTAATGGGCACAAAGGAAAAAGGAAAAGAAGCGAAGAAAGATGAAGGTTAGGATAATTTACTGGTGAAAGTAGAAGAAGGGAAATGTAGGCGAGGAACGGAGGGAGAAGAGAGTACTGAGAAAACCCTTGAAATCATCTGCAGTTAAGCGAAGAGAATGTGGAGAAATGGAAGTTAAGAAGCCCAAAAAAGGCGACTAGAATAATGATTAACTTGGGAGAAGTGAAAATTTGAAAATGCATGAAAAGTTGGCTTGCCTTTTCATAAACTGCTCCCTAACACGTGCGTCCATGTATAACCAACACGCGCGTGCCCCTTGGAATTCTGCTAAAAAGAAAATAATAATAAATGATATTCATAAAGAAAATTAGATAACACCCTGGGGTTAGGTATTCCTTCTCCCAGAAAAACACAAGTAGAGAACCCCGACACCCTCTATGAGAACATGTGAACCCAGGGGCTCAGTAACGAAGGATAAGTGCGAGACTCCTCAAAGATCCTAACTCCGAGGGTACTCTCAAATTTTTTTGGGGCTCTTGATAATAGGAAAACCCGCAACTGGGCCAAGAGTACCTTAGGCCGAGGGTGCCTTGGGCTGAGAGGACTTCATAATCGCATCAGCACAGTAAATCTCCTTAATAGAGAGGCGTACATCAAGGCGTACACCAAGGTGTATAATCCAGAGATACGTTACTCCCTGATACAGTATAAATATATAGGTACGCACTCACTAAAAGGACTTTTTGAACATTTTGACTAAGACACTTACTGAATTACGCATAAGAGAGTTTACCCTTGGGACCTCCAAGGGCTTTTTGCTTGCAGATTATCACCGAGGGACTCGGCGTTACGACTCAACCGGTTTCTAGACGCATCATTTTGGAAACAAAAATCCAAGATAAAATGGCTACAAGTGGGTAATCTGAATACAAGATTCTTTCAGTTCTCTATAACATTTTCATATTATATGCCCATGAGCCTATCTAACCTAATTAACAAAATCTTCTCTAAACTCCTGGGATGAAACCCCTAATGTTCAAGTTAATCTCCAAGTAACTGTTAGAATTTATGATTGGGAGAGACATTTCGGATAATGTCTTACAAATGGCACACATATTGAGACACCTGGTTAAAAAAAATAGCAAACCATATCCTTATCATAAAACTTGATATGCATAAAACCTTCGATATGGTTTCATGGGGTTTTGTGCATTTAATTTTATTGAAATTTGGTTTCTGTGGAGCATGTGTCAAAACAATTATGAACAATATCTCATCTCCATGGTTCTCTATCATGTTTAATGGATCTCCATGTGGTTTTTCAAAGCCACGAGGGGCATTAAACAAGTAGACCATTTGTCTCCTTTCTTATACAATCTTATAACTCAGAGCTTCTCAACTTTGAAAAAGATTTTCATTACTGATAAAGTTCAGTATTATCATTGTTCCAACTCAGCTCCAAATATCACCCACCTAATGTATGCAGATGCCACTGTCATCTTTGCAAAATTAAGAGAAAAACATCAAGAGGTTCCTGGATGCATACCAACTAGCATCGAGCCAGTTGATCAACCTCTCAAAATCTAATTTTTACATCAGTGACAAATTATCTACCTCAGCCACACACCTTATAAAAGACATACTTGGAATGAAGAACAGGGATAACCAATTACCTAAGTTCCATTTTTAAGGGTAAAAGTAGGATTGCATACTTTCAGCCAATGTTTTAGAAAATGGATAAATTTCTTAACTGAAAAAATAAATACCTATCCCTGGCTGGAAAACAGGTCGTAATTAGTTCATGTATTTATTCACTCCCAAATCACATCATTGCCACTCTAAAACCCACTAAGAATGTAGTTAAAAAATAAATGAAAAAAGGCTGCTGACCTTTTCCGGGGCCTCTCAGAAACTGGTCTTAAAAGAAAATGGAGATCTTAGAAAAAGCTATGTTTTCCTATGGAAGAGAATAGGTTAGGTTTTAGGGACATGAGTGCTATAATTGATTCATTCTCTTGTAAAGTATTATGGAAAGCTTAGATAAATGATACTACCTAATCTTCCTTCCTTCGGTCTCTTATTCCATGTTAGCAAAAATCCCCCCAGTAACAGTAGCTGTTTTGTTACAAAATCATGCAATAACTCTTACCGAATTCCCTCACAAAGCCCCCTATTATCTGTACTCCAGATGTGTCTCCATTAGCCACAATCTAGGAGACATTCCTTTGATTCATATCCACAGAGAAGCTAATGTTGTGGCAGATTGTCTTGCTAAGATGGCTAGAACATAACCCAACCATAACATCACATGGGAACTTCTAGATGCTAGGACCAAAGGTTTTATACTACTCAATCAAATAGAATTTCCATCTATTAGGTTTCCAAGACAGCATCCTCCTTAAAATGCAGCCCATAATTTTAACTAAGTTGTTGAGATGATTTAGTAATATTTTCTGCTGATCTTGTTGCAAACGTTATGTTAAAGTTGTCGCTCACGTTGCTGTGATTATTGTTGTGATTATGGATAGAGATGATTGTTGTGATGTTTGGTAGATTGAGTTGTCATGATTATACTGGGACCATTTCGAGATGCTTGAAGTGATAATTTTGTCTGGTTTCTTCACTTTTGTTTCATTTATGTTGTGATACATGTTTTTTTTTAGCAAAGCAAATTGATATTGTTCTGATATTGCTCAATTCTATTATCATGATACTGTCATTCTTCATCTTATGTGATTAGAGGTGTTGTTCTTCTCCATCACATAAAGATGTGCTCTAAATTTCTAGACTTTTTTTACCATTTCCAAGTTTTTAGAGTTTATTCTACTATTTGGAAACTCTCTCTGTTGTTTTCTTTGTTTCATTTGCAGATCCATGCGGTGCACAAATGCATCATTCCAGTGAATCAGCCGAAAAGGAAACATCTCACTGAGAATTAAGAAAGCCAACTCACAGCCCAAGTGACTTAGATTCAATCTCCTCCCATCTCATTGCATCAACTTCTAGACTTTGGGTGATCAAGAAGTTTGTAGTTTCTTTTATAGTTCTTTCATGTCTGGCCATCTCCAAACTAACACAGAGGTGGAGGTTTGGTAAATGGAATCACATGATTGATTGCAAATAGGGAAAATTCTTTATGAGTTAATCATGTATAGTCCTCATTTTGATGACAATCCAAGTTGGCTTTTATCCTAAATCAACAATCACTAATGTCTGTAAGGGGCAATGCCTCGAATCATATTTATTTGATTTCTATTTGAAGAGGCATGGAGCCTATATACACCCTTCACTTGTTAAGAAAATCATGCAATAACATGTCAAAGGTTTTTATAGGTAAAGAGGCTTCAGCCTTTTGGGATGCAAACTGGACACAGATGGGTCCACTTTTCTACGTCTGGCCTTACCAAACACTCGGGCCATACCCAGACATTACTGTTTCCTACTTTGTTGCTCATAAACCTATTGTTTTACCTCTCCTGGAGCCATTCTTGGATACCATAGTTATTGTTGTTTTGTAGGATGCCCAGATCTGCAAAGAACATGAGGACGGAATCATATGGCTTCCAAATCCACGTGGAAATTTCTCTATCGAATCTGCATATTAAGCACTAAGGAACAAAAGACCTAAATCATCATCTCTGATCAGAATTTGGAAGAACCATATTCTAGGTAAAATCTCCATTTCATCTGCAAACTCATGAACAACTTGATTCTCTTTGACAACATTTTATATTATCTCTAAGTGTGTAAATTGCTCCAATTCAGATTCTATCGATTATTATGTTAGTACATGCAACTTTTCTGAACAAGTATAGATCTTGGTAAACAAACTCATGAATATCTCTAACAGATAGCACTTTTTCATTTGGGATAGAATCTAATTATCTGAGCCATACTGCAACATCTCACTAGTGTAAGAAGGAGCTATTGAAGGCGCAGTGGCGGAACCAGGAAATATTTTGAGGGTAGGCTGGCGGTGGCGGACTGGCGGTGTGCCGGTGGCGGGTGGCGGACTGGCATGGCGGTGAACGGAAAGAGTGAGAGAGCCGAGACCGAGAGGGAGAGGCTGAAAGAAATGGATGGGTTGCCGTATTGGCCTATTGGGTCATGGACTCATGGCCTCTTGGTCTTGGGCCGTTTGGGTTTTGTTTTTATTTTTTTTAAACCTCACCAAACGACGTCATTTTACGTCTTGCTTGGGAAAAAAAAAGAAAACAGACGCAGCAACGGCGAAGCTTTCTCACCACCGCCGCACCGCGCCTGCGCTGCGGTAGGCGAAACCCCCCTTCCGTCGGCCGGGAACAGTAATTCCCACCTGGCCGACGGATCTCAGGGCAGGCGCGCGCCTGCCCTCGCCTAAACGTGGTTCCGCCACTGTGAAGGCGGTTATATCGGACTATTGAAGGCACTTTCATTGTGCCTTCTCTAGCACTGCCTTCCATTGTCCATCAATAGAAGGCGGTTCCAAGAACGTCTTTAAACATTTGAACGAAGATGGTTAAAAAAACACCTTTAAAATGATGAGAAAACTGCCTTTAAATAGTTTATAAGTTTGAAAACTATGTCTTAGCTTCCAAAAATAAAAGCTGTTGGAAACCAATCGGTTTATGGCAGCAAGACAGCAACCCAGAATAGGAACAATCATTCCAGTAACCAATCCAGAACCCAGAACGTCAAGATTTATGTACAAAGGAAAAAAGAACAAAAATGACGTGCGGCTTTCATCGGCGTTCCATCTCCCACGGAGGCCTTCGGCTGAACACGATGGAAGCAGCATCGAGCGAGGAGTAACATAGAAATCTCGAGCGAGCTTAGTGTTGAGCAGAAAACCTAGAGGTGGATGCAGAGCTTGCGGTGGAGGGACGGTGAGGCGGAGCAATCTAAATCAAGGAGCAGCGAAACAATCTCGAGTATCGATCGACGGAGCAATCTCGAGCATAGTTTGGCGAGCGTCAAGCCTGGAGTTAGAGGATGGGCTCTCAGCAGTGGAGGTGATAAGGAGGGGGTTGAGCGGCAGAGAGAGGGTAGCGTGAGACGGGGGGCTGAGCAGAGGGTGGCGTGTGGCTAGGGCTAAATGCAGGAGGGAGGGTGAGGCGGGAGAGGAGGAGTGTGAGGTGGGGAGAGAAGGTAGGGTTTCGGGGAGATGAAAAGATGGGGAAGAAAGTATTCTGCGATGAGTAAATAGGTCAGGGAGAAGAAATGGGCTTAGGCCAAAATTGACTAAGTACATGGGTAAAGCTCATTAAAGGCGTTTATGCCTTTAGAACCGCCTTTAAAATTGAAAGATGACCTAAGAAATAATTTCCAAACTCGAAGATTCTATTTCTAAACTTCCGGACTTCAATTAGAAGTGGTGCACAATGCATAGTTTATCCATTCCTAAGGAAAAGACAGAGTTCTTATCCATTCCTAAATTCATCACAATGCTTAGTTTACCACCAGTCACAATGGATTTATGGTGGTAGGAGGGTAGTCCAGATCCCCACCAGTAGCCGCACGGACAGCATCTGCTTGTCGATGAAGGTTCAGCTCTCAACCAACACATGCTCGTCGCTGAAGGTATAGTTCTCCACCACCAGCTCATTTTTAGAGGTCCATAATCCCCCCCCCATCGACTAGGTGGGTTAATTTTGGGTGCCGCTTCATTTCAGGGTTTACTTCGAGGGTGGGTACTGGTTTTGGGGTTCTGGTTGTGGATTATAGGGTTGCAGTGTAGATGTATGGTTGTTAATGGTATGGGTGGTGAGAGATGGGTTGTTTGAGGTGGTGAGGTGGTAGCGAGTGGTGGGGCTGGCTGCGTTAGCGGAGGTAGAGTTTGGAACGGCATGGGATGGATGGGTTGGGGTGTTTTATGGTGGAGGTGGGAGCAGCAAAGGTGGCTGAGTGGTGTAGGCACTAGTGTAGAGGGCCATTAAAGGTGTTTCTATCAGACTATTAAAAATATTTTCATTGTGCCTTCTCTGGCCCTGCCTTTCATCGTCCATCGGTGGTTCCAATAACTGCCTTTAAAAATGCCAAGGAAGGTGGTTAAAAACTGCCTTTAAAAAAACACTAGAACCACCTTTAAATAATTCTGAGTTTTGAAATTTTTAGCATTTTTTGGACCATTGATCTAGTTTTCAAGATGGAAAAGTCATATAATTCCAAATTCAGAAACTATATAATCGACTCTTTGTAATTTGCTTCATAGTTTCCTAGCTCATGTACACATTCTATCCCTATTTTGTCCATCGATTTCTCCAATTTGGAATAAATATGAATTATTTATGAACTCAGAAATGTCTTTGTGGCTTTTATTTCCGAACTCAGGAAGTACTAAGCGTGCCTATGTAAAAATATAAAAGAAGGTTTCCAAATTCGGAAACATATTCTGATCTTATGGTAATTGAATATTCCTATTATATGTCTCCGGCTCCAAAAATGGCCTCAATCCACAACAAAAAATAAAACACAATAGATGGTAGTATCTATCATGTTGACAAAAATCTATAGATAACACTAACCAAGAAATAATCTATAGATAGGAATAGGAAACACTATGAATCTATTCCAATAGTTCTAAGCTTTATTATTCATCTAATTTTGTTACTTCGGCAATATCTAGATTCCCAAGGGTTCCTGACCGATCGAGTATTAGATGCCTAGCAAAATAATTCATCGCATTGTTGATATCATCTTGGGAGTAGGCTTCAATTCCTTCATGTAAACCTGTCAATAACTAGTGAGTAGAAAATAGAAGAAATGTTAGGTAGATTTATTGCTGGAAACAATTGTGCATGTACCTTGTAAATTTCGAGGAAGTCATCTTTGACTTCTTGAATGCACTCAGCCGTGTATAGCATGACGTGATAGTCACACTCCCAAGTTTGTGCTTGTTTCTTTTACTAATTTAAATAAACATAAAATCCTTAATTAATCTTATATATATTAATTAAGTACCGTAAATTGAAAAAATAATGTCCATAGCCCACCTTAACTTTGACCACCTCAAAATTAAATTTATTTTGCTCGCTACCATCCTTCATCGCCAATTCCAAAATCTAGACAAATTCATCTGACAGATGGAAGTGTAGGGGATCCATACAATAAATGGGTTTATTGGCGGGAACAATCAAAATCAATCTCCAATGGTCCCTAAATAAGAAAATTGAAATAATGCACGAAGTGAGTGGTTTGTAGCCGGTAAGTAAATCAAACAAACTCAGTATATAATCTTTCTATGTATGGCATAATGAACAACTTCTTATCCTTACACTCTAGGCTCTTATGGATGTCATCGATCCTCACTTGTTTCGTACAACCAATTTCTTGAATTGACACCGAGCAATGTATCCAATCCATCCCTTCTTTTGATTATGTGTAAAAAAACATATACCTGTGAAATGTCATTTTTGCTTTAGTAGCTTTGAAGTAGTAACTAAAATATTGACTTTAACTAAAAATTATAGAAATAGCTCATAAGTTGTAGATGGACATGATCGTTTGATTGACTTGCTCACATATCCACATATCTTTAAAATCACTCCAATGCGCAATGATATCCCATTTGCATCCGAATACACATTCATTTCCCAAGAATGAGTATGTGAGTTTCGATCATGCGGTTGAAGCCAATTATACAGGACCGGTACGAAGTGTGGTGACTGTCAAAGGACTTGTGCTCTTGTAATTAGAGATCTAAGCTTCATGGGTGTTGTTGGAACCGATTTAGGTGTTGGTTTGATGGGTCTTGGTGTTGTTTTCACTGTTTTAGGTGATGTCAGCCGTGTTTTCTTCAAATGTTTATCTGTTACAGGATCAGCATAAATAAGTTAACGAGGCCAAAGTAGAAACATTCCCCGTGCAGGACCAACCTTCTTGTATTCTCTGTCTGTGACTAGAAAAGGGGCGCCCAACACCAATGGTTCTTCCAACGAAACCCTAAAAATACCCTCAGCAATAGGTACGAAGTGATGGTGTTTCATCAATTCATGCAGAACTTCATTGACTACGTGGAGTAGTTTACCATCTATGCATTTGTCTATATACAGCTCACACGGAAGTGATTTTGACATTCCCACAAAAATATTTGTTAATTTATAAAATTTCTTCAATTGTTAGCGAAATTTTGAACAAAAATAATAAATATATACCTTTTTTAACTTGGTTGTAAGGCATTGTCTAAATTGCCCAATTTGAACAATCGTCGCTCAATTCTTAGAGTTTTCACAATAGCTTCTCGATTCACTTCAATATCTCCAGAGTAATGACATGAACCACTTGATGGCAGCATCCAATCGGGCATCAAATATTCTAAGTTGTCTGGAATAACAAGCCCGGTGTGTTGGATCAACCTATGAATGAGGATGTCTTGCTGCTCAATTCGTTTGTCTTGAAGAAGCATTTTTTTTGTAGGATATGGACTCTGGAGGGTTCAACACCATCATAGGACCTTGCAATTCTGAAAGCCTCCCGTTGGGTCATGAACGAACCCACTCCCCTAGCATGCCCCAGGTGGTCAGTTTTTTCGGTTGCTTCGCAAAAGATGTCGTGCTTATCAGTTGGAATGAAGTGGGCTTGTAATTGACCATTCTTCAATTTTTCCTAAATATAATAGAAAGTAAATAATAATACACATTTAAGAAAAAATTTCCAACATAATAATATATTCACTATATTTTTTACTTACAATTCTTTCCGCAATCTATTTTTCTTCATCTTTGACATAAGCTCCGTCTTTGTTTTGCCAGCTTTTGAGGAATAGATCGTGCCTCTCAATGTCATCCTCGTTGATTGGTTGCACAATTTCCCTTGCCTTATCTTTGTTCATCCCACCCTCTATTTCAATTTGCACATCTTCTTCAAAACGTTGTTTCACGAGGTCCATTGCCGCCTTGGCATAACCCCCACAGCTCAATCGGTGAGAAATTTTATTCTTCGCAGTCATTAGTTGTTTATCTTCTCTTGTGCCCTAAGTTAGGATGTTAGACTTATGTCATCACTATAGACATGTTAGTCTAAACTCATTAATAATATGATAATTTTATTACTAACATTATCCTTATTCTCCAATGCCCTCATTTTGTGGATCTCCCAACTGTCGGGTTGAATGTGAGTGTAAGTTAGCCACGGGCGATCACCCCTCTTATCACTAAAAATGAAGTCCCTAATCAAAGTGTACTTATGTTGACACCAACTCTTGGACATTATCAACATAGTATTCCTTCTCAAATCATCCATGTCTGGTGATTCGATGTCAAATGGCCTCTGTGGGGATTTTGAACTCTATAGGGTCAATCATAGAGATACATTTTCAATCAAGGATAAATTTTGGGAAATAATAATTCACTAATTCTACTTTGTATCACATCCATAAGGTGGCATTGTAATCTTTGAGGACTTTATGCCAACTATCGTAGCGGATGTCCACCCTTGTTCTACCCATCTTCGTTACCCAACTAGACCATTTAGCATGTCTAGCCGACACACACTTGTTAGACTTATTGAATATAAACGAGGTTAATTCTTTCCTAGCCATTCTATGTTCTAAGGTTCTACAATGAGTTTAGGCTATTCCTACATCCTCAAATCCGTTATCCTCATCCCCATCCATACCATGGTTCATTATTGGTGGATTTTCGTTTCGGGGGAGGGAAAATTGATCATGATTCCTTTTCTTAGACGACATTCCATATGCTACATTTGAAAATGTGCCATAAAATTACTTAACCGTACTTGAAGGAGCTACATATCCCGAAACATTACTAAACAAAAAATTAATTAAAAAAATATATTGAATACATTTACCCTAATAATATGAAATGTAGATTACATATCTCAAATCCTTCAGCTTAAAATTGCAACAAATTCCCCTCTCTTTTGATTACCTAACCTCGACTTAATACACAACCCTTATAATAAATACTAAAACTGATATGAATCTCCTTGCAAAGACTCTGGATCACGGAATTTTAGATCTTTGGCAAAACAAGGGAACTTGCCAACCCTATCTTGGCCACACGAAAATCAGGTGTCTAGCCCTGAGGGTACGCCTAATTTCGAATTTCTCTCTAACTAGCCCTCTGGATCATATCACAAGGTTTATTGATACTTAACTAGTCCCCGGGGTTAAGCAACAATGGAAGAAGCTCGAAAGAAACAAGAGTATGAACACAAAAGTTTATATATTTAATTTATAAAAGGGTGGTTCAAAACTCGAAAAAAAACCCCTATTTATAGGGCTGAAATTGGCCAAACCCTAATCCCAATCAGGACAGGATTTGTTAATTTCTATCAGAAACTGAATAGATGTATGACAGCTTTAAGAAGCTAAAATCATATCTAACTAAAATACCTACAATAAGCTGACTTTGGCCGAATTCATCCATGTCACACCTTGGATGAATATTGCCTTATCTAATCTTACCAAAACTAATTCTAATCAAAATAAAACTGAACATACTAAACCCTAATGGACTATAATCTTGAAATTAGCTCTTCAAAGCCCACATGGCTGAGCTATCAATCCATTAAACCCAAAATGAAATAATTTTACAATATTTTACAGTGATCACACTACCTCATTAAAAAAACTCAGTGGGGAAAAGAGTATAGTGTTATCATCTAAAAACCCTAATTAATAAAAATAAATTTAAAAAACCTAATTCATATAAAAAAACCCCTAATCAAATGAATGGAAGAACAAATATAACTAACCTTTGAATTTATATCAATAAACCAACCTCACAAATTCACATACCGATGATCCTACCATAAAAAATATGATTCCCATTGAACATGCAAACTTTAATGTTAGGATGCCATTTCCCAACCAAAACCCTAAACCCTACACAATTGTCAATGAATAAAAAAACTCACACTACATAGAACTCTTAAATATCATTACTTGTAGTGAAACTAAATAAAATCTATGGAAATCCTAGGGTTTGAGGTCACACAATGTGAACCCTAGGGTTCCACATTAAACAAAAACTAATCTTCTCCTCATCAGAATTTATTCTCCCTTATAGCTCCATCTTCAAGGGAAAAACCCCATACCCTAGCAAAATCAAAAGATTGACTGGAGAAATTTGAATATAAGAGACTATGGATGAAAAACATGATCAAAACATACCTTAAATTTAGTGAAGATGAAATCTTGGAATGGATACGAAGTAGAATTGAGGTAAGGGGTTAGAGAGGGTTTTTGAAGGGGAAAATGGTGGGAAACCCACGGGGGTTTTCAAATGAGCAGTAAATGCCCTTTAAGAACCCTTTTGACCCAATTTTTCTTTTGCGTGTAAAAGGGTTTCCAAGTTTGGAAAACCTGGCTGGGATATTTCCAAGTTCAGAAAAATGTCGTCCCTTCCATTTAGCAACCAAGACCCATTTCAAAGTTTGGAAATGGAGTTGATATAAGAAAATGGGCAGAAACCAAAAAACCCCCAAATCCATCTATTCGAATTCCACCATTTCCCAAACCCTAAATTCCATCAATTCCACCTAACCAAAACCTCAAAACTACCAACAATAAGTCGTATGAGCAAGGGCGATAAGTTAAAGGTGAGCAATAGGAGCCATCACCATTTCACAAAGATCGGCCAATCTACAAAATTCTTCAATAGCGGGGCCGTGGAGAGGTATGTAGCTTTCTCAAAGTAAAAGTTATAAATTAGAAGGATGTTTTAGAGTCTAAGATTGGTGAGTTAGGGGTTGATTATTTGCTCGTCCATTTCAAAACTCAACATCTCGAGAAATTTCTTTACAATGGGGAACCTGTCCACGTCGATTAGATAATGTTTTGGTACAAAATGACGAAACCAACCCCAAAATAGAAACCATGTTTGAAGAGGTGTAACAAGGAGGCCAATTTAGACAATTTTTTTGCTACAATGTTTTGCTATGATGCAATTTGGATTTTAGAAAACATGTTTTGGATTTTAGACAATGTTTGAGAATTTAAGCTTAGAATGGAACATTTATTTGGTACAAATCAAATGTTTTTCCATTGACCATTTTTTATATAAAATGATATGAGCGAGTATTATGTATATTAATTAATTTGTATTGAAACATATATGAAATGTTAACAATTACAGAGCTAATTTTGAAATTAGCTCTTCCCTTCAGCTTAGGAATACAAATAGTTTTTTGAACTTGGAAAGTATTAGGATAATGTTTACCGTGAGTGACGAAAAACTTTTTGAGTTCAGAACGTGTGTTTCCGAGCTCGTGTGTAGTTTTCGGACCCTCTCTGGAATTGACAAAGGAACAAAAAATGTAACATTAAATCATTTTTGGGTTCGAAAATGTATCAGGCCCTACTATTAAAGAACCTATTCACTTTAATTGTAAAAAAAATCAGATCGAGAATTCATTTATAAAATCCACCCCCAAATACTTAAACCCTACCCTATCATTGCAAACTCGCAAACAAAAACCACCATTACCAACTTCATAAAACCCTCAGTTTGGAGTCAATGGAACAAGGAGGAGCATCCTGAAGCGGAATCCCTAGGTCACGATCCACCGGTAACACATGGGAGACAAGGTTTGTTTCTTCTTTCGCCTAAAAACGTTATGAAGAATTACGCAAAAGGGGGGAGCTATTATATTTCTACCTAGTTGATTTTTGCAAATATCCTGCAATAGGTTTGGCCAACCTTCTTGGCAAACAATACGTCGAAAAGCTTCTATTGTTTAATGAGAGCGCTTACTTTGACTTAACTTGTCAATTTTTTTACGCTAATTTATGTGGAGTTTCTGGCGGTGACTACGAGACTAGGGTTGGGGGCATAGACATTTTATTAGCCAATGGTATATCAACAAGTTATTGGATTGCCCTTACAAACACCCCAAACTTGTTTTTCCGAAAGATTTGATGGGTTGTTGAATGATTGTTACCATAGGGAGAAGTGGCCGTTAAATAGTGAGTAACCATATGTTGACTTTGTGGAAGGTAGCGTGAGATATTTTGGATGTGATAGTAGGTAAGTAGGAAGGCCAAAAAATTTTGATCTAGAAGTTTTGCAAATTGATCATCGTATCACTTATGAGATTATTGCTAGAACTCTCATTCTCTTGGGTGGACACATAACTGAGCCTAACTATCCCACGCTCAATATATTCTATTCATTGAGGGTGGAAAAATAAATCCTAGGGTGGAAATTTTTAGGCATATAGTGTACAATGCGACTTCGAAGAAGTTGATCAAAGGCCTCCCTTATGACCATTTGATCACGCTAATTTTGAAGAAGGTCCTGGGGTTGGCTATTAGCAGTGAGTAAAAGGACCCAAAGTATTTTGACAAAACTTACTTTGAGAAGAAGGATTGGGTTTTGATCGATCGCAAGTGTTTTCATAAGCTTAAGGAAGCTTCTAAGGCTAATAAAAGGCCACGAATTAAGGAAATGCACGAATTGAGGAAGGTTAGTGACACTTGATTTATTAAACATTTTGATCAAATTGATTCATTATTTTACTTATAACAATTGTTCTTCCATGAAGGTACCGAAAAAACTTATCTAAAAGGGTTAATAGATTGCTACAAGTGGATGCGCAAGGAATTTTGTGCAATGAAGGCAAAGATCAAATTCATGGAAAATCCCAATTAGCTTACAAGTGACACCTCGCATCAACCTCCCGCCCACGACTCAACCGTTCAACTTTGATGGCCGACATTGAAGACGATGAAGAATGAATGTTTGTGAATGAGTAAATTTGTTGACTATATTACATTGATCTATGTCCAACTACGATTAGTTTTAAGGTTTGACCAAAACTTATAATTTGACTTTGGAATTGTTATTATGAATGATTTTCAATTAGTTTTTGTTTTTTTCTAGTGATTATCGAAACTAGTGACTTCAAGGTTAAGATCTATTGATTAATGCAGTTGTCATTTTTAGGGAATGATATTTTTGCACAAATAACACTAATCAGAGATACCGAACTTGACAAATGAGAAAACAAACCTTAAGGTGGAACCATTAATCACTTATGCTTCCTCTTCCTCACCACCTTCTTCGATTTTTATTTTTTTCCTTCTACGGTTGATTTTCCCCCTAACATCAACCCACAAACCTTCGTTATGATCACTGCACCCAAGGAACCATGAAGACTCATATCATCCTCCTGAAGGAAAATATCATCTTGCAATCCACCACTCGGAGTATACTGCTCAAATCCAATGATTTCCTCTAATTCACTCTCTACGAAAAAAGTTCATTTTCCTTCAACAAAACTCTCCCACCTCAGATCAATAGGATCCCTAGCATAGAAAACCTGGTGTGCTTGAGACGTCAGAATGAATGGATCATCCTTCCATCCCACCCTACTTTTGTTGACAAGAGTGAATCCCAAATTCTTGGTATATTGATCGTTGTTAATATCCACCCATTGACATTTTAAAATGGAGACCCTCATCGTGACATAGTTAAGCTCCCAGATTTCAGAGATCGTCTCAAAAGAACATTTTTTAGCGTACATGGGATTCTCTTCACTACCACTTCCTACATTCAAAGCTTCCGAGACTAATGATACACCACTGTAGGATAGAATGGTTCTCAGTGGTCTATGATCCAACAATTTAACCTTCGAGGGATGTTCCCCAACAACTACGTGGTCCCTCAACCATGAAGTGAATGTCCTTGTATGCAATTGGAGGACCTGACCCTCATTGAAATTTGTGTGCCCCACTCATATGGAATCCATATACTTGATGTAGGGGACTGAGTCTTCATGGTTGCGCAAAATATAAAGATGGGCAGCAATTAAATCTTCAGCACTAGGACTAAACAATTTCCCCTATCTCACTCTTACACCTTCCAGCCTCCCATCATGTCTACCAATTGGAACACCAACAGATTCAACTTCCTTCATATACTCAATGCAAAACTCGATGACCTCTTCTATCATGTACCACTGCACAATACTAGTATCTAGCCTGTACCAATTTTTCACAAAATGCTTGAATATTTTAATGTATCTCTCAAAGGGGTAGATCCATCTTAAAAAACACTGGACCATATTGCTTTATCTCCCAAACCAAATGAACACACTGTTGGACTATAATGTCAAAGAATGAGGGCGGGAAATACATTTCCATCCGACATAAAACTTCAACAATCATTACTTGCAACTTATCCAAATTCAAAATACTTATACTCTTGCAACAAATCGATTTAAAAAAAACATATCTTTGTAATGCACAATCATACATGGGACGGGAGTGAAGCTCGGATTGCAATGACACTCAATTCCTGCATTAGGTTATGACAATCGTGTGACTTTAACCCAACCAACTTCTACTCGTCCACTGACACGCAAGTGCTAATGTTGGACGAGTATGTACCTAGAACCTTCACACTACTCAATGTATCACTAAAATATTTCTTCTCCGACTACGACATAGAATATCATGCAGGGGGAAAATAACAATCTTCCTCAAAAGTGACTGGCCCCAGGTTCTTCCGAATTCCCATATAAATCGAGCCTAGCTTTCAACCCATCATTTATTTTCCCAGGGGTATTTAACAACATCCCAATCGAGGAATCAAAGGCAGTCTTCTCATTGTGCATGACATCCGAACAATGTCTAACATCCAAATCCATCCAATAAGGGAGATTGAAAAATAAAATCAAACATTTCTTCCAACTACCATCAACAGCTGCTTTTCTTTTTTTTTTCCAAAATTCATTGGGAGAGTCTTTCACATTATCAAAAACCTCTTTACAATTTAGTGGAATGGGTGGTCCTCTGCCCTCCACTTTCCCATTGACCCATTTTTTGCCGAGCGCCATGGGTGCCCCTCCGAAAGAAACCTCCTATGTCCCCGATAAACTATTTTGTAACAGTGTTTCAGTTCACAAAAATTAGTATCCTTGTCCCAAAGGGGACAAGCTAAGTGCCCTTCCACAGAATTCCCAGACAAATTTCCATATGCGAGGAAGTCGTTGATGGTACAAAATAACATAGCTTTCAAAAAGAAGACATCCCCAACCAAACCATCATACGTTCGAACACCATCTTTGAACAAAGTCAACAAATCCTCCACGAGAGAAGTAAGAACACATCAATATCATTACCCGGCTACTTTGGCCCTGATATCATCAAACACAACATAACATACTTGCGTTTCTTGGCCAACCAAGATGAAAGGTTGTAAATTACCAACATAACACGCCAACTACTATGAGTGCTGCTCATACTACGAAATAGATTCATACCGTCCGTACACAACCATAACCTCAAATTTCGGGATTCATTGCCAAAATCAGGGCACAAGACATCCAATTTCTTCCATTACTCACCATCTGAAGTACGTTTAATTACATCATCTGCCAATTGGACCCTATCTGTGTGCCAACACAACAACTTTGCATCTTTCCTACACGCATACAACTTCTTCAAACGGGGAATGATAGGGTGATACCATAGCACTTTAACCGGTGTCTTTTTCTTTGATTTAGACACAACTTATGCACCCACAACAATTTCACCGCTCTTTAACTTGTACCGAGACTCACCGCAAACCCAACAAGTTACTCAATCTTTGTCTAATTCCCCCTATACGACATACAATCATTTAGACATGCATGAATTTTTTGCTGTTCCAATCCCATTGGGCATCGATTTTTTTTGTGCCATAAAACCTATCTGGAAATACATTACATTCGAGAAGCATATCCCTAAACAACTCGAGAGCCTCAGTCATCGACTTATCAGTCCATCTAGATTTTTCCTTCAAATTCACTATCTGTAACGTCGCACTCAAAACTGGGTGTTCAAAACCGTTGTACAAAGGTGTCTCTTTGTCATCAATCAGTGACTGTAACGACACAGGTTTACCTTTGAACTCCCTTGCAATATCTTCCAACATTTCATCGTAGTCCACATTTCCATCTAATTCATCTCTCACCTTCATGTTGCCCAATTCAATAGCTTCAGAGGGATCCTTAATTAATTCCCTATGCCATACCCAACGAGTGTAGGTAGTTTGAAACCCCCTTCATACGAGATGTTCCCGCATCTTCTTCCTCCCTAAATAGGCATCATTTCTACAATCCTTACACGAGCATCATGCTCGTGCCCCACCTCTTTTAGAAGCATCTTCAAACGCTAAAGAAATAAATGATTTTACCAATGGCATGTACTCGGGAAAATTTCTAGGATCATTTCCAATGAGTTCATCTCGATACATTATCCTACAATTAAGTCAATTACATTCAACCCATGACCATCATTCAACAATAACACTACAAGAAACTGAACCTATTCCTATGCTCCTTTTACCTCGGTTTTTTAGTTTAGGGCAAATAACCGAGGTAAAAAGTTCTTTTACATCGGTTAAAAAATCTTGGTAAAATGTACACTCTACCTCGGTTTTTATAAAATCGAGGTAAAATGCCTGCCATTAACAACATTGCACGCATGTCTAGCTTACCAATGTCGGTTATTTTTTAGACCAACGCCTCACGTCACTCTTACAGACATGAATGACCGACGTCACATGCATGTCTGGCTTACTGGCGTTGCACGTACCACTCACAGACATAAAATGATCGACGTTGCACTCATGTCTGGCTTACTGACGTCGATTATTATTGATACCGACATCGCACCTACCTCTTGCAGACATGAAATGACCGACGTCGCACGAATGTCTGACTTACTGATGTTGATTATTAATGTGACCGACATCACACATACCTCTTGCAGACATGAAATGACTAACGTCGCACGTATGTCTGGCTTTATATTTTAAAAGATTTTATATCTATGATTTTAACTATGACTTTATATTTATATTTTCAAATGAAATGAATTAAACGTAGAGTTCGAGTAATAAATGATCGTAGTCGGATATAAATAAATAAACTTTATTTTCTCACCAAATGAAATTTTATGTACTACTTATTCATAATTGTACAAAATAAGTTCTATATAAAATAAGTAGTATATAAAATTTTATATGTTACTTATTTTATATTATTATGAATAAGTGGTATATACGATCTTATTTATTTTCCAAGGGTGACACGAGTCAAAGGTGACGTAACTAAAAGTTACTATTTTAGTATTTTCCATTTGACATGTGGCTACATTTCTTAGTTCTATGTAACCAAGTCTAAGTTACTCTAGAGCATGTACTAGCGCTTTCTAACATTTCACCAAAAAAATTATTTATTTAATATTTCTATATTTATGCAAGAATAACAAAATTCATGTATTTTGGAGCAATGGATTATAGCGTAACCAAGGGTGGATTCGGTTTGGTTACCGTCACTTTTACTAATACCATTACAATACCAACAATGTCGGTATATGATTTTTTAAATACCAATACCGTACCAAATCCTTGGCGTACCAATACACTGGTATACAAAAAATTTGATTGGTATCGGTATGGTATGGTAAAATACCACCAAATGTAAAATCTAATAAACTAATTTTTTTATTCGTAAAAAAATAGCAAATAATTAAAATTTTCTATTGGCATAATTTTTTAAAATTAAATATTCTCTAATCATCATAATAATAAAGTAAGATAAATATCACATTAAAAACTATAGTAATAAGTTATAAAAAATAAAAGAAAATTATGATCTTGAGTTATTTTTGTTAGACTTAATACAAAAATATCAGTTGTAAGGAAATCTTATTTAAGAAAAATAATTTAAACTTTCCCAATATACAACATATTGGAACCAAAACATAGACTGTATTTCAAATATTTGCTATTGGTTCTGATATTAATGAATGACTAAGTGTTGACTAAATAAAATCTTAAAGTTTACATAATTTTAGTTATAATTTTCATATATATATATATAGTTGTGTTGTACGTTACGGTAGTACCATGATAAAAAAATTCTCAATACCATTATCGTCCCATCATAAGTGTATGGTATGGTACTATTGTACCATATCATCAATTATCAACATATTTAGTACAAATGATATGGTATTATGTAAGTTTGTTGGTAAGTTTGTTGGTACGGTATTTTGGCTCAAAATGGCAGCCCTAAGCGTAACACAATTGTGGGCCATAGCGTAATTTTTCAAGATTATGTATAAGTAATCAATGTTGACTTTCGAGACCCTTCCGTTCACCCATATATGCTCAAATTGAAAAATCACAACTGTATATTATTGAATTGAATATTGATGTTGCCAATTTCATGATTCGACAATTCCAACTTTCTTGGAGAGACCTAAGTGCAAAAAGTAAAAACTTTACTCGTAACTTCAAATTGAAATCCGCTTGAACGAGATGCTACCATATACACCCCAATTGTATTTTCCAAGTCAGTAACATAGTATTTTTCAAAAAAAAAACATACAAAAGAATATGTTTGTAATCTTTTCCAATTTCTTTTTCTTACTTCTATGTTACCAACTCTAAGTTACTCTAGAACATGTACTAGCGTCTTCCAACATTTCACCAAAGAATTCATCTATTTAATATTTTTATATTTATGCAAATAACAAAAATCATATATTTTGGAGCAATGGATTATAGGGTAACACAATTTTGGGGATAGTGTAATTTTTAAAAACGGCCAACCCTTATTTGACTTCTTATACTTATACACTAATGAAATGTTTGACTTAACTAATAAATGGTTAACCCTTATCTGACTTTTACATATACACTAATTAAAAGGTATGACCTTTACAAATGATCGGTTCACCTTTACTTAACTTTATTAGGTTCGATTTGTACTTGACTTTCTACATATTAACACTAAAAAGAGGTTTGACCATAATTAATCAATGGTCAAATATTACTAACTTAATATTATAAATACTTATGAACGGTCGTAACGTTAACTAATAACAGGTTAACCCTAAATTGATTACTGAAATTTGAATACTAATAAAAGGTTAACCCTAAATACTTACTGAAAGGTTAACCGTAACGTTCATACATTTATAAAAGTGTAAGCAACAACATAAAATTTGTTATAATTTCAAATAATAATATAATAATAATCAAATTTCAAATTATTATTATTGAGATTTTTTTAAAACTGAATTTATATAAGAAAATTTACAAATAAAGTTTGGTTTACAACATTTTAAACATAATTTAGGGATTTGGTATTTCAGCCCACTTGATTTTAAGTCCAATTCAGCCCAAAAACAAGTGTAAACCCTAGACCTATAGGTAACACATGAGTGCAACTTTCAGATCCCCTAATCCATCCCTTAGCCGCCTGTCCACTTACAAGGCGCCACCACCATCGGGCGTTCAACTTCACCTCCCGTCCACCAACACCGCCAGTTCAACTACACCGTCGTCCACCGATTGGAGCCCTACGACGCCTCCACCGATCGGAGCCCTGCGACCACCATCAGCCATCCATCGCCACCATCGGCCTTTCGTCGTCACCACAGAGCCCTGCGACCGACACCACCACCGATCGTCTGTAGCCCTACGACCGATGCCACCACCGGCATCCATCATTACCACCGACCAACATCTTCATTACCCAAATCCGTCGTACCATCAGTCGGGCTGCTCAAGCGTACCACCAGATGTGCCACATGCCCATTGAACATGTGCTCGGATTAGTGTATGTTGGTCTGTTTTGTAAATTGGAGGTTCTGTATTTTGTAAATTGATTAGGTGTATGATTTGGTGTAAATTGGATTAGCTGTATTTTGTAAATCAATTAGATATATCATATGGTGTAAATCAGATTTGGTGTGTTTTGTTTATTCAATTAGCTCAAAGAACAGGTTCTAGGACCAGGGCATTCTTGCCTGAAAAATGCTATTGATTTGAACCACTGAAAACAGAAATGGTATCGATTCTGTTTTTTATGGTGTTTTTAAATTTTTGGAAAAAGTGTGTGCGATGTTGCACAAGACTCGTATGTTTTTTTTACTGGGGTCTTCCACGTTGCGACCTTGTTATACCTTCGATCCATCATAGTTTTTCACCTTGGTTATTTTTCAAATAGTTGAGGTAAAAAATACTTATTACCTTAATTTTGAACTGAGGTAAAAAAATATACTTTTTACTCCAGTCACATTTACCTCAGTTTTTTCCAAAAAAACTGAGTTAAAAACAACTCCAGAACCTAGGTAAAAAGGGATGTTTCTTGTAGTGTGTAGAAGTAATCAACTCGTACATGCCCAAATTGGAAAATCGCAACTGTATATTATTGAATTTCATATTAATGTCACCAATTTTGTTATTCGACAACTCCAACTTTCTTGGAGGGACCTAAGTGCAAAAATTAAAAACATAACTCATAACTTCAAATTGAAATCCGCTACGTGATGATACCCTATACACCCCGTTGTAATTTTCAAGTCTATAACATAATATTTATCAATAAACATGCACAAGAATATATTTGTAATCTTTTTCGATTTGCCTTTCTTACTTCTATGTAACTAACTCTAAGTTACGCGAAAACATGTACTAGCACTTTCCAACATTTCACCAAAAGAATCATCTATTTAATATTTCTATATTTATGCAAAAATAAAAAAATCATGTATTTTCGAGCAATGGATTATAGGGCAACACGATTTTGGACTATAGTGTAATTTTTCAAGCTTGTGTAGAAGTAATCAATGTTAACTTTCGAGGTCCTTTCATTCACCCATACATGCCGAAATTGGAAAATCTTAATTGTATATTATTGCATTTTGGTGTTGCCAATTTCTTGATTCGACAACTCCAACTTTCTTGGAGGGACTAAAGTGCAAAAAGTAAAAACTTTACTCGTAACTCCAAACTGAAATCCGGTCAAACGTGATTCTACCCTATACACCCTCATTGTATTTTCCAAGCCTGTAATGGAATATTTATCAACATCAGGGCATAAGAACATATCCGTAATCCTTTCCAATATTCCTTTCATACTTCTAAGTATTCAACCATAAGTTACTCTAGAACATGTACTAGAGCTTTCCAACATTTCACCTAAAAAATGATATATTTTATATTTCTATTTTTAGGCAAGAATAACAAAAATCATGTATTTTGGAACAATGGGTAATGGAATAACACAATTTTGGGTCACAGTGTAATTTTCCAAGATTTTATAGAAGTAAGTTGACTTTCGAACCCCTTCCGTTCACCCATTCATGCCCAAATTGCATAAACACTAGTCAACGTTCAATCACAACATGACTTTCCATACATAATCACGATTGAAAACTAACGATCAACCCTTAATTACTTGACTTAATTTCCATACATAAACACTAATGAAATGGTTAGACCTTAACTAATCAACAGTCTACCCTTACTTGACTTAACATAAATAAACGCTAATAACCAAGGTTTGACCTTAATAAACGGTCATTCGTTATTTGACTTTCCATACATAAAAACTATTGATAAGTTGGACCTTAACTAATTAAAGGTCATCCCATACTTGACATTCCATTTATGAACACATGTAGAATGATTTGATTTTAACTAATCAAAGTTAACCATTACTAGTAGAATGATTTGATTTTAACTAAATAACGGTTAAACATATAAAATATAAAGGCACAACGTTAGCGAAAAGAAATTTTGTTCACTATTTCTAAATTGTCTGTTTTAAAATTTTATTTCATTATTTTTCTTTGTTTATAAATTTTAAATTTTATTTCATAAATATATATTTAATATTTAATTTAAAATGGCATGATGAATATTTAAAATAGATTATATTAATAATTAAACTAATGAATGAATCTAACCTAATATTAATTAAATTAATGAACAAATTAGATTAAATCCTTGACTTATTTTCAGCCCAATACAATTCAGGCCAATTACTAAACCCAAACCCTAACTCTATATATAATCCAACTCTAATAGAATTTAGCCCAAACCTCCACTCCTCCTTTCTTACATTTTGAAGCTGCCTCCTTCTCCAAAAAAAAAAATTTATTCTCTTCCTCTAGAAACCACTGTCGGCCCCTCTTCCTCCAGAAACCACCGCCAGCGCATCTTCCTCCAGAAACCACCGCCAGCGCATCTTCCTCCAGAAACCACCGCTAGCGCATCTTCCTCCATTCCACCGTCAGATGGCTCACCACGCTCTGCATCTGCTCTGCTCTGCATAGGATCTCACTACCGCCTGCTCTGCATCTTCTCGGCTATGTTCCACCAGCGATGCTCGCCCTTGCTCAGTCACTGCTCCGCCCGTTTGCTCCGTCGCTGGGCCGCCTTGCTCAGCCGCTGCTCCACCATGCCCAGCCTTGTTCTGCCACTCCAAAATGATATGTTTGCATAATCTTGTTTTATAAGAAGGCTCTGTTTTGTATAATATGTTTTGTAGAAATGTCTCTGTATTGCTTTGTAGAAATCTCTTTCTTTTGTATATAAGAAAGCCATCTATTGTGTATAATAATCTCAACTCGATTATGCTTTCAGTAGTTTTTTTAAATTCTAGAAATGCAATATGCGACGTCGCATTAGTGTCATGCCAATGTTTTTCACTACAGTTCTATGCGAATTCACACCCAAATATTTTACTATTGCTCCAAAAAACTTTTTACTGCAGTTTCAAAAAAAATGGTGTGATGCACCATGATGCGCCCCAATAAACCGTCGCTGTTGTGCCATCGTCCGTAGTAGAATCTGCAAGACAAAGCCCTCGGAGGTGTCCAGGGGGAAGAGGCTTTGATGACCAAGTAAGCAAATAGTATTCCAATTGTGTAATTAGGAATGAATAGTTAAGTGTGTAGGGTTACCTTTAGCCTTTATATATGTAGGCAAGTAGGGTAACTATTTTTTTTGCTTGTGGAGCAAGTACTCCTATCTTTGGGCCAGCCCAAGTGTAACTATCCAAAGGATAATGCTATGGACTAAAGGTTGGCCGCTATTAGGCACTTGGGCCCAATACGGATTTACACATTATCAATTAGTCCCTAGAAAGCTGAGGGTTCGGCCCTCAAATTTATCCAAAGGTCGTGGGTTTGAATTTGTGCTCGCATCGGGGATGCGATGTTTTACCCTTTGATGGGGTTGCTTCGAATTGGTGATTTGATCTGGGGTTCACCCTCGAAGATCCCATAATGCTCTAGGGGTACAATTTTTGTGTCCCTACGAGGCATTAAGGGTTTGTTCCATGTTAGCTTTGAATCTATTGTTCAAGCAGATTAATGTGTCAGGGGTCCACCCCTTGGCTTTCTAGTCCGTGTCAGTGCCCAATGGCCTAGATCCAACCTCATTTATTCCCTAGAGGGGCCTTCGGGCCCCCAGAGTTTCTTAGTGAGAGGTTTGGGCCTTGGCCCTTTGATCTGTGCTGGGGTCCGAGGGCCTTCGAGCCTCAACAGTCACAAATAGGGGATCCGACTCTTAGCCTTCTAATTTATGCTAGTGTTTTAGGTCCTTCAAGCCCCAATGTTTAGGGATAGGGGATCCGAACTTTGGTTTTCTAAGCTTTGTTAGATTCCTAATGCATCAGAATCCAAATATTGACATATAGGGGATTCGACCTTCAGTCTTCTAACCTGTGTTGAAATCTGAGGTGTTCGAATACCAATATTTAGGAATAGAGGATTCTACCTTCGGTCTTCTAATATGTGTTAGAGTTTGAGGCGTTCAAATACCAATATTTATGAAGAGGGGATTCGGCCTTTGGTCTTCTAAGATGTGTTAGAATCTGAGGTGTTTGAATCCCAGTATAAGGAATACAGAATTCGGCCTTTGGTCTTCTAATCTGTGTTAGAGTCCAAGAATTTTGAATCCCAGTACTTAAGAATAGGGGTTTCAACCTTCGGTCTTCTAAAATCGTTAAAATCTTAGCATTCGAATCCTAGTACTTAGGAATAGGGGATTTGACCTTCGATCTTTTTAACTGCATTCGAATCCTAGGCATTCGAATCTAAAGTTAGAAGTGGAAAGGTCACGAGGGCATGAAGTTCATCCTTATTTTTGAGCACGTGAGTTCCAAGTTGGGTTCCACGTGTGCCACTTTCCCATAAATTCCTTGGACTCCATACCCACACGACCTATTTACCCAGGCATTTACTTATTGAGTGGTGGCTTGAGATAATCATTACCTTTTATTCCCTCCATATAAGGCGCTTCCCAGCTCTTTTATTTCACTCTTTACCCAAATTATTCTCAAACTCTTCACTTTTCTTTCTCAGAGCAATCAAGGGCACTTCTCCTCGATTCTAACACCTTCATAGAATTCTAGTCAACTTCCAACAAAGAACCAGTAAGTTTTCTTCTCCCCTGATCCTTTTTCTCTTTAAAAATGTCGCAAACACAATCATCGGGGAAGAACTCCATTCTTTCCTACTTTCTGACCATGTCTTCTACTGGCGGGGTCGAGAGTTCCCGCCACCAGGAGTCTGGCACCGTTCCTTCCTCGGCTGCCAGTTTCCCTTCAGCTAATCTAGAAGCCGGAGGGAGCTCTGCGAGTTTCCCAGCGCCGCCCTAGGGCTTCTATCGAAAGTGGGTTACATCGACATCTAGAATTCTGAGAGAGGCCCGAGTTTAGAAGGATAAGGAGGGTCATCCTTTTTTCTTTGAGAAGGTTCTGACCCCAGTTCTCGAGATCCCCCAGCCAATTACTCAGGAGATCTCAAATTGATGTCTTCTCTCCCCCTTTAGATTAGGCTTTCTTAGGATTTACGGCTGGAGGTCCTTTGGGAAGATGAAAACCCCCGGGATACGAGGCCTAGCAGGTGTGCCTTCTAGGAGCGCCATCTTAGATTCAAGCTTTATTTTCCCGTGCCCCCTATGCTTTCTCATCTTCTCGAGGAGTATCAGGTCAACATAGGCCAGCTCCATTCAAACTTCATACTCTTAGTTATGGCATTTATGACTCGATGCAACATCCTAAGTATAACCCCTAGCTATGAACCTTTTAGATTCATGTACTACATCTCCTCTAGCAGATCGGTGGTGCATACAGCTGGTTGCAAGGATACGAAGATTAGTGGGATCATCACCCTTAGTAACACATTTCCAGACCACCCCATAAAGATATCCTCGAACTGAAAAGGGTTGCAACGAACCCCCATATACCTTTGAGAGCGAGGCAGAAGAGTACTTTGTACCGAGGTAGAATTTAAATCCGAATTACGAGAATCCTGCCAAATACATTGGTCCGGAGAGTGTACTAACAGACATGAATTAGCTGTTGAGTGAACCTCTTGACACCTCAAAAAATTGTGACTATGTTTGGTCGGAGAAGACTACGAGTGGATCTACAGTCAGAAACCTATTTTGATTAAGTCTCTCCCTCCAGCGGAGTCATGGAATACCCCTTCTGGGAAGGGAAAAGAGAAAGTATTTGAGGGTGAAAACCCTAATAAAACTAAAAGGAAGGCTCCTTCGATGACCGATGATGGGGACCCAAAGAAACCAAAGAAAAAGAAAGCCAAAGTTGACCCTTTGAAGCCCACTAAGCCCGTTTCAAGGGTCGTCAAAAGTGGCTCAAAGCCCTTAGGGGTAAATAATGCCAAAGAGGTCCCCCTTAGAAGTTCCTCCCCATCTTTCGAAGGTGTTTACGGCATCCTATCTTCTTAATTTTATTGATTTCTTTTACTTTATATCCCTCAATTTGTTTTTTTTCTAACTTATCCTTCTTTTGCATTATGCAGTGAACTTCTCAGAGATACTTGGTCTTGGGAATGAGAAGGAGGTGGAGATAGTCTTTGAGGAAACCTATTTGGAGGCTCACTCTAAACCCCCGGTCCAGGTGATGGTCCAAACGGAGGACCTTTCAGAGGTCCAGATGGAGGCCCATAGCAACTACACAAATAACAAATGGCATCAGGAAGGTACTTCTTCGGACAGCCTCTACCCCCCAGAGGTAGCGGATTAATGAGGTTATTGCCATCGATTCCCAAATCGGTGGCTCTAAGAACACCAAGTCCCAGGTTCGGAATCTTCTAGGGGAAGCCAACCTCACCCCTCCGGGTGCGACTGATCGTGCCCTGGCTACAGTTTTGGAGGCAGCCACTATCTCAGCTACTCAAGACTCTGTGTTCTACACCTTCATGGCAAAGGCTAAGGAGGCCCAGGTGGTCATTTCCAAATCCAAGGCCTCTGAGGCCAGGGTAATTGAGCTCGAGGAAGAGTTGAAGAAAGCTGCCTCCGAATATAAAGTGGAGTTGGAGATGTCAGAGTCTGATCATGAGGCAAAGCTAAACAAGGTAGCATCCGATCATGAGATGGAAGTGATAAAGATAGCCTCTGAGCACAAAGAGGCGTTGGAGAAGCAGGGCCTCGAGAAGGATGGTCGTTTGAGGGAGCTTGAACTTAAGCTTTCGGAGGCCCAGGCCTCCAATGAGACCATGGATAGAGAAAACACCAAGCTGACCAACCTTTGTTCTCCTGAGAAGCAGGTCTCCGTTCTCGAGGCCTACACAAACAAACTTGTAAAGACTCAGGGGTTTCGGGACTTCTTCTTGTCCTTGAGCAAGGTATTAGTGGGGCTCATTCAAAACAACCTGTCCCACTTCACCTGCGAAGAGCTTCCCGCCGAATATACAACTATGTTGGATGTGCCTAAAACCAACACTGAGCCGGAGCAGCCAAACCATCTCTGGTGGAGGTCTGTCCAAGATGGGAACATCAAGCTCCTGTTGCTTGATCACTTGAAGGCCCCTGGAAAGTACTTCTCAGCAGAGGAGATCTGTTATCTTGAGGTGGACGAAGATAAGAAGTGGTGTGAGCCAGACCCCCTGACCATTCTAAGGTCCCGACGCAGGCCTGGCCCAACTCCTACGAGCTCTTCCCAAGCAGATCCTAGTGTAGAAAAAGATGTATGTTTTATTTTTCATAGGGCTTCAAATGTACTTCCTTCCTTTCAATATTAATGAAAGTCTTTTATTTATTTACTTACTCATTTCTACTTTTTTATTACTTGTAGACTTTAGATTTGGTACTTTATCTCCCCCCCCCATTTGCAAAGGTGTGCCTCTTTTAACTTAATTTTCCAAGTCATGAATGAATGGTATCACTGGATTGAAGAGTGGGAATTGGAGCATTGAATCGAGGCCTCTCAATTCTTGTACGAATCTGTCCGGCTCAAAGAGGAGCTTCAAGCTGCCTACAAAGAGCTTAACTTATGGCACAATGGACTTCATGAAAGGAAAAAATAACTCCCAGATGCACTTAGTCATTCGGAGGAGTAAAAGAACTCCCTAGCCACAGTGAAAGACAAGATTTCGGGAGACTTTCGCTCCCTCGAGGCTCGACACAGTGAGGTCCTCGAAGAGATCACCATCATAACTAGATTCGCTTCGATAAATAACTGCATCATTGACATTAAGGCTTTTAAGGCTTCTAGGGGGGTCCTCTTCTCAGGCCAAAAAGACTATCAAACGCTATCGTCATGAGGCAGATGGCCATTAGGTTGTTGTAGAAAAAGCTCGTGCAGCCCTCGTGGCCACCACCACTAAACTTGAGGAATGAAAGGCGCAAAATAGGGAGAACCGGTAGAATCTGATTCCTACTTTAGAGGGAACCACTAGGGAGAATCGAGATATCATTGAATTCCCCTTCAGAGATAAGGAAAAGGTCGAAAAGGACCAAACTAAGCTGTAGCAAACTTACACACCAACTACTAGTAGTATTTGAGTGTATGTGCTTTGACTTGGGACTGTCGATGCGCCCTTAGTTAAAGATTTCGATACATTTCTCCAAGATACCGTCAATATTATAGAGAGAAAACATATCACGAGGGATCCCAAATACCTAGATGCCTACGAAGTCGCCAAGAAGTGGCTAAATAATTTAAAGAAGAAGAAGGATAGAAGCAGGGCTTCGACCTCTTGTATTTCTCTCAGAAGGAGCGGGGATCTGGACCCTGCATAGGGTAGCCATGTCAGAACTTCTCGTGGAAAGGGAGGTTCCATTTTTTCTCATATAAACCATTCCTCAGGAGAGGCTCCTGGCCCTTGGTGACTCTAAGGGCTAACTCAACAGGTAACCAAGCTGGGGTGTCCAGCCGAGGGAGGGGTGTTGCTGGTGGCAGGAGCTGAGCGGCTCCTGTTAATACTGAGGATGTTGAGGATGTGTCCCTAGTAAGAAGATCCAGGCAGTAAATTCTACGGGCCTTTGATCTCTGTCTAAAAATCAGAGTCATGAAACTTAGAAGAATATGAGTTTTATTACCACCCCTAGTCTTTGTAATAGTTTTTTTCCTTAGCTATATGTAGATATATAGTTGTTATAACTCTATCATTTTACTTGTAAGCCATTATATCCTTTTATATAATTGGAATAAAACTCCTCGTTCATCATTGTTTATCTTAGAGCATTTTGGATTTTCGAGGGGAAGTCACCAAGTTTAGCGTTTCAATTCCTTTCTTTTTGAACTGTGCATTCGAAAGGCTATGTTAGCCTTTCGAATATTTTCAAGGTCTGTGCCTTGAGCGCTTCATGTACAAAAAGGGATTTTCGATCCCAAAGTGTTCGATGGGCTATGTTGGCCCTTCCAATTTTCTACAAGGTCTATGCCTTGGGTGCTTGATGCTCTTTAAGGTCATTTAATGGGTTGTGTTGGCCCTTTGAATGTTTTACAAGGCCTTAGCCTTGGGCGCTTGATGAGCGTTTGATGGGCTGTGTTGGCCCTTTGAATATGTACTGCTCCGATTTGAGAAGAATGGTGCTTCATGCGCATTCGACGGGATATATTAGCCCTTTGAATATACGCAAGGTCTGAGGCTTGGGTGCTTGATGCGCATTTGATGAGCTGTGTTGGCCCATCGAATATGTACTACTCCGATTTGAGGAGAGTGGCACTTGTTTCACGTTTGACGGGCTGTGCTGGCCCTTTGAATATATGCAAGGTCTGAACCTTGGGCGATTGATATGCTTTAAGGGGAGCTTGACCCATAATGTTCGATGGACTGGGTTGGCCCTTCGAATATTTAATGCTCTGATTTGAGGAAAATGAGGAATTTTCATACCCTTACGATGAGGTGTGTTTTAGTTCAACAAGTAATTATAAAAAACACACTTCGATAAATAGTTTGACAGAAAACCAAGGAACCCTATTGACTTACTGTAACGTCTTATCGAGGACATCCTCTGGCCCAAAGCTAGTTTCGGGGCGAGCCATTTTTCAGACTCACCAAGCCTATTGTGATTTAGGGGAATAATACCTCCTAAGGTTAGAAACATTCCATCTGCGTAGAATCGGTTCACCTTGGGGGGTTTCTAGCACGTAGCTGCCACCGGGGCCGGCTTCAACGACTCAGTAGAATCCTTCCCAGTTTGCTGACAGCTTCCCCTTTGGCTTTTTTTTTTGGCTCTTTTCATTTCTCCTCATTACGAGGTCTCCTGGGGAAAACATGACTTTTTGGACCCTCCGATCATACTGCTCAACCCTTTTCTTGACCTTGGCTTCGTGAAGGGATGCCTTCTCTTTTTTTTCTTTAAGAAGGTCCAAATCCAAGCAGCGCTTCTTATCATTGACCTCTTTTTGTTCCTTGCTTATAGCAAACCTTCAAAAGGTGAGCAGCTTTATCTCCGCAGGAATGACCACCTCCGAACTATAGACCAGGCCATAAAGGGTTTTTCCCATGGCATATGACTCCGCTGTTCGAAATGACCCTTCGAGCCTCAATCGGATACTGTTGACAATGGTTCGATTAGTGCCCTCCACCTTCCCATTGGCTTGGGGATGGTAAAGCCTATAACTTTCTGATGGATCTTGTATTCCTTACACCAGCTTTTAAATGGGTCATTGACAAACTGGGCACCATTATCAGTGCTGATTGTTCGAGGGATCCTGAAAAGACATATGGTGTTCTTCCAACAAAAGCCAATCACCGCTTTTCCCTTTAACACCAGTTAGGGCTTCAGCCTCATCCCCCTTTGTGAAGTAGTTTACAGCCACAAGCAGGTATCGAAAATGGCCTGGGGCCTCCGGGAAAGGGCCCACCAAATCAATCCCTCTTTTGTTTAATGGCCAAGAGCTGTAAATGTTCATCATTTTTTCTTAGAGGACATGGGTGATTGGCGCATGTCTTTGACAATGGTGGCATGTCTAGAGGTGTTTGGTAACACCATTGAATATCTTGGGCCAGTAGTATCCAGCTAGAAGGAGCTTCTTTGCTATGGATTGAGCCCCTTGGTGACTTTTTTGGGCCCCTTTGGGGGTTTTGCAAATCAGGTAGTCGGCTTTGTGGGGGTTACACATCAAAGAAGCAATTGTAGGTGGCCTTGATGATAAAGCACATGTTCGTGGATCACATATTTGGGTGCCTTTAGCCTAACCTTCCCTGCAATAATGGCATCCTCCATAAGGGTACTATCTCAAAGGTAGCTAATAATGGGCGTTATCCATGACTTCTGTTCTTCCACTATCATCATTGTTGCTTCCTCTTCCAAACTATGTTTACTCAGCGTCTTCACCATTAAGTGCCCTTAGGGTTGCAAGTCCGGGTCTAATGAGGCCAATTTTCTCAAGGTATCAGCCTTGTGGTTTTTCTCTCGAGGGACTTGAGTGAGGGTGTAATGGTGGAAATGTTTAAGGAGGGGCTTCACCACTTCCAGGTAATGTTGCATGCTTCTTTCCCTGGCCTCGTACTTCTCCTTCACTTGAAAGACCATGATCTGGGAATCACTAAATATGTCTAGCCTTCTAACTCCCTGGTTTTTGGCTATTCGAAGGCATATGATCAGTCCTTCATATTTCGCTTCATTGTTTGTGGCCTTGAAGTCAAATTGTAGGGTATATAGATAGTCCTTCTATTCGGGACTCGTTAGTAATACTCCGGCCCCACTGCCTCCAGAGTGGGATAATCTATCAATGTACAGCTGCCATGTTTCTTCAATTTCTTTTTCATCATCGACTACGATTAGTTCCGTAGTTTCCATAATGAAATCCGCTAAGGTTTGGCCCTTTATGGATGTTCTTGGGCAAAACTGGATGTCATGCTCTTCCAGTTTGATTACCTAATTAATCATTCGTCTTGAGGCCTCTAGCTTTAGAAGCACCTACCTAATTGGATGACTGGTGAGCAAGATGATCTTGTGGCTTTGGAAGTATAGCTGGAGGTGTCTAGTCGCATAGACTAGGGCCAAGATTGACTTTTTTAGGGCAGTGTATCGAGTCTCTGAACCATGCAACGCTCTACTTACGAAGTAAATTGGGGGTTGGGCATTGTTCATTTCCTTTACCAAAACCACAATTATGGCTAAGGGGAATGCGGAGATGTACAAGTACCAATATTCCCCCTTGTCTGGTTTCATAAGGGTTGGAAAACATAATAAGTGCACCTTTAACTCGCGGAAGGCTTTGTCACACTCTTGTGTCCATTCAAATTTTTTGCCCTTTCGAAGTAAATCAAAGAATGGACAAAAAATTCTGGCCCCCTTCGAAAGGAATTGATTGAGTGCAGCCAACGATCATGTTAGCCTTTGGACGTCTTTGACCGTTTGGGGGGGGGCTTCATGGCCATCAAAGCCTCGACTTTCTTAGGGTTCACATCGATCCCCCTCTCTGAAATCATGAATCCCAAGATTTTTTCGGCTCCGACTCCAATCACACATTTAGCTGGATCCAACTTTAGATTAGCCTCTCAAAGTCTCTGGAAGGTTTCCTTGAGGTCTAGCAAGAAATTGGTCGAAGCCTCTTCTTTTGACTACCATGTCATCCACATATATTTCAATGTTTTTGCCAATCTATTTTTTGAAGAGCTTATTAACCAGCCTTTGGTATGTAGTTCCGGCATTCTTTAGGCCGAATGGCATTTTCTTATAGAAAAATGTCCCCACGTCTGTTATGAAAGATGTTTTCTGCTTATATTCCCCCGCCACAAGTATCTGGTGGTAGCCCTTAAAAGCATCGAAGAAGACTAGCACCTCATATCCTGCTTTGCTTTCACCAACACATAAATGGAGGGTAGATGATAGCTATCCTTAGGGAAACAGCTGTTAAGATCCATGAAGTCTGTGCACATTCCCCAAGCCTTATAGTGGTTGGGAACCATCACTGGATTTTCTATCCATTCGAGATAAAATACTTCTTCGATAACCTCAGCTCGAAGAAGCTTCTGAACTTTCTCTTTTATGGCTTCAGCCTGTTTGGGAGAAAATGATCTTCGTTTCTACTAAATCGGATTTTGGGAGAAGTCAACATTTAGCATGTAGACCATCAGTTGTTTTGGTACCCCTATGAAGTCGAAGGTGTCCCATGAAAAAAATGTGGACATAGTTGCCCAAGAGGTCCTTCAGCTTCTTTCTCGTCGCGGGTGGTATCATTTTTCCCACTGGCACCATTCCTTTTTCTTGAACAGACATTAGCTTCGTGTCTGTGGCCTTGATCTCTCGGTTGACCGAAGCCCTCATGTCCTCCTTTTTAGCTTCTTTTAAAGTTATAGCCAAACAGCTCCTGGCCGCCGGCTGGTCTCCCCTTATAACTGCTATCCCCATCTTGGTGGGGAATTTCATTGTTAGGTGATAGGGGGACCATACGGCTCGCGCCTGGCACATCCGTGGCCTTTCTAGTATCACATTGTAGGGGGATACAGGATCAATCACCGCAAAGCTACAGTCAATTATGACTTCCTTGTCTCCATCGGCTACTTTGACCTGGAGGGTTATAACCCCTAGGGGTAGCAATATTTTCTCGGTGAAACTGGACAATGGAGTGGTCGTTCTTCTCAAACTTTCATGTCCGAGCCCTAGCTCATCGAAGTAATTGGCGAACATCACTTCCACACCGCCACCATTATCCAAAAACACCCTTTTGATGTAATAGTCTCCAATGGTGGCATGGATCACCATTGGATCAGTATGGGGGGTTTGGCTTGGCACTGGGTCAGCTTCCGAGAAGGTGATTGCTTCTTCTACTCGAAACCGCTTCTGGCAGGGTTCTCCAGGGGGCACATATCGGGATTGAGCTTTGATGATGGTGTTCAAACATTTGTCACCTACCACTCCATTGATGAAGTTGATTATCCAATTAGCCCCATTTCACTAGTTTCTGTCCAGCTAGGCCTTTGTATCGGGCCTGGCACCTGCCCAGTTTTTAGCTTGCTCACCATCATTTACCTTCAGTTCTTTACCGCCTCGATTGGCTATTTTCTTACCTTTCCGAAGGCATTTTCCTCGTCCCATCGAGTAGGCTTCTCCTTTTGGTCTTTCAACGTAGTCTGTGAGAAACATTTCTCTTTCACATATTTCAATTTCTTGTTTCAAGTGAGTGCATTCGTTCATATCGTGGCCTTTCTCTTTGTGATGGTCACAAAACTTAGGCGAATCTTTTTTTCCAGGGTAGTCTCTTCTGAGTGGTGGGGTTCAAAAAAGCCCCTTGTGGATGGAGTGTATTTCCATCATGGACTTGGTCAAGGGAACATAGCCCTCAAACCCTTTTCTGGAGGGTCAGGCCTTCATGACCTCGATTCGGAGGCTTTAGAGCCCTATTCACCCTATATGTCCCCCTCCCATTTCCTTTTCGTGGCTTCTTCAATCTTCGAATATTGCTCCACAATTTCTCGTAACTGTTGTAAAGTTTCTGGCTCCTTCGATACCAGATTCTTGTACAAGTTGAGGTTGGACATCCCATTCATGTAACCAAGGATCACCCCATCCTCAGTACGATTGATCACACTTAGGCTCTTGTTCAAGTATCGATTATAGAATGCCTCTGTAGATTTGCCAGACCTCTGTTTGTTCTAGTAGAGCTCAATTAGGGTCTTCATAAGCCTTTTCTTTTGAAAGGGTTATCCCAAAATGGCCCTTCCCAAGTCTCTATACGAATGTAATAACCCCCTTCCCGCTTGTGAAACCATTCATATGCTTTTCCTCGACGGTAGCTTCCGATCACCTTGTATGTCAGTTGTTCGTTGAAGTTCCTCGACTTCATCATACTAAAGTAAGTCTGTATGAACTCCCGGGGGTCTGAATCTCCACTATATGTGTGGAGCCCCTCATGTGGTTTCACATCATTGGGCTATCTGGTGGCAACTATCGTGGGATTGAAGGGGGAGGCTACGACTTGGCACGAAGGCCTAATAAACTTGTCTAGCTCTCGCGTCAAAGCACCGCTCGACCCCCCCTCCCATCTATGGATCTCTGTATAGACTCAGCCAGAATTGAGTGTCAAAGTTAGGGATCTGGTTCAAAGCAATGTACCCAGATCGTGGTCATCTCACCGCTGAGCTTTAGTACAGCTCCGAGCGATATGGATTGTACGAGGGGAACTCTGATCGGGGCCCTGAGTACATCTGGCTCTCAAAACCCGGGTAGAACCCCATTCGCCCGGCCATCGAATGAGGGATTATCTAGTTCGAAACTAGAGGTATTGAGATGGTCGCGGAATATGCCAACGTTTGGTCCACACTAGGGAAAGTTGGTTGGGGCTGAGCTTGGGCCCCAATGTCCGCTTGATAATCTGCAACCAGAAACTTGGTTGCAACATCATGGGTATCGAAGGCGGGGACACCACCTGCTGCTAGACCATCCTTTGATAGAGCATTAGGGGCTCCGCCTGATAGCTAGTGGATCAGGGGGTTTGAAATAGTTGCGCTAGGTCCTGCTGTGACTGGGGGCACATGTTGTTTGTACCCCTCGTCACTCAAGAAGCCCCTCTCGTGGCTTCTATTTCCGAGTCCGCAGTTGCTTCCGTGAACTGCGGCTCATCTTCCCTTGTCTGGCACGCCTGGCTTTCTGACGTAGGGGATTCGACACCTCCTACCCAAGGCTCAACGGTGACCTCTATGCTTCTCGTGGGTACATCAGCTGTCATCTGGGAGCCCTCCGGGCCTTTTGCCAGAATCTGGTCTCGGCGGACCTCTGGGAGCTTATTACCAGCGCTTGAGGGGGCAGGGTCTGATTGCATGTTGGACTTACGACCTCTCCTTCTCCGGTAGGGTAATTGTACTTCTTCACTGGTGCCTAACGTCTTGCCTTTTAGCCGCTCAATTCTGCGTAAGGCACTTGCCATACAAGTGGACATAAACGGCAAGGAAACACAAATCAGACTAATGGTCCCACCAGGCGCGCCAACTTGATGCGCCCCAATAAACCGTCACAACTATGTTGCCGTCTGCATCCAGAATCTTCAAGATAAAACCCCCGGAGGTGTTTGGGTGGAAGAGGCTCTGACGGCCAAGTAAGCAAACAGTATTCCAATAGTGTAATTAGGAATGAATATTTGAATGTATAGGATTACCTTTAGCATTTATATAGGTAGGCAAGTAGGACAACTGTTTTGTTTGCTTGTGGAGCAAGTACTCCTACCTTTGGGCTGGCCCAAGAGTCACTATCCAAAGGATAATGCTATGGACCAAAGGTCGGCCGCTATTAGGCACTTGGGCCTAATACGGATTTTCACATTATCACACCCACTTCGGTTGGTTTCCCTTTTTACCTCAGTTATTTTATGAAAAATTTGAGGTAAAAAAATTTTACCTCGATTTTGAACCGAGGTAAAAAATATACTTTTTTACTTGACCCAGATTTACCTCAATTTTTAAAGGGCTGAAAATCGAGGTAAAAACCCCTGAATAATCGAGGTAATATGTGTTGTTTCTTATAGTGTAATCAAATCCCATATCAAAAACCATAATTAAACATATATATATATATCATTGATATCATCACAACCCTTAGTGTTTGCAAGACTTCGAAGTAATTATTTTGGGGGAAAAAACTAACATCTTCCAATAGAAAAATAACTATAGGGTATGGAATCACTTCTTCATTAATTGACAAGAAATGGTAGCAAATCCTTCACACAATTTTTGGATTTTGGGCATTTAATGATTAAGGCATGTTTTTTTTTCATATACTTCCATAGTTTTTTAACTCAGAAATTGATGACATTAAAAACAAGGGCACGATTTATTATTTTCCGAGTTTGGAAATAAGGTACGACAATTTTACGATATCGAAATAGTGTTCGTCTCTTCATGTCCAAGAAACCATTTATTTATGAGTTTGAAAATCCAGTCAGACAGATTTTTTGATATCAGAATTTTCCATTTCGAAGGCGGTTTCAACCTCAACGACCTTCCAATGGCCATATCTAAAGGCGGTTATTAAAAAACCGCCTTGAAATTTTTTAGCCGGGTACGGAAGGAAATTTTTGAGCTTGGAAACTGCTTTTGAAGGCAGTTCTAGGCGGATTTTTTAAAACTGCCTTCCATTGTCGCCTTTAATAGAAGGTTCTCCACTAGTGAGGTTGCAGCGGAAAGTTTTTTAATAAGGTGGTGGTAGCCGACCGCGGGTGGCACCGGTCAGTGGGTTTGATAATATGAAGAAGAAGAAGTCTAGAGATAGAATGGTCGATACATTTTTATTTTAAGTCTAGGGGCATTTTTGTCTTTTTAATTTAGCTCAACGCCTGAATTTGTTTCATCAATGCCTGAATAGTACATTTTGGGTATATCGGCACGATTGGTCAAAATTTAAGGTTAAAATTACACTTTCAAATTTTACAGAATTAGATTGACACTTTCAAAAAATAATAGTGTTAATTATGTATTTTGCCCTTAAATCTTAATCTCAATATATATAGTCTCATACAAGACTTTATCTGTTGTTAATAATATTATTAATAATTAAGAGTGTTAAACATTCATTTAACTTAAATCCAAACAAAAATCTTTGATGGAGAGAAGAATAAAAAAGTAGGTAAAGTTGATAACTATTCCCTATGGGTGGGCATCGGGTCGGTTTATTCGGTTTTCAATCTATTCAGTTCGGGTTATTCGGTTTTTTCCTTAAAAATTAAGAACCGAATTCGACCCAAACAAGTCAAATAATCCGAATTATCCAAACCGAATTCAAAATTCAGTTTCGGTTTTAAACCGAATTCAAAATTCAGTTTCAGTTTTAAACCAAATTCATCCAAATAAACCGAATTTATTCTAATTTTTATCAAATTAAATTCGATTCAATCGAATTTTACCCACAATAATTGTGGGTCAAACCAAAAAATTCATAAATATATCAAAATTTTAAACTAATTACAACCCAATATTTCAAGCCCAAATGATTTATCACTTGAGGCCCAATTGGCAATTGCCAATTGCATCTAAAGCTGATGCTTTGCTGTGAAAAGAGGAGGAGTGAGTCTAGTATTTATAATTGCAAGATAGGCTAAGTCTCCAAGAGTTTTCCAATGTGGGACTAAATGAGTGTAGTAATGCTTTGCCTTGGCTCTTCCTTGATTTTGCCTTGGCTCTTCCTTGATCCTTCACGGCTTCACCTGCAAAATTCACTTCAAAAATTTCAACTTTATTACTTTTTTTTGTTGAATTTATTATGAGTCTATCTCTTGAAAGACGGTCTTTCCATAAGTCATGGAAATATTATGGTTTAAAATACAAATTAGAAGAAATGAAGATAAATTTTTTAGGTTGAATGAATCGGGTTATAAACTTTATAACTACTACACGTTGCATAATAAAATTTTAATATTGCAACTAATACCTTTTACTTTATATTATTATAATTAAACCCTGTCTTTCCATAAGCTTATGGAATAATGGAAAGACGGTATTTTCCAAGATTTTGCCATTTATTGTTACAATATTTAATTTGAGGAGTATTTTGTGACTGAAGATTATTTAATACCGTTTGATCTCAAATCTTTTTTATTATTATTACCCTGTTAATTTGACTTATGTTTTTACCATTTCCATACATGATGAATGTGTTTATAATATATTTTATGATTTCTTTCTCTTCTAGTTATATAAGTAATTTAATACATTTAGAGGGTGAAACAAAAATTCCACTATTAAATTAACAAAACGTCTTGTTTTAGACTGATAAATCATTATACGAGGTTATTTTATAACTGATATAACTAATAAGTTGATTTGATATTTATTTTTATTTATTACCACAAATTTCTTATAACTTTTAAAATGTACAGTAATTTATAAATAATTATAATTTGACCATAATAGTTATTGAAACGAGATTTTTCATGATTAGTCTAACATTTAGATGGTCTAATAGGAGACTTTCTCCTAAATTAACTATGATATTTATATATTACGGTTTTTAAGTTTTTTTTTAAGTTTAAAATTACATATTTTAGTAGATGTATTCATCAAAATTATTAGGAATTGTATTTTTTTTAAAACTAAGAGTTAATGTAGTAAAATGTTATTTAGTTCAAATATAAAATCTAAATTATCATTAATTTTATCTCTTACATCTTTATGTTTATGTAAAAATGATATTTTATACATTCTAGATCGTGTATTATGTTAAATTATTTTTCTACTATTATCATCCTGCCCCTCCTTAAAATCAGTTATGGTTCTGCCACTGTCTGCGGTTAAATAAAGGCTGTACCAAGCTAGTTGCTTTAGGTTATATACGAGTAGATTTAAACGTTGGTTTTGACTTTGAACTGACAAATTTTCTTCTTCTGTTTTAGTGAATATGGGAAGTGGAGACTGGAGATTACGAATCAGATTGAAATAGGCTCATTTTCATGCTACCGGAAGCATAACCATTACACAGCGATCCACATCCTCACTAGTTTATGCTTCTCGGTTGGCTAATCATTGTTTTCATCTCTTCACCAAGTAATCTCTTATGAGTCCATTGTAGTTTGTTAATTTTTTAGAGCAGAGGAAAATGTCCACTGTTTGAGGAATGCTTTAGTCTAGTGAAAGATTACTGTTGAAGAATTAATTATTCGTGCACCTTATCACTGTGATTAATAAGATCACTATAGTTTAGATGTGAATATTTATTGATTACAGTTAATACTTTCCGTTTACGTTCATTCTAATAAGAATTTAAAAGAATATATATATATATACTTGTTTTTAAATTTATAAGAAATTTAAACGAACTAATTTATTAAACTTTTTTTATGATGAATATGGATTGTAAAACACTTGAATATCAGTCTATTGTCTATTTGATCCATTTCACATTTTCATGTTAAGATGTTTGGGGTAATTTTTTAAAATTTATAGATTAGTCCTCCCACTTATATTTACTTATAAATTTAGTTTTGTATTTTTAAATTTTATTTATTATTATATATATTTAATTAATTTATTTATTTACAATTCGGTATTCGGGTCTGTTTTCGGTTTGAGTTTCAATATCCAAAACCAAACCAAAAACCATATTCAAAATTCGGTTTATTCAATTCGGTTATCCAAAAACCGTATTTTAAATTTGGTTCGGGTTATTCGGATTCGGATAATTCAATTTTTGGTTCGGTTTTCGGTTTTCGGTTTTTTTGCCCACCCCTACTACTCCCCGTCCTGCCATTATTGACATGCTACAACTATTTAGCATTAAAAATTAATATTCTATAAATGGACGTTCAAATGAATCTAACGATATCATACATAATATTTTTATTATAAATATATTAAATTTATTTAAAGTCAAAGTTTATCAAGCTTGACTTAGAAAAAAAGTAAACATGCCAATAATGGTAAGCATAATCTAACGCATTGATTTTCGATAATAAGATATATATTTTTGATTTTTATAAGAGATAGTAAGATTATAATTACAAAGGATTTCGTGTATTTTGCACTTTATGGCCTTGCTAATTTGCTATATATACCTGGCTTGGCTAGGCAAGTGAATCTGAGATATCAAATTTTTACAATGCATTTCCAAGTACCAAGAAATATCCTCACCATAATATTTCTGTCTCTATCTTGTTTTACAACAACAAAATGTCTTGTTTCTGGCAATCAAAGAAATCATACCCAGATAGGCATTCAAACAAACGACACCCAGATAGACTATACCAAGCTAGACTACAACATGTACATCAAGAATGCTCTTCCGGACAACATTAATCTTCTCACACTCCATTGCTTTTCCGGCGACGACGATTTGGGCTGGCACACTGTGGGACAAAATGAGGAATTTCATTGGTATTTTGTGTTAAATTATCTCATGACGACAAAGTACTATTGCAGCTTTTGGTGGACCAATAAGACTCGAGGTTTCGCCGTTTTTGATTATAGGATTGCATACGATCTCTGTGGCCCGATACAACGAAAGCACAACGTGTGTTATTGGCAGGTTCAAGCTGATGGATTTTATATTTCTAATGTGTATAACCCTGAACCGGGTCTTTTACATAAGGCGAATTGGTGGATTGATCGATAAATTAAGTAATGTAACTTGATTATTATACTATTTGAATAATTTTATAGTGCATCTTCTTCGCTTCTAATTATTCAATTACAGGTTTAGAAGAGATGATTATGGCCTGATTTACCAAAGGCATAGTGTATGTTTGATGTTTATGATTATATTGTTGAAGTTTGATTAGTTTTATTTCTAAATTAAACGGGCCCTATTAAACTCCTTATTACATACTTTTGCTTGGGGTAAACCTGTGGATTGATAAGTTAATTTGTCAAAAAATGAGCTTTGTCTTAGGGTGAGACCGATAATCAAATTGATCTTACGAAACAATAAAATAGTAGTTGGTCAAATTTGGGGGTTAAATTATAATTGATATTTATTCAAAAAAAATTTAGAAGACGCTTTAAACTTCAGGGGCCGAATTGCAAGAACTTGAAAAAAAAATTAGAAAACCCTCTCCTTCCTCACCTTTCACTAGAGCTGCCATTGACATCTCCACCCCCACCTCCGCCGCCTCTCGTGATGGTGGAAATGGCGTTAAGTTCAGATTCAATGTCACCGTCACCATTGCTGGCATGTATGGAACAAGGAGTCGCATTACAAATCCAATAATCCACGTCAATGAAATAGTAAGGTTTCGCAGTTTGTACATCTTCCCGCACTAGTAGAGAGCAGCTCATCAAAGGCGGCGATAGAAGGCGGTTAAAAAAATGTTAAACCTCCTTTAATTGAGGTCCGGAAGGGGTTCCGAACTCGAAACCCCTTCCGGACCTCAATTAAAGGCAGTTCTAATTTATAAAAGGCAGAACTGCCTTTAAAATCACTTTTTTTTCTAAAGGGCATAAGCAATTCCATGTTCGAAAGTGATTTCCCAACACATTTTCATTTTTGAAGGCAGTTTTATACAAAAACCGCCTTTAATGGGCTCAATTTTGGTTCCTTTAATGGGCTCAATTTTGGCCCAGAACCTATACTTAGTCATATTTCCTTCACTCCTATTTACCTTAAAGCCCAGATTTCTTTTAACTGTCGTTTCTCTCGTTTCCTTTACCGCCGAACACCATCTTCACTCACATCCTCCCTCTGAATTCTCCTTCACCACACCGTTGCTTCTCCTCTCACCCCACCACCGCCTCACCATCTACCGCCACTTCACCAGTCCGTCACGTACCTCCCTATGCAGCTCGCTTCAGTCCCTCCTCCGCCAATCGCTTCAGCCTCACCTTTGTAGGCTCCAGACTCTGCCGCCTCCGATCACTTCGGTCGATGAGCATCCACCGCTCTAGCCTCCGCCACCTCCGAATGCTCCAGCCGAGCCTCGGTGATCTGCCACTGCCTCCGCCGCTGTTGTAAAGAGTAGGGTTTGTATATTTCTTTTGGTTAGGGTTCGATGTGTATTATTCTGTGTATTACGTATATTGCCCGTTGTTGTAAGAGTTAATGGAATTTGATTGATTAATTCACCGTTGTTGCTCCAGATCTGTCTTGCATCGCTGGTTTCCAGCAGCTTATTTTTTGGAAGGGCAGAAATAGGTTCCGAGTTCGGAATCTATTTCAAACCCTGTTAAAGACAGTTATTTTAACCATCTTTGATCGATTTTGATCAAAGGCAGAGTCAGAGAAGGAAATTTTAAAGTGTCTTCTATTCAATATAACAATTTTTAATGGTCCTTCCTCCACTAGTGCCGGTTTCATTGGGCTTCAGGAAGTTTAGTTTAGCCCAGTTAATTGTCTCATGTTTACTTGAGGTTTTCAAACTTTATTTAGACTATATTCAATATATTCCTCTAATTTAAATCTTACACACTATTTTTAAATTATAAAAAAATAAACAAGTTAAATCATCATAAACACTCAAACTTAAAAAAGAAAACCTCTCTCTTGTGAGGGCGATTAGTATGCACTAAAGGTGCGATCGTCGAAGACAAAGAAAGGGTGGGGCCGACTAAAGAATGAGGTGGCATTGTCACCAAAGGAGTTGAGGAACGCATGAGTGGAGAGAGCTGAAAGCAATATACATAAGGAAGAAGAAAGCAAGGTGGAGGAACAGAGCAATACAGTGGCAGATCCAATCAAAATTGAGGTAACTAAGCTTGACTCAACTGAACCTAAACCTGAAAAGTTATAGTTTGATGTTACTACTGGTAATCGGGTGCAAGAAAACAGTATGAAGATTGATTTCGTAGCTCCTAAAATATTTAACGGGGTGACTGAAGTTGAAATGGAATTGGGGGATATTGAGGATGAGGTGAAATATTAGGAATCGGCATATGTGATAGGAAGTGAGCTATGAACACTTTGAAAAGGTATAGGAGTAGAGTTTGGTCTTAGGGGTACTTTATATTGCAATTTAAGTCTGTCCAGGACAGGGATGCAGCGTTGAAAAAAGGCCCGGATACCATTTTTAACATGACAATGTTTCTTCATACCTGGAAGAAAACTTTTTCGCCGAAGAACGATATGGTCAAGACATTGCCAATTTGGGTAAAATTACCTAAATTTCCTTTTGTATCTATGGGGATCAAAGAGTTTGAGTAAAATTGGAAGTATTGTGGGAAAGCTCTTGTTCACCGATGAATGCACAACTAACAAGATTAGGGTTTATTATGCTAGAATTTCAATTGAAATTGATATTACCCATTCTATTAATGAATCTGTAATGATAAAGAATGTAGAGGGTAACAAGATTCAGCAGAAGATTGAGCTGGAATGGAGGCCCCAGTTTTGTGAAGTATGTTTGTTAGGTGGGTATTGTTGTAAGAAGGAACCGGATAGAGGTAAAATTGTGAAAAATGGCAACCAAAGGCTGGTGAGCAGGGTGAAGAAACATCTGTGAATGATCAGACTACAGAGAAGTAGTTGAATGAAAAGGTATAGATGAATGATTAGAGCATGGTGAAGTAAAAAATAGGGGAAAAGATAAACTGGATCAGGAAGGGATGATGGAAAAATGAATCAGGATGGGATGATCATTATTGGAAAAGGGTGTAGTTCTGACAATGCTAAGGATCTGAAGGCTTGTAATGGCTCATCAGATGCCTATGAGCATGTGTCATGATGATATCCTGGAATGTCAGGGGGTTAAATAAAAAGGTAAAAACCAAAGAGATTAGCTCCCGTCTCTATGGAAGGGATGTGAAGCTTGTTGTGTTGCTAGAAACTAGAGTAAGAAAAGAAAAAAAAGAAGAAATTTAGAGCTAGACTGGGAGATAAGTGGAGCTATATTGATAATTATTTTGCTCACCCAAATGGCAGAATATGGATTTTATGGGATTAGAGGAAGATTGAATTGAAAATGGTGAAGTGTACAGATTAGTTAATATGTTGTGAAATGTTTGAAATGAATGGTAGTTCAGGGGGTTGGCTAACTACCATTTATGCCATTAATCAACTGAAAGATAGGAAGGTCTAGTGGATAGATATTGAAAAGCTTTAGCTGATGATTCAAGGGGCTTGGATCAACATTGGAGAATTTAATAATGTACTATCTATTGAAGATAGAATCCGAGGTAATGAGGTTCAAGTACAGGAATTCTTGGACATATAGCAGAAGATAGGGCGAGTTGGACTGCATGAATGTGACAGCTTTAGAGAGTATTTTACCTGGTCGAATAGGCATGTACATGGGGTAATATATTCTCATATTGATAGAGCTATTGGTAACTTAGAGTTGTTCCGGAAATACCCTAACACTAGGGTAGAAAATTTGAAGGATGGAATATCAGATCATGTTATGCTAAAACTAAGTATACAGGAAGATAAAGGAGAACGAACAAGAAATTCAGGTTCATGAACTGCCTACTGGAGGATAGAGAAGTGCTTAAAATAATTGAGGAAAACTGGAACAAGAGGTTGGGTAGTCAGCCAATGTACAGAGTATAGAGGAAATTGATTAGATTTCAGGGTGACTTAAGGGAACACACAAAAAAGCTGACTGGAGTAAAGAATAAACTGGAGCAGGTTAGAAATGATTTAAGTCAGGCACAGAAGAAATTGGGAGAAGATAGAATGAATGTAGAGCTTATTCAGAAGGTTGTTGATTGTATTGGGGAAATGAATAGGAGGAATGAATTTTATGAAAATATTGCTATGCAGAAATCAAAAGTAGATTGGATCACACCGGGGAACAATAACTATTTTCATGCTTCTATGAAAGCTAAGAAAAAAGTACTAGGAATTTAGAAATTAGAAAAAAGCACATGGAATAGTGATATATGATTAGGAAGAAATGGAGATAGAATTTTGGAAGTTTTATGATAATTTAGTAGGCAAAGCTTCAGATGACTTATAGAGGATTAATGTGGATTTTATGAGAAGAGGCAGAATAATGAAATTAGAAGCTCAAAGAAGACCGATGGCTGAAATTACTGAGCCTAAATTGCTGAGGGCTTTGAACGGGATTGGGGACATGAAATCACCAGGGAGGATGGATTTTCTACCAAAATTTTCAAAGTGAACTAGAATGTAATAAGGGAAGATATGGTGGATGCAATCAGGGACTTTTTTGAGAATGAAAATATGTATAGGGAAGTGAATTGTACGTCAGTACCGTTGATACCTAAACATCATAATGCTAAAATTGTGAAAGATTTAAGGCCTATTTCCTGCTGCACAAAGATGTATACAATTATCTCAAAAATCCTGACAGAGAGGCTAAGCAAGGAAATCAACGATGTTGTGATGGAGAATCAAGCTACTTTTGTACCTGGAAGAAATATCCACGACCATATTATGCTAGCTTTGGAGGTGATAAGGGCTACAATATATGATCCAAATGGATGTCCAAAAGGCGTATGACACTATGGATTGGAATGCTCATGAGACTATAATGAAAGAGATCGGGATACCAGGCAGGGTTGTGAGATGGGTGATGGTATGTATCAAAACTATACCCTTTAGATATATGATTAATGGTGGATTTTCTAAGCTAGTGGTAGCAAAACATGGCCTAAAGCAAGGCGATCTTATCTCACTGTTGCTATTTGTGCTAGTTATGGAGTATATGAATAGGTGATGTGTCCATTTATGTGCATAATTTAGTACTTTTTAAGATCACTTTTGTGCTCTTTTATTATCAAGAGCTTGTGATTTCCCTTGAAATTCTCTTAGGTAAGGTAAGAGCGACTCTACGCTCTTTTACCTCTTCTAAGTAGATTTTGCGTGACAAAGGAAGAACATGGAGGCTTGAAGACTGGAGGCCGTTGAAGATCACCTTTCAAAGACTTTGAAGACTTGCTTCCAGGATTTGAAGACTTGGAGACCAGAGGCCATTGAAGATCATCTTTTGAATATTTTGAAGAATTGCTTCAAAGATTTGAAGATTTGAAGAATGGGAGGGATTGTTGTGAGGAAGAGTGCTAGCTAAAAGAAGAAGAAAAGAAGACAAGGGTAAATTTGGGTGCCCGTCGCGAGTCGCAACAAACGGGTGGCCAAAACCCAACCTTTCATTTTTGTACTATAAATAGCATTCTCTTTCCTCTCATTCATAACTTCTTCTCCACCCAATTTTGGTACTATTCTAACCCTAGTTTTCCACCATTTTCATCTTTGAATTCTCTTGTGTTATGTTTATTTTGTTAGCACTAATTAGTATGAACTCTAGTAGCTAAATCTAGTTCTTGGGAGCGATTGATTGAAGCTTTCAAACTTGTGTAGTGAGATTCTCTATTGGCTCATTTATGAACATTTATTGGAGAGCATTTATTATGCCATTAATGTTGTGTTTTTCCTCATTTATACCATGGGTTGTTTGAGTATATGAAATGTTTGTATGATTGAAGTGTTAGGGTGTTAGGAAATTTTCAAATTTCTTAGCTCATTTGACATGAAATCCAAAAGCATGGATTTAGAATTTCTTTTGTATAATGTGTGGTGATTCTTGCTAGATGAGTATGTTAATGTGGAATGTTCTCATATTTAACCCATAGTTGCAAATAAATGTTGAACCTTGAATGTGCTTTGTTCTAGGTTTAACCTAATAAATACTTTGTTTGGTTGAATGACTATGTCTTTGGTATAAGGCTTGTTGTTATCAAACCTATGGTCCTTTGGGTGAAATGTCATTGATGAAATACTTCTATGGTGTTGTTTTCCAAGGGTGATCATCAATGAGGTTTGCAATTAGTCGTTGCTTGTCTTTGCAAACTACTATTAAGAAGGAATGAATGTTGGTCTTCGAATGAGAAGTGATAGTATTCCCCATAGACAATAAATGTAGTTGAATGAGTGAATGAATCAATGAGCTATAATAAGTTTGGAAGTGAAAGTAGATTGCCCCCAAGGCTCCATGAATTATTGTTTTAATCATCTATTTAGTTGTTGTTGCATGATTAGCATAGCTCTCTTGCTTTTCTAATTTTCTTCATTCAATTTTATAACTTAGAACCAAAAACCAACCAACCCCCCCTATATTTACACGATATTATATATATTTATATATGCTTATATCTAGTATATTTTCTCCTATATATGTTTAAACACTTGGAAAGATCCCTCTTCTGGTGGATGACCCCGACTTGCCATTATCTACTTAATTATAGATAGGAAGCATTAGAGCTTTAAAATATAAATTTTAGAGGTACGGCTACGACCTCCCAAATTTGGCGCCGTTGTCGGGGAGGAGTCATTTTTAAGTGTTTAGGCATATTATGTGTGATTATGTGCTAGTTGTAAATATTTGGTAGTTTGCTTTTATTTTGATTTATTAGTTGACTTTCTATTTTCGCTTGGCTTGGAGATGTATTGTTCAAGTTCTTGGTGTATGGTTCGTATGCGATCCTCTTCATAAGAACCCCTACACTATGACCCCGAGTTAGAGTTGAATTTGAGACGGGCTAGTAGGATTTCTTTGGAAAGTGTGAATAACACCCCTCCTAGTGACCATTTTGTGGATACTTCTAATTATATGGAGTATCAACACAAGCATGAAGATGAGCATCCAGGGGGAGGGCATCAACATCCTCTTCTTCAAGGGAGAGCTCCTCCACTCCACGGAAGGGAGATTCCTTTAGGGCAAGCCTTATTGAGACACATTATGGCCCCCAACCTCGATCAACAATCGATGTGCATTGAGTATCCCTTGGTTGGACCGAATGGGCACTTTGAGCTAAAGACTGGGTTCATAAACATGCTACCTATCTTCCTTGGTAGGCAGGGGGAGAATGCCAACAAGCACCTCACTGAGTTTCACTTTTTGTGTGGTGGTACGGTCCCCCATGGAGTAGATGAAGACTTTTATAAGTTGAAGGCATTCCCGTTCACGCTAAGGGATGGTGCAAGATATTGGTTCCACTACCTACCACCCAAGAGCATCAAAAGTTGGCTTGACATGAAGACGAAGTTTCTAGCCAAATACTTCCCGGCCTTGAAGTCTTCCGCTTTGAAGAAGGGCATAAGAAACATCCACCAATGGCATGAAGAATCTCTCTTCGACTATTGGGAGAGATTCAAGAAGCTTCTCGCGAGTTGTCCTTACCACGGCTATTCAGGGGGAGATTTAGTCTAACTACTTCTACAATGGTCATCATGATGAGGACCAAAGATTAGTGAGGATTTCTTGTGGTGGCACCCTTGGGAACAAGACTTCATCGAAAGCTATGCAATTGTATGAGAAGCTAGCGGAGGAGTCGAGGAACTTTAGCTCAAGGGCCGATTTGAGAAGGAGAAATCCAATGCCCAAAAGTGACCCTTCTAATAGTGAAAAGCTTGAGGACCAAGTCTTGGGCCTTCCCTCTATGGTGAAATCCCTGATAACTAAGCCCGGAAATGCTCCACATGTTAAATCGTGTGAAATTTGTTACTTGGCACATCCTATGGACACTTGCCCTACTTTGCAAAAGGATTATGTCGATGGGGTGAGTGCCATCGGGTATCAAGGCAATCAAGGCTACCAAGGAAACCAAAACTATCAAGGTGGGCAAGACTATCAAGGTAACCAAGGCTACCAAAGTTATCAAGGGTACCAAAACTGGTCGTACAATTCGAGCAATCATGATAACCCAAACCTCCGGTATGGAAACCCTCAAGGAAGCAAAAACCCTCAACCATATTGGTCTCCTCAACAACAATATAGACCACCTTAATAACAATTTCAAAAGCTCTAAGACAAACCCCGAGACCAAGGGAAGAGCTCGGGGCTAACAAAAGATGAGGTGATGCAAGCCATTCACCGGTTGAGCTTGTGCGTAGAAAAAGGAAAAAAATTCAAGATGAAGCCAAGGCGAGCATTAAGAACAAGGAAACTCAAGTGAGCCAAATAGCCAAGTGGTGAATCGGATGGAGGCTCGAGAGAAAGGCAAACTACCCTCCCAACCGGAGATCAACCCTCGACAAAATGTGAGTGCAATCTCATCGAGAAGTGGAAGGGAGGTGAAGGAGCCCCAGGCAAGGGTTGTTGTTGAGTGGATGGTTGAAAAAAGAAGAAGATCGTGAGAAGAAGGTCGAGCAGTTGGCCAAAGAGAGCAAAGAAGAAGAAATCGAGGTGGAGACATTTATGCCAAGACCGGGATCAAATCCCAAAACCTCATCCCCACCACACAAGAAGTCAAGAGGGGCGGAGATCCTTATCTATACGCCGAAACCACCATTTTTGGAGGCATTAAAGGATAAGAGGACACTAAGGACATCTACGAAGTCTTTCGTAGATGCGAGGTAAATATTCCACTCTTAACTGCTCTAAATTAAATTCCTAGGTATGCTAAATTTCTTAAAGAATTGTGTATCGTTAATAGGAAACAACAATTAAAAAGTAAGAAAAAAAGTGTGAAGAGAGAATATGTCTCCGCCATGTTTAACGATGAAATGCTCCCTAAATGTGATGATCCGGGAATGTTTACAATCCCTTGTGAGATAGGAGGCAAATGTATTAACAAGGCCATGTTAGACTTAGGTGTTTCAATCAATGTGATCACATATTCCTTGTACGACAGTCTATATCTAGGCATTTTGCACAAAACTGGGGTTGTTATCCAACTAGCCGATCACTCTAGCACATATTCGAAAGGTATTGTGAAGGATGTATTGGTGAAAGTGGATTCTTTGACATTCCCCGCAGACTATTATGTTCTTGAAATGGGAGGTGACAATAGTGCTAAACCTATTCTTTTAGGGAGGCCATATCTAAAGAATTCAAGAACCATAATTGATGTGCATAAAGGAACATTGACCATGGAATTTAATGGGCGGGAAATAGAATTTGACACTAATAATTCTATTGACCATCCTAGTAGATACCATTCTTGCTAAGATATTCATGTTATTGATGATGAAGAGCAAGATGTAATTGAGCCCAGAGATCGTAGTTCCTTAAATGTTGTCATGGATAATGCTTTGAGTGATGCATTGATTTCAAATGTTATTAGCACTACCTTGAAGGAAAGCAACAACGGCGAATGCACTCATGGCAACACAACATCCAACATTTTTCGTGTGTCCGCGGGTAAGCTAGTAAAGGTGTCTTTCCTTCCTTCTCTTGAGAAGACTTTGGTGGAAGAATGCAAACCACCCTCGAAAGCTCTTAAATGTTCATCTCTTGGAGAAGGAGAGAAACCCCCGAATACGCACGTGCTTGAGATCACCATGGAACAAAAAGGTGAGTTGTTGGAGATGTTAAGGGAACATGAAGAAACCCTAGGCTTTTTGAAGAAAGGGATAATGTAGATCCCAATTGTTTTGACCCAGATCGAGTAAAGGGGACCAATCATCCCGGTTCATTTTGTGAGTAAGCTCTAAAAAGGGGAGTGAGTCATGCCGACGACATTAAATATACTTGGTTTTGATCATCCAAATCTTCATTCTTAACATTCCATTGATGTTGCTTGGTTTTGATGTTTTTTTTGTTAGTTTCATTTTTTTGCTTTGTGCTTTTCACGGTTTGTTTTTCCATGATTTTCTAGCAATTTGAACCCAAGGCATTGGATGAATGAAGGGAGAAATTCTTGGAGTCAATAAGGAAAGGCTTGGGCAAGGTGATGAGATTAAAATAAATTTCTATGTACCAGGTGGGTAGACCGTCGCAACCACCTTGTCGCGAGTCACGACGGGCTCAGAAAAATTTGCCAAATTTTGAACCCTCAGGCTCTACTTTTTGCGAGACACGATGGCCTCGTCGTGAGTTGCGATGATTTGGTCGTGATTCGCAACCAAATCAGAGGATGTTTTTGGAAAAATAGGCTCTCAGGTTTCACTTTTCGTAAGTCAGGACGAACCACTGCGAGTCACTACGGTTTGGTCGCGATCGTGACCAAATCAGAAAATGTTTGCTGAAAAATGAACCCCCAGGTTCCACTTTTTGCGACTCGCGACAGTCCCATCATGAGTCACGATGAAGAGGTCACGATTCGCAATGAGGGCATTGACCGGAGGTGCCTATTGACCTACACATCGTGAGTTGCGACAGGAGTACAGAATAGTTTAAAAATGGGAAGAACCAAATCTTTTGCTTAAAACACCATTCTTCCCTTCATCTTCTCTGCCGCTCCACACCGCTCCACCCCTTCCGACCATCACTCACTACCGCCACACCTTAGAATCAACCCTACAGCACTCCCCAATCCATCTTGCCCAATCTCTACCCATAAATTGCCCTAGTTTGTTGAAGAACACAAAGCCCTATAACTTGGGGGTTTTGTGATTTTTAGCAATCCAGATTCAAATTGGTTGTGGGCTTAGTTCCTTTATTTCCTAATTATCTAAGTGGTACATTTCTTCACTTTATTGAACTTCAATTGTGATTATGTTGTATAATCTATAATATGGGATATTGTGTGGAGTATGTGTGATGCCTTAGGGATTTTGATTGTTGGAACATTGTAGATTCTTTTGAATATATTGTGCTTAAGATTTGGGTTGTGGAGATTGTGTGAATATATTGTGTTTATGGTTTGGTTGGATGTGGGATAGCATTATGCGTTGATTTGCTCATGTTTGTGTTGTGCTTGCATTGTTTTTATATTGTTGCTTTGGTTGAGAATTTGGTTGTGGCCTGTACTAGATATTAGGCATGTTGGCTTGATTAGACATAGTTGATATTGGGATGCAATGTTATTATTCTTAGGATATTTTGGCCATGGCACTAATGGTAGCTAAACTAGTTAGGCATGACTGTGATTATGGTATATAGCATATTGGATGTTTGACTATGTGAGAACCTAATGGACTTGAGATTATGGGCATGTTGAATATAACATATTTTGTATATGCAATTGTGGTTAAGACTTGAACTAGTTGGCTTTGATTTGATTTGGTTTGTGATGTTGGCAAAACTAGTTTAAGGTTGAGTATGATTTTGTGATATTGCATGTATGTGTATTCTTGTTCATTTAACTTGTTAGCTATGGTTGTCAGATATGGCCCCTACCAATAGACCTAGGGCTCTTCCACAAGGTGGGCACACCGCCGCTCCATCTCCACACCCACCACTGGCTCCGGAGTCGAGCCATGTACCTCCTCTTCCTGATAGGTACATGGGTTTGACTCAGATCATCGGGCCCTATGCGGAGAGGTGGGTAGCCTTGGTCAACCGCCAGCTCAAGGAGATGAGTTTTGCTAGCGTGCTCACATTGGACGCTCTTGGGCTTACCCAGCCACTTCGATGCCTCCTTGCCAAAGGGGGGTTGGAGGGTTTCATGGGCAAAAGTGCCCTTCCTACCGAAGATATACACTGGGGTTCCTATCCACGGTCAGGATATACAACATGAGGGATGATCAACCATGCGAAGGTACATCCCTTTCCACCTAGATGATATAGCTTGAGAGATGACCGTCTCGTGGGTAGAGGAAGCATTTGGATGGAACATAGCAAAGATATGGGTGAGGCTTTATCCACAGGCCTAGGACTAATCAATTGAGGATGACATGTAATTCTGGAGTTCATCAATATGAGCGCAAAGAACTCCCACGATAAGAGTAGTGTCATCATCCATCTGGCACAGTGCTTTGCTTGGCGGAGCCGATGAATGTGCCGTACAACGAAATTCACTTCTTTTGGATCTTGACAAGTGAGTGATTGAGATACGGGTTATGGGTTGAGCTATGGATAAAGAGGATTGTAGAGGTGGCAGGGAAGCCAAAGGGGAAGATTATGGTTGGAGGGATGATCGACATCTTGGCAGAGTACCTAGGATTGGTCCCACCGGCTGGTTTTCCACGCTTAGGGAGGCGCACTTCCTACCTCATCAATGCACAAAGGTTGGTACGATTCGAGATGCTTAGCGCCGCGCGGACCACATGGGTATTTCATTGGTTATATGGTGCCAGGAAGGTCACATTCATGGCACTTCCTCATCTCAAAAAGATGAAGTTGGTGTTTGATACACCCCTAGCGAACTTGGAGATTTCACCAGACTCATCATGCAGAGAGGACTTTCAGCGCAAGCTCCATGACCTTGGTTCACCCCCTGTCCAGCACGAAAAGTAGCAGCTTGTCTTTCTCTGAGCGATAGCAGCAGCACTCCCCACAACCTCCACCAGAGACCGAGACTATGCAGGAAGATTAAATGCCACCTCACTACTCCCAGCCTCCACCTAATTTCTGTAAGCGTATGATGCAGACCATGCAGGATGGTTTCCGCCGCCAGGACAGCATGATACTGGAGCACAACGTGTTTGTCTCACAGAGCTTGATCGGCATGGATGAGAGATTTACTACATATCGGCTTGCATCCATGATATGCAGTCCCAGGCAGGTGGTGTCTCAGGCCCTGATCCTGGAGATGAGGCGTAGAGCTAGAAGGCAGAGGAGCACAGATTGGCTGGCTCGTTATCAGATGCATTATTTTGGTGGTGGTCTATCTTCCTCACAGCAGTGATTAGTGAGCATTATATTCTTACCCTTTCCAAACTTAGTTGTGTACGCTTTTGCCCTTTTTCGACATTGAGGGCAATGTAGCGTTCTAAGTGTGGGGAGGGGTATTTACTATTCTCACTGCTGGGTTTGGGGACGTTTTTCTAGACTTGCTACTTTTGGATATTTCATTTTCTTTGTTTTGGATAAATTTCCCCTTTTGTTTTGGGAATGCTTTCCTTTTGATGTTCTTGGATGATGTTAGCTTTGATATTTTTCTTAGCCTTAACATTTGGAAAGCACTTTGCTACTTTTTGGATTGGAGAATCATGAAAAAAATTGAAAATTTTGAAAAAAAAAGAAAGTGAAAAAGAAAAATAAATTAATTAAAAGAATCCCACTAAGTTGAAAATGTGAAAGGGCATCTTAGGCAATATTGGGGGCCCGGATAGGTCAAAAACCTGAAAGGGCGACCTAGGTAAAAATGAGAGGCTAAATGTGTAGAAAAAGGTGAGATGTGAGCCAAATAAACATAATGTGTGGCTAGGATGAAAACCCTGAAGGGCTCCTACGAAAAATGAGGGAAAGAGAGAAAAATGTTATGTGTTCACTCCTTTGCCGGCGTTGGAGTCATAAGGTTGCGGTAGCCATATGGATGGATCGGGTAGCTGGATATCTTTAAGTCCTCTTGGGATTGGGAAATTTAGCGGGGAACACGGAGTAAGTTATGAAATTCTTGATCATTAATATACTTCATTTTTAGGATGATATATTGGTATAATGTGGGTATGTGATTGAACTTTATACATGCTTTTAGTTTCACCTTGTACCATTGGATTTAGGATTGTTAATTCGAGATTTGGAGATGTTTCAGAGATATCAATGAATTAATAGGTTGATATGGTTTGGGTATATTTAGGAATAGGGTTTGTGGGAAACTTCTCATTTGATCTTAACGTTGAGATGTGTGATATTGAGAGTTTTGTGAGGTATTGACTTGGGGGAATAGTAGTTAGGATGTGGATACGTCAATTCCTTCGTATGCTTGGATCTTTTCTTAATCGAGGGCGAGTAAGGTTTAAGTGTGGGGAGGTTTGATGTGTCCATTTTATGTCCATAATTTAGTACTTTTTAAGTTCACTTTTGTGCTCTTTTATTATCAAGAGCTTGTGTTTTCCCTTGAAATCCTCTTAGGCGAGGTAAGAGCGACTTTATGCTCTTTTACCTCTTCTAAGTGGATTTTGTGTGACAAGGGAAGAACATGTAGGCTTGAAGACCGGAGGCCATTGACGATCACCCTTCGAACACTTTGAAGACTTGCTTCAAATATTTGAAGAATTGAATAATGAGATAGATTGTTGTGAGGAAGAGTTCTAGCTAAAAGAAGAATAAAAGAAGACACGGGTAAATTCGGGAGCCCGTCGTGAGTTGCGACGAATGGTGGCCAGAATCCAGCCTTATCATTTTTGTACTATAAATAACATTCTCTTTCCTCTCATTCATAATTTCTTCTCCACCCGATTTTAGTACTATTCTAACCCTAGTTTTCCACCATTTTCATCTTTGAATTCTCTTGTATTATGTTTTTTTGTTAGCATTAATTAGTATGAACTCTAGTAGCTAAATCTAGTTATTGGGAGCAATTGATTGAAGCTTCAAAACTTATGTATTAAAATTCTCTATTTGCTCATTTATGAACATTTATTGGAGAGCATTTATTATGCCATTAACGTTGTGTTTTGCCTCATTTATACCATGAGTTGTTTGAGTATAGGAAATGTTTGTATGATTGAAGTGTTAGGGCGTTAGGAAAGTTGCAAATTTCTTTGCTCATTTGACATGAAATCAAAAGGCATGGATTTAGAACTTCTTGTGTATAATGTGTGGTGATTCTTGCTAGATGGGTATTTTAATGTGGATTGTTCTCATATATATCTCATACATGCAAAGAAAGGTTGAACCTTGACTTTGGTTTGTTCTAGGTTTAACCTAATAAATGCTTTGTTTGGTTAAATGACTATGTCTTTGGTAGAAGGCTTGTTGTTATCAAACCTATGGTCCTTTGGGTGAAATGTCATTGATGAAATACCTCTATGGTGTTGTTTTTCTAGGGTGATCATCAATGAGGTTTGCAAATGGTCGTTGCTTGTCTTTGCAAACTACTATTAAGAAGGAATGAATCTTGATCTTCGCATGAGAAGTGATAGGAATTCCCCATAGACAATAAATGTAATTGAATGAGTGAATGAATCACTGAGCTATAGGAAGTTTGGAATTGGAAGTTGATTGCCCCCAAGGCTCCGTTAATTATTGTTTTAATAATCTATTTAGTTGTTGTTACATGATTAGTATAGTTCTCTTGCTTTTCTAATTGTCATCTTTCAATTTTATAACTTAGGACCAAAAACCAACCAAATCCTCCCCCCATTTACATGCTTTTATATGTATCTATATATGCTTATATCTAGTATGTTTTCTCCTATATATGTTTAAACACTTGGAAAGATCTCTCTTCTCGTGGACGACCCCGACTTTCCATTATCTACATAATTATAGATATGATGCATTAGAGCTTAAAAATATAACTTTGGGAGGTACGACGACGACGATCTCTATCGGTGTTTAAATCACTGAACGGGAATAATAAATATAAGTATCATGCCAAATGTGAGAAAATTGGATTGATAAATATGAGTTTTGCTGATGATGTGTTGTTGGTGACAAAAGGGAAGCTTAGATCAGTCAAGGTATTGATGCATGCCTATAAGGTATTCGGTGACTCCACGAGATTACAAGTGAATGAAAAAAAGTGCAGTGTCTACTTTGGCTCAGTAGCAGAGGAGGTGAAGAAGCAAATATTAAAACTTACTGGCTTTGTGGAAGGTAAATTGCCATTTTGATACTTGGGAGTTCCATTGACTAGTAATAAATCAAATTTGTTGGTATGTCAGCCTCTTATTGAAAGAATGACTTTTGAATTGAAGCATTAGAGTGTAAAACTCTAAGCTATTCTGGAATACTACAATTGATAGATATGTTTTATTTTCTATTGAGAATTATTGGATGCAAAGTTTCCCTCTCCCTAAATCTGTTTTGAACATGTGGAGGCTATGTGTCGATCTTTTCTATGGAGTGGGGGAGAAGTATTGACGAGAAAATTTCCTATTGCATGGGAGAAAGTATGTGAAAGTAAAAAGACCGGTGGGATGAATGTGATATCGTTACAGAGATGGAATAATGCTAATATATTGAAGAATTTGTGGAACCTATGTAAGAAGGCTGATAGGTTGTGGATTCGGAGGGTGAATGAGTACTACATACTGAATGAAGATGTGATGACTGCAACGTTTCCATCATATTGTTCATGGGTGTTGAAAAGCATAGCCAAAGCAAGAATCAAAGCTCAGAATATGGAGAAATAGTGCAAGCAAATTGGGATGCAGAAGTTCAGTGTGAAATGTAGGTATAGAGCCTTGAAACCTGAAAAAGAGGTAATACAGTGGAGGAAGCTCTTCTATGATAATTGTGCTAGACCTAGAGCTAAATTTATCTTGTGGATGTCCTTCCATAAGAGACTTGCTACCAGGGATAGATTGCAAAAATTTGGAATGAATGTGGAGGAGAATTGTGTGTATGTGCAAGGGAGGAATCTGTACAACATCTTCTATATGAATGCATGGTAACAAAGCAAATCAGGAGTACAATTTTAAAATGGATGAGGATGGTACATGAACCTGTGTGCTGGGATATGGAGGTGGCTTGACTACTTTAACAATGTAAAGGAAAGAGTTGTAGAAGCAAGATGCTTAAAGCTGCTGCAACTGAAACTCTTTATAGAGTTTCGATGTGGAGAAATGATGCTTGTTTTGGTAAGATTGTGAATGCATAAATAGTTATTAGAGATATTTTGATTGTATAGTTCCTAGAGTACGGGTGAAAGCAAAGTTGAAAGAATATTGTGCTAGATTTATGGTACTAGAAAGTTAGAATGGTAAAAGGGGTTAGAAGAAGGTTGTAAATGATGAAGTTTTGAAAGCAATGAAAAGTTACTTATTACCAAAATAAAATAAAATAATAATAATAATAAAGTTAACATTAAATTTAAATAGTGAAACATCAAATAAAAAAATTAATAATACACATTAAATTAATTATTTAAATATCAAATAAATCACAAAATTTTAATAATAAAACATCAAATAAGAACATATATTGTAGATTGAGAAAGGCAAAGTGAAAACTTGAACTACCAATAAATCTATTTAAAATTATTTCTAAAATTTTAAGCAATAAACTCCACTAATGAGTTAAATAAAAGGGATAAACACATTTATAAGTCTGTCTTTAGCTTGACAGTGTCAATATAACTCTACAATTTCATAAAGTGTCAATTTAACCCTATCTAATTCTTGTATTTGTCAATCTAACCCTCACTTATATAGCCAAACTCCCTAATTCCGGCATTGACCAAGTGAATTCAAGCATAAACAGTAACTGAAATGATGGAAATACCCCTAATGACAAATATCTCTTCTTCTTCAAAACCGTTGCCACCCTCCTTCCTATCTCCTCCCCTTCACCACCACCCTCACCCTCACCCTCACCCTCACCCTCATTCCTATCTCTTCCCTTCTTCCGCGTAACCCTTCTCCCTCATAACCAACAAAGTTGTGATTAGTTATTTCCAGCAAAGCGGGTGAAACATGAGTTCCAAAACTCAACATGCCGACATGAATTTTGTACTGTATCTTAGCCTAGGAGCCAAAAAAAAAAACTCATCAGGTGTAAACTGAGAAAAAATTAACCTCAAATTCAACAAAACTCGCTTGGGATTCATACTAAAAACCGAAGAACATCAAATCTGACTAATTCAGCGACGACGTCGATCCTTTAAGCCTAATCCAACAACCTGGTTTCCATTACTGCATAAGATAAACAGAAAAGATGAAGAACGGAGGAACAATCGGAGACATTAGAGACATGAAACTGCTTGCATTTCTTGTGGCTATGGCCACCGTCGGAGCAATCGAAGACATCCGAGAGACAATCGTGCTGGGATCCAGCCCCCGAAGCTCCGGCAGCGGGGCGTGGGTCAAACGCTGGATGAGAACTCTGGTGGAGGCGGTGGAGAGCATCGCCATCGGAGGTGGGAAACAAAGAGATGGCGTACGGTGGTTAGCTGGCGACAATGAGAGCTCTGGCATAGGTGGTGGAGAGCATCGCCATCGGGGGTGGGAAATGAAGTGGTGGCGAGCGGTGATTAGCGTGGCGCCGATGGGAGCTGACAAGATGTATTTGCCGTAAAGAAATAATCTATTGCTGACAGGAATAAATAGAATACAAAATGAATTAGATTCCTACTATGACTCTGGCTTAGTCAACAAAACTAATCCAGAATCAATCAAATAAAATCAATCATGATTTACTCTAACACCCCCCCCCCCTCAAACAAAGTGTCGGATGCTCGGCGATGCAAAACTTGGACATGAAGAATTCAAACAGAGGACATGAAAGTCACTTGATAAGGATGTCAGCAATCTGAAGACTAGTGGAAACATGGGCAACGCGAAACTTGCTAGAGGAAACCAACTCACAAACAAAATGATAATCGATGTCGATGTCCTTCGCCCTCTTATGTGCAACCGGATTCTGAGCCAGAAAAATGGCATTTTTGTTGTCACATAACAACAATGGAGAACTGGAAAGCGGGACCCATAGATCGTGAAGCAAATGAGACAGCCAAATTACCTCTGAAGCAGTGTTGGCAAGGGCCCGATACTCTAATTCTGTACTAGAGCGAGAGACAGTGGGTTGCTTCTTCGCGCTCCAGGAGACCAAATCACCACCAAGAAAGACTGTATAACCATACGTGGAATGTCGGGTTTCCAGACAGCGAACCCAATCAGCATCTGAATAACCCAAGACCTCCGAAGTGCTGGTAGAGCAAAAAGTAAGACAAAAATGTAGCGTGCCGCGAACATATCGAAGAATCTAAGTGATTGCAACAAAGTGATCATCACGAGGGTCCTGAAGAAACTAACTAATGGTGTTAACCGAAAAGGCCAAGTCTGGTCGAGTGATCTTCAAGTGCTGGAGAACACCAACCAGGGATCGGTAAAGAGTCAGATTCTGAAAACGAGGACTGGTGGAGCTGTGTAACTGCGAACCAGGAACAAAAGGAGTAGTGACTGGAACAACATCAGACATGCCAACACGAGTAAGAATATCCCGAACATACTTAGCTTGTCCAAGAAGTAAGCCCGACGAAGTGGGTGAAGCCTCTAGAACAAGAAAGTAATGTAAGTGACAAGATCCTTAATAGCGAACTCCTAATGTGTCCTATCAATGAACTAGTGGAGGAGCATGGAATCGTTTCCAGTGAGGATGATGTCATCAACATATACCAGGAGATAAAACAAAGACGTCCCTGTAGATAAAACAAATAAGGAAGTGTCAGTCGAACTACACTGAAAATTGAGCTCCAAGAGATAAGTATTGAACCTCTGAAACCAGGCCTGAGAAGTCTGCTTAAGACCGTAAATGGCCTTTTTCAGACGGCAGATGTAATCCGGATGAAGAGGGTCCTTATAGCCAACAGGTTGCGCCATGTAGATTGGAGTATCAAGAACACCATTCAGAAAAGGATTCTTGATGTCCAGCTGATGAAGGGGCCAAGAGCGCATCGTAGCAATGGCAAGGACAGTGCGTACAGTGGAAGCTTTGACCACAGGATTGAAAGTGTGATCAAAGTCAAAACCCAGAATCTGCGAGAACCCTTGAGCAATAAGTCAGGCCTTGTGATGGTCAACTGTGCCATGCGGGTGATACTTCTGCCAATAGACCCATTTGAAGCCAACAATGTTAACATCCGATGGGCGAGGAACCAAATCCCAAGTGTGATGTCCTTTAAGGGTAGCGATATCTTCATCTACAGCAGTTATCCAAGAAGGATCCTTAAGAACCGAACGGTAATTGGAAGGCTCAGACTGAGTAAGAAGAGCAGCAAGAAGACCATGGGCAACAATATCCGAGTAATCCCATCGGTGAATAGCACTAGTGGTCGTCCGAGTAAAAATCCTTTGGGGATTCCGCCGAGATGGAGAAGGTGGAGGCATCGGACCGACGAAAGAGGTTTGGGATGGAGTGGCGGCAGTGACAAGAGAAGGCACAGCTGGGGATGGTGAGCTGGCCGACAGGACTGGGGAGAATGTCGTTGTGTAGGTGTGAACTCATCGTAATCGGATAATTAAACTGGATTGGGCACAGAAACCGATTCATCAACTGGAGGCAAGAAGGAGCCAAAATCACCATCATTGTCCAAAAAAGCAGGGACATCCAAAGTTGAGAGAGAGGACGTCGAAGCGGAGGAGGCAAAGGGAAAACCACTCTTGTCAAACTGCGCATGACAGATGACGTATATTTTTCCAGTGGTAGTGTCAAGACAACGGAAACCCTTATAATGGAAGTATCCGATGAAAACACAAGGAATGCTCCGAGGAGATAGCTTGTGATCGGCTATAGGGCGAACAAAAGGGAATACTCAACAACCAAAAGGATGGAAGTTTGAGTAAATAGGATCTCGTTGATAGAGAACACCATAGGGAGAGGCACCCCATAAAACTGGAGTGGGTAACCGATTAATGGTATAAACCGTAGTGGCAAAAGCATCAACCCAACTAGAAAGCGAAAGATGCAAATGGAATAGCATTGTAAGCCCCATTTCTGCAACATGCTGATGTTTTCGCTCTGCTCGTCCATTTTGCTGCGGAGTATACGGACATAACACTTGATGGTGAATACCTTTTGAGGCAAAATGAGACTGCGGGATCGTGTTCAAAAACTCAGTGCCTCCATCACTCTGAAAAACCTTAATGGTGAAAGAAAATTGATTTTCAACCAAAGCCTCAAACTGTAAGCATGTTTCAAACAACTTGGATTTGCGATGAAGCGGGAAAAGCCAAGTAAAACGAGAGTGATCATCCACAAATAAGGCATAATAAGAAAAACCAGTCTTAGATAAAATTGGGGAAGGACCCCACAAATCACAGTGTACTAAATCCAGAATGCGCGCTGCATGTTTAGTGTTTTCAACAAAAGATAACCGCTGCCCCTTAGCCATATCACAAGGAGTACAAGTATTCGGTTTAGGTAATAAAGAGGAAACCGAAAGGAAACCAGACTTCTGCAACCTGAAAATAACTGTAGTTGGCACATGTCCTAGGCGAGGATGCCAAAGCTCGAAGGATGCCCATCCTTTATTCTGCTGCAAAAAGGAAACCAGTGCTGCGTCACCTTTGTCTACCACGTACAGACCTCTATCACTGTGGCCTCTGCCCATGACTGCCCTGGATACTTTGTTCTGAATAACAAAGTTCTAATCATCAAAGGTAACAGACACATTCAAATCTCTAGTCAGCTACTAATAGACAGTAAATTTTTAGTAATCTCAGGAAAAACCAGAACATCATAAAGTTTCAAATGCTCAGAAATATGAGAATCTGCAACATACGAAATCTAAATAGAAGCACCATTACCAACAAAAACCTGAGAATTACCGAAATAGGGAGAAACATTGTCCAGGCTGGAGGCTAAAGACACCATGTGACTGGTTGTGCCGGAATCAAGATTATAGTCTGAAGTACTCATAGAGGGGTTTAGCTACATAGATGCCTGGAAGATTTCTGCCAGGTCGGTCGAATCTGTACGATGAGTCTGAGCTAACATCTTATAGCGAGTAGCAGCAAAATGACCGAGCTGTCCACACCAGGTGCAGTGCGACCGACCACGACTAGTACCTGAGCCCAAGGTAGCCGACTGAGCATAACCGGTGGACCGGCCACCACGGCGTCCACCTGAAGCGACTGCCCCTGGCGACACGTAGACCGAACGCGCTTCCGCCTCTCACCGGCGTGTGCTCCCATGTGCGGCCGGCTGAGGGATTTTCTCCCAACGCGAAAACAACCGGCTCGGATGTCGGTGCAAAATTTCTCTGTAAATTTTTTAAGAACGCCTCATGGTTCTTGGCACGAGATAATACATCGGCATATAAGGGTGTAGGGGAAAAATTAATCAACGGGGCAGAAAAATTTTTGAACTCAGACCCGAGAGTAGTTAAAAACCAAATTATCTAATCATCGTTAGAGACGGGAGAACCCATAAGGGATAACTGCTCAAAAATATCTTTATATTGTAAATGGAAGTCATGAACGGTACCGCTCTTATGTATATCGCGGGCATCTACACGAAGGCGCATGATAGTGGATGTGTTGTTGTTCTAAAAGGTGGCACAAAAGTTGTCCCAGATGTCCTTGGCAGTCACACACGAAGCTGGGAGTTCAGAAAGGGCCTCAGGAGAGAGAGAGAGAGAGAGAGAGGAGAACAGCAGACTGCATACCCTCTGGTCTTCATCAATCCAGAGGTCATAGACTTCCTTGGCCAATTTTTAAGCCGCCCGAGCCGCCGCATGGTCAGTTGTGTAGCCGGCAGGAGGAGAGCAAAAGACGGAGACAAAAGAAGAAGACGGTGAGCCGGCCGGCTGCAGGGCGGGGAGAGGTGGGCATGGAGTCGACCCATCGAGATAACCAAAGAGTTTCTGAGGACGTATACAATCTGACGTTTCCAAAGAAGAAAGTTGAACTTATTGAGCTTGATTTGCATCATTTGGAGAAGGGTATTGAACGATAATTTTTCACTTGCAATGATGAGAGTGTTGTTGGAAAAAAAATTTGAAAAGAAGAGGGGGAGGAGAGGTTCGGCCGCTGGAGGGAGAAGAAGGATGGCAGCCGGAAAAAAAACCTAATCTTTGGAAGGTGAATAAGAACACTGCTCTGATACCATGACAAGATGTATTTGCCGTAAAGAAATAATCTATTGCTGACAGGAAAAAATAGAATACAAAGGAAATAGAGTCTTACTAAGACTCTGGATTAGTCAACAAGACTTATCCAGAATCAATCAAATAAAATCAATTCCAATTTACTCTAACAAGAACTCCAGCGGAGGGGGCGGTGCTGAGGCGGTGGAGATCTGAATACGGCGGCAGCAAAGAGCTCCACTGCTTCCTCTGGTTTAGCAATTAGCACCGCCAAAAAATTGCCTTTTAGAATGAATCTCCATCTTACAAATTCATCCGCTGCCTACTTAATTAGATACTCCTTTTTCATTATTTTTATTTTTCTTCTTTTTTATACTTCATTTTTTTGAGTCAAGGGTAAGATCGCCTTCTTTACCAAAATCCGGTCAAATAAATATTGATTCAAAAGTAAGTAGAATCAAATGTTTGCTTAATAATTTTTGAGATTTCAGAATTATATTGGTACTTTCAATTAAAAATCAAGATTTTTTTAGCACTTAACTCTAAATAAAATTTAAAAGTTTAAGTAGGACACATGTGCAACGAAATTTTTGGGATTGTAAGCAATTATATTAATAAAATAGGGAATGAGTTAAATCCGCTGCGGGTGGGGGTTGACTTGACCAAATTAGACCCGCCACTGCAATCCACGAGATTTTCAAATTTTATTACAATTTTGTACTTTGGGAGACCATAAAGGTACATAGTATATATATATATATATATATATATTGCATGTACCCTAAGGTGGGGATATTTATTAGATTTTTCAAACCTATTTAGAAACCAAAAGATGTACAATGATGTTTTGGAATATTACATCGATAAGGCAACCTCGTTTCCCTCAAAAGAATGATCTAATACTAGTGGACTAGTGGTTCAGAAAGGAGAGGAAGTAGTACTTGCTAGCTCGAAGTCTTGAGGGGTCGAGGCTCGATGGTTCGAGGGTTCGAGTGCTTGAGTGCTCGATGGTTCGAGTGTCTGATGGCTCGAGGGCGGCAGGGCTCGAGAGCTTAAGTGCTCGAGGGATCCAGTGCTCGAGGCCTCCTAGGCTCGAGGCCTCCTAACTTTAAAATGTGCACATTAATACGAACAAGTATGCATACAATATTTACATAATTGTTACATAGTATATACAATAATGCACAATCTCACATAAAAGAATACACGTTCATACAATTTAAAATGCACCAAATATTTCAAGAACACGATACTCATGATACCCCAGATATACCATATAATTCACCCTTTTATTATAAATGCAACAAAATTCCAATCTTTCTATCATTTTTGGAAAAGGTCGTCTGTCAAACACTTCATTCACGATTACTATCCCACCAAAAACTAAGGTTTAATAATGGAAATATGAGTACCGTATTTTTCCAATTGTCAAGAACTCACATGTATTATTAGTATTTATAGATTAATAAGTCAGAGTTCTCTTCTCCAAGACCGTCTCATAGTGAGTGTGAAACTCCAACCTTAATAAAGTTAGTGTGCATGTAATAGCTAGATGTTAACCAAAAATCATAATCTCTTATTAACTTTCTTCGATCATTTCCAGCTTTAATTCAAAACCCTACAAAAAATTTTACCATAATAAGATAAATAAAATAAATGAATAAAAAATTTGTATTTTTTTATGTCACTCTATATTCTGTGTTAAATTTATAAGCTATTTCATATTCATTAAATTTTATATGTGAGTATTTATGTTAATATTATAATAAAATAATTTCTATATATACCTATATAGATGTCGAGCATTACAATATGGAACTCAAATACTAGAAATGAATTAGTTAAAATAAATAAGTTATCATTTCTAATATTGTTTTGATTTCAAGGAATATAATTGTATTTAATATATATAGATATAATTGATTATAAGTATAGTAAATTAAAAGAAGAAAAGCCAATAAATAATTAATTAAAAGGGACTAAAAAGGAGTTTAAAAAAAAGAAAAGGAAGGAAAATAAAAATTAAAAAGAATTAAAAGAAAGAAACGGATAGAAACGAAACAAATGGTATTGATAGGTGAATAGAAGTCATGATTAGTGTTGTGTCTGGAAAAGGAAACAATAGAATGTAAACCTAGGGAAAGGTAGGGCGAGCTACGTTTCTTGTCAAAGAAGCTGCTCCCATGAAGCAAGTGGCAAGGATGAAGATTATCTTCATCAAAACAAATAAAACCACATGTCGTGAATTCACATGGGATCGGTAATATTTCAAAGAAATCAGTTTCATGTCACTTCTACTATAAATAGTTGCCACACCAAAGAAATTTAAACATCACCCAAATAAACATTATAGCAGTAAACAAGACCAAACCCGAGGATCAAAATTAGTTTCCCCGATGAGGAACACGTCAGCAACAATTTGGGTGAGTGTTTGCATCGCCCTTGCACAAAATGAATTAAAATAATTATATATATACGTATATATTATACCACTAGAGAGGGTATTCGAACCCTCTCTACTCGAACCACAACTAGAGAGGCTACACGAACCCTCAGTACTCGAACCACTAGAGAGGGTACTCGAACCGTGAGTACTCAAACCCTCTCTACTCGAACCACCACTAGAGAGGGCACTCGAACCCTCTATACTCGAACCACTAGAGAGGGTTATGTCTGTTAAATTTAAATTTGTTAGTTTAGAATATATATATATATATATATATTATGCCTGTTAAATTTAAATATGATAGTTTAGAAAATATAAATAAATATATATATATATATTATGTCTGTTAAATTTAAATATGTTATTTTAAAATTTTGTATGTATTATTTTATGCCGGTTAAATTTAAATGTGCTTGTTAGAATTTTATACGTATTATTTTATGCATGTTATATTTAAATGTGTTAATTTAGAATTTTATATGTTATATAAAATGGTTAAAATATTATGTTATAATCATGTCTATTATTTGGCTTCATATTAATTAAACACAGTGTGTACTTTATCACACTATGCTTAATTATAGTGAAACTGAGTGCATTAACTGCTCAGATATTTTATGTGAATGACCGGCTTGTACTTTATCTTGCCGTGTCAAACTTGGATTATGTGTTACCCGATTGCTTGTCTATGCTTTTTGGGGTCTCCGACGCGATTGTAGTTCAGTCGATGTCGGTGGGGAACGGTATAGACTGGACCATCGGATCAGACCGGCTACACGTGGAGTTTCTGGTATGCCAGCATAACCATCTGGATCTGATACAAGCTCATAATTGAACATTTGATTGGGCGTGGTTAGCGAGAATGAATTCTTGATTGATAGCCCTCAGGCACTACTGAAAAGGTTATGCCTTAGATGACAGTCAAAGTAGCCATATAGGCACTTGACTGCATTTTGGCATTAACCACCCGTATCCTTTTACTACGTGCTAGGATTTATGTAGCTATATGTTTTATGTTATCACTAAATTTAACTTGGTTAATATTGGCGATGGGACCTCACTAAGCAATGAGCCTACCCTAGTTTAAATAACCCTCTCAGGTGTAGATGAACCGTAAGATAGAAGTGCACTGGTGAATTTACTTCTTTTGAGGAAGGATCCTGGGTGGACCGTAAGAGAGAAGTGCACTGAATTCTTTTGGTTTGATTGTAAAATATATATGTAAATTAACGTGAATCGTTCCTTACCGAATCCTTTAGAACTTTTGTCTGTACATTTTAGTTAAAACTCTTGTCTAATACTTGTATTAATACTTCCACTGTAATAATAAGTTAGGTTTTGAATTATTCTAAATCGCTTCCGCATAAACTTTATTTGCTCGCTACTGCTTTTGAGTAATCCAACTCATGGGATTCTCGGTGTTGCACCCAAATCCAATCTGATACTTGTGTTGAGCCGGTAAGTCGTGGGTTTGGGGTGTTACAGGTGTGGTATCAGAGCATCCTCAAAACAAGTAAAGGAAAACCCATACTTACCTTAAATAAAATATTTTAGAGGAACTGAATAAATGGTGGATAATATATGTCTTGGGCTAGTTGGGCCAAGCTGTCAAACTAACAGTTTTGTTATTTTAATGGATGGATGATGACATAGAGGTTGCGAATGATGATTTTCAGGGGGGCATTGAGGTGAGGAGACACTCTAGAGCTCCCTTGGAGATGATCATTCCACGGTCAGAGGTTTTAGACACTCCGCATTGGGTGGAGACTCACTCCTACCCAAATTGGGTCGTGCACGCCTTAGTCATGGAGCAGGCAGAGTTAGTTGGTAGGGGTCCTTAGCCTCGAGAACCATGAGCAATTGATGAAAGACGCCATGTAGGAATAGTGTCTATGTGCTGACGTGGAAGAGGTAAGGGCAAATGCAGCGATCCCAGAGTGCGATCGGCTGAAGAACCGAAAGATTCTGGAGCTCAGGCAGTGGGACGCGGAGCGACAATAAGTCATACAAGAAGTGGACCTAGCCTTAGTGAATGCTCAAGTACTGCAGAGAGGTCTAGCCGCTTATCATAGACAACTAACTGAACCAATTTGGAGGCACATTAGGGAGACCTGGGGTACAATGGATCAAACTCTTGATACACTGTGAGATGATCTGGTGAACCGGGAATTCCCTGAAGTCGAGCGAGAAGAAAGAGATCCTCCTCATTACTGGTTGCTGGCGTTAAGGCTCGACGGATGATTTGTAAAGGAGCAACTGGAATATTAGCTTATGTCATGAATAAGCCAATAGACCACTTAAAGGGAGAAGATGTAACTGTTGTCCAAGACTTCCCTGAGGTATTTCCAAAGAAACTTGTAAGTTTGCCTCCTGAAAGAGATACTGAATTTACCATTGATCGGGTACCAGGAGCCGCACCTATTTCTAGAACCCCTTATCATATGGCGCCGCTATAACTACAAGAGTTGAAACTACAACTTGAAGATTTGTTAACTTGGGGGTTCATTCAACCAAGTACCTCACCCCTGGAAGCCCCAGTGTTGTTTGTTAAGAAGAAAGATGGCTCTCTTCGGATGTGTATCGATTATCGAGGCTTAAACAATGTTACGATTAAGAATAAATACCCTCTTCCCATTATTGAGGAGTTGTTCGATCAACTCCAAGGAGCAGTCATATTTTCCAAACTGGATTTATGACAAGGGTACTACCAGTTGCGGGGGTCAAGGAAAGAACTGGAAATCATGCAATGAAATCCCGACTGAAGTGGCTATACATAGAAATCTATTTACGGATCTATATGCTTCGATTGGAACTTCCAGTTCCAGAACAGGCGGCTTACGCAATGATCGGAAGAACTCTTTTCAATAGCCCATGATTGAAAGGGAGGACATACTCAAGATATCTTTCAATACTTGATATGGTCATTACAGATTCCTGGTAATGCCATTTGGAGACCAATGCACCGACCGCTTTCATGGATTTATTGCATAGAGTATTTTGGACATACCTAGACGAGTTTGTTGTCATCTTCATCGATGACATCCTGGTCTATTCCCAATCCTAGCAGGAGCATGAAGGGCATCTAAGTAAGGTATTACGAATGCTTAAAGAGAACACAGGTTGTACGCCAAGTTTAGCAAATGTGAATTCTTGCTAAATCAACTGAACTTTTTAGGGCACGTGATTATTAAGGAAGGGATATCAGTGGATCCCTCTAAAGTCAAGACAATTCTAAATTGAAGAGTGCTGACCAACGGAAGTTCAGAGCTTTCTTGGACTGGCAAGGTACTATAGGCATTTTGTTAAAGGCTTCTCTAAACTAGCATCCCTTTTGTTTTGTCTAACTCAGAAGGGAGTTAAGTATGAATGGAATGAGAAGAATGAATCCAGTTTCCAAGAATCGAAGAAGCGTTTGACCACTGCCCCAGTTCTTGCTCTACCTGAGGGAAATGATGGATTCATACTTTATACCGATGCTTTAGGAGATGGTCTAGGATGCATGTTGATGCAAAGGGGCCACTTGATTGCTTATGCTTCTCGGAAGTTGAAACCTTATGAAAAGAATAACCCCACCTATGGCCTAGAACAAGCTGCAGTGGTGTTTTCTTTAAAGAAATGACGACATTACTTATATGGAATCACATTTGAAGTAATGTTGGATCATAAGAACCTGAAATACCTATTTTCCCAAAAGGACCTGAATATGCGCCAACGTCGGTGGATGGAGTTTTTGGGGGATTATGACTGTGTGATCAATTATCATCCTGGCAAGGCAAATATGGTGGCAGACACACTGAGTCAGAAGGTGAATTTGGCGCATATCTGGTTAAAGGAGACGAAGATGTTATCGCAGGCAGAGAGTTAGGAATGTGAGGCTAAACCTGACTGACTTGTGTTCTTGAATCTAAGGGTACAATATATTTTACCCACAGAGATTAAGAAGGCTCAAGAATCGGATGAATCATTGGTGAAGAAGAGAAAGCTTGCACAAAAGGGAAGTTACCATACTTTGAAGTGGAAAATGATAGAGTGATGACCTATAGAGGTAGGTTTTACCTACCCCAAAATTCAGAGATCACACAAAGAGTGTTAGAGGAAGTTCACTGGTCCAAGTATACGGTGCACCCAGGAGGAACCAAAATGTACCGAGACTTGAAACAGCAGTACTGTTGGGATAACATGAGGAGGGACATAGCAGAATACGTGGCGCGTTGTATGGTGTTCCAGCAAGTCAAGGCCGAGCATCAGAAACCATCAGGGTTATTACAACCATTGGAGATTCCTAAATGGAAATGGGATCACATCACGATGGACTTTGTGACAGGACTACCCCGAACACTAAAATATTTTGATGCAATATGGGTGGTGGTTGATAGGTTGACCAAATCAGCTCACTTTCTACCAATCAACGTTAAATACTCCTTGGAAAAACTGATGGTCCTGTACACCCGGGAAATTGTAAGGTTGCATGGGGTGCCGATAACTATTGTGTCAGATAGGGACCCAAGATTCACTTCCCGCTTCTGGAGGCAACTGCAAGCAAAATTGGGAACCAAATTGAACTTTAGTACAAGTGCCCCTCCACAGTCAGATAGGCAATCAAAGAGAACAATTCAAACCTCGTAGGACATGCTCCGAAGCTGTGTCATAGATTTCGGGGGAAGTTAGGACACTCACTTACCTTTGATAGAATTCACTTATAACAATAGTTATCAGTCATCAATTGATATGACCCCATATGAAATACTCTATGGCCAAAAATGCCGGACACCCCTCTTTTTGGAAGAAGTTGGAGATAAAAAAATTCTCCCAATTGCCAGTATACCCTGGATTGAGGAATCCATGGATAAGGTCAAGCTAATAAAACACCACTTACAGATGGCTCAAAGTCGACGGAAGAATTACGCAAACCATCGAAGGAGGGATTTGGATTTTAGAGTTGGTGACCGGGTATTTTTGAAGGTAACCCCTCACATGGGTCTCGTCCGGCATGGTAAGAAAGGAAAACTGAGTCCTAGGTACATTGGCCCTTTTGAGATTGTACAATGAGTTGGCCCCGTTGCGTACCAACTTAACCTGCCTAGCCAGTTGGGGAAATTACATAATGTTTTCCATGTATCGCTTCTGAAGAGGTACCACTCTGACCCCGAACACGTGCTAAACCATGAAGACTTAACATTGAATGAAAAGCTTATGTATGAAGAAAATCCCATAAAGATACTAGATCGGAAAATTAAGACATTGCGTACTAGAGAGATTCCTATGGTTTTGGTGTTGCAGAGAAATCATAAGATCGGGGAAGCAACTTGGGAGCTAGAAGCTGACATGAGGGATAATTATCCAAAATTGTTCACGGGAAATGGAAATTTCGGGGACGAAATTCATTAGGGGGGGACTGTGAAACCCCGACCTTAATGAAGTTAGTGTGCATGTAATAGCTAGATGTTAACCAAAAATTATAATCTTTTATTAACTTTCTTCGACTATTTCCACCTTTAAGTCAAAACCCTACAAGAAAGTTTACCATAAAATAAGATAAATAAAATAAATGAATAAAATTTAATTTTTTTATGTCACTCTATATTCTATGTTTAATTTATAAACTATTTCATATTCATTAAATTTTATATGTGAGTATTTATGTTAATATTATAATGAAATAATTTTTATATATACCTATATGGATGTCAAGCATTACAATATGGAACTCAAATACTAGAAATTAATTAGTTAAAATAAATAAGTTATCATTTCTAATATTGTTTTGATTTCAAGGAATATAATTGTATTCAATATTTATATATATACATATATATAATTGATTATAAATATTATAAATTAAAAGAAGAAAAGCCAATAAATAAAGAATTAAAAGGGACTAAAAAGGAGTTAGAAAAAAAAGAAAAGGAAGGAAAATAAAAATTAAAAGAATTAAACAGATAAAAACAAAACAAATGGGATTGATAGGTGAATAGAAGTCATGATTAGTATTGTGTCTGGAAAATGAAACAATAGAATATAAATTTAGGGAAAGGTAGGGCAAGCTACGTTCTTGTCAAAGAAGATGCTCCCATGAAACAAGTGGCAAGAATGAAGATTATCTTCATCAAAACCAATAAATCCACATGTCATTAATTCACATGGGTTCGGTAATGGTTCAAAGAAATTAGCTTCATGCCACCTCTACTATAAATAGCAGCCACACCAAAAAAATTTAAACATCACCCAAATCAACATAATAGCAGTAAACAATACCAAACCGGAGGATCAAAATTTAGCTTTCCCGGAGAGGCACACGTCAACAACAATCTAGTGAGTGTTTGCATTGCCCTTACACTAATTGAATTAAAATGATTCCATATATATTATACCACTAGAGAGGGTACTCAAACCCTCTTTACTCGAACTCCCCTAGAGAGGGTACTCTAACCCTCTCTATTCGAATCACCACTAGAGAGGGTACTCGAACCCTCTCCACTCGAACCGCCACTAGAGAGGATACTAGAACCCTCTCTACTCGAACCACCATAGAGGGGGTACTCAAACTGTGAGTACTCGAACTCTCTCTACTCGAACCACCACTAGAGAGGGTACTCAAACCCTCTCTACTCGAACCACCATAGAGGGGGTACTCAAACCGTGAGTACTCGAACCCCACTAGAGAGGGTACTCGAACCCTTTCTACTCGAATCACCACTAGAGAGGGTACTCGAACCACCACTAGAGAGGGTACTCGAACCACCACTAGAGAGGGTACTCGAACCACCACTAGAGAGGGTACTCAAACCGTGAGTACTAGAACCCTCTCTACTCGAACCACCACTAGAGAGGGTACTCGAACCCTCTCTACTCAAACCACTAGAGAGGGTACTCGAACCGTGAGTACTCGAACCGTGAGTATTCGAAACCCACTAGAGAGGGTAATGCCTGTTAAATTTAAATATGTTAGTTTTGAATATATAAATAAATATATAAATATGTGTGTGTGTTATATTTGTTAAATTTAAATATGTTAGTTTAGAATATATATAAATATATATATATATATATATATATATATATATGTGTTATGCCTATTAAATTTAAACATGTTAGATTAGAATATATAATATATATATATAGTATGCCTGTTAAATTTAAATATGTTAGTTTAGAATTTTATATGTATTATTTTATGCTGGTTAAATTTAAATGTGCTAGTTAGAATTTTATACGTATTATTTTATGCATGTTATATTTAAATGTGTTAATTTAGAATTTTATATGTCATATAAAATGGTTAAAATATTATGTTCTAATTATGTCTATTATTTGGCTTCATACTAATTAAACACAATGTGTACTTTCTCACATTATGCTTAATTATTGTGAAACTGAGTGCATTAACTGCTCGGATATTTTATGTGGATGACCGACTTCTACTTTATCTTGTTGTGTCAAACTTGGATTATGTATTACCTGATTGCTTATATATGCTTTTTGGGGTTCCCGACGCAATTGTAGTGGTCAAGGTTGGCAGGAAACTTTATAGACCGGACCGTCGGATTAGACCGGACCGTCGGATTAGACCGGCTACACGTGGAGTTTCTGGTATGCTAGCATAACCATCTAGATCTGATACGAGTTCGTAATTGAACATCTAATTGGGCGTGGTTGGGAAGAATGAATTCTTGATTAATAGCCCTCAGGCACTACTGAAAAGGTTATGCCTTGGATGAGACTGCAACTTGGCATTAACCACTCTTATCCTTTTACTACGTGCTAGGATTTATGTGGCTATTTGTTTTATGTGATCACTAAATTTAACTTGGTAAATACTGGCGATGGAACCTCACTATGCAATGAGCTTACCCTAGTTTAAATAACCCTTTCAGGTGTAGATGAACCGTAAGAGAGAAGTGCACTGGTGTATTTACTTCTTTAGAGGAAGGATCCTGGGTGGACCTTTAGAATCTTTTGGTTAGATTGTAAAATAGTTATGTAAAATATTAACGTGAATCGATCCTTACCGGATCCCTTAGAACTTTTTTCTGTACATTTTAGTTAAAACTCTTGTTTAATACTTGTATCAATACTTCCACTGTAATAGTAAGTTAGGTTTTAAATTTTTCTAAATTGCTTTCTCATAAAATTTTTTTGCTCGTTACTGCTTTTGAGTAGTCCAACTCATGGGATTCTCGGTGGCACACCCGAATCCGACCCGATACTTGTGTTAAGCAGGTAGGTCGCGGGTTTGGAGTGTTACAGTGAGACTAAGAACTAGATTATAAATATAGAAAATATAAAATATAAAAAATGAAATTTGGGGATTTGGGGATTTGAATATAAATATTACATATTCGGGGTGAAATTTAAATACTGTAAAAAACATCAGGAGCTAATATGCAAAAATGAAGAAAAAATTGTCTTCTTCTCTTTCAGACTCCTTCTTCTCCGCGAACTCCTCTTCTCCGACGAGTCCTTCTCCACTGTGCTCCTCCTTTACATTGTTTTGTCGAGCTCAATCTCACCGGTGTTCCACCGCACAACCTCCTTCTTCATCGTTCAATCGCCGCACAACCGTCTTCTCCGTCGAAATCGTCAATTCACGCAACAAAAAACATCATTCTTCAGCGGAGTTCCAACCTCCATAATCTTCGCTCCTTCCCCACCTCTCCTTCTTCATCTTCGCCTATCCTCTCTTCGTCGTTCCTTTGTCCAATACGTACTCAATACCTCCATCGATCGATCTAGCTGGTCGTCCAATTAGCTTCGATTTAGTATAGTCAAAATCGGTGAAATTCATCGTCATTTTCATCGATCTTATCCGCATGTCAGTGGGTTTGAAGATGAAGAAGAAAAAGTCTAGGGTTAGAATGGTCATTACATTTTTTATTTTAAACCTAGGGGTATTTTTGTCTTTTCAGGTTAGGTCAACCCTTGAATTCGTTCGGTCAACATCAGAATAGTGCAATTCGGGTATTTCAGCACAATTGGTCAAAAACTTTGGGTTAGAATTGCACTTTCAGACTTTACAAAGTTATATCGACACTTTATAAAATAATAGCGTAAATTTTGTATTTTACCCTTTAATCATAGTCTCACTATATATAGTCTCATACTAGACTTTGTCTATTATTATTATTATTATTATTTATTAGGAGTGTCAAATGCTCAGTTCACTTAAATGTCATACAAAAATCTTTTTTTTAACTCAAAACACTCATCATGGATGAGCGGGGGTTTTTGTATTAAGGGATCCCACACCCTATGATGCAGCCCAAAAGATTGATTTACAAAACATTTATAGCATGGTCCTATGTCGAAACATGAAGCTCGTGATACTTGAATGAATTCTCTTGAATGTGTTTCCTTCTCTAAGCTCTCCACCCCTGTGTGAAGCTTATGAAGGCCAGACAATCAAGAGATTTCAGTCCAAGGAGAATACAATAAAGAACCTAGCTAGTGTAGTGTTTTTTCCATCTAAATTGAGGGAATAAAGTTTCCCTGCGGTTGAGAAACGAGAACCTCAGTGATGTTTGAATGTCGGCAAACTGAGTGGTGTATCCTCTTCTAATTGCCAGATTTGCTAGGAAGTCTTGTGTTTGGTTTCCTTCTCTGTGGATGTGGCTGAAGATGGCCGTTTGAAAAGGTGAAGTAGCTAATTTGATCCGGTCCCGAAGCAAATGTCATACAAAAATCTTTGACTGAGGGAAGAATAAAAATGTAGGTAGAGTTAATAACTATAATCTAACGCATTGATTTTTTATAATAAGAATTTTTCCCCTGTTTTGACCTGCCACTGCAACTCGCGAGATTTTCAAATTTTATTACAATTTTGTACTTTGGGGTACCATAAAGGAACGAGTCCGTCTCTTGAAAGACGGTCTTTCCATAAGTTATGGAAAGACCAAGGTTTAAAGTGTAAATTAGAAGAAATGAAGATAAAATTTTTGGGTTGTATGAACCGGGTTATAAATTTTATAACTAATACATGTTGCATACTAAAAGTTTAATATTGCAACTAAGACCTTTCACCTTTTATTATTCTAATTATGCTCCGTCTTTCCATAAGCCTATGGAAAGACCGTCTTTCCCAAGACTTTGCCTAAAGGAACATAGTATATATTTAGAATGTGCACCTTAATACTAACAATTATGCATACAATATTTATATAATAGTTACATAGTATATACAATTATGCACAATCTTACATAAAAGAATACACGTTCATACAATTTAAAATACATAAAATATTTCAAGAATACGATACTCATGATACCCCAGAGATACCATATAATTCACCCTTTTATTATAAATGCAACGAAATTCCGATCTTTCTATCATTTTTGGAAAAGGTCGTTTGTCAAACACTTCATTTGCGATTACTATCCCACCAAAAACTAAGGTTTAATAATGGAAATATGAGTTCATAAAAGGAAAATATTTGAGCCCTCACAGTATTGTGCCAATTGTCAAGAACTTAACATGTATGATTAGTATTTATAGATTAATATGTCAGAGTTCTCTTCTCCAAGACCGTCTCATAGGGGGGTTAAGAACTAACTTATAAATATATAAAAATATATATAAAAAATGAAATTTCAGGATATGAATATAAATATTACATATTCGGGGTGAAATTTAAAAACTATAAGAAACATCAAGAGCTAATATGCATAAATTAAAAAAAAATGTCTTCTTCTCCTTCAGACTCTTTCTTTTCTAGCGAACTCCTTTTCTCCGACGAGTCCTTCTCCACCACGCTCCACCACGCTCCACCTTTTAATTTTTTTTGTCGAGCTCAATCTCATCGGCGTTCCACCGCACAACCTCCTTCTCCATCGTTCAATCGCCGCGCAGCCGTCTTCTCCATCGAAATAATCAATTCAAGCAACCAAAAAAATCCTTCTCCGGCCAAGTTCCAACCTCCATAATCCTCGCTCCTTCCCCACCTCTCCTTCTTTGTCGTCCTTCTCCGTCTTTGCATTTCCTCTCTTCATCGTTCCTTCGTCCAATACGTACTCAATACCTCCAGCGCTCGATCTCGCTAGTTGTCCAAGCTTCGATTTAGCATAGTCAAAATCGGTGAAATTCATTGTCATTTTCATCGATCTCAACCGCTGGTCGGGGGGTTTGAAGAAGAAGAAGAAGAAGTCTAAGGGTAGAATGGTCATTACATTTTTTGTTTTAAATCTATGGGTATTTTTATCTTTTCAGGTGAGGAATTCGTTCAGGCAACATCAGAATAGTGCAATTCTGGAATATCAGCACAATTGGTCAAAAACTTTGGATTATAATTGCACTTTCAGATTTTACAAAGTTAGATTGACACTTTAAAAAATAATAGGGTAAATTTTGTATTTTACCCTTTAATCTTAGTCTCACTATATATAGTCTCATTCTAGACTTTGTCTATTATTATTATTATTATAACTATTATTATTTATTAGGAGTGTCAAACACTCATTTCACCTAAATGTCATACAGAAATCTTTGATTGAGGGAAGAATAATATAGTAGGTACAGTTAATAACTATTATCTAACGCATTGACTTTTTATAACAAGATTTTTCCCCTTTTTGACCCACCTTTGCAACTCGCGAAATTTTCAAATTTTATTACAATTTTGTACTTTGGGATACCATAACGGTACATAGTATGTATTTAGAATGTGCACATTTATACTAACATTGTGCATACAATATTTTCATAATAGTTACATAGTATATGCAATAATGCACAATCTCACATAAAAGAATACACGTTCATACAATTTAAAATGCACAAAATATTTCAAGAATACGGTACTCATGATACTCTAGAGATACCATATAACCCACCCTTTTATTATAAATGCAACAAAATTCCGATATTTCTATCATTTTTGGAAAAGGTCTTCTGTCAAACACTTCATTTGCGATTACTATCCCACCAAAAACTAAGGTTTAATAATGGAATTATGAGTTCATAAAAGGAAAATATTTTAGCCCTCACCGTATTGTGCCAATTGTCGAGAACTTACATGTATTATTAGTATTTATAGATTAATAAGTCAGAGTTCTCTTCTCCAAGACCGTCTCATTGTCAGACTAAGAACTAAATTATAAATATAGAAAATATAAAATATAAAAAATGAAATTTGGGGATTTGAATATTAATATTACATATTCGAGGTGATATTTACAAAAATGTAAGAAACATCGGGAGCTAATATGCAAAAATGAAAAAAAATGTCTTCTTCTCCTGCAGACTCCTCCTTCTCCGGTGAACTCCTCTTCTCCGTCGAGTCCTTCCCCACCGTGCTCCACCTTTACATAGTTTTGTCAAGCTCAATCTCACCGGTGTTCCACTACACAACCTCCTTCTCCATCATTCAATCGCCGCTCAACCGTCTTCTCTGTCGAAATCGTCAATTCACGCAACCAAAAACATCCTTCTCCGGCGAAGTTCCAACCTCCATAATCTTCTCCTTCCCTACCTATCCTTCTTCGTTGTCCGTCTCCATTTTGCCTTCCCTCTCTTCGTCGTTCCTTCATCCAATACGTACTCAATACCTCCATCGCTCAATCTCGTTATTCGTCCAATGAGCTTCCATTTAACAGAGTCAAAATCGGTGAAATTCATCGTCATTTTCATCGATCTCAACCGCTGGTCGGTGTGGTTGAAGATGAAGAAGAAGAAGTCTAGAGGTAGAATGGCCACTACATTTTTTTGTTTTAAACCTACGGGTATTTTTGTCTTTTCAGGTTAGGTCAACCTTTAAATTCATTTAGTCAACGTCAGAATAGTGCAATTCGGGTATATTAGCACAATTGGTCAAAAACTTTTGGTTAGAATTGCACTTTCAGATTTTACAAAGTTAGATTGGCACTTTAAAAAATAATAGGATAAAGTTTGTATTTTACCCTTTAATCTTAGTCTCACTATATATTGTCTCATACTAGACTTTGTCTATTATTATTTATTAGGAGTGTCAAACGCTCATTTCACTTAAATGTCATACAGAAATATTTGACCGTGGGAGGAATAATAAAGTAGGTAGAGTTAATAACTATAATCTAACGCATTGATTTTTTATAATAAGATTTTTTCCCCTTTTTATAAGAGATGATAAGAATAAATGTCAAACAGAAATCTTTGACTGAGGGAAGAATAATAAAGTAGGTAGAGTTAATGGCAAATTTTTGGGAAAATCGTGTTTCCATGAGTCTACGGAAATATCGTCTTTGATTAAAACAATAAAAAGTTAAAGGTCTTAGTTGTAATATATAAAATTTATTTTGCGTGTAGTAGTTATAAAGTTCATAGCCCGATTCATGCAACCCAAAAATTTTATCTTGATTTCTTCTAATTTGCACTTTAAATCTTGGTATTTCCATGACTTATGGAAAGATCGTCTTTCAAGAGACAGATTCAATAGCTATAATCTAACGCATTGGTTTTTTATAATAAGAGGTTTTTATAAGAGATCATAAGATTAAATGTCATTCGGAAATCTTTGTTCGGGGGCAGAGAAATAAAGTAGGTAGAGTTAATACCTATAACCAAACGCATTAATATTTTATAATAAGATTTTTTTCCTTTTTTATAAGACATGATGAGATTATTAATTACAAAGGATTTCGTGTATTTTGCACTTCTTGGCCTCGCTAATTTACTATACATACCTGGCTTGGCTAGTCAAGTGAGTCATAAACTTGTTCCTCTTTCTCTACCATCAAATTTGCAATGCATTTCCAAGCACCAAGAAATCTCCTCACCATAATATTTTTGTCTCTATGTTGTTTTACAACAACAAAATGTCTTGTTTCTGGCAGTCAAACAAACCATACCCAGATAGGCAATAGAAAAATAGGTGGTTTTGCCAAGATAGACTACGACATGTACATCAAGAATGCTCTTCCGGACAACATTCATAAACTTATACTCCATTGCTGGTCCAGCCACCACGATTTGGGCTGGCACACTATGGACCAAAATGAGGAATTTCATTGGTATTTTGAGACAGGTTTTCTGACGGATTCGAAGTTCTATTGCAGCTTTTGGTGGACTAACAAGACTCGAACTTTCGCCGCTTTTGATAATAATATTAGACTCGCTGATTGTGGCGCACTAGCAAGACTTCACAATGTGTGTTATTGGAAGGTCCAAAGTGATGGATTTTATATTTCTAGTACGTATAATCCTCCTCCAGGTTCTTTGAAATTGAAAAATTTGTGGGACTCGGCATAAATTAAGTTAGTATAGTATTTGACATGATTATTGTACTTTTTCACTTCTAATCATTCAATTAGAGGATGAAAAGAGATGATTATGGCCTGATTTTCCAAAGTCCAGAGTGTGTTACTAATTGAGTTGTTCAAGTTTGAGTAATTTTATCCCAAAACTAAACGTGCCTAATCTCCTTTGAGTTCGTCTTCTATAAGACCGTCGCATGGTGAGCCAGGGACTAGAGGCAGTTCGTCTTCTATAAGACCATCTCATGGCGAGCCAGGGACTAGAGGCAAAACATAAAAAGGACAAACTAAATTCGGTGGCAAAAATAGAACTAATTTGGACTCGGGGTAATTAATGAAAAATGCAAAAAACATAGGGACCAAATAGCAAATAAACAAAAAAAATGAATCACCCTCTTCATGCTTGCTGTGCCGTCACTGCCTTGATGCTCCATCGTCCCGCCCCATTGCTCCGTCCTTGCCCCGCCTTCTCCTTCATGTGAAATATCAAAAATCGAAAGCCTCGCCGGCGAAGAACGGTGGCATCGAATTCGCAGAACGTCTTCCACTGCCAGCGTCTTCCTCCTCTGATTTGCAGACCGCCGACGTCACATTTGTGAAATGTCCGATTCTTTTGGCCTCTGTTAGCTGAAGTTCAATGTCGGAAACCTAACCTTGAAATCAGATGCCTCACCTCTCCACCGTGTGAAACCTTCGATTGCAACGTTCATGCTTCGATTTGCAGAACGTCGACGTCGAATTCGTGAAGCTTTAAGTGAGGATTTGCAGAACGTCGGTGAGGATTGTCGGTGATGATTTGTAGAGACGCGGAGCTTGTCGGATTCGCGTTCGTCGGCGGAAAGGCGGTGTTAGGGTTTGAGTTAGTAAGGATCCGAGTCGGGTAGGAAGATTCAGGTTGGGTTAAATTTGGGCTGAAATAATGTTTGCGTTTGGGCTGAAAGGTGATTGGGTTTAATGTTCATAACTTTACAACTAATTAATAAAACATCAAACTAATAATGTATAAAATCAAATAAAAAATCTATATCATCAAATTATAAAATAATAATATATACATCAAATTGAAGTAGTTTAACGTCAAGTTAAAATAGTTAAACATCAAATAAGAATATTAAAATACACTAAATAAAAATACTATATTAATTAAACATTAAATGAAATGCTATAATGTAAAATGAAATAGTGTTGAAAATATACATTCTTTGACGTTCCACTTCTATCCACTGATGTTATTATTATTTTTACCTGATGATATACAGATGTAAGATGATATGTATCACTTTATGTATGTTACAGATAAAAAAGACATAAAACATCATACACTGACAAGTCAAAATCGAAGGAATTCGGTTAATCATCACAGGCACTACAAATACATATAAAATTAGCATATGAAAGTGGCAAACTTTAATTTCAAATTTACGTTAACATGTGAAAATGTCAATCGCCATACTATAGAACCATCACACGTCATTCATTACAAAATGGTTCAAATGGCCTAAAAAATAGCTAACATTAAAATTGGAAAAAATTCAAATCAAGATAAAGCAATCAAGTGCCTCAACACTAACACTTACAATCAACCATCACAACTGAAAAAATCAATGTCATACAATACATCCCAAGCAATCAAATTCTATTTCCCCACCGAACTTATTTCCCTTCATTGCTCGCTTGTTCACAGTGGGCAAGTGTTTATATACATCTAAGAAACAAAAACAACACAAAAATTAGCATAAATAGTAACAAAACCCTAAGATATCACACACACAATCAAAACAATAAAACTGAACATCAATTGCACACTTAAAACATGCAAACATCAAATAATGAAATTAAAACATCACACCAACACAAGTAACAATTTTAAAACCTAAACATGAAACATCACACAGAAAACCAGAAACATCAACAACAGTATGTAAAACATCACATCTCAAAAATAACAAAATTTACAAATCATTCTTCCTTCTCGATTGCACCAAAAGTGGACAAGCGTTCTTAGACATCTAAGAAACAGCAACAACACAAAAATTAGCACAAATTATAACAAAACTCTAATATATCACACACATAATAAAAAATAACAAAAATGTACATCAATTGCACACTTAAAGCACTACAAGCATTAAATACTGAAATTTAAAACATCACATCATCACAGATAACAGTACTTAAAACCTAAACATGAAACATCACACAGAAAACCATAAACAACTACATTACTACAGTATGCAAAACATCACATCTGAAAAACAATAAAATTTACAAATCCTCCTTCCTTTTCGATTGCACCAATAGTGGACAAGCGTTCTAAGACATCGAAGAAACAACAACAAAATAAAAATTAGCACAAAATCATAACAAAACCCTAAGATATCACACACAATCAAAACTAAACATCAATTGCACACTTAAGCATGAAAACACCACAAGTATCAAGCACTGAAATTTAAACATCACACCAACATTGATAACAGTACTTAAAGCCTAAAGCCTAAAACATCACACTGAAAACGAGAAACATCATTAGTTGTACATTAAACATCACAGCGAAAAATTAAGAAAACTTACAAATCCTCCTTCCTTGTCGATTGCAGCAGCAGTGGGGCAAATCTTCTTAGACATTTAAGAAACAGCATCAGCAATACAAATATTAGCACAAATATGTAAGAACTCACAAAACACAAAAAAACAGAGAAATCCCCAAATATTACTCAGTATAACCTACACAAACCCTAGAATTTCACATGAACCAAAGAAAGTAAACAAAAAACACCAAATATGCATAAAAAATATAAGCAATGATATTACCTTCGAAGATAAACACAAAACGAAGCTCGTATTGTGCTTTGTTGCCGGAAACTGAAGCTAAATTGGAAAATTCATCGGAAAATTAGCCAAAAAATTCCAAAAATCTCAACGAACCAATGCACACAAGAAAGGAGGAAGAAAAATGGAGAGGAAGTGTGGTTGAATAGAAGTTAGGAGCGGTCGAGCAGGAAGATGGTAGAGAAATTGAGAGGAGAGTGGAAGAGAAATGGAGAGGAGAGAATAAAGATTCATCTCACCAATTTTATAATTTAATGAACTTTCATTAATAGGTATCATTCTCTTCTTGTCAAACAATTCCGGAGCCCTGAAATTAAACTACGTATACCTAAAAAAAATTAATAGAAGAGAAGAGTTTGATTAGTGTATTCAATAATTTGAAAATTAGTTTGAAATTTTTTTAAAAAGTTCAACCAGAACGCAATTATTTGCGTATTAAAGTTCACACGTGATGTATTCGTGACCCAATCCAAGCCCAACACGGATCCGTTCCACCTCCTACAAAAAAAACAAACCCTGGAGTATTCCGGGGGAAGAAGCTTTGATGCCAAAGTTAGTCTCTGACGACCAACAAATGAACAGTGAATGACCATAAAATAAATGACATACCTCTATATTTCAACCTTTTGAGCCCTAGTAGTAGTTTCCTAAAACCTAAGCCCTTTTCCTTCTCTAGTAACGAGGCCCAATACTAACTCTGAAAATGTGGGGCCTTATTGGACTACCCACAGACTGGGCTTATCTCCAGAGGTTGGGTATCGTCCCAATAAAACCTTAGGCTTGTATATCATCAAGAGCCCCAAGAAAAGCTAAGTGATCCTCTGACATTGAATGCACATATCCCCGAATGACCCAGCTAGCTCATTGCTTCAAAGATTCATGTCTTCAAATAGTTTGAGCTCGAGGGGCAAGGTTGTAATTTTATCCTCAAAGGTAATTGGGGTTGCAACTGTCTATTCTTCGAGTTTCCTCATGTCTGTTGGACACTTGGGTTTTCTTGACTAATGCCTTTATTCCCTTTTTCCTTTTCAATTTTAAAAGTCGTGCGTGAGGAGGCGGAGGTGGAAAATAAGGGGCGTGGGTGTGTCATAAATTAGATTCTCTCCTACTCTCCTACTCTCTCATGCCTTTTCATAATTTCCTTTTCCCTAAGCAATCATTACCCTTTTCTTCTCTTTCCTTTCCTTTTATTTCTATCAAAACTGCCTCTTCTCCCCATTTAACTTCTTTCTTTTTTGCAGGTACCCTCTAATAACTCTCCAAATTAAGAGATTTCTATTCAACTGAGACCTTTCTTTCTCAACTCTCAGCCCACAATCTTCACGAGTAAGTTCTTTCGACTATGGCTTCCTCTTTTTTTGACCCTGATTTACTGTTTGAAAATCTTTCTTCTCCCCAATATCTTCTCGAATCTTCTTCTGCTACATGTTTTGTCAATCGCGTAAGTTGGAAGAGAATTCTCATAGAAAATATCTCAAAGGACGTGAAATCGTGGCTTCCATGTGATATTCCCCCAGAATCCGGTGAAACTTTGGCTGATTTAGATGGGTCAATAACGGATCGCCCGGGGGAGGTCTTGTGAATTCTGGCCAATTTACGGCCAGAAGTAGCTTTGAAGAAAGAGGGTTCTCCACTTTAGGTGACATAACGGGCAAGGATTTCACGGGATAATCAAACTCTAGCCCTGAACATGTTATGCCCCCTTGGGTCAATATGCCAGATAGGGTTATATCTTATGCCCCTTGAAGGACGAAGTTCATCATCCAGAATCGCCAACCCATAAGAGATTCATCGAGCGAATGGGGCCAAGGCTTGGAAGAAGTGTTCGTTATGGCTCGAAAAGTAGAAAAGATCATCGAAAAGATTCCTTCTTAACAAAGGGTCCCATTAGATGCCAAACTTAGGGTCTTAGAAGAGGATGAGTTCCTTTCCATCTTGCCCGTAGGGAGGTCGATTACCTATAATAAACACCTTTGATCTGGGTTAAGCTAACCCTTTCCTCCCTTCCTAAGTGATCTAATGGAAGAGTTCAATGTTAAATTAGGTCAGTTACATCCCAATGTTATTTTCATCATAGTAGCCTTTTTAGTTTGATGCAAGGATGTCAGAGTTACCCCTTGATATGACCTATTCCGGGCCCTGTATAGTTTACCTACAAATTAAGACGTGAGGGGAATGTCCACTTTATTGAATAAGACATAAGGTCGAATATTCATTATTCCTCTCTCGAATAACAAATGGTGGCAGCATAGGGCCTTCACCTTCGATAGTTCTGGGGCCTACCAAACCCCTCGATGGAATCACAATGTGGTGGTCAGGCTTAGGAAGCAAGTGGGTTATTCTATCCAATAGCATATACACAAAGATGTGGCATGCCTTCACAGCCCTGAGGTTTTAAACGTCAAGTCCTATCGCCTCCATGCGAAAGTCATGAAACCCTTTGTTTTTTCACAGTGGATGTACGAGTAGATTTATGCCTCAGCGGCTTTTCAAACCCTCGAGCGCATGATCCCAATGAGGACTCGCCCTGATGGCCATTCTAGGAATAATAAAAAACAGAAGTGAATAGGGGTCTCCTCAGCCGCAAGGTCACCCCAAGGGAGTTTGAATCGTGAAAATAGCAACTTGGGATTCCTCTGAAGGTCTTCAGGGTGAAAACATATCTTCATTATTGTTACTATATATTCTATTTCTCTTTTTTGCTTATTGAAATTTTCTAACTGCTGTTTCTTTATACAGTGGACTAGTGGAGAACATGGACATCCTCAATGATCTTTGGGAGGATCTAATCGAGACTGCTGCTCATCTTACCTCCAAAACTTTGATGGGGGATGTTACCAAGTCCCTTCCAATGAACAATATGAGAGGCCGTTCGTGGTCTTATCCAAGAGAAGATTCTAAGAGGCAAAAGGTTATTGGTACTCTCCGATGGAAGGAGTTACATTTGTATGGTGATGTCGATCTGTCCCAATCCTTGAAATTCTTGGGGGATGCTGGTCGAAACCCTTCGGTAAGTCCTCATTTGATTCTCATTTCTCTCGTTCCCTTTTCTTACCTTCGATGTCATAAAGGTCCTTGTTGGTGTCCAATTGTGCCTTGAGTCCTCAGGTATATTTTTGGGCCCCATCCTCTCTCCTGTAGGGTCCACTTAAGGTGGTTGCTGAGGCTGTTCAGCAGGAAGAGCACTCGAAGCTCAAAGAGAAGTGTGAGGTGCTCAAGTTAAAATCTAAGGGCATGGATAAGAGACTCGAGAAGGACTTGAAAAAATTGAAGGAGAAAGAGAAGAAGTTGTCGAAGAAGTATCAGCCGGAAGCTCAGCATGACTTACTCAAGTGCTTCACGAACAGGCTGATGAGTTTCCCCAAGCTTTACAAACTCTTCCTTGAGCTCCTGAAGTTCTCGAAGAAAATAGGTCGCAACAAGCTAGTTGCCCATCATACCCCCTTGCTTCCCACTGAGTACGCTAAGGGCTTCCAGAAATATGTTGATGAGAAAGCTGGAGGGCGAGTCAAGTCTTGGTGGAATGAGGCCAGCAGTGCAAGTAGTCTCAGGTTCGAGCTTCTTGACCTTATTAAGGAGTTGAAGAAGTTTATTAGTGCAGAGAAACTCCAGGAGATCACTCTCAGTTGGCTCAAAGTTTGCTGCCTGCCAGTTCTTCAAAGAGTAAAGGCGATCCGTCTGCGGTTTCCCAAGAGGAGGCTCGAGAGGCCGCTGATACCGAGGATTTTCATCATATTGTAAACCAAAATGATGTATTAATCTCTCTCCTTTGATTGTATTGTTGAATGAACATGAAATGAAACTAGCTTTTCTTCAGTTTTGATTACCTTTGCTTTCCCTCGTAGTGTCCATCTCTAAGAGATAAGTAGGAAAGAACCAAAAAAGAATTGATTAAAGCTGAGACTGAGTTGATGAAAGCTGGTCATGAGTTAACTTGATTGACCCAAGACTTATCCATTACAAATAAAGAATAATCATCTTGGCACAATAGTAGCCATCCCTCGATCCACAAACTTCTTAAGGAAGCAATGAGGAACCCATTACCCGATCGTTCGGCTGTGGCTCTCACTATTGTTGAGGAGGCCTATAACCCTATCGAGATGAGTCATCAAGATGTTTTACATGAGATGATGAGGGAGTATCCCGTCCTGTCCCATTTTCTTACCGATGCTAGGTTATATCACGCCCTAAGTAAGAGGAGGGACATCGTGAGATAATGATTTGCCGTAGAGAATTGTATTATTGATGAATAAATATATAGAGAATACAATAGAGGTGTAATAAGGAAATAACTATAATCATAATAAATCATAATCTAATCAGGAATATGATTTAGTCTAACATCTCCCCTCTCAAGCGAAGCATGCCGATGCACAACTTAGACCTGAAGGAATCGAACATCGAATGAGAGAGCCCCTTAGTGAAGATGTTCGCAATCTTAAGAAAAGTCAGAACATAAGCAACGCACAACTTTCCAGATGTCATCAACTCATGAACAAAATGGTAGTCAATGTCGATGTGTTTTACCAGCTTATGGCCCAACGGATTCTAAGCCAAAAAGATAGCACTGCTATTGTTGCATAACAGCAGTGGATAACCAGAAAGCAGAACCCAAAGATCCCAAAGCAAATGAGTGAGCCATACCACTTCTAAAGCAGTGTTGGCTAGAATATGGTATTCAGACTCACTGCTAGAGCGAGAAACAATAGGCTATTTCTTGGCACTCCAAAAAAACAAATTCCCACCAAGATAAACTGCATAGCCATAAGTGGACCGACGAGTCTCCAGACAGCAGGCCTAGTCAACATCAGAGTACCCTAACACCTCAGGAGTACTAGCAGAATGAAATTTAAGGCCAAAATGAAGAGTGCCACGAACATATCATAAAATCCGTGTCACTACAGCGAAATGGTCATCTCTGGGATCCTGAAGATACTAACTCACCGTATTGACCGAGAATGCCAAATCCGGGCGAGAGATGGTGAGATACTAGAGAGTACCAACAAGAGAATGATAAAGTGTAGGATCTCAGAATGGAGGACTGGTAGAGCTATGAAGCTGAGAACCAACGATAAATGGGGTTGAAAAAGGTGCCGCGTCAGACATATCGGTCCAATTCAAAATATCACGAGCATACTTTGCTTGGCCAAGAGTAACCCTGAGGAGGTAAGCGAAATTTCAAGACCAAGAAAGTAATGAAGAGCACCAAGATCCTTGATCTTGGTGTGTTCGATCGATGAACTGGCAAAGAAAAGTTGAGTCATTGCGTGTAAGAATGATATCGTCCACATACACAAGTAGGTATAGCAGCGACGACCCTCTCGAGAGGACAAATAAAGAAGTAACAGCTGAGCTGCACTGAAAACCAAGTTATGTCAGAAAACTGTTGAAACGCTGGAACCAAGCCCGGGAAGCCTGCTTAAGACCATAAATGGCCTTTCGCAAGCGACAAAAATAGTTTGGATGAGCAGAATCCTGATAACCAACGGGCTGCTTCATGTTGACCGGGACATTAAGAACATCATTTAGGAAGGCGGTCTTGACATCCAACTGATGAAATGGCTAGGAACACATGATAGTTATGGCGAGGATCGTCCTAACAGTAGAGGCTTTGACCAAAGGACTGAAAGTGTGGTCAAAATCAAAACCCAGAATCTGCGAGAAACCCTGCGCCACAAGTCTAGCTTTGTGATGCTCAATAGTGCCGTCTGATCGATACTTGAGCCTATAGACCCATTTGGAGCCAACAACATTTACATCTGAAGGTCGAGGCACCAAGTCCCAAGTGTGTTGACCACGAAAAGCGGCCATCTCATCATCCATAGCTGAAACCCATGCTAGATCCTGAAAGGCAGAGCAATAATCAGTGGGCTCTGTCTGAGAAAGGAGTGCATCAGTGAGACTGTGAGCAATAATATTCGAATAATCCCAGCGCTGAATGGCACTAGTAGAAGAGCCATTCGATATATATGAGGTTGTGGCGGCAAAGCTGGAGGAATCGAACCAGATGACGATGCAGAAGAAGACCAAGCAGAGCTGACCGGAGAGTAACCTTCGGAAGATGCCGGAGAAAAGATGGCTAAGACTGGCTGAGGCGTAGGGGCCAGCGGCTGAGGCGTGGTGGCCGGCGGCTGAGATGTGATGGTCAGTGGCTGAGGAGCCGAGTCCGGGTTGACCGTCCAGATGGAGCATGGTGATGAAGGAGGGGCGGCTGGAACTGGCACAAGCGTGGTGACCCCAGTCGATAAAGTAATAGCTCCGTCTAAAAATAGCAAAATCTCCATAACCGAAATTGAACGACTGTCCGTGGAAGATGAGACATAAGGGAATAAAGTTTCATCAAAACAAATGTGGCGAGAGACATAGATGTGCCCAGAAGTCAGGTCAAGACACTGGAAGCCCTTGTGACGAGGGTTGTAGCCAATAAAAAAACATGGAATGGATCGCAATGCAAACTTATCAGTAGCAGTGGCACGCAGACATGGAAATGCACTGCAGCCAAATGGGTGAAAGAGGGTATAGTCAGGCACATGACCAAAAACAACCTCAAAATGTGATTTTCCGCCTAGAACTGAACTAGGCAGACGGTTAATAATGTAAACCGCGGAGGAGAAAGCTTTCACCCAATAACAGTGTGGCACAGAAGAGTGAAAAAACATAGCAAGACCATTCTCTATGATGTGATGATGCTTCCGCTCAGCTCAACCATTCTGAGCAGGTGTATACGGCAATGCCATCTGATGATGAATGCCACATGATATGAAGTGAGTCTGAAGTTAGTGATTAGTAAACTCTTTGCCACCATCGGTCCGAAAATTTTTAACCCTAGTAGAAAACTAGGTCTCAACAAATTTATGAAACTAGATAAATGTGTCATAGAAGTCCGACTTATACCACATCGGGAGAAACCATGTGAATTGTGAAATATCATCGATGAAAATGGCATAATAAGAAAAACCACATGCCGATAAAATAGGGGATGGTCCCCACAAATCATAGTGCACCTTATCTAACAAACCAAAAGCTGTCACTAGTGGAAAAAGGTAAATGACTACTCTTGGCTATCTGACAAGGAGAGCAACTAACAGATGCCGGCATAGTATAAATGATAGTAATATAGCACCGTCGACTTAACAATTGAACAATATCATGTGACACATGACCGAGGCAAGCGTGCCACTGCTCAAAAGAAGCTGAAGCTTTCCAGAGCGTAATTCACCTAAAAAACTGGAATCACCAGTCTCAAGAAAATAAAGACCTGAACTATGACGACCTTTACCAATTATCTTCCATGTATGCTTATGCTCAATGGAAAATGCATTGGCATCAAATATAATACGGACATGTAAATCACGAGTAAGCTTACTAATGGACAATAAACTTCTAGTAATCTGAGGGACCACAAGGACATCATTAACAGAGAAACAAGAGAAATGACACTGACCGATGTGAGAAATAGATAATGATTCACCATTTCCAACAAGAATAGAATCAAAACTCACGATAACATTGTACCTTATCAAGATGACTGGTGCGAGCAGTGATGTGAGATGTAGCACCTGAATCAACGATCCACTGATACGACTAAGGATGATGGTTGGGACCATTCAAACTGGCCTGAAACAAAGCTTTGTCCGTAATTCAATTAGCAGAATAATCTTCCCAAGACGATGCCATGTGTTTTGTGGCGCCAGAATCAAATTTCCACTTAGAGCCATTGTGTTTAAACTTTAAGAGATTATTAGAATAATTCATAATGCGCAAAGAGAGAAAATAGGAACAAATATGCGCAGAGAAGCTGGACAAATGTAGAGTAGCGCTGGACACCTTGGGCGCGTGTAGGCGCGCGTGTAGGCACGCACAGCGCTTGGATCTGACGTGCTGGAAGATTCGCTGATGCAGTGAAGCAGGGAGCCACCATCCGAGAGAAATCGACTGGCCGTTTATAATTGCTAGAACTCGCCGGAGATTGAAAATTTCCGATGCAGTTATTCGTCGGAGACGATTGTGAGAGCAAGAATGTCGACCACCGGAAAACATGAAAGGTCAACTGCTACTTGACCGCTGAAATGAGGAAGTCGGACAGCTGGAGGTGCGCCACTGGAGAGAAAATGATTCGCCACTGCCGGAGAGACACAGAATTGTAGACGGAAAGGACTGCTGGAGGCGCCGGAATTTGGGCGGAATCTGGTGGTTGTTCATGCGGCCGGAAAAAAAGAGAGAAAGGCAGCCGAAAAAAAATTAGGGTTTGGGATTTAAGACCAGAACTTGCTCTAATACCATGAGAGAATGATTTGTCATAGAGAATTGTATTATTGATGATTGAATATATAGAGAGTACAATAGACATGTAATAGGGAAAGAACTTTAATCATAATAAATCACCATCTAATCAGAAATCTGATTTATTCTAACACATCGGATATTATTAGGAAGAAGTTAGAAAGTGCGAGGCTCAAGTTACGAGTAATTTGGCATTTACTTTTATTTATGACAATGAGATACATATAATTATAATAACCTTTTAAAATGAATCTCAACATATAAATAATTAATTTTTAAATAATTTGAATGAAATATTATAAAAATAAATAATTTTTATTGTATTCAGTATTTAACAGTTTCCAACTAAATTAAGTATTTCACTTCATAACTCATATAATTTTCTTTAGATAACTAAACTTTATAATATTAAATAAAACTTCATCTCACTAGTTTAATGAATGATACCGAGCAACGCGCGATGGTACTCCACTAGTAGTAAAACACCGTATAATAAAATTGTTTGCTATTGGTATCAACTAGGGATATTTCCGTCATTATTTTGACATCCCTTATTTTGATCTCCATTGAACCTCGTGAGCAGATTCGGCAATAAGCCTGAAGTTCCACTCTGCACCAAAATTTCGTGTGAGCATCTCTTTATTTATGCTTGTCAGTGAAAGAACGCGTTATGGTGACAAATATCTGGGGACACAAGTTCGTGATGATGGAACAGAGTGAGAGTGAGTTTCTGAACTGAAATTGCCTTCATTTCTCCAAAAAAAACCGTGATTCACTTGTTTGCGCTTTTGTAGTTACAAATGGATCACATATGGTGAAGTTAGTACCGCGAGATCAGCTGAGAATATGGTGAAGCACAAATTGGATCACATTTCTTTGTGAAAGAGTGGTTTCATAAAGTTAGCAACTTGGCTAGAGTTTATATTTTTTCTGCTGATTTGGACACTACTGCATTCTTGAAATTGAACTGCATTCTTGAAATACAATACTTGCATCCTTGATGTACATGCACTCATTTCCTTCTGCTAATTTATCTACTTGTGGGATTGGTGAAAATTGATATGGAAATTGTGGGAATGGGGATATTTGACCCTTTTCATTGTCATGTTCTTGGTTGTTGCTTCCTCTGTTATTTTGTGGCTCACAGTAGAATGGAAAAAAGAAAAACTTAAAAGTGCTATCTTTGTACCATTTTCTTGGCTTTTTAGCTTGGCTAATTTGCAAAGAAAAATGATTGATTCTGCCTAAGTAGATGTCCGTGAACCCATTTCGTAAGATTTTGTGAAGGAAAAAAGGCCATGATCCAGATCAATATCTGTTCTGAATGCTCAATGCTTAAACTGAGTTTTGAGTTTATTCATATTTGCCCAGCAACGTTATGTTATCTTCTAAATCCTCAATGTTGTACCTTAAATAATGAGTATTATTTTTTTTTAAGTTTAGGATATCATAGATACTGCAGAATAGATTGATAAAACTTGGGAGGTTCGTGTCTGAGGAGGCAAGGGTTCTCGAACAAACTTACAAAACACAACGACCTTATCCAGAGAGCGGAATAGAGGAATCTTTTCCATTCGAAGAATCTATCCGGTTGCTTAGGTGGGAAAAACTTTGTGACACTCCAAGCACGTTCAATCTCAATATCGTAAGTGATTTCTATGCAAAGCTATGTTGGTGATATATCTGTTTTGACATTTCTGAGTGAGTTCCTGATCAAACCTATGCATTCTTATATCTGAATGTACAGAATGCATATATTCTGTGTCCATTTGTTTGTCCCCCCTAGGTAGACTATATCTGAACCGTTCTACCAAGACAATGAGCTTTTATGAAGCTTGGCGCCACAACCCCTAGGTAGACTATAGCCATTCTGTTCAGTTATCTCGATTCTTGACATCTTAGAACGTGCTTATGTATGGTTTTGTTCACTTTAGAAGTGATGTTTTCTTTTGGTTTTCAAACAAGGTGTGAATACCTCTACTACATATCATATGGTTTGAATTTTGAAAAGGTCTAATCTTGTTTTGGATGTGATGATTTGATTGGATTGGCCATGAAAAGATTTTTGTGAGCGATAGGTTTACTGTTCTTTCAATCTTTTTGCTACAATCTAATTTTTTTTACATAGGAAGGAATTTGGAACAAGATTATGCTGCCCTTTACATATTTACTGTATCAAATTTGCTTCCTTTAGGTGTACTTTGGTGTAATTGTCTGTAAGATACCAGTTTTTTTGGATTCGACACATAGTTAACCCTGTGTAGTTGTGCTTTATGGTGATTTTGAGGATGCATTTGGTAAAGAGATGCGGGCGTGTAGTTTCTTAATGTAAATTCCTGCTTGGTGTAGTTTTATGAATTATGATCAATTATAAGAGTTTGATATGATTATTTGAGAATATTTTGTATATTACTCTCAAGTCTTTTGATTCAAATAATGTTGTTGCAGATACACTTAAACTAGGCTTAAAAATTTGATTTCCCAAATAAATTTTTTGCAAACAAATTTTTTTAAAAAAATATATTCATCATTGTCAAAGTTTTGGGAAAAACCATCTTTCCATAGGTTTATGGAAAGAAGAGAGTTAATTAGAATAATAGAAAGATAAAAAATTTCAGTTGCGTTATTAAAAAATTAGAGTTAAGTGCTAAAATAATCCTGACTTTAGGCTGAAAGTGTCAAAATAACCCTGCAATATCAGAAAGTGCCAAAATAACCTTTGGCTCCATTAACTTTTTAGTTAACATTTATTTGGCCGAATTTTGATGAAAAAATAATTTTGTCCTTGCCTTATAATTTTTTTAAAAAAAAAGTGAAAACCCCATCTTCTCGTGTCTTCCTGGTTCCATTTCTTTCTTCAGTCTTCACTAAATACTTTTGTGTTTAATGGACTCCGGCGGCTTTAATGGACTCCGTTATTTCTTCCCCGTTGTCAGCACTAGCCTTAGGGTTTAGAACACCGGCGTCGGGTTTAATGGACTCCGACGGTGATTCGAGGGACACCAGCGGCGATGATGTAGCGTTGCAATGGTCGAAAGAGGCAAAGGCATTGAGTTCTAGAAGGACGACGGGATGCTATCGAGGAACATGGCAGCGGGAGGCTAGGGTAGGGGAGGAGGTGACAAGAGGCTAGGGCAAATGAGGAAGCACCGAGAGGCTAGGCTAGGAGAAGAGGTGGGGCTAGGGTAAGGGAGGCGGCGACGAGAGGGGTTGCGCTCACGGCAGCGGCAGGAGGCAAAGCACGATAGCGACAGCAAGGCGGCGGTAGCCGTAGGTTTTGAAGAAGAAAGATAGGTTTAGGTTGAGGGGTATTTTTGTTATTTCATTTTTTGGTCATGCATGAATTTGTTTGGTCAATGCCGGAATTAGGGAGTTTGGTTATATCGACACAAAGTTTTGAAAGTTAGGGTTAGATTGACACATATAATATTGAGTTAGGGTTAATTTGACACTTTCTGATATTGCAGGGTTAGATTAACAATTTCATTATAAAGTTAGGGTTATAAATTATTATGCAATGTGCGGTAGTTATAAGTTTATAACTCGATTAATGAAACCTAAAAATCTTATCTTCATTTATTCTAATTTGCAGTTCAAGCGTTGATCTTTCTATAATTTATGGAAAGATCATCTTTCAAGAGATGAACTCATCATCAATTAATGATTTCTAACTAAATTGGCCATTTTACTTTTTAATTCATATACTAATCCACAACCTTTTTTTTTACTTAAATGACTAAATTTTTATATTTTATTAATTATTTCCAATTGTAATGTGAGATGCAAAATGTATATAACAAAAATTCAATCAACAAAATGTGCAACGCGCGGTGAAACCCCGCTAGTTTATTTCAATACGTGTATTGTACTTTGGGATACCATAGAGGTACATAGTATATATGTAGAATGTGCATATTAATGCTAACAATTGTGTATACAATATTTACATAATAGCTACATAGTATATACAATAATGCACAATCTCACATAAAATAATACATGTTCATACAAGTTAAAATGCACAAAATATTTCGAGAATATGGTACTCATGATACCCCAGAGATACCATATAATTCACCCTTTTATTATAAATGCAACAAAATTCCGATCTATCTATCATTTTTTGAAAAGGTCGTCTGTCAAACACTTCATTCGCGATTACTATCCCATCAAAAAGTAAGGTTTAATAATGGAAATATGAGTTCATAAAAGGAAAATATCTGAGCCCTCACCGTATTGTGCCAATTGTCAAGAACTTACCTGTATTATTAGTATTTGTAGATTAATAGATTAATAAGTTAGACTTCGTGTTCTCCAAAACCGTCTCACAGTGACACCAATGACTAAATTATAAATACATAAAATAAAAAATAATGAAAAATGAAAGTTGGGGGTTTAAACATAAATATAAAAGATTTGGGGTGAAATTTAAAAATTGCAAGAAACATCAGGGGCTAATATGCAAAAATAAAAAAAATTATCTTCTTCTTTGACAAACTCCTCTTCTCCGACGAGTCCTTCTCCACTGTGCTCCACCTTTACATTGTTCTTCCGAGCTCAATCTCGCCGGCATTCCATCGCACAACCTCATTCTCCATCGTTCAATTGTCGTGCAACCGTCTTCTTCGTCGAAATCATCAATTCACACAACTAAAAAATCCTTCTCTAGTGAAGTTCCAACCTCTATAATCGTCGCTCCTTTGCCACCTCTCCTTCTTTGTCATTCTTCTACCTCTTTGCATCTCCTCTCTTTGTCGTTCCTTCGTTCAATATGTACTCAATATCGCCATCGCTCGATTGCGTCGGTCATTCAATTAGCTCCAACTTAGCATCATCAAATCGGTGAAATTCGTTGTCATTTTTATCTATCTCAACCGTTGTGACTGTTGGTCGGTGGGTTTGAAGATTAAGGAGGAGAAGTTTGGGGGTAAAATTGTCATTACATTTTTTCATTTTAAACATAGGGGTATTTTTGTCTTTTTAGGTTAGATCAACCCTTGAATTCGCTCTGTCAAAGCCAGAATGGTGCAATTTAGGTATATTGGCATAATTGGTAAAAAAAATTAGGGTTAGAATTGCACTTTCAGATTTTACAAAGTTAGATTGGCACTTTAAGAAATACCAAGGTAAATTTTGTATTTTACCCTTTAATCTTAGTCCCACTATATATAGTCTCATACTAGACTTTTATTATTATTATTATTATTAAGAGTTAAGTGCCCATATAACCCTATGTTTTGGTCAAAAGTGTCAATATGACCATGTGAAGTTAGAAAGTGTCAATATAACCCTGGAAGCCTGATTTTGGCCAGAATAACTTGAAATGATGACTATACCCTTTTAATAAAAAAATACAAATTCTGCAAAACTGGAAAAATATTTATGCCCTCATCAAGTTTGTTTATTCCTTTAGAGCTGAGAATTATCTTGCCGGTGGTGCCTTCTCTCTTATATCAAACCAGAAGAAGAACCTTTAGATCTGTAACTCTCAGCATCCCGTTTAGATCTGTAAAGTCCAGGAGCGTTGGACTCAGTTGTGGCATATTGTGTGAACTAGTGAAGTGGTGTTCTAACACCATCACAATCCAGTTTTCTGGACAGCAAGTATTTAGCCACGTTTTATGGAGCAAATTCTGGAGGAAAATCATGCGATCAGAACAGAATATTGTGGAGATCAATGTGTGATTTCGTGGCAACCTATTTCTGGTAAACAAATATTCCTTGTAATAGTTAGGAATTATTTAAGTAGTTTATTTATGGTACAAGTCCTATTAATAAAGGATTCTCCATTTAAAAACCAGATTAGGATTAGATCTTTCCTTAGTCTAGAAGTCTATTCTTGGTAGAGTTAGACAAGGAAAGAGTTATGCACAAGGAAGGAGTGTGCAGGTGATAAAAGCGAAGAGATGCAACGCAAACAGGTACGTCTCTACCAAGTTTTCATCTCTATGTGAGATACGTTGTTGGAGTAGTTCGTCTCGGGTTTTGGAGGTTTGTCAAATCAATCGACCAAGTTCGTAAAGATCAGAAACAAGGAAGCCGTAATTCCTCGGGAGGAGGAGATCCAGAGAGACGTGTTGATCGTGGGGGTTCAACGACGTAGGATCGGCGGTGAGGGGATCTCACAACATCCACTCAATAGGTTAGAAATGGATTAGTATTTAAGTTAAGCTTCTTGTACTAAAGACTGCTTTCTAGTGGATGGTTTCTGATCTGGGCTAGGCCCCGCAGACGTAGGTGTATTTACACCGAACTGCGTAACCAAGCTGTGTGTGCACTGCGTATTTCATTTTGCGTTTCAACACCAAACTGTTAAACAACTTGGCATAAACGTTTAGAATTTAGGTGAAACTGAAATTTAATTGGTATCAGAGCATGGCACTTGTTGACCCCTAAACAGGGAGAGTGAGATCATGTTTCACCATGGCACCAAAGGAGAGGGCTTCGGTCACGCGACCACCGTTGCTGGAACAAGGAAATTATGCCTATTGGAAGGCACACATGAAGGTGTTCATTGGAGTATTAAATGATCAAGCTTGGAAGAATGTCATAAATCAGTACACTCCACCTACAGTAGCCGAATCTGAGGGATCAAGCTCATTGACTGCTAAACCATTTTCTGAATATTCTACCGAGGAGCACAAAGCACACGTGTCCAACTCAAAGGCATTGAATACCATTTTTATGGCAGTGGATGAAGATTAGTTTAAGAGGATTTCAAATTGTGAGACTGCTAAAGATGCGTGGGATGTGTTACAAACTTATCATGAGGGGACAAGCTCCGTCAGAGAATCAAAGTTGCAGTATTACACGACAAAATTCGAAGATCTAAAGATGCGTGAAGATGAGACTATTTCTGAGTTCAATGGACGAGTCCGAGATATTGCCAACAAAGCTTTTCAGTTTGGCAAAAAGTACAAAGATCACAAGCTTGTAAGAAAGGTTTTGAGAGCACTACCTCCACGTTTCAACATGAAGGTCACAACGATTAATGAAAATGGAAGGATAGGGACAATGACGCTTGATGAACTTATGGGATCACTGGAATCTTATGAGATGGAAATGCTGCAAACAAAAGCAGGTAAGAAAGAGATGGCTTTTTCAAGCATAACCTCTGGAAATTCAGAAGATCATACAGATAATGAAGAGTCCGATGAAATTGCGAACATAACCAGAAACTTCTCCAGATTTATGAAGAAGATGGGCAGGAAGCCACAAGAGAAGTCAAGTGGAAGCAAAAATCCAAACGCAAACTCCACTCCAAGATTTGGCCAAGCAATTGGTGTTGAAACACCAAAGTTCAAATCAACAAATCCAAACCTGAACAGGAAAATCCAGTGTAGAGAATGTGAAGGTTTCGGGCACATACAAGCTGAGTGTGCCAATACACTTAAAAGACAAGGAAAATCGTATACCGCAACCTGGAGTGATGATGACGGAGGAGATGATGGTAAGGATGGAGAGGAGTATACCAATCATGTTGCTTTCGGTATGATAGTGGTGGAGTTAGAAGAATCTTTCGAGGAAGGAGTCAGTGTGCTAAAAGAAAGTGAGAGTGGTAGCTCAGATGAAAAGACTAGGAGCCTTAGTGATGATGACATTCGCAAGGAAAGCATGGAAATGTACAAGATGTGGTTAAAAGTGGCGGATGAAAACAAAGAGCTCAAGTCCGAGAACAAGAAATTGAGTGAAAATGCTAAAATGAAGGAACTTGAAAAAGAAAAGGCAATCAGCGAACTTGAAATAATCAAGAAGAATTTGCTGGAATGGTGCAACGAGCAGAGGCAGCAGAACAAGCTATTAGACGTCTCAATACAGGGAAAGCTAAGCACGAAGATTGTCTAAGAATCGGACAGACGACCAAATACGGAATTGGCTATGAAGAATCTTCACAGGTGAATTCATGGATCAACAAGGTAGATCAAGGTGCACCAGCTCCAGGAATAATCAAGAGAAATTGCCCCACCAAAAGGATCAGACGATGCGGATACTGTGGAGCTCAAGGGCATGTGAGAAATAGGTACTTTAAGCTGCTTAGGACACTGTCCTTCAACTCAGCAGTTCGATGTTTCAACACCGTGCCAAGATATGATACAGTGCGTTGTTTCAACACTGGAGGCTACAGAACCAGAATTCTGAACACACATGTCAATCCAAGGCCACATAACATCACTCGACCTCAAAGCAAGGTATGGATTCGAAAATCTCAAGATGTTTGTTTTTCAAGTTTCGTATGTTTTGGTGCACATATAGGAAATTCCTGGTATTTCGATATTGCTTGTTCAAGGCATATGACTGGAGTCCCTGAATTTCTGCGAAAATTCAAACCTGGATTTGGTGGATATGTTAGATTTTGTGATGGGAAACACAGTAGAATAATCGGTAAGGGTGAGTTAGCCATCAAAGGGCTTCCGGTGTTCCAAGATGTGTTACTGGTGGAAGGTCTGAAAGCAAACTTGTTAAGCATTAGCCATATATGTGACAATGAAATGACGGTGTTTTTCGACAAGGAGAAATGTGTAGTAAACCATGGAACTGGAGTATTCACTAGATCTAGATCAATGGATAACTGTTATTTGCTCGATCAAGATGTCACCTGCTTTAGCTCGAAAAAAGAAGTCAGTGCTCTGTGGCACAGAAAATTGGGACACATAAATTATAAATCCTTAGCACGCATTTCAAGACTGAATGCAGGTAGAGGTATTCCTGAAATCAGTGACAACAAGGAGGCTGTTTGCTGGTCTTGTAAAGAAGGAAAGCAAATCCGGATACCACACCATGCGGTACACGATGTTTCAACGTCAAGACTTTTGGAACTCCTGCATATGGACTTAATGGGGCCGATCAACACCCCTAGTGTGGCAGGGAAGAAGTATATTTTCGTATGTGTAGATGACTTCTCGAGGTATACGTGGGTATCATTTCTCAAAGAGAAGTCAGAGGCCGCTGAAGTTTTCAAGACCTTGGCGCACAGGCTACATGTTGAAAAGGGAACCACCCAAGGAAGAATTGCACGGATCAGGAGTGATCATGGAAAAGAATTCGAAAATTCTAAGTTTCATGATATTTGCGAAACACTTGGAATACACCATGAGTTCTCTGCCCCCATAACGCCTCAACAAAATGGTATAGTAGAGTGAAAGAACAGGACGCTGCAGGAAATGGCACAAGCAATGTAGCCGAGAGAAAAATTCATGCTAGATATTAGGCTGAGGCGGTACACACAGCATGCTACACTATCAACAGAGTATACTTGCGTCCGTTTACTGAGAAGACACCATATGAAATCTGGAAAGGGAAGAAACCAGATGTGTCGTATTTTCATGTCTTTGAAAGTAAGTGCTATATTCTGAAGGACCGAGAGCCTTTGGCTAAATTCAAGTCTAGAAGTGATATTGGTATATTCTTGGGTTATTCTCCTACTGGTCGAGCGTTCCGAGTTCTAAACCAACGCTCTGGAGCAGTCATGGAGTCGATTAATGTGATTGTTGATGATTCAGAGGAATATACTATGGGTGAAAGTGATATCCTCGACACAGTGAATCCTACTGGTGTTGAAACACCAGTACAGTCAACTGGTGTTGAAACATCGGAAACAGTAACACATGAATCTGAACAAAGTCCAGTCAAATACATGCAGTTACGAGATAAGCCACGGGTAAATTACAGAGAATTGGCATGATTATCATGTTTTATCTCCCTCACTGAGCCCAAAAACTACAAAGAAGCCCTTCTTGATGAGTATTGGATTTTGGCGATGCAAGAAGAGTTGCAGCAATTTGAAAGAAACAATGTTTGGTATCTCACCCCGCGGCCTGCTGATGTTAATGTGATCGGAACTAAGTGGATTTTTAAGAACAAATATAATGTAGATGGTAACATCACAAGAAATAAAGCGCAACTCGTTGCTCAAGGGTACACCCAAGTCGAAGGGGTTGATTTCGATGAAACTTTTGCACCCGTGGCCAGATTGGAGTCGATTAGGCTAATGTTGGCAGTATCATTCATTCTGGACTTTACTCTTCATCAGATGGATGTCAAGAGTGCATTTCTGAACGGTCTAGTAAAGGAGGAAGTATACGTGGAGAAGCCTAAGGGGTTCGAAGACCCACATTTTCCTGACCATGTATATCGGTTGAATAAAGTATTGTATGGACTCAAGCAGGCACCCCGTGCATGGTATGAGCGACTGACGACCTTTCTGATTCAGAAGGGATATCGTCGAGGGGGGTGGATCGTACACTGTTGTGCTGCATAAGGGGACAAATCTTCTAATCGCACAGATTTACGTCGATGATATTGTTTTTGGCTTCACCTCTTCAGTATTGGTGAAGGAGTTTGTTGACTTAATGACTAAGGAGTTCAAAATGAGTATGGTAGGAAAATTGTCATATTTTCTAGGGTTGCAGGTTACTCAGGAGAAGAATGGTCTTTTCATTAGCCAACAGAAATATGCTGAGAACTTGATCAAGAGATTTGGACTTGCAAGTGCAAAGGCAGTGCGCACTCCAATGGCTACCACTGATAAACTCACAAAAGATGATCTGGGTCAAAGTGTTGACCAAACATTATACAAGAGTATGATTGGCAGCCTGTTATATTTAACTGCAAGTAGACCAGACATCTGTTTGAGTGTTGGTATTTGTGCCCGCTACCAGGCTAATCCAAAGGAATCATATATGTCAGCTGTGAAGAGAATTATTCTATATATAAGTGGAACAGCGGAGTATGGAGTGTGGTTTTCTAGGAAAAAGGATTCGCAGTTGGTAGGTTTCAGGGATTCTGACTGGGCCGGGAATGCTGATGATCGTAAGAGTACCACTGGTGTATGCTTCTTTGCTGGTTCAAATCTGGTCAGCTGGTATAGTAAAAAGTAGAACTCTATATCATTGTCTACGGCTGAGGCAGAATATTTAGCTGCAGGGAGTTGTTGTGCGCAGTTACTATGGATGAAGCAGATGATGAGAGACTATGGATTCAATGATGTGAGTTTGACAGTCTTATGTGATAATAAAAGCGCCATTGATATCTCCAAGAATCCTGTGCAACACTCTAGGACAAAGCACATCGATATCCGACATCATTTTATTAGGGATTTGGTCGAAAAAGGAGAAGTCACAGTTCATCATGTTCCAACATCAGATCAACTTGCTGATATCTTTACGAAGCCTCTGGATGGTGAGACTTTTGAAGGCCTCATACAGCACTTGGGAGTGTGTCGAATGTAAGGTACCCAGATCTGTCTATTCTGTTGTATTATTTACTGTTTTCCTTTAAATACAGTCGAATAAAAAAATAGAAAAATAGAAAATACCAAAAATTTGGTGAGGTGGTATTTGAACACCACAGGATAAAGTGATGGTGTTTAAACACTATGGGATAAAGTTACTGGACAGTTAACTTAATGCGGAAGTAGATCAGAAGGGCTGAACATGGGCCAGAAATTTGTAATGATGGGCTTGGTTGTGTGCGTGATTGGTCAGAGCCCAGTAGGAAAAAGGTGTGGGGTTTTGGTTTGCTAAAAAGTCCTTGAAAGCGACAAGTGTTTTATTCCCACGCAAATTCAATTTCTTCCCAACTGTTCATCTTCCTAGAACAGAGCTTGCGCAACAGTATTTCCGACGACCTGAAATCTTCAAAACCCCATAAATTTACATAGCCCACACAAAACCCATCGACAATGGTGAAATTCACCTTCAAGAAATGGTTTGGAGGTTTCTCAAGTGTGCGCGTTCCAGAAAATCCGCGATTTGAAGAACTTAACTCAGATGTGGACTTGAATGAGTGCGGTGGAGTTCCAGAACAGAGGTTGACAAAGTGGGACGAAGTTAATCGTCGACGACCGGCGGTCAGGTTTGATCATTCCTTTGTTGTTGATGGAGTTTATTTTTGCTCAGTTCTTGAGTTTCTTGAATGGATGGTCCAAAACAAAGATTATATTGATCTTAGGAAGTTTAAAAACTTGCATGGAAAAGTTAATGGGTTTGATTTAAAGAATCTATTAACTGGGAGTATTGGGAAAATTGATGAGATTATAGATTTTTATGCCACCTTAGTTAGGGTTGATTTCGGTGAACGATACAGAGTGGGGGAAGAAGAAGATACGTATTTTACAATCTATACGAGGATAGTGTCATTGCACAGGCCAGTCGTTAGGAGAATGGGGAATGATGCTGTGGTGCATCCCTGGGTCAAAGTGGTAAAGTCCATTGATTTTGCCAAAGCAAAAGGCATGGAGTTGGAGCGCTTTGATGGCCCTCTGTTCGTGCTTCAAGAGTATCTAAGACAATTGCCCATTCCGGTGGTGGAAATCAATGACAGTGATGAGGAGACTGTGTATGCAGGGGGAGCTGTTGAAGTTGAAACAGTGTCTATGTTGAAGGAACCTGAGAGTGCATCTGTGATATTGGAGAATGTGTCTAAGACAGGAGAAACCGAGAATGAGAACTATGAAGTGCATAGTATTGGTATTGCTACACCAGGAACTGTGATGTGTGAGACTGTGTCAGAGTTAATGGAGCCAGTCTCTGAAAATGGATAAGATGAGGATAGAGCTGTGGAAAACCCAGAGTGTGATGATGTGACTATTTCTGGTATTCAAACACCAGTTGTGACCTCCAATGTTGATGACCATGTACCTGTGAATCAAGCACAGGATGTGGACTTTGCTGATATGGAATCAACTCCTGAGGGGTATGACCTTGAAAACTTGGCAGAGTTAACTGAGATAGCCAGTGGTGAAGGCACCTTAGAGGGTACTGGTGTTGGTGTTGAAATACCAATCGAGACCAGAAAGACACGTGGGTCAAAGAGAAAGTGCAGGGAGGTGGGTGTTGAAACACCACCAAAGTCTGTGAGAACTCCTGTTACTCAGAGTTCAAAGAAGGCCAGGGGCAGTGTGGCCTCCTCTTCCAAGGGTGTGCGAAACTATATGCTATGCAGGGATAAGACTATGGAAGCAGGTGAGCACAGCGATGAACCGATTGGGAAGAAGCTGAAGAGGTTACGTGCTGACAGACAGCAAAGGTCCAGTGCACAACCTGCACCTGAAGCTAGTGAAGCCATTAGCCCTGAATTCTTTGATGATGCAAGTCAAGATATTGGCGGAAAGGCCAACAGATGCTGTGAAATATAAGGACTGTGGCTTCACAGACTATTTGCACCATCTCAAGGTGTTTAAGGCGGCTACCTGTTTCTGTGACTATAACAAGAAACTTGTGCTGGAGTTCTATTCGAATCTGAAAGCTGAGTGTGAAGATGAAGAATCACCCTGGTTTCATAGGGTTTATGTGCGCGGAGAGATTGTTGATTTTTCACCAGAGGCGGTGAACAAGTGTCTGAAGCGTAGCACGTCAAGGTATGGCCAACCGGTGTTCCAACACCAGATGCCAGAGAATTATGATGAGGTGGCTGTAGAGCTTACTGGTGGAGTGGAGAGCTCATGGCCTGTGACTGGTCGACAGCAGATAACTGCGTCTAACCTCACGTCCAGGTATTACTGTTTGTATGTGGTCGCCGTTCATAATTGGATTCCCTCGGTAAATACCACAAGTGTCACCAAAGAGATGGCTACACTACTATACACTTTGGGAGCGCGTCAAAAGGTAAATATGGGTAGATTAATTTTTAATGATATCATTGACTGTGCTCGCAAGACCAGGAAGGAAGCTATGGTACATCTGTGTGTGATCACCACGGTGCTGCAAAAAGGGGGAGCAGCTATAAGGGACTCTGATGAGTGGATTCCTATTCAAGTCTTAAAACCGACACTCAGGACGCTGAGTGGTCGAATTATCAAGGACTTGCCTTGGACTCCTCCGGAAGAGATTTGCTCGGATGCTGGTACGGCGCGGTTGAGTGCTATTGAGGCCCGAGCTGAAGCGTGCCAGGAACTGATTGAACGACATCAGGCTATTGTGGCAAAGCTTCAGGGGGAGTTGGCTGCCTTGGATGCTGAGCGTGGAGTCTTGTTGGCTGTAGCAACTCAGGATGTTTCGGAGGCGCATGATGGTGACAATGATGTTTCGGATGATGCTAATGACGATGATGCTGATGATGGTGATAATGATGCAATTGCTGTGGAGTAAACATGTTTGGCACATTAATGAATCCAGGGGGAGAAAACTGGATGGATTTATTTTTTATGTGTGTTTGCTTGCTGAATTTTATTTGGATTTAGTATTTGGTATTTGGTGTTCCAACACGGAACCTGCTTGACCTGTCATGTCTGAATTCTTGGTAGTTTTAGTGGTGTTGAATTCAGGGGGAGTTGGTAGGTCAAAATCCAGTGCTGATGAATTCACAAATATGCCAAGGGGGAGATTGTAAAGTCCAGGAGCATTGGACTCAGTTGTGGCATATTGTGTGAACTAGTGAAGTGGTGTTCTAACACCATCACAATCCAGTTTTCTGGACAGCAAGTATTTAGCCACGTTTTATGGAGCAAATTATGGAGGAAAATCATGCGATCAGAACAGAATATTTTGGAGATCAATGTGTGATTTCGTGGCAACCTATTTCTGGTAAACAAATATTCCTTGTAATAGTTAGGAATTATTTAAGTAGTTTATTTATGGTACAAGTCCTATTAATAAAGGATTGTCCATTTAAAAACCAGATTAGGATTAGATCTTTCCTTAGTCTAGAAGTCTATTCTTGGTAGAGTTAGACAAGGAAAGAGTTATGCACAAGGAAGGAGTGTGCAGGTGATAGAAGCGAAGAGATACAACGCAAACAGGTACGGCTCTACCAAGTTTTCATCTCTACGTGAGATACGTTGTTGGAGTAGTTCGTCTCGGGTTTTGGAGGTTTGTCAAATCAATCGACCAAGTTCGTAAAGATCATAAACAAGGAAGCCGTAATTCCTCAGGAGGAGGAGATCCAGAGAGACGTGTTGATCTTGGGGATTCAACGGCGTAGGATCGGCGGTGAGGGGATCTCACAACAGCCACTCAATAGGTTAGCAATGGATTAGTATTTAAGTTAAGCTTTTTGTACTAAAGACTGCTTTCTAGTGGATGGTTTCTGATCTGGGCTAGGCCCCACAGACGTAGGTGTATTTGCACCGAACTGCGCAACCAAGTTGTGTGTGCACTGCGTATTTCATTTTGCGTTTCAACACCAAACTGTTAAAAAACTTGGCATAAACGTTTAGAATTTAGGTGAAACTGAAATTCAAGATCATTTAGACCCTTTAGATCTATCAGTTCTTCTCGTTTTTCATCTTCCTCCGCTCATCGCCGGTGATGACTTGGTGGCGTGTTCTCTCCTCTACCGGCAAATCGTCAGTTTAGTGGTACTGTTCTATGCATCGACAATTGCCTCCAGCGCTGCAGTGGTGCCTTCAACTAGTCGGTCTAGAGGGTGGCAGATTCGGGGAGGGATTTGGTGTCGATCTAGTGGGTGAAGGAGGTTGGGGAGGGATCTAGAGGAGGCGGTGGGCTTCGTCTTCGTCGTCGGTGGGGGTGGATAGGGTTCGCTGGGGGCAAGGGTTCCACAGCGGTAGGCTTCGTCTTCGTCGGCGGAAGGAGTGACGCTCCACCACTGTACCCTTCATTCTGGGGCTAGGGTTTCAACGGTGGCGTTGCACAACCCAGATGGCTCTCCTCCAATTTCACTTTACCATTGCTCCCGCCACCGCCTCTCTTGCTGTCAATCATCATCGACCTCGTAAGTATCAATGTCATCACTTTTCTTTTATTGAATGCGTTTGTTTTTTTTTTCATTTTTTAGTTGGTTGTCCTTCCAAAGATAGCATCTGGATTGATTGCAGCTTCTGGGTTTTTCTTTTTGTCCCTTCTTGGGTTGGTGTGTAGCATTGCCATTTATGTGTAAGCTCAAACTTAAAGTGATGTTATGTCTCTAGGATTTTTCATCGAGCACCTGATATGCAACTTTGTGATGGTGCATGGCTTTTGGTGTTAAAAAGTTTGGAACTTTATTGGAATCTTTTTGTTTGTAGGAATTTATCGTGTCTTGGGTAATCAGATGTTCAACTTGAATTCTTGATAAAATTGAATGTTGCTTTATGAATTTGCAAAAAACTGCATCAGTGTGGCTTATTTTGTGTTTTTCTGTGGCTGTTGTTTTGCTAGTGCCCAGGTTTTGTAAGGAAATGTTTTAAAAAAATTTATTGTCTTCATCTAGAGGTCGGACGTGGTAGTTTCCGGTGGCTACGACAGCAGTGGAGGTTTCGATGTTGGAGGTTTTCCAGCTGCGGAGGCAGAGCAACGACAAGCGGTGGTGCAAAGCGGCGGATTAGCGGCGGTGCTTTTTTTGGAGAAGTAGATGGAGATTAAGATGAAAAAGAACCTTAGTGGTAATCTTGTCTTTAAATTTTTAGTTTTAAGATTAGGGGTATTTTAGTTTTTTTGTATTTGGTCAATGCCAAAAAATACAAAGTCAACGCTGGAATAGTGCCAAAAGGTTACATCGGCACTTATGATGCAAAAGATAAGGTTATAATTGCACTTTCAAACTTTACAAGGTTGTATTAGTACTTTTGACCAAAACATAGGGCCATATATGTATTTTACCCTAATAATAATTAGGAGTGTCAAACGCTCATTTCACTTAAATGTTATACTCCCCCCGTTTCACTAATATTGGCACTATAAGTTTAGGTGATTGGATTTAGATAGATGAAATGAGCGGATGAAATTGGATGTAGAAATTAAAAAGTAAAATGAGTGGATGAAATTGAAGGAATCTTGTCAAAAATGGAAAGTGTGCCAATATAAAAGAAACATCCAATTAAGGTAAGTGTGCCAATAATAGAAAAACGGAGGGAGTACAAAAATTTTTGAATAAGGGAAGAATAATAAAGTTGGTAGAGTTATAATAAAAAAAAAATCCCCATTCTGTAAGAGATGATAAGATTAAATGTCATACATAAATATTTGATTGAGGGAAGAATAATACTCTAGGTAGAGTCTATAACTCATACTAAAAGGGCAACTTCTTAATTAGGTGGCATTTTCACATTTAGCCACATTACCTTTCATAAAATTTTGACGATGGGCACTTCCAAACCTTGCCATGTCAACTTAAAAAAAATAAATTTAATATGATATTATTTACTTTTCATTTCCAATATCTTTTGTGGAAAGTGATGATAATTAATGCAATTTTTGGTCAAGTGGTATCCCCACATTTAAACTTTTTAAATAAATATACTGAATAGTAATAAATATATTAATTTATTTTAAATACTGCAAAGTTCATAAATACATGTAAGGTTATTATTTATTCGAGTTATAATTGATAATATATTTTTAATTTTCGTTCATAAATCCGTGCATCAGTACATAATGTTATCTAGTTAATAACTATAGTCTAACGCGTTGATTTTTTATAATAAGATTTTTGTTTCTCCCTTTTTGTAAGAGATGATAAGATTAAATGTCATATATAAATCTTTGACCGAGGGAAAAAAAAGTGGGTAGAATTAATAACTATAATCTAATGCATTAGTTTTTTATAATAAGATTTTCTTTTTTTTATAAAAGATAATAAGATATTAATTACAAAGGATTTCGTGTATTTTCCACTTCCTGGCCTTTCTAAAAGGCGATCAACCGGCTCGCCCTCAACCGCCCAGACGCTTCCTGGCCTTTCTAATTTGCTATACATACCTGGCTTGGCTAGTCAAGTGAATCTCATATACTTGTTCTTCTTTCTTTACCATCAAATTTACAATGCATTTCCAAGTACCAAGAAATCTTCTCACCATAATATTTTTGTCTCTATGTTGTTTTACAAATTGTTTCTGGCAATCAAACAAACCATACCCAGATAGGCATTAAAATAGGTGGCTTTGCCAAGATAGGCTACATGTACATCAAGAATGCTCTTCCGGACAACATTAATCATCTCATACTCCATTGCTGGTCCGGTCCGGCAACGACGATTTTGCCTTGCACACCTTGGGCCTAAATGAGGAATTTCATTGGTATTTTGTGTTTAATTTTCTCAATAATACAAAGTTCAATTGCAGCTTTTGGTGCACTAACATGACTCGAACTTTTGCCGCTTTAAATTATGTAATTGGATACGAAGAATGTGGCCTGATGCGAAGAATACACAATGTGGCCATTTTTCTCTCTCCTTTACCAGAACGACACTAACCGTCGAAATTGAAATGAGAATATAAAGATATAATGCATCCTCCTTATCAGGTTACATCAACGTTGGCAAAGCTCGAAGGTGATCATTCAACACCATTAACGCCTTTTCACAATCCTCCGTCCATTCAAACTTCTTTGCCCTTCAAAAGACGTCGAAGAAAGACAGATGCTTCTCCACACCCTTCGAAACGACTAAAAGCTGCTAGGCATCCTGTTAGCCTCTGAACCTCTTTTATAGTCTTCGGACTTTTCATATTCATCAAGCCTCCACCTTCTCTGGGTTTACCTCGATCCTGCTATGAAACCTAAAAATTTTCTAGCCCCCACTCTGAAGACATACTTGGCGGGGTTTAGCTTCAAATTCTTCCTTCGTAACTTTCCAAACATTTCTACCAGATTCTTCAAAAATTTATTGTAGTTCCAGCTTTTTACCACCATGTCATCAATGTATATTTCCAAATTCCTCCTAATGGTAGGTTTTGAGTGAAGAAATTCCTTTGGATTTGTGGTCTCGTGGTAGGTTTTGACGTGCAAATGGAGCTTGAAGTCCTTTGGCATTTTAAAATCAGGCAAATGCAGAGCTAGAAGCGATTTATCCGTGCCATCTTCTGCGATAATATTGCGCAATTATTTTTCATAATTAATGTTTTCACGCTCTTGATTAACACTTTTTTATGGTTTTGGAGGTTTTTGCTTGAGTGTTTCCAAAAATTGGTCATAAAAGCTTTCTCTGTTCGCTTTCAAAAATGCCGCAAACGCCCTTTTTTCCTTGTCATGGTTATTATTCGGAGATTCTGCTTCCTCCTTAGTCTCCTCTTTGCTATGTTCTTTTTCTCTATTCAGGGTGTGTTCTAGTACTTGTTCACGTGATTGATGGTTGTGGCTCCGCTCACTCCTGGTGAACGCCATTGCTTACCAATATGATCTTGAAATGAGGAAAAAAATATTTTTGTCCCCACAGTCGGCGCCAAATGATGTGGTTGATCGCCCAGGTAGGTTGGTTGTTGTAAAGTCCAGGAGCGTTGGACTCAGTTGTGGCATATTGTGTGAACTAGTGAAGTAGTGTTCTAACACCATCACAATTCAGGTTTCTGGACAGCAAGTATTTAGCCACGGTTTATGGAGCAAATTATGGAGGAAAATCATGCGATCAGAACAGAATATTATGGAGATCAATGTGTGATTTCGTGGCAACCTATTTCTGGTAAACAAATATTCCTTGTAATAGTTAGGAATTAATTAAGTAGTTTATTTATGTTACAAGTCCTGTTAATAAAGGATTGTCCATTTAAAAACCAGATTAGGATTAGATCTTTCCTTAGTCTAGAAGTCTATTCTTGGTAGAGTTAGACAAGGAAAGAGTTACGCACAAGGAAGGAGTGTGTAGGTGATAAAAGCGAAGAGATACAACGCAAACGGTGATGAAGTAACCAAGTTTTCATCTCTACGTGAGATACGTTGTTGGAGCTGTTCGTCTCTGGTTTTGGAGGTTTGTTAAATCAACCGATCAAGTTCGTAAAGATCATAAACAAGGAAGCATTAATTCCTCGGGAGGAGGAGATCCAGAGAGACGTGTTGATCGTGAGGGTTCAACGGCGTAGGATTGGCAGTGAGGGGATCTCACAACATCCACTCAATAGGTTAGCAATGGATTAGTATTTAAGTTAAGCTTCTTGTACTAAAGACTGCTTTGTAGTGGATGGTTTCTGATCTGGGCTAGGCCCCACAGACGTAGGTGTATTTGCACCGAACTGCGTAACCAAGTTGTGTGTGCACTGCGTATTTTATTCTGCATTTTAAACACCAAACTGTTAAACAACTTGTCATAAATATTTAGAATTTAGGTGAAACTGAAATTCAATTGGTATAAGAGCTCGGCACTTGCTGACCCCTAAACAGGGAGAGTGAGATCAGGTTTCACCATGGCACCAAAGGAGGGAGATTCGGTCACGCGACCACCATTGCTGGAACAAGGAAATTATGCCTACTGGAAGGCACACATGAAAGTGTTCATTTGATCATGAAAGTGTTCATTGGAGCACTAGATGATCAAGCTTGGAACAATGTCATAAATCAGTACACTCCACCTACAGAAGCCGAAGCTGAGGGATCAAGCTCATTGACGGCTAAACCATTTTCTAAATATTCTGCCGAGGAGCACAAAACACACATGTCAACCCAAGGCCGCATAACATCACTCGACCTAAAAGCAAGGTATGGATTCAAAAATCTCAAGATGTTTTTTTTTCAAGTTTCGTATGTTTTGGTGCACATACAGGAAATTCCTGGTATTTCGATAGTGCTTGTTCAAGGCATATGACTGGAGTCCCTGAATTTCTACGAAAATTCAAACCTGGATTTGGTGGATATGTTAGATTTGGTGATGGGAAACGCAGTAGAATAATCAGCAAGGGTGAGTTAGCCATCAAAGGGCTCCCGGTGTTCCAAGATGTGTTACTGGTGGAAGGACTAAAAGCAAACTTGTTGAGCATTAGTCATATATGTGACAATGAAATGACAGTGTTTTTCGACAAGGAGAAATGTGTAGTAAACCATGGAACTGGAGTATTCACTGGATCTCGATCAATGGATAACTGTTATTTGCTCGATCAAGATGTCACCTGCTTTAGCTCGAAAAAAGAAGTCAGTACTCTGTGGCACAGAAAATTGGGGCACATAAATTATAAATCCTTAGCACGCATTTCCAAACTGAATGCAGTTAGAGGTATTCCTGAAATCAGTGACAACAAGGAGACTGTTTGTGGGTCTTGTAAAGAAGGAAAGCAAATCCGGATACCACACCATGCGGTACACGATGTTTCAACGTCAAGACTTTTGGAACTCCTGCATATGGACTTAATGGGGCCGGTCAACACCCCTAATGTGGCAGGGAAGAAGTATATTTTCGTATGTGTAGATGACTTCTCGAGGCATACGTGGGTATCATTTCTCAAAGAGAAGTCAGAGGCCGCTGATGTTTTCAAGACCTTGGCGCACAGGCTAGAAAAAGGAACCACCCAAGAAAGAATTGCACGGATCAGGAGTGATCATGGAAAAGAATTCGAAAATTCTAAGTTTCATGATATTTGCGAGACACTTGGAATACACCACGAGTTCTCTGCCCCCATAACGCCTCAACAAAATGGTATAGTAGAGAGAAAGGACAGGACGCTGCGGGAAATGGCACGAGCAATGCTAGCCGAGAGAAAAATTCATGCTAGATATTGGGCTGAGGCAGTTGACACATCATGCTACACTATCAACAGAGTATACTTGCGTCTGTTTACTGAGAAGACACCATATGAAATCTGGAAAGGGAAGAAACCAGATGTATCGTATTTTCATGTCTTTGAAAGTAAGTGCTATATTCTGAAGGACCGAGAACCTTTGGCTAAATTAGAGTCTAGAAGTGATATCGGTATATTCTTGGGTTATTCTCCTACCAGTCGAGCGTTCCGAGTTCTAAACCAACGATCTGGAGCAGTCATGGAGTCTATTAATGTGATTGTTGATGATTCAGAGGAATATAGTATGGGTGAAAGTGATATCCTCGACACAGTGAATCCTACTGGTGTTGAAACACCAGCACAGTCAACCGGTGTTGAAACATCAGAAACAGTTACATAGGAATTTGAACAAAGTCCAGCCAAATACATGCAGTTACGGGATAAGCCACGGGTAAATTACAGAGAATTGGCAGGATTATCATGTTTTATCTCTCTCACTGAGCCCAAAAACTACAAAGAAGCCCTGATTGATGAGTATTGGATTTTGGCGATGCAAGAAGAGTTGCGGCAATTTGAAAGAAACAATGTTTGGTATCTCACCCCGCGGCCTGCTGATGTTAATGTGATCAGAACTAAGTAGATTTTTAAGAACAAATCTGATGCAGATGGTAACATCACAAGAAATAAAGCGCGACTCGTTGCTCAAGGGTACACCCAAGTAGAAGGAGTTGACTTCGATGAAACTTTTTCCCCCGTGGCCAGATTGGAGTCGATTAGGCTAATGTTGGCAGTATCATGCATTCTAGACTTTACTCTTCATCAGATGGATGTCAAGAGTGCATTTCTGAATGGTCTAGTAAAGGAGGAAGTTTATGTGGAGCAACCTAAGGGGTTTGAAGACCCACATTTTCCTGACCATGTCTATCGGTTGAATAAAGCATTGTATGGACTCAAGCAGGCACCCCGTGCATGGTATGAGCGACTGACAACCTTTATGATTCAGAAGGGATATCGTCGAGGGGGGGTGGATCGTACACTGTTGTGCTGCATAAGGGGACACATCTTCTAATTGCACAGATTTACGTTGATGATATTGTCTTTGGATCCACCTCTTCAGCATTGGTGATGGAGTTTGTTGACTTAATGACTAAGGAGTTCGAAATGAGTATGGTAGGAAAATTGTCATATTTTCTAGGGTTGCAGGTTACTCAGGAGAAGAATGGTCTTTTCATTAGCCAACAGAAATATGCTGAGAACTTGATCAAGAGATTTGGACTTGCAAGTGCAAAGGCAGTGCGTGCTCCAATGGCTACCATTGATAAACTCACAAAAGATGATCTGGGTCAAAGTGTTGACCAAACATTATACAGGAGTATGATTGACATCCTGTTATATTTAACTGCAAGTGGACCAGACATCTGTTTGAGTGTTGGTATTTGTGCCCACTACCAGGCTAATCCAAAGGAATCACATATGTCAGCTGTGAATAGAATTATTCGATATATAAGTGGAACAGCGGAGTATGGAGTGTGGTTTTCTAGAAAAAAGGATTCGCAGTTGGTAGGTTTCAGTGATTCTGACTGGGCCGGGAATGCTGATGATCGTAAGAGTACCACTGGTGGATGCTTCTTTGCTGGTTCAAATCTGGTCAGCTGGTATAGTAAAAAGTAGAACTCTATATCATTGTCTACGGCTGAGGTAGAATATTTAGCTGCAGGGAGTTGTTGTGCGCAGTTACTATGGATGAAGCAGATAATGAGAGACTATGGATTCAATGATGTGAGTTTGACAGTCTTATGTGATAATAAAAGCGCCATTGATATCTCCAAGAATCCTGTGCAACACTCTAGGACAAAGCACATCGATATCCGACATCATTTTATTAGGGATTTGGTCGAAAAAGGAGAAGTCACGGTTCATCATGTTCTAACATCAGAACAACTTGCTGATATCTTTACGAAGCCTCTGGATGGTGAGACTTTTGCAGGCCTCAGACAGCACTTGAGAGTGTGTCGAATGTAAGGTACCCAGATCTGTCTATTCTGTTGTATTATTTACTATTTCCTTTAAATACAGTCGAATAAAAAATAGAAAAATAGAAAATACCAAAAATTTGGTGAGTTGGTATTTAAACACCACAGGATAAAGTGATGGTGTTTAAACACTATGGGATAAAGTTACTGGACAGTTGACTTAATGCGAAAGTAGATCAGAAGGGCTGAACATGGGCCAGAAATGTGTGATGATGGGCTTGGCTGTGCGCGTGATCGGTCAGATCCCAGTAGGAAAAAGATGTGGGGTTTTGGTTTGCTAAAAAGACCGTGAAAGAGACAAGTGTTCGATTCCCACACAAATTCAATTTCTTCCCAACTGTTCATCTTCCTAGAACAGAGCTCGCGCAATTGCTTTTCCGGTGACTTGAAATCTTCAAAATCCCACAAATTACATAGCCCACACAAAACCCATCGACAATGGTGAACTTTACCTTCAAGAAATGGTTTGGAAATTTCTCTAGTGTGCGAGTTCCAGAAAATTCGCAATTTGAAGAACTTGACTTGGATGTGGACTTGAATGAGTGCTGTGGAGGTCGAGAACAGAGGTTGGCAAAGTGGGATGGAGTCAATCATCGACGACCGGCGACCAGGTTTGATCACTCCTTTGTTGTTGATGGAGTTTATTTTTGCTCGGTTCTTGAGTTTCTTGAATGGAAGGTCCAGAACCAAGATTATGTTGATCTTAGGAAGTTTAAGAGCTTGCATGGAAAAGTTAATGGGTTTGATTTAGAGAAACTATTAACTGGCAGTATTGGGCAAATTGATAAGATCAGTGATATTCATGCTACCTTAGTTGGGGTTGATTTCGGTGAACAATACAGAGTGGGGGAAGAAGTAGATAGTTATTTTACAATCTATACGAGGATAGCCTCATTGCACAGGCCAGTCATTAGGAGTATGAGGGATGATGCCGTGGTGCATCCCTGGGTCAAAGTGGTTAAGTCCACTGATTTTACCAAAGCAAAAAGCATGGAGTTGGAGCGCTTTAATGGTCCTCTGTTCATGCTTCAAGAATATCTAAGACAATTACCCATTCCGGTGGTGGAAATCAGTGACAGTGATGAGGAGACAGCGTATGCAGGGGGGGATGTTGAAGTTGAAACAGTGTCTATGTTGAAGGAACCTGAGAGTGCATCTGTGATGTGTGAGACTGTGTCAGAGTTAATGGAGCTAGTTTCTGAAAATGGAGAAGATGAGGATAGAGCTGAGGAAAACCCAGAGTATGGTGATGTGACTGTTTCTGGTATTCAAACACCAGATGTGACCTCCAATGTTGATGACCAGGTACCTGTGAATCAAGCACTGGATGTGGACTTTGCTGATAGGGAACCAAATCCTGAGGGGTATGACCTTGAAAACTTGGTAGAGTTGACTGAGATAGCCAGTGGTGAAGGCATCTTAGAGGGTACTGGTGTTTGTGTTGAAATACCACTCGAGATCAGAAAGACACGTGGGGCAAAGAGAAAGTGCAGGAAGGTGGGTGTTGAAACACCACCAGAGTCTATAAGAACTCCTGTTACTCAGAGTTCAAAGAAGGCCAGGGGCAGTGTGGCCTCATCTTCCAAGGGTGTGTGAAACTCTAAGCGATGCAGGGATAAGACTATAGAAGCAGGTGAGCACAGCGATGAACCGATTGGGAAGAAGCTGAAGAGGCCACGTGCTGACAAACAGCAAAGACCAGCTGAGACAATTGAGTCTAGTGCACAACTTGCACCTGAAGTGAGTGAAGCCATTAGCCCTGAATTCTTTGATGATTCAAGTCAATAAAAGTAAGAGTTTATCTGTGACAAGAAGATATTGGCGGAAAAGCCAGCTGATGCTGTGAAATATAAGGAATGTGGATTCACAGACTATTTGCACCATCTCAAGGTGTTTAAGGCGGCTACCTGTTTCTGTGACTATAACAAGCAACTTGTGCTGGAGTTCTATTCGAATCTGAAAGCTGAGTGTGAAGATGAAGAATCACCCTGGTTTCATAGGGTTTATGTGCGCGGGGAGATTATTATTTTTTCACCAGAGGTGGTGAACAAGTGTCTGAAGCGTAGCACGTCAAGGTATGGCCAACCGGTGTTCCAACACCAGATGCCAGAGAATTATGATGAGGTGGCTGTAGAGCTTACTGGTGGAGGGGAGAGCTCATGGCCTGAGACTGGTCGACAGCAGATAACTGTGTCTAACCTCACGTCCAGGTATTACTATTTGTATGTGGTTGCCGTGCATAATTGGATTCCCTGAGTAAATAACACGAGTGTCACCAAAGAGATGGCTACACTACTATACAGTTTGGGAGCGCGTCGTAAGGTAAATATGGGCAGATTGATTTTTAATGATATCATTGACTTTGCTCGCAAGACCAAGAAGGAAGCTCTGTTACATCCGTGTGTGATCACCACGGTGCTGCAAAAAGGGGAAGCAGCTATAAGGGACTCTGATGAGTGGATCCCTACTCAAGCCTTAAAACCGACACTCAGGATGCTGAGTGGTCGAATTATCAAGGACTTGCCTTGGACTCCTCCGGAAGTGATTTGCTCGGATGCAGGTACGGCACGGTTGTAAGCTATTGAGGCCCGAGCTGGAGCGTGCCAGGAACTAATTGAATGACATCAGGCTATTGTGGCAAAGCTTCAGGGGGAGTTGGCTGCCTTGGATGCTGAGCGTGAAGTCTTGTTGGCTACAGCAACCCAGGATGTTTCAGAGGCGCATGATGGTGACGATGATGTTTCGGTTGATGCTACTGGCGATGATGCTGATGATGGTGATGATGATGCAACTGCTGAGGTATAAACAGCAATTTTTTTGGCACATTAATGAATCCAGGGGGAGAAAACTGGACTTATTTTTTTTTATGTGTGTTTGCTTGCTGAATTTTATGCATTTAGTAAACCTTTATGACCTGTCATGTCTGAATTCTTGGTAGTTTTAGTGATGTTGAATTCAGGGGGAGTTGGTAGGTCGAAATCCAGTGCTGATGAATTCACAAATATGCCAAGGGGGAGATTGTAAAGTCCAGGAGCGTTGGACTCAGTTGTGGCATATTGTGTGAACTAGTGAAGTGGTTTTCTAACACCATCACAATTCAGGTTTCTGGACAGCAAGTATTTAGCCACGGTATATGGAGCAAATTATGGAGGAAAATCATGCGATCAGAACAGAATATTGTGGAGATCAATGTGTGATTTCGTGGCAACCTATTTCTGGTAAACAAATATTCCTTGTAATAGTTAGGAATTAATTAAGTAGTTTATTTATGGTACAAGTCCTGTTAATAAAGGATTGTCCATTTAAAAACCAGATTAGGATTAGATCTTTCCTTAGTCTAGAAGTCCATTCTTGGTAGAGTTAGACAAGGAAAGAGTTACGCACAAGGAAGGAGTGCGTAGGTGATAAAAACGAAGAGATACAACGCAAACGGTGACGAAGTAACCAAGTTTTCATCTCTACGTGAGATACGTTGTTGGAGCTGTTCGTCTCTGGTTTTGGAGGTTTGTCAAATCAACCGACCAAGTTCGTAAAGATCAGAAACAAGGAAACCTTAATTCCTCAGGAGGCTGAGATCCAGAGAGACGTGTTGATCGTGAGGGTTCAACGGCGTAGGATTGGCTGTGAGGGGATCTCACAACATCCATTCAATAGGTTAGCAATGTATTAGTATTTAAGTTAAGCTTCTTGTACTAAAAACTGCTTTCTAGTGGATGGTTTCTGATCTGGGATAGGCCCCGCAGACGTAGGTGTATTTGCACCGATCTGCGTAACCAAGTTGTGTGTGCACTGCGTATTTTATTCTGCGTTAAACACCAAACTGTTAAACAACTTGGCATAAATATTTAGAATTTAGGTGAAACTGAAATTCAGTTGTCCTCCCAAAAAATTCTTCCACCTGCAAGGTTAATCCCAAAAGTGACTCTCGGAGAAAAGCTCCGACGATCAAGTCAATTTTCTCTTTTAGAACTGGAATTTATCAAGATAGTAACGCTTACCTTAACTCTTCCGTAGCCTGTTGTATTTATAGGCTAATGTGGTTGTGGTTCCTTACTTTTCGGGATTAAGGTCGTGGGCGTACCACGATCAACACATTCTGTGGTCATGGCCTTCATGCTCGTTGTTCATTCCGTGTATTTGGGTTCACATATTTCATCACGAACCAAACTGATCCTTGTCTTGGGCTGAAACACGTTCGTTTCCTTATGGGATGACATTGGGCTGGGCCTAGTGATCATCAGCCTCTTAATCATTGGGCCATATATACACCAATGAGGATGAATTTGAGGATGATCTAACATTGTACCTCTCCTCACCTTAAAATTGTGCACCAATATTACATTATCGTCATTACCATGTTTAGTATTATGTAATACACTTTGAATTTGAATTAATAGGGTTCATGTAATAATTGAATTTTTAATTTAAGTTTTTCTAATGTTCTCGAACAAGGAGTAATTTCAATATACTTTTCTCCCTGTAAAGTTTCATAGTTTGACTAAAGTTGAAACCAATATGGATTTACACGATTTCGCGAAGATATTTACGATACCAGAAAAGGTAAACCTGTGCAATATTGAACGAAACACCTGTAGTTCCAAATTTGGAGCTGAGGAGTTCTGAAACATGTAACCAAATCGGGGCATGTGTTGTTTAATTAATTGTTTTTAAATAACCAAATAAAATGAACCACTGCTAGGTTTTGATTTCGTAACGTGTCTTGATAAAATGTAATGATATGTTTGGCCACTTTTCGAAAGTGAGGATGTGATATTGTTAGCCACATTTAAATAAATTTTGCTAAAGGCTGAGGTCATATTAACATAAAGTCTCATTGAGTTCTGAGTCTGGCGCATGTTTCGAGACAAGAGCATGCAACATTCTTATAATTATTTTTGAAAATATAACATGCGATAAAGGTTCTGAAATCATAAACAAGTTTCAATCCCACTCAAACAATGTTTCGGAAAACCTAACAAAATCGGATTTGGGTATCTATAAATAAACCAAATGCCACACGCTTACATATTCAAAGTCCTTTACAAATTATCTGTGCGTACCACACAATTCACTCCGCAGTTCCGTTCCTCATGAAGATTACAATGGCTGAAACCCCCGAAGTCCGAAGTGTAAAGACTAATCGAAGAAGCAACCAACCAAGCAAAAGAGGGCTACGTTTTTCGACGCTTTGAGGTTTGTGTCACTAGGTGCCTTTGACATGTATCAATTTTTGTTACAAAATCAAGGGTATTGGATTCATATGCATTAGTATTGGATGGTAACACGAGACTAGGGTTGAATAGTGTTGATTTATTGTTTGAATTCCAAGTTGTGTCGAGCTTGCCATTGCCTATTTGGCAAACTTTGATGAAGTGTGTCAATTTTATGCCAATGTTGTGGAGACAGATGAATGGTCTTATCCACAATAAGAGTGTCACTTTCACCTAGACCGAAACAACCCAACCCATTTTGACCAAACACATTGGATCGGGTCGGTTTAAATTCTCACTTTGGTCAAGTGGATCAATTCAATTGGGTTGGGTCGGGTATGGGTGGGTTGGAATTCCAACACAAATCGACCCATTTCTAAAAATTAAACCTTTTCAAAAATAAAAATAATTTAGTAAAACTTATCGTACATTAATTTACTCCATAAATAATTTTAACAATCTTGAATAGTAACACACACTAGGTAACACCCAAGTGGTTCACAATTTAAAATAAGTGATTATAATTATTAATTTAATATTTTATTTGTGAATAAAAAATTAAAAATTATTTTTACTAACTATTGATAACTAAAAAATGCTTTAAAATTTATATGAAATGATGTTTGTTTTTATAAAGATAAAATAAATTTTGTAGAAAAATACTATCAATTATAAAAATTATAGGCAAAGTCTTGGAAAAGGTCGTCTTTCCATAGACATATAGAAAGACGGGGTTTATTTAGATTATAGAAAGATAAAATATTTTAGGTGTAATATTAAAAAATATTGTGCGTCATGCAGTAATTATAAGTTTATGACCTGATTAATTCAACCCAAAAATTTTATCTTGATTTTTTCTAATTTTCCCTTTAAACATTGGTCTTTCCATAATTTATGGAAAAACCGTCTTTCAAGAGACGAACTCAACATTATATTGATTAAAATATGAAATAATTATATATTCATAATTTTCTTTTTTGAAATGGATTATATATTCATAATTAATAATATATATTCACATTTTTCAAATAAGTTGCACTTTGTGCAACTTGAGCCCTGATTTGCAAGTACTTGAGCCCGGATTTGACCCCAATAGACTATTTTATATCATGAGAAGTCGTTGTTCAGTCCACACCTTCACCTGAACAGCCCCAGGATTAGCTAGAAAGAAGCAATCACCTGACAGAAACTAATGTATTCCAATATGTAGCTCTTCAGAGCACACTTCAACTCTACCTGACCGCATACATGCTCTTCGACACATCGCAACATTCAGCGCCTGCTTTCTATCACCGCTAATGTAAACATTTCTCGTCAAGGACACAATGAACACTTAACACTCAAAGTTCAAAATGTAATTACTTGTACATAATTTTTTAAAAAAAGCATCCACTATACCACTAAATTCTCTGTACCGTTCGCAGCCATTTCCAACATACGGCCCCCATCTCCAATATAAACCTGCAAGCAACAACTCCAGTAAATTCCTTTTAACAGCATTCTAATTACTGGTTAATTTTAATGGAAAATGTTACCCTTCCCATGAAGCTGTGGTGGTGAAGTCAGACCATGAAAACCAATAGACCACAACTCGGGCCATCGACTAACGGCTACTCGTTCAATGTTTACCTTAGTTTGGCTAAATGGATTCATAGCCTTCAAGTCAAAATCTTCAATGCACGGGATCTTTTCAGGTTAGCCATAAACAGTTGCAGATGAAGAAAAAACCAACTTAACACCAGCAACCAAGGTAGCAATTTTCGTGCTCTCATTCGTCCATGTCAAGAGGCAAATATAAAATTCATATTCATAAATGAAATTTATTTTTACCAATTTTTCTAGTCTTTACTAGTGTGTTCCAACATGTCTAATTTAATCAAGTGCATAATAACGTAATACGTAAAAGACACACGACTTGGTTACGCAGTTCGGTGTAATCCACCTACATCTGCGGGGCCTGGCCCAGTTCAGAATGAATCCACCAATTAGAAAGATACAGTACAAAGTACAGTTTACAAAATACTTATCTTTACTAACTATAACGAGTGGACTCTGCTAGCTCCCCTAGCTACCGATCCGCCTTAATCAGACTCCCTCTGATCTCGAACTCCGTCGACGCAGGATCTCCTCCTCCCGAGAAATTAAGGTTTGCGATTCTGAACTTAGTGCGGCAGGTCAGTGTGTTGGAACACAGTGTTCTGACTCTTTGCAACTTCTCGAAAGTCTCAAAAACCTGAGTGCAGATTTTTTGCTCTGTTAAATCCCTGAGTATGCAGCCGTGTATGTCCCCAATTTATATCCACGAATCAGACTTGAATACTCCTTGATTATCTCCACAATATTCCTATTCCAAATCTGATTCTTGAAGCATATCCAAATCCCATAAATAAAGGGATTTACCTTATCTCATTCTATCTCATATATTCGAATAAATCTTCTCCATATAAGTAGGGATTTTCCATAAACCAATTATGCTTCATATGCCTGATATATATAGTCAGATATACGAATTCCATCTATACCAAACTACTGCAATATTCTGACTTTGATTTCCATAAAAACTTTGGAGTAATTCTGCTGCACCAGCATGTTCCAACATGGTCTGATTTTCTGTTCAAAATTAATTCACACAAAATTGCCAATAAAATATTTACTTGCAACTCCTTTGACTTTACAATCTCTCCTTTTGGCATTTTTCTGGACCCATAATATTTTGAACTGTAATTCCCGAACATAAACTTGTAAACCAATAATCAACAAGATACAAGACTTCCAGAATTCCCTTAGACAGAAAAATCCGAAAAGCATAAACCAGTAGTTAGAAATCCAAAACAAACAAATTACAGCCAAATTGAATCAAAGTCAAAATCATTCAAATCCAAAATTTCTCCCCCTGGGACCACACATAGGCCAAAGGTACCGCAGATTCATCAAACAAAATCATCAAAATTAAAAAAAATCAGTCTGTAGTACTCCCCCTGCATTAAGCATACAAATTCAATCTTCCAATCTGGACTTCTCTGCCTCCAAACTTGCTTTCTCTTCCTGCAAAGCAGCCATCTGTATACCTAAAGCTCTAAGTCTGGCATTGAGAACCATCAGCCGAGCCTTCTTGTCTGCTGCTGATGACGAGGTTGATCCAGAAGATTTCCACGGGAGATCATGAACCTGTCTCAGCCCGAAAGTCTTTTTGTTGGGCCGTAGAAACTCAGTATCAATTACCACATCTGAAGCCTTTCCCTTCACTTTGGCACTCTTGGCTAGGGCAGATATTAAGGCAGGATAGATAACAGCATCATTGACTTTTGGAGCTGTAGCCTGTCTGACTAAGTGCTGCTGAATGAGAAGACCAAGGTTAACTTCTTTCTGTGTTCTAACACAGTACAACAGTTTTGCCATCTCCCTTGTCAACGCTGTTGTATTACTCGAGGGCAACCAACAGTGCACTGCCACCTGATATAAACCAAAAAATCTTGATGACAAGCAGGATGCTTGTGAGTACCCGGTTGCTGGCCATTCTACCTTATATCCACCAGATATCACACCTAAGATTTCATCATCAGACAATCCCAGATTTTCAGGAAACACTCCCCCTGTCTCAGGTGTTTTCAGACCCAGCAACATGTTAATCCTAGCAGCAGATACATCTGACTTTCCCCCTAACATATACTCTACCAAACTATGGGGAGTTAACCTCTAAATTACTAGGTATAGGATTTGAATATACCTCAAGTACAACCTGTCTATTGTACTGTAGCTGGATTGTTGCTGCTGTTGTCATGCCCGTCAGCTTCAGAAAATCTGTAAAGCCGCTCTCCTTATAGGCTTTTAGATCCAGTGGCCTTTCTGCTATGAACTTTTCTCTGAGAAAAACTCTCCCATTTCTGCACCTTTTTCATCAAAATAAACAGCAGAGTATGCCTTGCTAACAGAGGGTGGAGGTAAAACCTTCTTTTCCTTGCTGTCATGTCTTCTCTTGCTCCTCTTCGCTTGAGCAGAGTCTTTGGCTTTGTCAGCCTTTCTCTTGCCTTTTGTCATCTGATAGTACTCATCCAGTACCTCATCGCTTGAATATTCCAGATCAGGAATATCCTTTGTTGGAACACTCTATGAGCCTCCAGCTTCATCCTCCTTCTCAGATTCTTTTTCATACTCCTCATCTTGATTCATGTCCTTTGGTTCAGTCATATCCTCATCACATTCCACATCACATTCATACATATCACTCTGGTCTTCACCTCCCAGATCAGCATCAGAATCCATATCCATAGAATTTGCAAGTTCATGCTGCCGTGTTGGAACACTGTCTTCCTCATCACTGTCTGACAGTTCGATGATCACAGGTTCCCTGAGTTTTTCCATCCTTTTGACAGTTGAATCATAAAAACTCACCTGTAACCTATCTCCATACTTCACAATCTCCCTTCCAGCAGCTTCTTCCCCACTAACCTCCCTTAACCATACATAGCTTCGACTAGACATGCGACAGAAAATATGGAATTTATCCTTTCCCTTTCCATTTAGCCTACCATACATCCCCGTCAAATAACTCACTTTCTTGGTTTCTACATCCCAAACATCCGTAAAATGACCCGAGACAATTTCTTCAATTTTAACATGCAAGAATTCCATATCCTTCTTTATACTTCTGATTTTGGTTAGGTCTACAGAATAACGATTTGCTTCTAACCATTCAAATATCTCATCAACAGTTCTGAACTCCATACCCAAAATTTTTAGAGGACGAGGATCAGGACCAGTTACCTTCCCATGTTGACCTTTCCTTTTGGCTCCGAGGTGTTCTTCCTGAATGTCACCATTGTTACCCAAGTCCAGAGTCTCTGCATTCTCTATGCTTCATCCGATCTGAGCTTGTTTTTCTTCCTCAGCTTGTTCAACATATTTTCTCGTCTCAGTAGCCACCACCAAATCCAAATTCATCGAGCTTTGATCTCCCCTTATGAATTCTGGCACCGCAGCTTCCACTATTGGAGAGTTTGGGTTTGACATTCTTAGGCACAATGCCGAGATGAAGAGGAGTGTTGAGTATAAGATTTTTTCGGCAAGGATTTTGGGGAGAAAAATATTTGGCCGAGAGAGAGATACGGACGGATGTATTTGAATCCCACTTTAACTCTTCATCTTATTCACCTCTTTTCCCGCGAAGTTCCTTTTTAGATTTCCCACAAATGGTAATGATGGCCCTTTCTCTTCTTGTCACATCACGTTGTCTTTCTTAAATAACTTCCAACACACCATACTTACCAACTCCTATTTTTGTACACCTTTCATAATTTTTTTGTTCTTTTCTGATTTTGCAAAACGAAAATAGCCAATAGAAATATTTACAGACAGAGTAATTAAGGTACAAATTACCTCAGATTTGACAAACACCTAAGTGTTGTCGAAGACTCTGAAAAGTGGTGGCATCCAACGGCTTTGTAAATATATCTGCAAATTGCTCGTGTGTTGGAACATAGACTACTTCCACTTCTTTTCTTTCCACCAGATCTCTTATAAAATGATGCCTTATATCAATATGTTTGGTTCTTGAGTGCTGAACTGGATTCTTTGAAATTTCAATAGCACTTGTGTTGTCACATAGAATCTTCAAAGGGCCTTGATGAATTCCAGAGTTTTCAACATTTGTTTCATCCATAATAGTTGTGCACAACAACTCCATGCTGTAAGATACTCCGCTTCTGCAGTAGATAGAGAGATCGAATTCTATTTCTTGCTATACCAAGACACCAAATTTGTTCCAATAAAGAAACAGCCACCTGTGGTACTTTTGCGATCATCAACACTACCAGCCCAATCAGAATCACTATACCCAACTAACTCTGAGTCTTGACTCTTAGAATACCAAACATCATACTCAGAAGTCCCACTTACATATCGAATAACTCTTTTAACTGCAGTGAGATGAGATTCCTTAGGATTAGCTTGAAACCTCGCACATATTCCAACACTGAAACATATATCTGGTCTGCTAGCAGTGAGATACAATAGACTTCCAATCGTGCCTCTATATAACTTTTGATCGACAGAAACTCCTTTTTATCCTTCACCAGTTTATCAGACACTCCCATAGGAGTTCGAACTGATCGAGCACTACTGAGTCCAAATTTTTTAACCAAATTCAAGGCATACTTACTTTGATTTATGAATAGGCCATTCTGTCCTTGTTTGACTTGCAGTCCAAGAAAGTAAGTTAGCTCTCCAACCATGCTCATTTCAAATTCAGATTGCATAGTGGTGACAAACTCATGTACCATAGATTGTGAGGTAGAACCAAACACTATGTCATCAACATATATTTGAGCAATCAGAAACCTTGAAGCTTTGTCAAGCACGAACAAGGTGTGATCTACTCCCCCTCAACGATAACCTTTCTGAAGAAGAAAAGTAGTAAGTCGTTCATACCATGCCCTGGGTGCTTGCTTGAGTCCATACAGCGCCTTTTTGAGACGATATACATGTTGTGGATGATGAGGATCTTCAAAACCTTTTGGTTGTTCCACATATACTTCTTCATTCACCACTCCGTTTAAAAAAGCACTTTTGACATCCATTTGATACAAAGTAAAATTCATAGAGCAAGCAATAGCTAGTAGAATTCGAATGGATTCTAACCTGGCAACTGGCGCAAAGGTTTCATCAAAATCAACACCTTCCACTTGTGTATAGCCTTGAGCAACAAGTCTTGCTTTGTTGCGGGTGACTAAGCCATGTGCATCTGATTTATTCTTGAAGATCCACTTCGTACCAATAACATTAGTGCCTTTGGGGCGAGGAGTAAGATACCAAACATCATTCCTTGTAAACTGACTGAGTTCATCTTGCATTGCAGCAATCCAATACTCATCAAGTAAGGCTTCTTTATAGTTCTTGGGTTCAATTAGAGAAACAAAACAGTGTAGTCCAGCCAGTCGTCGATAATCAACTCGAGGCACTGATCGAGTACTTCTCATGGTGGAACCAGGTTGGTCGTGTGTTGGAACATGGTCGTCAGTAGTAGGGGACTGTGTTCCAACATGGTCAGCTTCGGCAGGGTTAGGATCCTGTTGCTCATTTGGTTCAGCACGTTGGTGAAGGTCAACTGATGGCTTTTCTTTGTCTGAAGTTTGACTTTGTTGGAACATGAGTATTGACAGATTCTTCCTCTACACCTTCTGGATGTTGTTCCTTTTCTGAATCATCCACAATAACATTTATGGATTCCATGAGAGTGTTGGTTCGATGATTAAAAACTCTATAGGCACGGCTGTTGATGGAATACCCGAGAAAAGTTCCTGGATCACTCCGATTATCAAATTTTGCTAACTGTTCTCTATCTCTGAGAATATAGCAAGTGCTTCCTAACACATGAAAATATGAGACATTTGGTTTCCTGCCCTTCCAGATCTCATAGGATGTCTTGCTAGTGAATGGTCGAAGATACACTCTATTGATTGTATAACAAGCTGTATTGATAGCTTCTGCCCACCATTTCTTGTGAACATCTTTTTCTGCCAACATAACTCGAGCCATCTCTTGTAGAGTTCTATTTTTCCGTTCGACGATGCCATTCTGTTGAGTGGTGATAGGAGCCGAGAACTCGTGTTGGATCCCTAGCTCATCGCAGAAGGAACTGAATTGTTCATTTTCAAACTCTGTACCATGATCACTTTGAATTCGGATTATCTTTCCTACTGAACTTCCCTTTTCAGTTTGTAACTTCACTACAAGGCTTCTAAATACTTCTATTGTATCGGATTTCTCTTTCAAGAAGGCTACCCATGTGAACCTAGAGAAGTCATCAACACATACATATATATATATTTCTTTCCACCTATACTCGGTGTATTAACCGGACCCATCAAATCCATATGCAGTAATTCCAGATTTCTCGATGTAGTAATATACTGAACTGAAGAGTGAGGAGATCGAATTTGTTTACCTTGTTGACATGGTCCACATACAACTCCATCCTTCCTGGTTAAGGTAGGCATTCCTCGTACAGCTTTCACATTTGCGATTTTCACCAGTGTTTTATAGTTGATGTGACCGAGCTTCCTGTGCCAAAGAATTCCTTCATCCTGTTTTGAGATCATGCATCGAACTCCTTGTTATAGCAGATAACAATTGTCTGATGATCTTATTCCAGAAAGAACCTTGTTTTCTCCATGCTTCACTATACATTTGTCCTTCTGAAATTCCACTACCATATTGTCGTCACACAGTTGGCTTATACTTAGCAAGTTTGCCTTTAGATCTTCAACAACTAATACACTTGTGAATACTGGAAAGCCTTCAATTTTCAATTCGCCCTTGCCAATTACTCTGCTTCTCTTTCCATCACCAAAGGTTACATATCCGCCATCATATGGAGTAATGTTCGTGAGATATTCTGGAGTGCCAGTCATGTGGCGAGAACAACCACTATCAAAGTACCACGAATCACTGGAATAAGCTGTTAGGGAAGTGTGTGCTACTAGACACATACTGGATTTTTTAACAATCCACATCTTTCTGATCGTTTTTCCCGTATGAGTATCGCCTGTGTTGGAACACAGCAGAGGTTGTCTTCCTGTCATTTGATCTCTGATCAGTTTTCTGCACTGCTGTTCAGCATGTCCTTGGTACGTACAGTATCTGCATATGAGTGGCTTCCTTTGATACGGCATCCCATACTTCTGTTTTACTTCTCGGATCCTAGCTTTGAGGGTTACTGGTTTTTCACGCAACTCAGTTTCGGGTTCTTTCCTGTATCCAATCCCGTGTCTATCACCAAAGTTTCTTCCCATATCCAGAATATCATCAAGTTTTGCCTTTCCAGAATTCAATTTACAGATAGTTGCTTCAGACATCTCGGCTCTCTTGACTGCAACTACCAGTTTCTTGTTCAGTTCTTCATTACGTTATTCAAGATCTGCAACCGTGGATCGTAGTTCTTGTTCGCTTTCCATCAGCTTTCTTTTCTCTTCATTCAGCTCCTTGTTCTTGTCATCTACTTGAATCCACATGGAATACATTTGTTCATATGTGCTATAGATTTCTTCATCACTCACAGATAGATCATCATCTTCGTCGCTGTGTGCATCGTCCAGATCTGTGTTGGAACATATAGCTTTCCCTTTGTTCAGTGTGTTGGAACACTGATCCTCTGTCGTATCATTGACTTTTGCTCCAAACGCTACATAATTACTGGTGAGTTCCTCTTCGTCTTTTTCATCATCTTCATCTTCACTCCAAGAGGTGACATATGATTTTCCTTGTTTCTTGCGAGTGTTAGCACATTCAGCCTGAATGTGACCATATCCTTCACATTCTCTACATTGAATTTGTCCAGACTGTTTTGAATCGTTGTTCTGATTTCTCCAGAACTGCATATTCCCTTATTCAAATCTCATTCCACGATTATTGCTCGAATCTTGTTGTTTTTGTCTGTTTCCGCCAAATCTTTCCAGAGGTTTCTTGTTGACCACCTTCTTTAGCATTCTTGAGAAATTCTTTGTGATAAGTGCCAGTTTTTCAATCTCATCATCACTGTCAGACTCATGACTTTCCTTAGCTGGAGAAGATTTGAACGCCAATTCCTTGGAAACTCTCTTTGCAGGTTGCTGGAATGTCATCTCATATGTTTGTAATGAGCCCATTATTTCACCTAGACTCATGGTGGCCACGTCTCTTGCTTCCTCTATTGCTGCTACTTTCATTGCAAACCTTTTGGGAAGAGATCGCAAGGTCTTTTTCACCAGCTTAGTTTCTTTGTACACCTTTCCAAGTTGATAGGCCATGTTGGAGATATCCCTGAGTTTTCCATTGAATGTAGCAATAGTATCGTCCTCCTCCATTCTGAGTTCTTCGAATTTGGTAGCCAGCATCTGTAGTTTTGATTCACGCACACAACTGGTTCCTTCGTGAACAGTCTGTAGAATATCCCATGCTTTCTTTGCTTGGTGACACGTAGATATAAGCTTGAACTGATTTTCATCAACAACCGTGAAGATCGCATTAAGTGCCTTTGAATTTGCCAGAGATTCTTTAAGGTCATCTGGAGTCTATCTAGACTTGTCTTTGGGTTTCTGACTCCTTTGGCTTGACTCCCCTTCTACCGCCTTAGAGCTTGTATCAGCATCTTCTGTAGGATGGCTCCATTCATTCTCAACATAAAACCATGCCAGTTCATCCAGCGAATCGATGAAGACCCTCATGCGTGCCTTCCAATAGTTGTAGTTGCTGCCTTCTAGTAGAGGTGGTCGAGAGACTGACGCTTCTCCTCTTGTCATCATGGTAAAACTGGATCTCACTTTCCTTGAAACAACCAAGGGAACGATAAGTGACTCAGCTCTGATACCAAATGAAATTTAGTTTTACCAATTTTTCTAGTCTTTACTAGTGTGTTCCAACATGCCTAATTTAACCAAGTGCATAATAACGTAATACGTAAAAGACACACGACTTGGTTACGCAGTTCGGTGTAATCCACCTACATCTATGGGGCCTGGCCCAGTTCAGAATGAATCCACTAATTAGAAAGATACAGTACAAAGTACAGTTTACAAAATACTTATCTTTACTAACTATAACGAGTGGACTCTGCTAGCTCCCCTAGCTACCGATCTGCCTTAATCAGACTCCCTCTGATCTCGAACTCCGTCAACGCAGGATCTCCTTCTCCCGAGGAATTAAGGTTTGCGATTCTGAACTTAGTGCGGCAGGTCAGTGTGTTGGAACACAGTGTTCTGACTCTTTGCAACTTCTCGAAAGTCTCAAAAACCTGAGTGCGGATTTTTTGCTCTGTTAAATCCCTGAGTATGCAGCCGTGTTTGTCCCCAATTTATATCCACGAATCAGACTTGAATACTCCTTGATTATCTCCACAATATTCCTATTCCAAATCTGATTCTTGAAGCATATCCAAATCACATAAATAAAGGGATTTACCTTATCTCATTCTATCCCATATATTCGAATAAATCTTCTCCATATAAGTAGGGATTTTCCATAAACCAATTATACTTCATATGCCTGATATATATAGTCAGATATACGAATTCCATCTATACCAAACTACTGCAATGTTCTGACTTTGATTTCCATAAAAACTTTGGCGTAATTCTGCTGCACCAACATGTTCCAACATGGTCTGATTTGCTGTTCAAAATTAATTCACACAAAATTGCCAATAAAATATTTACTTACAGCTCCTTTGACTTTATAATAAAAACGCTGTTTCAAGAATGACGTATTTAATACAACAAAATCTCCACCCTACAACGTGGGAATCGTATGTGGATCATATCTCACAACGAATACAAAACAAGCTATTTCAGAGGGAGGAATGATACCTTCTTACAATAATATTTGTCCAAGCAAATTGTTGTCGAAATAGCGGAAAGGGTGCTCTACACTCTCGCCAACAGCTTTCATCCCATCAAAGTGAATCACAGCAGATAATCTTCATCTACCAAGCATCAAAACACAACCATATCAAATTACAGAATACAACACAAAGGAAACACAAATACTGCTACATTCACTATAACAGGACACTTCTTTTACTTCATAAATGATCAAGCCTAGCATAATCATGAAACCTGTCTCAGGACAACTCTAACTGGCAATAAAAAAACAATATTTAGCATATCACTTTTAAACTCCAATCCAACACATGAATAAAGAGACAGCTCTAAATCACTTTTTTTTACTTTAGACATGATCAAACTTAAAATAATCCTCAAAACCAACTCAGGACACACCTCTTATCCACGGTACAGCAATGACCTTGCTTGACTTGTCATTAGGGCTCGAGTATTGCCATGCTGTAACGCAAGTTTCAACCGAGTTGATGACAAAATAAATAATAATAATCTCAATCAGAAGATTCAGCACCCGTAATTGACAACAATGGCAAGTCAAAACTTCAATGCAACACATGCTATAATCCTAAAGTACTTGTTTCAGTTCACATAAGAAGAAACTCAAGACGATCATAAAAACCCGTATCCGTACAGCTCTAATCAACAATAAAAAAAGCCAAACTTTATCATTTCAAATAATGAGAAATCCTTACCTGAGAAACCTCAAACTCCGAAAGGGAGGAAGGGAAACCTTCAACATTAGCAGAGGCTATCTAAAAAGGGCTCCAACATCAAACTTCTGGGATTCATGGACCCACCAACCATATTAGATGTCCGAACCGCCATTTTCTTCTTCTTCCAATTCGACAGGAACTTAGAAAAAACCAACAAATCAATCAGTCAAACTTAGATTCAAGAAGACGAGGAAAAGGTGTGCACTATTATCAAGTTATTATTAACTGTTAATTCAAACACACAAATATAAAACAGTGGTGAAGTACAACAAACTTCCAGCCCATACAACAATTTAAAACACCAACACAGCTAACATATAGTTCATTAAAAGAAGAACTAATCACATAGCAGGAATTCTAATCAACGGGAATTTCAATATGTAGATATGTGGAGCTCTTACATGACAGGACCAAGCAACAATAAACTTGCTACCTATGTGACTGTTTGAAGAATCATTAGAATAGTTAACACAACCAACAAGCAGTTCCGCAGTAGAACTAACTTCATACTCGAAATACTCCTGAATTAAAACTGAAAACTGTAAAAGTGTGGAACTCTTACATGTGAAGAAGAATCCACGGAATGACAGATTTGTAGTACTATTTTTCCTGAAGAAACTAAAACCATTAGTTGTACGAAAGTATTGAAAAAGCTAAAACCACTAGTATTACGCGTACAAAAGGTGGTGATTTAGAACAAATATCAAACATCAAACATGCAGCTCCCTAAAATGAAATATAGCATATGAAGAGAAACAATTAATTACAACATGGAGGGGAAACGAAAATATCGAAACAGGGTAACAACAAAAATTTTAAAAAATATAAAACAAGGATATTAATGAATTAAAATAATACTTGTAATTGTAATTATATTCGATTACGTTTTCCTATCTTGTATAGATATTTTGTACCACTATATAATGTACCATGAGATCATGAATACAAACACAGATTACTACCCTTATTTTCTACATTGTATCAGAGCCTAAAATCTCGAAACCCTAAGAAAATATTTCGTTGCCTTTCGAAGTCACTGCCGCCGTTGTCAAGCCATGCATCGATCTACGTGCAGCCGCACATAAACCACTGTCTGCTCTGTTCTGCCGCTCGCCGATTGCCACAACCACCGTTTGGCTGTGGTAACCTGTGTGATGCCTCTCCTGATCTAATCGGTTTGTGCGTTAAGCCACACGCATTGATCCCAAAGCTCATGCACTGCCGCGTTCCCGTCACACATCGTCGCCGATCCTATGTACCGCCAATTGCTCCACCTGCCGTTGATCCGTACCTGATTTTGCACGACATCTGCTTCTGAAGAACAGGCTCGTATTGATGCTACACCTAAGGTTCCGAAACTTCAGGATATGAGTGGCTATGATGTGATTGTGACTTTACTGAAGCAGTTGCAGTTGCAATCTAACCCTCGAACTACTGTACATATTGGTCGTCTGTTGACTTATCCTTACTTTATTGGTTCTAGCAATGGTCCTGGTTTAGTTATTATACCGAACATACTGAAAGGTCCAGAAAATTACATTGAATGGTCTGACACGATGTGTCGCGCGTTCCTTGCTAAGAACAAGATTGAGTTTATTGATGGATCCATTACTGAACCCCAGGATAGTCATGTTAATGCTGCCGATTGGCATAGGGTTAATGCTACTCTTGTCAGCTGAATCTTGCAAATCCTGGATCTGGTGTTGAGATCTTCTACAAGCTCATTTGCCACAATTAAGGAACTGTGGGATGACCTGAAGGCATGATTTATTCTTAGTGATGGTATAAAGATTTTGAAAATGCAAGAGGCTATTAAGAGTTTCAGGCAGAACGGTCAGCCCATCGGCATTTACTTTGGAAAACTGAAGAAGCTGTTTGCAGACTACCACTGCATGCAACCTTCTCTAGTTTGTGACTGTGAAGATAGCAAAGCACTGTGCCATTGCAATATTTCTACGAGAGTCTTCTGAGAGAGAGAGAGGGATTTGATATATTTATTCATCTCTGGTCTCGATGGAGGTTTTCACACCTTGCGATCACATATCATGAGCATTTATCTAATGCCACCTGTCATGAAAGTGTATGCCCTTGTTGCCCAGGAGGAGAATCATCGAGCTGTCATCCGAGCTTGCGAGTCTTCTTCTAACTCCACGATGTATGCTGCACAACGCCCACCACCTAAAAGTTCTTTGCCAGATGTTCTTTCAACATTTGACCGCAAGAATCTTGTTTGTACACATTGTCATGGTAAGGGTCACCACAAAGATTCATGTTTCTAGATCATTGGTGTACCAGAATAGTTCAAGGAGTTGAAGGAGAAAGCCAGCGCCGACAGGAGGACGGCGCCAGCCACTCAGCTGACCGCCGCCGTCATGAATGGAGGATCCGCCATGACTCTTCCACTTCCATCACCATTCACCGGTGCCGCCATGTTGCCACTAGCAGCAACAGCTTCCTCTGGCCGCATATCTACATAGCCTGATTTTGGCTCTGCTCTGTCTGATGACCAATGGAGCACAATCATGCATTTATTTAATCAGTTTAATTCTCTTATTGACAATGGGTCAGGTAAGTCTACATTGCCTCAGATACTTGATTTGGGATCCTCATATCACATGACCGGTGATAAGAGTTCTCTTACTGATATTACTACTGCTATTGACACTATGAATGTTATTCTACCTGATGGCTCTGTGTCATCTACTACCCAATATGGTTCTATTTGCTTTGGTGTTATCACTCTTACTCATGTGCTATATATACCTACTTTGCGGTGCAACTTATTATCATGCTCTATATTGTTATCTACCATAAAATGTCTAGCTTTGTTTACTGAAGATTATTTCATTTTACAAAAAAATTAGTACGAGGAAAGTGACTGGCGTGGTGAACATAAAGGGGGGGAGTGTTTTGGCTTCTCCTGCTGGATACTCGTGATCATCCTCCTATCCCACAGTTTTTTTCGATAGTTACTTCTGTGTTTTCTTCTGATTTGTGGCATTTGTGTCTTGGGCATCCTTCCTCTACGGTGTTGTCTTCTATTTCTTCTATTGATTTTAGCACTAATAAGACTTCTGTCCCTTGCTCTATATGTTATAAAGCAAAACAAACTAGACATATTTTTCCATTAAGTTTTACAAATGCTACTACACTATTTCAATAATACATTGTGATGTTTGAGGTCCTTATAGAACACCATCTTCTAGTGGTGCATTTTATTTTATAACTATTGATGATTATGGTCGAGCTATTTGGGTCTATTTATTAATGGCTAAGTAAGAAGTAGCTTCTAGATTTTTGAAATTTTGTGCCTTAGTGAAGAACCAATGGGGTAGAACCATACTGCGTGTTTGGGCTGATAACGAGACTGAATTTTTGCCTTCTCATTTTGCTGCATCTAGGATTATTTTTTAGACATCTATGGTTGATACACCACAACAGAATGGTCAAGTTGAAAGAAAGCATCACCATTCACTCAATGTGGTGCGTGTCTTACGGTTTCAAGCCAGTCTTCCAATTGATTTTTTGGGAGAGTGTGTTCTTACTGCTATGTATCTGATTAACCGGACACCGACAAAGCATCTCAATGGTCGTACTCCCTTTGAGTTGCTCTATGGGCAAGCTCCAAATTACTCATCTATAAGGGTTTTTGGATGCTTGTGTTTGGATGCTCATGTTCCCAGATATCGTGACAGGTTTGCACCAAGAAGTCGATGTTGTTTGTTTCTTGGTTACCCTGCCGGAAAGAAAGGCTATCACCTTTTTAACCTAAAATCCCCCGTAATCTTTACCAGTCGGGATGCAATTTTTTAAGACCAGTTCCGATATTCTGCAACTTCGACATCGACCTCATCAGAAGACCCCGGTGGCACCACCACCTCACTACCGGCCTCCTCATCGCCGCTGCCAGAGTCACATGTCTCATTGCTGCCGGCCACCATCGGAAACCTACCGTCGGCCCTATGGTTCTGGCCACTGCAGGTTCTCCAATGCAGGTCCTCCATCACCTGCTATTGTCCGTCTCCTGCCGCTGGTTCCACCGGCTCATCTACGCCGGCCGCAGTCGGTACTGACCCAATAGTGCTCACCAGCCCATCCCTTGTGGGCATGGTTCCATCGTCGGATCTTGACCAAGACCGCAGGATTCCACTTGTGGCCCGACCAGACGTTGCATCACCAAGGATGCCGTTGCCTCACGCACCACCTGTCCAGCCCCCTTTCGCGGCATCTCCAGCTCCGGATAGTTCCGCCGCAGAGTTTCCACCTATTAGACAGATTATTCGTGCTCGCCGACATCCTCCTTATTTCAAAGATTATGATTGAGATGACTGTGCATGTGCTCTTACTACTGAAGACCCTCCTTATTGCTACGTTCACTCAGGCGCCATCACTATCCTCAGGTGTTCTCTATCCTCTTACTGATTATGTAAATTGTGATGATTTTTCTAGAATGCATTCTAGATTTTTAGGTGTAGTAACATCTAGTGCAGATCCCACCACTTATTACGAGGTGTTACAGCATACTTATAGGTGAGATGCCATGACTGAAGAGCTTACTGCTCTTGAGCGGAATCAGACTTGGAATTTGGCCTTCTGCCTCTGGATAAGAAGGTGATTGGTTGTAAATGGGTTTACCGAATGAAGTTTAAGTCAGATGGTACTATTAAACATCATAAGGCGTGCCTCGTGGTTCTCGGGAATCGTAAGGTTGAAGGGATTGATTATACTGAGACATTTGCGCCGGTTGCAGAGATGAGTTTTGTTCACCTATTCTTATCTATTGCGGTCATTCATGGTTGAAAAATACATTAGATGGATATCCATAACGCTTTCCTGCATGGTGATTTGCATGAAGAGGTTTTTATGCGACCCCCATCGGGCTATGCCGAGCCCCATGGTCAGGTATGTTGCCTTCAAAAATCTCTTTATGGTCTTCGTCGGGCTCCTAGAAATTGGTTTGCCAAACTGGCTCAGTCTCTACGAGCATTTGGTTTTGTTCAAAGAAAAGCATATTACTCTTTGTTTGTCTTTTCCCGTGGATCAGTTTCTTTGCATGTTCCGGTTTATGTGGATGATTTGGTCATTGCTGGTAGCTCTTCCGCGCTCATCTCTGAGAACACTTGAGTTCTTGTTTCCATATGAAATATCTTGGTTCACTTATTTCTGGGGCATAAAGATTGCTAGAAGACTGGAGGGGGTGTTTCTTTGGCAAAGGAAATATGCCTTGGACATTTTATATGATACAGGTTTCTCTGCTTCTAAACCTACTGGCTTTCCGATGGAGCAACAACACGATCTGGCGTGTGTAGAAGGTCCTCCTTACCATGATCCTGAGCAGTACAAGCATCTGGTTGGGCGCCTGATATACCTGACTATCACACGTCCTGAGCTTAGTTATTCGGTTCATACACTTGCTCAATTCATGAAGTCTCTATGTGTTCCTCACTGGCAAGCTGCAGTGTACGGGTTGCACTACCTGAAGAATCATCCTGGTTAAGATTTATTTCTCTCTTCCAGTAGTGTGTTACAGTTGACTACTTAGTGTGATTCAGATTGGGCTGCATGCCTAATTACCCAGCGCTCTCTTTCTGAATATTTTTGTGATGATTGGTGATTCTCCAGTTTCTTGGAAGATCAAGAAGCAACCTACGATTTCTCGGTGTTCCGCTGAAGTGGAGTATCATGCTATGGTTGTTACCTGTTGTGAGTTGTTATGCCTTAAGTCTTTACTGAAAGACTTAGGGGTTATACACACTTCTCTTGAGAAACTAGTTTGTGACGGTCAATATGCTCTTCATATTACTACCAAATTGCTCTCTTCATATTAATGCTCTTCATTATTACCCTTATTTTCTACAAAGGAAGATAATTATCGAGTTTCGCAGGGCGTACAATATGAGAATAAAAAGGAGTAAAAACCCCAATCATATTAAACAAGGGTTTAAATTTATGCTGAAGCAGAGACCTGGGGGGAGGGTAGAACAAAAAAGAGAACACGTATTAGTGGCTAACCCAAAGGCCATCTTTTAGTGAAGAAAGTAAAACAAAAATGGGCAACGAAAGCCAATCGGCAAAATAGGTAAGGCGTGCGGCAAGAGGTGCCTGGTGGAAGCAGATAGGTGGAGGGTGTGGAAATTGAAAAGGCGACCGGCTACTGTCAATCGTTTGTTACCTGGAGCAACCAGTGACACAATTTGTTGATTGGAAGAGAGCAATTTGGTAGGAGGAAGCAAGAATGAGAGATGAAGGAAGGGGAAAGAGTCATCGTACCTAAACCCGGGTTCTAGAGAAAAGATTGGTGCTTTTAGTATAGGTATAAATAAATATAGATATAGATATAGATTATGTTAATAAGTTTTTGTCAAAATATATATTTTTAAACAAAATAGTAAATGTATTCTAACTAAGTAGAACGGAAATAATTGTATTTTCTTTACTAATGGGATATTTTCATAATTAAATAAAATATAAATTATTATTTAAAATTATATAAAAATAATTTATTATTTTATTTATTATTTCAATATTAGCACAATTCAGATTTTTTATTTTATTTGAATAAATAATATATTTTTACAATTTTTAATCATATGATTTGGGTGGCCTTTTGTGACTTTACCCAACTCGATCCGACGAAAAATATAAAAATTTGGTCAAGACCCATCTCAACTCATTTAATTAAAAATTTTGTGTTAATTTAGATCGGGACAGTCGTCCTGATTCACGGATCAGCATAAGCACTCCTATTTAATTTACTTGCATTATGATTGATTCTATATATTTCAAGATGAAGGATCTGAACGTGACAGATGCCGTTTTAGTCACTGAAGCCGACTGGCTTTTCAAGGGGGATTCCAAGGAGCCTTAGGGTATGGGCAGTGGTGGTCTCTTAAAATTAAAAGATCGCTCAAGAGACCGAAAATCACCACAGTGGTGGTCTCTTGAGTGGTCTCTTGTTAAGAGACCACTCACCAGGCTCTTGGTAAGAGCCCGGTCAAGAGGCCGCTCATGGGCCATCTCACTGACGCTGCACATGGGTGCTTTGCGCGTTCATTTTTTTTCCACGAGTGGGACACGTGTCGCCCCCTGAGTGGGCCACGTGTCCCACTCAGCCGCAATTTTTTTTTTGAATTTTTTTTGCGGACATGTGTCACCCATGGATTGGGCCACGTGTCCGCAACGGTAATGTTTTGGGAGAAATCAGAATTTGAAATCTGGGGGACACGTGGTCCAATAAGGAGGCGACACGTGTCCCCCCAATGGCTGGATAACGGCCATTTTTTTAATGGGACACGTGTCCCATTCTGGTGGCGACACGTGTCCCAGACGAAAATTTTCAAACTTTTTTTTATTTTCTTAAATTTCTATTTTAACTTTTATATTCCATTCTCCCACTTTTTTTGCCTATAAATATGGACCATTTCAACTCATTTCACCACACCACTTCCAATTCAAATTCTCTTACCTCACAAATTCATCTTCTATATTGTTATTCATTTTTTGTGATGGATCCACGAAGAACGTCGAAAGGCAAAGATCGAAAGGCAAAACGAATTTAAATTTAAATTTAAAAACAAATTTAAATTTAAATTTAAAAATGAATTTAAATTTAAAAATGAATTTAAATTTAAAAATGAATTTAAATTTAAATATTTAAACTTATTTTTGGTGGACAAATTTATTTAAAATAATATGTAATGGTCAAATTAATGAGTAAGATAGAGAAAATCAAGTGGGTTCCATGAATAGTGTACAGTGGTCTCTTAACCATTGTGGAGAAAAAAATGGATTGTCTCTTAAGTGGTCTCTTAAGCTGAGGTGGAAGAGAGAGAGGGAGAAAAATAATATATTTAATTGGTAAGAGACCGGTAGTGGTCTCTACCACTGCCCATCGCCTTAGGGCATGGTCTTTTAAAATTAAAAGATCGTTCTAGAGACTGAAAATTATCACGGTGGTAGTCTCTAGAGTGGTCTCTTAACAAGAGACCACTTAAAAGTTTCTTGCTAAGAGACCGTTCAAGAGACCGGTAATGGGCCAAAGCCAATGACACACCACATGGTGCTAGGACCGCTGAAAAGCTGCCCACTTTTTTGGTCCGCATGGGACACGTGTCACCCCAGGAGTGGGCCACGTGTCCCACTAAGCCCCAATTTATTTATTTTTATTTTCTGTTGCAGACACGTGTCACCCAGGGATTGGGCCATGTGGCCGCTGAATTTTTTTAAATGGGACACGTGTTCCATTCCGGTGGCGACACGTGTCCCAACAATATTTTTTTTGAAAATTTTTCCAATTTTTTTTTATTTTTTAAGAATTTTAATTTTAATATAATTTTGATTTTCAAATTGTAATAATTGGTCGGACTAGATCAATATTTTATTAAGTATTTTATGTAATTTTTATAGTTGTTATAATTGGTTTTTGCAATTTTAATGGTTTTATATAATTTTAAAAACATGGAATTCTCTTATTATTTATTTTTTAATTTCGTTTTAATAATTATATTAAATTATGCATTCAACTTATTTTTTGTGGACAAATTTATTTAAAATAATATTTAATGATCAAATTAATGAGTAGGATGAAGAAAATCAAGTGGGTTCCATGAATAGTATATAGTGGTCTCTTACCATTGTGGAGAAAAAAGAATTGTCTCTTAAGTGGTATCTTAAGTTGAGGTGGAAGAGAGAGAAAATATATATATATATATATATATATATATATATATATATATATATATATATATATATTTAATTGGTAAGATTGCCCATGCTATGATAGACAATGCTGATACCTACAAACACACGGTAATAATCATAACCTAATTAATGCATGTCAATTATATATATATATATATATATATATATATATATATATATATATATATATTTAATTGGTAAGATACCGCTACCTATCTCTAAGATTGCCCATGCTATGATAGACAATGCTGATACCTACAAACACACGGTAATAATCATAACCTAATTAATGCATGTCAATTGTTAGAAAAGTTTTTCTCACGGTGCTCGAAATTAGTTGACTGGTTAGATAATATGTTAATTTAAAAAAATAAAAATGTTTAGTGGGAATTGAATGTTAGCCTAGCGGTTGAAATCTAGTGCTACTTCCATGAAGTCATGGGTTCAATTTCCACCAGGGCAAGGGGAGGGAAGGGATTATTTGAGTTATTACCCAATTTTTTTTAAAAATAAAATAAAAATGTTTTTGTCTCTCTTCACCATTCATACTACTGAAAAACAAATATATATACACAGATAAAAACTCATGAGTATAGAATATTGGTGTACAAGTATCCCATCGCTACCACATAGATCTCCCTTCTAACAATGGTTTTTTAGCACCATTTTCCAAAAATGTAATAATACTATATTTTTTAATTTTAACATCGATTTTTAAAACCGGTGTTAATTTAACACCGGTTTTTTAAACTTTAACAACGATTTTTAAAAAACGGTGTTACATTTTTAATTTTAACACCGATTTCTTAAAAACCAGTGTTAAATTTTAAAATAGCACCAGGTTTGAAAAAAAATAGCACCGATTTTTAAATATCGGTGCTAAAAATTTTATCTTCCTGCCAAAAAATTGTTAAAAATTTTAAAATTAAAACCGATGATAAAAATTTAAAAATAGCACCAATTTTGGAAAAGGTAGCACCGATTTTTAAAACCAGTGCTAAAAATTATAAAAATAGCTCCGGTTTTTAAAAAACGGTGCTAAAAATTTTGAAAATTTCATTTTTCCACCCAAAGAAATTGCCAAAAAAAATTTTAATTCAATTTTCCCGCCAAAAATTCAAAACATTGGTCAACATTTTTTAAAGTTCAATCTTTCCGCCAATTTTTTTTAAAAAAAAATTGCTAAAAATTTTAAATAATGTTGCCAGAAATTTCATAGGTTGGGAACTATTTTTTTTTAACTTTCAAAATCGGTCACTATTTTGTTGACTTTAACCAATAACAAAGATAAATTAAATTAATCAACAATCAACTTTTATTGGCCTAATATATATAAATAAGAATAACATTTGTTTACATTAACTAATTAACGTCCAACCCTTAATTGATTTAGTATAAATTAATACAACTTTAACTAGTCAACGGTTAATCCTTATTTGACTTTCAATATATAAACACTAATAACTAGGCTGACTTTGACTAATCAACGATCTAACTGTGCTTGACTTTCAATCTATAAACACTAATAACTAAGTTGACTTTGACTAATAAACGTTCAACCCTTACTTTACTTTCTATATATGAACACTAATAACTAGGTTGACTTTGACTAATCAACGGTCGAACTTTACTTTACTTCCAATTAAATAGTAATAACTAAGATAACTTTAGCTAATTAACAGTCAAATTGTACTCAACTTTCTATATGTAAACACTAGTGACTAAGCTGACTTTATCTGATCAACGGTCAAACCTTACTCGACTTTCAATATATAAACACTAATAACTAGGTTGACTTTGACTAATCAACGGTCAAACCTTACTTGACTTTCTATATATAAATACTAGTGAATAAGTTGACTTTAACTAATCAACGGTCAAACTTTACTTGACTCTCTCTATATAAAAACACTAATAACTAAGTTGACTTTAACTAATCCACGATCAACCCTTACTCGACTTTCAATATATAAACACTAATAACTAGGTTGACTTTGTCTAATCAAAGGTTAAACTTTACTTGACTTTAAATGTATAAACACTAATAACTAAGTTGACTTTAACTAATCGACAATCAACCCTTACTCGACTTTCAATATATAAACACTAGTAACTAGGTTGACTTTGTCTAATTAACGGTCAAACTTTACTTGACTTGAAATATATAAACACTAATAACTAGGTTGACTTTGACCAATTAACGGTCAAACCTTGCTTGAATTAGTATATAATAAATACAAATAAAAATATTTAACTTTGACTAATCGACAGTCAACCCTTACTTGACTTTTTATATATAAACACTAATAACTAAGTTGACTTTAACTAATCCACGATCAACCCTTATTTGACTTTCAATATATAAACACTAATAACTAGGTTAGATTTGACTAATCAGCAGTCAAATTTACTTGAATTGGTATATAATAAATACAAATAAAAATGTTTGATTTTTGGCTAATCAACGGTCAAACCTTACTTGACTTTCAATATATAAACACTAATAACTAATTTTTATTTGACTAATTAAAGGTAAAACTTTATTTGAATTAGTATATATAAATACAAATAAAAAAATAACTGGAAATAACTGAAATGACTATTATACCCCTGTGTAAAAAATTAAAAAGGACACCCTGACCCTTATTTATTCATTTTCTTTCTTCACAGATTTCTTTCTTCGTTTTCCTTGCCACTACTCGATTGGTTTGGGTGACGGTGGTTCGATTGGTGTGGGCAACGGTGGTTCCACCCAGCGACAGAGCGAAGATTAGTCGGCGGCGTGACGGACTGGCGAAACGAATGTGGACTGGAGTGGTTGTGGAGCAACGGCGGCAAAGCGGTGCTGTGCGGTGGGGGATATGATTTCTGGCGGAGCTAGAGCGGAGATATGGGGTGGTGGAGCTAGGGCAGCGGTGGCGCACGGTTCTTTCTGGTGGCTGGTGGCATGGGTTTCTGGTGGATCTAGGGCAGATCTAGGAGGTTGCAGAGCTAGGGAAGATGTAGGGGGTGGCGGAGCTAGGACATCGGCGACGATTTGTATAGATTAGCCATGGATTTGTAAGGCTTATATTACTTGATGTTCTTCGTTTTGTATAGATTTTATTCCCTGCAATGTCCTGTTAACTGAAACTTCAACGATCATGTGTGTTGATGGAGATGTATATATTGTCTATCTATTTTTTCAAAGATCTAGACAACCTTATTTTATACTGTTAGTTGTTTGCCTGCCTTTTTTTTCTTGAAGGGTTGATAATTTTTAGTTCTGTGACATTTCACAAACATTTGCTTGCTTATCTCTTTATTTTTGCATTTCATTTTTGGGTTTAAATGTTAGTAGTGTTTGTGCAAATATTAGTGGTTTCTTTCTCGGGATAGAAACATCTAGCCTATTAAGTTCCACAAATGCGGCATGTTTCTGGCATCGTTATTAGTACTCAACTTGGATAGCTGCAGTAAATTGTTTAAACTTTATTAAATTGTTCCTGAATAGTGGTGTTTGAACCCTAATGGCAGAGTGTGGGTGGATTGGCCGAGTACGCCGTAACGAAGAAGAAGCTGACTGTCATAAGGCCACCTGGAGTATCAGCAGTCGAGGGAGCATGTCTCCCAGTTGTTGCTTATGCTCTATGTGCTCTTTTATACCTGTATACATTTGTATTTTGAACTAGGATAATGTTTTGTGAGTAAGGATTGATTTATGGCTGACTTCTTTTAGGTATATGTTGTGTACCATATTCGTGTGAGACATGGTGGAAGAAAGAGGCCAGTGCCAAAAATTTTGTGTATCGGAAGCCCACAAACCAGGGTAAATAGTTGTTTATATCTAGTTTTTTCCACCTCTTCCTTTCAGTTTTAGCTTCTACATTTTGAGGCAATGTGTACCTTTTCAGTTTCCTTTTTCTAAATAGTGACTTCTTTTATTTTGTCGCAGTGAAAGATTAAGAAGAAATGCAGTTGTGGATAATTACCTCAGGTTTAGGGATGCTATTAACCAGCTGGTCCAAGAGGGAGCAACTTGCCAAACGCTGCAGCTGCTGCTGCTGCTTAAGGATAAATAGGTGTGCATCACCTTGTGTTTTATTTTATTGCAATTGAAGTGCATTAGTTGTAGATTCTATTTTACCTTATTGCAACTCTCACTTGGTAATGGTAGCTACAATTTAGAGTATGTTGTCTACTGATGATGCTACTGCAAAAATTTTTATGTTGTGTATTGAGTACATGTATGATGTGTATTGAGTACATGTATGCTGTGTGTTGAGTACATATATGTTCTCACCGTAGTGTGGTTTTGTGTTATAGTATGGAATCTGTATGTTGTGTGTTGTAGCTGAACTTAACATCGGATTTGTGAATGCAGTATTTCAAAGAAAACCCTGATGACAAGAATCCCCTTTACAACACTAAGAATGGAGTATACACTCAAGGCTAACGATTGGACAATGTAGTGATATCTTGGGGGCATGATGAATAAATGTATTTGGTACATTTCCTTCAATTTCTTAATGAGTAATTATTTTGATTAATTAGTTCAGAATGGGTGAAAAGTTGAGTATTTAGTTTTTTAGCATATGTTATGGAAGGGTATATTTGAGCATTTCTAAAGACCATAGATTCAAGATTAGTTGTGTGGCTTAACCTTGTGATTTGATGTGTACACGTCACATGATTCAATTGCTAGTTCAAGGTAAAGTTATGATTAGTCCCGTAGATAGTTATGTTTGGGATAGTTATGTTTAGTCCCATAACTATGATTCAATTATAGTTCAAGGTAAGTTATGATTAAATTGCCAATTTTGTGATTCGACAACTCCAACATTCTTGGAGGGACCTAAGTGCAAAAAGTAAAAAATTTACTCGTAACTTCAAATAAAAATCCGTTTGAATGTGATGCTACCCTATACACCCCCATTGTATTTTCTAAGCCCGTAACAAAAATATTTATCAACAATCGGGCATGGGAATATAGCCGCAATTCTTTCTGATTTCTCTTTCTTACTTCAAAATAATCAACTCTAAGTTACTCTAGAACATGTCCTAGCACTTTCCAACATTTTTCCAAAAAATCATTTGTTTAATATTTCTATATTTTGGTAAGAATAACAAAAATCATATATTTTGGAGCAATGGATGACAGGCTAACACAATTTTGGGCTATAGTGTAATTTTCCAAGATTGTGTAGAAGTAATCAATGTTGACTTTAGATGCCCTTTTTCAATCACCCGTACAAGCCAAAATCACAAATTTGAGACCGTATATTATTGAATTGCATTTTGGTGTCACCAATTTCGTGATTCGACAACTCCAACTTTCTTGGAGGGACCTAAGTGCAAAAAGAAAAAACTTTACTCGTAACTCCAAATTGAAATTCGCTAGAACATGATGCTACCATATACACCCCCATTGTATTTTCCAAGCTCGTAACAAAATATTTATCAACAATCGGGTACGAGAACATATCCGCAGTTCTTTCCGGTGTTCCCTTCTTACTTCAAAGTAATCAAGTCTAAATTACTCTAGAACATGTACTGGCGCTTTCCAAATTTTCACCAAAAAATCATTTGTTTTCTAGTTCTATATATATGAAAGAATAATAAAAATTGTGTATTTTTGAGAGAATGATAATGTCGTAACGAATTTTTGGGCCATAGCATAATTTTCTATAAATATATTAGAGGTGCTTCTGTTCACCCATTGTATCCCAAATTTCAAACACACATTCGTATCTTATTTAATATTGTATTGGTATATTCAATTTTGTGATTTGCCGCCTCCAAGTTATGGGAGGAAAATGAATTTTCCAAAATGTCATTCAAAATTTTGGAGGGATTGATTAAAGATTTTGAAATATTGTAATTAGCACCGGTATTTGTTACTTAGACACCGGTATTTGTTACTTAGACACCGGTATTTGTAGCGGTGTTAGGTACTTAGAAAATATCTCGCGAGTATGCTCTCGGGTTCCGAAAAGAAATAAATAAAAACCATTTAAAGCAGCCCTAAGCAGTTGCTTTTCATATACAATTGCACCAGTATTGCCCAATCATACCGGTGTAGACACTTTAAAAAAAATCAAACTTAGCCCAACAATGCCCAAACCTTTTGTGAAACCCTAATGTTATACTCCCTCTGTCCCAACTCAAACTTTCTACTTCACTTTATGTCACTATTCAGTGTCCAACTTTGACCACATATTTGAATAGATATATAAAAACAAATATTATCATGTGTTATATGGTTGAATTCGTCGTAACAAGTAGTTTCCCAAAATTTACTTTTTGTTTGCCCTTATTATACGTAGTTAAACATATTAACGGTCAAACATATTTCTTGATAACCTTGAAAAAGATTCCATGAAATTTGAGGTGGGACGGAGGGAGTATAGATCCTTCTCAATCCTTAGCCATTTTTCAGCCTTCATTATTTTCACTCCACCGTCTCGGTTCCTCGTAGAAAAATCCGTTGATCAGTCACCTTGTCGTCGCTCCATAGCCTTGCTCCACTGTTTCTTCTCTTCCACCACACTTTCGATGCTTCTTCTTTGATAGCACTGCACCACCACCGCCATCGTACATCCACCCTTTCACAGAACAATCCCGTCTATTTTTCGCCTGTGCATGTGCTCGGGCCATCAACCTAGATCTTCAACAATGGTAACCCTATCTCTCTTCTCCATATCTGCAGTTAATTTACCTTGGTTTTATGATTTTTCCGTCGAAAAGATTATTCTTTTTTACTTGGGTTTTTTTTTGTTTTACGGAAGGAGATGCAGTATGATGCTTCTGTGTTTATTGCTTAAAATCCCGGTGTTTACTCCTTTTTAGTTTTTCGTTTTATATTGATGTAAATGTTTGTTGTTGCTACACTAAGCTAGTGCTGATTTGATTCTCATTCAAATGATAGGATTTTGTTGCTGGTTTTTTTTAGGTGGGAAAACTCAAGGTCCTTTTTTTTGTTAATCTTTACCCGACAAGAAGTTTACTGCTTGTGTGTGTGATGTTTAAGCTCTGAATTAGTATTTGATTATTTTGGTGGTGGATTGTGTGAGGATTTTAATTGTTTTCTCATCTTGTTGGTTTTTGGCAATGTGCAAGACATTTTTGTGATTTTGGTGGTCTATTAAGGCTGGGGGATAAGTTTTAGGATGTACTACCATGCTTCAGTTTTATCTTGTCGAAGTGGTGGTGTTAACTTGCTTTAGCATTTGTTAAGTTGCGTGTGCTCTTTATATGTAATTTAAGCTGGAGTAGAATCATACTATGTTTGTCTTAGTTTGGAATTGTAAGTATTAATTACCTTGACTATTCGATTGTAGGCTCGAGGTTTGAAGAAGCATTTGAAGGGGCTCAATGCTCTAAAGCATTGGATGTTGGACAAACTTGGTGGTGCCTTCGTAAGTTTATTTTTGAAAAATGTTTTTCCTTATTGTATGCTTGTATTTCATATTGTCATTAGTGTCTTGATTCTCTCCATGTTCTTCATTCAGGCCCCCAAGCCATCATCAGGACCTCACAAGTCCAGGGAGTGCTTGCTCCTTGACATTTGGTTTTACCGAATTTTTCTAATCCTTATTCGTATGTTCCAACATGACTTATCTAACCAAGTATGCAATAACTTAAAACATTAACGATTACGCAGTTTGGTAAAATCCACCTATATCTGCGGGGTCTGGCCTAGTTCAGAATGAATCCATTAATTAGAAAGATACAGTAAAAAGTACATCATACAGAATACTTATCTTTACTAACTATAACGTGTGATTCTGCAAGCTCCCCTTGCCACGGATCCACCTTGATCAGACTCCCTCTGACCTCGAAACTCGTCGACGCTGGATCTCCTCCTCCCGAGGAATTAAGGCATATGATTCTGAACTTTGACAGCAGGTCAAGTATGTTGGAACATAGAAATTTGGTTCTTCGTAATTCTCTCGAAAGTATAAAAATCTGTGTGCATATTTTCTCTGTTAAATCCATGAACAATGCATCTGTGATTGTCCTCTTTTATATCCATGAGCAGATCGGAATACTCCCTGATTATCTCCACAATATTCCTATTCCAAATTTGCTTATTGAAGCATATCCAAATCCCATAAATAAAGGGATTTTCCTCATCACAATATATCTCATATATTCGCAAATCTCAACTCCATATATATAGGGAGTTTCCATAAATCAACTATGCTTCCATACCCCTAATATATAGCAGAATATACATATTTTCATAACTCACAAATACCATAATATTTTGTGGCGTAAATATGTTGTTTTCGTATGTTCCAACATGGAAAGTTTTTCGTTTCCAAATATGTTCACAAAAACTGTCAATTAAATATTCAATGCAAATCGCTTTGACTTTACACTCCTGATTCTTATTCTCCGTAACAAGCTGAAATTTGCTCACTTATTGTGGAGTCAATCTATCTTGATGCAACACCATGTAATGGTTGACGGGAAAGTTAGGATTGATAAGACCTACCATTCTGGTTTCATGGGTGAGCATCAGCCCATAAGACACCATTTATTTGTATATATCACCTTATGGCCAATTTGCTGTGAATGAAATTTATGTGGCCTTACCGATATCTATTTGTTGGCTAGATGTTGTATCCATCCCAAGGACGAATGCTAATTTATGCCTGCTGTATGACACTGATGTGCTCATTTTATACGATTATATTAGGGCTTTTGGGATTAACTTTTGTACACTTTTGTGCTCTAAATGTGACATTTTACCTTGAAATTATCTAAGGAGGGTTAAAAACGACTTTTACATTTTTACCACCTTTTAGAGAATTTTGTGTGACAAGGTAATTTGTTTGAAGACTTGGAAAACTTTGAAGACTTTGAAGAATATCTTTGGAGATTTGAAGATTTGAAGACTTGGATTTGAGCTTTTTGAAGACATGAAGAAGTGGAGAAGTGAAGAGAAAAGAAGGATATGAGATATAAAAGAGAAAGAAAAAATAATGCTGAAATTTACGTCTGTCGCGACTCGCGATGGTTCGTCGTGAGCTCGTCGCGACTCGCGACAGACGGGTGGTCTGAATTTCTTCTTGATTTTTGTGCTATAAATACTCCCCTTATCTTCTCCTCTTCAGCAGCTTTTGCCCAGCTCCTTCTTCTGCGTTTTTGGGCTTAGAAACCCTAGGTTTTCTCCTCTTTCTTTTCTTAGTTTTTGTAGTCTAATTATGTCTTTTAGTTATCTAGCTTAGTTTTATCTTGGGAGCAAAGGATTGAAGCTTCCATTTCTATGTAGTAAGAACCATTATATCTATCTATTTGGTGCTTTTGCTATTGTGCATTTATTGGGCTTTGAATGTTAATTGTTAATTTCATTGATGTTGTTGGGAGCTTGAGTATATGAATTGCTTGTATGATTGCTTGTTAGGGTTGGGAGAAAGCAGCTAATTCTCCCCTCTTTTAATGTGGAATCCAAGAGCATGAGTTAGAGCTTCTTAAATGATGTTGGCGTGTTGATAATTGCTAGATGAATGTGATGATGTCGAACTCGTTGTCATGTTTGTTTTAGGTAGCAAATGAGAGAAGTCTATGAATGTCGATCATTCTTGACTAATCTTGTGTAAATGCATGAATTGGTTAAATGCTTAGACACGGTGTAGTGTTTATAAGTGTTGCTAAGCTTGTTGATTCTTCGTGCTAAATGCCATCAATGGGATACTCTTAGTAATAAGGGAGTCATTGGTGAGGTTTGACAAGAGATGTCGAATTCACTCTTGCAAACTACTATCTAAGAAGGATAGAAGATTTATCTTCACAACAAGTAGTTGAAGTAGTGAATAGATTGTTTCACTTGCTCTTGAAGCCTTTATTATTTAGCATTTATGTATTCTTGATGCTATGTTTCACTTCATTTATGCCATGGGTTGTTTGAGAATAGGAAGTGTTTTTATGATTGAAGTGTTCGGGTGTTAGGAAAGTGACGAATTCCTTAGCTCCTTTGCATGAAAATCTATGAACATGAACTTAGAACTTCTTGTGCATAATGTGTTGTGATTCTTGCTAGATAAGTATGTTAATATTAAGTCAAGTAATGAATGTGATAGAATGAGTGAATGGTTCAATGATCTACATTAGGTTTGGAAGTGGATATCAATTGCCCCCAAGGCTTTATCTTTTGTAGTTTTAAACCTTTTTTCTTAGTTTTGTTTGATGATTAGCATAGTTACTTAACCTTGCTAGTTATCTTGTCTTTTTACTTTCATAACTTAGGACCACCAAACAACCAAACCCCCTTGTTTTGACTCGCTTTTATATGTGTACATATATCTACTTCTAGCCTAATATCAACCTTTTGTGCCTAAACGCTTAGGAAGATCCCCCTTCTCCGTGGACGACCCCGACTTGCCACTATCTACCTAGTTGTAGATAGTAAGCATAAAAAGGCTTATAAATATTAACTTTGAGAGGTACGACGACGGCCTCCCAGACACTAAGGGTCGATTCAGGCTTCACTCTATCAGGGATGAGGAAGCGAAGGTTTGTATCATATTGAGTTACATTCTATTTTTTGAGTTAGTTTATTGCTTGGCTGCCTCGTATTGCCTTCTCCTGATGTCAAGGTGTTACTCCATTAAATTTTGTCAAGCAAGTTGTTAATGAAATGCTGACTTTTTCAGTAAGTAGGGTGGATATGGAGATCAAGACAGAAGCAAGTTTCCGACTTTCTCGAACACTGTTTGCTACGAAGCAATTTACTTTTTGTAATTGATGTAGTTACGTTGGTTATAAGCACTTCTTTTATATTAGTGTTGATTGATACGAGTTAGTTTTAGCTACCTTAGTTGAATGGTGGTGTTGAGCATTCATTGAATTCAATTCACGTTTTTTAAATATAGTTTAGTGCATTTTTTGTGTTCTAATAAATATTTTGATTTCTAAATTTTTAATTAAAAATGAGCACCGGTAAAATCAGTGCTCATTTTTTTAATGATCACCAGGGGCATTTGCACCGGTAAAAACCCCTTTTGCACCGGTATTTTGGCCCTCTGATATACCAGTGCGTAAGTATAGTGGTGCTTAAGTATAGCGGTATAATATGCCGGTGCTAAATCACCCCATTAGCACCGGTATAGTATACCAGAGCTAAAGCACCCTATTAGCACCGGTATAGATTGCTGGTGCCTACAACTTTCCATTTTACACCGCTATAATTACGCACCGGTATTTTAGAGAGCCAACATACCGGTGCAAAATGGGTGTTTTACCGGTACAAATACCCATGTCATGCAGTATTGATAGTATTTTTTAGCTAGCTAAACTTTAGAATATAATAAAAATTTTAATCTTGAAGGCACATAAAATTTTATCTTAATTTTCTAATCAAATACACCGCAGAAGGTGTAATCCACTAATTAATTGTAATAAGAACTATCGAGAAACAAAAACATTTATAAAATAAATTGAAAGGGTCTTTGTAAACTAAAATTGGTTCAACTTATTAAAGTTAGTCACAATTTGATTTTCTTAAATGTTGTGGCCAGCTCGGTTTTGACTCAGACAAGAGTCAAATAAACTTATTGATGAGTCAATAGCGAGTCAACTCAATTGAAATGAGTCAACTCAGGTCAACCAGTGCCAAATATATCTCTAGAAAAATCAAGGCTACGAGAGGTACTTCTCCGCTTTTTATTTCGATTATTTGTACTTATAATTTTTCTTTTCAGGTGGAAGGCTATTTTTAAATTTTGTTTTTATTTGCTTTCAGTTTTATTTGTGATTTTCATCATCAATGGGGTTGTGTTTAAAATTAGGTCTTTTTGCTAGAATATTTTTGTCTCATCTGCTCTCTGCCAATTCTAAGTTTTTCTGGCGGCTCATTTAACTTGGTTAAACCTAGTTGGGTTCTGATCTGGTCTATATGTCTGAATACGAGAAATTTGAGTCAGGGTAGTTACAACAACTTACCTATGGCATTCCCTTTATAATTTACTGTCTAGGTTTGTAGACCGAGCAAGTTGATAATTTTCGATTGATCATTTTGTGTCATGTTAGAGACTTTCGTACTTTCTCTTGAGTTTATTTACATTTACGAAAGACTTTTACGGTGAGCAAAATGACCAGGGTCATCTCTAATTTTCTATAAAGGATTTATTTTAATGGAGATGAATCAAATCTTTCACTTCGGGAGCTATTTCATTTTTGTTTTAGTTGTTGTAGAGGTTGGCTAGGACAGTGTAAAAGAAGCTTTGTGAGTTGGTGGTTGTTATTTTATTACTGTGATCCGCTTCTAGTGGTCGAGCCGAACTAGTCGGAAGTCTAAACAATAATTGACCATTTATCTTCTGTTGTACCCCTTTCTATATGTTTATACGTAAAGGCTAAAGATTTGTAATTTGATTTCTAATGCCTTTATGATGTCCTTTTCGGCTAACTGATGTAAGCTTTCAGGCAACTGCTATAAGCCTTCATGCAATTTGATGTAAGCCTACGGGCAATTTAGCCAACTTTTAGTAACATATGAGCTTAATGAAAAGGGAAAGACACCCTCCAAACCCCATCTACGAAGATTTGAATTAAAAAAATGTAGAAAGATGGTGTTAACACTAGTGTAGGAATGACCTATTAAAGGCGGATAAATCGGCAATTTAGAAGCACTTTTTTGGTGTCTTTAGTGGTTGTGCCTTTAAAATAAGGCGGTTCTGGGAACCGCCTTTAAATTTAATTAACTCCAAGAACCCCTTTTAATGAGTTTCCGAACTCGAAAACTTTTTCTTGTCTTCCAAAAAAATAGATGCCAAAAATCAAATCGGTTTTCGGCAGCACAAACCAGATCTAGAAACCCTAATAACAAAAAAAATATTTGATGACAGAAACAAAAATTTCATAATAACAACAATTTAATTGCACAAGAACAATCTGATAACAGCTACACCAATTTTCATTGCAACAAAACAATTACAGTGGCGACATCGATCTCCGGCGACAAAGAGCACCACCTCCAGTTGCGGATGGGCATTTGAGCGTCGGCGTTGGCGGTTCCGGGAGGTTGACTCGGTGGCAATGGTGGAGCTCGACTTGGCGGCGGTGGTGGAGGCACTTGAGGGAGAGAGAATAGAGGCGGTCGGCCTGTGGTGGAGGCGTTGGAGCGGGAGAGAGAAGAGAGGCGCAGTGGTAGGCTCTGGCAGAACATAGGGGGACCAGGGTGTGCCTGGTCCCTGCAAAAAAATTTTTACCATTAGTATTTTATATTTTTCTTTATTTTTGTATGGTAAAAAAAGGCTGTGTTCCCCCTAAATTAATACTTACCGCAAAATGTATGTAGAACATTGAAGAAATGTAATACTCAAAATGAGATTATTTGTTTTTAATTGTAGAGTATAACAAGAAATAGACTTCCTTTTTATCTAATTTTATCTTTAATATTTATTCAAGTTATACTTGAAAATATTTTAGGAGGAATAAATTATATCTTTAAATATCTATCCAATTAAGACTTGTATCCAAGTATACGCATGTTTTTGTCATGTCCAAGCTATACGTATAAATATTAAAGGTAAGAAAAACTTGTGTAATTTTAATTCCAATTTTTCTATTAATCGGACATAATACTAATCTTTATCGGATAAAAGTTTAAAGAAACCATCGCTGAAAGGCAAAACCTGAGTTTAAAAAATGCATATGTAAGTTTCATTAAATAGAAATTATATGATTCAAATTAGGATTTATAGACTATTCTGCCTTGTCTTAATTCTTTGGGCATTTACTGTAACATCAAAACGAGCTTTTTTCAACCATGAAAATTGTGAAAACATGTCTCTGCAATCGTTTGGAATATGATTTTCTGCGAGATTATTTATTGCTTTTCATTGAAAAGGATATTGCCGAAACATTTAACATTGATCCGATCATCGATACTTTTTATATGCATCAAAGAGAGAAGATCGCAATTTAAATTAAAAACAAGAAGGTCGTCCATTTCAAAAGTAATTTTGTATTTTCTTCAGCACTAGTTTGTCTTTAGTATTTAATTTTTTGTCCTTTAAATGAAATAATCTACTGTGATTTGCTATTTTAATGGTCGATTCAATTTTTTTATAACCTTTTGGTCTTCCTTATATAAAATTTCTGGTTCCGCCCCTAGTGGTGGAGGTGCGGTGGTGGAGGCGTGTTGGTGGAGGTGGCCGGAGAAAGTGATCTAAGGCCAAAGAAAGAGAGGGCAGAGGCGGCCGGAGAAAGAGAGAAAGGAAGAAGAAAGTGACGAGAGAGCAGAGGAAAATGAGAGTGGAGGACGAGAAAGCAGAGGAAGAAGAAAGTGACCACAGAAGGAAGAAGAAAAATGGGGACTAAGGCAAGGCGGAAGAAGAAAGTGACCGAGGAAGGAAAACCCTAAGGGAATAAAGAAAATAAGGGGAAAACAAAAGAAGTGGGCTGGGCCAAAGCCCATTAAAGGCGGTTCTAATTAGAACCACCTTTAAAGTGAAAAGGTGACCTAGGAAACTATTTCCAAACTCAGATTTGCTTCTAGACCATGTTTCCGAGTTCGTAAACAACCATTTTTAAAGGCGGATAGTCATAACCGCCTTTAATTAGGGTTAATTGAAGGTGGTTATGCCTTGAACCACATTTAACTAGCCCAAGTTAAAGGTGGTTCATGGAAACCACCTTTAATCAACTAATAACCGCCTTTAAAATCTGTATGGGGTAAGAAACGGGGTTTTTGAACTCATAAACATTGATTAAATGCAGTTCTCAGCGAATTGCCTTCCATTACTGTCTATAGACCTTTCCCCACTAATGTAATGGCCAAAGAGGTGATGTAAGATTCACTAAATGTATTTTTTTAAAAAAAAGATTCACTAAATTTAATGCAAAAATGAAAATCTTTGACTATGGAAGATCATGTTTGGAAAACGTTATTAGTTGATATCTTATGGATGTTTCATTTAAATGATTTGACTAGTATTTTTTAATTTTTTTTTAGTTTTGAAGTTTGATTTGGTAACTTGCTATTAATGGTTTTTGACGCAATATGTAACTATTAAAATTTAAAAGCTCATATCTGATTAAAAACGAATAGAGATATAGAATCTGTTTGGTAGAACTTTTAATCTGTTGTACTTAAAAGTAAAACACTTTTTAATATTTGGTAAAGTGCTAAAAACAGCTTACTGCTTATTTTAAAAGCAGAACCTGGTCCCTTGTACTTTCAAAATAAGCCAGCTTTGCTTATAAGCACAATTTTGCCAAACAGAGTCATAATTGATTTAGAATCATGATAAGAAAAATATACCATTTCTGATTGATTTTGTATATATCTTGTTCCATATTTATTTCTACTTTGTATAACCTTTGCACTCACTATATATACGAATACACACAACCACAGTCATGTAGGTTTTACTTCCATCTAAAACACTAATCTTCTTAATCTTGTCATTTTGACAAAAGAAAAGATTTCAAACATGCAAAAAGCCGATTATCAAATGTCTATTTGTTTGACCAAAATGTGAAGTTAAAAGTCAAAAGCTTACAGGAAAGAAAGTTGCCAAACACCCTCTCTTTTGTTAACCCTCTCCTTTTTTAGGAAAGTTTATATGAAATCAACCAAATTACATGCATCCTACTCTAATGATATCAACCAGATACATGAAATCAACCAAATTACATGCATCCTACTCTAATGATATCAACCAGATACATGAAATCAACCAAATTACATGCATTCTACTCTAATGATATCAACCAGATACATGAAATCAACCAAATTACATACATCCTACTCTAATGATATCAACCAGATACATGAAATCAACCAAGTTGTCAAACATTCTACTATAATAATATGAATAAACTTGGAGAAACCACCGGTTGAATCTATTAAAATCCATTGAAATCTTAAACTCATTTATTTGAATAGTTGAAGATGCTCTTCCAAAAATTCTCAAATACTGGACCATGAAGGAAACACCACCACTGAAATTAGAACCACCACGATCGCACATTCATGAACTACTTGCAGTCTCAGAAAATACAACAAGTACCACTGACACATATGTGGCTTTAGCATGGATATGGCTTATACATTGATGTAGCTCAAATTAGTGATGACTGTGGGGCGGATTTTGGTGGAGGTCCACCCTGCATCTGCCCCAATGGGGAGGGTATGGATGTAGTTTTCCCAGGGGTGGAGCGGGTATGGGTATGAAAATTGAAACCCGCCATTGGTATTAGACCGGGCATGGATATTAGTTCATACCCGTTCCACCCCCGCCTCGCCCCACTATACCCGTTATGTACACACTAATTAATTATATAATAAACTATTATTTGTCCATAATGCGTGTAGTTTACTTATAATATTTTCATGTAAATATTATAAAAATTTTAATATTAAAATTATTAATTTTAAAGTAAAATTTTAGGTGTTTTTTTGGAGATATAGATGGGTGGGTGAAATGAATTTGAAGTGAGTATGGAGACCTGAGTGCTGGTGAGGCGAGGGTCGATTTTAGATTATATCTGATGGGGGCGGGGGTGGATTTTAATGATGTACCCACCATGGGTGATGAGATGGGTTTGAGTATAAAAATTTTAGATCATGAGTATAAATATGGAGGTCCCTGCCCCATTGCTATCCCTAGCTCAAATCATTTATCTCTCTATTTTACGGAGACTACCTACGTGCGTGAATGTGACTTCAATAGAGATGTGTCTTAGATCACAAATCTCTCTATTATAAAAATGATGAATTAACTTATGAGTCAATGTTAAATTCTCCACCAAACACCCTCTATAATTAAGGACTATCTGCAATAATAAATGCAGACATAATATAACTCACCGCCCAACAAATTTTGTTGTTTTGCACTTCATGGTCTTTGTTTATTTATATATACTTAACTTGGCTAGTCAAATGTATCTCGTGTACTAGTCCTTCTTTGTCAAATTTACAATGTATTTACCCAGAAACCTCATCATAATTATATTTCTGTCTCTTTACTGTTTTACTCCAACTAAAATCCTTATTTTGGGGGATGATGAAATAGAGCACACCAAGCTAGACTACGACATGTACATCAAGAATGCTCTTCCGGACAACATTAATCTTCTCACAATCCATTGCTTTTCCGGCGACGATGATTTGGGTTGGCATAAATTGGGCCAAAATGAGGAATTTCATTGGCATTTTGTGTACAATTATTTCATGACGACAAAGTTTTATTGTAGCTTCGATTGGACTACAAAAACTCGAGGTTTTGCCGTTTTTGATCGAAGGATTGCAGAGGAAAATTGTGGGCCCCTTTTCGCAAAACATTCTGTATGTTATTGGCAGGTTCAATCCGATGGGTTTTATCTTGCTAGCATATATAATCCACATCCGGATGAATTGCAGAAGGTGAATTGGTGGGTTGATAAATGATTAAGGTAGTCAAGTATTTAACTCGATTATTGTACTAATAGAATCATTAGTGCATTATCTTCACTTCTGATTATTCAATTAGAGGATGGAAAAGACCTGTTCAAAAGAATGGAAAAGATGATTGTGGCATGATATACCAAAGTTAGTTGATTGTGGCACAGTGTGTTACTAAGTTGTTAAAGTTTAATCGATTTTATCCCTAAAATAAATGTGCCCTGTCTCCGACTGGCATATTTTGCTCTTATAACAGGCGGTCAATGTATAAGCTTATGGACATCCCAAAGATTATGGACAAGGTTGCAAATAATGCAAACTTAACAAAAAGGAACACGTGAATCTTGTTTGAGCCGCCTCACATGCACTTCTTCCCCAACCCATGCCCTTCTTCCCCAAAATTGAGTGTCACCACTGCGTGATCGGTTCGAGCTCGAGTCTGTTGATTCCTCCCATCTATCCAGCCAGCATAACTGTTGGAAGTCGTTGAACTCGGATTCACTGCCGAGGATTCCACAGAGTGATGCCCGATGTGCCTGATCCAGCGGAGAAGCCCTCCACCACAACTCTACTAGCTATAAGTGTTATTTCGCTCACCTTGTTTACAACTTTTCGCTTTACTTTATGGCCGATTAATTGAATTTGAAGCAGGTGAGTTTGAACAAAATGTTTTGGGCGGCGCCTCATTCTCTAGCGTTGAAGCACTCGTTAATCTGTCTCATAATATGGATTTAACCAAAAAGATTGTGGATATGGGCATTGTGAAGATGACGATCGAGTCTTGTACATGCAAGGCTTTGATATAACTCAACTATGGTTATGCTTCTTCTTAATCTTAGGCAATCGGATGCTAGCATTGATGAATAGCTTCAGGTGGTTTTCTTTATTTGCACTCACTCCCATGCTATTACTTGGATTAATGTAGGATTGATTGTAAATGATAGTGCTTTGATTGACATAGGCTTTGTTGCAATGATGTATTTAAAATGTTGTTGTTTGAGTTAATTATGTCGAATGGATATTCAGATTATGTGTGTGGAGCTCCTGCGAGTAGTGTTTAGAGTTTAAGGTTGATGAGTCATATTGTGAATTTTCAAATTAGTTGGTTGAGTTTGAGATTAGTTGTAAACATCGGTTCCTTTCCAGCCTAGCTAATGGCCTGAATGATGAAATATAGGTAGGGGTATTTATCAGTTTAAAGGCATTGAGAATTGTAGGTGAATCCTGACATTTTTATTTCTGCTAAGTTAACATTGATACATCTACCTCTCGCTTGCTTGTTACAGACTGGCTGCATTATATTACTGCAAATTATTTGTTTGATGATACCTGTTATCAGAAGCTACGTGAATCATGTAATGAGTTTTTTTTATAGGATGATTTTTTTATCATTGTGGTGCATGCTTTTATCTATTAAAGAATGTGATGGTTGGGACACTCCTCACTTTTTTTTCCCATTAGTTTAACATTGTTATATCAACCTCAGGTTGCTGGTTACAGACTGGTTGCATTATATATTGCAAACTAGTTCTTCAATGATGTTTGATGACGCCTATTATCAGCATTGTGAATTGTGCTATTATAGAATATTTTTTGTTCATTGGGGTGAATGCTTTCGTCTGTTAGAATGTATTAAATTGGTTGGAATTTGTAGGCGAAGAACTTACAATAGAGACACTGAAATGCTACTGCTAAAAATACACACAATTTGAGAAGAGTTCTAGATGCTACTGCTATTTTTTCTCTCTTTCTCCACTAAAAATACACACAATTTTTATGCCACTCTATTGAGTTATAATCTACTAGGCAATTAACCAGCATTTATGTTGGTTATACTGTTTACTGTCGGTATCTGTCTATCAAATGAAAGATCCTACATTTTCACAAGTAGTCTCTTAAAACAAGCGATGTTGTATTATGTTCTACTTGCATCTGATCATTAGTTCTATTATATTGGTTTGTATCTGGTAAGCATCCAACAAGTTTCTTCCTCACCTTTTATCAGGGATTTGTTGTCCTAACATGTTTCTTTGGCCTCAGTCGTGGCTTCACATTTTGCAGCAGCTTCATACATTCAATCAGGTCATTATGGGTGCATTGTAGGCCCGTCAAATGAGTTAGTTGGATCAACTCATTATCCAAACCCAATTAACCCATTATCCAATGGATCATTATCCAATTAACTCATTTATTAATGGGTCATAATGGGCTGGATCATAAATGAGGTCGGTCATTAAATGGATAACCCATTGGGTAACCCATGAAATATTCATATGACCCAATGGGTTAAAATATATTATCCAATAAGTCATTATCCAATAAGTCATTATGTGATTAACCCAATAAGTTATCATTAAACATTTTCTTTCGATTTGGGATACAAGTTGTTGTTATCCAATGAGATAGGGTATTAAATACTCATTAGTTTTTGGGATTGAGCAGGATGAGAATAATTATGTTAATGGAAAATTTTGATCTCAATGGGTCTCATATTATGTTAACTCAATGGGAACCTAACAAATACCCAATAAATATCCAAAATTACCCAATTAAATGCATATGTAATATTTAACATAAATATATTCGAGCTCAATCTCGTACAATATTTGAGTTCATACAGTATTCGAGCTCGTACACTATTCAAACTCAATCTCGTACAGTATTCGAGTTCGTACAAAATTCGCACTCAATCTCGTACAGTATTCGAGTTCGTACAATGTTCGAGTTCAATCTCGTACAGTATTCGAGTTCGTACGGTATTCAAGCTCAATCTCATACAGTATTTGAGTTCGTACGATATTCGAGTTCAATCTCGTACAGTATTCGAGTTCATACAGTATTCGAGCCCAATCTCATACAATATTTAATTTCGTACGGTATTCGAGTTCATACAGTATTCGAGCCCAATCTCATACAATATTTGATTTCATACGGTATTCGAGTTCAATCTCATACAGTATTTGAGTTTGTACAATATTTGAGCTCAATCTCGTACAGTATTCGAGTTCGTACAATATTTGAGTTCGTACAGTATTTGAGCTCGGGCTCGATCCTATTAGGGGAAAATTAAATCATTCGTAATCAAACTTGTGAAAATTTAGTTACCTTGTGATATGAAATTATCCACGGGTCACCCATTACCCAACTAAACTCAACCCACCCAAAATTATCCAACGGGTAACCAATTATCCAACACAACTAAACCCAATAACTACAACCCAATTGTATCCATTAACCGAATGGGTCATTATCCAATAAATCTTATCTGATAAGTGAAAATGGTATATGGATAATGGTTATCCAACGGGTGACCCGATCCGTTTGACGGGCTTAGTGCATTGGTAGAAGCCCTCTTCTCCCGTTATGGTTTGGCGTTCTTCCTTCTCCTGGAAAGAAGAAGAAGTAAGGTGGAACACCAGAACCGACGAATAGAAGTTTGTTTTGGAGTTGTATAGCTATTGAATAGATAGAATTTTTGTTCTTGTAACAATAGAGAGTTTCTGACCATCAGAATAGGATATTAACATGATTATTCCGACTATTTGATGCCGAAGATTCATTAGAATATGAATTTTGCTGCTATGAACATGTAAAAAAAATGTGGTAAATATTCAAAAATCAAAATAAAAGCTGCTAAAAATTTTTGTATATACTATGCATCTGTTACCTTACAAATTGTATCGGGTGTATTAAAACATGAACTTGTTTTAAGAGCTCTAAATATGAATTATGAAACATTTCCAGGATCGTGTATAAGTTAAGTTATGAATCGTTTGTGTTTTGTTAAAACATCCATATGTTAGTCTAAAACTATACACTGAATACAAGGTACAACTAACAAGTACACTGAATACTAACAAATGCAATATATAACTGAACAAATGCAATTCCTAATTCAAAATGAACAATCAACAACAATTGAAAATAAAAGGTCATATACAACTAACTAGTACCAACTGAATACTAACGAATTCAACATTTAACTAAACAAACGCAGTTCCTAATTCAAAATGAACGATCAATAACAACTGAAAATAAAAAGTCATATACAACTAACAAGTACCAACTGAATACTAATGAATTCAACATTTAACTAAACAAACACAGTTCCTAATTCAAAATGAACGATCAACAAGAAATGAAAATAAAAAGTCATATACAACTAACTAGTACATACATAATACTAACGAACGCAACATTTAAGTAAAAAAATGCAGTTTCAAATTTGAATTGAACGATACACATTACAACTAACAAACACACACTGAAAACTAACAAATGCAATATATAGGTGAAAAAATGCAGTTTCTAATTCGAAATGAACAATCAACAACAAATGAAAATAAAAAATCATATACAACTAACTACTACATACATAATACTAACGAATGCAACATTTAAGTAAAAGAATGTAGTTTCTAATTCGAATTGAACGATACACAGTATAACTAACAAGTACACACTGAATACTAACAAATGCAATATATAAGTGAACAAATGCATTTCCTAATTCAAAATGAACAATCAAAAACAAATAAAAATAAAAAGTTCATATACAACTAACTAGTACATACATAATACTAACGAACGCAACATTTAAGTAAAAGAATGCAGTTTCTAATTTGAATTGAATAATACACAGTACAACTAACAAGTACACACTGAATACTAACAAATGCAATATATAAGTGAAACAATGCAGTTTCTAATTTAAAATGAACAATCAACAACAAATGAAAATAAAAGGTCATATACAACTAACTAGTACATATATAATACTAACGAATGCAACATTTAAGTAAAAGAATGCTTTTCTATTTCAAAATGAACGATTAACAACAAATAAAAATAAAATCATATACAACTAATTATTGCATACTGAGTACTCACCAATTAAACAAATGCATAGAGAATGTTTTGGTTGAACTAGTAAATCCAGCTGGTTTAATTTCTTAATATTTTCCAACTCCATCGCTAACAGATTCGGGGTTTTAAATTTGAAGGCTATATTGATGGCAAGAATGATAGGTGCCTTGATGATTGCTTGCGCTACTGCATTGTTGCTGGTAAAAAGACCCTCGAGGATGCCGATCTCCGCGGCAATAAGCTCGTCAAGGTCTGCTCACTCCCGATGCTCAATTCAATTTACTTTTTTTCCCTATCCAATTTTAATGCATTGTGTATTTCGTTAATTACAAAATATACCCCATATTGCAATCAAGTCCCTGGCATGTCCATAAGTTTATGGACATACCGCCTTTCCTGGGATTTTCCCTTTTACATAAGGTGAATGTTTGGATTGATGAGTTAATTAGTCAAATAGTTAGCTTTATCATTAAAGTTATTTAATTATTTTTTTTAAATTTCTTCTCTATATTTGAGAATGAGTCCGTCTCTTGAAAGAAGGTCTTCCCATAAGGCATGTAAAGACCAAGGTTTAAAGTGCAAATTAAAAGAATTGGAGATAAAATATTTGGGTTGCATGAATTGTGCCCTTTTTGATAATAAACTTTATTTTCAAAATTATTTTGTATTTCAAATTTATTCAGAACATTTTCAATATATAATAGATTTCTGCCTCAAGCGAGAATGAGAAAATTAGCCATAAAGTACATTATATTGAGATGGAGGTACCATATATGTTAGCCATAAAGTACATTATATTGAGATGGAGGTACCATATATTGAGATGGAGGTACCATATTGAGATGGAGGTACCATATATGAATCTCATCAAACTTAATGTTGATGCTTCATGGTCCGGAAATACTAATATGTGTGGGATTGGAGTGATCATTAGGGACAGTAGGGGCGCTTTCAGGGAAGCTTCCACTCTATTTACTAATGCATCCTCCCCTTTAGAAGCTGAACTGAGGGCTATTAAGTTTGCTATACAAATGACATATGATTTGCCTTCACCACTGTACATAGAATCTGACTGCCTTCCAGCAGTCCTCTTTGCTAATGATCCACCTCGTTCTCATTGGAACTATTTCTGCTTAGCTGATGAGATTCATCAATCTTTGGGTGATATAAAACTTGGTCATGTATATAGACAGGCAAACCTTGTTGCTCATACGCTAGCTAGAAATTGTTTGCGACTTCAATGTGATTCATCCTTTCTTAACATTTCTGAGCTTTGCAATACTGTACAGGGTTTAGTTAGACTTGATCAGCTGGGAACTCCTTCTCTGCGGTTTGAAAACTAGTTCAGATGCTACTCATTTTACATTCTTGACTTCAGGTTTTGGCAACGTGGATTCAAAAAGGGTACAACCGTAGGAGTACAAGGAAGAAAAAGGCAGACTCAAAGGATAGACTGTGTTGATTCTTTTAGGCTGCTCTGCTGCTTGGTTATGCATCAGGGTCTTTACACTAGGCTTCTGATGGCAATGGGTGCAACAGAAGATTTCAGGTTACTCTCGGGATGCTTGGTTATGCATCGGGGTATTTACACTAGGTATCATCCATATTTCCAGACTGTACATAATCCTACTTAGGATGGACTGCAACATTTTTGGTGTCCTCTCTTACTATTACTTGAGGAAGAGATTCTATCTAGGTGGGAGGGCTGGAACTGCCTTGTGTTTCTTTGAGATTCACTAATAAGTTCTGACTTTCTCCCATTTAGACAAAGAGCTTTTGGAATCCTCTCACTAACTGTCGATAGTTTTTTTATCTTTCTTTTGGAAGCAATCGAGTGTTGCTTCAAGAGCCTAGTGCTCAACATTGTATAACGCTACTTATCTTCGGATTTTCATTATGTTCCTTTTACTTTGTCTATTTTACGGCTTGGGAAGGCCTAATATAATTTCCCCCATCTACGGATGGCTTCATTAAAAAAAAAACCATATATGTTAGGATGAGAACATATACAAAAGTTTTCAAACAAATTTAGGATTAGATCGATAAATATTTGATATATATTGTTCATTAATTAGTAAATAAACCGAAATATAATTGTGAATCAATTAATAAAATAATATGAAATGAACATATGAAAAATTGTTTATAGTTGTGAACAAATCAGATATAAATTAGATACAATGTCTAACCTTAGATGAAGTTATTTTAAAATTAATATAACGAATGAATATTTCAATGTTTGTTTTAATTTATTGTAACGGGGTTTCAATAATTTTAAAAATCCTCTTAAATCTACCTTAAAATATAAATAATTATAATCTAATCATAAATTTATAAAATTGAGGTTTTTTATCATTGGTCTAACCGTTATAAAATATAACAAAAGATGCTCTCAATACATAATTTGATTATTTAGATATTTAATAAATAAAAAATAAAAGAAAAACTAAGCGTAATTTTTGAGTTTGAAAATTTTATTTACAAATGGGATTATGTGATGCAACACATAAAAGAAAGGTGAAAATGGAACTCGTGTAACAAATAAAATATGGAGAATATTTAACCCGTACAACACATAACGGAAATGTAAAAAATAAAAATCAAATATACTTATATATAAAAAGCTTCTCAAATTTTGGGCCCTCCTCAATTTTGGACCCAGTGCGGTTGTCCTACTCGCACTGGGCTCGGGCCGGCTATGGATATAAAATTCACTTATAACACCTGGGGGAAAAAAGAACTATCAATTATACCATGAGTATACCTTAGGAAAGAACATAACAAACATAAAATATGCAGGAGATAGTATGAGATATGCTTAGGTGAAAATTGCACACCAAAGAACTGACTGGCATCTTAGAGTTGTTGTTGTAATGAATAATCTGGGGCTCATGGCGGTGAAGGAGGTGCGGCTGGAATGGGCACATGTGTGGTGGCCCTAATCAATGATGTAACAGCTCCATAAAAAAAGAAAAAAATTTCCAGATCAAAAATAGAACGACTATCCGCAGAAGATTAGACATAGGGGAATAAATGTCCATCAAATAGAACGTGGCGAGAGACATGGATACGCCTAGAAGTCGGGTCGAGACACTGGAAGCCCTTGTGTCGAGGGTTGTAGCCAATAAAAACACATGGAATAGATCGCGGTGCAAACTTATCAATAACAGTGACACACATACATGGGAATGCATGACATTCAAACGGGTGAAAGAGGTATAATCAGGCACATGACCAAAAACAACCTCAAAAGGTAATTTTCCGCCCAGAACTAAACTAGGCAGATGGTTAATGACGTAAATCGTAGAGGAGAAAGCTTCCACCTAATAACAGTGCATCACAGAAGAGTGAAAAAATATGGCAAGACCAGTCTCTGTGATGTGATGATACTTCCGTTCAGCTCGGGCATTCCAAGTAGGTGTATAGGGCAAGGACATCTGATGATGAATGCCACATGATATGAAGTGAGCCTGAAGTCGGTGATTAGTAAACTTTGTGCCACCATCGGTCTTGGAAATTTTAACCCTAGCAGAAAACTGGGTCTCAACGAATTTCTGAAACTGGATAAATGTGTCATAGAGATCTCACTTATGCTGCATCGGGAGAAACCATGTGAATCGCAAAAAATCATCGATGAAAATGGCATAATAAGAGAAGCTACCCACAGATAAAACAAGGGTTGGTCCCTACAAATCACGATGCACCCTGTCCAATAAACCAGTAGCGCGCTTATCACTAGTGGAAAAAGGTAAACATCTACTCTTGGCCATCTGACAGGAGAGCAACTAATAGATGCAGGCATAGCAGAAGTGACAGAAATAAGGCTTCGTCGACTCAATAACTGAACAGTATCATGAGACACATGACCAAGGCGAGAGTTCCACAGCTCAAAAGAAGCATGAAGCTTTCCAGAGCGTAATTCGCCTAAAAAGATGGAATCACCTGTCTCAAGAAAATAAAGACCTGAACTATGACATCCTTTACCAATTATTTTCCCTGTATGCTTGTGCTCAATGGAAAATGTGTTGGCATCAAATATAACACAGACAGGTTAATCACCAGTAAGCTTACTAATGGACAATAAGCTTCTAGTAATCTTAGGAATCACAAGAACATCATTGACAGAGAAACTAGAGAAATGACACTGACCGATGTGAGAAATAGATAATGATTCACCATTTCCAACAAGAATAGCATCAGAAAAATGATAACATTGTACCTTAATAAGATGACTGGTACGAGCAATGATATGAGATGTAGCACTTGAATCAACGATCCACTGATTCGACGGAGAATGGCGGTTGGAACCATTCAAACTGGCCTGAAACAAAGCTTTGTCCGCGATCGAATTATTGGAACAATCTTCCCGATATAAAGGTGCCAAAGAAACCATATGAGGAGCTGAAATAGAGTGTGTAAAGAAGTCAGTAAAAGGACAAAAAATGTTAAAAACTGTCGGCCACGTGTACTTCACGCAGAGGGAAAGACTGGAGCGCGTGCACATCACACGCAGTGGCTGCTAGCGTGCGTGTTCCTTACGCACAGATGTTGAAAATAAGGGATGACATGATTGGTTTCAATCTTAGACTGAGTAACTTTGAAAATATTTTATTTACAAAGTTACATAGGCTTATAGGCCTAAAGTCTTCGAAAGAGGTTGTAACTTCTTTTTTTGGAATCAAGGTTATAAGAGCAAAGGATATTGCCCTGGGGATGGGATCTCCAGTCATGAAGTCATTTACTGCAAGGAGTAAGTCAGACTTTATTATATCCCAGCAAGTTTTATAGTATTTTCCAGAAAAACCATCAGGACCTGGGGCAGAATCACTGTCCATAAATGATAGAACTTCTGATAGTTCTTCCATTGTGACTGGTTCAGTTAATTTACAGTTCATTTCTTCAGTCACCATGTTAGGAACATTTTCTATTAGCCAGGAATTATGAATACCATAAGCATCAGTGTTTTCCTCTGATAAAATCTTTGTACAAAAGTCAACAACTTGCTTTCCAATCTCTTTTCGATCAGTTAGCGAAACTCCATTAGAATCTTTAATAGATGCTATAAATTGTCTAGAATGTTTGGCCTTAACTGAATTATGGAATAATTTAGTATGGAAGAATTTAGTATTGAATTCCCCCTCCTTTAACCATTTTATCCTTGATTTCTGTTTCCAGAGGTTTCTTGTTGGGAGAGGGATAAAGTTAAATCATCTTTAGACTTGTTATAGGAAATAATATTAGCATCATTCTATAAGATTTGTAAATACAGTTCATCTTTTAAGAAAACATCTTCATAGGTTCTGACCCCATCAAAGATATTACCAAAAATGTTTTTGTTCCAGGATTTTAAAGCATGTTTAGTATTTTTTACTTGAAAGAGAAATTTTTCGTTCCTGAAAGATTAGATTTGATCTACCATGAGTTCTGAATCAGTTGGTTAAAAGTTGCGTGGCTAATCCAACAATTCTAAAACTTAAAAGATTTAGGACCGGAAGCCAAATTTTGAGACTTAATGTGTAGGATCAAAGGTGAATGATCAAATTGTTCCCTAGCAATAACATTTATGTGTGAAGTGGGAAAATCATCTAACCATGAAGAGTTTTCTATTCCTCTACATAATATCTTCAACACTCTGCCTTTATGTCTCTTTCCAGTCCAAGTATAGAGGCTCCCAGCAGTTGGAAAATTAGTATAATGACCCAGTGATTTGAAAATTTAAAAATCTTCCATTACTTTAGGATCTGGAATAGAGTGTCCTAAATATTCAGTTTGGTCTTCAATGACATTAAGGCCTCCTATAGCTAAATGTGAGATATCTTTATAACATAATAAAGAGTTCCATTTTGCTTTTTGTGAATGCTTTGCATACACAAAAGCAATGTGGCCCTTCTTAGGTATTGTAGGATGAACTATTTTGGCTAGGATGTATTGCCTATGGGATTTGATTATATCAACTATGATGCAATCATCCCAGAATAGCCAAATCTTACATTCAGGAATGGTGATCAAAATCAATTTTTTGAAGCTTGAGAGGCTTCTAAGATTGGTTCAATTAAACCTGTTAGAGAAATATGATGTCTCTGTTTAATATCTCTTACTATGATTTTAGAAGCTTGATTACCTATCCCTCTAATATTCCATATACAAAGATTTAAGTCCATTAAAAATTAATGTTTAGAGGACATTGAGTATCTATTTAATACAGTTTTTAGGGTAGAAATAGAGTCCTTTCGATTATACTTTCGAGTTTAAGACCATCTGGATTCTTATCTGATGGTATTTTGAGAAGTGAATTAAATATTTTTTAGGGATGCAACCATATCAAATATAAATGAACCCTGAGATTGAGTTATCTTCACCTCAGATGTGTTTTTAGGTTCAGAGTTATAGCCTGATCTATGAACTCCATCTGAGATGGTGGATTCTTTAAATCTTATCCTCTTTTGAGATTAAGAATCAGAAGAGAGTAATGGAGAAGTGCCAGCATTGATTTCAACAAAACTCTCATTCTGGTAATCTGTGATTATCAGATTGTTATGAGAGGAAGGATTCTATAGCTTAGGTGAAGAAACTCTAGCTTCAGGAGAGAGTTTTAGGTTCTCAGAAACTTTTGAGACTTCATCAGATACATCATTAGATACAAAAACACCATCAACATGCATTTTATCATCATGAATCTTAACAGCAGTCTTAGAAGACACAAACTCAGCATGCTTACTATTAGCATTAATAATATCATCAGTCTCAATAGTCACAACCTGATTAGATAAATTATCATTAAGATTAAGCATATCAAAAGCAGAGGGATTAATTTCTTTAGAGAGTTGATTATCAGAATCCACAATGAGAGCAGAGTTAGTAACAGTCAGAGCATGAAAATTTTTAGTTGGATTAGAAAAGACCCGAGCCTCTGATCTAGAGGCTAACTCTTCATAACTCTTTCCATTAATTTCTGGCTGAGAAATCTTTGGTTTTGAACCAGTAGTTTTCAGTCTCCAGATTTCCTGTGTCACATTAGCAAATTTGTGAGTAGGGATATGTGACTTATCTTTGTGGCTGATACCTGATAATGAGGCATGCTCTCCTTTATGCTTGGTTTTGGCATCTTTATCAGCATGTCTCCATGTAGTAAAACCCTGCAAAGCATCAATTTTACAGGTAGTATCCAAATGACCTAGCTGAAAGCATTTTGAATAGAAATCAAGGACACCTTCATAGTCAATATATTGCCAGAAACCAGCCCTTGTAATCTAACTATATCCTGTTAGTCCTAGGCATAGTGATATCAAGTTCAACACACACTTTTGCTACATGAGGCCTAGTCCTATTAAATGTAGCTTTATCTACTTTTACAGGATGTCCTAGAATATTGCCTATAGACATTATCACATCTGGATCAAAAAATTTATGAGGCAATTCATACAGAGCTAACCAAATAGGCACTATAGGGGAATCAACATTAGGGTTAAAATTGGAAGTACATTTAGAAAGTCTTAGGAATAAGAACCAAAATTCCATACTTAATCCAACAATGATTGTAATCATCAGATAAAGAGAATGAAACTAAAACTTGATGACTATCCAACAAGTGGATCTTTGTATGGTCCTTGAAACTGGTTGTTTGAAAATCCCGGCGAAGTTTGTCCAATTGAGGCCTACTTCGCGAGAATTTTCCGACCAGTGTTTGTTTCAGTGAGGCTTCCAACTTTTTGCACTCTTCGATGGTGAAGGAAAGACAAGATGATCGATACGGGGTTTTGGATTGAAGGAAGTTCCATTGGGTATGGGTTCAGATTGAATAGCATTGGTATTAGGTTTGCCCAGGATGTGAGCATAGGATGGTGGTGGCTCTGCCATGACAGCAGCGCCGGGAGGAGGTGGTGGGAGCGTATGAGAGAGGGGTGAAGATCCTAAAATCACCGAGTGTTTTTGTTTAGAAGTTATATATTTTAATAACTTATGATCCATTATACATAGTAAAGAATTAAAATCAGTAAAAAATTATAATATTAGTATGTTAACAAGTTATGATTGATTATATATAGTAAAGAATAAAATCAGTAACATATTATAATATTAGTATGTTATTTTTAAACAATTTGGGTTTAGCTTAGTCAAATTGACTTCAATATTCTCGGTTGCATAATATTGAAGTCATTTTATGTGGTGCTTGGGATTATGTGGTGCTTAGGATTGAATATATATATATATATATATATATATATATATTTAAATGTTATATATTTTTAACAAGTTATGATTAGTCAAATATAGTAAATAATTAAAATCAGTAACAAATTATAATATGTTAATAAGTTATGATTGATTATATATAGTAAAGAATAAAATCAGTAACATATTGTAATATCAGCATGTTATTTTTAGACAACATAGATTTAGCTAAGTTAAAATAACTTCAATATCCTATGTTGACAGCACTAAAGCAAACAATTTCTATTATATGATGTTTGAGTAATACTAAGAATATTCTTATACTCCCACCGTCCTAGACTAAGTTTCACACAATCTTTTTCACGGTCTTCAAGAAACATGTTTGACCGTTAATATGTTTAACTACATATGATAACGGAAAAGTAAAATATTGGTATTTAGAATCTACTTACTACGACGAATCCAACAATATCATATACAATAATATTATTGTTTATATTTCTATTTTGAAATGTGGTCAAAGTTTGACAGTGTTGACTGTCAAATAGTAAGTGTGCAGCTTAGTGTGTGACAAATGGAGTAATAAGAATAACAAATAGAAGATGAGTCCACTCTTGAAAGGCGGTCTTTCTATAAGATATGGAAAAATCAAGGTTTAAAGTGAAAATTAAAAGAAATTAAAATAAATGTTTCGGGTTGCATGAATCGGGTTATAAACTTTATAACTGATACATGTTGCATAATAAATTTTTAATATTGCAACTAAGATTTTTTACCTTTCATTATTCTAATTAAACTCCATCTTTTCATAAGGTTTTTTCCAAGACTTTGCCCTAGAAGATTAGGAATGTGATTCTAAATATCGAAGGAATTTAACTGTTTTTCTTTAAAATATATGAATTGTAATCTAATTAAGAAAGAAAGTCCTAATTAAACTCAGAAAATACCAAATGAGCCCCCAAACCCTAATGGGCTGATGAATCCAATTGGTATTTGAAAAATTCGGGAGTAGTAGTTTCTTCCCAAGCCGTGCAGCTCAGTCTTTCTCACGTGCGGCCCACGTGTGTTGCTTCCTTAGTGTTTTCCTCCATTTTCTCCTCTCTTTTAAATTTAATCATTAATTCTTCATTACGGGTCCAACTATGAGTCTGTAAATTATCAAAACTTGTAATTCTTGTAAGATTTTCAAAATATATAAATCTTCATGGAATCTCCAGATTACAAATTATGCCACAATGTGTGCAGATATACACTCGATACTATACCAATAGCTAATAAATATTCTATAATAATTATAGCTTGTCAAATACCTCAATACTTAAATCTTGCCCCTACTCGAGTAAGCAAAATAAGACATACTCTTGAAAGAATTACAAAGCGTCAAGATCTAAAGTATGCCAGGACTATCAGGCAATAAAATTAAAGCAAATAAGCACACCACACATATACAAATAAGTGAATGTGATCATGCAAAAAGTCCTAGTCCCTACTCTTTTTTTCTCACATTCGGCTTTGGTGCCTTTTCATGTTTACACCTAACGTTTCTTTTTTTCAATTGTAAGTCTAATTTTACAAAAGTCTTGATGACATAATAGAATTAAAACCTATGTGGGCTAATATTCTCATCACCAATGCAAAGGCCAAGACCTAAAATATATCAAAGTGGGCTTGTACTTGGGCCACTCACTAGAAGACAAAAGAAGGTAGGTTATAGACCAAGAATATTAGGATTTTAAAAGAGTATAAATAGGAAGGCGTGTCTTCTATTTTTGGGAACATTCTATTACCTACTTTTGCCCTATACCAACTATTGACTAGATCATCGGAGAATCTCCCCTCGGATTCTCCGTGGTCTGGTTTCCTTTTGTAGATCGCAGGAATCGCTGGACCAGATCGAGATTGTGCTTGAGCTGACGGTTACCAAATGCATCAATTGGCACGCCCAGTGGGACCCAAACGCACAATTGTTTGATTAAAAGTTAAACCTTTAGTTCGGCTAGATCTAGATCTCATTGCGTATGTCAGTGTCAACGATCTCGACTCGGTGGAGTGAGAGGTTAAAGAGCAAGGTGACCGGTACAGGTATTGAAGTTGGGTTTTTGTAAAGGCCGGGACAAGGGGAGGAGGAGATGACCCCTCCTGCTACAGTACAGGACAAGGAAACTGTACCAATCGAGGCTTCGTTAAGTCTTGGCCTACCGACCCTTGTGATCGAAGAGTCATAGGCCAGGACCCTTCCAGGAGTCCCAGGAGAGGCGGAGATCACTATCGAACCATCTGTGGGAGTCGGCACTGCAATGCTATTGATTGGGTTATGGATGGACATCTCACAAAATGCTTGGGTGATTCGCATATGGAGGCTTATGAACGAAGAGCCCAGGAAATTTTTATTGTGAATGATTCTATGGGTTCTCCTCAGAGCTTCGATCAGATCACAAAAATGCTGGTAACAACAGGTTATTAAGTCGTACCCCCTTCGATGATTCCTCAACGACCCTTGACTATACTGCCTTCGACGAATCATACTTTGTCATTGGCCCTGGAGCATATTAAGGCACTGCCTCTGAAAAGTCAAATGTACGGAGTCCCATATATAGGGTATGTGAGAGAAGCTGCACAATCGAGACCCCAACTCTCCTTCTCGGATCATATGCATATGAGTTACCCTATGTCCACTTTGATACCGATGTATCCACCCCAAGGCATTGAACAGAGCCGAGGAGGCATGTCATAGTTAGGAGTCTTAAACCACTCGAACCTTGCTAGGGGAGCCCAGGCTGAAGTGATGGATTATCATGGCCAAGGAGTCGTACCCCTCGTTCACCTAGGGGATCTTCGAGAACCCAATCAAAACAAAGAGGGGTGCCAGTATTATAGAGTGGAAATGGCCCTAGGCAGGGCGTTAGATAGGTTGATGGAGCCAACATGACAAATTACAGGATCTCCATTCGGTTCAGTCCTGACTGCAGCTCGTTGGCCCTAGGATATGAAGCTACTAGATAGACTTCTTATATACTCGAGAGACTCATACCCCAGAGAGTTTATTCAAACTTTCCTTGGATTGATGAATTTTCGAGACTTCGATGAGAGGTTGACTTGCAAGTTGGTGGGTAGCTACCTTCGGGGGAAAGCCTAGGAGTGGTTCAATAAGCTACTGAGGGACTCATTGCAATTGTATCGAGATTTTAGTGGAGCACTACTGAGTAAGTAGTTCCAGTAAAAGATATTCACCAAAACATTGATGGAACCATACCAGATAAAGCAGAAGCAAGGAGAATCCACCCAGTCTTCTATCATATATATGTCGATGACAGCCTGAAGGTGGTCGAAGGTACGGAGAATGAAATCATACAGGGTTATCTGCTAGGGAAGGAGGGCATAGAGTTGTACAGGAAACTAACAGCAGATACCCTAAAGACACTTCATTAGCTCCAAGAAATTGTAGAGTAGCATTCGAAGGCCCAGGAGGCAATTCAAAAAAAGAGAGAGGAGGGGGCTAATGGCCTAGAAGTCTAATCCTAGTGACTTTCGGGGCAAGAGACCGATGAAGAAGCCAACCATCGGAAGGTACAAACCTATGCATCGTTCCCCAGCAGAAATATAGGGTATCCACAGAGGAATTTTCAAGCCACCACCTCCCATGAATGACACCAATCGAGCCTTCGCTGCTAGGAGAGCCACCAACAATTTCCGCGACCACCACAAAGATTATGGCCACATCACAAATGAGTGCACCCATCTTCAAATGGAAATCGATCGGTGTGAAAGAGAAGGTCTTCTAAAAGAATCTTTTCGCCAGCCATTTTGGGATGACAATTCAAAGCACATGAATGATTGAGGAAACAGATGGCCCCCTAAGAAAATCTTTAGTAATGTAAATATAGGTGATTGTGGTCCTTAGGGTCAGCGGCATGAGCGTCGCGAGGAGCCACAATGAATCCCCCAAACAGATAACCAAAATAGGAATTTTGGGAATCCTTTTATACATAGGGTGGTCAATGTAATCAGTGGAGTTGTCAGGGAAAGCTCTTTGAATGCAGTTATAAAAGCACAATTGCGACGTGTCCCGATAGAAGAACCACTATGGAAGAGGCTTCAACCTGATGAGATGATCACGTTCTTTGAGGCAGATACAGTTCCAAACTGAACCCCTCATGCTGACCCCATGGTTAATTTGGTAGTAATTGGCACTGCACTGGTGAAAAAAGTATTTGTTGATGATGGAAGTGGAGTCAAGATCATGTTTGTGATTTGCTTCAATCAGCTGGGTATTGGGCATACGAACATGAAAAAATTGACCTTGCATTTGTCAGGTTTCACAGGAAAGACAGTTTACCAGTTTACCCGATAGGGGAGATAACCCTGCTTGTAAGGGTGACTGATGGAAACAAGGGGGTCACAGTACATTACAGATTTACAGTCATCGATGCTTTTTCTCCTTACAATTTGATACTAGGGACATCATAGATGTGCCAGGATCGAGCAGTATGGTCGTCGTACCATTTATTGATGAAGTTCCTAACAGACAATGGGGTGACATATATTTATTGGGATCAAGCAGTAGCTCAAAGCTGCAATTATGAAGCGATGAAAGGCACGGGGAAAGCAAGAAGTGTATCTTCAGTACATGGGAAAGCCGGACCAGCTGATACCCAACCACTTTCCATTCGAGGCCTGGGGACAATAGCAGTGGGAAGTATGATGCTAGTAATGGTGAAACATGAATTGAAGGCTCTGTTGGATCATTCCTACGATGTGTTTTCCTGGGACACTTCAGATTTTATGGGGGTGCTTGCAGAATTGGCTGTCCACAAGTTGAACATTGACCCTTTGATAAAACCTGTTAAATAGAATCAGAGAATATTTTCCTATAATAGGGCTGAGGCAATAAAATTGGAGGTGGATAAGCTTCTTACGGCAGGGGTTATTGAAGAGGTGTTATACCCTCAATGGTTAGCCAGCCCAGTCCTGGTCCCAAAACCAGATGGAGCATGGCGCATGTGCATTGAATTTATGCATATGAACAAATGGTGCCCGAAGGATAGTTATCCATTGCCTTTGATGGATCAGCTGGTGGGGGCGATAATAGGTTATCAGATCGTGGCCTTCTTCGATGCCCATAAGGGTTATCACCAGATGCTAATGGCAGACGAGGACAAGAAGAACACTTCGTTCATCATAGATGTGGGCACTTTCTGCTATAAGAAAATGTCGTTCGGACTAAATAATGTTGGGGATACTTACCAATAACTGGTGGAAAAACTCTTTAAAAAGAATATTTGGAAGAATTTGGAGATCTATATTGATGATATGGTGGTGAAAACTGTAACCTATGATCAATGTTTGCAAGACTTGGGAGAACTATTTGAGGGGTTGCGAGGGGAAAACCTGAAGCTGAAACCGTCAAAGTGTGTGATAGGGCTTGGTGCTGGAAAGTTTCTGGGCTTTATGGTCTCAGAGAGAGGAATTGATGTTAACCCAGAAAAGGTTGAAGCATTAATGAATATGAAAAGCCCACAAAATGTGAAGGAAATCCAGAGGTTGATAGGGTGCTTGGCAGCGTTAAGTTGATTTTTATCCAAGGAGTCAGAGAAACATCTACCCTTCTTCAATGTGTTTTGTAAGGATAAAAAGTTCTAGTGCATGGAGAATTGTGAAAAAACCTTTGCAACTTTTAAAGAGCACCTCAAAATCCTGCCCACTTTGATGAAACCAGAGAAAGGGGAACTCTTATACTTCTGTATCTCGACATCTGCTCTGGCTATCAGTGTTTTATGGTGAAGGAGAAGGAGAAACAACAACACCCTATATACTTCATTAGCAGAGCCCTGTAGGCCCTAGAAACAAGGTATACTGCTATCGAAAGGTTAATCTTTTCATTGGTCTATACAGCTCGAAGGTTAAGACCTTGCTTACTAATAATCCAATCAGGCAGATACTCTTAAAGCCTGAGCCTTTGGGGAGGATGATGAAATGGGTTGTAGAGATAAGAGAGCATGATATACACTACCACCCCAGAGCTACGATAAAAGGGAAAGCCTTGGCGGATTTCATTATGGAAACCACGGAGGCCATCTAGAATGTCTGTAAGACTGAGAAGAAAGGAGTTTGGAAGTTTTTTGTAGACAAATCATCTCACTCGAGAAGAAGTGGGGCAAGAGAACTGCTTACTATCCCCGAGGTACTGACTACCCCTACGCCCTACATTTCAAGTTCAAGGCTATGAACAATGAAGCAGAGTACAAAGCTTTGATCACTGGTCTTCGATTGGCAAAGGAGATGAAAGTGTAGGATATGGAAATATTCAGTGGCTTACAAATCATGGTCAATAAGGTTAATGGGGAATATGAGGCTCGAGACGTCAGTCTACAGCGCTACTTGGAGGTGGTGAAACCCTTATTGACGTACTTTTGATCATACACTCTTTCTCAAGTACCAAGGGAGAAAAATTACAAGGCAGACGCCTTGAGAAAATTGGCTTCCTCATATTTGGGGGGATTGATTCAGAAACAAGTAAGATTTGAGACTTTGTATAAATGAAGTTTCAAAGAACTCATTGTGATGGCAGTTTTTTAAGGAGAAACGTGGATGGCCTCAATTTTTTGATACCTCCAAGATGGATTGCTTCCAGAAGACCCTATTGAAGCGCAAAAGATTCGATTCAAGGAACCCAAGTATGTAATACAAGATGGGACCTTGTATCGAAAGGGGTACCTGCAACCCTTGCTTTGATGTGTTACTTCTACTAATGCACATTACTTGATGTAGGAATTCCACAAGGGGATCTGTGGCAGTCACCAGGGAGCCCACTCGGTAGAAAGAAGAAAGATTTGTGCAGGGTACTACTGGCCAACCATGTTCGAAGATGCCAACCGGTATATCTAGGCTTGCAACCAATGCCAAAAACATGTGGCCATAACCCATGTTCCTCAGACATAATTGATTAATATACACAATTCTTGGCCATTTGATAAATGGGGAATGGAACTGGTGAAACCTTTCCCAGAAACACCCGAAGGTTTAAGTATCTGATAGTAGCAGTTGATTATTTTACAAAATGGGTTGAAGCAAAGTCATTGGCAAACATCAAGGGAAAATCTGTTATTTTGTTTTGCTAGAAGAACATCGTCTATCGTTTTGGTATACCAAAGGCGTTCATCACAAACAATGGAACCCAGTTCGTAAATGATCCCTTCAAAAGCTGGTGCGAGGAATTCAAGATCCAGCTGAGTGTAATATCAGTATATCACCATGAAAATGGGCAGGTTGAAGTTACCAACCGGACCCTTGTCAATGGAATTTGAAAGAGGCTGGAGGGAGCGAAGGGGAACTGAGTCAACAAATTTCTAGTGTATTGTGGGTCTAGCAAATGGTGGAATCCTCTACCATAGGAGATATGCCTTATGGGTTGGTATATACCTCGAAAGTTGTGATCCCTGTAGAGATCGGCATGCTAAGTCCGAGTATGTTGATAGCTAGCGATGCTAGCAATTAAGATAACCGTTTCCTAGATTTGGATCTGTTGGAAAAAAGGTGAGCCTCGGTGTCTATCTGAGAAGCCAAAGTTTAAGAGAAGGTCAAACGATACCATGATCAAAGGGTGAAGGGAGCACAGTTCGTTATGGGAGATCTCACTATGAGGAAAATGAGAAGAGCCACTAGGAGCCGGAGGATAAGTTTTCCCCCAACTAGGAAGGAACTTATCGAGTACTCGAAACTCATCCGGAGGGAAGTTACACACTGGGATCAATGAACCGTGATCACATTCCCAGGAGGTGAAACATAGTTAATCTTCAATAGTATCATCAGCTGTATGGAGCGGTAGCCTTAAGTTCGATGAAGTTAATGGGTAGCTGATTTCATCATGTAATTATTCCCAGATTTGTATGCTCCGCGTAGCAACTGGTTGACTTAATGAAAATTTTGACACTTCCCAAACATGATATAACCTGTTTACCTTTAAGTCTAACCTCACTTTTAAGCGATCTAAACTTTGCTTTTAAGCAATCTAAACCTCGCTTTTAAGCGATCCAAACCTCGCTTTTAAGCGATCCAAACCTCGCTTTCAAGCGATCTAAACCTCGCTTTTAAGGGATCTAAATCTCGCTTTTAAGCGATAAAATAATCTCACTTTTAAGCGATCCAAAGCTTGCCTTTAAGCGATGAAAGATAACCTCGCTTTTCAACGATCAAAAGCTCTCTTTTAAGCGATAAAAAATAATCTCGCTTTTAAGCGATCGAAAGCTCGCTTTAAGTGATGAAAGATAATCTCGCTTTTAAGCAATAAAAAATAATCTTGTTTTTAAGAAATCAAAAATTTTCTTTTAAGCAATGAAAGATAACCTCTCTTTTAAGTGATAAAAAATAATCTCGCTTTTAAGCAATCAAAAGCTTTCTTTTAAGTGATGAAAGATAACCTCACTTTTAAGCGATCAAAAACTTGCTTTTAAGCGATAAATTCTCGCTTTTAAGCGATCAAAAGCTCGCTTTTAAATGATGAAAGATAATCTCGCTTTTAAGCGATAAAAAATAATCTTTCTTTTAAGCGATCAAAAGCTCGCATTTAAGCGATGAAAGATAATCTCTCATTTAAGCGATCGAAAGCTCACTTTTAAGCGATAAAAAAATCTCACTTTTAAGCAATCGAAAGCTCGCCTTTAAGCGATAAAAAATAATCTCGCTTTTAAGCAATCAAAATCTCGTGCTTAAGCGATAAAATGAAATCACTTTTATGCGATCGAATTCTCACTCTTAAACGATAAAAGTATCTGCTTTTAAGTGATTGAAAGATCACTCTTAAGCGATAAGAATAATCTTGCTTTTAAGCGATCAAAATCTCGCCCTTAAGCAATAAAATGAAATTTCTTTTAAGCAATTGAAATCTTTCTCTTTAGCGATAAAAGGAAATCTCTTTTAAGCAATCGAAATCTCGCTCTTAAGCGATAAAATGGAATCACTTTTGAGCTATCGAAATCTTGCTCTTAAGAGATAAAATGAAATCGCTTTTAAGCGATTGAATGATTTTCTCTTAATCGATAAAGTAAACTTGCTTTTAAGTAACCTAATGCTTTTCATCTAAGCGATGGGACCAATCCACTTTTGGGCAATTGAACAGTTTTCTCAAAAGCAATAAGATAAATTTACTATGGAACAATCGACTAGTTTGCTCTTAACCAATTCCTTTTTGAGGTATTGAATGTTCTTCAGGTAATCGAAATGATTTGATATTTAAAAGGTAAATATATTGTAGAGGATAAAATGAGTCCGCTTAAAGGTACATACCCTTTAATAAGCAAACACCTTATTCATCTATTGCACAATCCACTGCTTAGTATGACTCATTCACCAGGCCAATAACCACCTTAGTGTTGTACAAAACAATTTTTTTATTAATAGATATTTTGCTCTTACGATTAGTCATACCATCAAATGTTCTCCAATTTTACCCCAGCAGCAATCGTAAATAAACGATCGACTTTGCCCTCTGAAGCTTTAGGGATATGGTTGATATGTCGCCTTCGAAAATGTATTAAGCCTCCAGAGGGCAATGAGTCCATTTCCACATCACCCTCAGGGATTGGCGGCACCTATCCATCAATATCAAGAACCCTTGCAGGAGTCTCTTTCACAGACTCAACCAAGATGACCCCTTGCAGCCTAGAAACTTACTATATCACTATGAAAACATTGGTTGTCACTACAAAACCATTGGTTGTCATCGATGACCCCTTGCAGCCTAGAAAATTCTTCGATAAGGTAGTTATCTCTCTTGATCATCTCGTCAAGTTGGGATTTGAGCTTATTAACCTCATATTGATAAAGCCTGGTATCCCCCCACTAACATAAAGTACGATATAGCCTAGCGTCAGTAAGACACTTTTGCAAACTAGAATATTTGGTCATCATTTCTCGCAAAGCGTCCTGATGACTGAGTTTGGTAATACTAAAGGCTTCCTCTACTATGGCGAGGGCAATGACCATTTGACCGGATGTAGATTCTTCATGGGCTTAGCTAAGAAGCTTCCCGATCGAAGGGTGACTGCCATCGTGCCACGATGACAGTTCTTTAGTAGCTTTGGATAAATTCTCACTCAATCGATCCAACTTAGTAAGGACCTTCGAGAACTCTACCTTAATTGTTGTGAGTTCTTGAGTGGATTTTTCCAGTTCATCTCCCAAAAACGTGTTCTATAAGAATAAAAAATAACAGTCAAATACTCAAGCTAACAAATTCGATCAAAACAACAGCGTCCCAAAAAAATTTGCTAAAATAGCATTTGATAAAATAACATTCGATATACACCCAAATTTTAAAAGTGATAAGAGTTTCTACATATCTTCCTTCATGCCATGTGCTATGGTTAGCCATGTCAGTCGCGGCCTTTCTATGATCAGCCTCGGTATCCTCCTTGTTGCCCTTCGATGTTCGATCATCAGACTTTGGATTAGGCTCAGGAATGGTAAGGTCACAAAAGTCACAAAGGTCAGCAGGTTTTAAAAACCTATTCTCCTTCTTGATGACATCAAGGAGTCAAAGCTTGAAGCCACTTGGGCTGGACAGCTTACCCCACCCAATTTTCAACTTGTTCTTAGTGTCTGGGTCAGTACATGCCTCAAGGGCCTTGGCCTGTTCGAGGGTAAGGTGATCAACTTCCCAGATATAGACATCGGTTTGACCCTATGACTTTCCAATCCCAAGAAGGTGAAGAAAGGCATTGTACAAGTCTTAAGACCCCATTAGTTTGTCGACAAAGGTTGCCAGCAGAGCATGTTGGGCTTCAGGAAAACACTTCTTAGACAAATACTTTTCTTTCTCCTTCGACCTCCTTAAGTCCTCCCGCGGATCATCCATCTCTTTCTGCATCTTAGTGCGTTCATCATGTCGAGCAACTTCAATGGCTACTTCTATGGGACCTTGAAGAAGGGGAAGGAACTGGTTGGAGAAGACTTTGGTGGACTACAAGGCCGATCGAACAGCCACCACCACCTAAATCACACAAGAAATAAGGAAGATATAAGTAAGGGAGAGAGTCTATATATATATATATATATATATATATATATATATATATATATAAAGAGTGGGATGGATAGAGAGAGGGAGAGAAGGTGAATACCGAGGGCTCGTTGCTCAAATACCCAATCCAAAGATAGGTCATCATTATCAGCCTCTTTTTAGAGATTGTCAGCACTAGTTTCAGTGGAAGGCACGGCCTCCTCGAACCTTGTCTTCTTCGAGGGTTTCTCCCACACAGGAGGTTTCTCTCGGGATCTCGGTTGAGCATGCACTGGAGTAGGCCGCCTAACTGGAACCTTTACATGTAGATTCTCCTCCTGCACAAGAGCTTTGACAAAGTCTTCTGCACTACCCACTGCATAAAAAATAAAGAATAAGTTATGAACCATAACAAGAAAGAGAAGAAAATTTCTAAAAATAGTGTCCCAAAGACCTTCGGAGGAGTCCAAAGAGGCTATCTCTTCAACGATTATTCCTCGCGAATGATCCATAGATCAAAGAAGCCTTTGACTTGGTAGCATAACATCACCTCTCTTTCTCTTATTAGTGGTTGCAGGACCTTCCAAATCAACCTCCTCAAACACTCGACGATCACCCAAGCCGTAGATACCCTTACAAACCCACTCCAGCTAAATGAAAGGTTTAGCGCCCTTGGTTCCAGGGCAATAGGTGTTAGCATCTAAAGGCTTAGGTCTCGAAGATGTTCTACGTCCTCGCATAGTGTCTTCAGAACTATGTACTTTCCCTTCCTTGTCTGAGCACGGGCATCAGGATTCCATCGAGGAGTTTAATAAGCTCTCGTAAAATCGAAGGATGAAACTTTATTTTGCCATCCCGAATTATTAGAAGGGGGGATAATAAATCTTCGGTCAGGTGGCCTGTTGCCTAAGGTGAAAGTGCCCTTTACCTCTCGATTACTAATCAAAGAATACACAACTCGAAATAACTTGTAACGAGGATCCACATTTAGCTTCCTACACCGAACCAGGAAAGCCATTATTATTACAATCACATTAGGGTGAAGCTGGGAAACATCAAACTCCTCAATCAGACTTGATAGTAAGGTGGGAAAGGGGAAGCTAAGACCTGACCTAATATGTCTACTATAAGTCACATCTCTCCCTAGGGGTAAAGAAGTATGCTCATCAACTTTGAGAGGTTTCAGTAGGGCATTGAGAGGGATTCGTTGGTATGAAGGGACTTCTTTGATGAGTATTTTCACCTCTTTGGGGTAAGCATACTTCGCCGACTGCCTCTCAACTACAAACTTCCTCTTTGAAGGCTCATATGAAATTTTGTTCGTTACTCTCTCCATCTCGGAGCCACTCTTCAAAGGATTAGTGAAACCCTCACCAGAAACCTCGCCTAACCAAGGAGACCTAACCTAGTAGAATCAACCCCCTCGTGGAGACTGGGAAATTTGTTGGGGTTGTGAATAGGGTTTACCGACTCTGTACTCTCTTAATCGACCGAGATTTTAACCGATCGAGGGGAAATTTTGCCGGAAAAAGAAGAATCACCACTACTTGAGGACTTAATTCCTGATGAACTCACACTCCCTCCCCACTATTCCTCTCAAAATCTACAAGGGGAGAAGATGAGGAAAATACAGGGATAGCACTAGAATCCATGGAAACTTACTTCTAGAAATGAAGATGGAGATAGTTAAGTCTTGGGGGCTGGAGAAGTTGTAAATCGAGAGCTCTCAGAGAGAAAAACCTGCAAAAAAGAGAATGGAAATGGAAGAAGAAAGAAGATGCAATGGTTTATAAAGGTGGAGGAAATAGCAAAAAGCAATGTAATGATTACCTAGAAAGGCGAGAGGTCTGAAAAGGCGTGGAAAAAAGGAAAAGCCCATTTATGGCTACTTCACGCTCATCGATTTCCTGATTTAAGCCCATTCACGCGCCTTTTTTTTTAATTGTAAAAGTTGGAGCATTTGAGAAAAATCTAAGTGCTCCCCTACAACACAGAAAGTGAATAACCCTCAAAAGCCATTCACATCATAGCAAACCATATCAGAAGTCGAATAGTAGGTATAACTTTCGAACCTTCGATGACTATTGTTAACCTTCGATGAGGCATGCCTTCTAAAGTTGAAGGATCACTTTGTTTTTTGGAGGGCTTTTGATGTCATAGTAGAATTAAGACCTATTTGGACTAATATTCTCATCACCTAGGCAAAGTCCTAAGACCTAAAATATACCTAAGTGGCTCGTAATTGGGTCACTCACTAGAAGACAAAGGAAGTTAGATCATAGGCCAATGATATTAGAGTTTTAGAAGAGTATAAATAAAGATGTATGTCTTCTATTTTTAGGAACAATCTATTGCCTACTTTTGCCCTCTACCAATTATTAACTAGATCGTCGGAGAATCTCCCCTCGGATTCTCCAGGGTCTGTTTTCCTTTTGTAGATTGCAAGCTTCGCTGGACCAGATCGAGATTGGGCTTGAGCTTACGGTCACCAGACACATCAAGTCTATACTAGTCAGACTTACTTGCTTATTACCTAAGCCACCCTCTCGGATTTTTCAACCTATCCTGTGATTTTCAATAATTTTTTTTCTTTTTTTCATCTTTTTCATTTTTTTCCAATGATATAGTGCATTATGGTCCAACATACAAATCAATAAGTATTACCCCTACCCAGTACTTAAATGTTGTATTTTCTTAGTGCAAAAGTAAGAAAAGAACGGTGGGAGTAAGAGAGAGTAAAATCTCACTGAGGAGGAGGAGAAACGCCACATTTGGATTTGAGAAGTTAGCTTTTCATGTTGAGTACCTCTTCTATTTGGCGGGATATATACTTTTGATTTGCAGACAAACTGCCCATATCCTGCACCAGCTTAAGTTATTGCTCCTTTAACTCGTCATGGCCATCACATAGACAAGCTAAATAATGATTCAACTTCTCTATGAAAATAGCTTCCTTCTCATTTGGATCATCGATAAAGGTCTCCTCTTCCGGATAAACCTTTACGTCTTCTTCTTTCTCATCTGATTTGTCATCCCTCTCGTCATCTTCAATGATCTAGAAATTACGAGCAAGAGGAGAAAGGGAAACGACTTGGAAGAATCAGATGATGAGTCATATATTCTCTGGCTTGCCAAAAGTAGTAGTGCATCTGCCCATCCAATAAGTGTGCATCTGCCAATCCAGGATAGGCGCTAATGATACTAATCTGAACATACCGCAACACTTTTACAAGTGTTATCTTAGGTGGTGTTTCATTAGATTTAACATAACATTTTTCAAAATTTAGGTAACATTTTTCAATATATATGTAATGTTAGACTAAATCAGACTCCTGATTAGATTATGATTTATCATGATTAGAGTTCTTTCCTTTTTTTTTTAATTTTAACCATCCGTGGATGGGGGGAATTTATTAGGCTCCCCTAGCCAAATAGTAAGCCAATAGGCTGTCAAAGTGCTAGATCGTTACAAAAAGATCATCCAATTGATGATCCAAAAGCTAAAATAAGCTCTTGAAGCAATAAATCACTTGCATCCAAAAGCAGTGTTTTCACCTATTCTAAGCAAAAGGAAAACTAATGTTCATCGATATGCTTGCATATGACTTTCTTTGATTACCATCTAGCTAATATACCGGGAACAGGGTGGAGAATCGAGACTTCGAGACTCCTATTTGTCAACGATATGCCAGCCAGATGAGCGATAAAGATAAGGTCCTGTATGTAGTGGTTGTCCCGAATAGTAAGACCATGGAGCATCAGAATTACGGAGACGCCAACTGCTCCATATGTAGAACTGATCCATCATCATACGATAACTTCATTGAAATCCAATATCAAAGTATCCCAGCGTAAACGATAATCCGTATCCACCACTTGCATTCAATCGATTACCTGAAATAGCAAGAAGAGAGAGACCAACAGTATATGTACTTACAGTATATAATCCCACTACCAGTAAACAGTACCAAAAAAAGCATACTGAAAATTCCTTTACTAATTCCTACTGGTATCCCTAAAAGGTCCAATTCGAATCGCAGGATAACCTAAGCTATCAAGTGACAGTAAACCCCTAAGGAAAAGTGGGATAGATCTAGTATCTAAATCTCCCTGTAATTGATGATCCCTTGCAAATTTTGCCAAAAAATCAGCTGCCAAGTTAGCTTCTCTAGGAACATGCTGGATTGGGTGTGAGATGTGTTTTAAATTCAGAGCACTGCAAATGGAGAAACATTTCCAGGGGCTGCACAATGGGTTAAGAATACCCCTAACCGCAGTTAAACAATCGGATTCGATGACACAAGGCCCTAGATCAAGTTCTGAGCAGATGGCATATCCACATTGAATAGATAAGAGTTCAGCATATAAAGGTGTTGGACACTGAAAAATTTTAACTCTCATTTTAACCACTTTTCCATTCCAATCCCTGACTATAACTACAGAAGAGGCAAGGCCACTAGTGTTCCATGATGCATCAGTGTTAATTTTATACCCAGTAAGGGTTTTTTCCAGTTCACTACAGAAATAGCCTTTTTCTTCTTCTGAATGATTTGTGGAATGATTTTAGCCTGAATCCATTTCTTATTCCTTTCTAGATTACCTATCATTTGGTGAGCTGTGAAAATTTGATAGATCGTTTCTCTAATGTCATGAACACAAGCTTCACAAGAGAAATATCTATTCTCAAAAATGACTCTGTTACGATTTATCCACAAAGTCCAAATTGTAACCATTAAAGCAGCAATTATCAAGTTTGAATGAATCTTGGATTTAGCCTGAAAGGATAAGTAAAATTCCACTCTACTTTTTAAATTTCTGAACCGTGTTTGTTGAATCTGTAAAAGTGAGTGAACACTTTGCCATATTGCACAAGAAGATGGGCATGAATTGAAAAAATGATCCAAATTGTCAGAATGATTCATGCATAGAGGGCATTTTGAAGCCAAAGAGAATCCCATTCTACTCAGAATGTTATCAAAAGGTAGGATACTATTTAGAGCTCTCCAGAGAAGTACAGACATCTTCCGAGGTATGAAAGGGAACCATACCTTTTTAAAGTGTTGAATTACTTGTCCTTTTTGTCTGAATGTACTGTATGCTGATCTTATTGAGAAATTCCCATCATTTGTTGGAGTCCATACAAGCTTGTCTTCATGAGAGAACTCCAGCTTAACTTCCTGCAAGATGTGCATGATATTAGTAGCCAAATGAGGCTCCGGGATTGGTAAGATAGCAGTTTTGTTGTTAATGAAAGACCTAAGAGAGATGTCTTCAAAAGGAATATTCATTTCCTCAGGCCATTTATAGCACAATGCCCCATCTCCTGACCAATTTGCATTCCAAAAAGAACAGTCTCCATTACCACATATAACTCTAGATAAAATGTTGGCTTTATCAGTGATCCTACAAATTCTACCCCAAGTGTGGGATTTTTTGTAAGAGACTGGTAGTGACCATAAAAGAGTTGACCATTGTGTCCTGTTAATTTGGAGCTTCCACCATAATTTACATGAGAAGGCATCTACTATAGCATTTAGATCCCTAAAACCTATTCCATTTTCATCCACTGGATAGCACATTTTTTCCCAAGATCTCCACCTTTTCCTTTCAGAATACTCACTATGTCCCCAGAAAAGACCAGATGCTATTTTTTCCATTTTTTTAAGACTATCCTTGGGGGTCTTAGAACAGCAAAGATATGTATTGGAATTGAAAGAAAGCAATGATTAATCAAAATTATCTTACCAGCTGAACTCAACCATCTATTATTCCAATTATTTATCAATTTTTCCATCCTTTCTATTACAGGTAAATAATGAACCTGTAAATTACGACCTAAAAAAATAGGGACACCAAGATATTTAAAAGGAAAGGAGCCTTGCTCCATTCCCAGCTTTCTCCTAACAGACTGGATATGATGTAGAGATGTGTTGTGACTCACAAAAAATTCGGATTTTACAAAGTTTACCTTTTGACCTGATGTAATCTCATATGCATTCAAAAAGTGTTTAAACCTCTTCAAATTGTTAGGATTAGTATTCAGAAATACTGCAGTGTCATCGGCGTACATAAGGTGGGTCAGGGGAGAACAAGAATTGGGGAGACTGAAATATTTTAAGTAACCGATGCTAAACAGTTTCTTTAGACCTCTAGAGAAAGCCTCTGATAAAATATTATATAGGAAAGGGGATAGAGGGTCTCCTTGTTTAATACCCCGAGAAGAAGCAAAAAAACCAGATGTCACTCCATTAATTAGTACAGAAAAATGAGCTGAAGCAATGTTATGCATGATGAGTCTCACAAATTTACCATGGAAACCAAAATGTAAGAGAATGGAATTTAGGAATGACCATGAAACCCGATCAAAGGCCTTTTGCATATCAAGTTTAACTACCAGATTTGTAACCTTAGATTCCTAGACAGTAATCTGATCATTTCTTGCATTAGAATTACATTATCTGAAATCTCCCTCCCTTTGATGAAAGCACTTTGCTCTGGGGAAATCAGAAATTGCATTAGTGGTTTGATCCTTTCCATTACCAATTTTGAAAAAAACTTTGTTAACAAAGTTTGATAAGCTAATTGGTCTGAAATCTGCAAATGTGACAGGGATAGATTTTTTTGGAATTAAAGTGAGCCAAGTACTAGATATTGCTGTAAGGATGTTTCCATTATTTAAAAAATCATTTGCTGCTTCTAAAAGATCATCCTTAATGGTTTCCCAGAAAGAGGTGTAAAATTCACCTGAGAAGCCATTAGAGCCCGGGCACTAGATTTATTAAGGTCAAATACAGCTGATTTCAGTTCCTGTATATTGAAAGGGCTTAGCAGAAGGAGGTTCTGCTGGTCAGTTAGAACTTTAGGAATTTCTAGTAGAAAATGGTTAAGATAAGTTCCTTTTTTTTGTGAGACATCCTCATTTAGTAATTCCTGAAAAAATCGGACACCCTTTACTTTAATCAGATTTGGATCAGTTATCCAATTCCCTTTACCATCTTTAATTTTACTAATTCTAGATCTTGCTTTCTTTTCCCTGATGGTGTGATGAAAGTAGCTAGTGTTTGCATCTCCATGTTTTAACCAGTTTAATCTAGCCTTTTGCTTCAGGAAAATATTATGTTCCTTCTGAGCTCTCAGAAGCATAGCTTTTGATTTCATAAGCTCTGTTAAAACTGATTCGTCTTGGGACTGCTGAAACAAAATTTCCAGTTCATTGACTTTTGATTCAGAATGTGAAAGATTATGATTGACATTGCCAAATTTGGTTTTGTTCCAGTCTTTAATTACAATCTTAAGCCTCTTCAGTTTATGAACAAACCTAATCATCCCAGTGAGAGGGGATATTAAATTCCAGTTTGAGACCACTAAAGCTTGAAAATCCTGTCTATTTGACCACATATCTTGATATCTGAAAGGCCTAGGAACCTGTTCTACAGCAGATTGTATAGATAGTAATAGAGGGGAATGATCAGAAGTCATTCTATTGAGTACTTGTATAGAGCTGTTTGGAAAATTTTCCAACCAGTCTAAGTTACTCAACCCCCTGTCTAATCTTTGAAACTGTAGGTCCTTACATTTGTCCCTAAATCTGTTATTACTCCAAGTGAATGAGTTTCCTACAGTAGGGATATCATGTAGGTCCATGTTAGTTAAGAAATTATTAAATTGTTTCATGCTTTTTTTAGGTGTTGATTTCCTGCCTTTATATTCAGTAACTGATGCTACAGTGTTAAAATCCCCTATGTATATGGAAGGTTCAGATGTTGGGTATTGTAAATCAGACCATCGAACTTCCCTCAACTGTCTATGTACACTAGCATAAATGAAAAAAACATTCCAGTTGACAGAAGTGGCATTATCAGAGTTCTTTCCTTATTACTCCTCTATTGTACTCTCTATATATTTAGATATCAATAATACAGTTGTTTACGGCAAATTCATTCTTTCATGGTATCAGAGCAAGTTCTGATCCTAAATCCTAAACCCTAATTTTTTTTATATTTTTGCCTCCCTTCCTCTCCTTTTCCGACCAAAAATCACCGACCATATTCCGGTGATCAGGCGTCACCAGCATCCAGGCGTTCTAAACGCATAGGTGTTCTCGGTTCATCTGCAGTTCGCTCCCGTCTCCGGCGAGCCTCCATCGGCGCTCTCTTCGTCGTCCTGGACCTCACCATCAACGGGCTTCATCACCGGCGACCTCTTCTTCTCCAACATACATCTCGTGCGTATACTTCACGGGCTGCGTCTCCAATTTTGTCACCAGCATCCAGATTCGGCGTATACCAGTGCTCCAGATTCGGCGTCAGAAACAGAGAAAGCCGAGTCCATTTTTTTTAATTATTCACCGAATTTCTCAAGCACGTGAGTTCCATGCACTCCGTGGAGAAGAAGCTTCAGCGCGTGAAGTCACGCGAGTCTGACCAGTCGCAAGCAGTTCCTTGTCTCGGCGCGTGAAGTCATGCGCCAGCCACTCTCTGTGCGTCGGACACGCGCCTGGCAGATAATCCCTGGATCGGGAAATTCTTTATTTGCCACTCTCTTGCAAATTCTTTATTTACCTTTGTGAAAATTAAAGCAAAAATTTCATCTTCTACTGGTGCCATTCAGCGCCGGGATTATTCGAATATTATTGCTCATGGTCTCACTGCTGCACTCCTCTCTCAGACAGAGCCCACTGATTATCGCTCTGCCCTTCAGGATCCAGCCTGGGTTTCAGCCATGGATGATGAGATGGCCGCTCTTCGTGGTCAGCACACTTGGGATTTGGTGCCTCGACCTTCAAATGTCAACATTGTTGGCTCTAAATGGGTCTATAGGCTCAAGTATCTACCAGATGGCACTCTTGAGCGTCACAAAGCTAGACTTGTGGCGCAGGGTTTCTCGCAGATTCCGGGTTTTGATTTTGACCACACTTTCAGTCCTGTGGTCAAAGCCTCCACTGTTAGGACGGTTCTCGCCGTAGCCACCATGCGTTCCTGGCCACTTCATCAGTTGGATGTCAAGAATGCTTTCCTTAATGGTGTTCTTAATGTTCCAGTCTACATGAAGCAGCCCATTGGTTATCAGGATTCTGTCCATCCAGACTATGTTTGTCGTTTGCGAAAGGTCATTTATGGTCTTAAGTAGGTTCCCCGGGCTTGGTTCCAGCGTTTCAGCAGTTATCTGACACAGCTTGGTTTTCGGTGCAGCTCAGCTGATACTTCTTTGTTTGTCCTTTCGAGAGGGTCATCGTTACTGTACCTACTTGTGTATGTGGACATCATTCTTACAGGCGATGACTCGACTCTTCTTCGCCAGTTCATTGATTGGACACACAGAGAGTTTACGATCAAGGATCTCGGTGCTCTTCATTACTTTCTTGGTCTTGAAGTTTTGCCTACCTCCTCAGGATTACTGCTTGGCCAACCAAAGTATGCTCGGGATATTTTGAATCGGGCTGGTATGTCTGACGCGACACCTGTTTCTACTCCATTTGTTACTGGTTCTCAGCTCCACAGCTCTACCAGTGCTCCATTTCAGGATCCTACACTTTATCGTTCTCTTGTTGGTGCTCTCCATTATCTCACCATCTCTCGCCCAGATTTGGCATTCTCGGTCAACACGGTGAGTCAATATCTTCAGGATCCCAGAGATGACCATTTTGCTGCTGTGACTCGGATTTTGTGATATGTTCGTGGTACTCTTCATTTTGGTCTCCGGTTTTGTTCTGCTAGTACTCCTGATGTGTTAGGATACTCTGATGCTGATTGGGCTCGCTGTCTGGAGACTCGTCGGTCCACTTATGGTTATGCTGTTTTTCTTGGTGGGAATCTGGTTTCTTGGAGTGCCAAGAAACAACCCACTGTTTCTCGCTCTAGCACTGAGTCTGAATACCATGCTCTTGTCAACACTGCCTCAGAAGTGGTTTGGCTCACTCATTTGCTTCGTGATCTTCGGGTTCCACTTTCTGGTTCTCCACTGTTGTTATGTGACAATAGTAGTGCTATCTTCTTGGCTCAGAATCCAGTGGCGCACAAGCGGGCGAAGCACATCGACATCGACTACCATTTTGTTCGTGAGTTGGTGACATCCGGAAAGCTGCGTGTTGCTCATGTTCCGACTTCTCTTCAGATTGCAGACATTTTCACCAAGGGGCTCTCTCGTCCGCTGTTCGAGTTCTTCAGGTCCAAGCTGTGCGTCGGCGAGCATCCGACGCTTCGCTTGAGGGGGGGTGTTAGACTAAATCAGACTCCTGATTAGACTATGATTTATCATTATTAGAGTTCTTTCCTTATTACACCTCTATTGTACTCTTTATATATTTAGATATCAATAATACAATTGTTTACGGCAAATTCATTCTTTCATGTAACATAACACTTTTCAAAGGTTTACGTAACATTTTTTTTATAAGTGTTTCAAGGAAAGTGTTACGATAGCTCTAATTTATTGTAGTGTATAGTGTGCTCACATTTAAAGCTAATTCAAAATTATTGTAATGCTAGAAGATTAGTTTAATTTTTATTGGATTAGAATTGGTAAGACTAGTTCTGATTAGATTAGATTTGTTAAGTTTAGATAAGGCAGATTCATTCAAGAATTCCGCCAATATTTGGATTGATTTACTTGAATGAATTCATCCATTATTTAGGTTAAATTAGTAATTTTAGTTTGATATTATTTTAGTTTCATAAAGCTGCCAAAAGTCATTCCAGATTCTGACAGGAATTACCAAAACTTCTGTTTTGTAATGACTGAATCTATGTACTATAGTTAGGGGATGGTTTTCAATATTTTAATTACACACTTTTATCAATCATATTTTTCAAAATTGAGTTCATATACTCTTTGCTTATTAAGCATTAAACCATTAGATTCGTTCCATTATAAATTAATGCTTAGAACCGTTGGATAATTTTTGTTAATTTTGTGCAACTAGTGATTGAGTTAAGTGGAATTCGGCCTTTGTGTTAGTGAAGATCATAAAGTTTTGTTATTAACTAGACTTTGTCTGTGTCTTTTTTATTTCAACAAGATGTTTCGTTCAACTTTCGTTAAGAGTACTTCAAAATTTTGCATCCACAATTTTCACAAGAAGATTCATATCACCAAGCTACCCTTAGACGAACTACAAATGTACTAAATTTATATTAATTTAGTTAGGAGAGCCGATGCAAATCCCACGCTCATTCATATGCAATGGTGGAACTAAACATGGGCGAGCCGATGCGGCCGCCCCGGTAAATTCTGACGAACGAAGGGAGTAGTAATATAATATGTGTATCAATTTTTACAATAGTTTTCGTGTGCCCTAGCTAAGAATTTGATCTGCCATGAAAAGGATTGGAAATAGTTCACCGGAAATGTGAGATTCTTTTTTTCACCGGAAACGTAAATTTTGATATCGCTGGAAACGAATTTGGGAAGATAATACAGGGTGTGGAAGAGAAGGAGTATAGTGCCCTCTTCTATTATTTTACAACTTGGCCTATATTGTGTTTGCAAATTTTCTAACTCACATTGGGCCTATTTATCAAAATAATGAACATCCCAAATCCAAAATCTTTAATTCAATGAGGATTTTTTTTAAAAAAATAATTCAAATCACAATTAATGTCTCAAATTTTAAATATACTCCTAATTATTAAAATGTGTTTCTGCCAAATCATTTCCTCAATCTCTTTTTCAGCGAAATTTGTGTCACAACGTGTTTAGAAAATTTTGCCCCACACTTTTCATGTGATTGTATTATGATTTTTTTTTTTAGAAAAGTATGAATAAAAAATTGTGAAAATGGCTAAAGTAATGTTTATCCATTTCTCATTTATGGACTAAAAAGTATTGAATTCTAATTTAAAGTTGAGATGAGACTTGAGAGTAGATCTGAAAGTTAAAATTTTCAGAGCTCAGTAGGATTGGCTTAGGGAAGAAGATGAAGTGTATTTTATATTAATGACTGGTCAAAGTTGACCATTAAAAAGTTAAAGAAGTTGTCTCCTATGAGGCAGACTAAATTTTAGGCAGAGGTATTTAAGCACTTTTAACAGTATTCTATTTTCAGGGACCTATCTCTAATTATGTTACAGGGATTTATAGCTAATAACTTTCTAGAGGCTTTATCATCCAATTTTTTTCATCATTTTTCCGCCACCTGCTATCTGCAAAAAAAAAATATATATTTAAATATTTTAAATTGCAAAAAATCAATAAAAAATCCTGCAACATCAGCATAAAATAGCAAAATATCAACGAAAAATCATAAAACATCAACTGAAAATTGCAGCAAAAAATATATAAAAAATCAAATAAAACAACAAAAAATATAAAGAATCAAATAAAAATCAACAAAAAAATCGGAAAAAACGTCGACTACGACTAACAAAAAAATAAACGGATAATCACAAAAATCTCAACAAAGCTAAATTATCATTATATTTTTAAAAAACAACAAACATCAATTATATCACCCCAAAGCTAAAAACATCAATTATTGTCATCTAAACTTCACCCAGAAAATGAAAAACTACAACATAGGGGGAAAAAGCCTTACAAACATCAACCATATCACCAAAAAAACTAGAAACATCAACCCCTATCACCTAAAACTCACGTAGAAAATAAAAAACATCAACATGAGAGGAAAAAAAACTAAAAACATCAACAAAAAAGCTACGATACCTCAAGAGTATAAATCATTCACTCTGAAAATCATAAAACATCAACAATTTCTTTTTCTTTTTTTAAGCTACAAACATCAACTCCTAACACCTAAACCTCATTTAGAAAAATAAAAAAAATATCAATATAAGAAAAAAGACACTACAAGCATCAATTTCAATTACCAAAAGCTCAACCGGAAAATGAAAAATATCAACATGAGAAAATAATAAAAACTACACCACTACACCAAAGCCTAGAGCAATAACCACTACACCAAAAACTCTTATTCAACAAAAACTCAGTCAAATAATATTAAACCTCAGCATGTACATCAAAAACATAAATTCTTCAAAAATAATGGTCACAATGAGACTCAAACCCCAGACCTCTAACCTTAACTGCATGAGTACTAACAACTAGACCAAACAATATTTAATGACATTAACCTCAGTCAAATAAACATTAAACATAAGCAAGTCTTCGAAAAATAATTAAACAAAAAATTAAACCTCACCTCTCAAGGTCGAAGCACAGCTGTTGTCTTTGGGTCACCACATGCCACTCGTAGCTTCACATATGTCTTCTTCCTTTGGGCGTGTGCATCTCACGTGCCCCTCTTCTTCATTATGATCAGCTCTTCTTTCGTCGGTGTGTCACTCCTCTTCTGTGAGCTCGTTGATTGCAGTGCTCCTCCGCCACGAACTTGTCGCCGTCGTCTCCATCGCAGTGTCGCGGGGAACGTTGTCGTACAGAAGACAAAGAACAAAGCATCGTCGTTGCCTCATCTCCGTTGAATTCTCCATTAGATTCGATGCGCCTCACCTCCGTTAGATTCGATATGCCTCGCCTCTGTCGAATTCTCCATCTGCTGCACGTCATCGGTTAGCCAATCGAATAGTGGTGGAGGAAGAATCGTCGATGAAAGCTTCGCACAACAGTGCCTATCGCGGTGGAGGAAGAAATGTCGGTGATGAAACCCTAGCTCCGCCAATGAGGTTTAGTGGCGACGCAAATGCAAGATTCCGGTGAGATCCGGGTGTTCAGGTGAAGGTTCCGTAGGAGCGGTGTAAAACTGGCAAAAATCTGGCATGAAATTGGCGGAATCTGGCGAAAATAGGCGGCTGGGGCCAGTTTCCGGTGGAAGGATGCGGTTTCCGATCGGGATTTGAAAAAATTGAAATTTTAGATATTTTGGTGATATATAGTATTTTGATAATTGCACAGAAGGTCCTTAGATTTATCAGCATATTTTAAAAAACTCCATCCCAGATGAAATTTCTTAAAATTGCACAAATAATCTCTGGCCTAAAGTTTAGCCTGCCTGAAGTAAGAGTGTGGGAAAGTTAAAGGTAAAAAAAATTAAAAACTTTCCAAATTCCATGAAGGAATTGGATCGAAAACAAGGCATGTGTAATGCATCTAAAGACTAAAAGGATAAAAAGGAAACTGTAATCAAAACTGAATCGAACAAATATATATATATATATATATATATATATATATATATATATATATATATATGCAAAGTTTTGGGAAAGACGGTCTTTCCATAAGCTTATGCAAAGACGGGGTTTAATTCGAATAATAAAAGGTAAAAGGTCTTAGTTGCAACATTAAAAATTTAGTAAATAACATGTAGTAGTTATAAAATTTATAACCCGATTCATGCAACCCAAAAATTTTATCTTAATTTCTTCTAATTTACATTTTAAACCTTGGTCTTTTCATGACTTATGGAAAGACCGTCTTTCAAGAGACGCACTCATTTATATATATATATATATATATATATATATATATATATATATATATATATATATATATTTATATTTATATATGTAAACCCTTTTAAATTGGATTTGAACATATAATATCCATAAATTTTGTTCACAAAATTTACATCATTTAATTTATAATTATTTTTTCATCTTCTTTCACTTTAGAATTTTAATTTGAATTGAAAACAAGGTATTATTCTACTATTGTTGGATCTTCTTAGATCTCCGAACCAATAAACCTTCAACAAACAGGTGCAAAATTTATCAAATTTTCCTCTTATTTTTCCTTCTTTATTCCTGCTCAGAATCATATGATTAAAGTCGTAGATTTCAATTGTCTCCGCTTGATTCATGGGTTAGTTATGCGATACGTACTAAAATTTATATTAATAATTTTATTGACTAGCAATTTTATTACTTATTAAATTAGCTGGACTAATTTAGAGGTGAATTTTATTACTTACTTGTTTGACTAATTGTTTAGGTTAGTTGTTTAATTTGAAAATTTGTTTTGATAAATGATAATTGTTTGACTAATTGTTTAGGTTAGTTGTTTAATTTAAAAAATTATTTTGAATTTTGTTTTGATAAATAACTATTAATTGTGGACTGTTTGATGCAAAATGTAATTATTAAAACTAAAATGTCAATCTCTAACTAAAAATGTTATTCTTCCTGGCCTTCTCATTTGTAAAAAAAAAATTACCTTTTTGATAGAAAAACTACCTTCTCAAAAATGGAAAAATCCGAGTATCAAACGCCTATTTAATTGGTGAAAATAAGAAGTTAAAAGTCAACACCTTAATGAAAATTAGTTGTCAAACACCATACTTTTTAAATGAAATGTTACATACAATCAACTAAATTACATATGTTGCATCATTAACAAACCAATGCCACCGAAATCACGATGATCACAGTTTCACATACTACGTGCAAACTGTAAAATTGCAATAAAAAACACCAATGTAGATGTAAATATAATTAAAATCAGGCAAAGTCTTGGGAAAGACGGTCTTTCCATAGACTTATGGAAAGACGGGATTTAATTAGAATAATAAAAGGTAAAAGGTCTAAGTTGCAATATTAAAATTTTATTATGCAACATGTAGTTGTAATAAAGTTTATAATCCGATTCATGCAACCCGGAAATTTTATCTTCATTTCTTCTAATTACACTTTAAACCTTGGTTTTTCCATAACTTATGGAAAGACCGTCTTTCAAGAGACGGACTCTTAAAATTTTCTCTTTTGTAAAGATACTGGATTAACCAATAAATGAAAACTCAATTCACCTCTAAACACCCTCTAATTAAGTCCCTCGGTTTCTCTGTATATAACACAAGTTTGAATACTTGAATGTATGTGAATGATAAAATTAAATTTAGAAAATAAAAGGTAGAATAAGTGGATAAAATTAAAGAAATTTTATAAAAATAATTTTTTTTAAATGTTAAATTAAAGAAATAATTCAAAAAGAAAAGTCAAGTACAGAGAAACGGAGTCCTATCTCTGTCATCTGGATACTATATACAAGAAATACTTTGAAACAGCACGCTTGTGTTAACCGTCGTCATGGGCATAGTGGTCATTTTGCAGGCAAGCCGAACATGTGCCCCTGTATGTGCTCTGAAGTGGCCGCCCAAAACGATGTCGTTTTGGACACCATTTTTTTCGTTTTGTGCATCCCCTTCGTCAAACATTTCGGCGCTGCCATGTGCGTTTATATATGCTGCCAGGTGGCTGTCCAAAATGATGTCGTTTTGGTCACCCATTTGAGGGGTACCCATTCGAGAGGTACCCATTCGAGATATGAGCTTCCAGGTGGAGGGGTTCGATAGGATAGGTTCGAGATGTACCCATTCGAGATGTAAACTTTCAACTGGAGGGGTTCGAGCGGTACCCATTCGAGATCTACCCATTCGAGATCTGAACTTTCAGGTGAAGGGATTCAACTGGATGGGTTCGAGAGGTACCCATTCGAGAGGTACCCATTCGAGAGGTACCCACTCTAGAGGTACTCATTCGAGATGTGAACTTCCAGGTGGAGGGTTCGGTAGGATGGTTAACCATTCGAGATGTGAACTTTCAGGTGAAGGGGTTCGATAGAATGGGTTCGAGAGGTACCCATTCGAGAGGTTCCCACTCCAGAGGTATCCATTCGAGATGTAAAGTTTTAGATGGAAGGGTTCGATTGGATAGGTTTGAGAGGTACCCATTCGAGAGGTATCCATTCGAGAATTGAACTTTCAGGTGGAGGGGTTCGATTGGATGGGTTCGAGCGGTACCCATTCAAGATGTATCCATTCGAGATGTGAACTTTTAGGCGGAGGGGTTCAACTGGATGGGTTCGAGAGGTGGCCACTCGAGAGGTACCCATTTGATATGTGAACTTCCAGGTGGAGGGGTTCAAGAGGCACCCATTCGAGATGTACCCATTCGAGATGTGAAATTTTAGGTGCAGGGTGCGAATGGATGGGTTCGAGAGGTAGCTATTCGAGATGTGAACGTTCAGGTTAAGGGGTTCCACTAGATGGGTTCGAGCGGTACCAATTCTAGATGTGAACTTTCAGGTGGACGGGTTCAATTGGATGGGTTTGAGAGGTACCAATTCGAGAGGTACCATTCCGAGAGGTGAACTTTCAGGTGGAGGGGTTCTATTGGATGGGTTCGAGCAGTTCCTATTCGCGATGTACCCATTCGAGATATGAACTTTCAGGTGGAGGAGTTTGACTGGATGGGTTCGAGAGGTACCCATTCGAGAGGTGGTCATTCGAGAGGCTCCCACTCCAGAGAAGTTTCAGATAGAAGGGTTCGAATGGATGGGTTCGAGAGGTACCCATTCGAGAGGTGAACTTTCAGGTGGAGGGGTTGGATAGGATGGGCTCGAAAGGTACCAATTCGAGAGGTAAACTTTCAGGTGGAGGGGTTCGATTGGATGGGTTCGAGATGTACCCATTTGAGAGGTACCATTCGAGATGTGAACTTTCGGGTTAAGGGGTTCGATTGGATGGGTTTCGAGCGGTACCCATTCGAGATGTGAACTTCCAGGTGGAGGGATTTGAGAGGTACCAATTCGAGAGGTACCCATTCGATATGTAAACTTTCAGGTGGAGGGGTTCGATTGGATGGGTTTGAGATGCACCTATTCGAGAGGTTAAGTTTCAGGTGAAGGGATTCAAGACGTTGAGGATTCAAGTGATGGATACTTAGCATGCATGTGCCAATGGCTCGACAGGTGGAAGACTCGAGGGGTAGATGGGGGATCCTCGAAGGGGTGGTTCTCGGCCTCGAAGGGATGGAATCTTCTGTCCTCGAAGGGGTCGAGTTCTAGGCCCTCGAAGAGATGGAGGCTTCTGTCCTTGAAGGGGTCGAGGTCTCGGCCCTCGAAGGGATGGAGTCTTTTGTCCTCGAAGGGGTTGAGTTCTCGGACCTCGAAGGGATGGAGTCTTTTATCCTCGAGGGGGTCGAGTTCTCGGCCCTTTGAGGGATGAAGTCTTCTGTCCTCGAATGGGTTGACTTCTCGGCCCTCGAAGGGATGGAGTCTTCGGTCCTCGAAGGGGTCAAGGTCTCGGCCCTCGAAGGGATGGAGTCTCCAGTCCTCAAAGGGAGGGGTTCCATTGGACATGTTCGAGAGGTATCCATTCGAGAGGTGATGTTTGAGGTTGAGGGGTTCCATTCAATCCATTGAGAGATTCCTATTCAAGATGTACTCATTCGAGAGGTACCCATTCGAGAGGTTAAGTTTCAGGTGGAGGGGTTCGATTGAATGGGTTCGAGAGGTACCCATTCGAGAGGTGAAGTTCCAAGTGGAGGGGTTCCATTGGATGGGTTCGAGAGGTACCTATTCGAGAGGTTGAGTTTCAGGTGGAGGGGTTCGAGACATTGAGGATTCGAGTGATGGATACTTAGCGTGCATGTGCTAATGGCTCAAGGGGTAGATGGGGTATCCTCCAGGGGTAGATTGGGGATCCTCAAAGGGGTGGTTCTCGGCCTCAAAGGGATGGAATCTTCTGTCCTTGAAAGGGTCGAAGTCTCAGCCCGCAAAGGGATGGAGTCTTCTGTCCTCGAAGGGGTTGAGTTCTCGGGCCTCGAAGGGATGAAGTCTTCTGTCCTTGAGGGGGTCGAGTTCTTAGCCCTCGAAGGGATGGAGTCTTCTGGCCTCGAAGGGGTCAAGGTATCGGCCCTCAAATGGATGGAGTTTTCTTTCCTCTAAGGGAGGGGTTCCACTGGACATGTTCGAGAAGTACCAATTCGAGAGGTGATGTTTGGGTGGAGGGGTTCCATTCGATCCATTCGAGATGTACCTATTTGAGACGTATCGATTTGAGAGGTACCCATTCGAGAGGTGAAGTTTCAGGTGGAGGGGTTCGATTGGATGGGTTGGAGAGGCACATATTCCAAAGGTTAAGTTTCAGGTAGAGGGGTTCAGTCATTGAGGATTAGAGTGATGGATACTTAGCGTGTGTGTGCCAATAGCTCGACAGGTGGAAGACTCAAGGGGTAAATGGGGGATCCTCGAAGGGGTGGTTCTCAGCCTTGAAGGGATGGAATCATCTATCCTCGAAGGGGTCGAGTTCTAGGCCCTCGAAGGGATGAAGTCTTCTATCCTCAAAGGGAGGTATCGGCCCTCAAAGGGATGGAGTCTTTGTCCTCGAGGGGGTCAATTTCTCGGCCCTCGAAGGGATGGAGTCTTCTCCTCGAAGGGGTCAACTTCTTGGCCCTCAAAGGGATGGAGTCTTCTGTCCTCAAAGGGAGGGGTTCCATTGGAAATGTTCGAGAGGTACCCATTCGAGAGGTGATGTTTGAGGTGGAAGGGTTCCATTCGATCCATTCGAGAGGTACCTATTCAAGAGGTACTGATTCGAGAGGTTAAGTTTCAGGTGAAGGGGTTCGATTGGATGGGCTCGAGAGGTGAAGTTCCAGGTGGAGGTGTTCTATTGGATGGGTTCGAGAGGTACCTATTCCAGAGATTAAGTTTCAGGTGGAGGGGTTCGAGACATTGAGAATTTGAGTGATGCATACTTAGCGTGTGTGTGCCAATAGCTCGACAGGTGGAAGACTCGAATGGTAGATGGGGGATCCTTGAAGGGGTGGTTCTCGGCCTCAAAGGGATGAAATCTTCTGTCCTTGAAGGGGTCGAGGTCTCGGCCCTCAAAGGGATGGAGTCTTCTGTCCTCGAGGGGGTCGAGATCTCGGCCCTCGAAGGGGTCAAGGTCTCGGCCCTCGAAGAGATGGAGTCTTCTGTCCTCGAATGGAGGGGTTCCATTGGACATGTTCGAGAGGTACCCATTCGAGGGGTGATGTTTGAGGTGGAAGGGTTCCATTCGATCCATTCGAGAGGTGCCTATTCGAGACGTACCGATTTGAGAAGTGAAGTTTTAGGTGGAGGGGTTCGATTGGATGGGTTCGAGAGGCACCTATTCTAGAGGTTAAGTTTCAGGTGGAGGGGTTCGAGACATTGAGGATTCGAGTGATGGATACTTAGTGTGCATGTGCCAATGGCTCAATGGGTGGAAGACTCGAGGGGTAGATGGGGAATCCTCGAAGGGGTGGTTCTCGGCCTCGAAGGGATGGAATCTTCTGTCCTCGAAGGGGTCGAGTTTCAGGCCCTCGAAGGGATGGAGTATTTTTTCCTCAAAGGGGTTGAGGTCTCGGCTCTCGAAGGGATGGAGTCTTCTGTTCTTGAGGGGGTCGAGTTCTCGGTCCTCGTGGGATGGAGTCTTCTGTCCTCGGGGGGGGGGTTGAGTTCTCGGCTCTCAAAGGGATGGAGTCTTCTATCCTCGAAGGGGTCGAGGTCTTGGCCCTCGAAGGGATGGAGTCTTCTGTCCTCAAAGGGGTTGAGTTCTCGGCCCTTGAAGGGATGGAGTCTTCTGTCCTCGAGAGGATCGAGTTCTCTGCCCTCGAAGGGGTCGAGGTCAGCCCTCCAAGAGATGAAGTCTTCTGTCCTCAAAGAGAGGGGTTTCATTGTACATGTTCGAGAGGTACCCATTCGAGAGGTGATGTTTGAGGTGGAGGGGTTCCATTTGATCCATTCGAGAGGTACCTATTTGAGACATACCGATTCGAGAGGTACCCATTCGAGAGGTGAATTTTTAGGTGGAGGGGTTCGATTGGATGGGTTTGAGAGGTACCCATTCGAGAGGTGAACTTTCAGGTGGAGGGGTTCGATTGGATGGGTTCGAGCGGTACCCATTCGAGATGTGAACTTTCAGATGGAGGGATTCGACTAGATAGGTTCGAGAGGTGGACATTCGAGAGGTACCCACTCTAGAGGTGAAGTTTCAGGTGGAGGGATTCCATTGGATAAGTTCTAGAAGTACCTTTCCAGAGGTGCCCACTCGAGAGGTCCCCATTCGAGAGGTACCATTCGAGAGGTGAAGTTTCAGGTGGAGGGATCTGTTGGATCCATTCGACATGTACCCATTCCAGAGGTGAAGTTCCAGGTGGAGGGGTTCGAGTGGTACTGATTCGAGATGTACCCATTCGAGCTGTGAACTTCCAAGTGGAGGGGTTCAACTGGATGGGTTCGAGAGGTATCCATTCGAGAGGTACCATTCCGAGAGGTGAACTTTCAGGTGGAGGGATTCGATTGGATGGGTTCGAGCAGTACTCATTCGAGATGTGAACTTTCAGGTGGAGGGGTTCGACTAGGTTCGAGAGGTACCCACTCTAGAGGTGAACTTTTAGGTGGAGGGGTTCCATTGGATGGGTTCGAGAGGTACCATTCGAGAAATGCCCACTCGAGAGGTACCCATTCGAGAGGTGCCATTCGATTAGATAGGTTCGAGAGGTTCCATTTGAGAGGTACCCATTCGAGATGTGAAGTTTCAGGTGGAGGGGTTCCATTGGATGGGTTCGAGAGGTACCCTTTCGAGAGGTACCCATTCCAGAGGTGAAGTTTCAGGTGGAGGGGTTTCGCTGGATCCATTCGAGATGTACCCATTCGAGAGGTGTACTTCCACCAAGAAGGGTTCGAGAGGTACCAATTCCAGAGGTACCCATTCGAGACGTCACCTTTCAGGTGGAGGAGTTCAATTGGATGGGTTCGAGAGGTGTCCATTCTAGAGGTACCAATTTGATAGGTGGCCATTCGAGAAATACCCATTCGAGAGGTACCCACCCGGTGGGGCACACGAATCGATCCTCGAGGGAACCACCCCTCGGGGATCTCACATGTACCCCTCGAGCCTTCTACCTCTTGAACCATTGCCACCAACTCGAACCCGCAGTACCCTCGAGGGTAATTTACAAACCACCCCTTGAGGGGTTATACATCCAGCAGTCGAGATTACATCATCTTCGAGGAGTCAGCAGTCAAGGTTACATCCACGTCATTCACGAACCACCACTCGAGGAGTTATACATCAACCCCTCGAGAGGTTACACATCCATCCCTCGAAGGGTTAAATTACCACCCCTCGAGAGCATTCAATGTTATTCATACCACCCGTCGAAGGGGTTAGTGAACCACCCCTCGAGGGGTTAGTGAACCACCCTTCGAGGATTTAATCTAGACATCCAGCAGTCGAGGTTACATCCACATCATCTTCGAACCACTACTCGAGGAGTTAAACATCCACCCCTCGAGAAGTTATACCTCCAACACTCGAAGGGCTACCCCTCGAGAGGATAGACATCCAGCACTCGAAGGGTTAAATAGCAACCCCTCGAGGGTTAAACATCCAGCACTCGAAGGGTTAACCAACTACCCCTCGGGGGTTAAACATCCAGCACTCGAAGGGTTAAACAACCACCCCTCGAGGATAGACATCCAGCACTCGAGAGGATGGACACCCAGCATTCGAGAGCACTCGAGAGCACATCAACACATGAATCACTCCTCGAGGATGTAGATTCCTGCCATCATTTCGAGCCATGTACCTCTCAAGATATTCATGTATCCAATCAGTAATCATCCATAACTCGAGAGTGCATGTTCCCTCTCGAATCCATTATGCACGATCCACCTGTCATGGATACAGTTTCCACTTTGAGAGCATCCACACCTCACGAGTACATTCATTCGAGAGCAATTGTACCTTGGGTCCACACCATTCGAGGCATCATTCCACCACTCGAACTACCATCTGAGGCTTCAAGCTACTAGGTTTAAGACCCATGACCTGGCCTTGTCTTTTAACGGGTCATTTAACTCGACCACCTTGAACCGGGTTGGAACCCTAGGGAGCCTCTGCCCGAATCTTCTTTTTCGGGTTGAATGGCCTGACGGCGCCCTAAACGGGTCGAGCGCCCAGATTTGAGTCCTCGCCTAGAATGCATTTTTCCGGCGCCGGTGAGTTGCCAGAAACTGAGCAAAATTCAAAGAATCCACCAATTATGAAAAAATATGCTCCTCCATTCGTCTTGATATGGGCATTCTCGTGAAATTGAAAAACAAGGACAACACATTGGGTATACCATCATTCACGATTCCAATAAAACAAATCCACCATGGTCGGCCGCCGAACGGCTCAATTCAACCAATACATAGCAAAACATCTCCTAACATCCATATTGAACCTGACTAGCCCAAAGCATGAGCCCCATCCAACAATAACATTCCAACACCCGAAATCAAGAATTCCAATTCTCGAACCTACTATGGAACCTTCACCACTCGAATTCGTACCTCCCGAACCTTCCGCTCCAACCAACTACCTCTCGAACTTCTACTGCAACATTCACATCTCGAATGCGTACCTCTCGAACCCCTCGACTTAAACCCTCTCCACCTGAACCTTCACCTCTCACCATCTCCACGCTTCAATTACATGTATAATTGGTACATTTATAGCTTAAATTATATCTCTTTTAACATTCCTATAAAATTTCTATAATCAGTTATCAAGTTCATCGCGCAACGCGCTGTGTAGCCAAACTAGCTTTCTTTGATTAATGTAGAGGTAATCTGCAACAACTTTTTACTTCATGACCTTTCTATATATACTTAGATTGGGTAGTCAATTGCAACTCATATACTACTCCCTCTATTTCTCTAATAGTGGCACATCATTTTTTGTGTTAGAATTTAGGAGATGCTAAATGAGTGGATGAAATTAAATTGAAAGAAGGAAAAGTAAAATGAGTGGATGTAATAATTTGCCATAAATAGAAAGTGTCAATATAAAAGAAACATCTCAAATTAGAAAAGTAATTCTTTTCTCTTTATCAAATTTATAATGCATTTTCTAATACCCAGAAGCCTCGTCACCAAAATATTTCTGTCTCCATGTTTTCCTCCAACCAAAAACTTTGCTTTAGGGAATGATGAAATAGACTATAAAAACTAGACTATAACATGTACATCAAGAATGCTCTCCCGTACAACATTAATCTTCTCACAATCCATTGTTTTTCCGGCGATGATGATCTCGGTTGGCACAATTTAAAGCAAAATGAGGAATTCCATTGGTATTTTGCGCTTAATTTTTTTATGAGCACGAAGTTTTATTGTAGCTTTTATTGTACTACAAAAAATCAAAGTTTCTGCATTTTCGATCCAGGCAATATGTGGCCCGCTTTTCCAGAAACACGGTGTATGTTATTGGCAGGTTCAAGCTGACGGATTTTATGTTGCTAGCGTGTATAATCCTCCTCCGGATGCATTGCAGAAGGTGAATTGGTGGATTAATGACTAAGTTGGTTAATTATTTAACTTTATTATTGTCCAATAGAATGACTAGTGCAATTTTTTCTCCTTCTAATTACTCAATTAGAGGATGGAAAAAGTGATTATGGTGAATGGGTGGATTGATGGGTTAACTAGTCAAATTATGCTTCATTGTTAGAGTAATTAAATAATTATCTCATCCTTTTCTTTTCTTCTCTGTATTCGAGAATGACAAACCTTTGGGAAAGACTATTTTTCCATATTCTTATGAAAAGACAAGATTTAATTAAAATTATCAAAAGATAAAAGACTTTAGTTGCAATATTAAAAAATTATTATATAACGTGTAATAGTTATAATTTTATGACCCGATCAATGTAACCCAAAAATTTTATCTATATTTATTCTAATTTACCGTTTAAACATTAATCTTTCCATTGCTTATGAAAAAACCTTCTTTCACTCTTTGAGAATAGTGATTATTGGAGACATATGTTTTATATTTTTATTGAGAAGGGGACAAAATATGACAATTATCTCTTCTTCTTTTTTTGAAAGTACTATTATCTCATTTATTGAAAGCCCAATGTGTGTTATTGAGTTGTTGAAGGTCTTCTTCTGCGGAATGGTTTTGAATTTAGATGAACTCAGGCGATCTGTACTTAGCTAATTGATAGTTTACTTTATTTAGTTACTTATATATTGTGTCATAAAGTCTTATTCTAGACTCACTAATTATTAGATGGAATATTTTATAGGGTAAAATACAAATCTAACCATATTATTTTTTAAAAGTGCCAATATAATCCTGTATAATCTAAAAGTGCAATTTTAACCCTAACTTTTGTATCAAATGCACCAATATAACCTTTTCGCACTAATTCGGTATTGACTTGGCATTTTCAGACATTTACCATAACTAAAAAGACTAAAATAGCCCCAGTATTGAAACTAAAAATGTAAAGATAAAAATACCCCTTGTTCTTCTTCTTCTTCTCCATAACCACAGCTACTGCTGCTCCACCGCTACTGCTGCTCCACCGCTACTGCTGCTCCACCGCTATGCTACCACCTTCTGGTTCTACCGATTGTGTTAGTAAATACGACTTGATCTAATATTTTTAGGATAGAATATTATGTGGTGATCTTCTCATTGATAGTCTCCATGATTGTCTCATACAGTTCTACACTTCTCCTATTAATACTGATGAATGCATAGAGCTCCAATGAGCGTTCAGTTATCCCATGTACAGTCTCTTACATGGATTCAGAGCTATAACCAAATTTTCTAAATTTTATCCATCGATCCAATGGCCTCACAAACCTCCTCCACCGCTGGCAGTAACAACCGACCTACACAGCGGCGGAACTAGGGGGCGAGGGGGTGCTAGCACCACCCCTAGGATCTGGTGGCCCGGAATTTAGGCCTAGAGCCACCGGAAGCCACCGGATTCCGCCCCCCTTGAGCTACTGGCAGCCGGACCGGATTCAGCTTTGCCGTTGCAAAGGCTGAACGAAGGAGACGAAGAAGATGACCAATTTTGTTTTACTTTTCTTTTCTAACTAAACAAAACGACGCCGTTTTGGCTTAAGTGAAACGACGTCGTTTTGTTAAGGTGAAGGAAAAAAATTGAGGCCAATTGGGCTGAAACCCAATTGGCCCAAATATTCATTAAACCTAATATACTTCATCCAAGCCCAAACGGCCAAAGATAAACCTAAATTATACTTTTCTTCCTCCAATCTCCAGCCAAAACACAGCACATCACCACGGCACCACCGCCTGCCGTGCCGCCTTCCGCCACCCGCCGCTTGCCGCCGTCCCCTTCCTCAACCACAATCAGCACCACGTGGTCCGCGTCAAAGCCAAACTAAGGGCAAGGTATCAAGGAGCCAATATATTTTTGTTGTGTAATTTATGTTGAATAATTTGAATTGAATTGCTTATTTGTGTGAAATTGTGAATGCTGAATATAGATATAAATAATTTAGTGGTTGTGTTGAAATTGTGACATTGTGCTAAATATAGATATGAATAATTGGACATATTTTTGACATATTTAATTAGACATATTTTTGAGAAATTGTGAATACTGAATAGCATATACATATTTAATTTGACATATTTTTCTTATTTTATGTCAAATAAGATATGGATAAATTCTTAATTCGAAGTAGTGGATCATCTATTTTTAAGAGACCGAGTGAACCAAATGAAGAAAGGATTAATGAAGAGGGTAGTAGTCAAAAACATTCTCGTGTTGAGTTCAATTCGGATGATGTTATAAATCATCCTGGGAAACGTAAACCTGTTAAGGATTTTGATGTTTCTATTAGAGATCAAGTGATGAGAGAATATGTGTTAAGAGGTTCTTGCCAACTTAAGGGTCATTCTTTTCCAAAGAAAAAGCAGGGAAATGACTATAGATGTTTTCAACCTTCTTGGTATGAAAATTTTGATTGGTTGGAGTATAGCGCATCAAAGGATGCAACATTTTGCTTTTGTTGCTATCTCTTTAGGAATTCACATAAGGGATGTCGAGATGGAGATGATGCATTTACTGTGAGTGGGGTTAACAATTGAAAGAAAATGCTTGATATCTAAAAGAAACATGTCGGCGTAGCGGGTAGTTCTCATAATGATGCAGCTGAACAATTGTATGCATTTAAGCGTCAAAGACAGAGTATCTTTCATTCTTATCAGGCACATGGGCCGGAATCGGAGAGTGCATATCGCACGCGTTTGACAGCTGCTTTGGATGTGACACGGTTCTTGCTAAATCAAGGTATGGCTTTTCGTGGCCATAATGAAGGGCTGGATTCTCTGAATAAGGGAAATTATCTCAAAATGATTTACTGGTATTGCAAGCGAAATGATGTTGTTGCTAAGACCATGAATGAATATGGCCTTGGAAATTGCAAGCTCACATCTCCCAAGGTACAAAAGGAACTATCAAGTGCTTGTGCTAGTGAGGTAACAAATGTTATTGTTAATGAAATTGGAGATTGTTATTTGTCTCTATTGGTTGATGAGGCTAGAGATGCATCCATAAAAGAGCAAATGGGGGTTGTTTTAAGATATGTCAACAAACAAGGATGCGTTCTTGAACGTTTTCTTAGTGTTGTGCATGTGCGTAATACTTCTGCTATTAGTTTGAAGAGTGCTATTGATGAATTGTTTGCAAAGCATAAATCATCAATGTCAAAGTTGAGAGGTCAGGGATATGATGGAGCCTCAAATATGCGAGGAGAGTATAATGGACTGAAAGCTTTGATATTGAAAGAAAACTCATCTGCAAGGTATGTCCATTGTTTTTCTCACCAGCTTCAATTGGTTGTTCTTGTTGTTGCTAATGATAATCGAACTGTGTGTCAGTTTTTCGTTTATCTTGGTATGATTGTGAATTTAGTTGGAGCTTCATGTAGAAGAAAAGACATGCTTCTTGATTTAGAACATGCTAGAATTGTAGAGGGATTGGAGAATGGAGATATTGTGGGTGGAAGAGGCAAAAATCAAGAGACTAGTTTGAGAAGGCCGGGGGATACTCGTTGGGGGGTCACATTACACTACTATTATTCGTTTCATTACTATGTGAGAATCTATTTTGCAATTGATTGAAAACGTCCACGATGATGGTGATGCAAATCTGATTAAATCTTCAGCGAGCGGTTTGCTTGAGCAAATGGAGAGTTATGAATTTGTTTTTGTGATGCTTATGATGAAGCGTTTGTTGGGAGTTGTAGATGCCTTGTCCCATGCTTTGCAACAAAAGAATCAAAATACTGTGTTGGCTGTGAGTTTGATGAATACAATGAAGTTTGAGTTGCAACAATACAGAGAGAATGGTTGGGATGAGTTGTTAAATGAAGTCAACGCATTTTGTGTTAATCATGACATCTCGGTAGTTAATATGGAAGATGAACGAACAATTCGTGGTCGTAGGAAACGACTTACGCAAATGCTGGTGATTTCTTTCGCGTTGATACTTTTCTTCATGTATTACTTTTATAGTTTACATACATTATTTGATTCGATTTGATTTGTAATTTTTTGTCACTGCTACATGCTAACCTTTTATTTTTTGAATACTAGGTTGTTAATAGGATGATTCATGAAATGAACAATCGATTTCCGGAAGCAAATACAAAGTTACTCACTTGTATGGCTTGCCTTGATGCAAGAGATTCATTTTCTAAGTTTGATATTGGTAAGTTAGTTCGTCTTGCTGAACTATATCCAAGTGACTTCTCTGTAGAAGATCGTTCCCGCCTTCATCAACAACTTAGTACTTTCATTCATAATGTGCAACTTGATCATGAGTTTTTGGCTATTGAGGACTTTGGAAGTCTTGCTCAAAAGATGGTTCAAACAACTAGGCATATGTGTTTTCCACTGGTATATCGTCTTATTGAGTTAACCTTAGTTCTACCAGTTGCAACTGCTTCTGTTGAACGAGTTTTTTCAATCATGAAGATAATCAAGACTGATTTACGCAACAGAATGGGAGATGAATGGATGAATGATGTTATGACAGTGCATATTGAGAAGGCAATTTTTGTTGGGATCGATAATGAACCAATTTTGCAACGTTATCAGCATATGCAACATCGTAGGATACAATTATCTCCTGTGGTTAGTGGTTCTAGTTCTAGCAACCCAAGTATTGGAACGTAATTTTTTATACAGTGATAGTTCTTTGTTGTAAAAATCTAATTATTATGTATTCATATTATTACGTAAGGGTTTGTTAAAAAATTGTTGTATTTAACGTTGAAAAAAATTTTTTGCCTCTTTTTCAGCCCCCTAACATTTCCTCCTGAATCCGCCACTGGACCTACATCTCCCACTCAGCCTTCAACACCATCACCCGCCACCCCAAGTTTCCAAATTTCCATTCTGCACAATCAGTCACCAACATTCCCAGCCAAATTCCACTCATCCTTGACCTCCAGAAGGTTCAATACCATACTTGGACTGAGTTATTCCAAATTATTGCTCGAGCACACAACGTGTTGGACCATATCGATGGTTCTCCTCGGCCGACTAATGTTTCCGACAAAAAATGGAATCAGCTAGATGCTATTGTTCTCAGCTGGATATACAGCACCGTCAGCAAGGAACTCCTCCTCACCGTAATGCAAGTCGGCTCTTCCGCCCGTGATGCTAGGCTTCGCGTAAAGGGCATTTTTATCAACCACCACACAGCCAGGGCTACCGATCTTGAGGGTCGGTTTATCAACGCCCGTTTAGATTCTTTTCCCTCCGTCTCAGCCTTCTGCCAATATCTTAAATCATTGGCAAACCAGCTTGGGGATGTCGAGGCTCCTGTAAGTGAACAACGCCTTGTTCTGCAGCTTATTAACGGCTTGTCATCCTCGTACGACACCGTTGGCAGCATTATCAGTCAGATGTCGCCACTGCCGTCTTTTTCCGTCGCCCGCAATATGCTTACGCGGGAAGAATCTCGCCAAAACCGCCACTCAGGTGGGTCGCACGCCCTAGTTGCCGCTGGTGCCACCCGTCCGACGCCTACTGCCACCGAGAACGGCTATCAACGCCAAGGCACAACCAGATATCGTGGCCGTGGAGGTCGCAACTCCGGTGGAAGCAACGACCGACAACAGCAATCCGGAGATCGTAGTCGCTCAAGCTCCGCTGCGCCAGCGCAATGGTACTCACCGGCGTCGGGCCCGTACTGGCCGAACGGATGGACGCCGCCACCGCCGTGACCGTTTCCCACCGCCGCACCAGGCTTCAGTCCCATCGGCAATCAGTCTGCTCCTGCGCGTTTTATCACCCACCAAGGCACAGACATGCCCTAATTGGGTCTCAACCCCAATTGGGCCGCAGCATTTCTCTAGTATTGGGCCACAGTCCCAGCAGCGTTCCCTGCCATCATTTGGGCCGTAGCAGCTCTCTATCACAAGCATATGCTTCAAGAGGGTAAAAAGGAAAATTACCTTGGATGAGCAGATGGACTCAATGGCTTGAACAGCGACGGTTGGTGGCAGCAGGTGGTTGGAACGGATTTAACAGCAACAATCCGTAGCTCAGCTGGATGGAGAGAGCTGTATAAAATGGAAGGAAGGCATTAGAAGAAGGATCTCTTTGGCAATAGTGTAACAGAATTAGTTACCTCCAAATCTCTTCTTCTTCCCCAACTCTATCTCTGCTGTAAACTCTTCTTCTCTGCTTTTGTTCTTCCCTTCTCTTCCTTCTTCGTTTCTGTGATTCTTCTATTGCTGCAATATTAGGCAAAATTGTGTAAAGATTACTGTTATATCCTTACCCAGAAGTTAAGCTCGTGACAAGCGGTATCAGAGCGGGCGTTCCTCAGTGTAATTGGGTAGGTGAATCGTCGTTTTTGAATTTATTAGCAATGGCAAAAAACAGCTGGCACGAATCAGTGTCGAATCTGTTGAAAGATCTTGACAACGGGTTGACGAAATTTGATCAAGAAAGGAGGATTCGAAATCAAGAGATTAAGGAGCAGATTAACGCAATGAGTGCAAGGTTTGCAAGCTTAATTGAATCTTCTGCAAAGTGGTTTCACAAAGACATCATATCTGTTATAAAAAGACATCATGAGGAAAGGATGAGGCGATTTGATGAACTAATAGAAAGGGTCCAGCTAACAAGAACAAAGGCAAGGCGACCGCTGGGATTTCTGATAATTATGCTCACACGGCAAGTGCGGAATCTTTGACGACAACTTTCGATGAAGATACTCAGGCGCAGATCATCGTCGAAGTTTCAGAGGACAAAGAACCGTTTCAACCTGAGGTCAGATCTAAAAAAATTTCTTCCAAAAGTAGTGTTCCTATATTGGTTAGTTCTAAAGTTGTATTCGATGAGACTTCGAATTCTTCTGGTTGGAAAAATACTGTGGAAAATAATTATAGTTCTCCAGAGTCGATTATCGTCAAACCTTCTCTGTGTAACGAAGATATACATATTCTTGAAAGTACTGTGAAGTCATTGATGATAATAGAGTCAGTTAGCTTATCTTCATTGGCTGATAATCTGGATTTCATAGATAGTAAGGCAAAATTGATTTCCATTGGTTTGTTGGGAAACTTTGGTGGAACTATTAAGTTAGATATCATGGATTACTTTGTTGGGAAGGAAACATTCAAATTGTGTGAGTTCTTTGATGGTGATTGTACTCTGAATGGGAGCAAGGAAAAGAATGACAAAGATGGTCAGTGTGTTGAACCTACTATGTGTTATGATCCTGGCATTCTTGAGAAGTCTTGTGAGAAGTCATACAGTTTTATATGTGGGGAAGAAGTAAATGTTTTTAAGAATGAAAATTTAATTGTTCAATGTCTTTTTTATAATGTCTTTGATGTGAGAATGAGCATTATGAAATGGACTGACTGGAGACAATGAGGTCAATGGGTCAAAAGTGTTGTCGGATATAAAGAGGATATGATCCTGAAGGAATCATGTACTTCTACTTTGAACTGTGAAGAAGAAAGTAGTGGCTGTAGTTCTTGCTCATTGAGTACAGTAGTCTATTTCAATGAGGTTGGGATTGTGTGCTTGGAGTTTGATGATGGAAACGTTGCTGAACTAGAGGATGGATTCAAGAGAATTCTAGTTTTGGTATTTCAAGCAAATCAAGGTGTTGATAATGAATTTGAGGTACAGTTTTGGCTATTCACAGTTATTGAAAACCATTGAAGCATTGAACGAGGAAGCAATGGACGGTATGAAACCTTTGGTAGATGGCTGCTCTTCGATATGATCAGCTCTCATTTCTACAAATGGGGTGTTGTTTCATTTAAGTACATACATTATGGAATGGTATATTTTTACTTGCCTTCTAAACAAAGCAATTGTTACTTTGCTAAAGAAGTGTTTCAAAACAAGGGAAAAAGAAAGAAGCCTGAGCTTGATGGTGCGCATAAATTGAAACTGCATGATATTACTGATTTTTCTCTTGACTTGGAAGCATTTTGTGGAAAAATAGCTGTTATTATGGGAAGCAACAGAGAGCTTTTATTGATGATAATAAATGTGTGGTTGAAGCTGCTCTTTCTGGATCCGAAAGAGATTAATCAGCATCTGATTGAGATCATTTGGATTCAAACCAGGACTATGCTACATTCCAGCTCAGGAAATACAGCTGATGATATCTCGATTGCTCAAAATTGGTTTCTTCATTATCCAAGCTTGAGGACAAGCTTGTACTTAAGAGGGAGGAGAATCTCTGAGTTTATGAGAGGACTTACATTACTTTCAATCGATGTTATCCAATTTGTTGGTGTACTTGGAAACAAGTTTCTCCCAGCTAACAAGAATACGGAGTTGGGAGTGGATAGTTTGTTTATAATGTTTCATTATTACAGCATCCTTAAAAAGTTTCCTACTTGGGCGATAACAGTGTGCATAGCTTTTGGAGTTGCCTCTGCACTAACCTATCTCCATGAGGAGTGCCTTTATCAGACCATCCATAATAATGTCAAGACCTGCTGTATAATGCTTTATTTCAAGTTCAATGCAAGTTTTGGAAACATAGGCATTACAGCAGTATGGGAAGACACTTCAAAAACAGTGAAAGGTAATATTTACAGCTTTGGTGTAGTAATTCAGGAGGTGGAAAAGTTGAAACAATCAGTTAATAATGAGAAGACAGTAATCCTCTCTTGTGTTTGGAATTACTGGGAGAAGGGGAAGCTAATAGAGGCTAATTATAGGATACTCTACCGAAGATTCAAGAAAACAAAAGTTGAAAGGATGCTAATATTGTTGGGTCTGGTTTATATGCATCGTAAATATGGGAAAATATTAGAGCTGTATGTACAAGAATCATGGGAAATGATGCTGATATTTGGGAAGGATTATCAGAAGAGGAGGCATCTTGGGAAGACAATGCATTCATCAAACAACAATTTTCCACCTTTCCATATTAATTGATCCTAGCTCACTTGAGGTCAAGTGTGTTTTAACAAGGAGGGATTGTCACAAGCATATGCTTCAAGAGGGTAAAAAGGGAAATTACCTTTGATGAGCAGATGGACTCAATGGCTTGAGCAGATGGACTCAATGGCTTGAACAGCAACGGTTGGTGGCAGCAGGTAGTTGGAACGGATTTAACAGCAACAATCCGTAGCTCAGCTGGATGGAGAGAGCTGTATAAAATGGAAGGAATGCATTAGAAGAAGGATCTCTTTGGCAATAGTGTAACAGAATTAGTTACCTCCAAATCCCTTCTTCTTCCCCAACTCTATCTCTGCTGTAAACTCTTCTTCTCTGCTTTTGTTCTTCCCTTCTCTTCCTTCTTCGTTTCTGTGATTCTTCTATTGCTGCAATATTATGCAAAATTGTGTAAAGATTACTGTTATATCCTTACCCAGAAGTTAAGCTCGTGACACCCTCAGGCCTGCCCACGTTTGGGCCACAACAGCACTACCCAGGAGCACTTTCTCCAACTTTTAGCACCATGACACTACAGTCGCCCTCTGACAACTGATACATGGACACTAGCACATCTTCTCACTTTACTGCGGACTCAGGTATCCTTCATACCTATTTTAATTCGAGTACTTTATCACATATTTATGTCAGTAATGGAAATGCAATTCTTGTTGTTGGTCAAGATTCTACAACCCTACATATATCTCCACCTTATCACCTCAAAAATGTTTTACACACTCCAAATATTGTTTAAAATCTTGTCTTTGTTCGAAAATGCACTATTGATAATAACGTTAGTGTAAAATTTGACCTTGATGGTTTTTCTGTAAAGGATCTCAATTCGGGGAAAATCAGAACAAGATGTAATAGCCATGGAGAATTGTACCCGGTTACCTCCAACAACCTGCTGACCACCGCCCTTGTCGCTTCCCAACCGCCACCATGGCATGCTCGATTAGGAAACCTAGTGAACATGTTTTGGACCACCTCAAGAGTCGATTACGTTGTTTTAATAAAGCCTCTTGTTCGGCTATTTGTTCGTCTTGTCAAATTGCTAAACACAGGCGTTTCCCATTTTTACATTCACTTACTATTACTTTCAAACCTTTTGATATTATTCACAGTGATATTTGGACTTTTCCTATTGCTAGCACTAGTGATTTCAAATACTATTTGTTGTTTTGGATGATTACTCTAATTTCATTTGGGTTTTTCCCCTGAAACACAAATCTGACACCTACCTCAAATTCGTGCTTTTTCACACAATGATCCAACAAAATTCCAAAGTAATATCAAAATGTTTCAATGTGATATGGGAGGTGAATTTGACAATCATCATTTTTGTACTTTTTGTGCCCACAAAGGGATCCTTATGTGTTTTGCCTGCCCTCAAACCTCTCCTCAAAACGGAAAAGCTGAGAGAGCTCTTTGCACCCTCAATGATATTACTTGTACCTTAGTTACACATTCAACCTTATCGCCCCGTTTTTGGGTCGAAGCCCTTTATATGGCCACTTATCTTCACAACATTTACCCTCAAAAGCCATCCATAACCTCACCCCCACCTTTCTCTTGTATCAGAGGGAACCCACATAAACTCGTCCACGGACATTCGGTTGCTTGTGTTATCCCAACACTTCAGCCACTTCTTCTCACAAGTAGGCTTCACGATCTGTCCCATGTCTCTACCTCGGCCCCCTCTTCTGATCATTGAGATTCTCATTGTTTGGTCCTTGGTTCACATTATGTCCTCACTTTTAGACACGTTGTATTTGACGAGATGATATTCCCTTTCGCCAACTCTTCTAGGCTCTGCTCACCATCAAACACCAATGTTCCCTCGTCCGATCCCTCATCCCTTCTCCTTGATCTATTCCACTACCTATCGACGCCCCATTTTTCCAAGCTCACATTTACCTACAAACCAAACACCACCAACACCTACTCCACCAATGACCTATATTCCACCACCACCTACTCGTCACTCCATGACCACTCGTAGTCAAGTCAGTATCACCAAACCTAATCCCCGTTACAATCTTTGGGCATCATCTTCTTCCATCTCGCCACTTCCTACCTCTCCATCTCGTGCCCTGCATGACCACAACTGGCAAGCTGCTATGAATGATGAATTTAGTGCTCTTATTAAAAATGGCACTTGGGACTTGGTTCCAAGGCCGCCAGGTGCTAATATTATTCGTTGCATGTGGATTTTTAAGCATAAGCACAGGTCTGATGGCACACTGGAGAGATATAAGGCCTGTTTGGTGGTTTACGGCGAATCTCAACAGGTTGGAGTCGATTGTGATGAGACGTTTGGTCTGGTGCTAAAACCAGCAACCATCTGTCTTATTCTCAGCATTGCTCTATCCCTCTCGTGACCTATTCACCAGTTTGACGTGAAAAATGCTTTCTTGCATGGTGATGTGCATGAAACTATTTATATGCATTAGCCTCCTAGATTCTCCGACTAGCATCGCCCAGGCCATGTCCGTCTTCTGCGTAAGTCCCTTTACATTCTAAAGCAAGCACCTTGGGCTTGATACCACTGTTTTGCTACATACATTTCCAGGATTGGGTTCCATGGCAGTCAGATCGATAACTTATTATTTATCTACACATCACAGAGTGACACAACCTACTTGCTCTTGTATACCGGGGACATCATTCTCACAGCCTCCTCCACGGCTCTCCTTCACCATCCCACTGCCATGCTTGGAAATGAATTTACCAATGACAGACCTTGGCCCGTTGAGCTACTTCCTTGGCATTTCTGTTACCCGGTCTAAGTCGGGATTGTTCCTTTCCTAACAAAAGTATGTCAGGGATATTATTGATCAGCGCAGCCCTCACTTCGACTACGAGGGAGTGTTAGTAAATACAACTTAGTCAAATATTGTTAGGATAGAATATTACGTAGTGATCTTCTCCTTGATAGTTTTCATGATTATCTCATACAGTTGTACACTTCTTCTATTGATACGGATGAATACAGAGAGCTCTGATGAGCATTAAGTTATCCCATATACAATCTCTTGAAGAAGCAGCCAACTAAAAAACAAAATACTACAACTACCGTTGCACTCTCCTCATTTCACGTGAAAATTAAAGTAAAAAAACAAACTAGTTTAATTCCGTCATTGACTGCCAAATTTAGTGTGAAGAATCCACCTCAATTAGTCTTCTCTAAAAATTGAAGGAAATGGACCAACAAGGTTGGTGCAGTGGCAACAATGACAGTTGCAGAATTTGACCATTCTAACTCCCATGTTCCTTCAAATCCACCTACTCGTGACTTCAAAACTCACAATTTTGGGGGAAATTTCGAGTTGGAAAAGGAGAAACATAAATTATCTTAAGCAAGAATACCATTATAGTACAAAGAATTATTTGTGAGATAATAAAATGCATCTGAGCAATGCATGAAATGGAGTAACGGCGGAGGCTGGAATCTGTAAATTTGTCGCTCAACCATCTCACCACCTCCAGAAAACTCTAAGAAAGCTGCCGCTAGATGAAAAGAACTCACCTTTTCAACCTTCTCACGGTTTCAGAGCTAATGATGGAATCCTTCCTGCTAAAAATCCTCTTCTTCGAGAATTCATTCCCCCATTTCAACCTATCCACAGTAACATCTCAACAAGGCTGGCCTGAGCATGAGGCAAGTGAATGCCTTATTTTTTCATTGTAAAGGGCCCTCATTTTTTAAAAATTTTTTTACTATATATGTAGGAAAATATCACCAAATATTATTGTTTTAGATTTTCAATTAACTGCCTCAGTCACCTTCTTTTCCTTTTCATATGAGGCCTCTTACAAATATTATATGCCCAAAATATTTTATGTGAGGCCCTTTGTTTGATAATTTTCTTCAGGCCCACAATATCCTAGGGTCGACATGCATCTCAATACCAGAGTATTCCTTTAATTATGTGACCCGACCCAGTAGTGATCATCCAAGCCATACTGCCATTATAATCCTCCACATCTCACCGGGGCAGAGAAGCTCATCTCCACCATCTTGCCCTTTTTCTTATCATTCTCCATCTCCTCCGGTGAGATATTTTTTTCCACCGTAAACCCTAGCCCGACGCAACCCTGCCCCGGCGCCACCACAAATTCCTAGAACCCTCACCCCGACGCCACTTCACCCCCGATGCCACCGCAAAACCCTAGCCCAATGCCACCACATAACCCTAGCCCACCCAACCCCAAAACCACCCACCCACCACCGCGAGAAGAAGAAGCAAATCCTAGGGGCAGAGCAAACGAAACAAACGAAGAGAAGAAGCATATCGGCGTGATAGAAGCCTATGAAGAAGAACAAGAAGAGGTATCAGCACTGGTGGCTGAGAAGCTCAAGTTTTCCTCCGAGAAGAAGATGAAGAAAATAGATCTGAGAAGGAGAGGGTCAAAAAGGATTTTTTTTTTTTTTTTGTTAATAGAAACTGAGAGTATAATTGTCTTTTCACTTTTTTTGAAGTTTCTTTTTTAAAAAAACAAGGGCATAATAGGTCAATTCATTGAGTTCAGGACAAATTAAGGTTCTCATGGTTAGATTGACATTTTAAAGCAAATAATAGGGTTAGAAATGCACTTTCAGATTTTACAGGATTAGATAGGCACTTTCAACCAAAGCATAAGGTCATTTTAGCACTTACCTCTATTTTATAATTTATGTAACTAATATGGTGATTTGAAGCAACTAATATGGTGATTTGAAGCTTGTTTGTATTTATTGCAACGATTTTCCAATAATTTCAAAAAAAAATTTAACATGTATTAGAACATTAAAACATCCGACCCCAAAAGTTATTAAAATTAGGTTTTTCATGATTGGTCTAACCGTAGTCGGTCTAACAGGAGACTTTCTCATAATGTATTTGTTAAATTAAATACTAATTTTTTTATTCAAATAAAGTATTTGTTTAAGTTAAATATTTTAATGTCGGGTTGGGATTTTTGGGTCGAGTTTCTGTTGTATCATTTTTTGTAATGGAGTTTTGTTTGGATCGGATCACATAAGTTATCTTTTGTTGTGTTTCATATTGGATTCAGATATATTTTGGGTTGGTCAATTTTGAATCAGGATGGGTTGGTACGGATTATGTTTCAATAATATTATTCTTACAGTTGCATTTTGTTTCACTGTAACTTGTAACATGGGAATTGAATGTTAGCCTAGCGGTTGAAGTCTAGTGTTATTACCATGAGGTCATGGGTTCAATTCTCACCAGGGCAAGGGGAGGGGAGGGGAGGAATTTTATTGGGAGCTCATTTGAGTTATTACCCAATTTTTTTTAAAAAAAAATTATAACATTTAGTTATCAATTGATTATTTTAACGTTATAATTTTATATTTCATATTGCAATAATTATATTTATATTTATAATATAATTTTAATTTTTTACTTTATCTCTGAAACATAAATATAACATTTTTATTTTAACAATTATTTGTAAATAAAAACGCTGCGCATCACACGGGACTCCAGCTGGTTTTATTTATATTTATATATATATATATATATATATATATATAAACAACATAACAGCCAGCAGCTACCACAAGTCAATGTAATCTAACATGCAGTTTGGCATTATAATGCACACACATGTTGCCTTTCCGGTATCTTCTTATAGAAACTAGGTTGTAACAACATTATAAGAACAATACAGTAGCAACTACGACAACAACATCAACTTATTGTCAATACAACAACAACAACACAGCAGCAACAACATTAGAGCAGCTATGAAAATAAGACCAGCAAGACCAATACCAACACAACAGCAATGAAAGAAGTCCAGCAAGACCAACAAAAACACAGCAGCAAACAAGAGAAGGCCAACAACACCAATAGCATAATACTATACAGTGGCAAATAAGTTCTCTTCATGTCATTTAAAAGTACAACACCAATAGCATCCACAACCTAATAATAAAAGAACATTCAAATGCACCAAACAATGGCACACATAAGCATCATCATTACATTTACTCCCCCCTCTTATAAATAAAAGAAGAAAGGGTTAGTATTTACCAAATGCACTATGTACAACAAACATGAATAATGTTAAAACATAAAAGGTGAAAGAATTAATCACCTTGGCTCTTCTACACTAGGACCATCCGAATCAGTCTCAAATTTCAGGTTTATTAGTCTCAGCTTTTCATTTTTTTAGGGTTTCAGCTTCAATAGCACCATACTTAGGTATCATGGCACACATAGCAGCTCCCATTGATGGATAGCCACAACATGGAACCTTTTCTTTTACTCACATTCTTAGGAGAGCTGAGTTCAGCATCTGGTATGAAAGGGGCGAGATCAGGACCTTGTGCTTCATGCAAAGGTTCAGGTACCAGAGACTAAGACTCTTCAAAATCAGTAAGGGGCATAGACCAGTGGGAGTGGGTTGAAAGGGGTGAGGGGACTAAGAATTGGCTCAGAATCAGTGAAGTTCCGGTCAAGGGTTTCTTGACTGAGCCGAGACAGTGTGGGATCAGCAGGGGGGCTGCAATGAGTCAGCTTGGGTGCTTTTAGAATATGAAACACCAAACATATCCCCTTCCACAAGATCCACCAAGCATCAACAAAAGAAACGGCTAAAGAACAGCAAAGAGTTACATAGAATGGTTTAAATTACATCAGTTTGTACTTAGAATCCAAGAGCAAACCAACAACAACAAATTAATAACACGTGGAGGTAAGGACACGGTCCTTAACTTGTAAGGATAGGTGGAAACACAAGTCCTTGTTCACTTTTTAACCACAAAAAAGTGTGCATCTTTTGTTGGGACGGAGAATATGGAATATAGCCTATCACTTATCATTCATGAGTTATTAACTTGTTTCAACAAACTTTAGAAATGGTCTACAAAGTCAATCGATCAATTTCTGATTTGTATGTGATGGAGGTCTTCAAACTTAAGGATGTGTTGTTGAGAATGAGATTGATCATGGGGGTGGGTGTTTGGTTAGAGGGGGGAGTTTAAATAAATGGTCATGAGTTTATTTTATAAGTTACTCATAATTTATTTTATTTTTAAAAAAAGAAAAGTGCTCCGGTGTATTTTATTGTATTTTATAAGAGTATGTATAAATGAGTATGTATTTTTTTTATCAAAGTAACTATTTTTAATTATGAAGTGCATTTATGAGTATGAAGTGAATGAGTGACGATGGCTTCAAATTAAAAAAAATTTTAAAAGTTGATTAATTTTACCCCATTTTTATTACGAACAAGGCACGTAGCACTGTAGTTCAATATTCAACAATTTAACGTAGCATAAACTTAATCATTTTTAAAATTTATAACTAAAATGTACTTCCCCTATTCTATTTCAAACTGCAATTTAACTATTCATTTAGTCAAAACTTTTCAACTTTAATCATGCAATTGAATTGATGTATAAATATAAGTACTCCCTCCGTTTTACTATGTTTGGCACCATAGGTTTAGGTGTTGTTTTTTTTTTGTAAATTTAAATGTGTGGAGGAAATTGAGTGAAGAGAGTAAAAAGTTTAAAGAGTGGTTGAGAATGGTATACATTTTTTCATAAAAGAAAATATGACAAACTTAGAAAAACATACAAATATGGTAAGTGTGTCAAACTTAAGAAAACAGAGGGAATACTATTTTTTGATACCTTGTTAGATAATTCTTTATACCATATATTTTCAGAATATTAAACTTTCACAAGTTTTAATTATCCTTAATGAGAAATATTAAGGATCAAACATTTTTCAAGTCAACTGCTGAAAGTCAAAATGTGCAGTTTAAAATGGGATGAATGGAGTACAAAATAAAATAAATAATCCAATATGTACGGCCATGATAATTTCATAACCATAGCTTTCGTTTCTTCTAATCATGTTCTCCCTTCATCCTAGCGGATTCTGTAGAAAGAGAAAATGGATGTTTTTATGGGTAAAAAGTTCAAAATGCCCCTGCCTTCTTCATTCATTATCTGGTTCTTCCTCCCAGATCCGCCGCCTCACCCCTCCTCCTCCTCCTCCGCCTCCTCTTCCCCGCGTCACTTCTCTCTCCTCCACCTCACCTCTACTCTTTTGCCTTACTTCTGCATCGTCTCTCCTCCTCCGCCTCCCTCCATCGCCTTGCATCTCTGCCTCCTCCTCTCTTCGCTTGCAGATGGGGAAGTTAGGGTTCCAATAAGGGAATGGGGTGGTGGCGGAGATGAAAGCAGGGGAGAAGAGTAGGCGAGCTGTGGCGGAGACGCAGGGAGAAGATGTACTGTACTGGTGAGGAAGAAAGTGGGAAGGAGGGAGAAGATGTACTGTACTAGCGAGGAAGAAAGTGGGAAGGAGGGAGAAAGATGTACTATTGAGGGTGGGGAAGAAAGTGGAGAGGAGAGAGAAAGATGTATTAGTGAGGAAGAAAGTGGGGGAAGAATGAGTGGTGCGTCAGAAATAATACAGGTTTGGTGGGGAGAGTGTTGGTTTTTGTGTGTAAAATTTTAATCCTTTAAGGGCAATTGTCTTATGTGAAATTTTTCTTAAAAGGGAATGTGTGCAGATTTGCCTGAGACATCCAAAAAAGGAAAGTAGTGCAGATTTGCTTGGGACAGCCAAAAAAGAAAAGTGTGCAAATTTCCCTGAGACGGAGGGAGTACAACATCTTTACATAAAAGATAAAGGATGAGGTCTCCGGATAGTTGGTATAATTTTAAGTTATTGACAGTCCACTATATTGTTCACTTATGCACTTCATTTATTAAATTACACATTAAATTAAAAAAATTTAATGTATTTTTATATTATAATTTTTATATTTTCACATTTAAATGCACAATATTACTTATTTTAACTTATAAAGTATATATTTTATTTAAATTACAACTTTTAATGTAAAAAATTTAGAGTCCGTCTCTTGAAAGACGGTCTTTCCATAAGTTATGGAAAGACCAAGGTTTAAAGTGTAAATTACAAGAAATGAAGATAAAATTTTTGGGTTGCATGAACCGGGTTATAAATTTTATAACTACTACATGATGCATACTAAAACTTTAATATTGCAACTAAGACCTTTTACCTTTTATTATTATAATCAAACCCCGGCTTTCCATAAGCCTATGGAAAGACCGTCTTTCCCAAAACTTTGCCAAAAATTTAAATGGCCTATTTATAATTTTATAGATGGACCATTTTTTCTGAAACTACCTCACGAAAAATCGTGTCTTTCCTAAAATGAAAGGAAAAAAAAAGTGGAAGGACATAAATAATTCATTAAAGAGGTTCGAAAAAAAAAACTGGAAGGACATTTAATATTCTTCCATCCCAACTATTTTTGCACTATTTCATTTTTGAGACGTTCCAGTTATTTTTGCACTCGTTTTCTTTGGGACGTTCCAACTATTTTTGCACTCTTCACTTTATATCTCTTTTTGATCAATTTTTATTTATTTTTATGCTAAAATTAAAGGAAAAAGAAAAATAAAATCAAGGCACTCCATCCACACATAGGTGAAAAAACCTTAAATAATAAATTCTTAAAATAGTTCATTTTTCTCTCTTCACAAAAATAACTGGAACGGAGCAAGTATCGATCAAAGAGGTACTCCCAGTAAAAGAAATTGGACCAACCAAGCCATTTGATTTTATTTCTGATGTTTATATTATCTCCAACGCAACCTACGGTGAAGTTGAGGTTGATTATTATAGTATGTAGCCGCATGACTCTGCTCTGGTAGGTGACCACTTTGCTGCAAATCAATTGGGTGGGGGTCAACCAAAACAAAATGGTACCATGTGGATACACACCACACCGTGCAGTGCGTGTCAATCCATTAGTGGCTCTCTTTAATCACAGCAATTCACTCCATGCACAAATGCCTAGTCCAAAGCTAAAGTAAGTCGGCAAACTATTATGAATCCAGACAAGGAAACAATAAACTTCATTCGTTTTTTTAAACATGGGCTAAAGGCGAAGATCCGCTCGTCCTCAGCGGCCCATACCAACCGACACATCGGTCAACATATGAGAGGTAAATCACGGTAGTTCAGCACCAGGATCAATGGGCTTGGTGTGGACTCGGTGTGCACAAGGAAGCCTTGCAAAGCAAGAACTCTCCACACTGCCGCTGCCGAGTATCGAACCTGGGATCATTGACTTACCCACCAATCTCCCAACCACTGGGGCACACCCGTGGGTGTCGTTTTTTTAAACATTAGCACCATACAAGATGGCACAATTTTTATGATAGCTTAACTTTTTATGTACTTTAACATCATGAAGTAATAGTATAATGAAGAAAGGCTAATTTTGGAGTAAATTGGAGAAGACATGGCTCTGATAATTTGGAGGCTTGTGAAAAATAAAAAATGAGCCCCCTAAATACATTAACATAAAATTATAAATAAAATTTATATTATTTGAATATTACAATTTTTCAAAAAAAATATATAAAAAAAACAAAGATAAATTATTAATACTACTTAATTACTCTTAAATAAAGGTATTGAACTGAGAAGTTGGAACGAGAAAGGAAAACGACATCTAGAAGGATCAAGTTCAATTTTCTAAATATGTATATATATAATATGTCCTGTTGTTCTCTCTTTAAATAGAATTTGTGTAAGAGGGCCAAATAAAAAAATCTTTCCAAAAGGGAAAGGGTGCCAATAGTTAAAAATCGGAGGGAGTAATAAGCAAACGAAAATCAATAAATTAGACCATGTGCACTGTCAAAACCGTTCTAAAATCGCACTTGTGGTTTCAGTTCATTGAATATCCAATCTCTCTCTTTCACCTCATCAACTGAAACCGCAAAGAAATCACTCTATTTTTACCCCACAGTGGTTGAAACCACTTTGTGGATCCAACTTCATTTTTTCTATCATACTCATTAATTTTACCTTCAATATTTAATTTAAATAAATTTACCTACCAAAATAAATTTATATGTGAAATTTAATAATACACTTGTAATTTTTTTAATTGAATTTTGTTTCTCAAAATTTAATATTTAAAATTAATTTCAATTTTTAAAAATTATTTTATGAACTAGAATTTTTTTAAAATCATATTTTTGAAAGAATGAAATTTTAATTTATGAAACGAATCAAAATTTCATTTCAATTTTAAAAGTAAAAATAAGAATTATTTTTCTGATTTTTAAAATTTTCAGAAACTAAATTACAATTTTTTAAAATGCTACTTTTAAAAAAAACTAGTTGGGATGTGTGGCACCAAATGATTGGGCCACGTGTCCAAATTAGGTCAAACAAAGTTTTTTTTTAAGGCACAGCCACTTGTTGCCACGTGTCTCAATCAGGAAGCGACACGTGGCATGGTTGGGAAAGAAAATGGACTGCTTTGACACACGGCCCCCCAGTCATATGGCTATCTGACTTGTGTCAGAACTGGGGCGGTTCTAGTATAGGGTAACCAATGGTCGGTTCTAATTAATTTGAACCGCTTTGAAACCCCTGCTGTGGGGTTTCAAAGTTTCAGTTTTGCTTCAGAGTGGTTTTAGCTTTGCTTCAGGGTGGTTTCAGTTCCGAACTGAAACCCCCACTGTACATGCTCTAAGTGGGTCAAGTTTAGATCAACTGCCCCGCTTGAGAAGTACTCCCTCTATCCCATCTCAATTAGCAAACTTTTCACTCTGAATTGTTCCAAGCTAAATTTCACAAACTTATATTTGTAAAATATGGCACATTTGACCCATTCGAAAAAGTTCTTGTAGCCCTTAAAGTTGGTGTATTTTGTGGGCCATTTGGCTGAATAACCAAGAATCGGGATTTTTCGTTTTGAGCTGGCAACTTGACTTCAAAACGCGTGTCCAGCTTTTGTTCCTTCCAAGTGAATTACACAACAAACGCTCCCAACGACTCCATTTCCTCCCTTTTTCCCCTTTCAAATTCCACGAGTCTTCTCTCTTCTCTTTCATTTCTTCTGAACATCTTCTCGATTCTTCTCGTTTCCCTAGTTACAAATTCATTTGCCTTCTTATTTCTTGATCTCTGTCCTTCGCTGAACCTGTTTTACTCACTTGCCTGACCTGTAAGTTTTACGTTGTTTTTTAAAACAACATGAACTCTTGTTTATTTCGCTAATTTCTGTTCAGTTTTTAAGCGTTTGCTTGAGTTTTGTGTTAAAATCATTTTTTTAAAATTAGATTGTACATCTGGTTGACAAAATTTTAAAAGTGTTAATATAGGGTTCAAATGTCAATTTTAATTGTTTATGAGTGTGTAAATGTTTTTCCGTTGGGCGTTTTTTTCCAATATGAGTGTGGAAAGCTCTTTGGGCACTTTTTTCCGATCTGATATATCTCGTCATTTTTTTCATTCTAGCCTTAATTTTTTTTCCGATCTGAGTGTGGAAAGCTTCTTATTTTTGTCGGCTTTTTTTAACATACGATCATGTGACATTTTTTCCGACTGTTAACTATGGGTCTTTGATATGTGTATGATTTCTCTATGATGACATGTTAACAAGTGTCATATGCGTTTGATTTTTCCGGAAAAAAAATGTGCTTGTCTTTCGATTGAATGTTTTGGTCCTTGATATGTGTATGATTTTGGGTCTCTAATATGTGTTTGATATTTCTGATTTGACTGTTTCAGTTTTACTTTGTTTAATTTTTCTGGTTTTAGGGTTCTATATTAATGTAGTTAGGTGACCCGCCTCCACTCGGGGTCGTCAATGCAATGATGTAGCTAACTTGAGCAGAGGGCGTTCAAGAAAACAAAATGAATGAGATATGATCAAATTTATATTCTACTCCCAAACTTACTACTAAGCTACATATAAGGTAGTTAGTGGCAAGACCGGACTTGTCCAAAGAGATGCTAGATGTCTAATAGTGAACTACACACAACCACGTACAGGTCGTCAATCCGTCTATGCGTTAGGAATAGCTAAATATTGAAAAATTATATTTTTGGGGGTTTTTTAATTAACAACTACAAGCATATGAGATCATATTAATTAGACTATATAGACTAGCACTTGGGAATATTTGCGTAATATGATTGGTAAAATGTTTCTATCCTCGATTCCATCACATGTAAGATATTAAACCTATTCGAGTGTTCATAACACACGGTGTGGTCGATGGTCAACACTTCCCTATACCTGTCACGTAGGGTGCTCTTGTAATCTTCGATCGGCACAACCTCCATAATTAGGGGAGTTCAACCATGGCTGCCGATGTGCACATCTGTTTCTCCCTCGTACAATTACATCACGGGCACTACATATGCAAAGGAAAATAGGCACCTTATCGATGGAACTAGGGTCGCTAAACCATAGTTTGCTACCAAGTGTTATCTTTACCTGTAACCCTACAAACCAACTAGCCAGCTAAGACTATTGTGCTATCATCGTAATGGTAAAACTCAGAAAAGACCTGTGTGTACACACCCACGTTGACCCGAACCCCACTACCCATATCACATCTAGGTTTCTCATCCCCAGGGGGCATCAATATATGCGCCAACACTAATGTAGACTACGGTGTGTGCCAATCTTAGTGTATCATTCATGAAATTCATAAGAAAATGAATACCAAGCTAACATAATATCATAAACACATAGAAATAGGTAGATCAAAGGAATCTCGCAAAACATAAATCAAATTATGAATTCATATAATCCCAAAGAAAATAAACTACTCCCTAAGCATTGAACCCAAGTGAAAAATAAAGAGAAAAAAAGAAAAGATTCTAGAGAGAAGGAAGATCTCCTTTCTCCTTCTTCCCTACTCTTGAAGTCTAAAATGAGCATTAAATTGAACCCTAGTATAAATAGGTCCATATATAGTATTGGGGAATTTGGCCTTGAAATAGGCCCAAAATAGGCCTAAAAACCCTAGCAGCCAACGAACATGACCAGTTGAAACTGGCACGGTCCGTGCCAGCCGGGTAGCCTTTATAATGGCACAGCTTGCCCAGTTTGGCATGGGACGTGTGCCTCATGCTGGCGCGGCATGCCGTGTCTAGCACGATCCGTGTGCCTCGTGCTGGTGCGGGCTGTGTCACCCTGCATGGACTACCGACTAGACCTCCATGTTTATGCATCTGATTGCATGTCCCGTATCTTTTAGATTGGGCCATCGACTAGAGCCTCATTTTGCTCAGTAAAATGGCGCAGGCCGTGTTATCCTTCACACCATATAGGCTGGTCTTCACATTTGGAACTTGAAACAGCATAGACCGTGTGTAATGGCACAGTCTGTGCCCATACTTAGCCGATTTTGGAGTGAACTTGGAGCAAAGGGACACGGACTGCATGAGTGGGCACGTTCCATACTGGGGTTGTGGCAAAGTTTGCGTTCTTAGCACAGTCCATGCTAAACACCCCTGGAATGGCCCGTGCTGGTGCTCTAGTCTCGTGCCAGCGCGTGCTAGTTCATGCCGGTCAGTCGGCTGGTCGGTTGGTTTGGTCGGTTGATACCGTCCTCCATTCTTGACCTCTTTGAACTTCAATTCTGCTTTTCCCGACTCAATTCCATATACTAACACACTTTAAGTTTGTGCCCTTCATATCTAATACCATTCTTATGAATGACCTTCAAGTGTCTTCTTCCCTTCTTGTGAATGGCCTTCTGCAAAATGATTTCGAAATATTCACGAGCAACGTACTGATGAGATCATAAATGAAGATCTAGATGTCCGTGAATACAACGTGTCCATTAGCTTCAATTAAGTTTACAAAACTCAAGATTTAGACAAGAAAACCAATAATGGTCATTTAAACTCTTTGTCGTGTAAACTTAACTAAAACTAACAATCTACCAAGTAAAACCTAGTAAAAATAGTGTCAAATGCATTTGTTAACGCATGCAATACGGTGACCATCATTAGGTTTTTTTCCATCATGTTCATTAGTGTTTTTAAACTTCCTTCTATGCATGTTGAATTTGTTTTAGATCTAAGTAATTTTTTATGATAGATCTGAGTCAATTTCCTTTTGCATGTTTAATCTATTTTTCTACAAAAATTTGGGCCATTCATGGTCTTTTCTTTGAATTTTTTATGCTCTTTTTCAGTACGGTTTGTTAAATATGAATGTGTGTGTGTTGTTTTCTGTTAAAAATGGTCTAATTGAAGTTATATGTGAGCAATAGGGTCTTATTTTTAGATGGTTGGCCTCTGATGTTGTTCGTATATATTGTCCTCTTCGTGGGTTATGTGATGTTCATAGTTTTTTATGACATGTTTGTTTAGGGGTTTCTAAATCCGAATGCATGCTTAACCAATGAAAACATTTAGGGATTGTTAGATCTGGATGCATAAGGGATTTGTAATGTTCAAAGTGTTTAAATCTTGATCAAATTGAGTTCTTGGATCAATTCGTGCATTAAAACATGTTGTAAGTCTACTGAATTAGATGCTAGTTATTATAATGTGCCTTATTGTTGTGTTGATAGATTTATGTGTGGTTGGTTGCTTCTTGATTGTGTGCCATTTTTTCATAGCATATGGTCAAGGGAAAAGTTGACCGGGTTAAGGCTGGACAGTCATCAAATACCCCTGGCTCACCCATGATAGTCCCTTTGAATTCCCAGTTTAACAAACATATTTCATGTGCCGGAGCATCCAGCTCCTTGGTGCTGAAGCAAGATGAAGTTGAGAGTGATTCACAGCATTGTGATGACTCCTTCACCTATTCAGGTATTCCCGTGGCCACCCATTTCTCTCCTATTAATTTTAATTCCTGGCCTACATTATTTGAACTATCTAAAATTGAGGATTCTAAAACTGAGGGTTATGATATTCATGGTTCTAAGTTTTCTGAACTCACGAACGTGGAGAGAACTTTGATTATCACGGCATAAAATTTGGTGATCTTGAATTCGACAAATACAGTGCTTGCTATTTCCATGGGAACTGGCCCAAAAGGGAGAGATCCAAAAGACCTTGTACTAAGGGCATTGCTACTACCTCTGCAGTTTGTAAGGAAATGTAGGATATGTATGATAAGGCCATTGCAAATGGTTGGGCTTTCGTTGAGACGAAAAGTTCAAACAAATAGGCAGTCATTCCATCGGGTTGTATCGGTCCTTTATGCTTTGGTTATATTCATTTTTGCAATATTTTTGTTTTCTAAATTTATTTTACTAACTAATTCATTTATGTTTGTGCATATTTCAGTTTGGGGGAGTTGACCTGAATGTTAAATGTTAGACTTTTGGTGGACAGTTGCCCTCAGGGTAGTGATAACTTCGCAATGTTTGAGAATTTTAATATTGGAATATTTCTGAACTGATAGACTAATGAATTGCTTGTGTTTGTATTAATTGGAATTTTTGAACTATTTTTATGGCTTCTTGTTATGTACTTATAAGCCACTTCATGTTGGCTGAGTTTATTTTTCTGTGTTTAAGAGCTACTTCGTGTTGGCTCTGTTTATAACTATGTGTTTATGAGTCACTTCGTGTTGGTTGTGTGTGTAACTTTGTATTTTTACATTGTGTTAATCAGCCGCTTCGTGTTGAGCTAGTTTAATCTGTTTTTTATGCTCTAATCTGGTTTACTCATGTTTCAACTGGTTGTTATGCTCTAATCTGGTTTTAGCTAGTTGTTAGGCTTTAATTTGGTTTAATCTGATTTTTATATTCTAATCGTGTTTAATATGATTTTTATTCTAAAATATGATTGCATGAAACACTCTTATATGCATGCTTTATTCTAATTTGTATGCTTTAATTTATTTTTCATGCTATAATCTGGCTTTTATGCTCTAATCTAGGTTAATCTAGTTTTTATTATAAAATCTGATTGCATGAAATACTCTAAAATGCATGATCTATTTTGATTTGTATGCTTTTATCTGTTTTGCATGCTATAATTTGGTTTAAATTCTATAATATGATTTGCATTCTCCAATATGGTTTATATGCTATACTTTGATTGTTTTAAATACTCTGAAATGCATGCTTTATTCTAATTTGTATGATTTTATCTGTTTTGCATGCTATAATCTAGTTTGTATGTTATAATATGATTTGTACTCTCTGATATGGTTTATATGATATAATCTGATTGCATGTAATAAAATGAAATTCAAGCCCTGTTCTGATTGGTATGCAATAATCTGGTTTGTATGCTAAAATCTAAGTGTATGAGCTAGTGACATTTGTATGCTATAATATAATTACATGCTATAATCTGATTTGTATGTTCCATTTATATGCTTCGTTCATGTGAACGACTGAAGTAGCCATGTGTTTGGTTCCATAGACTTAACTGATCTTGGCGGGGTGTTAGGTTTGTGTCACTTCAGGGTCATAGTTGACCTTGTTGGTTAGAAATCGATAATGAAGTTGTGACGAATGAGTAAAATCATTGCTGCCATGCATTTCGATTTCAAAAACTGATTTGATGTTGCCTGGCATTAACATGATTTCAAAACAATCTGAGATTATTACAGTAAATGTGAACGAGTCTTAGCAGCTAACAACCAAAAATGATGATATTTGTTGCTTATATTCAATTAACGCAACCAAGTTTAGTTGATTCTAAACTTTAGGATGGCGTTATCATTTGGATTGTAAATATTTGTGGGACTGGTTTATTATATGTCTAACCAGCTGTGTCATTATGATTGCTCTTTGTTGTTTTCCATTCATTTGAGGGTTTTGGCAAAAAAAATAAACTGTGAGTGCATGAACTTTTGAATTAAAACTGAAACAGCATTCATACATTACGTTTCCAAATCTGATTTTACATCCAAAATGAAACAGGGGTAATACCATTCCTATTTTACAAGGGTCACCATAAACATGTTTTCAAAACCAAAATGTATATGTAGACTAGTAGCACCACCCTACAGTAAAGACATCACTTCTGACCAACCCTTTTTTGTAGCCAATATGTTTTTACGAAATTGTATATATTTACTAATTTGTGTAGGAACTGCCTATAATCCGAACTTGTATGATACCCAAATAAACTGTCTAAAAATATGTTTGACTGATTAATCGATCTCACAAGTCTAAAACTTCCATGTGGGTCGAGATCTACTGACCTAACTGAAGTCCTCACATCAAAAATGCCAAAAGTCTATTGGCTAAACGACTTTGACTTGGATTTCTTCTAAATTGTTCTTGGACAGTAGATTAGAAGTCAAACGGGGTTTTTCAGTAATAGGGTTGCAAAAAAAACCTAAATTGACATAGAAAATTACATTTAATAATTTGGACAAAAAAACAATTTCAATCGATTAAGAAAAAACTTGAATAAAAGGGAAATCAAATAAGTTAAATTAACAAATTACAAAATTAAAAGCCTCCCGCCCAAAAAAATGAAAATAATGAAAATAAAAAAAAAGAGTTACCCCTCCTTTTAATAGCTCTTTGGGAAACTATAGGCATTTATCTCGCTGAAATAGTTATGTCGACCAAATCAAAAAAAATGGGCCTCCTCTGTTCATTCCTACTGTCGAAGGAAATACTGGTACAAACGACATTGTCGCATCATTAAAAAATCATATTTACCCACTGACGCCATGTTAATGGCTTTCACAAAGTGGAGTTTTCTATCAAAAGGCCTCCGCTGTGAAATGTTTCTGCTGTAAAAAAGTCTTCAGTGCGAGCGCAGGTCTCAGATGACCTGGTCCAAAAACTCATTGTCCTGACCTATCAACTAACCCATAAACCAGCAGGAGTCATTGACCCATCGATCCATCAACACACGGGCCCATCGACCCGCTGACCTTACCAACAAAAATCACCTATCCAAACAAGCATAAAACCTTCCGACCCGACCTACCAGGAACCGGCAATAGCACTGACATGACCAAGATCGCCAATGTGATCGATAACCCACTGAGAACCAATGTTAAACACCTAGATCCACCCGGAAAAAGGTGACCCTGGGAACCCGAGAGTCACAACCCAAACTCCGCTGTGAAATTCCTTATTTTCACTGTGTAGACCTATCTCTGGGAAGTTTGGAGAAGGGGGGTAGTGGTGTTGGGGAAGTGAGATTGTGGTGAGAAGGCCGCCGAAGATGGTGGTGTTCGTCCCCTCCCCCCCCCCCCAGAAGACGGGGTTTGACCAAATTTTGGATTCCCTCATTACTCCCACCAACTAATAATGCTATTGTATTATACCTTACGAATAATATAGCAAGTATTTTTTTAGTGAAAGGGATTTTATCATGGTATTATTACGAATTAATACAAGCGATGACTTTATGCCTCAGGCGACGATAAAATGTCCTTGCCATAGCTGTCGAAAGTACAAAAAACCAATAAACCCAAGAAATACTGTAAAGTGCCAAGATCAGTAATCGTAAATTCATGATTAACCCGATCAATAAACTTACACATAAGAATACCATCATTCCTAGTAAGAATAATATCATCAACATAAACCAGCAAATATAGCAAAGAGGCACCCTAAGGAAACACAAATAAAGATGTATTTGACGAGTTGCACACAAAAATCAGGCCAATGAGAAAATATCTAAAGCGACGAAACCAAGCACGTGGAGCCAACATTAATATAAGGAGGACGAGGAACCAAATCCCACGTCTGTTGAGTGCGAATTGCCTCCATTTCAGAATCTATGGAAGTGACCCACCCATGATCCTTAACAACCGAGCGATGACTCCGGGGCTCGATTTTAGCAAATAAAGCACTCAATAAACCTGAAAAATTATAATCCAAAAAATATGGTTACCTAAGGGAGCTAGTGCGAGAGCGAGTGGCCATAGGATGGCAAGGGATGGGCTCGTACAACATAGGAGGCACAGAACCCGAGGCAGGAAGCGCAAGGGCTGCAGACAACGGTTGCGGTAAGCTGAAAGTGCGATGGATCTGCTTCATCGGTGCATCGCATGACGCGGGCAATAGAGTGGTCGGTGTGTGAGCTTCATGTGCTGGCGGGGACGAGCTCAAAAGTGGTGCGTGCGATGGTATGAGAGGCACGTGCGGTGGCATCGTACGCTGGACAGCAACTTCGGCAGCCGGTGGAGAGGGACATATGTGTTTTGGCAGTGTTGTAGCTCCTGGTACAGACTGTAAATTAGAATCATCAAGGATAATGGTCGAATTAGCTTATGTAGATAGTTCAAACACCTTTGAAGACACACACAAATATTCCAAGAAGGCAGAAACATCAAGCAACGATGGAGCAGTTGCAGAACCAGTATGGGTCACAGTAAAAGTAGTTCATCAAACCGAGCATGGCAAGTGATATACTCCTTTGTGGTAGGATCAAAACAGCGACAATCCTCGTACTGTTAACTGTAACCCAAAAAGATGCACAACATACACCGAGGTGCCAACTTATGTGTGGTATAAGGGCATAAATATGGAAAAAATCGAAACCAAATGGATGAAAATTGGAGTATTCAGGAGTCGTGCCAAAAATAATTGAGAACAGAGACTGGCCAGATAAAATCGGTGTTGGCAGCTTATTGATGATGTAAATTTTTGTAGATAAAGCATCATACCGAAAATAATAATGAAGGTCGGAATGAAATAGCATTGACAATCATATCTCAGTGATATGACGATCCGCTCTGCACAACCATTTTGCTCCAGAGTGTAGGGACATGAAAGCTGATAATGAATGCTCTTAGAAGCAAAACGTGATCGCATGCGATGATTCAGAAGCTCGATGTCACCATCACTCTAGAAAACTTTGAATGAGGTATAAAATTAGTTATCAACCAGAGCCTCAAAATGCATGTAAGTTTCTACAAAATCAGACTTGTGACGCAAAGGGAATAACCAAGTAAACCGAGAGAAATCATCAATAAAAATGACATAAGACGAATGCCCAGCACGAGAGACGACATGGAAGAGTCATTAAAGGTCACAATTAACTAAATCAAGCATGCGTGGTGCACGTTTTAAATTATCATTAAAAGAAAGACGCTTGCCCTTAGCCATCTCAAAAGAAAAACAAAAATGAGGCTTAGGTAACAAACTAGTAACAGCTAAACAACCAATCCTACTTAAAGATGAAATAACAGAAAAAGAAACATGCCCTACCCGACTACGCCAAACCTTAAATGAGGCTTTGGCTTTGGCTTTATTTGCATTAACAAAAGAAACTAAAGCAGCCCCTCCAGAATCTAAAATGTAGCTCCTTGGTAACCTTGTTCTGGATTGTAAAAAAAAATCATCAAAATAGACAATAGCATTTCAAATCCCGGGTTAAGTTGCTAATACATAATAAATTCTTGATGATATTTGGAACCATTAAGACATTAGATAAAGTAAGAGAATCATATATCCAGGAATTGCTAGTATGAGAAATATTTAAATAAGAACCCTTGCCAAAATAAAAACGATGATTACCATTACAAGGAGCTAACGCTAACCAAATTGGAGGATGCCGTGGTCATGTGATTTGTAGATCCAGAGTCCATGTACCAATCATGAGTAGCATTATATTGTTGAGTTTGAGATGTATCTGCGGAATTGGCAATTCATCGCGAGTTATATGAGATAACTTCCAACAAAACTAAGCAAAAATGACCAGGGCAGTGACACCACTGGCACTGTAGGTGCCACCACTGGCACTGTAGGTGCCACCACTGGCACTGTAGGTGCCACCACCGCGGCCATAAGATGCGGCCGAACCACAGCCACTGGAAGAATGGGAGCCATCAGCTCCACGTCCACAGCTGCGGCTGCGACTTCTTCTGCTGTGCCAGTTTTTGTCGCGGCCTCCTTTGCCACTGGCTAGTTGTCGGGACGATTGCTGAGAGGCAGTAAAAGCAGTAGACACGGGTCCGGAAGTTGGAGTCGAACGAGTTTTATGAGAAAACTCAAGAGCCCCAGCCTTTGAAATAACAGTGAACAGCTCCAGAGGAGAATCAATGATCATCTGAGCGAATGCTCACCAGAATCGAAGCTCTATTTTGAACATGGGGTTTCTTCAATGCTTACTTGTCACCATAGTCAACTCGATTGTGACCATCATCTGGTGCGTCCATAGTGGCAACGATGGCCCTGTGACATGTGTTCTCCTTCCCCGAAAAGGTGGCTCCTTGGATCCAAACGTTGGCCGGAGTTGAAAAATGTTTTCTTCCATTCGAGCACTGCTCTCCTCCCGTTGTCTTGAAAGCCTTTGTTTTTCATTAAAAGTTGAAATAGTGAAGTACCTGAAGCCACTCTCCCTTAGAGAACTAGTAATATAGCCTTACACTCCCTTTGATTGTGCTCAATTCAACCACATACAGAGCGGAATTCATTAGATTTCTCATATCGAATAAGCAAATGGATATCACATCCTTCCCTAAATCCTCCAATACTCGAACTCTTTCAGTGGATCCATTTTCCCGTCTTGACGTCTGATTCTCATGTAGGCGCTAACCAAAGAGCCATCAGCATCGTTTTTTCCATTCATCATGTTCGTGGGTAAACCGTGAATGTGAATACAAAATGGGGTGTTTTTAAACACTACCTTCGACCCTACCATGCCTGCATAGCTTATTATGCAGAGAACTAGCAAACACTTATCAAAAATCCAGGATCCCTTTCTTGCGAGGTTCGACAATTGGAAAAGAAAACATTATCACGCAGAGACTCATATTGCATGACAGGGATCCTTGTACGCTCCAAACCTTCTCAAAGACATCATCGATCTGCTCTGTTGGGATTTTCCACACCGAGAAGGAGGTGAGGATCTGCAGCTTCAGGAGGATTCCGTGCATTCAAGCAGGTCGTCATTCCTTGGCCGTAAGGGACGCTTCTCAACTGCATCCATAGTTCAGTCTCAGAATATTGTGCAACCGTAGAGGTCGTGGTCATCAGTTGCCAGTCGAAGAAGGTGGGGTGGGTGGCTGGTTGAGCCTTGCGTTGAAAGGTCGTACTCTCAGAACCCTAGTTGCGCTCAGGTTCTAAAGAGAGAAAAATTGGAAAAAACTTGCTTTTACAAGACACGGTCTTTTAATTGAAGGAAGGAGTAATAAATAAGGAAAATAAGAGAAGGTCTCCTGAACAATCCCGATATTTCTTTAGCTTAAAATCTTACTTTCAATTTAAATATTGTATTTTTTTAAAATAGGGTTATATACCAATATAACCTTATATAGTTGCAAAAGTACCAGTATAACCCTCAATTGTTTCAAAAATTTTTTAAAAAAAACAAGGCTGACTATTTAGTGAAAATGTCAATACAACTCTTGGGTGGCACTTCCATCATTGACCTTGACATTTTGATCGTTGGCCACACTGAAAATGACAAAAATGCTCATAGAGCCAAAAGTTGTATTTGTGTGGTCAGTTATACCCTTACCTATCGTGCCATTTTCTCCACCCAACAACCCCTTCTCCTCCCCCAAGCCCAGATCTCTGACACCCCACGCCCCAGCCGCTGCTGATTCCAACCCACTGCCCCACTACACCACTACACCAGCCCTGCCACCATGCCAGCACCACACCATCATTGCCGCTCGATTCGCAACACCACCGAACCAACCCTGCCACGGCCACACCATACCACCATCGACACACGATTCACCACAAAAGAAGAAGACAACGAAGAATGGGCGAGAAGAAGACGACAATGAGAAGGAGACAAGAAGAAGAAGAATATTAGGGTTTTGGGGCATTACAGTCATTTCCCTTTTTTGTTTTCTTTGTTTTTTAGAGGGGTAAAAGAGTAATTTTAATTGATTTCATGCCAAAATTTGCTAGAATGGTAGTTTTGCACTTTTACTTATAATCTACGATTATAAAAGGTTATATTAGCACTTATGTCAATTATGTAGAGTTATAAATGCATTTTTCTCATTTAAATATGGAAAAGTCTTGGAAAATATCGTCTTTCCATATGCCTATGGAATGACGGGGTTGAATTGAAATTATAGAAAGGTAAAATGGTTTCGTTGCAATATTAAAATGTTATTGTGGAACATGCAGTAGTTATAAATTTATGACCCAATTAATACAACCCAAAAATTTTATTTTGATTTCTTCTAATTTGTAGTTTAAATCTTGATCTTTTCATAACTTATGAAAAGACCGTCTTTCAAAAGACGGACTCTTTAAATATTGTGTTTATATAATATTTCTCGTATTTGCATGCTTAATTTACAATGTACCATGTTTAAATTACAAATAAAATATTTAAGTTAAAAAGTACAATAATTGATCCATAAATATTATTTAAAAAATCATCTTTCCTAAAACATAGCCGGAAAATAATGCATGGAAACCCCCCCAATTAACCACAGAAAAGCCTCAACCCCATAAATAAGTCAAACTTGTACTCTTCTGTCTCATATCAATCTGCAATTTAATTATTCATTTAGTTAAAATTACTTAACTTTAATCTCAAAATTGAATTGATGATAAGTTAAAATATTGTGTATGTGATCTTGTTAGAGTTGTAATAGCATGTATTTTTCAATTATCAACTGTTCATAAATTGTATTTACACACAATTATAAATATCAATAATCAATTTTTCTTTAAGTAATGTGCAGAATTTGATGGGACGGAGCGTACTATTGCTTTGATGATGATGGTACCACACATCCATCCATTCAATAATTAGGTGAAGTGGGCACAATAAAGCTAAAGTAGTGAAATGGAAAGATGTTAGTACTAAGATGATAGTACTAGGCAGTGTCTCTTTACATTACAGTGCTTGGTGCACAGTGAACAACCTAACAAATTATACCCTGTTTTTTACCTCAGATCCTACCTCAACCAGAGGAAATAGAATTAGAAATGAAGATTGTTTTTGTTCTTGTTTTGTGGTCCTCACACTTTCTTTTCATGTTTCACTTTCTTCATCTCCTCTTCCACTTTTCCTATACACGCCATATTTCCCTTCACTTCTGTACCTTTTTCATGGCCATGGAACCAAGCAAGGCAGAGGGCAAGAGGAGAGTGGTGGAGGTGGGGAAATACAAGGAAGCCGAAGAGGATTCCGATGGAGTCGGAGAAGACAGCAAGAGGAGAAGGGCATTGACCATGTCTGCGAAGAAAGGCAACAGCCCTGTGCAGCCTTCTTGCCAAGTGGAGGACTGCAAAGCCGACTTGAAGGACGCAAAGCCTTACCATCGCCGGCACAAGGTCTGCGAGCACCACTCCAAGGCGCCGCTCGTGCTTGTAGCCGGAGTCCGGCAACGCTTCTGTCAGCAATGCAGCAGGTCTGTTTTCTGCATGCTTAGACGGTTACTAGTTTGAACCCCATGCATGATCCATATGATGTTAAATCACACATGATGTTCTTGTCATATTTCTGAGTCGTGTCAGAAATTGTTCTGATTCAGTAAAACAGAGCTTATAACTCTATGGTTTCCACAACTTCATAGTTCAAGATTCAACTGAGATAACAAAGCAGAGAAGGATCCAGCACAATTTCATCCCATAATTACAGTCCACTCTGTAATACTAAACATTGCAAAACAAATTCAACTCTATAATCGAAAGAGAGAGGCTTCAGATCTTTCTTTGTGCCTTCATGCCACAGTGATACACGTGTTTATAGGTTTGATTTTCTGATTTGACCACAAAGGAACAAAAAGGCCTAGTTTTTTTATATTTACTAGTTGTGAGAGAAGTGTTGTTTTGACTTTTCTCTTTTACTAGATCTTCACTGATTCTAAAATGTAACGCTAATAAAATCTAAGCTAGAAGTCCTCTGATCCATAGACAAACTTCTCCATGCATTTTCATCTTTTTCTCTTCTGTTGCTTGCTACAGGTTTCATGACTTAGCAGAGTTCGATGAAACTAAAAGGAGCTGCCGCCGGCGCCTGGCAGGCCACAATGAACGCCGGCGCAAAAGCTCGGCCTATGACTCTAATGGAGATGGGTGATGAACTGAAGCCAGGAAAACTCAACTTGAAACAGACAATAATTAGGAAGACTATTTCAAGAAACATCCTGGTCTTTAGCAGTTTAATGCTCTCTCTCTTCTGTCAAGTATATTTCTGTATTTCTTATCAAGCGATTAATATCGACATCCTGCAATATGTATGAATCTAAATAATCATATTACCTACTTTCTTCCCCTTCATAATATTCATGCTCCTTGTATATACATAACTAATCAGTAAAATTAAGCACCATTGATGCAAGTATTACAATCAAGTATGCTTGTGAACAGCTGAACAGTATGTAAGCGAGGAAATATCTAAATTGTGTCTGCCATTTAAAACCTAGAAAAGTTTCAACTCAAACACTTCAAAAGAAAGACAGCAAATTGACGATGACCTCTCCCGTAAACCCTACCGTTTGGGAGTGAAACCTCAGGTCCTTCCAAGCCCTATAAACCACACTGAATTAGTTTCCTTCCATCATGCTTCATATAGCTGACTCCATGTAGTGATTAAAGACTAAGGTAATGTTGCTAACAGGAGAACAAATCTCACAAACAACTTTGATAGGTATTTTTAAAAATTTTAAGAGTAACATTTAACTGATAATAGGTCTGTTGTACAAATTTTTAAAGTCATACCCAAAACCTGGACCATGGATGCTTTCTAGATTCAAGATTCAAATTACAGTTTTTCAAACTACAGGGCCCAAACTGTACTTTCAGTAACTCTCAAGTAAATGTATTTCATCCAAATAATTCACAACTTGAACTGAACTTATCTTGTTGAGAGAAAATATAAATGATCTACAGTTCACCACTATAATTACATCTTGCCATGTCAGCGTTTACAAGCAGCCCGGGAATTGTTAATGCTTGAACTCACTACAACACAGCTCTAATAAGTACTCCATCTGTCCCACTATGCCTGTCCTTGATGACTTTTCCTGGTCTCCAATGCACTTGTTTAGTTATTAATAATAACTTTAGTTGTTTATAGCTAATATTTCAAAAATAATACTCTGGAAATATACATTACAGCGAGTCTAACAAAGTCTCAGATAATAATATTTCTACATATATTAAGAGAATTATGACCTAAGTTTTTCAATTCTTACTGGTTTGTCAACGGTAATACAATCTTAGTGAGACCGAGGGAGTTTGTGCTAAACTAATTAACTAATAGACTAATCCCCCTAAGCTAAGCATATTGCAGTGGATTCACATTAAAGACAAACAATTTGGAGGTCAGCCAAACCTCTAAACTGCGTTTTCACGCAATGTAGACGATTTCTTTTCTACTTGAAAAACTACATTAAGAAGGCTTGAAACAGTAACTGCAGATTTAAGTCTTTAGCACATTACCTAGGAAAAAATGTGTGCTACTATTCTTAAAGAAGTAAAATAGATATATTAAATTCCAAAATACCAGCAAATATTCCATTTTCCAATAACAAATAACATAAATTGAGTATACAATGATGTGTATCATCAACAAAATCCAAAGGTCAATCATTAATCAGCTAATTCTCTAATGTAACAATGTCCATATATAAGTGGGGAAACTTAAATGGAACACAACTAAATGAAACAAAATAGGTGATCATGAACTCTTACTAACCATAGGATTTAAGCTTTACACAAGAGGACGTGAGAATCTGTATGGTTGGTTGAACAGCACAAAACCCCACTCCTTAGTAGCAGGGAAATGAATGTCAGAGAAGAATGAAACCTTAGACGAAGCCTTCTTTTGTCCGCTGTAGTAGAGATCCTGCCTTTCATCTCATAAGCACCATTGGAAGTGTTTGGTACAAGCCAGTAGCGGACCCTGTCAAAGACAAAGGTCTTTATAGCCACCAGAGCATATGAATACAGGAATTTCATGAACTATTAGTACCAAGAAAAAATACCAGCTTTAGTCACGCTTGATCCCCAACATTTTCACAGCTAGCTCCCATGAAACAATTGCAGCTGCATTTGCAGGAAATGCTCTTACTACAGTTGGACCTAGTCCTGCATAGCATCCTTTCAACCCTGACCTCCTATGAATCTACCATGAAAACCAGTCATGTTTTGTCTTTTTAATAGTCAAATAATACACGAGGCAATCGAAACTATTTAAAACTAGTGAAGTATTTGTGAAAGAAAGCCACTAAACATATCATAATTCCAAGTATAATTAGAAATTCATGAGAAGTGAAAGCATACTGAGGTTAATATCTGGAAGGGGTTTCTTGTAGAGCTTTTGTCAGGACTAGTTTGTATAATAGTCTTTGCAACATCCAAAGGCAGAACAACACACCAACACTGTACATCATTAAGAGAGCAGAAAGGAAAATCATTACCAGATTGATGGAAAATAGAAGCAAATTTGTGAAAGATGCAAAAGAAAGTTAATCAGGTCAATAATGGCTGGTAATCATGGATTTTGTATAAAACATTTACCGCTATACCACCAAGCCCACCACTCAGGATCCCAGTCCCAACATCAGTCAAGTGGCTTCGATTAATTGAAGCATCCTTCAGCTGTATATGCATGTAGTAGCGTACATACTCATAGACGGTAAAAAATGTTGCATTGCTCAATGATTCTCTAAGAAATGTCGCATAGCCACCTCGAAAAAGGCCTGTAATCTGTAGAAAATTCTGTCAGATTTCAAGTGTGTGTTCCACCTTGATTATACACTGAACAAGATTTTTTTTTCAAAACTTACCCCCTCCATTTTAAATGTTTTAATGGCACAGTCAAGAGGACTGCTGTATCTACTGGAATAGGAAACAAAGGAATCAATGCCTTGAACTTGCATCCTACACTGGAGAATGTCAATGTCAACCAAAGGAAAAAACAGTGAGCCAAATTATTAAGTGCTGTATATATTTCGCTTGCCTTCAAAAGTTCTGTGGGGCACAATATAAAACTAATAACTGCTCCACCAAAAGCTGCGGAAGGTATTATGGCACTAGGCTGCGGCTTTCCACTCTGTACTCCACCCTTTCCAAATAGAAACATAACATCCAAATTATAACTTCACATACACAGGTAAAGAAGAGAAAGCAAATGTATTTTTCTTATGAATCTTCAAACTGAAGCCGAATGACCACTCAAGATATGAAACAAACCTGAAGGAACTGTTTTGTCTGTGAATAAATCCCAAAAACAAGCGAGCTTTCAAAAGCCATCCCAACAAAAGAAGATGTTGCACCTCGATAGAGTCCTTTGACCTGTTCAGGGAAGTTAGAGCCACAATAATGCTTCATATCTGTCTGACCTTCTCAAATCAAAGACGACTCTACTATTACTAGTAAGCTAATAGGATGAACTGATGAAGTAATCAACTACACTGAAGATTCAAGAAACTCCTGTTAAGAATTTTCTTTTATCTCTTTTCATCAACTGTTGAGCTCCAGGTCTTTTCATTCACAGAAGCTCGGTGTCTTTTACCCACTGGTACATTAATAGAAGAAGTGTGCATCCTTTGTTAAACTGAATAGTCAGTCATAAACTCCTAGTCCTAGTCATAGTGAAGGGGCCTTAACTACCCGAAGAACTGATGCATTTTCTTAATAAGCCAAGCTACGTCAGAAAAGATTATACAAGACTTATAGCTTCATCCACTTTAGAAGGACAGTAGTAGTTTCTCGTCCTCAAGGTGCTTAGGCACTCTTACGTCAGAAGACAAAACAACATGCATCGTATATTTTCACCTACTCAGATGCTAAAAACAGAAAGGCTAAGCTTGGGTGAAGAGGCATACTCCTTCAGTCTTCAGAACTCTAGCAGCACAGTGCAAGCCATTCTTGTACTTCACCCCATTAGCTTCTGTATTGTGCTTTTGGAGCATCACCTGATAGTAACAGTTAAAACTGTCAAAGCTTTTGGGGGGGAAAAAGTCAAAAAATAGCATCTGATGAAATTATTTGCCCAACTAGATTAGGCCTACGTAAGCTTAATCATTCCCAGAAACATCCTTCTCCTAAATTTGGGGGGTAATTACCATAAAGTTCAATATTTTTGTGTAACTCTAGTGCCGTCCTTCGCTAAAAAAGGTAGGCTTGGACAAGCCCTAGCTACCAACTATCAGCATTCAAAATGCCAACTTTTCGGCATTTCAAATGCATTTCAACTTTTCGGCATTTCAAATGCCGACCTATCTGTTTGGGGAAGTAGCCCGAAATTGAGGCCTTTTGGGGAATTTTTATTGTTATAGAATTTCTGGGGATTTAATCCTCATCTCAACTCTATCATTCAGACCTATTTGTTTAGAGACAACACAAGTGTAACCAAAGGTGGAATTCTGAATTAGATGCTGAAAAGTGATGATTTTTTATACTGAAAAGCAGGTATACAGTTGTCGACAAATACTACTAAGCAGATCCAGTAAATGATAAGTTTAGCACATTAAAAGAACAATCAAGCAAGGGTATGAACTGGACTTAAGCAAAGAAACGACTGAGCGACAAATGATAAACAGAAATATATGTGAGCAAGCACACATACAATTGCAATGTAGAATTACAAATGCATAATGCAAAAGAGGAATGATGATCACTTTCTGATGATGGTTTTTGCAAGTTGATAAAGTCCTCTGATGAGTTTTAAACAGACTATATACATATTTTTCTTCTAGGAAGATGTTAAAGATAACTCAAAGAGGATATAATCGTGCATGAGCTGTCACAAACCCATCTCTCCCTCCAAGCACAACACAATAAAATTAAACATGGACACGGTAGACAGCTTAAAACTCATAGAAAGTAGCAAATGAGAGAGAGTCTCACTACTCTTGTCCAATCTAGACTCATTCACAGAGTTGGTACTTAAGGAAATTATAATTCCCCAGTCAATTAAACTATAACTTCCACCAAATTTCTAGGAAAGCACTAGTTCAACACTATCATAGCATCTCTTTCATCTAATTCACACCCTCCTCAGAGAGATAAATACTCCCACCATTCCCATTCCACAGTCTGGGGTCGGTTATATGTATCATACATCTCGCCAGCATGTTCGGTCAAGACACATTGGTCAAATTCATACCATCAAAACGTATAGCCACATGCATACCACTAGTAAGAGTATCACTAAAAATTACAACTTTACAAGTTTACAACACAACAAAGTTGAGAAACAGTGGAAGGGGAAAAGGGATCGGCCTCAAACCTTGACAGTGTCAAAAGGGTGACCAACAGCAACAGTAGAAACACCAGCCAATAAACCTGCCACATATTCTTTATAACCTGAACTCTCTCCCATCTCTCCAATGCTGAATGCAAGCAAAATCGATTTTTTAAGCAGAAAGTTTTTGATGTTCTAAGATAAACTAGTGATTATATATTCAGGGCTCACATTATTTCTCCGGTGGAGGTGGAGGTGGAGGCGGAGGTGGAGGTGGAGGCGGAGGCGGAGGCCGCACAACTACTGTTTTATATTTGAGTCACTTTTTCATGGCTTTCGTTTTCTTTAAAATCTTCCGTTGGGCCTTCTCTTTTCTTTTCCTTTCTTTAAATAAAATTAGTGTTAAATACTTAGATTACCCTCAATTTTTTGATAAGCATAATAAATAAAATTATTTTTTTGATAAGTATACCCAAATTTTTAAAATACTAATGTAATCTTTGAGCGGCATTAACTCAAATTCCTAACCCGCTAGAAACTGGTATTGATTGGTCAAATTTTAAAATTGGTCAGGAACTCATAATCCTATCGTCGAATATTGGTATTGATGGTTTAAATTTTCGTTAACCAAATTGAAAATGATCAAAATATTTCATTTTTCTTTTTTCAGAGCTTCAATTCAACTAAATGAGTCGTCTCTTAAAAGACGGTATTTTCATAAGTCATAGAAAGACCAAGATTTAAAGTGTAAATTAGAAAAAATAGAGATAAAATTTTGGTTTGCATGATTCGGGTTATAAACTTTATTACTACTACACGTTACATAATAAATTTTAGCATTGCAACTTAGACATTTTATCTTTTCTTATTCTAATTAAACCTCATATTTCCATAAGCGTATAGAAAGACCATCTTTTCCAAAACTTTGCCCAACTAAATTTGCTCAAATTTAGTTCTAAGCAATTTAATTTTAGTGCATTGCTATTTAAACTTTTTTCAATGAAATACAATTTTTTTAAAACATTTACTTTAATTTATTTTATTTTCATTTTTCTGATTTTTATACAATTCAACTCAGTTTATTTTGTTTCAGTTCACTTTATTTCAATTCAATGCCTCATTCTTAACCAATTGCACGGTACTCTAGGGGGAGAATAGAATACTGTTTCATGTGGAACCAAAGAGGCACATTTCTTGATAAAAAATAATTTTTAAAAAGGCTATATTTTGCACACCATTGACGTAAAATTAAAATTACCTCCAAACCCAATCCATATATCACAATGACTTACTTTTATCTGAAAACAAAAACCAGATTGCTCTAGGCAGGGATCGCAAGCAATCCAAAAGGAATAGAGAGAGAAAAATGTCTCCAAACATTGATGAATAACTCTCCAGCAGAAGATAGCATCAGTTTACTTTCAGACAGAATATCACTCTACAAAGTACACATGCTCTAGTTTACAAACAGGAGGCCAAATTTTCATTGGACAGTCACCACCTCCCGCTTAGCCATGTATGCTCTCGTCTTCACATGGCTTTCGACAAATCACAACAGAGAACTTGATGCCGTTGGTCACAACAGTTCTAAGCAGGGCAAAATCCACAGATCAGACTCTCGCCAGCATATGCCTGCACTTTCACAACTTACTAGGTACTAACTTGTTCTGTGGGTGTTCAGCCTTTCCGGGTCGATCTTTCAGCAAGTTTTCAGCCATGAATTTAGCAAAGCGAGAACCTTTTGTATCTTTCTGGTCGTCTTTTAGTTGCAACTCTGGAATGTTTGGCAAAGAGGGCCCTGGCTTGGGAGATAATGACGGCATCAATGCCCATATAGCAGAAAGATTTGTGTTTGGTCTATCGAGATCTTGTAAGAGCGAAAGGTCCTGCATATCTGTTCCAGACACAAGCAATGTCATAAGAACTTCAACAAACTTAGGAAACAGGATTGCATAGCAAGGATCAAGTACTGATCCAAATATGAATATGTCCAGCTAGGGTTGGCAAAATGAATCCGCAACCAGCAGGGTAAAATGGGTTATTTTACCCACTGGGTATGGGTAATATGGGTTGCGGGTAAAACAAGTAGTCGGTTAAATGGGTGATTTTATAATACGGGTTGGGTAATGGGTTGACCCGCAGGTTTACCCACTTTTCTAAATCCCCAACCCGCAGGTCAAGATAATTTCGACCCGCGGGTTGAGTGAGTTTCAACACAACCTATATGTGATCCGTCAATAAACAGGTTGGATACGGTCATATACCCTTTTATCCTATTTATCCATATTACCCAACCCATATCCAACCCACCCGCCCATTTGCCACCCCTATGTCCAGTAAAAAGAGTATGAAAATACAAAGTCGCCTTTATTCCACGAACTGTAAAAAGAGTATGAAAATACAAAGTCTCCTTTATTCCACGAACTAAGTGCTTACTCTCTCTCCAGTGATTAAAACAGACTAGAGTAAAGAATATAATCCTTCATAAAACAAATTGGAAAAAGGAACCATTTCACCCTTTTTCTTATGTTTTTTCTTATTTTCTACAATCTCTGCTCTTATGCACCCCCGAAAATTCACAACTTTAGTCACGGACCTTAAATAATCAGACAAGCATAGTTCTTCAGAATCATGTAAAAGCAGAACACATGTATTTTACTCAAGGCCAGAAAAAAAAAAGTAGGCAAAACATCAAGTGTTGGTACTTTTGAAAGCTAGATTACCATTGGAAAATTCGAAGATGGGCTTCAGAGGCAAGCATGGTATGCTGAAGTTCAAATGTGGGATTACAGCTCCACCGCCGTGCCTAGCATTGCTGGAAAGCAAAAGTGAATTGTATTAGATATATTTGATTGTATTAGATATATTTGATTGTATTAGATATATTTGGTTGTATGATTCAAGGATCACAAAGAATGGTAAAATAATTGTGGAATGAAAATTAAGAGGACAGTTTAATTAATTTATTGAAGACCAGTCACAGAAGTATGTTTTCCCAAAAGGGTTTTCTAACTGGAGCAATAAATATAGTATCAGTGGTATGCTTAACAAAACACTCCATTCAAATTGCTAAAACCACCTCCAGGGACAAATTTTAGCTTCCAAGCTTCATATATACTAGAACAAAGTTGAGCAAATGAAGTTAGCAACAGCGAGAATGTCAGTCTGGATGTCCGCATGCTAGTGCTCTAGATAAAACAAATAAGATATGTATCATAAAGAGAGGATAGCTCTGGCGAATAAGAAACTGAGAGGAGCCACTTAAGGTGGTTCCAGCATTTTCATAGAAGACCTGTAGATGCCCCTATGCAGCATGTGGATAATAAAAAATGATTAACTCAAAATAAAAGGGGATTAGAAAGACCTAAAAAGGCCTTCTAAGCCAATCCATTTTTGGTAGACCTTTCCAAAAGAAACTCCATTTTCATGTGAATTTACTTGTGTAGAAGTAACAAGATGTCTAAATGAAGCCCCTACAATCCCAAACAAATATGCTGCATATGTACTTCTCACAAAAAAGGACCATCTTGCTTTTACTTCAAGGGAAATTCTCTCTAGCTTTGACCTTTAAATTGAAAATTGATCAAAGATATTATACAGGAAACTGTAGATACTGTTGAGCAGCGAGTAAGAAATGTACGTGATTGACCATAACAAGAATCATGTCTCAATGAGTTAGTAGTGAAGGTTACTATTAAGAAAATAGGAAGAAGAGGCTGGGGTAGCCACACCACACTAAATCAACATGATCATGTTTCCATGGTTTTGAAGCCCAACTACATGGTAAATATCTAGGAGCTTTCTTGTTCTATGCATTCTATAATCACTTTATTTCTCCATTCAATTGAATTAGTTCAGGCACTAAAAGATGATTATATCTAGAGGTTTAAACACCACGTAAATCTACATAGTTGATTTAAGCACAGACCTGTAAAATACTACTCGAAAGAGCGAGTAAAAAAAGATACTGGGTAATAGACCCAAAACCAAGGTCTTGTCGCGGTTATATGACGGTTAAAAAATATAAAGCTTCAGCATAACAAAGAATGGACATAACAGATCATGGTAGCACCCTCTATAATTTATGGACGAGGCAGTAATCAAGAGGTCCATAAATAGCAAAACTGGTAACTTCAGTGAGAACTATAAGGCATAAAAATTAAGCTTACAAATTATCTAGTTATCACTAAAAGCAATATGAAATAATTAACCACACAAGCAGGATTTTCATTTATTTCCAAGTAATCAAGAACCTGGTAACAAGGCCAATTAGACGACCATTTGAATTCACAATAGCACCACCGCTGCCACCAGGATGTACAGATGCAGTTGTTTCAAGCATGGCTGGAAATTGTTCTTCCAAATCCAGTTGTTGGCCAGACTCGTGGTATATCTGTTTGCTTGCGCCTATAACTTTTGATACAACACCCATCCCAGCAGATGGGAGAAAATCTAAAGACAACAAAAATAAAAGTTGCAAGATAAGCACACCATTGAAAAATGTGCAGTAAGAAAAATCGCCAATCTAAGGGAATGTGATACAGCCAAATTAAACACATTTATCAAACAAGTGGTATAGTCACTTGGTCTCAAAAAAACTGTATTCAGGGATACTGACTGGGCTTTGCAATATGCCAAACCATATTCCAAATGATAGTGCTAATAAAAGGACATACTAACAGACATGTGTACGAGGATTATATGATAAGCATGTTTGAAATGCCTTTCCTGCTTCACCAACCCATTTGTGAAAAACCCTATAACCCAAAATTTTCTTTATACAAGTATATAAAAATTATCACATCTCTTGAAACTAAACTATTACCATTGTCCAGTAAGGTCTAAGATTTTCACTCAGGCGAAAAAACAAACACACACATGAACACACCAAATGTAGAATTAGAGCCATCCTAAAGGAAAGAAACTAATGAGAAACTGCAGACAGATAACGAAATCTTCATAAAAACTTACCACATCGCGGTCCAAATAAACCATGCCCAACAACATATACTTTTGATCCAGGGGAGGGGCATGTGAATTCAACACTTATATGGTGAAGTTGATCAGGAACAAACTCAAGCTGGAGCAGTGCAACATCAAGAGGACCTTTAGAAACATAAACTACTCTAGCATCAACCCATAGCCAAGGCATCGTGCAATCCAGTCGAACGCGTATTCTTTTTCCACTTGCAGCTTTTACTGCATTCAACCGAGATCCTTGATTTTCATAATTCCGAGACAACTCTGCATTCTTCAGTTCTTCAGGTAGAAAAGCCTCCATCCGCGTCAGACCACAAATGTCTTTCTGAGAAAAGGAGTGATTTGAAGGGAAGGAAACTATTGTTGACTTTGCTGCCCTCTCTTCACCAATTGTAGCGGCTTTACCAAACCTCCATGGCTCAACAAGATGAGCATTTGTAAGAACCAGTCCTTGTCTGTTGAGCAAAACACCAGAAGCCCAGGCTCCATCATCAACGGTTATAAGGCAAACAGAAGAAACAGCCTTCTCAACAGGAGATGGCAAATGGACACCAGAATGCAGAGAGTCATTAGTGTGGTTCAATGATCTATCTAAGTAGAGGCCTCCAGCGGACGTGCTTCCTACAGCATTCAAGTTTCCATGGTTATAAAGGTTCTCTTTTGATGCAAGTTGAGGCTCCTCTTGCAGCAATTCACTGCAAGCGGATGCAATGGCTTCCCAAGGAATCACCAGCTGTCATCCAAAGCTACCACTTTGAATAACAAGTGAAAGGGAGTAATAGATAAAAATATAATATAATATAAACAATTTGATAGAATCCCCCTAATCCACAACCTAATCGTCCTATATGATTCGAGAAACATAATTCATCCTATCTTTTCAACACAACTAATCTTTCCTAATTGAGAATATGCATAATTGCATACACGCATAATAATGCTAACACAGAGCTAACAAGTACCAATTTGGGACTTTCATGAGAGTCAACATTTGACATTTGAGGAAAAAAAGATAAAATCTGAACGATGCATAATCATCTGACAAATTATATAATACTGAGAAGAGAGGAAAATTACAGAATTTGCCAACTATCTCTAGTTAAATTCTGTGTTAACACCATCAAATTGTACGTATGATTTAAAAAATGTTAGATGTGGCACAGTAGAAACACTAAGTCTAAGAAAAGCATAAGAAGTTCTACACAAAAATGGTTTGTAAGTGTCTAACCAGATAAGGAAAGGGTAAAACCCAGCATAAGAAATGGTCAAACTACCAAGTTACCTGAATTTCAGCACCACTAGTTCGCTGCCTCAGTGGTCTAGTTAAAACACCAATAAGCCAGGCATGCTCTCCAAAAACTGGGCAGCCTTCCATTCCTGAAGGAATGTAAAGCTTTATATCAGAAGCTATCTTCAGAAGAAACAGAAAAGTTCTATAATATTAGCTCATACCTGGAAGACACCGGATATCAGCCATTAAAAGTGATCTGCTGGAGGAGGTAGAAGGATGGCAGTTCGCCACGGATCCCACTGATATACTAGTTCAAGTAGCCAAGAGATCGAAAATGAACATTGATGCAAAATTTGCAACAAACACAAATGAAACGTGTCACTAAACTGTAATTTTACCATTTAAGGAAACAACATCCAGTAATCAAAAAGGACCAACTGAAAAGGTACCAGTTCAAGAAGTGCATAGGAGACAAGATGCCAAATGGAGAGCCCATTGCCAGAATAAGATCCCCCTTCCTACTGCCAGGAGCAGTATCAAATTTAGGCAGAACCTAAAAGCAATTGAAAATTACCCTCACAGACTTCCTGGATAGAATCTCTGGACATATTTTAAAATAATTTTATCAAAGTTCAAAACAAACTGAATATTTCATTATTACTGAAATTTGGTACTTGGTAGTAAACCAAACGATTTAATTTACAACATATTCTATTTTTATCATAGCTTAAAAATATGGGTAGCATTCCACTGTCATCACATTGGCTAAAAGGAAGGGGATAATAAGTAGCATTACTTAATCACAAAGAATGAACACAAACTTTCCAAAAAATTGATAATACCTTCTCAAATTGTTGAGAAACACGAAGAACTGCCATCCTTGTAGTCAATGTGGCCAAAATATTTGGATTGCTCAACTCTAATCCCCTCATATGTCCTTGTCTCTGGAATGGATATTGCTCTACCTGAAAGGATCAGTGGAGAGTTCCAGTTACATAAACCTTTGGGCCACTTAATCAAGAGTACGAACATAAATCAGTTGAAATTAGGAACACCTCTCACAATTTGAGAAAAATCTTTGGTGTGCACAGCGAGCATTAAGATTTTCTACTTGAAGTTTTCTTCATAATAGCTAGAAAATGTACAATCAATATTATATGGGATCATTATCTATGTGATTCTTATCATCAGCTTCAATGCTCTCCGGAATCCGGGAAAACTTCGGAAGGAATTGAAAGTAAAATATTTGACACAAATTTTCTTAAAGAGCCTATAGGACACAATCTTTCACTGAAGAAAATGTATTATAATGCCTTCTTTAATGTACTAACTGGGAAAGAATTATTAACATTTAGTATTGGTTCATTGACTGGTTATGTAATGATCTGATTTCCTAACTTAGATTAATATTTTCCTATGGTATGCCAGTCTTTTCTTTATAAATGGGGATGTAATTCTATTTTGAGACCTAAGAGTGTTTTTCACAGAAATCTTCTTCCAAAGTTTCAGTCCAAAATTGTATCAATAGAATGGCTAATCTCCACACTGACACTCAAAACATAAGTGGCCTTCATGTAATAGAAGAATCTATATTGAAATCATTCAAAGCAGGGTAGGATGATGACTAATTCTTCTACAAGTTACTCTACAAGTCACAACGATAGCTAGGTATCCTCTTTCCACTACCAAAAGCAACACAAGTATTGTAACTGAGTCTACCAACAAAATGTCTAAATTGCTTAAAGCCAATACTCCAGAAACTGTTGCCTAGTTTTCGTATATGCATTAATGAAAATAGGAGGAAAGTTTGGATAAAATCAATTTTAAAAACATAGTAGGCTGCAACCTTGGGTTGTTATCAGGTAGAACTTTTCCCACCAACTTTATATGTTAAACATTCTACCCACAGTTGACTGAATTTTCACCTCCCATTATGTTTAAAACGGAACTTCTGGAATTTTTTATTTTTTTTTTGCCAACGAAGAGGGGAAATGTCAATCATTTTCATTACCTGTGTCTGAGAGTTGCTGACACTAGATTGAGCACCACCGGCATAGGAAGCTAGAGACCAGCCAACTTCCCAACCATGCTCCAATGAACCAGAAGAAGCCTCAATTAGAGATTGCACAGCAGTAGAAGATACAGGGATGTTAACCTTCATAAGAAACGTACTATCAGAAACTAAAGAATAGTTTTGAAATAGAATGAGTTTAACTACTGTTGAAGCATAGTGATACATTAACAACAAAAACTATGTACTTTTGACACTCATGCAAAAGGTGCTATCACAATTTCCTTAAATGAGATCAACTTTGGCTTCAAAGTGGAAAGAAACACTTCTATATTCTAAAGAACTAGAAGAAAGAGAAATCAAATTATGAGAAAGTTCACCATCATTAAAAGCTCGGCAGGCAGCCAACAAGAAGTCACCTCCTTTGTCACTTCAACATCTTTTTCATGTTTTCCCTGTTTGCAAAAGTGTACCGGCATATATCATCAACATTAACACCACCTATAATAACATAGCAGAGAAAAGTCCTTAACAGACTAGGATCCACAGAAAGACTTATACCTCTGCAAATATGTCAATTTGAACACCATATATCAACTGGGGTTTATCCTGCTTGACATTTTAAGAAACTCAAGTAAGTAACTAAACACACAGTCACATATCTAATTTAAATACAGCTTCTCGTACGTGATCCAATGCGCAAAGAATCTCCACTGACCTTAGAAAGGTCCCCCTTATGCTGCTGACTAAGAAACGGCTCAATAAGGGATGCAACAGTTAAAACTAACACAGAGTCTTTCGAGCCATCAGCCATTGAGGGACAGGAGAATCCTGGCAAAAGCACCCCCGAAGCCGACAGAGTTGTTTTGCCAGAACTACATATCAGAAACATAACCAATTCATTATATATAAAATTCAACAGCTGGGTAACTTCTAATAGAGCATACACCATCAACAAAAATCTCACCAGCGCGTGGGTCTCATTCATATGTACAGAATAAACATAAAATCAAACATAAGACTTACTTGTAGTGATGAAAAGCATGCTTCCTCATCTTAAGTCCCTTTGGATCCTAGTATCAAACAAGAGCAAGAAAAAGACTTTGAGCTCAGAAAACATTTATTGAAAGCAAGAATTAGGAGTAAGCCGCTATCATGTGCAGAAAAGGGAACTTAAAAAAGAAAACAAACAGGAAGAAGGAACTTACAGGGCCCTGAATTCGGACCATGACGGCGTAATTGCGAGCAACATCAACGATTTCGGGAAAACCCATGTCGGAGAAGTGAACAACTTCACCAACTAGGTGATAATGATGATTCTTGCTCTTGGGTCAATTGTGAAACAAGATTCTTCTTGTGTTCCTGTTAAGCCTCCTCCTCCTCCCACCTTATTTTGAGTTAAATTACAGTTACAGTACTTTTCAATACTGCTTCACAAAAACAATTAACTGTATCATGAATGAAATTATTTGTGTTATTATTATTATTATGATAAAGTTTTGTAAAAGATAATATTTTCGTAGGTATATGTTAGGATGGGGTTAAATTTGAATTATAGAAAGGTAAAATATTTTAATTACGATGTTAAAAGTTTATTATGCAATATGTAGTAGTTATAAGCTTACGACTTATTAATATAATCCAAAAATTTTATCTTACTTTATTCTAATTTACAGTTTAAACATTATTCATGATGTAACGTATAGAAAGCCTGTTTTGTGTCTATTGTTATTAATATTACTCCATCCTCTCTTCTTTTGTCCTATTTAAAGATATCTTCATTGACTTTTCAAAGTTAAAAGATCTATTTTTTATGACTAATACTTTTAAATGTGTAATTAAAATTTATAAAAATAAAAGATGATTTCATGTGAGGCAATCTAAACTTTAGGCAAGGATATTTTTATAATTCTAACAATTTGTAACTCCAGGGACCTATCTCTAATAATTTTACAGGGACATATCTCTAATAATTTTACAGGGACATATCTCTAATTATTTTACAGGGATTTATCTCTAATTATTTTACAGGGACATATCGCTAATAACTTTTCAGGGGCTTTTTCGTCCAATTTTTTCCATCATTTCCCCTCCACCTGCAATCTGCAAAAAGAAATTCAAAAAAATCAAAATGTTTTTAGAAATGCGAAAAAATCAATTAAAAACTGCAGCAACATCAGTTTTTAAAACATCAACTAAAAAACTACAACAAAAAAACAGAAAATCAAATAAAATAGAAAAGGTAAATATATAAATTCAAATAAAAAATAAACAAAAAATGGGGAAAAAATTTCGACTACAACTTACAAAAAATCAACTAGAAATCATAAAAATATCAATAAAGCTAAATTCTCTTTATATATATATATATATATATATATATATATAAAAAACTACAAACATCAACCTATATCACTCAAGCAACGATTAAAACACTTACAAGTTGTACTCTAAGCACCAATTTATTTTCATAACACACACAAGTTATAAAATTAGCACCTACAACCGAAGCATTAACAAACAATGAAAAACATCAACGCAAGGAAAAAATACTACAAAAAATCAACTATATCATCAAAAAAGCTACAAACATCAACTCCTAACAAGCAACGATTGAAGCACTTACAAGTTGTACTCTAAGCACCTTGTTTTCATAACACACACAAGTTATAAATTAAGCACCTACAACTTACATTTGAAGCACTAACAAAAAATTAAAAACGTTAACATAAGGGAAAAACACTACCAAAAACCAACCATATCATCAAAAAGGGTACTAACATCAACCCCTACCACCTAAAACTCATCTAGAAAACAACAAACATCAACATGAGAGAGAAAAAAAACTAAAAACATCAGCAGAAGAGCTATGGTACATCAAGAGTATAAATTATTCACTCTGAAAATCATAAAACATCAACGTTTTTTTTTTATATAAAAAAAACTACAAATATCAACTCCTAACACCTAAACCTCATTCGAAAAATGAAAAACATCAACACAAGAAAAAAAACACTACAAACATCAACTCCTATTATCAAAACCTCAGCCGGAAAATGGAAAACATTAATATAAGATTTTTTTATAAAAAAAACTACAAATATCAATCCATATCACCCAAAAAAAACTACAGAATCTCAACTCATATCAATTAAATCTCACTCAAATAATGAAAAAAATCAACCTAGTGGGATTTTAACCCAGGCCTATAACTTCAAATAGTAGCAAACATCAGCATGTACATCAAGAATATAAATTCTTCAAAATAAAGGTCATGGTAAGACTCGAACTCCTGACCTAAGCAAAATAATAGGAGTTCTAACCAATTGACCAAACAAACAATCATGAAATAAGCTCAGTCAACAACATATTATACCTCAGCAAGTCTTCAAGAAAAATGGAGCGAGGTGCATATATAACCCTATATATTTCACGAAAGTGAACATATAAACATGTGATAATTGAAAGTACAAATATAACCCTAGATAGTTAGTGTATGTGCACATATAACCTTTTCCGGTAATTTGAGGCTGAAATTCAATGAATACCATTTTACCCTTAGAAAAATAAACAAAAAGGTATAAAAGTGAATTGACTATTATAACCCTAAACTCTAACTCATTCTTCTTCCCTCTTCTTCTTTCCTTGCTCACCCGTTGTTCCAGACCCTTGCTCACCCCCAATTTTCATTTTCATTCGTCTGTTCCAAACCCACGTATAATTAAAAGTTTTAATTCGTAACATTCAGCAAGAGAGGGGGAAATTACAGACTATGTAAAAAGGTCACCTTCAAATCCTTATATCCATAGATTTTTCCCATCATCTCGTTAGCTTCAAATCTGGGATCTGTTGGCGGTTAGAGAGGGGGGAGTGCTAAATTAGTCCGTTTAGAGAGGAAATGGAAATTATGAAGAAAAGAGATGAATTGGAGATGAGGACTCAGCGATTTTTGCAAATCCGACACGGCGCTTCTTCTTGGATTCAGACGGGACCAGATCAGAGGAGGCCTGGTTCTTGGTCCCCATGATTGGGGGTTAGGGCTTTGGAAATGTTAGAGGCGGGAAATACTACTTCAGTGTGAATTTTACAATGCCACTTCCCTTTTCTTCTCTGACAGTTTTTGCGTTGACGACTTTGAGAATTGAGCCAGCGATTCCTGGTACCAAGAGCACCGGGTCGAGATCTAGGTTCACATTTTCCTGAGGCATTTTCAGTGCCAGCCGGAGCCACACTCCAGAGACTTGAAGAACATGGAGTTTTCTGGGAAAAAGTAAGAGGGGGAATAGGTTGTTGCGTTGGAGGAATGCCGGTGGTTGAGGTTAAGTTTGCTAGAAGAAATGAAAGGAAACAAAAGAACAGAGGGCATTTTCGTCTTTTATTTTTTGTATTTGGACCAAAGGGCATTTTGGTTATTTCCAATCAATTAATGGCCGGAAATTGCCATTCAATACTGGAATATAGTCTTTCGGGTTATATTTACACTTATGTAAAGTAGTTAGGGTTATTTTTGCACTAAAAATTATCTCAGGTTTATATCTGCATTTTCTCATATCAGGTTATATTTGCATATTTCCCAAAAAAATAAAACACAATATTAAACCTCACTTCTCATGAGCAAGGCTCAGCCACCATCCGTCTGCCGTTCACCACTCGTTGTCCACCTTCAGTCTGCTGGCAGTCAACGTCTAGCGTGTGTATTGCACGCACGAGCCTTCTTCTCCACGTCACGCATGGATCTTTCTTGGAACGTCGATCGCCTGACGCTGCTAGAACACCATTCGTCGTAGTCCTCTTCTTCCAGATCTTCGCCGGAATGCCAATCGTTGTCGCAGTGCCGTCGCAGTGCCGTCATCATCGTTGATCCAGCGCCGTCGTCGTCATCTCCTCCTCCTCCTAAGGTTTTGTGGCGGAGAATTGCAAACCTATGGTTTTGCAGCGATTTTTTAGAACAGACAAGAAATTCCCATGAGATTCCGGTGGAAACTGCCGGCCGGAGGCTATCCCGGTGGGAGGAGTGGTTTTCGATCGGGATCTGAAAAAAAGGAAAATGAAAATTTTGGATATTTTGGTGATATATATAGTATTTTGATAATTGTGTCCTTAGATTTATAAACATATTTTTAAAGAAACTCTATCCCAAATAAAACTTCTTATAATTGCACAATAATCCCCAGCCTAAAGTTTAGGGTGGCTAAAAGAAGAGTTTGTCTAAAAATAATATTTTAAAATACATAAAAATAATAATTTAATAATATATCTCCCTTAGCCATGAGAATTTAACCCCGAGAATTTAAAGAACTAGAAAAGTTAAAGTGTGGGCTATATAAAAGAGAGACCTTCTCTTGAAAGAACTTCTTCCCGTAATCAATGAAAAGATCAAGGTTTAAAATTCAAAATAGAATAAATTAAATAAAAATTTTGCATTGTATTAATCAGATCATAAACTTAACTACTATACATTGCATAATAAAATTTTAATATTACAACTAAAATCTTTTACCTTTTTATTATTCTAATTAAATATCGTCTTTCCATATGGTCATGAAAGACGGTCTTTCACAAGACTTACCCTACAAAAGACGTGGGATGTATAAATGTTATTATAAACACGTGTTTTTTTATTACTGGAAGTAATTATTTTTGGATGATTTATAAATTGATTTGATATTTACTTTTATTTATTTTAATAAATATTTATGATGAGTCCGTCTCTGAAAAGTCTATCTTTATAAGCAATGGAATGATCAAGGTTTAAACTGCATATTAGAAGAAATGAACATAAAATTTTTGGATTGCATTAATCGGATCATAAACTTTATAACTATTACACATTGCACAGTAAATTTTAATATTGCAACTAAAACCTTTTACATTTTTATTATTATAATTAAATCTTGTCTTTCCATAAACCTATTGAAATGCGGTCTTTTCCAAAACATTGTCATTTATAATTATAAAGAAATTTAAATAAATAAAAATCTACAATTCGATTTTAAAAGTTATAGTAATTTTTTTAATTGATAAAAAATAGGACTATCCCCCCATTTTTTAATTTATGTCACTATAGATTTAGTTGTTTGGATTTAGGTGGAGAAATTGAGTGGATGAAATTGAATGTAGAAAGTAAAATGTAGAATGTGTGGATGAAATTAAAGAAATATTGCCAAAAATGGAATGATGTCAAATAAAAGAAAAAATCTACTTATAGTAAGTGTGTCATAAATAACAAAACAAAGGGAATATAAAAAAAAAGGAGTACTCCCTCTGTCCCAACCATTCATGCATAAAGAGAAAATCCATGTTTTAATTTGGAAAAAGTGAAATGTCTAAAATGCCCTTCTCCTTCAACCTTCGTTGTCTTGCCTTTTCTGCTATTCGTCTTCTTCTTCGTACGCCTAAGAATAGCTTTATGCTTTTTTTTTCTGACAGATGCGACAGAGACGCTTCTTGGCGTTGGCGTTGCGGGTGGGCGTGAGCTTTATTCTTTTCCAAATTAAGCATCCAGAATCATGTTTCTTCCCTATCTCCATGATCAAACTCTTCCAGAATGCACCCCATCTCATTTTTTGAAACATAAAGTATCTTTCTCCAACCGTTGCCGTATATCTCCCTGTTCCCCGCCTAAATCTGCCACTCTCCGCCTATCTCCTTCGCCTCTCCGTACTAGATATGTGACATCTCCGCCTATCTCTGCTTGCTCATACCATATCTGCTACATCGAAGAGTCATGCGACATCGAGGTGGCGATAATTACAGCTAGGTTTATAGATTGAGGGAAAAGAGAGGTGATACAATGATTTTCCATAAGGAATTGTATTATTGATGACTGAATATATAGAGAATACAATAGAGGTGAAAGAAGGAAATAACTCTAATCATAATAAATCATAATCTAATCATGAATCTGATTTATTTTAACACCCCCTCAAGCGAAGCGTCGAATGCTCGTCGATGAACATCTTGGATCTAAAGACTCGAACAGCGGATGAGAGAGCCTCTTGGTGAAGATGTTTGTAATCTGAAGAGAAGTCGGAACATGAGCAGCACGCAACTTTCCAGATGTCACCAGCTCACGAACAAAATGGTAGTCAATGTCGGTGTGCTTCGCCCACTTGTGCACCAAAAGATTATGAGCCAAAAGGATAGCACTGCTATTATCTCATAACATCAGTGGAGAACTAGAAAGCGGAGCCCGAAGATCATGAAGCAAATGAGTGAGCCATACCACTTTTGAAGCAGTGTTAGCGAGAGCACGGTATTTAGACTCAGTACTAAAGCGAGAAATAGTGGGTTGTTTCTTGTCACTCCAAGAAACCAGATTCCCACCAAGATAAATCGCATAACTATAAGTGGACCTACAAGTCTCTAGACAGTGGGCCCAGTCAGCATCAGAGTACCCCTAACATCTCATGAGTGCTAGCAGAAAGAAAGCTAAGACCAAAATGAAGAGTGCCACAAATATACTGCAAAATCCGTGTCACTACAACAAAATGGTCATCTCTGGGATTCTGAAGATACTGACTCACCGTGTTGACCGAGAATGCCAAATCCAGGCAAGAGATGGTGAGATACTAGAGAGCACGAACAAGAGAATGATAAAGTGTAGGATCCCAGAACAGAGGACTAGTAGAGCTGTGAAGCTAAAAACCATCGACAAATGGGATAGAAACAGGTGTCACGTCAGACATACCGGCCCGATTCAAAATATCACGAGCATACTTTGCTTGGCCAAGCAGTAACCCTAAGGAGGTAGGAAAAACTTCAAGACCAAGAAAGTAATGAAGAGCACCAAGATCATTGATAGCAAACTCTTTATGTGTCTAATCGATGAACTGGCGAAGAAAAGTTGAGTCGTTGCCTGTAAGAATGATATCGTCCACATACACAAGTAGGTGCAGTAACGACGACCCTCTCGAGAGGACAAATAAAGAAGGATCGGCTGAGCTGCACTGAAAACCAAGCTGTGTCAAATAACTGCTAAAATGATGGAACCAAGCCTGGGGAGCCTGCTTATGACCATATATGGCCTTTCGCAAGCGACAAACATAGTCTGGATGAGCAGAATCCTGATAACCAACAGGCTGCTTCATGTAGACCGGAACATCAAGAACACAATTAAGGAAAGCGTTCTTGACATCCAACTGATGAAGTGGCCAGGAACGCATGGTGGTCATGGTGAGGATCATCCAAACAGTGGAGGCTTTGACCACAGGACTGAAAGTGAGGTCAAAATCGAAACCCGAACTCTGCGAAAAACCCAAAATCTGCGAGAAACCCTTCGCCACAAGTCTAGCTTTGTGACGCTCAATAGTGTCATCTGGTCGATACTTGATCCTATAGACCCATTTGGAGCTAACAATGTTGACATCTGAAGGTCGAGGCACCAAGTCCCAAGTGTGCTGATCACGAAGAGTGGCCATCTCATCATCTATGGCTGAAACCCAGCCCAGGCTGGATCCTGAAAGGCCGAGCAATAATCAGTGGGCTCTGTCTGAGAAAGGAGTGCAACAGTGAAACCGTGAGCAATAATATCTAAATAATCCCAGCGTTGAGTGGCACCAATAGAAGACCAAGTAGCCATTCGATGGGTATGAGGCCGTGGCGGCGAAGCTGGACGAATCAAACCAGCTGACGACGCCGAAGAAGACCGAGCAGAGCTGACCAAAGAGTGGCCTTTGGAGGACGCCGGAGAAAGGACGACCGAGATTGGCTGAGTTATGTGTTCGGTGGCTGGGGTATGATGGCCAGCGGCTGAGGAGCTAGGTTTGGGTCGGCCGTCCAGATGGAACATGGTGGTGAAGGAGAGGCGGTTGGAACAGGCACAGGCGTGGTGGCCATAATCGATGAAGTAACAACTCCATAAAAATGACAAAATCTCCAAACCAAAAATAAAACGACTGTCCGTAGAAGATGAGACATAAGGGAATAAAGTTTCATCAAAACGAAAGTGGCGAGAAACATAGATATGCCCAGAAGTTGGGTCGAGACATTGGAAGCCCTTGTGACGAGGGTTGTAGCCAATAAAAACACACGAAATGGATCGCGGTGCAAACTTATCAGTAGCAGTGGCACGCAGACATTGAAATGCACGATAACCAAATGGGTGAGGGTATAGTAAGGCACATGACCAAAACACAACCTCAAAAGGTGATTTGCCACCAAGAACTGAACTAGGCATATGGTTAATGATGTAAATCGTGGAGGAGAAAGCTTCCACCCAATAACAGTGTGACACAGAAGAGTAAAAAAAATGGCAAGACCAGTCTCTGTGATGTGACTTTGCTTCCGCTCGGCTCGGCCATTCTGAGAAGGTGTATAGGGTGAGGACATCTGGTGATTAATGCGACATGATATGAAGTGAGTCTGAAGTCGATCATTAGTAAACTATGTGTATCGGTCTGAAAGTTTTTAACCCTAGCAGAAAACTAGGTCTTAACAAATTTATGAAATTGGATAAATGTGTCATAGAAGTTTGACTTATACCGCATTGGGAGAAACCATGTGAATCGCGAAAAATTATCAATGAAAATAACATAATGAGAAAAATCACCTGCCGATAAAACATGGGCTCGTCCCCACAAATCGCAATGCACCTTATCCAACAAACCAGTAGCGCGCTTGTCACTAGTGGAAAAAGGTAAAAGGCTACTCTTGGCCATCTGATAAGGAGAGCAACTAACAGATACTGACATAACAGAAGTGATAGAAATATGGCCCCAGTGACTCAACAACTGAACGGTATCATGAGACACATGACCGAGGCGAGAGTGTCACTGCTCAAAAGAAACCTGAAGCTTTCTAGAGCCTAATTCACCTAAACAGATGGAATCACCAGTCTCAAGAAAATAAAGACCTAAACTATGACGACCTTTACCAATTATCTTCCATGTATGCTTGTGCTCAATGGAAAATGTGTTGGCATCAAATATAACACAGACATGTAAATCACGAGTAAGCTTACTAATGAATAATAAACTTCTAGTAATCTTAGGGACCACAAGGACATCATTAACAGAGAAACCAGAGAAATGACACTGACTGATGTGAGAAATAGATAATGATTCACCATTGCCAACAAGAATAGAATCATAAGCACGATAAGATTGTACCTTATCAAGATGATTGGTGCGAGCAGTGATGTGAGATGTAATACCTGAATCAACGATCCACTGATTTGACGAAGGATGACGGTTGGGAACTATCAAACTGGCATGAAACAAAACTTTGTCCGCAATCCAATTAGTGGAGCAATCTTCCCGAGATAAAAACGCCAAATAAACCATAGTAAGAAGATGCCCAAAAAATATGCGCGTGATTCAATATGCCAAAGGAAGGCTAAAAAATATGCCCAAAATTGCCAGGTGCGTGTGAAGATACGCAGAAGATGCTTATGAGTCGCCAGATGCGTGAATTCATGCGCGGAAGTGAGTAGGCACTCGTCCGCAACATGTGCACGTGACCGCACACGCTTCTAGAAAGGGCTGTGAGCGCGTGGATCTGGCTGTGACTCACTTTGGCCGAGACGCAACGAGTGCGACCGGAGAAGAAGGTCGAACTCGAAGACGATGGATATGAATTCGACGAGATAGAACTGATATTTGATATCCAAAAATGAAGCCGCTGCCGGAAGAAAATCCTAATGTCGGAGATGACTTGAACGTCGGTGAAGTTTGTCGCCGCCAGAGGTGAAGTTTGAACGTGGGTGAGAGGGGTACCGTTGTCAGATACGGACGCCGGAGATGACGATGATGAAGCCGGAGATAAAGAGTTTAGATCTTCAGAAAAAAGAGACGTCGGAGAAGAGCATGTTGGATGAAGAAAACTGCCGGAAGATGGCCAGAAGTCACCGGAAATTGACCGGTAATTCACCGAAATCGGGTACCTTGGTCGGCCGGAATTTTTTTCCGAAAAATAAATGGGATAAGTGCCAATATAACCCTATCTACTTGAGTAAGTGCCAATATAACTCTATGATAATTTTTAGTGCAAATATAACCCTAACTAGTTAATGAAAGTTCCAATATAACCCTCAGACCCCATTTCCGGCATTGACCTCAATTTTTCAGCGTTGGCTCTATGTAAATTGACCAAAATACCCTTTGGGCTAACTCTGAAATTGGGTGGACAATTTTACCCTCATAGTTAGTTGGAACGCCATAGTTCGTTGAAATTAGGTAGGGTTATATCAGCACATTATGCAATCTTGTCGGGTTATTTCAGCACATTATGCAATCTTATCGGGTTATATCAGCACATTATGCAATCTTATCGGGTTATATCAGCACATTATGCAATCTTATCGGGTTATATCAGCACGTTATGCAATCTTATCGGGTTATATCAGCACATTCCTAATTTTTGTAGGGTTATATCAGCACATTTCGAATGTTTATTGGATTATATCAGCACATCCTTAAAACTTATAGGGTTATATTGGCACTTTCACTAACTATATATGGTTATATCGGCACTTTCGAATATTGAAAGGTTATATTGGCACTTATGTCAACTAGGTAGGGTTATAAAAGCACTTTCTTCAAAATACATTTAGGATTTATTTTAGGATAAGAACTTACTCTGATACCATGATAGAATGATTTGCCGTAAGGAATTATATTATTCATGACTGAATATATAGAGAGTACAATAGAGGTAAGATACGGAAAGAACTCTGATCATAATAAATCATAATCTAATCAGAAATATAATTTACTCTAACAAGAGTGATGACGAGATTTGGAGGATTGGAATTTAGGATTTGGGGGATTCAGAGTTGCAGAAGAACAAGAATGAGGAGGAGGAGGAGGAGGAGGAGGAGGAGGAGGAGGAGGAGGACCGTGTAAGTTTGTGGAGGGGGTGAGAGGAGACACCGGTGGTTTAGAGTAGGGTTAAAATTTTAGCGTAAAACTTTAGTTTTTAAAGGGTAAGAGTATCTTCAGTTTATTAAATGTTTTCTAAAATAAAAAGTGTGCAAATTTAATTGAGGCTACCCAAAATGAAAATTGTGGAGTTATGGGAGAGAGAGTAACATATTTCAATCAGGCCTGTTTTCATAGTCTATTAAACTTTTTCAATCTGGAATTATAGATGTTACGCCTGTTTTCATAGTCTATTAAACTTTTACTGCTTTGCAGCTTCACCCATATAATACTGTACCTCCGTTTCCTACTGGCACACTCAACACAGCAATAGGAAGCGAAAAGGCCACACCGAATCCCCCCCCGGCCTCTTTCTTCAATTCATCGCCACCGCCAGGTCCACCAGCACGGCGGAGAACACCGGCGAGTAGCGGTCTGCTTAAGGCTAGTTCAGGCGAGCAACAACGTGAGTTCTTCTCCATTTTCTCTCTCAGTATAACTACTCGTTACCGATGGGGATATTCACGTTTGATGAAGTAGTTAGCTAATAAGTGGATAAAGCTTCATTCGATATGCTAGTTAAGTTTTTTTTGGTTCTTTTGTTTTAATCTAGTAATTACGTGATGCTCTATGCTCACCTTGTGCTTGTGAAAATGCGTAGCACAATTACTGTCTTCACCAACTATTACCGCTATTGGAAAATGTGGCTGCTTATGTCTGTAAATCAATGATCATGCAGGAAATGATGGATACTTTAGCTTCATTCAGCTGGTTAAATGTAGGAGTAAGAAAAGACTGTTATTCTTTTTCTGGTATTATGCAAATGAGGGCAAAGAAACAAGGCCAAACTGTCAGGACATCAGCGAGAATGTCGATGCACAACCTGTTTAAGTCACCTCGCCACGTATGTTCTGCTGGGTTCATTTCACCTGTGTTCCATATTGTTGTTAGAACCTGCAACATCCATTTAATACTTCGACTATGTGGCTAGGTTCATGATGTTAGAAAATATATTTCAAAGGCTTCTAGTGGAAAGGAGAATGGGAATACGGACGGCATGTTTGACATGGATTATGACGAGAGGATGGAATGGAGGAGCAAAATCAGGGAAGTAATGAGCAAGGTGCCTGATGTGGAGGAAGAGGTGGACCCTGATGAACGGAGAAGAAGGGTTCAGAAGTTGTTGGCGGATTACCCCCTTGTCGTCGATGAGGAGGACCCTAACTGGCCAGAAGATGCTGATGGGCGGGGTTTCAATTTGGATCAGTTCTTCAATAAAATTAGCATAAAAAATGTCAAGAGAGAGAGTGATGAAGACAATGATGGTGAGAATGAAATAGTGTGGCAAGATGATGATTACATTCGTCCAATAAAAGACTTAACTTCTGCAGAATGGGAAGAGGCGGTTTTCAAGGACATCAGTCCTTTAGTTGTGCTTGTGCATCACCGATATAAAAGGTTAGTAGGTCTGAACAAAATTGTGAAATATTGTTGCTTTAAACTTTGTGAAATATTGTTGCTTCATGTTGAGTATGAATATCCGGTCAACTTATTTTACACGGTCCATGCAGACCAAAGGAAAATGAAAAGATTCGGGAGGAACTGGATAAAGCTGTGCAGATTATATGGAACTGCAGGCTACCATCTCCAAGAGTAAGTAAACTTGCTGTGATTAGTCTACCTGTTTGTTTATTGACTGCATCTCAGCATAACTTAAAGCAGTCGATGATGTAAAACAGTGTGTAGCAATTGATGCCGTTGTTGAGACTGATTTGGTGTCTGCCCTAGGAGTCGTTGCATTCCCGGAGCTCATCTTTACTAAAACAGGGAAAATCTTACACCGCGAGAAAGGTAATTAATTTGGAATTTATCTACAAGTGCAAATGAGTTAATTCTGTATCCAGTTGTGGTAGAGTTGTGACCTCATTTCTTTGATCTCCAGCAAATCGGAGTGCTGATGAGTTGTCGAAAATGATGGCATTCTATTATTACGGAGCAGTAAAGCCACCTTGTCTTGATGACACAAAGATGCTTGAAGAAGACATTCCTTCTTTTTCTCGGTCTAGCTGAAGTAGCTAAGGTACCACGGCAGTCCTCCTTGCGTGGATTTTGTTCCCCTGGGAACGGAAATGTGGATGGCCTTCCTTATATACTCTGCGACAAAATACATCTTCTACGTAGTTGGTCGGTCTGTTGTGATGCTGTTGTGATGGAAGCAAGAGACGAGGATCGGAACTATGGCCATTCTCTTACTCCCTGTCCCAGCTCAAATTGCAAGGAATCTTTTTCACTCTTATCAAGAAGCTTGTCTAACCGTTAATATGTTTAACTACGTATAACAACGATAAACAAAAAGTTACTTTTGGGAAACTACTTGTTTCGACGAATCCAACCATATAACATATGATAATATTATTGTTTATATATCTATTCAAATATGTGGTCAAAGTTGGACAGTGAATAGTGACATAAAGTGAAGTGTGCAGTTTGAGCTGGGACAGAGGGAGTATATCATATGGTCTCTTCCAAGAAGTCCTCCTCCAACAACTTAAAGGCCTTGGAGTTGCATAGAATATATTGGGAGCCGATTGTTGGAGCATGTACAATTGGGTTGCAGTTTCAATATTATAATTTTTTCAAGTCGTGGGTCGAATAATACTAAAACTATAATTTTCTTATAAACTAAAATTTATTAATAAATAATGAGTCCGTCTCTTGAAAGACAGTCTTTCCATAAGTTATGGAAAGACCAAGGTTTAAAGTGTAAATTAGAATAAATTAAGATAAAATTTTCGGGTTGCATGAACCGGGTTATAAATTTTATAACTACTATATGTTTCATACTAAAACTTTAATATTGCAACTAAGACCTTTTACCTTTTATTATTCTAATCAAATCCCGCCTTTCCATAAGCCTATGGAAAGATCGTCTTTCCCAAGACTTTGCCATAAATAATATTATTTCATGATTTATACAAATAATAGTTAGTCTGACATTTTAACATAAATATATATTATTTTTTTATATATTATTAACTTATTATTGGCAAAGTCTTGAGAAAAAACATCTTTCCATAAACTTATGGAAAGACTGAGTTTAATTAGAATAATAAAAGGTAAAATGTCTTAGTTGCAATATAATTTTTTATTATGCATCGTGTAGTAATTATAAAGTTTATAACTCGATTCATGCAACCCAAAATTTTTTTCCATTTATTCTAATTTACACTTTAAACCTTAGTCTTTCCATGACGAATGGAAAGATCGTCTTTCAAGAGATGAACTTTTTATTATTTGGGTAATATATATAAAAATTGTTATTTAATATAAAAAATTCGTCTCTTCAAAGATGGTCTTTCCATATCTTATGGAAATACCAAGGTTTAAAATGCAAATTAAAGGAAATGAAGATAAAATTTTCGGCTTGCATGAATCCAGTTATAAACATTAAAATACTACATGTTGTACAATAAATTTTTAATATTGCAACTAAAATCTTTTACCTTTCATTATTAAAATTAAAACCCATATTTCCACAAGTCTATGGAAACACGATCTTTTCCAAGACTTTTCCTGATATAAAATTACTATTATGTATATTGTAATTTACTTTATAATCCCTCTGTTTCATCTCAAACTTTCTACTTCACTTTATGTCATTATTTATTGTCCAACTTTGACCACGTATTTGAATAGATTTTTTAAACAATGATATTATCATATATTATATGTCTAGATTCGTCGTAACAAGTAGTTTCCCAAAAGTAACTTTTTATTTGCCGTTATTATATGTAGCTAAACATATTAACGGTCAAACATGTTTCTTGATAACTGTGAAAAAGATTTTATGAAAATTGAGATGAGACGGAGGGAGTATTTATTATCAAAATAAAAATTACAATATTATAATTATTATTTCAATAAAAATATTATAATATTATTTTTCAAGTTGGGTCAAATTTAATTAAAAGTATAATTTTCATATGAATCCAGGTTTTAGTAAAAAAAGCCATATTATTTTTTAACTTTGTACTTTAAATAACAGTTATATGATTTTATTAAAAAAATTATTTTATATAAATGCTATTATTTTATATAAAATACTATTATTCTAAAAACCTTTCTATATAATACATTTTCACAAAGTCTTACTTTAGGCAACCTAAACTTTAGGCAAACCCTATTATGCAATTAATATAAATCTAAAATTTGGGGTGGATTTTTTTAAAATATGCTGATAAATTTTGGGCCTACTGTGCAATTATTGAAATGCTATACATATCAAAAGAAATTCAGAATTTTCATTTTTCATTTTCATACACCTCAAATGAGAATTTTTTCATACACACAACCCTGATTCCTAAATCTAACCAAACCTACCACTTATCAATTCACTACTCATAAAAACGCTTCAAAGTCCCGAACTGATAATCCCAAAGTCCAATGATATAAAATGAAGTTAAAACCATAGGAAATGTTCAAGCACATAATTCACTCTATACCAATATATCAACCAAAATCTAATGACACAAAATGAAGTCAAAACCATAGAGGGGGTTTACACACATACTTCACCCAATGCCAATATATCAACCAAAACGAAATATAAAATAATCAAGAATTTCATACTCATACTTCATTTTTCAACCCACTAAGTTACCCAATCCCGAGAGGTCTAAAGATGTTGAGCTACCCTATCCATCCATATGACAACCGCAACCTTATGACTCCTAAGCCGACAAATGAGTGAAATCATAGCATTTTTTTCTTTTCTCTCTTTCTCTCATTTTGCCTATGAGCCCTTTTGGGTTTTTATCCTAGCCACACATCATGTTTCTTTGGCTCACATCTCACATTTTTCCGCACATTTTGGCCTCTCATTTTTTCCTAGGTTGCCCTCTCGGGTTTTCAACTTAGTGGGTTTTCTTTTTCTTTCTATTTTTTTTTTCATTTTCTATTTTTTTTCAAAATTTTCAAATTTTCAATATTTTCTTTCTTTTTCTCATGTTTTTCCAATCAAAAGTAGCAAAAAACATTCCAAGTGAAGCTAGCATGCATGTGAATCCTCTAACCCCTCCCCGCACTTAAAACATTACATTGCCCTCAATGTAAACATGTAAGACAAGAATAATAAAAGTCAAGATAAGAGGTAGAGTGACACCCGTTTCTCCGCATAGTCATCGGTGATATGGCGCAATCCAATGTACTTGTATAGACTCGGTCCCAAAACTGGCTTCAGAGGGGGGAACAAAAGTTCCGTAGAAGAACTCACCCCTCAAGCAAAACGTTGTCTCCTTGGCGCCTTTTGATCAAGACTAACACCACAATGAACAACATCAAACTCACAAGTACATAAGGATTTGTAATACTAGGTTTAGCATCAAGAGTTAATAACCATAGTATTATCAAATAACAACTAATCAATCATGCAATCACCACTATAAAATTGTCCAATAAAAATATCCAACATATATCGACACATATCCAAACATCATTATAGATCATAGCAATTGAAGACTCAATGATGTAGTCGTCATACTACGATCAACGAAGATACTATAAAGATGCAAGAATTTTCATATGTCAATATATGTGAGATGGTGGAGAAATGAGTGGATGTGTTGTGGTTCTTGGGAGTATTTGGTGGAGAAGAAGGAAGGATTATGCAGTGTTTAAGCTCAGCTGAAAAGTTGGATTTTTCATCGCGATTTGCGAGCGATTTGCGACAGCACTGGCCGCAACTCGCGATGCATTGTCTCGAGTCGAGGGCTTTTGGCTTCGAGGACCCAAGGTCTCGAGGACTTCAGCTCAAGTCATGGGATTGCAGCCTTGAGGACACGCGGTCTTGATGGGTTCAGCTAGAATTGAGAGCTTGTGGCCTCGAGAACACGAGGTTTGGTCTTGCACTGTTGGGCTCAGCTCGAATCGAGGGCTTGGGACCTCGAGAACCTGAGATCTCAAGGGGCTGATGCATCAAGGGCTTCAGCTCGACTAGAGGAATGATGGTCTCGATGGATGATGGTCATTCAGGTTCGGCTCGAGCCAAGGACTTTGTGGCCTCGAGGTCTCGAGGGGATGATGCCTTGAGGGCTGGTCTCGAGAACTGGCCTCGAGAGGGTGACAGACTATCAATTTTTGCTCAAGTCGAGGGCTTACGGCCTCGAGGTCTCGAGGGAATGATGTCTTAAGGACTCGTCTCAAGAACTGGCCTCGAGAAGGTGATGGACTATCAAGTTCTGCTTAACTCGAGGGCTTGCGGCCTCGAGGTATCGAGGGGATGGTGTCTCGAGGGCTGGTCTCGAGGGCTAATGGACTTTCAAGTTCTGCTCGAGTCAAGGGCTTGCTACCTCGAGGTCTCGAGGGGATGATGTCTCGAGGGTTGGTCTTGAGGACCTGAGATCTCGAGGGCTGATGGACTTTCATGTTCTGCTCGAGTCGAGGGCTTGTGGCCTCGAGGTCTCGAGGAATGATGTCTCAAGGGCTGATCTCGAGGACCCGAGGTCTCGAGAGCTTGCACTGTTGAGCTCAGCTTGAATCGAGGTTTTGTGGCCTCAAGGACCTGAGGTCTCGAGGGCTTTAGCATGAGTCGAGGGATTGCAGCCTCGAAGACTTGAGGTCTCTAGGTGTTCTGCTCGAATCGAGGGCTTGTGGCCTCGAGGACCCGAGGTTTGGAGGGAATGATGTCTCGAAGGTTTCAGCTCGATTCGAGAGCCCGCAGCCTCAAGGACTAATGGCTTTTTGGGTTCGGCTAGACTCGAGGTCTCGAGGGGATGCTGTCTCGAGGACCCATTTCTCGTGACTCGTGGCGGTTCGTTGTGACTCACGGAAAGTGGTGGCTGGGAGGTTAATTTTAGCACAAAACCTTTGATCACATCGCGATTCGCGATGGTTCTTCGCGAGGTCATTGTGACTCGCGATCACAAGCCCTCCCAACACTTTAGAAAGAATTCGATCTTTTCTCACCAATATTCCAAGATTTCTTCCCTTTATCATGGATCTCATTCCTTCATCTCCTCCGGTGCAATGCACATCACTTTGCTACAAAATCACAGAAAAACACGCCGTAAAAAGAACAAGACAAAATAACAAAAAACTAAACAATCTAAAATCAAAATAAAAGGTCGAGTTTATTTACGTCGTTGGCACGAAAAAGCTTCGTATATTTAAGGTCGTCAGCACGACCCTAATGTTATCCATATGGTGAAGGCTTGAACCCCTTCACCATGAGTATCCAAAAGTAGAGAGGTGGGGGTACAAAACTTTCAAGAGGAAAGTTTTGTTGAGGTGGAGATGGTTTAAAGGGAGTTGAATGGTTAGGAGGCTTGGGATTGTCTTTTGGCTCCTCTCTTATCTCCATCAAAACTTCAAAAAATGGTGGAGTTGGTTCAATAGGTAGGGGTAGGGGTGACGATGCTAATGAATGTAGCACAATCACCTCTTCCTCATTTTTATTATCCTCAACAACCAACTCCTCATCCCCTTCGAACTCAAGATCATTTTCCATGGTGACCTCACTCACCTAATCCCCGAGTTCGATTTGGGATGATGTATTTTTGGAATCACGAGCTTTCATTCGGGCCAACGATTCTAATATACGCCTCGCATGCCCCTCAATAGCCTCAACACTAGAGGAGAGCCGGGTGTCCGGTTCTTCACTAGTAAAGTTGTTCAAGTTTGCTATTGTATTCACGACTTCCTCACGTGTCAAACTTGAACTTCCTTGTTGGACTTGGTTTTGGGGTATGGTATAAGGTGGTGATGGCCAACTATTTTGCTCGTATTGTTGGTTTTTCGGCTCATTCTTATACCACCAATCTGGATTACCACTCCATTCTGGATTGTAAGGATTGTGGTATGGATACCATTCTTGAGCTTTTTGCCCTTGGAAATCAACATCTCCTACCTCTTGGTAACACTCTTCATAATACCCTTGGTTTTGGAAACCAAGGGTTCTCTCCCCCTCATAGTGCTCTTTCCACAACAAATAGCAAGACTCGGTAGGATGGTCAGAATGACACATCCTACAAAACCTTTCTTGTTGAGCCTCTTTTCTCATCATGAGTTCCCTCAAGGTGAGAAGCTCCAATTTATTTAATTTTTATTTTTTTTTAAATTTTCAAAAGTCCGAAATCATATTGCAAGGATTCTTGATAAAAATTCACCAATAAGTCAAGCAATACCTATTCCGAACAAAAACAACCACCAAGGAGTGGAATATAAAAATAACTAGCTAATATGCAACCAAATACACCTAAATACTTAAAAATAAATGTCTTTTCCCCTGCAGCGGCGCCAAAATTTGGGAGGCCGTCGTCGTGCTTCTCAAAGTTAATATTTATAAGCCCTTTTTGCTTACTATCTACAACTAAGTAGAAAGCGACAATAGGGGTCGTTCACAAAGAAGGGGGATTTTCTTAAGCGTTTAGGCACAAAAGGTTGCTATTAGGCTAGGAGTAGATATATATACAAACATATAAAGCATGTAAATGAGGGGGGGGGGGGTGTTTGGTTGTTTGGTGGTTCTAAGTTATGAAAGTTAAAAGACAAGACAACTAGAAAAGTCAAGCAACTATGCTAAATCATCAAACAAAACTAAGAAAAAGGATTTTAAAACTACAAAAGATAAAACCTTGGGGGAAATCGATATCCACTTCCAAATCTAATGTAGATCATTGAACCATTCACTTATCCTATCACAATTGTTATCTATGGGGAATGCCAATGGAAGTCGGCGTACCTGACGGGAGACAGCGAGCGACAACGGACGGACGTCGGCTGAGCTTTGGCATATGAGATGTGAGGTTTCATTTCTTGTTTTATGTTTTTCAAAGTCAAGCTGAGGTTTATTACTGATTGGCCGAGTTAATACTCAACAAAAGTTGATTGGCCTAGTGGTTAGGATCCTGACATTGAGGTTGAAGGTCATGTGATCGAGTCTTGTGTGACATTTATTTTGAACTTTTTATGTTTTCAAATTCAAGCTGAGGTTTATTAGTGTTTGACTGAAGTATTATTCAATAATTGTTGATTGCCCTAGTGGTTAGGATCCTAGATATTGTGGTTAGTGGCTTTGGGTTCGAATCTTTGTATAACCATTATTTTTGAAGAATTTATGTTATTGATGTATATGCTGAGGTTTAATGTTATCTGACTGAGTATATGTTCAATAAGAGTCTATGGTCTAGTGGTTATTGCTTTATTCGTTGAGGTTGGTGACCCAAGTTCAAATCCCACTAGAAAATGTTTTTGAAGAATTTTTATTCTTTAGGCACTGTAGCTTTTTGTTGATGTTTTTAGCATTTTTTTCTCTTATGTTGATGTTTTTCATTATTTGGGTGATATTTACTTGATATGAGTTGAGGTTCTGTAGTTTTTTTTGGGTGATGTGGATTGATATTTGTAGTTTTTTTTATTTTCTCATGTTGATATTTTTTTTATTTTTTGGCTGAGGTTTTGGTAATATGAGTTGATGTTTGTAGTGTCTTTTTTCTTATGTTGATGTTTTTTCACTTTCCAGATGAGGTTCAGGTATTAGGAATTGATGTTTGTAGTTTTTTTTAAAAAATCATTGATGTATTATGATTTTCAGAGTGAATAATTTATACTCTTGAGGTAACGTAGCCTTTTTGTTGATGTTTTTTTAGTTTTTCTCTCATGTTGATTATTTTTTTTCATTTTATAGATGAGTTTTAGGTGATAGAGGTTGATGTTTGTAGTTTTTTTGATGATACGGTTGATTTTTTTTTTGGTAATAGGAGTTGATGATTGTAGTGTCTTTTTTTCTTATGTTGACGTTTTTCATTTTTTGTTAGTGCTTCGAATGTAGGTTGTAGGTGCTTATTTTATAACTTGTAAGCATTATGAAAACAAATTGGTGCTTGGAGTATAACTTGTAAGTGCTTCAATCGTTGCCTGTTAGGAGTTGGCGTTTGTAGCTCTTTTGATGATATGGTTGATTTTTTGTAGTGTTTTTTTCCTTACGTTGGCGTTTTTCATTTTTTAGTGCTTCAAATGTAGGTGCTTATTTTATAACTTGTAAGTGCTTCAATCGTTGCTTGTTAAGAGTTGATGTTTCTAGCTTTTTTGATGGTATGGTTGGGTTTTTGTAGTATTTTTTCCTTACGTTGACGTTTTTCATTTTTTGTTAGTGCTTCAAATGTAGATTGTAGTGCTTATTTTATAACTTGTAAGTGCAAGTGCTTCAATCGTTGCTTGTTAGGAGTTGATGTTTGTAGTTTTTTAAAAAAAATGATAATTTAGCTTTGTTGAGGCTTTTATGATTTATGATTTTTATTTGATTTTTTTGTTGTTTTATATATTTTTTAATATATATATTTTTGCTACAGTTTTTTAGTTGATGTTTTATGATTTTTCGTTAATGTTCTGCTATTTTTTTCTGATGTTGTTACAGTTTTTTAATTGATTTTTTTGCATTCTTTAATTTTTTTTGATTTTTTTGCAGATTGTAGGTGGCGGAAAAATGATAGAAAAAAATTGGACGAAAAGGCCCCTGAAAAGTTATTAGCGACAGGTACCTAAAAAATAATTAGAAATAGGCCCATATAAAATTATTAAAACTAAGTAGATAGAATATTATTAGAATTTTTAAAATGTCTGTGCCTAAATGTTAGGATACCTCACATGAGATCATCCCACACATTTCTACCCCAAACAACTACTCCTTCCGTTTCTTTAATAGTGACACACTTTCTAATTTGAGATGTTTCTTTTATATTGACACTTTCTATTTATGACAAGTTTAAGGTTATTACATTCACTCATTTTACTTTTTCTTCTTTCAATTCAATTTCATCCATTCATTTAGCATCTCCTAAATTCTAACACAAAAAATAATGTGCCACTATTAGAGAAACAGAGAGAGAAACAGAGAGAGTATTTAAAATGGAAACCATTACAGACGTGTAATTCAACCAAACCAAAACCTACTAGTAAATATGCAATCATGCAATCAAATAAGTAAATATTATTGGACAAATTAAAAATATGTGTTTTGACCAATTTGAGTACCATGTACACCCTCTAGTTTTTTAATATTGACATCTTTTTCTTTTTTATTTGGTCTTTAATATTGACACCTTCCTTTTTTTGGTAAAATTAATACTAATTTTATTCACTCAATTTACTTTTTACCCTCCCTATACAATCTCCTTCACACTTTTTACTTTTCAAAAAAAGAGTGACAATTGTAATAGCGCCAATTATTCTAGACCAGAGGGAGTACAATGGTCACTTTTGTGGCTTCTTTTCATAAAATATTCAACTTATCTCTTTCACTTCATCAAAAGCAACCAGAAAGAAACCATTTCATTTTTTACCTTCACAATGGTTGAAACCACAAAGAAAATACTTTATGTGCTCAACTTGATTTTCTCTATCATACTCATTAATTTTACTTTTAATGTTTAATTTAAATAAATTTTGCCTAGCCAAAATAATTGAAATTTGAAATTTAATAATACAATTTTACTTTTGAAATTTACTTTTACCTTTTAAATTTAAATTTTAAAATTACTTTATGAATTAAAATTAGATAATAGAGAAATAGATTTTAAAAAATATTACATTTGCAATGGCGAATTATCGACTAAAATGTTTTACAATGAATACATAAATACAAAAATATTGATATAGTTTAACCAATTATTATAAATTGAAAATTGAATTGATCTAGTCTGACCAATTAATATTATAAATCTGCTATCAAGCAATCTGAACTAGTCAAGAGTACTGTCCTATTCTTTTGGCTAAAGGCGATACCCTCGCCCTCAGGGCCTATACCAGCCCACACCCAGATCATCATATGAGAGGTAAATCACGGTAGCCCAGCGCCAGGACCCATGGGCTCGGCCTTGCCTCGGTGCGCACAAGGGAGCCTTGCAAAGCAAGAACTCCCCACACTGCCGCTGCCGAAGATCGAACCTGGGGTAATGACAATTCCACCCATGTCTCAACCGCTGGGGTACAACCGTGGGTGTCTGTCCGATTCATTTGGGCAATTAAGTTAGTTGGTTACCATAGTGATGTTAGTGCTTAGTGATGTTTGCTATTCTGTCAGAACTCTTGCGTATAAATAAGCTTGTAATTCACAGTATAAACAAGGAAAAGTTTTTGCACAGTATATTCTTACGCTTATCATGGCGGCTCTATCTTCAAACCAGCAATTACTTGCAGTAGCCAATTTGGCTTCCACCAATCTCAACATTTGTTAATGCTAAAATTTGCCATGAGTTTGGCCTGGAGTTTATTGTCTTGGTCCTGTTGGAGCTGTAGTGGAAGCTCTGATCTAGCCTCTGTTCGGGCTTTCTTCTGGTGTGATTTCGGTATAGATAAATACCCATAAGAGAATACGGGGTCACTCAGGGTTGGGTAGTGTGTGACCGCGTCCAAGTCAGATATGGTAAAATAGTGTGAATGGGGTGATGCTACAGTCGTAATGGGGCTGTAGCAATACCTGCCTTTGTATAGCTTTCCTCTCCTTTTATAGTTGTAGGGTTGGGTCTTTCTTACGTATGTTAGAACATAGAATTTTGACTCTCGCAATACTCTTGAAAGATATAAAATCTGTATGCAGATTTTTTCTATTAAATCCGTGAGATTAATGCAGCCGTGATGTCCTCTATATATAGTCCATGAGCAGATCAGAACTCTCCATAATTATCTCCATAATATTCCTATTCCTTATCTACTTTTGAAGCATATCCAAATCGCATAAATAAATGGATTTTCCTTATCACAATATCTCACATATATTCGATAATATCAATACTATATTTGTAGGGATTTTCCATAAACCTAGTAAGCTTCTACCACACGCCTAAAATACCATATTGCGAAATCTCTTTTCTTCCATAAATAAATATCCATGCAATATTCAGTCAACGGTTAAAACCTTTTAGGCTTCAGTTTTCCATATGTTTCAACATGGAAAGTCTTCGTACACATGCTCTCTTGTGCAAATGTAATTCCTTCTCCACATAATATTCTGATTACAATCAAATCTCTTGGAGATAAGAATTACCAAATCTAATCCCTTTAAGTAAGGAATTAGAATATCTCATCCATATCCTAATCATAACTGAATATTCCAATTCTATAACATTATTCTAATCCCACATATATAGGAATTGATATATTCTCCAACTCAAATACAACTTGGACGAGATGTATTTTTCTCGGATTCAGTCTTCAACCTTTCCTTATTTCACCAAAATTCCTTCTTTGATGTTGCAACTCAATAATACCATATTTGCATAATTACCACAAATTGCCAATTACCCAAATTCGGACTTTACAATATCCCTCTTTGGCATTTTATGGACCCACAAATCTTTTGGACTTTCAAAGCAACAACTATGCAAATATATAGACATCAACCTTGAAAACTACTTTGAATGTTGAAACATAGAAGCATAGCGTCTCCCCCTGAATTCCAGATTTCTTCAACATCCAGGAATAATAAGCATGTTGGAACATCAACCCAAAACATCCAAGAAATCCAAAACATCTCCCCCTTGGGACCATAAACATGCCAACCGCAATAGACACAGAAAACTAAAATATCCAATAAATGCAGCCCCCCCTAAAGCAAATATCTGGCCTATGTTAGAACATAGTCATAGCAGAACCTTTAAACCTCTTTAGGAGTAGTTGTCTGTGCCTCATCTATTCTGGCATTTTCTGCCTCCAAAGCTACCATCTAAATGGCTAGAGCTCTCAACTTCACATTAATGGCCACAAACTTGACCTTCTTCTCATCAATATTAAAAGTTGTAGCCTCAGAATTCCAGGGCAGATCATGCACCTGTCTTAGATCAAATGTACTCCCGTCTGTCTGTTTCTCGGTAAGAGTTGTAGTACTTAAAGAGAGAATCCAACATTTTACAACAACCAGAAATAGTCAGCAATGCCTGGTAGTCAAGCTAGATGCATCAGCGTCCCCTTGAGTGGCCACTGAGACTGAAATCCTCCAGTAATTTCTTGCTTCTCATGTAAACTCTGTTGTACCACTCAAAATCTGGATCAATGTTGCCTTCCTTATAGTTCTTGTACAATCTCTCGGTTGTAACCCTTGTAGATTGAGGCAGCAGTCTTGAGACCCAAATAGTCCAGGTAAGCTATAAATCCACACTCTTCATATACACCCAGACCAGTTGTCCTTTCGGCTAAAATCCTCCTCTGACACACAATAAATAATTGAGTGCATCCTTAATTGAGGGAGTTCTCTTGAACGATGCCTCATTCTAATTTAATCTTCTTCTTGGTGATTGTACTTCATCTTTCACTAATTCTGAAGTCTGATCAGTAGTGCCTTCAATAATCTGCTCACCTTGTGTTGGAACATCAGTCACCGATGTTGGAACATAAAAGCTCTTAGCTTCACCCGCTTTCTCTATGTTGAAACATAAGATCCTTTCATTACTTCAGAATCAACACCTCAAGTCTGTATCAATGTTGGAACATCACCTACTCAGCTTTATTCACTTCATCAGTACTTTCTCCCCCTATCTCAATGTCTCGTGTTGGAACATAGGCTTGTTCACCATTCAGATCATAATCTTCTCCAGCCACATTTACTGATGTTTGAACATCAGAATCTCTAATCACACCAAGCTCATCTATTTCCATGTCCACGTCTTCTCTACCTATCTCCATACTCTATTTTTTGTTCACTTTTTCTTTTTCTTTTTTGATTTTTTTTGAATTTTATGAAAAAATAAATTAATACCTACAGCTAAATAAAATCTTTAAAGAAATACCTCAAATCTGACAAACACCTAAGTGTTTTCTGAGGAGCTCAACCATAGCAGTGTCCAATGACTTTGTGAAAATATTCGCAAATAGTCCCGATGTTGGAACATAGACTACCACAACTTTTCTCCCAACCCGGATTATCCTTTTGACTTCATTCAAGTGAGATTCCTTAAGATCATCCTGAAATCTTACAAATACTCCCACCGTACTCATCTTCAATTCAGCTTGCATCAAAGTCACAAAATCTTGTACCAAGGATGGTGAAGTAGTCCCAATGATCATATCATCAATATAGATTTGAGCAATCAGTGTATTTGATGATTCTCGAAAAACAAGCAAGGTACGATCTTCTCCCCCTCGACGATTACTTTTCTGAATAGGAAAGGTAGTGAGTCGCTTATACCACGCCCTTGGTGCTTGTTTTGATCCATACAAAACCTTCTTGAGTCGATGATATATTTCCTCATTAACCACACCATGTAGGGGAGCACTCTTGACAGCTTTTTGGTACATCGTAAAATTCATAGTGCAAGCCATAGCAAAGAGCATGCGAATAGATTCTAACCTGGAAACTGATGCAATTGTCTCATCAAAATTAACTCCTTCATCCCGAGTGTAGTCCTGAGCAACTAATCTGTTTACGGAAAAAGAAGACAGAATATTATGGTATTTGTGAGTTATGGAAATTTGAATATCCTGCTATATATTAGGCGTATAGAAGCATAGTTAATTTATGGAAAATCCCTACAAATATGGAGTTGATATTATCGAATATATGGGAGATATTGTGATAAGGAAAATTCCTTTATTTATGGATTTGGATATGCTTCAAAAGCAAATAAGGAATAGGAATATTATGGAGATAACTATGGAGAGTTCCGATCTGCTTATGGACTATATATAGAGGACATCACAACTGCATTAATTTTATGGACTTAATAGAAAAAAATCTGCATACAGATTTTTTATCTTTCGAGAATTGCAAAGAGCCAGAAGTCTATGTTCCACCATACGAACATGCTGTTCAAAGTTCAAAATCATATGCCTTAATTCCTCGGGAGGAGGAGATCCAGCGTCGACGAGTTTCGAGGTCAGAGGGAGTCTGATCAAGGCGGATCAGTAGCAAGGGGAGTTTACAGAATTCACACGTTATAGTTAGTAAAGATAATAATTCTGTATGATGTACTATGTACTGTATCTTTCTAATTAATGGATTCATTCTGAACTGGGCCAGGCCCTGTAGATGTAGGTGGATTTCACCGAACTGCTTAACCAAGTCGTGTGTCTTTATGTTTTACTTTATTGCATACTTGGTTAGATATGTTATGTTGGAACACAGTAGTGACAATTAAATTAATTAGGTAAAACTAAATTTCAATTATTAGTATTATCCCACTTGAATCTATCAGAAACTGGTTTACCGTTACGCACATTATGGCTAACATGACCTGCACCCTTATGTTTTCTATTCAAAACATCCAAATTCAATTCTTGAAGACAAGTCACCTCTATAGTGTCATGCAAAGTTTTAGGTTTAAACAGCTTAATCATAGGCTTCAATTCCTCTTTTAAACCACTTATGAAACCCGACATGAAATATCATTCAGAGAGGTATGGGTGTTTACCTATAACCTGCGATCTTAGCTCTTCAAGCACATCCTAATACTCACAAACAGATGCTTTTTATACAACTTGCTGAGTTCCTCCACTACATCACGTCCCCCAATTTCAGAGAATATCTTCAAAGCTCTTTCACAAAACTCAATCCAGTTCATGAATATCCTAACTCCCCTCTCATTTTGATACCAAATTTCTGCTCTTCCTTCCAAATATATATCTATAATTTCCACCCTTTGTGGATCAAAGATTTGAAAATAGTTGAAATTTTGTTGCATTTTCTCAACCTATCCACCGGTCTATCACCATTGAATACACTCAGCTATATTTTTAGATGATTGTTTCCAGAATATAACCCAATCTTGTTCTTCCAAACCTCCCCTGGATCATTCAAAATTCTCAGATTATGAATTACATGATCTAGGTTGAAAAAAAATGAGTGTGCTTTCGTTTCCCCCACCGCTCTACTTCTTGAAGATCTTCGGCACAATTCCTCCACTTCAACTTCCTTGCCTTTATCATTCTGCATCTCCAAGGGCATCATTCTGATTTCTTCAAACTTGCTAGCGTTATCTGCGAGCCGCTCCTTCACCTCCGATCTAAAATCTTTCATCAAAGACTCCAATTCGCTTTGATTTTTGCAACTGAATTCTAGATTTTTCCTCAATCATCCATTGGCTTGTAGAAGTGAGTTTCCATATCCTTGATATAATTTTTGAAAGTTCTCGATCGAATGATTTCCTCTATTAACGCCGATGAGTGTTGGCTCAGAAACCACTTGTTACGATTAAAATAGAAACTGCAAAATCACTATTGAGCCTGGAATAAACGAGAGAAAAGAATGGCTATGTATTACAGCTTTGAACTACTACAATCAAAATCAGAAAAACTAACTGATACCCAAAGCTGCATCTCTCTCATGTTTTATATATGATTAACTACTCTTAACAATTTCTTAACTGCCTAACTAACTAACAACTCCCAATTAGTTAACCAAAGAACTCAACTACAACCTCCTCTTTTCTTCTTTTCGTTGAGCACAACTTTCCCAATTAATTTGAAAAGACCATCCAGCCCTTCCAGTTCATGACACCCAACCCGACCCAAAATTATCCAACAGGTAACCTATTATGCAACCCAATAATTACAACCCAATGTTATCCATTAACTCAATGAGTCATTATCTAATAGGTGAAAATAGTAAATGGATAACGATTATCTGTCGGGTGACCCGACCTATTTGGCGGCCCTAGTTTTCCTATACTGACACTACTGGAAAATTGGTCTTTGCTGACATGTTATTTAGGACGTTTATAAGTTGATGTCGCAATACAAACCTTTAATGACATTAATTATATAACCATGGAATGCCTTATCCTAGATAATGTCTACATACAATGTTAATAAGGACATTGCTTAAATAATGTATTAATACCATCTTATTAAGACAGTTTTGGATGTATATATGCTGACATCTTATGAACATGTGGTAATAAAAGTACTATTAAGACACGAATAAATATAGTAGTGGAGAAGAGAAGCAAAAACTTATATTTCAACTATTTTCAATAGCACAAAATGTCGGGAAAACCTTTTATGACATAACATGGTATATGTGTGGGATTTTATTTTAAAGAAAAGGAAAATGTGTGCAAAAATCTTTTATGACATTAAGTAAAATGAATAAAAAAATTTCTTATGATCATGTCATTATATGTAGTCAATAAGAACAATGTATGTATGATGTCTTAGTATTAGTATTTTAAGCAGTTTTTGGAAAGCCCATATACTGACACATTTAGAATTTTTGGTCATTAATATATTGTTAAGATGTGAGTAGCATGAAGTAATAGTGAATTGAATTTAAAAATAAATTTTTAGTACTTTTTAAAAATATGAAATGTGGAGAAAACCTTCTACAACATAAGCAAAAAAATGCTCAAAGGTTTATTTTAAGAAATTGAAATTTATGGAAATTATTTTATGACTTTCACTTAATAAGTAATTGAAAATATTTATTGAAAATGTCACAATATATAACCATTTAGGATAATGTATGAGAAATGTCTTATAAAGAGTATTATAGTATATTAGGATATAAAAGGTTATATAATAGGTAGTTATTATTTGTTAAATTATCTTTTTAATAAGAAAGGTTTTGGCGGTCTTTTCCCTTAGGGACCCGATTGCCTAAACGGAAATCTTATCAACGTCGGTAAAGGTGTTCAAAATCGTGTCTTATCTCCATCCGTTGTTCACTTTGTTCTTCCTCTCAAACAGTAGTGTGATTTCAGGTACGTTCTTCTTGTTATCGTATTGACAGTCCCTGTTCTTAACTATTCATCCCCCAAATTTCATATTCTTCAGGTACGTTCTTCAGGTACCGTATTGCTACGATTGGCCTTTTTCTTCCAGAATCAATGTTGGGCATCTTCTTTGCTGTTTGAATACTCTTGTGGTCTTTCAGGAGTTTCGATTGTGACAGGTAATTCTCTGTTTTAATTTCAAAATCCATCAATTGGGTTTGCTACTCCAACTTTCTATCATAATCAATGATTCTGGATATGAGTTTTGCTATTTTTATCATGCAATGTGTATATGGTTTTGATAGGTCTATAATTGTTTTTATATAATATGCTGTAGAAAATAAGGGTAATAATTGTGTGTCTGTATTCATGAATTCAAGATACATTATACAGTAGTACAAGATACCTACACAAGCTAGGAAAAGGTAATAGAATACAATTACATTTACAAGTAATATTGTAAAAATATTCTAATTCCTTAACACTCCTCCCCCAAGTTGGAGCATGGGGATCGGAAATGCCCAACTTGCCAAGTAAGGAATGAAATTGATTACGTCTGAGAGCTTTAGTGAACAAGTCCACAGGTTGGTCTGTCGTACGGATATGTTGAGTAACAATAGTGCCAAATTGAACAAGATCCCAGACAAAATGACAATCAACTTCAATGTGCTTTGTGCATTCATGAAAAATTGGATTTGCCGCAATATGAAAAGCAGATTGACTGTCACAAAACAATCACATATGAGAGGGGTGCAAAACCCCTAAGTCCTTCAGTAAAGACCTAAGCCATAACGACTCACAACAGGTGACCGCCATAGCACGATACTCCTCTTTAGCATAAGACCGAGAAAGAGTATGTTGCTTCTTAGTCTTCCACGAAACTGGAGAATCATCAATCATCACAAAATAACCAGAAAGAGAATGCCGATTAATTGGGCATGCAGCCCAATTCGAAACATAGTAAGCAAGCAATTGTAACGTAAACCAGAACATGTAAAGAAACTGATCAGGATGACCAGGATGACTCTTCAGGTAGTGCAACACACGAACAACAGCTTGCCAGTGAGGAACACAAGGGGACTTCATGAATTGCGCAAGAGTATGACTGAATAACTAAGTTCAGGACGAGTAATAGTCAGGTATATCAGGCACCCAACCAGGCGTCGACACTGCTCCGATTCATGGTAGGCTGGACCTTCAACACATGCCAAATCATGTTGTTGCTCCATCAGAAAGTCAGTCGGTTTAGAGGCAGATAAACCAGTGTCTGATAAAATGTCCAAAGCATATTTCCTTTGTGAAAGAAACATCCCTTTCGGTCTTCTAGCAATCTCTATACCCAAAAACTACTTAAGCAGACCAAGGTCTTTTATATGGAAACATAAACTTAAGTATTTCTTGAACTCAGAGATGAGTGAAGAAGAACTTCCAGCAATAACCAAATCATCCACGTAAACCAGAACAGGTTAAGAAACTGATCCATAAGAAAAGACAAACAGAGAGTAATCGGCCTTACTTTGAACAAATCCAAATGCTCGTGAAGCCTGAGCCAATTTAGCAAACCAATTTCTAGGAGCCTGACGAAGACCATAAAGAGATTTCTGAAGGTGACATACCTGTCCATGCGGCACATCATAACTAGGTGGGGGTCGCATAAACACCTCCTCATGCAAATCACCATGCAGGAAAGCATTGTGGACATCCATGTGATGCAGTTCCCAACCACGAATAACTGCAACGGGCAGGAATAAGAAAATAGAACTCATCTTCGCAACTGGAGCAGAGGTCTCAGTATAATCAATTCCTTCCACCTGGTGATTGCCAAGAACCACTAGGCGCACCTTATGACGTTCAATAGTACCATCTGACCGGAACTTTGTCCGGTAGACCCATTTGCACCCAATAGCCTTTTTATTTAAAGGAAGAGGAGCCAAATTCCATGTCTGATTGCGCTCTAGCGTAGTAAGTTCTTCCGTCATAACGTCTCGCTAGTGAGCATGTTGGGAAGCCTTAGAATAAGTAGTGGGATCTACACTAAACGTTACTGCACCTAACAATCTATAATGCATACTAGAAAAATTATCACAGTTTACATAATCAGTAAGAGGATAGAGAACACCTGAGGAAAGTGGCAATGCATGAGGGAACGCAGTCGAAATGGGGGTCTTCAGTAGTAAGAGCACATGCATAATCATTACAATCGTAATCTGCCAAGTAAGACGGCAGTCGGCGAGGTCAAATACTTTGTCTGGTAGGTGGCAACTCAGCAGCGGAACCATCCGGAGCCAGAGAAGTTGGTAAAGTAGATGTCGACGAAGTAGATGCCGGTGGAGACTGACTGGCGGAGGATGACCGGCGGTGGCCAGCGAAGGATGACCGGCGGTGGCCAGCGAAGGATGACCGGCAACAACTGGCGGCGGATGGCGGCGGCTGACCAGCGATGAATGGTGGTGACTGACCGGCGATGGACGATAGCGGCTGACTGGTGGCAGACGACGGTCTCTTACCGATGGTGAACTGAATTAATGGATCGGCGGCAACCGACAGGAACTGACTGGCGGCGGCCGGCGATGACTGGCCGACGGTGGATAGAGGAATAAAAATTTCGTGTGACTCTGGCAACAGGGAGGAGGAAATCGACGGTGATGTGGTGGCACCGCCGGGTTCATCGAAAGAGGCAGAAGTCAGAGTTGCAGAATACGGGAACTGGTCTTCAAAAAAATCAGCATCCAAACTGGTAAAGATCACACAGGATTCTAAGTCAAAAAGGCGATAGCCTTTCTTTCCGGCATAATAACCAAGAAACAAACACTGCCGACTTCTTGGTGCAAACTTGTCACGATATCTGGGAACATGAGCAGCAAAGCACAAGCATCCAAAAACTCTTAATTATGAGTAATTTGGAGCTTGCCCATAGAGCAACTCAAAGGGAGTGTGACCGTTGAGATGCTGTGTCGGTGTTCAATTAATCAGGTAAGCAGCAGTAAGAACACATTCTCCCCAAAATTCAATAGGAAGACTGGCTTGGAATCGTAAATCACGCGCCACATTGAGCAAATGGCGATGCTTTCTTTCAACTTGACCATTCTGATGCGGTGTGTCAATCATATATGTCTCAAAGATGATCCCAGATGCAGCAAAATGAGATCACAAAGGCAAAAATTCAGTGCCGTTATCAGCCCAAACGCGTTGTATTTTTTGGCCCCACTAGTTCTTCACTAAGGCACTAACTTCTAAAAATTTAGAAGCTACTTCAGATTTAGCCACTAACAAATAAACCCAAACAGCTAGGGAATAATCATCAACTATAGTCAAAAAATAAAATGCATCACTAGAAGATGGTGTTTGATAAGGTCCTCAAATATCACAATGAATTAATTGAAACAATGCAGTAGCATTTGTAGAACTCAATGGAAAACTATGTCTAGTCTGTTTTGCTCTATAACATATAGAGTAGGGACAAAATTCTTATTAGTGCCAAAATCAATAGAAGAAATAGAAGACAACACCGGGGAGGAAGGATGTCCAAAACATTGATGCCATAAGTTAGAAGAAGATACGGAAGCCACTGTAGGAAGAGACTGCAGGATAGGACGATAAACATGAGTATCCAGCAGACAAAGCTAAAACACCCCCCTTTCTGTTCACCCACGCCAATCATTTTCCTCGTACTGATTGTCTGTAAAATGCAATAATTTTTCAGTAAACAAAGCTAGACAGTTCAGGGTAGATAACAATCTAGAACATGATAACAAATTGCACCGCAATGTAGGTATATATAAAAAATGAGGTAGAGTAACACCACCAAAGAAAATAGAACCATATTGAGTGGTGGGTAACACCGAGCCATCATGCAGAACGACATTCACAGTATCAATAGTAGTAGTAAGATCAGTAAGAGAACCTTTGTCACCAGTCATATGATATGAGGCTCCCGAATCAAATATCCATGGTAAAGTAGGCTTACCAGACTCATTGTCAGTAAGAGAATTAAACTGATTAAATAAATGCATGGTTGTGCTCTATTGGTCATCAGACAGAGCAGAGCCAAAGTCGGATCAGGCAGGGACACGACCAGAGGAAGCCGCCGCCACTAGACTGGGCAGCGACGTGGCTGCACCGGTAAACGGTGGCAGAAGAGGGAGTGTCGCAGCAGCACCTCCGGGATCAGCAGCGGTGGCGGACATTCGGGAAGCCGGCGCTGGTTTCTTGGTGGTACCAGCTTTCTCCTTCAACTCCTTGAACCATTATGGTACACCATGTATATGGAAACAGGTATCCTTATCATGACCCTTGCGACAAAAATGTGTACAAACAGGATTCTTGCGGTCAGATGCAGAAAGAACAACTGGCGAAGAACTTGCAGGTGGTGGACATCGGACATCATAAGCCATGGAGTTAGAAGAAGGCTCGCATGCTTGAATGACAACTTTATGATTCTCCCCATGAGCAACAAGGGCATACACTTTCATGACAGATGGCATTAGATCAATGCTCATGATATGTGATCGCAAGGTATGAAAACCTTCGTCGAGGCCACAGATGAATTGGTAGATCAAATCCTTTTATCTTTCTTGGAAGACATCCGCATAAATATTGCAATGGCATAATGCCTTGCTTTCTTCATAGGCACAAACTAGGGGAGGCCGCATGCATTGATAATCTGCAAACAACTTCTTCAGTTTACCAAAGTAAATGTCGATGGCCTGACCATTTTTCCTGCAACTCTGAATAGCCTCTTGCATTTGCAAAACCTTCATACTATCAGCAAGAATAAATCGTGCCTTCAGGTCATCCCACAGATCCTTAACTATGGCAAACGAGCTTGTAGAAGATCTCAACACCGGATCCAGGGTTTGCAAGATCCAGCAGACAAGGGTAGCATTAACCCTAGGCCAATCGGCAGTATCAGGATGACTATCCTGGGGTTTGGTAATGGATCTATCAATGAACCCAATCTTGTTCTTAGCAAGGAATGCACGGCAAATCGCGTCAGACCATTCAATGTAATTTTCTTGAACTTTCAGCATGTTTGGTATAAGTTGTAAACCTGGACCATCGCCAGAATCAATAAAGTAAGGATCAGTCGACATACAACCAATAAGTAAAGCAGTTCGAGAGCCAGATTGCAACTGCAACTGCTGCAGTAAAGTTGCAATCACATCGTAACCACTCATATCCTAAAGCTTCACAACCTTAGGAGAAACATTAAGACGATCCTGTTCTTCGGAGTCAGACATATTGTAAAATCATGTATAGATTAGCAGCAGGGAAAATAACCGGTGATGGATCAGATCGACAGAACACACCGATGTGTTGAACTAGCGGCGACCCGTGAAGGTTGGAGAGCTCAGGCCGTGCGGTGGAACCGGTCAGCAGCATGGAGCAGCAATAGTGGTGGTGCATTGCAGGTGCAGCGACGATGCGTGGTGGAGCAGCGGCGATGTGTGTGGTGTTCTGGCGGAGGTGAGAGCTCGGGAATTTAAGGAAATTGAAATTTTCTATTTCAGGTTTCAGGATTTTAGGCTCTGATACCATGTAGAAAATAAGTGTAATAATTGGGTGTTTGTATTCATGGATTCAAGATACATTATATAGTAGTACATGATACCTATACAAGCTAGGAAAAGGTAATAGAATACAATTACACTTACAAGTAATATTGTAAGAATATTGTAATTCCTTAACATATGTATTTTCCCTAAGATTCTGAGATGTTGTAAATTTTTTATTTCTGATGCATTTTACCAATCTTTTAGATGCTTCATTTTTGTTAAATATGCTGCTTTTTAGACGCTTCATTCATGGTGTATAGAGTATGTTTGTTGTGTTTTCTAGTTTTTGTATAGTTTAATCTAAGTAGTGAGATATGAATTTGTTGGATGAGAAAATTGTATTGTGTTTTCAATTTTTCTCCTAGTTGCTACATTGTTTTTGTTTTCAATGCGTTTTCCCCTAGATCGTAGAGTTGTTTTCAGTTTTCGATGATTTTTCTCGATGATGTTTTCTGATCTTAGAGTTGTTTTTGTATAGTTGAAGCTAACTAGTGAGATATCAATTTGTTGGATGAGAAAACTGTAGGTTAGAGGCTGCATTTTTTCAGTTTTGCTCATGGATTTGTTCTCGATAATTTTTCAGTTTTGGTCCTAGAGTTGTTTTTTATGTATTGTTTGCAAAACCATCACATTTGAGCTACTGTATTTTTTTTTGTTTCCGATACATTTTCCCAAAGCTTTTAGATGCTGCATTTTTTTAAAAAAAATCTGTTGCATTTTAGATGCTTCATTCATGGTATATAGAGTATGTTTTTTTTTTTGTGTTTTCTAGTTTTTGTATAGTTGAAGCTAACTAGTGAGATATCAATTTGTTTGATGAGAAAACTGTATCTTAGATGCTGCATCTTTCAGTTTTGCTCGTAGTTGATACATTTTTTCGGTTCTCAGTGCGTTTTCCCGTAGATCTTAGAGTTGTTTGCAGTTTTTGATGATTTTTTCTGATCTTAGAGTTATTTTTGTATAGTTTAAGCTAACTAGTGGGCTAAAAATTTGTTGAATGAGAAAACTGCATGTTAGAGGCTGCATTTTTCAGTTTTGCTCATAGAGTTGTTATCGATGATTTTTCAGTTTTGGTCCTAGAGTTTTTTTTCTGTATTGTTTGAAAGCCATCACATTTGAGTTGATGTAAATTTGTTATTTCTAATGCATTTTCCCAAGCTTTTAGATGCTGCATTTTTAAAATTTGATGCATTTTGTACATAGAATCTGAGAATTTTCCCAAGCTTTTAGATGCTGCATTTGTTAAATCTTTTGCATTTTCAGTGTTTCAGTTCAAGAATTGATGCCATTTTTATTAAATATGCTGTTGTAATATTGATTCTATGCTGCAATTCTATGATGCTGTAATACTAAATCTGCAAGAATTGACATATGCTGCATATGTAGCATATAATTGATTCTCTGTTGGTATCAACAAGATTCTCTGTTGTATTTTTGCTATTACTGCTGCATTTCTCTTAAGTTTTTAGTTTTTGTATTTCTGCTGCATCTGAGAACAAGTTTTGATTGTTTTCTTAACAGATTGTGAACCTATATTTATTAAAGTATGGATAAGAGTTGGATGAACAAATTAAGATATAGTGAAGAGTATTTGAATGGAATTGAAAGTTTTGTTCAATTTGCATTTGAAAATCAGAATGGTGCAAAGATTTTATGCCCTTTTAGAGATTGCAAGCTTGCTAGATTTGTGGGAAGAAATGAGGCTCGGGAACATTTAATTGTTGCAGGATTTATCAGTGGTTATTACCAATGGATAGTTCATGGTGAGCTTCCGTTAAGGAGTTCAAATACTAGTAATACGCCCCCGATTGGTACTAGTGAATCAAATGCAACAAAGGAATCAAATGAAAATCATTTTATGGATGACATGGAAGATCTAGTCCATGATATTTTTGGGAATCCAGAAAAATTTGATGAAGAAGATGGTAATTTAGAGTCAAATACTGCCTCAGCAAGTAGTGGAAAATTTTATGAGTTGCTTGAGAGTAGTAAGACTAGTTTGTATGAGGGATGTGAGTCATTTTCCAAACTCTCTTGGATTGTACACATTTTGCTTCTAAAAAGTCTAGGTAGATAGAGCAATGGACATTTTGATCAGTTAATATATTTGTTGCATAGAGCCTTTCCTGAAGCAATGAATGGACTTCCTAAGTCATATTATGAATCTGAAAAATAGATGAAAGAATTGGGTGTTGGTTAAGAGAAAATTGATGCTTGTGTTAATGACTGTATTTTATATTCGGGAGAGAATGTTAGTAAAACTACATGCGGGACATGTAATGAATCTAAGTCACCAGACAAAGAAGGATCCAACAGGCGAGATAAGAAAAGTTGTCCAGAAGGTTCTATGGTATTTTCCAATCAAGCCCAGATTACAAGGATTTTTTTTGTCAGCTAAGACGGCTAACCCCATGAGATGGCATGTGGAAACTCGCACCAAAGATGGTTACATGAGGCATCCGACTGATTCTCCTGCTTGGTAGTTATTTGATAGCAAATATCCAACATTTGCTAAAGAGCCTCGTAATATTAGATTCGGATTAGCTGCTGATGGCTTCAATCCATTTAGTAACATGAACTTTTCACGTAGTACGTGGCCTGCAGTATTAGCGCCATATAATTTGCCGCCAGGGATGTGTATGAAAGAGCTGTACTCAATGCTATCATTATTAATTCCATGACCATCAGCACTTGGAAACAATATAGACATTTATTTGCAGCCTCTGATTCTGGATTTCAAAGATCTATGGAAAGATGGTATCCAAACTTTTGATGCATCAATGAGGAAAGATTTTTCCTTAAAGGCTAGTTTGATATGGACAATTAGTGATTTTCCGGGGTATGGAAATTTGTCAGGGTGGAGTACTAAAGGTTACTTAGCTTGTCTTGTATGTCATCAGTTCACACATTCAAAAAGATTAAAGCATGGAAATAAGATATTCTATATGTATCACCTTAGGTTTCTAGATGTGAATCATAGATTCCGAAAGGATGCTTCACATTTTGACGGAACGGTAGAACGAGGAAGACCTCCCCCTTGACTATCTGGGAATAGAGTTTTAGAAGATTCAAAGGATATCAATTTCAGATTCGGGAAGATGATGACTGATAATCCCGAGTTACCCTTCAATTGGAAGAAAAAAAAAGTATTTTTTATAAAAAAATCGTATTGGAAAGACAATGTGTTGCATCACAATCTTGATTTTATGCATATCGAGAAAAATGTATGTGAGAGCATTTGTGAAACATTATTAGAGGCAAAAACGAAATCAAATGATAAGCTTGAGTCACAGCTTAACTTGAAGGAAATGGGGATTAGAGTTACACTTCATCCTATTAGAAAGGAGGGAGGTGGATATAAATTGCCAGCTACAGTATACAAAATGGAACCGAAAGAAAAGAAGAGGTTTTGTAGAGTGTTGAAAGGAGTTAAGGTTCCTGATGATTATTCTGCAAATATTTCTAGGTGTGTTCAATTGAAACCCCTAAACTAGTTGGTCTTAAGAGTCACGACTATCACATTTTGATGCAGCAATTGATGTCAGTTGCAATGCGGAAAACATTACCAAAGTGTGTTAAGGTTCCTCTGATTAAACTGAGTAGATATTTTTGGCAACTGTGCTCTAAGGTGATTTATCCCCTTGATGTGGTGCGTCTAGAAAAGGAAATAGTTTTTATTGTGTGAATTGGAGCGTATATTTCCAGCATTTTTTTTATGTAATGGTGCACCTCACCATGAATTTAGCAACTGAAGTTAAGGCTCGTGGACCAGTTTACTATCGCTGGATGTATCCTATCGAAAGGTTAAATTTAAATGCATATGCATGCTGATTTGGGTTATGTTTGTTATTGTAGAAACATTTCCTAATTGTTTATGCTTTAGGTACCTAAAGACTCTGAAGTCTTATGTCAGAAATTATCATTTTCCTGAAGGGTCAATTGCTCAGGGTTATGTAGCCAAAGAGTGTTTAACATTCTGTTCTATGTACTTAGCTGAATACAGTAATACGAGAATGAACTCGATGCCTAGAAATGCTAAACCAGCTGAGAAGGGTACAGATGATGGGTTGAATATATTTACAATGGACGGCCACTACCTCGGAATAGGCACACCCAAGAAATTTGACGAATACACGGTTAAGAAAGGGCATCAATACGCGTTGTTCAACTTTGAGATAGTGAAGCCATACATTGAGTAATAATGTCATTTACAATTCAATTTACAATTAATCTTTGAAATATGCAAAAAGTATTATTTTTGAGGTTTGTTATTCACTTAAATTTCAGGCAACATCTCTGAATTATGGAAGAGAATTATCCTCGAACTCCACTCCACCATATTAAGCGAATTCACTGTGGTGAATTTGCAAATTGGTTTTCTGAACATGTAAGAAAGCAATTGTAATTTAGTACTAAGTTTCATTTTTGTGCTAAGTCTTAGTTTTGGTAATTTAGTACTCAGTTGTCATTTTTGTGATAAGTCTTAGTTCTAGTCATTTTTGTGCTTCCAGGTTAATTTTTCTTACCATTGCCAGAAGATGAGATAGTCTCAAAGGAACTGAAATGTCTTGCTAGGGGCCCGAACAACATAGGACTAACATTTGAAAATTACATTGTAAATGGTTTCAGATTTCATACTAGGGAGCTAAATGGCAAGGGAAATCTTAGAGTAGTGGGGTGGCAGTTAAGGCAACAACATCAAGTTTTTTCGAGTTCAAGGGATGACAGTCCAATTGTAGGGGATGTAGACTATTATGGGGTTCTAAATAACATCATACAACTGGATTAAGTGGGGTGCAAGGTGGTGTTATTTGACTGTGATTGGGTTTCAAAGGGAAGTCGAATGAAACAAGATAGTGATGGTTTCATCCTAGTTAATTTTAGTAATGTCAAACGTCATAACGAGCCATTCATTTTATCTAGCCAATCATCGCAAGTGTTTTATATAAAGGATCCATTAGAAAATGAATGGTCTGTTGTTATAAACACTTTTGCTATAAGCATTTGCAACATGGAACCATTAGCAGATGTTGATACCTGTCTTCAAAGTAATTTAGGAAATGCAGTTCAAGACAACATAGATGAAAATGTTCAATGGGTTCGTCCTGATGTAGAAGGGGATACAGTTGATATCAGCCCTGAAAGGTAAACATAACTGTTTGTCAACTTCATGTAGAGTATTGTACAATCTATTTTGTGTTGCACATGAGACTGAATATTAGGTTTTAATAGAATGTTTTTGACTTTGCAGATCAGAAAAATGCCCAAAGAAGCGTAAAAGAAGTACGGAGTAAATGACTTGAAATGATGTTGAAGTTTCATATCTGAACATTTTACACTTTCATGAAAATAATATTGAATGATTTTCACTGCTACTAGTATTGTATTCTGTACGTTTATTAGACATCAATTGACAGCTGAGGATTAATTTTATTCAAATCGTATTATGAGCTCCAGTTCAGCTGCATTTTTTAAGCTCTTATTTGAGGTTAAATTTGATTGAATGAGCTCTTATATGCTCCACATCTGCTGTTGCATTTCTGCTGCATTTGTTTTCAGGTGTTGCAGTTGCAGCTCAGAATTTGAATCAGATATGAAATAGTTGTTGCAATTCTGAATTTGTTTCTGATATTGCAGTTCTGATTTTTTTTTTCTGGTGTTGCTGTTGCAGTTCTGAACTTGAATTAGATTATGAAATAGTTGTTGCAGTTATGATTTTTTTTTCTGGTGCTGCTGTTGCAGTTCTGAACTTGAATTAGATTATGAAATAGTTGTTGCAGTTATGATTTTGTTCTGGTGTTGCTGTTGCAGTTCTGAATTTTATTTTATGTTGCAGTTTTGAATTTTTTTCTGGTGTTGCTGTTGTAGTTCTGAATTCGAATTTGAATGAGATTTTTTTTCTTTTGATGATTGTATTTTTGTGTTGAACCAGATTATGAAATAGCTAAATCTTCATGGATTATGTATGATCTGGTTTCTCCACTTCACGAATCTCTCAAAACAATAGCTATAACATAAACATGGAGACCAGCAATTAGATTGGATGTTTTGGATGGATGCTACTGATTTTTTTGTCTGCAAATATAGAGGTTGAATTTGTTTGCCTTGAACTTTCTACAACAATGAATGACATAAATTAAGCCTTAAACTACCAAACGAGTAGGGGGCAGAGAATTTTGTTAACCTGCGAAGAAATGTGGTTGAAGAAAGTTCAAGGCAAAACAGACACATCAAGGATAAATTTTGAACATGAAAATTGTAAAACTGAACTCGTACTCTTCATTGCCAAGTTGTAATTGGATATATTACTACAAAATAGCTATAATATCTTTCAAAAAGACGAACTTGCAGAACTAAAAGGTTGACATACGTGATGCTAAGCATAATTTATTGAAAGCAAAATAAATGAAGTTCTTGAAATCCTAGAAAAAGCTAGTTGAAGAAATTTGGAACCCTTCATCACTAATACCTTGAAATCACTAACACCTTAAGTATTTTGCACCGGAGTAACCAGACTCACAGGCCATGCAACCATTGTGCCGAGGGCATCTCCAAGTATACGGTAGTAGTCATATGAACGATTCAAATGCTCTTCAAAGTGAACTACTACCGTAATTTGACTTCGCACCGTGCTGGTCCTAAAACTTGGCCTCCAACCTCTGTATCTTCATTTGTGTTACTAATGAAGCCTTTAGCGACTATCTCAGTTTGACCGACTATGCTTCTAAGATGAACATAACAACCAACCTGAAAATTTCATAACATAAGTTGTAAAAAACCAGCACTGTAGCAAAAAATTTCATAACATAACTTGTAATATTGTACCTGGAGCTGTTGAGGTTCATGGGTTACATGACGAGTATAATTGGCACTATGCTTTGAACTCTCACTATCGCGAGTTAATATATTTGCCCTGTTTCTGAAAGTTCCTTTTCTATGTTAACAATCCTAGATTTCTATTCTAGCATTGCCCGTTTGGTGGATATCACCCCATACATATAAAGGGGAGATCCTGTCCCAACCATTATCACATATCCTCGCTTGGTCGGGCCAACAGCTTTGGCAAATATATTATCTGGAGATATGACATCTTCCTTACCTTCCGGGAGTTCACTTTTGAGTTTTTCAATTTCAGCCTGAAATTTCATAAACAAAGCATATTACAACATACCATTGGAACATCTTAATTGCTACTTATAAGTATGAAATTAAAGGGAAAATAGAACAAATAACATACTAACCAAGACATTTGAAACGCATTCAGGAGTTCCGGTCTTCTTAGCATAGCAATATCCAAACATTTCAGCCTGAGAGGGGTTACGTCCAAGTTCTTGTTTCTAATTACATTTAAAAGATAACAAAATCAGAATACCATTAGATAATAAATTAATCAAAAATTTCAGAATGAATATCCAAGCTTTGTAACCTTAATTTCACACACTTCAGCATACGAATGATTCCCTGTAGCATGGTTCATAATTTTTAGATCTAGCTATCTTGTCTTCTCACATTTTGCCTATGTGGTACCAAAAAAGGTACAGATCAGTCAATCAATATAAATAGAAAATGCAACTTATGAACAGAAAGTAAAACTTACTAGTGACTCAGGTGTATTCCAAAGTCTGTTAAGGAACTTTGGGATGACCTTAAACATCGTTTCTCTATTGGTAATGGTCCACGCATGTGTGAAATACGTGCAAATCCTTGACTCCTCGATTCTTGTTGACAGAATAGTCAGCATGTTGCTGCTTATTATAACAAATGTAAGAAGTTGTGGGATGAATTGAATACTTACTTACCTGCTCAGAATGTGTTTGCCCTCATGCTGAAATTGCTGCTTAGTCCCATGAGAAGGAGATCATTCATCAATTTCATAGGCCTGGATGAAAAGTACCATTCATTGAGATCTCACATCTTGACACTTGATCCATTGCCTCCTATTGGTTGTGTTCACTCGCTTGCCATTCAGGAGGAGCGTCACAAGACTGTTGTTCATGCTCGTGAGTCTACCCCGGACAATATGGCCTATGTTGTTCGTCGACCTCAGCCTACGCCAAAGTCGTCCGCCGCCGCACATGGATCCGGGCCGCCTGCCACTGCCATTGATAAAAAATATTTACTTTGTACTCACTGCAACCGCAAGGGTCATAATGCCGCTACTTGTTTTAAAATTCATGGTTATCCTGCATGGTTTGAGCAACAGCTACAATAAGGATCCGGTCAGAGAGCTCAGCCCCAGCGAACCAGTGCCCCAGCAGCCGCGCCGTTCGCCGGAGCAGCCCCTGTCATTGCCGCCACGGCTCCTACTGCCACCAATGCCGGTGCCGTTCTTTCCGATGCTGATTGGACAGCTTTCGATCCCGCCTTGTCCAAAGAGAAGTGGAACTCGATTATTAACATGTTCTCTAAGTTGACCAATTATGACAATACGTTTGGTAAGTTTGTTTTACTTTGGACTCTTGATACCGGAGCTTCATATCATATGACCGGCGACAAGAATCTTCTACATGACATTAAACCTGCTGATCATGTTAATTTTATTCTTTCTGATGGCTCTATATCTACTGCTTCTCATCATGGGAACTTATATTTTGGATATATTCTTGTTACTCATGTTCTCTTCATTCCAGAATTACGATGCAATCTATTGTCTTTTTCTAAGTTAACTGCAACCTTAAAATTCTTATTTTTTGCTTACTGAATAACTATGTATCATACAGGATATCAGTATGAGGACAGTGATTGGCATGGGTGATCAGCAGTGTGGGGTTTATTGGTTGCGCAGACTCGGGAAATTGTCACCGAAATCGCCGTCGTCCGCCTTTACTGCCGCCGCCAGTTCCCCTTAGTCGTGGCATCAGCAATTTGGTCATCCTTACAGTTCGGTGTTGTCTTCTATAGTGGATATTACTTTAAGTCATAGTCATTTGAATAGAATGGTTCCTTGTTCCGTTTGTCATCGGGCAAAACAGTCTAGATCTAGCTTTTCCTTAAGTACCTTTAAGGCTAGTTATTAGTTTGAACTTATTCATTGTGATATTTGGGGGTCCTATAGCTCACTCTCTTCTAGTGGAGCTTTTTCCTTCTTGAATATATTAGATGATTATTCCTGAGCTGTTTGGGTTTATTTATTAGTATCTAAGACAAAAGTACCTGCCACGATAAAGGAGTTCCTTGCCCTTGCTCAGACGCAGTTCCGTCGGTCAGTTCAAAGAGTTAGAGCTGATAATGGAACCAAATTTCTTCTTCTCAGAAGCTATTTTGATGAGAAAGGAATTTGGTTCGAGACATCCACTGTCTACACGCCGCAACAAAATGGGCGCGTGGAACGAAAGCACCATCACATCTTAAACGTGGCTCGTGCTCTTCGGTTTCAGGCCCATTTACCCATTGACTTCTGGGGAAAATGCATTCTTACAGCTGCCTACCTGATCAATCGCACTCCAACACCGGTGTTGAATGTCCGTTCACCCTATCAGCTTCTTCACGATCGCATGCCCAACCACAACCATCTTCGTGTGTTCGGTTGTTTTTGCTTCGCGTCCTAGCTTCCAAAGCTGCGTGATAAGTTTGCATTCAGAAGTCGCAAATGTGTTTTCTTAGATTATCCTCTTACCAAGAAAGCATTATGTGTTTATAACTTGGAGTCTCGCACTGTGTTTGACAGTCGAGATGTTGCGTTCTATGAAGACTGCTTTCCCTTTGCCTAATTGCTGGCACTTCTCCTTCCCGGGATTTGATGTTGTTTCCTTCTAAAGATAAGCCAACCATACCGCTACCTCAAACAATGCCACTGCCAGCCGCTCTAGTTCATCCTCCAGTGTCGGATCACCCACCACCGGAGGTGATGGAGTCACGGCCACTTGCCGTTGACTTCTCATCGGCCCCGTCCCCAGCCTCGATCGACTCGTCGTAGGTCCCTCTCCTGTCGGCCGCACGTCCGGCTGCTCCTAGGCCACTGGCAACATTTCTGGTCTTCCCCGACCAACTGCAGACAACGTCACCAGCCTCCTACCAGCTACCACTAGGAGTCACGCCGGCCTGCCCCTCTCCGCCACCAGCACCTCCGGTGCCGCGGCCAAGCTTGTCCAAGTCTCCATTGGACCATCTTGCTCCACTGTCTGAGCTGCTCTCGGCCTTAGATTTAGTGTCTCCGCCGCCTCTTCAACCGCCGAGTACTCGCATCCGGCGTGCTACAGTTAAACTGCAAGATTATGTGTGCACTGCTACTCAAGAAATAACCCCCCCTCTGCTGCTCTCTTAACTCCGTGTGATCTGTCCTTAGGTACTCGTTACCCTATTGCTGATTATCTTACTTATCATAATTTTTTGGTTTCACATTCTACATTTTTGTCTGCAGTGACTGATATCTCAGACCCTGTTACTTATTCCGAGGCTTCTCTACATTCTCACTGGCAAGAAGCAATGGATGATGAACTTAGTGCTCTTGAGCGGAACAATTCTTGGGTTTTGTCTCCTCTTCTTGCTGACAAACATGCCATTGTATGCAAATGGGTGTTTTGGACCAAGTTCAAGTCAGATGGTTCTATTGACCGCTATAAAGTTCTCTTCGTTGTTCTTGAAAATCGACAGATTGAAGGAACTGATTTTACTAAGACTTTTGATCTTGTCGACAAGATGAGCTTTGTTCGATCATTCTTGGTTATTGCTGCAATTTGGAATTGGGATATTCATCAAATGGATATTCACAATGCCTTCTTACATGGTGATTTGGATGAGGAAGTCTATATGCGTCCTCCACCTGGTTATATCATTCCTGCACCAGGTTTGGTTTGCAAGCTTTGCAAATCTCTTTATGGTCTTCGTCAGACTTCGCGCAACTGGTTTACGAAACTTGCTACTGCCCTACGCACTTTTGGGTTTGTTCAGAGTAAGGCAGATTACTCTTTGTTCACTTATTTGCGCAATGGTGTTACCCTGCATGTCTTGGTTTATGTTGATGATTTGATTATTGCTGGTTCTTCCTCAGCCCTGATGATCAAGTTCAAGAAGTATCCCATCTCTTGCTTTCACATGAAGGATCTTGGTGCTCAGAAGTATTTTCTAGGTATTGAGATTGCTAAGAGACCTGACGGTATGTTTCTATCCCAACGGAAATATACCCTTGACATTTTACATGACGCCGGATTGCTAGCTGCAAAGCCTATGGATTTTTCGATGGAACAACACAATTTGGTGCGCTTGACCAGTCTTTTCTATCCCGATCCCGCGCAATATCTCCGACTAATTGGGAAGCTCATTTATCTGACTATTACTCGTCCAGAACTCAGTTATTTGGTCCACACTTTGGCGCAGTTTATGGAGAAACCCGTGTCACCCATTGGCATGCAACCCCTTTGCGTCCTACACTACTTGAAGAGTCATCCCGATCAAGGTATATTTCTTTTCTGCTCATAGTTCTCTTCAACTATCTGCTTTTTACGACTCTGATTGGGCTGCTTGTCCAATTACGTGTCATTTCTTGACTGGATATTTTGTCATGCTTGGTGAATCACCTATTTCATGGAAGACAAACAAACAATCGATTGTTTCTCGTTCTTCTGCTGAAACTGAGTATTGGGTCATGGCTGTTGTTTGTTGTGAGTTGATATGGCTTAAGTCCCTTCTTCACGATTTGGGAGTTGGTCATTCTTCTCCGATGCATTTATATTGTGACAGTCAGGCAGCCCTCCATATTGCAGTCAATCATATGTTTCATAAGAGGACAAAGCACATTGAGATTGACTGTCATTTTGTTCATGATTTGGTACAATCCAGAGAAGTTGCTACATCATATTTGCACTTCCAGTCAATCTGCGGATTTATTTGCTAAACTTCTTGGACGATAGTCATTTCAGACTCTTCTCGGAAAGTTGGGCATTAGTGATCCACATGCTCCAACTTGAGGAGGAGTGTAGATATTTTGTCATATTCTATGTATATCTTGTACCGTAGTTAGAATCATTTTCCATTTGTACTTTTGCATATGGTGCCTTTATATAGCACCCTTGTACCATCAATAAAAACACACGTTCATATTTTACAAGGTCACAGTTTTTCAGAGCATCAGAGGCATGGGAGTGTCAAGTAATTGGTGGTTTAAATGGCGAATTAAATTGACTATTGCTTGATACTCTCCATCCGCCTCTGAGCACTGATAATGCTATTTGTTTTCAGTGTTCATATTTCTATTCTCTATTATTATATTCTTTTTTACTAATGTTATGCTATGGAATTGCTGGTGTTATGCATTACTGAGTATTGAAGCTATGGAACTGATGTGTTTATTTTTTTTACTAATAATTTTTTTTGATATGTTTATGATGTTCTGCTTTTTGGAGTGTTTGCACCAATCTGTTTTTTTCACTAATCTGTATCATTAGATTAAGGGAAGTAAATTTATCACTGATCTGTATTTTTTCCAAACTGATCTATATTTTTTTCACACTGATCTGTATTATTAGTTCTGCTATGTTTATGAAATTTTATGCATTATTGAGTACAGAGCATCGGCGGACAGAGATTACCAAGCAATTGGCGGATTAAAGGGGAAGTAAATTTCCATCTTCTTGGTACTCTCTATTCGCCTTGAGCACTGACTTGTTTTTATGTGTTCATATTTGTGTTCTGCATTGCTGGATTATTTTTTACTAATGTTTTGCTTTGGAACAATGCTTTTACAATGTTTTGCCGTGTTCATGGTTTTGCTAATGTTCTGCATTAGTGAGCACTGATACATGTTGAAATTTAGTTTTACCACTTTTTCTAGTCCTTACTAGTGTGTTTCAACATGACTAATTTAACCAAGTGCATAATAACGTAAAACGTAAAGAACACATGACTTGGTTACGCAGTTCGGTGTAATCAACCTACATCTGTGGGGCCTGGCCCAGTTCAGAATGAATCCACTAATTAGAAAGATACAGTACATAGTACAAGTTACAAAATACTTATCTTTACTAACTATAATGTGTGAATTCTGCTAGCTCCCCTAGCTACCGATCCGCTTTGATCAGACTCCCTCTGATCTCGAACTCCATCGACGCATAATCTCCTCCTCCCAAGGAATTAAGGTTTATGATTCTGAACTTTGTGCAGCAGGTCAGGTATGTTGGAACACAGTATTTTGACTCTTTGCAAATCTCAAAAATCTCCAAAAATATGTATGCAGATTTGTTGCTCAATTAAATCCGTGAGTTATGCAGTCGCGTTGGTCCCAATTTATATCCACGAACACATTGGAATACTCCTTGTTTTTATCACAATATTCTTATTCCAAATCTGCTTCTTGAAGCATATCCAAATCCCATAAATAAAGGGATTTACCTCATATTAATATATTCCATATATTCGAATATATCACCTCCATATAAGTAGGGATTTTCCATAAATCAATTATACTTCATACGCCTATATACTTAGTCAAATATACGAATTCCATATATTACAAAATACTCCAATATTCTGACTTCGATTTCCATATCTCCTTGGCATAAATATTCTGAACACAGCATGTTCCAACATGGAAAGATTTTCGGTTCAAAATAAGTTCACACAAAATTGCCAATTAAATATTCACTTGCAAATCTCCTGACTTTACAATCTCCCCCTTTGGCATTTTTGTGGACCCATACTATTTTGGACATTTAATTCACAACGAAAAACTTCCAGCATCATTCACATAAGCTTTCATCAAAATAGCAGAATAACAATCAACATAATACCAGAATTCCCTTAAACATGCATACCGAAATCCGAAAAACCAGAAATCTAGAAAATCCAAAACATAAATGTCATTATAGCCAAATTGAACGAAGCAGTTAAATCCAACATCCAAAATTACATCCCCTGGGACCACACAGAGGCCAAAGGTAACACCAAAATCAGCAAAACCAGTATACTCCCCCTGCATCAGACATCAAGATTCCAACCGAGCCTTCTCTGCCTCCAGACTAGTTATTTCAGTCTCCAGCGCAGCCTTTTGAATAACAAGGGCACCAAGTCTAGCATTCAGAACAATCAGTCTAGCCTCCTTTTCTGCTGTTGCGGACATAGAAGTCGATCTAGATGAATTCCATGGGAGATCATGAACATGCCTTAACCCGAACGTCTTCTTGTTTGGCCTAAGAAATTCTGTGTCAATAATCACATCTGAAGCTTTTCCCTTCACTTTCGCACTTTTGGCTAGTGCAGATATCAGAGCAGGATAAATAATGACATCATTAACCTTTGGGGTAGTAGCTTGTCTTACCAAATCTTGCTGAATGAGGAGCCCAAGGTTAACATCCTTCTGTGTTCCAACACAGTATAGCAATTTTGCCATTTCCCTTGTCAAAATTGTGGTATTAGTAGAGGCAACCAACAATGTACCGCAACCTGATATAATCTAAAGAATCTAGAGGACAAGGAAGATGCTTGTGAATACCTAGTTGCTGGCCACTCAACCTTATACCCACTCGAGATAGTAGCTAAGATTTGATTATCAGAAACTCCTTAATCTTCAGGAAAAACCCCCTCTATCGCAGGTGTCTTAATACCCTGCACTTTGTTAATTCTGGCAGCAGACACATCTATGATCTTCCCCCGCACGTAAACCCTTCCATACCATGTGGAACTTATCTCCAAATTTCCAGTCATAAGATTAGAATATACCTCAAGTACAACTTGCCTATTGTACTGTAGTTGGACCGTGGTTGTAGTAGTCATCCTAATCACTTTCAGATAGTCCGAAAAACCACTCTCCTTGTAAACTTTTAAGTCCACAGTTCTTTCAGGAGTGAACTTCCTCTCAGAGAAGGACTCTCCTATCTCTTCTCCTTTTGAATCAAAATATAAGAAGGAATATGCCTTACTTACAGGGGGGAAGGTAATAATTTCTTCTCCTTGCATTCATGCCTTTTCTTGCTCCTTTTTGCTTGAGCCGAAACCTTAGCTTTGGCAGCCTTCCTTTTGCCTTTTGCTATCTGGTAAAATTCGTCAAGCACTTCATTACTTAAGTATGCCAAATCAGGGATGTCCTGTGTTGGAACATTCCCTGAACCTTCAGCCTCATTCTTCTCCTCAAATTCCCCTTCAGATTGATCACCTTGATCCAAGTTCTCATCAGCTTCTTCACCACACTCTGACCCTTCATCCTGGTTTGAAAGATTGTCATCAGGTGCATCATCATTCAGACTTCCATGCATATCACCATGATCTTCTCCTCCTAGATCAGCATCAGAATCCAAATCCATATAATCATCATGTTTATACTCCTGTGTTGGAACACTGTCATCCTCATCACTGTCTGATAGCTCAATTATAACATGTCTTCTTAATTCTTCCATCCTGTTGGCAGAATTCAAGTCATAGAATCCAACCTGCAGTTTGTCTCCATACTGCACAACTTCCCTTCCAGCTACTTCTCCTTCATTTATTTCTCTCAAAGACACATAACTCGGCAAGGGAATATGACAATACACATAGAATTTGTCTTTTTCTCTGAATTCAGCATATCTTCCTAACAGAAATTGCACATTATAATCTTCAAGCCTCCTTATTCCACCTATGCTACTCGTCACTAGCTCCTTAACCTTAACATTAAGATATTCCCCTGTTATGCTTTTAATCTTAGTTAAATCTATGGCAACTCTGTTTGCCTCTAACCATTTGAAGATTTCATAAAAACTCTTACATTCTATGCCCATGAATTTTAAGGGAGTAGGATCAGGACCTGTTACCGTGCGATTCTTCTTCTTGGCACCAGAGGATTTTTCTTGTGAATCGGGTTCAACACCAGATTCCCCATTCTTCTTACTGTTGCCGGGTGCCTCTTCTTCTTCCCCTTGTTCTTCAGCTTAACCAGATTTTACTTCGTATTTCTCCTCGACCTCATCTTTATCCTCGCTTCCTCCAACCTGATCTTGATTTTCTTCCACATCTGATTCTCCTCTAGCTTGAACATCATAATTTTTATTTCCATCAAGCAAAACCAATTCCAAATTGGTTGAACATTGGTCTTCCTTCATAACATCCAATGGTTGGTTAATTTCTGGCACCTCTGCTTTACACGTGGGAGAGTTTGGGGTTGACATTCTCTAGCATGATGTAGTAGTGGAGAAAGATCGTGGAAAAATTTTGGCAAAGGTTCTAAGAATGCCAAGTGAATGAAAGAGAGACCGATTGTAATGGGATACGAAAGGATTTTGGGCAAGTTTGAATCCCACTTTAACTCTTCACCTCTTTTCCCACAAAACACTTTTTAGAGTTCCCAAACTTATAATGATGATATTTTCTCATCTTGTCAAATCAAGTTGTCACTCCAAAAATAACTTCCAACATACCATACAAACCATCTCCTATTTTCGTACAACTTTGCTACCTTCCATTTTTTTGTTCTTTTCCATTTTTCTAAACAAAAATAACAAAATTATTTACAGGGTAAATTACAAGAAAAATTACCTCAGATTTGACAAACACCTAAGTGTTGTCGAAGACTTTCAAAAGAGGTGGCATCCAACGTCTTTGTAAATATATCAGCAAATTGCTCGTGTGTTGGAACATAGACTACTTCCACTTCCTTCCTTTCAACCAGATCTCTAATAAAGTGATGTCGTATGTCAATATGTTTGGTTCTCGAGTGCTGAACTGGATTTTTTGAAATATCAATAGCACTCGTGTTGTCACGTAAAATCTTTAAGGAGGCTTGATGAATTCCATAATCTTTCAACATTTGTTTCATCCATAATAATTGTGCACAGCAACTTCCTGCTGCAAGATACTCCGCTTCTGCAGTAGATAGAGAGATCGAGTTCTGTTTCTTGCTATACCAAGACACAACATTTGTTCCAATAAAGAAACATCCACTTGTGGTACTTTTTCGATCATCAGCATTACCAGCCCAATCAACTCTGAATCTTGACTCTTAGAATACCAAACACCATACTCAGAAGTCCCACTTACATATCAAATAACTCTTTTAACTGCAGTGAGCTGAGATTCCTTAGGATCAGCTTGAAACCTTGCACATATCCCAACACTGAAACATATATCTGGTCTGCTTGCAGTTAAATACAATAAGCTTTCAATCATGCCTCTGTATAATTTTTTATTGACCGCAACTCTTTTTCATCCTTCACCAATTTATCATAAACACCCATAAGAGTTCGAACTGCTCGAGCATTACTCAGACCGAATTTCTTAACTAGATTCAAGGCATACTTACTTTGATTTATGAATAGACTGTTCCTTCCTTGCTTGACTTGCAATCTCAGAAAGTAAGTGAGCTCTCCAACCATGCTCATTTCGAAATTAGCTTGCATAATGGTAACAAAGTCCTATACCATAAATGGTGAAGTAGAACCAAATACTATATCATCCACATAAATTTGAGCAATTAAAAACATTGAAGCCTTGTCAAGCACGAACAAAGTGCGATCTACTCCCCCTTGAAGTTAACCTTTTTGAAGAAGAAAGGTAGTAAGTCATTCATACCATGCTCTGGGTGCTTGCTTTAGTCCATATAAAGCCTTTTAAGGCGATATACATGATGTGGATAATGAGGATCTTCAAATCCTTTAGGTTGTTCCACATATACTTCTTCATTCACCACTCCATTTAGAAAAGCACTCTTGACATCCATTTGATACAAAGTAAAGTTCATAGAGCAGGCAATAGCTAGTAAAATTTGGATAGATTCTAACCTGGCAACAGGCGCGAATGTTTCGTCAAAGTTGACACTTTCCACTTGTGTATAACCTTGAGTGACAAGTCTGGCTTTGTTTCGAGTGATTAAGCCATCCGCATCTGATTTATTCTTGAAGATCCACTTCGTACCAATGACATTAATGCCTTTAGGGCGAGGAGTAAGGTACCAAACATCATTCTGTGTAAACTGATCAAGTTCATCTTGTATTGCAGCAATCCAATACTCATCAAGTAAGGCTTCTTTGTAGTTCTTGGGTTCAATGAGAGAGACAAAAAAGTGCAATCTAGCTAGCCTACGATAAAATACTCGAGCAACTGATCGAGTACTCCTCATGGTGGATTCCGATTGGTCCTATGTTGGAACATGGGGGTCGGGAGCGGGGGACAGTGTTCCAACATGGTCAGCTTCGGCAGAGTTAGGATTATTTTGCTCAGTTGTTCCAGCACGCTGGTGAAGTTCAGATTCGACTGATGGATATGCCTTGTCAGAGTTTCAAGGCTGTGTTGAAACATGAGTGTTGATAGGTTCTTCCTCTACACCTTCTGGTTGTTGTTCCTTCTCTGAATCATCCACAATAACATTTATGGATTCCATGAGAGTGTTGGTTCGATGATTAAAAACTCTATAGGCACGGCTGTTGATGGAATACCCAAGAAACATTCCTGTATCACTCCGATTATCAAATTTTTCCAACTGTTCTCTATCTCTGAGAATATAGCATTTGCTCCCGAACAAATGAAAATATGAAACATTTAGTTTCCTGCCCTTCCAAATCTCGTAGGATGTCTTGCTGGTGATTGGTCGAAGATACACTCTATTGATTGTATAACATGCTGTATTAATTGTTTCTGCCCACCATTTCTTGTGATATCTTTTTCTATCAACATAACTCGAGCCATCTCCTGCAAGGTTCCGTTCTTACGTTCTACATTACCATTCTGTTGAGGGGTGATGAGAGCCGAAAATTCATGCTGGATTCCAAGCTCATCACAGAAGTCACTGAATTGTACATTCTCAAATTCTCTACCATGATCACTTCGAATTCGAATTATCTTCCCTACTGGACTCCCTTTTTCAGTTTGTAACTTCACTACAAGGCTTCTAAATACTTCTAACGTATCAGATTTTTCTTTCAAAAAAGCTACCCATGTAAAGCTGGAGAAATCATCAACACATACACAGATATATTTCTTTCCACCTATACTAGGTGTATTGACTGGACCCATCAAATCCATATGCAATAATTCCAGATTTCTAGTTGTAGTAATATACTGAACTGAAGAGTGAGAAGATCGAATTTGTTTACCTTGTTGACATGGTCCACATACAATTCCTTCCTTGCTGGTTAAGGTAGGCATTCATCGTACAGCTTTCACATTTGCGATTTTCACCAATGTTTTGTAATTGATATGGCCGAGCTTCCTGTGCCACAGAACTCCTTCATCTTGCTTCGAACTCATGCACCGTACTCCTTGTTCCAGCAGATGACAATTGTCTGTAGATCTTATTCCTGAAAGAACCATGTTTTCTCCGTGCTTTACTATACATTTGTCCTTCTGAAATTCCACCACCATGTTATCGTCACACAGCTGGCTTATACTTAACAAGTTTGCCTTTAGATCTTAACAAACAATACACTTGTGAATACTGGAAACCCTTCAATTCTCAATTCACCTTTTCCAATTACTCTGCTTTTCTTTCCATCACCAAAGGTTACATATCCGCCATCATATGGAGTAATGTTCGTGAGATATTCTGGAGTGCCAGCCATGTGGTGATAATAGCTGCTATCAAAGTACCACAAATCTCTGGAATAGGCTATGAGAGACGTGTGTGCAACCAGACATGAGTTAGATCGTTTAACAATCCATACCTTTCTGTTCGATTTTACTGTATGAATATTGCCTATGTTGGAACATGGCAGAGGTTGTTGTCCTATCATTTGATCTCTGATCAGTCTTCGACACTGCTTTTCAACATGTCCTTGATACGTACAATATCTACAAATAAGTGGATTTCTTAGATGAGGCATCCCATACTCCCGTTTCACTTCTCGGATCTTAGCCTTGAGGGTTACTAATTTTTCATGCGATTCAGTCTTGGGTTCTTTTCCGTATCCAATCCCGTGTCGATCACCAAAGTTTCTTCCCATATCCAGAATATCATCAAGCTTTGCCTTTTCGGAATTTAATTTAAAGATATTTGCTTCAAACATCTCGGCCCTCTTGACTGCTGCTATCAGTTTTCCATTCAGTTCTTCGTTACTCTTTTCAAGTTCTGCAATTGTGAATCGTAATTTTCTTTCGCTTTCCATTAACTTCTTTTTTTCTTTATTCAGCTCTTTGTTCGTGTTGACTACTTGAACCCACATAGCATACATTTTTTCATAGGTGCTGTAGATTTCTTCATCACTTACAGATAAATCATCATCTTCATTGCTGTGTGCATCGTTCAGATCTATGTTGGAACATACAACTTTACCTTTGTTCAGTGTGTTGGAACATTGATCCTCTGATGTATCATGAACCTTTGCTCCAAAAGCTACGTAGTTACTGGTAAGTTCCTCTTCGTCCTTCTCACCATCTTCATCTTCACTCCAAGATGTGACATATGATTTTCCTTGTTTCTTGCGAGTGTTAGCACATTCAGCCTGAATATGACCATATCCTTCACATTCTCTGCATTGAATTCGTCCAGCCTGTTTTGGTTCGTTGTTCTGATTTCTCCCGAACTACGGATTCCCTTGTTCAAATCTCATTCCACGATTATTACTCGAGTCTTGTTGTCTTTGTCTATTTCCTCCAAACCTTTCCTGAGATTTCATGTTGACCACCTTCTTTAACATTCTCGAGAAATTCTTTGTGATAAGTGCAAGTTTTTCAATCTCATCATCGCTGTCAGGCTCGTGATTGTCCTTAGATGGAGACACTTTGAACGCCAATTCCTTAGACTCTTTTTGTAGCTTGTTGGAATGTCATCTCATATGTCTGTAACGAACCCATTAGTTCATCTAGGCTCATGGTGGCTATGTCTCTTGCTTCCTCTATTGCTGCTACTTTCATTGAAAATATTTTGGGAAGAGATCTCAAGGTCTTTTTCACCAGCTTTGTTTCTTTGTACACCTTTCCAAGTTGATAAGCCATGTTGGAGATATCCCTGAGTTTTCCATTGAATGTAGCAATAGTGTCGTCCTCCTCCATTTTGAGTTCTTCAAACTTAGTAGCCAACATCTGTAGTTTCGATTCACGAACTCGACTGGTTCCTTCGTGAACAGTCTGTAGAATATCCCATGCTTTCTTTGCTTGATGACATGTAGATATAAGCTTGAACTGATTTTCATCAATTGCAGTAAAGATTGCATTAAGTGCCTTTGAATTCGCCAGAGATTCTTTGAGGCCATCTGAAGTCCATCTAGCTTTGTCTTTGGGTTTTTGCTTCCTTTGACTTGACTCTCCTGCTACCGCCTTAGAACTTGTATCAGCATCTTCTTTAGGATGATTCCATTCATTCTCAACATAGAACCATGCAAGTTCATCCAGTGAATTGATGAAGACCCTCATGCGTTCCAATAGTTGTAGTTGTTGCCTTCTAGCAGGGGTGGTCGAGAGACTGAAGCTCTTTCTCAAGTTCATCCAGTGAATTGATGAAGACCCTCATGCGTTCCAATAGTTGTAGTTGTTGCCTTCTAGCAGGGGTGGTCGAGAGACTGAAGCTCCTTCTCTTGTCGTCATGGTAAAACTGGATCTCACTTTCCTTGAAACAACCAAGGGAATAATAAGTGACCAAGCTCTGATACCAAATGAAATTTAGTTTTACCACTTTTTCTAGTCCTTACTAGTGTGTTCCAACAGGACTAATTTAACCAAGTGCATAATAACGTAAAATGTAAAGAACACTTGACTTGGTTACACAGTTCGGTGTAATCCACCTACATCTGCGGGGCCTGGCCCAGTTCAGAATGAATCCACTAATTAGAAAGATACAGTACAGAGTACAGGTTACAAAATACTTATCTTTACTAACTATAATGTGTGAATTCTGCTAGCTCCCCTAGCTACCGATCCGCTTTGATCAGACTCCCTCTGATCTCGAACTCCGTCGACGCAGGATCTCCTCCTCCCGAGGAATTAAGGTTTATGATTCTGAACTTTGTGCAGCAGGTCAGGTCTGTTGGAACACAGTGTTCTGACTCTTTGCAAATCTCGAAAATCTCCAAAAATCTGTATGCAGATTTTTGCTCAATTAAATTCGTGTGTTATGCAGTCGCGTTGGTCCCAATTTATACGAACAGATTGGAATACTCCTTGATTATCTTCACAATATTTTTATTCTAAATCTGCTTCTTGAAGCATATCCAAATCCCATAAATAAATGGATTTACCTTTTATTAATCTATCTCATATATTCGAATATATCACCTCCATATAAGTAGGGATTTTCCATAAATTAATTATGCTCCATACGCCTATATACTTAGCCAAATATACGAATTCCATATATTACAAAATACTCCAATATTCTGACTTCGATTTCCATATCTCCTTGGCGTAAATATTCTGAACACAGCATGTTCCAACATGGAAAGATTTTCGGTTCAAAATAAGTTCACACAAAATTGCCAATTAAATATTCACTTGCAAATCTATTGACTTTACACATGCATTAGTACATTGATCTGATTTCACTATGATCTTTAGTCACAACTGCTAACTGATAAGCATAGATAGAGGTTCAGTGTTCTCTAAACAGTTGGAGTTGAGTGGTTAAGTTATGTGGTGAAACATGAAGTGTTAAATAGTGTTTGCATTGGGTGGCATCCCGAGGTTAGTAGAGGTTTTCGGAATTTAACTAAATTATCTAATCCAGAACTTAATATCGTGAGTGAATATCCATCCATTGACTATGATAATGTAAAGTTCTGACTTCTTCTTTCTCCCTGGTCTATTGGTGTATATTTTTTAATAGCCAGATGCACATTTAAATTCTGTGTTATTTTCCTTACAAGACAAATCTGAAAGGCCTATGTGATGTCTGCAAGTTCTCTTAAAGGCCTATGGATATTCAGTTCATGTCAAGGAATCTCAGGGCAGCAAGCAGTTATCTATAGATCGGCTAAAGTATGCAGTTTAAAAAAAATAAATTATTATGCAATGTCAATTTAGAATCACACAATAATGATCTGTTAAGGTTGATGATGAGATGTGATTTCCCTGTGGGTTAGCATCAAGTATTTTCCTTCTCTTGCTCTGGTGTGGAATTTGATGTCTTTCATACCTGTTGCTCTAAGCTCTGAAGTTGCTCAACTTTATGGAGGATAATATTTATTCTTCGCCTTCAACCTAACTCTTTCTTAATCATTCATTTTAAAATTAGGTTCAAGTTGTTGGTTTTTATTGTCTGGTTCAAACTACGTAGAAATTTTATTGCTAGTAAAGATGAATTTGTTTTTCCTACCTAAGTCGGAATCAAAATCTTAAAGAAAAATGTTTATTTTGTACTGACATTCCTATATCATTCGAAATGCCAAATTTGGCTTGGAATTCAGTGCTTAATGCATAGTGCTCTTTCCGAGGGTTATTTTGCGTTTGTATTTTTTCTTGTAGATAACCTCTTCTGCATTTTTTTGCTGCTGCTCCAGTTCTGCATTTTCTAAAAGCATTTGCTCCAGATCACGTTGCGCTGCTACTTGTTTATAGTTGTTGCTGCTTGTCTTCACCGGTCCTGTTGCCTGCTGTTGCTGAGAGTTCCACTTCATCGCCGTCGCAAGGTCAAGCTAAACACATCAAAGAACATCGAATTCCGAAACAAAGATCAATTGCATGGTCAAGATGAACTTCGATAAAGATCCTATGGGACAATTTTGGTTTTCTTATTGTATCATTATAGGATTATTTAGACAAAAAATCCATGACATTGTGATCAATACATTTTATATTATAATAAATTTTAATGTCTTTACATGTACATATTATTTACATCAACAAATGTGTGTATTGATAATTTATTATAAGATATCAAAATGTCATATTTAAACAAATCAAAATTTTAAAATGCTAACTAAATTACTTTACATGACATTGAGATGTGTAATATTTTCCAATTGTGACAAGAAATGAGTTTCACTATAGAATACATTTATTACAATTTCTTATATCCCTTTTCCATTCATAGAATTCATGTACAAATGTCACAAAATAATCGATACATAGACATATGTATACGTCACAAAATTATCGATACATAGGCATATGTATACGACAATTTAAATACTTTTTCTTGCACATTTTTTGTCCTTCTAATAAACTTGGTCACACATGACATACCATTGTTCAAAGTCTAGTGATATGACATATATCATCGTCGGCTATCAAAATGTCTCCCGCAACTATATCATAATATGTTGTATTTTAGGTTATTGAAAACTGTGATGATTTTGTAATATCCATGTCACTTCATTGTATAAGGATGCTACATAATGTCATGTTCATAGGAATCTAGATGTATAGCTATGTGTGGGGTCAGGTCGCGTATAGGGACATTTCTAAGCGGAAGGTGTTTGATTCGTCTCATTCAATAATGTTATAATATATTGTTTTTACGACACTAAACTTAGTGATAAATGCACAATACCCCTTTAATTTCATTATAAAATGATATTGCACAATGTCAAGTGCCATACATCTCGATACATATACATGTGTAGAAAGATGTTATCGATAACGACATGTTCAATTGTTGGTTATTCAAGTTGTCCCTTGGAACCATGCCATGATATAAGGTTTCTTAAGACATGCATAGTGTAATGATTGGTTTTTGTTGACTTTCAACATGTCATATCATGACATTCCACAGTGACATATCAGTACATCTGTTCATACATAATCACATTTCGATAAACCATACCTGTTGAGACACTAATTATTGTACCATCATAATTTTTTACTAAAGTTAAAATAATGTATAACAACATATTTTTGGGTTAGGATACATAAGCCTGGTGATACGAATTAGGTTTTCTTTATTTATTAGGATTTTTAGAAGATAACACTATACTCTTTTTTTCAGTGGATTTTTTAATGAGGTAGTGTGGTCATTTATTTTGTTTTAGAATAATATTTCGGTCCTGCACTTATTTTAGGGTTTAGAATATTCAGTTTTGATTTGATTATAATTAGATTTGGTAAATTTAGATAAGACATTCATTCAAGAACTCATCCAATATTTGGATTGATTTACTTGGATGAATATGGTCATCATTTAGATTTAAATTAGATATTAGTTAGATATGGTTTTAACTTCTTAAAACTGCCATAAGTCATTCCAGTTTCTATTTTTACTGGCCGAATTAAACTCTATAAATAGGGGAGATCATTCTTGATTTTATTTAACAATTCTTATCAATCAAATACACAAACTTTTGAGTTCATACTCTTGTTGCTTGCGAGTTTTTCCCATTGTTGCTTAACCTCGAGGTCTAGTTAAGTATCAATAAACCTTGTAATCTAATCTTGAGGGCTAGTTAGAGAGCAAGCCAAAGTTAGGCGTACATACACCTGAATTTTGTGCGAGATAGTGAGGGTTTGCAGATCCCTTCACTAGATCAAAGATATTAATTCCTCAATCGTGAGTCTTCGCAAGGAGATTCATATCAGTTGGTATCAGAGTAAAGCATAAGATACTTCTGGCCGAAAATTACTCAGGGGTTTCGAGTTTTGCATTTATTTTTGAAATTGTTTAGGTTTTTAAATTCTTCCGTGTCATATTTTAGCTTTGTTTGTTTGATCTTTCTTATCTGGAGGATTGAATCTATAGTTAAAGAACGTCGAAAGGTCCGAGAGTTAGAATACTTCGGTAATACTATCCGCTTTCACTTTCATCAATGAGTGAGGAGGACGTCGAAGCGTCTGAGCGTTAACAAGTATTATCTGCCTCCACCTCCCGGCCAGTTTTGTAGTTTTTAGGTAGGTTAAACAGTTTATATGCTTTTGATATTTTTCGTCAACTCTTATGAAAATCATTGCATGCTCAAAATCCTATTTGTTTACTTTATCGTTCTTTGATTCCGTGATCTTGAATTGTTCTTTGATTATTGATTACAGCTTATTCAAAAAAAAAATAGAGGCTTGTGTCGTTTTCCATATACATAGTGTCATATTTTTTATCCTTACAATCTTGAATACCTTCGACGTTCATTTAAATCAAGAAAAGGTTGTCGCAATTTTCTTATTATAAGTTTTGTATAGACGATTTTCGTTCCAAAACTTTTTGAAAATCAAAACAAAAAGGTAGAAGATTTTTGGGTTTCAAAATCGTAAATTAGGGTTTTGAAATCAGAAATTTGGGGCAGATTTAAAATTTTTAAATGTTTAGGGGCAGATTTACAATTTTCATAAATTTTAGGAATTGTGATCGATTTTTTTCTTGGGGAATAATATTCTATTTGTGAGTGTTTTATAGTAAAAAATAATAATTTGTGGCTGAAAAAGAAAGAAAGAAAAAGGAAAAGAAAAGTCTGAGGGCTTCTGCAGCCAGATATTCTACCGCTGCCGCTCACAACCGTAGCCGTTTGCATTGCTCTGATCTGCTCCAGTTCTCCGATCATCTCCAAACAACCTCCGATCTGCTCACCGCTAGTTCCTCTCTGACCAAGTCTGAACGCTGTTAATCTTCTTCAACATCGAACGACTCAGCACCGCCATTATCTTCATCGTCTCCGTCTGACCTCTATCTTCTTCTGCTCGTCGATCACTGCAGATCTGCTAGCCATCGTTCGTCCACCTTTGATCTCTGACCAAATTCCACCACTGTTAACCCGTCAACCACCCAGAACCTCATCGGCGATCTCTTGGTCATCGCCGGATTCACAGCCTCTTCTTTCTCCAGCGGCAAGCTTCTCCAATCAACGCAACTCTGGCGTCGTATGCGTTTCCAGTAGTATGACTCCGGCAAAAGTAAAGGTAGAAGTTCAGAACTTCCAGTGAAGAAGGCAAACAGTTGGCCGCGTGATCCTCATGCGCTAGAACCAACATGGGCGCATGAACTACACACGCAGAACACTTGAAGCGTGTCTGTTACACGGGCAAAACAGCATCCATATCTTCATCTCGCGATCTGATTATTACCTCGTGAGATTATCAATTTCTTGCGAGTTATTTGATTTTCTCGCCAACCGTTCTTTTCTCGCGAGTTAATAGCCACACCAGCATCTAGTCACTGCCTAGTCACCGTCCAGTCACCATTTTTATCAACAGAATTTGGCAGGGATGGCGTGGGACATTTATCTCCATTTATTTTTGAAAATTAGTCACATTTCGAGGATGAAACTTTTCGACCTCAGAGGGAATAATACGAATTAGGTTTTCTTTATTTATTAGGGTTTTTAGAAGATAACACTATACTCTTTTTCCCACTGAGTTTTTTGTGATAATTTATTTTGTTTTAGAATAAAGGCCCATTAATTCAGTCATGTTGGCCTTGGAAGAATTAATGTTCCGGTCATGCATTTATTTTAGGGTTTAGAATATTCAGTTTTGATTTGATTAGAATTAGATTTGGTAAATTAGATAAGGCATATTCATTCTAGAACTCATCCAATATTTGGATTGATTTACTTGGATGAATATGGTCATCATTTATATTTAAATTAGATATTTTAGTTAGATATGGTTTTAGATTATTAAAACGGTCATAAGTCATTCTAGTGTCTATTTGTACTAGCCGAATTATGCCCTATAAATAGGGGAGGTCATTCATGATTTTATTTAACCTTTCTTATCAATCAAAAACACAAACTTTTGAGTTCATACTCTTATTGCTTTCGAGCCTTTTCTAATTGTTGCTTAACCCCGAAGGCTAGTTAAGTATCAATAAAACTTGGAATCTGATCGTGAGGGATAGCTAGAGAGCAAGTCGAAGTTAGGCGTACCCCGAGAGCTAGACACTGAATTTCGTGCAAGATAGTGAGGGTTTGCAGATCCCTTCACTAGATCAAAGATATTAATTCCGCAATCGTGAGTCTTCGCAAGGAGATTCATATCAGTTGGTATCAGAGTAAAGCATAAGATACTTCTGGCCGAAAATTACTCAGGGGTTTCGAGTTTTGCATTTATTTTTTAAATTGTTTAGGTTTTTAAATTCTTCCGTGTCATATTTTAGCTTTGCTTGTTTGATCTTTCTTATCTGGGGGATTGAATCTATAGTTAAAGAACGTCGAAAGGTCCGAGAGTTAGAATACTTCGGTATTACTATCCGCTTTCACTTTCATCAATCGAGTGAGGAGGACGTCGAAGCGTCTGAGCGTTAACAAGTATTATCCGCCTCCACCTCCCGGCCAGTTTTGTAGTTTTTAGGTAGGTTAAACAGTTTATATGCTTTTGATATTTTTCGTCAACTCTTATGAAAATCATTGCATGCTCAAAATCCTATTTGTTTACTTTATCGTTCTTTGATTCCATGATCTTGAATTGTTCTTTGATTATTGATTACAGCTTATTTAAAAAAAATAGAGGCTTGTGTCGTTTTCCATATACATAGTGTCATATTCTTGATCCTTACAATCTTGAATACCTTCGACGTTCATTTAAATCAAGAAAAGGTTGTCGCAATTTTCTTATTATAAGTTTTGTATAGACGATTTTCATTCCAAAACTTTTTGAAAATCAAAACAAAAGGTAGAAGATTTTTGGGTTTCAAAATCGTAAATTAGGGTTTTGAAATCAGAAATTTGGGGAAGATTTAAATTTTTTAAATGTTTAGGGGCAGATTTACAATTTTCATAAATTTTAGGAATTGTGATCGATTTTTTTCTTGGGGAATAATATTCTGTTTGTGAGTGTTTTATAGTAAAAAATAATAATTTGTGGCTGAAAAAGAAAGAAAGAAAAAGGAAAAGAAAAGTCTGAGGGCTTCTGCAGCCAGATATTCTACCGTTGCCGCTCACAACCGTAGCCGTTTGCATTGCTCTGATCTGCTCCAGTTCTCCGATCATCTCCAAACAACCTCCGATCTGCTCACCGCTAGTTCCTCTCTGACCAAGTCTGAACGCTGTTAATCTTTTTCAACATCGAACGACTCAGCACCGCCATTATCTTCATCGTCTCCGTCTGACCTCTATCTTCTTCTGCTCGTCGATCGCTGCAGATCTGCTAGCCATCGTTCGTCCACCTTTGATCTCTGACCAAATTCCACCACTGTTAACCCGTCAACCACCCAGAACCTCGTCGGCGATCACTTGGTCATCGCCGGATTCACGGCCTCTTCTTTCTCCAGCGGCAAGCTTCTCCAATCAGCGCAACTCCGGCGTCGTATGCGTTTCCAGTAGTATGACTCCGGTAAAAGAAAAGGTAGAAGTTCAGAACTTCCAGTGAAGAAGGCGAACAGTTGGGCGCGTGATCCTCATGCGCTAGAACCAACATGGGCGCATGAACTACACACGCAGAACACTTGAAGCGTGTCTGTTACACGGGCAAAACAGCAGCCATATCTTCATCTCGCGATCTGATTATTACCTCGTGAGATTATCAATTTCTTGCGAGTTATTTGATTTTCTCGCCAGCCGTTCTTTTCTCGCGAGTTAATAGCCACACCAGCATCTAGTCACCGTCCAGTCACCATTTTTATCAACAGAATTTGGCAGGGATGGCGTGGGACATTTATCTCCATTTATTTTTGAAAATTAGTCACATTTCGAGGATGAAACTTTTCGACCTTAGAGGGAATAATACGAATTAGGTTTTCTTTATTTATTAGGGTTTTTAGAAGATAACACTATACTCTTTTTCCCACTGAGTTTTTTGTGATAATTTATTTTGTTTTAGAATAAAGGCCCATTAATTCAGTCATGTTGGCCTTGGAAGAATTAATGTTCCGGTCATGCATTTATTTTAGGGTTTAGAATATTCAGTTTTGATTTGATTAGAATTAGATTTGGTAAATTAGATAAGGCATATTCATTCTAGAACTCATCCAATATTTGGATTGATTTACTTGGATGAATATGGTCATCATTTATATTTAAATTAGATATTTTAGTTAGATATGGTTTTAGATTATTAAAATGGTCATAAGTCATTCTAGTGTCTATTTGTACTAGCCGAATTATGCCCTATAAATAGGGGAGGTCATTCATGATTTTATTTAACCATTCTTATCATCAAAAACACAAACTTTTGAGTTCATACTCTTGTTGCTTTCGAGCCTTTTCTAATTGTTGCTTAACCCCGAAGGCTAGTTAAGTATCAATAAAACTTGGAATCTGATCGTGAGGGATAGTTAGAGAGCAAGTCGAAGTTAGGCGTACCCCGAGAGCTAGACACTGAATTTCGTGCAAGATAGTGAGAGTTTGTAGATCCCTTCACTATATTAAAGATATTAATTCCGCAATCGTGAGTTTTCGCAAGGAGATTCATATCATCTGGATGCACAATCCGATGTTGCCATATATTGGCTATCACGATATGAGATTGAGTGTTTTATTTGATTTTCGTTTAGATGGATAATGACTTATAAGGACATACTTCTGTGTCATGCTTTTCTATTGCTACATCAATACTAAAGACATGTTAAATATGTGTCGGGATACATCAAACGTAGTGAGGACCGTTCATATGATAAAAAATCTTGTGAACAAAGATCATTTTTCCGTGTGATTATAAACCTTAATTTGAATATAAACATGAAAGAAATATATGCTACTTAGAGTTTTCTTTCTTAAAAAATCCTGATTCAGAAACGGTGCATTTGCATATTTTGAAAATGAGAATCCAATTCCAATTAAAATTAGAAAACTCAAAATAAGTAGGCGGAAAGAAATGAATGCCGCAATATTTAAGCCATCGTGACCAATTTATTTAGAAGGAATATGTTGGTGACAAATTTTCCACAACTATTCCATGTTCGTATTTCTAGTATGTGGATGATTTCATACAAAAATTCATCATATCCTATGTGTAGACGATCGTCGGATGGATTTAAATAAAGTTTGGTGTGTATACTTTCTGTAATATACATGTTTCAATATATTTTTCAGTTTGAAAATTGGTCAATTAAGCTATTAAAATATGACTTGAATCTAAATTCTATTCTGTTTTGAGTTTATTATTAGATAATTCCAATTATGTTTAGGAAAATGATTTGGCTACTCTTATTCCATTCTTATTTAGGATTATGTAGGTTGGGAGATCTATATAAACTCTCATTTGGGTTTGTTTGTAATGTGTGTGAGATTGAAGACATCTATTTGGTTCTGAGAGATCCCCCTCCGGGTCTGTTAATAAAATATGTTTATGTTTTGTGGACGTAGCCAACACATTTTTAGTGAACCACGTAAAATTCTCTGTGTTCTTCTTTAATTCTTTTTTTCGTTAGCTGCACCTGTCATAACAAACTGGTATTAGGGCTGTAGGTTGATCAGAGACTTCCGTTACAAAATATCGATGAAGAAGAAAAAGTAGAAGAAGAAAAATCTGAGTTTGGGTGATCCGTTAGCGAATCTGGAGAATTCATTTGTGTTGTCATCTCTATTGGGATTCACGAGCTGCTCTGTTTGACAAGTTCTTTCCTGGTTGAACTTGTTAAAATCTGGTTGTCTATTATGGCATATGTTTTACATGGCCCTTCTTGGTTGGACTTGTGAAAATCTTTTTGCTCTATTAGTAAATCATGTCCTGGTTGAATTTGTTAAATCTGTTTGTGATAATCACAAGTTCTTTCATGGTTGGACTTGGTGAAATTTGTTCTATTTGATAAATCCTTTCATGCTTGGATTTATTCTGATTGGTGAAATATGGGTAACTTTGGTACTTCTGCCTAGCACTTCTCTTTGTGCATTTGTTTTCATTTGGTACATCTGGCACAACCACCATGCATCTATTACATCTGGCACAACCGTTGGGCATCTGGCACAATTATCGTGCATCTGGTACATATGGCACCATCACCATGCATCGGGCACAATAGATGTGTATCTGCATCTGGTTGGTTAGAGATTCAATTCAAGGGTAGGGGGAGGAGAAGTTACAATTGCATTGAATCTTATTATGTTGGGATTTTGAGTCGGGGGGAGTTATTGGGATTTCTCCTCAAAACACCTTGAACGAAGTTAGGCATGTTCCGCGAATGATAAATAGTCTGCTCCTAAGTCTTCTCAACAGTATGAGATTCAGTTTCCAAGGTGAAGGTGGAGTTATGCATGTCTACAAGGGTTCGAAGGTGGCTCTTAAAGGTGTAAAATGTGGTACCTTGTATGTTATATAAGGTTTTATTCCGTCAAGTTCCCTGCAGTTGCATCATCTGAAGATCATAAGAGGATTAAGGTGATGAAAGTCGGCAGTGCTGATAATGTCTGGACTTGGTAAATGTTCTAAGCTATTAATCTGGGCCCTGAGGGGCATTCTGGGGTAGGAAGAGTCAAGATACATTTGGAAAGTTTTGTTGCATCTGTTATCGTCTGATATTTGTCACGGGTAATCTGTTTCATGGGAGAGGATTCAAGTCAATGTGGGGATTGTTAGAATATGACCTGAATCTGAATCCTTTTCTGTTTTGGATTTATTATTAGGTAATTCCAATTCTGTTTAGGAATATGATTAGGCTACTCTTATTTCATTCTTGTTTAGGATTCTGTAGCCTGGGAGATCTATATAAACTCTCATCTGGGTCTGTTTGTAATGTGTGTGACATTGGAGATATCGATTTTGGTCAGAGAAATCTCCCTTCGGGGTCTTTTAATAAACTCTGTTTTGGTTTTGTGGACGTAGCTAACACACTGTTAGTGAACCACGTAAAATTATCTGTGTTCCTCTTTAATTCTTTGTTCGTTAGCTGCACATGTTATATCATAAGCCCTTATTTTCAATTTATTTGAAATTCATTTCAATACAATTTTAAATTGATGTAACTTAACTTAATTTTGATATATTATTCTTATTTTTTGTTAAGTTTAATTTTAGATTCCGTCCATTGAAATACGGCATTTCCATAATTTATGGAAAAACCAAGGTTTAAATTGAAAATTAAGAGAAATTAAGATAAAATTTCCGGGTTACATTAATTGGGTCATAAACTTATAACTACTGCAAATTGCATAATGAATTTTTAATATTACAATTAAAATAATTTACATTTCTATAATTCTAATTCAACTCTGTCTTTCCATATGCCTATGAAAAAATGGTCTTTTTCAAGATTTTGCCTTAATTTTAACTCTAAAAATGCAATTCAGTAAAAATCGATTCGGGAAAACAAGGCTTTATTGCTAGAGTCCGTTTCTTGAAATATGATCTTTCCATAAGTAATGGAAAAATCAAGGTTTAAACTGCAAATTTGAAGAAATCGTAATAAAAAATTTGAGTTACATTAATCGGATCAAAAACTTATAACCGTTGCAAGTTGTATAATAAAATTTTAATATTGCAACTAAAACCTTATACATTTCTGTAATTTTAATTCAACTCAGTCTTTCCATAGGCAGAAAGACGTTATTTTCCAAAGTTTTGCTATATGTAGCTAGAATAAGTTCTATCAAATATTCACTTGATGATCTTGCCAAGGCATACAAGCAACTTAACGTTGTTGCAACAAAGAAAGATGACGACACACTGAACAATCCTCCAACAGAGTCTGATCTAATAATTATACCAACAAAGGACGACGATGCTATGAACAAACTGAGGGAAGAAAATAAAATCTTCTTTACATGGTTCAATGTACAGCCACAACTTAGCAACAATCACACACTAGAAAATGGCAGCAGCGTGTGAAGGACAACGGCAACTACAGACAAGGAGGCTTAGATTTCTGATTTTATTTTTATTTTTGCAGATTGGCCTATGACTTTCGGCATCTTTTTTAAAATTGATCCTGAGTAAAAATTAACTAAAATTTGACTTCTGAAATGACATAAGCTTTTATCTTATATTTTTAATACTCCATTTGTACCATCTCAAATTGCAAAGAATATTTTTCTCAGTCAAACTTTTTAAAATTTGACTTCTAAAATGACATAAGCTTTTATCTTATATTTTTAATACTCCATTTGTCTCATCTCAAATTGCAAAGTATATTTTTCTCAGTCAAATTTTTTAAAATTTGAGATATTATCGTATGAGATACTGTTATATTCATCGTAATATGAAGTTTTAAAATATCAACTTTTTGTGTGTCGTTATTATACGTAATTACATATATTTATAGTCAAAGGTGTTTATTGGAGACCGTGAAAAAAATCTGTGGAATTTGAGTTGGGACGGAAGGAGTATATTATAATTATAGTAGTCTCACCATAAGACAGCCGCACGAATGATACATTTGATATACAAGTAAAGGCTGTATTAAGTGAGGTAGTGTTATATTGTTTAGGGCAAAATACAGATATGACCATATGTTTTGGTCATAAGTGCCAATATGACCCTGCAATATCAGAAAGTGCTATTATAACCCAATGTTTTGCATCAAAAGTGCCGATATAACCTTTTTGCACTATTCCAGCGTTGACTTTGTAATTCCCGGCATTGACCAGAAGTAAAAAGACAAAAATAACTCTAGTCTTAAAATTAAAAATGTAAAGACAAAAATACCCTTATTTTTCTTCTTCTCCATTACCAAAGCCTCCGCCGCTCTGCCACCGGCGACGGCCGGGATCTGGAAAATGCCATCCAAATTTGCTCTGATCTCCCAACCACCATTGGCCCACCAGTCGACACCATCGAACCACCCACACCGTCGCCACCATCGGCCCACCTCGATGCCACCATCGAACCCACCTGTCGCCACCATCGGCCCACCCCGTTGCCACCATCGAATCGAACCCACCTGTCGCCACCATCGGATTGATTCTCATCTAAGGGATGGAAGACCCAATCAATTCTTCCTTTCTGCCAAACTTCAGAACCCGTTGATCTGACTTAATAGTTAACACCATGTCCACACAAAAGCATGAATTCAAATGACCGACTACCTCAAACAACCCAAAAGGGCACAAACCACCACGCTATTTTAAGCAATTATCCCAAATAATGGAAAGAACATCAAGCAACAAAACATGAACATTGAATCAAATATACCCCAAAAATTTCAAAAACAGAGTCAGCTGAATCACAGAAACCTCGGAGCAAATCAAATTAACTTAATGAAAGCAGTAAATTGAAGGGAGAAACCAGAAAATTAATATTTTTTAATTTCTTTAAACGAACGAGAAGCTTCAAATGGTGAGATTTGCACATAAACAAATGACAAACCGTCGGAGGTCAGAGCTCGAACCCATCCCATCGCCACCATCGGCCCACCCCGTTGCCACCATTGAACTCACCCCGTCGTCGATCGAATACACCAGCGCCTCACACCATCGGCCCACCCCGCTCTACAAAACCCTTATTGACACCACGCCTCGCCATGCCATCGCTCGACGGCACCTTTCTAAGTTATCGCCCAACCATTTTTTGGCGCCGCTCAGCTAAGTGTCGGAAAAGGCTGATGGGCTCGAAGGGATATGATTTTCCGAGAAGGGTAAGGGCATAATATTTGAAGAAGAAGAACCGTGAAGAAGAAGTTTCAGAGATTAAATGTAGGAGCATAACAAATGAAATAAATGTTAAGGGCGTAAATGTCCTTTCACATTTACTAAATCTTAATTTTTTTAAATTAAAAGGGTATAATTGTCATTACATTTTTTGGCCAAATTCAAACCTCCATGGTTATATTAGCACATTTTTGCAAATCATAGGTTTATAATAACACTTTCTGATCTTGCAGGGTCATATTGGCACATATGACCAAAACATAGGGTCATATGAGCACTTTACTCTATTGTTTATAATGCCTTTTGCAACTAAGGCCCTGTCCAGTTCAACTTATTTCAGCTCCAACCAACTCAACTCAGATTTTCTCAGCTTAACTCGACTTTTCTCAACTCCAATCAACTTAGCTCAACTCGACTCTAATAATTTCATATCAATTACTTTGAACTCCATTCAAATCTTTTTAATCTAAAAAGTTCTTTAATATATTTATATCATAATTTATTATTAATTATTAATTTAATTAATATATTAATATGTAATATGTAATATAATTAAATTAATTAATTGATTTTATTTAACATATTTACAATTAACATATTATATTGTTAAATCTTAACAAATTGTTAAATATTATGAAAATTTAAAATCTTGATTTTCATTTTTTAAATTAAGTTTCATTTAGGTGTTTAAAATTTAATTGTGAATTTTACGGTAAAACCAGATACGATAAAAACTACAATGTAAAGAATGAGGAAAAATAGACAATTATCACGTTTAGATAAATTATATCTACATTATTATTTAGTGAAGTATACATCTTGTGTGTACCTTCGTTTACCTTCATACTACAAACTCTCTGATGTACGTTAGAGCATCTCTAATGCTATGACCGTGTATATTGTAGCAACATGTCGAATTATTATACGTTTGTGGTATGATGTATTTGGAGTTGTTTGGTTTTAAAAACTTTGTTCTCCAGGCCTAAATTTGTAGTCTTGCGTTCCTTATTTCCTACAAACATTTAGTTAATAATTTTAATATATTTCACATAAACTTCATATTATTAGTAATTGTATTATATTTATAAATTGTTTGCAATTATAACAATTATATTTCTTTTAACTTCAACTCGATAACATCAACGTTCGAATTCTATAATTACATCATAAAATTTACATCATATATTAAAATTTTAAATATATTATTTAATTAATTCACATGTACTATTATTTATATCATGATTTATTATTAATTGTTAATATGCTATATAATTTCCATGTTATCTTCTTTTGATTATTTTTTGTTCAATTAAGTTTGATTCAATTCCGTTCAGCTTGATTCAGTTCGGTTCAATTTGATTTTGTTCTATTAGAATCAGTTCACTTCGATTTGCTTTAGTTCAGTTTAGTGTGATTCATTTCACTTCAGCTTTAACCTGTTGAGTTCATTTTGATGCAGTTCGGTTCAGTTTGATTTAATTTAGTTCAATTTGATTCAGTTCAGTTTAGTTTGCTTCAGTCAATTTGATTCATTTCATTCCAGTTTGACTCAGTTAAGTTCAATTATATTCGGTTCATTTTATTTTGATTTAGTTTAGTTCGCTTTGGTTCATTTTGGTTTATCGACAATTAATTCAGTTTAGTTCATCTACAATCAGTTCAGCTCCGCTCCAATCAGCTCAACTCAACTCTTCTCAGCTCTTCTTATCTCTTCTCAACTCTTCTCAGCTCTTCTCAGCTCTTCTCAACTCTTCTCAATTCTTCTAAACTCTTCTCAACTCTTCTTAGTTCTTCTCAACTCAGCTCAGCTCCAATCAACTCAACTAAGCTCTTCTCAACTATTCTCAGCTCTTCTCAACTCCAATAAATTCAGTTCAACTCAACTCAGCTCTGTTTCAGCTCAACTGGACAGGGCCTACATTTTCTCTTTTTTGTTCGTTGATGAAATAAAATAGATTTCATAGAGAACATGATCATACCTAGAATTATCAACTCAAATTGCATAACCTTGAGCTTCATCAAATGAATGTGAAGACTGCTTTCTTTAATGATGATTTAGAGGAAAAAATCTACATGGAGAAACTTGAGGGTTTTAGCGCTCCAGGTCAAGGAGGAAAGGTATGTACGTAAGTTGATAAAATCATTTTATTGTCTCAAACAAGCTCCAAATCAATTGCATGAGAAGTTTGACCATGTTGTTCTAGCCAATTAATGGTTCAAAATCAATGAGTGTGATTAGTGCGTCTACGTCAAAGACACGAAGAATGGATATGTAATCATATGTCTATATGTAGATGACTTGCTCATTGTAAGTAGTATTGAAAATATGATCAATCTACCAAGGACATGTTGAGTTCTCGTTTTGACATGAAGGATACGGGATTGGCGGATGTGATCTTAGGGATAAAGATCATCCAAAGCTCTGATAGCATCACCTTAACCCAATCTCATTATGTAGACAAAATCCTTGAGAAATTCAACAAGAATAACTCAGAGGTGGCGATGACGATTGGATCCCAATTTGCATCTATGAAAGAATAAATTAGAGGCTATTAATCAGGTGGAGTACTCAATAGTCATTGAAAGTCTGATGTACTTAATGAGTTGTACTAGATTATAATTTGCCTACATTGTAAGTAGGTTGAGTAGATACCCGAGTAACCCCAGTATGACTCACTAGAAGGCAATAACTAGAGTATTGAGATATCTACGTTTTACTCATGATTATGGTCTACATTATACAAGTTACCTAGTTGTTGTTGAATGATATAGCAATGCGAATTGGATACACGGTATAAAGGATCAGAAATCCATTAGTGGGTATGTATTTATACTAGGTGGAGAAGAAGTCTCGTGGAAATCCTCTAAACAAACAATTATTACTCGATCCACGATGGAATCCAAATTTTTTACCTTAGACAAGGCGGGGGAGGCCGAATGGCTTCTCCAATTTGTAGAGGACATTCCTAGAAGATCGAAGCCTGTGTCATCCAAATGTATAAATTGTGAAAGTGTATTTGCTGTTATAGGCAAGACTCAGAATATGCCTATAATGAGAATTCTCATTATATTCGATGGAGACATAGCTCCATTAGACAACTTCTCTCAACTGGAGTGATCACAATTGACTATGTAAGGTCGAAGGACAACATAGTTGATCCCTTGACTAAAGGGTTGAATCAAGAGATGGTTGAAACATCATCAAGAGGAATAGGACTAAAGTCTATCAAACGATGGGTTATATACATGAGCACCCAACCTATGTGACTAGAGATCCCAAGATCTAGTTTCAAAGAGACAACTAAACTGCAAAGACCCATTGAGGTCGCTGCAGGAATTTCATACCTCATGTCTTATTCCTATAATGAAGAAATGACGAACTGAATGAAGGTTAAGCATTAAATTGCTTTTAATGATTCAAAACATCGAGTGTATGGTACTTGAAAGAGAGTATAGTTTACGGAATTGTTCTTACGCTAAGAATCACCTATGTAAGCGAGAAGTGTGGCAGTTTCGAAAGGGAATTGTTGGGACATGATTCCTTATAAACCTTACAGAACTCTGAGCGTGTCATGGCCTGATTAATGGACACAACCAAGGAAAATTCAAAGGCTAGGAAAGGTGTCGGCTTGAAGTGCAATGTCCTTCACACAAGCGGTATGAGGAGTTCAAGGACATCGTGGCTACTTTCTAATTGTTGGACTAAGTGCACTCTCTCAAGGGAAAGTTCAACGTGTGACACCTACTTATCCTATTCAGTTTCTATGTCGTCGAAATGAATTTATCACCAAGTCAAACTCCGTGTCTGGCATGATTGTTCTGATTCCACATCAATATCTATTCATGTGGGGGATTGTTTGAAAATGACCGTAAAAAAATTGAATTGTCAACTTCTAGCATCATTTTGAGTGAGACTCAAACTGAATTAGGGCAATGAGTGTTGTTTTTGGATTCCCTTCTGTGAGTACTATAAAATTTACTATTTAAACTCTGAAACGGATAAAGGTGAATGAGATATAGATGCTCAAAGACTCACTCTTGGAATGAAAACTTAGGTGGAAATAAAATCTCATGTAATAAGTATTCTCTGATTTTTTTACTGTCTAAAATGCATATGAACCATTTAAAAGTCTCTATAAAGCCCAAAATGCGTAACAGTAATTCATGGAATCACATGTGCATAATTTTCAAGATTATTCATATAAAATTTGAACGTGGCTTATCATGATTAGAAATATATGAGATATTCTAATATTTCCATAATCTATTTCAAATATTTGTGAAATATTCTGTGATTGGAGAATATTTTCTATGATTACGGAAAATCAGATCTTTCACATGTCTTTTTATGGGGTCTCTTAGACTACTTTAAAAAGAGCATCTATGTTAGACATAAAACTCGAACCATTCTCAACTTCCTCATTTCTTCTAAACTTGAGTCTTATATTTCTTTCTCAATCAAGGTGATAATCCTTCGGGTTTTGCGGAAATCCGAGGTTACTTTTATTTGTTAATTGTTACTATCGAGAGTTTATCCTAAGAATGATGTCCACGGTGGGACTCATTCATTTCAAGAGCAGCAAGTTTACCCGTGACTTAATCAATTTGTGATTGCTTGAAACTTAATCATTTATTTTAATTTAAATTTTCCAATTGTATGCTTGAATAATTAATAAAGTTTATTATTCTTGTATATGTTAATTTCTTGTGTAATTTTGTTATTTAGTTTTTGCATGATAGTATCAATACATGTTCAGTATTGTGTACTATTGACACTTACAAGGAAGATTGAAATGTGAGAGTAATTTATGGTAGTGAATATGATAAAATATAAAGGACTTTATTATGGTGCATTGATATTAATCAATGACACACCTCATCAATCATGATGATTACAATATATAGGGCTACAACAAACCAAAGTCTAATAGGAATAGGATTCTAAGTCTATAAGGAGTTACCATTTATAGCTAATTCTATAAGGTAACTACCATTTATAATCTTTCCTACAAAGAAAGGGTTAATATTTCCTTAACACCCTCCCTCAAGTTGGAGCATGATGACAAGAATGCCTAACTTGCAAAGAAGATTATGAAATTGCTAATCATTAAACTTCAGTAGAGGTAGAATTAGCAGCAACAGCAGTAGCATTAGCAACGGTAGAGTAGTATTCAACTTCATTAGCGGTAGAGTAGTATTCAACTTCAGTAAAAGCCGTATTTATAGGAGATTATTCAAGGTAATTCTGTTGACCCATCAGGATGATATGCGCAATAACCAAATCAGACCCGTCAGAAGGGCCAATGAAGTAGGGGTTAGTCGATAAATGACCAACATGTATAGGTATCTTAGGGCCAGATTGCAACTGCAACTATTTCAGTAAAGTCGCAATTACCTCATAGACATTCATGTTCTGAAGCGCAGTAGTCTCAATACCAGCATTAGTACAAGCCTTTTCTTCGGGATTACTTCCGGAGGTAGACATAGTACACAAATTAGGTACGGATTAGCAGCATGTGCAGCAACCGGCGGCGGATCAGATTGGCAACGACGCGTGATGGGAATGCAACAGTGTGTGAGCTTCGGGATCGGTGCGTGTGGCTCAATGTACAGATAGATCAAATCAGGAGAGGAAGCACATGGATAACCACGCCCAGACGGTAACGGTGGCAATTGACAGAACGGAGCCGACGGCGGTGGCTGTTCGACGATGCGTGGATCGACGCGTGGCTTGGAAAGACAGCAGAATATTTTCTTAGGGTTTCAGGATTTTAGACTCTGATACCATGATAAAAATATAAAGGACTTTATTATGGTGCACTGATATTAATCAATGACACACCTCATCAATCATGAAGATTACAATATATGGGGCTACAACAAACCAAAGTCTAATAGGAATAGGATTCTAAGTCTATAAGTAGTTACCTTCTATAGCTAATTCTATAAGGTAACTACCATTTATAATATTTCCTACAAGGAAAGGGTTTCTATTAAGAAATGGTGAATACAACATGAAATCCCTAATAGTAGCACCTCTTCATAACCTTGAGCTCGTTTCATCTTGATTCAACTGAGAACAATCCTCTTTCGTGGAAGTGCAAGTCTCATTGGAGTGTATAAGGAGAAAAATCCTGATCAGGCGTCACAGTAACGTTATATGGATGCAAATAGTAAAGTCCAGATTTATCTAGTTGGCAATTTGTGGAAATTATGCAAATATGGAATTGTCGTGTTAATATCAAAGAAGGAATTATCGAGATCTATGGAAGTCTGCGAAGAAATCTGAGAAGGAAATATTTCGTCCATGGAGTTTTTATTGAAGAATATATCAATTCATACATTTATGGGATTGGACTGGATTTATGGAAATTGAAATTGATTTGATAAATATCCTGTGTGGAAAGGATTTGGATGGAATATATTAATTCCTTTCTTTAAGGGATTCGATTTTATAAGTCCTATCTCCAAGGGATTTGATTGTAATTAGGATATATATGTGGAGAAGGAATTATATTTGCACATAACTTCATGATTATCATAATTGGAGATGGAATAAACTTCATGTAAACATACGGAAAACTGAAGCATAAAAGGTTTTAACCGTTGATAGAATATTGTGTGGATATTTGTCTATGGAAGAAAGAAGATTTCACAATATGATATTTTAGGCGTGTGGTAAAAGCATACAGGGTTTATGGAAAATCCCTATAATTATGAAAAAATATTTATGGGATATTTGAGATAAAGAAAATTTTTTTATTTATGAGATTTGGATATACTTTAGAAACAGATAAGGAATAGGAATATTATGAAGATAATTATGGAGAGTTCTGATTTGCTCATGGACTATATAAAGGACATCACAACTGCATTAATAGAAAAAAAAATCTTCATACAGATTTGATATCTTTCGAGAGTATTGCAAAAGTCAGAATTCTATGTTCCAACATACGTAACCTGTTGTTCAAAGTTCAGAATCGTATACCTTAATTCCTCGGGAGGAGGAGATCCAGCGTCAACGAGTTTCGAGGTCATAGGGAGTCTGATTAAGGCGGATTGGTTGCAATGAGAGTTTGCATGATTCACGTTATAGTTAGATAAGATAAGTATAATTGTATGGTGTACTTTGTACTGTATCTTTCTGATTAGTGGATTCATTCTGAAATGGGTCAGGCCCCGTAGATATAGGTGGATTACACCGAACTGCGTAACCAAGTCCTGTATCTTTATGCTTTATTTTATTGTTCACTTAATGATATATGTTATGTTGAAGCACAATAGTAAATAATTTAATTAATTAGGTAAAACCAAATTTGAGGGAGGACTCATTCGCTGAATAACCTGAACTACAAAGAGACATAGTTTAAAAAACGACCTTCCTTGTTGATGAACAAAAATTATCAAACGGTAAAGAGATGCCTACCATACCATCAACCATGTGCTTATATGGTGGCACTATAATGACCATAGGATCATACAACTGCAGCATAGTTGTCGTGTTCCGATAGGAGTCACTAGTCTCTATGTATGTGAAAGATGCAGAGACGCCGACCTCAAGTCATGAGCAGCCACTCCAACCTGCCATCGCATTTCAACATGTAAATCGTTATATCACGCCATGTATTTTACTTGATTATGTCATGTATTTATACTATTTAGTACATAATATGTATTTTTAATTTAATTTAACTAATTAAAATATGTTTAATTTAATATTAAATTAAATTTATTATTTACCACCACCTCCGCTGCCGTCCACCGGTCTTCTCTTCTTCTCCGGTATAATCCGCCATCGCTTGCCTTATTCTCTTCTTATCCGTTCTTCTCTGGCCTTCTTCTCCTCTTCTTCTCTGGCACGTTCTTCTTCTTCTCCGGTCTGTTCTGTTCTTCCCCGGTCTTCTCCTCTTCTTCTCTGGCCCGTTCTTTTCTTCTCTTATTCTCCCCGTTCTCCTCTTCTTCTCCCCCTTCTCCTCTTCTTCTCCCCCTTCTCCTCTTCTTCTCCGGCTCGGTCTCCTCTTCTTCTCCGGTGACCGGTCTCCTTCCCTTCTCCGGCTCCAGCTCTCCTTCCCTTCCCCAGCCCCCGCTCTCCTCTCCTTCTTCGGCTCCGGCTCTCATCTTCTTCTCCCGATCCCGTTCTCCTCTTCTTCTACCGGCCTCGTTCTCCTCTTCTTCCACCAGCCTCGTTCTCCTCTTCTTCTCCGGCTCCGGCTCTCCTCCTCTTCTCCCGGCTCCGGCTCTCCTCCTCTTCTCCCGGCTCCGGCTCTCCTCCTCTTCTCCCGGCTCCGGCTCTCCTCTTCTTCTCCCGGCTCTCTTCTTCTTTCTCCCAGCTCTCCTCTTCTTCTCTTGGTTCTCCAGCTTTGGCTCTCCTCTTCTTCTCCGGCTCCTTGAACGGTTCTCTTTCCCAGGTTCCTAACCGAGTGGCGGTGGTGGCAGTGGTGGCGATGGCCGGCGCCGGCGGTGGCGGTGGTCCAGTGAAAACGTAACATCTACGGTGGAGGTGGTCCAGCGGTGGAGGTGGATGTGGTCCGGTGGTGGCGGTGGTCCGGCACCGGCGGTGGTTTTTTTAGGGAATATTTTTTTTGGATAAATGACTTTCATTTCATCTTAAAAACCAAAGTTTACATCTCTGCCAAAAAATACTAGACTATTATCATGAGGGTTGCACAGTGCTTCCTAACTTTAGGATTCACCCATGTTCTATACACTACCACATCCAAAATTGTTTTTGTCACCTCTATTACATTTATACACTGACTACGCCGGAAACATATCTCATTTCTTACCCTCCAAACTTCATAAACCATTTCAGCAATCAATACTTTCTTAAGCATGGCTCTACATCCCTTCCCTCTGCATTTACAAATAATCCAGTGCAGTTCCTCATCCCACTGTTGCGGTTGCCTCTAGATTTGCGCCCACTTCAACACACCAGCCCAAATTCTCCTTGTTGAAATGCAATCAAACAGCAGCTGCTAGATTATTTCTACTTCACTACACATACCACATTTATCATCAGCCAATAGCCCAAACTTCTTCAGTCGCTGCTTGGTTGGTAATCTGCCATGACAAGCCAGCCACAACATAAATTGAGGCCTCGGTCTAGCCAGGTTACCACAGAAGATTTTACTCCACTCTACTCTCTGTTGTGCCCCACGTAATTCTTTGTATACTGCCCTGGTGCTGAACCTGGGCCTTTCCAATTGCTGCTCCCATGCCTCCAGTCCTTGTACTTTGCTCCGACACTTACTGAGGCTCTTCAACATCCAGGATGCGGAAGCTGGGAATTCCATCTCTAGCACCCCTCTTCCTTTTATGTATATAGCATGAACCTATCGTATCCATAGCCTATCATCTTTGCGGCATAAATTCCAGAGGTTCTTACTCTGAGTTGCAGTACTCCACTCCTGCAAATCTACAACATTCTGTCCTCCAGCCTTTTTTGAATCACAGACCTTCTCCCAGGCCACAAGTGTTTTTTTGGTGATGGTTTCACCTCCACTCCACAAAAAGGACCCGCATAATGCTTCTACATGCTTGATCACATTTTTAGGAACTAGAAAGCATTGCAGCCAGTAGTTTACCACAGCAAATTATACACTTTTTATCAGCTGCAATCTACCTGCATAACTTAGCAATCTAGAACTCCAATGCCTCGGTTTACCAATCATTCTATCTACCAATGGTTGGCATACAATCACAGTCAATTTCTTGCTGGTCAGAGGGACACCTAAATACTTGAAAGGAAGCATACCTTCTTCAAAGTAGTAATTGCTTAGAATCTCTTGCTTTTGTTCCTTCTCCACTGAGCCAAAAAATACTTTGCATTTGGCAGGATTAACTCTCAATCCAGTTGACATCTCAAATTGCCTATAAGCCTGCATCAGGGCTGAGACTGACTTTGGATTCCCTCTGGACAGTAAGAGCACGTCGTCTGCAAAACTGAGATCAATCAATCTGATATCTGCACATTGAGGATGTAATTTGAACTCCTTCCTGCCTTCTATAGCTTGAAGACACCTGCACATATACTCCATTACCAGCACAAACAACAGCGAGGAGATTGGATCTCCCTGCCTCAAACCTCTTGCAGCAGTAATAAAGTTGGTCAGTTTTCCATTTATCTTGTATCTATAGCTAACTGTATAAACACATAACATGACCCACTTCACAAATTGTTGGGGTAGTCCCAATTCACTCATGATTACCTGCAAAGCCCTCCAATCTATAGTATCATAGGCCTTTTGTATGTCCATTTGGATTAAGTATCTGGCCGTTCCACTTTTCCTGTTGTATCCCCTGACTAGTTCATATGCAAGCATAATGTGGTCGTGGATGTTCCTTCCTGGTACAAAAACTGCCTGATTCTCTTGAACCACCTCTGTTATTACTCTACTCTGCCTACCTGTTAAGACCTTTGAGATAATCTTATACAGTGTAGAGCAGCAGGAGATAGGCCTGAGATCCTTTACCCTTCTAGCAGCAACATGCTTTGGAATCAGAGTCACCAATGTGTTGTTTACTGCTCTGTACAATCTTCCTTGTTTGAAAAATTCCTACACAGCCTCCATGATATCTACCCTGACCACTTGCCAGTTTGTATTAAAGAATTTTGCTCCATACCCATCTGTGTCTGGGGCTTTTAAGTCTCCAATGCTCTTTAGAGCCTCCCAAACCTCATTCTCTTGTACTTCCTGAACAAGCATTTTCCTGGCCTCCACTCCCAGCCTCTTCCCATTTCTTAAGACTTCAATATTTACTCCCTCTAAGCTTGTGGCTCTCTAACCCACCAGCTTTTTATAGAACTGGAGAATCTCAACCTCCATGTCCTCTTGAGTACTGACCAGCTCCCCTGATTCTTTTTCCAGTCTCTCCAATCCTACCATCTTGTTTTTTCTTTTGACTGTGGCATGAAAGTAGGCATTATTTCTATCTCCCAGCCTTAGCCAATCTACTTTTGCCTTCTGTCTTTCTATACCTTCATCAATATCACTCCATTTTTGGACCAGTTCAATCCCCCTGATCGCAGCCTCAATTTTCTCCTTGTTGAATCTATCATGTCCCAAAGTTTTTTGAGCTATTTCCATATTTTTCCTCTCCTCTTCCCATTTCTTTTTTTCTCCACTGACTTGCTTAGAATGCTCCTTAATGTCTCCTTGGAGCCTTTTCAGCTTTTGCCAAACCGCAAACATTGGCCTTCCTCTTAACTCCTTCTGCCAGCTCTGTTTGATATCCTCCAATACATCCTTCCTGTCCAATAAACAATTCAGAAACTTGAACTGTTTGTGAACTGGTGTCAGCTCCTGTTGTAGTGTGATCATGACCAAGGCATGGTCAGAAACCCCAGGTTCCAGGTTATCCACCACCATCTCAGGATATTTGGTAAGCCACTCCAGTTTTGCTACTGCCCCATCTATCCGAGAGTAGATCACTCCATTCAAATGCTTGTTAGACCACGTGTAATAGTCTCCATCACTCTCACATTCAAATAGACCTGCTCTCTGCATCATCTGCTCCAAGTCCCAGTATTCCTGCACCACTACTTCACTTCCTCCAATTCTATCTTTTAGTGTAAGTACATTATTGAAATCTCCAACCACCAGTACTGGGCCATTCACCTGTGAGATAGCCCCCTCTATCTCCTTCTACAGTTTCTTCCTCATCTTCAATTTGTTTCCAGCATACACTGCAATCAACCAGTACATCAGATCTCCATTTTTATCCTGCACCTCCACTAACATCATCTGATCAGACATTTTATGTGTCAGGATCTCCACCTTCCTGAAATCCTACAATACCCAAATCCTTCCATTACAATGGTTGCCATAATTATCAGCAAATTTCCATTTATCACCAAAATTCTTCCGTATCCCCTCAGCTTTATCTTATTTCACCCTCGTTTCTAGAAGCATAGCAACATCTAATTTTAGACCAATGAGACGGGAGCTAATCTCATTCCCCTTTGCTGCCTTGTTGAACCCCCTAACATTCCAGGCACTTATCATGGGCCTAAGCCCTGATCCTTCTCAGGATCTTTCCAAATCCTGAGAGGATGTTCAAAGTTCTCTACTATACTGCCTCCTTCTTCATTGTGGGAATCAATGATCCCAAGTTGCTCCAGCTCCATTACCATCTTTCCTTTGTTTTTAGACTGCACCAAAGTCTATTGAGCTGATTCCTTTCCTTCTACTGCCTTGGAATCCCCTGTCTTCATTTTGCCATCCTTCACTGTCTCCTCTCCATGTTCCAAAGTTTTCTCCTGTACTTTCACCTTCCATTGCTGAGTCACCTTTTTGCTTTCTTTCCCACATCTATGTCCCCCAATCTGACATATCTCACATAATAGTGGCTTTCCCTCCACTTCAATTTTCTGACTGAGGATACTCCTATCAACATCTCAAATTTTCACAACCTTTGGCACTGGCTGGGATATATCTATCTCCACCATCACTGGCTGAGTTTGCTAGCTGTGCACTCATTTGTGAATAGAGGCTTGTCAATCACACTTCCTATCTTCCCCAAGCTTTTAAGCCCCCACAGGTGTAATGGTAGCCTAGGTAGTTTCACCCATACGGGAACTGTTCTCAATATATCTTTCTCCATGGAGAAACCAGCTTTCCACAGATGTAGAAACATAGCCATTCCATAGATTGTGTAAGGGCCCTTCTTCATGACCTCCTCCCTATCCCTCTTACTGTTGAACTTAATCACAAAATAGCCTTCATCATTATAAAGCAGCTCAGGATTCTCAACAAATGCCCAATTATTCAACATAAATCTTTTAATCGCATTCATGGTCAGCTCCCCTCCTATAACATACATAATCAGGGCAGTCTCCCAGTACTTCAATTCCGACTCTACATCACCAGGTTCTATTTCCACCTCAATTTCCCCATTCACAATTTTCGGAGCAGAGAATTCCATGTTCATACCATTCATCGGTACCCTATTTCCCCTAATCACATCAACCCAGAGATTACCCTTCTCAAATCTATTTGCAGTAGTATTAGGGGCGGGGATTTCGGTTCTTACCGGTTGAGCAATTGAATCTTCCCGGTGCCTGTCTTCGATACAATCCTCCTTCAGATTGCTCTCCACCTCCCGATCCACCTCCAAGTCCAGGCTAGTAGCTTCCACGCTCTCCTCCCTCCCAGAGCCACCCCACTCCACCTTGGTTAGAGACACCTTCTTCCTCGGCCGTCCCCTTCCACATTTCATGGCCGGCGCGATCACACCTTTAGTTGTGTGAAATCGCACCTAGCGCTCTCATTTTTAACCTATGCTTTTTTTTGAGGGAATATCAATTTTTAGTTTTATTTTAAATTTTTGTTTTATTTTAAAAAATTAAATTTAGTATTATACATATATATATGTATTAGGGCGTAAACTAGTAAAATACAGGGCGTGATATAGCAACACCCTTCAACGTCCAGTTAGACTTGATCATACAAACAGCTTCACTCACCAAATTTAGTTGAAATATTACATACTGATAGAATGATTTGCCGTAATCAATTGTATTATTGATATCTAAATATATAGAGAGTACAATAGAGGTGTAATAAAGAAAGAACTCTAATCATAATAAATCATAATCTAATCAGGAGTCTGATTTATCCTAACACCCCCCTCAAGCGGAGCGTCGGATGCTCGCCGACGCACAGCTTGGACCTGAAGAACTCAAACAGCGGACGAGAGAGCCCCTTGGTGAAAATATCTGCAATCTGAAGAGAAGTCGGAACATGAGCAACACGCAGCTTTCCAGATGTCACCAACTCACGAACAAAATGGTAGTCGATGTTGATGTGCTTCGCCCGCTTGTGAGCCACTGGATTCTGAGCCAAGAAGATAGCACTACTATTGTCGCATAACAACAGTGGAGAACCAGAAAGCGGAAACCGAAGATCACGAAGCAAATGAGTGAGCCAGACCACTTCTGAGGCAGTGTTGGCGAGAGCACGGTATTCAGATTCAGTGCTAGAACGAGAAACAGTGGGCTGTTTCTTGGCACTCCAAGAAACCAGATTCCCACCAAGAAAAACTGCATAACCATAAGTGGACCGACGAGTCTCCAGACAACGAGCCCAATCAGCATCAAAGTATCCTAACACATCAGGAGTACTAGCAGAACAAAACCGGAGACCAAAGTGAAGAGTGCCACGAACATACCGCAAAATCTGAGTCACAGCAGCAAAATGATCATCTCTGGGATCCTGAAGAAACTGACTCACCGTGTTGACCGAGAATGCCAAATCCGGGCGAGAGATGGTGAGATACTGGAGAGCACCAACAAGAGAACGATAAAGTGTAGGATCCCGAAATGGAGGACTAGTAGAGCTGTGAAGTTGAGAACCAGCAACAAATGGAGTAGAAACTGGTGCCGCGTCAGACATACCGGCCCGATTCAAAATATCCCGTGCATACTTTGCTTGGCCAAGCAGTAATCCTGAGGAGGTAGGCGAAACTTCAAGACCAAGAAAGTAATGAAGAGCACCAAGATCCTTGATCGCAAACTCTCTGTGTGTCCGATCAATGAACTGGCGAAGAAGAGTCGAGTCATTTCCGGTAAGGATGATATCATCCACATACACAAGTAGGTACAGTAATGACGACCCTCTCGAAAGGACAAACAAAGAAGTATCAGCTGAGCTGCACCGAAAATCAAGCTGTGTCAGATAACTGCTGAAACGCTGGAACCAAGCCCCGGGACCCTGCTTAAGACCGTAAATGGCCTTTTTCAAACGACAAACATAGTCCGGATGGACAGAATCCTGATAACCAACGGGCTGCTTCATGTAGACTGGAACATCAAGAACACCATTGAGGAAAGCGTTCTTGACATCCAACTGATGAAGTGGCCAGGAACGCATGGTGGCTATGGCGAGAACCGTCCGAACAGTGGAGGCTTTGACCACTGGACTGAATGTGTGGTCAAAGTCAAAACCCGGAATTTGTGAGAAACCTTGGGCCACAAGCCTAGCTTTATGACGCTCAATAGTGTCATCTGGTCTATACTTCAGTCTGTAAACCCATTTGGAGCCAACAATATTGACCCCTGATGGGCGAGGTACCAAATCCCAAGTGTGTTGTCCACGAAGAGCTTCCATCTCGTCATCCATGGCAGAAACCCAAGCCGGATCTTGAAGAGCAGTGCGGTAATCTGTGGGCTCTGATTGAGCAAGTAAAGCAGCAGTGAGACCATGAGCAATGATATCAGAATAATCTCTTCGCTGAATAGCTCCAGTCGACGATCGAGTAACCATGCGATGAGTGCGTGGTGGAGTAACCGGAGCAGTAGTGGCAGCAGGCAAAAGGACCGGTGAGGTGATCGGAGAAGGGGCCGGTGAAATGTCAAGAGAATCAGGTGAACTGGGCGATGGCGGGATGGACAGAGCAGGATGAGTCCGAGCGGCCACCGGACGGTCTGAATCATCAGAACAGGTAGAACATGGTGTTATAGTCGGTGAGGACGACATCATCGATGAACCAGGAGAAGAAACCACCGTAGGAGTATCAGCTGATGTATCAGTAGGATCCAAAAAAGTAGAGACATCGAGAGAGAACGGAGATACTGAAGTAGAACCGTTAGAATAAGGGAAGAAAGTATCATCAAACCGAGCATGTCTGCTGACATATATCTTTCCAGACGTAGGATCCAAACATCGATAACCCTTGTACTGGGAGTCGTACCCAATGAAGATACATGGCAAACTGCGAGGAGCAAGTTTGTGAGCTGCATATGGACGAAGATAAGGATACACACGACAACCAAATACATGAAAGTTCGTGTATATGGGAACCTGACCATTAACAACCTCAAATGGTGATCGTCCGCCAAGAACTGGAGTGGGCAACCGATTTATGGTATAAGCAGCTGCAGCAAAGGTGTGTGGCCAGTGAGAAAGTGGAACATGAGAGTGGTACAACATAGACAAGCCCATCTCAGCAATGTGGCGGTGCTTGCGCTCAGCCCGACCGTTCTGCTCAGGAGTATACGGACAAGAAATCTGATGGTGAATGCCTTTTTTCTGAAAATGAGAGCGTAAGCGGCCATTTACGAACTCAGTCCCCCCCATCACTCTGAAACACTTTAATGGTGGAAGAAAACTGGTTCTCCACAAAGGCCTCAAACTGGCGATAGACATCCCAAAAATCAGATTTACGACGAAGTAGGTAAAGCCATGAGAGTCGAGAATGATCAACAAGAAAAATAACATAGTAGGAGAAACCATCAGAAGATATAATAGGAGAAGGCCCCCAGAGGTCACAATGAACTAGATCAAGTACCCGAGCAGCACGTTTATCATTTGTATGAAAAGATAAACGTTTCCCTTTAGCTTTTTCACATGCCTCACAAATGGTGGGTTTAGGCAAAACCGACGAGACAAATAAGGATCCAGAGGCACACAAACCAGAAATAACAGAATGCGGAACATGACCAAGTCTAGCATGCCAGATTTCAAAGGACGCACGCGACTTATTTGACTTTACAGTAGACACTAAAGCAGATGCACCATAGTCTAAGACATAAAGACCATTCTCAATATGGCCGTGACCCAAAGTTTCCCCATTGATTTTATGCCGAATGATAAAAGAACGATCATCAAAGCAGACAACAGCATTTAAATCTTGAGTTAATTTGCTAACAGAGAGCAAATTTTTAGTGATATCAGGCACAATAAGCACATCATAAATAGGCAAAGACTTAGAAAACCGAGATTCACCAACATGAGTAATAGGGAGTTCAGAACCATTACCAACATAGACATGGGAAGAGCCATGGTAAGGTGTCACATAATCAACAATAGTAGAAGATGATGCCATGTGCTTTGTAGCGCCAGAATCTACAATCCACTTGTACCCATTGGGCTTAAATCTTGAGAAACCACCTAAAGTAGTCATAGGAACAAAATTGAGCTGAAGGGGACGTTGAGGAAGTAATGCGAAGTTGGTATGCTTAGTCCAGTCAACAAAAGTGGGCGAAGCTAAGTCTTTGCTCTTGAAGGTTTGCGATATCGCAATTTTGCTCTTGAAGGCGGACGAAGTTTTTGCTCTTGTTAGGGTTTAGGTCTTTGGATCAGACTCTGCTCTGATACCATGATAGAATGATTTGCCGTAATCAATTGTATTATTGATATCTAAATATATAAAGAGTACAATAAAGGTGTAATAAAGAAAGAACTCTAATAATAATAAATCATAATCTAATCAGGAGTCTGATTTATCCTAACACATACATACCTAAACGATGCGTCTAAACAGACCAAATAAAACAGACAAGATTACAGTTTCAGTGAGTTGTCCATGTATACTGTAGAGTGCAGCATTCATCTATAATTTTTTCAGAAATTTGTTTAGGTCCAGTGCCTAATATGTCTACAATAAAACGATCATCATGTCAAAACTATAGATTCAACCAATTTTCAGCCATGTACAATCATTTTAATTAGAGTGCCAAAGTAAAGCGTATAAATATTCAAAATTTTCTTAGTTTTGGGTTGGGTTGGGCTAGGTCGCAAAATGATCAAGATTGATCTAAATCATGTAAATAGAAAATAGAAAAAAAAATATAATCTTCCTCAGTCCCGCTAAAAATTACTTATTTACTTTTTTACGGTCTTCAATAAGCATGTTTGACTGTAAATATCTCTAGTTACTTATAATAGTATCGCATAAAAAATTGAAATAGAAAATAAATGTTAAGATTAAGGTAAATTCTTGGAAAAGACCATATTTCCATAAACCTAAGGAAAGATGAGGTTTAATTTAAATAATAAAAGGTAAAAGATCTTAGTTGCAATATTAAAAATTTATTATGCAACGTGTGGTAGTTATAAAGTTTATAACCCGATTTATGCAACCCAAAAATTTTATGTTCATTTCTTCTAATTTGCACTTGGGAAAGATGGTCTTTCCATAGTCTTATGGAAAAACATGGTTTAATTTGAATAATAAAAGGTAAAAGGTCATAGTTGCAACATTAAAAATTTAGTATGCAACATGTAGTAGTTATAAAAATTTATAACCCGGTTCATGCAACCCGAAGTTTTTATCTTCATTTCTTCTAATTTACACTTTCAACCTTGATCTTTCATGACTTATGAAAATATCGTCTTTCAAGAGATGCACTCATTTTTAAATATAATTTATATTTTATTTAGTTTCAAAATTATCCAATTCGTAATGAACAATACAATTATTTTCATTTTATTACGTTAGTATACTTATACTATTTCACAAAAAAAATATTTACATAATTTTTGACTAATTGTGAATGTATATTATTAATTATGTTATCTAATTATTTTAGTTAAATCAATATATTATTTATAATTGATAGTAATTTTACAAAAATATATATTTTTCAAAAATATATATTTTTCATTATAAATACATATATATATTTGTAATTTAGCAAAATCTTGGGAAATACCGTCTTTTCATAAATTTGTGGAAAGATGGGGTTTGATATAATAATAAAAGGTAAAAGATCTTAGTTGCAATGTTAAAAATTTATAATGCAATGTGTAGTAGTTATAAAGTTTATAATCTGATTCGTGCAACCCGAGAATTTATCTTCATTCTTCTAATTTGCACTTTAAACCTTGGTATTTCCATGACGTATGGAAAGACTGTTTTTAAAGAGACGGACACTTGTAATTATTAATAATTAGTATAATAAATATATTTTAATGAGTCTGTCTCTTGAAATACGATCTTTTAATAAGACATGGAAAGATCAACGTTTAAAATAAAAATTAGAATAAATCAAGATAAAATTTTTGGGTTGCATTAATTAGGTCATAAACTTTATAACCACTACACGTTGCATAATAAATTTTTAATACTAAAACTAAAATATTTTACCTTTGTATTATTCTTATTAAACTTCATCTTTGCATAAGCATATGAAAAGACGGTCTTTTCCAAAATTTTATCTATTTTAATTCTTGTTTATAAATAAAATAAAATATAAATAACTATGTTCACTTATTTTTAGTGAATAGCATGTTGTTAATATTATCTTTCAACCCCACATAAATGAGCCGGGTCGGGCAAAAGGGGTCCAACCAAAATAATGTACCTTGGTTTCCTATAGATGCAGTCATTGGAAGCGAGAGGGCGACACCGAAACCGCCAGGCCACAAACCACCACCAGCACGGCGGCGAAATCCGCCGCGACTCTGCCTACACAATGCGAACAAAAAAACGTCCGCGGCATGCCTCACCTTCCTCGCCCCTGCAGCCTGATCAGAACCTCAACGGCGAACAGAACGACGAGTATTTTTCTTCGAACTCCTCTCTTAAACGCATGTGGAAGGTTGTAATATGTCTGTATTTGCTTGCGTATGGACATGTACATGTATTTTCATTAATGTATGATCGTTTGAATACGTACCTTTGCATTTTGTGGAATCGTCAGTCATTGACTAACCATTTACTATACCTGCTGACTTGAGATTTTATGTGATAGAATATTTTTCCTGCTTTGAGCTGTTATTTGAAATCGGTGTGTTCTATTAATTAAGTAATGAGAAAAAGGTAAATGGGAGTCTCATTGATGTAGGGTTTTAAAAAAATGAATATAGACAGAATGAGGTAACACGGCAAGATATTGCTGATCCATAGTTGTTGGGTGGGAAAAGAAAATTGAAATTGATAATGCATCTGGAACTATTTCAGGATTACGAATGCTTACGGATTTATATAACCTAAGGATTAAAAATGCCCAGAGAAATATTTTAGCTATGGTGGATACCTTTGTTGAATGTAGTAATAGGAGTTTTCCATATTGTGGATTTGGATACCCTTCTATAGTTTATCAGTATCAGCATGATGTGCATCTGGACCCCCTCTAAAACATCAATTAATATGTCATCATGTTGAGTATACTTGTCGGATATTAATAGTTGTAGTCTTACCTCTCTTATCATACCAGCCAGCATTGAACACCTTTTCTGTGATGACGGGGCGAATGTCTGTTATTTCTTTTGGCTTGCTTTTATCCTATGTATTTGTTGAATAAAACAAATATCCTTCCTGCCTACAGTCGTTAGTTTGCTTACTTTCCGAGAATCATAATAACATTTTTTTTCTTGAAGCTTCCTCATTCCGGGTAATTACCAAATAATGCTGTGCTAATAAGTTGCAAGAATCAACTCTAAGAAACAATATATTTATATTATATATATAGGAGAAAGAGAAATAGGAAGTTCATTGTGATGATTCGCCTAGAATGTCATATGGTTGTTCCCTATTATATTGTTTGTCACTGTCCTGGTGAATGCTGCCTCACATCTTTGTTTGTTAGACATCTCGTAATTTCTTTACGTGATTTTTTGTCTCCTGGATTTGCAGATATACCTCTGTAAAATTGTCATTGATCCGTAAGGAAGTTCAGTGTCCAATATGTTTAGGTATGAAAGGTGGTCACAAAATTTGTACGCCATTCTCCACTTTACAACATGTGCTGGTACTTGCTCATAGTTCTGTTCTTGATTATGACTATATGCTTATGAATTAAGGTACTAAATTTCTCTTCCATATTATGCTTTAATTGCTCCTAAAAACCTCAGGACTTGAACCTTCTCTAAAAGTTCATTTCTTGTATTACAATCAATAGATGTATACATCCTGCATGTGTGTTTAGCTTGTTGGTGAAGCATTAGACATGCGTTTGATTGGAAAGGGAGAATTCATTGTAGTTGGACAACTATGAACAAATGAAAAAATTAATCACGCTGATAACCTGATCTTGTTTTCCCTTCAAGAACTGAACATTAATGAAAGCAGCTGCCAAGAATCTCAAAAGAACCTACTTGTGGTTTGATATTTGTTTGTTAAATTGTAACCCATCTGTTGTACAGTACTGTATTTATGATATCTGAGAATAATATCCCGCGTGGTTTTCATCTTTTTGCTCCGGGCAAGGTTCAGTTGTACCATTATTGATGATATATTTCATTGGTAGGCATCCTTCGGAAGACAAGAACAGTTATGGAATGCCTTCATCGATTTTGTAAAGAATGCATTGACAAGTCGATGCGACTCGGGTAAATTTTCAAGCTTCTTATCAATAGGCTATTTAGCAACTCTGTCCCGTAGGTAATTCTTTATTCGCCAAACCTCACTGCAGGAACCATGAATGCCCTTTATGTCGGACACATTGTTCTAGTCGACGCTCTTTGAGGGATGATCCAAACTTTGATGCTCTCATTGCTGCCATATATCCAGATGTTGATAAATACGAGGAGGAGGTAGGATTGGATTATTGTCAATCTGCATAAAAAAGATATTATCATAAAGCATTGACTCGATATCATTCTTTTCATCTGACATTGTACCAGGAATTGGCTTTCCGTGAAGAGGATGGCGCAAGTAAGAAGCAGGTGAGCTGGCTAGTTGCACCCACTTCTGAAATATGCTTTAGAATCTTTAAGAGTACTGGAACATGCCACAAATAAGCTGTAAAGAATCTGAAGATATTGTTGAACTTTGCTGGAAGGCCTGGTTGGCCATTATTTGGATGACACCCCTTATATTCATGGTTTCACTTTGTCTGAATTTTGTTCCCACAAGCCACATTGTTGCTCACTACCACTCCTTTAGCACGTACAATTTAAATGTTTTGATATGAACTGGTGACCGTTTCCCATGGGACATTCTATCTTGAGATGTGGATACCCTAACTACAAAACCTGCTTTCATTTCCTTGATTTTCTGCTGAATCTATATTTCCATTGTCCGGTTAGATAAGACATTCAACTGTCCAGACTTTGAGACAACAATCAGAGGCATTAGGAAGAAAAGGATCAGAGAAAGCAACAGCTTCAGCTTGTGCTCAAAATGTTACGATGACAAGGAGAAATCATCCAACTTCTGAACATCAAGGATCTGATGATGAAGGTGGTTTAGAATCTGCTTCTAGGGCCGAGTTTTACAACAATTTGTCAACTGATCAGATTGTCATCAAGCTCAACAGCTCACTGTCAGATGTGAGGCACTTAGTCAATTTGTTTTCTTTCTAATGCTTAAACTGCTAGTAATTGCTTTCCCTTTGATTTTTTTGGGGGTAAGTTTATCGAAGCTGTTGCTGCAATGCGGCTTCGTGTAGCGAGATTTCAGACCGAGCAAGAAGAAATGAAAAACAGTATTAGAGTTTTGACAGAGGAATTGAAAATGTCTACGGATCAAGTGTCCAGGCTAAATAAAAAAATCGCAGAACTTGAAACCATTAACCAGGAACAGGGTGTGAGGCTGCAGGAGCTGGGACAAGTACAAAATGAGAATCACCAATTGACAAAGAAAATGAAAGCATCAGGGCATAAAGTATCCAGGCTAGGACAAAAAATTGCAGAACTTGAAACAATTAACAAAGAGCAAGCTTCGAAGTTGCAGGAGTTGGAGCAATCACAAAGCGAGAATCCCCAGCTAGTAAAGGAATGTGTTCGCAGATTATTCAGAACAAAGGGGTTCGAAGACTTTATCTGGAAGCTCTTGATACCAGCTTATAAATATGGAGCTCATCACTGCGCTGTTTCTGTCATGGAGCACCACTCTGACATCCCACTCAAGGTTTTCGAAGGGAAAGGATATGATCCAACAATAGCTGAAGAACTGGACATTGTTTGTGCCAATGCTCTGATGAACGATGATCTAGATTTTCCATTGCTTCATGAGGTTGCCCATCTAGCTGAGCCTCTAACACTGAGTACATTGAAGAGATTGGTGGTGGATGAGAACACAAGGCTCGCAAACCCAACTTCTTCTCCAGGTTCGAAAACTGGAGTCTAGAATTTGGAAGTCCAGAAAATCAATGGAGCTTAAGAGCAATGACAGAATTTGACCGATAATGTTAATGGAGCTTTGGGTGGACATTTTGTAATTTTGGGTGAACATTTTGTTATTTGGGGGGTTAGGAATGCCACTTATAAAGCTTGGAGGTAGAAGCAGGTTGGCCTTTTGCGGATTCGGATTTAGGCAACGTTAATGGGACATGTTTGGGTAGTACTGAACGAGCTTGGAATTTGGATATTGATGACAAGTATAACTGTACGCTTGCCCGTTGCTCAACCCCGATTATATGAAAAGATTATATCAGTGGTTTAGATATCGTAGATATGAATTTCTTTTAGATATCTAGATATAATTTTTTTTTCAAAGGTCCCCTGATAGGCCTATATCCATAGGCTTATGGACAGGTAACTTATTTCTTATCTTATATACTGCATTTATTAAATTACAAATAAAATTAAAAATTTTTGAAATTTTTTTATATCATATATTTTTATATTTCACCTTCAAATATATATTATTACTTGTTTTAACTTATAAAATATAATATTTAAATTTTATAAAAATATTACAATATTTAAGGTAAATGCCCCTGTGGACTGTTCATAAACTTGTGGAAATGTCGTCTTTCCTGAGGCTTTTCCTTTTCTTTTTGAGAATAGGTACTCCCTCCGTTTCACTAAGAGTGACACACTTGCCTTATTCGGATGTTTTTTTTAAGTGGCACACTTTCCATTTTTGGCAAGATTCGTATAATCTCATCCACTCATTCTACTTTTTACTTTCTACACTCAATTTCAACCTCTTATTTTCTTCACATTAATTCAAGAGCCTAAATCTAGTGTGTCACTCTTAGTGAAACAGAGGGAGTACAAAAGTCTCAGGAAAGACGGTTTGTCCATAAACTTATGAACAGTCCACTATACATTTTTATCTTAAATGTTATAATATTTTTATAATGTTTAAATATTGTATTTTGAAAGTTAAAACAAGTAATAATGTGTATTTGAATGTGAAAATATAAAAATATATAATGTAAAAAATTATTTAAAATTTTATAAATTTAGTACTCCCTCTGTCCCAAACTAAGTTGCACTTACTATTTCAACACTGTCAAACTTTGACCACATATTTAAATAGATATATAAACAATAAAATTATTGTATGTGATATTGTTGGATTCGTTGTAGTAATCAGTTTCTAAATATTAACTTTTTATTTGTCATTATTATACGTGATTAAACATATTAACGGTCATCCGTAATTCTAACCGACCGTGAAAAAGATTTTGTGAAGTTTAGTCTGAAACGGAGAGAGTATGTAATTTAACAAATGCAATGTATAAGATACAAAATATGTGATTGTCCATAAACTTATGTAAATGCCGCCTATCAAAAAACTTACTCAAATTTTATGTCGAGTTAAATGAATTGGTCAAATTTAGAACTATTATTATATTTACTCCATTCTCTTACGTTTGGCATACTTTTTCCTTTTAGTAAAAAATATTTAGATTGTCATAATAAAATGAAAGTGAGCAATTTTCATCCACTCATTAAAAAATTTATTCTTTACATTTAATTCACTGTATATAGTTTAATTTGCTTAAATAACAACACTTATGTGTTCTTTTGAGTTTATTTTGCAGTTCATTTAGTTTAGCAAAATTCTAGTTTGATAAAATATTATTTTAATTTAGTCACATTATTACTATTTTTTAAGCTGTCCGTCTCTTAAAACTCGATCTTTTCATAATCCATGAAAATATCAAGGTTTAAAGTGCAAATTAGAAGAAATAAAAATAGAATTCTCGGGTTGCATGAATTGAGTTATAAACTTTATAACTACTACACGTTGCATTATAAATTTTTAATATTGCAACTAAGACCTTTTATCTTTTATTATTTTAATTAAACTCATTTCCATAAGCATATGGAAAGACGGTCTTTCCCAAGATTTTACCTTTTTAAGACACTTATTTTTAGTTAAGTCAAACTCAGTAAAATTAAAGAGAAATGTTCACAATGGTACCCCTTTTAAGTGTAATTCACAGTTTGGTAGCCAATTTCTAAAACTGTTCTGAAGAAGTATCCATTTTTTTCATTAAATGTCCTGAAATGGTACTTTTAGCTAAAAGTGGGTACCATTGTGGCACAATTTTGATCTAAATTGGTACCCATTTTTTTATGAAAGGTACCATTTTCAGACATTAATGAAAAAATGAGTACATTTCAAGGACAAATTTATAATTTGGATACCAATCTGTAAATTTTGATTAAAAATGAGTACCATCACTTTGTAAAACACTTTTTCCATGAATTACTATAAAACTTTTGTTTCAAAGAATAAAAAACTAGTAATTAAAATTATATTTTTGTTTGATTAAGTTATGAGCAGGTTCCGTTAAATTTTTATTTGAGAAAAGAGCCAAAATAACCTTCTCTTTTGATTGAAAGTGTCAATATAGCCCTGCAATCTTAGAAAGTGTCACTCTAACCTTTAACACTGACTTTTTAGTCAACGTTCGTTTGGCCGAATTTTGGTGAAAAGATAATTTTGCACTTGACTTTAAAATATTGAAAAGAGCAAAGTGCATGTATAACCCTGCATAATTGACGAAAGTGCAGATATAACCCTGTGATAATTGAAAGTGCAAATATAACCTTAGATGTTTAGGTTATATGCAAATATAACCTTAGATGTTTAGGTTACGTGCAAATATAACTTTTTCCGACGGATTTAGACCGTAAGTGGATAAAAATTCAATTTTACCCCTCTAGAAAAAAACAAATAAATCCCTTTCTCCATCTCTAACGCAAAATCCCTCTTGAAACTTCTAATCCCTTTCTTCAATTCTCACAACTTCAATCCCTTTCTTCAATCCATCCACTACTTTTCTTCAATCCCTCCAAACAATACCTCCACTTAACTAATTGACATCCCTTTCTTCAATCCCTCCAAACAATACCAAGTGTGTCTTGTGCGCGCCGCAAATGTGCCAAGCGTGATGTGTCTCAATTTTCTGGCGCTTGGTTGAGCGGCTCCGAAAATGGTAGCGAATCTCGGATTATCAGTGTTGGTTTGGTTTTTGGATGGGTCGGATTCTTTCCTATGGAATCCGACGGAAACTCTTTGTCCGGAGATGGGGTTCTTCTCTTTGAATTTCTTGGCAAACGAAGATTCCCGACGTCTTGTGGTCTCTTCGTCGGACAAGGTAGCACACGGAGAACGGGAATGGTTCGGCAATTTCCGCCATCTTACACTGGGTTTTTTAGGCTTCTCCGACATGCTTTGTGTTTTAGAAAAATGGAGATGAAACAGAGTGCTTTGGTTTCGGAAAAATGGAGACGAAACAAGAATTAATGTTCTGCTTAATCAAGAACTAATATACATAATTAATATATCTGTGTGGGTTGTGAGGTGTGAGGTGGGAGGTGAAAGGTGGTGGCATGACAGTGGTGGCGGGATGACTGGTGGTGGTTACTGGTGGTGGTGACGAGGGTGGAAGGTGGTGGAGGGGCGGGGCGGAACTGGCTGGGTGGTGGTGGGGCAGCGACGAGTGGTGCGATAGCGTGATGGTGGAACAATGGCTGTGGTGGCAGCAAAGGGCAATTTTTTATTTTTAATTCTAGTATTAGGTTGAAATGGCCTTTTGGCCATTTTCTGTCAATCAATGGCTGAAAATGGTCAGTCAATGCCAGAATAATGGCTTTAGGGTTATATTTGCACATATGTATAATAGTTAAGGTTATATTTGCACTAAAAAAATAATTCAGGGTTATATCTGCACTTTCTCCAATATATAGAGTTATATTTGCATATTACCTTAACGAAAAAGATGAAAACCCTTCTCTCGTCGTCTTCCCCCTGTTGTCTTCCCCCCGTTTCTTTCTCATTCAAAACCCTTCTTCTTTCCCCATTTTTTGTCTCCCCCCGTCAGTAGGGGCAGAGGCTGGTGGTCTTCCTCAACAACGGTAGGGGCAGAGAGCTCGGGGTGGGTTAGAAGGTGGTGGCCATTGGTTGTGCGGTAAGCCAGGGTTCGGGGGGTGGTGGGGGTGGTGAATAAAGGGTGGTGAACCACCACTGGGGACGAAGACGAGGAGCGAGGATGGGTTCGAGGGTGGTGGGGGAGATGAATCGTGGTGGTTGTGCTGTAAGCTAGGGCTCAGGGGTGATAGGGTGGTGAATCAGTGGTGGTGGGGTGGTGAATCACCACTAGGAACAAAGACAAGAAGAAGGGATGGGTTTAAGGGTGGTGGGGGTGATTGTGTAGTGGTATGGCAAGGTTTTTAGCAGCAGCGCCGAAGCACGATGATAACGGCCGGTTTTAAAGAAGAAAGAAACAGAGCTCGATGGTGGTGTGACGAGGTTTCTAGCAGCGACGACAATGGCGTGTTTTTAAGAAGAAAGAATCGGAGATCAGTGGTGTTGTGGTGAGGTTTCTAGCGGTGGGGGCAGCTACGTGATTTGAAGAAGAAAGAAACGGAGCAGCCACGTCACAATAGTTTTGTCCTAAGAGGTATTTTTGTCATTTCAGTTTTTTGTCATGCCTGAATTCATTTGGACAATACAGGAATAGGAACAATTCGACCAGCCGTTGGGGTTAGATTGACACATTTAGTAATTAGTTAGGGTTTGATTGACATTTTCTGAGATTGCATGGTTATACTGACACTTTCAACTAAAATTTAGGGTGAGTGGGTCCCTCCATAGTATCAGGTAACCATACTTGAAGGGGAAATTGTGTCGATTTAGCAACAACACCGGCAAATAAGACCAGCACACAAAGTAACAAATAAAAAATTGACTTCATTATCCACAAACAAGTTATTGCATATTTCGAATAAATCCTAAAATTTGAAACTACCTGTTATAAAAAAAATTGAAATTTCTAATAATATACCAAGAAATGTATTTTATTTTATTTTTTATAAGCCGGGTTATGGCGCCCGGCTTCACTTCTCTATATTCATTAAATGATTGAGGTTATTGTTTTAATTTTATGTGTCGTATTTATTATAGTATCCACGTTCAAACACAACTTTTCGTATAACGAACTCATTTATTTAGTTTTAGCCGAAACACTAATGAAGCCATTGGCCTGAAAATACGACACAAAAAAAGTCAAAAGCTATAATAAATACGACACAGAAAATTAAAACAATACAAAGTAGATAAAATATAGAGCAAAGTGCATATATAATCAATCCTACATAATTGATGAAAGAGAAAATATTACTACGTGATAATTGAAAGTGCAAATATAACCATAGATATTTAGGTTATGTGCAAATATACCATTTTTCGGCAATATGATGTTGGAATTAGATGAAAAGTCAATTTTACCCCCTATGATTTTTTTTATAAAAACTAAAAATTAGTGAAGTTACTATTATACCCTTCTCTCCTTCTCCTTCTCTTTGTTTTCTCTTCCACTGAAAGAGAAAATCACTCCTCTTCTTCCACTCCGAGTTGAATCTAGCGGTGGCGGCGAAGGTGTGGTGGAGACAGGTTTCCAGTGGACAACATGAGGTGGCCGATGGTGGTATGAGGCGTGAGGTGGCATGAGTCGGCGAGTTGAATCTAGCCACGTCGATACAACTCCACCAAGGTTTGTCAATTTTCCGGCGCTTGGCTGAGCGACATCGAAAATGGTGGTCGATGGTGGTGTGAGGTGGCGTGGGGCTAGGGTTTTGGTGGAGGGCTTCGTCGAGGGGGTAAATGCGGTGCGAGGTGGCCCGCCAAGGGCTTCCTAGAGGGCTACTAAGGGTTTCTTTTCTTCCACTCTGGCTCCGGCGCCCTAGCAGCGATGCGAGTTGAATCTAGCGGTGGAGGCCAAGGTGTGGCAGAGGTGGATTTTTGGTGGACAGTGTGAGGCGTGAGGCGTGAGGTGGCGTGGTCAACGAGTTGAATGTTTTCCCCCTTGTTTGTTGTGTTCATCTGCTGATTAAGTTGTTCATGTTAAGAGTGTTTTTTTAGTGGAGGAGGGAATGGAAAACTGATCACAGCGGTGGAGAAAGCAGCGGTGCTGGTGGCGGGAGCCGATAATGGAGTGGAGGGATTTGCGGTGGCAGAGGAGCCAATTTGCCTTTTTCTTTTCTTCTTCTTTGATTTTGCTGCTGCTTCTCTTCTTCTCCTATTTACCTTTTTCCCATTTCACACGCTGCACCGCCACTCCTTCTCCCCGCCCTTGCGCAAATGATGCTTATGCCTCCACGACCCATTACTCGACTTCTTCGATCCTAGTTTCAACTAACCTGAATGCCAAGTTGACGACAAGCCACGCGAGTGCTGACCAAGGGATCCCATGGGGCTGATTATCTGTGTGGAGTGCAACGAGTTAGTTGTCTTCTCCCCGTCGTGGGCGAAGCGGGTGATCAATGGAGTGGAAGTTTTTCCAGAGGAAGAAGAAGAGAAAGACGCCGACAGATCTACTAAGTTAATTAATGTATAGGGAAAGTCCAACACCACACACTCATGTCGCCGCCTGTTTCTTTCTCTTTATCGGTGGTTGGGGCTGAGCGTCGGGGGTGGAGCACTGGTAGGGTGGTGGTGGCGCTAGAGTTGCTGGAAAGGGTGGTGGTGGTGAGGCTAGAAGGGGTGGTGGAGGTGGGGATAGCCGGAGAGGTGGCGGAGACGCCGGAAACAATGATGGCACTGATCTTGTTAGGGTGGAAGGTGGTGGTGGCGGGGGTGGAAGGTGGTTTTGTAGTGGGGCTGGGTAGGGTGGTGGTGGAGCATTAGCAGCGGCGAAGGAGGTGGCAATGAAGGAGGTGGCAGGGTGGTGGAGACAGTATAGTAGTGGGTTAAAGGGCATTTTTGTCTTTCAATTTTTTAGTTTAGGTAGAAAGGGTATTTTGGTCATTTCCAATTGGTCAATGGCCAAAAATGAACAGTCAATGCCGGAAATGTCATCAGAAGGTTATATTTGCACTTTCGTTAAGTAGTTAGGGTTATATTTGCACTAAAAATTATTTCAGGGTTATATCTGCACTTTTACAATTACATAGGGTTATAATCATTTTAATAAAATTTTAAATAAAACACTTATAAAGTATAATCTAATTTAAAATTAAGACAAAACCAAGGATTGTTAGTGTCAAAGCTTCACATTTACGGTCAGTGCATATTGTTTAAGGGGCAAATGGCTTCTATGATCCCTAAACTTTTGTTATCGTTCACTTTTGACCATTTATCTTTTTTTAACGGTTTTGACCATTCAACTTACAGAACTATTGAGTCGTGGTCATTCCTTCAGTTCAAAGCGTCAGGTTTGGTCAAAACGTCAATTTTAAGCGTTAAGTTTGACTTTCGAACCACTGACAACAAGGCATGATACGAGGTCCTGATCTAGCAGTACTACACCCAAAGATATTCACTGATTCACAAATAGTGGTCCAAAAAAGTCAACAGGAGTATGAGGCTAGGGAAATGAACCTTCACAAATAGTTAGAATTAGTACAACCGATGTTGAGAAATTTCAAAATCTGCACCTTAACTTAGGTTCCAAGAGATAAGAAATAGAAGGCTCATGCTCTGAACATGTTGGCAATCGTTGATCTAACAGTAAGATCTCTTAAACAACTGCTAATTGAGACATTAAAGTGTCATAGTTGTGAAGAAGAAACTATAATGGCTATAGACGAAGCAGAGAACTGGATGAAGCCAAACATAACATATCCAAGGGATGACACATTACCCAAAGATAGTGCGGAAACAAGAAATATCAAAGTCCAAGCATAAGGATACACAATACAAAATATTGTCTTATAATATAATGGGTAATTGATGCCCTTTTTGTGATGTGTGGCATCAGAGGAAGATAAGTACATCATTCAAGAAGTTCACTAAGGAGTTTCAGGAGCTCACCAAGAAGAAAAATCAATCACTGAAAAGCTACCGCATGATGGATACTACTGAACAAAGATGTTCAAATATTCTTTCAAGCTAATCTGAACCTATATCACGTGTCAAAAGCATGTTCCAGTGACTCGTGTTCCTTGAGAAGAGATGATAGCTATTTATTGATATTTTCCATTAAAAAATAGGAAATTGACTTATTATGACTATTCCCGGAAGTAGCTGGAGGAGTCAAGTACCTGATTGTAGCCATCGACTACTTCATCAAATGGGTCGTCATCGAGGCCAACACGTTAACCAACCTAAATGGTATGATTTACATAGAATTTTGCTGGAGAAATATATAGTACATGTACAGAATACCTAGAACCATCATCACGTATAATTGGAGGTAATTCACTCGTAGTATCTTTAAGAAGTGGTGTGAAGACTTCAACATCCACTAGAAACTCATTTTAGTATATCACCCACAAGCAAACAGTTAGGTCAAACTTACCAACCAGATGACCGTCAAAGACATACGAGCTTGATTGGTGGGGGCTGTAGGTAGTTGGGTGTACGAGTTACCAAGTGTACTTTGGTAGTATCGAACAACTGAGAGAAAGGCCACAGGAGAAACACCGTTCAATCTGGTCTACATAATGGAAGCAGTAATACCTGCTGAGACTGGCTTACTAAGCTTTTAGAAAAGTGGACCTGAGGAGGTGAAAAAGTCTGCATTGGATTAGATTTGCTAGATGAAAAGAGAGAGAAGTCTAGGCTTTATCAAGCCATGACTAAACAAAATATGAAAAAGTACCACACTAAAGGGTACAAAAGACCCAATTCGTCCTTGGAGAATTGGCCATGAGAAGAAATGTAAAAAGTTGACCGGAGAAAGAAGGGAAGTTAGCAACCAACATGGAAGGACTATATAAAGTCACCAAAGCATATACTTGAGGAAGCTACGTGTTAGAAGACATGATGGGAAACTGAGTTCCCAAAATAAAGGGTATTGTCAACCATTAAAGGTACTACCGTTGAGCAACCCTACAATGGATTCTTCATTAACGACATCTCCATGTTCCATCCGGGACGTATCTCCCCACAAACAAATGGCTATAGGCTGGAAACACTTTTTTTTGTAATTTGATTCCCTAGGAGTCGTTCGCCACAAGAGGAACGATAAGGTCACATATTTTTTTAATGAAAAATATGTTCAAATTAAAAAAAATGGCATTGCCATTCTCCAACGAAGAGACATCTCGGCAGAAGATGATCTACTAATGACTGGAATCTTATCACAGGAGAGCCATTCTCCAACGAAGATACTCCCTCCGTCCCAGTTCAAACTGCACACTTTCTATTTTGGACTGTCCCAACTCAAATTGCAATTTCTGATTTTAGCCGAATTTGGGCTAGTTGACTTGACCTAAGTTTGCCCTTTGAGTTGGCTGAAATTTCAAATGGGCTTGGGCTTTATTTAGGGTTTAAAGAAAAAATTAGGCATTATCTTCCATTTGCACAAAAGCCACAACATCTCCTCATTTCCCACTCTCCCCTCTCTCTCTTCCTCTCCTTCTTCCTCTTCCTCTCCCTCTCGTGGATTCTTCCTCTTCCTATCCCTCTCGTGAATTTATTTTCAGATCTATAATCCTCTCAATCTTCTCTTGTCTTTTTTTTGTTGTTGTTTGTTGTTGATTCCGAACGGGTTTCGAACGGAGTACCACCTTGACTTCAAATCCGTATGTTGGTGGTGTTTTTTTAATATAAATTACCTTATTCATTCACGATTTTTTTCTTGTTTTTACATGTTTTGTGGGTTGTCTTTTATTTTTAATGGATATTTGGATTAGGGTTTTCTAGATCTGTTCGAATGATGGATCTTTTTCAGGTCCTGAATCCCTTGTTCGGCCCATTTTTTAATTTGTTTAGGTTTGGTTTTTATTTGATTTGTTGATTCGGGTCTTGGTTTTCATAGATCTATTATAGTAAAGTGTTATCAACAAACGACTTTTAAGTTGTGGTTTTTGCTCTGTTTTTGCTTCGTTTGCTCTGAAGTTGGGTTTTTTTTGCTCTGTTTTTGCTTCCTTTTTGCTTTGTTTTTGTTTCGTTGGTTCCGTTTGCTTGCTTTTGCTCCGTTTGCTCGGTACACTCTATTTGCTTTTAAGTTGAGGTTTTTGCTCTATTTTTTTTATTTGATAATTTGCTCTATTTTTTTCAGATCTGTATAGGTCTCCGACTGAAGAAGATGAAAATGAACTGGAGGTTTAGAAGCCAAAATGTAGTATTTTAAATTTGATTTGTAACGAATTAGGGGAAATTTTTGTAAATTTGGATAGTAATATTAGTGTGTAGTTTTTGTAATTAACATTGAGCTGTCACTGTTACCCATCAAATTCTTGTCATTTCAAGTCAGCTTTTTCTGACTTTATCACTGTACAAAAATACTACCCATCTTTCTCTCTCTGCAAATTGAGCTGGGACAGAGGGAGCCATTCTCCGAAATAGGCTGAAATCCCACTAGAGGATAGCCACTCTACAGTGATGAGGTATCTCGTCAGAATATAATCTCCTTCGGTAAAAGAACCCTACGAGTGTCTCATTAGAAAAGACCCAAAAAGAAATATAGCGAAAGCCTAAGTGATAACGACCGCCTGGTCAAACCAAACCCTAATTAGGCAAACATATCTAAGGTCAAAATGTTGAGGATCGACACTCACTCCATAAAAACCTATGAATCGGTACTCACTCCATAAAATCCTAAGGATCGGTAATCACTCCATAAAATCATAAGGATAGGAACTCACTCTATGAAGCCCTAAAGAACGATACTTATACTGTGAATGATCGATGGCCAACTAGCAAAGGCTAATCGAAGATTATTTCTCAGAAAAAATAAGAAAAATATAAAATGAATGAAATAATAGAAGAAGCTAAAGAGAAGAGGATTTGTTCATTAGAAAATTCTCATGTTTACAAAAAGTAAGGATTACAGTTGAAACTATCCTTTCCTATAACAAACTTAAAGTATCAACTTAATTAGCTAATGGAAGTACTTTGGAAAAAGGACTACACTTTGAGACTTGACGAGTTTCTTCATGTGCATGAGCCACTTCTGGCGGAGTTGTTTCTTTAAGTGTGCTAATTTTCAGAAATCCAGATGCAACCATGCCGATTTTGAAATCTGGACACATATGTGGAGGACACATTCAGAGAATGCTTCCTCTATGTGTATACAAATTTTTTTAGTTGGTTGATAAGGACGCATTCAGATGAGTTTTTTTAGATGGTTGATGAGAACGCATTCAGATCCTATGTATTATTATTTTTAGCTGGTTGATGAGGACGCATTTAGAGTATGTGTCCTCAGTTATTTAATTTTTTGAATGAATGCCTAAATGCATCCTCAGTTATTTAATTTTTTATTTTGAACAAATGTGTCCTCTGTATAATTTTTTTGTCGAATGCATGAAGAGGACGCATTCACTGAATGCATCCCCTATGTAATATATATATATTTTTTGTTGAATGCATGTAGAGCATTCTCTGAATGCGTCCTCAACTTAAATTTATTTTTTATAATTAGTCTTCTAACTCAGTATACATGTAATTGTTTTATATTTTTTTAAAATTTCCATAATTATAAATGCATAGGAAGAATTTAAAAGTCCGCTTTAAAATATATGATAATAAAACTTGAACATTCTACTTACTTGATTAAAGATAATGAAAAATTTTGATCGTGGGTATTTAAATTTTTTAAATATTCCAAAATATAGAAAATGAATGAATTATAAAAAAATGGAAGTTACTACAGTATTTGAATTGTAATTGTAAAATTTCATTTTTTTTTCTAGTTTTAATGAATTAGACATGTAATAAATAAAATTATACTTTTTTAAAAAAATCCACTTTTTCCACTATTAACTAATATAAATAAACAAAAATATAAGAATAGACACATTTAATGTTTATGAAATTAGAGATGATAATGAAAATCAAATAAACATGAATTGATTAAGATATACAATATTCGAAGAACACGTGTCATGGAGCAGCCAACTACATGTAATGTACTAATGACGCCCTCTGCAAAGATTTCCACCTGTTCCACATTGGGCCAGACATATGGTGCAGGATGTGCGTCGTGGAATAGCCATCTGGGTAGAAACATGTATTCTCAATCGGTGTATAAGGATCTGCTGACCCAAGTGCATTAATTTGTTGCTCTGCTCGATGTTCCCACGCATCAAGATATCTTCTTAGTTCAACACGCTAATGTGATGTGAATTGGAGCGGAATCCAACAGTCCCTAGAATCCAGTGTCACACACATATCGCATCACTCTATTAGGGATCCCGCCAATCCAACAAGCCCCATCGCACCACCTCACCTACAATGCCTCATCCTCCAAATTACTGTTGTACAGAGCACATGCACGATGCTCCCGGTGAAGGTAAAGAAAATCCTCATCAATGGGTCCTGGATGATACATGGCGTATCCCTGGTGAAAATCATAATCACATGGAGAAATGATTAGTCCATATTTCCACAAAAATAAATACTATTACATGTAATAAATATTCAAACCAAATTGAACATTAGCTTCAATTTAAACTAATACACATAATACAAATCCACACAATTAATTACACTTTAAAAAGAGAGAGAGAGAATTTAGCATAACAAGCTGCATGGCTACATAATAACATGTAATACATATTGGTCTAAACAAAACATAAAAATCTCTAGAAACTCCATATTACAAACACAACCCTAAGCACGCCCTCGCCCATGGACGTCTCGGTAGTCTCTCATCCATTTGATTCCTTATCCTTCTCTCCGTAAACTGACCATGCCTCATATTACGGAACTTTTCAATATCGGAAATCAACCTCCAATTAACATGTTGCCATAGTGATAGATCCCGTAGAGGCATGAAACCTGCACTATATTGTTGCACATAGGTGGTTGTGTTATATACCTTGTCACATAGAGTAAACGGATTGTCGCGCCTATACCTACAGACAACCAATGCATGGGAACAAGGGACACCAAAAATTTTCCATTCGTGACAACTACACTCCTTTCTCCGGTATTTCACAGTGTATTGGCTCTCACCAATGCAACCATCAATGGTCTTTGTCACAACCTTATAAGTCTGTGATGCCTGACCATACACAATGACAGTATGTCCCTGTCCCCAAGTGTCTTGTTTCTGAAACTTTTTCCAAACCCTACTTGGGAACTCAGACCTGCACAATTCTACATAAATTTAGAATACATAAACTAGGCCACAAACACATAAAGAAATATAATGTATCAAAAAAGTACCTCCAATTTGTGGCGTCCATTAGCTTTCGTACAAACATTTCAACTGTTCGTTCAAAAGTGGCTTTGACACATGCTGTTGTTGGGAAATGCCGTGCGCGCCTTAAACAATTGTTGTAACTCTCTGACAAATTAGTTGTAAGAATTCCCCAACGACGATCTCCCTCATCAAAATTAAGGCACCACTTACTATTATCATGACGTTTCAGCCAATCCCAAGTAGATGGTTTAAGACTCTCCAACTTCTTGTACTCCCTCCACCTACTTTCTTGTCTAGCACGACCAAGCTGCCAAACCAGAGTCTTCATATGCACATTTTTTAACTTCCCACACTCTGCACTTAGGAAGTTGGACTGAAAAAGCCTCAAGCAAAATCAATGGTATCATGCTGGCTCCATCCATTCATCTATATATCTCATCGCATTCAAAATCCCATCATGGCTATCCAATATAATACAGATTGGCCTAGTATCACCACCCACCACATGGAGTCGTAGTTTTAGCATGAACCAGTTCCAATCTCATTAGTCTCAGCATCAACTATTGCATAAGCAATGGGCAGTATGTAATCATCCGCACTGTGTGTCACTGCAACTAGCATCGTGACCTTGTATGCGCCTCTCAACTGAGTCCCATCCACACTAATCACCGGTCTGCAGTGGCGAAATGCATCGATAGCCTGACCAAATGCCCAGAACACAAGCTTAAATTTCCTATACCAATGGTTGTGTATTCTATCAGGTATGTCTGATCAATCAACAACGGTGCTTGGATTAGCCCTGATTAGCTCATCCATAATTGTTGGCAAGATTTTAAAGGATTCCTCTCAAGTTCCTAATACCAATTCAATAGCCTTCTGGTGAGCATACCACGCATTCTTGTAGGAAAGCACATTTAACTCCTTCACATGCGCTTGGACATCCTTCACCGTGTAAGAAGGATTCATTTCAATCTGATGGCAAATGGAATGAGCGATCATCAACGATGTCAGGTTAGTGTTACCATTTGATCGACCAGCACCAATACAACTGTGACTACTTGCCCATTTTTGCTAGCTCTAACAATCCAATGACAATTGTCACTTCCTTTAACAATGTCCTTACATTTCACATACCATGTACGTGACCTATTTTCCACAACCTGGTGTTCCCTGTTCATCATCAAACTCCACCTGGAAATAGCTTCTGCCAATTCTGGCTTACTCCAGAATCGCATACCCAATGCAACTTCACTAGTCGCTTGAACATAACTAGGAAGTCTTTTGCCACAATTAGTTGGTTCATAGCCATCCTCATCAGGCCCATCATAATCCCTAAAGTAGGCCTCCCTATTAGGATTCTCCAGAAGATGGAATGTCGTTGCTACATTGTTCGTGTGCACCACTTGTTCATCATTGTCCCCTGGATTCGAATCAGTTGATAAGGAATGATCATCTTCAACTTCTTCTTCAAGTTCCCTTTTTTCACCTTCGTCATTGCTATCAACATGTTCACCATAACCAACAACATGCTCGCCAATTTCACCCATATAATCATCATCAAAGACATTCAGCTCCTCATGATGCACACCATATATACCAGCAATTGTGGATGGCTGAGTGAAATCAACGTGAACATACGCACTGGGTTGACTCGACTCACCAATGATAGAAGGTTCTCCAAAACCTTGGCAATGTACAAGGGATGGTAAGGTTGGCAAAGGTGTACTGAACATTACTCAACAACGACATGAACGTGCCTGAACTAACATCACCCACACGGTCAATGGTGTTTGACATCTTCTCCATATTAATGTACAGATCAGGCGAGGACAAGGACATTCGATCAACAATGTTGAGGAAGGTTGATATAGACTCGTCATCTTCGACATTATAACATCGATAGTATATAGATGAACCAATCAGCTCAAGACAATGATAATATATTTTTAACAGAAACCCCTCACTTGCAATGCCAAGCCTTCTGAAAATTATTTCAACTAACTATGAGTGGCTTAACCTCCGTTCGAGAGTCACATTTTTGTCAGGTATGGGAGGATCATTATACACATACACATTCAAATCAAACTTAATCTGGCCCTCTTTGTACAAGTACACCGTCAAAAACATCGTAGAACTGCATTATACAAATATAGAACATATAATTCCATATTCAGAACATCGGTATTATTCAGCAATATTTATTCAACTACTCAAACCTTTAACCATACACTGTTCATTTGTCAACGGACAACCAAATCATATACTATTGTGGATTATCCATCATAATTGACATACAACATTAAAACATCGGTAATGACTTCACAATATAAAATTTGAACACAATTACACCACACAAATTAAATCATTACAACAACTTCAATACAAAAATTAGTGAACAAATCACACATAATCAATTCACACATAAACACGCATTCTCATTCAACAAATTCATATAATCAAACCAAACATAATCATTCAAACCACACATAATCATTCAATACATTCATATGAACAAGATGTTTTCAAGTGGCTCACAAATTACCCTATTACTACAAGTTCAATAAAAAAAATTAGTGATAAAATCACACATAATCGAACCACACATAATGATTCAACACATTCATATAATCATGAAATTTTCAGGTACCTCTCAGAGACTAGGAAATTTTGGCGGCGCTTGAGTAGCATGCGCGGACCTGCTGGCGGTGCATGAGCTCCACTCACGGACCTACCGATAGTGTGTGCAGCACGTACTGTGTTCCACCGGGTGTGCGACGGTCTGCAACGGCCGGTCGGGAGGTTCAACTACAAATCCAGAAACAATTCACAACCAAACACAGAGAAACAAAGCAGATCTGAAAAAAATTAAAAGAAAATACAAACTAAAGGTATCGTAGGTACAAACCCGACGATGAAAATGGCTGAAAATGAAACTGTGGCCCTGGAGATGGAGACGACAAAGGCCTGAGCACGTGTAGAAGGGAAGATTTCGGTAGTGAAGAAAATAAGGCAACAGTTCTGAATTCTTCTTTTATTGGGAAACGTTAACGTTCTGGGTATTAAAGATGACTTGGGATGAGGATGCATTCGCTGAATGCGTTCTCCAATTAACTAAAATAAAAAATGCCAAATTCAAAGGACGCATTTGCTAAATGCGTCATTTTCTTTTCTGCCAAAAAAACATAAATACATGAGGACACATTTACCAAATGTGTTCTCCACCCTTGCATCCATTGGCATCTACTGTAGCCACAATATAAGAGAATGTTTTCCTTCTGGTGGGACTTCTCCACCGTCTTTGAAGCCCCCTTCAATAGATGAGTGTACTTGGGCTCCAAACTCCTTGGTTAATAAGGTAATGGATGAGATGCTGGTGGATGAATAAGCGGAGATGGAGTCTGATACATTCTCCCACTGCACCACCTGGCTTAAGATAAGACCTCATGCAGCATCAATAGAAAGCTCGGAATGAACGCATGCGGGACATTTTCCAAGCCATTTCCACCCTACCCATGATCGTCAACAAACCTATGGATAAGCCACGAAAAGTGCCAAGAAAAGTTGGGGGAAATTGAGAAACCACTATGCCTACCTTGTCGTAACTAGAAAACCAATATGACTAGAGGTCTAAAGGTTTTGTCCTCGTATTTCACGCTCTAAATGGTCGATTTCAATGGAAAAAGAAGAAATTTCAGAGACATGTTAATAACGGAGAAAGAAAAGCAAGGAGAACATAATATCTGACATGATTATACAGGAACGAGGGATGACAAGCTGAGTATTAAGCAAAGAGCTTTCCAATAAGAGTACCCGATATTCAGGGGAACCCCTAAATCTCGGAAAGAAGCCAACTCTCCTCATGTTGGGAACCTTGTTTTTACATCAAGAATATAAACGGAAGCTAGGAAAAATCTAAGGACTTTCCCGGAAAAGGGAGTGTAGACAAGGATAGGGAATGGAGCAGTATTAGAAATCTCCACACAAGAGGGAAAAAAGAAGAAGAATTTGAATGATTAGAAATCGCTACAGGCTTTATAGCACCCAAGGAAGCCCAAAAGGCACCTTGGAAAATAGAGCAGTTAATAACAATCTTGAAAGGAGATGAAAATACCACTATAATGTAAGAACTTTCCACTTGCCTCAAACGTTGACGCGTTGCACATTAATTAAGGTGGTTAAGCGAGTTAATGATCAGATTAAATGAATGACCACGAGGAAAATTAAGGGTTTTTTTCTGACATTTGAACTCTGATTAACAAAGGTGGTTAAGCGAGTTAATGAACAGATTAAATGAATGACCACAAGGAAAATCAAGGGTCTCTTTTCTGACATTTGGACTCTGATGTTTGAGGGAATCGAAGGTCCTCGCCGAAACTGAACTTTCAAGGGCTATTGGCCGGGTCGATGCTCCCCACCCGGGCAAAAGCTATGCTGCTACAACCCACTTAGACCAAAGGCCACACCACTATATTCTGTTGGATCGAAGCCCAACATCAACGGGAAGATCTCCATTGTATAATTATGGCGTATTGAATATATAGTAATTCTATTATGGTAAGACATATATTCCTACATGGAATATGCATACCCCCACATAATTGGGAGAACTTTCGGGGATGAATCCCTCTAAATACCAAGGTATTTATCCATTCTATTCATTGAATTATCAATACTGTATTCGAATATTTTTAGTCTAACTTTTGCATCAGAACCTCTTCCTCGACCACCCACTAGGAGTTTGTTTTGCAGGTTCAACGTGTAAAGTAAAGTTCTACCAGATCAAGGTTCTGTGCATGCTTATGCAGTTGGGGGATATTCTGGTAATCTACCACAATTAGAAAATTAGACTAGTGTTAGAAGTGTTTACTCTGTCTGAAACTAGACATGATATTTTCTAATTCATTAACATTTTGATATTTGTCAGATGGTAAAGTCTTGGGAAAGATGGAGTTTAATTAGAATAATAAAAGGTAAACGGTCTTAGTTGCAATAGTACAAATGGCAAAGTCTTGGAAAATGCCGTCTTTCCATACGCTTATGGAAAACGGGGTTTAATTAAAATAATAAAAGTTAAAATGTCTTAGTTGTAATATTAAAAATTTATTATGCAACATGTAATAGTTATAAAGTTTACAAGCCAATTTATGCAACCCACAAATTTTATCTTCATTTCTTCCAATTTGCCCTTTAAACCTTAATATTTTCATGACCTATAGAAATACCGTCTTTCAAAAGACGGATTCATTACAAATTTATTATACAAATATGTAGTAATTATAAAATTTATAATCCGATTCATGTAATTCAAAAATTTTATTTTCCTTGTATTTCTATGCCTTAATCAAAGACCATTTTTAAGGACGGACTCTTGTCAGAGAACGAACATTGTTATTCTTCTGGACTATGGCCATCTTCACCTATTCCTAAGCAAAATTGAATACAAACAACCAAAGACTTGAGAAAAATTACTCCCTTCGTTTTTTTTTCATTGGCACCTCTCTTTTGGTGTTAGAATTGAGGAGATGCTAAATGAGTGGATGAAATTGAATTAAAAGAAGAGAAAGTAAAATGAGTGGATGTAAGAACCTTAAATTTGCCCAAAATAGCAAGTGCCAATTAAAAGAAAATACCACTTTTAGTAAGTGTGCCAATGAAAAAAAAACGGAGTGAGTACCATTGTTTTATAGGACAAGACACTGCGGATACATGGACAAAATACAACCATTTTACTTTATCGTAACACGAATTTTGAACTATTTACATTTTTACACGTTCTCCAATACTTTTGATCATCAATCTCTATCTATATATAATAATTTCTCATAAAAATGATATTTAGAAAAATATTATTAAAATGATATTAATCATATCTCATATAATATTTTTATTATAAAAATATATATATATATATATATATATATATATATATATATATAATTAGAGTCAACGTTTACTGGGTTTTATTTGAAAAAAAGAAGTAAATATTCCAAATGTATTATATTTTTACTAGTGATATCAGTAACCATTAATGTTTTATATTTTTACACTAAATGAAAACAATTAATACATATTAATCATTAATATCATGATAAGTATTATTATATTTGTATACTTTATCAAGAATCAAAAAATTATTCATAGACATACATGACAATAAATAATAAATATGAATTAAATATTTTAATTTATATGTTTAAAAATGTGAAATTGTCATTTGAATTAAAATACCCTTAGTTCTAATTAAATATATTAAAACATTGTATTACTCCCTCCGTCCCTGAATAAACTGCACACTTTCTATTTTGGCATGTTCCTGATTAAATTGCAGACAATCAGACATTTCCATTTTTGGTAAAGTTGACCATAAGTGAAATGACCGAAATGCCCCTGGATATTGCAAAATTTACAGCCATTAAGGCTGATTAATTTGGGAATTGGAACAGTCCCTGGACACGTGTCCAGGGCATGGTGGTTGGCGTGAGATTAATTTCGTTTAATCTCCCAATCCCCTGCATATATAACATGTGTTCATTTATGCTCCCAATGCTCCATTATGGCTTTCCCTACGCTCCTATTTACGCTCCCATCACTCTCAACTCGCTCCATTATCTTCTTCTTTTCTCTCATTTCTCACAGAATCTTCACAGCTCATCCTCTCCTCTCTCTGAAATCTGAAAACCCTAGCCACTCAACCTCTTTTCTGTCATAGTTCTTAGTTTGAAAACTGTGTTTTTTTGTGTGGGTTTACTTGGCTAAATGATCTTTTATCACAGCTTGTTGTTTCGGATCTAGGGTTTTCTTGATTTGGTTTGGGGTTTTGAAGACGAAATCGATTTCATCGCCTTTTTTTAACTGAAATGACAACGTTTTAAGGGTCGGTTTATGTTTGGCTGGTTGATTTAGGGTTTGTTGAACATAAACAGATGTTTATGTACTGGATTCAGATCTAAGGTATTTCTCGTGTTGGATCTGTGATATTTTCCATTGTTCTTGGGTTTTCCTTGTTGAAAACTGAATGAATGTGTAATTCTTTGCTTTCATGTTATTTTCCGAGGTAAATGAACATGGCTTCGTTATTTTTTAACTGAAATTCATGCTCTTTGTGGTCTAGGTGCCGATCTAAGTTATATCTGGTGTTGTAACTGTGATATTGCCATTGCTCTTCGGTTTATGTTATTGAAAACCGATTGCATGTTTCTGATTATGATTTTTATGGCCTGTTTCCGAGGTCTATAATTTTTTGTCCTTCTTTTTAGAACTAAAATTCATGCTATTTGTGGTCTGGGGTCCGATATGAGTTTCTCGTTAGGTTGGAAATGTGATATTATTCAATGATCTCCGTTGTGGTTGTTTTAAACCGAATGCATGCGTATGTTAAAAACTGAAAATGATCTTTGTTTTCTTGGTTCAAATCTAGGGTTTTCCACTGAGTTGGATATGCCATATTAGCCATTGTTTGTTAACATTCTACTGACAATTTCTTTTTGAACTGCCTCTGATGGATCATGGTGATAGGGTTGTGGCTGGTCAGGGTAAGTCTGTCCCTTGCCAACCCTTGAGTGAATCTGAGTTTGACTCTCAGTTTCAGTCTAGTTTTGATCCCACATTATTTACTGGGCTTGATGACATTGAGTCACAACCAAAGACCAGTACTGTTTTCCCACCCTAGTACCCTGTCCTCGATACTGATTCATATCACTCTGGGGATACCCCTGTGGCCACACATTTTAGCCATGTACCTGAATTTGTCCTGTACCACTCAGAATCAGATGATGATTCAGATGAAACACAACCCCCTAATAATGACCCTCACATAACACAACCCCCTAATCCTGACAATGATTCTGATGGAACCCAACCCCCTAATTCCGATGAAACCCCACCCCCTGATTCCGATGAAACCCAACCCTCTGATTCTGTGTATGGAACCCTACCCCCCTAATACTGATCCTGATAAAACACATCCCCCTTATCCTGACATTGATTCTGTTGAAACCCGACCCCCTGACTCCGATGAAACCTAACCCTATGATTCTTATAAATCTGATTCATCTGAATCTTGGTGTGATCCACATCCTTCGGTGTATTTCAAGGGTAATGAATTCCCTAAGTATGGCGAGCCAGGTTTCTGGGAAATTGGGGCTTGTCTTTATCCTGGTAACTGGCCAAAAAATGAGGCAAAAAGTGATTACGATGCGGGAAAATAGTGCCATTATCCACATGTATGTTTTTTTTTTGCTTCTTTTAAGTTCTTATCAAACTTTGTAATTTCAAATTGTTGTAATATACTAAGTGTTTGCCTCTTAATGAAGGATTGTTTATACAGTGTGGGTGTTGTTGACTTTTGCATCAACTATTTTATTCTGTGTTTGTTTGTGGTTACATGTTTGTTACTTGCCTGTGATAGCACATGTGCTGCTTGTTATATGCTGGGTTTTTGTAAAATCTGGGTGATGTTTAACTTCAAACATGAAACCACTCAGATTTTGACTCAGATTCAGTTGAAACCTTGGGTGATTGTTCCCCATTTTTCAACTGAATCTGAAGTAGAACCTAAGCCAGGCAAGGCAGGTTTCAAATCAGGGGCAATAATGGGAGCAGTAAACTGTGATGCATTTTCAGGTGGTTTATATATGCAGCCATGCAGTGTTAGCCACTAGACTTACCTGATCTTGGCAGGGCATTTGTTTATTGATGGCATAGCTAATAATTTATGATATAGCTGTGATGAATGAATAAACATGCATCCATGCTTATTAGTTTCTAAACTGATATGATCTTGGCGGGGCATGATGTGATTAAACCCAACTCTGAAATTATTTGCTAAGTTGACCATGTTGTAGTTGTTAGCCACCTATGATGATACCTTAAATGAACACTTTGACAGCAACCATGTTTTTTACAAACATTAGGATGGCAGCTTTGTAGTGTTTGTCACCTTGTTGTTATATGTGCTACTTGCCATTCATCCCTGTTATGATGGTTTATCATTCTAGACTAACCTATTTTGCCTCATACTTAGAAACATATTTTAAAACACAAGCTCATTTTAAAAAGCTTAAAACTAAATGGAGTATAGCCCTCCCAGCTTTTACAAGGTTACCCTATAAACATACCTTATCAAAATAACGTGTATGTTTACCCTAGACCTGAATCTAGAAGCACAACCTTACAAAATTACATCAGTTGCTTGCCTACACTAACTCCATCATGATCAGCAGATCCTGTATGTTCCCAGTCCTGCCAATGGACACCATGTGTTCCAAACATGCCCTTACTAACTCAGAATCCACAATCAAATTGTGGGTTAGCAAACCAAGCCTTCTTAGCCTTTCCTTTCCCATATGTGGAAGTTTGAACTCATTACCACCCCTGCATTTCATGATTTCTACCATAACACTTTGCAAGCTTAGGAATATCTTGTCTATGACCCTAGGATCCTCCCTCTCAAAAGCATTATGCACAGCTTGTAGTAGTCTATCTAGGTTTTGGCTCGAGTTTTGCTGTTGTAAAATTTGAATTGAGGCAAAAAAAACCCAAGTCCAGAATGTTTAAATCGGATGATTTGGCAGGTTGGCAAAATAACTGAATGTTAAATCCATCTGAGGTGGCTGCAGCTAAAAATTCAGGGTCATTTGCAAATATGTGGGTAGGGGTATTATCTTGATGTATGAGAATGTTTTTGCTTGCCCATACTGGCCATTTTTCCTTTATAGCTAGTATGAGTTAATTGATAAGCTTGTGTCTTATTACATCACGGGTGATGGATGTTATGGGTTGTGGCATCATGGTTCCCCTAGGTGTATTTACAGTTGTGTGCTTGGCTGCTACATATTCAACATAAGGAAACACACATATTTTTCCATCAACCATTACATTACCCTCTACGTCAAATATAGGTCTACGCACAACACATAGAAACATGAGTTTTGGTATGTAATGCTTGCTTTGAGTGATTCTATATGGTTCTGTTTCATTGGGACCAAGAATATACCTCGTTGTAGCCTATGTGATGTAGAACCACTTTTCATCGATGTGTATGATGTTGTGCATGGTCGTTAACTGCATGTTGCACTCCAGTTTGCTTAAACACCATTCCAACCTTGATTCTTTTTGGGCCGTTGTTAGGCATGGATGAACTGCATTTGTGTGGCTTCTTATCTCCTTGCTTGCTATTTCTCTGTGTATGCTACTTTTACCAACATGCAACTTGGCGGCTGTGCTTCGGCATGTATACCTGAACTTGAGTGGCAATTCCATTAGAGCCTCCAGGTTGATTGGCTTCTTGCTTCTTCCACATTGCCTGTCTTCTCGAACAGGCGCACACAACCTCACCACTTTGAAGCTGTTGCCTAACTCGCGCCCAGATTGTGCTAATGGTCCTCACTGAGCATGACCATTTTTCTGCTGCCTCCACTCTACTGTTGTTCTGAAGCTGCCAATTTTTTTATGTGTTGAAGGAGAAAATGTGCAATCTCCTACCTTTGTTCATCAGTGAGGTTTCTCCCCACCATCACAGCTCTACTGTTGCTCGATGATGAAGATCAGAAAAAGTGTGGGTTTTGGTTTTCTGACTTTGGCCAATTCTGGAAGAACTGACCAAGTAAGTATTTCTGAGGGTTTTCTTTTGGTTCAGTGAGTTGTGAATGAGAGCTGTAATAAATGCTCTTTTATAGATAAGATTTCTGAATTTTGGAGGCAGTGAACAATGTACGAAAAATTGTAAAGTTGGTTCCAAAACTAAAAATTTTGGAGCCAAACATTAAATTTTGGAGGGAATAATCATTGCTTATACATTGTTTAGAACTGTTTTCGAGTCAATTTGGGGGCTCTGAAATTCTGACTTGGACATGTACATTTTCAGTTTTTAGACTGAAAAAGTGTCCTTTTGGCACTATTCAATTTTGCCCCCACTTTTTTCTTTCTTGCAAATTATTCAGGGACGGAGGGAGTATCTTATTTTGTATTTATATAATTGAAATAGATCGTATTTTAATATCTAAAACATTATTCATTAAAAAGTCATGCAATCAGTTAAAATATAGTAGAGATGTGGGATAACATAGTAATTTTAAATTATTAAAATTAATACCATTAATGCTTAAAATAAATTAAGAAGAACTCCCTAATGACGTGGAAGTAGGGTTAAAAGAAATTATCGTGTCTAGGAAACCCTTCTCAAAATAAATAAAATTCTCGTAATCGTTATTAAAATTGGGAAAGTCTTAGGAAATGCGGCCTTTCCATAAGCTTATGGACAGTCCTCAGGGACATTTGACTTAAATGTTGTAATTTTTTATAAAATTTAAATATTGCATTTTATAAGTTAAAACAAGTAATAATATGTATTTGAAGGTGAAAATATAAAAATATATGATATAAAAAAATATTTTCAAAAATTTTAAATTTTGTATGTAATTTAAGAAATGCAGTGTATAAGCTAAGAAATAAGTGGACTGTCCATAAACTTATGGATAGGCCGCCTGTCAGGAGACCCACTCATTAAAAATTAGCAAAGTCGGGTGAAAGACCGTCTTTCCATAAACTTATGGAAAGAAGAGTTAATTGGAATAATAAAAGTTAAAAAGTTTTAGTTGCGATATTAAAAACTTACTATGCCACATATCGTAGTTATAAATTTTATAACTTGATTCATGCAACCCGAAAATTTTATCTTCATTTCTTCTAATTTGCATTTTAAACATTGGTCTTTCCATGGACGGACTCATAAATTTTTTTGGATTTAAACCCTAAAATAAGTAATAATGTGTTAGTATCAAAGTTTGTCTTATTAAAGTTTTAGGGTTTGTACCCTAAAGTTACGTGATTATCGTTGTAGCACGTAAAATAAATAAAATCACATTTATTGCCTATTAAAATTAAGATTTGATCATAAAATAAGTAAAATCCCTTGTAACGCTATAGAGCAGTCAGAACTCAGAAATGATTGATCCAAAAAGGCTATTAATCGGCTCGCCCTCAGCCGTGCCGGTCACCCGACACCACAGACCTAATCGAAGAGGTAAATATTATTGGAAAAGTTTTGAGAAAGACGATCTTTCCATAAGCCTATAGAAAGACGTAGTTTAATTAAACTAATAAAATGTATAAAGTCTTAGTTGCAATATTAAAAATTTATTATGCAATGTGTAGTAGTTACAAAATTTATAACCCAATTCATGCAATCCTGAATTTTTATCTTAATTTCTTCTAATTTACACTTTAAATCTTGGTCTTTCCATGGCTTATGTAAAGATCGTCTTTCAACAGACAGACTCTTATTACAATATATTTAACCTATGAATTAGTTTATAAACCACCTTGGAATGAATACATAGGATTCTCTAAATATTTAACATGATATATTTTGATTTTTTTTAGAGTCCGTCTCTTGAAATACAGTATTTTCATAAGTCATGAAAAGACCCAGGTTTAAATTTAAAATTAGAAGAAATGAAATTAAAATTTTTGGGTTGCATTAATCGGATAATAAATTTTATAACTACTACACGTTGCATAACAAATATTTCATATTGCAAATAAGACATTCTTATTATTCTAATTAAATCATGTCTTTCCATAACCCAATGGAAAGACTGTCTTTCCCAACACTTGTACAGTATTTTAAATCAAACACCAAATATGTTTCACCCTAATCGAATCTGATCTGATATTCTTAAGTAACTAGAACATTGTATAGTACTATATCATTTAGAGAAAAAAAAAACTATTTGTTATAAGAATATTACAATTCCGATCCTTTTATAAATGGTTTTGAAAAATGGAGGACAATAAAGGTTACAAAATATTGTATAACAGAAATGTAATTATAAGTAAAACTGACATATTTTGAAAAAGGATAAAACCAGTTTATGTCTCTTGCTTTAATATATCTATTGCTTATTTTAAGATCATTTCTATTTTCTAGTTAACGAAATATTGAATTCTTCACCACTTATAGTGTTGATTGTGGTAACTTCTTACTCATTCTTGACTAATATTTAGTCCCTATTGATTTTAGGTAAATCTTGGGAAATATCATATTTTTATAACGCTATGGAAAAATGAGATTTAATTATAATAATAAAAAGGTAAAAGATTTTAGTTACAATATTAAAAATTTATTATGCAACATGTAGTAGTTATAAAGTTTTCCAAAAAATTTATCTTCATTTCTTCTTATTTGTAGTTTAAACATCAATCTTTCCATAACTTAGAGAAAGACTGTCTTTCAAGATACGTACTCTTGATTTTAATATTGAAAAATTTAATAATTCTTACATGAAACAAATTATAGACAGGGTTGGGTTACAGTTGACAATTAATAATTTGTTTACATTAAAATTAGAATAAATTGCATTCATTTCCCTCAGTTCCTTGTTTAGTCAACATATACCTCTCAATTTTTTGAAAGTGAATATATACCCCAATTCATTGTTTGTGTGCATATATCTCTCAGTTTTTCAAACACTAATCTTCGACTAGAGCAGTATATGTGCACTTTTAAAAAAACTGAGAGGTATATATGTAGTTTAAAAAAATTATGAGCAATGTACATGCACTTTTAAAAAACTATAAGATACATGTGTAATAAGCAAAATATTCGAAAATATAAATGCTATCTACCCTCAAAATTAACTGGTATGAAATGATTAAATAGACATGTTTTACCAATCCTCATCGCGTATATCAATTTCATCCGGTTCCACCATATTCATCATTTTCACTCAAGTAGAATGGATGCGCGCCTATCTCAATCAAAATTCATGTTATTGTTATCCCTATTTATAAACTATGCTACTCCCTCGTACTAATTTATTGTGCACAAAATTTTTTCACTATCTCCTATAAATATATTTGACTGTAAATATAGATATGTACGAACAATAATGATACACATAAAATTGATATTTGGAAATTACATGTTACGATGAATCTACCATATATCATACGATAAAATCATTATTCATATACCCATTCAAATATATAATCAAAGTTTGACACATTTAACTAAAAAAAAATTCTGTAAAAAATAAACGGGATAGGTGGTACCACAATCTAAAAGTTGTACCTCAAAAGATACATGGAGTAGTATGTTACTCTTCTAAATTTCCAAATTTTCTCGTATCCTCAAATTTATTATAATTCCTTTCATGCTCCTTATAATTGCACCACTTATTATAAACACGATAAAAATCGTATGAATACACTGTACAGTACATCTATGCCCAATATTGTGGGATTCATACGGACTAGTAAAATTTTATTACTATTTGCAGCGTGTATTTTTCTTTATAAAAATACCATAATGTTTCACACAGTCACATAGTAGTAAGCGAAGGCACACCGAATCACCTCTCTCCCTCTCTCTTTCCCCGTCAGGTCCGCCACCACCACCACCACCACAAGGGCGGCGAGCTCCGCCGCGACTTTGACCTCGCAATGCCTGCGCAGAAGCGTCCACAAGACGCCTCACCTACATCACCATCACCTCCGCCTTCATCGCCGCAGCAGCCGCCGGAGGAGAAAGAGGATGATTCGCCGCAACGTAACCCGAACCTCAACGGCGAACAAGACTATGAAGAAGAAGGCGTCGGCGGCGTAGAAGGTAGGTTTAGACCTCCGTGCCTAATTTGATAACATTCATTTTGGAGCGGAGGAATTTCGCCTCCTCCGCGACTTGACGGTTTATCTCAAAAAATTCGGAGTTTAACTCTGTATTTTTGCTCTCAGATTCGGATGGAAGTGTTTCTTCAAGTGATGACCAGAAAGACGAGTACTTTCCTAAACTCTTCTCTTAAACACCTATGCCAAGATGTATCTGTGTATATGTTTGCTTGCATGTGCATGTATGTGTACATGTATTTTGGTTTTGATTGGTATATAATCGAGTGATCAAGTATTGGAAGTGTCACTGAGTTGGAGTAGGTTGAGATCCATACGGTTTGGTTGCTTGTGGGGGTGATACGTACCTTCACATCGCTCAGATATTGAACTTTTGTAGATGTTAACGTGTGAAGAATTTTCTGGGATCGTGATGAGGCCAATCTTTTCATTTGCTTGTATGTTGTTGAGTTTTTAGTAAGCTTGATCGAATCTGGAGAAGATGAATGAGTATTAGATTTGGTTACTGTTCTCCCCTGCCTACTATAGTTGGATTCTCGGGTGGAGAAGTTGACTGTGTTCTGGTCCTTCTGGACTCATCATTCCCGTTTCTTTTGTTTGCTGAGATGAACAAAGTTGATCTTCATCTCTTGTCCGTCTGTACACATGAATTTTTCCATTAAGTTGTGGGTGGTTTTGTGATTATGACTTCAAAAACATGCAGTTTCTTAACTTGGATTCACCATAGAGCTGAGTGACCTTGTTGAATCTGTTGTTTTTCTCTTCATGGACACTGTTGAGCCATTCATTTGGGGATGGTTTGATTTTCCAGTGTTTGCACAGAGACTGCCTAGTACTCTGCATTGTATATGTGCTAATGCTTAGTGAATTGATCTTGTGAAATTCTGTGAGGGTTTTCTAGATAAAATGCAGTAATACTGCTAGAGGTTTTGCTCTTGCATAATTTGCTGTGCGAGAAAAGAGAGTAGCGAGATAGAGAGTTGAGGGCTTGGGAAAATGACAGCATGTGTCTTGGGGATTGAAGTGGCAATAAGATAAAAACATTAAGGATGCTTAGTCACTGGTTATAGCTATGTTTTATACCATTCTAGAATTTCGTAGTCCTAGTAGTTGGCTGTATGTGCATCCGCACCACCCATGGGGATCGAACATCTACCAGTATATTATCATGTTGTCTTCACTTGTCAATACTTACTCAAGCTGTCTTCACTTGTAATTATATTCTCATGTTGTCTTTACTTGTCAGTTATTTATTGTTTCACTCACTCCTGTTCGTATCAACATTGGAATGAAATAGCTTTTAAGAGACTAAACCATTACATATTATAAACTGCTGGCTTACTTTTTTTCTCCTGTGTGTTTGTTGCATAAAAGAAATATCCTGCCAAAAGCAGTCAGTTTTTTTACTAATTAGTTTTCTTTGAGAAATATAGTAATCAACTGTTGGTGGAAACTTCCTCATTTTGGGTAATTACTAAGTGATGTACGTGCCAATAAAGTTGCAACAATCATCTCTAAGATAACAACTAAAAATCGGATGGAGTGAGAGAAAGAAGAAAATAATGATAAAGCATTTGTGGAATGATTGTTTTCATCTCGAAAATTAAATGGCCTTGATCTCTTGTTCCTTGTTCTGATGCATGTTTGAATCCTAGTATGGAAAGCTTGCTCCATGCGGATTACATGAACTCGCATTTCGTATCTTAAATCTATATGAGTTCCTCTGAAGTGCTTATCTTTTCCTCCATTTGCAGATATGTGTTTGTGAGACTGTCAGAGATCCGAAAGGAGGTTCAGTGTCCAATATGTTTAGGTATGTATGGTGTTCAAATTCTATCTGCTCTATTCTGGTTCTTTTTTGTGTTTTCCGTTTTATGCTTATAATGCTACTCGTTAAAACTTTAGAACTCGAGGCTCTCTGATAGTTTATTTCTTGTAATGCAATCAAGAAAAGAGCACATCCTTTTTTCTGTTTTTTGGTGAAGCATTAGACAGAAAATTGTGAGAAGAAAGATAATCATTGAAGTTGTGCAGCAATGAAAAAGGAATCATGTTTATAACCTCATCTTGTTTTCCCCTTTAAGAACTAAGCAATAATGAAAGCATCTGGCAAGAATTCCAAAAGAACCCATAAGTGATTTCTTATAAATTTTGTTCTGGATTACTATATTTCTGCATCACAGCTCTGTATTAAAGTCTAAGTATACTTGAAAGTAATAGCTAGGACAGGGTTTCAACATAGTTTGCTGAGAAAATCTCTGTTATACTATTGTTAATTATATACTTTATTGTAGGCATCATTCGGAAGACAAGAACAGTCATGGAATGCCTTCATCGATTTTGTAGAGAATGCATTGATAAGTCGATGCGCCTTGGGTACAATTTTAAGCATCTTACCATTTAGTTATTATCCAGTACTCTCCCTTTTGGTAATTATTGATTTGTTAAACTTTGCTGCAGGAACAATGAATGCCCAGCTTGTCGCACACATTGTGCTAGTCGACGTTCTTTGAGGGATGATCCAAACTATGATGCGCTCATTGCTGCCATGTATCCTGATATCGATAAATATGAGGAGGAGGTAGGATTTGATTTTCTCCCATCTGCTTTAAGAAAAAGATTATCATATTACTTTTGATGCTGTAGCATTCTGCTCATCTGATATTGTAGCAGGAGTTAGCTTTCCATGAGGAGGAAAAGGCTCGTAATAAGCAGGTAATCCCAGCCAGTTGCTCTCACCTCTGATAGTTTAGTATTTTAATTAATACATGCCTTATAATCTTTCTGTACCTTGAAATGCTACAATTAGTTTGTAAGGACTATTGTGTTTGTACTTAGTTTGCTGAACTTGGTCAGAATACCTGGTTGAGTGACAACCTGACATTCATAGACTCATTTTATCTGAATTTTAGTTGCACGAGCCAGAGTCCCATTAATAATTTGCGCAAACAACAGTCAATATATTTTGCATAAGTACTAAAATTTCAATGTGAACTGGTGAGCCATTCCTCAAGGACATTTTGTCTCGGAGATGTGGATACCCTAACTGGAAATGCTGCTTTTGTTTCCTTGAGTTTCTTGGGAACTCATATTCTTGTTGTCTGGTTAGATACAAGATTCAATTGCCCAGACTTTTCGACGTCAAACAGAGGCATTAGGGAAAAAAAGGCCTGCTAGGCCAACAAGGAGAACTGCAAATTATCGCAATGTGAGGACAAGAAGAAGTAATCGAACTTCTGAACATCAAGGATCTGATGATGAAGATGATGTTAATGGAAATTATGGTGGCAAAGACTCATCCTCAGCTGATGAGCCTAGTCCAGAAGTCAAACGAAGTAGACACAGAAGGTGGTCAGGAGCTCGGTATTCGCAGTCTTCTGCTGCTGCCAATTCTGATGCAGGCTATGATGAAAATGATTCAGAAGTGAATAGGGAGGTACTTGGTGCTACTGCTTCCCTTCTTGGTAGTTCAGATATTTTAGCATGGGGAAAAGGTGGCTTGCGAAGTAATTCTAGACACGGTGGATCTAGTGGCAAATTTTCCAGAAAAAACCGATTGTCCAAGCTGATGGACTGCCTTCGATGTTCAGCTAGAGCTAATGAGGAGGTAAAGCATCAATCTATTACTATGGTGATCCAGTGACATCTTAGTTTTGAAATTATAATATTGATGATTTGATCTAAGGTTAATTTTCACCCAGTCCAGTTTTTTTTTTGGTAAATACCATTTAATCTTCTTGTCTGGAACTGGCAGTGGGTTAGTGAGATAATCTACAATGACAATTATATCCTATGTCTCAAGCTCACATCAGAGCATTATGCTCTACCATGCTCTACCTAAGTAACACGTTTCTTCTCATTATTTCAGTTGGATGTAAGTCTCGAGCTTGTTGCTATGGACAATGAGAATATACCCAACTTGCAGAGACCTTATCTCAGCTGTAAACCAACTTTGTCCGTCAAACACTTGTGCCAGGTAAGAGGCTATCATCACTTTATCCTGCCTTTTGCATTGGTTGATATGTACATTTGCATGTGGAGCTTATATTCAATATCCATGACCAATTCCTGATGTCTTTTCCATGATGCAGTATGTTGCTATCCAAACTTCCATGCAACCTGACGAGCTTGAGATTTGGTGGAAAAAAGAACTCAAGAAAGAGTTCCCTTCTGAAGAAAAGAGTGAGCTCCTAATTGCCTCTCCTGTTCTTGACATGTTTAAAGATGACAAGATAAGGTTGGAAGAGAACCAGACCCTGGGAGAAATTCGAAGTACATTTAATTCCAGTCAGTGCAATCTGGTAAGCATCTTTTTTTATGACTGCCCCTCCCCCCATAGAATTTGTGGCCTACCAAGTTACTATATTTCGTTCTTTGACACACGCAGAAAGCACCAGAATTTACATCGTTAATCTTCATATTATAGATTGATTGATATTCTTTTCAATGTTGGTTTTTGCTGGTGCAGGTTTTGGCGTATAAGCGGAAGTAGAGACATACTTAGGAAACTCGACAGTGGGGATGTGGGGATTGCTAGGAACTCCATTATATACAGAGTTTTTATGGGCTTTGAAGTCTTATATGTACGAATAACTTCTAGACTTAGTTACTTAAGGTAATTGAAGGATACAGACAGAGGGGATAATTTATATACCCGAGGAGTCATGGTAGATAATACTGCTCTTTTAATAACGTTGTATAAACCTATATTTATACGCGTCTCTAAAGTCCTAAGGTCCTATTCGAACAGTCGGCTCTGCTGCACAAAGAGTTGCTAAATACTTGGCCAGCAACGGGCTCACCAGGTTGTAGATTTCTACATGGTTAGGGTTGGCAGCTGTTTGAGAATCGGAGTTCGAAAAGCTGCTTGTTTATTCAAGTTCATGACGAACACTTCCTTCTGCATTTCTGGATGTCTCTGTTGCAACGTCACTGATTGGATGCGGTTGGAGGACACTTGACTCGAGGCAAAAGGTGGAGCATGAAAACTTTCAACATAAAAAAAACGTTATTTAAAATTTTTTTTGTAAGCAATAAAATTTTTTATTTTTTTGGAATACACATCACTCTATTACTATCACCCAGTTGCTTCACACAAAGGGGATGAGGCTCCCCTACATCTCACACAGACCAGAATTGAACCTGGGGTGCCTCTGGGGCAGGCAAACGCCCTGGCCATTGGGCTACTCCCAGTGGTTAGCAATCATATTGGAAAGTCCCAAAACCTATCAAAACACATACTGTATATATCATAACTTCATTTTCATTTCAAAATGCATCACTCACTCTTAACTCCAATGTGAAGCCACGATTCCGTCTAGGGCCAAAAATGTCTAATCTTTTCAAAAAATTTCTTCCGTTGGATCACTTGTCTTGACTCACCGAAAAACTCTCTATTCTCACCGTCCCTCCTCGACATGTCGTTCAGCCAAAACATTTTCAACCACATGAGATTTTTTTCATGATTCCTATATTCGGTGATTTGAGGTTTTCTTTCGTGGTGAAAGAATTTTGGATTTTCTCTATCTTGGTGATCATCAATGTGTCAATGTGTTGGACTTGATCTCCTAAGAGAAGATCTGGGTATTGACCCATATGTGCTATTGGGCCTATTACTTTTAACCCAATTAATGCTTGATCTAGGGTATTTTAAACTCCTCTGGAATAAAGAAAGATAGAGAAAAAATAATAAAAGAGACATGAGAGAAAAGAGAAACTCGGATAGGGTTTAAACCTGCAGATCACATGCGGTATTCCGGTTTGTTCTCGAGATTCAATCTTTGGATCGCTCTAATTTTTGGATATGTTGTTGTGGGCATTAGGTGCACATTTTGAACGGTGGAAATCTGATTCAGAACTTTCTAGGTCAGTGTTCGATGGACAAAACAGTGACAACAGAGGTTGATGTTTCAGTATGTTTTCAACTTTGATTAGATCTCTCTTGTTCTTGTTATTTACCGAGATAGGTGTTGATATCTTGACAAAATCTTGTATCCTCTAGTTGGGGCTAGGGAGAACTTGTGTGCCCATTATTGTTAATTATGTTGGAAGAGTTTAAGTGGCTTACGATAATTTTTACTCCTTGGTTTGTGAAAGTTTTCCACACTAAAATTATGTATTATTTTTGCTTGCATTTATTTTCTACTTGTTAGTTAGACATTGTAATCTTACACTAAGTATTTGAGAGAGGTTTAATTTGGACCATCTTCCGCTGGGCCGTGTTTTCTCCCAACACTATGGTTGCTGTATGTTCGAAGAGAACAAATTTACTGCGAGAATTGACCCTAAACTGCCGTCTGCACCGAAAGCTAAAGAATTCGTCCTACGGAGAGTAGCCACCATCACTCGAAGCAATCCCAGGCACGAAAACGCACCGAGGCAATGCCAAGCCCATGGGTCCTGGTGCTGGGCTACCGTGATTTACCTCTCATACGATGGCCTGAGTGTGGGCTGGTATGGACCGCTGAGGGCGAGCGGATTGATCGCCTTTTGCCCAGGCACGAAAAGTGATCACTGAAACTAGGTGTCAAAATTCTGAGCGAAAAAGTCAAATTCCATCTACTTTGCCGAAACGTAACCATTTTGCCCACCTTCCGTCGTGGTATTCGAAAATACTAAACCACAAATTAGAATATACCGTACAAATATGGACATCAGTGAGACACAATTTTCATCTTCAAAGAACACAATGACTAAAAAAATATTCTAGGATTAAAATTGGGAGAGCCCGAGCGTCGTCGACCATTTTCAAAGCTCCCGAAAGCGGAAGAAGATAGCCATGACCATCACTTACGGTAGGGCCATATGTTCAAATTGTCCGACCCGACCCGACTGATTTTTACACGGTCTATTTGGGTTGGGTTGGGTCTATGTCCCATTCGAGTTGATTGGGCCGGCTCAATATGGGTTGAGTTAGATTTTGATCAAAATCGATTCGTTTGCAATATTGTCTTACTTTCTTGAAAAAAATAATTTAAAAAATTTATTTAATACATTATATCCACCATTAATTTACTTCATAAATAAATTTAACATTTTTGAAAAAAATATATTTATAAAGCCAAATATATATATATATATATTTAATATAAGTTTACTATTTTTATGTAATTTTAATCAATTTTGGTCGACCCATGACCCAATCCGACCCAAAACTCTAGAAATTTTGACCGATCTGACCCAACCCATTTGTCCCTAAATTTAAGGTCAATTTAGGTTGGATCCGCCCAAACCCGCCCGACCTATGAACACCCCTAGCCGTAGGGGAGGATTTCTTGTGGCTGCCTTTTGTATTTCCAACTCCAGCCCATGTCATGGGCTGGATGGGATTTCCAATTAAGTGGGTTCAGTAAATCATAGAGGGTGTCACTACGGTCACTTACTCTATTAAATTCAACGGGGAGCTCTTGGAACCGTTTAAACCCAAACAAGGATTAAGACAAGGTTGTCCACTTACCCCATTCCCGTTCATCTTCTGCCAGGAAGCACTGTCGTCCATGATTGCATCACCACCATTCCAACAGGTGTGCAGGGGAGTCCAATGTGGCGTTGGCGTGCCACGTGTCTCAAACCTGATGTTTGCGGATGACTGTATCCTTTTCTTTGAGGTCACAGAAAGGGGTGTGAAGAAACTAGCAACTACATTAAATATGTTCGCAACCTATTCGGGACAGAGACTGAATTTTGAGAAATCTTCATTCATGATAAGCCCAAATGCCAATGACTTCACCAAGAGCTTGATCAAATTGAGATTCAACATAAAGCCAGATCTCCTGCAAGGGAAATACCTAGGCCATGACATCAATTTTAAGGGTTCAAAAGTCAGATTGTTTAAAGGCTTGAAAAGGAAGATTATGTCAAAGACGGCAGCGTTGAGGAAGAGCTACCGGTCAGTAATGGGCAGCATCACACTGTGCAAGCATGTACTTTGCTCATTATCCCAGTATACCATTGGGACTTTTAGGATACCAAAAACAATCGCAAAAGAGATTGACAAACAGATGACAAGATTTATCTGGGTAAGGGATCCAGAAGGGAGAGGGATACATTGGAATTCATGGGATAAGCTGTGTGAATCGAAATGGAATGGTGAACTAGGGATGCGATCTACGTCTGAAATGAACCAAGAAATGCCGGGAAACAGGCGTGGACAGTCCTACAAAACAAAGATTCATTCTTCTCAAAGTTCTTTCTTGCTAAATACTGCAGGTACCAGGACTTTCAACAGACAAAATAGAAGCAGGGAGATTCTCACGGATGGAGGGGAGTACTTTGGGGACTCAAACTAGTCAAACCTCACCTAATGAGATTAACCCAATCAAATATGAAACAAGTATCTTCCCATCTCTAGGTTTTAAAGTCTCTGACCTCATCAACGCACACAGATCCTGGAGGATACCGCTACTCAGAATTCTATTCCCACCTACCACAATCAGGGAAATACAAAAAATACACATTCCGATGCACAGTTTTGGGGATGTAGATTATTTGACATGTGACAAAGAGGCATTAGGAAAATACTCAGTCAAGACGAGTTATCACACAACAAAGGAAGCTAAGATTCAAGATAAACCCCCATCCTCAATGACACCACCAGCAAATCAGCCAGAAACCAAAATGTGGAAGGTTCTATGGAATGCTAACATCCCAGAAAACATAAAATTTCTTATTTGGAGAATGATCAATGGGGCAGGCCCAATAGCTCCGAATCTCCTGAGAAGAGGTATGATCCTTTCCACAAAATGCCAAATGTTCTCGTGGGCGGACGAAACAATAGAGCATATGATGTTCGAATGCGACATATCCAGAAAGGTATGGAGGCATAGCAGATTGGGTTTAGATTTCAGCATAGGTATCCCAACTTCCTTCAAAGTATGGATCCAACAATGGTTTAACATCGCTCCCGAGAAGGAATATCGAGAACTTGCGTGTTTTATAATCTGGGGTATCTGGTGCGCGAGATGCTCCGTCACACTACAACAAGCACCTATTTCATTCAAACATATAATGGATGAAATAGAGGGATTGACCAACAAAGCTAGGACAAGGGATAGGGTTTGAGACATGCACACTTTGGACCCCGATCTGGATCTCACAGGTACAACACCACAAAATGATACAGGTGAGGAGCCACTCAAAGAGACAAGAAAGATGGGAGACATCACCCTCATGTGGCTGAAGATAGGTGTGTAGACCATATCTTTCATGATAGCACAATTATCATTACAGATGCGGCGTTCTGCAGCAGCAATGGAGAAGAAGTGGCGGCGTGGTGCGCAAAGTCCCCCACACAGGCATGGTGGAAAGGAAAAGCAACCATCCATGCATCCTCGGCGGTCCAGGCTGAGCTAATGGCTATATTCCAGGCTATAAAGCAGGCTAGCAACAAAAGGAAATGACATCTACTCATAAAGACAGACTGTGAAAATGCGTTACGACATATCACCAATTACCTAGATATCCCGCCAGATATAAGACAATTAGTTAAGAAAATTATAATTTTATGGATGGGGTTCCACAGAATATCAATACTTAAGGTAGATAGACTAGCCGTCGTCGAGGCGTATAATGTAGCACATGACAATGTACCATGTACCAACTTCCTTATCTATGAATGAAGGATGAACCATTATTATAATAAAAAAAAAAACTCCAGCCTTGGTTTTTTCCCACCTCTTTACTTTTGCATTAGATTTTTTTCCCTTTTAAAAAGCAGATCATTGTAAATTGACAAAATTACTCCTTTAGAATGGATGGAAAACTATCTGTAACGGTGAAATAAATAGTGTGATGCGTTTGAAGAGAAAATGAAAGCATGGTATGCCACTTTAACAAAGAATAGTGATGCTTTATAAAATTCACTCAAAGCTTTTAGATGATGGGACTATTACACCAGAAAGGAAATGGTGAAAGTTTAGCATCATCGTAAATGGCACTCTCTCCCTTTCACTAAGAGTGACACACTAGATTTACACTCTTAGATTAATATAAAAAAATGAGAGGTTGAAATTGAGTGTAGAAAATAAAAAGTAGATAGAGTGGATGAGATTGTAGGAATCTTGCCAAAAATGAAAAGTGTCATTTAAAAAAAATATCTCAATAAGGTAAGTGTGCTACTCTTAGTGAAACGGAGGGAGTATGTTACTCTTGGAATAAAATGAGCATAGCATCTCCAATGATATTTTGCATTATATAAAGAGTGAGTCTCCTGACAGGCGGTCTGCCCATAAACTTATGGACATGCCACTTATTTCTTACCTTATACACTGCATTTCTTAAATTACATACAAAATTTAAAATTTTTGAAAATATTTTTTTATATCATATATTTTTATATTTTCACCTTCAAATACATATTATTACTTATTATAACTTATAAAATGCAATATTTAAATTTTATAAAAAATTACAACATTTAAGGCAAATGTCATTGAGGACTGTTCATAAACTTATGGAAATGCTGCATTTCCTGAGACTTTCCCTTATATAAATGTGTATTCTTCTTTATATTTTTGTATATTATTGCATTTTTTGAAATTATTATAAATATATTATAATGCATAAATCATAGAATTAAAATGCACATCCAAAATATGTACAATGTATATGCATTTTATACCAGAGATACAGTATAATAATTGTAGCATCAAGTTATCTAAATTTGAGAATTGTTTTATTGCATTTGGATGTTGAGACTGTTACGTGCAAACAAAAAATGGAAGCCGAAATTATTACTTGTAGAGACAGATCAAGTACACTCTTAAATTTTGAAATATATATATATATATATATATATATATATATATATATATATATATATATAAATAGGTGCCAATATTCCATAACAACAATAATTTACACATTCTTTATCAATTACCATTGCACATGAATCAAATATTATAAATTTAGTGGGGTGTGTGACTACAGACTTTATGTTGGCGGGACATTATTTTATACTGCTTCGTGCCACGATTATTGATATATTTATTTTTTTTACAATTTTTAATAATTATGTTTGATTGTCAATATCTTTAGCTATACATAATAATTTTGTATAAAAAATTGATATTATGAATATAGATGTTCAGATGAATTTAACAATATTTCATATGATATTTTTATTATTAATATATTAATTTACATTGGCAAAGTCTTGGGAAAAACCGTCTTTCCATAGGCATATGGAAAGACGAGGTTAAATTAGAATTATAGAAAGGTAAAATGTTTTAGTTGCAATATTAAAACTTTATTTTGTAATGTGTAGTAGTTTTAATGTAATGACCCGATTAGTGCAACAAAATTTTTTTTATGTTGATTTCTTCTAATTTACATTTTAAACATTGATCTTTTCATAATTTATGGAAAGACCGTCTTTAACGAGACAGACTCATTTACATTTAGGGTCAAACTTTACTAAATTTAATTTTGAAAAAGCAAATATATCAATATTCATGGGACTGAGTCTTTCGCCGGAATCTTTTGCCAAAATTGATGGCGGTAACAATAAACCACCAATTTTGTTGTTTCAGTGTATATATGGAAATTTGAACCTACCCGTATCAGTAGATCCATATCCATATTTTTAGGATCCCCGTCATAATATTTCATATTCGAATCCGAATACATATAATACGGATCTGGATCTGGATCCGGATATGGATATAGAAATATTATGACGGGGAGGACTGTGGCCCATGTACTTGACTTTGAACCAGATATACCAGATACCCACCATGGATACCTTCCTCTTATCAAGACAGTACATAGATTTGCATGAGAGGCAAATTGAGTGACACCCTCGCAAGGGAATTTGATCGATTGATTGGCCTCTCGGGTCAAGTTGTGGCCTCTCCTTGTAGCTTTCGAATCATGAGGACACGATGGCCCACTGATGTGAAGCCACCCAAAGGGCTCCTCACTTACAGCGGAGCACAGAGCCTTGTGAGTTTACACCGACCCTTCTCAGCCTGATGAATTCAAGGGACTTCAACGAATAACTGACATGGTAGAGAGTTACATCCAAGAAAAAGCTCAAGAATGGTTCAACAAGTTATAAGGATTTTGGAAGGGCACTGCTGAACTAGTTCTTCCAAAAGAAGCGGTTCACTAAAACCTTCATCGAACTCTACCAAAGCAAGCAGAGGCCGGGTGGATCAAAAGAGGCATTTAACCATCGATAAGTGGATGAAACCCTTAGTGTAATCAACTGCACAGAGGATGGTGTGATCCTAGGCTACATGAACGGGATGTCCAACCTCAATTTGTACAAGAAGTTGATCTCGAAGAAACTAGAAGCCTTGCAGCAGTAGCAAGAAATTGTCCAACAATACTTTAAGATCGAGGAAACCACAAAGAGGAAACGAGAAGATGATAAGTTGGCGAAAAAGAGTCTTAACCAAGTCTCAGATGGAAATACATTCAATCCACAAAGGGCTGTTTAGGGTGTCCCCTCCCATCAAGGACACACCCTTAAAGAGGTCCTTGACCAAATTCTGTAACCATCACAGGGACCACGACCATGACTATGACACAGACGATTGCCAGCACCTGAAATATGAAATTGAAAAGTGTTCAAGAGAAGGCTTACTTCCCGATTGCTTGGAAAGACCAATGGAAGATGAACCCTCAAAGGGAAGAAGGAGAACGTTGCCAGTGGAAACCCTACAAAAGGGGCTCCGATCGGGGTGGTCAAGATCAACAAGGAAATAGCAAGGAATGGGCTAAAACTCAGCCAAGAGATAACGATAGACCTGAACCAGACGCTTGAGCGGATAGAAATCGGGGAGGCACCAACAGAGTGATTAACTTCATCAATGGGGTGTTGAATGTCAAATCTTTGAACACCAACATCAAGGCCCAATTCCGATATGTTCCCCTGGAGAGCTCTTTCAGAAATGGTTTCAACCGAATGAACCCATAACCTTCTCAGAGATAGACCCGATGCCCAGTGAAACCCCTATATGAAGATTCGATGGTGATCCACATGACAATTGTGGATTCCTATATCAGAAAGATTTTTGTAGATAACGGTAGCTGGGTGGAAGTATTGTTCGCTAATTGCTTTGACCAGTTGGGTCTGGGGCGTGGTAACTTAAAGAAAACCACCTTGCCATTGTTTAGATTTATCGAGAATACGGTGCTCACCTTGGGTGTAATAATCCTACTAGTCTGAGTTGCTGATGGACAAAAACAGTTAACGATTAACTGTAGCTTCATTGTTATCAATGCCATATCTCTATACAATGTGATCTTAGGAAGGCCTTGGATATGAACAAGCCATTTGGTCCCCCTATCACTTGACGATGAAATTCCCTACCAGGAAGGGAATAACAGTTATCTGGGGGAATCATTCGACAGCTCGAAGCTGCTTGGTAGTAGCCGTGACAGAAGCAAAGAAAGAGGATAGCATCCCTTTCGTTCATGGGGAAGTTGGACCCACTGACACCGAGCCACTCCCCGCCTGTTCATCGGTGAAGGTGCCCGTGGGAAAGAGAATACCACTCGCAATAAAAGAAAACCTGAAAGACCTTCTCGATGACATGCAGATGTGTTTGCATGCAACATGTCCAATCTGATAGGGGTGCCCCGGCATCTAATGGTTCATAATTTTAATGTTTACCCATCTTAAATGCCCGTCAAGCTGATGAGAAGGCCGTTTCCCCCCTGAGAGGGTTCGATGCCATAAAACAGGAAGTCCAGAAACTTTTTCGAACCGAGGTCATCGAAGAACTATTTTACCTAGAGAGGTTGGCAAATCCCGTTATAGTTCCTAAGCATGATGGCACTTGGTGAAAGTTTATCGATTTCACAGACCTCGACAAATGCTGCCCTAAGGACAGTTACCCTCTATCTTTTATTGGCATGCTGGTTAAAGCAATAGTCGGGTACGAGGCACTCGCTCTCTTCGATGCCCACAAATTCTACCACCAGATACTAATGGTAAAGGAGGATAAACAAAAGACGTCTTTCATCACAGACGTCGGGACATTCTGCTATAAGAAGATGCCATTCGGCTTGAAGAATGCAGGAGCAACTTACTAGAGGCTGGTTGATAATCTCTTCAAAAACCAGATCGGAGTAAAATGGAAATATATGTAGACGATATGGTGGTAAAAAGTAAAAGCTACAACCAATTCCTGTTAAACCTAGAAGAGACTTTTTAGAGGCTTTGAGACTTGAACCTAAAGCTAAATCTAGCCAAGTGTGTAATCGGAGTAGGAGCTGGAAAGTTCCTAGGGTTCATGGTCTCTAAAAGGGGAATCGATGTAAACCTCGAGAAGGTCAAAGCCTTGGTGAACATGGAGCCTCCTCTAATAGTTAAGGATGTTCAAAGGCTCACCGGATCTCTGGTTGCACTCAGCTGCTTCCTCTCTAAAGGTGCTGAGAAACATCTACCATTCTTTGATGTGCTTAAAAAACATAGGAAATTTGAATGGATAGAGAAGTGCAAGCAAGATTTTCGGGACTTAAAGGAACAATTGCGAAGATTACCCACTTTGATGAAGTCAAAAAGGGGGGAGGATTTGTACATGTACATCTCAGCCTCCCCTTTAAAAATAAGTGCATTCCTACTAAAAGAGGAAGAAATGGCACATCATCCTATTTACTTTGTAAGTAAGGCATTGCATGGGCTAGGAAATTGGTATACCACCCTCGAAAAGTTAATACTGGCTCTAGTCCATGCAGCAAGGCGACTACGACTATAATTTCAGAGTTATAAGATCATCCTGCTTACCAGTCATCCAATCAGATATGTGCTCCTCAAGGCCGAGGCTTCAGGAAGAATGATGAAATGGGGATCGAACTGGGGGAACACGTCATCCAGTTCTGCCCAAGAACAACTATTAAAGGCCAGACTGTGAAACCCTGAACCCAATTAGATTAATAAATAAAATATACCTCCGATACAAATCATGTTATCTCAATTGAACCTTTTAATATCCCTCCATTTGGAAAAAAGAAGAATAGAGATATTGGATCTGCTAATTATAAATTTGGAAAAAAAATTATTATGGATTAACCTAGATGTTAATCCCGGACGAAGTAAATTTGAATTAATAATCTTAATTATTGAAAAATATATATTAGTTAATATCAAACGATGATAAAGCATTGGTGTTTAGTATAAGTTTCACTTAAGAAAGAGGAAGGGAATAATAGTACATCGAATCAGAATGGACGCGAGATATACAAATTGCCCATTTTAAAAGAGTAAAGTAAGAAATAATAAATTGAGTTGTTAAATAATTATCTAGATTTTTATAAAAGCATCTCCAATAGTTAACCTTGTACCGTTCTCTAAAACGAATATTCCTTTGAATTATTGAGGAACACTAACTTTATAACTTCCTAATATTTTTCCATTCTTATCACAATTTTATATAATAGTAATTTTCATATGTAATTACAAATAAGAATAAAATAAATAAGTTATCATTTCTAATTGATTTGATTTCAAGGAATATATTTGTATTTATATATATAAATGATTTTAAGTATTGTGAATTAAAAAGAAGAAAAATCAATAAATAAAGAATTAAAAGAAAGGAACAGATGAAAACGAAACAGATGAGATTGATATGTGAATAAAAGTCATGATTAGTATGGTGTCCGAAAAAGAAACAACATAATATAAACCTAGGGAAAGTGAAATTCGGGAAGAGAAATATTGGGAAGAGAGTCATAATAATAATAATTATTATCATAATAATAATAATAATAATATAATGGGAAGAGAAAGCCGGCAAGCGAACGTGAGAAATTTATCCAAAGTAATTTTTGGGCAAGTGGACGTAGGCACTTGAGGGTTAAATGGATAAAATTTTAGGTTTAGGTGTCAGAACCCTATGTTCTCATCAGTATAGATACCGGTTACTGCCTTCTCAAAAATTACAACCTTAAGATATTTTCTTGAGTACCAAAATAAGAACGGAGGTTGAGCAGTGATAACGTAGAAGCGGAGGTTGCCTAAGCCAAGTCTAACCAAGGTGAGTGTTGCATCTCCTTAGCACAAACTGAGTTAAACTGGGTATATGTTTACATATTTGTAAACATATATATGATGCCATCAGAACCTGACTCTCTCAAACCTTCTCTCGCACCCCTCACTGAAACCTCCACCTCTCGAACACCACTGAAACTTCACCTCTCGAACCCCTACTGAAAAATTCATCTCTCAAACCCCTACTGAAAACTTCATCTCTCAAACCCCTACTGAAAACTTCACCTCTCGAACCCCTACTGAAAACTTCACCCATCGAACACCCACTGAAAATGTCACCTCTCGAACCCTTACTGAAACCATCATCTCTCAAACCCCTACTGAAACCATCACCCATCGATCCCCCACTGAAAACTTCACCTCTCGAACCCCCACTGAAACTATCACCCATCGAACCCCTACTGAAACCATCACCCATCGAACCCCTACTGAAACTATCACCCATCGAACCCCCACTGAAAACTTCACCTCTTAAACCCTTACTGAAACCATCACCTCTCGAACCCCTACTGAAAACATCACCTCTCGAACCCCGACTGAAAACATCACCTCTCGAACCCCGACTGAAAACATCACCTCTCGAACCTCTACTGAAAACTTCACCTCTCGAACCCCTACTGAAAACTTCACCTCTTGAACCCCTACTGAAAACTTCACCTCTCGAACCCCTATTGAAAAATTCACCTCTCGAACCCCTAACTGAAAACTTCACCTCTCGAACCCCTAACTGAAAAATTCACCTCTCGAACCCCTACTGAAAACTTCACCTTTCGAACCCCTACTGAAAAATTCACCTCTCAAACCCCTACTGAAAACTTCACCTCTCGAACCCCTAACTGAAAACTTCACCTCTCGAACCCCTAACTGAAAACCTCACCTCTCGAACCCCTACTGAAAACTTCACCTCTCGAACCCCTACTGAAAACTTCACCTCTCAAACCACCACTGGAAACATGTACCTCTCAAACTAGTACCACCGATACCTTTACGTCTCAAACAGTATATCTCGAACCTACCCCTCGAACTAGTAACCCCGATATTTTCACCTCTAGAACCCTTTCCGATGGAACCTCATTAAGCAAGGAGCTTACCCTAGTTAAACCACCCATTTTCAGGTGAAGAAGAACAGTAAGATAAAAGTACTTTGATGTCTTTACTTCTTTTGAGAAAGGGGTGAACTGTTAGAAGCTTAACATGAACTTTAAATCTGTACTAATTAGGTGAAACTTTCACACTTGTACTAATCCTTTACTGTAATAGTAAGTTAAAACTTATCTGCTCTTTACTGCTAGTATTTGCTGTAGCACGTTCAGACCAACCCGATACTTGAGTTGGGGTTTGGGGGTGTTACAGATGTGGTATCAGAGCTTTCTCAAATCAAGTAAAGGCAAATTAAAACTTAACTTAATAAAAGACATCACAGTTACTTAACACTTAAAGATATCAGATTTGAGATATGGTTGAACCTTGTCTACAAAACTAACAATTTATTGATGTCACTGTCCAACAGGGAAATAAAATAATTCATTTAGAATGCAGAAGTCTATGATGATTGTGAAAAAATGAAAAGTAATACATGAATCCAACCATTACTGAAGTATAAAAAAATTCTTCCGGTATAATACCTCCGGTGAGAATACTAACATTAGTCTCGACATACTGAGAGAAGCTATGGTGAGAAGGATATGAGATAGAAGAGAAAATGTGGTTTTAAATTGTTGGATAAATTCATAGTTATACGGTAAAATATAGTCGATTATAGCTGTTACATTACCCTTGAGAATATAACCATGTATAGCTGGTATATTACCACTAGATATACATATTGACTAATTGTAGTTAAATGTTAAGAGTAGATTAGCAATTTAATGTCATCAAATAAGATGAAAAAAACACATAGTAGAGAAATAAGAATAGTGCCATCAATATTTGCTTCTTTTGAACTTTCAAATACTTTCTAAATTGAAAATAAAAGTGTTCTCCTAAATAGTTTCAAAGAAAAGTTAAATCTCAACAAAACAGATTCCATTAAGAGGATATTGGATCAAAGCATGTATTTTTTAAAATTTATTTATTAAAAAATTTAAAAACCCAACTAGGTATCCTTTCCATTTGACTTGAGAAAACCTTTGAATCACTTAGGGATGGCCAGCCCAGAGTTTGAATCAGGTTCTCATTTTAAATTGAAAGGTCCCTAAATAATAATAAAATTTTAGACCCCAAAACGGATAATAAAGCACTAGTCACCACATGAATCTTCATAACATATGCAACAATATTAGGCCATTAAGCTAAACCCATATAAAACTTAACTAAAATATCAAACGTGTAACACACCCAAACCCAAACGCAAGTGTCGGGTTGGATCTTGGCATGCTACCGAAAGTGCTAACGGTAATGAGTAGATAAATTTTATGCTGAAGCGATTTAGATAAATTCAAAAACCTAACTTTACTATTACACTGACAGAATTATTACAGATGTTAAATGGAAGTTTCACCTAACTGTTACAAAATCAAGTTTCCTAACAGTTTACCCAGAATCTTTATCAAACGAAGTAAAGACAACAAGCACTCTTCTCTTACTGTTCTTCTTCACCTGAAAAAGGGTTGTTTAACTAGGGTAAGCTCCTTGCTTAGTGAGGTTCCATCGCCATTATTTACCCAGTTGAGTTTTAGTGATCACAAAATAACAATTAACAACTAGCCACGTATGTCCTAGCACAAAGTAAATAGGATACGGGTGGTTAATGACGAGTTGCCGCCAAGTGCCTATATGGCAAATGTGACTAACATACATGACATAACACAGTCAGTGATGCCCGAAGGCTATCAGTTCAGAATTCACTTTCCCATTCACGCCGGTGTTCAGTTACGAGCTCGTATCAGTCAGGTGGTTATGCTAGCATACCAAACTCCACGTGTAGCCGGCCTAATCAGACGGTCCGGTCAGTACCATTCCCCGTCGACTTTGACCAAACTACAATCATGCCGGGGCCCCCAAAATTCACAGACAGGTAATCAGGTAGCAGGTAATTCAAGTTTTCTCGATGGCTCGACTCCCTATCCGACTCACCTGTCTCTGCCGTCGACCGGCTTCTCCTCCTTTGCGTCGGTCAGGACCACTCCTCCTGGTGGCGCAAAATCCGATCCTCAGGCAGCATACTTGAAGGGTATGGCCGAGTATGAGTAATGGGTCGATCAAGATTAACAGGTATGCATTCTTCTGTTTTCTTCTCTCACTCCAGAAGCCCTTGCGGAGATTCCTGAATGTTTAACCTCCAAGGAGATTTGGGATCATCTTGCTACAACCTATCAGAAGAGCAACACTTCCACCATTCTTCACCTCCATGCAGACGCTCATGATATTCGAAAAATTGGTACAGTCTATGAACTCCATATTAAATTTAAAGAAAATCTTGACCAACTGTCTGTTATGGGTTCTCTGATTAATAATGATGATCAAATACTCTAGTTTCTTACCACCCTTGGTAATGAATTCAAAGATTTTTCTGCTCCGTTGATAAATTCTTCCCCTACGCCCCTTTATGCTGAAGTTTTGTCACGTGCTAAGAATCATGAGGCATTTTTTAAAAATCTCCAAGGAAATTCAGCACTTGCGTCTGGCCCAGTAGCATTTTCTGCAGGAGAAAAGCCCCCAGCCGCCGCGTGTGGGATCATGCGCTGGCCAGCGGCGGCGGTGCGTGGGGTTCATGCGCCGCTAGAGGCGGGAAATATGGTGGTTATCGAGGTGGTCAGTTCAGCTCTGTTCATGGTCAGTTCACTGCTAGAGTTGGTTCCGGACGCGGCCGTTCTCATTGTACTTGGTGTGGTCATCCGGGCCATTATGCTGCTACTTGTTACAAGATGTTAGCGCATACTCATCGTTCAGACTCCACCCACTTGGCCAAAAATTTTCAGAATTCTCTGCAGTTAGAGCCATCATCTCGCGCATCAGACTTGTATATTGATTCTGGTGCTACCATTCATATGGTGTCTTCAGCCTCTGGCCTTGACATTGTCACACCTTATTCTGGTAATTCCTGTGTTTCTGTTGGTAATGGTGATTCTATTCCAATTTCTCATATTGGTGATTCTCGGATTTCTGATACCTTGACACTGCCTGATGTTTTGGTCGTTCTTGCCATCACTAAAAATTTACTGTCTATTGGTAAACTGACCAGGGATTTAAATGTATTTGTTACTTTTGATGACCGAAACTTTGTGATTCAAAACAAGGTTTCCAAGGCAGTCGTGGGCAGGGGCCATAGTGATGGAGGACTGTACGTGTTAGACAAGGGTGACACAGCACTAGTTTCCTTCTTGCAGCAGAATAAATGACGGGCATCGTATGAGCTTTGGCATGCTAGACTAGGACACGTGCCAGTGACTATCATCTCTGGTTTACGGAGGTCCGCTCTTCTTTCAGTTTCCTCTTTACTACCTAAACTGCATACTTGCGCTCCTTGTGTTATGGCAACGGGGCAACAGTTAACTTTTGTAGAGAATCATAAGCATGCTACGCACGTTCTGGACTTGGTACATTGTGATTTTTGGGGTCCCTCCCTAGTTTTATCTGAAAATGGTTTTTCTTATTATGCATTGTTTGTGGATGATTACTCTTGCTTTACCTGGTTTTTTCTACTACATCGAAAATCCGAGTTTTTTGACACTTACTTGTAGTTTGAGGCCTTAGTCGAGATTCAATTTACGTTCAAAATAAAGGTTTTTCAAAGTGATGGTGGTACTGAGCTCTTAAATATCGCCTACAATCCCATTTTTCCTCCAAAGGCATTCATCATCAAGTTTCGTGCCCATACACCCCGGAGCAAAATGGCCGAGCCGAGCGCAAACACAGACATGTTGCAGAAATGGGCCTCACTGTGTTTTTTCATTCGCATCTACCCTTGAGCAGATGGGGTGATGCTTTTGCCACTGCAGTTTACACTATTAATCGGCTTCCCACTCCGGTGTTACAAGGGACCTCTCCTTATGGACTTCTTAAACAGCGTGATCTGATTTACTCAAACTTCCATCCTTTTGGTTGTCAAGTATTTCCATATGTTCATCCTATGGCCCCTAATAAGTTATCCCCTCGGAGCATTCCTTGTGTTTCATCGGTTACAGCTGCCATTATAAGGGTTTCCGTTGCCTTGATCCTTCCACTGGCAAGATTTATGTCACCCGTCATGCTCGTTTCGACGAAGGCTATTTTCCTTTTGCCTCTTCGGCCTCGGCAACTGGTTCTGCTCTCTCGACCTTAGATGTTTCTACTTTTTTGGACAGTGACGGTAGTTCGGGCCCGCTACTTTTGACCCTTGATCAGCTGTAATCTACGCCTGTACTATTTGCTCGTCAGACTGTTCCGCTGTCTCTTGACCGGTCAACCCCCCCACGGTCACCCGCAGCCAGTCCTACCCCCACGACGGTATCATCTCCGGCCACCTCGATCATTCAGTCCCCGACTTCCTCTCCAGCTCCTTCTCCTCCGGCCTCTTCACCGCAGCATCGTACTCATCGCATGGCCAATAGATCATCCACTGGAGCTATTCAGCGTCGAGACTATTCTGATCTTGTGGTTCATGGTCTTCTTACTGCCGTTCTCGCCCAGTTGGAGGACACTGATTTTCGTTAGGCGTCGAAGGACCCGTCTTGGGTTGCTGCTATGAATGAGGAGAATGTTGCTTTGTAGGGCCATCACACTTGCGATCTTGTTCCACACCCATCTGGTGTCAACATTGTTGGATCCAAATGGGTTTATCGGCTGAAGTATCGTCTTAATGGTATAGTTGATCGTCACAAAGCTTAGCTTTTTGCGGAGGGGTTCTCTCAGATTCTGGGCTTTGATTTCGATCATACTTTTAGTCTGGTGGTCAAGGCCTCCACTGCCCGGACCGTTCTTTCCATTGCCAGTATGTGCTCTTGGCCTATTCATCAGTTGGATGTCAAAAATGCCTTTCTGAACGGTATTCTTGATACTCCGGTATATAAGGCGCAACCAGTTGGTAACAAGGACTCTCTTCATCCAGATTATGTTTGTCGCTTGCGAAAGGCCATTTATGGTCTTAAGCAAGCACCTCGAGCTTGGTTTTAGCTGTTCAGCGCTTATCTCTCTCAGCTTGGGTTTCGGTGTAGTTCTGCCAACCATTTCCTTTTTGTTCTCTCTCGAGGCTCGCCATTGCTCTATCTTTTGGTCTATGTAGATGATATTATTCTCACAGGCAATGACAGTTTATTGATCAGACACATCGTGAGTTTGCTATTAAGGATTTGGGCGCCCTCCACTACTTTCTTGGATTAGAAGTATCGGCCACTTCTTTAGGTCTACTTCTCGGTCAAGCTAAGTATGCTCGGGATATTCTCACTCGTGCCGTAATCTCTGATGATTCCCCGATCTCTACCATATTTGTTCCTGGTTCGCAGTTACACAGCTCCACCAGTCCCATCATTTTGGAATCCGACCCTGTATCGATCCCTTGTTAGTACCCTACAGTATCTGACAATTACCCGCCCTGATCTGGTGTATGCGGTTAACACCGTCAGTTAATTTCTTCAGGATCCTTGTGATGACCATTACCTGCAGTCACTCAGATTCTTCGCTACGTCCGAGACACACTCCATTTTAGCCTCACCTTTCACTCGGCCAATACTCCGGAGGTTTTAGGGTATTCAAATGCTGATTGGGCTCGTTGTCTCGAGACTCGCTTATCTACATATGGCTATGCAGTCTTTCTTTGTGGAAACCTTGTTTCCCGGAGTGCCAAAAAGTAGCATACCGTCTCTTGTAGCAGCACTGAGTCATAGTATCGAGCTCTTGCCAACACAGCCTCGAAGATGGTCTAGATGACTCATTTGCTTCGCAACCTTCGTGTTCCGCTTTCGATCTCCCCACTGTTATTATGTGACAACAGTAATGTCATTTTCTTAGCTCAGAATCCAGTTGCTCACAGACCAAGCATATTGACATCGACTATCACTTTGTACGTGAATTGGTAGCTTCTAGCAAGCTGCGTGTTGGCCATGTCTCCTCTGATCTTCAGATTGATGACATCTTCACCAAAAAACTCATCCACTTTTTGAGTTCTTTCGATCCAAATTTTGCATCGCTGAATATTCAAAACTTCGCTTGAAGGGAGTGTAAGAGTACATCACATACATTGGCGGAACCAATGGTAGGCTAGGTAGGGCTCCAGCCCTACCTAGATCGCCGGTCGAAGGTAGAAGGAGTCGATTCGGCCGTCGAGCGCTTCTTCCGGCAAGCTTGGCGCGTCTCCGGCGACTGGCAGGCATTTGCTCGGAGAAGAAGGCCGCGTCGCGGCCTTCTCTTTTTTTGATGATCAAGTAATAAAACGACGTCGTTTTCACGTTACGTTAGTGAAACGACGTCGTTTTATTTGTTAGAAGGGAAAAAAAATAAATGGAGAAATGGATTGGGCCAAAACTGAACAGCCCAAACCATGAACCAATAATCCATTTCCACAAAATATTAGAATGAGAGCTTCCTCCTCAGCAGCAGAGCTTCCTCTTCAGCCGAGAGCATAGCATCCATCCGCCACCAGGTCTTGGCCTCCCCTGAAAATTTTTTCTGGTTCCGCCTCTGATCACATATCTAATTAAATCTTGATTGATTATGAAAAAATCATGTTAACTAAATCAGCGTTTTATTCATATATATATATATATATATATATATATATATATATATATATATATATATTAGTACATATATTTGTGATCAAAATTTGTAAAGATCGATGCCAAAATCAATTAAGCAATTATTGCAGGACGTGTACATTAACATGCGTTCATGATTGTTTAGAATAGTATCCGATTAGTATAATGTCGCTCCTCAATGATTGATTGGGTCGTTCACTTTTCTAAACTCCTAAATTCTTTATTTAATCCCCAGTCTTTCTTAGGTGGCCAGTGTGGATAAGAATGGGCGACTTCTTAATATATTAATCGAGTCTTAATAATGCTATCAACATTAACACATATCACCAAATTGTAGCAACACAATACTAAAACGTACCCCAGTCAAACTCAAAACCAATTAAAACCAAAAGAGGAGGAAAGATCTCATTCCAACAAGTACTTATTTAGCATTACACTAGTAGATTCATAGATTGAGCACTCTGGCTCATCTCCGCCGCCCACCACAGGCCGGCGAGCCGACGGCGATCTATAAAACATCCAAACTATTACACACACAACTCTCAGAAACAAAACAACAGAACCAACCAACGTTAAATCAACAAAAAACTAAGATCAACAACGTCAGCAAAGCATATATACATCACATCGAACGAACGAACGGGACATCAATTTCATCTTGATCTAGCGGTACTTGCTCCGAGTCTCCCCACTGTACATCCTGCAAATACATATTTCCACACGCAGCCCCCCGTTAGTGCGTGGAAACCACGTTTAACGTTACGTAGATCATGCTAACCAGGTCATGGGAACGTACCAGTCGTAGACAGTGGGGGAGTTCGGCTGTGGCCGGTCAAACTTGTCCGCGCCGATGCCCCTGGTGGCCAGGTTGCTCCCCGGGTGGAACACGCTCCTCCACACGTTTTCCTTACGCGCCGCCGTGGGCGACGGAGTGGTCGGCGTACCGGGTGTTCCAGGGGTTCCCGGCATAGACACGGATCTCTGGAGCCTGCTCCCGCTGCTCTCTCCTACGATCTCATCTGATCATCAAAACGCACGCCATGTCAATAACATGAAAACAAATTACATCACATAAAAAAAGAAGCTATGATCTCGCATGGCCTCTTGCCTATAAGGATTAGCAAGAAAAGGAAAATATATACCGGACTTGATCTTCAGGGGCAGCGTCCTGAGCTTTTCTAGGCCGCGCTGAGGCGTTGGGCCGCCGGCGACCTCATCCCACATCGTTTCAAGGAGAACCATCTTGTTTTGTTTTTCTTCCTTCTATCTTGTTGTAGGTGGATATGTGTACCGGGAGCGACCTATTTAAATAGAAATGGAGGGCCAAAATATCTTAGCCTCTTTGTCGTCTACTTTCAATACCTCACTCGTTAACGTTCGCTTATTTATTTTGACACCTGCATTTACAAAAGGTAAATTAAGTGAATAAATACAATCAAAAATTTATCATAAAACAAAAAGGGCAAATAATAAAAAAAATATTAAAAAACGTGACATAATATTAAAGAATTGGAGAAAGTATTAATATTCGAAGAAAGTTATAAAACTACTCCCTCCATCCCTCTAACTCAACTCTATTTGCACACACATTTAAATAAATATATAAATAATAATATTATTATAACTATATTTATACTGCAATTATTATAATGATGGTTCAAAAATATATTTGATTGTTAATATATTTATTAAAATTTAAAAATTATTTGTTACAAGGAATTAATAATATTATTATATACTAATAATTTTAATTTATTATAACAAATAATTTTTAAGTATCAATCAATATATTAATAATTAAATATATTTTTTGACCACCATTGTAATAATTGCAGTATAAATATTGTTATCAGAAAAGAGTGTTTGTTTAGTAAATCTATTAACAAGAAAAGAGTGTTTGTTTAGTAAATCTATTGACAGATCTTGGGGACTTTTATGGTATGGGGTGTAATCTATATCCAGATCACGGAGATGGATTCATTTTGATGATGACATGTGTCTCCCAGAGGGGGTGGATGTAAGAAAAAAGGGAGTGGATGATGGGCGAAAAGTTGGAAAAGGATGTGGATAAGGATGAAGGTTAGACTGAGGATTTGTCGGGAAATGATCAGTGAGTGGGGGTGGAGTAATAAACTACATGTGGGGATGAGCGTAGAGAGAGGGCTGTTCCTCCATTCTTCGAGATTGTCCCATTTTTTGTTTTTGGGTAAAAATAGTTGGAAACGTAGTTTAACCAGGGAATTTGGCTTCATTTCTTGCGGGTAATTTAGATTTTGATTATGTTCGTTTCATAATTGTCTAGGGTTGAAACATTTTGGTTCAAGGGGTTTGTATAATTTTATTTATGTAATTACGAAAATGACATGTTTTTCAACCATGAACCATGAGAATAAATTCATAGGCTATGTTAGAGTTTATTGGTGAAAAAGGTCAATTAATATATAACGTCATTAATCATCTCAATAAAGTATTAATTGATTTTATGATACTGTCACATGACTCTAATAAATCATATAAAAATTATAAATTTTGATCAAGCTTCTACAAATGTCGTCTTTCTTGCAATTTACCTGATAACGTATGGGCCAAATTGCCCAAACGTCAGAAGAAATCATCCCACTCAATCAAAATGACCTGGGCGGCTTGGGAAACTGAGTGATGAGATGAGAGTTGTCACTCGGTCACCTACCCTGGATAAGAAGGATGTGACAACTCGAGAAATGGTAAGTTTGTTTTCTTTGTGATTACACTACCAATTACCTTCCAACTTTTGACTTAATTTTAGCATTGGAGTAGACACGACGTAACACTACCCTGCCTAATCATCTTTCTTTAGCTTCACGAGAATTTGAGCGGGTCAAGGAAATGGTTGATGACGTTATAAGCCCATATGCAAATATTAGACTTAACATTGGCGTCGACTATGGGGACAATCACATTCAATCACTCACGCAACCCAACAAACCATGGAGGGGGAGCCCTCAATCAGGAGGAATATCACCGGAGATGCGTCGGCTCAACAGGAACCGATTACCTTCAAGTCGAGCATGTACCAACGTTCAGAGGCAAAGGTGACCCTCACTCCCATAGGGGCACAACACCCACTGGGAACGACGTCAAAGCTCCTGAATAACTCAAAAATCCTGCAAACACTCATTGCTCCCATCATGGCATCGCAAACAGAGATGGTGTAGAAAATCAAAGTGTTGGAAGAAAGAGAGGTGGCCAGAGTGACCGGATGACAACGAGCCTAGAGGATAACCATGAGCCCAACAAAGTTGTTTGAAGAATTAGATGACTAAAGAAAGACCTCAAATGTTAGAAGGAAAGGAAAAGAAAGCACGCAGAGCAATCATGGACACTAATGAGATAAGGAGCGGGTTCCAGAAAGAGACCGGCATCGGGGTGGTGGCAGATGATGAACGGGATGCTGCTACGTCCATTCACCAGTGGTGAAGCCTCACATTATGACAAATAAGTGGCTATCCTCAGAGTGGACATCGTCAAAGAAGGATGACTGGGGTCACCATTTGCAAGGAATACACAATTGTACACGACGAACTTGAAGTTGAAAATACCTGTCAACTTGAGGTAGTACAACAGCATGTCGGACACTAAGGACCACCTACACACTTTCTCTACCAACATGGCCACCTTTGTAATACTACAAGCCATATCTTGCAAGATGTTTGCAACCACCCTCACAGTTGCATCAAGGGCGTGGTTAAAAAAATTAAAATGATAAAGGTGTAAGAAGCTTTAGACAACTAGAGGAGAACTTCCTAGCTTGATTCATTTAGAGGCAGAAGTTCCAGAAGACCAAAATCAAGGTATTAGCGATCAAGCAAAATTCGGCAGAGACTTTGTTGAAGTATTGGGAAAGGCTTAACGATGAGGCTAATCAGGTGGAGGAAAGAAATAATCCGTTCCTAATGGACACAATCGTGAATGGCTTATAGCATGAGCTACTGCTGAGATATTGCACCCTGAACCCCTCGAGGACAATGGAAAGGATGATGAGGAGAGTGGGAAATTCTCACAAGGCAAACACAATTGATAAAAAGAAAAAGAAGGTCCAGATAGGCCTAGCATCCAGGATAATGGAGCTTAGGGAAAAGCCAAAGAAAAGATCGGCACAAGAGAGACCAGGTTGATAATTTGTAAGTTTGTACTGGGGCCCAAGGGCCTAGTCTAGTTGGTAAAAGTCTCCTATTTTACCCCTTGGGTAATATCCTTTGGGCCAGCCCAGGGGAAGAGTACTTGCATCACAAGCAAACAAAACAGTTGCCCTACTTGTCGACCTATATAAAGGCTAGGGGTAACCCTACAAACTCAACTATTCATTCCTAATTGCACTATTGTATTTTTTTGCTATTTATATCCACCTCTACAGCAAGCACCTTGCGCAGAAGTGAATGGTTAAAATGCAAGACCTTAGGCGCCGACGAGGAAGTACAATCCCTCTATCGAAAAAGGAAGGAACACAGGAGCAAGATGCAATCAGATCCTACCCTCTCAAGAGCCGGTAACAAACTCCTAGAGGTAGGCCGAGACCAAATCCCTACATCAGGGGTACCGGAGGGGTCTCAGATTGAAACTACCGTATCTCCAAGATGGATAGAGGTAAGCGTAGAGCCTTGGGTAGGAGGCGTCGGATCCCCTGTGTCACAAAGCCAGGCGTGACAACGAAGGGAGGATAAGCAGTAGTTCACAGAAGCTATGGCAGATTCGCAAGTAGAAGTCGGGGCTGCTCGAGTGACAAATGGCGTGAATAACACTCTCCCTCTGTCATAGTAGGACCTAGCACAACTAGCTCAAACCCTCATAATCAGTTGGCTATCAAGTGGAGCTCTCAATGCTCTATCAGAGGATGGTCCAACAACAGGTGGTTCCCTCACCTTCGATGCCCTTGGCATTGCAGCTAAGATTTTTTTTTGCAAACCACCTTAAGAGTATTCTGCCAAGCTGATATGGGGATAGGGGCTCAAGATCGGCTCCAACCAATGTTCCGCAGCATGGGCCAAACGTTGGTACATTTGGTGCCTATTTTGGTTCCCTTACATTTCAAACCAGGTGATTACTTACTCGATGTCTTGGCCAATGGGGCGTTACCCAGGTTACAAGAACCAGATGCATTCATGGCCTCGACCGAAGATCCCTTCATATGACCCCTATCATCAGGGGCAGTAACAACTGTATAAAAACTCTACTGTGGGAGAACCGCAGCCTGGATACATGGCCTCAAACTAGATACCCAATATCAACATTTTTTTCTGGAAAAATCAATATGGAGATCCACAGATGGGAGGCGAGTGGAGCAATGCCCTCACCTTTCAGTCCCGTAATCATGGCCACTTGATGAGACATCAAATGCATTATTTTTCGAAGAATTTAACATCTCTTTTGTCCTAAGGGGTTTGGATGACCATTTTTAGTTTTCATATCTAAATCCTTCATTTTGTAACATATGTTTAGTCTAATGGAATTTTGGTCCTTACGAGCATCTAGATTTCTTTTTGTGAGCTTAATTTGTATATTTCCCGTGAGCACTTTGAGGGGGTTTAGTGAAGGCCACGAGCCAAAACGTGGTAGAAGATAGAAAGGTCGAGGAAGGAAGACAAAGAAGCGGATAAATTGTGGCCCGGATGTTTGGACCAAATTCTTAAAATGATCCAAGAAGAATCAGCCTACAAGGGTGGCATCATTGGATTTGTCTTCTCGATCACTATAAAATCAACTGCAAGAACTCCAAAATCAGAGTATCAGTTCACCCGTAGCGATGGAAATAAGAAGAGGGCAGATTGGCCATTGCGGCCGGAAGCATATACTGCGGCCCACAGCCCAGAATTTTACATTTTTGGGCTCCTTTCCTCTATTTTCTTAGACTATAAATAGCCTCATTCTTCCCCATTTTTGGAATAACCCTACTTTTTCCCATTTTCTTCCATGTTTTTCTTCTTCATTTGTAGATTTATATTCTATGTTACGGGTTTTAATTATCTAAGCTAGTTTTTTACTTGGGATAATGACATCTATGTAGTAAGAACCTCTATTTCAATCTTTCTTGAACCTTTTGTTATTTAGCATTCATGTGTTTTAATGTGATGTTTTACTTCATTTATGCTATGGGTTGTTTGAGTATATGAAGTGTTTGTATGATTTATTGTTAGGGTGCTAGGAAAGTGTACAATTTTGTAGCTCTTAGACATGAAAATCCAAGAACATGGAATTAGAACTTCTCGTGCATAATGTGTGGTGATTCTTGCTAAATAAGTGTGTTAATGTGGATTGTTCTCATATATATCCTATAGATGCAATGAAAGGTTGAATCTTGAATGTGGTTTGTTCTAGGTTTAGCCTAATGAATGCTATGTTTGGTTAAATGGCTATGTCTTTGGTAGAAGGCTGGTTGTTATCAAATCTATGATTCTTTGTGTATAATGCCATTGATGAAATATTTTTATGGTCGTTGAACGTCTAAAGTGATTATCAATGAGGTTTGCAAATGGTCGTTGAATGCCTTTGTGAATTACTCTTAAGAAGAAATGAATGTTGATATTCAATTGGGAAGTGATAGCATTCCCCATAGGTAACAAATGTGATAGAATGAGTAAATGGTTCAATGATCTACATGAGGTTTGGAAGTGGATATTAATCACCCCCCAAGTCTTTGTCTTTTGTAGTTTTTACCCATTTTCTTAGTTTGTTGCATGATTAGCATAGTTACTTAGATTTGCTAGTTTTCTTGTCTTTTAATTTCATAACTTATGACCAAAACCAACCACCCCTACCCCCCATGTTTACTTGCTTTTATATATATATATACACACACTTCTAGTCTAATATCAACTTTATATGTTTAAACCCTTAGAAAGATCCCTCTTCTTCGTGGACGACCCCAATTTTCCATTATCTACTTAGTTGTAGATATGAAGCATTTATGACTTATAAATTTAACTTTGAGAGGTACGGCGACGACCCCCCACCACTCGATGGCCCTGCGACGTGAAACAGCCCGAGGGACTCCCCACATACAGTGGAGATTTAGACCACCGGGAGTTCATATAGACCTTCCTCAGTCTAATGAATTCAAGGGACTTCAACGAACAACTGACATGTAAGATGGTAGGGAGTTACGTCCGAGGAAAAGCTCAAAAGTGGTTTAACAAGCTGGGCAAGAAATCGTTGCACTCATACATGGATTTTGAAAGGGCACGGCTGGGCCAATTTTTTCAAAAGAAACGATTTACAAAAACCCCGATCGAGCTTTATCACAGCAAGCAGAGGCCCGACAAATCGACATAAGCATTCTACCATCGATGTGTGGATGAGAGCCTCAGTGTAATCAACCACACTAAGGATGGGATGATCCTTGGCTACATGAATGGAATGTCCAATCTCAACTTGTATAAGAAGTTGGTCTCGAAGAAGCCAGAAATCCTGCAGCAACTACAAGAAATTGTGGAACAATATTCGAGGATTAAGGAAGCCACAAAGAGAAAATGAGAGGGGGACAGGTGGGGTGAGGCCTCAAAATTAAGACCAAAAAGGTCAAAAGCTTCGAAAAATGGCTTCGAGGGCTATGTTCCCCAAACCAAATCCCAGGTGGAAATACACTCCATCCACAAGGGGCTATTTTGAGCTCCCCCTTCCGGCAGAGACTACCCCAAAAATAGAGAATCGCCAAAATTTTGCAACCATCATAAAGAGTGTGGCCATGATGCAAACCAATTCACCCATCTGAAGAAGGAAATTGATAGATGTGTAAGAGAGGGCTTGTTCCCAGACTTCATCGAAAAACCAAGAGGATGCCTCCCAGAAGGGAAAAGGAAAGTGCAACTAGAAAGGCTACAAAAAAGGGGGCAATCGAGGTGAAAGAGAGCAGCAAAGATACAATGGGGAGCAAGCTGGAAATCAGGCAAGAGAAAATGCCCGACCTGACGCTGAAGCTCGGGCGGATAGAACCATGGGGATGGGGCTAACCGAGTGATCAACTTCATTAATGGGGTGGTGAGTGACCAGTCTTGAAACACCATCATCAAAGCACAGTCCCAGTATGTTCCCCCGGAAAGGCCTGCCAAAAGCGATTCCAAGCAGAAGAAGCCATCACTTTCCCGGAAGCTGACCTAGTGCCCAACCGAACCCCCATACGGACCCGATGATAATCAGTGCAACTATCAGAGACTTTTATGTCAAAATGGGTGTTCGTAGATGATGGAAGTTGAGTGGAAGTGATATTTACCAATTGCTTTGATCAGCTAGGACTAGGGCATGAAAGTTTTAGGAGAACAACCTCACCTCTAACTTGTTTCAGTAGGAAAACAGTGTTGCCCTTAGGGGTCGTAACCCTCCCAGGTGCGGGCCATATGGTCCCCCTACAACTTGACGATGAAGTTCCCCACCAAAATGGGAATAACAGTCATAAGAGGGGACCAACTGGTAGCTTGGAGTTGTTTGGCAATAGAATTGAAATAAGCTAAAATGGAAGACAATGTGGCTTTGATAAATGGAGAAATTAAACTGACGAACGCGAAGCCAATGGCTAATCGAGCACAAGGAAAGGTTCTTGTGGGAAAAATAATACCACCTGCAATGAAAGAAAAGCTGAAGGACCTCCTGGATAAGTATGTCGATGTGTTCTCTTGGAATACATTCGACCTCACAGGGGTACCCAAACATTTTTGAGCGGAGGTCATCGAAGAAGTATTTTACCCTGAATGGTTAGCAAATCCTGTGATGGTTCCCAAGCACGATAGGGCTTGGCGAATGCGCATAGACTTCACGGATCTCAACAAATGCTACCCTAATGACAGCTACCATTTACTCTCCATTGACGTGCTGGTCTAAGCAATAATAGGATATGAGGTGCTAGCCTTCTTCAATTCCCAGAAAATCTATTACCAGATACTCATGGCGGAGGAGGATAAGCAAAATATTTCATTCATAATAGATGTGGGGATGTTTTGCTACATGAAAATGTCATTCGTTCTAAAGAATGCATGAGCCACTTACCAAAGGCTAGTCAATTAGCTCTTCAAAAAATAGATTGGCAGAAATGTGGAAATATACATGGACGATATGGTCGTCAGAAGTAAGAGCTATGACCGATTCCTACTGGACCTCAAAGAAACCTTCCCGAGGCTTCGAGAAGCCAATCTAAAGCTGAACCCAGTCAAGTACATGATCAGAGTCAGAGCTGGAAAATTCCTAGGATTCATGGTCTCGGAAAGGGGGATCGTTGTGAACCCTGATAAGTATGAAGCCCCATTAAACGGTCAAGGATGTCCAAAGGCTAACAGGATCGCTGGCTGCGCTCAGTTGATTTCTTTTCAAAGGGGCTGAGAAATATTTTCCATTCTTTGACATGCTTCAAAAATCCAAAAAAAAAATTGAATGGGCTGAAGAATGTGACAAAGCCTTCCGAGACTTAAAGGAACACTTATGAAGCTTGCTCACCCTGATGAAACCAGAGAAGGGGGAAGATCTGTACCTATACATCTCAGCATCCCCATTAGCAATAAGTGCAGTCTGATAAAGGAAAAGGAAAAAATCCCAACACATCTACTTCGTAAGCAGGAAATTGCATGGTCCTGAGACTCGGCACACTACCCTCAAAAAGTTAATATTGGCCCTAATCCATGCGGCGAGGCTCCTCCGCCCGTATTTCTAAAGCCATAAGATCATTCACAGCCATCCGATTAGGAAAGTGATCCTTAAGCCGGAGGCCTCGGGCTGAATGATGAAGTGGGCATCGAACCGGGAGAGCACAACATCCAGTTCCGCCCAAGAATTGCCATCAAAGGCCAAACCTTAACATATTTCATTGTTGAAACTACATAACCAATTGTAGTCGACGATGCCAAAGAATCTGATGAAACGTGGAGGCTATACGTTGACGGATCATCACACTCTGGAGGCGGTAGGACTGGTCCTTTTCGCAAGCCCATGCAAGAAAGACTATTCCTATGCCCTGCACTTTTACTTCAAGGCCACTAACAATGAAGCGGAATACAAAGCATTGATCACAGGCCTTCAAATAGCTAAAGACTTTGGAGTTCGAAGCATGGAGATTTTCATAGATTCCCAAATCGTGGTCCTCTAAGTCAAGGAGGAATACGAGGCTAGGGAAAGAAGCTTGCAGCGTTACTTAGAAGTGGTGAAGTCCCTCCTCGAACATTTTTACCATTACACACTCACTCAAGTCCCTCGAGAGAAAAACCACAAGGCTAATGCCCTGAGAAAATTGGCTTCGTCGGACTTTGATTTACAATCCCTAGGGCACTTAATGATGGAAACACTTAGTAAACATAGCTTCAAAGAAGAAACAACGGTGATGACGGTGGATGAATAAAATTGGTGGATAATGCCTATTATGAGCTATCTTCAAGATAGCACCCTTCCAAAAAATGCTATTGAAAAAAGAAAAGTTAAGATGAAAGCACCCAAGTACATGATCCACGAGGATATGCTATATCGGCGAGGTCATCTACAGCCGCTTCTTTGATGCTTAGGCCCCATGAAGCTGACTATCTGATCTGCGAGACTCACGAAGGAATGTGCGGAAGTCACCAAGAGGCCCAATCGATAGCTAAGAAGCTCCTCCTAGCGGGATATCATTGGCCCAAGATGTTTGATGAGGTTAACAAATGCATCCAAGCCTGTCATCAATGCCAAAGGCATGCACCAATCACCCATGCCCCATAAGAAGAAATGTTGAACATAAATAGCTCTAGGCCATTTAACAAATGGGGGATCGATCTGGTGGGTCCTTTCCTAGAGGTTCTAGGCCACTTTCGATACTTGATCGTGGTTGTGGACTACTTTACAAAGTGGGTCGAAATCGAAGCCTTAACTAGCATAAAGGGAATGCGGTGATCGATTTTTGTAGAAAAATATCATCTGTTGTTTTGGGATCCCTCAAACCATCATAACTGACAACGGTGCCCTGTTTATCAATGACCAATTTAAGAGCTGGTGTAAGGAATATAAGATCCATCAGAAAGTCGCTAGCGTTTACCACCCCCAAGCCAATGGGCAGATGGAGGTCACAAACCAAACCATTGTCAATGGCATCGGGTCGAGGCTCGAAGGGCAGGCGGGAATTGGATCAACAAATTGCCCAACGTGCTTTGGTAGTCTCAAACGACGGAATCATCTACCACGGGTGAAATCCCCATACGGTCCAGTCTATGGTTCAAAGGCGGTTATTCCTGCAGAGATAAGGCTTCTCACCTTCCGAAGGTTTTCCATATGTAATGAAAACCAGAAGGTCAATGATGAGCAGTGCCGCTTGGACTTGGACCTTCTCAAAGAAAAAATAGAGAAGGTATCCCTCCACGAAGCCAAGGTTAAAGAAAAGATTAAGCGATATCATGACTGGAGGATCCAAAAAATCCAGATTTCTCCAGGAGACCTTGTAATGAGGAGAAACAAAAAAAGTCTAATGGAGCTAGAAGGGAAACTGTCAGCAAATAAGGAAGGACCCTACCGAATCGTTGAATCCTACCCCAGAGGTAGTTACGTGCCAGAAACCCCATGTGTGAGTCGGTTCTACGCAGATGGAACATTTCCAACCTTAGGAGGTACTACTATCCTAAATCCCAGTAGACTTGGTGAGGCTAGAAAATAGCCAACCCCAAAGTAGCTATGGGTCGAGGGACATCTTCGACCAAAATAGTGTTGTAAGTCGATAGGGTTCCTCTATTTTTGTTAATAATCTATTAAATCATTTTTTGTTTAATCGTTTATTTTCTTGTTAAGAACTAAAACACACCCTAATTCAAGGGAACAAAAATTCCTCACTCTCCTCAAATTAGAGCGTTAAATATTCGAAGGGCCATCACGGGCCATCGAACGCTTTAGGGTTGAAATCCTCTTAACGGGTGTAAGCGCCCAAGGTAAAAACCTTGCAAATATTCGAAGGGCCACCACGGCCCATCGAGCACTTTGGGGGCAAAATCTCCTTAACGAGTGTAAGCGCCCAAGGTAAAAACCTTACAAATATTTGAAGGCCACCACGGCCCACCGAGTGCTTTGGGGACAAAATCCCCTTAACATGTGTAAGCGCCCAAGGTAAAAACCTTGCAAATAATCGAAAGGCCTCCACGACCCATTGAGCGCTTTAGGGATCAAAATCCCCTTAACACATAAAAACGCTTTAGGGATCGAAATACCCTTAACGTATTTAAGCGCCAAAGATAAAAACATTGAGAAAAACCGAAGGGCCTCCCCGGCCAATCGAGCGCTTTGAGGTCGAAATATCCTTACCAGATGTAAGGGAAAATGATAAAAACCTTGCAATCGAAAGACCCCCACGACCTATCGAATGCTTAGGGTTAAAACCCCATCTTTTACATGTATAAACGCGCCTTAGAATGAAAAGAAAAGAAATATTTGAAATACTCAACTAAATTAGAAAGGTTAATCCCCTTGTGAAAAGTCTATTGCTCAAAAAAGAATAAGGGGCAAAGATTTTTTTTTAAAATTATACAAAATGCCATAATGGCTTACAAGTAGTATGATAAAGTTACAACATACAACACCTATCTATATACGACTAAGGAAAGTCCATCTTAAGGATTGTGAGGCTCTTAGATTTCTAAGTCCCTAGCTTCTAGCATTTGGACAGAGTTCAAAGGCCTGGGTATACCTCGAGATCTCCTCACTAAGGGTGCATCCTTGGCGTCTTTACCCCCCTAGTGTTGGAGGGGACCACTCAACTTTTGCTAGCTGTAATGCCACCCCCTCTACTGGATGAAGGCCCTCCAAAAGATGCAAGGCCGCCCCTCCCTTGATCGCAGGCGCTATCCTGATTGCCTGTCTGGTTAACCCTTGGAACGGAAGCCCCATGAGGTGCAAATTGAGAGCTAGAGGAAACTACTTGGACGGGATCCGTCTGCTGGGCATGGATCTTAGAAGATTGGCTCAAGCGAGAGAAGACAGAACCTCCATTTACACGGGGAGTCCAAGAGGGGTTACCCTCCACGGGGCCTCAAACCCCATTCCTTCTTAGAGCAGCATAGGAGTTCGAATGCCCACTCTTATTCTTCTTCTCCTGTCGTAACTTTCTGAGCCACCTCTTAGCTTCCTTGTAGGCTTCGTTGTACTTGGAATCCTCTATAATATGTTTCCTCTCTATGATGTTGAGGGTCTCTTGAAGAAATACTTCAAAGTCTTCGATTAAATTTGCCTCAATAGTCCCAAGTCAGAACCTGTACGCTTGAAGACTATCAACAGTCACTGTGTAAGCTTGATATACCTCTGCATAGTCCCTCTCGATGTTTTGCTTGTCCATATAGGCAACTACGCAAAGCTCTTCATTTTCCTTAACCGACTGCTTCAAGGAGGGAACTAGACATTGGTACTACCGATTCCATTTTTTTTCACTCCTCCAGCTTGGCGGTGGCCGTACGAAGGGATACGCAAACCAAATCCATATTATCCCGATGCACCTAGGCCTTGAGACAATAACGCTCAATGATCTCCTTAGGGTGAGAAGATGATGCCCCCAGAAGCCTTAAAATATTTAGTAGCGGTGATGCACTCATGCATTGAACTGAACCCGACTTTGGTGGTGACCTCTTCGAGGACTTCGTTGTGTCGTGATTCAGGCGATAGTCCTCCAAGAGCCCATCATTAGCTGCAGCAAGGAGGTCCCTTTCCTCCCTTAAATGACTAAGTGCATCGAGGAGTTCTTTCTGTCTCTTATGAAAACCATTACGCCATAGGCTAAGCTCCTCATTGGCAGCTCAAAGCTCTTATTTGAGTCGGACAGACTTATACCAAAATTGGGAGGCTTTGATTAAGTGCACCCACACCTATTCTTCATTCCCATGATACCAATCTTTCATAACTTGGAAAAAGAAGTAAAAAAATGGCACTCCTTTGTAATGGGGGGGGGGGGGTACCAAGTCCAGAATCTACAAGTGACAAAAAGTAAAAAAACATAAGTAAAGAAGTAAACTTTCATTCATAGTAGGAAAAAGAGTACATTGAAGCCCTAATAATAATAATTCAGGCATTTCCCTTTCCACTCTGATAGGCCCCACATGGGTAGAGTTTGAAGAGGTTGTTTTGTGTCAGGGCTTTGGCCGAGTTAAGGGGTTTGGCTGGCTCCACTCGTCATTCTCATCCACTCCCAGATCGCGAATCTCCTCCACAGAAAAGATTTTATCGGGGGTCTTCAGATGCTCGAGCAGTAGAAGTTTGATAACCCCATCCTGGATGGACTTCCACCAAAGGTGGTCCAGCTGAACCGGTTCGTAAGGGTTTTTGTGAACATCCACCATTGTAGCGTATTCAGCGGGTAAGTCCTTGAAGATGGAATGGGCAAGAGCATTCCGAGTGAGACCCACCAAGACTTCGGAGAGGGATAAGAAGAAGTCTTAGAACCCCTTGGTCTTCACGAGCTTATTGATGTAAAAAGCCTCAAGAATGAAGGCTTGTTGCTTGGCGGAAAAGACTAGCCAGCTTAGCATTTTTGCTGGTCAGAGTTTGAACGGAAACCTGGGCCTCCGATAGCTTCTCTTGGAGCTCCTTCAAATGCTCCTCGTGCTCGGAGTCCACCTTATTCAATTCCTCCTCATGCTGGGAGGTCACCCTCTTCAGTTCCTCCTCATGTTGGGAGGCCACTTTCTCCAACTCCTTCTTATGATCAGAGTCAGGCTTCTTAAGCTCCTCTTCAAGATCATTCACTTTGGCCTCATGAGCCTTCTCTAAGTTCCCCACCTTGGTCGCAACTTCCTGAGCTTCGCTGACCTTTGCCAAGAGGATCTGGAGGATAGAGTCCAGAGCTCCTACGGCGTTGACCACCTCCGGAGGATAGGCAAGGGTAGGACTAACCACCTCCGGAGGGATGAAACTACCCTCCCCAAAGTAAGCCCGACCATGGTGCTGGTTTGTGACTCAATGACAATAGCCTCGTCAGTCCGCTGATTTATAGGGGACGGGCAGTGAGAAGAGGTGCCCTCTCGTGGCCTCTTGTTATTCACCAAGCATCGTGGACCTCCGGCTGGACCTCCGAATGGGGCTCCAGCTGGACTTGCACCTAAGCCTAGGGCTGGGAGTGGTCCTCCGGAAGGGGCTCCTCGTAGACCATCTCCTCTTCCTCCTAATTTCCAAAGTTGAACAAGTTGGTGAAACCCACTGAAATAGACAAAAGAAAGAAAATTTAGCCGAGGAAACAAAAAGTAGAACAATTAAAACAAAAACCAAGATGCCGCAAACACCTTCGTGTAATGGGGGGGACTCCTAGAAGGGAACTCCGAGGCATTATCAGGCTCTAAGGGCTCTGAAATGGTTTCTAAAGGCCTAAAAATAGGTTCCAAGGGATTCGAAGAACCAGCCTTTGTCTTCTTCGACCTTTTGAAGGCCCCATCCTTGGTAATCAGTGGGAATTTTATCTTAAATTTCTTGGGTTTATCACCTCAAATGTCTTCTTTTTCCCCTTCCTCTTATCCACAAAAGGGGCATTTGAAGGATCTACCGGAGAAGGGGGCTTAATAAAAATCGGCTCTTGGTTGTAGATCCATTACTCGTAAACCTGTTATGGCCAACTATAGTTAAAATTCCTAGAAATATCTAGGGGCTCACTCAATAGCCTATTCCTATCCTCTACCACATTATTCGAAACACGATAATTAGCTATGTTCTCGAGCTTGGGTTTCGAATTCCACGCCAGGATGTTATAGGGCATTTTTCTACCAAATAAACCTGCAAACTTATAAGATTTAAATTCAAGTATAGAGTAAGGTAGGTCAATCCCACAGAGAACATTGTAACAAATCCTTACTTCTAAAGATTCAATTGTTGGTTAGCTAACAACCTTATTTGTATGAGAATATAATCTATTAACTAAGAAAACAATAAAACAAAACTATGAATGCAAACAAACACAAATATCAATATGAGAATGAATTTCGGCACTAGGTAAATCCACATTAACTAATAACTTATATGATCACAGGTGCAATAATAAATCAATTAGCATGAACCAACCAGTTATAGACTGTCGAGAATCAGCTAGAAAACACAGTCCGATTTCTTCTTACTTTATCGATAGCCAGCAAGAGTCAACTATAAACTAACTACTTCTCTAATTAAGATATAATCTAGCAAGAATAAGCTATAAACTAGATTTAAAATCTCAACAACATTACGAACCAAAGAAACCCATTTAAGTTTATTCATAATCAGATCAATTGACACAAATTATCTACCCATTGTTCTCACTACTTGTTATTAGTTTCGCCACTAATTAAATCTATCCACTAGATAAAGATAAATAGCGGAATTTAATTGGCACTATTCAAAATAACTCAAGGTTGATAAGATCTTAAGCAATTCAGAAATAAAATATGCACAAAGAACAATTAAGAATTCATACAGATCAACTATCACAAACAATTAGGCCTCACATATAAATCATAGTTAATGCTTCATTACCTAAGCCGGAAAACAGATTTAGCTACTAAACATATTAATAATAATTAAACAATTAATAAAATAACAAAACATAATAACTATAAAAATATAACCAAACGAAATGTCACCTGGATTGATTCCTGATGTTCATGCTTGATGAATAAGTATGTTTGTCTACACAACAAGTGCGATTTCATCAGTGCGATTTTACTGTTACTCTGTGCGATTTCTCTGTGCGAAAAACACACCAACGTTTCTGTTCTTCTCCTTCTCTAACTCTTCACTGTAACGGCTCTTTTCTGATTCTGGTCTCAGGCCATGGCGTCTCCGACGCCTAATCAAAATCCGGATTCCACCTCGGCTACTATCAAAAGCTTCCTTCAAGCACTAAACATGAAACCCTCTCCGCTATTATCCGCTCTACCAGACACGCCCAACCTTCATCCTATAACCGAGTATAAGGGAAAGATAGCATATATTCTACCTCCGGAGGAAGGCGAACTTCTGGCTTCGCACTACCAGAATGCCTTGGTTGGCAAATTCAACAGAGGGAAACCCCCTATGGAGAAACTAGTCGCGGCTTTCAAATCAATTGGTTTTAAGGGTAAATTTCAATTGGGATCTATTGACTATCGTCACATTCTTATTCGATTTCAGGATAGCGAGGATTATCAACGCTGTTGGATGAAGGGTCAATGGATGATCCAGGGATCAACAATGAAGGTTCAGAAATGGACTCCGGACTTTTCCCCTGCCGCCGAATCCTCTGTTGTACCAGCATGGGTAACTTTACATCAACTTCCAATTCATTTCTACAATACCTCTGCTATCATAGGCATTAGTAGCCAGATAGGGAAATTTCTCAAAATGGATGCAGCTACTAATGCCCTAACAAGACCTTCTGCTATAAAAGTTTGTGTTGAAATTGATTTACTGTCACAACTCCCTTCTACAATTGTGGTAGGAATTGGAAATAAAGTTGCTGAGTACCCAATTGAATATGATCAGTTGCCTTCATATTGTACACATTGTAGGATAATAGGACATAGCCAGGCAAACTGTAATTTTCTACACCCTGAACTGAGGAATAATAGAAAAGTCTTCGATGAAACTAAAGTGATTAAGGCTAGGCAGGCCTCTGTTCAAACTGACACTCATAAGAAATTAGGAATTCCAGCTAAGGTAGCTGTTGAAGTGGAAGGCACTTCAACACTATAAGTTTCCCAAAAAGAATCTGATTTCCAATTTCAAAACTTGATCTCAACCTCTCCTGGGGTATACAACTCAAACTCTCTCAGAGTTAATCCCATGAATAGAAATACTCCTTTTTATTCATTGGATGATATCTCAAAACCAATCTCCAAATTTTATTTGGAGAAGAAAGAGTAAACAGCCTGAACTTTCTCCTATCCAGGAAAATTTAGTTAAAAAGGATATGATTACTATATCAAATGCTTTCCACACTTTAACTTATCTACAGGATGATGATCATGATGCCCAAGAGGATGAATCAGTGGACATTTTCCACGAATCTGTGGAATCACAGGAATTAGTGTCACATCCAAAAGAGGTAGACACTATGGCCATTTGTTTGTCCACCCCTGCTGCAGAACAGGTTGATCCAAATGAGCAAACACTCGACAATGCAATCAAGTTTCCAGCCATCACTGCAGTACATAACCAAGCTGTAGAACACACCTTTCAACAGGAGGTAAGCATTTCAACTGCAGACAAAATGAGTCTAAGTAAGGGTAAGAAGGGTAAAAATAGTACTGCTCCCGTATCTAACCAAAGGAAACTAAGATCATCTCAAAAAGCAACCCCCCCAAATTCTTAAATGATTAAGTACACCAAAATAGGGAAAATTTTAGTTTGGAATATTAGGGGTTATGGCACTTCACTGGATAGATTAAAGACTTTAAACAGGAAACACAAGATAGACATTCTATGTCTAATTGAACCATGGCATGAAAAACAGAATTTACACAGTTTGAAACATGAACTTGGTTACAATAATGCTCTTCATGCTCAGACTGCTAAAATTTGGCTTCTATGGAATCATGTTTTCAGTTTAACAATTGTAAATGAATCCGACCAGTATATACAGGCTACAGTAACTGATAACGCCACTTCTGTTTACTGGAATGTTTTTTTCATTTATGCTAGTGTCCACAGACAATTGAGGGAGAATTTATGGTCAGATTTACAAACTCCAACACCAGATCCATCAATTTATATTGGTGATTTCAATACTGTAGCATCGGTTACTGTATATAAAGGTAGGAAATCGACCCCTAGAAAAAGCATGAAACAATTTAATGAATTTCTAACTAAGATGGACTTACATGATATCCCTACTGTTAGTAACTCTTTCACTTGGAGCAACAATAGATATAGGGATAAAGGAAAGGATCTACAGTTTCAGAGGTCAGACAGGGGATTATGTAACTTAGACTGGCTGGAAATATTCCCCAATAGTTCTATACAGGTTTTAAATAGGATGATATCTGATCATTCTCCTCTTTTATTATCTATTCAATCAGCTGTAGAACAGGCTCCAAGACCCTTAAGATATCAAGAAATGTGGTCAAATAGAGAAGATTTTCATGATTTCGTAGTCTCTAACTGGAATCTAATATCACCTCTAACTGGGATGAATAGATTTGTTCACAAACTAAAGAGGCTTAAGATTGTAATTAAGGATTGGAACAAAAATATTTTTGGTAATGTTAATAAGAATCTTTCACAATCTGAATCAAGAGTCAATGAACTGGAAATTCTTTACCAGCAGTTTCAGGATGAATCAGTTTTAAATGAGTTACTGAAATCTAAAGCTTTGCTACTGAGATCTCAGAAGGAATACAATATTTTTCTGAAGTAAAAGGCTAGGTTAAACTGGTTTAAACAAGGTGATGCAAACACAAGTTATTTTCACCACACAATTAAGGAAAGGAAAGTAAGATCTAGAATTGCTAAAATTAAAGATGGTAATGGAAATTGGATATCTGATCCAAGTTTGATTAAAGAAGAAGGTGTGAGATTTTTTCAGAAACTACTGAATGAGGAGGAATCACAAAAAGAGGGAACTTACCTAAATCATTTCCTGCAAGAAATCCCTAAAGTAATAACTGATCAACAGAACCTCCTCCTGCTTACCCCCATTAACACACAGGAATTGAAAACTGCAGTTTTTGACCTTAATAGATCTAGTGCACCTGGCTCCGATGGATTCTCTGGTGATTTTTATATATCTTTTTGGGATACCATTAATGGAGATCTATTAGAAGCTGCTAATGACTTTTTAAATAATGGTAACATCCCTAAAGCTATGTCTAGTACTTGGCTCACCTTAATACCCAAAAAAGCCATTCCAAACACATTTGCAGATTTCAGGCCAATAAGCTTATCAAACTTTGTAAATAAAAATTTCTCTAAACTGTTAATGGAGAGGATTAAACCACTAATGCACTTAATGATTTCCCCTGAGCAAAGTGCTTTTTTTTAAAGGTAGGGATATTTCAGATAGTGTGATCCTAATGCATGAAATGACTAGATTGCTTTCTAGAAAGTCTAAAATTTCAAATTTGATTGTCAAACTAGATATGCAAAAGGCTTTTGATAGGGTCTCTTGGTCCTTTCTTAACTCCATTCTCCTACAGTGTGGTTTCCATGGAAATTTTGTGAGACTCATCATGCATAACATTGCTTCTGCAAACTTTTCAGTTTTAATAAATGGTGTAACATCTGGATTCTTCTCCTCCTCAAGGGGTATTAAACAAGGAGACCCTCTCTCACCCTTTCTGTACAATATTTTATCTGAGGCTTTTTCCAGGGGTTTAAAGAAATTGTTTAACACTGGCTATTTACAGTACTTTAGTCTCCCCAACTCCTGTTCTCCTCTTACTCATCTCATGTATGCCGATGACACTGCAGTTTTTCTGAATACTAAGCCTGACAATTTGAGGCGTTTTAAACATTTTTTGAATGCTTATGAGATCACATCAGGCCAAAAAGTAAACTTCGCAAAATCAGAATTCTTTGTTTCCCACAACACTTCTCTTCAGCAAGTCCAGCCTGTTAAAAGGTTACTAGGGATGAAGAAAGGCTCTTTCCCCTTTAAATACCTTGGAGTCCCTATTTTCTCTGGTAGGAATTTAAAGATGCATTATCTACCTGTTATTGAAAGAATGGAGAGAATGATAAATAATTGGAAGAATCAATGGTTAAGTTCTACTGGTAACATCATCTTGATAAATCATTGTTTCCTTTCGATTCCAACACATATCTTTGCAGTCCTAAAACCCCCCAGGATAGTTTTAAAAACAATGGAAAAATGGCATCTAGTCTATTCTGGGGAAAGTCAGATTTTTCTGATAGGAAAAGATGGAGATCATGGAAAAAAATGAGTTATCCAGTGAATGAAAATGGTTTAGGTTTAAGGGATTTGAATGCCATAGTACATGCTTTCTCATGTAAATTATGGTGGAAGCTCCAAATTAATGAGACTCAATGGTCAACACTTTTATGGACACTACCTGTCTCTTACAAAAAATCCCACATTTGGGGTAGAATAAGCAGTGTAACTACTATGGCAAACAGTCTAACTAGGATTACCTTTGGCAAAGGGGAATGCTCCTTTTGGAATGCAAATTGGATGGGTGATGGTGCTCTCTGTTATATTTGGCCAGAGGAAATGGACATACCTTTTGAGGATCTTAACTTGAGGTCTTTCATTAACAACAAATCTGCTTTCTTACCAAGTCTGGAGCCTTATTTGGCTACCACTATCCTTCATATTTTGCAAGAAGTAAAGTTGGAGCACTCTCATGGGGATCAGCTAATTTGGACCCCAACCACAAATGGGAAATTCTCAATTAGATCCGCCTACAACATTTTCAGACAGAAGGGACCTGAAATACAACATCTCCAAAAGGTTTGGTCTCCATACATTCCTAGAAAAATGTCAGTACTCCTTTGGAGAGCTTTAAATTGCATCCTCCCTTTTGATAATATTTTAAGTAGGATGGGTTTTTCTCTGGCTTCGAGATGCCCTCTATGCATGAACAATAATGACAATCTTGATCATTTTTTCAATTCATGTCCTTCCTCCTGTTCAGTTTGGAATAGTGTTCACTCGCTGTTACAGCTACCACAAACAGGTTTTAGGAATTTAAATACCAGGGTGGAATTTTACTTATCTTTCAAGGCTGATTCTAAAATCCATGCAAATTTGATAACTGCTGCTTTTATGGTTACAATTTGGTCTCTATGGACTAGCAGAAACAAATTCATTTTTGAGAATAGACCTTTCTCTAGTGAGACTTGTGTCCATGACATTAAACAAATGATTTACATAATTTTCACAGCTCACAAATTGAAAGGTAATAGAGATAGGCATAAGTATTGGATTCAGGCTAAGATCATTCCTCAAATTATTCAAAAAAAAAAATAGATTTGCTATTACTGCAGTTTTTTGGGAAAAACCACTAACTGGCTATAAAATAAACACTGATGCATCATGGATCTCTGGTGGATTTTCCTCTGCTGCAGTAATAGTAAGAGACTGGAATGGTAAGGTATTGAAAATGAGAGTTAAAATTTTTCAGTGTCCATCTCCTCTGCATGCAGAATTAATATCAATCAAAATGGGATATGAAACCTGCTCAGAACTAGCTCTAGATAAATGTGTAATCGAATCTGATTGCTTAGCTGCGGTTAGGAGTATTCATAACCCTATGAGCTGACCTTGGAGAATCTTCTCTATCTGCAATGTACTAAATGTAGAACACTCTTCACACCCAATTCAACACACACCTAGACAAGCTAACATGGCGGCGGATTTTCTGGCAAAATTTGCTAGGGAAAACAATCTACAAGGTGACATAGACATTAGGTTAATTCCCATTTTCCTTAAGGGATTGTTATCATTAGATACTATTGGCTTCCCAGCAATAAGAGTTGGACCTCCTATGGATAGTAGTAGGATATAGATGAGGTTCTTTCAGTTTCATATTAAGTGCATCTTGACTGTTACTACGAATTTTTAGACACTAGCTTTTAGCACAAATACTGCTAGTTTCTTCTCTTGTAATTTCAGGTACTTAGCCAGGAAGCAAGGATTCGGGGTAGTAATGGATACTGGGAACCTGCTGCTCATTCTGATGATTTTTTCTGCTACGTGCCATACCTTCTTTTTGTTTCCTGATCTGATTTATACTATCATGCTGAAAGAATCCTATGCCATTGAATACTACATGCTGCTCTTCCCAAATGTCTGAGAAGAAAAGAAGCTTTCAGCGCCATAGTGTTCACGACAATTTGGAAACCTCTTGGCTTGTACACCGTTGACAAACTGGGGTCTCGATCTTTCGATTCGCCGCCCTGTTCGTGGTTTTACAGCTACAGGTTATCCATAGGATGACTACTTTTGTACGGGGATAAAAATTTTTTTTTAGAATAGGGGTACACACCGCTTTTGGTGGCAATTTCTTTTGCTTAAAGAGCTTCTACTGAGCTCTTGGATCATCATTTGGATGATCAACTTGTAATATTCGTAAACTTTCAGCGCCTAATTTTGGCTTATTTACACGGCCCGGGGAGCCTAATAAACACCCCCCATCCTCGGATGGTTTAACAAAAAAAAGATGAATAAATATGTTTGATGTGAACACTGGAAGGAAAACCATGCGGCTACTTCAATTTTTTGTTTTTTTGAATAACGATTCACCCTTCATTCATGGCTAAGGAAGTTGTTACATGTTACATTGACATGTGCTAGATTATGGGCAACAACTGCTAGTCTATCCACCTTAAGTATTGATAACTTGTGGAACACCATCCCCAGAATTATAATTTTCTTAACTAATTGTCTGATATATGTCGGGAGTTCTGGGTAATTGGTGATATATCGTAATGCATTTTCACAATCTATCTTTATGAGTATATGCCAATTTCTTTTGTAGCTAGCCTGCTTCATAGCATGGAGTATAGCCAATAGCTCTGCCTGGACCACCGAGAATGCATAGATGATTGCTTTTCCTTTCCACCCTGCTTGTGTGGGTGGCTTTGCGCACCAAGCCGCCACTCCATCTCCATTACTGCTGCAAATGCCGCATCTGTAGTGATGATTGTGTAGTCATGAAAGATATGGTCTACATAGATGTCCTTCTTCAGCCACATGAGGGTGATGTCTCCCATTTTCCTTGTCTCTTTGAGTGGCTCCTCACTTGTATCATGTTGTGGTGTTGCACCCGGGTGATCCAGATCTGGGTCCAAACTGTGCGTGGCCCGAACCATATCTCTGGTCCTAGTTCTGTAGGGCAATCCATCTATTCCATCCATTATATGTTTGAATCAAATAGGTGCTTGTTCTAGTGTGACGGAGTATCTCACGCACCAAATACCCCAGATTATAAAACATGCGAGTTCTCGATCTTCCTTCTCCGGAGCGATGTTAAACCATTGTTGGATCCATACTTTAAAGGGCGGCGGGATGCCTATGCTGAAATCTAATCCCATTCTGCTATGCCTCCATACCTTTTCAGCTATGTCACATTCGAACATCATATGCTCCATTGTTTCGTCCGCCGTCGAGTACATTTGGCATTTCGTGGACAGTATCATACCTCTTCTGAGGAGATTTGAAGCTGTTGGGCATGCTCCATTGATCATTCTCCAAATAAGAAATTTTATATTTTCTGGGATATTAGCATTCCATAACACCTTCCACATTTTGGGTTCTAACTGGTTTCCTGGTGATGTCGTTGAGGATGATGGTGTATCCTAAACCTTAACTTCCTTTGCTGTGTGGTAACTTGTCTTGCCTGAATATTTCCCTAATGCCTCTTTGTCCCATGCCAAATAATCTACATCCCCAAAACGGTGAGTCGGGATGTGTACTTTTTTGTATTTCCCTGATAGCGGTAGGTGGGAATAGGGTTCTGAGTAGCGGCATCCTCCAGGATCTATGTGCGTTGATGAGATCAGAGACTTTAAAACGTAGATATGGGAAGATGCTTGTTTCATATTTGATTGGATTAACCTCATTTGGTATTCTGTTGAATATCCATTGTTTCACTTGTCACAATCTTCAATTAAGTAAAGTTGTGAAAAAACAATGTTATGGCCGTGTGTGTCCTGTTCTCAGTATACGTTTCGGATATTTACAGTTATTTTACAATAACCCTAATTAATAATCCAACTAAGATTTTTTTTTATTGTGCTAATTAATTTGATCTTCATATTAGTCTTTCTATTCTTTAATTTAACATTCTTTACATGAACCCAATTGAACCCAAATTCTTTGCAACACGATCCAATTGCTTGTGAGCTTTCATTTTAGAATAATGTCTCATATCCCTCATCGGAAGGTAAAATAAGAACATTTTCCATTAGATCACACTACCTCATTAAAAACCTTACCGGTAAAACCTTGTGGGAAAAAACCATCGTTGAGGGAAAAATAGTATAGTATATCGATCTTCATTTTCAGCACATGATCATGCACAAAAATACACCTCCGTGCACACAAATAGCAAAAAAATATCATAAAAGTACATAAAATATGTGTATAAAATACACCCAATCACACATCCCCACACTTAGATCATGCTTGCCCTCAAGCATGTAATACCACAAAATCATTAGCAAAACAAAATATTCCCACAAAATCAAGCAACATTCACTATGGAACCAACCGTCTTACCACAAGCTAAATCCAAAGAATTTCAACACAAGCAATGTCTTTTCATCTTTGTCAAAATTGGGCTAACGATCATTAATTTTATTCCTCATGTGATGCGTTCACACACTCTCCCTACTCTACTCCATAGGACAGCTCACAATAAAAACACAAGTATAAAGCATGCTATCAATAAGTGAAATATCATTCAAGATTTTGTACAAGTCAGGGTGGACTTCTCAAAATATTGTAACGTGTCTTTAGGACATAAAATCAAGGAGAGGTATAAAGGAATCCTAAGTTTTAAAAATATAACAAAATCATGTGCATGAAACTCATGAACTCCAACAGTAAGAATCCTTCCATCAACTTACCTATCACAACCATCCATCAAAATCATCTACCAGATCATATGAATCTCTCTTTCTTTTTTTTCTTTTTCCCCATTTTCTTCAGACGGTATCCATTATCACTTCACTTTTTATTTCTGGTACTGATACTCACTTCTTCTTTTTTCTGGAACAAATATATTATTTCAGGACCTCTCCCGTTCCGCCGAACGGGACCATCAACATAAGTAAACCGCCTCCAGAATCACCGTTCAATTTTACAATAACCAATTAAAATAGTACTCCTTTGTAATCAAGCCCAAAACAATTATTCTCAACCAAATTCATCATTAAACCACACTTTCCATCCATGCATACCATAGCATAAGAGTTATGGTACAATGCATAACCCACCACCATCATATGTAGACTTGCATACACATGGGGTTAGATGAAATAAAAATGGCTCAAAAGGGTTAGGCTAAATATATCTGGAGCTAAAATTCAAAGGAAAATCAAAGCTCAAATTGGCTCACTAGAGGTCATAATATAGGTAGGAAATATTTGCGAGGGTTAAAAGGGGTTAAACCTAGTGCCTCCTTCATCATTGTACAAAATTTCAAATATAATCCACATAACATGCTATAACTCGTACACTCAACAAAGAAGGGGATGTGGAGAATGCTCCACTCTAGCTCAAAATCTCACTTTACTTGGGTAATATGAAAGTTTGCCCTTTTTCGTTATCCAAAGAATCATTTAAAGACATTAACTTATGCATATATTCTTGAATTGACTATCTTACCACAAACTCATGTTCCACGGTGAAATCAGCTTAATTCAATCCATAAGAACATTTTATTTTCCAAATCAAAATCATTTTCCCTTGATTTAAAAAAAACATTTTTAAAATTTTCACAAATTTCATCATCAAGGAAAATTCCGAATAATCATCCACTAAATTATCCTCTCCACACTTAAACTCTTGTTTGTCCTCAAACAAAAATAAAAGTGCAAAAAGAATAACATTATCTATAAAAATCTCCAGACAAATCAAAACATGCAAGCACACCATAACATAATAAGCAAATAAACTGGGTTTAGAAGGAACCAGGTATTTGAGAGCAACAAAATTCTTCAATTTAAGCAATTTCGGACATACCGCACCCCTCCGGTTTGATCAAACGGGAAACCCAATCGTGCTTTATTTCTCTCAATTCACGCAACACCTGCAATCACAACTATCAAAAAATATTAAAAAATATTAAAAAAATATTTTTTTGATTTTCTCAATTTTTTTACCTTTTATTTTGGTAAAAAACCGAATTCAAACAAAACAAAGGTGCAAGAAAGAAGAAAAAAAAAATATCGGGTTGCCTCCTACTAAGCATCCATCTTAATGGTCACGAGCATGACCAAAATTTTGGCTTAGAGATAGGTGGGGACTGTGAGGAAGATGTCATCCACCTTTGTTTCCTCAAATGGACTCTTCCACTTCAACCTTAACTTTCTATGATTATAACTCATCTCGGGTTGGAATGAATGTCCTCTTCTATAGGAGATATTTTATGAATATCTTCTGCAATATTATTATACTTTAGTTAGAATCCTACCTTAGATAGAATCCTTTTCCTTTCTTGCCTATGTATATGCTGTCTATATATTGTACCCTTGTACCATCAATGAAAACAGAGAAGCCAGCACCCATCGCATTCCATCTCCATCCCGTACGACGCTCGTCGTTCCACGCTTCAAACCGAGTTCTGTCTCCTTCCCACCGCATATCGCTCCGGTCCGCCACTCTCTTGCTCCGGACCACTCCAGGTATCCTCGCACCAGACCACTTTGTTCCATGCTCTCCCGCTCTGGACCACTCTGGGTCTCCTCGCATCGCGGAGCACTCCGGGCCTCCTCGTACCGCCCCTCCATTCCATCGCACGCTGCCTCTCCGCACCTCCACGCACAGTCATCACCTGTGTTCGAATGGATTTGATTAATCAAGTTGGGATTGAAAATCTTGATGTCAAGATCAAGGCTCTTGTCATTCCTGCCACAGACCAGCCGCTCCAGCTGGATGTTCCGCCGCAGCCAAATGACGCCGACCTGCTCTGCCGAGCTCTCCTCCAGCTCCTGCTCGGCGCTAATGGTTCGACCTCTCCTAGTTCCGGCTCCCTACCTCCCTTGCATCCGTACTACTTTCACCCTTCATATCATACAAGTTTGCTGATTTCCTCTACGATCTTGAAGGGTATTGATAATTACAATAATTTGAGTGCTGTCATTCGTCATGGTTTTAATTCTAAATATAAGCTTGGTTTCTTGGATGGTTCTATCACCAAGCCTTTACCTGGTGAACCTTTTGCTAATATTTGGAGTAGTTTAAATTTCATGCTTATTGGTTGGATCGTTCAGACACTCAATCCATCTGTTCATTCTGTTGTTACCTATTATGACTCGGTTAAAGAACTTTGGGATGATCTGCATCTCCATTACTCAGTTGGGATCGGCCCACACATGTTTTAGATTCGTGCGGACATTTACAACTGTCGTCAGAATGGTCAGGCTGTTAATGCCTAGTTTAGTCATTCCAAAAAGTTGTGGAATGATCTACTTGCTTACATACCTCTCCGTACTTGTATGTCCATCCTCATCAGTGTTGTCTTCTATCCCAGTCATTTCTTTACATGATAGTGATTTTAATAAGTCTGTTCCATGCTCGGTATGTCATCGTGCAAAACAGTCTAGAAATAGTTTCCCTGTTAGTTCTGCTAAGGCTAGTCATTTGTTTGAAATTATTCATTGTGATGTTTGGGGGCCTTATGGTTCACCCTCTTCTGGTGGAGTATTTTTATTTTTACTATAGTTGATGACTATTCCTGAGCTATTTGGGTTTGTTTATTAGTTTCTAAGTCTCAAGTACCATTGAAGATGAAGGAATTCTATGTGTTTGTTCGGACATAGTTTCGCCATCCCATTCAATGAGTTCGGGCAGAAAATGGAACCTAATTCTTGCCTCTTAGATAATTTTTTCTGGAGAAAGGTATTCATTTTGAGACCTCCACAGTCTACACACCTCAGCAAAATGAGCGTGTGGAACGAAAGCACAGACATATCCTTAATGTTACTCGTGCTCTTCGTTTTCAAGCTCACTTGACTATAGAATTTTGGGGAGAATGCATTCTTACAGTGGCTTACCTCATTAATTACATGCCAACACCTGTGTTTGATGGCCGAACACCTCATCACTTCCTTTACGGCCGTGCACCAGATTACAGCCATCTCCATGTGTTCAGGCCATTGTGTTTTGCCTCTCAACTTCCACGACGGTGTGATAAGTTTGCATCTAGAATTCGGAAATGCATCTTTCTTGGCTACCATGTTGATAAGAAATCTTGGCGTGTTTAAAACTTGGAGTCTCGAGCTGTGTTTGACAGTCGAGATGTAATTTTTTATGAAGACTATGTCCTATTTGCGCCTGTTTCTGCAAATTCATCATCAGCTGGTCTATTGTTATCTACGTCACCTGCCACCTTTTACGACTCTGTGCTTGAGCTATTCAACCTAGAGGAGTTTCCCAATCCTGGTGCAATGCAACCAGTGGAACCGAGCCCGACCAAGGTAATGCGACCATCCGTGGTTGTTTGCCCAAAACCGTGGCCAATTCTCCAGTTGTGGCCGTCCGTGTCTGCTCGCCAAGGACCGGGGCCAACCGAGGCAGTGACCGCTCATCCGTTTGTGGCTGCTCGCCAAGGACCGAAGCCGACCAAGGCCATGGCTGCCCGTCCATCTTTGGCCGCTCGCCATGAACTACAGCCAGCTCTCCAGCTGCAATCGTCTGTGGTCGCTCCTACCAAGACGGTGCCTGCTTCACCTCCAGCTGCTCCATCTATTGTACGTCCTCCCAGCACTCATTTTTTATAGCTTCCAGCTAAATTTAAAGACTACATCTTCACTGCTGCTCGCTCCATTAAACCCCCCCTCTACTAATCCCGCATCCTTGGATTCACTGTCCTCAGGTACGCGTTACCCTATTGCTGATTATGTTTCTTGTAGTAATTTTTTTGTTTCGCATTGTAGATTTTTGGCTTCTGTAACAGATGCTGCTGATCCAGTTACTTTTTCTAATGCTTATCGCCATGCTCATTGGCGTGAGGCTATGTATAACAAGGTTAATACTCTAGAGCGTAATAATACATGCTTTCTTGCTACTCTTCCTCCTGGCAAGAAGGCTATTGGTTGTAAGTGGGTTTATCAGACTAAGTTTATGTCTGATGGTTTTATTGAGCGCTACAAGGCTTGTTTGGTGTTCTTGGTAATCGTCAGAATGAGGGGACTGACTTTACTGAGTATTTGCTCCTGTTCCCAAGAAGAATTATGTTGGTAATCATCTTTTCTTGGCTGTTGCTGCTATTCGCGGTTGGGATCTTCATCAATTGGACGTTCACAATGCATCTTTGCATGGTGATCTTGAGGAGGAGGTGTACATGCATCTGCTTCCTAGTTATACATTTTTGGCACCTGGGTTGGTTTGCTAGCTTTGCAAATCTCTTTACGGTTTACGCCAGGCTTCGCAGAATTGATTTTCTAAACTTGCAGCAGCTCTCTGCCTCTTTGGGTTTGTTCAGAGTAAGGCGGACTACTCCTTGTTTTCTTACTTGAAATATGGTGTTTCTCTTCATGTATTGGTTTTATGTTGATGATCTTATCATTGTTGGTCCTCTCCCTGAGATGATGACCAAGTTCAAAATGTATTTGTGCTCTTGTTTTCATATGAAGGATCTTGGTGCTCTGAAGTATTTCTTATGCATTGAGATAGCTCGTCGACCTAATGGGATATTTCTATCTCAGCAGAAATATGCCTTGGATATTTTGTCTGATACTAGCTTATTGGCAGTAAGCCCACATATTTTCCCATGGAACAACACAATTTGGCGCAAGATGACGGTCCTTTATTTGATAATTCTGCGCAGTATCACAGACTCGTTGGGAAGCTCATTTAGCTTACCATCACTCATCCTTAGCTTAGCTATTCGGTCCATACCTTGGCACAGTTCATGGAGAATCCGTGTTTGGCATATTAGTATGCAGCTTTGTGTGTTCTGCATTACTTGAAGAGTCATCCTGGCTAAGGTTTATTTCTATCTGCTAAGAGTTCTCTTCAGCTTACAATATTTTGTGATTCCAATTGGGCCGCTTGCCCAATCACTAGGAGATCTTTGAATGGATATTTTGTGATGATTGGTGAATCTTCGGTTTCTTGGAAGATGAAGAAACAAGCCACTGTTTCTCGGTCTTTGGCTGAAGCCGAATACCGGGCTATGGCAGTCGTATGTTGTGAATTGTATGGCTCAAGTCCTTTCTTCATTCATTAGGAGTGGCGCATCCTACTCCGATGCATTTACACTGTGATAGACATGCTGCTGTTCATATTGCCACCAATCTAGTTTTTCATGAGAGGACGAAGCATATTGAGATTGATTGTCATTTTGTTCATGGTTTGATACAGTCTGGTGTTGTGGTTACTTATCATATTCGGACTGCTAGTCAGCCAGCAGATTTGTTTACGAAGGCACTTGGACGACAGACATTTCAAACTTTACTTGGCAAGTTGGGCATTCGAGATCCACATGCTCCAACTTGAGGAGGAGTGTAGGAGAGATTTTGTGAACATCTTCTACAATATTATTATACCTTAGATAGAATCCTACCTTAGATAGAATCCTTTTCCTTTCTTGACTCTGTACATGCTGTCTTTATATTAGGCGTTCATATATTGTTCCCAACTCTATATTTCTTCCTTCTCATGTGTCGAAGGAGTCTCTCCTCTTCATACTTACTCACATTGTTGTCAATGATCACCGAATGTGTTCTACCATTATCGAGATATGCATATTTCAGGTTTGAAGGAAGGGAATCAAGTTCCAACTTTGAATTCTTAAAAGTGAAGGTAAAAAAATTTTGGGGGTCTCTCGTTCAGCCGAACGGGAGAGGTCCAATTTTTCTTAAATCGTTTATTGTGGTTGCAGAGACAAAATTGAAATTTAAGAATCTTCATCAATGTCCTTCCTACCTTCATACGAAGGTTTTTCTAATTCAACCTGCATGGAATTCATCTCAAGAGAATCTTGGGCAATTGGATTAAAAGTATCTGTGAATTCACATGTTCCATAAACGGAGAATTTTTCATATCATCAAAAATATTGAAGGTAGCAGTCTCTCCATTAAATTCACAAGTTAGAGTCCCATAATCAACATCAATCTTTGTCTTAGCAGTTTTCATAAAGGGCCCCACTCACAAAATATTACTAGATTGTGAGCTACCCAAATCAATGATATAAAAATACGTAGGATATACAAATTCATCAACTTTCACTAAAACATTCTCAAGAGCACAAACTGGATTACAGAAAGATCTATCAGCAAGTTGAATAATAGTATTCGTGAAAGCTAACTCACCTAGATTAAATTGCTTGTAAATTGAAAGATGCATAGCATTTTATCGAAGCACCCAAATCAAGCATAGTTATTTCAATTCTATTATCTCCTATGGTATAAGGGATAGTAAATATACCTGGATCCTTGCATTTTGGTGGGCGCATTCTCACCCACTAAAAAGAACTTATTGCCCTTCTTGCTGCTCTTCCTAGATAGGAAGTCTTTCAAGAATTTTGCAAACTTAGGCATCTTATTTATTGCCTCGAGAAACGGGACATTGGTGTGCATTTTGTTGAATATGTTGAGGATCATTTATATCCTCGTATTTCTTTTTCAGTGCTAGCCTGTGAGGGAATGGGAGAGGAATAATAAAATTTGAATTCAAATTTGGTTCAGGATTACTCACCTTATCTTTTTTAGGCCTTCTGTATCTAGCACCTCCTCTGTTTAGACCTGGAACTTTTTTTGGGGTCTCCCGTTTAGCCGAATGGGATGGTGCAACCTCCCCAATTTGTTGTATCATATCTTCACTATGGATACTTGGTGCTAAATCTTCCAGTGTCTTGCTGTCTATCAGAGTAATCTGACTCACATTCGCATTTGGATTTAGTTGAACTTGAGACAACAATTTTCCTTAATTATCCATCAATTGATTGACATTGCTTGTAAGCTAAGAAATTTGATGAGTATGTTGATCCAATATCATTTGCATGCTCTGTTGTGAAGAATTTATATCTTGCATTATTCTTTGCATGGTATTCATCATCTCACCAAACATGTCTTTAAGTGATTTTCTTTGCCGAGAGAGTTGTGCTTGATATGGCACATGTTGTGGTGGTTTAAACACATGCTGCTATTTAGGGGCTCCCTGCACTTGACCACTCAATATGAAATTGGGGTGATCCCTCCTACCTGGATTGTAGGTTTTTGAGTAAGGATTATAGCGACGAACCGATTTCCTGAAGTGTTGTTGACCATACTTGCCTTGGCTATATTCGTAAACCAGGTCGCAAAGGTCATTGGGATGCCCCATATTACCATATATTCCACAAGGCCATTTCGTATCAACTCTTGCAATTTTCTCCATTGCCCGAGACTGGATCATCTTCTCTATTGGATCTAATCTTTCCTTTAGTTCATCATCAGGATCCCCAATGCTAGCTGCAGACGCCTTGGTTATATAAGTACCTTATCCTGAAAAATATTTGGTGGCTTCCACAAGATCTTTAATCAACCTACGATCCTCTGAAGGCGCATTGTTAAAAAATGAGCCATCACTAGAAAAATTGAGATGCCACCGGTACTCTTCAAGCATGAATTGAAAAACACATTCCATAAGTTCTTTCTCCGACAAGCCATGATTAAGGCATCCATCCACCAACCTTTTAAATCATTTCCAATAAGCACTGAGTGGCTCGTCAAATTCCTGCACAATCCCAGTGATTTATCTTTTTGCTGCAGTCGCCATAGTGGCTGGAAAAATATTGTTGCAGAAATTCCTTCTGCAATAATGCCCACGTGCCCACGAGTTTATGGAGTTTGGTTCCAAACTATTGAATCATGCATTTACTTTTGCTGATAAAGTGAACGGAAGAGCAGTGAGTCTAAAATGTTCTTCGGTGATATCTGTAGGTTTCTTTTGCATCTTGGAAATTTTGATGAACTCACTAAAAAAATTAAGGGGATCCTCACCCTTCTTCCCAAAGAACTTTGGTAAGACATTCAACAGCGCCAGTTTAATCTCAAAATTTGCACCAACTTTTGATAGCACTATCGGTGATGGGGAATCATCAATATTCTGGTTGGACAACTTCCTCATTATCCTTTCTCGAATCTAACCACCTTCTGCCATCTTTGTAATATTTTTTTCGAAATCTTATCCAAAATCTGAATCAGAGTAGTCTCCTGTTCGGCCGAACTGGGAAGATTTTCTTGGCGTATTCCTTGGTTTGTTTCTGTAACCTCCTTGCCGTCTTCTCCATTTTTAGATCGTAAACAATTCAGATTTAGATGACCTTGACATACGCCAAGAAATAAAATCAATAGAAATAAGAAAAATAATTAACAAATGCTCCCCAGCAATGGCGCCAATTTGATAGGTCATTTTTCTACCAAATAAACCTGCAAACTTATCAGATTTAAATTCAAGTATAGAGTAAGCAAGGTCGATCCCACAAAGAACAGTATAACAAATTCTTACTTCTAAAGATTAAATTGTTGGTTAGCTACCACGCCTTAATTGGATGAGAATATAATCTATTAACTAAGAAAACAATAAAACAAAACTATGAATGCAAATAAACACAAATATCAATATGAGAATGATTTCCGACTATAGGCAAACACATCAACTAATAATTTATACGATCACAGACGCAATAATAAATCAATTCGCATGAACTAACCAATTATAGACTGGCGAGAATCAGCTACAAGACACAGTCCAATTTCTTCTTACTTTATCGATAGCCAGCAAGAATCAACTATAAACTGTCTGCTTTTCTAATTAAGATATAATCTAGCAAGAATCTACTATAAACTAGATTTAATATCTCAACAACATTAAGAACCAAAGAAACCCAATTAAGATAATTCATAATCAGATCAGTTGTCACAAATTATCTACCCATTGTTCCCACTAACTGCTGTTGGTTTCGCCACTTATTAAATATACCCACTAGATAAAGATAAATAGCAGAATTTAATTGTCACTATTCCAAATAACTCAAGGTTGATCAGATCTCAAGGAATTCAAAAATAAAATATACGTAGAGAACAATTAGGAATTCATACAAATCAACTATCACGAACAATTAGGCCTCACATATAAATCATAGTTAATGCTTTATCACCCTAAGCCGGAAAAGAGAATTAGCTACTAAACATATTAATAATAATTTAAAAATTAATAAAATAATAAAACATAATAACTATAAAAAATATAACCAAACCCAATGTCACCAGGATTGATTCCTGATGTTCATGCGTGATGAATAATTATGTTTGATGTGAACACAGTAATGAAAACCATGCGGCTGTTTAATCACTCGTGTGCGATTAAAGTCACTGTTTCTGTGTGCGATTTTGTGTACGAAACTGTGTGCGATTCCACCTCTCTCTTAATCCCCTTTCTTCCTCTTCTGATCATTCTCTGCCATAGTAGTCGGTTTCAGCTAGTTTTCATCGGTAACGGCTATTTTCAGCCGTTAAGGGTTCTCAACGATGACGGCTCCTCCAATTCCGGCCGTCCAGGAAACTAACAAGGCTATTCAACCCCCTTCCCCTGTATCCTTCGCAGCTGCCCTACAAAATAAATCCCCACCGTTGTCGAAACTATTGCCGAGCAATCCTGAACTCATCCCCAAATTACAACATCTGGGTGATGCGGCCTGTTTGTACTCAGATGAACAAATAGCTAAGCTATCATCGCATTATGCAAATGCCCTTTTTGGCAAATTCACTAAGGGAAGATGTTCAATGGAGCAACTGGAGAAATTCTTCAAAACCGTGGGATTCACAGGTAAATACCAACTAGGTTCTTTGGATTATAGACGTGTGCTTATCAGGTTTGAGCTACTCAACGACTACCAAAGATGCTGGATGAAAGGAGTTTGGAACTTCAACGGAATCCTCCTCAAGATGCTTAAATGGACTCCAGAGTTTTCAATGCACAAAGAATCACCTATTGTCCCAGTTTGGTGTACAATCGGGGAAGTGCCTTTATATTATTACAAATCAGCCTCAATTGAGTCTATTGGAAATAGTATAGGTTGTTTTATTAAAACTGACCTAGCTACTGACATGCTCACAAGACCTTCAGCTATTAAACTATGTGTAGAGATTGATCTCCAAAAGCCTCTGTGTAACCATATTCGTCTGGGTTCAGTAACTAATAACAGGAAATACCAAGTTGAATATGAGGATATTCCCCTATATTGTGATAATTGTGCCAAACTAGGTCACTCTAAAACTCAATGTAGAGCCTTCCCCCCCAACCTTAATGCTAAACCAGCTGATAACAATATAATTCTTAGCCAGCCTCAGTGGCAGGCTACTGGGAAGAAGTTTGATATACCCCCTTTGATTTCCCTAACTGAGCAGATTGACTCACTTACAACTGAGAATGAAATGGTATCTAATCTTAGGGGTATATCAACCCCCACCCCTAACTTTCACTACAGCTCTTCCCCTAGGATTACTAGTGTCCTGGGAATTGGTAGGATTGATCCACCTGATATTCGTCCTAGTCCTAAAACTCAAGATACTATAGATAACTCTATTTCTAAGCTGCTAAATGATTCAGCTTTACAAAATTTTACCCCAATAGCATATGCCACTGATGATATCCAGGTTGGGACACTTCCCTCATGCCTGAAAAGACATAACAATGTAACCCTTTCCCTACAAGGTAGAATGGAAAACGGTTATCTGTTTTACAGGACGAACCAGAAGATCATGATCCTGATCAGCAGGCAATTTCAAACCACCAGGCTAGTACGGCCTCATCCCCTACTCAGGGTCAGAATCTACTGCAAGGTAAGGCCAAAGGTAAAAAAACTAATTACTTCAGTCAAATTAATAAAATGATGCTTAGGTCATCTACCAAAAGTCATAAGTCTAGTGAGCAATGATAGGTTCTCTCTTAGTTAATTTTTTAGTGTGGAACATTAAGGGCATGGAATCATCAATGCTGAGACTAATAAACCTAGTCAGGCTTAAAAAAATCCATTTGCTGTGCATAATTGAACCAATGCACGAAAACTCTAAACTTCAATCTTATATGGATAAACTCAACTTCTCCAATGGTATGCCTTTGTATAATGGTAAAATTTTGCTTATGTGGACTAATTTGGTGACAGTTACCCTTCTCTCCTTTCATGAGCAGTTCCTGCATGTGCATATATCTCACAAATCCCTTAATTTGCATATGGATGCAGTTTTCATATATGTACTAAAGAATAGGGAAGGTAGAAAGGCTCTATGGAATGACTTGTCAGCCATTACCCCTGGTGACACTATCTTTATAGGAGATTTCAATACTATCACCTCCCTCATAAATTATAAAGGCCCTGGCTCCCCCTCCCTAGGTAGCATTAGAGATTTTAATACATGGATAAATACCTCTGGTGTCCAGGAAATCAACACTGTTGGTAACCTTTTCACCTGGTGTAACTCAAGTCTTAGAGATCCGACCTCAAAAAGGCTAGATAGAGGACTTAGCACCATCTCTTGGAACTATAAATATCCTTCTTCCTCTATCCAAATCTTGAATAGGCAAACTTCTGATCATTCTCCTCTGCTCCTCCATATTTCTAATCTGTCTATTATTAACCCTAGGCCATTTAGATTCCTAAATGTATGGTTCAACCGGCCTGACTTCATCACCCTAATTAAGAAAAATTGGGAAAAACATTTGGCTGAGACTGGTTTACTTGGCTTTTTTCTTAAACTGCTCAGGTTAAAAAAGGAGATAAAAATTTGGAATAGAGAATGCTTTGGGAATATTGACACTAATGTTATTAATGCTGAAGAATCCCTAAGAATCTAGGAATTAGTTTTTGATTCGAATCCTTCGGATGCTGAACTTATTAAACTAAATGAGAAAAAATCATTACTTCTGAGAGCTCAAAAAGAAAAGGAAAAGTTCTGGAAACATAAGGCTAAATTGAAATGGCATAGGTTAGGTGATAATAACACACAATTCTTCCATAAGGTGGTACAAGAGAAAAAATGCAGGTTACAAATATCAAAAATTAAGAATAGAGATGGTCAATGGCTGAGTTCACAATCAGATATTCAAAAGGAGGCCATCTCCTATTACTCTGACCTGTTAACTGAACCTAACCAAATGCCTAATGATACCTATTATCCACATTTTCAGAGCCAAATACCAAACATCATCTCTGCTCATGATAACCTAGGCTTATCTAAACCAGCCTCAGAATCTGAGGTTGAGGCAGTAATTAAAGGATTAAGCAAAAATAGTAGTCCGGGACCAGATGGTTTTTCTAGTAAATTTTATTCAAAGTGCTGGCCCATTATAAAATATGATCTAGTTGAGGCAGTTAATGACTTTATTAATGGTTCTACCTTGCCTAGGGGAATTTCCAGCACCTGGATAACCTTAATACCAAAAAAAACTACTCCATGCTCATTTGATGATTTTAGGCCAATTAGTTTATCTAATGTCCTAAATAAGATCTGCTCCAAAGTTTTAATGGAAAGATTAAGACCCTACATGGATAAATTAATCTCCCCAAATCAATCGGCCTTCATGAAAAATAGGGATATTTCAGATAATATTCTTTATCTACAGGAAATTGTTAGATTTCTTGACAAAAATGCTAGAGTTCCTAACTGTATTCTTAAGTTAGATTTACAAAAAGCATTTGATAGAGTTAATTGGGATTTTGTCAAGAACGTTCTCATGAGGTTTGGTTTTGAAGGTCAATTTTTAAATGCTATTATGTCAAATCTTTCTCAAGCTTATTTTTCAATTCTTATCAATGGCAATCCTGTGGGCTTTTTCAAGGCCACCAGAGGAATTAAACAAGGTGATCCCCTCTCTCCTTTTCTCTTTAACATTTTTTGGAAGCTTTTTCTAGGAGTTTATCTTTTATTTTCCTTAATAATAAACTCTCATATTTTCAGTTGCCATCTATAATCCCAACAGCTTCTCACCTTATGTATGCGGATGATACTATTATATTTATGCAAGCGTCCAAAACTAACCTCATTAGGATTAAGGCTTTCCTAGACACATTTGAATTCACCTCGGGTCAAAAGTTTAATTTCCATAAATCTGATTTCTACATTAGTAAAAGGGCGTCAACTATCAAATTAAATCAGATGAAGATGATTCTAAAAATGAAACAGGGATCCTTCCCTTTCCAGTACCTAGGCTGTCCTATTTTCAAGGGTAGAACATTAAATAGGTACTACCAACCTCTGATGGAAAAGCTGGATAAGAAATTGCAAAACTGGAAAAATAATTGGCTTAGTATAGGGGGTAAATTAATCCTAATCCAAAGTTGCTTGTACTCAATACCACAGCATTTATGGTCTGTAACTAAACCCCCAAAATATATAATCAAAACTTTTGAGAAAAAATTGGCAAGATTCTTTTGGGGTGAGTCAGAAGGGAAAAGAAACAGAATATGGAAAAAATGGGCTGATCTAGCTAAACCAATTTCACAGAATGGGTTGGGGTTTAGATCCATCCGAGCTATATTAGAGACATGTTCCCTTAAGTTGTGGTGGAAAAGTCAGCTAGGTCTCGCCTTATTGGCAAAATTGATGTGGTCTCTGCCCCAATCTCATAGGAAATCAGTCACATGGAGAAGAATTTGTTCTGTTAATAATATTGCAGAAATTAACTCTCTCATTATCCATGGTAAAGGTAGCTGTAACTTTTGGACTGCCAAATGGTGCCCGAGTGGCCCACTGATTAACTATATTCCTAGTCATATATCTGATGCCTTACAACACTGCTCCGTATCAGATTTTATCAGGGATAAGCATGTTATATTAGCTCAGATTTCTCCTTTCCTGGAAAATGATACTTTGTTATTTTTGCAAAATGCAGAAGTTGTGGAGGAAAGAGAAGACAGGATTATATGGAAACCGGATGCATCTGGCACCTTTTCATTCAAGTCAGCATATCGGGTTCTCACAAGCTCATCAGGTAATTTCCCGGCCTATAAGCTACTGTGGAACACATCACTCCAGAAAAAGATTTCTATTTTTACATGGAAAATGCTACAGTCTTTTCTCCCTTTTGATGATGTGCTCATTAGTTGTGGATATAGTTTAGCTTCGAAATGTCCAGTATGCTGTCATTCGGATTCAATTGAACATTTCTTTATATCTTGTACAATGGCTCAATCTATATGGAATAATATAGCACCGCTGGTTCATTTTAACCTCACTGAGCATCATTCCATTTCTCAGAGATTTTACATTTTCTGGAACTGTCTTGACCTCCCTAAAGGTCATCAACTGATATGTAACATACTTCCCTCCCTCATCTGTTGGTGTCTTTGGAAAGCTCGAAATAGATACCTCTTTGATCAGATTCCATTTTCTACTGAACTTATATGTAAGGAAGTACTAGATCTCATTAAACTATCTCTATACTCCAATCCTACACATCTGAGCTCTCCTACTGCACTTCCTCACTCCTTTAAGCATCTAATCCCCCACCCTAGGCCACCTCCTAAGCCAATCATACAGACTGTTTGTTAGAAAGGCCTAGATTGAACTCTATTAAAATTAACACTGATGCTTCTTGGTTTTCTCACACGACTGCAGTTGGGGTAATTGCTAGGGATATCTCTGGCACTCCACTCTTGATTAACTCGGCTACTATCTCTGCAAAATCTTCTCTTCATGCTGAAATGCTTGCCATACATTTTGCTTTCCAAAATTTCCAATAGTTAGATGATTCATTCACTATTGAATTCGATTCTGTGTTAGCTGTTAACATGATTAATGATCCATACTCTGCTAACTGGCAACTTTTCAATTCTGCTTATAAAGTTAGTAGCCTACTACGTGGAGCTGTGCTTATATGTGCTAGTACATATAAAAGGCCTTATAGCTTTAGATAAGAAGCAAACTCCTCATATAAGAAGGTATAAAAATGGCTATGATAGGGGTTGATACTGCGGATGTTATATTTTATACATGCAGGTACAACCTTGGTTCTGTACGCTTCTGAACTAATGTGACTTCCTTGTTTCTGATACTGCTGCCTCTTTGGCTCTGATACTACGGGTACAACCTTGGTTCTGTTACTGCCGTTGTTTTTCACATTCCGGCTTCTTTCTCTCAAATTTCACTCATAAGGCAACGACATAGAGTGGAAGGTTTTTGGGTATCTTCCCTGAATACAACCATTCATGGTTCACTAGCAACTAGCTCTAGCATGTTAATTTACTGACAGATTGTCGATTGGTAGTTGCCTGGCCAAAGTACGAATTAACACGGGGTGTGGAGATTCGTTTACTTTGGAATCGCAACTATCTATTTCAGGAATTCCCACCGATTGTATATAGACTAGATCCTTTGTAGTTAACATCTCTTTTGGAGGCAAAAAAAAAGAAAACCATGCGGCTGCTTCAATTAAACGAAAGCTGCAAAAAAATAATGTTATGGCCGTGTGTGTCCTGTTCTCAGGCTATGGTTCGGATATTTATAGTTATTTTACAATAACCCTAATTACAAATCCAACTAAGAAAAGGAAATTATTATTGTGCTAATTAATTTGGTCTTCATATTGGGCCTTGTATTATTTAATTTAACACTCTTTATATGAACCCAATTGAGCCCAAATTCTTTGTAACACAATCCAATTGCTTGTGAGCTTCCATTCTAGAATAATGTCTCATATCCCTCCTCGTAAGGTAAAATAAGAACATTTTCTATTAGATCACACTACCTCATTAAAAATCTAACCGGGAAAACCCTGTGGAAAAAACCACGGTTAAGGGAAAAAGGATATAGTATATCGCTCCTCATCTTCAGCACATAATCTATTGATTTCCTGCACAAAAATACACCTCCGTGCACATCAAATGGAAAAAGAAGCTCATTAATGCACATAAATATTTGTGTATTAAATACACCTAGTCTGGATATAATAGCTCTCGACCTCACTATCAAACGTGTAGATAGAGGGCTTATGCCAATCTCGGCAGTTCCAAGAAATCTTTATGGGATGGTTCGAGAACCTATTGTTAAGGGTCAAGATTCCCCCAATTTTTGCTCCCTCCCATGTTCTATGGCCTTGCTACAGGAAAGATAGTATAGGGACCTAAATAATTCATAGCCCGAGGTGATTCTTAGGCTATGGAAACGGGTAATGAATGCCATAATATAAAGTATAACGTTCAAATGATGTTGGGTGAAACAGACTTGGTGCTCCTTAAGAAGACAAGAGAGGATGGGGACATGGGAGAACAAATACCAAATTTAAAGTGGAGCTTGTAAACAACGCACCTACCAGGCCTTGTATCCCTAGGGTTTTTGTCTTCTTGAAAGACCTTCAATCTCAGGTCCTCCGGAACTCTAATTATGGATGGAAGGGTTGATAGTAGGTGGGATATCTTCTTAGGGGTCGGCTGGGGGCTTTCGATAACAGGGGTTAGGATTTTTCCAAAAATAAAGGGACCTATGGTGGCTTCCCTAAGAATCTCTCCTTCAATTTCACCCATTTCCAGTGATAGCCTGGATGCGGTGTTGGAAAGCTCGCCGGATTTCCTCTATCAGACAAACTAGGGTTAGTGGCTGATGATGGGACAGCGCCAGAATCTTGAAGACGGGAGCTTTAAACCCCGCCGGTAGAGGAAACAGATGAAAAATAGGTCAGGATCGAGTTCTTTCCCCCAGTGGTGTTTGTGACATCTTATAAAGAGAAAGAAAGGATCGAGTAAGGGCAAACTTACTAGTTCTTGGCCGGAGTTCTCTGAAAATGTTAGCGAGAGAGGAGAAGTGCTCTAATTTTCCCTGCGTGAGAGAGAAAGAGTATAAAATTTGAAAAACGATTTGGGTGAATAGTAATTTAAGGCATATAGAAGTGCCTTATATAGAACGCAAAAAAGGCAATGATTACCTTGGGCTGCCAAATAATAAGTGAGAATGTGTGTAAATGGGCCGCGTGGGTGATAAATTCTAGGCATTAGTAGAAGAAGTGGCGTGTGTAAGATCCAACCCGGACCTCACACGCTTAAAGGCATGAGTGAGCTTCCCGCCCCTAATGACTTTTCCACTTCTCATGCCGGAGCCCCCTTATGAATAGAGAGATCCCCCCCTATTCCTTACTATTGAGGCCCGAAGGCCCCGTGTAAAATAAACGGGGCCAAAGCCCAGCCTTTGTGCTCTTACACAAATGAGAAACTGAGGTCGAACCCCCAACAAATTAATCCACTTCGAAGGGAAAATTTGAAGCTAACTTGGAGGATCCCGAATTGGCCTCGAGAATGAACCCTCGAAGTATATTAGGGGCTTAAAAATTATACCCATGAAGCATTGCAGAGCTTGGAAGTCATACCCCTTCTCAACAGTGAAGTCAAAGCAACCTTGTCGAATGGCGAATCACCAAATTTGTAGGGGCAGATCCAATTTCGTACCTAGGGCCTTGAGATGAAATCGAGGGCTGAACCCTCAACTTTTTTAGGGCTTATTGATAATGTGTAAATTCGTACTGGGCCTAAGTACCTAGTCTAGCCGGCCCAAGTCTCCTATTTTACCCTTTGGGTAATATCCTTTGGGCCGGCCCTGGGGAAGAGTACTTGCATCACAAGCAAATAAAACAGTTACCTTACTTGCCAACCTATATAAAGGCTAGATTTAACCCTACAAACTCAACTATTCATTCATAATTGCACTATTATTTTCTGACTTGATCGTCAGAGCCTTTTCCTCCTGGAAACCTCCAGGGGCTTTGTCTTGCAGATTTTAGCCACAATGGTGCTGCACACAATACCGGTAAATTTGGGCACAACACGGGTCAGGAAAGCTTCGATGCTAAGAGGTTCACACCCTTGATCAAAACCCCGGGGGAGGTCTTCACCCTAGTGGAAATGAAGAATATACTCAAGCCATCACATAAGCTCAAAAATTTGCCTCATATGCAAAGCAGAACACTGTTATGCAAGTATCATGATGACCATGGTCATGATACGAATGATTACTTTCACTTGAAGCATGCATTAAATGTAGGAACCTTTCACATCCAAGTAAATATGCAAGGGCCCAAAATAGGGCCACTTATTTGAATAAGGTCGGAGATGGCCAAATAGTGGGTGGTCTTGGTAGAGTGAAGGGTCATTAGGCGCGCGGTTGTGAGTAATCGTCGGATCAATGTTAGGACGCGAGAAGGAAAGGGAGCGGCGAGAAATGAAGCAAGGTACGGTAGTTAAGGGAGTAGCAAAGGACAAAGGTATAGTAGGGAACCCACATGAGTAGAAGATAACTTGGCCTCTGCGGTGACAAACATATATGCCTATAAGGAGGGTAATACGGAAGGAAGAACGGAATCCTAGAGAAAAGCGCGTTGCAGGATAAACCACATATAACATTGCCTGACAAGAGATTGGACCTAGTTGACATTGCCTAACAGAATTTCTTAGGGTCAAATTACCTACAGGATGTTGGAACGAAGACAATACTTTTTATAACCGTAGATTTCACACTACTATATTTTCAAGAAAGTTTAGGGGAACATAGGTATTCTACCGGAATAAAGAGCGTGCACCGAAAGTGATTTAATCGGATCAGACTGGTCAGGCAGACTTGACCTTATATATGAGGCAAATGAAATGTTTGCTTTGGGGCCCCAATTTATGTACTCTCACTTTTAAAAAAAATCACTATATATGTAGAAAAAAATTACAAATTCGAATTAGCTGCCTCAATTATTTTCTCTTTTTTACCCATTTGAGACTCTATTTTATAAATATTACATCCAAAATATTACATGTGAGGTCACTTTTTTCTAATTTGCTTCATGCCTCTAAAATGTTAAGGACATAGCTTTAGAGTTTATCATTTTTATTTTTTCAAGATATTTTTTTAAAATCAACCTTATTAATATTAGGTTTAGTTCTATAAATAACTAAAAATTTTGTTCTATCCAAGTGCCTAGACCATCAAATCAGTTTAGAGGAGTCAGACAACATAAAACTTTACTACTACAAAACTTAATGAATTAGTGGGCTCATACACTCCTTCTCTATACAAGAGAACCCTCTCACCTGTTTACTATATAAAAGGAATACTTGGAAACAGCATGCTTGTGTCAACCGTCGTCAGGGCATAGGGGTCATTTCCAGGGCAGGCCGAATGTGTGGCCTTCTATGTGCTCTCAAGTGGCCACCTAAAACGACGTTGTTTTGGGCACCAGTTTTGTCATTTTGTGCGCCCGATTTGTCAAAAGTTTCAGCACCTCAATGTACGGATACAGGAGCTGCCAGGTAGCCGATAAAAACGATGTCGTTTTGGGCACCCATTCGAGGGGTAGAGTTCTCGGCCCTCGAAGGGATGGACTCTTCTCTCCTTGAAGGGGTCTAGCTCTCAGCCCTCGAAGGGATGGAGTCTTCAGTCCTCGAAGGGATGGACTCTTCTATCCTTGAAGGGTTTGAGCTCTCAGCCCTCGACTCTTCTATCCTCAAATGGGCCGCGCTCTTAGCCCTTGAAGGGCTGGACTCCTCTTCAGTTTGGCAAAGTAGATATCGATAGGCTGACCGTTTTGCCTGCAACTCTGAATGGCTTCTTCCGTCTGCAAAACCTTCATACCATAGGCCAGAATAAATCGTGTCTTCAGGTTATTCCACAGATCTTTAACTGTGGGAAACAAACTTGTAGAAGATCTCAATACCTGATCCAGGGTTTGCAAGATCCAGCAGACAAGAGTATCATTAACCCCAGGCCAATCAGCAGCATCAGGATGACCATCCTGGGGTTTGGTAATGGATCCATCAATGAACCCAATCTTGTGCTTAGCAAGGAATGTGCGAAAAATAACATCAGACCATGTATCAGACCATTCAATATAATTTTCTGGACCTTTCAGCATGTTCGGTATGAGTTGTAAACCTGGACCATCGCCAGAACCAATAAAGTAAGGATTAGTCGACACACTACCAATAGGTAAATTAGTCTGAGGGCCAGATTGCAACTGCAACTGCTGAAGTAAAGCTGCAATCACAACATAACCACTCATATCCTGAAGCTTTGAAGCCTCAGGTGCATTAAAACTAGGCTATTCTTCAGAGCCAGACATTATGGAAAATTAGGTACATATCAGCAGCAGGTACAATATCCAGCGACGGATCGGATCAACAGAACACACCAGTGCGTGGAACTAGCGGTGGGGCGTGATGGTTGGTGAGTTCGGCCGTGCGGCGGAATGAAGGCTCAGCGTCAGACGGCAAAGGACGTGTGGCAGCGGCGGACTGTGCGTGGTGGCGGTGGCGGGAAGCAGCGGTAGAGATCGGGTGAGTGTGGTGGAAGCAACGGCGTGTGGTGTGCGACGGTGGCTGCTCGAAAAATTTTACTGCAGCGGAAAATTTTCTATTTGAGGTTTCAGGATTTTAGAATCTGATACCATGTAGAAAATAAGGGTAATAATGTGTGTTGTATTCATGAATTCATGATACATTATATAGTAGTAGAATGTGTGTTGTATACATTATATACCTATACAAGCTAGGAAAAGGTAATAAAATACAATTACATCTACAATTATGGTAAGAGTACAATTCTAATTCTAATTCTAATTCCTTAACAGATGGGTTGTGATACAGAGTAAGCTATAAGGTTGAGGCCTTCCCTTTCCTGGCTTTGGGGACTTCACTCATTGCCGCCCTTCCCTTTCCTGGCTTTGGGGACTTCACTCATTGCCGCCCTTCCTGGCTTTTCTGAGTTCTTCAAAGAGCATATTAGTAAAAGCTTAAGGTATATTATATTCTCTGCATGTAATCCATTAGTTGTCAAGTGTTGAATTGGTGCCTTGTTTTGAGATATTTTCTTTCAAGTCACTGCTTCTTCATTACTACGAGGTTTTCTACCAAATGCTAAAATGAAAATTTCGCGGACTTAATCCGACAATTAGCTTGGATTTCTAAAGGAGGTTTATCCCTAATGTGAATAACTCGCTGAATGGAGTATTTTGATGGATTTTGTTTGCTACATTCAAGTTTGGGCTTTTTCCCTTTCAGTGCCAAAATGCTATTATAACGATTTGAGAAAAATACAAATATGACCATATATTTTGGTCATAAGTACCAATATAACCCTGTAAAGTTTAAAAGTGTGACTATAATCCTATCTTTTGCATTAGAAGTGCCGATATAACTTTTTTCCACTATTCCGGCGTCTGTCATTATACCTCGAGAAGTAGAAATAATTACTAGGTAGTTTTCGGCATTGACCAAATAAAAAAGACCAAACAACCCCTAATCTTTAAACAAAAAATATAATGACAAAAATATCCCTAAATTCTTCTTCTTCATCTCCATAACCACTGCTGCTCCCACCACTGCTCTGCCACTTCCACCGCTGGCAGCAGCATCGGTTGGAAAGGTCAACACTCCAACAATAACCAAAACACAAACAAAGTGTGTTTTTATACCACAAAAACACGAACAATGCAACAAAAACACGAATAAAAAACATCATCTCCCACCAACAGAAACCATGTGAAACACAAACAAAACACAAACAAAACACATTTTCTCCCACCAACAATTGCAACATGAATTCATATCATAGCTCACAAACAAAAAACAAAAAAATCCTCTAGAATTCACAAACCAAACAAAATCAAATCAAATCAGCCCAAAATACCCAAAATTAAGAACCCAACTGCCTATCGAAGGGATGGAATCTTCTATCCTCAAAGGGGTCTAGCTCTCAGCCCTCGAGGGATGGACTCTTCTTTCCTCGAAGGGGTCTAGCTCTCAGCCCTCGAAGGGGTCTAGCTCTCAGCCCTCGAAGGGATGGACTCTTCTTTCTTCGAAGGGGTCTAGCTCTCAGCTCTCGAAGGGATGGAGTCTTCTTTCCTCGAAGGGGCCGAGCTTTCAGCCCTCGAAGGGATGAACTCTTCTATCCTCGAAGGGGTCTAGCTCTCAGCCCTCGAAGGGATGGAGTCTTCTATCCTCGAAGGGGTCCAGCTCTCAGCCCTTGAAGGGTTGGACTCTTCTATCCTCGAAGAGGTTGAGCTCTTAGCCCTCGAAGGGATGGACTCTTCTATCATCAAAGGGGTCGAGATCTTAGCCCTCAAAGGGATGGAGTCTTCTTTCCTCGAAGGGGCCAAGCTCTCAGCCCTTGAAGGGGTCTAGCTCTCAGCTCTCGAAGGGCTGGACTCTTCTGTCCTTGAAGGGGTCTAGCTCTTAGCCCTCGAAGGGATGAACTCTTCTATCCTCGAAGGGGCCCAGCTCTCAGCCCTCGAAGGGATGGATTCTTCTTTCCTCAAAGGAATTGACTCTTCTATCCTCGAAGGGATGGATTCTTCTTTCCTTGAAGGGATAGACTATTCTATCCTCGAAGGGGTCGAGATCTCAGCTCTCGACTCTTCTATCCTTGAAGGGGCCGAACTCTCAGCCCTCGAAGGGATGGAGTCTTCTTTCATTGAAGGGTCCGAGCTCTCAGCCCTCGAAAGGATGGACTCTTTTTTCCTCGAAGGGGTCTAGCTCTCAGCCCTCGAAGGGCTGGAATCTTCTGTCCTCGAAGGGGTCTAGCTCTCAGCCCTCGAAGGGATGGACTCTTATGTCCACGAAGGGGTCCAGCTCTCAGCCCTAGAAAGGATTGGCTCTTTTTTCCTTGAATGGATGGACTTTTCTATCCTTGAAGGGGTCAAACTCTCAGCCCTCAAAGGGATGGACTCTTTTATCCTCAAAGGGATCAAGCTCTCAGCCATCGACTCTTTTATGCTCAAAAGGGTCGAGCTCTCACCCCTTGTAGAGATGGACTCTTCTATCCTTGAAGGAATCGAGCTCTCAACCATCGAAGGGAGGGACTCTTCTATCCTTGAAGGGACCGAGCTCTCAGCCCTCAAAGTGATGTACTCTTCTAGCCTCGAAGGGGCCGAGCTCTCAGCCCTCGAAGGGCTGGACTCTTCTATCCTCGAAGGGGTTGAGCTCTCAGCCCTCGAAGGGATGGACTCTTCTATCCTCGAAGGGGTCGAGATCTCAGCCCTCGAAGGGATGAAGTCTTCTTTCTTAGAAGGAGCCAAATTCTCAGCCCTCGAAAGGATGGACTTTTCTATCCTTGAAGGGGTCTAGCTCTCAGCCCTCGAAGGGCTAGACTCTTCTGTCCTCGAAGGGGTCTAGCTCTCCGCCCTCAAAGGGATGGACTCTTCTATCCTCGAAGGGGTCGAGCTCTCAGCCCTCGAAGAGATGGACTCTTCTATCCTCGAAGGGCTTAAGATCTCAATCCTTAAAGGGATGAACTCTTCTTTCCTCGAATGGATGGACTCTTTCATCCTCGAAGTGGTCGAGCTCTCAGCCCTCGGTTCTTCTATCCTTGAAGGGGCCAAGCTCTTAGCCCTCGAAGGGATGGAGTTTTCTTTCCTCGAAGGGGTGGACTCTTCTATCCTCAAAGGGGTCGAGCTCTCAGCCCTCGACTCTTCTATCCTAGAAAGGGCCTAGCTCTCTGCCCTCAAAGGGACGGAGTCTTCTTTCCTCGAAGGGGCTGAGTTCTCAGCCCTCGAAAGGATGGGCTCTTCTTTCCTCGAAAGGGTCTAGCTCTCAGCCCTCGAAGGGCTGAACAATTCTGTCCTTAAAGGGGTCTAGCTCTCAGCCCTCGAAGGGATGTACTCTTCTGTCCTTGAAGTGGTCTAGCTCTCAGCCCTCGAAGGAATAAACTCTTCTTTCCTCGAAGGGATGAACTCTTCTATCCTCGAAGGGGCCAAGCTCTCAGCCCTCGACTCCTCTATCCTCGAAGGGGCCAAGCTCTCAACCCTCGAAGGGATGGACTCTTCTATCCTCGAAGGGGTCGAGCTCTCAACCCTCGAATAGATAAACTCTTCTATCCTCGAAGGGGCCGAGCTCTCAGCCCTCGAAGGGCTAGACTCTTCTATCCTCGTAGGGGTCGAGATCTCAGCCCTCGAAGGGATGAAGTCTTCTTTCTTAGAAGGAGCCAAATTCTCAGCCCTCTAAAGGATAGACTCTTCTATCCTTGAAGGGGTCTAGCTCTCAGCCCTCCAAGGGCTACACTCTTCTGTCCTCGAAGGGGTCTATCTCTCCGCCCTTAAAGGGATGGACTCTTCTATCCTCGAAGGGGTCGAGCTCTCAGCCCTCGAAGGGATATACTCTTCTATCCTCAAATGGATGGACTCTTTTATCCTCGAAGTGGTCGAGCTCTCAGCCCTCGATTTTTCTATCCTTGAAGGGGCCAAGCTCTTAGCCCTCGAAGGGATAGAGTCTTCTTTCCTCGAAGGGGTGGACTCTTCTATCCTCAAAGGGGTCGAGCTCTCAGCCCTCGACTCTTCTATCCTCGAAGGGGCCTAGCTCTCTGCCCTCGAAGGGACGGAGTCTTCTTTCCTCGAAGGGGCCAAGTTCTCAGCCCTCGAAAGGATGGGCTCTTCTTTCCTCGAAAGGGTCTAGCTCTCAGCCTTTGAAGGGCTGAACAATTCTGTCCTTAAAGGGGTCTAGCTCTCAGCCCTCGAAGGAATGTACTCTTCTATCCTTAAAGGGGTCTAGCTTTCAGCCCTCGAAGGAATAAACTCTTCTTTCCTTGAAGGGATGAACTCTTCTATCCTCGAAGGGGCCGAGCTCTCAGCCCTCGACTTCTCTATCCTCGAAGGGGCCGAGCTCTCAACCTCCGAAGGGATGGACTCTTCTATCCTTGAAGGGGTCGAGCTCTCAGCCCTCGAAGAGATAAACTCTTCTATCCTCGAAGGGGCCGAGCTCTCAGCCCTCGAAGGGCTGGACTCTTCTATCCTCGTAGGGGTTGAGCTCTCAGCTCTCAAAGGGATGAACTCTTCTATCCTCAAAGGGGTCAAGATCTCAGCTCTCGAACGGATGAAGTCTTCTGTCCTCAAAGGGACCGAGCTCTCAACCCTCGAAGGGATGGACTCTTCTATCTTTGAATGGGTCTATCTCTCAGCCCTCAAATGGCTGGACTCTTCTATCCTCGAAGGGGTCTAGCTCTCAGCCCTTGAAGGGATGGAGTCTTTTATCCTCGAGATGTCTTGCTCTCAGCCCTAAAAGGGATGGACTCTTCTTTCCTCGAATGGGTCTAGCTCTCGACCCTCGAAGGGATTCACTCTTCTATCCTCGAAGGGGCTGAGATCTCAGCCCTCGAAGGGATGGAGTCTTCTATCCTCGAAGGGATCGAGCTCTCAGCCCTCAAAGGGATAGACTCTTCTTTCCTCAAAGGGCCGAGCTCTCAGCCCTCGAAGGGATGGACTCTTCTATCTTCGAAGGGGCCGAGCTCTCAGTCCTCAAAGGGATGGACTCTTCTAGCCTCGAAAGATCCGAGCTCTCAGCCCTCGAAGGGATGGAATCTTCTATCCTCGAAGGGGTTGTGCTCTCAGCCCTTGAAGGGATGGACTTTTTTTTCCTCGAAGGGGCCGAGCTCTCACCCTCAAAGGGATGGCCTCTTCTATCCTTGAAGGGGTCGAGCTCTCATCCCTCGAAGGGATGGACTCTTCTATCCTCGAAGGGGTCTAGCTCTCAGCCCTCGAAGGGCTAGACTCTTCTATCCTCGAAGGGGTCGAGCTCTCAGCCCACGAAGGGATGGACACTTCTATCCTCGAAGAGGTCCAGCTCTCAGCCCTCGAAGGTATGAACTCTTCTATCCTCGAAGGGGTCGAGCTCTAAGCCCTCAAAGGGATGAACTCTTCTTTGCTCGATGGGGTCTAGCTCTCAGCCCTTGAAGGGATGGACTATTCTTTCCTTGAAGGGGTCTTAACTCTTAGCCCTCAAAGGGATGGAGGCTTCTGTCCTCGAAGGGGTCGAGCTCTCAGCCCTCAAAGGGCTGGAGGCTTCTATCCTCGAAGGGGTCGAGCTCTCAACCCTCAAAGGGATGGACTCTTCTATCCTCGAAGAGGTCAAACTCTCAGCCCTCGAAGGGATGGACTCTTTTTTCCTCGAAGGGGTCGAGCTCTCAGCCCTTGAAGGGATGGACTCTTGTTTCCTCAAAGGGGTCAAGCTCTCGGCCCTCAAAGGGATGGACTCTTCTATCCTCGAAGGGGCCCAGCTCCCAGCCCTCGAAGGGATGGACTATTCTTTCCTCAAAGGGATGGACTCTTCTATCCTCGAAGGGGTCGAGCTCCTAGCCCTCGACTCTTCTATCCTCTAAGGAGCCGAGTTCTAGGCCCTCAGAGGGATGGAGTCTTCTTTCCTCGAAGGGGTCCACTGGAAAGGATGGAGTCTTCTACACATTTGAGAAGTGAACTTTTTCCATTAGATGGGTTTGAGAGGTACCTATTCGAGAGGTACCCATTCGAGATGTGAACTTCTAGCTGGAGAACCTTTACATCTCGAATCAGTACCTCTTGAACCCCTCCACTTTAACCCTCTCCACCTTAACCTTCACCTCTCACCATCTCCCCACTTCAATTACATGTATAATTGGTACATTTATAGCTTCCATCACAACTCTTTTAACATTCCTATATAATTTCTATAATTTGTTATCAAGCTTACTGCGCAACGCGCGGTGTAGCCACAATAGTTTTCCTCAAAAGGCAAAAACCCTAATTTCAACCTGGGGGGCCGCCGCTGTCGCTAACTGCCTACTCCTGCAGTTCCCCCACCCTAATTTCACCCTCATCACCCCTACCTGCATATCAAGCTATCCCTGGAGAGTAATAGTCCGCCAAAGAGCTATAACATAAAAATCATGCTTTTTCACTAGAGACAAAGATTCAACACCATGTTTAGAATCACTAGCATCTTCTTTCTTCACTGACATCTCTCCCTGGACTGTAAGTTTCACCGTCCGTGCTTCCTCTTCATCGGCACCTGGAGAGTTGTGCGGCACTAGCGAGTCCAGCTCCGGACTACAGTAGCAATTCAAGATATTTCCAGCGGTGGACGACATTCCATAGGTGGTTTTTCTAGCGGTGACCGCCATCCAAAGGCCAGAATCCAAACAACCAGCGGTTACAATAATGGTCGGACTGGACCAAAGCTCCTGAGGTTTTTTTCCACCGACGCCCCTATTGTGGACGAACTTAGATCCTAGGGAATCCGAGTCTACTCAAATCAGAGTATGGCTAACTCAAATCCAATACAAGAAAACTTGGGTAATGTAGGTATCGAGTCAGGTCCGGATCAACTCACTCCGGACATTTTCAACTCGGTGCTGAGTCATTCTCCGGTGATATCACGGTCACGGTAGGTACTTTACCATTTTTATTTTATTTTTTTAACCTTTTTAAAATTTCCTTTTTTCAGAGTGGGAGGCTTTTAATTCGGTATTTTGTTTGTATTTTCTTTGCTTATTTTCATGTTTAATAGGGTAGCTGTAAAAATCAATCCACTATGCTGAAACATTTTTCAACGTCTGTTTTTCTATCAATTCTGAGTTTTTCTTATGGCTCATTTTGTTGGTTAAACCTATTTTGCTTCTGATCTGGTCTATATGTCGGTATAGGAGAAATATGAATCAAGGTAGTTACAACAACTTACTTTTGGTAATTCCAATCGTAGTTTAGAGTCCAAATTTGTAGACCGAGCAAGTTGAAAATTCATTGATTAATCACCTTGTGTCATATTAAAGATTTTTGTACTTTCTCCTGATTTTACTTACATTTACAAAAGTTTTTTTGGTGACCAAAATGACCAAGGTCATCTCCAACTTTTTTTAAGGGACTTCAGTTTGATGGAGATGAACCAAAATTTTCACTTTCTGAGTTGTTAACTTTTGTTTTAGTTGCTTTGGAGGTCGAGTAGAATAGTATATTGGGAACTTAATGCAAAGATGACTGACATTTGAACATTGTCACCGGCTTCCATGGGTTCGAGCCGAACTAGTCAGAAGCATCGTAAGTGTTTGACCTTTCATCTTACGATGTACTCCTTTCAATTTGTTTGGACATAAAGGCAGTAAATATGTAATTTAATGTTTAGTGCCTTTATGATGCCCTTTTTGGGGTTACTTGATGTTAGCCTTCGGGCAGCGCCTGATGTACGCATTTTTTTAGCAACACATGATTTTAATGAAAAGGGAGGGAAACCCTTCAAACTCTGTCTTTGATGGTTTCAATTTTTAAAAAATTAAACTTTAATACTATTCTCATTCGACCAATTTTTTTGTTTCTAACTGCAAAGGTTTTAGTAATTAGTTTTGTATTTTTTTGAATTGTTATTTATTAAATTCATAATGAAAAGGAAGTTATATTTTACGACCCGATCGAAATCGAAGGCATGAAGATGGCTGAAATAACCTTGGAGAAGGTTGAAGAAAGGGCTAAACAGTGGGATTTGTCGATGGTCTACTAAATTCTGGGAAACAATCCACTGTTTAAAGTAGTGAATGGTTTTTTCTATCAAATTTGGGGGAAGAAAATCTCCAAAGTTTGGTAGCTTGAGAATGGTATTTTCATGGTGAAGTTTAACTCAGTTGCTTGTCATGATGAAATAATTGATGCTTGTAATGTATTTTTTGATGGAAAACCTCTTATCATGAAACCTTGGTTTGGAAATATGGATTTCAGTGAGCCTAGTATTGTCCCTATTTGAATTCCATTGCCGAATTTGTCCACTACATACTGGAAACCTGAGCTGATTAGTAAATTTTTCAGTCCTTTAGGTAAACATGTGTGCTTAGATAAGGTTACTTTAGAGAAAGAGAGACTTTCATATGCAAGGATCAAAGTTGAGGTTGAAATTGGAGAGAAGATTCCTGATAGAATTATGTTTTTAAATAAGCATAGGGTCATAGTACAACAACAGGATATCTTTGAATGGAAAACACTAAAGTGTACGGAATGTGGTCAATTAGGACATACTGTGGATAAATGTTGGAAGAAGGGGGTGATGGGAGATGCCGTTGAAAAATGGAAAGTTTATAAACCTGTAAAGATCAAGACATGTAAGGAAAAATTGGTGGAGGAAAAGTTCAAGGAAATATGAATACTTGAAACTTTAAAATTGTTGTAATTGGTGATCAGATTTGGAAAAACAAGTCTGATGGGATTGGTGATTTGATTGAGGAAAACATGTCTAGTGTGAAGATTATGCATAATGAGAAGAACGGGTCTGGTGAGTTGTTGGAGAAATTGGATTTTAATAAGAATTTGGAAAACTAGTAAGCATGGTGTTGTCAGAAACTTTTGTTTGCAAAACAAAGTGGGATTACTCATCTTATTAGAAACAAAAAGAAAAAATTTTTGGGGTCTGGTTGGGAGTTGGAGACTAATTGTGATATGATAACTAGAGGAAGAATTAGGATCTTATGAAGGGCAGATAATTGGGGAATTTTGTTCTGAGCAAAGGTGATCAATGGATTGATATGAAGATATTAATGAAGGATGTTGGTTAAACTTGTTAATGTACTGTAACCTATGGGCATAATACTGATCCGAAACGGAAGACTTTGTGGCAGTTTCTGAAAAGCCTGAGGAACAAAGACAAACCTTGGCTAATGAAGGGGGGGAGGGGGGGGGGGGGGGGGGCGTTGGAGGGGTGTGACTTTAACAATCCACTTGAAGTTATGGACAAAATTGGAGGGCAATTTGTGGAGGAGAAAGACATTTTTTATAAATAAATAAATAAAAATTTTAAATTAAACATAGTAAAAAAATAGAATTAGTAAATTAAAATTATTTTAAATAACAACAATTATAAATTTTATCGAGTTAAATTAACCCAAAATGAAGTGTAAATAAACTGCAAAAGATATAACCTTAATGTTACATATTTCCCCTCATCCAGTGGAAAAAAATTCCCCTTATCCAAAAAAATAAATAAAATTATTGTTGCATATATAGTATCTTGAAGATGGTTGATTTAGTCTATCATGTAATAATAGAATCATTTAAGTTGTAAACTCTTATCAATTTAATTAAGAAAAATACATACTCCTTCCGTCCCAGCCTTTTCTGCACAAATTCCTTTTTGGGTTGCCCCAACCATTTCTGCACAAGCTAAAAACTTTCCTTATTTGGCAAAAAAATTGATTTTCCAAAATTTCCCTTAATGAATTTGTCAATTTACAAGTTTTTCTCATTCTTAAACACAATGAATTACACTTTCCTACCTACTAACCACACTTAATTTTAATCTTTTTTTCATAATCAAATTTCAAACTACAACCACCTCATTTAAAATTCCACCAACCTTTCATTTACTCTACCACCCATTTACTCTACATTGGACACTGTGTTATTCATGTGTTCTTTAACTTTTTGTCATTACTTCATTCCACTCATACGCTCTTTTCAAATTTCTCTCCATTTCTCTCCCAGAGAAAAGAAAACCCTAGATTTGGTTTCTTCCCTTCCATCTACTTTGCTTTGTTCTTCAGATTTTTGGCCTTTCACTGTGAGAATCAACACTCCCATGGAAGCCTTCCCCTCATCCTCCAACGATTCTTGCCCCTGTTGCTCAAAATTCTATGTTTCCGACACCTATGGCCCTTCCAAATTTGTTCCCGAAATGGAGTTGGATGATGCCACCTCTGACCTGATGTCTGACACCTTCATGGAGGCTCCACCGGTGCCAGATACTTGTTTCTTGCGTCGAGCTCCAGATCCAGGAAAGGGCAACTAAGAAATCTGAAAGGGTTTCTTCGCCCCCTACTGATTAAGTTAAGTGATTGAATATGCAGTGATGTTTAGTTTCCATTTTTTTGTGTCATTTTATATTTTAAGGGTTAATCATCTAATGATGTTTTTAAAAATTGCAGGTCACGGTAATTTGGTCTATGTGAAATGGTAGTAGTAAAAAAAATGCAAGAGGTGATTTGCGGGTGATTAAAAAGTTCCGAAGAAAAATTAGGTTCTTCAAAACGGGTGATATCCTCTGTTTTCGGTCCCTTATGTTTATGTTGGCATGTTGGTGCCTTTAGTCTTTCATATTATGTGCATATCTTCCCTATTTTTGTGGCCTGGTGGTGCCATTTGTGTTTATAAAATGATGTTGACCCTTTTCTTGCTAATAAAATGTTGTTGCCCTTGCGTTTGTGGCCTGGTGGTGCCATTTGTGTTGATAAAATGCCGATGCGCCTATTCGTGTTGGTAAAATGTTGTTGCCCTTGTGTTTGTGGTCTGGTGGTGCTATTTGTGCTGATAAAATGTTGTTGCCCCTAATCGTGTTGGTAAAATGTTGTTGCCCTTGTTTTTGTGGCATGGTGGTGCCATTTGTGTTGATAAAATGCCGATGCACCTATTCATATTTGTAAAATGTTGTTTCCCTTGTGTTTGTGGCCTGGTGGTGCCATTTTTGTTGATAAAATGTTGTTGCCCCTGTTCTTGTTGATAAAATGTTGTTGCCCTTGTTTTCGTGGCCTGGTGGTGCCATTTGTGTTGATAAAATGCCGCCGCGCCTGTTCATGTTGGTAAAATGTTGTTGCCCTTATGTGTGTGGCCCGGTGGTGCCATTTGTGTTGATAAAATGTTGTTGCCTTTGTGTCTGGTGCCATTTGTGTTGATAAAATGATGTTGCCCCTGTTCTTGTTGATAAAATGTTGCTACCCCTGTTCTTATTGATAAAATGTTGCTGCCTATGTGGAATTCTGGTGTCATTTGTGTTGCTGCCCATTCATCTTCCTCTGTTTGTTTTTGTAAAATGTTGCTGCCCATGCTTCTTCCCTAACTTGTTGGTGTTACCTTGTGTGCTGGCCATAGTTTTATTCACATGGCTTAATTTACAAAAACAAATAACAAAAGTTCGGTTTTCATGTATGTCATACCTTACATTCAACCGGGGTTGGGTTTGAACATTTTGATCACACCAAAAGAGAAATGTTCAAAGGCTTACAAACTATGCCTGTGTCCCAACCCCCAAAAGGAATAGCTACATGCTTACATGCTTCTAATTCTTAGAGCATGCATAAGTGGCAGAATCTCCCCTGTTTCACCTACTGTGATTAGATGCTGAATGACAGCCCTTACATCTTCTTCATTTGCATAAATCATCCTTGACAGTGTTCCCTCTCTTATCATCCTGTCCTTGTTCATATGTGGAATCTCTTAGTTATTGCTACCTTGCACCTTGATAATCTCTGCCATGACTACTTGAAGAGTGACAAAAACTTTGTTAAGTGTCATTGCATCTTCCCTTTGAAAAGCACTTTGCACAGCTTGTAACAGCTCCACCACATAACTGGATACATCTTCCTGTTGCATTGTTTGGATAGAGTTAAAAAAACCCTAAATCCAATATATTAAGATCAGGGGAATTTGATGGCTGGCTCACTAAGTACATGTTGAAACCATCTGAGTTTGCAACTTCTTGAAATTCTGGGTCATTCCATCTGATGTGCGGCATCGCGTTGTCCTATTGTATGCATATATTTTTGCTCAGAAATGGAGGCACTTTACCTTAATAGCTTATATCACTTCTTTTATAATCTTGGCCCTTATCACGAACCTGTTAATTATTTGCACTGGGACTATCTCCACGGTAGCGGGCTTGTTCTTACTATTGTTTATTGCAACTTGCTCTTGTACGAAAGGGAAAATCCCTATCAAATAGAACCTGCCCATCCTCACCAAATACAGGTCTACTCATAGCGCATATGAACATGAGTTTAGGAATATGTGATCTATGTTGACATGTTCTATACGGCTCTGCTTCATTATGTGCTAGCAAATATCTGACTGTTTGTTTAGTTAGATAGAACCATTTTTCATTGATATGGATTATGTTGTCCATAGTATTGAATTGAAGCTCAGGAGGTAGCTTGGTCAAATAGAATACCAACCTTGAATTTTTGCATGCACTCTTTAGGGCTGGCTTGATACTATTTGTATGACTTTTAGTGATCTTCACTGCAACTGCCCTTTGCACGCTGCTCTTCCCTATATGCAATCCTTTAATTGTTGCTCTGACTGTTCTTCTTTTATTTGCATCTAGGAATTTCAAATCCTCCATAACGATAGTTATCTTGTTAGGTGCTGGACGACCATCCATCCTGTGGCGCCAATTCAGTTGTTATCCCAGTGAAAGTTGGAGCCTTGCACGCGCCCAGATTGTGCTCACAGTGTGTATTAAGACATTGAAAAGAGCTGCTGCTTCTACCCTCCTTGTATGCTTGATATTCTAATTTACATGATGCGCCAGAAGAAATTCCCCTAGCTGTAGCCTTTGCTCGTTCGTCGGGTTCTTGCCCCTTGTGATGCCTTTGAAAAAAAACCCGGTAATGAAAGGGAATATGCAAACAATCAGAGGAGCAACCAGCTCCTTCGGGATGCTTTGGAGGGCTCCATGATGTGCACTACCTAAATATGAGGGTTCCCCCTAATAATTGACATCTTTTTTGTGATATTAGGGTTTTTTTTTGGAGAAGGGAGAAAAGATTGGTTGGCTTGTCAAGTAGGGTTCATAGTGGAGTAATGATTTTTAACTTCAATTTTTCTTTGTTGTGTATATATAGGTGTGGCTTCAGTTTTTTTCCTTGTAATTTTAACTTTTTTGCTGTTCACCTTTTCGAATGAACAGTAAAAAAATGATGAGTTTGGCACCTTTTTGACGCGGGAAACTCAACTAGTGTGTAAAAAATGGAGGGAAAGGTTAAAATAACACACCCAGCTTTTTATCTTAATGCTTTGACAAACTAGGCCAAGAGCTGATGTGTATTGACAATGGGACCCACTCAAAAATTTTCCAAACCTTTTCTCTTTCTGCAGAAAAGGCTCGGACGGAGAGAGTAAGTATATTCTCAGTTTTTTATGTGTGTTTTTATAAATTTGAATCTTTTGAAAATGCATATAACTTTTGTTTGATGTACAAGCTTTTATAATGTGTATATATAATTCTTGATTGGTCTAAATATATAGAATATAAACCCTTTCATTGTTTTCCATCCAAAAAAATAATTGAAATAACAAAAATTACCCTATTTATATTGCAAAATTTGGTTGAACCAACATCACCGCTACTTTGCTGCACAAACCACCACCCACACATTTTCCCTACTCAATCCTGACCCTTGCCACTATTCGAGTCGGAATTTCACCACCCCCAGCCAGGGTTTCACCACCTGCAATCCAACTCCCAAAATTTCACCACTCAATCCTAACCCACACACCACCGCACTCACCTTAAACACCTCATCCTGCCACCTTCATCTGCCACCCATCCCCCACCCCCTGGTGTGTGCCTCATCTGCCACTCCCCTGCACCTCATGTTCATCTCACCTATGTCGTCACTCTCATCCCGTATTTGCACTTATTATAAGGGACCAATGACCCACCACAAAGTCTTAACCACTCACTCTGACAAAGCAAGTCTGATACATACAACTGCATCAGATTTTCCCCAACGCCATCAACGACAAGTTTAAGTGCGGCCTTTAGTGACATTCCAGGTTGAGGAAGAAATTTGAAGTACTAGGGAGGAGGTTTAAATAAATTTTGTATTTTTAAAATTATTTAAGGGTGCAATATGATCATTTCCATTATTTATAGTTGACTATCATCCAGGAGTCCATTGGTACTTAAACACTTAAAAATGACTCAAAATTATTGTATCACCTATCAAGGAATTGAGAATTAGAAAGCACTTTCTCTTATAATCTACCATATAGTAAAAGTCTCCAAAAGCTTACCTCGACTTGTTTTCGGTAGGTAGTCGGTCACCAACATAGCACGTGTCATCTTCACGCTCTAACCTATCAAAGACTGGTGTATGCTTCATCTATTCCACCTTTTCAAAAATTGTTTCTTTGTCCTGCTAAACACCATCCTTGCATGCTTGATTCATCCATCTACGTCTAGGTTTTCCTAAATTAAGACACATCATCTAATTGTCCATCTCGGCTATGCGTACGGGAAGATCGCTCTGGAGGGGCAACTCAAATTTGCCGGAGAAATTGCGACAATGAGAGGTTCTCGGTCAATGTTAAGCAAAGAACTTATAGGTACCGTAGTATGATTCAATTCATTTGTCGTTTATAAATGTATGCTCCAAATGTGCGCTGAGTTGTTGGTGTTGGGATTCATCTTCCAACTATTGAAGTTTGGTTTAAGCATCTTAGTGTGGAAGCAGACGATTGTGATGGCAGCAGAGCGCTGCCTACAATGCTTAACTTGTGCGCAGAAGCAATAGATTGTTCTTCATCGCTCTTTCTTCATTGTTTCCGTTGAAAATTTAATTACTATGCCCTTCTTTTGAAGGGTTTTCTGGGTTATGTTCATGTCCTTCCAAATCATAAGAAGCCATTTCCTCGACAGAATAGGGGCGGACCTGTAGTAGGGTTCAAGCCCTACCTGAGTTGCTGGCGCAAAGGTAGTAGTGGTGGAAGGAATTAGGGTTCCGCTTCCCGTCGGCCGTTTCTGTTCTTCTGCCACGTCTGTGCCAAGAACGCTCGGAGAAAAAGGCCGCTTTGCAGCCTTAATTTTTTGGCCCGAAATGTATTAAAATGACATCATTTTAGTACTTATTATTTTAAGTGGAACGGCATCATTTCACTAGTACTGAAGGCAAAAAAAAATAAAAAAACAAAAATCAGAATTAAAGGGTTTGATCAGTTTGGATTGGGCCATTTTCTCCCAATCACAAATCAAAAGGCAAGAATTGGGAAGAGATGGGGGCGCTACGCACTCGCTCTCTCCCGCCTCCGTGTCGGATGCCGCTGTCGACGCCTGACTGCCTCCAGCCCTTCACTATCCTCTAGTCCTATGTTTATGAATTATGATTTATAAGGAATGAGGTAGTTTCATTTTAGGGTTTATTGTCTATTTTATTTTTTCCATCAAAAATTAAATGTATGTGAATGTGATTTTTAGATTGGATGTTGAATTGAAGTTATATGATTGTTGAACTTCAATTGAATTGCATATGTATAAATTATAATTGTTTGATTTGTTATTTATGTGAAATTGTCATAATCGAATTATGGAATTAGAGATATTTGTTAAATTTAATTTAGATGAATATGATATCGTGGTCATGGTGAGGGTTAGGATTCCATTAACAAGGGTAATTATCTTGAATTGGTTTACTGGTATTGCAAGCGAAGTGATGATGTTGCTAAGGTAATGAATGAAATGCTTCCGGAAATTAAAAGTTAGCATCCCCCAAAGTTCAGAAAAAGCTCTCAAGTGCTTGTGCTGGTGAGGTAAATGATGCTATTGTTAATGACATTGGAGATAGTGTATTTTCTCTTCTTGTTGATGAGGCTAGATATGCATCAATTAAAGAGAAAATGGGGGTTTTTTTGAGACATTTCAACAAGCAAGGATGCTTTCTTGAGCATTTTCTTGCTCTTGTGCATGTTTCCAATTCATGATTTCAAGCTTTGATATTGAATGAAAACTCTTCTACAAGGTATATTCATTGCTTCTCTCACCAATTTCAATTGGTTGTTGTTTCTGTTGCATCTAGTACTATATTTGTGGGTGAATTTTTGGGTATCTTGTTAAAACTGTGAATTTAGTTGGAGGTTCTTTTCTTAGAAAAATGATACTTGTGAAATTAGAACATGCTATACTTGTAGAGGCATTGGAGAGTGGAGAGAATGTTAGTGGAAGAGGCAAAAATCAGGAAATGACATTGAGACGGCCCGGTGATACTCGATGGGGATCACATTACAGTACTAATCTTCATTTTGAAGCTATGTGGTCTTCTATCATTCAAGTGCTTCTTAATATCTATGAGCATAGAAATTTAGATGAAAATGCCTCTACAACAAAGGGTTTGATTGATAGAATGGAGAGCTATGAATTTGAATTTTGTATGTTTGTTATGAAGCATTTGTTGGGAGCTACAAGTCAATTGTCCCTTGCCTTGCAACAAAGAGATCAAAATATTTTGATGGATGTGCGAATGATGAATAGAATGAAGACTAAATTGCAAAAATTTAGAGATGGTGGTTTTGATAAATTATTGAATGGAGTCAACACATTTTGTGTAAAACATGAGATCACATTAGACATGATGGAAGCACAATGGAAAATTTGTCACCCTTCTAGACGATGTGGAGAAATGTTGACCAATCATGATTTCTACTGTGTTGATATTTTTCTTCAAGTACTACTATAATATTTACATACTTTAATTTATTTTGTTTATATTGTTTTATATGTATTTTTTTAATCTTTTTTTTATTTTATTTCAATACTAGATCGTTGACAGGATGATTCTTGAAATGAATCATCGATTTTTTGAAGCAAGCTCAGAGTTACTCACTTGTATCGAATGCCTTGATCCAAGAGAAAGATTTTCCATGTTTGATGTTGGAAAGTTGCTTCGTCTTGCTGAACTCTATCCGGATGACTTCTCCCTAGTTGATCGTGTTGAACTTGAGCAACAACTTGATTTCTTCATTCATGATGTGAGAGATGATGATGCCTATTCAGTCATTAATGATCTTGGAAGTTTTGCTCAACATATGGTTCGATCACGTAGCAATGTAATCTTTCAATTAGTATATCGTCTTATTGAGTTAACATTAGTTATACCAGTTGCAACTGCTTCAGTTGATCGAGTTTTTTCTGCCATGAAGAATATCAAGATCGATCTTCGTAATAAAATGGGAGATAAATGGTTGAATGATGCTATGATGTGTCTATTGAGAAAGATATGTTAAGATCGAGAATGAACTGATTATGCAACGTTATCAAGAAATGGAGTGTCGTAGATATTTGTTGCCTCCACTTGTTCCTTGTTCACTTCTAATAATTCGAGCATTAGAAAGTAATTATTTAGTAGTTTAGTGAAGTTGTAAAAACCGTATTTGATTTATTATATTACGTAGTATTTTTTAAATTATTTTTGAGTTGAATTTTTAAAATTTAAATTTAAGTAGTATTAATAAGCCTCCCCTAGAAAACATTTCTGATTCCGTCACTGATATGAAGCCTCAGGGAGTAATTTTCGTGAAAAGTGTAAAAAATATGGCAATAGCCGATAGGGAATGGTGAGAGTGATGGGCGGTGGTGAGAGGGAGGACTTGCAGGTGTTCCACCCCATGATTCTCTACATTTGAGAACAACTAAATCTATGTGCAATGAATATGGATGAAATGTGCAAGGAAGGAATAATTAATTGTACTCCCTTTGGTATTAAAATATTGGCATTCAACTAATGGGCACATTTAAAAAAAAGTATAATGGGTGGAGCAGATTGTATTGAAAGAGTAAAATGTAAGTTGTGTGGATGAAAACAATCTTAAATTTACGAAAAAAATGATGTACCAATATTAAAATACCAAACAAAAAAATTTGTGCTAATATTTAGAGACTGGAGAGAGTATTTAGAGACTTTAAAAAAAAATTATAATTAGAGCAGTTTGACCAAGTAATGAATGCAATAAATACATACAATCCCATAAATCTTCTCAACCGTAAAGATCAACTGGAAGGAGTTTTGTATCGTGTATATTGAACAATTTTATTAGGCATCATACATGGTTCTACGAATGACATGAAATTAGCATGGACCAATCAATACGTAAAAAAGAAGCAAGGATAAATCAAAGTTTTCATAACACTCCAATATGTCTCCAATTTCCATGTTTGACCGTCGAAGCTCACGTTCAATGATGCCCGCACATCAGTTGCTAATGGCTTTGATAATCCAATATAAAGAAGAGTTTGATATTGAGTAAGAGATGGAATTATTAATTTTATTCATCACTGGAGTACCGTATATATAATACAAGTATGTAACTAAATCCCAAAATTATAGGGATTCTACTAACTAAGTCTACGTAAATACAAAGTCAGAGAAGTAACTAACTAGACTAAGTCTTACTAAAATACATAGTCAGAGAAGTAACTAACTAGACTAAGTCTTGCATGACTAATTCAAAATATATACGTAGAGTTCTAATACCCCCCCCCCCTCAAGTTGGAGCGGGAGTGGGATTCGAACGTATGCCCAACTTGAACAAAAGTTGACAAAACTGTTCTGCACCCAGGGGTTTAGTGAAGATATCAGCAAGCTGATTCGATGAGGAGATCTAAGTTGGAGAAATTAAACCTGATAATAGTTTTTCACGTACAAAGTAACAATCAAGTTCAATGTGTTTCGTACGTTCGTGAAAAACAGGATTTTCGGCAATGTGGATGGCCGCTTGATTATCACAGTAAACCGGAATTGGCTTGGGAATTGGGATACGAAGATTAGTAAATAGAAAGGAAAGCCATTGTAATTCGGCAGTTAGATTAGCCATAGCCCTATATTCAGCTTCGGCGGATGATCTGGAGACAGTTGGTTGCTTCTTAGATTTCCAAGAAAGTGGACTAGCACCAAGCATGGTAAAGTAACCCATTGTCGAACGACGAGTGGTAGGACATCCAGCCCAATCTGAATCTGTGTACCCTTGAAGGTTTAGAGAACTGGAAGAAAATAGAAGGATTCCATGAGAAAGAGTGCCTTTGAGATATCGCACGATACGTAAGGCCGCTTCTAAATGGGCAGACCTTGGTTGTTGCATAAATTGGCTAAGAGAATTAACAGAATACGTTATATCTGGTCTAGTAACTGTAAGATAAAGAAGACGACCAATCAAACGTCTAACAATGCTGGGATCGGGTAATAATTCCCCTGAAGTAGGAAGAAGTTTAAGATGTTGATCCATAGGAAAAACTGAAGTTTTAGCGCCAGTAAGGCCAGAATCCTGGAGAATGTCAAGTATATATTTGCGTTGGCATAAAAATAACCCATGAGATGATCTAGATACTTCAATGCCAAGAAAATATTGTAATTTGCCTAGATCTTTAATAGAGAATTTGGATTCAAGTCGAGATTTAAGAGAGGATATAAAATATGTATCATTTCCTGTAATGATAATATCATCAACATAAACCAAGACAAAGACTGAAATATTATGTTGGTGATAAAAGAAAAGTGAATAATCTGAACGAGATTGAATAAATCCTTCAACTAAGAGGGTTGAGGAAAATTTTGAAAACCATTGTCGAGATGCTTGTTTAAGACTGTAGAGGGACTTATTCAAGCGACAAACACGATGATCGCCTTGCTTGCGAAAGCCAGGGGGAATTTGCATATAGACTTCTTCATTGAGGTCTCCTTGTAAAAATGCATTATTGACATCAAGTTGATGGAAAGACCAACCTCGAATTGAAGCTAAGGATAATAACACACGAACGGTAACTAATTTAGCCACAGGTGCAAAGGTATCATGATAATCGATGCCTTCCTGTTGAGTATATCCTTTTGCAACGAGTCTAGCTTCGCGGCGTTCAATACTGCCATCAGATTTGAATTTAGTCTTGTAAACCCATTTACAACCAACGGCGGACTTACCGGGTGGTAGAGGAGTTAATGTCCATGTGCAATGAGCTTCCAAAGCTGCAATCTCCTTGGACATAGCTTCACGCCATTCAGCATGTTTCATGGCCTTAGTAAAGGTTCTCGGCTCATGAGATGTAAGGATAGAAGTAAGGAAAGCCTTATGAGTGGAGCTGAATTTATCAAATGATAAATGGTGAGTGAGTGGGTAAGGAGAAATAGTAGTACATGAAATATTAGTGCAGATATAATCCTTCTTCCAAACAGGTTCTTGGCGATCACGAGTAGAGTGCCGAAGTGGTATATGTGATTCATTTGTGATAGAATTACTTGCTAGTTCTTTATAATTTTGTGAACTAGACGAGGAAGGATATGTGGGAGACGTGGATGAAGAATTTGAATTAGAAGGAGAAGGACTTAAAGGAGATTGTGGAGACGGAATGGAGTCCAAGACATGAGTTGATATGGAATGAGCTGGGAGAGGATGATCAGATGATGTGTTTGCAGTAGTGTGAGGAGTATCATAGGATGGAGATGGTGAATTAACCAAAGAACTAGGAATATCATCATCATAATACAATGGTGATGTCTCGGTATTCGAAAAAAAATGTGTACAGGAGGCATGGCGTCTTGGAATGGAAATATATGTTCCTTGAACACAACATCGCGAGAAACATATTTTTGGTTTGATTCGATATCTAGGATCATATATCCTTTATGATTAAATGGATAGCCTAAGAAGATACCTGGTTTAGCATGAGGGTCAAACTTTGTTCGGACCGATGTATTTCGAGCAAAACAAAGACAACCAAAAATTTGAAGATGGTCATATTTCGGCGGAGATCGGAGAAGAATCTCGTGTGGGGACTTATTGGACAATACCGGACTTGGAATTTTATTTATCAAATTTGCAGCAGTAAGAACACATTCACCCCAATAATCGATTGGTATATTGGATTGAAACCGTAGAGCTCTTGCCACTGAAAGAAGATGGCGATGTTTTCTCTCAACAACTCCATTTTGTTGAGGGGTATACACACAACTTCGTTGATGGTGTATTCCATGAGATCGAAACCATGATTGAATGTCTTTTGACAAAAATTCTGTCCCATTATCGGATCGAAACTTTTTTAGTTGAGGTAAAAAAATGGAGAGGGATCCTGTAGAAATGGAGCTGATCATATGTGAATATTGTGTAATGACGAATTTATGGAAATATTGAATATACTGAAGAGTCTCAGATTTAGAACACATAAGGTAGACCCAAGTACATCTTGAGTAATCATCAACGATGGTAAGAAAGTATTTAGCGCCATCTTTAGAAGAGATAGAAAAAGGTCCCCATATGTCACAATGGATGAGCTCAAAGCAACGAGAAGAAGAAATAACAGATTGATTAAACGATAAACGAGTTTTTTTGCTCGAGGGCAAACAATACATTCGGAAGAGAAATTGGAATGAATGAAATCTACTGTTTTACATAGAAACTTAAAACGATTTAAGCCTGGATGGCCTAACCGACAATGCCAAAGATCTAGTGGCATTTTATTACATGGAGCAATGGAAGAAAAACAAGCAGTTGAAGGGTGGTGGAGTTGATAAAGACCAGAAACAAGATCAGCCTGACCAATCGTCCGATTCGAGCGAAGGTCCTGAAAAGTGCATGAAGAATCAAGAAATTCAGCTTTGCAATGGAGAGATTTAGTTAATTGAGATATAGAAATGAGATTGAATTTAAATGCAGGAATATGATAAACTTGTGATAATCTCAATGTTGGTGAGAATATTATTTCACCAATATGATGTACAGTGACAAGAGATCCATCTGGTAATTGAACATCAATATGCTTTGAAGGAGAATGATATTTGCTAAATAAAGACAAATTAGTGCAAACGTGATGCGTTGCACCACTATCAACATACCAAACAGGATGATAATTAGTCATATTACCTGTGAGATTCACTTTAGGCGATGTGTCCGAATCAGCTGTTAGAGTGGACAACATTGCAAGGAGACGACTGTATTGATCGCCTGAAAGTGATGGAAGAAGTTGCTCACTAGATGTGGTTGCAGCAAACGCAGAAGGGTGAGTGCTTCCTTTTGGTTTGGTTTGGGGAAAACCATGAATTTGATAGCATGTCTGGCGAGTATGTCCATACTTGCTACAATGATCACAATATGGGCGTTGTCTTTTGTTGGTGTTGTTATTATGCCGACGAGAAGGATCATACTTGTTAACATTGAGAGCAGCAGCATCAACACTGGGATGAGAAGTAGCATTAATGAACTGTTGTTCCTCTTCTTGCTTGACAAGATTGTAGATTCGCTGAGCTAAAGGCAGCGGTTCAATCAAGAGGATTTGACTGCGAAGGCTTGAGAAACGATCATGAAGTCCTTGCAAAAATTCCATGGTACGATCCCTTTCATGGCGTTCAAGAAGACTCTTTCTAGCACCACAAATACATGGCTCATGGGGATTAAGAGAATCAATTTCATCCCAGAGTGTCTTGAGTTTGGTGTGATATGCCGTAACGGAAAGATCGTCTTGCTTGAGACCAGTGACAGTTGTTTTCAGTTGATACAACTTTGGAGCATTTGAGTGTGTGAATCTTAACTTCAGATCTTGCCAAATTGCATAAGAAGAATCAGCATACATCAAGCTCGACCGGATATCAGTGTGGACTGAATTTGTGATCCACATCCCTACCAAGTCATCACACCGTTTCCAGCATGCTTGGGTTATGGGATCGGTTGGACGTGGGATAGAACCATCCACGAATCCAAGCTTGTTCTTTGCATTCAAGGCTTTTGAAATTCCACGAGCCCATGTCGGGTAGTTGTCACCTTGAAGCAAAGGAGAGAAAAGCACCGTCGTAGGATTATCAGACGGGTGAATGAAGTAAGGATCATTGACTGACATAGATGATTTAGAAGTATCATCACGAGCTTCAGATTGAGATTTAGCTGAGTTCTTCTCAACTTCCATTTCAGAAGAGTTTATTTCTTCTGCTGGCGTTGCTGCCATGATTGATGAGTGGTGGGAAAGTTAGAAAATATGTTGCTCTGATACCATAAAAAAGAGTTTGATATTGAGTAAGAGATGGAAATTATTAATTTTATTCATCACTGGAGTACCGTATATATAATACAAGTATGTAACTAAATCCCAAAGTTATAGGGATTCTACTAAATAAGTCTACGTAAATACAAAGTCAGAAAAGTAACTAACTAGACTAAGTCTTACTAAAATACATAGTCAGAGAAGTAACTAACTAGACTAAGTCTTGCATGACTAATTCAAAATATATACGTAGAGTTCTAATACAATACTAGAAAAATGGTCTTTTGTGGACATGTAAAACTGTTGTAAAAAAAAAAAAATATATATATATATATATATATATATATATATATATATTAACACTTTTTGGTATCCTAACACTTTATTGATTTGTGCCTTTTTCCAGTGTTATTCTAAGTCTAAAGTGTTGCAATAAGTATTTTTTATCTTAATTAAATTATTAAGAAAAATTATAATAGTGTTGGAATAGATATTATATTCTAACACATTATACTGTATATATATATATATATTAAAAAATGTGATGATAAGTAATTATCGTTTATATATTAGTGAAATTTTGAAAAAGAATATTGTGGGGATAGCTATGTTGTTTAGACACACAATGATGTAGGGATTAATGAGCTAATACCACATTAAACGTGTCTCATTAGATACAAACGATCTCACGTAAGAGTGTCTTATTAAATATTCTATGACAATAAAAAGGTATTGCTCCTAAAGAAGGCTGTGAGTACATGTTAAAGTGTGATAGCATTGACTATCATCACACAACAGTGTAGGGATGGGTAAGTTAATGCCACATTAAATGTGTCTTATTAGATACGAACTATCACACGTAAGAGTGTCTTATTAGATATTCTATGACAACAAAAAGTATTGTTCGTAAAGAAGGTTGTTAGTACATGTTAAAGCGTGACACTAGTGACTATCATCACACACGTAGGTTTACTTATAGAAAGTCTTGCAACACATTATTAATATGTTGTATTAACATGAAATTACTTCAAAAAAGTATAGTATAATAGAATATACATACACGTGTTTCATCAAACAATTTATCTCAACTGCTCTTATAGAAAACCTAAACTGACATATGTAAATTGTTTAGTAATCCAAACTAGTCATCCCATAAAGTTTTCTTCATTACCTTATCATGTCTCTCGAACTTTGCTTTCCTTCTCTGATTCACTCACATTTTCCAAATCCTGCAGAAAATTCACATTTGATTAGTCAGGAACACTATTGCTCAATATAATTGCATATAGAGCAATGGAAAACTAATGGAAGAACAATAAATAATAGTGGCGAAACCAGGAGTTTTTTCTAGGGGAGGGTGATTAATACTACTCAAATTTAAATTTTAAAAACTCAACTCGAAAGAAATTAAAAATACTACGTAATATAATAAATCGAGCACAATACAATAAGGTTTTTACAAGGTCACTACTCTACTAAAACAACTACTTTCTAATGCTTGAATTATTAAAAGTAGAATAAGGAACAAGTGGGGGCAACAAATATCTACGAGACTGCATGCCCTGATAACGTTGCACAATCGGTTCATTCTCAATCCTAACAAAAATACCTTTCTCAATATACACCGTCATAACATCATTCAATCATTCATCTCCCAATCTATTACGAACATCGGTCTTGATATTCTTCATGGCAGAAAAAACTCGCTCAACTGAAGCAGTTTCAGCTGGTAGAACTAACGCTAACTCAATAAAACGATATACCAATGGAAAGATTACATTGCTACGTGATCGAACCATATGTTGAGCAAGACTTTCAAGATCATTAGTGACTGAATAGGCATCATCATCTCTCACATCATGAATGAAGAAATCAAGTTGTTGCTCAAGTTCAACACGATCAACTAGGGAGAAGTCATCCGGACAGAGTTCAGCAAGGCGAAGCAACTTACCAACATCAAACATGGAAAATCTTTTTCTCGGATCAAGGCATAAGATACAAGTGAGTAACTCTGAGCTTGCTTCGGAAAATCGATGATTCAATTCAAGAATCATCTTGTCAACAGTCTAGTATTGAAATAATAAAAAATATAACAATAAAATAAAAAAAACATATAAAATAATATAAACAAAATAAATTAAAGTATGTAAATATTAAAGTTGTACCCAAAGAAAAATATCAACATGGTAGAAATCATGATTGGTCAACATTTCTCCACGTCGTCTAGAACGATGACGAACTTTCCGTTGTGCTTCCATCACGGCTAATGTGATCTCATGTTTCACACAAAATGTGTTGACTTCATTCAATAATTTATCAAAACCACCATCTCTTCATTCTTACAATTCAGTCTTCATTCTATTCATCATTCGCACAACCATCCAAATATTTTGATCTCTTTGTTGTAAGGCAAGGGACAATTGACTTGTAGCTCCCAACAAATGCTTCATCAAATACATAAAAAAATACAAATTCATAGCTCTCTATTCTATCAATCAAACCCTTTGCTGTAGAGCCATTTTCACCTAAATTGCTATGCTCACAGATATTAGGAAGCACTTGAATAATAGAAAACCACATAGCCTCAAAACGAAAAATAGTAGTGTCATGTGATCCCCAACGGGTATCACCGGATTGTCCAATGTCATTTCCTGATTTTTGTCTCTTCCACTAACATTCTCCCCACTCTCCAATGCCTCTACAAGTCTAGCATGTTCTAATTTCACAAGCATCTCTTTTCTAACACATGAACCTCCAACTAGATTCACAGTTTAAACAAGATACCCAAAAATTTCACCCACAGATAGAGTACTAGATGCAACAGAAACAACCAATTGAAGTTGGTGAGAGAAGCAATGAATATACCTTGCAGAAAATTTTTCTTTAATAGCAAAGCTTGCAATCCATTGAACTCCCCTCGCATATTTGAAGCCTCATCATATCCTTAACCTCTCAACTTTGGCAAGGCCAATATCTTATCTACATACATTTGCTTAAGAGCCTCCATCAAAGTATTAGCTTTAGTATTGAAAGCATGCACAAGAGCAAGAAAATGCTCAAGAATGCATCCTTGCTTGTTGACATATCTCAAAACAACCCACATATGCTCTTTTATTGATGCATCTCTAGCCTCATCAACAAGAAGAGAACATACACTATCTCTAATGTCATTAACAATAACATCAGTTACCTCACCAACACAAGCACTTGAGAGCTATTTTCACACTTTGGGGGATGTCTACTTGCAATTTTCGGGAGCATTTTCATTCATTACGTAAGCAACATCGTCACTTCGCTTGCAATACTAGTCAAACAATTCAAGTTAATTACCCTTGTTGATGGAATCCCAACCCTCATCATGACCACAAAATCATATTCATCTAAATTCAATTTAACAAACATCCCTAATTCTATAATTCGATTATGACAATTTCACATAAATAATAAATCAAACAATTATAATTTATACATATGCAATTCAATTGAAGTTCAACAATAATACAATCATACAACTTCACTTCGACATCCAATCTAAAAATCATATTCAAATAAATTTAATTTTTGAAGGAAAAAATAAAATAGACAATAAATCCTAAAATGAAATTACCCCATTCCTCATAAATAATAATTCAGAAACATAGGTCTAGAGGACAGTAGAGGGCTGGAGGTAGTTAGGCGTCGGCAGCGGCAAGAAAGTGGCGGGATGGCGGCAGCCGACACGGAGGCAGAGGAGAACGAGTGCGCAACGCACCTGTCTCTTCCCTATTCCCACTTTCTGATTATCGATTGGAGGAAAACGGCCCAATCCAAACTGACTAAACCCTTTAATTCTGGTTTTTTTGCCTTCAGTACTAGTGAAACGACGTCGTTCCACTTAAAATAATAAGTACTAAAACGATATCGATTTAGTACATTCAGGGCCAAAAAATTAAGGCTGCAAAGCAGACTTCTTCTCCGAGCGTTTCTGGCGTAGACCCTGCGAAAGAACATAGATGGTTGACGAGAAGCGGAACCCTAATCCTTCCACCACTATTACCTTTACGCCAGAAACTAAGGTAGGGATGGAGTCCTACTACGCGTAACAGTAGGTCTGCCCCTGCATTGGGTGTCTCTTACTTGTAGTAAGAAGTTACAACTGCTGCTGCTGAATTGAAGATGGTTATTGTACAGCTATTTGTTGGTTGCTTTTATTTACTACTTTCAGATACCTCGTTACCACCATCTTCTGAAACAAGTGTGATGCAATTTAAATGTCTCGATTGTGATCATGCTTCACGGATGCTCAGGTTTGTGAAGGATGTTTATATATCTTGTGCTCCGACTGAGGCCTAGAAACACTTATGAAGGAGCTTGACTGTGCTAGGAGAATCTTTCGCATGAGTGAGTAAAGAAAGGGTATGGAGCCGCATGTTAAGGCTGGGGAGCTACTTTCAATTTGCATAACAAGATGATGTCCCCTCCATATGCTTGCAATTTCATCTTTCAATTTTTCAATCGTAAGTTCTTTGCTTTGGTCGTGTCTTCTTGTAAAACCGTTTTGGTTGCATGTTAATTTTCTTCCTGAAGAGCTGTGCCTATTATTTATGACTGGACATAGTGCTATATAGTCATGTCATCTGTCATCTTGGAAAATGATTTACATACTAATGAAATAAAATGTACGTATGGTCAGTTGGTGCTTGGTCGCTAACTGTTTTTTTCCGTCTCTGCATAGAGTTGTGAATCTTGGTGTACTGCAACACTGTATGTTTAAGATAAGTAGAAGACCGTGATGTAAGAGCAGGATCTCTATGCAGCTTGAAAAGAGTAAGATCTCGTTTTTCACACAAAAAGTTGTTGTTTCTTCCTCCTGTATGGAAAGATTTCCATGGGTTTCTGGAACACTGTTTCATGTTGCCAGCTGAATCAGATCTTCCTAGCGAATATATAGCTGATTTCAACTCTAAGCTTTTTGGCGACTTGGCTGATAAACGATTCAAAGAATTCATTGATTTAGTATTTAGTACTGACAACTTTCAAAATCTTCTGAAATTTTTGTACTCTGCCCTTTGTCATGTGGATTTGAAATCAGGGTATCTGTGACTTGAGAATATCAAAGCTGCAGTTTCAGTAATTCAAAGACAGCCAAAGCTGGAATGTTTGAAAGATTGTTCTGTTTTGGTGCTATACATTCTCGTTTGCATGGAAAGGCTTTAGCATTCACATAAATTTGGGATCACGTATGTTATGAGAGTAGCTTGTAGTTTTGTCGGATGAGACTTTTGTGAACCTGAATGACTGTTTCTCTTTATGATTTTACGAGGAGCAAGCACCAGTACTGTTTTTGCAAAAAAATAGGAAACACACATTTGCGCTTTCATCAAACCTGCTGTCTAGATTCTTATGTTTTGTAAATGCTGTGTTTTTGAGGTTTTTGATACAAATTATGTATTTGAGCTATTATGAGAAAGTCACAAAAAGAAGGAGAAGAGGAATTCATCTATTGTGTTCACAAAATGGAAGTTCAAGGCTGAAGAGTGTGAAAAGGAGATGCAGGAGTATAGCAAATTCATCCAAACAAGCATGGGAGAAAGAAAGTTTTTATAGTAGCAGGAAGAAGAAGAAGAAGATGACGGAATTAATAAATATTTATAATTTACAAAGTGAGGTGATAAGACTTTTTACCACATTTTCATTTTTATTTGAATCTCACTATATACGTTAACTGAGACTTAATTGTGCTACATAAACGGTTGTGTTTATAGGATTAATTTCTGTACACTATTTTGTAGTGTTGGGACATGTTTACAGAATGTCGAAATATGTCCATTTAAGGACACAATTTGTGTGATTATAATATATATATATATATATATATATATATATATATTATAATCACACAAATTTTGAAAGTTCAATTCTAGTAATAAGCACAGTGTTATAAAATTGTTTTATTACCACACCGATATAAAAGTGTCTTTACAAATGTGTTGGTAAAAGCTATTTTTCTAGTAGTGATCACAAAGCACCATATAATAAGAAGGGAAAGTCTCGGGAAAGGCGGTCTTTCCATAAGCTTATGGACAGTCCTCAGGGGCATTTCACTTAAATATTGTAATTTTTTTATAAAATTTAAATATTGCATTTTATAAGTTAAAACAAGTAATAATATGTATTTGAAAGTGAAAATATGAAAATATATGATATAAAAAAATTTTCAAAATTTTTTAATTTTGTATGTAATTTAAGAAATACAGTGTATAAGGTAAGAAATAAGTGGCATGACCATAAGCTTATGGACAAGCCGCCTGTCAAGAGACCCACTCTAATAAGAATTGTTTGCTATTGATACTGAGGTACAATGTGACATATCTCAGGTACAAGTTGACTTCCTACCTGAGGACAGTTCTCCTCTAATCCCCCCCATTGTTATGACTAACACTTCTCAGATCACTTCTCCTACTCACAAAAATGCTGACCCCACTCATGGGAAAGTTCCAACGTATTTCAATCAGATAAACAAGATTCTCACTAGAACAGCTACAAAAAGCCTTAAGCAGAAAAAATAATGATTAGCACAACCTTAGGAATTAACATTTTAGTCTGGAACATTAGAGGCATGGATACTTCAATTTTGAGACTATCTAGACTTATCAGAATACATAACCTGGAAATGATTTGTCTAATTGAACCTCAACATAACAACATGGAATGTGATTTTTATAGACAAAAACTCCAGTTTGATCACTGCTTGTATGCTGTTAATTGTAATATCTGGCTTATGTGGAATTCTAAGATTGACATTGCTCCTAAGGTTGATCATAATCAATTCATCTCAGTACTGTTAACCAGCCATACACTTAATTCCTCTACTGAGGCTATTTTTGTTTATGGTTTGAGGACAAGAAAAGAGAGGAAAGTCTTATGGTCTGATCTTAAAACAATGACACTGGATGATACCCTCCTGATTGGTGATTTTAATGCTATGGCCTCTATTAATGAGTATAAGGGGTCTTCCACCCCTAACCTTGGTAGCATAAATGACTTTAGTGGTTTTATTGATTCTATGGCTTTGCTCCCTATCAATACTGTTGGGAATTGTTTTACTTGGACTAATGGTAGGAAAAGTAGTGGAGTTAATAGACATACGGTGGAGAGGTTAGATAGAGGTTTATGCTCCTCTCAATGGATCTCTAAATTCCCACAATCTTCTATTCAAGTTCTCAATAGGAATACCTCTGACCATTGTCCTCTCCTACTCAGAATCAGTAACAATTGCCCCTCTGTCCCTAGACCTTTCAGGTTCATCAATACCTGGTTTAAGAGGAAGGACTTTATGGATTTCATTAAATTCCATTGGAGTTCTCCTTTTCAAGGTCAAGGAATGCTAATTTTTTTTCTCAAGCTCAATCACCTTAAAAAACACCTTAAACTGTGGAATAAGGAGGTTTTTGGTGATATTAATGCAAATGTCATTCAAGCAGAGGAAAATCTGAAAGCTCAAGAAATTGATTTTGATCTTAACAGCACTCCTAGTGAGCTAATTAAGTTAAATCATGCAAAAGCTATGCTTACTAGGGCTCTTAAAGAACAAAATAGCTTCTGGAAACAAAAGGCAAAATTGAAATGGTTTAAAGAGGGAGATGAGAATACAAAATTTTTCCATAATGCTGTAATGGAAAAAAGATGTATGCTTAATATCACAAAAATCAGAAATTCTGATGGTACTTGGTTAGTTAATAGCTCTGACATAGAAAATGAAGCAATTTGTTTCTATCAAAAGCTTTTGACTGACCAACCACACCCTGATCAGGGACTCTTCTACTCTCATTTCCTGTCCCAGATTCCCAATCTGATTTCTGAGGAAGAGAATGCTTCTCTCATTAGTCCAGTGACAATTGAGGAATTAAAAAAAGTTGTTTTCAGTCTGAACAAGTGCAGCAGCCCTGGTCCTGATGGCTATACAGCCAAATTTTTTATGAAAGCATGGGATATTATCTGTTCAGATTTATTAGAGGCATCAAATGATTTTCTCTCAAGGTCTATCATTCCTAGAGGTATTTCTAGTACTTGGATCACAGTGATTCCAAAGAAACAAACTCCTACTAGTTTCAATGATTATAGACCTATTAGTCTTTCAAATGTGACCAATAAAATTTTCTCTAAATTACTAATGGAAAGACTCAAACCATTGATGCCTAAATTAATTAGTCCGCACCAATCTGCTTTCCTCCAAAACAGAGACATCTCTGACAATGTCATCTATTTAAAGGAAATGATCAGATTTTTGCACAAAAAATCTAGAGACCCTAATTGCATTCTTAAACTTGATCTAATGAAGGCTTTTGATAGGGTTAGTTGGGCTTTTTTAAATAGTATGCTTCTCAAGTTTGGTTTTCATGGGCAATTTGTTCATTGTATCATGAAAAATCTTGCAAATGCTTGGTTTTCTGTTCTCATAAATGGCAAACCTGTTGGTTTTTTTACTGCTTCCAGAGGCATTAAACAAGGGGATCCTTTATCCCCCTTTTTGTTCAACATATTCTCTGAAGCTTTTACTAGAAGTCTAGCCTATATTTTTCAATCTGGAAAGCTGCAATATTATGCTCTACCAAGGAATGCTATACCTATTTCTCATTTAAGCTATGCAGATGACACTATTGTCTTTCTCAAAGCTTCTAGAAGTAATCTGATCAGAATCAAAGCATTCCTAGGTATTTTTGAAGAGGTCACTGGGCAGAAAATTAACTATGATAAGTGTGACTGCTTTGTTAGTAAGAATGCCACTCAAGCTAAACTCAGACAAATTAGGAATATTTTGGGTATGAAATCAGGTATTTTACCTTTTAAATACTTGGGTGTTCCTATACACAGTGGTAAAATTCTCAATCTTCATTTTCAACCTGTTATGGAAATGATTGATAGGAGACTGAAAAACTGGAAAAATGTGTGGCTATCTACTGGAGGTAAGCTGATCCTTATAAAGTCATGTTTATACTCTATACCTCAACACATTTGGGCAGTGATGGAACCCCCCAAACAGATTATAAAGAAAATTGAAAGAAAGTTTGCTATTTTTTTCTGGGGGGAGACAGATTCAGGTCCAAAAAAATCTTGGAAAAAATGGGATTCTATTTGCCACCCTACTGAACAAAATGGATTAGGTATGAGATCTCTAGCTGCAATTATTAGAGCCTTTTCCTGCAAACTATGGTGGAAATACCAATTAGGAGCAGCTCCCTGGACTGTTTTCCTTAACTCTCTTCCTGAATCTCATAAAAAATCTCAGAACTGGAAGAGGATTTGTAAAATCAATCAATTTGCAGAATCCAATTCCAGAGTGATACATGGTCAGGGTCATTGTAATTTCTGGACTTCTAACTGGACTGGTTTTGGCCCCTTGATGGATTTCTACTATCCAAATGAGTCCCAAAGTCAGTGTACTGTTGCTGATTTTATTAGCAACAAGGACACTCTTCTCCCACTCCTGCAACTAGTGCTCCCTGCCCCCATCATTACTACTATCCAGTCTGCCTCCATCCATGAACATAGACCTGATAAACTTGTGTGGATGCCTGACTATATTGGGAACTTCTCTGTCAAAACAGCATACCTCAAGCTGAGACCCCCTACTAATGTTTTCCCTGCTCTTAAAAGTATATGGGCTACCCATATTCAAAACAAAATCTCAGTCTTTATGTGGAGGCTTTTAAATATGCTATTACCATTTGATGATATTCTTGTGCATTTCGGCTTCCAACTCCCCTCCAAATGCTGTTTTTGCAATAATACTGATTCTCTACATCATTTTTTCAATACATGTGCTATCTCATCCATGGTCTGGAAGAAAGTTCATCAAATTTGTGGTATTTCATATTTTGAATCTGAAAATTTATGGGATAGACTGGCCAGTTTCTGGGCAATTTCTGGTCTATCAAAAATCCATACAAGACTGATCCATACTGCACCTATCTTTGTTTGCTGGTCTTTGTGGAAGGCTAGAAATAGAAAACTCTTTGAAAACCTCAATCCTCATTGTCATACTATCATTAAAGAGGTCAAAGACAACATATATTTATCCTTTTCTGCCTTTCCCACTGACATAACAAGACAGATTGACTATGAACTTGCTTCAGAAGGCTACATTCCACAGATTTTTAAGCCTCCAAAACCCCCCATTATCACTGTGACTTGGCAGAAACCTGAATTGGGCATAAAGATAAATGTTGATGCCTCATGGGATCATTCCAAAAAGGCTGGTATTGCTGTCATCATAAGGAATAAGCATGGTTTTGTTCAAGCAAAGGGGTACTTTGTTACTGCAGTTTCCCCTTTGCATGCTGAAATTTTAGCTATCCAATATGGGGTACAGTTAGCATTTCTTTATGCAAATCAACAGGTTGTGATTGAATCTGATTGTCTAAATGCTGTTAATATGATTTTACTACCATCGTTTAGACACTGGAAATTCCTTAATCTTCTCGACAGCATTCACATCTCTTTGGGGAATACTAAACTGATACACACTCTTAGACAAGGAAATCAACCTGCTGATGATCTTGCTAAGTTCATGATTCTTACTAAGACTCACCAATCTTTCAGTTGGTCGAACTTGCCTGCAAGAACTAAAGGACTTCTCTGTCTTGATGACTTAGAGATTCCTACAGTTAGACCCCTTCCTTAAGAGAATTAATGCTACTAACTGTTTTTAGTTTCTTATGTTTTTCTTTCACAGGTTTTTAAGCTCATGTTTCACTGCCACCACTATCATTTTGAGGACTTCTTTTTGATAACTCAGCTCAGTTCTGGATGCGGCCACTCTCAGCTGCACCCTCACTCCTGCATTTGATGCTGTAGTACTGCTCTGCTGCATTTTTTCAACCTGTTGTTATGTACTTCTGCACTTGGTCCGGTTCTTTTAGGCTACATTCTTGTCTTCTGCTACTATTATCCTAGAGATATAGGTGGCTAAGTGGTGTTTCGATTCGTTGATCACCGACCTGCTCCTTATTATCACTAGGTATAGTGAGTTAGTCGTCTCTTTCACTTTGACTTTTGGAAGCAATTGTTTTGCTTCAGGCTCTTGGCCTCCTTTAGATTAGGAGTTATTTTTGTACTGACTGAGCAGTTATGGCTTATTTCTGCTTCTCTTTATTTTAAAAGGGTTTAGGGTGCCCAATAAATATCCCTCCACCGCATGGTGGTCTTCATTTAAAAAAAAAAAAGAACAAGAAGTTTTTCAATAAAAAATTTGACTTCCCTACTATGTGAAAACGACACCGTTCTCCTGAAAATTTTCGTGTTCTTCTCCGTTCCTCTTTCTTTATCACCGTTCTGGTTTCATGAACTCCTCTTCTTGATCACCGTTCTGCCGAAGAGTTTCCTCTTCTCTGTTCCTCTTCTACATTTTTACTTTATCAGTTCCGTCGATTGCTTTCGTATAATTCTGAACCCCCAATTTCCGATTCTTCGTTCTCAACTCTTCGTCAATAAAGTGTTTCAACTAACAGGGGTGAGCAATTGCCATTGCTCTGTGACAAGGAATTCAAGGTATAATTGTCATTTTTCCTTGAATGGGTATTGCCCGTGAACTTACATAAGAAGTCTGGAAATGGGTACACGATTTGGCCTAAAAGTATAAACGAATTTATGTCTGGAAATTGGCCAAATCGTGCCACGTGAACTGGGGTCTGGAAAGCCACCGGAACAGATTGGCCGATTTCTCCATACACTGTTGTTTTTTATGACTTGAAACTTCTTTGCATACTGGGTTCACACAGAAAGTCATCACGCTGCTCGGAAAGGTAATGGCTTTCAAAAATTTGACTTTTAACTTCTTGGTTGTGGTGTATCCAGTTGTTTCACTTCAAACGGTTTAAATCTGAAAAGATCGGTTGTGATACAGAGTAAGCTATAAGGTTGAGGCCTTCCCTTTCCTGGCTTTGGGGACTTCACTCATTGCCGCCCTTCTTGGCTTTTCTGAGTTCTTCAAAGAGCATATTAGTATAAGCTTGAGGTATATTATATTCTCTGCCTGAAATCCATTAGTTGTCAAGTGTTAAATTGGTGCCTTGTTTTGAGATATTTTCTTTCAAGTCACTGCTTCTTCATTACTACGAGGTCTTCTACCAAATGTTAAATGAAAATTTCGCGAACTTAATCCGACAATTAGCTTGGATTTCTAAAGGAAGTTTATCCCTAACGTGAATAACTCGTTGAATGGAGTATTTTGATGGATTTTGTTCAAAAAACTTACATAGATCTGCCTTGTCGTTTCACTGGAGTTCGATATTTGCCACACGATTGTTGAAATCAACGCCAGTAGAATTCGCCATAAAGTAGAAAGTACCTGGTTCAGTGGAAATACGGGTTGAATCCGGCTAATGGGCTTCGCCATGGATTGGAACTCGAGAGTTCCAACACAAGTAGATGCAAGCAGAGGAGTGAAAACCATGTGATTCCTCGGAGACACGCAAACGATGTCGTAGATAGTCATATCAATGTCATTTATCAGTCGGCATCCCGCCCACTCGGACCCCAATTCCACCATCAGCGGTTTCTGACCACCCGTCGTGAGCCCCAGCACTGGAGAAGTGGAACCTGGTCTCGCTGCCGCCTCCAGTGCGACGGTGCTGAACTGCAGAACCGAGCGGTGACCGAGTGAGTGGAGAATTGATTTGTTAGCAGAAATCGCAGGTGGGGGTAAGAAACCTAGCGAGCGGTGGTAAATTGATTTGTCCAAACTTGGTAATTGATTTTCGACAAATCAGGGATAAGAAACCCTAATTTGAGGTTTTTGAACGAAGGCATGGTTCTTGTCGGAATCTCGGATGTATATTTGAAATTGGATCTGGGAAAAATTAAGAAGCTCTGAGAAATTGAAAATGGATCGGGGAAGAATAAAGTCTTAAAGGAAAATTGTTTTATTAATAGATAACGAGGATATAATTCTCCTTTCACTTTTTTTTGAATTTTTATTTTTTAAAAAATTAGGGGTATAATAGTTAATTTATAGAATTTTGGCCAAATTGAGGTTTCTGGGGTTAGATTAGCACTTTCGAGAAATTACTAGGGTTATATAGGCACTTTCTGACTTTACAGAATCACATTGACACTTTCGACCAAAACATATGGTCATGTGAGCACTTAACTCTAACTATTTTTTACATAGAGTATATTTCCGTTGTGAAAGAAACATACCATCAGGTCTCCTAGCAATCTCAACACCCATAAAATGCTGAGATACTTCTTGAACTCGGTCCTTCAAAGCACCAAGATCCTTCATATGGAAGCATGAGCTGAGATACTTCTTGAACTTGATCATCAAGTCCGAGGAAGAGCCAGCAATAATTAGATCATCAACATAAACCAGGGCATGCAGGGTAACACCATTACACAAATAAGTGAACAATGAGTAATCTGTTTTACTCTGAACAAACCCAAAAGTACATAGAGTAGTAGCAAGTTTCGCAAACCAATTGCGGATAGCCTGGCGTAGACCACACGGGGATTTGTGAAGCTTGCATACCAAACCCGGAAAAGGAACGGAGTAACCCGATGGAGGACACATATAGACTTCCTCATCCAAGTCACCATGTAAGAAAGCATTATGAACATCCATTTGATGATTGGCCCAATTCTGAATTGTAGCAATGACCAAGAATAAACGAATAGAGCTCATCTTGGTGACCGGGGCAAAAGTCTCAGTAAAATCAGTTCCTTTAATCTATTGATTGCCAAGAACAACAAGGCGAGCTTCATAGCGCTCAATAGAGTCATCAAACTTGAACTTGGTCTGATACACCCATTTTCAACCAATGGCATATTTATTAGCAGGGATAGGAGACAGAACCTAGGTTTTGTTCCGCTCAAGGGCATTAAGTTCATCAGACATGGCCTCTTGCTAGTGGGGATGGTGAGAAGCCTCGGAATGGGTAGCAGGGCTTGAGCTATCAGTCACTGCAGCCAAAAACACAGTATGCGAAACCAAAAAATTATGATAAGTAAGATAATCATCAATATAGTGACGAGTGCCTGAGGACATATCAGACGGAGTAGTGAAAGCAGCAGAGGGGGGGTTATTTCTTAAGTAACAGTGTAGACATAATCTTGTAATTTAACTGGAGCACGACTGATGTGTGTTATTTTGTGTTCATATTTGGTGGGTTATTGTGATTTTATTGAGATATAATTTGCACTTTAAGGTGTTTTTGGTGCAGGAATTCATAGATTGTGAAGAATTAAAAGGGAGATATACATTGTACTCTTTTTCCCTTAACCAATGATTTTTTTCCCACTGGGTTTTCCAGGTTAAGGTTTTTAATGAGGTGATGTGCTCCAATGAAAAATGTTCTTATTTTATAAGACATTTTTCCAGGGATGAAGGAAGAGAGGGAAAAGCAGAATTGCTGAAGTTATGGGGTGAAAAGTAAATTATTAAAGAGATTTGGATTTGAAGAAAATAAAGATATTCACTTCCCATATTGATAAGGATTGTATTATCTCCTTCGATTTGAAATTCCTTAATTTTAGGAATTAGTTAAATAGAATTAGAATATTTTAGTTCCTTCTTTCGGAAGAAGAATCCGAATGGGCTTGGGATTGTAATTTATGTGTATATATACACATAAGAACATAGACGACAGACATGACACTTATACTTATACGCAGACATTAGACATTAATACGGAGAACTTTCTTTCTTCCTTCATACAAAATTTAGTCACCAAAGTTTTTATTAGTCAAATTCGGCGACTCCATGGCTGTATTGCTTGGTTTGAAAAATTATTTACATTAGGCACATCAATTCTTATTCACATTGTTTTGCATTCAAGGAGATCGAATTCCTCCTGGTCAGGTTTGATTTCGTAATTTGTAATTCGTATTTAGTATTTTATTATATTATAGTTATGTTTAGTTTTTATATTATTTATTTTTTTAGTTTAATCATTATGAGTAGCTAATTTATATATCGGCATGGAATATCAAGCATTAGTTTATGAATCGTGAGGCCTAATTGTTTTATAATTGATTTTTATGTGTTCTTGATTGTTCTTGGTTTATTTTATTCTTGATATATTTAAGCCTGATCAACTTTAATATTATTGGGATAATGCTATCTAATTCCAAAAATACGTAATCGTTGGAAAGGGTTAGTAAATAGCGAGTTCTTGTGAAAAATAGCTAACTAGCTAAGACTGTAATAGCAAGATGGGGAACAATTAAGTGTGCATTACTATTTGCTTTTACTTTGGTAATTGCTATATTGGGTTCTTTTCATTCTTAATGCTATCGAGGTGTGTATCTGGTTCAGCGAATACTTTCCGGGGGCATCTTGGTAAGAGAAACAATTAGTTAATTACAATTAGTTAATTACAATTAGTTAATTATAATTGGTTAATTGTTTATAAAGTACGAAAGAATTGGGGAGGTTAAGCGTACCTATTTTCCTATAACTGATAGATGCATATGAATTGATTTATCTTTGCGCCTATGATCGATGTTTAACTAATGTGAGTTATTCCAGTCGATTACCTTATTCATATATTTTATAGATTTTTATATATTTTTTGTTTGCATTATTATGTTATATTTTATATTAGTTAGTTGCATTATTAGTTGTTAGATAAATTTGAAAATTAAGGCGTGGGGGCTACACCAAAAGTATTCTATATTAGTAGGTATTTTATTATAGTTTTTGCTTCGTTCCTTGTGGGATCGACTCTGCTTAGTTTTTGCTTCGTTCCTCGTGGGATCGACTCTGCTTGCTACTGTACTAATCTCATCCATGGAGTTTGCAGATTATTTTGGTGAGTGAAATGACGTTCACCAAATTGGTGCCGCTGCCGGGGAACGGTTTGTCAATTTCTATAAAATTTTACCTACTAATTTGTGTTATTGCTTGGTATATGGCCAGATTCGATATTTGATCAGGAGATGGAAAAGACAACCAAGTGTAACAAGACAGTGTTGAAATATGGTTCTATCGTAGGCCTCCAGTTTGGCCGAACGGGACATGTTACAGCAGCAGAAGCTGAATTTGTCCGACAAATAGCAGAATGGAAGAAATTCCATTGTCCCATACGATGGATAATTAACGGCATCTAGAAGTATAGCCAAAGACTATTAACAAAAGTGTTAATTGGGAGGCAACCCAATTTTCTTGGTTTTTTTTCTTTTAAGTTTTTTTTATTGTTAGGAATTTCAATTTCTCATCTCCTCTCAGATTCTTGATCTACAGAGTTGAAGTGCTTAAATTTTCACCATGGAGAATTCACATCTTTGGAGAGCTGGGACTCGCAGGGTTTCGTTTGGCCAAACTGGAGGCCAGCGGCAGAACCTGATTGTGATCAAACGCTCTCTGCTTGATCAAGAATTCCTCCAAACCCACCACTATAGGTTCCCTCTTCCTTTGTCATTTTTTTATGATGTTGACTGTGTGTTAAACCTTTGCTCATCAGAGCTTTGCATTATTTGCTTGAGGGCAAGCAAAATTTAAGTGTGAGGGGGTTTCTTGTGTGTTTTGTTTTGTATTTTTGGAAAAAAACTATTTTTAAAAAAATTTCAGTTTTTTACAGTCAAACATGTGTTTTTGTATTGTTTTGAGTCGATAGTTTGGCATGAGAGAATTCTAGTGGCTCTTGGTAAAAGTACCCTGCCAGTTGTAAACTTCATTGTAACAAACTTCGTAAATCTGATCTGCCTTGAGGTTTTTGAATGAGATTTTCTATGATTTGTGAAATTTGATTGATATGATTTTTGGGATGACAAAAAAGGATGAGTTTAATTGAATATTTTAGCCTACTAAAGTGAGGTTTGAGCTAGAGTTGAGCACTCTCTACATCAATCTTTATTCTGAGAGATCACATTGTTATAATTGGAGTTGTTATGTGTGAAAGTGATGGAAGGCACCAGGATGAACCACACAGCTTAAATTGCCTACCAATTTCATTAACCCCTAGTGAAACACTTTGAAGCTTTGACTATGTTCTTTGATATGAGTTACTATATATTTAGCCAAAGCCTTGTTTTATCCTTTCTCTTGGCCCTATTATACATGTTCTTGGAGTTGATGTTGATGAATTCATCCATTGTGTTCTCTTGAGTTGATGACATTACTGAGTATGTGTCCAGTTTGCCCAGACTGAACGGTTTCAAAATTGAAGCCTGGATTTTATTATGAACAGTGACACTGTGGTTCCGTTTGGCCAAACTGGGGGCGTAACTTTGAAAAAAAGAGAAAAAAAGTTCTTATTGATAATGTTGCGATCTTTCTCTCAAAAGTACTGGTTTTGGACTATATTGGAGAAGAATGGTGTTTGAAAAATTCAAAAAAGAAAAAAGGAAAAAAATAAAATAGCACCTACATTGATGTGATATTACTTGGCTTTCTCATAATAGCCATGAGATGAAGATGGTTGGTGAATATCTACTATACATGGATGATGGTTGAAGAAAAAAATATGCATAATATTTTGTTCGATATTGTTTGAGCTTAGAACCCTTAGGATCTCACCAATCTGAATTGCCCCGAGCTCCGTTACAACCCTTGAGAAAGACCTTCCTGATTTACTTATTAACTTCTCTATGTTATAACTTGTGAATTAATTAAGTGATTGTCCTTCATATATTGAGAGTGATTGAGTGAGCTATGAGAAACATTCATTGCTTGTCCAATTTTGACTAAATTGATGATTATATTTCATGATCTTGAACATTTTCATTTAAATTGCTTTAAGGGTCGATGATTTTCAGGTGCATTAAGGTGATCTTTTACTCCTTGGCAGGGTAAAATTTATCGTTTAAGAGTAGAATCTAGAGTTTTTAAATGTTGAATTTTCGTCTGTCTCGTTGTGTGATTTGTGTTTCTATCTTACTTTTTCTTTTTAGGGACATTTTAGATAGAGTTTTATGATTGAATGAGAACTTATAAACAATGTTGATTGTTGATTGCTCTTATATTCTTCACTTCATACTTGAGGGCGGTTGAAGAGGTGGCGGATACTCAGAACCCGTGGAAAAAGGCTCCGACACCGGGATCAACTCGATCGGCGAAGCAATAATGTCCGATTGTGGCTCAAACGTACACGGACACGGCACAGAGGTGGAGGCCGGCTGGAAGGCCGGCGGAGATGTCTCGGCCGGAATCCGGTGAATTACCGATGGGGCTTGTCGGAGTTTGGTCGATCGACGGCGAGTTGGCCAGAATCCGGTGGGCCACCGGTGGATTGGTCAGAATCTGGCCGGTCACCGGTGGAGCTGTCGAAATCTGGCTGGTCACCGGTAAGTTGGCCAGAACTGGCCGATCGTTGGTGAGTTGGCCGGAATCTAGCTGGTCGCTGGTGAGTTGGCCAAAATCTGGCTAGTTGCTAGTGAGTTAGCCAGAATCTGGCTGGTTGCCAGAATTTGGCCGATCAACGGTATGAAGGTGGTAGGGTCCGACAGCAGCATCTCAAGAGGCGGCGGCGCAACTTGCTCCTCGGCGGACTCGACGAGAACAAGATTTTCAGGAACTGGAGCAAATGGAAAACATTCTTCATAAAACACATCTTGGCTGTTATACACAATGCGGGACTCCAAGTCAAGAAGCGCCATGCTTTCTTGGTAAGAGGATATCCAAGAAAGATACACTTGCAACTTTTGGATGCAAACTTATCTCGTGGCTTTGGAAGTTGGGATGCAAAGCACAAACAACCGAACACACAGAGATGTTTGGAACCGGGCTGTGGCCATGAAGCATTTGATAGGGCGAACGGCTATTCAACACCGATGTAGAAGTGCGATTGATCAAGTAGGCAGTAGTAAGAATGCATTCTCCCCAGGAGTCAATAGGCAAATGGGCCTGGAACCGAAGAGCACGAGCCAGGTTGAGAATATGGCGGTGCTTTCGTTCCACGCACCCATTTTGTTGCGGCGTGTAGACGGTGGAAGTCTCAAACCAGATTCCTTTCTCATTAAAGTAACATTTGAGAGGAAGAAATTTGGTTCCATTGTCAGCGCGAACTTTCTGAACTGACTGACAGAACTGTGTCTGAGCAAGAGCAAGAAGCTCCTTCATCTTGACAGGTACTTCAGTCTTGGATACTAACAAATAAACCCAAATAGCTCAGGAATAATCATCTAGTATAGTCAAAAAGGAAAGCTCCACTAGAAGATGGTGAGTTATAAGGCCCCCAAACATCTCAATGAACAAGTTCAAACATATAACTAGCCTTAAAAGTACTTAAAGGAAAGCTAGATCTAGACTATTTTTGCTCGATGACAAACAGAACAAGGAACAATTTTATTTAAATGACTATGACTGGAAGAAATATCTAGTATAGAAGACAACACCTAACTGGAAGGATGACCAAATAGCTAGTGCCATAAGGACAAGGAAACGGTGGCGACAGTAAAGGATGACGACGGCAACGGCAACGGCTTTGGCAATCTCCCAAGGCTACACAGCCAATAAACCCCACCCTGCTGATCACCAACGCCAATTATTGTTCTCGTGCTGATATCATGAATGATACATAATTTTTCAGTAAGCAAGACTAAGCATTTTAAGGCTGCAGTTAACTTAGCAAAAGAAAATAGATTGCAACGTAATTCCGGAATAAATATAACATGAGTAACAAGTATGTCTCCAAAATATAGGTTCCTATGATGAGAAGCAGTAGATATAGAGCCATCAGGAAGAATAACATCAACATGATCAGCAGGTTCAATATCATGTAGAAGATTCTTGTCATCGGTCATATGATATGACGCGACGGTATCAAGAATCCAAGTTAAATAGACTTACCTGACGCATGGTCAGAACTAGTCAACTTAGAGAACATGTTAACAACCGAGTTCCACTTCTCTTTGGACAAGGCGGGATCGAAACCTGTCAGATCAGCATCGAAGAGAACAGTCGTGGCGTTGACGGCAGGTGGATTTGCGCTTGCGACGACAGGTGCAGCTCTGGCGAATGGAGCAGCAGCTGGGGCGCAAGTTCATTGGGGCTGAGCTCTCTAACCAGAATTTTGCTGTCCCTGTTGCTCAAACCATTCAGGATAGCCATGAATTTTGAAACAGGTAGCAGCATCATGACCCTTGCGGTTGCAGTGAGTACGAATGAGAGATTTATGATCAACAGCAGGGGTAGCAGGGGTGGCCGTGCTGGGATTTTGGGCGGTAGTGGACGGCTTTGGCTGTGGCTGAGGTCGACGCGCTGCATAGGCCATATTGTCCGGGGCAGACTCACGAGCATGAACAACAGTCTTGTAATGCTACTCATGAATGGTAAGCGAGTGAACACGACCAACAGGAGGAAAAGGGTCAAGTGTCAAGATGTGAGATCCCAATAAATGGTATTCTTCATCCAATCCTACGAGAAATTGATGAATCATCTCCATCTCATAGGATCCATCAGAAGTATGAGCAACAATACGAACACATGTCTGAGCAAGCAAGTAAGTAATCAATCCATCCCACAACTTCTTACATTTAGTATAATATGCAGCAACAGATTGACCATTCTAGCGACAAGTATAAATGGCCGCACGAAGTTCACACATGCGCGGACCATTACCAAGGGCAAAATGCTGTTTAAGATCATCCCAAAGATCCTTAACAGACGCACGATAAGTAATACCATAACAAATACATGGATCAAGAGTTTGAACCACCCAACCAACAAGCATAGAATTCACAATATTCCAGTCATTATAAAAAGGTTTAGTAGGCAACGGCTTAACAATAGAACTATCAAGAAAACTCTCCTTATGCTTTACAGAAAAAACATTAAACAGGGAAGCACTCCATTCATTATAGTCATCACCCTTAAAGATCTCAGGACAGATTCTCAAACCTGGATGATCTTATGGATAAACGTAGTAGGGATGATTAGTAGGCAAAGCATGAGAAGAGTCACCAGATGACTGGCGAATGGCCTGAGCAGCGGCCATCACTGCGGCTTGCACAGCTGCCTGAAAGAAGGCAGAATCTAAGGTAGGAAAGGCAGATGGATGAGGCGGCATCGGGATGATCACCGGCGGAGGTGCGGCAGCGTCGACATCACCGACAGGATGCGGAACGGCTTCGGCGAGTGGGCGTGGAGGCGGAGACACGGAATCCGATGGTTCAGCGGCGGCATCAGAAACAACAGGATTAAGGGCAACGACAATATCTTTAATTTCAACATGATCAAGAGGATCCATGATGATAGGAAAAGGAGCGACAGTCGGACGGCCTTGACCAATGGCAGCGGCGGCTCGTGGAGGCGGTGGCAAGTGGAGGATCAGCGTGTGAGGCGTGGTTATGGTGGTGGATAAATTTAGTATTTAGGTTTTCAAGATTTTAGATCTGATACCATGCAAAGTATTGTATAATATGAATGTGTGTTTTTATTGATGGTACAAGGGTGGTATATAAAGGCACCATATACAGAAGTACAAATGAAAAATGATTCTAACTATGGTACAAGATATACACAAAATATAACAAAATATTTCCTTAACAAGAGTGCTCTTCTTGCTCCAAGTATTTTGCTTCATGTTTGGAAGAAATATGACCGTTTTTGTTTCCCTCCTAGATTCAAGTGAGTCGAATGTTACAGGTGTCTGACAAAGACACTACGGCTGTGAGGGACTTTCAAGAGATCCATGGGAGAGCAAAGGAGAGGGGGTTTGGGAGAGTTTTCTGATCTCCAACATTGTTTGAGGACATGATTAAGTGTGTTCCCCTCTTCAATTGCCATTGGTTTTTTCTTCTTTTTTCTCTCCTTTTACTATTCCATCAAGAGGTAAAGAAAGGATAATAAAACAAAATCCTACCCCCTCACGAATTAGAATGTTTTGTGCATGTTAGTAAATTTTAGAAAAATCCAATTCTCCAAATTGAGTGGTGGTGAATCAAATCATCAAGATGTGCTATGATGTCTTTTTAGGTAATGGTAGCATTTGAAAATGCTATTTCTGGCAGCATTTGCGAAAATGTTTCATGTATATTGTTTGCTTGCTTTATGAGACCACTGATCAGTTTCCTTATGAAATTGTGGTTGTGTAGCTAACAAGACATGTTTTAAAAAGGATTGTATAGGAGTGTTGCAATTTAGAAAAGGATGTATTTGAACCAATGTTGCTTTGAAAATCTGATCCTCCTTAAATATAATCTTCCATTTGCAAGTGGTCGAGGACTTTTAAGTTTGTCTAGAGCCCTGTGTGAACTTCAGTGGGAACTGCATCTTCTTTGATAACTACTAACAGTTCAAATGGAGGAAGTCAAACTTCCGACATCCAGCATGTTGTCCCAAATACACCGGTTATAAAGGAAAGGGAAAGCTCAAAAAACTAAAGTGTGCATCTCACGGCAACGTGACAATATACTGGATGCAGAGGGTAAAGAATTCGAGGCAAGTTTTCTCCAGTTGAACACGGAAAGAGTAATTTCTCATAATGATTCTGATTGATTAAGAATAGTATAAATAGAGTATCAAGTAAACTAGTCTCAACATAACTCTAGCTTAGTCATCAAGAATAAAATCTTATCTAATCATCAACTTGCTTTATTCTAACACACACACCCCCCCCCGAAGCGTTGGATGCTCGCCGACGCACAGCTTGGACCTGAAGAACTCGAACAGTGGACAAGAGAGTCCTTTGGTGAAAATGTCCGCAATCTGAAGAGAAGTCGGGACATGAGCAACGCGCAGCTTGCCAGATGTCACCAACTCACGAAAAAAATTATAGTCAATGTCGATGTGCTTCGCCCGCTTGTGCGCCACCGGATTCTGAGCCAAGAAGATAGCACTGTTGTTGTCGCATAACAACAATGGAGCACCAGAAAGCGGAACCCTAAGATCACGAAGCAAATGAGTGAGCCAGACCACCTCTGAAGCATTGTTGGTGAGAGCACGGTATTCAGACTCAGTGCTGGAGCGAGAAACAGTGAGTTGTTTCTTAGCACTCCAAGAAACCAGATTCCCACCAACATAAACTGCATAGCCATAAGTAGACCGTCGTTCCAGACAGCGGGCCCAGTCAGCATCAGAGTACCATAACACTTCAGGAGTACTAGCAGAACGAAAACTAAGATCAAAATGAAGGGTGCCACGAACATACCGAAAAATCCGTGTCACTGCAGCGAAATGGTCATCCCTGGGATCCTGAAGATACTGGCTCACCGTGTTGACTGAAAAAGCCAAATTCGGACGAGTGATGGTGAGATGCTGGAGGGCACCAACGAGGGAGCAATAAAGTGTAGGATCTCGAAATGAAGGACTGGTAGAGCTTTGAAGCTGAGAACCGGCGACAAATGGCGTAGAAACAGGGGCCGTGTCAGACATACCGGCCCGGGTCAAAATATCCCGAGCATACTTTGCTTGGCCAAGAAGTAACCTTGATGAGGTAGGTGAAACTTCAAAACCAAGAAAGTAATGGAGAGCACCAAGATCCTTGATTGCAAACTCTCTGTATGTCCGATCAATGAACTGACGAAAAAGAGTCGAGTCATTGCCTGTAAGAATGATATCATCCACATACACAAGTAGATAAAGAAACGATGACCCTCTCGAGAGAACAAATAAAGAAGTATCAGCTGAGCTGCACCGAAAACCTAGCTGTGTTAGATAACCACTGAAGCGCTGGAACTAAGTTCGAGGAGCCTGCTTAAGACCATAAATGGCCTTCCACAAGCAACAAACATAGTCTGGATGAGCAGAATCCTGATAACCAGCGGGCTGCTTCATATAGACCGGAGCATCAGGAAAATCATTAAGAAAAGTATTCTTGACGTCCAACTGATGAAGTGGCCAAGAACGCAAGGTGGCTATAGCGAGGACTGTCCGAACAGTGAAGGCTTTGACCACTGGACTGAATGTGTGGTCAAAGTAAAAAACTGGAATTTGTGAGAAACCCTGTGCCACAAGCCTAGCTTTATGACGCTCAATAGTGCTATCTGGTCGATACTTCAGTCTGTAAACCCATTTAGAGCCAACAATATTGACGTCTGATGGGCGAGGCACCAAATCCCAAGTGTGCTATCCACGAAGAGCTGTCATCTCACCATCCATGGCAGAAACTCAAGCCGGATCTTGAAGAGCAGTGCGGTAATCAGTGGGCTCTGGCGGAGCAAGTAAGGCGGCAGTAAGACCATGAGCAATGATATCAAAATAATCTCTTCGCTAAATAGCTCCAGTCGATGATCGAGTAGCCATACGATGAGTGCGTAGCCGAGGTGGAGAAACCGGAGGAGCAGTGGCAGCAGGCAAAATGGCCGGTGTGGTGGTCGGCGAAGGAGCCTGTGAAATGGCCAGAGAATCAGATGGACTAGTCGGTGGACCAGGTGAGCTGGTCGATGGCGGGATGGACAGAGAAGGATGAGTCCGAGCGGCCACTGGATGGTCTGAATCATCAGAGCAGTTAGAACAGGGTGTTGTAGTCGGTGAGGATGACATCATCGATGAACCAGGAGGAGATGCCACCGTGGAAGAAGTAGGAGTATCAGCTGATGTATTAGCAGGATCCAAAAAAGTAGAGACATCCAAAGAGAACGGAGATACTGAAGTAGAACCATTGGCATAAGGGAAGAAAGTATCATCAAACCGAGCATCTTTGGTGACATATATCTTTCCAGACGTATGATCCAAACATCGATAACCTTTGTACTGGGAGTCATACCCAAGGAAGATTCAGGGAAAACTGCGAGGAGAAAGTTTGTGAGCTGCATATGGACGAAGATAAGGGTACACACGACAACCAAATACATGAAAGTTCGTGGATATAAGAACCCAACCATTAACAACCTCAAATGGTGATCATCCGCCAAGAACTAGAGTGGGCAACTGATTTATGGTATAAGCAGTTGCAGCAAAGACGTGTGGCCAGTGGGAGAGAAGAACATGAGAGTGGTACAACATAGACGAGCCTATCTCAGTAATGTGGCAGGGCTTGCGCTTAGCCCGACCGTTCTGCTCACTAGTATGCAGACAAGAAATCTGATGGTGAGTGCCTTTTGTCTGAAAATGAGAGTGTAAGCGACCATTTACGAACTTAGTCCCCCCATCACTCTGAAACACTTTAATGGTGGAAGAAAACTGGTTCTCCACAAAGGCCTCAAACTGGCGATAGACATCCTAAAAATTAAATTTACGACGAAATGGGTAAAACCACGAGAGTCGGGAATGATCATCAAGGAATATGGCATAGTAGGAGAAACCATTAGCAGATATAATAGGAGAGGGCCCCCATAGGTCACAATGAACTATATCAAGTACCCTAGCAGCACGTTTATCATTTGTATGAAAAGATAAACATTTCCCTTTAGCTTTTTCACATGCCTCACAAATGATGGGTTTAGGCAAAACCAACGAGACAGATAAGGATCCAGAAGCACGCAAACCATAAATAACGGAATGCGGAACATGACCAAGTCTAGCATGCCAGATTTCAAAGGACGCACGTGACTTATTTGACTCCACAGTAGACACTAAAGCAGATGCACCATAGTCTAAGAAATAAAGTCTATCCTCAATATGACCGTGACCCAAGGTTTCCCTAGTGATTTTATGCCCAATGATAAAAGAACGATCATCAAAGCAGATAACAACATTTAAATCTCGAGTTAATTTGCTAATATAGAGCAAATTTTTAGTGATATCAGGCACAATAAGCACATCATAAATAGGAAAATACTTAGAAATCCGAGATTCACCAACATGATTAATAGGAAGTTGAGAACCATTACCAACATAGACATGGGAAGAGTCATGGTAAGGTCTCACATAATCAACAGCAGCAGGAGATGATGCCGTGCTTTGTAGCGCCAGAATCTACAATCCACTTGTACCCATGGTGCTTAAATTTTGAGAAACCCCCAAAATAAGTCATAGGGACAAAGTTGAGAAGAGTATGCGCTAGAAATGTTGGGCGCGTGATGGAGACGCGCAGGGAGGCTGCTGGGCCCGTGTAGCCCACGCGCGATTAACAGTACGCGCGGGTATAGCCTGTGTGCGTGTGGATCTCACGCGCTTTGTTGAATGAGGACGCTGGAAGTTGGCTTCTTCCCCGGAGCACAGAGATGCCGCCTGAGAATCGGAATACTGAGACGCCTGAGACGCGTCTTTGATGGAACTGGATAGCTGGAGATCGAAAGATGCCGCTGGAGAACGCGACCGGAGAAGAAGACCTTGGGTGCTGGTCGTCGACCTATTGTTGAACGGAGACACCGGAGAACAAAGACGCTGGAGAACGCCGGCCGGAGAAGACAAAGAAAAAATGCCGGACACCAATCAGATTTAAGACCACCGCTGCCGGATAAGAACACTGCAAAGAGAGACAACGAAAGAACGTGACCAAAGAAGATTTACCGGACGCCGGAGAATTGGAGATCTCGAGAATATTGACAAAAAATTGGAGATCTGTAAAGCCGATTGAACGAAGAACTGTCGGGAAGAAAACGACCGCCGAAAGTTGACAGGGAGAGGACCGCGAAGTTGCTGGGAATTTGCCGGAAATTGGCCTGATGTTAACTGGAATTTGGCCGGAATTTGGCCAAAAAAGAAAGGGGGAGGTAGTCGGAAAATCTAGGGTTTATGTTTTAGGATCAGAACTTGCTATGATACCATGAAAGAGTGATTTCCCATAATAATTCTGATTGATTAAGAATAGTATAAATAGAGTATCAAGTAGACTAGTCTAAACATAACTCTAGTCTAGTCATCAAGAATAAAATCTTATCTAATCATTAACTTGTTTTATTCTAACAAACACCTTACTGAATTATCGTACGTCATTTCACGAAGTTAATATCAGGTTTCATGATTATCCGATTTCTAGCGCTTGAGCAGGACGGAAGCTTGCATGCAACATAGCATTGGTAATTTTCGAGCCCGAAAGAATTGGTGAATGTTGTTTAACATTTAGAAAAACACTTCAATCTAGGTTATAGAGCGAGTCGAATAGTGAAACTGGTTTGGCTTATAGAGGAAGGTAGTTTTCAGCTGAAAGAACTTGAAGAAGCTTCCACCGGGCCAACCTTTTTTTTTAATGGGAAGGCACCCAAGGGTGGGGGTTGATATATTGGTACCCCAAGCCAGTAAAAAAGGACCATAGTAGCTTAGCGTTAGTTTTTACAGAAGGCAACAGCATTGCCCGCAAAATGATAATTACAGCCTAGGTTATGAACTATACAAGGTTGATCAGAAGAGTAAAAATAAGTTAGTTGCGATTCCAAAACTAACGAATCTCCACACCCCGTGTTAATTCGTATTTTGGCCAGGCAACTAGCTTATAGTTAGTCAAACAATTAGCATTGTAGCGGAAAAAGTAGTGGAACTCTCGATGATGGTATCTGGACAGTTGTCTCAAAGTATGCCATAGTGCATCATGGTTGTGGGTGTGATGTTTTGATGAGTATTTCGCCATGTGAACCAAGTCCAAATTGTACCTGCATAAACAAATATTCCATCAGCAGTATCCATCCTTTCCCTAGCAGTTAGACTGTACTCTAATCTGTGGAATTTGTTCCTTATCTAATGCTATAAGACCCTTAATATGAGCTGGAACATTAATGAGATTCAGAGCCTGATTATGAGCGGAGTGATGTTTAGCAATTGCATTAGCCACAGTGTTACCTTCCCTAGGAACATGTAAAAGCACAGCACCACATAGGAGTTGATTAACTTTATAGACAACATTAAACAGTTGCCAATGAGCAGAATATGGTTCACTTATCATGTTCACTGCTAATAAAGAATCAGATTCAATGAAAACAGAATCATCCAAATGGTGAAAATTTTGACAAGAAAATTGGATGGCAAGTATTTCAGCCAGAAGAGGAGATTCTGCAGAAATGGTTGCTGAATTTATCAGTATGGGGGTACTAGAGCTATCCCTAGCAACTATCCCTACAGCAGCCTTATGGGGAAACCAGGAAGCATCTGTATTGATCTTGATGAAATTTAATTTAGGCCTTTCCCAGCAAACAGTCTGTATGATCGGCTTAGGTGGTGGCCTAAGGTGAGGGATTAGCTGCTTTATGGGATGAGGAATGGCAGTAGAGGATTTCAGGTGTGTAGGATTGGAATACATTGCTAGCCTAATGAGTTCCAGTGCTTCCTTGCAAATGAAATCAGTAGAAAATGGGGTCTGATCAAAAAGGAATCTATTTTGGGCTTTCCAAAGGCACCAGCATATGATAGGAGGAAGTATATTGCATATGAGCTGGTGGCATTTAGGAAGATCTAGACAATTCCAAAAAATAAAGAATGTCTGAGACATGGAATGTGGTTCCGTTAGGTGGAATTGAACTAGGGAAGCCATATTATTCCATATAGATTTAGCCAGAGGACAGGAAATGAAAAAATGTTCCAGTGAATCCGTATGACAGCAAACAGGACATTTCGATGCAAGACTATATCCACAAGTAATGAGCACATCATCAAATGGAAGAAAAGAGTGTAGCATTTTCCAAGTGAAAATAGAGATCTTTTTCTGAAGTGACCTGTTCCACAGGAATTTGTAAGCCGGGAAATTACCTGGTGAGCTTGTGATTGCACGATATGCTGATTTGAAGGAGAAATTGCCTGCTGAATCCGGTTTCCATATAATCCTATCATCTCTTGTCTCTACTAGTTCTGCATTTTGCAAGAAAAGAAGAGTATCATTTTCCAGGAATGGAGAAATTAGAGCTAGAATTTCAGCTTTGTTTCTAATAAATTCTGCTACAGTACAGAACTGGAATGCAGCAGATATATGATTAGGAATATAGTTAAGGAGGGGTCCATTAATACACCAATTTGCAGTCCATATGTTACAGGTACCTTTACCATGAATGATGAAGGAATTTTGTTCAGCAAAAAGGTTTACTGAACAAATTCTTTTCCAGGTTACAGATTTTCTATGGGTTTCAGGTAGAGACCACAACAATTTAGTCCATAATGTGTTACCCAGCTGAATTTTCCACCACAATTTAAGGGAACAAACATCCAGTATAGCTCAGATTGATCTAAACCCTAAACCACCATGTGAGATTGGAGTAGCTAGTTGAGTCCATTTTTTCCATACTTTATTTCTTTTCCCATCTGACTCACCCCAGAAGAACCTAGCCAATCTTTTCTCAAAAGTTTTGATTATAGCCTTAGGTGGTTTAGTCACAGACCATAAGTGTTGTGACATTGAGTACAGACAAGACTGAATTAGGATAAGTGTCCCACCTGAGCTAAGCCACTGGTTTTTCCAATTTTGCAGTTTCCTATCCAATTTTTCCATGAGAGGTTGATAGTACCTATTTAATGTTCTACCTTTAAATATAGGACAGCCAAGGTACTGGAAAGGGAAGGAGCCCTGTTTCATTTTAAGAATCATCCTAGTCTGATTTAATTTGGCAATTGATGCCCTTTTACTAATGTAAAAATCATATTTATGGAAATTAAATTTTTGGCCAGATGTATATTCAAAGATATCTAGAAAGGCCTTAATCCTAATAAGATTGGATTTGGAAGCTTGCATAAAAATGATAGTATCATCAGCATACATCAGGTGGGTAGCTGCTGGGATTGGAGAAGGTAGTTGGTAGTACGAAAGCTTACTGTTATGGAAAATAAAAGATAGACTCCTAGAGAAAGCTTCCGAAAAAATATTAAAGAGAAAGGGAGAGAGGGGATCACCTTGCTTAATTCCTCTTGTGGCCTTGAAAAAGCCCACTGGATTGCCATTGATAAGTATAGAGAAATAAGCTTGGGAGAGATTAGACATAACAGCATGTAAAAATTTTCCATCAAAACCAAATTTCATCATAACATTCCTAAGGAAATGCCAGTTAACTCTATCAAATGCTTTCTGTAGATCTAATTTCAGAATGCAGTTAGGGATTCTAGCTTTCTTATCAAGAAATCTAATCATTTCCTGGATAATATTATCCGAGATATCCCTATTCTTCATGAAGGCCGACTGATTAGTAGAGATCAGTTTATCCATATAAGGTCTAAGTCTTTCCATTAGAACCTTAGAGCATATCTTATTAAGAACATTTGATAAACTAATTGGTCTAAAATCATCAAATGAGCAAGGGGTAGTCTTTTTGGGTATTAAGGTAATCCAAGTACTGGATATTCCCCTGGGCAAGGCAGTGCTATCAATAAACTCATTAACTGCCTTGATAAGGTCACTTTTTATGAAGGACCAGCATTTAGAATAAAATTTTGTAGAGAAACCATCTGGTCCCGGACTACTGTTCTTACTTAAATCCTTAATTACTGCCTCTACTTCAGATTCAGATGCTGGTTTAGACAATTCAAGGTTATTGTTGGCAGTGATGACATTCGGTATTTGGCTCAGAAAATGTGAATAATAGGAGTCATTTGGCATTTGATTAGGTTCATTTAACAAGTCAGTGTAGTAGGAGATGGCTTCATTATGAATATCTACTTGAGAATTCAGCCATTGACCTTCTTTATTTTTAATCTTTGTAATTTGTAGTCTGCGACTTTTCCCCTGAACCACTTTGTGAAAGAATTGAGTGTTGTTATCACCTAACCTATGCCATTTCAGCTTATCTTTCTGTTTCCAAAACTTTTCCTTTTCTTTTTGTGCTCACAACAGTAAAGCTTTTTTCTCATTTAATTTCAGGAGTTCAGCATCCGAAGGATTGAGATCAAAAATTGATTCCTGAGTTCTAAGGGATTCCTCAGCATTTAAAACATTATTATCTATGTTCCCAAAACATTCTCTATTCCAAATTTTTATCTCTTTTTTCAGTCTGATTAGTTTAAGGAAGAAACCTAGTAAACCAGTTTCCACCATTTGTTTCTCCCAATTAATCTTAATTAGAGTGATGAAGTCCGGCCGATTAAACCATACATTTAGAAATCTGAATGGTTTAGGGCTAAGAATGGTCAAATTAGATATTTGGAGGAGGAGAGGGGAGTGGTCAGAGGTTTGCCTATTCAAGATTTGGATAGAGGAAGAAGGAAACTTATAGTTCCAGGAAATAGTACATAAACCTCTGTCAAGCCTTTTAGAAGTTGGATTTCTAAGTCTGGAGTTACACCAGGTGAAAAGGTTACCCACCGTATTTATTTCCTGGACACCCATGCTATTAACCCATGAATTAAAGTCTCTGATGCTGCCTAAGGAGGGGGAACTAGGGCCCTTATATTCTGTGAGAGAGGTGATAGTGTTAAAATCTCCTATAAATATAGTATCACCTTTAGTAATTAGAGCCAAATCTTTCCGTAGAGTCTTCCTACCTTCCCTATTCCTAAGTGCATATATGAAAACAGCATCCATTTGTAAATTGATAGACTGGTGGTCTATACTGACATGTAAAAACTATTCATGAGAGGAAAGTAGCAAAACTGTAACTGAATTAGTCCACATAAGCCAGATTTTACTGTTAAACAATGTCAGACCATTAGAAAAGTTAAGTTTATCCATATAAGGCTGCAGTTTTGAGTTATCATGCATAGGTTCAATTAGGCATAGCATTAGAATCTTTTTAAGCCTGACAAGATTGATTAGTCTCAATATTGATGATTCCATACCCCTAATGTTCCATATTAAAAAGTTGATTGAGGGGGAACCTGTCATTGTTCACTAGATTTATAACTTTTAGTAGATGACCTAAGCATCATTTTATTAATCTGGGTGTACATAACCGGGCCAACCTTATGCCAGTACATGTTAGCTGATCAGTTAAAAGAAATAGATGGATTTAGCCCTTCCACACGTACTAATATTCTCGTGTGTGTGGGATTTTACCATGTTATTCCTTCTGATTCAAAGACAATAAGGCACCTGAGTACTTCTCGTTTGCCTCTTTCGTTTTCATTTTCATCCCCTCATAAACTAAAATACATATAGTGCTACAGGTCCCTGAGAGGAAATTTACTATCCACGAGGGGCTCTCCGTCCGAGCCGGTACAGCCAAAGCTCAGAAAACTCATCAGACTTGGAAGTACATAGCTTGCTGTTTCATATACATGGGTGCTCTGTGGGAAATGTTTCTTTGTAACTCTAATCAGAATAAATCATAATCTAATCAGGAGCCTGATTTAGTCTAACACCCCACTCAAGCGAAGCGTCGGATGCTCGCCGACGCACAGCTTGAACCTGAAGAACTCGAACAGAGGACAAGAGAACCCCTTGGTGAAAATGTCTGAAATCTGAAGAGAAGTCGGAACATGAGCAACGCGCAGCTTTTCGGATGTCACCAACTCACGAACAAAATGGTAGTCGATGTCGATGTGCTTCGCCCGCTTGTGCGCCACTGGATTCTGAGCCAGGAAGATAGCACTACTATGGTCACATAACAACAGTGGAGAACCAGAAAGTGTAACCCGAAGATCACGAAGCAAATGAGTGAGCCAAACCACTTCTGAGGCAGTGTTGGCGAGAGCACGGTATTCAGACTTAGTGCTAGAGTGAGAAACAGTGGGTTGTTTCTTGTCACTCCAAGAAACCAGATTCCCACCAAGAAAAACCGCATAACCATAAGTAGACCGACGAGTCTCCAGGCAGCGAGCCCAATCAGCATCAGAGTATCCTAGCACATCAGGAGTACTAGCAGAACAAAATCTGAGACCAAAATGGAGAGTGCCACGAACATACCGTAAAATCCGAGTCACAGTAGCAAAATAGTCATCTCTGGGATCCTGAAGATACTGACTCACCGTGTTGACCGAGAATGCCAAATCCGGGCGAGAGATGGTGAGATACTGGAGAGCACCAACAAGAGAACGATAAAGTGTAGGATCCCAAAATGGAGGACTGGTAGAGCTGTGAAGCTGAGAACCAGCAACAAATGGAGTAGAAACAAGTGCCGCGTCAGACATACCGACTCGATTCAAAATATCCCGAGCATACTTTGCTTGGCCAAGCAGTAATCCTGAGGAGGTAGGCAAAACTTCAAGACCAAGAAAGTAATGAAGAGCACCAAGATCCTTGATCGCAAACTCTCTGTGTGTCTGATCAATGAACTGGCGAAGAAGAGTCGAGTCATTGCCTGTAAGAATGATATCGTCCACATACACAAGTAGGTACAGTAACGACGACCCTCTCAAAAGGACAAACAAAGAAATATCAGCTGAGCTGCACCGAAAACCAAGCTGTGTCAGATAACTGCTGAAACGCTGGAACCAAGCCCGGGGAGCCTGCTTCAGGCCATAAATGGCCTTTTTCAAACGACAAACGTAGTCTGGATGGACAGAATCCTGATAACCAACGGGCTGCTTCATGTAGATAGGAACATCAAGAACACCATTAAGGAAAGCGTTCTTGACATCCAACTGATGAAGTGGCCAGGAATGCATGGTGGCTATGGCAAGAACCGTCCTAACAGTGGAGGCTTTGACCACAGGACTGAAAGTGTGGTCAAAATCAAAACCCGAAATCTGCGAGAAACCCTGCGCCACAAGTATAGCTTTGTGACGCTCAATAGTGCCATCTGGTCGATACTTGAGCCTATAGACCCATTTGGAGCCAACAATGTTGACATTCGAAGATCGAGGCACCAAATCCCAAGTGTGCTGACCACGAAGAGCATCCATCTCATCATCCATGGCTGAAACCCAGGCTGGATCCTGAAGGGCAGTGCGATAATCAGTGGGCTCTGTCTAAGAGAGGAGTGCAGCAGTGAGACCATGAGCAATAATATCCAAATAATCCTGTCGCTGAATGGCACCAGTAGAAGACCGAGTGGCCATCCGACGAGTACGAAGATGGGGCGGTGAATCTGGAGGAGTTGAACCAGCTGATGACACAGAGGAAGATCGAGTTGTGCTAACTGGAGAGTGGCCGTTGAAAGTCACCGGAGAAAGAATAGCCGATACTGGCTGAGATGTGGTGGCCGGTGGCTGAGACGGTGGCTGAGGAGTGCTAGCCAGCGGCTGAGATATGGTGGGCATTTGGCGAGGAGCCGGGTCAAGGTCGGCCGTCTAGATGGAAGATGGTGGTGAAGGAGGGGCAACTGGAACATGCACAGACACAGGCGTGGTGACCCCAATCGATGAAGTAACAGTTCCATCAAAAAATGATGAAATCTCCAGATCTGAAATCAAACGACTGTCCGTGGAAGATGAGACATAAGGGAAGAAAGTTTCATCAAAATGAACGTGGCGAGAGATATAAATGTGCCCAGAAGTCTGGTCGAGACACTGGAAGCCCTTGTGACGAGGGCTATAGCCAATAAATACACAGGGAATGGATCAGGGTGCAAACTTATCAGTAGCAGTGGCACGCAGACATGGAAATGCACGGCAACCTTAAAAGGTGATTTGCTACTCATAACTGAACTAGGCAGACGGTTAATAATGTAAACTGCAGAGGAGAAAGCTTCCACCCAATAACAGTGCGTCACAGAAGAGTGAAAAAGCATGGCAAGACCAGTCTCTCTGATGTGACGATGCTTCCGCTCGGCCCGGCCATTCTGAGCAGGTGTATAAGGCGAGGACATCTGATGATGAATGCCAAATGATATACGATGAGCCTGAAGTCGGTGATTAGTAAACTCGGTGCCACCATCGGTCTGAAAAATTTTAACCCTAGCAGAAAACTGATTCTCAACGAATTTCTGAAACTGGATAAAAGTGTCATAGAAATCTGACTTATACCGCATTGGAAGAAACCATGTGAATCACGAGAAATCATCAATGAAAACGGCATAATAAGAGAAACCACCGACATATAAAACAGGAGTTGGTCCCCACAAATCACAATGTACTTTATCCAATAAACCAGTAGCGCGCTTTTCACTAATGGAAAAGGGCAAGCGGCTACTCTTGGCCATCTGACAAGGAGAGCAACTGACAGATGCAGGCATAGCAGAAGTGACAGAAATAAGACCCCATCGATTCAATAACTGAACAGTATCATGAGACACATGACCGAGGCGAGAGTGCTACTGCTCAAAAGAAGCATGAAGCTTTGTAGAGCGTAGTTCGCCTAAAAAACTGGAATCACCAGTCTCAAGAAAATAAAGACCAGACCTATGACAGCCTTTACCAATTATCGTCCCTGTAATCTTGTGCTCAATGGAAAATGCATCGGCATCAAATATAACACGAACAGGTAGATCACGAGTAAGCTTACTAATGGACAATAAACTTCTAGTAATCTTAGGGACCACAAGGACATCATTAACAGAGAAACCAGATAAATGACATTGGCCGATGTGAGAAATAAATAATGATTCACCATTCCAACAAGAATAGAATCAGAACCAAGATAACGGTGTACCTGATCAAGATGATGGGTGTGAGCAGTGATATAAGATGTAGCACCTGAATCAACGATCCACTGATTCGACGAAGAATGACGGTTGGGACCATTCAAACTGGCCTGAAACAATAACTCGTCCGCAACCCAATTAGTGGAGCAATCTTCTCGAGATGTAGAACCCAAATAAACCATAGCAAAAGCCCAAGAATTGCACAGAAATTGACTGGTTGCTGATTAGAATATGAAAAACTAGTGATAAAGGACCTCAACTCGCGATAAGCAGCATCAACTCGCGATAAACAGCATTAACTCGCGATAAGCAGCATTAACTCGCGATAAACAGCATTAACTCACGATAAAATGAATGACGTGAGAAATCTGAAAGTTTCGCGAGTCGAGTCGCGCGTGACTTCACGCGCTGGAATGACGAAAAACTGGAATCTCCTTCACGCGTGACCTTCACGCGGGCGCATGGATCTCGCCGTCGAAAAAATCGTAGCTGGAAAATCGCCACTGAAGCTTGCTGCTGGAAGCACGAGACTCGTCACTGGAAGCACGAGCTCACCGTTGGAGAGAAGAGCTTCGCCGATCGCCGTGAAGAATGGCTTCGCCGATCGCCGTGAAGAATGGCTTCGCCGCTTGCCGTGAAGAATGGCTTCACCGCTTGACTCTGGACGACGACGACGATGCCTCTAGACGAAGACGACGACGCTGAATTTGGCCGGGAACTTCTGCCGAAATTTGGCCGGGAACTTCCGCCGGAAAAAGGGAGGTGCTGAACAGTAAATTAAAATTTAGGGCGTAGGATCAGAACTTGCTCTGATACCATGATAGAATGATTTGCTGTAATTAATTGTATTATTGATATCTGAATATATAGAGAGTACAATGGAGGTATAATAAGGAAAGAACTCTAATCAGAATAAATCATAATCTAATCAGGAGTCTGATTTAGTCTAACAGTGCTAATTTTCACAAATTCAAATGCAACTATGCTGATTTTGAAAATTTGGACACATATGTGGAGGACGCATTCAGATGGTTGATAAGGACGCAGGCAGAGAATGTGTCCTCTATGTGTATTATTATTTTTATTATTAGTTTGATCATGACGTGACAACTATTAGTTTGACCATGACGTGACAATTATTTGTTTTATAATATTAGACGATATATATTATTAATGTTTAACTATTTTATTATTAAAATAAGAGTAAATTATGTTTTTTGTCCCCTACAAAGTATCTTTTACTATCTTTTGGTCCCCATTTGCAAAACAACCCTTAGACGGTACCCAACAAATTCAAAATGATATGTTTTGGTCCCCAGAGGTGATTTTCCAGCAAGACTAAATGGTTTTCTGGTATGTCAAGGGTATAATGGTAATTTTATTAATTAAAAATATTTTCAATTAAAAAATATTAATTTAAAAATTTTCAGTCGACTTCATCCTGAGCCCTCAAATCTCTCCCCTCGAGCTCTCGAGCCCTCGAACCTCTCCCCTCGAGCCCTCGAACCTCTCCCCTCGAGCCTCATGCCTTGAGCCCTCGACCCCATGCCTCAAGCCCTCAAACATCATGCCTCAATCCCTCGAACCTCAAGCCCTCGAACCTCCTGCCTCGAGTCCTCGAACATCCTACCTCCTGACAATTTTTTTATTTTTATTTACTTTTTTAACTCAGGGGTATAATGGTCCTTTTTACATATTTTGACCAATTTTACCATTGACTTTCCCTGAAAACTACCTCTGGGGACCAAAACATATCATTTTGAATATGTTGGGTACCATCTAAGGGTTGTCTTGCAAATGGGGACCAAAAGATAGTAAAAGATACGTGTAGGGGACCAAAAAAATAATTTAGTCTTAAAATAATATTAGATAGAATTCGCGTAATTAAGAGATCGAATCCATTTTTACTATACATATATATAGTATATAATCATATAATTTTTTTTAAAAAATAATACATAGAATAATATTACTATGCAATTCGAGTTTATGATTAAGAGAAAATCTCGTGTGAGATCGTCTCACCATAAGTTTTGGTGAGACCAGGGACTATTGTGCAATTTATATAAATATTATGAAATTTTGCGGGTCAAATATTACGGGTCATTAGCGGGTTATAACAAATTCGTGGTTCATCCATTACCTATTCTCCACGCGCCTCATCCCTTCTCACCCTAAATATGTCGCCTTCATCCTCCCTTTCTCCTAGAAACCATGACTACTGCAACAGATTCTCTGGCAAGCTTCTGCAGACCAGTACCTCGGGAGTCTTCACGAATCAGCATCGTACGACGGAGTCATTGTGGGTAAGTTTCCAAGCATCGCAAATTAAATTTGTTGTAATTGTGCAGATGAAACCCCTATTTTTCGTCTTCATTTTTCTAGTTTCTTTATGCGTATGTGGATAAATCGTGGATTCAAGAACCCACATGGAGTATCCTCTGTTTCAAACGTCTCTACAATGAGGAAATTTGGGTTTTTACTGAAGATTCCACCCATTGGTGGTCGTTGGTGACAATTGTTGATGTACTCTGAATTTGGTGACCCATGTAATCTGTTGTAGGCAGTTGAATCTGGATAAACATGTTAATGCTATTAGTAGCAATTTTGCACGTTTTCCTATGCTCACTTCTGTTGCTGTTTTACTTGCATTTCTTCAACTACTTAACTATCTTCCATTATTGGCTTATCTTCTAAGGAGTGCAGACAAATGCTATAATAGAATTCTCTGTGATGAACATCTTGATGTACTTTTGCCTGCAAAGCCTCTTTTCATCTCCGCCATTTAAAAACGTGTGCAGTTGTTAGATATTCAGGAGACCTCTTGAAGATGGAGCTCGGTGAGGAATCAGGATGATGTTACATGAGATGATGCGGCACCAGCAAATGAGGTACACTACAGCTGAACATTATGTGAATTTCTGCAGATTTGTCCATTTCCTAATGTTCCAGAAATATGCTAGGTACGTTGATTTGAAGAGGGATTTCCATATCACAAATCCCGTGTATCTCTTTCTAGGTCTAGGTGCAAAAGGAACTGGAATAAAATTCATATAACTAGCACTTTATCCACTATGAATTTACTATGGATCCTGGTTACACAAAATCACCAGCCCTTGTTTATGTTGTGAGGGGATTGTATTTTACCCATTGAACAGCTTGCCTCATATATTGCTGTCTTGTTAAATGGAACTGTATCCCAGTGAGTGTGAAGTTTAATAGTTTTTCTCTTCCAGAAATCGATATTTTTCTGAGCCTAAGAAAGGTTCAAAGAAGAGCATACTATCAGCTCCTAGAGTGCCTTGGCGCAAGGAACTATTGTATCATTCTCTTTTACAATAATGAACCATGTTAGATGCTTCTCATTTGGTTAAACTTTGCACACATGCAGGTATTTAGTATCCATTCTCCCTAGAGATCCAAAAGACAATTTGATATATTACTTTAAGTTAAAGTAACGCTATAAAGACAGAAGTTTTCAAACACAAAAATTTAATGCTTCCCCTGTCCCCCCTGAATTTGCACTCTTACTTTTTTGACATTATTCTCTACCAAAGTTTAACCACATATTTTAATAGTTATATGAACAATCATATTATCGCATATGATATTGTTCAATTCTTTGTAACAAGTAGTTTATTAATATCAACTTTTTATTTGCTGTTATTATACGTATGTACACATGTTAACGATCAAATATGTTTCTTAAACATCGTAATAATGATGATGGTGCAAATTCAGTTGGGACAGATAGAGTACTCATATAAGCTTGTTATGCACATTTAACAGAAAATTGGAAAGTGATTTGTGAAAGATACAACATTTTGAACAAAATTAATTATTTAAAATGATTAGCAAAAATTCAAAATATATGAATTATGATATTTTTGTGAAAAGTAAGTTCTACAATTAATTATTTTGCAGAAAATGAAACTCTAAACTAAATCTGTAAATCGATTAATTAACATTCTGAACACATGAACTAATTTATATATTTTCCAGTGGTTAATTTTATCATTATCTTGCAAACAATGAAAGTATAAATTAAATCCTTAAATCAATTAGCAAAGGTTCTAAACACATGAACTTATATATATATATATATATATATATATATATATATATATATATATTGTAAATTTTATCATTATCTTGCAGAAAATGAAGGTCGAAACTTAATCCTTATACCGATTAACAATCATTCGAAACACATGAACTATTTTATATATCCTAGAAAATGAAAATCTAAACTAAATCCTTATACCAGGTCGAAACTTAATCCTTATATCGATTAACAAACATTCGAAACACATGAACTAATTTATATCTTGCTAGAAATTGAAAGTCTAAACTAAATCCTTATACCAATTAACAAACATTCTAAACACATGAACTAATATATACATTTACTAATAGTAAAATTTATCATCATCTTGTAGAAAATAATTAAAAGTCTAAACTAAATCCTTAAACCGATTAAGAAATAGTTTAAACACATGAACTAATTTATATCTTGCAGAAAATGAAAGTCTAAACTAAATCTTTAAACTGATTAACAAACATTCTGAACATATGTACTAATGCATGATTATTGTCTGTTACTAAAATTTTTGTTTAATAGTAATGAACTAATGCCTCAAACATGTGATTTAAACGCTTAAAGTTATGAACTAAAAATTTCTATAAACCACACATTTTTTCTGCCTTTTACTAAAAACTTTGTTTATAATAATGGACTAATGCCTTAAACTTGTGATCAAATCACTCAAAACTATGAATTAGAAATATTCCTATAAACCAGACAATTTTATTATCTACCACTAAAATTTTAATTTAATAATAACAAACTAATGCTTTAAACTTGTGATCTATAGAGTTCTTGTATGATCTGGTGAGTCTTTTTCGCAGGTTTCATGTCTTCCTTCTTTCCTATTGCTTTGTGATCACAAGATTGATTAAAAATTCTTCTTTTCCTGGCCCTTGTACAATCTATATTTCTATTTTTCTTTAATCTCTTGCACTCGAACCAATTCGACTCGATCCAAAATGTAGAACGAGATAGCTATTAGGATCGAACACCCCTATCGAACTCATATATGAAGTAATATGCTAAATACACGATATAATAGTATGACATGAAGTAACGTGTTCATATTTTGCTAAATGATTTGTCAAGGTTTGACATTTGATTAGATGCATTTTGTTTGAAATTTGCTGGTAGGTATGAAGCAATATGTTAAATACACAAGGTAGCCGCATGAACACATGAAATAATTCATATTTTTCTAAATAATTTGTCAAGGTCTGAAATTTGATTTGATGAGTTTTATTAAGAATATTTTTTTAAAAAAAAAATTTCTGGAACGTACGAAGTAATAAGTTAAGTACACAATGTAACTGCTTGAATACATGAAATAATGTGTTCATATTTTGCTAGATTATTCATCAAGATCTGGAATTTGATTAGATGAATCTTACTAAGAATATTTTGGCTTTTTAAAATTTATTGGAACTCATAAAGTAATAAGTTAAATTCACGATGTAAACGCTTGAACACATAAAGTAATGTGTAGAAATGATTCATCAAGGACTAATATTTCATAAGATGGTTTATGAAAAATTTGATATTTTATATTTTTGCTGAAACGTTTGAAATAAAATGTATATACACTATTAAAATGCCTAAATAAATGAAGTAATTTGTTTATATACTAGTAGATTAATCTTGAAGGTGTATATTTTATTAGATGCATTTTGCTATGAAACGGATGCAATAAGATGTTATATATTCGATGAAATTGTTTAAACACCTAAGCTAGAGTGTTTATTTATACTTAAACTAAACATGAAAGTCTTGATTTTAATTAGATGAATGTTGTTACGAAGAGTTTCACATCCTAATTTTTATTGAAATATCTGAAGTAACTTGTTTTATACACAATGTAAATGTTTACACACGTGAAGAAATTTGTGTGTTAGGATAGCCTAACTAACCCGTCACAATTTGTGTGTTAGGATAGCCTACACAATTTGTGTGTTAGGATAGCCTAACTAACCCGTCACATACATGAACGAATGGCATAAACAGTTTATCTAAAAAGTTTGTATATATTACTGGTTGTAGTTTATAAATGATATATTTTTGCAGGAACCGATTTGATACCAGTTTGACCAACTTATTAAAAGGATAGTCTGAACTACGTCAACAGGTTGCGCATGAAGGAGATTGAATGAGAGGATGTTCGACAAGTAATTGAGAGACTATCAAAAGGAACAATTGGTCTAGACCCGTGAGATTTAATTAATATTGTAATTAGATTATTATTTTGTACACATTACTTAAATTCTTAAAGTAATTGTTTAAATTACTCTTCTAATGTTTTAAACACCTAAACTAACGAATGAATTTCAAATAAGTAAAATAATGTTCAAATTAGTAAACCCCATCAAGCAATTTATTTAAACGAATGACTCTAATAAATGAAATATATGCATATATACATGAACTAAACTTACCGTAAAAAATTTAAAATATGAACACACAGTGAACCACATCACACAGCTATAAAATTTGTAATGTTCGAACAAAATAACCAAATAACCTAACTAAAGTGTTAAACCATTAAACAAATCACTAAAGTGATAAACCTCTGTTGAACTATTTATTCATCGGTTTGTCTACAAAAGATGTTGAATAAAGCTTATGAGATCCAAGAATAAAGTACAAATTGTCAATTTCACAAACACGTGTGCATGCAGATCAGCAGTTGCAACTCCATCAACAGATTTAAGCAGGCACACTGGGGATTTAAGAGCTCCCAATGCTTTCTTAATCCTCTCAAATGCATCATGCAGAGTGCTAAGTGAAAATAAGAGATACGAATGCAAGTATCATCTCCAAACGCATCTCCAGGGACTGAGAGCAACCTGTGAGTCAAAGTGATATAACTTATCCCTGTTATGTTCATAAGAGTTTGGATAATAAATCCTATTTTTCTTAAAGAATTGAAATCCTCACACCTTAATGAAAATTGTCCCCACAACAATCTTAGGCAAAATTGAACATCCCAGCAATAGGGAATAAAGAGTACTCTTTTGCAGAAACAAAGATATGTATACATAAACAATTTAACATGATATCAGACTCGATGAACCCTTACTTGAGCCTTGTTGAGGAGACAGTGACACAATATTTCAGAACCATTGATCACACCAAAGCCATCACATTCTGTTCCGTAGTAAGAGCTAAAGTCGAGGAAAAGATAAAAAGCTTCCTAGAAATGACGTGAACAATTAATGGGATAAAAAAGTGGAGAGAGAGAGAGAGAACATATATGAGTTCAAATGGTTAACCCGAGGCTATGAAATCTTCACTCCATCAATTTCCCCAAAACTTTTAACCAGAAAATCTCGGCGTTCACAGAAAGCTTTCACCATAGTTGAGACTGCTTCTCAACCAGCATAGCTCAGTCCCAAAGCAGCCACTGCTGCTTTTTGAGATATACAGCAGGTCCCTGAAGTAAACTGGCTCTAGATCTTATTGCAAGCATAAATAAAGTGTTAGGGAACAGCAATCTCCATCCCGTCATAGCAAAAGCCTTCTAAAATCCATTGACAATCAATGTCCTATCATACATGTCTGGTAGAGATGCAAATCTCGTGCACGTTGCTGGAGAATATATAATGTGCTCATAGATTTCATCAAACATATGCTTGTTCATGTATACATGAATTTCAAGAACCAAGAAAAGGTTATCTTCTTGCCAGAAAGGAAGCACAAAATGAATAATCATGCTGCCTTTAAAACAAATGAGCTATATTTTGGATGATCATAAAAGAGAATTTTCATGCATAAGTATTCATTACGAGAGTACGTTAGAAGCAAAACCAACAAAGTACACCCAATAAATCAACAGAGGAACAGCAGAATGTGTAATAGATTAGTCAATAAAACAAACATCAATAAAATAAAACATCCGTACATATGTTGAATAACATGAATCAATCACCACCCAAGCGCCAAAGACAGTCCTACAAAGAGTAATAGCATGGATCAAAAGTTTGAATTGACACTCCAAGCTCAACAAATACATCCCATGTATTCAAAAGAGTAACTGACTAAATTTTTGTGTTACATCATCTGCATTCAAAAGTAATTACATAAACACGGGAAGAAAGAACTAAAACAACAAAGCTCAACAAATAAATATTCAGATCACAACAGTAATTAATCACAAAATTAGCTATAAGTAAACACATAAACATGCTAGCTAATTCGATATTAACCATTTGATTTCACAAAAAATATTATATCGTAAAAGTGTTGCAGAGAAAAGTTTATTGCAAAGGTTGAATTTCTCATTACCTCAAGACTCCTATATATACAAGGATGTCCTAACTGTAATCCTAGAATACCATAACTAATACAACAAGATTTCCTAAACATAAGGGAATCAAATATTCTAAGGATCAAAAGAAATATACTAAAACTCATCAAAAATATTCTAGAAGATACTCTAATACCCTCCCGCAAGCTCATGTTCGAACACAAACAAGAAACTTGGAACGCAAGTCCTTGAACCTAGCAGTCCCAACGGCTTTGGTAAACACATCAACGACTTGATCCACCGAGCTAACATGCCGAACAAAGAGAGTACCATCCTTCACATGTTCACGAACAAAGTGAAAATCCAGCTTGATGTGCTTGGAACGATGATGAAGAACAGGATTAGCCGTGAGAAATGTAGCACTCAGATTATCACAAAGAATTGTTGGGGGACCAAGAAAAACAAGATTCATTTCTTTGAGAAGCTGTTGTAACCAGATTAATTCAGCAGCAGCAAAAGCAATCGCACGATACTCCGCCTCAGTACTAGAATGAGCCACAGCACCCAATTTCTTGGATGCCCAATCGTCCGGATCAAAAATCCAGCCAGCGTCGGTGTAGCATACAAGCCTGGAATCTTGAGTCGGGCGGAAATAAAGGCCAGCAGCAATGGTGCCTTAAGATAGCGAAGAATTCGCTTGACTGCGAGCTAGTGAGTCTCAGTCGGCTGATGCATGAACTGACAAACACGATTCATAGCATAAGAGATTTAAGGCCGAGTGATCATGGCATATTGAAGAGCTCCAACAATGATGCGATAAATATGTTGATCATGGAAAGGATCACCCGAAGCCGTGAGCCGGGAACTGGGAGTGGCCGGAGAGGAAATTGGCTTAGCACCAGTCATGTGGCTACGATCCAAGAGGTCTAAAATATACTTCTTCTGAGACAGAAGTAAACCATATGAAAGATGTTGAACCTCAATGCCAATAAAAAAATGAAGACGACCCAGATCCTTCAAGGAGAAAACCGAGTTCAGATAGAAAACGAACTCATCAATGAACCTGGAATTGGAACCGGTGATAATCAAGTCATCAACGTAAACCAGGACATAGATAACATGATCACCATGAGACTTGATGTAGAGAGAAGTGTCAGAAATGCATTGCTTGAATCCGTGTCGGAGCAAGGCCTGACTGAGTTTCTGGAACCAAGCCCGTGGGGCTTGTTTGAGGCCATAGATAGCCTTCTTCAGCTTGCACACATAATTTGGATGGGAAGATGAGACAAACCCTAGCGGTTGTTGCATAAAGACATTCTCAGCAAGATCCCCATTAAGAAAGGCATTGTTGATGTCGACTTGACGAAGAGGCCATTTCCGTGTGACAGCAACACTGAGTACAAGATGGATGATAGTCGGTTTGATAACAGGACTGAATGTATCAAAATAGCCACACCTTCCTCTTGGTTGAATCCCTTTGCCACTAACCGTGCTTTGTAACGTTCCATAGTACCATCGGCCTTCTTTTTAACCCTGAAAATCCACTTCCAACCAACAACATTAGAAGTATAGGGCTTTGGAACTAAGTCCCAAGTCCCATTATTCATCAAAGCATCATATTATAACTGCATGGCTTGTTGCCAATGAGAGTGCTTGGTGGCTTGAGCAAATGATTTCAGTTCGGGTGGGGATGAGTCACGAGGTACTTGATATTTAGAGGCAAAAAGAATTTTTGGTTGAAGGGTGTTGTCTTTGGCACGAGTGACCATGGAATGTGTAGAAGATTCGGCAGGTCAAAAATAAGAAGGGGCATTGGGGTATGGAATAATGGCCATGGACGGAGCCGAGCTGGACCGAGATTGGGCTGAGACAGGCACGGGAGATGGGGCTGGTATGGACCGCGCCGAGACGGAAGCACCCGCACTAGGAGACGCAGGCACGACAGAGGAGGCTGGAGGTCGAGACTCGGATGGCTGAGAAAATGCCGAGTTAAGGAGCGATAGATCATAGATAGGAGAGACTGTGGTAGAGGATTGTGCTATATTATCAGAATAAGGAAATTGAGATTCGTCAAACACCACATGCCGAGCAATGTAGGTGCGAGAAGAGGAAGCATGAAAACACAGATAGCCCTTGTGTTTTGCACTATGACCAAGAAATATACAAGCTACAGAATGAAACTCAAGTTTACTGTTATTGTATGGCCTTAAATAGGGAAAACATAAGCACCCAAAAGTAGGGTGATTTATGCTGTAAAATGGGAGTGATGGTTCTGTTATTCAAGTAGATGCCAGTGTGAAAAGCTTGTTCCCAAAATTCTATAGGAAGATGGGAATGAGCTAACAATGCCAAGCCCTTTTCCACAACAATACGGTTTCGCCTTTCAGAAGCTCCATTTTGTTCAGGTGTGTGAGGGCAAGAAACTCGATGTAAAATGCCTTGGTTTTGAAGAAAAACTGAGACATTACGATACTCACCACCCCAGTTAGATTGGAAGGCCTTAATTTTTGTTGAAAATTGAGTTTCGACCATAGCTTTAAAAAGTTGAAAAACATTGAAAACTTGAGATTTGGTTTGTAGAAAATAAATCCAGACAAATTTAGTGCAGTCATCAATAAATAACACAAAATAACGATTTCCATTTAACGAAGGAACGTAGGCAGGACCCCAAACATCAGAATATATTAAATCAAAAGGTTCACTTGACGAAACATGAGAAGAAGATAAATGTAATCTATGATTTTTGCCTAATTGACAGGCACTACAAAGAGGCAAAGTTTTATTTGCAGAAATTGGTAAATTAAAATCAGACAGCTGACGACGAAGAACAGACTCATGAGGATGAGCGAACCGATGGTGCCAACAAGCAACAGAAGCACGTTCACCAACGAAGACTCTAGGACTGGACGATGATGGGGTAGGTAGACAATACAACCCGTTCTCAACTATTCCCTTGAGGAGTTTCTGACCCTGAGGATTCTTAACAAAACAATGATCAGCATGTAATTCAACAGATACATTATTATCTCTACATAATTTTGAAACACTGAGGAGATTTTTTGAAACCTTAGGAACGACAAGAACTTCTTTTAGGGAAAGATTTTTATTGGCAACATGCGATGAAGAAAGATTATGAGTACCTATATGAGTAATGGAAAGGGACTCACCATTGCCGACAACTAAGTTGTCATTGCTAGTGTAGGGAGATTGAAGGCTGAGGGCGCCAAGGTCCGCTGTGACATGGTGAGAGGCACCAGAATCCACGACCCAAGGATCAGTTAGTGCCGACGGAGTAGTGTATGCCACATGAGCTGAGGGAGCCTTGCCTTGACGCTGATTCTGACGCTGCTTCTCTGCTGCCCTAGGATTGGATGCCGGAAAAGCCTCGGCATTAATACGCTAGTGACAATTCAGGCCCGTGTGAAACGGCTTGTCGCAGATTTGGCACTGCTGATGAGAGCGATCACCAGGTGCCGAGCTGCTGCCAGAAGAGCGAGAGGACCCCTCTTTGCGGTTCGCATAGTGAGCGGCTGCCATGGACGTGTTGATACACGAGTCGAGAATGCGTTGCTCTTCCTGAAGAAGCAGGCCGAGAAGCTCATTGGATGACACAAGATCGGACCGCATGCTGAAGGCGGTTTTGAACGCGCCGTACTCGTTGCCTAGACCAAACAGGATGAATGAGATGAAGTCATCATCAAATACCGGCATGAGACACTCTGCAAGAGCGTCGGCAATGAATCTCTTCTTCTCCACGTATTCCATCATGGACATGGATTCCTTGCCTAGGGATTAAAGTTGTTGCTTGAGATGCATCTGCCGAGCACGTGTCTGAGACTGGAACATCTGCTGCAACATGGTCCAAGTTTCGGAGGTGGAGTGTGCTCGAGCCACATGACCGAGCATTGGTGTCGCCAGTGTCGAATGGAGCCAGAGAAGAACCAGCTTGTCCTTAACTTCCAGGCGGCAAAGGCAGGATTTGGACGGCGCTCGATTGATCCTTCGGTCGGATCTAGGGTTTCGGCGGGAACATTGCCGGTGACGAGGAAACCCTCAAGCTCGTACGCCTCTAGAGCCGATCGGACAGTGCTGCTCCAAAGCGAGTAGTTGGCGCGATCCAGATGAACGGCAAGCGCGGGAAATTACAGATTAGCTGCAGCGCCGCCAGAGGCCGTGACGAGGATAGCGGATGAGGAAGGAGTGATCTGGTTATTTTCAGAAGCCATTGGAAAAATTAATCGAAGAGTAGCAGTGGTGAAGCTATGGGAAGGATCAAATTAATTTGCGCTCTGATACCATAAAAGTGTTGCAGAGAAAAGTTTACTGCAAAGGTTAAATTTCTCATTACCTCAAGACTCCTATATATACAAGGATGTCCTAACTGTAATCCTAGAATACCATAACTAATACAACAAGATTTCCCAAACATAAGGAAATCAAATATTCTAAGGATCAAAAGAAATATACTACAACTCATCAAAAATATTCTAGAAGATACTCTAATATATCGGTAAACATCATCAAAATTCAAAAGCAATTACATAAAAACATTAAGAAAGAACTAAAATGACAAAGGTCAATTGATAAACATGCCTAACATTAAACTGAAGTAAACACATAAAAAATATACATCAACTCGAGATTCGATATCAACCACAACAAAACGTAAAGTAAATACATAAAGAGGCTAAGAAACACAGTATAAAGAGTTTTCTCACTGCTTGTTACACCATTATGAAGCTTCAATCTCATCATAAAACGCCCATCTAGTCATCACAAGTTGGAGATACAGTGAGTCTTAAGGACCAAATAAGATCAAACAACCTTTTGTAGTTAAGAAAATCAACCAATGGATATGCTGTGAAAAAACCAAATCCAACACCAGAATTACATTCAAATTGTCCTAATTAGTATAAACCCAAAAAGGACAGTATCATACCCCCATGATAATTGACTTTTCTCAACTGAAAATAAGATAAGATATGCAACACTTAATTCAGGGAGATGATAATCAAAATATGAACTCACCGAAGCTCTACCCTCAACATCTACTTTTAAGCAATAGCTAATAACTACCTCATTCAGCATACAAATCTCATGATAAATCACATATATTGTCATTTAAATCAGAGAAAATTAACTCGGCAAAAAACTGAAAACATACAAATAATGAAGTAAATTACCTAAATAATGAAGTAATTTACCTTCGCCACGGCTTCGCCGGATTTAAAGGCTTGGGAGGCACGCCGGGCGGAGAGATTTCCTCAATCTTCTGCAATTCGACGACGGGCAACGGATTCGAACCGACGAGAAGAAAATAAAACCGATAAAACAATGAGAAGCTGGAATAATCACATTGAGACTGCAAATTAAATATTTAAGCTAGAAAACTTAGGGTTTTCGGAGCATAGCGGAGAAGAGAGCGGCGATGACCACAGAACAAGATCTGAGATGGGCGGAGAAGAGAGCGGCGGTGGGCGGAGAACCAGAGCAAAGAAGACGAGAGAGAAACGGTTGGTAGAATTTGAGGAAAACTGGATCTTATTCTAAATAATTATATAGAGGTCCCTCATATTTTCTTATTTTGATATAAGACCCTGGTCTCACCATAACTTGTGTGAGACGGTCTCACACAAGTCTTTGTATAAATTCAATATCCCCTGTTGATTGCACCATCCAAAAGCAAATAAAATCTATTATATGGTGTTTGAAATTTTTAGACAACTTGAGTTTAGATTAGTCAAAATGACTTCAATATCCCCGGTTGATAGCACCATCCAAAAGCAAACAATTTCTATGATGTCTGGGATTAAAGATACACAAAATCTTATTTTAGACCGACTATCCGTCTACATTTAATAATTGATGTAACTAATGAGGTATTTTGATGTTTGTCTATATTTATTACGAGGTTCCTGTAGTTTTGAAAAAAAAAATTATAATATCACAACGTATAAATAGTTATAATTTAATTTTAAAAGTTGTTGAAACGAGATTTTTCATAGTTGATCTAACAAGAAACTTTTTCTTTAAAATATTTGTATTTTCTTTTAAAATATTAATAATTAAATATTTTTTAAGTTAACTATTCAAAGTCAGTGTGCAATGAATGCGAGGACATAAAGCTTAAGACACTACAAATACGACTCTGATAGAGATTTGAAACGAATGACTTTAGAAATCAATTTTGAACCCCAAGACCAAGAATGGAATTTGGGGAAGAAGGGGATGGATGTGGTATCGGCTCGACTGAGATCCGAGTACTAGGGTATTGCCTTTTGGGAAGAAAGGGGAGAGTATATATAATAAGCTGCATCTACGCTCCATATCACAAAATGAAGAGTGCGTCCTAATAGTCATAAAACAGGCAATCACATAGCGACAAGAATTTTGTCTGTGAATCGTTGAATGATGCCATGTTTTTTACTGTATCATGCCCTTTATTTTTACTATTAAAAAACTATATGTATTTTAATTTTAATTTAAAGAATAAAATAAAACAAAGTCTTAGAAAAGATCATTTTTCTATAGATTTATAGAAAGACGTGTTTAATTAAAATAATAAAAAGGTAAAAGATTTTAGTTGCATTATTAAAAATTTATTCTGCAACGTGCAATAGTTATAAAAATTATGACCCAATTAATGCAATCCAAAAGTTTTATCTTCATTTCTTCTAATTGCATTTTAAACCTTGTCTTTCCATAACTTATGGAAATACCATCTTCCAAGAGACGGACTCATAAAACAATTGAATAATTAATAATAATTGAAAATTAATTTTAAGCCTAATAAAAAACCATGCCGACGGTGGTCGACGGAGGTGGTGGTCATCGTCGGTGGTGTTCACTGGCATTTTCTCCGGCATCTTATCCATCTCTCTGGCGTCCTCTCCATAAGGCCACATTTTGCGGCATCTTCTCCGACACGTTCAGATCTGGTGCCCTGGCCACCGTTGTCCCCACCAAGCGCCGCCCTCCCTAGCCATCACCGTCCCCGGTGATGCTCTCTTTTCCAGACTCTCCTTTCCTTCCCGATCTCCTTTCCTTCTCCGACCCGACTCCCCTTTTCCTTCTCCCAGCCCAACTCTCCTTTCCCCAATTCTCGTTTGCCCTTTTTCTTCCCCCACCCAGTTCTCCGCCTTCCTTTTTTCCCGGCTCTCCTTTCCTTCTCCGATTTTCTTTTTCTTCCGGCTCTCCTTTGCCTTCTTCCTTGCCATTCCCGATTCTCCTTTGCCATTCCCGATTGTCCTTTGCCAATTTCCATCTGCCCACAAAGGGTATCTGTCTTTAGAGAAACGAGCAGGTAGGGCTTGAGTGGGGTGACCGAAAAAACAAGTGGATTGGGCTGGGGTTTGGACAGTGGCAAGGCAAGCGGGAAGGTGGTGATAGTGTGATTTCCAGGAAATAGCAGCAACGCCGCCACAGGCCGAGGGGCATGGAAGACAAAGACGATGGTGAGGGAATATTTGAATATTTAATTAATTTTATTTTTTATATTTTAAATTAAATATTATACATATATAATACGTATCAAGGCGTGTTGTAGTAAATTAGTAATATAGTAACACCCTATTGTTTCATCATTTCCTTTGGTTTTGGTTTTTACCCAAAAGAAAACCGGAAACAGCCGTTCTCCTGGCCCTTTATTTGCAGTTCTGCAATTCCAATAATATTCCATCTAGTATTTCTCGCCATTTCCTATTGCTTCCCCTTGGAAACCCTTGTACTACTCAAACCTGCATTATTTTCCTCCTTAGGAGCCTGATATATAACGGTTGACATCACCTAGAACCTCAAATTGAATACAATCCTCCATTAGAAACATTACCATCAGTCTTTACAGGAACCTTCCCGATCATGAAAATGTCTATAGATGCTGCTGCCGATACTCCTTCGGAAACTTCTCTCTCCTTTTCGTGCTACGTGCTCGAGCAGGACAAGAAGCATCCAGTGCCCAGTAAGGGGCATGTTCAACCACATATTCGAGATGAGAAAGCACCCAGGAATTTGGATACAAGTAATCAGCTGATATTTCAACTGGCCAGCTTAAGGTATCAAGGAGGCAAGCAAAGCTTCTCAGCAATCCCAGAAAAAGATGTAGCAGAAAAAAAGTGCAACACCAGCCCAGGATTCGGTAAGAAAATCATCAATTCATTTGTGTGCAAGAACTGCCGGGCTGTCACTGCCATCGAACCAACACAGCGTGTGGTAGAAAGAGCAAGCCGATAAGATTGCTTCGTACTCTGCTTCCAGCATTATCCCATGCCAACTCCAAGAATTCTAATTCACCAATTGTCATTTTGCTCATGAATGGTTTTTAGTTGCATGTCCTAATTCTATTTGTCACAACCATATCTAACTTCAATATGAGTCTCTTTGATGCCAAATCAATTAGTCTACCAGAGGAAAATTGGAATTACCTCTATGCATTTAGAATTAACTCTGCACATCCCACCTCAAGCAGATTTAGGCAACTACCTAATCCTGTATCAGTTCTTGAGAATTTGACTGCATCACTAACAGCAAAACAGATCTTGTTTGGACCAATAAATTGCAAAGACAAGAATTCATTACGCATCACAGCCCACTGTATATCAGATTTTGCCTAATCAAACAATATGATATTGCGGATGATTTATTACTTCAAAGCATCAAGAAAGGCAAAAGGTTCAGATATCCCTTTAGTAGCATAAACCTTTTGACAGACAATCCAAGGAAAATACATATAGAACAAATGACCTTCAGACTTTTCAAATCCCAAATTAATCAGAAAGTGAAAATTATGAACTTAAAATAAGCTCCTTTAAAATAACCAATCGACCTCATTATTTTTCAATTACTGTGGAGAATAATTCTTTACACTACTCTCTCTGTAATTTCTACTGTGCTGTTTGACTGATAGGAATGTGAACAAATTTTCACAATTTGTAGAAAAAATAGATGCCAAGAACTCTCTTCTTGGCAACAATTTCTTTCATGCAAACCTCGGAAATTCTGTTATATTTCAAGTACAGTAGTTTCTCCCAAATTGGTGGTAAGATGGAATCTTTGGTTTTGGCATTTATCATTCAATCTTCCACAATTCAAGTATATCTATAAGTTTACTTCATTGTCCTTTAAATCACTGGGACATCTTTAAACAAAGTAAAGAAGCCAACATGACTTGGTTCCAATGTTGTTAATATTTAACAAGTATTGATCGACGATACCACAATCCAGATGTCAAACTACTATCCAGATCATACATATGCAGATCACAATTTACATACGGAATCGTATCCATGCTCTAAAATTTAAATTATATGAGTTCGTGTATAGGATTGCATGAAATCGTACAATCACATACGATCCTCCAATCTAGGAATTTAGAAAGAAATTTATAACTTTTTGGGGTTCAATAAATCAGTCAATCAATACAGGTAAAATATTTAATCTTTTTCCCTTTTCATTTAGAAAATAATTGTTAAATTATCAGTGAAACCTAAAATGATGCACTTTTTCATAGTTCAATGATAATTTTCATATTAACAAACTAGACCATATATGATTGTGTTTGATACCTTTGTAATTGTTGCTCTATAGATTTTACTATCATACGAGAATCGTCACCCTCTGTGGTACCACCTCTTTTCTCGCTTCTCACACGAACCCCATTCATCAGAAAATCTGCAACCTATAAGTAAAGCAGAAAAATACAGGAGTTCAATCATTACTCTAGGCACACCTGAACCGTACTAAATAAAGGACCTGAACCGCATGGAGCTAAGCATTCATAGCATTATAAGTGGTTCACATTGGAACATCCTGCAAATAATGCTATGTTTAGAGCATCCTGAAAATAATAAGCATCTTGCATTCATAGCATTATAAGCATTTAGTCGTTACACAGAACTGATATTTAAGACAATTGCATCAATTGCCATGTCTAGTTAAGATTTGAATCAACAGGCAATCTAAGCAAACAAACTTATGCTGATAATTAAGGTACTAAAACATTATATACCATCCAACAGATTTAGTCAACTGAAGCATACACAATACTTCGCAGATAGGAGTCGGAAAAATACCAATCCCAATCTGGAAAACCACCTAAAAGATAACGACCTCAACAATCCCAAGGTTCTGCATTAATTTTACACCTTGATAGGATGCTATCTTTAGCAATGTCCTGCATCCAATAATTACAGTAAAGCGAGGAAGTACACACAAACATCTGTGATTTTTTAAACAGCAATTATGCATAAGAACTGTCATTAGGAGTGTATTTATAAGGGGTCTATGGCATGACTGAGAAACACAATACAAGGCAACATAAGAATGACACTTTGGTCAGAAATAAACACAGGCTTAACAGCATACAACAACAACTGGAGTAAAGACTTAACAGCATAATTCAGAGAAATATGACAGAGCTCTACAGCGGTCAACTTCATTAGTTGAGTGCCTTGCTATATCATGCACAACCAAAAAAAAGATAAATCTTATATACTGCAGAACATTATTTCTCGATCCATGGCCTACCTTTACACTTGTGTTCATTATTATGACATAGTATGACCAAAAAGGGGAAAACATTTCTTATCTACAAGCCACAAGAAAATAGTTTCATCATAAACATACAGCTAATAATACCATTACACAACTTAATTAGAGAAATTGACAGTTTTTGAGAAATAAAGGAAATCTTGAGGTTAAGAAAAGCCCCGAATCACAACATCTGCCGCCTTGAACATGACTAACCTAACAAAAGATGATAATTTATGTGACCCATGAAGACACAAAGAATCCAATTCTGCTTGACCTGGTACAAAAATCTATCCGATTTTGGTTTGGGAAGAAGACGGAAGGAGGAGGAGAACTTGGGGGGAAATGAGGCGAGGAAGCAGGAACAATGGGATGAAGAAAAGCTTTGTCTGAAATATCTCTCACTCCAAAACGGCATCGTTCAAGAAAACAAAAGGAGTCCCCTTCAAGTAAAATGACGCCATTTAAGTAACTAGGGAGAAATGACCAACATACCCCCGGTTGACCATATAAATGAAACCAAATAAAAGCAAAGAATCTTCATTGTAGTGTGCTTTGGGATAATGCTAGTCAAATTATCAGTACAAATACGCCTATGACTCTATAGAATAAAACTATTATACTTTTGAATACATATATGTCATATTAGTGTGATTTTATATTAATACATTTATGACACGAACCAATATAAAATAACAAGTATATGTTTTGACTTTTTTCGATGGGATCTTAAAATCCTACCAATACCGATCTTACGATCATGCGTAGGATCCGATCCTACAAACATTGCTTGGTTCCACTTGTTTCCACCTATAGTTTCTTAAAGAGTTATGAGTGTCGTCTCTAGTCCTCTATGTAAGGGGTGTAGCCAACTTCAACCATTATATTTGATTGCTGGTCAATTTAACCATTATGCTTGTAAATTTATTACTTTTGACCCCATAAGCAAGTCTTAAATATTTGATCATTCAATCAACAAACCTTTTGACAGTTTATAGACAAGGAAAAGAACTAAACCAGAAAACAAGCCAGACATAAAGAACTAAATTGACCAAAATGAAACGTAAATGAAAAAAAAGGTTTACCGTCAGGCATAGGGGATCAAACGGAGATTTCCCCCCTTAATAAGCTAAGGTCTCATTTCCTTGATTTATACTGATTACTAACGCCGAAAGCTTCCCAGTGAAGTATGAGTACCTTTAAAAGCAATCCCACTTTTTAAGTCCCTGTCTATGCAATAAAAAGGACGCGTGTTCACTTTATTTACTGTTAGGCATGAATACAAACTCCCAGTGACAATATTTTAGACCGCTTTGTTTCTTATAACCAAACATAATTCTAGTTCTTAGTTCTTATAGTGATACACAAATTATCTTCAACATTTGATGGTGGAAATATAATTAGGGAAGACACTTTTTTATTTTCTGTACTATATCGATACAACTAGGGGAAGAGATGGGGGTTGGGGGTGGCGAGTGATGGCTCGGAAAAGTGGAAAACACAACAAGAGGAATAAGGATAAATCAGTTGTGAATCATATTTTGCAATCTCATTCGATCTAGACAGATTCCGTGATTAAAATTTAACATAGGATGTCTTGCTCTATTAGGTCTCCGAATCTTATTAGGTTTTCCCCTTCCCTGTTTAATTTTTTTTAGACCTTGACTGTTTTCTAGAAACCTTACTATTCATCTAGGGGTCTCCTGCATAAATGTCCAAACCAAGTGTCTTTCTCTGACATTTTATCCATCTACTGGGCAAAAATATAACAGGATAATGTTCAACCAAAAAATGACAATTACAAGCAATTATAGGTCTCTGTGAATTCCGCAGCAATTGCAGCAACAGGTCCCTATATAAAGCAGCATAAGGGCTCCTTCAACTGAAAATTTCTAGCTGGGATAGCTCCCCAGCCAGAAATTTTCCCCTCCAAAGTACAGCCCATACAATTTAAATGTCAAATTTGTAACAGCCACAACAGCAACGAATTTTCTGAAATTAACAAAACAAAACCAAACAAACACGACAAAACAAAATTTTGGTAAGGAAACGAGTGTAAAGGAACATGCGACACATCTTAAATCTGATATGAAATGAAAATTAACCTCAGTCATTCATCAGAAAACTCTGTTCATTGTTGTTTTCATGCTATGCTCTAAAACAATAGTATAGTACCTATACGTACTCCTTGAAGCGAATCTGATTAAAAAACTATTGAACGAAAGGAGGGAGTATGCCCTCCAGACACAGTTCACCAACTAAAACTATTTTAAATGTACAAAAAGGACAATGAAGTTGAATAACAGGCGAGTCTGCTACAGAAAGCCACAAACTTTAAAGCTTTCAGTAGTAAGATTTGGCAGAGAAGGCCCCTCGAAGTATATTCTACCAGCTACCAATAAATAACAACATACCATTACACAGAATATGGTGTAAAAGCAACTTGAGAGCTAGTTCAAGATTTGTGATATTTCTCGACATAGCCCTGCAATTAACAGAATCAACCATCAAAACTTTCACACAACAACGCAAAAATATTCATCAAAAAAATTTCTTTTCTGGATAGATAATTCCTCCTACACTCACCTCAACAAGCTTTGCAAGCTTCTCCTGAGAAGCAGTCAAGTAAAGCTTAACTGACTCAGCAGTATTAGGAACCTGGATCGCAGGTATGGTGCTGAGAACCTTGTCAACTGATTTTTTAACTATAATTTTGTGAGCATCCTTGCTTAGAAGGCCCCTTTGCCAACTTGGCTTTAACAGCTCTTTCACAACTTCAACAAGTGAAGCATGGAAATTTCTCAAAGCCCTTGATTCTTCTACTTTAAGATCAGCATCAGCTTCCATCATTAATCTAGACCTATCTTCTTTACTCTGTGACCTGTACGGCCCACCACTATCCAGTTTTGAATCACTATTGATGGAAACCTTATCTCCCATGGCATCTGTGATATGATCAGAATCCAGTAACTTTGTTTCTTTCTGTAAAGCTTTTTTATCTTTCCATTGAACACCTAAAGTTACAATATTGTCACCCTTTTTACATATGTCTTTCCCTGGTAAGCTTTTTGTGGAGCAGACGCCATTGAGATTACTGTCAGATATCGAGCACTTATTTGAACTACATTCAGTACCAAGAGCTCCAGCAGCCAAAGCATCACCATTACCCTGCTTTGGAGCTCCAATTGCAGAAACTTTTTTACCTGAGGCAGTTTCCTCAATGCTGTCACGGATAGGATCGTATTCACTACGAGAAGATAACTTAGATAACAAACTCTTAGTTAGTGGGTATGATGGTTGAAAGGGAATGGAGGGTTCCCAATTATAAGGAATCTTGGATTGCAATCCAACCATGCATTGCTTATCAACAGATGTTCGTGAGAGATTCTCCGACTCAGACCCAGAATGAGGTGAAGAGCTTCGCTGCACAGATGCAGATCTAGAAGCATAATACTGTGGACCGTTATCCAGCAGGTCCTGACCACCGAGCATATCTGGATTCCAAGAAGGGTAACTGAAAGACAACGGAGACTTGAGCAGAGATGACACTTGGACTGGTAGATTTCGATTATCAGCCAAAAGGTTGTTACTCTTGAAAGTAATCTCTTCGAATGTATGAGGGGTACTTCTTGTGTTCTCACCATTCTCTGACAACCTTGAACCGTTATTTGACAATGTCCCCCGACAAGAGGCACCTTTGGTCCATGGTGAGGAGTTTCCGCAATAGTCGTTCAAATCTCTTCTAAACTCTTGTGAGGAGAGCTCCAAAGGTTCACGTCTTGGTAAAGAAATATCTTCCATCCCATTCTTCTGTCTGTGGCTTTCTCCACACTGTGATGTAGGCTGAACCGATGAAGTAACTGCACCACAAATATAACGTAGTGAGATAGTATAAGTTACAATGAAAGGTTGAGAGCATCAACAACAACAATCAAGATTTATAAAGTACCTCCTTCTACTGTTAATATGTAATTTGGTTGCTTGTATGTAATATTTCAAAAAAAAAAGTACCTCCTTCTACTAAAGGTTCACTCTTCTTTTGTGCCATATCTGAAATTTCTCTTTTAGCATGACTGACACCTACGTCATCCTTTACATGTAAGAATCTACATGATTTCCCTCTTATACACCAGCCTTTAATAAAAAATTCACATATAGTTGCTGCTCGTTTGCTTCTGTCATTAAACTCCGATTCGGGAGTTAAACTTCTTGGTCTAACCCTGAAAACATAAAAGAACAAAAGTTGGTAAGAAACTATAACGCCGATAGAAGTGGAGGGGGGTGAAGCAGTTCAAACCTACAATCTTTAACAAGAATATTCAACTTAATAGCTAAGAAGAACCATCCAACCTTGAAGCCTCTCCATCTATTTGATAAGTTATTCTTTCTAGGTACGGATCATCTTTAGCTTTCTGGTTAGAGACACCAATATCCAATGTCACAGTATTCACTTTTCCAGAGGAAAGGCTAGCAATGTCACCAGTCATTCCATGGTTTACAGGGGTCCCTTTACCTGCATATCCATATTGATTTTGAATTTGGAGCTCAGTTTTTATATTGTAAATTGATAAGAATAGCATAAATTACATTTAAAGCCTTCAATAATAGTCATAGAAGCTAATTTCCTGACCATCAACTCGGAATTCCTCATTCTGTTTAACATCTCGAGAGTCTGATGGAAGGTTCCCAACTAGTTTTTCCGAAGTGGCAGAGCCAGGATTCACGTGTTTTTCCATTTTGACAGGCTTTATACCCTGGTCAATATCTGCAATGAAGAAAGACTGAGTCAAGAGAAGGTGCAAATGAACTATCTCTGGCAACAACTAGTTCCTAAGTAATATAGGCTCGGATACCAAGGAGGCAACGACAATTGCGAGAAACTAACTAGGCTTTCTGAACATTACAGAAACATATGGTAAATGGTTCATATGATCCTACAAAACTTACTCCTGGAACTTGTTATCTGATTCAGGACATCTTTGCTTCAAGCTAACAAAAGCCGATCCCCTCAAGATTTTCGCAAAAGAATTACCTCTAAACAATATGGCTCTAAAAGCACATATATTACTTTTTTTTTAAAACTAAGTGCCAATGCATGTTATTGTTTACATTGAACATTTATCACACCATGCACATATTTTCCAAGCTTGAGTTAATTTGTGCTCGTGAAGTTCATTTTCTATAGAGTTAACTATACTTTCAGTCTCTTTTCTATCCAGCTTCCATTTTTTGTAACATTTGATTCCTAGTTTTTTTTCAAGAAGCTTTAAGAGTTTGGAGTTATATTTTTAAGTCTCGTATTCAAGCTTATAGCTCTCACTATGGGGGCACAATTCCAAAACTAACTCAAAACAAACTCATCAACCACAAATACTTCATATACAATCGAATGTTAATAGACTTTCAAGGTAAACAGATACATATTTAGCAGTGTATTCTCCACAAACTACAAAAACCCACCACAAAATTTCCAAACACCTTTCATTCAACATTCCTCCCATCCAAGACACCTCTCTAAGGTTAAATGCGATGGGGTGAGTTGTTTTTCCTTATTCCGCGTGCCATGTGTTCTTCTCATATGTGCCCTCTTTAAAGGGGAATGATGATGGATTGCATTTTGCTTATCCAAGTAAACTCACATGATCCGGCTTTTATAGTAAATGCTAAACAGCATAGAAAGCACAATAAATAGCAATGGAAAGTAACTAAATAATACAACTTAGCTCAAAATTAGAAAGATGACTCTTTTACTATTGAGTTTTCACATTCAATTTGCTTACTTACACAGCTACCTACACTCAACTGACACACAGATTCCTCAATCGAACCGTAAACTTGCATTTCACCTAAAATTGCAACAACAAACAACATTTCAAAATGTAAAAACTAACCAATTTTGCCCAATTCTTCTTCCTCCTCCTCATCAGTTTCCTCGTCCTCCTCAATTTCTTCGACCTCTTCAACCTCGACTTCAACTTCTTCGTCTACCTCCTCTTCGACCTCAATTTCCTCCTCGATGATTTCGTACTCGCTCTCGTTGCCGTCGTCGGAGTGGACGTCGGAGGTGGTGTCCATGTCGGAGAGATCATCCGCCATTGCAGTAGGAATGCAATCGTTGACTCGCTGCCTCGGTACGTTATAGGGTTTTCGATTTCAACCCTCTTGCGTGATTAATTAAACTAACTGGGGTAGTAATTAACGGAGCTAATGCTCAGGGGATAATTACAGTTTACTACGAGCGCCGCGAATGTTGCAGGTGGAGACTGGAGATGGGGTTGGTTACGTTAACGTAATAATGGAGTGAGAGATTACGAAGTAGTAATGAATCAGGCCGCGCACCTATCACCACATTTTACCGTCTCGTGCCATTTTAGGATCCATCATTTTCTGGCAAATTCTTGGGGGAAAGACTCATTTTCATATATTAATGGAAAGATGAAGTTTAATTAAAATATTAAAAGGTAAAAATTTTTAGTTGTAGTATCAAAAATGTATTATGCAACGTTTAGTATTTATAAAGTTTATAACCTCATTCATACAACTCAAAAAGTTTATCTTTATTTCTTCTATTTTGCTCTTTAAACTTTGGTATTTCCATGACTTATGGAAAGACCGTCTTTCAAAAGACGGACTCTAGTATTATACTTAATAATTTCTTTAGAAAATAATAACAAATAAAAAATATAACATAATTTGTACTCGTGCAAAACACGATTTAAAATGAGTAACTATAATTACTAATATTTTATCATATTTATAAATTTTAATTTAATTTACTATTTATTGATGATTAGTTAAATAATTTATATTCACATGAAAATAATATACTCCATCCGTCCCAGCCTATTCTACACAGAATCTTATTTTGGTCAAAGATGTAAAACTTTGACCACATATTTGAATAGGTATATGAACAATAATTTTATCGTATGTGATATGGTTAGATTCATCGTAAACATGTTTATTGAAAATCGTGAAGATTATGTGCATAATAGGTTGGAACAGAGGGAGTATATTTTTTGTAAAGATGAAAGATAAATTTTATATAGAAATACTGTCAAACATAAATAATATATAAATAAATTTATATGGAATAAGAAAAGATGGAGAGAGTGGAAGGTAGGTTAAAGAAGAAGAAGGGCATTTTAAGTTCAGGAGAATAATTAAGACGGAATCAATTTTCAAAGTAGTTGAAATCAATTAAATGAGCCTAGCTGATATGTCAACCTTTAGAAGTGTCACTTGTCAAAAAAATTTGAAAGTTGATGTGTTAAATGTGGAGGTGTTACTTGTGAATTGGTCATGGTTTAGTGGTAAGTCACAATCTCTATAACTGAGAGGTTCATGGTTCAAAACACACCCCTATCAAGAATTGTGAATATTGGAGTAATTTCTTGATGGGGATTACCCAGTGTTGTGGGATCGTGTCGGTAGTCCCCGTTGTGGTTACCCAACCTGCGGGTGGTTGGTATTAGTGAGATCGTGGTGGTTCCAATTTTTGTGGTGGTTCCAATTTTGGTGGCGGTGGTTCGTTGGTGGTGCAGCGTTTGGGTGTTCTCAAGAGTCCGTCCCTAACTATTCAAATGGATGGAGTTTCAGACTCCACTGAGCTTCAACATATTCAATGGTGATGTTTGCTAGTTAAGTCCTAGATTAGGATGTTAATATGTAATTTGGTTGCTTGTGTGTAATCTTTCAAAAAAATGTTGAGGTGTTACTTAATCAAGAATTTGCTCTTTTAGTATATAATAATATACATTGGTACAATTCTCTAATTTTAGGGAAAGTGTTAAGTTTGACCAACAAACGTTAAACTAATTATTTCAAAAATCATTTTAATAATTATGGAGGTTTAATTATAATTATTTATGCATTATGGCACATTTTAAAAGTTCTTTTAAAATAATAGAAATTTTGTTGCAATAAATAAAAATAAATATCAAATCACCTGACACATGCCAATACTTCTGGAAATAAGGAAAAATGAAGTTGCGTACAAAAATAGGAGGCGCACCCGCTTCTTCCTATTTGAAAATTTTTGGATGCATTACCCAAAATGTGAGCAAAATATTAGGGGAAGTTGGAGAAACGATGGTTCGGATTTACCGACAATAATCCGAAAATGCAATATTGAGCTTCAATACTGGGCATCTAAGGAATTTAAAGATCTTGAGAAAGAAAAATATAATTGTTATCAAAAGACAAGGACTCCAATCGAGCGTCCTAAAGCACAAATAGCAGCATTGGAAGGATGCAAAGTGGAAACAATATGCCAAGCAACATTATCTTCACCGGGAAGATAGAATTATGATTTTTCCCCACTTTTTTTTTGCAAATAAAAGGAAACAGGGGAACACAATCTATAGGCTAAGAGATGGACAAGGCAGATGGTGTACTGAGAAGGCAATGAAATGGAAGACGTTATCCTCCAACACAATCAAATGTTGTACATCGAACAATCCAGATCCAGAAAATCATAAACCAAGAAACAACCAACCTCAAGACTACTGCCTAAGGTAACAGATCAAATAAATAGAATGCTATGTCGGCAGTACACCCAAATAGAGGTACACCAAGCGTTAAAATAAATGGCCCTGAATAAAGCATTTGGTATGGATGATATGCCGTAATCATTTTTTCAAAAATACTGGAGCATAGTTGGAGAAAAGGTATCTTTCTTATCTCTACAATTATGGAAGAATGAGGGATTCTATGTATAGTATATTCGTAGTGCTCATCTTGGAAGTTAAAAAAAAAACCTACCCAAGTAACTAAGTTTAGACCCATCAGTCAATGTAATGTCACATATCACGTTATCTCAAAATGCATCTCTAATCGGTTGAGGCGAGTTATGGGTGATATTATCTCAAAATGCATCTCCAACTAGGCTTATTTCAGATCATTATACTAATCGCACATGAAGCACGTCATTATATCAAGGGCCATAAGACTGGAAGGAAAGGGTACGTGTGAATTAAATTATATATGAGCAAACTTTTGACAGAGTTTAGTGGCCATTCCTACTGAGAGTTCTACAAAGTATGAGTTTTCAACCTGACTTCATCAAGCTTATCCAACGATCCATCTCTTCAGTGAAATTCTCCTTTATGTTAAATGGAACAAGATTTGGGAGACTTAAACTCACAAGGGGAGTAAGACAGGGTGACCCTTTGTCGCCTTACTTATTTATCATATGCGAGGAAGTGTTATCAAACATGCTACGGGAAAAGCTAGGGAGAAAACAATTTCAAGTTTGAAAATAGCTCGTTCGGCACCGACTTTATCCCATCTACCTTCTGCTAATGACACCCTCATATTTGGAAAAGCAACGACAAGAGAAGCAACTCAATAAAACAAATCTTGAAGGATATGAGAAGGTATCGGGGCAGAGGATGAACTTTGATATACCATCCATTACCTTTAGCCCAATGTGGATAGTGAAACTCAGAACAATATCTTGGGTGTTATGGAAATGAGAATCAGAAGGTCCTAACAAAATTATGGGTCAACCAACCAATTTTGAAAGATCAAAAGCATCCGTGTTGGAGGGTGTAAAAGACTAAAATCTGGACAAAGGTCCAAAGTTGAGAACACGAACAATTGTCAAAAGGGAGGGGGGAATAGTGATGATCAAGGTAGTTCTACGAACAAATGTCTTGTTTCAAAGTACCAGATACACTTATTGATGATATCCACAAGATGTATTGAAGTACTAGTGGGGAAGCTCAGACGACAAAGGAAAATTCATTGGGCCATATGGCGCACCCTGCATATCCCAAAAGGAATGGGGGCCTTGGTTTTGAAGATATGAAACATTTTAATCTGGCGATGCTAAGGAAACAAGCATGGAGGATAACAATACATCCAACACCATCCCCAACCAAATTGTTAAAGAAAATTTTTTACCCCCCTACATCAGTGTTATAAGCATCAATATGTTATCACCCGTCTTTGGCCTGGAGATCTATCATTGAAGGGAGAAACCTCTTGTTAAAAGGAATAAGGAAGAGAATAGGAAACAGTACTACTACGCTCTCGGTAGATTACCCGGAGGAGACCACGGTGAACAATCGCATGGAGGTAAATGGAACGAGATGGAACACAAAGTTAATTAGAGAAAATTTCAATGAATAAGAAGCAAATCTCATTCTTTCCATGCCAAGGCCACAAAACCAATTTGAATGGCAACCAGCAGAAGGCAGAAAGTACTTGGTAAAATTTGGTTGCAATGTTTCTATTAACTCTACTTATTTACCTGATGCATATTATATGGCTAATAGCATTAATGGTCCATTCTTCCTGTGGAAAAAGATATGGAGTCTAATAGTGCCTCCAAATTAAAAAGATTATACAAGACAATATTTTAGCTGAGATAGAAGGAGCATTATTATTTTTATTTATGTGTATATAAATTATGGGAAAAAATAAAATATATATTATGACAATTTTTTTTAAAAAAAAATCTACAAGACTATTTTTACATAGGGGAAGTTTCAAGAAAAGTGTCACGTGCATAATCTTATGGCATGCCACTTTACGTTTTGACTTTAAAAAATGTATATTTTACAAGTTAAAGCATGTAATAAGGTGTGTTTGAATTAGGGATGGCAGTGAGGCGAGTTTTGGTGGATGTTTGCCCCGCATGGGCAGGTATGGATGTAATTTTGGTGGGGATGGAGCGAATATGGGTATGAAAATTGATACCCGCTATGAGTAATGGGTCGGACATTGATATTAGTTCATACCCGCCCCACTATACTCGTTATGTACATACTAATTATTATATAATAAACTATTATTTATCCACAATGCACATGTTTTACTTATAATATTTTCATATAAATATTATTAAACTTTTAATATTAAATTTAGACTAAGTTATTTTTTTAGTCCCCTACATAGTATCTTATACCATGTTTTGATCCCCGTTTGCAAATCAACCCTTAGACAGTACCCCACAAATTCAAAACGATTTGTTTGGTTCCCAAAAGTGGTTTTCAGGTAAGACTAAATTATTTTCCGGTATAGTCAGGGGTATAATGGTAATTTTACTAATTTAAAAATATTTTCAATTAAATTTTCTAATTTTAAATTTTTTTTATTTTTTTTAGTTTTTCACCGCCGCCTTCCGCCACCACCTTCCACCGCCGCCTTCGATATCGGCAAAGCTTCTGCTCTCGGGCTCTTTCCAACCAAACCCTTCTCCGAACAACGTCGGCTTAGTCTCCTCCAGTACTCTCCGCGGCTCAGATCGCCGACGGATGAAACAAAATGTCTCCCGACATAGTATTTTAATTTCACCTTTCTCCGACGAGTCGACGCCTTATGGCAGCGGAATGATCTAGTTTGAGTTCTTCGACGACAAGAGCCACAAGTTCACTGATCCCGAAGACTTGAGCGCAAACATGGAGTTTGTCGGGAAGCAGAAGGTAGCAAAGATGATACAGAACAACATTGAATCAGAGAGCCCTGTTTGCTGCCTAATTTACAACTGTTTCATCCCATGGGTTGCCAATGTCGGAGAATCCCTCGGAATCCCTTTTGCTCCATTGTGGGTCCAGTTTGCTGCGTGTTGCTCAGTGTACTACCATTTCTACAACAATCTGGTCCTTTTTTCGAATGAATTTGAACAAAATTGGATGTCCAGTTGTCGTACATGCCTCTGTTGAAGTACGATGAGATCCTGAGCTTCTTGCACCCATGGACTCAGTGGTCGTGTCTTACAAAATCCATCCTCGGAATGTTCAAAAACCTCTCCAAAAACTTATGCATTTTGATGGAATCATTCCAATAGCTGGAGAAGAACGAGATCGAGTACATGTCTAAACTCTGCCCGATTAAACCTATCGGCCCGCTCTTCATATATCCGACCGATGCATCAACCAATGTCAATGTGAATGTTTACAAGGCCGACGATTGTCACGAATAGCTGGATGGAAAACCAGCATCCTCAGTGGTGTACATCTCATTCGGCAGCACGGTGGTTCTGAAGTAGGAATAGGTGGATGAGATCGTGCATGGGCTGCTAAACTCCGGCATATTGTTCTTATAGGTTATGCGCCCACCTCAGGCGGCCCTGCCAGAAAACTTCCTGGAAAATGCCGAAAAGAAAGGGAAGGTGGTGCAATGGAGCAACCAGCAGCATGTGTTTTCCCATCCTTCCATAGCTTGTTTCTTGACGCACAGCGGATGGAACTTGACAATGGAGGCACTTTCATCTAGAACACTGGTGATCACTTTATCTAATCTGGGAGATCAGGTGAGTGATGTGAAGTTTCTGGTGGATGTGTTCAAAGTTAGGATTAGATTATCCAGGGGGGATTTTGAGAAGCTGATTATTCCGAGGAATGAGATTCAAGAGCGTTTGTTGGAGGCGACTGCAGGTCCAAAGGTGGCAGAGCTGAGGGAGAATGCACTGAGGTACAAGAAGAAGAAGGCGGCGGTGGCGGAAGGTGGCTCGTCGGCTTTGAATCAACGGGGGAGAAGATGAGTGCAATCAACGGCATAGAAGACAAGTGCAACCAACGACGGCGGTGGAGACGACCAAGTGAAGAAGACATAGCTTTTCTTTTTATTTTTTATTTTTTTAAACTCAGGGGAATAATGGTCATTTTACATATTTTGACCAATTTTACCATTGACTTTCCCTAAAACCACCTTTGGGGACCAAACAAATCGTTCTGAATTTATTTGGTACTGTGTGGGGGTTAATTTGCAAATGGGGACCAAAACATGGTATAAGATACTTTGTAGGGGACTAAAAAAAATTTAGTCTTAAATTTATTAATTTGAAAGTAAAATTTTAGGTGTTTTTTGGAGATATGAATGAGGTGAGTGAAATGGATTCATAGTGGGTATGAAGATCCAAGTAGATGATGAGGCGGGGTGGATTTTAGATGCCCGATGGGGCGGGGTGGATTTTAATGTTGTACCCATCATTGTGATGGGGCGGATGTGGGTATGAAAACTTTAGGTGGACATGGGTATGGATATACCATAATCCGTACTCGCCCCGCTCAATTGTCTTCCCTAGTTTGAATGTGAACATATAAGAAATGTTATATAAAAAGTATAATATTTAACTTAAAAAATACTTTATTTACATTAAAAAATTTAATGGTTAATTTAACGAATGCAATTTATAAGTGAAAAAATAGAGTGTATTGTCTATAACTTAAGGACAACTATATTATTTTACTTCAAAAAGTCAGGTATATTATTTTTATTGGGATGGATTGACTGGAGAAAATAAAACTTACATTGGATGAAAATATATTTATTTTTAAAATGGGTTTCATAAATTTTAGAGAAATGTGTCAAAATAGAAATTTTCAACGGATATTGTAAAGGAAGGAGATTTCAAATAAATATAGAAAGTTTTTTTTAAACGAAAAAACGTGAATTTATATTACCATCATCTCCCTAATTACATCTTGGGCAAGATTATGAGCATTCATTACTACAGATCTATGCACTTTCATGACATGAATCATCTGGAAAACCATTGCTAACATTCTGATGTTCCTAACTAATCCTTTGAGACCAGGTGGAACAGACGGAAAGTTGCTGGTGTGGGTGAGGACCAATTCGCAGTCAGTGCGGATGCAGATACGAGTGGCACCCATATTACTAGCATGTGTCATTGCTTCGTGTATGGCTATGAGCTCCACTTGTGTTGGTGTTGTCGCTTGTATTAAGCGATAACCATGGCAGCTAGCATTGGCTGATCCATGTACACCGCACCATGCTGCAACTGCTTTGCCATCTTGTTTCTGAAACGCCGCGTCTGTGTTGATGCATATCCAACCCTCATATATCTGGTTCTTGTGATTATCCTCCGCGTACCATATTAGTCGAATGTCTCCCACTTGTTCCTCCTTTGGTGTGTCTGTTTGTGTCTGGTTCGCCATATGTTCCAGTGCCATTTGTGATGAGTTTGGATTTGCTAGAACTCTCTGTCTTGACTGAGCGCCTCCCATATCGCCCTCAAAGGTTTCCTTGATAATTGCTAGAATCATTTCAATCGATGTCGCTTGCTGTTCAATTGTTGCCTTATTCCTTGCACACCAAATCGACCATATAATGATACACGTTACGTTTATAACATCCTTTTCCGGTGCATTTTTGAACCATTGTCGAAGCCACGATTCCAGTTGCATAGGAGATCTTTGACCAAAATCAAACCCAAGTCTGGATGTTCTCCAAACCTTTCGTGAGATGTCGCACTAGAGGATCATATGAGACGATGTTTCTACATGTTTATGGCACATTTGGCAATATGATGATACCTCCATGTTTCTTGTTCTGAGTGCCGGGCCTGTTGGTGCTGCATTCCGTACTAGTCTCCAAACGAGGAACTTAACTTTCTCTGGTATGTTCAAATGCTATAGTGTCTTCCACATGTGTTGATTTTCATGTGTGTCTGATTGTAAGGTGGAGGATGATGGGTTGTGGTTGTTCACCGTGTTCCATGCCTCATGATAGCCACTTTTGACCGTGTAATTTCCTAGCCAGTCCTCGTCCCAGAATTGGAAATCCTTTAGACCTAGTGGGGTGTATGGAATGTATATTCCCGCAATGTGGTTGACTATTTCTTGGCTAAAGAACAGTCCCAATAGAGGTTTATGCCACTGCTTATTGCTATCGATCATGTCACTCACCTTGAAGCCAAGTTGTGGAAGGAGTTGTGTTTCATACCTGATTGGGTTGCTGTGATTAGGAATCCACTCATCCTGGATGTTAATATCTTACCCGTTGACCACCTGCTATTTTAGCCCGCTCATGATAAGGTCTCTTCCCCAAATTATGCCTCTCTAACCCCACGTTGATCCTTGTTTGAGTTTGACCTTGTTAAAATTGTCTTTACTACAGTATTTGCTGAGGAAGAATTTTGAGAAAAAAGATTGTTTGTCTGTAGTCAGCTTCCATGCTATCTTTCCTAACAAGGCCTGGTTCATCTGTCGTGTGGATCGCATCCCCAGTCCTCCCCGCCACTTTGATTGGCACATCGATTTCCACGACATTCAGTGTATTCCTCTCCCATCAGTGCCCCCTGCCCAAATGAATCTTGCAAGGTGACTATCGATTTTCTTAGCAACCGTACATGGTGTACGGAAGGTACTAAGGGTGTAATGGCTTGTTGATGCCAGTACGTGTTTGGTAAGGGTAATCCTTCCCATGACCGAGATGTCTCCAGTTTTCCATATGGATGTTTTTGCCTTTACTCTTTGGATTAACTTGCTAAACATTTCCACTTTAGGGCCATTGAAATCCATATCATGTCCAAGAAATTTTCCCTTTAGCAGGTCTGCGAATATTCTAAAAGTCTGACTGAGTCGCTCCTTTATCGTTGGTTGTGCGCTTGGGCTGACTAGGAGTGCAGACTTCTGAAAGTTCATTCTTTGGCCCGAGTAGGTTGCGAAGAGATTTAGTGTCTGTGCTAGTTTTGTTGAGCCTATTTCCAAAATGTTGAAAAAGAGAATACAATCATCTGCAAACATCATATGTGAGACAGGTTGGACAGATCTTCCAATTTTTACCCCTGGACAGACACTTTGGAAACCCTGTGATGCTATCATGGATGAGAATGCTTCCTGACAAAGGATGACTAGAAATGGCGATAGAGGGCAACCTTGCCTGAGTCCCTGTTTTGGTTGGAAAGCCGTTGAGATCCTTCCATTAAGCTTAATGGAGTAGGAGACGGTAGTGACACATGCCATGATTGACCCTATCCATTTCCAAGGAAAACTCATATGTTCCATCATTTTCTCCAGAAATACCCATGACACCCAATCATAGGCCTTGCTCACTATTTTCATTACTGCCATTGGTTGTTTTCCTGACTTCTTCTTGCGTATGAATTCAATGATTTCATGCGCTATAAGTGAGTTTTCAACAATGGATCTTCCTTGAACAAAAGCCGATTGGTTTCTAGAGATGAGGAAATCCATGACTTTTTTTATTCTGTTTGCTAGGATCTTCCCAATGATTTTGTGTGACATTGCATAGGCTTATTGGCCTTAAGTCTGCTGGTTCCTTTGGACATCTCTTTTTTGGGATAAGGACCAAAGTAGTGTGATTCCACTCTGTTGGCATAGAAGAAGTAGAGAAGAACCTCTGAATCGCAATTGTTACCTCCTCCCCTACTTCAGACCAGTATTGTTGATAAAATCCTGGTGGTAGGCCATCTGGCCCTGGTGCTTTCCATTTTCCCATTTGGAAAATGGCTGTTTTTATTTCCTGTGTGGTTACTGGGTCCTCCAGTGCCATCTGTTGGCTGTGATTGACCCCTTTGGTTATTAGGTTTAGGATGCCCTGCATAGTCGACTGGCCAAAAGCATCCTCCGGCATTACAGAGTCAGAGAGAAAGACAGAGCTCACGTGGTTGTAGACTAGCTGTTGAAGGTCTTCTTGCTTTGATATCCAAGCTCCTGCTTCGTCCTTGATTTGGGTTATGTAATTTCTCTCTTTCATTTTTTGGACCCATTTATGAAAGACTTTTGTATTCCTATCTCCTTCTTTAAGCCATTGTGACTTGGCTCTCTGTTTCCAGTAATCATTATGCATAGTGAGGAGTCCCTCCAATTCTACAGTCTTGTTGTGCATACCATCTGCATCCTTCTGTCTTTGTTTTGCGCCAAGTTGTTGTTTCACCCTTCTTATTTTGAACTCCAGCTTACCAACACTCTCTTTAGCTCAGTTGTGCAATCTAGTTGCAGTTTCCTGCAGCTTCTTATTGAAACATGTTGTGGTATTGGGTACATGATCATTGTATATTCCTCGTGATTGGTTTCTCGTGCACTGAACTGGTATCCAGACTCGTTTTACCAGTTCCTTTATCTGGTCAAATCTTACCCAGAAGGACTCAAACTTCCTTACATTGTGTTAGTATGGTGACCTAACATTGTGATGTGTATTGATGGTGAGTTCCCCATGGTCCGATTTCATGATTGTATGGTTTTTTAGGCTATATTCCTGGTATAGTGACATCCACTTATCATTTGCAAACGCTCTGTCAAGTCATTCCAGAATGAGTTCACCACCCCCTCTACCATTGGACCAAGTATACCATTGTCCCTTGTGCATGAGTTCACTTAGGTTAGCTTCCCTCAGAAAGCCATTGAGGTCCCTTGTCTCCTGCTTTAGGAACGACCTACCACCATATTTGTCTTCCCTATCTAGGACTTGATTAAAATCACCTGTGATTAGAGCCGGTAGTTGGGTGCGCTGTAGGACCACATGTAGGCAGTCCCACACTTGTTTCCTTTGTGGTCGGTCTGGATGCCCATAAACAAGGATCAACATCCATTCCTCGCCCTTGGCGGTAGTGATTTTACAACATACAAAATTTTGGCAGCTTTTATCTACCGATACAAGGATATCTGGCGACCAGGCTACACAGAGTCCTCCACTTAATCCTACTGAGTCTACAACTTCCCAGCTAGTGAAATAAGTTCTACCTAGCCACTTCCTAATTTTCCTATAATCACACTTAGTTTCCATTAAAAACACAATATTGGGATTATACTGATTGATGGTATTGTTTAAGAAATGTATTGTCAGAGGATGCGACAGTCCCCTGCAGTTCTAAGAGAGTAGATTCATGTACCTCTGGGTAGTTGTTCTGGACCAACCACCAAAATACCGCAGCTTTCTTCTCCCTCCCTTTTCAACACTGATTGTATTACTGAATCGAAGATTCTTGCTGTGACTATAACTTGCTTGCCATGTTCCTCTCCAAGTGATAAGTTAAATTCCGTGAACTCGGAGAGCGATCGATTCAGAAGCTTCTCCTCCTGGTCCTCTGTACATCTTCTCTTGCTAAAAGTAATGCCACATATTTCCTCTTCAAGAAGTCTCTTCCTTTTGCCACCCAACACTTCCGCCACCGGCATATATTCTACCATTGCCCATAGAATTGCCTTTCTCTGTGTGTTGATCTGACCCAAATTGATATTCACCATTTGGTCCACTAGATGTTGAGTTGCGATCGATTTTGGCCAGATTGTCGCAACATGACTAAACCCTACATCTCTTTGTAACTCATCCTCCTCAATTTTTAGCTTCCTTACTCTGTCTGATGAGAGATCTGGTATCAATAGTTGATGTAGTTGGTGAGAGATAGATTATCCCTCTTCTGCATGTACTATTGATAACTGTTCGAAATTTTCCTTTCCTTCGAACATCATGTAGCAGAATATTGTTATCATTAGGCCCATCCTGTGTATGTTGTACCTGGCCCAATTCCAAAACCTTATCCAAGACCGGTTGTTTTCCAACTCCTCTTCCTTCATATGGGTTATACCTCCGCTGCCATCGCCACCTCTACCATCGCCAACTGAATAATTGTTCAGTGATTCTCTATTGTACAGCGGTGTGAGCGATTGTTCATCCTTGTCACATGGCTCAACCCAGCCCAACTCTACAGCTCTGATGCTACTTCCAACTTTGTATCGATCACTGCTATCCATTGTTGATGTCACACTGGAACTATTTTGGGTCAGTGCAGGTACAGTAGATTCTTGTGTTGGGCTCTTCATGACATTGGTAATTTCGTTTGTGTGATTGTTAATTGTGTTTGTGGGCTGAGAAAGTTTGGTATGTTTTTTTGGTTGGGCCTTTGGTGATGGTGGGGGCAGGATTGTCTTGTTCAGAATAGGATGGAGGGGTGGGTTATAATTGCATTGTTGGGCTATTTGGTTAGCAGTGTTTGGGCTATGTCTGGTTTTATTTTGGTCTAAGGGAGGTTGTGGACTTGGTTGTCGACGTTGACTTGGTTGTTGTGGGCTGTTTTGTCAGCCTAAAGAATGAGTTAACCCAATAGAGCATGTAAGGAAAGTTTGTAAATTACCTGGGTCCCTGTGCTTAGGTATTAAACTGTCTGGTTGTATAAATACCCCACTTGCTTGCAATAAATTCTCACTGCTTACCCCCTTGAAGTCTATCTGTTTTCCCTGCTCTGTCACATCTCCTTTCATATCCAATTTTTTCCTTCCTTTCTTGTCCACTTAATTCCGCACACATTTTCTTGCAACCATACCTCTCATTTCATCATCATCCTTTAAGTGTAGGTGTGGCTGTATTCTGGATCCACTTGATTCTCCGCTATGTCTAGTCTGTGACTCTTTGGTGTCTAAATCCTCTGGCTCTGGCTCTGAGTCTGAACTTAGGTCCTATAGAGGTGATATGCTACTGTGTTTATTAATTTGAACCCCAGTATTGCAACGTCGGCGCACCCTGCTTCTTCCTGCTCTCTTGAGTGTTTTGACCATCTTGGACTTGCCTTTCTCCAGCTCAACAACTTTTCCCCTTTCCTCAGAATTGATTGTGTAGGTATACTATCTTTGAATGTGCTCTGGATACTCATGATGACATCCGTCTCGTCACCTAGATCACCAAAATTGATGGTAAGATCCATATCAAACTTTAGTCAACTCCATCACTGCTTTGGTCTGTGTCAACTCCAAAACTAGGATCTTCCAAAAATGCCCCGTTGGTGAAAAAAGGATCAGTTACTGTTCCATTTGACAAGGTGAATTGTTTGAACTCCACCTTATTGGCTTGACAACACTGTTCTGCTCCTATTTCACCAAAAATATATCTTCTCCCACCGGTGATCATGTACTCTTCAGTTACGATGTCGCCATCTTCACCCTCCACATCTCTTGTACGGATCATCGGACCATCTGTATTTGGCTGTTGCTGCTGGTAGATTTGTTGTGGGACTGATGTTGGGTTAAGCTCCTGCATTTCCTCGTTGGAATTGGTATTCTGTGAAATGAAAACTTGACCCACTTCTTCCCAGAAATTCGGTACTTCTGGGAGGTTTAGTATCCTGTCGCGTGCTTCTGCAAGTCCCTGTAGGTAAATTTGATTAACTTCATTCCTTCGAGCAGTGTCCTCCGGGGTTAGCTCTTCTCGTTCTTCTTCCGGGCCTTCCTCCGGGTCCTTGACCGGGTCATCCTCCGCTAGGTTTAACGGTTGAAAAGTTTCTGGATTGTACTCCTCTTCCTCCCTCAGTTCTTCTCGGGTAGGGTAAATTTCTTCTTCATACTTAAACCCATCTAGAAAAGCTTCGCCTGTCATATGCTGAAACATGTATTCATTTGTATAGAAATAGTTTGGGGGAAACCTTGTGAACCTTCTTATCGGCATGTGCCTGTGAACCCAGACAGCGGGTGAGTAGAGCTCCTCTGAAAGGTCTATATAAATCTCCAGGTGTAGCTCCGACCCGACTGTTGCAAATCTTTCATCGATATGCCATTCAAGAGCATCCACATTCTGCCAATGGCACTGTGGATCAGTATGTCCTAAAGCTCCACATCGTCGGCACATTTTGTGGATTCTTTCATAATCAATAGTTATCCAAACCATTCCACCCCTTTGCAATTTTAACCAGAATCCAGATATCAATGCCTTTTGGACCGGCGTCTACACCCGGACACTTACATACTTAGCATGTTGTAGCAGTCTTCCTCCAAAATCCACTTCTTCAGTATCTCCAACAATAGAAGCAAACTTTTGTATGGTACTCCTTCCAAAATATTCCAGTGGGAGCCCATAAATGCGTATCCAGATTAGTACTTTGGTGACTGTTCTGTGAGACAAAGCCATTTCAGGGACTAGTCTGTGCAAAGCCAACAGACCACCAACGATGTTCACAGGACCATTGTATAGTACTTCTAGGAGCTTGGATCGCAATTGAAATTGGATAACATAGAATTTCCCATTCTTCGCAATGACGTGTACACCTTCTCCCCAGTAGTCTGGAATGAGGAACTGCATTCTAGTTAGGGCAAAGTGGCGATAGTCGAAGAAATACCCTACTAGACTATCCTCGAATAGCCTCTGGCCCATTTGGTATTCCTCCTCTTCCGGTGTGAAAATGACTCCCCTTCTGGGTGGCAGTTGAGTCGCTCTGTTGAGTTCATCACCAAAGAGGACATCTCTTCATTCCTCTGAGTTTTCTGAGCCATCACGAGACCCTTCTGACCAGTGCTCTTCCCTAACTGTATTAGCCATGTTTCCTCCTAAAACCTTTCAGTCTAACACAGACTGTTTTGAACGTGTTGGAAATGTGTTTGGAATGTATTTTGTGTTTGTTTTTCCACATGATATTTTCTTTGTGGGATGCATGATTTGGTTGGCTGAGGCTTGATACTTGACTTTGTGATTGTTTGGCTGTGAGAGACTACCTTGAAAACTTGCAATATGATCTCAGGAATGGATTTGGAGAAGGGTTGATTCTTTTGGCTTTTGGATGGATTTGATGCTGAAATGAAGATGAACAGACTTTACTCTGCTACTGTTGCTCTCAAACATGAAGAGAGAATCACATGCCGAGAAGATGGGGCCAACACATAAATATACATTAGAAAGTTTGGATATGAGGTGAGATTTGGGTGCAAATACTTTATTTGTGGAGTTGAATTTGAATTATTTTGAATCTGGGTCATAAGAAACCTTCCGGTTATTAAAAAAGTCTGTTTTTCTTCTGAATTTTGCGCACCACACAAGGTTTTCAAGGAAAATTTGATGTTTCGACTAAAGTACCTGATGTTTCTACCAAAATTTATGGTATTTTTTTCAAAGGGTAAAATGCATTCATGCACTCTAGCTCCTTGGTTACTACACATATACCCCCCAATTGTCCAACAGTTCATATGCACCCATGGATTAGCTCTGACTTAAAACCTCATACCCCTCTTACCTAAGTTCGGCGTTTACCTTTTTTGTTTTCCAACGTTGACCGATATTGAAATTACCAAAATAACTTTCACATGAAGCTGGGGACCATTTTACCCTCCATTGAAGTGGGGCCTGCCCTTTATCAACATCAATAATAAAACGTTGCTACTCCGCCACCATCGTCGCTCCTCTGCCGTCGCATCAATCGGAAAACCTCACCCATTTTGCCTTGGTCATCATTATCATCATCGAACCTTCTCATTTCTCTTCATCATCTTTATCATCGTTTACGGAAACTTCACCGCCGCCCTGCCACACCCTGCGACCGCTTCCTGTCACTAGGGTTGTTCAAAAATATCGAAAAACTGATAATCGGTCAAAACCAAACCGGTATTTAATTTGATTAACCGGTTAATTGGTTAATCGGTCAATATTGGTTACGGTTATCCGGTCAGTGTTGGTTAATCAGTTTCTTATCGGTTTTATTATTTAGTAATCGGTCTAACCGGATAACCGGTAAGAGGTTTTATAACACATTAATTAATCAATTAATTTCAATCCCAAAAATCAGTTCGTTAAACTTTAAGTCTTAATCATACACCCAATAAGAAAACTTTAAGTCATTAATTCAAATTAACTTATTCTTTAAAATCTATATTATTAGCCCATATATCTTTAAATAATAATTATGCCCAAAATAAATAATTATGCAAACAAAAGTCGATGTAGCTAATAATTGTGCCAAACACTAATAATTATCGATGAAAATTTTAATATTATTAGTGTACAATTTTAATATGATAATTGTACAATTTTAATATGAATTCAAATAATTATTCAAATCCTATGCAACACAATTATCAAATTCCTAAATTTCTTACCTTTAATTCAAAGTTTTGCGGCTCTAAATACTAATATATATTAAAAATGGATTTATATTTTTAATTTTAAATGAATGACATATATAGTAGCCGGTAATAACCAACACATCATCCAAAACCGATACTAACCAAATCGGTAAAACCGACAATATTATCGGTCGGTTATTCGGTTCCTTAAAATTTTTATAAATCGGTAAAACTCATAACCGATTAATCGCCTAACCGACAAATCGATTGGTTGAACACCCCTACCTGTCACACCCCCCCAGCAACCCCAAAACCTTATTGCCTCCATAACCACTGCACAAACCTGCCACCACTCACTTTCCACCGCCACCTCCCCCTGCCCACAGCCCCAAAATCCTAGCACCCCCACAACCACCACACCAACGAACACTACCAGCGCGCCGTCCCAATAAACTTCCACCGCTTTCGACGCTAATCACGATGCGAGCACCATCACCACGCAATCCCAACCCAACCATCGATGTCCTAGCCCCAACCTAATTGATTCCCAACCCCGCCCAACCTTAACCCAACCACCATCGTCCTAGCCTGATTCCCAACCCCAGCCCTGATGCCACACTATCGCACAACCGCCCCGAGCATCACCACCGCGTCGTCCCAACCCACTTCCACTGCCGTCCAAGCCTTGATTCACGAATTCACGGATGAATCACCCATGCTTTCTTCCCGGTGTCAATACCACAGGTAAATAGAGATGGTGGTGATGATGAATAAATAGGTGAAGCTGATGATTTGAGAAACTGCCATGACTTTGCCGTTGACGAGAGTGGTATCCAACCCAATGGTGTGACGCTGAAGCAGCAGCCACCATTTAGGGATTTGGGTTGGAAGAGCAGACGAGCTGGTAAAAGGTTTTTGGGTTAGGTAAAATTGTCATTTTGGAATTTATGAGTTTTTAGTTTTTAAACTTATAAGGGCAATTTCATTTTTTATCAACTCGTCATTGACCAAATTTTCAGATGAGATCGGGGGTATATTTACACTTTCAAAAAATTGGGGTATATGTGCACAAATCAAAGAACCGAGGGGCATAAATGCACTTTTTCCTTTTTCAAAAGTACTTTTTCCCACTAATTTTATGTGTTCTAAATTTGATGTTTTAATGTAGAATTGTGTCTTTTTATGTCAAACTATTATCACTTTTATTTTTATTATTTTGCATTTTGACATTATTTTGTGGCATTTTACTATTTTAGTTTTCAAGATTTCAATTTATACTTTCATTTTGATTGATGTTTAACTTTCATCCTGATTTTTTCATTATTATTGTTGTTTCACTTTTTCGAATATTACATTTTCATTTGTTGTGTGACTTGATGTTTCAACAATATGAGTTGGTGTTTTTAATCTTTATATTGATATTTTTATTTTTTCGATACTAATGTTACATTTTGGTGCACAAAATAAAGTTATAATATTTTGAGTTGTTAAGGAATATAAATATTACTTGTAATTATAATTAGATTCTATTTCATTTTCCTAGCTTGTATAGGTATTTTGTACTACAATATAATGGACCCTGAGCTCATGAATAAAGATAGATCATTACCCTTATTTTCTTCATGGTATCAGAGCCTAAACCTAAAACCTTAAAATTTTGCCCTAAATTTTTCATCGTCGTCCGTGCATAATCTCCATGCGCCGCCGATCCGAATTACCTTTCAGCAGCTATGTTTTAAAAAAAAATTCTTCAGTTGCTCAGCCTTGCTCGCCGCTGCCACGTTCGACCAGAAATCCACTGCCATGCCAGACCAGAAATCCACCGCCACGTCCAACCAGAAATCCAATTAGTTGCTCGTCGCCGCTTGTTTGCTTCGACGCCGCATCAACTACTCTGCTGCTTTTGCCGCTTGGTTGTTTCGAAGCTGCAACAACTACTCCACCGCCACCGACACTTGGTTTCTTCGACACCCGATTGACGCCGTCGCCGCCGCGCTGCAGTAACTACTCCGCATAGATAGCGCCATCCAAAAAATTAGTACGAGGCACTCCGACAGAGGCGCATACCATACCTACAACATGTGTAACCACGCACGGTTATGTCAGACATCCGCCTTGCCTCCAGTGAGCGTGTCGCCACGCGCCATTGTGTTTACGTGTCATTGCCTCTTTTGCGGCGGCTGTTGCAAACAATTTATTATGCGTGGCTGTTGCAATTATATATATATATATATATATATATCCTTTTATTTTAATTGTACTTCTACCATTGGTTGCCATTTATGTTATGGCTCTTCTTGCCAGTGCAGTGACATTACCACAAGGGTTTGAAGCGGCCGCTTCCTCTGGCATCCCTACACGGACTTATTTCGGTCCTGCTCTGTCTGATGATCAATGGAGTACGACCTTACATTTATTTAACCAATTTAATTCTTTATATGACCATGGGTTCGGTAAGACTACTTTACCTTGGGTTCTTGATTCAAGAGCCTCATATCACATGACTGGTGACAAGGGTTCTCTTACTAATATTACTACAGTTAATAATTTTGTGAATGTTATACTACCTGATGGATCTGTGTCGTCTGCTATACAATATGGTTCTATTTACTTTGGTGATGTCACCCCTACTCATATGCTCTGCATACCTACTTTGTGATGCAATTTATTATCATGCTCTAGACTGTTATCTGCCTTAAAATGTCTAGCTTTGTTTACTGAAAATTATTGCATTTTAAAGAAAATCAGTACGAGAACTGTGATTGGCATGGGTGAACAACAATGGGGGGTTATTGGCTTCGTCTGTTGGATTCTCGCGTTCGTCCTCAAATCTTGCATTTTATTCCGACAGTTGCTTCAGTTTCTTCATCTGATTTATGGTATCAACATTTTGATCATCCATCATCTATGGTATTTTCTTATATTCCTACTCTTGATTTTAGCACAAATAATACTACTATACCTTGCTCTGTTTGTTATAGAGAAAAACAGACTAGACATAGTTTTCCATTTAGTTCTACAAATGCTATTGTATTATTTGAATTAATACATTGTGATGTTTGGGGTCCTTATAGAACAAAATCTTCTAGTGATGCATTTTATTTTTTTACACTAGTTGATGATTATTCCTGAGTTGTTTGGGTATATTTATTAGTGGCTAAGTCATAAGTAGCTTCTAGATTTTTGGAATTTTGGGCTCTGGTCAAGAATCAATGGGGCCGAACTATACTGCATGTCCAGGATAACAACGGTACTGAATTTTTGCCTTTGAGATCTCATTTTGCTGCATCTAGGATCATTATTGAGACATCTATGGTTGATACACCACAACAAAATGGTCGAGTTGAACGAAAGCACTGAATAAAGTGTTCTACTTCACCGCCTGACGTGGTGTCTCCGGCCCTGTCTAATTCTACTCACCGTCTGCCTCTGTCAGCTCCACCGCCTGTTTCGCCGGTTGTTCCGACGTCTCCTTCTGCTGCTGACTTGCCTCTTATCAGACAGAGTGTTCTCGCTCGCCGACCTCCTCCTTATTTGGATGATTATTATTGTGATGATTATGCATGCGCTCTTACCACTTAAGACCCCCTACTGCTACGTTCACTCATGCACCATTATTATCCTCAGGTATTCTCTATCCTCTTACTGATTATGAAAATTGTAATAATTTTTCTAGTATGCATTCTAGATTTTTGGGTGCCGTAATATCTAGTGCAAATCCCACCACTTATTCTGAGGCATCACATCATGCTCATTGGCGAGATGCTATGACTGAAGAGCTCATTGTGCTTGAGCACAATTAGACTTGGACTTTGGCCCCTCTGCCTCTGGATAAGAAGGCAATTGGTTTCAAATGGGTTTACTAGACGAAGTTTAAGTCGGATGGTACTATTGAATGTCATAAGGCGCGCCTAGGGGTTCTAGAAAATCATCAGGTTGAAGGGATTATTTATACTGAGACATTTGCTCCAGTTGCGAAGATGGGTTCTGTTCACCTATTCTTATCTATTGCAGTCATTCGTGATTGGGAACTGCATCAGATGGATGTCCATAATGCTTTCTTGCACGGTGATTGCATGAAGAGGTTTTTATGCGACCCCACCAGGCTATTCCGCGCCCCATGGTCAGGTATGTCACCTTCATAAATCTCTTTACGGTCTTCGCCAAGCTCCTAGAAATTGGTTTGAGAAATTGTCATAGGCTTTACGAGCATTTGGTTTTGTTCATAGTAAGGCATATTACTCTTTGTTTCCCGTGGATCGGTTTCTTTGCATGTTCTGGTTTATATGGATGATTTGGTCATTTGCTGGCAGCTTTTCTATGCTCATCTCCGAGTTCAAGAAATACTTGAGTTCTTGTTTTCATATGAAAGATCTTGGTTTACTTAAGTATTTCTTGGGCATAGAGATTGCTAGAAGACCAGAGGGGATGTTTCTTTCGCAAAGGAAATATGCCTTGGATATTTTATCTGATACATGTTTATCTACTTCTAAACCAACTGACTTTCTGATGTAGCAGCAACAAGATCTGGCGCGTGTAAATGGACCACTTTACCATGGTCCTGAGCAGTACGGGCGACTGATTGGGCGCCAAATATACCTTACCATCACACGTCTTGAGCTTCGTTATTCGATTCACACACTTGCTTAATTCATGAAGTCTCCCTATGTTCCTCACTACCAAACCACAGTTCGTGTGTTACACTACTTGAAGAGCCATCCTGGTCACGGTTTATTTCTCTCTTCCCATAATGCGTAACAGTTGACTGTTTACTGTGATTCTAATTGGGCTGCTTGCCCTATACCCGACGTTCTCGTTCCAGTTATTTTGTGATGATTGGTGATTCTACGATTTCTTGGAAGACCAAGAAGCAACTTACAGTTTCTCGGTCTTTTGCTGAACTGGAGTATCATGCTATGGCTGTTACCTGTTGTGAGTTATTATGGCTTAGGTCTTCACTGAAAGACTTAGGGGTTGCGCATACTGCTCCTATGCGCTTGTGTAGTGACAGTCAATCTGCTCTTCATATTGCAGCAAATCTAGTGTTCCTTGAACGTACGAAGCATATCGAAGTTGATTGTCATTTTGTTCAGGATCTTGTGCAGTCTGGTACTATAGTTACTCATCTTATCCGCACTACAGATCAACCTGGGGACTTATTTACCAAAACTCTCGGACGTAACCAGTTTCATTCATTACTTGGCAAGTTGGGCATTTGTGATTCTCATGCTACAACTTGAGGGAGGGTGTTAAGGAATATAAATATTACTTGTAATTGTAATTAGATTCTATATCATTTTCCTTACTTATATATGTATTTTGTACTGCTATATAATGGACCCTGAGCTCATAAATAAAGACATATTACTACCCTTATTTTCTTCCTGAGTTGATGGTTTATATATGTTTCTCGATATCTAACCTTTTCATATTAGAATGGTATCTAATTTTTATTTTGATATTTTACTAGTTTGACTTGATCGTTTATGGTTTAAAATTGATTTTTTAATGAATCCACCGTAAGGTAGGGGGTTATTTATTAGGTTCCTTTGACCTATTTAGAAACCAAAGAGCTACAGTGTTATATTAGAATATACATCGATAAGGCAACCTCGTTGCCTCTAAAAGAATGATCTAATACTAGCGGTCTAGTGGTTCTACTTGGGAGGAAGTAGTAGACTATGTACAATACTAGAGGTGATGGAAGTTGCGTTTCCAAAGTAAGTGGTCTCCACCCCCTGTGTTATTAGGCTTACTTTGGCCGGGCAACTTCCTTTTCAACCGCAAAGTATAATCAGAGAGATTCACAGTGGTAAGTGCTGGGATAGGGCTTATCATGTTCAGAGACTTCAGAGATGGTCTATTGAGGGGTACTGCTTCGTTCCTTAGCTCAGGATATAGCTATCAATCTAGTGCCATATGCATGCCCGCATCTAATCACTTGTCCGCAATTCAGTTAATTGTCGAAGATATGTACCTGTAAACAGTTAAACAACATCAGCAGTATCTATTCTCCTTGTTAGCATGCTTCTTTGTACGAATGTATGGAAAATTGCTTTTATCTAGATGGATGAGACCTTTGATGAATGCTGGAATGTTAGACATGTTAATGTTTGGTTCATAAGGGTGAGTAGGTTTAAACTTAGCAATTGCATCAGCAACACCATTACACTCCCTATAAACATGCCTTAGTGTAGCCTGCTTAAGTTCAGAGTGAATTTGAAAAGCTAGGACATATAAAGACCATTTGGCACTCCTGGGATTGTTAATCATGTTCATCGCAAGCATGTCATCTGATTCCACTATGTAAGAACAGCCAGGGTCCAAACTAGTGAAACTTTTAGCTGCAGCTTGGATAGCTGTGTTAGAATTTGCATTTGAACTTCAATTAAATTCAAACTAAATGACTCTTTAATCAAACAACAATGTTATTAGTAATTTTTTAAACTATTTTAACTTAAAATTTAAGGCAAATCTTGGGAGAGACCATCTATCCATAAACTTATGGGAAAATGTGGTTTAATTAGAATAATAAAGGTAAAAGGTCTTACTTATAATATTAAAATTTTATTATACAACATGTGGTAGTTATAAAGTTTATAACTCGATTCATGCAACCCAAAAATTTTATATTCATTCCTTCTAATTTACACTTTAAACATTGGTCTTTCAATAACTTATGAAAAGACCGTCTTTCAAGAAACAGAATTAAAATTTACTATCAGATGTGAAATATTTATAAAACTTGAACTACTTGAATATACCCAAGGACTCCTTGATTATTTAGGCCTTTCGACATAATTAAGACTCATAGCAGGCTAGCAGTAATGGCATAGGTAATGAAACCCCGTCATCCCACAGAAGATATCCTAGTCCGGATATACTTATACGAGGTCTCCTTCGTCTCACGTACAATTACGATATATTAAATATGTGGAAACTCCAGACCCGACCCTATATATGAGGAAGATAAAATTTTTGCTTCAGATTACCATTTTACATACTACATATAAGGGTCTCATTTAAGAAACTTTTTCCTATTTTATATATGTAAAAAACGCAACAAATATTAAAAAGTTCAATTAGACACCTCAATCATTTTCTTTTCCTCCTATTGAGCCCCATTTTACAAATAGTGCACACGTTACACATTATATGTGAGGCCATTTTTCTAATTTGCTTTAGGCTCTAAAATATTAGGGTCGGCCCTGGGCAACTCTGCTATGGTAAGACAACTTTTCATCATACAAGCAAAGTGAATATTCATCCTAGGATGATTGGATGATCTTTCTTTGATTGACCCCAATAAATACCAAAGTATCCTGTCGTTCAATCTTAATACTCAGACTAAGCACTTTTAATCTAACTTTGCCATTGAAGTTTCTTCCCCCGGCACCCTCGGGGAGTTTATTTTGCAGGAGTGACATCACAAAGCAAAGCTTGGCTATCACGATCACGGTTTGACATGCATTGATGGCAAAATGCTCACCCCAAATATTACTGCTCAGATATCATCTCCACTCAAATCTCCTACTACCACGGTCGGTTACTATCCTGAAAGCCCACGTGGTGGTTGTGGTGTATATCTCGAACGGTCACAACGAGCGGACAAAACCACTTCAGCCTAGAGTTGATGACGACTCAGTCTTAAGCGAGTAAAACCATGTCGAACTCCCGATCTGCTCGCTCACAATTAATTGCGATGTTTGACGACTGCTCATGCTCCGATCGGATTTGAGATGCTCACGATGATCACCCTCACCTGATGTCGATCACTAGTTTCAATGGGCGGGAAGCTAGTCGCTAGAGAACGATGCAACTTTTGGCGGCTGTGAAAGGAGATTTGGGAAAAGTTGCCCAATTTTGGTGTTGCCCGAGGTGGTTTTAATTTCTATTTTTTTATAAAAAAAAATCTTCTACTGCTTTGTTGTTTCTCTTTTCGTTTCGTTTTTTCCTTTATAGTAAAAATTTTAAAATATATGAGGTGTATTTATAAAATGCGTCTTTCTCTATTTTCAGTAGTAGATCTGAAAGTCTGTCAATTTAGGTTTCTCAGCGACCTCTTATTCAATTAAATCTTGTTTGATACCAATATATTCTCCATAGTTGGTTAAAGATAAATCTGAGTCACAAAATTGTTTAAACAACTGACTTTTGACAATTTCTTATGAGGTTACAGAGCAAATTTGTAGACAATGGCTAGTATTGACAATTTCAGGCTACTCATACTGGTTATCTACGGTTAGACTGCCTTAGACCAATTTATTTCGGTTGCTCAACCTAGTTCGGGTTAGATTATTTTGTATGCACAAAAGAGGATTCTTAAACACCAAAAGAAGTGCATTTTAATCTACTAAAAATGACATGAATAAGGCTCGAAAGGAACTTTATTTTAATGGAGTCTAACTATTTTTTTTTATAGAGAAGCCATTAATTTTCATTTTAGAATGCCTAAATATTAATCTAGAAAGTGTAGTTAGATCATTTTTGTGTGGTTGTATATCTTTCTAGCAAGAATGCTACTTGCTAAAGAGAAATACCAAGTCCATTGCTTGCTATTGCGATTGTTTCAAGTCAGGACGCAGACTCGAGTTGGTAGATCCGCTCGGTGCGATTAGGTTGAACTTGCCAGACGGTATCATGGTAGAGAAAAACCACTTCATCGTATGGTATACCTTTACATGGGCAGAATTAGGGGGACGAGGGGGTGCGCCAGCCACCCCCATGGTCTGCCGTTCCAAAAATTTTAAATATTATGTTCGAAGATTTAGTTTAAAATTAGCCGATCGACCACCATTAATATTTTAAATTTGGGGTTGATGAGAAATATGATAAATGGTGCTTGTATTTCTAAATTTGGCAAAGAAAAATTTTGTGTGTAAAAATTTGCAAAATAAAGTTTTACAAATGGAGGCGGAGTAGACGATGAAATTACCTTCATTTCTTTTTTCAAAACAAATGGCATCATTCACTACATTGATCCTATGTGTCCATTACTTATTCAGCTATGTCAATTGACTCATTTCTCATCACATGTGATCATCCCTTACATTTATCCTATGTGGTCATTTATATATCATTCTTTAAGCAGTCATATCTCATCCAAGATTTTAGATTCTCGACCTCCATTTCTTAACAAATGACATCGTTCACTACATTGATCCTATGTGTCCATTACTTATTCAACTATGTCATTTAACTCATTTCTCATCACATGTGGTCATCCCTTACATTTATCCTATGTGGTCATTTATATATCATTCTTTATGCAGGCATTTCTCATCTAAGATTTTAGATTCTTAACCTCCATTTTTTTAACAAATGACATCGTTCACTACATTGATCCTATGTGTCCATTACTTATTCAACTATGTCATTTGACTCATTTCTCATCACATGTGGTCATCCCTTACATTTATCCTATGTGGTCATTTATATATCACTCTTTAAGCAGTCATATCTCATCCAAGATTTTAGATTCTCGACCTCCATTTTTTATGAAAATTCTTATAATATTTATTTTTAAATTTGATACACTTTGTATCTTTTTAAGATTATCAAAGCTCATTTCATGGTGATAAATGATCATTTTATTTACTATTTTTTATCTCTATAATTAATTCTTTTCAGACCATATAATGGAAACTAAAATGAAATTCTCTTCTTTCTCTCCTACTATCTTCTCTCTCTAGGTCCTAATTATTCTAAGATCTTTCAAGATCTTCATAATCTCAAACTCTTTTGCAGCGTGGTTATTTCATATCAATTCAAAATTTGAAATTCAAATGAAAGAATTAATTGCATAATTCAAAGAATTCAAATCATATCACTTGATTGGAGGAATCAAGGATATGGAAAAATCTCTAAATTTTATTTATTTATTCCCATATACAAAATCCTCCAGCTCTCACACAATTCATCCATCATAATTATAGTTTTTCAATTTCCATGCTCTATCATACAGTACTACTTGTAGCCTTAGCCATGGGTGAAAAACACATTGCAAAGTATGAAAAAAATCAACCTATCAGATGAGACATCCAACAAAATTGTTTCTCTAGACTCAGTCCAACTTGGCGGCAAGAAGGCGATGCCATACCTATTAGAAGCAAAGATAATAAGCCCAAAGTAAAAAAAAAGGTGGATTACATTATCAATATAATGATACATTCATGGAGATGTGATAGAAAGGTTACATGTCATTATATTGGGGTTGACCTGGACTTGTTTGAATTTAACCAGGCCTAAGACCGAACAAGGGTTCAGGATACATCACCTTGATCGTTTGATATTTCATTGTTATCCTGGTGGAAACTGGTGGAGCTGAACCACTTTGCCATCTCTCCTTCGTTGAAACTCCTTTTTGGGTTCATGTTTACAACGTCCCACTGATCCTCATGACCCGGGATATGGCTGCCTTGATTGGAGACTATATTGGTGGCCTTGATTGAAGATCTCACAGTTAATGTTTCGCTCTTGTATAGGGAACAAGTCTGAAACTATGAGCAAAGCTGAATATATTTGATGATACATTAGACCATGACTTCGATGAGCCGCCAGGTCTAATTCTTTACTGAAAACTCAAGGCCCGAAATAGTCCAATATGGCCCTTTGTCTGATAAGTCAGCATCCGGCCTCATTACTTAACAAGGAAAACAATTAGGTTATAGGCAACCACCATTAGGGTTTAGTTAGTATAAATACAAAGGTATGTCATTTATTTTTGGTCATTTACTATTCATTTTGCTTGAGAGCCAAGACTGACTTTGGAATTATAGAGTTTCTCCTTGGAACACTCTAGGGCTTGTTTTTCCTTGCAGATCACAGATCTAGGCCAAGGGATCAAGAGTGCGATTGGATCGGGTCCCACGCACATCAATTGGCATGCCTGGTGAGACCGATTAAGTCAGATCTAGATTCCTTGGTGTATGTCCACTTCCACAGCCACTACTCGAAGAAATGAGAGGTTGAGGATCAAGGGAACAAGCGCAGATGATGAAGTTCAGTCTCCTTCCAGGTGGAGGCGAAAGAAGATGACTGCTAGGGATTGCAGTGCGGCAGGTTTTAGTGAAGGTCCAACCCGTACCACCCCAATGAGGTGGGTATGGAGGTAGTTTTGGTTGGGGTGGGGCGGGTATGGGCATGAAAATCATACCCACCATGGGTAGTGGGTCGGGCGTGGATATTAGTTCACATCTGCCCCATCCCTGCCCCGCCCCACTGAACCCGTTAAATACCCGCTAATTTAATAATCCCCCTTATCCTGCTAGTATTGGTATATTTACTTTTTTCCAAGTCAAAATTGGTAAGCTCTGACCTTAGATATAAATTAATATATTTATAATAAAAATATCATGTGAGATATTGTTATATTCATCTTAACATCTATTTTTCTAAATATTAATTTTATATACAATATTGTTGTATGTAGCTAGAGATATTGACGGTCAAACATGATCATTGAAGACCGTGAAAAAGTAAATATGCCAATACCGCAAGGTGGAAGGAGTATAAATAAATTATTATTTATCCATATTGCACATATATTGCGTATAATATTTCATGTAAATACATATATTCATTTTAATATAAATGTTACTATAAAAAGTGAATTTTAGCTATTTTTTGGAGATATAAGTGGATGAGTACAATGAGTATGAAGTGGGTAGGGAGACCCAAGTAGGTAATGGGGTGGGTATGAATTTTGTGTAAACCCCGATGGGGCAGGGATGGATTTTAAAGTTGCACCCGTCATGGGTGATAGGGTGGGTATGGGTATGAAAATTTTAGATGGGCATAAGTATGGAGGTACCAGAATCCGTACCCGCCCTGCCCCATTGCCATCCCTAATGGTTGTTTTCCTACAACCCAGAGTGTGGGGATGAATCTGGTTGATGCATCAATGGGTCCTAGCTCGATGATTCCTGTCGCCAAGAGATCACAAGCTGGGGGCGTGGAGTTGTCAAAAGAACTGGAGGTCACTATAGAACTAGGGGTGGGAACCGCGATGTCGTTGCAACCACCTTTGCTCGGATCACGAGGTATGGATAGAAAATCGGCTCTCAAGAAAATTCTCTCTCTAGCTCTGGGGCGAAAAAAGAAGAAAAAAGGTGCAGCCTTTCTTCCTTCCTTTGGAGGCCGATCTCTTTAATTTCATTAACTTTCCACCGATGAATTATGGTTTAACGGATTCTACTCTTGATTCCGCACAAAACTATATGCAATTTGTGGCGAGTTTTTGATCTTATTCGGTCTTGGAGTAGGGTTTGAATTCGGCAAAAGAGGGTTCTTGGTGGATCTTGAGTGTGAATTTGGTTTGGATCATTGATTCGGACTCGGATTTGGATTTGGTTGGGAGATCGCAACTTGATTCCTTGTTTGTGAAGGAGATTTGGACGAAAAAATCCAATCTTTTTTGGGTTTTGATTTGGATTTGGATTGCGCAAAGGTGTATAAAGGGTTTGATTAAGATTTTCAGCACAAATTTTAATCAAATTCCTAACAATTCGTTCGGATCTAGCAAAGGGTTTGGCGATTTGAAGTTGAGTTGCAATTCGGCCTCACGAGTTCATTAGATTGCTTGGTGATCACGGTTTCCACGGTCTCCACGGTTTCTAGGTTTTTTCGATTCCTCTTGCGGTTATCTTATTTTGCGATTTGGTGCATGTTATTATATGCTTTGAATCCGATTGGATGTTAGGAGGAGTTCGGTTTTTGGTTCAAGTTTTGTCATTGATTCCGATCTAGGGATATCTCGGTTTTGATTTCCAGCATTGCGGTTTGTATGTTTAATGATTTGGTGCATGACTTGCATGTTCTTGAATCTGATTTGGTGATTGGAGATTTCGGTTTTTAGATTAAACTTTGTTGTTGATTCCGATTGTTCTTAGGAATTTTTCGGTATTAATTACAAGTTGTTAAATTGTTCTTGGTGTTGTCCGATCGGTTTGGGTTGATTCCGATCGGAAGTTGTGCTTTACTCGTTTGGTTTGTTATCTTGTTGTTCTGTGAATTCGATCTGTTCATCGGAGTTCATATAACGCAATGGTAATAGAGGGAGGAAATTCTTCGGGTGTTAACAACAATGGGAAGAATGGTTCGTCCGAGGGGAATGGTAACAAGAAGCAAAATCAGCAAGTGCATCCAAGAGAGTGGGATGATCTGAAACTTGAAAGGAGAAGGAGATGGGATGATCCAGACATCCTCATGAGCAAGTCGACTATTGAGATTGTTGCAAACAATGGAGATAGTATCGACTTTGTGCTCACTGAGGATGAAGTGCATAAAGAACTATACAAACCCTTCTATGGATTCTTGGGTGTATTTTCGGGTTTTTTTCCTAGCATGTATGCGATTCGAACTCTACTGGTAGCTAAGTGGAAGGTTGCATGTACCATTCGGAGCAAGCAAAATGGTTATGTTATGTTCACCTTCAACAGTGCTGAGGATAGAGACATGGTGATGAATGGTCCAGACCATTATCTCCATGGTAAAAAGTTGTTCATGATCTTAGTGGATGAGTCAGGCCAGTATGATCTGATGATTCAAGCTACTAAACCGGTTTGGCTAAGGATGGAACACTTGCCAAAGAGTTATTGGCATAAGAAAGCATTGGAGAAGATTGCAACTGCATTAGGAGATCCGATTCTAATGGACAATGGTACTCTCGAGTTAAGGGGCTACTATGCACGCCTATTGGTTTGGATTGACACATCCAAAAAACTCAAGGAAGAGGTGAGTTTCAGTGTTCCAAATGGTGACGTGTTTGTGCAAAAGATCATCTACGACTATTGTAGGCCTTGGTGTGCGAATTGTGGTGAAAACACTCACCTTATGGAAGAGTGTGATGATTACTGGAATGCCAAGGAAATTGAGCACAAGGAACCTACGGATTTGGTTGTTCATAAACCCAAGAAGGGGAAGGGAAATAAAAATTGGAGATCTAGGTACAATGACCAAGTGTGGGTTCGGAAAATGCAAGCTGAAAATTTAGGAGATACTCTAAGTTCAAACTCGGTTGGAGGAAGAGAACAGGTTACTATTGAGGATACCTCTTCGGACAATGAGGAGGTAGAGAGACGAAGAAAAGGGAAGGGAAAAGTGGTTGAAAGCATCGTCAAGAGCATCGAGAAAGCAGGAAGTACAAAAAAAGGGCATGGTATTACTATCGGAGTCATTCAGGATGAGGATACTCGGCCAATTTTTGCGCTGCCAGCGCAGCTGGGCGCTTCCCCAAAGCCTGGAGCTGTAAGCACCGGCGCTACGAATGCAAGCACTGGCGCAGTTGGTCATGCCGTAGGATTCGGAAGTAGCGCCCAGGCAGCGCGCGGCAGGAGCATTCAGGCAGCACGCGGTAGGAGCATTGAACGCGCGAAATCCAGCAAAGGTCGTGTCGTGCATTCGGCCATTCCAGCACCACCAGTTTTCGATTGGCAGCAACAAGTATTTGGAGATGATGATAATCCGATAGAAGGTGCTGGAAAATTGCCCAAACAAATGGTTCATCCTGACGCTAGAGGCTCGAAGATTCCAAGGGTCCATAGAAGTAAGAGTAAGGTAGACCTCCCCCCTGCTTTAGGGGCTTTGACTAGGTCTCGAAGCAAGAGTCGAACAAGAATAGATGAGTACGGGAAGGGTATCCAGAAGCCATTCCAACGCATGCTAACGGCTGCGAGGAGCAACTCTGGTAGTTCTGGTAATCAAAGTACGGAAGGCGGCGGTCCGAAGCCTCAAGGGACCTCAGTTTCCCAATGAATGCTGCATCAATGAATGTCAGGGGTCTCTCGGCCCCTGTAAGAAGGAGGTGGGTGAAAAATATCATCTCTGCTAATAGGGTAGGAATTTGTGGCTTGTTGGAAACTAAAATGGAGGATAAGGTTTTGAAAATTTTCTTGAAGAGTTTTAAGGGTTGGAAGTTTACGCACAATTTTGAGCTGTGGCAGAACTCAAGGATACTCATTATCTGGGATCCGAAGGGCTTCTTGGTGGATGTTCTTGGGAAATCGCCACAATGTATTCACCTCAAAGTTCGTAATCTTTCTTCTGGCATTGAGTTTTTCTGTTCATTTGTTTATAGACATAGTGAGGGGCGTCTGGCGCGTTTACCACTATGGGAGGATTTGAAGTCTTTTGGTGTTAATATGAACTCTCCTTGGATGGTTCTTGGTGATTTCAATGCCATCCTTAGCGTTGATGATCATTATGGAACTACTGTCCCCAGTTTGTACCCAATGAAGGAGTTTCAGGATGTTTGTACTAAGTGTGGGTTAAGGGATGCGCCTTCCATTGGTGAGCACTTAACATGGCATAGTGCGGACTGGAAAATTTGGAGGAAGCTGGATAGGGTGATCTTAAATCACGGTTGGGAGGATACTGCTTGTCGCACAACTTTTCTGCCAATTTTAGCACAATCCGACCACTCTCCCATGGTGGTAGATATGTCGCAAGAGATTGTTGGAAAAGGAAGGCCTTTTCGCTTTCAGAATATGTGGTTGGGTCATCCGAATTGTGGACAAATTGTAGAAGATTATTGGAGTCCATCGGTTGAAGGGACCAAGCAGTTTTCGGTGACCAGGAAATTATTTCGTATGAAGAACCCATTGAGGGAATTGGGTAAACTCAATTTTCAGCATATTTTCGAAAAGGCAAAGTTTGCGGATGCGGAGTACAACAAAGCTCTTGATGAATTTGATGCTAAGGATGCTTCGGATGATGATGTTGTGGCATTGCGTAAATTGAAGAAGCAAGCTATGATGTACTATCTGGCGGAGTCTTCTTTTCTTGCGCAAAAGGGAAGAATAAATCATATCACTCAGGCGGATAAGGGATCACAGTATTTTCTTTCTATAGTTTCTGCACGAAAAGGAGGAGGCATCCCTGCAATTATTGATAGTGACAATCGGATTGTAACTTCTAATAGTCGCAAGGGAGAGCTATTTGCTGATTTCTACAAAGGTTTATTTGGTACGAAGAGGGACAGAGTTCTCACGGATCCGAGTACATTTGATGCGGGTAATAAGCTTACGGATGTTGATAGGGCCTATCTAAATCAGGAGGTGGCGAGTATTAAAGTCAAGCAGGCGCTATTTGCAATGGCGGATGATAAGTCTCCGGGCCCAGATGGCTATACGGCAGGATTCTTTAAGAAGCAGTGGAACACTGTGGGCGAGGAAGTTACGGCTGCAGTACTTGAATTCTTTTAGACAGGTGATATTTTGGCGCAGCTTAATCACACTTCGGTAGCATTGATACCGAAGAAGCCGGATAACCTGAGAGTTAGTGACTTTAGACCAATAGCGTGCTGTAATGTGGTCCACACAGTTATCACGAAAATTATAGCGAACAGGCTTGAAGGTACTTTACCTGGGATCATTGATCCTTGCCAGGGGGCATTCGTGAAGGGAAGAAATATCTCGGACAATGTCATGTTAGCGCAGGAATTTGTTCGGGGATATGGAAGAGTTCGCAACTCTCCTAGATTCATGATTATGGTGGATCTGCAAAAAGCTTTTGATACGGTCTCTTGGGATTTCCTGGAAGAAGTTCTGCTTGGACTGGGATTTTCGGAAAGGCTAACTGATAGAATCATGACCTGTGTGCGCACTTCTTCATTCTCGATTGCAGTAAATGGTAAATTGTGTGATCACTTTCAGGGACAAAGGGGTATTCGTCAGGATGACCCTTTGTCGCCTCACTTGTTTGTGATCTGCATGGAATATTTCTTGAGATTGCTGAAAAGGAGGACGGCATCTAGGCATTTTACCTTCCATCCGAGATACGAGACTCTTCGGATCACGCATTTGGCTTTTGCAGATGATCTCATGCTCTTCTCTAAGGCTAACACGAGTTCAGTACACATACTCATGGATGCCTTGAATGAGTTTGAGCGCACTTCGGGATTGGGCATCAATGCTGCAAAGTCGAAGTTCTTTGGAGTTGGCATAAAGGAGGATTTGAGCTTCACAGGTATTCCTTGGGCGACTTTTCCTGTTCGATACCTAGGCGTGCCACTTGATTCCAGCAGGTTGAAAGTGACACAATTTGGTACTCTATTGGGGAAGGTAGATTCGGGAATAGCTAAATGGAAGGGTCATACCCTTTCATATGCAGGCAAATTGGAGCTTGTGAGATCAATTGTTGGAGGTATTGCGGGATTCTGGATCCAGAATTTTGTTTTACAAACTACAGTCATGGATGCTCTCGAACAGAAATGTAAACGATTCCTATGGGGAGGTAAGCATAAGGCAAAGGTTGCATGGAAGAAACTCTGCGCGCCAAAGTCTTTTGGAGGCCTCGGTTTGAGAGACTTCATTACGTGGAATCGGACTTCAATGACTAAAAGGCTATGGGATATTCATATGAAGAAGGATAGTCTTTGGGTCAAATGGATTCACTCGTATTACCTTCAGGGAGAGGACTTTTGGAGATTAAATCCGAGGATCGCAAATGGTAGATTGGGAGAGAGATATTCGAGCTACATTGGTGATCTCTGTAAACTCAGGGATGAATTGTGCACAATGTTTAATGGCGATGTACAAGAGGTAATTGCCCATCTCGGCGTATGGGCTGGTTCTGGGAAGTTTACTAGTGTGGCTTATCTTTATATGCATCGCCATAAGTACCCGGGTGTTTATGATGTTGGTCGACCCAGTGAGAAGGTCTTTAATAGTATTTGGTGTGGGTTTGTTCCACCGAAATTCTCATTTATCACTTGGTTGGCGGCCATTCAGAGACTTCATACCAAAGATAAGCATCGAATGGAGGAAGGGGATAGCATGGAGAAGATATGTTCTTTATGCCATCTGGAAGAGGAGACAAACGAACATTTGTTTTTCAAGTGTGAGTTTTCTGAGGTTGTTTGGGGGCGTATCCGGACTTGGATCGGTTTAAGGAGAAGAACGAATTCAATTTCAAGTTCCATAACCTGGGTTAAGAGGCAAATTAAGGGCTCAAAAATGCGTAAGAAGTTTGGTATTATTGCCTTAATCACCACGGTCTATCGCCTTTGGAGGGAACGGAACAATGTGGTAATGGACGGAGATCAACCAAGTGCTGACAGGGTGGTAAAAATCATCATGAAATATTGCTACATGGTGATGAATAGACTATTTCCGGACGAACACTTGTTCTAGATGGAGAGGCTGTTGGGCGGCTGATGGGTGCTTGCAGTTTAGCACTGGGTGCTCATCGTTGCAGGTCATGGTGCTTTAATCTTGGCGCTGTGCTGGGCATCAGGCTTGCGCTGGATTTCGCAATTTGCTGGGATGTTCTTCAGCCGACTGGATGCTGGACATTGGCACCACAACTAGGTTCTCTTGGCGCTGGAATTGGACATTTTGTAGGCCGGTTGGTGTGATTTCCAGCGCCAGGGGAGAGTTTCTTTGGGCTTGATGGAGTCAAGAATTCCTACGGTTTTCTTGGATTTCAACTTGCTATGGCAGCTCGACTTTTCGGAGTAGGCAATAGGTTCTAGAGTAAGGATTTACACTCCGATGCTCTTTCTCCTAAGCCTAGTTTTTACTATTGAATTAACGGTTACTTTTGCGCTTTATGCTCGCGCTACACTCTGTGTTGAATTAGCATATAGCTGTCCATTTGCTCAAAATGGAGTGGGCGAGTACATACTCGCCACGCTTGGTGCACGCGGTACAAGTGCATCCATTCTCACATCCTCAGGAGGTTGATTTGACTGGGACTTACAAAGGTTGGAGGCACGGCCTCATTAACCTTTGCCCATAGGATCAACTTCGGTGCCACAAAGAGAATGCTAGAAGGCCAATAACATCCCTCTTTCTTCATCTTAGGGATGTAAATGGTAGAAGCTGATCCTCATTCGGGCCAGACCGGTGCCACTTGAAGATGGCTTCAATTACATGCGACATCCAAGACCCGAGACACTCTCGGCTGCACTAGGAGTTTCCATCTATACAGTCTTTGGATTATAGTACCTTCATTGCCGTTCCAGCTACGTTATCACTTCAAGACCTGAGTGACACAAACCTCGGCTGCATTACGGAATTCAAATGAAGAAGGCCCCATTTGTTAGGGGTAGAAGCAGATTATTTGATCATGGGTAGTGAGTTTGTTCTCACCCCATTTTCTCGGGTTTTATAGCCTGTGTTTTTTCCAGGTTGTGTTGTTTCTCCCTTTGCTTTATTTGCTTAGGGTTGGTAGTTCTTTACTTAGCAAAAGGGGGGATGGGGGAATGCTAACCTTTGGGTTTTGCACTCTCCCATCCCCCCTATCTCTTTCGCGGATATACTCTTTAGGTTTACTTACGTAACCTAAGGTTGGACTCTTTTTGTATTTGGTGGGGTCCTTTTTGGGCCTCACTGCAGGTTCCACCGTCTATACTATTTACCTATTTACGAGGTATGGATAGCCATCTCACCGAGTGTTTTGGTGATTCGTATATTGAGGCTTACGAACAGAGGGTTCGAGAGATTCTAAGTGTGGGAGATAGAGTAGTGGCAGGATCACAACAGGGATTCGAGAAGATCTCACGGATGTTGATAGCAGTCGGATACTAAGTCATTCCCTCGTTGATGGTATGCGGATCATCGAAGGCTGTAGCATCCTTGATGCCTCTAGAGACGCATGCAAGAGTCTTACCCCTTGCAAGCCAAGTGATGGGAGTTTCGTATTTGGGGCACGTAAGAGAAGCTGCTCAGTTAAGGCTGCAACCTTCGTTTCCTGAACATATGCAAAGACTGAATTACTCAATGCATGTTTTGATGTCTATAGTTCCCTTCCCGGGCATCGAACAGGGATAGAGAGTAGTGTCATCTTTGGGGATTCAAGGTCAGCTGAACCTTACAGAATCTGTTCGTGGGGGTTATGATTAGTATGGTTAGGGACCTATGCCCCTCATTTATCCAGGTAGTATGGGAGTTAGATCTTACCCAGGACAAACGGTCTCGCAGCCAATGTATGAGTTCCCTTATGAGGAGCCTTATTTAAGGTTGAACCAGAGCAAAGATCTATCTTCAGGAAAAATTGGAGGTGCATTGGGAAGAGAATTAGACAGGCTAATAGGGCCAACGAGATAAACTGCAGGATCCCCCTTTAGTTTGGTGATAATCACAGTTTGATGGGCAGTCGATATGAAGCCGTCAGAGGGGCTTCCAACTTATGGGAGAGATTCGGATCCTCAAGAATTTATCTAAACCTTTCGATTAACTCTCGGGACTTCGATGAGAGGTTAACTTGTAAGCTCGTAGGCAGCTATCTTCGAGGGAAGGCTCATGAGTGGTTCAACAAGTTGGCCAGAGTTTCCATGCAGTCATATTGAGATTCAGTTCGGCACTGCTAAGTCAATATTGCCAGAAGAAGAAATTTACGGAGACACTAACGAAGTTGTATTAGACGAAACAGAGGCAGGGGGGACTACTACGACGGTTTATCATAGATATATCGATGTGAAGTCCGGGGGTGGTTGAAGGAATGGGGAATGAGGTGATCCAGAGGTATTTGATAAGGATGGAGGATTTGGAGTTGTATAAGAAGCTGACGAAAAAAATCCCTAAAACACTCCAGCAGCTCCAGGAGGTAGTGGAGCAACATTTAAAAGTTGATGAGGCAACTAGAAAGAAGAAATAAGGAATGGTGGAGAAACATGAAAAGTCCAACAATCTTCAAGGGAAGGCCTATGGAGATGGCAAGATCGGGGTTCAAAAAGTACACGCCCATGCAGCGCTCCCACGCGGAGATTTGGAGTATTCATCGAGGTATGTTTCGAGAACCCCCACTAATGAAAGAGGTGAATGGAGATGCTGCCACAAAAAGAGCCACAAAAAGATTTTGTGATCACCACAGGGACTATGTTCATCATACGAACGATTGCGGTCACCTAAAGATGGAGATCGAACGGTGCGAAAAGGATGACCTTCTTAAGGAGCATAACTTCTGTCAACCACTTTGAGACAATCCTTCGAAGCAGAGAAATGAAATCGGAAACTGGAGACCTTATAAGAGAAATTACAATGTTGCAAATAGGGCTGATCATGGTCCTCAAGCTCAGAGACAGGAGCTATCAGAAGAGCCAAAATGAAACCAGCTTGTGGAAAATAAGAATAAGAACGAAGGAAACCATGTCATTCACAAGGTGATCAACGTCATCAATGGGATGGTAGGAGAAAGGTCTTCAAATATATTTATTAAGGCTAACTTGAGGAATGTTCTGACAGGAGAGCCGACTCACAAGAGATTCCGGCCAGATGAAACAATCACGTTCTCGGAGGCGAATGCAGCTCCTAATTAGACTTCCCACACGGATCCCATGGTGATTTCTAGCATGATAGAAACTTTGTTGGTCAGAAGGGTGTTCATCGGTGATGGAAGTGGAGTTGAAATCATGTTTGCAAATTGCATTGATCAGCTGGATATTAGTCGTAGTAATTTGAAGAAGTTAACCTTGCCTTTTTTGGGATTCACAGGTAAAACAGTGTACCCTTTAGGTGTGATCACTCTACCAGTCAGAGTTGCAGATAGAGACAAAGGGGTGACAATATACTGTAGCTTTGCATATATTGATGAATGTTCTCCTTACAATGTGATCTTGGGAAAACCTTGGATGTGTCAAGCTCGAGCAGTGTGGTCGCCTTACCACTTGATGATGAAGTTCTCAAAAAGTGATAGAGTGGAGTCCATTCGAGGGGATCGCTTCGTTGCAAGACATTGTGACTTGGTGGCATTAAAGGAGACAAGGAAGGTGAAGGATAAAGCAAAATGTGTCACCGATCCATGGAGAAGTTGGACCAGCTGATACTGAACAACTTCCAATTCGAGAGTTCGGAACAGTTTCCATTGGAAAGATGATACCGGAGATAACGAAGAAGGAGTTGAAGGCTCTACTTCACAAGCATGGTGATGTGTTCTCCCGAGGCATTTCGGACTTGTTGGACATATATTGATTTTATCATGTGAAAATTAAATAATGAAAATTGAATGAGCAATTTACATATGCAAGAATAATATACTTTTATTAATTATTCAGGCATACAATTAGAAAGCTTAAATTACGAAAAATTAAAGCAATACATGTGAGAAATAAATCACGTTTCAATCAATAACAAATTGATGGAGTCGCGAGTAAACTCTCTGCCCTTGAAACGAATGAGTCCCATCGTGGACATCGTTCCCTAGGGTAAAACCATCGAAGGTAACAATTAACATGTAAGAGTTACCTCGGATTCACGCAAGGCCCGAATGACTATCACCTCGACAGAGCAACAAATGGAAACTCCGAGAAAGACAGAAATAAAACTCAAGTTTAGAATATGGAGGGACTTGAGAAATAGTGTAAAATTTTCTGACTGACTTAGAGGCTCTATTTATACTACTCTAAGAGACTCTAATTATGAAAACATGATATTCTGATTTTCTGTCATTAGAGAAGAATATTCTCCAATCACCAACTCATCAAATCCGAGACATTCCATGAATACTCGAATCAAATCTGCTGGAAAAGGAAGAAATATTTGCACAAATATTCTTCATCGTATTAAACATGGTAAACAACATATTTATTTAAGACAAGATATCTCACAGAATAGGGAAGTATTTTGTTCTTATCTCTTAAGAATTACACACAAGAAATTCCATCTATACTATGCGGTTGGGCCTTCCAGAGACTTCCATGCGGTCCATACGCCTATTGGACAATCCAGAGAAAATTACCCGGGCCAAATTTCGCCCATTTTTTTTCTCTTTCAAGAGTGATATTTCAAACATCCATATCTCATTCACCCTTAATCCGTTTTGAGAGCTTAAATAATCAATTTTATAGTACTCGCGGAGGAGAACCCAAAAATGACATCCACCGACCCAAAATCAATTCGGGTCCCACTCAAAACGATGCCCAAAATTTTATGAATTTCAACCTTCTAACCATCATTTTCCAACAATCCCCCACATGAATAGATATTGATGTAGGAATCAGAACAATCACGCCAGACACAGAGTTTGACTTGGCGATAGATTCATTTCGACGGCATAGATGCTGCATAGGATAAGTAGGTGTCACCCTTTGAACTTTCCCTTGAGAGAGTACACTTAGCCCACTAGTTAGGAAGTAGACGCGATGTCCTTGAACTTCCCCTACCGCTTGTGTGAACGACAATGTACTTCCCACATACATCTTTCCTAGCCCTTGCGCTTTCCTCGGTTGTGTCCATTAATCAGACCATGACACACACCTAGTTCTGTAAGGTTTCTAAAGAATTGCGTCCCAACAATTCCCTTTTGAAGCGGTCACACTTCTCGCTTACATAGGTGATTCTTGGCGTAAGAGCAGTTCCGTAAACTATTGCGCTCTTTCGAGTACTACATACTCGATGCCTGGAATCATTAAAAGCAATTTAATGCTAACCTCTATTCACATAATTGTTTCTTCATCATAGGAATAAGACAGGAGGTATGAATCCCCCACAGTGATCGCGATGGGTCTTTGTAGTTTAGTTGTCCCTTTGAACCTAGATCTTGGGATCTCCAGTCACATAGGTTGGGTGTCCACGTACGTAACCCACCATTTATTGGACTTAGTCATATTCCTTTCGATGAGTTCTCAACTAACTCTTGATTCGATTTCTTTGTCAAGAAATTAATTCAATCCTTTCGTCAAAGAATCACAACTCTTATCATATTGACCTTACGTAGTCAACATCGATAATTCTCATAGAGAGTAGTCATCCAATGGTAAAGTGTCTTTGTTGAGACACACCATCATCGATATGGCTTTACGCTACACCAATAAGCATACAAGTGCTTCAGTCATCCTAGGGTATATCTTTCCCAATTTTTGTCCAACACAATGGACTTAGATTCCTCTATGAATCTAGCAAGAGAGAACCATTTCTCTACACAGCTCAAGCCATATCTACGAGTCTCACACACAGCTTGTTTCCAGTGATCATTTCTGGATTACTCGTGTATCATCTTACTATCCATTATAAGAATTGTCTAATGTGCACTTTAATAAGTACAACAGACTATCAATGACTCTTGAGTTCTCTTCTTAAGAGACACATCACCTTTACAATAAGGTAACTCATAATGTTTAGAGTCATTCCATTGAATACGACATATCTCCAAGAGACTCAATCATCGTATCAATTTTACTATCAATGAGAAAACCATCAATTCAAAGACATAAATGACATGGTCATTTTTCGTGTCTCTTAGCGTATCTGTCTTCATCAAACTCATTGATTTAATATCACTGGCTAAACAACAATTAGTTTGGTCACATGATGGGTCATTTAGGAGCATTGATCTTTTCATTTTTACTCTATTCAGATTTTAATATATAAGTGTCCAAATAGCCATTTAGGTCCATTAGATGTACTTCTAGCTTTCACAAAGCCTTGATATCAAGTACCATCACCCTTGGACTCATTCTCACGTCTAGAGAACACCCATCAAGTACACAAATATACTTACTAATTGTTCAAATCTACTAGTACTCTAGTGATTTGCACTCATGGTAGATCAATCTCTCTATTGATCACCACTTTCCACAAAAATTATTTCATGGAATCTCGTTTCCTTCGTTGGTTTATCCCTGATCCTTAATGATTTCATCTATTGACTCTTAAGTCCATTTAAGATAAATCAGGATCTCTTACAGAAACTTCCACAAAATACACTTTCCATTAAGATGTATTTCTAGTTTACATATATTATTTGTTGTGAATTTCAAGATATTGATAGCACTTCAACATTGTGCATATCTAGTGAAAAGTATTCCTTTTACTACCTTCACAATACGCCAACCCCACATTCGAAAGAACTTTTAGGATGGCTCTGTGAAGAGCTTTATTTTCCTCCTTCTTGGGGTATCTTATTTAAAAGATTGCTAGCCAACTTAAAGGCTCCCCCACATCGCTTGATCATTTCTAGCAATTTCCTACAATCACCATATGACCTTGCAAATGTGTACATTGTGAATCACATTCCCCAAAGGATTTTATGTATTCACATCATGGTCACAGATAACCTCATATGTTTTCTGTGCATCACGTAAGTGGTTTCGTTAATATACAAACCCAACTTACTAAAAGTCCGTGTGTTCAATAATGAATCAAACACTAGGTTCTTACCCATGAAATTTCTTTTAGGGCTAGATCCTTTCAACAATCAAACCACCTTCATGTATTGATCTTTTATCGTGAAAGTCTCTCTTATTCCTTCAACTCCCTTGGGATTAGAGATAACTAAACTTTCCGATCTCAATTAATCGTTCTTCCTCGCATGACCAATACCACAACCGATGTAGTATCAATCAATCGAGGATTCGATTATCTCTCACTAGGGCGCAGTGTGAGTTTACCAACTCCACACAATTTCATGCCCATTTTAAAGCCAAGTTTCAGTACAACTGTACTTTACTTTCAGACTACTCAAATCAAGCTTGAGTGTCTTTATGCTCGAAACACATTCAAGTCCATTGTTCGACTCAAGTTTGAGTGCACCGCTCGACTTGATTTCGGGTTTACCCTTTTGGTTCGATTTAAATTCTTCCCAACTTGATCAACTTGATTCACATCTCTCGTGACGACTTTTCATCTCAAGTACCTATCAAAATTCATATTGTCGTTGAATTTTTAGGTTTTCATCTACCCCCCCCCCCCACATTGGGTTGGTTTTATTAAACATCCCCACACGTGTTAAGTTTCTCAAAACCTCGTGTCTTGGGGTTCCTAGACCAAATGTCTTAGGATTCCTCATCTTAGAATTGTAAGGTTTTCCAAACAAAAAATCTAGAGAATTGACCAAATGTCTTGGAATTCCCTATCTCATGATTCTTAGATTTTTCATCCATAAATCAAGAGATTTGACCAAAAGTCTCGGGATTTCCATTATCGGGATTCTTAGTTTTCTCAATCAAATTCTTGAGATTTTTCCCTCAATTCTTTGATTACAAATAATCAAATTTTTTTAGCATAGTTATGATAACTCATGCTTTAGGGTTTATACCATGGTTCACAAGAACCAATACCCTAGACATAGTCGTAAACTAATGTCTTCACGTTCACATTTTCCAGGTCATACAAAATAACCAGAATATGTTGAACTTCGAGCCCATATGCTCTATCTGTGCAATCTAACAATTGTCACTCGTGAGCCATATACTTGTAAGTAATCAATCAAGATAGCAAATTATCGGGAATAGCCTTGTCAAACTTTTCATTGCATCAAAAGGGCACTTTCCCAAACAATTAATATAATCATAGCATATAAAAGCATAACACAATTTTAGACACATCATAGATCTAAAATTTTCGTTTATGCAGCTAAATCAAGTCCCTAAATAAACGAGAACACTTCATGGATCAAATAACCCAATGTCACATCCTTCATTCATGCACAAATATATTACACTCTTGCCGAGAAATGTCATGTTTAAGTGCAAATGAAGTTTACCAATTTTTTCGCATGCGATTCTCAGACCAAACATATAAAAGTCATGAATCACCAGCAGCACATTCTCACACAAAATGTGGTTTATTTTATTTTTTAACCAACACGAGCAGCCCACACAATCAAATTATTATACCATGCAAAATAGGTATTTCAACATTTGATCAAGTATCTAAACAAATACTATAGCATTTCAAGGGCTTTGGAAATTAAACATGTCTCATAATTTCCAACCATATGCACTGCTTTCATGTAATTGAATAATAATGTCTGATCCCATATTCTAAACTCGTGCCATTTTTTTTCTGTAAATTTAATCCAATCTTTCATGCAAATAATCAAATATGATTTCTTACCATATCAACATTTAATCTCATAAGCATGAATATCACAGAATTAGCATATTTCCATGCTCAACTCATTTACCACATAATTAAGGGATTAATATAACCAAATCCATTTACTATCAAATTCGATAGCCTTAGTGTACTGGACATATATGTGCAAATATTATTCACAGAACTCTCTTTGAAACAAAATCATGTTCACGTCCAGATTCATGCAAAATGGTTATCAAATATAATCCAAGCAATATATGTATATATAGCATATGCCATGATTCACTTTAATTAACGTGTATACGTACCATAGTTTGCACAACTATTGTTACACTCTTGATTCTTTCATGTTGCCAAGCAAATCCTGATGTATCTCCATGCCAAGTTTTTCTTCCAATAGATACAATCGTGTACACTTGGATTCACCAATGTGTACAAACAAAAAATCACTCACCATTAAATATATGTATACATCTCGTATCGCATATAAATATTATGCAGAATCTTTTCAAACCAACATATACAACCAATTACTCGATATGTTTCTCGGATAATCAAACACCCTTCTCATACCGCATATTTCAACTCGAATTCAACAAAGAAACCAAATCATATTAGTCGTAAGTCAACCAAATTGAGCATAATATATATATAGATATATTCCATACCCACAAAGGTAAAAAATGAATCAAGACCTGCTAGTTTCAATTTATAGCTTTCTTTTGATTTCACAAAGAATAATCAACAATGCTATATTTTGACTACCATAGTGCATAAATTGAATAGCTGTCCAAACTCATACTGCGAACAACATATACCTTATTAATCACATTTCCATACATATGATTCTAAAAAATTTCTGCACCCATTATATAAGGCAAAATGATCAATACGATAAAACGAGACAAATTATCCTCTATCAAGAAGATTTCTGAAATATATCCAATTGCAGCTCTTTCTAGGTACTACACACATCCGCATATATATTACGGTCACAAATTTTGCAATAAATATTCGAATCAATATAAGATCATTCGTTTCAAGACTGTTGGACATATATTGATTTTATCATGCAAAAATTAAATAATGATAATTGCTCACTTTTCTCTTTCAATATCATGTCAATTTTCGCCCATTTTTTTTCTCTTTCAAGAGTGATATTTCAAACATCCATATCTCATTCACCCTTGATCCGTTTTGAGAGATTAAATAGTTGATTTTATAGTACTCGCGGAGGAGAACCCAAAAATGACATCCACCGACCCAAAATCAATTTGGGTCTCACTCAAAACGATGCCCAAAAGTTGACGAATTTCAACCTTTTAACCATCATTTTCCAACAAGGGAATCGCTTCGTTGCAAGACATTGTGACTTGGTGGCATTAAAGGAGACAAGGAAGGTGAAGGATAAAGCGAAGGATGTGTCACCGATCCATGGAGAAGTTGGACCAGCTGATACTGAACAACTTCCAATTCAAGAGTTCGGAACAGTTTCCATTGGCAAGATGATACCGGAGATAACGAAGAAGGAGTTTAAGGCTCTACTTGACAAGCACGGTGATGTGTTCTCCCGAGGCATTTCGGACTTGATTGGAGTGCCGGCACAGTTAGCTGTTCACATGTTAAATATTAATCCCTGGATAAAGCCTGTTAAGCAAAAAAGGAGAATGTTCACCCCTGAAAGCACCGAAGCTATAAAGGTGGAGGTAGAGAAACTTCTGAAGGCGGAAGGCATCAAAGGAGTGTTCTATCCGAAGTAGCTCACTAACCCAGTTATGGTTCCGAAGCAGGATGGTGCGTGGCGTATATGCATTGACTCTGCAGACTTGAACAAGTGTTGTCCAAAAGATAGCTACCCCTTGTCATCACGATAAGCTGGTAGAGGCATGTGGACTTTTTTCGATGTTCACAAGGGTTATCACCTGATATTGATGGCAGGGGAGAACGAGAAAACCTTGTTCATAAAGGACGTAGGTACTTTCTGTTACAAGAAGATGTCGTTTGGATTGAAGAATGTTGGTGCCACTTACCAACGACTGGTGGATAAGCTCTTTAAGTAGTAGATTGGAAGAAGTTTAGAAATATATGTCGATAGTGGTGAAAAGTATGACTTACAAACAGTTCTTATGAGACTTGGAAGAGATGTTTGATGGACTGCGAATGGAAAACCTGAAGTTGAATCCAACAAAGTGTGTGATCGGAGTAGGAGCCGGTAAATTTCTAGGGTTCATGGTATCAGAGAGGGGGACTGATGTGAATATGGAGAAAGTGGAAGCTTTAATGATATGAAAAGTCCACATACTTTGAAGGAAGTTTAGAGGTTGATGGGATGCTAAGCAGTTTTGAGCCGTTTCTTATCAAAAGGGTGCAGAGAAACACCTGCCTTTCTTTGATGTGCTGCAAAAGGTGAAGAAGTTCGAGTGGACAGAGAAATGTGAGAGGGTGAAATTGATGAATCTTGATAAAGGAAAGGGTCAAGAGTTACCATGATCGAAGGTTGAGGAAAGTGCAGTTTACAATGGAAGACCTTATCATGAGGAAAAATGAAAAAGAGCAGTCAGGAGCCTGAAGGGAAGTTGACTGCGAACTGGACCGTACAGAATCCTCGAAGCCCACCCAGGATTAAGTTATGTGTTGGGTGATAGATGGAGAACGGGTACCTCAAAGATGGAAATTCCAACCTTCGAAAATACTACCAGCTTTAAGAGCATGTTGAAAGTCTATGCCAGGGAGTAGCATACCGAATAAAAAAATAGCTATAGGCAATGACTGGTGTTTTTCGATGGGAGAGAGTACTTGGTCTAAATTGGAGATCACTCAGGTGACTAGATTATCTTGCTAATGTGTATGTTACACGTTTCATCTAGTTATTCCTGGTATTGTATAACATGCATTGTAGTTGGTCGATCTAATGAAAACTTTTCGGCTTCCATATTACCCCATTTAAAAAACCTCTTTTACGCTAAATGGAATAATTTCGACAATAACTCACTTACAGAAAATGGATGAAGTTCGACAATTACTCACTTACGTTGAATATGCGAAGTTTGACAATTATTCACTTACATCAAATAGTCAAAGTTTGACAATTATTCACTTACGTCGAGCAGCCAAACCTTGACAATCATTCACTTATGTCGAATGGACAAAGTTTGACAATTACTCACTTACGTTGAATAGACAAAGTTTGACAATTATTCACTTGCGTAAAAAAGATGAAGTTTGACAATTACTCATATACATAGAACTTTTACATCAAAAGTACAAAAGTTCACTTACATACCAAAGATGAGGTATTATTCGCTTATATCAAATGTTACAGAATAATTGAATTGCAACATCAGGCTTACAACATGAAATACAACATAGCGCTAAAAAATTACATCTAATCCGATGATTGAATCTTTTCGGGCTTAATGTCGGTAGCCCTCTCAAAGAGGCAATTGGCTTTACCCTCTAGAGCTTTGGGAACCTAATTGGTGCATCTTTGATGCGACCTTAAGTCCCCAGAATCATAGGAAACACCCTCATCAACGTAATACCCTCATCTACGAGCTTAACTTGTGGAGGCTTACGAGAAACACTCTCATTTGCAGGCTTCTTAGCTTGAGGAAACTTATGGGAGGGTTTCTTCGAGTGTATCTTCTTTGAGGGAACCACTTGTCGTAAGCTGGCACTAACAGTTGGTTGAATGTGTTCCAACCATTCTGTAACATCGTTGTATAATGCATAATGAGAAGGCTCTCTATCTAAGCCTTGTTCCATCATGGCATTGGACGTGTCATACAAAAACTTGGAAGTATCATCATTAAGACCTATGTCAAGAACCCTATAAGATAACCCATAAGCTCGAAGACTATCAGAGAAAGGTCCGATGGTAGAAGAATGTTCTAACACTTGGTCTAGAAGCTGAGTATTCTGGGTCGCAGGCTCTTGACATACTTGATCATTGTCGTCAATGACCTTCTTTAACCTGGATATCTCCTCTTAAAGGCACCTATTTTACTCCACCATTTCACCAACTTGGGCTTCGAACTTCTTGGTTTCATTCTGATAGTATTCAATATCTCTCCTTTTACTTGAGGTGCGATAAAATATTGCATTGATGAGACAATGATATAAAGTGGGGTACTCGCACATAATTTCATGCAAAACTTTCTAATGCCCCATCTCAGTAGGAGTGCATTCCTCGTCCACCACAGTGAGAGCCACATCCATGCGACCGGAGGTTAGACCCCTTCGTAATTTCGAGAAGCTTTTGAATTGAAAGATGGCTATTATCGCGCCAAGACGACAATTCCTTGTTCACAGTGGATAAATCTAGGGTTAATCGAGTTTGCTCGTAGCAAGCTTTCGATAACTCTATCTTGACCTTAGCCAAATTCTGGTTGGATCGTTCCAGCTCGCTCCTCTATAAGAGGCACTACGATATGCAAATAAGAGATATATCAAAATCAAATACGAGTGTGAATCCATTCATAATGTTTTTATCAAACGAGTACAACTAGAGATAAAAGAGAAATTCGTACATCATCCTGGCCTACAATATGGTAGACATCCTCCTCTGTAGTAGCAATCTTTTGAGCCTACTCCTAAATGTTGGCAGACTGGGCATCCTTATCCTTCAAAGAGCCAGTGGATTGTGGGTTCTGAAACTTGGAGCTTGGCTTAGCGATAGGAGTCTAAAGATTAATTTTTTGAATTTCCTCAGCGATGAAAAACTTCTTTGACCCTTTGATGAAGTCAAACATCTTAAACTTGAGGTCACCTCCACTAGTAGCCTCGCCCCATCTCGACTTGACTCGCTTCCCAGCCTCGTTGTCAGTGTATTGTTAGAGGCACACATCGTGCTCAGCAGAAAGCAGAGGAATTGCATAGGCAATCATCTCATTGTGACCCATCTTCTTCGAAGACCGCAGAAAATCGACAAAGAGGCCATAGGCTCTGCTTGGCATAATTGTGCTTATAAGCAAAGCCGAATTATTTTAAAAGTAGGGGGAGATCAGCTTCCGCTTTCCTCCCAAAAATAGCTTATGCTTTCAAAATAAGCTATTTTTTAGCACTTAACCAAACACTAAAAAGTGTTTTTGCTTATAAGCACAGTAGCTTATAAGCTCTGCCAAACAAAGCCATAGAGTTCCTTGGACCTCATCAACTTGTTAGCAAAGCACTCCAATAAGGCATGTTGAGCCTCAAGATGATACTTCTTGGACAATTTCTTCTCCTTCTCCTTCAATTTTTTTAGCTCCTTCTCAAGCTTCTTATCTGCAGCCTTAGACTTTAAATCAAGCTCCAAACACTACCCCTTGAGCTTCGAGCGCTCCTCCTGGAGAACGGTCTCCGCCACTACCTCAAGTGGACCTCAAAAGAGAAAGAGAGAATGGAACTTGAGAAGATACCCGAGGATTACTAGGATGCTTGAACAGCTGTAAAAAACTGAGTAACATCGGGAAAGATTAGGAATTCACAAAGTGAAAGAGCAGGGACTTGCCGAAGGATCTTTACCCACTTTTACCATCTGTGTCCACCGAGAAGTATCGATGAAGGAATCCTTATTTTGTTTCTTTGAAGATCTCTCTTAAATAGGAAACCTCGAATAATTGGTGGCATTATCGATGGGGGTGGACTGAGTACACCCACCATCGAAGAGGGTTCCAAAACAAGGTGAACAGTGGCCTCAACGATGTCCTGTTTGAGAGCATCAATGATATTCATATTCTCCACTGCATGAAGAAACAAGAAATATTGGTTATAGACTTTGATGAGAAAACCAGGAAACAAGAAAGGTAAAAGTAAAAAAATAAAGAGAATGGTTTCTCGTCCTAAGAACCTTCGGAGGCATCCGAAGGAGCTGTTTCTTCACTGTGCACTCCTATAGAGTGGTCTTGTAACTCAGGATGTCTTACACTCAATGAGTCATCCCCACCTCTTTTTCTCTTATTCTACCCGGACTTGGAATCGGAATAGGGCCTCCTCAAAATTGTTCGCTCCGGGGCTCGATAGTAGTAGAGGTATAAATGTCATCATACATCCACTGAGGCCAAACAAATGTTTTTCCCCCTAGTATTTGGACAAAAGGATCTAACATCTAGAGCCTCAGGACCTTATAGGTGCACCACATTCTCGCGTATATCTTTGGGAATAATGTACCCACGTTTCCTCATCTTGACTACAACATTGGAGTTCCATCGAGGAGTCCGGTAGGCTCCGGAGCAATCAAAGGTCAGCACCTTATCTTGTTATCTCGTGCTGTTCAAAAGGGGGAGAATGAATTTCCGCCCTGTCATCCTATTAGCTAGGGTATAGGTCCATTTCATGTCCCGATTTCTTGATAGAGAATATATGTCTCAAAATATCTCATATCGAGGGTCTACATCAACCTCCTTGCATTGAACCAAAAAAGCTATTATGATTATGATAACGTTAGGGTGTAGCCGAGACAAGCCAACGCTAAACTCCTCCATTAGGTCAGATAAAAGAGTAGGAAAGGGAAAACTTACCTCTAATCTCAAATGTTTACTATAGGTGATTGCCCTTGCTACGGGTGAAGTAGTAGGAGACTCATTCTCTTCGAGAGCTTTGAGCTTAGCATCTAAGGGGATTTGTTGTTAAGAGGGAACCTCCTCGATAACCTTTCTTATTTTGCTAAGCAGCACATGCGCCTCTTATGAACTATTATCATCTCCAACCAAAGAAGATCCACCAGACTAGCATTTTGAACAATGGATTTCCTCTCCGAGGAAATATAGGAGATAACACCCTTCAACCTCTCATCCCTTGGAGGCTCTACGAGATCAGGACCACTGCCCGATTCCTTTATAAAATTCTTACCCATTCCACCGCCTAATGCTGAGGATGCTTCCCGGAAAAAATTACTTCTGGCATGAAACTCATAAAACTTATTGGGGTATGGAAAATCATCGCCTAAAAAACCCAATTCTGTACCCTCAGAATCGGATAGAAACCTACCAAAATCTGGAAAAATTCGGCCTAAGGGGAGTGATTCTACATGATAAAAAATGGTTTCCTCCGATGAATTCCTTCCTAAACTACTGTAACCCTCGGAATTCATCACCGGGGGGGGAGGGAGATTGAGGGGAGGTTAGGAAATTTTCAAAATCTAAATAGGGATAAGAGGAAGAAGAATCCAGAACAGGGAAACTTGTTTAAGATTAAAGTTGGAAGTTGAGAGAGGAAAGAGGAAAGAAACTCTGAGTTAGTAAAGCTCTGAGTAAAAGCTTTAAAAAAGAAGTTAAATGAAGAAGAAAAATGGTTTTCGGAAAGATAATGGAGGAAGAGAGAAAGAGAGAAAGCAATGATTACCTAGGGAAGAGAGAAGTCTGAAAAGGCATGAATGAGTAGGAGGGAATCTTATTTATGATATACCCACACACTTCACTTTCTTGTTATTTTCTCTTCCACACGCGCCTCTATAAATTTCAAAACTAGGACATTGTTTCAGAAAGCCTAAGTGATTATCCGATCTAAATAAATCTCGAAGGCCATGTACTCACGAAGTCCTAACCACATTCGAAGATAACCATGGTAGTAATCCTTCAATAGATCGAACCCAAGCTATTAAAGGAATAGGTCTTCGATAGCTTGAAGATCGTTTGACCTTTCGAAGATATTCCTAAGCTATGAAAGATATAGATCTTTAATAGCTTGAAGATCGCTTGAACTTTTGAAGATATGGACCTTTGAATCTGGAATACCACTTAATTTTTCTGGGAGCTTTTGATGATACATTAGACTGAATTTCAGTTTCACCTAAATTCTAAACCTTTATGCCAAGTTGTTTAACAGTTTGGTGTTGAAACACCAAGTTTAGTTTGATGTTACAACTCAAAATGAAATACGCAGTGCACACACAACTTGGTTACGCAGTTCGGTGCAAATACACCTACGTCTGCGGGGCCTTGCCCAGATCAGAAACCATCCACTAGAAAGCAGTCTTTAGTACAAGAAGCTTAACTTAAATACTAATCCATTGCTAACCTATAGAGTGAATGTTGTGAGATCCCCTCACTGCCGATCCTACGCCGTTGAACCCCCACGATCAACACATTTCTCTGGATCTCCTCCTCCCGAGGAATTAAGGCTTCCTTGTTTCTGATCTTTACGAACTTGGTCGGTTGTTTTGACGAACCTCCAAAACCGAGACGAACAACTTCAATAACGTATCTCACGTAGAGATAAAACCTTGATTGCTTCGCTCAACTTTTTACGAACTTGGTCAGATGAATTAACACTCCTCCAAACACCACCGGCAGATCGCTCCAAACTTCTCACGTAGAGATCAATTCTTGGACGCTTCATGATTACGTTGTATCTTCTTCTTTTTATATCCTTCGCAATCCTGCCTTGTATCAAACTCTTTCCTTGTCTAACTCTACCAAGAATAGACTTCTAGACTAAGGAAAGATCTAATCCTAATCTGGTTTGTAAATGGACAATCCTTTATTAATAGGACTTGTACCATAAATAAACTATTTAATCAATTCCTAACTATTATAGGAATATTCGTTTACCAGAATTAGATAGCCACGAAATCACATACTTATCTTCACAATATTCTGATCTGATCGCATAATCATATTCCATAATTCGCGGCTAAACCTTGCTGTCCAGAAAACCTGATCGCAGTGGTGTTAAAACACCAGATCCCAGTATTCACAATATGCCATAAAGAAGTCCAACTCCCAAGGACTCTACAATCTCCCCCTTGGCATATTTGTGAATTCATCAGCACTGGATTTTGACCTACCAACTCCCCCTGAATTCAACTCCGCTAAAACAACCAAGAATTCAGCAATAACACAGGTCATACAGGTTTACTAATAAAATTCAGCAAGTAAAACAATAAATCCATCCAGTTTTCTCCCCCTGGATTCATGAATATGACAAGAAAACCAATTAATCCATATCATCAGATTCTTCCACGACATCATCATCCTCTGAACCATCAGTATCTGAACCATCAGCATTCTGAGTTGCTGCAGCCAGCAAAATCCCTCGCTCAGCCTCCAAAGTAGCCAACTCCCCCTGAAGCTTTGCCAAAATAGTCTGATGTCGTTCAATCAGTTCCTGGCATACTCCAACTCGAGCCTCAATAACTTTCAACCTCGCCATACCAGCATCCAAGCAAATCTCTTCCGGATGAATCCAAGGTAAGTCCTTGATAATTCGACCACTCAGAGTCCTAAGTGTCGGTTTTTAAGGCTTGTGTAGAGATCCACTCGTCAGAGTCCCTTATAGCTGCTCCCCCTTTTTGCAGCACCGTGGTAATTACACACGGATGTAACAGAGCTTCCTTCCTGGTCTTGCGATCACAATCAATGATATCATTAAAAATCAATCTGCCCATGTTTACCTTTTGACGTGCTCCCAAAATGTATAGTAATGTAGCCATCTCTTTGGTGATACTCGCGTTGTTTACAGAGGGAATCCAATTATGCACGGCGACCACATACAAATAATACCTGGACGTGAGGTTAGACGCAGTTATCTGTTGTCGACCAGTCACAAGCCATGTGCTATCCACTCCACCAGTAAGCTCTACAGCCACCTTATCATAATCTTCTGGCATCTGGTGTTGGAACACCGGTTTGTCATCCCTTGACGAGCTATGCTTCAGACACTTGTTCAACACCTCTGGCGAAAACTCAACAATCTCTCCACGCACATAAACCTTATGAAACCAGGGTGATTCTACATCTTCACATTCATCTTTCAGATTCGAATAGAACTCCAGCACAAGTTGCTTGTTATAGTCACAGAAACAGGTAGCTGCCTTAAACACCTTGAGATGGTGCAAATAGTCTGTGAATCCACATTCCTTATATTTTACAGCATCAGCTGGCCTTTCCGCCAATATCTTCCTCAGGTGCAGGTAGTGCCTGAGGCTCAACTGGTCTCTGTTGTCGGTCTACACGTAACTTCTTCAGTTTCAGCCCAATCAGCTCATCACTGTCCTCACTAGTGGCCATACTCTTATCTCTGCACCTCTTCGACCTTCGAGCACCCTTGAAAGCAGAGGCCACACTATCCCTGGCCTTCTTTGACATCTGAGTGATATGCATTTCACCAGACTCTGTTGGTGTTTCAACACCCACCTCCATGCATTTTCTCTTTGACCCACGTCTGTCTGGTCTCGAGTGGTATTTCAACACCAACACCAGTACCCTCTACTGTGTCTTCACCACTGGCTATTTCAGTCAGTTTTGCCAGATTTTCAAGATCATACCCCTCAGGATTTTGCTCCCTTTCAGCCAAATTCCACATCATGTGTTGAATTCACAGGTACCTAGTCATCAACATTAGAGTTCACAACTGGTGTTTGAATACCAGAAACAACCACATTATCACACTCTTATTTTTCAACAGCTCTATCTGCATCTTCTCCATTTTCAGCTACTGGCTCAATCAACTCTGACACAGTCTCAACTTCAACGGTTCCTGGTGTAGAAATACCAGTACTATTCACATTATAGCTCTCATTGGCAGCACCTGCTTGCTGGTCCATAACATCATTCTCGACTTCTCCTATCTCAGACACATTCTCCAATATCACAGATGCACTCTCAGGTTCCTTCAACATAGACACTGTTTCAATTTCAACAGCTCCCCCTGCATACACTGTCTCCTCATCACTGTCACTGATTTCCACGACCGGAATGGGCAATTGTCGTAGATATTCTTGAAGCACGAACAATGAACCATCAAAGCTCTCCAACTCCATGCCTTTTGCTTTGGCAAAAACAGTGGCCTTAACCACTTTGACCCAGGGATGCAACACAGCCTCATCCCCCCATTCTCCTAATGACTGGCCTATGTTGAGCCCTTCTGATCTACTTCCACATTAAGTCAACTGTCCAGTAACTTTATCCCATAGTGATTAAACACCATCACTTTATCCTGTGGTGTTTAAATACCACCTCACCAAATTTTTTGTATTTTCTGTTTTTCTATTTTTTTTTACTGTATTTAAAGGAAAACAGTAAATAATACAACAGAATAGACAGATCTGGGTACCTCACAATCGACACACTCCCAAGTGCTGTCTGAGTCCTTCAAAAGTCTCGCCATCCAGAGGCTTTGTAAAAATATCAGCAAGTTGTTCTGCAGTTGGGACATAATGGACTGTAACTTCTCCTTTTTCGACCAAATCCCTGATAAGCTGATGTTGGATATCGATGTGTTTTGTCCTCGAATGTTGCACAGGATTCTTGGAGATATCAATGGTGCTTTTATTATCACATAAGACTGTCAAACTCACATCATTGAATCCATAGTCTCGCATCATCTGCTTCATCCATAATAGCAGATTTGATCCAGCAAAGAAGCATCCACCAGTGGTACTCTTACAATCATCATCATTCCCGGCCCAGTCAGAGTCACTGAAACCTACCAACTGCGAATCCTTATTCCTAGAAAACCATACTCCATACTCCACTGTTCCACTTATATATCGAATAATTCTCTTCACAGCTGCCATATATGATTCCTTTGGATTAGCCTGGTAGTGAGCACAAATACCAACACTCAACCAGATGTCTGGTCTACTTTGAGCTAAATATAACAGGCTGCCAATCATTAAGTCAACAAACTCCTTCACCAATGCTGAAGAGGTGGATCCAAAGACAATATCATCAACGTAAATCTGTGCGATTAGAATATTTGTCCCCTTATGCAGCACAAACAGTGTACGGTCCACTCCCCCTCGATGATATCCCTTCTGACTCAGAAAGGTTGTCAGTCGCTCATACCATGCACGGGGTGCCTGCTTAAGGCCATACAAAGCTTTATTCAACCGATATACATGGTCAGGAAAATGTGGGTCTTCAAATCCCTTGGGCTGCTTCACATAAACTTCCTCCTTCACTAGACCATTCAGAAAGGCACTCTTGACATCCATTTGATGAAGAGTAAAGTCTAGAATACAGGATGCCGCCAACATCAACCTAATTGACTCCAATCTGGCTACGGGTGCAAAAGTTTCATCAAAATCGACCCCTTCTACTTGTGTGTAACCTTGAGCGACAAGTCGAGATTTATTTCTTGCGACGTTACCATCTGCATCAGATTTGTTCTTAAAGATCCACTTGGTTCCGATCACATTTACATCAGCAGGCCGTGGGGTGAGGCACCAAACATTGTTTCTTTCAAATAGCTGCAACTCTTCTTGCATCGCCGAAATCCAATACTCATCAATCAAAGCTTCTTTGTAATTCTTGGGCTCAGTAAGAGATATAAAACATGATAATCCTGCCAATTCTCTGTAATTTACCCGTGGCTGATCCCGTAACTGTATGTGTCTGGTCGAACTTTGTTCAGATCCATGTGCTACTGTTTCTGGAGTTTCAACACCGGTTGACTGTGCTGGTGTTTCAACACCAGTAGGATTCACTTGATCGAGAATATCACTTTCACCCAAAGTTTCTTCTTCTCTAACTGCATTTATGTGTCCCGCTTTTCTGTGCAACAGAGTACTGACTTCTTTTTCCGAGCTAAAGCAGGTGACATCTTGATCGAGCAAATAACAGTTATCCATTGATCTAGACCCAGTGAATACTTCAGTTCCATGGTTTACGACACATTTCTCCTTGTCGAAAAACACTGTCATTTCATTGTCACATATATGGCTAATGCTCAACAAGTTTGCTTTCAGACCTTCCACCAGTAATACATCTTGGAACACCGGAAGCCCTTTGATGGCTAACTCACCTTTGCCGATTATTTTACTGCATTTCCCATCACCAAATCTAACATATCCACCAAATCCAAGTTTGAATTTTCGAAGAAATTCAGGTATTCCAGTCATATGCCTCAAGCACGCACTATCGAAATACCAGGAGTTTCCTGTATGTGCCCCAAAACAAACGAAACTTGAAAAACAAACATCTTGAGATTTTCGAACCCATACCTGGTTTACTGATCGATGGATGTGATTAGGATTTTGATTGACACGTGTGTTCAGAAATCCGGTTCTGTATCCTCCAGTGTTGAACCGATGACGTGACTTATATCCTGGCATGGTGTTGAAACACAGATCTGCTGTGTTGACAGACAGTGTCCTAAGCAGCTTAAAACATCTGTTCCTAACATGCCCTTGAGCTCCACAGTATGCGCATCGTCTGATCCTCTTGATGGGACAATTCTTCTCGATTATGCTTGGAGCTGATACACCTTGATCTGCCTCGTTTTTCAACACATTCACTGTCCTTTCATAACCAATTCCATATTTGGTCGTCTGTTCCATTCGTAGGCAGTCTTCGAGCTTAGCTTTCCCTGTATTGAGACGTCTAATAGCTTGTTCTGCTGCCTCTGCTCGTTGCACCACTTCAGTAAATTCCTTCTTAAACTTTTTCAGTTCTCCAATTGCCTCTTCCTTTTCTAGTTCATTCACTTTCACTTTCTCACTCAGTCTCATGTTCTCAAACTTGAGCTCTTTGTTTTCATCCGCCACTTTTAACCACATCTTGTACATCTCCATACTTTCCTTGCGAATGTCATCATCACTAATGCTTCTAGTCTCTTCATCTGAGCTACTACTATCATCTTCATTCAGCACACCGAGACCGTCCGTAATAGAGTCTTCTAACTCCACCATTGACACACCGAAAGCAACATGATTTGTATACTCTTCTCCATCCTTAACATCATCTCCTCCGTCATCATCACTCCAGGTTGTGGCATACGATTTTCCTTGCCTTTTAAGTGTATTGGCACACTCAGCTTGTATGTGCCCGAAGCCTTCACATTCTCTACACTGGATTTTCCTGTTCAGGTTTGGATTTGTTGATTTGAACTTTGGTGTTTCAACACCAATTGCTTGGCCAAATCTTGGAGTGAAGTTTGCGTTTGGATTTTTGCTTCCACTTGGCTTCTCTTGTGGCTTCCTGCCCACATTCTTCATAAATCTGGAGAAGTTCCTGGTTATGTTTTCAATTTCATCGGACTCTTCATTGTATGTATACTCTTCTGAATTTCCAGCGGTTATGCTTGAGAAAGCCATCTCTTTCTTACTTGCTTTTGTTTGCAGCATCTCCATCTCATAAGATTCCAGTGAACCCATAAGTTCATCAAGCGTCATTGTTCCTATCCTTCCATTTTCATTAATCGCTGTGACCTTCATGTTGAAACGTGGTGGCAGTGCTCTCAAAACCTTTCTTACAAGCTTGTGATCTTTGTACTTTTTGCCAAACTGAAAGGCTTTGTTGGCAATATCTCGAACTCGTCCATTGAACTCAGAAATTGTCTCATCTTCGCGCATCTTTAGATCTTCGAATTGTGCCGTGTAATACTGAAACTTTGATTCTCTGACAGAGCTTGTCCCCTCATGATAAGTTTGTAACACATCCCACGCCTCTTTAGCAGTCTCACAGTTTAAAATCATCTTAAACTGATCTTCATCCACTGCCGTAAAAATGGCATTTAACGCCTTTGAGTTGGACACGTGTGCTTTGTGCTCCTCGGTAGAATATTCAAAGAATGGTTTAGCCGTCAATGAGCTTGATCCCGCATATTCGGCTACTGTAGGTGGAGTGTACTGATTTATGACATTGTTCCAAGCTTGATCATCTAATGCTCCAATGAACACCTTCATGCGTGCCTTCCAATAGGCGTAATTTCCTTGTTCCAGCAACGGTGGTCGCGTGATCGAAGCCCCCTCCTTTGGTGCCATGGTGAAACCTGATCTCACTCTCCCTGTTTAGGGGTCAGCAAGTGCCTTGCTCTGATACCAATTGAATTTCAGTTTCACCTAAATTCTAAACCTTTATGCCAAGTTGTTTAACAGTTTGGTGTTGAAACACCAAGTTCAGTTTGATGTTACAACTCAAAATGAAATACGCAGTGCACACACAACTTGGTTACGCAGTTCGGTGCAAATACACCTACGTCTGCGGGGCCTTGCCCAGATCAGAAACCATCCACTAGAAAGCAGTCTTTAGTACAAGAAGCTTAACTTAAATACTAATCCATTGCTAACCTATAGAGTGAATGTTGTGAGATCCCCTCACTGCCGATCCTACGCTGTTGAACCCCCACGATCAACACGTCTCTCTGGATCTCCTCCTCCCGAGGAATTAAGGCTTCCTTGTTTCTGATCTTTACGAACTTGGTCGGTTGTTTTGACGAACCTCCAAAACCAAGACGAACAGCTTCAATAACGTATCTCACGTAGAGATAAAACCTTGATTGCTTCGCTCAACTTTTTACGAACTTGGTCGGATGAATTAACACTCCTCCAAACACCACCGGCAGATCGCTCCAAACTTCTCACGTAGAGATCAATTCTTGGACGCTTCATGATTGCGTTGTATCTTCTTCTTTTTATATCCTTCGCAATCCTGCCTTGTATCAAACTCTTTCCTTGTCTAACTCTACCAAGAATAGACTTCTAGACTAAGGAAAGATCTAATCCTAATCTGGTTTGTAAATGGACAATCCTTTATTAATAGGACTTGTACCATAAATAAACTATTTAATCAATTCCTAACTATTACAGGAATATTCGTTTACCAGAATTAGATAGCCACGAAATCACATACTTATCTTCACAATATTCTGATCTGATCGCATAATCATATTCCATAATTCGCTTCATAATTCGCGGCTAAACCTTGCTGTCCAGAAAACCTGATCGCAGTGGTGTTAAAACACCAGATCCCAGTATTCACAATATGCCATAAAGAAGTCCAACTCCCAAGGACTCTACACATTAGACCAAGATTTCAATGGGCCGCCAAGCCTAATTCTTCAGGGAAAATATCACACAGCCCAACTGAACACAAGGGTAAAAAGGGATTCTACTATAATAAACGAGCAGCAAAATGGCTCATTAACCAAGGAGCTGGAACAACAAGGAAACCAGCAAATTTATTCAAGAACTGATCTCTAACAAATTCAGTTACCAAAGGGCTAGTTAGTTAGTGAGGATGGGTTTTGAATGGTATTAAAATCAGTGAGGAGAAGGGGAGAAGACATACCGTATTGTAAACATATCTTTTTCTTCAGCATTGAACTTTCCTTTTGCTCTGTTCTTCCTTCCTCTCTCGTTTCTACCCCTTTATGTTCTGAATTCTTCCAAATTATCAATGAAATTCCTTTTCTGGTGTTGTTTAATCAAGTGTATGTGACAAAAGTGGTATCAGAGCAGAAATTCCTTGGCAGTGGCTGAGATCTGATATGGCCATGGAAAACCATATCAGAGATCAGGACGTCAAAATCGTTGAGTTAGCTTCGAATCTGAGGACGCAATTAGAAGGACAAGGTGTTCAGGTTTATACTGCCATTGAAGAGAAATTTGATGCGATGAACAAAGTCATGGAGGATCGAATGGATCGTAGGTTACAACAATTAGAATAACAGATCTCTGTCTTGTTTCAGAAAATAGTGGGAAACTCAAAGTGAATGAAGAAGCTGAGTCAATTCATTCCCCTGCGTTAAATTCTCCGTATCCTCAAGAAATCTCGCAACAGGTTCAACAACGAGGTAACAGTCATGGGGGAAAAACTAATCAACTGTTCAAAGATGATGCGAGAAAAATCGAAGAGGTCAGTTTCCAATGGAAGGAGAAAATAGGGAGGAATTTGAGAAATCAACACCCTAGAATTGAGCTATCAGTATTCATTGGCGAGAGACCGAGGGAATGGCTTAGGAAGTGTGACAAGTTTTTCAGCTTCTTCAATATACCAGATCATCAAAAGGTTGAATCAATAGAAATTTATCTGGAAAACAGAGCAAAGATTTGGTTTCAAGGAGAAAGATATGTTAAATCTGAATAGAGTTGGAGTGAATTCAAAGATGCAGTTATGAAAAGGTTTGGAGAGCTGGGAGGTAAAGAAAAAATCAAGGAGTTCAACAAGCTGTTTCAGAAGGATACAGTCAGAAGTTATCAAGAAAGTTTCGAAGAACTCAGAACTGCAATAATCAGTAAGAATCCTACATTGTCTAAATCCTATTTCATTTCAAGTTTTTTGAGTGGATTACAAGAAGATTTTAAGTCTATGGTGAAATTGTTCAAACCTAAAACTCTTCAAGAAATGATTGAATTGGCCTTATTACAAGAGCATAATTTGAACATGATGGCTAAGAGAAATAGGAATTGGAAATCCAATAGTTCAGTAACCTCTAGTGGTGCTAACATGAGGAACCTTACTCATAAATCTAACTGGAAGAATACTGGATTTTCTTGGGAAAATAAGGATGAAAAGAGAATGTAGCAGAGTGGAATTAGAAGAATATCACCACAGGAATTACAATTTAGAAGGGAAAATCAATTATGCTTTAAATGCGGTGAGAAATTTGGTCCTGGTCATGCTTGCAAATTTAGACAAGTTAATTGTTTAAATGCCAAGGATCGGGAAGTAGTGGAGGAAATATTTGTTGTGGAAAAGGAACTGGAAGTGTACAATGAGAATGAGATTATAGAAATGGAACCAGAGAACTCTTTCTTGAGAGCAATAGGGGGTCACAGTTCTAGATGCAATTCTATCATTTTATATGGAAGGTTGCAGGGTCAGACTATTAGCATATTGATGGACAATGGAAGTAACGACAGTTTTATCAACCCAGAGATAGTTAAACAGTTGAATTTGAAACAGGAAATTACCCAGAAACCATTTTTGGTTGAAGTGGTAGATGGAAGAAAAGTTCTGGGAAACTCTTACTGTCCAAAGGTAATGTGGCAGATTGATCAACACCCATTTAGCTATGACTTGAGATTACTGCCCTTGGGAAGCTTGGATATTATTCTAGGAGTGGATTGGATGAAGGCTTACAGTCCAATCTCATTTGACTTCAAGGATAATAGCATCACTTTCTGGAATAAAGGAAGGAATTGGACAATCTATGGAACTGATAAGGAGGTACAGGTAAATTTGATCCAAGGTTATGAAGCTAAGCAACTTACTGAATTTAAGAAGAGGAAATTGTTCCACACCTCCATAAAGACACAAGAAGCTATCGTTAATTGCCCTAAGCAGGAACTGAGGGGTACTACAGTACAGGGAGCGCACATTGCAGAATCATATAGCAAAAAGGTGGAATCACTGGAAGAAGGTTGCAGGTTACCAGTGGGAATTCAACATCTTATTGACAGGTATGTTGATATTTTTTATATCCCTAAAGGTCACCTCCTTTACGAGATACTGATCATAAAATTGTGCTGAAACCAGACTCACATCCATTCCAAATAAGGCCATATAGACAACCACATACCTACAAGGCTGAAATTGAGAGACAGATTGAAGAAATGCTCAACGATCAAGTAATTCAACTCAGTAATAGTCCATATTCTTCACCAGTATTGTTAGTAAAAAAGAAAGACATGCTGCATGGAATTCCCGAATCCATTACAAGCGATAGAGATAGAATTTTCACTAGCCAATTATGGAAGGAGCTATTTACCAAACTGGGAGTCAAACTTCAGTTCAGCAGTGCTTACCATCCTGAAACGGATGGGCAATCAGAAGGAACCAATCAAATATTGGAATCATATCTGAGATGCTTTTGTGGTGAAGAACCAGACACTTGGAAGAGCTGGATCAGTATGGCAGAATGGTGGTACAATACCTCTTATCAATCTAGCATTAAAATGACACCCTTTGAGTCACTCTATGGTGTCGAACCTCAACAAATTCCACTAGGGGAATATGCAGATGTGAGCATACCTGTTACTCGGGATTTATTGATTCAGAGGGAGACCATACAGCTATTGCTTCAGGAGCACTTAAAAAAAGCACAGGAAAGGTTTAAGGCACAAGCTGATAATAAGAGAACTGACAGAACTTTTCAGGTGGGAGATCTAGTATATTTGAAGTTACAAAAGTACAGGCAGTATTCAGTGGTTCAAAGGAATAACGTAAAGTTGGCACCTAAGTTTTTTAGTCCATATGTAGTGCTTCAAAGGATAGGGGTTGTATCCTACATATTACAACTTCCAATCACTTCTAAAATCCATCCAATTTTTCATGTTTCATTGCTGAAACCACATCATGGACCACCCCCAACTACCATTACTCATATACCCAGTACTGAGCAGGGAGAATTCTTCCCAATAAATCTACAATGTATACTACAGAGAAGAATGGTACAAGATGGTTCTGTACAGAAAATTCAATGGCTGATTAAATGGCAACATCTTCCTACAGAAGAGTCCTCATGGGAAGATAGTACCTTTATCATCAATGAATTCCCGGAATTCAGATATTAAAATTACAGTTTGAGGACAAGCTGGATTTTAAGGGGAGAGCTTTGTCACACAGCCCAACTAAACACAATGGTAAAAAGGGATTCTACTATAATAAACGAGCGGCAAAATGGCTCATTAACCAAGGAGCTGGAACAACAAGGAAACCAGCAAATTCATTCAAGAACTGATCTCTAACCGATTCAGTTGCCAAAGGGGTAGTTAGTTAGTTAGGATGGGTTTTTAATGGTATTAAAATCAGGGAGGAGGAGGGGAGAAGACATACCGTATTGTAAACATATCTTCTTCTTCAGCATTGAACTTTCCTTTTGCTCTGTTCTTCCTTCCTCTCTCTTTTCTTCCCCTTTCTGTTCTGAATTCTTCCAAATTCTCAATGAAATTCCTTTTCTGGTGTTGTTTAATCAACTGTATGTGACAGAAAACTCAAGGCACTAAATAGTCCAGTAGGCTCTTTAAGTCAGCATCAAGCCTCATTACTAGATAAGGAAAAAATTAGGTTATAGGCAACCACTACTAGGATTTAGGTTGTATAAATACAAAGGTGAATTATTTACTTAGATCATTCACTATTCATTTTCTTGAGAGGTAAGACTGACTTTGGCATCAGAGAGTTTCCCCTAGAACACTTCGGAGCTTATTTTTCCTTGCATATCGCAGATCTAGGCCAACGGATCGAGAGTGCGCTTGGATTGGTCTTAGACGCATCGGTGTTCAAACCTTTACCCAGGGTGATTAAGGTGGAGTTCAAGGGCACATACCACCTTTTCCACTTCCCGTTTGAGCGTCTTCCAGCTTTATGCAATCCATGTGGTTGCCTATACGACTCCAAAACTGATTGCCCCCTGAGAGATACTCTCCAGAGAGACTCCCTCGTGCCAGTGGGATATGAGAGATGGCTGAGATTTGAGGATGATCAACCTTACCCACAACCAGGCCCAGGAGTGTAGCACCAGCGGAGGCCACAAGAAATTCAAGCAAAGACGATATACGAGGAGACTGCTTCAACGATGACACCGAATGTTGAAAACGAAGAACAGGCGACGCCACCAGTTGATGTCCCACCAGAGCAATTACTCCACCAAGCTGAGGGATCATCAAGTCAAAACACCACACCCACGGGTGTACCCCAGTGGTTGGGACATGGGTGGGTAAGCCAATAATCCCAGGTTCGATCCTCGGCAGCGGCAGTGTGGGGAGTTCTTGCTTTGCAAGGCTCCCTTGTGCGCACCGAGGCAATGCCAAGCCCATGGGTCCTGGTGCTGGGCTACCGTGATTTACCTCTCATACGATGGCCTGGGTGTGGGCTGGTATGGGCCGCTGAGGGCGAGCGGATTGATCGCCTTTTGCCAAGTCAAAACACCCACAAAATCAGCTAACTCTCCAAAACTGACGCCAAATTCGGGGCGTGATTTCAGCTCACCCAACAGATATATCTCCCTAAAAGTGAAAGAAGTTGATTGCGCCGAAACTTTCCCGGTTGATGAAAAATGGGCAACTGGTTATCGCTACTCCCTCTTCAAAGCTCAAATAAAATAAATTTGGAAAAGAAGACTCTCTCTGTGCAGGAACAAGAAGATGCCAATGAGGATCTACTATTATGTCGGAGAACAGTGCGGCAAAATTATTGGCCGAAGTGCTTGGTATCACCGAAAGTCGACGAAGCTTGCGACGCATGACACAGAACTGTTAAAATCCCTGTTGTCACACCCGATCAATGCTCTTCGAGAATCACCAGAAAAATCTGTCTCAGCAAGCATCGGCATTATCCACCTCCAGGTTTCGAGAATACACCTGTAGTAGAGGAAGTTATCACGGATGGGGACTGTCAACAGATGCTACCACTAGCAATCGTGGGCCGTTCAAATGCTATGTTGGATAATTATGTATGAGCAGGGGAGGTCAAACATCGCCCAGGAAAAGAGCATGTGCCTATTGTTCTAGCACTAGGAAAAGCCTCACGAAGAAGCCCCAAACCACTCAACATCTACCGGGACTGACAATATAAATTTACAAAGAAATCACCACCTCCGAGAACAATTGCCCAGGGTCACGGCGGTGTACCACCACCTCAGAGCCGGGCCACCAGGGAAAAGCTCGCTGGAATTGGAGGCACCAAGTGGCCGCAACGTCACCCGGATGCTGATCGGAGACGCACAGGGGCAGGAAACTTTTACCGACCAACAATGGGTCACGGCTTCCAAAATTTGCAGTGCCGACCCAGTGTTGATCGCGGCGTGAACGAGCCAAAGACGAAGGAAAATTCTGATCTCGGCGTTAAAGTTGATCGCGACGTGAACGAGACGAGAAATTCGGATCAGAAGGGTATCGGTGAATCAAATGTGCAAAAGGATAACAGACTACTACCGAAGATGAAGATAAATTGGGGTTTTGGCACAAAATGTCACTATGCTAAGCCCGGAAATTGCAGAGTTGAAGAGGTAGTTTCTCGTGAAGCCGGCGGTGGTGAAAGCAGTGGCAGAGACACTTTTGTTGAAGGAAGAAGAAAACCCTTTGTTGTTTGAAGATGCTGAACTGATTGTAACCAAACACAAACTGGATGGGTCAGTAGAGAAAATCCATTTTCTAGATAATAAATCGAAGGGGACAGAGATAGACAAGAAGGAAAAGCGAGCTAAAATGCATAATGTAGCCCAACACTCTAACAAAGGTCTAACCCACTTTTTAAAAAGTAAATCAGTTCTAATAGAGGACCAGCTGCAAAATAAAGAGGTCTATGACTAGAAAAGCAGAAAATAGAGAGGATAGCACCATTCACTCTTCCACCAAGGATGCAGTTTAATGTAGGATCATCCACATTTGGACCAACGGCAGTGACCGGGAAACCCGAGTCTTGCTACCATCAATGAGTCTAGTAAGATGGAACTAATGGGGGCTGACACACCTCGTGCTGTTAAACATCTCAAATATATCCTTTGCAAATTCTCTCCACTTTTAATTTTTGTCTGAAACAAAATGTTCTTCTGATAAGTTAGTTGGATTTAAAGACTCTCTAGATTCGCATGGGTTTTTTTTTTACTCACATGGTTTCTCGGAGGGTCTTACTTTACTTTGGAATAAAGATTTGGATGTTTCAGTTTTGAACTATTCTTTCAACTTTATTGATTTCACTGTCAAAGAACCGAGATCTAACTTACTCTGGCGTTGTACAGGTATCTATGGTGAACTAGAAACACATAAGTGCCGACAATTTTGGAAAAAGAATTCCTACTCTATGTAATGGCCCGAACATACCATGGCTATGCATAAGGGATTTTAATGAGGTCCTACACCAAAGTGAATTACAAAGCACAAACACGAGACCTCCAAACCAAATTGATAATTTTTTTAAGCTCTAAACATATGAAATTTGATAGACTTGGGGTATGAGGGATACAAGTACACATGGTTTAGAAACTAATTGGACCCCGTAAACGCAAGGTTGGACATAAATGTAGCAAATCCTCTTTGGACGAATGCTTTCCCTACAGCGAAACTCAGACATTTGTATAGCCATCAATCAGATCACTCTCCAATACTGTTACATCTTCTGGGTACAATGGATGATTCGGTGCGCTCAAGAAGGCATAGACCATTTCGATTCGAAATTACTAGATCTAATCCCAGCAATGCAAAGAAAATGTAACAGAATACTGGAATGTGATAACTCCATATTTGGCTTCAGCAATTGAAGAGTGTTTGCATGGTTTAATATCATGTACAAAATCAGAGTTCCATAACCAACATAAAAAAGAAAGATAAGATCACGACCCAGCTGGAAAGGTGATGTGCCCTTTATTTACCGCTGCTACTGCGCCGCCGACTGTGGCCTGAATATGCAAGACAAAGCCCTCGGAGGTGTCCGGGGGGGAGGGAGAGGCTCTGACAGTCAAGTAAGCAAAAGAATTACAAGAGTGTAATTAGGAATGAATAGTTGAGTTTGTAGGGTTACCTTTAGCCTTTATATATGTTGACAAGTAGGGAAACTATCTTGTTTGTTTGTGGAGCAATTACTTCTTCCTTGGGCTGTCCCAAAGGATAATATTGGGAACCCGGGCCGGCCGTACTTAGGCACTTAGGTCCAGTATGAATTTATACATTATCAATAAGCCCCAGGAAAGTTGAGGGTTCGGCCTTCGAATTTATCCCAAGAGCTTGGGTTCGAATTTATGTTCTTCCCCACGAATTTAGTGATTTGCCCTCTGACAAGGTTGCTTTGAATTTATCATTGAGTGGGGGCACGGTCTTCGAAATCTAACACCGCTTCAGGGGTATGATTTTTGTGCCCCTGCAATGTGGTGAAGGTTTGTTCCGGGGATGGATTCGGAATCCTCCACTTCAACTTCGAGTTTGTCTTTCGAGCGGGTTTGTATGTTGGGGGCCCCACCCTCAGCTTTCTAATCTGTGTTAGAGCCCAAAGGCATGGCTTCCACCCAACTTATTTTTTAGGGGAGCTCCAAACTCATGGGGTTAGGCCCCCAGCTTTCTATTCTGTGCTAAAATTTGATGGCATGACTTCGGCCCTTTTTTATTTCATGAGGGCCTTCGATCCCCGTATTAGGAATATGGGGTCGGCCCTCAGCTTTCTAATCTGTGCTAGAATCTGAGGCCATGGCTACATCTCCTCTTATTTTACAGGGTAGCTTCAAGAATGAGTGGTTAGGAATATGGGGTTCGGCCTTCAACTTTCTAAACTATGCTAGAATCTAAGGGCCTGGCTTCATCCCCTCTTATTTTACAAGGAAGCTTCGAGAAGGAGTGGTTAGGAATATGAGGTTCGGCCCTCAACTTTCTAAAATGTGCTAGAATATGAGTGCATGATTTCAACTATTTTTACTTTATGAGAGGGGCCTTCGGGCTCCAGTAGTTATATATGTGGGGGGGTTTCGACTCTTGGCTTTGTAATATGCATTAGAATTTGAGGGTCTGGCTTCGGCATGGGAAGTGGAAAGGTCAAAGGGGTGCAATGTCCACTTGTACTTTTGAGCACGTCGCCACTTTCTCCATTAATGCCTAGGGTTTCTCACCCATGCATGCCATTTACTCACGTACTCAGTTACTGTTTGGCGGCCAGAGGTAATCATTACCTTTTATTCCCTCTATATAAGGCGCTTCTCCGCTCTTCTCCTCACTCTCTACTCACTTTCAAATTTCAAAACTTTTCTTTCTCTCAAAGTGGTTTAGGGCATTTTCCCCCTGTTAACACTTCTAGAGAGCTCCGGTCAAACTCTGGTTGTTAATCAGTAAGTTTCCCCTCATTTAACCTTTCTTTTCCTTTTATTAAAATGTCACAAACATTGTTGGGGGTACAAAGCTCAATTCTGGCCTATTTTCCGGCCGTATCCGCTGGCGAGAGTTCTCGTCTACAAGATTTTGGCGTCGTTCCATCGTTGGCAGCTGGTCTTTATTCAGCCGGTAGGAAAGGTGGGGAGAGCCTTACCAAATGCCCAGCGCCACTAAGGGGGTACCGTTGTAAGTGGGTCACTTCAAGGTCATGGGTTCCAAAGGAGACCAGGGTTCTCAAGGATACAGAGAGCCAACGTTTCATTTTTGAAAAGATTTTAACCACAGTTCCCGAGAACCCCAGCCAGCTCCCGAGGAAATATCCTAACTGCTATCATTCCTTCCCCTTTCAGTAACGCTTCCGGAGGACCTGCGATTAGAGGTCCTTTGAGAAGATGAAAACCCTAAGGATACGAGACCTGAGAGGTGCGCAGTTTACGAGCGCCACTTCAAGTTTAGGCTCTGTTTCCCTTACCCCCTATCCTCTCTCGGCTTCTCGAGGAGAACCAGGTTAGCTTTGACCAACTCCATTCAAATGTTATACTAATTACTATGACGTTCATAACTCGGTGTATTAGCTTAGGTATAACCCCATGCTATGAACTGTTTAGGTCCCTCTACTACCTTTCGACTAGTGCAGCCATGATGCATGGGGATACAAAGATTAGTGGGATCTTGACCCTTATAAATAGGTTTGCAGATCATCCCATCAAGATCTCTTCGAACTGCAAGGGGTGGCACAAAACCCCCATATATACTTTTGACAGTGAAGCTGAAAACTACCAATTATTCTCCTCCAGATAGTGTGATAGTACATAGGGATAGCCTACTAGGCAAGCCTTTTGACATTTCAAAAAATTGCAACTATGCCTGGCTAGAGGAGGTCTATGAGTGGATTTACAAAAGGGAGCTTGTTTTGATTAAACCCCCTCCTCTGGTGGATCTGTCGAAGCCCCCTTCTGCGTTAAAAAGAAAAGGGAAAAGGAAGGCAGCTGAGGGTGATAAGCCTAAGAAGGCGAGGAAAATTCCTTCGGCTGCTGATGAGGGGGACCCAAAAAAGTCAAAGAAGATGAAGGCTGGTTCTTTGAATCCTACCAAGTCTGTTTTACGGCCCACCCAAACCATTTTGGATTCCCTAGACCCTGAAAATCCATAGAAGGCCCTTATAGGAGTTCTTCTCCCCCTCAAGAAGGTGTTGTACCATCTTATCCTTTTTTCTTAACTGTGTTTCTCTTCGTCTCTATTTAAAAAAAACTAATTTAACTTTCTTTTGTGTTGTTTAGTGGACTTTGCTAGCTTGCTCGGTCTTGGAAATTATGGGGAAGAAGAGATGGTTTTTGAGGAAACCTATCTGGGGGTTCACTCCCAACCGCTGGTCTAGGCGTCGATAAAAAAAGAGCCCTATCTGGATGTCCAGCTAGAGGTCCCCAGTAATTTGACGAATAACAAGCGGCATTGGGATACCGCTTCTTCGCACAACCCTTCCCCCCAGAGGCAGCGGACTGACGAGGGTGTCGTCATCAAATCCTAAGCCGACGGCTCCAAGAGTTTTAAGTCCCAAGCTGGCCATCTTTTGGGGAGGGTAACCTACCCTAGTTTCCTTCCCGGAGGTGGCCACCGTCTCAACTACTTTGGACTCTTTTTTCCAGACCTTTGTGGCGTAGGCCAAGGAAGCCCAAGCGGCTACTGCCAAATCCAAGGTTCATAAGGCCAGGGTGAATGAGCTCGAGAAAGAGCTGAAGAAGGCTGCCTTCGGTTATAAGGGGAAGTTGGAGAAAGTGGCCTCCAATCATGAGGCAAAACTGACGAGGATAGCCTCTCAACACAAAGAGACGTTGGAAAAGCTGGGCCTCAAAAAGGATGGCCATCTGAAGGAGCTCGAAGCTAAGCTGTTGGAAATGCAGGCGTCCACTAAAACCTTGGCCAGCGAAAATTCTAAACTGGCCAGCCTTTGTTCGCCCTAGCAGTAGGCTTCCGTCTTCAAGACCTACACCAAGAAGCTTATGAAAACCTAGGAATTTCGGGATTTATTATCTTCCCTCTCCAAAGTCTTGGTGGGGCTCACTCGTAATAATCTGGCCCACTCCATCTGCAAGGACCTCCCCACCAAATACGAAACTATGCTAGATGTCCATAAAAACAACATTGAGCCAGAGCAGTTGAACCACTTCTGGTGGAAGTGTTTCTAGGATGGGGGCATCAAACTCCCATCCTCCGAAAAATTCTTTTTTAGAAAAAGAGATATGTCATCTAGAGTTGGATGAAGATAAGAAATGAAGCAAACTGGACCCCCTGACTTCTTTGAAGCCCTGACGTAGGCCTACCCCTTCGAGCTCTACCCAGGCATATCATAGCGTAGGGGGGAATGTATGAATTATTTATTTTAGGGAATCGGATGTAATTTCTATATATTCACTATTAATGAAAGTCTTTGTTTCTTTAATTACGTGTTTCTACTTTTTTTGTCACTTGTAGATTTTAGACTTGGTACCTCCCACCCCTCCCCAACTACAAAGGGGTACCATCTTTGACTTCTTTTTCCAAGTCATGAAAGAATGGTATCATCATTTCAAAGAGTAGGTGTGGGAACACCAAATCGAAGCTTTTCAATTCTGGTATAAATCTGTCCTTAGCTGTAGCAGGGAAATCCCTTGAAACTTGGCACAAGGTCCTCGAAGAGATCACCAGCAAAGCCGGGTTTAGTTCAATGTATGAGTGCATTGCTACCACTAAAGCTTTTAAGGCTTCTGGGGGCATCATCTTCTTAGCCTAATGAGACTATCGAGCGTTACTGGCGTAAGGCCTAGGTCCATCGGGAAAATGTAGAGGTGGCTCAAGCGGCCCTTGTAACGGTCATTTCCAAGCTAGAGGAATGGAAGACACAGAATAAGGATTACCAACAGTGTCTAATTCCCACCTTAGAGCAGACCATCAAGGAGAATCAAGAAATTATTGCAGTTTCTTTTAAAGATAAGGAAAGGGTTGAGAAGGACCATGCCGAGTTGTATCAGACTTATATAGAGACTGCTAATAGCCTTGAAGCGTACGAGCTCTGACTTGGGACCTTTGAAGCGCCTTTAGTTGAAGACCTTAAAGTATTTCTTCAAGAGACTATCAACATTATGGAGAGAAAACATATCACGGGGGATCCCAAGTACCAAGAGGCCTATGAGGATGCAAAGAGGTGGCTAAGAGATGTACGAAAAAACAAGAAGAATAAGAGTGGGGCTTCGAGCTCCCATGCTGCTCCGAGAAGGAGCGGGGTTCCTAACCCTGCAGATAGTGGCCCCTCAAGGATTTTCCGCGAAAGGAGATACTCCATCCTTTCCCGCTTAGGCCATTTCTCTAGGTTCTCCACCTTACAGTGGGATCCCTCCCAGGTAGAAGCTTTTGGCTCTTGATATGTACCTCTGGGGGCTCCGATTTTGAGGGTTAAACCAGCAAGTAATCAAGCCGGCGCCTGTGGCCAAGGGAGGGTTGGCCTCACTTCCACTGGAGGTCTTCTGTCTAGTAGATGGGGCAGCGTTACTGGCCAAAATGAGCATTCCTTCTCAATTCCAAGGACGCCAAGTATGTACCTCTGATGAGAAGACCTCGAGGCTTGTCCCACGGTCCCTCAAACCCTTCTTGAGGACCGGAGGCTAGGGACTTGGGTGAATAAGAGTTTCACTCTCCTTTGTTATAATTTTCCCTTAGCTAATTGTAGATAGTTGTTATAATTCAATCATTTTACTTGTAAGCCATTATGGCATTTTATAAGATTGGGATAAAATTTTCTTGCCCCTTGTTCTTTTTAGAGCATTCAAATTTTCCTCGAAGGGGATTAACCCTTCCAATAAAGTTGAGTGCTTCAACTTTTTTTTCTTTTCTTTTCAAGCTGAGCATTCGATGGCCTATGTTGGCCCTTCGAGTGCTTACAAGGTTCGTGCCTTGAGCACTTGATGCACGTTACGGGTATTTTGGCCCCTAAATGTTTGATGGGCTATATTGGACCTTCGAATGCTTACAAGGTCTGTGCCTTGAGCGCTTGATGCGTGTTAAGGAGATTTCGGCCCCTAAATGTTCGATGAGCTGTTTTGGCCCTTCAAATGCTTACAAGGTCTGTACCTTGAGCGCTTGATGAGTGTTAAGGGGATTTTGGCCCCTAAATGTTCGATGGGCTGTATTGGTTCTTCGAATGCTTACATGGTATGTGCCTTGAGAGCTTGATGCGCGTTAAGGGGATTTCAGTCCCTAAATGTTTGATGGGATGTGTTGTCCCTTCGAATGCTTACAAGGTCTGTGCCTTGGGCACTTGATGTGCATTATAGGGATTTCAGCCCCTAAATATTTGATGGGATGTGTTGGCCATTCGAATGTTTACAAGGTTTGTGCCTTGGGTGCTTAATGCACGTTAAGGGGATTTTAGACCCTAAATGTTCGATGGGCTGTGTTGGCCCTTCGAATGTTTACAAGGTCTGTGCCTTGTGCGCTTAATGCGCGTTAATGGGATTTTGGCCCCTAAATGTTCGATGGGTTGTGTTAGCCTTTCAAACATCTTGTGCTTCGGTTTGAGGAGAGTGGGAAACTTCTGCTCCCTCATGGAAATGTGTGTTTTAATTCTTAGGAACAAGAAATGATTATAAGAAACACACTCTAATAGAAAGTCTTTAAAAAAGGAACCCTATCGACTTACATCACTATTTCGTCGAGGGTGTCCTACGACCCATAGATACTTTGGGGTGGGTTATTTTCTGGCCTCACTAAGTCTACTAGGATTTTGGGGCAATAATACCTCCTAAGGTTCAAAACGTTCCATCTACGTAGAATCAGTTCACCTTGGGGTATTTCTAACATATAACTGCCTCCAGGGCCAGCTTTAACGACTCATTAGGGTCCTTCCCAGTTTGCTGACAACTTCCCCTCTGGCTTTTTTTGGCTTTTATCAATCCTCCTCATTACAAGGTCTCTTGGGGAAAACTGGACCTTTCGAACCATTCAGTCATAATACCGCTTAACCCTTTCTTTGACCTTGCATTCGTGGAGAAAGGTCTTCTCTGTTTTTCCTTCGAGAAGGTTCAAATCCAAACGGCGCTGCTCATCATTGACCTCCTGCCATTGGTTGCATATAGCAAACCTTCTAAATATGCGCATCTTTATCTCTACAAGAATAACTGTCTCTAAACCATAAACTAGGTCATAAAGGGTTTTGCCTGTTGCAAATGATTTCGTTGTTTGATATGACTAAAGCATGCTGGGTAGGTCGTTGATCCAATTTCTGCTTGCTCCTTCGAGCCACAACCGAATTCCATTAACAATGGTTTAATTTGTGACCTCCACCTGCCCATTCGCTTGGGGGTGGTAAACGCGGGTGACTCTTTGACAGATCTTGTATTCCTTACACCAGCTTTTAAATGGGTCATTGGCAACATGGGCACCATTATCATTTATGATGGTTCGGGGGATCCTAAAATGGCATATGATATTCTTCCAGCAAAAACCAATCATTACTTTCCCTTTTACGCTGGTTAGAGCTTCGGTCTTGACCCACTTTGTAAAGTAGTCCACAGCCATAGTCAAGTATCGAAATGGGCTCGGGGCCTCCAGGAAAGAACCCACCAGATTAATCCCCCATTTGTCAAACAACCAAGAGCTATTTATGTTCATCATTTCTTCTTGGGGGACATGTGGGATTGGCGCATGCCTTTGACACAGATGACTGGCTTGGATGTGCTTGTTTACCTTATCGAACATCTTGGGCCAGTAGTATCTGGCCAGAAGGAGCTCCTTAGCTATCAAGTATGCCCCTTGGTGACTTTTATAGGGTTCTTCATGAGTTTTTTAAATCAGATTATTAGCTTTGTGGGGGGGCATGCATCGAAGAAGCGGTTATAGATGACGATAAAGCACATCCTTATGGATCACATATTTGGGTGCTTTGAGCCTAACTTTCCTTGCTTCGATGGCATCTTTCGGAAGGGTACCATCTCAAAGGTAGTTCACAATAGGCGTTATCCACGACTTTTGTTCTTCCACCATTATCATTGTTGCTTCTTCTTCGAAGCAAGGTTTACTAAGTGTTTCCACCATTAAGTGCCCTTGGAATTGCAGATCCAAGTCCGACGAAACCAACTTGCTCAGGGCGTCAGCCTTGTGGTTTTTCTCTCAAGGGACTTGAGTGAGGGTGTAATGGTGGAAATGTTTGAGGAGGGATTTCACCACTTCAAAGTAATGGTGAAAACTTCTTTCCCTAGCCTCATATCCCCCTTTGACTTGAATGACCATGATTTGTGAATATTTCCAGCCTTCAAACTCCCAAATCTTTGGCTATTCGAAGGCTTGTGATCAGTGCTTCGTATTCTACTTCATTGTTTGTAGCCTTAAAGTCAAAGTGTAGGGCATGTGGATAGTCCTTCTTTTTGGGCTAGTGAGTAAGACTCTGACCCCACTGCCTCCAGAGTGTGATGATTCATCGACATACAGCTGCCATGTTTCTTTGAATTCTTTATCATCATTGACTACGATTGGTTTTCCAGTTTCCACAATGAAATCTGTTAATGCTTATCCTTTGATAGCTTTTCTTGGGAAGAATTGGATGTCATGTTCCCCCAATTCGATAGCCCATTTCATCATTCATCCAGAGGCCTCCGGCTTAAGAAGCACCTGCATAATTGGATGGTTGGTGAGCAAGATGATCTTGTGACTTTGAAGTATTGCTTGAGGCATATTGCTGCATAAACTAGGGCCAACATTAGCTTTTCGAGGGCAGTGTATCGAGTCTGCGTGCTATGTAATTCTCTGCTTACGAATTAAATTGGGTGTTGGGCCTTGTCCTTTTCCTTTACCAGAACCGCGCTTATTGTTAAAGGAGATGCTGGGATGTATAAGTACAGATTGCCCCCTTGTCTGGTTTCATTAGGGTGGGCAAGCTTCATAAGTGTTGCTTTAACTCTTGGAAGGCTTTGACACATTCTTTAGTTCATTCAATTTTTTTGGCTTTTCGAAGCACATCGAAGAATGGCAAAATAATTTCCCACTTCGAAAGGAATCAACTGAGTGCCGCCAATGATCCTATTAGGCTTTGGACATCTTTGACTATTTGGGGGAGGCTTCATATTTATCAGGGCTTTGACTTTCTTGGGGTTCACATTGATCCCCCTCTCCGAGACCATGAATCCTAGGAATTTTTTGACTCCGAGCCTCTGGAAGGTTTCTTCGAGCCTCTGGAAGATTGGCCTCTCAAAGCCTCTAGAAGGTTTCTTCGAGGTCCATCAAGAATTGATCGAAGCCTCTGCTTTTGACTACCATGTTGTCCACATATATTTCAATGTTTCTGCCGATATGTTTTTTGAAGAGTTTGTCAACCAGCCTTTGGTAGGTGGCTCCTGCAATATTTAGACCGAATGACATTTTCTTGTAGCAGAATATCCCTACGTCTGTAATGAACGGCGCCTTCTGCTTATCCACCTCTGCCATGAGTATCTATTGGTAGCCTTTATGAGCATCCAAAAATGCTAACACTTCATATCCTGCTATTGCTTCGACTAGCAGATCAATGGAGGTTTGATAATAGCTATCCTTGGGGCAACATTTGTTGAGATCTATGAAGTTTGTGCACATTCTCCAAGCCCAATTGTACTTCGGAACCATCACCGGATTTGCTATCCATTTGGGGTAAAATACTTATTCGATGACTTCCGCTCGAAGCAGTTTCTGAACTTCCTCTTTTATTTCCTCCGCCCTTTTGGGGGGAAACGACCTTCATTTTTGCTTAATTGGCTTTTGGGAGGATCCACATATACCATGTGGACCATCAGCTGTTTAGGTACCCCTGTGAGGTCAAAGGTATTCCATGAAAACACATCGACATAATCGTCCAACGGGTCCTTAAACTTTTCTTTCATCGCGGGTGGTATCATTTTTCCCACGGACACCATTCCTTTCTCTCGGATGGCCATTAGTTCCATGCCCGTAGGTTTTATTTCTCCATTTACCAAAGACACAATGTCCTCCTTTTAGCTTATTTTAATGCTATGGCCAAACAACTTCTGGCCACGGGCTCGTCCCCCCTTAAAACTGCTATCTCCATCCCAGCGGGGAATTTCCTCATCAAGTGATAGAGGGACCATACAGCTCTAGCCTGGCACATCCAGGGTCTTCCTAATATGACATTGTAGGGGGATAAAATATCAATCACCGTGATGCTACAGTCAATTGTGACTTCCTTGTCTCCATCAGCTACTTTAACTGGGAGGGTTACGACCCCTAAGGGCAGCATCGTTTTCCTTATGAAACCGGATAAGGGGGAGGTTGTTCTCCTCAATTTTTCATGCCTAAGTCTAAGCTAATCGAAGCAATTGGAAAACATTACTTCCACTCTGTTACCATCATCCATAAACACCCTTTTGACATATAAGTCTCCAACGGTTGTGTGGATTACCATTGGGTCAGTATGGAGGGTTTGGCTAGGCATCGGGTCAGCTTCCAGAAATGTGATTGCTTATTCTGGTTAAAACCTCTTATGGTAGGGTTCTCTGGGTGGCATGTATTGGGACTGTACCTTTATGATAGTGTTCGATGACTAGTCACCTACTACTCCATTGATAAAATTGATCACCCGATTAGCCCCGTCCCTCCGATTTTGATCTAGCTGAGCTTCGGCCTTGGGCCCGACACTTTCCCTTGTTAGGTTTCTAGCTTAGTCCCTGTCATTTCCCTGCTATTCTCTGTCACCTCTAGTGGCTCTATTCTTTCCACCCTTCCAATGTCGCTTTCTTTTTCACTTCAAGGAAACTTCTCCTCTTGGTCTTTCAACACGGTTTGGGAGAAAACCTTCCTTTGCGCATCTTTTGATTTCCGGCTCCAGGTGAGTGCATTTGTTTGTATTGTGGCCACGCTCTTTATGATGGCCACGAAATTTGGGCGTATTTTTTTTTCTAGGGTAGTCTCTCCCTGGAGGTGGCCTTCAAAACAGCCCTTTGTAGATGAAGTGTATTTCCATCAGGGATTTGGTTAAGGGAACATAGCCTTCAATGTTCTTCTTTAAAGCTTCCGACCTTCTTGTTCTTTCGAAGGGCTGAGAGCCTTTTTTGCCCACCTATCCCCCTCTTGTTTTCTCTTTGTGGCCTTCTCGATCTTCGAAAATTGTTCCACAATTTCTTGTAGTTGTTGCAAGGTTTCTGGTTTCTTTGCGACCAACTTCCACAATTTCTTGTAGTTGTTGCAAGGTTTCTGGTTTCTTTGACACCAACTTCTTGTACAAATTGAGGTCGGGCATCCCATTCATATAGCCATATGATTAATCACACTAAGGCTCTCATCTACATATCGATGATAGAATGTCTGCGTTGATTCACCAGGCCTTTGCTTGTTCAGATAAAGCTCGATCAGGGTTTTTGTAAATCATTGCAATGATCCCCTGCCTAGCTTGTTGAACCACTCTTGAGCTTTTCCCCGAAGGTAGCTCCCTGCCAGCTTACATGCCAGCTGCTCATTGAAGTCCCTCGAATTCATCAGACTGAGAAAGGTCTAGATGAATTTCTGGGGTCCGAATCTCCAATGTATGTAGGGAATTCATCCGGTGGTTTCACGTCACTGGGCTATCGAGTGGCCATGATCACAAGAATGAAAGGGGAGGCTGTGACTTGATATGAAGGGTCGATCAACCTGTCAAGCTGCCTTGTGAGGGCATCACTTGACTTACCCCCCCCCCCATCTGTGGATCACCATATTGATTTAACCAGAACAAAATGGCAATAATGGGTATTTGGTTCAAGGCCATATATCCAGGCTGCGGTTCTCCCACAACAGAGTTTTGATACAGATGTTGATGCTTCTAATGGCAGGGGTCATACGAAGGGATCTCCAGCTAGGGCCATGAATGCATCTCGTAAACTAGGTAACACCCCATTGGCCAAGCCATCAAGTAAAAGATCAGCTGGTTCGGAACGTGGGGAACTAAGACTGGCATTGAATATGCCAATGTTTGGGTCGTGCTAGAGAACATCGGTTGGGGCCTATCTTAGGCCCCTAAATCCACTTGATAAGATGCTCTTGGGGTGGTCTGCAACCGCAATCTTGGCTGCAATGCCAAGGGCATCGAAGGTGGGGAAACCACCTGTTGATGGACCATCCTCTGATAGAGCATTAGGGGCTTCATCTAATAGCCAGTGAATCTGAGGGTTTGAGCTAGTTGCACTAGGTCCTGGTGTGACGGGGGGATCGTGTTATTTGCCCCCCTCGTCACTCGAGTAGCTCCCATTGTAGCTTTTGTTTACGAATCTGACGTAGCTTCTGTGAAATGCGGCTCATTCTCCCTTGGCCGACGTGCCTAGTTTTGTGACGTAGGGGCTACAATGCCTTCTACCGAAGGCTCAATGCTGACTTCCATCCTACTTGGAGGTAAAGCGACTTCCATCTGAGAGCCATTCAGTCCTCTTGTTGCCGGATCTAGTCTTAACCAACCTCTGGGAGTTAGTTACCGATATTTGGGGGGGTAGGGTCCAATTGCATCTTGGTCCTACACCCTCTTCTTCTCCAGTAGGGGGATTGTACTTCCCTGCCGGTGCCTAAGGTCTCCCCTTCTAGCCATTCACCTCTACGCAAGGTGCTTTCCGTAGAGGTGGACGTAAACATTAAGAATACGCAGATCTGACTAACGGTCCCACTATGTGTGCTCGCTTGATGCACCCTCTATTTGCCGCTGGCACTGCACCATCGTCTGTGGCCTGAATCTGCAAGACAAAGTCCTCGGAGGTGACCGGGGGAAGAAAATAGAATTACAAGAGTGTAATTAGGAATGAATAGTTAAGTTTGTAGGGTTTCCTTTAGCCTTTATATAGGTTGGCAAGTAGGGCAACTATCTTATTTGCTTTTGGAGCACGTACTTATCCCTTGGGCCAGCCCTAAGGATATTACACAAAGGATAATATAGGAAACCCGGGCTGGCCGTACTTAGGAACTTGGGCCCAGTACGAATTTACACATTATCAAAAGGCTTCAACAAGGTGTTATCATTGCTGAGGTTCAGAGAGAAATGGCTAATCTAAAGCTCAAACAAGAAAACACACACATATATATATATGAAGAGGGACGATGGAAACAACGAGCAAAGCACCATTGGCTAGAGAAAGGAGACAAAATAGAGGTTTCTTCCATTCTTTAGCTAAGAAACGAAAAGGAAATAACACCATCCATGGCTTAAGAAATCAGTAAGGACAATGGTGCACTGATGAAAAAGGATATCGAATCTATTATCTCAGAACACTTTCAAACACTTTTCGAAAGTTCTCACCCGTCTCCAATAGTGATTGACAACTTAGCGAACTTGGTCTCACCAAAAGTATCGTTTGCAATGAATACCAGCCAATCAAGGTCATATACTTAAACATATGTACAAACTGCATTGAAGAGTGTGGCCCCAAACAATTCACCAGGTCTTGATCGCATGCCATTATCAATTTTCCAGCAATACTAGAACATTGTGGGTCTAAAGGTCACCCAAGAGGCGCTGCATTATTTGAATGATGGGAAATCCATGAGCTCCTTAAATGCCATAAATTTTGTCCTTACTTCGAAGGTGAAACAACCAAAAAATATCTCCTAATTCCGACCTATTAGCTTGTACAATGTGGATTACCGAATAATTTCTAAGTGCATAGCTAATAGACTAAAAGTGTTCCTAGATAAAGTGATTTCAAATCACCAAAGTGCTTTTGTGAAAAACATACTGATCTCATACCATATCATTATTGTCCATGGAGCACATCATTGTATCAAGAGGTGAACCACAGGCTAAAAGGGGATAATGTCAATCAAACTGGACATGAATAAAGCATTTGATCGGATTGAATTGTACTTTTTGCTAAAGGTACTATAAACAATAGGGTTTGATTAGGTATTCATACGTCTGATTGAAAGCTGCATCTTGATAATGCATTTCTCTCTCATGCTAAATGGGAAGTGTTTCATAAGAGTTACACCGACTAGAGGACTGAGACATGGAGCCCCGCTATCTTCGTATATATTCATCATGTGTAGCGAGGTATTTTCCTTAATGATTTATGTAGGAGTACGGGATAAGAGGCTGCACAGTTTAAAGATTTCTAGGAATGCACTGGCACTATCACATCTCATGTTTACAAACGATACGCTCATTCTTAGAGAGGTAACAAATCAGGAGGCGGTGGTGCTAAGAAATATTTTTCAATTATATGAGGAGGCTTAGGGACAAAAGATCAACCTAAATAAGTCCTCAATCCTATTTAGCTCAAAACCTAGGGATCATATTAACGCTCACATTCTAGCTACACCTCAAATGACATGAGCAGTCACCCATGAAAAGTACTTAGGACTTCCCATAGTTTTTGGGCGATCAAAGACAAGTGCACTTGAGGGAATTAAGGACAGAATCTGGATAAAGATTGATAGTTGGGAACTTAAAAAAGTTGCCCAAAGGTGGAAAAGAGGTCCTTACAAAGTTTGTCCTATAGGTTATACCCACTTATACCATGTCATGCTTTATGTTACCAGATAAACTCATAGATGATATATATATATATACTATGTAGTCAATATTGGTTGGAAAGCACAACCCAGAGAAAAAGATTCATTGGCCCACATGGACAAAGTTGTGTTTTCCTAAGAGTATTGGGAGGGGGGAGGGTGTTAGGCTTTAAAGAACTGGAGATTTTTAACATTGTGTTAGGAAAATAGGCATGGCATCTGCTTGTCAACCCAAACTCCACTACCACAAAGCTTTTGAAATCCAAGTACTTTCCATCATGTACCTTTTTAGAAGAAAATTTAGGGTGGGACCCATCATATGCTTGGAGATCTATTTTGGAAGGAAGGAAACTATAGTCCAAAGGAATTCGAAGACAATTGGATCGGGAGATAACACAAGCATAAAAATGGTCCATGACTCTCAGGATTAGGAAACCAAAGACCCACATCTTTGGCAGATAATTTCCTGGCTATTCAAAAAAGTTTCATATCGTATGTTCGATAACGGTACTACCTGGAATGAAGAAGTTATTAGGAATACTTTCAATCAAGAAGTGTCTACTCTCATTCTATCTTTAGCAAGGAACATAAGCTCTTAGGCCCGGGACCAATGGATATGACACCCTACAGTTGACGGTAAATACATGGTCTAGTTTGGTTACAATTTAGAAATTAACTTGTCAACTCTTGCTATTGCAGGCAACATGGCGTCAAGCAGCTCATACCCCTCTCCACATTGGAAGAAGATATGGACTTTAACGGCATAACCAAAATTAAAAAACTTCATGTGCGGACAATGCTAGAATAATTTTCCAGCTGAACCTTGTTGTTTAAGTTGCTCTATGGATGATATCTCCATTAGTCACCTATTCTTCCACTGCCCTATAGCACACCAAGTATGGTTTGCAGCAGAACTGCACAAGAATATCTTCCATTTCCAACAACAAAGCGCAAGCTTATGGGTCCAGGACTTGATACTGGAACTGGAGCAAAAGGATATGACAATTGTTGCGATACTTTTATCACAGCTATGGAATCACAGAACCAAGCTTCTTCATAGTGAGGGTCATGACCTTCAACCTCAATACTGTGTCATCTATGCTACAAAGCTGCTATCAAACTTGGAAAAAAATATTGAGTAGCGCGACGCTAAATCAAGAGATTGGGAATCAAAGCACTCATCCACTATCATATGGAAATACCCTTAACTTTGATGCAGCTATATCCTCAAACCGAACATGTCTTGGATGGTACAAATGTTCTTCAACTAGAAATTGGATATATGGAGGATCACAACACATTCCAATAGTGCATACAATAAAACCGCAGAAGCTACGTCTCTAAGAGCGAGCTTGTTTACAGCCTTACAGAAGGGTATTCAAGTCAGCTGCATTCAAAGCGATGCACATGTTGTCATAAAAGTAGTCAAAAACCATAATGAAGATCTCCCTCATCAATGATGACATTGTTAACCTAGCTGCAAGTCATAGGTACCCAGAACCAATGTGGGTTAAACGACAGGAAAGCACTATAGCATACTCTTTAGCTCAACATGCTAAAAATATTGTAGAATTTATCTCTAAATGGGAGCACATCCCAAACTCTGTACAACATTTTTACAATGAATGAAAACTAAGACTTTACCTCAAAAAGAAAATATTATTTTCGCGCAATTTTATTTATCTAAAATTATACCTATACTACTATCTCAAATATAGTATAAAAGAGGGAGTGGAATTTCTATTTACTTAAATGTTTCTAATAAATTTTAATTGTGGAAAAAGGTTTAATGTAAAACACATTATGATTTAATGTATTATAAGATTTTATTTCTAAATTATTTTAACTTTTTTAATGTTCTGTAAGTTTTATTTGCAATTTTTATTATAGATTTTTTTTGTTAGTTACTCTCTAACGATCGCAAATTTTAGTACATGTGAATACGTGATTAGTTACAATATAAGAAGTTTTAGACCTTGAAAACTAGAGTTAATGCTTTGAGATATATTTTTATCTTATAGAAATATAAATTTAAATTATAACGAATTTGAACTCACAAAATCTTATTTTAGACCAAAAACTATTTGACGGGAGTCATTATATCATTGATGAAAACTAATGACGTGATTTAATGTTTGTTTTGTTTATTGTAACGAGGTTATTATAACTTTGATTTTTTTTTTAAATGTAGTGCAGTATATAAATAATTTTAATTTGACCTTAAAAGTTATGTAAAGAGGTTTTCCATGATTGGTGTAATTGTTAGTTTGTATAACATGCGGCTTTCTCATTTTAATTATTTCAAAACGTATAATTAATAATTATAAAATGTAAAATTTTAGGAATGAAATTTTTTATTTGTTTCTATATATATGGCCATGAATTTAGATTTTTTTGGATGAAATTTTAAAATTTTAATTAATCATAAATTCCTTATATTATTCCTAGTCTTAAAATTTTAAACTTAACATTGTACTATACAACAACAAAAATAAGTCCATTATACATTAGCTTCCCTTTATATTTGACTATGATTCCGCCACCGTACCTTTATCAAGCCGCAATTGTTGGTTTTTCAGAATTTTTATATTTACTACCTTAGTGTAAATATTTTTTTTAATTGAAAACACCCGAGGGTTGGTATATTGGTATCCCAACCCAATATGAAGTAAGCCAAAGAAAGGTCACATTAGTTTTTACAAAAGGCAACTACTATGTACTATGGATCAAATATATGTAAGATCGATGGTAAGGGAGGAAGAAAACTAAGTGAGGTAGTTGCGATTCCAAAGTAAACGAATCTCCACACCCCGTGTTAATTCGTAACTTTGGCCAGGCAACTACCGGACGAAACCTGTCAGTAAGTTAGCATGTTGTAGGAATTTAGCTAGTAAGTCCGTCTTTGGTGCTATTCCGGGTTGATTCCCAAAGAGCATTGCAATCTATGTCGGTGCAGTGAGAGGGGTATGTGAAAAAACCGCCATGTGCACAGCAAATGAAGTCTGCAAACACCATCATGGAGAAGTAGAAAAATCCGGATCCGTGGTAGGGGTGTCATCCATAACCTGAGGCAAAGAAAAACAAGAGATCAGCAGTATCAATCTTCTTTAGAGGCTTGCCTATGTATCCTAATATAGGGAGTATGAATACTGTCCATACAGATTAATCCTTTAATATGTGCCGGAATGTTAGTCAAATTTAGAGAAAAATCCAGCGGATAGGAAGAGTGGTATTTAGCAATGGCATCGGCTACTGAGTTACATTCTCTGTATGTGTGCTTAAGGATAACATGGGATAAAAGGGTATGAACTTGGAAAACTAAAGGGTATAGAGTCCATTTGGAACATTTTGGATGATTGATCATATTAACTGCCTGTAACGAGACAGATTTGAGAATGAGGTTAGGATATCTAGGAATACAGATCTGACAAGCCAGTAGTACTGCCTTTATTTCAGCTTCCAGTGCTGATATGGCTGTTATGGACTCTGACCTGATAAGGATTGGGAAACCATGATTATCACGAGCAATTAAGCCAATAGATACAGAGGTAGCAGACCATGAGGCATCCACATTAACCTTGATAACATTGGGACCTGGAAATTCCCAGTATACAGTGGATATGGTTGGCTTTGGGGGTGGTTTGGGGAGGGATATCAGTGAGGGAAATTGAAGGGGTGTGTTTGGGTGTGTACTTGGGATGCAGGGGGAGTTTGTAATGGATAGGTAAAGTGTGTATGTAACCTCTTTGCTTATATGGGTAGAGGAAAAAGGTTTGTCATCAAAATAATAGGCATTCCTAGCCTTCCATAATGCCCAGCAGATCAGAGGAGGTAACAAACGACATATCATTCTCTGAAGACCTGAGAGGTCATTGCAGTTCCAAAAAATAAAGAAAGTATCCACACCATTATGTACATTTTGCATATTAAAATTAACTAAAGCAGCACACTGAGTCCAGATAGATTTAGCAAGATGGCAATTGATAAAGAAATGTTCCAGGGAGTCAGATTGATTGCACACAGGGCATTTTGAGGCCAAACTAAAACCACATTTTATGAGAATATCATCAAATAGTAAAAAAGAGTTCAGCAATTTCCAGGTAAAAATAGAGATCTTCTTAGGTAACCTAGGGTTCCAAATGAGCTTAGTAACTGGAAAATTACCATATATATATATGTGTGATTTAAAGGTAAATCTACCAGTCTCTTTAGGTTTCCAGATCAATTTGTCATCTCTACCATGATCAATTTCTGCCCCTGCAAAAAAAGAAGAGTATCATTTTCCAGGAAAGGAGAGATCTGAGATAAAATTGGTACTTTGTTATTTATGAAATCAGCTACTGAGCAGGGGGAGAAAATGGAAAAAATGTGGGATGGAATACAGTTTTATCAAAGGACCGTTTGGACACCAATTAGCAGACCAGAAGTCACATTTACCTTGGCCGTGAATAATTAGAGAATTCTTTTCTGCAACAGGGTTTATATTACAGATTCTCTTCCATGTTTTGGATTTTTTGTGGGACTGGGGAAGTGACCACAGTAATTTGGCCCAAAGGGTGTTCCCTAATTGGCTTTTCCACCATAATTTAAGTGAACAAGCCTCAATAATTGTCTGAATAGATCTAAAACCCAATCCATAATGAGATTTTGGAATAGCAATGTCAGTCCATTTTTTCCATACCCTATTTTTTCTATTCACAGTTTCCCCCCAAAAGAATGTAGACATTCTCTTTTCAATGGATTTAACAATAGATATATGAGGTTTAAGGACAGTCCAAATATGCTGAGGGAGAGAGTATATACATGATTGGATCAGTGTTATTTTCCCTCCTGGACTTAACCATCCGTTCTTCCAATTTTTAATTTTCTTGTCCATGATTTCAAGCATGGGATGGAAATGTCTAGTTAGAGTTCTACCTTTAAAGATAGGACATCCTAGGTATTTAAAGGGGAAAGTGCCTTTCTTCATCCCTAGGATAGATTTAATATGATGGTTCTTTGCAACTGTAGCTCTATTGCTAATGTAGAATTCAGATTTCTCATAACTGATTTTCTGGCCCGATGTTAATTCAAAAAAGTGCATAAAAGCTTTAAACCTAATCAGGTCAGGTTTTGAAGCTTGCATAAAAATAATGGTATCATCTGCATAGCTTAAGTGAGTGACTGGTGTAATGTTAGAGGGCAGTGAGAAATATTGCAATCTGTTATTTTGAAAAATGAAGGAGAGACTCCTGGAAAAGCATTCAGTGAAAATATTAAACAGGAGTGGGGAGAGGGGATCACCTTGTTTGATTCCTCTAGTTGCTTGAAAAAACCAGCAGGGTTACCATTTATGAGAACAGAGAAGTAGGCCTGGGAAAGGTTGTTCATGACAGCCTTGAGGAATTGACCTGAAAAACCAAATCTACACAATATACTATGTAAAAAACCCCAACTAACCCTATCAAAAGCCTTTTTCAGGTCCAGTTTGAGCATACAATTGGGGATCCTATTTTTTCTGTCTAGGAATCTAATCATCTCCTGAAGATATAGGATATTATCAGAGATATCTCTGTTCTTCATAAAAGTAGTTTGGTTATGTGAAATTAGTTTTTCCATATGTGGTTTCAATCTTTCCATGAGGACCTTAGAACAGATTTTGTTAGCAACATTAGAAAGGCTAATAGGTCTGAAATCATCAAATGAAGATGGAGTAGGTTTTTTAGGAATGAGAGTTATCCAAGTGCTAGAAATACCTCTTGGCATGTTAGATCCTGAAAGAAAAACATTCACTGCAGTAATTAGGTCTTCTTTTATGAATTCCCAACATTTAATGTAAAATTTGGTAGAGAAACCATCAGGTCCTAGGCTGCTATTCTTATTTAGACTCATGACCATTAATTTAAGTTCAGCTTCAGTTACAGGCTGAGATAAGTTAGAGTTATCTAGCTCAGTGATAATGGTAGGTATTTGGCTAAGGAAATGGGGATAGTAAGTGGAATCAACTGAGTGGCTAGGTTCAATCAGCAGGTCAGTGAAGTAATTAAAAGCTTCCTTTTGGATGTCTGCAAAATTATCCAGCCATTGGCCATAACAATTTTTGATTTTGGATATATGCAATCTACAGTTTTTCTCCTGCACAGTTTTGTGGAAAAATTGGGTATTATTATCACCACACTTAAACCAGTTCAGCCTTGACTTATGTTTCCAGTATTTTTCTTTTTCTTTTAAAGCTCTGAGGAGTAATGCCTTTTTTCATTAAGGATGATGAGATAAGTTTCTGAGTGGGATAGGTCATAGACTGCTTCTTGCCTCCTCAGGTTATCCTCAGCAGTAATGACATTAGAATCGATATTACCAAAACATTCTTTGTTCCAGATCTTAATCACTTTCTTAACTCTAATTAGCTTAAGGTATAGTCCCATCATTCCTGTTTGATGAAAAGGAATGTTCCAGTTATATCTGATTAAATCCAGGAAATCAGGCCTATTAAACCGGCAGTTGAGAAACCTAAATGGTTTTGGGTGTGAGGGGATCTGGGATGAAATTTGTAGGAGAAGGGGTGAACGATCTGATGATTGCCTATTGAGGATCTGGATAGAGGAAGCTGGGAATTTATTGCTCCATTGAAGTGTACATAATCCTCTATCTAGTCTTTTAGAAGTAGGGTTTCTAAGTCTGGAATTGGTGCATGTAAAAATATTTCCTACAGTATTGATCTCCTGTAAACCTTTGATGTTAATCCAGTTATGGAAGTCCCTAATGCTACCTAGATTAGGAGAGCTAGGGCCTTTATATTCCTCTGGTGTGATGATTGTATTAAAATCACCTATGAAACAGTTTCAGTAGATGGGAGAAGATTTAGGTCGTGCCATAGTGCCTTCCTACCTTCTCTATTTCTAAGGGCATAGACAAAGACCATTTCCATTTGAGAGTTAGAGCCTGAGTGGGTGATTTTGACATTTAGGAATTGCTCATGATGGCATATAAGATTAACAATTAATGAGTCATTCCACATAAGCCAGATTTTGCCATTATGAAGAGGGTCCATGTAGGTTTGGCACTGAGAATTATCATGCATGGGTTCTATTATACACAGAAGCTGAATTTTCTTGTGAAAAATCAAGTGTTTTAACCTAAGCATTGAGGTTTCAATTCCCCTCAGATTCCAAATCAAAAAATTAAATTTGAAGATGTGCATCATTGTTCACCAGATTTATGGCTTTTAGTGGCAGATCTTAGCATCATCTTATTCAATTGACTTAGATTGTTTTTTTTATATTTAGCCTTACCTTGGCCATCATTCTTACCTGATAGTTTGCTTGAAATGGTCTGAGGGTGGAGGTCGTCAGCAAGGTCTTTACTATCATTCAGAAACTCCTGAGGGTCCTATACATCACATTCATCAGTGATGGAGAGATCATCCATATCCAGCAAAACAGAAAATCTGTTTTCCATCTTTCCTTGGTGTGAAAGTGGAGGGTTAGTGGGGGAGAACTGGAAAAGAGTCAAATTATGGGAGCCAATATGTATATCATCCTTTGCATATACTCTGGGAACCTTAATAGAAGGAGTGACTCCTGTTTGGTTTATTAGATTTCCGAGAGATGGTTGGGATTTTTCCAAGTTTTGTATTGCATGGGATTGATTTGGGGATGGTAGTTGGGGTAACTGGGGTGTGATGATCCGAGGGACTGCTTCTGTTATCTCAGGGGTATATGATAAGGGATCAGAGGCAGGATTAGTATTAGCTAACTGATGAGTTATAATTCCTAAGCTGGGCATATTAGAGGAAGGCTGATTGTTAGTAAACCTAGCAGGAGCTTTATCAAATTTGTTACCTGTAGAATACCATTTAGGCATTGGTTCAGCATTGTTATGAGGGATAGTTTTACATTGACTAAGTGAATGTCCCAGTTTGGCACAGTGATCGCAGTACAGGGGAATATCTTCATACTCAATATTGTACTTCCGATTGTTATTTATTGATCCTAGTCTAATGAAGGTGTTGAGGGGCTTCTGTAAATCAATTTCAACACACAATTACCTTAGTGTAAATAAGATTATCCCGTACTACATTAAATTTGTAAGACCTTCGACCATTCTTGGCAAAAGGCGATCATCCGCTCGCCCTCAGCGGCCCATACCAGCCACACCACCTTCGACCATTCTTATTTATATAAATGTTGGGTTTTCAAGCATTTCCATTGACAATTTTAATACTCCATATTAATAAATACACGATTTAAATATTGAAACGCAACAAAATATAAAGATGGGTACGAATTTTAAATAAAAAATTAAATAAACATCTTAAATAAAACTTTCTAATAAATTGAGTACCAAATGTGCAATTCAATCCAGAAAATTTAAAATTAAGTTGTGCTTTCTAAAATTTAAACATCAGTGTAAACAGCAATGTCTATTTTTGCCATGACTTTTGCAGTTGACTCTGGAGAAAGAAGAAAAAAGAAAAATCAAGTCAAACATTAGTGAAGAAAGCTTTGATTTGTTCGTTAAAAGGGAATAAAAATAATCTTCAATATGGTTCCAAGTTTTGCCGCGTTTATAGCGCACCGATTGACGCATATGAAGTGCATTAATTTGCAATTTGACTCTGGAGGCCAATGCACCATTTGTTGGACCACTTGCTCAGTAGCTCTAGCCCAACTAACATATAATAGAAAGATAAAGCCCAATTCGCAGGTGCACCCCAGTGGTTGGGAGTTGGATTCTCTTGGAAGAATCCACGGTTCGAGGCTCGGCAGCCACCGTGTGGGATGTCCTGCCTAAAGCTTGGTCTTCGGGCTAAGTGGTAGTGCAGGCTCCTGGTGGGCACCGAGTACGGGCCGGCCCAATGGTCCTGGTGCTGTGCTACCGTGACTTACCTCTCACATGATGGCTGTGGTGTCGGCTGGTGTGAGCTGCTGAGGGCGAGCAGTGATCGCCTTTTAGAAAGATAAAGTCTCAACAAATACGGGATTTTCATAAATTTATAGACAGTCCAGAGGAGCATTTACATTAAATGTTATAATTTTTTTATAAAATTTAAATAGTATATGTTATAAGTTAATACAATTAATAATATGTATTTGAATGTGAAAATATAAAAATATATGATATAAAAAATACTTTCAAAATTTCTAAATTTTGTATGTAATTTAACAAATCCATTGTATAAGATAAAAAATAAGTGGAGCATGTGGAACAAAGAGTAATTTACCTTACTCTGAACAAAACCAAAGAGTCGAAGAGCAACGGCAAGCTTAGCATACCAATTCCACAAAGCCTGTCGAAGACCATCAAGAGATTTGCGTAGCTTGCAAACCAAACCAAGCGCCGGAAGTGTATAACTTGGAGGTGGACACATGTATACCTCCTCTTCAAGATCACCATGGAGAAATGCATTGTGAACATCCATCTGATGTAGATCCCAACCACGAATAACAGCAACAATCAAGAAAAGACGAATCGAACTCATCTTGGCAACAAGAGCAAATGTCTCAATAAAGTCAGTGTCTTCAATCTGACGATTACCAAGAACAAACATACATGCCTTATGGAACTCAATAGAACCATCAGACTTAAACTTAGTCCAATACATCCACGTGCAACCAAGGGCCTTTTAACAAGGCGAAAGAGGAGAAAAAACCCACGTATTATTCTGCTCAAGTGCATCAATCTTATTGGACATAGCAGAATGCCAATTAGGATGGTGAGAAGCAACAACATAAGTAGCTAGATCAGCAACATCTGTAACTGTAGCTAAAAATCTAGAATGCAAAACTGAAAAATTATCACAGGAAACATAATCAGCAATAGGGCAACGAGTACCCGATGACAATGCAGCAGGCTTAATTGGCGGCTCCGAAATAGGCCACGGCTCAGAGGCTGGCGGCGGATTGGCAGATGGCGGCGACAACATGTCCAGTGGTGGCGACGTTGACCCAGCGACTAACAGCGTTAACCCGGTAACGGACGGCTGTAGCTTGGGCTGAGCATGCCGTTGACCGGTAAATCGCGGTGGCGGCTCCAGCATCTTGGCTGGCTGCGGTGGCTCGGGCTCCATCTGAACAGACGACTTTGGAATGGAGTCATCCTAAGAAGCATGTGACTGTAAGGGTAGTGGATCAGCAAACACAACTTTTACTAAAACTCTCGCATATGGAAAACAGTCTTCATAAAATATCACATTCTGACTATCAAACACAGTACGAGACTCTAATTCATAAATACGCCATGCTTTCTTGTCAACTAGATAGCCAAGAAAGACACACTTCCAACTTCTAGATGCAAACTTATCACGCAATTGTGAAAGCTGAGAAGTAAAGCACAAACAACCAAACACACGAAGATGGTTGTAAGCTGGTGCGCAACTATAGAGAAGCTAGTGGGGCAATTGGCCATCTAACACAGGTGTTGGTGTGCGATTGGTGAGGTAGGCAGCTATAAGAATGCATTCTCCCCAGAAGTCGATGGACAAATGAGCTTGGAAACGAAGAGCACGGGCAACATTTAAAATATGTCTGTGTTTTCGTTCCATGCACCCATTTTGCTGAGGTGTATAGACAGTGGAAGTCTCAAAAAGAACTCCCTTCTCTCGAAGATATGATCTGAGAGGCAAGAATTTGGTTCCGTTGTCAGCCCGAACCTGTTGAATGGGACGACGAAACTGTGTCTGGACAAATGCAAAGAACTCCTTCATCTTCAATGGTACTTGAGACTTAGTAACTAATAAATAAACCCAAACAGCTTGGGAATAATCATCAACTATGGTTGAAAATGAAAATGCTCCACTAGAAGAAGGTGAACTATAAGGCCCCCAAATATCACAATGTATAAGTTTAAATAAATGACTAGCCTGAGTAGAATTAATGGGAAATCTAAGTCTAGACTATTTTGCTCGATGACAGACAAAGTAGGGAACAATTTTATTAAAATCACTATGAGGTAAAAAAAATAGTTAGGATAGAAGACAACACCAAAAAAGATGGATGTCCAAAACACTGATGCCATAAAGCAGACGAAGACACTGATGCAGCAGCGAACAAAGCGGCTGTGTAAATTGTGAAGCTCCCAATCCGCGCAACCAATAAACCCCTCCTCGTTGTTCACCCGCGCCAATCACTGTCCTCGTGTTGATATCATGTAATACATATAACTTTTCGGCAAGCAAAACTAGACATTTTAAAGTAGCAGTTAACTTGCCAAGCGATAACAAATTGCATCGTAATTCCTGAATAAATAAAACATGATTCACAACGATATCTCCAAATCGAAACTTGTCATGTTCAACGACAGTAGAAACAGACCCATCAGGAAGTATGCCATCAACATATGGTAGGAAGCACCGGTGTCAAGAATCCAAGGTAAAACAGTCTTACCCTACATGTTGTCAGAAGGATTAAACTTAGAGAACTTGTTTAAAATTGTACTCCATTGTTCCTTGGACAATGTCAGACCTAAGGCAGACCGATTAAAATTGGTGACCATGGTTGCAGCAGCGCCCGCTGGTAGAGTGGCGGTGGCCACAGGCTGGGCGGCTCCGACAAATGGTGCGGCAGGCGAGGTATGGTTCTTGGAATTTGTAGCAGTTTTTGGGCCTGATGCAAGGGCTCGATATTCAGCAAACCAATCCGGATAACCAATGATACGAAAACAAGTAGTAACATCATGACCATTTCGGCCATAATTGGTGCAGGTAAGGGACGAAGGTCAACGGCAGCGGCAGGGTTTCTTAGTGCGGTGGCGGTGGACCTCGAACTGGAGGATTGCGCCTGACGACATGCAACAAAGGACATGGGGTCTGTCAAATTAATAGATTCACGGTCTGAGTTGATAGTTTTCTAATGCTCATTCTGAGAGATAAGGGAGTAAACCTTGTCGAGTGAAGGCAATGGATCATGTGAAAGAATATAAGAGCGAAGAGTGGCAAAGCCATCATCTAGACCGACGAGGAGCTGATGAATTGTCTCTTTCTCTCGTTCAATCTGAACCATAATAGCATCTGGGCATGAAACACAGGTTCTTGGATGCATGTAAGCAAGCAGATCATTCCACAACTTCTTGGATCTGCCAAATTAGGCGTTAACAGCCTGACCATTCTATCAACGGTTGTAAATATCCGCACCAATATGACACATACGTTGTCCACTACCAACTGAGAAACATTGTTGGAGATCATCCCATAGCTCCTTAACTGAGTTATAATAAGTGATAACAGACCGAATGGAAGGATCGAGGGTCTGAACGATCCAACCAATAAGCATAGAATTCAAACTACTCCAAATATTAGCAAAAGGTTCACCGGGCAAAAGCTTGGTGATGGATCAATCCAAGAAACCAAGCTTATGTCTAGAATTAAATTTATGACGAATAGCAGTACTCCAATCATTATAATTATCAGGGCCATCCAAGATCGTAGAGGAAATAAGCAAACATGTATGATTTGAAGGATGAATATAGAACAGATGTGATGCAGGCAGAATGGCGGAATCACCAGCTCGATGCCTGGAATCGGAGAAGGTCGAGGCATCGCCGGCGAGCAGGAGCTGGAGGAGCGCACGACAGAGTATGGCGATGTCGTTGAGCGGAGGCGGATCGGCGGCATCGTGGATGGGGAGTGGCGAAGCAATAGCTGGAACGGGAACTTCATCAAGGTTTTCAATCAAAACCTGATCAACGGGATCCATCTGGCGGTGCGTGGGTGAAGATCGATGTGGTGCGTGAAGGCGGCACGGACAGGACGCAGCGGTGCATGCTGGACGGCGACGACAGTTTTTTATGAGTAAGGAAATAATTTAGGGTTTTCAAGATTTAGGCTCTAATACCATGTAAAATATGAACGTGTGATTTTATTGATCAACAAAAAAAACTTATATATAGGCAGCATATACAGAATCACAAATGGAAAAAGATTCTATCTAAGGCTGCAGGATATACAGGAATATTCATAAAGTATCTCGCAAAATTTTAAATAGCCGGTGCAAGTTTTAATTACTACTACTTATAGCTTCTAACTTCTGTTTAACATTTAACTTCTGTTTTGGTATTTTATGTTTTGCTAAGCAATAGCATGCACTGATAAGTGTTGGGATTGCTCAGACTCTTGCATACTAGACGGTTCAAGCTATTTTTTACCGGTTCAAGCTATTTTTTACCAGGGCAAGCTTTAATTTTATACTTTATTAGATAATTACTGTGAGAACCAATTTATAATCCTCCAAAAGTTGCAAAAACAAAAGCACTTTGAAGAGTTATATCTATAAATGAAAGGTTAAGACACTTGATGAAATGTTGCGACAACCGAATGATGAATTGAATCTGTTAATTGCAAATCTAGAAAGTCGATATAGAGGATCAACTTGGGGTCTGGGAACTACCGAATTGTTCACAAATTCTATAAAATTACTGGTGATTTTAGGTGATGGTGATTGTTGCACATTGTGTGGGGTGCTTCTTCTATATGCTAGCTGATCTTCATCCAAACAAAGGGATAAATTGGATTGAAGTTCCAATTCCATATTTCAGGGAAAGAAGCCTCTGGTTCAGATATTTCACCACCATGTATTGGTCCATAACCCATTAAGTATCGTGGGCTACGGTGACCGGCATGCAGTTATATATGCTCTTCAATATCGACCAAACATGGCATTTATTTATGTCAACTTTCATGTAATGGCATTTCTTGTTTTAAAGCAGTATATTAATTAGTTCTTAACCCACGAGCAGAATGTGTGTGTGAATGTTTAAAGCACAGTGCTGCCAAATATTCACATCTTACTTACGGTTTTTCCCATGTATTGGGCCATTAAATATTAATGTCAGTATATTCAGTTTTTCTTTTTAGTTCTGTTGCAGATTGGTGGTTTTGGTGTTTAAATTTCAACATTGACATATTTCTTTTAAGAGGAAACACCAAGATGGCACCGGTTTCTCTCAAGATTTGAATGCGAAATTGAGTCTCTCAGTTTCACCAAATCTCAGAGAATTGTTATTTCTGTAAGGTTTTCACTGTTTGTATTTACTAAATGTGATGATGATTGCAAAAATACATAAAAAGTTTTAAAAATATTGGTAATATGATTTTTTCAAATGGTGTACTCCGTGTCTAAGTTTAAATTGCACAAAGATCATTATTACGGTATTTAATGAACATGTTTGACCATTTCACCTGCGTATAATAACGGCAAATAAAAAGTTGATATTTAGAAACTATTTATTATGACGAATTCAACAAGAGTCCGTCTCTTGACATGGAAAGACCGTGGTTTAAAGTGTAAATTAGAATAAATGAAAATAGAATTTTTGGATTGCATGAACTGGGTTATAAATTTTATAACTACTACGTGTTGCATATTAAAATTTTAATATTGCAACTAAGACCTTTCACCTTTTATTATTCTAATTAAACTTCATCTTTCCATAAGCTTATGGAAATGTCGTCTTTTCCAAGACTATACCACATATGATAATATTGTTGCTCATATATTTATTCAAATATGCGGTCAAACTTTGATAGAGAATAATACCAAAAAAGTAATTGGGCAATTTAAATTGGGACGGAGAGAGTATTGAAAATTAACCATAGTAAAAATATTTCATTTCAATTATAACTAAAAGTGATTATTTCACTTCACCATTCTTATAGTTATTATTAGTTGTCTAAATTTTAAATATTAATAAAATTATTTATTTTTAATTTAAATGTGAAATGCAAAAATACAGAAAAGTTCTCAAAATTTTGAACCAAGAACAATGTGCAACAAGCGGTAGAATCCCGCTAGTATCCTATAAATTTTTTTGACATTTCATATCACTACAATTCACATGTAACAACTTTAGTATGCCAATAACTTACGGACGAACTCTAGTTAATTTCAGTTCAGATGTGTTTATATTCGGTGAAACCCCGCCCAATTTCTAACATCATCCATTTGCCGAAATCTGGGAAAGAGTGCATATTTAATTCCAACACCCCACTGGTTCAACTACTTAAAATTCAGATGAAAAATATGGAAACTACTCCAGAAAGTATGGTAACTTGGTCTGTAGGCCACATTCAGTGGAGCGAAAGCAGGACTTTTTTCCCCATAGTTTAGAAAGAAAATATTGAAAATTGAAAAAGCAATGTAGTACTAGTAATTGGCATTACCTGCACACCACGCACGTCCCTCACACTCGCAAGCCGCATCCTCTCCACACACATTCTCTCTCTCCGACCTTGTAAAGATGGCAGTTGGAACAAGAAGAAGAAGAAGAATGTGATATTGTTGAAGGCTGTTTTTAGCGATTAACGACGAAGTTTGGGATTTAGTATTACTCTGGTCAGATCAGTGGCAATGGAGAGGTTTATGCTCTTCTTATTTTGCTCCGCCGTGTTCTTCTCGTCTCTGCAGCTTTCTTTTTCTCGTAACGGTTAGTCTTCTCTTCTTCTAGTCCATGAACTAGTTTGATTCAATTCTTGCCGTGTTTTTAGGACCCAGAATTGCAATTTTCTTTTGTTCGAATCTGAAGTAAATTCTGGGTTACTTTGTCGGAAGCTCTAACCAAAAGGGAAAGGGTATTGGGATTTCTCTTGACTGGTAATAAAGTACAGTTCTTGCTTTGCGATTGCATGTGGTATTGGGGTTTGAATTTCTGGCTACTTTTTGTTTTGACGGTGATTGTTTTGTAGCTCTATAAGTATACATACTCTTGCTTGTAACTTAAGTATTTAAGGTGTGAAAAATATAAGACGTTAAATAGTGAAAGGTTAATCTTCAAATTGGTTGCTTTGCTTCTCCCCAGTAAAACTGAGTTACTGAGTTGTCTGTAAGTAGAATTCTTGCTTGCATCTATTTCATTGGTCCTTAGGAATTCAAGTTATTTACATTCTTGAAATTTAAGTGTTTCAAAAGCTAAAAATTCCCTGTGAAGAGACTTGCATCGGTTATCCTACATACCTATTTAACTTATGGCTAGATATATGGGACATAATCCTTGGCTGCTCAGATAGTGATGTTGCTGGAGTTTTGTTAGAGTTAAAGACAGTGCACTTCGAACCTTCTTAACAAAAATGTGTATTAGATATGTTTGCGTACATGAATGGGCGGGGTTGAAGCTATGTTTGCTGTCTTTCTACTAGTGCAAACAGCCAAAGTTTAACCGGTCAGCTAAAAATATTTGATTGAGCCTCTTGTTTGTTTGTTTGTTTGTTTTCTTTGTTTGCTACAGCACCTTATGTGATGAGAATAAGTTGTGGGGCTCGACATGATGTCCGAAGCTCACCAACAAACACAAGTTGGTACAAGGATTTTGCTTATACGGGAGGAATACCGACTAATGGAACCCGTCCTAGTTATTTAACTCCAAATCTTGATACCCTACGCTACTTTCCTTTGTCTGATGGTCCACAGAATTGTTACAACATCAATAGAGTTCCCAAAGGCCATTATGCCGTCAGAATGTTCCTCGGGTTGGTTGCAGAGCCCAATTTTAACAGTGAACCATTGTTCGATGTATCCATTGAAGGAACTTTAGTTTACTCCTTGCCAGCTGGATGGAGCAACCATGATGATGAGCTATCATTTGTTGAAGCTATTGTTTACCTTGAAGATGGGGTAGCATCACTCTGCTTCCATAGTACTGGTCATGGTGATCCAGCAATAATGGCCATTGAAATTCTTCAAGTTGATGACAAAGCATACTTTTACGGACCAGGACATGGTCAAGCAAGTATGCTTAGAACGGTTAAAAGGTACAGTTGTGGTGCTGAGGAACAAAAATTTGGTGTGGACTACAAGGCTGATCGATGGGGTGGGGATCGATTTTGGGACTCCATATTAACTTTTGGTCAGAGTGCTGATAGGGCCATTAGGACAAACAAGAGCATCACATTTGCATCAATTCCACCTAATTTTTATCCTGAACCTCTTTACCAGACTGCTATAATTAGTACTGATAGTGAGCCAGTTCTGATATTCACAATGGACGTTGGTCCAAATAGGAACTACTCAATCTGGTTGCATTTTGCGGAGATTGATCCAACAGTGAAGGCTTCTGGGGAAAGGGTGTTTGATGTCTTGATAAATGGTGATGTTGAATTTCGGGATGTTGACATAGCGGAAATGAGTGGGGGTGTTAATTGTGCCCTAGTGTTGAATACAACTGTTGTCGTTAGTGGTAGAACTTTGACCATAGCTTTACATCCTACACAGGGCAACTATGCCTTAATTTCTGCAATCGAAATTTTTGAGCTTATTGCAGCGGAGTCAAAAACATCAATTGATGAAGGTATGTAGAGCAAAACATATTATATCTCTCGAAGATATGTTCTTTCTTTGTCAATTGTTATATTATCAATTTGGAAATCAGTTGAAATTTTGGCTGTAATTTATCTGGCCAAGTATGGTACTGCTATTGTATTCTGCCTGATCATAATTTTTTCTCATATAATTCACCTAAATTGGGACATTGTTTCAACTCTTGCTTATATTTTTTAAATTCCTCCATCATAGTTAGAGCTTTACAAGAATTAAAGGCTTCACTTGGGCTTCCTCTTCGCTTGGGGTGGAATGGTGATCCTTGTGTTCCTCAACAGCATCCTTGGAGTGGAGCTGATTGCCAATTCAATCAAGTTTCAAACAAATGGGTCATTGATGGGATGTAAGTTAATATATTGTATTTTATGGGTGTTAGTTGTTCGATATATATGCAGTGTATATATTTTCTAGAAACATATCTTGGACAGCTACTCTTGCATCTAGATTGTTACTCGATCCAGCAAAACAAAGTGGAATAGTTGAACACCTTCACCTTGGCGTGAATAAAATATTGTGCTTACTGGAGTAGGTTATGCAAATTACTCTATTAATATGGTTTAGTCTTCTACTCAATTTCCTTTAGGAGAAATAATTGGTCCTGGAGTTCTAATGCACCTTGTAATACTCACTCATTGTTATTTGACTTTCTCAAAGTCAAAAGTGTGCCACTTTGACTAAAAAAATCCACTGTTATATGTAGATTAGAAGAATATCACGCGAGATCTTCCTAAATTCACCGTAATGTAAAATATCACATTTTAATATTTTATTATGCACTTTTGAAGATATTATCTATCAAAGAAGAACATTAAAAGGGAGCAAGAGGGAGCATAACTTTTCTTTTACTTGATATCTTAAGTTGTGGCTATCCTGCACCATATTGTATACTTACATTTTCTTTTCATTTCCCCCCATGATTGCCTTGCAACAATGCTGCACTTGTATTTTTCTGGATATTGATGGCATGATCCATAAAGAAACCAGAAAATGCAATGAATGCATGAAACAACTAACTGAGCTACCAAGTAAATGCACATAGCCCTTTATTGTCTGAGGCATACATGTCTAAAGTAGTTATTAAATGTGCCAAGTTTCATACATTAAATGGTGTATGCCAATGAATTTTATCTTATGTGCAATTTTTGTTCATTTTCTAATAATTTGACTATTGTGGAAGGACAGTGGTCTTGATAATCAAGGGCTGGGTGGCTTCTTACCAAGTGATATATCCAATTTGAAGAATCTCCAGAGCATGTAAGTTGTGAACTTATTTTGGAAGTACACTTGCAATTGCATTCGCTCCCGCTGTTTGGTTTTGGGGTCTAACACTTGGAACACCATCCAACGCCTGCACTAATTTAGGCTACTACCTAGTCAATCTTATATCTTTGGTTTGAAATTAAAAATATAGTTCATACCCATCTTTGTTTGACCTGAAATCAATCGTAGTAAGTTAGTATGATTTCTGAATGTAGAAACATGGAGTGTGTAAGTTCCCTTGAACATCATTTGGTTGTTTTCCCGGCAAATGGTGCAACTAGTGAATTCCCTTTTTCTGTTTTATTGGTTTTACCCCAGAAATTTGAGTGGGAACAGCATCAGTGGGCATATTCCTTCGTCACTTGGAACGATTCCTACTCTGGAAGTACTGTGAGTAATTCTACAGTTTGATGGTTTGTTTCATGTTAGTGTATGCATAAACAACTGTGACATTAAAAATGTTATAATAAACTGATTTTCTAGAACATTGATAAGTGTTGAGATTTTGCCCCAGCTTTAATTCTCTTGCAGTTATTTTGTTGTTTAAAATGTAGGTTGATTGATTTGAATTTTTGGAGAATCTTTTTCATTTTGTTTCTGTATTAGACTCTCCTTGACCACCGGATTATTTGGCTTATGTAATTATTGTAGTTGCAAGTAATATTAGGTAATGGAGTTGTGGTTAACTTAATATGCATATTATGACCTTCTTTCTCCTCCAATTTGCTTAATATGGAGTTGTGATGCCTTCAGCATATTAAATGTGCAAGGTTGAAACAAGATGCATTGTGCACTAATAAACTGTTGCATTGTCACATATTCTCTCTCTGAATCTGCAGTTTAATTGTTGGTTTGTGAGTAATTGTTCTGTAAATCATTAATACAAGTATGAAAAAGTATATCTATTGAATCAGCTAGCTTTGTTTTCCATCAGTTTTGCATGAACATTTATATCTCCAAGTAATGTACTTTTATAGTTATGTGACATTCATGATTAATAGTGTGATCTTCAGTCACAGTAAGTTGTCTGGAATCATGTTAGATAACTCCACACTAAATAATCCCATTCATCCTTTAATAATGATGATGCCAATTAACTAGAATTTAGAGATGGCATGACTTTGATTATCCTCATTTCATCTGTACATCCTTCAATTCTGCTAGTGATTGCTGAACAAGGTCTTGTTGTGTTTTACAGGGATCTTTCATACAACTTTTTGAATGGATCAATTCCTCAGAGCCTTGGACAGTTAACTTCCTTACAGATATTGTAAGTTGTTTCTCTATGGTTCTCAATTAATCATGGCAACAATAACAATGTTTCGAAGTTGGGCTGAATGTTGTTTGTGGCCCAGGAATCTCAATGGAAACTCTCTTAGAGGAAAAGTCCCGGATGCATTGGGCGGGAGGCTTTTGCACCGAGCAAGATTTAAGTATGTACTGATAGTTGCCTGTTTATTTACACTTTGATAGTCCTTTGGTAATGATACCAGCATGCTTATGATTTGCATAAATTGCGCCAATAGATATGTAGAAGCCTTAATAAGTGGAGGGAGTTAGAAGAATTAGACAAAACTCTGATGTTCCTGCCAAATGTTCCATGAGCTTTTGAAATGATTGGCTTGTAGGAGGAATGAAATGTTTTAACTTTCTTATTGGAAATACTTCAGGATCTCAGAGTCGCTATTTTGTGGTTAATAAATGATGGCTTACTAAACCTTAGAGCTATTTTCCAAAGAAAGAAACAAGACTGGATACTTTATCCTTAAGCGTGAGTTTAATTACCATGGACGGACCTTGCTTTCCATCAGCTTGAAAATTGGAAACTAGTGCAGCGCATGTCTTAGTATTGAGATTTGGTTCACAGAAGCCATTTAAATCAGCCAGTTTGAATTTAACTAAGTATTGGTTTGTATAGTTTCACGGATAATGCTGGTCTCTGTGGCATTCCCGGCTTGCCATCATGTGGTCCTCATCTTTCTGCTGGAGCAAAACTTGGTGTTGGATTGGGTGTCACCATAGGCTTCCTATTGCTGATAACCTGCTTGACTTGTTGGTGGAAAAGGCGTCAAAACATTCTCCGAGCTCAGAGAATTGCAGGTAACCACATTTCTGCCAAGTTCGTTGCCAAGTAAATAAGCCTTACATCAATGAATAATGGAATCCTCAGTTATTGCACTCCCTGACTCTGATTTGAAAAGTCTTGTTCGTAGTTGTTCAGAGGTAACAGACACACAGTAAGGCATGTAGAAATAGGGAAAACACATAATTATTTCTCATCAATGCTTGCATATAATTTTTTCAGCGAGAGATGCTCCTTATGCGAAAGCAAGGACTCATTTCAACCGAGATGTCCAATTGACTCGGCATCATGGTCAAGAAAACTCGCGCACGGCTGCTGAGAATGGACCTAGTTTGCTTGCATAAGGGTTACCATGCACAGACCATTTTTGTGCCATTATGGCAGTAAGTTATCATCATTTTTTGCCTTGTGGCTTGCACGAGGTGTACATTGCTAGGGTTAACACGTCGATTCCCTCAGAAACATTTGCACGAAAGAAGTTATCATCCAAGTCAGTGCAACTTCCATGGCCAAAATGTCGGTTGCTTGATTGTATATGTGTTTAAGGTTACTGTACATTGGTTTCAACTTCATGGCGTTTGATGTAACAGAAGAAGACTGGGGTGTAAAAAAGGCTAGGCTTTCTTTAAGTGAACCAGAAGTATTGATGGTTCTTATTATAGATGAAAGTTTTTAGTGTACTAGTATGATTTGTTTATGTTTTCTGGTTTTCTGGTTTTCTGGGAGAGTCTGGTAGTATGATTTTTGGTACCAATCGTGTTCGTGTTTTTTTTTCCTCTTTGGAAAAAGACTCTGGCTAATGGGTTTCTGGTGCTCTCTCCGTCCCACCTTAAATTACATCATAATCATTGCACATCATTTGGTAAATCGTTAATATGTTTAGATGCGAATAATAACTGCAAATAAAAATTTACTTTCTTAAAATTACTTGTTACGATGAATTCAATAATATTACATACGATAATATTATGTTTCATATATTTGTTAAAATATACGATTAAATTTTAATAAAGAATAGTGTTATAAAATAAGTGTGTAATTTAACGTGAGACGGAGGGAGTAAGGAGGTTTGGCAAATGGGTTTTGAGTTGGGTTATTATTACCTTTTCTTTTACTACTATGTTTGATTGGGTTGAAGAACTAAGAAATATACTCCCTCTGTCCCAATTTAAATTTTACCTTTTGACTTTTTACAGTTGACTTGAAAAATATCTGATCTTTAATATCTTTCATTAAGAATAATTAAAATTTGTGAAAATTTGATATTTTAAAAATATATGTTATAATGAATCTAACTATATATCACATAATATTATATACTTAACATACAAATCCAATTTTAAGGTCAAAGTTCAAAAGTTTTGATTAAATGGATAGTTAAATTTCAGCTTGAAATGAGACAGAGGGAGTAACAAAAACATATTTAAAAATGAATGGCTATACTATGTTTTTGCCATATTTTCAACTTTTCCTTGTTTTATAAGAGAGTACGTCTCTTGAAAGACGGTCTTTCTATAAGTTATGGAAAGACCAAGGTTTAAAGTGTAAATTAGAAGAAATTAAGATAAAATTTTTTGGTTGCATGAACCGGGTTATAAATTTTATAACTACTACATGTTTCATACCAAAACTTTAATATTGCAACTAAGACCTTTTACCTTTTATTATTCCAATCAAACTCCGTCTTTTCATAAGACTATAAAAATACCGTCTTTCCTAAGACTTTGCCTTTATACGAAGCCAATTTGTACAGAGATGTTGAAACTAAATGTTAAAATCAAACCAAGCACAAATATAAAACGTAAACAATCAATTCATTTAGTAAAACTAACTGAATGGTCATTACTGTTTATTCTTTTTGAATAAGGATTCATAGCACGCGTTGCGCGGTATTTTTAATAAAAAAATTTATTTGAATAAAATTTATTTTTAGATTTCAGAGATTAAGTATAAACTAAATTTAAATTCTAAATATAATGGGTCCATCTCTTGAAAGACGGTCTTTTCATACGGATAGACCAAGGTTTAAAGTGTAAATTAGAATAAATAAACTTTGTTAGTCAGTCTAATATGAAATATTGTCTTTTATTTTTATTATAATAATCTGTGTATGCATTTCTCAAATAAATCAAGTAGTACTTGATTAAGTTAAAAGAATGATTAAAAAAAAGGTAAATATTATAGTAAGTAAGAGGAAATTTATTCTATAACTAATGCAATCAATACATATCTCATCATTCTGCTAGTAAAAAAAAAGTGTATATCATTATTCATTAAAAAAAGGAAACTAAAATTAAAAAGATAAATATGATTCAAATTAAACTCAAAACAATAAACTTAAATGGAATAGAGAAATATGAAATAGAGAAATATAATGGAATAAGGATCATCCTCGATAATGGATAAATTTTGAAACATATGTCATCCTTCTTGTCTTTGAGTTTGGTTGCTCTTCATCTTTACTTTCAAGTTCATCTTCACTTTCAAGGCTTGACATCAAATTAAGTTGGACCTTTTTATTTCTTCATCTTGAGTTTTTGACTATGTAACAATAAAGAAACAAACTATTAGCTTATTAAAAAGAAATTTGTATAGCATATTGGTTTAAGAATTTACCTTTATAGATTCAACTAACATTAATCAATCAACTTACGTTTATCAAATCATATGAAAAACAATAACTCATGAAGCAAGGAAATTGTTACGTGAGTATAGAGGTTCGAGTGGAGAGGGTTCGAGTGGTAATGAGTTGAGTTCGAGTAGAGAGGGTTCGAGTGGTATTGGTCCGAGTGGTGAGAGTTTGAGTGAATAGGGTTCAAGTAGTACTAGATTCAGGTGGAGATGGTTCGAGTAGTACTGGATTCGAGTGAGAGGGTTCAAGTAGTACAGGATTCAAGCGGAGGGGGTTCGAGTGGAGAGGTTCGAGTGGTACTGGGTTTGAGTGAAGAGGGTTCGGGTGGTGAGGGTTCGAGTGGAGAGGGTTCGGGTGGTGAGGGTTTGAGTGGAGAGAGTTTACTGAGTTCGAGTAGAGAGGATTCGAGGGGTACTGGGTTCGAGTAGAGAAGGTTCGAGTGGTACTGGGTTCGAGTGGTACTGGGTTCGAGTGGACTGAGTTCGAGTGGTACTAGGTTCAAGTGGTACTGGGTTCGAGTGGAGAGGTTTGAGTCGAGGCGGCGGATGGTTGATGTTCGAGGAGTGGATGGTTTGAGTGGTGGCGAGGCAGATGGTTGATGGATCAGGGGGTGATGCCTCGAGAAGGATGGTTGATGATTACAATACCTCGAAGGTTAATGAATCGATGAAGAGGTTGGAGTGGTACCGGGTTCGAGTGGTAATGGGTTCGAGTGGTACTGGGTTCGAGTGGTGAGGAGTCGAGTGGTGAGGGTTAGAATAGAGGGTTCGAATGGAAAGGGTTCGAGTGGTACTGGTTCGAGTGGTGAGGTTTCGAGTAGAGGTTTGAGTCAAGAGGTTTGAGTCAAGGGGTGATGCCTCGAGGGGGATGGTTGATGGTTCCAGTGCCTCGAGGGTTAATGAATCGAGTGGAGATGCCTCGAATCAACACCCCTCAAGGCTGATGGTTGATGTTCAAAGGGTGGATGGTTTGAGTGGTAGGGAAGCCTCGAGGTGAATGGTTAATGTTCGAGAGGTGGCGTGGTGGATGTTCGAGGGGTGATGGTTCCAGGAATTGATGGTTAGTGTTCGAGGGATAGGTGGTTTGAATGGTGGTGTCATGGTTGGTTCGAGGGGTATATGCCTCGAGGGGGTCATGGTTCGAGAGCTAATGTGGATGGTTTGATGCTTTCAGTGGTATACTCTCTTTAGGGGTGGTGTACCCTCTAGGGCTAGTGTACTCTAAAGGGGTGGATGTGTGAACTCTCAAGGGGTGGTGTACTGTCGAGGGCTGGTACACCTCTCTCGAGACGTTGATGGTACCCTCGAGGGGTGGTTAGGTCCGAGTGGAGAAGTTCGTGTGGTGACGGTTCGAGTACACGTTCCACCCCTCGAGGGTACGCCATCAACGTCTCGAAAGAGGTGTACCAGCCCTCGAGGGTACACCACCCCTCGAGAGAGTATACCATTGAGAGCGTCGAACCATCCACGACACCACCATTCAAACCACCTATCCCTCGAACACCAACCATCCATGCCTAGAACCATCACCCCTCGAACCACCAGTTCTTGAACATCCACCACGCCACCACTCGAACCATCCACCTCTCAAACATCAACCATTCGCCTCGAGGCCTCCCTACCACTCGAACCATCCAACCTTTGAACATCAACCATCCGCCTTGAGTGGTGTTGATTTGAGGCATCTCCACTCAATTCATTAACCCTCGAGTCCCTGGAACCATCAACCATCCCCCTCGAGGCATCACCCCCTCGACTCAACCTTTTCACTCTAACATCTACTCGAACCCTCACCACTTGAACCATTTTCTTTTGAACCCTCACCACTCGATCCCTTACCACCCAAACCCTCTCTACTCGAACCGAGTACCACTTGAACCTCTTTACTCGAACCCATTACCACTTGAACCCAGTACCACTCGGACCTCTCCATCAGTTCATTAACCCTCAAGGTCCTGGAATTATCAACCATCCTCCTCGAGGCATCACCCCTCAATCCATCAACCATCCGCCTCGCCACCACTCAAACCATCCACCCCTTGAACATCAACCATCCACCTCAACTCGAACCCAGTACCACTCGAAAGATACAATGCAGAGATGCAACGTACTAAAAGCAAGCAAAGCGGCATTTACCGCAAGATCCTCATCGACTGAGTCGGATCCTGATTGTGAAGATGGAGTGGAAGTTCTGGACGCCTCCACATGTTTGTAAATAATGTATTTATATATCTTCATTAATTATGTGGGAAAAGCTAAAACATATAAAATTACGCTAGCTAAGTCACACATATGCAAGCCATATCCTCGAACCAAACCATGTTAAACCATTCCCATCCATCACAATTGAAACATCAAGCGCCATACAACCTAGGAACTAATCAAACTCTTACATCTAAAATAAAGCCAATAGTTTCTAGCTCATATTAGCACTCAAGGAGCATCTCTCAAGTTTAAATTCCGAGTCCACTTCCATATGAAGAACTACATGAGACGCACGCCACCAGTAAGAGAAATGCATTTTTTTAAAATTAAAAAATGAACACAACATCATTATAATTTATCTTGTTTAGTAAAATTCAGGCTTTAGAGCACTATGAACTATGGTTATTTTGTAAACCTATAAGTTGTTTTGGTTCAGTGTAAAATTTTTTTAAATAGTCACATCAAAAAAAATATTTGGAGTAAAAACTTTATGTTAAAGCAAAAAAAAGTCTTAGCTCACCTTTACTTTTATAACCACAATAAGCAGACGCAGTCAACTCTCATAAGTTAGTACCCATACAATGTAAAGTCATCTTATGTAATAATAAGGAGAATCTTCCATTTCAAAACATTCCTTGGTTATTCTTTATTACCACCATCCCAAGTAAACATTTTAACTGGAGGACTACTTAGAAGGGATGTGTTACGAGCTATTCAAAGAGGTGTAGAAGACTATGATAATAACATAACTGAGTAATGTACATGGGACGAGCTAAAAGTGAGAGGAATGACAGAGCAATAATTCGCTATGAGCTGGGGAAATTTTTCATAACAGATTTCAGTGGTCTGTATAAGTGTTTATAAATGTGTTTATAAATGTGCAATGGCCAAATCAATTGGCACAGAGGAAATGTCGTGACGGTCTCAAAAGTCTACCTTTCAAGCCTAAAACAAACAAGACATGAGGAAGCTTCACCGCGCAAACAATATTTGCATCCTTTCGTAATCTGACAAGGCATGTGAATGTTGTCAGCGGGGACCTACAAATTTGAAATTCATGCACGTATTCAAATACAAGCTTCCTAGGCAAGTCCACTATATGCTTGAATGACACTATTCAAGCATTTTTATAGTCAATTTTGGTATCTTCTTTAATTTGGATAAGAAACTTTCCAATCCCGTACACAAGTCATTTTACATGGTGTTTCAAAAATGTTAAAGTTAGGACCCTAATAATTCTGTTGCATTCAAATTTCCAAGACACTAGCCCTTGGGCACTTTCATAAATGTGTTTGTGTAAGCTCTAAGTATGTTATTGTGCTAGGTCTCCTAATCATCTTCAATCAGAAGTGGAAATTTTAGCTCATAACCCACATGGACATAACATCTTGATAGACTAAACTTATACTTGAGACATGTGGGTTATGACTTATGACCATTAAAAAGTGCAGCATTAGTACATGTTAAAAACAAGCTTACAGTGAAGAACCAACAACTGAGAAAGCAACTTCATAACAAAATCAACATATCTAGTTTACAATGTGATTACATGAGGTTAAAATGGACAAAAGAGCAAAAACTTCACATGTACAAAGGGATTATCCAAAACAATATTCATGTTTTCTGGAAACTGAAGTCTTGAAAACACCAAAATTGGCAGATAATATGAAGCTTTAAACTTCCAAACTGATCAACATACCTTCTATGACCAATAATCATCAACCTAATTAAGCAATCAAGCTGTTGTATTTTGATCAAACGGACAAATTAAGTACCTTATTCCAAACAGTAGGTCTTTGCACCATAGATTCAACCATAAAAAAAAAGGAGCTCAACAACTGACTATATGGTGAAACCAGCAAGATAAACTGGTCTAACTAACAGCAAACCACAAAACAAAAAATAATTATAATTACATGTATACAACTTATGATTGTGAAAGCTCGGCCCAATTATAATTTTTTTAAAAAAAAATCAACAATAAAATGTGGCATGAACTTGTCTTTCAATTTATAGAATGGAAGAGAAAGAGCACTTACTTGGCAACAAATCCATAAATCGACACATTAAATTATGATCATTTTCATAAACCACATTTACTTTTTCAAGGAAACTAAGACTGAAGTTTGGATCTGTGAAAGAAATCGCAGTAGAATAAATCGTCTAACTCACTTATATAGAACAGAGTTGAGATATTGCAACAACTGTCGAGCACGGAGAATAACTAAAGTCCAGCAATGACCAGCTTGTAGAACAGTACCTTCAATTAAGTTTTGTACAAATCTGACACAAGAAATCGCAGTAGAATAAATCGTCTAACTCACTTATATAGAACAGAGTTGAGATATTGCAACAACTGTCGAGCACGGAGAATAACTAAAGTCCAGCAATGACCAGCTTGTAGAACAGTACCTTCAATTAAGTTTTGTACAAATCTGACACAAGAAATATAAAAAATATGGCAATGAAGATTCAAATTCAAACACTTATAGGCTATTCTTATGAATGTAATGAAACAGGAAAAGATCCCCAAGTTGATGAGCAAACTTTAAGTAGTTAAACTAAGCAGGGCAGAATGAATCTCATAAAATATTAAATAATGACTTCCTATTAAAAACTTCTTCAAGTGCATTCCAGCAGCAAATTCACGCAACACAACAAGAGAAATGTTAATCTCAGCTCTTAGGAAAACAACAGTCTGAACAAATGGCTCCTTTGCTAGACAAACTGCTGGAATTCGTGGAGGGGATCTACACGCAAAGTACAAAAACATTGATACAAAAACTAAACTGTACCATAACATCTTAAAACTACAAAGAAAACGATGAAGAATTGGGATACAGCACAACCAAGAAATTAAAAATCAGATTTTTAGAAAGCCATTGCCTTTTCGAGTAGCTTGATTAGCTTTGTGTGAACCCAGTATGCATAAACAGGAAACAAACATGCACGCATGCACGATTAATCAAACTGATAGACACCTCATGAACATCACAGGGAGTTATCATGCATTATGTATATCGAGTCAATAAAATAAGAGATGCAAGCAACTAATTATATAACTATACCAAACCTTCATAACTATATCCGAAGAATCTATGTTAAAAACCATATCAAAGTGAGGATGTATGTTTTTGCTGCGGGTCATTTGCCTCAACATCTTGAAGCAAATCACTTTAATTTATTATAAATTTCTTCCATCAAACCAGACTAACAATGCCCAAGACGTCTAAGCTAATGATTCTCAATCACAAAGGCAAAAAACTACAACAGAGTGAACACAAAATCACATACTTCCACTATAAAGAACCATCTTAGTAAAATTGAAAGAGTTTGAAATCAGAGTTTTTCAAAAAAAATCCATAAACAATACCCGGAGAGAAGAAAATTGTGTATGTTGGGAAGCATTCTATGTTAAGGTGAGGGGTTAACCAAATTTTAGGAACATACTGAAAGTTCTAAATACTCGTTCTCTTGCAAAAGCCTCGACTCCATCAATACAGTCTGTTAACGAGTTTAGTTTGCAGGCACTAATCATGGGTATTTGTGAACACCTTTGTTCATAATACTACTCAACTCCGCAAGCACTACAATCAGTAAACAAAAGCTACATAATAAGGTCCTAATCTTCAAGTGTAATCAAATGACTATTCTGTTACACCCACTACACTTGTAAACACACACAATACTTGACATTTTCAAGTAAAACTACTAACCAGACATATGCCACTATGATCAGGATTTTTCAAGCAAAATTACTATCTAAGCAAATGCTACTCTGATTAGGTAACATCCAACTAAGTACAACTGTTCCCCTAACAAACCCTCCACTATCCACATTACAACAGTATGTTCAACTCATTACATAGGGACTGTATCCAGTACAACTATATACTAATGGACTGCAGATCAGCACAAAAGTTCTATCAAACACAATGCACAAAAGCACAAGTAGTAAGAACAGAGAAACAACACAAAATAACACATACCAAACTTTGTTGAAGATAAGGCAGGGAGGCCAAAGCTTTCCCCGCTAATGGCATCCCTGTAACACCCCAAACCCACAACCTACCAGTTGAACGCTAGTATCAGGTCGGGTCCAGGCGTGCTACTGGGAATTCCAGCAGTAATGAACATATAGAGTTTATGCGGAATCAAATTTAGAGTAAAAAATCCAACACCTAAATTACTATTATAGTGAAAGTGTTAATATAAGTGTTAATCAAGAGTTTTAACTAAATTTCTTCAGACAAAATTTCTAAAAGATCCGATAAGGATCAGTTCACGTTAATATTTTACATCCTAACCAAAAGATTCTAACAGTCCACCCAGGATCTTTTCTCAAAAGAATAAAGGTACCAGTGCACTTTTCTCTCATGGTTCTTCTTAACCTGAAAAGGGTTGTTTAACTAGGGTAAGCTCCTTGCTTAGTGATGTTCCATCACTAGTATTTACCCAGTTGAGTTTTAGTGATCATGGAATATCAAATAACAAATAGCCACATAAGTCCTAGCACACAGTAAAATGATACGGGTGGTTGATGTTGAGTTGTTGCCAAGTGCCTATATGGCAACTCTTACTAACATACAAGACATAACCTTTTCAGTAGTGCCCAAAGGCGATCAGTCAGTCCAGAATTCCTTCTCACCAACCACGCCCAATCAAATGTTCAGTTACGAGCTCGTATAAGATACAGATGGTTATGCTAGCATACCAGAAACTACACGAGTAGCCGGTCTAATCAGACGGTCTGGTCTATACTGTTCCCCACCGACTTCGACCAAACTACAATCGCATCAGAGACCCCAAAATCAAAGACAAGTAATCAGGTAGCAGATAATTCAGTTTTAACCTGTAAAAATAAATCACAAATCGGTCATCCACATAAGATATCATAACAGTATATGAATCAAGTTTGACACGGTAAGATAAAGTACAAGTCGGTCATTTGCAGAAAAAATATCAAAGCAGTTCATAAACTCAGTTCCATGATGATAGAGCACAATATGACAAAATACACACTTAATTTAACAGTCAGTATATACTATCATTTTAAGCTTAACAGACATATCCCTCTCTAATGGGGTTCAAGTACTCACGGTTTGAGTAAAGTGTAGGGAGGTTCAAGTATAAGGTTCGGCACAGGGTTTCAAATAGATGGGTTCGAGTACAGGGTTCGAGTAGTTGGGTTCGAGTACAGGGGGTTCGAGTAAAGAATTTGAGTGGAGAAGGTTCAAGTGATACGGGTATCGGGTTGTACTGGTTCGAGTGGTAAGCGGTACCAGTTTGAGCGGTGAGATGCGAGTGGTGAGGTTTAGTTGATGAGGTTCGAGAGGTACAAGTTTAGTTTGTGAGGTTCTAGAGGTAAAGTTTTCAGTAATACTAGTTCGAGAGGTATTGGTCTGAGAGGTGAGTTTGGGAGGTAAAGGTTTCAGTGGTACCAAATCAAGAGGTAAGTTTGAGAAGTAAAGGTTTCAGTAGTACCAGTTCGAGAGGTAAGGGTTCAATGGTATTAGTTCGAGAAGTACAACTTCGAGGGATAGAGTTCAGGAGGTATGGTTTGAGAGGTACAGTTTGGGAGGTATTCTCTAGGTCGAGAGGTGAAGGTTTCAGTGGGGGTTCAAGAGGTGAAGATTTACGTGAAGTTCGAGAGGTGAAGTTTCAGTGAGTTCGAGAGGTGAAGTTTCAGTGGGGTTTGAGAGGTGAAGTTTTCAGTAGGTTCGAGAGGTTATGGTTTCAGTAGGGGTTCGATAGGTGAAGTTTTCAGTAGGTTTGAGAGGTGACGGTTTTAGTAGGGGTTCGAGAGGTGACAGTTTCAGTAGGGGTTCGAGAGGTGAAGTTTTCAGTGGGGGTTCGATGGGTGAAGTTTTCAGTGGGGGTTCGATGGGTGAAGTTTTTAGTAGGGCTCGATAGGTGACAGTTTTAGTAGGGGTTCGAGAGGTGACGGTATTAGTAGGGGTCCGAGAGGTGACAATTTCAGTAGGGGTTCGAGAGGTGACATTTTCAGTAGGGTTCGAGAGGTGAAGTTTTCAGTGGGGGCTCGATGGGTGAAGTTTTCAGTAGGGGTTCGAGAGGTGACAGTTTCAGTAAGGGTTCGAGAGGTAAAGTTTTCAGTAGGGTTCGAGAGGTGACAATTTCAGTAGGGGTTCGAAAGGTGAATTTTTTAGTGGGGGTTGGATAGGTGAAGTTTTCAGTAGGGGTTCGAGAAGTTACAGTTTTAGTAGGGGTTCGAGAAGTAAAGTTTTCAGTGGGGGTTCTATGGGTGAAGTTTTCAGTAGGGTTCGAGAGGTGACAATTTCAGTAGGGGTTCGAGAGGTGAAGTTTTCAGTAGGGTTTGAGAGGTGATAATTTCAGTAGGGGTTTGAGAGGTGACAGTTTCAGCAGGGTTCGAGAGGTGACAGTTTCAGCAGGGTTCGAGAGGTGAAGTTTTTAGTGGGGGTTCGATGGGTGAAGTTTTCAGTAGGGGTTCGAGAGGTAACAGTTTTAGTAGGGGTTCGAGAGGTGAAGTTTTCAGTAGGGTTCGAGAGGTGAGTTCGAGAGATAAAGGTTTCAGTAGTACTAGTTCGACAGGTAAGGTTCGAGAGGTGAGTTTGAGAAGTAACTATTTCAATGGTATTAGTTCGATAGGTTCGAGAGGTGAAGGTTTCAGTGGGGTTTGAGAGGTCAAGGTTTCAGAGGGGTTCGAGAGGTCAAGGTTTCAGTGGGGTTCGAGAGGTGAAAATTTCAGTGTAGGTTCGAGAGATGAAGTTTTCAGTATGGGTTCGAGAGGTGAAGTTTTCAGTTGCGGTTCAAGAGGTGAAGTTTTCAGTAGGGGTTCGAGAGGTGAAGTTTTCAGTAGGGGTTCGAGAGATGAAGTTTCCAGTAGGGGTTCAAGAGGTTAAGTTTTCAGTAGGGGTTTGAGAAATGAAGTTTTCATTGGGGTTCGAGAGGTGAAGTTTTCAGTAGGGGTTCGAGAGGTGAAGTTTTCAGCAAGGGTTCGAGACATGAATTTTTCAGTAATGGTTCGAGAGGTGAAGTCTTTCAGTGGGGTTCGAGAGATGAAGGTTTCAGTGGGTTCAAGAGGTGAGGTTCCAGTGGTGTTCGAGAGGTGAAGGTTTCAGTGAGGAGTGCGAGAGAAGGTTCGAGAGAGTCAAGTTCTGATGGTATTATATATATATATATATATACATATATGTAAACATATACCTAGTTTAACTCAGTTCGTGCTAAGGCGATGCAACACTCACCTTAGTTAAACTTGGCTTGGGCAAGCTCCGTTTCTACTTTACCGCTGCTCAACTTCTGTTCTTATTTTGGTAAGAAAATATCGTAAGGCTATAAGTTTGGGAAGGCAGCAGTTGCCATTTATACTGGATGATGGCATGATAGGGGACATAGGGTACTGACACCTAATACCTAAAATTTTGTCCATTTACCTTCATCTGGATAAGGTTCAAGTCCTCTTGCCCGAATTTCACTTTGGATAAATTTTCTAATCCACTTGCCCAATTTTATTTTGAATAAATTTTCACTGCCCACGTGCTCGAATTTCTTTTTTTTCTTCGTGATATTAAAAGGTTGCAAGTTGCAAGGTTAGGGAACTTCATTACCATGGTTTTGATTTTTTATCATTGCTTTGTTTTCTCCTTTACTCAACTATTTTCCTATGGTACCGTATCTCAGCGTACCATTTGTTTTCCCTTTTTGGTGTTTTAATTTATTTGTTTACTTATTGTCTCATCTTGTTTTTATCCGTTCTTTCTTTTAATTCTTTGTTTATTGACTTTTCTTCTTTTAATAATAAATGATATATATATATATATGTAAATTCTAAATACCATTATATTCCTTGATATCAAAACAATATCAGAAACAATAACTTATTTCTTTTAACTAATTAATTACTAGTATTTGAATTTTCATATTGTAGTGTCCAACGTCCATATAGATATATACATATTTAAAATTTATTTTATTATAAAATTAACATAAATACTCACATATACAATGAAAAATTAAACATAGAATAGAGAGTAACATAAGGAAATTTTAATAAATTTTATTCATTTATTTTATTTATTTATCTAATTGGGTTCGGGGTTTCACAATCTCATTCAATTGCGAACTCGAACGGGAAGAATACAACGACCTGGAACTGGAAGAATGACTTGAACTCTAACTTGAACCGTACCAATAAGGGGCTGAAAATCTCCTCCGCCGCGTCGGAAACGACGTAGTTATCACAATACAGCAACTGCGAATCCACGAGTCTACCGTCCGCCGCTTCACCAACCACAGGAAATTCGCCGCCATCAGCAACATCCTCGAGCACCAAAAAAGTCTGCTTGAAGAAAACAACTCCTGTGAAGAAAGAGAAAAAAAATTGCGATGGAGAAGAAGAGGAGAAAGAAACAATGAATTAGAAGATGGCAAAACGGTGCCATTTTTACAAAGTAAGAATGTCAATAAATTACTTCAATAGCCCCTGTTGACAGACAGAAAGTAAATAATATCTATTATATGGTGATTGGGATAAAGAAAAGTCAACTCTTAGAATTGTCACTAACACAGATTTTTAAAATTTTCTTCCTTATAAAATTCCAATTTTATTTTATTAAGAAGTAGAAAGGAACAAAGGAGGTGATCAAGAAATTGTGGGTTTTCATTCAACTATATACTCCATAATCCTCTAATTCTAATATTACAAGTGTGCAGTAAAAATATCATTGATTTTTAGAAATTTTAAAACAGTCGCACATTAAACTATGACAAATTCTTGGGAAAAACCATCTTTCCATGAGTTTATGGAGATACGAGATTTAATTAAAATAATAAAAGGTAAAATGTTTTAATTGTAATATTAAAATTTTATTATGAAATATGTATTAGTTATAAAGTTTATAACCTGATCAATGCAGCCAGAAAGTTTTATCTTCATTTCTTCTAATTTGTAATTTAAATCTTGGTCTTTCCATGGTGGCTTATGGTGGTCTTTCAAGAGACAGACTCTTAAATTATTTCTTAATAACAAAAAAAAGGGTTATGCAAGATGTATCGGGCTTATAATTTAACCCAACCATAATGAGTTTTGAAGCCTTAATAGTTATGGACCTTAGTTTTGGGCTCATAATAAATCAAATGTGATAATCAAATGTAGTACCCAAATTGCACTATTCCATCCTGGGCCGAAGGAATTCAAGCATTGACTTAATTTGAAAAGACAAAAAATACCCTTAGATTTAAAACTCAAAATTTCATGACTCTTCTACTCCTAGATTTAAAGTTGAACTATTTTTCTCCTTCTTCAGCCACAGCTCCACCACCTCCGCTTCCATCCAAAACCACCACCACCTCCGGCCAAAACCACCACATCCACCTTAAACCCTAGCCCACCTCCTTCCAGAACCACCAACCCCGCCCACCTCCGCCTAGCACCCTAGGCATGTCGCCTGCAACCTCTGCCCTAAAGTCTAATCCCGCCACAGCAACACCGCCGCCACAGCAAAATCCCATAGGTACAACTTTTTGAATCAATGCAAGTTCAGAGTCATAAATGCGCTTAAAAAAAACACAGAGATATATTTGCACAATCACAAGAGCTGAGGGGCATGATTGCATATTGCCCTAATTTTTCACTACGGAGTATCGTTTTTACATTAAAAGAATCTTGGATCACTAACTAAATAGTTGTTTTAATTAATTGGATCAGCGGGCCTCTGGTTTGGGCTGGAAAAAAATAGCTGAACATTTCCATCCTTTTCTTTTTGCTAATTCGAACCGAATCTTTTCATTTGGCCAACTGTAAAAAAAAGAGTTGACATTAATTTCTAACTGAATGGTAGAAATCAAAGGCAGATGACGGAAAGAGGATTGAGCTTTTACGTGAGATACTGAGATGGAACTGATGGGTAGTGTAAAATACTAGGAGTAGTTTGAGATGGTGCGTCATGTGTTTACCTTTTACGCATTCCGATTTACCAACTTTCGGAATTCACTGTCAACACACAATGACACAGAAATAGGACAGAAGGGTTACAGTAAATAGTAGGCAAGACTTGTCATTAATCACAAGTATGTTTTCTCAAAATCACCAACATGCGTCATCACCGACGGAGCCCATCTCTCATAAAATTTCTTCCTTCCTCCAATAATTTTGGTTATCACGTGTGCTCCCGCCGCACCAGCCTCAGAGCACATGCAATAGTAAAAATCGATATCGGTTTTTTACCAATTAAATATATTATTTTTCTCATTTTCTTTCTTCCACATCACTTTAAAAAACCACCTAAGAAATCACACATTTTTTTCTCCACAATGGTAAGAAACCACTTTTTACTATTTATGTACCCCACTTGATTTTCTCTATCCTACTCATTAATTTTATTATTAATATTTAATTTAAATAAATTTCAAAATGAGTTGAATATAAAATTTAACAATACATTATAATTTTTAAAATTGAATTTCATTTTTTTCAATAAATTTTCTTCAATAATTTTCTCAAAAATTATTCCAAATTTTTATTCCAAATCATTCCAAATTTTAATCAAAAATCATTCCATATTTTTAATTTAAAAACGTTTTAAAATAAAATTTAAAAAATAAAAAAAATCAGTTTTTTTTTAAAAATAATTAAAAACAAAGATAGGGACACGTGGCCCAACCAGATGGTGCCACGAGTCCCTCTATTTACCAACAAAATATGAGCTGAATTTGAGTGGGACACGTGGCCCACTGCATGGGTGACACGTGTCCCACTCAAGTCAAAAAAAATTGGTCGCACATGGCGGCCCCCACCTCTGCTCCTTGCGTCTGAAATTATGACGGAACCGGTTTCTTAACCGATTCCCTAGTTGAAAACTAGGGGCCGGTTTTTTAACAAGAAATCGGCCTAAAAATCACTACTGTGGATGTTTTCGGTTTTTAAAGCGATTTTCTAAATTTTTAGCAACCCATTGCCCATGCCTTAAGAGTGCTAAAATCCTTTTATACGAATATTTATGTATGAATTAATCAAATTTCAAGCATAACTTTCAGTCAATAAAAAAAATAGCAACTTTTAATTTCAACAGACAAAATAGGATATGGAAATCTTACACCCACGGGTGTACCCCAACGGTTGGGACAAGTTAATTTAGGGGGAACCCCGAGTTCGAGGCTCGCAAGCGACCGTGTGGGATGTCCTTGCTCAAAGCATTGCCTTCTGGGCCATGTGGCGGGTGGGCTCCTGGTGCGCGGTGAGTACGGGCTCCAGCTTGGATCCTGGCGTTGGGCTACCGTGACTTACCTCTCACATGATGACTGTGGTGTCGGCTGGTGTGAGCGGCCCAGGGCTAGCCGAAATAGCCTTTTAGGATATGCAAAAATGGGGGAATATTCGTTTACCATGTGTACCATTAAAGCAACCGCAGATTTTTACGACCTCCGTGTACGAACATATCATGGACACTTGTAAAATATTGTAAAATATGAATGTGTGTTTTTATTGGTGGTACAAGGGTGTTATATAAAGATGCCATATACAGAAGTACAAATAGAAAAATATTCTAACTATGGTACAAGATATATTAGAATATAACAAAATATCTCCTTAACACTCCTCCTCCAGTTGGAGCATATGGATCACAAATGCCAAACTTGCCGAGAAGAGTTTGAAATGGCTGTCGTCCAAGAGTTTTAGTAAATAAATCCGCAGGTTGACTGGAAGTGCGAATATGATGAGTAGCAACTTCTCTGGACTGTACCAAATCACGAACAAAATGACAGTCAATCTCAATGTGCTTCGTCCTCTCGTGAAACACAGGATTGGCTGCAATATGGAGGGCGGCCTGGCTGTCACAATATAAACGCATTGGAGAAGAATGACCAACCTCCAAATCTCGAAGAAGGGACTTAAGTCATATCAACTCACAACAAACTACAACCATGGCCCGATACTCAGCTTCAGCGGAAGAACGAGAAACCGTCGGTTGCTTCTTAGTCTTCCACGATATGGGTGATTCACCAAGCATAACAAAATATCCCGTTAAGGAACGTCGAGTAATTGGACAAGCAGCCCAATCCGAGTCGCAGAAAGCCGACAGCTGTAGAGAACTCTGAGGAGAAAGAAATAAACCTTGACCAGGATGACTCTTCAAATAGTGCAAGACGCGGAGGGCAGTTTGCCAATGTGTGACGTGCGGCTTCTCCATAAATTGTGCTAAAGTATGGACCGAATAACTGAGTTTCAGTCCTGTAATAGTCAAATAAATGAGTTTCCCAATCAAACGATGGTATTGCGCAGGATCAGGATGCAGATGACTCTTCGAACGGGCCAAATTGTGCTATTGTTCCATAAAAAAATCCATAGGCTTTACAGCTAGCAACCCCGCCTCATGTAAGATGTCAAGAGTATATTTCCGTTCTGAAAAAAACATACCATTAGGTCTCCTAGCAATCTCAATACCCAGAAAATACTTCAGAGCACCTAGATCCTTCATATGAAAGCATAAGCTGAGATACTTCTTGAACTCGATCATCAAGTCCTAGGAAGAGCCAGCAATAATCAGATCATCAACATAAACCAGGACATACAGGGTAACACTGTTACACAAATAAGTGAACAAAGAGTAATATGCCTTACTCTCAACAAACCCAAAAGTACGTAAAGCAGCAGCAAGTTTCACAAACCAATTGTGTGGAGCCTGGCGTAGACCATTTAGGGATTTGCGAAGCTTGTAAACCAAACCCGGAACAGGAACGGAGTAACCCGGTGGATGACGCATATAAACTTCCTCATCCAAGTCACCGTGTAAGAAAGCATTGTGAACATCCATTTGATGAATGTCCCAATTCCAAATTGCAGCAACGACCAAGAATAAATGAACAGAGCTCATCTTGGCGACCGGGGCAAAAGTCTCGGTAAACTCAGTTCCTTTAATCTGTCAATTGCCAAGAACAAAAATGTGAGCTATATAGCACTCAATAGAGCCATCGAACTTGAACTTGGTCTAATACACTAATTTTCAACCAATGACATGTTTTTCAGCGGGGAGAGGAGACATACCCAGGTATTTTGTTCCGCTCAAGGGCACTAAGTTCATCAGACATGGCCTCTTGTCAGTGGGGATGGCGAGATCAACTCAATCGGTGGAGCAATAACCCGTGGAAGCAGGCTCTGGTGCTGGGATCAACTCGATCGGTGGAGTAATAAAGTCTGATTGTGGCTTGGACGTACACGGCCGCGCCACCGTAGGTGCTGGCCGTGCAGAGGCGGAGGCCGGCGGAGATGTCTCGGCTGGAAGGCCGGCTGGTGAGCTATAAGGTCCCCAAATATCACAATGAACAAGTTCAAACAAATAACTAGCCTTAAAAGTACTTTAAGGAAAGCTAGATCCAGAATGTTTTGCCCGATGACAAATAGAACAAGGAACAGTTTCATTTAAATGACTATGGTTGGAAGAAGTATTTGGTATAGAAGACAACACTGAACTGGAAGGATGACCAAATCGTTGGTGCCACAATGACCGGGGAAACGGTGGCGGCAGTAAAGGAGGATGACAACAACAACTTTGGCGATCTCCCAAGGCTGCACAACCAATAAACCCCACCCTACTGATCACCCGAGCCAATTACTGTCCTCATGCTAATATCCTAAATGATACATAATATTTTAGTAAGAAAGACTAAACATTTTAAGGTTGCAGTTAACTTAACAAAAGACAATAGATTGCAATGCAATTCCAGAATAAATAGAACATGAGTAACAAGTATGTCTCCAAAATATAGGTTCCCATGATGAGAAGCAGTGGATATAGAGCCATCAGGAAGAATAACATTAACATGATCAACAGGTTCAATATCATGTAGAAGATTCATGTCACCAGCCGTATGATATGACGCGTCGATATCAAGAATCCAAGGTAAAACAGACTTACCTAACACATTGTCAGAACTAGTCAACTTAGAGAACATGTTACTAATTGAGTTCCACTGCTCTTTGGACAAGGCGAGACCAAAAGTTGTCCGATCAACATCGGAAAGAACGGCCACCGCGTTGGCGGCCTGTGGATTTGCGACAACGACGGCATGTGCGGCTCCATCGAATAGCGTAGCAGCTGGGGCGCGAGTTCACTGGGGATGAGATCTCTGACCAGAATTTTGTTGTCGTTGTTGGTCTAACCATTCAGGATAACCACGAATTTTGAAACATGTAGCATCATCATGACCCTTGCAGTTGCAGTTAGTACAAATGAGAGATTTTTTTATCAACGACAGGAGCGGGCGTGCCAGGACTTTGGGCGATGTCGGACGGCTTCGGCTGTGGCTGAGGTCGACGCGCTACATAGGCCATATTGTCCGTGGCAGACTCACAAGCATAAACAACAGTCTTGTGATGCTCCTCCTAAATGGCAAGCGAGTGAACACGACCAATAGGAGGCAAAGGGTCAAGTGTCAAGATGTGAGATCTCAACAAAAGGTATTCTTCATCCAATCCTATGAGAAATTGATGAATTATCTCCATCTCACGGGATTCAGCAGCAGTATGAGCAATAGGACAAACACATGTCTGAGCAGGCAAGTAAGTTATCAATTCATCCCACAGCTTCTTACATTTAGTATAATATGCAGCAACAGATTAACCATTCTGGCGACAAGTATAAATGGCCGCACAAAGTTCACACATGCACGCATTACCAAGGGCAAAATATTGTTTAAGATCATCCCAAAGATCCTTAACATACGCACGATAAGTAATACCATAACGAATAGATGGATCAAGAGTTTGAACTACCCAACCAACAAGCATAGAATTCACACTATTCCAGTCATTATAAAAAGGTTCAGTAGGCAAAGGCTTAACAACAGAACCATCAAGAAAACCCTCCTTATGTTTTGCAGAACAAGCATTAAACAGGGAAGCCCTTCATTCATTATAATTATCACCCTTAAATATCTCAAGACAGATTCTCAAACCTGGATGATCTGACGGATGAACGTAGCAGGGATGATTAGTATGTAAAGCATGAAAAGAGTCACCAGAGGACTGGAAAATGGCCTGAGCAGCGGCAATCGCTGCGGCTTGCACGGCTGCCTGGAAGATGACAGAATTTGAGGTAGGAAAGGCAGATAGATGCGATGGTGTCGACGTCACCGGCGAGAGGCCGATGGGCTCCGGTGAGTGGGCCTGGAGTTGGCGGCACAAAATTCGATGGTCCAGCGGCAGCGACATCAGAAACAACAGGATTAAGGGCAACGTCAATATCTTCATTTTCAACATGATCAAGAGGATCCATGATGACAGGAAAAGGAACAGCAATCGAACGTCCTTGAACGGCGGCGGCGGCGGTGCGTGGTCGCGAGCAGCGGTGGTGCGTGGCAGCGAGCAGCGGCGACGCGTGGGGGCAGCGCGTGAAAGCTGTGGCAGGCGGAAGATCGGCGCATGAGGCGCGATTATGGTGGTGGAAAAATTTAGGATAGGTTTTCAAAATTTTAGCTCTGATACCATGCAAAATATTGTAAAATATGATTGTGTGTTTTTATTGATGGTACAACGGTGCTACATAAAGGCATCATATACAGAAATACAAATAGAAAATAATTCTAACTATGGTACAAGATATACATAGAATATAACATAATATATCCTTAACAACACTGCTCTAGTATTTCTTTTAAATTATTTAAGATAATATTTAGACGTAAATAGAAAATATAACTTAGTTTCATGTTTTATCAAATATTTATTACATGTGTTTTATTGGATGTGACACACTAGGCTTACGTGTTTGGATTTAGGTGAATGAAAAGAGTTGATGAAAATAAAGGAATCTTACCAAAAAAAAGAAATGTGTGTCAAATTCACAAAAAAAAAAAGTGTATCACATCCAATGAAATAGAGGGAGTACATTATTTTATACATTTTAAGGTGTTTCCTTCTTTTTAAATTTAACACTCCATCTGTTTTCTTAAGTTTGACACATTTACCATATTTGTATATTTTTTCTAAGTTTGTCACATTTCCTTTTATGGTAAAATGTATATCATTCTCAACCACTCATTACAATTTTTACTCTTTTCAATTAATTTTTTTCACACATTTTAACTTATAAAATAAATATGAGCTAAACATATGATGCCAAACATAGTGAAATGATGGAGAATCATCCAGATATTAAAATTTAGTGTACTCCTTCCATTTTTTTTTCATTGGCACACTTACTAAAAGTGGTATTTTTTTTAATTGGCACTTGCTATTTTGGGCAAGTTTAAGATTTTTACACCACTCATTTTACTTTCTCTTCTTTCAATTCAATTTCATCTACTCATTTAGCATCTCCTTAATTTTAACACCAAAAGAGAGGTGCCAATGAAAAAAAAACGGAGGGAGTATAAAATGGGTGAGAAATGGGGATGCTTAGCGTGTGGAGGAGTGAGGTGTCCCCTGGAGGTCAGACACCACGTAATGTAAGATTGCAGGCAGCGGTCCACGTGATGCATCCCCTGCCCCGCCTGATAGGATACTACTGCTCTAGCCCAGTGCGCCACCGCTGTCTTCCATTCATTTCCTTTACTACAATATCCTTACATCTTAAAATAAAAGTGATGCTATATTATAGCCTGTATTTTTTTAGTTTATGTTCTACTTTTAAATTTTCAAAATAAAACAATAATTAAAAACAAGAAAAAACAATTTGAGGCCGCCGACGCCATGCGCCTCAACCGCCGTGCGCCACCAACGCCGCCGATGCCGTGCGTCACCACAGCCACCACCACCGCCACCTTTTTTACGGGGGCTTCGCTGCTACCATGCACCAGCGCCGCCACCGCAGTGCGCCACAACCTTCTTCTCTTCCTCTTTGTCTTCTCCGGTGGAGCACAGCGGCGGCGGAGCACGGAGGCGGTGGCGGCTGAGCACGGCACAGTAGAAAATGTTATTTCTACTGCACGTTATATGATAAAGTTTTAATAGTACAACTAAGACATTTTACCTTTTATTATTCTAATTAAACCTCGTCTTTCCATAAGCCTATTTAAAGACCGTATTTCCCAAAACCTTGTCTTTATTGTAATGTATAAATAATTATAACTTGACTATAACCGTTATTGATTTCATAATCTGTTTAACTGCTAGTCGAATTAACAAATAACTTTTTCTTTAACAAATGGTTAACTACTTCCTCTGTTTCTATGAGTTTGACATTATAGTTTTAGGTACTTGTATTTAGGTGAATGAAATTAAATTCCTAGAGAAAAAAGAGCAAAGTGCACATATAACTCTTCATAATTGACGAAAGTGCAGTTATAACTTTGCGATAATTGATAGTGCAAATATAATCCTAGATATTTAAGTAATGTGCAAATATAACATTTCCCGGCATTTTAAGGCCGAAATTATGTGAAAAAACTATTTGACCCCTCTGTAAAAAAATAAAAACAAAAAAAGGCATTAAAATTACATTCATACCCCTTCGTCCACCATTTCTCTTCTTTCATTCGCAGAACCAGTTCGCCGAGCAATGGCCGGAGGTGGAGCAGCAATTCTGGGTTGAATCAAGACCATATATAACCCAAAGTAAGCAAATATGGGCATATCTGATTGGAAAGATTCTCATATTTGGCATTTTCGGTAAAGGCTAAATTGTTTTTTTAATCCCCTACAAAGTATCTTATACCATATTTTGGTCTTCGTTTGCAAATCAACCCTTAGATAGTACCCCGCAAATTCAGGACGATTTGTTTGGTCCCCAAAGGTGATTTTCAGAGGAAATCAACGGTGAACTTGGTCAAAATATATAAAATAACCATTATACCTCTGAGTTTTAAAAAAAAAAGTCTATTTCTTCTTCGTCTTCTTCGCTTCTCCGCCGCTTCCAATTTGAATCCACCTGGAAAAAAAACTCCACTGGCCTTCAATCCCAAAATAATTAGTGATGTCCTCCATCACCGGCACTAATTTTGTGCTGTTCTCCACCATCAACCTTCAAAGCCCAAAATAATTAGTGCCGTCCTCCACCTGCCTTCAAGCCCAGAGTGGCGCCACCAAACACCGCCAGAGAAGTTTAATTTTATGTTACCAAATCGTCGGAGAATTGAATAGTTGACTGATATAGACAATGTTTAAAACAATTCAAATCGCCAGAGAAGTTTAATTTGGTAACAGTGGTCAGATGTCTCCGCCGCCGCTGCTTCGTCTCCGCCGCCGCTGCTTCGTCTCCGCCGCCGCTGCTTCGTCTCCGCCGCCGCTGCTTCGTCTCCGCCGCCGCTGCTTCGTTAAATGAGAAGGTGGAAGAAGATGACTCTGTGCATTAGTGTATTTTTCAATTCAATATCCCTAAAATCGTAATTGCCTCAAACACCCTAAATTGCGTTGCTCCACCACTGGCCTAGCTTGCTTGATTGTTTCTCCACCCAAAGGAAGGAAGCCCAAAGCCGTCATCAAATTTATCGGATGACGGCTTTGGGAGCAGAATGATTCAGACCATGTACTGGAGTTGTTCCCGAGCTCTCATACAGGTAATTCAGACCAATATCTTTCCAACTTTGGGAGCAGAATGATTGAAAATTACGTAAAGAAGAGTTTTTAAGGTGTGAGCATATTAGCAGGAGGAAGAGGGTGTTTATTTGGTTCGTTCTTTGTTGTGTTGGCAGCTATTTTCTTGAGCAGTTGGCGAAAGAAGGCTACTTTATTGTATCTATGCCGTATAATGTGACCTTTGATCATGAAAGGGTTACCAGGGAAGTGTTGGAGAGGTTTCATGTGTGCTTTAATCGGATTTTAGGTTCTGACTCTCCTGATTTCGGCCTTTCTGCTGTTGAGCTTATGGACCTTCCTCTTTACTCTGTGATTGCCATAGCGTCTGCGGCAGAAAGCGGTGGTAAAAAAATAAAGAAAAATAAAATGGCAAAGTCTTGGGAAAGACGGTCTTTCCATAGGCTTATGAAAAGACGGGGTTTGATTAGAATAATAAAAGGTAAAAGGTCTTAGTTGCAATATCAAAGTTTTAGTATGAAACATGTAGTAGTTATAAAATTTAGAACCCGGTTCATGCAACCCGAAAATTTTATCTTAATTTCTTCTAATTTACACTTTAAACCTTGGTCTTTCCATAACTTATGGAAAGACCGTCTTTCAAGAGACGGCCTCAAATAAAATATTTAAATTATGAAATTTTAATTAAAAATATTTTTTAATTAGTAAAATTATCATTATACCACTGGCATACCGAAAAATCACTTAGTCTTGCCTGAAAATCATCTTTGGGGACCAAAACATATCATTTTGAATTTGTGGGGTACTGTCTGATGGTTGATTTGGAAACAGAAACCAAAACATGGTATTAAATACTTTGTAAGGGATTAAAAAAACAATTTAGTCTTTTGGTAATATATACCAAATTCTCATATTTAATTGAATCAGGACCACATATACCTGATTGGAAGGATTTTCGGTAAACGAAAGTAATTTTGGTAAATCCCATACGCTGCTCTGTTTTTTATCTCTATTTTGGTAAATCCCGACTGGACCTGTCTCGATCTTCCGACGATGATAGGACGGGGCTAGGATGGATCTCGATTTTTGGCTCTTGGTTGAGCGGCGCTGAAAATGGTTATCGATGTGAGGGCTTGACGGTGGTGGTCGGAAAAGCAGAGGAGGAGAGGGATTGGTGGTGGTTGTCGGCAAAGAGGGCTTGTGGTGGTGGTCGGCGGAGAGGGCTTGTGGTGGTGGTCGGCGGAGAGGGCTTGTGGTGGTGGTCGGCGGTGAAGGTGGTGGAGCAGTGGGTGGTGGTGGGGCGGCGGCAAGCTGGTTGTTGAGGAGGTGGCGGTAGAGGTGGTGAAGGGATAGGGCATTTTAGTCTTCTAGATTTTTGTATTTGGCCCAAAGGGCATTTTGGTCATTTTCAGTTGGTCAATTGTTGGAAGTGATCAGTCAATGTCAGAATAAAGGTTTTAGGATTATATTTACATGTATGATATTTAAGGTTATATTTGCACTAAAATTATCTCAGGGTTATATCTGCACTTTCTTATACTGTATAGGGTTATTATATCTACATATTACCCAAGAAAAAAAGTATGATAAGTGAATGAAATTGATGGTATTATGGCAAAAAATATTTTGTCCAATTCATCAAAACAGTCAAAAAATGTGTCAAATTCACATAAACGGGAAGTACAATTATAAAAGTTGATACTCCCTCCGTTCCGTTTATATTGGCACAATTGCCATAAATGGACATTTCTTTTTTGTTGGCACATCTGAACTTCATGCCAAAAAAAGGGGGGACAGCCTTAATATTTTACAGTTTTGCCCTCGTTGATTTCCAAAATTTATCATTGCTCGTAACGTATTAGTCTCTTATTTGGGTTTAGAGGCCAGTATAAAATTCAGCAGAATGTAACCTTTCCCTCCATTTGGCATTGGACTGAGCCCAGCTTCTGACCCATTTTCGTGGTTGCTGGGTCAACTATGTGGCTGGAAACAATTGCCCCATTTATTCATGTTCCACTCTTCCTCCCCGTAAAAAAAACCAATCCCCCAAACGGAAAACCCTAGCAGAGTACCGCCTGAGCCTACCGCCACTTCGCGGCTCACCTTCGCCACGCCGGCGACCACCGGAAGCCCGACCCTACGAAGCTAACCGGCCAAAACCCGTATCCCACCGCTAGCTGTTTCGGCCGTTCTTCATCCCCGCCTTGGCCGAAGGCCGCACATGCCGATCTGGCACCGGATGGAAACCGCACCCTTCCGGCGGGGAAGCGACCAGAGCCCAGCCATTTCCGACATTAACCACCCAGTCCCCAGTGATTCAGAGCCCCGAAGCCCGTACGAGCCCCAGATCGATGACACCTTCGTCGAGGAGACGCAGTGCTTCATGGCGACCCTTGCCGGGAAGATCATCCGAGAAGACCATCCGAGAGCAGACCATCCGACACCTTCGTCCCCGACCAGACGGCCTCAATATCAACACCGGACGGGGAGATCTGTGGCACCAAGAAGGATCAGGATAGGGAATCGACAGTTTGTGGATGCTCAGGGGTCACCTGGCGTCACAGACACGTACGAATCTGACGGGGAGGATGGGCTCGATGTACTGGAGGATGACGCAACTTTTTCGACTCCACTGCCGAGCAGGGAGATTCAGGCGACAGAACCGTCTTCAGAATTATTTGTGTACGAGTTGAACGGAGTGCCAATCGACTTGTCTGAGGTAAACCTAATCCCACCTCGATATGAGTTCATTGAAATAGATACTTAACCTGATCGTTGATAATTTGTGTTCAGGGTTCCACATACTCTGTTTCAGTATGTGGTAGTGACCCTTCTTTTGCATCCTGCGACAATGTGTCTGTGTTAGTTTAAACTTAGCTGGTTTTTGTTAGTTTAATTATTTGTTTTCCTGGAGTTAGAATTGGTCAAATTAAGACCAAGTCAATAGGAAGAGTTTGGTAGAACTCTAGTACGTGTCATGAGAATGTTGCTTCCAAATAGGGGACGTGGCATGTATTCAGTTGTTGTTGTTTTGTTATCTGTAAATGAAGAAAAACCCCAGAGGAAGGAATGACCTTCTCTGCACAAAAAGAAACTCAGGCTTCAGTTTTTTAAAATTTTGCGAACCGAAGTGAACAAAGTGCTCAGCAACCTTGTTTTGCAACAACAGTCTGCATGCGTACAATGTCTACATAGTGACTTCCATAGTCTGCACGGTTAGAGTGACAGATACCTTGTTAACTATTTTCAGGTACATCCTTCCGTGCACAAGCTGCTACTGAGTCAATATCGGAGTGACGAGCATGGAAAATTGCCCCCAAAAGCATTAATGGAAATGTGGAAGGTCATCTTCCATGTGTAGGTACGGTATTCATAAATCATATGTGCAGATTGACGAACTTTTTTTGGTTTTTTCCATGCAATGACTTTGTATTATTCTGTTCCTCCGTGTGTAAATATGTGGTACTGTGTTTGTGGCTGTATATGTGGCCGTGTATGTGGCCTTCGTGGATGTGTGCACGTGGCTGTGTTTTTATGACTGTGTTTATGTGGCTGTTTGTTTGTGTGGCCGTGGTTAGGGAATGTGTTATCCTGGCTGTGTTTTTTTGGCTGCGTCTTTGTGGTTGCATTTCTTATGCTATACTATCAAGGCAGCATTTTCGTGGCTGCGTATGTGGCTGCCGTGGATGTATGTTTGCATGATTCGTGGCTTTGTGTAAATAGGGGCTACCGTGCCTGTGTGTACGTGGCTGTCGTTGCTGTATGTGTACAATTTCATAAGGCAGTACAATTTCATAAAAGTTGATTTCGGTACTTTAAAAACAGTAAGCCAGTACCTTTACATTTTTCGCAAATAAACTGCTAATGATTTTCAACACATACATGGTTGGACTGCAAACACACTAGCAAAACCGAGCATTGTGTTTGCAACCTGTAGGCAATTGTAGCCCAATCCAACCACAACAAAATACGCGTAGGCATTTCATGCCTACTTGCTAACCGATTAATTGATGCACAATATATTCCAGCCCCCCTACTTTGTTAGCTGCTACCAAGTGTTGTAAGCCCTCCCTAACCAATTCTGTGTCCACTTATATGTCTATTGGTAATGATCCTTGTTGCTGGAGTGCATCTTTCCCCATATGTGGTAGCTTGTAATGGTTCGACCCTTTGCATTTTATAATCTCCACCATCACACACTGCAGCGTTAGAAACACTTTGTTCAGTTTTCCTGCCTCTAACTGTTCGAATGCGGTTTCCGTGGCTGAAATTAGTTCATCCAATGTGCGTGTCGTTGACCGGTGCTGCAAACTTTGGATTGAGTTAAAAAAACCTAAATATAAAACATTTAGGTCAGGGTTGTTTGGGGGCTGAAAACCTAATCTGATGTTGAAGCCATCCGAACTAGATGCCATTCTAAATTCAGCATCATCATCACATATGTGGGGTCTTGCATTGTCCTGCCGAATGGTTATGTTTGTGCTAGCTAGTAATGACCATTTCCTTTTTATAGCTGGGACCAACTTTGTCAACATGAACTCCTTGGTAACTTCCCGGTCTATTGATGGTATTGGTTTAGTTTCCATAGTGCCGGCTGGTCTATTTTTGCTTGTCTTCTTCGCAGCTTCTTGATGTGAGAATGGCCATATCCCTATTTTTCCATCGAACAAGACCTCCCCCTCACTGTTGATGAGTGGCCGACAAACGGCGCATAGGAACATAATTTTCTTTATGAACCTCTTGTTGTGAACCATACGGTGTGGCTCTTCCTCATCCGGGAGAAGGTAGTACTTTTCAGCAACCTTAGTTATGTAAAACCATTTCTCGTCCATGTGTACAATGTGATGCATATCCATGAAAGTTGTTATTCCTAGACTTGTATCATGTTTCAAGTGAGATATGGAGTAGTATAATCTGTGTAGCTGGTTAGTTGCTGAAATACAAGGCTTTATTGCATTTGAATGTCTCCGAACTTGACCCTTCTTGATCCAGCGATGCATTGTAGTAGTGCTTACTCCAAGTGCTGCTGCAAATCCCCTTTGTGAAGTGCGTAATTGGAGGGGGACTGCCATGGCCAACTCCTTGTTTATTTCAACCTTCTTCCTTCCTTCTTTGCCTTTGGCCTTGCTGCTCCAATCTGTACATAACCCCAGTTCATCTTGTGTTTTATGCAGGTTTGCCATGCGGCTTATAGTGCGAACCGAAGTATTCCATCGTTGAGCAGCCTCCTTTCGACGATGAGCCCGTATCCTGCCTTCGCTCAAATTTTGGAGGATGAATTCACCTATCTGACACCGCTGAGAATCACTCAACCGATGCCGTTCCGGCATTCTGTTGCGGTTGAGGAAAAGAAGAGGAAGTTAAAATGCAGAGGTGAAGAAGGATATAATGATTTGTCCCAGGGAACAAGAAGAGTCTGGTCTCTTCTCTGTGTGGTGAACGAATTATGTGGTGTGAATATTATTGTCACTGCTTGTAGTAGCTCCTATTAGGGTGTGAGTTTGAATTAAAGTGATTATTTCCCCCTTTTTAGCCTCCCGTCCGTGGGGTTTGTGAAGCTAATTTTGGTGGGAAAATTTAGGCTTGTTTTGTTGGATGCTTGTCATCATTTTGGCTGCAGTAAACAAGCCTACAAACCCTGACTTTTCAACCCTGCTTTATGTTAAATCAGCTGCTACCAAAATCCAAGTGCCAATCGCAATTGTGCCAATATAAACGGAACGGAAGGAGTAATTAAAACAATCAGCACAATTCGAGTTCAATGTACTAGTATAGACGATCAGTACGTTTAGTTGGCTTGCAATTTAACTATACTTGCAATATACTCACACGGCCCATAAATATCGACGTATCTAATTTTTTATGGTATTCAGTGATTAAGTTTGACTATCAATATCTCTAACTACATATAACAAGTATGTATAAAAATAATATTTACAAAATAGATATTAAGATAAATGTAGCAATATCTCACAAAACTTTATTATAAATATATAAATTTACATTTAGAGTCAAAGTTACCCAGTTTAACTTGAAAAAAGTAAATATGTCAATATTTATAGGACGGAGGTAGAAGTATAATTGTTATTTTTACTTACTCATTCTGTCTCAGGTTAAATTACACAAAACTTTTTTCACGTTCATCAAGAAACTTGTCTAATTGTTGATATGTTTAACTACGTACAATAACTATAAACAAAAAGTTACTTTTCATAAACTACTTTTATGACGAATTCAACCATATAACATATGATAATATTATTGTTTATACATCTATTCAAATATGCTATCAAAGTTGGATAGTGAATAATAACATAAAGTGAAGTGTGCAGTTTAACGTGGAACGAAGGAAGTATATTTTTCTCTATGAATAATAATTATTTATTAAAATCACCTGATAGACAAAATAAGTCAGATTCATGAGTATTGACTTTGGGAGGATAGAGCCACACGTATTTCAAGTGCCAGCACTAAAAAGGGATCATCAGCATCAACCCAATCCAATTTTTATAATAGCTGTGAAACAAAGGAGCTTTAGGAACAATTAACGCTGCTTTAAAATTTGGTCAAAATCAATAAAGAAAAGTGGAGAATCTATACGCAAGATGTAGACGCACGACCAATCTATATTCTGCCCAAAGCACTTTGTTTTCTTAATTAAGTACTCTTCTCCTTTCTATTATCCCCATAATCAAAGGACTAATCAACAATCAGGTCTCCTAATGCCAATACGTACCCGCTAAGATGTGCCTTTGTGGGATCCCTTCCCGACAGGGCTATGTTCATCACAAACCCATCCCAAAATAAGGGAATTGCTATATCACGCCCTGTATTTTACTAGTTTACGCCCTAATACGTATATACACGTATAATATTAATATTAAATTTTAAAATAAAACAAAAATAAAAAATAATTTGAAAAAAACCACCGCTGATGCAGTGCGCCACCACCGCCGCCGGTCTCCGCCGCCGTGCGCCACCACCTTCTTCTCTTCTTCGTCTTCTCCGGTGGTCTCGCCACCGCCACCACCGTGCCTCCTCCGCCGTCCCTCGTCCGTAGCGAAACCCTAGCCCCGCCGTCCCTCCTCCTTCGCCCCCGTCGAGCGAAACCCTAGCCCCGCCGAGCTCCTTCTCCTTCGTCCCCGTCGATCAAAACCCTAGCCCGAGAGGAGAATGGCAGAGAAGCGGGGCGCGGAGGAGAACTGGGCGGAGGAGAGTAGAACGGGAGAAGGAGAGCGGGAGAAGGGGAAGGAGAGAAGAACAGGAGGAGAAGGAGTCGCCGGAGAAGAAGAAGAAGAAGAAGAGAAGGGGAGGAGGTGGTGGCGCACGGGAGCGGCGGAGCAGCGGAGGTGGCGCACGGTGGCCGCGGCGGCGGAGTATTTAATTAAATAAATAAATAATTTTATTTAATATTAATTAATTTAAATTATTTAATTTAAATTATTTAAATTAAATTAAAAATACATACTCCCTCCATTTTTTTAACATTGGCACATCACTTTTGGGGTTAGAATTTAGGAGATGCTAAATGAGTGGATAAAATTGAATTGAAAGAAGAGAAAGTAAAATGAGTGGTTGTAATAACCTTAAACTTGTCATAAATAGAATGTGTCAATTAAAAAAAATATCAATTTTTAGTAAGTGTGCCAATATTAAAAAAACGGAGGGAGTATTGTATATTAAACCGTATGAATATAGGACATAATCAAATAAAATACATAGCGTGATATAGCAATCACTAAAATATTGCTTTCCTCCGTTTGAATTATAATACAGCGATACTTTCTTTAGAAAATGAAAAAAAAAATGATTTTTTAATATTTGACACGCTATTCAATGGCACGAATATTTGCAAGAGGTTGAAAAAGTAGGTAAAATAATATTATTCTAGAACTTACTTTTAAAAAATGTTTATAAAAAAGTACTGAGTGTGTATCAATCATAAAAAAAAAAGGGGAAATAGGCTGCAGTAATGATGATCCATGCTAAAGGAATTTCCCAATACGATAACGTGCCATGCAACAGAAACTAAACTACAAATACAAGAACATTTCTACTGTAGTTGGTTTTTTTTATTAATTGTACTTAGCAATTTGGATATGATGTGATTGCCTTCAATAATAATCTGTGCAGCAGCCAGCCCACCTTATCGTGATAGCTCCGTACTCTCTGTCCCAAATTAGGTTGGACAATTCATATTGGGAGATGCCATATCACACCCTATATTTTATTAGTTTATGTCCTAATATGTATATATATATATATATATATAATTTTAATTTTTTAAAATAAAACAAAAATTAGGAAAAAAAAACAGTTTGGGCCATCGCGTGCCACCACCGCCACCACCGTTGTAGACCACCACCGTCACCGCCATTATTGGAACCACCACTATCTCAGCTCTACCATTGGAACCCGACCATCTGTCCCCAGCTCCACCATCGGAACCACCACCATCCCCAGCTCCACCCGCCGCCGTCCCTCATCCCCAGCAAAACCTTAGCCCCGCCACCGTCCCTAACCGCCGGTCGTCTTCTCCTTCGTCCCGTCCTCAGCAAAACCCTAGCCCCGCCACCGTCCCTCCTTCTCCTTCGCCCCATCGAGCAAAATCCTAGCCCGCCGTCCCTCCTTCTTCTTCGTCCCCATCGAGCGAAACCCTAGCCCGTCGTCCCTCCTTCTCCTTCGTCCCTGTCGAACAAAACCCAGCCCGAGAGGAGAACGGCGGAGAAACGAGAGAGGATAACGGCTTCAGAAGCGGGAGAGGAGAGTGACGGAGAGCGGAGGAGAACCGGGGCAAAGAACCGAGAGGAGAAGGAGAAGGAGAAGGAGAAGGAGAGCGGAAAAGGAGAAGGAGAAGGAGAGCGGGGATAGGAGAACCAAAAGGAGAAGGAGAAGAAGAAGGAGAGCGGGGAGAGGAGAACCGGGAGGAGAAGGAAAAGGAGAGCGGGGAGAGGAGGACTGGGAGGAGAAGAAGAAAGAGAGTGGGGAGAGGAGAAAGAGGTTGGGACCGGAGGAGAGCGGGGAGAGAAGTCTCCGGAGTGGAGAACGGAGAAGGGAAACGAAGAAGAAGAAGAAGAGAAGAAGAGGGGGCAGACAAGAAGAGGGGCGAAGAAGAAGAAGAGAATAGGAGTAGATCGGCATCGGCGGCGGAAGAGGAGGAGACCGCCGGAGGAGAAGAAGAGAAGAAGAGGAGACCAGCGGCAACGGCGGGGGCGCACAACGGCGGAGGCGGCGGCAGTGCACGGCGACGGCAGCTAAAATTAATAATAAATTTTATTTAATATTAATTAAATATATTTAAACTAAATCAAAAATATATATTGTATATTAAATAATATAAATACATAGCGTCATCAAGTAAAATACATGGCGTGATATAGCGATTCACTTAATATTTGAGTGTTAACACTATTTATCATGTATTTGAAAAGATATATAAACAATAATACTATTGTTAAACAGATATTTTGTCATATTTTATATATATCATGTGCCGTACTTGAAATCTTTTTCCATTTGTCCGTCTGCATATAGTGTCTTATATAGCACTCTTGTACCATCAATAAAATCACACGTTCATATTTTACACAGTATCATAGCTAAAATCATGAAAACCTAAATCCTAAAATATCACCACCGCGCCTCATGCCCCGCTTCCGCCACCGCCTGCACCGCCGCCGTTCAAGGATCTGTCGTTGTCGTCCATGTTCCTGTCACTAGGAATTCTCTTGATCATGTTGAAATTGAAGATATTGGCCTTGCTCTTAATCCCGTTTCCGATGATGTCGTCGCCGCAGCAGGACCACCAGTCCATGCGCCGCCACCGCCTGTCAACGCCGTTGCTGGAGCCGATCCGATTGCCACCGGCAACTTCATTCCCATTGTACCGCCGTTGGGGAATCCCCTGCCGCCGCCACCGCATCCTCTGGGATTTCCTGCTACATATTCTTCCATCTTCCAGGCTGCCGTACAGGCCGCAACTATGGTCGCTGCACAAACCATACGCCAGTCATCTGGTGATTCTTCTCATGCTTTGCCTACCAATCATCCCTACTATGTTCATCTGTTAGATCATCCAGGTTTGAGAATCTGTCCCGAGATCTTTAAGGGTGATAATTATAATGAATGGAGTGAATCCTTGTTTAATGTGTTTTCTGCAAAACATAAGGAGGGTTTTCTTAATGGTTATGTTGTTAAGCCATCGCCCTCTGACCCTTTTTACAATGACTGGAATAGTGTTAATTCTATGCTTATTGGTTTGGTGGTTCAGACACTTGATCCATCCATTTGTTTAGGTGTCACTTATCTTGCGTCTGTTAAGGAACTTTGGGATGACCTTAAACAACGCTTCTCTATTGGTAATGGTCCACACATATGTGAAATACATGCAGCCATTTATACTTGTCGCCAAAATGGTCAGTCTGTTGCTGCTTATTATAACAAATGTAAGAAGTTGTGGGATGAATTGAATACTTACTTACCTGCTCAGACATGTGTTTTCCCTCATGCTGAAATTGCTGCTCAATCCCATGAGAAGGAGATCATTCATCAATTTCTCAGAGGCCTGGATGAAAAGTACCATTCGTTGAGATCTCACACTTGATCCTTTGCCTCCTATTGGTCGTGTTCACTTGCTTGCCATGCAGGAGGAGCGTCATAAGACTATTTTTCATGCTCGTGAGTCTGCCTCGGACAATATGACCTATGTTGCGCGTCGACCTCAGCCAACATCAAAGCCACTCACTGTCGCACAGGGATCCAGGCCGCCTACCACTGCCATTGATCAAAGTTTTTTACTATGTACTCACTGCAACCGCAAGGGTCATGATGCTGCTACTTGTTTTAAATTCACGGTTATCCTGCATGGTTTGAGCAACAACGACAACAAGGATCTGGTCAGAGAGCTCAGCCCCAGCGAACCAGCGCCACAGCAGCCGCGCCATTGGCCGGAGCAGCCCCTGCGGTAGCCATCGTGACTCCTACTGCCGCCAATGCCGGTGCCATTCTTTCCGACGCTGATCGAACAGCTTTCGGTCCAGCCTTGTCCAAGGAGCAGTGGAACTCAGTTATTAACATGTTCTCTAAGTTGACTAATTCTGACAATACGTCAGTTAAGTTTGTTATACCTTGGATTCTTGATACCGGAGATTCATATCATGACCGGCGACAAGAATCTTCTACATGACATTAAACCTGCTGATCATGTTGATGTTATTCTTCCTTATGGCTCTATATCTACTGCTTCTCATCATGGGAACTTATATTTTAGAGATATTCTTGTTACTCATGTTCTCTTCATTTCGGAATTATGATGCACTATATTGTCTTTTGCTAAGTTAACTGCATCCTTAAAATGCTAAGTTTTGCTTACTGAAAAATTATGTATCATACAGGATATCGGCACGAGGACAGTGATTGGCATGGGTGATCAGTAGGGTGGGTTTATTGGTTGCGCATACTTGGGAAATTGTTGCCGAAATTGCCACCGTCCGCCTTTATTGCTGCCGCCAGTTCCCCTTCGTTGTGGCATCAGCGATTTGGTCATCCTTCCAGTTCAGTGTTGTCTTCTATACCATATATTACTTTAAGTCATAGTAATTTGAATAAAACTGTTCCCTGTTCCGTTTGTCATTGGGCAAAACAGTCTAGATCTAGCTTTCCCTTAAGTACCTTTAAGGCTAGTTATTTGTTTGAACTTATTCATTGTGATGTTCGTGGACCTTATAGCTCACCATCTTCAAGTGGAGATTTTTCCTTCTTGACTATATTAGAAGATTATTTCCGGGCTGTTTGGACTTATTTATTAGTATCTAAAACTGCAGTACTTGCCAAGATGAAGGAGTTCCTTGCCCTTGTTCAGAAGCAATTACGTCGCCCAATTCAAAGAGTTAGAGCTGACAATAGAAATGGATTTCTTTCTCTCAAACACTATTTTGATGAGAAAGAAATTCAGTTCAAGACATCCACTGTCTACACGCCGCAACAAAATGGGTGCGTGGAACAAAAGCACCATCACATGTTAAACGTGGCTTGTGCTCTTCGGTTTTAGGCCCATTTTCCCATTGGCTTCTGGGGAGAATGCATTGTTACTGCTGCCTACCTGATCAATTGCACTCCAACACTGGTGTTGAATGGTCGTTTTCCCTATCAGCTTCTTCACGGCAGCGTGCCCAACCATAACCATCTCCGTGTGTTCTGTTGTTTGTGCTTTGCGTCCCAGCTTCCAAAGCCGCGTGATAAGTTTGCATCCAGAAGTTGAAAATGTGTTTTTCTTGGATATCCTCTTACCAAGAAAGCATGGCATGTTTATGACTTGGAGTCTCGCACTATGTTTGACAGTCGAGATGTTGTTTTCTATGAAGATTGCTTTCCCTTTGCTCCAATTGCTGACATTCTTCCTTCCGAGGATTTGATGTTGTCGCCTTCTGCAGGTGAGCCAGCCACGCCACTGCCTCAGACGATGCTGCCGCCGGCTGCTCTTGTTCATCCTCCGAAATCATATCACCCACCAGTGGAGCTGATTGAGTCACGACCACCTGCAGTTGACTTCCAGTCGGCCCCATCCTCGGCCTTGATTGACTTGCCGCAGATCCCCCACACGTCGGCCGCACGGTCGGCCGCTCCTCAGCCACCGGTAACATCATTGATCTTCACCAACCAACCACCGGCAGCATCACCGGTCTTCACCGACCAACCACCGGCGACGTCACTGATCTTCACCGACCAACCACCGGTGACGTCACCGGCCTCCTACCAGCTGCTGGCGGAAATCACGTCGGCCTGCCCCTCTTCACCGCCAACACCTCTAGTGTCGCAGCCGAGCCTGTCTGAGTCTCCATCGGACCGCCTCGCTCCACCGTCTGAGCAGTTCTGGGTGTTGGAGTTTGCTTCCTCGAATTTTGTGTCTCCGCTGCCTCTTCGACCGTCGAGTACTCTCATATGTGTTGCTTTAGTTAAACTGCAAGATTATGTCTGCACTGCTACTCAAGAAATAACCCCCCCCCCCTCTGCTGCTCTCTCTACTCTGCCTGATATGTCCTCAGGTTCTCGTTACCTTATTGCTGATTATTTTACTTATCATTTTTTTTTGTTTTGAATTATGTATTTTTGGATGCAGTGACTGATAGCTCAGACCCTATTACTTATTCCGAGGCTTATTGCCATCCTCACTGGAAAGAAGCAATGGCTGATGAACTTAGTGCTCTTGAGCAGAACAATACCTGGGTTATGTCTCCTCTTCCTGCTAACAAACACGCCATTGGGTGCACATGGGTGTTTCAGACCAAGTTCAAGTCAGATGGTTCTATTGAGCGCTATAAAGCTTGCCTTGTTGTTCTTGGAAATTGACAGATTGAAGGAACTAATTTTACTGAGACTTTTGCTCCTGTCGCCAAGATGAGCTCTGTCCAATTATTCTTGGCTGTTGCTGCAATTCAAAATTGGGATATTCATCAAATGGATGTTCACAATGCCTTCTTACATGGTGATTTGGATGAGGAAGTGTATATGTGTCCTCCGCCTGGTTATACCATTCATGCACCGGGTTTTGTTTGCAAGCTTCGCAAATCTCTTTATGGTCTTCGCCAGGCTCCGCGCAACTGGTTTGCGAAACTTGCTACTGCCCTACGCATTTTTGGGATTGTTCAGAGTACGGCAGATTACTCTTTGTTCACTTATTTGCGCAATGGTGTTACCATGCATGTCTTGGTTTATGTTGATGATTTGATTATTGCTGGTTCTTCCTCGGCCCTGATGATCGAGTTTAAGAAGTATCTCAGCTCTTTCTTTCACATGAAGAATCTTGGTGCTTTGAAGTATTTTCTGGGTATTGAGATTGCTAGGAGACTCGACATTATGTTTCTGTCCCAACGGAAATATACCCTTGACATTTTACATGACGCCGGATTGCTAGCTGCAAAGCCTAAGGATTTTTCTATGGAACAACACAATTTGGCATGCTCGACCAGTACTTTCTATCCTGATCCTGCACAATATCGTCGTCTGATTGGGAAGCTCATTTATCTGACTATTACTCATTCGGAACTCAGTTATTCAGTCCATACTTTGGCGCAGTTTATGGAGAAGTCGCGTGTCACCCATTGGCATGAAACTCTTTGCGTCCTACACTACTTGAAGAGTCATCCCGGTCAAGGTTTATTTCTTTCTACTCAGTGTTCTCTTCAACTATCTGCTTGTTGCGACTCTGATTGGGCTGCTTGTCCAATTACACATCGTTTATAGACTGGATATTTTGTCATACTTGGTGAATCACCTATTTCTTGGAAGACAAAGAAACAATCGACTGTTTCTCATTTTTCTATTGAAGCTGAGTATCAGGCCATGACTGTTGTTTGTTGTGAGTTAATATGGCTTAAGTCCCTTCTTTGTGATTTGGGAGTTGGTTATTCTTCTCTGATGCGTTTATATTGTGACAGTCTGGCAATCCTTCATATTGCAGCCAATCCTGGTTTCATGAGAGGACGAAACACATTAAGATTGACTGTCATTTTGTTCGTCATCTGGTACAGTCTAGAGAAGTTGCTACTCATCATATTCGCACTTCTAGTCAACCTGCAGATTTATTTACTAGAGCTCTTGGACGACAATCATTTTAGACCCTTCTCTGCAAGTTGGGCATTCGCGATCCACATGCTCCAACGTTAGGAGGAGTGTTAAGGAGATATTTTATCATATTCTATGTATATCTTGTACCGTAGTTAGAATCCTTTTCCATTTGTACTTTTGCATATAGTGCATTTATATATCAGCCTTGTGCCATTAATAACATCACACGTTCATATTTTACAACTATCATATACTCTCTCCGTTCCAGCCTTTTCTACAGAAAGAGAAAATACTGAGAATTTTTTCCAAAAGGGGAAAATACTATGCTACCCTTCAACTTCCCCCTCTGAACGCTGTACTTCCACCACAACACCACTGCACTTCCACCACAGCACCTTCCACCACTACACAGCACCAATTGAGCCACCAACCAACACCACCGTCCAACCCAACACCCAATGCAACTGCCCGACCCGCCTTGACCAGATCTGTGAGAAATTGGTACTGGCATAGCGAGTGACGGGAGCGGAGGGTCTTAAGACGAGGATGAGAGCGGAGGATCTGAAGCGGAGGAGCTTGCCACGACAGCAATGTCGGCAAAGAAATGAGGGAGAAGAAAGTAATTGGGAGAGAGGAAGGGTTTTCCGAAGGATGAGGAAGGGTTTTCCGAAGGATGAGGAAGATAATCCACTTGATGAGGGAGAATGAAGCAATTTGAAGAGTTAGCCACTTGATCAAGGGATCAGATAATCCACTTGATGATGGATGATAATGCTATCTATCTTTCTTTGGACACAAATTCCACGTCTAAATGCACTATTCTACCTAGTTTTCCACGGTGGTGAAGAAATAAGGGAGAAGAAAGCAATTGGGAGAGAGGAAGGGGTTTTCTGAAATGGGGAGGGAGAGTGTGTGCGGGTGAGGAGGGTATGGAAGTTAGGTTTGTGAGTAATTTTTAGTTAGTTTAGGGGTAAATTTGCCTTCTTACATATCCAAAGTTTGCCAAATAAGGAAATGTGCAGAAATGGTTGGGACAACCCAAAAATGAATTTGTGCAGAAAAGGCTGGGATGGAGGGAGTATGTGATGTTTTTGGATCGTCATAGTAAGTAGTTTCTAAATATCAACTTTTTATTTGTCATTATTATACGTAGTTAAACATGTTAATGGTTAAACATGTTTCTTGAAAACCGTGAAAAAGATTCTGTGAATGTTAGTCTGGGACAGATGAGACAGAGGGAGTATTTTATTTTCTTTCTTTTGTCACCAAACAACGGAGTATACTTTTTTTTGAAAAACCAATATTTATTCCAAGATACTGGGAAAACGCCTATCGACAATTACAATGAGTGAAATTGGCATCTAACCTGACCAGCTTCTAACAATAACTAACATATTGCAAGAATATCTAAATTACATGTCAACCAGACTAATCGTCTATACTATTACAGATCAGAGATCTAATAAAAAATGTAACATCACCCTCGGGTATATTAACTTGCTTTCTTCAAAAATCATGACCACTTGGCAAAGAGGAGCGTATCACACATCAATATCACTGTGCCAAATAGAGATCTTCTACAAATGTAACACCACTTGATCTAACCACGATCTATGTTGTTCAAATTGTAAACAATTTGAAAAACACAGATATGACGAATCTAAATCAATGAAAACACAAAAATAAAACCACAAACAAAATTACGAACACACGATCTGAACAAGTAGATCGAGAACAATATATCAACGTGAATAACTAAATCGAGTTATCATCTTGAATGCAATGAACTAATCAATCAGGTTGAATAACAAAACTAATTTGTGGATATAAATTTCACACTTATTCAATAAGGAAAATATCAATTGAAATAAGTTATTGTTCCCCATCTCCTTTAATAAGAAAATTGATTTTTTTTGAAGAATGATTGTACAAGGAAGGCTGCGGCACGAGGGGAAGAGATGGTTTGCCCGGCATCGGACCCTTGTGATATTACACATGCACTTTGATGAACCGCGACGATTGTGTATAATTTTCTTCTTTGTTTCCAAATTTGAAGTGTTGAATCATTTGACCAATTCAAACGCTGCTAAAGAAAGAAGAAACATACCACCAGCATGAATATGAAAGGTAGCAAGCCGGCTAAAGCACTCATGATGCCACCTCTCAATCAAACCATTAGTATAACAAATCCTAATCCGAATCTTACTGTTTCCTCCCTCCGTCTGAAATGAACTTACTCTTTTTTATTATTTTCTTAAATTGTATCTGACCATAAATTTCATTTACTATGTAGAAATCAATATCATCACATTAGATATTCTTAAATTATTTGTATCATATCTTTTTTAAATATTAAATTTCAATTCACCTTACTATGCGTAAATAAAGTTATCGGTGATCAAACATAATATGAGAAAATAGACTAAAAAAAGTAAAAATACATCTGAGACAGGGAAAGTACAATTTTACAAGTAAATTGAAAAATCCAATCCTACAGTTTTATTTTGGAAAATAAATCTTATAAATATTTTTATTTCTAATAAAATAGTGATATTAATAAAATACAACTATGTGTAGAAATTCAATTCTAAGTATAAACCGATGGGGTAAGTGTTGTAATAATGCATTCCAATGGAATAGTAAAATCACGCTTGGATGATTGTGGTAAAATTTTTCTTGGATATCAATGTGAGTAGCGTTATAGTACGTTTTCCTTCAATAGTCATTTGACCATATTACAACCTTAGGTTGCACGAATTATGTTCGAAGATAAAACGATAAAAAAACCCTCATGTTCTAGGCCTAAATCGGGATAATACATTTGATAAACTGTGTTTTTAGTTGCTACGTTGGAAAAATTCTGAGATTTTTCCTTCTGTTTTGTGTGCATGCATACAAATGTTAATATAGGGGATGTCTTGAGAAGATGCAACAGTTCAATGACGTGGTTGCACTTCTTACACTAGATCCACAAGCTATCACAAGTTGCCACTGATGTCCTTAGCAAATGCAACAATTCATACAGAATACGTAGTTATCATAATTATGATGAATTCTGAAACAATGCATATTTTCACTCCCACGTTCAATGTACCGTGATATCATCCTTATCATTTCCATCAAGAGATGCCAGGCAATACGCACCACCACAATAAAATTATAATAAACTCTTAAATGATACATCTTTCCACACTAGGATAAGACATGTTAGTCATCAGAATTCTCACCAACACAATTTTAATATTTATCCTAAAATGTAAGTTTGTAGGTAGTTTATACAAGTGTGCACTCCGCACCACCTAACTTGTTTTATCACCCCGAGCTCACAACTACTCGAATCCAATCATACTTAAAAATCTTGTGTATCTTAAAACACCAACAACCCTCCCTCACTTAAGTATTACCCTTGATTTTGGAAATCCAACAACCAAACCAAACAAGTGCATAAATGAAAATATCCCGAAGATTGAATTTCACCTTAGTGAACTACACGTTCCAAATATTCGAGAATCGGGGTGTCTTTAAAGATTGAACCCTTCAACCCATTTGAACACTTGAAGATAATCTACACACAAGCTCAAATACAACTCAAAAGCTTAAAATCGACACTATACAAGCCATGTGTCCCTATCCATTAATGAGTGCATACAAAGCCAAACCTGAACTTATTGAAGTGGCTACACTTCACACATCATATAAGTGAATCTCTTTTATTGTACACCTGCAAATGAACTTTGTCAAAGGATTCATTAAGAAGTCAAAACTTCAACCTAACTTTAATGCATGCCCAAACATATTACCTTCGAGATATGAAATAATATATTTCAATCTTAAACAATAGGCCTTCCACATTAAATTTTACTCTAATGTCGTATCAGAGCAAAATTGGGTATCCCATTATCAAAGATTTAAATAGGATTTAAACCATGAATTGGCCATGGTTTAGTGGTAAGTCACACTCTCTATAACTGAGCGGTCCAGGGTTCAACACACGCCCCCACCATGAATTGTGAATATTAGAGAAATTTTTTTATGGAAATTACCTAGCGTCGTGGGACCATTTCGATGGTCCCCGCCGTGGTTTCCCAACCTGCAGGTAGAGGTGGTCGATGCTGGTGGAATCATTGTAATTCCAATTTCGGTGGCAGTGATTCGTTGGTGGTGCGATGTTTTGGTTTCTCAAGAAGACGTCCCTATCCATTCAAATGGATGGAGTTTCAGGCTCCACTGAGCTTCAACAGATTCAATGGTGGTGTCTCCTAGTTAGGTCCTAGATTAGGATGTTAATGTGTAACTTGGTTGCTTGTATGTAATCTTTTAAAAAAAGATTTAAACCCATCCCAATCACCGACTTGTTTATCAAGTCCCTAACTAGTCACTTCGCCAAGTGTTCCGCTAGATTGTGTTGCTATTTTACAAAACCAGCTGAAATCACACCATGAGTTATTAACTCATGAATCGGCGCTATGCCAAATTGGCTTATGCCACGATCGAATTTCATACACCAAATTTCAGAACCATCTCATCTCTTTAACAGTTGCAACATTAGGAAATTTCATGCACCGACTTTCTCAACCATTCTGCCTCTTTACCAACAGTAGCATCAGTTGAGGTTTCCACTAATTACCATTGCACATCTTCTTGGGTAAGGAATGGTTACCTAGATATTCTCATTTCCTTTCATTTTTTAAGATCCAGCCCATCATATTATAAAATTTCATAATACTATGGCCTGATTCATAAATTTATTAATAAATAAAAAAAATAAAAGAATATATTATCATTAGTTCATTTTATTTGAAAATACAAATTGTCATGATTTGGATGAATATATAGAATATTCATATTTATCCTTTACGAAATTAAACAAGGACAACTATGCATTTTATTCAAAATTTCATCATCGTCATGATGCCTTTTTATAATACACTCCCATGTATTGCATAAAAAACTTCATCATCGTCATGCTTCAGCTGAAACGCTAAAAAATTCTTAGTCTTTATTATTACTTCTCATGTTTCTAACTGTTTTGCATATGCAATTAATTCCTAGTTTCATTGCATGCGCATTATTTTATTATAAAGAAATAAAAGTAACATACCTTCGCGACCAATATCATCGATCCCACGTAGTTATCGTTCCCACAAAAAGTTTCCTCAATGGTTTTGGTTTGGGATAATTCTGAAAGTTGACAAAAGGAGTTAGGCATACCTGCACCACCACATCCGTCCATGCTAGAATTAAGGGATTAGGCCACAACCCGATGCACATTTCTTCACGGAATTAGGCCACATACCACATATGTTGCACCATCGCATCCTTTGTACGCATTATTTCATGGTCACATGCACCACCAAACTCATCATTAAATAAGTTCAAAATTACTCTTTAAGATTGTTGGAGTGCATGCTGGAATAATGCATTCCAATAGAATGGTAAAATTACGCTTGGATGATTGTGGTAGAACTTTTCTTGGATATCGATGTGAGTCGTGTTATAGTACGCTTTCTTTAAAGAGTAATTTGAGCATATTACAACTCTGAGTTACACGAATTCAATTTGAGGATAAAAAAATCGAGAAACCCTCATATTCTTGGCTTGAATCAAGAGAATACTTTTGAGTAATTGTATTTTTGGTTTCTACACTGGGAAAATTATGAGATTTTTACTTCTGTTTTGTGTGCATGCATATGCATGTTTATAATTGAGATGTCCTGAGAAGATGCAATAGTTTAATCACGTGGTTGCACTTCTTACACTAGCGCCACAAATGTCCTGAGTAGATGCAACAATATGTTGAATTCTGAAAAAATGCCTCTTTCCACTCCCACATTCAATATACAGTGATATCATTCTTATCATTTCCATCAAGAGAAGTTAAGAAATACACACCACCATTTTTTTTTATAATAAACTCGGATATGATACATTTTTCCACACTATGAAAAGACATGTTGGCATCAGAATTTTGACCAACACTATTTTAGCACTTATCCTAAAACAGTAAGCTCGTAGATAATTTATACAATTGTCCACTCTGCACCACATAACTTGTTTTAACATTTTGACCTCACAGCTACTCAAATCCAATCATACTTAAATAACTTGTGTTTATTAAATAACCAATTTATACATTACTTAACTTTATCAACATAAACATTTTGAACAAGAGGACTATTATGTCAAACAGATAAATACGTAGGTTCTGTGCAATTGGGTTGAATTACTACATGGAACTTTACTTTGGCAAAATTGAACTAAATTTATTTTTACTGAAATGAATTAAATTTATCCCAAGCATCATATAGTACAAATTGTTTGGATGGTGTTGTCAACCACGGATATGAAGTCATTTTGATTAATCTAAACCCAAATTATCTATAATATTAGTAAGTTACTGATTTCAAGCGCCATATAATAAAAATTGTTTGGATAGTACTGTGAACCATGGATATTGAAGCCATTTGACTAATCTAAACTCAAGTTGTCTAAAAATAACATACTAATATTATAATATATTACTGATTTTAATTCTTTACTATATAAAATTAATAATAACTTGTTAAAATATGTAACTTTTTAAGATATAATTAAACCATAAATACCTCATTGTAATATATATATATATATATATATATATATATATATATATTAAATAACAAAATGTTCAATTTTTTTTATACATTGATAGAATACTTTTGATAGAAATATGTATATTATTTATTTATTTATTTATATATGATAAAATCTCGTTTTAGACCAACTAACTAATACGAATATCAAATGCATTTTATGTGCTTTAAATGCTTTGATGGATCAATTTTATGATGAAAAATTGAAGAAAGAGTCATCATCGACATCTTGGATTTATAGTTCAAGACTGTTGAAGAACTGAAGACATCATGAAGAACACTATACTCTTTTTTCCCACTAGATTTTTAATGAGGTACTGTGATCACTGTAAAATAATGTAAAATAATTTTATTTTGGGTTTATTGGATTGATAGCTCGGCCACGTGGGCTTTTAAGAGCTGAATTTTGAAAATACAGTCCATTAGAGTTTAGTATATTCAGTTTTATTTTGATTAGAATTAATTTGATAAGATTAGATAAGGTAATATTCTTCAAGGTTACTTCTTGAAGAATTCAACTAAATTACCTTAGATTACCATTTGTTTTAGGTATTTTAGTTAGATATAGTTTTAGCTTCTTATAGCTGTCATAAGTCAATTTAGTTTCCAGTTGTGATTAGGGTTTGAGGCGAGATTGTAACCCTATAAATAGGGAGGCCTTATGGATGAATTTAACACCATTTTTATCAATCAAAATACAACATTTTGAGTTCATACTCTTTGCTTGCAAGCCATTCCATTGTTGCTTAACCCCGACGGCTAGTTAAGTGTCAATAAAACTTGTAATATGATTTCGAGGGGTAGTTAGCGAGCGAGTTGAAATTGAGTGTACGCCAAGGGCTAGACCTTGAATTTTGTGCGGCATTGAAGGGTTTACGAGTTCCCTTATTTTGTCAAAGATCTTAATTCTGCAATCCAGATTTTTCACAAGGGGATTCATATCAGTTGGTATAAGAACAAAGCGAAAGATCTACTGAGGCCAGAAAAAAAACAAAAAAGTTTCATGTTTTTGTAGAATTTATTTTTGAATTTATTTTAATTTATAAACTCGTTCGTGTCATGTTTTAACTGTGTTTGTTTGATCTTTCTTACCAGGAGGATTGAATCTAGAGTCGAAGGACGTCGAAGAGTCTGAGAGTTAGAATACATCGGTATTACTTTCCGCCTTCACCTTCATCAATCGAGTTAGGAGGACGTCGAAGGATCCGAGCTTTAACAAGTATTATCCACCTTCACCCCCCAGTCAGTATCGTAGCTTTAGGTAGCTTAAACAGTTTATGTGCTTGTGATATTTTTCATCAACTCTTCTGAAAATTATTGCATGCTCATAATCCTATTTGTTTTCTTTATCATTCTTTGATTACGTGACCTTGAATTGTCTTTGATTCTTGATTACACCTTATTAAAAAAAACATTCTTGTGTCGTTTTCCATATATATAGTGTCATATTCTTGATCCTTACGATCTTGAATACCTCGAAATTCATTTGAATCAAGAGGAAGTTGTCGCAGTTTTCTCATTCCAAGTTTTGTATAGGCGATTCTTGTTCCACAACTTTTTTAAAATAAAAAACAAAAGGTACTAATTTTTTGGGTTTCAAAATCGGTATTTAGGATTTGAAATATGAATTTTGGGGCAGATTTGCAATTTTCAAAAGTTTGGGGTAGATTTGTAATTTCCAAAATTTTTTGGTAATTTTGACTGGAATTTTTTTGGGGGAATAAGATTCTGGTTGTGAGTATTATAGTACAAAAAAATAAAAAAATGAATTGTGGCTGAAAACAAAGAGGAAAGAAAAATGAAATTCGGTTTGAAAAAGGAAAAGAAAAGTAAAAATCCTAATCGGAAGAGAAAAAGGAAATAAAAGCCAATTGAGAGAGGGGTTTTGATCTGAATTGTTGACTTAGAGGACAAGTAAGTAATTAAAATTCATTACCGTAAGGGATTTGGATTTGAGTTCCTATTTCAATTTATTTTCGGAAAAGTTTCTTGAGTTTTCGAAACCTATTTGCCAAAATCCTAATCTGGCACGATCAATGGAGACTCAGACAGGTCAACGGCATTTCCGACAATGTTAACGGAAATACGGCGATCAACAGCGGCACATGCAGCAATTAGCTTCTTCCCACATTGGCCCTGCTAGAAACTCAGGCATAAAGCACATCCAGCGTATTCTCTTTTCCTTCCCATCCCTAAAATCCCTCCCTAATTAACTTGGAGCTTTATTGTCCAACAAAAATTTGTAGCGATCGGCTGTAGCCACGTCAATGTTGTGGTGGTTGTGATAGAGTGATGACGAGACTTTGTCATTTGTAGTGATGGGTTGTGGGCAATAGTCAAAATAGGTCATCATGTGGTGGGTACATGCTCTGGCTCACTGAGAAATAGGAAAATGGGTCTTTCTATAGTAGCATTTATTCATCGAAAAGAGTTTCATGCGCACGATGGAGGTCTCACTGGCTTGTAGTACTACATCTGCGGCTGGTGGATGGAATTGCTCCTTAAACGATACATACTTATGGGTTGAAAAGTTTTGCGCTGTAGCATGAATTCCCTGGATGAAAGAAGGATTTGGTTAGTTTTATTTTACTTATTTGATGTTTTTATTTTTAGGTGTGTTATTGGTACTCTCGCGACTCAGGCGAGTTTTGGGTTCCTTTCTACCGCAGATTGGAGAAATTCAGCTACAACCTCCAAAAATGTTCATAATATAGGAACTACGGAGTTGTGGTAGCCCGATGTGGATCAACCTGGCCTATAATGAATAAATATTGAAGCACATAGTACGAGACTGCTTCAAATCAAAATTGACTTGCCCTTGAAAACTCCCCCAATGTGCTCTATCCACCGTTTATTGGAGAAATCTAGCCACGACCTCTTCATAGTCATAGAGTTGTTGCAACCAGGTGAAGATGTAGATTAGAGGCTTGCATCGAGTAGCAGACTGCCACTATGGCATGTGAACCTCACGACAGGTTCCTTTGTGGGAGGTCCACCCCACTGTGTGTGAGCCATAGAATGTGTTCTAGAAAGTGTTTACGAGATTAGTTATATTTGTTACATAGGGGTTGTACGGATTAAACTTAACACAAAATGTAATGATCTTACTATATTAATGAGAATGAGAACACCATCGACAAAAAAAATCCCAGCAACTTTTAGCTGGAATTTCGTTAAAAAAACATTTGCACCCCTCTAAAAAAACAAAGAGCTTAAAGTAGGGAATGGAATCATTGCCTTTAGCATTGTTAATCCCCCAATTATTGTTGTCGAACCACATTCGTAAAAAGTGAATATAAAGTTATATTAGCACTGTATTATATTTTTTTTAAATTGAAACCGTCATTGACGGGGATGTTAGGGAATCCAACCCTTTATATTATCAGATTGGCTAAATAGCCTACATTTGAGTGATCTTTACATGAAGAAATGGGATAATCCCATTTACATAAAGGCCTATATAGATGTTACAATGCTAGTCTAGGACCTAAGTGACAATAAGAAGGTACACAAAGACACAAGCCAAATTTTACAATACTAAACAATGGTCTAGGTGACACTAAGAAAGGTACACAAAGGCACTAAAAAAATATGAAATTCTGATCAAGCCTGAGTGATAATAAGAAGGGTGTATAGTAGGATGAGTTGTCTTCACTGCGTAGCTATGTAGTAATATCGACCCAAGATTACCAGACAGAATCCATCACAGTAGTAAGCATTAGATTAAACGCACAAAAATGATTCATCCACACTTCTAGCCAACTTCAAGACAATCTAAATTGAAGAAAATGAAGCACCCCAACTAAAAGTCTGACCGGTCTCCATTAAACTTGTTCTGACCCTTTCCCTATAGTAGGAGACCATAACCGATCACTTAGACTATCCCAAAAGTTGTACTGTTGGCATATAGAAATCAAAGATAATGCGTAGAGTAGTCTCTAACTCAGTTCCCAAAAGACAAGACTATTTAATCCGAAAAATCAGATTAATTTTCCCCAAATGTCCTAACGAACCTAAATCTACAAATCCAGTTTGTGTTCTAAGACGGAATTGCCAAAAGTAAGTTGTTTTAACGACTATGACTCGAATTTCTCGTAACCGCTTTGAAAAAACAGATTTGAAGTCAATAAAGCTTAACCAGACCGTTTTGCCAGAAAAAATGTCGCCGAAAAACTTATATTGACAAAGGCATATCTAATCCAATACTTAAAACAAAAAACCAACTTTAGCTTTACCCTTTAAAACGGAAGAAAAACAAAGCATAAAACAAAGAAAGAAAGAAAATCTAACATCATGAAAAATATAACCCACCACCACAACTAAGCTTAAAAGAAGGTAAAAAATAAAAAGAAAATGAGATTCAAACTCTCCTCGGCTACTGAATGTTACCGGCACGTGCGGGATTCCGGAGTGGCTGACCGTGGTGGCGCGTGGCTATGGCCAGCCGCACGTGGCTGGCGTTGGAGGCACATGTTCTACGTCAGGGACGCGCCAAATCCCATATTTCCTCGGCTAAGCTTCTCCTTCTCGAGGGTCTCCATATCTGTTCTTCAATACCCGCCATTTGGTCACCTGTGTGTACCTCCCATCGTGGAAACTCTCCGATGTGACCCTAGTCACGACCGCTACGTGGCTGTCGTAGCTACAGCCAGGCCGCGGTGGGAAGCTTTCACCGATCTGAAAACATTAGGAAGCGGGATGGAGGGAGATCGAAGATAGCTTTCACATCGAAGCCAAGATGACACCGGCTAGGGATCTGTAGGGAGGAAGTTTTGAATGATGAGAGAGTACAGGGGATGTGGTGGAGGAGGGGGGAGGCCACCGTGGAGGAGCGACAGTAGCCTCCCAAAAAGTAGATCTAGGGTTTGAAGGCTGGGTGCTGGTTTTTCAGGAGAGAAAGGAGAGGAAGGAGAGAAAGGTTGGGGGCTGGTGTGAAAGTTGTGTGTCCATATTAGCACTGTAAAAATGTAAGGTTATATGCAGATTCTGTTGGGTAGAGGGAATAAAATTTATTTATGCTAAAGGTAAAATACTCCCTCTGTCCCAATTAAATTTGTACAATCACTATTTATTTAGTTAAAATTGGTTAATTTAAAAGGTAAAAAATTATGCAATATATAAGATAATATAATATTATGTTAGATCTTGTTAGAATCATTGTAGCATCTATTTTTACAATAAAAACTTTTATTATTTTAATATATATAAAAGTAAAGATAATAACGGTGAAAAATAATTTTGGTCATCGTGTACAAATACAGGTAGGTGGGACGGGAGGAGTAAATGACAACCGCACGAGTATTTAATGCTTATATCTATACGAGTACTCCTATTATTTGTGTGTTTCAAACGCATCGTAGCCCTAGGAGGAGCGGGCGCGGCGCCGCTGTATGCAGCCAAGCGCCGTACACGGTACAAGAAGCGCGGGAGTAGGGCGTGAGGGTAATTCACAGTGAGGTGACAATTGCGAGCCCACCAAACACACACACACACGCTGCGACACGTCTTATCAGGCGGCGCCTCACCCAACCCCCGTGGGCCCCCCACACCACTTTGCTCTTTTGGTCGCCTGGATTCTCACGTGCACCGCCTGCATGCCTGCCAATCTAGCGGAACAGTAATCGCCGTTGGATCTGTGGGGTGAAACTTTGTTTTTTTGAAACGAAATTTCTTTAACTGCGTCATCATTGATTGACTGGTCAATGGAAATGATATCATCACTGCACAATCTGCTCGGCTCTACTCTACGCCACTCTGTGGGCTATGCCTATACAAACAAAATTTTATACTCCCTGTTTCTTTAGCAATGGGGCCATAAATTTATTTGTTTGAATTTCAGTGGGAAAAAAATAAGTGAATAAAATTGAACGTTAAAATAGGAAATAAAATGAGTTGATAGGATTAAAAAAATTTTACTAAAAATTTAAAAAACCGTGTCTTTAAAATAAATATCTCATACTTCCCCTAGTCCTCTAATTATGTCCCTCTTTTTTTATTGGGATGATTTTTTTATTTTGGCCCCTTCTTCTTTTGGTAAATACTAGGTTATTTTCATCCATACATCTTACTTTTTATACTCCCAATCAGGGGCGGAACCAGAAAAAATTTCCAGGGGAGGCTGAAAAATTTTCGCCCCTGGGAAAATTTTTCTTGTTCCGCCCCTGATTTCAACTAATTCACAAGCTGTACTACTTGATCCACTAGTGTAAAATGAGGCAGAATACACACTCAATGCATTTTTCACCATGCGAATACAGACAGAAACTAAACATCTTGATTTCAGTACCAAACTGCCCTATAAAATGTCCGCCACTCTTGATGAACTTACCCATTACTAAAGTCAAACAGAGCAATTAACAGATTCAGCACAGCATTAAATCCAACAAGACCAATAAGTTTTGTCCATTCTAAGAACATGTAGGATTTATAAGACCAGCAAGAATAACCATCTAAGGCAAAGAGAGATTCTTTCATCATCATTTAGAGGAAAGAAAATTCACCAAGCATAGTTTATCATGAAAGCAAAAGTATAATGTATATGTCTCAATTTCCCACCATCGCGAAATGTTTTTAAAAAAAACAACTCAAAAAAAGAACTCGGAATCTCCCCTTCCATTCTATTGTTAGAAAGATCTAGTGTGTTAAGCTTCACTAGCTTCCCAACTGAAGCCGGAATGGAACCATAAATCTCATTGTTCTGCAACAACCTATGAAATCAATCATAGGACATCATTAGGTACACCACAACAAAGCCTAGAATCAGACTAATAAAACAGGTTTCAACAACAATTGCAACTCAAATGGCAAAATCAACACAAGTACTCACACAGATTCCAGGTTGGAGAGGTTCCCTATAGCCGGCGACAGGGTCCTGGATAAACTCTGACTCGGTAATCCACTGATATTGCAAACAATTAACATCAACAATGGCTAAGATTTCCTAAGAAAAATTACTCAAAATTCAGAACCTCTGAAAACACACACACATACACACTTACAGTGCAGATACAGAGCCATCTTGAGAGCAAGTAATCATCCTCCAACTGCAGGGATCCACAGCATTCACATCCCACAATTCCATCACATTATAAGTGTCTTTTAAGCCATTCTTTATTGCCACCAATGCCACAACTACACATGTTCAACAACAACAGCAAATGAGCTAAAAGGAATCAAAATCCCAGCTCAAAACACAAGAAAGATAAAACAAGAAACCATCAAAATTCACAACAAAAACCAACCTTCATAGTTTATACCAGTAGGAGAAAGGCTTCCAAGAGAGCCATGGATTAACACCACCATTATGAAAACCATTTGCCCCAACAAACACCATTTCCTCTCCATATTCAAGAAACCAACCAAATACACTCCAAAAACTTCACTTTCTCAACAAAACCAACGATTTCTGAACGCAAAACCCCATTTCAAACCACCCCAGTCATTAGGCTCATTCGATCTCTTAGAAGATGGAAATCCTCTACTTCGAATTAAAATTTTGTCCATAACCTATTAAATATCAAATAGGAAAAATATATAAATTGAATCCATTCTTATAAAATTCAAAAGCATTATGAATTATGAAACAATAATAAATTATAATAACAAATAATTTATAAAATCATATTCATCTAAATTCAATTTAACAAATATCCCTAATTCCATAATTTGTCAATTTCACATAAATAATAAATCAAACAATTATAATTTATAATTATACATGTGCAATTCAATTGATACAACAATATAATTTAAATTCTACATCCAATCTAAAAATAATATTCATATAAATTAAATTTTTGAAGGAAAAAATAACATAAACAATAAATCATAAAATTAAATTACCACAAAGAGAGGAGAGGAGACTAGATGAAGAGGAAAGTGAAGGGCTGGAGCCTGGACGGACGGAGCAGCGTCCGGCGGTGGCGGGACGACGGCGGCGGGCGAGGCAGGCGGAGGCGGCGAGGCGCTGTCGGCAGCAAGGAGGCGGAACTGGAAGCTGAGCTGCTTCCCTGAATCCGTTTGTATGCTTGAAGAAATTGGCAATTGGGTTTTGATAAGTCAAATGACTTGGGTTTTGTATTGGGCCATTTTTTGGATTTTGGCCCAATAACAAAACCCATTTCAGCTTTCTTTTTTTTCTTACTCACTTATCAAAACGACGTCGTTTGACTTAAGCCAAAACGACGTCGTTTTGATGTTTTCTGGCCAAAAAAAAAATGGGGAAGCTCCGGTCTTCTTCCCTGGCGAATTTCGCCGGAAAATCGCGATTTTCGTCGGAAAAACGCGTACGCGCGCGTTGAAGCTCCGGACCCGCTCATTACTACTACTACCTTCATGCCGGAAACTCAGGTAGGGCTGGAGCCCTACCACGCGTAACGGTAGATCCGCCTCTGCTCCCAATTCAATCTCTACCTCTCATTTCTTTTTTTTAAAAAATTTGTGTCATTTTCATGAGGCCATATATAGTGGACCAGAGGGAGTAAGGTAAGTGTATCATTAATAGAGGAATAGAGGAATTACCTCCCTTCCATTTTGTTGTTTTTGATACTCCCTCTGTTTCACTAAGAGTGACATACTAGATTTAGGCTTTTGAATTAATGTGAAGAAAATAAGAGGTTGAAATTGAGCGTAGAAAGTAAAAAGTAGAATGAGTGGATGAGATTGTAGGAATCTTGCCAAAAATTGAAAGTGTGCTATTTTAAAAAATCTCAATAAGGCAGGTGTGTCATTCTTAGTGAAATGGAGGAAGTACATTTTTCTTTTTGAGTTGTTTGTATAAGTTCGACACATTTTTTTTCAAAAAAAAATCATTCAATTTCATTTTTAAACTCAATTTCATTCACTAATTTTAAACACCTAAATCCAATCAATTAAGAGTATGGTGTTAAAACCAATGGAACAAATGCACTCCCTCCGTCCCATCTTAAATTGCACAACAATCATTATCACGTTATTCAAGAAAGTTATTTGACCGTTAATATGTTCACCTACCTGTAATAAGAACAAATAAAAAGTTGATATTTTGAAATTCCTTGCTACGACGAATGCAACAATATCACATATGATAATATTGTTGCTCGTATATTTATTTAAATATACTGTTGAAATTTGATAGAGATCAATGCCAAAAAGCAAGTGGACCATTTAAATGGGGACGGAGAGAATAGTACTTTTAGTTCTTTAATTTATCACTTTTCATTATTATTCAGAGTATTTGGTTTGGTACTTTTATTACTCCCTTTCCATGTTTTTAGTTTTACAATTCCCAAAATTAGATGTGTCATGATTCTCTAATCTTACCTTTTGGTTGGAATTCCCTAACTTCATTCTTCATAAAACCTTCACGCCATCATCCATTTTTAAGCTACCTTTAAACTCTATTTTTTCATACAAAGACAAGATTATACTTTATATTTATTATTAAAATAAAAATTATAATATTATGAATACTATTTGAATAAAAATATTATTATTTTATTTTTTAAGTTGCGTATGGGTCGAATTTAAATAAAAAATAATTTTCATTTGAACTCTTTTTTTAGGTTATAAAAACATATCATTTTTGACATTATACTGTGAATAATAACTATAAAATAAATAAATTATTTTTACATAAATACTATTATTTTATGAGCCCGTCTTTTGAAAGACGGTCTTTTCATAAGCCATGAAAAGACCAAGGTTTAAACTATAAATTAGAAGAAATGAAAATATAAATTTTGAGTTACATTAATCGGGTCATAAAATTTATAACCACTACACGTTGTATATTAAAATTTTAATATTGCTACTAAAACGTTTACCTTTTTATTGTTTTAATTAAACCTCTTGTTTCCATAAATATATGGAAAGACGATCTTTGTCAATAATTTGCCTTATTTTACAATTATGTAATATAAACAGTTATAAATTATATAGTAATGTTTTACTTTAAATTAAATAATTTAAGACAAAAAATTAATTTCATACGTAAAGAATAATATTATAATTATACTTTTCAACATGAATATGGATCAAATATTAATATTAATATTATTTTTATAATTAATATTAATATTGTTTTAAAAAAATAATATTACTTCATAATTTATACTATAAATGATAGTTATAATATTTTAATATGAATATATTATGTTCTTGTATACTTAATTAATTTTTTTGTATTATAAAAACAATTATATTATTTTTAATATAAATATTATTATATTATAAAGGTTAACCAAACAAATTGAATATCTTACATTTGTCCTACTCAGTTGAAAATGTAATACGTGAAGTTTTTACTTGTTTCTGATGGTGGCGGTGATATTTAGGTTTAATTTTGTTGTTGATATTGAATATATGTTTTTTAAATTTTAACTATTTTATTAGAAATTAATATTTGCTTCTTTAGTGTGAACCAAACAGTAACAGATAGAATGATAGATAATTTGGTTCCCTTTCCTTAGCTGAAACAACAGATTTAAAAAAAATCAGGGCTATTCTTTTCCTTTCTCTTTCCTGATTTTTTTCACTTTCCTTACTTGAACCAAACGGCCCCTTATGAAGAGTATTTTCTAAATTTATTACTTTCCCAGTTCTCTCAATTTCAGCTGTCCTTGCACTGAGAGAAAGAAAGTTTTATTTTGACTTAATTATTATAATGTGGAATAATGGATAAATAAGTACTCCCTCTGTCCCAGTCATTTCTGCAATTTAACTATTCATTTAGTTAAAATTGCTTAACTTTGACCTCAAATTTGAATCGATAAATAAGTTAGGATATTGTCATATTTAATCTTGTTAGATTCGTAATAACATGCATTTTTACAATATCGACTTTTTATAACCTTTATTTACACACAATTATAAATATTAATGATCAAATTTTTTTTAGTCAACTTGTACAGAATTAGTTGGGACAGAAGGAGTAGAAAGAGTGCAAGTAGAATAAAAATATGGACCCATTCAAGTATAATAATGGACAGGTCAGTTTAAATTAGAAAAGAATTGAAGAAGTACAATTTTTGTTGTGACATCCAAAAAGAAATAGTGCAAATGCAATTGGGATGGACGGAGTTAAAAAATGTGCTAATACTTTTATTTTAAGGTTATTTCTTTTATACTCCCTACTCCCTCTGTTTGTATGGATTTGACCTTTTTCTTTACGGTTTTCATGAGTTTGACTCACTTTATTATTTTTGGTAAAATTTCTTCCGTTTTATTCATTCATTTTTTTTCGATATTAAATTTTATGCACTCATTTCATTCACCTAAAGTCATGGTGTCAAACCCATAGAAACGACAGGAACATTGACACAAATTATTTTTTTGGCAAGATTCCTTCAATTTCATCAACTCATTCCATTTTTAGCTCTTCAATTTTAATTATATCCACTCATTTCATTCACAATGATTTCAAGCATAAAATTTTATGGTGCCATAAAAAAAGGCAGTACATTTCCTTCGTTCCGGTTTTAACTTTCTATTTGCTTTTGGCTCAATTTTTTTGTAAGCTCATATGACTACATCTTTTGATGGCAATAATCAGTTTTTGTAAGCTTTTGGATAAGTGATTTCATGAACAATGTTAATAAGTATCCAATAATGATGAATTTAGAATTTTAATAAGGATAAATTTTGTAGGTTGAATGACTACATATAAAAAAACTCACTAATAGGAAGTTATTTATGGGGTGAATTGGGAGGTCGTCGTCGTACCTCTCAAAGTTAATATTTTTAAGCCCTAATGCTTACTATCTACAGTTAAGTAGATAATGGCAAGTCAGGGTCGTCCACGAAGAAGAGAGATCTTTCTAAGGGTTTAAACATATAAGGTTGATATTGAGCTAGAAGTAGATATATATATATATATATAGATATATATAGATATATAGATATATCTATATATCTATATATAAAAGCAAGTAAATGTGGGGGATGGGGGGGGGTTGGTCCTAAGTTGAATTGAAGACAAGTAACTAGCAAAAATAAGTAATTATGTTAATCATGCAACAACTAAGAAAAAAAGATAAAAACTACCAAAGAGAAAGCCTTGGGGGCAATTAATATCCACTTCCAAACCTAATTTAGACCATTGAACTATTCAATCACTCCATCACATTCATTTCCTAAAGGGAATGCTATCACTTCTATTTTGAAGATCAACATCCATTTCTTCTTAATAGTAATTCCCAAAGACAAACAACGACTATTTGCAAACCTCATTGATAAATCACTTTAGGAAAACTACACCATAAAGATATTTCATCAATGACATTATACACGAAGAACCATAGATTTGATAACAACAAGCATTCTACCAAAGACATAGTCATTTAACCAAACAAAGCATCCATTAGGCTAAACGTAGAACAAACCACATTCAAGATAAAACCTTTCATTGCTTCTATAGGACAAATATGAGAACAATCCATATTAACATATTCATCTAGCAAGATTTACAGCACATTATACACAAGAAGTTATAATTCCATGCTCTTGGATTTTCGTGTGAAAGAGCTACGGAATTTGTAACTTTCCTAACACCATAACAATAAATCATGCAAACACTTCATATAGTCAAACAACCCATAGCATAAATGAAGTAAAAATGACATTAAAACACATGAATGCTAAATAACAAATGCTTCAAGAATGAGTGAAATAGAGGTTCTTATTACATTAGTTTGGAAGCTTCAATCAATTGCTCCCAAGAACAAACTAACTTAGATAATGAAAATGCATGATTAATCTTGCAAAGATTAAGAAAAGAAAGAAGAAAAACTAGGGTTTTATGTCCCAAAGTCGGGAAGAAGAAGAAGTGGCTTAAGAGAGAGAGGATATGATGAGTATTTATGGTGCAAAAAAGCAAGAAAGAACTCTGGGCACTCATTTATCGCGACCCGCGACAGCTTCATCGCGACTCGCGACTGGTGCAGAATCCAGCATTTTGATTTCTTTCTTCTTTTTTTTCTCAAATCCTCCTCTTCTCCTTACTTATCTTCAATTCTCTAAGTCTTCAAAAGCTCAAATGCAAGTCTTCAAATATTCAAATCTTCAAAGGTAATTTTCAAAGTCCTCAAAATCTTAAAGTCTTCAAACAAATTGCCTTATCATACAAAATCCTCTAGAAAAGTAATAAAAACGTAAAAGTCGCTCTTAACTCTCCTTAGTGAGTTTCAAGGTAAAATGCCACATCTAGAGCAAAAAAATGTACAAAAGTGAACCCGAAAAGTCCTAAAATAACCATATAAAATGGATACATCACGAATCAAAATGAAAAGCAAGAAGTTATTAGTAGGACGGAGGAAATATGACTTTTTTATAGTGAAAATTAAATCATTCACATCTAATTATTAATATTTCCACTCTCTATTCATTCTCTCCTAATATTTTTAACTTGTTGTCTTTTACTTTCTCTGTTCCAGCAAAAATGAGACATTTTTTTGCTTCATTTGTCCCAGGAAAAATGATATAATTAAAAAAAGTACTCAATTTGGCAAAGTATGTGTTGTTAATTCCCACTCTATTATCTTTAAATTTAACAGCATTCAGATTTGGCCCACTGATTCCCAAACATTCCTACTTTTATATAATTATTCCCTGTCACATCAACTTGCATGAAAGAGCGAGTCAAAAGCAATTTCACCATTTTTGCTAAGACAACATTTTTTATTTTCCTCTTTAAGTTTGAACTACCTGCTCTATTTGTCCGTCTGTTTCAGGGTGGTAAGCCCAGCTAAACTGAAGTTTCACTTATAGTGCCTTAAATCATTCTAGAAGTGACTAGTGAATACTCAATCCCTGTTAGAGGTGTTAATCTCAGGTACCCCATGTAACTTTGTGCATTGTCAAAGAATTACTGAGCTACTTGATGGGATAAAAAGAGATGATAAAGAGCTATGAATTGATTATATTTGTTCATCGATCCACCACTACTTGGAATGTGTTGAATCCATGGGAATTGGTAAGCTGTCAATGAAACTCATGGTGATAGGAAGTGGTTGCAAAAGCCCCAGGGTTTGATCATGTTTAGGTTTGTCTTTGACATACCTCACACTTATGAATATACTCTATATTTTCTTATTTTATTCCAAGCAAATGGAAAAATGCCAAGACCCTCTTAATAGTGGTTGTTTGACTTGAGTGACAACCCAGGGGTGATGGATGCATAGCTTCCAAAAGTTCTTTCCTTATGCCTCTCTTGCTTCCAATATAAATCTTCTTTCCCCTTTTAAGGGTGTTATTTACAAATCTATAATCAGAACTGGGATAAACATGGAGTAATGTTGTAATAATAAGGCCCAAAGCAATATTATATCCATCGTAGGTAGATTATATCTGTGACATCCAAACTGGCAGTACTATCATGATTCTGAGTGAGGATAAACTAATAACTTGATCACTGACTTTTGATTGTTTAATTTGAATCACTTGTTGTTCTTGATCAGCATGACTATCACATTTGTGATCCTCTTCTAATTCTTTTCTTCTATCACACAAGGTGTTGTAATCAATATGATAGGTTTGGTTATCCCCTTCCTAATCCTGTTATTATTCCTTTCTTTCATTCTACAAGGTATTGTGATAAGTAGGTTTTGATGTTTCCGAGTGCTCCTCCTGATCCGTTTCATCTAAGGTTTACCAATGTTTCTGAGTGATTTCCCCCTCAGTAACCATATATGGTTTCTCTTTTACTTTCTACAGTAGCTTATTTAACCACTTTATTTTCAACCAATTTTTATATTGAATATCAAAATCTAATCCCAGTAGCTTATTTAACCACTTATTATGTAGTGCATTGTTGATTTTCTGATCCAACAAATAGTTTAAACTATAGTGATCAGTTCTGTTCACAAAATGACTTCCAATGAAATAATACCTCAACTCATCGACAACCATAACCAGTGTTATCAAATCTTTTCATAAGTAGAAAGACTTACCGAGATATGCTACTGGTTTTCCTTCCTGCATTAGGACACCTCCTATCCCATGTCCACTAGCATCAATTTCAACGGTGAAACTTTTATTGAAACTCTGGATTTTTCAACAGAAGAGCTGAAGTTACAACTTTCTTAAGGGTTTCAAAGGCTTTAGTTGCCTGATCAAAGCCAGTTTTCTGAGCAAATCATGAAAATGGCTACACATCAATAGACCATTGTAAAATGCTGGAAACTTCACTTTTGTCCATGTCAACTCCCTCAAAAGAGATCGCATGGACTAAGTATTCTACTTTACTTTTAGCAAAAACACACTTGCTTAGCTTGGAAAATAATTAGTGCTCTTTTGTTTTTAGTAGAACGACTTGTAAATGTGACAGATAATCCTCAAATAAGGTATTGTAAACTAGTATGTCATCAAAGAACACTAATATAGACTTTCTAAGAAATTGTTGAAAAACTTGATTCATCAAAGACTGGAAGGTGACAAGGGCATTACCAAGAATTAAAAATGGTTGTGGTGAATTTGGAAAGCTATTTTGTGTACATCAGTAGACTTAAATATGAAATGATAATAACCTGATCGGAGATCAAGTTTAGTAAATACCCTGGCACCATGTAATTCATCCAATAGTTCATTTATGATATGAATTGGAAATTTATCCTCCATTGTGAGATCATTAAGCCTCATATATATATCTACAGAGAGTCTCGATCTAGCATATTTCTCTATAACTAACAAGACGGGGCTAGCAAATGGACTTGAAATTCTTCGAATAATCCCTTGGTTGAGCATCTCATTCACTTGACTTTCAATTTCATTTTTGTGGGAATGATCATATATGTATGATTTAAATTTTAAAGGATCAATACCAACTTTAAATGCTATATGGTGATCCACATCTCAGGATTGTTGCAAGGCAGATGAACAGAAATACACCAACAAATTAAAAAAACACATGTTTTAATTTCTCGAGAATCTGCAATTCCTCTAATTTCTTCCTCTCAGCTTCCTACGCTTCATCTCTCTTTCCCATCAATCTGCATTTCATTTGTTCAGTAGCCTGAGAGGACACATCCACCATTATTAACTTCCTTTTTTTTATAAACCATCCATCAATGTTTCCACCCCTCGATAACTATAAGCTCTTGTCATCATACTTCCCATTCAATAGCCACTGCATCCCATCACAATGGATTTGTACATTGAAATTAAAAGCTATTGGACTGAAAAGCTTCATCCATCTAACTCCTAACACCTCATCAATTCCTACCAACTCCAGTACTTTTCAAATCAAATGTGACATGGTGTTCCTGAACTCTTCAGGAACCTGGAGACACATTGTAGAACCTCCAACCCTACTTCCATCTTCGATGGTGACCATGAAATGTCCAATGGATACTTTTTTCTGCCTTAGTTTCTTGATCAATGAAACCATTTGTGTTGCATGTATCTAAAAACATGCACACCTGTTGTCCTTCAATGTATTCTATGAGGGTAATGGTGTAAGTTTGGGCCTTATTGCTAACTGCATTAGTTATTATCTCCTTAACTTCACCCACCTCATTTAAATTATCTGTTTCTCGATATACTATGACCACATGATATGAATCTCCTTGCGAAGATTATGATGCAAAATTTTTGAAGAAGCACTCTCTATCAAGATTGAACAAAGCACCCTCTTGAATTCAAGAAGACACAGCCGAAGTCTTGTAGAAAAACCAACTTTACCCTAAACCTAAACATTAGTTACATGAATTGTTCACTAAAATCTTGCAAGTTACAGTCTAAAAATCTCGAAAATAAACTCACAAGTTTATGGATGCTTGGGAGGTCATCGCCGTACCTCTCAAAGTTAATACTTTTAGGCCCTTAATGCGTCCTATCCACAATAATGTAAATAGTGGCAAGACGGGGTCGTCCACAGGAAAAAGGGATTTTTCTAAGTACTTAGACACCTATATGAGAAAACGTACTAAACACATACATACGTAGATATATATAAAAGCATGTAAACATTGGGGGGGGGGGGTTTGGTTAGATGATGCCTAAATTAGCAAATTAAAATACAACAATTAGCAAATCAAGAGAATGATGCTAATAATGTAAACGCAAATAAAGATGTGACGAAAATACAATTACGAAGCCTTGGGCGCAATTGACTTCCACTTCCAAACCTCTTATCCATCATTGAACATGCAACTTATTTACTACTTTCACTACTTGTTGTGAAGACTAAACTTCTATCCTTCTTAGATAATAGTTTGCAAGAGTGAGTTCGACATCTCTTGCCAAACCTCATCAATGAGTCCCGTTGTCGAAACACGACTTAAGGTATCCCGTTGGTGGTGTTTGGCACGAAGGATCAACAAGCTCGGCAACACTTATGACCACTACACCGTGACTAAGCATTTAACCGATCTATGCATTTACACGGGATTGATCAAGAACGTTCAACGCTCATAGACTTCTCCCATTTGCTACAAATGATAGACATGGCAAAGAGTTCGACATTTCATATCTTTCTAGCAATCATCAATCCATCAACATAATCAAAAACTCTAATTCATACTCATACATTCCTAACAAGAACAAGGGGGAGTTTAACCCAACTCACCCAAACCCTAGCAAGCAATTCATACAAGTATTCCTATACTCAAGCTTTCAATAACATTAATGATATCAACAAACACATTCAATATCCGTAAATACATAATAGCAAGAGTAATAAACAAGCTACAAATTGTTCTTAAGACATGAGTTTGGAAGCTTTGGTCAATTGCTCCCAAGAGATTAGATTAGCTACTAGAGTTCATGCTAATCTAACTAAAACAACAAATCAAAACAACAAGATAAATCAAAGATGAAAAATGGAGAAATAGGGTTTAGAACAGTACAAAATCCGCAGCTCTGGAAAACTGGAATGAGAGGAGAGAAAAAATGGTATTCATAGTGGAAGGAAAAGAAAATAGGATTCTGGTCACTGGCCGTCGCGACTCGCGACGAAGTTCGTCGCGACTTGTGACGAACATGTTGGTCGCGACGAGTCCGTCGCGACTCGCGATGGTAACCAGAATTTTTGCATTATTTCTTCTTCTTCTCCTTGTGGCATGTAGTCATCTCCATAGTCACTCCTCTCAACTTCTAAGTCTTCAACGGTTTCAAAAGTAATTTTCAATGGCCTCCGGTCTTCACGTCTTCGAAGCAAGTCTTCAAAATCTTCAAAAGTGTAGTCTTCAATGGCCTCCGGTCTTCATTACTTCGTCACACAAAAAATCTACTTAAAAGAGGTAAAAGAGCGCAAAGTTGCTCTTACCCCTCCTAAGAGGATTTCATGGTAAAACACAAGCTATTGTAATGAAAGAGCACGAAATGGATCCTAAATAGTACTAAAATAAGCATATAAAGTGGACACATCAAACCTCCCCACACTTGAACCTTACTCGCCCTCGAGTAAGAAAAGATCCAAGTATACGAAGGGAATGATACCTCCACATCCTACTACTAATCCCCTAATTCACTACCTCACAAAACTCTCAATATCGCACATCCCAAGGTTAAGATCAAATGAGAATTTTCCACAACCCCTATTCCTAAATCTACCTAACCCATATCACCCCGTCAATTCATTAATTTCCCTAAGACATCTTCTAATCCAAAACTAACAATCCCAAATCCAATGATAAAAGATGAAATCAAAAGTATGCATAAAGTTCCAAGCACGTGCTTCATTCTATATCAATATATCAACCTAAAAATGAAGTCTATTAATGATCAAGAATTTCATAACTTGCTCCATCTTTTCCCTGCTAAATTATCCATCCCCAAAAGATTCTCAAGATGTCGAGCTACCCAATCCCTCCGTGTGGTCACCGCAACCTTATGACTCCATCGCCGGCAAATGAGTAAACACTTGATGTCTTTCAATTTCTCTCGCTTTCTCTCATTTTGCCTAGGAGCCCTTTCAGGTTTTCATCCTAGCCACACAATCATTTTCTTTTAGCTCACACCTCACCTTTTTCCACACATTTGACCTCTTATTTTTACCTAGGCCGCCCTTTCGGGTTTTCGACCTATCCGGGCCCCAATGTTGCCTGAGTTGCCCTCTCGGGTTTTCAACTTAGCGGGATTCTTTTTCCTTTTTTTAAAATTTTAAATTTTAAATTTTTAAATTTTTTTTGTTATTGTTCCCCATCTGAAAAGTAGAAAATTGCTTCCAAATGTGAAGGTTAAGAAAAGTATCAAAACCAACATTATCCTAAATACATCGGAAGCAAAATATCCAAAAGAAAACAACAGAGTTGTGGAAAAGTGTATCACCCTACGATAGTAGAAACCCCTCCCCACACTTAAAATGCTACATTGCCCTCAATGTAGACTAAGGTAGAGCCGTACAAAGCAAAACATGGGTAAGGGGGGAATGTAGTGCTCACACTATCAATGCTGTGAAGACGAAGGGCCACCGTCGGAGTAGCGCTGCTGGTACTGTGCTAGCCATTCCGTGTTGCTCTGCCTCCGTGCCCTCCGCCTCTCTGCTCTCGGATCGGGGCCTGATGTACCACCCGACTGGGGCTGCAACTCATGGATGCGAGCTGACAGGTGGTCAATCTCCTCATCCATGTCGATCAAAGCCTGGGAGACAAACACGTTGTGCTCCAAAATCATGCTGTCCTGGCAGTGGAAACCATCGTGCATGGTCTGCATCATTCGCTCATAGAGATCTGGCGGAGGCTGGGAGTGGTGAGGTGTAGCCTCATCCTCCTGCATGGGATCCGTCGGAGGTGGAGGCTGTGGAGAGTGGTGGTGGTGCTGCTGCTGATGCTGCTGAGGAGATAGGGTGCTGTCGTATGGCTGGACTGGGGCTGGGCCGAGGTCGTGGAGCGCGCGCTGGAACTCAGCTGTATATGAATAATCTGGGGAGATTGCCAAATCCCCCAAAGGTGTGTCGAACTCCAGTCTGGTCCTGCTTTGCTGAGGGAGCGCCATAAAGGTGACCTTTCTAGCACCGTATAACCAATGGAAGAGCCCAGTGGTCCGAGTGACATTGAGCATCTCAAATCGAACCAGTCGCTCGACGGTGATCAGATAAGACGCTCGCCTCCCCATGCGTGGGAAGTCGGTCGGAGGGACTAATCCCAAGTACTCCACTATAATGCTTATCATTCCTCCAACCATGATCTTCCCCTTAACCTTTCCTGCCAACTCTACAACCCTCTTCATCCAGAGCTCGGCCCACAATCCATATCCCCGCCCCTCGCTCGTTAAGTGCCATAAGAAATGAATGTCATTGTCTGGCACAGTTGGCTCCGTGGAGCAGAAGACTGTGCCAGCCAAGAGCCTGTGCACATAATGGAGCGCGGGGTGGATGATGGAGCTGCTCTTGTCGTGTGAGTTCTTGGGCCTCATGTTGATGACACTCCAGAATTGCCTGTCATCTTCAATTGTCCGCTCTGGGGCCTCAGGATCCAGCATGCTCCGTATCTCAGCAGTGGCAAAACCGAAGGCCTCCTCCACCTCGGAGACGGTCATCTGCCAGGAGATGTCATCCAGGTGAAAGGTGATATACCTCTCACATGGTTGATCGCCCCTCATGCTGCTAATACGGATTGTGGACAAGAACTCCAATGTGTATCGTCAGTAGGTGGGCGCGTTCTTGTTCATGAATCCCTCTAGTCCCCCTTTGGCGAGGGGGCATGTGACAGGTTGCATGAGCCCGGGGAGCTCCAATGTGGGCATATCCACAAAGCTGGTCTCCTTTAACAGGCGCCGCTCGAGGACCTCCCATCTTTCCGCATATGACCCGGTGATCCGGGTCAAACCCATATGCCTATCCGGGGAGGAAGGCATAGGGTCCGATTCTGGAGCCGGTGGCGGAGGTGGAGCGGTCGTGTGCTCTTGTATTTGGGAAGCCCTGTATCTCCTTTTGGGGGCCATATCTGTCAATCACCAGCAAACAGAGCAAACAGGTCAAACGCGAAGAATATATGTATATGCAATATGGAAAGTCTGTGACCAATCTCAAACTAGTTCATCATCACAGGCTGAAACGAAAGCAGTTTAACTAGTTCAAGTCATACTCACAATGGCATATACAATCTACATTATGTCCAATAAGCCCATACCATCAAATCTACGAAGTACTCACATAGTCTAAATGCTATATTTCAAAATCACAGTTATGCTCAACTAATTTAGCTATCATTAGTATAGTGACAATGTCAACCTCTACGTTCCATGGCCAAATTACTGTAAACCACGTAGCATTCCAAAGCACACTAATCCACATAAAAATACTTTATCTCAATAACAACGGGCTAACATGCTTCCAATACAGAATCACCACCTACTCTCCAGCCAAAAACAACTCGAATGCACACATTTCAAAATCTAGCAAGAACAGGGGGGAAATCAACCCACTTCCCCCAAATCATAACAATAATACAGTCAAAACCGCACTAAGGAAATGTATCGTGCAAACTGAAATACAAAATATGCACACTATACCCATGAAATAAAATTGGATGCACAGCATATTCACCACAATCAAACAAGAATAATAATTTAGATTCCAAACACCATTCACACAATCTACACAATATCCAATAAATAGAATATATATTCGAAATCACAATTAGGGCTCAATAGAGTGAAGAGGTGTACCAATAGTACGCTTAGGAAGAATAAAAATGGGAGCCCATGATCAATTCGGGTTCGAATTGCCTACAGCGTCAAAAACCCCCAAAATCTAGGGTTTTGGTTCTTCACAAATGTGAGATGTGATTTGAGGTGTGGAGAGTGTTTCGAGTGTGGAGAGTGTGGGAAGTGTGGTGGTGGTGCAGCGCGGCGACGAGATGGCGGTGGTGTGGAAGTTGAGAGGATGGAAGAGGTATCGGGTTGATGGGGAAAAAGAGACTAACGAGTGAAGGGGAAGAACCGTTCATTCGGATTTTAAATCAAACCCCCTTTTTTTCTGTATGCTCGACCATCGCGACTTGTGACGGAATTCATCGCGACTCGCGACGAGTGTCGCGAGGTCATCGCGAGTCGCGGAAAGTGAAATTTGAGATCGATTTTTTTTCAAAGTTTCTGAGCACGTCGTGACTCGCGATGAAATTAATCGCGACTCGCGACGAGTGTCGCGAGGTCATCGCGAGTCGCGGAAAGTTGAATCCGAAAGGCCAAAATTTCCCAAAAGTTTCTGAGCCCATCGCGACTCGCGACGAAGCTAATCGCGACTCGCGATGAGTGTCGCGAGGTCATCGCGAGTCGCGGAAAGTTGAATCCGAAAGGCCAAAATTTCCCAAAAGTTTCTGAGCCCGTCGCGACTCGCGACGAAGCTCATCGCGATGATTGTCGCGACTCGCGAAAAGTGGGATCCGAAGCCCAAAATTTTCCAAAAAATTTCTGAGCCCGTCGCGACTCGCGACGAAGTTCATCGCGACTCGCGACGGGCAACTAACCTGGCACTCTGAAAATTTTTCTGCTTCTTTCTCTTGTCCAAGTTCTTCCTTCTCGAATTCAAGTATTTCCCCCTTCCAAAATCCAATGCCTTGGCTTCAAAATTGCTACAAAATCATGGAGAGAACAACCCGTGAAAATCATAAAGCAAAACAATGAAGCTTAATGATAAAAGCTCAAAACTAAACAACATCAACAGAAAGTCACGAGTAACGATCCGGATGATCAAAACCAAGTTTATTTAACATCTTCGGCACGACTCACTTCCCTCCTTGGAGTTTACTCACAAATCGGATCGAGGAGATCAACGTCCTCTCCTTTCTCCGGTACAAAAGTCTCGTGGTAAGGTTTCAACCGTTGTCCATTAACCTTAATGGTATTGGACTTAGCTCGATCTAGAATCTCCACCGCACCATGCGGGAATACCTTAACCACCTCAAAAGGACCGATCCATCTGGACCTTAACTTACCTGGGAATAGGCGAAGGCGAGATTGGAATAGGAGGACCTTCTGACCAACGTCAAAATCCTTCCTGATGATCATCTTGTCGTGCCATGCCTTTGTCTTCTCTTTGTAGATCTCGGCGTTCTCATAGGACTCCCTCTGGATTTCATTCAGTTCCTCCAATTGTAACTTCCTATGCAAACCGGCTTCATCTACATCAAGATTAAACTGTTTGACCGCCCAGTAAGCCTTGTGATGAATTTCCACCGGTAGGTGACAGGGCTTACCAAACACTAACCGGTATGGGGACATACCGATTGGTGTCTTTTAAGCCGTCCTATACGCCCACAGGGCATCATTCAACCGAGAACTCCAATCCTTCCGGTTAGGGTTAACCATTTTTTGAAGGATGGACTTGATTTCCCGATTGGAAACTTTGGCTTGCCCGTTGGTTTGTGGGTGATAGGCGGTGAATGTCTTGTGAGTGACTCCATACTTCTTCAAGAGTGCTGCTATGGTCCGATTGCAAAAATGGGTGCCACGGTCACTAATCAAGGCTCGGGGTACCCCAAACCTAGAAAAGATGTTATCTTTCAAGAATTCTGCAACCACTTTAGAATCGTCAGTCCTAGTGGGTTTTGCTTCAACCCACTTCGATACATAATCAACAGCAAGAAGAATGTACGTAAAGCCACAAGAACTAGGGAAAGGCCCCATAAAGTCAATACCCCAAACATCAAAGATTTCACAGTACAAAAGAGGTTTTTGGGGCATTTCATTCCTAGTGGAGATATTTCCTACTCTCTGGCATTCATCACAAGATTTGCAAAAGGTGTATGCATGCTTATTCAACGTAGGCCAATAAAACCAACTCTCTAAAACTTTCCTAGCGGTTCTCTTTGCTCCAAAATGATCGCCACATGCATGAGAATGACAAAATTCAAGAATTGAGTGTATTTCACTATCAGGGATACATCTCCTAACAACTTGATCCGCACAATGTCTCCACAAAAAGGGATCATCCCACACATAATACTTAGCATCACTCTTTAACTTATCCTTTTGGGCCTTAGAAAAATGAGGAGGGAATTTACCAGCGACAAGAAAATTTACAATGTCGGCATACCACGGTTGGAGATCCCTAATGGTGAACAATTGTTCATCAGGGAATTCCTCCCGTAGTTGCTCCTTCATTGCGGGGCTTACCTCAATGTCTTCTCCCGGAGTCAACCGGCTCAAATGATCGGCCACAAGGTTTTCAGCGCCCTTTTTATCCCGCACCTCCAAATTAAATTCGCTCAAAAGCAGGATCCACCTAATCAATCTTGGCTTGGCCTCTTTCTTCGTCATTAAATGACGAAGTGCTTCATGGTCAGTGTACACAATAACTTTTGTACCAAGCAAGTAAGATTGAAATTTTTCTAAAGAGAATACTACTGCTAGCAACTCCTTTTCAGTGGTGGAGTAGTTCCTTTGGGCCTCATTTAGGGACATGGATGCGTAGTAGATGGCGTGAGGTGCTCTCCCCACCCTTTGACCAAGCACCGCTCTAACGGCGTAATCACTCGCATCGCACATTATCTCAAAAGGCAACGCCCAATCCGGGGGTTGTATGATAGGGGCCGAGACTAACCTTCTCTTCAATGCATCGAACACCCCTTTACACCCCTCATCCATCACAAATTCCACCTCCTTTTGCAACAATTTGCATAGAGGAGATGCTATCTTTGAGAAGTCCTTGATGAACCGGCGATAGAATCCTGCATGGCCAAGAAAAGAGCGCACTTCGCGCACATTAGTAGGATAAGGCAAAGTTTGAATCGTGTCTATCTTTGCCTTGTCAACCTCAATACCCTTAGAGGAGACAACATGGCCTAAGGCAATACCTCTCTCCACCATAAAGTGAAATTTCTCATAATTTAGCACTAGGTTAGTTTCAATGCAACGGTTAAGAACTTGCGCTAAATTTACTAAACAATCGTCAAAGGAATTACCATGAATGGTGAAGTTATCCATAAATACCTCGACAAAATTTTCAACAAATTCTAAGAAAATGCTTACCATACACCTTTGGAAAGTTGCTGGGGCGTTACATAACCCGAAAGGCATGCGCCGGTAAGCGAACGTACCAAAGGGGCACGTGAAGGTGGTATTCTCTTGGTCTTCCGGGGCGATAGCCACTTGAAAATACCCCGAGTACCCATCCAAAAAGCAATAAAAGGGGTGGCTTGCTAACCTCTCAAGCATTTGATCAATGAATGGCAATGGGAAGTGATCCTTCCGTGTTTCCGCATTCAATCTCTGGTAGTCAATGCAAACTCGCCACCCGTTTTGAACTCGGGTGGGCACCATTTCACCCTTCTCATTTTTGACTACCGTCATTCCACTCTTCTTGGGTACCACTTGAGTTGGGCTCACCCATTTGCTATCCGAGATTGGATATATCATGCATGCTTGAAGCAACTTGAGGATTTCCGCCTTCACCACATCCATCATAGGCGGGTTCAAACGGCGTTGGGGTTGTCGGACGGGTCTCGCACCTTCTTCCAACAAGATTCTGTGCATACAAGTGGATGGACTTATGCCTTTGATGTCGGCAATAGTCCATCCAATTGCTTCCTTGTTCTCCCGCAACACCACCATCAACTTTTCTTCTTGCTCCTTGGTGAGCTTGCTCGAAATGATAACCGGAAGCGTCTCCCCTGCCCCAAGAAATGCATACTTGAGATCATCTGGCAAAGGTTTAAGGTCAAGCACCGGGGCTTTCACAAGTGAGGGGAGGAATTCCGATTCCTCAGATTCCTCTAAGAGTAGAGGAGGAGGTGTTGAGACACTCGGTGTCATCTCTTCAAGCAAGTTCAAATCCTCAAAGCTGCCCTTCAAGTTAGTGCTCATAGAATATACATTGTGGGCATCATTAACATCACATTGCAAAGCAACCAACAAAGAATCCTCACCATTTAGTTCAAAAACATCTTGCACAACTTCTTCAACAATATCTAGGGCATGGCAAGAATGTTCTTCACTAGGATACTTCATAGAGTCATTTATATTAAACTCTACTTTCATTCCATCAAATTCCATGGTGAGGGTACCTTTATGCACATCAATCATTGTCCTAGACGTTTTAAAAAATGGCCTCCCCAACAAAATTGGGGCGGCATGTTTATCATGCTCCATGTCAAGGACATAAAAATCCACGGGGAAAATTAAGGAATCCACCTTAACCAACACGTCCTCGACAATACCCTTAGGGTATGCACTAGAACGATCGGCCAATTGGATTACCACCCCGGTTTTATGCAATGTTCCCAAGTTGAGATTTTCATACAAAGAGTAAGGAATCACATTTATGGATGCACCCAAATCAAGCATAGCTTTTTCAAAACGAGTATTTCCTATTATGCATGGGATTGTGAACATGCCGGGATCGCTACATTTAGGGGGTAGCTCTCTTTGACACAATGCGGAAACATGCTCACTTTTTCCATTTTTCAACTTGTTTTTGGCCCTTTGTTTCCTATTCACAACACATAATTCTTTGAGAAATTTGGCATATCTAGGAATTTGTTCAATTGCATTCAAGAGAGGGATGTTTACCTCACATCTACGAAAGACTTCGTAGATGTCTTTGTTATCCTCCGTCCTCATCCTGTTTTTCAAGTCCTCCGGAAATGGGGGTTCCGGAACATATGGAGGGATATCCACCATCTTTGTTCTTTTGTGTGGAGGAGAGGATGGTTCCGGGGTGGAGGTTGACTTCGGTCTTGGTGGCAATGTCTCCAACTCAATTTCTTCCTCCTTGCCCTGTTGGCTAGCTCATTGGTCTCCTTCTCATGGACTGCCTCTTCCTCAACTCCCTTTTCAAACTCTTCAATTCTCGTTGGCTCCTTTTCAACATTTTCAGCCTCCGGTGAAGCATCGACCTCTCTACCACTTCTCAAAGTGATAGCACTTGCATTTTGCCTCGGGTTGATCTCTGGTTGGGCAGGTAGTTTACCCTTTTCCCGGGCTTCCATCCGGTTCACCATTTGGGCTATTTGGCTCACTTGAGTTTCCAAGTTTTTGATACTTGCTTTAGCCTCATCTTGGAATTGTTCGCTCTTTTCAGCACTCATGCCTAATCGGTGAATAGCTTGCAACACCTCATCCTTGGATAACCCCGAGCCCTCCCCTCGGTCTTGGGGTTTGTCTTCAAGCCTTTCGAACTGTTGTTGAGGTCGCCGGTATTGTTGTGGGGGAAGCCTGTACGGTTGAGAGTTCTGGCCTCCTTGAGGGTTTCCATACCGGAGGTTCGGGTGATCACGATTTCCTGAATTATACGGCCGGTTTTGGTACCCTGGGTACCTTTGGTAGCCTTGACCACCTTGATACCCATAGTTACCTTGGTACCCTTGATTTCCCTGATACCCCATAGCACTTACTTCCTCAACGTAATCCTCTTGTAGAGTGGGGCATGTGTCCGTAGGGTGCGCCAAGTAGCAAATTTCACATGACTTAACATGTGGCGCATTTCCTCATGGCTTTGTCATCAAGGTCTTCACCATAGATGTGAGGACCATGACTTGATCCTCCAATTTCCCACTGTTGGCAAAGTCACTTGCAGGCATTGGGTGTCTCCTCCTCAAATCAGCCCTTGAGCTAAAATTCCTCGACTCTTCCGCTAGCTCTTCATATAGTTGCATGGCTTCGGTGGACGTTTTGTTTCTGAGGGTGCCACCACAAGAACTTCTAACCAGCCTTTGGTCCTCATCAAGAAGGCCATTATAGAAGTAATACACCAAATCTCCCTCCGAATAGCCATGGTAGGGACAACTTGCGAGGAGCATCTTAAATCTCTCCCAATACTCGAAGAAAGACTCTTCATGCCACTGCAGAATGTTGCTTATGTCTTTCTTCATAGCAGCAGACCTCGAGGCCGGGAAGTACTTGGCGAGAAATCTTGTCTTCAAATCAAGCCAACTCTTTATGCTCCTTGGCGGTAGGTAATAGAGCCAATCTCTAGCATCATCCTTAAGAGTGAAAGGGAATTCCTTCAACTTGTAAAAATCTTCGTCCACTCTGTGAGGAACCGTACCGCTACACAAGAAGTGAAATTCAGTGAGATGCTTGTTGGCATTTTCCCCTTGCCTTCCAAGGAATGCGGGTAGTATATTGATGAACCCGGTTTTCAGCTCGAAATGCTCAATTGGACCAACCAATGGGTACTCAATGCACATCGGTTGTTGCTCAAGATTGGGTGCCAAGATTTCTCTCAACAAGGGTTGTCCCAAAGGGATCCTTCTTTGGTGGGGATGAGGGTGATAGGTTTCCTCTTCCCTTTGCTCGTCTTCAGGCTCGGTCCGGGGGTCCATTGAAGAAGATGTGTTCACAAAATGGTCACTAGGAGGATTGTTATTCACACTTTCCAATGAAAGCCTCCTAGCTCATTTCAAACTCAACTCTAACTCGGGGTCGTAGTGTAAGGGTTCTTGTGAAGAGGATCGCGTGCGAACCATACACTAAGAACTCAAACAATACGGCTCTAAGACGAACGAGAATGGCAAATTAACTAAGAAACCAAAATAAAACCCAACAAACAAATATTCACAAATAGCACATAATCACACATAATATGCTAAAGTACTTAAAAATGAACGCCTAATCCCCGGCAGCGGCACCAAAATTTGGGAGGTCGTCGTCGTACCTCTCAAAGTTAATACTTTTAGGCCCTTAATGCGTCCTATCCACAGTAATGTAAATAGTGGAAAGACGGGATCGTCCACAGGAAAAAGGGATTTTTCTAAGTACTTAGACACCTATATGAGAAAACGTACTAAACACATACATACATAGATATATATAAAAGCATGTAAACAAGGGGGGGCGGGTTTGGTTGGATGATTCCTAAATTAGCAAATTAAAATACAAATATTAGCAAAACAAGAGAATGATGCTAATCATGTAAACGCAAATAAAGATGTGATGAAAATACAATTACGAAGCCTTGGGCGCAATTGACTTCCACTTCCAAACCTCTTATCCATCATTGAACATGCAACTTATTTACTACTTTCACTACTTGTTGTGAAGACTAAACTTCTATCCTTCTTAGATAATAGTTTGTAAGAGTGAGTTCGACATCTCTTGTCAAACCTCACCAATGAGTCCCGTTGTCGAAACACGACTTAAGGTATCCCGTTGGTGGCGTTTGGCACGAAGGATCAACAAGCTCGGCAACACTTATGACCACTACACCGTGACTAAGCATTTAACCGATCTATGCATTTACACGGGATTGGTCAAGAACGTTCAACGCTCATAGACTTCTCCCGTTTGCTACAAATGATAGACGTGGCAAAGAGTTCGACATTGCATATCTATCTAGCAATCATCAATCCATCAACATAATCAAAAACTCTAATTTATACTCATACATTCCTAACAAGAACAAGGGGGAGTTTAACCAAACTCACCCAAACCCTAGCAAGCAATTCATAAAAGTATTCCTATACTCAAGCTTTCAATAACATTAATGATATCAACAAACACATTCAATATCCGTAAATACATAATAGCAAGAGTAATAAACAAGCTACAAATTGTTCTTAAGACATGAGTTTGGAAGCTTTGGTCAATTGCTCCCAAGAGATTAGATTAGCTACTAGAGTTCATGCTAATCTAACTAAAATAACAAATCAAAACAACAAGATAAATCAAAGATGAAAAATGGAGAAATAGGGTTTAGAACAGTACAAAATCCGCAGCTCTGGAAAACTGGAATGAGAGGAGAGAAAAAATGGTATTTATAGTGGAAGGAAAAGAAAGTAGGATTCTGGTCAGTGGCCGTCGCGACTTGCGACGAACATGTTGGTCGCGACGAGTCCATCGCGACTCGCGACGGTAACCAGAATTTTTGCATTATTTCTTCTTCTTCTCCTTGTGGCATGTAGTCATCTCCATAGTCACTCCTCTCAACTTCTAAGTCTTCAACGGTTTCAAAAGTGATTTTCAATGGCCTCCGGTCTTCACATCTTCGAAGAAAGTCTTCAAAATCTTCGAAAGTGTAGTCTTCAATAGCCTCCGGTCTTCATTACTTCGTCACAAAAAAAATCTACTTAAAAGAGGTAAAAGAGCGCAAAGTTGCTCTTACCCCTCCTAAGAGGATTTCATGGTAAAACACAAGCTGTTGTAATGAAAGAGCACAAAATGGATCCTAAATAGTACTAAAATAAGCATATAAAGTGGACGCATCAATGCTCGCAAGCAAGGAGTAATAATTCAAATTCTGAAATATATGATTGATAAAAGTATTATTACACTATTGGAAAACAGGTACATAGGCATCGGTATGTCAGTGATACTGCTAAAAAACTAAAATTCAACACCGGTACACAAAAAATTGGTGCCTATGCACTGAATACCAGTGCTAAAAAACCAAAATTCAGCACCGATACACAAAACATCGGTGCCTATGAATAAATTCGGCACCTATACACAAAAAATTGGTGCCTATGGACTGAATACCAATGCTACAAAACCAAAATTTAGCACAGGTACACAAAAACCGGTGCCTATGAATAAATTCAACGCCAGTATACTGAATATCAGTGTTACAAAACCAAAATTCAGCACTGGTACACAAAAACCGGTGTCTATGAATAAATTCAGCACCAGTAACACAGTTTTGGGCCATAATGTAATTTTCTAAGAATTCATAGAAGTAATCATCCTTGACTTTCGAGACTCTTTCGTTCTCCCATACATTCCCAAATTACAAAGTTACAATTTTATATTATTGAATTGATTTTAGTTCCACCAATTTCGTGATTCGACAGCTCCAACTTTCTTGGAGGGACCTAAGTGCAAAAGGTAAAAACTTTACTCGTAACTCCAAACTTAAATCCGCTTGTACATGATCTTACCATATACACCCCCATTATATTTTCCATGCATGTGAAGGAATATTTATCAAAAATCAAGCACAAGAACATATCTATAATTCTTTTTTATTTCACTTTGTAACTTCCAAGTAATCAACCATAAGTTCCTCTAGAACATATACTAGCGTTTTTCAATAATTCACCAAAAAATTATTTATTTATATATTTATATTTAGACAATAATAATAAAAAATATGTATTTAGAAGCAATGGGCAATTGGATAACACAATTTTGGGCAACAATATAATTTTCCAAGAGTTTATAGAAGTAATCAATGTTGACTTTCGAGACTCTTTCGTTCACCCATACATACCCAAATTGCAGAGTTGCGATTATATTTGATTGAATTTCATTTTGGTTCCACCATTTTTGTGATTCGACGACTCCAACTTTCTTGGAGAGACCTAAGTGCAAAAAGTAAAAACTTTACTCGTAACTCCAAATTGAAATCCGCTCAAACATGATGCTACCCTATGCACCCTCATTGTATTTTCCAAGTCCATAACAAAATATTTATCAACAATCGGGCACAAAAACATATCCATAATCCTTTCTGATTTCCCTTTATGTCTTCTAAGTAATCAACTCTAGGTTACTATAGAACATGTAGTAGCGTTTTTCAAAATTTCATCAAAAAAATAATTTATTTTCTATTTCTACATTTATGCAAGAATAAAAAGATTTGTATATTTTGTACATAAGGATAACGTAACAAATTTATAGGCCATAACGTAATTTTCCAAAAATATGTTAGAGGCGCTTCCATTCACCCATTGTACCTCGAATTTCAAAGACACAATCATCTCTTATTTAATTGCATTTTAGTGTCTTCAATTTTGTGATTCGCCGTCTCCAAATTTCTTCTATGGACCTAATAGTAAAAATTAAAAGGGAAAAATACAGATATGACCCTATGTTTTGGTCATAAGTGCAAATATGACCCTGCAAGATCAAAAAGTGCTATTGTAACCGGATCTTTTGCATTAGAAGTGCCGATATAAATTTTTGGCACTATATCGACGTTGACTAGGTAGTTTCTAGCATTGAAAAAACACAAAAACACTAAACTACCCATAGTCTTAAAACAAAAAATGCAATGACAAAAATATTCCTAAGTTCTTCTTCTTCATCTCCATAACCACTGCTGCTCCCACCACTGCTCCGCCGCTTTCGCCGCTGCCGCCCACTGCTTCTTCGCGGCCCACTGCTTCTCCGCCACCGCCTGCCGACGGCTAGATTCTAGGAATTTACTAATAGAACCTGGGATTTCAAAAAAAAAATACACAGAATCACAACATTATAAAAGCATTAAACTTTCAACAAAAAATGGCAAACTCCATCATCCACAACCCCAGATTAACACCAAAATCCAAAATTTTCAACAATGCCATCACATTAAAACCTAGATCTCACCTCACATTCAACCTTGGATGAAGAGAGCTGAACCGGGTCGGGTCGAACATACACAAAGGAATAACCCAGGTCGTATAATGGGTCGGATCCCACCGCAACTAAATCCTTCCTCCAGCGAGCTCCATACCAGTCACTGTTGTCTCTGGTGAAGAACACGTCCGCTGTCGTGCGCCGCGGCCTTAACCCCTGCCACCCCTGACCCTAAGCCCTCCCCGCCACCCCTAGCCTTAAGGCCGACTGCTGCTACATCGTGCACTGCCACTGCTCAACCGTGCACCGCCGCCAACCCCATTCCTGCCTCCGACTACCAAACCCAAGCCTCTGCCCTGGCCGACCACCAACCATCCACCTCCTCCTCCTCCCACCAAACCCTAACCTCTGCCTCAACGTTAAGCTTTCAGACGTCGTCATCTCCACCAATGCTTCCTTGAATCAAAGCTTTGCTAAAGAGGCTGGGTATGGATTACTTGATCTCCCGGCATAAGGTAACATTTGGGAATTGGATTATTGGTGTAAAGATTCAATCTTGGTTTGTGGGTTTGTGGGTTTGTGGGTTATGGAAATGGGATGGGTTTGTGGGTTATGGAAATGGGATGGGTTTGTGGGTTCCAAAAATGGGATAAATGAAGATAATGGGTTATGGAAATGGGATAAGTAAGATAATGTATTACCTTTCAAGTGGGTTCTGAAATATAGATCCATTGTCATCCCAAGAGATAATGGGATAAATGAGGTAAAATTTAGGTTGGGAAAAAGAAGGGATAAAGAGGTAAAATTAGTAGAGATAATGGGAGTATAAACGTCCTTCCACTTATTATGGTTTTCTATTTTTTTAAATAGAGGGTATAATTGTCATTTTAGGTTTTCCCAGCCAAATTCAGGCCTCTAGGGTTATAGTAGCACTTTCTACCAAGTAGTAGGGTTATAATAGCACTTTCTGATCTTGCAGGGTCATATTGACACTTTTGACCAAAACATAGGGTCATATGGTCACTTAACTAAAATTAAAAAGTTAACTTAGAGATCAAACAATACTAGCACCGACATTGTTTTTCATTCATAACGATGCTATGTTATGGCGGGGTAATGATTTTTTTTAATTTCATTCCAAATTTTGTAGAGATTTTTTTAAATTTTGGAATGAACACTGGTATTAGTTACTTAGGCACCGGTATGTGTATCGGTGCTCAATACTTAGAAAAATTTCTCGGGTTTGCTCTCGGGTTTGCTCTCGGGTTCAATTTTTTTAAAAAAATCATTCAAAGCAGCCTTAAGCAACTACGTTTTGTGTATTTAGGCACCGATATAATCATTTTGGGCACCGGTATTGTACCGATGCTCAACACTTAGAAATTTTTTCCAAAGTTTGCCCTCGGGTTCAATTTTTTTTAAAAAAAACCACTCAAAGCAGCCTTAAGCAGCTGTGTTTTGATTTCTTACGCACCAGTATGAGCATTTTGGGCACAGATACCAGTGCTCAACACTTAAAAAAAGGAGCCCAACTTGGTTTCATCTGAACTATTGATTTCTTTTGTTGATTGAATCTCAAACGTGAAACATTTGCCTATATATACTATCCCTGAAACCCTAAATCTAACCACCCTCATTTCCCTCTCATTACCTTCTTCGCTACCTCCTCTCCATCTTCTCCCTCCTGCTCCACCACCTCTCCCTATCCACCGCCACTGCCACCGCTGCGATGCCTCCACCAATGCTCCCTGACTCCATCTCTCGGACCAGTACCGACTCCTCCACCTCGACACCGCTTTGACGCGTCCCCGACTCAATCTCCCAGACCAGCTCCGACTCCATCTCCCCGTGGTGCACCATTCCCGACGTTATCTCCCCGCGCTCTGGCCGCTGGTCTGAGTTGTGAGTTCCACCAAAATTATCGGTTCAGCTCAGAGACATCACCTTCATTATTCTAGTTCGCTGATGTTATCTAGGGTTTCTGGAAATTAGGTTCTTGTTTTTAGGATGATTGATGTTGTTAATCTATGTTTGGGTATAGCTTGTTTCATAAATTAAGAGGTGTTATGTATTTTCAATTATATGTAATGACGTTCTAGGTTGTGGTATGAATTTTCTAGTTTTTTACATGAGCTTCTATTTTATTTTATTTTTGTGTTTTGTTCGTTCTGGGTTTCATATTCCGGCCGGTGAGTTTATTCTCACTGGCCGGATTTTTTCTAATTGATCGCCTATATATTAGCGCCGGTATTTCATACACAGGTCCCGGTAAATGTACCAGTGCTGTAATAGGTTCTAGTACTGGTACGACTTACCAATGCCTATGCAACTATATCTTTTGCACCGGGTCACTTAGGCACCGGTATGAAAATTTTCAAAAATACGGTGCCTATGGGGTGAAAATACCGGTGCCTATGGGGTGAAAATACTGGTGCCTATGGGGGTTCTTCCAGTAGTGTTAAAATGTTGAAGACTATCCTCTATTCATATATATAGGTTCGGCCAATACAAATCATAAAGAAGATATGTTTTGGTAATTCCTGTCAGAAACTGGAATGAATGTTGTTAGTTTTAAGAAGATAAAACCATATCACACTAAAATTCCTAATTTAACCTAAATGATGACCAGAAATAAATCAATCCAAATATTTGCTAAATTCTTGAATGAATCCACATTTCCTACACTTACCAAATCTAATCCAATTAGAATTAATCTCCTAAAATTACAATAATTTTGAAATTAGCTCTAAATATGAGCACACTTCCTCTTAATTTTGAAACTAGCTCTAATTTGTTCTTGACACGTGTATCATATTCATCAATTTGTACAGCCTCTTGTACACTTGCTGCTTACTCAATTTTGATCTGAGCTCACTGTGAGCTATTCGCAAAGATGATTCCATTGCGTGGATCTCATTCTTTGTTTCTTCTCGTGATGAATCCATGTCTTTACTGATATTATTGTTCAACGTATTAATCTGCTCTCTGATTTCTCTGCTCTAGTTTCTCCATTCTTGATCATTCTCCATCAGCCTGCCATCAAAGTCTTTCAACTAGCTATTGCCAAGGATTTCGAAGTCTCTGATAACGATTTTGTTATGACTGGGAAGGATCAAAGTGTAAAGAGCAATTGTAATTGCAGAATTAACACTTTTTATTGATTGAATCAACTGAAAATTAACAAGGATGTGAGTTTAGATGAGAAAGAAAAAGGTTAGATGAGAAACAGATTTCATAAACAATGATCTTCAAGATGATTTGTAAACTCCTAATTGCCCTACTTTATACATAAAAATTATGTTGTGTTCATACTGTTTCGGTTGTGGTGGGAATACTCCTCAAAATTCAAATATAATGAGAATTGAGTTAGAGATCTTTATTCTAGATGAGATATGAGAGTTAGACCCAATAGAATTAGACATAGGGTGATGGTAGAGTTTTAGTATAAATATATCTATTTGTGCTATAGCCACATAGAAAGTGTGTGGTTGATTAGAGAGAATAGAATTAAGTGTTGAGAGACATTGTGTGTTGAGAGATATAACATACATTGTAAACTCTTTCTATTTTCTAGTGGATCGAAATCATTTAATTTCCGTGATTTTTTCCGATTAGGGTTTTCCACGTAAAATTTGTGTGTTTGTTCTTTTGATTATTGATTGTGTCTTGTTCCGTAAGCAAAAGAGAGATTTTTAATCTTAGACAACGTGAAGGTAGAGGTTAAAATCCCTAACAACTGGTATCAAAGCTAGATTGAAGAAGATATAGTGAAATAAGAGAATTTTGAATTTCTTGGCGCTGCTTCGATAGATTAGAATTATCTCAACATCCGACCGTTGAAATTGGCTGAAATCTTTACGGGATGTTCCCAACTAGTGTATCCACAATCAAAACAGTGTAAATCAAGTTCTTATGTGTTGAATTATTGTAGATTATTTTCGGACAGAACCCGTGCAATGTTGGAAACATGATTTCAGATGTCTCTTTTAGATGGAAAGATGGATTTTACTATATGGAAGAGTACGATGCAAGATGTACCTCTGAGTGATAATATTGATCAGGATCTTGAGGATGAAAAACCCAAAGGAATGACTGATCGTGCTTAGACTATTATGAAGAAGAAAGCTGTTAGTACAATCTGATTGGCACTTCCTCCAGAAATCAAATATTGTGTCATCCAGGAGGAAACACCAAAGGGTATTTGGGACAAATTGGAGAGTGTTTATACTTCAAAATCATTGACCAATAGGTTGTGTATGAAGATAGATCTCTACACACTAAAGATGGAGGAAGGAGGTAATATTCATGATCATATTAATAATTTTAGTCAAATAGTATGACGACTTCAAAACACTGGGGATGAAATCAATAGTGAAGAACAATATTTATTGTTATTAGCTTCTATGCCATTGTCTTATAAACATGTTGTGCAATCTATGTTTGTTGGGAGAACCACTCTTAAGTTTCAGGAAGTGGTTGCTCAATTAAGGGATAATGAGAAAATAATAGGAAAGAACATGTCCAATGGGAATAATTTAATTTATTGAATTTGAATTATACATAGGTAAAATATTTTAGTTGCAACATTACAAATTTATTATGCAATGTGCAATAATTATAAGTTTACGACCTAATTAATGCAACTAAATTTTTTTATCTTGATTTGTTCTAATTTGTTTTTAAAACATTGGTTTTTTCATAAATTATGGCAAATCCATATTTCAAGAGGCAGACTCGTGTTTTATTTAGTGAAGAATAAATAAAAAATTTAGACTCGCTTTGGACCCAGGACCCTTTAGAACCATTGGGTTTCAGTATGTGTCTAAAATTTCAGACTTACGAGCCTGGTTCCTAATTTTCAGACTTTGGGTATGTGTCATATAGTTAGGGAGGATTATGCGAAATTGGTATATGTAGTTAGAGATATTGATAGTCAAACATGATCACTGAAAATCGTGAAAAAGTAAATATGTCATTACTGTTGAGACGGAGGGAGTAGTTTATATATTTATTCAAATATGTGATCAAAGTTTGATGGTGTTGGCGGTCAAATAGTAAATATGCAACTTATGATGGAACAAGGGAGTACGTTATTATTATAGAGTATATAGTTAAACTTAGTAGTGGTTAAATATTTTTGTTGAATACTACTCCCTCCGTCCCAATACTATTGGACTATTTACTCTTTCAAAGTCAAATTTGGTAAACTATGATATTAAATATAACTAATATATGTATAATAAAAACATCATGTGAGATATTGTTAGATTCATTTTAATATCTATTTTCCAAATGAGTCTGTTTCTTGAAATATGGTCTTTCCATAAGTTATAGAAAAATTAATGTTCAAACCACAAATTAGAAGAAATTAAGATAAAAATTTTGGGTTGCATTAATCGGATCATAAACTTACAACTACTACACGTTGCATAATAAATTTTTAATATTGCAACTCAAAACGTTTACCTTTATATAATTCTTTCAACCCTACAATCTTTCCTATGACTTTGCCTTTCTAAAGATCAATTTCATATGCGAAAATATTATACGTATCTAGAGATATTAATGGGCAAACATAATCATTGAAAACCGTAAAAAAGTAAATAGACAAATAATTATGGGACAAATGCAGTATAAAAAGTAATCCGGACATATTGAGAAAACTGAGGGAATAGTAAAGGGTGTTGCTATATCACACCCTGTATTTTACTAGTTTACGCCCTAATATGTATATACATGTATAATGCTAATTTATTTTTTCAAAATAAAACAAAAAAAAGAATCTACCGCCGCCGCTGCTATCGCCACCGTCGCGCCACCAGAACCACCACCGCCATCCCTGGCCTTCGTCCGCCGTCCAGCTCGCTGTCGTCCCCGCTTTCCGTCCAGCTCTTCTCTCCACCGCTCTCTGTTCGGCTCCACTGTAGCCAGCCGCCGTCGTCCCCAGCTCCACCATCGCCTTCTCCTTCGTCCCCATCCCCAGCAAAACCCTAGCCCACCGCCGTTCCTAACCCGCGGCTCGTCTTCCCCTTCGGCCCCGTCCCTAGCAAAACCCTCGCCTGCCGTCCCCCCTTCTCCTTCGTCCTCGTCGAGAAAAACCCTAGCCCTCCGTCCCTCCTTCTCCTTCGTCCCCGTCGAGCAAAACCCTAGCCCATAGTCCCTCATTCTGCTTCGTCCCCGTCAAGCAAAACCCAGTCCGAGAGGAGAAACGAGAACCAGAGAGGAGAAACGGGAGAGGAAAATGGCGGAGAGCGATGGAGAAGCGGGAGAGGAGCGTGGCCGAGAGCGGAGGAGAACCGGGGTGGGAGAACCGACGTAGGAGAACTGGGGTGGGAGAACCAGGTGAGGAGAACCGGGAGTAGAAGGAGAAGGAGAGCGGGGAGAAGGAGAGCGGGGAGAGGAGAACAGGGAGAGGAGAAAGAGATTCGGACCGAAGAACGAGAGCGGGGAGAGGAGTCGCCAGCGAAGAGCCGCTCGTCGCCGGAGAAGGCGAAACGACGGAGAGCGGAGAAGGGAAACGGCGGTGCACGGCGGATGGAGGCGACGGAGAGCGGCGAAGGGAAACAACGGTGCACGGTGGCCAACGGTGGCGATGAATGTGCACGGCGATAGCAATGGTGTTAAATAATAAATTTTATTTAATATTAATTTAAATAAATATTAATTCTTTAAATTAAATTTAAAAAATATAGCGTAAATACATGATATACTCAAATAAAATTTAGCAATCCACATACCGTAGTAAAAGTTGAATTTGATGCTATAATTACACAAAATGTTGAAGCTTTAAAGAAGAGGCAGGCATCATAAGTTAACTCTCTACTCCGAAAGTAGAGACGAATCAGATCGGACGGTAGCGAAATCACATCCCAACCGCACACCGCACCACTTTGTACAGTACTCCCCCTCATTAAAGGTCGCCAGATTATTTAAGGAGAGGTCGTGCCGTCCAGCCGACGATTACGGGTGACTCCCTTGGGTCCCCCGACCCGACCCTGACCCCGACCCTGACCCCACACATTTCACCTCCCTCTTTTACTTCTCATTCTTCTTCCTCCCCACAACACACTTCCAAACTCTCTCTCTCTCTACTCTCTCTCATCACAAAGCTTAAGATATATTCCATGGCTTCTCCACGCGAAGGTCACTACAGGGGCGTCCGGAAGCGCCCGTGGGGCCGCTACGCCGCCGAAATCCGTGACCCGTGGAAGAAGACACGCGTCTGGCTCGGCACCTTCGACACTCCCGAGGAAGCCGCATTAGCCTACGACGGCGCCGCCAGGTCCCTCCGCGGCGCCAAGGCCAAGACCAACTTCCCTCCGCCGCCGCCTTCCGTCGGCCTTACCCTCGATCTGAACCTGCCGTCGGAGCACCGGTGGCCTGCTCCATCCGGGAGGCTCTCGATCGGGGAGTTTCTCCAGACTGGGGTTCTTACTGATCGGGTTAGCTTCAGGAGCGGCGGCGGTGGTGGAGGAGGAGGACACGTGGAGCTTCCCAGGATGACCCCCGGTGGTCCGACCGCCGGCGTGGCTCCGGCGAGGGAGATGTATTTTGGAGTTGTGAGACGTGGGTTGCCCATAGATTTGAACGAGCCTCCACCTTTGTGGCTGTGAGGGTTTCCCGGAGCGCCGCCGGCGCTGCATTGTCGGAACTCGGAAGCATGCGGTTTTGCTTTTTGAGACATTCTTGGTTTCTCAGAGAACGCGTAGTTTATGTTAGACATCATGATTAACTCCCGGATAGTAGTAGCAGTACTAGTTTATGGTTTTGAACTTATGATTAATGTAAATATATTGTGTGTTTTTCAATGTTATCCTTTAGTTTAATCTCGTTTTCTTTCCTGGGTTTGTTTTACTGTATTATTGACCCTGAGTTTGACCGTTGTTTTCTGGTGGAAGATTTGCCGGATTAAGGGAGACTGGGAAAAGGAAAAGTGGGCGATGGTGATAATAATGGAGGTAGGAGCAAAAAGTGTTTTAGAGAAAAGAAGAAAGGGAGAAATTAATGGGGGATGGCAAGAACTAGAAAGCAAGCGTGTGGGAAAATGCTCACTTCTTCTATAGTACGCTTTCTATTTCTGCTAAAAGGATGCAAGGTTTCTTTGGATCGTATTTTTCACTTCCTTTTCGAGTGTTTTGTATTTCTATCCAACCATTGCGACCGTACAGTACAAATACTGTTACACCCGATTTTTTTAAAAAACTATAAACTACTGGCACAAGAAAAATTATTATGCCCCATCCAATTCGGCTGAAGTTGAGTAGAGTAGAGAAGATCTGATCTGAGTTGAGGAGACTTGATTAGAGGTGAGCAGAATTGGTTGGAGTTGAACTAACCTGAATTAATTGTCGTTGAACTAAACTGAATAAAAATGAACTAAATCGAATCTAACTAAACTGAAACAAGTCAAATTAAACTAAATTGAATCAAACAAACTGAAACAAAATGAAGCGAACTGAATCAAGTTGAACGAACTGAGTCAAACTGAACCAAATCAAATTGAACTACATTGAACCAAAATGAGCCGGACCGAGTCAAAATGAACCGAACTGCATTTAAAATGAACTGAACTGAATAAAATTGAACTGAAATGAATCATACTGAATCAAATTGAACCAAATTAAATAAACTTAACTGAACAAAGAATAATTAAAAGAAGATAACGGCAAAAAATGTAAAAAAAAGTAATGGTGAAAAATAAAAAATAAATATCATTAAAATCCATTTTCCCCCTTATTTTTAGCAAAAACTCCAGACGAATAGCGCCTGGCATTTCCTTCAATACACCCATCACGTGTATACATGAAAATATTCCACGACTCAATATTTGGCCAAATTAAGTCCCGATATCGATACAATAATCCAACATAAATTCTGATACTAGTATATCAAAGAATTATGAGAATAATAGTAACTTACTAAATTGGTAGTTCTAAGACTCTTTTATGTATAAATTGTATTCACGTTAAAAAAATCATTTGAATATTTTACCAAAACAAAAATGATTAACAAGGTGACCAATGACTGCTTGAGTGTTTCGATGGTGGATATACTATTTGAATTCCTAAAGCCATCAAAGCAAAAATAACGACTCCAACACGAGCGTCGTTAGAAGTAATCAGTCTGAGGTGGATGCAATTTTAATTGACACCATCGAATAGAGTCTACGTTTTCAGACCCCCATATTGAGGCATTCGCCTTTGACACGTATATATATTTGGCCCAAACTTATCTTTTCATTATTTACATTGAGTTTTTATTGTATTCAATCCTAGTAAAATTCATAATTAAAATTTTAACACTCAATGATAATTAAATAATTTTAGACTAAATTGTTCTTTTGATCCCTTACATATTTTGCAATACTTTCTTTTGGTCCCTCAATGCTAATACCGCATTTGTTCAGCAGTTAACATATTGAAATTGATTTGTTTGGTCCCCAGAGGTGGTTTTCAAGTAAAGTCAACGGTAAAATTGGTCAAAATATGTAAAATAACCAATATACCCCTGAGTTTAAAAAGGAAAAAACAAGAAAAGACCACAACTTCGCCAGATCTCTTTTCCAGATTCGCCTACCGACCTTCGCTTATCACCACTTGTCGCCGACCTCCACTTTTCACCATCCACCTCCGGTGATGAAATGGAAAATTTGGCCCCGGAGGCAAGAAGCGTAGACCCCAACGACTTTTTATTGGGTCACTCACTCCAGTTCTCGTTCTGTCTCGTTCCCGTCGCCATGGCCGTTCTTGTTCCAGATCCCGATGATTCTGTTTCATCGCCGATGATTACATTCCCTCCGACGATGATGTGATTCTCCCTTCCCAACCCACTGGCGACGCCCAAGAATCTCGATGTTGGTCACGCCGGGAACATCTTCACGTTGGCCGAAAGAGGTGACCCCATTTCTGGTCCTATTTTTACAACTCTATTATGGAGCGCCGGCGAAGAGGCAACTCTGTTTCCTCTGGTTTTCGATCGTGATTTCCCCTTGAGAAACATAGGGTTTCAATTTGGGCCAATTGGGTTTCAGCCCAATTGGTCATCCTTTTTTTTGCCTTTATGCAAATAAAACAACGTCGTTTTACTTAAAGCAAAACGACGTCGTTTTGTTTAATAAGAAAAAAACCATGATATTGCAGTTGTCGTCTTCATCTTCTTAGGTTTAGAACAGAAAAACATGATACCCAACAATGATGCCATGCCTTTGGCGGCGGCGTGGACCTGCGCATGATGGCGGGGTCATTTTGCCGAGTTTCGTTCGATTTGTGGACAAGGAAACCTTGAATTCGACATCACTGGAAATCTTCATTTGGACGGAGGGAAAAGCTCCGGCGACGTAGGAAAAAGCTCCGGCGACGTAGGAAAACGCTTCGACGACGGAGAATGAAGTTAAAGTGGGAATTTTAATTGAAAATATTTTTAATTAGTAAAATTACCAAAATACCTCTGGTTATATCGGAAAACCATTCCGGTTTACCTGACAATCACCTTTGGAGATCAAACAAATCAATTTCAGTATGTTAATTGCTGAACAAACCTGGTATTGGTCTTGGGGACCAATAGAAGGTATTGCAGAATATGTAAGGGACAAAAATAATAATTTAGCCTGAGTTAATAATTAAGATTTTATGGTATTTAACAATTTTTTTAATAATTAATAATATAATATGTTAATTGTAAATAAGTTAATAATTATTAGAGTTGAGATAAGCTAATTGGAGTTGAGAAGAGTTGAGAAAAGCTGAGAAAAGTTTAGAAGAATTGAGAAGAGTTGAGAGGAACTGAGATGGGTTGAAAAGAGTTGAGTTGAATTCATTGGATCTGAAATAAGTTGAACTAAACATGGCCTTAATAAACATTGATTAAAGTTAAATAAATATATAATAATAATATAATGTGAGGTTTTGTGGAATTTATTTTATTATCTATTTTTTAAATAATATTTTTTTATGTGGTACTGTTAGATCATCTCTAAAGGTGTTGTTTTTAAACATACTTGTAAAATTTCATAAATTGTAGCAGAGGAGTCCACCGTTGTCGCAGAGTACACGTCTGCAACTTCCAAGAGAGCAAGTCGTCTGGTGCATTTAATGCTTCAAATGCAGAAGATGTATTTTACATACAATTTGGTTTGATCGTGTAACACAATCTCCATATTATCAAGTGTACAATCTTAACATGCAACAAAAACTATTCCTCCATCCCATTTCAAATTGCCCACTTAATATTTGACACTATTCTTTTTCAAACTTCGACCACATATTTGAATCGATATATAAATAATAATATTACGAGTTAAGTGCTAAAATGACTTTGACTTTAGGGTGAAAGTGCCTATATAACCTACAATCTCAAAAAGTGCTAATATAACCCACACTCTCAGAAAGTGCCAATATAACCCTGCAATCTCTGAAATTGCCAATATAACCCTATTTGGATGACTTTTTTACTCAACTGTCTAATGCTCATATTTTGTTGAAAAGAACATTTTGCCCTTGTCGGAAAAGAAAAAGAAAATCAAATCCTTTTTCTCCTTCAACCTTTTTCGACTGACCACCCATTATTTCTTCTGAATCTAAAATTTGGCCCGGTGGATCACCGGGCTTGCCGGCGGGCTTCTTGTCTGACTGCCCGCCACCGTCGACGAGCTTCAAGAACGTTCACACATTGTTGTTGGAAACCTCTGTAATGTTTGGACCACCCTTGCCGTCAAGCTCCTCGCCATCCACCATCACCTTCCACCCAACACCCTCACTTCCCCGCCACATCTCCCGCCCAGCCACCAGCACCTCTCCCGTCCATCCACCTCCAACCCATATCGCCACCACCCACCATGGCTTCTTCCATATCTCCACAACTTCTCCCACCCCGCGACTCCGTGACACAATTGGATAGAAGCAATCCCGCTGCGAGCTTGATTCTGGATTGAACCAATCCCACCGGCGAGATCGATTATGGTGGCCCTGTTCTCTTCTCCACTGCCACCGGGCATGGTGTCTTTCACATTGTCTCCGTCGAGGGGCACGTCGTACTGCTAGTGGTCGACGACGGCGGTGTCGTGGTCTTGAGGCTCCAACTCAATTGGAGAATACATTGCCTGATTTTGAATTTTGTGACTGAATTTGTTGTCCCCTGTTAAGGAATTAGAATATTACTTCTAATTGTAATTATATTCTATTACATTTTTCTTGCTTGTATAGGTATCATGTACCACTTTATAATGTATCTTGAGATCATGAATATAAACACACAATTATTACCCTTATTTTCTACATGGTATCAGAGCCTAAAATTCCAAAACCCTAAAAGAAAATTTTGTTGCCATTTTCTCGAGCTCATGTCGTTGCCAACTACAGTGCGATCCTTCACGCACCGCCGCTGAGCCACCGCTGAAGCTCGCCCTTCGTCGACCACATCCACCGTGACCTAGCGGCCGCCATCTGTTGCCCTTATCGACTCGCACGTACCACCATCGATCTCCACACGCTGCTGCACCGATCTCCATATGCTGCCATTTATTTAACGTATCGGTGTGTCTTGCCGATCCAATCTGCCACCGGTTATTGTACCTGCTACTGATCTATACCTGATTTTATACTATGTCTGACTCTGGAAGAAATATCGAAGAACAGACCGTATTGATGCTACTCCTGAGGTTCCGAAGCTTCATGATAAGAGTGGTTATAATGTGATTGCGACTTTACTGAAGCAGTTGCAATTGCTATCTGGCCCTTGGACTACTGTACCTATTGGTCGTATATCGAATAATACCTACTTTATTGGCTCTGGCGATGGTCCAGGTTTACAACTTATACCAAACATGTTGAAAGGTTAAGAAAATTACATTGAATGGCCTGGCACGATATACCGCGCATTCCTTGCTAAGAACAAGATTGGGTTCATTGATGGATCCCTTACCAAACCCCAGGATGGTTATCCTGATACTGCTAATTGGCCTGGGGTTAATGCTACTCTTGTCTGCTGGATTTTGCAAACCCTGGATCCGGTGTTGAGATCTTCTACAAGCTCGTTTGGCACAGTTAAGGAACTGTGGGATGACCTAAAGGCACGATTTATTCTTGGTGATGATATGAAAGTTTTGCAAATGCAAGAGGCTATTCAGAGTTGTAAGCACGATTTATCCTACTTTTGGAATTTCTTGTGGCGCAAGTTAGGGACAAAGTTGCTGTTTTCGACTGTCAGCCATCCTTAAACTGATGGACAAACATAAGTGACCAATCGAACCCTAGGGGCTCTCCTGCGTGCAATAGTTCAGAAGAACTTAAAGAATTGAGGAAAATGCATTCCGATTACAGATTTTGCTTACAATCGCACTATTCATTCTACTACTTCTTTATCTCCATTTGAAATTGTTTATGGTTTTCTACCTATTACAACTCTTTATCTACTTCCTTTGAATTTTAAACAGGTAAAAAACTTGATGGAGAAAAGAAAGCTGATTTTGTGAAGAAAATTCATGAGAAGGTGCACATGAAAATTGAACGGACAAATGCACAGAATGCTGATAAAGCTAATCAAAGTTGCAAGTTGATGAGGTTTAACGTGGGAGCTTATGTTTGGGTTCATATGTGGAAAGAGAGGTTTCCAAATGCTCAGAAATCTAAGTTGAGTCCACGTGGAAATGGTCCATTTAAAGTGTTGGATCGTGTGAACGACAATGCTTACGAGATTGAGTTACCAGATCATTATGGTGTTAGTGTGACCTTCAATGTTGTTGATTTATCTCCACTTACCTTTGGAGACAATTCAGTTTCGAGGGCAAAACCTTTCGACCATGGAGGGAATGATAGAGATGCTAAGACGACTACCACCATAAATAAAGATATTCCACGACTTGATCAAACATTTAAAGGATATGTTCGGGATCCTCTAAGTGACATGACAGGACCTATGACTAGGTCAATGACTTAAATTATGAACGCTGCTTTAAATGCTTTGATTGATTGCCTTTATGATGAAGAATTGAAGAAGGAGTCACCATCGACATCTTGGATTCATTATTCAAGATTATCGACGAGCTGAAGACATCATGAAGAACACTATACTCTTTTTTTCCACTGGATTTTTAATGAGGTAGTGTGATCACTGTAAAATATTGTAAAATTATTTCATTTTGGGTTTATTGGACTGATAGCTCGGCCATGTGGGTTTTGAAGAGCTGAATTTCAAAAATACAGTTCATTAGGGTTTAGTATATTTAGTTTTATTATAATTAGAATTATATTTGGTAAGATTAGATAAGATAATATTCTTCAAGGTTACTTCTTGAAGAATTCGACCAGATTACCTTAGATTACCATTTATTTTAGGTATTTTAATTAGATATGGTTTTAGCTTCTTAAAGCTGCCATAAGTCCATTCAGTTTCCAGTTGTGATTAGGGTTTGGAGCGAGATTGTAACCCTATGAATAGAGGAGGCATTTGGACGAATTTGACACCACTTTTATCAATCAAATATACAACCTTTTGAGTTCATACTCTTTGTTTGTGAGCTATTCCATTGTTGCTTAACCCCGAGGGCTAGTTAAGTATCAATAAACCTTGTAATCTAATCCCGAGGACTAGTTAGAGAGCAAGTCAAAGTTAGGCGTACCCCGAGGGCTAGACACCTGAATTCCATGCGAGATATTGAGGGTTTGCGGATCCCTTCACTTGATCAAAGATATTAATTCCGAAATCGTGAGTCTTCGGAAGGAGATTATATCACCCTTTAGAGTCGTGGGTTTGACCTATATTTTAAGCTCGCTAATGATTCCAAGCTCTCCCGGCTATAATTCAAGTCGGGATTGTGTGTAGGATTCTGCATCCAAGACCGAGGACTATAGAGGAGGTTAATTATATCGACTTTACCGGCCGCCTAAATGGTTTAATCAAAGCCCTATCCACTGGGGCGTGTTTTTTTCCTCAAGTTTTTCTTCTAATTTTTCACTCGCTGATAGTATAATTTGACGTTTTTCTCTATTGACATGTATCTTAAATTGCACTTGTTGCTTTTAGCATTCGTCCTGCTAATAATGTCACGGTTTTTAGAATGCCCATTTAGTGATAGATCACATTTATGTATGCATTTTTCTTTATATATAGAGTCATCTGTTATTACTGACCCTGTGATGCATCTTTCTCTATTATGTACTTCTCGGCATATTCAACCACGATCTTCTACAGCATCAGATTCTTGTAAGGATTAAAATTTAGTTGTTCAAAAAACATTCTATATTTTTCCTCTCTTCAACAGATCGCAGGCATGCCCTATTGTAGATATTATAGTTAGTGCTCTTGATATCAATTACTTCGAGTCATCTCCATTTTTTGTTTCGCTTTGTAATTGTTTGTGTTCATGACTCTATAATCGACTCTGAAAAAAATGTTTTGGACTCGCAGTAGTTATGTAAAACAAACCAATCAATCAACAATACATAAATTTTTTTAGTCCAAATTCTACTTTTGGAAATATTAGTCCCTTGAGCAGTAGTTATACCATTTCGATTGAGTGATGAATCTATGATGAAACTTCTAAAATCTGGATGGTTAACACCCTTATAAAGATGGGGTATGAAATCTTTCTCTTTTGGATTACTTTTTAAATGTATTCAAGCACTGAAGTGCCTGCATTTTTAGTGTTAAAGTTTATAGCCTCTCTAATGATTCAGTTGAAATGGAACACTTTGAAAATATGTGTTCATAGCTGTGGAATGAGCTGCTTTTAGCTGAACTTTCATGTAACAAGATCTTTTTCTATGTTCATGGATTCTTTTCATTTTCTAAACAAGTTTTCCAGTTCTAAGAGTGGGTTTTACATGTTCTCCGTATACTAAATGAGTTAAACTGAGGGATCACAGGTTGGGGACCTAAATTAACAAATACGTTAGCCAAACCCATTGTGGACTGATGTCCATGTAGTCTTCTATGTATATTGAGGAGAAAATTGTTATTAAAGAATTAGAATATTACTTGTAATTGTAATTATATTCCATTACCTTTTCCTAGCTTGTATAGGTATCCAGTACCACTATATAAAGTATCCTGAAATCATGAATACAGACACACAGTTATTACCCTTATTTTCTACATGGTATCAGAGCCTAAAATTCTAAAACCCTAAAGAAAATTCTGTTGCCATTTTTCCCGAGCTCCTGCCGCCGCCAAAGATAGAGTGTTCCTCCACGCACTGCCGCCAAGCCACCGTTGAAGCTCGCCATTCATCGACCATGACCGCCGTGACCTAGCGACAGCTGTCTTCTGCCCTTACCGACTCACACACACCACCGTTGATCTCCACGCGTCGCTGCACCTATCTCTATGCATCATCGCTTATTCAACGTGTCAGTGTGTCTTTTCGATCTGATCTACCATCGGTTATTGTACCCGCTACTGATCTGTACCTGATTTTACACTATGTCTGACTCTGGAAGAAATCTCGAAGAACAGGCCCATATTGATGCTACTCCTGATGTTTCAAAGCTTCAGGATATGAGTGGTTATGATGTGATTGTGACTTTGCTGAAGAAGTTGTAATTGCTATCTGCCCCTTGGACTGCTGTACCTATTGGTCGTATGTCGAATGATTCTTAATTTATTGGCTTTGGTGATGGTCCATGTTTACAACTTATATCAAATATGCTGAAAGGTCAAGAAAATTACATTGAATGGTCTGACGCAATGTTCCGCACATTACTTGTTAAGAACAAGATTGGGTTCATTGATGGATCCATTACCAAACCCCAGGATGGTCATCCTAATTGCTGCTTATTGGCTTGGGGTCAATGCTACTCTTGTCTGCTGGATCTTACAAACCCTAGATCCGGTGTTAAGATCTTCTACAAGCTCATTTGCCACAGTTAAGGAACCGTGGGATGATCTGAAGGCACGATTTATTCTTGTTGATGGTATGAAAGTTTTGCAAATGCAAGAGGCTATTCAGAGTTGCAGGCAGAACCGTCAGCCTATCGACATTTACTTTGGCAAACTGCAGAAGTTGTTTTTCAGATTATCACTGCATGTGGCCTCCTCCAGTTTTTTACTGTGAAGAGATCAAGGCATTGTGCCATTTACAATATTTCCGCGAGAGTCTTTCGAGAGAGAGAGAAGGATTTGATTTACCAATTCCTCTCTGGCCTCGACGAAGGCTTTCACACCCTGCGATCACATATCATGAGCATTGATCGAACAAGGGTTAAAATTAGACATAGTTTTCCATTGAGTTCTACAAATGCTACTGTACTATTTCAATTAATTCATTGTGATGTTTGGGGTCCTTATAGAACACCATCTTCTAGTGGTGCATTTTATTTTTTAACTATAGTTGATGATTATTTCCGAGCTGTTTGGGTTTATTTATTAGTGGCTAAATCAGAAGTAGCTTCTAGATTTTTGGAATTTTGTGCCTTAGTAAAGAACCAGTGAGGCCGAACCATATTCCGTGTTTGGGCTGATAACGGAACTGAATCTTTGCCTTTGAGAACTCATTTTGCTGCATCTGGGATCATTTTTGGGACATCTATGGTTGATACATAACATCAGAATGGTCGAGTTGAAAGAAAGCATCGCCATTTACTCAATGTGGCACGTGCTTTATGGTTCTAGGCTAGTCTTCCAATTGATTTTTGGGGAGAATGTGTTCTTACTACTGATTATCTGATTAACCGGACACCGACAAATCATCTCAGCAGCCGTACTTCGTTTGAGTTTCTCTATGGGAAAACTCCAAACTACTCATCATTAAGAGTTTTTGGATGCTTGTGTATTGCTGCTCATGTTCCCAGATATCGTGACAAGTTTGCACCAAGAAGTTGGCATTGTTTGTTTCTTGGTTATCCTGCCGGAAAGAAAGGCTATCACCTTTTTGACTTGGATTCCGTGTGATCTTTACTAGTTGGGATGCCAATTTTTTCAAAGACTAGTTACCGTATTCTGTAACTCCGACATCGACCTCTTTAGAAGAACTCGGTGGCGATGCCACCACCTCACCGCTGGCCTCCTCTTCACTGCCGCAGCCGGTCCTTCACCACCATCCGCCACCGGTCTGATGCCATCGTCCGTCGATGATTCCTCGCCACAGGCCACCACCGGTCCATCATCGCCAACCTCCATCGGTCCATCACCGCCGGTCTACCACTGCCGTCTGCTGCCGGTGTATCACTGCTGGTCCGCCAATGGTCCTTCGTCTCCAACCGCCATTAGAGCTCCACCATTGGATGCCACTGGACACTCATCACCGGCCTCTGCCTGATCTCCAACCTTGGTCGCTGTCAGTTATCCATTACCGCCAGCTCGACCACCCGGCGCCGCCTGCCCAATCTCCTTTTGCAGCATCTCCAGCTTCAGATGGTTTCGCTTCCGAGTTTCCACCTATCTGATAGAGTATTCATGCTCGCCGACCACCTTCTTATTTGGAAGATTATGATTGTGATAATTATGCCTGTGCTATTACTACTGAAGGCCCCCCCTTACATCTACGTTCACTCATGCGTCTTCACTATCCTTGGGTGTTCTCTATCCTCTTAGTGATTATATAAATTGTGATAATTTTTCTAGTATGCATTCTAGATTTTTGGGTGCGATAACATCTAGTGCAGATCCCACCACTTACTCCGAGGCTCCATAGCATGCAAATGCTATGACTAAAGAGCTTACTGAGATTGAGCGCAATCAGACTTGAACTTTGGCTCCTCTGCCTCTGGATAAGAAGGCGATTGGTTGCAAATGGGTTTACCGGATGAAGTTTAAGTCAGATGGTGTTATTGAACGCCATAAGGCGCACCAAGTGGTTCTCGGGCATCGCTAGGTCGAAGTAATTGATTATACTGAGGCATTTTCTCTGGTAGCGAAGATGAGTTTTGTTCGTCTATTCTTATCTGTTGCGGTTATTCGTGGTTGGAAACTGCATCAGATGGATGCACATAATGCCTTTCTACATGGTGATTTACACAAAGAGGTTTTTATGCAACCCCCACCGGGCTATGCCGTGCCCCCTGGACAAGTATGTCACCTTCAGAAATCTCTTTACAGTCTTCGCCAGGCTCCTAGAAACTGGTTTACCAAATTGGCCCAGGCTTTACAAGCATTTGGTTTTGTTCAGAGTAAGGCATATTACTCTTTGTTTGTCTTGTCTCGTGGATCAGTTTCTTTGCATGTTCTGGTTTATGTGGATAATTTGGTCATTGCTGGTAGTTCTTCTTTGCTCATCTCTGAATTCAAGAAATACTTGAGTTCTTGTTTCCATATGAAAGACCTTGGTCTGCTTAAGTATTTTTTGGGCATAGAGATTGATAGAAGATCTGAGGGGATGTTTCTTTTCCAAAGGAAATATGCTTTGAACATTGTATCAGATACAAGATTATCTGCCTCTAAACAGACTGACTTTCCGATGGAGCAACAACATGATCTGGCACGTGTTGAAGGTCCAACCTACCATGAGCTGGAGTAGTATAGACAACTGGTTGGGCACCTGATATATATGACGATTACTCATCTTGAGCTTAGTTATTCGGTTCATACTCTTGCGCAATTCATGAAGTCTCCTTGTGTTCCTCATTGGCAAGCTGCTGTTCGTGTGTTGTACTACCCAAAGAGTCATCCTGGTAAAGGTTTATTTCTCTCTTCTAGTAGTGCGTTACAGTTGTTTGCTTATTGTGATTCAGATTGGGCTGCATGTCCGATTACTAGGCGTTCTCTTTCCGGATATTTTATGATGATTGGTGATTCTCCTGTTTCTTGGAAGACTAAGAAGCAACCTACTATTTCTCGGTGTTCTGCTGAAGCGGAGTATCGTGCTATGGCTGTCTGTTGTGAGTTGTTATGGCTTAAGTATTTACTGAAAGACTTAGGGGTTATACACTATTCTCCTATGCGACTGTTTTGTGACAGTCAATCTACTCTTCATATTGCGGCAAATACAGTGTTCCATGAATGCACAAAGCATATTGAAGTTGATTGTCATTTTGTCTGGAATCTTGTTCAATCTGGCTCTATTGTTACTCAGCATATCTGCACGTCAGACCAACTTGCAGACTTGTTCACTAAGCCTCTAGGACGTATCTAGTTTCATTCCCTGCTTGGCAAGTTGGACATTTCTGATCCTCATGCTCCAACTTGAGGAGGAGTATTAAAGAATTAGAATATTACTTGTAATTGTAATTATATTCTATTAATTTTTTCCAACTTGTATATGTATCTTGTACCACTATATAATGTATTTTGAGATCATAAATATATACACACAATTATTACCCCTATTTTCTACGTCCCCAAATCAGTGCTGGGGAATTGCGCGCATTGAAAAACCTTAGCTCGGGGAAATGGCCAAATCAACTCCTGTGGTAACCACTGGGAGTAGCCCAGTGACCAGGGCGTATGCCCCAAATGCACCCCAGGTTCAATTTCGGCCTGAGGCAGTTTCTGGGGTTTAAGCCTCCAATTGCACCGTGTTGGTGTAGGAGCCTCGCTTAGTGTGAGTTATGTAGGAGTCTCACCCCACCTTTGTGTGAGATGCAGGGGAACCTCACCCCTTTTATGTGAGGCAACTGAATGATAGTAATAGAGTGATGTGTGTATTCCAAAACAAAAAAAACCTCCTGGTGGCTGCGTAAGAAGATTCTTCTTATACAGTGGTGGCCGCATAATTTATTTTCAAGAAGAAGCACTTCTTCTTCTTACAGTGAGTACGCCTAATTTATTGTCAACAAGAAGAAGCGGAGCTTCTTTCTTAAGCTGCCACTATTAGTCAAAGGTATTTCTTTTTTTTTTTCATAAAAAAAAAGTCAAGGGTAATTATTGTCATTCCATTTTTTGTCATTTCCAAAATTTTATGGGTCAAACACCAGAATTAAGGAATTTGGTTATATTAGTTTTTTTTCCAAAAGTTAGGATTAGATTGATAAATATAATAATTAGTTAGGGTTAAATTGACACTTTCTCAGATTGCAGGGTTATCTTGAACATCGTAAAAAATATTCTATGTAATTTAAGGTGGGACAGATGGAGTGTAATAAATCTATTCAAAATATAATAAATTAAAAGGGTGGGCGACTTGAGAGCCCATGAACTTCCTCCATCGTTCACTTTTAGCCCCTTATTTTTTTTGCACACTTTAAGCCCATCAACTAATAGAATTGCTGAGTCAAAACGTCAAGTATTAGTCAAAATGTCAATTTTAAGGGCAAAATGGTAATATCTCATTTTCCTTTTTAGAATTTTCTCTTTCCTTTTTTTTCTTCCTTTTTCCTTTTTCCTTTTTCCATTTCCTTATTTCTTTTTTCTTTTCATTCCATTTCCTATTCCTTTAGAGCATGTGCAATGGCGATTTCTTAAATTTAAGAATCCACTCTAGAAACCGAAAGCACCCACAATGGTGGTTTCTAAACCGCACGCCCTATAGTTTCTTGTGTGAAAACCGGTTAAGAAATCGGTGGGGGCCAATTTGCGTGAGAATTTATAATAATTGGTCGGACTATATCAATATTTCTATTTTCAATTTGTAATAATTCGTCGAACTTGATTAATATTTATTATTTAAGTATTTATTGTAATTTCTCTAGTTGTTATAATTGATCTTTGCTAATATAATAATTTTTATATTTAAAAAAATTAATTTGTCTTATTATTTATTTTTAGACAAAAAATATTTAATAATATCTTGACAAGAAAAACAAATTTTAATTTTCTATATAGTAAAACATGAAAATTGAATAAAAAAGACTTATTTAATACTTTTAATAATTTTTTGAAAAAAGCAAAATTATATTGTAAAATTATAATGTACTGCTCCTTTCGTCCAAACTGTATTTGCACATGTTGACTTTTACAAGTTGACCAAAATTATTTTTGACCGTTAATATCTTTACTTATGCAAATTTTAAAATAATAAAAAGTTGATATTATGAAAATAGATGTTACGATGATTATAACAATATCACACATGATAGTATATTATCTTATATCTTACTTGATTTTTACTTTTCAAATTAACCAATTTTGACTTAATGAATAGTGCTTGTGCAAATTCAGCCGGGACAGAGGGAGTATTAAATTTCACATTCAACTTATTTTGGGTGAACAAATTAAATTAAATTAAATACTAATGATAAAATTAATGAGTATGATAAAGAAAATCAAGTGGGGTCTATGAATAGTAGAAAGTGGATTCTTACCATTGTGGAGAAAAAAAGATGCGGCTTCTTAAGGTGAGATGGAAGAGAGAGAATGAGAGAAACAATATATTTAATTGGTAAGAAACCGCTAGCGGTTTCTACCATTGCACTTAGTCTTAGCCCTTCCCCTTCCCCTTTCCCGCCCATGACTCATCCCTCCACCGCACCAACAGTCATCATCGTCGTCGTCTCACCTCCACCACCATCTCCCTCAGCCTTTGTCCCCCACCAACGGCTTCCCCCGCCTTCGTCCACATTGATTCGATGTAATCTGGGGGCGATTGGATGTTTATTTTGGCAACGTATAAAACACACTAGTGTGCTTCATTTTTCCGGCGAAGTATGGTTTCAACATTGGTGAATTTTTGCTTGTTCTCCGGCCGAGATTGGTTTTTTTTGTGTGTGTAAATTTTCTCAGATTTATGTTAATATGGTGTTCTTAGCCATGTTTTATTGGATTCTTTTTGTCCACATTGATTTGATACAATCTAGTGGTTGTGGCGTGTTTTTCTAGCAGATTATTGAGCACGCCGGCGGCAGATCTAGGCAGAGTAGATTTTTCGGTGAGCGGTTCATACGGAATCAGGTCGCGCAGCTTGATTGTAGGACCCGGAAAGGAGAGACTGGGGCTGGGATGGTGGTGGTAGGGGCTTGGGCTGGGACGGTGGTGTGGGTGGCCGACGCTGGGACAGTGGTGGCAGGTGACCAAAGAAGAATGTTTCGGGAGTGTGGTTAGGGGCTGAATTGTAATTTTAAAAAATACGAGAGGGGTGAGTTTATAATTAAATTTATAGGGGCTTTATGTAAATAAAGAAACTGCAGGGGGTTGGGTTTATAAATAATAAAGAGTGAAAACTAACGGAGAAGACTTTAGCGTTAACGTTTTGACATGACGGAAGGGCCAGGACTTAGTAGTTCTGTTGAGAGGCCAAAAGTGTTTTGAAAAAAGTAACAAGGGGCAAAAAATGAACGATGGAGGGAGTTCAGACGACTCCCAAGTCGTTCGCCCTAATTATAATGATGATATAATAACATTATTTTTACAACAATAGGCGACATACATCGCATTCAATCATAATTTTTGCGAACAAAACCACATAAACCAAGCAAAATTCCAATCTTTAAACATAGAAAATCACACATAATTGTACAAAAACATTCGATATAGTACCCAATTAAAAATATAAGAAAGTTCACACTATTACTAATACATACGAATGAGAAAAATATAAAAATATAAAAAATACATTGACACACCAAAGAAAAAACAATTTTATTAATACGAGAAAGAGGGAGATATCAGATGCACTTAAATCCATGCAAGAAAGTGGGAGACGTTGGAATGCAAAATTGGAGATACACCTATGCAATTCACATTGTCACGATCATATTATTCCGATTTGGGCATCAATGGTTCAATGGAAGGGCCCAAAATCTTCATAGTGAGTAATTGACGGCACTTTTTGATACAAATATCAAATGCTTTAATGCTTCTTTAAATGCTTTGATTGATCGACTCTATGATGAAGAATTGAAGAAGGAGTCATCATCGACATCTTGGATTTATTGTTCAAGACTGTTGGAGAACTGAAGACATCACGAAGAACACTATACTTTTTTCCCATTGGATTTTTAATGAGGTAGTGTGATCACTGTAAAAAATTATAAAATTATTTCATTTTTAATTTTATTGGTTGATAGCTCGGCCATGTGGGTTTTGAACAACTAAATTTCAAAAATACAGTCCATTAGGGTTTAGTATATTCAGTTTTATTATGATTAGATTTAGATTTGGTAAGATTAGATAAGATAATATTCTTCAAGGTTACTTCTTGAAGAATTTGACCAGATTACCATAGATTATTATTTATTTTAGGTATTTTAGTTAGATATGGTTTTAGCTTCTTAAATCTGTCATAAGTCGATTAAGTTTCCAGTTGTGATTAGGGTTAGGGGCGAGATTGTAACCCTATAAATAGGGAGGCCTTTTGGACAAATTTACCATTTTTATCAATCAAATATACAACCTTTTGACTTCATACTCTTTTCTTGCGAGCTATTTCATTATTTCTTAACTCTGAGGGCTAGTTAAGTATAAATAAACTTTGTAAGGTGATCATGAGGGCTAGTTAGAGAGCAAGTCGAAATTAGGCAGACCTGAGGGCTAGACACTTGAATTTCGTGTGGCACACGAGGGTTTGCGAATTCCCTTGTTTTGTCAAAGATATTAATTTCACAATCCATATTCTTCGCAAGGGGATTCGTATCACTTTTTGAAAATTATGCTATGGCCCATTTATGCGACATCACATGCATATCACTTGAAAAAAACCCTAAACTGACATGCTACCGACATCGGTTAGTGGGAACTAAAAATTTGTGCTCCCAAAATGAACTAAATTTCCCTCTCCCCAACCCTATTTCATCTCATTATCATTCAACAAATATCCCTTTCACATCCCCAAAATTCTCCCACCAAAATATGCTACCAAAATTCGTTCCATTCACACAATTCCAACAATTCAAATGCTCAATCAAATCGCTCCTTTCAAACATCCACAAGTACGAGAGGATGGAGGATTTTCGGGTATAAATTGAGGTGGTTTCCATCAATTACATGTTCATTTTGTAACTTTATTAGTGAATTTTTTTTTTGGAACAAAGATTGAATATTTTCATGAAGTATGATGATTCTATTACATGTTGTCTAGTGTTTAGTGTTGGTATTGTCAAAACAATGCCATGTTTATTAGTAATGAGAAATAAGACTGAGATTAGGTCTGATTGTGGACAATAATTTCCTTTTTGTAAGAGCATACTTCGAAGGTTCGACGTCGGTCCCGTTCGGCCGGGTCTGGCTATAGGACAAAAAAACACGACCGACGTTGCACATGTCAAAGATATGTTGCATATTTTCATGTTTTTGCTACATGTTATCCAGTTGAGGAACTAGACCAATATCTTAAGGGGGGCGAATTAGTATTTACAAAATTTTTTTGGTTCAACACAAATAGTTTCAATCGTCATATCACAAAAATAAACTAACTAATAACACAGTCTCAATACAAAACAAGTTTTAAGAATAACTAGTTTTGAACGCCTTTGTTTAACGAACTTTTGAACACTAATTATTCATTTATTCTTTTGAATGATATAAATGAGACAACAAAAATTTAATCTACTTGACAAATGCATCACAAACAAATTAAACACGCAAAAATAAACATAAATTTAAAATCAACATAAATTCAAGAATTCCAATAAATATTCAATATTATTAATCAACATAAATTTATAGGCAACTATATTAACAAAAAACATAAATTAAAATTGTACTTTCAACATTATTTTGTATATTATATATGGAATGAGTCATTTCTAATTGCATGTACTATTATATTTCACTCTTTAGTTTATTGGGTTAACTAATATTGATTGTTTATAAATTGTTTACAATTTTATTCCACAAATGAGAATTGGCTAAACATCACTTTATGCATTTTCACATTTTCTTTAAATATACAATGATACAATCACATGAAAAGTGTAGGGAAATTTTTTCTTAACATGTTGTGACGGAAAGTTTGCTGGAAGAGAGATTGAGGAAATAATTTGGGTTAAAATCATTTTGAAAAACAGGTGTATATTTAAATTTTTGGGATATTACTTCTAAATTAAATTCTTTTAAAAAAAGAAAATCTAATTTGAATTGAAGACTTTGATTTAGGTTGTTATCTTTTTGAACAACAAATGATTATTGCCTGACGTTTAACCACATATGTTGTTGAATATTAAATAACATGTAATAACTACTGATGAACGATTTTTTGTGTCATCAAATATAAAATATGATAATATTTGACGAGAACCGACGTCTCTCTGATTAACAACCGACGTCGCAAAAGTTGGTACTATAATGGCACATAAATAACATTAGATTGACCGGCGTCAGTCCGAGTTATAACCGATATTGGTGGTATAATAGAGAAACCCTAGTAACTAGTGTCGAGTATTTGTGTGCGAGATTGGCCAGTCAAAACGACATCGTTTTGGTCAAAGTTCCATGTCACCATGCACATAACATGACTACCCTACGACGCACATCGTCGGTGGAAGTCCCTTATGATATCGATCACATTACGACCGATGTTGGCCAACACAAAATTACATCCATGTTCTCACATCGCCTGACTTCATGTAGTTACCAACATCGGCCAAAATACCTATTGACGTCTGTAAAAAATTGAGGTAAAAGGAACATTATACCTCGCTCTAAAAAAAGATAAAAATTAGACTTTTTACTATGCCAGTATTTACCTAAGTTTTTTTGGGACCGAAAACCATGGTAAAAAGTGTTGTAGAACCGACGTAAAAGACCCTGTATCTTGTATTGAGACTTGGTCATTCAATGTCATACATATTACTACTATAAGCTAGTCTAATGTGAAAAGCTAAGAAAACATCTTCCTGAATAGATTTGATAGTGATATTATGATTAGGAATAGTATTTTTGTACAGAACCTTATTTCTAACCTTCCACGGTGACCAACAAATAAAAAATAGACGAATTTGGATAAGCATATTTGAGTTAAACCAGTGTATGACCATTAGTATGATAACCTTAATAAGCGTAATGGAAATTCATGTTTGGGAGTGCAAGCCAATGATGCATATGTGCCAATACTAGTTAGGTTAATGTGCAATTGTTAAAAATGGGTTATAGAATCTAAAATTTTAATGTAAAATAAAAATTTCAAAATTTTTTAATCCCATGAATGATAAAGTGTCATCAAAAGGAAGTAAAACATCCAGGAGTCTCCACATAAGAATTGATATATATATATATATATATATGTATATATAGATTTATGTCATTCCATACCTTTTGAACCACCTTTATATTTCTCTTCTTTCTCCTGATGTGGTTGTAAGCCGATTTGAAGGTTAAATTATTCTCTCCAGTCAGGGATCCATATCATTATGTTCTCTATGTTCTACAATGTTGCTTGTTGAATGAAATTGATGATATTTGAAGGTAAAAAATAATTGATAATAGACAAAAGTTGTTGTTTATATAGAATGAAATTATCCAGAGGGACGTTTACAGAGTTTTGGTTGTATTTATCTATTAGAGGGCCCTTATGGGTCCAGCTGGACTGCCAAAAACTAATATTACCTTTTCTGTCAGTTACAAAAGTAAAAGTTAAGCCAATTGATTGACTTGTATGATTCCCCATAATTGTGGGAATTCCTTGCATTTTGCGGTAGTGACCATATGAATTGTGACCAGGGAGTGATCCCTTATTGGAATTTCCACACAATTTTTGGGATTGTTTTTTTGATTATGGTACTGATATCTCTCATGCCAATGCCATTTTTCTAAGTTGGAAAACTTATTTTCTCTATATGGTTTCCAAGTTTTTCTTGTTTATCCAGGTGTTGTCCCAGAAAAAGTTTGATATTTTTGTTAGTTAATTTATTATTGATTTTGGCGTATTTAGGACTGCCTTGCAACATAAATAGAGGAAAAATCAGAATCAGTCGCATATAAATCTCGCACGAATGAAAAATATTAATCCTTTTTACCTGTGTTTCGGCCATTTGAGAGTTTAGAACTCTTAATGATACGAAGTTACCTTGTGAAAGATAAGAATTGTTTACTGATTATTGATGGTGGTTCTTGTGCTAATATTGTGTCTAATCTTCTTGTTAAATCATTGTCTTTGCCGGTGACTACTCATCCATCGCCATATAAAATTATTTGTTTAAATGGAAGTGGTGAAATTAGGGCTAACAAACAATGCATGATTAACTTTAAGATTGGAAAATACCATGATTCTATCTTATGTAATGTTATACCTATGGAAGCTAATCATATTTTGTTAGGGAGACCTTGGCAGTCTGATCGTAAATCTATACATGATGGTTACACTAACAAAATTACTGTGATTAAGGATAGAACAAGGTATAATTTGGTTCCATTATCTCTAGTGATGTTTTAGAGGCACAGAGACGCATGAGAGTCAACAAAGAGAAGTTTACGACAGTTGTGCAAATGGCCGACCAAAACCGCTTGAAGAAGATCTGCCACAAGGTGAAAAATGGAGACAAAAACCTTGATAATTCCGACCAAATATCAAGGGAGGCCGACCCAAGTAAGCATCTAATAAGTCGCGTAAAATCCTATATTCACATCTTAGTCCTTTGACATCAATTTACATGATGAGACATGAACTTCCTAATGATTATGGTATATCGTTTTATGCATCGATTAGGGATGTAAATTGTACTTTTTCTAATCATTATTATGTGCTCATCATGCATTTTAAAGAGCTACTTTGCTAGTGATGATATTCCTACACATGTTCCTCAACGGTTTGCTAAGATGTTACAGGAATTTGAGGATGTCTTTCTAGAAGCCTTACCTGCGGGTTTACCACTATTGCAAGGTATTGAACACCAAATTGACTTGATTCCGGGTTCGGTTATCCTAAACTGTCTGACGTATAAAGCAAACCCTGAGGAGACAAAGGAACTACAACGACAAGTCGAGGATTTACTTCAAAAAGGTTATGTGCAAGAATCCCTATCTCCTTGTGATGTGCCTGTTATTTTAGTTCCTAAGAAAGATAAAATTTGGCGTATATGCATTGATTCTCGTGCTATTAACAAGATTACCATTAAGTATCGCCATCCTATCCCTAGGTCAGATGATATGCTTGGAGATTTGCATGGATCTGTGATTTATACTAAAATTGATTTGACTTGGGGTTATCATCAGATTTAAATTAATGTGGGGGATGAATGGAAAACTGCATTTAAGACTAAGTTCGGGTTGTATGAATTGATTGTTATGCCTTTCGGTTTAACTAATGCACCTTGTACTTTCATGCGGTTGATGAATCATGTCTTAAGAAAGTTTATTGGTCGGTTTGTTGTGGTTGATTTATTCTAAGTCGACTGATAAACATATTGAGCACGTTAAAATGGTTCTTGTTGCACTCCGTGAGTCTTGTTTGTATGCGAACATCAAGAAGTGCACATTTTGTGCTTCAGAAGTGGTGTTTCTTGGTTTTGTGGTCTCTAAGGAGGGCATAAAAGTTGACGAAACCAAAATTGAGGCCATTAAAACCTGGCCGAGACCTACTAATGCCAACCGGGTACGTTCTTTTCATGGTTTAACTAGTTTTTATAGACGGGTTTTGCGTGATTTCTCATCTATTGCTGCACCTCTAAATGAACTAGTTAAAAAGTATGTGAAATTTGTTTGGACTGAGAGTCAAGAGAATGCATTTATTGAATTGAAAGTACAATTATGTAATGCTCCCGTTCTTGATTTACCTGATTTATTGGTACTTTTGAGATTCATTGTGATGCTTCTGGTATTAGTATTTGTGCTATTTTGATGCAAGAGAATCATCCTATAGCTTATTTCAGTGAAAAGCTAAAGGGCGGTGCTCTAAACTATCCTGTGTATGATAAAGAATTTTATGTCATTGTGCGTGCATTAGAAACTTGGCAACATTATTTATTGCATAAAGAATTTGTCATTCATAGTGATCATGAATCCTTGAAATACTTAAAGAGTCAGATGAAGTTGAATAAGCGTCATGCTAAATGGTCTAGTTTCATCGAATCTTTTTCTTATGTGATGCATTACAAAAAGGGTAAATAAAATATTGTTGCTGATGCTTTGAGTCGTAGACATGTTTTACTTACACGATTGGAATGCATTATGTTAGGGTTTTCATTCGTGCGAGATTTATATGCGACTGATTCTGATTTTTCATCAATTTATGCTGCATGTAAAAATGGTGCTTATGAGAAGTTTTTTCAGCATGGTGGTTTCTTGTTCATGAATAATAGGTTATGTATTTCTCAATGTTCTATGCGTGAATTACTTGTTAGAGAAGCTCATTCATGTGGTTTAATGAGACATTTTGGTGCATTTAAAACTTATACTTTGTTGGAGTTTCCTTGTTTTGTCAAAGATCTTAATTCCGCAATCTAGATTCTTTGCAATGCAATTCATATCACACCCTTTTAAACAAACATTCATAAACTGCAAAATCATGAATAAGATTACAAAAGAAAGTCAAGAAAACATGCCTCATGAACGTATTCATTATTGTTCAGAGATTAAGCGTATGCTTCTTCACTTTCCCCAATGATTTCATCCAACTGTTTTCTCAATTGAATAATCTTCTCAAGCATTCTTTTCGTCCTCTACATCACATTTGAAACAAAACACAACATTAACTTGAAAAAAAATCAATAAGAAGCAAGAAAAAAGCACTTGAACATTGAGACTGGGGTCTCAAATTCTCGGAGGCTTGGTCAGTGTAGGGGTGGCCGTCGGGAGGTGACATTCTGGAACGGGCTCAGAGATGCAGCAGGGAAGTGGCGGCTGAGAGGAACGTCGCCGACCAAGCACTCAGAAACGTGCGTGTTGCGGAGGTTTTGAGAAGTGACGTCGCCACCAAATGTTCAATCTCAGCATGAATCTCCGCCATCTATCTCTAGTCAACCTCCACCGCCACCTGAATCTCCGACATCTATGTCTGATCATTCTCCTCGCCCTGGTCAATTTTATTTTGGGGAAGTAGGTCATAACTCTCAAATTTTGCAATTTCACCCACAAATTTTGTTTTGTTTGTATTAATTGTAAATATGTATCTGACATGTCTATAATTTTTTGGACAAACCAATTTTCTAGAATTTTCCCTTTCTAATATACCACAAACCCAAAATATTGATTAATTTTTAGTCCTCATTTCTCGTTCAAACGCAACCTAAATTTAATGTATGACTCTACTTTAATATAGTAATTGCGAAAACAAAGTCAACGCTCCCGTGTTCCGGCGGAAACGGTGGCTGGAGCCCACCATAAATTGCCGGGAAAATTCGGTTCCAACAGATAGCTCTGCCGGCGGATGAAGGCGCGAGATGGAGCTGCAGGCGGACAAAGACGTGATGCCAATCCCGACGAACACCATCTTCTCCGGAGATCGAAGGCATAAAATGGCACTGCCATCGGACGAAGACGTGATGCCGTACCCGACGACCACCATCTTCGCCGGAGGACGAAGGTGCGAGACGACCAGCCAGCAGATCAGGCGAGGGCGATGGAATTTTTTGACAAACGAAAGGCCACAGGCGAGAGGAAAATATTCCGGTTAGGGTAACGGCGTGAGACACCGCCGGCAGAAAAAGAAAAGAATAAAAAAAGGAGGAGCTGTGTTCGAGATGAAAAATTTCAGAAGGATGAAAAGAAAGATACCCGCTGGAGGAAGAAGAAAATAAGGGAAGAAAAAAGAAAATTTCTGGAAAAAAGAAGGAAATCTCTTATTAAAGAGAAGAAAGCTCCTGGAGAGTAGAAAAATATGAGAAATAGAAAGAGAGAAGAAAATATTCTTTTCAAAGAAAATGAAAAGAAGGACATTCTTCTTCTTTAAAAAAAAAGAAAGAAAGAAGGAGAATGTGTATTAATATTTGTTACTCTAGTTTAACTTACTTCTCTTCTTTCTGCACCAAGAATTAATATCTGGTGCAGCATCAAGGTTTAACACAGCCCAAGCCAAACATAGTCCAAATCAGAACAGGTCTACGACACGAGTTGAAACCTGGAAGGCTCTTAACGATACAGTGCAAAGGCTTGGTGTAACTTAGGGGAGACAGGTCACAGGGCAGAAAAGAGGATGGAGGCTGGTGCAGAACCAAAGCTTGCCACCGCTCAAAACATACATGATCCAAGGCAAGCATTAAGATTCAACATCAGAGCTTGGTGCATGAACAAGACTCAACATAGCTCGGCCACGCGTTTCAGAGCTCAGTCCGAAGCAGACATGGTCTAAGGCAAGCATTAAGAGTTGGCATCAAAGCCCGCAACAACAAGACCCAGGACCAGGTAGCCAGAGCACAACCAGAGCACTGCAGCACAACCACACGGTGCAGTAGCCACATGACAAGGCTGGCTGCATCACCAGCCTCCAAGGTTAGATATGTACATTTGTTCACTTGAAAAAAAAACCTTGTCTACTTGAAATATACATATGTAGAAACATAATAAATTGTTTTGAGATGAATCACATAGCACCATGAAAATAATTATTCGCCCAGTACTACCAAATACGTTTTGTGTGTATGCTAGTAAGCAAATTAATTTAAGAAATTATGTATGTGACTGCCATGTTAAAACCCAAAACTAAAGACACTATGAAATTACTTAAAAAGGATTCATGCAAGTGTCAGTTATATTCTAAATGCCTTTGTCATTTAAGTTTATGCAGGATACCATGGTTAATAAAATCGACCCTTGTAGTTATTGTTTAAAGATAAACTGAAAATAGAGTGTTGATACATTATACCATCTTTTAGACTGATGCATGCTAGCGTTGCCCGTTTAAATCTAGACACGTTAGTATGAAATGCTTAGTTGTACATGCTCGATAGTAAAACAACAGGAAAAATACCCTTAGTCGCACGAAAGGCAAGGCCATAACCTAATATGCCAGGAAAAAATGAAGCTTAGCCATTAGTCTGTTCACCAGCTTGTCAGGCAGGGCGTTGATCAAACCTCAACTTGTTCAGGCATGTCAAGGATCAACCCTCAGCCTGCACGAACAAGGTAATGCATGTTTGGGTTATTGCAAAGAAAACTCATTAAGCTTACATGATCATGCAGGGCCAAGACATAGCATCCTCAAGAAAAGGTGGTATAATAGTACATGTTATTTATGAAATTGTGCATACAAATGCTGCTTACATGTGTATACCTTTGCCAATTGTGTGGATAAACAATATCACTGTGAAATTGAAGAACTGATGTATTATGATAATTTTTAACTGATGCATGTTAGCAATGTCTGCCAAGGAGGGACGTGTTAGCATTAAATGCTTGATTATGTAGGTTTGAAAATAAAAATGATAAGGCTCCTAAACCTCATGAGAGGCAGGACCATGACCTGATACACCACAACAAAGAAAGTTCTGTCTTCACCATGTTCAGACATAACAATGATCAACCCTCAGCATGTTCAGACAGGGTAATGATAAACCCTTAGTCTATTTAGACAGGGTAACAACCACTGCTCAGCTTGTTCAAGCAAGGCAATGAAAAACCCTCTTACAGAAAGAGGAGAAAAGAAAGAAAAGGAACAGTATTGCTATATATGATGCTTATGTTCCCTCGAGAAATGTAGCATATGAGTATTATTTATTTTTACACGCTTTTATCATTTGTTTGATACATAGCATTATTGGCGAAGAATTGATGCATCATGTTGTCGTCTAAACTAAAACATGTTAGTGTTATCAACCAAGTTGGAACACAATTGCAGGTTTGACAGAACACCATAAAATAAAATTAGCCTTTTCAGGCCAAAGCACACCTGGCTCACACATGCACGAAGATGCAAATCAACCCCTTCAAGCCAAAGCACACCTGGCCCATGCAGGCAGGGAGATGCAAATCAGCCTCTTCAGGCCCAGGAACATCTAGCCCACGCAGGCAGTGAGATGGAAATAGCATTTTCAGGCCAAAGTGAATTACCCGAATGCCACACACTGTTCAACAACGCGACATTGAGCTTGGGGGACTTGATAAAGTATGGCTTTGAAAGCCCACATCTCCATTTCAGGCCTAAAGGCCCAATGACTTAACCTAAAGAAGACACATGCCCTCAACCTATAAAAGAGAGCCAAAAGCCATTGGGAGGCTCATGTTTACTTCTAAACCCCCAAATAATGTAGCTCTTCTTTCTCCATGACCCATTTCTAGATCTGACTTGGGCATCAGTGTGGGTCCGGTCACACACCGCCCCGCCTTGAGTGACCCATGCTCTTTTACAGGTGTTCATCGGATCGGAATTAACACCGGAAGAAGGGCCCAACAGAGGTTGTACAAGGGCCTCTCCAACACCCCAGTATGGTCTTCTCGAAGCTGAGCCCATTGCATTAACAGTGAAGTTTTTTGTTTCCATGATTGTGTTGATAGTCCTCTATCAAGTCTTTTTATAGTAAGCTTATTAATCTTATCACTTGACCATGTGAAATGATTACCTATTGTATTAATTTCTTCCAAAGCATTTGAAGATAAAAACTTAAAGAAATATGAAATAGTGACTAAGTTTGGTATACTGGGACTGATTATGGATACACCTGATAAGGGCCGGGAAGGAGTCTTAAGCCTATTTAAGCCCAATATGCGTATTGAGTAATAGGATATTTAGTTACCGTATTTAGTTGGGGTTAAGAGTTATAATTAAGGAGAAATACTATGTAGTGATATAGTATAAATACCAGGTACATATTCTTTATTATGAACACTTTGGATATACGCCTTTGAGTATTCTTCTGACTTAAGCATCAGAGAGTTTTCCCTTAGGACCTCCCGGGGCTTGTTGTTTTGTAGATCACAACCAAAGGATTCAATGGGACAACTTGATCATTTTTGAGACGTATCAATTGGAACGTCCTGTGGGACAGATTTAGTCAAAGTTGGGTCTTTTGGTTTATGTCCTCTTCCACGAATACTCGAAGGAGTAAGAGGTTAAAGTTGAAAGGGACATGTGCTACTTACGAAATACAATCCCCCCTATTGAGAAAGGAGAAGGAGAATAGTAAACCCTCTGGCGCCCCAAAATGTTGAGCAAGAGGCGTTACAGGTCTTGGCTGGTGGCCAGGGGGCAGTACAAAGCTCCCACGGGGCCTAGCCCGCCAATAGCCAAAGTTCTTCCAAGACACAACTTGACCTTCAAGGCCTACAAGGGATAATGCAGGGAGAGGCGTAGGGGTCACAAACCCTACGCAAGACATACCTGCTGGGTCATACAACAAAAGGAATTGTCGTCTCATGGAAGCTTCTGGTAGTTCCCATATTGAGGCCTATGAGTGGGTTGTGCAAGCGAATGAGACTACGAGAGCAATTGTTTCACAGTCAGATTTAGCGAGAGTAGCTCAGATGTTGGCAAATGCTGGATATCAAGTTACGGCTGTCCCGATACCTATGGGCATATTGAGTGATGCAGCACCTTCGACGGCTATGGAGATGGTCATGGTTAATGTTTCCTAACCTGTGTTGGCATTTCCCTGCTTTGGATATGCTCAAGAAGTGCATCGGGCATGACCTCAACCTTCTTTCCTAGAATATCCCCCAGGGGTGGTATACTTTGTGCCCCCTTCAATACTAATAGCTTCGACAGCCGAACCCCCCATAACCTAGATAGGATATAGGCTTTAGGGATATGGAAGCATGGGAATACCAAACTATCCCGTTGGTCAAGGGCTTTTTGGTCCCTATAGGTAGCCCCACGTAAGTTCAGGGGCTATGTAGACTTGGATGAATCCTTAGCATATGGCTCAGCAGCTTATGCATGGAAGGTCATATGGATATGTCAATAGAAGATGGAATGTATCTAGAGAAAAGAGAGGACCTAGGGGAGATACATGAGATGCACTAAAGAGGGGAATAGATAGATTGATTGGGCCACTAGGCCAAGCAGCAGGATCACCATTCACTTCGTTGATAACGAGGGAACGTTGGCCTGTGGATACAAAATCCCTAGAGGGTCTTCCCACTTACAGTGGAGAATTAGACCCTCGAGAGTTCATTCAGGCTTTCCTCAATCTAATGAGCTCGATGGACTTTGATGAAAAGTTAACATGTAAGCTAGTGGGAGGTAACTTTGAGGGAAGGCTCAAGAGTGGTATAACAAGTTGCCGAGAGGCTCTTTGCATTCCTATAGTGACTTCAGTGCGACATTATTAATCTAGTACGCCCAAAAGAAAGGATGAAACAGAATCCGGGAGAAACGACAGAGGTTTTTTATCATCGTTAGGTGGATGAAAGTTTGGGGGTGGTGGACCTAGGCAGGGAAACTAGGGTGAATCCCCTAGACCCCAAAATGATCAACCGCCATACATGAGAAATTACCAAAATAATGAAGGTGGACGGGATCGAAGACCTCAAGGCCAGTTGCCTCGAGACCCTCGAGACAAAGAGCAAGTAAGAAGGGAAGGATCCTTGCGAGAACAACCAGCTGGAAATCAATATAACATAAATGGATGAAATCCTCCAATCTATAGGGTGATCAACATGATAAATGGGGTTGTGGATAAAAGGTCTTCAAATTTAGTTATGAAGGCCGACTCCTGCAAGGTCCCCACGGAAGAGCTGAGGCATAAGAGATTTCGGCAAGATAAAGCAATAACTTTCTCTGAAGAAGATGTGGTTCCAAATTAGACCCCTCAATGCGGATCCTATGGTTGTCTCAGTTGTAATCAGGACTTCCTTAGTGAAAAGGGTCTTTATTGATGATAAGAGCGGAGTTGAGATAATGTTCATTGAATGTTTTGACCAGCTGGATATAGGAAGGAATAACTTGAAAAAGTTGACCACACCATTCTCAGGAGTCATTGGAAACCCTATGTATCCCTTTGTAGCCCTGTCAGTTTGGATAGCAGAAGGAGATAAAGGGTAACAGTAGACTGTAACTTTGCAGTTGTCGATGCATATTCTCCGTATAATGTAATTTTGTGGTGGCCATAGCTATGTCATGCTCGAGCAATATGGTCCCCGTATCACTTGATGATGAAGTTTCCAACAAGCAAGGGGATAGCTTCAATACGAAGGGACCAAGCGGTAGCTAAAAATTGCAATCTCACAGCGGTAAGGGAAGCAAGGAAAATGAGGGATGTAGCCTTAATACATGGAGGGGTTAACCTCATGGAAACTGAACAAGTACCCATTCGGTACAGGGGGACAATGGCTGTAGGAAAACACATGCTCGAGAACATAAAAGCGGAATTGAGGAGCTTGATGGGTGAATACGAGGATGTATTTTCATGGGGGGCTTCAGATCTCATAGGGGTCCCTTCAAGGTTAACATTTCACAAGTTGAACATTGATCCATTAGTTAAGCCTATTAAGCAGAAGAGAAGGATATTCACACCTGATAGGGTAGAGGCAATCAAGGATGAAGTGGATAAATTTATAAAGGCAGAAGTAATCGAGGAAGTATATATCCTGAATGGTTGGCTAACCCGCTAATGGTTCCAAAGCATGATGGAACTTGGCGAATGTGCATAGAATTCATAGATTTGAACATATGTTGCCCTAAAAATACTTACCCCCTAGTGGAAGCGATTGAAGGATATCAAGTATTGTCCTTCTTTGATGCTCACATGGGTTACCACCAGATACTGATGACAGAAGAGGATAAGGATAAAACTTCATTCATTACGGACGTAGGTACATATTGTTATAAGAAGATGCCCTTTGGCTTGAAAAATGCAGGGATGATATACCAAAGGTTAGTTGATAAGCTGTTCAGGGAGTAGATTGGAAAGAATATGGAGGTATACGTGGATGATATGGTGGTGAAGAGTGGAGGGTATGAAAAATTCTTAACAGATTTGGAGGAAACCTTCGAAAGGCTGAGATATGTAAACTTAAAACTTAATCCGGTTAAGTGTGTGATTGTAGTGGGAGCTGGGAAATTCCTTGGTTTCATGGTATCTGGGAGGGGCATTAATGTTAACCCAGAGAAAGTCAAGGCCCTATTGAGGATGAAAAGCCCAAAAAATGTGAAAGAGGTGCAGAAGCTTACAGGATATTTAGCAACTCTTAGTCGATTTCTCTCGAATGGGACGGATAAAAATTTTCCCTTCTTTGATTTAATCCAAAAGGAAAAGAATTTCGAATGGTATAAAAAATGTGAGCAGACAGTTCAAGAGCTGAAGGAGCACCTTAGAGTGCTACCCACTCTTATGAAACCAGAAAAAAAGAGGTTATTTTCCTTATATTTCCGCCTCACCCTTGTCCATCAGTGCAACACTTGTAAAAGAGAAAGAAAAGCTACATCACCACATATACTTTGTTAGTCGAGCCCTCCAGGGTCCAGAGACAAGATATACAACTCTCGAGAGATTGATTTTGGCACTTGTTCATGCTGCACAAAGATTGCAACCCTACTTCCAAGGACACACGATCATCCTGCTCACGAACCATCCCCTCAGGCAAGTTCTCTTGAATCTAGAAGCGTCGGGAAGAATGATGAAATGGGTTGTGGATTTAGGTGAGCATGATATACAATTTTAGCCTAGAGCTGCAACTAATGGACAAGCCTTAGCGGACTTCATAGTGGAAACCACTGAACCTATTGAAATCAAGGGAAAGGCTCAAAATAAGGAAGTTTAGAAGCTATACATGGATCGTTATTTGCATTTCGGGGAGGGGAAGTGGGGTAGGGGTGCTGCTCACCAACCTCGTGGGAAGAGATTACCATATGCGTTGCATTTTTGCATTCAAAGCAATGAACAATGAGGCCGAATATGAAGCCTTTATTACGGGATTACGGTTGGCTAGTGAGCTAAATGTGCAAGATTTGGAAATCTCCAGTGATTATCGAATCGTGGTTCATAAAGTTAATGAGGAGTATGAGGCCAGATAACGAAATTTACAGAGATACTTAGAAATGGTGAAACCCATGCTAAAGAATTCTAAAATCTATGTTTTAAAACAGGTCCCGAGAGAGGAAAACCATAAGGTTGGCACCTTAAGCAAATTAGCCTCGTCAGACTTTAGGGCTAAGTCTCGAGTGCAGTAACTCATCGAGACCCTCAGTAATCGAAGTTTCAAAGAACAGATGGTGATGGTTGTCGAAGAAGAAAACAGTTGGATGGCGCCCATAGTAAGTTATCTTCGAGAGGGGGTCCTGCCTGAGGATGCAGTAGAAGCCAGAAAAATTAGGCTCAAAGCACCGAAATATGTATTGCAGGATGGAATATTATACAAAAGAGGGCATTTGCAACCACTGGTTCAATGTGTAAATCCCCACGAGGCAGATTATTTGATTAGGGAAGCTCATGAAGGCATATGTGGAAGCCACCAAGGGGCAAGATCAGTGTCGAAGAGGCTTATTCGAGCAGGGTATTATTGGTCAATGATGTTCGAAGATGCCAACAGATATATACATGCATGCTATCAGTGTCAAAAGCATGCACCATTTAAACACATCCCCTGGGAGGAAATGATGAATATTCACCGCTCATGGCCGTTCAACAAATGGAGAATTTATTTGGATGGGCCATTTCCCGAGGCCCCTGAGAAGATTAAATACTTGATTGTGGTTGTGGACTATTTCACAAAGTGGGTGGAAGCAGAGCCTTTAACGAATATGACAGGAAAGTCAGTTATAGCTTTTTGTTGAAAATATATTATATGCAGGTTTGGAATCCTCGAGGACCATAATAATGGATAATGGAAAGCAGTTTGCCCATGATTAGTTTAAGAGATGGTGCGAGGAATACAAAATACATGGAAACGTAACGGCTGTGTACCATTCCTAAGAAAATGGCCAGGTAGAAGTGACTAATCAAACCATTGTTAACGGCATCAGAGCAAGACTTGATGGGGCCACAGGAAATTGGATTTGTGAGTTACCCAGTACCCCGTGGGTCTGCAAAATTGTAGAGTCATGTGCCACTGAAGAGACACCTTATAGTCTGGTTTATGGTTCTGAGGCTATGATTTTGATGAAATATGAGTGCCAAGCCCGAGGATAATAACGGTATCTGAGGAAAGTGCTAACCAGGAGAATTGGCACCTAGACCTTAATATGGTAGAAGGGGCACGAGAGTTGGCTTCGATCCATGAGGCTAAGGTGAATGAAAAGGTGAAGAGTTATCATGACCGAAAGGTTAGGAAAGTGCAATTCAGCCACGAAAACTTAGTAATGAGACAGAATGAGAAAAGTTGGAAGGAGCCTGAAGGGAAGTAAGTTGTTAACCGGGAATGCAGAAGCATATTCAGGAGGTAGCTATGTGCTCGAAACTATTGGGGGAGTTTGAATCCCAAGGAGATGGAATATTACCAACCTACGAAGGTACCATCAACTTTGATAGAAGTGGGAGACATCGCAGGATCTTATGTTACGTGCTAAGACCAAAGACTCGAGCTAAAAGCTCTTGTATATTATTCTAGCCAAGGCTGAGGACTCAAGCTAAAAGACCTTGTATATTATTCCAGCTAAGGCTGATGACTCGAGCTAAAAGCTCTTGTATATTATTCCAGCTAAGGCTGAGGCTCAAGCTAAAAGCTCTTGTATATTATTCTAGCTAAGGCTGAGGGCTCGAGCTAAAAGCTCTTGTATATTTTTCCACCTAAGGCTAAGGACTCGAGCTAAAAGCCCGTGTATATTATTCCAGTTAAGGCTGGGGACTTAAGCTAAAAAGCTCTTATATCCTATTCCAGCTAAGGCTGAGGATTCGAGCCAAGAGCTCTTGTATAGCATTCTAGCTAAGGCTGCGGATTTGAGCTAAAAGCTCCCGTATTCTTTTACAACTAATGCTAATGAATCGATCGAAAAGATGATAAGCAACACTTTTGTATTAATCCTAGCTAAGGCTGAAGGGAGGAGTGAGACGCTATTCAGAAACACCCTTATGATATCTGTGTCGATTGTAACCCTGATCAATGATCTAGTTGAATAATGTTTTCAAGATGTAGGCTGAAACACTGAACCTGGGTAAAATCTCTAGTATTCTTATATTTTTTGATTGTTAAAGCATTCTCGTATGCCTATCACTAACTAGTGGAAAATTTTGTATCTTAAAAAGTAACAACTGATGAGTCGTATATATATATAATTGAGGAGAAGACAATTGAAGTACGAACATTGTACAACTTATAATTATAATTCTTGAGGAGTCAAGGTACTAATTTCTTCAATTCTTCTTCCATCCTCTCTACTTCTTCTATTTTAATGCCAGCTGCGCATTGGAAATCTTTCTCATGTTCCTCCTCTGGACAATCGTTTATGTTAATCAAAACATTGGATCGAAGACGCATTGATCGAGGGTTTTGGTTCTAAGTACATTTCCTTGCGGATCGCTTGATCTTGTGACTCATAGAGACACCACCATTAGTGGTCTTCTTGGCTGCTAATCTCAAAGACCTTTGACCTCTTGGAGGACGGATATGCAATCTTTGAATCCACTCGAGAATGGCAGTGAAAGCCTCCTTCCGACAGTCGATCCCATATGACTCTACTCGGTTCTTTATAATACAATGATGGGATGCTTTGAGAAGAAATATAGGCGAATACTTATTGTGAATAAGCTTTGGGTGGGCAACATCATTAAACAGGCTATGAGCTTGGAGACTCTGATCGTAAAGATGAACCTTTTTCTCCAACTCGGTAATCTTACCCCCCAAGGCCTTGTTCTCAGCCGTTAGTCAAGTATTCTCGGCAAGAACTGACTCAACTAACGAGGGGTCCTCCTCGACATTAGTATTTTTCTTGAGAGATCCTCATTTAGCCTGCAATTCAATCCAACACAACTTTATGAAGTTGCACAATCTCTCCAACTTGGGACGTAAGTCCGTAAATCTCATCTTGGCCAGCTATAGGACGACCTTCAAGGATAGAAAACCTATCAGCATCAGCAAGACACGTTTTGAGGGAACCAAACTCACTGATTATGTGGTGCACTATTTCTTGATAATCAGCATCGGGGGGGGGGTCACAACTCTCAACAACCTTGCGCTTGAGGTCCCTAAAGGGCTTTACAAATACATTATGGTTTCCGCATTGCCAAGCTTTCGATATCTCTTGTGTACAGTCTAGTTCTTTCTTGGCAGAGTCTAGGCTGCAGTCAAACTGGAAACATCCCTTTCGAGATCTACTATGCAAGGATGAGTCTTATTGCTCCATGATTCCAACTCTTTGGAGCACTTCCTTAAAACTAACATAGTCTTCGTCAAGTCCCCCCTAGCAGCATTAAGAACTACCTTAGTCTTGGAAAAATCTCCGCAAATGGACTGAAGTTCCCTTCGCAAGGTATTAAGCTACGAAAGTGAAAATTTAGACACAAAATTAATTGGGGGGGGGAAATTGTTTATAGCAAAAAGAGAATTTTATTTCATCAAAAGCCCAAAGGGGCAAGTTACACTGCATTTCCTACACTAGTGGACTGATCTCCTATTTGCGCCTCGTGGTTGTACACAGCTTCAGCCCCGGGCTCCTTATCGGGATCGGGGATAACACAAATCTCCTCAATAGAGTGATATTTACCCAATGACTTCAAGAGGTGCATCAAGGAAAAGCTTAAATCCCCTTATAGATAGCCTATTCCCACTTCTGGTTGATAGCCTCCACACTCTCACCCTCAGCCTCCTCTTTCAAAAACTTGACATCATCTTTAGAAAGAGATGAGAACATCTTGTGTAAGACGAATTATTCAATGACGAGATTGCACCCAACCCCATTGGCCATGCCGAAAAGATCGAGCAAAAAGATCAAACAATTCTCGACTCTGGAGAACCTTATCCTTGAAAGTCTCCAGTAGAACTACTTGAGACCCTGGGTCTCGAGCTTGTATGGTATCTCCAATAGAAGCATTCTTCTCCAAGATATGAGACTCATTTACAACCTCGAGGTTAACAACCTTCTTCTTCAAGGCCTCGAGTTCCCTTTCTAATGAGGCAATCTTGTTGTCCTTTTCCTCCTGAAAAGAGGAAAGGTTAGAACCTAGGCACCGAAGAAAAGAGAAGAGGGAGAAGAACACCAGGTTCAGATTTTTAACCACCTGAAAAATGATAGAAGGGTTAGAAAAAACTTAGCAAAACAAGATAAATGCTCACCTTCAAGGTAGAAAACCAACTTGGGGATTTTTTGCAAAATGGCCAATATCGCCGATTCCCACAACCAAAAGGCTCGAGGGGGGTACCACGATGTTGGCTTTAGTTTGAAGAACTTTGGTAAGAGGCTCTTGAATAGTCTTTTCTTGAGAAATGTTCTAGCAACACTCCCCTGAGGAGGTGCCACCCACAGGTCTCTGCTTCATCGGGAACTTTGCGGGAGCTGTAGCTTCATTTATTTGTGGTGTTATTATTGCTCCCGTCTTGATCATGTCGTTTCCTAAACTCCTACTCACTGAAAATGATGAAAGGGAAGTTAAAAATAATAATAAAATATAATACAACAGTACAAGAGCGGATGATCAGACATTAAAACACCTTCAAACTCAATATAATCAACATAATCTTCGAGAGGGGGCTCTCAAGTGGTTGGGTCGGAAAAAAATGAGGCTTATCTCCATCCTTAACAAGTCTCCTTTGCCTCTTATGTAGCTTAGGCTCATCTGCTGAAGACAAATGTTGTCACCTCGACAGCTTTCTCTTCTTGGCGGGTTCGTAAATGTATCTCTGACAAACCTCGCTTGGCCAGGCCTATCCCTCAATCGAGTTATTTGGATTGGTATAGTCAGCATAAGAGAGGGACGAGGCCAACAGATGGCCTCGACTACCCTCAAGGCATTCGGGACAACAAATTTAATTGGCATCTAGGTCTCGACGATAACGTCAGGGTTTCACTGGGGGACCTTATACCGAACACTGCTGAGGGTAAGTCATCTCTTTACATCCTTCCACTTACCCGAGTTAGTGAGGAAAGTGAAGAGATTTTGCCTCCTTTGCCTAATGGAGACCATGATAATGTTTTCGGAGGCTTTGCCGCTAACAGTAATGTTATACAAGGAGCGAAACAGCTGGTACTCAGGTTCTATACCTAACCTATAGCACTGCATCATGAAGAGCATGATGGTTATTACTACGTTGGGGGGTACCTGAGCGTGGTTTACATGGAAATCCTTGAGAAGCCTCGAGAATAATTGGGGAAAGGGGAAGAGCATCCCTACTCGTAGATGCCTAAAGAATATAACTGATCTCTCACCGAGAGGGTTTTCTAGAGACCCCATGGTTCCAAGAAATTGTAGATCAACATCGGGAGGAACCCTCTAACCCAAGGGTAGATGCTACAAAATCCCAGGTATCGACCAGGACCCCTCGTGAGTTGGGGGCTCTTGAGCTTCATCCGCCATACGAGGATCTCGATGGTGCTCCTCTTGAACCTCGAGAGTGGGAGATATGATCTGTGGGCACTACCTTCAATCTCTTCTGGAGCCCTTAAAGAACCCCCACCTTCATGAAGGGACAGACTAAACTCGATATTGCTGATACATGATGGCATTTGAATAAACCCTTTTCCCTGGCGGGTGGCCAAACTCGAGGGAATTTTACTCGAGGCATATTAGTGATGGGTATATAGTTAACATGACCAATTTCGTCAACATTTGGGCCATAATCTTGGGGAGAATGCTCAGAACGGGTAAGCGTGGCCTCAAAATCCCACTCCTTCGGTGACCTCGCCTCAAATTTCTCAGACCTAACCTCACCAAATTACCCCCTCTCATCGAATTTTTTGCCGAAAATGGCCATAATAAATAGGGATGGAATAAAATAAAAGAGTAAAGATGAAGATTATGAGAACTTACTGGTGGAAGAAGAGAATAGGAAACAAGAGGCAGAGAGTAGATGAAGGGAAGAATGATGATATGAAAATCTTCTGATAGAACCTGCACATAAGGTGAAGAAACCTGGAAGAAGTGGGGAGTTAAGAAGCCTAAAGCGATGGCCAAAGTAATGATTATCTTGGGGAAGGCAAAAACTCAAAAAGGCGTAAAAAAAGTTGTCATGCCATTTCAGAAACTGCCACTGCTCACACTCCTTTTGGCATAGCTAGCCCACGCGCACATCCTTAAATTCCGTTAGAGATATAATGAATAATAATAATAAACGATACCTCGAGGCTTGAGGTTTTCACTCCAGGGCAGGGTGAGTTTAAGAAGCCATAACCTCCGACCTCGAAGATACGCGTGCAAGGGTTTAGGAGTTCAGGGATAAGAATGTGACACCTCGGAGGTTCTCAACCTCGAGGCCCCATTGATTTTTTAGGGGGCTCTTGATGATGGATAGACTTGATAAGGGCCCGGAAGGAGTTTTGGGCCTATTTCGGCCCAATATGTGTATTGAGTAAGAGGATATTCAGTTACCGTATTTAGTGAGAATTAAGAGTTATAATTAAGGACAAATACTATGTAGTGATACAGTACAAATACCAGGTACGTATTCATTATTATGAACACTTTAGATATACGCCTTTGAGTATTCTTCCGACTTAAACATTGGAGAGTTTTCCCCTGGGACCTCTCGGGCCTTGTTGCTTTGCAGATCACAACCAAAGAATTCACCGGGACAACTTGATCGGTTTCGAGACACACCAGGGACCTTTATATTCAGATATGGTAGCAATGGTATTAAATTTACAAATGAGTAGTGTTTATATTATTCTGGAGTGATGCAATTTCTGACCACAAGATTTTCTACCGTTTATACATCTCAATTCATATACTAACATAATTACAATAGACGAGTTCATTTGTTTAAGGGATAAGTGCCAGTATAACCCTATCTACTTGAATAAGTGCCAATATAACCCTGAGATAATTTTTAGTGAAATAATAACCCCAACTAGTTAATGAAGTGCCAATATAACCCTTAGACCCCATTTTTGGCATTGAATTTGATTTTCCGGCGTTGACTCTATGTAAAGTGACCAAAGTACCCTCTAGGCAAAATCTGAAATTAGGTGGACAATTTTACCCTCATAGTTTTCCGGACCACCGCCGGAACAAGTAGGTTATATCAGCACATTATGAAAACCGATAGGGTTATATCAACAAAACCTAAAACTTGTAGGGTTATATTAGCACATTTGTGAAAATCCCAACCGTAATGGTTGAACCTTGTCTACAAAACTAACAATTTATTGATGTTACTGTATAATAGGAAAATAAAATAATTTATTAAATGTAATTAGAAATACAAAATCTATGATTATTGTGAAAAATAAAAGGTAATAAATGAATCCAATCATTACTGAAGAGTAACAAAATTCTTCCGGCGTAAGATCTCCAGTGAGAATACTAACATGTAGTACCACGATAATTACTGCAACAAAGACTGACATTAGTCTCGACATGTTATCAGTAAAAGATTGAGAAGGATACAAGATAGAAGAGGAAATGTGATTTTGAAATGTCAGATAAATTTATATATATACAGGTACTATAAAATATAGCCATTTATAACTGTTATATTAGCGTTGAGAATATAGTCGTTTATAGCCGGTATATTATTACTATAAATATGTTGACTAACAATTAAATGCTAAGATTTAGTGTTGTCAAAGAAGATATATATATATATATATATTTGTGTGTATGTATATATATACAATAATAATAATAATAAATAAGTAAGTAAGTAATAAATAAATAAGTGAATGAATGAACAAGTAAGGAAAATTAAGGAGAAATGGACGGCAGACGTAAAGAAATTTATCCAAAGTTATTTTGGCAAATGGAATTGCTGGGAAGAGAAAATAGATGGCGGACATAAGAATTTGATCAAAAGTAATTTTGGCAAGTGAAATGACTGGGAGAAAGAAACGACAGACGCAAAGATTTTATCCAAAGTAATTTTAGGCAAATGAAATTACTGGAAAGAAGAAACAGACGGCGGACGTGAGAAAGTTATCCAAAGTAATTTTTGTGCAAGTGGATGTAGGATTACAGGATAAAATTTCAGGTTGGTAGGTGTCAGAATCTATGTTTTTATCCATTATAAATATTAGATCCCCAGTTCTTACCTTCTCACACAGCCTTAAGAAAAAAATTTTACCAAAAGAATAGTGGTGAGCAGTGATAAAGCAAGAGACGGAAGTTGCCAAGCCCAAGTCTAACCACAGTGAGTGTTTTCATTGCCTTAGCACGAATTGAAGTTCTCTCTCTCTCTCTATATATATATAGTCTTGTATGTGTACAGGCTGCCACCAGTGAACAGTACCTCTTGAACCCATACTGTACAGTACCTCTCAAACCCCTACTAAACCTTGGCCCCTCGAACCCCTGCTAAAAAGTACCCCTCGAACCCCTGTCCTCGAACCCCTACTAAACCTTTACATCTCGAACCCCTGTCCTCGAACCCCTACTAAACCTTTACCTCTCGAACCCCTGTCCTCGAACCCCTACTGAAACTACATCTCGAACCCCTGTTAAACAGTAACCTCTCGAACCCCTGTCCTCGAACTCCTACTGAAACTACCTCTCGAACCCCCGCCCTCGAACACCTACTAAACAGTACCTCTCGAACCCCTGCTAAACAGTAACCTTTCGAACCCCTGTCCTCGAACCCCCATTGAAACTACATCTTGAACCTTGTTAAACAGTAACCTCTCAAACCCTTGTCCTCGAACCCCTACTGAAACTACATCTCAAACCCTTGTTAAATAGTAGCCTCTCGAACCCCCTGTCCTCGAACCCCTAATGAAACTACATCTCGAACCCCTCTTAAATAGTAACCTCCCAAAATCCTGTCCTCGAACCCATACTAAACAGTACCTCTCGAACCCACTGAAAACCTTCACCTCTCGAACCACTAAAAACCTTCACCTCTCGAACCACTGAAAACTTCACCCCTCGAACTACTAAAAGACTTCACCCCTCGAACCTATTGAAAGACTTCACCCCTTGAACCCACTGAAAGACTTTACCACTCGAACCTTACTCCTCTAACCAGTACCACTGGAACCTTACCTCTCGAACCACTTACCACTCGAACCTCACCACTCGAACCTCACCACTCGAACTGACAATACTTACCACTCGAACCTCACCACTCGACCTGGTAATACTTACCACTCAAACCTGACCACTCGAACTGGTACCACTTATCCCTCAAACCAGTACCACCTGATACCCATTCCACTTGAACCTTCTCCACCCGAATTCTTTACTCGAACCCCTTGTACTTGAACCCATCTACTCAAACCCCTTGTACTCGAACCCAACTACTCGAACCCCTTGTACTCGAACCCAACTACTCGAACCCTTGTACTCAAAATACATACTCGAACATGTACTCGAACTCCATTATAAATGGACATACCTGTTAAACTTAAATTGATAATATATATATTGACTGTTAAACTGAGTGTATATTACTGTGTTCAATTATCGTGAAACTGAGTTATGAACTGCTCCGATGTTTTTCTATGAATGACCGGCTTGTACTTTATCTTGCCGTGTCAAACTTGAATCATATACTGCTCTGATATGTTATGTGGATGACCGACTTGTACTTTATCTTGCCGTGTCAAACTTGAAATATTTGCTACCTGATTACCTGTCTATGATTTCGGGGCCCCCGATGCGATTGTAGTTCAGTCGAAGTCGGTAGGGAACGGTATTGACCGGACCGTCTGATTAGAACGGCTACTCGTGGAGTTTCTTGTATGCTAGCATTACCCACTGTACTGTACTGATACGACCTCGTAACTGAACATCTGTTTGGGTATGGTTGACGAGACTTAATACTGGACTGACTGATGGCCTTCGGGAACTACTAAAAGGTTGTGCCTTGTATGTTAGTCAGAGTTGCCACATAGGCACTTGGCAGCAACTTGGCACTAACCACTCGTATCCTTTTACTATGTGCTAGGACATATGTGGCTATTTGTTATTTGATATTCTGTAATCACTAAAACTCAACTGGGTAAATACTAGCAATGAAACCTCACTAAGCAAGGAGCTTACCCTAGTTAAACAACCTTTTTTCAGGTGAAAAAGAACTATAAGAGAAAAGCACTTTGATGTCTTTACTTATTTTGAGAGAGATCCTGGATGAACTTTAACATGAATTTTGAATCTGTAATAGTTAGGTGAAACTTTCATTTAACATTAACATTTTCACTGTAATAATAAGTTAGGTTTTTGAATTGGTCTAAATCGCTTCCGCACATAATCTATCTGCTTGTTACTGATATCATTTTCGGTAACACGACCAAACCCGACCTGACACCGTACGTTGGGTTTGGGGTGCTACAACATCCCTAACACTTATAGGGTTATATCAGCACATATTATAAAAGTTAAGTGTGTGGCACTCGACTGGCCTTAACGGGCTACCACATCATTATATATACCATTATCACATCATAAAAAAATCTTATAAACCATAAAATTCGACATCATGACACCATCATTCATATTAAACACCATTATTACATATCATAGCATCATTTCAAAATTTGTTAACACGTTAAAATAACAACTACACGCAACACCAAACGTCACCCAATAACCAATCTGGACTAAACACAACAAAATACACAAAATATCATTAAAACGTCTATATTCTATAATGTGTGCTGATATAACCTTACACTTTTTTACAAATGTACTGATATAACCCTATAAGTTTTACGAATGTGCTGATATATCCCTATAAGTTTTAGGAATGTGTTGATTTGACCCTACCATTTTTCATAATGTGCTGATATCCTTACCTATTTCAGTGGCGGTGTAGCATCGGTCCAGCTATATTGAAGTATTAATGACTCTAAGGGAAATAACGTCATTTCCTGTTTTTTTAGTATTATAATTTCTTTTCAGAAGGGTAAAAATATATTTTTATAAAATTTTGGCTAAAACTTTCCGTAGAGGTTTATATTGGCACTTATACTAACTATTTAGGGTTATATTGGCACTTTCAAACACTGGAAGGTTATATTGGCACTTATGCCAGGTAGGTATGATTATAGAAGCAATTTTCTCTTTTGTTTAATTAAGGTTTATGTCTATAACATGAAATTTCATATTTTAAATTTTTGCAGTAATATCTACAATAAATTTTACATCAGCCATATTTAACCATTATTAAATTCCTGTTCATCGGTTCTATAATGCTGTTAAATTTCAAGGTATCTTGGACTTCTATCTTAAGATCAATTGGTACTAAATGGAGGTGACCAATGACCTTATATATAAGTAATTTATTTTTTAAGAAACCGATATGAGTATATCTTTCAATATGCTCTCTCACGTGCCAACGTGGAAACACCACACGACTCATATCTGGCCAAATTAAAGGGTACCCACACATCGGCCCAATAATCCAATTTGGGCTCTGATACCATGTTAAATAAGGTATCATGGGCTTCCAATTTAAAGCCAATTGGCACTAACTGAAAGTGGCTCAATATCGTATATATAAGTTATTTAGCCTTTAAGAAACCGACGTGTGACATATCTTTCACGATAGACACAAAAGTTGAGTTTTATGTATTTTGGAAGCTTAAAAACCCTCAATCTTGAAGTGTTCATTCCTCTAACACTGCAGACCAAAAAGTTTTCCCTTACTCTATTACAAATTCACATTTTCTTGTTTTTGATCTTTTTGAAGGTAACCTTAAGGTCGCTCTGTTGAGTTGAGAGAAATATGACATAAATCTCGATTTGTTAGATGATTTAGTTATTGAACCTACTAATTCGTGATGAAGCACTGAAGAACTTGAAAAGTTAATTTTCCTCACTGTGATCAGCATTATGTTCATCATAGAGCGGTTGAAATTTGTTTGCCATCCTAGTCCGGTCCCTATCTAAGAGTGAATATATCATATTTAATAATATGTAAAATATAATACTGCCGAGAACATAAAATATTTATTAAACAACTTATTAACAACATAAAAAATGCTTATCATGTTATGAACATTGAATGAAGGAAAATTCGTGCCTTGATAACCGAATTTTATCGGTGTCCTTGATAAAGTAATTTTCCAAAATGATTCTGATTAATGATGGAGAATATATATAGAGTACAAAGAAAACTAGTCTAAATATAACTCTAGTACTAGTCATTAATAAGGAAAAAAATATTATTTAATCTTCTACTTTCTTTATACTAACACCCTCCCTCAAGCGAAGCGTCGGATGCTCGTCGATGCAAAGCTTGGATCTGAAGAACTCAAACAACGGACGAGGAAGACCCTTGGTGAAGATGTCAGCAATCTGAAGAGAAGTTGGAACATGAGCAATGCGCAGCTTGCCAGAAGTCACCAGCTCACGAACAAGATGATAATCAATGTCAATATGCTTGGCCCGCTTGTGCGCCACTGGATTCTGAGCCAAGAAGATACCACTACTGTTGTCACATAACAACAATGGCGAGCCAGAAAGCGGAACTCGAAGATCACGAAGCAAATGAGTGAGACAAACAACCTCAGAAGCAGTGTTGGCAAGAGCACGATACCCAGACTCCGTACTAGAACGAGAAACAGTGGGTTGTTTCTTGGCACTCCAAGAAACAAGATTCCCACCCAGGTAAACTGCATATCCATAAGTGGAACGTCGAGTCTCTAGACAGCGGGCTCAATCAGCATCAGAATAGCCTAACACATCTGGAGTGCTAGCAGAACTGAAAACCAAACCATAATGAAGAGTACCACGAACATAACGCAAAATCCGTGTAACTGCAGCAAAATGATCATCTCTAGGATCCTAAAGGTACTGACTCACAGTGTTGACCGAGAAGGCCAAATTCGGACGAGTAATGGTGAGATACTGAAGGGCCCCAACGAGAGAGCGATAAAGAGTAGGATCCCGAAATGCCGGACTAGTGGAACTGTGCAGCTGAGAGCCAGCAAGAAACGGCGTGGAAACAGGCGCGCAAGCAGACATACCAGCCCTAGTCAAGATATCCTGAGCATACTTCGCTTGGCCGAGAAGCAACCCTGAGGAAGTAGGAGAAACTTCAAGACCAAGAAAGTAATTAAGAGCACCAAGATCCTTGATTGCAAACTCCTTGTGCGTCCGAGAAATGAACTGACGAAGAAGAGTCGAATCATTCCCTGTAAGAATAATGTCATCGACATACACAAGGAGGTACAGCAAGGAGGACCCCTTTGCCAGAACAAATAAAGAAGTATCAGCAGAGCTACGCCGAAAACCAAGCTGGGTAAGATAGCTGCTAAGCCGCTGGAATCAAGCTGTAGGGGCATGCTTAAGGCCATAAATAGCCTTGCGCAAATGACAAACATAGTCTGGATGAGAAGAATCCTGATAACCAATTGGCTGCTTCATGAAGACCAGACTATCCAGAACACCATTAAGAAAAGCATTCTTGACATCCAGCTGATGAAGTGGCCAAGAACGCATGGTGGCAATTGCAAGAACAGTCCGAACAGTGGAGGCCTTGACCACAGGACTGAAAGTATGGTCAAAATCAAAACCTAGAATCTGCAAAAATCCTTGCGCCATAAGTTTGGCTTTCTGACGGTCAATGGTACCATCCGGATGATACTTGAGCCGATAGACCCGTTTGGAGACAACGATGTTTTCATCCGAAGGTCGAGGCACCAATTCCCAATTATGCTGACTACGAAAAACAGTCATCTCATCGTCCATAGCTGAAACCCAGGCTGGATCCTGAAGAGCCGAGCGATAATCCATGGGTTCTGTCTGAGAAAGAAGAGCAGCGGTAAGGCCATGTGTAATAATATCCGAATAATCCCTTCGCTGAATGGCACCGGTAGATGACCGAGTGGACATTCGATGTGTACGAGGCGGAGGCGGCGAGGCGGAAGAAGTGGAGCTAGCGGATGATGTCGGAGAAGACTCGCAAGAGGCAATCGAGTTGCGGCTGACAGACGTAGCCGGAGAAGAGGTGGCCGCAGCTGGAGGAGGCACCATGACCGATGGTAAGGACGGAGGAACTGTCGACGGAAAGGCTGGTTCCGGTTCCGTCGTGCAAATGGTGCAAGCGGCAAATGAGATGAAGCTAAAACCGGCGCAGAGGTATCAATATCACCATCAGGATCAATAAAAGCCGAGACATCAAGGACAAATGCTGGAGAGCCCAAAGTCGAAGAAGTGGCAAAAGGAAAATATGTCTCATCAAATCGAGCATGACGAGTGATGTAGACTCTGCCCATGGAAGAATCTAGACAACGAAAACCTTTGTACCGGGAACTGTAGCCATGGAAGACACATGGAATGCTGCGAGGAGATAATTTGTGATCCACATATGGTCGAACAAATGGAAAAACCCGGCAAGCGAAAGGATGAAAATTCGAGTAGCAAGGATCCCGACCATATAGAAGCCCATAAGGAGAAGAACCATGCAGTACAGGAGTAGGCAATCGATTGATCGTGTATGCAGCTGCAGCAAAGGCATCATCCCAGTAAGAGATAGGCATATGCGAATGAAAAAGCATAGTAAGACCCATCTCGGCAACATGCCTATGTTTGCGCTCCGCCCTACCATTCTGTTTCGGAGTGTAAGGACACGATATCTGATGGTGAATGCCCTTAGTAGAAAAATGACTTCGTAGACGAGTGTTCATAAACTCAGTACCACCATCACTCTAAAACACTTTAATTTTGGATGAACACTGATTCTCCACAAATGCCTCAAATTGTAAATAAGCATCAAAGAAATCTGACTTACGACGAAGTGGATAAAGCCAGGTGAAACGAGAATAATCATCCAAAAATAAAGCATAGTAGGAAAAACCATTTGAAGATAAAACAGGGGAAGGTCACCATAAGTCACAATGAATCAAATCAAGTACATGCGTAGCACGCTTGTGGTTCTCAAGAAATGCCAACTGTTGACCTTTCGCCATAGCACAGGGGACGCAGGCAACAATTTTGGGCAACAAAGAAGATAAAGAAACTAGACCAGACTTCTGCAAACTAGAAATAACTATTGACGATTCATGACCCAAGCGAGCATGCCAAAGCTCATAAGATGCCCGTCCTTTTTTCTGCTGTAAATACGAGAAAAATGCTGAATCACCTCTCCAAAACATAGAGACCACTATGGCCCCTGCCCACGACCGCCTTGGAAACTTTGTTCTAAATGACAAAGTTCCGATCATCAAAAGTGACAAAAGCATTTAAATCTCTGGTCAGTTTACTAATAGACAGCATATTCTTAGTAATATCAGGACAACCAGAACATCATAAAGGCATGAATCATCAGAAAGTTTAGTGTCACCAATATGAGAGATTCGAATAGAAGCACCATTGCCAACAGAAACAGTAGAATTACCAGAATATGGAGCGACAGACTCTAAATCATAGGCGGAGGATGCCATATGACTGGTAGCACTAGAGTCAATTAACCAATCAGAAGATCGGCAGTAGGCTCTAACTGCAACGATGACTGAAAATGTTCCGCTAGATGAGTGGAGTTTGTACGACGAGTCGGACCCTGAGAACCAGCCTGAGCAAGCATCCTGTAGCAAGTCGCGGCATAGTGACCGGGATGACCACACCAAGTGCATTGCGGCCGACCACGACCAGCCCCAGCCGAGGACTGAAAACTGGCTTTGCTGCCGCGTCGATCACCGAAACGGCCACCCCTGGCAGCACGTGATCCCACGCGCGGCCGGCCAAGTGAAATTCTGCTGATGTGAATGCGGTAGGCCCAGTGGCTGGGGCTGAATGGTCCTGTAAGTTTTTTAGAAAAGCCTCATGGTTTTTGGCACGAGATAAGACATCGGCATACAACGGAGTAGGAGATGAATTAATTAATGGTGCAGAAAAATCCTTAAACTCAGTTCCAAGAGCAGTAAAAAACCAAATAAGTTGATCATCATTGGATACAGGAGAACCCATCATCGACAACTGCTCAAAAATATCTTTAAATTGGAGATGGAGTTCATGAACTGTACCAGTCTTACGTATAGTATGGGCAGCAGCACGAAGACGAAGGACGGATGAAGCACTGTTGTCGTGATAAATCGATTGAAGATTGTCCCAAATTTCCTTTGAAGTGGCACAGTCAGGCAAACCCGCCAAAGCCTCCGGGATGAGGGAAGAAAAGAGAAGACTGCAAACCTGTTGATATTCATCAACCCAATTCTCATAATCTGACTGAGCTTTCAAGTAAGCCTCCATGCGATCAGACTTGGAGGAGGAGCCTCTAACTGGAGTGGAAGTAACAGCCCCTGCATAGGAGACGGAAGCAGCGACCAGGGGGCTAGGAGGAACAGTCGGACAGGGCCTGGAACCATCAAGAAAACCATACAGCTTCTGAGGTCGGAGAACATAACCAGGTTGACGCTTCCACAACAAATAATTGGATGATGAAAATTTGATAGTCATCATGTGGAGCAAGGTATTATAAGATAATTTATCGTCAGACATGATGAGAATAGTGGATTCGGATGGGATACTTGGGATACTTCGGATGAGAATAGAGAAAATATCTTGGGATACTTGTTGAAAATTTCCTGGGAATCTTGGGATGAAAACAAAGCAGAGAAACCAAAGCAGACAAAGGCTGCGACGGAAAATAGATTTTCGGCGACGGAAGAAAAAAAAGAGGCTGCAGCCGAAAGAGAGAGAGGAGGGTTTTAGAACCAGGTTTGCTCTGATGATGCCATGATAAAGTAATTTCCCATAATGATTCTGATTAATGATGAAGAATATATATAGAGTACAAAGAAGACTAGTCTAAATATAACTCTAGTACTAATCAATAACATGGAATAAAATATTATCTAATGTTCTACTTTCTTTATTCTAACCGTCCTGTCTAGTTAAAAGAAGAATTTTCTTTTATTCAAGATATCAAAACTTTTAATTCCAACTAATTTACCAATTGAATTATCATTGCCAAATTACGACTTTTACTTTAGGGCAGGTCAACGTCCATTGTTATATATAATCACGACCTGCAGATTTAGTTTAGCGTCAGAATCATGGTTGATTAAAACGTTAATAATTACGAGTGGGGAGGTTTCCGCGACGTCCATCGTTTAATGAATGTTTGCTTTGTTTAATAGTAGTACTGCCGCCACGGATATACAGAAAGGGATTAGCCGGCCAACGCGCTATTAGTATGCTAGCCGCCATACATTTATATACTCCGTTTTAGTTGGGTTTGATATCATACTCTCCACTAATAGTAGTACCATAAATTTAGGTGCTTGGATTTAGGTGAAGGAAATGAGTGGATGAAATTGAATGTATAAAGTAAAAAGTAGAATGAGTGGACGAAATTGAAGGAATCTTGCCAAAAATAGATTGTGTGCCAATAAAAAAGAAACAACCTTAAAAGGAAAGTGTGCCACTAATAAAGAAACGGAAGGAATACTTTTGTTTTGTTGGGCTTGACACAATAGTTTTATGTGTTTGAATTTAGATAAAATTGAATGAGTGGATGAAAATAATTTTTAAAAAAAAGAATGGATGGATGAAATTGAGGAAATCATAAAAGAAAAAAGTGTGTCAAACCCATTAAAACAAAAAAAAAATGAAAATGTGTGAAATTTAATGAGGTAGGGGGTATGAAAACTCTCATTTTAACACAAAGTCACTGGTTAGACTAATAATGAAAATTTTCATTTAAATAATTTTATGGTTAAATTATAATTATTTATACATTGTGATATATTTAATTTTTTAAAAAAGTTATAGAAACTTCTTTGCAATAAATAACCATAAATATCAAATTATTTCATTAATTACTTAGTCCAACGGTTATAAAAATTATAAAATAATTTCGTCTATTAATGGTCTAAAACGAAACTTTGTGTATATATATACTCTTTTCTCGTCTAACAAAGAATACTCTTCCTTATTTAAAATTTTTCTTTTAAAATCATCACATTTTTATTTGGATAAATGTGAGTGATTTTCAATCATTTTGACCATTTATTCTCCAATTTCAATTCAATCTACTAGCCGAGTACCGGCGTCTATTCGCTTTGCGGGCGGGAAGGCCGCGTTCCGTGATATCTTTATTAAAATATTAAGATTGAATTATTTAAAATTTTAAAGTTTAATTATCTAAGGTTAATTATATGAATTATAGAGTGAAATAATTTATTTAGTTAGAAATTGTTAAATATTGTGCAATAAAAATTGATTATTTTATAATATTTTATTCAAATTATTTAAAAAGTAATTATTTATATGTTGAAATTCATTTTAAAGGTTATCATAATTATATGTATCTCATTGCAATAAATAACAGTAAATATCAAATGATCTTATTAGTGTGTGTCAAATGACCTTATTAGTGTCAAATGACCTTATTAGTTAGTGTGTGTCAAATTACCTTATTCGTTAGTGTGGGTAAGTAAGAAAGTGTGTGCGTGTGTGACTTTTAGACAACTTGGTTTATGTTAGCCGAAATGGTTTCAATATTCCCAGTTTAAAGCACCATCCAAAAGCAAATAATTTATATTATATGGTGATTTGAATTTACGAGTTATTAATTTTTGTGATAAAATTGTGCCACAAATGGAGAAATTATGGCTTAATTATACACATTAAATTTCGGCACCCAGCCGACCGGTGTCTGATTTGTTTTCATACACATTCAATTTTTTAATGCATAAGTTTTAATTTTTAAATATAAAAATGAAAATAATTTATTTAAATTTTATTTATAAATTATATCAAAATTTTTTTTACCAAAAAAAAAGATTCAAATTATTCTATACTTTTATAAATAATGCAACAAGTAACAAAAGATGAATTTTGTAAAGTAATTAGTCCCGAATCCCAATAACATTTGGGATTAATTAGATTAAAACTTTTTTTTGATAAATTAATTTCCAAAATGATGGGAAAATGCCTAGTGACGATTGCAATTAGTGGAATTGATATCCAACATAACTAGCCTCTAGTAATAATTAATCTATTGCAAAGATATTCAAATTACCATTACTGCAGATACCCCCCCCCCCCTAACACCGATTGGAGGACCCAATGACACCGGAATTTTGGCACCCAGCCGACCGGCGCCTAAGTAGGGTGGTGCTGAAATATAGTTAGTATGACACTGGTATTAAAAACTGGTGTTGATACATGTACGATCCAACATCAGTTACAATTCTGTAAGCATCAGATCAATATTGGTGCTAGGATTCATTTAGAAGTGCTTTGCTCTCATAAAAAGGACCGGTTATGTCAAACCGTTGCTGTATACTAAGTTGCAACACCGCTTTTTCAACACCGGTGCTATTTTATTATGAATTGTTGGCCTATATTTTCAGCACATGTTCTATATAGAAATGGTGCTAAACTTGAAAAGTTTTTGAATTTCCAGCGCCGACATGTATTGTCAGATAGTGGTGCTATTATTCTGATTTTGATTACTATTATCAAACATCGGTATGGGTGATTTAACCGGTGCTAGTTTTATTTTTAATTTGCAATACTGAATTTTAATTTCTCCCTGCCCAACCGGATCGAAACTCGGGAAATGGTGATTGAAGTATTAGACAATAGCCAAAAACAATCCACAAACAAGATTAAAATTTTGAATGGAGTAAAGAACGAATGAAAAACTAAATATGGATGTGAAGGAATATAATCAATCAATCAACAAATCCTCAGTACAAGAATTTGAATTTCTACACTTGAAGAAACTCATCAATGTATATCGAAGTCTTGCAATCTTTGGAATAGGTTTTCACCCAAATCTGACATCATCTCTCGGCTACAGATAATATCTTCTTATCACTGTATGATCCCTGGTTTTTGGGAAACAGCTGTTGCGTCGAAAACAAGAAAATGAGTTAAATCATGAAAGTATTTAGTAAGTAAGAAGAACAAATGGCTATTTGAAATTAGTCGACAAACCTGTACAATATCTGTAGAGGTGTGCTTGACCACAAACTCTTCCATGAAGAGGAGGACGTAGTATCTGCACTCCCAACCACTGAATTGCCTTTGGTACTGCAACGGAAATATCACGTTAAATGTAAGTGTATGACTTACAACCAGAATAAATGTGGATACGAATGGACGACTGGATTCTACGACTTACATTGATGTTTGTGTCTCCATGTGTAGTCAGGAGGAGGTTCCACCTTCATCCGTACTAGGATGGATGAGTATTAAGTATCAATGATCGCTGCTTTCAAAAGAGTTTATGTAAGGAATGAAAATTTAGTCCTAGGAAGAATGTGAAATATTATAAAGTGCCATTTACATCTTAATATACGGCACCACGTAAACCAGGGCTTCAGCAACGAGCATGGTTGAGAGAATGGCTTCAGCACGACCTTCGACCTCAGCATCCTTTATTTATGTGGAGTATCCTCCCGTACAACACGGTACAAATTGGATGCGTCTATTGTTGGTTTCAAAGACTTTATCCCGAAGGTGACTTCACAAATAAAAATGGTTAATATTTGAAACATATAAGTGTACAAATTCATTAACAAATTGTGAACAAGTCAATCTCACCTCATCCAGACTCTATCCAAGGGTTTGGTAGGTAACTATTCCTCTAAGGTTGCCAAGCTTGGACACAAACTCCACCAAGCTATCAATAAATAATCCTGATTTATGTGCTCTGGAAAACAAGCTCGGTATGTACTCTGGGAATAATCTCACCAACCCCGACTGTTGCATGCTCTTAATTAGGTTGTTGCAGTATGTGATGTACTTCCCCATGCTGGGATATGCCTTGAACGAGAGCTTGTTGAAAATATGAAATCAAGTAATTACAATAGAATTTGGAAACTTCATAATGTAAGATATAATGTACTAGTGACTTATGTTAGCGAGAAATACCTGCTTCAGAGGTCTCTCATGTAGAAATTGCTGCTTCGAGTGGGTTGATCCAGAATTTTTAGGGGTGGATAACTATGCAGGAAATTTAAACAATTTAAAAAATTATCCAAAACTAAGTTAGTTAATGTTAAATATATTGCTATATTACTACATTTTATTACCTCATCATTGCCGCTCACATTCAGACAGTAAAACTCACCCGTCCGTGGTTTGCCCTCCTCATTATCCTCTATTTGAGTGTCAACCCCGAACGTGACCAAAGTCATTGGCCTCTCACACTTCTTAGAGCATCTCCCATGTCACTGAATTGGTGGTTCGTAGACGGCAACCTAGCTCTTGGGTGGTAGACTGGCTCAGTCACACGAACGCGAGCTAATGGTCCATGTATGTGCTCGGGACACCTTGATTTTTGGAGCTAAGCTTGTACAACATGTATCCTCTCTCCCTTAATGCTCTTAATGTACAGAGTGGCCAACTCACTGTCCTCTTACAAACGACATGGGAGTTTTGTTAGCCTTTGAAACAGTTAGCAAAAGATTGATTAAGAAAAATCCAAATGCTATGAACTTTTAAGGTATAAGGTATTTTTACCTCCTCATCTGCTTCTCCGTCGCTGGGGGGGGGGGGTCTTGGTCAGAGCCGCTGATGCCAGTGGATGTACCACCGAGCATTGCATTCTCAATGAAGCTCTTCAGGTTCGCTAGGCCCTCTGGAATATCTACCCCCCCAATCTGCAGCTATACTCTTCATGAACTGCTCGAGGTACAAGACCATTGCCTTCACAACTGGCTGATCAACGGAGGGTTTTTTGGCAGGGTTTTTCTGGGATGAGGATCTTCTGCCACATTTACTTCATGATAATCTGGGGATAGCAACAGCTGCCAGAAGTCGGGATTGGGTACTTCTATACTGTCAAAGGTGATCCTTTTTCCCCGTTGGTCTTATCAAGATGTCCTCGCTCAGACCCAAAATTAGAGTTCCCTTCTTTTTTTCCTCGTTCATCTTCAACAGTGTTTCATTTCATAGTGTTAGTATTGAAATTACAGTTAACGGGAAAAGGAAAAATAGAAAATGACGCAATTGTATACTTACAATGTTGTCCGCTATGGCCTATACTTATGGGGTTGTGTAGTCCTTTCCTTTACCCCATTTTGACTCTAAGTACACCAGGGATCTATCAGGTTTGAATTTCTTTGCCTTTATTTCCTCCTCGACCTCCTCCTCCGTGTATCCAAGCTCCCTAAGCCTCTTCCTCTCATTCTCCTTCATTTGCTCCACCAATTTTTCATTCGCCGCGATGTTCCCCTATGGTTTTGTGTGGTGGACATACTTATTTTCCTTTGAGTTCTTGCTATTTTCTCCCTTTTTTCTACAAATTATATATATCAAATAATATAATTGACAACTCACTAAATATGGAAACCGGATATTGATATATTTTTCGTGAATAAAATGTCTGAATTGTACTTACTAGAATTTCCTTAGTTCTCCAGTGTTCCTCGAATTTTTCCACTCCTCCTCGTTCATCCACTGGTATTTTTCCCAGGGCTTGTATTTGGGAACTTTTCCATCAGGGGGTAGCCAGATGTAGTTGTTTGCTACCTCGTTCTTCCAACTGCGGTGTGCATCACCAGCCTTAATCTGCTCAGTCCTCTTCAAACTCTTCATTTGTTCATCAGTCAACTCTATTTCAAACTTAAAAAGCATCTGCAATGGAAGATTACGGAGAATTAAATAGCAGGCACATGAGTAAAATGTATGAATATTAACAAGTATGGATTGATAAACTGTGCAATGTAAATTTTATCATTACCTTAATGTCCTTCCACGCTTCCTCTTTAACATCATTTGGCATGATGCGCCTTCTAAAAGCGTAATTGGTATATGCAGTCCAGATGCTCCAATTTTTGGTACAAATCAACAAACCGTCTACCCCCTAGAATGCAATGGGGATGGGGTTCTTCTCCTTGTCGAACATAACTGATTGGCATGTAGCCATCCCGCATTCCCTACAATACTTGCGTATCTTGAATTTTTTAAATACCTTCCCGTTATGCCACCTGCTTTCAAAAGTTCATAATTCTTCGGATCCTGATGGGGCTTGTCCTCGCTATCACCCGTTGGTTCTTCTTCAAGTTCCTCCTAAGGAACATCTTCTCAAATTCCATCTTCGGGAACACCGGTTGCATCAACTCCATCTTCCTCAAACTGTATCTTTAGGAGAGCAATCGGTAATAACTCATCTTCCTCTCCTTCACCATCAATTTGTTTGTCCTCCACCTTTTTTTGGTTTGCGAGGAAGGCCACCACCCCTCTTCCTCTTTCCGGCCGTATTTTTTACTTTTTGGAGGCATCTACACATCACAATAAACAACCACTACAACATCAACATTACACACAAAATTACAGCATTGCAACATTACATAGCACTAACAACACATGGACAACACTTGAACATCACATGGACAACAACATTATACCTTTGCACAATAACAATAAACAACCCAACAACATTGAACATTCAAAACCATTCATTGAAACATTTCATCCAACACATACAATTTGATACTAATGTTTACTCAAATTTATGAAACTTATAATTTAGTTCGAAGAGAATATGATGGAATCATGGCTTACCTCTTCAAATTGCGGCTTGAAACCTAGTCACACCGACTAGGCAGTAGTATAGTGGGAAAGCAGAGAATATAACTGAGAGTGCGAATGCTAGCTGCGATTTTCTAGGGTTTTTATATGGTGAATGGTGGCAAATCTGGAGGAATAAGGTGGTATTTGGCGGATGTGGGAGGAATAAATGGTGGAGATCATTGGAAAATTGTGAATATTGTGGGAAAACCCATCGGAGAAAATGGTGGGAGAAGACAGAGGGAACTGTTATGTGGGGAAGACGATTGGTCACCTTTTATATTGATGTTGTTAGCATTGGTACCACATTAGATGTACCGGTGCCTATCATATGAAATGCAGCTACCTAACGTTACACTGATATTTAATTATTTAAGCCCGAGAATATGGACATAACAAAATTTTCTAAGCATATAGCACCGGTAAAAAACCGATGCTGAAGTGCAGTGAAAATGGTGGCAAATTTTTCCAAAAGCTACTGGGTATAGCTGGCTCTCTATTTTGTTTTCCAACCCTGAGAGCAAGACAACAAAAATTTGTTTAAGTACGGAACATTAGTATAGTAACTGGTGCTCACAATCCATAACCGGTGCTAAAGTTCACAGAAAGTAGCTGCATAAGGCTGCTGAATTCCGCGGACCAATTAGTTATAAGAACCCTTTCATTTAGCACCAGTGCCTTATTTTCAATAACCAATGCCTATTCTTTCATGTCTAGGTTGAAAAAATTTTGGCCCAAAACGTCAAAAAATTTGAATTTTCCGGCAATAAATACTGCAAATTCTTAAAATTTTGAGTAATTTTGAAATACAAGCACCAGTTCCAGTCAATGTTAAACCGGTGCTGTGAAAGTTTTCCACTATTTTCCTATGATTAATAAAAGTACTTAATCAGTTGGCAAGTTATTTGTTTTTTTAATCTTAAATGCAATACGATTGAGAAATATTCAATTAACCATGCAATAAATCCCGTGTTTCAAAATTGTACCCGATGGAGACTCAGAAACACTCATACCATAACTTTGTTAAAATATCACTTGCCCAAAACTAAGTTATACCGTTTTTCTAGTATCCTACTTATTTCAAATTATGTATTCTTGGGTTAATTTAAGGTTTTCAAAAGAAATTCATGTTACCATGGAATTCGGTAAAACGCTAGTACTTGTCTTAATGTATCCTACTCTAGATAACTTAGAAGTTAGGAAGTCAAAACAGTGAGGTATGATTGTGACTTTTTCCGCCAATATGTGAATAATTTTTTTAGCCCAAGTTTGGGATTGTGATTAGGGTGTCATATAGTCAGATTCCATTCGATCGGATTTTTGTTTGGACCCCCGAGTGAAGTTTTTATTTTTTGTACTTAGATCCCTCCAAGAATCTTGGAAATGTCAAAATTCAAAATTACCTATTCAAAAGTGAAATTGAGTATTGTATGGTCATAAATGTTTGATTAGAACTTGAATGTGTAAATCCAACATCCCCTTAAGTGAACTTAGATTTCTAGTTTGAAATTTCCAAAATTTACAGTGTGACCCAAAACATTGTATGACCTTGACCATTTACATGATAATCTTGATTCTTTGTATTACAACATAAATAAGTGAATTAAATGAACTTTAATTTCTTATAATATTATTGACAAAGAGCTGATGTATGTTGTAGGCTACGTTCGGTTCAATTTGTTTGGAAATGACACTAGAAATTCTTATTTTTATTGTATTGCTACATATTCTTCTAGAACTAGAATAATAAATAATGTTTGAAAGAGAACTTATGTTTTAGCTTTATGGACTTTGAGATGGTGGTTGGATGAAGAATAAATCCCAGCACTGGCACGACATTCTAAACCGGTGCTAAGTATAAAAGACTGCTGCCTAAGTTTACCATGTATTTATTTTGTACATCATTTTTCCAACCAGAGAGCTAGACGGCATATAAAATTGCTAAGTACAGAGCACCAATTTTTTTACTTGTGTTGGAAATGTAAAAACCGGTGCTTATTAAATGTCAGGCAGCTACTGAGGTTGCCATGTATTTGTATTTGCATCATTTTTCCAATCCGAGAGCTAAGTGTCGTAAAAGTTTACCAACTACAAAGCACCGGTTTTCACACCGGTGCTGAGAAATGGAAAAAATCGGTGCCTATTTCAAGTCAAGCAGCTGTCTCAGGCTACCCTGTCTTTTTTTAATCATAACATTTTACCCACCTGAGAGCTAAGATGAAAAAATAGCTACTAACTCCGTAGCACCGGTCTTTTAACCGGTGCTAATGATAACATTTCCGGCGCTGATGGAAAAAACAGAGCACATGCTCTATTTTCAAGCACCAATTTGATGGGTAAAAGTGGTGCTGATTTGTTTGAAAATACTACCAACGGACCTTTCGAGGAAGGTGAACACCAGAAACGGGCAACACACTGCGGACTAGTCAAAACAAAATCCCTATAGTAATATTATTGTGCCGATTACATAGAACAATGACGATTACACAAAAGTATAAGGATAATTACATTTACGTTGCATGCACCTACCTTTTCCTTTTTCAACACATCACCCCCACAATTTGATTGCTCTCATCAACCCACAATCCATCGCCATGTAACCATATTCTTGCTAAAGCTCCACCCACTTTGTTTGAGAGTTTGTTGCTTCTGGCAAGCTGCGTGTTGCTCATGTTCCTATTGCTCTTCAGATTGCAGACATCTTCACCAAAGGGCTCTCTCGTCTGTTGTTCAAGTTTTTTCGATCCAAGCTTTGCATCGCTGAGCATCCGACGCTTCGCGTGAGTGGGGGTGTTAGAATAAGTCAAGTATCTGATTAGATTTGATTTGTTATGAATATAGTTGTTGACTAGACTGGAGTCTTACGAGTACTAGTATTCATTTTGTACTCTATTTATTCTGAGTAGTAATACATGATTTATTAAGGGAAATCATTCTTTCACCAGACATTATCAAAAATATCGAAAAAGCGTATAGAAATCAGTTGAGCTGGGAAAACAGACAAAAAAAGGTGATTTAGAAAAATTATCTAGATGTGCAATTTTGTTGAGGGAATACGTTTCGTGTTAGTAATAGTATAAATTGGCAACACATGTAAAAATATTTAAAATATATTTATATATAACAGATTAATGGTTAATATACATGCTGGTAATATAATTGTGGGTGCAAAGTTAGATATGAAATTAAGAGAGTACTTGTTTCGTATTCATCATCACCAAATGGTTTAATCAGAACCTTAACTGTCATGAAATTGCTGAGAACTTATCTAAATATAATATAAATTAGAAAAAATAAATCATTTTCATGGGACCAAAAGGAAACAACATTATTGATGCCATCAGCACATTTCTTCAATCCTTAATCAACTCATTCACACTTTGTTTTTCTTATGGCACCGTTTTCTTTTATAATTATTCCAATCTAAATGCTCCGTGCATTAAAGTTAGTGTCAGATATCACTCAGTTTGACCTAAATGCATTTTCTTTCGGTGACGGATTAGAGGTATTTAAAATAATATCCTTTGCCCATTAACGTGTCACAGAAATTGTGAAGAAGACGCATGGACAATTTCCAGCTACTCATTTTTGAAAAGTACCCTTTTGGTATCAATAATTAGACAAGCAAAAAATGTGTCTCCCATTCAATACTCCTAATATCTACTCCACCCCTTTCTCTATTGATACACTTTCTTTTTTTTTACTTATTTCATTTATATATTGGCACACTTTTTATTTTGGATAAGATTCTTTCAATTTAATTTGCTCATTCTACTTTTTTACTTTCTACCTTCAAAACAATCAAACCTATGGTGCTACTATTAGTGAAACGAAGGGAGTATTTCTTCTTGTAGAAAATAAGGGTAATAATGTGTATTTGTATTCATGATCTCATGGTACATTATATAGTGGAACAAAATACATGTACAAACTAGGAAAATGAAATAGTATCTAATTACAATTACAAGTAATATCTACATTCCTTAATACTCCTCCTCAAGTTGGAGCATGGGGATTAAAAATTCTCAGCTTGCCAAGTAATGAATGAAACTGGTTATGTTCGAGAGCTTTGGTAAACTAGCCTGCAGGTTTATTTGAAGTGCGGATATGCTGAGTAATGATAGTGCCAGGCTGCACAAGATTCCGGAAAAAATGTCATTCAACTTCAATATGTTTCGTACATTCATAGAACACTGGATTTGCCGCAATATGAATAACAGATTGACTGTCACAAAACAAACGCATATGAGTAGTATGCGCAACCCCCAAGTCTTTATGCAAAGACTTAAGCCATAACAATTCACAACAGGTAATAACCATGGCACGATACTCCGCTTCAGCGAACGATCGAGAAACTGTAGGTTGCTTCTTAGTCTTCCAAGAAACCAATGAATCGCCAATCATCACAAAATATCCAGAAAGAGAACGTCGGGTAAATGGGAAAACAGCCCAATCTGAATCACTGTAAGCAGTCAACTGTAACGCACTACGTGAAGAGAGAAATAAACCTCGACTAGTGGGAACACAAGGAGACTTCATGAACTGGGTAAGTGTATAAATTGAATAACTGAGCTTAGGATGAGTGACGGTAAGGTAGATCAGGGGTCCAACTAGATGCCGGTATTGCTCAGGATCATGGTAAAGATTACCTTCAACATGTGCCAAATCGTGATCTTGCTCCACCGAAAAGTCAGTCGGTTTATGAGCAGATAAACCTGTGTCAGATAAAATGTCCAGGCCATATTTCCGTTGTGAAAAAAAAATCCCATCTGGTCTTCTAGCAATATCTATGCCCAAGAAATACTTAGGCAGACCAAGATCTTTAATGTGAAAATAAGAGCTAAAGTATTTCTTGAATTCAGAGATAAGCGATGAAGAACTACCAGCAATAACCAAATCATCCACATAAACAAGTACATGCAAAGAAACCGAACCACGGGAGAATGTAAACGGAGAGTAATCTACTTTACCATGAACAAATCCAAATGCACACAAAGCCTGAGCCAATTTGGCAAACCAATTACGAGGAGCCTGGTGAAGACCATAAAGAGATATTTGAAGGTAACATACCTGTCCAGGGGGAGGCCGCATGAAGAGCTCATCATGCAGATCACCATGTAGAAAAGATTTATGTACATCCATTTGATGCAATTCCCAACCATGAATAACTGCAACAGACAGGAACAGACGAACCAAACTCATATTTTCAACAGGAGAAAATGTCTCAGTGTAGAAAATCCCTTCAATCTGACGATTACCAAGAACCACCAGGTGGGCTTTATGACGCTAGATAGTACCATCAGACTTAAACTTGGTATGGTAAACCCATTTGCATCCAATGGTAGTCTTATTCAGAGGTAGATGAGCCATCATCTATGTCTGATTGTGCTCAAGCACAGTAATCTCATCAGCAATAGAATCTGTCCAATGAGCATGATTTAACGTCTCAGTATAAGTGGTGGGATCTGCACAAGAAGTTACTGCACCCAAAAATCTAGAATGCATCTAGAAAAATTATCACAATTTTCATAATTAGTAAGAGTATAGAGAGTACCCGAGGATAGTGATGGCCCATGAGTGATCGTAGAAGTGGAGTGGTGGCACTCTGTCGGGAAGGAGGCAGCTCGGCAGCACCAGAGTAACCGGTGAAGCAGGCGGTAGACGGAACCATCCAGAGCCAGAGACGCTGCATCTAGCGGTGGAGCAGAAGCTGGGGTCGGAGATGGCGACATGTGAGGTGTGTGGTCGTTGAGCGCAGGCAGCACGTGAAATGGGTGCGGTGGTGGTGAGCCGGGCTGCAAAGGCAAAGCGTCAGTGAGGTGGTGGCACCACCGGTGATCGGGGCTCGTTGGCAGATCCAGCTGCAAAGGCAGAGTGACAGCCGATGGGAAATCCACGGCGGCAGTCGATGGTAACAAGTCTGGTGGCGGCAGAGGTGATTCTGGTGGTGAGGTGATGGCACTGCCGGGATTCACTGATGAGGTCGATGTTGGAGTTTTTGCATACGGGAACTAGTCTTCAAAAACATCGGCATCCCAAATGTTAAAGAAAGTGCGGGATTCCAGATCGTAAATGCGACATCCTTTCTTTCCGGCAGGATAACCAAGAAACAAATATCATTGACTTCTTGGTTAAAATATGTCATGGTATCTAGGAATGTAACCAGTAAAACACAAGCATCCAAATACCTTCAAAGGTGTGTAATTTAGAGCTTGTCAATAGAGCATCTCAAAGGGAGTATGTTCATTGAGATGTTTCGTCAGTGTCAGGTTAATCAGATAAGCAGCCAGTAAGAACACAATCTCCCCAAAAATTAAATGGTAGATTAGCTTGAAAACATAAGGCATGCACCACATTTAGCAAATAGTGATGCGTGCGTTCAACACAGACATTCTGTTGTGGTGTATCAACCATAGATGTCTCAACCATAGATGTCTCAAAAATTATCCAAGATTCAGCAAATTAGGATCAACGCAAAAATTTAGTGTCGTTGTCAGCCCGGACGCTCAGAATAGGTCAGCTAAATTGGTTCTTAACCAAAGCACAAAACTCCATAAATCTAGAAGTTACATTTTACTTAGCTACTAACAAATAAATTCAAATAACTCGGGAATAATCATTAACTATTGTTAAAAAATAAAATGCACCACTAGAAGATGGTGTTCTATAAGGACCCCAAACATCACAATGTATTAGTTCAAATAATGAAGTAGCATTTGAAGTATTTAGAGTGCATGGCGGTGGAGGTGGAAGGGCTATGGCGGCTGGAACCCTGAAGCCAAAGGTGGCGTTAGGCCGGGCAGCTGACGCCGTCTTCTTGACGGCGTTGGATTTCTCCCTTGACTCCTTAAACCATTTTGGAATGCATGTGATCTGGAAATAAGAAGCTTGATCGTGACCCTTGCGATGATAATGCATACGGACGAGATTCTTACAATCAACTAATGTAGGAAAAACTGTCGAAGGACCTGTAGGTGGTGAACATCGTGTGACATATGCCATGGAGTCAGAAGAAGGCTTGCGAAATCGAATGACTGCTTGGTGATTCTCCTCCTGGGCAACAAGCACATACACATGATTGACTGGTGGTAGCAGATCAATGCTCATGATATGGGATCGTAAGGTGTGATAGCCTTCATTGTTACCAGAGATGAATTGATGAATCAAATCCTTCTCTCTCTAGGGAGGTGCGTGCAGCAAGATTATAAGTGCGCAGCAACTTGCTAGCTTCACTTTTGCAAACTAAAGAAGGTTGTACATGATTGTAGTCCCTTAACATCTTCTTCAGATTGCCAAAGTAGATGGCGATGGTCTGACCATTCTGCCTACTGTTTTGAATATCTTCGCACATCTGTAGAATTTTCATACCACCACCAAGAGTAAAATGAGCTTTTAGATCATCCCACAATTCCTTAACCGTGGAAAAAACATGTTGAAGATTGTAATGTCAGATCCAGGGTTTGCAAGATCCAGCAGACAAGGGTACCATTAACCCTAGGCCAATCGGTAGCATCAGGAAGCATAGCACGATATATTCCATCATGCCATTCAAGGTAATTCTCCTGACCCTTCAAGGTGGTGGGTGCAATAACCAAACCACGATCGCCAGGAGGGCTAATAAAGAATGGATAATTTGACAAGCGGCCAACAGGTACAGGTGAACGAGAGCCAGATTGTAACTGCAATTGTTTCAGCAAAGACGCAATTACCTCATAGTCGTTCATGTTTTGCGGCTTGGTAGCATCAGATTCAACATCGATGCAAGCATGATCAGTGGCATCGGGATTAGCCCCAGATTCAGACTTAGTGCAGAATCAGGTACAGATCAGCAGCAAATCAGGAGGATCGACGGCGAATTGGATCGTAACAAATATGGCGGCACGTGGGGTTCAGGATCGGGGCGTAGGCAGTGACAGATGGACCAATCTGAGCAGGGACGCAGACAGACATATTGTGGCAATCAGATAGCGGTGTGGCAGTCGGTGAGCCGTGGAAACAGCGAGCGACAGTGGCGATGGAGACGACGACGCGTCAGAACAATGCGCGGTTAGAGCTCGACATGGCGGCGGAAAATTTTCTTTAGGATTTCATGCTTTTAGGCTCTGATACCATGTAGAAAAATAAGGGTAATAATGTGTGTATGTATTCATTATCTTAGGGTACAATATATAGTTGTACAGAATACCTATACAAGCTACGAAAAGGAAATAAAATCTAATTACAATTACAAGTAATATCTACATTCTTTAACACTTTCGATTTTCTAACATTGACTCACAATAAATAACACATTTTTAATGAAAAGTAAAATAAGTGAATAAAATTATATTTAAAGAGTAAAAGTTAATTGAGTGTATGAAAATAATTTATATCATGCCAGAAAAAGAAGGTGTCACTATGAAAAGACTTATGGAAAATAAGTGAGTCACTGCTAATAGACCGGGGTTGGACATAAGGAAGTTATAAATTGAGATAGTTTCGGATAAGATCTTATGAAAATCCATAGATTAAAGTGTGATAAATTTTAAAACCTTTCTTCTCCAACAAGCTGGACAACCTTCACGGCCGTTGTTTTTTTACAACCTCCATCTTGACCACCCTCTACCACCTTCCTTCAACACCAAAATTTGTCATAATTTTGGAGGACTTCGTTAGCTTCAATTTTGTCAACGATGTAGTGGATAGAAGGTTACCGCCGTCAATGTTTCATCACCGGAGATTGCAAGTTTCGATCGTTCATGATCCGTATTGAAGTTGGGAGGTTGGATTTGCACGGTGGAGATGAAAAATTGAACTAATGATCGTAGAGTAATGTTGTTAACATTTCTGTTAAATTTCCCGTCGTTTGATTTTTCGGCGATGTCTCATCGATTGATATCCAGGAGGGGACAATGAGTAGGGTTTGGGTGAATTGGGTTGGGATTAGTTTTTTTTTTCTATGGTGTGTATTTTGGGCCTCTTTCTAATTTTGGGTATGATATTTATATTCCATAATTTTAATCACATCATATTTTAAATTTATTCATCATGATCTTTTAGTATATTTCTTTATTGTTTTATATTTTTAACGTGATTTTCACATTTTTTATACTATACATATAAAATTAAACATTTAAATATCAAATAAAAAATTTCTGAAAATACACATCAAATTATAATGGTTAAACATCGATTAAAAAGATTAAAAATACACTTCAAAATTTTAAAATTTAAAACATCAAATAAAACCAATAAAAATTACATATCAAATTAAAATAGTTAAAAATAAAATAAATTACAGTAAAAAGCATACATGAATATAGTAGTATCAAACTTAAATAGTTAAATATCAAATAGAAACACACGTGAATTTGAAAGCATCAAAGAATGCATCAAAATGTGACACTAATATCGAAAAATAAAACATCATTACTGAAATTTAAAAAATCATTTCACATTATTGAAACATCAAGACATCCATTAATTGAGTGATATTGTAATATTCGAAAAGAAAATAAACATTGATATTAATTTTTAAAACAACACACTGAAAAGTTAACACATCAATATAGGTACAAATTAGAAAATTGAAAGACTTTAGAAAAATAACTAATCATGCAAAAACATCACAGGATTTGATTGAAACATCACATATTGGATATGAAACATCAAATATATTGATGTGTGCACCAAAATGTAAACACTAATACAAAAAAAATATCAGTATGAAAATTGAAAAATCCATTTCACACTATTTAAACATCAAGAATACATTAAATAAAAATATAATATTTTAAAAAAGAAACATTGATATTAATTTTTAAAAGACACGATAAAAATCTAACACATTAATGGAAATGAAAGTATTTAATTAAAAATAAAATATAAAATATCAATAACTAACGTCAACATGTATAAAGTGTCAATTTTAACTTGCAAACATAAAATTGCATTAAAAGTTCCAAATTTAATTTTAGAATACAAGATTTTAGTGAAAAGGGGGATTCTGAAAAAATATCATAAGGTTTGGTTGAAAACCAAGTGTTGGAAATGAAACACTAAAAATTCGGTACACTCTTCGTCCTAACTCTATTTGCACAATAATCAGTATCACGTTGTTCAAGAATCATGTTTGACCCTTATTATGTTTACATACTTATAATAATGTAAAATAAAAAGTTGATATTTTAAAACTACTTGTTACGACGAATTCAACAATATCATATATGATAATATTGGTGTTTATATATTTATTCAAATATGCAGTCAAACTTTGATAGAGAATAGTGTCAATAAAGAAAGAGTGCAAATAGAATTGGAATTGAGGGAGTAGTAGCCAAAATGGGAAAAAAATTTATCCGCGAATTTCTACTACCTATATTCTTGACTTGAGGTATTCTTATAAGACTAATTGTTTATTTGGTCCCCAACATAGCATCTCATACCATGTTTTGGTCCCCGATGCCAAAACAACCTCCCTTCAGTACCCACAAATTCAGAACGATTTGTTCGGTCCTCAAAGGTGATTTTCAGGAAATCGAAACTGTTTTCAAATATAGTCAGGGGTATTCTCATAATTTTACTTATTAAAAATATTTTCAATTAAAATCTGGGGGTCAATACACAAATATTCTATATTCAGGATCATTTTCAAAGACCACACAAAAGGTGAGGGGCTTAATGACAAATAAACTAAAAATAAGAAATCACCGCCAATCCCGCAAACAAGATTGAGGGAAGATTCATCGAGTACCTTTCACTCGCATGCGACATGAAATTCATCCCGGTAGGGTCGACCCTGGTTCAATATATAATTCCCAGTGCCGGCGGCGATGGTCGTAACTCGGCCGGGGAAATCGTTGCGTGGCTCGATGACAAAGAGAAGGGTTATGTTGTTTACGTTTCTTTTGGGAGTGAGTATTTCCTAACGGAGAAAGAAAGGCACGCGAATTCACATGGGTTGGAGCTCAGCAACGTGAACTTCATTTGAGCTCTAAGGTTTCTGGTGGGGGAAGAAACCGGTGCTCATGAAGCCCTGCCAGAAGGATTTCTCAAGAGGGTGAAAAACATGGGGAATATCATGAAAGGGTGGGGCCCACAGGAAATGATCCTGAAGCATATGAGAACCTGTACGTTTTTGAGCCACTGTGGGTGGTGCTCTGTCATGGAGAGTTTGAAATGGGGCAGCGGCAGAGTTCCGATTGTCGCGGTCCCGATGTATAGTGACTAGCCGGTGAATGATAGGGTGGTGTAGGCGGCAGGGATCGAGGTGGAGGCGGTGAGGGATGAGGAGGGGGATCTCTGGGGAGAGGAGATTGTGGCAGGAGAAAATTCTAGGTTTGTGGCTACAGTAGCCACAAACGGAAGCGATTATAGAGGACGCATATAGAAAATGCGTCCTCTTCTCCACCTTATTTTTTATTTTTCTCTCATTTTTCTGTGCATGGTGGGAAGGTGACCTGGCTTGGAGGACGCATTTTTCTTATGCGTTCTCTCTGTGTCAGGCGTTGGCGCGTCAGGCGAGCATGTGGCCGTTGCAGGAGGACGCATTTGTTTTATGCGTCCTCTCGGTCAATGAAGAATGTCAGGCGGAGCATGTGGCCGCACAGTTCCATGTCTCCTCCTCCATTTTCAGCCTATTTATCCACCTCTCCTCTTCTCTTTCTTTTATTATCTCCCTCTTTTGTGGCCGAAAATTTTCTCCCCACTTCTCCCATCTTCTTTCCGAAAATTTTCTGCATTTCTCCCATCTTCCATCCCGTCATTGCACCGGTTGTTCTACGCCTTTCCGCTTGTTCACGGTAATGTATTTTTATTTTTTGGAAAATCCTTCATTTTGCTCTTGTTTTATTTTGTCAAGAGTTTGTATGAGTAAAATTTGCAACGGATTTGTGGTTGTAGAGAGCTGAAACGGCCTGAAGTTCGTGCCGTTGACCGTCCTTGACCCGTCGCTGACCCGATGTTGACCTCCGCTGACTTCCACGTTTGTCACCTTGTCTGTGAGTGTTAGACTTCCACCCCCTTTTTTTCCCATTTTCTTGATGTTAATTGAACCCTAAATAATTTTACGAATGTGTTCCACGATTATGTGTGAGTTGTTTTAGAAAGTTTGTTGATTTTTTTGTTAAATTATAAGCTGCGGAGATCCGGAAATATTTTAGTTAATTTGGATGTGTTGTCTGATTGTGTGTGGGTTTAGTGATTAAGTTTGGTCCGATGCTTTCATAGCGTTTAATGCTCACGCGTGACTAAATGAAGTAATTAAGTGAATTGTTGACTGATAAATGTATTTAGTTTGTAGCAATAGTAATGACTTTTGAGGATACTACGGAAAGGAATGTCGGGTGAGAATAAAATAGAAGTGATGTCTTTGCATAATCGTTTACTTATTAATGTATTATGTCTGTGTTAATAGTGCTGTTAATGTGGTCGAGTGGAGTACATGTACATATTTGAGGATGCAATGAGAATGAATGTAGGATGAAAATGAATTAAAAGTTGTGTATGTGTGTATTGCAGTTGTACGATGTTTTTGACTGTGTATATGTATAGAGGCGGTCAGATCAAGTTTGATTTCACTGTGGGTGTGTATTATGATCCTCCAATACCGGAGCGAGTTTTGACTCTCGAGAGGAGGTTGAACCACTCAGAATTAGTTGATGTAATTGTCATGAGGCTTGGCATTGCGAGTGGGGGGTATATGTTGAAAATATATTACCGATGTCCTGAACTGATTGGTTCAGCTGTATACTATCGGTGTTATAATGTGGAAGATGATGACTCAACGACGTTCTTCTTCAACATTGTTGATCGATTGTCGTTGTCGTCTGTGGATTTTTACATTGTTATGGAACAGTTGGCAAGCACTAATGATTGGGAACGGCCAATGACGTTCATGTCGTTGTTGAGCAACATCCAGAACTTTGCCGATGTACCATGCGTACCGCCACACGTTCGTAGCCGGGGTTTAGAAACTGGTGAGTCCAGCCAACCTTGTGGGTATGCTCCCGTGGATTGTGCTCAGCCGTCCACAAGTGGTGGTATGTATGGTATGGACCATGACGAGCAGAATGTCTTGCATGATGATTATGTGGGACACGTTAGCGACCTTGTTGTTCGGGATGACGGTGGCGAGAATGATGATGACGACGGTCAACTTGACGGTAGAAGTGAGGATGATTGTTCCTTATCAACTGATTCGAATCCTGGGGACGAGGAAGAACAGGTGGTGTGCACGAACAATGTACCCCCGTCGTTTCATATTCTGGCGAATCCCGATACACAGGCCTACTATAGGGATTATGGTGGCCCTGATGAGGATAGCTATGACCCAACTCATTTTGGGTCCGGAGTTTCTACTTACGATCGAGAGACTGGTGTAGTGGATGTGCGTATGCGATTCCAGACGAAGGCCCAATTGGTTGAAGCTATCTCTAGGTGGAGTTCCATGATGAACAGGGAACACAGAGTCGTGGAGAGCACATCACGCACATGGTATGCGAAATGCAAGGACGTTGTCGAAGGAACTGGGAATTGTGTTTGGGTTGCCAGAGCTTCCAAGAAGGCTTCACATGGCATGTGGGAGATCACCAAATGGGCAACTAGCCATGGGTGTGTTGGTGCTGGTCGGTCCACGGGTAATGTGAATCTGACGTCGGTAATGATCGCCCGTTCAATCCGCCACCACATTGATGTAAACCCTTCATACACAGTCAAAGACGTACAAGCTCAAGTGAAGGAGGAGTTCAATGTCACCATTTCCTACAAGAAGGCGTGGTATGCTCGACAGAAGGCAATTGACATGGTGTTCAGAACTTGGGAGGATTCTTTTGAACAGCTCCCAACGTTTATGGATGAGCTAGTCAGGGCCAATCCGAGCACCGTTGTAGATTGGGCTGACGTACCTGACAGAATACACGGTCACGGGTGTAGGAAATTTAAATTTGTGTTCTGGGCATTTGGTCAGGCAATTGAAGCCTTCCGCCACTGCAGGCCAGTCATAAGCGTGGATGGCACTCATTTGAAAGGGGCATATAAGTCCACAATGCTGGTCGCTGTGACGCACGATGCAAATGATTACATCCTCCCCATCGCTTACGCTATTGTTGACGAAGAAACGAATGAAAGATGGAACTGGTTCATGGGGAGACTGCGTCTTCACGTTGTTGGTAGTGATAGCATGCCCATCTGTATCATATCCGATAGGCATGCTGGACTTATAAATGCGATGACACATATGGCGGAGTGGATGGAGCCGGCTGGATACCATCGAATTTGCCTGCGGCATTTTCAATCCAACTTCCTGTCATATGATTCCGGGAAGTTCAAGAATGCGCTTATGAAGACTCTGGTGTGGCAGCTTGGTGGTGCCAGGCGAGAGAGCAAGTGGAGGGAGTACAAGGAGGAGCTGGAGAGTATAGATCCATCTGCTTGGGCTTGGCTGGAACGTCAAGATAGAAGTAAGTGGTGTCTTGCATTCGATGATGGTGATCGACGTTAGGGAATTCTCACGACGAATTTGTCTGAGAGTTTCAACAACTGTTTACGCCGCGCACGCCATCTCCCGATCACAGCTTGTGTAAAAGCGACGTTCGAGCGAAAAGTAGAAATGTTTGCCCAGAGGGTTATGGACGCCACGAATTGGAGATACTTCGTCACTTACGTACCCTTTTTTATGTGCCTGTAGAGCAGTTTATGGATTCTAAAATCTTTTCCGTTTGTCCAGGTCCGTGTTTCCTAAGAGGAACTGGAAAAAGTTTCAGAAGCAGGATACATTGTCACAGGGACATATCGTAACCTTGTTCGGCCATGCGTCGCAGACTTATAGGGTTGTGACCAGGAACACCGATGGGAGCATCAGTGAACGGCAGTACACAGTCAAATACCGAAGAAGAGAGTGTACTTGTCGCGAGTGGCAAATATTCCGTTTCCCTTGTTCCTATGCCTTGGCCGTCTGTCGGCATAGACGTGACGATCCTGCTAGTCTATGCGACAGGGTGTACCACACGACCACATATGTGCAACAATATAGTCAGGGTTTCATGCCTGTAAGAGATCCATCACTCTGGCAATGTGCCCGTTGGAGGTTGGTTCCTGATGGGGAAAAGTTTCACAATCGGAGGCGTGGACAGTTTGCGGAGAGAAGGATAAGAAATCAGATGGATGAGCGGGTACCGGGTGAATCCAGGGGCGGCCGTAGGCGTGGCCGTACTTAGTGTCATGTTGTCGTATAGTGTATGTAATATTACCTCGGTTATATGTTACTTGTACACGTACTTTCGTTCATCGGAATATTTATCTCGTGATGTTATAGCTTCTATTTGCCAAATATGTTTGACATGGTAATCGCTTCAGTAATTAATTTTCATATGTTGTAATTGTAAACAGGGACAACACAATGTATCATTGCCATCCAGGACCCATGGAGGATGATTTGTTGTACCTTCACGAGGAGCATCGTGCCCGTGCATTGTACAATAGCCAGTTAGAGGATGAGGCACTGCAGGTTCGGCGGTGCGACGGGGCATGCTGGACCGCAGGTATGCCTAACACAGTTATGCACTGCAGGTCCCGGTAGGTGCCGAATAATTCTAGGAGGAAATTTTGAAAACCGTGGTCAATTCCATATATTTGCTAATATAGTTCACTCATCACTGCTCGCAGGTGGAGAGCCCCTTACGATTTATCACACTCACCGATGCATGTTTTGAAAGTGTATCGCGATCAGATCACATCTCTCAGTCAGAATCAGGTATGGGACAACTTGGATTACGTTCTTCTGATTCCGTGCGACAAATGGTTTTCAGTACCTAATTGCAACACTATAATGTTCTTTCAGTTTATTTGGGAGCCATACACGGCAGATATCGTGGGGCAACTCCCATGGTACTGTACGGCTGGTAACAACAATTGGCTTGTTTGCGTCGACCTCATTTGCTGGCATGTCGTGGAGTTCCACCACGCACATCGGGTTCTCAGGCAGTTCGGCCTGATCCAGCCAATACCCCCCCAGCTGGTCAGTAGGGAAGAGTATAAACTGCTTCATGCTAGAGACCGTCGCGGCAGGTCAGGCACTGATTGGCTTGTCGAACTAGGAAGATGTCTCGGTGCTTGGGAGCAACGATCTGATCGACAAGTAAACCCACTTGGGTATGCAGATCCATATTGTCCCAGCCGTGAATACATGGAGTGGTACTTCCGCAAGACGGTGAGCATGATTGATCAGCCGGGGCGGCCTATCACGGCTACAGAGGGTTTCCATGGAGACAGTGCAACTACAGAGTACTTGGTATTTCCTACAATCATAATATTGTCAAGAAATAATGCTATGGATTTCCCCTACATTGCATATCTAACATATTTATCTCGATTCTATAGTTGCAGATTATCACTGAGGTGCACAACAAGTCGAACATTAACTTGGATGGATGTGCCCCACCATTCGCGGACGCTCTCAGCGAAATCAATGAAATTGTCACACGGGGTCTACAACACGCGCATCAGGCCTCTAGACTGCAATACTATCACCCGCTCGTGCACTGTGAGGATCCTCCCCCTGGTGTGAGATATGCGGACCTCAGAAGCCACCGCCAGGCTCCACCAGCTCGACAGGGAGGTCGGAGGCGGCGTCCTAGGGGCCAAGTGGAACACGTTGGTCCATCACAAGCTGGCCCCTCACATGCGAGTCCACCGATTGACGGACCATCACACGGTGAACCCTCACATTACGACATGACTCCATCGGAATACACTGCATATGTCACTCCAACATCGAGTCATCAATTCATCTCGCCTGATGCTCCATCATATCCGGGTAGTGTTCCACATGCCTATCGTGATGATGCGGGAGACGAAATGGAGGACGAAATACCAGAGGGAGTCCCACATGAGGAAGAGCATGTACCTACACAGATGGTTGTTCCTCGCCGGACATCTAGGACCGTACGCCCTCCACCGTGTGGAACGGGCGGAAAGCTTCGCAGAGATCGTCATCGTCACTAGGACAGAGCATGCCACTGAACACTGATTTGCATTACATTTCGCACGTACTGTTCGGCTATTGTACATTTATGCTAATTATACTCATTCTAACTATGCAATACTTCATTCCGGCACCCTCATTCAGGACTAGTTACCAAACAGCAACTCACGCTTCCCTAATTTATCGTTTGACTGGTTCTCAACACATCATCAAACAAACACGAGTCCACTAAAGCACAATCTTCACCGAAATCATTGGGATGACAAATAATAGGGTATACATCGCAACATTCAAGGATAATTTAATACTTAAATTCACGACTCGTTCTGAAAAATACATTTCCGTGAACTCGTTCTAAAAAAATCCCCATAACAGTCATCGGGAACAAGCATTTTGCCCAATAATTCAAATTCTCCGGCCGATGGCAATACCCGATCTACCGAACAACTAATTTTTCAAATGCGTCAAAGCTACAAAAAATACTATTAAATTACCGAAAAAAATTAAATTCCTGTCAAATGCGTCCTCCATTCTTCAAAGCTAAAAAAAATCACTGTTAAATTACCGAAAATAAAATTAAAATTCCATTAATACTGTAAAAAATATACTGTTCAAAATAATACTAGTAGAAAAATGCTGTTAAAATTAATACTGTTAAAATTAAAATTCCATTAATACTGTTAAAATTAAAACTCCAATATTCAGTTCTAAAAAAAATACTGTAAAAATACCGGACAAAATTATCAATGCGTAAGCTCCTCTAATTTTCTGCCCCAAAAAAAAAACCAGATAAATTATCAATGCTAAAATAAAAACCGGATAAATTACCCAAAAAAAATACTTTCCTTGAGGACGCATTTTAAAAATGCGTCCTCTAATGATGAGCCGCAAAAAAAATAAAAACAGCACCCTGAGGACGCATTTAAAAAATGCGTCCTCAAATAATCAATGCCAGATTAAAACTGTAAAAATAACGGAACCTTGAGGACGCATTTTTAAAATGCGTCCTCTAATTTTCTGGCCCAAAAAAAAAATAAAAGCAACTCCTTGAGGACGCATTTCAAAAATGCGTCCTCCATATTGTTGACCATTTTCCAAAACCACGGTATTGGCAGCCAAGTTTCAAATATTCACAACCATAAAATCAAGAACTCTTGTGGCAGCGATCAGGAAGGTTATGGGGGAAGAAGGCAGCGAGGGTTTCAGAAGGAAAACCAAGGAATTGGGTGGAAAGTCGGCGACGAAAGGTGATGGGGAGATTGATGATGTATGCATGGGATTGGTAAGAATTTGCCGGAAAATTTGTTGACGCAAATGGGATCGGCGGGATGGCGGCGTGGGAAGAGGGTTCGGTGGGGAAGAATTAAAACTCAGGGGTATAATGGTCATTTTATATATTTGACCAATTTTATTGTTGACTTTGCCTGAAAACCACATTTGGAACCAAACAAATCATTCTGAATTTGTGGGGTATTGAAGGAAGGTTGCTTTGGCATCGAAGACCAAAATATGGTACAAGATACTATGTTGGGGACCAAAAAATAATTTAGTCTTTTTATGACCCGGAATCATTATTTCTCAATTATTTGTGGCCTGCGCCCAAAAAATGGTATTTGCACCTAGATCTTTCCTTATTCCGGAAAATTTGCATAAATTTTATTTGAAATCCTATTTCTAACTAAACTATATTATATTACATATTAGTGGAGTCTCACTGCACGTTGAGCGTTATTATTTATTATGAAATTAGGATTAATGTTTATGTGCCTTTTTTATCTTACATTTAAATTGAAAATAAAGAATTTTATTTACAAATTTAAAGTTTAGTCATCTCAGAAAAACTATATGAGTAATGAAGTGAAACAATTAATTTAGTTAGAAATCGTTCCATATTTACAATAAAAAATGATAATTTTTATAATATTTCATTTAAATTATTTAGAAAAAAGTGCATCCGTACCCCCTGAATTCCTGGGTTTGTACAAATATTCCCCCAATTTTTAGAAAGTGTTTTTATGCCCCTGCTCTAACATGAGACTTTGGTCAAACCTTTTCTTTGCCAGAATTATGCGAAATGGTGTTCTTGACCCTTGAATAAAAGAAACTCGATATTCCTAAATTGTGATATTACCTTCGTGCCCTCGAGCTATTCTAACTTTGTGCACTTTCCCGCTTAGACATCACTTTTTCTTGGAAAATTTCTAGGTTTGTGGATATAGTAGACACAAACAGCAACAAATAAGCATGCGGAGATTGACCTTTTCTTGAGGATGCATAAGCCTAATGCATCCTCTCCTTTATAAATTTTTTTTTGATTTTTGATCTTTTTGTTTGGAAAATGAAGAGGACGCATTACATGAATGCGTCTTCTGTCAGGTCTTTTTTTTTTTTGGGAAAATGACGAGGACTCATTATATGAATGAGTCCTCTAATTTCCCAATTTTCTTTTTCGTGAAAATGGAGTCCTGTAATTTCGTGAATTTTTTCAATTATATTGGTAATAATTTTTGTTGCTGAATATTTTTCTTCCCGAAAATGTAGTCCTGAATTGTTGTTTTATTCCAGGATATTTTTCTCAGTTTGATCACATTTTTTTCATTGGGTGACATGAAATTTTTATGTCGAGAAAATTTATTTTAGATTCCCAGAAATGTAAGAAATTTTTTTGTCGATTATAGATGTGTTAAATGGGTCATGTTAGAATTGTAGTGAAAAAAAATTGTGAAAATTGTAATAACGTATTGCCTGAAGAAAAATCTGCAATGCATCTGGTTTCATTGTTTTTAATTAATTGTTTTTGGACCGGGGAAATGTAGTCCTGAATTGTTGTTTTATTCCAGGATATTTTTCTCAGTTTGATCACATTTTTTTTCATGTCACCCAATCAAAAAAATGTGATCAAATTGAGAAAAATATCCTGGAATAAAACAATAATTCAGGACAACATTTCCCCGGTCCAAAATAATTAATTTAAAACAACGAAACCATATGCATTGCAGATTTTTCTTCAGACGATACATTATTACAATTTTCGCAATTTTTTTTTCACTACAATTCCAACATGACCCATTTAATACATCTATAATCGACAAAAAAAAATCTTACATTTCTGGGAATCTAAAATAAATTTTCTCGACATATCATGTCACCCAATAAAAAAATGTGATCAAACTGAGAAAAATATCCTAAAATAAAATAACGATTCAGGACTACAAAAATTATTACTAATATAATTGAAAAAATTCAAGAAATTACAAGACTCCATTTTCACGAGGAAAAAAAAGGGAAATTATAGAATGAGTCCTCATCATTTTCCCAAAAAAAGGGCCTAACAGAGGACGCATTCTTGTAATGCATCCTCTTCATTTTCCAAACAAAAAAAATGGCATAGAGAGGACGCATTCTTGTAATGCGTCCTCTAAATTTTGTGAAAAAAAATTTCACCAAGGAGAGGACGCATTCAAATTTCGTTGAATGTGTCCTCCCTACTGACGTCCAAATCCCAACTCATGCACACCTCCATCCAAATTTTAAATAATTAGCATATTAAAATCAAGAACTCCTGTTACTTCCCTGTGACGCGGAGAAGAAGCAAAAGGTGAAACCCGCTTTTTTCCTGCTTGAATCCTGCAGGAAGTTTTCCTCCGTCGGCGACATCAACGACGTCAACATCTTAAGAACGGCGAATTGGTCGTCACCGTTTGTGGTTGAGTTCGAAGAAGGCTCTGTTGCACCAGCACAATAATGGTTAGGTTATTTTCCCGATTTTTTTGTGGATTTTGGCATCATAAACATGGCGATTGAATGTTATTTGGTAGTTTCTGGGTGGTGTTCAACCGTAGCCAAAAATATGTGAGGATATATGATATTTTTGGGGTTTTCTAGAAAGTTCAAAATTTTTATGCGTGATTACCAATATTTTGTGTTTTTGTATGTTATTCTTGGCTGTGGAAATGTTTTTTTTGCATTGGGCTTGTGATTTTTTGCTCAAACCGTGCTGGCCTAGGGTTTCAGCGGTATGGAATGTTTGATGTGAACCGGGATTTTTTGTTATTGGTTTTGTCTTCATGATGGTGTTATATTATGAAATGTTGTTTTTTTCCCCCTGGTTATTCAATGGTTTTATGAGTATTATGGACTCACACCTTTTGTGGGTGATTCATTGTTGCAGGAAGAGTATGATCATGTCTACACCCTGAAGCTGCACTACAGGGACAGATGGAAGGTTTTGGACGGAATCGATTCGGATATGTATTCTCTAGTGGTGCTAAAGTCTAATTTTACGAAATAGTTCATGGCAGATGCCGAAGCATGGAAGAAGATACAGCTGAAGTTTAAATTCAAGGGGCCAGGAAAGATGGGAAGGAGTTGGGAACAGGGGGTGACATGCAGTTGATGTATTTTGTGAGGTTGTAGGCAGTGGGGGGCAGTAGCTGGAGGGAAATCTGTTGGGGTTGGTGGTGAGAGCAGCAAGGGAAAGAAGGTGCGGGTGAATAGGAAAAGGATAAGAATGTCCGGACATGTTCTAGGGCTGCAAGACAGGGAGATGTTGAGGGTTTGAACTTGCATGGATTAGGTTCGGGTTAGGACAACAATGATGATGCATCGTACGAAGAGGATAAGGAAGTTGAGGACTCGTTGGACGAGGTTGACAATTGGATTAATATGTGCACTGAAGAAGGAAGCGAGCTGGGAAGTGAAGGTGACAAGCAGGTTGACAGAATGATTTGCCGTAATCAATTGTATTATTGATATCTAAATATATAGAGAGTAATATAGAGGTGTAAGAAGGAAAAAACTCTAATCATAATAAATCATAATCTAATCAGGTGTCTGATTTATCCTAACACCCCCCCTCAAGCGAAGCGTCGGATGCTCACCGACGCACAGCTAGGACCTGAAGAACTCGAACAGCGGACGAGAGAGCCCCTTGGTGAAAATGTCCGCAATCTGAAGAGAAGTCGGAACATGAGCAACACGCAGCTTTTCGGATGTCACCAACTCACGAACAAAATGGTAGTCGATGTCGATGTGCTTCGCCCGCTTGTGAGCCACTGGATTTTGAGCCAAGAAGATAGCACTACTATTGTCGCATAACAACAGTGGAGAACTAGAAAGCGGAAACCGAAGATCACGAAGCAAATGAGTGAGCTAGACCACTTCTGAGGCAGTGTTGGCGAGAGCACGGTATTCAGACTCAGTGCTAGAGCGAGAAACAGTGGGCTGTTTCTTGGCACTCCAAGAAACCAGATTCCCACCAAGAAAAACTGCATAACCATAAGTGGATCGACGAGTCTCCAGACAACGAGTCCAATCAGCATCAGAGTATCCTAACACGTCAGGAGTACTAGCAGAACAAAATCGGAGACCAAAATGAAGAGTGCCACGAACATACCGCAAAATTTGAGTCACAGCAGCAAAATGATCATCTCTGGGATCCTGAAGAAAGTGACTCACCCTGTTGACCGAGAATGCCAAATCCGGACGAGAGATGGTGAGATACTGGAGAACACCAACAAGAGAACGACAAAGTGTAGGATCCCTAAATGGAGGACCGGTAGAGCTGTGAAGCTGAGAACCAGCAACAAATGGAGTAGAAATAGGTGCCGCGTCAGACATACCGCCCCGATTCAAAATATCCCGAGCATACTTTGCTTGGCCAAGCAGTAATCCTGAGGAGGTAAGGGAAACTTCAAGACAAAGAAAGTAATGAAGAGCACCAAGATCCTTGATCACAAACTCTCCGTGTGTCTGATCAATGAACTGGCGATGAAGAGTCGAATTATTTCCTGTAAGAATGATATCGTCCACATACACAAGTAGGTACAGTAACGACGACCCTCTCGAAAGGACAAACAAAGAAGTATCAGCTGAGCTGCACCGAAAACCAAGCTGTGTCAGATAACTGCTGAAACGCTGGAACCAAGCCCGGGGAGCCTGCTTAAGACCATAAATGGCCTTTTTCAAACGACAAACATAGTCTGGATGGACAGAATCCTGATAACAAACGGGCTGCTTCATGTAGACTGGAACATCAAGAACACCATTAAGGAAAGCATTCTTGACATCCAACTGATGAAGTGGCCAGGAACACATGGTGGCTATGACAAGAACCGTCATAACAGTGGAGGCTTTGACCACAGGACTGAAAGTGTGGTCAAAATCAAAACCTGAAATCTGCGAGAAACCCTGCGCCACAAGTCTAGCTTTGTGATGCTCAATAGTGCCATCTGGTCGATACTTGAGCATATAGACCCATTTGGAGCCAACAATGTTGACATTCGAAGGTTGAGGCACCAAATCCCAAGTGTGCTGACCACGAAGAGCATCTATCTCATCATCCATGGCTGAAACCCAGGCTGGATCCTGAAGTACAGTGCAATAATCAGTGGGCTCTGTCTGAGAGAGGAGTGCGGCAGTGAGACCATGAGCAATAATATCCGAATAATCCCGGCACTGAATGGCACTAGTAAAAGACCGAGTGGCCATCCGATGAGTACAAAGCTGGGGCGGCGAATCTGGAGGACTTGACCCAGCTGATGACACGGAGGAAGATCGAGCTGTGCTGACCGGAGAGTGGCCGTCTGAAGTCTCCGGAGAAAGAATAGTCGATACTGGCTGAGACGGTGGCTGAGGAGTGCTGGCCAGCGGCTGAGATATGGTGGCCGTTTGGAGAGGGGCTGGGTCCAGATCGGTCGTCCAAATGGAAGATGGTGGTGAAGGAGGGGCAGCTGGAATAGACACAGGCACATGCGTGGTGGCCCCAATCGATGAAGTAACAGTTCCATAAAAAAATGATGAAATCTCCAGATCTGAAATCGAATGACTGTCCATGGAAGATGAGACATAAGGGAAGAAATTTCATCAAAACGAACGTGGTGAGAGATATAGATGCGCCCAGAAGTCGGGTCGAGACACTGGAAGCCCTTGTGACGAGGGTGATAGCCAATAAAAACACAGGGAATGGATCGGGGTGCAAACTTATCAGTAGCAATGGCACGCAGACATGGAAATGCACGGCAACCAAACGGGTGAAAGAGGGTATAGTCAAGCACATGACCAAAAACAACCTCAAAAGGTGATTTGCCACTCAGAACTAAACTAGGCAGACGGTTAATAATGTAAACCACAGAGGAGAAAGCTTCCACCCTATAACATTGCGGCACAGAAGAGTGAAAAAGTATGTCAAGACCAGTCTCTGTGATGTGGCGATGCTTCCGCTCAGCCCGGCCATTCTGAGCAGGTGTATAGGGCGAGGACATCTGATGATAAATGCCACATGATATGAGATGAGCCTGAAGTCGGTGATTAGTAAACTTGGTGCCACCATCGGTCTGAAAAATTTTAACCCTTGCAGAAAACTGATTCTCAACGAATTTCTGAAACTGGATAAAGGTGTCATAGAAATCCGACTTATGCCGCATCGAAAGAAACCCTGTGAATCGCAAAAAATCATCAATGAAAATGGCATAATAAGAGAAACCACCGACAGATAAAACAGGAGCTGGTCCTCACAAATCACAATGTACTTTATCCAATAAACCAGTAGCGCGCTTGTCACTAGTGGAAAAGGGCAAATGGCTACTCTTGGCCATCTGACAAGGAGAGCAACTGACAGGTGCAGGCATAGCAGAAGTGACAGAAATAAGGCCCCGTCGATTCAATAACTGAACAGTATCATGAGACACATGACCGAGGCGAGAGTGCCACTGCTCAAAAGAAGCATGAAGCTTTGTAGAGCGTAGTTTGCCTAAAAAACTGGAATCACCAGTCTCAAGAAAATAAAGACCAGACCTATGACGACCTTTACCAATTATCCCTGTAAGCTTGTGCTCAATGGAAAATGCATCGGCATCAAATATAACACGGACAGGTAGATCACGAGTAAGCTTACTAATGGAAAATAAACTTCTAGTAATCTTAGGGACCACAAGGACATCATTAACAGAGAAACCAGATAAATGACATTGGCCGACATGAGAGATAGATAATGATTCACCATTTCCAACAAGAATAGAATCAGAACCACGATAATGTTGTACCTGATCAAGATGACTGGTGTGAGCAGTGATATGAGATGTAGCACCTGAATCAACATTCCACTGATTTGACGAAGAATGACAGTTGGGACCATTCAAACTGGCCTGAAACAACACCTTGTCCGCAATCCGATTAGTGGAGCAATCTTCTCGAGATATAGGGCCCAAATGAACCATAGCAGAAGATCGAAAAATTTCACAACAGACTGAATTGCACAGAAATTGACTGGATGCTGACGAGAATTTGAGAAACTTGTGAGAATATGAGCAACTCGCGAGAAACAGCTTCAACTCGCGAGAATTTGATCAACTCGCGAGAATTTGATTCAACTTACGACAAATTGTAGGCACGAGAAACTCCCTTGCTGGTGAGTCAAATCGTGCGTGGCTTCATGCGCGGAATATTCCTTCTTACTGGCGAGTCGACTCGTGCGTGGCTTCACGCGCGAAATATTCCTTCTCCGTGTCGCGCTCAGTCTTTTCTTCTCCGTGTGGCTTCGTTATTTTCGGACACTACCTGCTCAGCTACCGCCTGATCTACGACTACGAGCTGTCGCCGCCTAAACTTGTTATAGCTTGGATTTCTTCTTCTTCGTGTCGCGCTCACGCTCAGAGTTTCTTTGCCGCAGTTGACAACCTCTTGATGCCGAGGTCTCTCTCTCCGTTCGGTATCTGCTTCGGCTCAAGAGAAAAAGGGGCACGTCAGATCTACTTACGACCGGTAGTTCAGTCAGCCGGAAAAAGAGAGAAAGGCCGCTGGAAACTTCGCCGCTGGAAGAAGATGGAAAATTTTCCAGAAAATTGAGACTTGAGAAGACGCCAGAATTTGGCCGGAACTTCGCCGAAAAAGAGAGAAGGAGGGAGGAGCTGAATTAAATTAAAATTTAGGGCTTAGGATCTGAACTTGCTCTGATACCATGACAGAATGATTTGTCGTAATCAATTGTATTATCGATATCTAAATATATAGAGAGTACTATAGAGGTGTAATAAGGAAATAACTATAATCATAATAAATCATAATCTAATTAGGAGTTTGATTTATCCTAACACAGGTTATAAACAGTGATACAGATAGAGATTTTGATGATGACTCAGACAACAATGGGGATTATAATCCTCTAATAAAGTGTTTAAACCGTGAGTTTTTCGAGATAAAAGAGGGAGAAAATATCAGTTTGAAGGCAGGTATTATTTTCCAAACATGACATGACTTCAAGCAGGCCCTAATTGATTTGCCTATTCAAGAGGGGTTCATATTTATTCAATTGAAGGGGGATAAGAAAAGAGTGACAATGGTGTGAAAATAAAAAAATTGCACTTTGCAGATGCATAGCTCGACCTTGCCTGATGGTCACACATTCTGCATCAAAAAACTTGAAGGTGAACACACTTGTTAAATGGATGGGAAGGTACGGCTCCATATATTGGATCTCCAAAAAAATCATGGCTATGTTGAAGGCTGACAAGAATGTGTCGAATAAGGTGTTGTTGGACCATTTGCTGACTTTAGCAGTACAGCCTAATCGTCACATGTAGAAAATAAGGGTAATGATATATGTTTATTCATAAACTCATGATACATTATATAGTGGTACATGATACCTATACAAGTTAGGAAAATGTAATAGAATATAATTACAATTACAAGTAATATTTTAATTCCTTAATACTCCTCCTCAAGTTGGAGCATGGGGATCATAAATGCCCAACTTACCAAGCAAGAAATGAACCTGGTTACATCCGAGAGCCTTAGTGAACAAGTTCACAGGTTTGTCTGACGTGTGGATATGCTATGTAACAATAGTGCCAGATTGAACGAGATCCTGGACAAAATGACAATCAACTTCAATGTGCTTTGTGCGTTCATGAAAAACTAAATTTGCCGCAATATGTAGAGCAGATTGACTGTCACAAAATAGTCGTATAGGAGAAGAGTGCATAACCCCTAAGTCTTTCTGTAAAGACTTAAGCCATAACAACTCACAACAGCTAACAGCCATAGCACGATACTCCACTTCAGCAGAAGACCATGAAATAATATTTTGCTTCTTAGTCTTCCAAGAAATCAGAGAATCACCAATCATCACAAAATACCTGGAAAGAGAGCACCGAGTAATTGGGCATGCAGTCCAATCCGAATCACAGTAAGCATTTAACTGTAACGTACTACTAGAAGAGAGAAATAAACCTTGACCAAAATGGCTCTTGAGGTAGTGTAACACACGAACAATAGCTTGCCAGTGAGGAACACAACGAGACTTCATGAATTGTGCAAGGGTATAAACCGAATAACTCAGTTTCGGATGAGTAATAGTAAGATATATCAGGCGCCCAACTAGACGTTTATACTGCTTTGGGTCATGGTAGGCTGGACCTTCAACATGTGCCAAATCATGATGTTGCTCCATTGGAAAGTCAGTCGGTTTAGAGGCAGATAAACTTGTATCTGATAAAATATCCAAAACATATTTCCTTTGCAAAAGAAACATCCCCTCTGGTCTTCTAGCAATCTCCATGCCCAAAAAAACTTAAGTAACCAAGGTCTTTCATATGGAAACAAGAACTCAAGTATTTCTTGAACTCAGAGATGAGCGCAGAAGAACTTCTAGCAATGACCAAATCATCCACAAAAACCAGAGCATGCAAAGAAATTGATCCACGAGAAAAGACAAACAAAGAGTAATGTGCCTTAATCTAAACAAAATCAAATGCTCGTAAAGACTGAGCTAATTTGGCAAACCAATTTCTAGGAGCCTGGCGAAGACTGCAAAGAGATTTCTGAAGGCGACATACCTGACCAGGAGGCCCGACATAGCCTAGTGGGGGTCACATAAAAACCTCTTCATGCAATTCACCGTGAAGGAAGGCATTATGGACATCCATTTGATGCAGTTTCTAACCACGAATGAACACAACAGATAAGAATAGACAAACATAACTCATCTTCGCAACTGGAGCAAATGTCTCAGTATAATCAATTCCTTCAAACTGGTGATTCCTGAGAACCACAAGGCGCGCCTTATGACGTTCAATAGTACCATCTGACTTAAACTTCGTCTGGTAGAACCATTTGAAACCAATCGCCTTCTTATTTAGAGGCAGAGGAGCCAAAGTCCAAGTCTGATTGCACTCAAGCGTAGTAAGCTCTTCAGTCATAGCGTCTTACCAATGAGCATGATGGGAAGCCTCAGAATATGTGATGGGATCTGCACCAGATGTTACTGCACCCAAAAATCTAGAATGCATACTAGACAAATTATCACAATTTACATAATCAGTAAGAGGATAGTGACGACGCATGAGTGAACGTAGACGTAAGGGAGGGGGTCTTCAGTAGTAAGAGCACAAGAAAAATCATTACAATCATAATCATCCAAGTAAGGAGGCAGTTGTCGAGCACAAAAACTCTGTCTGATAGGTGGCAACTTGGTAGCGGAACCATCAGAACTAGAGATACTGCAGAAGGAGACTGTACCGGGTGGTCAGAGCCAGCGGCATTCGGGATCGGAGAACGAGTTGGCAACATATGTCCAGTGGCGACCGGCGGTGGAATTCCAACAACAGCCGACGGTGGAATTCCAACAACAGCCGGCGGTGAAGGACTGTGGATGGCCGATAGTGGTAGATCGACGATGGTTAGAGGTGACGAACCAGCGGCGGCCATTGGTAACGGACCGACGGCGGCCATCGGCAATGGATTGGCGGCGATTGGCGGTAATGGATTGGTGGTGATCGATGACAAAGACCTACGGTGGCCGACTGTAAAGAACTGGCAGTGACCGGTAGCAGTAGGCCGTGCAACTTCGGCTGTGAGGAGGAGACTAGCGGTGAGGTCGTGGCACTGCCAGGGTCTTCTGAAGAGGCCGATGTCGGAGTTTTAGAACACAAGAACTGGTCTTCAAAAAAACCAGCATCCCGACTGATAAAGATCACACGGGATTCTAACTCAAAAAGACGATAGCCTTTCTTTCCAGCTGGATAACCAAGAAACAACAACGCCAACTTTTTGGTGCAAACTTGTTACGATATCTAGGAACATGAGCAGAAAAACACAAGCACCCAAAAACTTTTAATGATGAGTAATTAGGAGCTTTCCCATAGAGCAACTCAAAGAGAGTACGACCATTAAGATGCTTTGTCGTTGTCCGGTTAATCAGATAAGCAGCAGTAAGAACACATTCTCCCCAAAATTCAATAGGAAGACTGAAAAGCATGTGCCACATTGAGTAAATGACGATGCTTCCTTTCAACTCGACCATTCTGCTACGGTGTGTCAACCATAGATGTCTCAAAAATGATCCCAGATGCAGCAAAATGATATCTCAAAGGCAAAAATTCAGTTCCGTTATCAGCCCGAACATGTTGTATGGTTCGGCCCCACTGGTTCTTCACCAAGGCACTAAATTCTAAAAACCTAGAAGCTACTTCTGATTTAGCCAGTAACAAATATGCCCAAACAGCTCGGGAATAATCATCAACTATAGTCAAAAAATAAAATGTACCACTAGAAAATGGTGTTCTATAAGGATCTCAAACATTTCAATGAATTAATTGAAATAGTGAAGTAGCATTTGTAGTACTCAATGGAAAACTATGTCTAGTCTGGTTTGCTCTATAACATACAGATTAAGGAACGGAAGTCTTATTATTGCTAAAATCAAAAGAAGAAATAGAAGAAAACACTGTAGAGGAAGGATGTCCGAAATGCTGATGCCATAAATCAAAAGAAGACAAGGAAGCAACTGTCTGAAGAGACTCGGGGATAGGAGGATGATCACGAGTATCCAACAGACGATGCCAAAACACCCCCCATTTTTGTTCACACATGCCAATCACTTTCCTCGTACTGATTTTCTGTAAAATGCAATAATTTTCAGCAAACAAAGCTAGACATTTCAAGGCACATAACAACCTAGAACATGATAATAAGTTGCACCGCAAAGTAGGCATATATAGCACATGAGTAAGGGTGACAAAACCAAAGCAAATAGAACCATATTGGGTGGTAGAAGACACAGAGCCATCAGGCAGAACAACATTCACAGTATCAATAGCAGTAGTAAGATCATTAAGAGAACCTTTGTTACCAGTCATGCGATATGAGGCTCCCGAATCAAGTATCCATGGTAAAGTAGACTTTCCGGACTCATTGTCAGTAAGGGAATTAAACTGATTAAATATTACATGGTCGTGCTCCAGTGGTCATCAGACAGAGCAGGGCCAAATTCTGACCGTGTAGGGACGCAACCAGAGAAAGCCGCCGCCACTAGACCAGGCTACGATGTGGAGGCACCGATAAATGGCGGTGGGAGACAAAGTGCCACGATGGAACCTCTGGTTACGATGGCGGCGATCGGCAGAGAGGCTGGCAGCATCTTCTTGGCGGCGCTGGCTATCTCTTTCAACTCCTTGAACCATTCCGGTACACCAAAGATCCGGATGCATGAAACCTTATCGTGGCGATGAAAATGTGTACAAACAAGATTCCCGCGGTCAGATGCAGAAAGAACAACTAGCGAAGAACTTGTAGGCAGTGGGCATCGTGCAACATATGTCATGGAGTTAGAAGAAGGCTCACAGGCTCGAATGACAGCTCTATGATTCTCCTCCTGAGCAATAAGGGCATGCACTTTCATGACAAGTGACATTGGATCAATGCTCATGATATGTGATCGAAAGGTGTGAAAGCCTTCGTCGAGGCCAGAGATGAATTGGTAGATCAAATCCTTCTCTCTCTCAGAAAATTCTCGTAAAAATATTGCAATGGCACAGTGCCTTGCTTAATTCACAGTCACAAACTATGGAAGGCCGCATGTAGTGATAATCTGCAAACAACTTCTTCAGTTTGCCAAAGTAAATGTCGATGGACTGACTGTTCTGCCTGCAACTTTGAACAACCTCTTTCATTTGCAAAACTTTCATATGATCGCCAAGAAAAAATCATGCCTTCAGGTCCTCCCACAGTTCCTTAACTGTGGCAAACGAGCTTGTAGAAGATCTCAACACTGGATCCAGGGTTTGCGAGATCCAGCAGATAAGAGTAGCATTAACCCCAGGCCAATCAGCAGCATCGGAATGACCATCCTAGGATTTAGTAATGGATCCATCAATGAACCCAATCTTGTTCTTGGCAAGGAATGTGCGGCACATCGCGTCAGACCATTTAATGTAATTATCTTGACAATTCAGCATGTTTGGTATAAGTTGTAAACCTGGACCATCGCCAGAGCCAATAAAGTAAGGATCAGTCGACATACGACCAATGGGTACAATAGTCTAAAGGTCAGATTGCAATTGAAACTGCTTCAGTAAAGTCGCAATCACATCATAACCAATCATATCCTGAAGCTTCGGAACCTCAGGAGTAGCATCAAGACGGGCCTGTTCTTTGGGATTTCCACCGGAGTCAGACATAGTGTAAAATCAGCTAAATATTAGTAGCAGGTACAATAACCAACGATGGATCGGATGAGCAAGATGCGACGGTGCGTGGAGACGACGGCGACGTTGCTCGAGGCATGAGATTGGCGCGTGTCAAGAGACGCTCGATCGGATCGGACGGCTGATGGATTACCGTTACGGAACGATGACAGTGGCAATCAGCAAGTAGCGGAGAAAGAGCTGATGCGCGGCTGAAGCGGCGGCGGTGGACATTTATGACGGGTAGACATAAGGTAAACTTTTCAGCTTCAACTAAGTAGTTTCTATTATAATTGAGTAATCCGTACTAGGGATTGATTGCATGAATATTTGTAGTTATATGGTTGTGTAATTGAGCCTTTTTTTTTTGTAGTTATTTGGTTGTGCAATATATGGATTGATTGCATGAATATTTGGTTGCCTAAATTATTCATATCATGTTGAAGTGCATTTAACACGGTTTCATATTATGTTTGCCGAATCCGTAATGTCACTAATATTACCCTAAGTATTTTAATTGAGTGCAAATATACCCCCAAATTTTCCTTTAATTTGACAAATATAACCTCATCTGTTACATTAAGATGCTGATATTCCCCCAGCTACTTTTAATACGTGTGTTTTGTAACCTAACATATATTTTTGTTGTAGGGTATGGATGCTTCTATAAGAAAAATTTTGCCGCATGTATCACAAAGGAAGGGCAGCCGACATATATATATATATGTGCGAACTTCCGCCAGAAATACCCGGCAGTATATCTGAAGAAACTATCCCAAAACGCATCAATGGCGTATAATGCCCAAGGTTTTAAAGAGGCAATGTCAAGAATAAGGGCTCTTTACCTATCTTTTAGGCATTCAGGATGCATTATGGGCTCGGTATACATTCAACAAGCAACTGAAATGTCCAAATGTGACAAACAATCCATTGGAGTCATTCAACAAGCAACTGAAATGTCCAAATGTGACAAACAATCCATTGGAGTCATTCAACAACTGGTTAGGGGACATCCGGATCCTGCCCATGCATTCGATGTTTGAAGAATTAAGGTGCAAAGTGGTGGCACTAATGGAGGCCACGTATCGAGACAGTGTCGGGTGGACTGCTGAGGCGTGTCCAAGGTGGGAGGAGATGAATAGAATTGTGACAAAGCAATCCAGGAGAATGAATTTCTTTCTCAGGTCAGAGCTGATTGAATAGGAACCGGAAGGCTATAATTGAGGTAGAGCTGGAAAAGGAAGTGGCCACAGGCAACCAGCCGTCAGCGGTGGCAACAACTGAGCTGCAAGCAACCACACCAGTCCAAATAGTTGTGGAATGGCCGGAAGTTCAGGTTGCGGACTAGAACAAAGGTGGGAAAAACTAAACCGAAGAGGACTAAGAAAGGAAATTAAACAAGCACAACTGAAGAGGTAGCCTCCTTAAAAATGTTGAACTACATTTTAAATTAGCATTCATGTTCTATTAGTCAATAAAATAATTTTTGAACCTAGAAGGGGGATGGTGTGAATCCAGCCAGTGCCGAATTGGTCTTTGACCCATAGAGTGCAATGGTTGCGTACAGGGGAGGAGTTGATGCGGATCCAACTGCAACTTATATGAATCCAAACCTTGCAAAGGGCGAAGGGCCCATGGAAGATACATTCACGGAGGTATCAAAGCACTCATCGGACAAAATTGATGATAATATAGCCATCCCAAAGACAGTAGAGTTTGGAGAAACAATTGCGCACATCCAAGCAAAGGTAATTTACTCCATTTCTTCAATTAATAGAAGTATTTTGTTCCATTCTTAATGTAGTCGAACTTTACATTGCAAGTGTCAATAAGCATCTTACAAACTTGTCGGACGATGCTTCACTTTCTAAACTTCCTATTCTCAAACCACAAATTACCACGATATGCTAATCCACACCATCAATTTAAATGAATTTTTCTGTTGCCTCCTACTTTTTGTGAAGATTCCATGCCCTTTTACCAAAACTAAGTTTGTAAAAATGTTTATCTTCATGCCTGGCTTGCCCCTGAACTCGGCTGAGAAAATTGGAGTTGGCCCCGAGGGAAAAAAATAAAGTGGGGGGGAAGAGTTATCTAGCTTGCCCTTGGACTACCAGCTTGCTTGGAACCACACTGGCCCCCATTGTCCAGGCTACAACTGAAAAAGACCCACAAAAGGGAAAGAAAACAAAGGGAAAGAAAACAAAGGGAAAGAAAAAGAAGAGTCACTCGCAACCACCGCCTGAAGACCATGTCTGATTACCATTTTACTTTGATTATTTGAAGCTGTCATTAGGGAAAACACTTTACTACCTAGCCTCATTTAGTCCATTTTGCATCGGCTATAACTATTAGGGTGCCTTCTGTCTTTTGAAATTAATCTACTCAACCGTTACTGACAAACAATTCAATGTTGAATGAATGATCAAGTATTTTATTAGTTCGATATTCGTGAATGTGTTTATATGCAATTCTAGGTAAAAATTGTCCACATAAGTGCAGACATACCTCTACGATTTTTATTTTGTACAGTTATATCACTGCATCTGTTTGTTTTGTGCAACCATACCCCTGACTTATTGTTGAAAAGTGCAAAAACATCCCTACCGAGAGAAGTTGATATGTACTTAACTGAGCAAAGACTGTCATTTTGTTACTAAACAAAAAACACAACATTACGCTGCCATGAAAAGCTCCATAAATCTGAGCTACAAAATGCTAACGCAACATCATTTTGTTACTAAAACCACACCAACAACCACAATTCTTCAACTTCACCTACAATCCATAAATCCGAGATACAAAATAGTAACGCAACATCAACATCAACAATTCAACATCACCTAGCATCTCCGGACTACTAATCAATTCTTCAACAACCACATCAAGCAACCAAAAACATTCGCTCCAAACATAACCAAATTAAGAACCATCAGAGGAATTAATACGGACTTGCACTTGCAACGAAATGTATCTCATCTATTAACATGTTCCACAACCAAGCCCTAGTCCATAGCTTCTTTTCCAACTTCCCTTCTCCAAAAGTGGCGCTAGGAATCACCACAACTGGAGTCGCTGCCTCTGTCACGTTCAACACCATCGCCAACATACCACCTTATAAAACCATATTTGGAACATCTGTAGAAGAGTCTCCTAAGATTTATTGCCGTCTTCGAAACATAGATTGTCATCTCCACCTCACATTCCTTGTAGAGTACTCATTCTGAACGAAGCCGGTTCAAACTGCTACTAGAAGACTCCATACCAACAGTCTGACATTTATTAAACTCAAAATTCAAACAATTAAACCACAAAAATCACAACAGAAAAACTGTCCCTATTTCAAAAATCTATCAAACCCAAAATTTAGGGTTCGTCATATGAAAAATTAGGTTTCGAGCACATACCTTGAATCCAACCCAGTATTCCGACACATCCGATAGAGAGACACCAGAACTTATGCGGGAATTAAGACCAAAACCTAATTTTTCGGTGAAATTGCGAATGCCGAGCTCATATGCCTTGGCAAGTCAAGCGTTTTTGGGTTTGAAATTTTTATAGAAAGGAAATTAATAGTGAAATAGATATTGGGCCCCACTTCATTCAAGGGTTAAAATGGTAAACATATTTTTTTAAATGGGGGAGGGGTATGTTGGTCAATTACCATCAAGTCATCACCAAAACCTTTAAGGTCAACGCAACAGGGGTAAGCTGGTCTCTGACGGTCCGAATCCGGGGGCATATCTGCATAAGCGCAAGAACTGGAGGACGTGAATGAGTTTTTCCCAATTATTTTAGAAAATAATTATTTTAATGTTGAGCTCAGTTTAAAGGTTATGATAGTTATATAATCTCATTGAATAAAATCAAATTTCAAATGATCTTATCAGTCCCCACTAATTATAAAATACCCTCATCTAAGAGTTACTTGGTCCAAAATATGACTCTGTGATATATAAATAGACATATGTATATACACACACTCATATTTCTATCAAAAGTTCTTTATTACTGTATAAAAAAAAATCTGAACCTTTTGTTGATTTTACTTATGTGCTTCTTAATTTGGATTTTCTTTAGTCGTACAAATATGTATAGAGATATAGTACAATGAGATATTTATGGGTTAAAAAAACCAGTAATATTTAATAATATCGGTATGTTATTTTTAAACATTTTGGTGTTTAGGTTAGTTAAAATGACTTCAACATCCCAAAACACCAAATACCAAACTACCACCATAGAAAACAAAGAATTTTTATTATATTGTGTTTAGGATTAGTTTTAGTGTCGCTATGAAATTGATCTTATACAAGAATTTGTCATACTCCCCCTCCTCCCCCCCACCCCTAATAATATTAACTCTCTTTCCTTTTTCGTTTGGTCTTTCACAATGACTCCTTCCTTTTTTTTGACAAAATTTAGGTTATTTTCATCCACTCAATTTTACTTTTACTTAAGATACTCTCTCTGTTTTTCTAATAGTGGCACATCACTTTTGAGAATAGAATTTAGGAGATGGTAAATGAGTTGATGAAATTGATTTGAAAGAAGAAAAAGTAAAATGAGTGGATGTAATAACCTTAAACTTTCTATAAATAGAAAGTATCAATATAAAAGAAACATCTCAAATTAGAAAGTGTGCAACTATTAGAGAAACTGAGGGAGTACAAAAGGAAAAAAATGATGAAACAGGGTCTATAAAAATCTGATACTCCCACCGGTTCACTAACATTGGCTCACTTTAGAATTTAGACATTGGTACTTATGATTTTTAAACCCTTTCTCTCTTACAATGTTCTTAATTTGGACGGGACAAAAAAAATGAAAAGTCCATAATGCCCTAAACTTTAGTATATTATTAGACTACTTTTAAACTTTGCATTAATTTCAAAAAATCTACAATACCCCCTCAACTTATCATTAGCCCAACCAACCTTTCACTTCACCCTCTAAAATACATTTTTCCTAAATCTAAGTGTAAAAAATAAGGCCTTGTCCATTTCAACTTATTTCAGCTCCAACCAATTCAACTCAGCTCTTCTCAGCTCCAATCAATTCAACTCAGCTCTTATCAACTCTAATCAATTCAACCCAGCTCTTCTCAACTCTTATAAGCTCTTCTCAGTTTTTCTCAATTTTTCTCAACTCCAATAAATTCACCTCACATCTTCTCACCTCTTCTCAACTCCAACCAGCTCGGCTCAACTCTAATAATTTTAGCTCGTCCACTTTCAACTCCATTCAAATCTTTTTAAATGGAAAGTTTTTTAATTGATTTTGTACATGAAACTTAGAGTGAATGTTGTTTATAGTTAATTGTATGAATTATTATAATTATTTTGATTATGAAAAGCATACATATTATAGAAGTTTAATTTTAGTTCAACTAAATCATTTTCTTTCAGGTATTTCAACCTCATTTAGTTTAGTTCAGATTAATTCTATTTAGTTTAGTTAAGTTAAGTTAAGTTCAGTTAAACTAATTTCATAAAGATTCGCTCGTTTAGGTCAATTATTAATGTTTTCACCACGTTAAATGTACTCAAGTTCAATCCATTCCATTCATTTATATCGAATTCAGGTCTTTTCAGTTTGATTCAGTTCTAAACAGTTCAGTTAATCTGAATTCATTTTGATGAAATTTCGTTTGTTCGGGTTATTATTTAAGTTTAGGTTACTTTAATATTTTATATTATTAAATAAAGTTTAGTTTATTTAATTATATTTATTTAAATATTTTTCAATTCACTTTATCTCCATTCATGTTTTTCAATCCTGTAGAGTTTAGTTCTAGCAACATTCTGGTCGGGTCGGTTGAGTTGAGTTGAGTTAATTTTATAAAAATGCGCTCGTTTAGGTCTATTATTATCGATGTTTTTCACTATGTTAAATTTCAGTTCGGATAATTACTTTTAAATTTCCTCAAAATGACTGAACTCCAAGCCTCTTACTCAATATGTAATTTAATTGGGACAAATATTTAGTCGTGGAATATTTTCATGTATACACGCGAGAGGGTGTATTGAAGTTAACGCCAGACGCTATTCGTTTGGAATTTTTTATTTTAAACAAATATGAATGATTTTAAAATGAAACAGCATATATGAATGATTTTAAAATGAAACAGCATATATGAATGATTTTAAAATGAAACAGCATATATGAATGATTTTAAAAACATAACCTATCTTCTTCTCTTTTTTTTATTTTAACCGTTATCTTCTTTTAATTATTTTTTTGTTCAGTTAAGTTTTATTCAGTTAGGTTCAGTTTGATTTAGTTTCATTTGATTTACTTCCGCCAACTTCAATTTGATTCAGTTTGATTCAGTTCTGTTCAGTGTGATTCATTCATGTTCAGCTTTATTCAGTTTGATTCATGTTGATGCAATTCGGTTCAATTTGATTCAACTCGGTTCATTTTGATTCAATTTAGTTCACTTTGTTTTAGTTTTATTCCTTTCAGTTCAGTTTGATTCAATTAGTTTGATTTATTGCAGTTTAGTTTGACTTAGTTCAATTCAATTAGATTCGGTTTCGTTCATTTTTGTTTAGTTTAGTTTAGTGGCAATTAATTCAGTTTATTTCAGCTCCAATCACTTCAGCTCAACTCAACTATTCTCATCTCTTCTCAATTGTTCTCACCTTTAAAAATTTTCATTTTAACCGTTATCTTATTTTAATTATTTTTTTGTTCAGTTAAGTTTTATTTAGTCCGGTTCAGTTTGATTCAGTTTCATTCGATTTGCTTCCGCCGACTTCAATTTGATTCAGTTCAGTCCAGTGTGATTCATTTTTGTTCAGCTTTATTCAGTTCGATTCATTTTGATGCGGTTCAGTTCAATTTGATTCAAACTCGGTTCGTTTTGATTCAATTTAGTTCAGTTTGATTTAGTTTGATTTAGTTTTATTCCTTTCAGTTCAGGTTGATTCATTGCAGTCAGTTTGACTTAGTTCAATTCAATTAGATTCGGTTCCGTCCTTTTTTATGCAGTATAGTTCAGCGGCAATTAATTCATTTTATTTCAGCTCCAATCACTTCGGCTCAACTCAACTATTCTCATCTCTTCTCAACTGTTCTCAGCTCCAATAAATTCAGCTTGACACCAATCAACTCAACTCAGCTCTTCTCAACTCCAATATATTCAGCTTAACTCAACTCAATTCTGTATCAGTGAACTGGTCATGGCCTAAGTTGGTCAATGCTAATAAACTATAGGGAGTACTCCCCCCGTCTCAGCTCAAATTGCACATACTCTTTTTCACGCTCATCAAGAAAATTGTCTAACCGTTAATATGTTTAACCACATATGATAACGGCAGATAAATAGTTACTTTTGAGAAACTACTTGTTACGACGAATCCAACCATATAACATATGATAATATTATTGTTTATATATCAATTCAAATATGTGGTCAAAGTTGGACAGTGAATAGTGACATAAAGTGAAGTTTACAGTTTGAATTGGGACAGAGGGATTATACTATATACTCTCTCTGTCCCACCAGTTTTGGCCTATTTACTTTTTTGAAGTCAAACTTGGTAAATTTTGACCATAAATATGAATTAATATATCTATAATAAAAATATCATTTGAGATATTGTTAGATTCATCTTATCATCTATATTCTACATACTAATTTTTTTATGTATACTAGAATTAAGTTTTATGTAGATTTTGTGTCTTGTATTTAAATTCACAATGAATTTTATTTGAAATTTTAAAGTTTAGTCATCTAAGGAAAACTATATGAGTTATGAAGTGAAATAATTAATTTAGTAAGAAATCGTTAAATATTGAATACAATAAAATAGGGTAATTTATGCACTTTCAGATTTTGCAGGGTTATATCTGCACTTTCTAAATTTAATAAGGTCATTTTTGCACTTTTTCCTATCAATATTTCCTTCAAATTATTTAAAAGTAATTATTTATATGTTGAGTTTCGTTTTAAAAGGTTTATCATAATTATATGTAGCTCATTGCAATAAATAAAAGTGAAGAGTGGGTCTCCTGACTGGCGGCCGGTCCATAAGTTTATGGACAGACCACTTATTTGTTACCTTATACACTGCATTTGTTAAACTACATACTAAATTTTAAAATGTTGAAAAATATTTTTTACATTATATATATTTTTATGTTTTCACATTCAAATACATATTATTACTTGTTTTAACTTTTAAAATGCAATATTTAAATTTTATTAAAAAAATTACAATATTCAAGGCTAAGACCATTGTGGGCTGCCCATAAGTTTAAGAAAAGACTGTCTTTCACTGAGACTATCAAAAGTAAATATCAAATGGCCTTATTATGTCCATCTTCTATTGCTCTTTGGGAGAGAGTTGGTGACCTCATACATCTTCAGCAACCTTTTTTTGAAAATTTGAAGAACAGAGTTGATTTCTTCCTCTCTTTTAAAGCAGAAACTAAGATTCACTCTAATATTATCACTGCTTCCCTCCTGGTTACAATATGGACCCTGTGGGTAAAGAGGAACAAAATCATTTATGATAATGAACCTTTCTCCACTGCTACCTGCATACATGAGATTAAATGCATCATCCATGACATTTTCACTGTGTACCACCTTTTTGGTAAGATAGATAAGCATAAGTATTGGATTGAGTCTAACATTATCCCTCACATTTATCCCAAGAGGAGGAAATCTTTAATTGCTATATCATGGAAGAAACCATTCTCGGGATATAAGATCAATACAGATGCTTCATGGAAAATGGTTGGTTTGTCTTCTGCGGCTGTAGTAGTTAGGAATATGTGTGGGAATGTGGTTACAATGAGAACTAAAATTTTCCATTCCCCCACACCACTACATGCTGAATTGATAACTATTCATTTTGGATATGAAATATGTGCAGAATTGGTTATTGAAAATTGTGAATTGGAATCAGATTGCTTAGTGGCTGTCAAAGGTATTCACAATCCGATGACTGCCCCTGGAGGAACTTTTCTATTTGCAGTGCACTTAGCCTTATGCATACTAAATATCCAATTACACACATTCATAGAGAGGCTAACAGTGTTGCGGATTATTTAGCTAAATATTCACTAGAGAATAATCTACAAGGTAACATAGCTTTTTAGTCTGCTCCTCCTGTGCTCAGAGGACTTATATCTCTAGATAGAATTGGTTTGCCTAATATACGCGTAGGTTCTTGATTTCGGGATCTCTCTCAGGATACATATCCGCATTCTATTTGCTTTCAATTCTATAGCATGGAATCTACTTTGCTCTTTTTTTGCATCAGGTTGGCTGACGACTGCATTTCGATGACCTATAAAGATCTGCTGATTAATCCCACCGGACTCAGACGTGAATATACTGCCCGGGACAAACAAGAGACTACACTCAATCCAACACTTGGACCAGCGTCTAGCACGCACTGAACCCATTCCGATTAGCCTCCCACTTAAAACTTCTGCCTAAGTTTAGTTTAACTTATATATATTCACTACTGCAGGTTTTCCAATGACATACTGGAGTTTCGATTTGTTGATTCGCCGACCTGTTTATGGAAAACAGCGGTATGGTATATATAGAAAGTAACCTTTTTCTTCATCCCCTCATGACCATTAGCTCAGTTCTAGGGTACATCTTGGTAGAATCATCACTTTTGATAGCAAGTATCTTTGCTTCAGGAGCTTCAGATTGCTCTTCGATCATCATAACGACGATCTTTTGTATACATGTATGAATTCACAGGCATTTTTGCCGTTGCTATAGGTTAGGGGAGCCTAATATATCTTCCCCCCATCCTCGGATGGTTTCATTTAAAAAAAATGGCCTTATTAGTTTCATTAATTATAAAATGTGCTTATTTAACAGTTAGTCGACCTAAAACAAGACTTTTTCCTATGTAAATACTTTGTTATTTCAAATTATGTGTTTCTTTGAATTTTCTTCAGTGACATATAAATAGATATAGTACAATGAGATATTTATGGTTTAAAATATATATTAATAAGTTATATATGTTAACAAGTTATGATTAATTATATATAGTAAAGGAAAGTCTCCGGAAAGGCAGTCTGTCCATAAGATTATGGACAGGCTAGGGATTGATTTGCAAAATGGGGTTCAAATTGTAATTAATTAGAAAATGGGGCAATTAGTATAAATTATAATTTCTTTCCTTTTTTCTTTTTCTTTCCTCTATGGTTTTGAACAATTTTTTTGGGAAACTATTATGCAATTAATATGTCCCTCACGCATGAAACTCTTCTTCCTCATACTCTCTTTCACTTTCCACAACTGTAAAACTCTTCTCTACTTTTACGCCATTGTTGATCTTCAATTTCTTCTATTTTCTTCACGAAATTCATCGCCAAATTCTGCATTTTATTCACCGATCAACTTCAACGCGATCTCGCCGTTTAACTTTATAATCCTTGTCTTTGTTAGAGATTGAAATTGGTAAGTCTATGATTCTAGGTTTTCGTGATCGTCGTTCTTCTGCGCTTTTGCTTGATAATCGTTCATTTGTTCCAGTTTAACAAATTTTTTGTTTATTTTTTGTAGTTTATGGGTAGGGCAAAGGGTAAAGGGTCAGGTCTTCCTCCTAAAGTTGGTGTTGATGTCAGCAAGGGAAAGAAGGAGGTTTCTTCTTCACCAGAAGTTGACTCAGCTTTCTCCTTCTCTTGGTTCATTTTTTTGTTTTCATTTTGAATATTTGGAGTTTCACACTTTTTTTGTTCTTGTTGTGTGTGTATGTGTGTTTTTTAGTCTTGCTGCTATTGACTTTTTTAGAGTATGCTTATTTGTTTTGATTTGTAAGTCAGATCTGCATGTTTTGAGTCTTCTTTATAACATATATTCGATTGTTTAGATGTCACATCTATTAGTATAACATATGCAGTAGTAAGTTGCTCTATTTTTTTACTGTATATTAGCCATTCCACTGATTGTTTTAATGTGCATTAATTGTCTTAGGAGTTGTATATGTTAGTATAACATATGCATTAGTTAGTTAGTCTGTTTTTCTATTTGTATTCAGATCCACATGTTTTGACTATGTTTTATAATGTGCATGTGTTATCTTAGAAGTTGCATATGTTAGTATAATATATGTATTAGTTACTTACTCTGTTTTACTTTTATTTTTACTTGATGATAGTCAGTCCACTTATTGTTAAAATGTGCATTTCTTGTTTTAGAAGTGGCATATGTTAGTATAACATATGCATTAGTTACTTACTCAATTTTTTTAATTTTTACTGATTGTTAACTTATTGTTATTCTTCTGATTTGATAGGATGTATTTTCTTCATTACAAGTTGCTTATGTTAGTTTACTATATGCATAAGTTAGTTATAATCTGTATCTCGGATTAAGTTGCTTACTAACTGTCAGACCATGCATGCATTTGTTTCATTACAAGTTGCATATATCAATATACTATATGCTTTAGTTAGTTATTCTGTGTGTTTTTCAGATTATGTTGCTTACTGACTATCAGACTATGCATGCATTTTTCAATTACAAATTGCATATGTTAGTATGCTCTATGTATTAGTTTCTGACTATGTGGTATATGATTCTTTTTAGCCGTGTGTGAAAGAGGTGAAAATATTGTTCAAAATGAAGAATCTGAGATAGAAGAAGGTGATTGTAATTTTTCCGTATTACATTTATTTACTTATTTGTTTATACGTTTACTTATTTAAATGTGTTATGTTGTTTAGATCCTAAGCCGCTGGTTAGAAAATCTAAAAAGAAGGATGAACCTTCTCTTCAAGATGAGCTGAAGAAGGTTCAACAGTCTTATGCTTCTGGATGTTATTTTATTTCTTTTGTATGGTGTATTTTATTTATGTGATTAAGTTTGTTTTTTTTTAAATATGTGCTTATACAGTTTTTATTTTTTATTTTTTGTGTAGTAGCTGCGTTGGCATGTAGGTCTGCCAGAATTGGTGGTGCTGCTACTCCACAGATTCCAGTTCCTACTGTTCCTAACAGTACAAGAGACATCACCAATAACCTCAATTTTTCAGTGCTTTTTACCCATTTTTTAACCCCTGAAAAATTGAGGTAAATGTGGGTGAAGTAAAAAATTATACTTTTACCTCGGTTCAAAATTGAGGTAAATAGTACATTACCGACGACAACATGAATTGAGACCGACATCACACCATGGTAGAATGCCGGCATTATGATACCCCGGCTGCGACATTGTTGGATACGACATCGCATCATGGTAGAATGCTGACATTATGATACCCCGGCTGCGACATCGTTGGATACGACATCGACATTATGAAGCATGCTTGATGAAAGGAATATAGCATCTGATGAGGAAGGAAGTGCATCGACGTCAAACCAGAGGATGTCGTTCATAATACGAGCGATATCGGAGTCGCTGAGAAGCGATATCGCACATAGTGAGGGACCCAGATCGTCTCCCTGGTGATGTGGATCACTGACAAATTGACGTCATTTTGTTTGTCCGACGTCACAAAAAAAGTGGAGACGGTCTATGTGACGTCGCAAATATGTCATTTTGGAGCTAGTTAATGCGACATCGCGGTTTAGTCGGTCAGCTCTCAATTCTCTTAAAATATTATAATAAAAAAATTCGATGACGCAAACAATCGGTCTTCAATAGCCATTACATGTTATAAATAATGTGATAAATCGAGTAATGGTTGAACACCATATAACACTCAATTGTTGTTCAGTTATTGTGGGAATCATTAATTCACATGTTCATTTGAACCAACAAAATTATGACATACTAGTATATTACAAATAAATGTAACAAAATATTAAAGTACATAACGTTGTTATAAAATTGAAAAAATTATTGTATTTAACCTCCAGTTTCTACGTTGTGCGACGTTCATATTTCTAGGGCGACCGGTGAGAAGCCAACTACGTCTATCTGATATGCTAGAATCCACTGTAACTCCATTTGATCCTATTACAACCAAAACACTGGAAACAAAAATTATGTTACAATTGAGCAGTATACAAAATACACTAATAAATTCATATGTAGACGACATTATTCGCAATATGGCAATATTAACTTATCAGTATCAAAGCGACGTCAGACTCATAAATACCGAGGTCACAGAGACCGATTTAAAACTGACTTTGGATATTCATGGATATTAATGCTAAACTCAAAAATTCCTCACCTCTGCGACGTCAATTCTAACTCAGTATCATATAGTACCAAGTGATTAATGATCGACGTCGCACATTCATATTGTGTTCATCCGAATCTCAGCCATTTTTCTCATTCTTTACAAACATGTCATCTTATTGGTAACAAACACAACATACAGTATATAACATGTGACACAATGATTCACCCTTCATGAAATTCTTTGATCTTTCATAAATGACAAAAAAAACATATATATGGTATAGATGGTAACAAAATTTCTAAAGGAACATGTAAAAGATGGAAAAGTACCTCAATAATTTTGAACCAGGCTGCTCCATCCTTGGATAATTGTTGATGATTGAAGGATTCAATTTGAATGCGCCCTTTCATTATGGTGTGAATGGATAGGGTGGGTTTGTGGGATATGTATCGGAGATGGAAATGAGTGTTAGTGGTGATAGTTATTAACATGAAAAATAGGTTTGGGGGGGATTTTTATTTCAAATTTTTGTCTAATATTTTCGGTTCTCGCTAGAAATTTAAGAATGATTGATGTTTCTAGCTATTCGGTATATTTATTGTGACATGCGACATGTGTGCGATGCCTCATATGTGACCATAGTGTAATAATCAAAATTTGTCGTAATAATCTCCGTTTAAACGTCCAGGCCCTTCTATCGACCCGTTTATGCCCAAATTGGAACAACATTGTCGTCAAAATTTGAATAAAATAATGATATATCCAATTTTGCATTTCGAGATCTCCCAGTTTCTTGGAGAGACCTAATTGCAAAAATAAAAAGGACAACACGTGGTCCCAAACTCGATTCCGATTGTCCAAAAAGAAGCAGTGTCATCCATATATAGTCAAACTTATAATAATCGATAATAATAAAGAAACTGGTCTTATATTTCCCCTATAGACTTCCACAAGATCATATGACTGACAATCGTATACTTTTAAGTAATCATCTACAATATACTCAAGACCAAATACTGGCGCTTTGTAAAAAATTGAAGGATGGAATTACATTATTATTATATTTCAAAAAAACCTAGAATATGAAATTTCATGTGATTCTATATATGTGGAAGAAATTTTGTTCCTATAACGCTTATCGTTACGGTATTAATGGAACACTATAAAAAAAACCCAAAAGATTACCCAGGTTCGCGTGCCTGTAAGACAGTACGCATAATTTCCATATGAAAAATTTGTCGTTTTGTTTTGGTGAATATCTATTACCTGTAGTGACACGCAACGAAGTTTTGGCCGTAGTGTAATTTCCCCAGAGTTTCGTAATGCTCTGTTTGTGAATAATTTAGGCACGTTCTGGTGAATGGTTCATGGCCAAATTTGAATATGGTGGTCGTAATAATGTGAATTACATATGCGTATATCCAATTTTGCATTTTGACGTCTCCCAGTTTTTTGGAGGGACCTAAGATCAAAAATAAAAAAGACAGCATGTGGTCCCAAAATCGATTCCGATCATCCCGAAAAGAAGTCGTGTCATCCATATATAGTTGAACTCATAATAACTGATAGTAATAAAGAAACTGGTCTTATATTCCCCCATAGACTTCCACAAGATCACACAACCAACAACCATATACTTTAAGTAATCATCTACAATTTACTCTAGACCATGTACTGGCGCTTTGTAAAAATTGAAGGACGGAATTTTATTCTTATTATATTTAAATAAAACCTAGAATATGAAATTTAACGTGATTCTATATATGTGGCAAAATATTTTGTTCCCAAGATGCTTATCGTTACAGTATTAATGGAATACTATTAAAAAAACCCAGAAGATTACCCAGGTTCGCGTGCCTGTAAGATAGTACACATAACTTCCATATGAAACATTTGTCATTTTGTTCAGGTGAATGTCTCTTAACACACAGTGACAAGCACGAAAGTTTGGGTCGTAGTGTAATTTCCCCAGAGTTTTGTAATGCCCTATCTATGAATAATTTTGGCCCGTTTCGGTGACACGTCCATGGCCAAATTCAAACATGGTGGTCGAAATTTGATGGACGTAATTTTATTACTTTTATATTTCATGAGAAATGTAAACTATGCAATTTGGACTATTCAGCCCGCAATCCAATAATGCGATATCGCTCTAGTGTCAGTATGGACTCGGTGACGAAGACATTGAAACGACATCATGCTTTTGTGCTTTTCATCCACCACTGACCATGGCCGTAGTTATATTTGGAAATGGCCGCTACTATAATACGGCAAGTGTTTATTATGTTCAATATTGAGCTGACCTCGATTATATCTCATATAGAGCGATTATGATTATGATATCGGTGTATATCAATTTGATTACATAGAGTCTAGGCCCAATCCAAAACTTGTTAGGCCCTTCTGTTTGGCCCAAACCTACAATCCATGACTTTGCACTACAATTCATGTCTTATTCTTCCTCTACGACACAGCCTACGAAGTTGCACCAAACGGAAGCATTTGACTGCAGGTATATAAATACCTGACCACCCTACCCCTTTGCATTCCCAACCAATAACATCGCACCAAAACCTCCCACCTGAAAAAAATGATCGAAAAATATTCAAATTCCAACGGAAAACATTGGTCACATATCACCGTAGCACCAACACCAATATTCAACTTCTTTGGACGTAGTGCATTGGTGGATTTCTCCAAGGGAGAAGAGCAAAGAACCTTAACAAGGTAAGGATTTTCAGATGAAGTTTAATGTTGGTTTTTCGAGTTTCATATACTTCTTTTGTTTCCCATTTCTTAGTTATTCAATTGTGGATGTTTTAGTTGAGATTACAGGTGTTTTAGGACCATTCGTGTTCAATTCGCATACTGTTTCAGCTTAGTGAATTGAACTGCGATATCGCACATTCAAACATATGAATCTGTGACTTTGCATACATCACGTCGGTCTAGATGAAGTGTTTACAACATGAATCCAAACTCGGCTAAAACACATTGAAATCATTGAGTTCTTGACTGCTGCACTTACAACAACGCCCTTTGATTCTCAGATGGCTTGAATGAAGTAGACAACTAGGAAGAAAAGGGAAGACAGCACGGAGGCAGGTCCATCATGCACAAAGAAGGCAAAGAAAATGGCCACCCATCCATCGCTAACATGGGACAAAATACACTTCTTCAAGAAAGAGGCAGAGAAGCATTTTGAAAAGATCAAGGGCCAAAGGATAAAAGAGGTCAGGGTTATTAAACCCGAAGATGTGGAACGGCTATACCTCAATGTTTTCCTCGAACCATTCAAACCACCAAGAATAGAGGGTTAGATATGCTTGGATAAACCTACGTACGATACGGAGATCAAGGAGTTCTACTCCAATTTCACTAGGGAATTGAAGACCATCTACGAGACAAGAGTGAATGGGAAAGAAGTGGAGATGATGATAGAGTTCATCAATGAGGTGTTTGAGTGCAAAATCGGTGGGGAGGATCAGCCGAAGGTTGATCCTCTACAGTTGTACTACCGGGATAACTGGCCTCAATAGGACGATGAGAATGACCCATTCGAGGCGCTTGACCCCAATCGAATGGTGGAAAAGTACTTCAACATTAAAGTGGGGAACATACTCATCCCAATAAAGCAGATCAAGCTTGGTGTTCTCAACCTTTAGGAGAGAATGATGTTCAATATGATTGTATAAATACTTGTCCCAGCCAGACATCCTACAGAGTGCACAATCAACGGGGTTGTCATGTACTACCACCTTGAGGAGAAGAAGGTCCCCCAGGTACACCATCTTTCAGAAGATGCATTAAGTAGCCCTCTCCACGAAAAGCTAGACACTCCCCTATGGCAAGGTTATCACCGCCATTCTAGAGAAGAAGAAGTTTCCCATCAAATCAAAAGCAAAGATCCAACCTAAGTACTACGATGCAAACTACTTCGGGCTGAAGCATTGGGTTTTGGAGGAAAGGATGTGGATTGATCGCATTGTCTCTAAAGAGGATATGGATGTGCCTCCCACACTCGGGCCTAAGGCGAATCCACCATTATTCCCGCCCCCTAACGGGTAACAAAAGTTTTGAATTTTTTAGTTTATTCCAAATTACTGTTGCTTAAAGTTTAAACATTTTCATTTAATGTAACTAGTTTCATATCCCACATGACATAAACAAAAGGCATGGGCATCCTCCTGAAGGACATGGCCGAGACCAAGGCCATGGCGCTGCACATGGAACACACCGTGCAATCTTAAGGAAGAATGGGGGGTGCTGAAGTCTATGATTGCCGGTGCAATCAATGAACCTATGGTAGATAAGGGGCCTTGAAATAAGGGGATTGGGGTTGACGAGGATGGGCTGGATACCACAGATGATGAAGGAGGTGCAAACACCGACACTAACGAGTCTTCTACTGAAAAGTCAAAGACTAATTCTCAAGAAAATGGAAGCAGTTCATCGGCAGACGATATTATTCCACCCGTGTCACCACCCCATTGATTTCCATGGATCATATGTTTATTTGTCGCAGAAGATGAAGAATGTTTGTTTGGATTTTATTTAGATTCTATGTCTTTTGTTTCATTTTCATTTTGCTAGGATGTTACATGGCATGTAGCATTATGTGGTTTGGATATATATACGTATGTACGTACCTAGCTTTAGTCTTGCAAATGTAACTTGATGAAACTTGAGACTGGTTGTGGTAAACTTGGAATGAAACCTTTAGATGGTACATTCCATGTTCTGACTGTATTGGTTAAGTATTCTCAATTTATTAGGTATGATAGATATGTGCGACCTCACGTTCCATTTGTATAGTATGATTTTGAGTTAACCGACATAACATTGATTTAGGTGTGACATTGTACAAATAAATTTATTTGAAAGGATTTTAGGCACGTGTTTGGGTTGAGGGGCATGTGTGACTTTGCTCAGTGGAAAAATCAATGTCGCTCTTTACGTCAGATAGAAGTCGATCACATTGACTAATGGTGTGAAGTCGATATTCTCGTCACTGACTATTACTGCTAAGGCGTACGCTTATTGTCGTTGTCGCAATTATGTCGGTAATAACTTTTACTTCAATTTCCTAGACTATTTAATTCGGTTATTATAGAACCGCGGTAAAAAAACCTATTATTTACCCCGGTTTTTTAAAAACTAAGGTAAATAATATTATTTACTTCAAAAAACCTAGGTAAAAGAACTTCTTACCTCATTTTTTGAGCTAAGCCAAAAAACTGAGGTAAATGGGGTGAAGTAATAAGTTCAGTTTCTTATAGTGTAAGCAGACAAATAAGAAAAGGATGAATGTGAGTGTGAAGAAGCTGAAGGATTGTGAAGGTGAATCAACTCAGGAATTTGACTACGACACATTGCCGACTGATGTTATTCGAATAGGTAGAGAGCCAGCTGGTGTTAATGAGAGCTGTGAAGGTGGGGGCTCTAAGGTTTGTGGGGAGGGTTCTAAGGTTTGTGATGAGGGTTCAACGATTGTTGATGGGGATTCAGTTGTAGCTAGTGAGGTCTTTACAACTGTTGATGGGGGTGCATTGGCTGGTGAAGATGGTGGTTCTCTAGCAGCTAATTTAGAGAAGGAAGTTGGTGGGGGGAGGGGTTAGGGTTGTAAGGGTGCTAAGGTTGTTGATGGGGATTCAGTGGTTGGTGTGGGTGGGGTAGTGAAGAAAGATATTAGAGAGGTTTTAGATATGATGATTGATAATGCTACAGTTGGTGTTGAACGGGTTAGTGCTAATGTTGGTGTTAAAGGGGTTGGAGTTGATAGTGAAGATGGCTCCAGGGATGTTGAGGATGATTTAGTAGATAATCCAATAGATGATGATATGGTTAGAGAGTTTATAAAATAATATCTTTATGCTTTGGATGTAGTTGAGAGGGAGGAAGCTTGATCTGCCGTGGCTATGAGTGAGAGTGAGAATGATAGGAATGAGAGTGAGGATGCTCGACCTGATGTGGTTGTGCTTGAAAGTGAGGACAATAGAAATGAAAGTGAGGATACTCGACCTACTGTGGTTGTGCGTGAGAGTGAGGATGCTCGACCTGCTGTGGTTGTGCGTGAGAGTGAGGATGCTTGACATGCTGTGGTTGTGCGTGAGAGTGAAGATGCTCGACCTTCTGTTATTGTCTCTTTTGAAGGACAAATGGAGATGTCCCTAACTAGTAAGAAAACGAAAGTAGTGGCTGCTAGTCCTTCGAAGCAGAAGTCACTGGTTTGTTTGAAGAAGAAGTCCCCACTTGGTTTGAAGAAGAAGTCCTCACCTGGTCAATTGAGCAAGTAGAAGGGTAAAAAAATTGTTAGTGAGTCCCCTACTAGATAGTTGAAAAGGAAGGCAAAAACGTAGCTGCAAAGTCCCCTGCTGTGGTCGTGAAGAAGACAAAGACAAAGAAAGTTGTTGTTAAGAAATCTGCTGGGGTTGTGAAGGAGTCTGGTGAGAAAGTGAATGTGAAGGCGAAGAAAGGTGTTGAAGTTGCTAAAAAACCTAGTTTGAAGAGGAAAGCAGATAGTAGTGATAGTGAAGCTTTAGGTTCGAGAAAAATGGTTGCTGCTGAGGAAAGACCTATGAAACAACAGCGCAATCATCCGAAGAAATGGGTGGTTGAATGTATTGATGGGGAGGGTAACACGTAAGTGTTGTTTTTTTTACAGTGTTATTTTAATATATTATAACCTATATTTGTTTCATAAAATGTTGCATTTGATAATATTCAGTGTTTACTTGTTATTCACAGTTTGTATCAGTTTTATTTTCCTACATGTTGATAAGAAACTGTATTTGTTTGTTTAAATATTGTATATGTTAACATTCATAGTATATTTAGTATTTATTCCTATGTAAATGTTCTTATCCAAAAATTATTTATCTTGAATGTTATTTTAAAAACTGTATTTGTTTGTTTAAATATTGTGTATGTTAATCTTCATGATGTCTTAGTTAAGTATATCATGTGTGACTGGTTATTGTTTGCAAATTGATCTTTGTGTGTTAGATTTAAACTTAAGTTTTGCATATATTAATTAGTATTATGAATATATTACTAATTTTTGAAACCATGTATGCTTCCTCTTTTCATATTAATTTTTTTAGGTTTTTAAAAAAATTGTCTACTAGCTACTGTCCTTCGAAGCTTAAATCTGTAATTTCCGCTCTTAATCCTAAGCAAAAGATTGATGTTGAAGAGATAAGTTTTGATAAACTTCTTGATTTTGACATTTCATCTCTCCCTTTTGGAATTGTTCCTTGGTTGGTTGACATGTTTCATTCTGTGGGCTGATTTCATAGTGTTCTATACTGACTTCATATTGTTCTAGGATGACTTTATATTTTTGTTCTAGGTTTGATCATGTTGGTTGTGTTCAAGAAATGGCTAGCTCCAGATACATTATTACCCTTGTTGATGTGTTTGATATATTTTGCATTCCAGGGATTCTGGGGTGTCTTGTGGGTCTAGTTAAGAATAATGGGAGGGGTGTGTCAAGGCATGTGGACATTAGGAATAGATGGAGGGGTGAGTTAGATGTTGATGGATATGGAAATATTTCTCATGTTAATCTTTTTGAGGAGATGGTAAAACTGCGTAGTGGTAGTGATCATTTTAAAAGATACTTTTTTATGTATGTGATGTGCACTCTCTTTACCCCAACTACGAGAAATTTGGTAGATTTGAAGCTTGTGGGTGTTTTAGAGAACGTTGGGATTATTAAGAGTCTTGATTGATGTGGTTTAGTGCTGGATCGTCTGTGTGAGGGTGTTGGTAGCTTTAAATCTGCTTCTAGTAAAAGAGATGTGTCATGTGTTGATGGTTGTGTTTTTGTATTGATGTTAGCATATAATATAGGTTTCCCTTTAGAGGTCAGCATGACCCTACTAGATTTCCCTTGTATATGCATTGGTCGAACAAATATTTGTTCAAGCGGGCTCATTATCTTGAGAAGATGGGTTATGATAAGGGAGTTATGGAAGAGGTTGGGTATCCTTTGACCAAGGATGAGAGGCTGAAAGAGAAAAGTAGCAGCCAACAATCTGAGGGAATACTTAATGAGAGTGTTGGTTTTGAGGGACTGTGTACTTCGACTAGTGCATTTGATAGCATTGCTCAGGAGCCTGAAATCATTTCGTATCGCATTCCAAATGGTGTGATGACCAATGAGTACATTGAGAAAGCTTCTAGTAATGTAAGTCTTTTTTTTTACACTTATTTAAAGGCAGTGCATGTTTTTTTAAAACTAATGCAGATGTTAGTTAAACTAATGTAGTTTATAGTTCATATTGTTTTTTAAATAGTTTTTATTTTTTGTTGGACTGGACTTTGTCCTTTTCTATCAGCCTCTGCATAGGGCTTCTTTCAAACGAGACATGGAGGTTATTACACGAGTTTTGGTGCAAAGTCTTGAGAGAGCAAATACCAGTCACATTATGCAACCACAACCGCAACCGCAACCGCAACCACAACGAGAAGGCGCAAATAAGGATCCTAAGCATGTCAAGACCACACAGAAAGTTATGGAAGACCCAAGGATACATGAGTGGGTTGATAGGATTGTTGAAGAATACATGAGGAAAACTCGTTCTTTAATTTCTTCATTCTCCCTTGGGATTGAAGGACTTGATGATCTCTGGCTTTAGCATCTTTGAATTATTTTTGGATGATTTGTAATCAGCTTATTTTATGACTGATTGGTTTGTGGGTGTTATGTTAAGCAAATTTGACACGCTGTTTTAGGATTCATTTTTATGGTTGAAGGTTGTATGAAACAAATGCATGTTGAATGTTAAGAAGTACTATTTGTATGCTTATTAATACCAAGTTTCATTTTCAATTATTTCATGTGGTTCATTGTGTTGATTTGCTGAGCTTATAGGAAAACAAATGCATTTTATGGGTTAATAAATTATAAGTGTTAGCTAAGTAATTCTACATGCATTCAGTGGTTTTCATATCACTAAAATTATGTGAAATATAATGCAAGTCGCTTGTAGAAAAAAAGTTCATGTTGAATGTTAAGAAGTAATAGTTGTATGCGTATTAATACCAAGTTACATTTTAGTTATGTTATGTGGTTTATTGTGTTTATTTTCTGAGCTTTTAGGGAAAAAAATGTAATTCATAGGTTAATAAATTACAATTGTAAGCTAAGTAATTCTACATCAATTACTTGGTATTCCGTGATTTCATATCACTAAAATTTTGTGAAACAAAGGTTAGTACTTGGGCAAGCAGAACAAATGCAAGTTATAATTTGATAAGCTATAGTTGTAAGCTAAAACATACAATATGCTATTCAATGTATAAAATCTTTTAAGTTAATGAAAATCAAATACAATATATAGGTAAATCAATGCAACATGTATCCTAAACAATGCTACTTTTACAATCTCTTTACGTCTGGTGTTTTTGTGTCAAATTTAGTAGTTTTTTCCTTGGTTTTTTCTTTTCCACGCTTGACTTCAACCTCTTTCCTCTTCCTTTTGTCTTCACTTAGGCTGGATCCAGTACCTTAGGTGCACTTGTTATGGTTGAGTTGCATTGACCACTTGTGGATGATTGTTCAATGGCATTGGTCTTTGATGCCAACAATTCTTCTATTCTTGCTGAGCACATGTCAAACAACTCTTCAAGAGTGCTTCTAGCTTCTAAGTTTCCTTCACCTTTTAGAACTAGATTGTAGAATTTGCTGGGCATATGATTCCTCCATGAAACTGCACCATTGATGTTTTCTGATAAATGTTTTCCTTGGCGAAGAACCTTGTCAGATACTTCTGTTTTGGCCTTTTTTGTTCATGTTTTGAGGATGTAGTTCTCTGGTATATCTGTGATAGAGTGAAGGTTCAAGAATTCTAATTTTCAAACTAACAAGTGAAGCTTATAAGCTATTTAATACACACTTTAAGGTAACAGTTCCAGTTTCTAACAAACCATATTCAATGCTCAGATCTGTAAGGAATAAATTTTCATAACATACCTCATTTATTGCTTTGTCCATTGCAGGATCTTCACCTGTGAATATTGTGGCAGGTTCTCTCCCTTCCATTAATTTCTTGTAATTGTTGAGAAGCCACACAAAATATCAGCCAAACAAAAATATCAGCCAACTCATTTGCAATAAATGCACTAGCAATCATTGTTATGTTCTAATGATTGTTGATTCCAACTATTGGCGCACAAATTAAGTTATACTTGTTTGTTCTATATGTAGTGTCAAATATGGTGATATCTCCATAAAGTTTGTAGTCCTCCAGCATCATTGAATCTCTCCAAAACACAGCTGATAGTTTTGTTTCCTCGTCGAACTTGACTTTGAAGAAGAAATCTGTCCTTTTCATTGATTTCCATGGGTGTATCAACAAGTTTCTGAGCATCTCCACTTTCTATTTCTTTCATTCGAAGTAGACTCACAAATTTGAGGTGGTCTTTCATGGTATGCCCTAGATTCTCTTCTCCACTAGCTTCAAAAGACATGTATTTATATTCCACGGTAGGTTTTAAACCTGCTTGTTCCATTATTGTAATGGCATTTCCCTTGTCTTTTGTAATTCTCCATTCACTCCTACAGAGATACTTCCAGGCTGGTCTTATTAACTCATTATTGTGTACGGTGATGTGGTGAGCCATGATGTAATAATCTTGCTCAAGCTTCACTCTAAGTTCAGCTAGGCATCCTGTTTTAATAATTAGGTCATTTCTCTTCCTCTTCTTCTTTTCAGAATGATTTTCATTATTCATGCAAGGAACATGGATGATAATGCTAGTTTTTAATATTTTCGATTGGCTTCTAGAAAAGCACTTGTAGTACTTTTCGTGAATCTGCCTTTTGATGTTTAGACGTTGACCGTCTTTCCTGTAGCTGAAACCAATAGCAATTGCATGCTTCTTATACAAAGCATGTATTGCTTCTAATTTTTTTTTCTTTTACGCCGGTAAGCTTTTCAGTGGCATCAATTTCATTTAAATTTGGAAAATCTGTACGTATAACAATAAAGGATACAATTTCTAATGTAAGATATGCATGTTCTAATGTAATTTGTGCAAAGTGTTCAGGAAGTTACTTAAAATTAGAAAATTATAGAAGCTTTGTTTTGATAAGCATAACGAATAATACTTGTAGTGTAACATATGTGATATGAATCTCCTTGCGAAAACTCACGATTTGCGGAATTAATATCTTTGATCTAGTGAAGGGATCTGTAAACCCGCACTATCTCGCACAAACTTTGGGAGTCTAGCCCTCAGGGTATGCCTAACATTGACTTGCTCTCTAACTAGCATTCGATTACAAGGTTTATTGATACTTAACTAGCCCTCAGGGTTAAGAAACAATGGAATAGCTCGCAAGCAAAGAGTATGAACTCAAAAGGTTGTATTTTGATTGATAAAAATGGTGTGAAATTCGTCCAAAGGCCTCCCCTATTTATAGGGTTACAATCTTTCCCCAAACCCTAATCACAACTGGAAACTGAATTGATTTATGGCAGCTTTAAGAAGCTAAAATCATATATAACTAAAATACCTAAAATAAATGGTAATCTAAGGTAATTTAGTTGAATTCTTCAAGAAGTAACCTTGAAGAATATTACCTTATCTAATCTTACCAAATCTAATTCTAATCAAAATAAAACTGAATATACGAAGCTCTAATGGACTGTATTTTCAAAATTCAACTCTTCAAAGCCCACATGGCCGAATTGTCAGTCCATAAACCCAAAATGAAATAATTTTACACTATTTTAAAGTGATCACACTACCTCATTAAAAATCCAGTGGGAAAAAAAGTATAGTGTTCCTCATGATGTCTTCAGTTCGTCGACAATCTTGAATAATGAATTCAAAATGTCGATGGTGACTCATTCTTCAAATCTTCATCATAAAGGCAATCAATCAAAACATTTAAAGCAGCATCCATTAGCTAAGTCCTTGACCTAGTCATAGGTCCCGCCATGTCACTTAGAGGATCCCGAACATATCCTTTAAATGTTTGATCAAGTCATGGAATGTCTTTATTTATGTTGGTAGTCGTCGTGGCATCTCCACACTTTCAGTCCTGTGGTCAAAGCCTCCACTGTTCGGATGGTCCTCGCCATAGCCACCATGCATTCCTGGCCACTTCATCACTTGGACGTCAAGAGCGCTTTCCTTAATGGTGTTCTTGATGTGTCTGCTTACATGAAGAAGTCCGTTGATTATCAGGATTCTGCTCATCCAGACTATGTTTGTCGCTTACGAACGGCCATTTATGGTCTTAAGCAAGCTCCTCAGGCTTGGTTTCAGCTCTTCAGCAGTTATCTGACACAGCTTGGTTTTCAGTGCAGCTCAGCCGATACTTCTTTATTTGTCCTCTCGAGAGGGTCGTCATTACTGTACGTACTTGTGTATGTGGACGATATCATTCTTACAGGGAATGACTCGACTCTTCTTAGCCAGTTCATTGATTGGACACACAGAGAGTTTGCGATCAAGGATCTTGGTGCTATTCATTACTTTTTCGGTCTTGAAGTTTCGCCTATTCCTCAGGGTTACTTCTTGGCCGAGCAAAGTATACTCGTGATATTTTGACTCGGACCAGTATGTCTGACGCGACACCTGTTTCTACACCACACCTGTTTCTACGCCATTTGTCGCTGGTTCTCAACTTCACAGCTCTACCAGTCCTCCGTTCTGGGATCCTACACTTCATCGTTCTCTTGTTGGTGCTCTCTAGTATCTCACCATCACTCATCCGGATTTGGCATTCTCGGTCAACACAGTGAGCCAATATCTTAAGGATCCTAGAGATGACCATTTCACTGCAGTGACACAAATTTTGCGGTATGTTTGTGGCACTCTTCATTTTTGTCTTAGCTTTCGTTCTGCTAGTACTCCTGAGGTGTTAGGGTACTCTGATGTGTACTGGGCCCGCTGTCTGGATACTCGTCGATCCACTTATGGCTATGTGGTTTATCTTGGTGGGAATCTGGTTTCTTGGAAAACCAAGAAACAACCCACTATTTCTCGCTCCAGCACTGAGTCTGAATACCGCACTCTCGCTAACACTGCTTCAGAGGTGGTTTGGCTCACTCATTTGCTTCGTGATCTTTGGGTTCCGCTTTCTGGTTCTCCATTGTTATTATGCGACAACAACAGTGCTATCTTTTGGCTCAAAATCCGGTGGCGCACAAGCGAGCGAAGCACATCGACATTGACTATCATTTTGTTCATAAGTTGGCAATATTTGGAAAGCTACGCGTTGCTCATGTTCTGACTTCTTTTCAGATTGCAGACATCTTCACCAAGGGGCTCTCTCGTTTGTTGTTTGAGTTTTTCAGGTCCAAATTGTGCGTCGGCGAGCATCCGATGCTTCACTTGAGGGGGGGTGTTAGAATAAAATAAGTAGAACATTAGATAATATTTTATTCCATGGTGACTAAGCTAGAGTTATATTTAGAATAGTCTACTTTGTACTCTATTTATACTCTTCATCATTAATCAAAATCATTACGGTAAATCATTCTCTTAGAAATGTTAATGTACAAGCTGAAGCATTGCATTCATACACTTCCGTTTTTGGTTTAATTTAAGTATTTGTTCTAAATATCCTTAATAGTATTTAAATATTGTGAAGCTTTTGATGAAATTAGAGGCTTTAGATATAATAAGCTAAAAATTACTAATATTAAAAATAGATTAGAAATATGTGGAAAGTAGGGTTGAGAAAATTTACTATAATTGTAGGAGTGTAAAATTATTTTGACCGGCGCTTTATTTGGTCAATTATTGTATAAACCAAGATTAAAACTAGTTCTGTCTAGCCAGAAGCGACATTGACCTAATAAAATAAATTGACCTAATAAAGATGAAAATAACATCACTGCCCTTCCTTGCTGCGTAAGTCTTAGAATTTGCATCACCATGTGCGTAAATTTTAATTTCTCTTCATATATTTGTTAGAGAAAGAAATCGAGGATTGGGTGATGGCCGCAGTCTTAACAAAATAGCATCACATAATTCCTTGTATGGAACAAAGTGCATGTAATGGAAATAAACTTTACATTTATTAAATTATTTGGAACCAAAATCTTAATGAGACCAAACATGAGGAGTGAGGATCAAACATGTGGTGAGTCTTATACTCTGGTCCACTAACATTGACTTGATTTTTTGTCTACTTTTCAACAAATGTTTGCCATAAATTTTATATAGTATATAAAATTTAAATTTATTAGGTGGGATATCTTTAGATTCTCCATAACATATAGTTTCTGAATACATCAGATTTTTATGCATCATTATTATATGTACTAAAGTTATTGATGGTCAAACATACCTTAAAAAAGTTGTGGTCAAAAGGAGCCAATGTTAGTGAATCGGAGGAAGTATGTTGTAAGTGAATCGGAGGAAGTATGTTGTAAGTGAGTTTTTCCGTACTAAATACAAGTATGATGGTTCAGTTGAGTGATGCGAAGAATGTTTGGTTATTCTTGAATATTTTTCATATTGAGGTGACTGACTTTACTGAAACATTTGCTCCGATGAGTTCAGCTCATGTATGTTGCTAAGATGAGCTCAACTCATGTATTTCTCTCTATTGCTGTATCAAGGGTTGAGTGTTTCACCAGATGGATGTTCACAATGTGTTTCTGCATGGTGTGACCTTGAGAAGGAGGTGTATATGTGCCATTATCCAGGTTATGGTGTTTTTGCTTCTAATCTTGTTTGCAAGTTTCAGAAGTTTTTATATTGTCTTTGTCAGACTCCCCAAGATTGGTCTGCTAAGCTGGCGGTTGCTCTCATTGTGTTCGGTTTCGTGCAAGTAAGGCATTACTTCATATTCTCTTACACGTGAAACTCAAATTCTTTTCATCATTCTTCACTGGTTACGATCGCATTTTCTCCAGTAGATTCTGATTCAACTATAGTAGTTTTTACGATCAAACCTGCTGAAACTTCATTTGCTTCAATATCATGTAGTGACAAATCTGCTCCTGATTAGCGATTTTGTTGCTCAATTCTGTTGGAATCGCGTCGGTTGTTGTCGTCATAGGACATCAGAAAGGAGCCATGGAGGGACAGGTTGAGAGAAATTGGAAATGCATTGGTTGGTGAGGAAGAATTGCTCAGCGTTGAGAGGAATTGGAGAACAGAAATAGTGTAGTGTGTGTTTGTGCATGAAAAGTTTTGTTATTTTATTTATTGAATCGCGTGTTTTTTAATTAAGTTTGCAATATTTACAAATTGGTCCCTCCCTATACATAAACTTATGGACAGATCGCATGTCAGGAAACTTACCCATACAATAAATATTAAAATCAATAATATATTATAAGATTAGTATGTTATTTTTAGACAACTTGAGTTTAAGTTAGTTAAAATGACTTCAATATTCTGGGTTGATAGCACTACCACACCAAATCACATACAATAAATAATTTCTATTATATGATGGTAGAAATTATTTTTTTTATGCAAAATTATTATATACTCCCTCTGTTTCTCTAACAGTGGCACATCACTTTTGGTGTTAGCATTTAGGAGATGCTAAATGAGTGGATGAAATTGAATTGAAAGAAGAAAAAGTAAAATGAATGGATGTAATAACCTTAAACTTGCCATAAATAGAAAGTGACAATATAAAAAAATACCTCAAATTAGAAATTGTGTCACTATTAAAGAAACGGATGGAGTATTATTATATAATTGAAGAATGAAGATCGTAAGGCTAAACATGCCAAGTCCCCACGTCACTTCCGTTCTGAAAAAACCCTCACACACCCACACGATCGACCAAGTGGTTGGGTGCATGGCCTAATTCCCTTGGGAACGCGGGTTCGAATCTCGCCAGCGACAGTGTGGGGTTTCTCCGGTGGAGGGACTCCTTGTGCGCACCGAACATATTCGAGGGCCATGTGCTTAATTCGGAAATGCTATGATTTACTTTTTTATTATGGCTGTGGTGTCGGTGCAATCGGGACGGATGAGGGCGAGCCGACTTGATCGCGTTTTTTAAAAAACCCTCACTAAAAATGCAAGCAGGCACACAGGCAGTAGATTAGACTACTCAGAACACTTGTCAATTTATTTTGCAAGAAATTACATGTAAAAATAATATAATAGTAGTGCAAGGAGGTGATATTATTTGAGTGATAAAAATCTAAATATTTGATAAAAACCAAATATTTGATAAAAACCAAATATTTGATGATTTGGTTCAATGTATCTCCAGTTTAACATTTCAAGTTCTCCCAATTTGTCGGAGGGACCTATGTGTAATTTTTTTAAAAAAAATACACTGTCAGTCCAAAGCCTGATTACGATCAGTCCAAAAAGAAAGTTTCAGATCCGAAGTTGAACTTATACTATTCAAGTGTAATAAAGAAACTGGGACTAATCAACATATGCTTCCACAAATTATTCCGAATGACACCTTGTGTACTTGTAAATAATGTGCTACAATTTACTCTAGGTCATGTGCTATCTCTTCAAAAATCTTCATGGACAGAATTCTATTACAGTTTTATTTCCTAAAAAAACCATGAATATGAATTTTGATGCAATTTTATGCTGTGGAAAATATTGTTCTCACTCTTATCGTAGTGGTATAAATGGAATACTACAGATGATTACCCTTGTGTATCCTCCATGACCATAACTGAACATTGTGGTCATCAATTGATGATTTGGTTGAGTGTTTATTCAGTTTAACATTTCAAGTTCTCCCACTTTTTCGGAGGGACCTATGTGCAAAATTTTAAAAAATACACTATCTGTCAAAAACCCAATTACGATCAGTCCAAAAAAAAGTTTCAAATCCGAAGTTGAACTTATACTATTCGAGTGTAACAAAAAACTGAGACTAATCAACATATGCTTCCACAAGTTCTTCCGAATGACACCGTGTGTACTTGTAAGTAATGTGCTACAATTTACTCTATGTCATGTGTTGTCGCTTCAGAATTATTCATGGACATAATTCTATTACAGTTTTATTTCCTAAAAAATCACAAATATGAACTTTGATGCGATTCTATGTTGTGGAAAATATCGTTCTCATAACTCTTACTGTAGGGGTATAAATGGAATAATAAGAAAAATGACAGACGATTGCTCTGGTGTATCCGTCTATGACCATAACACATTGTGGTCGTCAATTGATTATTCAGTTGAGTGTATCTCCAGTTTAACATTTCAAGTTCTCCAAATTTGTCGGAGGAACCTATGTGCAATTTTTTTTAAAAATACACTGTCAGTCCAAAACCCGATTACGATCAGTCCAAAAAGAAAGTTTCATATCCGAAGTTGAATTTATAATATTCGAGTGTAATAAAGAAACTGGGACCAATCAACATAAGCTTCCACAAGTTCTTCCGAATGACACCTTGTGTACTTGTAAGTAATGTGCTACAATTTACTTTAGGTCATGTGCCATCGCTTCAAAAATATTCATGAACGGAATTCTATTACAGTTTTATTTCCTAAAAAACCATGAATGTGAACTTTGATGCGATTCTATGCGGTGGAAAATATCATTCTCACAATTCTTATTGAAGAGGTATAAATGGAATACTAAGAAAAATGACGAACGATTACCCCGGTGTATCCATCCATGACCACAACAAAACATTGTGGCCATCAATTGATGATTCAGTTGAATGTATCTCTAGTTTAACATTTCAAGTTCTCCCAATTTTTCCAAAGGGGCCTATGTGCAAAATTTTTTTAAAAAATACACTATCAGTCAAAAACCTAATTACGGTCAGTCCAAAAAGAAAGTTTCAGATCCGGAGTTGAACTTACACTATTCAAGTGTACTAAAGAAACTGGAACTAATCAACATATGCTTCCATAAGCTCTTCCGAATGACACCTTGTGTACTTGTAAGTAATGTGTTACAATTTACTCTAGGTCATGTGTTGTCGCTTCAAAAATCTTCATGGACAGAATTCCAAAATAGTTTTATTTCCTACACAACCATGAATATGAACTTTGATGCGATTAGATGTGGTTGTTCTCATCAAACTATCTAGACATCAATTAAGTTCACCGGTTGTGATAAAATCGATTCCCATCGAACAAGACGTCTATAAAGTTCATGAAAATTTATAGACGCCAATTAGTAGTATATAATACACCGGTAACCGTTATTAAGATCAGCCATGCTTGTTTTGGTCAGACGTGTGCCCGGTTGTTATGCTAGTGGGCCAAAATGTTGAGGCCCATGTTAATAGGAGTCCACGGCGATCTTATTTCGATCATAAATATGTATTCCCGATGGACTTGCGACGTCGCATATATAGTTGGACTTTCATAGGCCTTGGACTATGCTCATGGGATGAAATGTTAAGGCCCACAAATAGAGTACACGAAGTCGCTAATGATTTGTTATCATATCATTTTGATCGAGTTACGTGCAACCTCGCGGGACAGGGGGCGGAATAGACAACGATTCATAACGAATATATATAGAGCCAACCACTAGAAATCACTTCAAACATTCAACTTCTTGGGGAATTTCTGCACCCTCTGACCCTCTCTTCTCAAAAGTATGCTCTCTAAATTTCCTAGATTAATTTATTTTTTGTAATTGTCATTGAATTTGATATGCATATATGGTGGAAATTCCATGGTGTTATTTGTTTTTTGTATTCAAATTTCCATGGTTGTTTACTCTAGGTAGTAGGAATTTGGGGTTAAAGGTCTCGTTTGTTAACCAGTCATAATTTGTTGTTTTACCTATTCTGTGCTATGGTTTTCGTATGGTGAGAATGCGTATGTAGCTCCTAAGTGCGACCTTGCATGTACTTTGGTCATACTTTTTCTAGGACGAACCTTTAGCGACGTCAGTTACACTTTTCACTCGGAACCCTAGTAGTATACGATGTCGCCTTCTATTCGTTAACACCTCTGTTTAACTAACTGGTAGTCGACATGTCAGCGGCATCAATTATGAATGTATGCTACGTAATGTTTGTGGGCCTCACAATAGATTAAATTCACCAATTCTTATCGTATTTCAAGAATTATGTCGAACAGTGCTGGATCGAGTAGATGTACCCCGATTGAGGTAAGTTATTTGTTGTTCCGATTTAAATTTCATTTCATTTTCTATTATTTTTCTAAGAATAATATTAAAAGTTTCAATGATCAAAATGAAAATCCTTAGCGATTAAAATGAGGATCATCATCCCAGGACTGTATCTGTGGAAGTCATTGCACACTTTGTCCACGCGCTTACTAGGACGAACTTCGGTGCCATTCCAAGTTTGGTAAGTCCTCCCTTGTTACACATGATGTATTATTTTTTCAATGCACTTTATCTACAAGTTAGTTTCATATTTACTTAATGTTGTTCTATGTTTATAAATCAGTAGGTCACATACCACATTTTAGAGCTCCTACTGCAGTACAAGACCCCCGTTGTGTTGTGGTGTAATGGAAGGGTGTATGAGATGCACTTCTCGTGGGATAAGAAGTAAAAGACCCTCACCACTAAGGGCTTTGGAAAATTTCTTGATGAGGAGGAACTCGTGATTGGGGACACGGTACTTTTTGAGGTTGTAAATAGTGTTGGACCCGTAGTTTTTAATGTAACGTTCGATCTTTAGTATATGAATATGTTTCCTAATTCTTACTTTGCAATGTTCAATCTTTAGTCTGTGAATATGTTTCCTAATTCTTACTTTACAATTCGGTTAGGCAATGTTTTGGTAACTTCATTGTGATGTGTATAAAGCTACATTTTTTATGGTTTTATGGGTTTCTTGCTGTTGTTGCCTCTGAATTATGCGACATCGGTCTCTTATCTATCACAACTCGGTATATGCAATAATAAAAGCAATGCCGCATATTCATGTATTCAGTTATACATTTTTCACAATTTGCGACGTCGACTATTGCTCTGTCTTCTGTTCGCTTTGACCAACAAGGTTGTGAGTTCGTATCTACATGTTGAATAACCAACTGCTTTGGAATGATGTGACCAAGTGACGGATGGTCCGACGTCGCACATTGCATTTTATACCCTAGTTTTGCACTTAACATTTCCACATGTGATGCAGGACTAATGGATGGCGAATGATTGTCTAATCAATTCTTTTTTCAGGTATTTCACCTATTTAAATATATTTTTATACACTAGCACAACTACACACCTCGTAACTACTAATATTTTTCGGTTATCGTATAGTTCACTGTACAACGGAGACACCCAGAGCCTTTTTTCTTCGACATTGAACATCATTCAATGGCTATTGGTAGCCCACGTTTTGACTGCACTTTGAAGCAACTCAACATTGGGAATATACAAACTTTGGTAAAAAGCTTGACTAAATTTCATTTGTAGACAATTGCATACATGCATATATATACACATTTATATTTCTATTCAACATTTTTACTATGACTTAGTACATAGCGTGGGAGATTGTACAGCTCATACCGACTGAGAAGAACCTGTGATGCTGAGGTGCTACGGGACAGACTGACATATAGACTACTCGGGGAGTGGGAAGATGAAGACTCTTTTCCCAAAGGGTTTTGGCGAGTTCCTTAGGGGAAATAACCTACGCATCGGGGACACCTTGTTCTTTGAGATGATAGAAGCTAGGATACCAGTCCCTTTCAAGGTCATCATTGTCTGAGCTAATTAAGTTTATTGTAATTTCTGTTATGTGGGAACTAAGAAAAAATTTTATTCAAATTTATGTACTTGTAAGGATATTCTCATGCCTACATTTTTCTAATTAATTAAGGGATAAGTGTCAATATAACCCTACCTACTTGAGTAAGTGCCTATATAACCCTATGATAATTTTTAATGCAAAAATAACCCTAACTAGTTAATGAAAGTGCCAATATAACCCTCATACCCCATTTTCGGTATTGACCTCAATTTTTCGGCGTTGACACTATGTAAATTGACCAAAATACCCTTTGGACTAACTCTAAAATTGGGTGGACAATTTTTTCCTCATAGTTCGCCAGACCGCCGCTGTAACAAGTAGGATTATATCAGCACATTATGAAATCTTATTGGGTTATATCAGCACATTCCTAATGTTTGTAGGGTTATATCAGCACATTCCTAATGTTTGTAGGATTATATCAGCACATTCTTAAAACTTATAGGGTTATATCAGCACATATTATAAATATTAAATGTGTGGTACTCGGCTGGCCTTAACGAGCGACAACATCATCATATACACCATTATAACATCATAACAATATCGTATACAACATAAAATTTGACATCATGACACCGTCATTAATATTAAACACCATTATCACATATCATAGCCTCATTTCAAAACTTTTCAACATTAAAAATCTTATGTCGAAGAACACAGCAAAATAACAATCACACACAACACCAAAGGTCATCCAATAAAATATCATTAAAACCCATATATTCTATAGTATGTACTGATGTGACCCTACATTTTTTTACTAATGTGCTGCTGATATAACCCTATAAATTTTAGGAATGTGTTGATTTAACCCAACCAGTTTTCATAATGTGCTGATATAACCCGACGATGGTCCGGCAATATTGGAGTATTGATGAGTCTAAGGGTAATAATGTCATTTCCTTTTTTTAGTATTTTAAGTTTTTTTAAAAGGGCAAATATGTAATTTTATAAAATTCTGGCTAAAAGTTGTCGGAGAGGGTTATATTAACACTTTCACTGACTAGATATGGTTATATTGGCACTTTTGAATATTGAAAGATTATATTGACACTTATGTCAACTAGGTAAGGTTATAAAAATACTTTTTTCATTAATTAATTATCTTATTCGAACATTATGTAATTGACTGTACGTGTTAATATGTGTGACTTCATGTGAGCACTATTTTATAAATCATTTATTGGTCATGTGATTTAAAAAACATTGAACAAAGGGGGTACATAATGTTTGCAACTTCGCAATGTCATTTGATTATGTATAGCTACAAACGATGCATTACGTGAAATCGGCCCATCTTCTAACACAACAAAGAGCAACGTCACATGCTACTCGGTAACATTATTTACCTCATTTTTTAATCTTTTACTTCGGTTATTTTATTAACCGAGGTCAAAAACCAATTATTTACCTTGGTTTTTTTTATAACTGAGGTAAAAAAAAACCTTACTTCGGAAAAAAACACAACCGAGGTAAAAAGAACTTTTTACCTCAATTTTATGGGGTTAAGGAAAAAACTGAGGTGGAAAAAACCGAGGTAAAAGGGGCAACGTAAGAATCATTTTTCTTGTAGTGCATCGATATGTAGTACCACATATGCAGCCGGTTAGGAGGGCAATGGTCACAAGGCGATACCTACTTCTTATTGATATGTAGTATTTACATAGAGTCGACGCCGAAAAATTGAGATCAATTCCAAAAACGGGATCTGGGGGTTATATTGGCACTTTCATTAACTAGTTAGGGTTATTTTTGCCCTAAAAATTATCATAGAGTTGTATTGGTACTTACTCAAGTAGGTATGGTTATATTGACACATATCCCAACTTTTTATATTTGTATATATTTTTAAAATTGTAAAATTTTCTTTTATGGTAAAAAAGAAATCATATTCAATCACTTATTAAATTTTGTACATTTTTCATTTAATTTTCTTTACACCTTTCAAATTATAAAATATAACACTTAGATTTATGATGTGAAACACTTAAATTTATACTCACCCTGGTCCTCTTTAAATGACTCATTTAAAATGACACTTAATTTTTTAAAAAGAAAAAAAATGGTGGAAATTTAATTAAAAATGTAAAAAGTAAAAATAAATAAAAAGAGATAACTTAGAATTTGCTTAAAGGGAAAGGAAATAAAAAAAATATCCATATATAAAAAAAACAGTTTACAAACAATGGACCAGGAATAATAAAACAGAGGGAGTACGAAAAGGGCAGAGAGGTGTAGGACAGAAACCGTGACGGGGACCATAAAATAAGATTGAAAACTCGGAAGAAGCTGCCTCAATTTCTTGGAGAAAACAAACACTGTAGTACAGTATTTCATTTTTTGCCCACTACTTTTTCTGAATAACTAATGTTTTTTGGTTATGATTGTACTACTGCTTTTTACTTTATTTTTGCGATTTCAAGAAAGTTCTTAACCTTTGACACTAGTCTTTCTTAGCAATATGGTTACACACTAGTCTTTCTTGGCAATATGGTTACAAACAGAACAAGAGCAAAAATACGACTTTCTTTCAAGCGAGGTTATACTCACTCCATTTTATTAATAGTTTCACCATAAGTTATGTGTTTGAATTTAACTGAATAAAATAAATGAATAAAATTGAATTCAAAAAGTAAAAAAATACTAGAATGAGTGAATGAAAATAAATAAATTTTACTAAAAATGAAAAATGTGTCATTTAATAAAATATCTCATTAAAACTAGCGGGATCCTACCGCACGTTGTGCAGTATATTGAACTAAAAATTTATGATGAAATATACGTTTTATAATATTATTCAAAATAAATAGTAATGCTAAATTCTACCGTTTTGTCATCTAAAAGAACTATATTGATTGTGAAATGAATTAATCAATTAGTTGGTTAAAAGAACTACAAAGTATATGAATTATAAAATAAAATACTCAATTACTTAAAATGAAAATGAAACGTTTTTTAGCTTGAATGATATTCATTAAAGCTTGTGGAAAAAAAATCAGAATACCATTTTTTAAAAAAAAGAGGAACTAAGTATCGAAAAATTATTTTCAATACAAAAGAAAATCAAAACGTAATGCTTTTTTTACCTTTTTAGCATGAAATTTCTTTGTCATTTAATATACTCCCTCCGTCCCAACCAAATCTGCACACTTTTTGGTCAATTTTCTCAAGGCACGTTTGACCATAAATTTCAACTAGTATATAGATACCAATATCATCGTGTGAGATATTGTTGGATTCTCTGCATGCTGTATTTTCTAAATATCAAATTTTAACACACCGTTAATATACGTAACTAAAGTTATCGTTGGTCAAACATGACCTGAGAAAGTTGACCAAAAAGTGTGCACATTCGGCTGGGGTGGAGTAATATAAAAGATTACATGAAACATTATTTTTATTATTATTTAGGTTTTCAACTCTAACTTATATTACAATGTGTGATTCATATTCATTCCACAAAGTATAAGCAAGAATACGTTTAGATTAAAGCACATAAAACTAACATTTCTAATTTATATTGTCTCAGGAAAGACAACGTGTCCATAAGCTTATGGGACAGTCCACTGTACTTTTTACTTTAAATGTTATAAATTTTTATATAATTGAAATATTGTATTTTAAAGTCAAAACAAGTAATAATGTGTCTTTGAATGTGAAAATATAAAAATATATAATATAAAACAATATTTTCACATTTCTAAATTTAGTACTCCCTCCGTCCCAAATTAAACTGCACACTTTATAAAATATCACTATTCACTATCCAACTTTGACCACATATTTGAATAGATATATAAACAATAATATTATCATATGTTATATGGTTTGATTCGTCGTAACACGTAGTTTCTGAAAAGTAACTTTTTGTATGCCATAATTATACGTAATTAAACATATTAACGATTAGATAAGTTTCTTGATGAGCGTGAAATTCTCTCTCATACCATTTAATTTGGGACGGAGGGTGTATGTGATTTTATAGTCCATCTCTTAAAATACGGTCTTTCCATAAGTTAGGTAAAGACCAAAGCTTAAACTGTAAATTAGAAGAAATCAAGATAAAATTTTTGGGTTGCATTAATCATATCATAAGCTTATAATTACTACACATTACATAATAAATTTTAATATTGCAACTATTATCTTTTAACTTTCTAGAGTTCTAATTCAACCTCGGCTTTCCATAAGTCTTTCCCAAGACTTTGTCGTAATTTAACAAATGCAGTGTTTAAATAAAAATGTGTTATTTACATTTCATAGATAAAGTAAAAATTAAAATAATATTATAAATATATTCTTGTAATTTTAACTAATAATTATAAAGTAAGAGTAATCAGTTGAGGTGGAATTTATGAAAGGAAAAGTCTCAGGAAAGGCGGTATTTCCATAAGCTTATGGACAGTCTACAGGGGCATTTACCTTAAATGTTGTAATTTTTTATAAAATTTAAATATTGCATTTTATAAGTTAAAACAAATAATATATGATATCAAAAATATTTTTAATTTTTTTAAATTTTGAATGTAATTTAACAAATGCAGTATATAAGGTAAGAAATAAGTGGCATGTCCATAAGCTTATGGACAGGCCGCCTGTCAGGAGACCTACTCTTTATTAAAAATAAATGAAAATAAAATGATAATTATTTTAAAAATTCTAGAAATAATTTATAGTAAGAATATGAAGTAAAATATTAAATAAATATACAAGTTTGTGAAATAAATCTTGTTAATTTTTTTTTAAAATGTAAGTTGGGTCAATTTCTCATACTCCCTCTATTCCAGCTTAAGTTGCACAAAACTTTTTTTACGGTTTTCAAGAAACATGTTTTACCGTTAATATGTTTAACTACGTATAATATTAGCAAATAGAAAAATTGATATTTAGAAACTACTTTACGAAAAATCCAACAATATTACATATGATAATATTATTGCTTATATATCTATTCAAATATGTGATCAAAGTTTGAGATTGTTGACTGCCAAATAGTAAGTGTGCAACTTAAGTTGGAACATATGAAGTATATAAATTGAAATTGCTTGTCATTTAAGAATAACTATATAAAATATCAAGTGAAGCAATCAATTTAGCTAAATTTATTAAATAATAAAACAAATAGCCTTGAGGAATTAATATATACATATATAGTAATATCATGAAGTAAAATATGAAATAAACATTCAACTTGTAAAACATAAAACTTATCCCTAAAAATATAAGTAATTAATGAAAAAATATATACATGTCCATTCTACACGGGCAAATGCGAAATTAAACTGTCTGGTAATATAACAAAGAGTAGGTCTCCTGACATGCGGCCTATCCATAAACTTATGGACATACCATTTATTTTTTACTTAACAAACTGTATTTGTTACATACTCCCCCTGTCCAAACTACACACTAACTATTTGACAGTTAACAAGATCAAATTTTGACCACATATTTGAATAGATGTATAAATAATAATATTATCGTATGTGATATTGTTGGATTCGTCGTAGTAAATAGTTTCTAAATATAAAATTTTTAGTTGTCGTTATTATACGTAGTTAAACATATTTGTTGGTATGCCTTGAATCTGGCACTGTAATGGTGCATCTGGAGTTTTCTACTTTGAGGATTCAAGTCAAGGTGGAGATTTGTTGGTATGCCTTGAATCTGGCACTGTAATGGTGCATCTGGAGTTTTCTACTTTGAGGATTCAAGTCAAGGTGGAGATTTGTTGGTATGCCTTGAATCTGGCACTGTAATGGTGCATCTGGAGTTTTCTACTTTGAGGATTCAAGTCAAGGTGGAGATTTGTTGGTATGCCTTGAATCTGGCACTGTAATGGTGCATCTGGAGTTTTCTACTTTGAGAATTCAAGTCAAGGTGGAGATTTGTTGGTATGCCTTGAATCTGGCACTGTAATGGTGCATCTGGAGTTTTCTACTTTGAGGATTCAAGTCAAGGTGGAGATTTGTTGGTATGCCTTGAATCTGGCACTGTAATGGTGCATCTGGAGTTTTCTACTTTGAGGATTCAAGTCAAGGTGGAGATTTGTTGGTATGCCTTGAATCTGGCACTGTAATGGTGCATCTGGAGTTTTCTACTTTGAGGATTCAAGTCAAGGTGGAGATTTGTTGGTATGCCTTGAATCTGGCACTGTAATGGTGCATCTGGAGTTTTCTACTTTGAGGATTCAAGTCAAGGTGGAGATTTGTTGGTATGCCTTGAATCTGGCACTGTAATGGTGCATCTGGAGTTTTCTACTTTGAGGATTCAAGTCAAGGTGGAGATTTGTTGGTATGCCTTGAATCTGGCACTGTAATGGTGCATCTGGAGTTTTCTACTTTGAGGATTCAAGTCAAGGTGGAGATTTGTTGGTATGCCTTGAATCTGGCACTGTAATGGTGCATCTGGAGTTTTCTACTTTGAGGATTCAAGTCAAGGTGGAGATTTGTTGGTATGCCTTGAATCTGGCACTGTAATGGTGCATCTGGAGTTTTCTACTTTGAGGATTCAAGTCAAGGTGGAGATTTGTTGGTATGCCTTGAATCTGGCACTGTAATGGTGCATCTGGAGTTTTCTACTTTGAGGATTCAAGTCAAGGTGGAGATTTGTTGGTATGCCTTGAATCTGGCACTGTAATGGTGCATCTGGAGTTTTCTACTTTGAGGATTCAAGTCAAGGTGGAGATTTGTTGGTATGCCTTGAATCTGGCACTGTAATGGTGCATCTGGAGTTTTCTACTTTGAGGATTCAAGTCAAGGTGGAGATTTGTTGGTATGCCTTGAATCTGGCACTGTAATGGTGCATCTGGAGTTTTCTACTTTGAGGATTCAAGTCAAGGTGGAGATTTGTTGGTATGCCTTGAATACTGTAATAAGCCGCTTCTGCGACACTGGCCTGGGGGTCCGGGGGAAAATAACGGGGGTCTCGCTGCCCGGTCAGAATAGGAATCCTATTCCAATTAGGAATGGTAGTTCCTATTCCTATTAGGAATGGTAGTTATTTTCCTATTCCCAGTTTGTTAGGGTTTAGTAGAGACAATATATAAAGGGTCTCTCTTCTCTCTGTAAATCATGAATTCATGAATTCTGTTCTGCACTTAGATAGGTAGAAATCTGGCCAATTTCTTGGCATCTGTAACCTGCTACCTATTATAGTGAATCCGTCTCCCGTGGAGGTAGCCAATCTTGGTGAACCACGTAAATCTTGTGTCTTGTTATTTTCGTTCATACTTTCTGTTCTTTCTCCATTCCGCACAACAATATTAAAGGCCAAACATGTTTCTTGAAGACCATGAAAAAAATTCTGTGAAGCTTGGTCTGAGACGGAGAGAGTACTAAATTAGAAATTGTGAGTTAAATTAGAAATTGTGAGTCAAAGCAAAGAAGAAGCAAAACCGGTACATCATGAGAAAACTATCATACCAATGTACTACTCACTGCAAACACCACACTCTAAGTGGAGTCCCACCACGTTGTGCGGTTGGGTAAAAACATTGGTTTAACATTCATTTAATATTTGTATCTCACATTTAAATTTAAAATGAGAAATAATTATAAAGAGAAAGTTTCTTGTTATACCAACTAACTAAATGTTAGACCAATTGTGAAAAATATTGTTTCGATAATTTTTAGGGTTAAATTATAATTATGTAAACAATTCGATACATTTTAAAAGTTTTTCAAAGTGATGGAAACTTCTTCGCAATAAATAAAAATAAACATCAAATCACCTTTTAGTTACATCTGTTATAAAATGACTTGGTCTAAACCATGAAACCACCGAATGCCATAGATATAATTCATTTAACACTGAATCTATACCCATTAAGCGAATACACAACGTCCCCCGAAACCCTTGAACAAATGCTCCCTAGGCTACCAAATCATCGGTCAAACGTGAAACTTGGGTACCAACCTCGTTGGAAGTGTGTGTGCATGCGTCTAATGCCATATTCCTGAATTTCTTCAAATCCTTCTTGTATTGTGTGGTTTCATAATCCGAGCTTGCGTATAAATCCTTCTTTGAACTTTCTTGTGTTCCGATAGCTTCATTCAGCTCCTCCAGAGATATTTTTCCTTATAATGCACGAACAACCTGCGCAAAGTATGTAGATCATGCATTGTACTTAAAGGCCTAAGGAGAGCGTTTTAGCAAAATACATAGCTCATACGTGGCCTACGACGCCCCAAATGGTGAATACTAACTGCATCACAAATAACCATCTGAGCCATCTGTGTGAGATCGTACGGAAAGTTCATTTCAGACGCTTGTATAATCGCTCTCATGTATGCTGAGATGTAATCCTGATCCCCTTCCTCAATGCAAGTGGAAACATCTATTATGGAGTCTTGAACTATGTCGGGATGATCATCGAAGTCAATGTGTTGCCACTGCAAAGGCGAACCAGATGAAAAAGGGCTCATGTGTGGTGCTTGTGGGACTATTGGTTTCTGCAGGGAAAAATGGCTCATGCTCAAGGACAGAAACTGGGCAGGGATGCCCTTTTTTCCTTTGATACTGTCCAAAAAAAAGGAAGGATCTACATGGAAATCGGCCTGAAAACGTGGGAGATGAATAGGACCAACAATTCTACAAGAAGGAACAAAAAGCGGACCAAACTAGCAGCATTCTTTGCGATTCTCTTTAGATGATTCTGTTTTTTTGACGCTTTCATGACCTGTAAAACCATTTCAAGTTTTTCAAAAGGGAAGAACATTAAAATACATGATAAAAACATAAGCATCATTTATACCTTTATTTTTAAGGTCTTGTGTATCAAAATCAAAGCTTGGTACTTGGACTCAACTTGATCTTTATTAGAGTTTAGCTTCTTGGACTCAGTTTCAGGTCAATCTCGCGATACTTTTACCAAACCCAGTGGCTTCTACATTTCAATGATTCTCATCTCATTGTGTTGCAAAGATAGATGCTGATCTCACCTGATTTCGCCAGCTGCTTCTTTGAACTTCCTTCTGATCTCCTTCAGGGAGAAGGATTTTGAGTTTCTTTTCTGCCTTTTACAAGACACATTATCCATGCAATTCCTGATTCTCGATATGGGATGCAAAACCACAATCTCATTTCCATTTCCATTGCCAGAACAAAAACTCCCTTTGAACAAAAATTTGCATTTGTCCTTAAGTTTCTTCCATAGATGACTTTTGTTCATGTTTTTTTTCCTGCATCTTCAAGGTAGATTCAGCATTCATAGGTAGCCAGTTCTTATTATTCGCGCTCTTTGGAAACTGCAGATTATGCATATGTCTCATAACAGGAGAATCTGATTCTTGGAGTAGTTTAAGGAACAAATCCTGCTTCAGGCGCAAAATGTCCAAAGCATCTGAGAAAGGCTTGGCTTTGTTGACACTTCTGCTCATATAAATGTGATCCATAAACGCTTTTGCGCTCAACTGATCAAACTATCTGAATCTAGGACTAACACTTCTCGGAACCTCTCCAACGCATCCTCGATTTGATCTAGATGAATATCACTTTCCAGAGATGATTCATCTCCCCTCATAACATTGATCACCAGTTCTTGGAGATTGATCAAAATCAATCATTTTCTGCCGATCTTTAATGGATTTCATGAGTTTCTCCCATTGCTTCTCACTTGGAAACTCTTCTCGCATGATATCCTTCACCTTGATCTTACATGAATCATGAGACATTTCAAACCACATCAGTACAAGGATAGTTTGGTTCGAATGCAGAATTTCTTCAAAAACTTACTTCAATGTCTGTACACTTTTGGCAAGCTTTGTATTTCTTGTCAACCATCTTGGATTCAAATAAAAAAATCCAACCTTGAAGTTGAAGTGTAGCCTGCAGCTAAAGCTAGCAGGGGCGGCACTGCAATATAAAGCCCAAGAACATTAAATGTCTCTAACATGATCTCACTGGTATACTCCTGGCTCTCGGGGGTAGTAAAAGGAATCTATATCAACAAAAAGTAATGATCCTCGAGATTGCAATGCAAGTATTTGAGTATACACTACTGCCAGAACCACACCATAGCATCTCAATCATCAACCTGGTCGTGCTTAATTGGATAGCAACAACAACATTAATCTCTATTATTTGAGCTTCATCCAAACATATTTTCCACAATAGCATTCTAGCCAGGAAAGTTGGAACAACTGCACATTTGAAGCCAACAATGTAAAATTTTCATTCCAGAGAAGTGTCTTCAAAACCTGGAGCACCAGGTTTTAGACTATAAGCACATAGAAAGGAATACAAGCAAATAATTATGTACCAGCCATCAAGAGATCATCCATATAGTTACTCTCTTTGTCCCTAATTAAACTATTAGAGCCAGCTTTTACACAATGGCACAAGATGAACTAAAACTAAATAACGAAAGACCTAGTACTTACTTATAAAACCATGTATACCGTGGAGGGTTCATTTCATAGAGTTGATGTAGCGCAGTCCTCACAACTTTGTAAGTGAAATAATTAATACGCTGCTGCAAGAAGAAATATGTGTTCACTTTAGTTGTGCATATTGGACATGAAGGCAGATAATTTATAGCAGGTACAATTTACATTATAATCTTTAAACAAGGGATGACATGTTCAATTGAGGGACTCCATAACCATACAACTTCATCTAGCTATAGTAAAAATACTCGCATCACTAATGCATTTTGAATCAACTCTATCAGTTGTTGGTAAATGAAAGTTTAGTGAGGCTCTATTTCTAAGTGTTCAGTAAAGTTCAAATGATATGTAACCGACTGATAACAAGATTAGAAGTAAAAGCCAAGACTTTTGAGCCAATCAGATCTGAGGAACTTTGGCTTTATCACGACTGAAAAAATTGTCTCAATTATTTGAAACATGGAATCAACGAGTGCTACCATCTAGGGGTTCTTAGTTTTGTTCTTTAACTAACTTCATTTTCCCACAAACCATTTTCTTTAATAACTTGGGGAAACCTTGAGAACAAGTTCAGGGCATGCTTGGGTTATCACTTTCTTGTTAAACAAATCGACCATCAAACATTTTAAAGTGGTCTCTTTGGGCACTTCTATAACTTGTCACAAATTAAACCAAATCACTTAAATTTGCTAATTTAAAATCAAAGTTAACCTAAAAAATGAACAAGAGAGTTAAAGTGACCACTTAAAAAAGTTTTTAGTGTGAATGGTTTTGCAAAAAAAATTTGGTGACTCAAAAAGACGGATGGTAAAAGTTTAATGACCACCTAGGCAAAGAGTGGGTACTATACAAGCATACAAAGATAAAATATCAACTCTCATGGCTCAAACCATGAACTTGTTCATATCTATGAGGTTGACTCACAAAGTCACAATATCTGAGACTGTATAGTGTACACTTACCATCCGCCTTTTCAATAACTGATTTTGTTTACCATAACTGGCGATGCAAGCAGGAGTAAACACATTGTACCGATCAATATCCCTGATTTCTTTGTCAGCAATATCAAACATATTTTCACATTGTTCTGATGGCTTTATAAATGAAGCAGAGTCGCACAATATGTTTAGCTTCTTGAACGTTTGATCAGATACCATACCAGTAGACCACATATACTGAAAAAGCCCTAAGTGATCATGTTAGTCATCAAATAAAGCACTTACAACCTGCATTATAAGTGTGCAAGTTAAAACTCCGTCCTCTAACTTCCTTAGACAATGCGTACAAGGAAAACTCTGTACCATGAAACCCTTGAAGTTAATTCTTTTGTTCTTCTTTGCAGCGTTATACCGAACTACGGCTTGGCTTAGTTGAGGCACATAATGTTCTGAAAAATAGTTACATAACTAAGTAGAGACAATTTCTAACTCACAATTCAACATAAAATTGTTGAGCCCATCAGTCGTCAAACACGAAAAACAGCAACAACAACAAAGCAAAACCTTTATATCACTGTGTGGGGTTGGCAGCCATCAATCTTCAGAATATTGATGTATTAAAGTAGCCATCAATCTACATGATAATTACTAAGACATGAAGATTTGCTCCAGAAGGCATGAATATCAGTGGCTATGAGACCAATAAGATACAATCGGTTTGGTGGCAGTGGTTGTTCATGGTCATTAAAAGGTTAAAAACAATTGTTCTTTCGGATGAGCTATTGACTTCATCGGTCCAGAAGGGCATTCAATGCAAGACTTAATACAAGATAAAAAGTTTCTTGATTGTACGCATCAATACAATTAATTATAGGTTTGCTCGAGCAACAATAAACTATGGAAAAGATGGGTATGGATAAAATTCAATCAGTGGTGCTAATATCATTCATTACATGGGGAAAAGGAAATTTTATACATTAGTAGGGGAAGATATGTAATTGTGTTCAGATTGCATTTAACAGAGAATACAAAGCAAAGATTGCATGCTTATATACAAATAGAAAGGAATACAAGAAAATCATTCCATACCTGCTATCAAAAGATCATCCAAATAGTTACTCTCTCTCTCTCTCTCTCTCCCTGTCAAAAATTAAACTATTTGAGTCAGCTTTTGCACAATGACACAAAATAATATAGTTCCAGCAGGTATTAACAGCAGTTTAAGAAACCTTAAATCAAATGCATACCACTGAAACAATACCTCGGACATATAAAAACAAGAATCAGTAAAATAATGCAGAAAGATGGCAGGCCTTCATTAAACCTTCTGAAATCCCAATTGAGCATAACACATAATTGAACTAAAAACAAACTTAAACATATGCAAGAACAAGATTGAAATCAAATTTTCTTCCATCAATATAAGCAACATCAAATTAATTAATCACAAAACATTGATTACAATACCACAAATGCTAGTACACACACCTAGCATTTTTATTACACTAAAAATCCAAACTTTTACACAAAATAGCAAAATCTACATACCAAAAATACTTATGATTGCAAGTGACGTGATTTGGGGTAGAAGCGATCGTTGTGCCTGATCTCAATGCCTTGAACTCGCAAGAACTGAGACGCCTAAAGATGAAGGCAGTGTGGCTTGAATGAATTGTATGTGTCTCATACGCGCTGACAGACGGTCTGGAAGAATTGAGAAACAAAGATAAGTTGATGATGACCCAAAACGGTGAAACCAAGGTCAATAATCGGAGAAGGAGAAGTATCGAAAAACTGAAGACTGGATCGGTATTTGGTAACCAGAGGCAACACCGATTGGGGAAGAAGAAGCACCAGTTGGAGAGTCGAGATCCACTCATACAAGAAGACCTATATGCGTAATAGGAACGACGTCGTTTCACTTTCATAGGGTAGTCAAAATAACTCAAATACCCCCCGGTTGACAGATCAGAAAACAAACAATATGTATTATAGAGTGCTTGGGACAAGGGTGTCACCAATAAAAAAGACATACAGAGTATGTCAATTTTTTTAAGATTTAATCTTTTTATTTAAACTAAATTTAATCTATTATCGGTGAAGGCTAAAACTGATTAGAACATAACTATCTCTGACAAAAATAAATTATAAACAATCTCAGACGTTTTATACTTAAGTGTAAAATTTATTTTTACAAACATTTTCATTTATGGTATTATCTCACACAAACGGATGGAACTTCTTGGTGGCTTACACAACAACGTGCGGCTCACTCCACACTTCACATTCCAGACCTATTGTACATACTGAAGATTTTAAAGTTATAATAATATAATTCTGGAGGAGAATTTGAACTAGGGTTGCACCTGGGCGGAAACACTGCCCTGACTAATTGGGATAGCCTAAGTGGCTCTTAACGGTAAATTAGGATCTTGTACAATTAATGTACTTTTTCTGTTCCATTTTCTTTAAATTATATGAAAGTAAAAAAATATACTCCCTCTGTCCCAGCATATTCCGCACAAAATCTTTTTTGGTCAAAGATGCTAAACTTTGACCACATATTTAAATATGTATATGAACAATAATTTTATCGTATGAGATATAATTAGATTCATCGTAACATGTAGTTTTTAAATATCAAATTTGTGTGTGTCATTATTGTCCGTAACTACACATATTTACAGCCAAATATTTTTATTGGAGATTGTGAAGAGATTCTGTGCAGAACATGCTGACAGAGGGAGTAACCCTTTAATTATAAATTTATAAAATTTATAAAATCAAGTAATATTCATCGGAATGCATATTTTTTAAATAAAATTTTTTATAATGACTAAATTATTTTTTGGTCCCTAACATATGACATAATACCATCCTTTTGTCCCCGAGACCAATATCACGTCCTTTCAATAACCAACAAATTCAAAACGATTTGTTTGGTCCCCAAACCAGATTCCGAGTAATTTTCAGGTAGATTAATTATTATTTTTTGTCCTTAACATATGGTCGTATACCATCTTTTCGTCCTCAAAACCACATGAAAATCATCTTGAAAACCGCTTTGGGGACCAAATAAATTATTTTAAATTTACAGGATACTAAAAGGATGTAGCTTTGATTTCGGGAACCAAAAGATGTATAAAATCCTATGTTGTGGACAAACAAAAAAAAATTTAGTCTTTTATAATTGTCAAATATACACATCATTAATTAGGTTCCACTAGTGAAACATGTTTGTCAAATATACACATCATTAGCTAGGTTCCACTCGTGAAACATGTTTGTCAAATATACACATCATTAGCTAAGTTCCACTCGTGGTTCTAGCAGCCATAGTTGTGGTTCTAGCAGACGCAGCTGTCGTTGCCAAAAGCGTTAATAATATGGCCATGTCGCTTCTAGTCATAACCAATTATCTTCTACGAAGCTTTGTACAACGCAATAGTACAAATATTTTCAATCCGCCTCATCCCTTGAAAACATGCTTCAAGTTCTTCATGGTAATATCTCTTAACCTTAGTGCGACTAATTAATTGTATGGTTTCCATCCTTATTAATAATAAGGAATGGAAACCTTGAGCATGTTGAATTTCGTGCGACTAATAATATCTTAACCTTAGGTTGGAAATTTATTTTCTCAAAGAATAATTACTAATTTACAAAAAATATTAGGAACAGAAAAAATAGATTAAAACACTTTAACTTTTGGTCAAATATTTGCTTTTGTTAAAAAGAAACCTTAACTTTATGTCAAGATTTGAAGACTCAACATAAATATGGTTCAGAAAGAAAGGAGATGGAAACATTTTGCCAGCAATTTGGCATCATGGGTATTAAACCACCATCATCCAAACACAAAGAAATATTTAAGAAAAACAAAAATTATAAGACAAATAAATATTATAGAAAAGGTAATTATAAAAATTATAAGGAAAATAATAAGGTTTTTTATAAAAAGAATAATAAATATAAAAATATTCAATGTTTTAAGTGTAAAAGATTTGGTCATACATCCTCACACTGTAAGACTGAGAAAAAGATTAATTCATTATTTTCAGAAAAAAAAAGGAATTACAAAACAAGTTATTATCATTATTAATAGATAATTCTAACAATGAACAATCAGATTATGAGTCTAGTTCACATGATTCTAGTAATTCAGACATATGTCCATGTAAGATTTCAACAATCAATATGTTAAATAGCACAATAGGTAATAAAAAATATTATTAGAGATGATTGACAAATTAGAAGATTCAGAAAATAAAAAGGAATATTTGCAACGATTAAAAGAATTAGTACAAGAAGGAGAAAAACCAAGAATTGAGGAAGCATTTAGTTTAAGTAAAATAATTTAAAAAATGTTCAGAAATAGATAAAAAGAAACCAGTAAAACCTGATGAATTAAGAACCGAAATTAATAGATTAAAAATGGAGATTAATTCAATAAAAATGAAATAAATTAACAAAAAGAAAAGGATTTAGAAATAGGATTAAAATTTAGTACAATAAATCAGAAGGACATAGAATTACTTGGTAGTAGTATGATATCCCAAAACCCTCTGACATATGAACAATTTTTCAATGTTATTAATACAAATTAATATGGAAAAATGGTACTACCTCCGTCCCAGCTCTTTCTGCGGAGAGAGAATCTGGAAGTATTTTTAAGAATAGTACTATTTGAAGGCTTTGTGTGGGATATCCTGAAATTCTTAACTCTTTTCCTTTATTTTCGTTCAGATTAAGCCCAAGATTTGGTTAAATAGAGATTATGAAGGGTTATGGGATAATGTGGGCTAATAATATTGGGTTAAAAAAATAAAAAATTGGGTAAAAAATAAGGTAGTGCAAAAACAGCTGGGACGTCCAAAAAAGGAAAGAGTGCAAAAAGAGCTGGGACAGAGGGAGTATTCATTAATAACAGTAGGAGTAGAATATTTTAGTACTACAATAGTAGCATTAATTGATAGTGATGCAGACCAATCTTGCATTAGAGTAGGAATAATTCCAAGTAAATCTTTAGTTAAAACTAATGAAAAATTAGCAGCCGCTAATGGCACACCAATGACAATTAATAAAAAAATTACCAAACGGATTTATATGTAATAATAATTATTGTATTAAACATTCATTCCTTAAATTAGAAAATGTGTCATATGATGCGGTATTAGGAAATCCATTTCTATATCAAATAACCCATTTAAAGAAAACTCAAGAAGGAATAAGTACTAAGATATTAGAAATGAAATTATTATTCCCAGTCATGAACCCACCAAGTCAAGTAGAGTTAAATTTGTTACAAACAAATTCTATATATAAGAAGATATGGTTATTAAACACCAAGCAAAAACATATAGTTTTCCTTAAAGAATAATTAAGTTATTCAAATATAGAAGTACAACTAAGTAATAAATTATTACAAGAAAAGATTGTAGATTTAGAAAAGGAATTTAAAATTCAAGTTTATTCAAAAAATCTCAATGATTTTTGGGATAGAAAGAAACATATTGTTTCTTTACCATATGAAAAAGATTTCAGCGAACAACAAATTTCAATTAAAGCCAGACCTATTCAAATGAATGTAGAATTAGTAGAATTATGCAAACAAGAAATTCAAAGTCACCTAGAAAGAAAGTTAATTAGGAAAAACAAGTCCCCGTGGAGTTGCTCAGCATTTTATGTTAATAAGCAAGTAGAAAAGGAAAGAGGAATTCCCATATTAGTCATAAATTACAAACCATTAAACAAAGTATTACAATGGATTAGATATTCTATTCCAAACAAAAGAGATTTAGTAAATAGATTAGTAAATGCAAAAGTATTTTCAAAATTGGATTTAAAATCAGGATATTGGCAAATTCAGATAAATGCGACAGATAAATACAAAACAACATTTGTAGTTCCATTCGGACAATATGAATGGAATGTAATGCCGTTTGGATTAAAAAAATGCACCATCCGAATTCCAAAAAATTATGAATGAAATGTTTAATCCTTAATCAAAATATGTCATAATGTATATGGGAATTGAATGTTAGCCTAGCGGTTGAAATCTAGTGCTACTACCATGAGGTCATGGGTTCAATTCCCACCAGGGCAAGGGGAGGGGAGGGATTTTATTGAGGGCTCATTTGAGTTATTACCCATTTAAAAAAATATATATATGTCATAATGTATATTTATGACATATTAGTCTATTCTGATTCAATAGACAATCATTTCAAACACTTAAATATATTACTAAATATTATTAAGAAAAATGGATTAGTAATATCCGAACCAAAAATAAAATTATTCCAAACGAAAATAAGATTTTTAGGTTTTAATATTTGTTTAGGAAAAATCAAGCCAATACAAAGAGCAATTGAATTTGCAGATAAATTTCCAGATGAAATTAAAGACAAAAACCAATTACAAAGATTTTTAGGTTGTTTGAATTACATATCAGATTTCTTTCCGAAACTAAGAATAATTTGTAAACCCCTACATGATAGATTAAAAACTAATCCACTTATATGGACAGATAAACATACTCAAATTATTAAAGATATAAAAGTAAAAGCAAATCATTACCATGCTTAGGAATTCCACGTCCATTAGCATTCATGATCATAGAAACAGATGCATCAAATTTAGGATATGGAGGTATATTAAAACAAGTACCTTTAGGAAAAGAGTCAATAGTTAGGTATCATTCAGGATTATGGATATGAGCACAAATTAATTATTCAACAGTCAAAAAGGAAGTTTTACCAATTGTTTTATGCATTTCAAAATTTCAAGATGATTTGTACAATAAGAAGTTTTTATTAAAAATAGATTGCAAATCAGCTAAGGACATTTTACAAAAAGATGTCAAAATTTTAGTTTCAAAACAGATTTTTGCCCAATGGCAAGCCATTTTATCAGTTTTCGATTTCGATATTGAATTTATTAAAGGGAAGGATAACTCCCTTCCAGATTTCCTAACTCACAAGTTCCTTACAGGACGTCATGAGTAAACATTCAACTTCAACAAGTTCATCAAATTCAAAATCTTCCACGGATTGTGAAATTCCGAAACCACTAACACCAAAAACACCCACACCAGACTTTCCTCCACTCACCTATTTAACAATAGCCCAAAGCCCATATTCCAGATTAATCCATACTCCAATATTAACCCCAAATTATACAATCCTTACTCCACAAAAGCCAGCTACCCAAACTACCAGTCAAAAGTCCATTCCATCGTCCTCAAACCCTAGCCAATCTTATTTAAATAAACCAAACCCAGAATATATACTTATGACACAATTCCAAACAGAACCAGATATCCCGCAACTCAAAGCCTTTGTAGCAAATATATTCAGACCAACATGTCCTTGGTTGGTAGAAGACATTAAAAAAACCCAGAATTTTTATGAATTCATTTTAGTAGACACCAAGTCCATAGAAATTCAACATATACAGAACAAGCAGGACCCCAATAGAATAGATTATTCAAAAATATACATTAAACAAATCTTTCGCCCTAGCCATTTTCAAAATATCCAATACAATAGAAGTTTTTCAGTCAACTACATTCCCACAGGATTCAATTATGTAGATTACATGCAAGCCTGGTATAGAACTTTCTATATTAGGTCTTTTGATCATTCATGGTTCATTAACTTTCACCAACAATTCAATGGAGATATTCCAATGTGGTTCTACGATTGGTGGTTGAAGTTAGGACCATCAAAAGACATACTCCCCATTTCAGTATTAAAAGGATTAGAAACATTCAATAGATTAAGCAAATTCAAACCTTTTGAAAAGACCCTATTCTTCCATTCAATATTCAGGGTTCCATGAATTTTTGCCTAGAGCTTCCAGATTAAACCAATTCGTTCAAATATGCCCTTTTCATTAGTAAGACAATTCAAAATTAAATGGTGGAACAATTACAAAACAGAGTTCTGCTCCACCAAAGCAGTAACCCGTTACATTCAAATGGGAGAAAAACTCATAATCGTATTCAATAAAGATGTTAGTCCCAATAGTCCAATTCAACACTCTCTCGAAATTCAAGCAACTTGGAGACCAATACAGCAGGTCCTGAGTATACAACCTGCACCAACACCAATTCAAAAAGATGAAGAAGATGAAGACTTCAAGAAGATGTTAGCTTTCTACAAACAAGAGAAAATAGAAATAAAGACAGAGGTCATTCAAGAAGAAGACCCGTTTGGAGGTTCGATGGGTCAAGACCCATTTGATTTCTAAAACGTAAGCAATGATGAATTCAAGATCAGCATTCAATCAGACAGCACTCAATAATGAAGGGACCTAGACTCCACTCAAAGAAAGAATTCAAGAAGTCAGTAATTGAGGGTCACAAACTCCATTCTGACACTCACTCAATAGACAGGGGATAATGGAGGGACCAAGACTCCATTTCAGATCAAAAAATAAACAAGTATGACTCAGACTCCACTCCGGATTCCAAATTCAGAATTCAATTCAATGTAATAGATTAAACATCCGCCTCAATAAATAGAGAGGCCTTAGTTCAATATTAGGCACGCTGAATTTTAGCCCATTCTCATTCTATAACCTCCTCCCTCTAAGTTCTTAATTGAACTTCAACTACTTGTAATCCCAAAGCCATATGTACTTCCAAACTCAGAAATCTCATTCAAATATATAATTCATTCAAGATACTTTGTAAGTTATTGTTTTGATTATCTAACTTTGATATTGTTTTAATTGTTTACTTATTTTGATTACTTACTTTGATTTCATATTATACAATGTTCTTATACTTACATATATATATATATATATGTGTGTGTGTGTGTGTGTGTGTGTGTTGAAATTGTGTTATCATTGGTAAGGGTTGATTTATTTCTATTTTGGGGGAAAAAACTCATTGTAAGCCCCAATTCATTGGAAACTCATTGTTTAGTGCAGGTATTAATAACCCTCTCGCAGGAGACTGGCATTAACTGGTCAAATTCTAACATTGACCCAATTGGAATGCCTAAATACCCTTGTTCCATTTTTCTAGTGGACGATTTTACCACCTGAAGTGATCCTCGCCATTAGAACATAAACATGAATATCAAGGATGTATCAGCACTTATTTTAGAAATAAGGAGTTGGGTCAGGAATATCCATACACTTTGCACTATCACAACTAACAATCACAATTGTACTAAAATACTCTACAATACCCAAAACAACTATAATCGCACTAAAACACTACTACTAATCAAAACAAACAAATTCTAGTAAAACACTACCATATTGTATAAATAACTTAATGAGTTATCCCACATCAACAACTACAGTAAGTTCATGGATTCAATGAGACATTGGAAAAAAGTTCGAAATTTAACAAAACTAAGATAACATGATAATTCATCTTATGAACAGAACAAAGGAAGTTAATCGGATATTCTCTAATCATCAAAACACATTTAGTTCATAAATTACAAAGGACACAACGATAAAATTACAACTATAATCGTACTGGAACACTACTAATAATCAAAACAAACAAAATTCTATAAAAATAATACTATATTGTATAAAGAACTAAATGAGTTATCCTGCATCAATAACTACAGTAAGTTCACAAATTCACTAGTAGAGACCAGCCCACTAAAGGCGGCAATAGAAGGGGTATATTGATAAAAAAAGAGGAATCGTCTTGTTTTACAGGTTCCAAACTCGAAACGCCTAATCGACCCACACAAAATCGAACTAAATGCAGCTATTCATCAATTAAAGGCGATTTTTGAATAACCATCTTTAATTAGTACCAATTAAAGGTGGTTAACCTTATAGTCGCCTTTAATTAGCCCTAATTAAAGGTAGTTGTGTCAAACCGCCTTTGATTGAGGCTGGTTCCGAGTTCAGAAAGTGGGCACAAAATGCTTTCCAAGTTTGTAACGGGAGGTCTATGATTATTGTGAAAAGATGACAGATCTTCCGAGTTCGTAAAGTCCATAGGGGCAAGGTTTCAAACTCGGAACAATAAATTCTGACTTAATTATTTTTTAACGTGGGTTCCGAACTCAGAACCCACTCTGTATAGTTAAACAAATGCGCCCATTTCTTCAAATTTTCCCAAAGAATCAAATTTTAAGGGTTTTCTCCCTTTTCTAGTCCATTGAAGAGTATTGTATTCATTGGAGAAGGTAAGTTGTATAAAATTTTATTTTACAACTATTGGGTATATATATAAATGTTGAATTAGGGTTTGTAATTAGGTTAACTAGGGTTTAGGGTTATGATTATTGTTGTGAGAATGCTAATGGGTTGCATTGTAATTGGCTTGTAGGATAATGGACGTGATGAACTCATTGGTAATGATATTAGAAAATAACTCGATTACATGTCATTGATTGGAACATTTCTTACATTAGCGTTTGAAGATGCTTCTAAAAATGGTGTTGTGCGAGCCCGATGCCCGTGTAAATATTGAGGAAACAATTTATATTCAGGGAGGAAGAAATTGCGGGGACATTTAATAATGTGGGGATTTCAAACTTCATACACTCGTTGGGTATGGCATGGGAAGGTAGGGGAAACGACGCAAATGATTGATTTGAGTAACACAAATGTGGGAGATGAATTAGATGGGAATGGAGAATTAGACGAAATGGTGGAGGATATTGCAAGAGAGTTCAACGGTAAACCCAAAGCTTTACTTGATGATAAAGAGACACCATTGTAAAATGGTTCAAAACATTCGGTACTTAGCGCGACTTTGAGGATAATGAATTTGAAGGTCAAATTTGGGTGAACCGATAAGTCGATGACCGAAATTCTTGAATTGCTTAAGGAATTGCTACTCAAAGGTAACATGATATCAGATAGGTTGTATGCCACAAAAAAGGTTCTCTGCCCGATGGAATTGGAATTGAAAAAATGCATGCTTGCCTGAATGATTGTATGTTGTACCGGAGGAAAGAAGATGAAAATATAGAAACATGTCGGGTATGTGGAGAGTCTCAGTACAAATTGAAGAGGGTGCAATTGTGGTGGGTGCGGAAGTGTTAACTAAAACAAATAAAAAAAATACCGGAAAAAGTTATGTAGTATCTCCCAATCGTTCCCCAATTGCAGAAATTATTTTTGTGTAAGAAAGACGCAAAATTGTTGTGATGGCATGCAGAGAGGGATTTACCGGTGGATGATGTGATTAGACATACGTCAGATGGTGAGCAATGGAAAAAATTGATGCTCTTTACCTTTAGTTTGGAAAAGAACCCTGACATTTGAGGTTCGGCCTATGTACGGATGAAATGAATCCATTTGGTAATATAAGTAGTACACATAGTTCTTGGCATGTTATGTTGGTTATCTACAATCTCCTATCATAGTTGATGATGAAACGTAATTATGTGTTGCTATCTGTCATGATTTTCGGTCCTAAACAATTGGGTAATGACATAGATGTGTATCTTGCTCCTCTTGTTGAGGATTTGTTGACGTTATTTAATGAGGGTGTTTAGACATATGACGGGAGTGTTGAAGATTACTTAACATTAAAAAAGATGTTATTTTGCACTATTAATGATTTTCCCGCATACGGTAATTTGTCTAGTTACTCAGTGAAATGCCACTTTCCTTACCCCGTGTGTGAGAAGGACAATGATTACCACCAATTGAAGCATGGTTATAAACTGTATATCAAGGACATCGTAGGTTTCTTCTGGATGATCATACATAGCGATTGGCAAAAAATGGTTCAATGGGGTAGTAGAGGGTAGAGAAGCACTGGTTACACGAACATGCACTCGGATATTTGAAATTGTGAAAATTTTCCCAATGACTTTAGGAGGAAGAAACGTAAAGTGCTCGTGGATGGGAGTTGGAAAAAATTCTCCATTTTCTTCATATTGCCTTATTGGGAGCATTTGGATGTTAGACATTGTCTCGTTGTTATGCACATTGAAAAGAATGTGTGTGATTCTTTGGTCGGGACCTTGTTGAATACCGCTGGGAAAATAAAGGATGGGCTTAAGGCTCGGTTAGATTTGGTTGAGATGGGTATTAAGAAAAACTTAGGCCCGGTGAAATCTGGTGAATATTGTTACTCGCACCCTGCTTTCTATTCTATATCTCAATTGGAGAATAAATCTTTCTGTGAGACCCTTAGAAGTTTTAAGGTCTTCACCGCGTATTCTTCCAACATCAGTACTTGTGTGTCAGTTGAGTAGTTGAAGTTGGTTGGGTTGAAGTCTCATGATTTTCACAATTTAATGCACGAATTGAATATCATTACGATTTGATCGTCATTGCCATCCCATGTAAGACTATGCATTACAAAGCTTTGTTTGTTTTCAAGTCCATTTGTAGCAAAAAAACATTAGTGTGTCAAAGTTGGACCATTTGCAATCAATGATTGTTGAAGTTTTGTGACGGATGGAAATGTATTTACCACCATCATTCTTCGACATTATGGTCCACATGTGTGTCCATCTTGTGCATGAAATAAAGCTTTGTGATGCTGTATTTCTGAGGTGGATATACCCTTTCGAGAGGTACACGAAAATATTCTAGCATTTTGTGAAGAATTGGTACAGATCTGATGCAAGTAGTGTACATAGGTATGTGGCAGATGAGGTCATCAAGTTTTGTACCAATTAGATGAAGGAGGTTGATTCGTTTGGGGTTCCAACTCATAGACATAACGGGCAGTTGGAAGGTCATGGGGTTAGGCAGGGGAAACTTTTCAGCCCTAGTGCGGAAGATTTAAGTAGTGCCCATCTTTATGTTCTTCGCAATCATGAAGATTTTTTCCTATATATAGATATTCACATGGATGTCATTAGGATCGTGAACCCTAATTTCAATGAAGCCCGGGTCCTGCAATTACACAGTGGGACTTTTTCTTCATGGTTGCGTGAATACATAGCCATGGGCAATCATCCTGTAAAAGTGAAATGGTTGGCTCGTAGACCACTTGGTACTGTACTTTCTTATAAAGGATACAGTGTCAATGGTTTTACGTTTGCCAAAAAATCAGTGGATGATAAGGGTGTGTCTCAAAACAGTGGAGTGTCTCTTGTGTCTGAAGTTTTGTATTGCGGCAATGGAAGTGATTATAATCCAACGTACCCTTACCCGTGTTACTTTGGCACAATTTTAGAAATCCGGGATCAGGACTATGTCACTATGCGAGTAGCTGTTTTTAAATGTCAGTTGGTGGATTTCAACAATGGACAGCGGACTGAGTATTTTGGCTTCACTCTTGTCGACAGGAGTCGGATAGGTTGGCAAGAAGATTTTATTATCTTAGCCTCCCTAGTGCACCATGTGCTCTATGTGAGGGGCCCTTTCTATCGAAGGTGGGGGATTGTTGTGGAATGGAAACACTCATTTGTTGAAGAATATGAAGTCCAAGATATTCTTGGTTTCGGTCGAAATTCAACTGGTGTTAGAATCAATGATGCTATCTTGTTTGAGGAGGACGATCTGAGTTTGAATAGTTTTGTCGGAAGTAGCAATCATGATGAGGGAATTTGGGTTAATTTTTATGGAAAGGTCACCGTAAAAGGAAGAGGGCCAAGAAGTTTTTGAAGAAAAAAAAAGTAGTGTCAATGATTGTAATTGTCTTTATCTTGAAAATGAATGCCTCAAAATTGGATGAGCTGAGTTTTTTTATGAAGCAAACATGTACTAATGTTTAAGAAGTAGAACAAAACAAACTCTATGTGGAAAATGGCATCTAACGTGATACTAAAAATAGCAATCTATAGTTAAAACAAGGCAATTGCTAAAGTCAGCTAAAATCATTTTCCAAACTACTAGAATGATCAATTAGAAATAAACCACCATCCAAAAATGAAAGAAGTTCAGTGACCAAATAAAATTCAAAGTAATCAACATGTATGGAATGTCTGAATCCAAGTCATCCTCAAGATCACCCGTCGATGTGGATCGGTCAAGATGAGGTCGGTGTGTTGACACGAGATAGCGTTCGTAGGCTCTTTGTCTTTTCTCAGTCTCCAAAATCCTCGTCTTCATTGTGGAAAACTCCTTGTGAACCCACTTATAGCAATCTCTTTCACCTTTGAGGTAGGCTTTCTTTGAATGTACAAAATTTAAACATATAAAAATTAATATGTATGAAAATATACGTAATAAGAAATGAATGAATTTCACTATCTTTTTTTCAACTCTAGGCCTCTTGCTCGGCTCCCCACCGTCTTGTGTCTTATAGCACCATCTATGATCAATCAAGATCCACTTCTTATTTTTTAAGTAAGTTTTGTCAAAATGCTTTAGTGGTTTCTCTTCACCGGCAATTTTTAACCCCTCGGCCTTCCTCAATATGAGGCTGATCAAACTCCCGAATAGGAGGCTCCTCACCACCCTCGTCGAGGTGGTAACCCAAAGCATGTGCATAAATATCGCCACCCCAAGGTTGATCTCCCTACCTTCTATAATGAAATATAACATCATCAAGATGGCATAGTTGGGCTCGGTGATGTGTGTGGATGATTGAACTAAACATCTTGCAATAATTTCATAGAAAATACGATTATCGATTATCATATGGAGAAGATAAAAAGTTTCTAGCTTACCCAAATCTGTCGTGTTACATTGGAAATACCTCACACTACATTGGATAGGGACTACATATGGGTAATCAATAGTTAGTGCCCATTTTTTCCTATGATAACAATCATCCAATGGACCCTCATCGTCTTCCGGGGAAATTCTTTATGGGTTTCTGTACAGGCACTCTAGGGTTTCATTCAAAGTCCATTGATCAATTGAAATATCAATCCCTCCTACCCTAGAGGTAAGCCTCATTCGGAACCTCGTTTAGATTACTATAGAATTGACACGTCTAATTAAAGTAGGATGATTCGGTGCACGAGAGCAATTTCTCCACATATTGGTCTCTAAAATTTTCTAAGGGATCGTCTAATCCTATTTACAAATACTCATTAAAGTCAACCGCATAACAATCAAGCAATTTCCCTTTTGAAAGTAATAGTTCCTACCTCTTTTGAGCACTAAAAGAAACAAATTTGACATTGTCATACCCGGGATTGTTGCTGGTTGATCTAGAGCGAAGGATGCATGATGAACCTCCTCTTGTTATTTGAGAATCAATGTTGACCAGGTATAAGAGTGGAAGAAGCCGATTGTATCCCAGAGGTCAGAAATTTTTAGAGGGTTTTTGAAATTTGGTGGAATGAGGGTTTGAATCGATTTGGGGATTTTTATTATTATTAAGTATAGAGTATCTTCCAAGCTCCTAAGGCGGCTGGTATTTTTTTATTGAAGAGCCGAATTACACTTTCCGAAATCAAAAAGGGTAAATGGTTCTTAAAAAACAAGGGCCTAATTGGTTCCGGACTCGGAATCGATTTAATTCTAGAAAAAAAGCTACACATTTTTATCATCTGAGAAGACTCAAAAATGAGGGACGAGCTTGGAACCTATATTTCTGAACTCAAAAAATACATTGGCTCCAATGGTCAATTGGAGCCGAACGTCTTCCGAACTCGTAACATTGTCTAGTCATTTATTTTAAAGGCCAGACCAAATTCCAAACACGGAAATCTGTCGGCTCCAATGGTCATTTTTAAATATTTAAGCATTTCAAGTCCATTTCATTTCTTAAAAATAAATATACACCCATTTTTCAAAATCACCTTCACCGACGTAATAAACTTAGAAAAGTAAAGTGGATAATCCCAATTCTTGAAATACTAAAATTCAAGAAATACACTCCAATTCTTAAATTTTACCATAATGTAAATTACATAATCCCAACAAGTTAACAATAAAATTCGCCGCAAAAACTTTAGAAACATAGCATGATTGCTAGAAAAAAAAATTTTAAAAAATTTAAAAAAAATCTCCATAAGACCCTAGAACGTGCGATCAACGTCCTCATCGAGATTACCTTCCTCTTGGTTTGCACCATCTTCCACCTCTTCCTCACTCTCCAAAAAACCGACTCAAAGTAAGGTGACTCTTTATCTTCGCTTAGAACGAGATGGATTCCCTGGGATTCCATGAAACATTCTTTTTGTGCCTCTGCTTTAGCCAACATCTCGTGGGTTTTCTTCATGTCGCCACGAATGCAATTCAGGTACTGGCCAATTCGGTTCTTCCAACTGCTCTGAGAACCTGTTAACAAAAGAAAATTACACACACATATGTCATAAATCCAAACAAATATATGTGGACATAATATTAAAAATCTTTAGAGTAAATTTTAAACTGGTGAGAAGATGAACCCTCGGCTCTATCAACATCCTTATCGCTAGCCCTTTTGCATTCTTTGCGGCTTGACATAGAATCACGTGTTGCCCACATCCACCATCAAAATGCAATCTTCAACTACATATGTTGGAATCACGTATTATCATAGTACTCCAATCGGAGAGGACGATCTTGGGGAAGAACTCCGACCTTCTTCATCATAGCTATAATCAATCCGTTGTAGGGTTGATCCTTCTTCTTCGTATTTGCGGCCTTGATCATGCTCATAATGATGGTGAACCCATGGTTTACCTTCACCCCCTCCATCACATAGAAGAAGAGTATCAAATTACCGACGGTTGGCTCACATGTGTGCCCACTCGTGGGCAACACATTCAAGCATACCCACTCATAAATGAGGTGTTGCTCAACCGTAAGAATACCATTGTCATAACTCTCTGCAGGGCCCATGGTACTTCCAGTCCGATGGAAATATTTTCTAAAAATTTCTACGAGGTTTAATGGGGTGGCTTCAGTGGCCCATGGGCAACTTTGTTGGGGATAGATGTCTAGGGGCTCACGGGGATCGATGTCGGTTATCAATTGCTCGAAGGAGGTATTGCTTGATCCTAGGGCCTCATTGATTGTATACTTGTTAACCATAATTAGTTTTATATTGACCTTAGTACTATCCCTATTATTCATGCTTTGTACTAAATTGGCATAAAATTGAATCACCTCGTCTATGTAGACATTTTTCCTCTAAGCATAACAAATTTCGAAGGTGTTAAACTTTGAAACAATCTAAAAAATAGCGCAACCTCAAATTAGATATCGACAATGCACGAATAACCTTGGAATTAATCACTTTACGCTTTGAAAATTCAACATACCTCTCATCCGCCTTCTCATTTAAAAAATCATCCCGATAACTCAATCTCGGTGAATGGTTGATGGTTACGGTAACTTTCCGGCCCGATGCTCTTCTTTGTGTGCCTAGGCTTCGACATTGTTATGAGATTGGATAATTGTTGAACAATTTAATGATTAGGGTTTGAGGAGAGGTTCAATTTGGGGTTTTGAGTTTGAAAGTCGATGGTCTGATTTGGGGCATTTTATTTATACTGATACAAGTTCCAGAGTTCAGAACCTGTTCGTAGGGTACCATTAAAAAAGCCAATCTTCTTCCAAGTTTGGAAGCTCTGTTAAACGCAAACAAAAGAGCATTTAAGGCAGCTTTTCATTGGGTATTAAATACCTTCCGAGTTTGGAAGCTCTGTTAAGCGCAAACAAAAGAGCATTAAAGGCGGTTTTTCATTGGGTATAAATACCCTAAGAAAACCCGCCACTTTCCCACTATTTCTCCCATACCAAAACCTCTCCATCCTTATACTCCATTTCTTTCACCTTCAATTCCCCATTTCTCTTCATCTTCAAATGAAAGGTATGTGTAAATGGATTAACACACCTACTTTCCTCTTCATTTTGGTAAATTTTCACTTCATTTTCTCAATTTTTAGGGGGAAGAAGCTCATTTACTATTCTACTTGTAGGTTGGAAATCTTTGAGCAAAATTAAGCTCTCACTTGGTTGATGTTAAGGTTGGTGGTTCTAAACCCTATATTTTTTGAAGGGGAGAACTTTTTCTTTAATGGTTGAGTTTTTTAGGGCTAATGTTTATATTGATAGTTTAATCTTCTATGTTAAGTGAATACCTAACGAATGTGATTTAGGTTGTACCCTTAGTTATGTTATTTTTTATTTTATCTAGTAGGGATTGTTTGTTGACCTAGTGAAAAATTTTAAGACAACATGTCCACAATTTTCTTCACTAACTATGTTTTATTAAGTTAGTTTTATAAAATGTTGAGGAATTTGTAAATGTAGGTTTAATAATTTCTAAGAAAATGACTCATGATGATGCATCACATTCACGAAATACCCAACCCGAGACATTGGGATTTAGTTGCAATGACGATGATGTTTCCTACGAGAGAGAAATATCCAAAACTCACTATAAAACTAGAATTTAGAATGCCTAGGAAAGAGTTAACTACATTGGTTTTCAATAAGTCGGCCAAGTGTTTGTCCAAAGAACATTCAAAGTGGTCTAGTTGGGTCACGAAGATAGGAAAAACAAGGGTGGATATAAAGAATGCTAGTTTGATGGAGAAAGACTATAAGGAGACCCTATGGATGAAGTACAAGGTACCCTTAAGGGCCATAGTGTTCTTTGCCACCTAATTTCCGCTTCTCGTATTGTACATATTAACTTTCCCCTTATTTTAACTCCCATCATTCTAAATCCTCATAGATACCCTTCAAAATTGATTGCCCGCACATGGCATATCTAAGAAAGAAGGCAACGATCATGATGTGCAAGAGTTGGAGGGAACACAAATATACTTTGTCTAGGGACTACATTTTTTTCTTTGGAGAAAGGTGATAGGCCGTGGATAACGTACACACACATTCAACCAGAGAGTTGGGAGATCCACAAGATAATGACTTTGGAGAATAACTCTAACATTAGTAAACTAAAGTTAAATTTACAAAGTATTTAGATTAAGGTGTCTTTAGTGTTGGCATGTCTCTAACATAGAAAACGTGAAAAAAAACAACACATAGCCGGTTTGAATCTAGTTCCTTATCATTTAATTTGTGGGGGTTATGTATTGGCGACAATGCAATTAGTGGAAGAACATCTTGAAAGAGATGTTCAAATTGCAATCGAGGTCGGGATGACCGAAGAAGAGGCAAGGGAAAGTGCAAGATTAGAGGCTCTGGATGATTTATTGGTGTGATTTATTCCTCAAAGGCCAAAAAAATAAGGAGGGTATGTACGAGATTGAGGGCAAGAAAGAAATTGCAGAATGAGTGGTAATCCTTCACTTCCTTGCTTTTTTTTTTTGCTAACAGATTTCCTGCTCACATGTGCTAACCAATTCCTTCAATTTTGATGCTTAGGAAAAATTAAACAATGGTGAATTGGAGGGGAAATTCATATCCATGTTTAAGCATAACCAGCCGGGGCGTGTAAGGTGAGTGGGAGCGTTAATGACCCAACAGGAGGTGTTTGGGATTACTCGGTACTATGGTCTTGCATAACCATCGCGGATCCACACATTGCAGAAACATGCGCTTAAACAAGAGAACCGAATTGAGCAACTAGACATTCTAATTCGAAAGTTGATCCAACACATGAGCCTTGCTATTCCCAAAAACATAGATGATTTGATGCCCGATTGGACACCGCCATCAAGAGGATCACACCATTCTTCCAAATATGTTGAGGTGAAACAAGAGGCAATCATTCGAACTCCAAATAACGAGTCTGACAACCTCGATAAGGCCATCCTCGCAGGTGATAAAAAGGTACACATTTAACTTCATTAAACCATTCATACCAAATTGTGAAATTATTGAGAAATATAATTGGTGCAATGTAGGGTTTGCGCGCGTGTGTGTGTGAATTATACATTGATCAAGACATAGATGGTAGACAATTCCACGTAGCCAATGGAGTTTAGCATGAGTTAATGAGACATCATCACACCGTACCAATTGCATAAGGGTTGTCTAGAGTTTTTCTGGAGAAAGCGTTGGTGAAGAGTGCTCCATTGCCAATTCTGGACAACATATACAAAAATGTTGTTCCGGCACGTGGAATGTTTCTTTTGTGTCCACATTAACTAACTTATGTTGATCCTATAAAGGAATAGCATTTGAAAGTCACACGACCAACAACACCTAAAGTGGTTCATCTACACCAAAATATGTCCACAAAACACCCAAATCTGTTCATGCAACACTGGACAATATTAGACAACTGGTTCTGAGATCACAAGTCCTTAAGGACATCCCTTCGTATGAGTGTTATACAATTGGCTTCAACCACATGAATTGAACTTAACTTACTCATTCTTGTGAAACGATTGCGTATTTGGTGGGAAACGAGATATCATCGCACTATGGAGTGATTTCGATGACTTATGAAAATGTGAGCAAGTTAATCAGACGCTAATGTCCATATACATCTTGTGAGTAAAATATATATATACATACATTTAGTTCTTGTTTACTATTTATTACTATCAAATTGTTTACAACTAATGTGATTTTTTTTATTTCAAGGTAATTGTATTTTATGTATAATAAAAATAAGGGATGGGTCGGATACATGTTCCCGATGATGACTCAAGAAATTGGTTGTACAAAGCAAGAGAGAATCGACAACATTCGCAAATATCTTGGGAGGAAGGATAAGAAATTATTCATTTCACCCTACACTGAAAGGTTATAGTTACAAACCCAATTACGTTTACAAACATCAATACACTATTTTATGAACATTAATTTTATCATTTTGTTTACAGAGCATTGGCGATTAATCATATGATTGTTCCGGCAAAGAAACAAATGTATTGGATGGATCTGTTGCACTTCCAACCATCGGAAGCAATTGTCAAGATTTTGGAGTTCGTTATGAATGACACTAGTGAGGGTGAAGGAATCAAATTTGAAGTGGTCGAAATCAAGGTATATATTAGTACAATTGCTTTTTTTTCCAACGTGATTTATTTATGTGTTTCTATACGTTACAAATTTTACGTGCTTTTAAATCAGTGCAAGAAACAAGCGCAAACATGGGGGTGTGGATATTACATAATGTTTTGCGCCATAGAGTGCATGGAAGGTGTAAAGTTGGATTTACTTGAAATTGAAGAGTTAATTATACCTTAGCTTCTACTAAACATTAATAGTGTCTCAATCAATATTATATTTCCGAATATCTTGAAACTCGCATGCACTTCCTAAGGCAACTGGCCCTATTCCAAAGAAGACATCAACAACGCAAGGAATTGTTTGGCTATGCATATCATTCTCAACTGCTCCACATCTCTTGGGAACCCCAACTTTGTATAGTAACACAATTAAGATATATTAGCATGATGTGATAGTTCAGAATAGAATTGTACTCATTTCTATTCCTATCTTGGTTAGCATTTTCTATAGATTTTTGTGACCTTGTAGATTATATTTGTGTATTGTGTTTCAATTGTGCCTTTTGAACGAGGCCTATTTTGAGCTGGGAATATGAATGAAAACATTTTTTACCTTTGGAGATGTGTTAGGTTCCGATTTCGTAAGCAAATTCGGCTCTTCAGGATTGTCTTAGCCGAATCTCCTTCCGAGCTCGGAAGTGCAATTTACCAAAAAAATGCAAGCGCACGAAGTTCCAGAAGAGGACAATATTCCGAGCTCGTACCATATTACCATCTAAGTTCGTAACGCTGGTATAGGGCCGATGGAGCTGTATGGTTTTCGAGCTTGGAAGCTATTGAAGGCAGTTCCACTGCCATGTTGAAGGCGGATATGAATGGCCTTGAATACTTGTTCCGAGTTCGGAACGGAACCCAGAGCCGAAGGGAACAACCTTTGTTCCGAGTTTGAAAGACATTAAAGGCGGTTCTACTGGCCTTTTAAATGCGGTTCAGGCGGGCCTTTAATTGCGATTATTGGAAATGCCTCTAATTAAAGACGATCAAAGGCGCGACTAGATGAGGCACTTTGAAAGTGCCTTCTTTGGTCCGATATAACCGCCTTTAATGGCCCCTTCCCCCACTAGTGATTCAATGAGATATTGGACAAGAAGTTCAAAATAAAACGGAACTAAGATAACAGGATAATTCATCTTAGGAACCGAACAAAAGAAGTCAATGGGATATTCTCTAATCATCAAAACACATTAAATCCATAAATTACAAAGGGTGCAATGATAAAATTACAAAACAACCAACAAACAGTTTGAAATCCCACCCCTTTGTGCAACTGAAAAAAAAACAACCATAAAAAGCATGTTCTCCTCTTTATGCGATTTGAAACAAAGCAACCAACAAACGCATGTTTTCCTGTTTCAGTATTGAATACATCCTCCTTGCGTAGTTGGAGAAAGCAACTCATGAAAGATCACATCCCATACTCTATAACAAAATACACCTTCATAATCTCGTGTACAACTAATCTCACTTAACTCAGCTCTACTAACTGATTTCTAGCACCAGAATCCTTTCATGGCAGTTTTTTAAATTATCTTATAATGTTTTTATTAACCATGAGCATTCCCCGTGGTAGTATGAGCAAAAAACACCAAAACAAATAAACAACGAGCTCGGTATCAAAACACACACAAAACAACAACATGATTTTACTAACCATACGCAGTTTTCTTGGCGTGGAATTTAAGGATGATGTCGGATCGGTTTTCAAATATTTTGGTTTATTTAATCCGATGTTTTCATATTGACACCCATACCTGAAAACCTACCCAAAATAGGTAAAAATTAAATTCACCCAATCCAAATTCATTTTGATTTTTAATTCAAATCTTAACCGAATTGGATAGCTCGAAATACCCTAATATGTTTAGGAAAATATTCACAAGTATAAATATGAACATTATTATTTAGGAGACATGGCTTTATGGCAAAAGGCGATCAATCCGCTCGCCCTCAGCGGCCCATACCAGCCCACACCCAAGCCATCGTATGAGAGGTAAATCACGGTAGCCCAGCACCAGAACCCATGGGCTTGGCATTGCCTCGGTGCGCACAAGGGAGCCTTGCAAAGCAAGAACTCCCCACACTGCCGCTGCCGAGGATCGAACCTGGGATTATTGGCTTACCCACCCATGTCCCAACCACTGGGGTACACCCGTGGGTGTAAGACATGGCTTTATGGAAATGGTGAAGAGTGATTTGGGCATTGATGAGGGAGTAGTTTTGGACGTTGATGAGTTTATTTGTTATGCAAGTGCAAATATAATTCCCCCGATAATCTTTTGGTTCTAACATTTGATAGTGTATTCTTAGTCAACATTTTTTGACACTAATCACTACAAAAAGAATTAAGAAAATTAATTTTTCTGCAAGGGCCATTAAGAATGCAGAAAATTGTTTTATGGTGATTTTTCTTCATAATTAGCATGATCACATTGGTTGTTGTAATGGTTTTTACTAGTGTTAAGGTTGTTAGAATTTTGGATGGATATTTTGTGGCTATCCCTTCAAGAGAATCACTCGTTGCCTCTCTTTCCTGCAGGGGGATACTCACACCTACAAATATTGTGACATTGTTTGGATTTCGGTCAATCTTGCAAAATGCTGTCTTTGAAAATAAGGAATATCATGAAGATGTCATCCAGGAGAACTGTCTCATATTTTTAAGTGCACAACTTATTTACAAGTTTTATACTCCCTCTGGTTCTCTATTTATGTCCCCTTTTTTTCTGACATATTTTTAAGACATGTTTGACCATCGATAACTTTTGTTACGTACGATAATAGATTATAAAATTTTACTTTTCAAAAACTACACGTTATGGAGAATCCAATGATATCTCACATAATGTCCATTACTATATACAGTAAAAATTATCGATGGTCAAACATGTCATGAAGAAATTGCTAGTCAAAGGGATCATAAATAGAGGATCAAAGGGAGTACACCATTAATGGTGGATGAATATATACTAGTGATTTTTGTCAATGGAGGGGTGGTGTTGAACTATCTCCTTCACGGAATGGACTAGCTGAAGTAGCAAAACCCTCGCTACTAAATAGGAGAAGAGGAAAATGAATGAGCACATGATAATTGATAGGTGTTGAGCTAGAAGAAACCCGAGGTAGCGCCAGAAAGGGCACCAAAATTTATTGGTGCATGAGTTTCGCCATCCATCTGAACATGACGAGAGCAACACGAAGCAAATAGTGGGAACAGTCATTCATGCTATTGATTTCCACGAGCTATTAATGCGCTCTCAATCCCGGATTAAACTACACACTTTCTATTTTGAGTTGTCCCAGTTTAAATTACAATCTCTGATTTTATGCCATTTGTAGCATATTTGACTCGTATCAAAATGTCAAGTTTGCCCCTGATGTTTAAAAAATTTACAAAGATTTTCAGCTTTTATTTGATTAATTAGGTTGATTAATTACATTGGGAATGCGCTTGTGCAAGGACTCACACGGGGTGAGGAATCATTCACGCAATTTACTCTCTCATATTAATTCCTCATCTTTTCTCTCATTTCATCATTTCTCTCACGCATTCTCTCTCTCTCTCTCTCACCATATTCCTCTCATTTGCCTTCATTTCTCCGGCCAACCTGACCAGATCTCTCCCCTTTCTCTTCCCATTTCTCTTTGTTCTCTCCCCAAATTCAGAGTTGCTCGAATTTCTTAACGATTTGTGTATCCAGACATTATGAATCCCTACACATTGTGTGCATTTTTTCCCATATCTTATTTAATCTGGGTTGCCTCAATTTAGTTTTTGAAAAAATAGTTTCAAATCCGACTTTTATGTGTTAATGTTGAATATTGGGGTTATGTTCATGTTCGTTGCAACGATGTGCTTAAAAAATCCCCTACTTTTACTACTGAAAAACATGTATGCGCACCGGTATAAATTCATAAGTACAGGTATGCCGGTGCGTATGTAACCAATTGCACTGGTATTTATCATGTTAACATCAGTACCGGTGCAAATAAGTACATGCGCACCGGTATCCTGCCAACCAGTGTACAGTTCACCTATTTTCGTACCGGTGTTAGTCTACCGGTGTACCGACGTCAAATATTTTGCATCGGTATTATCCGAATAGGTATTTGGACCCGTGCAATTGCTAACATGTGCAGTGATACAGGATCACCGGTGTGTACTTATTTTCCTTTTTTATTAATTTAGCGCCAAGAGGACAACTTTTAAAACTGGTAATGGGAAATTACCGGTGCAGGAATTGAAGAAAAATTTGCATTTGTACACCGGTTACTATTAGAATCGGGGTAGGAATTGAACACGCACCGGTATTTTCTTAATACCGGTGCAATAAAAATTTCATTTTGTAGAAATTTGGTGCTAAAACTATTAGTTTTCGCACCGGTACTGTGATCGTACCGGTGCAGGAGAAGAAAATATGTAGATTTTGGCTAAATATCTGCACCGGTAGCTGATTTTACCGGGTTAAAAGGCTACAAATGCACCGGTAAAGTGTAAATACCGGTGTAAAAAATTGCATTAAATGCTCACCTATCCCCCTTTTTTAGCGGGTTAAAAATGAGATTTTTGGAAGAAGTGTTCATTAATGGTGTTTTTTTGTTGATGAAGGCATTGAATTCTCCACAATGAAGACCCTTGAAGGTACCTTTTTTTTAATCACATTTATGGATATTAAGGGTTTCATGTATGGTTTTTGTTGGTAGAGATATTTACATTTTGTGTTTGATCATTTGATGATGATTGAGGTAGAATTGTAGATCTTAGAAGCTTGTTGTAGTTATAAGGCTATGGCTTTTGATTCTCATAGTGTTGGACATGTTAAGAGTGTTGTAATTGTAATGTGGAAAATTAGTGTATATTGTTCATTTATGATGTTGCATGATTAGGAAGTCGCCATGAAATATTCTATTGTATTAAATGTGTTGAAGTTTGATTGTTGGACATTTATTGATATGTAGAGTTGTATCGCGTCATCGAGAGGCATAAGCATGTGTATGCCAACATTAGTAGGGTGAGCGATGAATATATTATGTTCGTGGATGAGTTCTTGGAGAATGCTTTTAGTCGAGAGAAGCGAATATTATGTCACTGTCGTGATTGTGGAAATTAAATTCATACTGATAAGAAGGACATTTTGAACTCCATTTGTATAGCTGTGGGTTTGTGAAATATATGCTGTGTGGACCTTTCATGGGGAAAAATCACCACCGAAAGTGAGAGTTAGTGGTGAGGGAAAGTGTTTTGGGGATTCTATGTTGGATGACATGTGTGAGGAGGTTGTTAATAAGTTTAGAAGGAGGATTGAGGTTTTGGCTAATTACTTGTTGAGAAGGATACACCATTGTCTCCCGGTTGCGAGAAGAAAGATACGGTCATGTCGTGTTTGATGGAGTTGTTTAATTTGAAACGTGTAGGGTCATGGAGTGATACTAGCATGAATAAATTGCTTAAGTTTTTAATGAAAAGCTTCCACCCGGTAACGGGGTTCCTGATAACCTTTATGAAGCTAAGAGAATTTTGTGCCCAATGGGATTGGAGTATAAAAAGATACATGCTTGTCCAAACGATTGTGTCCTATATAGGGGTGACCTTAAGGATGATATTGTTTGTCTAGTATGTAATGTAACGCGTTATAAGAAGAAAAGAAATGTGGCTGTCGGTGGAGAGCATGTTTTGCCGGTGCCAAATGTATGTGGTATCTTCCCATTATTCCGAGGCTGAGAAGGTTGTTTAAGAATGAAAATGATGCAAAGAACTTGACATGGTGCGTTGATAGGGGGGTTGTAAAGATGATGATATAATTCGACACCCGACTGACGCGGACCAGTGGAAGAAATTTGATAGGATGTACTCGCACATTGCATCCAAACCTAGGAATTTGAGATTTGCTTTGTGTACTGATGGTATGAATCCATTTGGGAATATGTCCTCGAAACACAGTTCATGGCCAGTTATGCTTGTCATTTACAATCTTCCCTCTTACTTGTACATGAAGAGAAAATATGTGTTGATGTCTATCATGATTTCAGGCCCAAAACAACCTGGAAATGACATAGACACCTATCTTGCCCCTTTGATAGAAGATTTGAAGATGTTTTGGTCGGTTGGCTCCTTAATGTTTGATGGTTGTAGTGGTGAAGAGTTTACATTGAGGGCGATGCTTTTTTGTACCATAAATAATTTTTCGGAAAATGGTAACCTTTCCGGGTATGTGGTCAAGGGTCACAAGGCTTGCCTAGTTTGTGAGGATGAGAAATATTACCATCAGTTGAGGAATGGGTGGAAGACTGTTTATTTGGGTCACCGTAAATTCCTGCCTCTAGGTCACAAGTTGTGGGAGAACGCAGTTACATTCGTTGGTGGGAAGGAGAGGAGAAAGGAACCCAAATCTTGGACCGATGTAGTTATTCACAACAACGTGAAGAAATTGAATGTTGTTCTTGGTAAAAATTTATTAAAGGGTGGTGGGGCTATAGACAGACAGTGGAAGAAATGGTCAATTTTCTTCGATTTTCCGTACTAGGAAAATTTGGTGGTTCACCATTGTTTGGATGCAATGCATATCCAAAAGAACATTTGTGAGAGTCTAATTAGGACGTTGCTTAACATTCCTGGGAAAACTAAGGATAGCTTGAATGCGAGGAAAGATTTAGTGGACCTTGGTATACGGTTGGATCTGGCACCGGAGGTAAGAGGGAAGCGAACGTACCTGCCCCTCGCTCATTACAATTTATCAATTGCTGAGAAGAGGTCAGTGTCTAAAAGCATCCAAGGAATGAAGGTACCTTCCGGTTACTCTTCTAATGTTAGTTGGTTTGTGAATAATGAGTTGCATCTTAATGCTTTGAAATCATACGATTGTCATGTCCTAATGCAATAACTTTTGCCCATAGCAATGTGTGGGTGTTTGGAAGAGGAAGTTAGATTTTCAGTTATGCACTTGTGTTTCTTCTTCAGCTCAATATGAAGGAAAAATATTAGCAGGCAACAGCTAGATGAACTGGATCGGGAGGTTGCTGTTGCTCTATAAAATTTGGAGAAGTATTTTCCCCCGTCATTCTTTGACATCATGGTGCACCTAGTGGTACACTTGGTTAGGGAGATACGTATATGTGAGCATGTTGGAATGCATTGAATGTACCCCTTTGAGCGTCACATGGCTATTTTCAATGGTTATGTTCATAATCGTAGTCGGCCTAATGCCTCCGTTGTTCAGAGGTACGTCACTGAGGAGATCATCGAGTATTGTACAACGAACTTGGTTGGAAGAAGAGCGTTTGGTGTTCCAATTGGACCCCACTGCGAGAGGCGGAATGGGATTCCACGTTCCAAGGGTACGCTTTATACACCCTATCACACTGAGTTGATGATTTTTCACCTTTATGTATTACATAATAGTATCGAGACTGTAACATATGTTGAAGAGCATGTTTCCCTGTTGGAAGAGATTCATCCAGACTGGCCCCCGAATAAAATTCAGGTCGAGTATTCTTCAAGGTTTGTTAACTGGTTTTACAATCGTTGTAATGTCGAAGGGATGCCCAGTAGCCTACGATAGTTTGCAAGGAAGCCGAACTGCACCATTAGACGGTACCTTGGTTATGATATTAACGATTTTAGTTTCACAACATTGGTGAAGGACGAGAAGGGCACCACTCAAAATAGTGGTGTATATATTGAACCTGAATCCATTTGGCAGGCAAGAAGGAGAGATAAACATCTAATTGTTACTGGGATGCCTTTCTATGGGGCTATTGAGGAAATTTGGGAGTTGGATTACGTAGATTTCAAGGTTGTTGTCTTCAAGTGTCGTTGGGTGGAACACGGTTCCGGTGTTGTCGTTGAGAATCCCATGGGGTTCACGTTGGTCGACTTGATTCGTGTAGGATATGAAGATGACAAGTTCATTTTAGCTACCCAGACACGATAGGTTTTTACATCAAGGACCCTTCAAATGAGAAGTATTATGTGGTGTTGCATGAGAAGAAGTTTTACTTTGATGAGGAGATTGATCATCCCACCATAACTGATGGTCCTGAGTTTACATCAGTATTTCCTGGTTCGGAAGATGTTGGGGGACCCATTGTTGGAAGGCGCTCTCATAGTGATGGGCTGTGGGTTGATAAGAGAGGTTAAATAGTAGGTGTGGACAATGTCTTGAAGTGGAAACGATAGTGGAAACGATAGATTGATCGTTCTTGACCGTTGTTTTTGTAATGATGTTTTGTGAAAAATCGTATGATCATTAAGCGATTTAGCGATGTTTTGTACTTACGCACCGGTACTCCTACCGGTGCACAGTACTTATGATTTTTTTTGTTTTTAGCTCTCGGTTTGACAATGTTAATTTTTTTTGAATTTAAAGCAGCCTAACACAGCTATTTTTTGTTAAATTTGCACCGGTAACTGTACCGGTGCTGGGCATTTAGAATTTTTAAAATAATTTACTCTCGGGTTGGATTAGATAGAATTTTTATTTATTTAAAGCAGCCTAAAGCAGCTGCTTTAGGCTTTGTTTTACACTAGTATATGTAGAATACCGGTGTATAAAAAATGTTCCATTATTTAAAACCCTCTCAGCACCCCATTTTTACAGTACCAAATTTATATCTCTCACTCAAGATAATTCTCCATCACTACCCATCTTTGTTGAAATCCTACGTAGGTTGGCATATAATCAGGTAAACAACTTCAATGCCTCTATGGTATGAATAATTATCAATTGCATATGAAATAGAACCATTGAGAATGTGATATCATGAATATATTTACTTACATGTAAGGTGTTTGATGAAATTCGTCAATCTGTTTTTTAGGAAATGCCTCACAAATCCAATTCAAAAGGATACGCCATTTACCGTCCCTATCATTGCTGAAAGTATCACCGTACACTTACCCGGATGGTACCTTCGTGTCCGAGGAGGCTAGATTGGTCCATGAATCTTACAAAGGACATCGTCATCACATAGAGAGAGGAATTGAAGCATCTCCCCTATTCGAACAAACTATCCGGAAGCTTGGGTGAGAAAAATTCTGCAGGACTCCGAAACCATTCAACCTGACTATTGTAAGTGAGTTCTATGCATACTTGAAGTGCGGGCCAAGCTACGATCACATGTATTGTAGAGGCAAAATTGTCCCTGTCACAGTGGAATCTATCAATGGCTTGTTTGGGTTGCCTAATGTTCCAAACGATGAGGACGAGTTTCTCGCACTCCATTTTCTACGTGATGACGGCTATATTCTACAACAACCAATTGAGAAAGTGATCGTTGGGACAGCTACTAGGAGGTACGGACATAGATGAGTTGGTCAAACAAGGTTGGAGAAAAATACCTAAGAAAACTCTAACTCCAAAAATGAATGGGTGGTACCACTTTGTGGCTTCTAGAATTCATCCAGTAACTGTGAACACAGAAGTTCACAAACTTCGTCTCACCTTCTTGTATGCAATAAAGAGGGAGCTTCGATGGAATGTTGGTCATCGAATTTTTCCTCTGTTGTAGAGGGAATAGGATCAGATAGGATCTTATGCCTATTGCAGTATCACCTCTGCGCTTTGTTCAAGAGCGGGAGTTAGTGTTAGTGCACATGACGTTTATGGCCAACCAATTGGTAAGATTTGCGTGGACTCTTTCTATAAACAGGCATCTGACATGTCTGTCGTTACTATTGAATCCAGAGTTGCTGCATTGGAGGTCGGTGTAGCAAATTTACTTGAAGAATCCAAATATCAAAGATCTTGGCACGAAGTTAGAGTTTATGGCATATCAATTTCCTAATGCCGTTGAAGCAGTCAGAAATTTCCCAACCTTCCGCAAAGGCGATGTCGAGGACATGGACGTTGGCACAAGTGCCCGTGATGGTGATGCAACAGGACCAGCTGACGAGGTAGAACCATTTTCTCGTTATTATTCGTAGAAATCTTGTAGTAGCAGTTAGGAAGAGTAGATTATGTACTCAACTTTGATTGTGTTTCACTTAGACAGTTTGACATTTTTACTTTTGAAAAATATGCACGATTTTGAATCGAATAAAAAATTTGTACACTGCATTTATTGAAAGTCGATCGGACAAATACACTCATGAAGAAAAAAAAGATAGGCCGAGCGTAGTTGGCCTAAGTGGTTACTTCAGGACCACCGATCTAGGTGCAATATATTCCAAGAATGATTATAATTAAAAAAATTGTAGCATTGGGAGCTACGGGGGTTCCTCAAGTAAATTTATAGACAATAGTATAATTTTGGAAAATATAGTGCAAATATTCACTGTTGGTTTTACAGGGCCTTCCATCCACCAGTAGGTTCTACAAATGCATTAACACAATCATTGTGTATTGAATTTCATATATGTGGAGCCAATTTTATATTTTGACCCTTCCAAGAATCTTGGAGGGACTGAATTGCAAAAAGTAAAAAGTTTACTCGTAAATTGAAATTGTAATCCAATCAAACCGGATGGTCAACAAAACAACCTTTTTGTATTTCCAAGTAAAACATGCGGGGAAGCGAACGGGTCCGGACTCCGTATTTAGTTTCGAAGATGTTCGGATTACATATAGAAACATTGAAGTAAACACTTACCATTTACAACACCTACTAGCGCTTCAGGACAAATTACCACCCAGGCACAAATATGTTGCAATTATTATTTAAGCTTAGAATATTAAATTAGGTAATTTATATAGTTTCCTAACACGTCGTAATCGCATGTCGCACTTTGGGGAACCTGATTGCAATAAACGCATAGGTGCGGAAACATTACTTATTCAATCTAGGGCATCATAAAATTCCATTTGGGCCGGTGGAAAAGAGCTTCAAGGGGTGGAACGAAGTGTTTGGGGTCAATATGAAAATTTTATGAAATTAAACAACGCTTAAAAACATCAATGTACGGACCCCATATGTGGTCGATATTTGCATGAAACAACTAGTACAATGTCTATTCACAATAATTAAACGTCAATTTGATTAATTGGGGTTGTTTGAAAAATGCACGGGAGGTAAATGCAATAAGTGGAAATTTAAATAAATAACAATCTTTTTTTACACCGGTAATATTGAACAAGTACCGGTGTATGTGTTCAGTTTTTTGGCGCGCATTACAAAATTTTCAATTTCTTTGATTTGTAATAAGGCGCGAAACATTTTACACCAGTAATTTCTAAATTTTCACTGATACATATACCGGTGTTGAACAGTAAGTCTAAAATTTCAGAAGTTCCTCTCAAGTTGAACTTTTTCCAAAAAAATATTTAAAGCAGCCACACGTAGCTACTTTTTGTGAAGTATTACACCGGTATCAACATTTTCTACACCGGTACTTGTTACCGGTGTACAACAGTTAGCCTAAATTTTCATGTGTTCCTCTCGGGTCAATGGAAAATTCATTTAAAGCAGATTCACGCAGCTTCTTTTTTTCTTTTCTACATCGGTATACATACCAGTGCTGAACAGTTAGCCAAACTTCGTACCCGTTTTCACTAATTTTACACTGGTACAGTACATATTACCGGTGTAAAAAACGTTTCATATGAATCCAAAACCATTTCAAATGGCCATAACTCCCACAACTCCTCTTATTCCCATCAAACACCTTCAAATTCTCTTTCAAAACTGCGATCCACCACTCCAACCATTCAATCCAAACTTAATTGACCCACCACAACTCCTCATCAACCATTGTAACTCCTCATCAACCATTGTATCCCTATAAAGTGTGGAGCAACACAAGAAGAGCAACACAAAAGAAGCAACAAAAATGAGAGGAACTTGGCGAGAGAAGAAAGTACTTGGCGAGTTCATCATCCCATTCCGTTCTTGGCGAGTTTGACAAAAGAGAGTAGCGACAAAAATGCTCCATTGGTGAAGGTAAGTGTTGGGTTTCATGTTACCATGGGTTACCATATCAATTTCTCTTCAAAAAACAATTCCATATCTTATGCACAATACATGTTCGATCAATTGCCTCTATGAACAAAAACAGGTAAATTGACAAAAGGTTGGAAGGGTAACTTGAATGGTAGGTTTATACAATTGTGTGGAGTGAATTTTTTGCATTTTTTGTGGATTGGTGATGCAGTACTATAGTTTTTTTATTGGTGATAATGTTGATAGTCACGTTAGGGGGGAGTGATAATTGCTTGGTTGTATTCCTATTTTATGAATCCAAAGACATTGGTATGGTATTCTATCAACTTCTATAAGGTTCCATTTCATTCTATATCAAATTTCATGCCTTAATTGTTCAAGTTCTATGTCATGTTATATAAACTTTTATGTCTTACTAATGTAGTTTCATGTATGAATTGTTCAATTTCTATACCGTGTTTTTTTTTGCTTATAAGTTTTATGAACTTGTTGATCAAGTTCTACGCCACGTTCTACCAATGTTGATCTCTAAGTACCGTTATTGTATGTACTTTTATGGATTGAGAATTTTCAATGCTATTGTTGTAGATGCCACCGAAGAAGGGGAAATTCAACAAGAAAAGGAAGCGACCGGTTACGAAGAAGAAGAAGGAGGTGAAAGATGTGGTCAATGAGGAGGTGGATGTGGTGGACCAAGAACCACCGCCAAAAAGGATCCCGTTGAAGATAAAATTTGAAGAAGATGCAACGCAAACAAATGACCCGACTAGTGAAGAGAAGGAAGAAACCACATAACATGGTGATGCTATTGTAGGGGATGTTGAAGGAGTAGACACCGGTAAACAGTTGGCCAAAACACCAGTTCGCAGGGGAAAGGGAAAGAGCACCATCAAAGGAAGGCCAACTATTAATGAAGCGGACGACGACTTGACAAAGGTGGAGGGAAAAATGGAGAAGGATGGGACAAGTTTGAGGTAAAAAGTTATTTGAGGAGGCGAGGAATTAGCACGTGCCAGTCTCTGATGTTGGAAAAGCATAACACTCCAACTCCTGTTGTGTTTGAGTTCTGTGAGAATCAAGCGGTATGCATTAAGAATTGATAAGTGTGGCGTGGCATGCTTTTGGAAATTATGCTTTCCGGTGCCGCATCAGATTTGGCGCATGCGAACACTTGAGAAATGTCCCTGAAGATTAAGGAAGAGGCATGGAAGGATGTTCTGGTAAGACTCTCGATAATTGTAATTTAAAATTTTTATTCATGGTAAAGTCTTAGTGAAGCTATGTTTATTCATGGTAAAAAAATTAATAGTTGTTAAGAGCTATGTTTCCCACAAATTATATTCAACTAAAATTTCATTATAACAATGACGGAGGCTCAGGGTGACAAATATTGAAGCAACAAGGGCAGGGATTACATGCACCACACGGGCAGAAGGGGTGATCGATACATCCGTGACAAATTGACTAAGGAGCTGAAGGAGAAGAAGAGAATGAGGTTGACCGTCGAGGGATTCACTGATGAGGACATTGAGCAACAACTCAGTCAAAAGGATTTCACACCTGACAAATCTCTTGTCTACCTTGAGGCAAACAAAGATAAGAAAGGGTTATACACATCGAAAGAGGTTGGAAGATCGCACCTGGAGTTGTAAGTTACGCCAAATTTTTTACCATTTAAATTAATTTTTAAGTGTATTTCACATGATTCAAACACACAATTGCGTTCCTATGTGATTCTCAGTTTAAATTGAACGAGCTTAAGGAACAAGGAGCATTGGAACTGCAGCCGGGTGAAGACATCCTCATAAAAGTGACAAAGAAGAAGGATCACCCGGGCAGGCACAGGGGAACTCAGATAGGTCTACCCACAGCAGTGGTTGTTCCTCATCTTTCCCGCAACAAGTGTGGTAGCAGTTCCTCAGCCAAAGAGACAGCCCAGAGGAGACCATCTAACGATTAATCGGTTGTGAAAGCCATGGTATTGTACCTGGAGCAATTGGTGAAGGGCTTAGCATCTACAAGCGGTGATCAGATTTCTCCAGGCCTTGACAATCCCAAAATTTTCTAGAGAAGGCAATGGATAACATTGCTGCAGCTGCTACAAAGTTCGGTGAAGAACCCAGCGACAGAGAAGGAGATGAATAGGTACACCTTCAATAATCTATGCATGTCCTATACATTGATTCACACATCTGAAATATCTCCATAACCATTTTATCTATTCACTTAAATATTATACGAACTGAATGGAGAACGCGTGACTCTTTTCATTAAAAATATTGTTGGGCAGAAGAAAATGGTCGCTCACAGGCTGCGACAGGTATCTCGTCATCGGGATGCCAACAAGGAAGTGTTGCTCGTGTGAGAGAATGTGAGTCAGTCCTCCGTCCTAGGGCTGGATTGCCCTCGGCAGACCACCACTTCGATAATGTTGGACAAGCGCTCAATAGCGTCGTGGATTGGCCGATGTCTTTAATAGGAAAGGCAAGTGAGAAACCAAGTGACATCGATGATGTTAATAGCGGAGGTGATACAGACAACGATGACGAGAAGGTTATGATTCTCACTAGCGACAATGAGGTACATTCTTGTAACACATTATTTTTCAATTCCTTATAGTACTTTTACGTATCCGCATTCATTAATCCTTGTAACAGGATACTGACAAGCAAAAATATCAGTATACGACTAATTTCTGGCCATCTACATGGCCTAGATTAAATAGGCTGCCAAAATAGGTAATGCACTAAAATGAGTACTATTATTATTCATTAGCAACGACAGTTCAATACTACATGCTCAAATGATCATTTCGCATCATTTCACGTTCCCAGATTGTCAATAAACGAGACTTGACAGATTGGCTGATCATGGGGTAATTCATAAAGGAAGCAAATGCCGCTATTCTGGAAATGTGAATAGAAGTTTTGGTCGAGTTCGGGAAGAAACTGAAGAACATGCGTTCGATGACCTGGATCGATAATACGCAGGTCGATGTGTGGATGGGGTGAGTTTCAAAACTTACAGCCTTAATGTTTTTAAATTTATCAAGAATTCATTTTCATGTATGATTAACGTTACAGGCACCTGTGGGAGAAAATATGGGAAACCAATTCAGGCCGCATCCAATTCTGCCCATCCAACCGTGTCAACCTGAACAACTTCGAGCAGGAGGTCGAACTCCATTTCAAACTAATTTGGGAAACAATGAAGGCAACGGATTCTCAGTTCTACATCGTACCCTATATAAGAATGTAAGTATTTGTTCCTAATAATTACATTCACATTTCAAACCACTTCCGTTTCATTAATTTGTTAACATAATTTTCCAACATTGATCATTGGTACCTCATCATTATTCGTCCCCAAACGGAGGAGGTTTCCACTCTGGACACATTGTCAAGGGGTATCAAACCAACAAACTTGGTCGAACTCAGGGTCATTTCAAGGTATTCCAATCAATCAAATCAAAAATCCTAGTTTAGTAATATACAGGAAAAAGTAACTATTTTAATTTACTTTCTTGACAGGCTTTCTTGTGCATACCAAAGGGAGAAGAGAAAGATGGAGCCAGAACCCAACTACACTTGAAAAATTAACAACATCATGGTAAGTCATTCTGTCATTTCATCCCTCAAATTATATGTTTAGGGTTAATAATTACATTTACCTTTCCGGTGCAGTACCGAACTAGAATGGTTTGTGGCAATGCGGGTACTCCATCATGCTCTTCATGGAAGAATTTGTTAATCACCCAGGGACAAATAATATCTTGGAGGTAAACCTTTCATCTTAAAATTTGTTATTATTAATCTCTAGTAAATGCAACATTATTGACTAACGGTGTAAGTTTGAAATTAATAGATTTTCCCGAAGGGCAGAGGGTCGTACCATGTGTACGAAATTCAAGGTGTAGCAGAGAGATGGTGTGGGGCTTGGCTCGTAGATTACCAGCAGCGGGCAAACACTACGTTGCAACTTCTAGATGATAAGAACGACATAATAGGTTGATGGTTTATTTTGAATGGCTGATGATATTATAATTCTATGGATGGTGTTTGGTTGTACTAAACTTGTGTGATTTTTTACTTTGTTTCCTTCCATGCTTAAGATACTTCTTCTATTTCATTGTTAGCATAATGTTTGCATGTTTTGCGAGCGATATTTTCGTAATAGAATGTTTCAAATTTCTTATCTATTCAAGTATCCAATTTATAATAGTTCACAAGTATTTCTGGCTGACGTTGCCCCGGAAATGATCTGGGAGGGACCATCGGAAAACAAATTAGGCATCGCAAAATTTAGTCAAATAATACACCGGTATAAAATGCATGTACCGGTGTAAAAGAATTTCACATTTTAAATAATTTATTTTTAATTATTTAAATAATACCGGTGCATAAAATATAGTAATACCGGTGCAATATATTCTGGTGCAAAAAAACTATATTCCGACTACAAAACAAAGATCGGTGAAATATTTAATACCGGTGTACAAATCACAGTTTTACACCGGTTCATAGGTTAAATACCGGTGCAAAATATCTACACCGGTGTTCCAATTAATACCGTTGCAGATATATTGTGATTTCAAAATTTATACACTAGCCTAAGATACCGGTACAAATAATGTTCTACACAGGTTCATTTTACCAGTGTAAATTTGTTGTATTTTTACACCCCTATACATACGCATCGGTATTTTAGGGGGTCAAAATACCGGTGCTATTCCCCTAAATTACCGGTGCAATTACCTCTGTCCCGCAGTAGTGTTTGAGTCTCTGCTTTGATTTTTTTTAAGGGTTTATTGTTTCTTGTTTATTCTTGGCTTTTAATGGTTGGATCTGGTTTTTTAAAGATGTCTGAGTATTTTTTCTTCTTTACAGATCGTGGGAAATCGTCAACGTCGATTACAGTGCATTTGAGAACTCCTCTGCCACTCCATTTGATGAAGCCAAGAGAAATTGTTTTTTTTCTATAATTAAAATGAGCTATGTTGGGTTGTATTTGAAAGGTTCTTAGTGTTTGAATGGTTGTATTCATGTAAATATGTGAGATTTCTTATGGTTAAGAGGTTAATTTTGAAGGTTCTGGTGTGTTTTATTATCATTCAATTTTGAAGTTTGTGGTTTTTGTTTATTTAATTACCCGCTTAATTTTTTTATTAATGTGCGGTAGTCACTATTTGTTGACAGCAACATTCAACTTTTTGACAATTTTTCAGTACCTTTTCTACAGTATAATTTTGCAGCCATTTTTTCTCTGTCTACATTTTTTTTGAAATGATGTTCCATACTTCATTCAAGATGCCTCACACAAAGGGGGTGAAGCTTCTCTGTGTCTCACACAAAGGTGGAGTGAGATTCTCACATGTCTCACACGAAGTGAGGCTCCACACCTAACATGGTGTAAATGAAAATTTAAACCCCATAATAATGCAACTTCAATGAGAAGGGAGAGTCAAACCCAAATCACACCTGGGAGGCACATTTAGGCCCGTCAAACGGGTTGGGTCACCCGTTGGATAACCGTTACCCATATACTAATTTCACTTATTGGATAAGACTTATTGGATAATGACTCATTGGGTTAATGGATATAATTGGGTTGTAGTTATTGGGTTTAGTTGGGTTGGATAATTGGTTATCCGTTGGATAATTTTGGGTGGGTCGAGTTGGGTTGGATAACGGGTGACCCTTGGATAATTTCATATCACAAGATAACAAAAATTTCACAAATTTGATTGCGAATAATTTAATTTTTCCCTAAAACATATAATCAACTTAGAAACGATCAAATTCTCGATTCATCATATTTGTCGATTTCGGTTCATGTTTTAATCAATTTTAATTTGAACCAATTAAAATTTGATAAATGATCTTGACGAAAGAAGTAGAAGTAGTATTTAAGCAACTTTTACTAAATTTGAAAAATCTCAAAATTTGAAGATTTTTAAAAATATTTTCTTTTATTGAACATAAGAAAATAATAAATGAAATTCCCACATTTGGCCACTCGAATAAATATTTCTTTTTTTTTGTAGTTATGTACACGATTCAGCCTACATCAAAGAATGATTACGGTTAATCGTAATTTTTCACTCCAAGTAAAATATTACGTGGCTTATCCATTTAAAGTTTAAATGGTTGAAAACACCAATTATCCATTGAGCATATAATGAATTATCCATTGAGTATATACTGAATTATCCATTGAGTATATACTAGTTATCCATTGGGTCTATACTAATTATCCAGTGGGTCGAACTAAATGACCAATTGGGTATATGTCATTTATTTTGGTGAAACGTGAATTACCCATCAAGTTCGCGTTCTTTCTCAGTTCTCAGTTCTCACTTTCCAGACTGCGTTTTGTTTCATCAGTCAGCATTTTGTTCATCAATCGGTCTGCATTTTGTTCATATTCGAGTTCATAATATTATATTATGTAATATAATATTATGTACATTATATTATATTATATTATATTATGTACATTATATTATATTATATTTAATAAAAATAAAAAATATATACTATGTTGGCTTTGTAAACTCGACGAAACTAACGAACAATATTACTTGGGATCGAGCTCGAGCTCAAATACTGTACGAACTCGAATATTGTACGAACTCAAATACTGTACGAGATTGAACTCGAATACTGTACAAACTCGAATACTGTACGAGATTGAGCTCGAATACTGTACGGGATTGAGCTCGAATACTGTACAAACTCGAATACTGTACGAGATTGAACTCGAATACTGTACGAACTCGAATACTGTACGAGATTGAGATTGAATACTGTATGAACTTGAATACTGTACGAGATTGAGCTCGAATACTGTATGAACTCGAATACTGTACGAGATTGAGCTCGAATACTGTACGAACTCGAATACTCTATGAACTCGAATACTGTACGAGATTAAGCTCGAATACTGTATGAACTCAAATACTGTACGAGATTGAGCTCGAATACTGTACGAACTCGAATACTGTACGAGATTGAACTCAAATATTGTACGAACTCGAATACTGTACGAGATTGAGTGTGAATTTTGTACGAACCCGAATACTGTACGAGATTGAGTGCGAATTTTGTACGAACTCGAATACTGTACGAGATTGAGTTCGAATACTGTACGAGATCGAATACTGTACGAACTCCTATATTGTACGAGATTGAGCTTGAATAATTTGTGAATTATAATTATTTAATTTGTGAATTATAGTGAATATTTATGTTAAATATTACACATGCATTTAATTGGGTAATATTGGATATTTATTGGGTATTTGTTACGTTCTTATTGAATTAACATAATCTGGGACCCATGGAGATCAAAATTTTCCATTAACACAATTATTTTCATCCCGCTCAATCCCAAAAACTAATGAGCATTTAATACCTGATCTCACTGGATAATGACAACTTGTAACCCAAATTGATAGAAAATGTTTAATGATAACTTATTGGGTTAATTATATAATGATTTATTGGATAATGACTTATTGGATAATATATTTTAACCCATTGGGTCATATGAATATCTCATGGGTTATCCAATGGATTATCCATTTAATGACCCAGCTCATTTATGACCCAACCCATTATGACCCATTTAATAAACGAGTTAATTGAATAATAACTCATTGAATAATAATCTATTGGGTTTGGATAACGAATTTATCCAATTAACCCATTTGACGGGCTTATACACTTTGCCCTGACCACTTGGACTATCCAAGTGGTTCTCTCTACAAATTAATTTGAGATGGAGAAAGTACTCATGGTTGAGTGCCTAGTTTTTTGGTGAAAATTTGTCATGCTTGTGATGTCACGGTTATAATCATGGTCATTACTAGGAATGTACGTAATTCTGAGAAATTCATTTTGTATTTCTCATTTTGTGTACCATTTTCATTTGATCATTCTTTATAACAGAAAAAGAAATTCAAGTTTACCTTGTTGGGGGCTTTCAAAAAGTAAACAAGTAAAATAAGTGTATAAATATCTCTTATCCAACCCCCTGATTCTAAATTAAGTGATGATATAATCCTTAGATTTTTGTTTATGTTCTAATACTTCCTCCATTTTTTTTTCATTGGCACACTTATTAAAAGTGGTATTTTTTTAAATTGGCACTTGCTATTTTGGGCAAGTTTAAGGTTTTTACATCAACTCATTTTAATTTCTCTTCTTTCAATTCAATTTCATCCACTCATTTAGCATCTCCTCAATTCTAACACCAAAAGAGAGGTGTCAATGAAAAAAAAATGGAGGGAGTAGTAGAACCTACTTCAGGGGTAAAATCGTTAGAAATTAATTCTAAAATAGAACAAAATTATGTTGATTATTTCCGATTTTGTCAACGCCATAATTTAACCGGTCAAGGTCAGTCTCCAACAAGAGGGTTATGAGTTTCTTAGTCAATGCCAATCTTGGATATATGTAAGAGCAATTTTAAAAAATGGAGGATTATATTTGCACTTATCAAATAATTAGGGGTCATCTAAGTATTTAAACAAAATATTATTTCATAAAACAATTAATTTAAGTATTATATAATAGTTGAGTTTTTGGAAAAACTGTCTTTCCATATGCTTATGGAAAGACAAAATTTAATTAAAATAATAAGAGATGAAATGTTTTAGTTGCAATATTAAAATTTTACTATGCAACGTGTAATAGTTATAAAGTTTATAACCCGATTCAAACAACCCAAAAATTTTATCTTCATTTCTTATAATTTGCACTTTAAACCTTGGTCTTTCCATAACATTGGTCTTTCCATTGCTTATGAAAAGACCGTCTTTCAAGAGATAGACTAATTATAATACTCCCTCTGGTTCTTTTATTATGGCTCCAACTTTTGGGCACAAACTTTTTTTAAAAAATAAATGAATGGTAGAGATTGTATTGAAAGTATAAAAAGTAAAATATGTGGATAAAAACAATCTAGGATTTACTAAAAGGGGAAGGGGCCAATATAAAAAAATCATCCAAAAAAGAGCCACTATTAGTGGACCGGAGGGAGTATTACAATTCAAGTTTAAATTGTATTTATTTTTCGGCTAAGTTTTGGGAAAGACTATCTTTCCATAGGCTTATGGAAAGATAGGATTTAATTATAATAATAAAAGGTAAAAGGTCTTAGTTGCAATATTAAATATTTATTATGTAGTAGCTATAAAGTTTATAACTCGATCATGCAACCCAAAATTTTTATCATTATTTCTTCTAATTTACACTTTAAATATTTGTCTGATTTATGAAAAGATCATATTTTAAGAGACGGACTCTTATTTTTCACGTATTATTTTTATATAAAATGCAACGCAATTTAAGCTTCAGTAATGGATGGCTGAGGCTTGAGCCATTTTCACGCCTCGTGTTTTTTTATATGATAAAAATGCGACAAATCGAAGTTTGCTAAAAAAAAAAGGAAAAGCTTCACAGTTCAACACATTTAACATCAAAGATGCGTACTCCTTTGGTCTCTATATATGACACACCTTTTTTTTAAGTACTCCCTTTGGTTTGTTATTTATAACACATTATTATAAATTAATATTTTCTTTTATTTCACACTTTTTTCATTTTTAACAAGATTTTCTTAATTTTATCCATTCATTGTACGTTTTACTTTCTACATTCAATTTCATCCATTCATTTTATTCCCTTAAATCCAAGCACCTAAACCTATGGTGCCATAAAAAAAACGGAGGAAGTGTTTCTTTTATATTTGGCACACTTTCTATTTTTAACAAAAAATAATAATTAATTAATTCACTCATTTTGCTTTTTCTTTTCAAATTTAATATCATATGCTTATTTCTTTCACCCAAATACAAATATCTAAATCTACAATGCCATACATTAAATACAAAGAAACATGGAGAGTATTACTCCCTCTGTTTTATTAGATGTGGCATATTTTTTAGTTGTATTTGTGAATTTGACACACTTTTCTTTTTTGATAAAATTCTTTTATTCTTATCCACTCATTCTATTTTTTTATTTTAAAATTTAATTTCATCCACTCATTTCATTTATATAAATTCAAATACATAAGTTTAATGTGCCACATCTAATAAAACAGAGGTATTAATTTGTAAAAGTAAACGAGGACAAAAGGATTTAGTTAAGAAAAAACAAAAAAACAGTGAGAGAATTTAAGCATGCAACGAGATACGTGCCTGTAACAATGTGTCGGCAGCACAATAATCTTAATGGCGGTCTTAGTCCTTCAACTCCGCCCTCTAGTTTAGAATAATTGATATTCTTACTATTGATATATTTTTTAAAAAATAATAAAATAAGTGAAGTAGATTGCTTTAAAAAAATAAAATAAGTGAAGTAGATTGTTTGTAGAGGGCAAAAGATAAATTGAATAGGTTAGACTAATCTTAATTTTACAAAAGAAAAAAAAATATTAATATTAAAAAATTAAATTAAAAAAAAAGTACTCCCTCTGGTCCTCTAACATTGGCTTCTACTTTTGGGCACTTTTTTTAACAAAGAGTGAAATGAATGGTGAGGATTGCATTGAAATACAAAAAATAAATTGAGTGGATGAAACAATCTAGGATTTGTCATATATGAAAATGAGCCAATATTAAAAAACTTTCCTAAAAGAAAAGAAAGTCAATGTTAGAGAATGGGAGGGAGTATACCAACATTAAAAAACCGTAAAGAGTACGTTACCTTCATCTTGTGTTTTCACGTAGACTCCGTCACGCTTTGTCGGTTACGAAAGCCGCGGCCGCGTCATTTCATGTCGTTTGCTTTCTATTTACGGTCTTCCAATTAGGGCGCACCTTCCATCTTCAATCCTTTCTTCTATTTTAACGGCGCCGTTAGCTTTTAAGCTCTTCCGAATTTTCCGAGTCTGTATTTTTTCATTTATTCCTTCTTCTAGCTAGGAGTATTCAAGGTACATAATCAAATTAAATCTAATCGAACCAGGATTGAAAAATAATAGAGCGTTGACCGAATTAATATACTCCCGTCTCATCGTAACGTGCATAAAAATTTTTATTCATGATTTTCAAGAAATATATTTTACCGTTAATTTGTTCATGGACGGAACTACTGTTACGCATAGTTGAGCTTCAGCCCTACTTGAATTGTCGGCGCGAAGGTAGTGGTGGTGGAATGCGCGTCCAGCCTTTAGGGTTCCGCTTCCCACATCGTGTCTCTGTTCTTTCCGGCGACAACGCTGGGAGAAGAAGGCCGCGAGACAGCCTTAATTTTTTTGGCCCACTAAAACAGCATCGTTTTAGTACTTATTATTAAGTGGAACAATGTCGTTTGGTTAGTACTAAAGGCAAAAGGAAAAAAAAGAAAATTTGGAATTTAATGGGTTAAGGTTTGGTTCGTTTGGATTGGGCCATTTTCACCCAATCCAAAATCAGAAAGCGGGAGGAAGAGACAGGGGCAAGCTGCACACCACCAGCACCCACTCGCTCAGCCGGACGCCGCCACCGTCTCGCCGCCGTCGACGCCCTCCAGCCTCCCCTAGAAAAAATTTCAAGTTCAGCCACTGAATATGTTTAAATATGTATAATAACAACAAATAAAAAAGGTTAATATTTAGAAACTATTTATTATGACGAATCCAACAATATCATATACGGAATATGATAATATCATTGTTTATATATTTATTCAAATACGTGATCAAAGTTTGATAGTGTTGACTTGTCAAATAGTAAAATTGCATCTTAAACTGGGACGGGAGAGTAGTGGAGTTTTTGATATGTTAGGGATCAGATTGGAACGATAAAACCAAAATGTTTGTTAGTATTTTTTAAAATCGTTCGGTTTACACAATTTTTTATTCATTTTCTATTAACCTCAATTTACACAATTTGCAATTACAATATATGATATGGTATGAGATAAACTCATTTACATTAAAGCGCTAGTTAAATATTACAAATCTAATCTAAAGTCTCAATGATCAAAAGAGATATACACAAAGATACTAGTCAATATTTAAATACTAAATAAAGGTCTATGTGTTAATGATAAGGGCACATCAAAGATAAGTGGTTCTCATTGTGTAGCCATCGTATAGCCACAATAGTATCGACCCGAGACTACCACCAGAACCAATTATAGTGAAGTATCAAATGAAACGCACACAAAATGTTCCATCACACTTTTAATCAAACATCAAAGACAGTAAAAACAAAGCAAATGACGCTCCCAAATTAAAGATCCGGCTCGTTTCCATTTAACCCATTCAAATCCTAACTAGGAGACTAAAACCAGTCATTTTAATAGCCATAAATAGCTTTAGATGGTGTATAACAATCACCTATAATGCGTAGAATTATCTCTGACTTGACCCTAAAAGACTCTAAAGACCAATTAAATCGAAATAATAATATAATTGGCATGAACATCCTAATGAGCCAAAGTCTACAAATCTGATTAAATCCTTAGAAATAACAGCATTGTCATAAGTATGTTTTAACGACTTTGAATTGGATTCCTCCTTACCATTTATGTGGATATCAAATCTAAAGTCAATCAAATTTTACCGGACTACGGGCTGTTGAAAAACAAGTATTAACAGAGGCAATTCCTACTTTCTTTGGTTGCTTAACATTGTCCCCAAACAAAAGGGCACAATATTTAAGAAAAGTAAAATGAGTGGTTGATATTGTATTGGGAGAGCAAAAAGTAATTGAGTTGATGAAAATAACCTAAACTTTGCCAAAAGGGGTACGAGCCATTGTTAAAAAATAAACAAAAAAGGAAAGGGAGCCAATGTTAGAAAACCGAAGGGAGAACTTGATACTTAAATAAAAAAAAACCATTTTAATTACAAACCCTTTTTCAACGAATATAAATAGAAAATTGAAAGAAAGAAAAATAAACTAAGGGAAAAAAATATAAAAATGCATAATTAAGAGGCTCCTACCCCGAGAATGAGAAAATTAAAAAAAATAATAAAATAAAATAATAAAATAAAAGAAACCAATACCCTTTGTAACTGTGACTTCGCTGGAAAAAGCAACTGGTAGCCATTGTAATAGCCGAAAAAATTTGTGCCGACCAGATTGTTTAAAAAATTTTACACCCTATGTTTGTTGTTGCCATCAAAGATGCCGGTAGAAATAACGTCGTCACAACATTTAAAAACCAAAAATACCTATCATCGTCATAATTATGTTACACCACAAAGCAGGGCCATCTTCTAAAAAGAAGGCACATTTTACACCCTACTAATTTGTTCTTTTTTGCATTTAGTCACACAGCTGCATGTTACAGTAATTAAATGACTGCCATTATTTTTAAAAACCTTCATCTTTTAGATCTTCTTTGTATTTTATATTTAGGGATAAGTGCTAATATAACTTTATCTACTTGAGTAAGTGTCAATATAACCCTATGATAATTTTTAGTGCAAATATAACCCCAACTAGTTAATGAAAGTGCCAATATAACCCTCAGACCTCATTTTCGGCATTGACCTCCATTTTTTGGCGTTGACTCTAAGTAAATTGACCAAAATACCCTTTGGGCTAACTCTGAAATTAGGTGGACAATTTTACCCTCATAGTTCGCCGCCGGAACATGTAGGGTTATATCAGCACATTATTCAATCTTATTGTCCAGATATTGAAATTTGGTGACATGTAGATATAAGCTTGAACTGATTTTCATCAACAGCAGTGAAGATTGCATTCAGGGCCTTCGAATTTGCCAGTGATTCTTTAAGATCATCTGGAGTCCACTTAGCTTTGTCTTTGGGTTTTTGACTCGACTCTCCTTCCACAGCCTTAGAACTTGTGTCAGCGTCTTCTGTAGGATGATTCCATTCATTCTCAACATAAAACCACGCCAGTTCATCCAGTGAATTGATAAAGACCCTCATACGTGCCTTCCAATAGTTGTAGTTGTTTCCTTCCAACAGTGGTGGTCGAGAGACTGAAGCTCCTTCTCTTGTCGTCATGGTAAAACCGGATCTTACTTTCCTTGAAACAACCAAGGGAACAATAAGTGACTCAGCTCTGATACCTATTGAAATTTGGTTTTACCACTTTTTCTAGTACTTACTAGTGTGTTCCAACATGCTTAGTTTAACCAAGTGTAAAGTAACGTAAAACGTAAAAGACACACAACTTGGTTACGCAGTTCGGTGTAAACCACCTACATCTGCGGGGCCTGGCCCAGTTCAGAATGAATCCACTAATTAGAAAGATACAGTACATAGTACAGTTTACAAAATACTTATCTTTACTAACTATGACGTGTGGACTCTGCTAGCTCCCCTAGGTACCGATCTGCCTTGATCAGACTCCCTCTGACCTCGAACTCCGTCGACGCAAGATCTCCTCCTCCCGAGGAATTAAGGTATACGATTCTGAACTTAGTGCAGCAGGACAGTGTTGGAACACAGTATATTGGCTCTTGCAAGTTTCGTAAGATATCAAGATCTGGGTGCAGATTTTGCTCTGTAAAATCGTTAGTTGTGCAGCCGTGTTTGTCCCATATTTATATCCACGAATCAGATCTGAATATTCTTGATTATCTCCATAATATTCCTATTCCAAATCTGATTGTTGAAGCATATCCAAATCGCATAAATAAAGGGATTTACCTTATCTAAACTCTCCCATATATTCGAATGAATCTTCTCCATATAAGTAGGGATTTTCCATAAAACCAATTATGCTTCACACGCCTAATATATAGCCAAATATACAATTACCATAAATTCCAAAATACTTCAATATATCGGCTTGAATTCTGTTAAAACCTTTGGCGTAAAACCTGCTCCAGTTCTGCTTCAGCACCATGTTCCAACATGGTCTGTATATCAGTTCACAAATACTTAACACAAAATTGCCAATTAAATAATTCCTTGACTCTACAGATATTTATATATGTTCGTGTAGCTAAATTATGGTTAGGGATAGGAAATTGAAATCAGCTGACCAAATTACAATCATAAATTTCAGCCTAAATAAAAAAATTCAAAATATGAACTTTTACGTGAAAATGAAAAGTATAGTGACGACGGAGGGAGTACTAAAAAAGAACCCAGTCAAAATTCTTACCATAGTACTCCGCAATCGATACCATCAAGTCATCACCCAACTGTGAAGCCCGCAGCCTTGTGGACTTTGACTGAACCAATAATGATGCCACGGTGAACAGTAAATATGCGGAGGTAGCCCAACATTTTGGTTGTTTGACGTTTCAAATTGTGAATTTGACCGAGTTATATCAAAAGCCTAGAGTTAGGGTTAGTATGTGTGGGCCATGAAATAGATGGGGTGGCTGCAGTTGCACCAGCCGCTCGCAGACGCAGAGAACAATTTGTCCATCATGAGGAGTGGGGTCTACTCTCTCTCTCTCTCTCGGTTGGTCTGTCGTCACCATCCACCTTTCTTTGTTTTCCTCCCTTTTTTTGTTGGCGTCTGCTTTTTTATCTTTTGCAATTCCAATAATTGCGCCGTAAAATTTAAAAAAATCGACCTCAAAAGTTAAAAAACCTTAGTCCGTCTGACTCTAGGATCAGAAAATTTCATACGTTAGAAAATATTTTAAAAGAATAAAAGTACATATTTTTAAATGGTAAAGTTTTGAGAAAGACGGTCTTTTCATAAGTTTATGGAAAGATGAAATTTAATTAGAATAATAAAAGGTAAAAAGTCTTAGTTGCAATATTAAAAAATTATTATACAACGTGTAGTAGTTATAAAGTTTATAACCCAATTCATACAACTCGAAAATTTTATCTTCATTCTTTCTAATTTACACTTTAAACCTTAGTCTTTCCATGACTTATGGAAATACCATCTTTCAAGACACAGACTCTTTTTAAAATACACTAATTTTGAAATATTTTTTAAAGTACACTAATTTTGAAAATAAAAAAAATACTAAAACATCAATTTAAAATACTAAAACGTAAAAATTAAATAAAAATGGTTAAACATCGAATGTAAATCATCGAATTAAAATATTAAAACCACATGTGGAATTATTAGAAAACTAATTTAAGAATTTTTTAAGAACATCAAATGAAAATAATTATACATCAAATCAACATTATATCAAATTAAAAGAGTAAAACGTCAAACTAAAACATTAAAAGTACATCATAATTCTATAAAGCTGTAAAAACATGAATGGAAAAAATTAAACTGTCATCATGATTCTATAAAAAATCCAAATTGTAAACATAAAAAAAAACATCGTCCCAAATCATCACAAGATTAAAATTTTAAAAACATGGGTTGACATTTTGTGGAGAGTGTTGTGGGCCATTTACACATAGTGAGAGTGTTTTGTTGAATCGCGATCATGGGGAGAGGGCAAGGCCGGCCAAGGAAAGTGGTGGCCACATCGTCGGGAAAGCGGCTGAGTACAGTACAATTGAAGAGTATGGGTACTTGTAGTCATCTGACCAATCTGGAGTTAAACAGCAACAAATCAGTGGTGGAATTTGCATAAACGAAGAATAGTAGCATTGTAGAGGAAGTAATTGCATAATAGAAATAGAACGCACAACAACAGGCAACTCAGGTAACCACACATGATACCCCTAATCCCATGAGCTAATTTGAGAGAAGAAACTCTGGGTAGATGTAATTAGAGGTTACTGATTGCAATCAAATGGAATGGCTATTGAATTTAATCCCCCAAGTACAGTGGATGGTGTTATTGAAATTGAAATAGGAGAGCAGGATGTGAAATCATAGATGGAATTTTGGAAATATGCTTTGATTATGTGTGTGATAGGTGGTGATTTGTCTATGAATGTTGCAAAGAATTTCATGTCTAGATACTGGACTTTTGTGACTTTACCGGATTTATATTACATTGATGATGGGTATTTCTTATTGAGATTACATCTGAGGCTGATGGGGGTGCAGTGATGAGAAAGGGGCCCTATACGATTTATAATATGTCCATGTTTCTACATAAACGGAAGCCTAATTTCAACCTGAAACAAGATATGGTTAGGAGACTACCTATTTGGGTGAAACTTCCCAAGCTGCCCCTGCATCTATGGGGAGCTAAAAGCCTGGGTAAGATCGGTAATGCGCTGGAGAAGCCGATTGTTTCTGATGAATGTACTGTAGGGAAATTGAGAGTATCATTTTCCAGGATTTTGGTAGAAATTGATATCACCCAGAAGATGCCAGAAGAGATTTCCATCAAGGATCTAAAGGGTAGCAGATTCAATAAAAAAGTGGAGTATGAATGGAAGCCTAAATACTGTCATAAAAGCTTGATTGGAGGCCACCGGTGTAATGACACAATGAAGAAGAATAAAATTAACCATAAATGGATTGTTAAGGAGAAACCAGCTGAGACAGTGACTACACCAATTGGGGAAGCGGAGCAGAGTACTGTGGGTGATCAGAAAGATGGGCACATTGGCAGTGGGACAACTAAGGTAGCATGAAATGTGGTAAGAGCAAGGAGTAGAGGCAAACAGAAAGTCACAGAAATAGAAACACTGAATCAGAAGGAGGAAATGGAGAAAACATGGGAATATGACATTGATATGCAGGTTTGGCATGACCGAGCAGAGGATGATCATGTTCCATGATAATCTCATGGAATGTGAGGGGGATTAATAAAACAGCAAAAAAAAAGAGAGATTGGCTCCCGTCTCTGAGGTCTGAAATTTGATGTTATTGTACTAGTAGGAACCAGAGTGAAAAAAGAAAAAGTAGAAGCAGTTAGGAGGAAGCTTGGAAGTACATGGAGTTATATGGACAATTCCAGTGACCACCAGAATGGCAGAATTTTAGTAGTTTGGGCCTCAAATGAAGTAGAGGCGAAACAGATAAAGAGCACAGATCAGCCGATCCATTGTGATGTGCTAAAAAAGGGACAATTGATGCACCATTTGATTGTAGTTTATGCTGCAAATCAACTGAATCAGAGGAAAAACCTATGGAAGGAGATGGAAATCATTAATAAGAATATCCCAGGCATGACAGCTTGGATGGTGATAGGCGATTTTAACAATGTTCTCTCTACTTTAGACAGAATGGTGGTAACGATGTGCATGAAAGTGAGTACTGTGATTTGGTAAGTATGTGGAAACAACTGAGCTATTTGAATGTGAAATGTTTGGTGAATTCTTTAAATGGTCAAATAAGCAGATTAACAGTATGATCTACTCTAGAATAGACAGGATGATTAGCAATGTAGAGTTATTTCAGGCTTATCCAATCATCAAGGTGGAGATTGCAGAACCAGGTTTTTCTGACCATGCAATGCTTAAGGTGCACATGAATGAGGAGCCAATACGGAGAAAGATGATGTTTAAGTGTTTGAACTGCATACTAGATAGAGAAGAAGTGAAAGTAAGTATCAAGGAGAACTGGAATAAAAAAATGAAGGGCTCATCTATGTATTTAGTCTGGGGAAAGTTGATTAGGCTTCAACCTGTGATTAAATGGCACATGAGGAAAGTTCAAGGAATCAAATAGAAGCTATAAAAAGCTAGAGAAAATCTATTTACTGCACAGAAAGAACTAAGGGAGGATCTAATAAATAGGGACATAATACAGGCAATAGCAGACTGTAGTGAAGAGGTGATCAGGTATATGAGAAAATGGATATGCAAAGAGCAAAAGTGAACTGGCTAAGGCTAGGAGATGGAAACAATCCCTACTTCCATGCTACAGTCAAGTCCAAGAACAAGCAAACGGGTATCAAATACTTAGAGAAGGGGGATGGAACAAGAATACTGAACAAACAGGGAATTATGGAGGAAGTCCAGGAGTTCTACACACAACTAATTGGCAGGAAAGCTAAGAGAACAAAAGGGGTTGATCCAAACATCATCAGACAAGGCAATACACTATGCAGAGTAGGCTGTGAAAGGTTAATAGCCCCATGACTGAAGCTGAAATATGGATGGTTGTAAAAGGAATTTGGGGAAAACAAGCCCCTAGCCTGGATGGCTTCACCTCAAAAATCTTTAAACAGAACTGGAGTGTGATAAAGAAGAAGATGTACAGAGCTGTGAATAGCACCATTGTTACTCTGATACCTAAAAGTCCAGAAGCTATGACAGTCAAGTATTTTAAACCGATCTCGTGTTGTACGACAATCTACAAGATCATATCTAAAATACTAACAAGGAGGTTGAATGTGATTATAAGAGAGATTTTAAATGAAAATCAGGTAGCTTTTATCCCTGAACGAAACATCCATGATCATATTTTACTGGCCTATGAACTCATCAGAGGCTAAACCAAGAAAGAAGGAGCCAAATGTATGGTACAAATTGATTTACGGAAAACTTACGACATGGTGGACTGGAAAGCATTGGAGTGCATTCTTAATGAACTGGCCATACCAAGGCTATTTGTGGATTGGGTGATGACCTGTGTAGCTACGGTTTCTTGCAGGTACATTTTAAATGGGGAGACATCTGGACTGGTTGAAGCATAACGTGGGCTAAGGCAAGGTAACCCACCATGCCACTGCTCTTTGTTATAATAATGGAGTACCTCAACAGATGCTTACAGAGATTGAATGAAAATGGTAAGCTCCACTATCATGGAAGTGTGGAAAACTCAAAATTGTCAATCTTAGTTTTGCAAATGATCTGCTCCTCTTCTCAGGGGAAACTGAGTCAATCAAGGTGATGATGGAAACAATCAATACGTTTGCAAGATCTACAGAGCTAACGGTGAACCCCAGAAAATGCAGAATGTACTATGGAGGAGTAACAGCTTTGCAGAAGATCAACTCCCTTTCAGGTACTGGGGTTTTCCCCCTTGTAGTAGACAACTGACAGTCTGCATGTGCCAACCACTGATCGATAAAATGTTAGTGAGAATTAAGCACTGGAGTGCTAAACTTCTCAGCTATAGAGGGAGACCCCAATTGATCAAAAGTGTTCTTTTTGAAATCATGAACTACTGGATGCAATGCTTCCCACAACCAAAGAAGGTGCTAAAATACGTTGAAGCTCCGTGTCGATCGTTTTTATAGATTGGAGGGGAGACAATTACAAAAAAGGCTCCGGTGGCATGGGAAAAAGTTTGTAATCGGAGAAAGGATGAAGGCCTTAGTATCATCTCTCTGCTGGAATGGAACGAAACCAGTCTGATCAAAATGCTCTGGAATTCAAGCCAGAAGTCTGACAGACTGTGGGTACGTTGGATACACTCTTACTACATAAAAGAAAGATATCTTATTGATGCTACGTTCCCGCCTATTTGTTCGCTGGTGATAAAAAATCTAGCTAAGTGCCGGGATAAAATCAAGGGAAGCCAGATATGGGAGCAGATGTGTGAAGCAAGAAAGTTTAAAATGCAGCGGGTTTACAAATGGATACGAAGAGAAAAGTTGAAAGCAGACTGGAGTCATCTGATATGGAACAAATAAGCTAGACCAATATAACTACGTACTTCCTTTGTTCCATCCATAGGTTAAATTAACTACATACTTCCTTCGTTCCATTCACAGGCTCTGATACTTTCTATTTTGGGATATATACCAATATAACCCTACCTACTTGAGTAAATGCTAATATAACTCTCAGATAACTTTTAGTACAAACATGACCCTACCTAATTAATGAAAGTGCCAAAATAACCCTCGGACCCATTTCTGGCATTGACCGGCATTGACCTCATGTAAACAGACTAAATGTCCTTTAACCTAAAACTCATAAGTGTTATGACGATACTTCCCTCAGACCACCACCACCACCCTTCCAGCCACAATCACCGCACAACCTCCACCCAACCACCAACATCCCTCTAAGCTCTAGCCACCACCACCAATCCCTCCCGCCAGCCCAACCATCGCCCCTTTCGACTAGCCCCTGTCACCTCCCCACCCCTTCACGAGCCAGTGGCAGAACATTTTCAAACCTGAATCTCAAATTCATCCAAAACCACTCGTCTGCCACTGTCTGACTCTACTGGCGGTCAACGGTCTGCTGGAGAACGTGGAGTCCACCATCAATCTTGGGGCTCCAGCGACCTACCCTCGCTATCACCCCCACTCTAATCGACGTCGTCGCCCACCTCCACCACTCCAATTCTCAAAACCCTAATCGACGCCGATGCTCACCTCCACCACTCCAAATCTCAAAACCCTAATCGACGCCCAACTCGTGTTGAGAAGGGGTGGTAGCACTTGTATCGTGGAGGGGTAGCGATGCTCGTAGCTCAAGCGGTGGAGGATGCTCAGGGTGGTAGCGCTCGATAGCGTAGGGGTCGCTCGTCAATTTTTTGGGCATCGATGGTGTGCATAGACCCGGGCAGAGAAACCCCTGAAACCCTACTCGTCAATTACATTTATTCCGGAAGAGAAAGAAGAAAGGAATACGGGAGAAGATAGAAAAGAAGAAGATAAGGGTATAGTGTAATTTTCTTATTTTTTAAAGTTTAGTTTTAATTTTTCAGAGGGGTAAAAAGTCTTTTTATCAAATTCCGGCATAAATATGCCGGAATGGGTACGTTTGCACTTACGGTAACTATCTAGGGTTATATTTGCACTTTCAGTTTTGAAAAGGTTATATTAGAACTTATGTGAATTAGGTAGGGTTATAAAAGCACTTTTTTCTTCTATTTTTATATGTACCAGCTAGGGATTCCTAATTTGACTATTTCCTTACGCGAATTTAAATTTATAGTTGAAATTTGGCCAGCTCATTCCAACTCATCACTTCTCATGCCACATCAACAGACACAAATACCCGTGCAAAAAGGTAATAGAACTTTTGACTGGGTCGGTGGTTAGTCAATACACAAAATATATACAACTATTAATATATAGACTCTTGAAATATAGAACTGGAATTAAAAATATTTAAGTGGAGTTAAAATATAAATTTATTACTCAAGATAACTTAATATATTATAAATATAATAATATCATTTGCTAATTTTATTATGGTCTAATTATATATAAATAATTATAAATAATAAAATAAAATTTTCTAGAAAAATATAAATAACATAAAACCTCAATACAGATGTTCAAATGAAAAAAGAAATGAAAGAGAGGCCAAACAACACAAAAAACCATATAAAATTTTTGGAAAAAGTGCTTATATAACCCTATATAATTTACATGAGTGCCAATATAACTTTATGATAATCGAAAGTGTCAATATAACTCTTATTAATGAGCAAAAAGTGCAGAAATACTCTTTCCGGCAACTTTTAGCCTAAATTTTGTAAAAGACATTTTTACCCTTCCGGGAAAAAAATCAAGAACTGAAATATACAGGATGACTTTATTGCCTTTATTGTCATCGGACCACCAACGCGCCGTTGTTGGATCACTGTTGCGCCACAGCTGTAATAGGCATGGTTGTATTAGCACATTATGAAAAGTGATAGGGTTAAAAATGTATTATAGTGTATAAATAATTATAATTTAATCCTAAAAGTTATTGAAACGATATTTTTATAACTGATTCACCCGTTAATCGATTTAATATTAGACTTTCTCTAAAATAAAGAGTATTAGTATAAAATTTATTAAATTGACCTGAAGTGCATTTGAAAAGAAAAAAAATTAGCTACTCTCTCCGTCCCAGCTAAACTTACAAATAATCTTTTTACGATCTGCAGTAAATACGTTTTACTGTAAATATATCAACTACGTACAATAACAATACATAAAAATTAATATTTAGAAATTATATATTATAATGAATCTAATACTATCTCAGACGATAATATTATTGTTCATATGATCAAAGTTTGAAAGTTTTGACAAGAAAAAAGATTATGCGTAGATGTAGATGAGACGAGGAGTAGCTTCGATTGGGCCGTCTTTAAATAAGATTTCTTATAATTGGATTAGTTTAGCGTAGAGTACTATATTTAGCTGACCATTAAATGTTAACCTGTAACAATAGGCGCCAAAACGTCGCCGTTAAAGTGCAATAACTACTCTTACTTTGTTAGGATTTTGATTCCATAAATATCAAATTTTCCCACAACAGAAAAACACGTTTTCAGGACCACAGAAATGGGATTCCCAGAAATAGGGTTCATTAATTCTTTCTGCAAGCTGCACATCTGATCCATTTCCATCATTGTACCTGATGCGTCTGGAAATCGACCAAACTATTCCGTTGAATTGTTTGATTGAGATATGCAAGACAACAAGCCCTGGGAGATCTTAGGGAAAACTCTCTGATGCTTAAGTTAGAAGAATACTCGAATAAGTATAAAAATGTGGATGAATAGTAATGAATACGTACCTGATATTTATACTGCATAATCACATAGGGTTTGTCTTTAGTTATAACTCTAAATTTCCCATAAATACGACCGTTATCAATTTTCTCTTTTAATACCCGTATTGGGCCGTAACATGCCCAATACATGTTCTGGGCCTTTATTAGGCCTACTCATCATCAAGAGCCCCCAGAAAATTCAATGGGGACTCGAGGCTATGAATCTTCGAAGTGTCATGTTCTTGTCCTCGAACTTCTAAATCCGTGATACTTGCATTTTCGACGAGGGCCTCGAAGGTCATCGAGGTATCAACCTTTAGGGTAATGGAGTCTTAGATTCACAATACCCTTGGGTAATCTTCTCGAGCATCGAGGTGACATTTAGTTTTCTTATTATTAGTATTATTTAATTTATGATGGAATTTCAAAAGGCCCACGAGCCGACCGGCTAATTGAAAAAGTGCGTGAACAGCGGCAGTTTCTAAAAAGGTATGACAATATTCTCACGCCTTTTCAAATTTTTTGTTTCCCCAAGAAATTCATTATCTTGGCCGCCGTTTTAGGCTTCTTAATTCCCCACTTCTCCCACGTTCCTTCACTTTATTTGCAGGTATTTTCAGAAGATTTTCTCTGTTTCTGCTCTTCACCCACTATTTGACTTCACCTTCATCATTTCTTCTTCCACTAGTAAGTTCTCCTGATCTTCATTCTTTCTTTTTTTTGTAATCCCCTTTGTTGTGACTATCTCCGATGAGAAACCCAATGAGAGGGGGCATCTCGGTAAAGTCAGGTCATAAGGGTTTGATACTAGGTCGCCCGAAAAAGTGGATTCCGATGCCACGCTTAGTGGTTCTGAGCATTCTCTCTGGGACGTCGGCCCAGATGCCGATGAAATTGGGCATACTAACTATATATCCATCACTGATATGCCTCAAGGAGAATATCCTCACGCTTGGCCCCCAGTCCTGGGAAAAGGGTATATTCAGAGGTCATCCCATGTTGGGGATATCAAGTTTAGTCCCTCTCTTCACGAGGAATGGGATTCTTCTAGGGGACCTGAAGAGGTTGAAGAGAGTGTCTAGAAGATAATATCTCCCACATTCAAGACTCAGGGAGAAAACATTCGAGAGTCCCCCTTCGGGGGGAGAGATTCAAGAGCCTCCGCCAACAATGGGTCTTGGTCAATATCAAGGATCCTACAATCATTGTCTCCTGGTCAAAGGATTCCCCCCCTCCCCCCGATGTTGAACTGCAGTGGTTGGGGACAAGGGGATCTCCTGAGAGTCCTCCCGAGGGGAAATCGATTATATACCTGAAACAGATTCGTTCAGGGCTATGTTTTCCTTTTCCCCCCAATATTCTCGAGGCTGCTCAAGGATTTTCAAGTGAGTCCTGCTTAAGTCCACCCTAATGCAATAATAACCATTATGTTATTCCTAACACAGTGCCATAGACTCGGTATCGAGCCCGAGTATAAGTTATTTCATTCTCTGTCTATCGTATCTTTCAGCGGTAATTCTTCTGAAAATATCATCACACTCTCCACTAGGCAAAGGAAGCGAAAGATTTTTACCATCCTCGGTAATGTAGGAAAATGAAGAAATGCTAAAAGAGGGCTTACTTTCAACTGCCTCAGATATAAGGTCCCCCAATGGAATCCTGACATTATAGTCGAGGCCCAGTTGCCAGAAAAGTTTGTTTGTCCTGCCCACCTTGAAGATAGCTGAGGCCGCCTATTAGCCTCACCCCTATCTTATGCTGACTACTCCAACCCTGATAACTCGATTGGGGGGAAAGTTAGGCCAATAGAAGTTTATCAAAAAAATACATCTATGAGCCAGTCAGAAAGAGGAAATTGTCGAGGCTGCAACATTTGGCTCCAGAAGGTGTGCCTAAGCTAAGCAAGAAGTGGAGGGGACTTGTTAAAGAGGGGGATAAGCCTCAATCTTCTCTCGACCCATTCACTCGAGAGCCCCATCTCGAAGTTTTCATTTATTATTATGATTTTGAAGGTGTTTTAATGTTTATTACCCATTCTTGTACTGTTATGCCCTTTTTGTTTATTCTAACTTTCCTCTCATCATTTTCAGTGGGCAGGAGTTTATGTATCGCTATGATCAAGAAAGGGGGGAACAATAACTCTGTGAAGGTTATTCCCTCTACCCCCCATAAGGCTGCTACGTCTGAGAGGTCGCTGATAAAGCGAAAGTCTGAGGGCAACTCCTCCTCGAAGGAATCTCGTCAAAATATTTCTTAGGATAAGGCTCTTCAATATCCTTCTACTCAAGCCCTTGGAATTGGGGATAACATCGTGGCACCCCCATCGAGCCATTCGGTCGTGGGGGGCGATGTTCTCGGCCCTTTTGCAGAAAATCCCCAAGTTTGTTTTCCCCCAGGAAGATCATCTCTTTTCTCTTTCCTTTTTTTTTGTTAAGTTTTCCTAATCCTTCTATCGTCTTTCAGGTGGTTAAAGATTTTGACCTCGTGTCCTCCTCTCTCTCCTCTCTTTTTTGGGGCCTAGGTTCCCACCATGTCTCCTTTTTTTCCTCTATTCAGGAGGATAATGGACAACATGATTGCCACTTTGGAGAGGGAACTCGAGGCTTCAAAGAAAAGGGTCAGCGACCTCGAGGCTATGAATGGGCGCCTTACCCTAGAGAAGAATGCTGCTATGGGGAATGCTCGGAAAGCTCGAGACCCAAAGTCTCAAGTTCTTCTGCTGAAGGCATTCAAGGATAAAGCTATCTAGATTCAAGAACCCTTTGATCTTTTCATCGATCTCCTCGACATGGCCAAAAGCGTTGTGCGTAACCTTCTTATTGATGAGGTCATTCTACCCAAGATGTCCTCATCTCACTCTGATGACGATGCCAAAATTTTAAAGGATGAGGTTAATTCTGAAGGTGTGAAGGTTATCAACTGAAAGTGGGACGAGGCAGTCTACAAGAGGAATCTGAGCTTATCACTCTTGAACCTTCTAAAGGCCTTGGGCAAGTAATTCTCTGCCAAAGACATTCGTGCTATCCCGAATGTCGACGAAGAAGCCAAGGGGCTTGTGACTGAAGCTGGGGCTAACACAGGGGTTCAAATAGGGGAGAAAAATCCTAATGTAGGGAACATTATGTAACTTGATTCTTTGGTCTTTTCTTGTAATTCCAATTTCAGTTACAAAAAATCTCTTCCCTCTTTTTTAATTTTATGTTTATAATTCTGATCTTCGTAGCTTAACGCATTGCAAAGGAAACTTTAGTCCGTTTGCAAATATTTTGTCCAGACCCAAGCAGAGCTTGGGACCATAAAGGGGGATTTGATAACCATGTTGGTTTTAAGAAAGTGTTATGAGGAATTAGAATCATGGCGCAATAAAACTCACCTTTCCACAGTGAACCTCAAGAAGGACAAATTGGATTTAATTGTAGCACTAGACTCGACCAATAAAGAAATTGGCAGCTTGGCAGAGCGGCGATCATCAAGGCTTTCAAAGTATATTGAGGGACCTCGAGCAACGAAAGTATAATAGCGCGGTACCCCTTGAGATTGTTCATAGTTGTGACCCTTCTGAAGTAAACTATGAAGAAAAAGTGTGTCATATAGTGAGCAAGTTTAGATCCTTGGAGAAATGTCTCGCTGATGCCAATAGGTTACCTATCCTCAAAGGTCGTGCCATAGCCAACCAAAGTGAAGTTTACAAAATTAAATTTCAGGTTCGAGAGGTTACAAAGCTTCATAGGGTAGCCTTAAATGAGATTTCGAGGCTGGGTAAGGTTTTAGCAGAAAAAGAAACGGTTGTCCCTGAAGATCCTCCCTTAGTGGAGTCTGTTCTTGCCAAGAATATCCGCCTTACTGAGGAAATCAAACCTTGGTAAATAACAACAAAGAGTTGGAACAAAAAGTTCATCTTTACGATCAAAGCTTACGAGCTCACAGTTTGTTTCATGGTGTTGCTCACCCAAAACTTATTGATAACAAATCTTCGCCAAGGTTTCTCTTTAAGGCTTCTCATCACTAGATTATAAAATAGAAAGTAGACTCGAAGGGGACTGGTCGTAAAAAAAACTTCTAATTTTATTCTCGAATGGATACGAGAGTTACATGTCCACCCTCCAAGGGGTCGAAGGTCCTCGAGTTTGGCAGTTAAGAAGGCCGATAAGAGCGGTAGCTCTTCAAGTCGTAAAACTAAACGGTCCGCAAAGAAACGCACTAAAGTGGGACGAGCGGTAACTAACCCCTCGCTAAAACCAATTATCCTGAGGAGGAGCAAGAAAATGACTTTCAATGCTCAGCTTGCATCAAGATAGAAGAAACAGAGAGGATGGAGGAGGAATTGAAGAAATTAGCTGTATTTATAATTGCACAATATTTGTACTTAAATTAATATTTCCTCGAATGTATATTATTTTCATAAGATACTTTTCGTCTGTTGCTTTTTGGATTATTTTTAACCAAGCCTTGAGCCAGAGCATGTAGCATACAAAAATTTTCATCGTTGAGTGATTGACGTATGAAAGTGCTTAGAGAACACAAAAACACAAGAGATTTTACCCAGGTTCGATGTTTCCACCTACATCTTGCAAAAAATTATTCCACTAGATCATTGATCGAAATTACAATCGACATGGTATCACGAGAGTGGTGCTTATTAGCTTCTCACTCATTTCATCATCCTTAGCTGTATTTAATACAAGAGTGCCGCTTATCATCTTTTCGTTCGATACCTCAGTCTTAGCTGGAAGTTTACAAGTGCAATGCTTATCAGCTTTTCGCTCGATACCTCAGCCTTAGCTGGAATTTTACAATAGTGCCTCTTATTAGCTTTTAACTCGATACCTCAGCCTTACCTGGAATTTTACAAGAGCACCGCTTATAACCTTTTTGCTCGATACCTTAGCCTTAGCTGGATTTTTACAAGAGCGCCGCGTATCAGCTTTTTGCTCGATACCTCGATCTCAGCACATAGCATGAGACCTGTGAAATTAAAGTTGACGGTACCTCCGGAAATTAGTAACATTCCATCTCCTTGGGACTTGAACTCCCTCCATGGTCTCGAGGACATAGCTACCCCCAGGACATGCTTCCACTACCTTATAAGGTCCTTCCCAGTTAGCAGCTATTTTTCCTTCAGGTTAACGCCTGCTTTACTCATTCATTCTCATCACCAGATCTATGTGGCTGAATTGCACTTTTCTGGCCCTTGATCATAATAGCGCTTCACCTTTTCTTTTACCTTAGTTTCGTGGAAAGAGGCCAACTCTCGAGCCTCCTTCACCATATCGAGGTCCAAACATCGATTTTTATTGTTAACTCTTTCCTCGGACGCTGCCAAGATCCTTAGGCTTGGTACCCATATTTCCAGTAGAATCACAACTTCGGGACCATAAACTAGACTATAAGGCATTTCCCCGGTGGTGGATGATTCGACAGTTCTATAGGCTCACAGAACACTGGCAATTCACATATCCAGTTTCCTCCAGCCCCCTTGAGTCGTGCTCTAATTCCATTCACAATAGTTTGATTTGCTACTTCCACCTAGACGCTGGCTTGAGGATGATATACAGACATTACCTTCTGCTTTATCTAGTATTCCTCACACCATTTCTTGAACGGATCATGGGCGAATTGCTTTCCATTGTCTGTTATTATGGTCCTCGGGATTCCAAACTGGCATATAAAGTTTTTCAAACAAAAAGTGATAACTGATTTTCCTGTCATATTTGTTAAAGGCTCGGCTTCCTCCCATTTTTTGAAATAGTCTATAACCACGATTAAATATTTGAACTTCCCAAATGGCCCGACTAAATCAATTCCCCATTTTTCAAATGACAATGAGATGTGGATATTCATCATTTCCTCTTGGGGGATGTGCCTAAGCGGTGCATGATTCTAACACTGATAGCAAGCTTGTATGTACATGTTAGCATCTTCAAACATCATCAACCAGTAATACCCCATTCGGATAAGCCTTCTTAACACTGATCTTGCTCCTTGATGGCTATCATATATACCCTCATGAGTTTCCATGGTCAAATAATCTGCTTCATAGGGGTTGATACATCGAAGTAATGGCTGCAAATGTTCTCTTTTGTACAAAATTCCATCCTGCAACACATACTTTGGTGCTTTAAGTCCGATCTTTCTGGCTTCGACTGCATTTTCTGTCAATGACCCTTCTTTATGATAGTTCACTAGGAGCGTCATCCAACAATTTTCTTCTTCGATAGCTATTACCACATGTTCCTCAAAACTTAGACTATTTAGGGTTTCAATGAGTAAATTTCCTCGTGGCTTAGTCCCCAAGTCTGACGAAGCCAATTTGCTCAAGGCATCGACCTTGTGATTTTCTTCTCTCGCCACCTGCTTCAAGACATAGGTTTTAAAATTTCTTAACAAAGGTTTTACCACCTCAAAATACCTCTGCAAATTAGGCTCTCTGGCCCCATATTCCTCGTTGACTTGTTGAACTAAGATTTGAGAGTCATTAAAGATTTATAAATCTTCCACCTTTAACTTAATAGCCAATCATAATCTAGTAATCAGGGTTTCATATTCAGTCTCATTGTTCATTGATTTGAATGGAAAATGTAGCGCATATGGGTAATCTTTTCATTCAGGGTTGGTTAGTAGCACATCCGCTCCACTCCCCCCCCCCCGAGTGCAAAGAACCATCCACGTATAATATCCAAACTTCTTTCTTTCGAGCCTCTCTTCGAGCTCAATAGGTTCTATGGTTTCCAGTATGAAGTCCACCAAGCCTTGTCCTTTGATCGCAGTTCTAGGCTAAAATTGTATGTCTTGCTCACCCAACTCTACAACTCATTTCATCATCATTCCCGATGCTTCTGGTTTCAAAAGAACTTGCATGGGGGGATGGTTCGTGAGCAAGATGATCGTGTGTCCTTGGAAGTAGGGTCGCAATGTTCGTGCGGCATTACCAGTGCCATAATTAACCCCTTGAGGGTTGTATATCTCGTCGCTGGCCCCTGTAGGGCTCCACTCACAAAGTATATGGGTTACTTTAGCTTTTGTTTCACCTTCACAAGCACTGAATTGTAGCCAAGGGTGAGGCATAAATGTATAAGAAAGGAATCTCTCCCTTTTTTGGTTTCATAAGAGTTGGTAATCTTCGAAGGTGTTCCTTTTGCTGCTGAAACACTTTCTAACATTTGTCCGTCCACTCAAACTTCTTTTCTTTTCAAAGTACATCAAAGAAAGGCAGATGTTTCTCAGCTCCCATTAAGAGAAATCGACACTGAGCTGCCAAACATCCTATAAGCTTCTGCACTTCTTTCACATTCTGTGGACTTTTTATTCTTATCAAGGCTTCAATTTTCTATGGATTGACATCAATGCCCCTCTCAGATACCATAAACCCAAGAAATTTTCCAGCTCCTACTCCGATCACACATGTGGCTGGATTTAGCTTCAGATTTACACCTCTAAGCTTCTCAAAGGTTTCCTTCAAATCTATCAAGAACTTCTCTTAACCCCTGTTTTTTACCACCATATGATCCACACAAACCCACACACACACACACTTCTTTCACATTTTGTGGACTTTATATTCTCATCAAGGCTTCAATTTTCTATGGATTGACATCAATGCCTCGCTCAGATACCATAAACCCAAGAAATTTTCCAGCTCCTACTCCGATCACACATGTGGCTAGATTTAGCTTCAGATTTACACCTCTAAGCTTCTCAAATGTTTCTTTCAAATCTATCAAGAACTTCTCTTAACCCCTGTTTTTCAGCCCCGAGAATATGGATATATATATATATTGTTGCCCCTGCATTCTTCTGGCCAAATGGCATTTTCTTATAACAACATGTGCCTACATCTGTTATAAACGAAGTTTTCTCTTTATCCTCTTCCACGATCAGTATCTGATGGTAGCCCTTGTGAGTGTCAAAGAAATCCATGCAAGAGCTTCTACCAATTTGTAGATAGGGGGGTAAAGGGTAACTATCATTGGGGTAGCACCTATTCAGATCTGTGAAGTCTATGCACATTCGCCAAGTTCCATCGTGCTTCAAAACCATTGCCGGGATAGCCAGCCATTCTAGATAAAATACCTCCTCAATTACTTCTGCCTTTATCAATTTATCTACTTCTGCCTTAATGAACTCTGCCCTATCGGGTGCAAATATCCTTCTCTTCTATTTCATAGATTTAAAGACCGGATCAATGTTCAAGTTATGTACTACAATCTCAATGGTATCCCTGCAAGACTTGAGGTACTCCATGAAAATACATCCTCGTACTCTCCCATCAAACTTCTCAACTCCCCTTTATTGTTTTCTGGCATGAACTTCCCTTCGGAAACCCTCCCTCAATCTTGAATGGGCACTTGTTCAGTTTCTATGAGGTTGAATCCCTCACGTACTGAGGTTACATTCCTCATCTTTCTTGCCTCCCTTACTTCCGTGAGGTTACAGCTTTCGGCTACTACCTGATCCCCTCGAATTGAAGTTATTCCCTTGCTTGTTGGAAATTTCATCAAGTGATACGAGGACCATACTGCTCCGGCTTGACACATTCATGGCCTCCCAAGAATCACATTATAAGGGGAGTATGCTCCAATGACCGCAAAGATACAGGTTATTGCTATTCTTCGATCTCTTTTGGATATCCATACTGATAGGGTAATTTTTCCAAAGGGGTATATAGGGTTTCCAGTGAATCCCTAGAGAGGTGTGGTTAATTTTTTCAAATTGTTCCTCCCGATGTCCAACTGATCGAAACATTCAACAAACATTATCCCAACTCCGCTCCCATCATCAATAAAGACCCTATTCACTAGAGAAGTCCCAATTACTGCCGAGACCACCATAGAATCTGCATGCAGGGTCTGATTCAGAACCGCATCAGCTTCTGAGAAAGTTATAGTTTCATCTTATCGAAATATCTTATGCCCCAGCTCTTCCACACGTGTCTCCCGGGAATCAGCCTTCAGAACTGAATTTGAGGAACTTTCGCCACAATTCCACTTATCATGTTGATCACCCTACGAATTTGAGGATTTTCACCATTTCTATTCTCTTGATTCCCAGCAGGTTGTTCTCGTTGGACTCCATCTCTTCTTCCTTGCTCTCTATCTCGAGGCTCTCGAGGGTCTTCACCCTGAGGTCTCTTATCCCACCTGCCTCCATTATTATGATAATTCATCATGTATGGTGGTCGATCATTTCTTGGCCTAGGAGGCTCGCCTCGATTTCCTCGCCTGGGTCCGGGACCTTAAAGGCGTCCTTCCATCTCATACCTCTCAATTTCCATTTTCAAATGAGTGCAATCATTCATATCATGGCCATATGAAAATCACAAAATAAGTTTGTGGCTCTCCTCCCAGCCACTGTTGCGTGTGTTCTACATTGGTTGTGGCTGCCAGAGTATCCCTCGATAAATACTTAGGATTTGTACTGGTAACCTATTCATGGGTGTATACCTCTCGGAGTTAGGTCTTACTACTTCCATTGGTTTCTTTCTTCGAGAGTCATTACTCTTTCCTGGCTTATCAGTCATACTTTCCCTTTTTCTTCCTGTGGCCTCTTCAACTTTTGAATACTGCTCGACAACTTCTTGAAGTTTCAGCAATGTCTGATGGACGTTGGTACTTAGCTTCTTGTAAAGCTCAATTCTTGCATCCCTAGTAGGTATTCCTGGATTACTTCATTCTATGTGGTCTTCACTACTCCTAAACTTTCACCAAAATAACGATGACAAAAAGCCTCTGTCATCTCCCCTAGATTTTGTTTTGTCTGATATAACTCCAATGAAGTTTTATTAAATTTCTTCTTTTGGGGGTATTGGCTTAGCAACACCGCACTGAAGTCCTTGTACGAGTGCAAGGATCCCCTAGGTAATTTGTTATACCATTCTTGAGCCTTCCCTCGAAGGTAACTCCCACTAACTTGCATGTCAAATTTTCATTGAAATCCCTTGAATTCAGCAAACTGAGGAACGTTTGAATGAACTCACGAGGATCTGATTCTCCACTGTAGGTGGGAATCCCCTCCAGGGCCTATATCTACTGGTCATCGCTCTGATGTTATCAATGGAGCAAAGGGTGATCCATCCACCTGGCCAAGTGCCAAATTAGCCTATCTAATTCCCTCTTAAGTGCGTCTCCCGTATCTCCTAATGGCCCTAATTGCTCTCCAGGTAAATTAAATCCTCTATCAGTATCCCCATATGGCATTTGATACATGGACTGCTGACCCATATACACAGGATTCATCCAAGACCGCACCGCCCCTGAACTTACATGGGCAGTCCATATGGGCCATACAATCTTTGACTAGCAGGGTAATTTAGTATCTATGGGTCATCATATCCCTGAAGTCCCTGACCCATCTCTATTCTAGAAAGTACAACCGCGGAGGCTATCTAAATTGAATGGGGGGCGGAATATACCACACCTGGTGGATATTCTAAGAAAGAAAGCTGAGGTCGTGCTTGGTTTCCCTCTTGAGCATATCCAAAGTAAGGGAACGCCAACATAGGTTGGGGAACATTACCCGCATGCATCTCCATAACTGTCAAGAGTACGACGTCTCTCGATATACCCATAGGTACCGAGAGAGGCATAACCTGATATCCAGCAACTGCTAATATCTGAGATGCTCGCACTATATGGCAGCAAACCAATCACTCCCACAGCTTGATTCGCTTGCACGGCCCGTTCATAAGTCTCAATATGGGAATCACTAGAAGCTTCAGTGAAGCAGCCATCTGCTTCATCGTATTACCCAGCCGGTATATCTTGTGTAGGATTCATGACCCCTACATCTCGCACCACATTATCCTTTGTATGCCTCAAAGGTCCATCCATGTCTCGAGGGGCCTCGATTACCGGTGGACTAGGCTCAATAGGACCTTGAACTGCTTCCTGTCCACCATTCGAGCCTGCAACATTCCCGGCTCACCTGTCGAGGCTTACGCCACTTCTCTCTCAACATTCTAGGACACTGAAGGGTTAACCACCTATCTTCTTCTTCCTTAATGTGGGGATTGTATCTCGTCAGTAGCATATGTTCCCTTCAACTTTAACCTTTCACTCCTTTGAGTATTGGTAGAAGTAGGCATAAACCAAAAGACCCAAATTTGACTAAATCGGTCCCACTGGGCATGCCAATTGATGCCTCTAGAAATTGATCAAGCTGTTCCGTTGAATCATTTGGTTGAGATCTGCAAGACAAGCCCCGGGAGGTTCAGGGGAAAACTCTCTGATGCTCAAGTCAGAAGAATACTCGAATAAGTATAAAAGTGTGAATGAATAATAATGAATACGTACATGGTATTTATATTGTATAATCACGTAGTGTTTATCCTTAATTATTACTCTTAATTTCTCATAAATACGGTTGTTATCTATTTTCTCTTTTAATACCCATATTGGGCCGTAACATGCCCAATACATTTTCTGAGCCTTTATTAGGTATACCCATCATCAGTACCATTGTTAAATAACCATTTTATCTTGTGCAAAGTTGTTTTTGAGGTGGTAATACATTTTTTGAATTAACTATTCCTTCGGTTTTAATGTAAGATTCCTTCTTATTTGAAATAAGAGAAAGTTTCAGGAAAAATAGTCTTTCTATGGACAGTCCACATGGGCTTTTACCTTTAATGTGGTATTTTTACAAAAATTATATATTGTATTTTATAAGTTAAAAAAAGTAATAATATGTACTTGAAGGTGAAAATATAAAAATATATGATATAAAAAATATTTTCAAAAATTCTAAATTTTGTATGTAATTTAACAAATGCAGTGTATAGGGTAAAAAAAATAAGTGGCTTGTCCATAAGCTTATAGACAGACTGTCTTTCAATAGATCCGCTCTTAAATAACGCTGCCTTTTTCATATTTACCATTCTAGTAAAAATAGAATAAAGTGCTTACATAATCCTCATTTCTTAGATATTTTCAAATATAACCCTTGTTGGAGCAAATGTTATAAAACTGTATTCTAATGGAATGGTAAAATCACGCTTGGATGATTGTGGTAAAACTTTCTTGGATATCGATTTAATTCACGTTATGTATGCTTTCCTTAAAGAGTAATTCAACCTTATTATAGCCTTGGGTTACACAAATTCTCTTTGAGGATAAAACAATCGAGAAACTCTCATGTTCTAGGCTTGAATCAGGATAATACCGTAACTGTGTTTTTGGTTGCTGTGTGATAAAATATAAAAGACATTATTATGGTACATTGATATCACATCAATGACACGCCTCATCAATGGTGGGGTTTACAATATATAGGGATACAAACTGAAGTTTAACAAGAATATGATTTTAAAGTCTAAAAGGAAATTACCATTTATAATCTCACCTACAAGGAAACCTAATTCGATAAGGAAACTAATTCGATGAGGTAACTACCATTTGAAATCTTTCCTACATGGAAAGGGCTTCTATTCCTTATTATCATCCCTCAAGTTGGAGCATGATGAACAAAAAATGTCCAACTTGCAAAGAAGATTATGAAATCGCTAATCGTTAAGAGTTTTGAAGAAGAAAAAAATCATTTATAGAACAAGATTCAGCTTCAATAAAAGTAACAGTAGCAACTAACAGCAGTAGTGGCAACAGTAGAGCAATAGACAACTCCAGTAAGAGAAATATTTGTAAAAGACCATAAACATGATCGATCAGTGAGCAACAATGGTGAGTGGCAGAGGTCCTTGCAAAGACGGTAGCAACTAAGAGCAGCAGCGATCGTAGGAAGGACACGACGACATCGGTAGATGGTAGTAAGAGCAGCAATTGTAGACATCCTTGCGAGAGGCGATGGCGTGTGAGTGGCTGCGTGAGCACTGCAACTGAACACGACAGTGGCACGTATGGATAACAAAGTTGAGCGGCTGCGGCGATGTGGATCACGGCAACGGCGGAGAATGTAAGGGTGGCAGCAGCGACGCAGATACAGCTAAGAATAAGGGGTCCTAGATCAAACCCGCTCTGATACCATGATAAAATATAAAAGACTTTATTATGGCGCGTTGATATCACATCAATGACATACCTCATCAATGGTAGGTATTACAATATATAGGGATACAAACTAAAGTTTAAAAGGTATAGGATTTTAAAGTCTAAAAGGAAGTTATCATCTATAATCTAACCTACAAGGACACCTAATTATATAAGTAAACTAATTCTATAAGGTAACTCTCATTTATAACATTTCCTACAGTGAAAGGTTTTCTATTCCCTATTGGTTAGTCCGAGAAATGAAAGGTTTTATATTCCCTATTAGTTAGTCCGAGAAAATTCTTAGAATTTCCCTTGTCTTGTTTGTGTTTTTTGTCTTCTGTGTCTTTGCCATTAATGCATACGCATGTATATATGGGAAATATTTGTCCTGGAATGATGCAACAGTCCATCTGTTTATGACAAACCACACAGCTATTAGAACTATAAATTCTAAAATGATGCATTTTCCCACACGATACATCTTTCCACATAGTAGGCATGTTGCACCACCACATTCAATGTATCATCCTTAATCTATAATCCTTATCCTTTCAATCAAGAGAAGTTAGGCAATACGCACCACCACATCCTAATTATAATAAACTCTGCAATTATGCATTTTTCCACACTCCAGGACAAGTCATGTTAGCCATTACCCCAACACAATTAATCCTTATCGTATCAACAACAAACTTGTAGATAGTTTATTCAAGTGTGCACTCCACACTACCAAACTTGTTTTAACGTCCCGATTTCACAACTATTCGAATCCAATTACCCTTAAATAGCTTGTGTTTAAAAAACACCAACAACCCTTAGCTTTTTTGATATGATGTCAAAATATCATTTATTTACAATTTTCTTAGTTTAGTATTTTTAGGATGATAATACTATACTCTTTTTCCCACTGGATTTTTTAATGAGGTAATGTGATCATTTATTTTATTTTGGAATAAGGTCCATTAATTCAGCCATGTTGGCCTTGGAAGAATTAATGTTTCGGTTATGCATTTATTTTAGGGGTTAGAATATTCTGTTCTGATTTGATTAGAATTAGATTTGGTAAGATTAGATAAGGCAATATTCATTGAAAATTTATTTTGAAGAATAGTCATTTATTTTAGGTAGTCTAGTTAAATATGGTTTTAGCTTCTTAAAGCTGTCATAATTCTTTTCAGTTTCTTGTTTTTATTTTTGAAGATCATACCTATGTACTATAAATATGGGTGATTTTCAACATGATTATAATCTACCACTTTTATCAATCAAATATACAACATTTTAAATTCATACTCTTTGCTTGCGAGCAGTGGCGGAACCAGAAATTTTTTCTAGGGGATGCTGGAGGGTGTCTGCGGTAGCGGGACGACGGCGGCATCCGGCGTCCGACGTCAAGAGGCAGAGACCTGGTGGTGTAGGGAGAGAGTTGAGCCGCTGCTTCCTCTCTTCAGCTTCTTCCCTTTTTGAATTTTGGGAGAAAGAAATGTATTGGATTAGGAATTTCGGTTTGGCCCAATTCAACATATTAAAGCCCATATTTCCTTTTTTTATTTTTTTCCCTTATGACAAATGAAACGACGTCGTTTCACTAACGTGAAAACGACGTCGTTTTAATACTTCAGTTGCACAAAAAAAAAAGGCCGCGAAGCGGCCTTCTTCTCTGAGCTTCTCAAACCACTGGCCAGAATACGCGGAAGTAGGACGGCGGAGACGCGCTGGACGCCAGACATCGATTCCTTCTACCTACGGCCGGCGATTTAGGTAGGGCTGGAGCCCTACCTAGCGTACCATTGGTTCCGCCACTGCTTGCGAGCTATTCCATTATTGCTTAACCCCGGGGGCTAGTTAAGTATCAATAAACCTTGTAATCTAATCTTGAGGGCTAGTTAGAGAGCAAGTCGAGATTAGGTGTACCCCGAGGGCTAGACTCCTGAATTTCATGCGAGATAGTGAGGGTTTGCGAGATCCCTTCACTAGATCAAAGATATTAATTCCGCAAATCATGAGTCTTCGCAGGGAGATTCATATCAGTTGGTATCAGAGCAAAGCAAAAGATCCTTGGACGAGTTCATCAACAAAGAGAGCATGTCTTTTTCAAAAGTGCATATGTAACTCCGGTCTTATTACAATATTTGGCCAACCGCCGTTATCATTGGTTTGATATGAAAAGACCAAATTGCCCTTATAAATAAAAACTTAAAGTTCATAAAATGTAAAATTACATTGTTACCATTCCCAAAATCCCTTTTAAACCTATCGCTCACATGCATCCCTTTCGTCTCTTTTCGCCTACATGGTTGCATCCCTTTTAACCCTTAACCTCGCCATCTTCGTTGTTCATCATCTGGCCAGTGTTCGACCAGTGCCATCGTCCCATAAATCCCCTCGCACAGATTCGAAATCTCGATCAAAAACACCGGGTTAGAATAGGCGTGCTACACGTTCACAATCGGGTTGGTCAAAAGCTCGCAATCTACAAACCCTGCAAAGGCTCCCAACTCCAAGTCTGATTCCGACTCGAACTCCAACTCCAGCAACGAAGCTCAGCTCAACCTCGAGATTCAAACCCTCGCCAAGCTCTCCAGCAACCCCTCCAACTACAACACTCATGTTAATGTATTGTTCGGTTTGTTGATAGTTTTATGCAGTAGTTTCTAGCAATTTGGAAGCTGAAATCATATGCGTTTTTGTTTCGCAAAAGTACATTAGGGGGCTCTAAGGAAGCTAAGGGACGTAGAGAAGCTAAGGCAAGCAAGGAAGGCCATGAGTGCTCTATTTCCGCTGAGCCTTCACATGGAAGGAGTGGGCTAGGGATGAGTTAGTTGGATGATCATAAGCATTATGAATGTTTTTTGAGAAAACTATTTCTCAATTTGTGTACCATCTCATTTGATCATTCTTATAAAAGAAAATAATTCAAGTTTAGCCTTTTTTTGTGCTTAAAAAAAGGCGTAGAGGAACAACACCAATCCATCCCGAACTTGGTGGTTAAACTCTACTGCGGTGACGAGACTGTAGGGGCGGAAAAAGTTGTAGACCAACCCCTAATTTATAAATTAAGTGTTGATATAGTCATGCGCTTTTTATTTATATTTAAATGGGGGCTCCACTTTAGGGGTAAAACCATCCAAAATTAATATGAAAATAGAACAGAGGTATTTGATCATTTCCAATCCGATCAATGCCAGAATTTGACAGGTCAAGGCCGATCTCTAGCAAAAGGGTTATGAGTTTCAATGCCTGTCTTAAGTATATGAGCACTTTTAAAAAATTGAGAGCTATATATACACTTATCAAACTTATCACGGTAATATTTGCACTTATCAAGCTTATCATGAATTGAATTTTATCTAAACATTTTACCCTAAAAAATTCTCACCGCGGACGATGATTGTATCCCTGTATATTTGTCAAGAAGATTCACATAAAATCTTGTAAATTTGTGAAGAAAATTTTTATAAAAGAAGAGCGAGTCTTCTGACATACGGCATGTCCATAAACTTATGGATAGACAATTTTTTTATCTTAAATACTGCATTTGTTAAATTACATACACATTTTAAAATATTTTTTTAATATCATTTTTTTATGTTTTTACTTTTAAATATATATTATTACTTATTTTAACCTATAAATATAATATTTAAATTTATAAAAAATTATATCATTAATGTAAAACCCTTGTGACTGTTCATAAGTTTATAAAAATATCATCTTTTCTGATATACTTTCTCGTAAAAGAATTGCTTTTTTGGACAATATTCAACTAGAGAAAGGAAGCAATATAATAAGAGTGGATAAGAATGAACAATGCTTGTAATTCTTCCAAATCTTTTGACAATTAATAAGAAGATACCCAGCACAAGGTTTTGGAAAGAATAACTAAGAAAATGGAGATGGGGACAAGGGGGAAAAGTGTGGGTGGTATTATGAAGTGCCGTCAACTAAGGAAACAGCACAAATTTGGACCTTGGAAATGGGTGAGAGAGAATTGAAGCAGCCGCCCCACCACCCTACCCGCGCCTAACCACCCCACACCCACTTTCACGCTCTCCCTACATTACCGCCTCTTTGTCTTTTCCTCTTCATTTTTACGTTATCTAAATGCTCTTTCTATTTTCACATCAGTTAACTTTACTTTATTTTTCAGGTCATTTCCATTTGTGTTTTTTCTAGAAAAAAATTATTTTTATAACCCTACCTACCTGAGGGTTATATTGACACTTTCATTAACTAATTAGGATTATATTTGCACTAAAAATTATCATAGGGTTATATTGGCACTTACTCAAGTAAATAGAGTTATATTGGCATTTATCCCTTTTTTTAAGTTGAATTCAATTTATTGATAATGAATTGAGTTGATTTTATTGGTCTTGGAAGGAATTTACTAATGTTGAGCTAAATTTATCGATGCTATGTTGAGTTTATATGTGCTGAGTTGAGCTTATTGACAGTGAGCATAGTTGAGTCCAAAACAAAAACTCATTAGCTGCCATTATCGCGCAAAAGATTCATCAAAAATCAAAAATATTTTATTCCTTCATCCGCACGAGGTAAAATTACAATTTATCCTATTTAGATTCATTAATATGAATGTCTAATGGTGTTCCTACTTCCGGATAATATTACGTGGTGGATTTTCGAGATCCAAATACTCTAGGATATTTGGCTACGATAAGCGACATGACAGTTAGGAGGCACCTGTTGGAATTCAAATATGTACTACCTGCATGTATCGCAAAACGTTCAACCACCGACATTCATCATTGGGAATAAAAGTTAAAGGTGTCTTTAGTTAGTAGAAAATTACTTGGAAGGTGTTGAAATCTATGCGCAGATGTCATCCCGTAGAATAAATGGCAATAATTTTTTCTTCTTTCACGCTTCATAATTTCGTTAGAATGCACGTGTTTGGCATATCTATTTTAGACCATGAGCCAAATAATCATGGAGTTATGGACTTACATTTGTTTGATCAAGTTCAAAAGAGTGACATGATAGAAGTGTGTAGTTGTATAATTTTATAAATTTTGAACTTTATTAGAGAAAATGATGAAGTGCAAGGTGGTGATGAAAAAGATGATTTTATCGATGAAAGTGATTAGGATAAATGATGATTAATATTTGTATATCGTCCTAAAACGATGTTTTAATAGTATACATATACAGTTCTAGACTTATCATTCAACCAATGATTGCCAACCACCAAAGTAAACATTTGTTTATTAATTTTTTAAAAAAAGGTTTCGATAATGAATTTATTGGTGCTGAGTTGTGTTGAATTTTTGGTGTAGGGTTGAATTTATTCGTGTTGAGCTGAGTTCATTGGTGTTGAAATGTGTTGAAAATAAACCCAATTGGGCAGAGTCTTAAAATTATAATTTTAAACTAAAATTTTATTATAGGGCTTGATTCTTTTTGTTTATCCTAATTTCAATTCAGTTCACTAAAATTTAGTTTGATACAATTTATTCAAGTTCAATAATATTATTACTGTGGTCATTACACTTATTTTAGTTTAGTTTAATTCATTTCAATTTAATATACATTTTACCGAGTTTATATGATCTAACTTGTGCTGAATTGAATTAATTATACTAAAAATAGTAATAATATAATTAAATTTAATACTATATATTTTATTGAATTGAATTGAATTTCAATTGAAATAAATTGAATTGACTAAAATAAATTAAAATATATAGTAGATAAATTCCAAAGAACATACAGACAAAGAGCTTAATATTAAAATATACATTTCTATAATATAATTAAATATAATATATTTTATTAAATAAAATGAATTGAACTAAATTAATTTAAAATATATATATAAATTGTGTAGAACATACCGACAAAGGACATAACATAAAAAATATAATTTAAATATTGGGCTAGAAACAAGTACTCCCTCCGTTTCATTAAGAGTGACACACTTGTATTATTGAGATATTTTTTTAAATGGGCAAAATTCTTACAATGCCATCCACTTATTTTAATTTTTACTTTCTATATTCAATTTTAAACTCTTATTTCTTTCATACTAATCCAAGAAATTAAAGCTAGTGCGACACTTTCGGTGAAACAGAGAGGGAGTACTTGAACCTTCTTTGCCCATTGGTTTGGTTTTGTTTTATCGCTTTTGAATGGTAGTGCTAAATTTTGTTTAGCAAAAGCGGCCTTACTTTTGTCTGTTTCCCAAAAAGAAATTAATGTGGTTTGAAAATGGTGTCCCCAACGTGGCGCGTAAAGAAGGAGGCACTGGGTGCGTGTACGCGAAACTGGGGTCCACGCCGGGTTGACCCCACAACAGCTTGCCCATACGCAGCCGACTCGCCGGCGTAACTGTCTGTCTTAATCCGACACGTCAACCCCGTCCCGTCGCCCTCATCATCCACCGCCGTATACTCTTCTAACTAATTTTATTCCCCTCCAACCTACAATTTCGCCGCTACATTAATATAAGTTGTGCTTTACACCCTTAATTAACAAATAATTTACCTTCCGCTATATATCCAAATTCATACTCCCTCTATCCCAGATTAAATTATAACATAATTATTTTATACCGTTCGAATGACATATTTGACCGTTAATATATTTAACTACGTATAATAACGATAGATAAAAAATTATTTTCTAGAAACTACTTGATACAATGAATTCAATAATAACACATACGATAATATTATGTCTCATATATCTATTTAAATACGTGGTCAAACTTTAATAGAGAATATTGTCATAAAGTAAATGGGTAAAATAGTGTATACATTTTTTATTTTTGGTAAAATATATTTATTTTCATTCACTCATTCTAGTATTTTTTACTTTTTGAATTCAATTTTATTCATTTATTTTATTCAATTAAATTCAAACACATAACTTATTGTGAAACTATTAATAAAATGGAGTGAGTATAACCTCGCTTGAAAGAAAGTCGTATTTTTGCTCTTGTTTTGTTTGTAACCATATTGCCAAGAAAGACTAGTGTGTAACCATATTGCTAAGAAAGACTAGTGTCAAAGGTTAAGAACTTTCTTGAAATCGCAAAAATAAAGTAAAAAGCAGTAGTACAATCATAAGAGCACATGCAATAGTAAAAACCGATATCGGTTTCTTATCAATTAAATATATTATTTTTCTCATTCTCTCTCTTCCACATCACTTTAGAAAACCACCTAAGAAACCACACATTTTCTTCTCCACAATGGTAAGAAACCACTTTTTCTATTTATGAACCCCACTTGATTTTCTCTATCCTACTCATTAATTTTATTATTAACATTTAATTTAAATAAATTTCAAAATGAGTTGAATGTAAAATTTAACAATACATTATAATTTTTAAAATTGAATTTCATTTTTTTCAATAAATTTTCTTCAATAATTTTCTAAAAAATTATTCCAAATTTTTATTCCAAATCATTCCAAATTTTAATCAAAAATCATTCCATATTTTTAATTTAAAAACGTTTTAAAATAAAATTTAAAAAAATAAAAAAAATCAATTTTTTTAAAAAAATATTTTTTAAAAAAATAGGGACACGTGGCCCAACCAGATGGTGCCACGTGTCCCTCTATTTACCAAAAAAAAATATGGGCTGAATTTGAGTGGGACACGTGGCCCACTGCATGGGTGACACGTGTCCCACTCAAGTCAAAAAAATTGGCCGCATCATGGCGGCCCCCACCTCTGCTCCTTGCGTCTGAAATTCTGACGGAATCGGTTTCTTAATCGGTTCCCCAGTTGAAAACTAGGGGCCGGTTTTTTAACAAGAAATCGGGCTAAAAACCACTACTGTGAATATTTTCGGTTTTTAAAGCGGTTTTTTAAATTTTTAGCAACCCATTGCCCATGCCCTTACACCCTTAATTAACAAATAATTTACCTTCCGCTATATATCCAAATTCATACTCCCTCTATCCCAGATTAAATTATAACATAATTATTTTATACCGTTCGAATGACATGTTTGACCGTTAATATATTTAACTACGTATAATAACGATAGATAAAAAGTTATTTTCTAGAAACTACTTGATACAATGAATTCAATAATAACACATACGATAATATTATGTCTCATATATCTATTTAAATATGTGGTCAAACTTTAATAGAGAATAGTGTCATAAAGTAAATGGGTAATTTAATCTGGGACAGAGATCTTTAAAAATATAAATTTAGTACTCCCTCCGACCCACTATAAATTACTAATTTACTTTTTCACACTCTTCAATGACATGTGTGACCGTAAATATCTCTATTTACCGATAATTATGATGCATAAAATGATATTTAGAATAGGCAAAGTCTTGGGGAAGACCGTCTTTCCATAAGCCTATGAAAAAATGATGTTTAATTAGAATAATAAAAGGTAAATGTCTTAGTTACAATAATAAATATTTATTATGCAACGTGTAGTAGTTATAAAGTTTATAACCCAATTCATGTAACCCAAAAAAATTTCTTCATTTCTTCTAATTTGTACTTTAAAGTTTGGTCTTTCCATGACTCATGGAGAGACCGTCTTTCAAGAGACGGACTCTTTGGAATATAGATATTAAGATGAATATGATATTTTATTAAATATAAATTATTTATATTTACGGTCAAAGTTTATAAAATTTGACTCCCAAAAAGCAATTAAGCAATTTATTATGGGACGGAGGGAGTTTATTCACTTCACACATTGATCAGTCAACTTTCTAAAATTATACTCTTTTGTCCCTGTATAATGTTTATATTTTTCATTTTCATCTGTCTCAATCAATAGTTCCTGTTTCCTTATTTGATTTGAAATTTGTGGTTGAAATTTGGTGAATTATTTTAATCCCCACTCCTTCGGCCACACCAACATGCACAAATATCCGTGCAGAAATGAAATACTCCCTCTATCTCATGATTACAAGCCTATTTTATTTTCACAGTATTCAACAATCATGTTTAACCGTCAATATCTCTAACTACATATAACAATTTTGCATAAAAATTGATATTTAGAAAATAGATGTTAAGATAGATCTAACAATATCTCACATGATATTTTTATTACATATTGACTAAATTATTTCTTTGGTCCCCTACATATTATGCAATACCATCTTTTAGGCTCCAAGGTCAATACAGCATTTGTTCAGTAATTAACATACTGAAATTGATTTGTTTGGTACTCAAAAGGTGGTTTTCATGTAAAGTCAACGGTGAAATTGGTCACAATATGTAAAATAACCATTATACCCCTGAATTTTAAAAGAATAAAAAAAGAAAATTATACCCTCTTCCCCGAAATCAACCCAACCGCTGCCTGACGCGAAGTCGGCGGCGGTGCCGTGGAAGTGCACCATCCTCTTCTCCACCCACCTCGTCTTTCTCTTCTCCGTCGTCGATTGCCTCTAGACCAAATTCACCAGCTCCATCGATCTCCCTGCCTTCTGGGTTCTCTAAGAGGTTAGGGATCGGTCAGCGGAAGAGGAATTTTTGCCGAGTCACGAGTCAACCCATCCCCAAATTAACCCTTGGTATGCCCGACCACCGCCTGATGAAGATTCCACGCCGCCCACACGAGACTGTGCCTGATAAGTTCTCCGCCGGTTGTCGCCGCCCTCACCGACTGAAAGTGATTCCCTAGATGGTTATCAAGAAAAAAACCTTCGAGTGATTCCCTAGATGGCCCTCACCATCCAAGGACCTTGTTTCAAGTTTTGTTTGAATTTATTTTTGAAAAAAAATTTAAAAATATATATTCAGAAATCAGAAAATTATCCACCGCCGCTCACATTGATCTCTGACCACCTGCCGCCGCACCACTTTTTTCTTCATCGTCTTCGTCCAACCTCAAGAAGCCCGCCGCTCTGTTCGCCGTCCACCAAAACTCCATTTTCCACCATTCGATTTGACAAACGGGAAGGTTCCTCTGATGAATTCCGACTCCATCTCCTATCGAACCGTTCTTGTCGTCCATTGCAGATCTGATCGTCCTCGGTTATCTCTATTTCATCTCTGATAATCTCTAGTGAAGTCAGACAGTTCCGGCGAAGAAGCGTTCAGCACAGTAGAGGAAGACATTCGACGCATGTTCAACACGTACGAGCTCACATAAAAGCGTGTGAATCCCACGAGCAAGTCATTTTGAACACGCGTCTAAAACACGCACGAGACAAGGCTTATACCGTGATCTACTCTTCATATCTCGCAACAACCAATTTATCGAGAGATTTTGATTTTATCGCGGGTTGATCTCATTTTATCGCCAGCTACTTATTTCCTCGCGAGTTAAAGCCACATCAGCATCCAGGCACTGCCTAGTCAGCGTTTTGTCACTGTTTTATTAGCAGTTCTTCAAAGGGATGGCTTGGGAAGTTTATCTATAGTTAATTTTGAAGATCGTTCACGTTTTGAGGACAAAACTTTTCGACCTCGGAGGGAATGATACGATGTCAAAATATCATTTATTTACAGTTTTCTTAGTTTAGTATTTTAGGAGGATAACACCATACTCTCTTTCCTATTGGGTTTTTTAATGAGGTAGTGTTATCACTGTAAAATATTGTAAAATTATGTCATTTTGGGTTTATTGGACTGATTGCTCAGCCATGTGAGTTTTGAAGAGCTGAATTTCAAAAATACAATCCATTAGAGTTTAGTATATTCATTTTTATTCTGATTAGAATTCAATTTGGTAAGATTAGATAAGGTAATATTTTTCAAGGCTACTTCTTGAATAATTCAACTAGATTACCTTAGATTACCATTTATTTTAGGTATTTTAGTTCGATTTGGTTTTAGCTTCTTAAAGCTGTCATAAGTCAATTCAGCTTCCAGTCGTGATTAGGGTTTGGGGCAAGATTGTAACCCTATAAACAGGGGAGGCCTTTGGACGAATTTCACACCATTTTTATCAATCAAAAGACAACCTTTTGAGCTCATACTCTTTCCTTTTGAGCTATTCCATTGTTGATTAACCCCGAGGGTTAGTTAAGTGTCAATAAACCTTGTAATATGATCTTGAGGGCTAGTTAGAGAGCGAGTCAAAATTGAGTATACCCCGAGGGCTAGACCTTGAATTTTGTGCAGCATTGAAGGGTTTGCAAGTTCTCTTGTTTTGTCAAAGATTTTAATTCCGCAATCCAGATTCTTTGCAAGGGGATTCATATCATTGGGGGACTCAGCCTTGCTCTGTTATTCGTCGCCATACGGCAACTCATTTCTTCCTTTACCACGAAACCCTGTGCCCTGGTGATGCACCGCCACACATGGCTGGAAAACGTAGTGAATCGCATTCAAAATTTTATTAAACTGTTGTTTGAATTCGTCAGAATTCCTCCAAGCATAACCTCGAGGCGAGCCTCGCGGTGAACATCATCCCTTGGAATAAGGGACCGGCGGATAAGGATTTCAAAGGAAGGGCAGCTGTTGCAGCGGCGGAATAAGGACCGGTGGATAAGGGTGTCAAGGGAAACCCTAAAAGAAAATTTTAAAAGAAATTAAAGGAAAAAAGAAATATTTTAAAAATAGGAATTTTTAATTGAAAATGTTTTTAATTAGTAAAATATAAAAATACCCCTAACTATATCAGAATATGATTCCGGTTTACCTGAAAACCACCTCTAGGGACCAAACAAATCGGTTTAAGTATGTTAATTGCTGAAACAAATGCGGCGTTGGCCTTGGAGACCAAAAGATGATATTGCATAATATGTAGGGGACCAAAAAAATAATTTAGTCTTATATGTATATATATATATATATGATATATATATGATATATATATGTATGATATATATATATGATATATATATGATATATATATATGTGATATATATATATTCATATATTTATATTTAGGGTTAAAGTTTACCAAGTTTGACTTTGAAAAAGGAAATAGGCCAATGGGACCGAGAGAGTAGGATCCTTACACTGGGACAGATGGAGTACTTTTTAGCACATTAAAGTGAATGGAGAAATTGAATTATATGAAATAAAGAAAGCGTCTTCCATTAGGCCATCTAACATTTAGACCAATTATGAAAAACTTCATTCATATAACTTTTAATGTCAGATTATAACTATTTATATTTGAGATACGTAATAAAACATTTTTAAATTTTTGGAACCCTCGTCGCAATAAATGAAAATAAATATTAAATTATCCTATTAATCATATTAATTATTAAATATCCCTATCTAACGGTTAGACGATGTAAACCAAAATTTTATACAAAATAAAGGTGGAATGAAAGAGTCTGTCTCTTGAGAGACGCTCTTTCCATAAATTATGGAAAGTTCAAGATTTAAACTGCAAATTAGAAGAAATAAAGATAAAATTTTTGGGTTGCATTAATCGGGTCATAAACTTATAACTAATGTATGTTGCATACTAAATTTTTAATATTCCAACTAAAACATTTTACCTTTATATTATTCTAATTAAACCATATCTTCCACAAAAGTATGAAAATATGATATTTCCCAAGACTTTACCAAAATGGAGTTCGTCTCTTGAAAGATGATCTTTCCATGGCAAGGTTTAAATATCAAATTAAAATTAATGAAGATAAAAATTTTGGGTTGTATTGATCGTGTCATAAAACTTATACGTACTGTACGTTACATATTAAATTTCTAATATTGCAACTAAAACCTTTTATCTTTTAATTAATCTAATTAAACCGCATCTTTCTAAAAACCTATGGAAATACAGTCTTTCCTAAAGTTTTGCCTATATTAAATCACCTTATTGGTTATATTAATTATTAAATAATCTCGTCTAACAGTTATATGGTCTAAAAGACTTTGTGATCATATATAGGTTTAGGTAAAAATACCTAACAACGATTATAATAAGTAAAATTGACATTTAATCTAACTAGCCTCTAACAATAACTAATCTATTGATTAAATATTTAAAAGGCAACCATATATACTTGAGTAAGTGCCAATATAACCCTCATACAATTAAAACTACAAAAACAACCTTAACTAATTGATTAAAGTACCAATATAACCCCATGACAATTTTCCCAACGTTGACCGACGTTGACCACACATAAAATGACCAAAATACCCTTTGGCCTGAAACCTAAAAGTGTTAGGATAATTTTTCCCTCAGGTCACCACTCAACTGCCGATGGGTTGCTGACGAGCTTCGTCCACCCAGCCACAACCCCAACCCCTCCAGGTTACCGCTGCGCCACGTTCACCCGGCCATCACTCCACCTCCTCCACATCCCATCACCCTCAGCTTCACCGGAACCCGCTGCCATCCACCCACCGCTCCTAACCTACTCACCAGATCCGACACCACCACCATCGCTGCTGATGCTGCTCCGTCATCCATCAGCCACCCAGACTCAACACCCATCAGCCACCCAGACTCAACACCCATCAGCCACCCAGACTCAACACCCATCAACCACCCAGACTCAACACCCATCAGCCACCCAGACTCAACACCCATCAGCCTTGCCTAGCCTCATCGCTCCGCCCCGCCACCCAGATTTGGCAGAGAAGGAGAAAGGAAGAAGAGAAAAGGAAAAAGAAAGGAAAGACGGAGAAGAAAAGAAAGATAAGGATAAAGTAACAATGGAGAAGAAGAGACAAAGAAGGAGCAAGGAAGAAGACAAAATTATGGTTTAGGGGGCATTGCAACCATTTCACTCTTTATTTGTTTTTATTTGTTTTTACATGGAGGTAAACTATTGATTTCACATAATTTTGGCCAAAATTTACCAGAATGAATAGTTTTGCATTTTCACTAATTATCTAAGGTTATATTGACACTTTCGAATACTAGAGAGTTATATTGGCAATTTGGCAATGTAGGGTTATAAAGACATTTATCTCGTATTCAAATTATATGTCAACCAAACTGGTCATCTATACTATGACATACTCCTTCCGTCCCACTTCATATTACTTAATTTGACTTTTGCAACTCAAACTTTGCCAACTTCGACCATTTAATTCTATTATTCTATATGTAAAACTATTATCATGTTATATGTTGTTGGATTCATCGTACATATAGTTTTAAGTTATTATATTTTTGGAATTTTTTACACATATAAATGAAGATATTAATATTCAAACATTGATGCAGTTGATTCTCAAAAGTCAAATTAAGCGATATGAAGTGAGACAGAGTGAGTATTAGAGATCCAATCAAAATGGTAATATCGCCATTGAGATATGAACTTGATTTCGGTGAAAATCATGACCACTTAGGAGAGAGAAATGCATCACACACCATACTACGCCAAACATGGATCTTCAACAATTATAACACTGCTTGATCTAAAACATGATTTGTGTTGTCCAAATTATAAATACCTTGAAAAATACCATTCAGCCCATCCAAATAAATAAATGGAATGCATACAAATATAACCCTACCTACTTTTGTAAGTGCAAATATAACCCTCTGATAATATTTACTATGAAAACAACCCTAACTACTTAATGAAAGTGCAAATATAAACCTCGGTGTATATTCTGGCATTGATAATTTAATTCCCACCATTGATCAATTAGAAGAGACCAAAATGCCCTTTGGGCCAAATACAAAAAATTGAAAGACTATATTGCCTCACCGCTATTCGGCCACCACCGTCACTACTCCCCCACCTCTGCCACCGCTCCACCTTTACCACCCCTGGTGCCACCTCTTTCACTGCTCCGCCACACCACCTTCTCTATCGCTCTGTAACCATGGAAAACCAAAAATGGCCATTGATTCAACCCATCAAGAAACCATAAAAAATTAATCTAAAACCACCCACCCCGTCGAAATCCTAGCCTACCCGCCACCCAATCTCGCCGCGATGCCACCTAGCCTCGTCCGCACACCACCTCCGACCGACCCTGGCCACCACCCCACCTGCCACCCAGCCCCGACGTCACCTCGACAAAGAAGAGATGATTTTTATCCAAGATGGTTGGAATTCAGTCAGTTATTTCAATTGATGTTGTGCTTTCTTCCTTTAGGCGCAATGCAACTCTCGCCAAATTTTGTTCCAGCCGGTGTAGCTAATTTAGGCCGTTGGATCAAATTAAAAGGTAAAGAAGATAATCGATATGGAGAAGATGATTTTTGGGTATAATAGTAAATAAAATTATTTTCACTTTTTTCAAAGGGACAAAATTATCTTTTTACAGAATTACGGCTAAAAGCTGTCGGAATGGGTAGATTTGCACTTACATTTACTATTTAGACTTATATTTGTACTTTCAATTATCAAAAGGTTATATTTGCACTTAAGAGAATTAGGTCGGGTTATATATTCATTTTCCTCTAAATAAATTTCTAATAAAAAATATACACTGGCCCACAAACACATAATTTGTACAACTAGATCAGAAAAAAATTAATCGACTTGAACAGTTACATCGAGTGATCAACTGATCATCATGAACAAAACGATGTAATCTATCGTGTCGGAAACCAATACAAATATATGGAGATAATTTCACACATATTCAATAAAATAAACCTTTAAAAAATCAATCGAAAAAAATTATTGTTTCCCCATCTCCACATGATGGGAAGATGGGAAAAATAAAATTGAAGAAAAAGTTGGGTTTGAGAGAGAGGAGAGAGGCGATGAAAAAGTATTCCTTTAAAAAATGTTACAGTATCACTCTTTCTAATTTGAGATGAAATTTTAATAATAATATTTTTTTCTTTTTAATGATTTTTTAAATTTATTCAACTTATTTTAATTTTTTATTTTCAATTTATTTTTATCCATTTATTATACTCAAATAAATTTGATATGAATCTCCTTGCGAAGACTCTAGATTGCAGGATTAAAATATTTGATCAAATGAAGGGATATGCAAACCCTCAATCGGTAGCATGAAATTCAAGAACTTAGCCCTCGAGATGCTCTCAATCTCGACTTGCTCTCTTACTAGCCCGCGAGATCAGATTACAAGGTTTATTGAAACTTAATTAACCCTCTGGATTAAGCAACAATGGAATTAGCTCGCAAGCAATGATTATAACTTAAAAATTGATATATTTGATTGATAAAGTGTGTAATTTCGTCCAAATGCCTCCCTATTTATAGGTTACAATCTCGGCCAAAACCCTAACCACAAACAGAAACTGAATCAACTTATGATAGCTTTAAGAAATTAAAACCATGTCTAACTAAAATACCAAAAATAGACACATATGGCCGAATAATAGACACATATGCTCGAATTCCTACAAGACACCCCTTGGATGAATATAGTCTTGTCTAATCTTACCAAATCTAATTCTACTAAGAATAAAACTGAATTTTCGAAACCCTAATGGACTGTAATTTGAAATTCAGCTTTTCAAAGCCCACATAGTCGAACTATCAGTCCAATAAATCCAAAATGAAATTATTTTACAATATTTTACAATGATCACACTACCTCATTAAAACCTTGTGGGAAAAAATAGTATAGTGTTCTTCATGAAGTCTTCAGTTCTTTGACAATCTTGAACAATAAATTCAAAATGTCGATGATGACTCCTTCAATTCTTCATCATAAAGGCGATCAATAAAAGTATTTAAAGCACCATCAAAGCATTTGATATCCGTATCATTCCCTCCCGGGTCGAAAAGTTTTGTCCTCGAAACGGGAATCATATAACCTATAAAGATATCCTCAAATTCCTATAACAACTTAAGAAACCGTGAAAGCAAATTTACTGGAATATCTTCTTTGGCATAGTAAATTTCTTTAAAGGACAATATAAGAACAAAAGAACGATTAATTAAAGCTCGATTCACATCTCTTATTGAAGCATAAAACGATTTACCAGAGTCATTAGATAGTTCATGCCTCCTCATATAAATAGAAAGTAAAGGTCTAAGATGTGAAGACAAGACTGTATGCTACTTTTCATAATCATTCTGCAACGTACATGTCTTACCTGCCTTAGGATCGACCCGAAACATATGTATGGCGACATTTACTGTCTTTTTGGCAGAATTGACAATATTTTTTTCTAAATTACTTGATCCCTGTAGATGAGTAATTTTGGCAACTTCTGTGGGATAAGCCTCGGCAAAAAGTTGTTCTTTGTCATTTTGCATATGTATTTGAGCATAAAAAACTTCTTGTGTTTCAGGACCTTGCTCACCTCTGTCAACAATGATGATTTCATCGTCTAATTGTTCTTCTTCATTGCCATACCGTGCAGGCATATCATCATCTTCTTCCCCCTCCAATTTTGTTATAATTTGTTTATGGGAACAGTTATTGTGAACATGTCCTCGTTCATTACAATGAAAACATGTAGGAGTTTTAGAAGAAACTGTATTTGATGAAGTAGAAATCGATTTACCTATATTTTGGCTTGGAAACTATTGGTTGCAATCATTCTTCAATTAGTGGGATCAAATGATGGATTTGAGTAGGTTTTGGTCGAATTAGGGTTTCCTCGGCCACCCATGTTCGAATTGCAACCACTCCTGGTTGAATTTCAGCTTCTGAAATCAGAGACTTGCCTTTGACTGCCATAGCCAAAATTAGAGCTTCCTCTAGGCCTTAATGTCGCCTCAACCAACCTGGCTTTGAACAATAAATCTCACATGGAAACATAATGTTGGAGCTTAACTGGAACTTGCAGATTTTCTCTTAAACCTTCAATAAACTTATTCTTTATATAGGCATCATCTACTCTTATGTCAACTCTTCTCATAGCTAATTCAAGAACTTGCCAGTATGCATTTGTATTGCGGTTTCCTTGCTTCATATTGCTGAGATACGAATGTTGCTCTATCAAATATGTTCATGGAACATGATATAATCGAAGCTTGGTCTTCAATCTCTCCCAGGTGGAGATAGGTCTTTTACAAGCAAGTTGTCTTGATTCTTTCAAATTCTCCCACCATCATGTGGCATAATGGGTGAAAAAATACTCTGCAACCTTGATCTTCTCTTTCTCATGGTAGTTGTTAAGATCAAATAGGTTCTCGATATGCATCTCTCAATCTAAGCATTTCACAGGATTATGCGGCCATCAAATCTAGGAATATCATACTTCAACCTTTTGATGTCACAAGTAGATTCAACTTGTCTTGTAGAACGAGGTGTCGTTGGATTTGTTAACTCATCTACCTTCCTAGAGAATCTATGAATAGCTCTTAATAAGGCATTCATGGCATTCATTTTACTTCTATTGTTGGGATGGCCAACGAAAGGCGAGACGAACGGATCGTCCGTCATCCATGCTAAGAAGAAACAATTGATTAGTAGTAAACGCCCCCCTCCCTCTCCGCTTTGTTTAGTAAGATTACTTACCAAGTGTATAACACTCACATGGCGAAGGCTAATTTAAGGGCAATCGATCAATTTACTGCAAAGTCAAAGCAAAATAGGAGATAAGTACTGCAGAACTTATTTGAAATTTTAAAAAAATATATAGACTCAAAATTGGGCTCTACGATCATGAATTTAGAATTCTATAGAGAATAAGGAATAAATCCCAATTTGAATGGCACAAATTGGAGCTGTAATGAATGAGATATGATCAAAACAAGAATGCTTTATATAGGCGACAAATAAGTTCCGAAAATTCAAGTAACTTTTCCGAAATCAATTTGGATTAGAAACTCAAACCCAAATCCTTTGTAGTAAAGGATTTTAAAGACTTACTTGCTGCTCAAGTCAAAAATTCAGATCAAATCCCACTCTCAATTGGATTTTATTTTATTTTTCTCTTCCGATTAGGATTTTTGTTTCCTTTTCCTTTTTCAAATTGGATTTCCTTTATATTCTTTTTTTTGCCTCAAATTCAATTTTTCCACTCAATATAACACTCATAATCATAATCTTATTTCCCAAGCAATTCAAAACCTTGTACAATTCCCAAATTATTGAAAATTGCAAGATAGTCCCAAACTTTCAAAAATTACAAACCAGCCCCAAAATTCCTATTTCAAAACCCTAAATTCCGATTTGCTGTTTTTGTTTTTGAAAAAAAATTTAGAACCATATAAAACTTGGAATAAGAACCTGCGACAACTTCCACTCGATTCAAATGAACTTTGACGTATTCAAGATCGTAAAGATCAAGAATATGACACTATACATGAAAAATGACACAAAAGACTCTATTTTTTTTCTTTTTGTATAAGGTGTAATCAAGACTTCAAGAACAAATTCAAGATCACGGAATCAATGAACGATAAAGAAAGCACATAAGATTATGAGCATGTAATAAATTTTCAGAAGAGCGGACGAAAAATATCACAAGCACATAAACTGTTTAAGCTACCTAAAACTAAGAAACTGATTGGGTGGTGAAGGCGGATAATACTTGTTAACGCTCATACCCTTCGACATTTTCCTGACTCGATTGATGAAGGTGAAGGTGGTACCTAAATATTCTAAATATCGGACCCTTCGACGTCTTTCAACTCTAGATTTAATCATCCTGGTGAGAAAGATCAAACAAACACAGTTAAAATACGACACGAAAGAGTTTATAAATCTAATTTTTTTAAAAAAATAAATGAGTGCAAAACCCAAAACCCCTGATGAAATTTTTGGTTACCCGTAGATCTTTCGCTTTGCTCTGATACCAACTGATATGAATCTCCTTGCGAAGGCTCTGATACCTCACTTGATCGCACGAAATTCAATAACCTAGCACTCGGGATGCTCTCAATCTCGACCTGCTCTCTAACTAGCACGCGGGATCAGATCACAAGGTTTATTGAAACTTAATTAACCCCCGGGATTAAGTTTGCAATGGAATTAGCTCGCAAGCAATGAGTATAGCTTGAATATGGTCACTTCCCAATTGCAGTGTAATAAAAATCAGTGGACCTCTTTAATATGGTCACTTCCCAATTCATATAAGAAATCCCATACTTGGAATAGAATCTGCCATATCACTGCTAAGGCAAACAGATATACTAAAGTGCTATATGGATTGGGGGATTGCTCCTTTTGGAACTCTAATTGGACTGGAGATGGGGAACTTTGCTATGAATGGCCAGATGAGAGAAATATCCCCTTTGAGGATATTTCTTTTAGGTTTTTCATACAAAATAAAGCTAATCTCCTTCCACAACTGGAGCCATATTTGGCTACCAATATAATTGACACATTGCAGGTAGCTGAATTGGAGTATCACCATGAGGATAGGCTGATTTGGACCCCAAACACTGATGGTATGTTCACCATACGTTCGGCATATCACACTTTCAGGCAGAGGAAAGTTAGAATCAGACATTTTTCTAAGGTATGGAGTAGTTTCATCCCAAGGAAAATGTATGTCATTCTGTGGAGAGCAATGAATGGCATTCTTCCTTTGATAATATATTAGCTAGGTTAGGATTTCTTTTTGCATCGATGTGTCCTTTGTGCATGAACCATACAGATAATCTAGATCATTTTTTTAATTCATATCCATCTTCAATTGCTATTTGGGAGAGAGTATGTGACCTGATAAATCTTCAGCATCCTTCTTTTGAAAATCTGAAGAACAGAGTTGATTTCTTCCTGTCTTTTAAGGCTGAAACAAAGATTCATTCTAATATTATCACTGCTTCCCTTCTTGTTACAATATGGATCCTGTGGGTAAAGAGGAACAAAATCATTTTTGATAATGAACCTTTCTCCACAACAGGCTGTATACAAGAAATTAAATGCATCATCTATGAAATATTCACTGTGCACCATCTTTTTGGTAAGTTAGATAAGCATAAGTATTGGATTGAGTCTAACATTATCCCTCACATTTATCCTAAGAGGAGGAAACCTTTAATTGCTGTAATATGGAAGAAACCTTCTTTGGGATATAAGATCAATACAGATGCTTCATGGAAAATGGATGGTTTGTCTTCTGCGGCTGTAGTAGTTAGGAATATGGTTGGGAATGTGGTCACAATGAGAACTAAAATTTTCCACTCCCCAACACCACTACATGCTGAATTGATATCTATTAAATTTGGATATGAAATAAGTACAGAATTGGATATTGAACACTGTGAATTGGAATCAGATTGCTTACTTGCTGTTCGTGGTATTCATAATCCTATGACCGCCCCTTGGAGGAATTTTTCTATTTACAGTTTACTTAGCCCCTTGCATCTTAAATATCCAATTAGACACATTCATAGGGAGGCTAACAGTGTTGCGGATTTTCTTGCCAAATATTCACTAGAGATTAATCTCCAAGGTAATATACATATCCAGTCTGCTCCTCCTGTGCTTAGAGGACTAATATCTCTTGACAAACTTGGTTTGCCTGCCATTCGAATAGGTTCTCGATTTTGTAATCCTCTTCAGCAGATATAGTCGCATTTTAGCTAATGGTTTTCAATACTATGGAATGGAATCTACTTTGCTCTTCTTTTTTGCATCAGGTCGGCTGGGTCGGCTGGAATTGCAGATCAATACTCTTGGACTCACACATGACTATTATGCACCGGCAACAAGAGATTACCCTCAAGCCATCATTCGGATCAATAGCTCTTACGCATGTTACCTATTCCGATCAGCTATGCACATAAAAACTTTCTTTGCTCTTCGCTGTGTCATGGGTCTTTATATATATTCATTTCTGCTGGCTTTCCATTGACATACTGGGGTTTCAATTTTTCGATTCGCCGACCTGTTTATGGAAAACAACGTTATGGTATATATAGAAACTCTTTCGCTAGTGACCACTAGCTTAGTTTAGGCTAGTTACGGTTGTATCATCTCTTTTGAAAGCAAGTATTCTTGCTTCAGGAGCTACTGGTTGCTCTTGGATCATCATAAGGATGATCTTTTGTATACATGTATGAATTTTCAGGCATAATTGCCACCTCTATGGGTTAGGGGAGCCTAATACATCTTCCCCCCATCCTCGGATGGTTTAACTTTTAAAAAAAAGAGTATAACTTGAAAATTGATATATTTGATTGGTAAAAGTGTTTGTAATTTCGTTCAAAGCCCTCCCTATTTATAGGGTTACAATCTTGGCCAAAACCCTAATGACAAACAAAAATTGAATCAACTTATGGCAGCTCTAAGAAGTTAAAACCGTGTCTAACTAAAATACCTACAATAGACACATATGGCTGAATAATAGACACATATGGCCGAATTTTTCCAAGACACACATTGGATGAATATTGTCTTATATAATCTTACAAAATCTAATTCTAATAAGAATAAAACTGAATATTTTAAACCCTAATGGACTATAATTTGAAATTCAGCTCTTCAAAGCCCATGTGGCCGAGCTATAAGTTCAATAAACCCAAAATGAAATAATTTTACAATATTTTACAGTGATCACACTACCTCATTAAACACCCGGTGGGAAAAAAGAGTATATTGTTGTTCATGATGTCTTCAGTTCTTCTACATTCTTTAACAATAAATCCAAGACGTCGATGATGACTCATTCTTCAATTCTTCATCATAAAGACGAAAAATCAAAGTATTTAAAGCAGCATCAAAGCAGTTGATATTCGTATCAACCTTTATGAGAAAGTCTCCCTCACACCGATTGACGGTTAGACCAATTATAAAAATCCATTTCAATAAGTTTTAGGATCAAATTATAATTGTTTGTACATTGCGATACATTTTTAAAGTTTTTCAAAGTTATAGGAAGCTCATTATAATAAATAAAAACAAACATCAAATCACTACATTAATTCCATCAATTATAAATGACCTCGTCTATCAGTTAGTCGGTCTAAAACAAGACTATATGTAAATTTATTTGTAAAAAAACAACATTGTTAGATCATAAGGATATAAACAAAATCAATTCCTATTAACTTCGATCTAACAAAATGGTATAATTTCCTTGTTTTTTTGTCCATCCCATGACATGGTTTGTAAATAGCCCAAAATGGTAAAAACAAATGTGTTAAATTCCCACAATTTCGTCTTTGACTTTACAGCTTTCATATTGAACTTATTACTTTCTCAAAATATATTTACTTTTTCATAATTATTCTCTGTCACATTTACTTGTAGTCCCTCCGTTTCAATGCGCATTCTCTTTCTCTCAAACGAAGAGATATTTCAGAACGTACTTCTGTCCCTTAGTTTGAAACTCCCTATCGCTGGGGGCCAGAGCAAGTTGGGTTGGGGTATAGAGCCGTAAGCGCGGTGGGGGTGACAGAGGACGTGCTCGTACGGTTCATAGAAGGATATGATAAATTACTTTATTGTTGGGAACTTTTACTCCTCTATATTCGAAATATTAGTGACACGCTTTTATTTTTGGGTTGTTTATTTTATATTGACACACTTTCCATTTTTAGCACGATTCCTTCAATTTCTTTTACACTTTTATGTCGCTTTTTACATTCTACACTCATTTTCATCCACTCATTTTCTTCACTTAAATCTAAATATGCCTAAAATGAACCGAGTATAAAAGAGCCTACCAAAAGTAATTTCACTGACTTTTTCGAGTATGTGAAACATGTCAAATCAAATAACTAGTGAGCAAGATAATTTTCCAATAATTTTTTAAAAAGTAATGCAATATATGATGGTGCATGGAAAAGCCATTTTATACATAAACATCACGACATGACACCATTGAGAGATAGCGATTGAGGTAGCCCATGGTCTGGACTATGGAATTGGTGAATGGTTTACCATTTTGCCATGGGTCATATCGTGGCTTACCACAGCAGCACAGATTTTCCGTAACCTATGTGCTGGCTTAAATGGTCATCACACCACCCAGCACGCAAGAGTAGAATTTTTTATTTTACTTTTTCGTACACATAAATCTTCTACTTTAGAACTTAATTAGGAGACATTGGACCCCCCAATTAGGGGTGTAATTTGAATACTGAACTCCTAAGTTACAAAGAATGTGGATTAACAGTCCAATTCACATTCCTTATTTCACTTTAACACTCTGGATTGAACTAAATCAATACTCCGGAGTATAAATTAAATTAAATACAGTAAAAAAAAATCTCACAAAAAATGGCATATCTGAAGATGGCTACGATCGATCAGAAACCTCGCAAATCCAAATCTATCATCAATTAGGTTATTACATTAGGAAAGCATGAATATTAATTTGAGATAGTTCCGATACAATTTCCTTGCACCTATTATTTGCATCGGACTCCCACGGAGTAGTTCACCCTAAGAGCAACTAAAGGGCCACATATTTCTTTAAATCAAAATTTATGTTCAGATGCCATATGAAGTCTCCCTCGGCGGTCGAGTGCACCCTAAGGGGTAAAAATCCTTAATCGGACGAACGTGTCACCAAAACAAGTTCTCCCTTAGGGATAAATTTCCCAAAGTTGACAAACTTTTGTCCATAACGAATTCCCCCTAAGAGATAAAAATCCCTAAAGCGGACAAACATTTCTCCACAACAAGTTCTCCCTAAGGGATTTCCTAAAGCGGATGAACATTTCTCCTCAACGAGTTCCCCCTGAGGTATAAAATTTCCTAAAGCGGATGAATGACACCAAGGAAAGCTCATATTTATGGTGGTTGAGCCCAAGGAAGTAGATGGACTACTCGATTGCAAACTCGTGAGGGAGGAGTTCCTTCACGAGTTTGTTCTATTGGGTTATGGAGTGGAGTAAGTGTACTAGTGAAGCGAGTAGACGCTGCTTTTTAGTGTGCCCCTCTTCTTGATGAGAAGGATGGTTCCCCTTCCCGGGGGCATTCTTGGAAGCAGAGGGGAGAATGGGAAACTATTCTTTAACTTCCCCCCTTGGGGCCTTCATGGCCTTACTAGCACACAACTAGAACCTTAAATAGCTACTTATCATGTAATAGGTTTGCAAATAATATGTTGTAATGCTTACTAGGGGAAGTTTCGTAGTTTAGGCAAACAATTTTGATGTAATTCTAAGTTTTTGTAATACCTGTTTGATTATGTTATGGTTCCTTTTGTTCCTTATATATTTATGTTATAGTTCCTCTTGTTTTTGTAATATTAATGATGTTTAGTCAATAATAATATCACTTTGTTTTTACTAATTTTCTTGGGATGTATTCCTTTGTTCAAGTATGCACGTAGTCTGGGGGTTATTATTGGACTATTATGTGGGTCTGGTCTATTGCGTAGGCTGGGTGCACCAGCTTAGTGATCATAATCGGGGTCCAGGTCGCAATTTGCGAACCATGATCTTGTAACTGATAACACTTCGTTGTGTTATCCCTTCTCTGTGTTTTAAGGTTCGCGTCGTGTTGTGCAACTTAGGCCTTTAGTTGCTTATTAATTTTTCAGCATTTGTGTAACCTTTCAATCTAATTACTTAATCAGAGATTGAATATTCCCGATTTTACTTATTTAATATTTTATACATATATTCTTGTTTTGTGGGCCTATTTTTCTGACTAAGCGATCTCCGTGATATCGCCCTCCATATCAAAGAAATTTTCTTATCTCTTCGCTCATTATCATGTGTCTATTTTTTGCATAGAGCTTATTGTAATATATGAGTGTACCTCTGTTGCAGATCATCTTGACCGTTATGAATACCGTTGCTAAGAACTTTTCTGGTATGGTGAGCTATTTTTATATTTGCTGGCTTTCTTGGGTTTGAGAATCGTCTGTTTCCTTTGCATGTCTGCTATACGGACAGTAGCTCTAATATAGGCTCCGGTCTCTCCCTGGGATTATTAAAGCCCATAAAGATATATTTCTCCCCAGAGATGTAGCCACTGATGTGGAAAATTCATTCAGAGTAGTGATAGTTCCCGAAATGAGCTACAGTGGGTCCCAACCTTTTCAAGTAACTACAAAAATCTCGGGAAGGAAGCTCTGACACCCGAGTCTTTATATCTTGCTTGTGTATTTTTGAGTGTAAAAGTCACTTACTTTGTCCAGTTTATCTTTATATATAGGGCATGTATCGTGTGATCGGTGCTCGCTTATTACGCTTTATTTTGTTGGATCGTGGTCTGATAAAGGGTATCGTGGGAATAGTGTTTTTCGCCATTCTATGACTGGTTAGTTTGTGGCGGCACGACAGTGTTGACTTTTATGGATTTAGCGAACATGTCTAGTCTAGGAAAGCGACTGCTTCACTTAGGTATTTTTAACTAACTGAGACTGAGTATGTCATATGTACAGTAACTCCAATCCAACCTTTAATGGTATGTTATCTTCATTATTACTAATCTTTAGTTTTATTTCTAATTTTTGTAAATTAATATTTGTTTAGTCCACTTCATATCAGCAAAGTTTGGTGTTTGAGAGTTTTAGAAAAGACGGCATTTTCATAAGTTTATTGACGGTCCACAATGGATTTTAACTTAAATGTTATAAAAAATGTTATATAAAATTTAAATAATGTATTTTAAAATTTAAAACAAGTAATAATATGTATTTGAATGTGAAAATATAAAAATATATAATATAAAATAAATATTTCCTAAATTTCTAAATTTAGTATGTAATTTAACAAATGCAGTTTATAAGATAAAAATAAGTGGTCTGTCCATACACTTATGGACATGCCGCCTATTAGGAGATCTACTCTCAATGTTTTCATTTCAATACATTCCACTCATATTCAGTTCAGGTCATTGCAGACCTGTACAATTCAATTTAGTCCAGTAGTGTCCAATGTGGAATTGTGTAGTTATGTACAATTTAGTCAGTTCGGTCTAGTTTAGTTTAATCCAATTAAGTTTAGCTAAATTCAATTCAACCTAATCCAATACAGTTCAGTCAAGTCCACAACAATTCTATACAATTCAATCTAATCCAATATAGTTCATTGTGATTTATTTCAGTTATGTGCACTTCACTGCATATCAATTCGGTTCTATTCATCCCATTTCATTTGATTATTACTAAGTCCAGTCCACTACAATTTGTTTCAGCCACGACTAGTGCAACCCAGTTCACTTCAGTTTCGCGTATGTCTTGACTTGTTTCCCCTATTTATTTTTTTACTTCAGTATATCCAGTTTAGCTCAACAATTTTCAGTTCAGATAAGCAAAAATAGGGGAGGTTCAATCACTTTCATTTCAATTCAGTAAAAATACGTTCACTTAAGCTAATTTTAATCCAACTTAACATGGCCCAACTCTTTCAATGATAACAAACTTGTTCAATGTATGGATTAGATTTTTGAGTTCATTCTTTTCACCCGTAATACTATTTAATAAAGAAGCAGTGTGTATCATTTAATACTCATTTGAAGGTAGTGAATCATAAAGTGAAATATATTGACATAATTATGTATGCTTACATTTAAAGAAGTACTACCTCCGTCCCAGCTCTTTCTGCGGAGAGAGAATCTGGAAGTATTTTTAAGAATAGTACTATTTGAAGGCTTTGTGTGGGATATCCTGAAATTCTTAACTCTTTTCCTTTATTTTCGTTCAGATTAAGCCCAAGATTTAGTTAAATAGAGATTATGAAGGGTTATGGGATAATGTGGGCTAATAATATTGGGTTAAAAAAAATCAAAAATTGGGTAAAAAATAAGGTAGTGCAAAAACAGCTGGGACGTCCAAAAAAGGAAAGAGTGCAAAAAGAGCTGGGACAGAGGGAGTACAAATTTCCTGCCGTTAAGACCTTACCGTGAAGAGCACTTGTCCAAACATTAGTACTATAATAATAGTACCAGAGTGACTACGATCCAGGAGGGGATCAGTTGGAGGAATCTTTCTACTGAACAACATAGTTGTACATAATTAAATAATAATGCATGTTAAGTAATTGGTGAGCCATCTAATCGAATAGCCGCCACCGGAATTTTAAACAAAAATATCCATTATTAAAGAAAGAATAAAGCTCGGGGAGAGATCTTCTCCCTCCATGGATTTGGACGACCAAATGCCGTTGGGACCCACCAAAAGCGGCAGCCGCGCTTTCACTCCGAAGGTCCGCGTCCACGTGGGCCACCACCTGACATCCTCATCAGTCTGCTTTTCCGGCATAATTTTTACCAAAATCTTATTTAAAAAACAAATGCCCAGTGCGAAGCGGAAGGAGGGAGGGAATTTCTGCTACTTATTCCGAATTATTATTTTTTAAATTAAATAAAAATAAGGTAAATTTTTGGGAAAGATCATCTGTCCACATGTTTATGGTGAGACGGATTTATTAAGAATTATAAAAAGGGTAAAAATTTTAGTTGCAATATTAAAAATTTATTATGCAACGTGAAGTTGTTATAAAGTTTATGACCCGATTAATGCAGCACAAAAGTTTTATTTTTATTTCTTCTCATTTGCAGTTTAAACTCTGGTCTTTCCATGACTTATGAAAAGATTGTCTTATAAAATATTTTGAAATTATTCATTATCATATAAATTATTTAATAATAATATAATCGATGATGATGAAAAAAGCTAAACTTAACTAAATTCAATTAAATATAAATACTTATTAAATTTCCATAATTTAAACGCACCCTCGTGAAATTAATTTTAGGTAAGCTTGAAAAGAAGAGGAATCGGAGGGGAAATTGGGTAATCAGACTGCGCATGACACGTGCGATTCTGTGTTCCAATCCGCAGGATAACATTACCCGGTCAACACAACCTGGCCCCACCTCACCTTCCGACCCTACCCCTACGTAGAGATCAAGAACCACCTCTCTCTCCTTCTGTCGGACGCGTGTAGCTACCTTCTCACCTTCCCACTCCTCTTCCTGGGTTCTGCCTTTTTAATTCATTAAATGCTGCATAAGATTCCTCCTTTTTCGAATTTACTACTCCCTCCCCTCCGTTTCAGTGATAGCAAACCCAACACCTTCCTTCACTGCAAATTTATTTATTAATAACACATATTTTATGACGGATAAGTAAATATTACAATATTTGATCCACCTTTACGTGTCACTAAAAATTTATGAAATGTGCACATGTCATTAAACTAAATTCATGTCACAAAATTTAGTGACGCTTCTAAATTGAACAACATCTTAAAGGGTCACAAAAAAAATAATGATACTTTAATGCATCACAATATTTTAGTGGCACGCTGAATAGGGGCATTTCACAAGGCGGATGCCTTGTGAAATGTTCATATTCAGCGTGTCACTAAAATAGTGTGACACATTCCAAGACATGGTCATGGAAATATTTGCACAACTCGTCAAATCCGAGACATTCCAAGAATACTCGAATTAAATCTGCTGAAAATGAAAGAAATATTTGCACAACATTCTTAAGCGTATTAAACATGACAAATCGCGTATTAATTTACAACAAGATATCCCGTAAAATATGGAAGTATTTCGTTCTCATCTCTTAAGAATTACACACTAGAAAATCTATATATATTACGCGGTTGGGTCTTCTAGAGACTTCCACGTGGTCCATACGTGTTTTAGACAGCATAGAGAAAAATTAATCTGGGTCAATTTTTGCCCAATTTTTTTCTTTCAAGTGTGACATTTGAACATCCATATCTCATTCACCCTTGATCTGTTTTGCAAGTTTAAATAGTCAATTTTATATTACTCGCGGAGGAGAAACCAAAAATGACATCCACCGACCCAAAATCCATCCAGATCCCGCTCAAAGCGATGCCAAAAAATGGATGAATTTCAACCTTTTAACCATCATTTTCAACCCCTCATTCTTCCATTTCTGCTAAAAAGTACCTATGACTTCCAACAAATTTTTTATTGAGAAAACTACTATAATCTCAAACTCCTGTGGGACATCTATTTATATTTTTATAGGGTTATGTCAATAATGATTTGTTTAGAAAATTGGAATTAATCTCTTTAGTTTATAGTAGAGGTGGCAAAATAGACACGTAACTAGCGAGTCAAGCGGCTTGTTGATACTGTATCAAAAATATCATTTATTATATTTTTCTTAGTTTAGTATTTTTAAGAGGATAACACTATACTGTTTTTTCCACTGGATTTTTTAATGAGATAGTGTGATCATTTATTTTATGTTAGAATAAGACTAATTAATTCAGGCATGTAGGCCTTGGAAGAATTAATGTTTCGGTCATGCATTTATTTTAAGGTTCAATATATTGAGTTCTGGTTTGATTATAATTAGATTTTGTAAGATTAGGTAGGGCAATATTCATTCAAGATTTATCTTGAAGAATATAGTCATTTATTTTAGGTAGTCTAGTTAAATGTGATTTTAGATTCTTAAACCTGCCACAATCTTTTTTAGTTTCTTGTTTGTATTCGTGAAGACCATACTTATGTACTATAAATAGGGGTGGTTTTCAACATTTTTTTACCTAACCATTCTTATCAATCAAATATACAAATTTTTGAGTTCAAACTCTTGTTGCTTGCGAGCTTTTTCCATTGTTGCTTAACCTCGAGGGCTAGTTAAGTATCAATAAACTTTGTAATTTGATCTTAAGGGCTAGTTAGAGAGCAAGTCGAAGTTAGGCGTACCTCGAGGGCTAGACACCTGAATTCGTGCGAAAGAGTGAGGGTTTGCAGACCCTTTCACTAGATCAAAGATATTAATTCCGCAATCGTGAGTTTTCGCAAGGAGATTCATATCAGTTGTCTATTGTTAAATTTGGGTGGGTATGGGTAAAATGAGTGATGGGTTAAATGGGTAATGAGTCAAATTGGTAGTTGAAAAATATGGGTTTGGCGGGCTAGGTTTGTGGGTTTACCCATATGGGTTGAAACCCACGGGTTTTATCCATATGGATTGGTACAGAAAGGCATATGAGTTCATATATGGATTGAATCTCGGGGGTTTGCCTTTTTTTAGCATGAGTTAAATATTATTTTCGCTTTCAACCTGACCCATTTTGGCCCGTCCCATTTTTTGACTCATCATAAAATGGGTCAAAATGAGTTATATCCATATTTTTAATTACCCATTTTACCCAACTCATATTTGACCCGTCCGCCCATTTGCCACCCTCAGTCTATAGTGTATAATTTTTTGAATTTTTTTGGTGTTGCTACTTTTTATTTCAAACCGGGTGAATATATTAAAAAGAATACGAAAAGGAAACTATTTCTAACTAACATCGAAATTGTTATATTGGTTTTTTAAAAAACTAACTTAATTTTTATATATAATATAATTTGAAAAGATTAAAAATGAACTCTTAGTTTTAAATGAAAAAAGTAACTATAGTGCAATAAATGCAAGATCATGTAAAATAGAGGAGTTGTTGGAGTTAAGTAAATAAAATGGGAAATATTGATTTTCATTCCCTATTATAGAGAAAATTTAGGGAATAATAGGAATTTTCATTGATTATAAAGATTCTATATGATTTTTCAACTCCAACCGCTTCTCTATCTCATTCCCTAAAATAGGGGTTTTAATGAGAGAGAAGATTTGCTTCAGACTAAATTATTTTTTTGTCCCTTACATATTTACCAATACCTTCTTTTGGTCCCGAAAACCAAAACCGCGTTTAATCGACCAGTAACATTCTGAAATTGAATCTTTTGGTCCTCTGAGGCGATTTTCAAGTATACCGGAATGGTTTTTCAATCTAGTTAGGGGTATTTTAGTAATTTAAAATATTTTCAATTAAAATTTATATTCTTTTGATATTTTCTTTGGTTCTGGATCGGTTCCTGGTTTACAAATCAAGTCCAACCAGGTCAACCATCTGGTTTGCCACCAGTGTCATCACCAATGGGCTCGCCACTGCCGTGAAGCTTCGATATCAAGCTAGGGTTTCCCAAGCAGGGCTCCTCAAATCGCATCGATGTCAAGCTTCGAGTTGGAGCTCTGGAAAAGAGGGAATGGGGTAGGAGAAGTTTCCTCCTAAACCTTTATCCCGCCACTGCCGATGGAGAAGTGTAATTCTCCGTCGGTCTTTATTACGGGGAGAACAGGAATTCGATGACGTTCTTATTCCACCGGCCGAGGATGAAGGTGGCAGAGATGAGGGTCTGGGTCACTACTATCATTTTTCCAGCGAAGAGGAATTGGTAGCGGCGGCGGAAAAGAGGGCCTAGGTCGCTACCGTCACTTTTTCGGAGAAGAGGAATTTGTAGCAGTGCGAAGAGGGTCGGGGTCGTTACCATCGTTTTTCCGGCAAAGAGTACTAGGTAGCGGCGGTGGAGAAGAGGGTCTAGGTCACCGAAATAGTAATCATCGTCAAGCGGAGTAGCAACCGCCGCTACTCCGGTGGAGAAGAATCTATCACGGCGGTTTTTGTTTATTTTTCCTTTTTTAAACTCAGGGGTATAATGGTCATTTTACATTATTTGACCCTGAAAACCACCCTGAAACTGCTTGGGAGACCAAAAGATTCAATTTCGGAATGTTACTGGTTGATTAAATGCGGTTTTGGTTTCGGGGACCAAAAGAAGATATTGGTAAATATGTAAGGGACAAAAAAATAATTTAGTCTTTGCTTCCCTATATTTGAAGAAAGAGAAAAAAAATTATAGGGAATGAAAATTTAATGCAATTCCAACTGAATGCATCAAATCATAACACAATCTTCATTTTTTAATCAAAAATTTAATTCTCATATTTCCCTCATTCCTCAACTTCTACTAAAAAAATACCTACAAGTCTACGACTTCCAACAATTTTTTTTATGGAGAAAACTACCATAATCCCAAACTCATGTGAGATGCTTATTTATATTTTTTGTAGGATTTTGTCAATAATGACTTGTTTAGAAGATTGTAATAAATCTCTTTGGTTTATAGTAGATGTGGCAAAATAGACTCGTAACCCGCTGGTCAAGCGGGTTGTCTATTGTTAAATTTGGGTGGGTATGAGTAAAATGGATGATGGGTTAAATGGGTAATGAGTCAAATGGGTAGTTGAAAGATATGACTTGGGCGAGATGAGTTTATGGGTTGACCGCGGGTTTATCTATATGGGTTGAAACCCGTGGGTTTTACCCATATGAGTTCGTACATAAACCCACATGAGTTCATAAATGGGTTGAAACTCGCGGGTTTACCCATTTTCGACCCGTGAGTTAAATAATTTTTTCGTTTTCAACCCAATTCGTTTTTGAACCATCCCATTTTTTACTTATCATAAAATGGGTCGAAATGGGTCATACCCATATCACCCAACCCATATTTGACATGTCCGCCCAGTTGCCACCCCTAGTTTATAGTGTATAATTTTTTGAATTTTTTGGATGATGTTACTTTTTATTTCAAATTGGTGAATATATAAATAGAATATGGAAAGGAAACTAGTTCTAATTAACATCAAAATTTTAGTTTCAAATTTGTTATGTTGATTGTTTTTAAAAAACTAACTTCATTTTTTATATATAATATATTTTGAAAGGATTAAAAATGAACTCTTAGGTTTAAATAAAATTATAGTGTAATAAATGGAAGATCATGCAAAGTAGGGAACCTGCTGGAGTTGAGTTAAAAAAAAGAATATTGACATTATTCCCCATCCTAAAGAAAATTTTAGGGAAACTGCTGGACTTGTTCTAATAGTGGCACCATATGTTTAATTGCTTGGATTTAGATGAAGAAAATGAGTGGATGAAATTGAATGTATAAAGTAAAAAGTAGAATGAGTGGATGAAATTAAAGGAATCTTGCCAAAAAATAGAAAATGTGTCAATATAAAAGAAACAATCCAAAAAAAAGTATGCCGATAATAAAGAAACAGATGGAGTATGCTTCATACTAAAAGGAGTACAATCTTATTTCTGAGAGCTTTAAAAATATGGAGCAAAGTGTGCATTACTCCATCTGGCCCAGTTTAAATTGTATAGTAATCATTATTACGTTATTCAAGAAATATATATGACCATTAATATGTCTATTTATATATAAGGCAATGTCTTGGGAAAGACGGTCTTTCCATAGGCTTATGGAAAGACAGAGTTTGATTAGAATATTAAAAGGTAAAAGGTCTTAGTTGCAATATTAAAATTTTAGTATGCAACATGTAGTAGTTATAAAATTTATAACCTGATTCATACAACCCAAAAATTTTATCTTAATTTATTCTAATTTACACTTTAAACCTTGGTCTTTCCATAACTTATGGAAAGACCGTCTTTCAAGAGACGAACTCTATATATAATAATGGGAAATAAAAATTGATATTTATAAACTATTTGTTACGATAAATTCAACAATATTACATATGATAATATTCTTATCATATATCTATTCAAATATGAGGTCGAACTTTAATAAAGAATAGTGTCAAAAAAAATAAATGTACAATTTAAACTGGGACGGCGGAACTATACTTTTACGTATTAGTGGTTAACTGAATACAAATACTCCCAATGTTCCATTAGTGCGTGATTTTTTTTAAGGTGTTTAATGATCATACCGTTAATATGGCTAATTACATATAATAAGTTTAAATGAAAAATTGATATTTACGAAATAGATATTCAGATGAATCTAGCAATATCTCACATGATATTTTTATTTTATATACTCTCCCTGCCTACTTCATTTTACTTATTTACTTTTTTCACGGTCTTCTGTGAGCATGTTTGACCGTAAATATCTCTAGTTACCTATAATAATGCCGCATAAGAAATTGATATTTAGAAATTAAATGTTAAAATGAATTTAAAAATATCTCATATGATATTTTTATTATATAAGAATTAATTGATATTCACAGTCAAATTTTTTAAAATTTGACTTTCAAAAAGCAATTAAGCAAAACGAAGTAAAACAGAGGGAGTACATTAGTTGACATTTAAGGTCAAAATTACAAAATTGACTTTTCAAAAGTAAATCTGCAATTTTAGTGAGACGGAGAGAGTATAATTTTATAAATAAATTTAAAAAGTTTTATGTACTTATATTTAGTAAAATATTTTAAAAAATTACTCTCTTTTATTAGATGTGTCACACTTTTTTTTTATTTGGTATTTTTTTTAGATTTGACACACTTTTATTTTATGACAAAATTTCTTCAATTTCATTCACTAATTATACTTTTCAATTTCTAAATTAAATTTTATTCACCAATTTCATGCACCTAAATTGTTTAAGGATATGCTAGGCATCCAACGAAACGACTGTATACTCCATTAATGAAATAGGTCTTGGCTCAATAAATTATTTAGTCGTAAAGTTATGGATTTAAAGAATCGCATGTTTTCTTGTTTTGTAGAGTTTGCTTGAGGTTGTCTAAATTAAATTGAATTAAACTAAAAATAAATAAATTTAAAAATAATATATAATTAAATTAAATTTCATCAAATCAATTCTTATTGAATTGAAATAAATTAAAATGAACTGAAATACAGATAAATTCTAATGAACAAAGTCTTATTGGATAAACTACGAGTATAATATTCTAATTTTACTGCCCTTGGCTTAAAATTAAATTATCATAATCCATCCGGTCTAGTAAAAGTGACACAGATTCCATTTTCATCCGTCCTAGATTCTTAATAAAAATAGTGTAATTTGAAAATTATTTAAAATGACGAAAAATATGTTGTTAAAATTTTACGTCGTCTTCTTTTAACTTCAACAACTTCCAAATTCGATTAATTGCTTTTCCAATATATCCCTACTTAACTCTTTTCAGATTTTCCCTGGAACGGAGGGAGTAGAAATATTTTTAGCTCGCTCTTCTATCTAAGTTGATGTGATAGGTGATAATTGAATATCTCTTCAGATTTTCCCTGAGTGAAAAGATAAAAAAGCCTCTGTCTTCAACCTTCTCCCTCCATGATCTAAAAATTTCCATATCTTCAACTTTGCCTCTCTGCGTTGCCTCTGAACTTTTCCTCTAAACTTTTCCATGTCTTCAACTTTGCCTCTCCGCGATTCGACCAAGAATCCTGCTCTCTCTGCGTCGCCTCTCTCTGGCGAATTCTCTTCGTCGCCTTCACATCCATCTTCCCCAAGTCGTCTATCTTCGGCGAACTCTCTGGTGTATCTGGTCAGAGTGAGTGGCGGTGGGTTACGGCGGAGATATGCGGTGGCATGTGAGGCAGAGAGTAACGATGGAATTAGTGGTGGCTCTGGAAGAAGGGGAGGCAGTGGATCTGGAAGAAGGGGGCGAGGGGAGGGAGGATGAGGGAGGGGCAGTAGCGGAGGCGGAGGTGGAGGCAGTGGATCTGGAAGAAGGGGAGGCGAGGGGAGGGAGGAAGTGGAGGTGAGCGGTGGCGGGATGGGCGGTGGCCAGAGGCGGTGGAGGGATGGGTGGTGGCCAGAGGCGGTGGATCTAGAGGCGGAGGGGAGACAGAAAGAGGGTTTGAATATGAAAATCTAGGGTTGATAATAAAAAGGGGTTTGAGGGAATTAGTTGTTTTCATGTAAAATGAGCAAAATGTAAGGGTAATTTGTAGAAAATAAGGGTAATAATGTGTATATTATGGTGCATTTATGTTAATCAATGACACGTCTCATCAATGATGAGGATTACAATATATATGAATACAACAAACCAAAGTCTAACAGGAATAAGATTTTAAGTCTATAGGAAAACTACCATATATAACTAATCCTATAAGGAAACTAATTCTATAAGGTAACTACCATCTATAACATTTCCTACAAGGAAAGTGTTTCTATTTCCTTAACATTCTCCCTGAAGTTGGGGCATGATGACAAGAATGTCCAACTTGCAAAGAAGATTATGAAATTGCTAATCATTACAAAAAATTTTAAAAAAATTCTCAGTAGGGGTAGAAGCAGCAGCAACAACTGGTAGAGCAGTATTCAAATTCAGTAAGAGCAGTATTTGTAGGAGACCATTCAAGGTAATTCTCTTGACCCTTCAGGATGGTGGGTGCAATAAACAAACCAGGTCCGTCAGGAGAGCCAAATGAAGTAGAGGTCAGTCGACAAATGACCAACAAGTACGGGTATCTTAGGGTCAAATTGCAACTGCAACTGTTTCAGTAAAGTCGCAATTACCTCATTGTCATTCATGTTCTGAAGTGCAGTAGTCTCAAAATCAGCATAAGTACGGGCCTGTTCTTCGGGATAACTTTCGGAGGCAGACATAGTGCAAAATCAAGTACGGGTCAGCAATGGGTGCAGCAACCGGCTGTGGATCGGATCGGCGGCTGTGCGTGATGGGAACGTGGTGACGCATTAGCTTCGAGATCGGTGTGTGTGGCTTATTGCACATACTGATCAAATTAGGAGAGGTGACACATGGATTACCAGGACTAGACGATGGTAGTGGCAATTGGCGGAATAGAGCAGACGACGGCGACAATGCTGCGGTGCGTGGATCGATGCACGGCTTGACAATGACGTTGGTGGCTCGGAAAAGGTAACAGAATATTTTCTTAGGATTTCAGGATTTTAGTCTCTGATACCATGATGAAAATAAGGGTAATAATGTGTGTATTATGGTGCACTGGTATTAATCAATGACATGTCTCATCAATAATGTGGATTACAATATATAGGGGTACAATAAATCAAAGTCTAACAAGAATATGATTCAAAGTCTATAGAAAAACTACCATCTATAACTAATTTTATAAGGAAACTAATTCTATAAGAATCTATAACCTCTTTCTTCTTTAAGTAAAAATCATATACACAAATATGCACACTTCCTTCTATAAGGATCTAGAACCTTTCCTACAAGAAAAGAGATTATAGATCCTTATAGTATTAGTTTCCTTATAAAATTAGTTATAGATGGTAGTTTCCCTATAGACTTAGAATCCTATTTCTGTTAGACTTTGGTTTGTCGTAGCCCTATATATTGTAATCCCCATTATTAATGAAACATGTCATTGATTAATATCAATGCACCATAATACACACATTATTACCCTTATTTTCATCATGGTATCAGAGCATAAAATCCTGAAACCCCAAGAAAATATTCCGTTACCTTTTTCGAGCCACCAACACCGCTGTCAAGCCGCGCGTTGATCCACATGCCGCCGCATTGCCACCGCTGTCTGCTCTGTTCCACCGATTGCCACCACCATCGTCTGGTCATGGTAATCCATGCGCCGCCTCTCCTGATCCGATCGGTCTGTTCGATAAGCCACACACACCGATCCCGAAGCTCAAGCGCCACCGCGTTCCCATCATGCGCCACCGCTGATCCGATCCGCAGCCGGTTGCTGCACCTGCTGCTGATGCGTACCTAATTTTGCACTATATCTGCATATTTTGAGGCTATTGCGCTTCAGAACATGAATGACAATGAGGTAATTGCGACATATCTATAAGGAAAACATTTTTATATCCTTAACATAATTAGATCTTTTACATATCTGATTTTTACTTAAAGAAGAAAGTGTACAGATTGATGTAGGACATCCATAAAAGAAAAGTGTCCAGAATCCTCTGCAACTGACGTTGGAGGGAGTCATTTTTACTCGGAGGTAATAGTATTTTCCCCCTTAGGTGAAGAATGAATGCAGTCAAAGGCTATTACGGCTAGCCCTGGGCTGCCCCGACCACCCGACACCACAGGCTCGGTCAGGGGGTAAGTCACGGTAACCAGCCACCAGGACCCACATGCGGGATCGTACTCACCGCCCACGAGGAGCCCACCCGCCACATGGCCCGTGAAGGCCACGCTTTGAATAAGGTCATCCCACATCGCAGCTTGCGAGTCTCGAAGCCGAAATTCCCCCTGGAGTACATGCGTCCCAACCAACTAGGTACACGCGTGGGTTTCAAAAAATGAATGCAGTCAAGGATAAGAAAGTAAAACGGCATGATTTGACGACACTTGGAGGTTTAAATAGGAGCGTGTTGTTGCAGATTTATTTATTTATTTTTGATCAAATGTTTCTGAGTTCAAATACTAGTGGGAATGAATAGAGTATAAAGACAGTTAGCATAATTTAATGGCGTAGTCGGCTGTCATGCTTGGTCAAATATGCGCTTGCTAGCTTCTACAGTTTCTTGCTCCACTACGCAATCCTTATCCTTACTGGCTTTCCTCTTCATAATTCTATTTCAACAACCGATTCCCATAAATCTCCTTTTCCACCTTTCTAGAGACTGATGTCCTATTTTTTCAGCTCAACCGCTTGATTAAATGAATTTTAATTTATAGTTTTCTATACATGATACTTTCCGTAGCAATAAAAATTACGTAGTAGTTCATTTATTTAAGTTGACTCCATTAATTTTAAAGGGTTAATATTTTGGTAAAGTTTCGGAAAAGACTGTATTTTTATATATTTATTAAAAGATGAGGTTTAATTAAAAAAATAAAAGATAAAAAATCTTAGTTGCAATATTAAAATTTTATTATGCAACATGTAGTAGTTATAAATTTTATAACCCGATTCGTGCAACCCTAGAATTTTATTTTCATTTCTTTTAATTTACACTTTAAATCTTGGTCTTTCCATGACTTATGGAAAGACCGTCTTTCAAGAGACAAGCTCTAATATTTTTTGTTTATATATAAATTATCAAAATTAATAATTTAAAAGATATTTTGACAAATTCAACACGATACACATTAAAAGTATTACTTTAGGATTAACTCATTTAATTTATGAAAGTTATTTGGAAAACTTTTGTTGAGGTTGATAGTATTTTTTACTATATTTATTTTTTTTCAATTCAGTTAAATTGAAATTAAGCTCAATTAAGCTTAATAAATTTGATGGCCATTTCAATGGAAAAGAACTCGCGAAATTACATTCAGAGGTTTCTTTAATTATTTTTATAGAGACAATCTCCCGGGAGACAGTATAAAATTTAGGCAAGGATATTTTTGCAACATCTAACACAAAAATTCATCTCTCCAAGTTTATTTGTAACTTTTTTTAAAAAAATTATTCCAATTAAAATATTTAGTAATTGTATAATGATACATGCCTAAACTTTGGCATGTCTAAAACAAGATTGGGTTCTTTTCATATTCTTAAATAAGAAAATATTCCAACCACCTAACTGCATTGAACTATTACTTTAAAATATTAAGGAAAATATATAAATATAACTCTATATAATTGAGAAAGTGGAGGTATTATTCTGAGATAATTTTTAGTACAGATATAACTCTACTACTTTACATAAGTGCAAATATAACCTAAAGGCTCTATTCTGGCATTGACTAGCCATTTCCGGCCATTGACTGATTGAAAATGACAAAAATGCCCTTTGACCCAAAACCAAAAATCTAAAAGACAAAAATAGCACTTGCCCCCGCTGATCCACTACCTCCACCACCGCTCCACCTCCACCGCTAGGCTACCACCACAGCATCGCCTCTACCCGGCCACCACCACCACCACCCCCTCCCGGTTCAAGCCACCACCACTACCGTTACCATGACCAATCAGTCCCCCGCCACAATGCCGGCGAGAACGTTGATGGAGAGAACGTCGATGAGAACGTCATCATCGAAAGGTACAACGAGAACATGAGCAACTACCACCAACCCCTCTCCCCGCTCTCCCCGCTCTCCACCCACACAGCCCCCGCCACATCTGCCACATCCGCCACATCTGCCACCATCCGCCACCATTTTCGGAGCCGCTCAGCCAAGAGCCGGAAAATTGAAACCCACCACTCCCTCTCCCTTGCAACATGATAAACATAAGCGTATATTTTCTTGATTTTATGTTATAAGGTACCTTCTCTGACCTTCTTCTTGACGTGGTATTCACGGGCTTCATGTGCAAAACCCATAGGAATAGCGTTGACGTAATGCCCTTCCGCCGATCTGTTTTGGGGCGGCAATTGTGGTGGCCAGTCGAGGGAGACGACCACTCGGTTGCTTTGTGGCGTGATGGTGTAGCACGATACGAAGACATTAGGTCTAAAATTGCTCTCAGCTAAGGAAGTTGGTATCTCTTGGACTAATAAGTTAATCACCAACCATCGGAAATCTGCCTCCGCCACGGGAAATGGTCAAAACATTTATGAGCCAAAACACGCGCCGCCATTCAACAAACCATTTCCATCTTCCACCACTCCTACCTCAACCGCCACAAAACACCGCCCTCTTCCTCCACTTTACACCGCCGGAAAATGCTTCTCTAACGACCGCCGAAGGCAGGCCCCGCAACTCTCCGACGCTTGGCCAAAGCCCGTCAACCACCAGCAATACCTAGCTACGCCGCTGCCACTTCTCCCCCCGCACCATCACCAGAGGAAAATCACAATACTGCACCGCCGTTGAAGAACCAGATTGTGAAACCAGAGTTAAGGAAATAGAAGAAAAATGGTTGTGATTACCAGAGGAAAATCAGGACGCTGACGCAAACTTTGGAAACTAGAGTTGTGAGAACCAGATTAGGGCAAATCAAATAGAAGAAAAAGGGAGTCTGAGAAGAAGCAATTAGGGTTAGAAGTTTCAGGTTCAATATAGTAAATTTATTTGTTTTTTCTTTTTTTCCTGAGGTGTAAAATTGTTTTTTCACCCAATTCCGGTCTAAATCTGTCAGAAAAGATTATATTTTTATATACACTAACTATCTAGGATTATATTAGCACTTCGTGCAAATATTAACAGTAGGGATAATATTGTATAGATTTATAGAATCGACATTAATACAAAACAATAGTTTCTTCTTTACATCAACAAAAATGCCTGGAAAAGCTGAAACAAAATATACTAGGAAGTGTCTTAATTATTTCCTTATAACCTAGAGAATTATTGAAAGAAAAATAGAATTAAAACACTTTTAAGTACGGGTAAAAAGTTGTGATTAAGCGCTGATTTGTGAAACACAAAAATTCACTTTAAAATTACTTTTATCTTTCCAAATTATCTTCACTTCAAATTAGTTTAATGTTAAGTAGTTTGTGAATCTCATTCTTTATCATTATTTTGTTGGTATTCTTTAGTATCTTACTATCACTTATTTCAAGATGACTTTTGCAATTAACTAAAATCTTCTTTGATAGTGACCTCAAACCCTATTGTCGCCACCCCTTCTCCATTCTTTCTCCAAAGTTTTCTTCTCCAATCTTCTTTTTCCCATCTTCCCATCATGGGGAAATGGAGAAATAGTAGTTTTTTCAATTGATTTTCTTTTAATGTTTATGTATTGAATAAGTATGAATTTGTTTCCATACATTAATATTGTTATTCTAATCTGATAAATTAGATTGATGTATTCATAATGATCATTCAATCAAATTGTTCATATCGATGTGTTTTGTCCGATCTGGTTACACCGATCTTGTATTCGTAATTTTGTTTGCATTTCTCTATCAATCTTTGGCAATATCCAAAAAGATTTCATGTTAATATGGTGGCTTTAACACTTTGTTAAAAATAACAAATTTTTAGTCTTCTGATGTAGGGCTTGGGTTGCACACCTAACAGAAAGCTGGGTTGGTGTTCATCCCAACCTGGTGTCTATCACCGAAGGATCCATCATGCAAAACTACCAACTATCAATCACACTTGTCATGCTAAAACTCCACTTTGATCCCATCATCACAGCTTACATAAAATCCCTGATCGCATTGTGTGGTTCTGTGGTTGAATTCATCGAGCTCCAATAGAGAGAATCTTCATCTGATATCAAGTCCTTGATAAACTTATACGAGTTCTTCAATGCACACAAGCCTCACAATAGGGAAATTCTCATCAGAATTTCTCGCTCTGGTGATGTATCCCTCGTCGGAGTCGTGGTCGACATGATATGCACTACAATGATCGACATAGCAGAGGAGTTCCACGCCGTCATACATCATTTTTCCCCCGGCGCCATGTTAGGGTTGGTTAGAGACAGAGGAGTTCCACGCACCGTCATACATCATTTTCCCCCCGGCGCCAAGTTAGGGTTTGTTAGAGAAAAATCATGGGCGGTGCTTGAAAGGATGGGAATTTATGAGAAATTGTTTTCCTTTCTTTTTACAGATTTAAATTGAGTTCATTTTTATCATTCTACCATTGACCAACATTTATCTAAACCTCAAATCAAATGAGTGTTATATATGACACACATCAAGAAATTTAGGAAGTCATGAAGGTTTTTTTTTTTAAATATACAAAGTACTTTTCAAAAGACAAAATATTCTTAGCCACTGCTGGAAAATAGATACTATGACATTGGTATCGAACCTGGTGGCCTCCAGAACTAGTGCTGAGATCATTAATGGCACCGGTATTATCACATAAGTCCACAAAACCGGTGCTGCAATATGTTTCTAGCACATGTTTTCTAGAAACCGGTACTGAAAGCCGGTGCGGTACATGATAAACAACACTGAATTCGCCTAAACCAGCGCCATAGATTAAAGATAGCACTAGTTTACATGAATCAATGCTGTTAATAGTAATATTCGTGAAAGGTTGAAAACAGAGTATGTGCTCTGTTCCATTGTTAGCACCGGTGATTAAAAGGTTAGCATCGGTTCTGATACTGGTGCTACGTACTTAGCCAAAATTTCCAGGATTAGCTCTCGAGTTGAGAAAAGGATTTTAATAAATCACTGAATGCAGCCATACGCAGCTGCTAGTTTCTCAACAACACCGATTTTTCTCTATTTCCACATCGGTTACTGAATCGGTGTTGTACCCTTAGAATTTATTATCCACGTTTGTTCTCGGGTTGGGAGATAAATCTGAGAACAATAATTCAATGCAACCTCAAGCAACTGCATTTACTTAGTTTAGCACCAATTTTCAAGCTTCATACCGGTGCTAGTAACTTTAAGTTATGTTTTTTCTGCCAATCCACGTGCGGCTGCTCTTCATTTTCGAAACATTAAAGAGGAAAACTAACCCATCTCCCCATCAGTTCAGACTCCCTAACTTTGTGAAGGATTAAGGTGATTTCTCTTTCAAACATTGCTATTAAATTGTACTAGATTATTAATTATGAAACCAAAGATTTTGGAAAAGTAACAACTTTTATCAATGTTGGTTCACTTTGCTCTCCAAGTTTTTTCGGTATTGCAATCATGTACATAGAGTTAATGTGTAATAAAAACCTTAATGTATAGATTGGATTTGATTCAGTGACATTGAGGGTATGTTGATGTTCAAGAAAGCACGCATTGTATAGGTTTTTTTGGTTGCATGGAAGGTGTTTATTGAAATTCCTCATTCAACATTGTAGGATATGACACCCAAAACTCCCTATAAGAGGACACGCAAAGCATCCCTTCCTCTCCGGAGGTGCAATCAAATATTAAACAACAGGAGAAGAGGTTCATTTCAGAGTAGGCAAAATTAATAGCAGAAACTTACAAACAAAGGCGACATTTCCAGGACCCCTTTGAAGAAAGAATCTGGGCACTTTGGTGGGAGAAATTGTGTGACACCTCCAATGTTCAACCTCGGCATATTGAGTGAATTCTATGCTAATTTTTGGTGTGCTAAAAGGTGGATTGAGGCATTCTGTCGTGGGTCAATGATAAAATTAACTGCAGAATCCATAAACGAGTTGTACGAGTTGCTAAATGTTCCTCCCAAAGAGGATGAATTTCTTGCATTTCACTACTATACCGATGAGGGTTGGGATTATGACGATCCCAAGGGATGAGAGATCGTGAGGGCGGTAACTAGGGAGGAAACCGATGTCGAGTCTATTGTTATACCATGTTGGAAAAATATGCTAAAGAAGCTAATGAGTGGGTGGTACCACTTTGTAGCATCCTGATTTGACCCTGTCACAGTGAACAATGAGGTTCACAGTATGAGGCTGAGACATTTGTACACCATAAAAAAAATTCCGATGGAATTGGGCAGGCCAATAATGAACGAATTGAGACATGGTGTAGAGAGAACGGGTTGTTGCGGTTTCCGCAGCCTTATCTCCAAACTGTGCACAAAAGCAGGTGTCCCCCACTATTCGCACGACATATACGGGCATCCGATGGGTAAGATTACAACATAAGGTTTCTTCAAATTCTCTCAGAACATTGTGGGTCCTAGTTTGGAATCTAGAGTTGCGGCGTTGGAGGTGGGTGTACAAAGTCTGCGTATGGAATTACAATACCAAAGGTCCTGGTGCGATCACATGGGAAAGGTATTTCAATACCAATTCCCGGACGCAATGAAAGTAGTTGGACCTTTTCCTACATATCCACGCCCAAGCGTTGGGGAAAGCAACGTTGGGACAAGCTCTGAAGATGCACACATGTTGGATGAAGAGTCGTTTGCTAGATATTATTCATGAATTTCGATCCTCGTTATCCTTCTAATACTATTGTTTTTTAAGTGATCATTTTATTGACTATGGATTGAAACAATTCTATGTTATTTTGCAGACGAAATATAATTATTATCCACTACTTAGGTCATTATCATGCTTTTACATTAAAGAAATATGATTTTTCGTTTATATTTATAAACCTTTTTGGACATTTACACCTGTCAAGATTGTTGATTTACTGGTGCTAAAATTTGTTAGAAGTACCAAACGAAATAAATTGGTTATTATTTTGGCGGGAAATTCAAATTTTAACAATGTTAATTTCAACACCATTTGGATTATGAAAACAACACTGGTTACAAAATACCTTCCTTGGATTCAACAACGCGTCGGGAATAAGCAGCCTAAACCAACTGCTTTAGTTTTTTTTAGCACTAATCTTGCATTCTAGCATCGGTCTGTCAACCAATGCTCCATAGTTTAAAAAAATTATGTGTCTGCTCTCGGGTTTTAACAAAAAATAATACCAAAGCAGCGTCAGACAACTACTTACAACAAAAGTAGCAACGATATTCCGTTCTAGCATCGGTCGAATAATCGGTGCTCCATAGTTAGAAAAACATTTTAACTTCTGCTCTCGAGTTGTAAAATAAATAATACCAAAGCAGCGTCAGGCAGCTGATTTCCACAAATGTTATCACCAGTTTCACCAATTCATAGCACTGGTACACGTCATTAATGATGCAAAAATCTTGATAAAATATGAACCCTTAATTTCCCCTATGTTGATTTAATCTTAACCCTTCAAAAATTGTCTATATAAACCAAAATTTAAACCTTAGCTACCCACTCCCTTATTTGCCTATCTCATCTCCTACTCCACCACCTCTTCATTTCCGCCGCCGCCTACTCCCTCCTCCCTCCACAACCATGCTCTTCATCTCCCCTACTCCCTGCCGTCTCCTCCCTCCACCACCCAACCAATACCGCCACCGCTTTGCCCCTCCTCCCTCCATAACCGCCTTCTTCTACCTGCAACCGCTCAATTATTTTTGTATGATGATTTATTTTGTTGGTGGTGTTAGATTTGTTGTCTAGGTCATTAATTTTTAATATGTTTTATTTTATTTTGATGGATGTGTTGGATTTTCAATCATGTTGTCTTTCAATGGTTGTGTGAGATTTTAGCATTTTCGTACTTTTTGGGTTGTGTGATGTTTTTTACTTTTTGTGGTGAAATTGAAAGTGTATTTAACACACACACACATATATATAAAACTTTTTGGCTGTGAAATAATTTTGATATATAGATGATTGTGTCATGTTTAGATGTTTGTGATAATTATCATGTTGATCATTTTTGTACACTGGTATACACTGTGATATAAGCTGTAGATTGGTACTGTGTGATTTTAAATTGCAGAATCTATACCCTAAGGTATAAACTGTGATTTGAATGTAGAATCTATACCCTGTGGTATAAGCTGTGATTTTTTATGTAACCATGTACGCACAATTGTATAGGTTTTTTTAGATTAAGGTTTTTTCTGTATTTGATTTGATGATTTCCAGCTGAAGTTTAAAATGTTAAGATATTGCAGGCTAACAGCACCAAGGAAACCTGGAGTGTTTGACATGGTTTGGTTAAACACTCCATGTTTCCTCGGTCCTATAAAACTGCTTCATTTTGACATTTTAAATGAATAAACATTAGTTATAGGGCACTGCATTTGTTTCCTTTGAATCATGTATTGCCCTCTAACTATGTAATGCTTCTTCGATTACAAAAAGTGTTGTAACATTTGTACCCTTTGATTCGATTATTTCTAGTTGATGTTTAAACTGTTGAGATATTGCAGTCTATCTGGGCCAAGGAAGCTTGGAGAGTTTGACATGGTTTTTTAATACACTCTTTGTTTCCGTAGCCCTGAAAAGCTGCTTCATTTCGACAATTTAAATGTAACATTTGTACAATTGTGAAGAATTTGCAGTGTATGAGCGCCGGGGAATTTGGTGTGTCTACTTGTTTAAATAATAGGTATACAAACCAAAAATCTTGGTACTTAAATGCTACAACATTTTGACATTTTTAGTCTTTTTCAAGTTCATGTTTAAACTAAGGAGATGTTACAGTCTACAGGCCACCAGAGCAAGGAGTGTTTGACATGGTTTGTTTAATCACCCCTTGCTTCGGCGCCCCGAGAAACTGCTTCATTTCGACATTTTAAATTAAAAAGCATTAGTTAAAGGGCACTGCTTAGATTACCTTTGATTAATGTATTGCCCTCTAACTGTATAATGCTTATAACATTTGTATAACTCTTCCATTTCAATGTGGAGATTTTGTAGTCTATGAGCACCAAGTAGAATTGGTGTGTTTATCATTAATTGTTTAACATTGTGTGTTAACATTAAATCATTGTTGATGTTAAATGCAATGTTAAAGCATAGTTATACACACCATGCCTCCTTGGTGCTTAAATGCTGTTTCATTTCGACATTTTAAATGGTTTTCTATTGTAATTATTATTGTGAACAAGCTTAAAGGGGGAAGAATTAGTTTAAGGGCACTGCATTGGTTGCTTAGTGCCCTCTAACTAAGTAATGCTTATTCCATTATGAAAAGGTGCTACAACGTTTGTAGAACTCAGCAATTTCAAATGTGGATATTTTGTAGTTTATCAGCATCGAGGAGGCATGGTGTGTTCATCGGTAACTGTGTTTAACATTAAACTGTGTTGATGTTGAATACATTTTTAAAACATATGTATACACACCATGCTTCTTTCAGGGTGCTCAAATGTTGCATCATTTCAACATTAAAATTTTTTTCTTCTACAGCAATTAATTGTTTTGTACAGGATAGATATTTCCCTCGGCAAGAGAAGCGTACAATGGTAAGGATGATAAACATCTCGGACACAAGGTGTGAGGCTTGGGTGAACGCGTGTCTTCCTAACAAACCAAGACTTAAGTAGATCAAGTGTATTTTCAACATGTATATTATTGGGACAAAGTTTGACCTTTGTGTTAAGTTATATCTTGTTAATGGATACTGGTTTTCCCACTATAGATTCTCATTATTTGAGTATGTTCTTGCTTACAATCAATTTCATTTTCCACAGGTTTCAATTCTGAGAGGGCCAGGTATAATTTAAAAAGGATATTGTAAATTATTTTAAAAATAAACACCGATTTTACAAATATAACGACCGGTGCTTAGACATCCATCTCCACAGCAACATCGGTAAATAAAAAATAAATCGGTGCTATTTTTTAAATCTGTCAGATTAACGGCACCGATTTATATTACTAACTGTTGCTGTAAATGAACCTTAACGAGTACTCAGCATTCAGCAACATTATATCAAATCGATGCTGTGATATTGAATTTCCAGCATCGATTTGACGACGGTGCCATAATAACTACGTTTCAACATCACCCTACTTAGGCACCGGTTGAAAGGAGTCACGAATGATCAGTGTCATAGCCCCGAGCGACTGGTGGTAGTGAGCTTACCTTTAACGGTTTTGTGAAAAGTCATCCCCTTCATTTTAAATAGATTTCCTTCAAATTTTGCCTGAAAATATGGCAACAATTCACACCTATCAAACTGTTTCTTTGCCACGAAAACTGTGAACATCTTAATGTCTCAAAAGACAGTGGTTAACCTTCTCTTAATTAATATGGCACATTTTCACAGTACCATTAGTAAATATGCACTGAGGTTTAGGAAAAGCCAACAATTACATGTAGAGATTAAATTTTTGGCATCAAAGGAAGTGAAAAAGAAAATGTGTTCAGTACACATTTCATTCATAGGATGTCGGGGATGACAACATTTGAGTAATGCCAGAAATTCAGTTTGGCCCATTGCTTTACACAAATTCAAACTAAATGATGCAAATAAGAGCTCCCTCCCATTTCAAACCCTTCATAATTTGACTTTTTCAGCTCTTCAGAATCTTCATGATTGGCTTGTTAATCTCATGTGTTTCATTATAGAACTTTAATTAATACTCCTATATTCCAAATTTTAGACAAGATTTTAAAAAAAAATCTATTTACCTTCCATTTCTTTTTAGCGTTGAAGTAAAATTTAAATGATAGTCTCCTTTCTTATTTTATCTTCTTTTCTTTATTTTTAAAAAGATAATTAGGGTTTACAAGAAAGCAAATAAGTCAGCTGATTATCTAGCGAAGTGGGTGTGAAAAAATATATAGTAATTAAAAAGTATACTACAATCATCTCATTTTCCTTTAGAACTCAAGCTTCTTATCTCGCAAGATCACGAGAATACTAAAATTGAAGTAGCTTTGAGGAATCTATTGGTAAGGTTGAGAGACTGGGTAAGCTGCGAGACAGTGTTTACCACGCTCGCCATAGCGAGACCTGCTTGGATTGGGCATGCTTTCTTATGCTACTACTACACATCCTATGACTCTTCATTCATTTCGGTAAGCTCAGTTCTCGAGGGAGGATATGAGAATCCACTCTATTCCTTAAGATAGTAGACTCAACAAACCAAAATGCAAGATCAGATGGCTATGAAAATTATGTTCAAGACCAATCTATACACGTTACATAAGTGTTTCTCGATTGTAGAAACTCTCACTTACAAATCTATTTATAGTAAACAAAGTTAAATAATTTTCACAAAAATATAATTTTTTAGATACAACACTATCACTATCGTAAGCAAGATCAACTAGAATATGCTCTTTTGTACATATATTACTCTTTTTATTTTTAAATGAAGGTTTGGGAAGTGATAAAAGCCTCTTAGATGGCTTGACTAAACAAGTGCTATGAGCACTAAGTAATAACCGAATGGAGAGAGAGTCGAAAAAATGACAACCCAATACTTTTCATCACAAAGCTAATAAGGAATAATTGGCTATTTAGGTCAAATTCAAGTTCATATAGTTTTTCGATCCTAACCGTTAAATAAGATTAAAAAATGCTGACGTTATTTCAATCTGAACATAAAGTACACGATAATATTTAGAACATGAACATGGACAGTCTAAATATATTTGTGTGACCATGAAACACGGGACACACGAATCTGGACATGAAACATACAAAAAATATATAGAAGATCCTCAATCGCGTATTCCAGAATTACAGTTCTAGATACCATCCTACAAGTCTATTTATCTGGAGCAAAACTAAATGTTTTTGACAGAAATGTGTTTTTTAGATACTATCGTTAGCAAGATCCTATGGCATTTTGTACAAAAATTACTCTTTTCATTTTTGAAATGAAGGTTTGGGAAGTCATAAATCCTCTTAGATGGTTTGAAAAAACAAGTGCTACGAGCACTAAGTAATATCCAAATGAAGAAAAATAAAAAAAATGAACCCCGTAACTTCCATTACAAAGTTAGGAATAACTGACCATTTAGGTCAAATTCAAGTTTATACGGTTGTTCAATTGCAACCCTAATTGATTTTCTCATGCAACAAATTTAAAACCGCTAAAAAGTACTGATTTTATTTAAATTTGAACATAAAGCATGCGAGAATATTTAGAATCTGAACATGAACAATATAAATATATTCATGTGGTCATGAAACACGAAACACATGAATCTGGACATGAAACATACAAACATATATAGAAGTTCCCCCAAATTTTCGTGCATTCTAGTATAACAGTTCTAAATACGATCTTCGTATATTTTAACAAGTGTTACTTTGAATCAAGTTGTTTTACTTTCTCACTCATTTAAAACCTACCTCCCAAATTCCCATTAGGTGAGGATACCCATCTCAACTCAATGAACGGGAGAGGTGGATCACTACTAACTACCTCATATTACATGATTAAGAAAAATCAATAACAAGAGCGTAGGATTAAAATAAATGATCAATCCTTCAAATAGGCTCATATGGCTACTAAAAAACCTTTTTAAAAGCCAGGAAAAAAAGAAAAGAAAAAAAAGTTAGCCGGCAAGGAACCCACCACACGTGGCACACTCTTGGTTCCCCTTCCTTCACACACACAAACACAGAGTCTCACACACTCTCTCTCTCCAAACTCTCCGCTGCCGTCCGTACCAAGGACCACGCCACACGTGAGTTAAACTCCACCGGCCGCCGATACTTTTTCCGACAGTCGTCCGGCGAACAAACCGACTAGAGTACAACATTAAATACGATGATGAACATAATTTAAACGCGAAGATGTAGCGTAATGATCTAAAACAACAGCAAGAAATTGATTAAATCTTTTTCCTTTTCTGTTGCAAAAAAGATTACATTATCATAAAACTGGATCGGGGAAGTCACTATTCACATCCTTCGAAACGGTGATTCATCACCGGAATAAGTTATCACTCTGCGCCGCTCTCTCACCGTTGTCTTCTCTAACTACTACGCGGTTTCCTACGAGGTCTTCTTCTTTTTTTTTTTTCCTTTTTCCCAAATACGAAACAACTACAGGGAGAAAAGATCGGTAAAATTAAACTGAAATTAAACGGATCCGACAAGGGCCCCGGTTTGTCTCCTCGGCCGCAGCCGCCGGCGGTGGGGTCACGCGTTTTCCGGCGGTGGGGGGAGGTTAAGATCCAGGCCGATGCCGCTCTCCTTCTTGGTAGCCGGAAGATTGGGATCGCTCCTGTTGAGGTCGAGCACGACGGAGGACGAGTCGGACTCACTCTGGACCCCATTTGCTCCGCCGCCGCCGTTGCCGGCACCGGAAACGCCGAGGAAATCCATCGCCACCGTGACCTTGTGGTTAGGGTAGATGAGGAACCCGTGGCCGGGTTCGGGTTTCATCCCACCTTGACGCGCGAGCGCGTCGAAGTACATCGCCGCCTGAGCCTGGTTCATCGCCGCGGGATGGATGGGTCCGGCAACGCGGCCAGCGAAAGGGGCGGCGCGGTATTGCTGCTGAGGGTTGTTGGGAAACGGGAACCTCATGGTTACAGGCCCACCGAGGCTAAGATCTAGAGGGGAGGGGGAAGAGTCGGCCACCGTCACCGCCGCCGCCGGAGTAAAGCCATCCCGGCTGGATGACTCGACGGTGCTGCTCTGGCTGGGACTCCCGCCGTTATTCACATTCACAATATTATTAATCTTCTTAACAAAATTGCCGTCCTTGGCGGCGGCGGCGAGGCGGAGCATATTCTGCTGCTGGTGGTGGTGAAGGTGCATGTTCATGCTCCCGTCCTCCTGCACGGCGGCCGGGAAGTTGGTCTTGGCCTTGGCGCCGCGGAACTCCCTGGCGGCGGCGTCGTAAGCGCGTGCGGCTTCCTCGGCGGTGTCGAACGTGCCGAGCCAGACGCGGCTCTTCTTGCCGGGATCTCTGATCTCGGCGGCGTAGCGGCCCCAGGGGCGCTTGCGGACGCCGCGGAAATGCGCCTCCCGGGTGGAGGGGGCGTTGATGTTGACGTTGGTGGCCGCCGCCGCCTCTTTTTTCGGCGCCATGTTAGAAGGGGAGAGGAAATGGGAGGAGGTGAATTGGGGTGTGTTAGTTTGAGGTGGGAGGAATGAGGAAAAAAGGATTTATAGGAGGGGAGAGGCGATGGAATTGGGAGGAGGGGTGATATGGAGAAAAGAGAGGAGGTGTTTGTGTGGATATATAAGGGGGGGCGTGGGGTAGAGTCAATACCAGATTTGACTGCGGAGAGCGATAGCCGCCCCGAGAGAGGGGAAAATTTTGGGTGTGTGGGATCGATTGGATTACGTGGCACGTGGGATTTGTTGGCGGCAACCTCTTTACTTATTGCCACTATTATTAATGCTCTCACTCGGTGCATATTTCAAACACCTAGTATTCCATTTCTTTCATCTATTTTCCCATCTATTCTTTTTCCTCCGCATGTGACACCATATTATTTTTTCGAGTTAGAATGGAAAGAGAATTGAGTGAAAAACGCAGTTCTAATAATTGGTGTAAATACTTCATTTTTCATCATAAAAGCAAACGTGATAAATTTTTAAAAATAATTGAAAATGAAAAGCATGGTAAACTTAGAGAAACAGAGGGAGCATTTCTTTTAAGCGACAATCCTTGAAAAAAAGTAGACTAAAATGGAAAGTGCGGTAGGATTTTAAAAGCTAAAGAAATATAATTATTAGTGTTGCTAGTTACTAACCTGTCACCCAACCCACTAACACAAATATTAAGTGTTCATAACCGACCCTCCTAGTTTTTCACTTGAATTTATGGTTATTTTTTAAGCGATTATCTTTAATAAAAAAAGTAAACTAAAATGAAAAGTGTGACAAGATTTTAAAAGTTGATGAAATATAGTTATCAGTGTTGTTAGTTACTGACCTGCCACCCAACCCACTAACACAAATATTAAGTATTTATAACTGACCTTCCTAGTTTTTCACTTGCATTTATGATGAATATGGTGGGTGAATGAACTTAATTTAAAAAAATAATAATAACTGAATGCAATTAAAATATTGTCAATAAAAAAACAATATAAAAAACATTTAATAAAAGAAACTATATCACTTAAAGTAAATTGAAGAAGTATATTGCAATAAAATAAAATATAATAATATATTAACACCTTTACATTTATCATATTGATTTTATATTTAAACCATTTTATTCAATTTTATGGTATATATTGAAATGAATTACTAGTACTATATTTATTATTATTGTCAATTACGAACCTGCCAACCATCTCACCGACCAAAATGAATTGTATAACTATTTATACCTATTATTTATAGTATATAAAACGTACAAAATAATATAAATCTAGTTTGAATTTTTATTTTTAATTATTACATTTAAAGGCATGCGGTCAAGTCATATCATACTATTTCCGTTTAACTATTTATGACACACTTTACGGTTAAATTTCTCAAATTATGTTTGACAGTTTAAAAAAATAGTATATAAATAATATTACATAAAATCTTGTTTTAGATTGATTACTCGTTGAACAAAGTCATTTTATAGTAATTGAGGTGATTTGACATTTTTTTAATTTATTGCAACGTGATTCTTATAACTTTAAAAGAACTTAAAAATGTATTGCAATGTATAAATGATTGTAATTTGAACTTAAATTGAGGTTTTCTATAATTGGTCTGATCCAAGGGCGGAGGGAAGGGAGGAAAGTTCTTAAATAATTTTTTTTATAATTGGTCTAACCAAATTTTAAAGTGATATTAATTTTAAAAAATTATCTTCAGCCCCGTTAAAATTTTTCTAAGACTACTAATTTTAAAAATATTATCCTTCAACCCCATCAGATTGAACAAAATTACTTTTATTGAATATTGTTCTATTAAAATTTAATTAACTAGGGCCTGCCACAAAATAAATCTGACTCCACCCTGATCTGACTGTTAGTTGGTCTAAGAAGAGACTTTTTCATAATAATTCTATCATTTGAGTATCGTTAGATTAGTAAGTCTCATGACAGGTGGCTTGTCCATAAACTATGAAAATGCCACTTATTTTTTTTACCTTATACATTGCATTTGTTAAGTTTTTTACCTTATACATTTAGAAATTTAGAAAATAAATTTTATATTATATATTTTTATATTTTTATACTCAAATACAAATTATTACTTGTTTTAACTTATAAAATATAATATTCAAATTTTATTTAAAAAATTACAACATTTAAGATAAAAACCACCGTGAACTATCAATAAGTTTATGAAAAGACCGCCTATCCCAAACTTTCTCTCGTTAGATTACTCGTAATGTGTACTTTTTAAACATCAAAATTTTATAGATCAAAGTTTGGAAAGTGTGTGGAAATTAGCGAAACATAGGAAATAGGTGGTTCTTACATTCTCTTCATAGCGGAATATCCATTTTTGACTATTCATAGTATTTTTAGTGGGTATATATTTATTACAAATTGATTTACAAAAAATCTAATAACATTCAATTGAAAGGGTATCTTATTAGATTGTTTAACAGTTGCATCAATTTTTAATGTTGAATTATAATTATTTATAATTTGAGATATATTTTAAAGTTTTTCTAAGTTTTGAAAATTCGGTTGTAATAAATAAAAATAAACATAAAAAATCATCTCATTCGTGTATCAAATTGACCTCCTTAGATGATCCAAAAGAAGTCTGTGTATTGAGTTGTTAGAATGGCTAATAATTAGACAAATTATGAAAAATTTCGTTTCAGTAACTTAGATTAGATTATAATTACTTATATTTCAAGATATATTTTAAAATATTTTAAAAATAATATAAAAATATTTTTAATAAATAAAAAAATATTATATTATTTTATTGGTGACATTAATTATAAAAATTACTCATCTAACTATTAAACCGTTTAAAACAAGATTTGGATTTCGTGATTACGATTTATTTCAAATTTGTGTCTCAAAAGATATCAAATAGATAAAATGACCACCATTATTATATAAATTTGATAGCAAACTCAAATATATTAATGTGTTCAAAGTATAATTCACCTTTAAAATAAATCCTTTTGTTCTTTTATGTATTACACTGTTTAAATTATCATGTGGCCGAGTGGGGTTACAATAAATAGCTTGAAAGTTGGGGGTGGAGGTGGATATGCATAGAATCTTGCCGTTTGGTTTATTGTGGTGGGACGCTGGACTGGCACGTTGCAGTATCATTTATTGAGAGTTTAAATTATTACTTTGAAATTTTATGATTCTCTCAAATTCGCAAAAAGTAAATGCATCAGAATTAGATATTGAGTTGGCGCAAATACAAAACCATTCTTTATTTAAAAGGATCAATATAGCGTGGAGTATATTATTACTACGATAAGAGTTCATGACAACACTTTATTGTTGATACTTATTAAATAAATTATTTTTATTAATCAACAATAAACTCATATTCAAGTATTTGAGAACTCGAAATTAATTTTTATAATTAGATAATAATCATCCTACAAACACGCATAAACATCTAAATTATAATTATGGTTGGAATTTATTATTAAATTTGAACAATAATTCACTCTTTTATTATGTTACCTATAAATTAGAAATATATATTCGTTACTTTTTAAAATGTTTTTTTGGAGAATTTAGTTTTGAATGTATTGATTAATTCATAACATAATACGAGTTTTAAAGGTATTAAATTGCTATAGATGTACAAAATTCCTTCCCCCTGATAATATGACATTTGTTAACCCCTCTACATTTATGACATTGATTGATATTTTAAAAATTTATCATTAGATTTTTATATACCAAAATGAATTACTAGTACTCTATTTATTAATACTATGACCCATCATCAATTCACCGACTAAATTTTTTTATATACTCCCTTGCTTTAACTATGTTTGGCACCATAGGTTTAGGTGTTGTTTTTTTTAAGTTGAAATGTGTGGAGGAAGTTGGGTGAGCAGAGTAAAAAGTTTAATTAGTGGTTGAGAATGATGTACCTTGCCATAAAAGGAAATGTGACAAACTTTAAAAAACATACAAATATGGTAAATGAGCCAAACTTAAGAAAATAGATGGAGTAATTATTTATAGTTAGATATTTTACATAAAATGTATATATAAAATGAAAATTTATGATATTTCATTGTTAATATTTATCATTTTTAAATTAATTTACTATAAATTAAATTCGAATAATTGAGAATCCGACTCTAAATTTTATAACCATTTCGATGATCAGTTTTACAAACCATGAAAATACATCTAAATTGTAATTATTGTTGGCTTTTAACTTCAATTTTGAAGAACATTTCACATAGTTATTAAGTTGCATAAAAATTTGCAAATATATTCAATACTTGTTTTAGCATTGTAACAGAATTTAGTATTTACTTTTTTGTTTCACTCATAATAATCATGATATTAATTTTCAGAAATATTAAATTGGTATAGATATATGTGTGTGTGAGAGTGAAAGGTTATAATTTGAAATTGTGTAATTGTGTAACTGTTACAAGTAAAATGAAAAGATTGAAAATTTAATAAATTATCATAACATAACAAGTTGGCAAAGTGAAGTTCTCATTATCATTTTCGCAAATGCTTTTAAGTTAAGGAAATTATTGTGGAAAATAATGGTTAAAATGTTGAAATTCGTCAACTTTTTGGCTTCCATTTTAAGTGGGACTCGAATAGGTTTTGGGTTAGTGAATGTCACTTTTTGGTTCTCCTTCGCGAGTACTATAAAATCGACTATTTAAACTCTCAAAACAGATAAGGATGAATGAGATATGCATGTTTGAAATGTCACTCTTGAAAGAGAAAAAAATGGGCGGAAATTGGTCCCCAGTAATTTTTCGGTCCAAAACGCGTATGGACCGCGTGGAAGTCTCTGGAAGGCCCAACTGCATAGTATATATGGAATTGCTTGTGTGTAATTCTTAAGAGATAAGAACGAAATACTTCTATATTTTGTGAGATATCTTGTCTTAAATAAATACACACTGAAGAATATCTGTGCAAATATTTATTCCTTCTCTAACAGATTTGATTCGAGTATTCATGGAATGTCTCGGATTTCATGAGTTGGTGATTGGAGAATATTCTTCTCTAATTAAAGAAAATCAGAAAATCACGTTTCCATGATTAAGGTCTCTTAGAGCAGAATAAATAGAGCATGTAAGTCAGTCAGAAAACTCGCACCATTCTCAAGTTCCTCATTTCCTCTAACCTTGAGTCTCACTTCCTTCTTTCTTTGTCGGTGATAGTCCTTCGGACTTTGCATGAATCCGAGGTAACTCTTATGTGTTAATTGTTACCTGCGATGGTTTTACCCTAGGGAACGATGTCCACGATGAGACTCATTCGTTTCAAAGGCAGCGAGTATTACTCGTGATTTCATCACTTTGTGATTACTTGAAAACGTGATTTATGCTTTGATTGTTTGTAATTTAATATTTTCGATTGTATGCATGAATGATTAATAAAAGATTATTATTCTTGCATATGTTAATTGTTCGTTCAATTTTTATTATTTAATTTTTGTATGGTATTATATATATGCTCAATAGTCTTGAAACAAATGATATCTTTGTTGAATTATATTGATTCAAAAATTTCATGTCGACTGCTTAATGTTGTGAATGAAATTGCATACTATAATCTATTCAAATTTAGATGCTACTCTACATGCCTTAAATTTGAGTAAATTGTGCATGAAAAATATTTATTCTATGTATGAATATAAGCAATTTATTCAATTGTACAAAGATGAAATCGCATATGGTTTAAGATTGCATGCCACGACATGCCTAATATAATATCATGCATGCCGTAACAAAATTTCGCATGTTTAATTTGTGAAAACTTCATGCAACTATATCGGTGTAGATTGCATGCCTTTTTTTAGGCAAAGTTTTGTGAAATTTGCATGCATGCAACATACTTTATAAGTTGCATGCTTAAATATTACATTCGGTTGAAATTTATGCAAAAAATTTGTTTCAACGTTTTGCTGGAAATTCTTGAAAATTCATTGGGTTTTGGTTGTGTGAACCCCAAAACCATGTTGAGCAATGACGCTGCTAAGACTGCCCCTGGGGCGACGCCTCTTGTGGTTGTTCCTCATGGTGAGAAACCCGAGAAGTTCAACAATGGTATGAACTTCAAGATGTGGTAATAGAAGATGCTCTTCTACTTGTCCACTATGGGTTTGGAACGTTACATTCACGAAGATCGTCCAGTTGTGGATGAGAAAAGCACTAAGGAAGTTCAAAATGCTGCAGTGGGATGGAACTCTAAGGAGTATATCTGTCGTAACCTCATTTTGAATAGCCTTCATGATGCCATTTGGAATGTGTATAAGGTGAATGAGCCTTCTAAGGTGTTGTGGGAAACTCTTGACCAAGAGTACAGGGGTGAGGAAGTTGGATCCAAGAAGTGGGTCGTCAGCAAGTTTCTCGACTACAGGATGGTTGATGCCAAGTCTGTGGTCAGTTAAGCTCAAGAGCTTCAAATGATGATCAATGGGCTGATAACCGAGAAGATGACAATGTGTAAGACTCTCCAAGTCTATTGCATCATCGAGAAGATGCCTCTAAGTTGGAAGGACTTCAAGAGTTATCTGAAACACAAGTGAAAGGTGATGACCACGAGGGATTTGATCCAAAAGCTTCATATTGAGGAGGATAACCCCATATCTGAAAAGTGGATGTATGGATTTGTGTCAGTGGCAAGGGCCAATCTCGTGGCCGTTGGTAGGGGCTACAAGTCGAAAAAGCCCAAGGCAAAAAAGAGATCCAAGTTGGGAGCTAAGGGTGGATTTTCGAAGAAGTCAAATTTCACTGGCAAGTGCTACAACTACAACCTCGTTGGCCACAAGTCCTCCGAGTGTAAGAAGCCAAATAATGCCAAGAATGAGGCCAACATGGTTGAAAATATTGCACAAGATGTGAATAACATCGATCTGTGTGCTGTGATTTCTGAAATCAACATGGTGAACTCCAATCCAAAGGAATGGTGGATTGACCTAGTGCCACCAAGCACATCTGCTCTGTCAAGGAAGTGTTCTCAAACTTCAAGGCAATTGAAGATAGAGAGACCATCTACATAGGCAACTCTGCAACTTCCATGGTGAAAGGGCGTGGCACTGTGGTGCTGAAGATGACGTTTGGGAAGGAATTGAATTTGAAGAATGTTCTGTATGTGCCAGACATTCACAAGAACTATGTGTCTGGTTCTGTGTTGATCAAGCATGGCTTTAGGCTAGTGTTTGAGTATGATAAGTTAGTCTTGTCAAAGCAAGGTATGTTTGTAGGTAAAGGTTATGAGCTAGATGGTATGTTCAAGTTGAACACCATGGTTGTACATCGTAAGAAAGATGAAATGAATGCTTCTTCTTCTGCTTACATGATTGAGTCTTCCAATTTGTGGCATGGTAGACTAGGATACACTAATTATGATTCGATAAGATGATTAATTAACATGGAGAACATACCTAACATGAAAAATTGATGCAAGTCATAAGTGTGAAACCTGTGTTGAAGCTAAGATAACTTGAACGTCTTTCAAACAAGTTAAACGAAACACAAAATCTCTTGAGTTGATACATACCAATATCTGTGATCTAAAGTTCATGCAAACAAAAGGAGGTAACAAGTATTTCATTACCTTCATGGATGATTGCACGGAATACTGTTATGTGTACTTGCTGAAAAACAAAGATGAGGCAATTGAGAAATTTGTTCTCTACAAAATGGAAGTTGAAAACCAACTTAATAAGAAGATCAAGGTGATTAGAAGTGACCGTGGAGGTGAATATGTAGAGCCATTTAGGGACTATTGTTCTGAACATGGCTTTATTCACGAGGTCACTGCCCCTTACTCGCCTCAATCTAATAGTGTGGCCGAACGTAAAAATTTCACTCTTAAGGAGATGATGAGTGCGATGGTGGTAAGTTCTGGGTTGCCACAGAGCATGTGTGGGAGGCTATTTTGACGGCCAACTATCTTTTGAATAAGATCCCTCGTAAGGATGAGAAAGCAACTCCCCATGAGTTGTGAAAAGGCACGAAGTCGTCCTTTACATACTTGTGAATGTGGGGGTGCCTTGCAAAGGCATTGATCCCACCCCGAAGAAGTTAAAGATTGGACCTGAAATGGTTGACTGTATCTTTATAGGATATGTACATGAGAGTAGTGCTTATCGCTTCCTCGTACATGAATCTCATCATCCCGAGATTTACAAGAACACGGTTATGGAATCAAGAAATGTGAATTTCTTTGAGGACGTGTTCCCTGTCAAGGAAAGGACCGAATCTTTGAGAGGACCATTGAGTCACTAGATGAAGGCGTAGTAATTCCCGACGATCTCTAGGATCAAGAGGAGGAAGTGGATGAACCTAGACAAAGTAAACAGATTAGGACCGAAAAATCATTTGGTCCTGGTTATCTAACGTTTATGCTTGAAAGCGAGCCACAAAGCTATAAAGAAGCTATGAATTCATCTAAGGGGTCTATGTGGAAATAAGCGATTAAAAGAGAAATCGACTCGATTCTACATAATCATACTTGGGAGCTAGTGGACTTACCTCCAAGGTGTAAACCACTGGGCTCCGTTAGAATGATATTTGCTATCGCCGCGTTACGTAAGCTTAAGGTTCATCAAATAGATGTGAAGACTTCCTTCTTGACGTGAGATTTAGAGGAAGAAATCTACATGGAGCAACCTGAGAGGTTTACGGCTCCCGGCTAAGGAGGAAAAGTGTGCAAGTTGGTGAAATCATTGTATGGTCTCAAACAAGCACCAAAGAAATGTCATGAGAAGTTTGACCATGCCGTTCTTGCCAATGGTTTCAAAATTAATGAGTGTGATAAGTGCATCTATGTGAAAGACACGGAAAATAGACATGTAATCCTATGTTTATATGTAGATGACTTGCTCATTGTGGGTAGTAATGAAAAGATGATCAACCAAGGATATGTTGAATTATTGTTTTGATATGAAGGATATGGGACTTGCGGATGTGATCTTGGGGACAAAGATCATCTGAAGCTCTGATGGTATCACATTAACCCAGTCTCATTATGTAGATAAAATCCTTGAGAAATTCAACAAGAATGACTCAGAGATGATGATGACTCCAATAGATCCAAATTTGCATCTATGAAAGAATAAATTGGAGGCTATTAATCAGGTGTAGTACTTGAGAGTCATTGGAAGTCTGATGTACTTGATGAGTTGTACTAGACCAGAAACTGCCTACACTGTAAGTAGGTTGAGCAGATACACAAGTAGCCCTAGTATGACTCACTGGAATACGATCACTAGAGTACTGAGATATCTACGTTTTACTCGTGATTATGGTCTACATTATACGAGTTATCCAGCTGTAGTTGAAAGATACAGTGATGCAAACTGGATGCACGATATAAAGGATCTGAAATCCACTAGTGGGTATGTATTTACACTAGGTAGAGGAGCAGTCTCATGGAAGTCCTCTAAACAAACAGTTATTACTCGATCCAGGATGGAATACGAGTTTGTTTCCTTAGACAAGGTGGGTGAGGAGGTCGAATGGCTCCTTCAATTCGTAGATGACATTCCTAGATGGCCAGAGCCTGTGCCAGCCACATGTATACGTTGTGATAGTGTATCTGCTATTGGAAAGGCTCATAATAAACTCTATAATGGGAAGTCTCGTCATATTCGATGGAGACATAGTTCCATAAGACAACTTCTCTCAACTGGAGTGATCACAATTAACTATGCAAGGTCGAAGGACAACATAGCCGATCCCTTGACTAAAGGGTTGAATCGAGAGGTAGTTGAAACATCATTGAGAGGAATGAGACTGAAGTCCATTTGATGATGGGTTACGTACGTGGACACCCAACCTATGTGACTGGAGATTCCAAGATCTAGGTTCAAAGGGACACCCAACCTATTATGATCACTATGGGGGCTTCATACCTCTTGTCTTATTCCTACGATGAAGAAACAGTGATGTGAATGGAGGTGAAGCATTAAGTTTCTTTTAATGATTTATGGCATCGAGTGTGTAGTACTTGAAAGAGTGCATAGTTTACGGAACTGCTCTTACGCCAAAAATCACCTATGTAACCGAGAAGTGTGGCCATTTCGAAAGGGAATTGTTGGGATGCAGTTCTTTAGAAACCTTACAAAACTAAGCATGTGCCATGGCCTAATTAATGGATACAACTAAGGAAAGTACAAGGGCTTGGAAAAATGTCTGTAGGAAGTGCATTGTCGTTCACACAAGAGGTAGGGGAAGTTCAAGAACATCACGTCTACTTCCTAACCAGTGGGCTAAGTGTACTCTCTCAAGGGAAAGTTCAAAGAGTGACACCTACTTATCCTATGCAGCATTTATTCCGTCAAAATGAATCTATCACCAAGTTAAACTCCATGTCTGACGTGATTGTTCTAATTCCTACATCAATATCTATTCATGTGGGGGGATTGTTGAAAAATGATGGTTAAAATGTTTAAATTTGTCAAATTTTTGGGCTTCATTTTGAGTGGGACCCAAATAGGTTTTGGGTCAGTGGATGTCATTTTTAGGTTCTCCTCTGCGAGTACTATCAAATTGTATATTTAAACTCTCAAAACGGATCAAGGGTGAATGAGATATGGATGTTTAAAATGTTACTCTTGAAAGAGGAAAAATGGGCTGAAATTGGCCCCGAGTAATTTTTCTCTAGACTGTCCAAAATACGTATTGACCGCGTAGAAGTCTCTGGAAGGCCCAACCACATAGTATATATGGAATTGCTTGTGTGTAATTCTTAATAGATAAGAACGAAATACTTCCTTATTTTGTAAGATATCTTGTGTTAAATGAATATGCAGTTTGCCATGTTTAATATGCTGAAGAATATTTGTGCAAATATTTATTACATTTCCAGTAGATTTGATTTGTATTCATGGAATGTCTCGAATTTGGTGAGTTGGTGATTGGAGAATATTCTTCTCTAATTACAGAAAATCAGAATATCACGTTTCCATGATTAGGGTCTCTTGGAGCAATATAAATAGAGCCTCTAAGTCAGTCAGAAAACTCGTACCATTCTCAAGTTTCTCATTTCTTCTAAACTTGAGTCTCACTTCTTTCTTTCTCTGTCGGTGATAGTCCTTTGGGCCTTGCGTGAATTCCTGGTAACTCTTATGTGTTAATTGTTACCTGCAATGGTTTTACCTAGGAAACGATGTCCACAACGGAATTCATTCGTTTCAAGGGCAACGAGTGTTACTTGTGACTTCATCAATTTATGATTACTTGAAAATGTGATTTATGCTTTGATTGTTTGTAATCAAGCTTTTTGATTGTATGCATGAATGATTAATAAAAGATTATTATTCTTGCATATGTTAATTGTTCTTTCAATTTTTATTATTTAATTTTTGCATGGTATTATCAATATATATGCTCAACAATCATTACAATCACCATCCATATCAGACTGACAAATTCACCAAATAATATGATCTACTCATTTTAGCTAGTTAAAACTGAGCATGCATGACTTCACTGGATCAAGGCAGTTTGACGAATACACGAAAACCTGGAGCACATCAATGCCACTAACTGGGCAACCGCAAAAATAGCAAAAAGCTACAACTGCCATATAGCAGCAATCGTTAATAAAGCCATAGCGGCCTCAATGAGAGAAGTTCTTCTCGAGAAATCTCGACAAGGATCACAAACTCCGAATGGACAAATGGATCCCTCAAAGATCACTACGCTTATAAAGTGAGGTAGGAGCGAAAGAAAGAATGGTTATCCATTCTCCCACTGCCCCACCTCCTTTCCCTGAGCCCCTCTGTTGTGAACAGTTACATCTTCCTTATCATGTAGAGCAGGCACACTAACAAGTAGGGGTCGCTCACTCTACCAAAGCATATGTTCCACCCCATGTACTAGTTAAATGAACTCATGAAGGAACTCCTCCTTCACGATTCTATCAACTTTGTAGCCCATCTTCTTCCATGGCTTTAACCACTTCAAGTAGGAACTCCTCCTCGCATTGGTTCCCTTCAGTCCCAGCGAGGCTTGCCACCAAAGGAGAAGGATCTGTGCCATCCTTCACCTCGGTCCCTAGCCCGACAATCTCCTCCGAAAGCACTACCAAAAATTACAAAATAAGATAAGAATTAGATAATGTAAATTGCAAAAGCCTTACTAATACTTCAAAAAAGAAAAATATTTACATCAATCACAATGATTTTCACGACATCCTCTGAAGGATATAATCCAAACTTGCCTCACCACCAACTGGAGTAATCCTCCAACTTATCCACACGTGATGGTCTATCACATACCCGGTGAGACCCCCAACCCAATTATAGAATAATTTCGGTATCCCTACCACCATACCTAGTAAACTCATATATCCCCGGAACATAACAAACCACAGTCAGCATAGAAACCATTCCTAATGATCGGCTCTTTACACTACACACACTCATAACACTCTTAGAGCTCCTCTCCTAACTACTTAACACACATAAAACACACAAAATTGAAAAGTGAGAAAAACAATAAGTAAGAAGTGACTTTTATAGGCGTCAAAAGAGTTTCGTAAACAAAACCACCATAAATTATTTCCTCTGGAAGGACGCATACTTTCAATTTTTTTAAAAATTGAATAACCACTTATTAAAACCCTTGGAAAACGGAACATTGAAATATTCTACACATTCCAACAAAAAGAAACCAAAATGACTATACCTACATGGAATACTTATCCATACACATTCCCACTTCCCAAGATGTTCGAAAATCCATTTATCCCTAGGACCACACACCAACTCATACACATCTTCCATAATCTATAATAATACACAAACCAATTATAAGTACATGTACTAGGAACAATCTTCTAAGAATCTTAAAAAGTTAATCACAATAACACAACTCCTAATGACAACTTTGTATTCTCCAAACATATCCACCTTCACTATAACTTTACCCGAAAACCATCCCCTAACTAACATTATATTATGACAGATCACTACAATCCCACTCACAATTTTTCCACTGAAACACTACTGCTCAGTTACACGACACAAGTGGGCAAATCACCCATGGCTTCACATAGTACATAAGACACCCCACCCTGCGATAAAGATAGGTAAATTGACCTCGAATTCACACATAATTGGAAAATAACAGTTCTAAAGACACAAGTGGAGATCACTTTGGTCTTTTGGTGAAACACCGTAGTCTACAAAAGAAACATATAATGAACCTGTTAACTACCCCTCTTACAAACCAAAACAATTTACACTATAACTCTTTTTATTTTTGAACAGTGATTAATATATAAAGTTTCATAATACACCCCTACTTCCTTCAAGCCCACCCCATCCACACCCACTCGCCTACAGTCCCTAATACACCACTTATACATTGGACTTTAAGGTAATCACATACCTCAAGAATTTGGCTATAAGAAAAATTATACTCCCTCCGTCCCAGCTCTTTCTGCGGAGAGAGAAACTGGAAGTATTTTTAAGGATATATTATTTTATGTCTTTGCAGTGGGGTATCTTGAAATTGAAGTGGGGTATCCAAATATTATTGGGTTAAAAAAATCAGAAATTGGGCCCAAATTGAGTAAACAAATAATAAAGGCAATCCATTTATGGTAAAAAATGAGGTAGTGCAAAAACAGTTGGGACGTCCAAAAATGGAAAGAGTGCAAAAATAGCTGGGACGGAGGGAGTACCTTAATACAAATTATAACACATAAAGCGGTACACTAACTTCTGAACTCAATCCATCACTTCCCAACTAAAAACACTAGCCATCTATTAACAAACATGAGATACCCTTATTAATAAAAGGAAAAAAATACACGCTTTAACAAGAAAATTATTCTGTTAATATGCTAAAAATTTTAGACATTCAACTAGCCCATTAGTCAAGATGATCGTTGGACGTTCTAGCCCCTCTATAACTACATGATAAGAAAACATATATATAGAAGCCTTCTCAACATTATCCTCATCTTGTAATATCTCCTTCAACTTCCAACACATGTAGATACACCTCATTGCATGTTTCTCCAATAGCTTCCATCCGCTTCATGTGCTTTACGTAGTAGGAATTATGGTCAACAATTGACCCACAGTGTGAAAGTTCTAGCTTCATACTCCGTAAATATACTAAGTATGTGTAAGTTTCTAAACTACGTTGCAATTCCCCAATCTGTTTGTCCAAACTATGACAACAGGTTATCAACACTTCATTAAAATCCTCAGGTCTCACACCCAGAGCCTTAACAATCTCTTCATGAAGGGGCGTGTTAATTTATGTTGAGCTTTGAGCGACACCTCAAGAGTACAACATCGTTCTTCAAGCTGGCCACAATGGACTTCTCGACGTTCAATTGTCCTCTCTATACCCTCATACTTAGTCACTAGTTGAATACTATACTCATGAACATCGGCGCATCAGGATCACTACTCATCAAAGATCACTCCCAAATGGTGGCATTCCACCTGAAACCCTTTTATCTGAATTAACAACTCATCAATACAACCTGCTTGTTCAGAAATAATAGTTGTCTTCTGATTAACTTCTCAAGTCTTCTCCACCAAAAACCTCCACTATTCCTTTTCATATGACATAATACTCATTAACTCCCTTTTAAGCGTGCCAATCAAAACATCTTCATTTCAACACTTTATCAACAACTCAACCCAACCCTACTTTATGAACATATTTTATTATTTATTTTGATTATATATCTTTTATATTATAATTTATATTATTATTACTTACTTGCAAACTATAATGTTATTAATATCTAAATAACATAATTTATCAAGAGACCCAAAACTATTACGCAATGACAATTTAGAATAATAAAATTTAAAAAGTACAAATTTAATAAAATCACAATAATTAAAGATGAAATAAAAAGCATTAAAAAATAAACTTATAGAAAATAAATTATTAAGATTAATTTTTTTTACAAAATCTAAATAAAGTAATATAAAATATAATTACAAGAATATAAAATTTTAAAATCTAATAAATAAGGGTGTGACACGTGACATGTGTCACACCTTTACCCCATAACCCAACAAGCTCCCTAAAAAAGGGAAGAACATATTTCAGCCCTAGAAGAAATGAGTCGTGGGAAATTTGTTATTCCTTCATTATTTTATTGGAGCCACATCAGCAACCCCTTGAGGTGGGTTGCTAGTAAACATGATCTAAAGGCTAAAAAAATAAATTAAATTCCACAAAATCCCCCCCCCCCCCAATAATTCCACTATATATAAGCCAACACAACCTAGTAGGTTTCAGCTAAACAACCCGACCACTAGTTGATCCACTACCACCACGAGTGGGTGGCTTAGCAACCCTTTCATTCTCTTACATTGGCTCGCTAATAGTGCCAATGGTACTCACTTCGCAAAGCGGGGCCTTTGGGGGATCAACTTCTATAGCATCACCCTCCTTCTCCTTCCATGTTCCATCAGTTGGATAATGATCAACCATACATGCACAAAGTTCCATTATCGTTGGCAATGAATCTTGCTTCCTCAGCTCCTGGATTAAAGAAAAGGGATGACCGCCGTTCTTGATCTTCTTAGTAAACGCCTCATTCACCTTTTGCTTAGCACTTTCCACCGCCACCAATATGGAGACCTGACTACCAAGACCCCTGATATCCAACTCTAGATGTCCTTCCAGGATCCATACCGCCCTACACCCACAACCTTAGCATACATATATGCAAAGAATTCACAAAACCCTTGGGTTTTTACAACCCGATTCATTAGCACGCATGATAATCCGGATGACCATTACCTTGGTTCTTCAAATTATGTAGCTCTACCTTTAATATACCATTTAAGTTAATCTTCTCCTTGAGAAGACTTTGGTTCTTCACCAAAAACAACTCACTTCACCCCAGAGCCGCATCCAGCCCTTTTTCCCATTTTGGAATGGAAGTTTCCTTCTTAGCAACTTTGTCAAGACGACGTCCAAAGAATGTCAGACACTCCCCATCTGCAAATCATAAATAATTCACATCAGTATAGTTAACATACAACATGGAAACAACGTATATATATACTGCATATATACAGAGATAGCTTGCTCAAGCAAGGGAGTTATTCATTTGGCAATACTCACTGACTTCTATGACTGCTTTGTCATATCCATCGCCGATGAGTCATTTTTCTTCTTCACAAACATGATCGTTCAACTTCTCCACTTTTGATGGATTGGCACTAGCCTCTCCCTCCCCTCCAGGCTTCCGTTTGCCACTTTGAGAGCTTGATTTTGCAAGATTAACTAGATACCATTGGCCAGATTCTACGTCTGCAGGATAGCCCACGCTTCACCTTCATTTCCTCTCAATTTAGGTCATCACGAACATTATTCCAGTGCCCATGATTCAGTTCGACACCCTTATCATACTGAGCTTCTTCTTCCTCATCGTGGAATAGCAGTAACTTCAACTGCTATGCGTGACATCGTACTACCTACAAAACATTGAAGTGTCAATAACGTATCATATAATACACAAATAAAATAATAAATAAATTCTAAACATCTCAAATGAAGGAATATGTGATAACCTCTCTTTCCATTTAGACTTCCCAACCTTATAGAATGGGCGGCCAGGGTCTTAACAATGCCACTATCCTTTTTCATTTTTGTTTCCCTATAATATTGCCTATCTAAAGGCACCACAAAGTTCTATTGGGGTATAGATATGCCATCAGCACACCTGATGAACAAATTCCTATCTTTTCATACCCCACAGTTTATAGGAAAGTCATATACAACCTGGATCTCATGAATACTTGGGTAAAAGGTAAATATATTCTTGCTATTATTCAACCTCTAAAGCTGATAAAAGCCGGAGAATAAGCCAACACTAAAATTCTTCACACGTTCTCCGAAATTTAGTGTTGGAATGTTGAAATGCACTAGATGTTGAAATGTTTTTCTGAAATTAAAGCATTATACTTTCTCCAGAAAACCTCAAAAAATTGTTCATTTTTTGTATCATTATAATGCTTCATGAAGAACTCCATATCCTCACAAATGATTAAATTGATAGGTTACACAAACTAGAGAAACATGCTCATGGATTTGCATGTAATATGTATCAATTCTTGAGCTTTGGTTTCATAAGCCCATCCTTGTCAAGAAACATTTGAATTATCATATCCTCATTAATTGTTGGTTTTCTTCATCAGAATAAAAAAATTAATAATCTATGAAAATTTGTACAGTAAGGTTAAGGGAGGCGTGTACAAGGGACTTGTGGTAGCAAAACCTGTAGGGAATGGAAATGAAATACTGACACCGGCTACTTGCTAGTGATGGGTATGAAAGAGGGGCAATCTAATAGGGAAAGAAGAAAACCAAGTTTCTACGTATAAACTAAAAATAAATAAAGTAAAGTTTTGGTGTGGTGAACATCTCCTCGTTATTGCATAGCTTCTTTATGCGACCTCTTTAAGTTGTTGAAAACCTTCAAGAAAATCCCCATAGATGGTCCGATAATAATCTCCAATTATCTATTTCGTTATATATTATAATAGCTTGTGGTTTACGAAAGGAAAATGTGTGCGTACATGTATACATTATCTCTAGTCCTATTTATAGAGGGTTTAGCTCTCCTTGTTTGCCTAAGGTGACTAGCCGATGTCTTGAATATCATGGAACTTTCATGGAGATCATGGGAATGTTTTTTATTACTATTCGAAGTCCCAAAGATTATGGACCTCCCATAGAGATCCTGGGATCGTGGTCTATATGGACCATGGTGTTTGGACTTCAATCTATGGGCTTTGTAACAGGTAAAGCTCATACTAAAAGCCCACATCCCACATGTATTAAAATGAAGATAACGACAAATTTTACTCATGTAAACTCTAGTATATGGTGTGTGTACAAAGCGATGATGCATTTGTAAGTTCGCATAGGCCATATACTTATGTTACAGTGAATACTTTTTTTAGCAGCTAGTGCGAAGGTTGGGATTTATTTGAATCATATATTAAGTTTATTGTCGTTAGGACTGTAATTACATCCATTTTTTATTGCAAGGAATTCCTTTTCCTTAAAGGACAAATTTGGAACAAGGTTTAATAGTTAAAGGAATTTGTAATTTCATGTTTGCACACAGATCTCATCTTTATCTAGATAATCCCTACATGCTCGTGAATTTTTTTTTGTTTTTGCTAATTTCTTAGCTTTTACCTTTAAAATTTACCTGTGACCGTCATGGTTGCTATCTTTCTAATTCCAAGGTTGGTTAGGACATTTTGATCCACTCCTTCTATTGCCTCCGCCTTGGTGTCTAGAAAATGGATGTGTTTTTTCATATGATGTTAGTGTGTACGTGGTTCTAAAAAGGTAAAGGTGACTAATTATATTCCTTTATTAAATGCATCTATATATATTTTTATTATTACCCCATAACAAATTATATTTCTCATCACCTTCTCTGCCATCTTTGTCCTCTCTCTTATTAATACAATTCTAGGGGCTAAAGTTGCATTAGAGATTTTCTGGTTACCTTACAGTACTTAGACATGCAAGTAAGCTCTCTCTCTCTCTACTCTAGTAAATTTTCCTTTCTCTGTTTGTTTGTGTTTATTTATTTAATTTGAAAGAAAATGACACCCGCCTAGTATTCAGCTACTCTTTGTAAAAGTACTTATATTCCTACAACCCAACAAATAGGGAGATAATTATATCAAAGTATGAGGGATAATTATAGAATTATTGTAGATGTAATGGAACCTTTAGGTAGAGAAATTGGGGTTAGAAGTTCTAGTGAGGAGCATGATGGAGTAAGCAATTTTAATGAGATTAGTTATGCAGGGTTCCACTTCTCCACAAACATCCCCTCTATCATCCTGTGCCACCTCTGCCACCCTTGTCTCATGTGTTCCAGCACCATTGTGGGTGTCTCCAGTGTCGCCACCAATTCTCACTCGCTCCGCCACCACTCTGTCGAATTCCCCTCTGGTGAGAAGATTTGGGTTACAAATTTCTATAGTTTAATTTGGTTTACAGATTTGGGTTTAATTTCTGCAGTTTTCTTTAATTTACATATTTTGGTTGCTTCTGTTTAATGTTTACTGATATGTTTTCTTTGGATAGCAGCCGGAAACCTTTTTTTGGGACATCAAAAATTGGTTCCGACCTTGGAACCTACTTTCAGATCCGATAGAAGGCGATTCTCGGAACTGCCTTTGATCGAATCGATCAAAGGCACGAGCAGAGAAGTCACTAGAAAAATATCTTCTCTGGTCCAATAAAACCGCCTTTAATAGGCACAGTTTCCACTAGTGCTTCTTCAATTAGTTTATTATTGATGGCTTAGCCCCAATATAAGAACACATAATTCCAAAAGGCTCTCATTGCATGAAGAATCCACCCACCCCTCTTGCGCGTCCCGGATGGTCGGATTCACTGGTAGCCTCGCACAATATGTCGTGCTTACCCTATAGAATGAATTGGCCCTCAATTTCATCTTGTTTTAATTTTGCCTACATAATTCCCCAAATACAATGTCTATGAGAAAAAAGTGCTATCAATTTAAAAATTAAATTGTAATTGATAACATTTTTACCACTTTCTCTGCAAGTTCAATTGCCTTTTCTTTTACATACCGTTCAATTTGTTCCACATCAATCGGAATAACCGATGCCCTTGCCTCTTCCTCGGACATTCTCCTCTCTATTGCCAAAAGTACTTCTTTTTCGAATTGCTCCTTTACTATCTTGAGCGCCGCCAATGCATAACCCCCACGACTCTTCCTATGCAAAGTTAAGTTGAGGGAAAAATGCGCTTTTTTCTCTTTCCTCATCCCCTATGTGAGATTATTTCAAGTAATATAAATTAAAATTGCAAAATTCAATTCAATTATCAATTATGTATATGACCTACATTTTGCTCATTCTCTAATGTTCTTCTCTTGTGGATCTCCCAACTCTCTGGGTTGTATGTGTGTGTATGTTATCCACAGTCTATCACCCTTTATATTGGAGAAGATGTAATCTCTTGATAGAGTGTACTTGTGTTCTCACCAACTATTGGATAACACATTCATGGCCCTCTTTGATACGATATCAAAATATTATTTATTTACAGTTTTCTTAATTTAGTATTTTTAGTAGGCTAACACTACATTGTTTTTCCCATTGAGTTTATTAATGAGGTAGTGTGATCATTTGTAATTTATTTAATTTTAGTATAAGGCCCATTAACTCAGCCATGTTGGCTTAGAAGAGTTCTAGTTATATTTTAATTAGGGTTTATAATATTTAGTTCTGATTTGATTAAAATCTAATTTGGTAAGATTGGATAAGACAATATTCATTCAAATTGTATCTTGAAGAATATAGTCATTTATTTTAGGTAATCAGTATTCTGGTTAGATATGGTTATAACTTCTTAAAATTGTCATAAGTCATTACAGTTTCTATTTGTACTAGCCAAATTATACCCTATAGATAGGGGAGGTCATTCACAAAATTATACCATTTTTTTTCAATCAAATATACAAACCTTTGAGTTCATATTCTGTTGCTTGCGAGCTATTTCCATTGTTGCTTCAGAGGGCTAGTTGTGTACCAATAACCTTGTGATTTGATCCCGTGGGCTAGTTCGAGAGCATGTTGAGATTGGGAGCATTCCAAGGGCTAGGTTCTTGAATTTCGTGTGATCTAGTGAGGGTTTGCAGATCCTTTCATTTGTCAAAGATTATAATTCCGCAATCCAGATTTTTCACAAGGAGATTCATATCAGTTGGTATCAGAGCAAAGCGAAAGATCCTTGGCCAAAGATTTTCATCATGCATTTTAAGTTTTGCAAATTTTTATATCTGTATTATATTTTCGAATAGAAAAAAACATCAGAAACTTATGCCGCTAGTCACCTCACCACCACTAGTAAGCTTCATCTCCGCCGACTTCGTTCATCTCACCACTGCCACCGCTCAGCTTCATCCGCAACCACTGCCCGCCGTCATTTAGCTTTTGCCACCGATTGCAACCAGTCTTCTTGGTGTCAGCGTTTCCGATCGTCCCTGACAAACTTCCATATTTGGGTTTTTCTTCTCTGAATTTGATTTGTTCTTCTCCAACTTCAGCCGACCAACGCCTCCAAACGACCTAGCTTCGCAGTTTTTTTCGCCATCCATACCGCTACAATCAGAGGCATCCCCGATCTCCATATCCTCTCCGGTTAGTTCAGCGTAGCAGATAGTCAACCAAAAAAGATGATGCGTGTCACTCAAGCGCGAACACCCATCAGGGTACGTGTATCTCACGCGCACTCATTTGAAAACGCGTGTTGTATACACACGTAGTTCAAGGGGTTGATATTTTCATCTCGCGAGAGCCATGAAATAGCATTTTGAACAGTTTCTCCTGATTTAATAAATTTATCGAGAGTTAAGTTCATTTTCTTGCAAGCCATTTTCTTATCATGAGTTGAAGTTATTTTTTACACATCAGCATTCCAGTCACTGCCTAGTCAGCGTCCAGACACCGTTTATCAGCATGACTTCGCAGGTTTGGCGTGGGACGTTTATCTTCATTTAATTTTGAAGATCGTTCACATTTTGAGGAAAAAAGTTTTTGACCTCGGAGGGAATGATACGATATCAAAATATCATTTATTTATAGTTTTCTTAGTTTAGTATTTCTAGTAGGATAACACTATACTGTTTTTCCCATTGGGTTTATTAATAAGGTAGTGTGATCATTTGTAATTTATTTAATTTTAGAATAAAGCCCATTTACTCAGCCATGTTGGCTTAGAAGAGTTTTGGTTATATTTTAATTAGGGTTTAGAATATTTAGTTCTGATGTGATTAGATTCAGATTTGGTAAGATTAGATAAGGTAATATTCATTCAAGATTTATCTTGAAGAATATAGTCGTTTATTTTAGGTATTATAGTTAGATATGGTTATAGCTTCTTAAAGATGCCATAAGTCATTACAGTTTCTATTTGTACTGGTAGAATTATACCCTATAAATAGGGGAGGCCATTCATGAAACTATACCATTTTTTCAATATAATATACAAACCTTTGAGTTCATACTCTGTTACTTGTGAGCTATTTCCATTATACATTAATCCCGATGGCTAGTTAAGTACCAATAACCCTGTGATCTGATCCTGCGGGCTAGTTAGAGAGCAAACCAAGATTGAGAGCATCCCAAGGGCCAGGTTCTTGAATTTCGTGCGATCCAATGAGAGTTTGCAGATCCCTTCATTTGGTCAAAGATTTTAATCCTGCAATTCAGAGTTTTTGCAAGGAGATTCATATCACTCTTCTTCATGTTTCCCATATCCAGGGCATTGATTTCAAAGGGTCTCTAATGGGACATAAATAAAAAAATTCATCAAAAGTATTGTCCATTTCATTTTTATAAATTAATTATAAACCACGATTGTCAACTAAAAAGTAGGGTTACCTTGCACTCCAACCATTATCTCTCATTGTAATATTTTGGAACTTCGTGCCTTTTATCATAGTGAATATCTACCCTAGTCCTACCCACCTTTCCAACCCAACTAGACCATTTAGCATGTTCTTCTGACAAGCAACACCCCATTTTATTGAAAACAAACTATGTAAATTCTTTTCTAGCCATTCTCCTCTCTAGAGTTCTACAATGGGTCTTAGCGATTCCTACTTTATCGGACCCCTTCCCATCCTCATCTTCATCAACCGTTGTCTCCGTATTCCTATTTTTTGAAGAAACATGATCACGAGGCCTTTTTTACATTTGAAAACCTTGAGACACCGATAGTATCCCAACAAATTGGAGGATAACAAAATAACAATTCACATAAAGGACCAACTCAATCTAAACAAATAGAGTATATATTTGAAATTAAATAAAATAAACTAGATCATTGAAAGATTATGATGGGTAAAAACAAGTAAGAAACAAAATTTCTATTTTTTGACATTCACGAAGAAGATATACCAATGATTGACAAATGGAGCTTCAAAGAAGGAATGTTTAACCAATTTTGTGTCTTGGAGGTATGATTAACACCTCAAACCTACATTTTGGACCTTAAAAACCAAGACCAAAATATTTCATTTCCAACTTGATCTTGGAATGATGATGAACCTAGAGTTGTATAGCTAGGGTTTGGTGTAGTTGAAAATTGAAGATTGGATTGGGTGAAGATTTGAGGTGGTTTGGTGAAGAAGGAGGGATATGGCCTTTTTTTTTTAGAAGAAAAGGGGGGAACTCGCACCTCTTCTAGGAGCCCGCCTGAAGCGTCTTTAATGCCTTTGAAAGTGTCTTTAATGCCTTTGATATGGAGCCCGCCTGAAGCAAGTTTCGAACTTGGAACTTGTTCCTACCTTTAAATTTACAAGAAGTGAGTAACTTCCTCATTCGGAACTAGATCGGATCTATTTAACAGACCTTACAAACTGCTTCCGAGTTTGGAACAAATATTCATATAAAAAATGGGAAAAATTATCCCAAAATCGAATTAGAACACTAGAACCCTAACCCCCTCATTCCATCACCGATATTGTAATAGCCAAATCATTCGTCATCTGATTCAACAATGTCAAGAAGATGAGGTAGTAGGAGGATAAGCAACCACGAAAATGCATTAACAAGGAGCCACAAACCATACACGGAGATTGATGCAAGTGAAAAAGTTTCCAACACCGAGGCAGAACGGAGGTATGTTGAATTCCTTTGAGTTCGTAAGTGTACAAATTCTAAGGTCATTCCCAGTGATAGATTCGAAGAGTTATCTTTGGGCTACCTAGTTCACTATTTCTGCAACCAACATATGGAAAAATTGTTGACATTAGAGGATAGGGTTCACATTGATGAGTTGGTTCCGTTTTATGCAAATTTAGGAAAGAATTTTAGCAATAAAGACTTAACTAAGGGTTAATGGTATTAATTTTTCAGGCACAAAATATACCATCAATGTTGTTTTAGATTGCTCGTACACTAACCCCTTGACCTTGCGTCCTGATACCTCTGATGGTCCATTGGAGATTTTTCACCAGCAATGTTGGCAGGCGGCTACAGAGGCCACACCATTGGACCCCGTAGAAATGGCCTATAAGTACTTCCATTGGGATGAGCTAGGGGAGGGTAAGGCCGAGAGTTATGATGTAGGGAAGTGACAATCGAGTAGCGGATGTTGTACGAGTGGATTTGTACATATGTATTGTTGTTAGGTGGATAATCATATGAGCCAACAATAGGAAACTTGATCTTGTTTTATTAAATCATAGAGGGAATCCCCATTAACCTGGGCTAAACTATCATAAACTGTATGTTGAAGGCCGTAGGGCCGGGAAGAAGAAGGATTTCTCCTATGGGGACTTATAACTGCATTGTTGAGGCAGTTTGGTGTCCAGCCACTAGATCAACCACTGCGTATAGAATACTACGACGAGAGTTGGTTTGCACACAAGCAGCTGGAAGTGGGAAATGACAACAAGTGGCGTCATAAGGTAATCACTGATCCTGGGGCGGCAACAACTGCGGCGATGAGAGCAAGGGATACTGAAATGGACAAGGCTGAGTCGTCTAGATCACGTAAGTTCTACATTTTGTTGTTAAATTTTTCTTTACTAGTGATTTAATTAAAAAAAATTGATATGAACTAGTTAATTTTTGTACGTGGTGGACGTGATTAGAAGAGTGTCGTTAGTCGCTACCTGCAATGCATCTGTGCCGATGTTAGAAAGGCAAACAAAGAAATGGAGCGAGTGGAGGCCTACCATGCAAAGTTCATAAAATCAACCGGACTGCAATTATATCTTAGCGATGACGAGACGATTCCCAACTTTGATCTCGAATATTTAGACAGTGAGGCGAAGATGATGTCGATGAATAGCCCCCTTGAGAGGAAATTGATCCAGAAATTGCCGCAATGTTCCATGACGATAACTAGACATCTTATCCTATGTTTGAGATGTTGACTTCTTTTAAAACTTCTCGAAATTTTTTTTGGTATTTGTAATCAAACTACGCATTTTTTTTAACTACAACATTTTCTTGTTTAAGGATTTTTGGGAATGTTTATTTTGTCCAATTAGTGTGTTCATAAATCGAAGATGTTCTTAATGAAATTTATGTTAAAAAACAACCATGTTATAAGATTAGTTGTAAAAATTTACCAAACCAGACGAGGTAGTTCCGATTGAGGAACTAGTTGAGGCTAGTACAAATTCTATGTTTTTTATTGTTCCGGATTCGTAATATTGTCAGGCCAATCAACATTTATATGCATCGATGATCTTTCGATTGAGGAACATCGTCCGTCATGTAGTTGATTTTTCACTTTTTTTCCAACTTAAATTCAAATAGACGGCCCTTCTAGTTTTGGACTCAGAGCTTTGAGTTCCGAAATCAGGTGTACTTTCCGGACTTGCACGGGTCAATTTGCATTCTAAGTCACATTTTCTGAATAAATTAGTTCCGGACTTGGAACCGAGTTCTGCCCTTTAATTTTTACAAGGACAAAGTTCTTCGTTTGGAATTCACTGCATATATATTTTTTTAAAAGGGAGAAATCACAATCACCCCGAAATGGACAACCCTAATTTCAGACGAGGTGTCTTATGACGCCGAAAATTCTTTCCTCCCTTTACAAATCTTCACCACTTGTTCATTTGCTGGCAATGACTAATATGTCATCGTCAAAGCAAGGTGGATGGGGAGCTTAAGGATGTTCCAAATGAATGAGTGCAAGCCATGGGAGAAACAATGACTACGAGAGGGCAAGGTTTGTTTCCACTCTTGCTCAATATAGGTACAATGAATTGTGTGAGAGTGTTAAATTATTGGGTAGTTACATAATTGATTTGAATGTTTATCATAGTATTGGTTTAGCTGATCATGTTCAAAAATTTGAGGGCAAACATGTGCTTAGGTTATTAACTATGAATGAACCTTCACATTTTGATGAAGTGTGTCAATGTTATAGCAACTTACATGAGGTTGATGGGGGTGATTTTAAGACTAGGGTTAGTGGATTTGAGATAAATGTAAGTCCAGGGATTATTAACAAACATTTGGACTATCCGTATAAAGGACCCAAAGATGTGTTTCCTCAAAAAATAGAAGGGTCGTTACATGATGTATACCATAGGGATAGTTGGCCTCTTGAAAGTGACTACCCCTATATTGATCCAATTGCATATACCGTTAGATACTTTGGACATAATCCAACTAACCTAGGAAAACCTGAGATTTTCGACATATAGAGCCTCATTATAGACCAGCACATCATAAACAAAATGATTGCTAGGAGTATTGTACACACCACCGACCACATCACTGAGCCTACTACTGCGACCCTCATGCTATTTAACTACATAATGGAGGGTTGGAGGATCAATCTGGGAGCTTCTTTATTTAGGCATATTATGTACATTCGGTTGTCTAAGAGGGTGATTAAAAGCCTCCCGTATGGGAACTTATCACATTGATTTTGAAGGGCGTACATGACTTTGCATTCCGTGGAGCAGAAAAACCATGTAAGCGGTTTGACTAGGTATATTTTACCAAGAATAAATGGGTGTTGGTTGACCACAAATGGGCTCATAAGGCGGGTGATGCAGGTGAGGCAAACAAGAGGCATAGAATTGAAGAAGGTTTCTCTATCTTTGTAGTTTTTATCTTGTTCATTTAAATATAACTTAAATGAGTTGAGTACTATTGTTTCAATTTTTTATAATGTAGATGAGGTTGTGGAGGAATCAGATTCTAGTTTCGTGAAGGGTTTCAGAGCTTTCCACAGATGGGTCTGTGGGGAAATTTCAAACCTAAGGAAGCGCATTTGGAAGGTTAAGCGTAGCCAATGCGCATATGAGCGAATAGACGTTCGAATTCTATGTGAATCTTTGGTTTTCAAGTTACTCATGTTTGAGTTTCAAATTTTATCACCACTACTTTGGACCATTTTTCTTTATCTTTTGTTATGCATGATCTAATATCTTTACATTCTACCGTAAACCAATATTATTTTTCCAATATTATGTTCTACTTCCATCTATTTGCAATAATTATGCTCCTAAGCAATATTTGAAATGCACTACATTAAAATGAGATCAAAATGTAGATCAATATACTGAAAATACCATCCTAGCTGAAGGGCTTCCGATTTCTGAAGTTTGTCCTACCTTCAGTTATATAGAAATAATCAAAACATACCAAAAAAAAAATGAGAGAACAACAACCACTATGACTTTTTTTTTTCTTTCGATTTTTTTTTGCATTTTGCCTTCTCCTTGTGACATTCCCTTGTCCATCGACCTGGATTCCTTCATCGTGGTCGCACGACCAAGACATCCACGCACACTCAAATCATCTTCCTTAAGCAAAATGTTAATTTCATCCAATCAGGTTGAGTATGTCGACCAAAACCAATGAAATCCTCACATTCATACTCTTTAATGAAAGCTCTCTTTTATTGGACAACAATCTCCCACTGAGGGTTTATTGAATCTTTGATATAAAACACTTGGTGAGCTTATGAGGGCAAGATGAAAGGATCATCCTTCCAACCGACTCGGCTACGATCTACAAGTGTGAAACCGAAATCCTCATTCCTTAGCCCATTGTTCACATCTACCCATTGTCATTTGAAAAATGGGACTAGCATTGTCACATAATCAGGTTCCCAAATTTCAATAATGGTTCTGAAATAGCTACTATGGGCATACATGGGATTGTTGTCACTACCACTCGCAACATGTAAAGCCTCATACAAGAGAGTAATGCCACTTTTTTATGATACACTCTTTTCATCCCTAGATTTTGTCCCAAATGTAAATCCGTTCGTGTCATAAGCTCCGTGTGAAAAAAGTGTTCCCGATGGTCAACGTGCCAACCATTTAACAGTGGGGGATGATTAACCTTTTACATATGATCCCATAGCCATGAAGCAAAAGTACATATGTATTGTTGCAAAACACATGCTTCGTTGAATTTGGGATGCATCACCCTAATAGTCTCCATGTGGATCTCGATGTATGGGACAACATCCTTGTGGTTACGAAGAACATAAAGGTGGATTGCACACAAATAATCAAAATTGTGGTTTAACAGCTTTTCTTGCCTAACGCCTTATCCGTCTAACCGCCCTTCATGCCTCGATTCTTGAATGCCAACAGAATATACTTCCTTCATATAATCTGTGCAAAATTCAATAACTTCCTCCGCAACCTAACGCTGCACAATAATTGAATCGGGTCTATACCGGTTCTTGACAAAAAGTTAAAAATTTTCCATGTACCTCTCAAACGGGTACATCCACCTAAGAAATATAGGACTGCAAAGTTTGATCTCCCTCACTAAAAGGACTCTCAAGTGAACCATAATATCAAAGAATGAGAGGGGGGAGTACATCTCCACCCGACACAGAACTTCAACTATCATCGCCTTAAACAATCAAGCTTGGAAATAATAATGGTTTTTGAGCGTATTTACTTGAAGAATAGGCAAATCTTTGTGATGCACAATATTACATGAGATGGTAGAGACGACCTAATCGCGATGACATTCAATTCTTGCATCAAGTTGTGATAGTCATGTGATTTTAAACCAACCAACTTCAAATAAGTGAGAAAAACACATGAACTTATGTTTGAAGAATAAGAAGATGTCACCTTTACACCACTAAGAGTCTCACAATACGACTTATTCTTAAACTCCGACATAGAATAACAAGTAGGAGGAAGATAACAATCATCTTCATTTCTAACAGGACCCAATTCTTTCTTAATACCCATTTCGACTGGGTCAAGCCGAGCCTTCAACCCGTCCTTAGTTTTACCAGGTGTATTCAACAATGTCTCCAACAAAGAGTCACACACATTCTTCTCAATGTGTATCACATCAAGACAACGTCTGATTTCCAAGTGCTTCCAATAAGGGAGTTTGAAAAATATTGAGCATTTCTTCCAACTTCCCTCACAAGCAGCTTTTCGCACTCTTTCCCCAAAATCATTACCAGTCAATGATAATGGTGGGCCTCTAAGCTCCACTTTGCTATTGAACCACTTCTTTGCAGCACGTCATGGGTGACCGTATGGAAAAAACTACCCGTGGCCAAGATAAGCTATTTTACACCCATGTTTCAACTGACAAAAGGTTGTTTCCTTCTCACACACCAGACAAGCATAGTGTCATTTCACCGAGTACCCTGAAAAGTTTCCATATGCAGGAAAATCGTTTATGGTACAAAACAACCAAACCTTCAATGTGAAATATTCTTTTGAACGCCCATTATACGTTCGGACCCCGGTATTGAAAAAGGTTAAAAATCATTCACTAATGGAGCGAGGTAAACATCTATGTCGTTACAGGTTGCTTAGGCCCAGAGATCATCATAGATAATAACAATGTACTTCCTTTTCATAGTCAACCAAGATGGTAGATTATAAATCACCATCATAACATGCCAAGAGTTGTGTGTGCTACTCATATTACCAAATGGATTCATTCCATTAGTGGAAAGCCCTAGTCTCAAATGTCGATGTTCAACACCAAACTCGAGATATATAGTATCAAGTTTCTTCCACTTTTCACCATTAAACGCATGACTAATTATGTCATCCCCTGACCATTCCCTTTCGGTGTGCCATCGCAACAACTTTGCATCTTCTTCAAAAGCAAACAACTTCTTCAACCGAGGAATGATAGGGAGATACCATAAAAATTTAGCCGGTGTCTTTTTCTTCATAGTTAACTCCGCTTCATCACCAACCGCGATTCAACCACACTTTAACTTGTAACAAGATTCATCACAAACCCGACAACTATCTAGGACCTCGTCCTCCTTCCCCCTGTATAACATACAATCATTGGAACATGCATGCTTTTTTTTCCAATTCCAATCCCACTTGACTTAGAATTCTTTTAGCGGCATACGATCGGTCGGGCATAAGATTTTCTTCTGGAAGTAAATCACGAAGCAAACAAGAGTCTTTGTCATCCTTTTTTAGTCCAATCATTTTTTTTAAATTCATCAATTGCAAAGCGGCTCTCAAAATCGAATGTCTCGCACCGTTGTACAAGGGTGCCTTCATATAGTTATGTTAAGCTTCAAGGACCTCGGATTTACCATGGAAATCTCTAGAAATCTCCCCACCATCTCCTCGCATCCCTCATTCATAAAGGGTTCATCTGACTCTTTACAAATTAGGCCTTCCTCCATACCCGTTTCATCCTCCTTGTGCTACACCCGAGAAATGTAACTAGTTTAAAACCTTGCATGATGAGATGTTCACATGTTTTCTTCCTAACCAAATATACATCGTTTCTACAATCCATACACAGGCAGCATGCTTGCACCACGCCATTCTTGGAAGCATGTTCATAGGCAACCACAAGAAAGGATTCTATCAACGGGAAGAAATCTGATGATTTTCTCAAGTCCCTACTAATCAATTCAATTCGATCCATAATCAATTACCTAAATTTGAGTGAAATTCACAACCCCGTTAACAAGGCAGAGCAACAAACATTAACATTTAAGCAACAAACATTCACATTTAATCATTCACATTAACAATTATTTCTAAGTTAGGTCTAAAAATATTTCAACCCAAAATCAATGTCCTAACACTAGTGTAATTGAAATTGTTCGTACCTTTTCCGATGCAAAACTTATACATTGCTAGTTCTTCATGATGCTCAATTTCCAAATTCGTTTTACAAAATAGGGTTTCATGAAAAATTGAAGACAAAAAATGGGTTTTGTAAAATTATATCATTTATTTTAAGTTTCAAACTCGGAAGAGAGTGGAATGCCCCTTACACCTGATCTGATGGCCTTTCGAGTCCGGAACAAGGATCATAATCACTATCTGATTCAGCAATTATATGAATACAACAGCCAGAGCTGTTTCAAACTCGTAACATGCGTCCGATATAGCTTCCAAATTTGTAACCACTTACAATAGAAGGTGGTTTGACGAAACTGCCTTCTATGAAACCAAATCAAAGATGGTTCAATAATGAAACATATTCTATTGTCATGTATAGAAAGCGGTTCTTGGATAACCGCCTTCTTAGTCGGTTGAACCGCCTTCAAACAACCCACCTTCCCGTTTTACGAGGGTTCCAAACTCAGAACATCTCCAGGATGCCGGTTCCTAAAAAAAGGAATCGTTTTGTGTGTTGTCTTTAATCAAGCAGCCTCCACTTGTGGAATCTTCAAATCGCGCACAAAGCACTTTCCTTAAGGATTTATTTGTTTCCTTTTATGTGCAAGTAATACCGAAAAAATATCCTCTTAGAATAAGATGAAGTAAAAGTTGTAAGAGTTTGGATTAACTTCCCAACACCAAAAATAACTTAATGAGGAGCAAGAGCTTTAGAGAAGGGAATATATGTTTTTTCTTGTCTTGTGTTGTGTTGTAGCATGCCTATAGAATGACAAAGGAGAAGTTCTTTTATGCTTGTCCAAGAAAGCATGAATTGATAGGATATATAACACACTTTAAGATAACATTTACTTCAAGATCCTATCTTAGATATTTAAACTTCAATTAATTACAAGAATTTACCACTTGTTTAATGTCAAGTAAGTCATGCATTACATGTCTTTCAATTCTTGAAAATATCTAACATGTTCTTGTCAGGGAATTCCTCACTCTGAGCTGGGTGATTCTGCGTGACGTAATTCTTGATAACTGTAATATGTCTGACCCATTTGAATAATTAGATTTAACCGTTTCTGTTTGTGGAGGTAACAAACATGTTTGATGAATTGCATTAAATTTTATATTCTGTATATTTTTTCTATTATCTTGAGTTGCACAAGGGATTAAAAAAAATTTTTAAAGGAAAAAAACTTTTCCTACAACCAAAATTTTATTATAGAAAAGGGCAAAGGCCCTTTTCAGATGTATGGATGTTTTTAAGAATTATTTATCTTTTAAATATTGTTAATTAAATTATTCTGTCCACCACCAACCCATTAAAAACCTTATAATTTTTAGTAAATTAATTCACATTCAACATTTCTGTGAAAAGCAAAGTTTCCAATCGAGATGGTACTCCCCTGTCTCATCTCAAACTTTGTACTTTACTTTATATTAATATTCAGTATTCAACTTTAACCACATATTTGAATGAATATATAAATAATAATATTATCATATGTTCTATGGTTGAATTCGTCGTTAGAAAAACTTATTTTTTTGCTGTTATTATACGTAATTAACGGCCAAACTTATTTCTTGATAATCGTAAAAAAGATTCCATAAAATTTGAGATGAGACGGGGAATAATTAAAATGGTACTACAAAGCTTATCAGTAGTGGTAAATTCGTAATTAGACTGTGAAGTGGGGATTGAAAATTGGGAGTTTTTGGCCCAAATTGCCCAATAACTTCCGACAGAGAAAACCATTGAAGCCAATCAACAACAAAAGATGGTCGGTGTTCGTGGACCCACCTAAAAGAGATTAGTCAAAAATGAGTTGATGATTATGCTCTGCTTTAAGCAATAATGTTGGCAGTTGGCACAACTTAAACACGGATTTTTTCCGAAAAGAAAAAAGAAGAATGTCTAATACTTGTAAATTATTATAATCTGTCAAAGCATTAAATTTATTTAAACAATTTAGACAGATATAATTAAATAGTTTAAATAATACTTCATCTGTCCCACTCTAAATTACTTATTTACATTTTGAGAGTCAAAATTTGTTAAATTCATCGTAATATATATATTTTAAATAGAGTGAGTCTCCTAAATTACACATACTACTAAATTTGGAAATTAAAAAATATTTTTTATAGTATACTCCATGTTTTATATTTTCACATTCACATATACATTATTAGTTGTTTTAACTTTTAAGATACAATATTTAAAATTTATAAAAAAATTATAACATTTAAGAAAAAAAAAATACAGTGGGATGTCCATAAGTATGGACAGGCCGCATTTTCTGAAACATTTTTTCTTTTAAATATTATATTTTTATAATTTTAATATATATTAAAAAAAGAACATGTACATTGAATAAGTATTATCAAAAATACGTGTGAGTACGTCTCTCGCTCTCTGAAACGCTCTCTAAAATGCTCCGTAATTATAGGATCTCAATTTTCCATTCATCGCTCTTCGTGCCACCGTGATGGCGGAGCCACCATCTGAAGCTCCTTCATACGCCAAAATCCTAAACAACAAACCTAATCGCCCCATCTCTCAGACAACTATTCATAATGATAACCTAACCATCGGAGCCCCCTTCATTCCAAAGAAATTGATTGATCACTTGGGTGAGCCCGGACTCCATTTCTCGGATGAAGAGTGCGAAAGGCTTGAAGCTCCTTTGATATGGACCCTTGTTGGAAAGTTCTCCCGCAGCAGACCCCAATTGGATAAGCTTCGAAGAGACTTTCAAACGGCAGGATTCAAGGGACATAACGAGATTCATCTCCTAGACAACATGCAAGTATTGATTCACTTCTCAATCCCAGATGATTACTATCGATGTAGGATCCACAAAGTCTGGAACTTTGGTTCATATTCCCTAAGAATTTCTAAATGGGTTCCAACCTTCAACCCTAACGATGATTCTCCTATTGTGCCTGTTTGGGTTGTTCTTTATGGCTTGCCACAACAATGTTTTGATCCTGATGTTATGATGTCAATTGGCAGTATTGTTGGTCAACCTGTTAAAATTGATAAAAGAACCTTAAACAGGACTAGACCTCATGTAGCTAAAGTTTGTGTAGAAATTGATATCACGAAACCTTTACGGTAAAGAATATGGCTCAGCTTTAGGGGTACTGACTTCTGGTAGTATTTAGATTATGAGGGAATCCCTAATTATTGTTCAAAATGCCTAAAACTGGGTCATATGTCCACTAGCTGCAAATCTGACCAATTCCTTAAAACTAATCACCCTGCTTGGAAACCTAAACAATCTGATGAACATGGAAGGTTGGCAGGTAAGATGGTAATCCACCATCATCAGATCTATTCACAAATGACAAAGTTTTTATCCTTGTACATGTTTCTTCTAACAAAGTGAGGGGAAATTTGGAAGCCAAAATCTGCTACCCCAGCTAAGGTAGCCAGGACTGATGGAAATGAAGAGGTAATCACTAGAATAGATACAAGTTCTAAAGCTATTTCCTATTCTACAGAGGATTAGGTAACTCATGAAAACCCTCAACTAAATACTGCTCCTGTTATCAATGTTGACAATGCTGAAAAAATGGAGCTTACTTCTCAAAATATTACCACTCCTTTAAAGTATACCACTCTAGGAGAAAATGTCTCTAATGCTGATAAGGAAGTATCTGAACCCGTTTCAAACCCCAATGTGGCTGTTTTTAATGTTTTAACTGATAATCAAGATGGAAATTTCATTGAAATCAATGCAAGGCCCTCCCCTTTACTATCATTTGGATCCAAAAATAGGAAAATAGCTAAGCAAATCCAGAATGCTTATGAATTGCAAAACTCGGGCTATAATTTTGAACCTGACAATTCCTATGAAGTCTTAGCAGTAAAGCTATGTAAAGAAAATTTTAAAAAAGAAATGGTTCTATCCCAGAACATATTTAATGCCTTAATACAAAATTTTGAGGAAAAGACAGAAAAACTGGCTAAGTCTAAAAAACACAAAAAAGATTATACATCCACAACTAAGACGGTCATAACCCATTCCACATCGACCTTAAACATTAATTTTATGGATTTAAACATCTGTTGTTGGAATATAAGAGGAATAGGTAACAAAGCTTCTCAAAGAAGATTAAGACATTAAACACATACATAAAGTATTAATAATGGCTTTGATTGAACTAATACTGGATAACCAACAAATCCACAAAATTGGTTTTGAGATTAGGTTTAATCATAACTTCTCAGAACCTGACTGTAAAATATGGTTTTTCTGGGACCCTAGTGTCAAAATTCAAGTCATAGATGTTAACACACAGTTCCTCTATGCAAAAATTGAACACCCTTCATTAACCATGCCATGTAACATTGTTTTTGTATATGGTAAGCACTCACAAAAAGGTAAGAAAAACTGTGGAAAAAGATTTTAAAGCATAAAGATATCCCTTTGGCTTTAATTGGCGATTTTAATGTAATCCAAAACCAATCAAAATATCTTGGTCCCTCAACACCTGATCCAGGAGTAATCTCAGACCTTAATAACTTCCTTAACTCAGGAAAATTGTCAAGTCTACCCACTGCTAGCAGTCTTTATACTTGGACATGTATGAGATCTAGAGGAAGAGTATGGAAAAGGTTAGATAGAGGAATTTCTAATAAATACTGGTTGAATAATTTTTCAACATCACATATAAGTGTGATAGCTAGAGAACAATTAGACCATTCTCCCCTCATCATGCACATAAGAACATAAAAATCATAAACTGGACCTAAATCTTTTAAATTTCAGGAATGCTAGATCAACCATCCAACTTTCCCGAATCTTGTAGAAGATGCATGGGGAATTAGCACCAACCTCAAAGGCATGGAAAGATTCTCACTTAAACTCAAAAACTTAAAATTGGGTTTAAAGATTTGGAACAAAAACATATTTGAAAATGTTTTTGATAAAGTCAAGACAAATGAGGAACTCTTTATCAGAGCTGAACAAGACTTACAGGAGCTTGAAAATGAATCTAACTTAGTTGCTTACAATAAGGCAAAAGGAAAACTCACCCTGCCCTTGTCTCAGCAAGAAATCTTTAAGAGACAAAAATCCAGGGTGAAATGGTTGAAAGAAGGTGAAGCAAATAAAAAATTCTTTCATAACACAATAAAGGCCAAGCATAATAGACAATTTATAGCATCCATAAAAGACTCAAATGGAATCTGGACAGATGACCAAACCCTAATTAGAAAGGATGCTGTAAGCTTCTTTACTAACCTAATGCCAGCAGAAGGGCATGATTTTTCTAGTATAAACCTGTAATACTAGAAAACATACCTTCTATAGTTTAGGACAATATGAACAACAAGCTAATGGAGGGAATAACAATGGAAGAACTTCGCAATATAGTTCACTCTATGGACAGTGATTCTGCCCCTGGTCCAGATGGTTTCTCTAGAAAATTCTATAAGTCTTGTTGGAACCTAATTAAAAAGGACTTGTTGTTTGCAGTAAAAGATTTTTTATCAGGCAGCAAATTTCCAAAGGCAATTTCAGCAACACAAATATTATTAATTCCTAAAAAAAGAAGTTACAGTATCTTTTAAAGATTTTAGACCCATTAGCCTATGTAACTTCATAAAAAATTCTTCTCAAAGATCCTAAGCCTCAGATTGAAGCCTTTTATGCACCTTCTCATTTCCCCAGAACAATCAGCCTTTGTTCAAGGAAGAGAACTTGTTGATAATTTCTTGCTAATGCAAGAAATTACAAACTTCTGAATTCCAAAAATAGAGGATGTAATGTCATTTTTAAGTTGGATATGATGAAAGCTTTTGACAGAGTTTCTTGGCATTTCTTGTCTTCTATGCTTCTTAAAATTGGATTCCAGAATAGCTTTGTAAATTTAATTATGGAAAACATAAAGGCAGCCTATTTTTCAATACAGATAAATGGAATTTCGAAAGGTTTCTTCTGGGCATCAAGTGGACTTAAACAAAGAGATCCTCTATCTCCTTATTTATTCATTCTTGTAGCTGAAGCTTTCTCCAGAAATTTGAACTTTCTTTTTCAGTATTCTAACATTGAATATTTCAAGCTCCCATATGCAATGAACAAAGTCACACATCTCTCTTTTGCAGATGATACTGGTCTTTTTATGAAATATTCAAAAATGGGCTTAAAACTCTAATGATTTTATGAAATTTTTTGAAATGGCAACTGGCATAAAAATTAACTTTGAAAAGTCTTCCTTCTATCCCTCTAAACTTGCAACTCTAAGAATCAGAAATGATATCTTAAATCTCACAGGAATGAAAGAGGGGATCATGTCAATCAAGTATTTAGGAAGCCCAATCTTCATAGGAAGGAATAAGAAAATCTATTATAAAAATTTTATAGATTCCATCTCTTTCTAACTTAACTCTCAGCAAATAACTTTTTGAATGAGACTGGCAGAATGATTCTAATTAAACATGTTTTATCCGCCATCCCTGTTCACATTCTAACAGTTCTTAAACCTACCAAAGGAACCATAGATAAATTGCACACTATGTTTGGAAAATTCGTTTGGAAGTTCACAGATATTGACAGCTCAAACAAAAAGGTTTGGAAGACTTATTATAATATATTTGTAGCATGACCATATTGTAAAAACAACTGTGGGCAAAATACACACATTCAGAGTACAATTTTCACTCAACTATGGGGCGCGGGCATGTCAGGCTGAAAAGGAAGGTTGTTGTGCTAGTGGCGGAATGGAATGGTGAGGTACAAGAGGTCTGTGCTGAGGCTATCGGTCAATCAGAGGAAGCTATGGAGACAAATTTGGAGGTGGCTAGCGAGGCTTAGTCTGATGTGGAGAAACCTGGAATTGAGGTAATTCGACCTATTGATTCTGAGTTGAGGAACAAGGTTAATGAGTCTGCTAGTAATTTGGGGAAATTGTGGGTTGATATCATCAGTGGGAATAGAGTTCAATCTAATGGATTGCAAATTAAATATGTAACACCGAAAATTGTTGATGGGGAGGTAGAAGTAGAGATTGAACTGGAAGATGTGAAATCTGAATTGGATTACTAGAAGAACTCGTTGATTGTGTATGTTTTTGGGGGGAGAGTTAGCAATGAATGCAGTTAGGAGATTCATGGTGAAATTATGGGATTTCGTTACTTTACCTAAACTGTTATATAATGAAGAGAGCTATTTCATTATGAGATTTAGAACACAAAAGGATAGGGATGCTGTGTTGAAGCGTGAACCATACACAATTTATAATTTTACCGTGTACTTGCAAATCTGGAAACCAAATTTCTCTCTAAAAGATGACATGGTTAGGACAGTTCCCATTTGGGTTAAATTGCCTCAATTACTAGTTCATTTATGGGGGCATGTGAACTTGGGGAAGATTTGTAGTGTAATTGGAAAGTCCTTAGTTACTGACGAGTGCACGACTAGTAAATTGAGAGTCTAATTTGCTAGAGTACTGGTTGAAGTGGATATTTCACAGAAAATCCCAGAAACAGTTAAGATACGAGACATTCGGGGGAAAGTTTTCAAACAGAGAGTGGAGATGGAGGGTAGACCCTTATTTTGTGAGAAGTGTCAGATGGGTTGCCATATGTGTAAAGAAGTGAAAATTAAGCATGTTCAAAAATGGTTGTGAAAACAAAAATCATAGGAGGAGATGCCAAAGATGGGAAACTTGGGGAGTGATGTAGGGAAGCAGAATGAGGTGTGGACAGTAGTTCATCCAAAGAAAAGGGGTAAGCAAATTATGGAAGTTGAGCAGGGACTTGAGACACTAGGGATTATTGATGATCAGGGACAGAAATGTCTAGCTGGAACATCTGGGAGTGGTGGAAAAGGATTGAGTACTCTAGGAGGGGAGATTGATCCTGGAGGATCCCATAGGTTTAACCTATGTTAGTGTCTTGGAACGTTAGGGGTCTAAATAAGGCAGCAAAACAGATTGAGATTAGCTCCTGTCTCAGAGGTATTAATTTGATGATTGCTGTGATTTTGGAAACTAGAGTAAAAGAGGAAAATGCAGAAAATGTTAGAAATTTTTTTTGGAAAGTCATGGGGATTTGTGGATAACTATGAGAAACACCCAAATGGTATGATATAGTTGATGTGGGATTTTAGTAGAATTGATGTGAAGGAGGAGAAAGCTATTGACCAGATGATGATGTGTTCAATCAGGGACAAAACTGTTGTGCTGCTTTTCTGGATCAGTGCTATCTATGCAAAGAACCAGTTGAAGTTGAGAAAGCAACTATGGAAAGATGTTGAACTGGGCAAGAGCTTAGTTATTGGCCCATGGATTCTTATCGGGGACTATAATATTGTGTTGAAGATTGTTGGCAGAATCGGAGGCAATGATGTCCAGGCTAGTGAGTTTTGTGATTTGGAAGGCATGATGAGTAGGGTTGGGCTGAGTGAATGTGAGAGCTCAGGCGATTATTACTCATGGTCTAACAGGTATACTGACGGGGTTATCTACTCTAGGATAGATAAGGCCTTGGCAAATCTTGATTGGTTTATGAGTTTTTTGGATATTTGTGTGGAGAATCTTGAGCCGGGAGTTTCTGATCACTCTATGCTTAGGGTGAAAGTGTTTGAGGAGAAAAGGCTGAAACATAGACAATTTAAGCTTATAAACTGTTTATTGGAGAAACAAGAAGTGAAGAATGCCATTACAACCAGCTGGTGTAAACCATTATGTGGTAGCCCAATGTTCAAAGTTTGGAGAAAGTTGATTAGATTACAAGGAGATCTATGGCAACATACTAAAACTGTAAGTGGAACAAGAAAGAAACTAGAGCAATGCAGGCTGGAGCTTAAGGAGGCTCGGGAGGTGCTGATGAGGAAAAAAATGGATAAGAGTAGTATTAAGTACGTGATCAAGTGCATTGAAAGAGTCCATTTATGGAGTGAGACTGATGAAAATGTGGCTAAATAGAGATCCAAGATTGATTGGTTTCGACTTGATGATGGGAATGCCACCTATTTCCATGTATCAGTTAAGGCTAAGAATCAAATGGCAAAGATACTGAAACTTGAAAGGGATGATGGGAGGAATGTTACTGATCAGGAGGAAATAGAAGCAGAGATTCTGGGATTCTATGGTCAGCTGGTGGGTCAGACTGCAAGTAGAACAAGAAGAGTTGACATGGAAGTTATAAGGAAGAGAAAAGTGCTTAGCAATGGAGATAGAAGATGGCTGATTTCAGTAGTTACCGAGCAGGAAGTCTACCAGGCCTTAAAGCGTATTGGGAATTCTAAGGTACCCGACGTTGATGGTTTCACTGCACGGTTCTTTAAAACCCGTTGGGCCACGATCAAAGGTGATATATTGGAGGCTGTGGAGAAGTTCTTCAATAGAGTTAAAATTTACAGAGCTGTAAACTGCACATTAGTAACTCTTATACCTAAACATTCTATGGCTTTGAGAGTTAAGAATTTTCAGACCCATTTTGTGTTGTTCTACACTGTATAAAATCATCTCTAAAGTTCTTACCAACAAGCTGAGTAGAGTTGTAGGGGCTTTGGTACATGAAGCGGCATTTGTGCCAGGAAGAAATATTCACGATCACATTCTGCTGACTTATGAATTACCGAGGGGGTACAATAACAAGAAGGGTGTACCTAGGTGTACAATCCAGATGAACATACAAAAGGCGTATAATACGGTTGAATGGAAGGCCCTGGAGGAGATTATGAAGGGAATGGGAATGCATGAACGGTTTATTAACTAAGTTATGATCTGCGTTTATACAGTTTCATATCGATATAATGTGAATGGTGGGCCTTCTAGGCTGGTGCAAGCTAAGAGGGGTTTAAGACAGGGACCCCATCTCTCAGCTGTTGTTTGTAATAGTCATGGAATACAAATCGAGGTGTGTATAGGGGATTGATAAATGTGAGGGATTTAAATATCACCACAGTTGTGATTTATTGAAGATCATCAATATGAATTTTGCGGATAACGTCCTGTTGTTATCACGTGGAGAGCTTAAATCAGTTGAGAGTTTTATGGGAGCTTATCAGAAGTTTGAGGACTCCACTGGGTTAAAGGTGAGTAAAGGTAAGTGTAAGGTTTACTTTGGGTCTATTGAGGAGAGTCAAAGGGCTGCAATCCTTGATATCGTAGGATTTGAAGAGGGAACTCTGCCTTTCAAATACCTGGGGGTACCTTTAGCTGGGAAGAAACTGTTAACCACTGATTGAGAAGGTGGTGGATTGTCTAAAGTATTAGAGTGGCAAGATTTTGAGTTATGCGGGACGATTGCAGCTAGTTAAGAGTGTCTTATTCTCGGTTGCAAATTACTGGATACATGTGTTTCCACAACCTAAAGCAGTTTTGAAGCACTTGGATGCGCTATGTAGATCATTTCTCTGGAGTGGTGGGGAGGAAATCACAATGAAGGCATAAATTGCATGGGAAAAAGTGTGTGATCCGAAGAGCACTGGATGCCTGGATGTGATTGCCCTTCAGGAGTGGAGCATGAAATGTATGAGTAAGCTGTCCTAGAATCTGTGCAACAAATATGATTGGCTTTGGATCAGATGGATACACGCTCATTAAGTAAAGGGTAAAGATGTGATGACCATGAATTTCCCACCGAATTATTCCTGGATACTTAAAGGTTTATGTAAATGCAGAAGTTTGGTGCACTATATGGAGGTTTGGAAGGATCAAATGCAGTAAGTTCATAACCCGGAAGGTTTATCGAAATCTAAGGCTTGAGAGTGGGAAAGTGGAATGGGAGAAACTGTTGTGTGCGAATATGGGCAAAGTTTATCCCGTGGATGTGCTTTCATAAGCGGCTACCGACTAAGGATAGATTGAAGAAGATTGGCCTGGCTCTGGACGGTAAATGTATGTTCTGCAATGATGAGGAATCTGTGCAGCATGTCTTCTTTGCCTGTGAGAAAACAAAGGTGATATGGACTGAGATTCTGAGATGGATGCAAGTTGATCGTGAGCCAAAAGCTTAGAGTGAGGAGATGGCTTGGCTAGTCCAGAAATGCAAGGGAAAAGGCTGGTTGGCACGTCTATTGTAGATTGCAGCGACAGAAACCATTTATGGTATATGGACATTGAGGAATGCAGTATGCTTCAAACAGGAAGGCAGGGATTCAAATGTTCTAAAAAATATTCTTGATTGTATAGTGTATAGATGATGGATGAGTTTGAAATTAAAAAATCATTGTGCTAAGCTTATGTTAGAATACAAGTAGAGATGATAGGAGATTTGTAAGCAGAAAAGATGTACATGCTTTGGAGTGTTTTGAATGAAAGTTTAACACTTTCCAAAAAAAAAAGACTTATTCTAATCTCTGTTACCCAAAGACAGAGAATGGTTCGAGCTTTAAAAATCTTCACACACTCACATATAGTTTCTCACTCAAACTTTGTTAGAAACTACAACCAGGGAACTCTCTTTGGGCTAAAACAACGTGGTCAATCCTAGATCCCTTAAAAAACTCAAGAACCTAGAAAAGAATAATAGACATTTCAGAGATTGCACTAGATAACTCTTTTCTGCGGGTTGGAAAAGGAGATGTATCCTTTTGGGATTCAAACTGGACCCGGTTTGGAGCCCTTGATTTACTATGGAACTCATCAGCTAATATTTCTTGCAGATAGATTTCAATAGCTGATTTTGTTGAGAACAAAAACATGCTCTGATCTGTCAATTAGAACCAGGCTTAACTGTAAATTTGCTTAATTTTTTGAGAAATGAGATAGTATTGTATCCTGATTATGATGATTCTCTAATTTGGAATCCTTCTTAAAATGATTTTTTCTCAATCAAATGTGCATGTGAAACACAGAGGGATAGAAAAGACGAGGTTTACTCTTTTAAGCACTTATGGGGTTCATATATACCAAAGAAAGTCAATGTTGTTACATGGAAATTGCTTAACAGGTTACTTCCCTTTCCTGACATTGTAGAAGACTTGGGCATACCTTTTCCTCCCAGATGCATGTTCGATTTAAAAGATTTTGAATTCTTGCATCATATTTTCAATGAGTGTACTGTAATCACAGCACTATGGAACAAATTTCATTCAATTCTTAATCTACCAATGCATACTTTTCCTACCTTATGGGATAGATTCATGTTCTACTGGACTTTTAAACACTCAAAAATTGATGTCTTAACTCTAATAAGAATGCTTCCATCTATGGTTGTATGGTTTATCTGGTTTGCTAGGAATAAATTCAACTTTAAGGCCATTAAACCAAACTATGACATCGTTTTCCAAAAAATCTTGGATCAGTTTTTTTGACATTTTCAAAGCCTTCAAACTGAATTTCCTTTGGTCATCTGCACCAGGCTCAATTAAACTGCTAAGCATAAAGCACTGTAGAAGTAGCCAAAAATAAGATGTCATTATCTTCTGGACTTTTCCCTCTGCTTATAAACTGAACACAGATGGCTCTACTCTGGGAAATGGAGATTCTGATGCATGAATTATTATTAGAAATGCATAGGGTGAAATTCAAATGGTAGCTTCTAAATATTTAGGCCAAAGTGACATTTTATATGCAGAAACATCAGTTTTGAAACATGGTCTGCATCTAGCATTTCACCAGGGCTTCAACAGACTGCATATAGAATGTGACTCACTCCTAATGGTCAAAATGATAAGGAAAGATTTTAAGATTCCATGGAGGCTCATTCCAGATAAAAGATCCATCTGGGATCTTATGGCAAGATTTGAATGCTCAATCTCACATACTTTCAGAGAGGCGAAGATCGTAGCTGATTCTCTAGCGAGACTAGCCAGCTCTTCTAAGGTGAACTTCTTCTTTAATAGATTTTCTGATCTTTGTAAACAAATAAGGGATTGATCCATCTTGATGCAAGCTGTTGCCCTTACATTAGAAATTGGAACATATGTTTTGCCCTAGCTTTTGGAATAGTTTACTATTGTTTTTCTCTATTCCGGCAGGTACATGAAGGCTATATAGATGTAGCAACTCATATCATACAGACTCAAACTCCTTGGAGCAATACATCAGCTTTCAGACAACTAGAGACAACTAATTTTGTGGCTGCAATCAAGATATCAAGGATGCTACAACAACACTTCAAGTATACTACTTATGGGAAGTAGTATGCAAGAGGCTAATATGGGAGGCCAGTTCTATTGCTGACACCGGGTGTGGAGGCAAAAAAGTTGTAGGCCGTATTCGTCCTCGAACAGGGAAAAATACCATTCTTTTTGTTAACACTGGGTTGTGTAGGCAAAAAGAACGGAATAGAGTGAAACGGAGCTATTTATTAGATCTTCACCTAATTGTAAAATATATGCTCTTATTTGACACATTGTAGGTTCTTATATTTTATAGGTTGGGAGTTTAATAAAATTCCCTCACTTAGGTTAGTTAAATTTTTTTTAAAAACATGTACATTGAATAATTTTTTTTATAAGAGTGAAACTTTCAGAAAGACCGGATGACGTACTATGCCATAATTAATTTTGTTTCTCAAAATCATCCATGCCTCCAAAGTCCAATCTTGTTAATTATAATGGCATAAAGCATAGCAATAAAGTCGTAATTCGAAAAGAGGCTTTCTTTCTTTCTTTCTTTTTTAAAATTCCTCTGGATGGGGCATGCTTAATTAGTGGCAATGACAAATATTTACGCTTGATGATTTGATAATTTGCCAAGCCTGTTGATCGTGTTATTATTCTTATATACGGACCATGTGTCGTGATAACTTAAAAATATGGTACTCCATCCGTTAAATTTATTATGGCACTCTTTTCATCCAGTTTTCTCTAGATATGCATGGTTCACCACTAATAACCTTTGTCCCGTATATTAATGTAATGTAAAAGTTTGATATTTGGAAAATACATATTGCAAAGAATTTGTAGAAAATAAGGGTAATAATGTGTGTTTGTATTCATGAATTCATGATACATTATATAGTAGTACATGATACCTATACAAGCTAAGAAAAGGTAATAGAATACAATTACATCTACAATTAAGGTAAGAATACAAGTCTAATTCTAATTCCTTAACACTCCTCCTCAAGTTGGAGCATGGGGATCGGAAATGCCCAACTTGCCAAGTAAAGAATGGAACTGGTTACGTCCGAGAATTTTAGTGAACAAATCCGTAGGTTGGTATGTAGTACGGATATGTTGAGTAATTAGTGCACCAGATTGAACAAAATCCCGGACAAAGTGATAATCAACTTCAATGTGCTTGGTGCGTTCATGAAAAACTGGATTGGCCGATATGTGAAGAGCGGATTTACTGCCACAAAACAATCGCATAGGAGAGGAGTGCGAAACCCCCAAGTCCTTCAGTAAATACTTAAGCCATAACAGCTCACAGCAGGTAACTGTCATAGCATGATACTCTGCTTCAGCAGAATACCGAGAAACAGTAGGTTGCTTTTTGGTCTTCCATTAAACCGGAGAATCACCGACCATAGCAAAGTAACCAGATAGAGAATGCCTAGTAATCGGACATGCAGCCCAATCCGAATCACAATAAGCAGTCAATTGTAAAGTACTACGTGAAGAGAGAAATAAACCTTGACCAGGATGACTCTTCAGGTAATGCAACACACGAACCGCAGCTTGCCAGTGAGGAACACAAGGAGACTTCATGAATTGCGCAAGAGTATGAACCGAATAACTATGTTCAGGACGAGTGATAGTCAAATATATCAGACGCCCAACCAAGCGTCGATACTGCTCCGGGTCATGGTAGGCTGGACCTTCAACACGTGCCAAATCATGTTGTTGCTCCATCGGAAAAATCAATTGGTTTAGAAGCAGATAAGCCTGTATCAAATAAGATGTCCAAAGTATATTTCCTTTGCGAGAGAAACATCCCCTCTGGTATTCTAGCAATCTCTATGCCCAGAAAATACTTAAGCAAACTAAGGTCCTTCATGTGAAAACAAGAACCCAAGTATTTCTTAAACTCAGAGATGAGCAAAAAAGAACTACCAGCAATAACCAAATCATCCACATAAACCAGAACATGTGATCCATGGGAATAGACAAATAAAGAGTAATCGGCCTTACTCTGAACAAAACCAAATGCCCGTAAAGCCTGAGACAGTTTAGAAAACCAATTTCTAGGAGCCTAACGAAGACCATAAAGAGATTTCTGAAGGCGACAAACCTGACCAGGAGGAATAACGTCGCCAAGCGGAGGACACATGAACACTTCTTCATGAAAATCACCATGCAGGAAGGCATTATGAACATCCATCTAATGCAGTTCCCAACCACGGATAACGGCAACGGACAGAAACAATCGAACATAACTAATCTTTGCAACCGGAGCAAAAGTCTTAGTGTAATCAATTCCTTCAATCTGGTGATTACCAAGAACCACGAGGCGCGCCTTATGACGTTCAATAGTACCATCTGAACGAAACTTTGTCCGGTATACCCATTTGCACCCAATTGCCTTCTTATGCGCAGACAAAGGAGACAGTCCATGTCTGATTGCGCTCCATCGCAGTAATTTCTTCAGCCATAGCATCCCCCCCAATAAGAATGACGGGGAGCCTCGGAATAAGTAGTGGGATCTGCACTAGATGTTACAGCCCCAAAAATCTAGAATGTACACTAGAAAAATTATCACAATTTACATAATCAGTAAGAGATTAGAGAACACTTGAGGAAAGTGACGACGCATGAGGGAACGTAGTCGAAGGGGGGGTCTTCAGTAGTAAGAACACAAGCAAGATCATCACAGTCGTAATCTGCCAAGTACGATGGAGGACGACGAGATCGAACACTTTGTCTTGCAGGGGGCAACTCAGAAGCAGAACCATCCGGTACCAGAGGAGCTGGTAAAGCAGATACCAAGGATGTAGCATCGGTGGCAACTGGCAGAGAAGTACCGGCAATGGACGACCAAGGTAGGCCGGCGGCGGCCGGCATGGGTGTATCGGCATCGAAGGCGGAGGACTTGCCGGTGTTGACTTGCCTGCGTTGACTGGTGTTGACCGGGCGGCATCGACCGACGTTGACTGACTGGCGACTACCGCCGATATTTGGGCGGCATTGACTAGCCGGTGACGATTAGCGGTGATCGGCTGGCAGTGACCGATGAGACAGCAGACGGCAGCGGCTAGCCACCGACGGACGACGGAAAGCCAACGGCGACTGACGACGGTGAAAATGCAACGAAAGGCGGAACCAAAACTCCGTGCGGCTCCGGCGAGAAGGAGGAGGAACCCAGCGGTGGTGTGGTGGCACCGCCAGGTTCATCGGATAAAGCAGATGTCGGAGTTGCAGAGTACAGGAACTGGTCTTCAAAGAAATCAGCATCTCGACTGTTAAAGATCAGTCGGGATTCCAAGTAAAAAAGGAGATAACTTTTCTTTCCGGCAGGGTAACCAAGGAACAGACACCGCCGACTTCGTGGTGTAAACTTGTCACGATATCTGGGAACATGAGCAGCAAAACACAAGCATCCAAAAACCCTTAAGGATGAATAATTTGGAGCTTGCCCATAAAGCAACTCAAAGGGAGTACGACCGTTGAGATGCTGTGTCGGTGTTCAGTTGATCAGGTAGGCAGCAGTAAGAACACATTCTCCCCAAAATTCAATAGGAAGACTGGCTTGGAACCATAAAGCACGCGCCACATTGAGTAAATGACGATGCTTTCTTTCAGCTCGCCCATTATGTTGTGGAGTATCAACCAAAGATGTCTAAAAAATGATCCCAGATGCAGTAAAGTGAGATCGCAGAGGCAAAATTTTAGTGCCATTATCAGCCCGAACTCGTTGAATTGTTCTGCCCCACTGGTTCTTCACTAAGGCACTAAATTCTAAAAATCTAGAAGCTACTTCAGATTTAGCTACTAACAAATAAACCCAAACAGCCCGGGAATAATCATCTATGATGGTTAAAAAATAAAATGCACCACTAGAAGATGGTGTTCTATAAGGTCCCCAAACATTCACAATGAACTAACTGAAACAATGCAGTAGTATTTGAAGAACTTAATTAAAAACTATGTCTAGTCTGTTTTGCTCTATAACATATAGAACATGGTAAAGAATGTTTATTAATGCCAGAAGAAATAGAAGACAACACCGTGGAAGAGGGATGACCAAAACGTTGATGCCATAAATTGGAGGAAGATACTGAAGCAACTGTAGGAAGCGACTGCAGGACATGACAGTGAACACGAGCATCCAGCATACGAAGCCAAAACACCCCCCCTTTCTGTTCACCCACGCCAATCACTTTCCTCGTACTAATTGTCTGTAAAATGTAATAATTTTCAGTAAGCAAAGCTAGACAGTTTAGGTTAGATAACAATCTAGAGCATGACAGTGAGTTGCATCGCAATGTAGGTATATAGAAAACATGCGGCAGAATAAAATCACCAAAGCAAAGAGATCCATATTGTGAAGTTGATGAGACCGAGCCATCATGCAGAACAACATTCACGGAATCAATAGTAGTAGTAAGATCAGTAAGAGAACCTTTGTCACCAGTCATATGATATGAGGCTCCCGAATCAAGTATCCATGGTAAAGTAGGCTTACCAGACTCATCGCCAGTAAGAGAATTAAACTGATTAAACAAGTGCATGGTCGAACTCCATTGGTCATCAGAAAGAGCAGGGCCAAAATCGGAACGGAAAGGTACACCACCGGAAGAAGCTGCCGCCACCATACTAGGCGGCGACGTGACAGCTTCGACAAACGGCGGCAGGAGCGGGAGATCGACGGTGCCTCCGAGACCGACGGCGGTGACTGACGGCCGGGAAGGTTCCACCAATTTCTTACTTTTCTTGTACCAGTCTGGTACACCATGTATCTGGAAATTAGTATCTTTATCATGACCCTTGCGACGACAATGGGTACAAACAAGATTCTTGCGGTCGGCTGCAGAAATAACAACTGGCGAAGAACTTGCAGGTGGTGAACGTCGTGCAACATACACCACAGAGTTAGAAGAAGGCTCACGAGCTCGAATGATAGCTCTATGATTCTCCTCCTGAACAACAAGGGCATACACTTTCATTACAGAGGGCATTGAGTCAATGCTCATGATGTGTGATCGCAAGGTATGAAAACCTTCGTCGAGGCCAGAGATGAATTGGTAGATCAAATCCTTCTCTCTCTCTTGGAAGACTTTCGCAGCAAGATTGCACTGGCATAATGCCTTGCAATCTTCACAGGTACAAACCAGGGGAGGTCGCATGCAGTGATAATCTGCAAACAACTTCTTTAGTTTAGCAAAGCAGATATCGATGGGCTGACCATTTTGCCTGCAACTTTTAATGGCTTCTTGCGTCCGCAAAAGTTTCATACCATCAGCGAGAATAAATCGTGCCTTTAGGTCATCCCACAAATCCTGAACTGTGGCAAACGAACTTGTGGAAGATCTCAATACTCGATTCAGGGTTTGCAAAATCCAGCAGACAAGAGTAGCATTAACCCTAGGCCAGTCAGCAGTATCAGGATGACCATCCTGGGGTTAGGTAATGGATCCATAAATGAACCCAATCTTGTGCTTAACAAGGAATGCGCGACAAATCGCACCAGACAATTCAATATAATTTTCTTGACCTTTCAACATAGTCGGTATAAGTTGTAAACCTGGACCATCGCCAGAACCAATAAAGTAAGGATAAGTCGACATACGACCAATCGGTAAAGTAGTACGAGGGCCAGATTGCAACTGCGGCTGCTAAAATAAAGCTGTAATCACATCATAACCACTCATGTCCTGAAGCTTCGAACCCTCGGGAGCATCAAAACGGGTATGTTCTTCAGAGCCAGACATATTGTAAAATCAGATACAGATCAGGAGCAGGTACAATAACCAGCGATAGATCAGATCAACAGGACACACCGGTGCAAAATAAGCAGCGGCGCATGAAGGCGGGCGGTCGTGCGGTGGACGGCGGAGCAAACGCGAGTAGCGGACGGCGACTTCGTGCGGCGGCGGAACCAGTGGACGGCGGCAGCGGCTGGAAGAAGCGGCAGCGGCTGGAAGAAGCAACAGACGGCGGCAACACGTGGTGCAGCGGCAGCGCCTGGGATCAACGACGGCAGCTCGGAAAAATTTAGGGCAGAGAAAAATTTTCTGTTTCAGGATTTTAGGCTCTGATACCATGTAGAAAATAAGAGTAATAATATGTGTTTGTATTCATGAATTCATGATAATTATATAGTAGTACATGATACCTATGCAAGTTAAGAAAATGTAATAAAATACAATTACATCTACAATTAAGGTAAGAATACAATTCTAATTCTTTAATAGAATTTAACAATACCTTAAAAGATAATATTACTAAATTTAGGTTCAAACGTAATTTAAGAAAGTTGACTTGAAAAATATATTAATATGAGAAAGTTGATTGAAAAGTAAGGTAAAAATATCAAATGAGCATGTCTTATCCCTTCTTGAGAGTTGTGTCAATAATATCCTGATGAGAAGGCCGCCCTAGAATTTTCCATCTTTTCAATTGTTGAGTGATGAAGATATAGCTGCCAATCCAAGGAAACAAATGTCTTGCGAAAAAGAAACAATAGGCTAAACATTAGATTTAATTTGTTGATATAATTAAATGATGTGGTTTAGATGTTATTGCATGTAGGAGTGGAATATTGGGGATTAGGGGATGCTTGGTTTCTGTCAACTTTTTTTTTTTACCATTAATATTATGATTACTTGTGTTTTATTCGTTTGTGTATGGTAAATAAAGGTTGTGGTTTTCCCTAAAATAATACTTACTACATATTAGAGTATTGATGAACGTATTTTAAAATGTTAGGAATATTTGTTTTTAGAGTGTGCATATATAATCCTACATAATTTATGAAAGTGCACATGTAAATAATTGAAAGTGTAAATATAACCCTAGATAGTTAGTATACGTGCAAATATAACTTTCTTCGGCGGTTTAAATCCAAAATTCACTAAAAAGACTATTTTACCCCTCTATAAAAAAATAAAAATATAAAAGCGTTAAATTACCTCCCTACCCTGGAACCCTAATCTTCTTCATCATCAAACATCTTCAAACTCCATTTCAGCTGGCGCTGCTGCATCTTCCTCCAAAAATGCCCTACGCCACCACTTTCCACCCCTCACTGGCCACCATCTCCATCTCAACCCAGCTAGCGAAGCCCATTAATGATATCACCACCTTGTTTTCGAAACTTCCCCTGCCATCGTCCCAAACTCCTCGCAAATCTCGGCTCCTTCATTACAGCCGCCGCTGCCCCATCGCTTTCAGCTTGAAGCCTCACCGACCGGATCTGTAACCCGGCGCCAACGCCGATGCCAATCCTGTTCGTTTCCAGATTTGCCCCTCAAATGGGTGGTGTTGGTCTCCCATGGAAATGGGCAGAGGCGGCGGTGGAAGGCTAGGGCAGAGGTGGAGGCGGCGGGAGGCTGCAGAGGTGGACTTTGTCTCATTTTCATCGAACAAGGTTGGTTCACCGGATCTATGTCCACCTATGTCCACCGCGCATCAGACTTCACCATTAATCCCATGTCTTCTTCATTCATTCTTTGCGTATGAGAAAACAAAAAACAAAACAGTGGGATTTGTATTCTGATATTTAGAAAGAGAAAAAATGCGAAGGCACTCGTTCAATCCTACTTTTGCCGATTGAGGCTAAAACCCTACTTTTGCCACTTACCCACTGCTTAATAATTGACGTATTTGGTTCAATCATTGAAATTAAAATTGGATCGGGCACTAGTTCACAAGATCTTGGATTGGCAAACTGTAATTTGTACCAGTTCAACTACACCGGAGTGGCGGTGGTGGCACGGTGAAGGTGGTGGTGCAGTGGTGGGTCAGAGAACATTTTTGTCTTTTAAAATTTTGTTTTAGATTGAAAGGAAGATTTGATCATTTTCAGTTGGTCAATAACAGAGTTAGTCAATGTTGAAATATAGTCTTCAGGATTATATTTGCACTTATATAAAATAGTTAGGATTATTTTTTCACTAAAAAATATTTCAAGGTTATATCTGTACTTTCTCAATTATATAGGGTTATATTTGTATATTCTCTTGTTTTTAATGGTAGAATCCAACAAGAAATAGAATTTATTTTTATCTAATTTTACCTTTAATGTTTGTCCAGGTTATATTTGGAAAAGGTTTTAACAAATATTATTTCTAGAGTATCTTTAAATATTTATCTGTATTCTGGCTTAATGTTAATAATAAGAATATGGGAAAATCTCAGGAAATGTGGCATTTTCATAAGCTTATGGACAGTCTACAGGGGCATTTACCTTAAATATTGTATTTTTTTATAAAATTTAAATATTGTATTTTATAAATTAAAACAAGTAATAATATATATATGAACGTGAAAATATAAAAATTTATGATATAAAAAATATTTTCAATATTTTTAAAAATTTTAAAATTTGTATGTAATTTAACAAAGAGTCCGTCTCTTGAAAGACGATCTTTCCATAAGTTATGGAAGGACGAAGGTTTAAAGTGTAAATTAGAAGAAATGAAGATAAATTTTTCGGGTTGCATGAACCAGGTCATAAATTTTATAACCACTACATGTTGCATGCTAAAAGTTTAATATTGCAACTAAGACCTTTTACCTTTTATTATTCTAATTAAACCCCGTCTTTCCATAAGCCTATGGAAAGACCGTCTTTCCCAAGACTTTGCCTTTAACAAATGCAGTATATAAAATAAAAAAAATAAGTGGTATGTCCATAAGCTTATAGACAGGCAGTCTGTCAGGAGACCTACTCGAAGAATATTAATCCTTCACACTACACAAGTTTTATTTAAAATAAATAATTTGAATTCCAATTAAGATTTGATTTTTGTTTCTTAATAGCAAGATAGTATAAATAGATGTGACATCTTTCACAAATCAAAACATTATTTAAAAAAGATAAATCTTCAAATAATATTTCAAGAAGCAAGGCAAAAGAAAAAATAATCCAGTGAAAGGTATTTAATTTTCATATTTTTGATCAATAATTTATGTAATTTAAAGTGTTTAAATTCTCTAAATTTAAATTTGACATCATAATTGTTCGTAGGTATATTCTCAAAATAGAAAACAAATCACTTCTTATATGTGAAGATTGTGAAAAAACGTGTCTCCGCAATCGAATGGAAGCTGATATTCTGCGAGATTATTTGTTAGTCTATATCGAAAATGATATTGCACGAAAATTTAACATTGATTCGATCATCATTACTTTTTATATGATCAAAGATGGGAGAACACAACTTAAATAAAATTAAGAAGGTCGTCTATTTCCACAGTATCAATTTTGTATTTTCTTTAGCACCAGGTTCTCTGTAATATTTGATTTTTTTCCCTTTACATGAAATAATCTACTATGATTCAATATTTTACTGGTCGATTAAAAAAATTATTTAATTCTGGCCCTCCTATACAAAGTTCCTTATTCCGCCACTGATTGTATGAGGAATGATTTAGATGCTTTTCTTAAATTTATGATGTATGGTAGGATGTTGATTTTTTTTTAGTGTTGGATTATGACTTGTAGCTTTTGTAGGACAAATTTTGAATTTGATTAGGTTTGAGAGAATGATTTGCCGTAATTAATTGTATTATTGACATCTAAATATATAGAGAGTACAATAGAGGTATAATAAGGAAATAACTCTAATCAGAATAAATCATAATCTAATCAGGAGACTGATTTAGGCTAACACCCCCCCTCAAGCGAAGCGTCGGATGCTCGCCAACGCACAGCTTGGACCTGAAGAACTCGAACAGCGGACGAGAGAGCCCCTTGGTGAAAATGTCCGCAATCTGAAGAGAAGTCGGAACATGAGCAACGCGCAGCTTTCCAGATGTCACCAACTCACGAACAAAATGATAGTAGATGTTGATGTGCTTCGCCCGCTTGTGCGCTACTGGATTCTAAGCCAAGAAGATAGCACTACTATTGTCGCATAACAACAGTGGAGAACCAGAAAGTGGAACCCGAAGATCACGAAGCAAATGAGTGAGCCAAACCACTTCCGAGGCAGTGTTGGCGAGAGCACGGTATTCAGACTCAGTGCTAGAGCGAGAAACAGTGGGCTGTTTCTTGGCACTCCAAGAAACCAGATTCCCACCAAGAAAAACCGCATAACCATACGTGGACCGACGAGTCTCCAGACAGCGAGCCCAATCAGCATCAGAGTATCCTAACACATCAGAAGTACTAGCAGAGCAAAATCGGAGACCAAAATGAAGAGTGCCACGAACATATCGCAAAATCCGAGTCACAGCAGCAAAATGGTCATCTCTGGGATCCTGAAGATACTGACTCACCGTGTTGACCGAGAATGCCAAATCAGGGCGAGAGATGGTGAGATACTGGAGGGCACCAACAAGAGAACGATAAAGTGTAGGATCCCGAAATGGAGGACTGGTAGAGCTGTGAAGCTGAGAACCAGCAACAAATGGAGTAGAAACTGGTGCCGCGTCAGACATACCGGCCCGATTCAAAATATCCCGAGCATACTTTGCTTGGCCAAGCAGTAATCCTGAGGAGGTAGGCGAAACTTCAAGACCAAGAAAGTAATGAAGAGCACCAAGATCCTTGATCGCAAACTCTATGTGTGTCCGATCAATGAACTGGCGAAGAAGAGTCGAGTCATTGCCTGTAAGAATGATATCGTCCACATACACAAGTTGGTACAGTAATGGCGACCCTCTCGAAAGGACAAACAAAGAAGTATCAGCTGAGCTGCACCGAAAACCAAGCTGTGTCAGATAGCTGCTGAAACGCTGGAACCAAGCTTGGGGAGCCTGCTTAAGACCATAAATGGCCTTTTTCAAACGACAAACATAGTCTGGATGGACAGAATCCTGATAACCAACAGGCTGCTTCATGTAGACAGGAACATCAAGAACACCATTAAGGAAAGCGTTCTTGACATCGAACTGATGAAGTGGCCAGGAACGCATGGTGGCTATGGCGAGAACCGTCCTAACAGTGGAGGCTTTGACCACATGACTGAAAGTGTGGTCAAAATCAAAACCTGGAATCTGCGAGAAACCCTGCGCCACAAGTCTAGCTTTGTGACGCTCAATAGTGCCATCTGGTCAATACTTGAGCCTATAGACCCATTTGGAGCCAACAATGTTGACATTTGAAGGTCGAGGCACCAAATCCCAAGTGTGCTGACCACGAAGAGCATCCATCTCATCATCCATGGCTGAAACCCAGGCTGGATCCTGAAGGGCAGTGCGATAATCAGTGGGCTCTGTCTGAGAGAGGAGTGCAGCAGTGAGACCATGAGCAATAATATCCGAATAATCCCGCCGCTGAATGGCACTAGTAGAAGACCAAGTGGCCATCCGATGAGTACGAAGATGGGGCGGCGAATCTGGAGGAGTCGAACCAGCTGATGACACGAAGGAATATCGAGCTGTGCTGACCGGAGAGTGGCCGTCGGAAGTCATCGAAGAAAGAATAGCCGATACAGGTTGAGACGTGGTGGCCGGTGGCTAAGACGGTGGCTGAGGAGTGCTGGCCAGCGGCTGAGATATGGTGGGCGATTGGCGAGGAGCCGGGTCCAGGTTGGCCGTCCAGATGGAAGATGGTGGTGAAGGAGGGGCAACTGGAACAGGCACAGACACAAGCGTGGTGGCCCCAATCGATGAAGTAACAGTTCCATAAAAAAATGATGAAATCTCTAGATCTGAAATCGAACGACTGTCCGTGGAAGCTGAGACATAAGGGAAGAAAGTTTCATCAAAACGAACATGGCGAGAGATATAGATGCGCCCAGACGTCTGGTCGAGACACTGGAAGCCCTTGTGACGAGGTTTATAGCCAATAAAAAACACAGGGAATGGATCGAGGTGCAAACTTATCAGTAGCAGTGGCACGCAAACATGGAAATGCACGGCAACCAAATGGGTGAAAGAGGGTATAGTCAGGCACATGACCAAAAACAACCTCAAAAGGTGATTTGTCACTCATAACTGAACTAGGCAGACGGTTAATAATGTAAACCGCAGAGGAGAAAGCTTCCACCCAATAACAGTGCGGCACAGAAGAGTGAAATAGCATGGCAAGACCAGTCTCTATGATGTGACGATGCTTCCGCTCGGCCCGGCCATTCTGAGCAGGTGTATAAGGCGAGAACATCTGATGATGAGTGCCACATGATATGAGATGAGCCTGAAGTCGGTGATTAGGAAACTCGGTGCCACCATCGGTCTGAAAAATTTTAACCCTAGCAGAAAACTGATTCTCAACGAATTTCTAAAACTGGATAAAAGTGTCATAGAAATCCGACTTATGCCGAATTGGAAGAAACCATGTGAATCGCGAGAAATCATCAATGAAAACGGCATAATAAGAGAAACCACCGACAGATAAAACAGGAGCTGGTCCCCACAAATCACAATGTACTTTATCCAATAAACCAATAGCACGCTTGTCACTAGTGGAAAAGGGCAAGCGGCTACTCTTGGCCATCTGACAAGGAGAGCAACTGACAGATGCAGGCATAGCAGAAGTGACAGAAATAAGGCCCCGTCGATTCAATAACCGAACAGTATCATGAGACACATGACCGAGACGAGAGTGCCACTGCTCAAAAGAAGCATGAAGCTTTGTAGAGCGTAGTTCGCCTAAAAAACTGGAATCACCAGTCTCAAGAAAATAGAGACCAGACCTATGATGGCCTTTACCAATTATCGCCTCTGTAAGCTTGTGCTCAATGGAAAATGCATCAGCATCAAATATAATATGAACAGGTAAATCACGAGTAAGCTTACTAATGGACAATAAACTTCTAGTAATCTTAGGGACCACAAGGACATCATTAACAGAGAAACCAGATAAATGACATTGGTCGATGTGAGAAATAGATAATGATTCACCATTTCCAACAAGAATAGAATCAAAACCACGATAACGTTTTACCTGATCAAGATGACTGGTGTGAGCAGTGATATGAGATGTAGCACCTGAATCAACAATCCACTGTTTTGACGAAGAATGGCAATTAGGACCATTCAAACTGGCCTGAAACAACACCTTGTCCGCAATCCAATTAGTGGAGCAATCTTCCCGAGATATAGGGCCCAAATGAACCATAGCGGAAGACCAGAAAATGGCACAGAAATTGACTGGATGTTGACGAGAATTTGAGAAACTCGTCGGAATGTGAGCAACTCGCGAGAAACAGCTTCAACTCACGAGAATTTGATTCAGCTCGCGATAAATTGATCAACTTGCGAGAATTTGATTCAACTCGCGAGAAACTCCCTTGCTGGCGAGATGACTCGCGCGCGGAATTTCCTTCTGGTGCGCGAGATGACTCGCGCGTGGCTTCACGCGCAGAATTTCCTTCTGGTGCGCGAGATGACTCGTTGGCTTCACGCGCGGACGAGTTCTTCTTCTTCGCCGTGACGCGATCGGCCGTTCTTCTCCGGATGGCTTCGCGATCGGACGAGAGTGACGCGATCGGCCGTTCTTCTCCGGATGGCTTCGCGATCGGACGAGACAACTGAGATTTCTTCTTCTACTCCGGTGAAGGAGCCGCCGCTGGAGAACGCCGGAGGAGGAGGCTGCCGCTGGAGAACGCCGGAGGAGGAGGCCGCCGCTGGGCTTCGCCGGAGGAGGACGCCGGCGCTGGAAGACGCCGGAGGAGGAGACAACCGCTGGAGAACGCCGCCGCTGGAGGATGCCGGAGGAGGAGACCGCCGCTGGAGGATGCCGGAGGAGGAAGACTCCGCTTGAAAAAAATGAAAAATTTCCCAAAAAATTGAGACTTGAGAGGACTCCGGAGGATACCGGAGGACGTTGGAATTTGACCGGAACTTCGCCAGAAAAGAGAGAATGAGGGAGGCGCTGAATTAAAATTTAGGGGTTAGGATCAGAACTTGCTCTGATACCATGAGAGAATAATTTGACGTAATTAATTGTATTATTGACATCTAAATATATAGAGGGTACAATAGAGATATAATAAGGAAAGAACTCTAATCAGAATAAATTATAATCTAATCAGGAGTCTGATTTAGTTTAACAAGGTTGATGGTTTAACTATTTAGTTCGTTACTTAGTGGTTTAGTATGGATATATCAAGTTTAATTCCTTACCATATGGCTAGTTTATATGTCTTTTCCTTCAGTTCACTGATTAAAAATATTAGTTTAAATATATTATTTATTGTATTTTACTGTTTTGAATTTGCATTTTAGTGTTGGATTATGAATTGTTATTTTTTGTATTACAAGTTTTGGATGTGATTATATTGATGGTTTAACTCTTTAGTTTGATCATTTAAATATTTAGTTTGGATGTTACCAGTTTAATAATTTTATCAGAGCAATGTCATTTCAGGTGGTTTAGTTAGAGTTTTTCATATTTTAAATTTCTTAGTACGTGTATGTTTAGTTCATGCATACATGGCTTTAGCTTATTTATTAGAATCATTAGTTTAAGTATATTGTTGGTTGGCATTTATTGATTGAACATATTTTTACTTATTCGAACTTCAACTATTGTTGCCTTGCACTTTAGTTCAAGTTTTTAGAAAATTAGAAAAGTAATTTAAAGTATTGGTTTTAATGTTTACATATGTGTATAAATTAATGCTCTAATTTTAATAGATGGTTGTAATGTCCGTTACTTTTTTTTTTAAAAAAATAATAGAGTAAACAAAAACTCATTTCTACTATACAATCCCTAACTGTAACATTTCTGCCACCACTATGGTGGCTTAGCCATGGCTAGAGCAGCTGCAACCATTCGGTGATAAACTCAAATCGAATCCCACAACCACATCAGCCCCCTCTACAATCCCAAAACTTCACCAAACATTCAACTACAAAGGGGAACTTGCAGTCTTATACCTAGTGAGGAAATTGACATCTAGTTGCATCGTATTGAAGAGCTCTCATCCAAATATTTGTAAGAGGAAGACCGACGATGCAGTTCCTGAGAAAAGAGATACAAACAATATGATCCAAAGGCCTAGATCACCTAGTTGCAATGGATGACAGTCATGTTCGAATAACTTTTGACCTCGATGAGGATCTTCATCGTTGCTGGCTGAAAAGATTTAGGTCCCTGGGAGGTAATGTTATGAGAATTCTTAAGTGGACTAAGGATTTTGATCATCAGCAAGAATTATTTTATGCTCTAGCCTGGGTAACTATAGAAATTCCCTCAATTTATTTCTTTCATCCTGAAGCCCTGAAAAATTTAGATCGATCCCTAGGTGAACTGCTATATACTGACCCCCCCTCCCAACTAGAAATCTAACCAGACCCACACTACAATTCGTCTATGCGTTAAGCTTGATGTATATAAGGAATTGCCTACAAAGATTAGGTTGGGATCCCTGTCTAAAAATAAATCATACTCCATTACCTATGAAGACCTGCCCTCTTGTTGCAAAGGCTGCTCTTAAATTGGCCTCTGTGAGTCAAACTGTAAGAGGAATGAGACCAACATTAGTACTCAAATCAAAAGGCCATCCAGGAATCTAGGAAAGGAAAAATAGCTTCAACGAGGTCTAGAAGCCAGGAGAAATCTCAGCAAGGATGGATCCAAATTCAAAAAGCCAAGCCAATTTAGAAGCACAAAAGCCTGATCTAAGACTATACTCAACTGAGATATGACAATGCTCAACTGATACAAAGATCAATATCACATCTCTTATACCTCAACTAATCTCTAATCCTGATCCAAGCCTGCAGCTAGCATCCAACTTTGATTCTAGTATACGATAGATTCCTTCCTTTGAGCCTGCTAAGAAAAAAACCCCAGAAAAAGAACACACGGACAAAGATGGATGGGAATCTGAGTGAAATGTTGGAAGCGAAATCAACACACGTAGGCTATCAAACAAGTTCCAAATCCTTCAAGAGGAAGATGCACATAATACTGAGCAAGACATTAACTATGAACAACAACCATATAAGGAAGAGACCATTGAGGATATAACATCAGAAGATCTAACTGATGGATGTGACTCTCAACTTGGGACAGGAAAAGAAATCATTACAGGGTTCAACGCTGCCCCCTCCTTCCCTCCTCTTCACTAAGAGAAACAGAACCATGGCTCACCAAGGAGAACAACTTCATCCCACAGGACGAACCCTCAAATTATCAACACTTTAAATTAGCCACTAATTCAATATCCATGGAAACTAACATCGGTCTTATGCAGGAACAAAGTTTCTATGCCTTTACTGCAAGTAAATGATTTACATAGGGTCATAAAGGAAAATTTTCTCCTGCTGTCACCATTTTAAGCTCAGAATGCCGTGTAGGCTATTAGTGCTTAGGTCCATATTTTCTAGGAAGAAGATCAAATTGTGTGGAAACCTACAAAATCAGGTGAATTTACAATCATGTTTACATATGAATCACTCACATGTAACTCATAGGTATACCAATCTTTATATAAGATATGGAACAAGGTAATCCTCTTAAAATTTTCCTTTTCATGTGGAGAATTCAGCACTTTCCTTTGATAACCTCATTCTCAAATCAAGATTTTCACTTGTTTCTAAATGCCCCGGATGCTGTCATGTAGATAACATGTCTCATTTTTTAATTCTTGCAACCTGTCAGTGAACATCTGGGACAGATTTCATTCACTCGTGGATTAGGTTCATTTTTGATATGGTTCATTTTACTGGTTAGTGGCTTCCTCATAAAAAATTTGATCATCATTGTTTACATCCCTGCCCTCACTGATTTGTTGGAAAAGTTGGAAAGCTAAAAACAAATATCTATTTGAATCAGTTGGGTTTGATGAAAATTAGATTTGTAGAAACATTGTACAATCTGCTTTGATTTTATACTTTGTGCATCCAATAGATATTTCTGCACCACCTGATCTACATTTTATTTCCATGGGAATAATGCCAAAGGTGGTTAGGAAGAGGAACAAAGGGATCATAGCAATAAAATGGAAGCCTCCAGACCTAGGTTTTTAAATATATTGTGTTGCATCCTGGCATTCAAATACAAGTTTTGGGTCTGGTTTTGTTATTAGGAATCATAATGGAAGTCTGGTTCTTGCTGGTCATACCCCCATTGTCATTTGTAATCCACTCCATGCTGAAATTCTGAGTATTCTTGCAGGTCTCGAAACAGGGATCCAATAGGGGATTCGAAAATAACTTTACGGACGGACTCGTTGTAGGCCTTCAATTTGAAGTCACAAAAACAGTGGAAAATGATGTGGGAGGTGAGGAACATCCAGAAGCTGATGAAATCTTTAAAAAAAATGCTCCCCATGAACTTAAGAAGATGTTATCATCTGATCTTTTGTTGCCCTGCAAATCATTAGAGAGGAATCCATTTTTGTACATCTTGAGCAAGATGAATTTATGCATGGCCTTCGTTTCTTTAACACCATGGGGGTGGTGAAGAATCAGAAGGGAATGCATAAATTCTCTTTTGGAAGCTGATTCGTCTTAAAAACCTAGACAACTATACGAAGAGGTAATTTTTCATGTAAAAATTTTCCCTCAAAATTGAAGGCATGGGTAGCCTAATACAAACCCCACAAAATTAAGTTAAAAAATAGATGGTTGTAGTACTATATCGTTGCAGTATAAATTGAAGCTCATAGCTCTAGATCACTTGTTGCTTTTTTTGTCTTTGTACCAAACTCCCTTGTCTTTGGTTTCTTTATTAACTTTCATGCTTCAATTCTCTTGCTTCTTCCTTTTGTTTTTGTGAGATATGGATCTTATAGTGTTGGTTGTTTAGTGAGTGAGGGTTCTGCTATACTAGTGTTTGAATTTTCAGATGCCTTCGAAGTTTTTGAATCAAGAATTTCCTTAGCTTTTTATGGTCTTCTTGAAACCGTCTTCAAGAAGTTTTCGAGTTTCTATGTCGCCTTCAAATTTTAGGACCATATTGTAGTAGCTTTTTTCCATTTGGTGTTGCCATGGAACTTTGTTTCTTTGCTATATTTGGCTCTTGACTTTCTTGTGTTGCTCTCAATTTTTCCCACACTCCTTTTTTTGCCAGCTTTTTCCATTGCTTTAGATTTTGTAGTAGTGGTATTTCACTGATAGATTTGATGTGAAATATGCAATAAAGTGAAAGAAGATCATTCCTTGCATACAAAGATAAACATAAAAATGGAGAACTAATAAGATAAACATAAGAACTAACTACTTAAACATATGAAGTAACACAAGAAGTTAATTTAATGAATATATACCCGCTTCTTCAAAATGATTTCAAGAGCAATTTACTTCCACCACTCCGCTTTGTTGTGTGAAACTGAAATTTTCAATCTTTGTATCATTTCTTTCTAGACTTACTTCATCTTTTGTTTTTTTCCTAAACTGGAAATTTTTAATGCTTTGGTTAGTTGTGCAAGCTTGTATTCCTTCTCAAATTTATAGTACATTAACAATATGTACTCTTGAGTTGTATGTTTGAGTAGTTATGAACCATGTATAGCTGACTTTGGCACTGAATTTGAGCAGTGATTTTCCTTCGTTATTTCTTTTTCCCTCCAGCGATCAATAGTATCATTAAAGATGGTTAAGAACCTGTTGAGTGTGGTTGTTTTATTGGCATTGAATGACAACACTTTGTTTTTTCTCTCACTTCATTGTGACGAAAGAGTTCCCGCTGAGAAAAAGTCCTTGCTTATTGCAAGGAACCACTTGTCTCTAATAGAATAAAGCCTTTTAAACCATTCCTTATCTTCAAGCTAAAAAGTCTTTATCATTTCATTCCATCTCTTTTCAAATTTATCATCTTTTTTACATTATTTCAAACAATGCTCAAAGGCTTCTTCGAAAAGGGCGTCCTTTTTTAATTCACCAAAAGTGACAAATAGCATTCTGGGTAATGTGCCACATGCATAACCTATACCTTGTTTTAGTGAAAACCTGAAAAGTGAAATAAAATAATGTTATTCTGGAGACGTTCATATGCAAACAGGTGATCAATATGTTTATACATACGAACTAACTACTTAAACAAATGAATTAAATATCACTGAATAATGTTAAACGTAAACAAATGTTCTTTTCAATAAACAAAATTGTACTACACCTAAGAACTTCATATCAAACACATGATCTAATTATATAAACACATGGAGTTAACATATAAGCATATGAACTAGATAAGGCCAGATGGCCCAAATCAATTGAATTTAAGTCAGATTACCTTTTCGATTGCTTTTGCCATTGATGGATTTTGGTCTGTAAATATTGTTATTGGCTCTTTACCTCCTATTGAATTTTATGAAAAATATCGATAAGCCATTAGAAATTTGAGCTTTCTCGTCGGCAACGAAAACACATCCAAACATCACTATGTTACCATGGTTGTTCATTCTTACTATTAGAGCGTAATGTTGCTCAAAGATAACAAAATCACCGTAGAGTGAATAGTCCCCTTTCATCATCGAGTCCTTCCAAAACAATGTGGTTAGCTTACCGTTATCATCAACTTTCACTCTGAAGAAAAAATCTTCCTCTTTGGTATTTTTTTGTGACAACATCTCAATTACTTGCTGAGCATCACTCCTTTCAATTTATTTCATATGCACCATGTTTACGTTGTTCAAGGGGTCCTTATTTGTATGTCCTAAACTCTGTATGTCCTAAACTCTGTATATCCATAGCTTCAAAATCCATATATTTAAATCAATGACTAGGTTGCAAGTCTGCTCCTTCCATTCCTTCTATAGATTTTGGTTTCTCCTCAGCGCTTTTCCTTTTACTTCTTTACAAATACTGCTTTACCACTGCTACTACTGCTAATGAAGTTAAATACTGCTCTACCGCTGCTACTGTACTATTGATGCTGCTACTTCTACCTCTACTGAATTTTTTTAAGATTACCAATTTCATTAAAATTTCTTTGCAAGTTGGACATTCTTGTTCATCATGCTCCAACTTGAGGGTGTTAAGGAAATAAAAACCCTTTTCTTGTAGGAAAGGTTATAGATGATAGTTACTTTCTAGAATTAATTTCCTTATACATGGCTACAACAAACCAAAGTCTAACAACAATAGAATTTTAGGTCTACAAGAAAATTACCATTTATAACTAATTGTATAAGGAAACTAATTCTATAAGGTAATAGAGGGTGTTAAGGAAATAGAAACTCTTTCCTTGTAGGAAAGATTATAGAATTAGTTTTCTTATAGAATTAGTTTTCTTATAGAATTAGTTATAAATTGTAATTTCTTTATAGACTTAGAATCATATTCCTGTTAGAATTTGGTTTTTTGTAGCCCTATATATTTTAAGCATTATCATTGATAAGATGGGTCATTGATGTTATATCAATGCACCATAAAAAATATTTTATATTCTATCAGTTTTACTCTTTACTTTTGAGGTTCCTTGACATGAGCACACAAAATATTTCATTTCTCAGTGATTGTTTCATATTTTTAACCTTGTTGTGTTGACGATCGTACACCAAACCTCAATGCATTGGACTGTTTTTGGTACAAATTATGAAATTTTTATAATTGTTTGCTCTCAGACATGCGAAGCAATCCATGACATCTACTAGAGATTAGTTGCTCAAATTGGAGTCAAAATCAGTCCCTGCAAATATATAAAGATAAAAATGATAAAATACTACCTTTTTTTATTATTAAAAACTCATCGTAGTGAGGGGTGTGTATTAGGCTCTCCAAGCCCTAAATGAATAATGCATAATAAGCTCAATATATTGTACATAAAAAAGAAGCTAGAGGAAAGCTATGTACATCAAGCTCAATTCCATACACTTTGTTTACACCCATGTGTTAACAAAGAGTCCGGCCATTGAAAAATCCATGTCGGAGTCTATTATGTCCTACCATTTTTATGCCTCCACACCCAGTGTCGACATAATTGGATGACCTCCCGTAATAGCCCCTAGCAAAACACTTCCCCAGAAGTGGTTCACTATAGAAACACCACAGAAGAAAAGAACCGGCCAATGCCAAAATGCTAGCAATAACATCCGCAGTTCACAAGCTAGGGTCTTGCCCAGTTGTAACAGTAGAGCAAATGGCCATTTTATTCCAATGTTGAATTGTTGCTTCGTCTCGCAAAAGTCTTTTTCTTCAAGCTTTGTGCCAACCCGAGTAAATGAGATCCAACAGTGGCCTTTTGTACCTGTCATCAGTAAATGAAAAGAGCAGTAAAAAGTTCTTTTAAGATGCTTAAACATCCATATATAAATGAGTTTTTGAAGTATGGAAAGCATAAAGCATCAAGGTGAATAAGTCCCCCGAGTTTACGTGGTAAACTGAGATGATCAAAAGATAAACTCACCTTTTTGGAGCTTGCAGTTTTGGCTAAGCTATCAGCCACACTATTGCCTTCCCTAAAGACATGATCAATAAAAAATTAAAAGTGCTCTGCCATTTTCCATATGTTTCTAATAATTGCAAGGTACTTCAACTGTTTATGCAGTTTACTAGTGTTTTTAATGTCTTATTTTAGGTATTCCAGAAATATTGTACTAATGAAATACTTAAAAAACAACATTCCTGTAATAAAATCTAAAACTTGAACTTGATAAATAATCCGGAAATATATATGCATTCCTTCATGTGTTTATGCAGTTAGATTGTGTTTTGAAGAGCTTAGTTTAGACATTGCAGAAATTATTATGTAATGAACTCCAGACCTTCATGAATCATCCATAAAATATATATATATATATATATATATATATATACACACACACACTGCTTCATGTGATTATGCAGTTTCCTTGTGTATGTAGACTCTTATTTCAAATATTCCAACAAAATTTCATATATTAAACTCTTTGTAACAACATTCATCGAATGAAAATCCGGAGCTTGACAAATCATTCAGTAATAAAGATACACATCACTTCATGTGTTCATACAATTTTATTTTGTTTGTAAAATCTTAGTTTAGGCATTTCAACAAAGTTCTAGTAATCTAACTCTTAGTAATATCATTTGAGTACTACAATTCCAAACCTTGATGAATGTTTGTTGGACTTTAAGTTTCAACGTCTTCGTTGCTTTCTCCTCTATATACGATTTGTTGCCCGGAATTGGTTTGTTTACCATTATATATAACAAATTCTTTATGAAAATTAATTATTAGATTTGGTAAAGTTAAAAGTATTGATGAAAAACAAGATTTCGAGCCATAAATTAGATGTTACATTCGTCGATTTTACCATCGATGAACGTAGAAACAGTGTTGAGCTCTGATTTCGTTCTAGATGAGCAAATTATGAACTATGATCTGAGGTTTCTTGATTTGGGAGTTTCGTGCAATTGTGAGATGCGATTAGCTCGATTGTGAGCTTCGGTCGCGTTTCTAGCGTTCGATCTATGTTTCAGAGCATCAAATTTCCCTTTGAATAATAGCGATGGAGATTGAGAGGGATTGAAATTCCTGAATTTGGGATTTCCTTAAAAAAATGACGATTGTAAAAGAGTTAGTTATGACCCTATTTTTTCTTATTACCCGACTGTAATAACCTGTTTTTTAGCCTATTTTATATTTATTGCATTGTGTTCCATCGCCTCAATATAGTCTATGCTGAGATGGTTCATTGGTTATTTTCTCTTAAATATTTACTAATCCCATATTTAAGACTTCATTGTTTTAGTACAATATTAAACAAAACAAGAGGGCAAAATCTTGGGAAAGACCGTCTTTCCATAGATATATGGAAAGATGAGGTTGGATTAGAATTATAAAATGGTAAAATATTTTAGTTGTAATATTTACATTTTATCATGAAATGTGCAGTAATTATAAGTTTATGACCCAATTAATACAACTCAAAAAATTTATCTTAATTTCATTTAATTTGCAGTTCAAACCTTTATTTTTCCGTAAGTTATGGAAAGATAGACGAACTCAAAAAAGAGAGAAACAGAGGCATTATATGAACCAAAAATATTTGTCGAGATTGAAAAAATTCAATCATTTATTTTGATCAAATTAGTTAGAAGTCATACTCCATATCATCTAAATAGTCTTATTATATAATGCTATCAGAACATACTAAATTTACAAAGATAGTAATGATAAAATTTGCAGTTAAAAATATTGAGAAATTCTCATGAAATGCTGGCTTTCCATAAGCTTATGTATAGACAGTCCATAGTGACTTTTATGTTAAATATTATAATTTTTTATAAAATTTAAATATTGTATTTTAAAAGTTAAAAACATGTAATAATATGTATTTGAATGTGAAATATATAAAGATATATAATATAAAATAAATATTTTTAAAATTTAGTATGTAATTTAACATATGCAGTGTATATGGTAAAATATAAGTGGTTTTTCCATAAAATTAGACAGGCCACCTGTCAGGAGACCTACTAAAAAATATTTATTTGGCTATTTGAGTTACTCCCTCTCTCCAATTAGAATTGGCACAATTTGACCCTAGAAGTAAACTGTATTAATGTTTAATAATTAATATCTTTGTTTACTTGTGTAAATGTTTTTGAGAAACCAGAATTTAAATATAAAAGTTATTACAAATTCAACAACATATTATGACAAAGTCTTGTGCGAAACCGTCTTACAGCGAGACTAAAGATTAATGTACAATATTATAGAATTTAATTAGAGATAGGGTTCCAAGTATAATTTAAGAAAGTTTGGGAGATGAAGGAGAGATCTGTAGGGGTGAGCAAAAAAATTGAAAATCGAAATCCGAATAAACCGAACCGAATTTAATATGCGGTTTTCGGATATCCGAATTGAATAAATCGAATTCTAAATATGGTTTTTGGTTCGGTTTTGGATATTAAAACTCAAACCAAAATCTGAACCGAATACCGAATTGTAATTAATTAAATAAATTAATATATATATATATATATATATAATAGTTAAATTTTAAAACAACAAAATTTAATTTATAAATATAATTTAAGTTGGAGGACCAATCTTTAAATTAAAAAATTATCCCCAAGCTCTAAAACCTAAGTAAGTTTGTGGACTGCTTGAAAGTGAACGTGAATGTGGATTGCTTGAAGGCTTGAAGAATGTGAAAGTTTTGAAGATGAATATTAAAATGAATTATTTTTCTTTAATCTTAAATGTAATGCTAAAATATTTATGGTTGAATTTGTATTGTATTTGTTGGATTTTTATTTTGAAAACTTGATTTTGATGATATAGAAATTATATTACATATTATTATTTAATTTAAAGTAAATTTATATGATTTTAGCGATTATTTCTTAAAATATAAAATCAATTATGTTTATTCGGGTTGAATTCGGTTTCAACCCAAAACCGAATTCCGAGTTCGGTTTCAACCCAAAACCGAATTCCGAGTTCGGTTTCAACCCAAAACCGAATTCCGAGTTCGGTTTCAACCCAAAACCGAATTCCGAGATCGGTTTCAACCCAAAACCGAATTCCGAGTTCGGTTTCAACCCAAAACCGAATTTCGAGTTTGGTTTCGGGTCAACCCAAAACCGAATTCCGAATTCGGTTTCAACCCAAAACCGAATTCCGAATTCGGTTCTGATGATTTGGGTTATTTGGGTCGGATTCAGTTTTTGGTTTTTTATGGGCAAAACTGAATAACCCGAACCGAATAAACTGAATAAATCGAAAACTGATTAAACCAAAAATTGATTAAACCGAACCGACGCCCACCCCTAGAGATCTGGGTTCAAATACCACTTTTTGGGGGTGCTAGGCATAAAAAATTGGGAAATTAATTATTTTGGATCATAAGAATTTAGCGGGTCAAGAATCTGGGTCAGAGAATTTGCGGGTCATTTTTTTCATCATTTCCACGCAATGCGCGAGTTTTACTACTAGACTTGATATTTCATTTTCATAACTTAATGTTTCAACCAAACCCTATGATATTTTTAAAGAAAAAATAAATCACTAAACTTATATGTTTCAAAGTTAAATTTTGATTTATTGCAAATCTTGTATTTCCATGTGATATTATTGACACTTTATACATTTTGACATGTTAAGATATTTTACATCTTAATTTTTAATTTATATTTTCACTTTGATTGATGTGATAGTATTTCAATGAGTCATTTTAAAAATCAATATTGATGTTTCCTTTTTTACTATTAGATTTTCATTTAATATATGTTTTGATGTTTTAGTAGTGTGAATTTTTTAAATTTTAATATTAATGTTTAATTATTTTTAGTTCAGTGTCTCATTATATGCACACTTTGATATTTTAAAATTCAATTATTATTAAATGCTCATCTATTATAATTTTATTTATTTGATATAGACATTTTAATTTGATGTTCCTTTTAGCATTTCATTTGATGTTTAACTAATTCGACGTGTGTTTTTAGTGTTTTTATTTGATGTTAAATTCTTTTAAGTTGATGTCTATTATTTAATATATTTTTTTGATGTTTACCATATCAATTTTGATGTGTACATTTAGTGTTTTTATTTGATGTTTAACCATTATAATTTGATGTTTCTTTTTTATTTGATATTTAAATATTTTTATTTTATATGTATAGTACTTAATGGTCAACTACTATAATTTATTGTATTTTTTAATGTTTTTAGTTGATGTTTAACTTTTTTAATTTGATGTGCATTTCAATATTTTATTTCATATTAAAATACTTTAAATTATTATTTTTAAAATAATTTTTATATAAATCCTAACTAATTTCACTTGATGTTTTATAATTGAAAATTGTTGTGTTAAAATTTTAAGTATTAGAATATATTAATTTGAGATTAAACATATCATATTGGGGCTAAATGAAGAAAGAGCTCATTTAAACTGGGCCAATAGAGCATCAGATGAAAACTTGGCTAGCAAACCCATTGGAAAGGAAACAGAAAATCATGCTGGAAAATGGATCCGGTCGAATACGCTGCGATATCACTAATTCGAGCGCACGAGGTGCAGCCGGGAATGGACAGGCGAACGCTTGGGGGAGATGGTAGGGTTTCGGTGAATAACATGACATAGGAAGAATTTAGCAACCCGACGAAGATCAAATCAATGAAGTCAAAATCTAGGGTGAATGAAATCCAAACGTGATGAAACGGGATTAAAACTGTGAAGAAAATTCAAACCCAACGAGGCGGCGACAGGCGGAGAAGACGAATTGCAGCCTCGCCGAAGAAGATTGCAGCATGCCGGAGAAAATGAAGGTTGCAGACAACCGACGGTTTCTTATTTTTAGTTTATTTGCAATTAATCCCCTCACCTTCTGTGCGGTCTTTGAAAAGGACTTTGAATATAGAATATATGTTTATATACCCTAGAATTTAAAAACCAACTAGAATTTATTGTTTTCCTACCCTTTTTTATATTATGGTCTTACCATGAGACGGTCTCGTAGGAAACCGACTCACATATTATATGTTAATATTCTTATGAGTCTGTTTACCGTGACACCGTCTTACAATAATATCAATGGCAAATATAAAATAAGAGAAATATAAAATAGAGAGGAAGTCTCGGGAAAGGTGGCATATCCATAAACTTATGGATACGTCCCTTAATTTTTTTTACCTTAAATGTTGTAATATTTTTGTATAAAATATTGTATTTTAAAAGTTAAAATAAATAATGGAGTTCGTCTCTTGAAAGACGGTCTTTCCATAAGCCATGAAAAGACCAAGGGCTAAAGTGCAAATAAAAATAAATGTGATAAATTTTTTGGGTTGCATGAATCGGGTTATAAACTTTATAACTACTACACGTTGTCTAATAAACTTTTAATATTGCAACTAAGACCATTTACCTTTTATTATTCTAATTAAACCCCATCTTTCCAAGACTTTGCCTAAATAATAATGTGTATTTTAATGTGAAAATATAAAAATATATAATATAAAAAATATATTTTTAAAATTTTAAATTTAGTATCTAATTTAACAAATAGAGTGTATAAGTGAAAAAATTACAGTATCTGTCCATAAGTTTATTGACATGTTACTTGTCACCAGACCCCCTCTAAAGCTTTCCAATTTAGGGGGAAAATGCTAATACTTTAAATTCGTGGGAAAAATTAAATATGAAGGGAAGTTTAGGGACTGAATTTGATTTGATCTGATTTTTTTTATGAAAGAAAACTCTCATCTTCTATGACACTCGATTGGATGCTCGCCGACGACTTCCAATTCCGTCAGGTTTCGTCGTTGTTTCGCCAGATGTGATTACGTTGTCGTTTCTTCGCGTTTCAGCAGGCAGTGCTTCCGGTTTTAGCCTTGGATGCGAGAACCCGATTTTGCGTTTCGATCGCTTTTTGCATCAAATGCTTTCTAAGTTGGGTTTTGTGTCTGAAATTGGGTTGACGTCATCGGATGAAATCGGGTTTCGCTTCTTGTTTCCGGTTGACCGGAATAGGCATCTGCTTCAAATTTTGGTCGACTGAGTTGGGTTTCGCTTCCATTTTCCGGCCGATTGAAATCAGATATAGGCTCTGAATCGGGTTCGCTTCGTTTGAGAAGACGGTTGCGCCGCCGAAGAAGAGGGTTGCCAGTGTGTCGGGTCATATCCCGGTCTGGCCCGATCAATTGAGCTGAATCCAAATATCTACGGTATTAGGCAAAAAGGAACACCCACACGTTCGTTCAAGTGGTTGGGTGCTTGGTCTCAATTTCCGTTGATCAGGAGTTCGATTCTTGGTAGCCAGTGCGGGAGTCTCCTCCAGTAGAGGGGCTCCTTGTGGTCACCAAGTACAATCGTGGATCAGGTTCTTGACCCTTGGACGCTGTGATTTACCTCTCATTGTGGCCACCAAGTACAATCGTGGATCAGGTGATTGACCCTTGGACGCTGTATTTTACCTCTCCTTGTGGCCACCAAGTACAATCGTGGATCAGGGGCTTGACCCTTGGACGCTGTAACCACCAAGTACAATCGTGGATCAGGTGTTTGACCCTTGGACGCTGTGATTTACCTCTCCTTGTAGCCACCAAGTACAATCGTGGATCAGGTGCTTGACCCTTGGACGCTGTGATTTACCTCCTCGTCGATGCCTGTGGTACCAATGTGGAAGTTTCCTCCAGTGGAGGGGTTCCTTGTGGCCACCATGTACAATCGTGGATCAAGTGTTTGACCTTTGGACGCTGTAATTTACCTCCTCGTCAATACACTGTGATTTATCTTCTCGTCGATGCCTGTAATATCAGCCGGACAGGGCCGTGAGAGCGAGGGTTTTGCCTTTAGGCAAAAAGGATTTGTTTTTGGCCAATGTAACGATCTTTTGTTACTTTATTTGAACCCATATAAATATGATTAATAAAACACATAAATTATTTTGAAAATTAAATAATGTCAAAACGTTCAAATCCTAATACATCAATTATAAATTGTACAAAATCAAGTAGCAAATTAAGAACTATATAAAATAATGAAATAAATATAAAAGAGTCTGTCTCTTGAAAGACGGTCTTTCCATAAGTTATGGAAATACCAAGGTTTAAAGTGTAAATTAGAAGAAATTAAGATAAAATTTTCGGGTTGCATGAACCGGGTTATAAATTTTATAACTACTACATGTTTCATACTAAAACTTTAATATTGCAACTAAGACCTTTTACCTTTTATTATTCTAATCAAACCCCGTCTTTCCATAAGCCTATGGAAAGACCGTGTTTCCCAAGACTTTGCCAATATAAAATTATGATTTTTATATAAAAATAATAAAGACTCATCCAATTAAATAGTCTGTCTCTTAAAAGACAGTTTTTTCATAAGTTATGGAAATACAAAGGTTTAAACTACAAATTAGAAGAAATCAAAATATAATTTTCAGATTGTATTAATCGGGTCATAAACTTATAACTATTGCACGTTGAGTTATAAATTTTTAACATTGCAATTAAAACCTTTTACCTTTCTATAATTCTAATTCAACCTCGTCTTTCCATATGCCTATGGAAAGACAGTTATTCCCAAGACTTTTCCCCAATTAAAATAGTTAAACATAAAATAAAATAATAAAGTACATCGTCAAAATAAATAAAAATACAAAAATGCACATAAAATAAAGTTATATAAAAATCAAATAAAAATACTAAAATATGACAATTAAAATACATTAATACACTAAAAAACACATTAATACAAAACAGTAAGCATCAAATTAAAAAAAATTAAAATACCCATCAAATTAAAGTAGTTAAACGTAAAATAAATACACTCGAAAATATATCAAATAATCAACTGAAATACTAAAACACACATTAAAATAAAAGTAGCTAAACGTCAAATAAAGACACTAGAAAATAAATCAAATTTAAACATCAAGTAAAATTTAAAGGGAAAAATGCATTCATAACCCTCATTTCTTGAGTCTGAGCAAATATAACCTTGTGTATTTTGAAAGTGCACTTGTGGCCCTAAATTTGCACTGATTCGAAAAGTTGTACTCTTGATGCTATTTTTCGGTGTTGTCATTGACTTTTCCAATGTTGACCAAAATATGAAAGGACCAAAATATCCCTCTCTAAAATTCCAAAAGTATGTGGATCATTTTACCCCTTTGCCACCTCCGCCCCCTCAGAAAACACCTCATTGCCACTCGGCTAGCAGCTCCACCACCTTTGCCCCGCCGAAAAACACCCCCTCGCCTGCCAAAAACCCAGCCACCAACTATAACCCTTATCGACTCTCGGTTGAGCTAAGCCCCAACACCGTACCCGCCTTATACCTAACACCACAACTACCACAACACCCACAGACGATCATCACAACCTTAATCGACACCAGCATCTGCCACCTCAATTGACGCCAGAACTAGAACCCAGAACATGCCCGCTCTTGCTGCCTTAATCGATATTGCGGCCTCTAAATCAACACCACCGACTGCCATCTCATAGCTCCATTATAGCTCCACCTATCATCCAAATCGATGCCACCTTTCCGTTAGCTCTGGTTTCAAACTCGCATGCCACCTTAACGCTCAACGCGACCAAACCAAACCCACAATCCCCTCCCATCGCTGGAAAAACTCATTCCCCCTCAACCCCACCGCTAAAATCCTCCCTCTCAATCCTAGCCCAGACGCTGGTAAATCCTGATCCTCCAGCCCAATTGCCTTCTCCTCGCTCCGTCACCAGTCCTTCCTCTTCTTATCCTCAACCCTTCTTGTCATCGCCACCGCTGGTTCTCTTGCAAACCACGTTATCGCTGGTTCTTGCAAACCACGTTATTGCTGGTTCTTGCAAACCACGTCATCGCTGGTTCTCGCAAACCACGCCATCGCAAACCACAATGGGTTTAGAATAAGAATCAGGGGGGTTTAGAAAAAGGAGGCGAATCGACGGTGGAGTCTATCGGCGCAGCTACGGATGAGGGGCGATGGAGGGAGGAGAAAACGTTGGAAGTGATTTCTCTGTTTTAGATTTTTCAATTTTTAGTTATTTTTATTTCAGAGTCAAAAAGTCATTTCAGTTAATGTCGACCTAAATAAAGGTTGACCAAATTCTCAGGTGAGACTAGGGGCATAAGTGCACTTTCAAAAAACCGAGGGACATATTTGCACAAAACACAGGAACTCAGGGATACAAATGCACTTTTTTCAAATTTTAAAAACACATCAATTTTAAAACATCAAAATGCACATCAAAATATGACATTAATATTGAAAAAAAAAACATCAGTATTAAAATTTTAAAAACTAGCCCACACTATTGAAACATCGTGACATACATTAACCATGAATCTTGTACTTGGGGGAAAATAATCAAGAAACATATATAGTACTTTTTTGTTTAAAGACGTGATGAAATGTGAACACATCAATCAAAAAGAAAAGATACATTAAACTTAAAAATTAAGATAGTAAAATATTGGGATGGAAGTTCACATGAAAAAAAATTGGGTGCAGGCGAACACACACACTAAAAGGTGTGATTAGCAGGCAACCACGAAACATGGTCGTGGTTGGCCGGGGTAGAAGGCGGCCTAGCTATTGGTGACTGGGCTGAGGCGTTACTAGGGGAGGGTATCGTGGAAACCAATCGAAAGGAGGAGGTAGAGGAAGATGATGGAAAGAGTGATGGCGCTGATTCCGACTACCAGGTTAGTACTCAAACTGTAACGGAGGAGGTTGACAAATCTGAAAGTAAACCTGAGGGTAGAGAGGGGGATAAATTGTGGGTTGACATAATTAGGGGAAATTAGATTCAGGCGAACGGGATGAAGATTGATTACATAGCCCATAATATTTTAGATGGTGAGATTGAAATTGTTATAGAATAAGCTGATGTGAAAGAGGAAATTGAGTATTGGGGTAGCTCGTTGATAATGTATGTCTGTAGTGGTAACTTAATAATGAATGTCGTGCATCATTTTGTTGTTAAATTCTAGAATTTTGTACGAGCCCATGAGATTCTATACAACAAGGAAGGCTATTTTATCCTCAGGTTCAAAGGAGGTGATGACCGGGATAAGGTTTTGAAGAGAGACCCATACACAATTTACAGTATGCCTATGTTCTTACAACTGTGGAAACCCAATTTTTCACTGAAGGAGGACATGGAGAGAATACTGCCAGTATGGGTAAAACTTTCAACTTACCACTGCATCAGTGGGGACCTACTAGTTTGGGGAAAATTGGGATCGTTTTCGGTAACCTCTATTCACAGACGAGTGTATGGAGAATAAACTCAGGGTGTCATATGCGAGAATCTTAGTTGAGATTAATATCTCAAGGAGTATTCCGAAGGAAGTTGTAATCAGGGATTTGGGGGGGGGGAGGAAGTTGAAGCAGCCGATCAAAATTGAGGGGAAACCTTTATTTTGTGACAAATGCCAACAAGGAGGGCATCGTTGCAAGGAGATGGTGGATAAAGCAAAGAAACTTCAGGTCTGGAAACCAAAACAAGTGCAGAGGACGGAACAAGAGCTTGGTGGAGATAATTCATGTATACAGACTCAGGAAGCAACTGTGGCAAATGGTGAGATTCATAAGCAGGGGCTGGGAGGAGCAGAGTTCAAGGCAAATGATGACTGGAAAATTGTGGTGAATAGAGCCAAACTAGCACAGAGAGGTGAAAAGGGGGAAAGCAGTGGCAAGGAGGTTGAGGCTAAATTTTGTAACAGGAACCGTTTTGTGGACCCAACTCTGGGGATTTGGGAAGATCCTTCGGAGAGGTAAGGTCACGTTCCATGATTATATCATGGAATGTGAGATGGTTGAATAACACAACAAAGCTGAGAGAGATTAAATCCCATCTCTGTGGTATGAATACTATGATTGTTGTTTTGGTGAAAACTCGGGTTAAGCAAGATAATGCAGAAAAAATACAAAAAAATGTTTAAGAATATGTGAAGGTTTGAGGATAATTATTCCAGTCATCCTAGTGGGAGGATTTGGATTCCGTGGGATCATAGAATAGTGGAGGTGAAAAAAAACTAAGGGAACAGATCAAATGGTTATATGTGAAGTATATGACAGGAAGGTGAGTTACTGTTTTGGTTGTCTGCTATTTAGGCAGGGAACCAACAGAAGATGAGGAAGTTGCTCTGGAAGGATTTTGAGAGGAATCAAACTGCAAATCTGTGGATCCTAATAGGTGATTTCAACAATGTATTGAGGAGAGAGGATAGAATTGGTGGCAATGAAGTACAACCCAGTGATTTTATGAGTTTGAACAGATGTTGATCAGTACGGGGCTGAGTGAATGTGAAACAATGGGATATTTCTTTACATGGTCGAATAGGTAGCTAAATGGGATAATTTGTTCTAGAATTGACAGGGGATTAGGAAACACTCAGCGGTTTATGAAATTCCCTGAAGTGGTGGTAGAGATAATTGAGCCAGGGATTTCAGACCATGCAATGTTGAAGGTGAAAATTTTTTAGGAAAGTAAAAACTGGGGAAAACAGTTTAAGTTTGTAAACTGTTTATTGGAGAAGAGGGAGGTAATGGAGGTGATTAAGGAGAGTTGGTTGAGACTGCAGATGGGTAAACCAATGTTTGTGGTATGGGGGAAACTGATGAGGCTCCAGAGGGTATTGCTACCATTCTTGATGCAGATAGGTGGGATAAAAAAGAATGGAGAAACATAAGGTTTGGAAAGTGATGGAATTTATTGAAGTAGTTCAGCGATGGAATGTAATAGATGAAAAAGTGGCCAAGCAAACAGAAAGATGGTTGAGACTTGGAGATGAGAACAACTTAAACTTTCATGCCACAGTGAGAGTGAAGAACAAGATGGCAGGAATCTATGAGCTAGTTAAGGAGAATGGGAGCATAGTGGCTGAGCCAAGAGATATTGAAAAAGAAATCATTGAATTTTATGATGGTTTGATTGGTGTGAAAGGTAGCCGAACAGAGAGTGTAAACCTGACAGTAATTAGAGAAGGGAAAATGCTGAGCTTGGAGGGAAGGAAAGTGCTTGCAGCAGAGATTACAAAGTGTGAAATATGGGAAGCACTGAAAGAAGTAGGAGACCTCAAAGCACCGGGGTGTGATGGCTTTGGCACGAGATTCTTCAAAAGAAACTGAAACGTGGTAAAACATGACATAATGAAGGTTGTTCAAGATTTTGCTGAAATCGGGAGGACGTATAAAGCGATGAACTGCACCCTAACCACGCTCATTCCAAAGATCCCCAAAGCTTGTAATGTACGGGATTATAGACATATCTCATGTTTTTCGACAGTCAACAAGATACTGTCCAAAGTTTTAACTAACAGACTGAGTAGAGTTCTTGGGGAGATTGTACACCTTGATCAGGCGGCCTTTGTCCCCAGACGACGTATACATGATCATATATTATTAGCCTATGAATTAGTGAGGGGATATAATAGGAAAGGTGGAGGATCTAGATGCACTATCCAGATGAAAATCCAGAAAGCGCATAATACGATCAACTGGAAAGCTTTGCATGAGGCTATGGAAGTTCTTGGGATTCCCAGAGGATATGTTGAATGGGTTGTGGGATGTGTTACATCAGTATCATATCATTTTAATGTAAATGGAAGAGCCACAAAATATGTACAAGCAAAGTGGGGTTTACGGCAGGGTGATCCTATCTGACCGCTGCTTTTTGTGCTTGTAATGGTATATGTGTCGAGATGCCTGAAGAAAGCAACTACAAGGGTAGGTTTTAGATTCCACCCGAGATGTGAGCTTTTAATGATAACTCACATGAGCTTCGTTGATGATGTGCTGGTGTTTTCTAAAGGGGATTGTGAATCAGTTGCAATTCTGATGGATGGATACCACAAACTTGAAAAGTCGAAAGAACTTCAAGTTAGAAAAGGAAAATGTAAATTCTACTTCAGTGGAGTACAGGAGGAACAGAAACTGAGAATTTTGCAGTTGACGGAGTTTGAGGAAGGTGAGTTCCCGTTCAGGTACCTTGGCGTCCCCATAGAAAGCAGGAAATTGACTATTTCTCTTTGCCAACCTTTGGTGGATAAAATAGTAGAGAGGGTGAAACATTGGAGTGCCAAACTCCTCAGCTACGCGGGTATACTTCAACTTATTCGGAGTGTGGCTTTTTTGGTAGCAAACTACTGGATTCAGGCTTTTCCTCTCCCAAAAGCTGTGTTAAAGCACATTGAGGTCGTGTGCAGATCTTACCTGTGGAGCGGAATTGAGATTATCACAAAGAAATCCCCGGTGTCATGGGAACGGATCTGCAGAAAGAAAAAATGTGGAGGTCTGGGAGTCATTTCACTGATAGAATGAAGTTTGGCAAGTGAGGGGAAGGTGCTGTGGAACCTGCACAGGAAAGTAGATAGGCTATGGATCCATGCCTATTATATAAAAGGCAGAGGATAAATCTGACCCTGCCGAGTGATGCATCTTGGATTATGAAAAGTCTTATCAAAGCATACTGAAAACTGTAACAGATGACAAGCTAAGCAGAGCAACTTATGGCGAAGGAATTTAAGGTACGCAAGCTATACAATGAACTCAATGGTGAGCAGATGAAGCTACCTTGGCAAGAACTGATGTACAAGAATTACACTTAGGCAAGGGCAAAGTTTGTTCTATGGCTGAGTTGTTTCAAGATATTAGCAACCAAGGATATGCTGAGGAAATTTGGTGTGGTGGTGGATTATCAGTGTGCGTTTTGCATGAAGGCGGAAACAATCCAACATTTGCTATTTGAGTGCCCGAGAATGAAGAGCATATGGTGTGGTGTGATGTGCTGTGCTGTGTTGGCTGGGAGTTGCAAGGATACTGCAACAGTGGGGCACGGAATTGGAGTGGATTCAGGAGCAATGCATGGATACAGAAAGCAGGATACAACTCTTGAAGATTTCCCTAATAGAGACTATATACTGGATATTGAGTAAGAGAAATGAGGCATGTTTTAAGGAAGCCTAAAGCAAAGATAGTTTGGTAAATAAAATTATACAGTGTGTAGTGTATAGGGCATGACTGAGACCAAAACTGAGATTATTATGTGTAGACCTTATGGTAGATTTTGAGTGTTGAATGTAATAGGGGAATGGGAGAGTTGTACACGATTATCAGGTAAAGTAATGAAAGTTTCATTCGTTCCAAAACAAAAATATTGAGATGGTCTCTTGTGAGCCATTCTAAACTTTAGGCAGGGACTTTTATGCAATTCTAACTATATTCCAGCTTTAGGACCTACCTCTAATATTTTTACAGGGAATTCTCCCATCATTTTTCCTTCAGCTACATTCTGCGAAAAAATTTCCAAAAATTTATTGAAAAATAGAAAAAATCAATATGATCATCGATCCGAAAATTAAAAAAATCAACTATAACTAGCAAAATATCAACGAAAAATCATAAAACATCAACTAAAAATTGTACTCCCTCCATCCCAGGGGAATTTACAGAGAGAGAAAATCTCTCAGCAAATTTCCCTCTGGTGAAATTACCTTTTTGCCCTTGTCTTCTCCAATTCTCCTCCCACTTGGTTCTCCCTCTCGCCACCATCACTCAGCTCCTCCTCTCTCCACCACCACTCAGCTCCTCCTCTCACCACCACCACTTAGCTCCTCCTCTCACCACTACCACTTAGCTCCTCCTCTCGCCACCACCGCTCAGCTCCCCTTCTCGCCACCACCACTCAACTCCACCTCTTTCCACCACCACTTAGATCCTTTTCTCGCCACCACCACTCAGCTCCTCCTCCGCCACCTCCACATAGATCTATTTCCTCTTCCTGTCGTCCCTTTCCACCTCCGCCTCTCGCTTCACCTTCCGCCACCCCCTTCACATTTTGACTCCACCTCTATCTCCACCTTCTGTCTCCGCTCTCTCTCTACCTTTTGTTGTCTTGCCTCCACCTCTCTCCAACGACACCGCCTTGCGCCTACGCCTCTGCCTCTCTCCCTCAGATCTGTCTTCCCCTAAGCCTCTGTCTCCTCGCCTCGCTCTGCCTCCACTTCTCTCCAACTCCACCTCTCTCCGCCAAGCCAAGCAGGATGCGCTGCGATCCCTCTGAATAGAGAAATTAGTTGCGGTTCCGGCGATGGTAAAGGTAGCAGATGAGGGTGAAGTTAGGGTTCCGACGAAATTTGGGGGGATGAATAGGTGGCGACGATATATATTTTGGGCGGGGTGGGTGAATTTTTTGTGGAAATGGGATGATTATGGTGGTTGCAGATTTGGGGGTATGATTTTTAGGGTTTGAGGACTTTTGAGGGTGTGATGTAGTTGTGTAAAATTTTAATTCTGTAAGGGTGGTAATTATGTCTTATTGCCTGCTGATAGTTTCCTTAAAAAGAAAGTGTGTGGATTTGTCTGGGACACCAAAATAAGGAAAGTGTACAGATTCCCCGGGGACGGATGGAGTAACAAAAAATATTTTTTTCAAATAGAATATAACAGTAACAAATATATTAAAAAATAAATAAAAATCAACAAAAAATTAAAAAAATCATCTATTACAACTAACAAAACATCAACTGAAAATCATAAAAACATCAACAAATCTTAAATTATCAAAAAAAAATTAAAAACACAAACATCAACTCATATCTCCCAAAAGTTAAAAACATTAATTCCTATCATCTAAATTTCATCTGAAAATGAAAAATGTCAATATAAGGAAAAAAACACTACAAAACATCAACCATATCACCAAAAAAACTACAAACACCAACCCCTAACATTTGAAACTTACCTAGAAAATGAAAAACATCAACATGAGAGAAAAAAAACTATAAATATCAATCCATGTAATCCCAAAAAAACTACAAAACATAAACACATATCAACTAAAACTCACCCAAAAATGAAAAAATCAACATGAGAGAAAAAACCTAAAAACATCAACAGAAAAGCTACGGTACCTCAAGAGTGTAAATTATTCACTCTGAAAATCATAAAATAATAGCAACTTTTTTTTAAAAAAACTATAAATATACACATATATCACCCAAAAGCTACAAACATCAACTCCTAGCACCTGAACCTCATCCGAAAACCGGAAAATGAAAAACATCACTTTGAGAAAATAAAAAAAAGCTACAAATATCAATACTTATCACCCAAAAAAATACTACAAAACATCAACTCATATCAATATTAAACCTCACCCGAATAATGAAAAACATCAACATAAGAGGGAAAAAAACTACAAACATTAACCAAAAATCTACAATACCTCAAGAATAAAAATTATTAAAAAAAAAAGAACCTAGTGGGATTTGAACCCGGGCCTCTGACCTCAAAGCCTAGAGCTATAACCACTATATCAAAGACTCATTATTGAACATACAATCATTCAAATAATATTAAACCTCAGCATGTACCTCAAAAACATAAATTCTTCATAAAATTGGGCTAGTGGGATTCAAACCTAGGTCTATAACCTCAAAGCCTAGAATACTAACCACTACACGAGAAAACCTTTCATGACCATACACTCAGAAAAATAATATTAAACCTCGGCAAGTCTTTAAAAAAAAGTAAAATAAAATATTAAAGCTCACCTCTCGTTGTATAAACCTTCTAACGCCGCCCGCCGCCCGCGGTCCAAAGTCACCGTCAACCGCGGGTGAGATGCACGCGTCATCTCCAACTGCCGCACATGAATGTCACTCGCTCAATCTTTTCTACAACTCTAGATCGGTCATGACTAGAATTCCGCCATCGCCTCCGCTAGGCTCCTCTGCCGTCGCCTCCACCAGTCGCCTCTGTTATCAGATCAATTGGATCTCGTCTCACGGTCACCAGTGGAGCCGAAAAAGCTTCGACCTTCGTCAAAAGCAGAGGGAATCGCCCTCCTTCCGTTGGCGATATGCTCTCTTTGGCGGCGTTGCTAGAGGCAATGTCTTGCCTCTTCCGGCAATTTAAATACTAGTGGCGGTGCAATGAGGTTCACGGTGGTGTAGATATGGAGCAGAGGAGAGATTCCAACGAGATCTGGCAGAATTACGGCTGGAACCCAACGAAAATTGACGGTAATCATCTACCTGTGGCAATTTCTGATCGTAGGAGGCGATTTCCAATTGGAGGAGGAAGAGAAAAGAAAATTGGAAATTATGAATTTTTTTATATATAGTATTTGGATAATTTCACAATAAGTCCTTAAATTTATCAGCATATTTTAAAAAAAACACCACCCAAATGAAACTTCTTCTAATTTCACTATCGATGGTAGACCGCATGACTGCTCTAAGAGACCCTAATCATGGAAACATAGTATTCTAATTTTTTGTAATTATAGAAGAATAATCTCCAATTTCCAACTCACCAAATCTGAGATATTCCATGAATACTCGAATAAAATCTGCTGGAAATGGAAGATATATTTGCACCATATTCTTCAGCTTATTAAACAGGGTAAACCGCGTATTCATTTAAGACAAGATATCTCACAAAATAAGGAACTATTTCGCTCTTATCTCTTAAGAATTACACACAAGCAATTCCATATATACTGTAGGGTTGGGCCTTCCAGAGACTTCCATGCGGTCCATACACGTTTTGGACATTCTAGACAAAAATTACTCCCAATTTTTGCCTATTTTCCTCTTTTAAGAGTGACCTTTCAAACATCCATATCTCATTCACTCTTGATCCATTTTGAGAGTTTAAATAGTCAATTTTATAGTACTCACGGAGGAGAATTCAAAAAATAACATCCAGTGACCCAAAATCTATTTGGGTCCCACTCAAAACGAAGCCCAAAAAGTTGAGAAATTTCAACCTTTTAACCATCGTTTTCCAAAAATATAATTTGTTAGTGTCAAAATGTGTTAAATGATTGAAAAAATGTAGGGTAAAGAGTGCATTTATGACCTTAGTTCCTTGTTTAGTGCACATATATCCCCAATTTTTTAAAAGTGCACATATACCCCGACCTCCCTAGTTTTTTAAAAGTTCATATGTACCCCTATAGCCGAATATCGACATTGAAAAATTGAGAAGCATACGTGCATTAAACAAGGAATTGAGGTATATGTGAACTTTCAAAAAACTGAGGGATATATGTGGACTAAACAAGGAAATGGAGGGAATACTAGAAAACACATTTTCTAGGTCATCCCATCATCTGATACCATTAAACCTCTAACAGCCACCCTTTGTAAGGGCATTTTTGCGATTTTTGTCGTATCCCAATCAAATTATATTTTCTACTATGTGTAAATCATATCCATTATCTGATCATAACTGGCTAACATGGGAACGAAGAACAACTTGAGATCCCGTTGTACACGTGGAGTTGAGAAAAAAATCAAGCCAATGTTGCCCCAAGGAAGGTAAAGAATTAGCTACAAAATTCATGATGGCAGTTTGGATGTATAAAATAAGGGTAATAATGTGTGTCTGTATTAATGAATTCAGGATACATTATATAGTGATACATGATACCAATACAAGCTAGGAAAAGGTAATAGAATACAATTACAGTTACAAGTAATATTGCAAGAATATTCTAATTCCTTAACACTCCTCCTCAAGTTGGAGCATGGGGATCAGAAATGCCCAACCTGCCAAGTAAAGAATGAAACTGATTACGTCCGAGAGCCTTAGTGAACAAGTCTGCAGGTTGGTCTGCCGTACGAATATGGTGAGTAACAATAGCACCAGATTGAACAAGATCCCAGACAAAATGACAATCGACTTCAATGTGTTTGGTACGTTCATGAAAAACTGGATTGGCCGCAATATGAAGAGCAGATTGACTGTCACAAAACAACCGCATAGGAGAGGATTGCGAAACCCCCAAATCTTTCAGTAAAGACCGAAGCCATAATAGCTCACAGCAGGTAACAGCCATGGCACGATACTCCGCCTCAACTGAAGAACGAGAAATAGTAGGTTTCTTCTTAGTCTACCAAGAAACCGAAGAATCACCAATCATCACAAAATAACCGGAAAGAGAACGCTGAGTAATTGGACATGCAGCCCAATCAGAATCACAATAAGCAGTCAATTGTAACGTACTACGAGAAGAGAGAAATAAACCTTGACCAGGATGACTCTTCAGGTAGTGCAACACACTAACAACAGCTTGCCAGTGAGGAACACAAGGGGACTTCATGAATTGCGCAAGAGTGTGGACTGAATAACTCAGCTTAGGACGAGTAATAGTCAGGTAGATCAGGCGCCCAACCAGGTGTCGATACTGCTCTGGGTCATGGTAGGTTGGACCTTCAACACGTGCCAAATCATGTTGTTGCTCCATCAGAAAGTTAGTCGGCTTAGAGGAAGATAAACTGGTATCCAATAAAATGTCCAAAGCATATTTCCTTTGCAAAAGGAACATCCCCTCCGGTCTTTTAGCAATCTCTATGCCCAAAAAATACTTAAGCAGACCAAGATCCTTCATATGGAAACAAGAACCTAAGTATTTCTTGAACTCAGAGATGAGCGAAGAAGAACTACCATCAATAACCAAATCATCCACGTAAACCAGAACATGTAAAGAAGCCGATCCACGAGAAAAGACAAATAAAGAGTAATCTGCCTTTGAACAAAACCAAATGTCCGTAAAGCCTGAGCCAGTTTAGCAAACCAATTTCGAGGAGCCTGGCGAAGACCATAAAGAGATTTCTGAAGGCGACAAACCTGACCAGGCGGGACTGCATAGCCTGGTGGAGGACGCATGAACACCTCTTCATGTAAATCACCATGCAGGAAGGCATTATGAACATCCATCTGATGCAGTTCCCAACCACGTATAACAGCAATAGACAGGAACAATTGAACAGAACTCATCCACGCAACCGGAGCAAAAGTCTCAGTGTAATCAATTCCTTCTACCTGGCGATTTCCAAGAACCACTAGACGCTCCTTGTGACGTTCAATAGTACCATCTGAATGAAACTTCGTCTGGTAAACCCATTTGCATCCAATAGCCTTCTTATGCGCAGGCAAAGGAGACAAAATCCATGTCTGATTTTGCTCCAATGTAGTAAGCTCCTCAACCATAGCATCTTACCAATAAGAATGACGGGAAGCCTCAAAGTAAGTAGTGGGATCTGCACTAGAAGTTACAGCACCCAAAAATATAGAATGCATACTAGAAAAATTATCACAATTTACATAATCAGTAAGAGGATAGATAACACCTGAGGAAAGTGACGATGCATGAGGGAACGTAGTCGATAAGGGGATCTTTAGTAGTAAGAGCACAAGCATAATCATCACAGTCGTAATCTACCAAGTACGATGGAGGACGACAAGATCGAACACTCTATCTTGTAGGTGGCAACTCAGTAGCGGAACTATACGGTACCAGAGAAGTTGGTAAAGTAGAGACCGAGGATGTAGCATCGGCGGCAACTAGCGGAGAATGACCAGCAGCAGATGGCAAAGGTAGGCCGACGGCGGCCGGCATGAAGGTACCGGCGTCAGGTGGCAGATAATGGCCGGTGGATGCCGGCGATGATCGGCCGATGTTGACCGGTGTTGATTGGCCAATGTTGATTGGCATTGACTAGCCAGAGTTGACCGACGGTGAGTGGCCGGCGATGACCGGCGAGACAGCAGACGACAGCAAATGGCCACCGGTGGACGGTGGAAGGCCAACGGCGACCGGCGGCGGTGGATCGGTAGCGGAAGGCGAAACCAAAATTCCATGCAGCTCTGGCAAGAAGGAGGAGGAATCCGGTGGTGGTGTGGTGACGCCGCCAGGGTCATCGGATAAAGTAGATGTCGAAGTTACAGAGTACAGGAACTGGTCTTCAATGAAATCAGCATCCCGACTGTTAAAGATCACTCAGGATTCCAAGTTAAAAAGGCGATAGCCTTTCTTTCCGACAGGATAACCAAGGAACAGACACCGCCGACTTCGTGGTGCAAACTTGTCACGGTATCTGGGAACATGAGCAGCAAAACACAAGCATCCAAAAACCCTTAATGATGAATAATTTGGAGCTTGCCCATAGAGTAACTCAAAGGGAGTACGACCATTGAGATGTTGTGTCGGTGTTCAGTTAATCAAGTAAGCAGCAGTAAGAACACATTCTCCCCAAAACTCAATAGGAAGACTAGCTTGGAATCGTAAAGCACGCGCCACATTGAGTAAATGGCGATGCTTTCTTTCAACCCGACCATTCTGTTGTGGTGTGTCAACCATAGATGTCTCAAAGATGATCCGAGATGCAGCAAAATGAGACCGCAAAGGCAGAAATTCAGTCCCATTATCAGCTCGAACACGTTTTATGGTTCGGCCCCACTGGTTCTTCACTAAGGTACTAAATTCTAAAAATCTAGAGGCTACTTTAGACTTATCGACTAATAAATAAACCCAAACAACTCGGGAATAATCATCAACTATCATAAAAAAATAAAAGGCACCACTAGAGGATAGAGTTCGATAAGGTCCCCAAACATCACAATGTACTAATTCAAATAATGCAGAGCATTTGTAGAACTCAATGAAAAACTATGTCTAGTCTGTTTTGCTCTATAACATACAGAGCAAGGTACAGTAGTATTATGTGTTCTAAAATCAAGAGTAGGAATAGAAGACAACACCGTAGATGATGGATGACCAAATCGTTCATGCCATAAATCAGATGAAGAAACTGAAGCAACTGTCGGAATAGACTGCAGGATATGAGGACGTAAGCGAGTATCCACTAGACGAAGCCAATAAACCCCCCCCCCCTTTTCAATTCACCCACGTCGATCACAATCCCCGTACTGATTTTCTGTAAAATGCAATAATTTTCAGTAAATAAGACTAGACATTTTACGGCAGATAACAATCTAGAGCATGATAATAAATTGCATCGCAAAGTAGGTATGTAGAGCACATGAGTAATGGTGACATCACCAAAACAAATAGACCCGTATTGTGTAGCAGACGACACAGATCCATCGGGAAGTATAACATTTACCGTATTGGTAGCATTAGTAATATCAGTAGGGGAACCTTTGTCACCAGTCATGTGATATGAGGCTCCCGAATCAAGAATCCAGGGTAAAGTAGACTTACCTGACCCATTTTCAGATAACAAATAAAACTGATTAAATAAATGTATGGTCGTACTCCATTGCTCGTCAGATAAAGCAGGACCAAATTCAGATCGTGCAGGTGCGCCAGAGGATGCGGCTGCCGCAAACCCTTGCGGCGACTTCACTACACCAGCGAAAATAGCCATAACACAATTTATTTTGTTTAATAAACAAATATAAAAAATTGTGTGAACAAACAGGAGAGAGAGCAACAAAAACGCTGCAGAAATAGCAGCTGACGGTGCGCGTCCCGGCACGGCGCGTGGACACACGCGCTGCTGGAGGGGAGGTCGCGTGTTTTTCAACCGCAGATGGATTCACGCTCCTTCAATGGGCGCGTGCGTGAATCACACGCACGTCTTCCTTCTTGGGAGAATTGGTAAACGGCACCGGAGCGACTTCCTTCAAGGTGCCGGAGTTACCGGATCGAGACTCGGTCTGGACCGAGTCGCTGGATTGAAATGGAAAACGTCAAACGGTGGCAATCGACGGACGGCGGTCGAGTCTTCGTCGGCCTGGCAGAGATCGACGGCGGCCACCGTTAGATCGAGGCTCGGCGGAGATTGATTCGGCTTGCCAAAATCGGTCGGATTCCAACGCGACGGAGGCTCACCAAAGATGGGAGACAGCGGCTTTGGAGGATGGCGGCGGCAGCCACTCGGCTCGGCGAATAGAGAGGGTTTTTTTGTTTTGGTAAAAGGAAATACAACTCTAATCGGATGTGCGTCACGCACGGCCGATGACAGCAGTGCTTACGGAAAATTTAGAATGGAAAAATTTAGGTTCTAAGGATCAGGATTTTAGGCTCTGATACCATGTAAAAAATAAGGGTAATAATGTGTGTCTGTATTAATGAATTCAAGATACATTATATAGTGGTACAGGATACCAATACAAGTTAGGAAAAGGTAATAGAATACAATTATAGTTACAAGTAATATTGCAAGAATATTCTAATTCCTTAACATTGGAAAACCCATTATGGGTCATATGTTACAAAAACAACAAAGTTTTTAAACAGTGGCGAAGCCATCACAAAAATTGAGGGGGCTGAACTATACTGGTAATTTTTTTCCAAACACTTAATTTGACATAATCAAACAAACAAAGCATAGTAAAAGAATAAATATAAAAAGTTTTATGAAAAAAAATTAATTAGTGAACAAATTATACTTGTAAATTAATTTATACCTAATTAAATTTTAAATTACAATCAAATTAATTGAATAAATTAATTTAAATCAATATATATCTAAAAACTAATTCAATAATTTAATTAAATAACATAATAAGTTAGATGAAAATATATACCTAATTGAATTTCCTTTAATTTCGAGAATTGAGTTGTCTGAATAAAAAATAAAATTCCGTAACTTATAGGTCAGCTAAATCACCTCTTAGGCTCTCCTTATGCGACTAGATATGCTAGAATAATATGCTTCTTGATGGGAAAAAAAAATGCTTATTGATGAATTATAGCAAAAAATATATCCTATAAAATTGATTAAAATAGTGCTACAAGATAGTACTGGTGAACTAAAATAAAGAATATCCTATAAAAGTGGCTATAATAGTGCTCCAAAAGAGTCCAAATACATGTCTTCCGTAAACTTTATTTGAAAGAATTATTATTTGTAAAGTTAGATTCAGAATTTGGCCATTTGGGAGTGATAATAGCACAAAGATAGTGAAATTTGGTTTTACCTAATTTTCTTAATTATTACTAGTATGTTCCAACATAAACTATCTAATCAAGTATGCAATAAAGTAAAGCATAAAAGACACAAGACTTGGTTACGCAGTTCGGTGAAATCCACCTATATCTGCGGGGTCTGACCCAATTCAGAATGAATCCACTAATCAAAAAGATACAGTGTGAAGTACACCATACAAAATAGTTATCTTTACTAATCAAACGTGTGAATTCTGCTAGCTACCCTGGCTACCGATACACCTTGATCAGACTCCCTCTGACCTCGAAACTCGTCGACGCTGAATCTCCTCATCCCGAGGAATTAACGCTGCATCTCCTCATCCCAAGGAATTAAGGTATACGATTATGAACTTTGAATGGAAGGTCACGTATGTTGGAACATATAGATCAGACTCTTTGCAAGACTCTCGGAAAGATGAAAATCTGTGTGCAGATTTTCTAAGATAAAATCGTGAGTTTAATGCAGCCGTGATGTCCCATTTTAAAGCCATGAGCAGATCGGAACTCTCCATGATTATTACCATAATATTCCTATTCCTCATCTGCTTCTGAAGCATATCCAAATCCCAAAAATAAAGGAATTTTCCTTATTACAATATCTCACATGTATTCGATATCCTCAATACCATATTTGTAGGGATTTTTTTAAAACCAAATATGCATCTACCACCGCCTAACATATTGTAGAATATTCAAATTTCCATAAATAAAAAATACAATAATATTCTGTCTTTCTTCCATAAGATCTTATTGGTGTGACCGTGGCTTGTCTGCTTGTTCCAACATGTTCCAAACTTGTTAACAAATTGCCAATTAAATTACTCAATGAAAACCTCTTGACTTTAAGATCCCTCTCCCCCCCCCCCCCACTTGACATTTTGTGGACCCAACCATTTTGAAACTTAGAACACAACGAAAAAACTTCTGATTATTCACATAGGTCATCCAGAAATCCACCTATGTTGGAACATATGCAAACTACTTAATCCGATAATAAAATAATACCATACCATTCGAAAACCATAATTTCTAAATACCGAAACATAATATTCAGATTACAGTCATCCAAAAATTAATGTCCAAAAGCACCAAAAATTCTCCCCCTGGGTCCATAAATATGCCAAAGGCAATAAACCATAGAATTAAAATAGATAAGAAAAGCAGCCCTGAACACAAGATATGATCTATGCTGGAATATAGATACTGTGCGATAAGCAATCCTGTTCAGGTGCAGCATCATGTGCCTCCAGCTTAGCCTTCTCCCCCTCAAGTCTGGCCTTCTCTGTTTCAAGAGCCGCAATATGGATGGCTATAGCCCCCAGTCTTGCATTGAACACCACTAACTTTGTCTTCTTTTCAGCATCTGCAGAAGTTGTAGCTTCAGGGTTCCATGGCAGATCATGCACTTGCCGCATGCCAAAAGTCTTCTTGTTGGGTCGGAGAAACTCTGTATCAATGTCCACATCCTTTACTTTGCCCTTCACCTTAGCACTCCTAGCCAGTGCAGATATTAGACAGGGGTATACCAGAGCATGCTTAGCCTTTGGAGTTGTGGCTTGCCTAACCAGACTCTACTGGATAAATAATCCCATGTTGACTGGTGTATGTGTTCCAACACAGTACAAAAATTTTCCATTTCTCTGGTCAAATCTATAGTGTTTGACGATGGCATCCAGCAGTTCATAGCCACCTGATACAAACCAAAAAACCTAGAGGATAGGCAAGAAGCATGAGAGTATCCCGTCTCAGGCCACTCTGTCTTGTACCCTCCTGAGACTACCTCCAGAATTCTGTCATTAGACACATCCAAGCTATCTAGAAAAACTCCCTCAAAATCCGGAGTCTTCAGCCCCAAACTCTTGATCATCCTTGCAGCTAAAAATTAAATAATTTCCCCCTAACATAGACCCTTTCAAACCATGGGGAATCAGCCTCCAAGTTTCCAGCCATTAGGTTAGAATATATTTCAGTGACCACCTGCTTGTTATACTGGAGTTGTACTGTAGCAGTCTTTTTCATCCAAATGTTTCCTGAAAATTAGAGAAACTGCTAGCCCTATGTGCCTTTAGATCTACTGGTCTCTCGGAGATTCTCTTCCTCTCACCAAACACCTCTCACATCTCCTCACAATTTATATCAAAATATGAAAATGATAGTGCATCACTTACATGAGGAGATGGCAGGAACTTCTTCTCGGGAGTAGCTTGAATTTTCTTGGATTTCTTGGTTGGTGGGGAGTCCTCGGCAACTGGTATCTTCCTCTTTCCCTTTGCAGCTTGGAAGAATTCATCCAATACTTCATCGCTGGAATAGTTCAACTCAGGTTCCTGTGTTGGAACATACTCATATTTTCCAGCATCTTCTTCTTAGCAGTCTCTGCCCTACCATGTGTTCCAACATTCTTTTCTTTGTCTCAATCTTCTTGTCTTAAATAAAATCCTTCAGCCTGTCCTCCGTCTGAATACTCCAAATCATCATATATATTACCAGTGACATCAAACTGGTCTTGACCTCCCATGCCAATATCATCAATCCCCATATTTTCACCCTTTTTCTAAATCCGCCCTCTGTGTTAGAACATACCTAACATTGTCTCCTTCTTCACTGTCAGTAATCTCTATCGTCACAAGTTTTCTAAGTTCTTCAATCCTTTGGGCAGCCTTGGCATCATAAAATCCTACAGGCAACCTATCTGTGGACTTAATCACTTCAAGACTCTCAGCCTCTTCATCACCTATCACCACAATCTTAACGTTACTTGGGCTAGGAATAGAAGAGTATACATGAAACCTATCCTTCCGGTTGCAAACTCCATATTTCTCTCTCAATAATCTAACTTCATAATTTTCAATGTCCACCAACATCTCTAGAAAACAGTTCTTTAGCATTAACACTCAGAAATTGCCCCTCTGAATTCTTAAATTTAGACAAATCTACTAATCCGCCCGATGAGGGGATCGCGTCTGATTAGCTAGTTGATGAGGCAATAGCTTACAAAGGCAATGATTGGTAGCTAGTCCGAGAGGATGATCAGCCACACTGGGACTGAGACACATCCCAGACTCCTACGGGAGGCAGCAGTGGGAAATTTTCCACAGAACCGTAATCTTGGCAGGAATTCTTTTAAAATTGGGAACCTACGGGTTTTCGCACTCAGGCTTTCTATTTTGACCCATTTGCGAGGTTCATCTTATCTTATTTTATTCCACTAAAATATTATTCCATTTAAATTATTCCCCAGTAACTAGCAGAATCGCCCCATAGATCCTTTATGTATCTATATGAAGAAGAAATCATGTAACGAGAGGGATTCTTATTTGTACAAATGGTACTTAGAACTTGGAACGAGCATGAAGAAATTAACGATCCTACTTCTATTGGCTTCAAACCACTCAAAAATATCATCGACAGTTTTAAATTCCATTTCATGCAATTTGAGAGTAGGAGGATCCGGGCCTGCTACCTTTTGATAGGGACATTTCCCTTTGCCTCTGAGTTCTTCACCCTGTCCGCCATCATGGGTCGGGTTTGCCTCCACATTTTCTTCCCTCTACTCAATATTGTCATTCTCTAGAGGTTGAGGAGTCTTGAGTCTCGTTCTCGAATGTGGGAGATTTAGGGCTTGAAGACATTTTTTCCAGCAAAGGTTTGTTGTGAGAAGGAAGATTTGCTTTAGCCTTTTCAGGATATACACACACAACAGATTTCGGAAACAAGAATCCAATAAATGCCAAGGAAAGGGGAGAGAATGCCGAAAAGAGGGGGATACGGAGAGATAGATTTTTGAACAAACACTAACTCTCCACTTTTTACTTTTTTTGCCGCAAAAACCTTTTTGTCTTTCTGAGAAAAGTAATGATTTTACTTTTCTCACTTATCAACTCAAGACACACCTTCTCGAACTTCCAACATACCATTAACTTCAATTTTAGTAGTCTTTTCTTCCTTAATTTTTTTTTCAATTTTCCAAAAAAAACATGAGACTAAAAAAATATTTACAGATAAATGAAGGCAAAAAAAATACCTCAGATCTGACAAACACCAAAGTGTTGCCTGAGAATTTCAAATGTGGCAGTGTCCAATGGTTTTGTAAAAATATTTGCAAATTGCTCAGATGTTGGAACATAGACCACTACTACTTCCTTTCTTTCAACAAGATCTCTAATAAAATGATGTCTGATGTCAATATGCTTGGTTCGGGAGTGCTGAACTGGATTTTTAGAAATATCAATAGCACTGGTATTGTCACATAAAATCTTCAAAGGGCCCTGATAAATTCCATAGTCGTTCATCATTTGCTTCATCCACAATAGCTGTGCACAACAGCTTCTAGCAGAAAGATATTCAGCTTCTAGCAGAAAGATATTCAGCTTCCGCAGTAGACAAAGAGATTGAATTTGTTTCTTACTATACCAAGAAACTAGATTCATACCAATAAAGAGACACCCACATGTAGTGCTTTTATGATCATCTGCATTACCAGCCCAATCAGAATCACTATACCCAATTAGCTCAGAATCTTGATTCTTATAATACCAGACACCATACTCAGAAGTCCCACTTACATATTGAATAACTCTTTTGACTGCATTTAGATGAGATTCCTTTAGGTCAGCCTGAAATCTTGCACATATTCCTACGCTGAAACATATATCTGGTCTACTCGCTATCAAATACAATAGACTCCCAATCATGCCCCTGTATAATCTCTGATCAACTGCAACTCCTTTCTCATCCTTCACCAATTTATCAGATGCTCCCATAGGTGTTCAAGCTGCTCAGGCATAGCTTAGACCGAATCTCTTTACTAAACTTAGGGCATACAGTACAAAGTACACCATACAAAGTACTTATTTTTACTAATCAAACGTGTGAATTATTGCTAGCTCCCCTAGCTATTGATCCGCCTTGATCAGACTCCCTCTGACCTCGAAGCTCGTCAACGCTGTATCTCCTCCTCCCAAGGATTTAAGGCATACAATTATGAACTTTGAATGGCAGGTCACGTATGTTGGAACATATAGATTTGGCTCTTTGCAAGACTCTCGGAAAGATGAAAATCTGTGTGCAGATTTTCTCAGTTAAAATCGTGAGTTTAATGCAGTCGTGATGTCTCCTTTTAAAGCCATGAGCAGATCGGAACTCTCCATGATTATCTCCATAATATTCCTATTTCTTACTAGCTTCTGAAGCATATCCAAATCCCATAAATAAAGGAATTTTCCTTATCACAATATCTCTCATATATTCGATGACCTCATTTGTATGGATTTTCCATAAACCAAACATGCTTCTACCACCGCCTCACATATTGCAGAATATTCAGATTTCCATAAATCACAAATACCATAATATTTTGTCTTTCTTCCGTAAGATCTTGTTGGCGTGACCGTGGCTTGTCCGCATGTTCCAGCATGGAAAGTTTTTCGTTTCCAAACTTGTTCACAAATTGCCAATTAAATTACTCAATGAATAATATTTGACTTTACAGATAGGAATAGTATTCTTCGCTTAGTTCGTCGGGGCCGTCTCGCCCCGGTTGAGTTCCGCCACCGGCCATAGTAAACTGTCAACCCAGAAAATGCTATAATAATGCCTTCCCCTATTGGGGACTTACACTACAAGCAAAAAAGGTAAAGCGTGTGAATTCAAGTTGTTTATGAAGTTTACTCAAGATTCTGACCATCGTTTCTCAATGATTTGAAGACCCTAAGTGTGCTGCACAGAAGAGTTGGCCGAGCCCGCATCGTTAGCATCTGAGTTGCAGGCCTCCATCTGAATTCCCAAGTGTGGTCCAGGATGGAGAAGTACACGAGAAAAGAGTGATCACGATACTTCAATAAAATGCCACTGGGGACTTAGCATCAACCAAGAGTTGTAAAGCCTTATCGCTCTTCAGAATATATAAGAGTAGATCAAAGGACAACTAAAGTAGTGGAAATTACAAGATGAGATGGAAGAATTGAGGAATGAGATTCTCGCTTATATTTAAAGTGAGGAGGGAGATGATGTTCATTAGACGGCAAAACGCGATCAAACAGCTCGCCCTCCGGTGCCCGGCCGCACCGACACCACGGTCATTAGAGGGAGATGATGTTCATTAGAGGGGTTACTAGGGTTGGGTGAGTGGGTTGATTGGTTATTAACATATTTAATATGAAATTAGTATGTAATATTTAAATTTCATTAAAAATACTTTAGTCTTTTTAAGTGTCCATTTATAATGAAAGTGAGAATACACGATTTAAACAAAATGAAAAAGAAAAATATATATAGTTATGTTGGTATTCCTTGAATACTGTAATAGCCGCTTCTGCGACCCTGGCCTGGAATACAACTACATCTACAATTATGATAAGAATATAATTCCAATTCCAATTTGGACTGATGTTGATTTGGGCCGAATTGTGTTTTGTTCCAATCCCAGTTTGTTAGGGTTTACTGGAGACAATATATAAAGTGTCTCTCTTCTCTCTATAAACATTAATTCTGTTCTGCACTTAGATAGGTAGAAATCTGGCCAATTTCTTGGCGTCTGTAACCTGCTACCTATTATAGTGAATCCGTCTCCCGTGGATGTAGCCAAATTGGTGAACCACGTAAATCTTGTGTCTTGTTATTTTCGTTCATATTTTCTGTTCTTTCTCCATTCCGCACAACAAACTGGTATCAGAGCGGTTTCTTTTTCCGGCGATATCCATAGTGGGTATATCGGATTCTGGGCTCATCAGATCGGGGCTGATCGGGGAGAAAGATGTCTGGGTTGAACGTGAAGATCGACAAGTTTACTGGGAGAAACAGTTTCAGTTTATGGCAGATCAAGATGCGAGCTTTACTGAAACAGCAAGGTTTGTGGACTCCGCTGACGAAGGATTTCGCGAGCAGTTCTGGCGATGTTGTGAGTCTGGAAGAAAAGGCACACTCGACGATTATGCTTTGTCTCGCGGACGAAATCATCACTGAGGTCTCAGATCAGGAGACTGCTGCACAACTGTGGCTGAAGTTGGAGAGTTTGTATATGACGAAATCTCTAACCAACAAGCTGCTTCTGAAACAACGCCTCTTCGGTCTCCGAATGCAGGAAGGTACACAACTCAGAGACCATCTAGAGCAATTGAATACTTTGTTATTAGAATTGCGAAATATAGATGTGAAAATTGAAGATGAAGATGCTGCTTTGATTTTGCTAGTTTCTTTACCACTTTCGTATGAGAATTTTGTTCAGTCATTTATTGTTGGTAAAGATTCTGTGTCTCTGGAGGAAGTAAGATCCTCTCTCCATAGTAGAGAGTTGCGACATAAGGCAAACAGTACAGGGACAGAAAGTCAGGCCACTGGCTTGTTTGCTAGTGACGGAAACACAAAAGGCAAGGAAACCGGTAATAAGAAGAAGGGCAAGAAGTCATCTTCAAAGGGTCCCAAGGCCAATGATGTTTGTAACTACTGTAAGGAGAAGGGGCATTGGAAAAAGGAGTGTCCGAAGAAGGCTAGTAAATCTGGGAGTACATCTGGTACTGCTGCTGTGGCTGAAGGGGATTTCAGTTCTGAAGATGATTTTGCTCTAGCTGTTACTGGGAAAAATAATCATTCTAATGCGTGGTTTCTTGATTCTGGGGCATCCTACCATATATGCCCAAGGAGAGATTATTTCTCAACTTATGAGCAAGCTGAGGGCATCATTACTACGGCAAATGGTGTTGCGTGCAAGGTAGTTGGGATTGGTTCAATCAAGATCAGGACGCATGATGGTAGTTTCTGTACTTTGAATGATGTCAGGCATGTTCCATCGATGACAAAGAATCTGATTTCTCTTCCTACGTTGGATAGAAAGGGTTTCGTCTACTCAGGGAGTGATGGAGTTCTGTGTGTCTGCAAAGGTTCTAGGCTGGTTCTGAAAGGTGTTCTGCATGGTACTTTGTATTTTCTACAAGGTTCCACGGTTATGGATTCTGTTAATGTTGCATCTTCGGAGGTTCACCGGGATGATATGACTAAGTTATGGCATATGGGGCTTGGTCACATGGGTGAAAGAGGGATGCAGATTCTGTCGAAGTATGATCTTCTTGGTGGCCACAAGATCAAGAGCTTGGACTTCTGTGAGCATTGCGTCTTTGGGAAGCATCACCGCAGCAAGTTTCCTAAGGCGATTCATAGAACAAAGGGCACATTAGATTACATCCATTTTGATTGTTGGGGACCTTCCCGAGTTGAGTCACTGGGAGGTCACAGGTACTTTGTTTCTCTGATTGATGATTACTCAAGGATGACTTGGGTTGTCATGATGAAACATAAGAGTGAAGCTTTCTCGAAGTTCAAGGAGTGGAAAGCTTTGGTGGAGAATCAGACTGGGAAGAAGATCAAGAGGCTTCGAACTGATAATAGGCTGGAATTCTGCTCGTCTGAGTTTGATCAGTTTTGTAGGGATGAAGGGATTGCTCGTCATCATACAGTCAGGAATATGCCACAGCAGAATGGCGTAGCTGAGCGGATGAATCAGACATTGCTGGCGAGAGCGAGGTGCATGCTCTCTAATGCTGGTTTGGAAAGGAGATTCTGGGTAGAGGCGGTGAGTACAGCTTGTTACTTGATCAACCGCGGGCCTCACACAGGCATAGAGTGCAAAATACCTATGGAGTTGTGGTCAGGTAAAGTTGTTGATTACTCCAAGTTAAAAGTTTTTGGTTGTACATCTTATTATCATGTTAGTGATGGTAAGTTGGAGCCCCGAGCCAAGAAGGGTGTCTTTGTGGGTTATGGAGATGGAGTTAAAGGCTCCAGGATATGGTCTCCATCTGAGAAGAAGGTTATTCTGAGCAGGGACGTTGTCTTTGATGAAAATTATTTGCTTAGATCTATGGTGAAGCCCACAGTTGTGCCAAAAACTAGTGGAGTTGATAAACAGGTGGAGCTTGAAGTCACTCAAGGTGAAAATAGATTGGAACAATTTGAGGTGAATCAAGAGCCACAGACAGAATCTGAGATACCGGAATCTCCACCACCAGATCCCCAACCATCAGGAGCTACAGTCCGTAGTTTAGCTCAGGACCGACCCAGGAGGGTTGGAGTTGGGGCGCCCAAGAGATATGGGTTTGAGGATATGGTGGGTTATGCACTACAGGTTGCTGAGGAGGTGGATACTCATGAGCCATCCACCTACAGAGAAGCTGTTTCAGGTACTGATGCTGACAAATGGCTTGCTGCAATGGGAGACGAGATGGAGTCTCTTCAGAAGAATCAGACATGGGATTTGGTTCAACAGCCTCAAGGGAGAAAGGTTATCACTTGCAAATGGGTTTTCAAGAAAAAAGAAGGGATATCACCTACAGAGGGAGTCAAGTACAAGGCTAGAGTTGTTGCTAGAGGTTTCAGTCAGAGAGAGGGAGTAGATTACAATGAGATTTTCTCACCAGTGGTCAGACACACTTCCATCAGGGTGTTGCTAGTTATAGTGACACATCAGGATTTGGAGCTTGAACAACTTGATGTGAAGACCGCTTTTCTACATGGAGAGTTGGAGGAAGAGATATACATGACTCAGCCAGATGGTTTCCAGGTTCCTGGCAAGGAAAAGTATGTTTGCAAGTTGAAGAAGTCTTTGTATGGACTTAAGCAGTCTCTGAGGCAGTGGTACAAGAAGTTTGACAGTTACATGCTTCAGCTGGGATATACGAGGTGTGCTTATGACTGTTGTGTCTACTACAGCAGGTTGAGAGATGGGTCATTCATCTATCTGGTGCTTTATGTAGATGACATGCTGGTAGCCGCAAAGAGTAAGCACGGGATTCAGAAGTTGAAAGGACTTCTTAGTGCTGAGTTTGAGATGAAGGATCTGGGTGCAGCTCGGAAGATACTAGGAATGGAGATTCTTAGGGATCGAAGTCAGCGGAAGCTTTTCTTGTCACAGAAAGGCTACATTCAGAAAGTGTTGGCTAGGTTTGGCATGTCTACAGCCAAGCTTATAGACACTCCTAGTGCTGCAAATATTCATCTCACCACTATGTTTGCTCCTCAGTCAGACGAGGAGGAGTATATGTCTCGGGTTCCTTATGCCAGCGCGGTGGGGAGCTTGATGTATGCTATAGTTTGCACGAGGCCAGATTTAGCACAGGCAGTCAGTGTTGTGAGCAGGTTCATGGGGCAACCGGGAAAGGAACATTGGCAAGCTGTGAAGAGGATTTTCAGGTATCTTAGAGGTACGTCTGATGTGGGTCTCATTTATGGAGGTGATACCGAGTGCTTAGTTACAGGCTACTCTGATTCTGATTATGCTGGTGATGTTGACACGAGGAGATCGATGACTGGTTATGTATTCATTTTGGGAGGTTCTGTGGTTAGTTGGAAGGCAACTTTGCAACCTACAGTGACGTTGTCTACTACGGAAGCAGAGTACGTGGCTTTGACAGAGGCTGCAAAGGAGGGAATATGGCTGAAAGGACTGGTTAGTGATCTTGGTCTACATCATGATCAGGCTACTGTGTATTGTGACAGTTTGAGTGCAATCTGCATAGCCAAGGATCAGGTCCATCATGAGAGGACCAAGCATATTGATGTCAGATATCATTTCCTGAGGAGTGAGAGGAGAATCAGGGTGAAGAAAGTGGAAACTTCTGACAACCCCGCTGATATGTTCACCAAACCTGTTCCACATAGCAAGTTTCAACATTGTTTGGACTTGCTGAACATCAGAGCTGATTAGGTGCTCTATGGGCAGTCCCGGGAGTGGAGGGCGAAGTCTACTCATCTGGCACTGTAATGGTGCATCTGGAGTTTTCTACTTTGAGGATTCAAGTCAAGGTGGAGATTTATTGGTATGCCTTGAATACTATAATAGCCGCTTCTGCGACCCTGGCCTGGAATACAACTACATCTACAATTATGATAAGAATATAATTCCAATTCCAATTTGGACTGATGTTGATTTGGGCCGAATTGTGTTTTGTTCCAATCCCAGTTTGTTAGGGTTTAGTGGAGACAATATATAAAGTGTCTCTCTTCTCTCTATAAACATTAATTCTGTTCTGCACTTAGATAGGTAGAAATCTGGCCAATTTCTTGGCGTCTGTAACCTGCTACCTATTATAGTGAATCCGTCTCCCGTGGATGTAGCCAAATTGGTGAACCACGTAAATCTTGTGTCTTGTTATTTTCGTTCATATTTTCTGTTCTTTCTCCATTCCGCACAACAAGTTATAATTGAGATGTAGGGAGTATATTACCATTACAATTACAATTAATTAAGAAAAAATCTTCTATTAGATTGATTAACGGTTAGACAAATTATAAAAATTCTTATTTTAATAATTTTTAGGATCAAATTATTATCTACACATTGCGATAAACTTTTAAAGAAAAAAAATGAAAGGTACATAAACCTTGTTGTAATAAAAACAAACGCCAAACCATCACATTAGTTAATTCAATTATAAAATAACCTCAATTTAATCAATTAATCAGACTAAACTAAGATGTTGTCATCAATTAATACTCCCACTGTCCCAATTCAAGCTGCAATTTAACTATTTATTTAGTCAAAGTTTATTTACTTTGACCCCTAAAATTGAATTGGTATATACTTATAAATACTACTGTGTGATACAATGTTAGATTCGTTATAACATATATTTTCAAAATATCAAATTTTCACAACTTTTAATTACCCTTAATGAAAGATACTAAAAAACAAATATTTGTCAAATCAACTGTTAAAAGTCAAAAGGTGAATCTTGAATTGGGACGGAGGGAGTAGGGGTCAGAAAAAAAAACCAAAAACAAAAAATCGAACAAAAAAATCAAATTATCCGAATTTGAATAACCCGAACCAAATTTAATATACGGTTTTTGGATATCCAAATTGAATAAACCAAATTCTGAATATGGTTTTGGTTCGGTTTTAAATATTAAAACTCAAACCGAAACTCGAACTGAATACCAAATTGTAATTAATTAAATATATACTATTATTTTATTATTTTTAAAACAACAAAATTAATTTTATAAATAAATTTAAGTTGGAGGACCAATCTTTAAATTAAAAAAATTATCCCCAAACTCTAAACCCTAAGCAAGTTTGTGGAGTGCTTGAAGGTGAATGTGAATATGGAGTGTTTAAAGACTTGAAGAATGCGAAAGTTTTGAAGATGAATATTAAAATGAACCATTTTTCTTTAATCTTAAATGTAATGCTAAAATTGTTATGGTTGAATTTGTATTGTATTTGTTAGATTTTTATTTTGAAAACTTGATTTTGACAATGTAGAAATTAGATTACATATATTTATTTAATTTAAAGTTAATTTATATGATTTTAGTAATTATTTTTAAAATTTTAAAATCAATTTAATTTATTCGGGTTGAATTCGGTTTCAAACCAAAACGGTTCGGATAATTCGGGTTATTCAGGTCGGATTTAGTTTTTGATTTTTTAGGAGCAAAACTAAATAATTCGAATCGAATAAAACAAAAATTGATTAAACCAAACCAACACCAACCCCTAAAAAAAATAACTACTCTAAGAACATGTGCAATGAGATTTCCAAAAAGGTTTTAGTTACCAACTGAAATCCTTTGGAATAATTTTTTCCCACAATGTGGGTTCCAAACCAATTCCCCAATTGGGGAACCGGGCTATTAGAACTCTACGTATATATTTTGAATTAGTCATGCAAGACTTAGTCTAGTTAGTTACTTCTCTGACTATGTATTTTAGTAAGACTTAGTCTAGTTAGTTACTTCTCTGACTTTGTATTTACGTAGACTTAGTTAGTAGAATCCCTATAACTTTGGGATTTAGTTACATACTTGTATTATATATACGGTACTCCAGTGATGAATAAAATTAATAATTTTCATCTCTTACTCAATATCAAACTCTTCTTTATGGTATCAGAGCAACATATTTTCTAACTTTTCCACCACTCATCAATCATGGCAGCAACGCCAGCAGAAGAAATAAACTCTTCTGAAATGGAAGTTGAGAAGAACTCAGCTAAATCTCAATCTGAAGCTCGTGATGATACTTCTAAATCATCCATGTCAGTCAATGATCCTTACTTCATTCACCTGTCTGATAATCCTACGACGGTGCTTTTCTCTCCTTTGCTTCAAGGTGACAACTACCCGACATGGGTTCGTGGAATTTCAAAAGCCTTGAATGCAAAGAACAAGCTTGGATTCGTGGATGGTTCTATCCCACGTCCAACCAATCCCATAACCCAAGCATGCTGGAAACGGTGTGATGACTTGGTAGGGATGTGGATCACAAATTCAGTCCACACTGATATCCGGTCGAGCTTGATGTATGCTGATTCTTCTTATGCAATTTGGAAAGATCTGAAGTTAAGATTCACACACTCAAATGCTCCAAAGTTGTATCAACTGAAAACAACTGTCACTGGTCTTAAGCAAGACGATCTTTCCGTTACGGCATATCACACCAAACTCAAGACACTCTGGGATGAAATTGATTCTCTTAATCCCCATGAGCCATGTATTTGTGGTGCTGGAAAGAGTCTTCTTGAACGCCATGAAAGGGATCGTACCATGGAATTTTTGCAAGGACTTCATGATCGTTTCTCAAGCCTTCGCGGTCAAATCCTCTTGATTGAACCGCTGCCTTCAACTTAGCGAATCTACAATCTTGTCAAGCAAGAAGAGGAACAACAGTTCATTAATGCTACTTCTCATCCCAGTGTTGATGCTGCTGCTCTCAATGTTAACAAGTATGATCCTTCTCGTCGGCATAATAACAACACCAACAAAAGACAACGCCCATATTGTGATCATTGTAGCAAGTACGGACATACTCGCCAGACATGCTATCAAATTCATGGCTTTCCCCAAACCAAACCAAAAGGAAACACTCACCCTTCTGCGTTTGCTGAAACCACATCTAGTGAGCAACTTCTTCCATCACTTTCAGCCGATCAATACAGTCGTCTCCTTGCAATGTTGTCCACTCCAACAGCTGATTCGGACACATCACCTAAAGTGAATCTCACAAGTAATATGACTAATTATCATCCTGTTTGGTATGTTGATAGTGGTGCAACGCATCACGTTTGCACTAATTTGTCTTTATTTAGCAAATATCATTCTCCTTCAAAGCATATTGATGTTCAATTACCAGATGGATCTCTTGTCACTGTACATCATATTGGTGAAATAATATTCTCACCAACATTGAGATTATCACAAGTTTATCATATTCCTGCATTTAAATTCAATCTCATTTCTATATCTCAATTAACTAAATCTCTCCATTGCAAAGCTGAATTTCTTGATTCTTCATGCACTTTTCAGGACCTTCGCTCGAATCGGACGATTGGTCAGGCTGATCTTGTTTCTGGTCTTTATCAACTCCGCCACCCTTCAGCTGCTTGTTTTTCTTCCATTGCTCCATGTAATAAAACGCCAATAGATCTTTGGCATTGTCGGTTAGGCCATCCAGGCTTAAACCGTTTTAAGTTTCTATGTAAAACAGTAGATTTCATTCATTCCAATTTCTCTTCCGAATGTATTGTTTGCCCTCGAGCAAAAAAAACTCGTTTATCGTTTAATCAATCTGTTATTTCTTCTTCTCGTTGCTTTGAGCTCATCCATTGTGACATATGGGGACCTTTTTCTATCTCTTCTAAAGATGGCGCTAAATACTTTCTTACCATCGTTGATGATTACTCAAGATGTACTTGGGTCTACCTTATGTGTTCTAAATCTGAGACTCTTCAGTATATTCAATATTTCCATAAATTCGTCATTACACAATATTCACATATGATCAGCTCCATTGTCAAGTTTAATTTCTCCAACTTACATCTCCTCATCAAATCAGCTTGCTGATATCTTCACTAAACCCCTAGGTGCAGAACAGTTTCGTCAACTTTTGTTCAAGTTGGGCATACGTTCGAATCCCACTCCCGCTCCAACTTGAGGGGGGGTATTAGAACTCTACGTATATATTTTGAATTAGTCATGCAAGACTTAGTCTAGTTAGATACTTCTCTGACTATGTATTTTAGTAAGACTTAGTCTAGTTAGTTACTTCTCTGACTTTGTATTTACGTAGACTTAGTTAGTAGAATCCCTATAACTTTGGGATTTAGTTACATACTTGTATTATATATACGGTACTCCAGTGATGAATAAAATTAATAATTTCCATCTCTTACTCAATATCAAACTCTTCTTTACGGGCATAATTTCCCAAGTCAAGAAACCGAGCCCAGCTCCCCCCTTGTGTCAAGCGTGCCTTTTTTTTTGGTCAAATGCTGCATCGTGGTAGCCCCCTATTGGGCCACGTGGCAGACACCTTAAATTTTTTTAAAAAAGCTGAAAATATAAAATCAAAATTTATTTTCTGCAATTTTAAAATTTTAAAAATTCGATTTTTTTTAAAAAAATTTGTTTTTATTTTAAAATTTGGATATATATTTTTGATTCTTTTAAAAATTGAAATTGCATTCTTTTAAAAATATATAATCCCTCCATCTCAGCCTATTCTGCACAAAAAAATTTTACGGTCTCCAATAAACATGTTTGACTGTATATATATGTAACTATGGACAATAAATAACGGCACACAAAAAAATTGATATTTTGAAATCACATGTTACGACGAATCCAACTGATATCTTATACAATAAAACTATTGCTCATATACATATTCAAATATGTGGTCAAAGTTTGGCATCTTTGAACAAAAAAAATTCTGTGCAGAATAGGCTGAGACAGTGGGAGTATGATTTTTTAAAGTTCTTGTTCATAAAATAATTTTTAAAATTTGAAATTAATTTGAAATATGAAAATTTAGAAAAAGAAATTCAATTAAAAAATTACAAGTGTATTGTTAAATTTCACATTTCAATTTATCTAGGCATATTTATTTAAATTAAATATTAAAGGTATAACTAATGAGTAAGTTAGAAAAAATTAAATGAGATATATGAAATGATTGCAAATGAATTTCACCCATCAATCATCATAGAGAGAAAAAATCTTTATAATTTTAGTTGATAAAATGAAAGAGATAGATTGAAGAGTCCGTCTCTTGAAAGACGGTATTTCCATAAGTTATGGAAAAACCAAGGTTTAAATTGTAAATTAGAAGAAATTAAGATAAAATTTTTGGGTTGCATGAACCGGGTTATAAATTTTATAACTACTACATGTTTCATACTAAAACTTTAATATTGTAACTAAGACCTTTTACCTTTTATTATTCTAATTAAACCTTGTTTTTTCATAAGCTTATGAAAAGATTTTTTTTTTAAGACTTTGCCTAGATTGAATATTTAATAAAGTAAAATCGAAAGAGGAGTTGAAAATAGATTTCACCGAGCTCTAACTTCGGGATAATTATTCCTGAAAGCAAGCTAAGAAAACAAGGCTTCCATTGGGCAACGTGACGTTGAACCCAAAGTCAGCCGCCCGCCGTCAGGTCAGCGTCTGAATGCTATCTCCATTCACATTTGCCCTTTTCGTTAAAAACATATTTAGTCAAAGTCAACACAAGATTTTCGTCCAAACTAAACATTGGTAGATTAATTGGTTTATGTCGTTTCTCATGTTCAAAAGAAAAATACACTCTCTATTTTTCACTTAAAGATTTCTACTTTCATAGAATTGAAACCGATGCCACCGTAGCCTTTTATTATAGGTATGAATAAGAGTATATGAGGGGGTGTGCAACCGAATATGCTAATATGCTTCGCTCGCTTGTGTGCAACCGAATTTTGGGCAAAAGAGATGGCATTGTTGTCAAATGCGAGGCAGAGGTGACACAAAGATCCCTAAAAAGTTGATAGATCCACACCAACCCGGCAGAGGTATTGGCTATAGCACGATACTCAGACTCACAGCTGGAGCAAGAGACAATAGGTTGTTTCTTAGCACACCAAGAAACAAGATTGCCACCAAGAAAAATAGCATAACCATAAGTGGAGCGGCGAGTCTCAAGGCAATGAGCCCAATCAACTTCTGAGTAACCCAAATAGGAAGGGAGCTAGAGGATGGCGAGAAAGAAAGGCCATAATGAAGAGTGCCCCGAATATAACGAAGAATCCTAGAACTGTCTAAAAATTATCATCACACGGACTCTGCAAAAACTGGCTAACCGTGCTAACATCATAAGAGATATCTGGTCGTGTAATGATGAGGTAGTGAAGCCCCCTAACGAGTGACTTATACAAAGTGGAATTGGAGAACTCGGGATAAGAAGTGTTGTGTAGCTTGCTACCCGGAACAAAGGGAGTAGAGACAGGAGTAGCATTTGTCACACCAGCCCACTCCCCCTCCCCCTTAAGCTAAGCATGGGATTTGACGACACGCAAAGTTTGGATCAAAATTGTTCAAACAAAGGGCGTGGTAAGCCCTTAGTAAAGATATCAGCAAGTTGAAGCAAAAAAGGAACATGAGCAACACGCAGCTTGCCAGAGGCCACAACTTCATGAAAAAAATGGTTGTCGATGTCAATATGCTTCGCTCGCTTGTGTGCAACCGGATTTTGGGCAAAAAATGGCATTGTTGTTGTCAAATGCGAGGCAGAGGTGACACAAAGATCTCTAAAAAGTTGATAGATCCACACCAACCAGGACGAGGTATTGGCTATAGCACGATACTCAGACTCACAGCTGGAGCAAGAGACAATAGGTTGTTTCTTAGCACACCAAGAAACAAGATTGCCACCAAGAAAAATAGCATAACTATAAGTGGAGCGGTGAGTCTTAAGGCAACGAGCCCAATCAACTTCTGAGTAACCCAAATAGGAAGGGAGCCAGAGGATGGCGAGAAAGAAAGGCCATAATGAAGAGTGCCCCGAATATAACGAAGAATCCTAGAAACTGTCTAAAAATTATCATCACGCGGACTCTACAAAAACTGGCTAACCGTGCTAACATCATAAGAGATATCTGGCCGTGTAATGATGAGGTAGTGAAGCGCCCCAACGAGTGACTTATACAAAGTGGGATTGGAGAACTCGGGACTGGAGACCTTGGGACTAGAAGTGTTGTGTAGCTTGCTACCTGGAACAAAGGGAGTAGAGACAAGAGTAGCATTTGTCACACCAGCCCGTTGAAGAATGTTTGTGGAAAACTTGGTTTGCCCTAAGAAAAACCCGGTATTAGATCGAGATATCTCTAAACCAAGAAAGTAGTGCAAATGACAAAGACTCGTTATGTAGAACTCCTAATGAGCACGAGAGATAAATCAGCTAGTGGGAGAAGGATCAGTGCCAGTCAAATTAATGTCATCGACATAGACTAGCAAATAGAGCGACCGAGAACCTCGAAAATAAATGAAAAGAGAGGTATCCTCTGCAGTGCATGTAAAGTCTAACTGGAGTAGAAAGGTACTAAAGCGCTGAAACCTAGCACGAGGCGCCTGCTTGAGACCATAAATGGCCTTCCAAAGTCGGCAAACATGAGAGGGGCGAAGTGAACCCGTATAACTTGCAGGTTTTTCCATATACACATGAGTGTCTTGGACACCATTTTGAAAGGCATTCTTGACATCAAGCTGACGAGGCAAACAATTGCGCAAGTGGCCAAAGAGAGAATAATATGGACAGTCATAGCTTTGATCACATGGCTAAAAGTGTGAGTGAAGTCAAATCCTGGTACTTGAGAATATCCCTAAGAACCAAGAAGGGTCTTGTGACGATCGAAACTACCATCAGGTCGATATTTTGAGCCAACAACATTGACACCAGAAGGGCGAGGAACAAGATCCCAAGTATGGTGGTTATGAAGAGCCCGCATCTCCTCATCCATAGAGGCAACCCTTTATTTAGGACCCTTAAGGGCTGAGCAGTAACCCTTAGGCTCAGTCTCTGAAAGAAGTGCTGTGAGAAAACCGTGAACCTCAAAACTAGGATTTTGTTTCGACTTGGAAATGTCATTCCGAGAACGGGCGCGTTATAGGATGAGGCGGACAAGGAGGAAAAGGTGATGGTGATGGTGAAGGCAATGATTGGGCTGAAGAGATATGGGAACCCTGGAGAGAAGGAGATGGCAGTTGTGAGAGCTGAAGAGTAGGTTGATCTACATGTGAGGGACACAAATCACATGGTAACTGTGATGACACCACAATAAGAGAGGACATATGACCAATATTAGTGGCACTGGAAGCTAATGAAAAAGTCGATGCAGTTGTTGGCTTAATGAAAGAAGAAATTTGCAAATCAGGGGGTGAGCGACTATCCCGGGAAGATGAAGTGTAAGGAAAAGAATTCTCATCAAACTGAATATGGCGAGAGATAGAGATGGGCCCAGAAAAAAGGATAAAGACATTTCAACCCTTTGTGCTGAGCGCTATAACCAATGAAAACACATGGAATGGAACAGAGCGCAAACTTATCAGCTGCAATGCCACACAAACATGGATACACACGAAAACCATATGGATGGAAAAGGGAATAATCAGGAATAGCTCCATAAACTATCTCGAATGGACATTTACCACCGAGAACTGAACTAGGCAAGCATTTTATAATATAGACTATTGAGGAGAAAACATCTACCCAATAGTACTTGGGAACAGACGAGTGATATAACATGGCCAACTCTGTCTATGTGATATGACGGTGCTTACGCTCAGCTCGAGCAATCTGAGCAGGTGTATAAGGGCTTGACATCTGATGATGAATGCCACAAGGAATAAAATGATCACAGAGACGATGATTAGTACTATATTCCTCCACCAGATTGGAAAATTTTAAGTTTTGTGGAAAATTGGGTCTCCACAAACTTCTGGAACATGAGAAAGACACCAAAGAAATCAGACTTGCAGTGTAGGGGATAAAACCACGTAAAGTGGGAAAAGTCATCAATAGTCATCAATGAAGATGGCATAATAACAATCACCAAACCTGAAAGGTGCAGGCCCCCACAAATCACAATGAACTTTGTCCAGCAAAAAAGCCGAACGGAGATCACTAGTGAAAAGAGCAAAAGAAGGTTTTTAGCCATCATACATGAGTAGCAACTGACCGGGGTTGGTAAAATAGAGGTAACTGAAATATGACATTTCTTATTATACAAGTGGAGAGTGTCATAATACACATAGCCGAGGTGAGAATGTTATTGCTCAAATGATGCACAAATTTTTTAAGAACGAAGTTCAGTACAGAAACTGAAGTCATCACTCTCAAGATAATAAAGGCCAACTATATAATAGTCAGTACCAAGAACTTTTCCGGTGTGCTTATGTCGAATGATAAACAAATCATCATCAACTAGAATAGTACTGGTAAATCTCGAGTGGGTTAACTTGTGAAAACTAAACTCTTTGTATTTTGAGGAACCACAAGCACATCATGTAACGAGATATCCAAAATATCACATTGACCAATGCAAGAAATTAAAAAGGAAGCACCATTACCCACAGAAATAATATTAGAACCACAATAAAGAAGTACTTTGCTAACAAGATGAAGATCAGAAGCATGGGCGGAACAAGTGATACGCGAGGTAGGGCTCCAGCCCTGCCTGAGTCGCTGGCCGAAGGTAGTAGTGGTGGAAGGATTAGGTTTCCGTAGAGTTTGCGCGTCTTCCGGCGTGTCTGGGCATCGTTCGGCCAGCCTTCTTGGAGAAGAAGGCCGCTTCGCGAGCTTATTTTTTGGTCCATGAAGTACTAAAATGACGCCGTTTCCGCGTAAGTGAAACGACATCGTTTCACCATTACTGAAGGCAATTTTTTTAATTATAAAAAAATAGGTTTTAAGGCTTGTTAAAACTGAATTGAGCCGTTTTCCCCAATCAAATTTCAGATTCAGAAAACGGGGAAGAGAAAGGGTGATGTCCAGTGGCCAATCTCAGCTCCACGCCTCTGCCTCCTACCGAACGCCCTTGCAGCCCCGCCACAGCAGCCGACGCCAAAGCAGTTGACGCCGAAGCCACGACCTACCACCGTCCAACCCTCTACTGTTCAACCCCCCTAACAAAATTTGCTGGTTCCGCCACTGATCAAAGGTAATGTGAGCAGTTGCACGAGAGTCAAGAATCCATTGATCGAAGGAATGGCTACTAACACCCTGCGAATTGGAGAAAGCCATAACCCTCAGTGAACAACAAGAAGACTAAAACAATAATTATGCTAATGATCTGTAATGCCAAAAATGGGGCACCGGCAGAAGGCTTGGCAAGTGCGCGTGCAAGGTGCGGCAAAGAGGAAGAGCGCTGGACAGGCGCGTGCGTTACACGCACGAAAAGGTCACTCTCCACTCACGCGCGCGTGGGCGACACACGTCTTCTTCAGGATACCTGTGTGTACAATCACGCGTTGAGAGAAATAAAATTGCAGCGTTCTTTACATGCTGAAAGCTGACACGCACCGTTGGCGGTGGCGCCAAAGGGGTAGACCAAAAAGAAGGTGCCGCCGGAGAAGTGGGAATTCGGACGCCGAAAAAACAGAAATTGATACGCCGAGAAGGATTAGATGTGGTCGCCCGAGACCAAACTGAAAGAAGAGAATGTCGGACACGATGTCGAGGTTGAAGATGGTACTGGACAGACACCGAGAGGGAAGAGAAAACCACCGGAAAAGGATGTTGTGTACTACTGGAAAAGTTCGGAAGGTAGCAGCGACTGAAAATTTAGTTAGGGAGAGAGAGATGGTCGGAAGTTTGATCGAGAGAGGGAAAGAAAAATTAAAAGGAATAAAGCAGGATGGTTGCCGTGATACCTGATAGAGTTGGAACTGATGTCACCGTGACCTTTCATCATAGGTACAAGAGTACACGAGGAGTAGAATACAATGAATAAAATTTTAGTAATACATACAGAATATTCTAGATTCCTACAAATACCCACTAACTATACATCAAACACATAATAAAGACTATCACACTTAGCCTTGGGGTGTCCATGCCAGCCGACCACACAGCCATCACATGAGAGGTAAGTAATCTACTCAATTTACTTTTTATTCTCCCAATTCAACCTGCACTACTCATTTCACATTTTAAAAAACTGTGCCATTTAGAAGGGGGACAATATTAGAAGACTGGAGGTAGCATTTTGTTATCTAAATTGAAATTTGTGGTTAGAATTTGACCACCTCATTCCAATCTCTCACCTACTCTATAACGTTAGTGCACATATATGGGCATACAAAAAGAGAATCAGACCCTTTTGTAGGGATGAAGGGAATATGTTTTGATTAAACACTTCAACTTCCTTCTCATTAGATATCAAAATGCCTTTACATTACACACAGTTACAAGCCGCCAGTCTTAAAGCAGTTGCTATTTCATGTGCTGCTTGAACCTCTTGTCTGCTAAGAGCACCCACAATGGTGTAGCTCAATTTTGGGCTATTCATCCCACTATCTTATATCAAAATCCTTATTTTTCAACTTTTACCTACAATCATTCAGTTTGTTATATCATCAAGCCACATAAACATCATTATTCCTTAACCACATTATTTTATATACATTACTCATTATTTGTATTTTTGAAATTTATATTTAAAACTATATAAATAATAATAAAAGAAATATTATACAAAATAAAAATATTTCACCATGAATCTAATTCATTCATTATTAATATTTTAAAATATATTAATAATCGATTGTTACAGACAATTTGTACATAAAAAATTTAATAATAATAGCTAAGAAACCCAACGATATAAAAGCAAAACATCCACTAAGAAAATTTTAAAGTTACACCATGAAACTATTACACAATAAGAAAAATAAATAAAATCACATAACTTGATATTTTTTATGCCGAAATACATAATAAGGAAAATAATTTAAAACAGAAGACATGAAAATGAAGAAATAATTAGGCTTGGTGATGATGTGTTCAAACATGTTCAACCAAATCCGTTTTGAGTTGTTGGTGTTTTTTCAGGATTGCAAATTTTGAATCTATTGGTCAAATAGGTATCTAGAGAGGCTCGGGGGATAAGGTCTGGATTCCATTCGGGATCCCCTTGTTCTCTCACTTGTTTTGTGTGATCAAACTTGTGTCCAAATGGATCACTTTCATCCTTGACAATCATATTTTGTAATATGATACAAGCTAGCATTGTCCTATTCACAAATTCAATATTCATCATGTGGCACGGGCCACGAATAATGTGACAATGACCTTGTAACACTTTGAAAGCCCGTTTCACATCCTTTCTTAAGCTCTCTTGAACCACTGTGTAGAACTTAACTTTGTCACCAATAGGCATGTGAATCGCTGGCATGAAAGCTGCCCATTCTGGATAGATTTATCAGTTAAGTAATACTCCCTCTGTCCCAGCTCTTTTTGCACTCTTTCCTTTTTTGGACGTCCCAGCTGTTTTTGCACTACCTTATTTTTTACCCAATTTTTGATTTTTTTTAACCCAATATTATTAGCCCACATTATCCCATAACCCTTCATAATCTCTATTTAACCAAATCTTGGGCTTAATCTGAACGAAAATAAAGGAAAAGAGTTAAGAATTTCAGGATATCCCACACAAAGCCTTCAAATAGTACTATTCTTAAAAATACTTCCAGTTTCTCTCTCCGCAGAAAGAGCTGGGACGGAGGTAGTACCTAATATTATACTCACGACCATTAACGACATAGTTAATAGGAGGAGCCTTCCCTTCAATAAATCTATCAAATAATGGAGATCGATCAAGCACATTAATGCTATTACACGAAGTTGGAGTTCCAACAAATGCAGACCAAATCCAAGTATCATAACCAGCAACAACCTCTAGTATGATTGTTTCTTTCCCACCCCTGCCTGTAAACTGCCCATTCCACACCGCTAGACAATTCTTCCATTCCCAATGCATACAATCTACATTGCTGAACATTCCTGAAAATCCAAGAAACTCAGCCTCATCATTTAGAAGATCCAAATCAACTTGATTAGGTTCTCTAGGATAAGTTGGCCAGGACACAAAAATAATAGCCTCCACAAAATGGTATAAGCACTCTTAGATCGAGGTCGCTCCCATACGCAAATACTCATCTTGTGAGTCATATGTTGTTCCATAAGCCAATATATACATTGCAGTTGTGCATTTATACAACAAATGGAACCCGTGCCTACCAACGCCATTACGTCTTTGCATGAAATATGAGTTGTGTTCTTTAACACCATCAACAATTTTAAGAAATAATGATTTCCTCAATCGAAGGCGATTTAAAAAAAATCAGAGCTATACGTACAATTTGGCCGGAAGTAGTCATCCAATAAATGTTCATAACCTGCTTCTCGATCTCTTTCGATGTCTTCTCTCGTTTGTTGAGGTTTATTGGATGCCATGTGTCTAGCTATCATTTCAGCTCGATATTGTAAATAATATTATTAAGCTTGCTGAATTAGTGTCTCACACTCGCCAATGATAGCATATTCTTCCACCTCGAGCTGATTCATAATAGGTTCCGATTTGGACGATTCCCCATAAGTATATATTATTCCGTCTAGTGAGGAAACTCTGGATGAAGAGTGTAGAAAATAAGGGTGTGTAATGTTGTCATTGTATTCATGATCTGGTTACATTATATAGTGTTACAAAAGACCTATGCAGAAAAGGAAAAGGATATTATTCTAAATACAAGTATTATTCACATAATATTGTTTTTTCCTTAATACTCCTCCTGAAGTTGGAGAATGCAAATCAAGAATGCCTAACTTGCCAAGCAGTAGCTAAAACTGATTACGTCCAAGAGCTTTTGTGAACAAATCTGCATGCTTATCAGAAGTGCAAATATAATTAGTAACAATAGTGCCAGAATGTATAAGATCGCAGATGAAATGACAATCAACCTCTATGTTCTTCGTACGTTCATGAAAAACAGGATTGGCCGAAATATGAAGAGCAGACTGACTGTCACAAAAAATCACATGGGGCAGAATGCACAACTTCTAAGTCCCGAAGCAAAGACTTAATCAATAATAACTCACAACGGGTGACTGCCATGACACGATACTCCGCTTTAGCAGAAGAACGAGAAACTGTAGGTTGCTTCTTGGTATTCAATGAAATCGGATAATCACCAATCATCTTAAAATAACCAGAGAGAGCACCGTGTAATTGGCCAAGTAGCCCAGTTAGAATCATATGATGCAGTCAACTGTAAAGAACTACATGAAGGGAGGAATAAACTTTGACTTGGATTGACTCTTCAAGTAGTGTAGAACTCACAGTGCATCTTGCTAGTGAGGAACACAATGAGACTTCATAAACTGAGCAAACATATGAACCGACTAGTTGAGCTCAGGGCGTGTAATGGTAAGATAAATAAGATGACCATCTAGGCACCGATACTGCTCGGGATCATTATAAGAAAGATCATGTTGTTGCTCTATCAGAAAACCAGTTGGTTTAGCAGCCAATTAACCAGTATCTGATAAAATGTCGAGGGCTTATTTCCTTTGTGAAAGAAACATCACATCCGCTCTTCTAGCAATCTTTATACCCAAGAAATAGTTAAGTGCACTAAGATCCTTCATGTGGAAACAAGAGCTCGAGTATTTCTTCAATTCAGAGATTAGCGATGAAGAACTACCAGCAATCACCAAATCATCCACATAGACAAGCACTTGCAAAGAAACCAAACCTCAAGAGTAAACAAAAGAAGAGTAATCAGCCTTACTCTGAACAAAGACAAATGAGCCAACTTGGAAAACCAGCTGTCAGGAGCTTGTCGCAACCCGTAAAGAGATTTCTAAAGCTAGCAAACAAGATCGGGGGTTTAGGATAGCTGGGAGTAGGGTGCATAAACACCTCTTCGTGAAGATCACCATGCAGAAAAGCATTATACACAACCATCTGATGAAGTTTCCAGCCATGAATAACTGCAACAGATAGAAATAGGCAAACATAACTCTCTTTGTAAAAGGAGAAAATGTCTCAGTATAGTCTGTTCCCTTAATCTGACGATTTCCCAGAACCACCAGATAAGCTTTGTGACATTCAATGGTACCATTAACTTTGAACTTGGTACAATAAACCCATTTGCATCTAGTTACAGTTTTATCCGGAGGAAGAGAAGCCAGGGTCTAAGTCTCATTGCGCTTAAGAGCATTAATCTCATCAGCATAGCATCCCAATGAGCATGCTTAATGCCTCAGAATAAGTAGTAAGATATACACTAGAAGTTACTGCACCCAAAAATTTATAATGCATACTATAACATTTATCACAATTTACATAGTTAGTTAATGGATAGAGGACACATAAGGATGTGATGGCGCACGAGTGATCATAGCAGTGGGGGGGGGGGGGGTTAGTAGCAGTCACAAAGCAGACGTAGTCTTTTAGGTAAGCATGTGGTTATGAATTGCGAGCATTATGACAAGAAGGTGGTAAATCGACTACAGGTACTGAAGAGGTGACCGGCGATGAGTTTGCTACATTCAGGGTTAGGGGAACCGCGATGGAAGGTGGTGGAGTGGCCACTGAAGATGGTACGGTGCCTGCGAGAGAGAAAGGCAGCACGACCGCTGTTGGTGGAGCTGGTGGAAACGCAAGTCGGCGATCGGTGTTCGAGGCTGACGGTTGTGGTAGCTGATCCGATGGAGATACGGAATCCGTCTATGGCATAAGTGGAGCTGTGGCAGGGGTGATAGTAGGCGGTGAAGTGGTGGTGCCGCTGGGTGTCACCGATGGAGCCAAGGTCAAAGAGTCGACAAACCAAGTATCAGTTTGCGACTGTGCAGGCTGAACAGATACACTTGGCACAACAAAATTGGTCTTCATAAAAATCAGCATCTCGAGTGTTGAAGAGAGTGCGTGATTCCAAATCATAAAGGCGATAGCCTTAATTTCTAGCAGGATACCCGAGAAAAATGCATCGTTGACTTCTTGGAGCAAACTTGTCACGATATCTGGGAATGTATGAGGCATAACACCAACAGCCAAAAACTCGCAAAAGCTTGTAGTTTGGAGTGCGTCCACAGAGTAGCTCAAATGGTGTGCGTCCATTGAGTTGCTTCATTGGTGTCTAGTTAATCAATTATACAGCAATGAGAACACATTCTCATTTAACAAATGACGATGCTTGTGCTCTATACGACCATTCTGTTGTGGTGTATCAACCATGAAGTCTAAAATATAATGTCGGACTCAGCGAAGTATGATCTCAAAGGTAGGAATTTTGTACCATTATCAGCACAGACACGATGAATAGAGCCCCCAAACTAGTTCTTGATAAAAGCACAAAATTCTGTAAATCTAGAAGCTACAACTGACTTAGACACAAATAAATAAACCCAAACAGCTTGGGAATAATCATCAACTATAGTTAAAAAAAATAATGATACGAATCAGGGTTTCTAAATTCATTTATTAAATTAGGGATTTTAGGATGATAACACTATACTCTTTTTTTCACTGGGTTTTTTTAATAAGATAGTGTGATCATTTGTAATTTATTTTAGAATAAGACCCATTAACTCAACCATGTTGGCTTAGAAGAGTTTTGGTTATATTTTAATTAGGGTTTAGAATATTTAGTTCTAATTTGATTAGAATTAGATTTGGTAAGATTAGATAAGGCAATGTCCATTCAAGATTTATCTAGAAGAATATAGTCATTTATTTTAGGTATTGTAGTTAAATATGGGTTTAGCTTCATAAAGCTACCATAAGTCATTACAGTTTCTATTTGTACTGGCCGAATTATACCCCATAAAAAGGGGAGGTCATTCACGATTTTATTACACCACTATCATCATTCAGAAATATAAACCTTTGAGTTCATACTCTTGTTGCTTGTGAGCTTCTTCCATTGTTGCTTAACCCCGAGAGCTAGTTAAGTATCAATAAACCTTGTGATCTGATCCTGAGGGCTAGTTAGAGAGCAAGTCGAGTTTAGGCGTACCCCGAGGGCTAGACACCTGAATTTCGTGCGAGATAGTGAGGGTTTGCAGATCCATTCACTAGATCAAAGATATTAATTTTGCAATCGTGAGTCTTCGCAAGGAGATTCATACCAGTTAGTATCAGAGAAAAATGAAAGAATTCCTGGTGCCTAAAAATTCAATAGGGTTTTGAGTTTTGCAAATTTTCATATTCGTATTTTCTTTTTGAACAAAAAAAATCAGAAAGCTTTCGCTGCCAGTCATCTTCGCCGCCGCCGGTAAGCTTCACTAGATCAAAGATATTAATTCTTCAATCGTGAGTCTTTGCAAGGAGTTGCTCTGATACCAATTGATATGAATCTCCTTGCGAAGACTCACGATTGCAGAATTAATATTTTTTATCTAGTGAAGGGATCTGCAAACCCTCACTATCTCGCACGAAATTCAGGTGTCTAGCCCTCGGGGTACGCCTAAACTCGACTTGCTCTTTAACTAGCCCGTAGGATCAGATCACAAGGTTTATTGATACTTAACTAGCTATCGGGGCTAAGCAACAATGGAAAAAGCTCACAAGCAACAAGAGTATGAACTCAAAGGTTCATATTTCTGAATGATGATAGTGGTGTAATAAAATCGTGAATGACCTCCCCTATTTATAAGGTATAATTTGGCCAGTACAAATAGAAACTGGAATAACTTATGGCAGCTTTAAGAAGCTAAAACCATATTTAACTAGAATACCTAAAATAAATGACTATATTCTTCCAGATAAATCTTGAATGAATATTGCCTTATCTAACCTCACCAAATCTAATTCTAATCAAATCAGAACTAAATATTCTAAAACCTAATTAAAATATAACTAAAACTTTTCTAAGCCAACATGATTGAGTTAATGGGCCTTATTCTAAAATAATACAAATTACAAATGATCACACTATCTCATTAAAAAATCCAGTGGGAAAAAGAGTATAGTGTTATCATCCTAAAAACCCTAATTTAATAAATAAATTTAGAAAATCTGATTCGTATCAAATAAAATGCACCATCAGTAGATGGTAACCTATAAGGCCCCTAAACATCACAGTGTGTTAATTCAAACAAAGAAATAGCATTCGAAGAACTCAAAGGAAAACTATATATAGTTTGTTTTGCTCTATGACACACAAAGCAAGGAACATAAATATTATTTGTGTTATAATCAAGAGTAGGAACAGAAGACAACACCGTAGAGGATGGATGCCCAAGATGTTGATGCCATAAATCAAATGAAGATGCAGCAATTGAAGCAACTGTCGGAACTGACTACGGGATATGAGACTAAATGCGTGTATCCAGCAGATGAAGCCAATAACCCCCTCCCCCCTTGTTGTTCACCCACGCCAATCATAGTCCTCGTAATGCTTTTCTGTGAAATGCAATAATTTTCAGCTAAGAAAACTCGACATCTTAAGGAAGATAATAATCTAGAGCATGATAATAAATGTCATCACAAGGTAGGTATATAAAGCAAATGAGTAAGGGTAGTATCTCCAAAACGTATAGAACTATAATGTGTTGCAGACTACACAAATCCACCAGACAGTAGCATATTACACTAGTGTAGGAATTGGCTATTAAAGGCAGTTCTATCGGTAATTTAAAGTCACTTTTGAAGTGCCTTTGCTGGCCCTGCCTTTAATCAACAGGAAAATAAGGCAGTTCCGAGAACCGCCTTTAAAATTGCAATTAAATGCGGTTAGAATCTGCCTTTAACTTGTACCCCAGTACCGCCTTTAATTTATTTTCGAACTCGGAAACTCATTTCTTTTCCTTGTTCCATTGTATCAGTTCCGGACTTGGAATGTACATATCATTTCTGAACTCGGAAACTCCTGGCTTTCCCTCTTGCCATTCAAAAATTCCAAACTTGGAATTTGCATACATTTCTCGAACTCGGACACTCTAGGCTTTCCTCGTGTCATTGAAACTATTTTGAGCTCGGAAAGTATATACATTTTCTGAACTCTGAAAGTATATATCGTTTCCGAGCTCAAAAATTTGAATCTTCTCTTCATAAAATGATGATCTATTTCCGAGCTCTTGTCTACTTTCCGGAATCATACTGTAAGGTTGCTGAAGTGCATTTTTTGTTGCTATATTTTTTCTGAGTTTGTAAACCGTGTTTCTGAGATCGAAATATGTTTCGCGTCCAAGTATTCCTAGTTCGTAAAACCTTTTCTTTCCTATGGTAATTGGGCATGATAGGTTTCCAAAATTGGAAACCTTTTCAATTCCCATGGCAAAATTTTATTTCTTTAATATTTCCAGCATAAGAAAAGCCTGAATACACAGCCACAATTCCAAAATAATACATGATAATATCTTGCACCTAAACAAAAATCTATAGATAATGCTCAACAAGCAATAATCTATAGATAGGAATAGAAATCACTACAAATCTATTCTGACATTTGTAAGGTTATTTTTTTTTTGCCTAACTTGAGTTTCTCTACCAGTGTTAGGATTTCCCAATGTGTGTGACCAATTGAGAATTAGATGCCTAGCTAATGAATTCTGCGTATTGTTGATATCTTCTTGCGAGTAGGGCTTCCAACCATCTTTGAAAATATGAAAATAAAAATATAGTATTAATTATTTTGTGAAGTCTATTAAGAAACATTACCACTACAGATTTGTACAATTACCTTGTCAAGTTCAAGTACATGTTCCTGGACTGCACTTGGACACGTATAACATGACATAATATCCGCACTCCCAAGTTTGAATTTTTTCTTGTACTATATGTAAGGAACATTAATTATCAAGACTATGTTTCACTAAATAATTGAGCATAGTATGTTGGAAATGAACATACTGGTAGACCTACCTTGATTTCAACCACATGAAATGAACAATTTCTTTGATCATCATTTTCATTCATTGCAGATTCCAAAATCTCAATGAATGCATCTGGCGGTTGGATGTGGAGGGGATCCATCCAATACACTCGCTTCCCTGCGGGTACTATCAATATTAGTCTTAGTCTCCAATGGTCCTTGAAAAAATGATTGATTATTTGAAATTTGTGGAAACAATGTTGATCAAGTAATTTAATGTAGTAAATAACCTCTCGATGTATGGCGCAACGAAAAGCGTCTTATCCTTCCGGCTTAGGCATTTGCGAATGTAGTCGATTATGTCTTATTTTGCACAACCAATTTTTTGTATCATCATCGGGCACATGTATCCAATCCATCCTTTCTTTTGATTACTTTTAAAATACATGTAACTGGACAAATTCATTGTAATAACGGTTAGCGAAATTTAAATAAAATTTTGAAATTAAATTAATAAAAAAACTCACAGGGTGTAGATCGACATGATCGCCTGATTAGCTTGCTCACATCTGCATAGGTTTTCAAAATCACTCCATAATTCCATGATTACAAGTTTGCACCCGAATACGCATTTATTTCCCGAGAATGTGATAGTGGCATTTCGATCATGGGTCTGTATCAAATTATGAAGGACACGTACGAAGCCAGGTAAGTTTCGAGGGATGTTGGATCTTACCAATGGAGGTCTAACCCAAGTTAGTGTTGTTGGCACAATTTTGGCCGTAGATTTGATCTGTTTTGGTGTTTTCATCACCGGTTTTGGCGAGGGAGGCATTGTTTCCTTCAAATGTCCATACTTGATTAGATCGGCGTATATTAGTCTACAGGCCCAAGTAAGGAACATTCCCCGGCAAGGACCAACTTTCTTGTATTCTCCGTCTGGGATTGGCAAAGGGGTGCCCATCACCAAAGGATTCTCCAAGGAAACCCTCGAAAAACCTTCCGTAATTTTTATGAAGTGATGATGTTTCATTGACTCATACAAAACTCCATCGACTACATGTAACGTCTTACCATCTACGCCTTTATCAATGTATAGTTCATGACTATAATCTCTAAAACAGTGGCAAAATATACAATAAATATAAAACTCTAATCAAAGCGACATAATTTATAAAATGATCATTCACACCTTTTGGGATTTTGCATGATTGCCCCGCGATTTACCTCAACATCCTCAGGAGAATGTCGTGAACCCCTAGATGGCGGTGTCCGATCGGGTGTTAAGTCCTCTAAATTGTTCGGAAGAACTAGCCCGATGTGTTGGACCAACCTTTGAATTATAATTTCTTGTTGCTTGATTTGTTTGTATTGGACTTGGTTTTTTTTTGCAACGAATGGACTCTTGAGGGTTCCGCTCCATCGTAGGACCATAACACCTCGAATGCTTTCCGGTGTGTCACAAAATTACTCATTCCCCTAACCCAGCCTGGATGGTTCGGTTTTTCCATGGCTTCACAAAGGATGTCGTGCTTATCCTTTGGAATAAATTCCCCCTGCAGTTGATCATTTTTCAAATTCACCTAAGTGGAAACACGAATAGAAAAACCATTGTTAACTCAATATAACATGTATATATTTCAATTTAATGAAGTATTTTTCAAAAAATTTACGTACCAATCTTCTGCAAGTAGTTTCTCTTCGGGCTTGACATACTCGCCCTTCTTTTTTTGTCATCCTTTGAGAAATAGATCGCACCTCTCAATGCCTTTCACACAAATCGGTTGCACAGATGACCTTGCCTCATCCTCCGCCATACCCCGTGCTATTGGCGCTTGCACATATTCTTCTAGATGTTCATTGACTAGCTCGATTTCCGCCTTGCAATAACCCCTATGACTTAATCGGTGAGGAATTTTATTCTCCCCGGAAACACATTGTTTTACTACCCTTGTACCCCACATGAGATGTTAGGTTATTGTTAACACTATAGACATTTCAATGTAATTAATAAATTCAATCAATTTTTTTAATATTGTTTTACTTACATTTTCACTATTCTCAAATGCCATTTTCTTGTGGATCTCCCAGCTTTCGGGTTAATGTGCATATAAGTTACCCATGGTCGATCACCTTTCTTATCGCTAAATATGTAATCTCTGGAAAAAGTGTATTTATGTCCAGCCAACTCTTTGACATCATGGACATAGCTTTCTTTCTCAAAGCAGCAACATCTTGTGCCTCAATTTCAAAAGGCCTCTACGGGGATTACAAAACAAAGTGGTTTGAGGATAGAAAGTATATATGACCATAAATTGAAGAAGGAGTACGTAGGAAAAATGATTCACTAGAGGTACCTTGCATTCCCTTCACAAAGTGTCCTTGAAGTCGTTTGGGACATCATGCCGAGTATCGTACTTGATATCTACCCATGTTTTACCAACCTTTGCCACCCAACTAGACCATTTGGCACATTGCTCCAATATGCAATTTTCATTTTTATCAAAAACCAACGATGTTAACTCTTTCCTAGCCATTATACGTTCTAATGCCCTACAATGAGTTTGGTGTTTCCCTACATCTTTCATACTTCGTCATCCCACATTGTGTCCGTTGTTGGTGGGTTGACATTGCCGGACAATGACAAATTGTCACGAGTCTATTTCCTAGTTTTCATTTTCAATGCTACATACCCATATATGAAGATAAAAATACCTTAATCTCAAAATGTAATAAGTTACTAACATTTATAGGAAAATATGTACTCAATCTTAGGCAAATGAACAAATTCGATAGTAGTTAAATTCACCACTATAGTTTTACCGGGAAAAATTGGGTATTTGAACATAAATTTATCGCCACCAACCTCCAATGCAACAAAACCCTAATTGTATACAAAACTTATTATTAATTTCCAAAGCTCACTAAAAATAGAAACCATAAAATTCACAAAATCCAAACCCTAGGTAGCAATGAGCATGAAAAAATTGTGATAGTTCATTAATGATAGTAAGCAATAAACACTAACTATTCCTTGAAGAGTATATTTACCCTATGTAATTAAAATAGAATGCATAACAACTGACAAAATCCAAACCCTAGGTAGCAAGATCCCAAAAACACAAAGTGTTTCCTCATGTATGATAGAAAACAATAAACCCAAGCTACAAATTGAAGAGGACATTTACCTTTTTGAGCAATCAATGGGTATGAAATTCTCCTTCACATGTTATACCTACATTTTACCAAAAACCTTATTGAAATTTGAAAATCTAAGTATGAATTTGGATGTGAAGAGATGTAGACCTTGTTGAAAATTTCAAACTTTAAAATGGAAGATTAGAAGATGGAAAGGCTTGATGGAATGGGTTTGGAAGGTATTTTGGTGGGGAGGAATTGAGGTTTGGCGGGGTTTTCAAATGAGAGTAAATGCCCATTTGAAAACCCTTTATCCCATTTTTTCCCGTAAGACAGGGTTTTTGAGTTTGAAAACTATATTTCAAACTCGTAAATGGTTTCGCTCTTATATCTGTAGGAGCGAAGCTATTTCCAATCTGGGAAACCCTTTTTCCCCTAAAAAAATACAAAAGCGGGCAGATTGAAAAGCCCAAATTCATATGCTCACAATTCACAAACCCTTAAATCCAAACACTCATTTATGAACTCGGCACACCATAACCCGACACCCAAATCTCTCCCCCATAATGACTAAGAAGAGTGCAGTCGCTAAGTCAAAGGCTAGTGAACGGAGCCATCGTCCTCTCACTCATTTGGATGCCTCTACGAAGTTTTTTAGTGGCGAAGCCAAGGAAAGGTATGTTGCCTTCTTGAAGATAAAAGTTATCAATTCAAAGGCTATACTAGCGTCGGACATTGAGCCATTAGGTTTTGGATATTTTCTTGCACATTTTAAAATCCAACATCTCGAGAAATTGCTATGTATGGATGAGCCAGTTTATTTTGACGAAGTGATTAAATTTTATGCAAATTTGGGTCAAAATAGAAACAATAGGGATATGAATAGGGTAAATGGGAAAGATTTATTTGTTACTACGTATACAATTAACGCAGCCTTAGAATGCCCTTACACCACCGCCAAGAAATTAAGGCCCGAAGATCCCAACGGTCCACTCGACATTTATCACACTCATGTTTGGACGGGTGTTAGCGATGTTTATCATCTTTGTCCCATTGGCATGTCTAAGAAATATTTTAAGAGGGTGGGAACTGATGCCGGTAAGGTGGAGAGTTTTGACATAGGTATTTTAACCTGGGAACAACGTCTCGTGTATAAGTGGATATGTCTTAATGGTTTCCCCACTGTAGGTTATACTTGCAAGCCTACTAGAGCTATCCTCATTACGTTTACTACATCATGAAGGGTATGAAGGTTAACCTTGGTTTCGCCATCATATCATTCAGGCCGCACAAACGAAGAAGAAAGATCTTCCCTACGGCGGTTCGATAACGTGTGTGCTGAAGAAAGCGGGCATCATTCCTCAAGATAAGCCTCTTCATCAAGAGTACTATGACAAGAGTTGGTTCCAACACAAAGGCCTACATCTTGACTTCGAGGGAAAATGGTCATTCTATCCTATACCTGGTCAGAAAGCTAAAATTGCCAAGAGGGCCCGTGAAGCAAAAGCAGATAGAGAAGAGGCATCGAGATTACTTATTAAATTCACAATTACTTTTAGAAATTCAATGTCGATACCACTTCTATTAATTTCTAATATCAATATTATTATAGGTACTGGCAGCGAATGGAAAGCTAGATTGAGCATGCACGTCAATTGCCTGTGTGCCGACATGACCGAGATGCATGACATGTTAACCCGCTCTCGTTCTCATCAGGTCACCTTTATGGAAGCTCAAGGTCTCCATTTAGAATTAAGCGAGGATGACGAGCCACCTAATTATGAGTCGGTCTTCTTGGAGAGTGAAGATGAGGATGAGGATGGCATCGAGAGATATCATGGTGAAGATGGCGAGTGGGGGAGAAAATGAGGTGATCAGGATATATGAATGTAATGCAACAATTTTGTACAATTTCTAGTTTTACGCTACAATGTTTTGCTACAATGTTAAATCGGATACTTTTGCGCTAAAATGTTTTACTAAATGTTTTTATTGATGTCTCGGATTGTATTGTACATAGAAGCTTAAAATAGGTATTAGTTACAATATTTTCACTTTTGAAAATGACCAAAAGGGAAGAACTATTTCCGAGCTTGGAAATAAATCTCCTCTTTGCATAAACAAAGAGTAGTAACATTTCCGAGCTCATAAACTATGATGGCTTGGAACCTTTCATAGAGAAAGATGACTTTCCAAACTCGGAAACGTGGTTTCTGAGCTCGTGTTCCTAATTCGGGCCTAAGCTGGTGAAACTGTTTGATTTTTTTAAGGGCTAGAATATTTCCGAACTCGGAAACATATGTCTCTTCTATGCAATCTCAGACAAGAAACATTTCCGAGCTCAAAAAGGTTCACCCCTTAGAATTCCAAACCCACGATTCACTTCCCTAGTGAGGAAATATACTTTCCGAGTTCGTAAACTATGAAGTCTCTAACCTTTCATAGGGAAGGTAGAGTTTCCGAGCTTGGAAAGATAGTTTGCGAGCTTGTGTTCTATTTCTGAGCCAAAGCTGGTTAAGCTGCATGTTTTTTTTAGGGACACGATTGTTTCCGAACTCGGAAATCAATCTACGCACATATATTAAAGAGATGATGTTACCTTTCCGAACTCAGAAAGTTTGCCCTATTTCTAAAAAAAATAGGGGATCACATTCATTTCAAACAAATCTACAAACCTTGCTTTATTTGCGAACTTGCAATCGCCCTTCCTTTTCTTTCCTTCTAAACAAATTCCACCAAAAAATTCCAAAAACATCTTCTTCCATGGCTAAAAGAGGTTCCAAATGTGGCAGTTCTAGGCCTAGTTCAACCAGCAACAACTAAGGATACAATGCTACAAGGTTTGTATCCCAATTCGCTCAAAATAGGTATGGTGCTTTTTGTGAGAAAGGGAAGTTATTGGATACATTTCTTGTTGACTTTGTTTCCTACTTAGATTTAGGGTTGGATGTGGCTCTTAAAACTTTTAGTGAGCAATATGTAGAGGATGTGCTATTGTGCAATGAAAAAGCATTTTTCGATTTAGTTTGTCAATTTTATGCTAATTTGCGCAAAATTGGGAATGGAGATTATGCTACTAGGGTTGGGGGTATTGAAAATCTACTTAGCGAATGAATTGTTAATAAGGTAATACAAAGCCCATACTTGCACCCGGGAAATGTTTATCTGGATAGTAATGATGGACCTTTAGATGATTACTACCATCGTGAGAAATGGCCTCTTGAGGTTGACCTTCCATACATATGATATCATAAATAGAGGTTTGGCCCCCTCGGGCGCACACTTGACCAAGCCTAATTATGCAACCCTTATGTTGTTCTATTTAATCATAAAGGGTAAGAAAATCAACCCAGGGCATTCATTTTAGGCATATGTTGCATTTTACAACGTCGACTAAGGTCATGAATCGACTGCCTTATGGGAGTTTGATTACTCGAATTTTGAGAAGCGCTGATGAGTTTACTATAGAAGGGGAGGAAATGGCCCCGAAGTATTATGACAAGACGTACTTCAAGAACAAGGGTTGGGTGTTGCGCGATGGGAAGTGGTATCATAAGCCCGAGGGGGGAGCAGAGCCGAGCAAGAGGTCACGTATTGAGCAAGGTTAGTTACAAATATTTTTTTTGTATATGTTTTTTATCATTAACTCATTGTTTACATAATTAATCTCTTAGTCGGTATATAAACTTTGTAGGACAAGAAAAGTCTTACCTGAGAGGTTTCAAGGACTGCTACAAATGGATGCGAAAGGAATTTTACGCTATGAAGGCTGAAATACGGTCCATGGAAAAGACTCGGCGAGCTTATGAGCAACATCTCACATCAAGCTCTCGAGACAGAATCAACCAATCGACATCAAGTACCGCCATTGAAGAACACGAAGACTGAGATTTATCAACTTGATTAGGTTGATGTTATTTGAGTTTATTGTAACCTTTTGGAGATTCAAGTATGGGAATTTTTCGAATGATTTCTTCTTTCCAAGTACTAAATTATTATGAACTCTAAGTTGTTAATGTTAAAGTTTTTATCCGAGCATGGGTTTTTCACTGAATTTTCATCGAATGAATGAACAATCTTACAATGACATGTTAATCACAGACTTACTAATTATGCTTCCTTTTCTTGATCATTGACTTCTTTGTCTTACGCATCCTACGTGTGATCTTCCCCTTACCATTGATCCACATCCTTTCATTGTGGTCATCGCAGCCAAGGAAACTCTAAAGACTACGATCATCCTCCTCGAGCAACCTGACTTCTTCAGACCCACAACTCGCGGTTTGAGATCCAAATCCAATTACCTTCTCTAACTCATTTTCTTTGACAAAAGTCCATTTCCCTTCAACAACAATCTCCCACCTAGGATCAACAGTATCCCTCACATAGAAAACTTGGTGCGCTTGAGACTTCAATATGAAAGAATCGTTCTTCCATCCAACATGACTTCTATCCATAAGGGTGAAGCCCAAATCATCGATGCACTGACAGTTGTTAATATTGACCCACTGCCATTTAAAAACTAGGACACACATACTGACATAGTCAAGTTCCTAAATTTCTGAGATCGTGCCAAAGTAGCACTTTGAAGCATACATAGGATTTTCATCACTACCACTTACAAAAAGAAATACTTCAGAGACAAGGGACACTCTACTGTTTTGAGTGACACTCATATCATTCATTGATTTCATTGAAAACATAAAACCATTGATGTCATAGCCTCCGTAGAAAATAAAGGTCCCCAGTGGTCTCCGAGTCAACCATTTAACTGTCGCTTAATGTTCACTGATATGTACGTGTTCCCGTAACCATGGTGCAAATGTCGAAGTGTGCAATTGAAAAACCCGAGCCTCATTGAAATTGGGGTACCTCACTTATATGGTATCCATATGAATCTCGATATACTAAACTACATCCTGGTGGTTTCGGAGAACATAAAGATGGGCGGCACATAAATCTTTGGCACTAGGGCTAAATAATTTTCCCTGTCTAACCCGTGCGCCTTCCAGCCTCCCCTCATGTCTACCGGTTGGAACCCCAACAAAGTCAATTTGCTTTATATAATAGTGCAAAACTCAATGGCCTCTTCTGTCACGTATCGTTGCACAATACTAGCATCTGGACTATACCAATTTTTCACAAAGTACTTGAAGATTTTCATGTATCTCTCAAATGGGTACATCCATCTTAGAAATACCGGGCCACATTGCTTTATCTCATGCACCAAATGGGCGATCAAGTGGACCATAATGTCAAAAAAAGAGGGAGGGAAATACATTTCCATACGGCATAGAACTTCAACAATCATAACTTGCAACTGATCAAACTTTGAAACACTAATACTTTTGCGACACATAGATTTGAGAAACAAACAGAGCTTTGTAATGCACAATCTTACATGAGAAGGCAATGAAGCACGTATGACAATGGCATTCAATTCCTGCATTAGATTATGACAATCGTGTGACTTCAACTCACCCAACCTCAACTCCTCCACTGACACACAACTGCTTATGTTGGACGAGTAGGCATTGGGCACTTTCACACTGCTAAGGGTCTCACAAAAATATTTCTTCTCCGATTGCAGCATTGAATAGCAAGCAGGGGGAAAATAACAATCATCACCCATAGTCACTGGTGCAAGATTACCCTGAATACCCAGCTCAACCAAATCTAGCCTAGCCTTCAATCCATCCTTCATTTTCCCAGGGGTATTTAACAATGTCCCTACCAAGAATCACCAAACATTCTTCTCGGTGTGCATGGCGTTAAGATAATGTTTAACTTCTAAATGCTGCTAATATGGTAGCTTGAAGAAGATTGAGCATTTTTTCCAACTTCTTTCAACGGCAGATTTCTTTTCTTCTTACCAAAGTCATTGGGAAAATTCTTAACACTCTCATAAATCTGTGTACCTGGCCGTGGCACCGGTGCAGCTCGTGCATCTATTTTCACGTTAAACCATTTTTGGGCCAATCGCCATGGGTGCCCCTCGGGAAGAAACCACATGTGCCCCTAGTAAACTATTTTACAACCGTGTTTGAATTGACAATAATCAGTGTCATTCTTACACACTGGACATGCAAAGTGGTCTTTCACAGAATACTCAGAAAAATTCCCATAAGCAGGAAAATCATTAATTGTTTAAAATAACATCGCCTTGAGAGTGAAGAATTCATCAACCAGCCCATTAAACATTTTAACACCATCATTAAACAAAATCAACAAATCATCCACTAGAGGATCAAGATGTACATCAATATCATTACCAAGTTACTTCAGACCTGATATCATCAAAGATAGCAACACATACTTACGTTTCATGGTCAACTAAGACGGGAGGTTGTATATGACCAACATAATAGGGCAAGAGCTATGTGTGCTACTCATGTTGCCAAAATGATTCATACCGTCTACACACAACCCTAACCTCAAATGCATAGAATCTTTGCCAAACTCAGGGTATATGGCATCGACTTTCTTCCATTGCTCCCCATCCGAAGTATATCTTATGGCATCATCAGCCGGTCGGTCTTTATCTCTGTGCCAATGCAACAACTTGGCATCTTCCTTACAAGCATACAACTTCTCAATCGGGGAATGTTTGGGAGGTACCATAAAACTTTTGCTGGTGTCCTTTTCTTTGATTTTAATGGAACTTCCACACCCACCACAATCACACCTCTCTTCAACTTGTACCAAGACTCACAACATATCCGACAATTTTCTCGATCTTTATCTAATTCTCCTCTATACAACATACAATCGTTCGGGCATGTATGTATTTTTTGCAATTCCAATCCCATTCGGTCATAGTATTTATTTTGCAGCATATAACCTATTGGGCATTAAATTTCCCTCTGGACGCAAATCCCTAAACAACTCCAGAGCCTGTGTCATCAACTTGTTTGTCCATCCAAACTTTGCCTTCAAGTTCATTATGCGCATAGTTGTATTCATAACCAAGATTTTCAAACCGTTGTAAAAAGGTGTCCCTTTGTCGTCAATCAAAGCTTATAACGACTCTGATTTACCTTTGAATTCCCTCGCAATATCTTTAACTATTTTGTCAAACTCGGCATTGCCATCTAATTTATCAACCGTCGTCGTGTCCTTCAATTCATTGGAAGGAGAGGCTTCCCCTATTTCCCCATGCCATACCCAACGAGTGTAGCTAGTTTTTTCTCCCTAAATATGCATCGTTTTTACAATCCTTACAAGGGCATCTTGCCTACAAAGAACCACTTTTAGAAGCATGTTCAAAAGCAAACGAAACAAATTATTCAACCAATGGCATGTACTCGGGTGATTTCCTATGATCATTACCAATTAGTTCATCTCGATCCATTCTCCTAAAAGTCAATTAATATGTAACACATGAGGATCCATTCAAAAATAACCACAAACCTAGTTAATCTCAAAACATAATTGTAAATATGGATATATAAGAAGCATCAAATACACATTCAATTATTTCATGAAATTGAAAAAAATAGTTTGGATTAAACTAACCTTCTTCAATCCGATTGGATGATTTCTGAAGCACCACAATGGGTAATGAATAATGGGTAATTAATGAGCTTCTTCTTCAAAGTTTTAGGGTTTAGTGGCATTTAATGGAAGTGACATCCTTTTTTTTCATATACATGGTCATTTCCGAGCTCGAAAACCTGGTCCCCCCATTTCAAAACACAAGATTCATAATATTTTGAACTCGGAAATAGGACACTATGCATTTCCACGTTCGAAAAACATTTCTTTTCTTAGCAGTGGGCATAATGGGGTTTCCAACTTCGGAAATCCTATTGTTCCCCATTTCCAAGTTTGGAAAGTATCATATTTAAAGGTGGTTCGACATAACCGCCTTTAATTAAAGGCGGTTAAAAATATTTCCTTAAAACATATAAAAAAACCGCCTTTAAAATTTGTTAGGGATATAATCGGAAGTTTATGAATTCAGAATACAATCTGAAGAAAGAAACAAGCGTTGGGCTTGCCAACACAGGAGCAAAACAAGGGATGGTAGGCACGTGCCAACACGCGCTGGGCTTGCGGGTGAATCTAGACGGGAGCAAAACAGGAACACCGACGATGTGGGTTATCATTGGAGAACGCTAGTAAAGACGCAAGGCGAGGAACGTGGGCGGAGCAGGCTTGACAATTGATGAACAGGTGAACCAGCGACTGACGCAGATGGGACGATGATCGGCGGCTCTGTAGCGGACGACGATGCCTCTGTAAAGTGTAGCGGACGACGATGCCTCTGTAAAGTGTAGCGGACGACGATGCCTCTGTAAAGTGCAGCGGACGGCGACGGTGATCGATGGCCGATCGAGAAAGGTACGGATACATATATGTATATTAATAACAGCGGAAAATTTAGGATGAAAATTTAGGGTTTTAGGTTTTAGGATTTTCGGCTCTGATACCATATAGAAAATAAGGGTGCAATGATGTGTGTTTATTCATGACCACACAGTCCATTATATAATAGTACAAAATACCTATACAAACTAAAAATATATATATAATCCAATTACAATTACAAGTAATATTTATATTCCTTAACCTCTCAATGAAATCAATAACTGCAGTTTTAATTTCGATGGTGCATGCCATGATAAATCATTTAAGAAATACACCCAAGACATTAATATAGTGAATGAGGTTGTGGCGAGGCCCGGCGAACCGCGCGTCAAACCCTAACCCTCGGCGCGAGAAGCGCCAAAAGAAAAAAGAAAAAAAAAAGAAAAAAGAAAAAAAAAAGTGAATGAGGTTGTGTATTTTCATGTCCAACTCCGACAAAAGTCTTCATATTTCTATTACCATTTGATTTATAGTATCTTTATTATTAATGAAAATTCAGTGGAGAAACAACAAAAAACCAGTCCAAACGACTCTGCCTTCCTTTTTAAAAACGGTTTTTCTAACGAGTGTCCATGGACACTTGTTAACAACTTCAGATTCCATCGAAAATTGTGTTATTAAATACAAATTCATCGAAAACTGTGTTATTAAATGCGGATAGAGTTAATGATTATAAGTAGGAAGTGTAAGTTTTTGAGGGATGTCATTAATCATTAAATCTATTTGCATTTAATAACACAGTTTTCGATGAAATCTGAAGTTGTTAACGAGTGTCTATGGGCACTCGTTAGAAAAACCATTTTAAAAATAATAATAAATGCAACAGGTAGGAATTGCATTTATTTTATTTAAGAAAGAAAAAAAGAAGAAGAAAAGACGTGGAAAATCCCAAGTAAACAAAAGCAAAGACGACGACCTGGTCCAAATTTTCCGCCATTTTCAACTTCCAACTTCAGCTTGTAGAACCCATTTGAAAAGCACGCCCATTTAGAGCAATCTTCTCTTGAGCTAGGAGAGGGTGTTTCTTCATCATGTCTTTCAACCCCGGCGGCGGTGGCTGCAACACGGTGGCAATGGACCCGCAGTCGGCGGCGGAGAGGGCGGTCGGAGTGATCGGAATGGGCTACGACTTGACCGCCGACCTCCGACTCTCCGCCTGCAAAGTGGGCCCCGAAGGATCGCAGCTGATCGAGCTGGAGGAGCAGAGCTCCGGTGGGACTCGGGACCTGCTGGTGCCGGGTGGGGTGGTGGTCCCCGCTGTTTCCACCTCCATCAAGTGCGATAAAGGTGAACGCACCCGCTTTCGCTCCGACTTTGTCTCTTTTAGTCAGGTTAGTTCTCTAGTTTTCTTGCTTCTTTGTTTATCTTTATCTAGTGGGATTTTGCTTTCTTGTTCAGTTCTGTACTTTTCGCTATGATTGTGTTTGAAATGTAGATGCATTGAAGACATATGATTTGATGGATTAAACACGATCTTATAAATCAATTTGAATTGTATGATAAGAGTTCGGTAATGTTGACGAATTTTATGATCAAGTTGCAGTTTTAATCAAGTGGTGAGATTGAATTCCAACATTTTGGATAGTGACATTGTCCAGGGAATTTGTTGAGTTACCTCTGTGCTTCTTTTTCCATACTCATTTTGCTTGTTTAACTTCTAATGCATCTTTGTTTTTTCAGATGGCAACGCAAATTAACCAGGATTTATCTCTTGCTGGTAAAATACCATCTGGCCCATTCAATGCCATGTTTGATTTCAAAGGCTGTTGGCAAAAGGACGCATCTACCACTAAAAGGCTTGCTTTTGATGGTTGGTTCTTATCGCTGTACAATATCGAGTTGGCGAAGACTCAGATTATTCTGTCTGATCAAGTGAAAAGTGAAGTTCCTCCGTTTTGGGATCCTCCTGCTTTAGCTGAGTAAGATATTTGATCCCGGTACCATCATGCTGAACACATTCTGTTGCACCTTTCTATGCTTCTTTCCAAAGAAAGCTCTCATATATTATTAGAAATATTTACAGGTTTATTGATAAATATGGAACCCATATAGTTCTTGGAGTAAAAATGGGAGGTAAAGATGTTATTCACATTAAGCAGCTTCAAAGTTCAAATCTTCAGCCAGCTGAAATGCAGCTGTTATTAAAGAAACTATCTGATGAGAGATTTGAGGAAGACACCAATGGAAAGGTGGTGCCAAACCAAGGTGATTCGGCGAGAAGTTCACAGGTAGTGTACTCCGTTGTCATAATCTTATAACGAGGTGTGCATGCATTTTTGCTTTCTGATTTTATTTCTTTGGTACTTTCTTTGCCTAAGAGGAAGTGCTATGCATTTCATGAAATGGGAACAGTGTGTTTCTGAAAATGTTGAAGAAGTTGTTCAATATAGTTTGATGATGAATGCTGCTATTATTCAAGGAAAACCTTGTACAAAGGACCACCAGGATTTAAAAGTGTTTCATCGCGATCAATGAATGAATTCTTTCCTGCCGATACTTCTTTTGCTTAATGGTGCTCCATTATGGTAACTTGAAGAACAGTTTCATATAAGTCTTACTTGATTTCAGGACGACAGGGCTTCTCTCACGGATCCTTATTTAGCATTTATCAGTCAGTCCAGACCAACTATCAAATCCCACTCTAAGAATGCGGTAACCTCCTTCCCTAATCTGCAATATTTTTCTCTTTACTAGCCATCTGAAAAATTAAATAGATCTTATTTGTTTATGGTTCTCGCATTTTATTCAGGATTTGTTTAGCATTCAGATACGACAAGGAGGCATTAATAAAGGACAAAGTCATTCAGATTGGCTTTCAACTGTGTCACAATCTCCTAATGTCATATCAATGTCCTTTGTGCCTATTGCTTCACTTTTGAGTGGTGTCAAGGGCAGTGGGTTTTTAAGCCATGCAATAAATCTTTACTTGAGATGTAAGTGCCATCCATGTAAGTTGATGAATTTCATTTATTAGGAGGACATCATAGCTTTCTGGCCGAAATCTGTGTTTATGAAATCATTGCTAAACAACACCTGTAGTATGGAAATTGTGATGAATATGAACCAACCTTGCTTCTTCTTGTTATGCGTTAATGGTGATTACCCCTTCATGGTAGGTCTATAACCTGGATGAATGGTCTAGCCTTCATTAAACGGGATTGCACGTTTTCAGCATTATTTCAGAGCTACTTGTTATTAATCCATCAACTTTGGTGCTAAGATTTTCTGTTGGTATCCATATGCTATCACTAATTAACATCTATACCTTGACAGTCAAACCGCCCATTGAGGAACTCCAACAATTCTTAGAGTTTCAATTGCCTCGTCAATGGGCTCCAGCCTACGGTGAGCTTCCACTTGCTCGTCGCAGGAGGCAACCATCTCCTGCGCTTCGGTTCTCACTCATGGGCCCTAAGCTTTATGTGAACACCACGAAGGTAAATCTTTGTTCTGCTGATGAACTTTCTAGCATTTCGACAATATTTTCTTTTGCAACATGTATCGATGCTTATCTGCAATCCTGCAGGCCTTGGTATCTTCTCTCAGGAGAACCTTTAGAACTTGACTTATGATTAATTTCAAGTCTCATTTTGACATAGTGTTGAACCTCAACGTTCATGCAGGTTGATTCAGGAAACCGACCTGTGACTGGGGTTCGCTTGTACTTGGAAGGTAAAGGTTGCGATCATTTAGCTATTCATCTGCAGCATCTATCAACCCTTCCGAGGACCTTTCAGCTGACGGGTGATCAAAGCTATGAACAAGTAGACGGACCAGTTGAACGAGCCTACTTCGAAGCAGTCAACTGGAGCATATTCTCGCATGTGTGCACTGCTCCAGTAGAGCACCGCGGAGCACGCATTGACGACTCTGCTTCCATTGCCACCAAATCCTGGTTTGAGGTGAAAAACATCGGCATGAAGAAGGTCCTTTTCCTCCGGCTTGGATTCTCAATGGTGTCATCTTCAACCATCCGAAGGTCAGAGTGGGATGGACCGTCCACTTTATCGCGAAAATCAGGACTGATGTCAATGCTGATGAGCACAACATTCAGTACCGGGTTGAATCAGCCCGAGAAACCCCCAAAAGTGGATTTGAACTCCGCGGTTTACCCCGAGGGGCCGCCGTCCCCTGCAAAGGCTCCCAAGATGACAAGTTTTGTTGACTTAAAAGAAATGGTTAGGGGTCCTGAGGATCCCCCTGGATATTGGGTGGTGACTGGTGCAAAGTTGTGTGTTGAAGGGGGCAAAATAAGTGTCAAAGTGAAATACTCTCTTTTGACCATTTTGTCTGAGGATTCTTTCTTGTAATTAGAACATGGTGCGAGCATTATTCTTCGAAGTGAACAAAGTTGCTTCTGTATTGGTTTGGTAGATAACATACTTTCCTATTTTCAGCTTCTGTATATAAATTTTTTTCAGTACAATGATAGAGGCAGAGATAGAGCATATTCTTCTGTGCACCTTTTGCATTAAAGTAAAATGAATCCCAAAGAAGTAATGCTAATGATAAAGTTCGTGAGGCATGTGCGATGATATAAATGGTTGAGATGATATTAAAATCCAATCTCCAGCCTACCAATATATTTTAAATAACTATGTTAATAAATGGATAATGGATTACAAGTATTTCCATTCACACGAGAAAAATGAACTCCAAGCTACCCATGTTACAACAGAAACATAATTTTCCAAAATCCTACCCACTTTCTTCTTTATGGTATCAAATGCTACCCACCAATTATGAGAAAAAAATCTACCTACGGCTACCAGTAATCCCCGCAAGAACAAGATCCATTGCTGAAATGATGGAACCTGTTATTATCTCTAACAATGATCTCCCTCGAAACTATCTTACATATGAACTTAAATGCAGTATGGCAATCCCCACAAATGCGCAGATTCTTCTTCACCCTGATGGGAGCTCCCGCCGGGGTAACAAGCAGCGCAAATGCCACTGCGAGTTTCTCGCTGTGATGTGCGAGAAGAGCCTCCTTCTCTCTCCGTTCCACATGATGAAGATCGGTCTCTACCACGGGGACATAGCCAGCTTTCGCCATTAGCTCCCCTAGCTCATCAAGCTTGCCATATATTTCTTTCATTCTTGAATGGCTTCTGTCTCCCACGACGAAAGTGTGTATCTTGTCTTTCACCTCGATCCAACTCATCCCCGGCTCTTTCTTCACTTTGGTTTCTCTCATGAGCCTTCTGATTCTCGCTACATTCTCCCATGATCCTACTGACGCGTACACATTTGAGAGAAGGACATGAGTGCCGGACTTTTCTGGATGATGGCTCAAGAGCATATCAGCAGCATGCTGACCTAGCTCCACATTCTTGTGGATTTTTGCAGCGCCAAGAAGCGCTCCCCAGACTGCAGCATTTGGTTCAAATGGCATGCTGCTTACGAGATCCTTTGCCTCCTCCAGCTTACCTGCTCTCCCAAGAACATCAATCATGCAAGAGTAGTGCTCTTGTGTAGGCTCGAATCCAAATGAGTCTTTCATCATTTTGAAGAATCTTTTGGCTTCTGTTACTAAACCAGCATGATTACATGCGTAAAGGACACTAACCAATGTCACCTGATTAGGAGGCACGCCTTCTCTAAGCATCTCTTCGAATAGGATAAGCGCTTTCTTTCCATGCCCGTGTTGAGCGAGCCCTCCTATCATAGCAGACCATGATACAACACCTTTCTGAGAAACTCTACAGAAGGTGTGATCTGCATCCTCTAAGCTCCCACATTTCGCATACATGTTCACGAGAGAATTACCAGAAAAGAGATCTGCCATGAACCCATACTTCAGGACATGCACGTGAATCTGCTTACCCTGCTCATATGCTGATAGATTGGCACATGCATTGAGAAGAGAACTGAAGAGATACGAGTCTGCCTGGACATTCGCTTGTTGCAGCTTTGAATAGAGTTTCAAGGCTTCTTCACCTTGCCCACATTGAGCATAAGCTGTAATCAATGAAGTGAATGAGGGCAAGTCAACAGTTGGGCACTCTTCGAAAATTCTAGCAGCATCACAAGTCTGGCTGCATTTCCCATACGAATCAATCAGACTGTTAATTATGAACACGCTTGACTGAAACCCTGACTTCACAGACAGGGCGTGAACTTGCTTACAAGCTTCCACGGATTGCATTCCAGCTGTACAGTTCAGTATTGCTAGCAAAGTTGTCTCATCAAATCTAATTCCTCTTCTGTAAGTCTCAAGAAAAAGAACCAAACCCTCTCTGTCAGAACTGTTTTGTGTATATCCAGCAATCATTGCGTTAATGGCAGCTAAATCTTCTTGAGGCATCAAATTATATGCTAGTCTCGCATTCTCTACTAAACCACACTTTGAGTACATATCTATAAGTGCAACACTCACAAAAGCATCCAACATATTCATTTTCAACAGCAGAGAGTGCAATCGCACACCAACTGTTTGGAGCCTCAATGCAGCACAAGCCTTGAGAACACTTGAGAAGGTGTACAGAGTTGGCCATTCCCCCGAGCTTGTCATCTGAGAAAAGAGTTCCAATGCCTGGTCATGATATTCATGGAGAACACAGCCTGTCATAAGAGAGTTCCAGGAAATAATATCTGGTTCGCCGATTTCCTCAAAAACAGAAATTGCATCATCAAGGGATCCCACTTTCGCATACATATCCAAAAGTGCATTACAAGAAAACGCATCACAATCAAAACTGAGTTTAATCAAGTACCCGTGGATTTTCTTTCCTTCACCAATATCTCCCAAGCAAGCACAAGCGTTAATAATCGTCGATAAACTGAATTCATCAGGCCCAATTCCACTGACAACCATCTCTCTAAACAAACCAATTGCTTCCCCATAAAACTCATTCTGTATATAACACGAAAACAATGCATTCCATGAACTCACATTCCTTTCCGGGATCTCATCAAACAGCCTCTTGGAATCCAAAAATCCCCCGCATTTCGCATACATAACAACAAGAGTGTTCGCAACAAACACATCCGATTCAAACCCGGTAACCACCACAATCCCATGAACCACTCTCCCAACCACAACATCCTTTCTCGCGGAGCACGCTTTAAGCACGCTAGGCAGCGAAAACTCATTAAACCCAACACCCAGACAATGCATTTCCTTAAAAGCCAAAAGGGCTTCTTTGGCAAGCCCATTCTGGGCATACCCGGATAGCAAAGAGGACCAGGAAACCAAGTCTGGTTCAGGACTTTCGTCGAGTAGCTTCCGGGCATATCCGAAAAGGCGACATTTCGAATACAAATTGATCAAATGGTTCCTGTGCGCGGAGTCCTGATGCAAACCGATCTTTGTCAGGTGGGCATGGATCCTGAGGCCGGGTTCGAGGGATTTATCTTGGGAAAGCTGTAATAATTGCTTGGAGAAGGAGATGTAGGGGGCATTGCTGGAGGAACATGATTGTGCATGAGATTGAAATGTGCGGTTGGATTTCGATGTAATTGGTGGGAGAGGATTTAAGAATTTGAAAGTCACTGTGCGATGCCGTTGGCGGAATGGTTTTTGCTGCGAGATTTGGCGCCAATGGAGTAGCGTAGAACTCATGTTCCATTTGGTTCGGGACCGACCATGTAAACTTAATTTTATCAAAATTGCCCCCCTTTTCCTCTATTTATATTAGGAGCCAGTCTCTCTTTCCAAACAATATTTTAGACTTTTAGAGCTCTCATACAAACACATGTACTCCCTCCGTTTTTTTTTCATTGGCACCTCTCTTTTGGTGTTAGAATTGAGGAGATGCTAAATGAGTGGATGGAATTGAATTGAAAGAAGAGAAAGTAAAATGAGTGGATGTAAAACCCTTAAACTTGCCTAAAATAGCAAGTGTCAATTAAAAAAAAACACCACTTTTAGTAAGTGCGCCAATGAAAAAAAAACGGAGGGAGTATCTATTATCCCAAACACAGTATAATACAAATTCTTTGATTTCCGTGGTAACGATTTGATGATATGGTGATTTGGTACTTTGGCATATTCAATCTATTTTGATCAATTCCTATAAAGTACAAATGGGATACAATGCTTAACATATCTCCAGTAATTAATCAACTGTTCATTTACGCACTAAATAATAAAAGATAAACACAATCCCCTATCCATATAATTTGCATATTTTGACGCATATAAACCCAAGTTGTCTAAAATAACATATCGATATTATTATATGTTACTGATTTATTTCTTTACTATATAGAATCAATTATAACTTGTTAAAATATATAATCTCAAGCACATTATAATAGAAATGATTTTCTTTCTGTGGTGACGATTTGGTGGTTTGGAATTTTGGTGTTTTGAGATACTAAAATCTGTTTGACAAAGCTAAACCCAAGTTGTCTAAAAATAACACATCAATATTGTTATATGTTATTGATTTTATTTCTTTACTATATATATATATATATATATTCAATCATAACATGTTAAAATATATAACTTCTAAAAAATAAAGCCATAAATATCTCAAAGTCTTGTTTTAAATCGACAAACTATTAAATTAGGGTATTTTATAATTGAGAAAGTCTCAGGAAAGACAGTCTTTCCATAACCTTATGGACAATCCACAATGGCTTTTACCTTAAATGTTATAATTTTTTATAAAGTTTAAATATTGTATTTTAAAAGTTAAAACAAGTGATAATATGTATTTGAATGTGAAATACTAAAAAAAATATAAAAAAAATATTTTCTAAATTTAGTATGTAATTAACAAATGCAGTGTATAAGGTAAAAAATAAGTGGTTTGTCCATAAGCTTATGGACAGGTCACGTGTCAGGAGACATACTCTTTATAATTAGTGGGACTAATAAGATCATTTGATATTTATTTTTATTCAATGAGAATATATAATGACAAAGTCTTGGGAAAGACCGTCTTTCCATATAAAGGCGAGTTTATTTAGAATAATAAAAAGGTAAAAGGTTTTTGCAATATTAAAAATTTATTATACAACCTGTAGTAGTTATAAAGTTTATGACTCAATTAATGCAACCTGAAAATTTTATCTTCGTTTCTTCCAATTTTTAGTTTAAACCTTGGTATTTCCATGATTTATGGAACGATCGTCTTTCAAGAGACAAACTCATAGATAATTATGATAACCTTTAAAATGAGCTCAACATATAAATAATGAGTCCTTCTCTTGAAAAACGGTTCTTTCCATAAGTTATGAAAAAATCAATGTTTAAACTGTAAACTAGAATAAATGAAGATAAAATTTTTGGGTTGCATTAATCGGGTCATAAACTTTATACCTAGTGCACGTTACGTAATAAATTTTTAATATTGCAACTAAACATTTTACCTTTTTATTATTCTAATTAAACCCCGTCTTTCCATAGGCTTATGGAAAAACATTCTTTCCCAAGACTCTGCCATAAATAAATATTTTTTAAATAATTTGAATAAAATAGTATAAAAATAATCATTTTTGTTGTATGGTAACGATTTCTAACTAAATTAATTATTTCACTTCATTACTCATATAGTTTTTCTTAGATGATCACTAAACTTTAAAATTATAAATAAAATTCTTTATTTCCAATTTAAATGTAAAAAACAAAAAATACGTAAAATTAATCTTAATTTCTTAATAAATATTACCGTACAGCGTGCAGTGAAACTTCACCAATAAAATATAAAAGAAAAGACAATCAACATTTCACATACTTGTATAACTCTAATTTTTCACCCACGTTTTAAAAAAATAAAAAATCTCCTTTACTCCTCTTGTTCTCTTATAAGTGCCTAGGCAAGCGATATATGCGGCAATTGTTGGAAAATGATTGTAAAACAAGTTGAATTTCGTCAACTTTTGGGCTTAGTTTTGAGTTGGGCTCGAACTGAATTAGAGTCAGTGGGCGTCGTTTTTGGATTCTCCTCTGCGAGTACTATAAAATCGACTGTTTAAACTCTCAAAACGGATAAAGGGTGAATGAGATATGGATGCTCAAAGAGTCCCTCTGAGAATGGAAACTTAGGCGGAAATTGATTCGCACGTACTAAGTATTCTGTATTTTTTTGACTGTCTAAAATGCGTTTGGATCGTGAGGAAGTCTCCAGAAAGCCCAAACCGCGTAAGAAATATTCTAAGAATCACGTGTGGAATATCTGAGATTTGATACGCGGTTAATCATGATAGGGAATATTATATTCTTATCTTTCCAGAATCTGTTGGTTAGAGAATATTTTCTCAGAATCTGTTGGTTAGAGAATATTTTCTCTGATTACGGGAATCAGATCTTTCACGTATCTTCCCATAGGTTTCTTAGACGTCTATAAATAGAGCCTTTATGTCAGACAGAAAACTCGCACCATTCTCAAGTTCCTCCCTACTTCTAAACTTGAGTCTTATCTTCTTATTCTGTCTTTGTCGGTGATAGTCCTTCGGGCTTTGTGTGACTCCGAGGTAATTTTACTTGTTAAATTACCTTCGATGGTTTTATCCTAGGGAACGATGTCCACGACGGGACTCATTCGTTTCAAGGACAGCGAGTGTACTCGTGACTCCATCAATATGTGATATATGTGATTGCTTGAAACGTGATTATTAATTGTACGTGTGAATAATTAGTAATATTTGATTGTTCATTAGCAATATTCCAAATTTGTTACTGATGTTAAATTGTTTGTATAATTTCGACATGTTTTGTTTTCAATATACGATCAACAGTCTTGAAACGAATGATATTTGTTGGGTTATATTGAAATTTTTTTTAAAAAATAAAATAAAATAATAATAATAATAATTTACACGCCATGTATATTAATGCTTGTGCAAATTATATGCCTATGCAATACATGTTTATATGCCTATGCAATACATGTCGTACGCAAATATGCCGCAAATTATATGCATATGCAATAAATGTTTATATGCCTATGCAATACATGTCGTACGAAAATATGCCGCAAATTATATGCCTATGCAATACATGTCGTACGCAAATGTGCCATACATGTCGTATGCGAATTATATGCCTAGTTTGGATTAATAGTATATATGCAGTATACTTCATAAGTAATTAGAATTTGCATTCGTAAATAGTTGTTCAAAATTTATGTATGCTTACGTGATTAAATGATTAATCTGCATCAATATTGCATGCCTTACATTACCATATTTTTGCATGGTTCGCATACGCATGCGTAAGGTTCTACATTACTTGCATGATTTAATATATTCCATATATGTGACTTCATGCTTTATGCAAATTGTAAGTTTGGAAAGATATGCATGCTACTAATATGCATGTGGTTTTGCAAGCCTGCGAAAATATTTGATTGCATGCTTTATGGAAATTGTATACATGCTAATTAATTGGTTTTGGTTGTTTACAACAGAACCATGTCGAGCGATGAGACTATCTATGAGGCGACGCCTCTTATGGCTGTTCCTCATGCTGAGAAACCCGAGAAGTTCAATAATGGTATGAACTTCAAGATGTGGCAACAGAAGATGCTCTTCTACTTGTCCACTATGGGTTTGGAGCGCTATGTTCGCAAAGATCGTCCATTTGCAGATGAGACTAGCAATGTGGAAGTCCAAAATACTGCGGTGGAATGGAACTCTAAGGAGTATATCTGTCGCAACCTCATTTTGAATAGCCTTCACGAAGCCATTTGGAGTGTGTATCAAGTGAAAGAGCCTTCTAAGGTGCTGTGGGAAACTCTTGACCAAGAGTACAGGGGTGAGGAGGTTGGATCCAAGAAGTGGGTCGTCGGCAAGTTCCTCGACTACAAGATGGTTGATGCCAAGTCTGTGGTCAGTCAAGCTCAAGAGCTTCAAATGATGATCAATGAGCTGATAGCCGAGAATATGACAATGTGCGAGACTCTCCAAGTCTATTGCATCATCGAGAAGTTGCCTCCAAGTTGGAAGGACTTCAAGAGTTATCTAAAACACAAGCGAAAGGTGATAACCATGAGGGATTTGATCCAAAAGCTTCGTGTTGAGGAGGATAACCGCATCTCTGAAAAGAGGATGAATGGATATGTGCCTGTGGCAAGGGCCAATCTCGTGGAGGTTGGTGGGAGCTCCAAGTCAAAGAAGGCCAAGGTAAAGAAGGGATCCAAGTTAGGAGCCAAGGGTGGAGTTTCGAAGAAGTCGAAGTTCACTGGCAAGTGCTACAATTGCAACCTCATTGGCCACAAGTCCTCCGAATGTAGGAAGCCAAGGAATGCCAAGAACGAGGCCAATATGGTTGAAAATCTTGCACTAGATGTGAATAACATCGATCTGTGTGCTGTGATTTCTGAAGTCAACATGGTGGACTCCAATCCAAAGGAATGGTGGATTGATACTGGTGCTACTAAGCACATTTGCTCTGTCAAGGAAGTGTTCTCAAACTTCAAGGCAATTGAAGATGGAGAGACCATCTACATGGGCAACTCTTCAACTTCTATGGTGAAAGGGCGTGGCACTGTGGTACTGAAGATGACGTCTGGGAAGGAGTTGACTTTGAAGAATGTTTTGTATGTGCCAGACATTCGCAAGAACCTTGTGTCCGGTTCTATGTTGATCAAGCATGGTTTTAAGCTAGTGTTTGAGTCTGATAAGTTAGTCTTGTCAAAGCAAGGTATGTTTGTAGGCAAAGGTTATGAGCTAGATGGTATGTTCAAGTTGAACACCATGGTTGTACCTCCTAAGAAAGATGAAATGAATGCTTCTTCTTCTGCTTACATGATTGAGTCTTCCAATTTATGGCATGGTAGACTAGAACACGTTAATTATGATTCGATAAGAAGATTAATTAAAATGGAAAACATACCTAACATGGAAATTGATGCAAATCATAAGTGTGAAACTTGTGTTGAAGCTAAGATGACTCGAACGTCTTTCAAACAAGTTAAACGAAACACGAAACCTCTTGAGTTGATACATACCGATATCTGTGATCTCAAGTTAGTGCAAACAAGAGGAGGTAACAAGTATTTCATCACTTTCGTGGATGATTGTACGAAATACTGTTATGTGTACTTGCTGAAAAGCAAAGATGAGGCAATTGAGAAATTTGTTCTCTACAAAACAGAAGTTGAAAATCAACTTGATAAGAAGATCAAGGTGATTAGAAGTGACCGTGGAGGTGAATATGTAGAGCCATTTAGGGACTATTGTTCTAAACATGGCATTATTCATGAGGTCACTGCCCCCTACTCGCCTCAATCTAATGGTGTGGCTGAACGTAAAAATCGCACTCTTAAAGAGATGATGAATGCGATGTTGATAAGTTCTGGGTTGCCACAGAGCATGTGGGGGGAGGCTATTTTGACAGCCAATTATCTTTTGAATAAGATACCCCGTAAGGATGAGAAAGCAACTCCTCATGAGCTGTTGAAAAGCACGAAGCCATCCTTTACGTACTTGCGAATGTGGGGGTGCCTTGCGAAGGTATTAATCCCACCCCCCAAGAAGTTAAAGATTGGACCTAAAACGGTTGACTGTATCTTTATAGGATATGCACATGAGAGTAGTGCTTATCGCTTCCTTGTACATGAATCTCATCATCCAGAGATTCACAAGAACACAATCATGGAATCAAGAAATGCAAATTTCTTTGAGAATGTGTTCCCTGCCAAGGAAAGGTCTGAATCGTCAAAAAGGACCGTTGAGTCACTGGACGAAGGCGTAGTAATTCTCGAGGATCAAGAGGAGGAAGTGGATGAACCTAGACGAAGTAAACGGATTAGGACCGAAAAATCATTTGGTCCTGATTATCTAACGTTTATGCTTGAAAGTGAGCCACAAAGTTATAAAGAAGCTGTAAATTCGTCTGAGGGGCCTATGTGGAAAGAAGCGATTAAAAGCGAAATCGGCTCAATTCTACATAATCATACTTGGGAGCTAGTGGACTTACCTCTAAGGTGTAAACCACTGAGCTACAAATGGATCTTCAAGAAGAAGATGAGAGTAGATGGCTCGATTGACAAGTATAAAGCCAGACTTGTAATCAAAGGTTATAGACAAAAGGAAGGTCTTGACTACTTTGATACTTATTCTCCAGTCATGAGAATAAGCTCCATTAGAATGATACTTGCTATCGCCGCGTTGCGTAAGCTTGAGGTTCATCAAATGGATGTGAAGACTGCCTTCTTGAATGGAGATTTAGAGGAAGAAATCTATATGGAGCAACCTGAGGGGTTTACGGCTCCCGGACAAGGAGGAAAAGTCTGCAAGTTGGTGAAATCATTGTATGGTCTCAAACAAGCACCAAAGCAATGGCATGAGAAGTTTGATCATATCGTCCTTGCCAATGGTTTCAAAATCAATGAGTGTGATAAGTGCATCTACGTGAAAGACACGGAAAAGGGATATGTAATCCTATGTTTATATGTAGATGACTTGCTCATTGTGGGTAGTAATGAAAAGATGATCAAATCTACCAAGGACATGTTGAATTCTCGTTTTGAAATGAAGGATATGGGACTGGCAGATGTGATCTTGGGAATAAAGATCATCCGAAGCTCTGATGGTATCACCTTAACCCAATCCCATTATGTAGATAAAATCCTTGAGAAATTCAACAAGAATGACTTAGAGGTGGCGATGACTCCAATAGATCCAAATTTGCATCTACGAAAGAACAAATTGGAGGCTATTAATCAGGTGGAGTACTCGAGAGTCATTGGGAGTCTGATGTACTTGATGAGTTGTACTAGACCAGACATTGCCTACACTGTAAGTAGGTTGAGTAGATACACGAGTAATCCCAGTATGACTCACTGGAAAGCAATAACTAGAGTATTGAGATATCTACGTTTCACTCGTGATTATGGTCTACATTATTCGAGTTATCCAGCTGTAGTTGAAGGATACAGTGATGCAAACTGGATACACGATATAAAGGATCTGAAATCCACTAGTGGGTATGTATTTACACTAGGTGGAGGAGCAGTCTCGTGGAAGTCCTCTAAACAAACGGTTATTACTCGATCCACAATGGAATCCGAGTTTGTTGCCTTAGACAAGGCAGGTGAGGAGGCCGAATGGCTCCTTCAATTCGTAGAGGACATTCCTAGATGGCCGAAGCCTGTGCCAGCCATATGTATACATTGTGACAGTGTATCTGCTATTGGAAAGGCTCAGAATATGCTCTATAATGGGAAGTCTCGTCATATTCGACGGAGGCATAGTTCCATAAGACAACTTCTCTCAACTGGAGTGATCACAATTGACTATGTAAGGTCTAAGGACAACATAGCTGATCCCTTGACTAAGGGGTTGAATCGAGAGGTAGTTGAAACATCATCGAGAGGAATGGGACTGAAGTCCATTAAATGATGGGTTACGTACGTGGACACCCAACCTATGTGACTGGAGATCCCAAGATCTAGGTTCAAAGGGACAACTAAACTGCAAAGACCCATCGCGATCACTGTGGGGGGGTTCATACCTCCTGTCTTATTTCCTATGATGAAGAAACAGTGAAGTGAGTGGAGGCTAAGCATTTAATTGCTTTTAATGATTCACGGCATCGAGTGTATAATACTCGAAAGAGCGCAATAGTTTACGGAACTGCTCTTACACTAAGAATCACCTATGTAAGCGAGAAGTGTGGCCGCTTCGAAAGGGTATTGTTGGGACGCAATTCCATAGAAACCTTACAGAACTAGGCGTGTGCCATGGCCTGATTAATGGACACAACCGAGGAAAGCACAAAGGCTAGGAAAGATGTCTGTGGGAAGTGCATTGTCGTTCACACAAGCGGTCGGGGAAGTTCAAGGACATCGCGTGTACTTCCTAACCAGTGGGCTAAGTGTACTCTCTTAAGGGAAAGTTCAAAGGGTGACACCTACTTATCCTATGCAGCATCTATGCCGACGAAATGAATCTATCACCAAGTAAAACTCCATGTCTGGCGTGATTGTTCTGATTCCACATCAATATCTATTCATGTGGGGGATTGTTGGAAAATGATTGTAAAACAAGTTGAATTTCGTCAACTTTTGGGCTTAGTTTTGAGTTGGGCTCGAACTGAATTAGAGTCAGTGGGCGTCGTTTTTGGATTCTCCTCTGCGAGTACTATAAAATCGACTGTTTAAACTCTCAAAACGGATAAAGGGTGAATGAGATATGGATGCTCAAAGAGTCCCTCTGAGAATGGAAACTTAGGCGGAAATTGATTCGCACGTACTAAGTATTCTGTATTTTTTTGACTGTCTAAAATGCGTTTGGATCGTGAGGAAGTCTCCAGAAAGCCCAAACCGCGTAAGAAATATTCTAAGAATCACGTGTGGAATATCTGAGATTTGATACGCGGTTAATCATGATAGGGAATATTATATTCTTATCTTTCCAGAATCTGTTGGTTAGAGAATATTTTCTCAGAATCTGTTGGTTAGAGAATATTTTCTCTGATTATGGGAATCAGATCTTTCACGTATCTTCCCATAGGTTTCTTAGACGTCTATAAATAGAGCCTTTATGTCAGACAGAAAACTCGCACCATTCTCAAGTTCCTCCCTACTTCTAAACTTGAGTCTTATCTTCTTATTCTGTCTTTGTCGGTGATAGTCCTTCGGGCTTTGTGTGACTCCGAGGTAATTTTACTTGTTAAATTACCTTCGATGGTTTTATCCTAGGGAACGATGTCCACGACGGGACTCATTCGTTTCAAGGACAGCGAGTGTACTCGTGACTCCATCAATATGTGATATATGTGATTGCTTGAAACGTGATTATTAATTGTACGTGTGAATAATTAGTAATATTTGATTGTTCATTAGCAATATTCCAAATTTGTTACTGATGTTAAATTGTTTGTATAATTTCGACATGTTTTGTTTTCAATATACGATCAACAACAATCAAACTATCACGACCGTTCCACTTTGGCTATCAAATTTTTGTTGACCACTTTTAATCATTGAATCTCAAAACAAAAGAGTTAAAGGTTATTCCATCACATTTTATATTAGTCCTGTCACGTGTAATACATGTGACAAAGTCAAGAGCAAAATTGTCTTTTCATCTTTGTATCTTTATAAATTGTGGCCATCAAACTATTTCACTAGTTCTATTTTCAACACTAAAAATTTTTCCGATCACTTTTGGCAATCAAACTAGTTGATGAGGAATATCTTCCCTTACTCTATCTAGTTTAATCAGCTAAGTTCTGTCCAAGTGCAGTTCAAGTGACATTTACAAGAATATTTTAGTCTTTCTTTAACAGATTAAATTTGTTCATTAAAGAGTTATCACCTCGCTGCCGCCCAAGAATTCCACTATGACCAGCGACGCCATCTCACCATCATTTCAGCCCAGGGGAGAGTATTAGCTCTTAAGTTTTATAATCTACATTGAAATATTTAAATTAGTCCCTTCTCCCAATGGACACGATCCCTACTTGTTGTTGTACACTTAATAGTGCTGAGAGAGTTGTAGTTGACATATGAATTGTATATTTGAGAGGGGCGACGACAACCTTCCGAAATTCGACGTGTTATCGGAGAGAAGGTGTTACTTATTCAGTGTTAAATGCAGATTCTTATTTTTCCTTCTTATTTTTCAGACATGAAAACACAGTAAATGATGCCGTTTAAAATAACAATTCAGTTTAAAAAGACTAAAATGTCAAATAATAATAAATAAAGGAAATAATTCTTATTTTAGGGTGTCATAGGATAAAACAACTCTTTCATCATCGACAATTATGATAGTGTTTGTTTGAAATAGAACAAGTGAGAGCAGTGGCAAAACATTTGGGAGCTCTGGGGTGCCTGTTCCCCCCATTTCTTTTACCATTGGAATGTTGTATTTTTCTTGTGTGATGTTTATTTTTATGGTAAACAAAGGTTATGGTTCCATCAAAATAAAAATGGGTAATATGCAAATATAACCCTATATGTTAGAAAAAGTGCAAGTATAACCCTGGGTTGTTTTTTAGTGTAAATATAACCCTAATTATTATACATATGTGCAAATATAACCCTAACTATTATACATATGTGCAAATATAACCCTAAAGTCAATATTCCGGCATTGACTGACCAGGGTTATATTTGCACTTTCATTTATCGCAGGGTTATATCTTCACTTTCATAAATTATATAGGGTTATATATGCACTTTTCTCAATAAAAATTATAGTGGAATATACGTAGAAATGCAAAATGTAGATTAAGATTGAAGAAGAAAATAGTTTAAAATGTCTGGATTATTTGTTTTTAATTGTAGAGTCCAATAAAAAAAATATAACTACTTTTTGTCTAATTTTAAATTTATTATTTATCCAAATTATACTTGGAAAAGGTTTTAACAATCTTGTCACCAGTAGAGAAAGCTCTATTAAAGGCAGCGTGGGAAGGCGGTTCCTTAGGAGCTGCCTTTAATTGAGGAGTGGAGGCATTTCCGAGTTTGAAATGGCATTAAAGGCGATTCTAAATGAATTAAAGGCGATTCCGCCTTTAGAACCGCCTTAAATTGAGGTCCGGAAGCATTTCTGAAGCCATAGTTCCAAGTTCAGAAATACTTTCCTAGCTCCTCTTTTCATTTTAGAACCGCCTTTAATAGACCGAAATCCATACTTAGCCATTTCTTGGCCCAAATCATTCCTCTCTATTTTCATTCTCGTCAGCCCTAAACCCTATTTTCTTGTTCTCTCCTTATCAGCACCTCCTCTTTCAACACCACACCCCACCACGACGCCTCCTCTTTCCACACCACACCCCACCACCTGTGCCTCCACCCCTTCGCTGCCTCACCCTCTTTCCGCCGCTGAGCCCTCACTTCACGCCACCGCGCCGGATCAAGTCCAGCACCTCCACCACCGCTGAAGAAGCAGAAGCCCGCCGCTCGATCGATCAGTCCGCTAGGGTTTATCGCCAGAGAAGGAGAAGCTCGCTCGATCAGTCAGCTGGGGTTTCTCGCAGGAGAAGGAGAATCGCCGCTGCTCAGTTTGCTAGGGTTTCTTGCTGGAGAAGGAGAAGCCCGTCGCGTAAGCTACTCCGCCGCTCACCACCACTGCTAGGGTTTCAATGTATTGATTTTTCCGTGAAGCTCTGCCGATGAAGTGTCCTCCGCCGGCTCGTCCTCTGCCGGATTTTTGGATCTGTTGATGTTTTTTGCCGTGTTGTACGTTGGTGCTCTGTTTTTGTTGCGTTAATCTGTTTTGGTTTTGATATGTAACAAATATGTTGTGTTCCTAATTTTTTGTTGCTGTGTCAATGATCAGTTGGTACTGTTTTTACTATGTTTTTAATTTGTTTTTTCGTATATGTTACTCGTTTGGTTTCCGAAAATACTTTTTAAAGGGAAGAAATAGTTTTCTAGTTTGGAAACGGTTTCCAATCCTATTCAAGGCAGTTTTATCATCAATTAAGGTTGTTTTAACCGCCTTTAAATTAAAGGTGGTTTTATCACCGCCTTCAATTGTGATTTTTAAAGGTGGCTTCTTGAACGGCTTATTTTCTGATTGATTAAAGATAAAGCCACTAAAAGCATAAAAATTACCTTTAAATTGTCGATAGAACCACCTTTAATAGGTCATTCCTATATTTGTGTGTGTAAGACAAAGTCTTGGGAAAAACCTTTCCCTAGGCATATGAAAAGATATGATTTAATTAAATAATATGAAGTTAGGGATTTATACTGTAACTACAAGTGAAACATTTTAGTTTTGGTAAGAAACATTAAATATTTAAAGCAAAACATATTAAATAGGCGTGTGAGTTTACCCATATAACTTATAACTCGAATTTAATCTTTTTGTGGTAAAATTGTACTTGAGTCCCTAACCTTTTCATAGCTTGTGGAAATACCATCTTTTAAGAGATAAACTCCTTTTTAAAAAAAATGGGTAATAACTCAAATGAGCCCCCAATAAAATCCCTCCCCTCCCCTTGCCCTGGTGGGAATTGAACCCATGACCTCATGGTAATAGCACTAGACTTCAACCGCTAGGCTAACATTCAATTTCCAAAGAGATAAACTCCTTATTTAATAGAAATAATTTGATTTTAATTTTAATTTTTTTGTAATACCAAAATAGTATAAGCAGGGCAAAGAAATCAACGAAGGGTATTTAATTTTCATATTTTTTCATTAGTTATTTAAGTAATTTAGTATTAATTTTGTAAAAAAATTAATGAAAAGGTAAAAAAGTTTAAAGAAAGGCAAAAAAATCAACGAAGGTAATTTTTTATTTTTTAGCACTGATTTTTCTTTAGTATTTAATTTTTTTGTCCTTTAAATAAACTATCTACTTTGATTTATTATTTGAATGATCTATTTGAAAAAATAAATTATATAATTTTAATCCCCTTATATGAAATATCTGATTCTGCGCCGAGATTTGTTGTTTGTCAATCTGTTTGGTAGTCCCCGCTCACTAGCACGCACGATTGCATAGTTTCTAGTGAAATTTACATGTCGAGAGGCCATTAATGAGTGAAATGCGGAGTTTAACAAAGCTACTCTTCAAGTTTCTACAATTTTGCTTGTTCAAATACCATAATCTCTTCATTTAATTAAGGGCGAACCGTTGGGTTTGACCTCCTAATTGAGAAGATTTGGGTATTGATCCGACTGTGTTATTGGACCTATTACCTTTTGTAAGAATTATAGGCTTCTATCATAATACCAATTGGTACTATGTAGAGGTGACCCATAATCTTATATGCTAAACAAATACTTTGTCATATACCAATGTGGGTCTCTCAAACATCTCTGACCCAATTTATACTTGACCTAGAGGCATTTAAGGCTCCCCTAGAAGAAAGAAAGGTAGAGAGAAAATAACGAAAGAGTTAGGAGAGAAAAGAGAAATTCGGGTAGGGTTTTAAGCTACAGACCAGCCGCAGTATCCTGGTCCGTTCGCGAGATTCAATCGTTGGATTGCTCTGATTTTGGATATGTTGTTCTTGTGCCTTAGGCACATATTCTGAACGGTGGAGGTATGATTCTGAGCTTTCTAGGTTGGTGTTTGGATGGCAAAAACGTGACAGCAGAGGTTGATGTTTCAGTTTGGTTTCTACATAGATTAGATCTCTCTTGTGCTTGTTATTTACCAAGATAGGTGTTGATATCTTGATGAAATCTTGTATTCCTCTAGTTGGTGCTAGGGAGAACTTGTGTGCCCATTATTGTTGATTATAATGGAACAGTTTAAATGGCTTACGAGCCCCGTGGTTTTTACTCATTGGTTTGAGGAGGTTTTCCATGCTAAAATTGTGTTGTATTCTTGCTGCATTTATTTTCTACTTGTTAGTTAGACATTGTCATCTTTCATCGACACTACTAGAAAACAGGTACATTGCCGGTGCCGAAAAAATCGGTGCTAAATATATCATCAACACTGGTATGAACATCTGAACAAGGAAGTACCAGTGCCTTTATAATTTACAGCAGTGGTAAATGACATACTGGTGCTCAATACTGGTGCGTAAGTGAAAATAACTTACAAATAAGATAATTTTGAGCACCGGTAATGCAAGTACTGATGCATAAAACTTGTTATACGAAAAAAAAATCACGCGGGAAATAGAAAAATTTCAGCACTGGTTTGATTTTTTATTTCAGCACTGGTACATAAACCGGTGCTATAGTTATAGAACTAAAATTTGGGCAATAGTGCAATTTCAGCATTATGTTGCACAAGATTTATCTTTTCAATTTTGGGGACGTTCCATTTATCCAATCATGTTCAAATCGCATAGTTGTGAACCTGAATTATGAATTTTCAATATGGAATCGCCAATTTTGATTTTTGACTATTCCAAGATTCTTGGAGGGACCTAAGTGCAAAAAGAAAAAAGTTCACTCAGACGTCCAAATTAAAATCCGCTCGAATGTAATGCTACATTATGAATTCGTAAAGTATATTTCAAGACTTAATCAAAAAAATTATAAATCTTTTTTGAAAAAACATTGCCAATAATCATCCCCATTAGAACTTCCTAACTTCTTAGTCATCTATAATAAGATACTATAACGTATGTACTAGCGCTTTGTAATTTTTCACTCAAAGTTAATTTTCTATTTCAAAACTTCAATTAATCCAAGAGTACCTAATATGAAATAAATTTGACTAAAGAACGACGGTGTGACGCAATTTTAGGCAATAGTGCAATTTTAGCAAAGTTATGTACGGATCCATTTCGGGGACCCGTCATACACAATTTCCGAACATAGGAAAGTCAGAATGTATAATTGATTCTTATCAATCCAATTACTTAACTACATTAACTGAAAAAACTATCCAACGTTACTGGTCAGTGGATAAAAAATGTGGGTTAAATTTTTGAATTTTGGAAAGTTTAAAACTAGCACCGGTTAGAAAGCTACAGGTGCTACAAACTTAAAACGAATTTTTCTGCTTCCCTCTCCGTTCCTTGAAAAAAAAAATCCTTAGGCAGCTACTTTAATTATTTTGAGCACCTATTGAGAAGTTATAGCACCGGTATTTGTAGCGGTGTTCGGTACTTAGAAAAAATTTCTATCATTTCCTCCCAGTTTCTCAAAAAAAAAACCTGAAGCAGCCTAAGGCAGCTGCTTTAACTCATTTGAGCACCGGCTCAAATGCTTTTAGCACCGGTTATTGTACCGGTGCTTGGTACGTAGAAAAATTCATTCAGCTTTGCTCTCCGGTTCCAAAAATTATGAAAAAAATCCATTTAAAACAGCCAGGAGTAGCTGTGTTAAATACTATAGGCACCAATATTGTTCATTCAGTACCAGTGCTAAAGTGATGAATAGATCTGAACTGTTTATTTCTCTCTTTCATTAAATCTCAACCGTTAAAATATTTTACTATCTATATAAATTCTGAAACCATACTTTTTCCCCACCTCTTCATCCATCCCTGAAACCCTACTCTTCATCCCTCCTACACTCTCTACACATTAACCCTCAAATTTCCTCACTATGCGGAGCCGATGCCAACGTCGTCCAATGGGGAGAGCCAAATACCAACATCATCCGGTGGGTAGAGCCAAGAATCGGCGAACACAAGTGAAATTGGTCTGGCGCCCGGTGGGTAGAGCCAAAAACCAGCAAGCGTGCACTACAAGGGCTAGAGATGGTACGTTGCCCGATTGGGAGAGCCAAAAACCATGGTATTCCTTTTATTTCCTTTCCAAGCGATTGAATTTTTGTTAGATCTACAAATAGATCCGTAGTTTTCATTCTGTTAACAAATGTTTAAAGACATTAACAATGTATGTTTTATTGTCTAGTTTTTTTTGCCTAAAATAATGTTTGGAGCACCTGTGATATATAGATTATTGTGTCATGTTTAGGGGTTTTTCATAATTTGAATTTGTAACATATTGAACGTTTTGAATGATTGACGAATTAGATTAAGGTTTAAATGTATTTTTCCGTGTTTTGATAATTTTTAGTTGATGTTTAAACTGTTGGGATATTGCAGTCTACCAGGGCCACTGAAACTTAGAGTGTTTGACATTGTTTGTTTATACACTCTTTGCTTCGGTGGCCCTGCAAAATTGCTTCATTTCGACATTTTAAATGTCGAAATATGCATTAGTTAAAGGGCACTGCATTGGCCGCCTTCGATTCATTTATTTCCCTCTAACTATGTAATGCTTCTTCCATTACGAAAAGTGTTGTAACATTTGTACAACTCCGTAATTTAAATTGTGGAGAATTTGTAGGTGTTTTGATGATTTCTAGTCGATGTTTAAACTGTTGAGATATTGCAGTCTATCGGGGCCACCGAAACTCGAAGTGTTTGACATGGTTTGTTTAAACACTCCTTGCTTCGGTGACCCCGATAAACTTCCTCATTTCGACATTTTAAATTCATAAGCATTAGTTAAAGGACACTGCATAGGTTGCCTTCGATTCATGTATTTCCCTCTAACTATGTAATGCTTCTTCCATTACAAAAAGTGTTGTAACATTTTTCCAACTCTGAAATTTAAATTGTGGAGAATTTGTAGTGTATGAGCACCGAGGATTTTGGTGTGTTTATCTGTTTGCACAATAGGTATACACACCAAAAGCTTTGGTACTTAAATGCTGCAACATTTCAACATTTTAAATGATTTTTTATGTTAAATGTTCTTGTCAACAAGCTTAACGGAAGAATAATTTGTCAAAATTTAATGGATAACATTTTCTTAACTCTAAAATTTAAATTGTGGAGATTTTGCAGCATATGAGCGTGGAGGAAACATGGTGTGTTTAACATTAACACATATTTAGTGTTTAAAACATAGTTAAAACACAGCTATACACAGTGTGTTTCCTTGATACATAAACGCTGCATAATTTTAACATTTTAAATAGTTTACTTTGACAAATCATATGTGCACAAAGTTAATGGAAGGTGCGTAACATTTGCAGAAATCTAAAATTTAAATTGTGGAGATTTTGCAGTTTATAAGCACCGTTGAAACATGGTGTGTTTAACATTAACACATAGTTAACATTAAATACATAGTTTAAACACAGCGTAATTTCAACATTTTAAATAGTGTTCTTCAACAAATCGTATTGTGTACAAACTTATGGAATAAATAAAAAGTTAGAGTGCCCTAACCCTACTAGAGCACCAAAAATGCAGGTAAAAGCTCAGATCAGACGTGCCTCAGCTTTTAGCGGAACCGATGACCGAATTCGACCATGTTTAGGTCTAGTTTGTTTCAAGAATGTAGGATTATTTTTTTAATCAATGTAATGAACTTTCTCTGGTTGTGGTTATAAATTTTCCATTTTTTACACTAACTTACATTTCTTATTGTTGTTCTGTACGACCTGTTGTTCATAATGAAACTTTGGGTTTAATTTTTTGGCTAGTGAGTTTATAATCACTGGCCTGATTTTTTTTTTAATTTTTCTCCAAAATACTAGCACCGATATGTACCCTATAAGCACTGGTATTTTGAATATTTTTAAACCGGTGCCTATGGGTGGGAGGGTGGTAAAATAAGCACCAGTAAATGTTATTCGGTGCTGGATTAAATATCAAGCACCGATAAAACTTACCGGTGCCTATGTCATCACATTACTAGCACCAGGTCACTTACGCACCGGTACAAAAATGAACGAAATACCGGTGCTTATTGTGTGAAATTACCGATGCCTATGGGGGTACTCCCAGTAGTGCGAGTACTTGAGAGAGGTTTGATTTGGGCCATCTTCCACTACGCCTGTGTTTTTCTCCAAACATAGTGGTATTAGAGCCACTGGTTGTGTTGATTGATGTGTAAAGATAGATGTTAATACAAGTAGAATGGCGAGCTTGAATGCTCTTCAAATTTTCATGTTTGGAAGGGCAAGATGGAGGACTTGCTTTATGTTAAAATTTTGCATTTAGCGGTGTTTAATAAAGACAAGCCTGGTGATAAAAAGGTTGAATAATGGACTTTGTTGAATAGGCAATTTGTGGCTTTATCTGTCAATGGGTGGGTCATAATGTGTTAAATCACATAAATGGTGTGAATGAAGCTTATGCTCTTTGGTCCAAACTTGAAGAACTCTATGAGAGGAAGTATGACAACAATAAGTTGTACTTGTTCAAGCAACTTATTTCCTTGAAGTATATGGTTCGTCAATGACCGACCATCTGAGTAATTTCCAAGGATTGGTGAAATAGCTGGCTGCGATGAAAATCCCTTTTGATGATGAAATACTTGGATTATGGTTGCTTGGTTCTTTACCGAACTCGTGGAAGACGATTAAAGTGTCCTTGTCTAATTCTGCTTTGGGTGATGTTATCTCAATGAGTATGGCTAAGAATTGCACGTTGAATGAAGAGATAAGGAGAATCAGTAATCCTTCATCTTTGCATTCCAAGGTATTGGTTACCGAATCGAGGGGGAGAAGTAAGAGTCGAGGTCCAGGATATTGTACCAAATGTAGTGCTTCAAACAAGTGGTCAAATGTAGGATGTTATCATTGTGGATTGAAGGGTCATATCAAGAAGTATTTTTGCAAGCTGAAGAAAGAGAACAAGAAGAAAGGAAACACCACCACCAATGATAAGAAGAGTGAAGGTAACGATGATGTTACTCTTGTTGATGATTTTCTCTTTATTTGTGAAAAATTTGAGAAAACTAGGTTGTAGATAGTAGTGCTTCGACACATGCTACCTCACATAGAGATTTCTTCTCTAATTATGTAGCCAGTGATTACGGTGTTGTTTTCATGGGTAATAGTGCATATGCACAGGTTGTTGGAGCAAGTGACATTTGTGTTAAGATTAGCAAAGGCTCTATGCTTATTTTGAAAGAGGTAAAACATATTCCCGATCTTCGTTTTAATTTGTTGTCTATTGGAAAATTGGATGATGAAGGCTATTGTAGTGACTTTGTAAATTATCAGTGGAAATTGACAAAGAGCTCGATGGTTCTTGCTAGAGGAACTAGAGTTGAGAGAAGACTGTATGTTTCTCGGTTTAGAGTTTCCAAAGGTCACCTCAACTTTTGTGATGGTGACAATTCCTCAGAGTTGTGGCAGAAACGCTTTGGTCACATTAGTTAGAAAGGCTTAGGCATTTTGGCAAAGAAGAATACTTTCTAGGATTCAGAATACACAGTTGAATAAGTGCTCTCATTGCATGGCCGGTAAGCAGAATAGAGTCTCATTTAAATCAGGTGCAACATCGAAGAAGGGAGAAGTTCTTGACTTGATACATTCCGATGTGTGCGAACCAAGGAAGACTCAGTCACTTGGTGGTGCTTACTACTTTGTGACTTCTACTGATGATTACTCTCGAATGATTTGGACTTATAACTTGAAGACAAAAGATCAGGTGTTGGATACCTTCAAGTCGTTTCAAGCATTTAGAGAGAGGGAAACTGGAAAGATGCTGAAATGTATTCGGTCTGACAATGATGGAGAGTACATTGGACCATTTGATGCTTATTGTTGAGCTCAGTATCAGAAATCGCCTCCAAAGACGCCACCGTTGAATAGGTTGGTTGAAAAGATGAATATGATATTAGTTGAAAGGGTGAGATGTTTGCTTTCGCAAGCAAAGTTTCCAAAGTATTTTTGGGGTGAAGCATTGAGTACGGTTGTACATGTGTTGAATCTCACGCCTTGTGTTCCCTTGAACTTTGATGTACTGAACCATGTTTAGAGTGTAAAGGATGTTTTCTATGATCACCTTAAAGTATTTGGATGCATGGAATATGTGCATGTTCCAAAAGATGAGAGGTCAAAATTGGATGACAAGCCGAAGAAGTACGAAGAAGTGTATCTTTGTTGGATACATACTTGATGAGTTTGGATACCGGTTTTATGATCATGTTGATAGGAATATTATTTGGTGTCAAGATGTTGTATTCATGGAGGATTATACCATTGAGGACATCGACAAGGTTGACAATGTTTCTCCTACTCAGGTTGATGAGGAAGTGGTTGATGCAGATTTTATTCCCATTGTCTCTACACTAGCGGTAAATGATGATGCTCAAAATCAAGGTATGGATCTTGGTTCTAGCTCTTTTGATGGTAATTATTTTGTTAATGATGATTCCAGCCCAGAGATAGAAATTAAGAATAAGACAGAGAATGTTGAGCCTAATGTCATTTCTCAAGAGCTGAGAAGATCTGCTCGTGCTAGAATTCCTTCTAGTAAGTACTCGCCAAATGAGTAAGTGTGCCTCACTGACAAGGGAGGGCCTAAAATCTTTCAAGAAGCTATAGAAGATGAGCATAAAAATGAGTGGATGGAAGCCGTGAATTATAAGATGAAATTCCTTCATGAGAATAATATATTCAAGTTGGTAAGGTTGCCTAAGGGAAAGCGAGCTTTAAAGAATTGATGGGTGTATCTATTGAAGCAAGATGAACATACTTCTCAACCTCGCTACAAGGATCAATTGGTTGAGAAGCGATTTACCCAAAGAAAATGTGTTGACTTTATAAAGATATTTGCTCCTATGGTGAAGATGAAATCCATTCGATTGGTTCTTAGCTTGGCTACTAGTCTTGATCTAGAGGCTAAGCAAATGGATGTGAAGACAACTTTCCTTCAAGGAGACCTACAGGACGAGATTTACATGGAGCAGCCGGAGGGCTTTCAAGAAAAGAGGAAAAAGGACTCTGTTTGCAAGTTGGTGAAGAGTCTTTATGGCTTGAAGCAAGCTCCAAGGAAATGGTATCAGAAGTTTAACTCAGTAATGGTTAAACATAGGTATGTGATGACTAAAGTTAATCATTGTGTCTTTGTGGAAAATTCTCCAATGGTGATTTTATTATACTGGTCTATGTAGATGACATGTTAATTGTTGGAAAGAACATGTCAAGGATTGATGAGTTGAAGAGGACTTTGAGTGATTTCTTTGCTATGAAGGATTTGGGCCCGACGCTGAAAATCCTTGCTATTCAAATCACTCGTGATAGAGAAGCAAAGAATTTGCACTTAAGTCAAGAAAAAAACATTGAGAGAGTCCTCAAATGATTCACCATAGACAAAGCTAAAACAGTAAGTTAAGTATTCCTATTGCTCCCCACTTTAAGCTTAGTGTTTCAGATTGTCCATCTACGGATGAAGAAAAGTTGAGTATGAAGAATGTTACATACTTGTCAGCAGTTGGTAGTTTGATGTATGTTATGGTTCGTAAAAGATCAGATATTTCTCATGCGATGGGTGTTGTGAGTCATTCTTTCTCTAATCCAGGAAGACAGCGTTAGGAAGCCGTGAAGTGGATTCTAAGGTATCTTCGGGGAACATCAAATTTGCAACTATTGTTGGGATGTGAGAAGCCTTTGATTGGTTATACAGGTTCGGATTTGGCTGGGAGCTTGGATGATCAAAAATCTACTTCTGCATATATGGTTTCTTTGATGGGGGGAGCCGTGGCATGGCAATCTAAATTGCAAAAGTGTGTTGCACTTTCCACTACCGAAGCTGAACTCATAGTCATCGTGGAAGCAACAAAAGAAATGTTAAGGAATTTCACAATGGAGCTTGGTGTTAAGCAAGCAAGGTATGTTTAGTATTATGATAATCAAAGTGCCATACATCTTGCAAAGAATTATTCTTTCCACTCAGTCTAAGCATATAGATATTCCTTATCATTGGATTCGTGACATGTTAGATTCTCAGTTGTTGGAACTTGAGAAAATTCACATGGATTATAATGGTTCAGATATGTTGACAAAAGTATTGCCAAGGGGAAAGTTTGAGTTTTGTCATGGTGCTGCAGGATTGCCCTTACCCTCCAACTAGTCAGTTGGGGGAGTTTGTTGGGCTTGACCTCCTAATTGGAGAAGATTTGGGTATTGACCTTTACCACAGGAAATAGTCGCAAACCAACTTTGAATTCAAAGTCACCAAATGCTCTGAAGTTTAGATTTGAGATCTTCGAGAAAGAACTATGGTAGTTTATTAATGGATACATATATGCCAAATGAGGCGTGAAAGAGGTGGTGTTGAAAGGATGGAATAGAAATTGTTTCTCGCAACGCCGTTGTCGAAGGTAGGTTTGAGAAGGGGTGGTTCGATGTTTGGCGGTGGTGGGTTTGAGAAGGGGTGGATTCGATGTTTGCCAATGGTGGTTTTGAGAAGGGATAGGTTTGCAGGCAGAGGGGGTGAGCTGGAGGGGGATCAGCGGCTAGAGGCGATAGCGGTGGACTGGCTGGGGGTGGCGAAGATGGCGGAAGTGGAAATGGGAAAGGGGAAGAAAATAAAGGAAATAAGGAAAATAAAAAAATAAAAAAGAGAAAGAAAAAAGGAAAAGGAGAAAATAAAACTAAAAATGAGAAAAGGAAAAGGAAAATGCAAAATTACTAATATGCCCTTAAAAGTGACATTTTGATTAACACTTGATGCTTTGATCTGATGGAAGAGCCACAACTTAACAATTTTGTTAGTTGAGGGACCAAAAGTGTTAAAAATAAGATAAGAAACTAAAGGTGAACGATGGAGGAAGTTCAGAGGCCTCCCAAGTCGTTCGCCCCTTAATTAAAAAAATGGTTAAATACATTTAGGGCAAACGACTTCAGGGGCCCCTGAGCTTCCTCCATCTGACCCTTTTAGCCCTTTATCTTTTTTGAATATTTTTTGCCCCTCATCTAAAAAAAGTGCTGAGTCTTCGCCCTTCTGTACGGTCAAAGCGTCAAGTACTGGTCAAAAAGTTAATTTTAAGGGTAAAATAGTAATTTCTCCTTTTCTTTTTTCTTTTCTCCTTTTCTTTTTTCTATTCTTTCCTTTTCTATTTTCTCCTTTTATTTTTTTCTTTTCTTTACTTTTCTCTTTTCTCCTTTTCTTTTCTTCTTTTCTCCTGTTCTTCTCTTCTCATTTTCAAGCAGCATCACCTGCTCTGTAATAGTAATAGTGGTGTCTGCTTTGAGGGCTCTTTCGCTTCTTTCGCAACTCTGTAATGTTTGGCTCCTCTGATCCAATTTTAGGGAATCGGAGAGAAGCCATGGCTCTTTCGAGGGCTTTTCTTCATGGTGGTTGTGGTGGTGGCGAGCGGGGGTCTCGATTTCCCGGTGCTTGGCTGAGCGGGTAGTTTTCCAGAGGCTGAGGGATATGGAGCGTTTGATTGAGGTGGTGACTGGTGGTGAAGCGGTGGGTGGTGGGTGGTAGGGGTTTGAGTTCCCACCGATTTGAGCAACGCTGATTCGAGCAACGTCGATCCAGTCGAGCTCTTACCAATTCGAGCAACGCCGTCGGTCCAGCCAAGCTCCCACCTGCTCCATTTCCAATTTTTTAAACTGAAATCTGCTCTAGGCGGTGGACGGTGATGAGAGATGGTGGTGTTTTAGGATAGATGGTTGGATTCTAATTTTCAGAAAATGTGGGGGGTGGGTTTGTAATTAAAATTTATAGGGACAATATGTAAATAAAGAAAATACACATGGATGGTTTTATAAATAATAAAGAATGAAAAGTCATTTATACCCTCCACTAATGGAGAAGACTTCAGAATTAATTCTTTGACTGGACAGAAGGGCGACGACTCATCACTTTTGTTAGATGAGGGGCCAAAAGTTTCAAAAAAAAGATAAGGGACTAAAAGAGTAAGATGGAGGAAGTTCAAGGGCCCATGAAGTCGTTTGCCCATACATTTATAACCCTAATTTTAAGCTGAAAGTGTCAATATAACCCTACAGTCTCAGAAAGTGCCAATCTAACACTAACTTATTATCAATTGTGCTAGTCTAACCCTAACTGTTGGTTACTTTATGTCAATATAATCAAACTTTCTAATTCTGGCATTGACTCAAGAAATTTAGGCATTGACTAGAAATTGAAATGACCAAAATGCCCTCTAAGCCAAAGCTAAAAATTTAATACCCATTATACCCTTGTTCTCTTTCACCTTCAACCTCCCCAACCTGAACCCGCCTTCGCCACCCTAGCTTCACCGCCTCCAATTCGGCCACCACCCGAATCCCATTTACTGCAGGTGGATTAGCGCCACCAGGTCTCAATCTATGTTCATCACCGCCAGAGCAGGGCAGTTAAAGTCTTTCCTGTAACTTATCCTTTTCACGAGGTTCAGCCTGAACTCCACCGAATGTGAGAGATGGTCTGCCCTGGCTGTGATGAAGGGAAGCTGGAGCTTTTGGAAGCAACAATGGCAGATTTTAAGGAAAAAACAGGGGATTCTTGATGTTGAGGGAGACTTTTTGGGTTGCTAACGGGTTGATGAAAATGGTCATTGATTTGATGATAAACTTTAAAAATTGGGAGAAGAAGAAGATGAAATTGGGTCCGTCGTGGCTATGATGAAGCTTGAGTTTTTAGAAGCAAAAATGATGAATTTGGCCACCATCGGTGATAACTCGGCCATCACCCAAATCCCGTTGCCTTTCCCAACCTCCACCACCCTAACCCTAAACCCCGCCACCACCGTCGGTGATGACTTGACCACCACCTTAACCCCACCGCCTCCCTCAACCTCCACCACCCTAACCCTAAACCCCATCGTTGCCGCCTACCCCCACCTCCACCACTTTAACCCTAAACCTCACTTTCGCCTCCTCCTCCACCTACCTGCCATCGATTCCAAATCCCACCCTAACCTCATCGCTGCCGCCACCTTCAAATCTCTCCCTAACCTCTGCCACCCACTAGATCGACGCTTCCTCAAAATCCGTCACCCTCGAGACCGACAAGTTGAAGGCACCACCGCAGCATTGGAGGCAATCGACGATGCGTTGAACACCATTTATAGCGCTAGAGGCAATTGGTGACGTGTTGAACACACCAGTGCTAGACCGACGAGTATCCAGTGGAGGAGAGAACACACCACCACCTCCTTGGCAGTCGAGTCATCACCGGCGATGAACTGAGGAAGACAAAAGAAATAAATGGGAAAGAAAGAAATGAGGGTTGGGAAAGAAAGAAATGAGAGCAGTTGTGTATTTTCATGTATTTTCCCTTTTTATTTTTTGATTAAGGGGAAAATGCCATTTCACCCAATTCTAGCCAAATGCCCACTGACTAAAAAATCAGCCTAATCCGGGATATATTGGCACTTCTTCAAATTACAGGATTATATTGACACTTTCAGCCAAAAGATAGGATTATTTTAGTACTTTAATCCTACAAAAATGTCCCCTACCTATGTTACAAGTAATATCATTAATTAAGAAAATACTTTGATATGAAATTTATGAGAAAGTCTCCTTTTAAACGGATGAATTATGAAAATTTTTGTTTCAATCATTTTTAGGGGCAAATTATAATTATTTGTACATTGCGATACATTTTAGAAGTTTTTCAAAGTTATAGGAATCTCGTTGCCTTAAATAAAAACAAATATCCAATCATCCTATTAGTTACATCAATTATTAAAAATAATTCCGTCTAATGGGTAGTTGGTCTAAAGCAAGAGTTTGTAGAATTTTATTTATATCTTTTATACTCCATATGTCCCAGTTTAAGCAGCACACTTACTATTTGGCAGTCAACACTCTCAAAATTTGACCACATATTGGAATCGATATATAAATAATAATATTATCGTATGTGATATTGTTAGATTCGTCGTAATAAGTAGTTTCTAAATATCAACTTTTTGTTTGCCTATATTATAAGTAGTTAAACATATTAATGGTCAAACATATTTCTTGAAGACCGTAAAAAATATTCTATGCAGTTTAAGCTGAGACGGAGGGAGTATCACAATTTGCACATATTTATCAGGGTGTTTAAATTGCCCGACCCGACCCGTTTTGACCTAGCCTATTTGGGTTGGGTCGGATCAATGTTTCATTGGGTCAAGTGAGTCAATTCAAGTTGGGTCAGGTTGGTATGGGTCGGGTCTGATTTTTACCCAATCGACTTGTTTGACCCATTTGCATTTTATCCCATTTTCTTGAAAAAAATGATTATTTAAAAAAATTATAAAAAAGAATTAGTTTAGTTCAACATATCCACCACTAATTTACTTCATAAACAAGTTTAACACTCTTGAAAAATAAATATTTATGATAAAATAATTTTGTAAAACTACTTTTAATTATAAATAATATATTAATTAAAATATGAAATATATATTCATGATTATATAAATAATTTTTTGTAAAATTATATTTTTAATTGAAATTTAAAAGTATTCTATCTAGTTAGAATGAAAATAATTATATTTTTCTTTATTAAGTAAATAATTTATAATGAAATATAATAAAACATTCTTATTTTAAATTATGAAAATAAATTGTAATTTTATTTATTATTTAAATATTATTACATTTAAAAAGTATTCATTTTTCAGCAACGTCCGACACGATCCAAACTATGAATTTTTTTACTCAATCTGACTTGACCCGCTTAACCCAAAATTTTGGATCAATTTGGATCGGGACAACTAACCCACCCATACGGCCCTACCCACGGATAAATATAACCAACCCTAATATTTACTAGGATTTTTTAGACTTGTTTTGGGAGAGAAGAATGAAATGATTTTAATATACTTTCACCTTCTTAAGAAACATAAGATATTTATAAGAAATTTAATGAGACATGTTCTTATGCTCTCAGTGTAAGAAATTTTTTTTTTATACTTTAATTCAATGTTATCTTCTAATTTGTGTGTGTGAAATACTGAATAATTAAAACAGAATAAATGGTAAAAAAGAAACTAACAAGGGTAACATCAACAACATCTCTAAACTTAGTTGAATTATCTAATTTGGGTTCACCTATAAGAGATTCAGATACTACCATATACACATTGTGTTTCTAGATTTCCTTTAAGTCTTAAGAACAGTTTAATCTAACTTAATCCAAGAAAATTATGTACATATTTTTCAAAGTGGTTACGCTTAAATTTGGTTTGGATTTGTTCACGAAAAAATATACGTTGCTATAATTATTGAGAAAGTTTAAGAAAAAGTGGCATTTCCTTAAACTTATAAATAATACCCAATCATTTTTACCATAAATGTTGTAATTTTTTTAAAAAAATTTAAATGAGTGAGTCTCCTGACAGGTGGCCTATGGACAAACCACTTATTTTTTACCTTATACACTGCATTTGTTAAATTACATACAAAATTTAGAATTTTTGAAAATATTTTTAATATCATATATTTTTATAGTTTCACATTCAAATACATATTAGGCAAAGTCCTGGGAAAGACCGTCTTTCCATTGGCACATGGAAAGACGGGGTTGAATTAGAATTATAGAAAGGTAAAATGTTTTAATTGCAATACTATAAATTTATTAAGCAGCGTGTAATAGTTATAAATTTATGACCCGATTAATGGAACCCAAAATTTTTATCTTGATTCATTCTAATGTGCAGTTTAAACCTTGGTCTTTCCATAACTTATGGAAATGCCGTCTTTCAAGAGACGAACTCCAAATATTATTACTTGTTTTAGATTATAAAATACAATATTTAAATTTTATAAAAAAAATTTACAACATTTAGGGTAAAAGCCCTTGTGGACCGTCCATAAGTTTATGGAAAAGACCGTCTTTCCTGAGACTTTCTCAATATAAAAATTGTATTTTAAAAGTTAAAAAAAAGTAATAATATGTATTTAAATGTGAAAATATAAAATATATGATATAAAAAATATTTTCAAAATTTCTGAATTTAGTATATAATTTAACAAGGCAGTGTATAAGGTAAAGAATAAGTGACATGTCTATAAGCTTATGGACATGACGCTTGTCAGGAGACCTACTCATAATTATTAGCTTGAAGAGGAATGTTTTTAGAACAAATAATAAACACAACGTTTTGTTTTATACCGATTAACTATTAGACTGGATCATTATATAATTGATGTGGCCAATGAGGTGATTTGATGTTTGTTTTTAGAATATGGTGCATTCATGCCCCCGAGTTCTCCGTTTAATGCACATATACTTCTCAGTTTTTCGAAAGTGTACATATACCCCCTTATGGTTTTCGAAAGTGAAAATATACCCCCATGATTTTTGAAAGTACATATATACCCACATAGTTGGAGACTGGCGTTGAATAACTGAGAGACATATGTACACTAAACAAGAAACTATGGGTAAATGTGCACTGAACAAGGAACTGAGGGACATGAATGCACTTTACTCTTAGTTTTATTTATTTCAAGAATATTCCTATAACTTCAAAAATGAATTTTTAAAATGTATCATAATATATAAATAATTATAATTTGACCATAAAAGTTAGTGAAACAAGATTTTTCATGGTAGGTCTAACCGTTAGTCGGTCTAATATGAAACTTTCTCAGAAAAATAATCTGTCACACAAATAATTATGAATATGCCAAATTTAAATTATATTTATTCGAATAAGCTTGATTGAGAAGGGGGAACTAGAAGTAATATGCAATGGTAAACCTATTTTAAACCTTTACAAGGTTAAATTTGTTTCGGCGAAAGTGAGTTTTAAATTAAGGAGACTTTTTTTTCTTTTATTTTATTGGGAAAGGGAGCCATAAAAAATCCCTTATATTCAGTAAAAAATATAAAAAATTAAGGAGACTATTCTCAATTAAATACTTGAAAATACAGCTAGGGGGTTGAAATTGAAAACCCAACAGTTACAGGGTCTAAGACCGATAATAAAATCTCGTGGAATTGGTGAACTACACTGAACGAAATGCATCATTAATCCAACAGATAGGGCTTCATTAACCCCATTAATCCAACAGCTAGATCTCCAATTAGCCCCTATTTTGGTCTTTTCGTTGATCTCCAATTTCTCCTATAAATTTGAAAACCCTAATTGGATATTTCACACAGAATTCACTCTCGTTCTCGCTATTTCCTCTCGCTCTTGATTTCTCCTCTGCACATTGGAAATTTCACACATAATTTCACTCTTGTTCTCGCTTTTTCCTCCATTGCTATCAGCACCATGGTTTTAGCTCTTGAAACCCTAGACAACAAGTTGTGGGTGGGGGATGTTAGCCCTGGCCCCAATTCAAAGCTAGAAAAGCCTTGGGTCAAGGCACCCACCTTATCTGCTCCTACATCATCGAGGTTTTCGACAGGTTCGTTGGGTGGATCGACTCTGGTGTTTGCACCCCAAGCCACACAACTGATCTTTGTTGGGATTTTAAAATTTGCCAGCGACGTGCCCCTGATGAATCCTCAAACCCAATCCAAAAGCCTAACTCTGATCCGTTAGCTATGACCTGTCACCTGCAAGGCAAAGACCCCGGAGGTATCCGGGGAAAAAGCTCTGATGGTAAAGTTAGTCTCCGACCGTGATCAATGAACGGTGAATCCTTCGTAAATAAGTGTCATACCTTCTTATTTATACCTCCTGAAATCTATTTAGGGTTGCCTATTTCCTAAGTCTTCTTTCTTCTTGCTATGAGACCCACTAAGCCTTCTTACTGCCTTACCTTAGTGGGTTACCCTTTGTTCTCCCTTAGTATTGGGCTGGGAGCCAAATAACGTTTTGGCATAGTTCTCCATCAAGAGCCCCTAGGAAATACAAGTGATCTATTGAGGTTCCATGCTATCAAACGATCTTATCGAGCTTAGTTTGTCTTCAATGGGTTCCATGTCGTGGTCACGAGGCTTTGATGATAGCTAATCACTTGGTTGTCTTAGAGTTCTTTTTTCCTCTTCCAAGTTTTGTCTTTGAATCCTAAAGGTCGCGCATTGATAGGGGGCGGGAAATCCGAGTGCGTGTGGGTGTTTCTTTTCCCAACTCTTCACGTCGTGTCAGAATGTTTGCCTGTCTATGCAATTATTATTCAACCACCACTTCTCTTTCCCTTTTATTCTCTTCCAAACCGTCATTCCCATTTAACTTCTCTTTCTTGTAGGTAGTATTGCGCAGAGAGTTCTTTTCAACTTTCAACTCTTTCCAGTTCACATCCATCTTTCCTCTCACGAGCAAGTTCTCCTCGACATGGCCCCTTCTACCTTCAATCCTGATTCCCTGTTTGCCAATGTTTCTTCTCCCTAATCCTTACCCAAATCTCTTTCTCCCTCCTGGAAGTAGAATGGGAGGTCGTCGCGGTACCTTTCGAAGTTATATTTTTAGCTCTAATGCTTCCTATCTACAATTAAGTAAATAATGGCAAGTCGGGGTCGTCAATGAGAAGAGGGATCTTTCCAAGTGTTTAAACATACATAAGGGAAAACATACTAGATATAAGCATATATAGATACATATGAAATCATGTAAAGAGGGGGGGGGTTTGGTTGGTTTTTGGTCCTAAGTTATAAAATTGAAAGACAAATTAACTAAAGAGCAAGTTAAATATGCAAATCATGCAACAACTAAAAGGTGATTAAACCAACAACTAACGGAACCTTGGGTGCAATTGACTTCCACTTCCAAGCATCTTATCCATCATTGAACATGCAAATTATTTACTACTTTCACTAATTGTGAAAACTAAACTTCTATCCTTCTTAGATAGTAGTTTGCAAGAGTGAGTTCGACATCTCTTGTCAAACCTCACCAATGACTCACTTAGTCGAAACACGGCTAAAAGTATCCCATTGATGGTGTTAAACACGAAGAATCAACAAGCTTGGAAACACTTATAAACACTACACCGTGTCTAATCATTTAACTAATCTATGCATTTACACAAGATTAGTCAAGAACGCTCAACGTTCATAGACTTCTCTCATTTGCTACAAGCAAAAAACATGACAAAGAGTTCAACATTATCATATTCATCTAGCAATTATCAACCCATCAACACAATCAAAAGCTCTAAATCATACTCTTGGATTTCCTATTAAGAAAAGGGGAAATCAACCCATTTCTCTAAACCCTAACAAACATATCACACAAGTACTTCATATACTCAAGGTTTAAAGAACATTAATGACATTAAAAAATAGATTCAATGCTCCATAAATGCATAGTAGTAAGAGTATTAAATAGGCTACAAATTGTTCTTAAGACATGGGCTTGGAAGCCTTGGTCAATTTTCCCAAGAACTAGATGTAGCTACTAGAGTTCATACTAATTAATGCTAACAACCCAAACATAAAACAAGAGAAATCAAAGATGAAAATGGTGGAAAACTAGGGTTGGAATAGTACCAAAATCGGGCTGGAAGAAGAGATATGAAAGAGAGGAAAGAGAATGCTATTTATAGTACAAAGGGATAAGGTTGTGTTCTGGCCACCCGTGTGTCGCGACTTGTGACGGGTGCCAGAATAGGACCTTGTCTTCTTTCTTCTTCTTATAGCAAGCACTCTCCTTCACAATAATTCCTCTCATTCTTCAAGTCTTTAAACCTTTGAAGCAAGTTTTCAAAGGATGATCTTCAACGGCCTCCTGTCTTCAAGTCTTCAAATCTTTGAAGCAAGTCTTCAAAGTCTTCAAAAGGTGATCTTCAATAGCCTTTGATCTTCAAGTCTCCATGTTCTTCCTTTGTCACGCAAAATCCACTTAGAAAAGGTAAAAGAGCGTAAAGTTGCTCGTACCTCTCCTAAGATAATTTCAAGGCAAAACACAAGCTCCTGATAACAAAAGAGCACAAAAGTGATCCCAAAAAGTACTAAATTATGCACATAAAATGGACACATCATAGAACTGGGTCTAAGGGAAGTTTCTCAGAGAGGACTCCTAAGCAGAAATTGAATCCCATCTTGTGCACAGCGCTTCAAAATCCAGCGAGGTTCCGGCCAACTCGGATGACTCAGTAATAGGTCGTCCGGGAATGGGTTTTGCGGAATCTAGCCATCTTGCGGAAAGTGGAGAGCAAGGGTCGGTAGCATCCTCCCTAGGTAAAGCCGCATGTGATGACCTAACCAACCAATTGAGCCCCGTTCTGAGATGCCCCCTAGGGTTAACAAGGTAAAGGACATTATATCCTACACCTCCTCAATGAGGAAATTCATTGTCGAAAAGTGTCATACTATGGCTTACCCATCAAATGAGGAAAGCTCAGATTCAGAGTATATTGTTCCTAATAAATTAGGAAAGATAATTGATGAGATCCCCCTTTACCAACGAGTTCCCTTAGATGCTAAGTTTAGGGTTATAAAGGAAGATGAATCCCTCTCAACTCTACCCGTAGGAAGATCGATCACTTACGGTCATTACCTCAGGTCTGGTTTGTGTTTTCCTTTTCCCCCTCTTTTAGTTAACTTAATGGAAGAGTTTGAGGTTAATTTGGGTCAGTTTCATCCGAACGTGATTATTATAATAATGGATTTCATGGTTTGATGCAAGGAAGTTGAGGTGGTTCCTCGTTATGAGTTGTTTTGGGTTTTGTACACATTGCGCGCTAATCGGGGTGGTTTTGGGATGTTTACTCTATCTAATAAGACTGATGATGCTCGATTCGTTATCCCCCTTTTTAGTAACAAAGGGTGGAAACAAAAGGCATTTACCTTTGACTTTTTGGGGCTTATCGAACCCCTTAATAGAATCCTAAGGTGAATGTCGAGGTCCAAAAGCGGAATGGACATTCGATCCCAGACCATATGCACGAAGATGTGGCACTCTTAAGGGGGCTCGATGTTCTGGATACCAAACTCTACCGTCATGAGGTTAAAGGAGCAAAGTTCTTTGTTTGGCCAGAGTGGTTGTATGAAGATATCTATGCCTCGATGACCCAGCGAAGTCTTGACCAATCGACCCCCCAAAACTCCAAACCTATTGCTCATTCTGAGATTTTCAGGAAAAGAGCTGTGGAACTATCCTCCCGTTCATAGAATGATTCTGAGAAAGTTATGGAAGTATTCACCTTGGATGCCTCAGAAGGTCTTCGAGGCTAGAACATTGATAATTTTATTTTATTTGACTTTAGTATCGAGACGCCTAACCTATCTCTTATTGTAGTGGCTGACATGGACATCCTCAACGGTCTCCAATAGAGTCTTATTGGGACTGTGAATCCCACCCTCTCGATGGGAGCTACCGAGACCCCACTAGTCGAAATGGAGAACCACTTGAAAGATCCCGATGAGCAGACCAAAAAGAAAAAATATGAAGACTTTTCTTATCAAGGTGGGTCACATTCGGGTGGTAGCCTGGATCTGTCCAAGTCCTTCAGGTTCTAAGAGAGGCCGTAGGGAACCCTTCTATAAGTTTTCGTGACATTCATTCAATGATCTAACGAGACTTGAGCTACCCATTTACTGATCTTTTATGGTATAGGTTTTTGTGGTTCTCAAGTCTAGCTTTCGTTCTGCAGGCATTTTCTTGACTTGTGTGCCTTCTCTGCTCAAGGGTCCTCTTGAAAAAGTTTTCGGGGTGGTTAGGAGAGAGAAGTACTCAGCAATCAAAGCTCGAGGAGGAACGTGCCCAACTTGAGAAGGATCTTGCAGAGCTCCAGGCGGAACGGAAGAAATTGAAAGAAAAAGAGAAAAGGTTGTTGAAGAAATGCCAGCTGGAAAGTCAGCATGCTCTGTTGGCGTGTTTCGCCAAGAAGCTGGTGGGTTCTACCGAACTCTATGACCTCTTCATTGAGCTTTTGAACTCCTCAAAATGGATGGGCCAGAATGAACTAGTCGAACACCTAATCCATTTACTCCCGGCTGAGCACACAAAGGAACTTCAAAAGTTTGCTGATCATAAGGCCGAGGGGAAAGTCTCTTCTCAATGGAAGGAAGCCAACACATGAGGAATTCACTTCAAGTTGCTCGATTTCATCAAGGGATCGAAGAATTTTTTTTAATATCGAAGAGCTAGAAGCTATTGATCCCAAAGATCCAGGCAAGCCTGGCAAGCAATTGCAACCCTCTAGCTTTTCAAGGAGTAAGGACGACCCCTCTTCGACCATTCAAGAGAAGGCTAATGAGACCACCCCTATCAAGAAAACTAGTATAGCTCACAATGATATATGAATTATTTTCCTCTCGATTGTACTCGTTTGAAGCAAGAAATGAATGACTTTTTAAGACTTTTAATTATCCTTATCTTTTACTATAGTGCTTGCCCTTGGAAAATGAGCTGAAGATAACTAAAGAGGAGTTAGCTAGGGTTAAAGTTGCACTATCAGAGGCATGCAATGAACTAAGTCGTTTCACTCAGGATTTATCTGCCGCTCATAAAGAGCTGTAATCTTAGCGTGACCACAACCATCCCTCCATTCAGAAACTTCTCGATGAGGCTAAGAAGAGTTCCTCTGGCAAGTCCGTTGTTTCCCTTTCCGTCATTGAGAATCTTGTAAACCTAACAAGATGTTACACCAAGAGGTCCTTCGCGAGATGATGAAAGAATATCCGTCTCTAGCGCATTTTCTTAATGACGCTAGGTTGTATCATGCCTTAAACCAAGGGAAGAGCATTGAATGTTACCAGCAAGAAATTTTAGAATATATAGCCAGGACCAACGAGATGACTACACAGAACTCTACTCTCAAAATGGAGATATCCCAACTCAAGAAGGTTATCAAAGACAATGCTCGACTTTGCAAGGATCTAGCAACCCAGAATTCTCATCTCCAAGCCCTTGTAGCCTACTCGGATAGTCTTTAGGCCTATGGTTTGTCCCATGGTGTCCTAAATTTGGGTCTTATCAGCGATATTCCCAGGTTCCTTATTGAAATTGAGATGTCTATAATGAATCAGGGTTTAGACTGCGATCCCAACCACATAGAAATATTCGACGCCGTCCACGAGTGGCTTTCTTGGGTTCATCCTTCAACTGCTATCAATCAACAAGTGGCTCCGAAAATATTTTCCAAGAAGAGATGTAGAGCCACTCGGACCAAGAATTCTTTCGGTGCTAAGAAGTTGGTTCTCCAAGAGTCATGGCTGCTAATGAAGCTTACCCTTCGGCTACGAGGAATTCCACCTTAGGTTTGAATGTCGGCGTTAGTACACAATTCCAAAAATGCAATGCTCCCCCTGCTCCTGTGGTCAACTATGGCTCTATCGAAACTGGTTTGCCTATTCAAGGTTATAACAACAGGGTGGCTTCACATTTTGGGGACTTAATCTAACATCGAAGGCGTACACCTCAAGCCTCCAAGTTTACTGAAGGTGAAGCCAATTGTCTATTCAAAACTGCTACATGTATCAAACTTGAGAAAATTCAATGGTCTGAGTGAATGTAATATGTAGTGAGCTCATAGTTTAGGATTTGAATGTAATATCTATCGATGCAACAAAATTGAATTTTGATTGTATCCAATGGTTCATTTTTTGTAGCTCAAGAAGATGCTAATGTGTTCCATGTATTAAATTTTGATGCTTTCCATTGATCCAAAGGATGCATCGAACTGAACTCGAACACGTCGTAGGGATGCTATCAAACTAAGCCTTGTAGGCTCAAGAAATTTTTAATTTTTTTTGTAAAAAGTTGGTCTTATCAAACTTTGCCTTATTGGTGCAAGTGAAATCAATCAATAGGTCTTATCGACAAAGAGATTGTCAGACTTGGCCTTATCGGCAAAAGCGAATTCATTCAACTTGGTCTTATTAACACACAAAAATTATCTGGCTCGGTCTTATCGGCACAAGCAAATTGTTTGACTTGGTCTTATTGACACAAGGAGATTATCAGACTCGGCCTTATCAGCACAAGTGAATTTGCTCAACTTGGTCTTATCGACACAAGGAGATTGTAGAACTTGGCCTTATCGACAAAAGTGAGTTTGTTCGACTTGGTTTTATTGACCCAAGGAGAGAATAGAACTTGGCCTTATCGGCACAAGTGAATTTGATCAACTTGTTTTATCGACACAAGGAGATTTTCTAACTTGGCATTACTAGCACAAGTGCTCGACTTGGTCTTATCGACACAAAGAGATTATCAAACTTGCCCTTATTGGCACAAGTGAGTTTGCTCGAGTTGGTCTTATTGACGTAAGGAGATTATCGAACTTGGCCTTATCGGCACAAGTGAGTTTGCTTGACTTGGTCTTATCGACGCAAGGAGATTATCGAATTTGGCCTTATCGGCACAAGTGAGTTTGCTCAACTTGGTCTTATCAACACAAGGAGAATGGCAATAAGTATAGGCACAAAAGTGATTTCATTCAACGGACTCATGTCGAAATCATACAAAATCTCAATACAACACAAAACAAAACTGGTGGTAACGACGAAGGTTGGCAACATTCCACGTTCGAGGTACTTGTTTTCCATCCAACTCTTCTAAGAAATAACATCTTCCAGGGTGTGCCTCCAACACCTGATATGGCCTTTCCCAATTGGAAGCCAGCTTCCTTTCTATCTGGCGTTTACTCTTCTCATTACTCCTCATGACCAAGTCACCTTTGCTAAATTACACCTTATTTACTCTTTGATCGTGGCATCGCTTGAATTGCTTCTTTACCTTAGCTTCACAAAGAATGGCCAGTGCCCTTCCCTCCTCTCCTAAGTCTAGGTCTAGACACTAATTGTCACTATTTTCCACCTCGTTGCTTGATATTACCTTGGGCTTGGCAAAACGATTTCTGCTGGAATCATAGCTTCAGTGTCGTGGACTAGGGTGTATGGCATTTCGCCAGTGGATCTAGATGGGGTTGTCTGATATGACCATAGCACACTCAGAAGTTCATTAACCCAATTTCCAGCTGCCCTATCGAGCCTCTTCTTGATTCCATTAACAAGGGTCCAATTATTAACCTCAACTTAGCTATTTGCTTGCGGGTGGTAGACTGCCGTTAACTTCCACTGGATCTTGAACTTCTCGCACCAGCTCTTGAAAGGATTATTGGTGAATTGCATGCAATTATCGGACACAATAACCCTTGGGATTCCAAATCAACAAATGATATTCTTCCAACAAAATAAGACCACCAAATTCCCTTTTATATTTGTTAGCGGCCCAGCTTCGACCAACTTAGTGATATAATTTACAGCCACTAGCAGGTACTTAACCTTGCATGGAACTTCTAGGAATGGGCCCACCAAGTCAATTCCCCATTTGTCAAATGGCCAAGTTCTATGCATACTGATCATTTCTGTTTGGGGCACATGGATCGTTGGCGCATGTCTCCGGCATTGGAAGCAAGCTTGGATGTATTGGTTGGCATCTTCAAACATAGTTGGACAATAGTATCCTGCCAGAATCATCATTCTAGCCATCGAACGGGCTCCCTGATAGCTGCCACATATTCCTTCATGAATTTCCCTTAGCGCCTTTAGGCGAATCTTTCCGGCTTGGGCAAGTGCAGTAGGAATGACACCCTCGTGCAAGTACTTGATGATGAGAGTCATCCAAGTGTTTACTTCGGCAATTTCCATCACGGTCAGCCCCTCGATACTTTAAAAATTCAGCTCTTCGAAGAGATTTGTTTCTGGGACAATCCCACCCCCCAAGTCTGAAGAAGCTAGCTTGCTAAGAGTATCCGCCTTCTGGTTTTTCTCTCAAGGTATCTGTGCTAGGGTGAATAGTCAAAAAATGCTCAACTTAGGCTTGATCAACTCTAAGAATCGCTGCAGGTTAGGCTCCCTGGCTTCATACTCTCCTTTGACCTGCTGCACCACAATCTGTGAGTCACTAAATGCATCCACGATTTCCAATTTCATCTCCTTATCCAAAATAAATCCTGTGATCAAGGCCTCGCATTCCGCTTTGTTATTTGTGACCTAAAATTTAAAGTGCAAGGCATATGGATAGTCTACGCCACCGGGCCTAGTAAACAGCTCCCCTGCTCCATTGCCTCTTGAATGTGAAGATCCATCAATGAACAGTTTCCACGAATCCCCATTTTCAATGTCTTCATTTCATTTACTTTGATCACTTATGTCATCTCCATGATAAAGTCCTTGAGAGCCTAACCCTTGATCGCTGTCTTAGGTTGAAACTGGATATCATGTTTGCCCAATTCCATGGCCCATTTCATCAAAACATGCCAAAAACACTATGGTGTGACCTGAAAGTAAGAACACAACCGTCGAGCAGTGTGGACCAGTGCCAAAATCAATCTCTCAAGGGAAGTGTATAGTGTCTGAGGGCCCTACAATGCCCGACTAACAAAGTATACTGGGTGTTGCTGCTTCTCTTTCTCCTTGACCAAGACAACACTTACTGCTATGGGTCGGTGCTGAAATATAAAGGTAAATCACTTCTCCCCGGTCGGGTTTCACCAATGTTGGTAAGGTCCAAAGATGTTCTTTCAAAGCTACGAAGGCATTTTCACAATCATCTGTCCACTTGAAATTTTTGGCTCTCCTCAACACATCGAAGAAAGGTAAGTGCTTCTCATCCCCCTTCGATAGAAAATGACTCAAAGCTGCCAGACAGCCCGTTAACCTTTGAACCTCTTTCACCGACTTAACACTCTTCATGTTCATCAAAGTCTCTACCTTTTCAGGGTTCACCTCGATTCCCCTCTCAAAAACCATGAAACCCAGGAACTTACCATCCCCTATTCCTATAACACATTTAGCAGGATTCAGTTTCAGGTTGGCCCTTCGCAACTCAACGAAAATCTCGTTCAAATCCTCCAGAAACTTATCATAATTCCTGTTTTTTACCACCATATAATCTACATACACTTCCATATTTCTGCCGATTTGATTTATAAACAACTTGTCAACTAACCTTTGATAGGTCTCCCCAGCATTCTTCAAACCAAACGACGTCTTTTTGTAACAGAAGGGGCCATCCTCCATTATGAACAAGGTTTTCTCCTTATCTTCCTCGGCCATTAGTATCTGATGATAGCCCTTGTGGGCATCGAAAAAGGCTAGGATCTGGTATCCGACTATTGCTTCCAATAGTCTGTCTATCGAAAGGAGGGTATAACTATCTTTTGTACAACACTTGTTTAAGTTAGTGAAGTCGATACACATAAGCCAAGCACCATCATGCTTTGGGACCATCATCGGATTAGCGAGTCATTCTGGATAAAACACCTCCTCGATAATATCAGCTTCGAGGAGTTTTTCCACTTCTACTCGTATTGCTTCAGCCCTTTCTGGCGCAAACAATCTCATCTTTTACTTGATGAGTTTTATCAAAGGGTCGATATTTAGTCTATGGATGGCCAGTTCAGCAGATGCTCCTTCCACATTCATAATATCCCAAGAGAACACGTATAAATATTAACCGAGCAAGGTCTGTAACCGGCCTTTTATCCTTTCTGGCATCATCTTGTCCACCGTGATAACACCCAAACCTTGAACTGGGATCTACTCCGTATCAGCTGGTCCTGCTTCTCCATGTATTGATGCTACATCTTTTTTTGCTCTTTTCACCGCCACTAAATTACAGCTTTTTGCTACAACCTGATCTCCTTGAATGCAAGTTATCCCTTTATTTGTTGGGAACTTCATCATTAGGTGGTACGGCGACCACACTGCTCGAGCTTGACACATCCAAGGTCTTCCAAGTATCACATTATAAGGGGAGTAGGCATCGATGACTGCAAAGTTGCAGTATATCTTGACCCCCTTATCTCCATCTACCACTCTGACCGACAAAGTGACTTCACTAAGGGGTGCAATCATTTTCCCTGTAAATATGGACAAGGGGCACATTGACTTCTTCAAGTTTCCTCAATCAATATCTAACTGGTCGAAATAGTTTACAAACATGATCTCAACCTCACTCCCATCGTCTACAAAAATCCTCTTAGCCAATGAATTTTCGATCACTGCTGAAATTACCATTGGGTCAGCATGAGGAGTTTGGTTAGAGAATACATCTGCTTCTGAAGACGTTATCATCTCATCTGGTCGAAACCTTTTATGAGATGGCTCACCTGTATGTACACACCTCGACCCAGCCTTCATCACGGTTTTGGAGGACCTATATCCCGTAACTCCGTTGATGACATTTACCATTATACATTTGACCAGTTCCTTGTTCTAGTTAGGGTTTCCTGTAGGTGGGTTTCAATACAGCTCTTGTTGGTGCTCTTGTCGAACCAGTTGAGGAGCATGATAAACCCTGGGAGGGGGTTGAGCGTCTCTCTTGAATGGTCGCCAGTTTCCATGTATGTTCCTATGTCTCAATGGGCCCTCTCTGAGGTATGGACAAAAGTTAGCTTCTCTGAGGAGACCCTCCCTTTCACACCTATCGATCTCCATTCTGGGGTGACTACACAGACCAACATTACTAGGGAAACCCTTCATGAGCTCAACCCCAATGATTATAGGGTAAAACGTAAATTCATCTATAGTATTTTTAACTTTCCGAAGATGGTAAAAATTATGGAACAACCAAGAGTAAAGTGTACATTTGTTGCGTCGCACACCTGAAGAAACCCCATTATGAATGCAATACCCTTTGGGTGGAATTGGGACAACGTTATTTTATACAAACACGAAATATCTATCATAGGATGTGGAAGGGGGAAGTAAAGGCTGAAATTAAGATAGGATAGATAGCACGATGTACATCCAGGAGTGGAGTACGAACACACTCATTGTTCACAGGAGCGCGAAGCTTAAAAGAGCTTTAAAATGGGAAGTACTTCTTTAACTCGTCCACATACAACCCAGTAAGCATACTGGGTATGGAAGAGGATCCGATGGTTTGACCGGATTCCCCCGGAATAACCATCAGATAGAGGAGATTCAATATGATTACGGGAAGATATAACAATAAACAACAAGCCTAGGTTATTTGAGAACAACAGAAGGTTAATCAAGGGAATAAATAGTACTTAATAGTCCGTTGGAATAAAAAATTAGAAGGAGTTCACCAAAGTAGGTGACCAGAAGGTTACACAACACAAACAGAGCAACTAATATTATGATGATAAAAGATAGGCTACCAAGTTCAGAGCATATAGTAATAAGGTGAAAGATGGAAACAAACCTTGCTCTTCAAAAAGGTAAGGAAAACTGACGAGCAGTAAACTTAAAGTCGGCCGGAGAACTGGAGAAGACGATGATTTTGGCAGATAACAACGGTGAAACTGAGGAAGAGAGGAAATCTTAGTATCTATATGCAAGGGAATAGGAAAGAAAATTTTAGGAAGATAAACAGTTTTGAGAACATAATGATGAAAGTCTGACAAAACTAAGTTACCTTTCACAAATTTCGAAGTGGCAGCAGAAGATGAAAAGATGGCGCACTAATGAGTGAAACGCGTTTAAAATACCTATATATAAGATGGATTAATAGTAGTCATTAGGTAAATACCATACCAAGCCCAAATGAGTAGAAGGCCCAGAGCACTAGCAAAGTCATCTAGGCTGAGCGAAGAGCAGAAGAAAGAGGATGACAGCCCACCAACCGAAAATGTAGGAAATCATAATCATCCATGGCTCACAAACCTGGTTTGTGGGACACACGATTATGCACACGACGATGGTGCCGGGCACACGATCATACACATGATGCCAACTCCAGATAAAGCTGAGACACGACCATAGCGTATTATAAAAAGAAGAAGAGAAAAGGGAAAGAAGGTAAGTGCAACTAAACTATAGCAAGTTAACTAGAAAAAAAGGTGACAGACTTAAGAGTGTCTTCCCCAGACTTCTTTTGTAGGTGTGCTTTGGTAATCACAATCAACTAGCCGGACAAGGGAATACCACATCAATCGTAATTAAGAGGGATTATCTTCTACGACTTGTGAAATATGGAAATTACTTCTACTGTCACTAGACAACAGTTTTGACGAGAGGAATGATTTCAATGCTAAGTATCAACTTTTGTGGTTAGCTTCTAGCTTTTGCTACTTCGATTATCGTTGAGCAGTTATATTTTGATTAGAAAATGGAAAACTAGTAATCAGAGGACATGTGATCTTGCATTGCAGTTTTCTGAGGTAAATTCCTAGTGTTTTCTTCAGTAATATTTTCTTATGCTTCTTCTTATCCTTTGTAGTTTATGTGATAAATTTGTGGCCTCATTCTACCTATTGAAGGGAATCAGTCGATGATTTCTCCTTGCATAAATTTCCTTAGGACTTTGTAGATGGTTATAGCTCATACATGTTGCACTAGTCGTACAGGAGAACCCACAATCACAACCCATGGGTTGTGGCTTCAGAGATATCAATCCCTTTATGACTTGTACATGATGGTTTTTCAATTTGTTTTTTAAATTCTAGCTTTTAATATAAAGAAGATACCAACTTGTGGCTGCTGTTATGGCCGATGTTTATGACAAGTAGAACGAGAACAATTATCTGGGTGGAAAGTATGATGACAAAATTGTAATGTGGTGGAGCTGTTACAAGCTGTGCAAAGTGCTTTTCAAAGGGAAGATGCAATGACACTTAACAAAGTTTTTGTCACTCTTCAAGTGGTCATGGCAGAGATTATCAAGGTGCAAGGAAGCAATAACTACAAGATCCCACATATGAACAAGGACATGATGATAAGAGAGAGAACACTGCCAAGGATGATTTATACAAATGAAGAAGATGTAAGGGCTGGCATTCAACATCTAATCAAAGTAGGTGAAACAGAGGAGATTCTACCACTTATGCATGCTCTAAGGATTAGAATCATGTAAGCATGTAACTATTCCTTTTGGGGGTTGGGACGTAGGCATAGTTTGTAAGCCTTTGGACATTTTGCTTTTTGTGTGATCGAAATGTTCAAACCCAACCCCGATTGAATGTAAGGTATGACATACATGAAAACCAAACTTTTGTTATTTTTTTTGTAAAATCAGCCATGTGAATAAAACTAAGGCCAACACACAAGGTAACACCAACAAGTTGGGGAAGAAGCATGGGCAATAACATTTTACCAAAACAAACAAGGGAAGATGCATGGGCAGCAACACAAATGGCACAGAATTCCACAAAGGCAGCAACATTTTATCAACAAGAACAAGCGCAGCAGGATTCTATCAACAAGAACAGGGGCAACGGCATTTTATCAACACAAATGGCATCACCAGGCCTCAAACACAAAGGCAAAAACATTTTATCAACATGAAGAGGGGCAACAATATTTTATCAACACAAATGGCACCATCGGGACACAAATGGCACCATCGGGACACAAATGGCACCACCGGGCCACAAACACAAGGGCAACACCATTTTACCAACATGAAAAGGCGCAACGGCATTTTATCAACACAAATAGCACCACCAAGCCACAAACACAAGGGCAACAACATTTTATTAACAAGAACATGGGCACCAACATTTTATCAACACAAATGGTACCACCAGGCCACAAAAATAAAAAAGATATGCACATAATCTAAAATACTGAAGGCACCAACATGCCAACATTAACATAAGGGCCCAAAAACAGAGGATATCACCCGTTTTGAATAACCTAATTTTTCTTCAGAACTTTTTAATCACCCGCAAATCACCTCTTGTGTTTTTTTACTACTACCATTTCACATGGACCGAATTACCGTAACCTTCAATATTTAAAAACATCATTAGATGATTAACCCTTAAATATAGAATGACACAAAAAATGGAGACTAAATGTAAGAACGAAATTAACCATCACTGCATATTCAATCACTTAACCTAATTAGTAGGGGCGAAGAAACCCTTTCGGATTTCTTCTTTGCCCTTTCCCGATGATGAATATCTCTTAAGCATGGGACTAAGAGATATAGCATTTCGTTGGAACCTTTGCATGTGTCATCAGAGCAGCTGGACTCTGTCGAAGCTCCACCAAGGCCCAAGGTCGCGCCGGAAGGTGAGCCTGGCTGGCAGAGCTTTGCCAACGACCGGATCTGAGACCCAACATAGCAAGCCGCCGAATTGACACTAGATGCCGCCGAGTCAGGACAATCCACCACCGAGTCAGGATAATTCATCACCGAATCAATACACCTAGCCACTGAGTCTAGTCCGAATGGAGCCGAGTTGACATCCATCGCAGGCGACCAACATTTTTCATACTCATCATCGTAATTTGACGGGAACGGCCTCCTATTCAAACCGCCGCTAGTGCCGAGACTAGCCGGATCTGGAGCTCAACACAAGAAATGCGTCTCTGGCACCGGTAGAGCCTCCACGGAGGTGTCAGACCTCAGGACAGAGGTGGCGTCATCCAACTCCATTTTGGGAACAAATTTGGAAGGGTTATATGTGTCGGAAACAGTGGTCTAAAAATCGCTAGGCGCTAGTCGGGCGGTTTGCTGGGGCCTAGCGCCTAGGGGATTAATGGGGGATTAATCGGTCTAGGCGGATTTGTATTATTTAATTATTTTTTATATATAATTAATAAAATAATACAAATTATATTTAAAAATAAAATAAAAACCTATTTCCCAAGTCACAATAACTTATATTACATACAAATGATACAATACAAGAACGAAAATTTCATGATAAACGACACAAATGAATATATTATATATATATATATATTGTCGAAATATTATCTTATGGAAAGATAGAGTTTAATTATAATAATACAAAGTAAAATGTCTTAGTTGCAATATTAAAATTTTATTATGCAACGTGTAGTAGTTATAAAGTTTATAACCCGATTCATTCAACCCATAAATTTTATCTTCATTTCTTCTAATTTACATTTTAAACCATAATATTTCTATGATATATGGAAAGACCGTATTTCAAGAGACAGACTCATAATAAATACAATTAAAAAAATAATGGAAGAAAAGGTGGAAATGGAATGAAATTAAAGCCTCATGAAAAGTTTGGAAAATTGGAAAAAATGCCAAAGCTGGACGCATGGAAGGAGCTTCAGCCTTACTACAATCTTGGAATCCCACATCGGAAGTGCCTTGAAGCATTGGCTTCAATTCCTTCTATAAATAGAGAACAACTCCACCCTTCTCTTTAAGGCAAAGCAAGCATAGCTTGCAAATGCCAATTGGGCCTTTAATGGCAAGGGATTTGGCCTTAATATTTGGGTTGAAATTACCTATTTGAAGTTAAAATTTTAGTGTATTTATGGGTTTTTTGGTATGGTCCAAAACTAATTTAATTGAATTCAATTTGATAAAAATTGAAATTAATTCTGGTTATTTGGTTTAATTCGGTTTTAAACCGAATCCAAATTTTAATTTCGGTTCGGATAACTTGGATAATAATTTAAATGGTTTGGGTCGGTTTCGGTTTTCAACTTTTAAGAAAAAAAACCGAATAAACCGATCCGACCGATTAGTGCCTAGACCCGATTAGGCGGGTCTGGGCGGGTCTGGGCACCGCCCAGAGGCAAAAACGCCTAATGTCGCTGAACAGACCCTAATCCGGGCGTTTTGGTGGCGCCTAGCGCCTAGGCGCCGCCGTTTAGAACACTGGTCGGAAACATAGCATTTTGAGCAACGGGGGCAAAATCGTTGGAGGAAGAGGGGAAGGCTTCCATAGGAGTGTTGATTGTCACGGTGGAAGGCCGACAAATTGAAGAACAAAGCAAAATAGATGGAAGGGAAGAAACCAGATCTAGGATTTTCTGGAACTTGGGAGAGAAATGAAGAGGAAAATGAAGAGAGCGTATGAGTAGAATGAAGTAATGACAGGAAGTTAAAGAACACATGAATAACACAGCATCCAATGTCTTCTGATTGGCTTAAGTGGGTGGTAGAGTAAATGAATGGTTGGTGGAATTTTAAATGGGCTGATTATAGTTTGAAATCTGAGTTTGAAAAATAGATTAAAATTGAGTGTGGTTAGTAGGTGGAAAAGTGTAATTTATTGTGTTTAAGAATGAGAAAAACTTGTAAATTGACAAATTCATTAAGGGCAATTTTGGCAAATCAAAAAAAATTGACAAATAAGGAAAGTTTTCAGCTTGTGCAGAAATGATTGGGACAACCCAAAAAGGAATTTGTGCAAAAAATGTTGGGAGGGAGGAAGTACAACTTTCAGATTTACAAATGGTTCAGTGTGTTATGTTCTGCTTTTGATATGTTGATTCTGTGACTTTTAAGGTCATGTCTTTTATGTGATTGTGGTGTTCTGCCTTTGTTTTACATCCTGGATTCATTTTTTTTCCTTTTTCTTTAATTTGGTATTGTGTAGTTGTCTCGGATTCATAAGATTGAGATGTGGCAGCAATGTGGTTGCAGGTCTGTATTAACACAGTCCATAGTTTTATGATTATAGATTGTCTTAGAGCCTTCTATTTTGGATCCTAAGACTGCACAAGTACTGAAGGGGTCATATTGTCCTCATTCTTGATATAGTAGCCGCACCTTGGAAATATGGCTTTGTCATTTTCAGAAAGTTTAATAAATGTGGTCATTTATATTACATGTTTATCGTGTCAATAGCGATGACATAATCATTCAGTCTGTGGTAAATGTTCAGTCTTTAAATAAATAATACAAAGCCTTGGAAATCCTGGGATTAAACGATGATGAAATCAGTTTGTCCTCCTGAACACAGTCAAGTAGTTATTTTTTCTCTTTTTTTCCTTTTTCAGGGATATGGGATTGTCAGCTTTACAGGGAATTTTGTCTAAATGGTTTGTTGAGGTACATGTGTTTTGCAGGAGGTGGTGGAAGTAAATCTTGTGATCACAGATTCCTTTGTGCCTGGAATGACAGGATATAATTTGCTCAAGAAATATACCGGTTGTCTAAATACTTCCGTTATTATGTGTTCAGGTTCCAAGAAGTTCATAGTTTTGGGCTAATGGATTCAAGTCATCGAGTTAGCTAATGATCGATAGTTTTTTTCAGGTGGTTGAGGCTCTTGATGATGGCCAATTGATCTTGGTAAACCATAGGTGACTAGGATGTAGAAATTCATCCTTCTGTGCTAGACTTTTTCTTATTAGAGTTTCAGTTTTATACATTAGTGTGTGCATTAATTTCCAGTTCTGGTTGTCACATTTGGATACTTTTGCACCAATTTAAGAGGAAGATGGCAATTGAAAATGGATGAAGGATAGGTGCAAGTACATTTTGGAGCAATGTGCACTCCACAATATATCAGTAACTAAAAAAGCTGCATTGGAGAATTCGCTCTGCCTTCTCACTAGAATCCTCTCTCTTCAGTAAAGTAACACAGAAACAAAAGAACATCATACTCTCCCCACCTAACTTGTCAGTACCATTAACTTCCATATTCTTGACCAAAGAACACCCACTCACCATCGCACCATGGCAGTTCCGCCCACCGACGAGAGTCTACCACCATCATACCTATCCATTCTAACCCAAAAACAACAGCTAAACCAACCACCATCTCATCTCTACAAGACCTAAAACTCAACCCCATAACCAAATTCAAAGGAGAGATAACTGTGCTCTTTTAAGAAGATGAAATAGATCACCTCTCAGAACCTTTCAAGCGCAATTTAATCGAAAAGTTCGCCAGGGGGAGGCCATCTATGGATTTTATTCGACAACAATTCAAAAAGATCGGATTCAAAAGCGAAGCAAACATCACAGCTCTGGACCGAAGGCATGTGTTCATCAAATTTGATCTTGAGGAAAACATTCAACGTTGCTGGATCAAGAGGAATTGGAACCTAGGAGGCACAATCATGAAGGTCCTTAAGTGGACAAAGAACTTCGATGTAAAGGAGGAACCACCGGTGGTACCAATCTGGCTAATAATCGAGTTCCCGCCGGCATACTATCTGCATAAAGATTGCATACCCCTTATAGCCAGCCACCTAGGAGAGCTCATATTTACAGACCAGCCAATGATCAATCATACAAGACCTTCAACAATCCGCCTCTGTGTAGAGATGGATCTCACTGGCGACTTCCCGGAGAGAATAAAATTGGGCTCTACAAAAGATAGCAAGTGGTACGACATCCGATATGAAGACCATCATTTCTACTGCACCAAATGTCTAAAGATTGGGCACAAAACAACCGATTGTGGGGTTAGAAAAGCCTCAAAAGATGAGAAAGAACAATGGCGCCCAATCCCTGACCTTGAACAAGGTTCAAGGGAACACACACAACAGCAATGGAGAAAAATAAACGAAACACATAAGGAGGAGGATGAAGTATTTCAGGATGTTGTTAACAACATATTGCAGGAAATGGCAGAGAAGAAAGATGAAAACGTGGAGGACATCCCGACTAAGCAAATGACACAGAAAAAGCAAGCAAGCACAAGGATTTGTCATAGTGCCGAGCTAAAGGATACAACCAAAAGAAGTCACAACAACTGAAAATCCCTTGATGACATTTAGATCAATGCCAAAAAACATATCCTTCAAACCTCAAATAAATTGCTTATTTTTCAGGATCTTATAAACTCTCAGGCAAAACTGACTGGAAAATTTTCATCTCAGGTACAGGAAGTTGAAGACAAGCAAGGAGAACATAAAGAGGGGAATGAGGAACAACATATGGACGCACACCAACAGACCCCTACCAGTGCTATTCAACTTCAAATTCAAGACCAGGACAACAATAATGGGAAGAGCCTTCAACACAGAGAACAACCAGAAACCTCTGTACAAGGTAATCACGCCCAAGGTAACATCACACCACCTGATAAGGATAGAAGTAGAAATTTCTTTAGATCTCCTAACATTATAAGCACTCGCTTGAAATCAAAATCAAAGATATCCAATAAATGTTAAAATCCTAACTTGGAACCTGAGAGGTATAGCTGGATCACTGATCAGACTTAGACATCTTTTACATGTTCATAATATATTTGTACTCATAGTAATTGAGCCTAAATAGAACATAGAAAGACTTAATGGATTTAAACAAACACTGGGGTTTGAGGAATGCTATGCCACAGAAGACTCTAAGATATGGATAATGGCTAAAAAGGGATATGTGGGAACTGTCACAACTCTGAATGAACATTTTCTGAGTATTAACATGAAAAACACATAGACACTAAACGAGCTTCATATAATAGCTATTTATAGAAAACACTCAAGAGCACTAAGACTAAACATGTTCACAGATATAGAAGATGACTTAGAACAAATCAACATCCCATGTATTGTAGCAGGAGATTTTAATGTTAGTAGAACCCTCCGGGAGTACAGAGGAAGATATTCACTGAATCCCAATAGTATGCAAGATTTTGACACTTTTATAGTGTTAAACAATCTACAAGACATACCAACGGTTGGGAATTATTATACATGGACAAACTCAAGGAGGGGCCAGGATAGAATCTATAATATAATTGATAGGATATTAGGAAACTCACAGTGGTTTAATAAATATCAAAACACATCAGTTCATGCTTTAGCCAGGATGCCCTCTGATCACTCACCTCTAATCTTAGGCACTAACATACAGGATAATACATCTCCAAAGGCCTTTAAATTTCAAAATATGTAGACACTTAGATCTGAATTAATGCAACTTATACAAGCTAACTGGAACCAACCATGCCCACACATGGGGATGTTTGGTTTTTCACATAAGTTAAAAAGATTAAAATTGGAGTTAAAACATGGAACAAAAACACATTTGGTAATGTTTTTGAAAATCTAAAATTTGTAGAAAAAGGGGTTCAAGAATTGGAAGCTAAATATGACACTAATTAAGACCCCAATGATCTAAACCTCCTTTTAGGATCCAGTGCGAAGTTAACCAAAAAATTAAAAGAAGAACATCTTTTCTGGAAACAAAAGGCGAAACTCAACTGGCTAAAAGAGAGAGACCTCAACACTAAATTCTTTCATAACTCTGTAAAAGAATAGCATAACAGACTCAGAATTAACAAGATTAAGGATGAGAATGGAAGCTGGATTACAGATCAGAAAGAATTGGGGGATTATGCTACAAAATTCTTCAAAAACATGCTACCTGATACTAATAATGACAAATCGGGAAATTCCTTGTTGAGACATTTAGAATTCATACCCACAGTTGTGACAGAACAAGAAAATGGTGAAATGATCAAGCTAATTCAAATGCAAGATCTGAAAAACATTGTTTTTCAACTTGACCCTAACAGTTCTGCAGGGCCAGATGGTTTTCCTGGTAGCTTCTACAGGTATGCATGGGAAATTATAAATGTAGATCTACTTTCATGTGTGCAGGAGTTCATGTGTGGTATTGCTATACCTAGGAGTATCAGTAGTACACTAATTTTCCTAATCCCAAAAATTGAGACACCAAATACACTATCTGACTTTAGGCCTATTTCTCTGTCCAATTTTGTTAATAAAATATGCTCAAAGGTCCTGGTAGATAGGATGTCATTAGTTGTGGATAAATGTATATCTAAAGAACCATCGGTCTTCATTAAGGGGAGGAAAATAAGTGATAATGTGCTTACCATGCAGGAGATGGTCAGATTTTTAGATAAGAAAAACTAGGCATTAAACCTAATAGCAAAACTAGACATGTCCAAGGAAATTGATAGAGTCTCCTGGCCAATGTTGAATTCGTTACTATAAAAAACTTGGGTTCCATGGCCACTTTGTGAAACTGATCTTACAAAATAAATCAAATGCATGGTTCTCAGTTCTACTTAATGGTAAGCCCAATGGCTTTTTCCAGGCCAACAACGGATTAAAACAAGGGGATCCCATATCCCCCATACTTTTCAATCTTATAACTGAGGTACTTAACAGAGGCCTGAAGAGCATGTTCAATTTTGAACTGATGGATTACTACCAGATCCCAGGAGGATTTAAACTAACACACCTATCATATGCAGATGATACAGTGATTTTCTTAAAAGCCACAAAAAAATTCTGCCTTAAATCTGGTAAAATTCCTATACCATTATGAGAAAGCCACTGGACAAGTTATAAACTGCCAGAAAAGTGCTTTTACATAGGTAAATGTGCCAGTACGATCACAGTTCAGAGGGTGAAACACATCACAAAGATGAGCCAGGGAACATTCCCATTCACATACTTGGGAGCTTCATGCTATAAAGGTAGAAAACTAAATGTTTACTACCAGTACCTAACAGAGAAACTCAACAAAAGAGTCTCAAACTGGAATTCTAAGTTACTAAATCAGGCAGGGAGGACAATACTCATTAGACATGTCCTTACAGCAATTCCACAACATACCTGGTGTGTCTCAGCCCCAACAAGTCACATAATCTTTGAAATGGAAGCCATTTGTTCAGAATTCCTATGGGGGAAAATGAAACTAACACATCTAAAAGACATTGGAGATCTTGGCCTAGACTGTGTTACCCTAGGCTAGAAAATGGGCTCAATTTTAGGGATTTCCATACAATCATAGATTCATTCTCAATGAAACTATGGTGGAAACTACATGAAGGGTCAAGTATATGAGCATAGCTCATATGGTCACTTCCAAAATCTAGCAGAACATCTGATCCATGGAAAAGAATCCTAACAGTAAGTCCTAAAGCAGTAGAGAACTCTAGAATCATCATAGGTAGGGGTATTTGTAATTTTTGGACTGCTAATTGGTATGAACTAGGAATACTAATTGATAATTGGAACCATAACTCTGAACCCCCCAGCCCTTATATGACAGTTAAGGATTTCTAAGAAAATATGAACCACATGATGCAGACACTTAGCATAGGTTTCAGTTCACTGATTATGTCAAAGTTGGAACACTCTATTATGCTCTTTGGCAAACATGATCATATGGTGTGGACACCATCTACTACAGGTAGGTTCTCTATACAGTCTGCTTATCAAATGCTTAAGAACAAGAAACAAGTGTCAGGACTGGAAAAGGTATGGAGCTCAATCTTACCCCAAAAGATTGCAATATTTGTCTGGAAACTGATTAATAAACTGCTCCATGTGGACGATATATTGCAAACTATGATGATTAATGATGCTTCTAGATGCCCTCTCTGTTTCAACCATGAGGAAACCATTAACCATATTTTTAATAAATGTCAAGTCACCGAGAAACTTTGGAAACATACTGCTCACTTGCTAGAAATAAATTACCATACTTGTGTCATATATTTGACAAATTATCTTGGTATTGGTCGAACACAACCCTTTCAAAAAAAATTGTTCAGATCCTACCATCTTTACTTTGTTGGATAGTGTGGACAAATAGATGCTCAGTTGTGTATGATAACAAAAAAGTGAGGGCTGACAGTATGATTTTTGAATTGAACAGAATGTTGGCTGATATTTTTACTGTACATCCTCAGGTTATATATAGAGATTGCGATTACTTGGTTTTAAAAGGACTAATCCCAGTGCATAAGCAACCAAAAACTAAAATCATTAGAGCCTATAAATGGGAACCACCGGACATAGGGTATAAACTGGACACGGATGCCACACACTCCCATTTATCTTACTCTAAAGTTGGAATAATTGCCAGAAACATGGAATGCATAGTCAAAATGGCAGCAATAGATAGCATACCATCAGCAGAATCGCCATTAGAGGTTGAACTATTGGCCGTCAGATTAGGCCTTCACTTATGCATTTTAAATAATTTCCACCCTTTGACAATTGATATTGACTCTATGCAGGCTGCAGAAATACTACAAGGAAAGGGAATCTCACCCTGGAAGATTAGGAAGTTATGTTGGGAGATCAACGATGATGCAGCACACATAGGTGCCACGTTTCAACACATTTTTAGGCAACAAAATCAAGCTGCACAAGAGCTTGCAAATATGGCACTCGTCCTGGATGCTCAACTGATCACTACCTTACAAGCACAGGACTTCAACCAAAGAGTCAAGGCAGAAATCATGGTAGATCAGATGAGACTGCCAAAAATTAGAGTTCACTACTAAAAGAATGACGTCCATCTCTTGGAAATGTATAGCATTGGTTTCTTGGAAATGTTTTCAAAAGATTGTCTTGGCTAGAAAATGTTAACACTTGGGGTGGAGGCATTTCGTTAGAGACACAATCCTTTCAAAATAATATACGTAGCACCACTTTGGTCTTAGAAGCGCTGTCACACCATTATAATAGAAGAATTCTTAAACTAAACAGTTGTAATATTTTTGGTTACAGGGCTAGGGGTGGCCAATACATACCCCCACCTACCAGGTGGTTTCTAATTAAAAAAAAAGTGCAAGTACATTTCATGAAATTAAAATGGAAAAATGAAGGAGGTAGGAAATGAGTTGAATATTGTATATTTAAATCCTGATTTGTAGCAGTTTTGGAGCGGTTGATTTTCCCGCTCTGTTTGTCATAGTCAATAGTTGTCTCCAATTATACTGTTTTTGCTTGCTTCTATATGTTCACTTTTATATTTTGAAGTAAAACCATTATATTACTTAATTTATTATACAAAGGTTTCTCCCTAAGCTGATGTCTGCATTATGCACATCAGAAAGGAAATCCCTGGACAGATACTGAATCTGAAAAGAGGTGAAGTTGAGTTTGGCAAAGAACCTAATTTTTAAAGCTAGATTTTTTATCTCCCACAGGGCAAACATTGGTTCCGAAATGGATTTAACTAGGATTTTAGAGTCTGTAAATATGATGAGGGCTCCTCTGATTACTCTAGTTGCTGCCTTAACTGCCCTCCAGCATGCATGTGCTTCCGATTGTATCGCTGAAGTGGCCACAAAGAAGTCTGATCCTGTCACAACATTTGGTTCAGGCTCATCCGGCCTGGAAGGGAGTGTAATCTTCCAAGCTCTTGTGCCCAATGATTTCTTCTTGTGGAAGGAACCATCCAGTAAGATTGAGTTCCGATCTTGTTGCCTTCTGGAATTTTTCCTTGCTTGGCTTGAGGGTACTCTCGGGCTATCCATCTCCATTTGGTCTTGATACTGGTCTACAAAGAACAAGAAATTATCCCTAGCCACTTCCCAGCTCCATCTTGGACCAACTTCCTCACCTTTGATTAATCTAGCATTTCCATTTTTCCAAATCTCCCATAGGATAAAGACTGATTGCTGGATGAGTAAAATGTCAGGAGCGTTCTTCAACCAATGTAAAAAACCAATCTCTGAAGCACATATGAGGGCCTTGATTGAAATCAAAACCTGAGGAGGATGCTCTCCAGATGTTTTGGGAAATCTCACACCTAAGAAATAGATGTGATACAGTTTCATCTTTGACATTTCTGTTTCACCTAAATTCTATACTTTTGTGCCAAGTTGTTTAAAGTTTGGTGTTAAAACACGAAACTAAATACGCAGTGCACACACAAATTGTTTACGCAGTTCGGTGCAAATACACCTACGTCTGCGGGGCCTTGCCCATATCAGAAACCATTCACTAGAAAACAGTCTTTAGTACAAGAAGCTTAACTTAAATACTAATCCATTGCTAACCTATCGAGTGAATGTTGTGAGATCCCCTCACTGCCAATCCTACGCCGTTGAACCCTCACGATCAACACGTCTCTCTGGATCTCCTCCTCCCGAGGAATTAAGGCTTCCTTGTTTCTGATCTCCACGAACTTGGTCGGTTGATTTACGAACCTCCAAAAACCGAGACAAACTGCTCCAACAACGTATCTCACGCAGAGATGAAAACTGGGTACTGCAGCCGCACCGTTTGCGTTGTCTCTCTTTGCTTTTATAACCTGCACACTCTTTCTTTGTGCGTAGCTCTTTCCTTGTCTAACTCTACCAAGAATAGACTTCTAGACTAAGGAAAGATCTAATCATAATCTGGTTTTAAATGGACAATCCTTTATTAATAGAACTTGTACCATAAATAAGCTACTTAATTAATTCCTAACTATTACAAGGAATATTTGTTTACCAGAAATAGGTTGCCACGAAATCACACATTGATCTCCACAATATTCTGTTCTGATCGCATGATTATCTTCCATAATTTATTCCATAAATCGTGGCTAAATACTTGCTGTCCAGAAACCTGAATTGTGATGGTGTTCGAACACCACTTCACTAGTTTACACAATATGCCACACTGAGTCCAATGCTCCTGGACTTTACAATCTCCCCCTTGGCATATTTGTGAATTCATCAGCACTGGATTTTGACCTACCAACTCCCCCTGAATTCAACTCCAATAAAACTACAAAGAATCCAGAAATAACACAGGTCATACAGGTTTACTAAGTCCAATAATAAAATTCAGCAAGTAAAACAATAAATCCATCCAGTTTTCTCCCCCTGGATTCATGAATGTGCCAACCAAAAATAAATGTTGTCTACTCCTCAGCAGTTGCATCACCATCACCATTATCAGCATCATCGTCATTAGCATCATCCGAAGCATCATCATCACCAACATGCGCCTCTGAAACATCCTGAGTTGCTGCAGCCAACAAGACTTCTCGCTCAGCATCCAAGGCAGCCAACTCCCCCTGAAGCTTTTCCAAAATAGCCTGATGTCGTTCAATCAGTTCCTGGCACACTCCAACTAGGGCCTCAATAGCTTTCAACCACGCCATACCAGCATCCGAGCAAACCTCTTCCGGAGGTGTCCAAGGCAAGTCCTTGACAATTCGACCACTCAATGTCCTGAGTGTCGGTTTTAAGACTTGGACAGTAATCCACTCAACAGAGTCCCTTATAGCTGCTCCCCCTTTTTGCAGCACCGTAGTGATCACACACGGATGTAACAGCGCTTCCTTCTTGGTCTTGCGAGCACAGTCAATGATATCATTAAAGATTAATTTTCCCATATTTACCTTTTGACGCGCTCCCAAACTGTATAGTAATGTAGCCATCTCTTTGGTGACATTCGTGTTGTTTACAGAGGGAATCCAATTGTGTACTGCTACCATATACAAGCAGTAATACCTGGAGGTGAGATTGGATGCAAGTATTTGCTGTCTACCAATCACTGGCCATGTACTCTCCACTCCACCGGTAAGCTCCACTGCCACTTCATCAAAATTTTCTGGCATCTGGTGTTGGAACACCGATTTATCATTCCTTGAAGTGCCACGACATTTATTCACTGCTGCTGGTGAGAACTCAACAGCCTCCCCTCGCACATACACCTTATGAAACCACGGAGATTCTTCATCCTCACACTCCTCTTTCAGATTTGAATAAAATTCCAACACAATCTTCTTGTTATAATCACCAAAACATGTAGCAGCCTTAAACACTATCAGATGGTGTAAATAATCTGTGAATCCACAATCCCTGTATTTCTCGGAATCAGCTGGCCTTTCTGCCAGTATCTTTCTTCCACAGATAAATTCCCATTTTTCTCGGCTTGCTTCATCATAAAATTCAGTGCTAATTGCGCCACTAACCTCAGGTGCAGGTGGTGCCTGGGATTCCATTGGCTCAACTGGTCTCTGTTGCCGTTCTGCACGTAACTTCTTCAGTTTCAACCCAATCGGCTCATCACTGTCCTCACTTGTGACCATATTCTTATCTCTGCACCGCTTCGATCTTCGAACACCCTTGGAAGCTGAGGCCACACTGCCCCTAGCCTTCTTTGAACTATGAGTAACAGGAGTTCTCACAGACTCTGGTGGTGTTTCAACACCCACCTTCCTGCACTTTCTCTTGGACCCACGTGTCTTTCTGGTCTCGAGTGGTATTTCAACGCCAACACCAGTACCCTCTAAGTTGCCTTTATCACTGGCTATCTCAATCAACTCTGCAGAGTTTTCAAGGTCATACTCCTCAGGATTTGGTTCCTTATTAGCAAAGTCCACATCCTGTGCTTGATTCACAGGTACCTGGTCATCAACATTGGAGATCACATCTGGTGTTTGAATACCATAAACAGTCACACCATCACACTCTGGATTTTCCAAAGCTCTATCCTCATCTTCTCCATTTTCAGAGGCTGGTTCCATCAACACTGTCACAGTCTCACACATAACAGTTCCTGGTGTAGCAATACCAGTACTATCCACTTCATAGTTCTCATTGTCAGCACCTGCTTGCTGATCCATAACATCATCATTGATTTCTCCTGTCTCAGACACATTCTCCACTATCACAGATGCACTCTCAGATTCCTTCAACATAGACACTGTTTCAATTTCAACAGCTCCCCCTGCATACACTGTCTCCACATCACTGTCACTGATTTCCACCACCGGAATGGGCAATTGTCTGAGATATTCTTGAAGCACAAACACTGATTTTCCATGCAAGCTCTTAAACTTCTTAAGATCAATATAATCTTGGTTCTGGACCTGGTCTTCGGTCGGTGACGATTGACTCCGTCCCACTTTGCCAACCTCTGTTCACGACCTCCACAGCACTCATTCAAGTCCACATCCGAGTCAAGTTCTTCAAATCGCGAATTTTCTGGGACTCGCACACTAGAGAAACCTCCAAACCATTTCTTGAAGGTAAAGTTCACCATTGTCGATGGGTTTTGTGTGGGCTATGTAAATTTGTGGGATTTTGAAGATTTCAGGTTGCCTGAGACACTGTTGCGCGAGCTCTGTTCTTTTTCTTACTGGGCTCTGTCCGATTTCGTGAATAACCAAGCCCATCATCACAGATTTCTGGCCCATGTTCAGCCTTTTCTAATCTACTTCCGCATTAAATCAACTGTCCATCACTTTATCCTGTGGTGTTTAAATACCACCTCACCAAATTTTTGGTATTTTCTGGTTTTCTATTTTTTTTATTTGACTGTATTGAAAGGAAAACAGTAAATAATTCAACAGAATAGACAGATCTGGGTACCTTACATTCGAAACACTCCCAAGTGCTGTCTGAGTCCTTCAAAAGTCTCACCATCTAGAGGCTTCGTAAAAATATCAGCAAGTTGTTCTGATGTTGGGACATAATGAACTGTAACTTCTCCTTTTTCGACCAAATCCCTGATAAGCTGATGTCGGATAACGATGTGTTTTGTCCTCGAATGTTGCACAGGATTCTTGGAGATATCAATGGCGCTTTTATTATCACATAAGACTGTCAAACTCACATCATTGAATCCATAGTCTCTCATCATCTGCTTCATCCATAATAGCTGTGCACAACAACTCCCTGCAGCTAAATATTCTGCCTCAGCCATAGACAATGATATAGAGTTCTGCTTTTTACTATACCAACTGACCAGATTTAATCCAGCAAAGAAGCATCCACCAGTGGTACTCTTACAATCATCAGCATTCCCGGCCCAGTCAGAGTCACTGAAACCTACCAACTGCGAATCCTTGTTCCTAGAAAACCATACTCCATACTCCACTGTTCCACTTATATATCGAATAATTCTCTTCACAGCTGCCATATGTGATTCCTTTGGATTAGCCTGGTAGCGAGCACAAATACCAACACTCAACCAGATGTCTGGTCTACTTGCAGTTAAATATAACAGGCTGCCAATCATACTCCTGTATAATGTTTGGTCAACACTTTGACCCAGATAATCTTTTGTGAGTTTATCGGTGGTAGCCATTGGAGTGCATACTGCCTTTGCGCTTGCAAGTCCAAATCTCTTGATCAAGTTCTCAGCATATTTCTGTTGGCTAATGAACAGACCATTCTTCTCGTGAGTAACCTGCAACCCCAGAAAATATGACAATTTTCCTACCATACTCATTTCGAACTCCGTAGTCATTAAGTCACCAAACTCCTTCACCAATGCTGAAGAGGTGGATCCAAGGACAATATCATCAACGTAAATCTGTGCGATTAGAAGATTTGTCCCCTTATGCAGCACAAACAGTGTACGATCCACTCCCCCTCGACGATATCCCTTCTGAATCAGAAAGGGTGTCAGTCGCTCATACCATGCACGTGATGCCTGCTTGAGTCCATACAATGCTTTATTCAATCGATAGACATGATCAGGAAAATGTGAGTCTTCAACCCCCTTAGGCTGCTCCACGTAAACTTCCTCCTTTACTAGACCATTCAGAAATGCACTCTTGACATCCATCTGATGAAGAGTAAAGTCCAGAATGCATGATACTGCCAACATTAGCCTCATCGACTCCAATCTGGCCACGGTTCCTCCTTTATCCCTTAACTGCATGTATTTGGTTGGACTTTGTTCAGATTCATGTGATACTGTTTCCAATGTTCCAACACCGGTTGACTGTGCTGGTGTTTCAACACCAGTAGGATTCTCTGTGTCGAGGATATCACTTTCACCCATAGTATATTCCTCTGAATCATCAACAATCACATTAATAGACTCCATGACTGTTCCAGAGCGTTGGTTTAGAACTTGGAAAGCTCGACTAGTAGGAGAATAACCCAAGAATATACCGGTATCACTTCTAGACTCGAATTTTGCCAAGGGTTCTCGGTCCTTCAGAAAATAGCTTTTACTCCCAAAAACATGAAAATACGACACATCCGGTTTCTTCCCTGCCACACTAGGGATGTTGATCGGCCCCATTAAGTTCATATGCAGGAGTTCCAAAAGTCTTGACGTTGAAACATCGTGTACCGCATGGTGCGGTATCCAGATTTGCTTTCCTTCTTTACAAGACCCACAAACAGCCTCCTTGTTGTCACTGATTTCAGGAATACCTCTAACTGCATTCAGTCTGGAAATGCGTGCTAAGGATTTATAATTTATGTGCCCCAATTTTCTGTGCCACAGAGTATTGACTTCTTTTTCCAAGCTACAGCAAGTGACATCTTGATCGAGCAAATAACAGTTATCCATTGATCTAGATCCAGTGAACATTCTAGTTCCATGGTTTACTACATATTTATCCTTGACGAAAAACACTGTCATTTCATTGTCACATATATGGCTAATGCTCAAAAAGTTTGCTTTCAGACCTTCTACAGCAACACATCTTGGAACACCGGAAGCCCTTTGATGGCTAACTCACCCTTGCCGATTATTCTACTGCGTTTCCCATCACCAAGTCTAACATATCCACCAAATCCAGGTTTGAATTTTTGCAGAAATTCAGGAACTCCAGTCATGTGCCTTGACACGCACTATCGAAATACCAAGAATTTCCTGTATGTACCCCAAAACATACAAAACTTGTAAAATAAACATCTTGAGATTTTCGAACCCATACCTGGCTTACTGGTCGAGTGATGTGATGCGGACTTTGATTGATGCGTGTGTTCAGAAATCCGATTCTGTATCCTCCAGAGTTGAAACGGCGCCCTGTATCATATCCTGGCACGGTGTTGAAACTTCGATCTGCTGAGTTAAAGAACAGTGTCCTAAGTAGTTTAAAACACCTATTTCTCACATGCCCTAGAGCTCCACAGTATCCACATCGTCTGATCCTTTTGGTGAGGTAATTTCTCTCGATTATTCTTGGAGTCGGTGCACCTTGATCTATCTTGTTGCTCCATGAATTCACTGGTGAAGATCTTTCATAGCCAATTCCGTATTTGGTCGTCTGTCCCATTTTTAGACAATCTTCAAGCTTAGGTTTCCCTGTATTGAGACGTCTAATAGCTTGTTCTGCTTCCTCTGCTCGTTGCACCATTCCGGCAAGTTCCGTCTTTACTTTTTCCAGTTCACTGATCGCCTTTTCTTTTTCAAGTTCCTTCATTTTAGCATTTTCACTCAATCTCTTGTTCTCGGACTTGAGGTCTTTGTTTTCATCCGCCACTTTCAACCATATCTTGTACATTTCCATGCTCTCCTTGCGAATGTCATCATCACTAATGCTCCTAGTCTCTTCATCTGAGCTACCACTCTCACTTTCATTCAGCACACTGAGTCCTTCCTCGGGGGATTCTTCTAACTCCGCCACTGACACACCGAAAGCAACATGATTGGTATACTCCTTTCCATCCTTACCATCATCTCCTCCGTCATCATCACTCCAAGTTGTAGCATACGATTTTCCTTGCCTCTTAAGTGTATTGGCACACTCAGCTTGTATGTGCCCGAAGCCTTCACATTCTCTACACTGGATTCTCCTGTTTAGGTTTGGATTTGCTGATTTAAACTCTGGTGTTTCAACACCAATTGCTTGGCCAAATCTTAGGGTGGAGTTTGCATTTGGATTTTTGCTTCCACTTGACTTCTCTTGTGGCTTCCTGCCCATCTTCTTCATAAATCTTGAGAAGTTCCTGGTTATGTTTGCAATTTCATTGGACTCTTCATTATCTGTATAATCTTCTATCTTTCCAGAGGTTATGCTTGAAAAAGCCATCTCTTTCTTGCCTGTTTTTGTTTGCAGCATTTCCATCTCATAAGATTCCAGTGATCCCATAAGTTCATCAAGCGTCATTGTCCCTATCCTTCCATTTTCATTTATCGCTGTGACCTTCATGTTGAAATGTGGAGGTAGTGCTCTCAACACCTCTTACAAGCTTGTGATCTTTGTACTTTTTTCCGAATTGAAAAGCTTTGTTGGCAATATCTCGGACTCTTCCATTGAACTCAGAAATAGTCTCATCTTCTTGCATCTTTAGTTCTTCGAATTTTGATGTGTAATACTGCAGCTTTGATTCTCTGACAGAGCTTGTCCCCTCATGATAAGTTTGTAACACATCCCACGCTTCCTTAGCAGTCTCACAGTTTGAAATCATCTTAAACTGATCTTCATCCACTGCCGTAAAGATGGCATTCAATGCCTTTGAGTTGGACACGTGTGCTTTGTGCTCCTCGGTAGAGTATTTGGAAAATGGTTTAGCCGTCAGTGAGCTTGATCCTCCAGCTTCGTCACTTGTAGGTGGAGTGTATTGATTTATGACATAGTACCAAGCTTGATCATCTAGTGCTCCAATGAACACTTTCATACGTGCCTTCCAATAGGCATAATTTCCTTGTTCCAGCAACGGTGGTCGCGTGACTGAAGCCCCCTCCTTTGGTGCCATGGTGAAACCTGATCTCACTCTCCCTATATAGGGGTCAACAAGTGCCGAGCTCTGATACCAATTGACATTTCTGTTTCACCTAAATTCTATACTTTTGTGCCAAGTTGTTTAAAGTTTGATGTTAAAACATGAAACTAAATATGCAGTGCACACACAAATTGTTTACGCAGTTCGGTGCAAATACACCTACGTCTGCGGGGCCTTACCCATATCAGAAACCATTCACTAGAAAGCAGTCTTTAGTACAAGAAGCTTAACTTAAATACTAATCCATTGCTAACCTATCGAGTGAATGTTGTGAGATCCCCTCACTGCCAATCCTACGCCGTTGAACCCTCACGATCAACACGTCTCTCTGGATCTCCTCCTCCCGAGGAATTAAGGCTTCCTTGTTTCTGATCTCCACGAACTTGGTCGGTTGATTTACGAACCTCCAAAAACCGAGACAAACTGCTCCAACAACGTATCTCACGCAGAGATGAAAACTGGGTACTGCAGCCGCACCGTTTGCGTTGTCTCTCTTTGATTTTATAACCTGCACACTCCTTCCTTGTGCGTAACTCTTTCCTTGTCTAACTCTACCAAGAATAGACTTCTAGACTAAGGAAAGATCTAATCCTAATCTGGTTTTTAAATGGACAATCCTTTATTAATAGGACTTGTACCATAAATAAGCTACTTAATTAATTCCTGACTATTACAAGGAATATTTGTTTACCAGAAATAGGTTGCCACGAAATCACACATTGATCTCCACAATATTCTGTTCTGATCGCATGATTATCTTCCATAATTTGCTCCATAAATCGTGACTAAACCAGAAACCTGAATTGTGATGGTGTTGAACACCACTTCACTAGTTCACACAATATGCCACACTGAGTCCAACGCTCCTGGACTTTACAATCTTCTTTCCAACATCTCACGCAAATAGGAGACTCGGCGATATCTCTTTTGTGTCTGTTTCTTTGTGTGGAAAGAGCATTGGAGAGCAGTCTACAGAGGAAGATTTGGTGCTTTTGTGGCAGTTTTAAAATCCAGATCTTGTCCCAGTCTTTCTGCTGTATCTAGTGTCCTCCTATCTGTTGCATCCGTGAGGCCCAAATGTTATTCACCGCCGATTAATATCCCTTCTTCATAGTGTATTATCCATCAATGTTAGGCATCCACTATGGTTGATCTCTTCCTATGGTGGAGTAATTCAGGTGACTGGATAGTATGTGCGGGACTGTTTGAGATGGGAAATAGCCCTGATGAGTGGCTATCTTCATGTGCAGTTTGAAGTAATTAGGTGTGATACCCTCAAATCTGTTCCATTTATTAGTGCTGAACTTGAACTGACTGGATAATCTTGATTCAGGATCCATTAATCACGTAATTCTGATGTCCTCCCCATTGGCCACTCTCCAAGCAAGATTATCCGTTATTAGGTGCCTTGCCGAAGAGCAGACTTCCATCCCCATGAATCTGAACTTTTTGGAACAATTGTCCTGATGTTTCCCTGCTTTATGTACTTAACCTTATAAACCTGAGCAAGCAAACTATGCTCTTCCAATAATATTTTCTAGATATGTTTGGCTAATTAGAGCCTGGTCCATGCCTACTGCTAATCGCACACCGAGACCGCCAAATTTCTTTGAACTCGTGATTGTTTTCCAGGATTTCCAATGTAGCTTTCTGCCCTCTAAAAATCCGCCCCAAATGAAGGATGCAGTCATCACATCCAGCTTCTCTAAAATGCCTTTAGGAATCTTAAAGATGCTCAGGGGATAAATTGCAGTGAATGTGAGCACATGTTTAGCTAGAGTTATCCTACCTGGTAGATTTAGCAACTTTATTTTCCAAGATGAATACCTTTCTTTAAATCTTCGAATCATATTTTGAAATATTGCCTTCTTTTTTACATCAAAGACAATGTTCATGCCTAAATAATTTCCACCAAAACCATGCCTGTGTATATTCAGGAAAAACCTCATGAACTGCTGCATGTTTTGGCTTGTGTTAGGGCTAAACTGAATGCCACATTTATCAAAGTTGAGCCTTTGTCCCGATAATCTGGCATACAAATAAATTGTTTTTGCCAAGTCTGGAATGGCCTGGTATGAGCATTTGGTGAATAGAATACAGTTATCAGCATACATTAGATGGTTGATTCTAGGTCCACCTCTCGAGACTCGAACCCCAAGCTCCGGATTGGTGGATAGTTTATGATCCAACTAGGATGACATATACTGCTGGGCTATTATGAACAAATACGGTGAGAGAGGGCACCCTTGTGTGAGTCCTTCTTTTAGCGTGAAGAAGGCTAATTGACTTCCATTTACCACCACCTGAAAGGTTATGGTTTGCACACACTCCATAATCAGATCCGTCTAGCGTTGAGGAAAATTCATGTTAGCTAATGTCTTTTCCAAGAAACTCTACGACACTTGATCATATGCCTCGCTCATGTCCAGCTTTATTGCTGCATATTATGCTTTCCATTTCTTGTGCTTCCTTATGAAATCCAAGACCTCATGTGCCAGGAGAACATTTTCTGCAATATTCCTTCCAGGAACAAAACCATTCTCCTCATCCGAGATTAGTGACGAGATGTGAACCTTCGGCCTATTTGCAAGCAACTTCGCAATGATTTTATACTTTACATTGCAAAGTGAAACTGGCCTAAAGTCCGACGGATAGAGTGGAAGCTTTTTTTTTGGATCATCACCAACTGACTACGGTTCCATGGTACAGGAATTAGTCCTCCGTTGTTTAGTATATTTAATACAATCTGAGTAATGTCCCTGTTGTGCGGAATGGAGAAAGAACAGAAAATATGAACGAAAATAACAAGACACAAGATTTACGTGGTTCACCAATTTGGCTACATCCACGGGAGACAGATTCACTATAATAGGTAGCAGGTTACAGACGCCAAGAAATTGGCCAGATTTCTACCTATCTAAGTGCAGAACAGAATTAACGTTTATAGAGAGAAGAGAGACACTTTATATACTGTCTCTAATAAACCCTAACAAACTGGGATTGGAACAAAACACAATTCGGCCCAAATCAACATCAGTCCAAATTGGAATTGGAATTATATTCTTATCATAATTGTAGATGTAGTTGTATTCCAGGCCAGGGTCGCAGAAGCGGCTATTACAGTATTCAAGGCATACCAACAAATCTCCACCTTGACTTGAATCCTCAAAGTAGAAAACTCTAGATGCACCATTACAGTGCCAGATGAGTAGACTTCGCCCTCCACTCCCGGGACTGCCCATAGAGCACCTAATCAGCTCTGATGTTCAGCAAGTCCAAACAATGTTGAAACTTGCTATGTGGAACAGGTTTGGTGAACATATCAGCGGGGTTGTCAGCAGTTCCCACTTTCTTCACCCTGATTCTCCTCTCACTCCTCAGGAAATGATATCTGACATCAATATGCTTGGTCCTCTCATGATGGACCTGATCCTTGGCTATGCAGATTGCACTCAAACTGTCACAATACACAGTAGCCTGATCATGATGTAGACCAAGATCACTAACCAGTCCTTTCAGCCATATTCCCTCCTTTGCAGCCTCTGTCAAAGCCATGTACTCTGCTTCCGTAGTAGACAACGTCACTGTAGGTTGCAAAGTCGCCTTCCAACTAACCACAGAACCTCCCAAAGTGAATACATAACCAGTCATCGATCTCCTCGTGTCAACATCACCAGCATAATCAGAATCAGAGTAGCCTGTAACTAAGCACTCGGTATCACCTCCATAAATGAGACCCACATCAGACGTACCTCTAAGATACCTGAAGATCCTCTTCACTGCTTGCCAATGTTCCTTTCCCGGTTGCCCCATGAACCTGCTCACAACACTGACTGCCTGTGCTAAATCTGGCCTCGTGCAAACCATAGCATACATCAAGCTCCCCACCGCGCTGGCATAAGGAACCCGAGACATATACTCCTTCTCCTCGTCTGACTGAGGAGCAAACATAGTGGTGAGATGAATATTTGCAGCACTAGGAGTGTCTATAGGCTTGGCTGTAGACATGCCAAACCTAGCCAACACTTTCTGAATGTAGCCTTTCTGTGACAAGAAAAGCTTCCGGTGACTTCGATCCCTAAGAATCTCCATTCCTAGTATCTTCCGAGCTGCACCCAGATCCTTCATCTCAAACTCAGCACTAAGAAGTCCTTTCAACTTCTGAATCTCGTGCTTACTCTTTGCGGCTACCAGCATGTCATCTACATAAAGCACCAGATAGATGAAGGACCCATCTCTCAACCTGTTGTAGTAGACACAACAGTCATAAGCACACCTCGTATATCCCAGCTGAAGCATGTAACTGTCAAACTTCTTGTACCACTGCCTCGGAGACTGCTTAAGTCCATATAAGGACTTCTTCAACTTGCAAACATATTTTTCCTTTCCAGGAACTTGGAAACCATCTGGCTGAGTCATGTATATCTCTTCCTCCAACTCTCCATGTAGAAAAACGGTCTTCACATCAAGTTGTTCAAGCTCCAAATCCCGATGTGTCACTATAACTAGCAACACCCTGATGGAAGTGTGTCTGACCACTGGTGAGAAAATCTCATTGTAATCTACTCCCTCTCTCTGACTGAAACCTCTAGCAACAACTCTAGCCTTGTACTTGACTCCCTCTGTAGGTGATATCCCTTCCTTTTTCTTGAAAACCCATTTGCAAGTGATAACCTTTCTCCCTTGAGGCTTTTGAACCAAATCCCATGTCTGATTCTTCTGGAGAGACTCCATCTCGTCTCCCATTGCAGCAAGCCATTTATCAGCATCAGTACCTGAAACAGCTTCTCTATAGGTGGATGGCTCATGAGTATCCACCTCCTCAGCAACCTGTAGTGCATAACCCACTATATCCTCAAACCCATATCTCTTGGGCGCCCCAACTCCAACCCTCCTGGGTCGATCCTGAGCTAAACTGCGGACTGTAGCTCCTGATGGTTGAGAATCTGGTGGTGGAGATTCCGGTATCTCAGATTCTGTCTGTGGCTCTTGATTCACCTCAAATTGTTCCAATCTATTTTCACCTTGAGTGACTTCAAGCTCCACCTGTTTATCAACTCCACTAGTTTCTGGCACAACTGTGGGCTTCACCATAGATCTAAGCAAAGAATTTTCATCAAAGACAACGTCCCTGCTCAGAATAACCCTCTTCTCAGATGGAGACCATATCCTGGAGCCTTTAACTCCATCTCCATAACCCACAAAGACACCCTTCTTGGCTCGGGGCTCTAACTTACCATCACTAACATGATAATAAGATGTACAACCAAAAACTTTTAACTTGGAGTAATCAACAACTTTACCTGACCACAACTCCATAGGTATTTTGCACTCTATACCTGTGTGAGGCCCGCGGTTGATCAGGTAACAAGCTGTACTCACCGCCTCTGCCCAGAATCTCGTTTCCAAACCAGCATTAGAGAGCATGCACCTCGCTCTCGCCAGCAATGTCTGATTCATCCGCTCAGCTACGCCATTCTGCTGTGGCGTATTCCTGACTGTATGATGACGAGCAATCCCTTCATCCCTACAAAACTGATCAAACTCAGACGAGCAGAATTCCAGCCCATTATCAGTTCGAAGCCTCTTGATCTTCTTCCCGGTCTGATTCTCCACCAAAGCTTTCCACTCCTTGAACTTCGAGAAAGCTTCACTCTTATGTTTCATCATGATAACCCAAGTCATCCTTGAGTAATCATCAATCAGAGAAACAAAGTACCTGTGACCTCCCAGTGACTCAACTCGGGAAGGTCCCCAACAATCAGAATGGATGTAATCCAATGTGCCCTTTGTTCTATGAATCGCCTTAGGAAACTTGCTGCGGTGATGCTTCCCAAGGACGCAATGCTCACAGAAGTCCAAGCTCTTGATCTTGTGGCCACCAAGAAGATCATACTTCGACAGAATCTGCATCCCTCTTTCACCCATGTGACCAAGCCTCATATGCCATAACTTAGTCATATCATCCTGGTGAACCTCCGAAGATGCAACATTAACAGAATCCATAACCGTGGAACCTTGTAGAAAATACAAAGTACCATGCAGAACACCTTTCAGAACCAGCCTAGAACCTTTGCAGACACACAGAACTCCATCACTCCCTGAGTAGACGAAACCCTTTCTATCCAACGTAGGAAGAGAAATCAGATTCTTTGTCATCGATGGAACATGCCTGACATCGTTCAAAGTACAGAAACTACCATCATGCATCCTGATCTTGATTGAACCAGTCCCAACTACCTTGCACGCAACACCATTTGCCGTAATAATGATGCCCTCAGCTTGCTCATAAGTTGAGAAATAATCTCTCCTTGGGCATATATGGTAAGATGCCCCAGAATCAAGAAACCACGCATTAGAATGATTATTTTGCCCAGTAACAGCTAGAGCAAAATCATCTTCAGAACTGAAATCCCCTTCAGCCACAACAACAGTACCAGATGTACTCCCAGATTTACTAGCCTTCTTCGGACACTCCTTTTTCCAATGCCCCTTCTCCTTACAGTAGTTACAAACATCATTGGCCTTAGGACCCTTTGAAGATGACTTCTTGCCCTTCTTCTTATTGCCGGTTTCCTTGCCTTTTGTGTTTCCGTCACTAGCAAACAAGCCAGTGGCCTGACTTTCTGTACCTGTACTGTTTGCCTTATGTCGCAACTCTCTACTATGGAGAGAGGATCTTACTTCCTCCAGAGACACAGAATCTTTACCAACAATAAATGACTGAACAAAATTCTCATACGAAAGTGGTAAAGAAACTAGCAAAATCAAAGCAGCATCTTCATCTTCAATTTTCACATCTATATTTCGCAATTCTAATAACAAAGTATTCAATTTCTCTAGATGGTCTCTGAGTTGCGTACCTTCCTGCATTCGGAGATCGAAGAGGCGTTGTTTCAGAAGCAACTTGTTGGTTTGAGATTTCGTCATATACAAACTCTCCAACTTCAGCCACAGTTGTGCAGCAGTCTCCTGATCTGAGACCTCAGTGATGATTTTGTCCGCGAGACACAACATAATCGTCGAGTGTGCCTTTTCTTCCAGACTCACAACATCGCCAGAACTGCTCGTGAAATCCTTCGTCAGCGGAGTCCACAAACCTTGCTGTTTAGCAAAGCTCGCATCTTGATCTGCCATAAACTGAAACGGTTTCTCCCGGTAAACTTGTCGATCTTCACGTTCAACCCAGACATCTTTCTCCCCGATCAGCCCCGATCTGATGAGCCCAGAATCCGATATACCCACTACGGATATCGCCGGAAAAAGAAACCGCTCTGATACCAGTTTGTTGTGCAGAATGGAGAAAGAACAGAAAATATGAACGAAAATAACAAGACACAAGATTTACGTGGTTCACCAATTTGGCTACATCCACGGGAGACAGATTCACTATAATAGGTAGCAGGTTACAGACGCCAAGAAATTGGCCAGATTTCTACCTATCTAAGTGCAGAACAGAATTAATGTTTATAGAGAGAAGAGAGACACTTTATATACTGTCTCTACTAAACCCTAACAAACTGGGATTGGAACAAAACACAATTCGGCCCAAATCAACATCAGTCCAAATTGGAATTGGAATTATATTCTTATCATAATTGTAGTTGTAGTTGTATTCCAGGCCAGGGTCGCAGAAGCGGCTATTACAGTATTCAAGGCATACCAACAGTCCCCACCAACTATGCTCCAGTATCTCCTATAAAAACCAACTGGTAAACCATCCTCTCCAGGAGACTTCCATGAACTCATATCTGCTACTGCTTTCATGACTTCTTCCGTTGTTGTAAACTGGACATTTAAAGCTGCAAAGTGATCCTGATCTAGTCTCAGGTTACCCTGCTCATAAACTGATCCTCATCTGTATCACCAGGGAAGCTTGGTGGGTATTGATCCTGCTGCACGTAAACCCTTTTAACATGCTCCGTGATAACTTGACTTATCTTATCTTGTTCTGTTATCCATTACCCCGTTTCAGAGTAGATACCTTGTATCATGTTCCTGTTCTTCCGTCTTGATGCCCAATGGTGATAGAAATTTGTGTTTCTTTCCCCAAACTTCATCCATTTTACCTTTTCCCCCAGTTGCCAATAGTTTGAAAGTTTTTGTTCCACATCCTGGATCTCCTTTCGAGTTCTCCGAATTTGGTCAATTTTCTTAATCAAACCATTCCCACTCTGTAACTTCTAAAGGTGAGCCATTAGCCTTTTGATGTGTTTTGTTCAAATTGAGTGGATTCGAGCTCCAGTTGCACAAATGCTTAAGAGCGGCAGTGATTTTCCTATCTATGTGCTCAATATAACTAGGTTGGGCTTGGATAGGTATCTGTAATTCCTCAGAATTCCAAACCTTATTAATAATATGCTCACTTATCTCTGATTTAGCCCAGTATGCCTCAAATCTTGCAATCTTTTAACTTGCCTTCTGACTCTGGAAAAGTTGCAGTACCAATGGGCCATGATTAGACAAAACTATGAGAAGGTTGATAACTTCTGCTCCTGGGAATTTGAAAGCGCATTCCTTATTACTAAAAGCTCTATCCAGTCTTTCCACAATTGTGTAAGGTTGTTGTCTATTGTTTGACCAAGTATACCATAAGCCTTTGTTTTGAACCTCTTGCAGAGAGTGTTGTGTAACAAGCAAGGGCAAATATTTAGCAGTCCCAAGGTCTACAGGGAGGCCTCCTCTTTTATCCTCCAGGGACAATAATGTATTAAAATCTCCAAATAACACCAGCGGTAATCACTAAAAAAGGATAGATTCATCATAGCATTCCAAAAAGCTTCACACCCTGCCTCCAAGGGAGGGGAGCATACATAAAACCTAAACACCAAGAGAACCCTTTCCCATCTGAGACTAAAAGAAATATTGCATTTAAAGAGCTACTTAGTACGTCTATACTAACATCATCAGACCAAACTACTCCTGATCTACCAACTAGATTTACAAAATGACCATTTGAGAAGTAAGATGATTCCATCCACAAATTGAGAATATCATCTTCAGCTCTTGTCTCAGATGGACAAAGGATCGTTAGCCTTCACTGCTTCACCAGTCGGTTGACCATAGTGCTTGTAGGGTCGTTGTTGAAACCCCTACAATTCCACGCTAGAGTCATCGTGGCTGCATGGGGAGTTGATTTGGCTCAACTCTCGTAAGCCCCAATAACTGTTCACCTATCTTCTGAGCTGACTCTTCAAACATCTCCTTTGCATGACTATCTTTGTTTGAGCTCGATTCTCCAGTGTCATCCATTGTAGCTCGACTGCCCTTTTGCTTCTCCATCAATGCCGAGATACTTGGCACTATGAAGAACTTCTTAATTAACCTCTTTCTCTTAAGCGGTGGTGCAATCTCTAGCAGGTCCAAACCATCATCATTCTGGGATCTTGCTATTTTATTCTTCACCTTTTTTCAAAAGAAAAGATCAAATAAACAAAATGGTCATTGTGTAAAGAGCTATTCAAAAAAATTATTCTCGGGAAAAATACTTTTTTAACTCTTAACTTTTGACTAAAAGTGTCAATATAACCCTGCAATCTTAGAAATGGCCAATTTGAACTCATTACGCATTGTGCTAGTATAATCCTAACTTTTAGCCAAATTGTACCGATATACCCAAACTCTCTAATTACGGCGATGACCCAAGGAATTTCAACATTGACTAGAAAATGAAATGACAAAAATATCCCTAATGACAAAGCTGAAAATGTTATGGCCAATATGCCCCTGACGACCTTAAATTAGATCAGCACTTTCAATAAAAAGATAAGGTCAGATCAGCACTTTCAACATAAAATTGAGGTTAGATCAGTACTTTTGTTAAAAACTTAAGGTCGGTCATAAATTAATTCACAATCTATCATTAACTTAACAAGACGTATTGGAATCAACAAAAAAACACATAAACTACTTTAATTTCAAACCCAGAAATCAAAAGTTACTTCAAAAACTCACCTAACTTTAAGAACCCTATCAAACTCACCCCCAATACTAGATTTCCTCCCAAAAATTTTACACAACTATTAAAAGTGACTAACTTAGGGTGATTAGAAAGCACTAATGAGACAATATTGCGGTCATATTATATCATTTTTATCATTTTGGAGGATCCCCTATTTTACGGGCCGCATATTCACTACAGCGGCCAGAAATCCTTGTCTCTGATATGGCAATGCGGTGACTAGAACGGGAAACTTTGGTGGCAGCAAATGATGGGTGAAAGAGACGGTTGTTCATATGATGTGCGTTTGAAGGTGGAAGGTGAGGGGAATGAGAGGGGAGGATGATCCCATGGAAATCACTAGGAGAGGATGGATTGTTAGTAGGATTTTATTTTTAAAAAAATTGGCATATAATAGGCAATGATCTGGCTGATTCTATTCTCAATATCATGAATGGGGAATCCTTTCCAATTCATTGGAATAGAACTCAACTGATCATGATTCCAAAGAAAAGCATGCCCAAGGAACCAGGAGATTTCAGGCTTATTTCGCTCTGTAATGTAAAGTACAAGATCATTGCAAAAATGTTGGCGATACAACCTAAATCCCACATTTCTGATATGATTTCAGAAGAACAGCATGGGTTTGTTCTGGGCCGGTCTATTGCTAAGAATGTTTTATTAGTACATGAAGTCCTGGATCACACGAGGAAGCATAAAAAAGGAAATTTTGGCTTAGCACCAATCAAATTGGATATGAGAAAAAACATATGACCGAGTATCGTGGAGTTTCTTAGGGAGGGCGTTGAACAACATGAATTTTCCAAACGGGTGGATTGACTTGATCATGCAGTGTGTACGAACAGTGACATATCAAGTGGTGGTAAATGGGATTCACGCTCCCTTCTTTACATCCAACAAAGGACTCAGACAAGTTTGCCTGCTTTCGTCGTACTTGTTTATCATAGCACAACAATTCATGTCTACATGGTTGGAGAGTAAGTTACGCGCAAATTCCAATTTGGGAATCAGAGTATCAAGTGAAGGACCAGCCATTAGCCACCTCATGTACACAGACAATTGCATTCTTTTTTCCAAGTGCACATATCATGCAATCAATAACTTGGCCCAAACCATTGATCTCTATGTAAGATTTTGTGGACATCACCTTAACATTCAGAAATGTGCAATTTGGTTTAGCCCTAATACTACACAAGGTATGCAGTAATATACCAGATATGTGTTGAACATCCATGGAAATGGTATTGGAGGTAAATATTTGGGAATGGATATCATCATTGAAGAGAAGAAACGGAATGTCTTTCAACACCTTATTCGGACCTTCAAAAAAAGATATTCATCGTGGAAAGAAAAATTACTAAATCTTTCGGGTATAATAACCTTGGCCAAGCATGTGTTGTTGCATGTGGCTCTCTACCCTCTAAGTATTTTTCAGATACCTAGAGACATTCTTAAAAAACTAGACATGATGACATCTTCATTTATCAGGGGGGATCCCTCGAAGGCAGATCAGTCCATTGGAGGTCCTCGAAGTGTATTATATTATCAAAAAAATATTGGTGGTCTAGGGATGAGATCATTACCAGGAATGAACAAAACTTTACTGGCGAAACATGTTTGAGGAATCCTGTCAGGTGGTGAAAGCTTGTTGTCAAGAACGTATAAGACAAAGTACCTGAGACGAGTGGACATCATAACAGTAAATCCAAAGAGCGATGATTCCTGGGGATGGAGATCAGTCTTGTCAGCTAGGGATCTTGTTACTGAAAACTTAGCTTGGTGGGTGGTTTCGGGGGAAAATATAAAACTGTCAAATCAGTGAATACCAGACCAACAAAACCCATTTTACTAGATTCTATGGTCAACACCCACACTCACCTAAAGGTTTCTCTTCTGATCAATCAAGATCGTACATGGAGAGTGCATTTGATCATAACTATATTCCTTGCACCGGTGGTCCCAAAGATGTTATCAATCCACTTAAACAGAATAGGCAATGGGAGGTATCAACCTCTTTGGAAACACAACAAAGATGGCCAGTACTCAGTGAAGAAGGGATACTACATTGCCATGGATATGATCGAAAGCAATAGGAATCATAGTCATTACTTTGAATGAGGATGTTGCCATGTGGAATAAGATTTTGATCCTTAAACTTCCTTAGAAGATCCTAATCTTCCTATGGAGGCTAGTATCTGATGCACTTCCAACGCAACTGAACAACCTTAAAAGGAAACTTACTTTGGATACTTTGTGTTCGAGATGTGGCCTAGGGCAGGCTGACACTACTCATCTCTTTTTACAATGTCATGTGTTAAAAAAGGATTTGGAGACCCTTATCCTTGGGGTTTGATTTCAACCAAGGTAATCCACTTTCTTTTAAATACTGGTGGTTCAAACAATGGCAGGATCAAGCACCAGATAACATGGTTATCCAACTGTCTGCTCTTATATTGTGGGAAATCTGGAATAACAGAAATAACAAAATGTTCAGAAATGAGGAAATAAATCCAAATACAAGATGGGCGACTGCTAAAGATGCTTTTGAGCTCATAATGCAGCACCCGAGTGAAACTGATCATGGTAATCATGGTCTAACTGGCAGGTCTAATGTCACCGAGTCTATTGAATTCACATATCAGGGATAGTGGGGTAACTGCATCAAATGTGCTAGCGATTTACTTTGATGGATCCTTTCAGAAACATAAGTCACTAGGCTTTGGAGCCTGTAAATTCTTTAAAATGGTTGAAGCTGAAAGTGAGGAAATTGTTATCATAGGGTCTGATTTTTTCGTCAGTTCTTCAGCATTGCAAGCTGTGACACAGACTTGTTGGAGGGCCATTCAGGCAGTAGCGAGGACTCATGGACAAGATGTTCTTATTTTTTTAGATTCCAGCATATTGGTAAACTTCATTAATGATCCCATATTTGCTCCCTAGTAAATCAAGAATCTAATCCTTGATATTGTCTTATTTCTAAAGCTAAATTTTACTAGTTACAGGGTAAGTTTCACTAAGAGAAATCCCATACCTGATGTACATGCGTGTGCTTTAACATTAGGAAGACTCATCTGTAAACCTTTCAAACGCATATTTATAAATATGTTTTCAAAAGGCGGCGCAAAAGAGGCTCGAGGGCTTGTTAAGGAAGGCGGCAAGGGCCGACGAAGGGAGAAAAACGAAAGGTATTTTCTGGTCCCTCCTGAGCCGGGGGGTGCTCGTGGGGGGGGTGTGCCACGACGAAACAAGGGAATAAAAGGCCGCTTTACGTTGGATGCTCCTTACCCTCCCCACAATGATGGCTTTGTTGTCTTGGGGAGCGTTGAAGCTTGCTTCTTCTCCGAAGTAAGGAAAAAATAAAAAATCATTTTATAAGCATTACGGCAGTTCAGTCTTTTCATTTTTTTTTCTATTTTTCCCCTCTTTTATCAATGGAAAAATCATCATTTCACTGGATTCCCGCCAAAAAATCGTTGACTAAAAAGTCAACAAAGTCCAAAGTTAGATTGATACTTTCTCGGATTGCATGGTTATGTTAGCACTTTCAACCAAAAGGTAGGGTTATTTTAACATTTTTCACATGATTCTATGTAAGAGCAAGTCCAACAAGTTTTTTAAAAGTTTCTCTAAAATGGAGATTCAAAATTCATATTCTTTATTTTATTTTTTTACTCCAACTCCAACAGACTTCCTATTTTATAGAGTTTAACATTTATTTCACAATAATAACTACTTTTGTAATTTAAATAAAAGCATTAAATTCAATTACTCTCCAAAAATTTTAACTTAAGAAAAATTATGAAAATCACTGGTTTTATTGAATCATTAAAAAAAATTAATCTTATAACATATTATTTAGCAAATTTTTTTCGCTACAATTTAGATAAGCAAGGCAGTCTTTTGGCCCAAAAAATTAAAGAAGTTGAATTTCAAAACACAATTATTTTGATATTACATTATATCTCATCGAGTAAATAAAGAAAATAATAACTAATTTCTTAATATCATATTCATATCGTGATTCATGTTAACTGTTACTTGAGGATCATAAGTTTAACACAAAGTCTTGTTTTAGACAGCCTATCCGTCAGATGGGGTTATTTTAAAATTAATATAACTAATAGGGTGATTTGAATTTTGTTTTCATTACTTGAAATGAGGTTCCCTTAATTAGTAAATCTTTTAAAATGTATCTTGAAATATAAATAAATATGCTCTAATCTTAAAAGTTATAAGAACGAGATTTTCCATGATTGCTTTAACCATTAGGCGGTCTAACAGGAGACGCTCTCTAAATTCAAAATACCATACAAAAATTTAGTTGATCTCTCAATGGAAATAATAAGAAGAAAAAGGAATAATCAGAGTTCAAAGGTTCAATTTTTATACGTTGATTCAACAAGAATTAAATGTTGCAATGATTCAGACCTAAATATATTTATAAGCCTTAAAGTTCAAGTATTAAATTAATGGTTACATTAAATATTTAATTCTCAAAATTATTTTTCTCTCTCTACCAATATAGAGAATCAAACATTCTCTTTCATCAAAATCTCTATTTTAGAGAATGAGATTGAGAACCTGTTGGAACTCAAATAATGCATAAAATCTTTGAATACAATCAAGTTCTCTATTATAGATAATCTCTTGGACTTGCTCTAAGGATTTTCAAAATGATGGTATACTTTTCTTTCATAATAAATTAATGCAACATACTTCCTTTTAAGCCAAATGGAGAAGTGTTAGTACCCCACATCCGGTTACATTTTTGCAATATATTGAAAACGAGTGTTTGCTACCCAGTTGTCGGGTCTTGTATTGGATTGTTGGCTTGTGTGTGTGAAGCCCAGCTTCCAATCTAAACTCATGTGTGTATTTTTGCTGCATACTCAACCACGTCCCTCTAAAGGCTTGGTGTGTTGAGAGCAACCAACTTGAGTGCGATGCACGTGGGAAATCAGGTGGTAGTCGTGACACTCTAGCGCGGCTAGGCCGCACGGTTAATCCCTTAAGAAGGTGACCCGTGATAGTGCCCTTAATGGCGGATGGAGTTAGGAAGGTAAACGAACTGAGCTATTCGCGAAAAGCTCGTAAAAAACTCGGTTAAAACTCTACTCGAATTTGAATTTGGCTGAGTTCAAATAGAAATCAAGCTCGAACTCAAGGTCAATTAATAATGTTCGTTAATCTCATCGATCTTATCGAGCCAATATAATATATATTTATTATAATTGATTAAATATTAAATATCATAATGAGTATAAAATTAAATTAAAAATTAATTTAACTATGATCCGAGTTTGATCTCGAACACAAACTCAAACGAAATAATTTCACTCGAACTCAAAGTTGAGTCAAGATTTTATAGGCTCGATCAAATTCAGGCCGAGTTTGAGCTCGAGAAATTTCAAACGAGCTCGGTTGTTATATATATATATATATATATATATATATATATATATAAATAAAAGTGTGTCCTTGATATTTCAATCGCGTGATATGATTTTTAAAAAATTTAGTACAAATGTTTTATTCTTAGGTAAAGTGCATTTATGCCCCAGTCCATTATTTAGTGCACATATACGAATACACCTCCTAGTTTTCCGAAAGTGCACATATACCCTAACATGTTTTTTGAAAGGGCACATATACCCATATACCCAGATGCTGACGTTGAAAAACAATAAAAAATATAATGTTAGAAAAGAAAAAATCAATGTCAATTTTTAAAAGGATTCGTTGAAAAACTAACTAATCAATCAAAATGAATGTATAAATTATAAATTTAAGATAATAAAATATCAAAAACTAGTATCAACATGTATAAAGTGTCAGAATTTTAACATGCAAACATAAGATTTACAACAAAAGTTCAAAATTTAACTTTAAACACATGATTTTAGTTGGAAAAAAAAGATTCGAACAAACATCACAAGATTTGGTTGAAACATCAAGTACTGAAAATGAAATATCAAGTCTAGTACTAAAAATCCCCACATTGTGGGGAAATGAGGGGAAAATTGATCCATAAATTTATCCGACCGAATTCTTGACTTGGAATCATTAAGTCCTCACAATTCATATATCGTATCCCAGGGTACAATACAACCAATATCCCCGTAATTGTTAACAAATATATGCATTTAAAAAACTAGATATGCATTAACCTATTATCTTTGATTTAGGATTTAAAAATTTTAACTTAAAATTATCACCTAGGGACACGTAATCTTGTGTATCCCCGAGATACCAAATAATTTACCAATTCCTCAACTATTTGTGTCTAACATCGCTAAAAAATGATGTTTGCACCGAAATCCCTACTTATTCTCAAAACTTTTTATGAATCATACTTGGAACATCATCTCTAATTAAACTTAATTATATTACATATTAATTCTTGGTTTCACTATGAAACGGTATCATATAAGACTATGTCATAATTATAATCTTGAAAGGTGATGCGTCTGGACACTGGTCGAGTCGCATCGTCGAGTCCCTCGGTGGTAATCTGCTAGCAAAAGGCCACGGGAGGTCTCAGGGGTAAACTCCACTCAAATCAGTAAGTGTTTTTAGTAGGTGTTCAAAAGGTCTTCAATAGTAAGTACGCTGCCTATTTATAATTTATCAGGGAATAACATATATCTGGATTATACGCCTTGATATACACCTCTATATTAAGGAGATTTATTGTGCTGATGCAGGCCTGAAGTGCTCTCGATCCAAGGTACTCTCGGCCTAAGGTACTCTTGGCCCAGCTGTGAGTTTACCTATCATCAAGAGCCCCCAGAAAATTTGATGGTAGCCTCGGTGCTAAGTTCTTCGAGGAGTCTCGAGTTTATCCTTCGTTACTGAGCTCATGGGTTCATGCATTCTCGTAGAGGGTGTCGAGGATCCCCACTTGTGTTTTTCTAGAAGAAGGGATCCCTAATCTCGAGGCACCGTCTAATTTTCTTTATGACTATCATTTATTATTATTTTTCTTTTAGCAGAATTCAAGGTGGCGCATGTGTGTGTGTTGGTTGTACAGGGAAGTGCATGTCAGGAAACAGTTTATGAAAAGGCATGCCAACTTTTCACGCTTTTTCAAATTTTCTCTTCTCCCAGGTTAATCATTACTCTAGATGCCTTTTGTGGCCTTATTAACTTCCCATTTTCTCCATGTTCTCTTCACTTTAACTGCAGGTGACTTCAAAGGTTTTCTCAGTACTCTCCTCTTCCTCTGTTCCTCGCTTACATTTTCCCTCCTTCTACTTTCATCAGTAAGTTATCCTAACCTTCATCTTTCTTCACTTCTTTTCCCTTATCCTTTGTGCTCATGGCTGATTCTAGAAAGAAATCCATTGAGAAGGGGCATTCTGACGGAATTGGGTTTGAGGGATTTGAGGGGGAATCGCCCAGAAGTGGAGATTCCGAAGCTACGCATATCAATCCGGGGAATTCTCTCCAGGGTTCCCCAGTGATGATAAGATTGGTAATTCATGCTACATACCACTTTTGGATTTCCCTGAGGGAGGTTTTCCCTGAGTTTAGACTCCCGGCCGAGGGAAAGGGTATATTCAGAGGTCTTCACGTATTAGAGGTCTTCACGTATTGGAGACATTGAGTTTGACCCCCCTTCTCCTAAGGAGGGAGGCTCTTCGAGGATGTTAGAGGAAGATAGTGGGTTGCTCCACTCCAAATCCTCCTCCACCATTGAGCCCCCGACCCCAGATCCCCCTATGGAGGAAGAAACGTATGGGCATCTAGCCCCAGATAAGTCTTGGACTATATCAAGGGTCTTATGATTGCTACCCCCGGGTCAGAGGGTTCCTGCTGACATGGAATTAGAGTGGTTAGGGGCAGCAGAGTCTTACGAAGATCCTCCTGAGGAGAGGTTGCTCATTTTTTTAAAAGTAGAACCGGTCAGGGTTGTGTTTTCCTTTTCCTCCAATATTCTCGAGGGTGCTCAGATATTTTCAAGTAAGCCCTGCTCAAGTCCATCCTAATGCCATAACCACTCCCATGCTATTTCTCTGTTAGTGTTACAACCTAGACATTGAGACCGAGCATAAGTTGTTCTACTCCCTTTTTACTATGGCCTTCGGCGGTAACTCCTCCGAGAAGATCATTACTTTTTCTCCCCGCCAAAAGAGACGCAAGGTTTTTACCCTCCCTAGGAACATGGGAAAGTGGAAGGATACCAAGAGGGATCTTATGTTTAACTGCCATAGATATAAGGTTACTCTATGGAATCCCGACATTAAAGTCAAATCCCAACTCCCTGACAAGTTTGTTTGCCCACCTCACCTCGAGAGTGCTCAATATTTTTTGCTATCCTCACCCTTTTCCTATGCCTCTTATACCAATTCCAATAACTTAGTCGGGGGTCTAGCCTGGTCCCCCGAGGTTTACAAAAAGTATGTCTACAAACCTGTTAAGAAAAGAAAATTGCTGAGACAACCCCGCTTGGCTCCTTTCGATAAGCCTCCAGTAGGTCCAAAGAGACGGAAATTAGTTAAAGGGTATAAGCCACAGCCTTCTCAGGACTTAGTAATCCCAGAGCCCCCTCTCGAGGATTCCCTTTTCTGTCCTGATTTTGAAGGTGTCATTCATGTATTTTGTGCTTTGTTTTGTTATTTATTACCATATATACATATATTTTTTGTTTTACCTTTGTCTAATATCTTCTTTCTCTTTTCGGTGGGCCGGAGTCTAGCGGGTGTTATGACCAAGAAAGGAGCAAACACCATCTCCTCAAAGGAGAAGGTTACCCCCGCTACCCCCCTTCAGACAGTTGCTCCCGCAGACACATCGTTGAAGCGGAAACCCGAGGATGATTTTTCCGTTACGGATGGTCGTCAAAAAAAATTTCACGAGAGGTCTGCTCCTAAGGCCTCTAATAAGGAGCTTGACGATGCCGCCCATGTTTGGCATCTTCCTTGAGCCTCTCGACCTTTCACTTGGTCCTTTTGTGAAAAAATATGAGTTCAGTTATTTTATCAAAATTAATTTGAGAATGATTATGCGTTTTGTTTGTCTACTCATCCATGCCGCATATTTTCAGGTTGTCAAGGAGTTAGATGGTGTCAGGTCCACCATTACCGCTACCCTAACCTCTTCCCTGTCATTCTTCATTCGAAACTTAGGTTATGAATTATTCTCCACCTATGAGGATAAGAATAGAGAGATAGCCCTGTTACAGCTGGAGCTCGAGGCTTTCCAACAAAAAGTTACTAAACTCCAGAGTGCTCAGGAGTGCCTAATCTTTATAAAGAATTTGGCTGTCGAGGATGCCAAATAAGCCCGAGACCCGGAGGCTCAAGTGGCTATGTTGAAGGCATTCAAAGATAAAGTCCTTCAGAGTCTGGAGCTGTTCGACCTCATTGCAGACCTTCTAAGTGTTGCCTAGGGCGTTGGGAGATCTAGCTTAGTGGATGAATTTATCCTTCCTAAGATGGGATTGTCCCTATCCGAGGACGATACCAAAGCATTAAAGGAAGAGGCTAAGTCCGAGAGGTTGAGATGATAAATGAAAAGTGGGAGAGTGCCGTGAAGGAGGGTCGAATGAGCTTATCCATGATGGGCCTTCTGAAGGGTTCGGGGAAATATATCACCCTAGACGATGTCCGCACCTTGCCTGATCCAAATGAAGTAGACAAGGATGCAGAGGCGGAGGCCGCATCGGCTCAGGAGGACCAAGTGGGGGGGGGGGTAATGTAGTTGGGACCGATGTATAAATTTTCCCCTTTGGGCCCCCTTGTAATTGATTTTGATCTTTTATATGAACATTTTATTTTCCTTATTGATGTGTTTTTTGAAAATTTTCATTCTTGTAGTTCAACGCATTGCAACGAGAACTTCAATCCACTCGCGAAGATTTCCTTAAGGTCAAAGCCAAGCTCGAAACTGCTAGGAGAGACTTAGCCCATGCTATGACGGCCTTGGAGAAAAGCTCCGAAGAAATAGAGTCGTGGAGTAATAAGACCCACCCCTTTATAGTTGGCCTTCAAGACAGCTTCTCCAACTTGAATTAAGCCGCATGATCCTTCCAAAAAAAGCTTGATCTTGCTAAGGCGGACTTAAAAACTTGGGAAAGTGAAAAACACCCAGTTTTTGTAGTGCGCTTGAAGGACCACGACCGTAAGAAAATTAAGGGTGCCGTCTCTCTCAAGGTTGTCGACGATACTGAAATCCTTGAGGCCAACTGTAAAGATGACATTCACCGCATAATCCACGAATTTGGTTCCCTCAAAAGGTGTCTTTCAGATGTTGAAAGGATGCATACAATCGAGAGTCGTCTTATAGCCGCTCAGGGTCAGGCTTATGGGCTTATGACTCAGTTGGGCGATATTGCACAGCGCTATGAGGTCGCACAGAATGAGATCTCTAGGCTAAATGAGGTCCTCTCAAGGTCTGGTGCTTCTATCGATGATGAACCTTCAGTAGTGGAATCTCGTTTAGGTAAAAATTCAAGGTTGCTTTTAGAGAACCGGACACTGCAGAAGGAAAATGTCAAGTTGGAGAAGAAATCTCGTCTTTGCTATCAGAGCCTTCACGCTCATAGCTTATTTCATGGTGTTGCTAACCCCAAGATTATCTCAGGAATGTTTTTACCCAAAATTTCTTCTGGAAGTTTCCTATCACTGGCTTATAAAAACTGAAGTAGAAATGCACAGGACTTTCAAGCAGAAGGAAGCTTACACTGCTATCATTGAATGGATAAAGAAGTTACCTATCTCTCCTCCTAAGAATCAAAGTTCATTGAAGTTAGAAGCAGAGGAAGTAGCTAGGGGTGGTAGTTCTTCGAAGGACCCCTTTGGGAGGTCTGCGAGGAAGCGGACCTACCCACGTGGTCCTCGATCCACTTTGACAATAAATGCTGATGACTATCCTGAAGAGGAACAACAAAAGGACTTTTAACGAGCCACTGGTATCAAGGTGGAAGAGATAACGAGGATACAGGAAGAGGTAGCAAGAGTGGAAAAGGAGCTAAAGAAATTATCCTCTTGATTTCCTGAATATTGTAAATGTGCTCAATATATAGCTAGCACTTTTTACTATTCTTTTTTCCTTGGTGTATATTTCTCTCCTATATTTGCCTTTATGATCGTGGACTTCTGAGCCTTAATACCTTAGATCGTGATATGCCAAAAATTTGACAATCTAATTGCATGCATTTAATAATCAACTAGAAAGTCAAAAAAACAACAATGATTTTACCCAGGTTCGGTGTTTTCCACCTACGTCCTGCAACAATTTTTCCACTAGATCATCGAGCGGTATCTATAATTAGTAGGGGTATCAAGGATATTAATTTCACAATCCTCCCCATTTATTTGACCTTAAGAGCTCATGGCTCTGCCCTTCAGCCTTAGCTGTAATACAATTTATGAGCTCGTGGCTCTATTCTACAGCTTTAGCTGGAATACAACTTAGGAGCTCGTGACTCTATTCTATAGCCTTAGCTGGAATATAATTTAAGAGCTCGTGGCTATATTCTACAGTCTTAGCTGGAATATAATTTAGGAACTCGTGGCTCTATTCTACAGCCTTAGCTAGAATGCTTTGCATGAGCGTTTAAGCTCAAGCCTTCAGTCTTAGCTGGAATTATTTACAAAAGCATTTGAGCTCAATCTTAGTGCTTAGCACAAGATTTATCAGCGCTATTTACCTCCATCATACATGGTGATATCTCTGGAGATTGGTGATGTTCCATCTCCTTGGGATCTGAGTTTCCCCCCATGGTCTCGAGGGTGTAGCTTTCTTTAGGGTACGCCTCTATCACTCGATACAGTCCTTCCCAGTTAGCTGCGAGCTTTCCCTCCTGCTTCTGCCTGCTTTTCTCATTCTTTCTCAAAACTAGGTTACCGGGTGTAAATTGCACTTTTTTAACCCTTTGATCGTAGTAACGTTTCACCTTTTCTTTCACTTTAGCCTCATGTATCGAGGCTAACTCTTGTGCTCCATCGACCATATCAAGGTCTAGATGCCAATTTTCACTGTTAACATCTTTCCTGCCCATAGCCATCATCCTCGGGCTTGGAAGCCCTGTTTCAATTGGGATCACAGCCTCGGAACCATAGACTAGGCTATAAGGTGTTTCCCATGTGGTTGAAGATTTCGTAGTTCTGTATGCCCATAAAACACTTGGCATATCCCATATCCAATTTCCGTCTGCCCCCCTCAAGCCTAGCTTTGATTCTGCAACCGCAACTTCTACTTGGGCATTTGCTTGTGGCTGATAAACAACCGTCAACTTTTGATGGATCTTATATTCCTCGCACCACCTCTTCAAGGAATCATTGGCGAACTGTTTCCCATTGTCCGTTATAATCGTTCTTGGGATCCCAAACCTGTACACAATATTTTTCCAGCAAAAGGCAATAACTATCTTACTTGCTGTATTGGTTAATGTTTCGACTTCCACCCATTTCGTGAAATAATCCACCGCCACGATCAAATATTTGAACTTTCCCGGGCAGTCAGGAAATGACTCAACTAGGTTGATACCCCATTTATCAAATGGCTATGAACCGTGAATACTCATCATCTTCTCCTAGGGAATGTGTTTCAATGGCACGTGTTTTTTGCCTTGGTGGCAAGCCTGTATATGCTGGTTTGCATCTTTGAACATCATGGGAAAATAATACCCGGCTCGGATAGCTTCCTCGATACTGATCTAGCTCCTTGATGACTCCCACATATACCCTTGTGGGCTTTCTTTATCAATAATTAGCTTTGAGTGGGTTCACACATCTGAGCAGTGGTTGTAAATGCCCTCTTTTATACAGAATTCCCTCTTGCATCACATATTTTGGCGCTTTAAGCCTAACTTTTATGGCTTCAATAGAATCCTTCAGAAGCGATCCATCTCGAAGATACTTAGCAATGGGTGTCATCCAGCAAATTTCTTCCTCCACGGCCATTACCCTGTGCTCCTGAAAACTTCAATTATTAAGGGTCTCCATGAGCAACTACCCTTGAGACTCCGCTCCTAAATTGGACAAAGCTAACTTGCTCAAGGCATCAGCTTTATAGTTGTGTTCTCTTGGTACTTGATCCAAGGTATAGCTTTTAAACTTCTTAAGTAGAGGCTTCACAAACTCTGGAAACTTTTGCAAGTTTTACTCCCTGGCTTCGTATTCCCCCTTTACCTATTGCACCACTATCTAGGAGTCACTATAGATCTCCAAATCCTCCACTCTCAGTTCTGCAACTAATTGCAAACCAGTGATCAGGGCTTCATATTCAGCCTCATTATTTGTTGCCTTGAAGGCAAAGTGCAACGCGTACGGGTAGTCTTTTCCATCAAGGCTAGTGAGTAAGACTCCTGCTCTGCTTCCTCCTAAATGTGAGGAACCATCAATGTATAGCCTCCATATTTCTTTCCTTTGAGATCCCCCATCCTTCTCTATCTCAACAGGCTCGATAGTCTTAGTGGTTTCGACTATAAAGTCCGCCAAGGCTTAACCTTTAATCGCTGCCCTAGGCTAAAAATGTATGTTGTGTTCTCCCAATTCTACTGCCCACTTCATCATCATCCTCAGAGCTTTGGGTTTCAAGAGGACTTGCCTAAGGGGATGATTAGTGAGTAAGATAATTGTGTGCCCTTGAAAATAAGGTTGCAGTCTTTGAGCAGCTTGTACCAGAGCTAGTATGAGTTTCTCGAGGGCAGTATATCTTGTCTCTGGTCCCTGTAGGGATCGGCTTACAAAGTATATAAGGTGCTGCACTTTACCTTTTTCTTTCACTAGTACTGCACTGATGGCCAGGGGCGAAGAAAAAATGTACAGAAACAGGACCTCCCATTTCTCGGGTTTCATGAGCGTCGGTAACCTTCGAAGATGATCCTTGTGTTGTTGAAAAGCTTGTTCACACCTATTGGTCCATTCAAAATTCTTTGCTTTTTGGAGCACATCAAAGAAAGGCAACTATTTCTCAGCCCCCTTTGACAAAAATCTGCTCAAAGCCGCCAGGCATCCAATGATCTTCTGTACATCCTTCATGTTCTGGGGGCTCTTCATCCTTATCAGGGCCTCGAACTTCTCTGGGCTAACATTGATTCCTCTCTCCGATACCATGAACCCCAGGAATTTTTTTGCCCCAACTCCTATGACGCATTTAGCAGGGTTCAACTTTAGATTTTCATTCCTAAGTATCTCGAAAAGCTCCTTCAGATCCATCAAGAATTCCTCATAACTCCTGCTTTTTACCATCATATTATCCACATATATCTACACGCTCCTACCAATATGCTTTCTGAACAACTTGTCCACTAGCCTCTAGTATGTTGCCTTTGCATTTTTCAAGCCAAAAGGCATATTCTTGTAACAGTACGTGCACACATCTGTGATAAACGGAGTCTTTTCTTTGTCCTGATCAGCCATCAATATTTGGTGATAACTCTTTTGGGCATCAAAGAAAACCAATACTTGATACCTTGTAATTGCCTCCACCAACTTATTGATGGGGGGTAAGGGGTAACTATCCTTTAGCAGCGTTTGTTCAAGTCCGTAAAATCTATACACATCCACCAAGTACCATCATGCTTTAAGACCATAACTGGGTTAGCTAGCCATTCTGGATAGAACAGTTCCTCGATTACATCTGCCTTCAACAATTTGTATACCTCAACCTTGATGGTTTCTGCCCTTTCTGGCACAAACACTCTCCTTTTTTGCTTGATGGGTCTGACTCCTAAATCAATGTTTAACCTATGAACTGCTTATTCCCGGGGAACCCCGGTAAGATCTTAGGTATCCCATGAAAACATGTCTTCGTATTCATCCATTAACTTGTTCAGCTTTTCCTTCACATCCCCAGGGGTAAGTTTTCCTATAGCCAATATCCCCTTATCCAAATTGGCATTTGTTCAGTTTCAGAAAAGCTAACTCCCCTGTGAACTGAAGCTACATCTCTCACCCTCCTTGCTTCTCTTACGCTGTGAGGTTACAACTCTTAGCCACGGCCTGATCCCCTCGGATGGAATTTATCCCTCTACTCATTGGAAATTTCATCATTAGATAATATGGGGACCACACTGCTCGAGCCTGGAACATCTAAGGCCTTCCTAAAATCACATTGTATAGAGAATAAGCATCAACCACTATGAAGTTGCACTCGATCGTTACCCCCTTATCCCCTGCAGATATCCATATTGGCAAGGTGACTTCCCCTGTGGGATATATCGTGTTTCCCATAAATCCTGAGAGGGGGGTAGCTAACATCTTCAAATCATTCCTTCCAATATCTAACTGATTGAAATATTCAACGAACATTATCTTGAACCCACTTCCATCATCAATAAAGGCCTTTTTCACTAAGGTCATTCCAATTACTGCCGTTACCACCATCGGATCTGCATGCGGGGTTTGGTTTGGGACATCATCCACTTCTGAAAATATGATTGTCTTGTCCAGCTGGAATCTCTTGTGATTTGGCTCTTCTACGGGAGCCCTTCGAGAATCAGCCTTCATGACTAAGTTTGAATACCTCTCTCCTATTATTCCACTTATCATGTTGATCACTCTCCAAATAGGCAGATTTTCCTTGTACCTATTGTCCTGGTTTCTAGCGGGTTGCTCTAGCGAACCCTCATCCCTTCTCGTATGATATGTACCTCAACACTCTTGTTCTTGATGTATTCTATTTCCTCTACCCCCCATTATTCTGAGGATATCTCATGTATGGTGGACAGTCCCCCCGGGGCCGAGGAGGTTCTCCTTGATTTTCTCGTCTAGGTCCGGGGCCCTGAAGTCACTTATCTCTTTCATTCCTTTCTATCTCCATTTTCAAATGGATACAATCATTTGTATCATGGCCATAATCCTTATGAAAGTTTCAGAATAAGTTTGTAGCCCTCCGTCCTGCTACTACGGCGGGTGAGTTTGACAAGGGTTGCGGTTGTCTGAATATCCCTCTATAAATACTTAGGATCTGTGTTGGAGGCCTACTAGCGGGAGTATAACTCTAGAAGTTAGGCCTGGGTGCCTCCCCTATCTTCTTCCCATGATGATCATTATATCTTCCCGGCCTATCGATCATACTCTCTTTCTTTCCCTTGGTGGTTTTTTCCACTTTCTAGTGTTGTTTGACTATCTCCTGAAGCTTTTGTAGGGTTCGAGGAACATTGTTACTTAATTTATTGTATGACTTTATGTCTCTCATCCCAAGTAAGTATCCTTGGATCACTTCATTTTTTGTGGTCTCCACCACCCCTAAGCTTTCATCTACATAGCAATGGTAGAAGGCTTTTATTGACTCTCCAGGGTTTTGTACGGTCTGGTATAACTCCAGCAGGGTTTTGGTAAACTTCTTCTTTTGGGCATATTGACCCAACAACGCCGCACTAAAATCTCTGTAGGAATGCAAAGACCCCTTTGACAACTTGTTGTACCACTCTTGAGCCTTTCCTCGGAGATAACTCCCCACCAGTTTGCAAATCATCTTTTCATCGAAATCCCTTGTGTTCATGAGACTAAGGAATGTCTGTATGAACTCTCTGGGATCAGACTCTCCACTATACGCTGGGAGCCCCTCCAGGGGTTTGGTATCTGCAGGTCATCGCTCTGCGGTTATCAGCGATGAAAATGGGGACCCCTACCACCTGACCAAGTGGCCCAATCAGTTTGTCTAACTCTCTCTTGAGAGCATCTCCAGTATCTCCTCTTTGCTCTCCAGGGATCAGCACCATAAGCCATCTGGTGCCGAGGGGGTTGAATTATCTGTTCAGGATTTTCCCAGGCCGTCATTATCCCTGAACTTCCATTATATAACCCATAAGGGTCGTACAAGTCATAACATGCTGACTGGCTTGGCCTCCCTATGCTTCCATATCCCTGAGACCCACACCCCATTTCGACTTTGGGATATCTTCCCATCAAAGTTTCCGGAACTGCCGGGGGTCCGAAATGTGCTAAGCCCAGGGATTTAGGGAATGAAGGTTGAGGTAGTGCTTGGTACCTCACTCGAGGATATCCAAAGTAAGGAAACGCTACCATGGGTTGAGCGGCATTGCTTGTCGGGGCTTTCATGACCGTCGATGGGATGATCGGAGCTTCCATGCCTTGAGAGGGGGCTATAGGGGCCAAGGCAGACGTGACCTAATATCCCACCTCCGCCAACATCTGAACTGCCCTAGCTAAGTCAGATTGCAAGGTATTCACACATGTTGCTCGATTCGCTCGTAAGGCTTGTTCGTAAGCTTCCATCCGCGACTCACCAGAAACCTCCGTGAAACGACCATCTCTTTCATCGTATTCCTCGATGTATACATATGGCGTAGGATTTGCAAGCCCTGCTCCTCAGCCTGCATTACTGACAGTGGGTCTCGAAGGTCCAGCTACATCTCGAGGGCCCTGGGTATCACTGGAATCTGTCCAATGGAGCCTTGCCCTTCACCCAGCTCTCCAGCTGAGACTTGTATTGCTTCTCGCTCCACTTCCTGGGATACTAGAGGGTTAACCATTCTCCTTTTTCTTCCTCGATAAGGGGATTGTACTTCATCGGTAGCATCAGTTCCTTTCAACTTTAACCTCTCGCTCCTTTGGGTATTCGTGGAGGTGGATATAAACCAAGGAACTCAAACTGACTAAATCGGTCCCACGGGGCGTGCCAATTGATGCGTTTAAAAATCGATCGAGTTGCACCGTCGAGTCCCTCAGTGATAATATGCAAGCAAAAAGCCCCGGGAGGTCCCAAGGGTAAACTCTCAGATGCTTAAGGTAGTAAGTGTTTTTAGTAAGTGTTCAAAAGGTCCTCAATAGTTAGTATATAGGTCCTATTTATATTGTATCATAGAATAACGTATATCCAGATTATACGCCTTGATGCACGCCTTGATGTAATCTCTCTATTAAGGAGATTTATTGTACAGACGTGGGCTTGAGGTGCTCTCGGCTCAAGGTACTCTTGGCCCAACTACGGGTTTACCTATCATCAAAAGGGAATGTTTTTGTTTTCATAACAAATCATAAAAATGTCCATCGCATAAGTAATTATATTTTTATGAATAAGTTTGGTTGGGAAGGGAAAAATAGAAGTAAAATACAATGGTATACTCCCTCCTTTTTTATAGTATTAACGCATCATATTTGAGTTAGAATTTAAGAGATACTAACTAAATGGATGCAATTAAATTAAAAGAATGAAAAGTAAAATGAGTGTTTCTCATAACTTTAAATTTATCATACTCTCTCTGGTCCACCAATTATGGCCCTCTTTCCATAAATGGATGGGTTTTTATTTTGTCTCCTTCCCTTTTTAGCAAATTCTAGGTTATTTTCATCCACCCATTTTACTTTTTACACTTTCAATTAAACCTCCACCACTCTTTTCTCTGTTCAAAAAACTAAGTGCCCATTTAAAGAGGCCATATATAGTGGACCAAAGGGAGTAATTAAAAAATGTCAATATAAAAAAAAATCCCTGAACACAAATGGGCCACTATTTGAGAAATGGAAGAAGTACCTATTTTAAACAAAGAAATTTTATAAACGTTTACAAGGTTAAATTTGTTTTGAGAAAGTGGGTTTTAAATTAAGGAGACTATTCTCGATTTAATAATTGAAAAATACAGTTAGGGGTCAAAATTTAAATTCCAACAAGTACAGGGTGCACGACCGATAATAAGGTCCCGTGGAATTGGTCAATCCAGGGATCAGTTCAAATTTCAGACATGTGCTGAGCTCTTTTGCATTAATCCAACGGTTAGACTCCATTAACCCCAGTTTTGCTTGATCTCCAATTTCAGTATATAATTGGAAGCCCCACAAATTCACACACAAAATTCTCTCTCTCTCTTTCTTCTTTCCTCCATTAAACCTCTTTTGCTTGATCTTCAATTTCTCCAAACCCTAAGTGGAAATTCCATGCACAATTTCACCCTCATTCTCGCTCTATCCTCCATCTCCAATCGCTCGTGTTAACATTGAAGATCTGCACCATGGTTTTCGCTGTTGAAACCCTAGGCAGCAAGCGGCGGGTGGTGGGTGGTGTTGTTAGCCCCCCCAATTCGAAGCGGGCAAGAAAGCTGCGGTTAGTGGCCGGCGCCCACTACCTCCCGAAAGACAATCCGGAAAAGCCCTTGGGTCAAGACGCCCACTTCATCTGCTCCCACACCATTGGAGTTGCCGATGGAGTCGGTGGGCGGGCGAAGAAGGGGGTCGACTCCGGGGTGTACGCACGGGAGTTGATGGACAATGCCTATGATTTTGTGGATCGCGAGTCGTCTGGTACGGTGGTGGATCCCATGGAGGTTCTTAAGTACGCGTACGCCAAAAGCACCGCCTCTGGGTCTTCCACCGCCTGTATAATCACCCTTGCTGATAATGCCCTGCACGCTGTGAATGTGGGGGATTCGGGGTTCTTGGTTATCCGGGATGACGAGGTTGCCTACAGGTCGCCTGTTCAGCAGTGTAGATTCAACTGCCCTTTTCAATTAGGAGTTTCGTCCCGATGCACTCCGAGCCACGCCACCGAGATAAATTTTGAGGTCGAACCCTTGGATACAATTGTTGCTGCCACGGATGGCTTGTTCGACAATTTGTTTCCCACCCAGATTGAAGATATCGTCAACTCCGCGGTGTCAGAGGGCGAGTCCCCGAAGGTAATCGCTTCTAATCTGGTGCAAGAAGCCAGAAATGTGTCTCTTTGTCGGGAGGGTATCACTCCATGGACTGTGTCGGCAGTTGACTATGGACGGGATCAGAAAAATCATCTGGGTGGAAAGTACGATGATACCACTGTAATAGTAGCACGTTTTTACTAGGTATATAGTTATCAGTAGTATAGACCATAGATAGTAACTCTCCGGTGGATTCTTTGGTTCAAACATTTTTGAGTTCACTACGCATAGATAGTGATATATAGTTATAAGCAGTATAGACTATAGATAGGAGACATTTTTGAGTTCATTACGCATAGATAGTGATATATAGTTATAAGTAGTATAGACCATAGATAGTAACTCTGGTGGATTCTTTTGTATAAACATTGTCTCCGGTGGATTCTTTTGTATAAACATTTTTGAGTTCATTAAGTACAAAGTGAAATGTTTGTGTCCAACATGACCTTGTCATCGTGTATTCTTTTGCTCCATCTGTGAATCTCTATCATCTATCACAGTGTTATGTTGTGATTAGTCTTTATGATTTGCAATTAGAGTTTGTTTTGCAGGTCTCTATCCTTTAGCTCCCACAGAATGGTTTCTTCATTTCCAGGTACTGATTAGATATTTTCAGTTACATTCTTACATGTGCACGCATGTGTTACGTTTTTTAATGTAGTAATGCTGTCAACTTTTCCTATTCACTGAATATAGTTTTAGGGTGCTCAGATAATTAGTCGTTGTATGAGCAATGTAAGGGACCTATAATATGGTCGTGTTTCATGTTTGCAGATTTATTCAGATGATGCCATGTATATATTGTAGCAGGGACTGTGAGTTCCAGCTCATTTATAGCAAGCAATTCAGCTTTTGAAAGCATTTGTTCCAAAAAGATTGTATAGTGAATGTGGGAGAGTAACTGAACAAGATCAAATTACTGAAGAGCGACATTCACAAAGACATGGGGGAGCGGTACGCTGTCGTATCATGTCATACTTTTGCAGTATTAGCTCAGACTAAGTGCTTGATGTTGTTATTTCCACAATTATGTTGATGCTGCTGATACTTATATTCTTCTCTTAGGCGCGAAGTAGGATGAATGGTGGTTTCATAAACAGCATTCAGACTGATAAACAATCTTTTCAAGTTACCTCTATTTTCTGAATCAGGCTGGAAATTGTAGATTGTTTTGACTCCAGCATTATAGGCCAATTTGCTTTCTGAACATGCAGTTTGTATAATTTTATAACTGTGGCAAGGTTAATTATCTTCTGTTTATTTTATGAGTGAAGTTGTTGGTCTGATTTGAAGTGGTTTGATTTACTTTATGGAATTCTGAAAATATTTTATTTGTCTGGTGCTCATATCAAATGGTGGGATACAGAATTGGCTTTTGAACTATTTCCAGTGTTTGTTAATGTTATTTTTCAGGAAGGAAGCATGTTGAACATCTGGTGCATACAGTTCGATAAGAATGACTCATCGTTACAAAAACAAGGGGCCAGATTTTATCGGGGTGTCTTTTTAGACCACTCTTTTTTCCCTTGTTTTCTTCCCCGCCGTATTTCATGTTTACCGCATTTGTATTTCAAACTTGCAGATAGCAGTTGGGCGTCACAAGTTAACATTGCTACTGAACGTGTTGTTGGAGTGTGTCTTTACATTGCTTTTCAGTGAGCAGTTACTACTAAGATTACATTACTCATTCATATTCTAGCATTGGACCATCTACGTTGCTCTTCACAGGCTCGCTAAGCTCTCTTGGCAGCTGATTTAAGTCATCTCTATGATGGCACAAGTTAAAATGTTTTAAGGAATTGAATTATTTGCATGTTATAAACTGGGCATTACTCCCAGTCCCTCTTTAGTTTGACTTAATAGTTCCTGTACATTTGGCTACTGAAAGCTTCCTTCCCTCTTTAGGAAGGAAGCATGTTGAGCTCTGACCACCAAATTTTGATCACCCTGATAAGATATGTATAAGCAAATCAAAATGCGGTCCTCATTAGATGTATTGCTACTGATGTGTTTGATGCATTTGTAGCAAATAAGAAGGATTCATGTCTATGGCTACTGAAGTATGGAAATTACTTGTACACTGTCACTAGACATTAGTTTTGACACGAGGAATGCTTTTCATGCTAAGTATCTACTTTTGTGGTTTGCTTTTGCTACTTAGATTATCGTTGAGCAGTTATATTTTGATTAGAAAAAGGAAAACTAGTAATCAAAGGACTTGTGATCTTGGGTTGCAGTTTTCTGAGGTAAAGTCCAAGTGTTTTCTTCAGTAATATTTGCTTATGCTTCTTCTGGTCCTTTGTAGTTTATGTGATAAATTCGTGGCCTAGTTCCGCAAATTGAAGGGAATCAGTAGATGTTTTCTCCCTGCATAAAGTGCCTTAGGACTTCGTAGATGGTTTTCGCTTGTACCTGCTGCACAACTATTTGTACAGGAGAACCCACAAATACATCCTGTGGCATCAAAGATATCAATCCCTTTATGAGTCGTACTTGATGGTTTTTAATTTTTTTTTGTAAAATTCTAGCTTTTAAAGTCAAAGATATCAACCTGTGGCTGCTGTTATGGCTGATGTTTACGACGAGAACAGTTATCTGGATGGAAGGTATGACGACATAACTGTAATAGTAGTGCGTACAATAGGGTTAGTATTAGTTTAATAACTCTCCAGTGGATTCTTTTGTGTGAACATATTTGAGTTCATTATGTAAAAATTCATATGTCTCATCTTGTATCCGTTTGTTCCATCTGTGAATCTCCACTACTCTATGATCTATCATGGTATCAGATGTTGTGATTAGTCTTTATGATTCGCAATTAGAGTTTGCTCACTCATTTGCTTTTGCAGATCTCTATGCTTTTGATCCCACTGCATGTTTTGAAGCCTTCCAGGTTACTAAAACTGCTCTGGAACTTTTAGATTCAGATATTATTTTCTTTAGTGTGTGAACATGTGCTGCATTATATAATATTGATGTTGACTTTTTGGATTTATTGAATGCAAAAAAGATCTGGTTAAAATGAGGTTCAAGCTTTAGATTTTAAAATGGTTCCAATAAACTAGTTTAAGGTCTAATTATACGCTGCAGATGATTAGTCGTAGTATCAGCATTGCAGATGATTAATTGGCTACGGATTAAGCTTTTGGTGAGGCAATCAGCAGTTTGATCACGTGAAGGTATGAACCTTACATCAAGCTTCAGAGCTGACACTCCTCTCTCTCACAAAATGAACATTAAGGGCATAACTGTAGCAGCAGGGCTTTTTTTCTAGGTATAGAGTTAGTAGTAATTTAATAACCCTCCAGCGGATTCTTTTGTATGAACATTTTAAGTTAATTACAAATAAAATGATCAGCAGTTTGATCATGTGAAGGAATAAACCTTTCATCTAGCTTCAGAGCTGAAACTCCTATATCTCACAAAATGAACATTAAGCCCCGTATGCATTGTTCCGATTAGATATGTAAGAACTCTTTTAACTCCTGCTTGAATTGGCTCGATTTGTTGACAAAGAAGGATATATCAGGACGGGCACTTGTCAAGTATTGAAGTGCTACAGTGATGCTTCTGCATTCGGTTGGATTGGTATGAGCTTCCCCTGCTTTCTTCCTATTACATGACTGCATATTCCATTCATGTTGCATAATGGTTTATAATAGGTTTTCTTTTATAGTGTTTCTCGTTTGGGGTTCAACATTGAAGAACGGGAGTAAGGAGCCTATTAATCGATGAGTGGCTGTGATACATGCTCTTCAAGAACGTTCGGTTTTTGTTTCAAACTGATTTTGAACAAGGGTTTTACAGGATTTTCAACATGTCTTTAATATCCCATACATGATTCTTGACTGTCTGTCCTTTTTCGGAAACGAAAGTTACATTTCCTGCATGTGTTTTCTCTACCGAACAAGTCGGAAAATAGAGTGCGAAAAACAAACTGGAAAACGGATTGATTCCCACATCGAAATTAGGGTGGAGAGGAGCCTAGTAGAGGTACTATAAAACACGAAGGATGGCTGAGGGAAAGCTCATACCTTTCTCGGCCTTTTGGCTAAGATCAAGTGTAGTATCTGTTCTTATCAGTTTAATATCTGATATGTGGGCTAATGGTTCACACGATATTAACTCTATTTTTTAAGGGGGAAGGCCCATCAGGGTAGCTTGCTGCTCGGGTCTTCACGCGTCGCCCATGCGCTGCACTAAAGCACGGGCCTGGCGCACCCCTCAAACCCTCAGTCTAATAATTTAGCATCTTAATCTGCTCGGGTCTCCAGCTTGCAAATTTGAAGGCGCTTGATCCTAGTTAGTCTACAGGTATGTATATGTACTAGGCGCTGGTCGGCGGACGCTTCCAGGTTAGAATAGTACTTTTATCAAGAAGGGGTTAGACTAGTATTTTAGTAAAAAGGAAAATAGGAATATAGGTTAAATCAGCACTTTTGTAAGAAAATATAGAGTCAGATCAACACTATCAAAAGAAAATGTCTTTTTGAGGCCTCCACTCCTTATAAAAATATGCCTCCACTCCTTATAAATATGCCTTCATTACAATTTTATAAAATTTAACGTATTATGAATTTTGGGAAGGGTAATAAACCCATTTTCACTTAATCAGTCTCTGAAATAGTAAAGATTTTACATAATACTAATATTATTAAACAGATCAACAAGGCAAACTGAATCCGATCTAATGATTTTTTCTTGTTTGTGGTTCGACCCCTTATCGACTCTTTTTATATTTCATACGTGGGCAAAAGTATGTTTTATTATGTGTCTTATTCATGTAGGATTTTGAATCTCGGCAGAAAATGACAATACAGTAAAATAGTATATTGAGTATAGAATGAAACAATCTATCCATTTACATTTAACTCGTTTAATTGGTGGGATGGGGAAAAAATTAAGAGCAAGTCTCAGAAAAGACGATCAGTCCATAAGGTTATGGATATGCCAGAGACTATTTTGTAAAGTGGGGTTCACTTTATAATTAATGAAAATTTGAATCCTTAATCAAGGAAAGAATAATCTTTACAAATATATTCCAGATCATTACCATCTCTGTCTCTCTTCTTCTTCCTCTCTTGTTCTCCAATTCTTCTCCACCATGTCTGTTTCTTCTCCGCTTCTTTGTCGATGCGTTTCTTTCCCTTTTATTTCACCTCTTCTCTGCGCTCATTTTTTGCTCGTAATCAGCTCAATTTTTTTTTATGTTGATTGTAAGTTTTATTTGCAATTGAATGTGCAGCGTATCCACTCGTTTCACTAAAGCTCGTGTCGAAAGGTTGTTTTGTTTTCATGCCGACAAAACTTTTAGTGACATCTCTTTAGTTGAAATCAGGAAAAATTACTCCCGTGTTTGAAATCAAATAGAAGTTTTAATGTAATTAGTACACATTGTAAGGTATCTAATGAAGTTCATGTGATTTTTTTTAAAAAAAGTTACAAAATAATGTTACCTCTTTTCTTCAGTATACTTTAAGAAATTTTACTTGTAAGCTAACATATGCATGTTTTAACAAAACAGAAACGATTCATAAGGTAGCTTATCCAGCACTACATTATGACCAAGTTTTGCTACTCAAAAAAGAAATCGATATTTTTAAATCAAGTGCGAGTTTTTGCTTAAACGGTACATGTTGTAAAGTAATCAATGCACAGTTAATATGACAATTTTAATTTGTCAAATTTTAACTTAACTTATACATGATCTCATGAAAAAGTTTCATAATTCATATTCACAGTTTTTATAACAGGTGCATGTTTTAAAACAAACGATACGTATTGTAAGGTAACAGATGCATAGTATAAACAAAAAATTTCAGCAGCATTTAGTTCGCTATTTGAGTAAGCGCAAATATAAACCTCAGATAATTTAAACTATAAAAATAACTCTTAATTAATTGATGAAAGTGAAAATATAACCCGAAGACACCATTTCCATTGTTGATTGACGTTTACTGCACTTAAAATGACCTAAATGCCCTCTGACCTAAAACCTAAAAGTGTTAGGATAATTTTGCCCCCATCTCCACTCACCCACCACCACCACCCCTCATAAAATGACAATTTTAGGAATTTTTTTTAAGATGGGCAAAAATGACATTTCATCGAATTTCAGCTTAACTTTGTCAGATTGTGTATTTTCGTACTTGCACTTACTAACTATGAACTTAATAAAGTTTAATAAATGTGATCATTTATATTACATGTTTATAGTGTGAATAACGATGACATAATCATTCAGTCTGTGGTAAATGTGCATTCCTTAAATAAATAAATATAAAGCCTTGGAAATCCTGGGATTACACGATGATGAAATCAGCCATCATTCAGTTTGTCCTCTTGAACATAGTCAGGTAGTTTTTCCCCCTTTTCAGGGATATGGGATTGTCATCTTTATAGGGAATTTCATCTAAATGGTTTGTTGCAGTACATGTGTTTTTGCAGGAGGCGGTGGAAGTGAATCTTGTGATCACAGATTCCTATGTGCCTGGAATGACAGGCTATGATTTGCTCAAGAAACATACCGGTTGTCTAAATACTTCCGTTATTACATGTTTAGGTTCCAAGAAGTTCATAGTTTTGGGTTGATGGATTCAAGTCATCGAGTTAGCTAATGATCGACAGTTATTTTCAGGTGGTTGAGGGTCTTGATGAGGCCAATTGATCTTGGTAAACCATAGGTGACTAGGATGTAGACATTTATCCTCCAATTCTGTGCTAGACAATTTTTATTGGAGTTTCAGTTTTATACATTAGTGTGTGCATTAATTTCCAGTTCTGGTTGTCACATATGATTGATTGAAATAAAACCTGAGGAGGATGCTCTCCAATGTTTTTGGGAAATCTCACACCTGAGAAATATATGTGATACAGTTTCATCTTCATTCCAACATCTCGCGCAAATAGGAGACTCGGCGATATCTCTTTTGTGTCTATTTCTTTGTGTGGGCATAGCAGTCTCCAGAGGAAGATTTGGTGCTTTTGTGGCAGTTTTAAACTCCAGATCTTATCCCAGTCTTTCTGTTGTATCTGGTGGCCTCCTATCTATTGCACCCGTGAGGCCCAAATTGTATTCATCACCAATTGATATCCCTTCTTCGTAGTGTATTGCCCATCAATGGTAGGCCTCCATTGTGGTTGATCTCTTCCTGTGGTGGAGTAATTCAGGTGAATGGATAGTATGTGCGGGACTGTCTGAGATAGGAAAATAGCCCTGATGAGTAGCGATCTCCATGTGCGGTTTGAAGTAGTTAGGTGCGATACCCTCAAATCTGTTCTATTTGTTAGTGTTGAACTTAAACTGACTGGATTATCTTGATTCGGGATCCATTGGTCTGTAATTCTGATGTCCTCCCCATTGGCCACTCTCCAAGCAAGATTCTCCGTTATTAGGTGCCTTGCCAAAAGAACATACTTCTATCCCCATGAATCAGAACATTTTGGAACAAATGTCAAGATGTCTCCCTGCTTTATGTACTTAGCCCTATAAGCTCGAGCAAGCAAACTATGCTCTTATGATAATATTTTCCAGATATATTTGACTACTGCTGATCGCACACCAAGACAACCGAATTTCTTTGAACTCATGATTGTTTTCCAGGATTTCCAATGTAGCTTTCTGCCCTCTAAAGATCCTCCCCAAGTGAAGGATGTAGTCATCTTATCCAGCTGCCTTTAGGAATTTTAAAGAAGCTCAAAGGATAAATTACAGTGGATGTGAGCACATGTTTAGCTAGAGTTATCCTACCTGGTAGATTTAGCAACTTCATTTTCCAAGATGAATACCTTTCTTTAAATCTTCGAATCAGATGTTTAAATATTGCCTCCTTTTTTGCATCAAAGAAAATGTTCATGCCTAAATACTTTCCACCAATACCTTGCCCATGTATATTCAGGAAAAACCTCACAAACTGCTGCATGTTTTGGCTTGTGTTAGGGCTAAACTGAATGCCACATTTATCAAAGTTGAGCCTTTGTCCTAAGAATCTGGCGTACAAATCAATTGTTTTTGCCAAGTCTAGAACGGCCTGGTATTAGCACTAGTGAATAGAATGCAGTCATCAGCATACATTAGATGGCTGATTCTAGGTCCACCTCTCGAGACTCGAACTCCAAGCTTCGGATTGGTGGATAGTTTTTTATCCATCCAGGATGACATATACTGCTAGGCTATAATGAACAAATATGAAAAAAGAGGACACCCTTGTATGAATTCTTTTTTTGGCGTGAAAAAGGCCGATTGACTTCCATTTAAGACCACCTGAAAGGTTACAATTTGCACACACTCCATAATCAGATCTGCCCAGCGTTGAGGAAAATTCATATGAGCTAATGCCTTTTCCAGGAAACTCTACGAAACTCGATCATATGCCTTGCTTATATCCAGCTTTATTGCTACATATTCTGCTTTCCCTTTCTTGTTCTTCCCTGTGAAATCCAAGACCACATGTGCCAGGAGAATATTTTCTGCAATATGCCTTCCGAGAACAAAACTATTCTACTTATCCGAGATTAGTGACGAGATGTGGGCCTTCAGCCTATTTGCAAGCAACTTCGAAATGATTTTATACTTTACATTGCAAAGTGAAATTGGCCTAAAGTCTGACGGATAGTGTGGAAGCTTTTTTTGGGATCATCACAAACTGAGTACGGTTCCATGGTATGGGAATTGGTTCCCCATTGTTTAGTATATTCAATACAGCCTGATTAATGTCCCCACCAACTATGCTCCAGTATCTCTTATAAGAACCAGCTGGCAAACCATCCTCTCCAGGAGACTTCCACGCACTTATATGTTTAAAGGCCTTCATGACTTCTTCCGTTGTTTTAAACAGAGCATTTAAAGCTGCAAAATGATCCTGATCTAGTCTCAAGTATACCCTGCTCATTAACTGATCCTCATCTGGCAAAAGGCGATCAATCCGCTCGCCCTCAGCGGCCCATACCAGCCCACACCCAGGCCATCGTATGAGAGGTAAATCACGGTAGCCCAGCACCAGGACCCATGGGCTTGGCATTGCCTCGGTGCGCACAAGGGAGCCTTGCAAAGCAAGAACTCCCCACACTGCCGCTGCCGAGGATCGAACCTGGGATTATTGGCTTACCCACCCATGTCCCAACCACTGGGGTACACCCGTGGGTGTTTTTTTATTTTAGGTTGTAATTTAATTAATTGATATAACAAAGCTGGGATCCTCATCTGTATCACCAGGGAAGCTTGGTGGGTATTGATCCTGCTACATGTAAACCCTTTTAACATGCTCCGTAATAACTTGACTTATCTTATCTTGTTCTACTATCCATTCCCCCATTTCAGAGTAGATACCTTGTATCATGTTTATGTTCTTCCTTCTTTATACCCAATGGTGATAGAACTTTGTGTTTCTTTCCCCAAACTTCATCCAGTTTACCTTTGCCCTATGTTGCCAATAGTCTGAAAGGTTTTGTTCCACATCCTAGATCTCCTTTCAAGTTCTCTGAATTTGGTCAATGTTCTTAATCAAACCATCCCCACTCTGTAACTTCTAAAGGTGAGCCATTAGCCTTTTATGTGTTTTGTCCAAATTCCCGAATGAATCCGAGCTCCAGTTGCACAAATGCTTAAGAGCAGCAGTGAGTTTACTATCTATGTTCTCAATATAATTAGGTTGGGCTTGGATAGATGTCTGTAATTCCTCATAATTCCAAACCTTATTAATAATATGCTCACTTATCTCTAATTTATCCCAGTATGCCTCAAATCTTGCAATCTTTTTACTTGCTTTCTGACTCTGGAAAAGTTGCAGTACCAATGGGCCATGATCAGACAAAACTATGGGAAGGTTGATAACTTCTACTCCTGGGAATTTGAAAGCTCATTCCTTATTACTAAAGCTCGATCCTGCCTTTCCACGATTGTGTGAGGTTGTTGTCTATTGTTTGACCAAGTATACCATATGCCTTTATTTTGAACCTCTTACAGAGAGTGCTATGTAATAAGCGAGGGCAAATATTTAGCAGTCCCAAGGTCTATAGAGAGGCCTCCTCTTTTATCCTCATGGGACAATAATGTATTAAAATCTCCTAATAACACCAGCGGGTAATTACTAAAAAAGGATAGATTCATCGTAGCATTCCAAAAGACTTCATACCCTGCCTCTAAGGGGGGGCCACAAATCCCAAACACCAAGAGGACCCTTTCCCATTTGAGACTAAAAAAAATACTGCATTTAAAGAGCTACTTAGTACGTCTATATAACATCATCAGACCAAACTACTGATAAACCCCCTAATCTACCAACTGGATTCATAAAATAATCGTTTGAGAAGTAAAATGATTCCATTCACAACCTCAGAACTAGGAGATTTCAGGCCTATTTCGCTCTGTAATGTAAAGTACAAGATCATTGCAAAAATGTTGGCAATACGACCTAAATCCCACATTTCTGATATGATTTCAGAAGAACAAAATGGGTTTGTTCCGGGCCGGTCTATTGCTCAAAAGTTTTATTAGCACATGAAGTCCTGGATCACATAAGGAAGTATAAAAAAGGAAAATTTGGCTTTGCAGCAATCAAATTGGATATGAGAAAAGCATATGATCGAGTATTGTGGAGTTTCTTAGAGATGACGCTGAACAACATGAATTTTCCAAACAGGTGGATTGACTTGACCATGCAGTGTGCTCAAACAGTGACATATCAAGCGGTGGTAAATGGTATTCACATTCCCTTCTTTACACCCAACAAAGGATTCAGACGAGGTTGCCCGCTTTCGCCGTACTTGTTTATCATATCACAACAATTCATGTCTGCATGGCTGGAGAGTAAGTTAATCGCAAATTCCATTTGGGAATCAGAGTATCAAGAGGAGGATCGGCCATTAGCCACCTCATGTACGCAGACAATTGCATTATATTTTCCAAGTGTACATAGCATGCAATCAATGACTTGGCCAAAACCATTGATCTCTACGTAAGATTTTCTGGACAGTGCCTGAACATTTAGAAATGTCCCTAATACTACACAAAGCATGCATGAATATACCATATATTTGCAGAACATCCATGGAAATGGTATTGGAGGTAAATGTTTGGAAATGGATATTATCATTGAAGAGAAGAAAATGGTTGTCTTTCGACACCTTATTCGGACCTTCAAAGAAAGATATTCATCGTAAAAGAAAAATTACTAAATCTTACCGGCAGAATAACCTTGGCCAAGCATGTGTTTTCGTCTGTGGCTCTCTACCCTCTAAGTAGTTTTCAGATACCTAGAGACATTCTTCAAAAAATAGATAGGATGACAGCTTCATTTATTTGGGGGGATCCCTCGAAGGAAGATCAGTCCATTTGAGGTCCTCGAAGTGTATCACATCATCAAAAAAACTGGTGGTCTAGGGATGAGATCATTACCAAGATTGAACAAAGCATTGCTGGCGAAATATGTTTGAGGAATCCTATCGGGTGGTGAAAGCTTGCTGTCAAGAACGTATGAGGCAAAGTAACTAAGATGAGTGAACATCAGGACGGAAAATCCAAAGAGCAGTGATTACTGGGGATAGAGATCCGTCTTGTCAGCTAGGGATCTTGTTACTGAAAACTTAGCTTGGTGGGTGGTTTCAGGGGAAAATATAAAACTTTTAGATCAGTGAATACCGGACCAACAAAACCCCATTTTACCAGATTCTGTGCTCAACACCCACACTCACCTAAAAGTTTCTCACCTGATCAATCAAGATCGTACATGGAGAGTGCATTTGATCAGAACTATATTCCTTGCACCAGTGGTCCCAAAGATGTTATCAATCCACTTAAACATAATAGGCAAAGGGAGGGATCAACCTCTTTATAAACACAACAAAGATTTCCAGTACTCAGTGAAGAAGGGATACTACATTGCCATGGATATGATCGAAAACAACAGGAATTATAGTCACATTACTTTGAATGAGGATGTTGCCATGTGAAATAAGATTTGGAACCTTAACTTCCTCAGAAGATCATAATCTTCCTACGGAGGCTAGTATCAAGTGCACTTCCAACGCAACTGAACAGACTTAAAAGGAAACTTATTTTGGATCCTCTGTGTTCGAGGTGTGGCCTAAGGTAGGCTAACACTACTAATCTCTTTTTGCTATGTCATTTGTTAAAAAGGATTTGGAGACCCTCACCCTTGGGGTTTGATTTCAACCAAGGTATTCCACTTTCTTTTAAAGACTGGTTCAAACAATGGCTGGATCAAGCACTAGATAACATGGCCATCCAACTGTCTGCTCTTATAATGTAGGAAATTTGGAAGAATAGAAATAGCAAAATCTTCAGAAATGAGGAAATAAATCTGATTACGAGATGGACGACTGCTAAAGATGCTTTTGAGCTCATAATGCAGTACCCGAGGGAAACTGATCATGGTAATCATGGTCTAACTGGCTGGTCTAATGTCACTAGGTAGAGTCTACTGAGTTCATATATCAGGGACAACGGGGGTAACTGCATTAAATGTACTGGCAATTTACTTTGATTGATCATTTCAGAAACAGAAGTCACTAGACTCTGGAGCCTTGAAATTTTTTTAAATGGCTGAAGCTGAAAGTGAGGAAATTGTTGTCACAGGTCTGATTTTTTCGTCAGTTCTTCAGCACTACATGCTGAGACACAGACTTGTAGGAGGACCATTCGAGCAGCAACGAGGACTTATGGACAAGATGTTCTTATTTTTTTAGTTTCCAGCATATCGGTAAACTCCATTAATGATCCCATATCTGCTCCCTGGGAAATCAAGAAGCTAATCCTTAATATATTTTTATTTCTAAAGCTAAATTTTACTAGTTATAAGGTAAGGTTCATTAAGAGAAATCTCATACCTGATGTACATGAGGTGTGCTTTAACATTAGGAAGACTTATCTGTAAACCTTTCTAACGCATATTTATAAATATGTTTTAAAAAATGAGGAAAATGAAAAATCTTTTTATAAACATTAGGGCAGTTCAGTCTTTTCGTGTTTTTTTTATTTTTCCCCTATATTTATCAATAGAAAAATCGTCATTTCACCGGATTCCGGCCAAAGAATTGTTGATTAAAAAGTCACCAAATTCCGGAGTTAGATTGACACTTTCTCGGATTGCATAGTTATATTGGCATTCAACCAAAAGGTAGGGTTATTTTAGCACTTTTCTCATGATTCTATGTAAGAGCAAGTCCAACAGGTTTTTAAAAAGTTTCTCTAAAGTGGAGATTCTAAATTCATATTCTTTATATATTTTTTGCTCCAACTCCAACAGATTTCATATTTTACAGAGTTTAATATTTTTTTCAGAATAATAACTACTTTTGTAATTTAAATAAAAACATTAGATTCAATTACTCTCCGAAAATTCTAATGAAAATTTAGGAAAATCACTGGTTTTATTGAATCATTTATATAAAAAATTAATAATCTTATAACATATTATTTAGCAAATTTTAAAATAGCGACAATTAAATTCATAAAATTCATAAAATTCATCAATTAGGTGATTCAAATTTTTCGCTACAATTTAGATAAACAAGGCAATCTTTTGGCCCAAAAAATTAAGAAGTTGAATAAATACAATTATTTTGATATTACATTATATCTCATCGAGTGAATAAAGAAGGTAACAACCAATTTCTTAATCTCATATTCATATCGTGATTCATGTTAACTGTTATTTGAGAATCATAAGTTTAACACAAAGTCTTTTTTTAGACAACCTATTTGTCAGATGGGGTTATTTTAAAATTAATATAGGGTGATTTCAAAAAAAAATCATTACTTGCATTGAGGTTCCCTTAGTTAGTAAATCTTTTAAAATGTATCTTGAAATATCTTAAAAGTTATAAGAACGAGATTTTTCATGATTGCTCTAACCATTAGGCGGTCTAACAGGTGACGCTCTCTAAATTTAAAATACCATACAAAAATTTAATTAATCTCTCAATGGAAATAATAAGAAGAAAAAGAAATAATCAGAGTTCAAAGGTTCAATTTTTATACGTTGATTCAACAAGAATTAAATGCTGCAATGGTTTAGACCTAAATATATTTATAAGCCTTAAAGTTCAAGTATTAAATTAATGAATACATTAAATATTTAATTCTTCAAATTATTTTTTTATCTCTACCAATATAGAAAATCAAACACTCTCTTTCATCAAAATCTCTATTTTAGAGAATGAGATTGAGAACCCGTTGGAACTCAAATAATACCTAAAATCTTTAAATACAATCAAGTTCTCTATTATATATAATTTCATTGACTTGCTCTAAGGCTAAAGGCGATACCCTCGCCCTCAGGGCCCATACCAGCCCACACCCAGGCCATCGTATGAGAGGTAAATCACGGTAGCCTAGTGCCAGGACCCATGGGCTCGGCCTTGCCTCGGTGCGCACAAGGGAGCCTTGCAAAGCAAGAACTCCCCACACTGCCGCTGCCGAGGATCGAACCTGGGGTAATGGCAATCCCACCCATGTCTCAACCGCTGGGGTACACCCGTGGGTGTGTTGACTTGCTCTAAGGATTTTTATAATGATGGTATACTTTTCTTCCATAATAAATTAATGCAACATACTTCCTTTTAAGCCAAATGGAGAAGTGTTAGTACGCCACAGTCGGTTACATTTTTGCAATATATTGAAAATGAGCGTTTGCTCCCCAATTGTCGGGCCTTGTATTGTATTGTTGGCTTATGTGTGTGAAGCCCAGTTCCCAATCTAAACTCGTGTGTATTTCTGTTGTATACTCGACCACGTCCCCCTAAAGGCTTGGTGTGCTGAGAGCAACCAAGCTGAGTGCGACACACGTGGAAAATCAGGCGGCAGTCGTGACACTCTAGCACGGCTAGGCCGCACGGTTAACCCCATGAAAGGGTGACCCGTGACAGTGCCTTTAATGGCGGATGGAGTTAGGAAGATAAACGAACCGAGCTATTTGCAAAAAGCTTGCAAAAAACTCGGTGAAAACTCGACTCAAATTTGAATTTGGCTGAGTTCAAATAAAATTTGAGCTCGAGCTCGAGGCTAATTAATAATGTTCGTTAATCTCATCGATCTTATCTAACCAATAATATATATGTTTATTATAATTTTATTAAATATTAAATATTAAATATTATAATGAGTATAAAATTAAAAATAAATTTAACTATGATCCGAGTTTGAGCTTGAGTTTGATCTGAAATACAAGCTCAAAAAAAATAATTTCACTTGAACTTAAGTCAAGAAATTCTATAACTGTGGCTATAGTAACCTGCAGCGAATGCAAGTAAGGAGGACGTATTCCTCGAATGCATCCTCTTAATTTTGCAATTTTAAGATCCAATCCTCGAAGGTGGATTTTTAGGGCTGAGTGTCCATCCCTTTGAGGTCTGACGTATTCCTCAAACCCCCACCGTGAAACCAAAATCCAATCCTTGAGGATTCCCTATCCACCCGTGTTCTCGAGGACGCATTCGTGGAATGCATCCTCTTATCCACTCGTGCTGCCACGTCCTCGAGGATGCATTCGTGAAATGCGTCATCCAATCCGCTCATTGCTGCCGTTGATTTCCATTTGCCACATCCTCAAGGTCGCATTCATGGAATGTGCCCTCCAATTGCCACATCTAGCAACGAAACCCAGATTTTAGTTCATTCTCGTTTCTTCATCTAGCATCGAACCCCCCCCCTTACTATATGCATTTCACAAATGCGTCCTCGAGAATGTGGCAATTGGAGGATGCATTCCATGAATGCGTCCTCGAGTGGAAGACGCATTTCACAAATGCGTCCTTGAGGACGTGGCAGCACGGGTCCCTCGAGGTTTGGAGGATGCATTTCACGAATGCTTCCTCGAGGATGTGGCAGAATCAATAGGAGAACGCATTCCATGAATGCGTCCTCGAGTGGAGGACGCATTTCACGAATTCGTCCACGAGGACGTGGAAAAATGGGTCCCACAAGGGTTGGAGGACACATTTCACGAGTGCGTATCCCTCGAGGGTTCGAGGACGCATTTCACAAATGAGTCCTCGAGGATGAGGCAGCATGCGTCCTCGAGACATTAAAAAAATGGAAAACCGAGGACGCATTTCTCGAATGCGTCCTCTTCAACGCATTTGGAAAATTCAACATGAGGACGCATTCTACAAATGCATCCTCAAAACGAATTTAAAAAAAAAGAAAAGGCTGAGGACGCATTCTATGAATGTGTCCTCGAAACGAATTTTAAAAAAAAGGACGTCCTCCACCAATGTTTCCAAATACCAGGACAAGCACAATTGCATCCAAAATTTTGGTATCAAGCACCAAACAATCAAGCTCTCAAGATTTTATAGGCTCGATCGTATTCAGGCCAAGTTCGAGCTCGAGAAATTTCAAACGAGCTCGGCTGATATATATTTTTATATAGTGTATCCTTGATATTTCAATCGCGTGATATGATTTTTAAAATTTTTAGTACTAATGTTTTATTTTTAGGTAAAGTGCATTAATGCCCCAGTCCATTGTTTAGTGCACATATACCTCATAGTTTTTTGAAAGTGCACATATACCTCATAGTTTTTTGAAAGTGCACATATACCCTAACATGTTTTTCTAAAGGGCACATATACCCACATATCCAAATACTAACGTTAACAAACAATAAAAATATAATGTTTGAAAAGAAAACATCAATGTCAATTTTTAAAAGCATTCGCTGGAAAACTAACAAATCAATCAAAATGAAATTATAATTTATAAATTTAAATTTAAGATAATAAAATATCACAGGCTAGTATCAACATGTATAAATTGTCAAAATTTTATCATGCAAACATAAGATTTACAACAAAAGTTCAAAATTTAACTATAAACACACATGATTTTGGTGGGAAAAAAGGATTAGAACAAACATCACAAGATTTGGATCATGATGAGTTGGATCATAAATGGGTTGGGTCATTAAATGAATAACCCATTGGGTAACTCATGAGATAACTCATATGACCGAATGGGTTAAAATATATTATTCAGTAAGTCATTATCCAATAAGTCATTATGTAATTAACTCAATAAATTATCATTCAATATTTTCTTCTGATTTGGGTTACAAGTTGTCACTATCCAATGAGATTAGGTATTAAACACTCATTAGTTTTTGGGATTGGACGGGATGAGAATAATTATGTTAATGAGAAATTTTGACCTCAATGTGTACCATATTATGTTAACTCAATGGGAACTAACAAATACCCAATAAATACCCAAAATTACCCAATTAAATGCATGTGTAATATTGAACATAAAAATTCACTATAATTAACAAATTATACAAATTATAATTCACAAATCATTCTAGGTCAATCTCGTACAATATTCGAGTTCGTATAGTATTCGAGCTCGTATAATATTCGAACTCAATCTCATACATTATTTCAGTTCGTATAGTATTCACGCTCAATGTTGTACAGTATTCGAGTTCGTACAATATTCGAGCTCAATCTCGTACTGTATTCGAGTTCATACAGTATTCGCGCTCAATGTCATACAGTATTTGAGTTCGTACAATATTCGAGCTCAATCTCGTACAGTATTCGAGTTCGTACAATATTCGAGCTCAATCTCGTACAGTATTCGAGTTCGTACAATATTCGAGCTCAATCTCGTACAGTATTCGAGTTCGTACAATATTCAACATTTGAGTTCGTACAGTATACGAGCTCAATCTCGTACAATATTTGAGTTCATACAACATTCGAGTTCAATCTAGTACAATATTCGAGCTCAATCTTGTACAGTATTCGAATTCGTACAATATTCGAGCTCATATGTTATTTGAGCTCGAGCCCAACTAATATTGTTCGTTAATTCCGTCGAGTTTACAAAACCAACATATTATTTATATATATACATATTTTATTAAATATAATATAATACAATGTACATAATATAATAAATGATTATATATTAGGGGAAAATTAAATCATTCCTAATTAAACTTGTGAAAATTTAGCTATCTTATGATATGAAATTATCCACGGGTCATCCATTACCCAACCCAACTCGACCCATCCAAAATTATCCAATAGGTAACCCATTATCCAACCCAAATAAATCAAATAACTACAATCAAATTATATCCATTAACCCAATGGGTCATTCTCCAATAGGTAAAAATAGTATATGAATAACGATTATCTGTCACACGGCCCAACTGAACACAAGGGTAAAAAGGGATTCTACTATAATAAACGAGTGGCAAAAGGGCTCATTAACCAGGGAGCTGGAACAACAAGGAAACTAGAAAATTCATTCAAGAACTGATCTCTAACATATTCAGTTACCAAAGGAGTAGTTAGTTAGTTAGGATGGGTTTTGAATGGTATTAAAATCAGTGAGGAGGATGGGAGAAGAGATAATGTATTATAAACATATCTTCTTCTGCAGCATTGAACATTCCTTTTGCTCTGTGCTTCCTTCCTCTCTCGTTTCTGCCCCTTTCTGTTCTGAATTCTTCTAATTTCTCAATGAAATTCCTTTTCTGGTGTTGTTTAATCAACTGTATGTGACAAAAGTGGTATCAGAGCAGAAATTCCTTGGCAATGGCTGAGAATACACGCTTAAAATCCATGGAGAACCATATCAGAGATCAGGACGTCAAAATCGCTAAGTTAGCTTCAAATCTGAGGACGCAGTTAGAAGGACAAGGTATTCAGGTTTATACTGCCATTGAAGAGAAATTTGATGCGATGAACAAAGTCATGGAGGATCGAATGGATCGCAGGTTTCAACAATTAGAAGAACATATCTCTGTCTTGTTTCAGAAAATAGTGGGCAAACTCAAAGTGAATGAAGAAGCTGAGTCAATTCATTCCCCTGCGTTAAATTCTCTGTATCCTCAAGAAATCTCGCAAGAGGTTCAACAAAGAGGTAGCAGTCATGGGGGAAAAACTAGTCAACTGTTCAAAGATGGTGCAAGAAAAATTGAAGAGGTCAGTTTTCAATGGAAGGAGAAAATAGGGAGGAATTCGGGAAATCAACACCCTAGAATTGAGCTATCAGTATTCAATGGCGAGAGACCAAGGGAATGGCTTAGGAAGTGTGACCAGTTTTTCAGCTTCTTCAATATACCAGATCATCAAAAGGTTGAATCAATAGAAATTTATCTGGAAAACAGAGCAGAGATTTGGTTTCAAGGAGAAAGATATGTTAAATCTGAATGGAGTTGAAGTGAATTCAAAGATGCAGTTATGAAAAGGTTTGGAGAGCTGGGAGGTAAAGACGAAATCGAGGAGTTCAACAAGCTGTTTCAGAAGGATACAGTCAGAAGTTATCAAGAAAATTTCGAAGAACTCAGAACTGCAATAATCAGTAAGAATCCTACATTACCTGAATCCTATTTCATTTCAAGTTTTTTGAGCGGATTAAAAGAAGATTTGAAGCCTATGGTGAAATTGTTCAAACCTAAAACTCTTCAAGAAATGGTTGAATTGGCCTTATTACAAGAGCAGAATTTTAATATGATGGCTAAGAGAAATAGGAATTGGAATTCCAATAGTTTAGTAACCTCTAGTGGTGCTAACATTAGGAACTTACTGATAAATCTAACTGGAAGAATACTGGATCTTCTTGGGAAAATAAGGATGAAAAGAGAAAGCAGCATAGTGGAATTAGAAGAATATCACCACAAGAATTACAATTTAAAAGGGAAAATCAATTATGCTTTAAATGCGGTGAGAAATTTGGTCCTGGTCATGCTTGCAAATTTAGACAAGTTAATTGTCTAAATGCCAAGGATCAGGAAGTAGTGGAGGAAATATTTGTTGTGGAAAAGGAACTGGAAGTGTACAATGAGAATGAGATTATAGAAATGGAACCAGAGAACTCTCTCTTGAGAGCAGCAGGGGGTCACAACTCTAGATGCAATTCTATCATTTTATATGGAAGGTTGCAGGGTCAGACTATTAGCATACTGATGGACACTGGAAGTAACGACAGTTTTATCAACCCAGAGATTGTTAAACAGTTAAATTTGAAACAAGAAATTACCCAGAAACCATTTTTGGTTGAAGTGGCAGATGGAAGAAAAGTTCTGGGAAACTCTTACTGTCCAAAGGTAATGTGGCAGATTAATTAACACCCATTTAGCTATGACTTGCGATTACTGCCCTTGGGAAGCTTGAATATTATTCTGCGAGTGGATTGGATGAAGGCTTACAGTCCAATCTCATTTGACTTCAAGGATAACAATATCACTTTCTGGAATAAAGGAAAGAATTGGACAATCTATGGAACTGATAAGGAGGTACATGTAAATTTGATCTGAGGTTATGAAGCTAAGCAACTTACTGAATTTAAGAAGAGGAAATTGTTCCACACCTCCATAAAGACACAAGAAGCTATCGTTAATTGCCCTAAGCAGGAACTGGGGGGTACTACAGTACAGAGAGCGCACATTGCAGAATCATATAGCAAAAAGGTGGAATCACTGGAAGAAAGCTGCAGGTTACCAATGGGAATTCAACATCTTATTAACAGGTATGTTGATATTTTTGATATCCCTAAAGGTCTACCTCCTTTACGAGATATTGATCATTGACTCATATCCATTCCAAATAAGGCCATATAGACAACCACATGCCCACAAGGCTGAAATTGAGAGACAGATTGAAGAAATGCTCAAAGATTAAGTAATTCAACTCAGCAATAGTTCATATTCTTTACCAGTATTGTTAGTAAAAAAGAAAGACGGTTCATGGAGACTCTGTATAGACTATAGGAAGTTAAATGATCTTACAGTAAAAGATAAATTTCCAATTCCAATAATTGATGAACTCTTGGATGAGTTGTATGGTTCTCAGTTTTTCTCTAAGTTGGATTTACGGGTAGGTTATCATCAAATAAGAATGAGAAAAGAAGATGTTGATAACATAGCATTCCAAACACACATTGGGCATTATGAATTCTTGGTAATGCCTTTTGGTTTAATTAATGCACCAGCAACTTTTCAATCGTTGATGAATAAGATTTTTAAGGCTCATTTGAGGAAGTTTGTGTTGGTATTTTTTTTATGACATTTTGGTTTATAGCAAGACCTTGGATAGTTATATTGGACATTTAGAACAGGTGCTTGAGCTGTTGAGACAGCACAAATTGTTTGCAAAATCATCTAAATGTGTTTTTGCCCAGAAACAAGTTGAATATCTAGGGCATATCATCACTTCAGCTGGAGTTAAAATGGACCCTAACAAGGTTAGCTGCATTTTGGAGTGGCCGATTCCAAGGAATGTTAAGGAATTAAGAGGTTTTCTGGGGCTAACCGGCTATTATAGGAGGTTTATTAGAGCTTATGGAACAGTGTGCTGAGGAAAGATTTTTTTTAAATGGACAAGTGATGCTTCTGAGGCGTTTCAAGAATTAAAAAAAATTATCACATGTGATTAAACTCCCAGAATTTGATAAGGAATTTGTAATAGAGACAGATGCAAGCAATGCAGACATGGGAGCAGTTCTGATGCAAGATCATCACCCAATAGCTTTTCTTAGCAAATCATTTTGCTCAAGGAATCAAGGACTATCAACCTATGAAAATGAGCTACTTGCTATTGTATTGGCTATTGATAAATGGCGACACTATTTGATAGGTCACCATTTCATAATAAAAACGGATCATCAGTCCCTCAAATTCCTTCTTAGTCAGAAATTGAACAATGCCTTACAACATAAATGGGCTGCAAAACTGTTCGGTCTCAGCTTTGAGATTCACTACAAAATGGGGAAGGAAAATATAGTTGCAGATGCTTTGTCAAGGATGAGAGATGCCACAGAGACCAATGATCACAAACAGCAGGTATTCCAAGGTAATCAGGAGAAAATTTGTAACTCAACTCTACTAACTGGACCATCAGATCAGATACTACCTAATCAAGATGATGACTTTGATCAAACCATGGGGAATGATAACAGAGTTCACAAATCAAAGCTGAGAATCATTACATCGGCCCAACCCTCATGGATGAATCAAATTTTAGAAAGTTATAAGAAAGATGAACATGCTCGGGGATACATACTTCAAGCCACACTGGAACATAACTCACACACAAGCAGTGAATACCAATATGTTAATGGTCTCTTAAAGAAGGGCAACAGGATCTATATAGGATCATCCCAAGAGATCAGAAATGTTATATTACAGGCGATGCATGCATCAGCTTTGGGAGGTCATTCGGGACAGACTGCTACGATTAAGAGAATTGAGTCCCTATTCTCTTGGCCTAATATGAGAGAAGATATAGTGCAGTATGTCAGACAGTGTGAGATTTGTCAGAGGAGTAAACATGAAAACATTCACCTTCCCGGATTACTGCAACCTCTACCAATTCCTTCCCGACCTTGGACACACATCACAATGGATTTTGTGGGAAAATTACCTAAGTCTCAAGATTGTGATACCATTAAGGTGGTGGTCGACAGATTAACAAAATATGCTCACTTCATTGCATTGGTTCATCCTTTCATAGCCTTGCAAATCTCTTCCATATTTTTATATGAAATTTACAGGCTGCATGGAATTCCCAAATCCATTACAAGCGATAGAGACAGAATTTTCACTAGCCAATTATGGAAGGAGCTATTTACCAAACTGGGAGTCAAACTTCGGTTCAGCAGTGCTTACCATCCTGAAACGGATGGGCAATTAGAACGAACCAATCAAATATTGGAATCATATCTGAGATGCTTTTGTGGTGAAAAACTAGACACTTGGAAGAGCTGGATTAGTATGGCAGAATGGTGGTACAATACCTCCTATCAATCTAGCATTAAAATGACACCCTTTGAGGCACTCTATGGTGTCAAACCTCAACAGATTCCACTAAGGGAATAAGTAGATGTGATCATACCTGCTACTCAGGATTTATTGATTCAGAGGGAGACCACACATCTATTGCTTCAGGAGCACTTAAAAAATGCACAGGAAAGGTTTAAGACACAAGCTGATAATAAGAGAACTGACAGAACTTTTCAGATGGGAGATCTAGTATATTTGAAGTTACAAAAGTACAGGCAGTATTCAGTGGTTCAGAGGAATAACGTAAAGTTGGCACCTAAGTTTTTTGGTCCATATGTAGTGCTTCAAAGGATAGGGGCTATGTCCTACAGATTACAACTTCCAATCACTTCTGAAATCCATTCGATTTTTCATGTTTCATTGCTGAAACCACATCACAGACCACCCCCAACTACCATTACTCATATACCCAGTACTGAGCAGGGAGAATTCTTCCCATTAAATCCACAATGTATACTATAGAGAAGAATGGTACAGGATGGTTCTGTACAGAAGATTCAATGGCTGATTAAATGACAACATCTTCCTATAGAAGAGTCCTCATGGGAAGATAGTACCTTTATCATCAATCAATTCCCGGAATTCAGATATTAAAATTGCAGCTTGAGGACAAGCGGGATTTTAAGGGGAGAGCTTTGTCACACAGCCCAACTGAACCCGGGATTCTACTGTAATAAACGAGCAGCAAAAGGGCTCATTAACCAGGGAGCTGGAACAGCAAGGAAACCAGCAAATTCATTCGATAACTGATCTCTAACGGATTCAGTTACCAGAGGGGTAGGTAGTTAGTTAGGATGGGTTTTGAATGGTATTAAAATCAGTGAGGAGGGGAGAAGAGATACTGTATTGTAAACATATATTCTTCTTCAGCATTGAACTTTCCTTTTGCTCTGTTCTTCCATCCTCTCTCGTTTCTGCCCCTTTCTGTTCTGAATTCTTCCGATTTCTCAATGGAAATTCCTTTTCTGGTGTTGTTTAATCAACTGTATGTGACATTATCCAACGAGTGACCCGACCCGTCGACCCGTTTGATGGGACCTCTGGGTCTTCCACTGCCTGTATAATCACCCTCGCTGTGAATGTGGGGAATTCGGGGTTCATGGTCATCCGGGATGACGAGGTTGCCTACAGGTCGCCTGTTCAGCAGAGTAGATTCAACTGCCCTTTTCAATTAGGGGTTTCGTCCCGATGCACTCCGAGCCTCGCCACCGAGAGTGCGAGTTTGATCATGTGAAGGTATGAACCTTACATCAAGCTTCAGAGCTGAAACTCCTCTCTCTCACAAAATGAACATTAAGCCTCGTATGCGTTGTTCCGTTTGGATGTCAAAGAACTCTTTTGAACTCCTTGCAAGTGTTAAGTGGATTGCTGCTGCTTGAATTTGCTCGATTTGTTGACAAAGAAGGATATATCAGGATGGGCATTCGTCAAGTATCGAAGTGCTCCTGTGATGCTTCTGTATTCGGCCAGATTGGTAAGAGCTTCCCTAGCTTTCTTCCTGCTGCATGACTTAGCATATTCCATTCATGTTTTCTTCTAAAATTCTTTACTGTGATGAGTTTGAGTAAGGTGTATTCCTTCTCTCTTCCACGTCCTTAAGAGCAAACATGCTGTTCACCTTAATAACAAATTTCTTCAATGACTTCTCATTTCGCTGTAATGATATTATCATCAGCATAGATTAGAGCCAATCATAGTATGTTCACTGTCTCTGAAATAGGGCCGAGAAGGATCACATTTTGAATTGCTGAAATTGCATTCGAACAAAGTGTCTTTCTTATTCTGCTTCATCTACCTTGCTACCAGTTGAGTGTGAGAGCTCATGTGTAGCGGCTTTGATACATGTCACTAGACTAATATATTGTCGCAGTTGAACTAATGAACTCATATCATTTATCAAAGTCACTAACTATAGCCTAGAAACACACATTTACAGGTATGAAACCGAAACTTTTGTAACTTATAAGGTCTTAAGTAGGGATCCAAACGTTTATAATGTTGCATGATCAGGTATTCTCGTTTGGATTTCAACATTGAGGAATGGGAGTAAGAAGTCCATTAATCATATGAGTGGTTGTGATACATATCCTTCAAGAACGTTTGGTTTTTGTTTCGAATTGATTTTCGTCAAGGGTTTTACAGTGAATAAAAGCTGATTTTCTACAAGACTTTTACAGTTAAAAAAGGTTTTATAAACATTGGATTTGTTTTTCGAAGGACAAATCAACTTGTATATGTTGTAGTCATCGAAGAAGTGAATGTCTTATCGAAATGTGGAGGATGAAAGAATGGGGGGATGGACTCTAAATTTGAGAGTGAATCTGTTCAAAAGGTTTAAAAGCACTTACAACTAAATTTTCGAAGTAAATGAGATTTTCCAACATCACAATCATATCAAAATTCATATCACACTTTGGATTACAAGTGCCCCAAATATGACTTAAGACTCTATCACAAAGTCAAGGATGTTCAAACTTCCTATGGCTGCTATTATGGCTGATGTTTATGACAAGCAGGGAGAGAACATTTATCTGCGTGGAAAGTATGATGGCATAACTGTAGCAGCAGGGCTTTTTTTCTAGGTATAGAGTTAGTAGAAATTTAATAACCCTCCAGTGGATTCTTTTGTATGAACATTTTTAGTTAATTACAAATAAAATGATCAGCAGTTTGATCATGTGAAGGAATAAACCTTTCATCTAGCTTCAGAGCTGAAACTCCTATATCTCACAAAATGAACATTAAGCCCCGTATGCATTGTTCCGATTAGATATGTAAGAACTCTTTTAACTCCTGCTTGAATTGGCTCGATTTGTTGACAAAGAAGGATATATCAGGACGGGCACTTGTCAAGTATTGAAGTGCTACAGTGATGCTTCTGCATTCGGTTGGATTGGTATGAGCTTCCCCTGCTTTCTTCCTATTACATGACTGCATATTCCATTCATGTTGCATAATGGTTTATAATAGGTTTTCTTTTATAGTGTTTCTCGTTTGGGGTTCAACATTGAAGAACGGGAGTAAGGAGCCTATTAATCGATGAGTGGCTGTGATACATGCTCTTCAAGAACGTTCGGTTTTTGTTTCAAACTGATTTTGAACAAGGGTTTTACAGGATTTTCAACATGTCTTTAATATCCCATACATGATTCTTGACTGTCTGTCCTTTTTCGGAAACGAAAGTTACATTTCCTGCATGTGTTTTCTCTACCGAACAAGTCGGAAAATAGAGTGCGAAAAACAAACTGGAAAACGGATTGATTCCCACATCGAAATTCGGGTGGAGAGGAGCCTAGTAGAGGTACTATAAAACACGAAGGATGGCTGAGGGAAAGCTCATACCTTTCTCGGCCTTTTGGCTAAGATCAAGTGTAGTATCTGTTCTTATCAGTTTAATATCTGATATGTGGGCCAATGGCTCACACGATATTAACTCTATTTTTTAAGAGGGAAGGCCCATCAGGGTAGCTTGCTGCTCGGGTCTTCAGGCGTCGCCCATGCGCTGCACTAAAGCACGGGCCTGGCGCACCCCTCAAACCCTCAGTCTAATAATATAGTTTCTTAGGAGCTTTCAAATTCGAGGCGCTTCAGCCCAATTGCTTTTCAGATTTGTAAATGTACTCTGCTCTTGTTTAAGTTTTGGCTAATATACCGATCAACTGTTGACAAAGTCACCCGTTGTACTAACAAAATTATAAGAAAAAATATATTTTTATAATCCTACCTGGGCATATGTATTATTTTAGTATTTGAAAGTATCAATATAGCCCTATTTAGTTAGTGAAAGTGTCAATATAATTTTCTTCGACAACTTTTAGCCGTAATTTTATAAAACTACATGTTTGCCCTTATGAAAAAAATTTAAAATACAAAAAATAGTAAATAATGTTATTATCCGCCAGACCGTATAGTAGGGTTATATCAGCACATTATGAAATCTTATTGGGTTATATCAGCACATTATGCAATCTTATTGGGTTATATATCAGTACATTTCTAATGTTTGTAAGGTTATATCAGTAAATTCTTAAAACTTATAGGGATATATATCAGCACATATTATAAATATTAAGTGTGGTGCTCGGCTGGCCTTAACGGACGACCACATCATCATATACACCATTATAACATCATAACAATATCATATACAACATAAAATTTGACATCATGACATAATCATTATCACATATCATAGCCTCATTTCAAAACTTATCAACATTAAAAACTCTAGGTCGAAGAACACAGCAAAATAATAATCACACACAACACCAAAGGTCATCGAATCATCAATCCGGACTAAACACAACAAAATAAACAAAATATCATTAAAACCCTATATCCTACAGTATGACCCTACATTTTTACTAATGTGCTGATATAAAGGAATGAGATTTAACCCTACCAGTTTTCATAATGTGCTGATATAACCCTACCTAATCCGGCGGCGGTCCGGCGAACTATGAGGGTAAAATTATCCACATAATTTCAGAGTTAGCCCAAAGGGTATTTTGGTCATTTTACATAGAGTCAACGCTGGAAAATTGAGGTCAGAAATGAGGTCTGAGGGTTACATTGGCACTTTCATTAACTAGATAGGGTTATATTTACGGTTATATTGACACTTACTCAAGTAGATAGGGTTATATTGACACTTATCCTAAATTACAAATATAAGTAAAACTAATCTTAAGATTTTGAGCATTGGTGTGGTGGGTATATTCAAATTGCATTATTCCGGCGTTGGATTAAAGGAATTCAGGCGCTGACTTAATTTTAAAAGATAAAATACACCCAGATTTAAAACTAAAAAATTTAATGACATCATTAAAAAATCCTAGGCTCCACCGGTGCCCATTGGTGGACGCTTCCGGATTAGATCAGTACTTTTATCAATGAGACAGGGTTAGACCAGCATTTTAGTAAAAAAGAATACAGGATTAAATCAGCACTCATGTAAGAAAATATAGAGTCAGATCAGCACTATCAGAATAAAACGTCTTTTTGAGGAGAATCTACTCATTATAAATATGCCTTCATTACAATTTCATAATCTAACGTATTATGAATTTTGGGAAGGGTATATTGTCTTTTCCTTTAATTTTTTTTATTTGTTTCAAAAGGTATAGTGGTTATTTTAAAGAATTCCATCCACATTTTGTTTGCTAGGGTTATAAATTGATATTTTTTATCAAAATATATGGTAAGATCTGCACTTTCAGATTTTACAAGGTTATATTGCTAATTTCAACCAAAACATGGGGATAAAAATGCACATTTCTCTCAGTAATATTTATGGTCAAATTATAATTATTTATGCATTACGATATATATTATCAAAGTTACAAAAATATCGTTGTAAAAAATAAAAACAAACACCAAATCACCTCATTAAAAAATATGAGGTCAGGAATAATAAACCCATTTTCACTTAATCAGTCTCTGAAATAGTAAAGATTACATAATACTAATATTATTAAACAGATCAACGAGTCAACCTGAATCCGATCTAATGTTTTTTCTTATTTGTGGTCAACCCCTTATCGACTCATTTTATATTTCATACTTAGTCAAAAGTATGTTTTATTATGTGTCTTATTCATGTTATGTGTCTTATTCATGTCGGATTTTGAATCTCGGTAGAAAATGACAATCTAGTAAAATAGTATATTGAGTATAGAACGAAACAATCTATCCATTTACATTTAACTCGTTTAATAGGTGGGATGGGGGAAAAAATTAAGAGCAAGTCTCAGGAATGACGGTCTGTCCATAAGCTTATGGACAGACCATGGACTATTTTGTAAAGTGAGGTTCACTTTATAATTAATGAAAATTTGAATCCTTAATCAGGGAAATAATAATCTTTACAAATATCTTCCAGATCATTACCATCTATGTCTCTCTTCTTCTTCTTCTCTCGTTCTCCAATTTTTCTCCACCATGTATGTCTCTTCTCCGCTTCTTTGCCGATGCGTTTCTTTCACTTGTATTTCACCTCTTCTTTGCGCTTGTTTTTTGCTCGTAATCTGCTCATTTTTTTTATGTTGATTGGAAGTTTAATTTGCAATTGAATGTGCAGCGTATCCACTCGTTTCCCCAGCCTCTTCTCCACCTTTTTCCGTCACCACTTGTTTCTCTGTCGTCACCGCAGGTTTGTTTATTCGTTGGTTGTTGCATCGTTCGTTGGATGAGGTATGTCATATGTATGGGATTTGTTTCCGATTGTATTATTGCTCAACTTTTGGTCTATTGTTCAGATTTGGTATGTTCTTTGTTTTTCTGAGCGTTAGGCATTGCATTATGTGTTTTGAGTTGATTTGTGTGTTTTTCTATGTGTAGATTTTGAATTGTCCTCACGTTGTTACAACAAACTTGATGCTTGTTCTTCTTGAATTACAAGCTGCATCATTTAGTTATATGTTACAGTTGTTATTAACCTACACGTACTTGTTAGTTGTACTGTAAAATGACCTTTTTTCCCTTTTTGCTGATTGTTGGTTTTGAATTTCGAGATACATCTGTTTACTTATATGTTGCATCTGTTAGTATTCATTGTGTACTTGTTAGTTGTACTGTGTGTGATACTTTATTTTCATTTGTTGTTAATTGTATGTTTTGAATAACGAGTTACATTTGTTTACTTATATGTTGCATATGTTAGTATCCAAAGTGTACTTGTTAGTTGCGTTGTGTATGACATTTTTTTAATAAAAAAATTGTTGCTCGTTGTTCATTTTGAATTAGAAACTGCATATGTTTACTTATATATTGCATGTGTTAGTATCCAATATGTACTTGTTAGTTTTATTGTATTTGACTTTTATTTTCATTGTTGATTATATTGTTTGTTTCGAATTACAAATTGTATTTGTTTGCTTATATGATGCAACTTTAATATCCAATGTGTATGACTTTTTGCAGGAGTTATATAAGTGGTATGAAATCACACAATATTGAACATTGGACGCCACAAGACATTTTAATATGAGCTTTATTTAGATGAAACTGACACTGAACTCAAGGAATTCGAAGATGATCTACCTTTGGAGATTAATAGTTGATTCATTGTATCAGATGTTGTTAGTTAATCTGGATAGGAACAATGTTGTGATTGTAAGTTGCATAATATAATATTTTTGTTATGAGCACTTGGAGGATTTATCCCTTATCTTGCACTTTGTTCAAGTGTTGAGAGTTCTTCTTGTGTATGAAACCAACAACATTTGCTTGATTTTTATACAAACTATGCAATACTTTTACATGTGTTTTTTTCATACCGACAAAACTTTTAGTGGCGGCTCTTTAGTTGAAATCAGGAAAAATTACTCATGTGCTTGAAAAAAAATAGAAGTTTTAATGTAATTAGTACACATTGTAAGGTATCAAATGAAATTCATGTGATTTTTTTTTAAAAAAAAATTACAAAATCATATTACCTCTTTTCTTTAGTATACTTTAAGAAATACTAGTTGTAAGCTAACATATGCATGTTTTAAGAAAACAGAAACGATTCATAAGGTAGCTTATGCAGCACTACCTCATGAAAAAGTTTTGCTACTCATAAAAGAAATTGACATTTTAAAATCAAGTGCGAGTTTTTGTTTAAATGGTACATGTTGTAAAGTAATCAATGCATAGTTAATATGACAATTTTAAATTGTCAAATTTTAACTTAATTTATACATGATCTCATGAAAAAGTTTCATAATTCATATTCACAGTTTTTATAACAGGTGCATGTTTTAAGACAAACGATACGTATTGTAAAGTAACAGATGCATACTATAAACGAAAAATTTCAGCAGCATTTAGTTCGTTATTTGAATATTTACCACATGTTTTTTACAAGTTCATAACGGTAGAATTCATATATTTAGAAGTTTCAACAACAATTTCATTTACATCGAAGACAATTTAACATGTCATTCGAATTTGAAAAATCCATGTCTTTGACACTATTAGCCAAAATTTCATCCTCTTGAAACTAATTTCATTCGTTTAAAACTGAAATTCGTTGATGCAAATCTTGTTGCAGGGTGAAGAGGTCATTGCAAATTTCGTCGGACACTAACCGATCGTTTGAATAGCTTATTGGAAAAAAATTGGATTTGGGCGGGAAGAAGAATGAAGAGAAGTTAAATTTGCAGAGAATGTAGATTGGAGTTTAGAAACAAGAGAGGTTAAAGTTGCTGAGAATGTAGAGAGAATGGAGAATGGAGAAATTGCAGAGAATGGGAGTCCGGGGAAAAAGAATAATTCACGTATCAACAATTTGGGAAAGAAGGGTTTGCCTAATTTGCCTTAATTGCAAATTGATCCCTGGCCTGTCCATAAGCTTATGGACAGACCGCCTGTCAGGAAACCCACTCAAAAATTAATTATCACTTCTAGGAGAAGATGTTAGTATTTAATTAGAGCTTCATTCATAAAAGGATATATAAAAATATAACCATATCTTCTTGAGTAAACACAAATATAAACCTCAGATAATTTACACTATACAAATTACTCTTAATCAATGGATGAAAGTGCAAATATAACGCTAAGACACCATTTTCGATGTTGGTCGACGTTTACTGCACATAAAATGACCAAAATTCCCTCTGACCTAAACCTAAAAGTGCTAGGACAATTTTGCCCCCATCTCCACCCGCCCACCACCACCGTCCCTCGTTCCGCCCATCACCACCACACCACCCACCTCACCCCACCAGTCACCCCAACCCACCCTACCCCCACCACAAACACCAGCCTGCACTGTTTGTGCCACCACCTGCAACCACGCAACACCAGCTCGTCACTGTTCTAAGCCACCACCTCATCCGCTCATTTCCATTGGAACCATCTACGATCCTGCTAAGCCTTAATCGTTCATCCACCCAGCGCTGGCCTACTCAGCCACAATCGCTCATCTCCACTGAAGTCGTCTACGACCCATCGTAGTCTCAATCGATCATTCACTCACTGCCGGAGTTGGAACCTAATCGCTCATCTCCGCCAAAGCCATCTATGACCCACCATCACCTCAATCGCTCGTCCACCCACCGCAAGAGCCGGAGCCTCAATCGCTCAGCCTCCTCAGTCACTGACACCCGCACACGACCCAACGGCCACCCAGGAGAGAGAGAAGAAAGCCCCATGGTGGTCGCCTATTTCGATCTGCCGCCCCATTGACAAACCCTCCGCCCTGTCTTCCAAACCAGTGGCGGAACCAGGAGTGTATATTAGGGGGGGCGAAAAAGAGCTTAAAATTTTTTTTGCGACGCTAAATGAAATATTTTTTAACAAACAACGCTTACATAATAATATGAATACATAATAATTAGATTTTTACAACAAAAAACTATCACTGCATAAAAAACTACGTTCCAATACTTGGGTTGCTAGAACTAGAACCACTAACCGCAGGAGACAACTGTATCCTACGATGTTGCATACGCTGATAACGTTGCAAAATTGGTTCATTATCGATCCCAACAAAAATCGCCTTCTCAATATGCACTGTCATAACATCATTCATCCATTCATCTCCCATTCTGTTGCGTAAATCAGTCTTGATTCTCTTCATGGCTGAAAAAACGCGTTCAACAGAAGCAGTTGCAACTGGTAGAACTAAGGTTAACTCAATAAGACGATATACCAGTGGAAAACATGTATGGCTAGTTGTTTGAACCATCTTTTGAGCAAGACTTCCAAAGTCCTCAATAGCCAAAAACTCATTATCAAGTTGCACATTATGAATGAAAGTACTAAGTTGTTGATGAAGGCGGTAACGATCTTCTACGGAGAAGTCACTTGGATATAATTCAGCAAATCGAACTAACTTACCAATATCAAACTTAGAAAATGAATCTCTTGGATCAAGGCAAGCCATACAAGTGAGTAACTCCGTATTTGCTTCCGGAAATCGATTGTTCATTTCATGAATCATCCTATCAACAACCTAGTATTCAAAAAATAAAAGGTTAGCATGTAGCATTGAAAAAAATTACAAATCAAATCAAATAAGGTATGTAAATTATAAAAGTAATACCTGGAGAAAAGTATCAACGCGAAAGAAATCACCATGGGTCTGCATTTGAGTAAGTCGTTTCCTACGACCTCGAATTGCTCGTTCATCTTCCATATTAACTACCGAGATGTCATGATTAACACAAAATGCGTTGACTTCATTTAACAACTCATCCCAACCAGTCTCTCTGTATTTTTGCAACTCAAACTTCATTGTATTCATCAAACTCACAGCCAACACAATATTTTGATTCTTTTGTTGCAAAGCATGGGACAAAGCATCTACAACTCCCAACAAATGCTTCATCATAAACATCACAAAAACAAATTCATAACTCTCCATTTGCTCAAGCAAACCGCTTGCTGAAGATTTACTCACATTTGCATCACCATCATCGTGGACATTTTCAATCAATTACAAAATAGATTCCCACATAGTAATGAAACGAATAATAGTAGTGTAATGTGACCCCCAACGAGTATCCCCCGGCCTTTTCAAACTAGTCTCTTGATTTTTGCCTCTTCCACTCACAATATCTCCATTGTCCAATCCCTCTACAATTCTAGCATGTTCTAAATCAAGAAGCATGTCTTTTCTTCTACATGAAGCTCCAGCTAAATTCACAATCATACCAAGATAAACGAAAAACTGACACACAGTTCGATTATCATTAGCAACAGCAAGAACAACCAATTGAAGTTGGTGAGAAAAACAATGGACGTACCTTGCAGATGAGTTTTCTTTCAATATCAAAGCTTTCAGTCCATTATACTCTCCTCACATATTTGAGGCTCCATTATATCCCTGACCTCTCAACTTTGACATTGATAATTTATGCTTTGCAAACAATTCATCAATAGCACTCTTCAAACTAATAGCAGAAGTATTACGCACATGCATAACACTAAGAAAACGTTCAAGAACGCATCCTTGTTTGTTGACATATCTTAAAACAACCCCCATTTGCTCCTTTATTGATGCATCTCTAGCCTCATCAACCAATATAGAAAAATAACTATCTCCAATATCATTAACAATAACATTTGTTACCTCACTTGCACAAGCACTTGATAGTTCCTTCTGTACTTTGGGAGATGTGAGCTTGCAATTTCCAGGGCCATTTTCATTCATGGTCTTAGAAACAACATCATTTCGCTTGCAATACCAGTCAATCATTTCGAGATAATTGCCCTTATTCAAAGAATCCAGCCCTTCATCATGGCCACGAAAAGCCATACCTTGATTTAGCAAGAACCGTGTCACATCCAAAGCAGCTGTCAAACGCGTGCGATATGCAATCTCTGATTCCCGCCCATGTGCCTGATAAGAATGAAGGATACTCTGTCTTTGACGCTTAAATGCATACAATTGTTGAGCTGCATCATTATGAGAGCTACCCGCTACGCCAACATGTTTCTTATAGATATCAAGCGCTTTCTTCCAATTGTTCACCCCACTCGCAGTAAATGCATCCTCTCCATCTCGACATCCCTTATGTGAATTCCTGAAGAGATAGCAACAAAAGCAAAATGTTGCATCCTTTGACGCGCTATACTCCAACCAATCAAACTTTTCATACCACGAAGGTTGAAAACATCTATAGTCATTTCCCTGCTTTGTCCTTGGAAAATAATGACTCTTAGGTTGGCAAGGACCTCTTAACACATATTCTCTCATCACTTGATCTCTAATAGAAACATCAAAATCCTTAATAGGTTTACGTTTCCCAGGATCATTTATAACATCATCCGAATTGAACTCAACACGAGAATGCTTTTGACTACTACCCTCTTCATTAATCCTTTCTTCATTTGGTTCACTCGGTCTCTTAAAAATAGATGATCCACTATTTCGAATTAAGAATTTATCCATATCCTATTTGACATAAAATAAGAAAAACATGTCAACTTAAATATCTATATGCTATTCAATATTCACAATTTCTCAAAAATATGTCTAGTTAAATATTTGTCAAAAATATGTCTAATTAAATATGTCTAATTAAATATGTCGAATTAAATATGTCTAATTAAATATGCCTCAAAAATATGTCTAATTAAATATGTCTAATTAAATATGTCTAATGAAATATGTCTAATTAAATATGTCTAATTAAATATGTCTACTTAAATATGTCTAATTAAATATGTCAAATTAAATATGTCTAATTAAATATGTCTAATTAAATATGTCTAATTAAATATGTCTAATTAAATATGTCTAATTAAATATGTCTAATTACATACGTTAAATTAAATATATCTAATTAAATATGTCAAAAATTATGTCAAATTATTCAAATCTATATTTAGCACAATTCACAATTTCAACACAATCACTAAATTATTCATAATTTCATATCTATATTCAATATTCACAATTTCATACAAATTCAAGTTATTCAACATAAATTACATAACAAAAATATATTGGCCCTTTGATACCTTGCCCTTGGTTGCTGGTAGTGGCTGTAGTAGGGATGGCGGCGGCAGGGAACGCCGGAACGGCGGCGGCAGTTGGCAGGCGGCAGGCGGCGTTCAAGCTGGAGCTGCTGGAGAATTGGAGTTGGAAAATGGAGGCAATGTGGTACACTGGTCTCTTAATATGTGGAGATTAGGTTATATATTTTGGTTTGGGCCAATTGGGCTTCAGCCCAATTGGCCTTGATTTTTTTTCGGACCAGTAACTCAAAACGACGTCGTTCAGCTAAGCCAAAACGACGTCGTTTTGTATACTTATACCAACAAAAAAAAGGAAAAATGTCGTCTTCTTCAGCCTCACTTGCCCGTCGTCTTCTTCAGCCTCACTGCCGCGCTCGCGCCTCCGGCGCCGACGATGCCTCAAGTGGGGGCGGAATCCGGTGGCTTCCGGTGGCTCTAGGCCTAAATACCGGGCCACCGGATCTTAGGGGAGGCGCCAGCCCACCCTCGCCCCCCCCCTAGTTCCGCCGTTGTTCCAAACCCACCCAACAGAAGAACGAGAGAGAAGAAGAACATGAGGGAGAAGAAGAAGCATCAATGGGTTAGGATTTAGGGGTATGATGGTAAAAAAAATTCTTTTTTTTTCAGTTGGGCAAAAATGACATTTCATCGAATTTCGACTTAAATTTGTCAGATTGTATATTTTCGCACTTGCACTTACTAACAAAGGTAATATATGCGCTTTCAATTATTATAATGTTATATTGACACTTTTGTGATGTACGAATATTTTTCTCTTAAACCTTTAGTGCTCAACTCTTAGAGATATGCTTTAAATTATTCTTCCACTACGCCTATTTTAGTTAACACAGTTCTTTAGTGTCATTTTTACCTTTCGACTCAGAGGTTTCGTTTTAAAGCAATTTTTACATCAACTGAGCAGAAAGTGAAGGTAAAAATTACTTTACAGCAATTTGACATCATTGCTAATTGAGTACTTTCTTGAGCACTAATGTTCGCTGTAAATACACTCCCTTAAACTTTAACTCGCACTAGTAAACAATATGGAGTAAGCAGCAGGCAAGGTAAATTCCCCTTTCTTTGTTCCTGGTTTTCAATTATTAACCAAACCTAAAGGCTAATAATAGAAAAAAAATGGAAACAGAAAATGGACTTGTCACATAACCTTTGCCTTTAAAAGGAAAATATAAGCTGTCACTAGCTTATGAGTTATTATAAATAAATAAATAACCGTCAGCAGAAGAAGACATGAATTGGATGATAAAAAAGATGTGAATAACTGAGGCCAATCCCAAATGTCCCTTGATACTTTTATCGAACATTTCAGCACTGTTCCTCAAACTCAGCCAATAACGCCGAGGCAAACAGATCTTGAACGAAAGCAGCTTGCCCAGCTGCTTGTCTCATCCTTTTTTCTCGTTCTTCAAGACTCAACGATGAATCAAAACTGCAAGCAGCATAACATGAAGATTGGATAAAGGTGGGTACATCAAGAAACTCAGCACTATACAAAAAAACCATTGCAAACAAATATAAACAATATTTTGTGGAGGGATTCAGTTAAGTGCCACCTTTTCTCATATATCAAAACCCAGAAGATTAAAGCAATCCACAGTCCTGCAGGATCATCACATGAAGAAGATGATCCTGTGGACTTGAGTAATAATCCAACCTGAATGACAAATCATGTCCCCTTCCAATAACTACAATCATCAAAATACCAGCCCACAACTGTACGACACTCATTGCAAAAGGAGTTTATCACATTACGAATCAGTTTTAGTATGATAACAGTTCGTACGATGATTCTGGGTAAGGTCCATCTATGGGGCTAGAAGTATATACATTATGGGGCTGCTGCAACATATAAAGTAGCGCGAATCGATGGCCGATAGAGCATTGCGGGACGTATAGTTTGAGTCGAAGGCATGCTACCGCTCACTTTTAGAATGCCCTGACTTCTCTCTGTGGCTTGCACAGGATACAGGGCAGCGCACGCCAAGATAAAGGAATTTGTGTATCTTAGGTGTACAAATTTAAATCATAAGAAGTCTTAATCATCACAACCTTGTTTGGTTTGCTTATCCCTTTGGTGAGAAGGGGCCTAAAAACTACCTACAGAAACTACATTACATCTTCACCAACGGAAATGCATAAGTAAGACAAAGAACAAGAAAAAGGCTCACAAATCACAACGTTCTTATGTCAGCCTTTCCTCCTAAGCAGTAGATGGTTCTCTTGAGGTTATGGCCCTTAGTAGCCATGACGCGGGTTCATGCACAATCAGTAAATAAGTGACATATCAAATCAGTTCATTTTATAGGGTCAGGACCAGCACTGACTTTTTGGAGGCACTATGTGAACTAAAATCCTCAGCCGACAACATTATCTTTTTATTTAAATTCAATTCTAAGACTTGAGTCATGAAATATAAAACAATTCAAATGCTAAGTTACATATTATAATATAATCACTCATCCATCAACAACAACACAATATAAATGTAAACACTGGTATAACTAAACAAAACTAAATATATTGTATAATATAATATAATAATCTCAGTATGTATAATAAAACTAACTTACTTTTCAAGTTTAATGATAAAAAAATGATTTTGAATCTTTTCGAACCAGTAAATTAATGATCTATATATAAACTTTCATTATTCTTTTCTGGTAGCTAGTCATGTTATATCCCCTTTTAATTGTATTACTCCCTCCGATTTTCTATTTATGGCACCATAGGTTTAGGTGTTTGTATTTAGGTGAAGAAAATGAGTGGATGAAATTGAATGTAGAAAGTAAAAAGTAGAATAAGTGTATGAAATTGATGGAATCTTGACAAAAATGGAAAGACTGACATATAAAAGAAAACATTCATTTATATTAAGTGTGCCATAAATAACAAAACGGAGGGAGTAGTTGGTTTGGTTAGCCATTTATATCAACTTATGTATGGAAGTGTTTGATAAATAACTAATACTCAGCTGCTAAACATTTACTTGTGTTAAATGATAGTAAATGAAATCATCAACACAATTTATTGTCCGAGTATTATTTATCAAGTATATGCATATTTGTGAATAATCTGACAATAAATTTCACAATTGTGAAAAAGAAACAAAATTTTATAAAAAAACACAATTAGAAATGATATATCTACTACGATTTTCTGAAACTTTGATTTTGCAGTTATATGCAATATATCAAAATAAATGGAAATTGTATATTAAATATTTTTCAAATTTATAAACATGGGATAGGTTTAATGGTGAGAGTAAAGTTTGAAATAAATTGTTTTACATATAGCTCTCTCTAATTGACACATGCAATATGTCGATAAGGAAAAAATCCTTGGAGCAAAATTTTGAAAATATTATATCCAAAGAGATCTGAACAAAGCATATAAATTAGTGTTTTGGAAAGTCAAGCTTTAATTTACTTTTATATGTTTGTTTACTATATAAGGCCATAAACGGATAAACCTAAGAAATGAACTCAAATGAATGAAGTAGTAGACCTAATTCTATTTGATTCATTTAGCAATTCAATCAAAATAGAATTTGCACAATTTATTTGATATTTTATTATTACTATAGAAGCAAAATTTTCAGGCTCGAGGGAATCGTATGTGGCCTCCCGATGCTACTCGAGGGCAGCTAGTCCGCTACTGGCACTGTCAGAGTTCACTATGAATACTTAAAAACTAGACAAACAAACAAAAAACAGCTTAATGAAAAAAAAAGTACCTCGATTTCCATGCACGTTGTAAAGGTGCACACTTTGTTGTAGCATCCTCAAGACTCGACACCAAGGTTTTAGAAATTTCCTCAGCTTCAGAAGCAGGAAAGTTCATGACAAGCGATGAAAGTAGAGGATCAGTCAATGCCGCAGATGGAGGTGGATTGTTCGATCGGTACCCACTTCCTCCTAAGAGGACCTGTAAGTGGGCTTCCCTAAGATCCCTCCCCAGTAGAGAGAGCGCCTGACTACTAGGAACAGCAACTCTACGTAATCTGCGACGTCTCTGCAAGTAATCTCGAGTTAAGAAAATTTAGAGACTTGACATTTCAGAGACAGTATAATTCATGAGATACAAACTACTCTAGTGTATGGAAATTTCATATCAAAGGATATCTTGAATAAGTGCCCATGTTGCAGAGTGATATGACTCAACATGTTTCTTGCAACTTTAACTGAGCATATTGGGCAAACCTGCAAAAAGTAACAGGAGACTTCATTATGTAGAGCTCAAATTGAAGAAACTAATAAACAATGGAGGAATACATCATGTACGCGCAGAAAATTCAATCATTCATCCCTCCTTCCTCTTTTCTCAACACATCGAATCATGAGGATGTTCTTAGCAAGTGCTGCTGTAGAAGTAATTGTAAACCCATCCCCTCTCACCGGAAAACATTAACTAAAACCATCAGCGCTTTCACGGGGAACAAGGCAAGAAAATCCTTACGACTCCACAAGAGCTTTCATTCTCCTACTAAATTCAGTATAAAATTTAATGAAAATATGATGTGGATCATTAATTAATCAATCCTAACGGTTGCGCCAAAATTATGTAAGAGAACATTTTGCGTCCAACCCTCTGAACATATCCAGACAATCCGAACATAAACTAAAAGGGAAAAAAAACTTCAGACAGAACAGCCCAGAAATGTATACTCAACCAAGCTTCCCAAATTAGTTTGAAGACAGCAACATTATTACCTCTCCAGCTCTCTTACAATGGTGACATCTTATTTTACCATACAAATAAAGACAGTAAAAAAAAAAAAAATCTACTTTCTCATTCCTCGAACAAAATTCACCTACTAGAATAGAAAACAAACAAACCAACAGAAATCTGCAAACATAAGCTCAAAAATCAAAACTTCATCCTTAAAATGATTCACATGATTAACAAGAAACACGCGGGGATCCCAGAAGATGAAACTCACGGTGACTTTCGACTCGCAAGGATGGTCATCCTCAAGATGCGAGCAGAGGGACCCGATATCAAACTCTTCGTAACAAAACGGGCATGGAAATTCGGGTCGGACCTCCTCCTCCACCTCGAAATCACCAATACTCAACCGATCTGCAAATTTTAACGACGACCCAGAATCAGAATCCAGATCAATCAAACAAGAACCCACATAAATTTACACGAGAAGAGACGAACCCAGTTGGGAGTTCTGGTGATTGAATTGGCGCTTGGCAGCCGCGAGGCGAGAGGTCCAGAAATCCGAGTCCATGAAGAAGAAGAAGACCGAAAAGAGGAGAGAAAAAGGGGTCCGAGCTCAAGAAATGAATATATAAATGAACGGAGGGAAAAGATCAACAGTAAAATAAATTGCTCCTTAATTTATTGCATATGATTTATCTGTATTGATAAGTAATAAGGATCGATGAAAACGCATACAATGCACGAAGGATGTTTTGAAAAAAGTTTCTAGATTTGTCGATATGGATAGATCAGCAGTTATCTGTTGGAGGTTTGCGAAAGTCAGGAAATTTGATCCTTTGATCTTCTCATCAGAAATGCATTTGTTTTGTTTTGTTTTGTTTTGTTTTGTTTTGTTTTGCTGTGTTTGACGTGTTCTTCGATCTTTGAGTTTGTGGCCAATTTGGAGTTAGGACATGCCACCTACTGATTAGGATATGTCAGAATTCATTAATTGCATTTTTTTTATTCGCTAATTTAGTTGATTTCGTATCCTACCGACTACCGTTATGGTATAAAATTATCCATTCATGCATCTGGTGCGGGAGCCTCGAATACCATACAAGAAACTACCGTTTGCGGGAACCTCAATACCAGTAATAAAGTTTCTGTGTATTCAAAATTATGTTTACTGGGTTAGTACGGGTGAGAGCAAAATTTATTTATTTATAAATAAAAATTAAAGTGAAATATAATTAATGATTTATCTTATTAGAATTATAAATTACCTTTTGTCGACTGCAGGTATATCAAAATGATGTTCTTTTAACTTTATAGTCAAATAAGGGGCTTGCTATATCACGTCCTTTATTTTACTATCCATGCCCTAATACGTATAAATACATGTATTTATTTTTTAAAATTAAAAAATAAATTAGGAGAAAGTATATAAGTGGTGTTAGAGTTTTCCCATTCTCCATTTCTTCCATTCTTCCATTCTGCTCCTATTCTCCCATTCTCTCCATTTCTTCCACCAAGCTGCTCCCGGACGCCGCCGCCGCCATCAACCGCCGCCGCTCGCCGAGAAAGGTATGTTTTAGAGGGAAAATTTTTAATTTTCGTGCGAATTGTATGGATGTTGCCCATCTATTCGAATCTTGTTGAACTTGTTGAAATTGTTAGAATTGTTAGAACTGGAGTGGATGTTGGGTTGGTTGGTGGTGCTAATTGGCCGGAGATGGTGTTGGTTGGTGGTCCGGCCTTGGGCGGCGCGCGCGTCGGGCCGAGGAGAGGAAGAGTGGTGACGCTGGCGGCGGAGGGACGGCGGCGTCGCAGAGGAAGAGAAGGAGAGGTAGAGGGGAAGGAGAAGGAGAAGGGGAAGGAGAAGGGGAAGGAGAAGGGAAGGAGAAGGAGCAGGGGAGGAGCTGGCGGGCGAAGGTGGTGGCGGTCGTCCGGTGGCGGAGGAGGCCGGCGCCGGAGTAGGCCGGCGCCGGAGGAGGAGTCCGGCGGAGGAGGACGCTGGCGGCGGTGGGTGTGGGGATGAGGAAGAGGGGTTTTGTTGCAAATATAAGAAAATAGGAGGGTTTCATTTTAAATTAATTTCTGTCATCATACAATAGCAAATTAAAAGGTAAAATAATTTGGAAAAATCTGATATTAGGAATTTAATGAATTTTGGAATTAAAATGAAGAAATTGTTATTTTTAGAAACTGTTTAGTTTAAATTTGGAAATGATAACTATTTTAGTAATTTGGAAAGTATATGTAACATAATAGAATATAGTCTTATTTAAATTAACTTTATGAAAATCCAGTTTATTAATCCGATGAAAACAATTGTGTAGTAAATGATTATGATATGTTTTAACAATTGTTTCTTTGAATGTTAATATTAGTGTGATGTGGTAAAAAATTCAGATTATTGTACAATGATTTAGTAATGTAATTTATAATTTGCAGTTAATAAAAATGTGTAGTTCGTTGTATGTGATTGCAAAAGAATTAAATGTGCTGTTTAGAGTGGGGTTTTTTACGTTATATTAATTTTTTTCTATGCATTATAGAATATGTAGTTTCCATAAGTTGTTTGAAATTATGCACTGTTTCGTCATATCAGTTTACACGTTGTTGAAAAGTATGTTAATTTATATCATATCAGTTTAAATCAATTGTCGTTATACTAATTACATATCTTGTGTTGTAGATGAGCCATGCTGGTCAACCCGACGACCATGGTCGTTCTATACGACGAAGGGGTATTAGTGCTTCGGCCAGACAGGCGAGAGGCCGTGTGGTCGAGGAGGAACAGTCGCAGGAGCGTAATGTAGGAGCTGAGCAGCCTTCTCCACGGCGCGATCATGCATTCGATTCCATGCCAACATGGGACGGTCCGGAGCTTAACATTATCGCGTCCGGTGGAATGCGTGCAATCCGTGATGATAGTGATTGGCAGTCGATGTATGACTTGCAGGTAGAATACAGCCCACTCGGGGCCGATGGTGGGCAGGGACAGAATACATGCAATTTCCCCCCGTCTGGCCAACCTGGGACGAGTGTGCAATTGGATGCTGGAATCGAACGGTATGCTGGTGGAGGAGCCAGACACACCGTTAGGAATAGAGCTGGCCGATTCACGCAATCTTCCGGTGGATCGTGTAATGCCGGTGAGACTGGCACTGGAAGGGCACCGATGAGACGTGGCTTGTGCGGAGACCGATGGGTGGTGGCCCGCAAGATGACCTCGTGATACCAAGCTTCGGAGGACACGTCGCAGTCAACGTTTGGAATGGTATAGAGCGAGGTGTGCTGAGATGCCATGCTCGTTCGACGCTATGCAAGCAGCTGGTCACTACGCTCCCTGAGCGGAGCGATGTTGTACAGACCCGGATACGTGCCACCGGGTTGGCTCACCTTCCTGCGATTATGTTCCAGTTCCTTGACATGGCATTGATATCCGCTTTTGTCGAGAGGTGGCAGCCGGACACGAACACATTTCACATGCCTTTCAGGGAGATGACCATCCTGATGCACGACGTAGAGATGATTCTTGGCATTCCTATCATTGGTGGCGTTGTTGCGAGTACCATTTCGGTGGAGACTATTCAGGAAGCAGGCGCTGAACTATTTGGGAAAGACGTGGAGTCCTTTGTCGCGGAAGACTGGAACGGGGGTAACATAGATGGCCAATCATTGATGGCGAGGTGTGTAGCGGCTGGTCAGAGCGATAACTTCCAATTTATGTGCTACATGCTGACCCTGTTTTCATCAACGCTTTTTGTGGATAAAACTGGGAATAAGGTTAGAGCCAACCTTCTACCTCTACTTGATTCGCAGTTGTCTTGGGGCTCAGCGACATTGGCCAGTTTGTATTGCGTCCCGGGCTAATGCCCGCGGCCTATGCGGCTGTTGCACGCTGCTGCAAGCATGGATATACGAGTACTTTCCGATGTTTTGGCCGAGACTGAGTACACTGCCAGCTCTTCCGGGACGCGCCAACCGGTGGCACACAGGGGATAAAATGGGGAGGGATACTCGGAGGCTGGCTACCATCAGGCGTCAATTGGATGCCTTACAACCTGACCAGGTACGAATTCCATGCTTATACTCTTATTCTAATAGTAGTAGGTAGATCGGATTCCGTATGAACGTTACATTTCTCTGAAACACGCGCAGGTGGATTGGTTGCCATATGGACTGGACGTGGTTAGGGCTGCGAGGGGGAGGACTCACTACCGCGGCGTGATTCGATACCTTGAAGCAATGGAGGCGTACATGCCAGATCGTGTTGTGCGCCAGTTCGGTCTCGTACAGGGTATACCGCAGAGTCTTAGGATTGTGCCTGAGCCTTGTTCCCGGCCCGCTGATCCAGCTAGCTATTCAGTGACCTACTCAGGGATGATGCAGTTGACCCTATGGCATATGGCACACGCTTGGCACGACGGTCAGCTTGCTGAGTTCCCGATTGCCACAAGTCCGTCAGAGTGTACCTTGGATTACGAGGAGTGGTACGCGAGTCATTCACACCCATTGATCGCAAATCCTGAACATGCTGCCACGAGTAGGACACATCTTTTGTCACTGGTAAGTTTTCCGCCACTATTTGCTGTGAGTAATTATATTAAATTGGATTGTTCCGTTATGGTAAAATGTGTTTCCTGTGCATCAGATGCTGAGTGACATGATGAGCGACTTGGATCCGTTTGACTCAACAACCGTTGATGGACTCGTCGACCCGTGCATGAAGGAGTTGTTGACTACTTGGATCAGTCGTCGCGATGAGTATCGCAGGCTCATAGGTGATGAACCCATTCCCTAGGCGGCTGTTTGCATATTAAAGTTATAAAACTTTTGTTTTTGTAACCGGAACGCTTTGATAATAATTGTAACTTATAAAATTATGGCCGAAATGTTTCATTGGGTACAAAAATTAATTACGAGGCGTGTATGCTTTGGTCCAAGCAATCATCCTCCTACGAAAGGGTAACTCCCAACCAACGACATCAGACTTCCTCAATGTGGTCCACAGATTAACCACGGGGGGCATGAGGCAGTTTTCCTTCACGTGTATCCGGACGAAATGGCTTGCACTGCGTACGTATACAATGTGTAGCTCCCTCCTTGTTCCATCCTCGCCGCCACCTGTCCTCAATGGAAGGACTGTACAGCAATAGTCTGCCGACCCATTCTCTAGAATGTAATATAAAACTACAGCTGTGTTGTAGTAGGTGGCGACAGGAAACATGTCTGCAATGACCGTAAACCAATGCTCTTGACCACATGGGACTTTGGTGTGGTGTATACGGGCTCTAGCTAATTCAACGTTGTCTTTCGAACCGTATATGGGAACATAGTCAGGCCAATGAGTTGATATCTCGTTAAATACTGCCCGACGCGCTCCAGACCATTCACCTTCACCGTCTACATGGAACGCATCAGCAACGCATCTGAAGCCACAGTTTCCATCACTCACGACATCGTTCCAGCCTTCGATGTAACGCCTGACAATGTGGGGGACACTTTCGAGGAACGGGAATGTCGCTGGAGGAGAAAACATTAAGATTAATTTCATTGTAATGCGGCGTTCATTAGGAAGAATGGTGTTTGTACTTACCGTGCCGGCTACCTCTCCCTGATGTGGTGTGCCCCGGGGACCTTGAACTACGACCGTATCGCCTGTTCACGTGCTCGTGGTAGCTCGGTGAACGTCGGGTTGATCTTGATCGGGGGACCTGCTCGCTTGGTCTCCCACGTGCACTTGTACAATTGTCCGGCTCGCCAATGCCGCTGTCCGCTGGACGCAACTGCTCATCTATGTAGCTTGAAACTCGTAGGAGAACCTGTGTGCGCTGCTGAGTGTTGAACAGTTACTGATCCTGTTCAGCCCTCGAAATATTTTCCGTCGGACTATATCAGAATCGCTCACATCGATAACCTTATCTTTTCGGCCCCGATTGCAAATGCAATATATCCTCAGGGGACCATTCTTATTTTTTTTGTAGGACCCCATGACAAGTTCAAATCCTACTTGAAGAGCAATCCATTGCAGGTAGGAATAAGCCTCGCCGTGACTTGGAAACACATTTGAGGTTGCAAATGGAAAGTATCCATTCCCGCCAGCAACAGCTTCACATGACTGATTGTCATCCTTAAACAGCAATAAACATCAAGTAATTAGTTTCACTCAACTACTATACCAACAACAATGATGCCGTCAATTAACATTTAAATAAATTAATTGTTAAAAAAATTATCATAACATAAAGTACAAATTATATTATAGGAAATAAATTTAGTCTTAAAATTATAACGTTACATAAATAACTTTTACAAACTAAAAAGTGCATTTCTTGATTTTTAATTATCATTAAAACCATATATTTAAATATGAACACATACAGATAAAATTACAGTTAAAACATTAAAACATATATTTAAATATAAAAACATAAAGATAAAATTAAATTAGATGACATAACAATACAGTAATAAAATTCCCGTACGAAAATTAACTCCCTAAACTAAAATTACATTCATCCATTTCAAATTGTCCATTTAAACAAAATAATACAAATGTAATGTTTAATAACTATTACTTATGGACTTAATGGTGCACTGCTCCATTTCTTATTAACAACTAAAACATACATGTAATTGTAAAAAAAAAATGTGATACTTATGTTTGATGAAATAAAATTATGGCCAGAACTAATATTACATTCTTACATTTTACATGAAGGTTTAAAATTAACGTAACAAATTTAATGTTTAACAATGAACTTCTGGAATTAAAAATGCAATAAACATGACTGAATTACAATCAGTCAGCTTCACATGACTGATTGTCATCCTTAAACAGCAATAAACATCAAGTAATTAGTTTCACTCAACTACTATACCAACAACAATGATGTCGTCAATTAACATTTAAATAAATTAATTGTTAAAAAAAATTATCATAACATAAAGTACAATTATATTATAGGAAATCAATTTAGGCTTACAATTATAACGTTACATAAATAACTTTTACAAACTAAAAAGTGCATTGCTTGATTTTTAATTTTCGTTAAAAACATATATTTAAATATGAACAAATAAAGATAAAATTACAGTTAAAACGTTAAAACATATATTTAAATATAAAAACATAAAGATAAAATTAAATTAGATGAAATAACATTACAGTTATAAAATTCCCGTACATAAATTAACTCCCTAAACTAAAATTACATTCATCCATTTCAAGTTGTCCATTTAAACAAAATAATACAAATGTAATGTTTAATAACTATTACTTATGGACTTAATGGTGCACTGCTCCATTTCTTATTAACAACTAAAACATACATGTAATTGTACAAAAAAAATGTGATACTTATATTTGATGAAATAAAATTATGGCCAGAATTAATATTACATTCTTACATTTTACATGAAGGTTTAAAATTAACGTAACGAATTTAATGTTTAACAATGAACTTTTGGAATTAAAATTGCAACCGGGCGAAATTCAACCCTAAAAAAACGTAAATTTAGAGTAGATAAATGTGCAATAATTTTTACGTTACAATTAATAAATTAAAATACTAAGATGAGCATAAATTTCTACTGCAAAAAATAATAAATAATAAATTTAACTATTACTTATGGACAGAAAACTAATTAGTAAAATTACCTCCAAAGACATGCTGTAAAAATTTGTAGATTTTTAAGGATTCTAAACATTTTTACAGCACAATTTCCGTGGCGAGCGGAAGGCGCTCTGGCTCGCGCCCAGGCCGCGGCGAGCGGAAGGCGCTCCGGCTCGCGCCCAGGCCGCGGCGAGCGGAAGGTGCTCCGGCTCGCGCCCAGGCCATAGCGAGCGGAATGCGCTCCGGCTCGCGCCCAGGCCGTGGCGAGCGGAAGGCGCTCCAGCTCGCGCCCAAGCCGTGGCGAGCGGACCGGTGCCCGGTCGCGGCCAGGCCGTGGCGAACCGGACAGCCTCCGGCGGCGGTCGGCGGCGCCCGGCAGCGGTGGTCGGCGGCGCCCGGCAGCGGTGGTCGGCGGCGGCGCCCGGCATCGGCGCCCGGCAGCGGTGGTCGTCGGCGGCGGCATCGGCGGTCGGCGGCATCGGCGGTCGGCGGGCGGCGGCGGCGGCATCGGCGGTCGGCGGTGGCGGCATCGGCGGTCGGCAGAGGTGGCGCTCGGGATTTCCCATTCACCATTTTTCAAATACAAGTTATATTTAAATATATATTGTATATACACAGTATAAATACAGGGCGTGGATAGTAAAATACAGGGCGTAATATAGCAATCCACTAAAATAATGTAATTTTATATAAAATTATTACTACTGTGACTCAATCAATCGTTCCTATCACATTTGTGTAACCAGGGTCGCAATAAGGCAAATGAAGGGTTTGCTTCAGGCCCCCAATTTATTAGTCATATAGGGGTCTTATGTTTTTTTCAAAAAAATGTACTATGTAGAAAAAAAATAGAGAAAAGTGCATATATAACCCTATATAATTGATGAAAGTGCAGATATAACCCTGTGATAATGAAAGTGCAGATATAACCCTGCGATAATTGAAAGTGCAAATATAACCCTGGTAAGTCAATGCCTAAATAATGGCTTTAGGGTTATATTTACACATATGTATAATAGTTAGGGTTATATTTGCACATATATTTAATAGTTAGAGTTATATTTGCACTAAAAAATAACTCAGGGTTATATTTGCACTTTCTCCAACATATAGGGTTATATTTGCATATTACCCAAAAAAATATATTACAAGCCTTAATTAGCTGCCTCAACAATATTTATTTTTTCACTCAAGAGAGGCCCCATTTTACAAATATTACATACACTAAATAATTTATTTGAGGCTCATTTTTTCAATTTGCCTCAGACCCTTAAAAACTTAGGGACGGGTAACACCCTAGAACTCCGACCAGCTTACTCAACACAAGTATTAGGTCGGACCTTGGTGTGTTACTATGAATCCAGTTGTTTCCTTACAAGCAGTAATGAGCAATACATATTATGTAAAATCGATTTTAGAATTCAAAAACTAACTTGCTATTACAACGAAAGTTTTAGAATAAGTGTTTTACATGGTTTAAAAGTAAAAGTTTTAAATTGGTTTCTAGATTCAAAATGTTCATCCACGATCCCATCCCAAATGAAGTAAAGACTTCACGTACGAGTTCTCACTCTATCTGCTCAGCTACACATGTTGGGGTTCATTAGACTAGGGTAAGCTCCTTGTTTGGTGAGATTCCATCGCTAGTATATGCTAAGTGAAGTTTTAGTGATCTCATAAAATAAATAACCACATAAATCCTAGCGTACAGTAAAAGGATATGGGTGATTTATGCCAAGACAGTGTCAAGTTCCTATAAGGCTACTATGACTGACATCAGGGCATAAACCCTTCAGTGATGCATGGGGGCTATCAGATCCAGAAATTCATACTCATTAACCACACCTAAGATGTTCAATTACGAACTCGTATCAGAAACCAAAAGGTTATGATAGAATACCAAACACCACAAGTAGCCGATCTAGTCGTATGGTCTAGTCAATATCGTTCCCCATCGATCTAGACTGAACTCCAATCGCATCGGAGAGCCCGATAAACACAAACAAGTAATCAAGTAGTACGCAGTCAAATTTGACACGACAAGATAAAGTACAAGCTGGTTATCCACACAATAATCACATTCACATAATATCACGATAATTAAGCACTGTGTGATAAAGTACATGATAAAAAGTAAAACCCACTAATGATTGTGGTTGTGTGCATTGATATATATATATATATAGTGAGTTCAAAGAGTATGCAAGACCTAAACAAATATGGAACATGATGTATACAAAACCAATCAGAAATGGTATTCCTTTCTTGTCTTGATTCTAAATCAACTATATCTCTATTACCCCCCCCCCCCAAGTGAAGCGTATAACTAGTCGCCACGTAGAGCTTGGAACGTAAGAACTCAAACTGAGGACAAGGTAACCCCTTTGTAAAGATGTCAGCAAGCTGCAAGTCTGTAGGAACATGAACAACCATGAGCTTGCTAGAAAACATCATCTCATGCACAAAATGATAGTCAATATCAATGTGTTTGACTCTCTTATGTGAAACTAGATTCTGAGCCAGGAAGAGAGCATTATTGTTATCACATAGCAAATCATGATACATATGAGTCAATACACGTAAATCCCAAAGAAGATTCATCAACCAAGCCAACTCCGCAACAATATTTTCCATAGCACGGTATTCTGATTCTGAAATAGAACGAGAAACTGTAGGTTGCTTCTTAGTACTCCAAGACACTAGGTTACCACCAAGGAAAATGGCAAAACCATATGTAGACCTACGAGTCTCAATGCAACGAGCCCCAATCAACATCAGAATAATCTAGAACTGGTAAAGTGGATGAATTTGTGCAAAGCTAAAGACCATAGTAGAGAGTACCACGAACATAGCACATAATTTTAGTGACAGCTTGGAAATGGTCATCAGTAGGAGCCTGGATGCACTGAATGACTGTGTGCACAGCATAAGACAAATCGGGACGTGTAATCGACAAATACTGAAGTGCACCAACTAGAGATCGATAAAGAGTGGGATTTCCAAATGGTTGTCCAGAAGAGCTAGAAAGCTACGAAAAAACCACTATTGGAATGGCAACATGTGAAGAATTTTGCATTCTGGCACACTACAAAATGTCCTTGGCGTATCTGGGCTAACCAAGGAACAAGCCGTCAGATGTACGAACAACCTCCAAAATCAAAAAATACTGCAGAGTGCCAAGATCAGTAATCTTAAATTCCTGATTAATCCGATCAATAAACTTCTGAATGAGACAACTATCATTCCCAATAAGAATAATGTCATCAACATAAAACCAACAAGTAGAGCAAAGAGGCACCCTGAGAAAAGACAAATAAAGAGGTATCAGAGGAACTGCATACAAAGCCCAGACCAATAAAAAAAGAACTGAACCGCTGTAACCAAGCATGAGGAGCTTGCTTCAAACCATAAATGACCTTCACACACGACAAACAAAATTAGGACGCATAGGGTCTTTGTATCCAACGGGCTGCTCCATGTAAACCATTCTTGACATCAATCAAGAACGCCATTTAAAAATCCATTCTTGACATCAATCTGTCGTAATGGCCAATTCCAATGGACAACAAGAAATAAAATAGTAATGCCTAATAAATTGAAATAAATTGTTTGAAATAAAATGTTGAAAAAAGTGCTTTTATAACCCTACCTACTTCACATAAGTGCCAATCTAACCTTTTGATAATTGAAAGTGCAAATATAACCCTATATAGTTGATGTAAGTGCAATTTTACCCATTCCATCAGTTTGATATCAGATTTGATTGAAAAAACTTTTTTACCCTTCCAAAAAAAGAAAAAAGAAAAATAACAAATTTACAATTATACCCTAATAACACTAATATTATTTCTTCCTCCTCCTTCCTCTTCTCTTTCTTCTCTCCCGCGGCCTTCTCTCCTGAAGCTTCTCTTCTCCCGAAGCTTCTCTTCTTCCGCCTGCAACCTCGTCGCAGTGTGTTCTTCGTCGAACGCCGTTCGTTCCTCAGGAAACCGTTCGCCCAGATCTTCGTCACTTCGAAGGTCTCATTGGCGAGGTCGATGCAGATGGTGCTTGTTGCAGAGTGACGGCGTTCGACCTTGAGAAGGATGGGTATTTTCCTGACCTTGAGAAGGACGGCGTCGCCGGGAAAATTGCGAGCGTTTCCATGGTGCTGGTTGCAGAGTGACAGTGAAGAAAATAGAAAATCAAAATTGAATTGTTCCGATCGAGAATCAATTTGATTTCTTTCTAGCGTTTCTTCCTATAGAGAATCGATTTGGGTTGCAGAGCATTTTTTTCTCCTTCCGTGATTTCTTCTGGTCGAGGGTGGTGGTGGCAGTGGGGGTGGAGGCGGGAGAGGGTTGTGGTTTTGATGTGGTGGAGGCGGGAATGGATGGTGGTGGTGTTTGGGTGGAGGTAGGAGGTAGGAGGTGGTGGTCAAGTGGAGGTGGTTAGCTGGAAGGGTAGTGGTGATGGTGGTGGGAGGGGTGGTGGTGGTGGTGTTGGGAGGAGGGAGGGGTGGTGGTGGTGGAAGGGGTGGTGACTGGTTAGAGTGGTGGTGGTGGTGGGAGAAGGGAGGGGTGGTGGCTGGCAGAGTGATGGTTGTGGTTGTGGGAGAAGGGAGAGGTAGTGGCTGGCGGTGTGATGGTGGTGGTGATGGAAGAAAGAAGGTGTGGTGCCTGGCGGAGTGATGGTGGTGGTGGTGGGAGAAGGGAGGTGTGGTGGTGGTTGTGGTGGAAGGGGTGGTGGCTGGCTGGAGGGGTGGTGGTTGGCTGGAGTGGAGGTGGTGGGGAGGGTATATTAGTTCACATATTTTTAGGTTTTAAGACAAGGGATATTTTAGTCATTTAATATATGGCCAATGCCAGTCAATGCTGAAAATGATGTCTGAGGGTTATATTGGCATTTATATCAAGTAGATAGGATTATTTTTGCACTAAAAATTATCCGAGGGTTATATTGGAACTTACTCAAGTAGATAGTGTTATATTGACATTTTCCCTAAAATGTTTTACATATAGTTCTTTCTAATGTTGAGGTGGTGGGCATGGAACCCAATACTGGCGACAGCGGCCATGTAGCAGATGCCGATGGCGGTGTTGGTGAAGCAGGGTCGACTGGTTCAACTGGAGAAGCTGCCGACAGCTGGAAAGATGGCAGGTGATGCGCACGCACGGCCGGAGTGACCGGTGAGTGAATCGCCGGCAGCGTCATCATCGTCAGAGCTGGTGGCACTGATTGGTGACAACGATGACAACGATGACGTCGTTGACTGGTGTCGATCATGCTGCTGGTCACCCTATGTTTGACAAACACAATTTTCTAAAGAACCCTGAGCTTTCGGTACAGTAAAAAATTTTAAAATTTCCAAAATAATGGGTGATTCCATTGAAGAAGATGGCTCAAAGACCTCCGACGAGACTGACGAAGGCTCCAAAAAAATAGAGACATCCAGTGATGATAAATCTGTAACAGTGTCATTACGGGTAGCAGGAAAAAACAACTCATCAAAACCGAGCATGGCGAGTGATGTATTCCTTCTTCGTGAGAGGATCAAGACATCAATAACCCTTGTACTGAGAACTGTATCCCAAAAATATACACGACATACTCCGATGAGCCAGTTTATGTGTAGCATAAGGTCTCAAATATGGGAAAACTCGATAACCAAAAGGATGAAAATTGGAGTAGTCAGGCGTAGTGCCAAATATAACAGTGTGTGGAGACTGACCAGATAAAATTGGAGTAGGCATTCTGTTGATGATGTAGACTGCTGTCGAAAAGGCAACATACCAAAATGAATGATGAAGGCCATAATGAAAGAGCATCGACAAACCCTGTCTCAATAATATGACGATACTTCCTCTCTGCACGACCATTTTGCTCAAGAGTGTAAGGAAAAGAAAGCTGATGATGAATGCCCTTAGACGCAAAATGTGATCGCATGCAATTATTCAAAAACTCGATTCCATAATCACTCTGAAATACTTTAATGGTGGTTGAAAATTGGTTCTCAACCATAGCTTCAAAATGCATATAAGCTTCCACAAAATCGGACTTTCGGCACATAGGATATTAACAAGTAAATCAAGAAAAAGTATCAACAAAAATGACATAATAGGAGTAGTCAGCTCAAGAGACAACATGTGAGGGCCCCCAAAGTTCACAATGAACTATAACCAATATGCATGTTGCGCGTTTTAAATTATCAGTAAAAGAAAGACGCTTGCATTTAGCCATCTCACAAGAGGGACATAAATGAGGCTTAGGCATCAAACTAATAACAGACAAATATCCAGACTTGCTCAAACACGAAATGATGTTGTGAGGAACATGACTCAATCAACTATGTCAAAGTTCAAAAGATGCTTTAAAAGCATTCGATAAAACAAAAGCAGATAAAATAGCACCACCAAAATCCAAAACATATAAACCCCCATCACGATGACCTTTGCCAATAACATCACTAGTAAACTTGTTCGAAATAGTGAAGGAAGAATCGTCAAAACAAATAACATTTATATCCCGAGTCAACTTGCTAATAGAAAGCAATTTTAAAGCAATTTTTTAGCAATTTGTGGAACTAACAAAACATATGACAAGGATAAAGAGACTCGGGAATGACCAACATGAGTAATGTTAAGAGCAGAACCATTATCAACAATATCACGATTGTTACCAGAATAAAGAGTCACGTGATCAAGAGCGGATTGAGAAAAATTCATTTGGGCACGCTAAAATCAGCTATCCAACGAGCATACTGTATAGAGACAGAAGAAGAAACCTGAGAGACCAAGTGAGAACACGTTGAGGCAAAGTGACCAAATTTCTTATACTCCATTCACCGTGCAAATTAGAGCAAGAAAAAACAACATTACCAGTAACGTGATGCCATTGGCACCCTGGTTGATCAAAATGAGCCATAAGAGCATCTCCAATGCGGGTTTCGTTAGAGTAAACTTTAATTGCCACGTAAGATTTATTAACGCCTATTATTAAATTTAATTTCCAATCCAAGAGTCGGAGATGAACGTCGATATTACGTGGCTAAAAATATAAGTGACCCCGTCGAAATGGACTTCTATTCACTGACATCGAAGGCCGCGCTATGCCAAATCAGCCACAACAAAAAACAAAAGCGCCTTATTTAATTTTTTTATTGGGGTAGATACTTTGGTGTTTTGATGTAGTTTTGTTTGGAAAAATTCCCAAATTCACGTTTACCATAATTTTGTACACCACTAAAAATAAACCAAACTACATTGGAAAATGAAATGGCAAAATTAATTTTGAACGTTGATTTATTTATATATATATAATAAAATAATAATTTAAAGAGATTTAAAAATATTTTCAATATATGTGGTAATATATATATATATATAAATTTATACTCAAAAAATTATAAGTATTAGTCTATTAACATTAGAATTCAATTTTTTTTTCAAATTTTAAAATGTAACTATGAATTTATATGCTATAAAATAATTGAATTATGTATTTTATAATAATGAAAAATCCACATGTTAAGTGCTAAATATATTAATTTATATTTAATAATATATAAATAATAATGATGCATATATTATATGAGTCCGTCTCGTGAAAGACGGTCTTTCCATAAGTTATGGAAAGACCAAGGTTTAAAGTGTAAATTAGAAGAAATTAAGATAAAATTTTCGGGTTGCATGAACCGGGTTATAAATTTTATAACTACTACATGTTTCATACTAAAACTTTAATATTGCAACTAAGACCTTTTACCTTTTATTATTATAATCAAACCCCGTCTTTCCATAAGCTTATGGAAAGACCGTCTTTCCTAAGACTTTGCCATATTATATAGATTGACAAAAATAAAAATTAATTTCAATTAATTTTTATTTTTTACTCTTTCTGTAAAATTGAGACATAAATTAGAAAGTTTCTTAACTCATTGTCTATTTAATAATTAGTTAATTTAATTAGAATAACAAATTAATTTTTAGAATAGAATCAATTTTATTTTAAACATGAACTAAAAATAAGTTAGTGCCGATTAATGTTATACTCGAGTTCATAAAAACTATTTTATTGAACCAATATAATTATTTATTCTCCATCATTACTCTTGTCAAATAATTAGATGCATCCAAAATATAATTAATTGTATGAATATAATATTTGTTGGAGTCCGTCTCTTGAAAGACGGTCTTTCCATAAGTTATGGAAAGACCAAGGTTTAAAGTGTAAATTAGAACAAATTAAGATAAAATTTTCGGGTTGCATGAACCGGGTTATAAATTTTATAACTACTACATGTTTCATATTAAAACTTTAATATTGCAACTAAGACCTTTTACCTTTTATTATTCTAATCAAACCCCGTCTTTCCATAAGCCTATGGAAAGACCGTCTTTCCTAAGACTTTGCCTATTTGTTGAGATCAAATATAATATTAAAATACAATTTCAAGAGTCCGTCTCTTGAAAGACGGTCTTTCCATAAGTTATGGAAAGACCAAGGTTTAAAGTGTAAATTAGAAGAAATTAAGATAAAATTTTCGGGTTGCATGAACCGGGTTATAAATTTTATAACTACTACATGTTTCATACTAAAACTTTAATATTACAACTAAGACCTTTTACCTTTTATTATTCTAATCAAACCCCGTCTTTCCATAAGCCTATGGAAAGACCGTCTTTCCCAAGACTTTGCCCAATTTCAATAGTATATATACACACGTTACATAATAATTGGGAGTTTGTAGCATATCCACGTTACCTAATAATTATTCATTTGAAGTTTGGATTGGAGAATGATTTCAAACGAGACCCACGGTCGAAACATTTAATATTACGTCAGATTTTACCATTTGTACCCGTTAAATAAGAAAAACTCTCCATGTATTGGAGATGCTCTAACACAAAATATTTTTTTAAGTCGGTGCTGACTGGGCACTGACAATGCGCTGACTGGGACTGCTGACTAGGTGCTGGCTGGGATCTGAGCACGAGAAATATACTTAGCGTGATAAAATTAACCACTCGCGAGATGTTGAATATCTTGCGATATGAAAAACCTGCGGGAGAAAATGGAACGCGCGTGTTCTATACTCGTTTGAGAAACTGGCAGCGGAGATGCACTCGCGGACGGTTGACTGCGCGTGTGGCTCACGCGTTGGAAAAGGGACAACGGGAGAAGCACAAGTTCCGATACCGATCGGGAAACTTGAGCGGTCACCGAAGTCGAAGGCCTTGGGCGGTCACCGGAGACGAAGAACTTCGGTAGAACGATCTTGAGGTCGCCGGACTCGATCGGAGAAGATGACCGGAAAGCAAAGAGATAGCGGACTGAACGAACCGGAGAACAACGGCCGATGGAACGCAATAGCGGTTGACCGATGGTGGGTGGATAACAGAGGGCCTTGAAGTGGAGGCGGCAGAGTTCGAGAAACTGACAGTGGTGATCGGGACTGGGCGGCGGCGGAAGACCCCGACGGTGGGTGGTGGCCGATCGAAACAATAAAACGGGAGGATTGGTAATTTCCGTAAAAGAGAGAACAACAGCCACATAATTTAAAACTCACTAGTAACCGTGGCTGTGTGCATTAATCTATGTATTAAATATAAATGTTATACAAAATTTAAACAAATATGTTATATAATATATACAAAATCAATAAAAAATATATTTTTTATTCTAATTTTAAATTAATTATATTTCTGTTAGTACATATTACACTTAATATAATATTTTATGCATAATTTAAATTTATTAAATAACACATTTAAAGTAATAAGTATAATATAAGAGGCAATGTCAATTTTTAATTAAATTCATGCTGTGACGATAAAAACATTCACCTTGGCGAATCGTTTGAAATTATCAAACTACTTTGTATAATTTGAACATCCAATTTCCGTACCCAATACCTTCACTACGAAGTTATTTCTCCTGAATGAGACAGATCCAACAAACGCGTCAATGTTTGGGGTTCGGGCAGGGTGAGTAATCCTAGCCGGGCCCCACCTCAATTCTTTTTCTAAAGTTTAAAATTATTTCTAAAATTGTTATTATCATTTTTATTTTAGAGTTTTGTCTCTTTAAGATCTTTTCATAACCCATGAAAAAGTTAATATTTAAAGTGTAAATTAGAATAAATAAAGATAAAACTTTTGCATTCTATAAATTGGATCATAAACTTTATGATTGTTCCATGACTCGGGTTATAAACTCTATTACTATTCCATGTTATATAATAAAATTTTAATATTATAACTAAAATCTTTTACCTATTATTATTTTAGTTAAACTCAATCTTTTAATAAGTCCTTGAAAAACTGGTATTCCCAAGACTTTTGCCTTCATTTTATCTATTTATTATTATTTTCTTTTCCATATCTCGTAGAGTCCGTCTTTTGAAAGACCGTCTTTCCATAAGTTATGGAAAGACCAAGGTTTAAAGTATAAATTAGAAGAAATTAAGATAAAATTTTTGGGTTGCATGAACCGGATTATAAATTTTATAACTACTACATGTTTCATACTAAAACTTTAATATTGCAACTAAGACCTTTTACCTTTTATTATTCTAATCAAACCCCGTCTTTTCATAAGCATATGGAAAGAACGTTCCCAACACTTTGCCTATCTCGTAATGGCTAATTATTGATATAATAATGGTTTCGATTGTGATTTCGATGTTACAAGACTATATGTACTTCTCATAATGTCATATTAGTTACCTAATTCTGATATAATTTTTTTATATAGCTATTTAGTTTAAAATTTTAATTACTCCATTCATCCCAGAAGAATTTGCACAGAATATTTTTTACGACCTCCAAAAAATATGTCTATGGACAAGAACGACACATACAAAATTGATATTTATAAACTATATTTAACGACAAATCTAACAATATCTCATACGATAATATTATTGCTCATATATCTACTTGTTGTGCGGAATGGAGAAAGAATAGAAAATATGAACGAAAATAACAAGACACAAGATTTACGTGGTTCACCAATTTGGCTACATCCACGGGAGACAGATTCACTATAGTAGGTAGCAAGTTACAGACGCCAAGAAATTGGCCAGATTTATACCTATCTAAGTGCGGAACAGAATTATAGTTTACAGAGAGAAGAGAGACACTTTATATGCTGTCTCCACTAAACCCTAACAAACTGGGTCAAAAACGCAATTCGGCCCAAATCAACAGCAGTCCAATAGAGAGACAAGCTATACCATCGGACCGGGAGCGACTCCGCCCTCCTGGACCCCCAGGCCAGGGTGCGCTCCGCCCCCCTGGACCCCCCGACTCGCTGACCGGGCAGCGAGACCCCCGTTTAGCCGAGGGCGTTTGCCGCCCCCGGACCCCCAGGCCAGGGTCGCAGAAGCGGCTATTACAGTATTCAATGCATACCAACACTACTCAAATATATAATCAAAGTTTGACAACTTTGACTGCCAATTAGTAAGTATACAGATTATGATGAGATATAGAAAGTACTATTTCTTACTTGATTAAGTATTTATTTTTAATATGCGAAGTTTATTCCTTGTTTCTCTCCCTTTTTTTCCTCTCTATCTTGACTTATTACATCTCAACTAGATAATACACGTGCCGATTCACAGATTTATGAATAACAATGAATAGTATAACTTAATCTATAATTTTAGAGTCCGTCTCTAGGTAAGAGTGTTCAACCGATCAGGGTGTCGGTTAAAAAAGGCATGATCAGCATCAGAACATAATCACCAAGAATGGCGATTAGCTCTACCCGCCTACCGATCTTTCTACGAGAAGGCTTGCAGGCTTCGATGTTGAGATCCACAGCAGCATCAAGAGCCCTAAATATGTCAGCGTCCTCCATGCACCTGATGTGTCGCATGGCTAACTGCATCAGAGGCTTGTAGTATGCGATATCAATACCTGTACATAAAAAAACTGAATAGCAAAGACTGAACTAATAGAAAGAGATGAATCGAGAAAACTGACTCAATATTTCATGCCATTCCAAACTCCTGTAGCCGGTCACATTGCGGAGTTAGATAGTTTCTGCTCCATTGACGCCTCTGCTTCATCTTCGGCTTTCCCACTGTCCTTTCCAACCTTCTGTTTCTTAGGATCCTTCATAGTAAACATATACACACAGCTAATCAGCAAATATATACACGCACAAAAAACACTATCCCAGCTAATCAACATCGGAAAAATCAAATTCATTCAGGAAAGGAAAAAGATCAACGAATGAAAACACTCGCAAAATCTCAAATGTATCTATACCTATATAGAGTGATTGAAGGACCGACTATATCCCCATGATTTAAACTCATCAGCATTGCACAACAAAAGATAAAATTAAAGTTGTCGACTGATACTTACCGTTTCAGATACATCGAAGTCGTAAAATTCCTTTTACTGGGTTTGGTATCCCATCATTATGCGATGCATTGCAAAAAGCAGAATAGTCGTGCGTCCCAACAAAATGCTTGGAAGCATCCTCATGATATCAGCACTGAGCTTGTATAACTGTGATAACTATGGTGTCTGAGAAGTGCATCCATAAAAGAGTTTGCAGAACGTTATACTGCAAAAGGTTGCCTTTCTCATTGATTGAAGAGTTCTATAAATACATGGATTGTCTAACTAAGAATCCTATTGTTTCTCTAACTAAGTATTCTCGATCCCTATTCAACAGGAAACAAAATATTCTACATATATAACAAAATCAGACTTAGTCAGAGAGATAAAAGTAAATATAGGAAGTTTACAGTCTAATACCCTCCCGCAAGCTCATGATCGGGCACGAACAAGAAGCTTGGAACGTAGATCTTTGAAGCGGGACGTCCCAATGGCCTTGGTAAAAATGTCCGCGACCTGATCAATGGAGCTAACATGCTGAACATGAAGAGAGCCATCCTGTACCTGCTCACGAACAAAATGAAAATCCAGCTCAAATGTGTTTGGAGCGATGGTGAAGAACAGGATTAGCGGTGAGGAACGTGGCACTCAGATTGTCGCAAAAAACAGTGGGAGGACCAAGATGAGGAGTGTTCATTTCCCGGAGAAGTTGCTGAATCCAAATGATCTCAGCTGCAGCAAAGGCAATCGCACGGTATTCGGCTTCCGTGCTGGACCGAGCAACCGCACTTTGTTTCTTTGACGACCAGCTGATCAAGTTGCCGCCATAGTAAATGCAAAACCCGTGTTGAGAGCGACAGTCATCCGGGTCCGAAATCCATCCCGCATCGGTGTAGCAAAGAAGCCGAGCATCTCGAGATGGACGGAAGAAGAGGCCGGCCTCAATTGTACCCTTAAGGTAGCGGAGAATGCGTTTTACTGCAAGCCAGTGAGCTTCCGTCGGATGATGCATAAACTGACACACGCGGTTCACAGCATATGATATCTCTGGCCTAGTGATGGTTGCATACTGAAGGGCGCCAACAATGCTCCTGTACAAGTGTGGATCGGCAAAAGGATCCCCAGAGGCTGTGAGCCGAGAACCGGGAATGGCTGGAGAAGAAATCGGTTTAGCCCCGGTCATATTACTTCGATCCAGGAGGTCCAAAATATACTTCTTTTGAGACAGAAGAAGACCAGACGGTAGATGCTGAACGTCGATGCCAAGGAAGAAATTGAGAGAACCCAAATCCTTAAGAGAGAAAACCGAGTGCAAGTGGCGCACAAAGGCATCAATGAATCTGGAATTGGAGCCTGTAATGATCAGGTCGTCAACATAAACAAGGACATAGATGACATCCTGACCGTGAGACTTGATGTAGAGAGAAGTGTCAGATATGCACTGTCGGAAACCATGTCGGAGAAGCGCCTGACTGAGTTTCTGAAACCATGCCCGGGGAGCCTGCTTTAGACCATATATGGCCTTTTTGAGCTTGCACACATAGGAAGGATGCAATTGCGAGACAAAGCCTGGAGGTTGCTGCATATACACAGTCTCAGCAAGATCCCCATTGAGAAACGCATTGTTGATGTCGACCTGACGAAGAGGCCATTGCCGAGTGACAGCAATACTAAAGACCAGCCGAATGGTGGTTGGCTTGATGACCGGACTGAAGGTGTCAAAATAATCCACCCCTTCCTCTTGATTGAATCCCTTGGCCACCAACCGCGCCTTGTAGCGTTCCATAGTGTCATCCGCCTTCGTCTTAACCCTGAAAATCCACTTGCAACCAACAACATTAGAAGTCGAGGGCTTTGGAACTAAGTCCCAAGTCCCATTAGTCAATAAGGCATTAAACTCTAACTGCATCGCTTGCTGCCACTGAGGGTGTTTGGCTGCCTGTGTGTAAGTTTTCGGCTCAGGCGAAGAGGAGTCACGATGAATTGGATATTTGGTGGCAAGGAGAATTTTTGGTTTGAGGGAATTGGTGGCTGCACGAGTAACCATGTGGTGATGAGAGGAGTCGGATGGTCTGAAGTAAGATGGTGTGGTGTGGTATGGAACAACGGCCAGGGAAGAGGACGACGCCGATGACGAAGTGGACTGAGAGTCGGGTGAAGATGACACGGACTGTGCCGAGACAGACTGAGACGGGGATGCCGACACGGGCACGGACTGTGCCGAGACAGACTGGGACGGAGACACAGACTGGAACTGGGACTGGGGCACGGGCGGTGCCGAGGACTGAGAGGGACAGTCCTGGGCCGATGAAGGAGAAGAACCGGGCTGGACAGACTGCAACCGAGACTCAGATGCGGACAGAATAGGACACTGAGCTAGCAAGGACAGATCATAGACCGATGTATCTGTAGAATGAGATTTGGCTATATGTTCAGTATAAGGAAATTGAGACTCGTTAAACACAACATGTCGGGCTATGTATGTGCGAGAAGACGGAGCATGAAAACAGAGGTAGCCCTTATGTTTTGCACTATAACCTAGAAAAATGCATGCAACTGACCTAAACTCAAGTTTATTATTGTTGTATGGTCGCAAATAAGGATAACACAAACACCCAAAAGATTTTAAAAATTGATAATCCGGGTCTCGATTGTAGAGACAAAAATAGGGCGATTTGTGATGAAGAATGGGAGTGATGGTTCTGTTGTTTAGATAAACGGCAGTGTGAAAAGCGTGTTCCCAAAATTCTATAGGAAGATGGGAATGCGCTAACAAAGCCAGCCCTTTCTCCACAACAATTCGATTTCGTCTTTCAGACGCACCGTTTTGTTCTGGTGTGTGTGGGCAAGAAACACGATGCAAAATTCCTTGAGTTTGAAGAAAAGTGGACAAGTTTCGATATTCACCACCCCAATCAGATTGAAAAGCCTTTATTTTTGCAGAAAATTGGGTTTCGACCATAGTTTTAAAAAGTTGAAAAACACTAAAAACTTGAGACTTAGTTTGCAAGAAATAGATCCAAGTAAATTTTGTGCAATCATCAATAAACAACACAAAGTAACGATTTCCATATAAAGACGGGACATAAGCCGGACCCCAAACGTCTGAATAAATCAAATCAAACGGACAATTGGACGAAACATGAGAAGATGGTAAATGTAAGCGATGACTTTTCCCTAACTGACAAGCATCACAAAGAGACAAAGTTTTATTCTCGGAAAGAGGTAAATTAAAAACAGCTAGTTGACGCCTAAGCACAGACTCATGAGGATGAGCGAACCGATGGTGCCAACAAGCCGCGGACGCACGCTCACCAACAAAGACGCTAGGACTGGAATGACTTGGAGGGACCGGCAGTTGATATAAGCCGTGTTCAACTATTCCTCGGAGGATTTTCTGGCCCTGAAGAGTCTTAACCAAGCAATGATCAGCATGTAGTTCAACAAATACATTATTATCCTTGCATAACTTGGAAACGCTAATGAGATTTTTTGAAACTTTGGGAACAACAAGCACCTCTTTAAGGGTTAAATTATTTGGATTAGTAGCAGCATGTGATGTAGTTAAAGAATGAACACCAACATGAGTAATAGGCAGGGACTCACCATTGCCGACAACTAAGTTGTCGCTGCCAGTGTAGGGAGACTGAAGATTGAGAGCGCCAAGGTCCGCCGTGACGTGATGGGATGCGCCAGAGTCTACAATCCAAGGATCTGTCAATGCCGAAGGGCTGGTGTATGTCACATGAGCAGTCGGACTTGAAGCAGTGCCACGTTGAAGGTTTTATCGCTGACGCTCCGCCGCGCAGGGATTGGTAGCAGGATAGGCGACTGTATTAAGTCTCTGATGACAATTCCTACCAGTGTGGAACGGCTTCTCACAGATTTGACAAGGAGGTGCGGCACGATCACTAGAGCCATGGTTGCTGCCTCCGGCACGGTCACGACCAAAACCACCTTTGCGTTGCACAACGTGAGCCGACGGGATGGAGGAGTCGACGCAGGAATCAAGAATTCGCTGCTCCTCTTGAAGCAAGAGGCCGAGCAGTTCGTTGGACGAAACCGAATCGGACCTCATACTGAGTGCGGTTTTGAAAGCACTGTATTCATTGCCAAGGCCATACAGAATAAATGAAACAAAATCCTCGTCGGATACCGGCATAAGACATTCAGACAACGCATCAGAGATGAGGCGTTTCTTCTCAAAATATTCCAGAATCGGCATGGATCCCTTGCCGAGCGTTTGGAGCTGTTGTTTCAGATGCATCTGTCTCGCACGAGTTTGAGACTGAAACATCTGTTCCAGCATACACCAAAGCTCAGAAGTAGTGACTGCCCTAGCCACGTGCCCTAAAAGTGGAGCCGTGAGTGTTGATCGCAGCCACAGGAGCACCAGTTTGTCTTTTCGCTTCCATGTGGTGAAGTCGGGATTGGGAGTGCGCTCGGTTGAGCCTGTCGCAGGTGCTCGGGTTTCGTCGGGGACGTTGCCGGTGGTGAGAAAACCTTCAAGCTCGTACGCTTCAAGCGCTGCACGGACTGTCCCGCGCCACAGAGAGTAATTGGAGCGGTCGAGTCGGATAGCTAGGGATAGGAACTGCAAGTTTGCCGCAGCCCCTCCTGATGCGGTAAATAGAATTTGAGTTGCGGAAGTCATAGTTTGGTTATTTTCAGATGCCATGGTGTTTGACCGATGATGGCTCTGATACCATAAAAGAGTTTGCAGAACGTTATACTGCAAAAGGTTGCCTTTCTCATTGATTGAAGAGTTCTATAAATACATGGATTGTCTAACTAAGAATCCTATTGTTTCTCTAACTAAGTATTCTCGATCCCTATTCAACAGGAAACAAAATATTCTACATATATAACAAAATCAGACTTAGTCAGAGAGATAAAAGTAAATATAGGAAGTTTACAGTCTAATAATCCATAACCAAATCATTGTATACTTTGTATAGATTGTTGGTATGCCTTGAATACGTATTAGCCGCTTCGACAGGTTGGTACGGGGGTCTCGCTGTTGGACTGCTGTATAGCTTGTCTCTCTATTGGACTGCTGTTGATTTGGGCCGAAATGTGTTTTGGCCCAGTTTGTTAGGGTTTAGTGGAGATAGCATATAAAGTGTCTCTCTTCTCTCTGTAAACATTAATTCTGATATAGTGAATCTGTCTCCCGTGGATGTAGCCAAAATTTGGTGAACCACGTAAATCTTATGTCTTGTTATTTGCATTCATATTTGCGTTCATATTTTCTGTTCTTTCTCATTCCGCACAACAAACTGGTATCAGAGCGGTTTCTTTTTCCGGTGAGATCCGCAGTGGGTGTATCGGATTCTGGGCTCATCAGATCGGGGCTGATCGGGGAGAAAGATGTCTGGGTTGAACGTGAAGATCGACAAGTTTACTGGGAGAAACAGCTTCAGTTTATGGCAGATCAAGATGCGATCTTTGCTGAAACAGCAAGGTTTGTGGACTCCGCTGACGAAGGATTTCGCGAGCAGTTCTGGCGATGTGGTGGGTCTAGAAGAAAAGGCACACTCGACGATTATGCTGTGTCTCGCGGATGAAATCATCACTGAGGTCTCAGATCAGGAGACTGCTGCACAACTGTGGCTGAAGTTGGAGAGTTTGTATATGACGAAATCTCTAACCAACAAGCTGCTTCTGAAACAACGCCTCTTCGATCTCCGAATGCAGGAAGGTACGCAACTCAGAGACCATCTAGAGCAATTAAATACTTTGTTATTAGAATTGCGAAATATAGATGTGAAAATTGAAGATGAAGATGCTGCGTTGATTTTGCTAGTGTCTTTACCGCTTTCGTATGAGAATTTTGTGCAGTCATTTATTGTTGGTAAAGATTCCGTGTCTCTGGAGGAAGTTAGATCCTCTCTCCATAGTAGAGAGTTGCGATATAAGGCAAACGGTACAGGTACAGAAAGTCAGGCCTCTGGCTTGTTTGCTAGTGACGGAAACACAAAGGGCAAGGGAACCGGTAGTAAGAAGAAGGGCAAGAAGTCATCTTCAAAGGGTCCTAAGGCCAATGATGTTTGTAACTACTGTAAGGAGAAGGGTCATTGGAAAAAGGAGTGTCTGAAGAAGGCTAGTAAATCTAGGAGTACCTCTGGTACTGCTGCTGTGGCTGAAGGGGATTTCAGTTCTGAAGATGATTTTGCTCTAGCTTCTACTGGGCAAAATAATCATCCTAATGCGTGGTTTCTTGATTCTGGGGCATCTTACCATATATGCCCAAGGAGAGATTATTTCTCAACTTATGAGCAAGCTGAGGGCATTATTACTACGGCAAATGGTGTTGCGTGCAAGGTAGTTGGGATTGGTTCAATCAAGATCAGGACGCATGATGGTAGTTTCTGTACTTTGAACGATGTCAGGCATGTTCCATCGATGACAAAGAATCTGATTTCTCTTCCTACGTTGGATAGAAAGGGTTTCGTCTACTCAGGGAGTGATGGAGTTCTGTGTGTCTGCAAAGGTTCTAGGCTAGCTCTGAAAGGTGTTCTGCATGGTACTTTGTATTTTCTACAAGGTTCCACGGTTATGGATTCTGTTAATGTTGCATCTTCGGAGGTTCACCAGGATGATATGACTAAGTTATGGCATATGAGGCTTGGTCACATGGGTGAAAGAGGGATGCAGATTCTGTCGAAATATGATCTTCTTGGTGGTCACAAGGTCAAGAGCTTGGACTTCTGTGAGCATTGCATTTTTGGGAAGCATCACCGCAGCAAGTTTCCTAAGGCGATTCATAGAACAAAGGGCACATTGGAATACATCCATTCTGATTGTTGGGGACCTTCCCGAGTTGAGTCACTGGGAGGTCACAGGTACTTTGTTTCTCTGATTGATGATTACTCAAGGATGACTTGGGTTATCATGATGAAACATAAGAGTGAAGCTTTCTCGAAGTTCAAGGAGTGGAAAGCTTTGGTGGAGAATCAGACCGGGAAGAAGATCAAGAGGCTTCGAACTGATAATGGGCTGGAATTCTGCTCGTCTGAGTTTGATCAGTTTTGTAGGGATGAAGGGATTGCTCGTCATCATACAGTCAGGAATACGCCATAGCAGAATGGCATAGCTGAGCGGATGAATCAGACATTGCTGGCGAGAGCGAGGTGCATGCTCTCTAATGCTGGTTTGGAAAGGAGATTCTGGACAGAGGCGGTGAGTACAGCTTGTTACTTGATCAACCGCGGGCCTCACACGGGTATAGAGTGCAAAATACCTATGGAGTTGTGGTCAGGTAAAGTTGTTGATTACTCCAAGTTAAAAGTTTTTGGTTGTACATCTTATTATCATGTTAGTGATGGTAAGTTAGAGCCCCGAGCCAAGAAGGGTGTCTTTGTGGGTTATGGAGATGGAGTTAAAGGCTCCAGGATATGGTCTCCATCTGAGAAGAGGGTTATTCTGAGCAAGGATGTTGTCTTTAATGAAAATTCTTTGCTTAGATCTATGGTGAAGCCCACAGTTGTGCCAGAAACTAGTGGAGTTGATAAACAGGTGGAGCTTGAAGTCACTCAAGGTGAAAATAGATTGGAACAATTTGAGGTGGATCAAGAGCCACAGACAGAATCTGAGATACCGGAATCTCCACCACCAGATCCTCAACCATCAGGAGCTACAGTCCGCAGTTTAGCTCGGGACCGACCCAGGAGGGTTGGAGTTGGGGCGCCCAAGAGATATGGGTTTGAGGATATGGTGGGTTATGCACTACAGGTTGTTGAGGAGGTGGATACTCATGAGCCATCCACCTACAGAGAAGCTATTTCAGGTACTGATGCTGACAAATGGTTTGTAGCAATGAGAGATGAGATGGAGTCCCTCCAGAAGAATCAGGCATGGGATTTGGTTCAACAGCCTCAAGGGAGAAAGGTTATCACTTGCAAATGGGTTTTCAAGAAAAATGAAGGGATATCACCTATAGAGGGAGTCAAGTACAAGGCTAGAGTTGTTGCTAGAGGTTTCAGTCAGAGAGAGGGGTAGATTACAATGAGATTTTCTCACCAGTGGTCAGACACACTTCCATCAGGGTGTTGCTAGTTATAGTGACACATCAGGATTTGGAGCTTGAACAACTTGATGTGAAGACCGCTTTTCTACATGGAGAGTTGGAGGAAGAGATATACATGACTCAGTCATATGGTTTCCAAGTTCCTGGCAAGGAAAAATATGTTTGCAAGTTGAAGAAGTCCTTATATAGACTTAAGCAGTCTTCGAGGCAGTGGTACAAGAGATTTCAGCTACATGCTTGAGTTGGGCTACACAAGGAGTTCATATGATTGTAGTGTCTACTACAGGAAGTTGAGAGATGAGTCATTCATTTATCTGGTGCTTTATGTAGATGACATGTTGATAGCCTCAAAGAGTAAGCATGAGGTTCAGAAGTTGAAAGGACTTCTTAGTGCTGAGTTTGAGATTAAGGATCTGGGTGCAGCTCGGAAGATACTAGGCATGGAGATTCTTAGGGATCGAATTCAGCGGAAGCTTTTCTTGTCACAGAAAGGCTACATTCAGAAAGTGTTGGCTAGGTTTGGCATGTCTACAGCGAAGCCTATAGACACTCCTAGTACTGCAAATATCCATCTCACCACCATGTTTGCTCCTCAGTCAGACGAGGAGAAGGAGTATATGTCTTGGGTTCCTTATACCAGTGCGGTAGGGAGTTTGATGTATGCTATGATTTGCACAAGGCCAGATTTAGCACAGGCAGTCAGTGTTGTGAGCAAGTTCATGGGGCAACCGGGAAAGGAACATTGGCAAGCTGTGAAGAGGATTTTCAGGTATCTTAGAGGTACGTCTGATGTGGGTCTCATTTATGGAGGTGATACCGAGTGCTTAGTTACAGGCTACTCTGATTTTGATTATGCTGGTGATGTTGACACGAGGAGATCGATGACTGGTTATGTATTCACTCTGGGAGGTTCTGTGGTTAGTTGGAAGGCGACTTTGCAACCTACAGTGACGTTGTCTACTACGGAAGCAGGGTACATGGCTCTGACAGAGGCTGCAAAGGAGGGAATATGGCTGAAAGGGCTGGTTAGTGATCTTGGTCTACATCATGATCATGCTACTGTGTATTGTGACAGCTTGAGTGCAACCTGCCTAGCCAAGGATCAGGTCCATCATGAGAGGACCAAGCATATTGATGTCAGATATCATTTCCTGAGGAGTGAGAGGAGAATCAGGGTGAAGAAAGTTGGAACTGCTGACAACCCTGCTGATATGTTCACCAAACCTGTTCCACATAGCAAGTTTCAACATTGTTTGGACTTGCTGAACATCAGAGCTGATTAGGTGCTCTATGGACAGTCCCGGGAGTGGAGGGATAAATCTGCTCATCTGGCACTGTAATGGTGCGCCTGGAGTTTCTGCTTTGAGGATTCAAGTCAAGGTGGAGATTTGTTGGTATGCCTTGAATATGTATTAGCCGCTTCGACAGGTTGGTACGGGGGTCTCACTATTGGACTGCTGTATAGCTTGTCTCTCTATTGGACTGCTGTTGATTTGGGCCGAATTGTGTTTTGGCCCTGTTTGTTAGGGTTTAGTGGAGACAGCATATAAAGTGTCTCTCTTCTCTTTGTAAACATTAATTCTGATATAGTGAATCCGTCTCCCGTGGATGTAGCTAAAATTTGGTGAACCACGTAAATTTTGTGTCTTGTTATTTTCGTTCATATTTTCGTTCATATTTTCTGTTCTTTCTCCATTCCGCACAATACGGATAAGTCTTGGTTGTGACAGAGAAACGGGCATGAAATTCAGGGAGAGCTTAGCTAACTTCTCTAACTCTGATGTCTGTAGGAAAAAGGCAATTCACAAAAGCCCATATTGATTTCTGAATGTTCACGCAGAAACCATACCTTTTTCAGTTAGGAAATCGAAGGAATTGAGTGGCGGGGAGAGCTTGGACGCAGAACAGATGGAAGTGGAGTGAAAAGCATTCAACGCCGGCGGCGGAGGAACCATATGTACAATTCAGATTCAGTCTTCATGAATCAGAACTGAGAATACAGAGCAGAGTTATTTCATGAAAACAATTTTTTCTTAAAAGAGAGAGTAGAAAAGCAAAACAAAAAGAAAAGGAAAGAAAACCTGTCTTCTAACTTCTCATGAACATGTCATCTCCAAATACATACTGATAGCCATTCCCAACTTGTTTGCTTCTCCTTGGCTATATGCGAACCACACATAATCTCGCGGTATAAAGTATAAAAAGTTAAAACTAATTTCAAAGTGACTTCTGCGTACCGATGAATACGAAAAATGCATAAATAAACCTTTGCTGAAAGACAGATTCAGTCAGTCTCCAGAGCTGTTACATTCATACACACACAGATTTCTGTGTATCCTTGCAGTTTTTAGCACTAATACATATTCGGTTATCAACCATCGCATTTTATAGCTCACCAGCCTTATGATCTATAATTAAAACAACATACGTATAAATTATAAAAATCAAAGCTCAAGTAAAATAAGCCTAACATAATGATCTTGTCTCTAACCCTCACATAAAAGTCAATTCAACCAACACAACATATAAATAAAAATAAGCCTAAAACCTAACATCTCGGAGCTAAAGAACTTTTAAAAGAAGTACCTCTTGTTCGTGTCGATGTCGGCCACCTTGCAGATGATGTTAACGACCAATACCTCTTGACGCAATGCATTCCGATAGCTTAGCAACTACTCCCACCTCATCCTAAACACAAACACACAAAATCAAACATCAAAACACATTAAAAAAACACAATTTTGAGTTATAAAAAATGCCACACATCAATTAATGCTTACAAGGACATGGATTCCATGGATGATGGAGGAAGCGGAGATGGATTCATCAAGGGTTTCTCCTGAAATTCTGATAGATTTAAAGGGCCTTCTTGAAAAGCTAAAAACTTGATAAGAGAGGGCTCTGCGGATGAAGCTCATATCGCCTTTTGTCTGCTCAATTTTATGATTTCAGAAGGGGTTTTTAAGGCTGTGACGCCAGCCTTGGGCGCCCCAACGACCCGACACCACGGGCAACTGTCGAGGGGGTAAGTTGCGGTAGCTGGCCGCTATGGCCATCGAGCGGAATCGTATCCACCGAGCACCAGGAGGCACCACCGGCACGTCAGTTGGCCCACCCAAGGGGGCCTCACGCTGACGCTTTGCTGACGTCACTCCCACACGGTCTCTTGCGGACGTCGAAACTGGGGTTCCCCCCTGGAGTACTCGACCCACTACCGTCCGGGTACACCCGCGGGTGTTTCAGAAGGGGTTTTTGTACAATGAATTCAGGGTCATAAGTTGTGTTAGAATAAATCAGACTCCTGATTAGATTATGATTTATTATGATTAGAGGTTTTTCCTTATTACATCTCTATTGTACTCTCTATATATTCAGTTTTCAATAATACAATTGATTACGGAAAATCATTCTGTCATGGTATCAGAGCAAGTTCTGATCCTAAGCCATAAATTTTAATTTATTGTTCAGTGCCTCCCTCCTTCTCTCTTTTCTGGCACTGATCCCGATGGAGTTCCGGTCAAATTTCGGTAACCTCCGGCGGCTCTTTTCCGTCCACCGGAGTACCAGCGGCGTCATCATTTTCCGTGAGTTCATCTTCTGGCTTCCTTTCTTCAATCAGCAGCGTATTCGTCTCTGTCGTCCAACAAGTGGAGGCTCAAGTCCTTCATCGGAGTCATCGTTATTGCAATTGATTTTCCGGCGAGTTCTTACCCAGCAACGCCTTCTTCCAGCGGCAAAATTTCCATCTTCGTTGTCATTCTCTTCTAGTGGCAATGCGACGCCTTCATCCGCAACATCCACCCCTCCGTCTTCCAGCTTGGCCATGCGCCCGTCTTCAGATTCACGAGCCCATTTTCCAGCTCGGCCGAAGAAGAAACCAGAAACGCGTGAAAGTCATGCGCGAGTTGACTTGCGAAGCAAGGGAGTTTATCGCGTCCTTCAATTTCTCGCGAGTTGAACCTGTTTCTCGCGAGTTGAACCTGTTTCTCGCGAATTGCTCAAATTCTCGCGAGTTGAGGTGCTTTCTCACGAGTTGCTCAAATTCTCGTCAGCGCCCAGTCAATTTCTGTGCAATTTCGGTCTTTTTCTATGGTTTATTTGGGCCCTATATCTCGAGAAGATTGCTCTACTAATTGGATTGCGGACAAGGTGTTGTTTCAGGCCAGTTTGAATGGTCTCAGCCGTCATTCTTCGTCGAATCAGTGGATCGTTGATTCAGGTGCTACATCTCATATCACTGCTCGCACCAGTCATCTTGATAAGATACAATGTTATTATGATTCTGATTCTATTCTTGTTGGAAATGGTGAATCATTATCTATTTCTCACACTGGCCAATGTCATTTATCTGGTTTCCCTGTTAATGATGTCCTTGTGGTCCCTAAGATTACTAAAAGTTTATTGTCCATTCGTAAGCTTACTCGTGATTTACCTGTCCGTGTTATATTTGATGCCAACGCATTTTCCATTGAGCACAAGCATACATGGAAGATAATTGGTAAATGTAGTCATAGTTCAGGTCGTTATTTTCTTGAGACTGGTGATTCTAGCTTTTTAGGCGAATTACGCACTGGAAAGCTCCAGGCTTCTTTTGAGCAGTGACACTCTCGCATCGGTCATGTGTCTCATGATACTGTTCAGTTGTTAAGTCGGCGTGGCCATATTACTGTCACTTCCGCTATGCCGGCATCTATTAGTTGCTCTCCTTGTCAGATGGCCAAGAGTAGTCGTTTACCTTTTTCTACTAGTGACATGCGCGCTACTGGGTTGTTGGACAAAGTGCATTGTGATTTGTAGGGACCAGCCCTTGTCTTATCGGCAGGTGGTTTTTCTTATTATGTCATTTTCATCGATGACTTTTTGCGATTCACATGGTTTTTTCCGATGCGGTATAATGCGAACTTCTATGACACATTTATTCAGTTTCAGAAATTCGTTGAGACCCAGTTTTCTACTAGGGTTAAACAATTTCAGACCGATCGTGGCACAAAGTTTACTAATCGTCGACTTCAGGCTCACTTCATATCATGTGGCATTCATCATCAGATGTCATTGCCCTATACACCTGCTCAGAATGGTCGAGCTGAGCAGAAGCATCGTCACATCACAGAGACTGGTCTTCCCATGCTTTTTCACTCTTTCGTGCCACACTGTTATTGGGTGGAAGCTTTCTCCTCTGCGGTTTACATCATTAACCGTCTGCCAAGTTCAGTTCTTGGTGGGAAATCATCTTTTGAGGTTGTTTTTGGTCATGTGCCTGACTATACCCTCTTTCACCCATTTGGCTGCCGTGTTTTTCCATGTCTGCATGTCACTGCTACTGATAAGTTTGCACTGCGATCCATTCCGTGTGTTTTTATTGGCTACAGCCCTCGTCACAAGGGCTTCCAGTGTCTCGACCCCACCTCTAGGCGTATCTATGTTTCTCGCCACGTTCGCTTTGATGAAACCTTATTCCCTTATGTCTCATCTTCCGTGGACAGTCGCTCTATTTCAGATCTAGAGATTTCATCATTTTTTGATGGAGCTGTTACTTCATCAATTGGGGCCACCACGCATGTGCTTGTTCCAGCCGCCTCTCCTTCACCACCATCTTCCATCTGGATGGCTGACCCGGACCCAGCTCCTCGGCCAACGACCACCACACCTCAGCTGTCGGCCATCACTCCTCAGCCACTGTCTCAGCCACTATCGGCCATCACTCCTCAGCCACTGTCTCAGCCACTATCGACCATTCTTTCTCCGGTGACTTCCGACGGCCACTCTCCGATCAACGCAGCTCGATCTTTCTCGGTGCCATCAGCTGGTTCGACTGCTCCAGCTTTGTACTTATCGGATGGCCACTCGATCTTCTACTGGTGCTATTCAGCGCCGGGATTATTCGAATATTATTGCTCATGGTCTCACTGCCGCACTTCTCTCTCAGACAGAGCCCACTGATTATCGCTCTGCCCTTCAGGATTCAGCCTGGGTTTCAGCCATGGATGATGAGATGGCCGCTCTTCGTGGTTAGCACACTTGGGATTTGGTGCCTTGACCTTCGAATGTCAACATTGTTGGCTCCAAATGGATCTATAGGCTCAAGTATCGACCAGATGGCACTATTGAGCGTCAAAAAGCTAGACTTGTGGCACAGGGTTTCTCGTAGATTCTGGGTTTTGATTTTGACCACACTTTCAGTCCTGTGGTCAAAGCTACCACTGTTAGGACGGTTCTCGCCATAGCCACCATGCGTTCCTTGCCACTTCATCAGTTGGATGTCAAGAACGCTTTCCTTAATGGTGTTCTTGATGTTCCAATCTACATGAAGCAGCCCGTTGATTATCAGGATTATGTCCATCCAGACTATGTTTGTCGCTTACGAAAGGCCATTTATGGACTTAAGAAGGCTCCCCGGGCTTGGTTCCAGCATTTCAGCAGTTATTTGACACAACTTGATTTTCGGTGTAGCTCAATTGATACTTCTTTATTTGTCCTTTCGAGAGGGTCGTCGTTACTGTACCTACTTGTGTATGTGGACGATATCATTCTTACAGGAAATGGCTCGACTTTTCTTCGCATGTTCATTGATCGGACACACAGAGAGTTTGCGATCAAGGATCTTGATGCTCTTCATTACTTTCTTGGTCTTGAAGTTTCTCCTACCTCCTCAAGGTTACTGTTTGGCCAAGCAAAGTATGCTCGTGATATTTTGAATCGGGCTGGTATGTCTAACGCAGCACCTGTTTCTACTCCATTTGTCGCTGGTTCTCAGCTTCACAGCTCTACCAGTCCTCCATTCCGGGATCCTACACTTTATCGTTCTCTTGTTGGTGCTCTTCAGTATCTCACCATCTCTCGCCCGGATTTGGCATTCTTGGTCAACACGGTGAGTCAGTATCTTCAGGATCCCAGAGATGATCATTTTGCTGTTGTGACTCGGATTTTGTGGAATGTTTGTGGCACTCTCCATTTTGGTCTCAGGTTTTATTCTGCTAGTACTCCTGATGTGTTAGGGTACTCTGATGCTGATTGGGCTCGCTGTCTGGAGACTCGTCGGTCCACTTATGGTTATGCGGTTTTTCTTGGTGGGAATCTGGTTTCTTGGAGTGCCAAGAAACATCCTAATGTTTCTCGCTCTAGCACTGGGTCTGAGTACCGTACTCTCGCCAACACTGCCTCCGAAGTGGTATGGCTCACTCATTTGCTTCGTGATCTTCGAGTTCCGCTTTCTGGTTCTCCACTGTAGTGCTATCTTCTTGGCTCAGAATCCGGTGGCGCACAAGCGGGCGAAGCACATCGACATCGACTACCATTTTGTTCGTGAGTTGGTGACATCCGTAAAGCTGCGCGTTGCTCATGTTCCGACTTCTCTTCAGATTGCAGACATTTTCACCAAGGGGCTCTCTCGTCCGCTGTTCGAGTTCTTCAGGTCCAAGCTATGCGTCGGCAAGCATCCGACGCTTCGCTTGAGGGGGGTGTTAGAATAAATCAGACTCCTGATTAGATTATGATTTATTATGATTATAGTTCTTTCCTTATTACACCTCTATTGTACTCTCTATATATTCAGATATTAATAATACAATTGATTACGGCAAATCATTTTGTCAAGTTGAAACTGCAAATATTGGAGCTTTAGAAGAAGACATGGCGATCCATGTTGTGCATTTACACTTGGTGGGTGAGGGAGATTGGATTTGGCTGAAGACCGTTTGGAAGTTCTGGAGAGTTTAAAAAAATTGAATACACACACACACTCTATTACTATAACCCGGTTGCCTCACACAAAGGGGGTGAGACTCCCCTTGCGTCTCACACAAAGGTGGGGTGAGACTCCCCTTGCGTCTCACACAAAGGTGGGGTGAGACTCCCACATAACTCCCACGAAGTGAGGCTCCTACACCAACACGGTGCAATTGGAGGCTTAAACCCCTGAAACTGCACATGGGGTGCCTCTGGGGCGGGCATACGCCCTGACCGTTTCAAAATTGAATGAAGGGATAAAGATTAGTGGATGGATTTTTAATTTTTCTAGAAAGGGATACGTTTTCTAGGAAGGGAATCATTCAATGCTGAATTTACTGATACACTTACTCCCCCTGTTCCGGATTAAAATGCACAATTTCAAATTAAAAAGCACAATATTCTATTTTATAATGTTTCTTGTTAAACTTTAATTGCATATTTAAATAGATATATAAGTAATAATATTATCGTATTTGATATTGTTGGATTTGTCATTTGCTAATATTATACATAGTTAGATATATTAACAGTCAAATATGTTTCTTGATAACCGTGAAAAAAATTCTATGCAATTTAATCCGAGACGGAGGGAGTACCTAAATTAATTATGGAACTATTTTCTTTTCAATTTTTTAAAAAAAGTTTATGTGGCAAGATGAGGGAGTGCCACTTGGCAAAAAAGTTACTGTTTTAGTAGAAGTTATAAATACCTATTTATTTTAGTTAGGTTACTTATTTCTTAAAGACATGCCTTTATATAATGTACTAAGACTGATTAATTAGATGAATTTAACATTTTACCTTATTTTTAAAATTTCTTATTGTTTGATTTTAAAAATTATCACAAGGTGTGATCGAAGAGAGAAAAATGAATCCAGATTATTGTGGTTTAAACGTAATTATTACTTATGTACTGAATTCATTAAGGGCGGGAGTTCACATTCTGCACAAGTATTTATGTTGCTGATGTGGTAGAAGAAGTGGGGGAATAAAAATGAGTTGGCTAAATTTCAGCCACAAATTCCAGTCAAAATAAAGAAATTATAAAAATATATTTTTTTGGTTGGACCAAACGAAAATAGAAGGTAGAAACATTTGGTTGGGATGGATGAAGTATTAGATAGAGTCATTTTATAATGGACAATGCAAAAATAACCATATTATTTTGCAAAAGTGTGAATCTGATCGTTTAAGATGTGAAAGTGTTTTAAATCAGCACAAACAGTCATTTGCTTGTATAGCTGAGGTGATTGAGCTAAACTAAGCCCGTCAAACGGATCGGGTCACCCGTTGGATAACCGTTATTCATATACGCTTTTCACTTATTGGATAAGACTTATTGGATAATGACCCATTGGGTTAATGGATATAATTTGGTTGTAGTTATTGGGTTTAGTTGGGTTGGATAATGGCTTACCCGTTGGATAATTTTGGGTGTGTTGAGTTGGGTTGGGTAATGGGTGACCCGTGGATAATTTCATATCACAATATAACTAAATTTTCACAAGTTTGATTACGAATGATTTAATTTTTACTTAATATATAATCATTTATTATATTATGTAATATAATACTATGTATATTATATTATATTTAATAAAAATAAATAATAAATAATATATAATATGTTGGCTTTGTAAACTCGACGAAAATAACGAACAATATTAGTTGGAATTGAGCTCGAGCTCAAATATTGTACGAGATTGAACTCGAATACTGTACGAACTCGAAAACTGTATGAGATTGAACTCGAATACTGTACGAACTCGAACACTGTACGAGATTGAACTCGAATACTGTACGAACTCGAACACTGTACGAGATTGAACTCGAATACTGTACGAGATTGAACTCGAATATTGTACGAATTCGAATACTGTACGAGATTGAACTCGAATATTGTACGAACTCGAAAACTGTACGAGATTAAGCTCGAATATTATACGAGATTGAACTCGAATATTAACGAACTCAAATACTGTACGAGATTGAGTGAGAATTTTGTACAAATTTGAATACTGTACGAGATTGAATTCGAATACTGTACAGGCTCGAAAAATGTACGAACTCGAATATTGTACGAGATTGAACTCGAATAATTTGTGAATTATAATTTGTATAATTTGTGAATTATAGTGAATATTTATGTTAAAGAGTGAGTCTCCTGACAGGCGGCCTGTCCATAAACTTATGGACAGACCACTTATTTTTTACCTTATACACTGCATTTCTTAAATTACATACAATATTTAAAATTTTTGAAAATATTTTTTTATATCATATATTTTTATATTTTCACCTTCAAATACATATTATTAATTGTTTTAACTTATAAAATGCAATATTTAAATTTTATAAAAAAATTACAATATTTAAGACAAATGCCCATGAGGACTATCCATAAGCTTATGAAAAGGCCGCCTTTCCTGACACTTTCTCAATGTTAAATATTACACATGCATTTAATTGGGTAATTTTAGATATTTATTGAAGAGTAGGTCTCCTGATAGGCGGCCTGTCCATAAGCTTATGGACATGCCACTTATTTCTTACCTTATATACTGCATTTGTTAAATTACATACAAAATATAAAATTTTTGAAAATATTTTTTATATCATATATTTTTATATTTTCACATTCAAATACATATCATTACTTGTTTTAACTTATAAAATGCAATATTTAAATTTTATAAAAAAATTACAATATTTAAGGTAAATGCACCTGTGGACTGTTAAAAAACTTATGGAAATGCCACATTTCCTGAGAGTTTCCCTTTATTGAATATTTGTTACGTTTCCATTGAGTTAACATAATATGGGACCCATTGAGATCCAAAATTTTCCATTAACATAATTATTCTCATCCCAAATCCTAAAAAATAATGAGAATTTAATACATGATCCCATTGGATAATGACAACTTGTAACCCAAATTGATAGAAAATGTTTAATGATAACTTATTGGGTTAATTATACAATGACTTATTGCATAATATATTTTAACCCATTGGGTCATATGAATATCTCATGGGTTATCCATTTAATGACCCAACTCATTTATGACCCAACACATTTATGACCCAACTCATTTATGACCCAACCCATTATGACTCATTAATAAATTGGTTAATCGGATAACAACTCATTGGGTTTGAATAATGGGTTTATCCAATTAACCCATTTGACGGGCTTAAGCTAAACAGGCAGGCTACCTTATGTATTTCAGTTTAAGACTATGTACAATGGTGGAATCACAAAGAAATTATTCTTGTGGTCTCTTTTCATCAAATATTCAATCTCTTTCTTCTACCACACCAAAAAGCAATCACAAAGAATTACTTCATGGGCCCCATTTGATTTTCTCTATCATACTCATTAATTTCACCTTTAATGTTTAATTTAAATAAATGAGTCCGTCTCTTGAAAGACGACCTTTCCATAAGTTATGGAAAGACCAAGGTTTAAAGTGTAAATTAGAAGAAATTAAGATAAAATTTTCGGGTTGGATGAACCGGGTTATAAATTTTATAACTACTACATGTTGCATACTAAAATTTTAATATTGCAACTAAGACCTTTTACCTTTTAATATTCTAATCAAATCCCGTCTTTCCATAAGTATATGGAAAGACAGTCTTTCCCAAGACTTTGCCTAAATAAATTTATCTACCCAAAATAAATTGAAATGTGAAATTTAATAATACATTTTAATTTTTGATTTAATTCATTTATTAAGAGTGTGTCTGTTACAATACGGGCTTTCCATAAATTATGGAAAGACCAGAGTTTAAACGACAAATTAGAATAAATGAAGATAAAGTTTTCATGTTGCATTAATCGGATAATGAACTCAAAACTACTGCACGTTGCATACAATTTTTTATTATTACAACTAAAACTTTTTACCTTATAATTATTCTAATTAAATCTCGTCTTTCTATGAGACTATGGAAAAACGGTCTTTCCCAAGACTTTGATTTTTTTAAAATAAATTAAAATGAAAAAACACTTATTTAAAAGGGAATAGTGCAAAACTTACTCTATTAAACTGAGAAAGTGCAGGAATGACCTTGTAAAATCTGAAAGTAAACAAGTAACCCTATCTTTAAGTCTCAATATGCAATTTTACCCATTTGACAGATTTCCAGCATTGACAAATGTAAGTCCGGTGTTGACAATTCATAAAAAAACAACATTACCCCGTAACAAAAAATTGAAAATAAAATGAAAATTCTACGCTTCTTTTCCATCTTCATCATCAAACATCTTCTTCATCATCCTCACCTTTGCCGCCACTGTGCGTCCACCACCACCGTGCCTCCGCCGCCAGAATAACAGCCCGCCACTAACTCCCACCCTGAAACCCATCCCCGCCACCCTCAATCAGTGGCTATTCATTCTGGTCAATTACACATCTAACAATTCTCTCTACATCTACAGAAATACATAACCATTTCCACATCAATCACTACCAATCAACACAGCAACCAAGCATCAGATTCGGACCTTAACATAGAGAGAGAGAGATACCTGAAGTGACAAAGATAAAAACTTCCGAGTTGTAAAAGCACAAGCTCTACGGGGTTGACCCGGCGGTGATCAAAGCGCTGGCGAACACCAACATCAGAATCATGGTCGGAGTTGCCAATCCGAATTTCGCCGCAAATCATCGGAATCATCGAAATTTCATCGCAAACTGGGTTGGCTCCGAATCACTCAAATTTGGAGTTGCCAACCTGAATCATCGGAATCATCGAAATCGAAATCATCAAAATCCTAGCGATGGCGGTCGACCCGAATTTCGCCGCGAATTGAGTCGGCTCCAATGTGCTCCTCTTCTACCCAGCAAGCATCGCAAATCTGCTGCTGTGCTCCCCTTCTCCTCGACGCAACCCCAGAGCGAATCCGACCAACTCCAGCATTAACCCGTCGTCATGCATTGATGGTGGTTGCCAACTGGCCATTCGGATCTGACCAACCCCAATCCTACTCCTGCTCCAAATTTCACTCAAAGTCGGCTGCTATTCCAGTCGACGCTCCTGTTCCTCGCCTAATCCGGACGCCCCTCTTGCTCTGGCCCCTGTTTCTGGTCACCGCTCCTGCTCCGGTGTTGGCTCGGAATCAGAGTGTTCCAGAGACTGGACTCGATCTGCACGGACCTGTCAATAATATACATAAAGACTTATTTTTGGTAAAAAATGGATAATACCGTATGTAAATTCAGGTGCATGATATACTCTCGTGCATTTCGCCGAGGTAATCTCGGTTAGATGGAAAACAAAAGAAACAAAACCGAGATAAATGAAAAACAAAAGAAATTAAATATTTTGTCAAAAAGAAAGGCTATTGTCTTTCACTAATTTTTTATTTATAATTTTTTAATAGAATGTTAAAATGGTCAATTGACAAATTTCGACCAGTTTGATTGTTGACATTTTGGTCAATAAAATTCAAAGTAATTTTTGCACTTTTAAATTTTACAAGGTTATTTTGACACTTTCGACCAATGTATAGACTTAAAAATGCACTTTACTCTATTAAAAATTTGAGTTCACCTCTTGAAAGACGGTATTTCCATGAGCCATGGAAAGATCGAGATTTAAAGTGTAAATTAGAAGAAATGAAAATAAAATTCTCGGGTTGCAGGAATCGAGTTATAAATTTTATTACTACTACATGTTGCATGATCAATTTTTAATATTGCAATTTAGACCTTTTACCTTTTATTATTCTAATTAAACCACGTATTTCCATAAACATATGGAAAGATCATCTTTCCCAAGACTTTGCCTAAAAATTTTAAAAGAAAAGCATATTTTTTTATAAAAAAATTTACATTCAGACTTGTAGCCCAATGTGGTGGTGCCACGTGTCCAAACAAAAGTGAATAAAAAAGAAAGCAGCAGGAACAATTGCGGGACTAGGCACATGGAGGTTATTTTGATTGAAACCAAATATGGGGCGGTTGTTATACATTGAAATGACAGACAAGTTTTTCCGTTTAGAAACCACCAAGAAACTCCAGTGCACGTGCTCTAAAAACATCCGAATCTCCTTGGCTAGAACTACGCGAAATCTTAGAGTTGGATTTTTGTAAATAAAAAATAGAAAAAAATAACGTCACCACTTCAAGTTGATGTAGAATATAGCCCGGTTAGTTGGTGTGCACACGTCTAAAACCCTGTGATTCAAATGTGTGTGTTGATTAACACGCACAACTTGCTCCCCCATCCTGGTCAGCATTTTCACTTTGAACTTCACTCGGCAATTATGTACTCCCTCTGTCCCAGCTTTTTTTGCACTCTTTCCTTTTTTGGACGTCCCAGCTGTTTTTGCACTACCTTATTTTTTACCCAATTTTTGATTTTTTTTAACCCAATATTATTAGCCCACATTATCCCATAACCCTTCATAATCTCTATTTAACCAAATCTTGGGCTTAATCTGAACGAAAATAAAGGAAAAGAGTTAAGAATTTCAGGATATCCCACACAAAGCCTTCAAATAGTACTATTCTTAAAAATACTTCCAGTTTCTCTCTCCGCAGAAAGAGCTGGGACGGAGGTAGTATGTTACATTTACAAATTTTAAATCAGGAATTCTATCAGCAATTTATGATTAATTGATTGAAATAGAAAAAATATAAAATATGAATATTTAAATTTTGATTAAAAAACACTAAATTCATCATCTTAGAGAAATAATTAAAAATACTTCCTCCGTTTCACTAAGAGTGTCACACTAGGTTTAGGTTCTTGGATTAATGTGAAGAAAATGTGAGGTTGAAATTTAGTGCAGAAAGTAAATAGAATAATGAGTGGATGAGATTGTAGGAATCTTGCAAAAAATGGAAGGTAGTCACAGGGGCGGAACCAGAAATTTTTTTCAGGGGAGGCTGAAAAATTTTCGCCTCTAAGAAAATTTTTCTGGTTTCGCCCCTGGGAAACAGTAACAATAACAAAAAAATTGAGATAACAATAACAAATTGATTTATTTTTAAAAAATCTAAAAGAGTTACGAAACAATAACAAATTGAGATAATAAAAAGTTCATAAAATCATATTCATCTAAATTCAATTTAACAAATATCCCTAATTGATAATTCCATATTTCCATAAACCGAGATTATGACAAATTGACAATTTCACTGTCACATACAATTATACAAAATAAATCAAACAATTTACAATTATAATTTCAACTAAATTCCAACTAAATTCCAACTAAATATGCAATTCAACTAAATCAATTTATGCAATTCAACAAAACTTCAACAATCATATATAATACAACCATATAAATTCAATTCAACCAACATCCAATCTAGAAATCATGTTCACATTATACATATATTTAAGTTTTGAAGAAATAAATTAAAAAGACAATAAATTATAAACCCTAAAATTAATAAATATTAGCATAAAGAGAAGAGAAGACTTACCGTGGTTTCAGGTTTGGAGAGGCGGCGGGACGAGGCAGGCAAGCAGCCGGCGGTGGCGCGGCGGCGGCGACGGGCTGAGAGGGCGACTGAGGCAGAGGAGGAAGGAGGAGTGCTGCTTGCTGTCCTTCTCGTCTCCAGCAGTCCAGCTTTTAAAGGATGGATAATGGATTAATTGGCTTGGATTGGGCTCAGTTTTTGGCCCAATCCATTGCTGATTTCTTTTTTTTTCCGTCTTACTTAGTGAAACGACGTCGTTTCACTAACGTGAAACGACGTCGTTTTAATACTTAGTTAATAAAAAAATAAATCCAAACGAAACGACGTCGTTTCACTAACGTGAAACAACGTCGTTTTAGTGCGTATCAGTTTTAAAAAAAAGAAGGCCGCAGCGCGGCCTTCTTCTCCGGCGAGCTCAAGCCCTTGCTGCCGCTGCGCCGGAGACGCGCTCAGCCGCGCCGGAGACGCGCTCCCGCCTCCTCCAAGCTCCGGCCGGCGATCGAGGTAGGGCTGGAGCCCTACCTCGCGTATCAATAGATCCGCCAATGGGTAGTCATTTAAAAAAACATCACAAGGCAAGTGTGCCACTCTTAGTGAAACAGAGGGAGTATATAATCTTAAAATGTCAATATTTTACAACTTATTAATTATACGGGTTAAAGAAAATTAAAGTTTATGATAATATAAATTTAATATTTTAATTAAAATATAATATAATATATTTTAATGCATTATATTTTAATATTATCACTAATCACATTTTTGATATGCCCTAAAATATGCCATTTCTAAAAATTAATTAAAAAAATTAGGTAAATTTGTACCAGAAGTAAATAAAATTTACAGAGTTTTAATAAACAATTGAAAGTATTAATGAGGCGGGGAATTCCTTCCGGACCTTCATAACACTTGGGCTCAGCCTAATACCTGACCCATAGGGGGGATTCCTTCCGTGCCAACTCCATGATATCTGCATGATAAGTCCTGGGAAGTCCTCAGGATCTTCCTTCGATACTCAAATCAGTATATGAATGGTGTGTAAGTACTTTCAAGGAAAGTTGCATAACATGTTCTTCTGCATGGATCAACTATTTATTCTTGATGTGTTCGCAATTTCTGCAGATCGTGGACAATGTTCATAGATCATAACTTTAGTGACGAGGTTACATGTGAAAGACTTCGCATCTTCGAGGTGAATTACCTGAAAAAAGGGCTGATTAGACTATATTTTGCCAACCATTATTCATGCATCAAAAGTGAAAATGTGAAGTGATGAACCACACTATGGAATGCCATGTGCAACATTGCAACCTGCGACAGAGGTTCATCTCGATATGAAGCAGTGACTTGGTCGACATGTCAATGCAATCTCAATTTTTTGTCGGATAAACCGAACAGTAAATTGACACAATACCGATGTTTCGTGGAGAAATCAAAATTAAACATAGAGGTCATAATGAAAAGTTGGTAACATTTCGAGCAAACAGAATCTCATACCGTACATTTGGTATCAGAAACTGAAGAAATAGGAACTAGGAAAAAAACATGAGGTCGCACATGTGTCTGACGAACTGAATAATGTTAGATAGGCTACTGCAGATATCACAGGTTGCTACAAAAAGAAACACATCAAACCGGGAAAAAAATGAAGCTTCATTAACATGAAATAAAACAAAAACCCCTTAGGAGACATACCAAAACATACTACCAACGCTCAAAGTCAAGGAAAGTTTACACTCTCATAAATTCAAAACAAAAGCTAGAAAGCAGGGGAAACAAAAGCTAGAAAGCAGGGTAAACAAAACATATTCACAGACCAAATATATGACATTGTGAAGTAAGAATTACAAAACTTATGTGTTAGGAGATTATAAAAACCATACCTTTTTCCAATGCTCAAGAGAAGGGTGGAAGGTGGAAACCATTGGTATTTGCGAGAAAATTGTGAAGAAAAGCTTGAACTGTCGATTAGGGTTACCATATTTATACATGTTTTGGAACAACGTCATTTTAACCAGATTCTGAAGTCCGCATGTTAAGTGCGATGTCGCAGGTATGTCGGTACATGCAAAAATATATCGACCTGAGACCAATGTCGCATCTATCTGAGCTTCCCACCCTGACATTGTGAAGTAAGAATTACAAAACTTATGTTATGTTAAATATTAAACATTGAATAACATTAAAATGACATTAAAAAACTGAATTTTAAATTTTACCATATCTAATATCAAATACCCCACACTTTGTGTACATCCCAATTCAAATTCATTAAAATACGTCCCAATTGTATTTATAAAGTGCGCCTCAATTCAAATTCATCAAAATACGAGAAAATTAGTTTTGAATACATAGTCACATGAAATCTTAGACAACCCTCTAATGTTCACGGGGAAGAATGACAACACGAAAACTACGGGCCCAACACCATTTATGAGTTCGAAGTACAACGTATCCCCAATCTCAATTTCCTCTTTGTCAGGAAATAGGCCAAACCTCTTCAGGGTCAGGGTCTTGAGCATCTTGTTCCCCTAGTAATGCATTTTGTACTCCCTTCCTTTGCACCTAATCACAACATCCAACTTGTACGGCAGTAGGTACTCATCAATTTTGTCTGGGATGTACTGAATTATAAACAAAAAACCTTTGTTAGTACTTATGAAAGTAATCTATAGAAAAAGTTAATTGGAAATTCATTTTTTTTAAATAGGGAGGAATTACCATAAGTGGAATTGACCCGAAGTTCGCCTGGGTCAGAGTATGTACAAAATGAGGATATCTGTCTGAGAATGTACAACGCAGACTGCCATCATCCAAATCGCTCACCTCAATTGGTTGACGACTGGAACCAACATTGTTAGCCATGATTGCTGTAATTTAAATTGTCATGAAGGTGAAATGTTATGGTAGTCAGACAATGGGAAATAAAGACATGGAATCTGTTTTGTTGACCTACTCAAGGCGACGTTGAAAACACATCGGTAAAGCTGATTGGTCAACCGATGAATGTGCAAGTTTGCATATACTTGAACATCGGTAGAAAGCATGATTGCGACATCGCATAATGATTGGTACAACAGAAAGAAGACCAACTTGTTAGTGACATTGTATTACAACAGATGAGGACATGTAACAACAGATAACGACACCACCTTTACAGTATATGGTAGCACCCCAATTCATATTCCAACACTCTAAAACCATATTCTAACACCCTATTCTAGCACCCCAAGCCATAGAAACCTCAAAAATTAAAACAATTAACACATTCACACCCTAATCCAAACAACAATTTCAAGGCTAAATACAAAAACCAAAACAATGTAAACACATGTGGAAACTATACCTTTTAGAAGATAGGCAAGGAGTAGTGTTGAAATTAGAGAGAACAGAGCAAGTTTGTAATGATGTATGAGAGGTGGGCTTCATTTATACACCCGTTGTGAAGCATTGTGACTTCCGCCTAGGGAGAGCTGACTCCGCATGTCTATCACACGAATCAAACTTAGACCGATTGTAGAGCTACATCGGTTATTATAAATGTGGGTCTCAGCCTTACAACTCACTCACATAGGAATGGGTCTGTGTTTGACCAATCTTCGTGCAAGGTCGCACCTTTTTTTTAGCGATATGAATCTGACATAGAACCTACATCGTCGCTTATTAATTTGGGCCTCGCCATTTTAGCCCACTACGATGGCAACTAGGTCTGCATTTGACCTAGGCGAATGTAATTGACCTTCAAATCGGGTAATTGTGCAATAAATGATTTTAATTTTAATTTATAATTGTCTATGACCTATAATAACGTCTGGTTCGATTGGAATCAATTTTCACATAGTCGGTGAACTTTTCAGTTTTTACAATTAGGTCCCTCCAAGATGGTGGGGGAGGGGGATGAAATGTAGAATTTGAGCTACCCAGTGTTCTAAATCGCATTCTCATGAGTTTGACTGGGGGATGGCAAGGGTCCCGTCCCCAAACTGGGGTAATCATCAATCATTTTTTAAGTATTCCACTAATCCCCTTACTATAAGCGTTATGAGAAAGATCATTTCCACCGCATAGAATCACATCAAATTTAATATTCTAGGTTTTTTTATAAAATTAAAAGCTAATAATATTCCGTCCATCAAATTTTGAAAAGCTCCAATACATCGTGTAGAGTAAATTGTAGATGATTACTTGTAAGTATACAGGGTTAATTCAGGATGAACCTGTGGAATTGTTTATGAGATCATGCCAGTTTCTTTGTCATGAATATTGCATTCTCATAAGTTTGACTGGGGGATGGAAAGGGTCTCGTCCCCGAACAGGGGTAATCGTCCATAATTTTTTGAAGTATTCCATTAATACTCTTACTATAAGCGTTATGAGAAAAATAATATCCACCACACAGAATCATATCAAATATAATATTCTAGGTTTTTTTATTAAATTAAAAGCTAATAATATTTCGTCCATCAAATTTTGAAAAGCTCCAATAGATCGTGTGGAGTAAATTGTAGATTATTAATTGTAAGTATACAAGGCTCATTCATGATGAACCTGTGGAGTTCTTTGTGGGATTATGCTAGTTTCTTTGTCATGAAATCGCATTCTTGTGAGTTTGACTGTGGGATAGCAAGGGTCTTGCCCCCGAACCGGGGTAATAGGCCTTTATTTTTGGAGTGTTCCATTAATACCCTCACTATAAGCGTTATGAGAAAGATCATTTCCACCACATAGAATCACATCATATTTAATATTTTAGATTTTTTATGAAATTAAAAGCTAATAGTATTCCGTCCATCAAATTTTGAAAAGCTCTAATATATCGTGTAGAGTAAATTGTAGATGATTACTTGTAAGTATACATGGTTCATTCAGGATGAACCTTTATTTGTAGGATCATGTCAGTTTCTTTGTCATGAATATCGCATTCTCGTGAGTTTGACAGGGGGATGTCAAGGGTCCCATATCCCCGAACCAAGATAATTATCCATCATTTTTGGAGTGTTCCATTAATACCCTTACTGTAAGCGTCATGAGAAAGATCATTTCCACCACATAGAATCACATCAAATTTAATATTCTAGGTTTTTTTATGATATTAAAAGCTTATAATATTTCGTCCATCCAATTTTGAAAAGCTCCAATATATCGTGTAGAGTAAATTGTAGATGACTACTTGTAAGTATACAACGTTCATTCAGGATGAACCTGTGGAATTCTTTGTGGGATCATGCCAGTTTCTTTGTCATGAATATTACATTCTCATGAGTTTGACTAGGAGATGACAAGGGTCCCATCCCCAAACTTGGGTAATCGTCCATAATTTTTAGAGTGTTCCATTAATACCCTTACTATAAGCGGTATGAGAAAGATCATTTCCACCACATAGAATCACATAAAATTTAATGTTCTAAGTTTTTTATGAAATTAAAAGCTAATAATATTCCGTCCATCAAATTTTGAAAAGCTCTAATACATCGTGTAGAGTAAATTGCAGATGATTACTTCGATGATAGTTATAAAAATTATACTTGTCTGATTTCGCAAATGCAATTCGCATGAAACGAATCTGTGGCCGACATAAATGCGATTTCGTTGCTATTGAAAATTTCCAGCAGGAACTGAAATTTTGAGCCAGAATTTTGAACCAAAATTTCCCCCAAACCCATCTCATTTTAATAATATATAGCAACAACACAATCATTTTCCATCTCCAACACATTTGCTCTCAACACAACTCCATGCCATCCTTTCAATTAATACAATTACAAACACTAAAGTACCCAATCCAACTACTTCTATCAAATATCAGCAATTATTCTAGGTTGTTGGAGCATCTCCGAGTTCAAATAAATTGAGCAAGTTCATTTTGGCATCTCCTCAATTGTATATATTTTTTCCCACATTGATCATACATTGAATATATTCGTGGAGTATGATGATTTTGCTACATGTTATATAAGTTACAATGTTTGTCTTTTCAAAATAATGCCTTGTTTGTAAGGATTGTGGAAAAAATCATATATTATTGTTGGTTGTGGAAAATAATTAAATTTTCGTATGAACACAGGTTGAATGGGCAACGTCGCACTATTTTCATCGCCCTATACGCTATATAGCCGAATGTTGTGTGATGTCGCATTGTCCAGAACTGACATACACCATTGAATGTCCGACTTTGTAGGTCCATCGGTTAAATCGACATTGCTTTAGCAACCAAGTGGCATCGCTATAGGTCAATTTAGGTACTTTTTCCATGTTTAGATTATTGTCACATGCACTTGACAATATTATGTGTAAATCATTCCGGGACTACCGAATTCTGACATAAATTTTGTTTCATGTGTATTTGTTTTGATAGGACAAAAAGAGTTATGATGGACTCTTAGCTTGGATGTCGTATGACGTAGACAATGGATATGAAATGTAATTATTGTTTCAATTTTATAACAACCTTATGTAGTTTAATATATTGTTACATTTATTTGTAATATACTAGTATGTCATAATGTTGTTGCAGTTTAAATGAACATTTCATTTAATGAATCCCACAATAATTGAACAACAATTGAGTGTTGTATGATGTTCAACCATTACTCGGTTTATCACATTATTTACAACATGTAACGACTATTGAAGACCGATTGTTTGCGTCATCGAATATTTATTATTATAATATTTTATGAGAAATGAGAGCTGATCCACAAAACCGCGACGTCGTATTAACTAGCTCCAAAACGACATATTAGCGATGTCGCATAGACCGACATCAATTTTTCTTGCGACATCGAACAAACAAAACAATGTCATTTTTTCAGTGATCCACATCACGAGGGACACGGCGTGGGTCCCTCACTATGTGCGATATCGCTTCTCAGTGACTCTGACATCGCTCGTATTATGAATGACATCATCTGGTGCGAAGTCGACGCACTTCCTCCACCATCGGCCGCTATATTCCTTTCATCGACGTCATGTCAAAGTCGTATTCAACGAAGTCATGGCCAGGGTATCATAACATCAGCCTTCTGCCAAGGGCGATGTCGGTCTCAATTCATGCCGACGTCGGTCCCAAAACCGAGGTGAAAGGGACTACTTACCTTGGTTTTGAACCAAGGTAAAAAGTAACCCTTTTATTTCACCCACATTTACTTCAATTTTTTGGGGGAAAAATCGAGGTAAAAAGGCATGAAAAACCGAGGTAATATGTATTGTTTGTTGCAGTGCTTTTTAAATATTGCTTTGAACATTTTGATTTATTATTTACTCTCATGAGTCTAGAAACATCTTCATGTGTACAGCGCATGCATATTAACAAGTGTGGAGAAGAGAAGTGTGGGGAAACAAAAGGAAATAATAAATAGTAAGTGATAAAAATGGGAGGGTGAAATCAACATAATGCAAGAAGACGTCGAAGTGGAGCAAGTGCTGCCATTTGAAGAAAACTATGTGCTAGGTTACTTGCTGGATGATAGAGACCATAGCAGATGGAGAATCGACCAATATCAATATATAGTACCACTGGGGCAAGAGTGACCCATAGTTTCAAGAATTTACATGCTATAAAGACTGAGTCACTGCAAGCAAAATTGGCGATGATACATAACATGCCACATGCTATTGCAATGGGAATGGTTGCAGTAAGGAGCTAGAATTCGAATATACCACTTAGTAGAATCAGAGTTCAGAAGGTGATTGTAGGGGTCCGCTCCATGGCACCCCCCCCACTGTGCTTCAATCCCCCAGCAGCTGGGAAGATAGTGAATTATGTGGGAAAAATAGTGGACGCATATACCACAGGCATCTCAGATACCACAGGGCTCGTGTTTTGACCGATCTAGACAATCAATAGATCCCGGGTGTCTACGTTAACATGCCAGATGGGTAGTTACTAAGTGAACTGGAAATATGAATGAGAGCACAAATTATGCCGTCGGTGTGGACGCATAGGGATCCAATCTCTAGGTGCTCCCATTCAAAATACTAGTATGCTTACACAATTTATGGATCAAAAGTTCTTGGAGCACTAACATCTTGTATAATCTAAATAAAGAACTATTCCCCGAAAATATTAGGACTCAAGGGTATAAGCTGGTTTTATGGGAATTCAGGGGGAGTTTTTTTCAAGATCTACAGGAAGTAACTTTCCCAGATGGCCTTAGATATATTGTTGGGATAGATGATCACCTCACCAGTCTTCTAGAACAAGGGATAGCATGCAATCCCAGGAGATGAAGATGCGTGAGCAGGGGGAACACAACGGTACAGGCAAACATGCAAGGGCAAACAAATGCAACAGGAACAACATCAACACATGTCAAATGGGCATATGGAAACAGGAATGAAGTACATACTATATGTTGAATATAGGAACTAGACCATCCGGTGACAGTGGCATAAATGGAACAAATCTTTGTAGCCCCGGGAGGACATCTAAGAGAAATGAAGTTTGACAATGAACCATATAAGCCAAATGAGATAGAGTTGGAGGTGGTAAACATCCTCAGAGATAGGAGATCATCATTAAGGACACTCAGGTGACACATCTTCTTGAAACTCCAACAACATCTGTGCAATGTGGAAATGAAATAAATATATGTTAGTGCGGTTGATTTAAGCTCAGATGATAAATGGGAAGCAAATAAGGAACAAGTAAATGAAGTAGTGAGAATGGAAGCAGATGGCTGGAAGCCATGGATGTAATTGCTTCAACCCCACCTTTAGATTCAAATATTGTCACAAGAGGAAGTTAGACTAGAGGTAGAGATAGGTGAATCAGTAGAAAAAACAACAGAAAAAGAAAACCAAGTAGGGAAACTTCTGAGAAAAAGTACAAGACAAATTCTCAAACCAATTGCGAAAACGAAAACCATGGGAAAGAAACAAACTAAGAGACGGGCACAAAAAAAAGGGCAATCGCGACTAGGAGCGTTAGTATGCAGGCATGAGGTAGAAGTGGATGCTCTAAGCATACATGTAGATACTATGGCAGAGGGAGAAGGGAAAAGTTGGACTACATTGATGGGGAAATAATTAGCACAAGCGGGGATGGAGCCATGATAGCTAATACAGGAACGGACACTAGCACAAAACCAAAGTGAAAAGAGAAGGCGCTGAGGAGGACAGGTTGGAGCAGCCAAGAAAGAGAACTAAACAGGTGGCGAAAGAGACAGAATCAATCAACACAATTCTGCTCATAAACTGGAAAAGGGAAGTATCCGCATTAAAAAGGAGAAGAATACAAGAGGAGGTCACTACAAAACCGGTTGTGACATACCAACGCAGGCAGAAGAAGACGTCCAAGAAGATCGAGGAAGCTCCAACGACAGAACCACAAGTCCCTAACTTGGAACTGTAAGGGCTTTAATAGTGCTCCTACAAAAAAAACGTTGAACAAAATAATTAGAATTTAGAACATATCATCCACAAGCGGCGTGCGTGCTTAAAATTAAGGTTGACGGAACAAATATGGAAAGATTGATCTAGAGAGTTGGTTCATTTGTTGGATCAACTTGGGCTTCAAAAGCTTAAAAATAAGGGACAGTGGACAAATAATATAAAGGACAAGGAGTGTGTGTATCAATGACTAGATAGAGCCTGGAGAATGCAGTTTACCAATACAAAGGTCGGATCATGGACCCATCATATTAGATATGATGTCAAGGCACATAAAGACTCACAAGAATATGAGGTATGAAGCTTTTTAGATACACTGTCAAGCTCCACATACAGTAGTAGAGAGAGCCTGGGGAACATGTGGAATGCAACCACTGGTTGCCTAACAAATGGCATCTAAAACAGCAAAATACCTTAAGGCATCTAAAAAATTTAATTGATCAGACATTTGGCCCATTTAGATAGACTGATCAGTGATAAAAAAAAGTGTTTGGAAAGGATCCAAAATAGTACTACCACACAATCAGTTCCAGGATAATCACAACATGCATTATCACTGAGAACTCATATAGGATCTATTGGGTAACAATCGGATTAATGACAACGAACATCTCACATACAATGGGGAAGCTTTGGGGATAAAAGCACATCATTCTTTCACAAATGGACATCAAAATGAAAGGCATGAAGTCAGATAACCCAACTACAAGATGAGACAGGACAATGATGTAGTCTACAGATGAAATTCCAGAGACTTATCCACTTCATGTTGGCCTGTGGGGATTGTTGGAAAATGATGGTTAAAAGGTTGAAATTCGTAACTTTTTGGGCTTCGTTTAGAGTGGGACCCGAACAAATTTTGGGTCAATGGATGTCATTTTTGGGTTCTCCTCCGCGAGTACTATAAAATTGACTATTTAAACTCTCAAAACGGATCAAATGAGATATGAATGTTTTAAATATCACTCTTGAAAGAGGAATAAATGGGCAAAAATTGGCCCAGGTAATTTTCTCTGGACTGTTCAAAATGCGTATGGACCGCATGGAAGTCTCTGGAAGGCCCAACCGCATAATATATATGGAATTGTTTGTGTGTAATTCTTAAGAGATAAGAACAAAATACTTCCATATTTTGTGAGATATCTTGTCTTAAATAAATATGCAGTTTACCATGTTTAATATGATGAAGAATATTTGTACAAATATTTCTTCCTTTTCCAGCAGATTTGATTCGAGTATTCATGGAATGTCTCGGATTTGGTGAGTTGGTGATTGGAGAATATTCTTCTCTAATTACAGAAAATCAGAATATCATGTTTCCATGATTAGGGACTCTTAGAGTAGTATAAATAGAGCCTCTAAGCCAGTCAGAAAACTCGCACCATTCTCAAATTCCTCATTTATTCTAAACTTGAGTCTCAATTCTTTCTGTCTCTGTCGGTGATAGTCCTTCGGGCCTTGCGTGAATCCCAGGTAACTCTTAAATATTAATTGTTGTCTGCGATGGTTTTATCCTAGGGAATGATGTCCACGACGGGACTCATTCGTTTCAAGGGTAGCGAGTGTTACTCGTGACTCCATCAATTTGTGATTACTTGAAACGTGATTCATGCTTTGATTGTTTGTAATTTAAGCTTTTGGATTGTATGCTGGAATAATTAATAAAATTGTATTATTCTTGCATATGTTAATTGCTCATTTAATTTTTGTTATTTAATTTTTCGCATGATATAATCAATATATGTCCAACAGTCTTGAAACGAATGAAATTTGTTGATTTATATTGATTTGGTTAATAAGATGCATGCAGAAGGATATATATATTGATATAGATTGCATGAATTTCCAAATTTTCCATGCAATGCGTATGCATGCGTGAAGAATATAGCAGGCAAGTAATATATGCATTATTCACGCATGATTATTTTGACTACATATTCTAAGGTGTTGTGGGAAATCTTGACCAAGAGTACAGGGGTGAGGAAGTTGGATCCAAGAAGTGGGTCGTCGGCAAGTTCCTCGACTACAAGATGGTTGATGCCAAGTCTGTGGTCAGTCAAGCTCAAGAGCTTCAAATGATGATCAATGAGCTGATAGCCGAGAAGATGACAATGTGCAAGACTCTCCAAGTCTATTGCATCGTTGAGAAGCTGCCTCCAAGTTGGAAGGACTTCAAGAGTTATCTGAAACGCAAGCGAAAGGTGATGACTATGAGGGATCTGATCTAAAAGCTTCGTGTTGAGAAGGATAATCGCATCTCTGAAAAGAGGATGAATGGATCTGTGCCTGTGGTAAGGGCCAATCTCGTGGAGGTTGGTGGGAGCTCCAAGTCAAAGAAGCCCAAGGCAAAGAAGGGATCCAAGTTGGGAGCTAAGGGTGGAGTTTCGAAGAAGTCGAAGTTCACTGGCAAGTGCTACAACTGCAACCTCGCTGGCCACAAGTCCTCCGAGTGTAAGAAGCCAAAGAATGCCAAGAATGAGGCCAACATGGTTGAAAATCTTGCACGAGATGTGAATAACATCGATCTGTGTGCTGTGATTTCTGAAGTCAGCATGGTGGACTCCAATCCAAAGGAATGGTGGATTGACACTGGTGCTACGAAGCACATCTGCTCTATCAAGGAAGTGTTCTCAAACTTCAAGGCAATTGAAGATGGAGAGACCATCTACATGGGAAACTCTGCAACTTCAATGGTGAAAGGTCGTGGCACTGTGGTGCTGAAGATGACGTCTGGGAAGGAGTTGACTTTGAAGAATGTTTTGTATGTGCCAGACATTCGTAAGAACCTTGTGTCCGGTTCTATGTTGATCAAGCATGGCTTTAAGCTAGTGTTTGAGTCTGATAAGTTAGTCTTGTCAAAGCAAGGTATGTTTGTAGGCAAAGGTTATGAGCTAGATGGTATGTTCAAGTTGAACACCATGGTTGTACCTCCTAAGAAAGATGAAATGAATGCTTCTTCTTCTGCTTACATGATTGAGTCTTCCAATTTATGGCATGGTAGACTAGGACGCATTAATTATGATTCGATAAGAAGATTAATTAAAATGGAGAACATAGCTAACATGGAAATTGATGCAAATAATAAGTGTGAAATTTGTGTTGAAGCTAAGATGACTCGAACGTCTTTCAAACAAGTTAAACAAAGCACGAAACCTCTTGAGTTGATACATACCGATATCTGTGATCTCAAGTTCGTGCAAACAAGAGGAGGTAACAAGTATTTCATCACTTTCGTGGATGACTATACGAAATACTGTTATGTGTACTTGCTGAAAAGCAAAGATGAAACAATTGAGAAATTTGTTCTCTACAAAACGGAAGTTGAAAATCAACTTGATAAGAAGATCAAGGTGATTAGAAGTGACCGTGGAGGTGAATATGTAGAGCCATTTAGGGACTATTGTTCTGAACGTGGCATTATTCACGAGGTCACTGCCCCCTACTCGCCTCAATCTAATGGTGTGGCTGAACGTAAAAATCGCACTCTTAAAGAGATGATGAATGCAATGTTGATAAGTTCTGGGTTGCCACAGAGCATGTGGGGGGAGGCTATTTTGACTAGGGGTGGGCAAAAAAACCGAAAACCGAAAACCGAACCAAAAACCGAATTATCCGAATCCGAAAAACCCGAACCGAATTTAAAATACGGTTTTTGGATAACCGAATTGAATAAACCGAATTTTGAATATGGTTTTTGGTTTGGTTTTGGATATTGAAACTCAAACCGAAAACCGACCCGAATACCGAATTGTAAATAAATAAATAAATTAAATATATATAATAATAAATAAAATTTTAAAATACAAAACTAAATTTATAAGTAAATATAAGTGGGAGGACTAATCTATAAATTTTTAAAAATTACCCCAAACATCTTAACATTAAATGGATCAAATAGACAAAAGACTGATATTCAAGTATTTTATAATCCATATTCATTATAAACAAGTTTAATAAATTAGTTCGTTTAAATTTCTTCTAAATTTTAAAAACAAGTATATATATTCTTATAAATTCTTATTGGCATGAACGTAAATGGAAAACATTAACTATAATCAATAAATATCCATATCTAAACTACAGTGCTCTTAGTAATCACAGTGATAAGGTGCACGAATAGTTGATTCTTCAACAGTAAACTTTCACTACACTAAAGCATTCCTCAAACAATGGACATTTTCCTCTGCTCTAAAAAATTAACAAACTACAATGGACTCAGAAGATATTACTTGGTGAAGAGATGAAGACGGTGAGATTACTTGGTGAAGAGATGAAGACAGTAATATATAAATATCATAGTTAATTTAGGAGAACGTCTCCTATTAGACCATCTAAATGTTAGACTAATCATGAAAAATATCGTTTCAATAACTATTAGGGTCAAATTATAATTATTTATACATTACCATACATTTTAAAAGTTATAAGAAATTTGTTGCAATAAATAAAAATAAATATCAAATCAGCTTATTAGTTATATCAATTATAAAATAGTATTGTATAATGATTTGTCAGTCTAAAACAAGACGTTGTATTAATTTAATAGTGGAATTTTTGCATCACCCTCTAAATGTATTTAAATTACTTATATAAATAGAAGAGAAAGAAATCATAAAAATATATGAGTCTGTCTCTTGAAAAATGGTTTTTCCATAAGTTATGGAAAGACCAGGGTTTAAACTATAAATTAGAAAAAATGAAGATAAAATTTCTGGGTTGCATCTTGCATGAACCGGGTTATAAATTTATAACTACTATATGTTGCATACTAAAATTTTAATATTGCAACTAAGACCTTTTACCTTTTATTATTCTAATTAAATCCCGTCTTTCCATAAACCTATAGAAAGACCGTCTTTCCCAAGACTTTGCCAGAATATATTATAAACACATTCACCATGTATGGAAAAGGTAAAAACAGAAGTCAAATTAATAGGGTAATAATAATAAAAATGATTTGAGATCAAACGGTATTAAATAATCCCCAGTCACAAAATACTCCTCAAATTAAATAATGTAATAATAAATGGAAAAATCTTTGAAAATACCGTGTTTCCATTATTTCGTAAGCTTATGGAAAGATAGAGTTTAATTATAATAATACAAAGTAAAAGGTCTTAGTTGCAATATTAAAATTTTATTATGCAACGTAGTAGTTATAAAGTTTATAACCCGATTCATTCAACCCATAAACTTTATCTTCATTTCTTCTGATTTGCATTTTAAACCATAATATTTCCATGACTTATGGAAAGATCGTATTTCAAGAGACAGACTCATAATAAATTCAATAAAAAAAATAATGGAAGAAAAGGTGGAAATGGAAGCATTAGGCATTACTGGCTTACTGCATTAGCAAATAGCAAGGAAGCATTAGGCAATAGGCATTACTGCGTCTGCATTAGCAAATAGCAAGGCAGCAAAGGGCCAAAGGCTCTTAGCCTTACTACATTTTCCCACATCGGAAATGGAGGAGAACTTCCCTTCAATTTCAACTATAAATAGGGACTCCTCCATTGTTTTCAAGGCAAAGCAACGAAAGCTTAATATGCAAATGCCAAATGGGCCTTTAAAGGTAAATTACGTGGCCTTAATTTTTGGGCTGTAATTATTCATTTGGAATTAAAATTTTATTAAGTTTATGGGCTTTTTAGTATGGTCCAGAACCAATTTAATCGAATTTAATTTGATTAAAATTGGAATTAATTCGAAAATTTTGGCAATTATTTAAAATATATTAAACCCAAGTCGGTTTATTCGGTTCTAAACCGAATTCCAACCGAAACTGAATTTTAAATTTGGTTTGGTGTATTCGGGTTATTTGGTTTATTTGAGTCGGTTTCGGTTTTGGATTTTTAAGGGAAAAAACCGAATAAATCGAACCGAATAAATCGAAACTCGAATAAACCGACCCGACGCCCACCCCTAATTTTGACGGCCAATTATCTTTTGAATAAGATACCCCGTAAGGATGAGAAAGAAACTCCTTATAAGTTGTGGAAAGGCACGAAGCCATCCTTTACGTACTTGCAAATGTGGGGGTGCCTTGCGAAGGTATTAATCCCACCCCAAGAAGTTAAAGATCGGACCTAAAACGGTTGACTGTATCTTTATAGGATATGCACATGAGAGTAGTGCTTATCGCTTCCTTGTACATGAATCTCATCATCCCGAGATTCACAAGAACACGATCATGGAATCAAGAAATACAAATTTCTTTGAGGATGTGTTCCCTACCAAGGAAAGGGCCGAATCGTCGAAAATGACCATTGGTTCATTAGACGAAGGCATAGTAATTCCTGACGATCTCGAGGATCAAGAGGAGGAAGTGGATGAACCTAGACGAAGTAAACGGATTAGGACCAAAAAATCATTTGGTCCTGATTATCTAACGTTTATGCTTGAAAGTGAACCACAAAGCTATAAAGAAGCTGTGAATTCGTCTGAGGGGCCTATGTGGAAAGAAGCGATTAAAAGCGAAATCGACTCGATTCTACATAATCATACTTAGGAGCTAGTGGACTTACCTCCGAGGTGTAAACCACTGGGCTACAAATGGATCTTTAAGAAGAAGATGAGAGCAGGTGGCTCGATTGACAAGTATAAAGCCAGACTTGTAATCAAAGGTTATAGACAAAAGGAAGGTCTTGACTACTTTGATACTTATTCTCCAGTCACGAGAATAAGCTCTATTAGAATGATACTTGCTATCGCCGCGCTGCGTAAGCTTGAGGTTCATCAAATGGATGTGAAGACTGCCTTCTTGAATGGAGATTTAGAGGAAGAAATCTACATAGAGCAACCTGAGGGGTTTACGGCTCCCGATCAAGGAGGAAAAGTCTGCAAGTTGGTGAAATCATTGTATGGTCTCAAACAAGCACCAAAGCAATGGCATGAGAAGTTTGACCATGTCGTCCTTGCCGATGGTTTCAAAATAAATGAGTGTGATAAGTGCATCTATGTGAAAGACACGGAAAATGGATATGTAATCCTATGTTTATATGTAGATGACTTGCTCATTGTGGGTAGTAATGAAAAGATGATCAAATCTACCAAGGACATGTTGAATTCTCGTTTTGACATGAAGGATATGGGACTGGAGGATGTGATCTTGGGGATAAAGATCATCTGAAGCTCTGATGGTATCACCTTAAACCAGTCTCATTATGTAGATAAAATCCTTGAGAAATTCAACAAGAATGACTCAGAGGTGGCGATGACTCCAATAGATCCGAATTTGCATCTACGAAAGAACAAATTGGAGGCTATTAATCAGGTGGAGTACTCGAGAGTCATTGAGAGTCTGATGTACTTGATGAGTTGTACTAGACCAGACATTGCTTACACTGTAAGTAGGTTGAGTAGATACACGAGTAACCCCAGTATGACTCACTGGAAAGCAATAACTAGAGTATTGAGATATCTACGTTATACTCGTGATTATGGTCTACATTATTCGAGTTATCCAGCTGTAGTTGAAGGATACAGTGATGCAAACTGGATACACGATATAAAGGATCTGAAATCCACTAGTGGCTATGTATTCACACTAGGTGGAGGAGCAGTCTCGTGGAAGTCCTTAAACAAACGGTTATTAATCGATCCACGATGGAATCTGAGTTTGTTGCCTTAGACAGGGCGGGTGAGGGGGCCGAATGGCTCATTCAATTCGTAGAGGACATTCCTAGATGGCCGAAGCCTGTGCCAGCTATATGTATACATTGTGATAGTGTATCTGCTATTGGAAAGGCTCAGAATATGCTCTATAATGGGAAGTCTCATCATATTCGACGGAGACATAGTTCCAGAAGACAGCTTCTCTCAACTGGAGTGATGACAATTGATTATGTAAGGTCGAAGGATAACATAGCCGATCCCTTGACTAAAGGGTTGAATCGAGAGATAGTTGAAACATCATCGAGAGGAATGGGACTCAAGTCCATTAAATGATGGGTTACGTACGTGGACACCCAACCTATGTGATTGGAGATCCCAAGATCTAGGTTCAAAGGGACAACTAAACTGCAAAGACCCATTGCAATTACTGTGGGGGTTTCATACCTCCTATTTTATTCCTATGATGAAGAAACAGTGATGTGAATGGAGGTTAAGCATTAGGTTGCTTTTAATGGTTCATGGCATAAAGTGTGTAGTACTTGAAAGAGCGCATAGTCTCTGGAACTGCTCTTACGCCAAGAATCACCTATGTAAGCAAGAAGTGTGGCCGCTTCAAAAGGGAATTGTTGGGACGCAATTCTTTAGAAACCTTACAGAACTAGACGTGTGTCATGGTCTGATTAATGGACACAACCGAGGAAAGCGCAAGGGCTAGGAAAGATGTCTGTGGGAAGTGCATTGTCGTTCACACAAGCGGTTGGGGAAGTTCAAGGACATCGCGTCTACTTCCTAACCAGTGGGCTAAGTGTACTCTCTCAAGGGAAAGTTCAAAGGGTGACACCTACTTATCCTATGCAGCATCTATGCCGTTGAAACGAATCTATCACCAAGTCAAACTCTGTGTCTGACGTGATTGTTCTAATTCCTACATCAATATCTATTCATGTGGGGGATTGTTGGAAAATGATGGTTAAAAGGTTGAAATTCGTCAACTTTTTGGGCTTCGTTTAGAGTGGGACCCGAATGAATTTGGGTCAATGGATTTCATTTTTAGGGTCTCCTCCGCGAGTACTATAAAATTGACGATTTAAACTCTCAAAATAGATCAAGGGTGAATGAGATATGAATGTTTTAAATATCACTCTTGAAAGAGGAAAAAATGGGCGAAAATTGGCCCAGATAATTTTCTCTGGACTGTTCAAAATGCGTATGGACCGCATGGAAGTCTCTGGAAGGCCCAACCGCATAGTATATATGGAATTGCTTGTGTGTAATTCTTAAGAGATAAGAACAAAATACTTCCATATTTTGTGAGATATCTTGTCTTAAATAAATATGCGGTTTACCATGTTTAATATGATGAAGAATATTTGTACAAATATTTCTTCCTTTTCCAGCAGATTTGAATCGAGTATTCATGAAATGTCTCGGATTTGGTGAGTTGGTGATTGGAGAATATTCTTCTCTAATTACAGAAAATTAGAATATCATGTTTCCATGATTAGGGTCTCTTAGAGTAGTATAAATAGAGCCTCTAAGTCAGTCAGAAAACTCGCACCATTCTCAAGTTCCTCATTTATTCTAAACTTGAGTCTCACTTCTTTCTGTCTCTGTCGGTGATAGTCCTTCGGGCCTTGCGTGAATCCCAGGTAACTCTTAAATGTTAATTGTTGCCTGCAATAGTTTTATCCTAGGGAACGATGTCCACGACAGGACTCATTCGCTTCAAGGGCAGTGAGTGTTACTCGTGACTCCATCAATTTGTGATTACTTGAAACGTGATTCATGCTTTGATTATTTGTAATTTAAGCTTTTCGATTGTATGATGGAATAATTAATAAAATTGTATTATTCTTGCATATGTTAATTGCTCATTTAATTTTTGTTATTTAATTTTTCGCATGATATAATCAATATATGTCCAACAGGGATACACTGGAACATGAAAAAAATTTTAATAAATCAAATGTAGAAAATAAGGGCAATAATTTGTGTTTGATCTTAGGAAACATTCTATAGTAGTACATGATACCTATACAAGCTAGGAAAAAGTAATAGAATATAATTACAATTACAAGTAATATTCTAATTCCTTAATACTCCTACTCAAGTTGGAGCATGAGGATCAGAAATGTCCAACTTGCCAAGCAGAGAATGAAACTAGTTACGTCCGAGAGCCTTAGTGAACAGGTCCACAGGTTGGTCTGACGTGCGGATATGCTGAGTAACAATAGTGCCAGATTGAACAAGATCCTGAACAAAATGACAATCAACTTCAATGTGCTTTGTGCGTTCGTGGAACACTGGATTTGCCGCAGTATGAAAAGCAGATTGACTGTCACAAAACAGTCGCATAGGAGAAGTGTGCATAACCCCTAAGTCTTTCAGTAAAGATTGAAGCTATAATAACTCACAACAGGTAACAGTCATAGCACGATACTCCGCTTCAGCAGAAGACCGAGAAACAGTAGGTTGCTTCTTAGTCTTCCTAAAAATCAGAGAATCACCAATCATCACAAAATATCCAGAAAGAGAACGTCGGGTAATTAGGCATGCAGCCCAATCTGAATCACAGTAAGCAGTCAACTGTAACGCACTACTGGAAGAGAGAAATAAACCTTGACCAGGATGGCTCTTCAGGTTGTACAACACACCAACTGCAGCTTGCTAGTGACGAACATAAGGAGACTTCATGAAATGCGCAAGTGTATGAACCGAATAACTAAGCTCAGGACGAGTAATGGTCAAGTATATCAGGCGCCCAACCAGAGGCCTATACTGCTCAGGGTCATTGTAAGCTGGACCTTCAACACGTGCCAGATCATGTTATTACTCCATCGAAAAGTCAGTCAGTTTAGAAGCAGATAAACCTGTATCAGATAAAATGTCCAAAGCATATTTCCATTGCGAAAGAAATATCCCCCCTGTCATCTAGCAATCTCTATGCCCAAGAAATACTTAAGTAAACCAAGATCTTTCATATGGAAACAAGAACTCAAGTATTTATTGAACTTAGAGATGAGCGTAAAAGAACTACCAACAATGACCAAATCATCCACATAAACTAGAACAAGCAAAGAAACTGATCCACGGGAAAAGACAAACAAAGAGTAATCTGTCTTACTCTGAAAAAAACCAAATGCTCGTAAAGCCTGAGCTAATTTGGCAAACCAATTTCTAGAAGCCTGGAAAAGACCATAAAGAGATTTCTAAAGGTGACATACCTGACCATGGGGCACAGTATAGCCTGGTGGAGGTCGCATAAAAACCTCTTTATGCAAATCACCATGAAGGAAAAAATTATGGACATCCATCTGATGCAATTCCCAACCACGAATGACCGCAACAGATAAGAATAGGCGAACAGAACTCATCTTCGCAACCAGAGCAAATGTCTCAGTATAATCAATCCCTTCAACCTGGAAATTCCCAAGAACCACCAGGCGCATCTTATAATGTTCAATAGTACCATCTGACTTAAAATTTGTCCGGTAAACCCATTTGCAACCAATCACCTTCTTATCCAGAGGCAGGGAAGCCAAAGTCCAAGTCTGACTGCGCTCAAGCGCAGTAAGTTCGTCCAACATGGCATCTCGCCAATAAGCATGCTGAGATGCCTCAGAATACGTAGTGGGATCTGCACTAGATGTTACTACACTTAAAAATCTAGCATGCATACTAGAAAAATCATCACAGTTAGTGATGGCGCATGAGTGAACGTAGACATAAGGGGTGGCCTTTAGTAGTAAGAGCACATGCTTAATCATCACAATCACAGTCTTCCAAATAAGGAGGCGGTCGACGAGCACAAATACTCTATCTGTTAGGTGACAACTCAGTAGCGGAACTAACTGGAATTGGAGATGTTGTAGAAGGAGGCTGGGCAGGCGGCGCGTGAAGCGCTTGGGAATCTGTTGCCAGCGCGTAACTTGGCGCATGAGGGGGCGGATTCCTTGGCGATGCAATATCTGTCCGAGCTTAAATAGGATCCGGTGGCTGAACCTTATCTGTGAGGATGAGCCGTTGTGTGCCAGTGGGTCAGTGCTAGCAAAGGTCAGGGTAGAAGATCAGGCAGCGAACGACAATCAGTGACCGGTGGTGGAGCTCCAGCAGTGGCCAGCGACGAAGGATCGATGACGGTTGGCAGCAAAAGACCAGTGGCATCCAGCAGTGAAGGACCGGTGGAGGGTGGCTGTGAAGCACCGGCGGTGAAGGATCAGCAGCGGCCGGTAGCAGTAGGTTGTACGACTCCGGCAGCGCATATAAGGATGCTGATGGTGAGGTGGTGGCACCTCTGGGCTCTTCTAATGAGGCCAATGCCGGAGTTGCAGAATATGGGAACTGGTCTTTAAAAAACTAGCATCCCGACTGGTAAAGATTACGCGGGATTCCAAGGAAAAAATGTAATAGCCTTTCTTTCCGGTAGGATAACCAAGAAACAAACAACACTGAGTTCTTGGTGCAAACTTGTAAAAATATTTGGGAACATGAGCAGCAAAACACAAGCATCCAAAAACTCTTATGGATGAGTAATTTGGAGCTTGCCCATAGAGCAACTCAAAGGGAGTACGACCATTAAGATGATTTGTCAGTGTCCGGTTAATCAGATAAGCAGCAGTAAGAACACATTCTCCCCAAAAATCAATTAGAAGATTGGCTAAATCATGAGACCATAATTGAGCATTTTTATTTTGGGGAGAATGCATGGTCGTGGCAATCGCCACCGCCATGGAGTTACCTGACCCATTGTCAGTAAGAGAATTGAACTGATTAAATAAATGTGTGGTCGTGCTCCAGTGGTCATCAGATATAGCATGGCTAAAATAGGATTGGGTAGGGACGCAGCCAGAGGAAGCCACCACCATTAGGCCAGGCGGCGACATGGCGGCACCGGCAAACAGTGGCGGGAGTGGAAGTGTTTTGGCGGAGCCTCCAGTTACGGTGATGGTGGTCAGCCGAGAGGCTGGCGTTGTCCTCTTAGTGATGCTGGCTTTCTCCTTCAACTCCATGAACCATTATGGTACACCAATGATCTGGAAACAGGAATTCTTATCTTGACCCTTGCAATGACAATGTGTACAAACAAAATTCCTACGGTCAGATGTAGAAAGAACAACATGCGAAGAAATTGTAGGTGGTTGGCATCGTGTAGCATATGCCATGGAGTTAGAAGAAGGCTCACGGGCTCGAATGACAGCTCGATGATTCTCCTCCTAGGCAACAAGGGCATATACTTTCATGACAGGTGGCATCGGATCAATGCTCATGATATGTGATTGCAAGGTGTGAAAGCCTTCGTCGAGGCCAGAGATGAATTGGTAGATCAATTCCCTCTCTCTCTCTCGGAAGACTCTCGCAAAAATATTTCAATGGCAGAGTGCCTTGCTCTCTTCACAGTCACAAACTAGAAAAGGTCGCATACAGTGATAAACTGCAAACAACTTCTTCAGTTTACCAAAGTAAATGTCGATGGACTGACCATTCTGCCTACAACTCTAAATAGACTATTGCATTTTCAAAACTTTCATACCACCTCCAAGAATAAAGCGTGCCTTCAGGTCATCCCACAGTTCCTTAACTGTGGAAAACAAGCTTGTAGAAGATCTCAACATAGGATCCAGGGTTTGCAAGATCCAGCAGACAAGAGTAGCATTAACCTTAGGCCAATCAGCAGTATCAGGATGACCATCCTGGGGTTTGGTAATGGATCCATCAATGAACCCAATATTTTTCTTAGCAAGGAATGTGCGGCACATCGTTTCATTTTCTTGACCTTTCAGCATGTTTGGTATAAGTTGTAAACCTGAACCATCGCCAAAGTCAATAAAGTAAGGATCAGTCGACACATGACCAATAGGTATAGCAGTCCGAGAGCCAAATTGCAATTGTAACTGCTTCAGTAAAGTCGCAATCACATCATAATCACTCATATCCTGAAGCTTCAGAACCTCAGATGCAGTATCAATACGGGTCTGTTCTTCAGGATTTCCTTTGGAGGCAGACATAGTGTAAAATCAAGTACATATCAGTAGCAAGTACAATAATCAACAACGGATTGGATGAGCAGGATGTGGCGGCGCGTAGAGTTGACGGCGACGGCCCGTGAGACTTTGGATCGACGAGTGGGAAGCAACGTACGATTAGATCGAACGGTGGACGGAGCTGATGGATCACCACAACTAGACTATGGCGGCAATGATCAGCGGGCAGTGGAAATGATGAGCGACAACGGTGATGGAGACAGCGTCGCGTGAAGAAATCACGCGGCTAATAGGCGGCACTGGAGCTCGGTAATGGCAGGAAACTTTTCTTTGAGGTTTCAGGATTTTAGGCTCTGATACCATGTAGAAAATAAGGGTAATAATATGTGTTTAATCTCAGGATACATTATATAGTAGTACATGATGCCTATACAAGTTAGGAAAAGGTAATAGAATAAAATTATAATTACAAGTAATATTCTAATTCCTTAATATCAAATTTATCCTCAAAGTAAGTTAACATTTTATAACAAAATTTTCAAACTCACAAATTAGAAACAACACTATTGAACATGAAGCCGTAGAAGTTCCCATGATTAAATGGTATGCCAGTATGGATTTACAAGCATCACTAGAAACATGTAGGGGGAAGGTAATCATACAGTGAAAATTTTCTACTTGGGGGGGGGGGGGAATTATGCCACTGGACTGGAATCAGACACTATTGACCACAAAAGGCTGAGGAGTTCAAGCCAATCGTACTTTTTAATGTATACTGCAAGTTAGTGGCGAAAGTGATAGCCCTCGGGTTGGTAAGGGTGATTAACAATATAATAGACCTACCTCAAGAAGGTTTTGTGAAAGATGGGAACATTAGGGAGAATGTCCATAATTTCTCAAGAAGAAAAAGTAGGGAAGGATATTAATTGTAACAATCAAAATTGATATCATTAATGCATATGATAGAGTGTTCTGGTTCTTTCTAAAATAGTGCTTTGAATTGTGTATGTATGCCATCACATTGAGTACATCTAATACAACAATGTTAATACAATTTCTATGGCAATCAAAGTAAATAGACAGTAATCAAGTTCTTCCAACCTATCAGAAGTCTTTAGACAAGGATGCCCATTGACACCCTATCAATTTATAATATGCCAACAACATATGTCCAACTCCTACAGTACAACATGGAGAATTGAGGCGGGGGTCTATGGGCCAGGGAAAGGTGCACCAAAAATTTCACATCTTATGTATGCAGATGGTAGCATATTTTTCATGGAGTAAATGCACGGAACAAGCAATATTACAACTTGCTATGAACCCAGATGTTTTTGTGAGATGCTCATGGCAAGGTTTAATTTCAAAAAAATTGCCCTACTGTTAAGCCCAAACACTACTTCATAGACTTAAATGTTCCTAAGATATGCTTTAAACATTCTTAACAAAGGGATGGGAGAAAGATACCTTTTTTTTAAATGGAAAGTATTCATTAATTAATTAAAAGAGTTTGTTACAAAGTGTGGGGCATTATCCCATGAAGAAATTTCATCACCACTATTTTTGGCATGTTGCGCTCATAAATAGGCAATAGAGTTATCATGTCATCTAATCCATGTCAGCTCTGGGAATTCATGGCTCTCAACTAGTCTACTTATGTCCTCAATAATGAGACCAAAGTCAGATAGATCCTCCTTAAGATTCTTTACGGTATTGATAACCATTTGTGCATCTCCCTTTATACGATCAACCTGTATGCTTCTCTGTAATACTGTAATTAAAGCGACACGGATAACAATGGCTTCTGCCTGCTTCACCATGTAAACAACATATTTGTGATGGGATTCTTCGTACAACTAGTTCCCATCCGGAGAGAAAATGTACCAGCCTAGGAAAGTACTAGTTGGAGATATAGCTGCATCAAAGAAAAGTGCGTTTCTATGATCTGTTGAAAGAGCATTACAATTTTGGCTCAATGTGTCGGACGGAATCTCAGTGTTTAGTTTGTCCAGTTCTGATAGCAATTTCATGGAAGAGATCACACACTGTTGTGGATGGATTTCATGTTGTTCCCAATGTAGTAGCTTGTTCCAATGGTACCAAAGTTGGGATAACAGTGTAGCCATAATTGCCATATCTTGTGCATTCATTTCCATGAGGAGATCCTGAACCCACATACTTGTGTTTGGCTGATGAAAGTGAAATATCCTATCATGTAGGTCTGCAGCAAAACATAACTGGTGTGCTAAGGGGCAATGAAAGAACAAGCATTCCAAAGATGTATCTTCTGATGAGCAACTTGGGCAAAAAGCTTCTGCATTTGCAAGTTTCAGGTGTAAATTAGCTGCCAACGGTAGATTATTCTTGCATAATCTTTATAGGAAGTGCTTGGTCTTCGGTTGCGCTATTAAGTTCCCAATATTCTTCCAGTGTGGAGAGGGTCTCGAGCTACTTGACGCTATGTTCCCTGCATAGGATAAGTTTGAAAATTTTAGATCAATACTGTATCCATATTTTACTGTATATTTACAATCAACCATTGGATGCCATATCCATCTATCAGGGTTGGAGGAGTTAGTACTCCTAAGTAATGAAAGTATAAGGGAGGATTCTTCCTGATTGAAAGTGTTTCGATTTAGATCCTCATTCCACTTCATGCCATAGTCAGACATAAGATGGATAACTTTCAGGTTATCTGGGAAGTCTGTTGATAGTGATGTAGGTTTTTTATTTTCCAATCTTGGCAGCCAAAGATCCCCTTAATGTTTGTGTCTATCCCTGCCAAATCCTCTTTCGAACACCTTTAGAAATCACATCTCTTCTATCTAAAATGGATCTCCATGCATATGATGGGTCCCACCCTAACTTTGCTTATAGGAAAGATGTCGATGGGAAGTATTTAGCCTTTAGAAGTCTTGATATTGTGGAATTTAGGTTAGTCAATAGACGTCAAACCTACTTTCCTAGCATTGTCGTATAGAAGGTCTTTAATTCTTTGAAACCTAACACACCCATGCCTTTCGGAAACATAAATTGGGTTAAGTTGCCCAATGAATTTTCTTTTTCTTGGAGGAGCTTCCCCACCAGTAATGGTTATACAACATGTAGATGTCATCTATCAGGCCATCAGGCGACATAAATCATGATATTGTATAAGTTGAGATAGCCTACAATACTGACTTAATCAGTACTTCCCCCCCCCCCCCCACCTTCGAGAGTTGTTTATGTTCCCAGCTCTCTACTTCTGACCAAATCCTATTTTTAATTCCTTCAAAAGCTGTGGATTTTTTATCTTCCAAAGATGGTTGGTAAACCCAAATACTTCTCATAGGTGACAGTTTATGTCATGCATTATATGCAGAATCTATAATTTATCTTGTTCGGCTGTGTTCGGACTAAACATCATCGATGATTTCTCATAATTTAGTCCTGTCTTGATGCTTCCTCATACTATTGCAAAACCATCCTTGGTGATTGTGCCTCTTGAGGGGTTGCTTCCCCTAGAATCAATTTATCATCTGCAAACAAGAGGTGGGATAGTGGTGGTACCCTCCTCGCAATCTTTAGACCATGTAGACTCTTGTGTCTAATCTCATTCTGTATCAGATGGGAGAAGACTTCACTGCAGATAATGAAGAGGTAAGGAGATAGGGGATCTCCTTGTCGTAAACCTCATGTTGAAGTGACTCTACCAAAGCTTTTCCCATTCAGTGTGAAAGAAAATTGTACCATCGCAATACATCTCTCAATCAGTTCAACGAAGGTCCGATCAAAACCCATATTTTCAAGGGTTTTAAGCAGAAAAGGCCATTCGATCCTATCGAAGCTTTGATCATATCAAGTTTAATTGACAGTTGGCTCTTTGCTCAAGTTTAATTGACATGGGCGATAATGACATTTTTTGTGATCAACATATTCTTAACAAGCACTCTTTGATGTGGAGAGATCACTCTATCCAGGACAACCTTGAGTCTATTCGCTATGCATTTAAAAATGATACGATAAACCACATTGCATAGACTAATTAGCCTGGATTGTGAGATTTCCTTCGGCTTATCTACCTTAGGGATTCATACGATAGGACTAGACATAATGTTGAAACAATCAAGAATATAAACACAAATGGAAATACTCCAGAGGATATCAATAAAGTATGACTCATGGAAAAATATATCGTTATGTCTTTCAGGTAGAATAGCCTTAGCAAAACATGTCACTCTATGCTCTAGGAATATTTAAGATCCCAAAAACAATGCTACAACAAATAGATACCATCACAGCAATATTTATTTGGAAAGATGATCTATCAAGTAGAGGTGTGAACGGGTTATCTTGAGCACATATGTGCAAGCCTAAAAACTGTGGGGCTTAAGACAGCACTCGCCGAAAAAGATGAATCAAGCACTAGTAGCAAAGCATGTGTGGAACATCTTACATATTAAAAAAACACTCCTTGTTGAAGTGTTCTCCAAAAAAACTGCAAGCCGAAGGATATCCTAAGCATCAAGCCAAAACTAGCAGAAAGTTGGGCTTTGAAGACCATATTGTAAAAAAAAAACTACCTCCCATCAAAGCATCTAAGATGGAAAATTAATACATAAGAACATAGCGATACGGGCAACTAGATTCTTGAGGTCAACCAACAAAAAATTAGGTACAAGTCATAGAAAATCACACTACCACAAGGGTGGCACATGTCATTGACAAAAATCGGCTTTGGATAACATTAGTGATAAGGGCAATATTTCTCGAGGAAATAATGCAGAGGATCCTCGGGATTCCTCTCCCTTGATATGGAAATGATATAGATACACTACAATGGAAGTTAATATATCGATACATGATATAATATACAGGTAATTAACATTACGAGTATAACATAAAGCTTCCAAAATACCAACTAAAAACGGCTATGGAAACTAAAACAACCAAGGAAAAAAAATTATACATATATGGGGGGTATTGCACAATGCAATGCCCATAGCTAAAAAAACTCTTTCATAGAAAAATCATACTGGAACCTACATGCCAAAGGTGTACAAGAGATGAAGTTGAAAGCATTGGTCATGTACTCTCCCCGTACTTGAGTAAAGTTTCCACTTTCCATTTTCATTTTTCCCAACTAAAGGTTCACCTTTCCTTATATGAGCTTAAATTTGGCCAGCTTATTTTACTCCCCTACTTCCCCTACTTCCCCTGCCACATCAACATGCATAAATGCCCGTGCAGAAAAGAAATAGGACCATTACGCTGGGACAAATGAGAGTATTCATGAAATTTTTGTCTACACAACAAGCCTAGAGAAGCTCGCCTCTAGGATTTGATTTTGTTGCAGCAACTCCCATTCTGTTCTACTAATGATTTTAGGATTGGATGAAGCCCTATGTTTATCTATTTCCATAATTTGGCAAATCTGGAAGAGCGGGAGCATGCCAAGACATGCAACCTATAATTATTGTAACTATGGACATGCCAGATATGCAGGTACACCACCAAAGGTATAAGAGTGACATAGAAGATGTTGAAAACCTACCGGAAATTGGGACCCATCACCCAGACCATGAGATGCAATTTGACACCAAACTAAAGTTCGACGGGGTATGCTGGAAGCATTTTGGCCATCCATCGGTGGCTTGGAAGCTCTGAGGGCAACACATATGATTCACTTTCCGACAATCTCAACATTGTAAGCGGGGGTATATGGAATGCAATTGGCGTGGATGAAGGGGATCACAAACTTACAAATTCTATCGGATTGCACAATATTAATTTGACTCTTAAAAAATCCAGAAGAGAAGCATCTATGGAATATTCCTACAATGATGGACAACAAAAGGCAAATTCAACAATGCTTTCAAATCACAAATTTTGTTATAGCCTGAACAATGGTATATTTGGAACATCAATGTGCAAATAAGATGATTCAGCAATACTTTCACCCCTTTTTTCGAAAGTAGAAGTAAGATTTGATTTAGCAATAACTAATGGAGTCCCACCGCGCATTGCACGGTATTGTTAATTAAAATATTATGATTAATTTTTATGTACTATTTTGTGTCTTACATTTAAATTGGTAACAAAGAGTTTTATTTAGAATTTTAGAGTTTAGTCATCTAAGGAAACACTACAATACAATGGCTCTATCCCAACATATATTTTATAACATATTTTTACTAATGTTGTTATGGAATACTATTGCAACACCAGGCTAGATAGCAAGATACTATCAATAAAATTTGTGTTACTAGTATAGTTATGTATACCAACACTTTTAATATAGTGTTGTGATGTCATCTATCTCAACATTAAATAATTTATGTCCAAATTAATGTAGGGATAAATGAGATATTAATTCATCAATAAATGTAATATAACACATATTACAATTCTAGATTTTTATTAAAAAAATTAATAACATTGACGAAGTTATAGTGAGTCATAAGACTCATAACCAACATTGGTGAGATGGTGCTCTGAAAGCATTCTATTTGAACATTACAATATTCGCATCACCTAAGCGTGTAGTTTGTGTGATAAATTTATAATTTTCATATAAAATATGCACGCAAACTACACGCTTTGGATTTGCATTCATTCAGCTTATATCCATGTATAGATTATAATTTAATGATATTCTATTATAAAACACAGCTCAAACAATTTCATATTTCACAGCTGAAGAACTTTTCAAATCATAAAAATTTCAGTTTAACACATCAGAAAAATCTCCAGAGTCATAATTTTTATTTACTCTTTGTTTTACTTACTTTATGTTTCTAAGTGTGGGGAACTAGGCCTTGAAAAAATGATCATGAAATCCTTCAAGCCCTCAAGCTATTGCCCTCTGTAGCGTTGGATGGCAGCGACGATTATGCAAGTATCAATGATGCTATAGCAGCCACCTAGGAGCGTTCGACAACTCTATGTCATCTACGTAAAGAGAGGTGTGTACCAGGAGTATATCAAGATCATCAAGAATAAGTGGAACATCATGCTTATTGGAGATGGTACAGACGCTACGGTTATTTCTAGGAGCCGTAGTAATAGCAGTGGATATAAAACACTCACTTCTGCCACATTCGGTAGGCAATTTTAGTTTTGAGTTTATTCATATTCACATTGTTTTATGTAACATTGAGGTTCAACTTGCATATCATAGGATGTTCAATGGTTTTTGGATGTAAATGCGTAAGCTACTTATGATTTTAGTGATTAGAGAAAGAAATTAGTTGGATTTGATAAAGTGTTAAAACCTGCATCACCATTCACGGGAGAGAAAGAGTAAGCAATTTGTCATGATTTGGTAATATACTATAAGAAATGGTAAGAATAGAAGAAGGAACACAACAATCAATTACCCTATCTCAACATTTATTTATAATTTTATTTTTACTAATGTTGTTATGGAATACTGTTACGACACTGGACTAGATAACAAAATACTATCAATAAAATTTATGTTAGTATACTTATATATGCCAACACTTTAAATATAGTGTTGTGATGTCATTCAATCTCTCACCATTACATAATATATGTCCAAATTAATGTAGGTATATATGAGTTATTAATTCAATAATAAATGTGATATAACACATACTATAGTTCTAAATTTATATTTAAAAAAATAAATGACATTGATGTAACTATAGTGAGTTATAACCAACATTGGTGATATGTTGTTCTAAAAAACATTCTATTTTAACATTACAATATTTGCATCACCTAAGCGTGTAGTTTGCGTGCAAAATTTATGATTTACATATAAAATTTGCACCCAAACCACACGCTTAGGTGATGTAGTTAACCACACACACACACACATATTCATACACATCCATGTGGGTAATGAATATGAATGCATAACCGGACATTATTTTTAATTATTTTAATTTTTAATGAATAATTATCTATAACTACACTTTATACATGTCCCAACACCTCCGCTAACCACATTTAGAATCAAAACAGGAATTTAAAATTGGTTTAAATCCATATCCAAAACAAGAAAATAAGGAGAAAAGGTTTTGATTTTTTGTCAGTAAAATTCAAAAGTTACAGCTGCAAAGGGAATATAGTATTGTCCTATATAGGCATTACTTTCAAAGAAAAAATTGGAAAACCAACAAGATCACAACACGTGTCTTAGTTGGTTGCTAATAAAACAAAAGGAAGAACTAAGCTGTGTGGCGTCGTTCCACTCATTTGAATGGTTGGCTCTCTAAACTTTAAACAGAATTTGGCGTCATCTTTATCTGCTTCATCCTCAACCCCGAAGCTGTTGTTCATCACTAGAAAAGAATAATCCCATCACCCCCTCCTCAAGCTCATATTTGGGAGCACAAAATCTGAGTTTGGATAGGTTGGCATGAAAAGAAGCAGTTGGTAGGGACTTTGTGAGCACATCAGCTAGTTGCATTCGAGATGAAACAAAAAAAGGGAAGCAGGAATCCCTCAAGATAGTAATCTCTAACAAGATGGCAATCAATATCTAGATGCTTGTTTCTTTCATGGAATACAGGATTTGCAGTAATATGCAAGGAAACCTGATTATCACAGAAAATAGTGATTGGAAATTGAACCTGTAAATAAAGATCTCTGGCAATGTAACTAATCCTTTTAAGCTCACAAGATGTCATTGAAAGGCTTTTGTACTCAGCCTCAGTACAATATTTGGACATTGTGGCTTGCTTTTTGGATTTCCATGAGACCAGAGCTGATCCCTAGAATACTGCATAGCCTGTGGCTGATCCCCTTGAAACTTTACATGTTGCATAATCAGTATCACAGTAGGCATGCAGCTTAAGACCATTGGCTGAAGAATAAAATAAGCTATTATCTGGATTATGGTGAAGGTATTTGACAATATGTAAAGCTCCACTGAGATGATGATGTGTTGGAGATTGCACAAACTGACTTAACTGATGAACAAAAAACATGACATTTGGCCTAGTATAATTGAGGTATAAAAGTCTGCCAAACTGTCTCCTATAAGCACTTGGATAAAAAAGAAGAGCTAAATTTTCATTATGAAAAATCCAAGTGCTAGGAAGTGAAGTAGCAACAGGCTTGCTATGAATAAGGCCACAGTCATGACTGTGTCTTTGATGTACATGCTTTGATAAAGATGAATCACACAGGGTGTCTTTTGCAATTCCAATCCTAGGAAATATTACCAGTCCCCAAATCTTTGATAGTAAATTTCTGATACAGGGATGCTTTAACTGCAGTAATATCATCAATGGAGTCTCCCATGATTAGAACATCATCAACATACACAACCAGTGCAAGAAAATAGGAAGAAGTGAATTTCAGGAAGAAGTAATAATCATGGTGCGATTGATTAAACTTCAGGCTCAGGAGATGTTGTGTGAACTCTTGGTTCCACTGCCTGGAAGCTTGCTTCAGCCCATAAAGGCTTTTGGTAAGCCTGAAAACCAGGTGTGGATCCGTGGCACTATATCTATCAGGAAGTTTCATGTATACTTCCTCATCCAGACTCCCATGCAAGAAGGCATTATTGATGTCAAGCTGATGAACATGCCAATTTGAAGCTGAGGCTAGAGCAAGAAGAATCTTAATAGTTGTTGTCTTTGCCATTGGTGAAAAGAATTTCAGGAAATCTATTCCCTATATCTGATTGAATCCTTTGCAATTAGCCTAGCTTTTTGTTTTTACAAGCTTTCATCTACATTGTATTTCAGCCTATAAACCCATTTTGAACCAATTGCCCTCTTTTCAGGTGGCATCTTCACTAGGTCCCAAGTATGGTTTTGCTCAATTGTATATAGTTCCTCATTTATAACCTTAACCCATTCATGTTACTGCTTAGCATGTTGATAAGTGGATGACTCTTAAACCTATAAAGCATCAGTATTATGTGTAGAAATAATTAACTAAGGTTGAAGAGGTGAAGAAACAAAATCCTTTTCCCAGGCATGTGGTCTAATGACTCTGGTGCTGTGTCTTGCACCAGTGTCTTGTGGTGGAGAAGGTTTAGGGAAAGAGATGGAGGTTCATAGGATTCTGGCAAATCAGATGGGAGTGTGTTTGAGAGAGGAAATGGGAAAGAAAACTGATTGACTGATGAATAAGGAAAGACGGTTTCATGAAAAACCACATCTCTGGATATGATCAACCTGTGATTTTGCAAGTCGAACAGTTTGTGGGCCTTTTGGCCTGAAGGATAACCAAAGAACACACAGGGATATGCTTTCTTTGAGAGCTTATCCTTGTGTGGTGGAGTGTTTGTTGCATATACCAGGAAACCAAAGACTCTAACAGTTTGCAGATATGTTTTTTCATTAAATTGCAACTCAAATGGTGATTTCCATGAAAGAGTTGGAGATGGTAATCTGTTTATTAGATATGTGGCAGTCAGTTGTATCCCCCCAGAATATGTTTTGGCAAATTTGATTGGAAAACAATGGTTGTAGCTACTTGTAGGAGATGCTGATGTTTTCTCTCCACAACACCATTTTGTTGTGGAGTATAAGGACATGATTTCCGATGTAAAATACCTGAATCTATGAATAACCTCTCACACTTAGAATTGACAAACTCACTCCCATTGTCTGACCTCTGATTTTACTGAGGCATTGAACTGATTGTGTACCATGGTAAGAAACATTTTGAGAACTGAAGGCACTTGATCTTTGGATTTAATCAAATATGCCCATGTAGATCCTGTGAAGTAATCTACCACATTCAACAAATACTTACAACCATTGATAGAATTGACCTTATAAGGTCCCCACATATCTAAATGAATTAACACAAAAGGCGACTGTGTAAAACTGGTACTGAGAGAGAAAGGCAGTCTATACTGCTTAGCTATAGGACATATTGAACAAATGTCTTTATCATTGAATAAAGAAGTGGTTTCATCAATATGTTTCATTACATTATAGGAATGATGCCCTAGATTACGAAGCCAAGATTTAAAAGGCAAAGAAATTTGACTAAAAACTGCACCTATTGCAGTGTTTTTGGAATTTGTATATAGAAAAATTGGTTGAAGTATCTGCTTGATGATCTTTGGTTGAAAAGACTGACTGTCTCGAATTTATAGGTCATTTACTTCTTTGGTTCCTGCAAGAATTCTGTTAGTTCTGAGGTCTTGCAGCACACAAAGACCAGAATAGAACTTGAAACTGATTAGCATGGATTTAGTAAGCTTACTCACTGACAAAAGATTGTATTTGAAGTCAAGTACATGCAGACAATCAACCAGAGTAACCGCGGGATTTAAAATGACTGATCATGTAGCTGTGGCTAGTTTAATTGTGTTATCTGAAAGGAAAACAGGTGTAGGAATTTGTACAATAGTGAATGAAAAACTGACATATTTGCACACATGTGACTTGATGCACATCAACAATCCATTTATCATTAGTTAAAGCAAAAATATGAAAGGAAAAGTTTGTGGTCAAACTACCTGCAAAGTCATGATAATGAGCATAGTTCACTGCTCTATACTGATCTTGAATTTGTTCTTTCTTTCCTTTTCTGCTTCTTGTCCAACTGTTCCTTCACCAACTTTGCAACCAAGGCATGTAGCTTCGCATCTGGATCACTCAGTGGAGTACCCTCTTCTTCTACAACTGCATTTGCAGTATATCTCCGATGACCTTGACCAGACTGATAAGACTTCTGATAGGTCTATGGAGTAAATTGAGGTTTTACAGGGGACTAAGGCTTGATTGTAACATCTCTATTTCCTCCCCATTCAGGGTATCCCTTGAATTTGAAGTAATTCTCCTTCACATGACCTAGCTTTCCACAATGATCACATTTCAGATTTGATCTTCTCACATTTGTTATCCTCATACCATTTGAGTCTTCAAAGTGATCAGAACCAGCCTCATTAATCTAATAGGGTATTTTATTATCCCTATAGATTCTCACAACCATTGCTGAATTATTTTGAACCTCCTGATAGCCAAAATGAATGGCCTTTTGCTTCTCTATCCTGGTAATCATGGAGTATGCTTTCCCAACAATAGTAAAAAGATCCATCAATAAGATCTGATGAATGATGGAGCTATACTCCTCACTCGGCCCATAAGAAATTGGTGAAACTTATCATCATCTCTTCAGCATGTAAACAAGTATAGTTGATGTTGTCTAGATTACATCTCTTTCTTGGCCTTAAACATGCATATTCACCTCATAGACTTTTCATTTCATTAAAGTAAACAGTAATAAATTTATTTCCTTGTTTTAACTCACAAATGTCCCTTTTCAGTTTGTGAAACAGAGGGCCGCTACTCTCTCCAAATCTCTCCTTCAGCTCATTCCATAAAGCATAAGCATTCTCACAAAACATAAAGCCTCTTGCAATCTTTTTAGAAATAGAATTCAGTATCCATGAGATCAAGGCTGAATTTACCTTATTGCGGTGATCATAAAGTGGATCATCTGGATCTGGTGCATGAATCTCACAAGTCAAAAACTTCAGTTTTCCCTTGGATTTGAAAGCTATCACCATTGACTGCTCCATGTGATGTAGTTAAACTTATTCAAAGGTTCTTCTACCAGCACCAAGCTTGAGTTATCAGAGCTTTGCAATTCAAAAAGAATAATTGACCCATGGCCTTCCTCTGTGAACAAGATCTCATTGATTGCTGAACAGAGTCTATAGATTCAGTGTCTGAAGACATATTTGAGGAGCTCAAAATGCTCAGGTTTTGATGAAGATTAAAACAAAAATATCACCGGATCAATCCCGGGAGCTCTAATACCATGAAAATTGGTTTAAATCCAGATCTAAAACAAGAAAATAAGGAGAAAATGTTTTGATTTTTAATCAGCAAAATCTAAAAATTACAGCTGCAAAGGGAATATATTATCATCCTATATAGGCAATGCTTTCAGTGAGAAATTGGAAAACCAACAAGATCACAACACGTGCCTTAGTCGGTTGCTAATAAAACAAAAGGACGAACTAAGTTGTGCGGCATCATTCCACTCATTTCAAATGTTGGTGCTCAAAACTTCAAATCAGAGTTTGCCGCCATCTTCAGGTCTGCTTCATCCTCAACCTGAAGTTGTTGTAAGCATAATCCTATCAGGGATAGCTCAAATGTAATAAATACTTTATTCTAAGAATTATTAATGTGTGTAAAGGTAGTTTATGTTGTAGTGGTATGATTATGTGAATGTTGTGATTGCTAGAACTTTCTACTCTTCCTCTCGCGGATATTGTAATTATGTTTCTTCAGTTGTCCATCATTTTTATCGAGTCTAATTATTTTGTAGCCTTTTAAATTAAAAAAATATATGAGTTATGAAGTGAAATGATTAATTTAGTTAGAAATTGTTAAGTATTGAATACAATAAAAATAATTATTTTATAATATTCATTCAAATTATTCTAATATATATATATATATCTCAATGAATAAAAGTAAACATTTAATGATCTTATTAGTTCCACTAATTATAAAATGCACATGTCTAACAGTTAGTCGGCTAAAATAAGACCTTGTGAGATATAAATAAATAAATAAATAAAAATGCTTGTATATTTTCATCAAAATTGCTCTATCATTGTATAAAAAATCCAAACCTTTTATTACCAATTATGTGTTTTTTTATTATTTTCTTCAGTAGTATATATAGATATAGTACAATGGGATATTCCTGGCTTATAATATAGAAGTTATATGTTTTAACAGGTTATAATTGATTATGTATCGTAAAGAAATAAATCAGTAACATATAATAATATTAGTATATTATTTTTAGACAACTTGGATTTAGATTAGCCAAAATGACTTTAATATCTCCGGTTGACACCACCAAACCACAGAAAATAAAGAATTTTTTTATTTTATTGTGTTTGGGGAAATTGTTATGTATTGAATACAATAAAAATGATTATCTTATAGTAATTCATTAAAATTATTTATATGTTGAGATTCATGTTAAAAGGTTATCATAATTATATTTATATGTATACATATTTCCATCAAAATTGATCTATCATTGTATTAAAAATTTGAACCTTTAATTATTTCCAATTATGTATTTCTTTATTTTCTTTAGTAGTATATATATAAATATATTACAATGGGATATTTATGATTTTAAATATAGAATTTATATACTTTAACAAGTTCGTGTATAATAAAGAAATAAAATCAGTTTAACATATAATAATATTGGTATTTTTTTTAGATAGCTTGGATCTAGGTTAGTCAAAATTATTTTAATATCCCTGGGTGACACCACTAAATCATAGAAAGCAAAGAATTTTTAGAGAAAAGTGCTTTTATAACCTTACCTAGTTCACATAAGTTCCAAACCATTTGATAATTGGAAGTGCAAACATAACCCTAGATAGTTCGTGTAAGTGAAAACGCGCCCATTCTGGTGGATTTTGGCCGAAATTCAATAAAAAGACTATTTTACCCATCTAAAAAAATGAAGGAATTTACAATTATAACATCCAAACCCTAATATACTTCTTTTCTTTGTTCCCCCACATTTCTTTCTTATTTCTCTGCGAGTTACGTGTCCACGACCCCTCCGCTGACTAAGCGCCACCCAGTGTATCCACCGACCAGCGAGCCACCCAGAAAGCCCACCACCGGTCGAGCTACGAGTGCCGCAGCCCCTCCGCAACACGAGCGGCGCCACCCCTCCGCGACTGAGGGTCGCCACCCATCGCATCCACTGACCAATGAGCCACCCACCACCTCTGCGACTGAGCGCCTCCACCCCCCTGCCAGAGGCTTCCATCAGCGTGGCCGCAATTGTCAAGCCACCAGTCATATTCGACTATGATGGCACTCAAGAGCTCAAATCAAGCCTTTAATAAACCGGCGGTGACACCTGGAAGGGCCAGGGGTGGTGGCGGCGGCACTACAGCAAGCTGGTGGTAAGGTTTAGCGATGGTGGTAAGGTTTCGCGTTCAAGAATGGTGCGGTGATGATAATGTCGTTGTTCTTCAAGTGCTTATACACCAAGCTGATGGTGAATATAGTGGTGTGGTGGATGTTATCCAATCTTTGAGCTAAATTGAAACCAAGTGGTGGAGGGGCAGAAGCAAGCTGGCGGTGGTGACTAGGGGTGGGCGTCGGGTCAGTTTATTCGGTTTTCGATTTATTCGGTTCGGTTTATTCGATTTTTTTTTCCAAAAAAGTCCAAAACCGAAACCGACCCGAATAACCCGAATAAACCGAATAAACCGAACCGAATTTGAAATTCCGTTTAGGTTGGAATTCAGTTTGAAACCGAATAAATCGATTTTGTTGTATTATATTTTAAATAATTACCAAAATTATTTTAAATCAACCGAAATGATTCCAATTTTTATCAAATTGAATTCAATTCAATCAATTTTTTTGCCCACAACAATTATGGGCCAAACCTAAAAACTCATAAGCATGTTAAAATTTAAACTTTATATTAACAATCACAGCCCAAAAATTCAAGGCCAGGTAATTTGTTAATTAAGGCTCAATTGCATCTATTGCTTTGCCTTGAAAGAATGGAGGAGTTTCCTAGTATTTATAGCTGAAATCTAAGGCTAAGTCTCCACCAATTGTCGATGTGGGACTAATGTTCTTTCACAATTTTAAAGCTTTGCGGCCTTGCTTGACTTACCTCCTGCGGCTTCATGTCCATTTTCTTATTGCCAAACTTTGAGAAGAAGAAGGGGGCACCCGCACCTTCATTTCTCTTCCTACCGATAATGGCCATCTGCTTCTCCAAGAACAAAAATGGTGGGGATGAGTCCGTCCACCACGTTGAATTTGCTGGTGGAAATGTGCAGCTCATTACTGCAAAAGAAAGCTGGGATCAGAAGTTGACTGAAGCCAGAAATGAGGATAAAATTATTATTGCAAATGAGGACAAAATTATTATTGCAAATGAGGACAAAATTATTGCAGCATTATTTTGTGACTGAGCATTATTTAATACCGTTTGATCTCAAATCCTTTTTATTATTATTACCACCCTATTAATTTGACTTATGTTTTTACCTTTTCCATACATGATGAATGTGTTTATAATATATTTTTATGATTTCTTTCTCTTCTATTTATATAAGTAATTTAAATACATTTAGAGGGTGAAACAAAAATTCCACTATTAAATTAACACAATGTCTTGTTTTAGACTGACAAATCATTATACAAGGTTATTTTATAATTGATATAACTAATAAGTTGATTTGATATTTGTTTTTATTTATTGCAACAAATTTCTTATAACTTTTAAAATGTATGGTAATGTATAAATAATTATAATTTGACCCTAATAGTTTTTGAAACGAGATTTTTCATGATTAGTCTAACATTTATTTTAGATGGTCTAGTAGGAGATGTTCTCCTAAATTAACTATGATATTTTTATATTACCGTCTCCATCTCTTCACCAAGTAATCTCACCGTCTTCATCTCTTCACCAAGTAATCTCTTCTGAGTCCATTGGTAATCTCTTCTGAGTCCATTATAGTTTGTTAATTTTTTAGAGCAAAGGAAAATGTCCATTGTTTGAGGAATGCTTTAGTCTAGTGAAAGTTTACTGTTGAAGAATCAATTATTCGTGCACCTTATCACTGTGATTACTAAGAGCACTGTAGTTTAGATATGGATATTTATTGATTATAGTTAATGCTTTCCATTTACGTTCGTGCCAATAAGAATTTATAAGAATATATATACTTGTTTTTAAAATTTATAAGAAATTTAAACGGACTAATTTATTAAACTTGTTTATAATGAATATGGATTATAAAACACTTGAATATCAGTCTTTTGTGTATTTGATCCATTTATTGTTAAGATGTTTGGGGTAATTTTTTAAAATTTATAGATTAGTCCTCCCACTTATATTTACTTATAAATTTAGTTTTGTAGTTTTAAAATTTATTTATTATTATATATATTTAATTAATTACAATTCGGTATTCGGTTCGGGTTTCGGTTTGAGTTTTAATATCCAAAACCAAACCAAAAACCGTATTCAGAAATCGGTTTATTCAATTCGGATATCCAAAAACCGTATATTAAATTCGGTTCGGGTTATTTGAATTCGGATAATTCAATTTTTGGTTCCGTTTTCGATATTTTTGCCCACCCCTAGTGGTGACAGTGGTGGTGGTGGCATGAGGGCAAAATTGTCCTAGCACTTTTAAGTTTTAGGGCATTTTAGTCATTTTATGTGTGATCAATAATGGTCAATGCGAGAAATGGTGTCGTAGGGTTATATTGGCATTTTCATCAACTAGCTAGAGTTGTTTTGTACTAAAATTTATCTGAGGATTAAATTGACACTTACTCAAGTAGATAAAGTTATATTAGTATATATCCCGAATTTCTTTTACATTGTGTTGTTATTTTGAAAGATTACATACTCCCTCTAGTCCACTATATATGGCCTCTTTAAATGGGCACTTAGTTTTTTGAAAAGAGAAAAGAGTGGTGGAGGTTTAATTGAAAGTGTAAAAAGTAAAATGGGTGGATGAAAATAACCTAGAATTTGCTAAAAAGGGAAGGGGACAAAATAAAAAAAACCATTCATTTATGGAAAGAGGGCCATAATTAGTGGATCAGAGGGAGTACAAGCAACCAAATTACATAAAAACATCCTATTAGATGACCTAACTAGGAGACACCACCGTTGAAAGAGACCTCTTGAAAACACTCAAACGCTGCACTACCAACGAACCATCGCCACCAAAATCAGAACCACATGACCTCACCATTATCGACCACCAGCAAGTTAAGAAAACACAACGGGGACCACAGACACAGTCTCATGACGTTGGGTAATCCCCATCAAGAAATTGCTTTAATATCCACAATTCTTGACATGGGTGTATTTTGAACCTTGGACCTCTCAATTTTAGAGAGTGTAGATTACTACTAAACCAGACCCAATTCACTCTATTATATTATGTTTGGGATAACTAGGATTCTCACAAATTAATGGGAGGACACAAATTTTTCTCTCTGGACAAGAGAGTTCCCAAAAGCTTCTTGTTCAACCGCGTTCCTTTACAACAAACGCCAACCAGCAAGCTAACATCAACAGCTCAACAAATCCTGTCCAAATTTAACCCTGAACAATGTCCCGTACATCACCCAGCCAAAACAAAGTCCAAATAGCAACCTGCACAAAAATAATCCCACTCAGAAGCCAAAAACACAACCAGAATCTTGGTTCACAAATCAAACAAACATGCAAGTCAACACAATCTACCCCGCCATAACAAGCAAACACCAGCCAACAAGAAGCCAAACAGATGCACGTGCACCGAACAAAATAAGAAATCAAGCAACAAAGGAAGAACAAACACATGGTAAACATGGTCCATGAAGACCATTGGTCTGATTAATCGTGACAAGGGCGGAAAATTCAGAAGAGCACGGAGACCATTGGTATGATTGATCACGAACTCAATAGGGCCACGTAGCAGGCAGCCAGGAGAGGTCCAGTATTCTCTGGCAACAAAGAAGAGTTTGAAAGAGGCTACCTCATCCTCCAGGATTCCCTAGTAGGCTACTTCCTCGACTACAAAGGATGGCGCAACATGTTTCAAAAAAAACTTGGGATATGGAGTGCAGTCGAGAGCTTGATCCATATATGCATATTCAAACAAAAGAGGATGCATTTGTGCATGTCCATATATATGGACGTAAATATGGAGGACGCATTTGCTAAATGCGTCCTCACTGGTTTTTTATTTTTCGGCATTGCAATTAGAGGACGCATTCATGGAATGCGTCCTCATTTTTTAATATTATTTTTTAAATGAATATAATTAGAGGACGCATTCCATGAATGCGTCCTCATTTTTTTATATATTTATTTAAATAAATATATATTATAAGAAGACTGAACAGGCCACGCTGGGCAGTGAGTCTGAATGCAGAGGTGCTGTTTCTTCTGATGCAATTACTGTCTCCTATAGTCTCTGGGTATTTTTTCTTCTCCTTTCCCATTTCCCAACTTTTTCAAATGCCACATTTCTTGCACTTATGAAATAGATGTGTAATTAAGTGTCTGGCAGATGTGATGCATCCTCAATTTTTAAATATTTTTTAAAATAAATATAATTAGAGGATGCATTCCATGGATGCATCCTCAGATTTTATTTTATTTTAAAAATATTTTTGTTTAAAAATATTTTTACAATTTTAACAATTTATTTGACAATTTATTAAACAATTTATTTTAGAATTTTTGTGTCGAATTGTTAAATTTGTTAAAAAATAACATATTCATCTCCATTTTGCATTGCAAACCGGTATTGAATTTGACAAAATAATACATTTCGCATTCCGGTTAATATACCTGTTTCGCAATCCAAAATAGTATACCTTTTTTAAATCAGTGTGGTTAAAAATGGGCATTGTATTTTACATGTATATTAGTACTGTACATAATTTTTTTAGGCCCACATGTTATTAGTGAAATATATAAATTGTAAGACAAAGTCTTGTGCGAGACGGTCTCACAGCGAGACCGGGGGTTAAATTATAAATTTTATATACTTAATTTGGGATGGGGTATTAATTATAGTTTTCATATTGTTATGGGTTAAATTGTAAATATGGTAAATATGAACGTACATTTACTGTGAGCCTGTATCTCTTCCTCTTTCCCTCATTATTTACGTTTTGTTTTTCTCTCTCGAAAACCGCTCTGTTTTCTGTTGTCCTTCGCGTTTTCCCTCTTTTCTGGCGACCTAGGTTTTCTTCTTCCGTCGCGATTTCTGTACTTTCTTCTATTTTTGTTGCTTATTACGCATTATATCGTGTTTTGACGCGAGTGTAATCGGTTGTTCTGGTCAGATTTTTGGAGTTTCTTGCAATTTTGCTTGATAATCGGTTCGGCTCTGCATCAGGTAACTCCGACGACTTAGATCTGTTCTTCTAGCCGATAATCTTTGTTTTTTAGTCTTTTTATTGTATGGTAAGCTTTTTGTTGTTGAGCTCTGAGGTTTCTGTACCTTTTTTACGATTATTACTCTATTCTATGTTGAGGTTGTTATCGTAAACGAAGAGGATATTGCGAAGCTGAATGTTTTTACATGCATGTTGTTTATTAGGTTTTCATTGATTTCGATCTTTTTTAACTCTATTATTTTTCATGTTTATCGTTTTGTAGATGCCAAAGAAAGTAGATGTTGTTGATTCCGCTGGTGTATACGATGTTGCAATTAAAATTGCAAAGGCATACTCGCAGCCTTCAGTTTCTTCGAATGCTGCTGTAAAGGAGAAGAGGAAGACTTCTTCCCAAGGTTTGTTGCTTTTTTAATTTGTTTGGCGGGAATATTTGAATTTATTACTATATTTGTTCATTTTTTGTCGTCTAGGGTTTTACATGATGTTTTAATGTTTGATTATGATGTTTTAAGGTTTTCAATTGACTTTATTTTCTGTTTATGAGATGTTTCTATTGGAAAGGTGTTATGTATGTTGTTCTTATTATATGTGTGTTTTACTGTCAATATTGTATGATTTTTAAATTACAGTGATTCTATCATAATTTTCAGTAAGAGTGATGATGTAAGTATATCGGTTGATGTTTTCATTATATATGTTTTTATTTGATGCTTTACAGTTTTGATTTGATGATACAAGTATTGCATTTGACTTTACTGTTCTTGTACTGATGTTTCTTTGTACTGTTTGGGTTTATGTGTTATGATGATGCTGGTGTTTATTAGTTTGATGATACAAGTATTCCATTTGACTTTACTGTTCTGATGCTTTACAGTTCTGATTGGAAGTATATCGGTTGATGTTTTCATTATATATGTTTTTATTTGATGCTTTACAGTTTTGATTTGATGATACAAGTATTGCATTTGACTTTACTGTTCTTGTACTGATGTTTCTTTGTACTGTTTGGGTTTATGTGTTATGATGATGCTGGTGTTTATTAGTTTGATGATACAAGTATTCCATTTGACTTTACTGTTCTGATGCTTTACAGTTCTGATTGGAAGTATATCGGTTGATGTTTTCATTATATATGTTTTTATTTGATGCTTTACAGTTCTGATTTGATGATACAAGTATTCCATTTGACTTTACAGTTCTGATTTGAAGTATATCGGTTGATGCTTTCATTATATATGTTTTTATTTGATGCTTTACAGTTCTGATTTGATGATACAAGTATTCCATTTGACTTTACTGTTCTGATTAGAAGTATATCGGTTGATGCTTTCATTATATATGTTTTTATTTGATGCTTTACAGTTCTGATTTGATGATACAAGTATTCCATTTGACTTTACTGTTCTGATTGGAAGTATATCGGTTGATGTTTTCATTATATATGTTATTTATGCTATAAATATTTTTTCTTTTTCTTTTAGAGTGTGGTGTTGCTGTACGTAAATCAGATAGGATTCGTGGCTTGACAACACCTACGTTTACTGCAGGTATATGTTTATCTGTATAATTTTGTTGTATGTTTTGAATTTTTATTAATATTTTAGTTTTCCTCCAGATTTGAATCCTAGAAATGTTAAAAAGAAGAAAGTTGTCGAGGTGTCCATTCCATCATCTCCCGTTCCATCTTCATCCATTCCTACAGTCCAGAAGAGGTGTGTGAAACAAGCCGCTGTGAAACGAGTCAAACTGGTTAGCGGTAAGGGTAAGGCTCTTGCTGAGCGTGATAGTTTAGCATCTTCTAGGGCTGGAAAAATTTCTGCTGAAAAAGGTAAACATTATTTTTCTCTAATACTTCTTTTTCTGATTTTGATTTTTAATCCATTACTCTTTACCTTTTACCAGTATGGTTTGATGTTTTTATGTAATTTAGGTGATGGTGTTACTCAAGGTTATGCTCTGCCTGAAAAACAATCCCCTAAAAAGGGTAAAGATAGTTTTTCTTTCCAATACTTTCATACTTTTGTTTTTTATTATTTATTATCTTTTACCAAATAGGACTATGTTTTGATGTTTCAGCTTCTGATCTGCCTGTTAAAAAATCTGCTACAAAAGGTACAATATTTCTGATTTTTTATGTTTCAGTTATTACCTTTTACCTTTTATTAATATGGTTTGATGTTTTATATGTTTCAGGTGATGCTGTAAGTCTAGGTGCTAGAGTTGCTGATATCCCATCTGGTAAATCATATGTTTTAACCTTGCTGTTTTAAATTTTCAATACATATGATATTTTTTTTGTTACCTATTATTTGACTGTATTTATTATTTTCGTTTGCAGAGGAGATCTTCAGTACTGCTCCTTCTCAATCTCAAAGACTTCAGGCTACCATTGATGAAACTGGTCATGCAGATCAGTCTAGTGGCAATGATGATGAAATGGAGGAAAGTGATGGGTCAGAATCTGATGAGAGTTCTGACGATGAAGGTGAGAAACCAAATTCTGTTGAGGAAGAAGGAGAGGATGAAGAGGAATCTGACAAGGGGGAGGATTCTGACAAGGGGGATGACTCTGATTCTGATGACAAGGGGGATGACTCTGATTCTGATGACAAGGGGGATGACTCTGACAAGGGGGAGGATTCTGATGAAGTGTTTGATGATGCTGGTGGAAAGTCTGATGATCCAGATGAGGAAGGTGGCAAAGGTGTTAGAGAGAAGAAGAATGATGGTAAAGGGAAATCTGTTGTGAAGAAGAATGTTAGAGAGAAGAGTGGGGGAGTTGTGAAGGCAAAAAATCTAAAGGGTGTCAATGATCCATCTAGGTATACATTAATGACTAACAATTTTATGATATGTTTCATATTTCGGTGTTGCTTATCATTTTTTTTAAATTTTTTTGCAGCTCGAAAAGGGGCTACTCTACGAGGTGTAGCCCTGGTAAGATTGTAAAGCTTGTGAAATCATTGACTGATGGGCAGATCAGGTCAGTTATTGATATAGGATTTGAAGGATTGTTGAAGATAAATTTTGGTGTCTTGCCCAAAAATGTGATTCAATATCTGATATCTAATTTCAACCCAATTAGTCGCTTGCAGCGAATAGGTAGTGATAAGTATTATATAACCAGGGATGATGTTTATGATTGCATGTGTCTGCCTATAAGTGATGTTGAGGTTGTAGAGGTTAATAACTCGGGTAAGGGGCAGAATAGGGATATGGAGTTGAGGCTTAATTGGAAGATGGATTTAGGGGCTGATAAACATGACAATATTCCTTGTGATAGGTTGCTATGTAAGATGTCATTATTGACCGAGGGAGGTGATCTTTTTAAGAAGTATTTTCTGATGTATGTGATGTGTACTTTCCTTGCTCCCACATCTAGAAGTACTGTTGATTTTAAGCTTTTGAGGGTTGTGGAAAGTGTGAATGAAATCAGGAAGATGGATTGGTGTGGGTATGTGTTGAAAAAATTCTGTGATGCTGTTGAGAGGTACAACAAAGGTCCATTTGATGCTGTAAATGGTTGTGTATTTCTACCTTTGATGTGCTATCTTTATAGATTTCCATTCCAAGGAATCCCATTGCCTACTTCCCTCCCCTTAGTCCAACATTTTAATGAGAGCAAGGTTAAGGTAATTTGTAAGTCTATAGTGAGTGCTGGGTTTGATGCCTGCGTGATGAGCAGCAATGGTTTTCCTTTGACTTCAATGGGAAAATTAAAGTTAGGCTCAGGACCAAGTAATGGCACTGCTCGCAGTACCTCTTGCTTTGTAGTGTTGGAAATTCCTGACGATTTACCCACTGACGAGAAAATTCTTGCTGAAGCTCCTTCTGTAAGTTTTTTTATTTATCTTATGTTTGTTGTTTTTTATATGATGTTTCAAATTATGAGTAATAATTTATTTTTTTGTAGGATGCTGTTGAGCGCTCAATGCGATTTGCTAGGAATATTGAAATTGTTACCAGATCCTATGTAGCTGAGATGATGAAGCTTGGTGAAAAAGCTCCAGCTGCTGCGCAAGATAGTGATCCTGCAGTTCAGATTCCTGTTTGTTCACAGGATTATTTTTCTGATGGTTTTTTTGATCATATTGAAGAAATCATTAAGAAGTCAGTGAAGAAGTGCACTCCTGCAGTTCCAATATTGAAGACTGGACCTGAACCATCTTTTAGTCTTGGGATTGAGAGCTTGGAAGATATTGGACGAGTTGCAGGTTCTTCTACTGTTGTACGTGAAAAGAAGGGGTCTACAGTTGCTCAGAAGAAGGGAGGACAAGTGGGAAAGTCATCAAAGGGATTGAAGAAGAAATAATTCTTTTTTTTAATGATGTGATGAACTTGTGTTTGAGAATGATGTTTTTAATTACTACTGTTGGATTGTTTTTAGCATTGCTGGGTTTGGATGGTTTTTGGATGTGATGAACTTAAGTTTGTGGATGATGTTTCAAGTATTATGGATTGTTGGTTAGGTGATTCTCATAATTCTTGTTTGAATTTGACATTTTAAAGTAATGCAGTGATATTTTCATGAGTATGTCTTGATGTTTTATGGTGTTGATAGTAAATCTTATTTTTATGCTTTAACTCTTATTTATTAGCATGCTGAGATTATTTAAGCGAGAGATTAGAGATGTTAAAGGAAGGAAGGCCAAATGAAGAGAACAGGTAACATGTGGGGACGTCATAAAATGGGTTCAATCATCATGATGAGATCAGAGATGTTAAACTAATGGACTCAATCATCATGTGTGCCTGGAGTGTTTGAAAATAAATCAGCAGATCATAGGATGTTCAGACACGGGGGAGAGGAGACACAAACAGTTGTCCGCCTCGTAATCAATCCATCAAACTCAAACAATGCAGCTTATGATTGCCTTCTCTGCACCAGATGTGATTTCCCCAACCATTACCAAATTACCAATCAATGGGTTAACTTAAGGGTGTTATCATACCATCATTTATTAGATTTGCCCGAAATGGTAATATTCTGCAGGCTGGAATCAATTGTCAGCAATCCGCACTTGCATTTGAAAAATGTGCTCACCTTTGAAAAATGTAACATCCAATGAAAGTCTTAAAATGTCAAATGAAAGTATTGAAACATCAAATTTGTTCTGCAATTTCAGAATTCACCCTTCATCAACTTTGGTCTTCCCTAATTCAGATGATTTGGGCTTTTGGAGTCTTTGACCCAAATTCCTTCTTTTGTGGCTTCTTCCTTTCTAGCTTTCCTTTCAATCTCTTACTTCTTCCCTTTGTTTTTGCTCTTTTTGGATCTAGGACTTCGGGTGGTGAGTCTTTGGCATTGTTGGTCGCTGAATGTTCAGTTTTGTCTTGATCTTTTAATGAAAGCAGCTGACCTACTGTAGTCGAATCCCTGTTCAAACCATCCTCTAGTATTCTACGAGTATCTTTGTCATCTTCACATTTCAATACTAAATTGTAGTATTTTCTGAGCATCTCATGGCGCCATGGTATCTTACCTTTCATCTCATTGTAGTTTTCGCTATTTTGTGTTGATGCACCTCCAAGTACTCGGTTCCATATTTCCTTCTTTGCCATCTTTGTCCATCTCTTTAGTATATAATCTTCAGGTATTGTTGTGATGTTGCGCAAGTGGAGCACACGAAGGCTGTGGAAGCACAACAGCCCAACTTCTTCAAAGTATTTACATGAACACTTGATCTCCACTTTACCATCCCTGAGTGTATAATAAACCTTCTCTACCTTTGTTTCATTAGTTTCTGGGCTGACTTTGTAAATATCTTCATAGCCAATGTTGAATATTTTCTCCACTTTACTCGCCATTGCTATCTTCCACTCTGTTTCGAAGTCCTTGAAAATTTTAAGAGTGTATATCTCCCCAGCTTGCTTTAGTAATCCAGGCCCTTCTACAGCTGCTCTTGGTTTTCCTATTGAACCACTGTATTCCCTGCTTGTCTCCGTGCTTCTCCAACTTTTGACAGTTTTTCCAAATATTGCAAAAAACTGTGTCAAGTTGGTTGTTTTTGAAGCATTGAAGCTGATTGCCTTGTTGGTACTTTCACTACATTGTGATGACAAAGTTCCAGCTGAGAAGAAATCCTTGCTTAATGCAGTGCACCATTTATCTCGGAGTTCGTACAAGCGCTTGAACCAATCTTTTTCTTGCAGCTGGTAGGTTTCTATCATGGAATTCCAGCACTTTTCAAATTCTTCTTCATTTGCACAACCTTTCAAACAATGGTCGAATGCCATTCCAAATTCTTCATCACTTTTTACTTTACCGTACTGACTAATTGCATTCTGTTTCAGATGCCACAAACAGAGTCTATGTTTTGTTTCTTTGAATACCTACGAAACAACAATTTCAGAAAATGCATCATCAAACTGTTTCTTAAAAAGGTCATATGCTACTAATGTATCATCAATTATAAATGTAGGATGCTCATGTTGCAGTGTCAAACCAAAAGAAATTGAATACATGTCCATGATGAGTTCTCAGATGTTCTAAAACTGGTTATGGTTATGACTTAAAAATTAAATTATTGACATCACAAATAAGATAATTAGAAGCATGGTTCTAAAATATATATTTAGAACATCAACTGTATAACATTACATGTTAGACCTTTTTTATGAAACATCAACTAAATAATATAATAAGTTACACTGGTTCAAAACTTCAACTGAAGGAATATTTAAAACATCATAATAAATATTTAAAAGGTTACACCCATAGCTTGAAACATCAATCGTCAGATAGAGTTTAGAAATACCTCTTTAATTGCCTTTGCCATAGCCAAATCCTGGTCAGTGAATATAGTCACTGGTTGTTTTCCCCCCATTGATTTTTTAAATACCTCCAGCAGCCATACAAAAGTTTCAGCCTTTTCATCTCCAATAAAAGCACACCCAAACATTGCATTGTTCCAGTGATTGTTTATCCCGACAATCGGAGCACAAATGAGATTATACTTGTTTGTCCGATAAGTGGTGTCAAAAATCACAACATCACCATATAGCATGTAATCTTCTTTCATCATCGAGTCTCTCCAAAAGAGTGCAGTTAGTTTTCCTTCATCATCCAGCTTGACTCTAAAAAAGTAGTCTTCCTCGGTAGCAGCAATCTGATAAAGATCATCTATGACATTTTGAGCATCCCCTCCTTCTATAGTGTCCATTCTGTACCTATTCACATAATTAATGTGATCTCTCATAGTGTGCCCAACATTTTCTTCTCCTTGGGCAGCACATGCTAGATATTTGTAACTTGCTGCTGGTTTGAGACCTGCCTTTTCCATTGCTTCGATTGCTCTTGCTTTCTCATTTTCGATTCTTCTTTCACTACGTTGCAGGTACTGCCATTCTGATCTTGTGCACTCATGGTTATGCTCTACAAAGTGGTGCTTGATTTCATAGAACTTTTCATCAACAAGCTTGATCCTGATCTGAGCTTTGCATCCTGTTCTTATCACTGGAAAATCTTTTGATTTTCTTTTTCTCTTCCGTTCTGGCTGTAGAGTAGGCGTGGTTTTAGTTCTTGAAATGGACTTTCCTTCACATGAGCATGTGAAATATTTTTCTCTAATTACTCCTTGGTTTGACTGCCTTGTTGTTGACTTTCTTACACAAAATCCAAGCATAGTTGCATGTGCTCGATACAGTTTTTCAAGCTCTTCCCATGTTCTTGCTCTCACTCCTTGCAAACACTCCCTTGCATCTATCTCCAATAGATAAGGAAAATCATTTGGCAGATATGTCATTTAAATCAAACATCACTCAGATTGATTATAAAATAACATATTAATTCTATCAGTTTCAGTAACAGTTGACATCAGTTGCCGAAACATCAAACACTTTTATTAAAACATCAATATATATGATAGAAACATCACATACCAGTATATGCAGGTCAGTTTCTGAATTAGGTGGAGAAGCATCAAACATTTTTCTTAAAACATCAATCTGTATAATAGAAACATCACATAGCAGTATATGCATGTTTGTCTTCAATCAGAATTCTATGATTTGTTATCCATGCCAGAACTGAGCATCCAGTTTTATGAATGAGCATAATCAAATCACTCATTCTGTTTGTAGCATGATACACTAGTTCTAGCAGCCAATATTCAATAACAACTGAAATTAGATACACAAGTACCGGTCACTTTCATTAACATATCAATCTCTATGTCAGTAACATCACATAACAGTTTATTGTGGTCAACTTGATACAGATATACAACAGTATTTTCACATACTGGAACAGAGCATCAATTTTTGAACATTAAAACACTGTGAAGGTTTTTGAGCTGGAAGATCAGTCTGCATCAAAATATTCACAAGCTTCATGAGGTGAAACATTCGCAAGCAGATTAAATTAGGTTTTGTATGATGATTCCAATTTTTCATACTCACCTTTTACAGAATTTTTTTCGATTTCATTGATTGTGTCGTTCACCACAGTAAGTTGTTGTTCATTGTTCAAAAGGCTTGTTGATGAAGCTTCGGTTTTGCTATCATCTTCTTCGCACATCAATTGATGTTCCGATCTGCAAAATAAATGAAATTTTACATAATCTGATTGCACAATGTTCAACAAACTGATTTGATTATGTAGTTTTGAATAACAAACCTGATTTCTTGTTGATCGTCGTTGTTCATTGTTATTCGCAGAAATTGGGGATTTGATCTTTGAAGATCGATGGATTGCAGTGGTTGAGATCGATTGAAATCGTTAGAATGTTTTGGAATTTGAAGGTTTCTTCTCAGAACCCGTTTTCAGAACCCGTGTTTCTTCTCAAATTTCTTTCATTTTTTTCTGTATTTGCAGGTTAGTCCCCCTATTTTTTCGCGCATTTTAAATAGGAACCGAAAATAAAATATTTATGCTAGGACCCCCGAATTTTTTTTGCCTTTTACCTTAAATTACTGTAAGTCCCTGGTCTTACGGTAAGACGGTCTCGCAGGAGACGGACTCAAATTGTAATTTTAATCAGTGAAATATATAATTTGTAGATTATTATCTATATTTGTTTTTGGGTGGATATAGTGCATTGGTAGAATCCGTCCTCGATTTTGTGAAATTTTTTTGAAATAAACAAATGTATTTGATTTTCATTTTTTTTGAAATACTGTTTGAATTATACCTGTTTTAAATCAGTGCTATTAAAAATGGATATTGAATTTGACATGTATATTATCACCGTACACAGTTTTTTTTCAGTCCCACATTTTATCAGAAAAATATATAAATTGTAATTATAAGTAGTAAAATATCTAATTTGTAAGTTATTCTTTGTATTTTTATGTTATTCTAAAAATTTCAGTAATATATAGTAGGAATGAATATAATTAAACATAAATGTACAATATGTGGAGGAGACCTGTCAAACGTAAATAAATTAGTGCTAAATGTCATCATGTTATCTACTAACGACGGCCTCTGCAAAGCTTGCCACCTGTTCCACATGGCGGAGGACGTATGGTGCGGGATGTGCGTCTTGGGACGACAATCTCAGGAGAAAAATGGATGGCGTCATCTGGCACTCCCTCTGTACAATCCTCCTGCATATCATCTTCCGTATTCTGCCATGAACCCTGCTGGACATGTGCAACACCACTAGTATCTAATGGAGCAGCATGCGACATGTATTGATGACTAGTACTGGTGGTAACATATGACGTGAAATCTGTTGCAGCCATATCGAACTGTGAGGATCCACCATGTGACGGTCCGGCATGACTAGGAAGGGGTGTAAAATGTGCATTGAAATCAGCCGCAGTAGTGTCATACTGTGATGGTCCACCGTGTGATGCTCCAGCGTCTGTCGGACACGCATCTGAAGTTTCAGCTTGTGATGAACCAATGCGATCTGTATGGGCACGAGCATGCGATCGCCGACCACCCTGTCGACCAGGTGGAGCTGGACGGTGGCTTCTAACGCTAGTGTAACTCACACCCGGTGGAGGTTCATCATAGTGCACAAATGGCTGGTGGAACTGCAGTCTGGAGGGTTCATGTGCATACTGTAGAGTACGGGTGGCAACATCGCGTACCTCCCTGATCATGTTCGTGATACGTGGGGGACAGTCGTCCAAATTTGTATCCAACATGATTCTCATATGAGACATTGCTTGCAACTACAACAATGAGGTGAATGTGGTGGTTAAATAATGTTGAGGAAACATATAGTATTAATTGTGAAAACTAGAGGACATGAAGGAAATACCGTATACTCCAGAGTAGCCCCATCTCCATGAAAACCCTCTGCAATTGTTTCGGCCCGGCCTGGCTGATCAACCAGGGTCACTGTTCTCCGAAAATACCATTCCATTTATTCTCGAGTGGGTGTGTACGGATCCGCTAGCCCTTGCACATAAACTTGTCGTTGTCCTCGATGTTCCCAAACATCGATATATCTTCTCAGTTCCACCCGCCAGTCCAATCCTGACCTCCCGCGACGGTCTCTAGTATGAAGCAATTTTTGTTCATCCTTACTGACCAACTGGATGGGTATTGGCTGGATGAGGCCAAACTGCCTGAGAACACGATGTACGTGATGGTACTCTACGACATGCCAGCTAATGAGGTCAACAGACAATAGCCAGTTGTGGCTACCAGCTGTACAATACTGTGGGAGTTGTTGCACGACATCATCTGTGTACGGCTGCCAAATAAACTGCAATGACAGGTAGGTCTTGTTGTTAGCTCTGAGAATCCCTTATAACCATTAGTCCAAGTTCAGGAAATTCGAATGTCAATATACCTGTCTATCATGAAGAGATGTTAGCTGATCGCGGTACACTTTAAGTACGTGCATAGGTGATTAGGATAAATCGTGTCGCGCTCTCCACCTGTTAGGAACATAGTGAATACTATAAGTCATTCCTAGTAATTGCCTTGCAGTTAAAATAGTAACTCCCGACGAATTCAATACGTACCTGGAACCAACAGCACTCATTGTGGCGATCACCGGTAGTCGTCCGGCCGGACGGATGCATGGGATTCGCTCCCATGCCCACAGCTGACAAAAAATGAAATAAAATTTAATGTAATATATGAGGTCACGATCGACAGTATATACACCCGGCAATATTAACCGACAATGTTACCTGTAGCAAGGCTAGCGGTCCAGATATGGATTTCACTTGTAGGATGGCAGCGTCACATAAACACCTGTACAAGTGTGCCAAAATGGCACTACCCCAACTGTATTGACGTGATGCACCGAGGTCCATCAGTGAAGACAAATACAGCAAAGGGATAAGGTGTCCGGATGTGTCTGACAATAGCATTCCACCAACCAGCAGTAGAATGAAAACCCTAGCACGTTATTGACAATCTACCTCAGTAGCATCAACAGGGAATGGACTATGTAACAATTCTCCCAACCAGCTGGCCTTTATGCTACCTCCTCTGATAACGCTCGAGTTCGGTGTAGCCCCTAGGTAGTCTCCGCATATTGTCTGCCAGTCCTCCATGCATCGGCTAGTGTTCACTCCAGTAAGCGGCATGCCATCAATCGGTATACCCCATAACATGCCCACATCCTGCAAAGTTATCGTAGCCTTCCCAATTGGTAGGTGAAACGTGTGAGTCTCAGGTCTCCAACGCTCCACTAAGGCTGTGACCAAAGAATGATCAATGAGAATTGGAGCATAATCCAACAGTCCTTGAAATCCAGCCTCACGCACGTAGCGCATGACTGGATCAGGGATTTGAGCAGTCCAACAAGCCCCACCGCACCGCCTCACCTGCAGTGCTTGATCCTCTAATTGACCATTGTACAGAGCACGTGCACGGTGCTCCTGGTGCAGGTACAGTAATGTGTCGTCAATCGGACCCGGATGATACATGGTGTATACCTGCTGATAATCAGAATCACCTGGAAAATAAGCAGAATCAAGCTCTCCAAATAAGTGACAAAATTACAGGTCCACTGATATTCAAACCAAAGTTTGCAGTAGCTTTAATTTAGACAAGTACACATAATCGTAAATATTCAAATGCGCCTAAAACACACAAATACCCAAACACAAAGTAACAAATACTGTAGCAAACAACTGACACTAGTCGCGCCCTCTCCTACGGCGGCCTCTGGAATCACCCGGCACCCTCTCATCCATTTGATTCTTTCTCCTTCTCTCTGCATACTGCCCACGCCGCCTGTTGCGAAACTTTTCAATATCGGGAATCAGCCTCCAACTAGCACATTGCCACAGTGATGGATCTCGTAAGGGCATGAAACCCTGACTATATTGCTGTAAGTAGGTAGACGTGTGATATACCTTGTCACATAGAGTAGCTAGGTCGTCACGCCTATGCCTACAGACAGCTAACGCATGTGAACATGGGAAGCAAAAAATTTGCCATTCACGACAAGTACACAACTTTCTCTGGTATTTGACCGTGTACTGGCTCTCACCGATGCTGCCATCAATGGTCCTTGTCACAACCCTATAAGTCTGTGACGCAATCCCAAAAACAGTGACAATATGTCCCTGTGCCAACGTGTCTTGCTTCTGAAATTTTTTCCAAATCCTAGAAGGGAACACAGACCTAAATATTTGAACATCATTTAAGAGTCAAGAAAGTTAGACAACAATCCATGAAGAACTGTAATGTTGTTAGAAAGTACCTCCAGTTCGTGGCATCCGTTACCCTTTGAGCAAACATTTCAACTGTTCGTTCGAAGGTCGCTTTGACACACGCAGTTATCGGGAGATATCGTGCGCGCCTTAAACAGTTGTTGAAGCTCTCTGACAAATTGGTTGTTAGAATTCCCCAACGTCGATCACCCTCATCAAATGCAAGGCACCACTTACTGGTATCATGTTTTACCAACCATTCCCAGGCAGACGGTTCGATGCTCTCCAACTCCTCCTTGTACCCCCTCCACATGCTCTCTCGTCTGGCAGCACCAAGCTTCCAAACTAGAGTCTTCAGAGGCGCATTCCTGAACTTCCCACTGTCAGCACTAAGGAAGCTTGATTGAAAATGACGCAAACAAAACCGGTGGTATCTAGCTGGCTCCCTCCATTCATCTGTTTGTCTCATTACATTTAAAATTACATCATGGCGATCAGATATAATTCAGATTGGCCTATTATCACCACCTACCACGTGGATACGTAGTCTCTGCATGAACCAGTCCCAACTCTCATTGGTTTCACCGTCAACAATGGCATAAGCAATTGGGAGTATGTAGTTATTTGAGTCATGTGTCACGGCAACTAGCATTGTGGCCTTGTATGCACCTCTCAAATGAGTGCCATCCACGCTAATCACCGGCCTGCAATGGCGAAATGCATCGATAGCCTGACCAAATGCCCAGAAAATGAACTTGAATTTTCGGCAACCATGCCCATGTATTCTATCGGGTACATCTGCCCACTCAACAATGGTGCTCGGATTTGCCCTGACTAGCTCATCCATATATGTGGGCAACTGTTCGAAGGATTCCTCCCAAGTTCCGAACACCAAATCAATAGCTTCTGTCGAGCATACCACGCCTTTTTTATAGGAAAGGGTCACATCAAAATCCGTCTTCACATGCGCTTGTACATCTTTCACAGTGTAAGAAGGGTTAACGTCAATGTGGTGGCAAATTGCATGAGCGATCATCAACGATGTCAGGTTAGTGTTACCCATCGATCGCCCAGCCCCAACACAAGAATGACTGCTTGCCCATTTGGTGATCTCCCACATGCCATGCGAAGCCTTTTTGCTGGCTCTAGCAACCCATTGACAATTTCCGGTTCCTTCAACCACATCCTTACATTTCACATACCATGTGCGTGACCGGCTCTCCACGACTCTGTGTTCCCTATTCATCATCGAACTCAACCTCGAAATAGCTTCTACCAATTTCGGCTTCGTCCGGAATCGCATACCGACATCCAATTCGCTAGTCTCTTGAACATAACGACTAAACTCATCTCCACAATTTTTTGGGTTATAGCCATCCTCATCAGGGCCCCCATAATCCCTAAAGTAGCCCGCCGTTTCAGGATTCGCCAAATTACGAAACGACGGGGGTACAATGTTTATGCACACCACTTTTTCATCTTCGTCCCCTGGATTCGAATCAGTTGACAAGGAACGATCATCTTCACTGCCTTGTCCAAGTTCCCCTTCATCACCATCCTCATCGCTCCCAACATGACCGACAACATACTCGCCAATTTCACCCACGTAATCATCATCGAACTCATTCAGGTCTACTTGATGGCCACTGTATATACCACCCCTTGTGGACAGCTGGGCGCAATCGACGTGAACATACGCATTGGGTTGGCTGGACTCACCATCGACAAAACCTTGGCAATCAACAAGGGATGGTAAGGTTGGCAAAGGCGTACAGTTATGCATGTTCCTCAACAATGACACGAAAGTACCCGAACTAATATCACCCACACGGTCAGTAGTGCTTCTCACATTATCCAGAACGATGTACAACTCTGCTGAAGACAAGGACATTCGCTCAACAATGTTGAAGAATGTCGCGGTTGACTCGTCATCCACCACATTGTAACACCGATAGTATATGGCCGAACCAATCAGTTCCGGGCAACGGTAATATAATTTCAACTGAAACCCCCCACTCGCAATACCAAGCCTTGTAAAAATTAAATTAACTAGCTCCGAGTGGCTAAACCTCCCTTCCAAAGTCACGTTCCACTCCGGTATAGGAGGGTCATAATACACACCCACAGTGGGGTCAAACTTAATTTGACCCCCTCTATACAGGTACACAAGCAAAACCATCGAACTACTGCATTATACAAATAAATAACATGTAACTCGATATTCATAACGACAGTACACTTTTAAGCTTTTTTCATTTTCCAAACAATAGTACCACACTAATTAAACTATTACTACAACTTTAATGCTAACAGTAGTAAACAAATCACACATAATCAATAAATGCATACTCACTCTCTTTCAACAATTTAGTAGAATCAAGATACATAATCACTCAAACAACGTACAATCTTTAAAAACATTATCATCAACAAGAACTTTACAAGTACTTCATAAATAATAATTTCACGCCTAATTCGATCGAAAAAATAGGACACCAAATCACACATAATCAATAAGCACATTCGTATGATAATGAATTTTTTACATACCTTTACAAGATAACAAAAATTCGCAAAGGGGACAACAACGGTTAATGGCGGTCACCGGCGATCAACGGTGGTCAACGGCAGATCGATGCTCGGGCTGCGAAGTTCGAAAACAAATACGATAAATAAAAAAACATACAACCAAACAACAATAGGAAGGTTAGAACAATTACCTGACAACTTTGGAAACGAAGGACGGCGACGAAACTCGACCAATGACGGAGCAAGAGGCCGAAACAGGTTTGGACGGCAGTTGAAGAAAATGGTTTCAATTGCAAATGAAGAAAAGAGTTTGAATTGCATATGAAGAAGGATGAAACTGATGAGTAAATAGCTGAATGAGAAATGGATGAAGAGCATTATATAGAAACATTAAAGCAAGGGTTCCACAGTTGTTTGCCAAATATTCGCACAGATGTTTGCCAAATACTCGCATGCAATGGTAATAATGCATGCAGTGGTCAAATCATTGCCCTGCCCTAAATATGGACGCATGCAATATTTGACCAAGAAAAGAATGCATGCAATTATTATTTGATTCACATGCAATGGCCGCATGCAATTGTCAAATCCATATTTGCAAAGGGTAAATCATGCCCATGCAATTGTCAAATCATGCATGCAATGGGTAATCAGGCGCATGAATGAGGACGCATGAGGACAATGCGTCCTCATGCCAAGTCAATTATTTTAGGCTGGACCAAACTTTTTAGTGAGGACGCATTAGCACAATGCGTCCTCATCCGACGTGGATTTGATAAAAATGAAATTAAATTGAGGACGCATTCCAGAAATGCGTCCTCTTCTTGCCAGGGGGAAAAAAATTAAATGCATTGAGGACGCATTTGGCAAATACGTCCTCAGGCAAAAAAAAAGAAAAATATAGAGGACGCATTTTGATAATGCGTCCTGCACAATTGTATCCATGACCATACACTGTAGCCATGGATATAGAATTTTACCAGTGCAGTCCTTAGCCAAAAATTGGAAAGTTTGCCATTTTTCATTTTCCCCAAAGGTCGAAGCTACTGGTCGTGCTATACAACGGACCAATAGCAACAGGAGAATGATTACTCGCCTTGCATATGCTTGTCCCCAAGATGGTTCTCTCACACACGACAGTCACCAAAGTTCTCATCTGGATACATATTTAGGTTCTAACTCTGGAATACTTTGGTACGGACACCATTGCAAAGTTTGCATCGGTGGTGGGAGACATAGACCATTGGAAAATGCAGAATATGTTGGCGTAAGAGTTTGGATGCCGGTTCCAAAAGATTTGGTCTCAGGATTCTGGCTCAAACTGAGAAGAGGTGGCATGGTATGGATCAACATCGGCTATGAGAGGGTTAAAAAAATGTGCAAGCGATGTGGAGCTCTAGGACACACATACACACAATGTTGCTTCCAGGATGAAGAGGAGCTAGAAAGACATATTGATGTCAGATTTGCTGCACTCGGGGAGGAGCTATAATTAGAAATATACAGGGGTCTTTCAGAAGAACTGTACCCGCCCACAACATGAGTTCATAGGAACATGCCTGTCTAGAGATTCACAAGATTCCTAGGCCACTATTTCCATACCATCACTCACAGATTCCGGAATATGCCGGAGGAGGTCTTCGTGGATGGGTTCAAATATATTGAGAAAATCTACCCCACCCCAGGAGCGCTGAGGGAGGCATAGTGGGGGTACAATTTGGAGAGCCCTCAAATGGCGAACCATCCAGAAGAAGCAAGAGAAGCAAACAATGGTATAGGCACAACCTATGCAAATGAAGAGGACGAAAGTCTTTGACAAAGTCTAGAGGAAGCTCAAAATCTCGTCGCAAATCTCCTGGAGGTGCCTGACTTCTGGGATGACAATGAGGGAGACGGAATCAATACCTTTGATGTCAACATGCACAATATTGACTGAACACCACCTTCACCATCGGGAGAAGAGCGATTAGAAGAGGCATCAATGGAAGAATGAGTGATCATGACCAAATATAGTGAAGATGGGAATGGTGATGTCGTAGATGAAGAGTATGTGCTCAATGGGAGCAGAAGGTATATCCTCGTAAACGACACACTAGAGCCCCAAGCCACCACAAACAAGGTGGAAGCCAAACAATTCGCCCTCACCGTCGGAATGGTGACGGAGCTGTTTCTCACTAACGAAGAGTTCTCAGAAGACCCCAATTTCTTCTTTGACTTAGAATTGGACCCAATTGGGGTTGGGGTGAATTACGGTTTGAGCCTCACAATTGGCATTGGGGAAAAGAGAGAGGAAACAAATGTCGACATCAACTTGATCAACACCATTAATGTTACGGAATTAGTATTATAGTTGTTATGGCATTAATGTTACGGAATTAGTATTATAGTTGTTATGGAATTAGTGTTAATTAGTATTGGAATTGGATTTGTATTTCTACCATGATTGTAGATATAATTGTATTCTGTTACCTTCTCCTAGCTGGGATAGGTATCCTGTACTACTATATAATGTATCCTGTACTACTATATAATGTATCCTGAATTCATGAATAAACACACAGATTATTACCCTTATTTCCTACATGGTATCAGAGTCTAAAATTCTAAAACCTGAATAGAAAATTTTCCGCTGCATTAAAACCCTACCGTCCAACGTCCACGTGCCGCCGATCCCGATGCCACGCGCCATCCTCCACCACGCGCCGATCGACGGAGCCGCCGTTCTACGTCCGACGCCGTTGCCCGCCCTCACGCGCCACCGCTCACCCTGCGTTGGTGTGTCATGTGCTCTTGATTTGTACCTGATTTTACAATATGTCTGGCTCCGAAGATCAGCCTGGTTCTGCTGTTCCGAAGATTCAAGACATGAGTGGTTATGATGTGATTACAGCTTTACTTCAACAGCTGCAATTGCAATCTGGTCCTCATCCTACCTTGCCGATTGGTCGTGTCACGACTGATCCTTACTTCATTGGCCATGGCGATGGTCCGGGTTTACAACTTGTACCAATCATACTGAAAGGTGCAGAAAATTATAATGAATGGTCCGATGCGATTTGTCGCGCATTCTTGGCCAAACACAAGATTGGATTCATTACTGGATCCATCACCAAACCCTAGGATGATCATCCTGATGCTGCTGATTAGCCCGGGGTTAATGCTGCTCTTGTCTGCTGGATCTTGCAAACCCTGGATCCGGTGATAAGATCTTCTACAAGTTCTTTTTCCATGGTCAAGGATTTTTGGGATAATCTTAAGGCACGGTTTATTTTTGCCGATGGTATGAAGCTTTTACAGACACAAGAAGCCATTCAAGGTTGCAGGCAGAACGGTCAGCCCATCGACATCTATTTTGCCACACTGAAGAAGTTGTTTGCAGATTATCACTGCATGCGACCTCCTCTGGTTTGTATTTGTGAAGATTGCAAGGCATTATGCCAGTGCAATTTTCAGGCGAAAATCCTCCAAGAGAGAGAGAGGGGGATTTGATCTACCAATTCATCTCTGGTTTCGACGAAGGTTATCACACCTTGCGATCCCACATCTTGAGCATTGAGCCACTGCCATCTGTCATGAAGGTATATGCCCTTGTTACTCAGGAGGAGAATAATAGAGCTATCATTCGAGCTCGTGATTCTTCTTCTAACTCCATGGCGTATGCTGCACGATGTACCCCACCTGCGAGTTCTTCGCCGGTTGTTCTTTCTGCAGCCGACCGCAAGAATCTTGTTCGTACCCATTGTCATCGCAAGGGCCATGATAAAGATACCTGTTTCAAGATACATAGTGTCCCAGAGTGGTTCAAGAAGGGCAAGAAATTGGCATCACCTGACCGGCCATTAGTCAACGCCGGTCAAACAATTGGCGCCACCGATCTCTCGCCCCTGCCGTTCGCCGGAGCTGCCTTGTCGCCACTTAGTTTGGCGGCGGCCGCCGCCTCTGCTGTACCTGCCTGCTCCGATTTTGGCCCTGCTCTGTCTGATGAACAACGGAGCACGAACATGAACCTGTTTAATCAGCTTCACTCTCTTACTGGTGATGAGTCTGGTAAGCATACTTTACCATGGATCCTTGATTCGGGAGCCTCCTTTCATATGACCGGTAACAAAGGTTCTCTTTTTGATCTTACTACTACTATTAATGTTGTGAATATTTTTCTGCCCGATGGCTCGATGTTCTCCGCTACACAATTTGGATCCATTTGTTTTGATGGTTTTATACTGTCGCACGTGTTATATATCCCTACATTGCGCTGCAACTTACTATCATGCTCTAGGTTGTTATCTACCCTAAGCTATCTAGCTTTGTTTACTAAAAATTATTGCATTTTACAGATAATCAGTACGAGGAGAGTGATTAGCGTGGGTGAACAGAAAGGGGGGTGTTTTGGCTTCGTCTGCTGGATGCTCGTGTTCGAAGTCCTGTCCTGCAGCCTCTTCCTACAGTTGCTTCACTGTCCTCTTCTGATTTATGGCATCAGCGTTTTGGTCATCCATCTTCCACGGTGTTGTCTTCTATTTCTCCTAGCAATAATAAACATTCTGTGCCTTGTTCTATATGTTATAGAGTAAAACAGCCTAGACATAGTTTTCCTTTAAGTACTACTAATGCTACTGCATTATTTCAATTAATTCATTGTGATGTTTGGGGACCCTATAATACACCATCTTCTAGTGGTGCTTTTTATTTCTTGACAATAGTAGATGATTTTTCCCGAGCTGTTTGGGTTTATTTGTTAGTAGCTCAATCTGAAGTAGCTTCTAGATTTTTAGAATTTAGTACTTTAGTCAAGAACCAGTGGGGAAAAACAATCCAACGAGTTTGAGCTGATAACGGCACTGAATGTTTGCCTCTCCGATCTCACTTTACTGCATCTGGGATCATTTTTTAGACGTCTATGGTTGATACTCCGCAACAGAATGGTCGAGTTGAAAGAAAGCATCGTCATTTACTCAATGTGGCGCGAGTTTTACAGTTTCAAGCCATTCTTCCTATTGACTTCTGGGGAGAATGTGTTCTTACTGCTGCCTACTTGATCAACCGAACACCGACACAGCTTCTCAACGATCGTACACCCTTTGAGTTACTCTATGGACAGGCGCCAAATTAATCTTCCTTACGAGTATTTGGATGCTTATGTTTTGCTGCTCGTGTTCCAAGATACCGTGACAAGTTTGCACCAAGAAGTCGCCGGTGTTTGTTCCTTGGTTATCCTGCCGGAAAGAAAGGTTATCGTCTTCTCGACTTGGACTCTCGAGTTATCTTTAATACTCAGGATGCTGATTTCTTCGAAGACCAGTTCCCATTTTCTGCATCTCAGCAATCCGCTTCTTCAGATGAACCTGGCAGCACCACCACTGCACTGCCGGTTTCCTCCTACTCGCCGGAACCATACGGTTTTTTCAATCAACCACCGGCTGCCCTTCCGCCGGTCAATGCTGACCGGTCAACGCTAGTTAACGTCGGTCGGTCAATGACGGTCAACGCCAGTGGGTCAACGCCGGTCAATGCCGGCGAGTTAACTCCGGTCAACGCTGGTGAGTCAACGCCAGCCAACTCCGACGAGTCAACGCCGGTGACCCAATGCCATCCCATGCCGGTCGATCAATGCCGGTCGGACAATTTCGGTCAACGCCGGTCAATGCCTACGACTCCACACCGGTCCTCGACGTCCAACCAACTTTGGCCACCGCCGGTGTGCCACCTCTGACCGACAAACTCCCGTTGGTGATCTCCGGTGGAATACCATCGACTATGCCACCCGACGCCGGTCATTCTCCGCCAGCTGCCGTCGATCTACCATCCACCAGACTAAGTGTTCGTGCTCGACATCCACCGTCGTATTTGGCTGATTATGATTGTGATGATTCTACTTGCGCTCTTGTTACTGAAACCCCCCCTCCTCTTCGACTACGTTCCCTCATGCGTCATCACTATCCTCAGGTGTTCTCTACCCTCTTACTGATTATGTAAATTGTGATAATTTTTCTAGTTTGCATTCTAGATTTTTGGGTGCTGTAACTTCTAGTGCAGATCCCACTACTTACTCTGAGGCTTCCCGGCATTCTCATTGGCGAGATGCTATGGTTGAGGAACTCACTGCCCTAGAGCGCAATCAGACTTAGACTTTGTCTCCTTTGCCTGCGCATAAAAAGGCCATTGGATGTAAATGGGTTTACCGAACGAAGTTTCGCTCAGATGGTACCATTGAACGTTACAAGGCTCGTCTCGTGGTTCTTGGAAACCGCCAGGTTGAAGGAATTGATTACAAAGAGACTTTTGCTCCAGTCGCGAAGATGAGTTCCATTCGCTTGTTCCTGTCAGTTGCTGTTATACGTGGTTGGGAATTGCATCAGATGGGTGTTCATAATGCTTTCCTGCATGGTGGGCGCCTGAAGGTCCAGCCTACCATGACCCGGAGCAGTATCGTCGCTTAGTTGGGTGCCTGATTTATTTGACAATCACTCGTCCTGAACTTAGTTATTCAGTTCATACTCTTGCGCAATTCATGAAGTCTCCTTGTGTTCCTCACTGGCAAGCTGCGGTTCGTGTTTTGCACTATCTGAAGAGTCATCCTGGTCAAGGTTTATTTCTTTCTTCTCGCAGTACTCTACAATTGACAGCTTATTGTGATTCGGATTGGGCCGCCTGCCCAATTACTAGGCGTTCCTTATCCTGTTATTTCATTATGATTGGTGATTCTCCAGTTTCCTGGAAGACTAAGAAGCAACCTACTGTTTCTCGGTCTTCTGCTGAAGCAGAGTATCGTGCTATGGCAGTTGCCTGCTGTGAGTTATTATGGCTTCGGTCCTTGCTGAAAGACTTAGAGGTTTCGTACACTTTTCCTATGAAATTGTTTTGTGACAGTCAATCAGCCATACACATAGCAGCCAACTCGGTTTTCCATGAACGTACTAAGCACATTGAAGTTGATTGTCATTTTGTTCGAGATCTTGTTCAATCTAGCGCTATTGTTACTCAACATATTCGTACGGTTGACCAACCCGCGGATTTGTTCACTAAAGCTCTCGGACGTAACCAGTTTCATTCCTTACTTAGCAAGTTGGGCATTTCTGATCCGCATGCTCCAACTTGAGGAGGAGTGTTACGGAATTAGTATTATAGTTGTTATGGAATTAGTGTTAATTAGTATTGGAATTGGATTTGTATTTCTACCATAATTGTAGATATAATTGTATTTTGTTACCTTCTCCTAGCTGGGATAGGTATCTTGTACTACTATATAATGTATCATGAATTCATGAATAAACACACAGATTATTACCCTTATTTCCTACAATTAAATATGCAGGTATCGTGTCAATTACCAAATATGAAGATAATGGAATGAATGACGCCACGGAGAAGTCAGAAGGCAAAAAAGAGGCTATCAAAAAGCTTAGGCTGCAGAGAAAATCATAGCAAAGGAACTCGCGACATTGGCGACGCCGAATTAGCATCCAAATTAATGAGCCTGGAAGTACATCAAATCCGCACCTATCAAGTTTCTGACTCGTATCCAGAGGACTCAAGTCCAACAAGGGGTTATAAAGGGCAAAACGAAGAAGGGAGTGGATTAAAGCAGGCCTTGTCAGAGGATAATCGTGGCGGGATAGGATATCAGGAGGAAAAAGAGTGGCGGGGGAAAGCAATCATTCCAGAAAGAAGAAAAATGCACAGCAAAAGACCCGGACGGTGATGGCATCGACGCATGGAGAAGGCCAGAGTTCATTGAGGACAGGTGGGGGTCTTAAAAAGGGGGTCAATCGAGACGAAAATCTCTAATAGAGGTGTGTGTGTCTAACAACACACAAACAACCCAACAATATCAACCCAAGCGAAAAAATACCCTACCCAACACTCCAAACATATCAACAACTCTCCACATTATCCAGCCCAACCAACATAAACCCACCCCACCCAACACGCACAGCCTACCATCACATAACCATAGGCCCTCAAATAGCAAACAATTTACTTGTATCCATGATCCTCACCAAGGAATTCCTTCCTCCACCTAAGCCAGTCAATCAGCCATTTCAGAACACCGTCAACACCCACACTATCGTCCAGGTGGTTAGGGGCATTGTCTACACTCTTTGGATTGCGAGTTCAACTCTCGACAGTGTGGGAATTTCTCCCGTAGGAGAGATCTCTTGTGCCGCACCGAGTACAGTCGAGGGCCTCTTGTGCACACCGAGTACTGTCGAGGGCCATGTAATGGCTGTGGCGTCGGAGCCGCCGCGACTAGGAGAGGGCAAGCCAGTGATCGCCAGAAAAACACAGTCAAGCTCCCGGGAATCGGGGAGATAACTTGAGACCCTCATCCACTAAACCCAACGCCGGCGTCATTATGCACACTGCTGAAGAATTACATGTTCAATTAATGGAGCACATGACGCCAATTGGGTTGCGAGAGACCGTCTCAACCATGACATCGACGGCCTCTCATGATGAAAAGCCCGAGCCAAACACAACATAACCACAGAGCGGCATCCCCTTGGCAGCGGAACGAATCTAGAAAATAGTAGAAGACCCACCGACAATGCGTCAATACCGGACCTACGCCGTTACGGAGGACACCTATGGCAACATTGTTAATGTTCAGCCACCCGTCGGCGCCGGGAATGTGGAACCCAGGCCTCAACTGACAGGGGCTTCACTCGTCGGTAACGTGGGATCTGAGGGATCTAGAAACAAGGGCCCTGTGCTATCATCGGGTACGGTTAAACTAGCCGCTGGAATCGTGGAGCCACCAGTGGCCGCCCACAAAGCCTCGCTCGTTGCCGAAAACCTAGAACTAGCGACGGAAATTGCAGATCGTGAGGAAGCAGCGGTCGAGTTGGATGGTGACCTACCGCCAGCGACAGTATAATCCGGTGCTGCAAACGAGGAAGCGGCGGCGTCTTACCCTAGAGCACCACCCACCACCAGTTTTTTACCCATCAATGGCGTGGCTCCGGCAAATGGAGATCGAGAGACTAGACAATCTTTTGGGACAACTCTGAAGATAAATGGAGTGAGGGGACCCAAAATTAACTGCTTGTGAGAGGGAAATAAACATTTTCACGGATGGGGAAAATAGTGAGGGCGTACCAGGGGAGGAATCAACGAGGTTAAAGGGGAAACAGGTTATTGGGCCAACCATCGGGGAATACATAGTGGCATGTCAAGAAAATAAAAAGAGAAAAATGCAAATATAACCTTATGTAATTGAAAAAAATGCAGGTATAATCTTACTCTACTTAAAAGTGTAAATATAATCTTATCTATTCACGTTATGTGCAAATATAATCTTAATAATTCAGGTTATGTGCAAATATAATCTAATCTATTCAGGTAATGTGCAAATATAATCTTATCTATTCAGGTTATGTGCAAATATAACATTTTCAGCCGGTTTGAGGCCGAAATACGATGAAATGACCGATTTGCCCCTGAAGGTTTTTTAAAAAATCTAAAAAAACCTCCATTTCTCAAATGACAATATTACCCCCATTGGCATTAATACCCATTTTGTGTCTTCCATTCCCGCCCTATCTTAACTTCTTGTCTTCTCCCACTCTTCTCACTGCGAAAGAACCCGAACCTAGACCCGCTCAACCCGTTCTACTCATTCCCGCCGGTCGTGGTCGATCTTCAACTGCAGTCCGGCGATGACGTAGGTCACCCACCAATGTCGACGTAGGGAGCCCGGTTGTGGATGTCGTGACGTGAAGGAAACCCAGAATTGCTACAGTATAACCCTCAAAAAATGGTAAGCCTTCATAAAATCTGTGGGAATGTGCAAATTATTGCTGTTCCAAAGTCTATTTTTTGTCTATTTAACTTTTGGGGCCCTTGAATATAGAAGCCCGCATAGTTCTTATGAAACCGGGGTTTTTAAACCCTTCTTGGTTGACTTTGTTGTGTATCATCTGGATTGGTGATTTGAATATGTTTAGTGTTGTGCGTGTGGCTGTTGTTGTGCTCTGTTTCTATACCTAGGGTTTAAAATGGTGATAGTGGTTAAGTTGTTGAAGGGGTACTATGTTTCCTATTTTGTGGTTGTTTTGGTACTCTTGGTAGTGGATTTCATGATGTAGATTTTGTTTTGTATTGTGCTAGATTGTATGTTGAATGTGTGGAAATGCATTATTGTGAATGATGTTGAACATGTTTGTGATATATCACTCTTTGTGATTATTCTTTGGGGGTGTGTGATAATTTTGAATATTTGTTGGCTAATTGTCATGTTGTGTATATGGAGTGGGTGGTTTGGTCCAAGTTTGTGAACTAGATTTAAGAATATATTGATTGTTGTAGATGGAAAACTTGGTGAAGTTATGTAACCAAATGACGAATGTTCAATGTTTCTGTAATGTTACTGAACCTGGACATTAGGCCTTCTTGTTGGGTAACCAAACATTGATAGCAAGTTTGGTGAATGTGCTCTTTGTAAATTGTTTCTTGTTAGTGCAAAAATAAGCATGTTTGTTAATTATATGTGCCTATATAACCCTGTATGTTCAAGATATGTGCATTTATAACCATGTCTATTTCTTATATGTGCATATATAACCCTAGAAAATTAAATGAAGTGCAATTTTACCCATAGTTGTTTCCTCATTGTCCATATATTACTATGTGTATATCTTATATGTTCACATATATCCCTGAATATATTTATATGTGTAGAAATAACCCTTAGATTATATTTATGTATTTTTAATTTTTGATTTATTTTTCAATGTTGTAGGATGAAGTATACACAATTATCCTCCGTCATTGATCCTGACAGATACTCTCTTGTAGTCTTGAAGTTGGATTGCACGAGGCATTTCTTTGGGGACGCTGAGGCGTGGAAATAACTGGAATTGACGTTGAGTTATGGTGATGATCGGGTCATCCTGCAATCAGAAGAGGATGTCACCAAAATGTTTGCATCAAGCTGCAGAGGAAATAATTTGGAGGTATATTGTGAGGTCCTTAACCCTTCTGAAGGTGGTTCTTGGGAGAGCAGCAAAACGGGGAATTTGGAAAAATCAAGTAAGAAAGATAGTGAAGAAGGTGGTAAAGCTGTGGCCGAGGGTTTGGTGGATGAACACAGCTCCAAAGATGAAGATTATGTGCAACCCAATCTTGAAGAAGGCCATGAAGAACAAGACCGGGACTGGTATCATTGGTACACTGAGGCAGGTTCCGAGATTGAGTCGGATGGGGATGGTGGCAATGACACAGGGCAAGATTTGGACGAAGACACTGATTTGGAAGATGATCCCATGAAGAACTGCACCAACTAGGACACGTTTAAAATCAAAGACGGGGACAAAATTAAACTGTTAACATGGATGGATTTTCATACCCAAAAAGATTTCAAGGCTGCTTTTCTCGACTACTCGGTGCAGGGAGGATTTGTGTATAAACATGTGAAGGGCGAGAAGAGTAGAGTAACACTAACTTGTGCGGAGCATAGTTGTGGATGGAGGCTCCATAGCTCGACACTCCCCAATGGCCATACATTTAGAATTCGTTAATTGGAAAGGAAACACACCTGTAGGAAAGAGGTGAAGGCACCACAGGGATGGATATCGAAGAGGCTTGTTAAAATGTTTCAGGTGATCGGCAGGTGTCCAATGAGGTGTTGTTGGAACACCTGAAATATTTTGGTGTTCAGCCTAACCGGTACAAGTTGATGAGATCAAGGCAATTGGCCGAATTATTGCTGGATGGTAGCCACGGCGAATCATTCAAAGCCCTACCACAGTATTGCGAAGAGTTGCGTAAGAGTAACCCGGGCAGTCAAGCAATGATGCAGTACGACCCGGGCCAACCACTTCCATTTGTGAAAAGTCTGTTCATTGGTTTTGATGCTATGAAGAAGGGATTTCTGGTTGGATGCAAGCCATTTCTGGGGTTTGATGGCTGTCATCTTAAGGGTCGGTACGGTGGGGTTCTGCTTAGTGTAATTGCCTATGAACCAGATGATGGCATTTTCCCCCTCGCCTTTGCTTATGTGGAGTCTGAATCCAAAGATAGTTGGTTGTTTTTCTTCAAACGAATGGAGTTTTTCTTGGGAGGATTTGAAGAAAACAAACTGTGGACATTCATGACTGACCGGCAGAAGGTGGGTCATAATATCCTTTTCATTTTGGTGTTTCAATTTGTTAGATTATGGATGAGTTGTGTGACTGTTTAGTTTAGGTCTAGGGTTGATAAACTGTGCATATTGTGTTATTGCTTACTGATTGACTGATGTGCAGTTATAACCCTGACTGATTACTTATGTGCAAATATAACCCTGACTAATTGACTTATGTGTAGATATAACCCTGACTGATTAATATATGTGCAAATATAACCCTTCTGATTGGCTTATGTGTAAATGCACCCCTGACTAATTTAATGTTGCGCAAATGTAACCATTACTGAAATTGTTATGTGCAGATATAAGCCTTACTGAATTTTACCATTTCTGATTTTACCTTCACTGTTTGTTCTTGTAAACTAGGGCCTTGATAAGGAAATTGATGAGATTGTATCCCACGCTACACAGAGGAGATGCAGCCGTCACATCTATGCCAATTTTCGTAGAAAGCACCCTGTAGATATTTTCAAGAAGTTATTCTGGAGAGCGGCTATGGCATATAATTAAATGGATTTCAAAAGGCAATGGAGCAGATGAAGGAATTGAATGAGGAGGCTTATGTTTACTTGAATGACATCGGTGACGATTTGTGGGCTGGATACACTTTCTCGACGGCCTTGAAGTGTGACAACATAACTAACAATTCAGCAGAGTCTTTCAACATTTGGGTTAGAGGGCTAAGAAACCAGCCTGTACTTACTTTTATGGAGGGGTTGCAGAAGGATGTAATGGCAAGGTTGGATGAGCATTACAAGAAGTGTGTAGCCTGGGATATTGTAATGTGTCCACGAACTGAAGAAATGTTGAAGCTTGTTTCAAAACAATCTCGCCGAGTTACCTTCACTCCTTGTTCAGATACAAATTATGAAGTAGGGCATGGTGATGTATCTTGATAAGCGGTTATGCGACTGTGGTGTTTGGGATCACACGGGGTACCATGTAGACATGCGGCGGGGATACTATTGCACAAAAGACACCCCCTCCACGAATCATGTGATCACATGCTATCTAAAAACACATTTTTGAAAGATTGTTCCTATATGACCAAGCCCTTACCTCACAGGGTGTTCTGGCCGAAAAACTCAACTACCCAACCGTGCCAACCTCCAGAATTACATCATCGGATTGGGAGACCAAGGACAAAGAGAATAAAAGAAGATTGGGAGGGAGAGGGAAGCAGCAAGAAAAGGAAGTGTAGCAAGTGTGGAGAATTTGCTCACAATATGAGGGGATGTCAAGGTGGACCCACGACCAGAAAGAAAGGCGACTGAGAAGGCTAAATCTGTTGCCGCATCCCAGGTATTTATAACAAGTTCATTTTTAAAATATTTAAAACTTTTTTACATAGGCCATCTCATTTTAAAAATCTTTTGTAAATGGGTTGCAGGTTGTGGATGTCAATTCACAGGCCACTACAGAAGGCACTTCACAGGCTCCACAGGCCAATAGAGAAAGTACTTAACAAGCTACACAACGTGCTGGAATCAAGAGAGGTATACCAGTGGCCAAGTAGGTTTCTAAGCAACCACTTAAGTGGACAAGGGCTGCAAAGGGTTCAGATTCGAGCCAGGCATCAAAGCGAGGGAAAACAACTGCTAGTTCGAAAAAAACAAAGAAAGGTAGAATTATGTTCATTTTTGGCACATTCTTGTTAGTTTATGTTCATTTTGTGGTTGTCCCTCAGCTAAATTTTGTTGTGAAGGTCCAAGAATGTGATGATCCAGAAGTTCAAATTTAGAACAGGGACGAGACTTCAACAGATGGTAACCAAGCTGTTGAGGTAAACCATGAGTTGTGGATGCTTTAATTATAATTATGTAGGTTTATATCTGACCTCACTTAAGTTATGTGGGGTTATGTCTGAACTACCTAAAATTATATAGGGTTATATCTGCACATATTGATATTATGTAGGGTTTATATCTGAACTTAAAAATTATGTAGGGTTATATATGAACTTTCTAAAATTTTGTAGGGTTATATCTGAACTTAATAATATTAAGTAGAGTTGTATCTAAATTATTGCATCTATAATTACTAAAGCCGTTTTTTATTATGAACTGTAGGATAAAGCAGTTGATGATACGGGGTTGCAATTTGATACGGAGATGCAATTCCCACTACCATGTTTAAACGAAACAGAAGTAAACTTCAATGTCTTATTAATATGCCAATTTTTTTTTTGCATTTTGAATTAATGTTGTCTTACTAATATGACAATATTCTATTGCAGATAATGGATGTGATGCCAATCATTCAACAAGTGGAGAGTGAAATCGCTCTACCGGAGCCACGACTAAAGAATGTGCAGAAATACAGGAGGACTAAGTAGAAGGTTAAGCGTAACATAGCAGAGGATGCTACTGATAATGAGGTAAGTCAATATTTTCTAAATCAAAATCAAGCAATTCTGATCAATGGACCAAAACCCTAACTTCCACCTGTCGTCAGGAGCAAGATGAGTTTCAGGGTAAGAATAGGGGTGAAATGATGATGCTAGAAACACTAGATGCTGTGGAACAGGAGTTCAGCATCCAGGAAGTGACTGCTACATCCAATGTCCATGACAGGAAGGGGATTCCAGTGCAAATTCTTGTGGAGGAGACACCAGTGGTGATGGAACAACCCCCGCTTGAGGTTCCGGTCCAGGTTGTGGGAGGCAATGCTTTGGAAGGACAACCTTTGTTGGAGGACCAAGTTGCAGGGGAGATTCTTGTGGAGGAGCTTCCAACAGAAGAGGACCAAGATTCGTACTTGGTCAAGGATCTGATAACCGGGGACCATGTATTAGGGGATGCGGACATTGGCAAGAATGAGGGTCCAACACGGTGTTAGGACTTGGGCACGTTTACCACGCCAGTTCAGTGCCGAGGTATTATGATTTTCCATGTTTATATTTCTTCATCAAACAATGTTTACAGGTCATAGTTAGAGCATTAAAATTCATTCCATCAATTTTACTATGCTCAGGATTTTCCCCCGCCTATCAAAGGCGTAGGAGCAGTCGTATTTCACACAATATCGGGTAACAATACAATCGAAACTGTCAACCATCTGGATCCATCTGACCCGTAGATAATTTTAGCATACAAGGTCATAATTGAACTGGCATGCGATAAGATAAGGTTACATATGCACATATTAATATTATGTAGGGTTATATCTGCACATATTGATATTATGTAGGGTTTTATATGCACATGTTGATATAGTGTAGGGTTATATCCGTAATTTATATAACTGATTATATCGGTATCGCCTTCTATTTTCAGCTATCTGGGCCCCCACCACCAACAGAGTTCCCTATATTTGGTACTAAAGGGGCGGCTACCCGTAACAAAATTTGGATTAGGACTTTTCTATACAATCCGAGGACAGCGAGGTTGCTCGGCACAACTTTGGCTCTATCGGTGAATACCATCCCAGTGGTGATGTCTCACGTTCCAGTTCACAACCACCTTTTCCTGTCCCACTCGACCTAGAGAGCGAAAGATCAAGTCCAAGAAGAAGTGCATCACAACCACCACCAGATGAACGCGCTTGACCTTTTGAACGCACTTGATAATGTACCGTTTCATTTGTGCACTTTCTTGTAGCACTACAGTTGTTATGGGGCACCTTCTTTTGGCTATTTTGCAAGCTTTGCTGCCTTCAACAAATGTTTATAGGAACTATGTGGCACACTATACATTAGGTGTGGTCCACTTCCATTGTCATACATTTGAACCTGTAGTGTGATGTTTGTTGTTCGGAATGTTTTTCAAATAATCTACTAACCATGTGTTGATAATTATTGAATGTGGACGGATCAGTTTTGTTCGTATAAATAAAATACCTGAACCGAGAGTTATATTAGGAATAGTTCTACATAAGTAAGATTATATATACACTTCATAATATTAATTGGGGTTATATCTGCACTTTAATGAACTAGTCGGGGTTATATCTCCACTGTTATTGACTTATGTGAGGTTAAATTAGTAACAAAATGCAAACCAAAACAACAACTACAACATGTTTGAGCAAATTCAAGAACTATTGACGCCCCCAACATTCACTTTCCAAGCAACCCCAACAAGAATATGGTCATGTTCGCACCAAGAAAAACCTACAATCAAAGCCTTAAGAATGAATGAGCAGTTGCAACCATTTTGCGGTGCAACATAACCTTCACCTGGCACAACCACAACTTCTTCGACCTCAACATGGCCAGTAGTATTGCCTCTTAGACCTTGACTACAAAACTCGTGCTGCGGATGCGAACTTCCCGTACTTTCTCTTCCCGAATCAAACATATCGGACACAACCTAACCCTGAAATTCGTGATTGCGAGGGCATCAATAATCAGGTATCCCTGGATTCTTGGCAGACCGAGACACACAAACAATCATTCCCTTCTTACAAACTTGGCATTCAAATCCTTCGCAATGCACACCATTCATACTGTAACTTGATGAAGCCATTTGAATCCCTCGGCTAAGAACAGAGAAACAACTACTTCATTAACACAACACTCTAATTATCATATCTACTGCAGTTTAATCTACGGAGATCGGAACCATTGATTTTCCCCAAATTCAAATCTAGGGTTCAACACTAAAAATTAGTTACCTTCAGCAGAGAATGGACGATCTGAATCTCTGGGAAGGGATGCGAGGTTTCTATTGACACGAGTTTGATGGGAAAAGGATGGAGGAACAAGACCTAGGGAACTGCGACAGCGAAGTGGAGGATGAACGCGGTGGCGCGGCCACCTAGGCTTATCCGCACTAATGGGAGAAGGAACGGGCAGTTTTTTTTAAACAAAGGAAGTTAACATATGGTTTTTTGTGAGCCCTATGATAATAAGGGCAAAATTATCCTTCCAGGTCAAAGGTTCAGCCATAAGGGTATTTTAGTCATTGCAAGTTGGTCAACGGCTGGATTCTGATGGTCAACGCTGGAATCATGGCCAGAGGGTTATATTTACACTTTCATTCAACAGTCAGGGTTATATTTGCACTAAAAAATAACTGAGGATTATATTTTCACTTTCCTCAACATATAGGGTTATATCTGCATATTACCCAAATATAAATACATGAGAAGGGAGTGGAAGATTTAACATGGAGAATGGAATTGGAAAGCTCGCCAGAATTGAAGAAGCATAAACTCTCCTTATGAATTCCCAAGTTTAGTACACAGGGCCATTTTTCTCGGAAATCAGAGTCAAGGGCAATTACAAGACAGTAATCTGTGTCATTGGGAAGGAACATCAAAGCCAGATTAACACCAACAAAATCAACAATAGCATCAAGGATATTGATTGAGAAAAATATGGAGAGAGTTAAGATGTTGTAGCTAAGTGAGGAAAGCAAAGCGCAGGAGGGGAAAAGCTCAGGGAAAGAGGACATGTCTTCAACGGGGTTTGAACTCTGTAACGACAAAGCCATCTTAACACACACCCAAAGGGATGCCATATAGTGGGCTATGGCCAGTTTCATACCAATAGTGACGGCCCTGAACACAAAGAGAAAGATAGCACTACATGAGGACTTGGGAGAAATTGCCTTTCAGAAAAAAAAGGTGGGTGGGGGATCTGGAGGAATAATGGGTTTGAAACACAATAACTAAGTTTCCAGAAATCAATCCCACACTTGGCACAAAACAAAGAGAGGTGGTCATTGTCGGTGCAAGAACTTATCACACTGTGATCCAGACAGTCACACATATAAGAGATGAACTAAGTTGTGGTACTTCGGTGGTTGGTCTAGAACAACCACCAAGAGATATATGAATCTGCTAAGTTGGAGCTGTAGAGGCCTGAAGCATTCTCTGACAGTCAACGTGCTTAACAACTACATCAATATGTATAACCCCAATATTTTATTTCTAATGGAAACTAAGTGTGGCTACTGTAGAGTTAGTAAGTGGCTGAGTAGGTCATACTTTAGAAATTGGGAAGTAGTAGATGCAGTTGGGACAAGCGGAGGGCTCTGTGTAGCCTAGTCCTAGGATATTGTGGTATCCGCAGTAAAAAGCTGCTCACATCTTGGATGTTTAAGATAACGATCGCCCAAGGCGATGAATGGATGTTATTTTGTATGTATCGACATTTAGAAAAGAAGTTCAAGAAACAAGTATGGGAGAAGATACATGTGATCCTTCAACATATCAACTTACCAATATTGGTAACTGGAGACTTCAATCAAGTGCTAAAGGTAGAAAATAAATCAGGAGGAAGATCGGTCATGCCACATGATGCAGAAGACCTGAATAGGTTACTAACCATAGGAAACCTGAAGGAGCTCAAAAACAAAGATCAATGGCTCACATGGTCAAACTGCAGGAAATGCAATGAGTTAATAATGGAACGCCTAGACTGGGCTTTAGCTAACTCGGCATAGATGGAAAAAATTTAACAGACGCTGCCTAACAAACCATACGATCATGAGATCAAACCACAAGGCACTCACTCTAAACACACACCCAAGGAGAAGAGACCCTAACGAGTCAACAAAATAGATATTTGAGTCATTATGGGTAAGGTACGACCAAACCAAGGAACTGGTGAGACGCATCTGGAAACCGGTCCAATGGAACACGGCCACACCAGATGGGGAGTTAAGAGCAAGGAGCAGTGGGAATCATCACAACACACAGACCACATTCAATGTGAAGGTGAAGAGCACTACCACAAGGCTGCATAAGTAGGCCAATAAAACAATGGGCAAACTGGAATACATAATCATGTAGGTGAAAGAACAATTGGGTGCCAAGCAGAAACAAAGGATGCAGACCGAATGCATGACAAAGAGCAAAGAGCAAAGGCAATATGGCTGAAGGAAGGAGACAGAAACACTAAAGTCTTCCACCAATGGGCACAAAAAAGGAAGGGCAGGAACTACATACCGCTGCTAAAAAATGGAGCAAATGAGTGGATAGCGAAGCCTAAGGACCTATAATAGTTGGTTTACATCCATGTAAATTATGTATTCGTTAACGAATCATTTATGCCAACAGGTGCCTTCAGAGAGTCAACCTCACAGGATATCCTAGAGCTCATAAAAATGGGGATAGGAACAAACCAGCAAAGGCAACTGGAAAATTAGGTGTTAAAGCCATCTTTTATTATAGGCTTGGCCTGCAGCTAATTATCTTGGGTTGTTGGAGCTGTTACGGATGCTACGGCACGACCTCTGTTTGGGCCTCCCTCCGATGATAATTCCGGTGTAAATGAGTACCTAAAAAATAACATGAGTTAGTCAGGGTGGGGCGGTGTGTGGGCGTGCCCGCTCCGATGCCCAAGTCAAATATGGTAAAATGGGTGTGAAAAGGGTGATGCTACAACATTGTGGGGGCTAAAGTAAAACCTACCTTTCTGATAGCTTTTTCTATCATTTTATAGTTGAAGTGTTTGGTCTTTCGTAGGTTAAATGTTGGGCCTTTGGGCCTGGTGAATGGGGGTATGTGCATGTAAACCCATACCTTATTATCAGTTAATCCCCAAGGAGATTAAAACTACAATCTTCCAAATGGTAAAATGGAAGGCATCAGGGCATATGGTCCCCCCCCCGAGATTCTAGAAGTAGAGGATGAGGTTACGGAAGTAATTTATAGGTTCTTCTCAACCACAATAATTCCACCAGAGTGGACCACATAGCACTTATCCTAATCCCAAAAAAAGAAGATCCCGAAAGAACCATCTGGCCTACGCCTGACCAGCCTGTGCAACGTCATGTACAAGATCATAGCCAAAATTATGACCAACAGAATAAAGAGGGTCATTGGCCTCCTGATCTCTAGAAACCGATCGGCATTTGTTCAAGGAAGATCAATTGTCGAGAACTCTCTCTTTGCTCACGAAGTCATTGAACACTTCTGCAAAAAGAAATCAGGAAAACAACCAATGGCGGCAATCAAGATCGACATGAGCAAGCCATACGATCGAGTATCATGGGATTTACTTTAGCAAATGGTGAGACATATGGGATTCCCTACCAAATAGATATGGTGGGTTATGGAGTGCGTGACAACTATGTTGTACTCCATAAAATTCAACGGATTAAACTCAAACTCGTTCCAACCAAGGCAAGGATTGCCGCAAGGGCACCCTTTGTCACCATTCCTCTTTGTACTCTCCAAGAGGCTTTCTCCTCCATGGTAGCGTTAGAAGACTTCTAGAAGCTTTGTCCAGGAGTCAAGATAGGTAGATCGGTCCAACCTGTATCCCACATAATGTTTGCGGATAATTATATCCTCCTTTTCAACATATCCGAAAGAGGATCCAGGAAGCTAGCGCAAACGCTAAACCTCTTTGTGGCATACTCGGGCCAACGAATAAACTTCCAAAAGTCAGCTCTACTTATCAACCCAAACACGGACCCAACCACCAAGGAATGCCTTAGCTAGACCTTCGGAGTTTTTGAAGACCGTTGAAATATAAGTTTCTCAGCCATAATATGGATTTAACAGGTACAAGAGTGAGAATGTTTGGGAACTTAACACAAAGAATCAAGGCAAAGACTGCTAACTGGAAGTTGGGAGATCTATCAGTCATGGGAAGTGTAACAATCGACAAGCATGTTCTCACCTCCACAACACAATACACACTATGTACCTTCAGAATACTATCCACAGTGGCAAATAGCATAGATAACTACTTAGCTAGATTCATATGGGCTGGGAACGTGGATGGGAGAAGGGTATACTGGACATCATGGAAATCCATATGTCACTCTAAGTGGCAAGGGGGCCTAGGAATGAGATCCACAGAAGAGATGAACCAAGACATACTAGGAAAGTTAGCGTGGAATATAGTAATAGACAATGATCCCTTCTTCTCCAAACTGTTCATTAACAAGTACTGTAATAAGGAAGGCTTCCTGGATGTCAAACCAAAATAGGGATCAACCTACGGCTGGAGAGGCATTCTATGGGGTCGAGACCTGATAAAGCCGAAACTCAAATGACAAGTAATAGATGGCTGCGGCATAAACATCCAAGAAGAGTGGATAACAAACCAGAGAAACCCCATAAGGTATGAAAGTCAACTCCTACCCCAACTGGGAATTAAGGTCAGCGATCTAGTAGACCATGCAAAGCAATGGAAGATGCATTTACTTATGACGTTCTTCTAGCTAGAGATAATCAATGACATCATCAGAATTCACATCCCACTAGCCCCCCTAGGCCAAAAAAACTACAAGTTCTGGAACAGAGACTGGCTAAGCAAATACATTGTCCAAAGCAGCTACCACGAAGCGTGGAGCACAAAGATGAGACAGAAACCATTCAGCCAACCATATTACAAAACACAAGGGGGGAACCAAAAGTTTTGGAAAAAACTATGGCTCTCGCAGACAGCGGAAAAAGTAAAGTTCCTAGTTTGGAGACCAGTGCAAAATGCAGTGCCAACAGGCTCGACACTTAGAATGAGAGGAATGGAAGTATCTCCCTTCTACCAAATGTGCCACACGGAGCTGGAATCACCCTCACACATTATAATATAATGCAACTTCGCCGAGAGAGTATGGAGATCGTCAAGGTTAGGGTTCAACTTTAGACGAGGACATTCTCTTCAACTAAAGGAATGGCTGAGAGAGTGGTTCAAGGCTTCCCAAAAAAAAGGACATCGATCTCACATGCATAATTATCTGGGCAATTTAGTGTGCTAGGAATAAGGCAACGATGGAGCAAGATAGACCATCTGTCGAATCAATTCTAGCCATCGTCCAGAAAACTTAAACAGAGGAGCACCAGAGTGAACATGCGGAGCACCGACATGCATCTGACCCAAACTCACATTCATTTTACCTGGAACACATGGCGAACGATTCACTACAGAGCACAACAAAGGAGCCGAAAAGGGCAAAAGTGGAACACATCCAGTTAATTTGGCACATGGAGGAAGTTCAGTCAAACCATGAAAACGGGAACTGGATATACACCAACACACACACACACGCAGAGTTCCAGATACGAGACGGTTTGGCAGTGGCAACTTAGTGTGCACAAGGGGTTAATGAAGACACATGGCAAGGCATACAACCCCTTCATGCGCACTCAGCAATTCAGGTGGAACTAGTCGCTATACATGAAGCGATGGCAAGTGCATGGTAAAGAGCGGCAATAAACATTTGGGTGCAGACTGACTGATGACGCTAAACCATATCCACAACTTCCCAAACGTTCCACCAGGACCTAGGAGACTAATTAGGAGTATAATAATGCTAGCAATGGTATTTAGTTATGCGCATGTAATAAAAATTCTCGCGTATCAAACGCTCACAACCTCGCACGTGTATACGGGCCCTTTTTTTTTTTTGCTTCGAAAAAGATAAAATGAGAGGACAATGTAATTTATCCAACAATTTGGGCTAAAGAGAGAAATGGCACCAAAATGATCCCGTCATTCACAAAATTGAGTACTCTCTCTTTGCCATCTGTATTATCACTCACTCCACTAGCACATTTGACGCAACCCAGAGCGAAAGGCTCATTTTGCACCCTCTAAAATCTAAAATTAGGGTTAGGGTTTCGCCGTCCACACGAATTCGAAAACCCTCTAATTCGCTTCAATCCACAGATCCATGGAAGGCAGAGGCTCAGGCGCTGGAAGAAGCTACCGCAGTGGCGGCCGCCGCGGAGGCAGGGGCGGAAGGGGAGGACAGGGAGCAGCCGCCGCCGCAGCGGCGGCACCGGGAGGAGGGAATGGCGGAGATCCCAAGCCAGGGCTGAGGAAACCGGTGTTTGTGAAGGTGGATGAGCTGAAGCCGGGGACCACTGGCCATAATCTGACGGTGAAGGTCGTGGAAGCGAACACCGTGCTGAATAAGAAGCCCCGCAACCCGGCGATGTCGGTTCGCGGCCCGCCGAACCAGCAGCTGCAACCCAGTCGCATCGCCGAGTGTCTCATCGGTGACGATACTGGGACAATTCTCTTCACTGCCAGAAACGAACAAGGTTTTTCCTCTCTCTCCGGAGTTTAAATGATTATATCTAAAGCAGCTCCTAAGGTTTTGATGGATATGGTGTGATTGTAGGTCAACGCAGAGCCAATGAGATGTGTAGTTATGGGAAAAAATAATGATATAAATTGGCAGGGATGACTCAATGTAGGAGTATTTTTTTGTGGTGATACTGTTTTTGTTGATTGTGATCTGCAACCTTTGTTGAGAGAAAGGATGAGAGTTTGGCTTGTATTGTTTCGCCGATTGAACTTTGTACTGAGGTTGTTGTTACGTGGTGCTAAGGGAAGAGTTTGCTATATATTGAAATGTATGTGAGAGGTCATACAAACCACTTTTCCCCTTGATAAGGGCGTGTTGAAACGAGAGGTGTGGCTTTAAATTGACTTGAGATCATCTGTATCATCCCCACTCTGTACCCATTACGCGTTTATTAGGCGACCAAAATTTACATGGAGATAGAAGGAATTTTAGCCTAGCTAAAGCCATGATAAGAGTCTTGGGTTGAATCATCCTAGTTGGTAATCCTGATCTGTGCTCGGGTCTTCCTGTTTGATCTACTATTTTTGCATTACTTTTGCTTGTTGATTCATCCTAGACTAGTTGGTAATCCTGATCTGTCCTCCGGTCTTCCTGTTTGATCCACTATTTTGGCATTACTTTTGCTGCTTAATGCATATTGAACTCTGATCTCAACATTTAGGTGAGGAAGTTGGTTATCCTGGTTGGCTGTTGTCCTGACTAGAATAATGTTGAACTTATATTTCAGTAGGTCATACGTGCCTGGAATCTTATTTGAAAATTTATGATATACCCTACACCTGGATTTCTCCTATTCAACCTTGCTTGATTTTCTGAACCAGTAAATTTAGATTTTATACAGCTGAGTTATTGTTGGTCTCTTAACGTATCAACATACTGTTAAGAAATTTGGTTACTTTAGCTGTTGTGTTGACTAGAATGACTTTAACTGCTTGATATTTCAGTTGGTCATAACTGCATCCAGTCTTATTCAGAAATTCATGTCATATCCTACTTCCGGAATTTTCTCCTGAATTTCTCAACCAGCAGCTGCCAGTTTTCTAAAATTGAGTTTAAATTGTTTTTGTTGGCTTCTCTTTAATCCCATTAGTGGTTTGATTGTTTTGCTGAGAAGGTTTTGCTTAGAAGTAATTCCATGTTACGCTCTGGCTAGTATTGATCATGTAGTTTCCTGATGTAATTGTTCCTCTGCAGTTGATTTGATGGCAGCAGGAAACACTGTGATTCTCCGGAATGCAAAAATTGACATGTTCAAGGGTTCCATGAGACTAGCTGTTGATAAATGGGGGCGCATTGAGGTGACTGAACCTGCACAGTTTGATGTTAAAGAAGACAACAATTTGTCCTTGGTAGAATATGAGTTGGTGAATGTGGTTGAAGAATCTTGAGCATTCTGCTGTGGTCTGGTGTCATGATGGCTATTGGGGGTACATTTTGTTTGTAGCCATGGGTTTTTGGTATACAAGCTTGTGGAGTTGGTAGTTCGTTCATATTTTCACCTTTTTACTATTTTTAACATGCAATGGGACTAATCTAATCCTATATTCTGTAGTTAGTTTGTGAATTCTGCCGTTAAGAATGAGTGGCTTTGGTTGCGCCCTTTTCCAGATAGGGCTGTTTCATTATAAGTGCTTGCTATGTTTCCAACATTGGTGGATTGAAACGTTTTCTTATAAATTTAGTATTTGTTAATACTGCTTCTTACTAAGTATCTATCCCCATTTCTGGTTATGTCAATCACTTGGCTGAAGGATTGGTTAAGATATACATCTTCTGTTCAAGATGGGATTATCTTTTTTCTTATCTGAAGATTGGATAATTATTTTGTACAAAGTATGTGCAGCATTTGCAAGGAAACAACAGATTTCACCATTACGTGCATGGTGTATGTTGAGGAAGGGTAAATGGTTGGATTAATTCCAAACAACCTTAGGAATGAAAGTGTCCTCGCCCATTGAGTTTTTTCCTTCTACCTCCTCTACAATCTTGATAGCCTTGAACGATATGCACGTTGATATGAAAGTGTATTGAATTTGATCTCAAATACTTCAACTGGTTTCTCTTTGATCACTTTTAAGCTTACTATGGTGTTTTAACATGAACACCAACCCTTTTACAGTGATAATCTTTTTGCAAGCTGGATCTTATTAAGATAGTCTAGGCAATCCCCGAAGCAAACATCCAGGCTAAGCCCAGTGGCTGCAAAGCAAATATTTCCAGTGGTGTTTGAATCTCTTCATGACACCAGAAGTGATGCAGAAATTTTGCATCGTGTTGTATGAGGTGATATTCGTAATCAATGTAACGAGTTGGTTCTGAAAATGATATGGTGTACAATACCAACCACCGCCATGGCACCACCCCAACCAACTCTACAAATCAGCTGGTTTCTATTGCTAAGCTTTAAGAAAATAAAGGATTATGTGATCAGCAAACATGCATTTAACTAGTCAAAATTTGAATGACCCAATATGCTCAGTGATGTAGTCATAGATCTCACTACCTTGTGCCAGATGCAGTATTTCTCAAAGAGAGTTTGATTCTTTGTGCTGTTAGAAGAAAAACAGAATAACATCTTGCAAAATTTCAAGACGTGACGAACTGGTTAAAACACAGACGGTTCCTTTGGTCTATCGATACCTAATCCAGGTCAAAAACAGAAAGACAGGCGACTCATCAAATTCGGCAAGCAAGCAACTGAATCTAATCTCCACAACTGAATCTATTCTCCAACTTGAGTGTTCAGAGTTTCCAACAACATCAAGGAACTAAGATCATGCACTGCAGTCGAAACCATTGAAATACTCATCCATCTACAATGAAAAAGTAAACATACTTATACACGGTCATGATAATGTATAATGACTATCTTCTTCGCTACCATACAGAAGTCGCAGCTCATAAGATGTATGATGCTATAAAAACATGAAAGAACTCCTAACATGTAGTTAGTCTTTCAAAGACCGTATACTAGACAAAAGTTTAAAAACCATGGATGAATGCGAAAACATTATTAAAATCTTCATGCTGAAAATCTGCCAGTGTGCACTAATCACAGCCCTAAAAAAAAAGAACCCAAGTCAAATACATCGCACAAAAATGCCTTTGTTCATTCTGCAACTGAACTTTTACAGTCCAAAAATCTTCAATATGCAAGTACGATGCAAGAATAGCCAACTTCAAATACATGCTTTTAATAAGTTAGACCTCTATATCAAATGCAAAGATGAAAGTATTTATTGACCTGTAGTTTTGCGGACCACTTGGCACTAGGGCACAGTTGAGCCTTTTAGGAACCTAATTGGAAAATAGAAGGACTACTGGTCACACACACATTATTTACATTGATTTTCATATGAACTAGAAAAGCTATGAACATTTCACTACAACCGAAAGATGCTTAAATAGCCAACACATTGAATGAGAAACCCCACAATCATTTCTATATATAATCGTATCAACCACCAAATTGATTTGGCTGGCTACACAGAATGTTCTCTCACTGTACATGCTCTGATCCTAGAAACAGCCTCTCAAGGTGCATGGACAAAAGAAAACACGGCTTCCGCATGAACAGAAGCATCAAGTTTGATTAGAACTGAATAATTATGAAGCTACAAAGTTGCTCTAGATATGAGTTTGCACAGTGGTTATCTGAGAAATGTTAATTTGTACAAATTCTGCAAGTTCAGAGGTAGAATTTAAACAGAACAGTATCTAGAAACGACTAGTCTTCCACAAGAGCTCATTCAACCATCTCCTACAGCACATGGTTATAAACCTTGCTTGGACATCTGATGATCATCATACATCATTGTGACAGTCTGAGCGAATACCATGTATTAGCAATCTGAATGAATACCATGTATCAGCATAACCTCTACAGAAAACTGAAATGCTAAAGTTATTTAACACTTCAGATTGGATTTCCTAACAAAATTAAAACACTGGTAGAACTTGCTTATAGACATCATAGGGTTTAAGGGAAGGAGAATGACGTGCATCACATCCTCAAGTATTTAGTTTTTCAAGTCCTGGGACAATATCTGTATTACAGAGAAGTAACAGCTAAACTTCCTTAACTCGATGATAAACCTAGGCCTGCACTATGAGGATCACTTTTAAGGGTTCTTTACTAAACTTTCTTTTGTTTCTACAAGTGCGAAATTGTAGGCGTTAACCAGTGCAACTTTCTCAGTGATAAAAAACCCAACTTGAAAAAGCTCCCGAAAATCTAATACCCGTAAGCATTTTCTCACAAGCTGTAGATAGAACCTAGTCCTTTAAAAAAAAATATTAAACTGACAAAACAACAGAAGCTTCAAATCCCTTTATCTCCCATTTATTCTTCTCCTAGACCTCCTCTGCCCCTGCAAGGTTGAATACCATAAGCACTCTCGTTTTTCTGAAGGGCACTATGGAAATTACAGTCGATTATGATTTTAAACTTTAAACCATCAAAGTTTATTTATTTTTGCTTCCAACACTCAAGAATGATCAAAAACCCCGATGAGATCCACTATCAGCAACACAAAACAGAGAGCATTGCGCTGCTCCTGAATCCTAACTACAGATCTTCTCAATAACCTAAAATCTCACTGCAGAGGTAAAGCCCATCTGATAACACAGGAAACCTAAACAAACTCATAAAAAAGGGCCAGAAAAACATCAACATAAACAACCACAGTAAATAAAGTGATAAACATAGGTAATACATAGAAATGCACCTCCACCTTAAAACTTAAAACAGACAAATAAGCTCCAACCTAACAGTTACAAATTATTACCTTCAAGAGTCCAACCGTAAATCCTCGGAGAATCAGAGAGCATAGAAGTCATCAAGGCGGAGGCGGTTGCGGAATGGTAAGGAAGCATGGACTCCACGCTCACACTGCTCAACTCAACCGGAGACCTAGGAAAACACGAACATATTTATCGCATCTCAATACAGTATGATTCATACTTACGGTGTACAAAGTAGATTGATTGAGTAGAAGTTCGGTCAATCTACCTGAAAATGCGAGCAGTGAGAGGCTTCCGAACAGGGATGCTGAACGGGGACGGAGTGGACGTCGGCTTGGCACCGAAGAACGATCGCGCCGCCGCAGATCGGAAGGAGGCGGTGGCGGAACGAAGCACAGTCCTACCGGCGACGGCAGCCATAATTGTTTGGAGAATGTCGAAGTAAACTTGACCAAGGGCTTTGATGGGGTTTAAGATGAAAATAAACAGGATAATTTCATTTACCTCCCCAGGTTTTTCCATAATTTCACTTACAGTTGTTATTTTTTCACTAGAAGTGCAATTTTTTTATTCAAATTACTGGAACAAAATATCATGATACGAAATTATACTAAAAACTGAAAAAGAATCGTAGACTACAAATTTACTGCAGTATAATTGTGAATCACTATACCTCAACCTGTATTTTACTATCCTCGCCCTAATACGTATACAGTATGTATTTTTAATTTAATTTCAGTAACTAAATTAAATTAAATTTAGATAAGATTAAATTTAAATAAATTTAATTTAATTTAAAAATAAATCCGGGCGCCGCCGCCGGACCGCGGGGCGCCGCCGCCGGACCGCGGGGCGCCGCCGCCGGACCGCGGGGCGCCGCCGCCGGACCGCGGGGCGCCGCCGCCGGACCGCGGGGCGCCGCCGCCGGACCGCGGGGCGCCGCCGCCGGACCGCGGGGCGCCGCCGCCGGACCGCGGGGCGCCGCCGCCGGACCGCGGGGCGCCGCCGCCGGACCGCGGGGCGCCGCCGCCGGACCGCGGGGCGCCGCCGCCGGACCGCGGGGCGCCGCCGCCGGACCGCGGGGCGCCGCCGCCGGACCGCGGGGCGCCGCCGCCGGACCGCGGGGCGCCGCCGCCGGACCGCGGGGCGCCGCCGCCGGACCGCGGGGCGCCGCCGCCGGACCGCGGGGCGCCGCCGCCGGACCGCGGGGCGCCGCCGCCGGACCGCCGGGCCGTTCGCAGCGGACCGGGCGCGAGCCGGAGCTGCCTCCGCTCGCCGTCACCTTGGCGCGAACGGACCGGCGCCGCTCGCCGTGGCTTCGCCGCGAGCTGGACGGGCGCCGCTCGCCGTGGCTTCGCCGCGAGCTGGACGGGCGCCGCTCGCCGTGGCTTCGCCGCGAGCTGGACGGGCGCCGCTCGCCGTGCCTTGGGCGCGAGCAGGACGGGCGCCGCTCGCCGTGCCTGGGGCGCGAGCCGGACCGGCACCGCTCGCCGTGCCCTGGGCGCGAGCGGAATGGGCCTCCGCTCGCCGTGCCTTGGGCGCGAGCTGGACGGAGTCCGCTCGCCATGCCACGGGCGCGAGCCGGACGTGTCTCCGGTCGCCGTGGACTGGGCGCGAGCCGTGCCGTGCCTGGCTGCCTCTCCCCAAATACTGCTATAAATTCTGATTCTGAGGAACTCGAAATGTCATTCCTCGAATTCTACTGTTAATTTGAGGAACTCGAAATTTTTGCTCTCCAAATTTTTGCGCGGCAAATTTTTACTCCAAACAAGGGTGTTAGAAATTCCATGTCTTCGGAGGTAATTTTACTAATTAGTTTTCTGTCCATAAGTAGTAGTTAAATTTAATCATTTTTGCAGTAGAAATTTATGCTCGTCTTTGTGTTTCACTTTATTAATTGTTACGGAAAAATTATTGCACATTTATCTCCTATGAATTTATCTCCTATTAATAGCAGTAACGTTAATTTTGTTGTTAATTTTGTTACGTAATGCTGTTGTTAATTTATCTACAATAATTTATGTCCTATTAATTATTGTAACGTTAATTTTGCTGTTTTGTTAATTTTGTTATTTTGTTAATTATTGTACCGTTAAGTTACGTTTTATTACGTTATTTTGTTATTTTAATTTGTTGAAATGTAAGAATGTAATATTAATTCTAGCCACAATGTTATTTCATCAAATGTAATTGTCACATTTTTTTTTCCATTACATGTATGTTTTAGCTGTTAATGAGAAATGACGGAGTGCACCCTTAAGTCCATTAGGAGGACAGTTTGAAATGGATGAATGTAATTTTAGTTTAGTGAGTTAATTTGTGTACGGGAATTTTATAATTGTAATGTTATTTCATGTAATATAATTTTATCTTTATGTTCTCTTCTTTAAGTATATGTTTTAACGTTTTGACTGTAATTTTATCTTTATTCGTTCATATGTAAACGTTAATTGACGACATCATTGTCGTTGGTATAGCAGTTGAGGAAGTCTAATTACTTGATGTTTATTGCTGTTTAAGGATGACAATCAGTCATGTGAAGCTGCTGCAGGGCGGAATGCAGACTCTCCATTTGCCACCTCAGATGTGTTTCCAAGTGTTGCCGAGGCTTATTCCTACCTGCAACGGATTGCTCTGCAGGTGGGATTTAAACTTGTCACGGGGTCCTACAAACAGAATAGGAATGGTCCCCTGAGGTTATATTGCGTTTGCAATCGGGGCCGAAAGGATAAGGTTGTAGATACGAGCGATTCTGATGTAGTCCGACGGAGTAACACCTCGACCAGAAGTTGTGACTGCCCATTCACGATTGTCTTGAAACAGAGAAGCACGGGGGATGGTTGGAATGTAGTGCGGTGCAAGGATCCTAGACGAGGGATGCATAACCACTCTTTCTCAGTGTACCCCGAGGGTCATAGACAGAGCTGCAAGCTCCATGCGGACGCGAAACAAATGATCAGAGATTTGACAGATTCAGAAACAGCCCCAAGGCATATCAATGCCAGCCTCAGTAATTCGTTTCCAGACCTGCATCAGACCATTAGGCAAGTGTACAATGAGAGATCGGCATATGTAACTGAAAGGCGAGGCGGGCGCAACACAGCGGAGAATTGTTTGCATCTGGCCACCTTGAAATGTTATGTCACTAGTCACCGCTCAGCACTTGATGGTACTTTGACTCATTTATTCATGGCTCATCCCGATGCTGTTGTGGCATTTCGCACGTTTCCGTGGGTTGTGGCCATCGACTCAACGTACAAGACTAATCGCTACGGCATGCCATTCATTGAGATGGTTGGGATGTCCCCTTGCAACACAAACTTCCTGATTGCCTACGCAATTGTCGTTGACGAAACGGCAGATACCTATGAGTGGGTGCTGAACGCGCTCAAGAACTTGCTTGTGGATGGACCGTTCCCTGAGGTTGTGGTCATCGATCGGGAGATGGGACTGATTAGGCCACTTCAGACTGTGTTCCCAGAATCGAATCATTTGCTTTGCACCTGGCATATTAACAAGGATGTGGAGGCACGTGTTACCGTGCTGACAGGGAATAAGAGGAACGGGGCAGCCTTCAAGAATGGTGCATGGTTCCGGGTTTGCAATGCGTCCACCGTTTCAGCGTACGAATCCGCCTTGTTAGATATGAGGGCTGGATGGTCTTGGAGCGAGGCTGTTATTAGTTACGCTGAGACGACGTGGCTCACCCCCCATAAGGAGAAATTTGTGAGGGCATGGACGAACAGATTGCTGCATTTCGGGAACACAACTACATGCAGGGTCGAAAGTGCACACTCGTCATTGAAATGGTGGTTACAAACGTCAACTGGTTCACTGGATACGGTATGGAGGCGTGTCGACCTGCAGATAGCCCAGCAAATTACTATGATCAAGACCGGCCTGGAGAAATCAAGAACGTGCATTGGAAGATTGCACCGTAGGGCCCTTTTCAGCAACTTGATCAACAATGTGTCCAAATACTGTCTGGATAAATTGACGGTCGAGTCCGGGAGGATTGATGCACTCGGAGCACAGGCATATGCTTACTGTGGCTGTGTGCTGCGCTTGACACATGGAATACCGTGTGCATGCGTCATGGCGGGGGCAGTTGCTGAAGGAATCTCCTTGTACTTGGACAACATTCATCCGCTGTTTAAGAGCCTGGCATTGGGTGATCACGTGCGGAGCATGGAAAACATTTCGAGGGCCGAACAGGATCAGTCGCGGTTCAACACTCAGTTGGAGGAGCTGGCACGCAGTGACCCTTCGGTCCGCCGACGAGTTTCAACCTACATAGATGAGCAGTTGCATCCGGAGAACAGCGGCATTGGCGAGCCGGACAATTGTACTAGTGCACGTGGGAGACCAAGCGAGCAGGTCCCCCGATCAAGATCAACCCGACGTTCACCGAGCTACCACGAGCACGTGAACAGGCGATACGGGCGTAGTTCAAGGTCCCCGGGGCGTGCTTCAAGGAGCGGTCGCTGGCACGGTAAGTACAAGCACCATTCTTCCTAATGAAGGCCGCCTAAACAAGATATTAATCTTAATGTTTTCTCCTCCAGCGACATTCCCGTTCCTCGAAAGTGTCCCCCACATTGTCCGGCGTTACATCGAAGGCTGGAACGATGTTGAGAGTGATGGAAACTGTGGCTTCAGATGCGTTGCTGATGCGTTCCACGTAGACGGTGAAGGTGAATGGTCTGCAGCACGTCGGGCAGTATTTAACGAGATTTCGGCACATTGGCCTGACTATGTTCCCATATACGGTTCGAAAGATAATGTTCAATTAGCCAGAGCCCGTATACACCACACCAGAGGTCCATGTGGTCCAGAGCATTGGTTTACGGTCATTGCAGACATGTTTCATGTCGCCACCTACTACAACACGGCTACAGTTTTATATTACATTTTAGAGAATGGGTCGGCAGACTATTGCTGTACAGTCCTCCCACTGAGGGCAGGTGGGGGCGAGGATGGAACAAGGAAGGAGCTACACATTGTATACGTTCGCAGTGCAAGCCATTTCGTCCGGATACACGTGAAGGAAAACTGTCCCATGCCCCCCGTGGTTAATCTGTGGACCACGTTGAGGAAGTCTGATGTCGTAGGTTGGGAGTTACCCTTTCGTAGGAGGATAAGGGCTTGGACAAGAGCATACTCTGAGAGTAATTAACTGTTGTTACCCGCCTAAATATTTTGGCATGTACGCAACCGTTACATTTATAATAGAAGGGTCACAATTATTTTGAAAGCGTTACCATTACAAAAAGTGATGACTTATAAATTTGATATGCACAAACAGTTGCCGATTACATAAATGAACAAACTATGAGCATACTGTGGGCAAATACGTAAGCAAACAGTTGACTAAGGAATGGGTCCATAACCGAGCCTGCGATACTCATCGCGAAGACTGACCAAAGTGGTCAACGACTCCTTGACGCACGGGTCGGCGAATCTAGCAACGGTCGCCGAGTCAAACGGATCCAGGGCGCTCATCACGTCACTCAGCATCTGATGCACAGGAAACACATTTTACAATAACGAGACAGTAAAATGCACTATAATTACTCAAAGCAAACAGTCCGAGAAAACTTACCGATAACTGATGATGTGTCCTATCCGGTCCACTCGTGGCAGCATGTTCAGGATTCGCGATCAATGGGTGCGAATGAGCAACGTACCACTCCTCGTAATCCATGGTACACTCTGATGGACTCGTGGCAATCGGGAACTCCGCAAGCTGACCGTCGTGCCAAGCGTGTGCCATCTGCCATAGGTTCAACTGCAGCCTCCCTGGGTAGGTCACTGAATAGCTGGCTGGATCAGCCAGGCGGGAACAAGCCTCTGGCGCAATCGCAAGCCCCTGCGGTATACCCTGTACGAGACCGAACTGGCGCACAACGCGATCTGGCATGTACGCCTCCATTGCGTCGAGGTATCGAATCACGCCGCGGTAGTGAGTCCTCCCCCTCGCATCCCTAACCACGTCCAGTCCATATGACAACCAATCCACCTGCGCGTGTTTCACAGAAATGTTACGTTCCTATGGAATCTGATCTACCTACTACTGTCAAAATAAGAGTAAAAGCATGGAATTCATACCTGGTCGGGCTGTAAGGCATCCAACTGTCGCCTGATGGCACCGAGCCTCCCCGTATCCCTCCCCGTTTTATCCCCTGTGTGCCACCGACTGGCGCGGCCCGGAAGAGCTGGCAATGTACTCGGTCTCGGCCGAAACATCGGAAAGTACTCGTATATCCATGCTTGAAGCAGCGTGCAACATCCGCATAGGCCGCGCGCCTTGGACCGGGACGCAATTCCCAACTGCAGATACAAACTGGCCAACGTCGCCGAGCCCCACGACAACTGCGAATCAAATAGGGGTAGAAGGTTGGCTCTAACCTTATTCCCAGTTTTATCCACAAAAAGCGTGGATGAAAACATGGTCAGCATGTAGCACATAAATTGGAAGTTATCGCTCTGACCCGCCGCTACACACCTCGCCATCAATGATTGGCCATCTATGTTACCCCCGTTCCAGTCTTCCGCGACAAAGGACACCACGTCTTTCGCAAACAGTTCAGCGCATGCTTCCTGAATAGTCTCCGCCGAAATGGTACTCGCAACAGCGCCACCAACGATGGGAATGCCAAGAATCATCTCCACGTCGTGCATCAAGATGGTCATCTCCCCAAAAGGCATGTGAAACGTGTTCGTGTCCGGCTGCCACCTCTCGACAAAAGCGGATATCAGTGCCATGTCAAGGAACTGGAACATAATCGCAGGAAGGTGGGCCAACCCGGTCGCACGTATCCGGGCCTGTGCAACATCGCTGAGGTCAGGGAGCGTGGCGACTAGCTGCTTGCATAGCGGCGACCGAGCATGGCATCTCAGCACACCTCGCTCGATACCATTCCAAACGTCAACAGCGACGTGTCCTCCGAAGCTTGGTATGACGAGGTCATCTTGCGGGCCACCAGCCATCGATCCCCGCACTAGCCACGTCTCATCGGCGTGTCGCTTCCTCCTATTCCTCGGTGCCCTTCCGGTGCCAGTCTCACCGGCATTGCACGATCCACCAGAAGATTGCGCGAATTGACCAGCTCTATTCCTCACGGTGTGCCTGGCTCGTCCAGCAGCATACCGTTCGATCCCAGCATCCAATGGCACACTCGTCCCAGGTTGGCCAGCCGGGGGGACATCTGCCGGCAAGTCGTACATCGAGCGCCAGTTACTATCGTCACGGATTCCACCGGACGCGAGGATGTTAAGCTCCGGACCGTCCCATGTCGGCATGGGATCGAATGCATGAACGCTCAGTGGAGAAGCCCGCTCCGCTCCTACATCACACTCCTGCGGCGGAGACGACTGTTCATCCTCCACCACGCGGCCTCTAGCGTGTCTCGCCGAGGCACTAACACCTCTTCGTCGTATCGAACGACCATGGCTGTCAGGCTGACCAGCAGTGCTCATCTACAACACAAGATATGTAATTAGTATAACAACAATTGATTTAAACTGATATGATAAGAAAAATTAACATACATTTCAACGTGTAAACTAATATTTTCAAACAGTGTATAATTTCAATTTGCTAATGGAAACTACATATTCTGTAATGGAAACTACATAAAAAAACCGCACAACAAACAGCAAATTTAATTCTCGTACAATCCAATACAACGAACTACACATTTTTTTAGTTGCAAATTGAAAATTACATTACTAAATAATCTAATTTTTTTCCACATCACACTATTATTAACATTCAAGGAAACAATCGTTAAAACGTATCATAATCATTTAGACAATTGTTTACATCGGATTAATAAAGTCTATTTAAATAAAACTATATTCTATTATGTCACATATACTTTCCAAATTACGGAAATAGTAATCATTTCCAAATTTAAATTAAATAATTTCTAATAATCACAATTTCTTCGTTTTAATTCCAAAATTCATTAAATTTCTAATATTAGATTTTTCCAAATTATTCTACATCTTAATCTCCTATTATCTTATGAAATAAATTAATTTAAGAGTAAAGCCTCCTATTTTCTTATATTTACAACCAAACCCCTCATTCGCACGAAAACAAAAAAAAATCGCACGAAAACTAAAAAAAATCCTCCAAAACTTACGTTTTCCGATGATTTTTCGGCAGATTTCCGGCGGCGGTCGGCGGCGGGCGGCGGCGGAGGCCCAGCACCTGGCCGGATGGAATGGAGAGAGGGAAGGGGGAGAGAAATGGAGAGAAAGAAGAAGGAGAGAAAAAGAGAGAAGGAAGGAGAGAAAAAGAGAGAAGGAAGGAGAGAAAAAGAGAGAAGGCAGGGAGAAATTCAAATTTATACTACTTCTTTTAATTTTTAATTTTTTTAAAATACTAATACGTGTATTTATACGTATTAGGGCGAGGATAGTAAAATACAGGGCGAGGTATAGCAACACCCGTATAATTGGACAGATGATAACCTGATATGAGCACAATGCAAAATGGCCAAATATTATACGGACTTACGGAGTACTCCGTAATGAGGTGCATCAACCATGGAATTAGTGTTTCCTTATAGACATAAGAAATAAGAAAAGTGTTTGTAAAGAATCCATTTTCTACGTTATATTTTATAATTTCACGAACGAAATTTTTTGTTATTTTGACAAACTCAAAATTAGTGACCGAATCATACTAAAAATAGAGTAATACTATAGTCTAAAATTATCTTTATTTGTTAATTGTGTCAAGATTGGTATCATTCTATGGAACACATTGATTAACTCGAAATCAAAAGAAATATTTTTTTTCTGAAATTTGTAAAATTGAAATCTTTCATGTAGAGTTTATGAGAAAGTACAGTAAAAGACGTCATGTCAAACTCATCTTCATTTAAATTTTTTTTTGATACATTAGTTTTTTTTTCCTCTTGCTCTACAAGGCACGCGACTCTTAAGTACTCGAGATAGAGGGTTTGACTCCATTACTGAAATAAGGATTTGATTGGTTCACACAAAAGGAAATGAAATTGAATCGATTGTTTCTATGTTTGCTTCGTAAGAGAAAGAGAAAATTAAATGAAACAGATAGATTCTCCGTGTTCAACCAAAATCAATCAATTCATTCTATTCTATTTGTATATATTTTATTCAAATACGAATGAATACTTCATTAAAAAATAAATAAATATATATAAACTGTGTTCTTGGTGGTTCCATTCATCTGTGTCCTCCACTATTAGAAATTCCAGTTAAATCATTTCATATTATTTAGGATTGCTAAGGTTTTTGGTGATCCTCATAGTCAGTGGTGGTTACTGATTTCGATTACTGACCATCATTAACGATCCTCGCCCGCCAAAACCTGTCAATTGTCATCAAATGTTGACAATTGTCCATAATCCCATTTCAGTAAGTTGTCGGCATTCTGCAACTCTTAGAAGGTTGACAATTGTCCATGATCCCTAGTCTTATTTGTTGTTTTCAATCTCATCAGTCTATGGTATTGGGATCCTACGAGAAATTTTGCCTTTTCCCCCGAGTTGTGGTTGTTGAAGTCTTTGATCACCACCACGACAAGTGTTTATAGAGGAGGGTGGGACAATCCAAATCCATAGAGAAGATGAGGAAAAAGTTCAATACGAGTTTTGAGAAAACTTGACTCCTTAAATATTAGAAGTGAAAATTCATAAAAAACACTTGTCCAAACAAAAAAAAGGCCTTTGGCCCCATCCCTTTCCTAAATACCTCAAATCAAACTACTTTCTTCTTAATCTATTCCCTCACTTGGCCAATCTAATCATTTTAAATCTCATTTCATCCGCTACGAAGGGTAACACTTCCCCATTTGGCTATGTTGCATTACATTATGGACAAGAAAAGTATACCATCATTCTGAAAACGCTTACTCATAGAATCATTGTGTTAATTTAGCTCTTTATACCATGACCATTATCTCCATTTGATCTTTTCTTTTGAAAGACAACACTTCCAAGTGAACACATAAGCAAGCAAAAGCAGCATATTTGAAGAGAGCTGATTATGCCAAACAGAGCAGAAAAATAAACCACGCCAAAACTGCTACAGATCAGGATTGAAACATCATTTTCAACTAATTTCCTGTGTCCTTTAGTTTTCCTTCTCAATTTCTTGAAATGTGCTTACACCTATCATTCATCCATTTTCAACTAATTTCCTGTGTCCTTTAGCTTTCCTTCTCAATTTCTTGAAATGTGCTTACACCTATCATTCATCCATTTTCACTTGTTCGTTTTCTAACAGTCTCCCTCTTAAATTGGTACTCCCACTGTCCCAATTCAAGTTTCACCTTTTGACTTATAACAGTTGACTTGAAAAATATTTTATCCTTAATATTTTTCATTAAACGGTAATTAAAAAAAGTTGTGAAATTTGATATTTTAAAAATATTTGCTATAACGAATCTAACAATGTATCACACACTAGTATTTATACTTATATACCAATTCAATTTTAGGATCAAAGTAAGGAAGTTTTGACTAAATGAATAGTTAAATTGCAGCTTGAATTGGGACAGAGGGAGTATAGAAGTGTCAAAATGTGACAACCAGAACTGAAAATTGATACACACTATTGTATAAAACTGAAACTCCAACAAGAAAAAAGTCTAGCACAGAATTGGAGGATGAATGTCTACATCCTAGTCACCTATGGTTTTCCAAGATCAATTGGCCATCATCAAGAGCCTCAACCACCTGAAAATAACTATCAATAATTAGCTAACTCGATGACTTGAATCCATCAGCCCAAAACTATGAACTTCTTGGAATCTTAGCACATACTAACGGAAGTAGAGAAGGCAACAAAATTCATAAAGTTAAAACTGCCATTATTCCGGCTGGGAACTATGCATCACTAAACCATCCTGATGTTCAACTCCCTACTAATAAATGAACTTCTATGTACAACATGTATGTAACAGCATTTATTAAACTTTCCGAAATTGAATCCTAAGGACTGGGTGTCCCCCAAGTAGAAGAAATAATGACCAAGGAAGTCAACGTATAAGGAATCTCAACTCACTACCTCCATTTCAATCTTCAACTAGTTTTCTCCTTACCTACAAAATGAAAGCAAATATCCAATCATCTACTTCTGTAGGAAGTGAATAGGGTCCCATTAAACAATAAAAAGATGATGCTCCAACCAGCAATTTAAGAACTAATGTTTTATTTAACTTCTACATCTTGAGAATGTCCTCATCATTTTCCAAATTTTCAAATGATATTACATGACAAAGCCATATTTCCAAGATGCGGCTACTATATCAGGAGTCATGACAATATGACCCCTTCAGTACTTGTGCAGTCTTAGAATCCAAAAGAGAAAGCTCTAAGACAATCTATAATCCTACAACTATGGACTGTGTTAATACGAACCTGTAACCACATTGCTGCCACATCTCAATCTTATGAATCCGAGACAACTACACAAAATACCAAATTAAAGAAAAAGGGAAAAAAATAAATCCAGAATGAATAACAAAGGCAGCACACTAGAATCACATAAATGATAAAGGCCTTAAAAACCACAGAGACAGAGCTAACACAATAGACATATCAGACAAAGTAGCAGAACCTAACAAACTGGACCATCTGTAAATCTGAAAGTTGTAGCAAGCATAGAACAGGTAGATCCTATTTTTAATACAAAAGGCATATGTAAGCCTTATTTGCAATGCAAGTAAAGAGTACATAAAAATCTTTGATATACTGAAACAGGGTAAGAAAGACCCATACTAGAAAAGTCATTTTGACACTCATATCTATGATTAACCCTGCAAAAGTTCTGCCATAAGTGAGAGTCAACCTAAGGAGCTAACCTTATTTCTCTAAATTAGTAATAACCTTCAACACAAATGAGGGAAACACAAATGATTTGCATCGATTTTTACAAATCTGGAAAGTGACGGTTAATTTGCTACCACTAAATGATGTTTCAAATGATATCATATCGAATGGGAGAACAGCAAAATGATTACTAATATTTAGTTGCATTAACTACCCAATTGATCTGGCTGGCTAGTCAATACTATCTACCACTGCACATGCTCTAATCCTAGAATTGCCTCTCACCTCTCAAGGTATATGGATAAAGTTTTTTTTTAAAAGGCTCTTGGTGAGCAGCAGCATGAAAGCAGATTAACTTCAATAATTTAAGCTACAAAGTATACACCTTTGCTGAGGAAAAAAGTTTGCACTAAAATCATCTCACAAATGATGTTTTGTACAAATCTGACAAATTCAAAACTAGAATTTCAATGGAACAGTAACTAGAAACCAAGAATTCTCCACAAGAGCTCATTTGACACTCTAATTATGAGGCAATCTCCTATGGAAAATGGGAATAAACTTCGCTTGGGCATCTGATTATCATCATACATCATCGTTGCAATCTGAGCGAATACCATGTATTAGACATCTGAATGAATACCATGTATTAGCACGATCAAATAACTGCAGATTAAAATGCTAAAGTTATTTACCACTCCAAATAGTTCGCTTAGATAATCCAATTTTCTTTTCTACATTTACCATATAGTCTAATTTAACATGTATCAAATATGGGCCAAGGCAGTGAATCACATCCTACAAACACTAGGAGGAATCTAGGACAATATTCCAATTCATGAAAAGTCAAAGCAAAACTTACATAACAGCACATCCCGTTCACTCTAAAAACAAATTTATAGAGGAGGTTCATTTTTTCACTTTTCTTTTCTTCCTACTAATCAGAAATTGTAGAAATAGTCTCCAAGTACTTATTTTTCAGAAATACGACCAACATTAAAAGCTTCTCAAAACTGAATATTTATTATTGCTGCAAGCTCTTTCTCACAAGTAATAAATCAGAGCAGTAGAATACTTTCTAGATTAAACAGCAAAAGAAATTTTTTATGACTCCATCTCCTTTTCAATCTTCATCTAGTCCTCTCCTGCCCTACAAGATTGAAAACAATATCCCTCTTTTATTTTGTGCTGGACTACAGAAAAGGCACATTTAGAAAAAAGAAGAAAAAGAAGAAAAACAAAAGGAGGATTTAAGCAGATGATTCTTCTTAAAAAACTGGACTAAATAAGACTTTATCCAGCAAATTATTTCCAGTTGATTCCATAACACTAATCTAGATAAGAGCTTAAATTTAACTTTTTCAAACACATACAAGAAGCAATAACAAATCCAAATGTCATCCCTTCTAGCAACACACAGCAGAAAGCATCACGGTAATCTGGGACCTGATTACGGACATTCTTACAACTAGAAACTCACTGAAACATATTAGAAAAGCAAAAGCATGATGCAGGTTGCAGTGAATTGAGAAAATCACATAAAAAACAACACATAAAATTGCACGGGACAATAAATACACTCATTAGTTCCAAAATTATACCTTCAAGGGTCCAACCATAGGCTCTCGGAGAATCCGACAGCATGGAATTCAGCAAGGCGGAGGCGGTTGCAGTATGGTATGGGAACATCGATTCCACGCTCACACTGCTCAACTCAACTGGAGACCTAGGAAAACACGAACATATTTCTGCCATCTCAATATAGGATGATTATTACTTACGGTTTACAAAGCAGATTAATTGAGTTGAAGTTAGTTTAATCTACCTGAAAATTCGAGCAGTGAGAGGCTTTCGAACAGGGATGCTGAACGGGGACGGAGCGGAAGTCGGTTTGGCACCGGAGAACGATCGCGCCGCAGCAGATCGGGCGGAGGCGGTGGCGGAACGGAGGATAGTCCTACCGGTGACGGCAGCCATAATTGTTTGGGGAGAATTGAAGTGGGCTAGACCAAGGGCTTTGATGGGGTTTAAGATAAAAATAAATAGGATGTTTCATTTACCTCCCCAAGTTTTTCGATAATTTCACTTACGGATGTTATTTTTTCACTAGAAGTGCAAACATATTTAAATTACTGATATGAGTCCGTTTTGTGAGGGATTGATTATTTTATAAGTTAGGGAAAGATCAGAGAATAAAGTTTACTACAAAAAGAAATAAAAATTTTGTGAGTTAACGCCATTAAAATTCGGATCAAATTCGAGTTATAAACTATTTGGATAAACACACATGTTAGAAACATTACATATTTGGGTTATAGATTACATATTTACACGTTCTACCCTCAATATGTAATTTCAATATGTAATTTGTTAAATCAAAGCTCAAATGCTTAACTTGTTGTTACTGTAGAGTATAAACATCTAACTTCATATTATTCAAATTAACCAATCTTTCCATATACTGATCTTTCCATATGCGTAAGAATAGACGATCTTTACCAAAACTTTGACTCATAATATTACGGACCAAAAACAGAATGGCCAAAAATTATATTCCCCCGTCCCAACCTATTTAGCACAGATTTTTTTTTGGTCAAAGATGCCAGAATTTTGTTGACGGTATATTTGAATAGGTATATGAACAATAATTTTATAGTATGAGATATGGTTAAATTCATCGTAACATATAATTTTTAAATATCAATTTTTTGTGTATCATTATTATCCATAACTATACACATTTACAATTAAATATATTTATTAGAGAAAGTAAAAGATTCTGCGTAAAATATGGTGTACAGATGAGTACTCCGTAACGAGTTGCATCATCAGCTATGGAAATGACATAAGAAATTTAGAAAGTGTTTCTAATGAATCCAATTTCTACTTAATGTTTTATAATTTTACGAACGAAAATATGAGCTCGTCTCTTGAAAGACGGTCTTTCTATAAACCATGAAAATATAAAGGTTTAAAGTGTAAAATAGAAAAAATAAATATAAAAATTTTGGGTTGCATGAATCGTGTTATCAACTTTATAACTACTATACATTACATAATAAATATTTAATATTGCAACTAAGACATTTTACCTTTTATTATTTTAATTAATCTCCGTCTTTTTATGAGTTTATGGAAAGGCGGTCTTTCCCAATACTTTGCCCGAAAAAGATTTATTCTTCGACAAAAGCAGTGATCAAATAATACTATTAAAAAAAAGAAATACTGTAGTCAATAGTTATCTCTATTTGTTAATTTGTTGTCAATAGAACATTTAGTACTGAGACATATATTAACTCGAAATGAAAAGAAATATTTTTTCTGAAATTTGTAAAAAAGACCACTCTTGAAAGTTATGAGAAAGACCAACGTTTAAACTACCATCTAGAAGAAATTAATATAAAATTTTTGCGTTCCATTAATCGGGTCATAACTTTATAACTACTATAAGTTGCATAATAAATTTTTAATATTGCAACTTAAACTTTTTACCCTTTTATTATTCTAATAAAACACCATCTTTTCATAAACGTATGAAAAGACGATCTATCCCAACATTTTAATTCTGTAAAATTGGAGTCTTTCATATTTTGTTTATCAGAAATTATTATTACAGTATAAGAGGCCATGTCAAACTCATCTCCATTTTAGAAAAAAAGAGAGAAAATCGATATATTAGGTTTTTCTCTCTCTCGATAATGCACGAAACTCTTAATCCAGGGGGGTTGACCTTACGTTAAAATCAAGCAATCAATTCATTCTATTTTATTTGTAAATATTTGATTCAAATACGGAGGTGATGCAGGGCGAATTACGATAAAAATTGAAGAATCGATAAATTGTCGTAAAGGTTAATGTGATTTTGAGCATAACTTCTAAATTCAGACTCGAAATCAGGCGATTCTCGATGTGTTGGAACCGTCTCGACGAGCACTACAAGATTCATGCCAAGGGCAGGGTGGGGGGGGGGGGGGTCCGTTTCACCATTTGAGGTCGTTTAAGGCCTCAAAATGACAATTTACTATTTTTGAGTGTTTTTCGATTATAGTTTTATTTCGGAATTTATTCCAAATTTTCTTTTCTATTTTTTTCCGAATTCATTATAGTATTTAAGGACCCCTTGTATTTTCGGATATTTCATCTTTTCATAATAATATTTTTGAGAATTATTTTCTTTCTGGTAGATTTCAGAAACAAACCTTAGGATTTGTACTTGCGGATCTTTTTCGATTATTTTGAATGCATCAAGAGGAATATATTTAAACTGTGTTCTTGGTGGTTCCATTCATCCATGATCTCCAACTGTTAGGAATTTCTGATAATACTGAATCATCAAGTGTTATTCAGAATTATTCAAGATTTTAAGTGACACTTATAGTCAATCGTTGTCAATGATTCCGATCACTGGCCATTGTTGACGATCCCCGCTCACCAATACCAGTCAATTGTCGTCAAACATTGGCAATTGTTCATAATCCCAATTTTAATAAGTTGCCATTATTCGACAACTCTTAAAAGGTTGACAACATAATCCATAGTCTCATTTGTGGTTTTCGATCTCATCAATCCATGGTGTTGGGACTCCAAGCGACATAAATTTTGCCTTTTCCTCCAATTTGTGGTTTTGGTTATTATTGAAGTCATTGATCAACACAGTGTTTATAGAGGAGGGTGGGAAAATCCATATTAGGATGGTTCAAATTGCACGACCCGATCCATTTTGACCCAGTTCATTTGGGTTGGTTCGGGTAAATTTTCCATTTGAGTCAAGTGGATTAATTCAATTTGGGTTGTGTCAGGTATGTGGTGGGTCGGATTTTGACCCAAATTGACCCGTTTTGATCCATTTGTATTTTTGGCCAATTTTCTTGAGAAAATTCATTCTTTAAAGAAAATCCATAAAAAAGAATTAGTTTAATTCAACATATCCACCATTAATTTACTTCATAAAAAAGTTTAACATTCTTGATTTTTTTATAAATAATCATTTTGTAAAATGGTTATTAATTATAAATAATATATTTATTAAAATATGAAATATATATTCATAATTATATAAATAAATTTACATAGTTTTATGTTAGACAGTTTAAACTTTAGGCAGGGGTTTATTGTGCAATTGTAAGATAATTTTATTTGGGATGAGTTTTAAAAATCTGCCAATAAATTCATGGACCTGTTGTGTAATTATCAAAATACTATATATATCGACAAAATATCCAGAATTTTCATTTTTATTTTTTTGGATCCCGATCGGAAACCACTCCTCCCACCGAAAACCGCCACCTAACGACGACAACCACCACCGGATGCCGAATTCTCGTCGAATTTTGCCGATCTGCTCTATTCGTCGGTTTCCCCTTGGTTTTCGCCGGATTTTTGCCACCTCCGCATCTGTTTTCCGTCGGCATTTCTTCTCCTCCAGCGAACTCGTCGATCACTCCGACGTGATGTGCTCTAGTTCTCTGGAGCTAAAATTCACGGTGATTCTCCGCTTCGACGCTGCCTCTGGTGAAAAATCTGCAACCACGGGAAGCCCCAAGCTTCGCCTCTGCAAATCACCTCTGCGACGGCTTCACGGTGATGATGCTGCCTCCGCTTTGATGCTGCCGCGCCTATGCGTGTGGTGACCGGTCAGATGCACGCGCCAATTGGAGAAGAGGGTTGAGCGTGAGATGCACACGCCGCATCAGAGAAGAAGGCTGAGTGTGAGATGAGTGTGCTGCATCGGAGAAGAAGGTTATCTACCGGTAAATCTCTCCACGCCACCGGTAAACCTCTGCTCCTCTGAGTTTCTATACTGAACGTGTTGATGTTTTTGAATCTAAACCTATGTTCATCTGTGATTTGTTGATGCTGGTGTTGATGATGATGTTTATTGATGCTGATTTCAATGATGATGTTTGAGGTTGATGATGATGTGCTGTATTTTTTTAAATTTATGCTGAGGTTTATATATTTTTGACTGAGAGAATGTTCAATAATGATCTGTGGTACAACGGTTAGTACTTTGGCTATTGAGGTTACGGTCTCGGGTTCGAGTCTCATTTGTGACATTGTTTTTTATGAATTTATGTTATTGAGGTACATGCTGAGGTTTAGTATTATTTGATTGAGTATATGTTTAGTAATGACTCTTTGGCCTAGTGGTTATTTGTCTAGACTTTGAGTGGGTTCAAATCCCACCAGGTCTTTTTTATTGAATAATATTTATTCTTGAGATACAGTAGTTTTTTTGTAGATGTTTGTAACTTTTTTCTCTTATGTTGATGTTTTTCATTATTCAGGTGAAGTTTAATTGATATAAGTTCATGTTTTATAGTTTTTTGGGGGTGCTATGTATTGATATTTGTAGTTTTTTTAAATTTTATTTTCTCATATTGATGTTTTTTATTTTTCAGCTGAGGTTTTGGTAATATGAGTTGATGTTTGTAGTGTGCTTCTTCTTGTGTTGATGTTTTTTATTTTCCAAATGAGCTTCAAGTGTTAGGAATTTTCTTGTAGCAAAAAGAGAGCATTTGGAATATTTTATACTTTAATCGAACCATATGTACTAGTCGTTGTAATCTCCTATATTCGGCCATTCTTCGGGAGAATTCTGATTTATTGTCAAAGAGGCGAAGAAATAGATTTATTATGCCACTTCATCTGATTCACGAACGCGAAAACAAATTAATATCCACTTTGTAGCTTTTGGGTGATATGAATTGATATTTGTAGTTTTTTTATTTCCTCATGTTGATGTTTTTCATTTTTCAACCGAGGTTTTGGTGATATGGTTGATTTTTTTTGTCATGTTTTCCCTTATGTTGACGTTTTTCTTTTTTTGTTAGTGCTTCAAATTTAGGTTGTAGGTGCTTATTTTATAACTTGTGTGTGTTATGAAAATAAATTGGTGCTCAGAGTACAACTTGTAAGAGTTTCAATCGTTGCTTGTAAATGCTTCAATCGTTGCTTGTAAGTGCTTTAATCGTTGCTTGTAAGTGCTTTAATCGTTGCTTGTTAGGAGTTAATGTTTGTAGCTTTTTGATGACATGGTTGATTTTTCTGTAGTGGTTTTTTCCTTACGTTGGCATTTTTCATTTTTTGTTAGTGCTTAAAATGTAGGTTGTATGTGTTTATTTTATAACTTGTGTGTGTTATGAAAACAAATTGGTGTTTAAAGTACAACTTGTAACTGCTTGAATCGTTGCTTGAATGATATAGGTTGATGTTTGTAGTTTTTTTTAAATGACAATTTAGCTCTGTTGATGTTTTTATGATTTCCAGTTGATTTTTTGTTAATCGTAGTTGATGTTTTTTTTTTCCAATTTTTTGTTTATTTTTATTTGGATTTTTAAAATTTGCTACAATTTTTTAGTTGATGTTTTATAATTTTTTGTTGATGTTATGTTATTTTTTGCTGATGTTGCTGTAGTTTTTTGCTACAATTATTATTTTTTTTTCATTTTTTAAACTTTTTTGAAATTTTTGAATTTTTTTGCAGATTGCAGGTGGCGGAAAAATGATGGAAAAAATTTGAACGAAAAAAATCTTGGAAAATTATTAGTGATAGGTCCCTGTAAAATAATTAGCATAAGGTCCCTGTAAAATAATTAGAGATAGGTCCCTGGAGCTAGAATATTGTTAGAACTGTAGAAAGACCTATGCCTAAAGTTTAGGCTGACTCACAGGAGACCATCCCATAAATTTATGTAAAATTATATTTTAAATTTAAATATTAAAAATATTCTATATAAGTAGAATGATTTTTTTTATTTTACTGTATTAAGTGAATAATTTATAATAAAATAAAATATATTTTTTTAAAAAATATATAAAAAATTATTATTATATTTATTATTTAAATATTAATTTATTTATAAATTATTCATTTTTAAATAAATTATAAAAAAATTTACTATGATTTGGGTCAATTTGTGACCCAGTCCGATCCAATCTAAAACTATGAGAATTTTGATCCGACTCAATCCAACTCATTTGACCCTAAGTTTTGGGTCAATTTGAGTCAGAACATCTGACTCGCCCCGACTCGCGGGTCAACATAACCAACCCTAATCCAGATCCATAAAGATGGTGGGGAAAAAGTTAAAAAAGAATTTTGAGAAAACTTGACTCCTTAAAAAATGAGAAGTGAAAATTCATAAAAACAATTAGCTAAACAAAGAAAAGGCCATGGCCCTCCATCCTTTTCCTAAGTACATCAAATCAAACAATTACTTCCTTCTTAATCTATTCCCTCATTAGACAAATAATTTCACATCTTATTCCATCCACGGTTAAGGGCAACCCTTCCCCATTTGTCTAAAGGAAGTGGAGTACACCCACACGAGATCGGTCAAGTAGTTAGGCCTCTGATTTTAATCTTGCTACCGCGGATTCGACTCTCGCCAGCTGTAGCATGGAAATTTCTCCAGTGGAGGGGTCCCTTGTGGACAACGAGTACAGTCGTGGATCAGGGGTTTGACCCTAGTGTCTGCTATGATTTACCTCCTCAGTGATGGCTGTAGTGTTGGTGCGGCTGGAGTCATGAGGGCGAGGGTATCACCTTGCTAAAGGAAGTGGAGTATGTTGCATTTTATTTGATGATTTGTTTGGAAGAGAATTTATTAGTTCGATAAATCTAAAACTGGTGACTGGATAACACTAGATAAAAGAACAACTATACCTAATTACTTTAATTTGTTAATTTGTTGTTAGAATGATATCAACATTTAGTACTAAGACATTTTTTTTCTAAAGCAATATCTTTCAAAGATGCTAGAAAAATGCACAGTGACAATTGCAATGAGTACAAATGACATTCAACCTAATTAACCTCTAACAATAACTATGATATTGCAAGGATATCTAAATTATATGTCAACCAGGCTGATCGTTTGTACTATTACAAATAAGAGATCCAATAAAAAACTGTAACATCGCCCTCGGGGATATTAACTTGCTTCCCACAAAAATCATGACCACTTGGCAAAGAGGAGGGTATCACGCATCACTATCAATGTGCCAAACATGGATCTTCTACAACTATAACACCACTTGATCCAACCACGAGCTATGTTGTCCAAACTGTAAACACCTTGAAAAACACAGATTTGACGAACCCAAATAACTGGAAACCCAAAAATAAAACTACAAACAATTGTAAACACACGAACTGTATAAGCAGATCGAGAATAAAACTTCAACGTGAATAACTAAATCGAATTATCATCATGAACACAACGATCTAATTGATCATGTCGAATAACAAAACTAATATGCGGAAATAAATCTTACATTTATTTAATAATAATAATATTAATTAAAATAAATTGTTATTTCCTCATCTTCAAATGATGGGAAGATGGTAAAAAGAATATTGAAGAAAAATGTGAAATTTGTTGGGAGGGAAAGTGGTGGCTCCTTATAGTCCTAGGAATTGACCGCCTTATCTTTTACGCAAAGTAAACTAGAACCTACTCAATTGCCAATGAGAAAGTCTCAGGAAAGGCGGCCTGTCCATAAGCTTATGGATAGTCCAGGGATTGATATGTAAAATGGGGTCATATTATAATTATTTTAAAAATGGGGTGCCTAAAAATTATTTGTGCCGAATCATAAATCGTGCCTAATCAGCAGTGTAATTTTTGGGAAGTGTAATCATTTATCACGCATGTTTTGCCCTTTCTTCTCCTCTCTTCGTTCGCTCTTCGTTCGCTCTTCGTTCTCCTTTATCACACGAAATTTCGCCCTTTATTTTTTCAAATTCGCTCTTCGTTCTCCTTTATCACACGAAATTTCGCCGGAATCGTGTTGCTAAAGGTTGTGCCGGAATTGCCTGGATTCGGTAAGATTGATATTCTAGGTTTTGAAATTTCGTTGCTATTCGTTTCCTTTTTTTCTTTATAGTTGTACGCGATTCTGATTTGAGGTTTTTTTTGTGTATTTGACCTAGTGATGGGTAGGGCGAAGGGGAAAGTTGTTCTTCCTGAAGCTGAGAAGTTGTCCCAGCCTTCTTCTTCTCCTGGTTCATATTTTTTCTGTTTTGAATATTTGTAGTTTTGCACTTTTTTTTGTTATTGTTGTGTGTGTGTGTTTTTTTCTGTGTTGTTGATGTTTAATTTTTTTAGAATTTTCTTCGTAAGTCAGATCTGCATATGAGTTGTTGATGTTGATATTCTAGGTTTTGAAATTTCGTTGATGTTCTTTTCCATTTTTGCTTTATAGTTGTACGCGAATCTGATTTGAGGTTTTTTTTTGTGTATTTGACCTAGTGATGGGTAAGGCGAAGGGGAAAGCTGTTCTTCCTGAAGCTGAGAAGTTGTCTCAGCCTTCTTCTTTTCCTGGTTCGTATTCTTCCTGTTTTCTGTTTTGAATATTTGTAGTTTCGCGCTTTTTTTGTTCTTGTTGTGTGTGTATGTGTTTTTCAGTCTTGTTGGTGTTGGCTTTTTTTAGAATTTTATTCGTAAGTCAGATCTGCATATGAGTTGTTGATGTTGACTTTTTTGTTAGTCAGATCTGTATGCTTTGAGTTTTTTTATATAACATGCATTTGATTGTTTAGAAGTTGCATTTGTTATTGTAAGATATGCACTAGTTAGTTGCTCTGTTTTTCCCAGCATGTTATTAGTTATAATGTGCATTTTTTTTCTTAGGAGTTGCATATGTTAGGTTAACAGCTGTATTAGTTAGTCATCCTATTCTTTTGATTTGTATGTCAGGTTCGCATTTTCTTAGAAGTTAGGTAATGTGTTTTTCGAGTTGCTTATTTTTGTTGTTGACTGATTGTTATATTGTGTACTTGTTTTCTTAGAATGTTCAAATGTTAATATAACTTATGTATTAGTTACTTAGGTTGTGTTTTAGCTTCACTGATTGTTAGTTAGTTATTGTTATTCTTTCTGATTTGGTAGTATGTATTTTGTTTCATTACAATTTGCTTATGTTAGTTTACTATATGCATAAGTTAGTTAGAATGTGTATGTCAGATTATGTTGTTTACTGACTGTCAGACTATGTATGCATTTTGTTTCATTACAAGTTGCATATATTAGTATAGCCTATTAAATAGTTAGTTATACTGTTTTTTCCTAGATCAGATTTCTTATTGGCTGTCAGAGTATGCATTAAAATATGTTTTTCTAAAGCTGAGAAGTTGTGTCAGCCTTTTTCTTCTGGAGTCTTATGCTTCTGGAGGTTTTTATTTACATGTTGCATTTTATTTATGTGATTATGTTTATTTTTTAAATATGTGCTTATACAGTTTTTTGTTTTTCATTTTTTTGTGTAGTAGTAGTTGTATTGGTGGTTCTACTCCACAGATTTCATTTTTTTGTTTTTCATTTTCAACTGCTCAACAACCACATTTTTTTGTGTAGCATGTAGGTCTGCCAGGATTGGTGGTTCTACTCCACAGATTTCAGTTCCTATTGTTCCTAAGCTGGGAAAGAAGAAACAGATGAATGTGGTTGTTGAGCAGTTGAAAGATGGTGAAGGCGAATCAGCTGCTGGTGAAGGTGGATCACGTGAAGATTTTGATTATGACACACTGGTGAATGATGTTGTTAGAATGAGTAGAGAAGTATCTGGTGTTGATGAAGCTATACCTGGTGTTGATGTAGCTGTACCTGTTGAGAATAATGGTGAAGGCGGGTCCAGTGATGATGGTGAAAGTATGGACAGTATGATTAAAGACTATATTAATGAAAATCAGTGGATTTTGGGTGCAGTTGCGAAGGCGGAGGCGGCGCAAGCTGCTGCGGCTGCGTGTGAGAGGGAAAGTGAGGGTGGTGAAGCTGATGTGGAATTGGGGGAGAGTGTTGAAGCTCGGCCTACTGTGGTGGTCTCATTTGAAGGAGAGAATGAGAGGTTGTCACCTCGTTTGTTGAGCAAGGAGAAGGGTAAACAATGTGAGACTTCTACTGGACAGAATAAAAGGAAGGCAGAAGAACTTGCTGCAAAGTCGCCTGTTGAGAAGGCAATGAAGACAAAGACTAAAAAAGTTGTTGTGAAGAAAGGTGCTGTGAAGGCGAAGAAATTTGGTGGGGTTTTGAAGGAGTCTGTTGAGAAGGTGAAGGAAGTTGTTGAAGTAGCGAAAGAAACTGGTTTGAAGGAGTCTGCTGAGAAGGTGAAGAAAGTTATTGAAGTGGCGAAAAAAACTGGTTTGAAGAGGAAAACGGAGAGTACTGTTGGTGAAGCTTCTGGGTAAAAAAAATGGTTGCTGGTGAAGAAGGAGCCGTGAAACAACAGCGCAACCGTCAGAAGCAGCAGGTGGTCCAACGTACTGATGAGGAGGGTAACACGTAAGTGTATTTTAATGTGTTATAAACTGTACTTGATTAATTAGATGCTGCATTTGATAAGATTCAGTGTTCATTTGTTATTCACAGTATCAAATAAACTTACAATCTTCATATTTTATTTTATTTTAGGTTTTCTAAGAAATTCTCAACCAGTTGTTGTCCTTCGAAACTGAAATCGTTAATTGCCTCACTCACTCCCGCACAGAAGATTGACGTGGAAGATATAGGTTTTGGTAGACTTCTTGCGTTCGACATCTCATCCATTCCTATTGGAATTGTTCCTTGGCTGGTTGACAGGTTTAATTATGTGGGCTGATTTCATATTTTTTAATGCTGACTACAAATTGTTCTAGGCTGACCTTTTTTTGTTTTGTTTTAGGTTTGATCCTGTTAGCTGTGTGCAAGAAATATCAAGCTCAAGGTACATTATTACACCTGATGATGTGTTTGATATATTCTGTATCCCTAGGATTCCAGGCTGTGCCGTTGGTTTGGTTAGGAATAATGGTAGGGGTTTGTCAAGGGATGTGGACATTAGGAATAATTGGAGAGAAGAGTTGGGTGCTGATAAATATGGTAATATTTCTCATGTTAATCTTTTTAAGGAGCTGGGTAGACTAAGTGATGGTGGTGAGCGCTTTAAGAGATTTTTTGTTATGTATGTCATGTGTACTTTTTTGGCGCCAACTACCAGAAATTTGGTTGATTTTAAGCTGGTTAGTGCTCTAGAAAATGTTGGGGCCATCAAGAGTCTTGATTGGTGTGGCTTAGTGCTTGATCATCTCTGTGAGGGTGTCAGGAGTTTCAAATATGATTCAGGTAAAAGAGATGTGTCTTGTGTTGGCGGTTGTGTGTTTGTATTGCTGCTAGCTTATATTTATAGGTTTCCCTTTAGAGGTCAGCCTGACCCTACCAGACTTCCCTTATACATGCATTGGTCGAACAAATCTTTGCTCGACAGGGCTCATCATCTGGAAAAAATGGGTTATGATATGGTAGTTGCTGGTTTTCCTTTGACAAAGGATGGGAGGGTTAAAGATAACACAAGTAGCCAACGGCAATCTAAGGGAACTCGTAATAGCCACGATATGCTTCATACACCTACTGCTGCATGTGATGGTATTGCTCAGGAACTAGGATTTATTTCTTATCGAATACCTAACGGTGTGATGAGCAATGAAGACATTGACAAAGCTACCATCAATGTAAGTATTTTTTGTCTTTTTTTTATATAGTTTGTAAAAATTAGTGCATGTTGTTTTAAAACTAATGCAGATGTTAGTTAATCTAATGCAGTTTGTAGTTCATATTTCCTTTTTAGATATATTCTGACTTTTTTATTGGACTGATATTTGTTCTTCTGTGTCAGCCTCTTAATAGGGCTTGCCTCGTTTTCAAACGAGACATGGAGGTCATTATATGTGTATTGGTTCAAAACCTTAAGAGGGCAAATGCTAGCCCGATTGTGCGACCACAATCGCAACCGCAGCCGCAGCCGCAACCGCAACCGCAATCAGAACCTCAGGAAGAAGGAACAACCACAGCCAATGAGGATGCTGTTCATGTGAAGACAACACAAGAAATTATGGAGGACCCAGCCACACATGAGTGAGTTGATAAGATAGTTGAAGAATACATGAGGAAAGCTCGTTCTATGATTCCTTCATTCTCCCTTGGGATTGAAGGACTTGATGATTTGTAGCTTTAGCATCTTTGGATTGTTTTTGGATGATCTGTAATCAGCTTATTTTATGACTGATTGTTTTGTTGGTGGTATGTTAAGTGCAATTGAAACGCTATTTTAGGAGTTGTTTTTAAGGTTGAAGGTGTATTTGGATGGTTTGTGACTGACTGTTTTGTGGGTGATACGTTGAGCGCATTTGAGACGCCGTTTTAGGATTTGTTTGTAAGGTTGCAGGTTTAATGAAACAAATGCATGTTTAGTTTAAAGAAGTACTATTTGTATGCTTTTAATTCCAAGTTGATTTTTTAATTATTTGATGGGGTTTATTGTGTTGTTTTTCTGAGCTTATAGAAAAATAAATGCAATTGGTAGGTTAATAAACTACATGTGTAAGCTAAGTAGTTCTACATGTATTCAGTGGTTTTTGTATCACTAAAATTATGTGAAATATATTACAAGTCCCTTTTAGGGAAACAAGTTCATGTCGAATGTTAAGAAGTAATATTTGTATGCTTATTAATACGAAGCTAAAAAATATAGTATGTTATTGAATGTATAAAAATCTTAGGTACATAAAAATCAGTGGCATACAGTATGATCCTGGAAAACAAATACAATATATAGCTAAACAAATGCAACTTGTATCATATAGAATGCTACTTTTTACAATGTCTTCACATCTGGTGTTTTTGTGCCGAATTCAGTAGTTTTCTTCCTTGGTTTTTTCTTTTCCATGCCTGCTTTTAGCCTTTTTCCTCTTCCTTTTGTCTTCACTTGGGCTGGATCGAGTATCTTAGGTGCACTTGTTATGGTTGAGTTGCTTTGGCTACTTGTGGTTGATTGTTCAATGGCATTTGTTTTTTATGCCAACAAGTCTTCTATTCTTACCGAGCAGGTGTCAAACATCTCTTGAAGAGTGCTTCTAGCTTCTGAGTTTCCTTCGCTCTTTAGAACCAGATTGTAGAATCTGCTGGACATATGGTTCCTCCATGAGAGTACACTGTTGATGCTTTCTAATTGATGTTTTTCTTGGCCAAGAATCCTGTCCCAAACTTCTGTTTTGGCCTTTTTTGTCCACCTTTTGTGGATGTACTTTGAAGGTATTTCTGTGATGGAATGAAGGTGCAATATCCTGAGGGTATGAAAGCAAAGCATACCTGACACCTCAAAGGACTTGCATGTGCATTGTACTTGAACCAGCCCATCTTCATTTTTGAACTCAACTGTCTCGTATTTGGATTCATCATGTTCTAGGCTGACCTCATATTTTTTTGTCGGTGGTTCTGAGAAAAGTTCCTTGACCTTAGTTGCCATTGCTAGGGAAAATTCCTTTTTGAATCCTTTGTACAAAGCAAGTGTGTAAAACTGAGCAGCATATTTTACCAAACCAGTACAAGCCCAGTAGTGGGAAATAAATGCATACTGTAAGTTAACAAATTCGTGTTCTAGACTAAGTAATACATATTTTCAAATGTGAACATACCTGCTTTGTTTTGATAATTTGGCTTTGCTTTTGTACATGCATTTTCCTTTTCTGCTTCATCTCTCTTCCACTTTCTGATTGTTTGGTTGAAGAGCTCATAGAAGTGTGTCAGTGTTGTTGTTTTGTTTGCATTGAAGCATAGTGCGTGGTTTGTGCTTTCACTTTGTTGTGATGATAAGATGCCTGCTGAGAAAATATCTTTGCTGAATGCCGTGCTCCATTTTTCACGGATGCTGTACAAGCGTTGAAACTAGGTGCTAGTTTCCAGCTTGTATGTGCTGATCATGGAAGTCCATTTTTCTTCAAATTCTGTAGGATTATGACATCTTTTCATACAGTAGTCTAGATCGCTTTTGAATGATTCATCTTTCTTTAATCTCCCATAATATTGTATTGCATTTTGTTTTATGTGCCACAGGCACAACCTGTGTTTTGTGTTTTGGAAGACCTGGGAGTTGCAACAAGAAATGGATGTTGATCAGTATACATATTGTAAGATGACACGTGCAGAAGCTAACATTTCCTACTCAGTTTCAGGTCTAAGAAATGGAATTTATGAAGTTGCATCATTTTCAGGAAACCTGATTTCTAAAGTAACAAATGCAACTTATAATCTATGTAATGCATACTGTAAGGTAAGAGGTTCAATGTCTACCAGTGCATATTCAGTTATCAGAACTGTATGCAACAAATTTTCAGAACATACCTCATTTATTGCTTTGCCCATTGCAGGATCTTGATCTGTGAATATTGTGACAGGTTCCTTTCCTTCCATTGATTTTCTGAAAGTGTTAAGGAGCCACACAAAAGTTTCAGCCAACTCATTTGCTATAAAAGCACAAGCAAACATTGTTATGTTCCAGTGATTGTTGATTCCAACTATTAGCGCACAAATCAAGTTATACTTGTTTGTTCTGTATGTAGTGTCAAATATGGTGACATCTCCATAGAGTTTGTAGTCCTCCAGCATCATTGAATCCCTCCAAAACACTGCTGATAGTTTTGTTTCCTCGCCGAACTTGACTTTGAAGAAGAAATCTTTGTCCTTGGCATTGATTTCCATAAGTGTGTCAACAAGTTTATGAGCATCTCCACTTTCTATTTCTTTCATCCGAAGTTGACACACAAAGTTGAGGTGGTCTTTCATTGTATGCCCTAGATTCTCTTCTCCACCAGCTTCAAAAGACATGTATTTATATCCTATAGTAGGTCTTAAACCTGCTTGTTCCATTGTTCTGATGGCTTTTCCTTTGTCTTCTGCAATCCTCCGTTCACTCTTACTAAGATACTGCCAGGCTGGTCTTGTTACCTCATGATTGTGTACGGTATTGTGATGTGCCACGATGTAATAATCCTGCTCTAGCTTCACTCTAATTTCAGCTAGGCATCCTGTTTTTGTAATCAGGTTCTTTCTCTTCCTCTTCTTCTTCTTTTCAGAATGATTTTCATTATCCTTGCAAAGAACAGGGCTGGTAGTACTGGTTTTTAATCTTTTCAATTGGCCTCCAGCAGAGCACTTGTAGTACTTTTCACGAATTTGGCCTTTGCTATTTCGACGTTGGCAGTCCTTCCTGTAGCTGAAACCAATAGCATTTGCATGCTTCTTGTACATAGCATGAAGTGCTTCCAATGTTTTTGCTTTTATGCCAGTAAGATTTTCAGTGGCATCAATATCATTTAAATTTGGAAAATTTGTATCTGTAATAATAAAGAATACAATTTCTAATGTAAGCTCTGTTCTGATAAGCATAAGAAATACTACTTATAGTGTAACATATGCAGAGTGTAGTGTATTTTTTACATGTTATAATCTGAACAACGCACAAGTTTCTTAAAAGTTGGAATTGACAAATGCATTTTCTGTGTTTTGTTCATTTTAATCTAATGCATGTTTATTTGTAACATATACGTGATTTATGTTAACAAATGCATAAATTATACTAAATTTCTGTGCAACATGTAGTTTAAATTGCTAATGTTTCCACATGTTCATACATGTTCATAGCAGTCGAATATCAGTGTCCAGAAATTTAAAAAACAACTATATTCATATCGATTGCATTTGAACACAATAATTTCAGTTTGATGAGAGAAAATCATACCTTCATAGGAATTGAGTAGTATTTCAGCTTCTTGCAATTGAATTTCTTCTCCTTGAATTTGAATCCTGGCGTTTAGAATCGTGTTTTCTCTTGCAGATTCCAATTCGATAGCAGTAATGGTTACAATTAAAGCATCTGAAATTTCATCTGCTTCAATAGGATCTAGAGACAGATTTTGTCATTCAATTTCGTCGGAATCACAGCAGTTGTTGTTGTCAGAGGACATCGAAAAGGCGCCGTCAGCGGATTGGACGGGAGGAATTGAAAACACATGGGCGGACTGGTGAGGAAGAATTGATCGGTGTTGAGAGGATTCTGGAGGACAAAAAGAGTCGTAATCGCACTGGTTGTTGTCGTCGGAGTACATCGGAAAGGCGTTGTTGATGAGAGATCGAAAACGTGCTGGCAAGGAGATCGGAAAACGCGTTGAGAGCTTTCCGGAGAAGAAGAACAGAGTACTATGTGTTAGTGTGTGAAAATTGTGTTTGTGGTTTTGCGTTATATTTTTGTTTAAGTTTGCCTTATTCGCAAAGTAACCCCTCCCTGTCCATAAGCTTATGGACAGGCCGCCTGTCAGGAGACCCACTCATTGCCAATAAGATCAAGTGCGGTAGTAGAAGCTGATATCGGTTTTTTATTAATTAAATATATTATTTTTTTATTCTCTTTTTTTCACATCACTTTAAGAAATCACTTAAGAAACCACCCATATTCTTTTCCACAATGGTAAAAAACCACTTTTTACTATTTATGTACACCACTTGATTTTCTCTATCCTACTCATTAATTTTATTATTAACATTAAGTTGAACGTAAAATTTAATAGTGCATTATAATTTTTAAAATTGAATTTCATTTTTTTCAATAATTATTCTAGATTTTTTCAATAATTTCCCAAAAATCATTCCAAATTTTTATTCCAAATCATTCCAGATTTTAATCAAAAATCATTCAAGAATTTTAATTTAAAAATATTTAAAAATTAAATTTTACAAATAAAAAAATTCAGATATCTTTTAAAAAATAAATAAAAAATAAAGGTAGGGACACATGCCCAACCAGGGCCCTCCTATAGTTAAAAAAGATAGCAACTGCATGCGGGACACGTGGACCAGTGCATGGCTGACACGTGTCCCGATTGGGTATAAAAAAATGGGCTGTTTCCAACGGCCCCATGCCCACGTGAAGGCTTATTTGTGGGTTTTTGATCGGTTCCTTAGCAAGGAACCAATGGCCGGTTTCTTGTTAAAAAATTGCCCTAAAAACCACAAGTGTGGGTATTTTCGATTTCTAGAACAATTTTTTTAAACTTAAGAAACCCCCATTGTACTTGCTCTTAATCCTTTGAACGATGTGCATAGATCTATGGTAACTTCTAGATTTAATGAAAAGAAATCCATTTTCTTAAATTTGTAGAATAGAAATTTCCATGTTTTGTTTGTTACTTGTTAGAAAGTTCAATAAAAGATGGCTAGTCAAAGTCGTCTATTTTGTTTTTCCTAAGGGAAACTCGTCTATATTTTTCCTAAGAGAAACTCTGCTTTAGTGTAATTGAATCGTGATTGGATGTGTTCACACCTAGAAGATAAATTGAGTAGTGAAGAAAGTAGTGAGAGCTCACAGAGATTTAAAAAAAAAATCCATTTAGTATTGCTTATACAATTTCTCGTTTTACTGGTAGAGAGAGTTAAAAAACAGGGTAAAGCTACGACATCAGTGTCTTCTCCATTTCATGATAAATTTACATAAACAAAAGCAAATAATACAAATAGAACCAGTAGCTTTATGAGAGAGCCAACACACGACAAAATGTATGATAGGAGATGTGGAGCAAGTTACTACAGGCTATTTAGATGCTAGGAATGTTAAGTATCTAAAAGCAAAAGTATGGATTAACTCAAACAAACCCTTGATTCCAGGATTATTCTTGGAGAGTAATAATGGTCACCGAATTTGGCTGCCTTGTGATTATGAACGGTTTTAAAATTTAACACAAACTATGGAATCATTGGCCATATGAAAGAAGGGATTTTGGGAAAGAATTTTCTGATTTGATTCTCACACAATGAACGGAATTTATACCCAAATATACATGAGTTGACTAGACTAACTAAGTAAAATACAAAGTCTATTACAACACAAACTCTATTACTCCCTATCAAGTTGGAGCATGAAGATCGAGAATGCCCAACTTGGAACTGAGATGGATGAAAGCTGCTCGTCCTAGTGCCTTGGTGAAAATATCCACCAGCTGATCCGAGGTGGAAATATGATGAGTAGAAATGACACGCGAAGACACTAGATCACGAACAAGATGGCAGTCGATCTCAATGTGCTTGGTCCTCTCATGAAAGACTGGATTGACTGCAATGTGGAGGGCAGCCTGACTGTCACAAAATAGTTGAACCGGAGAAGAGTGGGAAACGCCAAGGGAGCGAAGGAGAGACTGAAGCCAAAGGATTTCGCAGCAAGCATTTTCCATAGCCCTATACTCGGCCTCGGCTGAAGAACGCAAAACAGTGTGTTGCTTCTTGGTCTTCCAAGAAACTGGCGAGATACCCATGGTGACAAAATACCCCATGACAGAACGTCGAGTGATAGGACAAGTTGCCCAGTCTGAGTCGCAGTAGGCAGTCAGAGCCAAGCTACTATCTCGAGAAAGAAATAGACTCTGTCCTGGACTGCCTTTAACATAGTGTAGAACTCTCAAAGCTGCAGACCAATAATCAACTTTCGGCTGCTGCATGAACTGCGAAAGAGTATGAACTGCAAAACTGAGCTCAGGTCGAGTGATAGTAAGATAGACCAACTTCCCAATAAGGCAACGATACTGCTCAGGGTGATCATAATTCGGACCAGAAGCTTTGGCAAGGGCCTGCGTTGGATCCATAGGAGAAGCAAAGGGCTTGCAGCCTAGCAGACCGGCTTCTGCCACCACCTCCAAAGCGTATTTGCATTGAGAGACAAAGATGCATGATGGATTGCGCACAACTTCCAGTCCCAAGAAATATTTAAGAATCCCGAGATCCTTCATATGAAAGCATGATGACAAGTACTGCTTGAAGGAAGATATGGTAGTTGAACTATCTCCAGCAATAATGAGATCATCGACATACACCAAAACATGAAGAGTATGACTATAACGAGTAAGACTGAATAATGAGTAATCAGCATAGCTCTAGCGAAACCCGTACTGGCGAAGAGCATGCGCAAGCTTAGAAAACTAGTTTCTAGAAGCCTGCCTGAGACCGTACAGGGACTTATATAGACGGCATACCTGACCAGGAAGCGGCTTGGAGTAGCCCGGATGTGGAGTCATAAAGACAAGCTCGTCCAAGTCGCCATGTAGAAAGGCGTTATGATCATCCATTTGGTGCAGTTCCCAATTTCGTACAGCAGCAACAAAAACAAATGTACGAACTGTTACCATCTTAGCAACGGGAGCGAAAGTCTCATTGAATTCAATGCCTTCAACCTGGCGATTCCCTAACACAACAAGACAAGCCTTGTAGCGTTCAATATCGCCATTAGACTTGTACTTGATACGATACACCCACTTACAACCAATTGGCTTCTTGTCAAAAGGAAGAGTTGTGAGAGACCAAGTGCCATTTCTTTTGAGGGCCTCAATTTTGGCATGCATTGCATCACACCAAGGAGCCTGTTGGACGGCCTTTGAGAAATGAACCGGTTCATGGTTTGAGGTGACTGTGGCCAGGAAGTGAGCATGAGCTGGAGCAAATTTAGCGGAGGAGACAAAACTAGTGATCAGATATGGAGTGGAGGAGATAATCAACTAAGAATCATCACGACGCATGGAACTACATACAAAATCCTTTAGTAAAACACTGGACTGACATTAGCGTGAGCTACGCCGAACGTCCGAAACAACCTCCTCAGCTGGCGAGATGACCGCGGCAGGCAGTGAGGAACAGTCGCCAATTGGCGTAAGCTCGGCGGTGGACGGGAGTGGTGCTAGCGGAATGGCCGTGGATGAGCTGCCTAGGTCTAGATGGATACTCCCCCTGACCGTGGAGGAGGGAGAAAGTTACGAAGAACTCCCCCTTGCCGTGAGGGGTGAAGTATCCGGACTATCGAAGACAGCCGGATGAGTGTTTACCTGAGTCGAAGCGGGCGACGGAGAAGTGGATGAACTCTGAAATGGAAATATATCTTCAAAGAATACAACATCTCTGGAGAAGAAAAACTGTTCTGATTCAAGATCATATAGACGTTAGCCTTGCTTTCTACTTGGATAACCCATGAAGACGCATTTGTGACTACGAACAGCAAACTTGTCCGTAGGCCGAGGAAGAGTGGAGGCGAAGCAGAGACACCCAAAGACCCGAATGTCTGAGTACTTCGGAGCTCTTTGGAAAAGCAAATGAAAAAGGAGTGTGATTTTGAAGAACCGCAATGGGAGTGTGGTTGATTAGATAGCATGATGTAAGAATACATTCACCCCAAAACTTGATCGGAAGAGCAGCCTGAAACCGCAAAGCACGCACCACATTTAGGAGATGGCGATGCTTGCGTTCTACTCTGCCATTCTGCTGAGGTGTGTAAGCACACGATGTCTCGTGAAGAATACCGTAGGAAGTAAAGTAAGCCTTAAGACCAAAGAATTTAGTACCATTGTCGGACCTAAAACGACGAACTGATGTTTGAAACCGAGTGATAGTTAATGCACAAAAATCCATAACCAGTTTTGGAACCTCTGACTTGGAATTAATTAAATAAACCCATGTAGCACGAGAGTAATCATTAACGATGGTAGCAAAATAAGTTGCACCACAAGAAGCAGGAATTCTGTATGGTCCCCAAATGTCACAATGAACAAGATCAAACAAGCGTGTGGCTTTATTGGAACTCAACGGAAAAATAGCCCGGGTTTGCTTGGAATGAAAACAAATATCACAAGGAGTAGAACTCCGTACAGAAGCACAAGGAACAGTTAAAGATGCTAAAACTGTAAAGGAGGGATGCCCTAGTCTTCGATGCCACAACTCGGCTGAGGTCACCTTCTCGATCTTGGTCGCAGAGCAGGCACGTGCCGCTATCGAGAAATGCCGCAACTAGTAAACACCATGTCTCTGCTCACCCACACCAATCACTATCTTTGAATCGCTTTCCTGAAGTATACACAACTTTTCGGTCAAGAAAGTAAAACAACGAGCATTTAGAAGAAACCTAGCAAAGGACAGGAGATTGCATTCCAATGTCGGGAGATACAGAACATGGTCAATCCTGGCAGACTGAGAAAAAACCAAAGAACCTTCCTTGACTGCTAAAACAACACGGTTATCTGGAAGCTTAATAGGTACAGGAGCAATATCGACAATATCATGTAGGATGGCAAGATTTCCAGTCATATGAAAAGAAGCACCCGTGTCGAGAATCCAGAGAGAGGGCTTACCAGTAGCATATGAATAAGGAGTGTTCATGGTGTTATACATCTGTAATACTGCCTGCCACTGGTCGAGGCTGAGATTTGAGCCTCGATTAGCGGACTCCGGGAGGGACATGACATCGGACGCATGAGCGGGAACTTGCAGCTACGCCGAGAGGACTACTTCGACTGGCGGACCGCCATGGCCTCGACCAGCCCCCTGGTTGCGCACCATGGAGCTTCTAGCACTTAGAGATGTCATGCGTGTGCTTACCACGGTGAGAACACATGAGACAGCTAGCTGATCAGTCTGGCGCAGAGGGAGGCTGAATGTGCGCCAAAGGGATGGACTTGGCATGAGCCACAAATGTCATGCCACGTCGGATTTGGTATCGCGTTCGAGCATGAGAGTCTTATGGCATTCTTCCTGTACGACCAAAGCATAAACGTGATTGATAGACGGGAGGGGATCTTGCGCCATGATGCTAGAGCGAAGAGTTCCAAAGGAGTCACCAACCTAAGCAGAAATTGGTGAAGACACTCGACATCACGTTCTACACGAAGTTTGGTTGTGATATTGCAAGTAAAATTTGTGCAGAGACATGCTTGAAGGGGAACATATGTCTGGACTTCATCCCAGATCTTCTTGAGAGCATCATAATATGACGCAACAGATTTCCCACCTTGGCGCCAATTTGCCAAGTCCGCATGAAGCTAAAGGAGATGTGGCACGTTACCAACAGAGAATCGATGATGTAATTCCTCCCAGAGCTCAAAGACAGTTTCAGGATAAGTGATGGAAGATCGTAGAGACGAATCAATAGATTGCACAACCCATCCGATGAGCATGGAATTGACATTATACCAGTCATCAAGATCAACAGGGGCAACATCGTCTTGAGAGATACGACCATCAACAAATCCTAATTTACATTTAGCCTTGAGTGCGTTCTTCATCGAGGTAGTCCACTCCTGATAGTTTTCACCATTGAGAACAACCGGACAGAGAGACAGGCCCGGGTGATATGAAGGGTGAAGGTAGAAGGGAGAAGAATGATCAAGAGGTCACTGCAGTGGCTGAGGTCCGCCGTCGCCATGGACGTAGAAGGCAGCGTCGACGGTGGAGTGTCACCGGTGGATGGCGGCATCGACGGTGTGTGGACGACGCTGTCCGAATCGCTCATTGTGGGCGGTGAGTTCGGACGACGGCTGAGATGAAAAAAATACGGTTTCAGAGAGTTGGCTCTGATACCATGAAAGAATGGATTTTGGGAAATTATTTTCTGATTTGATATTCACACAATGAACGGGATTTATACCCAAATATACATAAGTTGACTAGACTAACTAAGTGAAATACAAAATTTACTACAACACAAACTCCATTACCATCCGAGTTCAAGATGTAATGTTTTAGATGATGGAAAGCTTGAAAATTTTGTTAACTCAACATTACTGCAACATTTTACCCAAAGAGGGGCACAAGCTGGTTCAAATGAGGATATGAATATAAGGCCTACCCATCCTCATGATATTAAGAACGGTATGAAGTTTGTTGTGGAAACAGAGGTTGACTTCCTACATAGAGCAATTCATCAGACCACTATGGAACTACCACGAGTGCCTGATGATCTTACTGGGAATTACGTGGCAAAGAATTTTGTCTCACCCACTTATTTAGGGTCGACTGATAACACATCCACAATGAATCTGCCATCATTTCCATCCATGAATTCAACTACATACAAGCAGGATAATCAACATTCTGACCGACTGTTGGTTAATTTTCATAATGGGCAATCAATAGTGTAAAGTCAGAGATATTTGCATTGAATATTTAGTTGGCAGTGTTTGTGAACATATTTGGAAACGAAAACTTTCTATGTTGGAACACTCGACAGGAACATATTTACGCCAATGATTTTCATGAAAAAAAGATGGAATATTATGGTATTTGTGAGTTATGGAAATTGTTATATTCTATTATATATCAGGCGTATGAAGCATAGTTGATTTATGGAAAATCCCTAAATATATGGAGTTGATATTTGCGAATATATGTGATATATTGAGATAAGGAAAATCCCTTTATTTATGGCATTTGGATATGCTTCAAGAAGCAGATTTAGAATAGGAATATTGTGGAGATAATCAAGGAGTATTCTGATCTTATTCACGGATATAAAAAGGGACAAACACGGCTGTATACTCACGGTTTTAACAGAGCAAAAATCTGCATATAGATTTTTGAGACTTTTGAGAATTGCTAAGAGCCTGATTCATATGTTCCAACATACTTGACCTGCTGCACAAAGTTCAAAATTATAAACATTAATTCCTCGGGAGGAGGAGATCCAGCGTCGATGAGTTTCGAGGTCAGAAGGAGTCTGATCAAGGCGGATTGGTAGCTAGGGGAGCTAGCAGAATTCACACGTTATAGTTAGTAAAGATAAGTATTTTGTAAACTGCACTCTGTACAATATCTTTCTAATTAGTGGATTCATTCTGAACTGGGCCAGGCCCCGCAGATGTAGGTGAATTTCACCGAACTGCGTAACCAAGTCGTGTGTCATTTATGCTTTAAATTATTACGCACTTGGTTAAATAGGTCATGTTGGAACATACGAATAAGGATTAGAAAAAGTTGTTAAAATCAAATTTCATTTGGTATCAGAGCTTGGACACTTATTATTCCCTTGGTTGTGTCAAGGAAAGTGAGATCCATTTTTACCATGGCGACTAAAGAAGGAGCTTCGGTTACTCGGCCACCTCTGCTAGAAGGCAACAACTACAACTATTGGAAGGCACGCATGAGAGTTTTCATCAACTCACTGGATGAACTTTCATGGTTCTATGTTGAGAATAAGTGGATTCACCCTGCAGAAGATGCGGATACAAGTTCTAAGGCAATAGAAGGAGAGTCAAGTCAAAGGAAGCAGAAACTCAAAGATAAAGCTAGGTGGACTCCAGATGACCTCAAGGCATCTCTGGCGAATTCAAAGGCACTGAATGCAATCTTTACTGCAGTTGATGTAAATCAGTTCAAACTTATCTTTACATGCCATCAAGCCAAGAAAGTATGGGATATCCTACAAACTGTTCATGAAGGAACTAGTCGATTTCGTGAATCTAAACTACAGATGTTGGCTACTAAGTTCGAGGAACTCAAGATGGAGGAGGATGACACTATTGCTATATTCAACAGAAAACTCAGGAACATCTCCAACATGGCATATCAATTTGGAAAGGTGTATAAAGAGACAAAGTTGGTGAAAAAGGTCTTGAGATCACTTCCCAAGAGATTTGCAATGAAAGTTGCGGCAATAGAAGAAGCGAGAGACGTATCCACCATGAGCCTAGATAAACCAATGTGATTGTTACAGACATATGAGATGACGTTCCAACAAGCTACTAAAAGAGTCCCTAAGGAATTGGCTTTCAAAGCATCTCCATCAAAGGACAATCATGAGTCTGACAGTGATGATGAATTAGAAAAACTTGCACTTATCACGAAAAGATACTGAAGAAGGTAGTCAACAAGAAATCTCAGGAGAGGTTTGGTGGAAATAGAACAAAGCCACATGATTCTGGAAATAATCGTGGAACGAGGTTTGAGTAGGGAAATCAGCAGTTCTTCAAAAATCAAAGTAGTGAACCAAAAGAGCCTGGACGAATTCAATGCAGAGAATACGAAGGATACGGACATATTCAGGCTGAATGTGCAAATACCCGGAAGAAACAGGGAAAATCATATGTCACCTCATGGAGTGAAGATGAAGAAGATGACAAAGACAAAGAGGAACTTACCAGTAACTACGTAGCATTCGGAGCAAAAATTCATGATACAGTTGAGGATGGATGTTCCTACATACTGAACAAAGCCAAAACCGATGTATGTTCCAACATAGATCCGTATGAAGCACTCAGTGATGAAGACAATGGACTTCATGTAAGTGATGAAGAAATCTACAACACTTATGAAAAGATGTACGCTATGTGGGTTCAAGTAGTTGACACAAACAAAGAACTGAAAGAAGAAAGAAATGCTTTGATGGAAACAGAAAGAGATTTGCGAGTAAAAGTTGCTGAACTTGAAAAGAAGAATGAAGAAATAAATGGGAAACTGATTCTAGCAATCAAGAGGGCTGAGACTTCTGAAGCAACAATCTCTAAACTAAATACTGGAAAAGCAAAGCTTGATGATATTCTGGACATGGGAAGGAACTTTGGTGACTGACACGGTATTGGGTACAACAACACACACAAGACTGAAGTACACAAGAATCCAATAACCTTCAAGACCAAGATTCGAGAAGTAAGACGGAAGTTTGGCATGCCTTATTAAAGAAAACTTCTCATCTGTAACTACTGCACATACCAAGGTCATTCAGAGGAACGATGCAGGAAACTGATCCGAGACCAAATGTCTGGACGATAACTCTTGGTATGTTCCAACATAGGCAAAGTCCAGAAAATGAAATCGGTAAGAAAGATATGGGTTGTCAAACGATCTGGCACATGCCTGGTGGAACACACTTTGCTCATATCTTATTCCAAAGATTCATGGTACTTTCACAGTGGTTATTCTCACCACATGACTGGTACTCCAGAATTTCTCACGAATATTACTCCATACGATGGCGGATATGTGACCTTCGGTGATGGAAATAAGAGCAGAGTGATTGGAAAAAGTGAATTGAGGATTGAAGGTTTTCCAGTGTTCACTAGTGTACTATTTGTTGAAGATCTGAAGGCAAATTTGTTGAGCATAAGCCAGTTATGTGATAACAATATAACAGTGGAATTTCAGAAGGATAAATGCGTTGTGAAACACGGAGAAACCAAGGTTCTTTCAGGCATAAGACCATCTGATAATTGCTATCTGCTGGAGCAAGAAGTACGGTGTATGATCTCGAAGCAAAATGGAGGAGTTCTGTGGCACAGGAAGCTCGGTCACATCAATTATAAAACATTGGTGAAAATCACAAATGTGAAAGTTGTACGAGGTATGCCTACCTTAACCAGCAAGGATAGAATTGTATATGGACCATGTCAACAAGGTAAACAAATTCGATCTCCTCACTCTTCAGTTCAGTATATTACCACCTCTAGAAATCTGGAATTATTGCATATGGATTTGATGGGTCCAGTCAATACGCCTAGTATAGGTGGAAAGAAATATATATTTGTATGTGTTGATAATTTCTCCAAATTTACGTGGGTAGCCTTTTTGAAAGATAAATCTGATACGTTGGAAGTATTCAGAAGTCTGGTAGTAAAGTTACAAACAGAAAAGGGAAGTCCATTTGGGAAGATTGTTCGAATTCGTAGTGATCATGGTAGAGAGTTTGAGAATTCTCAATTTAGTAATTTTTGTGACGAACTCAGAATTCAACATGAATTTTCGGCACCTATCACCCCTCAGCAGAATGGTATTGTAGAAAGAAAGAACAGAACCTTGCAGGAGATGGCTCGAGTTATGTTAGCTGAGAAAGAAATTCACAAGAAATGGTGGGCAGAAGCGATCAATACAGCGTGTTATACAATTAATCGAGTGTATCTGCGACCAGTCACCAACAAAACATCCTACGAGATTTGGAAGGGTAGGAAGCCAAATGTTTCATATTTCCATGTGTTTGGAAGCAAGTGCTACATTCTCAGAGACAGAGAACATTTGGCAAAATTTGACAATCGGAGTGATACAGGAATTTTTCTCGGGTATTCTATCAGTAGCCGTGCCTATAGAGTGTTTAATCATCGAACCAACACTCTCATGGAATCCATAAATGTTATTGTGGATGATTCAGAGAAGGAACAACAACCAGATGGTGTAGAAGAAGAACCCAGCAACACTCATGTTCCAACACAGCCGCGTAAATCTGACAAGGCAGATTCATCAGTCGAAGCTGAACTTCACCAACGTGTTGGAACAACTGAGCAGAGTAGTCCTAACCCTGTCGAAGCTGACCGTGTTGGAACATTGTCCCCCGCTACTGAACCCCATGTTCCAACACAAGACCAACCTGAATCCACCATGAGAAGTACTCGATTGGTTCCTCGAGTGGATTATCATAGGCTAGCTGGATTGCACTGTTTTGTGTCTCTCATTGAACCTAAGAACTACAAAGAAGCCTTGCTGGATGAGTATTGTATTGCTGCTATGTAAGAAGAACTAAGTCAATTTGCACAAAATGATGTCTGGTATCTTACTCCCCTCCCCAAAGGCATTAATGTCATTGGTACGAAGTGGATTTTCAAGAATAAATCTGATGTTGATGGCCAGATTACTCGAAATAAGGCCATATTAGTAGCTCAAGGATACACACAAGTAGAAGGAGTTGACTTTGATGAGACATTCGCACCAGTTGCCAGGTTAGAGTCAATTCGAATTTTACTTAATATTGCATGCTCTATGAACTTTATGCTATATCAAATAGATGTCAAAAGTGTGTTTCTAAATGGAGTGGTGAATGAAGAGGTCTATGTTGAACAACCAAAAGACTTTGAGGATCCCCATCATCCACATCATGTGTATCATCTCAAGAAGGCTCTATACGGTCTAAAGTAAGCACCCAGAGCATGGTATGAACGACTTACTAACTTTCTTCTGAAGAAAGGTTATCGTCGAGGGGGAGTAGATCGCACTTTATTTGTGCTCGAAAAGGCTTCAAAATTTCTGATTGCTCAAATTTATGTTGATAATATTGTATTTGGCTCTACTTCATCCTCAATGGTACATGATTTTGTGACCATTATGCAATTCGAATTTGAGATAAGCATGGTCGGAGAACTCACATACTTTCTAGGATTGCAAGTCAAGCAAGGAAGGAGTGGTCTGTTCATCAATCAGAGTAAGTGTGCTTTAAATCTAGTAAAGAGGTTCTGCCTAAGCAATGCACGAGCTGTTCGAACTCCTATGGGTGTTTCTGACAAACTCGTAAAGAATGAGAAAGGAGTTTCAGTTGATCAGAAACTATACAGAGGCATGATTGGAAGCTTACTATATTTAACAGCTTGTAGACTAGATATATGTTTTAGTGTTGGGATTTGTGCAAGATTTCAGGCTAATCCAAAGGAGTCTCATCTCACTGCAGTTAAACGAGTTATTCAATATGTAAGTGGGACTTCTGAATATGGTGTCTGGTATTCCAAGAGTCAAGATTCTGAATTGATTGGGTATAGTGATTCTGATTGGGCTGGTAATGCCGATGATCGAAAAATTACCACAGGTGGATGTTTCTTTGTTGGTACGAATTTGGTGTCTTGGTATAGTAAGAAACAGAATTCGATTTCCTTGTCCACTGCAGAAGCTGAGTATCTTGCAGTGGGAAGCTGTTGTGCACAATTGTTGTGGATGAAACAAATGTTGAAAGAATATGGAATTCATCAAGGCCCTTTGAAGATTTTATATGACAACACAAGTGCGATTGATATATCGAAAAATCCAGTCCAACACTCGAGAACCAAACATATTGATATAAGGCATCACTTTATTAGAGACTTGGTTGAAAGGAAGGAAGTGGAGGTAGTCTATGTTCCAACATACGAGCAATTTGCTGATATCTTTACAAAGCCGTTGGATTCTGCCACTTTTGAAAGCCTTCAGCAACACTTAGGTGTTTGTAAAATTTGAGGTTATTTGTATCTAAATTTTTACTGTAAATATTCCGTTTACTTTTGTTTAGAAAATCGAAAAAGAACAAAAAAATTAGAAAGAAGAAATATGTACAAAAATAGATTGCTTGGTATGTTGGAAGTTATTTTTGATGGGACATCTCGAGTTGACAAGAAGAAAAAGGATCATCATTATAAACCTTGGAAATTAAAAAAGGAGTTTCGCGGGAAAGGAGGAGGTGAGTTGAAGAGTTGGTTTGGGTTTCTAATTGTTCAAAATCCTTCCATATTCTCTCATTTTGGCTGGTTTCGAAATTATCTCAAATCATCTTCAAAATCCTTACTTTCTGAATCCCTCCTGAAAAGAATGGCTTCCAGCCCTACTATCCCCCACACAAGAATTAGACCTTCAAGGATCGTCCCAACCATTAGAAGTTATGGAGGAAGAACAATGTTCGATCAATTTGGAGTCGGTATTGGTCGAAGGGAATGGATAATGTGCAGACCAAGCTGGGGTCGAACCGATACTGGAAGAAAATTAAGATCAATGTGGAGGAAACTCGGATCAAGTTGGGGTCGAAGAACTTTCTGATGGAAATCTTGGTCAAGTTAAAGAGCTTGGTGTAGAGGAAGAGGAATCCGATGAGGGTAAATAAGATGAGGGCTCTGGAATTGAACTCGATGAACAAGAAAAACTCACTGGTGCCAAGAGGAAGGACCGATATGGAAAGGTAACTGGCCCTGATCCTTCTCCTTTAAAACTGATGGGCATGAAGTTTAAGAGTGTAGATGAAATTTTCGAATGGCTAGATGCAAACAGAGTAGCTGTAGATTTAACAAAAATTAGAAGCATAGAAGGTGAATACCTGACTGTTCAGGTCAAGGAGCTTGTGACGGGTAATATAGGTGATATAAGGAGGATTGAGAATTGGGATGTTCAATTTCTATTGGGAAAATATGCCGAGTACAGAGAAAAGGATAAATTCCATGTGTATTGCCGTATTCCCTTTCCAAGATATGTAGTTTTAAAAGAGATTTGTGAGGGAGAAGCTGCTGGAAGGGAAGTTGTGAGGTATGAAGACAGACTACAGGTTGGCTTCTTTGATTCAAATGCTGCTAAAAGGATGGAAGAACTAAGGAAGCCGGTGATAACTGAATTGTCAGACAGTGATGAGGAGGACAGTGTTCCAACACAGCAGTGTGGACATGAAAATTCTATGGATGTGGATTCTGATGCTGATCTGAGAGGTGAAGACCAGAATGATATGTATGATAATGAGTGTGATGAGAAACGTGAAGAAGATATGACTGACCCAAAGGACTTGGATCAAGATGAGATGTCTGAAAGAGAATCTGAGAAGGAGAAAGAAGCTGGAGGTTCAGAGAGTGTTCCAACACAGGACATTCCTGATTTGGCATACTCGAGTGATGAAGTGCTCGATGAATTTTACCAGACAGCTAAAGGCAAGAGGAAGGTTGCTGATGCTAAGGTATCATCTCAAGCAAAAAGAAGCAAGAAAAGGCAGGAATGCAAGGAGAAGAAAATACTTCCTCCCCTCTCTGTAAGTAAGGCTTTGTCATTTTCTTATTTTGATTCAAAAGGAGAGGAAATGGGAGAGAGGTCTTTTCTGAAAGGAAATTTATTCCTGAAAGACCAGTGGATTTAGTAGCATACAAGGAGAGTGGATTCTTAGAATTTCTAAAAGTAATTGGGATGACAAAAACAGCCACGGTACAACTGCAGTACAATAGGCAGGTTGTGATTGAGGTATACTCTAACCTCATGACTGGAAATCTGGAGATTGATTCCCCTTGGTATGGAAGGGTGTACGTGAGGGGAAAGATAATTGATTTGTCTTCTACCAGGATTAACAGAATTTTTGGTCTTAAGACACCAGAGATAGATGGAGTTTTTCCTAAAGATTTGGAAGTTTCTGATGATCAAATCCTAGCTACTATCTCATGTGGATATAAGGTTGAGTGCCCAGCAACGGGGTATTCACAAGCATCTTGCTTGTCCTCGAGATTTTTTGGTTTATATCAGATTGCTGTTCATTGTTGGATGCCTTCAACAAATACCACTGCATTGACAAGGGAAATGGCCAAATTGCTATACTGTGTTGGAACACAGAAGCCTGTCAACCTTGGGCTTTTCATTCAGCAAAATCTGGTCAGACAAGCTACTGCCCCCAAGGTCAATGATGCAATTATCTATCCTGCACTGATATCAGCACTAGCCAAGAGTGCCAAAGTGAAAGGAAAGGCAACTGATGTAGTGATTGACACAGAATTCTTGAGGCCAAATAAGAAGACTTTTGGTTTGAGGCACATTCACGATCTCCTGTGGAAACCAGAAGGTTATACATCAGCTGAAGTAGAAAAGAAGGCCAAGTTAGTATCTCTGAATGCAAGATTGGGAGCCATTGCTATTCAATTGGCGGTGCTGGAGGCAGAGAAGGCCAATCTGGAGAAAGAGAAAGCACAATCGGAAGCTTGAACTCAGGGGGAGTCTCAGGATGCCTGGTTATTGGTTTTAACATATACTTTCTTTTGCTGTCTTTGGCATCTGTGTGATCCCAGGGGGAGATATTTTGGATATCAATTCTCTGTAATCTGAATTATTTTCTCTTTTCTTGGAATTCTGGATTATTTGGTATTCATGTCTTGTGGGAATTATGGAATTCTGGTATTCATGTCTTGTGGTAATTGCAGAGTGATAAGTATTAGTGTCTAAAGGTTCAGGTTCCCGAAGACGTTCTACATCTTCATAGAGTCTGTTAGGAACAACATATTTTCCTTTCCTTGTCCCAGCCTCAGCATTAGAATTCCAGGAATTCGATAAACTCCTGTGCAATCGAATTGCTAAGCTTCATTCTTCCATCCGGCATTATTAGAGGGAGGGATAATAAACCTACGACTGGGTAACCTATTACCAAAAGTGAATGTAACCTTTACATCTCGATTACTAATAAAAAAATACATGGCTCGAAATAACTCGTAACGAGGGTTTACATGTACCTCCCTACACCAGACCATAAAAGCCATTATTATCACAATTACATTAGGGTGAAGCTGAGATAAGCTAACATCAAATTCCTTCATTAGGCTCGATTGCAATGAGGGAAAAGGAAAGAAAATGCTCGACCTAATATGCCTACTATAGGTCATGACTCTCCCTATGGGTAAGGAAGCATGCTCATCAGCTTCGAGAGCTTTCAGCTAGGCATTAAAGGGGATGCGTTGGAACAAGAGAATCTCCCCGATAAGCTTTTTCACTTCTTTGGGAAAAGGGTACGTCGCCGAACTATCTCCCCTCAACGAAGGTTTGGCACCCAAATGCCTCTCGACTACGAACTTCCTCTTCGAAGGTTCATACAGAATTTTATTCAGGACCCTCTCGACCCTGGAGCCATCTATGTGCTCATAGCTACCCCTCGAAGGACTAACAAAACCCTCACCGAGAGTATTACCTAATCTAGGAGACTTAATCCTAGCATAATCAACCCTTGTGGAAACCATAGGACTCGTCGACACCATGAATATGGTTTATAGGTTTAGTGTTCTCCGAGTGGGTCGAGGACCTAGCCGGTCGAAGACCCAGCCGGTCGAAGGGAAGTTTTACCGGAGAATTGATGGTTAGCACTCCCAGAGGGCCCACTCTCTAATGAATTTGCTCCCTCACCATCACCCCTCTTGAAAACCACAGAAACAAAAGATTGGGAGAAATGAGGGATAGTTTGGGGGTCCAGGGAAACTTACTTGTTAAAGACGAGATGGAGAAAGATTGGAGCTTGGGGGCTGAAGAAGAATATGGATCATAGATTCTCGAGGAAAACCTGCAAAGAGAAGAACGAAAATGAAAGAGGAAAAGAAATTTTTTTAGAGTATATATAGGCGGAGAAGAGAGAAGGTCCCAGAGTAATCATTACCTAAAAAGGCGAGCGGTATGAAATTGAGCAAAAAGATAAAAAGTCTATTAAATAACTGTTTCACATGCAACGTTTTCCTGCTTATATTTCATTTAAGCGCCTTTCTTAGGAATTCCAAAGATCAGAATGTTTGAGAAAAACCTAAGTGCTCCCCTGCAACCTAAAAACTGAAGTACCCTCAAAGACACCTCACCTCGTAGCCAACCACGTCATACGATGCTAATAGATATAACCCTCAATGGCTATGGTTAATCCTAGATGACAAGGGGTTACCCTCGATGACAATGATCAACCTTCGATGAGATGTGCCTTCGAAGGTCAGAAGATCACTTAGTTTTTCTGGGGGCTTTTGATGACATAGTAGAATTAAGACCTATATGGGCTAAAACTCTCATCACCTAGAGAAAGGCCCTAGACTCAAAGCATACCCGAGTGGGCTTGTTATTGAGCCGTTCACTAGAGGACAAAGGAAGCTAGGTCATAAACCAAAGATATTAGGGTTTTAAAATTTCATAAATAGGAAGGTATGTCTTCTATTTTTGGGAACACTCTATTGCCTACTTTTCCTTTCTACCATTTGCTGACTAGTTCGTCGGAGAATCTCCCCCCAGATTATCCAGGGCCTGTCTTCCTTTTGTCAATCACAAGCTTCGTTGAACCAGATCGAGATTGGCCTTGGGCTGACGATCACGGGAGGCATCAATATCCATTTCAGGTGTAACCTTGCATAGAATGAAATTAGAATTGGATAAGGATTAAGGAAGGGTACTTCCTTCAAAAGTTCAAACAGTATTTCCCTCTCTTGCACCAAAGCCACTTTGACATTTTCAAGATAGAGTTTTTCAGTGCAACACATGAAGTCTTCTGCAGCAACACACATTATATGGCTGTTTCACTCTCCACAAATATTTAATAATACTGGACGTGAAGGCTCCATAACCCACTCCATTCTAGACTCCAACCCAAAAAATTCAATGTATGCCTCATCCAGAACAACTAATATGGGCAGTTTCAGTATTTTCAGCAGAGCATCATCACCAATTATGCTCCCATCTGGATTATTTGGTGAAGTTAAGAACATACACTTCGATTTCTCCTACTTAGCCGCCTCCGCAATACGTTCCACATCCAAGCTAAAATCTGACTTGCAGGGCACCTTAATTACAGAGGCACCACTAACAGCTGCATGAACCTCGTACATGGTAAAGGTAGGATGACAGTCAACTATTTTATCACCCGGATCTAGTACACACCGCACAATCAAATCAATAAGCTCATCTGCCTCACAACCCACAAGAATGTATTCAGATTCAAGGCCTAAATCCTCAGCAAGTGCTGAACGCAATTGATGACTTTCTGGAATGGATGCCAAGAAATCGAGAGGAAAGCACCATAGATCTTCGAAATCAGAATTGGAGAAACCGGTGACATCTCGGCGAAGAACTTCGGGAGTAGGATTTCGAGCTATGCCCACTGCGCGATTAAGACCTCCAATCTGTAGGGCTTCGAGCATCGCCGGTTAGACTATCGAAGGCGACGGCGGAGAAGGCGAGGAGGCGACACCGGCGGAGAAGGCGAGGAGGCGACACCGGCGGAGTAAGCAAAATGAAGGAGAAAGACGCGTTCCTTGTGTAATGTTTGTTTATTTGCTGTTTGGTTACCCATATATTTTGCGTTTTTCACCAATCACCCCAAATCCAAATTAATTGTGTTTTTACCACTATATTTAGTTTACCCTTTTCTTGTTTTGTCTCTTAGTTTTTCCACGAGACACAACACAATGTAAAAGTAAGCAAAAATTTTGACAAAAATTTTCGTTAGAGCCTTTCGTCAAACATCACTTCTTTTTAAAGTAACTTGTTAAGGAAATAGAAATCCTTTCCTTGTAGGAAATGTTATAGATGGTAGTTACCTTATAGAATTAGTTATAGATGGTAGTTACCTTATAGACTTAGAATTATATTCCTGTTAGACTTTGGTTTGTTGTAAGCCTATATATTGTAATCTCCTCATCATTGATGAGGTGTGTCATTGATTAATATCAGTGCACCATAATAAAGTCATTTATATTTTATCATGGTATCAGAGACTAAAATTCTGAAACCTGAATAGAAAATTTTCCGCTGCATTAAAACCTGTCGTCCGACGTCCACGCGCCGCCGATCTTGACGCCACGCGCCAACCACCGCCACGCGCCGATCGCCGTTCGCCGCCGTCCAACGTCCGACGACCACTGCTCGCCCTCGCGTGCCGCAGCTTACTCTCCGTCGGTGTGTCCTGTGCTCCTGATTTGTACCTGATTTTTACAATATGTCTGGCTCTGAAGATCAGCCTCATTCTGCTGCTCCGAAGATTCAGGATATGAGTGGTTATGATGTGATTACAGCTTTACTTCAGCAGCTGCAATTGCAATCTGACCCTCGTACTACTTTACCGATTGGTTGTGTGTCGACTGATCCTTACTTCATTGGTCCTGGCGATGGTCCAGGTTTACAACTTGTACCGCCCATACTGACGTTGGTTTTGAGGCTACTGCGCTTCAGAACAATAATGGCTATGAGGTAATTGCGACTTTATTGAAACAGTTGCAGTTGCAATCTGGCCCTAAAATACCTATACATGTTGGTCGTTTGTCGACTAAGCCCTACTTCATTGGCACTTCTGACGGACCTGGTTTGGTTATTGCATCCACCATCCCGAAGGGTCAAGAGAATTACCTTGAATGGTCTCCTACAAATACTGCTCTACCAGCTGCTACTGTTACGGTTGTTGCTGCTACTTCTACTCTTGGTGAGAATTTTTAATTTTTTTTTGTTTTATTGATTAGCAATTTCATAATTTTCTTCGCAAGTTGGACATTCTTGTCATCATGCTCCAACTTGAGGGAGGGTGTTAAGGAAATAGAAACCCTTTCCTTGTAGGAAAGGTTATAGATGGTAGTTAACTTATAGAATTAGTTATAGATGGTAGTTACCTTATAGAATTAGTTATAGATAATAGTTTCCTTATAGACTTAGAATTATATTCTTGTTAGACTTTGGTTTGATGTAAGCCTATATATGGTAATCTCCTCATCATTGAGGTGTGTCATTGATTAATATCAGTGCAATATAATAAAGTCATTTATATTTTATCACAACTAATAGAGTTTGCATGTCAAACAGACTTGAAAAGGCAATTCAACAAGTGCAGTAGGAATGAAGAATAACGTAGTAGAAAAGTCCTTTTCTTTATTAATCATACACAAAATCAATGAAGACATTTGTCAGAAGCACACTTCAATGGAGCCCTTGGTCTTCCTTGATCCAGGGCCTCCGCCGTTTTCGGAATTCATTGCCCGATTGGGGAATTTGTTCTTCCGGCGATTTCCGTTTTCTCAATTGATCGATTTCTTGGTCCTTGGCAATAAGAGCCTTTGTCAGTTCTTGAATTCTTTCTTCTTCAGCGATCGACTGGGTCCGTAAATGGTCGATTTCTTGGTCTTTGGCAAGTAGAGCCTGAGTGATTTCTTGAATTCTTTCACCTTCCGCACTGGACTCAGCTTTTAGACGATCAATTTCTTGATCCTTGGCGAGCAGAGCCTTTGTGAACTCTTGAATCCTTTCATCTTCTGCGCTCGACTCAACCTCAGCCTGTAGCCGATCGATTTCTTCTTCCATGTCGAAGAGATCCTTTGTCACTTCTTCAATTCTTTCATCTGTAGCCCTCGACTCCGCCTTTAAACCGTCTATTTCTTGTTCCTTGGCGAGTAGAGACTTTGAGATTTTTTTAATCCTTTCGTCTTTAGATATCGCCTGGGCCTGAAGACGGGAGAATTCTTGGTCCTTGGCGAGCAGAGCATTAGTCGTTTCTTGAATCCTTTCATCTTTAGCGCTCGACTCCGCCCGAAGACGATCCATTTCTTGGCCCTGGGCGAGGAGAGCCTCTGTGATTTCTTGATTTCTTCCATCTTTAGCGCTGCACTCGGTCTGCAGGCGGGACAGTTCTCGGTTGAGTGAATCGTACTTGTTCTGGAAAGCCGATAGATGGGATAGTGCGGCTTCTTCGCATTCATGTCTTTGCCTTTCCAATTCACGCAACTGCTCATCCACGTCGGCCGCCGGATCCAAATTGAACATCGACATCAAAACTGCCGGATCCGACTGGAACATCGGTACCAAATCTGATGCCATTGCTTAAAGCTCTAGGAGGTATTAATGTCGACGAGGAAATGTCGAGAAGGAAATAGGAAATTCAATTCGCTGACAACAGAGAGAAAACGAGGAATTGAAATGCTGATTGATATGGACTCGATTCTCAGCGACAGCCCTCATTTATAGAAATATTTGGGGGTTTTCCTAATCCCAGAGCGAATCGGAAAACATTGGGTGTTTCCGAATCTTAGAGGGAATCGGAAAGATTGCGGGCCCACTTTCATAAGTTAGGTTTTAATTTTACTTATTTCCACTAAACAAAAACGTGATGATAAATTGTTAATTGGTCATTGTTTTTTGGTTTTAATTGGTCCTATTGACTTATGTCCAAATATTAACATATTCCCAAATTTTATTTATTTAGAAAACTTTCTTCAAAATTTTGAAAATAAAAATTTTCTAATAATTAAAGTCCAACGAATTGAACACACAAGCCAACCAATTATAATCTTCAGTACTCCCTCCATCCCATCTCAAACTGCACACTTTCTATTTTGGGCTGTCATATCTCAAATTGCAATCTTACCTCTCTGTCATTTTTAGCCAATTTGACTTGCACAAATGACATTCTTGCCCTTATTGAATTTTAAGTTTTTGAAAAAACAAGGGAAAAATGGGTTTCTTTGACCATTAGCTACTTTTTTTTAAAAAAAAATAATTTCTCACACCTTCTCTTTCCTCAGTTTGCATCTCTTTCACTCTTTCCTCTCTATTTTTCCCTTTCTCTCTCACTTTTCCTTTTTCAATTCCTTTTCATTATTCCTCCTTGAGCACCTCACTAATCATTTTCTCATTTCCTCTTTATTAGATCCGTACACATCTTCCATTTATCTTTTGGATACTCCGAAAAATTTCAAACAATGCTTATCTTCACCTAACTCTCCGATATTTTTTCTCTTTGATTTTTTTTTGAAATATGATTTTGATTTTGGTGCTGTTGCTCAGTTTTTGTTCAAAAAGCTCTATTTTTTGGTTCAAAATCTTGCTCAGTTTCAAGAGTTAGACCGAGTCGAATTCTTGGGTTCATCCTTATCTCCTAGATCTATCGAGTCAACTCGATTTGGACCAAGTTACCGGCGAGTCTACCACTTTTCAACTGAGTTTTGCTATAGGTTAGTGTATTTTTCATCAATTTTTCATTTGAATGTTTTGGAGAAAGCATATCTGTAGGAAATAAGGGTAATAATCTGTCTTCTATTCATGAATTCAGGATACATTATATAGTAGTACAGGAAACCTATTACAGCTAGGAGAATGTAACATAATACAATTATACCTATAATTATGGTAGGAATACAAATCCAATTCCAATACCAATACTAATTAACACTAATTCCATAACAACTATAATACTAATTCCGTAATACTCCTCCTCAAGTTGGAGCATGCGGATAAGAAATGCCCAGCTTGCCAAGGAATGAAACTGGTTATGTCTGAGAGCTTTAGTGAACAAATCCGCAGGTTGGTCAACCGTACGAATATGTTGAGTAACAATAGCGCCAGATTGAACAAGATCTCGAACAAAATGACAATCAACTTCAATGTGCTTAGTACGTTCATGGAAAACAGGGTTGGCTGCTATGTGAATGGCTGATTGACCATCACAAAACAATTTCATAGGAAAAGTGTGCGAAACCCCTAAGTCTTTCAGCAAGGACCGAAGCCATAATAACTCACAGCAGGCAACTGCCATAGCACGATACTCTGCTTCAGCAGAAGACCGAGAAACAGTAGGTTGCTTCTTAGTCTTCCAGGAAACTGAAGATACCAATCATAACAAAATAACCGGATAAGGAATGCCTAGTAATTGGGCAGGCGGCCCAATCCGAATCACAATAAGCTGCCAATTGTAGAGTACTACAACAAGAAAGAAATAAACCTTGACCAGGATGACTCTTCAGAGAGTGCAAAACATGAACCGCAGCTTGCTAGTGAGGAACACAAGGAGACTTCATGAATTGCGCAAGAGTATGAACTGAATAACTAAGTTCAGGACGAGTGATCGTCAAATAAATCAGGCGCTTAACTAAGCGACGATACTGCTCTGGGTCATGGTAGGCTGGACCTTCAACACGTGCCAAATCATGTTGTTGCTCCATTGGAAAATCAATTGGTTTAGAAGCAGATAAGGCTATATCGGATAAGATGTCCAAAGCATATTTCCTTTGCGAGAGAAACATCCCCTTCGGTCTTCTAGCAATCTCTATGCCCAAAAAATACTTAAGCAAACCAAGATCCTTCATGTGAAAACAAGAACTCAAGTATGTCTTGAACTCAGAGATGAGCGAAGAAGAGCTACCAGCAATGACCAAATCATCCACATAAACCAGAACATGTAAAGATCGTGAACCATGGGAAAAGATAAATAAAGAGTAATCTGCCTTACTTTGGACAAAACCAAATGTTCGTAGAGCCTGCGCCAGTTTAGCAAACCAATTCCGAGGAGCTTGATGAAGACTATAAAGGGATTTCTGAAGGCGACAAACCTGACCAGGCGGAACCACATAGCCAGGTGGGGGTCACATGAACACTTCTTCATGCAAATCACCATGCAGGAATGCATTATGAACATCCAACTGATGCAATTCCCAACCACATATAACAGCAACTGACAGGAACAAGCGAACGGAACTCATCTTCGCGACTGGAGCAAAAGTCGCTGTGTAATCAATTCCTTCAATCTGGCGGTTCCCAAGAACCACGAGACGAGCTTTGTAACGTTCAATGGTACCGTCAGAGCGAAACTTGGTTCGGTAAACCCATTTACAACCAATGGCCTTTTTATGCGCAGGCAAAGGAGACAAAGTCCAAGTCTAATTGCGCTCTAGGGCAGTGAGTTCCTCAACCATAACATCTCACCAATGAGAATGACGGGAAGCCTCAGAGTAAGTAGTGGGATCTGCACTAGAAGTTACAGCACCCAAAAATCTAGTATGCATACTAGAAAAATTATCACAATTTACATAATCAGTAAGAGGGTAGAGAACACCTGAGGATAGTGATGACGTATGGGGGAATGTAGTCGAAGAGGGGGGGGGGGGTCTTCAGTAACAAGAGCACAAGTAGAATCATCACAATCATAATCAGTTAAATACGACGGACGTCGAGCACGAACACTTAGTCTGGTGGATGGTGGATTGTTTGCAGCAGGCGGAGAAGGACTGGCGTCGGGCGGCGGTGGTACGCCTGCGGTGGCCGGAGTTGGTTGGACGCCGTTGATCGACGTTGACCCTTTGGTGTTAACCGGCATTGACCCACTGACATTGACCGACGTTGACCTTTCGACATTGACCCACTGGCATTGACCGTCGTTGACCCGCCAGCGTTGACCGGCGTTGTCCCTCCGGTGTTGACCCGCTGGCGTTGACTGGCGTTGACCTGCCAGCATTGACTCATCGGAGTTGACCAGCGTTGACTCATCGGAGTTGACCAGCTTTGACTGGCCGGAGTTGACCGGTCAGCATTGTCCGGCGGAAGGGCGGCCGGCGGTTGATCAGAAAAACCGCATGGTTCCAGCGAGTAGGAGGAGGAAACCGGCGGTGCAGTGATGGCACCGCTATGTTCATCTATAGAAGCGGATTGCTGAGATGCAGAATACGGGAACTGGTCTTCGAAGAAATCAGCATCCCGAGTGTTAAAGATAACTCGAGAGTCTAAGTCGAGAAGACAATAACCTTTCTTTCCGGCAGGATAACCAAGGAACAAACACCGATGGCTTCTTGTTGCAAACTTGTCACGGTATCTTGGAACACGAGCAGCAAAACACAAGTATCCAAATACTCGTAAGGAAGAGTAATTTGGCGCCTGTCCATAGAGTAACTCAAAGGGAGTACGACCGTTGAGAAGCTGTGTCGGTGTTCGGTTGATCAGGTAGGCAGCAGTAAGAACACATTCTCCCCAGAAGTCAATAGGAAGATTGGCTTGAAACCGTAAAGCTTACACCACATTGAGTAAATGACGATGCTTTCTTTCAACTCGGCCATTTTGTTGCGGATTATCAACCATAGATGTCTCAAAAATGATCCCAAATGTAGTAAAGTGAGATCGGAGAGGCAAAAATTCAGTGCCGTTATCAGCTCGAACTCGTTGGATTGTTTTTCCCCACTGGTTCTTGACTAAAGCACTAAATTCTAAAAATCTAGAAGCTACTTCAGATTTGGCTACTAATAAATAAACCCAAACAGCTCGGGAAAAATCATCTACTATTGTCAAGAAATAAAAAGCACCACTAGAAGATGGTGTATGATAGGGTCCCCAAACATCACAATGAATTAATTGAAATAATGCAGTAGCATTAGTAGTACTTAAAGGAAAACTATGTCTAGGCTGTTTTGCTCTATAACATATAGAACAAGGCACAAAATGTTGATTATTTCTAGGAGAAATAGAAGATAACACCGTGGAAGATGGATGACCAAAACACTGATGACATAAATCAGAAGAGGACAGTGAAGCAACTGTAGGAAGAGGCTGCAGGACAGGACTTTGAACACGAGCATCCAGCAGACGAAGCCAAAACACCCCCCCTTTCTGTTCACCCATGCCAATCACTCTCCTCGTACTGATAACAATCTAGACAGTTTAGGGTGGATAACAATCTAGAGCAAGACAGTAAGTTGCAGCGCAATGTAGGGATATATAACACGTGCGGCAGTTTAAAACCATCAAAATAAATGGATCCAAATTATGTAGCGGAGAACATCGAGCCATTGGGCAGAAAAATATTCACAGCATCAATAGTAGTAGTAAGATCAGAAAGAGAACCTTTGTCACCAGTCATATGATAGGAGGCTCCCGAATCAAGGATCCATGGTAAAGTATGCTTACCAGACTCATCGCCAGGAGAGTGAAGCCGATTAAACAGGTTCATGGTCGTGTTCCATTGGTCATCAGACAGAGCAGGGCCAAAATTGGAGCGAGCAGGGACCGTAGAGGAGGCCACTGCCGCCAGGCTTGGTGGCAACAAGGTGGCTCCGGCAAACGGCGGCGGGAGCGAGAGATCGGTGGCGCCACCAGTTTAACCGGCGTTGACTAATGGCCGATCAGGTGGTGCCGATTTCTTGCCCTTCTTGAACCACTCCAGGAAGCCGTGTATCTTTAAATAGGTGTCTTTGTCATGACCCTTGCGACGACAATGTGTACAAACAAGATTCTTACAGTCGTCGGCAGAAAGAACCACTGGCGAACGTCGTGCAACATATGCCATAGATGTAGAAGAAGAATCACGGGCTCGAATGATAGCTTTATGATTCTCCTCCTGAGTAACAAGGGCATACACCCTCATGACAGATGGTAGTGGCTCAATGCTCAAGATATGGGATCGCCAGGTGTGAAAACCTTCGTCGAGACCAGAGATGAATTGGTAGATCAAATCCTTCTCTCTCTCTTGGAGGATTTTCGCCTGAAAATTGCACTGGCATAAAGCCTTGCAATCTTCACAGATACAGACCACAGGAGGTCGCATGCAGTGATAATTTACAAATAACTTCTTCAGTGTGGAAAAATAGATGGCGATGGGCTGACCGTTCTGCCTGCAACCTTGAATGGCTTCTTGTGTCTGCATAAGCTTCATTCCATCAGCGAAAATAAAACGTGACTTAAGATCATCCCACAAATCCTTGACGGTAGAAAAAGAACTTGTTGAAGATCGTATCACTGGATCCAGGGTCTGCGAGATCCAGCAGACAAGAGTAGCATTAACCCCAGGCCAGACAGCAGCATCTGGATGATCATCCTGGGGTTTTGTGATGGATCCATTAAGGAACCCAATCTTATGTTTGGCCAAGAATGCGCAACAAATCGCATCAGACCATTCATTGTAGTTTTCTGGACCTTTCAGCATGATTGGTACAAGTTGTAACCCTGGACCATCACCGGGACCAATGTAGTAAGGATCAGTCGACACACGACCAATCGGTAAAGCAGCATGAGAGCCAGATTGTGATTGCAGCTGTTTGAGTAAAGCTGTAATTACGTCACTAGCACTAAGATCCTGATGTTTCGTACCCTCAGGAATCTGAAAATGAGGTTGTTCATCAGAACCCGACATATTGTAAAATCAGGGACGGATAAGAACACCGGTGGGCAGTTGCTGACGGCGCGTGAAGGAGGCGGCGGCGCGTGGCGTCGGTCAGCAGCGAACGGCTGCGGATAAAAAAACACGAGCAGCGAACGTCGTCGACGGGCGTCGTCGGAAGCCGGCGGACAGCGGCGGCACTGGTGCAGTGGCGGTGGCGCGTGGGCTCGGCGGCGGTGCGTGGGGCGTCGGACGGCGGCTCGGGAAAGATCAGAGCAGCGGAAAATTTTCTGTTTCAGGTTTCAGAATTTTATGCTCTGATACCATGTAGGAAATAAGGGTAATAATCTGTCTTCTATTCATGAATTCAGGATACATTATATAGTAGTACAGAAAACCTATTCCAGCTAGGAGAAGGTAACAGAATACAATTATATCTATAATTATGGTAGGAATACAAATCCAATTCCAATACCAATACTAATTAACACTAATTCCATAATAACTATAATACTAATTCCGTAACAATATCTATAATTTATTTTCTTCAATATTTTTAATGGATGTTTTTCACTTGTTTATGGGGTTATTACTTGTTTGTTGTAGGAAAATTTCTATCCACCAGGAAGAATCATAAATATTGAACAAAGGATGAACATTGAATCAAGGAAGAAGGCTTAGGATTTAAGTTTATTAGCTAATTGTATTTTGGTCTATTTTGATGTTTTGGAAATTTCAAAATTTTGTTTTTGAGAAAATTTCAGTATAATGGCATTTTATGTTTGGAGGGAAAATACGGAATTTCAATAGTAGCTGACATGTTTTTTACTGTACAAATTCCCCACCTCAATTCCTCTTTCTGCAAATTGAGGCGGGACAGAGGGAGTAAGATAAAACCTTCAATTATATTATCCTTTTCTCCAATTTCACATCAAAATCCATATTTTTACAACTTTTTTAAAATTTTAGTCATTTTATTAAAGCTACAATCTTTCTAAAAAAACTACCTAATCCTTCCGCTCCAGGGAAATCTTCACACTTTCCTTTTCTGTCTATCCAAGTCAAATATGTACACTTACCATTTTAATAAATTATTTATATGCCTTAAAACATAACTACCCTTAAAATATTGAATTGTAAAAATTCTACATTATTTTAGTACATTTCCAGGTGTAGTAACTGTTCTCCACACTTTCAGGTGTAGTATTTTTTTAGAAAATACACTTCCAGATTTGATTGGATGCGCATTGAAGTGTACAAATGTAGTCTTTGATTGGAGACACTTTGTGGTGCAGAGATCATTTGATACGCCTTCAAGAGTAGTGTTTTTCTCGTTACACCCACTACTATTACCCTTCAAGGAATTTTACGGAAATTATTTTAGTGAAAAGTGCAAAAATAACCCTGTTAAATTTTAAAAATGCAGGTATAACCCTTTAAAATTTGAAAGTGCAGAACTAACCCTAGGTTTTTGTAAAATTGTGCAATTATACCTATTTTACTCAATTCTGGCATTGACTCAATGAATTCAATGTTTGACCAAAATGAAAAGACAAAATTACCACTAAACTCACAACTTAAAATGTAATGACAATTCTACCCTTCATCTTCATCTCCGCCGTGCCACCGCCGCCACAACTCCAGAAAACCACCCCAGCCCCGCCATTAGTCCCCCTCCTCCTCCCCGCCTGCTGGTTCTTTTCCATCACCAGAATCTCCAAAAAAACAGAGATAGCAACAATAGCTTGTGTTGAGCAATATTACGGAATATGGCAGCAACGGTGCTGCATCTTTGTTAACCAGAATATCCTGTGATTGCTCATAGCACCTCTCAGCAAATGCCTCCAAAAATCTTTGAATTTTCTGAGATTCTCCAGGCAACCTGAAAGTTTCCAAGAAAATGCGCAACACAGTGTCCAAATCCAAGCCCTGGAAATCAAATAATTTAGCAATATCACTGAGCACTTGAATACAAAATTCATCATGACTTCCCAAGAAATCCCCGATAACATCCTTATCAAAACCTTTAGTATATCTGAAGAAGTGATACGAATTTCCTTGTGAATACACACGATTGCAGAATTAATATCTTTTGATCTAGTGAAGGGATCTGCAAACCCTCACTATCTCGCACAAAATTAAAGGTCTAGCCATCGGGGTACACTCAATTTCGACATGCTCTCTAACTAGCCTTCAGGATCAGATTACAAGGTTTATTGATACTTAACTAGCCCTCGGGGTTAAGCAACAATGGAAGAAGCTCGCAAGCAACAAGAGTATGAACTCAAAGATTTATATTTATGAATGATGATAGTGGTACAAATCTAAAAAATTCAACCCCTATTTATAGGGCTGAATTCGTCCAAAACCTTGGTTCTAATCAAGACGGGGGTCGGTAATCCCTATCAGAAACTGAATAAAATTATGGCAACTTTAAGAAGGTAAAACCATATTTGACTAAAATACCTAAAATAAACTGTCTGTGGCCAAAATTCGTCCTGATTACAACTTGGATGAATATTGCCTTATCTAAACTTAAAAAACCTAATTCTAATCATAATAAAACTCAATATTTTTGAAGCCCTAATGGACTGGTTCAAAAATTAGCTCTTCAAGACCCACATGGCAAGGCTCCAAAGTCTAAGATCCAAAATGAAATAATTTTTATAATATTTTACAGTGAGATCACACTATCTCATTAAAAACCCAGTGGGATAAAAAAGTATAGCGTTCTTCATGATATCTTCAATTCGTTGACAATCTTGAATAATGAATCCAAGATGTCGATGGTGACTCCTTCTTCAATTCTTCATCACAAAGACGATCAATTAAAGCATTTAAAGCAACATTCCTAAGCTTAGTCCTTGAACTAGTCATAGGTCCTGCCATGTCACTTAGAAGATCCCAAACATAACCTTTAAATGTTTGATCAAGACGTGGAATGTCTTCATTTATGGTGGTAGTCATCTTGGCATCTCCATCATTCCCTCCATGGTCGAATAGTTTCGCCCTCGAAATTGAATCGTCTTCAAAGGTAATGGAGAAAAATCATCAACATTGAAGGTCACACTAACACCATAATGATCTAGTAATTCAATCTCATAAGCATTGTCATTCACACAATCAAACACTTTAAAAGGACCATCTCCACGTGGACTCAACTTAGATTTTTGAGAATTTGGAAACCTCTCTTTCCGCAGATGAACCCAAACATAATCTCCAACATTGAACCTCATCAACTTGCGGCTCTGATTAGCTTTATCAGCCTTCTGTGCATTTGTCCGTTCAATTTTTATGCGCACTTTCTCATGGTTTTTCTTCACAAAATCAACTTTCTTTTTTCCATTAAGATTCTTAACCTATTTAAAATTCAAAGGAATTAAGTCAAGAGTTATTAGGTAGAAATCCATAAACAATCTCAAATGGAGGTAAAGAAGTAGTAGAATGAGTAGTGTGATTGTAAGCAAACTTTGCAATCGGAATGGATTTTTCCCAATTCTTTAAGTTCTTCTGAACTAGTGCACGCATGAGATCCCCAGGGTTCGATTGGTCACTTTTGTTTGTCCATCAGTTTGAGGATGACTGGCAGTAAAAAAAAGTAACTTTGTCCCTAACTTGCGCCACAAGGTATTCCAAAAGTAGGATAAAAATTTAACATTGCGATCAGAGACAATGGACGCAGGAATGCCATGTAACCAAAATACTTCTTTCAAATATATATCTGCAACATGCTTTGCATCAACTTTCTTCCTACAAGGAAAAAAATATGTCACTTACAAAAAGTCTATCTACAACCACAAAGATAGAATCATTACTTGACTGAGATCATGGTAAACCCATGACAAAATCCATAGAAATATCAACCCAAGGATGTGTAGGAACATGTAATGGAGTATACAAACCATGAAGCTTAGTTTTGGACTCAACCTTCAAGCAATCAAGACAATTCCTACAAACCCAGTCAATTGCAAGTGCCATTTTCGGCCAATAGAAGTGTTCCCGCAACAAATTATAAGTTTTAAATGTACTAAAATGTCCCATTAAACCACCTGAATGAGCTTCTCTAACAAGTAATTCATGCATAGAACATTGAGGAATAAATAACCTATTATTCATAAACAAGAAACCATTATGCCAAAAAAAATTTCATAAGCACCATTTTTGCATGTAGCTTAAATAGATAAAAAAATCAGGATCAGTCGCATATAAATCCCGTACAAATGAAAACCCTAACATAATTCATTCCAATTATGTAAGTAAAACATGTCTACGACTCAAAGCATCAGCGACAACATTTTCCTTCCCTTTTTTATGAATCTCCTTGCGAACACTCACGATTGCGGAATCTATATCTTTGATCTAGTGAAGGGATCTGAAAACCCTCACTATCTCACATGAAATTCAAGGTCTAGACCTTGGGGTACGCTCAATTTTGACTTGCTCTCTAACTAGCTATCATGATCAGATTACAAGGTTTATTGATACTTAACTAGCCCCCGAGGTTAAGAAATAATGGAAGAATCTTGCAAGCAATAAGAGTATGAACTCAAAGGTTTATATTTCTGAATGATGATAGTGGTAAAAATCTCGAAAATTCAACCCCTATTTATAGGGATGAATTCGTCCAAAACCCTAGTCCTAATCAACACGGGATTTGGTAATTCCTGTCAGAAACTGAATAGAATTATAGCAGCTTTAAGAAGCTAAAACCATAATTAACTAAAATACCTATATAAACTGTCCGTGACCAAAATTCATCCAGATTACAACTTGGATGAATATTTCATTATCTAAACTTACCAAAACTAATTCTAATAAGAATAAAACTCAATATTTTTGAAACCCTAATGGATTGGTTAAAAAATTAGCTCTTCAAAGCCCACATGGCCGAGCTCTATAGTCTAAGATCCAAAATGAAATAATTTTATAATATTTTACAGTGAGATCACACAACCTCATTAAAAACCCAGTGAGAAAAAGAATATAGTGTTCATGATGTCTTCAGTTTATCGACAATCTTTAATAATTAATCCAAGATGTCGATGGTGACTCCTTCTTCAATTCTTCACCATAAAGGCAATCGATCAAAGCATTTAAAGCAGCATCCCTAAGCTTAGTCCTTGACCTAGTCATAGGTCCCGCCATGTCACTTAGAGGATCCTGAACATAGCCTTTAAATGTTTGATCAAGATGTGAAATGTCTTCATTTATGGTGGTAGTCTTTTTGGCATCTCCATCAAGATGTTTGCTACATTAGAGGCGTCATGTACATCAGATAACAAATTTACAGTTTTGAGGTGCCACCGCCGTTACTCCAGAAAACCACCCCAGCCCCGCCACTAACCCGCCTCCTCTTCCTCCCCGCATGTTGGTTCTTCTTCAACATCATGATCTCCAAAAACATCACAGATCTCTCATTCATCTTCTTTATAATTAGAATCACCGTCCACCACCTCACCATCGCCGATTCCCTAACTCACCACTTTGCCCTCTTCCCTAACCTATTCACTACCTCGTCTTCCACCACCTCCACCGTCTACCACCTAAATATCGCTGATTCCCTAAATAATTCACCACCTCATCGATTCCCTAACCGATATCTTCATCCCTAACCGATTCACCACCTCACCACCGTGTACGATGCCCTTTCCTTCCTCCACAACCACGACCTTCACCGTATGATGGAAAGGATCGGAAGAGAGAATAAATGCCACTGCTGGAGCCACACCAAGGGATCGCTGGCTTGGAACTCTGACCTCCAATAGGCGATCAGAAGGCCGCTGGATGGGGAGAGCGTCGAGAGCGAAGAATGATGTGCCATGGTTACTGGAGAAGGAGTAAAAACATGGTTTAGGTGTTCTCCAACGAAAATCTTCTCTCCAGGGTAGCTTGGGACTGGGATAAGAGAGATGATGGGGTGGGATTGGGGGTGGGGGACCGCTGGAGTGGGTATTTTTTGGAGATGACGGGCCCCCTCCTTGGGTTAGGGTATGGCTAGAGGGGAGAGGGGAGAGAGAAGAGTCGATGCATAGAGAGAGAAGAGAGATTAAAGAAAAATGAGAAAAAGAAAGAAATTGTTTTGTTAACAAGAATGGAGGGCATTGTTGTCTTTTTGTCTCTTTATTATTTTTTTTGAATTTTTTCAGCTCGGGATATAATCATCATTTCATCGATTTCTGACTAATTTGGTAGTAGACATTTTGGTCAGCGAAATCCAGGGTTAAATTTTCACTTTCATATTTTACAAGGTTATGTTTGCACTTTTGAACAAAACATAGGGTTAAAAGCACACTTTTCTCATTATTTTATTATACTTGTTGATGTCATTGTTAAGTCCCAAAAAGTGTAGCAAGTAGCCTGCTTTGTTGTAGTGTTTAGTTGAGTTGAATGATTCCATTTATTGTAATCACTGCTGGGCATTTTCTTAGCTCCTATGTATGACTTTTTTTTCAAGGAATAAAATAAAATATTGTAGTCTGCATCCATGAACTAACTAGAGCGTCGAACCTTCTTCCCTCGATCACCTGAGGGCTTTGCCTTGAAGACTACTAAGTTCATCAAATTTAAGTCTGAAGCATTACAATGGTGTTCACAAGTTAAAGAAGGTGATGAAAATAGTTTCTTCAACAACAAAACAACATTTATGTTGCTCTTGTGTTTGACATTATTTTTAAAGGGCATTATGGTTTGTCCTTACAATTTTGTAGGAAAAAGGATGATAGAAAAGTGGTGTGATAATTAGTAGAATTTCAATTTCTAATTACTGTTTAAATATATTTGTTGAGGCAGAGCGTGTATGTTCCTCTTCTGTTTGATAATAATTTTAAGAGTACGTCTCCTGCGAGACCGTCTCATGGTGAGACCAAAGGTTGAACTATAAATAAAATAAACATAGAACTACAACAACTAAAATATTGGAGTCAATAACACAATATTTATTATTTGGGGTCTTGATTGAATAACGCACAAAAATTTGGGGACATTTTTGCCGTTGCTGGTAGGTTTCCCGACCCTGATTTGCCGGTGGTTTACCAACTCCGACTTTGATTTGCATAAATGTTTCGAGTCCGCCGAAGATGAAGGGTCTCAGTCTCGATGAAGACGAATGAGGGTTTCAGTGAAAGCGAATATGCAATGGGATGACGGAGATGAATCCTCGACGATGATAATAAAATTGAATTCACTGATGGTGTATAACTGGTCCAGTTTGGTGCGATCGATTTACAGATACAACCTTTAAATCAGTATCGTAGATCTCAGACCTAAAGTTGTCAACAACTGATTTCGGTATGGGGCGTCTAATACACGTCGTTTCGGAGATTCCAACGAGTCCGACGGTACTGTGTTCCAGATTTGTGAGAAGTCATCGACATAGGTGGTATTTTCCCGGCGTCGTGCCGATTGGACGATTCAGGTAGTTTCAAGTTTATTTCGGGTCAATTGTTAAATTTTTGGGTTAAAATGTGTGTTTAATGGTTTGGGTCTGGGTCTTGTTTTGTTAGACCTGATTCCTAAAGTCATGTCTTCATATTAATTAATCAGATTAAAATGATAAAACATCAAAATATATTTTAAAAACATTAAATAATTATTAAGTAAATTAGTTTAAATTAAAATAAATATATTAAAACTAAATTAAATTGAAATAGTTGAATATGAACTAAAAACACTAAAAGTACACGGGATTATATTAGTTAAACACCAAATAAATATTAAATATAGACATCAAACAAATATAGTGAAACATCATATAAATACATTAATATACATGTAAAAATTGAAAACTTAAACATCAAATATATGCTAAAAGATAAACATCAAATTTTAAAAAAACAAAATAAAATAAAAATACTAAAAACACACATAATAGCAGTTAAATATTAAATATAATACTAAAATATTTATCATATAAGAATTTAAAACCAAATAAATAATATATAGTTAGAAAGGTAAACATCAAGCAAAAATACACGTGAGTTTTGCAACATTAAAGTGTGCACCAAAATGTGACACTGATATCAGAAAAAATAAAAATCTAATACTAACAAAAAAAACTAGTTTGCATCCTTGAATCGTAAAAGGATATATTCAATAAAATATAATATTCGGAAGAAAAGAAACATCACTATTATTTTTTAAAAGGACACACTGACAAACTAACACATCAATCAAAATAAAAGTATAAATTATAAATTAGAATTTAAGATACTAACTAGTGTCACTAGTGGAGGAATGGGCCATTAAAAGTGCCTTCTCTGGTCGTGTATTTATTTGCGATTGATTAAAGGCGATTGCAAGAATTAAAGGTGGTTATGAACTGCCTTGAAATGTCCGGTGGAACCGCCTTTAATACATTATGAGATTGGAACCTATATCGTTTCCCTCGGTCCTTGGCAAGGGTTACAAACTCAGAACCGCAATTAAAGGCGTTATAAACCGCCTTTAATTGACATGTTAAACCGCCTTGTTATGTTCCTCGCACGAAACAGGGTCAATCTCGCTGAATCGGGTTGAACATTCCGAGTTCGGAACTGAACTGCCTTTAATACGTTCCTCACTCAGAAGTAAAAATCGGGTCCGTTTGAAGATATGGTTCCTTGTTCAGGTCCAATTTTTGGGCCTCGTTTGTAATTTTTGAGGTTTTTTTTGTTGGTATTATTTTACTTCTGAGTTTGTAAATGTATTCGGCCCTTTGACTAAAGAAGGCCCGATTATCCTTACGAGTTTGGAACTCAAGTCGGCACCAATGGCACAATTTGTTTTCAATTCCAGGCTCACAACATGCCTCTTTCAACAGCGACAAATACAAATGTAATTCCATACACACAATTGTTCAACGAGCTAACAAAAATCTATAGGAAATGCTAACTAAGCAATAATATATAGATAGTAACAGAAATCAATCAAATTCTATTCCAAAGTTTTACATTACTACTAGTTACCTAAATTGTGTTACTCCACCAAGGTAGGGTTCACAACAAGATATGAGAGGTTGAGAATTAAGATGCCTAGCCTAACAGTTCCTAGCGGTGTTGATATCTTGTTTCGAATACGACCTTGTTGTCTTTGGGAAATCCTATTTGCATAGTGAGTAAGTTGGAAATATTATTATTGACATATAGACACTACTAATGTCTATTACAACCAAATGTAGAATTAACTTGTAAATCTCAAGTAAATCCAAGTTCAGAGCCTCTATGTACTCTATTGCATATAACATTATGTAATAGCCGCAGTCCCATGTCTGCGCTTGTTTCTTGTACTGTTTTAAACAATAAATTTTTTGTAATTTATAGGAAAACATTATGTTATCTCCCTGGAAAAATGAAGTATATTAGTTCATATTATACCTTGATTTTGACTACCTGAAATTTGTTTTCATCATCTTCGCTATTGTCATCCATAGAAGACTCCAAAATCTTGACAAATGAGTCCCTTGGTTAGAAGTGCAACTGATTCATCCAATACACATGCTTTTTTCTGGAACAATGATGATATCTCCAATGATCCCTGTATAAAATAGAGTGTAAATTTATTAAAGTGCGTAAATGATGTGATCGAACATAGGGGAGATTCTAAATATAACCTTTCAATGTAGGGTGTAATGAATAATTTCTTATCCTTTCTCCCAAGATTTTTGTGAATGTAGTCGATCCTCTTTTGGTTTGTACAACCAATCTCTTGAGTCATCACCAGGAACATGTATCCGACCCACTCCTTCTTTTGAATTTACATATAATACCTATACCTTGAATTCATGAAAAGTTTCGCGTTAGTCGTAAACAATTAGAGAATAAAATAGTAAACATGAATTTAATATGTAAATATAAATTTTACCCACAAGATGTATATGGACATTAGCGTCTGATTAACTTGCTCACATTTCCAAAAGTCCTTGAAATCACTCCACATCGCGATGATGTCTCTCTTGGCACCAAATACGCTATTGTTTCCCACAAATTAGTAAGATGAGTTGTGTTGACACAGTTGAAGCTAGGTGCATAGAACTCTTACGAAGTGAGGGGCATCATTCGGGAGTTGTTTTCTTGGAAGCGGTTGTCTCATCTTGTCTGGCGTTGTTTGAATTAGTTTTGGTTCCCTTTGGGCCGGTTTGGGTGTAGTGTGGATGGGTTTAGGTGAAGTCTTGACTACCTTCGGTGTACATTGGACTGATTTTGGCATTGTTGGGCATTTGAATTTCAAATGGTGATCCTTTATGGGATTGGCATATAGTAGTCGACACAACCACAATAGAAACATGATGTGAGTGGAACTAACACTCTTGTATTCTCCATCCGGAAATGTCAACGGGGTACCCTTCACCAATGCCTTCTCCAAAGAGACTCTTGACAAACCTTCTGGAATTGGTATGCTATGATGATGTTTCATTAACTCAAGTAAAACTTCATCAGCTACATGAAGCGGACTATCACCTATGCCTCGATCTACATATAGATCACGCATAAGTGAACCCTAATCGACACCAACTACATTTGTTAAATTTAACAAAAACTTTGAATTCATGATTTGATAAATGTGAAATTTTTACCTTTTTATCACAAACGAGGATGGCCTTGTTGTGGTTGTCGATTTCGTTTGTCGGACTTTCAATGATTGCCTCCCGATTGACCTCAACATCTTTTGGTGAATGGTTCAAACCTCTTGATGGCGGTGTCCAATTGGGTGTTAATTCATCTAAATTCTTGGGAAGCACAAGGCTGGTGTGTTGGATCAACTTCCAAATGAGAGTGCCTTGTTGTTCTATTCGCTTCTCCTGTAAAAGGGCTTGTTTTTGCAAAGTGTGGACACGCGATGGTTGGGGACGACTAATGTTACAAGTAATTCCAATGCCTCATGTTGGTTCAAGTACCAACCCACTCCCCTAACACGGCCCGCATGATCGGGTTTATTGGTAGCCACAAAAAGGATGCCGTACTTAAACGTTGGTATGAATTTCCCTTCCAATGCATCATTCTTTAATTTATCCTATGAATGTATTGCAAGTACAGGAATTTCAGAACATAAATAAATGCTAAGTTGTAAATGAAGGAAGTAAAAAAAGAGTTGTAGGGAAGTCGAGTTTACCACTTGTTCCGCAACTTCTTTTTCTTTAGGCTTCTCGTACTCACCCTTCTTGTTTTTCTTGCCTTTGAGGAATAAATCACACCTATCTACGTCTTCAACATCCATCAGTTGTATCGTATCCCTAGCCTCCTCTTCGGACATACCCACTGTGATTGCATTTTGAATATCCATCTCAAGGCGTTGTTTAACATATTTAAGAGCCGCCAATCATACCCCCACAGCTCAATCGATGCGGAATCAAATTCAAACTAGCATTGCGTTGTTTTTCTTGCCTTATACCCTATGTTAGCCTTTTAGAGGCATGGCATTACTGAAGACATTAAAATCAAAGTAGTTTTAAAATAACATAATTAAAGACTAACGTTAGAATCATTCTCCAAAGCCCTTCTCTTGTGGATCTCCCAACTCCCCTGTTAAATGTGTGTGTAAGTTATCCATGGACGATCATCCTTGTTTGTAAAAAGAATTTAGTCCCGTGACAAAGCATACTTATGCTCTCGTCAACTCTTGCACATTATGGTCATCACCTTCGTTTTTATAAATGTCATATCTGGTGCATTGATTTCGAATAGTCTCCATGGGAATGGTTATAGCTAATTTTTCTACTAAGTTGGTAAAATCCATAATAGTTAGTTTGTCTAATTATGGTACCTTGTACTCCATTCATAGGGTCTCCTTATAGTCTTGGGGAACCTCATACAAACTATCATATTTTATGTCCACCCTTGTTCTACCCACGTTTGCTACCCAACTTGACCATTTTGGGCGCTCCCTTGGACAAACATTTGCCAGACTTATTAAATACCAAGGGAGTGAACTCTTTTATAGCTATCCTACGTTATAATGTTCTACAATGTATTTTTCCTATGCCTACTTCGTCGGATCCATCATGTTCATCATCAAAACAATATTCCAATGTCGTGGGATGGCTATTTTGTGAAAGTGACGTGTCGTCATGAGTCCCTTTTCTAGACATTCTATATCGTAAAATTATCCACTAAATCATGTCTCTAACCACAAAACATTATTTTCATAAGGAATTGGCACATTAATGAGACAAAACTCACAATCACATTATCATCACTAAATACCATTTTTAAACATTTATTTTCATAATAAATTGGAAAAATAATGGTGCAAAACTCACAATCACAATTTCATCACTATATAACACTATTAAACATTAAAAAAATAATCCAATCCCTTAAAGTTGGCTAACAATTCAAGAAGCATAGGTGTGCACTACATAATCTTGGGTTTTAAAACACCTACCTTTACATCAAACAAGTTGGAACATCAATTCTTTAAGACCTCTAGCATCATCAAGTCCCATAGCACTTGTTAAATCATCCCCTTCAAACAAAGACAGAATGAGAAGATGAGAAGATACAAGTAGAGATGATGAATGTTGGAGTTGGATTGTTATAATCATACCTTGAATCAACCCTTGAAGAAAAAATGGATTAGAGATGGAGGGTTATGGAAGAAATGGGGAGATATGGGTTTTTTTTTAGGGAAAATGCTGAGAAAATGCGGGCTTCATAGGGTATTTAATACCCTTTGAAAAACCATATTTTTAATTTATTTTTTGCAGGATAAATTGACTTCCGAACTTGGAAGCCATTCCGCTGTTTAAAAAAAGAGCGGAATAGGTTCAAAACTCGGAACATGTTTCAATATATATAAAAATAGAAACCAATCGGCATTTTTAAACCCCTAAATTGAAAACCACAAACCCTAGTGCCCGATCGAATTTCTCCTATTCCATAATTTCCACCCTTCCGAGCACAATGTTAAGGCCACGGTACACCAAGAAGAATAGCGGGGCAACAAGCGATTGAAGCCATGAACCCATCACACAAATCAACGAATCCCCTCAATTTTAATGGAAAAGTGGAGGAAAGGAATGTCGAATTCTCCAAACCCAAAGTTATCAATTTGAAAACTATTTGTGCATTGTCGGTTAATGATTTGTGTCTAGGGTATTTGTTGGAGCATTTCAAAGTCCAACATTTAGACAATTTGTTATGCTTAGAAGAAGGGGTATGCGTAGATGAGGTTTACCAATTTTATGCAAATTTAGGACAAAGTTTGAACAACCGTGATTGTAATAGGGTTAACGGAAAATAAATTTTTGTTAATAAGTACACAGTAATGGATGCCTTAGGAAGTGAGTACTCTTCCCCTGAGAAGGTGAACCCCGAAGATGGCCACCGACCCTTACAAACATATCACCAACAATATTGTCCTTCTGTCACCGAACTTACCCCAGTTGACCCCAAAGAAATGGCTCGGAAGTACTTCCATAGGAGTGGAGCCCCCGGTCCATCGGATAGCTATGATATACAGCAGTTAACGGTGGAGCATAGGTTCATTTATGAATAGGTGTTCCTAAATGTGTTTCCCACCGGTGGACACAAATGTGAGCTGACGATTGGTAATCTAATGATTTTGTACTATGTTATGGAGGGCGTGAAAATTAATCCTGGTTATACAACTTTGATGTGTATGCTCAAAGCCGTCAATGCCAAAAAGAAGGAACTCCCTTATGGTGGATTGATCACCACGAAGATCAAGAAAGATGGTGCTCAACTGAAAGACTGCCCACTCTGCTTGAAGTTTTATGACACGACATGGTTTTATCATAAGGGGCTAACACTCAGTCCTGGCTGGAAATGGGTAGGGTTATGCTAGGACAGGCAGCAAAGAATGCCAAAAGGGCCAGGGAGGCGGAAGTGGAAATAGATAAGCCATCCAGATCTAATAAGTATTTTATAACAAAATTTTTTGTTTAAGTTTCACTAATTTACTCTTGTCCTGGCGCTTATTACTAATTGTGGATTTATCTTTGTTAGGAAGGTTCCACAAGCAAGTGGAAGGCCGCTATAGGGCGTTACTTCAACTGGATCTGGGGTGACGCGGAAGAGACTTCTGAGATGCTGGCCAGAGTGGAAGCTCAACAAGAAATATTCTTGGAATCAAAAGGAATCCAACTTGTACCGAGTGAGAATGAGGAGGCCCAAAACTTTGACCTAGACATGTTGGATAGTGATGTGGATGGCGAAGACAATGACAATGAGTCCAAGAATGAGCACATGTTCGGCTCACGCTAGGCTTTGAGTAGACAATGTTTTTGTTGTTGATTACGGTTCAACAATTACTAGTTTTTATGGAATTAGACCATGTTGGGTTTTTGGAAGTTACTTTGAAAAAATTGTGTGTTTGGATTATCGAGTTTCAATTATGTTTGGAGTCTTGATTTGTGAAGTCAAAAATTGTTTTTTCATTGCATTGCATTTCATTTTAAATTAGATTTTTTTAATTTCTTACATTAGTTAAGAAATTAAAAACAATTACAAAATAAAAAAAAATTTAACACTTAGAAAAAACTCTCTTCCAAGCTCAGAAGCGATTCGGCCCTTTATTTTTATAGGGCCGATCAAGTTCCAAACTTGTAAAGGTGTATGTACTAAACTGGGTTAAAGGCCGATTTGACCTTTCGGGCTTGGAATGTTATTGGTCCTGAACAGAGTATAGGGTCGAATGACTATCCAAACTCGTACATATTGGTTCCAAGCTCGGGCGTCAAATCTGGGCCATCTCGGGTTAGAAAAAATTTCTTTTTAGCTCATTTACCAGTTATGAGCTTGGAACTAAATCGGCTCTAAAAGATAAAGAGCCGATCAGCATGTTCCGAACTCGTTATTATAAATTGGCCCTTCCTCTAAATGGGGCAGATTATGTTCCGGACTCGGAACGTGTCTTGTATATAAAAAAAAAACCTCAAATTTTCATTTAGTTGATTCAAATCACCCAAAAATCAAACCCTAGAGGAAATTTTGAGCACCGAGGTGTGATCAGCCACATTCAATCAACAATCAACCACAAGGAAAGAAGATTTACAATGGTAAAGGGTGGGTCATATCGCATCCCGCATTCTCAATCGGCCAACAACAACCGCAGGTATGATACCGTCAAATTTGTATATTTTCCTTCACAAGCTAAGTACAATATTTTACGTGAGAAGATTAAATTGATTGACCCATACATTGTTAATTTTGCTGAGTATTTAAGAACAGGGTTAGCCGATCCATTAGACAAGTTTAAGGACCAACATGTCAATACTTTGTTCGAGCTCAATGAACCTTATTATTTTGATTTATGCTATCAATTCTATAGTAATTTCAAATAGGTTAATAGTGATTACTCAACTAGGGTTGGTGGGATTAAGATTCCGATTAGTGAGTGGATTTTGAATGTAGCCCTAGATTGACCCTATGAAAACCCCAAAGATGTATATCCGGAAAACACCGATGGGCCATTGGATGATTGTTACTTTAGGGAGAAATGGCCATTAGTAACACAGGACCCATACATTGACCCTATCCAATGTAGTGTTAAGTATTTCGACCGTAATGCATACGATTTAGGTAAGTCAGAGAATTTTAGCCTCAAGGTTTCACCCGTAGATGCTCGTATTGTCTATGAAATTATTGCACGCATCCTAGTTCCTATATCCGGACACGTCACCGAGCCGACATACAATGCCTTGATGTTGTTTTATCTGATATTAGAGTAGGAAAACAAACTTGGGGGCGAAAATATTTAGGCATATGCTTTATGTGGGCACATCGACTAGGGTTGTCCAGAGCCCCCCTTACAAGAATTTGATCACTAGAATATTGAGAAAGGTTTACGGGTTGACAATCACGGGAGAGGAGAAAACACCAAAGTACTTTGATAAGGGTTACTTTGAAAATAGGGGAATTGTGTTGCTCGATGGAAAATGGTGCTATTGGAACACAGAACAAGGGGAGCCGAGCAAGAGGCCTAGGGTTGATGATGGTAAGTGATTTCTTTTGTTTCATAATAATTCATACTTGTTATGAATATCCTATTAAAAATATTTATTTTGATGTGTTTACAAGTTGAAGACTTGGGAAAAGCCTACGTTATGGGTGTTTGTGATAGCTACAAGTGGGTCCGAAAGGAGTTAGGCAAAATAAATGCCAGGATCTTGAAAAAGGAAAAAGGACAATGAGCGTATGAACGCCACCTCGCTTCCACCCATCATTCTCATCTTGACCAGTCAACGTCTACGGGTGATCTCGAAGATGACTTGGAGTCGCAATTTCTGTGAGAAGGCTTGATTTCGACAATTGTGCACTATATTCGACAACTATGGATGTATGGATGTTTTGATTAGCCTTTTGTATATTTTTGCAAACATTTGCTATGAATGTTTATTTAGTTGATCCTTTTGTGATGTTTGATTAACGTTTTCTAGTCGAAGAATGAGTGGGAGGGGGGATACATTTCCATCCTGCATAACACTTCAATGATACCCCCAATGTTTTTGCTACAAATGGACTTGAAAAACAAACACAACTTCGTGATGCACAATCTTACATGGGTTGGCAATGACGCTCGAATTGCAATCACATTTAATTCCTGCATTAAATTGTGACAATCATGAGACTTCAACCCGGTCAACCTCAACTCTTTCACTGAAACACAAGAACTAAAGTTCAAAGAATATATAGCTAGGACCTTAACGCTACTAAGACTACCACAGTATGATTTCTTCTCCGATTGAGACATAGTATAGCAGGCAGGCAGTAAGTAGCAACTGTCACCAGAAGTCACTGGCTCCAAGTTCTTCTTAATACCCATCTCAACCAAATCTAACCTAGCCTTAAGCCTATCCTTTGTTTTCCCAGGGGTATTCAATAACGTCCCAATTAAAGATTCACACACATTCTTCTCAATATACATGACATTGAGACAATGTCTAACATCTAAATGCTCCCAATAAGGCAATGTAAAGAAAATGGAGCATTTCTTCCAATTCCCATCCACCGGCACTTTAAGCTTCTTCTTCCCAAAGTCATTGGGCAAATTCTTCACAGTTTCAAATACCTGAGTGCCTGTTCATGCAACCGGTGCTTCTCTACACTCTTGGTCAACCGCCATGGATGATCCTCTGGAAGAAACCTACAATGACCTTGGTATACAATTTTACAACCCTACTTCAATTGGTGATAATCAATCTCCTTCTCACACACGAGACAAGCAAAGTGACCTTTAACTGAGTAGCCGGACAAATTACAGTATGTAGGAAAATCATTAACGGTGCAAAATAATGTCTCTTTCAACGTAAAGTAATCTTTAAAACTTCCGTCATATGTCCAAACACCCTTATTGAATAGGGTCAACGAATCCTCGATAAGAGGATCAAGATACACATCTATGTTATTGCCTGGTTGCTTAGGACCATAAATCATCACAGATAAAAATGCACACTTATATTTCATTGTCAGCCATGATGGAAGATTGTAGATAACCAACATAACATGCCAATAATTATGTGTACTACTCATATTACCAAATAGGTTTACAAGGCACACCATTCCAAGATACGACATAGAAAAACAAATCAAGGAAAGAGGTTTGGCAAGTGGATAAGAACTGTTTCACAAGCTGGAAACTATGTTAGGGCCGCCAGAAAATAGGTCCAAAGAGTATTACTGTGCCTTCCACAAGGACTATGGTCATGTCATTGAGTATTGCAGAGAACTGAGAAGACAAATTGAAGAAAACTTGAAGAATGGCTACATAAGCACATATAGAAAGGAAGGAGGAAGCCAGTATACCGATGTTAACAAAAAAGGGAACCCCCTGGTAAAAAGCCAAGGGATCGTAACCGCACTGGGAAAAAAACCAAAGAATGACTGCAACAGTGGATTACAATGATGATGCAAGGGATAAAATTCCAGAAAATGTTATCATGTCCAAATATACATGGATCCATAGAGTCATTGTCAAACAATGCTTGGAAGGCTAAAGCAAGGTATTCTCTCCCACAAGAGCCTATTTATAAGAGACTTTGTCCAAATGGGGCGATCACTTTTAGCGAGGAAGATGCAGTACCTAAATTTTTGCCTCACAATGACCCTGTGGTCATTATAGCTAGAATTGGAAATTCAACAGTTCACAGAGTGTTCGTCGACGATGGAAGTGTGATCAAAATATTATTTGCGGATTGCTTTGACAGATTAGGTTTCAAGTGAACTAATCCAAAAAAACCACGTATTTGCTTGTAGGATTCGTGAGGCGACCAGAAACGCCTTTGGGGAACATACAACTGCCTGTTACCATCGGACAAAGTGGAAGAAATTGTACATTTATGTGCGACTTTCTGGTCATGGATGCTCCAAGCACATTTAACGTCATTATTGGAAGGCCCTGGGTGAACGCAGCAAATGTGACATGGTCCCCTTACCACCTAGTAATGAAATTCCCAACTCCAATTGGAATCACGACTGTAAGAGGAAACCATCAAATGGTGAGATAGTGCATGGTTATCGCAATGAAGGTAGGAAATATTGAGGAAAAGGAAAAGATGGTCAACGTAATCTCAAATGGTAGGTTGCTACAACAACCAAAATCATTAGTAGACCTGTGGGAAGAAACAACGCTGGTTATCTTGGATAAAGAGGACAGTTCGAAGTGCATAAAGATAGAAAAACATCTTCCAGTCATAGGAAAGAAGAGGATCGTAGAAGTCTTCCTTGGAATCGATAAAGGGAAATTGAAGTGGGAAAAAATTGCATGGAAACTATTCGTTGATGGCTCGTCCAGCAAAGAGGGTTGCAGTGCAGGACCCCTGTTGGTAAACCTGGTAGAAGGTGAACATAGGTACTCACTTCGCTTTGAATTCCCAGCCACTAACAACAAAGAGGAGTATTAAGCTTTGATAGTTGGGCTGGACCTCACCATCAAAATTAAGTTTAAATGCATTAGAGTGTTCAGTGATTCACTGATAGTACTCCAGTAGGTGAGAGGGGAGTATGAAGTACGAGAAGGGGCATTGGTTAAGTATTTAAACAAAGTTCAACAACTCGTAGCCTAAATCGAGTACTTCGACATCTAGCGTGTATCAAGAAGTGAAAATGCAAAGACGGATATATTAACAAAGCTAGCAACGGCTAGATTTGAGTCTTTAAGCAAACATAGTGAGGTGGTAGTAGAAGTTGTTCCAGTCTGAAGCACGGTTTCAACTATTGTATCAACAATCCAGAGGGACATTTTCAACGGGATGGAACCACTTATAGAATACTTCGCGAAGTATTCGCGAAGGGAACATTTACTAGAAGATAAAGTACATGCCCATAAATTGGAGTTGCGATCTAAAAACTACCCATGAAGAGGGAACCTTGTACAAGAAAGAGTTTTTGTTCCCATAGATAAAATTTGTAGGACCAGAGCAGGCAAAAGATATCTCAAGAGAAGTGCGCGAAGAGCTATGTTGAACACATCAGGGAGCTAGAACAGTGGCAAACAAAATCATTCGAACATGATACTACTGGCCTACCATGCTCAATGATGCGCACAACTTTGTGCTTGAATTTAAAATTTTCCAAACCAATACTTTGCTATCGCATAAGCCAAAAGCTGCTTTTAAAGGGATCTATTGAGCTTGGCCATTTGATAAATGGGAGATTGACCTAGTAGGACCTTTCCCAAAAGGCGAGATCAATGATAAATTCCTGATTTTGGCAATAGATTACTCCACATAGTGGGTAGAGGCAAATCCATTATGACGAGTAACAACTGAGGTAACAAGAAAATTGTTGGGCAGAATATAGTGTGTCACTTCAAGGTGCCACATACTATTGTCACAGATAATGGTTCACAGTTCATGAGTAGCACTATTACCAATTGGCGTTCAAAGCTTGGGATTCTTCAAAAGATCACATCTGTAGCGCACCATCAGGTTAGCAGGCAAGTAAAAGTAACAAATAGGACCATTGTTCAAGGGATTCATAAACGATTGAAGGAAAAGTGAACTGGCAAGGAGGATGAGATACCCAACACCCTATGGTCATGTAGAACGACTGTTCAAGAACCAACAGGAAAAACAACATACATTTTGGTCTATGAACGCGAAGCAGTGATACCAGTGAAAATTGGTAATTCAAGACTCCGAGTATGTGATTACAGGGAGGAGGAAAATCCGGACATAATGAAGTTGGATCTAGATGAACTGGATGAAAAAAAAGGAATTCTCAATGATTAGAGAGGCTACGTATAAAGAAAGAATGACTACAACCTACAATCAGAAATTTAAGGGAACACGATTTCAGTTTGGCGATCTTATGAACGAAGCAAGCTTGGCGGAAGAACAAGATGCTATGAAAAAGATGCAAACAAAATCACAGGACTAGTACAACGAGCAAGAAGATGTCAGCATAAGTGTTCATGAGATAAAGCTTAATAAGTGATAACGGAAACACAAGTTTACAAAAGCACAACAAAATTATTTGAAGCCTTACAAGAAGGACTAAGTTTCTTAAATCAGAAGATCTATTTATTCTTAGAGGCTCATGATGATCCAGAAGAGGAAAAACCATCACATCGACAATCATGCTCAACTTCGCAAAGATGCTCAGCATTACGATAGTTTTCTTCAACCATACACTCTTCATTAACTATATGCTTGTACTGCCATTTCATATGTAAATAAGAAGGATGGCGTATTAGACCTCTTTGCTCCATATGGCCAAGATATCTAGCACAATAGGCCTTGAAGTCAGTTATAGGACCAAATTCCTCCCAATCACACTGCATATTCATAACATTAACGGTTTCTTCATATCTCTTCATCTCAACCCTCAAATATTGTACCTCCTTTTATAGGTATCGAATATGCAATCGGAAAACCTCAGAAAAATTAATCCTCTGCCCATAAACTTCTATGGTAAGATCTCGACAACCAGTAGTCCTTCGAGATGATGAAGGGAGAGTCTGGAGTTTATCTTTGTACTCAAAACCAGCTTGCTCAAGTTGGTGCACAAACTTATCAATCCGATCGCACTCAGCGTGAAGCTCCTCATCATCACTTTGGAACTGTGTGTTGATAGCAAACTGTTCATCAAACTTAGTTTTCCAACCAATATCAGAAGACGAATGGTGATCACATTTATCCTGCCTTTTCTTCAACCGATCAAACAAGTTATCACGGCGAGTACATTACTAAGCAATGATCATTGTCTTCATATGGGCTTCGCGAGTATTTCTTGCAGCATAGTTTCTAGCCTTCTCTTGTTGGCAAAGCATATTCACCATAGTCAACTGTTGCCCATGAATAAGACCGCTCTGCTCATTGCAAATCCTTCGCAAATCATGCATATCATCCTGGGATTCCTTCACAGTCTTGTCCTACTTCGCTTCAACACCATTAATACCCAGGAGCATTTACTTCAAGCGAATGCCCAAAGATAACGGCCTTTCTTGGCCACGGGTAGAAAGGTTAAGTGAGCGCATGTATGCACCAGCAGATTCAAGATCAACCAAACTACAGACAATATACTTTCCAAGTGATTCAACATTAAAACCATTGGGGACAAACATGCTACAAGGACATGATGTGGGAGAAGATGGCGAAGGATTGAAAATGGGAAGTTGTCATCCGATGCAAAAGGGGAGTAACTCCATACGAGAGATGCGATCAAAAGAAACAAGCTCATTATACTCCTTGGTTACAGACTCAGAGCTCGAATCAATCTAATGGGGTCGTGTAAATCAAATAGAAAAAGTTCATAGCAATCAAAAAGTCGATCAGTAGATCCCAAAAAATCAAGGCGTTTGAAAAATGTATGGTCAACCAAAATAGAGAAGCCCTACATATAAATAAATGTAATGAGAAGTCGTATTAATATCCATAGTCATACAAATAATACAGACATACACCAAAATATTTTCTTAAGTTACAATTAAAATCCTGAAAATCAGAATGCTAAAGATCAACTAACATTAGAGGCAGAGGCAGATGAGGGCTAGACAACGATATCATTATCTTTCTTGTTTGCTTGCAGAGTTGAAACTTTGGTGTTCGAATTGGTATCCTTCTTTGCAAAAACGTCAGAATTCGGAGGTAGAATAATAGTACGAGAACCAAATGGATGGTCTTCGAAGTAATCAACATCGCACTGCTTCAGATCGTCCATAGAAGAAAAACTGGGAATACCAGCAAGATAGGACATTAGTGCATAGGAATGACAACCGTCAGGGATTCTGCTTTTGAAACCCTTGTTAAGTTGGGTTTTCTGCTCCTCTAATACGACCTCATCCTTGTGAAGTTTTGGAAGACTCTGTACCTTAGCGGCTGGGTTTAATTGTCGTAGCTTCCCATAGCTTCACAATATCCAACATTGCGAGTGGTGGAAGAAACCTCCTCAAACATCCTATAAATAGACTTGGTTTTCCCCAGCCACTCAACAAGAACCTGAGGACAACTAGGCGAAGTGGGACCCATGGTCCGCACTTGCTCCAACTTTGAGCGCAGCTTGGCAGCCTCTCTCTTAGCAGCCACTGCACGCTTTTCAGTGGCTTTAAGAGAAACAGTCATGGCCGTGCACTTCTCCTCAGTAGATCAAAATTTGTCCACAAGAAAACCATCTTCCTCATTCACCGACAAGCTGAAGACGCTTCCCAACCTGGGTATAAATTTTGAAAAACAAAAGTTAAAGCACAACAAGGGAACGATGTGAAAGAAAGTCAAATACACATTTCAATTTGCAGTAAAAACAGACATACCACAACCATGGCTTCATGGAGCGAGAGTTTAGACAAGGTAGCGGGAATAGTACCCTCCAACATTAGTTCTTGGCTCAACGAAAGAAGCTTCATATGAGAATGCCCAACTCGCCCCCTTTTCTTCGGCGGCTCTATGATACTCGATGACTCACCAGTCTGATCTTTCCTCCTTATCTTTTGAGAATTATCAGTTGTTTGATAACCGGTACCCTTTCCGTTACCATTAACAATGACCTCAGTAACTAAAGGCTGAAAGTTCATTACAGTAGCATTTTCCTAAGACACACTGATCGTAGATGCATAATTTTTCTAGGCGATAGTGGCCTCCGGTTCATCATCATCACTCCCAAAAATTGGTCTCTCCATGGTTGCTTTGGCTAAATCCATTTCTATAATCCAACACACAAGAGTAATTCAAATAAAAGAGCAAAAAAATTTACGACAATGCAAAATTATGATAAGGAAGTAAGATAGACAAAGAGAAATAACAAGTAAGCAATAAACACCTTCACCTTCACAATCAACACGTCGAAGAGAGATCATATGCCAGCAGTGAACACTGGCCTCATGAAGTTTAGATTCAGGAATGTTATAGTTCCAAACTTGCTCTCAGTACGGAGTCTTAAAAAGAAAACTTTTTACGCCACACTCTGCAGTTTTTAGGAAACCCACTAACAAACTCAACTTCAGGAATAACGCTATAAATAGTGAATTCATTAGGTCACTTTTTCACTTTGCCAAGTTGGAAAAGTTTACAAAATAGGTCAATAAAAAAAGGGACCTCAACGGCTTCGCATACATGGTAAAAATAATGAAAATAGAGATAGCCTTAGGATGAAGCTGGGAGAAGGCTACCTGAAAGTGGTTTAGTAAATCGATGATATGTGACAGAAGAGGGAAGACAAGTCCAAATTTAAGATAATCTAAGTAACAAGATATGAACCTGGAGGTAGGGTTGCGAACACTATCAAAACGTTCATAGGCCTTAAGCTCATAAGAGGACAAGAAAGGAAAACTATTTTTTAATTCATCTAAATAGTAGTAAGATATTACGCCACAGATGATGGAGGAATTGGTGGGATGGTTGGAATCTTCTCCACAATCAATGGGCACATCTAACACATTCTTCATTGAGGATTCACAAACAAGGGGGATGGATGTGGAAGCAGACATTATTCCTAAAATACATATGAAAATCCTATCAATTAGAGGTGACAAAGCGCAACTGAGCACATTCAAATAAAAATATCACACAGAATCATAGCACAATCCAAGAAAGAATAAAACAAGAAAAAGAAACAATAGAGGGAGAGTGATAGAAGAAAGTCTGGGTTGGAATTAAGAGAAACAAATTGCTAAAAGGGAAAACCATAGTACAAAGCTTATGAGATCTGGACCTGATTTACAGAAAAGAAACAAAGAAAAAATGAAGAACACATACAAATATTAATGGAGAAGAGTTGTTGGAACAAATAGGAAGAAGAAAGGAAGAAGAAGACTTCAAAACAGACATGAGATTTAATATAAGGAGTTGAAAATGTGAGAGAGGTCAAATCAAAGAAGGAATAATGATTATAGCCTGACAAAAAGTTACTTACCTTTTTGGGAACACAAGACACCATCACAAAAGGTGGTTCAAAGCTGTATATGGAATAGTGACACGTGTTGGACGCATTAAAATATTTTTTATAAGGAGATATAATGACATTAGAGGATAATTCTGAATGATAAAGCGAATATAAAGGAGGGCAATCTGGTTAATATCTATCAAAGATTTTAAATCGAGGGCGTTAGAGAAGAAGTAGGAGATGTATTAAAATTCAAAATTCAAAAAGGATAAAGATACATCGATAGCCAAGAAGTAACAAACATTTTACGAAGACAACCATAGCTATATCTATAACGAACGTACGGTTCAAATCTTACAAATTTGAAGTACAACAATTCGTATACATAAAGCAAATGAAGTCATCGCTTTGTGTCTAATAGTCTTCATGGATGGGGGGAGATTATGGTGTATACATAGCCTAAAGCCAACATCATTGAGCTGGTAACCCAGCCCAAAGAGCAAATGCAGATAAAGCAGACGAATCGATAAAAGTGGAGCCTAGTCTGAAACATATGAACACAAACCGATAAACGTGGAGACATGATTGAGCCACGATCGAGGAATTTGGTCAAGAATCAGAGTTATAGGGGTTGTGGTACAGCCCACATTCTCAGAAGAGAGAGATACAGAGCCACGATGGTGAACTCTTATAAATACAGTAAAAGCAATACTGAAGAAGGTAAGCGTGATTATACTAAGAAATTCCAATTCTTGAAGAGAGAGACTAACTTGATCATTGGAGCTTTCTTCCCGGAATCACTTCCGGGACATGTTTTGCAGGATAGAAGATTCACGGAGTGAATGTCGATTGGTTTACTTGACTAGATTACCACATCAAAGAGTACCCGGCACGGGAGAAAACAGGAGAGAGTCCCCAAAGATCATAATGAACTAGATCAAGTATGCATCGTGCACGTTTTAAATTATCACTAAAAGAAAGGCATTTGCCTTTAGCCATCTCACAAGCGGGACATAAATGAGGCTTAGGCAGCAAACTAGTAACTGACAAACATCCAGACTTGCTCAAAAAAGAAATGATGTTGTGGAAAACATGGCCCAATCTACTATGCCAAAGTTTAAAAGATGTTTTAGAAGCACTCGATGCAGCAAAAACAGATAAATTGTAGTAGCACCAAAATTCAAAATATATAAACCCCCAACACGATGAAATTTTTCAATAACATCGCTAGTAAACTTGTTCGAAGTAGTGAAAGAAGAATCATCAAAGAAAATAACATCATTCATATCCCAAGTCAACTTACTAATATACAACAAAATTTTAGTAATTTGTCAAACCACCAACACATCAAACATGGATAATGAACCAGAGACTCGAGAATGACCAACATGAGTAATTTTAAGAGTATAACCATTTCCAACAATAACATGATTGTTACCAGAATAAAGAGTCACACAATCAAGAGCGGACTCAGAAGAAGTCATGTGGTTGGTTGTGCCAGAATCATCTATCCAGCAAGCATTCAGAAGATAATGCAGTAAAGAGCTAGGAGAAGGAGCTCGAGAGACCAAGTGAGGACACATCGAGGCAATGTGACCAAATTTCTTACAGTACCGACACTGTAACTGGTACCATTCACTGTGTAGTTTTCAGCAAGAAGCAACATGGCCCATAACATCACACCATTGACACCATGGTTGATCGTAAAGAGCCATAACACAATTTATTTTTTTTGTTTAAAATAAATAAATAAAATTCTGATGAAGAGTGAGCTGGCAACGAGGTCAAACAGCTGTAAGCAGGTCAACGCGCGTGAGTGCACACGCTTCAGGGAGCAGTCGAGCATTGCTGGCTATTGCACATGTGGTACACAAACTTTTGGAGGGATGTCGACATCTCTGCCAAGCATGCTTGGGTGTACGCACTTTTGGAAAAGGGTAGATGCGCACGTGAATCTCACACCGCATTGTCTTCTTGAATGGGATGCCAGGCGAAGTAAAACAAGGTCACCGGAGAAGCAACAAGCATAGATGTTAGCGCTGGAAAAATGGAGGTCTGATGGAGCAGAGGACGTCAATTAGCAACGGAAGACGACGACGGTGGGCGGCGGCCGGCAACTCTCACGGGTTAGGGAGTGGAATTTTTTTAATGAAAAAAATAGAACAATCCACAACACTAACAAAGAGAGAGAATGGACCAAACAGAAAACAAGCTTGTAATTGGCAGTCAACGTCTGCCTCGGCGTTAGTGTGAGGAAGAAGACAACAATGAAAATGTTTCAGAAAAAAGAAAGAGAAAAGACTAGGAATTTTAGAGAAACTTGTCTGATACCATGATTGAATGTAAAACCCACAAATAATTGTGGCTGTGTGAATAAAAACTAATATAACAATCCACAACACTAACAAAGAGATAGAATGGACCAAACACAAAACAAGCTTGTAATTGGCAGTCGACGTCTGCCTTGGCATTAGTGTGAGGAAGAAGACAACAACGAAAATGTTCCAGAAAAAAGAAAGAGAAAAGACCAGGAATTTTAGAGAAACCTGTCTGATACCATTATAGAATGTAAACCCACAAATTATTATGGTTGTGTGTATTCATATATATAGTAAGTACAAAGGGTATACAAAGCCTAGAAAAATATAGAATATAATATATACAAAACTAATCAAAAGTGGTATTTTTTTCTTATTCTAATTCTAAATGATTTATATGTCTACTATCTATTGTAGGGTTACAAAATGAGTGTAGTACTCAGAGGGAAGAAATCCAAGCGACTAGTTTTGAATATTGATCTAGATTGTTATTTGTTTGTCATGGAATTTACAATGATCCTAGGCTTTTATAGTTTTGCAATATGGGGGAATATTTACTAAAATTCTTCTAAACGTACATAATTTTGAATAACTTAGGATAATGACTGAGAGTAGTTCCTTACTAAAACTATAGTTATTATTTTTCAAAAATCAATCATTTTAATAGGTTGGGAAAAACTCGAACCTGGCGACGATTACAATGAGTGGAAATGACATCCAACCTAACTAGTCTCTAGCAATAACTAACATATTGCAAGGATATCTAAATTAAATGTCAACTAGTCTGGTTGTCTGAACTATTACAGATCAAAGATCCAATAAAAAATGTAACATCGCCCTCGTGGATATTAACTTGGTTCCTGGAAAAATCATGACCAGTTGGCTGAGAGGAGCGTATCACGCATCAATATCACTGCGCCAAACATGGATCTTTTACAACTATAACACCACTTGATCAAACCGTGATCTATGTTGTCCAAACTGTAAACACCTTGAAAAAACACAGATCTGAAGAATCCAAATTAATGGAAACCCAAAAATAAAACCATAAAAAACAATTACGAATACACAATATGAAAAAGAAGATCGAGAACAATACATCAACGTGAACAACTAAATTAAGTTATCATCATGAATACAATGATCTAATCGATCAGGTCGAAGAACAACACTAATCTGTGGAACAATCCATATATAGGTGTTCTGTGAACTATCCCGGGTGCCGTTTTAGGCTTGGCCTTCAAATAACCGTCCTTTGTAGGATCCACATAGATTAGGAGACAAGGCAATAAAAGAAAATTCTTACGGCGATTCCCACGTGCTTGTAGTGGCCATTTTCAATTAGCAAAAAGGCATTGAGGATTAGTGGCTTCTCTAGTGAGACTTTATATATCCCATCTCAAATTGGTACGGAGTGATGATGTTGCATTGACTCGTGCAAAATACCATCAGCAATGTGGATCGGGCTACCATTGTCCACTTGATCAATGTATAACTCACACAAATGTGATGTCTACAACAGAAAAAAAGTCTAACAAATGAAGGTAAATGAAATTGAATATGATTATAGATATAAAAATTTGACCCTTTTTCGGCGGACATAATGGCGAGGTCAACATCATAGCTTCATCTCCTTGCGGAGGTAGAATATGTTTGTGGTTAACCTCTACATCACCCGGTGAGTGGCGCGATCCTCTATAAGGCGAAGTCCAACCAGATCTTAAATTGGCTAAATTTTTGGGTACAGGTAGACCAGTGTTTTCAATTAACTTGCAGATCAAAATATCTTGTTGCTCAATCTTTTTGTCTCGTACAAGCGCTTCCTTTTGCCAGATGTGAACCCGGGATGGTTTAGCCTTCTTGTATGACCAGAGAATTCCGAACACATCCCTTTGCGATAAGAATGATCCAACACCTCTTGCACGCCTTAGGTGGTTGGGTTTTTCCATAGCCTCTCAGAGGATGTTGTGCTTACCCATGGAAATGAATCTCCCTTCCTGTTGTGCCTGCTTTAATTTAGCCTATGCCGGAGTTTTTTATAAAAAAATTTAGTTTATTGTCTAGGATTTCAATTTTAAAATAGAAAAAATATTACAGGTTCTTACCACTCGATTGGCAATTTCTTGATCGGGATCATTATCATATTCACCTTTAGAATTTTGACGGCTAATCATGAATAGATCGCACCGGTTAATTTCTTCCTCATCCATGGGTATTACCAATGATCTTGTCCCCTCCTCTATAATTCCCTTGCTAATTGCTAGTTGGACATCCCTTTCAAAATGTTGCTTTATTAATTGTGGATCCGAAAATCCATATCCCCCACGACTCTTACAATGAGGGGTTCTGTTTTCCTTTGCAAAGCATCGCTTTTCACTCCTCGTACCCTACATCTGTAGATAATAGTGTTTATTTAAAATTAAACAAATATAATGTGTTGGAGTAAAATAAGCAATGTTTATTTGGGCTCACATTTTCATCATTCTCCATAGCTCTCCAAAGCAATGTTTATTGGGGCTCACAATTTCTTCCTCTTATGCAAATTCCTATAAAATTGGCAACATTCGTCAAAATAGGATGGCTCATTTATCGTCAATAGTTTAAGAACATGTTGGCCTTCTAATTTTTGCAAGGGGTTGGCTAGCCCTATGGTATGGTGAACGTTCAAGTCTATGACAAAACAATCCATCAACTTCCCACTACTTCTAAAAGCATTGTACCTATTTTCCGATTGAAGAGATACAAACCTTCTTGTATCATAGCTGGGGTTCGTGCCACGTATGCCATGTCCACCTCTCATTGATTTTGACCCCCTTCCCCGAATCGCTCCAACAACATTTGATGTCGACATGTTCCCCTGCTTAAACTAGAATTTGAATTGGGTGATTGTTTGGTTTCGCCACCTAAATTTCATCCAGGGTTTGCAATTTAGGATGTTCTGAAATCCAAACCCCATTTTTTTATATAAAGGAGACTGTTCTGAGCTCGGAACTCAGTCTTACCAATGGTAAATAAATTCTGTAATCAGATCCAAAATTAATAAAGGTATCAGAACTTGTGTTACAAGCTCGAAACTAACTCTGTCACAAAACAAAGTAATGAAAAACAAAGCGTCACTCACATAGATAAGGATCCGAATAAACAAATGAACTCGGAACTAAGTTCCAAGTGAGAAACTATTTCTGTAAACTTAAAAGAGAAAATGGCACACCAAGTGAAGAATAAAAGATTGGGATCAGAAAAAAAGAAAGAATTCGGAACATCTATTCCCAGTTTGGAACAGAAACTGTCAACAAAAAAATAAAACAAGCAAGTGGGACTAACAGACTTGGATAATAAAATAAGTAGGTGAGACTGGGTGAGACTCATGAATAGATCGCACCGGTTAATTTCTTCCTCATCCATGGGTATTACCAATGATCTTGTCCCCTCCTCTATAATTCCCTTGCTAATTGCTAGTTGGACATCCCTTTCAAAACGTTGCTTTATTAATTGTGGATCCGACAATCCATATCCCCCACGACTCTTATGATGAGGGGTTTTGTTTTCCTTTGCAAAGCGTCGCTTTTCACTCCTCGTACCCTACATCTGTAGATAATAGTGTTTATTTAAAATTAAACAAATATAATGTGTTGGAGTAAAATAAGCAATGTTTATTTGGGCTCACATTTTCATCATTCTCCAAAGCTCGCCTCTTATGGATCTCCCAACTTTCAGGTTGAATATGTGTATAAATCGACCATGAACGACCCCCTTTCTTACTAGAAAAAAAATGAAATCTCGCGATAAGGTATATTTGTGCTCCCTCAAACTCTTTGTCATCATGGTTGTTGCCCTTTTCTTCAAATCATCCATACCCGGGGCATCAAACCCAAAGGATCTCTACGTGGATTGAAATCAAAGTTATTTTCAATGATTAATGTAGGATATTATTTATTTACATTTGCGATTAAATAATTTCAATTTCACTGATATAATTGTAAGGACCTTGCACTCCGTCCATAGGACATCTTTATATTCTTTTGGAACCTCGTGCCAACTATTGTACTTGATGTCTACCCTTTTCCTACCGACCTTCCCTACCCAACTAGACCATTTAGCTTGTTGCTTTGATATACACTTTCCGGATTTGGTGAAAACTAAAATTCTTTTCTAGCCATTCTCCTTTATAATGTTCTACAATGTGTTCTTGCAAACCCTCCCACCTCCAAACCCTCCTCCTCATAGTTATCAATGCCTAGGTTTTGTGAATTTCCACCTATTGGATGCACATGTTCATCACGAGTCCTCTTCCGGGATATTATACTACCTAACAACATACATCACAATCAAAAACTAATATAGATAATCTAGCTAGGGTTTTATTTTGAACAAATGCAAGACTATATTTGATGCTTATAATATATATACATATATATATGTATGTATGTATATATACTTAGAAGAAATACACTAATACCATGAACATATCAAGATATAATAACCCTAGGTAAAATTCTAATCGTAGAACAAAGGAGATGGTGAGTTTTTACCATTTCATTCAAACAATTCAAAGTAGACAAGAGAAATATTTTTGACCACCCTAGAACACTCATGATCCAAGAAAACCCTAACCCATGGATTACCTTTGCTTTTGTACAAACTTTTGGCCCCTAGATGTGTAAATCGCAAATTTAGTCGGGTATAATGTAGCTAATACATAGATGAAGACTGGGTGAAGAGATTTTGGATGAATAAAAATGGAAGATGTGAGGAGGGTTTTGAGGGAGAAAATGGAGGGAATTCATGGTTTTATCAAATGAGTATCAAGTGCCCGTGCAAAAACCGCCTTTGAAGCATTTTAGACGTTATAGCTGATAATTAGTTCCGAGCTCGGAACTAAGTTACTCACTCGGAACCTTTTCCGACCTTCGTTGCATGGAAAAGACCAAGTTCCGGACTCGTAACTTAGTCTGTATATAAAAAAAATTCTGCACAGGCAAATCATTTTGATTTGCCCAAGTAGAAAATTCCCCTTCTTCAAAACCCCCCAGCCCTACATTTTTTCATTTTCAAAAATCCAAATTCAAGCATGCCAAGGTATAGAGGTCAAGGTGCCGGTGGTGGATTTGGTGATGAGTCATCAAGGGGTCATCAACCACATCAAGAATTGTAGCAATCAGAGTTGCTCTTCAATACTGATGCCGAACATAGGTACGTTGAATTTCAACGTAGAAAATTCTGCAATCCTAAAGTAATTGATAGTTCGAAAATTGAGCCGCTATTCCTAGACTGTTTGATTGAATTTTTTAAACCCTCCAATTTCGACAAGTTAGTTCAATTAAAAGAAGCTGTCCATTATGACAAGGTGAGGCAATTCTACGCTAATTTAGGTAAAAGTATAAACAACAGAGACCTCACAATGGTAAATGGCATAACGATTCCCTTTACTAACTTTAGCATAAATGAAGCCCTAGGTTGCGAGTACACTGATACTAGTAAACTTACTTCACTTGATGGGAGTCAGGATCCAAATGAAATATTTCACCAACAAAGTTGGCATGCTGTTAGTGAACTCACCCCACTATGCCCTGTTGAAATGACTCGCAAATATTTTGGTCGTACGGGGTAGTGCCAGGGCGAGTTGACGAGAATGATCACTACAAGAAATAACACCTATTACTTTGCCCCTTTTACCTCGGTTTTTTCCTTAACACCAAAAAACCGAGGTAAAAGAACTTTTACCTCAGTTTGTATTTTTTTCAATGTAAATGTTTTTACCTCGGTTAAAAAAATTGAGGTAAATAATTGGTTTTTTACTTTGGTTAGTAAAATAACCAAAGTAAATATCAAAGATTAAGGTAAATAATATGACGGAGTAGCCTGCGACATCGGTCTTTGATGTCGTAGAAGCTAGGCCAATTTCACATAATACGTCGTGGAGATACAATTGCAAACGACATTGCGATGTCACCCACGTGAACTTTACGGTGATAGAAAAGAAACCTTCCCTAATTTGTCTTTGTTCACACATAACAGAAATTACAATAAACTTAATCAGCTTAGACAATGATAACCTTGAAGACGATTGGTACCCTATCATCTATCATCTCAAAGAACAAGGTGACCCCGATGCGTAGGTTGTTTCCCATAAGGAACTCACCGAAATCCTTTGGAGAAAGGACCTTCATATTCCCACCCACCAAGTAGTCCATATACCAGTTTGTCCCGTAGCACCTCAACACTACGGGGGTCTTCTCAGTCAGTAGGAGTTTTACAATCTCCCTCGGAATGTACCAAGTCATAGTAAAATATATAGATTAAAAATATGAATGTATATGTATCTACATATGCATTTGTCTTCATATAAAATTTATTCAAGCGCTTTACAAAAGTTGGCATTTTCCCAACGTTGAGTTGCTTCAAAGTGCAGTCGAAACGTGGGTTTTCAATAGCCCATTAATGATGTTCAACGTCGAATAAAAAAAGGCTCTGGGTGCCTCTGTTGTACAGTGAACTATACGATAACAAAATAGTATTGGTTGTTACGAGGTGTAGTTGTGTACCTGTATAAATACATATTTATATAGGTGAAATACCTGAAACAAAGGTGGATTAGAAGATCTTTCTCCAACCATTAGTCCTGCATCATATGTGGAAATGTTAAGTGCAAAAATAGTGTTTGAAATGCAGTGTTCGACGTTGGGCCATCCATTGCTCGTCCACGTCGGTCCCATGTAGTGGGTTAGGTGACATTAGTTAGTGACGTTAGTAAGTTATCGGTCAAATCGACATGTACAAAGAGTCATAAACAAAGTCTTATGCTGTGAAATATAAGTCACTCAACTAATGAATGTACGACGTCACTTACTGTTGCATGTGCCAATTTGTAATAGGTTACACATCGAGGTCGCACATGCCAGAGATAGCAACAGCAAGAAATGCACAAAAACATAATCAGTTAATCTTTGTAAACATCACAATAAAGTTAAACCATTTGGAAACATACCAAAACATTGTATCACTGAACAGTAACATATGAATTTGGAAACAATTTCACATACCATAGATCGAACGTAGAAAAATAAGATTTAAAAATTAAACAAGTGTGTTAGGGAATAGAAAATCTATACCATTTTCCAAGGGACAAGAGAATGGAGGGGGGGGGGAAGCTATAGACCGTTGGAATTTGTGGGAAATTTGTGGATAAATGCTTAATTTTTTTGTTATGGTTCCCCTATTTATACATGTTTAGTAGCGACGTCGTATCGAACTGCCCTGAACTAAGAAATATCACATATATTTCTGGTTACGCCAATTTGTTGTCCCTTAAGTTGTACGAATTCGCATGTCACTCGGCCTAACTAACATGATTCGTTTAGTTCGCGACATCGCATAATTGAATAGGCCCATTAATAACAGCCCCTCGTCGCATAATTAAATAAATTTTGCTTGAGAGGGCCAGAGAAGAACGGTTACAAGATACATGTTTCTGGATTACCATAAAATTCAAGATATGTTGTTCTAGATTTTAATACATTGGTTTATAAGAACAAATATTATAAACTCAATCATCAGTCAAACCCACATGGAAGAACACTTATCACGAGTAGCATGTCCCTCATCACGAGTTCCTCCTCATCAAGAAATTTACCCCACCCCTTAGGGGTGAGGGTCTTGTACCTCTGGGCCCTCGAGTAGTGCATCTCATACACCCTTCCTTTACAATGCAGCACAGCGGGATTTGCATTTTGACAATTTGAAAATTTTAATGTTATCCATGGAACAAAAATTGAGACAAAAAAGGAATTTTAATTGAAACAACAAATGACTTACCTCGATCGGGGCATGTCTACAAGAACCAGGACTGTTAGACATGATTTTTGAAAATAGGTAAGAAATGGTGAATGTAATCCTTTGTGTGTCCCACAGACATTATATAGGATAAATTAGTAATCAAAGTCACTGACACATCGACTGCAAGTCGATTTAACCGATATGTTGAGGTAACGCATGCGACATCGCTAACAAATAGGGTTAAGAAAGCAAAGTGTAAGCAACCTCGCTAACAATTCGACCTAGATAAATCATGACCGATGTATAAGCAAGGTTGTCAGTAGGATTCACAGACCCATGACACGGCACGAATACCAGAGCATAGAATGGTTACAAACTAAATATTATGGATGGTTAACTAATGACAACTTAAAACCCAGAATCCTACTATCTAGAGCAAACATTCACAAAATTTTGAATACAAAAAGCAAACAGCACAATGGAATTGGTGATACAAATTCATATTAAATTAATAAAAAATACAAAGAAGATGGTAAACTAGGGAATCAAGAGAGCATACCTTTGTGAAGAAAAGGTTAGGGAGTGCAGAGAATCGCCTAGAATATGATTGTTTGAAGTGAAGTGAAGTCTATTGGTGGGCTCCATATATATATATATATTCGTTATGCAACATTGTGTATTCCGCCTCCAGTCTTGCGAGGTCACACACAAGCCGGTGAGACCGATGGGAAAAGGAATCAAGAGTGACGTCGCTTAGTCTACATGCGGGCCTAAACATTTCAGCCCATTACCACGTATAGGACTTTTGGACTATGACTATCCAGCTGCATACGCGACGTCGCAAGATCATCTGTAATACAGATCTATGATTGACATATAGCCGATATCGATGAATTGTAAGATGGGCCTCAACATTTTCGCCCATTAGCTGAATAGCAAGGGCCGCTGTCTGACCAAAATGAACATCACATCAAATTTAATGTTCATGGTTTTTTAGGAAATCAAAATTTAATTGAAAAATTGTCCATGGAGAATTTTAAAGTGATAGTACATGACCTAGAGTAAACTGTAGCACACTAGTTACAAGTACACAAGGTGTCATTCATAAGAAGTTTTTAAAGTATACATAGATCAGTCTCAGTTTCTTTATCACACTCGGATAGTAGAGTTTTAGCTACGGATCTAAAACTTTCTTTTCAAACTGAACGTTAACGGAGTTTTGGACTAACAGTGTATTTTTTACAATTTTTCACATAGGTCCCTTCACCTAATTGGGAGAAATCGAAATGCTATATTAGAGATACACCGAACCGAATCATGAATTAACAACCACATTGTTCTGTTATGGTCATGAACGGATACACCAGTGTATTCGTCTATCATTTTTCTTAGTATTCCACTTGTACCCCTACAATAAGAGATATGGGAACAATAATTTCCACTACCAAGCATCGCATCAAATTTCATGTTCGTGGTTTTTTAGGAAATCAAAATGTAATAGGGTTCTATGCATGACGAATTTTAAAGCGATAACACATGACCTAGACTAAACTGTAGCACACTAGTTACAAGTACACAAAGTCTCATTTGTAAGAAGTTGTTGAAGTATACGTAGATTAGTCTTTGTTTCTTTATCATACTCGGTTATTGTAGTTCCAGCTGCAGATTAGAAACTTTCTTTTCAGACTGAACGTTATCGAAGTTCTAGACTGACAGTGTATTTTTTTTACTATAATTTTGCACATAGGTCCCTTCACCTAATTGGGAGAAATTGAAATGCAATGTTGGAGATACACTGGACCGAATCATCAATTGATAGCCACAGTATTCCGTTATGGTCATGGACGGATACACCAGTGTATTCGTCCATTAATTTTCTTAGTATTCCACTTATACCCATACGATAAGAATATGAGAACAATAATTTCCACCACCGAGCATCGCATCAAATTCATGTTCGTGGTTTTTTAGGAAATCAAAATGTAATAGAGTTCTGTCCATGAAGAATTTTTAAAGCGATAGCACATGAGCTAGAGTAAATTGTAGCAAAATATTTACAAGTACACAAGGTGCCATTCATAAGATGTTGTTGAAGTATACGTAGATTATTCCCAGTTCTTTATCACACTCGAATAGTAGAGTTTCAGCTATGGATCCGAAACTTTCTTTTCGGGCTGAACGTTATCGGGGTTTTGGTCTTATAGTGTATTATTTTTTATAATTTTGCACATAGGTCCCTTCACCTAATTGGGAGGAATCAAAACGTAATGTTGGAGATACACTGAACCGAATCATCAATTGACAACAACAATGTTCCATTATGGTCATAGACGAATACATCAGTGTATTCGTTCATCATTTTTCTTAGTATTTCACTTATACCCCTACGATAAGAGATATGAGAACAATAATTTCCACACCTGAGCATCGCATCAAATTTCATGTTTGTGGTTTTTAGGAAATCAAAATGAAATAGAGTTCTATCCATGAAAATTTTTAAAGCGGCAGCACATGACCTAGAATAAACTGTAGCACATTAGTTAGAAGTACCCAAGGTGTCATTCATAAGAAGTTGTTGAACTATACGTAGATTAGTCTTAGTTTCTCTATCACTTTTGGATAGTAGAGTTTTAGCTACAGATCTGAAACTTTCTTTTCAGACTGAACGTTATCAGAGTTTTGGACTGACAGTGTACTTTTTTTTCAATAATTTTACACATAGGTCCCTTCACCTAACTGGGAGAAATCAATGATTGACGGTTGTTTATTTTAATATTGACAATAATTTTATTTTGATGTTCCCATAAAATGTTCGACTAATGGGCCACTAGTTTAACATCGAGGATTTTACGATTATACGACAAAATTTTGAAATGGACTTGGACATAACGTGCGACACCGCATGTGTGCCGCATATAATGACTTAATTATAGAAAATGAGTCAACGTCGGTTGTGCAAAAAATTTCAGTGGGAAATGAAAATTTAAGGCAAAAATTTGAACCAAAAATTCCCCCAAATCCCATTGCAAGTAAATAAAAGTCAACACTTACACTCATTCCCCTTCAATAACACAAACTCAGAACAACAACCTAACACACAGTCCATTCCATTCACATAAATAAAAATATGTATTCAAATTGCATCTCTCATTCATCAATATCAACAACGAAGGGTGGAGCATTTATAGGTTCAAATCCCTTGAGGTATTTTTCTACCCATTCCTTATTCAGATAAAAATTTGGTGATAATCTTATTGAACATTTTTTTTATTTATTGATTAATGAATCAAGAATTTCATAAATATATGACAATCGGTTTGCATTTTGAAAACTGTATATTTTTTTAGAAGATAATGCAATGTTTGTAAAGGGCAATAGACATGATGCTAAGATTCGTATGCACATAGAGTATGAATGTGCGACGTCAGTGGAAATTAATCGTGTGATGCGAATGGTAACAAACATACACCGAGGTTGCACATGTCAAGGTATTTTCTACACTTCTATTTGTATAGAACTGAGGTCGCGCTTGGTTCGACTCTTGCGACGTTGATTTCAATTATGTGCGACATCGTTTAGGACCAGATTAGATACTTAACCAAATTTGGATTAATGTTGTATACGTTTCACTCCCTTCCATGAGATTCTCTTGTGGACTGCCCTATTATAACATGTATTTTACTATATTTTATTGTAATAGGGCCAAAGAGAGTCATCGATGGACTTCCAACATCTAGTTTGATGGGTTTGTCAATTTGCTAGTCACCTTCACATGGTGGTCCAATACAACTCATTTTTTGAATTCAAATTAACATTTCAATAATGTTGTAACATGTTATTATATTAATTGATATAGTTTTGTTGCTTAAAAAATGTCATTCCCATCAAACATTACATGAAAAAAAATTGTATTGTTATATGACGTTTAGTCATTGTACAATTTATTGCTTCTTTGACAACATGTAATGGCCACTGATGAATGCTAATTTGTTCCAATGAATAATGAATATTTTAGTAATATTTAATTTTTAACGAAGTAAGCACGACGTCGCATCAACCGGTAAAAAATTGGAATATGACCGAGATCGCACTAATCGACCTTTGTAGTTGTGACCGACACGATTTGACAAAATGACATCGTAATCTCCCATGTTCCACCTCAGTAAACAGCCAACGTGGTACCCCAATGCCAGTGATATCGCATTGATTGATAATTGACATCTTTGATAAGTTAACGGAGGTCATTTTGATCGACGTCACACAATTTGATATGCATTCGACTACCATACTGCTGCAATGGACCTTGCATGAACGTTGACCAAGACTTCATGCAAACCGACGTCACTAAAATGATTTGGTCTATTGGACCTCATTTACATAACCAACATTGCACCGTTTCACAACTGGTGTCGATTAAAAACCAAGGCAAAAGGCCCCTTTTTACCTCGGTTTCGAATTGCGGTAAAAAATCCACTTTTTACTCTGGTAGTATTTACCTCAATTTTTTTTGGAGAAAAAACCGAGGTAAAAACCCCTCCAGAACCGAGGTAAAAGGTGTTGTCTCTTGTAGTGGATGTAGGGGTTTTGAGTGTTGAGCACAAGTTGGTTTATGAGGAGATCTGCCAGAATTTCCTCCCTTCAGGTGGGCATGTGCGTGAGCCAACCATAGGCAACTTGGTGTTGTTCTACTACATCGCAAAGGGGGTGAAAATAAATCCTTAGTATACCATTCTGATGTACATGCTTAAGGCTGTTGCGAGGAAGAAGAAAGATCTCCCATATGGCAGTTTGATAACCGCTATGATTAAGAAATGGAAAATGATCCCCGTCGATAAGCCACTCTGTTTGACCTACTACGATGAGCCATGGTTTGGTCAGAAGCATTTGATGCTAGCTGAGACAAGAAGTGATGAGTTTGGGAGGTTCCAGGGAAAGCCGCCAAGCAAGCAAGGGAAGCATCAAATGTGAATATGATAATGATCGGCAACATTCCTCATTGGTAATACCCATGGATGAGGAAGAAATTAACCGGTGTGATCTATTCATGAGTCTCACCCAGTCTCACCTACTTATTTTATGATCCAAGTCTGTTAGTCTCACTTGCTTGTGTTATTTTTTTGTTGACAGTTTCTGTTCCAAACTAGGAATAGATGTTCCGAATTCTTTCTTTTTTTCTGATCCCAATCTTTGATTCTTCACTTGGTGTGCCATTTTCTCTTTTAAGTTTACAAAAATAGTTTCTCACTTGGAACTTAGTTCCGAGTTCATTTGTTTATTTGGATCCTTATCTATGTGAGTGACGCTTTGTTTTTCATTACTTTGTTTTGTGACAGAGTTAGTTTCGAGCTTGTAACACAAGTTCTGACATCTTTATTAATTTTGGATCTAATTACAAAGTTTATTTACCATTGGTAAGACTGAGTTCCGAGCTTAGAACAGTCTCCTTTATATAAAAAAATGGGGTTTAGATTTCAGAACATCCTAAATTGAAACCCTGGACGAAATTTAGGTGGCGAAACCAAACAATCACCCAATTCAAATTCTAGTTTAAGCGGGGGAACATGTCGACATCAAATGTTGTTGGAGCGATTTGGGGAAGGAGGTCAAAATCAATGAGAGGTGGACATGGTAGACGTGGCACGAACCCTAGCTATGATACAAGAAGGTTTGTATCTCTTCAATCGGAAAATAGGTACAATGCTTTAAGAAGTAGTGGGAAGTTGATGGATTGTTTTGTCATAGACTTGAACGTTCACCATACCATAGGGCTAGCCAACCCCTTGCAAAAATTAGAAGGCCAACATGTTCTTAAACTATTGACAATGAATGAGCCATCCTATTTTGACGAATGTTGCCAATTTTATAGGAATTTGCATAAGATTGAGAGAGGGGTGCATATTGGACTAAGGTGAATGGTTTCTACATAGAGCTTAGCCCTTGGATTTTAAATAAAATCATTGATTGTCTTCATAAAGGCCCCGGGGACGTATATCCACAAAACGACGATGGTCCTTTAGATGATGTTTACCATAGGGGAGAGTGGCCTCTTGATGAAGAGTATCCTAGGAAGGCCCGAATTACTTTCTTTTAAAGGCCCAAATTGCGGTATTTTTGCAGAATTGCGCATGATCTAGGAAAGCCTGAATCACTTTCTTTGGATCACCTTGTTACGGGCGATCATATTGTGTAGGGCTTCATAGCTAGGTCAATCATTCCCAAGTTTGGCCACATCACCAAATCTAACTATGCTACACTTATGATGTTCTACTATGTAATGGAGGGCGGTAGAATTAATCCTGGGTTGGCTATTTTGAAACACATGTTGTCAATTACTTCCTTAAAGAAGGTAATCAAGAGTCTCCCGTATGGGAACTTGAGTACATCTATTTTGAAGACAGTGGAGGGATTGGAGTTAAGCAGGGAGGAGAAACCTTGCAAGTACTTTGAAAAACAGTACTATATGAAGAAAAAATGGGTATTAGTCGATAACAAGTGGCATCATAAGACACCGCAAGTGGTGGAACCAAGCAAGAGGCGTAGAATTGATGAAGGTAATATAATTCCATTACAATCTTATAAAAAACAACTATGTATTTATTTGTTATGGATTCCTAATAAATTACCATTTTTTATGTAGATGAGTTTGTGCCTTAATTTATGAAGGGTCGCGATGAAGTGTGCCAGTTGAGAGATAGCTCTGAAAGAATCCAAGAAACTACCCCTTAAGAGATTCTATTCATTGTAATGTCCAATTACTACATTCATACTTTCGATTCTCTTCATTTGGTTGTTGAATTGTATCCTACTATAGATCCGGGATTTGGATGTTGAATTTCTTTACTATTATGTTTTGATTCCTAATTTTGTTGACATTCGACAAATATTTGGATTTGTTTTGGGATTGTATCAGGTTGCAGTTTTAATGTTTTCTGATTCCTAGAGATATGGTTGGAATCACAATGTAATGAAACTGTTACTTGTCTAGGAAAGGTTGGTAAAAATACAAATGAAAAAAATTTCCAGATGATCTTCCGAGCTTGGAAGTGTCTCTTTCACAATGGTCAACTACAAAATAAATTGCAAAACAATGCAAAATGTTTACCTTACACTTCTTTTCTTCTTTTTCATCATTTTCTTCTTTTTCATCTTTCCTTTTGGTGTCTTCCGCCACTTGGTCATCTTTCCGTGCTTGTCGTCCCATACGACTTCATTGTGGTCCGTGCGACCAACAAACTCATACAAACTAGCATCATCCTTTTTGAGGGGGAAAATCTTCTTCATTTGATCCAAGCCTAGTGTTTGTACCAAAACCAATCAAATCCTCTTGTTCAAAATCCTCCATGAAATCCCCTTTTTCCTCAACCACAATCTCCCACTGGGAATCGATGGGATCTCTTACATAGAAAATTTGATGACTTTTTTGGGCCAATATGAATGGATCTTCTCTCCAACCCAACCGACTCGGTCCACTAGTGTGAATCCTAAATTTTCCGTTCTTTGTCCATTGTTAAAATTAACCCATTCACATTTTAAAATCGGAACTCTCATCGTAACATAATTGAGCTCCCATATTTCCCTAATGGTACCAAAGTAACACGCATGGGAATATACTAGATTGTTGTCGGCCATACTGCCAACATGCAATGCTTCGGAAATGAGTGAAACTCCACTATTATAAGAGACTTATTTATCATCCATTGATTTTTTAGAAAATGTAAAACCATTGATGTCATAACCACCAAAATATAGAACTATACCCAACAGTCCAAGACAACCATTTGACTGTTTCTGGATGCAAACCAGTCACCTCGTGAGATCATAGCCAAGAAACAAAAGTTCTAGTGTGTTTTTGAAGAACTCGTGCTTCATTGAAAGTGAGATTCAACCCACGGATTTCATCCATGTGAATCTTAATGTATGGGACGACATTTTCATGATTCCAAAGAACATACAAATGCGCATTGCACAAATCCTCAGCACAAGGGTTAACTAGCTTACCATGTTGATAGAGGTTGAGCCCAAGAAGGGCATTGGGTTGTAGATATGGCGGCCCAATTGGGGTATTATTTAATACTCTAAGATAATTACCATATTTGTGGGTAATTAAGGGCGATAATTAAGGAAGATGTTATTTAGGACACAGAGTATAAATACTAGGTACGCATTTATTTATAATTCATTCTGTCTTAATTGCATTGGACCCTTGGACTGACTTAGGCATCGGAGAGCTGACCCCTGGAACCCCCAGGGATAGTTTTGTTATAGGTTGGTTCGAGAGGAGCTCAAGCCCAAGAATCAGTCGGTTGTTCGAAATGCATCAAGTGGCACCGTCTATGGGCACGACTAAGGCAGATCAAGGGTTTTGAGGGTTTATGTCCACGGTTATTCAAAGGTATAAACTGTTAAGGTTGATAGGTAAGGGATGGGTCTCCGCAAATCTCAAAAACGGAGGATTCGAGGGCAGGAAACAAAGCCCGTGTTAAGGATATCGGCATGGCTAACCTTCAAACGTCACGAACCGTGGCGCGTATAGAGCCTGTTATAGTGGTAGACCACAAAGGGGGCAAACTTCAGTAGCATTCATCGTAAATACCCGGGAACCAATCTAGGATGATGCCCCGGGGTCGTTGAGGAAATTGGAAGTGATAGGAGAGTAGGAACAGAGAAACCCCAATCCCTTGCTCGAGGGGCCGACTGACCCGAGGGATGGAAGGTTTACGGATGTTTTAGGAGATTTTTATATGGAAGTCTATGGCCAATACATGTAAGGAAGTTAGAACGTGGGGAGGGCAACCCTAAACCAATATGTAGAGCGGGCAGCTCAGTTCCTGGCTGTTGTAGGCTATCGAGTTACCCCTTCCCCCTCGGAGGGATGACGGTGTCACGCACGGAGTACTACCACCCTCACCTATAGGAATAACTATGGGATGGGCCTCTCAGCATGCAATAGCCCGCCCTTATCATGCATATGCTGGAGAGCCATTGCAAGTTAGGCCCTAGCCTTCCATTCCAGGCTACTCACTAGGCCCAATACCTCCACTAGCCCCATCCGTTCCTGCCCTCAACCTGCCTGGGGTAGGGACCGCATATGGGATAATGGCTTCTTCTACCATGCAAGGATATCGAAGTATAGGAATTCAAGGAATAATGATTAGTCAGGGGCCTTATAATCTCTATGGCCAACCACCACAACCACCAGCATACCTGGGTTTTGGACAGCCATGGACGAACCCTGGGTATGGGGAAACTCAACCTCCTTATCTATCACAACTAGGGGGTTATGAAAGGGGGGGCAATAGAAACCCCCCTTGGATGCAAGCGAATCATTAAAAAAGGAGTTGGATAGGTTGATCGGGCTCTTGGGCCAAGCCACAGGGTCTCCTTTCAACTCGGTGATTCTGGGGGTTCGATGGCCAATGGAAGTGAAACCTCTGGAAGGACTTCCCACATACAGTAGGGAGACCAACCCTCAAGAATTTATCCAGACGTTCCTGGGCTTGATGAGTTCGAGGGATTTTGATGAGAAGTGGACATGTAAGCTAGTAGGAAGCTATCTGCGAGGAAAGACATATGATTGGTTCAATAAGTTTCCAATAAGCTAGCTCCAACCGTATCGAGACTTTTGTGGAGCATTGTTGAGCCAATATGCACAAAAGAAGAAGTTCACAAAACTCTATTAGAACTCTATCAAGAGAAACAAAGGACAAGGGAGAGCATGAAGGCTTTCTATCATCAGTATGTGGACGAGAGGATGGGAGTGATAGAAACAACGGAGAATGAAGTGATCCAGGGGTACCTGCTGGGGATACATGACCTATAATTATACAAGAAGCTGAGTATTAATACCCCTTAGACTTTGCAAAAACTTCAGGAGGTTGTAGAGCAATATCTATGGTAGAGGAAGAAACAAGAAAGGAAAGAGATAGCCTTACAGGGAAAATAGGAAGAAATGTAGAACTTAGAGGGAAGAGGCCAGTCGAACCCATAAGAACACTATTCGAGAGATACGCTCCTTTGCCACCAACACTCGAAGGGAGAACTCCTGCATAGACCTTAAGTATACATAGATAGTTGTTCCGATCACTACCATATTTGCAGAGTTCGTATAACTCGGTGGTGGCCCGGAGAACCAAAAATCGTTATTGCGATCATCACAGGGATTATGGCCATGACACAAATGATTGCATGCAGTTAAGGATGGTGATCGATAGGTGTGAGCGGGAAGGATGATTTCGAGGACAAGGATTCAGGAACCAGGCTATTCCTTTGAGGCCTTAAATGAACCAATGACAACCTTATAAAAGGAACAATTAGCAATTAGGTAGAGGAGATATAAGGCCTCGAGAGCAGGCAGTTCGAGATAGGGGGCAAGAAGAAAGGCATGATAGACCCCGGGAGCAACATGGGGGTAATCAAGATAACCAAAATAGGGAAAACCTACCCGTTTGAAGAGTGATTAATGTCATCAATGGCATGGTGGGAGAGAGATCTTCTAATTTTGTGGTAAAAACAGAGGCTCGAAGGGTCCCTGCGGAAGAACCCAACCACACAAGGTTTCGACCGGACGAGGCAGATACTTTCTCAGAAGATGATGTAGTGTCAGATCAAATACCTCATGCGGATCCTATGGTAATTTTGGTCATTATTGAAAAATCTTTGATAAGAAGAGTATTCATTGGTGGTGAACGTGGGGTAGAAGTGATACTTGTTGAGTGCTTTGATCAGTTGGATATAAGGCACGACAACTTGAAAAATTCAGCCTCCCCTTTATCTGGATTCACGGGAAACCCAATATTTCCCCTTGGAGAGATAACCATGTTTTTTACGTAGTGGATGGTGACAAAGGGGTGACTATCAGGTGTAACTTCACTGTCGTGGATGCCCTTTTCCCTTACAATGTGATTTCAGGAAGGCCATGGATGTGCTAGGCTCGAGTGGTCTGGTCACCCTATCACCTTTTGATGAAGTTCCTAACTAAAAAGAGAGTTGCATCCATTCTATGAGATCAGACTGTGGCTCGAAAATGTAACCTTATTGGCGGTACAAGAAGCTATAAAGCAAAGAGATGTAGCAACGGTGCATATAGATGTGGGATTAGCCGATACAATACAGATGCCCATTCGAGATATGGGATCAGTAGCTATGGGGAAGCTAATTCCTGAAGACATTAAGGAAAGATTGAAAGACTTATTAGATATTATGGGGATGTGTTCTTGTGGGATACTTCTGACCTAACGGGAGAACCTTCGAGTTTTGCACTGCACAGACTGAACATTGACCCCTCAATAAAGCTAGTGAAGCAGAAGAGAAGGGTATTTGCTCCTGAAAGAGCTAAAGAAATTAAAGAAGAGGTGGAGAAGTTGTTGAAGGTAGATGTCATCGAGGAGGTATTCTACCCCAAATGGATTGCTAACCCAGTTATGGTTCCAAAGCATGATGGGGCATGGCAAATGTGTATAGACTTCACCAATTTTAATAAATGCTGCCCCAAAGATAGTTACCCATTGCCACCTATTGACAAGTTGGTGAAAGCTATCACTGGATATCAGATTATGGCCTTCTTTGACGTGCATAAAGGGTATCACCAAATACTCATTGCGAAAGAAGACAAGGAAAAAACATCATTTATTACAGATGTGGACACATAAGTTTATAATAAAATGTCGTTTGGGTTAAAATAATGTTGGGTCTACTTACCAAAGGTTGGTTGATAAGATGTTCAGGGGGTGGATAGAGAAGAATATGGAGATTTATATGTGGATGATATGGTTGTCTAAAGCAGAAGCCATGGAGAATTCTTAAAATACCTGGAATAGACATCTGGCAGGCTTCGAGGGGTTAACTTGAAGTTGAACCCGTCCAAATGTGTTATCGGTGTAGGAGCAGGGAAGTTCCTCGGATTCATGGTCTCAGATAGGGGTATTGATGTAAACCCAGAGAAGGTCGAGTCTTTGAAGAGAATGAAAATGCCACAATAAAAAAAAGATGTACAAAAGCTTACATGGTCTCTAGCAGCGTTAAGTAGGTTCCTATTGAAGGGGGCAGAGAAGCACCTACTTTTGTTCGATGTTCTTTGAAGGCCAAAGAAATTCAAGTGGAATGGAAAAGGCGAAGAGGCATTCAAGCAGTTGAAGGAGCACTTGGGGACACTGCCCACCCTGATGAAGCCAGATAAGGATGAGAAACTATATCTATACATTTCTGCATCACCTTTGGCAATCAAATTTGCCCTAGTAAAAGAGAATGAAAAGGTGCAGGACCCAATTTACTTTGTCATTTGTTCCTTGCAAAGGCCGGAGACGAGGTATACTGTCCTCGAGAGGTTGATTCTAGCCCTAGCATATGCAGCTAGAAGACTGAGACCCTACTTCCAGGGGCACAAGATAGTGGTACTCACGAACCACACTATTCGAAAGATCCTCTTGAAACCAAAGATAAAGAAGAATGATGAACTGGTTAGTGTAATTAGGAGAACACGATATCCAATATCAACCTCGAGTTGCAATTAAGGGTCAGGCGCGGGCAAACTTCATAGTGGAAACTATAGAGCCTCTCAAAGTATGTATGGACCCCGTTCAAAATGTGGAAGCAAGCTAAAGGGAGGTATGGAAGTTATACGTGAATGGCTCATCACATTCAGGAGGAAGTGGAGTTGGAGTTCTATTAACCATCCCCAATAGCAAGGATTTCCCTTACGTGTTAAACTTCACATTTAAAGAAACTAACAATAAGGTTGAGTATAATCCACTGATCACTGGACTGCACCTAGTAAAGGAGCTGCAGGTGGAGAAATTGGAGGTTTTCAATGACTCTTAAATAGTGGTTCAACAGGTGAATGCGAAATACTAGGCCAGAGAGCGTAACCTGCAAAGATACCTTGGGAGAGTGAAAAACCTGTTGGAAAATTTAAATCTTACACTTTAACACCGGTCCTGAGGGAAAGCAATCATAAGCAGATGCTCTAAGAAAGCTTTCTTCTTCAATTTGGTAACCCAATGCCAAAAGCAATTACTCAAGGAAACTTTGAACAAATAAAGTTTCGAAGAACTTGTAGTTATGGTGGTGTAAGTGGAAGACTCCTGGATGATATCATTTGTGGCATATATTTGAGAGGGTGTCCTATCGGAAAATGAAGTGGATGGCAAAAAGGTATGGTTGAAAGCTCCAATGTATATGTTGCAGGAAGGAGTGTTATACAGAAGGGGTTAGTTGCAACCATTACTTCAGTGCGTTAACCCTCATGCAGCTGATTATCTCATAAGGGAGGTCCACGAGGGAGTATATGGCACCCACCAGGAAGCCAGATCCGTGGTGATGAGGCTTATTCGAGCAGGATTTTACTAGTCGACAATGTTCGATGATACGAATGGATACATTTAGGCTTTCCACCAGTGTCAGAGACATGCCTCAATAACACATATCCCCCGGGAGAAGATAAGAAGCATCTATATTTCATGGCCATTCGATAAATGGGGGATTGACTTGGTGGGTCCTTTTCTAGAAGTGCCAGGAAAATTCAGTTACCTAATATTGGCCATTGACTATTTCACGAAATGGATAGAGGCCGATCCCCTGATGAATATAAGAGGAAATAAGGTTATTTCCTTTTGATGGAAGAATATTGTATGTAATTTCAAAATCCCAAGGGTGATCATCATGGATAATGGGAAACAGTTTGCTCAAGATCCCTTCAAGAAGTGGTGACCAACAGGATGATAGTAAATGGCATACGAGCATGGATGGAGGGAGCGGAAGGTAATTGGATGTGGGAATTACCTAATGTGTTGTGGGCATATCAAATAGCCAAGTCTTCCACTACTGATGAAATGCCTTATGGCCTAGTATATGGGTCGAAGGCGGTAATCCTTGAGGAGATAGGTGTCCCTAGCCCAAGGATGATGGCTGCTACAGATGAGATTAGTAATAAGCAGAACCGATGTCTGGATTTGGATATGGTGGATGAAAAGAGAGAGTTAGCTTCTTTACACGAGGCTTAAGTAAAAGAACGGGTTAGAAGGTACCATGATAGGAGGGTAAGGAAGGTGTTGTTTAACCTCGGAGACTTGGTAATGAGAAAAAAATGAGAAAAGAAAAAAGGAACTTGAAGGTAAGTTAGCTGCAAATTGGAAAGGACCATATAGGGTGATCAAATCACACCCATGAGAAAGCTATGTCCTCGTAGAGATGAATGGGATTTGAGTACCAATGAGGTGGAACATCTCCAACCTGAGAAATTACTACCATCTATGTCGAGTGGGTTGCTTTTAAGCGGCACTCTAACCAATATTTTCAGCTATAGCTGATGTTCGAGTGGTTTGCTCTTAAGTGGCACTCTAGATGATGTTCGAGTGGTTTGCTCTTAAGTGGCACTCTAGGTTATATTCGAGTGGTTTTCTCTTAAGAGGCACTTTAGATGATGTTTAAGTGGTTTGTTCTTAAGCGGCACTTTAGATGATGTTTGAGCGGTTTGCTCTTAAGAAGCACTCTAGATGATGTTCGAGCGGTTTGTTATTAAGTGGCACTCTAGATAATATTTCCAGCTACGGCTAATGTTCGAGTGGGTTGCTCTTAAGAAGCACTCTAAGAAATGTTTCCAAGAAGGCTGAGTTTAAGTGGTATGCTTTTAAGCGGCACTCGTGGGCTACTTTTGTAATCTTGAAATCATGAACTAGTGGACAAAATTAGCAGGATGTAGGTGGAAACACCAAACCTGGGTAAAACGCTTGTGTCTTTGAACTTCTTAATTCCTACTTATCGAAGATGTTCATAATATCTATACGTAAGAAAGTTGCACGTGGCACTAATATTCGGGGCGTAAAAATTTTGAAGAAATATACGCACGTGCAACTCAAATCCTGTTACAATTTTTAAAACCTCACTAGCGCTGTGGGTTGAGAAACTTGATTGCATTTTCTAGGAGCGAGAACTAAACATGCCTCAACTTCATCAATAAATATAAGTGCATTTTTGGTGCCAAACGGTACACAAATTCATTCATTTAAATGGGGGGAAACTGCCCCTGAAACAAATCTTTAGTGGAAGGAGCTAGCCCCTTCACCTTTGCCTCTAGATGTTTGAGCTCTTCCAGCTTGATACCAGTAGCCCTTCAAATATCCTTCATTTGTTCTTCTAAGGGATACTTAGAAGGATCCAGGGGAGGAATGGTCTTACCCCGCTTCTTTGTGGGGGGTTGAATGGGCCGTTCAAGGAAGACCCAACACTCTTACGTCGTTTTGTGAAACATCCCTTGGTAGCTTTGCTCAAGGGTGCAAGATGATTTTCAGCTTCTTTAATAGCAGATTTCTATGACCGAGAAGCAAAATGATAGCTCAATAGGGTGAATCCCTTTACCTTCAATTCCGCCAACCAATCAAGAATAAGGTCAAAGGCCTTTTTCTGGAAAGGGGTTCCATTCTCATGGACATTTACTTCCTCCATCCAGTATTAAGTAGCTTTGAGTAGAAATTTTTAAAGTTGATAATTTCCAATTAAATATTAGGAAGGAATGACGTGAGAAAGCATGTGGGCATGGAGGCTTACTTCGTGGGGCAGCTATTTTTTCTTCAAAATCAGTAATACGCTCCTCGACTTCTTTGGCATGTACCTTCCAAGCCTCAATCTCCCCCGCGAGTTGTGTATTCTCAGATAAGAGAGATTCTACCAAGAAACTATCCTCGGCGGGGGTGTTCCTCTCTGGGGGCTCACTCGAAGAGAGTGGGTCTTCGCTAGCTATCTTCCAAGCGAGCAATTCCTCATCAAGACTAGAAATTTAGCTCTGAGCCACTAGATGTTGTTCGGTAATTAACTCCCTTTCAACCACTAGCCTGCAATTGTTTCCCATGAAACCAATTAGGCGCCCTTCCACTACTGGAAGCCTAGTCACATTAGCAATGCATGACTTCACATAACCAAATTTTAGATACATTTAACGCATTAGCTCTTCAAAGCTTTTATCCACAGGATTGCGATCTTTGACCACCTTTAAAGGATATGTACCATTAAATTCTTTGGTCATGAAATCCCTGACAAGCCTCTTAAAGGTTGGATGGTCTTTAAACTACCACAGCTTCATCTTAGGCTCGAGCTGATTAAGTTTGTCCTTCAAAGATTCCTTCTCTTGGTTACAAATTTATAAATCCCATGTGGCTTTCAATAGTTTTTTGTGTGTCTCACTCAATTCTTTTTTAGCACTTGAAAGCTCCTCACAATCACTTTCTAACACTCTTTTGAACGAGTTAAACTACAAAAAAAGAACAAAGGTAAAATTAATAAATAAGTCATAAAAATTCCTAAAAGCATTCTTATATCAAAGCTTCAAAAAGCTACAACAGGAGGCCCTAATTGGCAGAGTTACAATCAAGAATGAACCCCAGAGTTATCCTTCTTTGAGGTGGATGCAATTATTCCTTCTATTCTGGCATCACCTGAGTTCTGCTCGGGATGCGTCTATGGCCTTAGGTAGGGGGATCGCTCGAATCCCCTTAGCATTGAAGAACTGCCCCTTTGACTTAATGAAATCCATAAGGTAAAATGAAGGTTATCGTTCTTGATCACCTCGTTCCATTTTGTATCCAGAGTAGCCTCGAGCTCTGGATTGACCAGCTCGTCCACCTGCTTAGCATGCTCTTTGGATAGGGAGGTGGAAAGTTGAGGTTGCAATAATTCCTCTGCTAGATCGGTGCAACCGAGATGCTTGGCCACCTTGAGGAGGTCCACAAACAATTGAAGCAACTTGGAGATGTTCAATAGTTTGCTTTTAAATGCCTCAAGCAATTGAACCTGCTCGACTGGGTCCTCAGTAGTCTTCTCGAGGGTATCTCTCTCCAGTATGCACGAGTGCTTCTTAGTATCAAAATTAGCCATTTTCTGCCTCCCCTCTTCCAAGGTTTTCAGGCCTTCCTTGAGCGTCCTATTCTTCTCTTCGAGCAGTCTCTTCAACTCCAAAATCTCAGCATCTTTCTGGCCTAACTTCTCTTGGAAGGAACCATTTCTAGAAGTACAAGCTTGGGTGAAGGCAGCCATTTTCTGAATGGCCTCATAGAAAAGTTGGGAGATCTAGCAAAATAGTTAAACTCAGATCCATGCTAGAAAAAAGATTACTAAAATTAATTTTACAATGGAATAGATGAAAACCTGGGGGTTAGAGACCATGTTCGCAAGATGATGCTTATCCAGAGTTAGAACACTGGATATGGACACCGCATCACTCAAAGGGGGTGTTGAGGATGCTGATTGTTGATGGGCATTGTCACCATCACCGTCGCTTGCTCCTACTAATGGTGGTTGAGGGGCATTACCAATGTTGCCACCATCTTTCCCCATTCTCTGGAAAACATTCCTGGTGTGGGGGAGGGGGTGCTGGCCATCAGCCACGGTCAAAGTAGGCCTTCCATCACCTGCTTGAGGTGTGGAACCCTAGTTTGAGGGGGTATGGGTGCCTTTAGGAGGACCCTAACCCTGCTTCGAGCATGTCTTCATGTACCTTAAGCCACTAGGGAGACACACTGAAAAAAAGGAATAGAAGAACATCATTAGTAAAGGTAAGTGCAATGGTACAAAAGACAGAAGAAATAGAATTTTATTAAGGCACTTTTAGAGGCTTCCAAGTGCCTAAAACCACTAATGAGGGTCTCGCGGGGAGGGCCTTTTTTGGGGCCCTCTGGTTCTCATCTCCTCTTCATGATATTCTTCCGGAGTACTTTATACACATACTTCTCATAGATTTCAGGAGGGAATACAAAGCCGCCAATCCTGGGGTTAGAATTGTTGAAGCAGCTGTAGTCAAGGGAGCTAGACAAAAGCTTTTGCCTATCCATCTCGAGGGCATCCAGACAAATATAATCTCATGTTTTAGGAGACTCAACTAGCACATCCCAGTTCCAATGGGGGACTTGATACCTTCTACAATCAAACAAAATCCCCTTATTCCAACTTCTCTAGTCACCTGAATCACCAGGAAAGGAAAAACCTTGTGATGTGTCTCCCGGCTAATGTGATAATTATGTCAGTGCAACGCCCACTATAAGACATGTAGTACAACGAGTTGAGTAGCTTATACCTTGGCTTAATACCGAACTCGTCACATTGTGTTACGAACATCATAATAATGACCAAAACGTTGGGATGAACTTGTGTAGGGCTCACCTGGAATTGCTTGAGAAGTTTAGAAAAGAGAGGCCGAAAGGGAAGTGTGAGCCCGCAGTGAAGATTTTCCACTGGTAGAGATCTCCTTATATAAGGCTTGCCCATGCCTGGTGGCCAATTCTCAACGGGCCCTCGAGGAGGCATATCCATTACCAAGAAAACCCTTATTTCCCCATGATTGTTAGTAACATGGTTGGACACACCTCCTCCGGCATCAGAATCACACTAGGATTCTTTGAAATGAGTGCATTCCGAGTCAATAATAGCTCTCTCTGATGTACTAATCTCTGCCCCACCTACCCTAATCTCACCAGGAAATCCCTTTGAGGCTAAACCTTCATCAAAATGGGGCATGATTTTAAGGTGAGGAAATAAAAAAGTGTAGAATAAGAAGATAAAGGAAGTTACTTACTGATTTTCGAGGAAAGGCGACAAAAATTAGATCACTCGAGAGAGACAGGGAAAATGAGTGCTTGTGAGAAGTTCCTACAAATGAGAAAAAATTGAATGAAGGAAGAGAGGTTAAGGGATAATAATGGGGGTTGAAATGGTGGAATGATTAATAATCGTCTTGGAACTATAAAAAGTTACTGAACTCAAATTATTTTTTGCCTTGTGACAACACGCTGTTTGGAGGACAGTGACACGCACAGTTGTATAGTTCGTGCATGCCTTTTGAAATCCTAGTGCTGAGAGTTGGTTAGAAAACCATATTCCCTCCCTCGAAGGCAGGAGAAAAGAAGTACAAGGTCCGTTACGAGTCTTCGGAGTCCTCGAACTGTCCCATGCATTCGAGGTCTCGAAGAACCGTTGTATTTTTCCAGTCCTCCAAGGTCAAGACCTACTTTTCTGGGGGCTCTTGATAGAGGTTGAGCCCAATAAGGGCATTGGACTATAGACCTGGTGACCCAATTAGGGTATTGTTTAAAACTCTAAGATAATTACCATATTTGTGGGTAATTAAGGGTGATAATTAAGGAAGACGTTATTTAGGACACAGAACATAAATACAAGTTACATATTTATTTATAATTCATTGCCTTAATTGCATTGGACCTTGTACTGACTTAGGCATTAGAGAGCTGACCCCTGGAACCCCCTAAGACAGTTTTATTGTAGGTTGGTTCGAGAGGAGCTCAAGCCCAAGAAGTGGTTGGTCGTTCGAGACGCATCATCTGTCGAATCCCTACACCATCCAACCACCTTTCATGCCTAGAAATGGGAACCTCTACAGATTTAAACTCCTTAACATAATTGGTACAAAATTCAATAACTTCCCCAGAACAATACCGTTGCACAATACTCGCATCTAGCCTATACATATTCTTCACAAAATTCTTGAAAGGTTTTTGGTACCACTCGAAGGAATACATCAATCTTAAAAATACAGAACTACATAACTTAATCTCCCAAACCAAGTGAGTTGTCAAACGGACCATTATGTCGAAAAACAAAGGTGGGAAGTACATCTCCATTCGGCACAATACTTCTACAATCATAGCTTGCACCCAATCAAGATTTGCAACACTAATGGTTTTTGAACATATAGATTTGAAGAACAGACATAACATAGTAATACACAATTGTACATGGGACGGCAGCGATGACCAAATTGGAATGGCATTCAATTCCTGCATCAAGTTGTGGCAATCTTGCAATTTCAATCCAACTAACTTCAACTCTATTAGGGATACACAAGCACTGATATTGGAGGAATAAACTCCACGCACTTTCACACTACTCAGCGTCTCACAGTACAACTTTTTTGCTATCTGAGACATTGAATAACAAGCATGAGGGAGATAACAAGCATCTCCATCAGTAACGTGACCAAGATTTTACCTAATACCCATGTGAACCAAATTAAGTTGAGACTTCAATCCATCTTTGGTTTTACTAGGAGTATACAAAAGTGTTCCAATCAAAGCATCGCATATATTTTTCTCTATGTGCATTACATTAAGACAGTGTCTGACATCCAAATCCTTCCAATAAGGGAGTTGAAAGAAGATTGAGCATTTCTTCCAACTACCTTCAATTGCCATTTTCCGCTTCCCCTTACCAAAATTCTTAGGAAATCCTCTAGATTTTTCAAATACCTCGGCGCCGGTTAACGATATAGGAACTCCTCACAACTTTGTCTTGACATTGAGCCACTTCTTGGCAAAATGCCATGGATGACCCTCAACAAGAAAACATCGATGTCCCTGGTCGATAGTTTTAGAACCATGCTTAAGTTGACAAAATGAGGAATCTTTCTCACAAACTGGACATGCATAGTTGCCTTTCACAGAATATCCCAAAACATTTCCATAAGTGAATATCATTAATGGTGCAAGACAAAAGGACCTTCATTGTGAAAATATCATCTACAATAGCATCATAGGTGCAGCTTCCATGTTTGAACAACGTCAACAAATCATCCACTAGGGATTCAAAGTATACATTAATGTCATTGCCCGGTTTCTTTTGGCCTAAAATCATCATAGACAAGAGAACGTATTTTCTTTTCATTATTAGCCACGGCGGTAGATTGTATCTTACCAAAATTACGGGCCAAGAACCATATGCGCTGCTCATGTTTCCAAATGGATTCATTCCTTCAGTATGCAATCATAACCTTAACTGTCAAGAATCCGAGCCGAACTCTGGGTATATACCGTCAAGCTTTTTCCATTGCTCACCATCAGATGTATGTCTTATGACATTATCCACCAGACGATCTCTTTATGCATGTTTTTGCAGTAACTTTGCATCTTCTTTGGAAGCAAAAGTTATCGGAGGATACCATAAAACCTTAGTGGGTGTCTTCTTCTTCAAAATAGTCCCCACCTTCGCACACACACCAACTTCATCACACTTTAACTTTTACCAAGATTCATCGCATACCCAGGATGTTTCAAGTTTCTTATCCTCCTTCCCCCCCAAACAACATGCAATCATTTGGACATGCATGGATTTTTTTCTAATTCTAAACCCATAGGACAAAGAACTCTTTTCGTGGCATAAGATTTCTCAGGCATTCGATTTCCTTCGGGAATCAATTCCATAGTTTCAGACATCCAGTTTTCAGTCCAACCAAATTTGGCCTTGAAATCCATAATTTGAAACGTCGCACTCAAAACTAAATGTTTTGACCCCACGTACAATGGGCAATTCATGTCATTAAGCAATGACTCTAGGACCATGGGTTTACTATGGAATTATCTAGCAACACCATTTACCATCACATCAAATTGATTATCACAATCTAATTCAACCCCTTCCTTGATTCCAACATCTCCACCTATATCTGTTGGTACCTTCCCATGCCATATCTAACAAGTGTTTGGAAACCTGAAATTATGAGGTGTTCACACAACTTCTTCCTCCCTAAATAAGCATCATTCTTGCAATCCTTTCATGGGCACCGTGCATACATGACCCCATTGTTGGCCGCATGTTCAAAAACCCACACAATAAATGAATCTTGACCTGCCTCGACCTAGGGTCATTAATTAGCTAATTAACTCAAGCCGAGGGTGGTGGTCAAAGATAAGATTTATATTCCGCACCCCAATCTTACTGCTATGCTACCTAGAGGGTAGTTAGTGGCAAGCCCTGGGTTTATCCACAGAGATGCTAGATCTAATGCATCAAACTAAAACATAATCTCGCACAGGTCGTCAATCCGTACGAGGTAAAGGAATAGCTAGTAATGGAAACATGAAAAAGGAAAGGGGTTTAGATTTTCAATCTAATAACCACAAAATGAAAAGTAAATAACACAACTACAATATAAAGCTAGCACTTGGGGAAATCATTGAGTGACTTGGTAGATCTAATGCTTCTATCCTTGATTCTTTCACATAGATATCTAAGTAAACCTAATGGTGTGTCCATAACACTTGGTGTGGTTGATGGCATACCTTTCCCCATCCCTGTCATGGTAGGTGCTCTCGCAACCCTCCATTGACACCGCCATCGTAATTAGGGGAGTACAACAAGATCCGACCATTTTTGTAGGTCTAATTCTCCCTCGTACGATTATATCCTGGGTTTTTACCATGAATGAAACTACTCCCCTTGGGTCCTATCAATTAGGCCCAAGAACCGTAGCCACCTTATCTGTGATACTAAGGTTTATTGTAACCCTAGCTTGCTACTAATTAAGCTATCTGTACCCAAAACCCATCAGACAACTTTATGAAGTCAGATGAGACTGGTGCGATGGTAAGTGGATCAGGGTGACCTCGAATCTCCCATGCACACACTCACACAGACTCGTTCCCCTCCACCTATACAAACATCTAGGTTTCCCTTCTCAAGGGGGCATCGATATGTGTGCCTAGCATGAATACATCCCAAAGTGTGTGCTTATATGTGGTGTAATGTTCATTCATTAAAACTCAAAAGCAAATCACAATAATATTATCAACACAAAATTAGGAGGAACTATAGAATCTCAAAAAACATAAAGATATAACCAAGTCAAATCAATTTATCCCCAAGCTATAAATCTACTCTATAAAGGATAGATCTATGGAAAATATTAGGCTATATTCCATGGATCTAAGAAAATAAAAAGAAAGGAAAAAAGAAAAGAAAATGAAAATGAGAAGGAAGAAAAAGAAGTACTCTCTCTCCCTTATCTCTAATTAGAGAGAGGTAAAATATACATAATGACTACTTAGGGTTTAGTAGAAGACTAAGGCTCCTATATATAGTAGTAGGGGATTGGGCCTAAAAATAAGCCCATAATAGGCCAAAGTTAGGTTAAAACCCTAGTCACCCTTTCCCTCTAGCTGAAGAAGCTTTCTCGAATAAACTGCTCAAATCCATGAATCTTATGGAGATTTACTTTACTGTGTTGGATAGAGCTCGGAAAGACAAAAACTTCTATATGTGGTAGAGGGAAATCAGATGAAAATTAAGAGAGTTATGACCAAAACAGTGAGAAACTGCCACTTGGCGCGGGCCATCATGAATGTTGCAGCCCGTGGCGTGTCCTAGGTGGCACGGGGCGCAAGGGCTGGGGTGTTGCATGGATCTTCAAAGCATGCGGGGCACGAGGGTTGGCACGGGTCTTGTCGTCTCCTTGCGCGGGCTGTGTCTATCGTTGTAGGACACCGCCAGGGTGCTAAATCTTAAAGTCTTGATCTGTGCCCATGGCCATTGGTGCAGGCTCTGATTAGGCTAGGTGTTTTGCTCAGAAAAATTAGGCATGAGCTGCGTGGATTCCCACATCCCGTGTGCTAGTCTCGGCATAATGACTTGAGATAGCGAGGGACGCCTAAAATAGGACATCCTGCGCTGCGCAGAGGGGTCTTCAATTCGTGCTTGGAGGCCTATCGTGTCTAGCACAGGTTGCGCCATTTCCTCATGCTACTCTCCTTGGTGCAGGGCATCTCCTTTGGTGCAAGCCATTGGTGCCAAACCATGCACGTCTCGTGCCGACCCGTTGGTGCCTCAGCCGGCTAAACTTGTTTCCTTCGTCACGGGTGAACCGTTAGTCAAATTTGAGAGTTTTAGTAGTCGATTTTATAGTACTCTAGAAGAATAATCCAATGGAAACAACCATAAAAGATAATTATTCTCGGATAGTTCTCATACTTTGGCGCAACTCGTAGGACCACGATTCACCATTTCTTCCTTGGCCATTTTGAACTCCAATGCCGCCTATCTTTGGCTTCATCCTTCTAATACCATGATTTGATGTACGTGGACTTCATATTCTACCATTCTAGAGGTGAATGAACTTTGATCTTTTCTACCATCCTTGCGAGCGGCCTTCAATATCTTCTACTGCCCTTACAAACGGCCTTCACATGGAATGTAAACAAAAAAAAGTACCCACGGAAACCTACTAAAGATGATCACAAGGAAGATCAAGGAGCCCATGAATACAATATGTCCATTAGCACCAATTAAGTCTATGAAACACGAGATTTAGACAAGAAAACCAAACATGGCCGTCTAAACCCCTTGTCACGTAAACTCAACTAATACTAGCAATCCACCAAATAAAACTAACTAAAAAGTATTCCAAATGCATCGATAATGCATGCATAATGAAACAGATCAGACTCTCCACACTTAACCCTTTACTCATCCTCGAGTGAATAGAAGATAAGACAAAGAATTAAGCGAAATGTAGCGTGCGAGCATTAGTTAACCGAGGCATTCAACTTATTACAAGATTACCCTGTTTCCTCCAAAAGAGTAAGAATCTCACAACTCTCACACTCCCTAAAAAGCATAAGCAATCTAACCAACCGAAAGAAAAATGTGGAAAAAGTGAAGCTAAAAAGATAAGTGTTAAACTAGCTTACTTTTCTCAAAATGATCCCTAAGCAATCAAAGAGTCATCTTCAAAAATAATCCACCACGGAAGCATGCATTAAACCTAGTTTTCTCTCTCAATTTCTCTCATTTTTCCTAGGATCATTTTGGGTTTTCATCCTAGCTTTAACACGCAAAGGGTACTCACTTCTCACATTTTTCCACACGACCTCTCATTTTTGCCTAGGCTCGTAAGCCTAGCCGGGCCTAGCCTCTCATTTTTATCTAGGCCTTTCAACCTATCCAGACTTTTCCTAATGTTACCCAAGTCGCTCTTTCGGGTTTCTGACTTGTCTAGGTTTTTGTACTTTTTTCACTTTTTTCAAAATGCTCATAGGAGAGCTATTAGCTACATAGAAAACACTAAAAGTCATAAGTGCTATCTAATCCCCTTCCCCACACTTAAAGCTTGCATTATCCTCAATGCATACACAAAATCAAAGAACATGTGTCAAGGGAAAGAAATAGGAAAGCACTTATAATGGAAAATGAACACTAAAATCTACCCTTGATGGTACGATCATGGAATGTAAAGAACAAACTACCATCACCCCAATATAATACCCTAACCTCTAATCAAGAAAGCTCAATCTAACCACTATCATGCATCACAAATAGAATAAGGAATTGAATCACAATTGAGAGTCACCTCTTAGGTCTCGATGTGTGTGTCTCAAGGGTTTTGAGGGTAGGTGGGTTTTGGGTGGTATTTTGGTGGTGGTGGGGAAGAAATGGTGATTGGGTGGTGTAGGAAAGTATGTGAGCTTCATGGGTTGTGCACGTCTACACGCCCCATGAATTTGGGGTTTGGTTCTCCTCATTGTCCACCATTTTGAGCATCACGAACCATGTACGTCTACATGGTCCATGAGTTGGACTCCCTATTTGCTCAGCTTCCTCCAAGAACCATAAGCTTCCTACAAAACAAACATGCACACGAAGTGTAATAGTGTCCCAAATATAAAAAGAAGCCACAAATAGAAAACCACACCAAAAATGCTAAACTAATGTAATTTTTAAAAGTGCTGGTTGCCTCCCAAGAAGCTCTGTACATTTAAGGTCGTTGGCACAACCCTAATATTATCCATAAGGTGCGGGTTTGCACCCCATCACCTTGGAAAACCAAAACTCAAGAGGTGGGGGTAAGAATCTTCCAAGAGGAAGATATAGTAGAGGAGGATTCAACCTTAGAGGGAATGGTTGGTATAGAAGCTTAGCATATTCAATTGGCTTCCCTATGGTTTCCTCCAAGGTTTTCAAAAATGTGGGAATTGATTCTATAGGTGAAGGTCGGGGTGAAAATAGGTAACATGGAAAATTAATTATAATTACCCCTTCCTTAACTTCTTCATGATCAACAAACCATTCCCCATCCCCTTTAGATTCATCTATCAAAACTTCACATTCAACTAGGGATGGTTCATTTTTGGAATAATGGGTTTCTAGTTGGTTCACCCTATTCATAAAATTAAGAACTTCCCCTTCAACTTTCTCAATGCTTGAGAATAGTTGAACCTCCAGACATGCGTGATCTATACACTCGCGTGACTCCAGAAGCTATTGATTTTCTCTTTGTTGTTTGTGTTATGGTGTATTTTGGTCGCATACCAGCACCCCAAGTTTCATCTTTTAGCATGTCTTCTTACCAACCTCAAAGGCGTCATGACTCTAAGTAGGTTGTAGACTATGGCGCCACAAAACACATAGCATCGTCCCCACCTACTGTTGATTATGTGACATCCTATAATGGTCATGCCCGTATTATTGTTGGTGGTTCCGAACACCCTATAACTTATGTTGGTGATTCTAGGATTTCTAAGTCTATATCTCTTTATGATGTCCTTATTGTGCCTGATATTACTCAAAAAATTGCTTTCGGTTAGCAAATTAACTCAAGATTTAAATTCATGTCTGCTTTGATGATTGATAATTTATTATTCAGCATAAAATCATTAAGGAAACCTTGGGTCATGTTCATAGTGAAAATGGGCTTTATGTTTTAGAATATGGTGCATCTGCTTTATTTTCTACTGTGGAATCAATAAGTCGCTTGCGTCTTTTGAAATCTGGCATGCTAGACTTGGTTGTGTTTTGCATTCAGTTATTTCTGGTTGTGTGTTTCTGGATCTTTATCTATCTCACCAGTTTTTCCTAAACCTACCCTTTGAGTTGCACATGAAAAGGCTTAAGGGAAACGTTTATGTTTTCATACAAATGATAAACGTGCTCCAAGGTGCTTGAAATAGTTCATTGTGATTTACAGAGGCCTTCCCATATTTTATCTGTTATTGGCTTTTCCTATTATGCTCTTTTCCTTGATGTTTATTCTCGACTCTCGTAGTTCTATCCACTACGCCGTAAATATGATTTTCGGGATGTTTATCGTCAATTTGAGGCCTTTGTGGAGAACCCTTACATTCTCTAAGATATTTCAGAGTGATGGAGGAACCGAGTTTGTAAATGGCCGCTTACGTTCTCAATTTTAGACAAAGGGCATTTATCATTAGTTATCTTGCCCATATACTCCTGAGCAGAACGGTAGGGATAAGCATAAGCAGTTCCACATTGTTGAGATGGATTTGTCTATGTTATACCACTCACATGTTCCTCTCTCCCACTGCTCTGACGATTTTGCTACAACTACCTATACCTTAAATCGGTTGCCCACTTCTGTTCTTGGCAGACGATCACCATTCGAAGTTATTAAAGGTCGGGTTCCCATATACACCAAATTCCATGGGTTTGGTTGTCAGGTCTTTCCTTTTGTTCACCCTGTTACTGACCACAAGCTATATCCCCGCAGTATTCCGAGTATATTTATTAGATACAAATCACATTATAAAGGTTTTCACTGCTTAAATTGTTCTACTGGAAGAATCTACATCACTTGAGATGCTCGTTTTGAAGAGCTGTGTTTTCCCTTCGCCCCATCCATTCCTTTGGCGATTGGTTTTCCACCTTCAATGTTAGATGTTTTTGCCTTTCTTGATCTTGATTCCTATTCAGCACCTCCTTTGCCTACGGTTTCTCCGCTGAGACCCGCGCTCTGCTATATATGCTCCTCAGACTTAGACTAGTGTGTGGCCGCACTGCCGATGTCTCATCTAGCTACCTCCTTTGGTACACCGGCCCCTCGAGCAATGTTATACCTGTGGCAGCCTCATCTAATCGGTTGCCCTGGCTCACACTCTTACTATCATGCCGCCCCCTAAGTTGCCCCCTATTCACACGCACTAGATGACCACCAGGACAATGGATGGTTCTCGGTGTCCTCGGTCTTTCTCTGATTATGAGGTCTCTGGTTTTCTTGCTTCCCTAGTTGCTCTAACCGAGCCCCATGACTATCATGCGACTCTTCGTGATCCTCATTAGGTTTTAACCATGAAGGGTCATTATAAATTACTTAATGAAGTGCACATAAATGAATTGATGGCTGCATATCAAGAACCTTATCGTATGAGAAAGAGTAGAATGGGCACAAGATAATATTGAAGCAGAAGATAATTTACGAGCATGGTTGGCATAAGTGTGCTGACTTACATTAATGTAGTTACGTGCAAACATCCAAAGTGAAAAATACGATTATATTGTGAGTTGATGCATTCAAGTCTTGAAGATGAAGAGAGTAGCGAAAAATTTGTGTGAGCTCAAAGATATAAAAAAAAAACTAATGGATAGGTTGAGTATTCAGTACCTTTGGAAATTCCAACTAGTAGTACTACAATTTTTTGTCTTACTGGTAAAGGCTAAAAAAAGGTAAAGTTACGACATCGCTGTATTCTTCTATTCTTGATGAGTTTACTAAAGAACTTCGCCAGTTGAGAATCACAATAAATAAAAAAGATAAGATCATGAAAAAAAAAAGAAAAACTTGAATAGATAGGAGAGCGAAAAGAAGAATGTGCAATTGTTAAATTCATTAATGGCCTAGGAGCCCTTAACCCCAAAAGAAGAAGAAACACATTGTATTTTTATGTCACTAGTATGTAAAGAGTGATTGGACATACCGTGTATTTATGGGGGAGAGATTGTATGAGATCTCCGAAATTGTCTAGAGTTAGAATTTTCTTTTCTTGCAGAAGAAGTAGTAGTATTCGAGTATAATTAGGATACCGATCATAGTTTTCATGTTGGAGTGTGAAATTTAGTTTTACCATTTTTTCTAGTCTTTACTAGTGTGTTCCAACATGACTAGTTTAACCAAGTGCATAATAACGTAATACGTAAAAGACACACAACTTGGTTACGCAGTTCGGTGAAATCCACCTACATCTGCGGGGCCTGGCCCAGTTCAGAATGAATCCACTAATTAGAAAGATACAGTACAAAGTACAGTTTACAAAATACTTATCTTTACTAACTATAGCGTGTGGACTCTGCTAGCTCCCCTAGCTACCGATCCGCCTTGATCAGACTCCCTCTGACCTCGAACTCCGTCGACGCTGGATCTCCTCCTCCCGAGGACTTAAGGTTTACGATTCTGAACTTAGTGCGGCAGGTCAGTGTGTTGGAACACAGTCTTCTGACTCTTTGCAACTTCTCGAAAGTCTCAAAAATCCGTGTGCAGATTTTTGCTCTGTTAAATCCGTGAGTATGCAGCCGTGTTTATCCCCAATTTATATCCACGAATCAGACTTGAATACTCCTTGATTATCTCCACAATATTCCTATTCCAAATCTGATTCTTGAAGCATATCCAAATCCCATAAATAAAAGGATTTACCTTATATCATTCTATCCCATATATTCGAATAAATTTTCTCCATATAAGTAGGGATTTTCCATAAACCAATTATGCTTCACACGCCTGATATATGTAGGCAGATATACGAATTCCATTTATACCAAACTACTGCAATATTCTGACTTTGATTTCCATAAAACCTTGGCGTAAATATTCTGCACCAGCATGTTCCAACATGGTCAGATTTTCTATTCCAAAATTAATTCACACAAAATTGCCAATAAAATATTCTCTTGCAAATCTCTTGACTTTACAATCTCTCCCTTTGGCATTTTTGTGGACCCATAATATTTTGGTCATGTAATTCCCAAACAGTAGCTTCCAGCATCAATATCCTAAACTTGTAGACCAACAATCAACAAGATACAAGAATTCCAAAATTCCCTTAGACATAAATTCGAAAACTAGAAACCAGAAACCAGAATTCAGAAATCCAAAATAAACAAGGTACAGCCAAATTGAATCAAAGTCTAAATCATTCAAATCCAAAATTTCTCCCCCTGGGACCACACATAGGCTAAAGGTACCGCAGATTCATCAAACAAAATCATCAAAATCAGAAAAACATCAGTCTGCAGTACTCCCCCTGCATTAAGCATACAAATTCAATCTTCCAATCTGGACTTCTCTGCCTCCAAACTTGTTTTCTCTGCCTGCAAAGCAGCCATCTGTATACCTAAAGCTCCAAGTCTGGCATTGAGAACCACCAGGCGAGCCTTCTTGTCTGCTGCTAATGACGAGGTTGATCCAGAAGATTTCCACGGGAGATCATGAACCTGTCTCAGCCCAAAAATCTTTTTGTTGGGCCGTAGAAACTCAGTATCAATTACCACATCTGAAGCCTTTCCCTTCACTTTGGCACTCTTGGCTAGGGCAGATATTAAGGCAGGATAGATAACAGCATCATTGACTTTTGGAGCAGTAGCCTGTCTGACTAAGTGCTGCTGAATGAGAAGACCAAGGTTAACTTCTTTCTGTGTTCCAACACAGTACAACAGTTTTGCCATCTCCCTTGTCAAGGCTGTTGTATTGCTCGAGGGCAACCAACAGTGCACTGCCACCTGATATAAACCAAAAAATCTTGATGACAAGCAGGATGCTTGTGAGTACCCGGTTGCTGGCCATTCTACCTTATATCCACCAGATATCACACCTAAGATTTCATCATTAGACAATCCCAAGTTTTCAAGAAACACTCCCCCTGTCTTAGGTGTTTTCAGACCTAGCAACATGTTAATCCTAGCAGCAGATACATCTATGACTTTCCCCTTAACATATACTCTACCAAACCATGGGGAGGTAACCTCTAAATTACCAGGCATAAGATTGGAATATACCTCTAGTACAACCTGTCTGTTGTACTGTAGCTGGATTGTTGCTGCTGTTGTCATGCCCGTCATCTTTAGAAAATCTGTGAAGCCGCTCTCCTGATAAGCTTTTAGATCCAATGGCCTTTAAGCTATGAATTTCTTCTCGGAGAAAAAATCTCCCATCTCTGCACCTTTTTCATCAAAATACACCGCAGAGTAGGCCTTGCTGACAGATGGAGGAGGTAAAACCTTCTTTGTCTTGCTGTCGTGCCTTTTCTTGCTCCTTTTAGCTTGAGCAGAATCCATGGCTGGGCCAGCCTTCCTCTTGCCTTTTGCCTTATGATAAAACTCATCCAGTACCTCATCACTGGAATATGTCAGATCAGGAACATCCTGTGTTGGAACACACCCTGATCCTTCAGCTTTATTTTCTTTCTCAGATTCTTCTTCTGATTGAGTATCCTCACCACTCTCAGATTCATCACTCTGGGCAGACATGTTTTCATCAGATGCTTCATGATCCTTATTATCAAAATCATCATTATGCTCTCCTCCTAAATCAGCATCAGAGTCTAAGTCCATGTACTCTGGTTCATCCGTCTGTTTTGGAACACTCTCTTCACTATCAGATAGAACAATGAAGATAGGTTTCCTCAATTCTTCCATTTTCTTTGCAGAATTTGTATCATAGAATCCTACCTGAAGCTTATCTCCATTCCTAACCACTTCACTTCCGGCCACTTCACTATCATCTATCTCTCTCAAGTAAGCATACCTCGGCGCCGAAATATAACAATGTACACAAAATTTGTCCTTTTCCCGGAACTCAGCATATCGTCCCATAACAAATTTCACAGTATGATTCTCAAGCCTTATTCCTCCTAGATTCCCAGTCACTAACTCCTTTACTTTAACAGTCAAATATTTTCCTCTAACCATCTTAATCTTGGTTAAATCAACTGCAACTCTATTAGCTTCTAGCCATTCAAACACTTCATCCACACTTCTACATTCAAAACCCATGAATTTCAATGAACGAGGGTCAGGACCAGTTACCTTAGGTTTTTCCTTTTTCTTGCCTTCAGAAGCTTCTTCTTGGGCATCAGAATTACCATCAGAATCCCCACTCTATTTATTAACAGAATTCTTTTCCTCTTCCTTTTTATCTTCAGCTTCATCAGCCTCTGCTCCATCTATCTCCTCATTCTCCTCATGGTTAGTGTTTCCTTTGTTCTGATCTTCAGTTTGTGCCTTACCCGATTCGACATATCTTCTTGGCCCATTAAACACCACCAATTCCAAATTCAAGGAGCCTTGATCTTCCCCCATGAGTTCTGCCACAGCAACTCCTAACATTGGAGAGTTTGGGTTTGACATTCTTAGGCACAATGCCGAGATGGAGAGGAGTGTTGAGTATAAGATTTTTCTTGCAAGGATTTTGGGGAGAAAAATATTTGAATCCCACTTTAACTCTTCATCTTATTCACCTCTTTTCTCGGGAAGTTCCTTTTTAGATTTCCCACAAATGGTAATGATGGCCCTTTCTCTACTTGTCACATCACTTTGTCTTCCTTAATTAACTTCCAACACACCATATTAACCAACTCCTATTTTTGTACACCTTTGCTCCTTCCATATTTTTTGTTCTTTTCTTGATTTTTGCAAAAACGAAAATAACCCAAAAGAAATATTTACAAGGAAAATACTTTTGGTAAAAATTACCTTAAATTTGACAAACACCTAGGTGTTGTCGCAGGCTCTCAAAAGAGGTGGCATCCAATGGCTTCGTAAATATATCCGCAATTTGCTCGTGTGTAGGAACATAGACGACTTCCACTTCCCTTCTTTCAACCAGATCTCTTATGAAATGATGCCTTATGTCAATGTGCTTGGTTCTCGAGTGCTGAACTGGATTCTTCGAAATATCAATAGCACTTGTATTGTCACATAAAATCTTCAAGGAGCCTTGCTGAATTCCATAATCTCTCATCATTTGTTTCATCCATAATAGTTGTGCACAACAACTCCCTGCTGCAAGATATTCTGCTTCTGCAGTAGATAGAGAGATCGAGTTTTGTTTCTTACTTTACCAAGACACCAAATTTGTTCCAATAAAGAAACATCCACCTGTGGTACTTTTTCGATCATCAGCATTACCAGCCCAATCTGAATCACTGTACCCAATCAACTCTGAATCTTGATTCTTAGAATACCAGACACCATATTCTGAAGTCCCACTTACATATCGAATAACCCTTTTCACTGCAGTAAGATGAGATTTCTTAGGATCAGCTTGAAATCTTGCACATATTCCGACACTAAAACATATATCTGGTCTGCTTGCGGTGAGATACAATAGACTTCCAATCATGCCTCTGTATAACTTTTGATCGACCGAAACTCCTTTTTCATCCTTCACCAATTTATCAGACAATCCCATAGGAGTTTGAACTGATCGAGCACTACTGAGTCCAAATTTTTTAACTAAATTCAAGGCATACTTACTTTGATTTATGAATAGACCATTCCGTCCTTGTTTGACTTTCAGTCCAAGAAAGTAAGTTAGCTCTCCAACCATGCTCATTTTAAATTCAGATTGCATAATGGTGACAAAATCATGTATCATAGATGGTGTGGTAGAACCAAAGACTATGTCATCAACATATATTTGAGCAATCAGAAACCTTGGAGCTTTGTCAAGCACGAACAAAGTGCTATCTACTCCCCTCAACGATAACCTTTCTGAAGAAGATAGGTAGTAAGTCATTCATACCATGCCCTGGGTGCTTGCTTGAGTCCGTACAACGCCTTTTTGAGACGATATACATGTTGTGGATAATGAGGATCTTCAAAGCCTTTTGGTTGTTCCACATATACTTCTTCATTCACCACTCCATTTAAAAAGGCACTCTTGACATCCATTTGATACAAAGTAAAATTCATAGAGCAAGCAATAGCTAGTAGAATTTGAATGGATTCTAACCTGGCAACTAGCGCAAAGGTTTCATCAAAATCAACACCTTTCACTTGTGTATAGCCTTGAGCAACAAGTCTTGCTTTGTTACGGGTGACTAAGCCATCTGCATCTGATTTATTCTTGAAGATCCACTTCGTACCAATAACATTAATGCCTTTGGGGCGAGGAGTAAGATACCAAACATCATTCCTTGTAAACTGACCGAGTTCATCTTGCATTGCAGCAATCCAATAATCATCAAGTAAGGCTTATTTATAGTTCTTGGGTTCAATTAGAGAAACAAAACAGTGTAATCCAGCCAATCGTCGATAATCAACTCGAGGCACTGATCGAGTACTTCTCATGGTGGAACCAGGTTGGTCGTGTGTTGGAACATGGTCGTCAGTAGTAGGGGACTGTGTTCCAACATGGTCAGCTTCGGCAGAGTTAGGATCCTATTGCTCATTTGGTTCAGCACGTTGGTGAAGGTCAACTGATGACTTTTCTTTGTCTGGAGTTTGAGACTGTGTTGGAACATGAGTGTTGACAGATTCTTCCTCTACACCTTCTGGATGTTGTTCCTTTTCTGAATCATCCACAATAACATTTATGGATTCCATGAGAGTGTTGGTTCGATGATTAAAAACTCTATATGCACGGCTGTTGATGGAATACCCGAGAAACGTTCCTGGATCACTCCGATTATCAAATTTTTCCAACTGTTCTCTATCTCTGAGAATATAGCAAGTGCTTCCGAACACATGAAAATATGAGACATTCGGTTTCCTGCCCTTCCAGATCTCATAGGATGTCTTGCTTGTGAATGGTCGAAGATACACTCTATTGATTGTATAACAAGCTGTATTGATCGCTTCTGCCCACCATTTATTGTGAATATCTTTTTCTGCCAACATAACTCGAGCCATCTCTTGTAGAGTTCTGTTCTTCCTTTCGACGATGCGATTCTGTTGAGGGGTGATAGGAGCCGAGAACTCGTGTTGGATTCCTAGCTCATCGCAGAAGGAACTGAACTGTTCGTTCTCAAATTCTCTACCATGGTCACTTCGGATTCGAATTATCTTTCCAACTGGGCTCCCTTTTTCAGTTTGCAATTTCACTACAAGACTTCTAAAAACTTCTATTGTATCGGATTTCTCTTTCAAGAAGGCTACCCATGTGAATCTAGAGAAGTCATCAACACATACAAATATATATTTCTTTCCACCTATACTAGGTGTATTAACCGGACCCATCAAATCCATATGCAATAATTCCAGATTTCTAGATGTAGTAATATACTGAACTGAAGAGTGAGGAGATCGAATTTGTTTACCTTGTTGACATGGTCCACATACAACTCCATCCTTGCTGGTTAAGGTAGGCCTTCCTCGTACAGCTTTCACATTTGCGATTTTCACCAGTGTTTTATAGTTGATGTGACCGAGCTTCCTGTGCCAGAGAGTTCCTTCATCCTGTTTTGTGAGCATGCATCGAACTCCTTGTTCCAATAAATAACAGTTGTCTGACGATCTTATTCCAGAAAGAACCTGGTTTTCTCCTTGCTTCACTATACACTTGTCTTTCTGAAATTCCACTACCATATTGTTGTCACACAACTGGCTTATACTTAGCAAGTTTGCCTTTAGATCTTCAACAAATAATACACTTGTGAATACTGGAAAGCCTTCAATTTTCACTTCGCCCTTGCCAATTACTCTGCTTCTCTTTCCATCACCAAAGGTTACATACCCGCCATCACATGGAGTAATGTTTGTGAGAAATTATGGAGTGCCAGTCATGTGGCGAGAACAACCGCTATCAAAGTACCATGAATCTCTGGAATAGGCTATTAGAGAAGTGTGTGCCACTAGGCAAGTACTGGATTTTTTAACAACCCATATCTTTCTGATCGTTTTTCCCGTATGAGTATTGCCTGTGTTGGAACACAGCAGTGGTTATCTTCCTGTCATTTGATCTCTGATAAGTCTTTTGCACTACTGTTCAGCATGTCCTTGGTACATACAGTATCTGTAAATAAGTGGTTTTCTTTGATGCGGCATCCCATACTTCCGTTTTACTTCTCGGATCCTGGCTTTTAGAGTTACTGGTTTTTCATGCAATTCCATCTTGGATTCTTTCCCGTATCCAATCTCGTGTCTATCACCAAAGTTTCTTCCCATATCTAGAATATCATCAAGCTTTGCCTTTCCGGAATTCAGTTTAAAAATAGTTGTTTCAGACATCTCGGCCCTCTTGACTGCAGCTAACAGTTTCTTGTTCAGTTCTTCATTACGTGTTTCAAGATCTGCAACCGTGGATCGTAATTCTTGTTCGCTTTCCATTACCTTTCTTTTCTCTTCATTCAGCTCCTTGTTCCTGTCAGCTACTTGAACCCACATGGCATACATTTGTTCATATGTGCTATAGATTTCTTCATCACTTATAGACATATCATTATCATCATTGCTGTGTGCATCGTCCAGATCAGTGTTGGAACATACAGCTTTACCTTTGTTCAGTGTGTTGGAACACTGATTCTCTGACATATCATGGACCTTTGCTCCAAAGGCTACATAATTACTGGTAAGTTCCTCTTCGTCTCTTTCATCATCTTCATCTTCACTCCAAGAGGTGACATATGATTTCCCTTGTTTCTTGCGAGTGTTAGCACATTCAGCCTGAATATGTCCATATCCTTCACACTCTCTGCATTGAATTTGTCCAGACTGTTTCGGTTCGTTGTTCTGATTTCTCCCGAACTGCATATTCCCTGTTCAAATCCCATTCCTCGATTATTGCTCGAATCTTGTTGTTTTTTTTTCTGTTTCCGCCAAACCTTTCCTGAGGTTTCTTGTTGACCACTTTCTTTAGCATTCTTGAGAAATTCTTGGTGATGAATGCCAGTTTTTCAATCTCATCATCACTGTCAGACTCGTGTCTTTCCTTAGCTGAAGAAGCTTTGAACGTCAATTCCTTGGAGACTCTTTTTGTAGGTTGTTGGAATGTCATCTCATATGTTTGCAACGAGCCCATTAGTTCATCTAGACTCATAGTGGCTACGTCTCTTGCTTCCTCTATTGCTGCTACTTTCATTGCAAACCTTTTGGGAAGAGATCGCAAGGTCTTTTCCACCAGCTTAGTTTCTTTGTACACCTTTCCAAGTTGATAAGCCATGTTGGAGATATCCCTGAGTTTTCCATTGAATGTAGCAATCGTATCGTCCTCCTCCATTTTGAGTTCTTCAAATTTGGTAGCCAGCATCTGTAGTTTTGATTCACGTACACAACTGGTTCCTTCGTGAACAGTTTGTAGAATATCCCATGCTTTCTTTGCTTGGTGACACGTAGATATAAGCTTGAACTGATTTTCATCAACAGCAGTGAAGATCGCATTAAGTGCCTTCGAATTTGCTAGGGATTCTTTAAGGTCATCTGGAGTCCATCTAGACTTGTCTTTGGGTTTCTGACTCCTTTGACTTGACTCCCCTTCTACCGCCTAGAACTTGTATCAGCATCTTCTGTAGGATGACTTCATTCATTCTCAACATAAAACCATGCCAGTTTATCCAGCAAATTGATGAAGACCCTCATGCGTGCCTTCCAAAAGTTATAGTTGCTGCCTTCTAGTAGGGGTGGTCGAGAGACTGGCGCTCATTCTCTTGTCGTCATGGTAAAACTGGATCTCACTTTCCTTAAACCAACCAAGGGAACGATAAGTGATTCAGCTCTGATACCAATTGAAATTTAGTTTTACCAATTTTTCTAGTCTTTACTAGTGTGTTCCAACATGACTAGTTTAACCAAGTGCATAATAACGTAATACGTAAAAGACACACAACTTGGTTACGCAGTTCGGTGAAATCCACCTACATCTGCGGGCCCTGACCCAGTTCAGAATGAATCCACTAATTAGAAAGATACAGTACAAAGTACAATTTACAAAATACTTATCTTTACTAACTATAGCGTGTGGACTCTGCTAGCTCCCCTAGCTACCGATCTGCCTTGATCAGACTCCCTCTGACCTCGAACTCTGTCGACGCTGGATCTCCTCCTCCCGAGGAATTAAGGTTTACGATTCTGAACTTAGTGCGGCAGGTCAGTGTGTTGGAACACAGTCTTCTGACTCTTTGCAACTTCTCAAAAGTCTCAAAAATCTGTGTGCAGATTTTTGCTTTGTTAAATCCGTGAGTATGCAGCCGTGTTTGTCCCCAATTTATATCCACGAATTAGACTTGAATACTCCTTGATTATCTCCACAATATTCCTATTCCAAATCTGATTCTTGAAGTATATCCAAATCCCATAAATAAAGGGATTTACCTTATATCATTCTATCTCATATATTCAAATAAATCTTCTCCATATAAGTAGGGATTTTCCGTAAACCAATTATGCTTCACACGCCTGATATATGTAGTCAGATATACGAATTCCATTTATGCCAAACTACTGCAATATTCCGACTTTGATTTCCATAAAACCTTGGCGTAAATATTCTGCACCAGCATATTCCAACATGGTCAGATTTTCTGTTCCAAAATTAATTCACACAAAATTGCCAATAAAATATTCTTTTGCAAATCTCTTGAGTTTATAGAGTGTATGTTGAATACACTCACCGCACGAACCTTTTTGGCCCATCGATAATATGGTGATCAATGATTGACCGGTGTTTGGACTAATGTATCATCAATGCTGCTTTGGACAATTTTTGGATGCTAATTGTTTTAGAGTTTCAAAGGATCTTTGTTAATGGTGCACTATTGGTGGTTGGAATCCATGTTTTAAACTCCTCTACAAGCTTTTGTACCATGAATCTGGTCCCATTAACAGTCAGTTTTACTGATCAAATCTGCCCACCAATGCATAGATCACAATGACACAGGTCATTTAGCTCACAAGTCATATAACGACTTGAATTCTTGTACATTGAATTGAATATTTATATGGTGCTTAAGTTAATTTGTCAGTAACTTTTATGTGCATAGATTTTACTGTAGCAAATATGGTAGGACTACTCCCTTTATCCTATTTCAAGATGTACACTCCCCAGTTTACTTAAAAAATGTTCGATATTTAATATCATTTTATTAGAGATAACAAAAACTTAAGAAAAATTAATATGTTGAAAATATATGTTATAACGAATCTTACAAGATATTATCCAATAGTATTTGTACCTATACACTAGTTCAATTTTATGATAACTTAAGAAATTTTGACTAAATTAATATATAAATTGCAATTTTAATAAAAAATTACTTAGATGTGGAAAGCATTAATTCACCATCATCAAAATCCCTTTTCTGGGCTTTTTCAGAAACCCGAAACCGCGAAAAATATACAACCAGTAGACGCAACACGAAGCAAAAGTAAACAAAACTTTTGACAAAAAATTTCGGTAGAGCCTTTCGTCAAACAGTTAAAGGTCACTTCTTTTTTAAGCTACTAGTGATGCATAATAGAGTTTGCCAAACAGACTTGAAAAGGCAATTCAACAAGTGCAGTCGGAATGAAGAATAACGTAGTAGAAAAGTCCTTTTCTTTATTAATCGATACACCAAACCAATGAATTCATTAGTCTCTACATATCTTAAAGTAACAATATTATCAACAAGAGTCGCTCTTCAATGGAGCCCGAGGTCTTCCTTGATCCAGGGCCTCCGCCGTTTTCGAAATCCATTACCCGATTGGGGGATTTGTTCTTCCGAATCCGGCGATTTCCTTTTTCTCAGTTGATCGATTTCTTGGTCCTTGGCAAGAACAGCCTTTGTCAATTCTTGAATTCTTTCTTCTTCAGTGATCGACTGGGTCCGTAAGCGGTCGATTTCTTGGTCCTTGGCGAGGAGAGCCTGTGTGATCTCTTGAATTCTTTCACCTTCCGCACTGGACTCAGCTTTTAGACGATCAATTTCTTGATCCTTGGCGAGCAGAGCCTTTGTGAACTCTTGAATCCTTTCATCTTCTGCGCTCGACTCAGCCTCAGCCTGTAGCCGATCGATTTCTTCTTCCATGTCGAAGAGATCCTTTGTCACTTCTTCAATTCTTTCATTTTTAGCCCTCGACTCCGCCTGTAAACCGTCTATTTCTTGTTCCTTGGCGAGTAGAGACTTTGAGATTTTTTTAATCCTTTCGTCTTTAGATATCGCCTGGGCCTGAAGACGGGAGAATTCTTGGTCCTTGGCGAGCAGAGCATTAGTCGTTTCTTGAATCCTTTCATCTTTAGCGCTCGACTCCGCCCGAAGACGATCCATTTCTTGGCCCTGGGCGAGGAGAGCCTCTGTGATTTCTTGATTTCTTCCATCTTTAGCGCTGCACTCGGTCTGCAGGCGGGACAGTTCTCGGTTGAGTGAATCGTACTTGTTCTGGAAAGCCGATAGATGGGATAGTGCGCCTTCTTCGCATTCGTGTCTTTGCCTTTCCAATTCACGCAACTGCTCATCCACGTCGGCCGCCGGATCCAAATTGAACATCGACATCAAAACTGCCGGATCCGACTGGAACATCGGCACCAAATCTGATGCCATTGCTTAAAGCTCTAGGAGGAATTAATGTCGACGAGGAAATGTCGAGAAGGAAATAGGAAATTCAATTCGCTGACAACAGAGAGAAAATGAGGAATTGAAATGCTGATTGATATGGACTCTATTCTCAGCGACAGCCCTCATTTATAGAAATATTTGGGTGTTTCCTAATCCCAGAGCGAATCGGAAAACATTGGGTGTTTCCGAATCGAAGAGGGAATCGGAAAGATTGCGGGCCCACTTTCATAAGTTAGGTTTTAATTTTACTTATTTCCATTAAACAAAACCGTGTGAAAAATTGTTAATTGGTCTTTGTTTTTTGGTTTTAATTGGTCCTATTGGCTTATGTCCAAGACATATTCCCAAATTTTATTTATTTAGAAAACTTTCTTCAAAATTTTGAAAATAAAAAAATTTCTCATAATTAAAATCCCACAAATTGAACATATACACCAACCAGTTGTAATCTTCAATGAGATAAAATCATCAATTATATTATCCCTTTCTCCAATTCCACATTAAAATCCATGTTTGTACGACAAGTCGACAACAACTTTTTAAAGTTTTAGTCATTTGAATGAATATACAATCTTTCTAAAAAACTACCTAATTTTTCTAATATATAGAATTTTAAATATTACAAATTTAAATTTAAATTGGAGAAATATTTAATTTAAGAAAGTGACATTATAAGATATTGAAAGTATGGTATTGTAATATATAACATGATTTAAAACAAAATTTTCTACTCAAATAAAAAAATATTTTTATAAATAAAAAAATTATCAAATATTAAAATTAAAACGTCAAACTAAGACATTAAAAATTAATATTTTTTTATGGAATAAATTATCTAAAAAATATCATATTATAGGAAAACATTTCAACAAAAGATTGAGCAATGATCTAAGACCTTGAAATTTTTATTTTTTAACTTAAATATTGATAGAAAGTAAAATCCACTGTGTGAAATTTGATTTTGCCGATTATCTTAAGTATTACTGCTATGTTCCAACATAATCTATTTAACCAAGTAAGAAATAAAGTAAAAGCTTACAGACACGAGACTTGGTTACGCGGTTCGGTGAAATTCACCTACATCTGCGGGGCCTGACCCAGTTCAGAATGAATCCACTATCAGAAAGATACACTACAACTTACATGTTACAATTATACTTATCATATCTAATTATCTCATGTGAATTGTGCAAGCTCCCCCTGCTACCGATCCGCCTTGATCAGACTCCCTTTGACCTCGAAACTCGTTGACGCTGGATCTCCTCCTCCCGAGGAATTTTAAGGTATACAATTCTGAACTTTGAACAACATATTACGTATGTTGGAACATATATATGTTGGCTCTTGCAGTACTCTTGGAAAGATATAAAATCCGTATGCAGATTTTCAGAATTAAGTTCGTTAGTATAATGTAGTTGTGATGCCCCCATATAGTACATGAGCATATCGGAACTCTTCATATTTATCTCCATAATATTCATATTCCTTATATTCTTCTGAAGAATATCCAAATCTCATAAATAAAGTGATTTTCCTTATCTAAATATATCTCATAAATCCAATTCCATATTTGTAGGGATTTTCCATACAACTAATATGCTTCTTTCACCGCCTAATATATTTTAGAACATTCAGACTTCCATAAATCGCCATAATTGCAATATTATGTTCTTCCATAAAACCTGTTAGACTGCGATTTGTACGTATGTTCCAACATGGAACGTTTTTCTTTTCCAAATCAGTTCATAAATTTTCAATTAAATAATCAATGAAAACCACTTGACTTTACAATCCCCCCATTTGGCATATGTGGACCCAACCATTTTGGAAATAAGAACACAAAGAAAACTTCCAATTTCACAACACATATCTTCCAAAAATCCACTTATGTTGGAACATATACTAAGTAATGAATCTGATTATATAAGAATACCAAAAAAATAGAAATCCAGAGTAAAGAAATAATTCAGATTACAACACCATAAAATCAAACCAAAATACTCCAAAAAAATTCTCCCGAACTACCAAAGGAAAATAAAAACAAAGAAAAATAACAATAAAACCTACTCCCCTTGAACTCAGCAGCTGACCTGTGTTGGAACATAGCCAGTTCAAAACCTTCAATCTTGTTCAGGAGTAGCACCTTGTGCTTCCAACCGAGCCTTCTCCTTTTCAAACTTCGCCTTTTCTACTTCAAGAGCAGCCATATGGATGGCTCTAAGCCCCAACCTTGCATCTAGAACCACCATCTTGGCCTTGATCTTAGCACTTGCAGAAGTAGAAGCCTCTGGATCCCAGGGGAGATCGTGCCCTTTTCTCATCCCAAAAGTCTTCCTGTTAGGCATGAGAGACTCAGTCTCCACTATGTCATCCGGAGCCTTTGCTTTCACCTTGGCACTTCTAACCAACTCAGTAATAAGACAACAAAAGAGAATTCTTAGCTTTGGGAGCAAGTGCCTGTCTTACAACACTTTGTTGTATGAGCAATCCCAGATTCACTGGTTTCTGTATTCCAACACAGTACAATAGTTTCACCATATCTCTTGTCTAAGTTGTAGTGTTAGTAGAGGGCATCCAACAATTCACAGCTATCTGATATAAACAGAAGAATTAGCAAGATAAGCAAGAGGCATGCGAGTATCCAATAGCAGGCCAATGGGAGTTAGTTTCTCCAGAGATAACTGTCAAAATTTGGTCATCAGTGACCTTTAACTCCATAGGAAACACTCCACTAAACTTTGGATTTTTCACCCCAATATCCTATTAATTATCTCAGTAGAAAAATCAATTATCTTGTCTCTCACATACACCCTATTGTACTTGGGAAATTCATCATCCAAATTTCCTTCCATCAAATTGCTATTAACTTCACAAACCACTTGCTTGTTATATTCCTCATATGACTTACCATCAATAGACCTCTCAGAACTAATTTTCCTTTCCAAAAATACATTTCCCATCTCCTCACAACCCTCATCAAAATAAATTTCAGATAAAGCATCACCTAATGGAGGTGGTGGTAGAATCATCTTCTTCCTTGGTGAGATCAAGAATTTCCTTCTTCGACTTCTTTGCTGGAGGGGATGGCTAAGTTGTAGGCTTCTTCCTATTGGCTTTCCTTAATCTGGTTTGGATAAATTCATCCAAGACTTCATCACTAGAGTTTGCAAGATTTGGTTCCTGTGTTGGAACATGCACATCCTGCTCAGATTCTTCATCACCAGGTTCAGCTTCAGCTTCAGCTCCTACTTCTTCATGTGTTCCAACATACTCAGATTGTTCCTTCATCAAACCAAATCCTCCAGTCTATCCACCTTCTGAATACTCTAGGTCATCATAAGCATTTCCAGTATAATCATCAAAAACCCGATCTTGGCCACCCATATCAGCATCTGAGAACCCCGAAATTGGCTCATCAACTTCCATGTCTTCAGTAGTTTCTAACTCTACTATCTGTGTTGGAATATACCTAACACTCTCTTCTCCTTCATTGTCTGTAGCCTCAATAATCAGTGGCCTTCCAAGCTCTTCCATCCTCTTGGCAGCCTCAACATCATAAAATCCTAATGGCATTCTATCAGTGGATTTAATCACCTCAAATCCCTCAGCCTCAGTACCATCAATCTTCTCTATCCTAACACTACTAGGACCAGGAGCATTAGAATAAAAATGGAACCTATCACTCCCATTGTATACCCCATATCTGCCTCTCAACAGCCTAGGATTATGATTCTCCACATCATCAAGATCTCCTATATCCCTAGTTAACATCTCCTTGGCATCCACATCAAGAACTTCCCCTTTCAAATTACTAAACATAGACAAGTCTATGGAAATTATATTCGCTTGCACCCATTCAAAGAACTCATCCATCGAATTAAAATCCATGCCATACAAGTTAAAGGGAGGAGAATCCTGACCTGTTACCTTTTGGTAGGGAGATTTTCCCTTGGCCGTGGTTTCATCCTTCTGCTCATTGCCGCCACTAGTGTTCTCGGGAAGTTGAGCATTGCACTGATTCTTATTCTTGGCCATAGTGGTTTCTTTGAGCTTGGAAAAAATTTTGGCAATAAATTTCTTGTGAAAAGGAAGTGTTTGAACTCAAATCAAATTCTTCAAGATGAAATCCCAAAATTTTTGGCAACAATATATCACATGAGATTGCTAAAATCCAAAAATGCCAAGGAATAGGAGAGTGGATGCCCAAAATAGAGGGAAGATGGAGAGATGGAATAAAAATTTGAACCAAACATTAACTCTCTCTTTTTTTTACCTATTTACTCATGCACATTTTTTCTCTTTCCAAGTAATGTAATGATTTCCCTTTTCCCTCTTGTTAACTCATGTCATACCACTTGGTTTTTTGGTTTTATGTACACACAAATCAACTGAGAAAAATATTAATATCTAAATAGAATCTATATAAAGAAGTACCTCAAATCAGAAAAACACCTAAGTGTCGTTTAAGAAGCTCAAATGTGGCAGTATCCAACGACTTTGTGAAGATATCTGTGAATTGCTTAGATGTTGGAACATAGATGATCACCACTTCTTTCCTTTCAACAAGATATTGAATAAAATGATGTCTTATATAAATATGCTTTGTTCGAGAGTGCTAGACTGCATTTTTAGAAATAGCAATATCACTTGTGTTATCACATAAGTTCTTCAAAGGCCCTTGATAAATTCCATAATCTTTCAACATTTGTTTCATCCACAATAGTTGTGCACAACAACTTCTGGCAGCAAGATATTCAGCTTCAGTGGTAGACAAAGAGATCGAATTTTGTTTCTTACTATACCAAGAAACTAGATTTGTGCCAATAAAGAAACACCCACCTGTAGTGCTTCTACGGTCATCTGCATTACCAGCCCAATCAAAATCACTCTACCCAGTCAGATCAGAGTCTTGATTCTCAGAAATCCCACTCACATATTGAATAATTCTTTTGACTACAGTTAAATGAGATTCCTTCGGACTAGCCTAAAATCTTGTACATATTCCTACGCTGAAACATATATCTGGTTTACTAGCTGTCAAATACAGTAGACTCCCAATCATGCCCCTGTATAATTTCTGATCAACTTCAACTCCTTTCTCATCCTTTACAAGTTTATCCGAAAGTTTCGTAGGTGTTCGGACTGCTCTAGAATTACTTAGTCTGAATTTCTTCACTAAATTCAGGGCATACTTACCCTGATTTCTAAACGGGTCATTCTTTTCTTGCTTGACTTGAATCCCTACAAAATACGTGTGTGCTCCAACCATACTCATCTCAAATTCGGCCTGCATCACAGTGACAAAATCCTGCACCATAGATGATGAAGTGGAACCAAACACAATATCATCAACATAGATTTGAGCAAACAAAATCTTTGAAGCCTTTTTAGCACTAATAGCGTGCAATCTACTCCCCCTCAACGATAATATTTCTGAGTTAGAAAGTTAGTAAGTCGTTCATACCTTGCTCTAAGTGCTTGTTTCAGACCATACAATGCCTTCTTGAGTCAAAACACGTGATGAGGGTAATGAGGATCCTCAAATCCTTTAGGTTGTTCAACATACACTTCTTTATTAACCACACCATTTAGAAAAGAACTTTTGACATCCATCTGATATAGAGTAAAATTCATAGAGTAGGCAACAGCAAGTAAAATTCGAATGGACTCTAACCTGGAAACTGGTGTGAATGTCTCATTAAAATCAACTCCGTCAACCTGAGTATATCCTTGTACAACCAGTCTGGCCTTGTTTTGAGTGATTTGTCCATCAGCATTAGATTTGTTCTTGAAGATCCACTTTGTGCCAATGACATTTACACCTTTAGAGCGAGGAGTGAGATACCATACATCATTTTGTGCAAACTGACCAAGTTCTTCTTGCATTTCCGCAATCCAGTATTCATCAAGTAAGGCTTCCTTATAGTTCTTGGGTTCAATGAGGGAGAAGAAACATTGTAATCCTGCTAATTTTCTGTACTCAACCCGAGTGATTGAATGAGTACTCCTCATGATTTGTTCTTGTTGCACATGTGTTGGAACTTGTAGTGAACCAGTGAGGGATGATGTTCCAACATACCCGATATCTTCAGGTTTAGCAGGATTGCCAGTCTGCTTAGATGTTCCAACATCATCTGGCTCATCAGGTTGACTGGGTTGTGTATGAACATGGTCTTTATCCGGTTCATTGTCTCTATCACCTAGTACTTGTCGATCGTCAGAATCATTCTTAATGACATTTATGGATTCCATGAGAGTATTTGTCCGAAGATTTTAAACATGATAAGCAAGACTGTTCAAAAAATAACTAAGAAAAATCCCAAAGTCACTTCGATTGTCAAATTTTTCCAATTGCTCCCTACCTCGAAGAATGTAACACTTGCTACCAAACACATGACAGTGAGAGACATTTGGCTCCCTAACCTTCCAAATCTCATATGATGTTTTGCCTATAAATGGTCATAGATTCACACGGTTAATCGTATAACAAGCTGTATTAATAGCTTCTGCCCACCATTTTTTGTAAATTTCTTTCTCGGCTAACATGACATAAGCCATCTCCTAGAGGCTCCTGTTCTTTCTTTCCACAATACAATTCTCTTGAAGAGTGATTGGCACCGAGAATTCATGTTGAATACCAAGTTCATCAAATGAATCACTGAATTGAGAATTTTCAAATTCCCTGCCATGATCACTACGAATTCTGACTATTTTCTCAACTGGACTTCCTTTTTCCACCTTTTTGACATGGTTCACACACAATTCCATTTTTGCTTGTAAGTGTAGGCATACCTCGTACTGCCTTTGCATTTGCAATTTTCACAAGGGTTTTGTAGTTGATGTGGCTGAGCTTTATATGCCACAGGGATCCTTCATCTTTCTTTGAACTCATACATTTCACTTCCTGCTCCAGCAAGTAGCAATTATCTGATGATCGAATGCCTGAGAGAACTTTGTCTTCACCGTGTTTCACTATACACTTATCTTTCTAAAATTCCACTGTTATATTGTCGTCACATAGTTGACTGATACTCAATAGATTTGACTTTAAGTCTTCGATGAATAAAACGCTAGTGAATACTGGAAATCCTTCAATCAGTAGTTCTTTTTTTCCAACTACAGTACTCTACTCGTCTTTCATCACCAAAGGTAGCAAAGCCACCATCATATGGTTTGATGTTTGTCAAAAATTCCTGGGTGCTAGTCGTGTGGCAAAAGCAACCACTATCAAAGTACCACGAGTCTCTGGAATGTGCTATAAGAGAAGTATGTGCAACAAGACAAGTATTAGTGCTTTTAACAACCCATACCTTCCTGACCATTTTTTATTGCTGGACTTTGTCTATGTTGGAGCATGCTGAGAGTTGTCATCCGGTCATGATGTTCCTTAGAAGTTTCTGGCATTGTTTCTCTTTTTGAACTTGATACGTGTAGTATCTGTATATGAGAGGTTTTCATTAATGAGGTTTACCGAACTTTGTCTTTATCTCTTTAATCTTTGACTTGAGCTTGACTATGCTCATAGGTTGGTTGTCATACCCAATTCCGTGTCGATCTCCAAAATTCTTTCCCATGGACAGAATGTCATCAAGTTTCGCCTTCCCAGTGTTCAACTTGGTAATAGCTGCTTTAGACGTCTCAGCTCTCTTAGTTGTTGAAATTAGTTTTAAATTTAACTCATCAACCACTTTTCTGAGTTCAACAACTAAGACTCGTAACTCCTTCTCGATCTTAGCCAGATGGTTTTTCACTTCCTTCAATACTTTTTTTACATCAACAACTTAAAGCCACATGGCATACATATTTTCATATGTACCGTAGATTTCTTCATCACCCACAGCCAATCTGTCATCGTCACTGGATAGGTCATCTATGTTGGAACATACGACTTCATCTTTCTCTGACATGTTGGAACATTCATCATCTGATCCACCGTGAGTTTTTGCTCCAAATGCCACATAGTTGCTTGTAAGTTCCTTTTCATCTTTCTTGTCTTCTTCATCTTCACTCCATGAGGTGACATACAATTTTCCCTATTTCTTCCGAGTATTTTCACATTCATCCTAAATATGACCATATCCTTCACATTATGTGCTTTGAATTTGTCCAGGCTATTTTGATTCACCACTTTGATTTTTTGGGAACTGTTGATTTCCTTGTTCAAACTGTGTCCCACGGATATTACTAGATTCTTGTGCCTTTGATTTATTTCCACCAAATCTCTCTTGTGGTTTCTTGTTTACTACCTTCTTCAGCATTCTTGAGAAATTCTTCGTGATAAGTGCAAGTTTTTCAAATTCATCATCACTATTAGATTCATGATTGGCCTTTGAAGACGATGTTCTGAACGCCAACTCCTTCTGGACTTTCTTTGTAGGATGTTGAAATGTCATCTTATAAGTCTGTAACGATCCCATTAATTCATCTAAGGTCATGGTGGCTACATCTCTTGCTTTTTCCATTGTTGTAACTTTCATTGCAAACCTTTTAGGAAGTGATCTCAAGGTCTTCTTCACCAATTTCGCTTCTTTGTAAACTTTCCAAAGTCGATAAGCCATATTGGAGATGTCTCTGATTTTCCATTGAATACAACAATAGTATCATCCTCCTCCATCATTCGTTCCTCAAACTGTGTAGCCAACATCTGCAGTTTGGATTCTCGAACACGACTAGTTCCTTCATGAACATTCTGCAGAATATCCCAAGCTTTCTTAGCCTGATGACATGTTTAGATGAGTTTGAACTAATTTTCATCAACTGTGTGAAGATAACATTCAATGGCTTTGAATTTGATAATGAAGCCTTGAGTTCATCTAGAGACCAAGTAGATTTGACCTTGAGTTTCTACTCCTTCGTACTCGACTCTCCTTCTTTCACCTTAGAACTTGTTTTAGCATCTTCAGTAGGGTGTTTTCACTCAATTTCAACAAAATGCAGTGCTAGTTCATCCAATGAGTTGATAAAGACTCTCATGAGTGCCTCTCAGTAATTGTAGTTGTTTCCTTTCAGCAGAGGTGGCCGAGACACCGAAGCTTCTTCTTTGGTCACCATGGTAAAACTGGTTCACGATTTCCTTGACATAACCAAGGTAGGAGTAAGTGACCAAGCTCTTATACCAAATGAAATTTTATTTTATCGAATTATCTTAATTATTACCACTATGTTCTAACATAACCTATTTAACCAAGTAAGCAATAAAGTAAAAGCTTAGAGATGCGAGAATTGGTTATGCAGTTCAGTGAAATTCACCTACATCTGCGGGGCCTGGCCCAGTTCAGAATGAATCCATTAATGAGAAAGATAAAGTACAAAGTAAATGTTACAATTATACTTACCTTATCTAATTATGTCGTGTGAATTCTGCAAGCTCCCATTGCTACCGATCCACCTTGATCAGACTCTCTCTGACCTCAAAACTCATCGATGCTGGATCTTCTCCCCCCGAGGAATTAAGGTATACAATTCTGAACTTTGAACCACAAGCTACATAGGTTGGAACATATATATTATGGCTCTTGTAGTACTCTTGGAAAGATATCAAATTGTATTCATATTTTTACAATTACATTCGTCTGGATATAATGCAGCCATGATGTCCCCTTTATAGTCCATGAGTAGATCGGAACTTTCCATGATTATCTCCATAATATTCCTATTCCTTTTCTACTTCTAAAGCATATCCAAATCCCATAAATAAAGGGATTTTCCTTACCTCAATATATCTCATATATCTCATAAATCCAATTCCAGTTTTTTAGGGATTTTACATAAACCTAATATGTTTTTCGCACCGCTTAATATATTGCCGAATATTCAGACTTCTATAAATCACCATAATCGCAATATTGTGTTCTTCCATAAAACCTATTAGGCTGCGGTTTGTACGTATGTTCCAACATGGGAATTTATCTTTTCCAAATCAGTTCACAAATTGTGAATTAAATAATAAATGCAAACTATTTGACTTTACGGTGGGTATTCATATAAATAGTGAGTACAAAGGGTATACAGAGTAGGAACATAATGTATACAAAACTAATCAGAATGGTCATTCATTTTTTATCCTGATTATATATCAATTATATCTCTCTTACCCCCCTAAGAAAAGCTGGTGAACGTCGTTTCACTCACCAAAATAATCTGCAAACTTTATAGATGAGATTAGCACAGTAGTAAGAAGAGTCGATCCCACGAGGAATGGAGAAAAAGCTATAATAAAATACCTACTAATATAGAACACTTTTGGTATAGCCACCACACTTTAATTTTCAGATTTATCTAACAACTAATAATGCAACTAACTAATATAAAATAATAATGCAACTAACAGATATAAAGATCTATAAAATATATGAATAAATTAATCGGCTCAAAATAACTCACATTAGTTAAACATCGATCATAGGCGCAAAGATAAATCAATACGTATGCATCTATCAGTTATAGGAAAGTAGGTACGCTTAACCTCCCCAATTCTTTCGCACTTTATCGACAATTAACCAATTATAATTAACAAATTATAATTAACTAATTGGTTCTCTTACAAAGATGCCCCCGGAAAGTATTCGCTGAACTAGATACACACCTCGATAGCATTAAGAATGAAAAACCCGATATAGAAATTACCGAAGTAAAAGAAAATAGTAACGCACACTTAATTGTTCCCCATCTTGCTATTACAGTCTTAGCTAGTTAGCTGTTTTTCACAAGAATTCGCTACTTTCTAACCCTTTCCAACGATTACGTATTGGTGGAATTAGATAGCAATATCCCAATAATATTCAAGTTGGCCAGACTTAAACACATTAAGAATAAATTAAACCAAGAACAATCAAGAACACATAAGAATCAATTATAAAATAATTATGTCTCACGATTCATAAACTAATGTTAGTTATTCCATGCCGATATATAAATTAGCTACTCATAATAATTAAACTAAAAAAAATAAATAATATAAGAATTAAACATAATTAACTAACGGAATAACAATAAAACAAAAGCAAACCGTGATCAAACCGAATGCATAATTAAGCTCCCCCTCTAATATATTGTAATGCCAATATATATCCCCAATTAATCCCTAAGAAAACTGCACTAAGGAAACAAAAACTGAACCTACTCCCTCCTTCTCTATATTGTGGATCACTATATCTCGCCCTGTATTTTACTATCCTCGCCCTAATACGTATACAGTATATATTTTTAATTTAATTTGAATAACTAAATTAAACTATATTATAGTTTTAAAAATTCAATTTTTAAAAAAGCTAAAATCTGGGGGAAAAAAAAAAATTTCCGCCGCCGCCGGACCACCGGGCGCCGCCGCCGGACCCGGTTCGCCACCGCCGAGGCGCGAGGCGCCACCGGTCGGCTCGCCACGGCTTGGGCGCGAGCCGTGGCGGAGAGTCACCGGCGGTCCGGTCGCCGCGGCATGGCCGCGTGCCGCCGGCGGTCCGGTCGCCACCGCGGGACGGCGAGCCGCCGCCGGTCGGCTCGCCACGGACAAGCCGCGTGCCGCCGGCGGACCGCTCGCCACGGTCCGGGCGCGAGCCGGACCGGCGCCGCTCGCCTTCGGCAGCGCGCGAGCCACCGCTCGCCGTTCCTTCGCCGCGAGCCGGACGCGGTCCGCTCGCCAGGCCGTGGGTGCGAGCCGGACGCGGCTCGGCTCGCCGTGGCTTGGGCGCGAGCCGTGCCAGGCCTTTTTTTTTTTTTTTCAAAAATCTGACTTCTATAAATGTGCTCGGATTCCATTCTTTCCAATGGCACTTGAATTTTTTTGCAGTCCGAGACGAGGAAAAAAAACTCCAAAAAGGGTGCTACAAATTCCATGTCTTCGGAGGTAATTTTACTAATTAGTTTTCTGTCCGTAAGTAGTTGTTAAATTTAATAATTTTTGCTGTAGAAATTTGTGCTCGTCTTTGTGTTTTAATTTGTTAACAGTTACGTAGAAATTATTGCACATTTATCTCCTTTGAATTTAGCTCCTATCAGTTGCAGTAACGTTAATTTTGTTGTTAATTTAGCTACATAATGCTGTTTTGAATTTATCTACAGTAATTCATGGCCTATTAATTATTGTAATGTTAATTTTGTTGTTCCGTTAAAATTCTTAAGCATTGCTGTAGAAATTTATGCCCGTCTTTGTGTTTTAATTTGTTAACTGTTACGTAGAAATTATTGCACATTTATCTCCTACGAGTTTATCTCCCATTAATTGCAGTACCGTTAATTTTGTTCTTAATTGAGCTACGTAATGCAGTTTTGAATTTATGTACAGTAATTCATGTCCTATTAATTATTGTAGCGTTGCTTTTGTTATTCTGTTAAAATTGTTAATTATTGCCGTAGAAATTTGTGCTACTCTTTGTGTTTTAATTTGTTAACTGTTATGTAGAAATTATTGCGCATTTATCTCCTATGAATTTATCTCCTACTAGTTGCAGTAACGTTAATTTTGTTGTTAATTTAGCTGCGTAATGCTGTTTTGAATTTATCTACAATAATTTATGCCCTATTAATTATTGTAACGTTAATTTTGGTTGTTCCGTTGTAATTCTGATTGGATGGAAAATACTATGTTAATTTAACTACGTAATGCTGTTTTGAATTTGTGTACAATAATTTATGTCCTATTAATTACTGTAGCGTTGATTTTGTTGTCCTACTAATTACCTGATGTTTATTGCTGTTTCAGGATGACAGTCAGTCATGTGAAGCTACTGCAGGGCGGAATGGATACTCTCCATTTACCACCTCAGCTGTGTTCCCAGATGTTGACGAGGCTTATTCGTACCTGCAGCGGATTGCTCTGCAGGTGGGATTTGAACTTGTGACGGGGTCCTACAAACAGAACAGGAATGGTCCGCTGAGGTTATATTGCATTTGCAATCGGGGCCGGAAGGATAAGGCTGTAGATACGAGCGAATCTGATGTAGTCCGACGGAGTAGCAGCTCGACCAGAAGTTGTGAATGCCCATTCGCGATTGTCTTGAAACAGGGAATCACGGGGAATGGTTGGAATGTAGTGCCGTGTAAGGATCCTAGGCGAGGGACGCACAACCACTCTTTCTCAGTGTACCCCGAGGGTCACAGACAGAGCTCCAAGCTCCATGCGGACGCGAAGCAGATGATCAGAGATTTGACAGATTCAGAAACAGCTCCAAGGCATATCAATGCCAGCCTCAGTAATTCGTTTCCGGACCTGCATCAGAACATTAGGCAGGTGTACAATGAGAGATCGGCATATGTAACGGAAAGGCGAGGCGGGCGCAACACGGCGGAGAATTGTTTGCATCTGGCCACCGCGAAAGGGTATGTAGTTAGTCACCGCTCAGCAGGTGATGGCACTCTGACTCATTTATTCATGGCCAATCCCGATGCTGTTGTGGCATTTCGCACGTTTCCGTGGGTTGTGGCCATCGACTCAACATACAAGACCAATCGGTACGGCATGCCATTCATTGAGATGGTTGGGATGTCCCCTTGCAACACAAACTTCTTGATCGCCTACGCAATTGTTGTTGACGAAACGGCAGACACCTATGAGTGGGTGCTGAACGCTCTGAAGAACTTGCTTGTGGATGGACCGTTCCCTGAGGTTGTGGTCACCGATCGGGAGATGGGACTGATTAGGCCACTTCGGACTGTGTTTCCAGAATCGAAACATCTGCTCTGCACCTGGCATATCAACAAGGATGTGGAGGCACGTGTCACCGTGCTGACGGGGAGTAAGAGGAACGGGTCAGGGTTCAAGAACGGTGCATGGTTCCGGATTTGCAATGCGTCCACCGTTACAGAGTACGAAACCGCCTTGGTTGATATGAGGGCTGCATGGTCTTGGAGCGTGGCTGTTATTAGCTACGCTGAGACGACGTGGCTCACACCCCATAAGGAGAAATTTGTGAGGGCATGGACGAACAGATTTCTGCATTTCGGGAACACAACTACGTGCAGGGTCGAGAGTGCACACTCGTCACTGAAAGGGTGGTTACAAACGTCGACTGGTTCACTGGACACGGTATGGAGGCGTGTCGACCTGCAGATAGCCCAGCAGATTACTATGATCAAGACCGGCCTCGAGAAGTCAAGAACGTGTATCGGAAGATTGCACCGTATGGCCGTTTTCAGCAACTTGATCAACAATGTGTCCAAATTCTGCCTGGATAAATTGAGGGTCGAGTACCACAGGATTGATGCACTGGGAGCACAGGTATATGCTTACTGCGGCTGTGTGCTGCGCTCGACATACGGAATACCGTGTGCATGCGTCATGGCCGCGGCAGTTGCTGAAGGAATCCCCTTGTACTTGGACGACATTCATCCGCTGTTTAAGAGCCTGGCATTGGGTGATCACTCGCAGAGCACGGAGAACAGCTCGAGGGCCGAACAGGATCAGTCGCGGTTCGACACTCTGCTGGAGGAGTTGGCACGCAGCGACCCTTCGGTCCGACGATGAGTTGCATCCTACGTAGATGCGCAGTTGCATCCAGAGGAGAGCGGCATTGGCGAGCCGGACATCTGTACCAGTGCACGTGGGAGACCAAGCGAGCAGGTCCCCCGATCAAGATCAACCCGACGTTCACCGAGCTACCACGAGCACGTGAACAGGCGATACGGGAGTAGTTCAAGGTCCCCGGGGCGTGCTTCAGGGAGCGGTCGCCGCCACGGTAAGTACAACATGTTTATCTTATTGTTTATCTAAATGTATATCGCCGCCTGCACAAGATATTTATGTTACTGTGTTGTCCTGCAGCGACATTCCCGTTCCTCGAAAGTGTCCCCCACATTGTCAGGCATTACATCGGAGGCTGGAACGATGTCGTGAGTGATGGTAACTGTGGCTTCAGATGCGTTGCTGATGCGTTCCACGTAGACGGTGAAGGTGAATGGTCCACAGCGCGACGGGCAGTATTTAACGAGATATCAACTCATTGGCCTGACTACGTTCCCATTTACGGTTCGCAAAATGACGTTGAACTCGCCAGAGCCCGTATACACCACACCAGCGGTCCATGTGGTCCAGAGCATTGGTTCACGGTCATTGCGGACATGTTTCCCGTCGCCACCTACTACAACACGGTCGTGGTTTTATATTACATTTCAGAGAACGGGTCGGCGGACCATTGCTGTACAGTCCTTCCACTGAGGGCAGGTGGGGGCGAGGCTGGAACAAGTAGGGAGCTGCACATTGTATACGTTCGCAGTGCAAGCCATTTCGTCCGGGTAAACATGAAGGAAAACTGTCCCATGCCCCCCGTGGTTAATCTGTGGACCACGCTAAGGAAGCCTGATGTCGTAGGTTGGGAGTTACCCTTTCGTAGGAGGCTAAGCGCTTGGAGAAGAGCATACTCCCAGAGTAATTAACTGTTGTTATTAACTCGGCATGTACGCAACCGTTACAGTTATTGCCTACGCGTCGCGTAATTAATTTTGAAAGCGTTGTCGATGCAAAAATGAATGACGCATAAATGTGATATGCAAAAACATAGCCGATTACATAAATGAGCAGAATATGGCACAACTGTGAGCTCACACATAAACAAACATTCGACTAAGGAATGGGTCCATAACCGAGCCTCCAATACTCATCGCGATGACCGAGCAGAGTCGTCATCAACTCCCTCATGCTGGGGTCGCCGAGTCCATCAACGGTCGCCGAGCCAAACGGATCCAGTGCGCTCATCACGTCACTCAGCATCTGTTACACAGGAAACGGAGTTTACAATAACGAGACAACAAAATGTAATATAATTACTCGAAGCAAACAGTTAGTGAAAACTTACCGATAACTGATGATGTGTCCTGTCCGGGCCACTCGCGGCAGCATGTTCAGGATTTGCGATCACTGGGTGCGAATGAGTCGCGTACCAGTCCTCGTAATCCATGGTACACTCTGATTGGGGCGTGGCTACCGGGAACGCCGCAAGCCGTTCCTTGTGCCAAGTGTGTGCCATCTCCCATAGGGTCAACTGCAGCCTCCCTGGGTAGGTCACTGAATAGCCGGCTGGATCAGCCGGGCGGAAACAAGGCTCCGGCGCAATAGCAAGACCCCGCGGTATACCCTGTAGGAGACCGAACTGCCGCACAACGCGATCTGGCATGTACGCCTCCATTGCGTCGAGGTATCGGATCACGCCGCGGTAGTGAGTCCTCCCCCCCGCAGCCCTGACCACGTCCACTCCATATGGCAACCAATCCACCTGCAAAAAGTTTCACAGACATGTTACGTTTCTATGGAATCCGATCTATCTACTACTGTCAGAATAAGAGTAAAAGCATGGAATTCATACCTGGTCGGGCTGTAAGGCATCCAACTGTCGCCTGATGGCACCGAGCCTCCCCGTACCCCTCCCCGATCTAACCCCTGTGTGCCACCGACTGGCGCGACCCGGAAGAGCTGGCAACGTACTCGGTCCCGGCCGAAACATCGGAAAGTACTCGTATATCCATGCTTGAAGCAGCGTGCAACATCCGCATAGGCCGCGCGCCTTGGACCGGGACGCAATTCCCAACTGCAGATACAAACTGGCCAACGTCGCCGAGCCCCACGACAACTGCGAATCAAGCAGGGGTAGAAGGTTGGCTCTAACCTTATTCCCAGTTTTATCCACAAAAAGCGTGGATGAAAACAGGGTCAGCATGTAGCACATAAATTGGAAGTTCTGGCTCTGCCCCGCCGCTACACACCTCGCCATCAAAGATTGGGCATCTATGTTACCCCCGTTCCAGTCTTCCGCGAGAAAGGACTCCACGTCTTTCCCAAACAGTTCGGCGCACGCTTCCTCAATAGTCTCCGCCGAAATGGTACTCGCAACAGCGCCACCATCGATGGGAATGCCAAGAATCATCTCAACGTCATGCATCAAGATGGTCATCTCCCCAAACGGCATGTGAAACGTGTTCGTGTCCGGCTGCCACCTCTCGACAAAAGCGGATATCAGTGCCATGTCAAGGAACTGGAACATAATCGCAGGCAGGTGGCCCAACCCGGTCGCATGTATCCGGGCCTGTGCAACATCGCTCAGTTCGGGGAGCGTGTCGACTAGCTGCTTGCATAGCGGCGACCGAGCATGGCATCTCAACACACCTCGCTCTATACCATTCCAAACGTCAAGCGCGACGTGTCCTCCGAAGCTTGGTATGACGAGGTCATCATGCGGGCCACCAGCCACTGGTCCCCGCACTAGCCACGTCTCATCGGCGGCGGGTCGCTTCCTCCTATTCCTCGGTGCCATTCCGGTGCTAGGCTCACCGGCATTGCACGATCCACCTGAAGACTGTGCGAATTGACCAGCTCTGTTCCTCACGGTGTGCCTGGCTCCAGCTTCAGCATAACGTTCGATCCCGGCATCCAATGGAACACTCGAACCAGGTTGGCCCACCGGGGGGACATCTGCGGGCAGGTCATAATTCATCTGCCAATCACTTTCATGACGGATACCACCGGGCGCGAGGATGTTAATCTCCGGACCGTCCCATGTCGGCATGGGATCGAATGCACGAACGCTCGGTGGAGAAGGCTGCTCCGCTCCTACATCAAACTCCCGCGGGCGAGGCGACGGTTCATCCTCGACCACGCGGCCTCTAGCCTGTCTCGCCGAGGCACTAACACATCTTCGTCGTATGGAACGACCATGACCGTCAGGTTGACCACCAGTGCTCATCTACGACACAAGATATGTAATTAGTATAACAACAAGTGAATCAAACTGATATGATAAGATAAATTAACATACATTTCAACAACGTGTGAACTGATTTTTCGAACAGTGCATCAACGAACTGGAACATTTTTTCTAGTTACAAATTGGAGATTACATAACTAAATAATCTTATTTTCTTACCACTATTATTAACATTCAAGGAAACAATAGTTAAAACATATCGTAACAGTTTACTACACAATTGTTTACATCGGATTACTAAAGTTTGTTTACATAGAACTATATTCTATTATGTCACATAACTAAATAATTTCCAAAAAACACAATTCCTAATCAATAATTTCTGAATAATTTCTATTACGTCACATAACTAAATAATTACTAAATTACCCAATTTCTAAAAAATACAATTTCTAAAACAATATGTCCAAATTTAAACTAAGTAATTTCTACGAAACACAATTTCTTCGTTTTAATTCCAATTACGCCACATACCTAAATAATTTCTAAATTGGCCAATTTCTACAAAATACAATTTCTAAACCATTATGTCCACATTGAAACTAAGTAATTTCTACAAAACACAATTTCTTCGTTTAAATTCCAATTACGTCACATAACTAAATAATTTCTAAATAACCCAATATCTAAAAAATACAATTTCTGAAATATTATGTCCGAATTTAAACTAAGTAATTTCTACAAAACACAATTTCTTCGTTTTAATTCCGAGTATGTCACATAACTAAATAATTTCTAAATAACCCAATATCTAAAAAATACAATTTCTGAAATATTATGTCCGAATTTAAACTAAGTAATTTCTACAAAACACAATTTCTTCGTTTTAATTCCGATTATGTCACATAACTAAATAATTTCTAAATAACCCAATATCTAAAAAATACAATTTCTAAATAAATTCTATTAGGTCACATAACTAAATAATTTCTAAATAACCCAATTTCTAAAAAAAACAATTCCTAAAATATTATGTCCAAATTTAAACTAAGTAATTTACACAGAACACAATTTCTTCGTTTTAATTCCAACTATGTCACATACCTAAATAATTTAGAACATCACAAATTCTAAACAAATAATTCCTAAGTAATTTCTATTATGTCACATAACTACATAATTTCTAAAAAATCCAACTTCTAAAAAATACAATTTCTAAAATATTATGGCCAAATTTAAACTAAATAATTACTAAAAAACACAATAAGCTTCCAATTATGTCATCATGTCCAATTATGTCATTAATTCCGACAAGCTCAACAAAATTCTAACAATTCCGACAAGTTCAACAAAATTCGAATAGATCGGGCAACGATTCCCACGAAAAAAAAAAATTTCTCAAAAACTTACATTTTCCGGCGAGATTCCGGCAGGATTCCGGCGAAATTCCGGCGAGATTCCGGCGTCGGCGGGCGGCGGCGGGCGGCGGCGCCGGGCAGGGGCTGGAGGCGGAAATGGAAGGGAAGGGGGAGAGGGAAGTGGGAGAGGGAAGGGGGAGAGGGAAGTGGGAGAGGGAAGGAATGGGAGAGGGAAGGAGAGAGGGAGGGGGGAGGGGTATTTATAGATTTTTTTAGGGTTTTTAATATTTTTTATTTCTTTTTTCTGTTTTCTTTAAATTAAAAATTATTTTATTTTAATTCAAAATACGTGTATTTATACGTATTAGGGCGAGAATAGTAAAATACAGGGCGAGATATAGTAATATCGGTGTATTTATACACCTCCGTGCGGTTGTCCAATACATAAAACCGAGTCCTAATGCAATTCGAATTCTTTGCGGAATAAAAAACTTAGTAAAATATATTCTAACTCTAATCAGATGATTCCTAAAATTAAGGAATTTCAAATGGAAGGAGATAATACAATTCTTATCATATGGAAAGCGAATATCTTTATTTTCTTCAAATCCACATCTCTCAATAATTCACTTTTTACCTCATAACTTCAGTCATTCTGCTTTTCCCTCTGTTCCTTCATCCCTCAAAAAATGTCTTATAAAATAAGAACATTTTCCATTGGAGCATACCGCCTCATTAAAAACCATAACGTGGAAAACCCAGTGGAAAAGACCGTTGTTAAGGGAAAAAGAGTACAATGTATAGCACCCTCTCAATTCTTCACAATCTATGAATTCCTGCACCAAAAATACCTTAAAGTGCAAATTATATCTCAATAAAATCATAATAATCCCACAAAATATGAACACAATATAACACACATCAAATATCCTCACACTTGAATCATGCTTGCCCTCAAGTCTGAAGTGAAGAATATAAGAGCAATCATAATCCACAGTGCTCATAAGCTCTCTCATTCACTCATAAGAATCTATCTATAATGACCCAATAAAAATAAAAAGTAAGATAGAAACACAAATCTCACAACGAGACAAATGAAAATTCAACATTTAAAAACTCTAGCTTCTATTCTTATAATGATAAATTTTTCCCTGCCAAGGAGTAAAGGATCACAGTAACGCACCTGAAAATCATCAACCCTTGAGGTAATTGGAAATATTCAAGATCAAGAAATGTAATAATCAATTTAGTCAAAATCGGACAAGCAATGAATATTTCTCACGGTTTCACTCAATCACTCTCAATATATGAAGGACAATCACTCAAATAATTCACAAGTTATAACATAGAGAGGTTAATATGCAAATCAGGAAGGTCTTTCTCAAGGGTTGTAACGGGGCTAGGGACCATTCAGATTGGTGAGATCCTAAGGGTTCTAGGCTCAAACAATATCTATCAAAATATTATGCATGTCTTTTTCTTCAACCATCATCCATGTATAGTAGACATTCACTAACAATCTTCATCTCATGGCTATTATGAAAAAACCAAGTAATATCACATCAATTGTAGGTGCTATTTTCTTTTTTCTTTTTTTTTTCAACCACCACTCTTCTCCAATATAGTCCAAAACCAGTACTTTTGAGAGAAAATTGCAACATAACAAACAACAAGAAATTTTCCCTTTGTTTTTTTTCCACAGTTATGCCCTCCAATTTAGCCAACGAAACCACAATGTCACTGTTCATACTAAAATTCAGCCTTCAATTTTCGAAACCATTCTGTCTAGGCCAACTAGACACATATTCAATAATGTCATCAACTCAAGAGAACACAATGGATGAATTAACAACATCAACTCCAAGAACATGCATAATAGGGCTAAGAAAAAGGATACAACAAGGCTTTGACTAAATATATAGTAACTCATATCAAATAACATAGTCAAAGCTTCAAAGTGTTTCACTAGGGATTAATGTAATTGGTAGGCAATTTAAGTAGTGTGGTTCATCCTAATGCCTTCCATCACTTTCACACATAACAACTCCAATTATAACAATGTGATCTCTGAGAACAAAGATTGATGTAGAGAGTGCTCTACTCTAGCTCAAACCTCACTTTAGTAGACTAAAATATTCAATTAAACTCGTCTTTTTTCGTCATCCCAAAAATCATATCAAACAAATTTCACAAATCATAGAATATCTCATTCAAAAACCTCAAGGCATATCAGATTTACCAAGTTTGTTACAATGAAGTTTGTACTTTTATCAAGAGTCACTAGAATTTCTTCATGCCATATTATCGACTCAAAACAATACAAAAACACATGTTTGACTGTAAAAAACTGAAATAAAAAATATTCTTATTATTTTTTCCAAAAATACAAAATTAAACACACAAGGAACCTTTTTTTTCCAAAAATACAAAATAAAACACACAAGAAACCTCCTCACACTTAAACGTTGCTTGCCCTCAAGAAAATAATGCAAAGCTCGAATGAGAAAAGTTTCACACACAGTCAAACATCATGATAATTGAAATAAAAGGGAAAGGGGAAACTTATAGTGGTGGGTTTCGGAGAAATTCTCAATCAAGAGAAGAGCGTTTGATCAAAATCAGGTTCTGCCCATGGCCTCCAGTTTGGCCAAACGGAACCCTATGAGGCTCAGCTCTCCAAAGGTGTGAATTCTCCATGGTGCCAATTCAAGTACTTCAAACTCTGTAGATCAATAACTGAGATCAGATGAGAAATTGAATTCCTAAAAATAAAAAAATAAAAAACTTAAAAGAAAAAAAACTAAGAAAATTGGGTTGCCTCCCAATTAGCGCTTTTGTTTATAGTCTTTGGCTAGACTTTCATATGCCTTTAATAACTATTTGTTGGGCACAATGTAATTTCTTCCATTAATGCCACCTGAGAAGTATTATAGTATGGCATAAGGCGATGACTATCGACGAGGAATGCCCTTTTTGCGTCCATGCTTATAATCTCTACCATTCCATCAGGCCAAACATAAGCCACTTCGAATGGTCTAGTCCATTCAGACTTAAATTTCCATGACATATGTCAAAAATTGGACTCAGATAAAAGAACTATCCGCCCTACCACAAATTTCTCTGACTTCAAATTCCTGGCATGCCACATCTCATTGCGCTCCTTGTACCGCATAGCTTGATCAAACCCTTTCAATCGCAGATCTCTTAATTCTTGGAGTTGAAACTTTGTCTCTTTCTCACACTTGAGCGACTCCATATTCACTGGAAGAGTATCATCATCGCCTTAATAAACATGCTTCAGATCAGGTGGTAACGCCTTCAACTCCAAATTTGAGGTTTTCACATCCGATGGGAGTAGTCTGGCAGACGGGTCCCGTTTGGGCAAACCGGACCCTGTACGAACTTCAGAAAATTTTAGAATATTCGGTTCGAACTGAGTCGAGTTGGGCATTCCTTGATTTATTTCAGTTCTGGGCACCACTTTCTGAGAGTACACTGAACACAACAATTTGTGGATTTCCTTATTGCTTGAGACTTGAACATTTACCTCTTCTGGACTTGTAGGAATTTGAATTCCCATCTTATCCTGCAAAACTTTAGTCTCAAGAGAATCTTGGACAAATGGGTCAGTATGATCAATTGCATTCACGTTCTCAGCATCTATAGATTTCTACATGGGTTTATCAATGTTGAGTGTGTACTTATCACCAAACTAATCAAGTGAAATAGCTCCATTCCCAACATTAATAATGGTGTTTGTTGTCTTCAAGAATGAACGACCCAATGATACCCCTTGTGTTCCCTTATCACTAGTACGATTCATTTTTACCACATAAAAATCTGTTGGATAAATAAAGTCATTAACTCTCACAAGTACATTTTCCAACAACTCTTCAGGAAACACGCAAGATCTATCTGCCAATTGAATTAATACTTTAGTGTCTACCATTTCAGCTCCATTTAAAGTTTGATACACAAATAATGGCATAACATTAATTGAAGCTCCTAAATCACACATGGCATCATTGATCTTCTTATCTCCTATATAACAAGGTAAGGAAAACATACCTATGTCCTTGCACTTTTGAGGCAATTTCTTTTGAATCACAGCCGACACAGATTCACTCATCTTGATCCTGCTAGAATTTCTTGGCTTTCCTGCAATAAACTCTTTCAAGAACTTGCTTACTGGTGATAACTTTATGGCCTGCAAGAAAGGAAGATTAATATCCATTTTTCCAAAAATCGAGACAAAATCCATATCATCTTCTTTTTTTCTTTTCTAATCTACAAGGGAATGGTGGAAGAATTTTAATCGAGGGATTATGTAAGGTTGGCTTTTTACTTACCTCCGCTGACACCCTAGACTTACCGTCATGCATGAACTCTGGAAGTTCAGGAGTTTGGTGTTTTATGATGGTGGCATCACTTTTTTCCTCCGACTCTTGAATCTGATTTTTTGTCGCAAGGTTCCATTTGGGCAAACTGGACCCCCCGTCAGTGAGTTCTTTCATCTTTTGACCGTGGATTTAAAATGCAATACACCAACTTCTTTCCCACTTCTCAATGTGACATGATGTACTGTCTCATATGGATTTAACTGAACTTGAGAGGGTAACCCTGGTTGTTCCATTCTGAGTTCGTTCATGGAATTCGATAAATGGGCGATTTGTCGCGTATGCTCCTCTAAAGTTTCTTCGATCTTCTCAAACCTTTGGTGTTTCTTTTGCATCATGTCCATCATTATGTCCAGCTTATCCTTCATAGATTTCCCTTGACCACCTTGTAGGGGTTGAGGAAAAACTAGGGCTTCTCGTTGCATTGGTGGAAGATAAGGCTAATGGTGGTGCTAAAACTAGTGCGGTGGAGGACCTTGTTCTCTCCAATGGAAGTTTGGGTGATCCTTATTCCTTGGATTGAAATTTTGGGGATATGGACCATTTTTTTGCTGCCTCTCATTGTAATTTCCCATAGCATTTGCTTGGGCAGGTATCTCTCCCATGGTAAGAATGCATTGCGACGTCGTATGGTTGACTATTCCACAAGTATTGCAAGGCCCTTCTTGTACATATGCAACCTTATCAACGACCTTGGATAGCATTTTCTCCATTCTTTCCATCCTTTCCTTGATCTCATCTTGTTCTGGAGTGGATGTCTGTGCCACCTTCTTCAAGATTCGGACTTCCAATTGATCATACTCCTTCTTGGAATCCACCAACCTCTTGATGATCTCTCTAGCTTCATTCACTCGAAGGTGAGAAAATCCACCACTACTGGAAGAGTTCACCAAGTCCTTGTTGCTGGATGTTATTTCTTGATAGAAGCATTGAAGCAACTGGTCTTCCGTCATTCAGTGATTAGTGCAACTGTCTACCAACTTCCTGAACCTCAGCCAAAACATACTCAAGGGTTCATCATACTCTTGCTTTTATGCTTGTGAACTCCTTCTTCAAGGCATCTGTTCTTGTGGCTGGAAAGTAGTACTCCAAGAAAAATATCTTCAATTTAGCCCATGTCAAAAACCACTGATTTGCTGCTCCTGTCAAACTGAATGGGAATGCCACCAATTTGAATTGATCTTCTGTCACGGTGGATGGCCTCTTCTGAACCTTACAAATCTTGATAAATTTGCTCAAAAATTGTAAGGGTCTTCGGTGCTTCTTCTGTGGAACTTTGGAAGTACGTTCAGGAATGCTAGCTTGATTTCAATAGGATTTTCAGTCTCTGGCAGCTAAATAGGAATTGGGGGGGGGGGAGGGGTTATCACCACTATGACCAGTAAGTTCCCACATGTATGGGTTGTTTGGTCTCTGCCCAGTATTTGGGTTTTGGTCAGCTCCGTCCATCTCGATATCACTTCCTAAATCAGAGGTGGTTCCTGAAATCATGACAGGTTTGGTTTGGGCAAACCAAAGGGTCTTAGCAGAAACTGCTTTCTGCACCTTTTTAACTTTTTGTTCTGCTTGGTTGTCTTCTCAACTTTCGGGTCGAATATTAAATTTGGCCTGGATGATCTGCTCATAAACCAAGCACAGTAACACACAGATTAGTAGGAATAAATTATAGAAATTGACTTATCATTCCCCGACAGCGGTGCCAATTTGGTGAACGTCATTTCACTCACCAAAATAATCTACAATCTCTGTAGATGAGATTAGCACAGTAGTAAGCAGAGTCGATCCCACGAGGAATGGAGCAAAAACTATAATAAATTACCTAATAATATAGAACACTTTTGGTGTAGTCACCACGCCTTAATTTTCAGATTTGTCTAACAACTAATAATGCAACTAACTAATATAAAATAATATTGCAACTAACAGATATAAAAATCTAAAAAATATAAGAATAAGGTAATCGGCTCGGAATGACTCACATTAGTTAAACATCAATCATAGGAACAAAGATAAATCAATTTATATGCATCTATCAGTTATAGGAAAGTAGGTACGCTTAACCTCCCCAATTCTTTCGTACTTTATCAACAATTAACCAATTATAATTAACTAATTATAATTAACTAATTGTTTCTGTTACCAAGATGCCCCCGAAAAGTATTCGATGAACCAGATACACACCTCGATGGCATTAAAAATGAAAAGAACCCGATATAGCAATTACCAAAGTAAAAGCAAATAGTAACGCACACTTAATTGTTCCCCATCTTGCTATTACAGTCTTAACTAGTTAGTTGTTTTTCACAAGAACTCGCTACTTACTAACCCTTTCCAACGATTACGTATTGGTGGAATTAGATAGCAATAAGCCAATAATATTCAAGTTGGCGAGACTTAAACACATTAAGAATAAATTAAACCAAGAACAATAAAAAACACATAAGAATCAATTATAAAACAATTAGGCCTCACGATTCATAAATTAATGCTTGTTATTCCATGCCGATATATAAATTAGCTACTCATAATAATTAAACTAAACAAATAAATAATATAATAATCAAACAAAAAACTAACGGAATAATAATAAAACAAAAGCAAACTGTGATCAAACCGAATGCATAAGCTCCCCACTCCATTATATTGTAATGCCAATATATATCCCCAATTAATCCCTAAGAAAACTGCACTAAGGAAACAAAAACTGAACCTACTCCTTCCTTCTCTATATTCCGCAATATCGGTGTATGTATACACCTCTGTACGGGTGTCCAATACATAAAACCGGGTCCAAATGCAATTCGGATTCTTTGCGGAATAAAAAACTTAGTAAAATATATTCTAACTCTAATTACCTAATTCCTAAAATTAAGGAATTTCAAATGGAATGAGATAATACAATTTTTATCGTATGGAAAGTGAATATCTTTATTTTCTTCAAATCCACATCTCTCAATAATTCACTGTTTACCCCATAACTTCAGCAATTCTGCTTTTCTCTCTCTTCCTTCATCCCTCGAAAAATGTCTTATAAAGTAAAGCATCAAAGACACAAAACTTGGTTACGCAGTTTGGTGAAATCCACCTACATCTGCGAGGCCTGGCCCAGTTCAAAATGAATCCACTAATTAGAAAGATACAATACAAAGTACATCATACAAAATACTTTCTTTACTAACTATAACGTATGAATTCTGCTAGCTCCCCTAACTACCGATACGCTTTGATCAAACTCCCTTTGACCTTGAAACTCTTCGACGTTGGATCTCCTCCTCCCGAGGAATTAAGGTATACGATTCTGAATTTTGAACGGCAGGTCACGTATGTTGGAACATAGAATTCCGGCTCTTTGCAATTCGCTCGAAAGAATGAAAATCTGTGCAGATTTTCTCTGTTTAAATTCGTATTGAATGCATCCGTGGTTGTCCCCTTTTATAGCCATGAGCAGATCAGAACTCTCCATGATTATCTCCATAATATTTCTATTCCTTATTTGCTTCTTAAAGCATATAAAAATCCCATAAATAAATGGATTTTCCTTATCACAATATCTCCCATATATTCGATAATATCAACACCATATTTGTAGGGATTTTTCCATAAATAAACTAAGTTTCTACAAGCCTAATATATAGTTGAATATTAAGAATTTCATAACTCACAAATATCATAATATTCTGACCCTTCTAAGTAAGATCTGATTGTCGTACATATGCTAATCCACATGTTCCAACATGGAAAGATTTTCGTTCCCAAATATGTTCACAAAATTACCAATTAAAATATTCAATGAATACCACTTAACTTTAAAATCTTCCCCTTTGGCATTTTGTGAACCCAAAACCTTTTGGCCATTAATATCACAATGAAAAACTTGTAATCAAACACATAGGTCTTTCCAATTCCACCTATGTTGGAACATATGTACAATACTGAATCTGATAAAAAATTGAATACCAGATTGAATAACCAAATTCCATCAAAATATGAATACCAGAACCGAGTACCAGAATTCCAGAAATACCATAAAAAATAAACATTCAGATTACAGCCCAATCCAAAATTCTCCCCCTGGGGCCATAAATATGCCAAAGGCAAATAAAACCAAAAAACATAAGCCGAAAGTAAGGTCCCACTGACTGTGACATCTATGTTGGAACATAGAAAGAAAAAAATCTCATTCAGGAGCAGGCCTCTAACTGCGCTTTTTGAATCTCCAATTTCGCCTTTTCTGCTTCAAGTGCTGCCATTTGAATGGCTATTGCCCCCAGTCTTGCTTTTAGGACCACCAATTTAGCCTTCTTTTCAGAAGTTGAAGAAGCAGACCCAGAAGGATTTCAAGGTAGATCATGGACATACCTCATTCCAAATGTCTTCTTGTTCAGTTGTAGGAGCTCTGTGTCTATGGTCATATCTTTTGCCTTCCCCTTTACCTTGGCACTCTTAGCCAACGTCGAAATCAAATAGGGATATACAATGGCATTTTTTCCTTAGGAGCTGCAGCCTGCCTCACCAGATTCTGCTGAATGAACAATCCAAGGTTGACTGATTTCTAAGTTCCAACACAGAACATCAGCTTAGCCATTTCTCTAGTCAGGACTGTCGTGTTCGAGGATGGAATCCAGCAGTTGACTGCTACCTTATACAGACCAAAGAACCTTGATGACAAACAAGAGGCTTGTGAATAACCAGTTTTGGTCCACTTGGTCTTGTATCCTCCTGAGATTGTCTCCAGAATCTGATCATCTGACACTTCTAGATCATCTGGAAACATCCCCTCAAACTCTGGTGTTTGCAGCCCCAAAATCTTGTTTATTCTAGCAGCTGAGAAGTCCACAATCTTACCCCCCCTCAAGTATACCCTTTCAAACCAAGAAGAGTCAGCCTCTAAATTTCTAGGCATCAGGTTGGCGTACACCTCAATAACCACCTGTCTATTATATTCAAGCTGTATAGTGGCAGCCCTCTTCATTCCAATTAATTCCAGAAAATCCAAAAAAACCACTAGCCCTGTATGTCTCCAGGTCTACGGGTCTCTCAGAGTTAAACTTCCTCTCAGCAAATACTTTTCCCATCTCTTCACATTTTATATAAAAGAACGAGAATGACAGAGTATCACTTATAGGTAGAGGAGGCATCACTTTCCTCTTGGGAGCTTCCTGATTCTTCTTGGACTTTTTAGTCAGTGGGGAAACCTCTGCAGCAACCACCTTTCTCTTACCCTTGGCTTACTGTAAGAACTCATCCAGCATCTCACGTGAGTAGTTCTACTCAGGATGTTCCTGTGTTGGAACATACTTAGTATCCTCAGCTTTTTCTTCTTCAGCAGGCTGTGTTCCAACATCCTGGTCTTAGTCTGGTTCACTCTGTCTCGGCATAAGCTCTCCAGGTTGCTCTCCATCAGCATCATTCGATACCTCAATATGATCTTCTCCCCCATATCTTCATCATTAACTTCCATCTCGACATTATTTTTAGCCTCTGCCTCCTGTGTTGGAACATAGGCAGCATTGTCTTCTTCTTCACTGTCTAAGACTTCGATTATCACTGGTTTCCTCAGTTCTTCTAATCTCTGAGCTGCCTCAAATTAAAAAAATCCTATAGGCAAACCTATATGTAGACTTGATCACATCACCACCTGCTACCTCATCATTGCTAATTTCTCTTATAAAAACACAGCTCGGGTGAGGGAAAGATGAATAAACGTGAAGCTTGTCCTTCCCTCTGTACACATCATGCCTCCCCCTTAGGAACTTCACTCTATGGTTTCCAATATCCCACAAATTTCCAATATCCCCGGTCACAAATTCTTTGGCCTTAACATTTAAGAACTCACCCTCTATACTCTTAATCTTGGTCAAATCTACTATAACTCTATTTGCTTCCAACCATTAAAATATATCGTCTGCAATCTTGAATTCCATTCCATGAATTTTAAGAGTTGGAGGATCAAGATTAGTTACCTGTTGAAACGGACCCTTTCCTTTGTTTCTAGTGCTTTCATCCTGACCTTCACACCCACCATCATCTACATTCTCTTCACCAACATCGGTTAACCCAACCTCTAACTTTTCTTCACCTTGTCTATCTCCTTCGAGCAGAACCACCTCCACATTGTCTTTCATTTGTTCATCATTCATGTCTTCTCGAGGTTGAAGAGTTTCTTGAGTTTTTTCTTCGACTGTGGGAGAGTTTTGCTTTGAAGACATCTTTTGTCAAGGATTTGTTGAGTAGAGAAAAATTGGGAAGGAGTTTGGCACGAATCCGAAAGAACCAAGATGTGTGGGATAGTGGCCGAAAAGAGAGAAGTTTTGAGGGATTTAGACAATTTTGAAACCAACCAAAACTCTTCACATAACTTCCTTGGTTGCTGTGAAAACCTTTTTCCTTTTTCGAGATGAGTAATGATGTAGATTTTCTCTCTTGTCACCTCAAGACATTAATTCAAAACATACCAACTTCCAACATACTATAACTATATAACTTCTATTTTTGTAAAGCTTTTCATCTTTCTAATTTTTTTTTTGTTTTTTCTGAATTTCTCGACAAAAAAATAAAATATTTAAAGCTGAAGAAAGACAAGAATCACCTCAAATATGACAAACACCTAAGTGTTGTCGAAGACTTTCAAAGGTGGCGGTGTCCAATGGCTTTGTAAAAATATCAGCAATTTGCTCATATGTTGGAACATAGGCTACCACAACTTCCTTCCTTTCAACAAGATCTCTAATAAAATGATACCTTATATCAATATGGTTAGTTCAAGAGTGCTGGACTGGATTTTTTGAAATATCAATAGCACTTGTGTTGTCACATAAGATCTTCAAAGGGCCTTGATGAAGTCCATAATCGTTCATCATTTGCTTCATCCATAACAATTGTGCATAACAGCTTCCAGCAGCAAGGTATTCAGCTTCCGTGGTAGACAAAGAGATCGAATATTATTTCTTACTATACCATGAAATCAAATTCGTGCCAATAAAGAAACATCCACATGTAGTGCTCTTCTGATCATCAGCATTACCAGCCTAATTAGAATCACTGTACCCAATCAAATCAGAATCTTGATTCTTAGAATACCAGACACCATACTCAGAATTCCCAATTACATATCGAATAACTCTTTTGACTGCAGTGAGATGAGACTCTTTTGGATTAGCCTGAAATCTTGCACATATCTCAATGCTGAGACATATATCTGGACTACTTGCTGTTAAATACAATAGACTCCCAATCATTCCCCTGTATAACTTTTGATCAACTGCAACTCCTTTCTCATCCTTGACTAGTTTGTCAGAAAACCCTATAGGTGTTTGAACTGCTCGGGCATTGCTTAAACCAAATCTCTTTACTAGATTCAATGCATACTTACTTTGATTTATGAACAGGCCATTTTTTCCTTGCTAAAATTGCAGTCCTAGAAAGTATGTGAGCTCTCTAACCATGCTCATTTCAAACTAAGCCTGCATAATCGTGACAAAATCATGTACCATAGATGGTGAAGTAGAGCCAATTACTATATCATCCACATAAATTTGAGCAATCAGAATTTTTGATGACTTATCAAGCACAAATAAAGTGCAATTTACTCCCCCTCGATGATAACCTTTCTTAAGAAGTAAGTAAGTCGTTCATACCATGTCCTGGGTGCTTGCTTAAAACCATATAAGGCCTTCTTGAGGCGATACACATGATGAGGGTAATGAGGATCCTCAAATCCTTTAGGTTGTTCCACATAAACTTCTTCATTTACCACACCATTTAGAAATGCACTCTTGATATCCATTTGATACAGAGTAAAGTTCATAGAGCAGGCAATAGCACAAAAAATTTGAATTGACTCTAACTTGGCAACTGGTGCAAATGTCTCATCAAAGTCAACACCTTCAACTTGTGTATATATAATAGATAAAATAGGAAATTCTGAAGATAAAACAGAATACATACAAAGATTAAAAAATCTAATCCTAGAAGATAGTAAACCAAAAATAACACAAGCATTTAGTCTAAGCAAGACAATTAAGAAATATTCAGAATTAGAAAAAAAGAAATCAATTACGAATCCAGCAGATACTCAAGACTTAAGAAGCGAAATCAATTTATTAAAATCAGATATTAATCAAATTAAAAATGAATTAAATAGTTTAAAAGAAAAAGATTTAGAAATAGAATTCAAACTTGCATCATTAGAAAAACCTAGTACCTCTTACATTTCAATTTCAAATGACACCCCAACTAGTGAACAATTTTTTAATGTTATTAATAAAATTAATATGGAAAAATGGTATTCTTTAGTTACAATAGGTGTTCAAGATTTTAGTACTACCATAGTAGCCTTAATTGATAGTGGAGCAGATCAATCATGTATCAGATCATGGATAATTCCAAGTAAATATTTAGAAAAAACTAATGAATAATTATCAGCAGCAAATGGTACTCCAATGATTATTAAGAAAAATTATCTAATGGATATATTAGTAATAGTGATTATTGTATTAAACATTCATTTTTAATATTAGAGAATGTATCTTATGATGCAGTACTAGGAAACCCATTTTTATATCAAATAACCCCTTTTAAAAAGACTCAAAAAGGAATTAGTACAAAAATATTAGGGAAAAAATTATTATTTTCTTTTATTAGCCCTCCTAGTCAAGTTGAATTACATTTACTACAAACCAATTCCATATATAAAAGAATATGTGTTTTAAATAGAAAACAAAAAGACATTTTATTTTTAAAAGAAGAACTAAGTTATTCTAAGATTTTTTTTTTTTTAAGTAAACCATCATAGATGGGGGAATTTGTATTAGCCTTCCCAAGCCGTAATAAAAACACAAATAAAGAAGCCAAAAGGCTAAGTAGCTGTACAATCTGAGCGGATTGCTCTTGAAGCAACCATTAATTGCTTCCAAAAGAATAAACTAGAGTATGAGGATGCTATAGGCTAGACTCTCGAACTTGTTAGTGAATCAACATAGAGACACAGGTCAGTCAGAGAGAAGAACCATAAGCATAACCTCTTAGTGTTGCATAATCAAAAGAAAAAACACTAGCAGATTTGATAGAAGGTTGATAGAGAAAGAATAAAAGCTGAGGTGAGCTTTGTTATTGCCCTACTCCAAAATTGAGGTCATTCCAAAGCTTGTAACTCGAGGATCTTGAAGGCCATAAATAGTCTGTTGAATCGAGAAGGAATCAGTTGTGCATCCTAGCCTTGAAACCTGCAAGCAAGAGTAAGAATGAGTAGCATCCGAACTAAAAGATTCGTATCTCAGGGATGCCAATTTGATCTAGTCTGATTAGCCCCCTAACCGTGTTCGGAAGTTCAGATAAAACATGAAAAGATGAATCACATTGTACTTGTAAACAAAGTTTAGCCAATGTATGAGCCACAAGGTTAGCCTGTCTGTATATATGTACCAGATTGATGTCATGTAGTGATTGATGGTTCTCATCAGCTAATGAAAAACATCTCCAGTGAGAACGGAGTGGATTAGTAGAGAAGAGAACCGCAGAAAGACAATCCGATTCCATATGAAGGGGGCCAGTTAAATCCCGTGCAATCTGAGTGGCAATCCGAATAGCCTTTAATTCGGCTTCCAGAGGTGAAAGAGCTACCGTAAATAAAGTGTAAGCTCCCACGAGCTCCCCTATAATGTCTCTAATGATCACTCCAATCCCACACTTCTCAGTATTGCGTGACCAGGAGGCATCGACATTAATCTTAAAACCTGATGAAGGTTTAGACCAAGCAATTTTCCAGATTTTTGGCTTTGGTGGACGTTTAAGAAGTGGTAGAAAGGAATGATCAGCAATACTCACATCTAGAGGAGATGATATATGAACTGGATTTGCACTAAAAGAGAAAAAAATCTGATCTCTAATAAGCTGGAGCACTAAGGTGGTGGAAGGCTTGGTAGATTCAAATAAGTATCTATTTCTCATCTTCCAAATATTCCAAAATGTGTAGATGGCAGCAGTACGGATCATAGTAGCATGTAAGGGGGTTAGAGCTGGCAAAGTCAAGTAGTATGAAATTCTTTCCCAAACCGAGGGGAATGTTCTATCATGAATACCCATAAACTGATGAATGACTTTCCAAACAGACAGAGAGAAATGGCATGAATTGAAAAAATGCTCCAAAGAATCCTCATGATTATTGCACATACAGCATTTAGAAGCCAGACTAAATCTAAGTTTCCTGATTATGTTATCAAAAGGCAGCAGAGAATTGAAGACTTTCCACATAAAAACAGATATTTTTTTTTCAAACCTGGGATTCCAAAGAAGTTTTGCAGAGGAGAACAAACCTGAGTGGTTACTTAGCAACTTATATGTGTCTTTGAAGGAGAATTTTCCAGAGATACCTGGTTTCCAAATTAGTCTATCAGCTCTGTGAGGGAAGAGTTTTGAATCCTGCAAAAGATTGATAATGTGAGATGGCAGAAATGGCTCAATTTTTGCCATAAGAAAAGCTTTGTTAGATATGAATTGGGATACTGAACATTCAACATCAATATCAACCCTATTTTGGTCACACACATCAATTAGTGCACCTACATCCAACCAGTTTGAGGTCCAAAAATTACAATCACCTCTCCCTATGATGACTCTAACATTAGCCTCTGCCCAATTATTAACTGAACAAATTCTCCTCCAGTTAGGAGAAGACCTATAGGATTGAGGGAGGGCAGCCATTAGGTGAGTCCAGAGGGCATCACCAATTTGATACTTCCACCACAATTTTACTGAACATGTCTTAATTATTGTACTGATCGACCTGAAGCCTAGGCCATTCTGATCAGTTGGGAGACACAAATCAGACCACTTTTTCCATGATCTCTTAGCTTTTAAATCATCCCCCCAGAAAAACTTGCTCATTTTTCTCTCAATGATGGAAATGATCAATTTTTTCGGTTTGATAACTTGCCATATGTGTTGTGGAATGGCATAAATGCAAGACTCAATCAGTGTAATTTTCCCTCCCATAGAGATCCATCTATTTTTCCAATTACCAATCTTATTATCAATAAGTTCTAAGAGAGGTTGAAAGTAAATTTTTTTTGCCACTCCGGTAAAGATTGGAACTCCTAAATAAGTAAAAGGAAAGGAACCCAATTTCATTCCCAGTATCCTTTTAATGTGGTTCACTTTATGTTCTGTAGCATGTTTGCTTATGTAGATGTCACTCTTGTTGTAGTTAATAGCCTGCCCAGAGACCTCCTCAAAGATAGACAAGAAAGCCTTTAATCTAACCAAAGTTAATTTTGTAGCTTTAATGAAAATGACAGTATCATCAGCATAAGATAAGTGAGAAATTCTTGGAGGATTACCTGGAAGATCAAAGTAGTCTAGCTTACCTTTGTCAAAAATGTAGATCAAGCTCCTTGAAAAAGATTCAGAAAAAATATTAAACAAGAAAGGAGAAAGAGGATCACCCTGTTTAATGCCTCTAGAAGACTGAAAAAATCCCACATGCTTACCATTAATTAGAATAGAGAACCAAGCCTGTGACAAGTTTTTCATAACAGTGAAAATGAATTTTGCATGGAAACCAAATTTTGCCAGAATTTTATATAAAAATGACCATCTAACCCTGTCAAAAGCCTTTTTGAGATCAAGTTTAATTAAGCAATTCGGATCTCTTCTTTTTCTGTTAATGAGTCTAACCATTTCCTGTAGATGAATGACATTGTCAGAAATATCCCTACCATGTAGAAAAGCTGTTTGGTTAGGAGAAATAATCTTAGGCATAATAGGTTTAAGTCTTTCCATAAGCATTCTAGAACAAATCTTATTAATCACATTGGAGAGACTTATAGGCCTGTAGTCATCAAATGAGGATGGGACTTTCTTTTTAGGGATAATGGTAATCCAGGTACTACTTATGCCCCTAGGCAGGTTTGAGGAAGATTGGAAATCCTGGACAGCTAGGAGAAGATCATGTGATATTATGTCCCAAGATTTCATGTAGAATTTGGCCGTAAAACCATCCGGACCTGGAGAGCTTGACTTGTTAAGGCTAAACACTATATTCTTAAGCTCCTCCATGGTGACTGGTTTTATTAGGTTGTCATTATCTTCCTGAGTAACCATCTTGGGTATATGGTTGAGAAAATGAGATGTGAATGGAGAGCAATCAGTGAGGCAGTCTTCACTCAATAAATCTTGATAATAATTAATTGCTTCCAGCTCCACATCCTGTGTGTTTTCCAACCATTGACCATTTCTACCTTTGATTTTTGTAATCCTCAATCTATTATGCTTGTCCTGTACAGATCTATGAAAGAAAGATGTATTATTGTCTCCATCTTGTAGCCACTTTATCTTAGCCTTATGTTTCCAAAAATTCTTTTGTTCAGACAAGGCCTTAACTAGACTAGCCCTAGCCTTCCTAAGTTATTCTAAGATAGAAGAACAATCAAGTACCAAAATAATAAAAGAAAAAATATAGAAAAAGAATTTAAAAAACAAATATGTTCAAGTCATCCCAATGCATTTTGGGATAGAAAGAAACATATAATTTTATTACCATATGAAAAGATTTTAATGAACAAAATATTCCCACTAAGGCAAGACCTATTCAAATGAATGCTGAATAGATAGAATTATGTAAGCAAGAAATTCAAGACCATCTAGATAAGAAATTAATAAGAAAAAACAAATCTCAATGGAGCTTTTCTGCATTCTATGTAAATAAAAATGCAGAAAAAGAAAGAGGAGTTCCAAGATTAGTTATAAACTATAAACCATTAAATAAAGTATTACAATGGATTAGATACCCTATTCCAAATAAAAGAGATTTGATTAATAGACTAGTTAATGCAAAAATATTTTCAAAATTTGATTTAAAATCAGGATATTGACAAATTCAAATAAATGAAACTGATAAATACAAAACAACATTTGTAGTTCCATTTGGTCAATATGAATGGAATGTTATGCCACTCGGGTTAAAAAATGCACCATCTGAATTCCAAAAGATTATGAATGATATTTTTAATCCTTATTCATCATTTGTCATAGTATATATTAATGATATATTAGTATATTCAAATACAATTGATAGTCATTTCAAACATTTAAATATTTTACTAAAAATAATAAAAGCAAATGGATTAGTCATATCTGAACCTAAGATGAAACTATTTCAAACAAATATTAGATTTCTAGGATTTGATATACACTTAGGTAAAATTAGACCCATCCAAAGATCCATAGAATTTGCAGAAAAATTTCCAGATGAAATTAAAGATAAAAATCAATTACAAAGATTTTTAGGATGTGTCAATTATATTTCAGATTTCTTTCCTAAAATCAAGATCATATGTAAAAGTTTATATGAGAGATTAAAATCCAATCCCCCAGCATGGTCTGACATTTATACTAACTTGGTAAAAGAAATTAAATTAAAAGCTAAGTCATTACCATGTTTAGGAATTCCACATCCAGATGCATTCATGATAGTTGAAACAGATGCATCCAACATAGGATATGGAGGCATACTAAAACAAAAATATTTAGGAAAAATATCTATTGTAAGATACCATTCAGGATTCTGGTCAATCACACAAAAAAATTATTCAACAGTTAAACAAGAAGTTTTATCCATAGTTTTATGCATTTCAAAATTTTAAGATGATTTATACAACAAAAAGTTTTTATTAAATATTGATTGCAAATCCGCAAAGGATATTTTACAAAAAGATGTAAAAAATTTGGTTTCAAAACAGATTTTTTCCAGATGGCAAGCAATTTTATCAGTCTTTGATTTTGATATTCAATTTATAAAAGGAAAGGATAATTTCCTTCCAGATTTCCTGACTCGTGAATTCCTTACAGGAAACCATGAGTGAACATTCCAAATCATCCAGTTCTTCCAATTCCAGAACTAGCAAGGATTATGTTAACCCAAGACCTCTTACTCCATCTATTCCATCCCAGGACTTTCCTCCACTTACCTATTTCACTATAGCATAGACTCCCCATGTTAGATTTATTCAAAACAAGACTCCTTCTTTGACTTCAAATTTTACACCATTGACTAGAGCTCATACTCCACTCCCAAACACAAAATCCATTCCTACCAGTTCAAAATCTTCCTCAACTTACTTTGATAAACCTAATCCAGAGCACATATTAGTTACCCATTTTGAATCTGAACCAGATATTCCACAACTAAAAATATTTGTCACCAATCTATTCTTATTTAAAACCTACCAACCTAGCGATTGTTACTGTATATGTGTGCGAAAAAGTGTGAAACACTCACTAACCAAAACTTTACTTTCTTTCTCGTATTTTCTCTTTTTCTTCTCCCATCTCTGTAACTGATAACGGTCAAAATTTGGTTTCTCTTCCTTGCTTATGGCGGCCCCTCCGCCTGGTCGCGGTGGCCATGCGGCGGCAAAATCCTTTCTTCAAGCATTAGGTAATCGCCCACCGCCTCTAAATGTCTCCCTTCCCTCTAACCCAGAAATTGTGCCGAAAACCCAATATAAGGGAGATATAGCCTGTCTGGTATCTCGCAAAGACGCTGAAGCTTTGGCCTCTCACTACCAAAATGCCCTGGTCGGTAAGTTTGCAAGAGGCAAGCCACCGATGTCTGCTCTCAATGATGCTTTCAACTCTGTGGGATTCAAGGGTAAATTTCAACTCGGATCCATCGACTTCAGACATATCCTGATTTGGTTTCAAGACAAGGAGGATTATCAGAGGTTACGGCTCAAAGGTCAGTGGATTTTCAACCATGCCCCAATGAAGGTTCTCAAATGGACAACTGATTTCTCGCCTGAGGCAGAGTCCTCCATAGTTCCGGTATGGGTCACTATTCCCCACATCCCAGTCTTCTTCTATAATACTGCAATGCTAGAAATTATGGGGAATCAAACAGGGAATTATATTAAGATGGATGCTGCTACTGCGGCTCTTTCTAGACCCTCAGTAGTCAAGATGTGTGTCGAAATAGACTTGAAAAAAAAGCAGCCATCATTCATTAGAGTCGGTATTGAGGAGGATGGGATAGAGTATAATGTGGTTAAACTACCCATAGAATTTGAGGACCTACCACTATACTGTCACCACTGCAAATCTATAGGTCATGATGATGCTCTTTGCATTTATTTGCACCCAGAACTTAAGAGATCAAGGAACAATAGGATGGATAATTTCAACTCTAGCCATAGGGATTTAGGGCTTGGCAAGTCAGTACCTCAGAGTAAGGGTTCTGATGGTATAGTTATTGAAAATGTAAGCCAAGTACATGCTAATAGAAATAAGGCTGAAGGTTCTGGTGTCTCAGCATCTTAGAAACTTAAGACTCTATCCTTGCAGAGGTTCAAATATGTTCCAAAGCAGCAGGCTGTAGCAGTTAAAAATGTTGAAGATGATGGGGTAGCTTTGTCACCTCAGGAAAAGGATAAGCTTCCTGAGAATAAACCTCTCCCTCAAGATAACCTCATTGTTGTGCAGAAGTTTACTGATCCGATTCGGGATACTCAGGCTGTTGAGCACGTTACGGATCCTGCTGTTCAGTTTAAGGTTACTAACCTGGATACTGAAGCGGAGCAGGTTTCTGAGGAGGCCAACACTGATCACTTTATAGTTATCCAAGATGATTCTCTTGTCCCTGAGACTGGTGATCAGTTGGTTATCAATCAAGATAAAATTGCAGAGTTGATCTCTGAGTCTCCTGTTTATCAGTCAAAGCACTCCCTATCTGCTCCACCAAACATCATCACAAAGAAAGTTTTTTCCAAGGATGACATTCCTAGCAAACGGGGTAATTCTTTCTCACCTTTCAATACCATTATTGCTGCTAAAAATTTCATTTTCTCTCAGCAGAAACATAGACACAACAGATTCCTCCCACTTGAGGATGATGATGGATCCAGTGGGGAGAACACACCAGGTAACCTTCCAATCAATGCTGAGGCCCCAGAGGTTGCAGTTACTGAACACATGGGAGTTTCTCCTTCCAACAGTACTGATAATTATGAAAATCAGGTCAGTCAGGTAAGCTCCACCATTTTACACTCCAAACCATCTAAGCTGAAGAAAGGTAGGCAATCAGTGAAAGAATTTAATCATAGGAATGAGACATATTTAACTCAGTTAAATACTATCATGACTAGATAAAAAAGTGCCAATAATGTTTCAATATGAATAACACAACACTTAGGATTAAATTTTTGGTTTGGAACTTGAGGGGAATGGATACTTCCATGCTAAGACTACAAAACTTAATCACTAGGCATAGGTTTGAGCTTATTTGTTTAATTGATCCTAAACATGACAACATGCAATGTGATTCCTATAGGCAACTGTTACATTATGACAACTGTATGTATGCAATGAGTGGTCAGATTTGGCTATTTTGGAATGCCAGTATATCCCTAACAGTCAAATGTGATAATTTTCCATTCTTAGCTGTTTCTTTGAATAGTCTCACTTTGAATAAAAGCATGGATGCATTTTTTGTGTACGGCCTCAGAACTAGAAATGGTAGGAAAAATCTTTGGTCTGATCTTAGGTCCTCTACTCACTCAGATGCTATCTTTATTGGGGATTTCAATGCCATTACATCTATAAATGAATATAAAGGTCCATCTACTCCAAAATTTGGTAGTATGAAGGACTTTAATGATTTTATTAATGTAATGGCTTTGGAAGAAATTAATACAGTTGATAATTTATTTACTTGGAGTAACAACAGGCTGAGAAACCCTACTATCCAAAGATTAGATAGAGGTCTGTGTAATCCTTCTTAGTCATCTACTTTTCCTACCTTTTCTGTTCAAATTTTGAATAGGATTTCTTCTGATCACAACCCTATGCTTCTTACAATTGGAAGTGATATTCCATCTAATCCTAGGCCTTTCAGATTCTTGAACACTTGGTATAAAAGGAATGACTTCATGGATGTAATTAAGAAAAACTGGGATCTCCCTCTCAATAACTCAGGAATGCTTGGTTTCTATCTTAAACTCTTAAGATTGAAAAAAAGAACTAAAAATCTGGAATAAGGAACATTTTGGTAATATTCATGATAATGTGGTGCTGGCTGAAACTGCTCTAGAAGCTCAGGAACATATATATGATTTTAATGCTTCTGTGGACAATTTGGTTAAACTTAAGGAAGCTAAGGCTAAGTTAGTTAGAGCTCTAGCAGAACAGAAAAGCTTCTGGAAACATAAGGCCAAGGTTAAGTGGTTAAAGGAAGGAGACAATAACACCAGTTTTTTTCATAACTCTGTTAAGGAAAGAAAATGTAGATTAAAGATCACAAAAATCAAAAGTAGTAATGGTCAATGGCTAGATAGTATACAGGACATTGAGAATGAAGCCATTCACTACTACCAAGACCTCTTAACAGATGATAGCACTCCTGATTGTAATTTTTTCAAATCTCACATTCTGAGTCAGATTCCTAATCTGGTCACTCAACAAGATAATGATAGACTTATGCAATCTGTCACATTGTCTGAGCTCAGGGACATTGTTCTTAGTCTCAATAAGAACAGTAGCCCTGGACCAGACGGTTTCACATCTAAATTTTTCATTAAATCTTGGGACATAATTTTCAACTGATCTACTCTCTACAGTTCATGATTTTCTTGCTGGGAATAACATTCCTAGGGGTATTGGTAGCACCTGGATTGCAATCATTCCTAAAAAGAAAACACCTATTTCATTCGATGACTACAGGCCAATCAGTCTTTCCAATGTAGTTGATAAGATCTGCTCAAAAGTACTAATGGAAAGACTTAAACCCCTAATGCCAAAACTCATTTCTCCACACCAAACAGCTTTTCTTAAAGGTAGAGACATTTCGGACAATGTGATATACCTACAAGAAATGGTAAGATTTCTGAATAGGAAGCAAAGACAACCAAATTGCATTGTCAAATTAGATCTTAAGAAGGCCTTTGATAGGGTTAAGTGGTTCTTTCTATATAGTGTCCTTGCTAAATTTGGTTTCCATGCTAGATTTATTTTTTCCATCATGAATAATCTATCACAGGCATGGTTCTCTATCTTGATCAATGGTAAGCCTGCTGGATTCTTTCAATCTACAAGGGGTGTCAAACAAGGGGACCCCCTCTCTCCTTTTCTTTTTAACATCTTTTTTGAGGCATTTACTAGAAGTTTAGCTTTTATCTTTCAAAATGGTAAGTTGGCCTACTATGACCTTCCAGGTAACTCTCTTCAAATCTCCCATTTATCTTATGCTGATGACACTGTGGTCTTTTTAAAGGCTGGGAATAAAACATTGTTTAGATTTAAAGCCTTTCTGTCTAAATTCGAGGATGTCACTGGTCAAAGAATAAACTACAGTAAAAGTGACATTTACATGGGAAAACATGCCTCTGCTCACACAGTTAACAGTATAAAGAGGATTCTAGGTATGAAGATTGGGAGTTTTCCATTCACATATCTAGGTGTGCCTATTTTTACCGGATTTGCACAAAAATCCTATTTCCAGCCACTAATTGAACAGATTGATAATAGGATTGGTAGCTGGAAAAATAAATGGCTATCTACTGGGGGAAAAATTACACTCATTCAGTCTTGCATTTTCTCTATTCCTCAACACATTTGGTCAGTTCTAAAACCTAGCAAGGAGATTATTTCCATCATAGAAAAAAAACTCAGCAGATTTTTTTGGGGGTCTATTGATCTAAAACCTAAAAGATCATGGAGGATATGGGATGCTCTCTGCTTCCCTATTAACCAAAAAGGTCTAGGATTCAGATCAATAAACACCATAATTGATACTTGCTCAGTTAAACTTTGGTGGAAATATCAAAAGGCTGAGGCTTTATGGACCCATCTTGTTGCATCCCTGCCACCCTCATCTAGATCTTCTTCTAATTGGAAAAGGATCTGCTCATTTAATGCTTGGGCAGAATCAAATTCCAGAGTAATAGTTGGCAGGGGTGACTGTAATTTTTGGACTTCGAATTTGTTAGATATTGGTCCTATTATGGATCTCTGTGATCAAAACCTTGTAGATATCTCGGCTGACTGTACAGTCTCAGAGTTCATCTCAAATAAACCTCTTCTGATTCAGAAAATTTCTCATTTACTTCCCTCTCATGCTATCTCTCTTTTGCAGGAATCAAAGCTCTCAACTCACAGGTGTGATAGGCTCATATGGAAACCTGGTATTAAAGGTGATTTCACATTTAAATCTACTTATCTCTTGCTCAGCTCACAGCCAGGTACTACTGCTTCTACTCAAATTTTTTGGAATTCCAGAATTGAAAAGAAAATCTCAATTTTCATGTGGAAACTGATAAACTCGTACTTACCATTTGATAATGTTCTGCAAAAACTGAGATTTAATTTGCCTTCTAAATGTTGTATGTGCAGTAATCATGTGGACTCCTTAGATCATTTTTTCAATTCCTGCACCTTTTCTGTACAAGTTTGGAGTATTGTTCATCAATTCATGGGAATTAGGGACAGATCTTTCCCATCTATATGGGAAAGACTATCATGCTATCTTACTTATCCTGGTTTGAGTTCCTTGCATTCAATAATAATTAGAACTGCCTCTCTAATTACATGCTGGAATCTGTGGAAGATGAGAAACAAATGCCTATATGAATCTGTCTTGCCAACTAGGGGTTCAGTGCTTAATATAATAAGGGAACAAATTTTCTATACTTTTTGTGCCAAACCAGTCTACATTACCTCTACTATAGACTTAAATATTGCTAATCACTCCTTCTTACCTTTGATCAAATCTACTCCAAAGCCGAACATTTTCAGAATTGCTTGGAAAAGGCCATGTAAGGGTTACAAAATTAATGTCGATGATGCGTGGTGTGGTTATTCTAACACGTGTGGACTTGGAATGATTATCAGAGATCCTAGGGGTAGTTTCATTTCGGCTCATACTAAGTACACACAGGCAAACTCCCCTCTGGAAGCTGAGTTGAGAGCAATCCTTTTTGCTTTAGATATTGGTGTAGGATACTCTGCCCCTGTTTGCATTGAATCAGATTGTTTAAATGCTGTCAATTGTGTTGTTGATCCTCTGCATGCATATTGGAAACTGTTCCAACTGGCTGATGAAATTCACCAAGCCTTGGGTGATATCATATTACTGCATATTCACAGACAAGCTAATTTGGTTGCTGATTCTTTGGCTAAAGCTTGTCTCCGAGCTCAGTCTAGTTCCTCTTTGAGTAGTTTTCAAATGTTATCTTCTACTTGTCAAGGTTTAATTAGACTAGATCAGATGGGTACACCCTCATTAAGGATGGTTCAATGAATGGATGCTACTGAGTTGTGTTGTCTTATGCTGTTTTTTTTTTTGCAGATTTAGGGCAACAACACACTCTTCATGCTCAGGATGATTTTTGCAGGTTCTTCATGCACAGGTTGATTCCTCTGATTGAGGGCTTTCTCTGCTTCAATGATCCAGCTGATCCAAACTGATACATACTGACCAAACTGATCCAAACTGATCCAGTTGACACATACTGATTGAGGACATTCTCACTGATCCACCTGCAACATTTTTTGTAAACTCATAGCCTCCTGTTACTAGTAGAGGATAAGCTCCTTAGCCTATGTGGGGTGATTCTGACTGCCTTGTGTTTCGTTAAGTCGATTCACTAACAAGTTTGATGATCTCTTATATAGACTAACAGTCTTTGTAATCCTCTAACTATCATCTACATTTCTTTCATTCTTTTGGAAGCAACAAATGTTGCTTCACGAGCCTACTGCTCACTCTTGTAAGCTACGACTTCGTCGTTCTTTCTGTTTTATGTTTATTTTATGGCTTGGGAAGGCCTAATAAAATTTCCCCCCATCTATGGATGGTTTAATCAAAAAATAAGTCTCCAATCTATTCTTTCCATCTTCTCTCTGGATGGCCGATGATACCCACAAGACTCAACAGTTTTATGAATTAATTCTAGTAGATACACAGTTCATTGAAATCCAACATATTCAAAACAAACAAGACCCCAATAGAATAGAATATTCCAAGATTTATATTAAGCAGATTTTGAGCCCTCACCAAGTTTCCAATATTCATTCCATTACTCCTTTTTCAGTGGATTATTTCCCTTGTGGATTTAATTATGCTGACTATATTCAAGGCTGGTATAGAACTTTCTATCAGGTCTTTTGACCATTCCTGGTTTATTAATTTTCATCAAAAATTTAATAACCACATTCCAGTCTGGTTCATAGACTGGTGGTGCAAATTTGGACCATCTACAGACATCCTTCCTAGTCCAATTCTGGAAGGATTTCAAACATTCCAGAAACTTAGCCAACAGACACTTAGCCACTCCAAACCCTATGAAGGGATATCCTATTCCATGCCATTTTCAGAGTTCCTTGGATTTTTACTTGGAGCTTCCAAGTCAAACCAATTTACCCTTCCAAGCCCTTTTCTCTGGTACGTCAATACAGAGTAAAATGGTGGGGTAACTATAATCCAGAATTTTGCTCTCCAAAAGCAGTTACTCACTATTTTCAAACTGGAGAGAAATTAAAATTTTCATTCAAGCCAGTTATTCAACAAACACTTCCTTCACCCATTCTCAGTTATCCTCAAATTTCTTGTCCAACACCGATTAGACAAGAAAGTACATCCCATCAGATTCCGATTCAACAAGTTCCAACAGTTGTAAATCCAAAAGTTGAGCCAGATGAAGATTTACAAAAGGCTCTTGAATTCTACAAACAACTGGTTAGTCAAAAACAAGCCATCAAACAGGAAACAGACATTCAAATGTATAATCTCCAAGACAGTCAAGATCCCTTTGAAATGTAGGGAACGTAAGTAATGACGCATTCCAGCAGTATAGGCTCCACTAATCAGCCCAATCCGAAGTTCATGGTGGATCCCAGCTTCCACCAAAATTCAATCAGCCAGATAGTGGTAAGGTGGATCCCAGCTTCCACCAAAATTCAATCAGCCAGATAGTGGTAGGGTGGATCCCAGCTTCCACCAAAATTCAATCAGCCAGATAGTGGCGGGCTCCACTTTCCACTCAAATGATTCCACCAACAATCTATCAGCAAGTGGCGGACTCCACTTTCCACTCAAGAGAAAAAGAAAAATAAAGACACGGCCCAGATTCAAGGTAGCAAATCAAGGGTAGAGATTCATGGATCCAAACCAACAGATTCCAAATTGTAATAGACTAGTCATTCAAAATTTCCTATAAGTATGCTATTTCAATTCAGTTAAGGGCACGCTTGAATATTCGCCCTGCTTTGTAATCCTTACAATCTTATCCATCTGAGCTCAAAGTACAATCTTGAGTTCCATTTCCCACTATAATCCTGAACCTATTTTGATATAAAGAAAAATTCATTCAAGTATTTGTTTTATTATTCTTACTGTTTGCAACCTATCTATTTCAATTGTTGTTTCATTTATTGTTTCATTTCAAAAACTTGTTTTATACTGCTTTAGTTATAATTGTTAGAATAGATCCTTAAGTATTTTAATAATTGATCAGTATTACTGATGTTCGAATCACGTGTATCCTATCGGGACCACACCCATACCATACGTGGACCACCTCCTTCTCTTTGGGCTGACCAACCGATTTACACATAATATATGCATATATTATGTGTATATATATATATTTATATGTATGTATGATCATGTAAAAGTAAGTCCAACAACTTCCATATAAGATCATCTCCAATGATTTAATTTATCTTTCAGTGCTAAAATCAAATATTCCTTTCAATTTTTTATAAACATTATTTTTATAACCTTTATAATCTTTTGTTATATTGCAAACTTGTTGGTTATTTATTTATCTTAAAATTTTATTTTATCATAAAACAAAAATGCATATTTAATAACAAAATATTTTATATATTTTTATTTCAAAATAAATCTAACCAAAACATAGTCCTTCCATGTATAATTCGTTACAAATAAGGTTCAAAATATAAAATAATAAAATAAATAAATTTCATATACAATTATTTATAAATAATATGCAAATTGTAAAGCATAAAATATATATTTCCCGCATACACCTTTAATTACAAATAATGTAATGAATATAAAAGAAAAAATAATTAATTTTGATATAAGTTAATTACGAAAAACGTAAAGATATTAAAGAACAAAAAAATATAAAATAAATGATCAAAAGAAAGCAGGAAAAGAGGGAAGGTAAAATAAGAAAAAACAAAAAGAGTTAAAAGTATCAAGGAAAACCCGGTTGACTTTTTTAAAGCTATCCGAGGCATCAAACAAGGTGACCCCTTATCTCCCTTTCTCTTTAACATTTTTTCTGAAACTTTCTCTATAAGTCTATCTTTTATCTTCATGAACAACAAACTTAAGTACTATCAGCTCCCCTCTGCCATCACACCAGCTTCACACTTAAGTTATGCTGATGACACCATCATTTTTATGCAGGCCTCAAAATCCAACCTAATAAGGATTAAAGATTTTTTAGAAACTTTTGAATTCACCTCAGGCCAAAAAATTAGTTATGAAAAATCTGATTTCTATATTGGTAAAAGAGCTACACCTGCAAGGATAAAGCAGATTAGGACAATCCTAGGAATGAAAAAAGGGTCTTTCCCATTTAAATACCTAGGTTGTCCAATTTTTAAGGGAAGAGCACTAAACACATATTTCCAACCACTGCTTGAACTTATAGATAAGAAGTTGATGAATTGGAAAAACAAGTGGTTAAGTCCAGGAGGTAAACTGGTTCTCATTCAATCATGTATATATTCTCTTCCACAACATATATGGTCTGTCCTAAAGCCTCCTAAAAAGATAATTAAGACATTGGAAAGGAAAATGTCCAGATCCTTTTGGGGAGAAACTGAGGGAAAAATGAACAAAGTTTGGAGGAAGTGGTCAGACCTAGATGCACATAGATTTCAGAATGGATTAGGTTTCAAATCTGTATAGGAAATAATTGACTCATGTTCCCTCAAACTGTGGTGGAAATGCCAACAGGGCACCACCATGTGGACTAAACTGATATGGTCACTACCTCAATCACACAGAAAATCCCAAACTTGGAAGAGAATCTGCACTATTAACTCTTTTGCTGAAAATAACTCTATGGTTATTCATGGCCAAGGAAACTGTAACTTCTGGACTGCCAATTGGTGCCCAAATGGACCACTCAATAACTGTGTCCCTTCCTCTGCCCTTTCTACTCATTCCTCTTGCACAGTATCAGATTTCATCAATGATAAAGGATATCTATTAACTCAGATTTCTCCTTATTTAGAACATGATACTCTGATCTTCTTGCAGGATGCAGATATTAATAAGGATAGAGAAGATAAACTAATTTGGAAACCAGAGGAGAGCAGAGCTTTTACCTTCAGATCAGCATACAAGTCCCACACTCAATTACCAGGTACCTTTCCTGCTACTAAAATGATATGGAACCCCAGGTTGCAGAAAAAAATTTCAATTTTCACCTGGAAAATGCTAAAATCCTTTTTTCCTTTTGATGATATTTTAATTAAATGTGGTTTTAGCTTAGCTTCTAAATGCCCAACATGCAACCAAGATGATTCTCGTGAACATTTTTTCATTTCATGTCACCTGGCTCAATCTATATGGAGTGATACTACTGTTATCATGGGACATAACTTACATACCTTAGATAAATTAACTGATAGATTCTTTGCATACTGGAACAACAATGACCTTCCTAGAGTTCATAGAATTATTTTTAGCTTGCTGCCCTCTTTGATTTGTTGGTCACTATGGAAAGCCAGAAATGTCTTCTATTTTGATAACAAAAAATTTTCACCAGTACATATCTGTAAAGAAGTAAGAGAGCTAATCTTTCTATCCCTTTCAGCTAAACATTTCTTCTCAAACAAACACCCTAATATGAGCTTTCCCATATCCTCACTGATCCCAACTCTCAGACCTCCTTCAAAACCATCTATCTCCATTGTCTACTGGGAAAGGCCGGAACCTAATACTATAAAAGTCAATGTGGATGCTTCCTGGTCTTCTACTAACTCAACACTTGGCCTTATAGCCAAAGAAAATAATGGTAATCCATACCTAATCAAGTCCTCAAACACCTCTTCCAAATCATCACTTGAAGCTGAAATGAAAGCCATCATATTTGCTTGTCAGGTTTTTCCAACTCTGGATTGCAATTTCATAATTGAATCAGACTCACTGCTAGCAGTGAATATGATAAACAATCCAAATAGAGCAAAATGGTCCCTCTATACACTAGCTTTTCAAATTCACTCCTTATTAAAAGATGCCACCCTCAAACATGTTTTCAGAGAGTGCAACTCTGTGGCTGATGCAATTGCTAAGCTCAAATCCACTCACCCTGTGGAATTCAGCCTGAACCTTTCTAAAATCCCTGCAAACATCAGAGGCCTTATTAATATAGATATGGATCATACCCCCTACATTAGAACTCATATGCATGCTACTGAGGAGGATTGATACTGCAGATTTCTATTTTCCACTTTCTTTTTATACTCTGTCTCAGGAATCCCTACAGTTCTTCACACCTGGGATGCAAATATGGCATGGTATGCAATGCTCCAGTGCTCCAGTTCCTCTTGTTGATTTAAGCAAAAGGTTGTCCAGTTGTTGATTGCTATACACCTCACACAGCATCATCCATCAGACCACCTCCTTTGTTTTTCTTGGATTGTATGTCTATTTTGAAATGGCAGAATGGTAGTTGCCTGGCTAAAGTGAAGAATTAACACATGGGGTGGAGATTACTTACTTTGGAAACGCAACTACTATTTCTACTCATTATCACATATGTAATTTTTAACTCCAAACTATAGGCTCTAGATGTTAGCTATTCTTTTGGAGGCAATGAGGTTGCCTCAGCAGAAAGTTCGCAAAAATAACTCTCTGTAACTAACTCTTCTATTCAAAGGTTTGGGGATCCTTATATATAATCCCCCACCCTAGGGTGTTTTTAAGGGAAAAATGGAAAACCGGAAAAGAAAGGAAAAAAAAAGGAGTTCACAATATTTGAAGTTTGAACAGATCACGCCAAATTTACCGTGTCACTGTACATAAATGGGACATTAAACATTAGAGTAAAGTGCATATATAGCCTTTACATAATTGATAAAGTGCATATATAGCCTTTACATAATTGATGAAGTGCAAATATAACCTTGCAATAATTGAAAGTGCAAATATAACCCTGCAATAATTGAAAGTGCAAACATAACCCTGCAATAATTGAAAGTGCAAATATAACCCTGCAATAATTGAAAGTGCAAATATAACCCTAAATATTTAGGTTATGTGAAAATATAACCCTTTCCGGCAATTTGAGGTCGGAATTTGGTGAAATATCAATTTTACCCTTTTGAAAAAAGAAAAAAAGTGAATTTACTATTTTGACCCCAAAATTTGTAACCCTAATTTCTTCATTTCTCCTCCCTCCGTTCTCTTTCTTTTCCAAGCCCGTTCCATCCGCTCCCAACCAAAGAGAAGCTGTTCAATCCTGTTCTCTTTCTTTTCCAAGCATGTTCCACTCCGGCAGGGTGGCGGGACGGCGAATAGAGGCTAGGGTGGAGGAGGATGGGCCCTGATTTTCTGGTGCTTGGCTGAGCGGTGACAAAAATTGTGGCCAAAATTGGACGGAGATGGCACGTGGAGAGAGATGGTCGGGGAAGATGAAGAATAGTGATAGAGCGTGGTGAAGCGAGGCAGCGCGTGGTAGAGTACGGTGAAGCATGGTTAGATTGGCTCACCGGCGGTGGCGAGTGATTCCGGCACGGCGAGCTAACATGGATAATCGCTTGAAACAAGTAGAAGACCAACCTGAAGTATCTCGCTAATACTGTCTTCATAAGGTGTGTCTGCTTCGTATGGCTTAGATCCAAATTTATTTGTACCAGATATGTTCGTGGTATACTGCTTGTGACTAGTAGACTAATCAGAAGTAAGAGCATCTTTTTTTTGGGCAAGTTTGTATTTTTTCAGGCCTTTCATCTCTATAAGCCTTTCATCTCTATAAGAACCGGCGACGGAGAGCAGGATCGGCAATTCCCCTATTTTTGTTGCTCCGGTGAATAACTGGTTCAAAAGGCTTGCCCCTCCTTCATTCTTTCCATTTATGAGTTAATATTGGAGCTTGGAATTGGTCGGTCTTCTGGGTTATATGTCACTTTTTTTACTCCAGGGTTATAATTCACTTGACTGTGGTGGTGTGCAGGAACGTGGTGGGATGAAAGGTGGTGGTGGACCGGTGGCTGTGAAGCAGCGGAGTGGTGGTGTTCAGTGGCTGAAGGTAGTGGGTTGGAGGGTATTTGTGTCTTTCAAGTTTTTGCTATAGGTTGAAAGGGTATTTTGGTCATTTTCTGTCTGTCAATGGCCGAAAATGGCCAGTCAATGCCGGAATAATGGTTCAGGGTTATATTTGCACTTATGTGTAATAGTTAGGGTTACATTTGCACTAAAAACATCTCAGAGTTATATCTGCACTTTATCCAACATATAGAGTTATATTTGCATATTACCCTAAATGTTAAAGAAGAGTAACAATGGAGTCCCATTTTCTTCAAAATTATGATGTGGAACGGAAAGGTTCCATCCATTGGAGATGCTTTAATAGGGATTTTCATTGATTATAGGGATTTTAAATGGTTTTCAACTCAAATAGCTTCATTTCATTCCTTAAAACAAAGATTTTGATGAGAGAGAATATTCCATTCCCTACATTTGTAGAAAGAGAAAAATTTGTAGGGAATGAAAATTTAATTCAATTTCAATTGAAAGCATCAAATCATAAAGGACATTATGTTCATTTATCTGTTAAAAATTTAAGTCTCATATTTCCCTCAGTCTTTGTTCTTGCTAAAAAGTACTTTTGACTTCCAGTAATGTTTTTTAGAGAAAAATTACTACAATCTCAAGCTCATGTGGAATGCTTATTTATATTTTTTTGTAGGGTTTTGTGAATCACTACTACAGGACAGGGTCATTAGCACCGGTATTTTCCACAATTGCACCGGTAATTTGCCCCCCCAAAATACCGATGCATAAGGATAGCGGTATACGTGGTGGTTACATAGGCACGGGCAATAAATATCGGTGTAAATTATCTTCTACACCAATAATGGATACCAGTGCTAAATATTAAAAAAATGATGTAGATTTTAGGCACCGCAACTGTTGTTACTGGTGTAGAAAATAAATATCGGTGTACAAATGTTCCAAATGATAGGGGGGCACAACCACAATTGCACCAGTATAGTGATGGGTACCGATGTATAATATTTTGTAATTGGTGATTGATACTAGATATTTTTACACCGGTATATTACAATGACACCGGTAATATATTATACACCAGTATTTTTTGCACCTATGTGGAATACCGGTGTATTTGATGTTACACAGGTTAAAGAAATTGTACAGGTTTGTGGTATTTTACACTGGTATGTATGGCTTTTAATGGTGTAACTGTAATTTTGTTTTTGCAATGGCCTATTTGTTTTCCGGTGGGCCCTCGTGGATCATTTTTGAGTCAATTACAGCCAGAAATATTTAAACCAAAATTGTTATAAATTTAACCTAAGAAAATGTAAGAAATTATGAAGGCATGATAATATAGATCGACGAAGTCATGAATTTATTGAATCGATAAAGAGAAAATGTATCATCACAGTGAATGCAAATAAAAAATAAATAACCCACACAAGTTCACTGTGACCAAACACCAACAACACAAATTCAATTATCAACCTATTAAGTTGCTTATCATCGAGCAGTTGCAACGAAGTTAGTGAAGAATTTCGTAAACACGGTATGACCCTTGGCTCTCTGGGAAGATCAATGATTTTGTATCTTACAATGTTAGTGAAGAATTTTGTATGTAATAGAAATTATGAATATCTAATTGTGAGATGTAATTTTTACCTCCAAGATATTGTTTGACTTTGAATGAAGAGCAAATTCCTCCATGAAGAGCATGACAGAGTACCAGCACATTGCCAGTAACCAGCTAGGTTTGGTTCTGCACATGAATGACATAATTCGTCACCGTTTCTTAAGTTAATAAATGATGTTTCTGAATTATTGAATGACTTACTTTTATGTTCTTGATTTTCCACGTGTATTTGGGTCCTGGTTTCGTCTTTCTCTTCTCCCTTTGGTATGTACAAGTAAGCCTTACATGAAAGTAAATGAAACTGTGAAGTTCTTCGAGTATATCACATTAATGTATTATTAATTGATTGATCGTAATACCTGGAAATCACCGTAGTTTTGATCACATTGGTTGGTTTGATACCCCCAGAATGTGTGTAGCATAAAAAACTCATCTGTGCTAAGATGGATAATGATGAGGTACCAATGATCGCTACGGGAAAATTACACAAATTAATTACTGAAATGTAATTGTTAAACCCGGGAAAAAGCCTTACATTCAAATTTAGGGAACAATGTAGAACTCAGGTTCTGTTTGCTTCATTGTGTTCCAGATATAGCTAAAATGGTTTTCGACCTCCTTATCGATATTGGTCAAGTATCCCGTGTTTGAAGGGAAAAATTGGATCTGGCCGCATTAGTTTCATAGACTTTCTCCCAAAGGTACCTGTAGCGGTAAGGACAATTAAAGAATTGAATCTTAATTGATTAAAATGTAAGTAAGGATGTAAGGTTCAAAATTCACCCCATTCACACATCGATTTATGCATTATCAATCTAGGTCATCGAGTTGTAGTTTTCGAGCTTGTTGTCGAACTCGAACAATACATCTATTCCCACACTCTTGGTGCACTTGACTCTAAAGGTTGATAGTTGGAAAATAGGGAAGAACATGAAGTCCTTATTCTTTTTCATTTCCAGGATAGCTGCATTGGAATCCATGATGAATATCTCAATAAGAGGGAAATCTTTCAAGTTTCGCCTGATATGAATCTGCAGGGGCAAAGTTATACGAGATGCAAATTTAAATAACTTGAAATTGTTGGTCATAGGAAACAAAAATATAATGGTTGTGGTACAGTAGAGGACCTGTTTTGGTAGCTTTTTAACGATTTGTTCTTTCACTGACGACCGATAATTGGTGCTTGAGTTGGATCGCTTACCGCAAGATGTTCCAGTTTTACCTTGTAACAAGAATTCATTAATATTATTTGTTGAATGCATCACCTGTCATTGTATTTTGTGTGAAATGATAGTGAATGTGTAGCAAGAATGTACCTCATCATCGATGAGATTAATAATGTTCTCCTTCTCCTCTACTATTTCTTTGTAGGCATCCTCCTTATTGTTGTCACTTGGTTGCTCGTCTCCCTTGCCCATCAAAGCGACCGGCCAATCAACAATGCTATCCAATGCCTCTCTAATGTTATCGAACTGATATTCTGCTGAGAGCAATCTCACCATATGATGGTAGATTGGCTTGCATACTCTTACGCGAGCCACACCACCTTGTTGCCCTTGCTGACGACGAGGGATTTATCACAACCCCTGTGTGATGGGAGGTCACCTCCGTACCTCTCAAAGTTAAATTTATAAGCCCTAAATGCTTCCTATCTACAACTAAGTAGCTAATGGCAAGTCAGGGTCGTCCATGAAGAAGAGGGATTTTCTTAAGTATTTAAACCTATAAGGTTAATATTATGCTAGAAGTATATATATATATAAGCAAGTAAACGGAGGGTTTGATTGGTTGATTTTCCTAAGTTATGAAATTAAAAGACAAGCTAGCTAGCAAAGTCAAGTAACTATGCTAATCATGCAACAGCTAAGAAAAAGGGGTAAAAACTACAAAAAACAAAGTCTTGGGGGTAATTGATATCCACTTCCAAACCAAATGTAGATCATTGAGTCAATCTACTGCACTTGTTACCTATGGGGAACGCTATCACTTCCAATTCAAAGATCAACATTCATTCCTTCTTAGTAGTAATTTGCAAAGACAAACAATGACCATTTGCAAACCTCGTTGACAATCACTCTCGGCAAACCACACCATAGAGGCATTTCATCAATGGCATTTCACACGAGGACCATAGATTTGATAACAGCAAGTCTTCTACAAAAAAACATAGCCATTTAACCAAACATAGCATTCATTGGGCTAAACCTAAAACAAACCACATTCAAGGTTTAACCTTTCATTGCATCTATAGGATAAATATGAGAAAAATCCACATTAACATACTTATCTAGCAAGGATCACATCACATTATGCACGAGAAATTCTAAATTCGTGTTCTTGGATTTTTATGCCAAAGAGCTAAGGAATTCGTCACTTTCCTAACACCCTAACACTTCAATCATACAAACACTTCCTATTCTCAAACAACCCATGGCATAAATGAAGTAAAACATAACATTAAGAACATATGAATAGTAAATAACAAAGACTTCAAGAATGAGTGAAACAATCTATTCACTATTTTCAATACTTGTTGTGAAGATAAATCTTCTATCTTTCTTAGATAGTAGTTTGCAAGAGTGAATTCGACATCTCTTGTCAAAACTCACCAATGACTCCCTTAGTCGAAACACAACTAAAATTATCACATTGATGGCATTGAGCACAAAGAATCAACAAGCTTGATAACAATTATAAACACTACACCGTGTCTAAGCATTTAACCAATTCATGCATTTACACAAGATTAGTCAAGAACGATCGACATTCATAGACTTATCTCATTTGCTACCTAAAAAAACATGACAACGAGTTCAACATCATCACATTCATCTAGCAATTATCAACACATCAACATGCTTTAGAAGCTCTAACTCATGCTCTTTGATTCCACATTAAAAGAAGGGAAAATTAGCTACTTTCTCCCAACCCTAACAAGAAATCATACAAGCAATTCATATACTCAAACTTCCAACAATACTAATGTCATTAACAATCCACATTCAAAGCTCAATAAATGCACAATAGAAAAAGCAATAAATAGATAGATATGATTCTCAAGACATTAGTAAGGAAGTATCAATCAATTGCTACCAAAATTAAACTAACCTAGATAATTAAAAGACATGATTAACCTACAAAAACTAAGAAAAGAAAGAAAAGAAAATTAGGGTTTTTGAACCCAAAAAATCGCAGGAAGAAGAAGAGTTGAAGAGGGGAGGATAGGATTTAGTATTTATATTACAAAAAAAGTAAGAAAGTTTCTGGCCACCTGTCTGTCACGACTCGTGACCAATCCATTGCGAATCACGACCAATCCCAGTTTCAACACCTTGATTTCTTTCTTCTTTTTGTTTCAAGTCCTCCTCTTCACTTCACTTATCTTCAATTCTTCAAGTCTTCAAAAGCTCAAATGCAAGTATTCAAATATTCAAATCTTGAAAAGTATTCTTCAAAGTCTTCAAACAAATTGTATTGTCACACAAAATTCTCTAGAAAAGCAATAAAAGTGTAAAAGTCACTTTTAACTCTCTTTAGAGAATTTCAAGGCAAAATGCCACATATAGTGTACAAAAGTGTATAAAAGTGAATCCTACAAGTCTTAATATAACCATATAAAATAGGCACATCAAACCTCCCCACACTTAAACCTTACTCGCACTCGAGTAAGAAAAGATTCAAGTACACAAAGGAATTCATATGTCCACATCCTAAACTAATATTTCCCCAATCAAAACCTCACAAAAACTCTCAATATCGTGAATCCCAAAATCAAAGTTCAAATGAGAATTTTTCACACACACAACCCCAATTTCTAAATCTAACCAAACCTACCACTTATCAATTCACTACCCATAAAAATGTTTCAAAGTCCCGAATTGATAATCCTAAAGTCCAATGACACAAATTGAAGTTAAAACCATATGAAAGGTTCAAGCACATACTTCACTTCATACCAATATATCAACTGAAATCCAATGACACAAAATGAAGTCAAAACCATATAGGAGGTTCAAACACATACTTCACCCAATGCCAATATATCAACCAAAACGAAGTATAAAAGAATCAAGAATTTCATAACCATACTTCATTTTTTAACCCGCTAAGTTACCCAATCCCAAGAGGTCTCAAGATGTTGAGCTACCCGATCCATCCATATGACAACCGCAACCTTATAACTCCAACGCCGACAAATGAGTGAAATCATAGCATTTTCCTTTTTTCTCTCTTTCTCTCATTTTGCCTAGGAGCCCTTTCGGGTTTTCATCCTAGCCACACATCATGTTTCTTTGGCTCACATTTCACATTTTTTCGCACATTTAGCCTCTCATTTTTGCCTAGGTCACCCTTTCGAGTTTTTTACCTGTCCAGGCTCCCAATGTTACCTAAGTTTCCCTCTCGGATTTTCAACATAGCGGGTTTTCTTTTTAATTTTTTTCTTTTTCTTTTTTCTATTTTTTCAAAAATTTCAAATTTTGTTCTTCCTTTTTCCCATATTTTTCCAATCAAAGGTTGCAAAAAGCTTTCCAAATCAAGCTTGTATGCATGTGAGTCCTCCTACCCCTCCCCACACTTAAAACATGACATTGCCTTCAATGTAAACATGTAAGGCAAGAACAATAAAACTCAAGGTAAGAGGTAGAGTGACTCTCGTTTCTCCGCATAGTCACCGGTGATACGGCGCAATCCCATGTATTTGTATAGAATCAGTCCCGAAATTCATTTCAAAGTCGGAGGAGGAGCATAAGTGCCGTAGAAGAACTCACCCCTCGAGCAACAAGTTGTCTCCTTGGTGCCGTTTGATCAAGACTAACACCACAGAGAACAACATCAAACTCACAAGTACATAAGAATTCGTAATACTATGCAATCACCACTATAAGATTGTCCAATAAAAATATCTAACATATATCGACACATATCCAAGCATCATTATAGAATATAACAATTATAGTCACAATGATGAAGTTGGCAAACTACAATCAACAAAGGTACTACAAAGGTGCAAGAATATTCATATGTTAATATACGTAAGATAGTGGAAGAATGAGTGGAGGTGTGGTGGTTCTTGAGAGTATTTGGGGGAGAAGAAGGAAGGATTATTAAGTATTTAAACTCAGTTGAAAAAATGGTTTCTCCATCGCGACTCGCGACAGTATCGGTCACGACTCGCGATGCCTTGTCACGACTCACGACCAAGCCATCGCGACTCGCGATACCTTAGGTCTGTGAGCTCAATTCTTCCAGAAATTGTTCTAATTATGTCGCGACTCGCGATGCCCATGTCGCAACTCATGAAAAGCTGGTGATGGGAGTTCTTTTTGCTCCCCTATTTGTCGCGACTCGCGATGTATCTGTCACGACTCACGACGACAGGGTTTCCCATCACTTAGAAAGAATATTTTTTATCAACTTTCCAAGCTTTCTTCCCTTTCTCATAGATCTCATTCCTTCATCTCCTCTAATGAAATGCGCATCACTTTTCTACAAAATCACAGAAAAACACACCGTAAAAAGAATAAGACAAAATAACAAAAATGAAACAACAAAAACTAATATAAATGCCAAATTTATTTGCATCGCCGGCACGACATAACTACGTATATTTATGTCGTCGGTACGACCCTAATTTTATCTATATGGTGAAGGCTTGAACCCTTCCACCATGAGCATCCAAAAGTAGAGAGGTGGGGTACAAAACTTTCAAGAGGAGAGTCTTGTGGAGGTGGAGATGGTTTGAAGGGGGTTGAGTGATTAGGAAGCTTGGGATAGTCTTTTGGCTTCTCTCTTGTCTCCCTCAAAACTTCCAAAAAACGTGGAGTTGGTTCACTAAGTGGTGGTAGGGGTGACGATGCTAATGAATGTAACACGATCACCACTTCCTCAATTTTTTCATCCTCAACAACCAAATCATTATCCTCATCAAACTTAAACTTATTTCTCATGGTGACCTCACTCACCGAATCTTCGAGTTCGACTTGGGATGGGTATTTTCATAATCACAAGCTTCCATTCGGGAAAATGCTTCTAATATACTCCTCGCATGCCCCTTAATAGCCTTAACACTAGAGGAGAGCCGAGTGTCTGGTTCTTCACTAGTCAAGTTGTTCAAGTTTGCTATACATGACTTCCTCACGTGTCAAACTTGAAATTCCTTGTTGGGCTTGGTTGTGGGGTATGGTATAAGGTGGTGATGGCCAACTATTTTGCTCATATTGTTGGTTTTCCAGCTCATTCTCATATCACCAATCCAGATTACCACTCCATTCCGGATTGTAAGAATTGTGGTATGGATACCATTCTTGGGTTTCTTGCCCTTGAAAACCGACATCTCCTACCTCTTGGTAGCACTCTTCATAATACTCTTGGTTTTGGAAACCAAGGGTTCTTTCCCCTCACAGTGTTCCTCCCTCAACAAATAACAAGACTCGGTAGGATAGTCGGAATGACACATCCTACAAAACCTTACTTGTTGAGCCTCTCTTCTCATCATGAGTTCCATTAAGGTGAGACGTTCCATTTTTTTTCTTTTTCAAAAGTCCAAAATCATATTGTAAGGATTCTTAATAAACATTCACCAAGAACTCAAGCAATACCTACTCCAAACAAAGACAACCATCAAGGAGTGGAAATTTTTTAAAAAAACTAGCTAATATGCAACCAAATATGCCCAAACACTTAAAAATAAATATCTCTTCCTCGTCAGCGGGGCCAAAATTTGGGAGGTCTTCGTCATACCACTCAAAGTTAAATTATAAGCCCTAAATGCTTCCTATCTACAACTAAGTAGATAATGGCAAGATGAAGTCGTCCACGAAGAAGAGGGATTTTCTTAAGTGTTTAAACATATAAGGTTGATATTGTGCTAGAAGTATATATATATATACATATATATATAAGCAAGTAAATAGGGGGTATTGGTTAGTTGGTTTTCCTAAGTTATGAAATTAAAAGACAAGCTAACTAGCAAAGTCAAATAACTATACTAATCATACAACAACTAAGAAAAGGGGGTAAAACTACAAAAGAAAAAGCCTTGGGGGCAATTGATATCCACTTCCAAACCAAATGTAGATCATTGAGCCATTCACTCATTCTACCACACTTGTTACCTATGGGGAATGTTATCACTTCCCTCGAAGATCTTCATTCCTTCTTAATAGTAATTTGCAAAGACAAATAGCTACCATTTGCAAACCTTGTTGACAATCACTCTAGGAAAACCACACCATAGAGGTATTTCTTCAACGGCATTTCACACTGTGAGGTATTTCTTGGTAGCACTGTGAGGGGAAAGAACCCTTGGTTTCCAAAACCAAAGGTATTATGAAGAGTGCTACCAAGAGGTAGGAGATGCTGGTTTTCAAGGGAAAGAAGCCCAAGAATGGCATCAGTACCAAAATTCTTACAATCCATAGTGGAGTGGTAATCCGGATTGGTGGTATGAGAATGAGCCAAAAAACCAACAATACGAGCAAAATAGTTGGCCTTCACCATCTTATTCCATGCCCCAAAACAAAGTCCACCAAGAAAGTTCAAGGTTGACACATGAGGAAGTCATGAATGCAATAGCAAACTTGAACAACTTATACAAGACTAGTGAGGAACCAGACACTTGGATCTCCTCTAGGGTTGAGGCTATTGTGGGGCATGTGAGGAATATACTGGAAGCGATGGTCCGAATGGAAGCTCGTGATTCCAAAAATACACCATCCCAAATTGAACTTGAAGATTCGGTGAGTGAGGTCACCATGATGATTGAGTTCGAGTTTGAAGGGGATGAAGAGTCGGTTGTGGAAGACAACGAAGTGGAGGAAGAGATGATTGTGTTACATTCATTATTCTTTACATCATCACCCCTACCCCCATCTAGTGAACCAACTCCACCATTTTTTGAAGTTTCAAAGGAGATAAAAGATGAGCCAAAAGACTATCCCAAGCCTCCTAACCACCCCACTCCTTTAAAACTAACTTCTCCACAAAACTTCCCTCTTCAAAGTCTTATACCCCCACATCTTTAGTTTTGGATGCTCATGGTGAAGGGGTTCAAGCCTTCGCCATATTGATAACATTAGGGTCGTGCCGACGACCTTAAACATACAGAGTTATTTCGTGCCGATGACGTAAATAAATTTGACTTTTATTTTAGTTATTGTCGATTATTTTTTGTTATTTTATCTTTTTATTTTCACCATGTGTTTTTCTATGATTTTGTAGCAAAGTGAAATGCATTGCATTGGAGAAAATGAAGAAATGAGATCCACGAGAAATGGAAGAATGCTTGGAAAAATGGTAAGAATAAATTTTCTAAGTTCTGGGAAATCCTGTCTATTGCGAGTCGCGAAAGATATATCTTAAGTCCAACACAAAAGGGAGCAAGAATGAACTCAAAGCACGAACCAGTCGCAAGTTGCAATATGGGCATTGCGAGTCGCGATGGAATCAGAAACGTTTCTAAAAGAATTGAGCTCACAAGAGTTTGATGTTGTTCTTTGAGAATGGTTATTAACTTTTTAATGCTAAACCTAGTATTACCTATCTTTATGCACTCGTGAGTTTGATGTTGTTCTTTGTAGTGTTAGTCTTGATCAAACAGCACCAAGGAGACAATGTTTTGCTAGGGGGGGTGAGTTCTTCTACGACACTTTTGCTCCCCCCTCCGGCTCCGAAACCAATTTCAGGACCGATTCTGTACAAATACATGGGGTTGTGCAGTATCACTGAGGACTATGTGGAGAAACGGGAGTCACTCTACCTCTTACCTTGAGTTTTATTGTTCTTTCCTTACATGTTTACATTGAGGGCAATGTAATGTTTTAAGTGCGGGGAGGGGTTAGAGGACTCACATGCATGCAAGCTTGATTGGGTAAGCTTTTTGCTACTTTTGATTGGAAAAACATGAGAAACGGGAAGAAAATTTTTGAATTTTTTTTAAAAAAAAGAAAATTAAAAAGAAAACCCGCTACGTTGAAAACCTGAGAGGGCAACTTAGGCAACATTGGGGACCTAGATAGGTCTAAAACTCAAAAGGGCTACCTAGGAAAAAATGAGAGGCTTAATGTGCAGAAAAATGTGAGATGTGAGCCAAAGAAACATGATGTGTGGCTAGGATGAAAAACCGAAAGGGCTCCTAGGAAAAATGAGAGAAAGAGAAAAGAAAAGGAAAATGCTATGATTTCACTCATTTTCTAGAGTTAGAGTCATAAGGTTGCGGTTGTCATATGGATGGATCGAGAGCTCAATATCTTGAGACCTCTTGGGATTGGGTAATTTAGCAGGGAAAACGGAGTAAGTTGAGAAATTCTTGATTCTTTCTGTACTTCGTTTTTGGGTTGATGTATTGGTATATAGTGAAGTATGTGTTTCAACCTCCCTTATGGTTTTTACTTCATTTTTTGCCATTGGATTTTGGTTGATATATTGGTATGAAGTGAAGTATGTGCTTGAACCTCTCATATGGTTTTAACTTCATTTTGTATCATTGGACTTTGGGATTATCAATTCGGGACTTTGAAATGATTATATGGGTAGTGAATTGATAAGTGGTAGGCTTGGTTAGATTTAGGAATTGGAGTTGTGTGTGTGAAAAATTCTCATTTGAGCTTTGATTTTTTTTTATTTATGATATTGAGAGTTTTTGTGAGGCTTTGATTGGGGGAATATTAGTTTAGGATTTGGACATATGAATTCCTTTGTGTGCTTGAATCTTTTCTTACTCGAGGGCGAGTAAGGTTTATGTGCGGGGAGATTGATGTGCCCATTTAATATGGTTACATTATAACTTTTAGGATTCACTTTTGTGTTCTAGGTGTAGCAATTTGCCTTGAAATTCGCTAAAGAGAGTTAAGAGCGACTTTTGCGCTTTTATCACTATTATAGAGGATTTTGTGTGATAAGAAAATTTGTTTGAAGACTTTGAAGAATACCCTTGAAGATTTGAAAACTTGTATTTGAGACTTGAAGAATTGAAGATAAGTGAAGTGAAGAGGAGGACTTGAAACAAAAAGAAGAAATAAATCAAGATGTTGAAACTTGGCTAGGTCACGACTCGCGACGGGCGGGTGGTCATAACCTTTCTTACTTTTTTTGTACTATAAATACTCATTGTATCCTCTCTCTCTTCATATCTTCTTCTTCCTGCAATTTTCTGGGTTTCAACCCTAGTTTTTCTTCTTTCTTTTCTTAGTTTTTGTACGAGTAATTATGCATTTTCATTATCTAGGTTAGTTTGTACTTGAGAGCAATTGATTGAAGATTTCATATCTATGTAGTAAGAACCTATATTTCTTCTTTCTTGAAGCATTTGTTAATTAGCATTCGTGTATTTTAATGTAATGTTTTACTTCATTTATATCATGGGTTGTTTGAAACGATGAAGTGTTTGTATGATTGAAGTGTTAGGGTGTTAGAAAAGTTACAAATTTCTTAACTCATTTGGCATGAAAATCCAAGAACATGGACTTAGAACTTATAGTGTATAATGTGTTGTAATTCTTGCTAGATAATTATGTTAATGTGGATTGTTCTCATATTTATCCTATAGAAGCAATGTAAGTTTGAATCTTGAATGCGGTTTGTTCTAGGTTTAGCCTAATGAATGATATGTTTGGTTAAATGGCTATGTCTTTGGTAGAAAGCTTGTTGTTATCAAATCCATGGTCCTTCGTGTATAATGCCATTGATGAAATACCTTTATGGTGTGGTTTTCCTAAAGTGATTATCAATGAGGTTTGAAAATGCCATTGTTTGCGTTTGCATATTACTATTAAGAAGGAACGAAAGTGGATCTTCAATTAGGAAGTGATAGCATTCCCCATAGAATGAATGAATGGTTCAATGATCTACATTAGGTTTGGAAGTGGATATCAATTTCCCCCAAGGCGTTGTATTATGTAATTTTAAACCCTTTTTTCTTAGTTAGTTTGATGTTTAGCATAGTTACTTTTCTTTGCTAGTTGTTTGTCTTTAATTTCATAACTTAGGACCAAAACGACCCCCCATTTACTTGCTTATATATATGTGTATATATATATGCATATATATATACACATATATATATATATTTATATATATATATGCATATATATTTATATATATATATGCACATATATATATTTATATATATGTATATATATAATTCTAGCCAAATATCAACCTTATACGTTTAAACGCTTAAGAAAATCCCTCTTCTTTGTGGATAACCTCGACTTGCCATTATCTACTTAGTTTTAGATATGAAGCATTTAGGGCTTATCAATTTAAATTTGTGAGGTACATCTATGACCTCCCATAAAAACATTGAAAAGTAAACCTAGATGACTAACCTTTATGGATGCAACAAATTCAGCAAAGTTCCTCTACTCTAACCCAAATTTTCACTGTCCTTGAAAGGGTGTTATAAGAAAAGATGGGTTTCAAAAAATGGTGTACTCTTGAACCTCTTATAGCAAAGGATTGTGAGGGTTGAGGAGCTATGGGAAGTTATAGTGATTGATGAGGAGTTATGGGGGTTAATGTTGATGGAAGTTGAAGGGAAGATTGGATGGGAAGGGGTGTATTGAATGGAGAGCGCGGTTATGAACGTTTGAACTTTAGTTTTTTATATACACGTCATTCTTACTCTGGTAAAGTAAAAAATATTGGTGTGTATGTAATAATGAATTAAGTTTTGAAAAGCTCTAGTTCGTGTGCTGGATTTTTAGGTTGTTGTAGCCATCAAGGGAGGTGTCAGCGTGGAGGTGAATTAGAAAGAGGCGCATGTGAACCACATGTGTCACCCCCAAAGTATTGCACGTGAATCACACGCGCTCAATGCCGTGATTGCATCTCTAGTTCCTGGCATTCGCATATGACGTTACGATATCTCAGATCTGCGACATCATCTCTGGTTCCTGACATCGTTCTCATCACTCTCTAACACTAGAGGACCACCTTAGGGGGAGGCCATGATGGTGGTTGATTTGGGGCGCAATTTAGAGCGCTGTAGAGGGGGATTAGGGAGGCAGGAGGAGGGGAGAAAGCGGTGGAGGTGGTAGAGGTGTGACAGAGTTTTCCGCCGGCAAGCTTTTGGAGGCAGTTGGTGGCGGAGAAAAGGACGGAGGTCGGCAATGGAGAAGAGGAGGCGGTCGGCAACAGAGAAGTTTCTTTTTTTTTATTTTGTTTTAAACTCAGAGGTATAATGGTCATTTTACAGTTTTTGACCAATTTTGTCATTGACTTTACCTAAAATAAACCACCTTTAGGAACCAAACAAATCATTCTGTATTTTTTGATTGCTGAACATACGCGATATTGGCCTTCGAACCAAAAAGATGGTATTGCAATATATGTTGTGGACTAAAAAAGATAATTTAGTTTAAATAATATTTTTCAAAAGTAGATGATAGAGTTTTTCAATTTAACAAAAAATATATAAAAAATTATTTCATGCTAGGGAAACATTGGAATATAAATTTCATTTAAGTACTTCCTTCGACCCAATAAAAATGGCACAGTTTCCTTTATGATCTGAAAATTAGCCAAAATGATATTATCTTAAAATTATCCAAAGTGACAGAGAATATGTTGTTAAATTCTCACAATATCCTCTTCAACTTCAACAACTTTTAAACTGGGCTCACCGTATTCCCAAAATATCATTACTTTTTCCACACTTATTCCCTGCCATATCAGTTCACATGAAAGAGCGAGCCAAAAGCAACTTCAACATTGTACATATATGTGTGTGTGTGTGTGTGTGCGCGCATGTAATATGTGTGCACACATCATGCATGTTGTGTCCATGTGTACCTAATGAAATGTCACCGCCCATTTTTAGTACAAGTTAATATTTTAGAATCAGCATCTAATAACAGACAATTGTTTTAATTTTTTTTTAAGTTTGAGACTAACAACGATCTTTCAAGTCACTTGGGAATGATGTTATATACTCCATTGACACTGGTAGAGGCTACAAAGACAAGTGTTTTTTTCTTCAAAACGTTGGATAGGTCTTTGGAATGATGTTCCTAAAATTGATTTCAGTGCTATAAACTTGTGGGTATGATGGTTTAAAAATACCTTATTTAGCTTAAAACTTTCTTCATGTATAAGAAAGTATAGGTTGCAATATGCGTGCTCGCATTGTTCATGATCTTAAGTATAAATAACTTTCATTTAAATTTGAGATTCTTGGTATTCTTTTATTAGAAAAGAAATAACTTTTTAGTCAAACTTAAATAGATGTTAGTTATTAGAGAATGTGAAAAGGAGTTTATGAATTGAATGGAAAGATTATTACTAGTGGAAGAAGGCCTATTAAGGCTATGTTTGGCAGGGCTTATAAGTGTTTTACTTATAAGCTAAGCACATATTTTGTGTTTGGTAAACAACTTTAAAAGTGTTTATTTATGAAGTAGAAGCTATTTTTTGGGGAAAAGCATAAGCTAGTCTCCCCCTGGTTTCAAAATAAGCCAGCTTTGCTTATAAACACAGCTCTATCAAACACACCCTAAAGACAACAATCAAAAGCGGTTCTTGAGTAACCACCTTTGATTGGGATTCGAATGAAGTTCTGAACTCATAACTGGTTTCACATCTGATTAAAGGCGGTTCATAATTGATCAAAAGTGGTTTTTGAAGAACCGCCTTTGATTGACATCAATTAAAGGCGATTCCATTGTTGAACAGCCTTTAATCGGCTGACTTTGATTAATTTTTGACCCACTATTTAAGTGAATTTTAGGGTTTCCATTCTCCTGCCTTTGGTCCGTAGTCATTCTTCTACCTTTGGTCCTTAGCTATTTTCTCCTCCTTTTGTTTTTCACTCTCGTTCTTCATCACCCGAACCACCCCTCTACCATCCCACGCCACCCCTAAACTTCAATCGTGTCTCCCTCCCACCTCACTCCTTCTTTCTCACTTTTGCGACGCCGTTAGACAATTTCTTTCAAGAGAATGTTGATATCCCATTGATTAGATGACTCGATACAACCTGTGTTAATAATGTAAAAATGACTATTAACTCTAGTTTACTTAATAGATTTCAAGTCATCCTATATATGTGCAATATGCGTGCTCGTATTGTACATGTTCTTAAGTATAAATAAATTTCATTTAAATTTTATATTGTTGCTATTATTTTATCAGAAAAGAAATAAATTTTTAGTCAAACTTAATTAGATGTTAATTATAAGAAAATGTGAAAAAGATTTTATGAATTAAATGGAGAGATTATGTGAAATGAATGAGTATCTAGTTGCTTCTATTTAAGAGTAAAATTGTTTTGGGACCAATAGAATCCGAGTTAGGTTGTGATTTAACCACAATTGAATGTGGGAATGTTAGGCCAATTATCAACAATTGTGGTGATATTTTCATCAGGAGACCGTATTGTATGGGTACTGATGAGTGGTCATTTCCTCAAGTCTATAAAGAGCATAAAGGATGGTTTCTGTTGTGCATATCAGTGATGTTTTCAAATGAAGTGCTTGATTTTTACACTAGGGGCATGAAGGCGACGATCGTCATATGCAACATGCAACAAATGATTCTGCAACGTGCATGTGTACATGTATCGTGCATGTTCTTGCATGAATTGTGCATGTATCGTGCATGTTCTTGCATGAATTGTGCATGTATCATGCATGTTCTTGCATGAATTGTGCATGTTCTTATCATCTAATCAGATATGTATAGTTCTTTGATATAAAGTGATTTTCTAGAGATTTTCCCAACGTGCATGTTGTTCTTTAATATTAGACTAAATTTAACAAATAACTATTTTCAAATATTTAAATTTAAGCTAAAAATCACTCTTTCAAGAAGTGATTATGTTTAATGTACTTTGTTGAGCAACTATTATTATCCCCGAAGAGATGAAGAAGTTGTAGATTTGTCAGAGGAATTTGGAGTTATCTTTTCAAATGAAGAATCAAATCTAAAGATAAAATAATCCCACAAGACTATAGGGTTTGCTAATGGACGTAAAAGTTTGATCGTTTATTTTCATTGTTGCATGATTGGTAAGGTCTACCAGCAGAGGCGAAATTCGACACATGTCAAGAATTGATAGAATATTTGGGGAGTGTAGTTAAAAATATAGAAAGGTAATTGATGAACAATCTGGGGAATGTAATAAAAAATATAGAAAGGTGATACAAGAAATATACACTTTAGTTAAAATTTCTATATGGAATCCAACACAATTTCACATTCATGAGCCGATTCAATCTATAAACTAGGGTAATAATGAAATGTGCACTTTAATGCTCATTTTATTAATTTCTCGTCATTTTATGTTAGTTTGTGCACATGTGTGTGTCGTGCATGTTCATAATTTTGTTATCAAAAATATTAATTAGACCTTCGTTGAATAGGGAGATGATGTTTTAAATATTGTATATTTCCATTTCATTTTTATTGAAATATATGTATAAATTATTTTTAAAGTATGTATCGTTATTTTTACATGGAAGTCTTGCTCTTAGAGCTTCAACTTGTTCCATCTTTTGATTCACTACACAATGAACGTATCAAATATTCTTGAGCACTATAAATTATTTATCACATTCATTGAGAAAGTCTTATAGGATATTGCTGAGGGGATGGAGGAGGTTCTGATCGATATGTTTGAATGAAGGCCATCGAGCATGTGGACATCGAGGATGACAATAAAGTACATACATGTCATATGTCAATATACCCAATATAAAGTGTTAGGTCACACCATGTCCATAACTGCAACAAATATGGTCAAGAAAGGGTGGCAAATAAGCGGATGTATATGAGTACGACTCATTGCAGCTTGTTTTATGACTAATAAACAGGTGGAATTGAAATTTAATCAACCAATGGGTTGAAAATCACTCAACCTACCGGTTGAAATCCCATATGGGTCTATATGTAAACCTTTAATGATTGAGATATAAATTGTAAATTGCTTGTATTTCTTAATAAAATTTATAGTTTCTGATTCTACTTTTTAAAATTTCAAAATTATAAACTGGAGATTATTTTAATTTTTTAGGAAAAAAATGTTTAACTCTACCATTTTAATACATCAACCCGTAGGTTGGGGGGTGAAGGGTGGAGAAAAGTAGGTAAACTCGAGGGTCTAACCATTTTACTGAACCTGCAGTCAATCTATTACCCAACCCATATTTTCAAATTACCTATTTAAGTTGTAACCCATTTTACCGGCAACCCATGTTACCTACTTTCAAGTGGATAAAAAATGAACTCATTTTATCCGTGCAAGTTTATTTTGCCACCCCTAAGCGCAACATATAAGGAAAAAGCTCGACTAATTGTTTCGTCTACAACTTAGTACATTCTTGTGCAACTCTCTGTGAATATCTACTTGGAGGTCGTTACTATAATCATTATCCCACCAATTAGGATCTATAAATGGTTAATTATCCTACCTAGTTTACCCCAAATAACACTAATTACAATAACATGTGAAAATTGGACACTATTAACCTAGTTTCTTTATTTAAACCCTAGACCTTATTTGCAACAATGAGACTACTCGTTACCATTACTTAAGCTATTGACTAAATTTGAAATTTGATGTTAATTTAGTTGGTTTCAAGTACATCCTTAATAATAAATAACATGATATATATATATATATATATATATATATATATATCAAATCACTTTTTCTAATTGATCGAATCAATATAAGCCTTTAAAGAACATAATATTATTAAGCTTTGTCCATGTGTGTGTATGTGCATATTTTGTACCTAATGAACTGCCACTGCCCATTTTTAGTACAACTTAATCTTTTAAAATCAACCTATAATAACATATAATTGTTTTTAATTTTTTCAAATTTGAAACTAACAACACTCTTTCAAGTCATTTTGAAATGATGTAATATACTCCCTTGACACTGGTAGATGCTACAAGGGCTAGTGTTTTGTCAAAAAGTTGGATAGGCCTTTGGAAGAATGTTCCTAAACTTGATTTTAGTAATATAAACTTGTGGGTACGATGGTTTAGAAATACCTTATTTAGGTTACAACACCCTTGATGTAAAAGAAAGTTTGTTGAATTGGTTAATTGCATCCTAGGATCACACAGAGCAATTTATTCATTTTTAGTTGGACAATTACTTTAAAGAGGACGTTGATATCCCATTGGTTAGATGACTCCATACTACTTGCTTTATTAATGTAAAAACTACTTTTAACGCTCATTTAGTTAATAGGTTTCAAGTCATCCTATATATGTGAAATATGCGTGCTCGCGTTGTACATGTTCTTAAATACTTTTACTAAAACTACTTTAAATAAAATGATTATGCGTTTAATGCATATATTTCCTTTCTAATTATAATTTAAAATTTATACATATAAAAATATAAAAATGTTAAGTATTTAAATATATTTTTTTGTAAAAGTGGTAGTTTATAAAAAAAATATGGTTACTTTGGCTACACATGGAATTTGCAGTTGTAGCTCTTTGTTCGCTTGAACTTGCTAAGGCATCTTTTCGAGATTCACTGGAGCCGATGTCTAAAAGGAGGACCTGGCTCAGTGAAGTTGGTGTTAAACCGTTGCATCTAGGATTGAACGTGTTTAAGCAAATAAAAAATATAAATAATTTTCGTTTAAATTTTATACCATTGGTATTCTTTTATCAAAAAGAAATGACTTTTTAGTCAAACTTAACTAGATGTTTTTTTGAGAATGTGAAAAATATTTTGTGAATTAAATAGAGAGATTATGTGAATTGAATGAGTATCTTGTTGCTTCTAATTTGGAGTAAAAAGTTTTTGGGATCAATATAATCCGGGTTAGGTTGTGATTTAACCACAATTGAATGTGGGAATGTTTGGTCAATTATCAACACTTGTGGCGATGTTTTCATTTGGAGACAGTATCGTATGGGTATTGATGAGTGGTCGTTTCTCAAGTCTACAAAAAACAGGAAGTATGGTTTCAGTTGCGCATATCAGTGAGGTTTTTGAGTGAAGTGCCTGATTTGTACGCTAGGTGCATGAAGGCGAGGATCCTCCTCTATGTAACATGCAACAGACGTTTCTGCAAAGTGCATCCTCCTCTATGTAAGGTAGCTACGATGATAGTCATCCCCAACAATTTGGAGCTATCAAGGGTAATTATCCTAACTAGTTTGCCCCAAATAACATTAATTACTAATAACATATGAAATTCAAGATACATCTTGATTCTCTTTAATACCATAACCTGCATATACCTGAACACCTAATAATTGCGGCTATCTTGCCAATATTTGATGATTTGGTACACATTTTTTTTTTGTCAAAATAGATCTAAAATCGAAGATTTGAAGAAAGTGAAGTAAAGGAATACCACAATAAACATGTCATAGATGTGCACCAAACTTTGGCTTTATACAGAATATAATCCATTTATTTATAAAATAATTAAATTTTAATTAATTAATAAATAAATACTGCAATACTTATGGGGTTTAGCTATCAGCTTTTGGTGCATCTCCTTCTCTTTGCCATTCTTGTCTCTCCCTTAATGGTGTTATAGTCTGAGGCCAAAAAGATCCATGCCATAGGTACACATTATAAATGTTTGTTTAATTTTCCCGGTTCCACATGATTTTGCGATAATTTTCATTATAAAGTCTTGTTTCTTTAAACTTAAATGCACTTAATATTTTTTTGCCTACATGTCCTAACAAGGACTTGCTTTGTCTGCAACGCGTCGAGTGCAATGTACATCCACAGAGGAAGCTGGCTTGTTTCCTGTGCTTCTTGTGATCGGCACTGGAATTTTGACCATATTTGAGCTCTGAATCTTACTATAGCAATTTATGATAATACAGAATTGATTCATTTTATACGGTATCCAATTTTGTTTCAAATAAATGGAGTTTCACTAAAGATTGAGGTTCGAATTATGGAAGTGGAGAACTAAGTTGTGAAATCTATAAGAGTAGTAGGTTACTCTTCATGTTAGCATTTTTTTGTGCATGGTGCGAACGCATAACCTATACTGTCTTTAGGCCAGATTTTGATGATAGAGAAGATTCATTCATCCCAAAATGATTCCAAAAAAATATAATTCTTATTTTCATTCTAATTCTTACTAGCATATATATATATATACATATATATATTTACACACACACATATATATATATATACTCGCTTCCATCATGTTTTTTTCACTCTTAAATTCTCAATCAAAATAGAAGAAAGTATCAAATTCAAACATCTCCGTTTTCTAGAATTGGTTTCCTTGCAATCACCTCTATCTTGAAAAAATCATCCTATAGTTCGAGAACTTGCAGAGGAAGAGATTGAGTGGTGGTAATGGTCATGATAAAAGTTCCATGAAAGGATTGAAAATGCTCTATGCCGAGCTACATCTCGAAACTCCTATTTTGCCTGAATGGCAAAGATGTTAGTATGAAGGTCGGTAAATATATTTCTTTGATTCTTCCCCTAGAAGTCTTTTCACGAGGGATCACATATTCGCTTTCTTTTTTACAATCATGACGGAAATTGGCTGTGTATGTTTTTTTAACTAAAATTTTAATAATGTTTTACATTTGCAACATGATTCTTTTATCAAGTTTAATATATAAAATTTCTCATGTCATCTTATGTTTGTGCGTGTATCGTGAAGGCACGTACTTGCATCGTGCGTGTATCGTGCATGCACGTACTCATACTCTTCCGCTTATATATATATATATATTATAAATCCTTTTATTTTATGGAAATTACATGTATCAACTTATAAATTATAAAATGAAACTAATTTATATATATATATATGTGTATATATTGAATAAAGTAATTTCATTTCACGGTTTTGGAAATCATCCAGAATTGTTTGACAAAAAACTCAATAGAGATGTCCATACATTAGTTACAAGTAAACTCATTTTTGCAAAATTCACAAGCAAGTGATCTACGAAATTTCTTTGTCTAGGTATCCATAAGGGTCCAAAAATCCGAGTTCTTTGAATCAACTCTTAGATGGAGCTGATAACTTGAACGCAACTTTGTGTAGTGTTCTCATATCCTCGAACCATATTAATTAAATTCAAGGCATTTCCTATCACCACACCATCCATTAAGTGCAAATCTTGTGCAAGAATTAATCCTTCCTCCAAGGCAAGAGCTTCGGCATAGACCGGGATTGTAACTCCTTGATTTCTTCTAACTAATGCACGAAGAAGTGTGCACTTTAATGTTCAGTTAAATTGTTTCACGTTATGTTATGTTAATTTTTGTACATGGTTGCGTGTGTCGTGCATGTTTATAATTGGGTTTTTAAAAATATTAATTAGATCTACGTTAAATAGGGAGATGATGTTTTAAATATTTTATATTGTTGTTTCATTTGTATTGGAATATATGTATAAAATATTTTTGAAGTATGTATTGTCATTTTTACATGGAAGTCGTGGTTTTAGAGATTCATCTTCAACTTATTCCACCTTTTGATTCACCACACAACGAATGTGTCAAACATTCCGAGCACTATAAATTATTTATCACCTTCTTTGAAAAAGTCTTAGAGGATATTGTTGAGGGTATAGAGGAGGTTTAGATCGATATATTTGAATGAAGACCATCGAGCATTTGGATATCAAGGATGACAATAAAGTACATTTGTGTCATTTGTCAATTTACCCAATATAAAGGGTTAGGTCACACCATGTGCATAACTGCAACAAATATGGTCAACTAAGGGTGGCAAATGAGCGGACATATGAAATATGAGTACAACCCATTGCATTTTATTTTATGACTAATAACAGGTGGAATTTAAACTTAATCAACTAGCTGGTTGAAAATCAATCAACTAGCGGGTTGAAAATCACTCAACCTGCGGATGAAAACCCATATAGGTCTATATGTAAACCTTTAATGATTGAGATATGAATTAAAAATTGTATATATTTCTTTATAAACTTTATAGTTTCTAATTCTACTTTTTTTTTAAAAAAATTTAAAAGTATAAATTGGAGATTATTTTAATTTTTTAAAAAAAATGTTTAACTGTACCATTTTAATATATCAACCTGTAGGTTAGGGGGTGAAGGGTGGAGAAAAGTGGGTGGACTTGCCGGTCTAACCATATTATTGAATCTCCAGTCAACTCATTACCCAACCCATATTTTCAAATTACATATTTAAGTCGTGACCCATTTTACCCGCAACTCATGTTAACCATTTTCAAGTGGATAAAAAAATGAACTAATTTTATCCATGCATGTTTATTCTGCCACCCCTAAGGGCAACAGACAAGGGAAAATCTCCACTAAATGTTTCGTCTACAACTAAGTAAATTCTTGTGCAACTCTATGTGAATCTCTACTTGGAGTATCATGAGGTTGTTACTGTGATCATCATCCCCAACAATTTGGATCTATCGAGGGTTAATTATCCCACCTAGTTTACCCCAAATAACATTATTTACTATAACATGTGAAATTTGGACATTAGCAACCTAGTTTCTTTATTTAAACCCTAGGCGTATCTCACAATAACGAGACTACTCGATACCATTACTTAAGTTGAATTTTGAGGCTAATTTAGTTGGTTTCAAGTACATCCTTAATAATAAATAACATGAAGTATATGTGTGTGTATATATATATATATGTCAAATCAATTTTTCTATTTGATCGAATCAATATGAGCCTTTAAAGAACATAAATTTACTAGACTTTGTCCATGTGCGTGCGTGTGTGTATGTGCATATTTTGTACCTCGTGAACTACCACCACCCATTTTTAGTACAAATTAATCTTTTAAAATCAACCTATAAAAAAAATAATTGTTTTGATTTTTTTTTTTTTGAAAAATTGAAACTAACAACACTCTTTCAAGTCATTGATAAGTTTGACACTGGTAGAGGCTACAAGGACAAGTGTTTTGTGAAAACGTTGAATAGGTCTTTGGAAGGATGTCTCTAAACTTGATTTTAGTAATATAAAACTTGTGGGTACGATGTTTTAGAAATACCTTATTTAGGGTACAACGCCCTTGATGTAAAAGAAAGTTTGTTTAATTGGTTAACTGCATCCTAAGATCACACAAAGCAGTGGTGTGCTTAGGATTCATTTTGAGTTGGACGATTTTTTTAAAGAGGATGTTGATACCCCATTGGTTAGATGACTCGATACTACTTGATTTAATAATGTAAAAACTACTTTTAACATTTATTTAATTAATAGGTTTCGAGTCATCCTATAACTCGTATGTGCAATATGTGTGCTCGCGTTGTGCCTGTTCTTAAATAATTTTATTGAAACTACTCTAAATAAAATGATTATGCGGTTAATGCATATATTTCCTTTCTTATTATAATTAAAAATTATAAATATCAAATTTTAAGTTTTAAAATTTATTTTTGTAAAAATGTTAGTTTATAGAAAACAATTATGGTTACTTTAGCTACACATGGAATTTGTGGTTGTAGCTCTTTGATTCACTTGAACTTGCTAATGCAAGTTTCCGACCTTCATTGGAGCTGCTGTCTAAAAGTAGGATCTAACTCAACGAAGCCAGGTTTAAGCCATTGCATTTAGGATTGAATGTGTTTAAGCAAATAAAAATTATAAATAATTTTTATTTTATTTTTTTTACCATTGGTATTCTTTTATCATAAAAGAAATAATTTTTTAGCCAAACTTATCTATATGTTGTTTTGAGAATGTGGAAAATATTTTGTGAATTAAATTGAGAGATTATGTGAAATGAATGAGTATCTAGTTGCTTCAATTTTGGAGTAAAATTGTTTTGGGACCAATAGAATCCGGGTTAGGTTGTGATTAAACCCCAATTGAATGTGGGAATGGCAAAATTTTCACTCTTTTTTTAATGCCCATTTTTAGCAAGTGTGTGTTATTCTTTAAGAACATGCTAAAATTAACAAATACTCCCTCCATCCCAATTCAAGTTTCACCTTTTGACTTTTAACATTTGACTTCGATCCTTTATATCTTTCAGTAAGGATGACTAAAACTTGTGAAAATTTGATATTTTGAAAATATATACTATACTGAATAGAACAATGTATTTCACGATAGTATTTATACTAATATACCAATTCAATTTTAGGGTCAAAGTTAGGAAGTTTTGACTAAATGAATAGTTAATTTGCAGCTTGAAATGAGACAGGGAGAGTAACAATTTTCAAATATTAAAATTTCAGGTAAAAAAACTCTTTTTTCAAGAAGTGATTTAATTTAATTTACTTCATTGAGCAACTCTTATTGCCACCAAAGAGATGAAGAAGTTGTAGGTTTTGACATGGGAATATCTTCATTCACAACTTAGTAAATTCTCGTGCAACTCTTTGTGAATCTCTATTTGGAGTATCATAAGGTCGCTACGATTATTGTCATCCCCAACAATTTAGACCTATCAAGGGTTAATTATCCTACCTAGTTTGCCCCCAACTTTCAAAAAATTTGTGCCGAAATAGCCAAACTCCATAATTTTGGCGTTGACAAAAAATGTAATGATGAAAATACCCTTAACTAATCAACTAAAAAATTGATACCAAAAATGCCCTTGTTCTTCTTCATCACTACAACAAACATAGGGCTTAGGGCTTATCAAAATCAAACCTTGACCTGCTTATCATGCCTCCCCAAGCCCATTAAGAAGTTATCAAGCTTAGTATCTCGATCTAGGTATGAATTAGAGTGGATATATTCCATCTGATTGATGTGAAACATTTACAATCAGTACACCACAAAAGAAGTTATACTTTTTAAAAAGCACCTGAAGTAAACAAGATTACCATTTGATCGGCAAACATTAGAACTCAACTGACAGCTTTCTACCGCAGAAACTAAAGCTATCTATGACACTCAGCTCAAGCAAATCCATTGGAGTGCAATATAGTCCATTTAAACCCAAACTGCCCTAATCATAATCCCAGCTACTGTAATTGCACAAAAACATATTTAACTAAAATAATAAAAGGTAAAAGATATTAATTTATCTTCATTTCTTCTAATTTGCACTTTAAACCTTGGTCTTTTCATAGCATATGAAAATACTGTCTTTCAAAAGACGGACTCATATATTTAAAGGGCATAATGGTTTTTAATTTCTTACATTTTTTTAGGAAAAAGGATGATAGAAAAGAGGAGCGATAATTAGTAGAATTTCAATTCCGATTTACTTTTTCAAAATATTTGTTGAGGCAAAACGTGTACTCCCTCCGTCCCAACCAATTCTGCACAAGTTGACTTTCGTCAATTGACTCAAACAAAGTTTGATCATTGATATGTATAATTGTGTATAAATACAAGTTATAAAAAGTTGATATTTTAAAACTTCATGCTAATACGAATCTAACAAGATCACATATGACAATATCTTAACTTATTTATCAATTCAAATTTGAGGTAAAAGTTAAGCAATTTTGACTAAATGAATAGTTAAATTGCAGAAATAGTTGGGACAGATAGAGTATGTTACTCTTCTATTTGATAATAATTTTAAAGGTTATGATGGTTCAGGTGTAACCTTATGACATTTTTAAACAAAAATGATTAATTTGATCGATTTTTGGATGAGGGTTACAAAAAAAATGTAGTACTCCAATGAAAGAAATCCAAGCGACGAGTTTTGAAATATTGAGCTAGATTGTGGGCAATGTAATTTGTTTGGCATGGAATTTACCAATATATATGGGCGAATATTTACTAAAATTCTTCTAACTGTGTTCTATATCGCTACCATAATTTTGAAGAGCTCAGAGTAACGACTGAGAGTAGTTCCTTGCTTAAACTATAGATAGAGATGGTATACATTACATCTACAAAAGGCTCGCGATCATAGTACCATGTCTCCCGAATAACATAACGATTTTTATTTTTGGTTCAAGAACACTTATTCCCTGTGTACCTCTATTTGTGTCACTAATAAAGTTAGTATTGTTTAGATTGTAAAAAATCAATGCACCATTTAAATTTTCACGTGAGGCCTTACGACATTCGTCATAGCATAGCATGTATTTTAAAAATACTTATTTTTATCTTTTTTGTTATACGTATGTAATTTAAGATGGAAAAGTCTCAGGAAATGCGTCATTTCCATAAGTTTATGGACAGTCCATAGTAGGCCCGTCAAACGGGTCGGGTCACCCATTGGATAACCGTTATCCATATACTATTTTCACTTATTGGATAAGACTTATTGGATAATGACTCATTGGGTTAATGAATACAATTGGGTTGTAGTTATTGGGTTTAGTTGGGTTGGATAATGGATCACCCATTGGATAATTTTGAGCTCGAATAATTTGTGAATTATAATTTGTATAATTTGTGAATTATAGTGAATTTTTATATTAAATATTACACATGCATTTAATTGGGTAATATTTTGTATTTATTTGGTATTTATTAGGTTCCATTGAGTTAACATAATATGAGACACATTGGGATCAAAATTTAATTATTCTCATCCCGCACAATCCCAAAATCTAATGAGTATTTAATACCCGATCCCATTGGATAATGACAACTTGTAACCCAAATCAGAAAAAAATATTGAATGATAACTTATTGGGTTAATTACATAATAACTTATTGGATAATGACTTAATGGATAATATATTATAACACATTGGGTCATATGAGTTATCCCATGAGTTATCCAATGGGTTATCCATTTAATAACCCAACACATTTATGATCCAACCCATTATGACCCATTAATAAATGTGTTAATTAGATAAAGACCCATTGGATAATGGGTTAATTGAGTTTGGATAATGGATTTATCCAATTAACCCATTTGAGAGGCCTAGTCCATAAGGGCATTTACCATAAATGTTGTAATTTTTTAATAAAATTTAAATATTGTATTTTTATAAGTTAAAACAAGTAAATATGTATTTGGAGGTGAAAATATAAAAATATTTTTTCAAAATGTTTAAATTTTGTATGTAATTTAACAATTGCACTATGTAAGGTAAGAAATAAGTGGCATGTCCATAAGCTTATGGACAGACCGCATGTCAAGACACCTACTCATTTAAGATTACAAGTCTTGTTTTAGACTGACTAACAGTTAGACGGAGTTATTTTATATTTGATGCAACTAATAAGGTGATTTAATGCTTATTTTTATTTATTTCAACGATGTTTATATAAATTCGAAAAACTTTTAAAATGTATTACCATCTAATATTATACTTTCGCATTTAAGTTGTTAAACTTTTAAAATCATCAATGAATAGATAGACAGGACACGGGGAGTAGAATATTTGCCTATATTCATCTTTATGGTGATTCTAGTTTATATTTTAATGTGTTACTCGGCTTCATTAAAGCTCTGAGAATTAACATAAAACATAGATAAAGTGAATTTCCAAACAGGGTGAAATTCAGTTTCAAAATTTGTAACATGCATAAAATGTTGTCTGTAAATGCCAAAACTTCTACGTACGGTAACTTTACATGGAGATTCATGAAACTATAGAACATATATTCATCCGATCTCTTCATCATATCATGGCTCCCAATCGCAACTCCAAATCGATTTCTCCGGGCTGCTGCGCGCAAGATGAAGCACCGTACGATGTGGATGTTGTTTGTCCGGGGCTTTCCGGGAACAACTGGAGGTATGTTGGGCGTTTGTGAGACTTGACGATGTTTGTCGGGTGATGAGTCCTAACGATGTTTTTGTTGTAGAAGTGGCTGGATTTGTGGCCTCCCAAGGCTTGGTAGACAGAGAATGTCTTACCACAGACATCACATTCGTACGGTCCCTTCGAAGATGAGGCAACTTGCTCCTCCTCCAGTGAAGATGAAGCACTCTGTGTCTCAGAAGATGTAGTGGGTGCTGGAAACAACTGGAGGCATCTTGGCCGTTTGCGCGACTTCTTCTTGATTGGCTCATCATGAGTCTTTCTGTTGATGTTGTGGCTCGATTTGTGGCCTCCCAAAGCTTGGTAAGAAGAGAATGTTTTGCTGCAGATATCGCATTGATACGACTTTGCAACATTGACACTTGGAGTTGGTCGACTGAGGGCTGATTTCACCACACATTCTGCAAGAAAATGTGTGTCGAGCATTGGGATCGATTGCAGTGGTTCTGCAGCGATTACAATGTGAGGTACCGTTTCTTGAGCCATTATTGCCTATTGCTTTGTGGGTGGGTACACTGTTACTGTGTGTGTTTTGTTTGAAAATTGCAGAAAAATCTTGTTTTGAGAATGATGAAAAGTGGAACAAGTGAGTATGAGTGTGGATACTGTTGGTCTGATGTCGATCCATATATAGAGATTAGAGAGTTGTTAGGAGCACCTAATCCCAAAAGGAATCGGTAACGGAAACGGGAAAGCCCAATCCGAATCGGAAAAGATTTGTAAGATTTTGGTTCCTTCTTTTTCGCTTCCTTTTTGCTCCCTTGTTTTGTTTCTTTTTTTATATGCCAATGCAAAACATTGATATTTTTCTGGACGACGCATACCAATTTCAGTCATTATTCCAAGATTTAATAAACAAATGTTTATTTGGATTTTTCACTGTCATTGTTTGAATAATAATCCAAAATTAAAATGTATAAGTTACCATATCATTTGGAAATGAAACCCAAACTCTAATCATCATTTCTCTCAATCCCTCTCATTCATAAAATCATTTTTCTCATCGTCAGCTTGCACTTTATCATTTTTTCCCAGTAGGGCTCCAACTATTATTTTATATTATTTGAAAATTAATATAGTTGAAAGAAGGGATATATACCAATATAACCCTAACTATTTGAGTAAGTGAAAATATAACTATTGCAAAAACAATCCTACTTAGTTGATGAAAGTGTCAATATAACCCCTAAGACACCATTTCTGACATTGACCAAACATAAAAATGACTAAAATACCGTTAAACCTAAAATCTAAAGTGTTAGGACAACTTTACCCTCATGCCACCACTGAACCGCCATCCCGCCACCACCACTCACCTTCACCCGATCACCACCACCACCCAACCACCATCGCGTTTCTGACACTAAAAATTGGAAATGGATGAAAGAAGTAGCATGAAACATAATATACACCTCATCAAAATCCTTGTTTATAGTTTTCAGAAAATAGTCAGATGGATTCTGAAGGGAAGCTATTCGCTGCGAAAAACTACATCAAATTAGATAATGAAAACCATTAATCCAATTTTATATCAATCTCTCTAGATTGTGACCACGATGCCACCGCCACTGCCCACCTTCACCCGACCACATCCCCTCCCACCACCACCCAAGCCCCGCCGCCGTGAAATCCAATCCTGCGTCACCAACCCCAGCCACTCCACCACCCGCCGCCACCAACCCCAGCCCGGGACCGTCGTCATCCTAATCTGTGAAGACTTTCACTCCACCACCCCCACCCCCAACACCGCAACCCTGAAACCCTAACCTGCGAAGCCCGCCACCCAGCCCCGGCCGCTCGGGGCTCTTTTGATTAATGAATACGAGGGGTTTCAAAACTGGCTCAGATCTTTCACGAGGGGGATTTGGATCTTTCACGAAAAAGTTGGAGAAAAAGTGTGGCGGGAGGAAGAAGATGACGAGAGGAAAAGGACGACGCCGACAAAGCTGAGTTTTGCTTTTGTTATACACGGAGAAATGATTTAGTATAAATTTGTGTTATAACGGTAATTTAGTTTTATTTTTAGTTTTATTTTTATTTTTTTTGGAAGGGGGGAATTGTCTTTTTTTTGAAATTCCGGCTAAATGTTTTCCAAATGGATACGTTTGCACTTACACTAACTACATAGATTTATATTTGCACTTTCAATTATCAAAAGAGTGTATTCTGTAGGATTATAAAATCACTTTTCTCTCAAAATAATATTTAAAAAAATTAGTATTATATTATTAATATGTAAATTTAAAATTTATATCATTACCGACTTCAGTTTGACCCTCTGAAAACATAAGCTAACTTTGATAGTTTCACTCTAAATTTTCATCCAACTCACTGCGACTTCCTTGTTTGACCGTTGGATTTGAGTATTGCAGGTTGGATTAGAGAGATGCTCTAAGGCTCTGTTTGGAAGAGTTGTGCTTATAATCAAAACTGACATATTTTGAAAGCAGTGGTAGACCAGCTGCTGCTTTCCCCCCAAAATAGCTCTTGCTTTCAAAATAAGCTATTTTTTAGCACTTTTCTAAACTCTAAAAAGTTATTTGTTTATAAGCCCAGCAAATTAAAAGCTCTGCCAAACAGAGCCTAAACCGATTCATTAGTCATATTCTTTTATGCTTATCTATTTTAACTTTATCCCTTCCTTCTTTTGATTCGTATCTAACAATTGATTTACTAAATATTGAATTTAATATTTTCTTGAAACATTATTGTTTCCACAATTCCACTTACATAATGACTGCATATTTTTTTACTTCTTAATTTTAGTACAATTTCATTTAGTTTGATTTGGTCTCATTCAGTTTGGTCAAATATTTTTTTATTTTAGTTGCGTCTGGTTCGAGTAAATTCCACCTAAATTAATTTAATGAGTTTCGTACGGTGTCATGTTTCTCCCGACTATTTTCATTTTTTTTTTCCAATTTTTGAAAAATAAAATTGCTTATAAATTCAATTCAATACAATAAACTGATTTAGTACCAATAAAGTAAATTCAGCACCAATAAATTAAACTTCACACCAAATAAGCCCAATTGGGGAGGGCCAAATTTCATTGTAACGTACTAGTATTTATTAACTTATTAAGATATAGTGCAGAAAGTTGGGAGCTTACAAACAATGCTAATCTCATGCGAAGCTACTGTTAAAGACTTCTCTGCCGCTGCTTCGGCAATTTTTGGATGCTCTCATTGTTGATTGCAGCCTCCATAGTTATTTAAATTTCCTAATTGCTTTTGATTCAATATTTTATGCAATCTGATATGACATATTTTTATCACATAAGTCTAATCTAAATTTGGAATGTTAGGTGAGTTACGTAGGATTTAATTGATGTGACATTAATTATGAAGATGTTTAAGGTGATTTTTTCTTATAGAGAAAAGGAAAGAGCACAATTTAGAAGTTTATTGAAGTACAAACTAAAAAGGGAAATAGCAAGTTGATTGTGGGACGGAGCTGAGTAAGAGTTTATAAGGATTTATACTAATGGAGCACCATTAGCTATTTGGAATCCATCTTTTAAACTCCTCCACAAGATTTTGCAATATGGATTTGGTCTCTTTAGACCAATTAAGTGCAATGGTATAAATTAATTGTGGTTTCCTATCAATTAAATATATTTTTTTTTATTCTCTTTCTTTCACTCAAACACCATATTATTTTCTCCACATTAATAAGAAATCACTATTTCTACTATTCATATACCTCACTTGAATTTTTTAATTTTAACATTAATGTTTAATTTAAAAAAATTTATCTATCAAAAATAAATTGAATATGAAATTTAATAATAAATTTTAAGGATCAAAGTCTGTTATGGATTATTTTGAGTTAGACTCGAATTCTGAGAGTTAATATCAAACATAGACAAAGTAAAATTCGATACACGCTGAAATTCAGTTTCAAAATATCTACTAGCATAATATATTTGTCATTTAATTACATGTGTCAAACTTGTACCGTAACTTTACATGGAGATTTATGAAGCTATATATATAGCATAATATTGATAGGGTCTTCATTTTATCATGGTTCCCAATTGCAACTCCAAATCGATTTCTCGTGGCCCCTTGGCGCAAGATGAAGCACCGTGTGTCTTGTACGATGTGGATACCGTACGAGCGGGGCTTTCCAGGAACAACCGTGACTCCAGGTCGATTTCTCCTGGCTCCTCCGGCCAAGATGAAGCACTCTTAGAGCGTCTCCAATCGAGGCCTCAATTAGGCGGCCATCAAAAGCCACGTAATTAAAATTGATCCCCTACCCAAAATATAGTCTCCAATGCAGGGGTCAAGTTAGAATGCCAATCTGATGTGGCACAGACCCCCTCAATTGCACTCTCTGTTTCTCGATGCCCTCTTCGAAGCTGTCACGTATCCAGATCATCAATATTTGGCGCGCCTGAACTTTTTGGCACAGGCGGGAAGAAATTTTGTACGCAAATTCCATGCTCGCACTAAATTCTCCAGCTTCTAATTTCTATATAGGTACGAGTTTCTGAATCTTGCCTTCTTCAATCTATTGTGGATTTCAATTTGTGTACTTCTGGATCTCACCACATCTTCTTGGAGGTATTGATCTTACCCTTCTTCCCGTTCGAGACGAAATATCGATTTTACTGATCCATTGTTTTGGTTATTATACTATCACTTCATGAAGATGTTATTAATTTGCTTCATTCTTGGTTGGGCTATTATAGTAATCGTTGATTCCATTTATTAGAGTGGTAGCTCTGGTCCATAGATGCTTTGATAAATGGAGAAATTTATTTTTTGCAGTTTCTTTGAACCTGAACGAAGCATATGCAAAGGAAACATGTTTGATTCTTGAATACATTCACTCTGAAGTTATGTATCTTTGATTTTTTCATTCAAATAAATAGTGACTTGAAAGCACTTTTCCATTGTTGTGAACAATATGTTCTATTGAACAATACGTCTATTGAACAATATGTCTCATGTAGCATTAATGTTCTACTGAACAACATATATAGGTTCTTTTGAGGATATGTATATGCTGTGATGGTTCTGCATTTGAGTTAGCTACTTGCGTTTGAGTTTGTCCCTAAATTGCCCCATCTTGGGGGGGGGGTGAACGTTATTGTATTGTGATCGAAGAATGAGTTATGCTGAGGAAATTTCACTATACTGCATTATCTTTCTGAATTATTTTATATGCTGCTTAAAGCATCTTGTTTAGAACTGTGGGGATATACGTTGTCACTCTCCCCATCCCACGTCCATTACTGTTGTCTGCATTATTTTGCCTCATGTATGCTCTCTGGATTCTTTGGCTGTATTTAACTTCTAAATATTGTTGCCATCCTATCTGAAATAGAGTATCATGCAAAATCATAAGCAAGTTGCACTGTCCTAGCACTGGCTATGTATACTTGTTTTTCATTAACTGACAATACTAGTGTACATCAACACAGGTTCTTTTGAGGATATGTATATGCAATGGTAATTCCGCGTTTGAGTTAGCTATCCGCTTTTACTTATTTGGATTAATCTCTACTAGAATCTCTTTCTTATTTCTTATTTCTTATTCGGTAATTCTTAGGTTTTCATGGATTCTGAAAATTCTCAAAAATCTCCTCAGTCGAACTTCAATGACTCCCTCAACAATACTCATTCTTTCACCACCGTTATATTTTATTCTGAGAATTCTAACTCATTTATTAATGTGGATGAGTTTCAAAATGGAACTAATTCATCAAACCTTCCTCAGCAACAAGTTTTTCCCATTAGTTCAATGAATGGCCAATTTTTCCCTCAATCTCACCAACCATATGGACTAAAATTTTCCTATCAAAGTTTGCTACATGCTCCCAATATTTTTATGCTGGTGCAAGTTCCCAGCCTTCTAAAGTGCCCTGGAAGAACAGAAAAAATATCACAAAATCCAAGCACAACTAAACGTCATTGGACTCTTGACGAAGTTTTTCTCTTACTAATGGCCGACTACATGTCTCATGTAATGCGGATGTTAGAACTGGTCAGAAAACATCAGCGTTATGGAGTCACATCTTGCAAGTTTGGAGACAAAACATGGGAAATTTTGATGCTGCTCGAGACTCCAATTCCTTAGAATGTCGTTGGGCAAGATTACAAGCAGATATTAACAAATTTCATAGCTGCTATGAACATATAGAAAGGAATCCAAGAAGTGTAATGTGTGTAGAAGATATGGTAACGTTTCAATTTATATTCTTTTCATAGTTCTAATGGTTGTATTTCTTTTTTACAATATTGCTGAGTATATATTTCACATGTGAAGAAAAGAGAGGCACTGCAATTTTACTAAGATTCCCACGACAATAAGCCATTTAAGCATTTGGAATGCTGGGAGATGTGTAGGAAGAATGTGAAATGGTGTACCGGACATCTAACTAAGCAAGATTCATCAAAGAGACAAAAGTGTGTGGCTGATCCAAATGAATACGCAGGTTCTCCATCAACACCTATAAATTTGAATTCTGATCCAAAGTCAGTGGAAGTTGAAAATACAGTTAAAGGAAGGGATTACTCGCCTGAGTGAAGGAAGAAAGGCAATTAAGAATAAAAAAAGAGGATGGCTGCAGAAAAAGGTGTGGTTGATGCTTTGGAAAATCTACAATCCTCTCTAGAAAAACAGATTGAGTTGAATAGTGTGGATCTAGACCTGAAGAAAACAATGTTCAATGAAGAAATTAAACTGAAAGAGAGGAATCAATTGATGAAGAACAAAACACAAAAGCGGGGAGATCAAGAGTGTATATGGGTGATAGATCTCTCCAATCTTAGTCGCAATGTACGATCATTTTATGAAATTATGCAGACCAATATTTTGAAAGAATGGGAGAACGATGGCTTTCTTGGAGGATTTAATGGCAGTGATGACAGATCAAAGCAGCTTACCAAGTTTAGCTTGTAATCTATTCTTTTTGGTTAAATTAAGCTATATTGTGTTGCGAATAAAGAGCACGAACAGAATAGTGCTTTCTTTTTCTCTTTTCATGACTAGTTTATGTTAACGATTTGTTCATTACTTTGCAATCTAGGCAATATATTCTACATTTTGATATTTAGCTTATAATATGTGTATGTAACTGAGGAAAGAGCCTATTTATCTATAATGTAGACAAAAGATCTTCTATGTGGCTGTAATTTTTGTGTTTCATTTGGAATCTGTGTGCTGATTTCATGTGTTGTTAGAGTATGAATTAGGAATTCCATGTTGATGAAGGTTATTATATAAAAACCCCAAAAATGTTAGTTTTAAGGGCAAATTAGTAATTTCTCATTTTTATTTTTATTTCCCCTTTTCTTTCCTTTTCTTTCTTTTTTCCTTTCCTGCTTTTCTTTTCTTCTTTTCTTCCCTTTTCTTCATTTTTCTCCTTTTCTCCCCTTTTCCTTCTCTTCCGTAACAGGCCGATCCATCAGACCCATTATCCTTCCTTTCTCCCTTTCTCCTTTGCTTCCTTTCTATAGCTCTGATCCATCAGACCCTTCCTTCTCGTCCCTAAACCATCCGACCATGTTTCCTTACATGCGGGTCAAATGACCCGACCCTGTTTAAATAACCCTAGTTGTATTTGACCTGTTTCCTCCTTCGTAGGTTAGACGACCCGGCTGCACAACCCGACTCTGGTGTTCGTTTGCTCACTGGAAAAAAACATGAACATACCGCCACCACGTCTCTTAAGCTACCGAAAAAATGCACCGGATACCCCGGTTTCACCAAAATTTATGGGGAAAAAGGAACCCAACAAAAACATGACTAATTGTTTCGTGGTTGAGCAAAATTCGAGTAGATCTGATCAAAGAATTTTCCAAAACCATGGCAAGGAGAATTCACCGGACCCATGTTGAAGCCCAAAAAATGGCCGAGAGATGTCAACAGATCCATTCCGGTTTGCCTCTCAAACGCGAGCCAAAGAAAGCCAACATTTACGTAAATCCATCTTCGAACGAGGAGAAAATAAAACAAAGTAATAAACCAAACAATGAACCCAGATTTTCGGCGACCCTATGCTGCTAACCGCCGAAAAATTGCGTTTATTGAATAGGTGGTGGTGGCAGCTCTGCACCATAAGAGAATGAGAAATGGAGAAAAGGAGAAAAAGGAGAAAGTGAGAAAATGAGAAAATAAAAGGAGGAAAGGAGAAAAGGAGAAAAGAAAAAAGGAAAGAAACGGGAAAATAAAATAAAAATGAGAAATTACTAATTTGCCCTTAAAACTAACATTTTGGGCGCTTTGACCAGATGGAAGGGTTATGATTCAACACTTTTGTTGGTTCAAGGATGAAAAAGATCTAGAAAACAAATAAGGGACCAAAAGGGTCAAATGACAATATTTGGAGGGCCCCTGAAGTCATTTGCCCCACAAGATATTCCTATTTGTATTTATTACACAACAAAGACGAAGCTTTGGAAAAGTTCAAAGAGTACAATTTGAAAGTTGAGAACTAACTTAGCTGAACAATTAAAATTATACGAAGTCATAGAATAGGTGAGTATAATGAACCTTTTAATGTGTTCTATAGAGAACATGGTTTTGTTCATCAAACTACCGCTCCCTACTCACCTCAATCTAACAGAGTTACAGAACGAAAGAACTAAACTCTCAAAGAGATGATGAATGAAATGTTCACGAATCTGGGTCATCCCAAAACATGTGGGGGCAGGGTATAGGCTCTGTTTGGCAGAGATTTTAATCTGTTGTTCTTACAAGCAAAACACTTTTTGGTGTTTGGTAAAGTACTAAAAACAGCTTATTTTGAAAGTAATAGCTATTTTGAGGGGAAAAGCAGAAGCTGATCTCCCTCTGCTTTCAAAATAAGCTTGTTTTGCTTATGAGCAAAACTCTACAAAACAGAGCCATACTAACCTTCAACTACATTCTCAACAAGATACCACATGTGGTGACTGGAAAGTCGCCTTATAAGTTATGGAAAGGTAATGTACCTTCGTACAAATACCTGGAAGTGTGGTGAACTGTGAAATTGACTCCATTATCCAAAACCATACATGGGAGTTAATGAATTTCCCACCAGGTTCAAAAGCTATGAGGAGCAAGTGGATTTTCAAAAGAAAATACAAAACAAATGGCTCAATAGAGAAGTACACGGCTAGGCTTGTGGTGCAAGGATTTAGGCAAAAAGAAGGTTTGGATTTCTTTGACACCTATTCTCTAGTTACGAGAATAACTTCATTTAGAATGCTAATGACAATTAGAATGCTTGAACATCAAATGGATGTAAAAATAGCTTTTCTAAATGGAGAGCTTGAAGAGGAATTTTATATGAAACAACCTGAGGGTTATGTCGTCCCTGGACAGAAACACTAAGTGTGTAGACTTGTGACATCCCTATATGGGTTAAAACAAGCACCTAAACAGTGGCATGGAAAATTTGACAATGTAATGATGTCAAATGGTTTGAAATAAACGAATATGACAAGTGCATATTTGTCAAAGATAATCCAAATGGATACATTTTGTTGTGCCTATTTGTAGATGACATGCTCATAATAGGTAGCAATAAAGACATGATCAAACAAACCAAGAACTTGCTTAAAGGAAAGTTTGACATGAAAGACTTGGGATTAGCATATGTGATCTTAGGGATAAAAATCTTTAGACACTCAGAAGGAATAGTCTTGTCACACGAACATTACACTGAGAAAGTACCTAATAGATTTAAGAACTATTCAAGTGGGATAGCTAAAAGTCCCGAGGACCCTCATTTCAAGATGATGAAAAACTCAGGTAATGGGATATTACAATTGGAATAAACCCGAGTGATCGGGAGCCTTATGTATTTGACAAATTGTACAAGACCCGATTTAGCACACGCTGTTAACGTGTTGATTTGTTATATAAGAAATCCATGACATAGTCACTGGAAAGGGATAACTAGCGTTTTAAACTATTTGAGACATACTCAAATATATGGACTACACTATTGACAATATCCAACAATTTTGGACGGTTATAGCAATCCTAAATGGATATCATTTTCAAAAAAGTCAAAATGCACAAGTGGGTATGTATTTACACTTGGTGGTGTAGTTGTATTATGGAAATCCTCGAAACAAATGGTGTTTGTCAGATCCACAATGGAATCTCAGTTCATCACTTTAGATAAAGCAGCTGAAGAAGAAGAATGACTTCGGAACTCTATGGAGGATATTCCACTTCGCTAAAAACCAGTGTCAGCTTTAAGTGTACAAAGTGATAGTCAAGCGACTGTACTTCGAGCACTGGGTTCCATATACAATGGTAAATCCCGTCACATAAGATGACGACACAAAACCATAAAACAATTGATCTCAACAGGTGTAATCTCAATAGATTACATAAAACTTGCTGACAACCTAGCGGATCCATTTACTAAAGGCATGTCATGAGATCAAGTTGTTAAGTCATCTAGAGGAATGAGTTTAAAGCCTATGACTACATATGATGCTTGATGGTAACCCTACCTAATTGATTGAAAATCCAAAGAAGTAGGTTCAAGGGGCAAACAAAATGAAGTTGAATCAATGAAACCAATTTGAGATTTCAATCTCTTCCCAGATCCTATGATGACATGAAAAAAGTGCTACATGTGCAAGTTAAGGTTAACCTTGGATTTTAATGATTTCATAGCTTTGAAATAAAATGGGGTAGGACATGATATCCTTTATGGTCAATCACCTTATGAGTGTTAAATGGGGCAATTTGTAAGAGAATTAAGATAAGCTGAATTCTCCAAGTTCGCTCATGAATAACCAAGGATGTTTAAGGCCAAAATGGACACAATCAGAGATGATGAGGCTGTGTGATTTACACAAAAGTCGGGTGGTTGAAAACATCATGTTCACTACTTGGTCGAGTAAATCCGATAACTATTCACTGTTGGTGGTTCAAGGCTGAGAAACGCCACTATTCCAAATACAGTGATTCTTCGCTCTTACTCTCAAAAGTCCGCATGCCTAGAACACACATGTCATATGAGTTACTTCTATTCATGTTGGGGATTGTTTGACCCGAATTTTCCGGGCAAGATTCTGGTGGGCTCCGGCCACTGTTTGCCCCGGAATAAGGGAGTGTTGGCTTCGTCTCCATGAGTAGTATATTATAGTATACTCATACATTAAATTGGGTTTCCGTTTGAATGAGAAATGAGGATTCAAAATTGATTATTTAAAGAGTAATATTTTGGGTTACCTCATTTTCAATCAGTCCGATGCTGTGTAATTGTTACAGTTGTCAGTAGTAGTAATTTTCATGTACTTTGCTGTGGAGTTAACATCATTTGTTTTTCTTCAACTCTCAGATCTCAAACTTTTCCACTTATTGTAATTTGACTCTTGTGCTGCTGTGGATCGTCATGGCGGTTTCATTTATTACGTCAAATATATTAACACTGAGGTAATTTCTTGTTCGAGATTTGAATCTTATCCTTAGATCTATACCAAGTTCAGCTAGGTTCTCTTATCTATTAACTTGATGAATGAATATCATAGGCTGCTGTGCTAGAAGCATTGAAAGCACGCAACTCATTACACCTTATGTAATGTTAATATTTGTTTCAATGTATTGTCAAATTGATATGAAAATCATTACGTATAATATGTTAGTCGTAATTAAATGGCCAATTTATGTAGTGTTGATGGCCTGCAGATAGGCCCGTCGTCGGGTGACCCGTTCGATAACCGTTACTCATATATCATTTTCATTAGTGGATAATGACTCATTGAGTTAATGGATATAATTGGGTTGTAGTTATTGGGTTTAGTTGGGTTGAATAATGGATTATCCGTTGAATAATTTTGGATGAGACCCATGAATAATTTCATATCACAAGATAACAAAATTTTCACAAGTTTGATTATGAATGATTTAATTTTTCCCTAACACATATAATCATTTTAGAAACGATCAAATTCTCGATTCATCATATTTATCGATTTTGGTTCATGTCTTAATCAATTTTAATTTGAACCAATTAAAATTTGATAAAAGATCTTGACGAAAGAAGTAGAAGTAGAAGTAGTATTTAAGAAACTTTTACTAAATTTGAAAAATCTCATCCATGAAATATAAAGATATATAAAAATATTTTCTTTTATTGAACATAAGAAAATAATAAATGAAATCCTCACATTTAACCACTCGAATAAATATTTCCTCTTTTGTTGTTATGTACACGATTCAGCCTATATAAAAAAATGATTAGAGTTAATCGTAATTTTTCACTCTAAGTAAAATGTTACGTGACTTATCCATTTAAAGTTTAAACGGTTGAAAACACCAATTATCCATTAAGTATATACTGAATTATCCATTGGGTATATACTAATTATCCATTGGGTCTATACTAATTATCCATTGGGTCGAACTAAATGACCCATTGGGTATAGGTCATTTATTTGGGTGAAACGTGAATTACCCATCAAGTCCGTGTTCTTTCTCAGTTCTCACTTCTCACCCAGTCTGCGTTTTGTTTCATCAGTCCGCGTTTTGTTCATCAATCGGTCTGCGTTTTGTTTATCAATCGGTTTGCATTTTGTTCATCAATCGGTCTGCATTTTGTTCATCAATCGGTCTGCGTTTTGTTCATATTGGAGTTCATAACATTAAATTATGTAATATAATATTATGTACATTATATTATATTATATTTAATAAAAATAAAAAATATATAATATGTTGGCTTTGTAAACTCGACGAAACTAACGAACAATATTACTTGGGATCGAACTCGAGCTCAAATACTGTACAAACTCGAATATTGTACGAACTCGAATACTGTACGAGATTGAGCTCGAATACTGTACAAACTCGAATATTGTACGAGATTGAACTCGAATACTGTACGAGACTGAACTCGGATATTGTACGAACTTGAATATTGTACGAGATTGAGCTCGAATATTGTACGAACTCGAATACTGTACGAGATTGAACTCGAATATTGTACGAACTCGAATAATGTACAAGATTGAGCTCGAATACTGTACGAACTCGAATACTGTACGAACTCGAATACTGTACGAGATTGAGCTCGAATATTGTACGAACTCGAATGCTGTACGAGATTGAGCTCGAATATTGTACGAACTCGAATACTGTATGATATTGAGCTCGAATATTGTACGAACTCGAATGCTGTACGAGATTGAGCTCGAATATTGTATGAGATTGAGCTCGAATACTGTACGAGATTGAACTCGGATATTGTATGAACTCGGATATTGTATGAACTCGAATACTTACGAGATTGAGCTCAAATTCTGTACGGGATTGAACTCGAATATTGTACGAACTCAAATACTGTACGAGATTGAGTGCGAATTTTGTATGAACTCGAATACTGTACGAGATTGAGTGCGAATACTGTAGGAACTCGAATACTGTACGAACTCGAATATTGCACAAGACTGAACTCGAATAATTTGTGAATTATAATTTGTATAATTTGTGAATTATAGTGAATATTTATGTTAAATATTACACATGCATTTAATTAGGTAATTTTGGATATTTATTGGGTATTTGTTAGTTCCCATTGAGTTAACATAATATGGGACCCATTGAGATTAAAATTTCCCATTAACATAATTATTCTCATCCCAAATCCTAAAAATAATGAGCATTTAATTCCTGATCTCATTGGATAATGACAACTTGTAACCCAAATCGATAGAAAATGTTTAATGATAACTTATTGGGTTAATTATATAATGACTTATTGGATAATGACTTATTGGATAATATATTTTAACCCATTGGGTCATATGAATATCTCATGGGTTATCCTTTTAATGACCAAACCCATTTATGACCCAATCCATTATGACCCATTTAATAAACGGGTTAATTGGATAATGACCCATTGAATAATGATCTATTGGGTTTGGATAATGGGTTTATCCAATTAACCCATTTGACGGGCCTAGCTGCAGAAGCTTCTGTCTGACAAGGGCACTTACAACGGTTTCTTGCTTATGATGGAACCTCTGAGAACTCAGAACAAAGTAAGTTGACCATATTGGTTCTGCACTTTCATAGTTACCTCGTCGATTGGTTTCTGATAAATTTTCTTTGAGATGTAAGTACAAGGTGATGTAGGAAATGGTATGATGTGTAGCTACTTTTCACTCGAGTTTTCAAAAGGAATCCATTAAAAAAGGATATTACATGAGTTTAGCATAACCAATACGTACTATCAGGAAAAACATGTATTACAATGTCTAGCACCGCTATAAATTTCAAATTCTCATATGGTGAGTACATCAGTATAACGTAGTTTACTGGATTTATGATTGTAGTTGCATACGATGTACTTAGTTTCAGATGGGTAAACTAGATTTTCAGTACTTAAACACCTCAACAATAGCAAAACAGTTTATTCACTCATTTGATTGTTTAGATTAACAAATATACACTTTCAGTTTGTAGGGGATGTTCTGAGGATTCACCAGATCCTACCAAACCTGATCAGGTATTTTCTTGCTTCTAGCTTGTTTTTGGACGTATTACACAGTCACAAATTTTGACACATTTGAATTAATATGAACACTGAAGATAACTGTGTTCTTGAAACTTTAGTATCATAAACATTACTGTGCTGAGCTCAACTTTGGTATCTAAAAGTTCCAAGCATATATGGAAGACCATTTTTATAAGCATACAAGAAACCTGTTTACTTAGTTTGAAGAAGAGATTTTCATAGTGATTTTTGAAAGCCTTCTCGACCTAATGCTTCGAGTCTACAGTACTAAATCACTCCGTGTTATTTTCGGTTGTGCTGCCCTTGGCAATGTCTCATGGACAAATTTTGTACATTTACAGCAATGCATTCAAGTTTTACCCATGGGAGGAGAGTCGGTATAAACCAACTTCCTCCTCGATTGTTTGTGCTATATTTGTTCCAGTTAATGTCTAATCTAGTGCAGCAGCTGGTCTTATTTGAGGTAGTGTGTTAACCTCCGCACTGGCCTCATTTGGTCTTGCTTTTCTTCTTTTAATGTGCTGCTTAACTGTGATTTCGGTGTTTCAACTTAATATGAAGAAAAGAAAAAAAATTATCTTTCACAGTTCATAATCTTTGCATGGAAGGGAAGTCATTATTTTTGCTTCCTTTTTCGTGGGTCACTGTTGCATTTTGATTGCGCATGCTGTAGATTGTATGTGTTTGTAGATCATTACTTGTACCGGTATATACTACTACATGATTTCATTGAATTGTTGAATTTTTTATGTGTTTTTCTGAATTTTTGTATCAATTACCACCAAATGGAAAATTATGCAGATGTTATCATGTTGGGGTGATTGCTGAGAGGGCTGGGAGAGGGTAAGGACTTTTGGTGAAGTTAGTGAAATTATGTGGGTTGATTAGTAGTTATTAGAAGTTGGGGTGCTGAATAGCAAATATTGGAAAAATACATACTGAATTGTAAATTATTTGAATTTTGGCGGTTGAATTGTAATTAGTGAACCTTTTTTAATTCTCTATATATATTTGGCGACGGTTCCAGGTGTAGCATATATTCCCGACGCTTCCATGTGTAGCCCTCTTTTGGACGCTCTTGCGTGAGATTTTATGATGCTTTTGTATGTCACTAAAATACAGCGACACTTCAACGTGTCTCAAAATTTAAGTGAATAGAGGCATAAAGCGTCACTAACAATTTTAGCGACACTTTTTAATGTCACAAACGTTCAAAAACGTGTCACAACTAGAATTTTTTTTGTAGTTAAATATGTTAGTTTTAGGATGCCAAAAAAACATCCCAATTTGTTAATTTTAGGATGCAAAAAAGCGCCGCAACATGTTTGTATTAGGATGCAAAAAGCAATCCAATACACAATTGTAAATCACAGAAAAGTGACCCATAAGAATATAATAGGACGCATAGAAATAACCCTATATCTCATCCATAGGGTCATTTAATATAGCGACTCATGATCTATAGGGACTCACAATAACGGATCAAAGCGTCCTATCTATAGAAGCATCTCAATATAAACCTATTGGGTTAAATTTTAGCATCCCAATAGCATATTTGTGTTGTAGTGTACTGATTGTTTAGTTAATTTGAATATGGGGGTGGAGAGATTTTAGGGTTTGCAGATTTTGGGTAAATTGTGTAAAATTTTAATTTTGTAACGGTAATTAATCATGTCTTATTGTATTTTGAATATTTCTTTAAAAAGAAAGTGTGTAGATTCCCTTGGTACAAGGAAGTACAAGATTCTTATATGGATTTTTTTTGAGTTAGACTCGAATTATGAGAGTTAATATCAAACATGGAGAAAGTAAATTTCGATAAACGGTGAAATTCAGTTTCAAAATATCTACTACTAGCATAAAATGTTATTGAATTACATGTGTCAAACTTGTACCGTAACTTTACATGGAGAACCATGAAACTATATATAGCATAATATTGATTGGATCTTCATTTCATCATGGTTCCCAATCGCAACTCCATATCGATTTCTCCTGTCCCCTTGGCTCAAGATGAAGCACTGTGAGTCTTGTACGATGTGGACACTGTTTGGGCGGGCCTTTCCGGGAACAACCGCAACTCCAGGTCGATTTCTCCTGGCTCCTCCGGGCAAGATGAAGCACTCTCAGCCTCGTATAACGTGGATGTTGTTTGTCCGGGGCTTTCCGGGAACAACTGTAGGTATGTTGGGCGTTTGTGGGACTTGACGATGTTGGTCGGGTGATGAGTCCTAACAAAGTTGTTGTTGTAGAAGTGGCTGGATTTGTGGCCTCCCAGGGCGAGTGCATGATTTTACTATCGTGTAAAGTGGAATGTTGGTCCACATTATGGTCCGTTTTGAATTTGGAAGCAAAGGGTTGAGGACGCATTTCCATAATGCGTCCTCCCCTTTTTAAATTTCACCCTCCTTTCCTTTTTTTTTTCCGGTGGTGGGCCCTTTTTATTTGGTTTTTAACGCAATGGCTGCGAAAATTTTTCTTCCGAATTTTTTGTTCCGAATTTTTTCTTCCGAAATTTTTTCTGCCGAAATTTTTTAACGCAATTTAAATATATATAAATATGTATACACGCGTAAATGTGTGGATGTACACACGCGTAAATGTGTGGATGTACACACGCGTAAATGTGTGGATGTACACACGCGTAAATGTGTGGATGTACACACGCGTAAATGTGTGGATGTACATACACACGCGTAAATGTGTGGATGTACACACGCATAAATGTGTGGATGTACACACGCGTAAATGTGTGGATGTACATACGCGTAAATGTGTGGATGTACATACACACGCGTAAATGTGTGGATGTACACACGCGTAAATGTGTGGATGTACACACGCGTAAATGTGTGGATGTACATACACACGCGTAAATGTGTGGAAGTACACACGCGTAAATGTGTGGATGTACACACGCGTAAATGTGTGGATGTACACACATATATAAATGTAAATATAATTATAAATATAATTATAAATATAAAATAAATATAAATATGTACATATATATATAAATACAAATACAAATATAAATATAAATATAAATATAAATATAAATAAAGATATATATGTATATATATATACATATATATATATAAATATATATATACATAAATACATACATATATATAAAAATAAAATTATATATAAATATGAATATAAATAAAGATATATATATATATATATGAATATATATATAAATATATACATATATATAAAAATACATAAATATAAATATGAATGTAAATAAAGATATGTATACAAATATTTAAATATACAAATATATAAATATATATATATATGTAAATATATAAATATGCACACACGTGAATGTGTGGATGTACATACATATATATATGTAACTTTATGTATATAAATATAAATAAAGATAATGTAAATATAAATATATACATATATAAATATAAATAAAGATTGCGCATAAGCAGACTTTTGTTTGTTCGATGAAAATTTGGAAAATAGTCAAAAGATGATTTTGGGTCTCGTTGTTCGAATCTTTTTGAGTAGTCTTGAATGTCGGTGCAGGAACGGAGTGTTGCATAGTTAGAATGGATACTAGTTAGTATGAATGTACAGTGTAGAACAGTACGAGTGAAATGTAATGCCAATTAGTGGTGAATAGCATGTACTGTCCTATCGATGGTCTCTGCAAAGCTTTCCACCCGTTCCACACGGGGGAGGACGTATGGTCCTGGATATCCGCCGTGGTACAACCGTCTGTGCGGGTACATGTTCTTCCTCACGTGGAGCTCCCGCTGGTATGTCCTCCTTCATTTCGTATCCCGCTTCCTCGTTGGAATCACAGTAGGCATATGGAATAGTACCTGTATATGATGGATCGATATGGGACATGTACCGATGACTGGATGCTGGAGTGACATATGTATTGTAATCTGATGCATCCATGTTGTACTGTGAGGGTTCCCCGGCTGATGGTCCGCAAATGGGTGGACTCGCATGTGAGGGGCCCGCTTGTGATGGACCAATGTGTTCCGCATGCCCCCTAGCACGAGGCCTCCGACCTCCTTGCCGACCAGGTGGGGCCTGACGGTGGGTTCTGAGGTCAGTATATCTGACACCAGGGAGCAGTTCCTCACAGTGCACGAACGGTTGATAATGCTGCGGCCTGGAGGGCTGATGCGCATGTTGTAGACTACGTGTGATAACATGATGCATCCCCCTTATGACGTCCGCACAATGTGGGGGCCAACTATCCAGATTAATGTCTGACATGCCATGCAACTGTGTCATTCCCTGCAACTACGGAATCGAGATGAATATGTCAGATATATAATTTTGAGGAGCTTTGTTGTATTCTTTCTTGGCAATATTTGAAATTTAGGACATACCAAGTACTCCGCGGTTGCACCGTCCCCGTGGAAACCCTCAGCAGCTGTTACAGGCCGCCCTGGTTGATCAATGAAGGACACCGTCTTGCGGAAGTACCACTCCAAGTAATCACGGGTGGGTAGGTATGGATCCGCACTCCCCAGTGGGGGTAATTGTCGGTTGGACCGATGTTCCTAAGTGTCGAGATATCTTCTGAGCTCGACGCGCCAATCCATGCCCGACCTTCCGCGACGGTCTCTAGTGTGGACCAAGTTGTACTCCTCCCTACTGACCAACTGGGTGGGTATTGGCTGAATCAGGCCGAACTGCCTGAGAACACGGTGCGCATGATGGAACTCCACGGCATGCCAGCAGATGAGGTCGACGCAAAGCAGCCAATTGTTTCTACCATCCGTACAATACTGCGGGAGTTGCTCCAGGACGTCCTCCGCATATGGCTGCCAGATGAACTGAGACAAGATGCAAGTGTTGCCGTTAGGTATAGGAAACCATTTTCCGTGCGAAGTCTAGAAATCAAAATCCAATTATTCCTATACCTGATTATGGGTGAGAGACGTCAGTTGATCTCGGTATACTTTGAGAACGTGCATTGGCGATTGTGAACAATCGTAACGTGCCCTCCACCTATGAGGAACCGAGTGACACAAATTAGCCGAACTATGGAATTGCATGTGGACTTATGAATACCGCATATTGAGGGATCAGACAAGTACCGGGATCCAAGAGCACTCATCGTCACTGTCACCGGTAGTGCCCCAGCCGGACGGATGGATGGTATGCGTTCCCATGCCCACAGCTGCCAGTAAATGCAATAGAAATGCCCGTTAATGTTAAGCACGGTATGTACGAACGGCTATGTTGACCCACAATTTTACCTGAAGCAAGACAAGTGGCCCGGATATGGATTTAGATTGTGGGATTGCCGCATCACACAACGACCTGTACAAGCATGCAAGAATCGAACTCCCCCAACTGTACCGATGGACTGCACCCAAATCCGTAAGTGCGGATAAGTAGAGCAACGGGATGAGGTGGCCGGACGTGTCGGACATCAGCATTCCCCCAAGAAGCAGCAGAAGGAAAACCCTAGCCCGCTGTTGGCATTGTACATCAGTGGTATGATCGGGGAACGGACTGTGTAGTAGCGTTCCCAACCACCTGGCCTTAATGCGGCCCCCCTGATACAAGTGAGGTCTGGTGTAGCTCCCAGGTAGTCTGTGCAGATGAGCTGCCACTCCTCCGGACGCCTGACGGTGTCAACCCCTGTTACTGGGATGCCATCGATCGGTAGACCCCACAGGACCCCTATATCCTGCAAGGTGACCGTGGCCTCCCCCATTGGTAGGTGAAACGTGTGCGTCTCTGGGCGCCAACGCTCCACTAGGGCGGTGATGAGGGAGTGGTCAATCTGTATTGCGGCAGAGTCCAGGAGTCCCTGAAATCCGGCGTCACGAACATACCGCATAACCTGTTCTGGCGGTTGGTCGGTCCAGCATGCCCTGTCGCACCGACGCACCTGCAGTGCCTCATCCTCTAGAGTGCCGTTGTATAGGGCACGAGCGCGGTGCTCCCGGTGTAGGTACAACAAGTCCTCCTCAATCGGTCCTGGATGGTACATGGTGTTACCTGTGCGCAAATACCAACCCAAGTTAGATGTTTTTTCTGGAAGAATAACACAGATAAAAGTAACACTGCGTAATGTAACACATATTTGCCAAACATAAGTAATACAACAAAATCTGCCACATATATCATTTAGTACAAGGAATACTACATCAGACTACGAACGACAGACTAAGCATGCCCTCTCACTCCAATCGATGTACAATGCAAACCAAGTGAAAGATGGAGGTTCTATTACAGACACCGTATGACACCACGATACTAAGCACGACCACGTCTACGATTGCCCCTGGTTTCACCCGCCACCCTGTCATCCATCTGATTCCTTATCCGCCTCTCCGCAAACTTCCACGCCTCCTGTTGCGAAACTTTTCTACATCCGGAATCAACCTCCAACTGGCACACTGCCAGAGTGATGGATCTCGCACGGGCATGAACCCCTGACTGTATTGTTGGACATATGTGGTCGTGTGATACACCCGGTCACACAGACTAGCAGGATCGTCACGCCTATGGCGACAAACGGCCAGGGCATGGGAACAAGGGAAACGAAATATTTGCCATTCGCGACAAGTGCACTCCCTGCTACGGTATTTGATCGTGTACTGTCGTTCACTAATGCTCCCGTCGATGTTCCTCGCCACAACCCTGTATGTCTGCGATGCGTGCCCGAACAGGGTGACGATATGTCCCTGTGCCAATGGATCCTGCTTCTGGAACTTTTTCCAGATCCTCTGAGGGAACACGGACCTGGACAGACGGGCAATATCTCATAAGCAGCGAACCGGCATACCGGTAAATCTGAAAATGCAATTAACTGACAGCGTACCTCCAATCCGTAGCGTCCGTAAGCCTCTATGCAAACATTTCAACCGTTCGCTCGAACGTTGCTTTGACACACGCTGTTATTGGAAGGTGGCGTGCGCGCCGTAAGCAGTTGTTGAAGCTCTCCGACAGATTCGTTGTCAAAATTCCCCACCGCCGATCACCATCATCGAAGGCAAGACACCACCTACTCCTATCTTGCCGTTCCAGCCAAGCCCAAGCGGACGGATCCATACTCTCCAGCTCCTCCTTGTACTCCCTCCACCTGCTCTCGCGCCTGGCACTACCGAGCTGCCACACCAGAGACTTCATGAGCGCATTCTTGAACTTCCCGCGATCATGTGATAAGAAGTTTGACTGAAAATGCCGCAAGCAAATCCAGTGGTATCCGGCAGGCTCCATCCACTCCTCCATATTTGTCATCGCATTTACAAGTCCTGCGTGCCTATCTGATATGACACAGATTGGTCTGCTATCACCACCAACAACGTGAAGACGCAATCTCCCCATGAACCAGTTCCAGCTTTCATTCGATTCCTCGTTAACAATTCCGTAAGCGATAGGGAGGATGTAATCATTTGCATCGTGGGTCACGGCGACCAGCATTGTCGACTTGTACGCACCTCTCAAATGAGTGCCGTCGACGCTGATCACTGGCCTGCAGTGGCGGAAGGCTGCAATTGCCTGACCGAATGCCCAGAACACAAATTTAAATTTCATACACCTGGGACCGTGTATTCTGTCAGGTACGCCAGCCCAATCAACAACGGTGGTCGGATTAGCCCTTACAAGTTCATCCATAAAAGTCGGGAGCTGTTCAAAAGAATCCTCCCACGTTCCAAATACCATGTCAATTGCCTTCTGCCGAGCATACCAGGCCTTCTTGTAGGAGATCGTGACGTTGAACTCATCATTCACTTGAGCTCGCACATCTTTCACCGTGTACGAAGGGTTAACATCAATGTGGTGGCGGATTGAACGGGCGATCATCACCGACGTCAGATTCACGTTACCCGTAGATCGACCAGCCCCGACACACCCATGGCTACTAGCCCATTTGGTGATCTGCCACATACCATGCGAAGCCTTTTTCGAAGCTCTGCAAACCCAAACACAATTCCCAGTTCCTTCGACGACGTCCTTGCATTTCGCATACCATGTGCGAGAACTGCTCTCCACAACCCTGTGTTCCCTGTTCATCATAGAACTCCACCGAGAAATAGCTTCGACCAACTGCGGCTTTGTCTGAAATTGCATACCCACGTCCACTTTACCAGTCTCCTGGACATAGGTAGAAACGCCGGACCCAAAATGGGTAGGGTCATAACTATCCTCATCGGGGCCCCCATAATCTCTGTAGTAGGCCTGTGTATCCGGGTTTGCCAGAATATGAAACGACGTCGGTACATTGTTCGTGCACACCAATTGCTCTTCCTCGTCCCCGGGGTTCGAATCGGTTGACAAGGAACGATCATCCTCGGTTCCATCATCAAGTCCAGGTGCCGAGCCGTCATCCTCGCTACTATCATGCCGAGCATCGCGATCGCTAACGGCACCCGCAAAATCATTACAGAAGACATTCTGCTCGCCATAGTCTACCACGGCTCTACCACCACTTGTGGACGGCTCGGCACAATCCACGTGGGCATACTGTCCAGGTTGGCTGGACTCACCAAATTCACGACCCCAGCTACGAACAGGTGGTGGTATACTGGGCACAACGGCGGAGTTCTGCACGTTGCTCAGCAATGACATGAACGTGCTTCCCCGCGCCCCGTAATTAGCGATTGGCAACTGTTCCGTAATAATGTAAAAATCCGCAGAGGACAATGCCATTCGATCAACAACGTTGAAGAAGAACGTGGTGGACGCATCATCTTCCACAGGATAACATCGATAGTATACCGCCGAACCAATCAGCTCGGGACACCGGTAATACATTTTCAACGAACAACTCTCCCTCACAATGGCCAGTCTCGTTACAATTAAATCAAACAATTCCAAGTAGTTCAGCCTCTGCTCGAGAGTCGTAACTCGCTCCGGCATTGGAGGATCATAATAAACCCCCACACCCAAATCAAACTTAATCTGGCCCCCTCTATACATATACACTGCCAAAAACATCGCAGAACTGCAACACACAAACACGTAACACATAACTCACAACGCAACGAACCAAGCTCAATCATGAAATGTACACACAAACAGACAACACAATCATACACATACAATTAAATTAACTAAATTACTCCAGCATATCAACAGATTATAATTCAACCCAAACGGCAACAACTGACCGACGACCGGCAATGTGCGACACTCACATAATGTCGGAACACGTTCGTATAATTCTATAGGCCGCAAATACCTACTACATGAAGAATAACAGAGTGGGAGGGGTTCTGAGACTTACGGGTCAACATCGGTCAACGTCGGTCAACGTCGGTCAATGCGGGTCAACGCGGGTCAACGTCGTTCAACGTGGGTCAACGGGGCAACGGCGGTTCGACGGGGTCAACACGGTCAACGCGGTCAACGCGGTCAATGCGGGTCAACGTCGTTCAACGCGGGTCAACGGGGCAACGGCGGTTCGACGGGGTCAACGGTGTCAAGAAACGCAGTCAACGTCAGGTCAACAAACGGGTCAACGACACGATCTCTGCAACCGAAATCCGATTAACAAATTAGTAGCAATTAACAAAAAAAACAAACACATATTCAGCGGAAAAAAGGAAAATACCGGATCCCGTACAAAACTCAAACTGCAGATAAAAATGGAGGAACACCGGCAGAGCAATACTGGAGAACGAGTGCAGCGGAGAAAGAGTGCAGCTGAAAAAGGCGGAAGCACCCGAACACTGGCGAAAATGTGACTTACAGTGGGAGAAATGAGAGGAAGGAAGGCTGAAGAAGATGGAGAAGGCTGGAGAAGATGGACAAGGCTGAAGCAATTCGGGTGCTATAAAAGGAAAAAATTTCTGACGCAATTGCCACGTGGCAGCTTGCCATTCGACCGGAAATTCCACATTTGACCGAAATGGTCACATGCAGCCGCGATGACGTGGCAACTCCCCTGGCCGACACGTGGCCTGGGGATTTCAAAGAAAGGGCCGGATCAGGTTTTAAAAAATTTGACCGACACGTGGCATCTCCGGATGAGAGGACGCATTACCATAATGCGTCCTCTGCCACGTGGCGCGTCCCCATTCGGCCACGTGGCGCCTGATATTTTGGACCAAAATTTTCAAAAAAAAAAACGCTGCCACGGAGGACGCATTACCATAATGCGTCCTCTGCCACGTGGCGCGTCCCCATTCGGCTACGTGGCGCCTGATATTTTGGACCAAAATTTTCAAAAAAAAAAACGCTGCCACGGAGGACGCATTACCATAATGCGTCCTCTGCCACGTGGCGCGTCCCCATTCGGCCACGTGGCGCCTGACATTTTGGACCAAAATTTTCAAAAAAAATAAACGCTGCCAGGGAGGACGCATTACCATAATGCGTCCTCTGCCACGTGGCGAGTCCCCATTCGGCCACGTGGCACCTGACATTTTTGACCGTCCCTTTTCGACCAAAAAATGAAAAAAAAAGAAAAAATGGGAGGACGCATTTCCGAAATGCGTCCTCCATATTCAGTTGCCGTTTGTGGCTACTGTAGCCACAAACATAGCAATTTCTCCTCCCAGGGCCTGGTAGACAGGGAATGTCTTACCACAGATATCGCATTCGTATGGTCCCTTTGAAGACGAAGCAACTTGTTCCTCATCTAGTGAAGATGAAGCACTTCGAGTCTCAGAAGATGTGGTGGGTACTGGGAACAACTGGAGGCATCTTGAGCGTTTACGGGACTTGTTGACTGCCTCATCATGAGTCCTTTTGTTGTTGTTGTGGATGGATTTGTGGCCACCCAAACCCCGGTAAGAAGAGAATGTTTTGCCGCAGGTATCGCATTTGTACGACTTTGCAACACCGACACATGGAGTCGATCGACTGAGGACTGATTTCACAAAACATTCTGCAAGAAAATGTGCGTCGAGCATCGGGATGGATCGCAGTGGCTCTGCAGGGATTGCATTGTAAGGAACTATTTCTCGAGCCATTGTTATTGCTATATATGTGTGTTTTGTTCAAAATTTGCAGAGAAATCTTGTTTTGAGAATGATGAAGAGTGGAACTAGTGAGAGCGAGTGTGGATACTGTTGGTCTTGATGCGGATCTATATAGAGAGAGAGACTAGAGAGTTGTTTGGAGAACCTAATCCCAAATGGAATCGGAAACGGTAAACCTAATCCGAATTGGAAAAGCACACTATGGAGAGTATTAGCCCATTGGGCAACAAGTAGGCTCCAAACACTTAAACATCACCGCCATATCAGCCAGCTACCCTCAGAATGTAACTTGTACAATTTCCGGGAATATTATGAGAGTAACGATAAAGTGGGTGGAAATTTTGAGTGAAATCACACGGTGAATGATGTGGCAATACTGAGAAGACATATGTATTCCTAAATAGTTGCACCTCTTTTAAGGGAGGTAATTAATAATTTAGTTACTTACGAGCATTCATATCATTCACTATGAGTTTTACTTTGAATTTTCACTCTCCCTATCATCACTCTATTATGAACGTGTGTTTTTAAATATTTGATCATGTGTTTTATTTTTATGTGTTCTATATATGCATTTTCTAATTTTAAATTATGGAACAAAACTGTACCTTTTAAATTAATTAGAGATGGTATCCTGTGAGGCCTAAACTTTAGGTAGAGACATTTATGCAATCTTAACTCTATTTTAGTTTCACGAACCTATTTTCAATAATTTTACAGGGAGCTATATCTAATATTTTTCCAAGAACCTTTTTGTCCAATTTTTTCCCATAAGTATCTCGTCAGCTACTATATGCAAAAAAAAATTAAAAAAATTTTAATATGCAAAAAATCATTATATATGATCATCGAACTTTATATTATACACTTCAGCTACAACTAGCAAAACATCAACGGAAAATCATAAAATATCAACTAAAAATTGCAGCAAAAAATATGTTATAAATCAAATAAAAATTGAAAAATCATCGACTACAACTAACAAAACATTAATTGATAATCATAAACTGGAAATCATAAATACATCAACAAAGTTTACATCATCATTTTCTTTAAAAAAATACAAACATTAACTTGTATCACCCAAAAGCTAAAAACATCAATTACAATCACCTAAACTTCACCAGAAAAATGAAAAAACGTCAACATAAGGGGAAAAAAAGCTACAAATATCAACCATATCACCAAAAAAGATACAAACATAAACTCCTATGACATAAAACTCACATAGAAAATGAAAAACATCAACATGAGAGAAAAAAAAGTTAAAAATATCAACTCATATAACCCCAAAAAAATTACAAAGTATCGACTCATATCAACTAAAACTCACCGAAAAAATGAAAATCATGAACATGAGAGAAAAAAACTAAAAACATTACAAACATCAACTCCTATCACCTAAACCTCAGCCGAAAAATGAAATACATCAACATGAAAACATTTAAAAAATAATACAAATATCAATCCATATCACCCAAATGAAATACAAAACATCAACTCATATCAAATAAACCTCACCCAAAAAACATCAAGATGAGACAAAAAAGACACTACAAACATCAACTCATAACACCTAAACCTCATAAGGAATATGAAAAATATCAACATGACAAAAAAGAAACTACAAACATCAACTCCTATCAATTAACTCTCAGCCGGAAAATGAAAAACATCAACATGAGTAAATAAAAAAACTACAAATATCAATCCATATGACCTAAATAAACTACAAAAAACCAACTCATATCAAATAAACTTCACCGGAATAATGAAAAATAAAACATTAGAGAAAAAGATACAAACATCTACAAAAAAAGCTATGATACCTCAACGGCAAATATTCTTTAAAAAAAAGGGGTCCTAGTGGGATTTAAACACAAACCACAAAAAAAATGTTCTAGTGAGATTTGAACACAAACCACTAACCTCAAAGTTTACACACTAACCACTACGCCAAAGAACAATTGTTGAACATTCTCCCATTAAAATAGTATTAAATTTGAGCATGTATCTCAAGAATATGAATTCTTCAAAAAAAAAGGCCTAGAGGTATTCGAACTCAGTCTCTAACCTCAAGGCATAGAGTACTAACAATTACAACAGAGTGTCGTTCGCCTCCGATGGTGTCCGTTCGTTGTTGTCATCCGCATCCGCCGCCATCCTTCCGATGCCGTTACCGTCCACCTCCGCCATCGACGTCCGCTGCCTCTATCACCAAAAGAACAGTGCGTTAACAAGGCCGCACGTGAACTCCACGAGCCTCACGCGTCATCCCCAATTGAGCGCGTGAATCTCACGCGTGAATCTCACGCGCTCTTCTTCCTCCTTATAACGTTTGTCATGTTCGCCTCGCTATCGTCATTCACCTCTGCAAACCCAGCATCGTCGCCTCACACCTCGCCCTCGTTTGCATTGTGGCCAACATCTGTAAATCTGTTGCTAGGCTTCCATGGTGACGATGATTATCGCGACGTTTGGTGTGACGATTATTCAGCAAATCTGACGATTTGTGTGATGTCATCCCTAGAATTCCATGGCGAGATAGCGATCCGGTAACAATGATTATCGCAAATTTTTGCCAGTTTTTAGCCAGATTTTAGTTGCAGGTGGCAGGTGGCAGTTACCATCGGTTGGTGGCGGTTTTCGATCGGTTGCAAGATGAAGTTGAAAAGGAAAAAAATGAAAACTTCTAAAAATTTTGTAATGTATAAAATATTTTATAATTGCACAATAGGTCCCTAGATTTATTAGAATATTTTTAAAAACCACATACCAAATGAAACTTGCAATAATTGCACAATAAACGTAGATCTAAAGTTTATGCTGACTAAAATAAGACTTTGTGATTTGATTATAGTATTTTTAACTTAAATACTATATCTTTCTAAACAATATTTTCTATATTCTCACATTCAAATGTATTTTATTACATGTTCAATTTATAATTTACAATTTACAATTTTAAAATTTAAAATATATCATTTTTAAACTAAAAATTACTACACTAATTGTTTCAAAAATTTTGGAAAAACAATCTTTATCTGAAGGGTCATCTCCTGTGAGACCGATGACTAAGTTACAAACAAGGAAACATAAAATAAGAACTTTCCCGGGTTTAAAATAGAAATATTTTTAGGGTTTAGGGTACATGGATTATGGAGCATATTTTTAGGGCTTAGGGTGTATCTAAATTTTTATATATGTATCATTGAGGTGAATGGTATTATAAATAGGGTGCATGTATTATGATCCATTTTTTAGCATAGAGAACGTGAAAAAAAATTAGAAATTAAATGAATCTGGAACCTATGATGATATTATGAAGTTGATGTATGGAAACTATTTGATGGACTATTTTATTCTCTGACTTTAAATAATTTATATATTCTTGTTGAATCCGTCTTTTGAAAGACGGTCTTTTCATAAGGTATGAAAAAATCAAGGTTTAAAGTGCAAATAAGAAAAAATGAAGATAAAATTTCCGGATTGCATGAATCGGGTTATAAACTTTAAAGCTACTACACATTACATAATAAATTTTCAATGTTGCAACTACGATTTTTTACCTTCTATTATTCTAATTAAACCACATCTTTCCATAACCATATGGAAAGACGGTCTTTCCCAAAACTTTGTCTTTCTTGTTTTAATTAGATTTAAATAAACAGAATTTCTGAAATCCAAAGTGAAGAATTGGTCGAAATTAGTATTAAATAGGGAATATAAATTTTCTCAGTGGTTCGATTCCTACTTGCTCTATTAACATAATAGTGTAGGAAGATAAGGTTTTATAATGGGGATGTTTTAGGAAATGTGACATGTCCATAATTTTAATATAAGAAATATTTTATAGAAAGAATGATATTTATTTTTTTTAAATACTCTATTTTAATTTAAAATTTGAGGAAGTCTTAACAATGGTGGTCTATCATAAGATTTTAAAATGAAGTATTATGTTTCATAAGTTAAAAAATGTAATAAGGTGTGTTTGAATGTGAAAATATAAGATAAATTTTATAAAAAGTACAATATTTAATTTTAAAAATACTTCATTTAAATAGATGTTACTAAACCCCTACTTGAGAGAGTCTGGCTCAATTTTAGAGAAATCAATTTTTTTGCAATATCTTTAATATGAGGGAGTCCCTCAGTATTGTTCTAACTACCTCAAGCTAGGCCATTTAGCCACTGTTTTCATGTTTGACCACAATGCCACAAAATTTATTGCATGGAGACCATCAACCCCCACAAATACAAATGCGGGTAAGAACTCCAACCCCAAAGAAGGACAGGGAAGACAGAATGGTAAAGGAGTTGGAGCCTCCTCTTCTGTATTAACTCTTAAGGATAAAGTTTATGTCCCTATAAATAAGCCTAACATCCCTCCTTCTTCTCAGGTACCTCACTAGGTAGTAGCAAACTCAAGAGATAAGGACCAAACATAAAAAGAAAGGAGAGGATTACTAGGGATGAGTAGACATCACATCAGAGTTCTAAAGTTTTAATCCCTATGTAGGAATCCCAGGTCCCTGTTATCACCCCTCTTACCACTAACAATACTTCCAAACTACCTATGAATCCCGAATTACCTGTCAGATCACATGTTAAGTCCCCTATTGGCACCAATCCTGCTAACACTTCTACTGAAACTAATCTTATTACTATAACTCCTGATGAGTCCCTTGCTAATATCCCTATTTGTGCTGCTTCTGTGTCTGATGCTGGATCTCTCGACCCTAACTTTGCTCAATTTAAGCCTGCATCATAATCATCTCAAGATGTTCTAAATATACCACACATAGATCCCAATGATAACATTCTGAACATTGATAATGTGGATATGGCTCAAAAAGATAATTCTAAAATTCTGACCTCTAATCAGTCTCATGGGATCTTAACCAATAATGTTTATGACCCAATTGTAGATCCCTCTGATCTGATACCACCTCCTAAAGGTTCGAACATCTCTCAAGGATACATTGAAATTAAAGGTGGGAGCTCCCCCTTACTGTCCTCCTCTAGGAAAAAATTTTAAGGTTTCAGAGTGGCTTAACACTGGAAATTCAAAACTTCCTAAAGATCTAAAAACTAACATTGATAGACTTAACTTCGAGGAAATTAAGGCAAACCTTACTGAATCTCAAAAAGGCTAAATTCTATCACTACCCCTCTGCTTAATAAATCAGTAGCTAATGACAATAAGAGTAGACCCAAAAAATACAGCAAAAGGGATTATACATCCACTCCTAAAATGGATTTCACCCGTTCATCCTTGAATTCTTCCAAAACATCTCAATGATATATCTTAGTATCCGCACCTAGAATGTCAGAGTGATTGGAAATACTCCATCCCAAATCTGAATTAAGGACTTAAAAAGAAGACATAAGATTCAAATTTGCACTCAAATTAAACCAATGCTTCAGCCATATGTCTCCCAAAAGATTGCTAAACTAATTGGATTTAAAAACCTTTCCTCAGACCCTGACTGCAAAATCTAGATATTTTGGGATGAGTCAACTTCACTTAACATTTTCTCAGAGGATGAACTGAATATGTATACTAAAATCATTCATCAATCCTTAACACGTGATTGCAACATGGTTTTATTTATGCAAAACACACAATCATTGAAAGAAAAACCCCATGGAACAAAATAACTTCACTGACTGATTAATAACTAAAAATGAGGAATACTTAGCTCCTTCAATTCCAAACCAGAATTGTATTGGAAACTTTCATAACCTTTTAGTTTCTAACACATTAATTGATATTTCAACATCAGGCCATCTGTACATATGGACAAGCATGAGGCCCATCGGAAGAATTTGGAAAAAGGTTAGATAGAGGGGTTTCAAATGGATTATGGTGGTCCAAATTTAGCTCATCGGGAATTAGAGTTTTAGCTAGATAAAACTCAGACCACACACCCCTACTTCTATACATTTTTGAAAGTACTCCTTTCAAAGGTCCTAAACCTTTTAAGTTTCAAGAATGTTGGTTAAATCATTCAACATTCTTAAAACTTGTGGAAGACACATGGAAAATCCACACTAAAGAGTGTGGAATGAGAAAACTCATATTTAAACTTAAGCATTTAAAATCAGCTCTAAAAACATGAAACCATACAGTTTTCTGAAATATTTTCGACACCATGCAAGCTTCTGAAGAAGAGTTTCTTGCAGCTGAAATAGATCTTCAACAAGATAATAATTAAACAAATCTAACTGCATACAATGAAGCTAAAGCCAAGCTTAAGTTAGCAATCTATAATAAGGAAACTGATTGGAGACAGAAGTCTAATCTAAAATGGTTAAAAAAATGGGGATGTAAATTCCAAAAAATTTCATCAATGAGTTAAAAAAGAAAAAAAAAAGAGCCAAACCATTGCTTCCATTAAAATAAAGATGGAATATGGATCAATGACCAAGAATCAATAAGTGAAGAAGCCATAGAGTTTTATACTGAATTATTATCTGAGGAAAACTCAGATCCTACTGGTATGCCAAGATAGTTTCAAAGTTAATATTTGAAATAAATATATCCCAAGGCTTACATGTCAATATGAGAGGTTGAAGAGGAAGAATGAACCCTCTGCCGATTTCAGATGGGAGATAACAAACATCAACGAAAGTATTCACCATAAAACTCACACGTACTTTATAGTTTTTCTTCTCTCTGTACACTTATTATACATTATCAATTCTTGTATTTTCTCTTAGCACTGAGAACAAGGAAGTAGCTAGGAATACGATTACTATGTCATGTTATTCCTGGAAGAGCTCGCCCTTAAGACAACTTCAAAGAATGTATTTGACGTAAGTATCAAAACTCTAAAACAAATAACTTAATATGTGTCTGCCTTTTTTGCAGTAACCCATCCTACTAATTGGCATCGAATCAAATTGAACCGTATATTTTTCCAGAGAACCAAGGCCAATACAATTCCTGCGAACTTCAAGAGGTGTCATGCAACTGGTGCGAGGCATAGGTTACCGTGTATGCAAAGGAGGCCAAAAATGATCCGAACAATTTCGTTGATTGATATGTGTGGATGGGTGATGGGAATCTGTGTATAAACATTGATATTTCATGCTTTCTTTTCTTTTACCATGTGTTGATTCATATTTTCATCAATAGCATAATTACAATTTTTTCAACAGATTTATGGGATTTATTATAATCTTTTTTCCTCGTGGTTGACCCTGGATGGCACCCGAATTTAAAAATCATCCACCCAATTTTTTTAAAAACTAGCACAGGTTAAATACTTAGTTCTGTATTGGTGCTGTAAAATAATTATCTTTATTATTATACCAGTGCAACAAGCATACTTCATACCAGTGTTATTAGAAACGATAACGTAAAAAAAATATTCAGTGCTAATCTATCTAATCTCAGTACTAAAACAACCTCATGCAAAAAAAAGACACAAGTACTTAACAATTACCGGTGCTAAAAAATTTAGCACTGTCATATTTTTATTACCGTGCTAATTTCTCATATGACGGTTCCATATTTGAGCATCCTTCTTAAATTTTTCAGTCACCAGAACACAATCCAAACTGGTGATGTACATTAAGCACCAACACATATCCTAATTACCTGTGCCCAATATATGTACCTAACGATGCTTATTTGTACACCGGTTTGCATATTTTTGAGCACCGGTACATAACATAATGGTAATCATTTTTTGCACCAGTATGTCCTACTGGTGCTAATAAGCCCCCAATTTGCACCGGGTCACTTAGGCACCGGTATCCCAACCGGGAAAATTCTGGTGCCATTAGGGGGTTTTTACCGGTGCCTATGGGGGGTCCTCTCAGTAGTGCTGGTGTATCTACAATTCTACAGTGGTACATATAGGGGGAGGGGGGGTTCTTTGAAAGAAGCCTATTTATACTGTATTTTTTCACTTATATACTACATTTGTTAAACTACACACTTACTAAATTTAGAATTTAGAATTTATTTTTTTATTATTGTATATTGGCAAAGTTTTGGGAAAGATCGCCTTTTGAATACTTTTGGAAAGATGGAATTTAATTAGAATAATAAAAAGGTAAAAGGTTTTAGTTGCAATATTTAAAAAATTATGCAATATTTAGTAGTTATAAAGTTTATGACCCGATTAATACAAAAAACTTTATCTTCATTTCTTCAAATTTATGGTTTAAACCTTAGTCTTTCCATGGATTATGGAAATACCGTCTTGAAATCTTATATGTTTTTATATTCTAACATTCAAATACTCATTACTTGTTTGAGTCTATCTCTTGAAAGACGGTATTTTCATAATCCATGTAAAAACCAATGTTTAAACTACATATTAGAAGAAATGAAGAAAAAAATTTTGGGTTGCATTAATTGGGTCATAAACTTTATAATTAGTACATGTTGCACAATAAATTTTAATATTGTAAATAAAACCTTTTACTTTTTTATTATTCTAATTAAACCATGTCTTTCCATAAGGCTATGGAAAGACAGTCTTTCCAAACATATTGCCTACACATTTTAACCTTTTGAAGTACAATATTTAAATTTCATTAAAGAGTAAAGTACTTAAATGACCCCCCAATTCTTTGGAAAGTGAAACTATAACCCTTAGTTTTTCAAAAGTTTTTATATACCCATGGCCGGTTTTCAAAAGTGCGTATATACCCATGGCCGGCCAAAATATTCAAACCTATACCCGAGTACCCACTTTTATCCTCCTAATTTAATTTGGGTACAAATGTTCGCTTAAATAACTTTGGATACAATTGCACTTTCAAAAAATTCGGGTTATATTTGCACAAAACAAAGAATTGAGGGTTATATAAGCATATCGTACTTCATAAAATATTACAGCATTTAAAATAAAAAAATAATTAGGAGGTCTATCCATAAAATACAACTTGTATACACTTAAGAGCATCTCCAATGGAGGGAGGGATTTCCTTGTTTATCGGGTACAAATGGTAAAATCTGATTGTAACTTCGATTTACCCAGACATACTATTAAATATTTTGATTGAGGGTCTCCTTTGGAATCATTCTCCAATCCAACCTAATTATTATGTGACGTGTATATGTTACAAACCGCCAAATATAAACTCTTTCACTACAGATATAATTTCTTTCCCCAATAATATTTTTTACCGTTGTCTCCGATAATGCCTATAGTTATTTAATTTAGGTTTTTTTTTATTATTTTTGTTGAGATGAAATCCATCTATAACTTATCTTTCATTAAAATTGATCCGTAGAGGAGAAAAATGGCTTGTTTCTTGTTGCTACATTATATATATATATATATTGAAACTGAAATTGTATTTAAATATTAAATTTGATCTAAAAAAATTATATTCATACAATTAATTATACTTTGAATGCATCTCACTACTGGAAACCCCCCCCCCCCCCCTTTGTCAGCGGTTTGTAGCAGCTATTATTTAATAAGCACTTCTATTACAAATTGTAAGCAACTAATTATTGAAGAACCCCTTCTAGAGTGAGGTATTTTATTTTTGGCGGGAAATCATAGCATCTATTTCCTAAAAACCGCTACTATATCAAGTTAGACGGGAAATCATAGCAGTTATTATTTTAAAATAGCTGATGCGTATCTTTTTAAAGCAGCTAATTATTTAAGAACCACTCCTAAATTGAGGTATTTGTGAATTGGTGGGAAATCATAGCAGCTGTACCCAAAAACATATCATGTTCAAACTTTGAAAATACAATGGTGGTGTATAGGGAGCATCATGTTCGAGCGTGTAAAGTCCAGGAGCGTTGGACTCAGTTGTGGCATATTGCTGAATTTTATTAGTAAACCAGTATAACCTGTGTTATTGCTGAATTCTTGGTTGTTTTAGTGGAGTTGAATTCAGGGGGAGTTGGTAGGTCAAAATCCAGTGCTGTTGAATTCACAAATATGCCAAGGGGAAGGATGTAAAGTCCAGGAGCGTTGGACTCAGTTGTGGCATATTGTGTGAACTAGTGAAGTGGTGTTCTAACACCATTCAAAAACAGGTGTCTGGACAGCAAGTATTTAGCCACGGTTTATGGAGCTAATTATGGAGGAAAATCATGCGATCAGAACAGAATATTGTGGAGATCAATGTGTGATTTCGTGGCAACCTATTTCTGGTAAATAAATATTCCTTGTAATAGTTAGGAATTAATTAAGTAGTTTATTTATGGTACAAGTCCTGTTAATAAAGGATTGTTCATTTAAAAACCAGATTAGGATTAGATCTTTCCTAAGTCTAGAAGTCTATTCTTGGTAGAGTTAGACAGGGAAAGATTTACGCACAAGGAAGGAGTGCGTAGGTGATAAAAAGCGAAGAGATACAACGCAAACGGTGACGAAGAAAACAAGTTTTCATCTCTACGTGAGATACGTTGTTGAAGCTGTTCGTCTCTGGTGTTGGAGGTTTGTCAAATTAACCGACCAAGTTCGTAAAGATCAGAAACAAGGAAGCCGTAATTCCTCGGGAGGAGGAGATCCAGAGAGACGTGTTGATCGTGGGGGTTCAACGACGTAGGATCGGCGGTGAGGGGATCTCACAACAGCCACTCAATAGGTTAGCAATTGATTAGTATTTAAGTTATGCTTCTTGTACTAAAGACTGCTTTCTAGTGGATGGTTTTCGATCTGGGCTAGGCCCCGCAGACGTAGGTGTATTTGCACCGAACTGGGTAACCAAGTTATGTGTGCACTGCATATTTCATTTTGAGTTTTAACACCAAACTGATCTTGGTGTTTCAACACCAAACGGTTAAACAACTTGGCATAAACATTTAGAATTTAGGTGAAACTGAAATTCAATTGGTATCAGAGCACGGCACTTGCTGACCTCTAAACAGGGAGAGTGAGATCAGGTTTCACCATGGCACCAAAGGAGGGGGCTTCGGTCACGCGACCACCGTTGCTGGAACAAGGAAATTATGCCTATTGGAAGGCACACATGAAGGTGTTCATTGGAGCATTAGATGATCAAGCTTGGAACAATGTCATAAATCAGTACACTCCACCTACAGTAGCTGCATCTGAGGGATCAAGCTCATTGAAGGCTAAACCATTTTCTGAATACTCTACCGAGGAGCACAAAGCACACGTGTCCAACTCAAAGGCATTAAATGCAATTTTTACGACAGTGGATGAAGATTAGTTTAAGATGATTTCAAATTGTGAGACTGCTAAAAATGCGTGGGATGTGTTACAAACTTATCATGAGGGGACAAGCTCTGTCAGAGAATCAAAGTTGCAGTATTACACGGCAAAATTCTAAGATCTAAAGATGCGCGAAGATGAGACTATTTCTGAGTTCAATGGACGAGTCCGAGATATTGCCAAGAAAGCTTTTCAGTTTGGCAAAAAGTACAAAGATCACAAGCTTGTAAGAAAGGTTTTGAGAGCACTACCTCCACGTTTCAACATGAAGGTCACAACAATTAATGAAAATGGAAGGATAGGGACAATGACGCTTGATGAACTTATGGGATCACTGGAATCTTATGAGATGGAAATGCTGCAAACAAAAGCAGGTAAGAAAGAGATGGCTTTTTCAAGCATAACCTCTGGAAAGTCAGAAGATCATACAGATACTGAAGAGTCTGATGAAATTGCAAACATAACCAGGAATTTCTCCAGATTTATGAAGAAGATGGGTAGGAAGCCACAAGAGAAGTCAAGTGGAAGCAAAAATCCAAACGCAAACTCCACTCCAAGATTTGTCCAAGCAATTGGTGTTGAAACACCAAAGTTCAAATCAACAAATCCAAACCTGAACAGGAAAATCCAGTGTAGAGCTGAGTGTGCCAATACACTTAAAAGACAAGGAAAATTGTATACCACAACCTGGAGTGATGATGACGGAGGAGATGATGGTAAGGATGGAGAGGAGTATACCAATCATGTTGCTTTCGGTGTGACAGTGGTGGAGTTAGAAGAATCTTTCGAGGAAGGAGTCAGTGTGCTGAATGAAAGTGAGAGTGGTAGCTCAGATGAAGAGACTAGGAGCATTAGGGATGATGACATTCGCAAGGAAAGCATGGAAATGTACAAGATGTTGTTAAAAGTGGCGGATGAAAATAAAGAGCTCAAGTCCGAGAACAAGAGATTGAGTGAAAATGCTAAAATGAAGGAACTTGAAAAAGAAAAGACAATCAGCGAACTTAAAAGAATCAAGAAGGAATTTGCTGGAATGGTTCAACGAGCAGAGGCAGCAGAACAAGCTATTAGACGTTTCAATCAGTGGTCTAAAAATCGCTAGGCGCTAGTCGGGCGGTTTGCTGGGGCAGCGCCTAGGGGATTAATCGGGGATTAATCGGTCTAGGCGGATTTGTATTATTTAATTATTTTTTATATATAATTAATAAAATAATACAAATTATATTTAAAAATAAAATAAAAACCTATTTCCCAAGTCACAATAACTTATATTACATACAAATGATACAATACAAGAACGGAAATTTCATGATAAACGACACAAATGAATATATTATATATATATATATATATATTGTCGAAATATTATCTTGGAGTTGAAAAATGAAATCCATACAAGCTTACAAAGTTTGAGGCACGTGGCAAAAATTACCAAATACAAACTAGTGAGTAGTGAATCCACACATAGCCATAGGCCAAAATTAAAAGTTAGACAAAATAAAAAAGTACCAAATACAATTCACACATAGCCTATGACATTTCAAATTCTTCTTCACCATTTATCTCTTGCACTTCATCGTTATCGGACTCAAAGTCATAAGTCATCTCATCTACTTCCTCCTCCTCATCCGATTCAAAATCATCTTCATGTAATTCTCTAACCTCTTGAATTCTAGAACTTCTTCTCAACTCCATGCCAAGACCTTGTTCCAATCCATCTCCATCCATATCCATCGCTTCACCATCTTCATTAACATCATCATCACCACCCTCAACAATCCATCCTTGAACCATGGTAGATTCATTAGAAAGAAGCACATCTATGTCCTTCACTTTCTCTCTTTGCTTCTTGTTCATAATCTTGGCATTGAATTGAACATAGACCAAGTTGTTCAACCTTTTCGTATCAAGCCTATTCCTCTTCTTTGTATGGATCTAAATAGAAGTAATATAATGAAATGATTAAAATTGAAACTTTGAGATATAACAACATTTCAACTTTAAACAAGGCCTTCCATCACAAACAATAAAGACTACAATATGTTTGCATATTACCCAAACATGATGTGGGAAATTAATTTACTCAAAGTTTTGAAGAGTTAAAATGAGCAAAGTTATAGAAAGTTATTAAATATCTATTCAATCAAGTTATTATAGAATCAATGTATTTTCTTTGAAATATATAGCAACTACAATAGAAAGAAATGAATGAATAGCAAATATTACATACCCCTTCAAATGTGCTCCAATTTCTTTCACATCCCGACGCACTTGAAGTTAATGAAAGTATCCTTTTAGCCATTTTTTGCAAGTTTGGCACACCATTTCCATAGATACTCCACCATGAAACTATATAAAATATAACAAAGAGACAAAGAATTACTTCAATTCAAAAAGTGAAAGCCAAAAACATACAAAAAACCATTTATGTTAAACATCTATGAAAAAACAAAACTAAACGAGAAACACATTTCAAACAAGTAATCTTATTTACTTAACATGAATTAAAATAAAACATTACCCGGATCATAGTTCTCATCATTGTTTTTGCATCCTTCCATAGCCATCACTCTTCCAAATAACCCTTCTTTCTTTATAAACTTGGGCCATTCAACATTTATCACCAAGTGATGAAGCTCTCGAGGGAGCATGACCTCAACACAAGTCAAAAACCCATTCATAACAAACTCATCATTAGTGATATCCTTGTTATTGTATGAATAATAAGGATTCAAAATATAGGAAGCTAGATGCAATGTACTATCAAGGCGGTCTCTTGCTTTTGTTTCAAGAATGTCAAGAATTGGACGACATTGGGCTTCATTGTGATTGTACACCTTTTGAATCTCCTCTTTGGCTTTGAGTATCTCTCCATACGCAAATCCCATTGTAGGCTTCCTATCTCCATCAACAAGTCGAAGGACCTTCACTAAAGGACTAAACACTCGTAAGCAAAAGTCCACTCCTCTCCAAAAAGCTATGCTATGTGCTATAGCCACCGCCGCCTTCCCCTTTTGAGTTTTTGAATGTTTAGTTGCACTCCATTCATCACTAGTCACCATAGCTACTATCTCTTTCTTTTTATTCATCAAACTTTGTAAAGTGAGAAAAGCGGAAGCAAACCTTGTAACTCCCGGCCTTACTATATCCCGTTGTTTAGTAAACTTTCTCAACAAATCTAAAGTCTTGTGATGAGAATACATGTAAATGGTGAAACTCTTTGCCTTTTCAATCACTCCTTTAAACTTTGAAAGATTTCCAATTCCTTGAAGCATAAGATTGAAAGTGTGAGTAGCACATGAGCTCCAAAAGATATTTGGCCTTTTCACCTTCATCAAGTCTCTTGCCAACATATTGTTAGAAGCATTGTCCGTCACCACTTGAACCACTTTTTCTTGCCCAATGTCTTCAACACATTTGTCCACATATTCAAAGATATAAGCACCGGTATGTGATTCACCGGATGCTTCCTTAGAGGATAGAAAAGTTGTACCTTCTTTACAATTTACACAAAGATTCATGATACTTCTTCTCTTTCGATCACTCCAAGCATCGGTCATAATTGAACAACCATTCAAAGCCCATTCTTCTTCTTGCTTCTTCATCAAACTTTTTGTCCTCTCAACCTCCCCTTTCAACAATGGTTCCCTCAATTGATATTGGCTTGGAGGTCGATAGCCCGGACCAAATGTTCCAACCGCTTCCATCAATCTCTTGAAGCTATCATTGTCAACCGCATGAAAAGGAATGCCGGATTCGTAAACCCACCTTGCCAAGAATTGATCCACTTAACGAGTTCTTTCTTTAAAAAGTGAATCATTAAGGTTTTGTTGCCTCCTCTTCTTACTTGTACGTTGAATCTGGGTCAATTGGATTCACAAAACGATTCATCGGACCAAGAATCCATGACTTTCCACTCCCCTCAAAATTCACTTCAATTTCTTGAACTTCATCATCATGATTATGAATGACCCTATGAACTTCATTCCTTAATTCCTTTTCATCATTGAGCTTTTGTTTCTTCTTCGCCTCAATTTCATCTAAAGCTTTTTTGCACCTTGCTCTAGCCTCCTCGGGAGCTCTTGGACAAGGCTTAACATTACCCTTTACATGGGAAATATGTTGTTTGATTCGGTTTACTCCCCCACTACCCCTATGAGGACATAACTTGCACTTCCACTTATCTAGGTTGTTAGGATCAACCAATTCTCCATATTCCCACCCTATATCATCCGAACCTCTCTTCAAAGAAGATGTCTCCGACATGGTGGCAGAAGCGGTGGAAGAAGTAGTTCCCTCTATTGTTCCAAATTTCCAATGAATCAAATCAAACCTGTGACTTAAACTAGCACAACGATAAATTAAAAATACACAAGTGTTAGAACTTAAAATATTGAATTGTATCAACTATCAACAAATAATTCTATTCATAATTTAAGGGGTTCATCCATAAATAGTATAATGATTAGGATAACAATCAAAGAGATCAATGTTAAACGTTGTATACAAATTAAGAAAATAGCTAGTGCTGGTGCTGGTGCAGCAACCTTTTTTTTTTAGGAATAAAAACCAGTGTTATTTCTCTCAGGAAAACCATCAAAGCAAACTCATCAGCTTCAGAATTATCTAAACTGAGTAAACTCTGAAAATTCAAATAATGATCAATCAGCAATCCATCATAAACCTAAGCTAACATGGTCAACACTTGCACTTTGATCATTCCCTAACTCCCGGCCTTAATCTGAGAACAATCACTGTCATGGAATCCACATAAACTGACTTCTATATTCCAGGTTATAAGCAACAATCATATATTCATATAATCATATGTGAATTTGTGCTTAATTGCCAAATTAACTGTCTGGAATTAAGGCAATTAAAGACCACATAAACTGACTTCTAGATTGTTTTGCCACTATCCCTGAACCAAACCCCTGAACCACAAATAAACAATCTTAAATATGGAATATAGATTGTTGCTTGTTGGAGATATAACCTGGAATTAAGGCAATTAAGCACAAATCAAGTTTATGGAATATAGAAGTCAGTTTATAAACTGTCTGGAATTGCCTTTAATTACCTCTATGGAATATAGACGTCAGTTTATGGAATATAGAAGTCAGTTAATTCCAGACAATCATATATAGAAACAATCTTATTACATGATTATGGAGCAATTTACAGCACAAATCAGCACAAATCAATTGGCACAAACCAATGAAAACAAGCGGCATTTAATAATTAATATGCAGACTTACATTGCAGAGAGAGGGAGGCGTCGACACCTCGACGGTGGCCGGTAGTTTGCTTCGGCGATGGCGAGGTGACGTTGACATTGCTGCTGCTGGTTCGACCGTCCAACTAAGGCGACGAAAACAGCGAGGCGACGAAGACGGTGAGGTCACGAGCTGATGAAGACGGTGCGGTGATGAATACAGAACAAATGAAGGCGGCGGCCGGCGAGTCAACGAAGGTCGATCGGCGTCTGGGAGAAAAGTCAGAAAAATGAAGAGGAGGTTGAAGCGGCTGCGGGTTTGACTTGGGAGAAAAGAGGGGTTTGGGAAAATTATAAAAAAAAAAGAAACAAACCAAACCGCCCAGACCCGATTAGCGCCTAGACCCGATTAGGTGGGTCTGGGCGGGTCTGGGTACCGCCCAGAGGCGAAAATGCCTAATGTCGCCGAACAGGCCCTAATCCGGGCATTTTGGTGGCGCCTAGCGCCTAGGCGCCGCCTAGGACCGCCTAGGCGCCGCCGTTTAGAACACTGGTTTCAATACAGGGAAAGCTAAGCTCGAAGATTGTCTAAGAATGGGACAGACGACCAAATACGGAATTGGCTATGAAGAATCTTCACCGATGAATTCATGGAGCAACAAGGCAGATCAAGGTGCACCAGCTCCAGGAATAATCGAGAAAAATTGCCCCACCAAAAGGATCAGACGATGCAGATACTGTGGAGCTCAAGGGCATGTGAGAAATAGGTGTTTTAAGCTGCTTAGGACACTGTCTTTTAACTCAGCAGATCGATGTTTCAACACCGTACCAGTATATGATACAGGGCATCGTTTCAACACTGGAGGCTACAGAACCAGAATTCTGAACACACGTGCTAATCCAAGGCCGCATAACATCCCTCGACCTCAAAGCAAGGCATGGATTCAAAAATCTCAAGATGTTTTTTTTTCAAGTTTCGTATGTTTTGGTGCACATACAGGAAATTCCTGGTATTTCGATAGTGCTTGTTCAAGGCATATGACTGGAGCACCTGAATTCCTGCGAAAATTCAAACCTGGATTTGGTGGATATGTTAGATTTGGTGATGGGAAATGCAGTAGAATAATCGGCAAGGGTGAGTTAGCCATCAAAGGGCTTCTGGTGTTCCAAGATGTGTTACTGGTGGAAGGTCTGAAAGCAAACTTGTTAAGCATTAGCCATATATGTGACAATGAAATGACGGTATTTTTCTACAAAGAGAAATGTGTAGTAAACCATGGAACTGGAGTATTCACTGGATCTAGATCAATGGATAACTGTTATTTGCTCGATCACGATGTCACTTGCTTTAGCTCGAAAAAAGAAGTCAGTGCTCTGTGGCACAGAAAATTGGGACACATAAATTATAAATCCTTAGCACGCATTTCCAGACTAAATGCAGTTAGAGGTATCCCTGAAATCAGTGACAACAAGGAGGCTGTTTGCAGGTCTTGTAAAGAAGGAAAGCAAATCCGGATACCACACCATGCGGTACACGATGTTTCAACGTCAAGACTATTGGAACTCCTGCACCTGGACTTAATGGGGCCGGTCAACACCCCTAGTGTGGCAGGGAAGAAGTATATTTTCGTATGTGTGGACGACTTCTCAAGGTATACGTGGGTATCATTTCTCAAAGAGAAGTCAGAGGCCACTGACATTTTCAAGACCTTGGCGCACAGGTTACATGTAGAAAAGGGAACCACCCAAGCAAGAATTGCATGGATCAGGAGTGATCATGGAAAAGAATTCAAAAATTCTAAGTTTCATGATATTTGCGAGACACTTGGAATACACCACGAGTTCTCTGTCCCCATAACGCCTCAACAAAATGGTATAGTAGAAAGAAAGAACAGGACGCTGCAGGAAATGGCACGAGCAATGCTAGCTGAGAGAAAAATTCATGCTAGATATTGGGCTGAGGCGGTACACATAGCATGCTACACTATCAACAGAGTATACTTGCGTCCGTTTACTGAGAAGACACCATATGAAATCTGGAAAGGAAGAAACCAGATGTGTCGTATTTTCATGTCTTTGGGAGTAATTGCTATATTCTGAAGGACCGAGAACCTTTGGCTAAATTCGAGTCTAGAAGTGATATCGGTATATTCTTAGGTTATTCTCCTACTAGTCGAGCATTCTGAGTTCTAAACCAACGCTCTGGAGCAGTCATGGAATCTATTAATGTGATTGTTGATGATTCAGAGGAATGTACTATGGGTGAAAGTGATATCCTCGACACAGTGAATCCTACTGGTGTTGAAACACCAGCACAGTCAACCAATGTTGGAACATCGAAAACAGCAACACATGAATCTGAACAAAGTCCAGCCAAATACATGCAGTTACGAGATATGCCATGGGTAAATTACAGAGAATTGGCGGGATTATCATGTTTTATCTCCCTCACTGAGCCAAAAAACTACAAAGAAGCCCTGCTTGATGAGTATTGGATTTTGGCGATGCAAGAAGAGTTGCAGCAATTTGAAAGAAACAATGTTTGGTATCTCACCCCGCGGCCTGCTGATGTTAATGTGATCGGAACTAAGTGGATTTTTAAGAAAATATCTGATGCAGATGGTACCATCACATGAAATAAATCGTGACTTGTTGCTCAAGGGTACACCCAAGTAAAAGGGGTTGATTTCGATGAAACTTTTGCACCCGTGGCCAGATTGGAGTCGATTAGGCTGATGTTGGTAGTATCATGCATTCTGGACTTTACTCTTTATCAGATGGATGTCAAGAGTGCATTTCTAAATTGCTTAGTAAAGGAGGAAGTTTATGTAGAGCAGCCTAAGGGGTTTGAAGACCCACATTTTCCTGACCATGTCTATCGGTTGAATAAAGCATTGTATGGACTCAAGCAGGCACCCCGTGCATGGTATGAGCGACTGACAACCTTTCTGATTCAGAAGGAATATCGTCGAGGGGGAGTGGATCGTACACTGTTTGTGCTGCATAAGGGGACAAATCTTCTAATCGCACAGATTTACGTTGATGATATTGTCTTTGGCTCCACCTCTTCAGTATTGGTGAAGGAGTTTGTTGATTTAATGACTAAGGAGTTCGAAATGAGTATGGTAGGAAAATTGTCATATTTTCTAGGATTGCAGGTTACTCAGGAGAATAATGGTCTCTTCATTAGCCAACAGAAATATGCTGAGAACTTGATCAAGAGATTTGGACTTGCAAGTGCAAAGGCAGTGCGCACTCCAATGGCTACCACTGATAAACTCACAAAAGATGATCAGGGTCAAAGTGTTGACCAAACATTATACAGGAGCATGATTGGCAGCCTGTTATATTTAACTGCAAGTAGACCAAACATATGTTTGAGTGTTGGTATTTGTGCCCGCTACCAGGCTAATCCAAAGGAGTCACATATGTCAGCTGTGAAGAGAATTATTCGATATATAAGTGGAACAGTGGAGTATGGAGTGTGGTTTTCTAGGAAAAAGGATTCGTAATTGGTAGGTTTCAGTGACTCTGACTGGGCCGGGAATGCTGATGATCGTAAGAGTACCACTGGTGGATGCTTCTTTGCTGGTTCAAATTTGGTCAACTGGTATAGTAAAAAACAGAACTCTATATCATTATCTACGACTGAGGCAGAATATTTAGCTGCAGGGAGTTGTTGTACGCAGTTACTATGGATGAAGCAGATGATGAGAGACTATGGATTCAATGATGTGAGTTTGACAGTCTTATGTGATAATAAAAGCGCCATTGATATCTCCAAGAATCCTGTGCAACACTCTAGGACAAAGCACATCGATATCCGACATCATTTTATTAGGGATTTGGTCAAAAAAGGAGAAGTCACAATTCATCATGTTCCAACATCAGAACAACTTGCTGATATCTTTACGAAGCCTCTGGATGGTGAGACTTTTGAAGGACTCAGACAACACTTGGGAGTGTATCGAATGTAAGGTACCCAAATCTGTCTATTCTGTTGTATTATTTACTTCTTTCCTTTAAATACAGTCAAATATATATTAAAAAATAGAAAAATCAGAAAATACCAAAAATTTGGTGAGGTGGTATTTAAACACCACAGGATAGAGTGATGGACAGTTGATTTAATGCGAAAGTAGAAAGGACAGAACATGGGCCAGAAATCTGTGATGATGGGCTTGGTTGTGCACGTAATCGGACAGAGCCCAGTAGGAAAGAGGTGTGGGGTTTGGTTTGCTAAAAAGACGTGAAAGCGACAAGTGTGTAATTCCCACACAAATTCAATTTCTTCCCAATTGTTCATCTTCCTAGAACAGAGCTCGCGCAACAATGTCTCAGGCGACCTGAAATCTTCAAAATCCCACAAATTTACATAGCCCACACAAAACCCATCGACAATGGTGAACTTTACCTTCAAGAAATGGTTTGGAGGTTTCTCTAGTGTGCGAGTTCCAGAAAATTCGCGAGTTGAAGAACTTGACTCGGATGTGGACTTGAATGAGTGCTGTGGAGGTCGTGAACAGAGGTTGGCAAAGTGGGACGGAGTTAATCGTCGCCGACCGAAGATCAGGTTTGATCACTCCTTTGTTGTTGATGGAGTTTATTTTTGCTCAGTTCTTGAATATCTTAAATGGAAGGTCCAGAACCAAGATTATGTTGATCTTAGGAAGTTTAAGAGCTTGCATGGAAAAGTTAATGGGTTTGATTTGAAGGAAATATTGACTGGTAGTATTGGGAAAATTGATGAGATTAGTGATTTTCGTGCCACCTTAGTTGGGGTTAATTTCGGTGAATGATACAGAGTGGGGGAAGAAGAAGATAGTTATTTTACAATCTATACGAGGATAGCCTCATTGCACAGGCCATTCATTAGGAGTATTAGGGATGATGTTGTGGTGCATCCCTGGGTCAAAGTGGTTAAGTCCACTGATTTTACCAAAGCAAAAGGCATGGAGTTGGAGCGTTTTAATGGTCGTCTGTTTGTGCTTCAAGAATATCTCAGACAATTGCCCATTCCGGTGGTGGAAATCAGTGACAGTGATGAGGAGACAGTATATACAGGGGGAGCTGTTGAAGCTGAGACTGTGTCAGAGTTGATGGAGCCAGTAGCTGAAACTGGAGAAGATGCGGATAGAGCTTTGGAAAACTCAGAGTGTGATGATGTGGCTGTTACTGGTATTCAAACACCAGATGTGATCTCCAATGTTGATGACCAGGTACCTGTGAATCAAGCACAGGATGTGAACCTTGCTGATAGGGAATTAAATCCTGAGGGGTATGACCTTGAAAACTTAGCAGAGTTGATTGAGATAGCCAGTGGTGAAGGCAACTTAGAGGGTACTGGTGTTGGTGCTGAAATACCACTCAAGACCAGAAAGACACATGGGTCAAAGAGAAAGTGCAGGAAGGTGGGTGTTGAAACACCACCAGAGCCTGTGGGAACTCCTGTTACTCAGAGTTCAAAGAAGGCCAGGGGCAATGTGGCCTCCTCTTCCAAGGGTGTGCGAAACTCTAAGCGATGCAGGGATAAGACTATGGAAGCAGGAGAGGACAGCGATGAACCGATCGGGAAGAAGCTGAAGAGACTACGTGCTGCAGACAGCAAAGGCAAGCTGAGACAATTGAGTCTAGTGCACAACCTGCACCTAAAGTGAGTGAAGCCATTAGCCCTGAATTCTTTGATGATGCAAGTCAAGAAAAGTGGGAGTTTGTCTGTGACAGGAAGATATTGGCGGAAAGGCCAGCTGATGCTGTCAAATATAAGGAATGTGGGTTCACGGACTATTTGCACCATTTCAAGGTGTTTAAGGCGGCTACCTGTTTCTGTAACTATAACAAGCAACTTGTGCTGGAGTTCTATTCAAATCTGAAAGCTGAGTGTGAAGATGAAGAATCACCCTGGTTTCATAGGGTTTATGTTCGCGGGGAGATTGTTGTTTTTTCACCAGAGGTGGTGAACAAGTGTCTGAAGCGTAGCACTTCAAGGTATGGCCAATCGGTGTTCCAACACCAGATGCCAGAAAATTATGATGATGTGGCTGTAGAGCTTACTGGTGGAGTGGAGAGCTCATGGCATGTGACTGGTCGACAGCAGATAACTGCGTCTAACCTCACGTCCAGGTATTACTGTTTGTATTTGGTCGTCGTGCATAATTGGATTCCCCCCGTAAACAACACGAGTGTCACCAAAGAGATGGCTACATTACTATACAGTTTGAGAGCGCATCAAAAGGTAAATATGGGCAGATTGATTTTTAATGATATCATTGACTGTGCTCGCAAGACCAGGAAGGAAGCTCTGTTACATCTGTGTGTAATCACTACGGTGCTGCAAAAAGGGGGAGCAGCTATAAGGGACTCTGATGAGTGGATCCCTACACAAGCCTTAAAACCGACACTTAGGACTCTGAGTGGTCGGATTATCAAGGACTTGCCTTGGACTCCTCCGGAAGAGAGTTGCTCGGATGCTGGTACGGCGCGGTTGAAAGCTATTGAGGTTCGAGTTGGAGTGTGCCAGGAACTGATTGAACGGCATCAGGCTATTTTGGCAAAGCTTCAGGGGGAGTTGGATGCTTTGGATGCTGAGCGTGGAGTCTTGTTGGCTGAAGCAACTCAGGATGGTTCAGAGGCACATGATGCTGATAATGATACTTCAGATGATGCTAATGACGATGATGCTGATGATGGTGATATTGATGCAACTGCTGAGGAGTAGACAACATTTACTTTTTTGGCACATTAATGAATCCAGGGGGAGAAAACTGAAAACTGGATTTATTGTTTTGCTTGCTGAATTCTTGGTTGTTTTAGTGGAGTTGAATTCAGGGGGAGTTGGTAGGTCAAAATCCAGTGTTGTTGAATTCACAAATATGCCAAGGGGGAGATTGTAAAGTCCAGGAGCGTTGGACTCAGTTGTGGCATATTGTGTGAACTAGTGTTATTGCTGAATCAGTTGTGGCAAAATCCAGTGTTGTTGAATTCAAAAATAAGCCAAGGGGGAGATTGTAAAGTCCAGGAGCGTTGGACTCAGTTGTGGCATATTGCTGAATTTTATTAGTAAACCTGTATGACCTGTGTTATTGCTGAATTCTTCGTTGTTTTAGTGGAGTTGAATTCAGGGGGAGTTGGTAGGTCAAAATCCCGTGCTGTTGAATTCACAAATATGCCAAGGGGGAGATTGTAAAGTCCAGGAGCGTTAGACTCAGTTGTGGCATATTGTGTGAACTAGTGAAGTGGTGTTCTAACACCATTCAAAAACAGGTGTCTGGACAACAAGTATTTAGCCACGGTTTATGGAGCTAATTATGGAGGAAAATCATGCGATCAGAACAGAATATTGTGGAGATCAATGTGTGATTTCGTGGCAACCTATTTCTGGTAAACAAATATTCCTTGTAATAGTTAGGAATTAATTAAGTAGTTTATTTATGATACAAGTCCTGTTAATAAAGGATTGTCCATTTAAAAACCAGATTAGGATTAGATCTTTCCTAAGTCTAGAAGTCTATTCTTGGTAGAGTTAGACAGGGAAAGAGTTACGCACAAGGAAGGAGTGCGTAGGTGATAAAAAGCGAAGAGATAGGGTAATACAATTGCAGAGCTCTTCTGCTTCTCTACAATCTCGCAAACGGTGACGAAGAAAACAAGTTTTCATCTCTACGTGAGATACGTTGTTGAAGCTGTTCGTCTCTGGTGTTGGAGATTTGTCAAATCAACCGACCAAGTTCGTAAAGATCAGAAACAAGGAAGCCGTAATTCCTCGGGAGGAGGAGATCCAGAGAGACGTGTTGATCGTGGGGGTTCAACGACGTAGGATCGGCGGTGAGGGGATCTCACAACAGCCACTCAATAGGTTAGCAATGGATTACTATTTAAGTTAAACTTCTTGTACTAAAGACTGCTTTCTAGTGGATGGTTTCTGATCTGGGCTAGGCCCCACAGACGTAGGTGTATTTGCACCGAACTGCGTAACCAAGTTGTGTGTGCACTGCGTATTTCATTTTGAGTTTTAACACCAAACTGATCTTGGTGTTTCAACACCAAACGGTTAAACAACTTGGCATAAACATTTAGAATTTAGGTGAAACTGAAATTCAGAGCGGATTAGAATTTTGAGTAACAAGCAAAGTTATTGTTTTTTGCACTTAAGTCTCTCCAAGAAAGTTGGAGTTGTCGAATCACAAAATCGGCGACACCAAAATGCAATTCAATATTATATGTTTGTGAATTTGCAATTTGGGCATGTATGGATGAACGAAAAGGTCTCTAAAGTCAACACTGATTGCTTCTCTACAATCTTGGAAAATTACACTTTGACCCAAAATTGTATTACCCTATTATCCATTGCTCCGGAATACATGATTTTTGTTATTCTTGTATAAATATAGAAATAGAAAATAAAATATTTTTGGTATGATATGTTGAAAAGCGCTAGTACATGTTTTAGAGTAACTTAGAGTTGATTAGTTAGAGGTAAAGAAAGAGAAATCGGAAAGGATTACAGAGATGTTCTTGAGTCCAATTGTTGATAAATATTTGGTTACAAACTTGAAAAATACAATGAGGGCGTATAGGGTAGCATCACATTCGAGCAGATTTGAATTTCTAGTAACAAGCAAAGTTTTTACCTTTTGCACTTAGGTCCCTCCCAGAAAGTTGGAGTTATTGAATCACAAAATCGGCAACACCAAAATGTAATTAAATATTATACATTTTCTAATTTGTGATTTGGGCATGTATGGATGAACGAAAGAGCCTCTAAATTCAACATTGATTACTTCTACACAATTTTAAAAAATTACACTATGACCCAAAATTCTATTACCCTATTTTTTACCTACTATATAAGGAAATTTTAAGGTTTTCACCCTTAAAATTTGTGTTTGTGGTTGTGCTCAAGCTCTTTTACTTGTCGTGTATTGGTTTAGAGTGTATGTTTGCAGTGTTCTGCGATTGAATGACATGAATTCCGGTTAACTCGTGGTTGTCTGTTAAGAGCATCTATGCCCATGTTATCATAGCCACTGTCTAGTTCTATTTTGCTCTGACTTGTATCTAGTTGTATAGCTTTGAGAGATTGAGTATAAATACTCTTCTTATATGGTTTAATTGTTTTGCGTGTATTGCAGAGCTCTTCTGTTGAGCTGGGAGAAACCAAAGTTGGAAAGGAAGTATACATGGGATTACTTTTTCTTTAAAAAAATTGAAATATACAATTCTCCTATGAATCAGGTGGTGCATGTTGCATGAATACGAACTAATGTAAGGATTATGTTTGTTTTGATTGATTTGCCAATCTGGGGCAGCACGTTTCAATGCCTAAAATCTGGGATTTAAAAAGTGCGCTTAAGCACACTTAAAGCGCTAAAAAGCGTTGGGCGCTCCACTGAGCGCTATGTATGGAGAAGCGCTGACGCCGACGAAAAGCGCTCGCTTTTTAGCTCTTTCGACGAAGCGCGAAGCGCGATTTTCGTTTACAGGTTGAAATGGGGCCTTTTATTATTATTTTTTTTATAATGAAAATAGTTGGGCTGAAATGCAATAGTGTTAGAGTTAGAATAAGTTAGGAAATTAAACAAAAAAAAGAATCGGCTTAGTTTCTCTCATCTTCACCGACGCAACCTTGTCTTCACTTCCACGGCTCAGTTTCCCTGCTCCCGTTTTCAAAAACTGACGGCAACAACATATGAGGTACATCAAGAAAATAGAGATATGGGAAATGATATGGAAGATGACATGGAGTTTAATGATGAAGATGAGGTCTATAGGGATACTTTTAGTGAAAATTATGATGATTTTTCCAATGACTAGAGATTAGAGCCGTAAATGATTTCATAATAATTTAAGAATCCTTCGATCTTATTCATTTAAGTCTTCTTACCAACCTTAAAACTTAGAATATGATATTGTTTTGAAAGTTTTATTTGTCTTTTACGATATTGTGTTATTATTCTAAGTTCTATGTTGTGTTTTTAATGAAATAATCCTACTACATGTTTTGCAAGCCCTTTTTTTTGCAAAAAGCGAGAGCTTGTGCTGAGCGCTTCGGTAAATTTTACCATTAGCGCTTCGCTGCACTTTGCTTTTTTTAAAACCCAGCTTTAAACCTTTTAGTGAAAGAACCATTGGATGCTGAAATTTATTTTTGATTTGTATGCTATAGACCTTGATGTGTTTCGGCAAGCTTTCACAGGAATTATTTTGAAGCGTATGACACTGAATGGACGTGGTGCCAATCAGATGTTACTGTTGGTTGTGCATAGGACATTCCATTTTTTTGTTAATTTATGTATTGTGGTGCCAATCAATCTGATGCTGATATCAACAACATTGATATCATAGTGAGATTTGTGTGAGTTACTTCCCTTCTGAAAGGCAGCAGAGGCTCAGGGAAGGTTATGGTTTCAATAGTGGTTGTGGATGTTCGTTTCAGTCACCGAAGATGCCCGGGGCGGTGGGATGGTGCATCTTGGAGAATAAAGAGAATGGAGAAAAGTTTCAGGGAACCAAGAGTTTATGCTGGTTCACCGTTCCAAATGGAAGCTTTGGCAGCGTTAGAAGGGCTAAAAATGGCAGTTGGGTATGGTTTCAGACCAGCTCACTTGCAGTCCGATTCCACACAGTTGGTGCATTCCATTAATGGAGTTCTTAGCCCAGGTCTAGAATTGGAGAGTCCGTTTAATAGTACTAAGTTACTTATTAGCTCGTTTGATTATGTTTTAGTTTCAAAAGTTAGTCGCCAGGCTATGGATGTAGCTCATAAATTGGCTAACTTTAGCAGGAGTGAAGTATTCGCTATGTATGCTGCTGGTTTCTAATTAATAAGATATCAGAAGGGGTTTCTCGAAAAAAAAAGAAGCAAAAGTATGCTAGAATACTATGTATGCAAAGTCAAAATTTTGTATAGCACCTTTTAAGAAAATAGTTACAGGTACAGCAGTTTTTTTTTAAACAGTTGCAATATGTAGCAGCTATTTTTTAAAAAACAGTTGCAATATGTTGCAATTATTTTTTTTAAATAGCTGTAATATTTAGTAGCTATTTTATAAAAAAAAATAGCTTACGTTATGTGTAGAAGTTGTTAATACAATAGTTGCTACATTAATTAACGTTTTAATGGCCACTTAGGCACCCAAGTTGGTAAATAGAAAAATAGCTGCTACATGGGGAAAAATAGATGCTACGCAAAGGCAGTGGTTAAATATACCGCTGCAAAAAAAAACTGCTTCATGTAGAGCAATGTCTAATTATTTGACAAGAGTAATGATAGAGAATAAAGAATTAAAATTTTTCAATAAAATAGCTTTCATGAACTCGAGTACTGCACACTTTTTTTTGGTAGGATTCATTCATTTATATCCACTTATTCTACTTTTTTTTCTTTCTAAATTTAATTTTATCCACTCATTTCATTCACCTAAATCCAAGCACCTAAGGCTAGTGTGCCACATCCAATGAAACAGAGTTAGTATAACTCTAATTGGTACTAACTTACTTTTAATTCTTGTTTAAAATAAAATTGATTCTTTTTTTTCCCATAAAATTGATTCTATTCTAAAAAGATAATTTTTATTTTAATTAAATTAAATCAACTAATTATTAAATAGACAATGAGTTAAAAAACTATCTAATTTAAGTCTCAATTTTACTTTTATTGAAAAAGAGTTAAAAACAAAATGAACGAGTTCATTTGAATTGAAATTAATTTTTATTTTTGACAATCTATAATATGCATTATTATTGTTTATATATTATTAAATATAAACAAATATATTTAGTACTTAACATATTGGTTAGTCATTATTATTATAATACATCATTCAATTATTTTATAACCTATAAATTCAGAGTTATTTTTGTAATTGAAAAAGAAATTCAAATTCTAATGTTAAATAGACTTTTATTTATAATTTTTGGACTATAAATAGACTATTAGGGGTGGGATCAGGTAAGAGCACCTATTTAGGTGAGAAGACCCTTTTTGTGAGAACAAATCTGAACCATTCCACTTTTTAATCTAATGATTCTGATTTAATGTTGAATTGTTGTTATTATTTTCCTTGGGCTGAATTCGCAGTCCATGATTGTGGGTCAAAGACGGGTCATAACAAGGATCCTCTTCTCAAATCCTTTCTCCTTCCGACTTCTTTTCTCCTTGTCCTATTTTTTGATAACCCAAATTCTTACTTCTTAATAGACTAAATTATTTTTTTAGTCCCTTACAAAGTATCTTATACCATGTTTTGGTCCCCATTTGCAAATCAACCCACAGACAGTACCCCACAAATTCAGAACGGTTTGTTTGGTCCCACAAGGTGATTTTTAGGGAAACTTATCGGTGAAATTGGTCAAAATATGTAAAATGACCATATACCCCTAGTTTTAAAAATAAAAAATAAAAATAAAAGCCTCGTCTTCAATATCCGGTGGAACCATCACGAAGTAGCAACAATATCCACCGCAAAAACCGATGGAACCATCAAATCCAGCTTGGACGGCCTGAACAAATGCGCCGGGATGCAGAACACCTCCCCAGGGCTATCCAGCGGGACCCGCATGCTCACTGCACCGCCACCGCTACGACAGGCGGCAGAGAAGGACGACGCCGGCGATATGGCTGAGATGAAGGCCATTTTCGGCGTGAAGGACGTGATGGCAGTCAGAATCGTGGTCTTGGTGGCGGCGTAGAGAAACAACGGCCACTGAGGAGACAACGTCTGGATGAGGGATTGGAAGAGCGTGAACCTCATCTTGCATCCTCTATTTTGGAGAGATTAATGAGGGGATTTTATGTAAGAATGTTTTGGAGGACCTAATTTTGATCAATCGCTGGTTTGATTTAGTTGGAGAAAAACAGAGCATCAAAGGTCAACCATATTGCATAGACTCAGTTTACACATGAACTCGATCGTTGTTTACTTGTTAGCTTATTATAAAAGGGAACTCGGAGAAACACAAAACCACACTAAAAAAAGTACTTATGCAAATATTGGGATTATAAACCGATGAATTTATCCATGGAGATGAGAATAATGGTAATCGCGGCTATCATGATAACCACCGCCGCCGCAGTACGATGTGGCGGCGTCGCAGGCGATAAAACCCCAAAGCGATGGCCAGATGGTTCTAGAAGCTTCATCAACCGCCTAAGATCTCATCCATGCGCTTCTATCTCCACAACGTCAAATGTTAACCTCTGGGCCGAAAGCAAAATCCAAGCTAATTGGGTATGCGCGAGGGCTATTCATTTTCATGTCCAAGGAGGAGTTGTCGGTGGCGCCGGTGCTCACGTTGGTGTTCATCGACGGCACGTACAATGGAAGCACCGTCAGTGTTCTCGGGGGAATTCCGATTAAAGAGCGGTACAGGGAGTTCCCAGTAGTGGGCGGCAAAGACGATTTTCTTCCACTGCTGGTTTGATGCTCTGTTTCATGTGGCTGAAATCAAGCAGCAAACAGGGCTCCCTGATTCAGGAAATTTGAAGGTGGTGGCAGAATGCAGTGGAACGTGGTGGTGGCGGTGAAAAATTAAAGAAAAAGAAAATTTGAAAATTAGGAAATTTTAATTGAAAATGTTTTTTAATTAGTAAAATTACCATTATACCCCTGATTATACCATAAAACCACTTAGGCTTGCTTGAAAACCACCTCTGGGGACCAAAACATATTGTTTTGAATTTGTGTGGTACTTTCTAAGGGTTGATTTGTAAATGAGGACCAAAACATGGTATAAGATACTATGTAGGGGACTAAAAAACATGGTATAAGTTAACCCAAATTCTTACTTCTTAATATGTTGTAATTGAATTACACGAGCCATTCAAGTATGTTTTGGACATTTTGTTTATAAATAAACATAGAGAAAACCTTGCAGCAAAAAATAAAATAAAATTGAAGCACCTACAAATTATACTTTAAGCACCTATGGGTTATACTTTAAACACCAAATTATTTTCATAACACACACAATTTATAAAAGAAGCATCTATGGGGTATATTTGAAACTTACAAGAACGAGTTGAAGTACCCAGGAGTTGCACTTTAGGCACCGAGTTATTTTTGTAGTACGTACACGTTATAAAAGAATCACCTATATATAGATTACATTTGAACCACTTAAAAAGCAATGAATTTAGCACTTGCGAGTTGTAGTCTAAGCACCAAGTTATTTTTGTAGCACGTACAAGTTATAAAAGAATCACCTATAGATTACATTTGAAGCACTTACAAGCAATGATTTTAACACCTGGGAGTTGTGCTCTAACCACCAAGTAGGTGTTCTCACATTAAAGAGGTGTTCTCACCTGATCACATTAAAGAGCAGTACACCTTGTAATTAAAAGAAACAATTACATTATACGTCACATTTGAAACACTTACAAGTAATGGTTGAAGCCCCTACAAGGTATACTCTAAGCACCAAGTTGTTCTCAATTTCTCGTAGCCCCCATAAGTTATAATTAAAAGAAACAATTATATTATATGTTACATTTAAAGCACTTGCAAGCGATGGCTGAAGCACCTATAAGGTGTACTCTAAGCATCAAGTTGTTCTTGATTTCTCGTAGCACCCGCAAGTTATAAAAGAATCACCTATATATAACATTTGAAGCACTTATAAACAGTTGTCGAAACACCTACGAATTGTACTCTAAACATCAAGTTGTTCTCGATTTCTCATAACACCCACGAGTTATAAGAGAAGCACCTACATACTACATTTGAAACACTTATAAATGGTTGTTGAAGCACCTATAAATTGTACTCTAAAAACCAACTATTTTTATGGCACACACAATTTATAACAAAAGTATGTACATGTAATGTTCCATTAGAAAGTTCCTTATCATCTTGTAACGTTCCATTAAAAAGTTCGACGAAAGTTTGTACATCAAAGCTCTGTTATTCCCCAACAAGACCAGTAGCAGCTTTTGTTTCTTAGTTGCATCAAATATGCCCATACTCAATTTTAACTTTTCTCATTCATGAATCGTAATTAAAACATGAAATTTATTTTTACCTAATTATTTCAATTTTGATTACCGTGTTCCAACATCATCTAATTAACCAAGTTTGTAAGTAAAGTAAAACTTTAAGAACACACAAAATTGGTTACGCGGTTCGGTGAAAATCACCTACATCTGCGGGGTCTGACCCAGTTTAGAATGAATCCACTAATTAGAAAGATAGTACAAGATGCATCATACATAATACTTATCTTTTCTAATTCAACTCGTGAATTCTACTAGCTCCTGTAGTTACCGATCTGCCTTGATCAGACTCCCTCTGGCCTCGAGCTTTATCAATGCTGGATCTCCTCCTCCCGAGGAATTAAGACTTTCGTTATGGACTTTGAGATCAAACAATGTTGATCATGTTGGAACACCAATATTACGGCGCTGCGCTACTTTGATGAAAGCGAAACTCTGATTGCATATTTCTCTCTATAGTTGTGTAAGTAGCTTAGTCAGTAATGTTCGCCATATATAGCCCGTCCGCACATCTAGTTGCCTATGCGATTACAACCCTATCTTCACAATATTTTCGCATCAATCAAATATTAATAAAGAGAGGATTTAGCAAATTTAATCGCTTGAAGTAGGGGATTTAGAATGTCTCGTTCGAATCATTGTTTTCCATAACCGAACTCCTTCCTTCTTCCAACTCTATAGATCCTAATCCAATCCCATAAATATGAGAGACGAAATATTCAGCAAATTAATTACGATTGAACGAGATTAATCCTTCTCGGATTCATCCTTTCACGATATCCTTCTTCCATCATGACTCCTTCTTTGATGTTACAACATAGTCACAAATTGCCAACTAACACATTTTGGACTTTACAATCTCCCCCTTTGGCATTTTGTGGACCCATCAATCTTTTTTACTTTCAACATGATTTTGCAAATAAAGACCTCAAGTAATCCACATATGGTTGTTGGATCATGAGCTGAGAAAAAATATTTAGCTAGGGAAAGGCCTATTGCATGATTCGTCTGGAAAATATAGAACCCCAACATCCATGTTGGAACATCAAATCACATCAGTACTCAGTTATTAAATTCAACCACAAAAAAACATGCAAGTACTGGAAATCCAAGAAAACACAAAAACCCTTAGCTTCCAGCTGGGATTAACACAAAACAAAAGAAATCCAGAATAGAAATCCAGAAAACCCAAAATACTCCCCCTTGAGGCCATAAAACATACCATATATCCAAAACAAACAACTAATATAGGCCTATCATCCCTCAACTTCTTCAACACTGGCATCCTGGACATCATCCTTTGAATCTAATATCTTTAATTCCTCTTCCAGTGCAGCAATTTGAACCTGTAAGGCTGCAATCTTAGCTTTCAAAGCAGTCTTCTTAGCCTCTTTCCCTTTTTGAACTGAGCATCCATCTTGTGATGGCTTCCAAGGAAAATATTTTACACTTCTCAAATTGAAAGTCTTCTTACTGGGCTTCAGAGGTACCGCTACAACAATAACATCACCCTTTGGGGGCTTCACCTTTTCTCCTTTTAGCACATTAGACATAATACAAGGATATGACAGAGAGTTTTTAGCCCTTGCAGAACTAGCATTCTCCAATATGTTAGCTTGGATAAGGAGACCAAGATTCATAGGAGATTTTGTGCCAATACAGCACAATACCTTTGCCATATCAAGGGTGAGAGCAGTGGTGTTAGAGGATGGCAGCCAAGAGTTAATAACTACCTTGAATAGACAAAAGTACGTGGTACTCAGACTAGATGCTGCAGCATTACCTTGACAAGGCCACTCAGTCTAATATCCTCCTGTAATCTTAGTCAGAATCTGGTCAAGGGACACTTCAAAATCTTCAGGAAACGTCGATCCAAATTTAGGCATTGGTAGTCCAATAATTTATTGATCATTTCTTCAAAAAATCTAACTACCTTCCCTCTCACATATACTCTATTGTACCAGGGTGATTCAGGATCTAGATTTCCTTCCATCAAATTTGAGTAGAACTCATGTACCAAAGTCTGGTTGTATTGCTTGTATACTAAACCTGATTTTGTAAATCCTAAATATTTCTGAAATTCACTGAACCCACACTCCTTGTATACTGAGCCTGCTATTGGTCTCTTTTTGTAGATATCCTTACTGATCTTCAGGCATCCTTCATAAAAAAAATTGAACTCATAGCTTTCTCAATAGAAATGCTTGGTTTTGAGCTTTGACCCGTGGTAGTCTGTTTCTTCTTCTTTTTCGAATGTTCATTCTCCTCTCGTGGGGCTTTTCTCTTTGGCTTCTTGACAGAGTCTGCACAAACTCATCAAGTACTTCATCACCGGAGAAGGTTTAATCTTCAACACTAACTTCTTGTGTTAGAACATCATTTTTCTCCTGGCCTGATGTTGGAACATCATCAAGGCCTGGTTCTTCAGTTGCTGCAGTGGATTGTTTTGATGTTGGAACATCGTTTCCAGTAGTGTTTTCATTTCTTTCTCCCTCTATTTCCATCTAAGGGTTCAAATATTGCTTGTCCAGTGAATCTTCCTGAGCACTTCTAGTCTGAACCCTTTCTTCCTTTACCCTTGCTTCTTTCTCTGGGTCTAAACGGCATCTTCTCCTCCAAAATCAACATCCATGTCACCCTCAACTTCTGCTTCCTGTGTATCTCCTACATCCTATGTTGGAACATCGTGTGTTGGAACATCTTCATCACATCCTTCTTCAACATTTGTTTCCTCCTCACTGTCAGAAGATGAACCCCTAAGCTTTTCAAGGTTCTAGCTAACCTTAGGATCATACCCGTGTACAACTTTGTAACTCGCAGAGCTTAGAGTTGTCTGCCTTTTTAGCCCAGTTATTTACTTCCATAAACTTCACTTGTTTTGGCAACGAATAGACACACATTACCTTCTTACCCTAACACTTTGTGCATGCCAATTCTTTCAACTTGGGGTTCCAGTTTTCAATTTTCCTAATACCCCCAATATCCCATTTCAATATCTGAAACAGATTCACCCCATTCACATACCCAAACATTGACTTGTATCTTCTTAAATCTACTCTCTTCTTTTTCTCTAGGTAATGAGTCATGCAATACTTTAGAGGTTTAAAAGTTTGAACATTGAAGGTAAAGTTTTTCTCCCAGAACACCTTGATTTTTACTTTCTCAAATGTGGTCGTGACGGGCTTCACTGCTAGTGACCGGACCACTTCAATGCCTGATTCTTCCACACCATTCCATTCTTCAATTAAATAGCTCTTTGGTACTTCCACCATCGTCTCTAGTTCTCCAAAAATAATTTGTAATTTCTTTCTTTTCTCTATCTTGATGGTCTGGCACTTGCTAAACGTAGGGAGTTCTAAAAATTTTTAACTTGTGGTTGGAGAGTCCATGCTGAGTTTGAGTTGTAAGCTGGGGAGTTTTACCTTGAGTCACACTCTCAGAAGCGGCAAAAAAATTGGGAGGAAGTTTGGTAAAAGAGGGAATAAGCAACAGTGAAGGTATAGTGAAAATTTTAAAATATTTACTTTCATTCCTCAAACACTCAACCTTCTTTTTCCCTTTGCAATGCCATAATTACCAGCCATCACTTTGTCCCCTTTTCTCTTTCTTCAGATTCCACTTTTCATATTTAAACATGTATCAACTCTTTCCAAATTCCTTCTTTTCCATTTTTTAAAATTTCTCTGTACCAAAAAAAACTAGTAATATTTACGTCTAGAAAAGCACTAGGAAAAAATACCTCAAATATGACAAACACCTAAGTGTTATAAGAGAACTTCAAATGTGGCTGAATCCAGTGGTTTTTTTTAAATGTCTGCAAATTGTTATGATGTTGGAATATAAACCACATTGACTTCCCTTCTTTCCACAAGATCTCAAATAAAGTGATGCCTTATATCAATGTGCTTTGTCTGAGTGTGCTAGACCGGATTCTTGGATATATCTATAGCACACTTGTTATCACATAAAATTTTTAGAGTCTCTTGATGAATCACATAGTCTTTCATCATTTGTTTCATCCATAACAACTGCGCACAACAACTTTCGGCAGCTAAATATTTAGCTTTAGCGGCTAACAATGATATAGATATTTGTTTCTTACTATACCAAGAAACCAAATTTGTGCCAATAAAGAAACATCCACCAGTTGTGTTTTTTCGATCATCTGTATTTCCAGCCCAATCTGAATCACTATAGCCAAATAAATTTGAATCTTGAGTTTTAGAATACCAGATACCATAATCAGAAGTTCCACTAATATATCGAATAATCCTCTTTACTGCAACCAAATGGGATTCCTTTAGTTTTGCCTGAAATCTTGCACACACTCCAACACTGAAGCATATATCTGGTCGACTAACTATGAGGTATAAAAGACTCCCGATCATACTTCTATAAAATTTCTGATCAACTGAGACACCTTTCTCATCCTTCACTAATTTTTCTGTAGCACCCATAGGAGTTCTCACTGATCGAGAATTGCCCAATCCAAAGTGTTTCACTAAATTCATGGCATATTTGCTTTGATTTATGAACATCTCACTCTTTGTTGCTTGAACTGGAGTCCTAGGAAGTAGGTAAGTTCACCCACCATGCTCATCTCGAACTCATCCTGCATGAGACTTAAAAAATTCCGTGTAAGGTAGAGACAAAAACAATGTCATCTACATAAATTTGAGCAATCAAAAAATTTGATAACCCGGTAAGCACAAATAGGGTGCGATCTACTCCCCCTCGATGATAACCTTTCTGAATAAGAAAGGTAGTCAGTCGTTCATACCATGCCCTTGGTTCCTGGCAACGAGTACAAATGTTTCATCAAAATCAACACCTTCTACTTGAGTGTATCCATGTGCCACTAATATGGCCTTATTACGAGTGATTTGACCATCAGAATCAGACTTGTTTTTGAAGATCCACTTAGTACTAATGATGTTTACCCCTTTTGGTTGAGGAGTGAGGTACCATACATCATTCCTTGCAAACTGTTCAAGTTCTTCCTGCATTGTCGTAATCCAATACTAATCAAGCAGGGCTTCCTTATAGTTCTTCGGCTCAATCAGTGAGATGAAACATTGTAATCCCGCAAGCTCCCTGTAATTAACTCATCGTAGAGTTCGAGTTTGTTTTGTACTTAGTTCAGGTTCAGCCTGTATTTGAACATGAGATATGACATATGGAGTTGATGTTCCAACATCACTTTCAAGAGATGCATCTGGACTATTCGAAGGCCGTGATGCTCCAACATCGACATGCTGGCTGGTCATAATTTCTGGTGTTGACGAAATGACTTCATCCTCCTATTTTCCTGACCCTTGCTTATCATCAGAATAGTCAACAAACATATTGACTGACTCTATGAGGGTGTTAGTGTGGGGATTAAACACTCTGTATACACAACTATTTACTAAATACCCCAGAAATATTCCTACATCACTGTGATAGTCAAATTTTCCTAGCTGTTCTTTATCCCTAAGTATGTAACACTTTCTCCCAAACACTTGAAAGTATGCCACATTTGAATTTCTCCCTTTCCATATTTCATATGATTAATTTCTTGTAAATGGTCATAGTTATACCCTATTGATGGTATAACATGATATGTTGATGGCTTCTGCCCACCATTTCTTGTGAATACCCTTTTCTGCTAACATAACTCTAGCCATCTTCTGCAGGGTTCTGTTCTTCCTTTCTACAATCCCATTTCACTGAGCAGTGATGGGAGCAGAGAACTCATGTTGTATGCCAAGTTCATCACAAAAATCACTGAACTGAGAGTTTTCAAATTCTCTCCCATGATCACTATGGATTCTCACAATCTTTCCAACGTGACTCCCTTTCTCTACTTGTAACTTAATCACCAAACTCTTGAAGATATCCACTGCATCTGATTTTTCCTTGAGAAAGGCTACCCACGTGTATCTGGAAAAATCATCAACACATACAAAAATATACTTTTCCAAGTGATACTAGAGGTGTTAACCAAACCCATTAAATCCATATGAAGTAGTTCAAGATTTTTTGAGGTAGTAATATATTTAACAGAAGAGTGAGGAGATCGAATATGTTTACCTTGTTGGCATGGTCCACACACAATACCTTTTTGATGTGTAAGAATAGGCATACCTCGTATTGCTTTGGCATTAGCAATTTTTACCAAAGTTTTGTAATTTGTATGTCTAAGATTTCAATGCCACAAAGTACCTTCATCCTCTTTAGAACTTAAACACTTCACTTCTTATTCTAGGACACAGCCATTGTCTGACGATCGTGCTCCTGACAGTACCTTGTTTTCTCCATGCTTCATAATACACATGTCCCTTTGGAACTCAAAAATCATATCATCATCGCACAATTGACTGATACTCAGGAGATTTGCCTTTATATCTTTGACCAGTAGAACATTTGTAAAACTGGGAAATCCCACTATCTGGAGTTCTCCTTTTCCAACCACATGACTTTTCTTTCCTTTACCAAAAGTAACAAATACACCATCGTATGGTTTGATGTTGTTCAAGTATTATGTAGTTCTTGTCATACATCTAGAACAGCCACTTTCAAAGTACCAAGAATCTCTAGAGTGTGCAATGAGAGATGTGTGAGCTACAAGAAATACATTATTTCATTTAGGAATCCATACCTTTCTGATGAGTCTGGCTCTTTGAATATTGCTCATGTTGGAACATACAGACAACTGTCGTCCATTCATGATATCTCTGAGTAGCCTGAGATATTGTTCCTTTTCATGGCCTTGGTATGAGTCGTAGTGACCTAGTATAGGCTTGGGTCGGGGACGTATCTTCATGATTTTTACCTTCATGGCTTGCCTCTCATCTTTAAAATCAGTCGGTCCTGTCTCAACTTTGATGTACCCAATTCCTTGTCTATCACCTACATTTTTTCCCATTTCTAGAATTTCATCGAGCTCTACCTTTCCAGAATTCAGTCATTTGATTGCATCTTCAGCAGTTTCAGCTCTTTCAGTTGCTGACTTAAGTATCAACTAACTCCATCTTCCTTTCCATAAGCTGGTGTTTTTCAGCTTTCAGTATTTTATTTTCCACAACAACTTTCAGCCACATGGAATACATTTTCTCATATTCTTGGTGGATTTCATCATCATTTACTTCTTGACCATGATCATCGCTTGATGAGTTTTCACTCAGTATTTTCATGTTGGAACATCTAGACTCCTCCATCTTTCTGATGTTGGAACATGTAGTATCAACTTCATTTATCTTCACTCCAAAAGCTACATAGTTACTGGTGAATTCTTCTGTATCCTCTTCCTCATCTTCACCCCATGAAGTAACATATGACCTGCCTAGTTTCTTTCTAGTGTTAGCACATTCCTCATGGATATGACCAAACCCTTCACATTCTCTACATTGGATCCTTCCTGTCTATTTTGACTCATTATTCGGATTTCTTATGAATTTCTAGTTGTTCCACTCAATTTTGGGACCACGAGAGTTTCCAACCTCCTGTGATCGAGGTCTATTTCCACCCAGTCTATCTTGGGATCATTTGTTTACTACCTTTGTCAGCATTTTTGAGAAATTCTTAGTAATAAGTGCAAGTTCTTCAACTTCACTCTCACTATCTCCTTCATGATCATTTCTTGGGGCTAACGCCTTAAATGATAGCTTTTTATAGCCTTTCTTTGATGGTTGATCAAACGCCATCACACAAGTCCGTAGTGATCCGATCAATTCGTCAAGCGTCATTGTTGTAACATCCCGTGCTTCTTCAATGGTAGCCACCTTCATAGAGAAGTGTTTGGGAAGAGATCTTAATGTTTTCTTTACTAATTTTTCTTCTTTGTAAGTTTTCCCAAGTTGATATGCCATATTGGTAATATCCCTTATCTTGTCGTTGAATATATAAATAGTTTCATCTTCCTCCATCTTCAATTCTTCAAACTTTGTGGCCAACATTTGCAACTTGGAATCCCGTACACGACTTGTTCCTTAATGTACTGTTTGAAGGATATCACATGCCTTCTTTGCTTGATAGCAGTTTGAAAAATATTTAAACTGATTTTCATTTATTGCAGTAAAGATAGCATTTAGTGCTTTGGAATTTTCTATTGACACCCTCAACTTGTCTGCACTCCATGTCGACTTGTTTTTTAGTCTTTGCTTTTTCGAACTTGATTCTCCTTCTTTCTCCTTTGAACATGACTGGCCATCTTCCATCGGATGATTCCATTTAGTTTCGACGAAATACCAGGCAAGTTCATTAAGAGAGCTGATGAATACACGCGTGGTAAAACTGGATCAGCACTTTCCTTGACACAACCAAGGTAAGAGTAAGTGACTTAGCTCTGATGCCAATTAAAATTTTGTTTTACCTAATTACTTCAATTGTGATTACCATGTTCCAACACTATCTAATTAACCAAGTTTGTAAGTAAAGTATAACTTTAAGAACACACCAAATTGGTTACGTAGTTCGGTGAAAATCACTTACATCTGCGGGGCCATGACAGTTCAGAATGAATCCCCTAATTAGAAAGATAGTACAAGATGCATCATACACAATAATTATCTTTTCTAGTTCAACTTGTGAATTCTACTAGATTCCCTAGTTACCGATCTGCCTTCATTAGACTTCCTCTGACTTCGAGCTTCGTCGACGCTGGATCTCCTTCTCTCGAGAAATTAAGGATTTCATTCTAAACTTTGAGATCAAACAATGTTGATCATGTTGGAACGGCTCTGCGCTACTTTGATCAAAGTGAAACTCTGACTGCAGATTTCTCTTTGTAATTGCGTAAGTAGCTTAGCCACTAATGTCTGCCATATATAGCACGTCCACACGTCTGGTTGCCTGTACGATTACAACCTTATCTTCACAATATTTTCGTATCTATCAAATCTTGATAAAGATATGATTTAGTAAATCTAATCCCTTGAAGTAAGGGATTTAGAATATCTCCTTCCAATCCTTCTTTTCCATAACTGAACCCCTTCCTTCTTCAAATTCTATAGATCCTAATCCAATCCCACAAATATGGGAGATGAAATATTCAGCAAATCAATTACGATTGAATGAGGTTAGTCCTTCTCGGATTCATCCTTTCGCGATATCCTTCTTCCATCATGACTCCTTATGTGATGTTACAACATAGTCACAAGTTGCCAACTAACACATTTTGGACTTTACAAAACAAGTTGCTATAAGACAGTAATGGAAATTGTGATATCATAGAGGTAAGGACAGTGGTGATGAAATCAGAGTTGATGAGTCACAATTTTAATAAACTCAAATAACAATGCAATGGAAAAAAAAAGACAATTTGATCCAATTGTGTTTGACACGGGTAGGATCCGCCCGTTTTAAGGGCCAGAGCATTTTTTATCATCATATTTAGACCATTGATTCAGCTACATTAATTGTCAGGATATATTCTCAAATAAGTGAGTGTTCTCACATTAAGGAGGTGTTCTTACCTGATCTCAATTATATAAATATATATAGAGAGAGAGTCTGTCTCTTGAAAGATGGTCTTTCCATAAGGCATGGAAAGACCAAAATTTAAAGTGCAAACCCTTCTCTTCTTACCAGGCCTTGGGAGGCCACAAATTGAGCCACAACAACAGCAACAACCACCTCATGATAAGCCACTCAAGAAGTCTCGAAAATGGCCAAGATGCCTCCGGTTGTTCCCAGCACCCACTACATCTTCTGAGACTGAGAGTGCTTCATATGCACTAGATGAGGAGCCAGCAGAAGGCCAAATTGCTTCATTTTTGAATGGACCATACGAATGCGACATCTGCAGTAAAACATTTTCTGCTTGCCAAGCCTTGGAAGGCCATAAATCCAGCCAGGGGCAGAACCAGGGGGCGAGGGGGTGCTGGCACCACCACTAAGATCCAGTAGCACAGAGATTAGGTCTAGCCTCCACCGGAAAAATGGTTTCCGCCCCCGTTGGATGGCCTGCTCCGACCCCTGATCGTCTTCTCACCGAAGAAGATGACTGGCCTGCCTTTTTTTTCTTTGCCTTTAGACATCAAAACGACGTCATTTTGATTAAAAGCCTGAAGGCAAAATATGGGTTAAAAACCAATTGGACCATTCAAACGAAGCCATGGACCCGCTGTCAAATTTCTTAACCAGCCTTTGAAGTCCACTGCTTTCATGGAAGTTAAAATAGTACTGCTAACAATAGTTTACTGTAGCATTATATTCGGTAGTATAATTGTTTGTCATTTGTGATATTTGGTATTTTGCATTAAGTATGATTTTGTTACTATAATTAATTAAGATGAGAGGATCATAAGAGATTCTTTATCTCATTTTTAAATTAATGCTGATGGATATGGTAATTTTTTAAAAATTAAGAAAATCACAATAAAGCTATATATTTTTGGTTGTAATTTTACCAAGTTTTTTTTATTAAACTATTTAATTAATTTTAGACATAAATTGATTTTAGTTAGGTATAAACTGATTATACATGTGATTTTCTCACTAATTTTATTTTTATAATCTTATTTAAGTTATTTTTAGTATATTAATTAACAAGATCAAATAGGACGGATCAGCATACAAACATCGTCAAGTCCCACAAACGCCCAAGATACCTACAGTTGTTCCCGGAAACCCCTGGCCAAACAAAATCTGCGTTACACGAGGCTAAGAGTGCTTCATCTTGCCTAGAGGAGCCAGGAGAAATCAAACCTGGAGTTGCGATCAAGAATCATGATAAAATGAAGAGATCCAATGAATATATGTTAGATTTTTTTTAAGTGTAAACACCCGAAGGTGGGGGTTGATATATTGGTACCCCAAGCTATTAAAAAGCGAGCCAGAGTCATCATAGTAGTTTGTACAAAAGGCAACATCATTGCCTCCAAAAGAATGGTCAGATTATATTATCTATGAGTCTATATATATATGCAAGAAACTAGGGGAAAAGTAGTTGCGATTCCAAAGTAACGAACCTCCACACCCAGTGTTAATTCATTACTTTGGCCAAGCAACTACCATTCAGGAAGTCAGTAAGTAAAACAGATGGAGGGATTGAGTTAGTCAGTCTTTGGGCAGTCGAGAGTCCCTCGAGCACATGAAAGTCCCCGCGAGCTGACGGTGGTTGTCTCGAAACACGGTTATCCCCTCTAGCACATGTCCCATGGAGCACATGAAAAGTCCCGTCGCGCAGTCGAAAGACTAGTTGAGTACACGAATGTCCCCTCGAACATTTGAGAGACCCCAGGAAAAACACGGATGTCCCCTCGAGCACACTGATGTCCTCTGGAGAACTCGAATATCTCATCGAGCAGTTGGTAGTCCATTCGAGCACATGAATATCCCTTCGAACAGTTGAAAGTCCCCTGAAGTACACGGATGTCCCATCGAGTGTACGAACGGCCCATTCGAGCAGGCGAGACTTCCCTCTAGCACACTAATGCCCCCTCGAGTACACGGATGTTCTCTCGAGCACACGAATGTCCCGTCGAGTAGTCGAAAGTCCATTCGAGCACACGAATGTCCCTTCGAGCAATTGAAACTCCCCTCGAGTACCCGGATGTCCTCTCGAGCACATGAATGTCCCCTCGAGTACACGGATGTCCTCTCGAGCACACGAATGTCCCTTCGGTATATGAACGACCCGTCGAGCAGTCGATACTTCCCTCCAGCACACGAATGCCCCCTCGAGCACACGGATATCCTCTCGAGCACACGAATGTCCCGTCGAGTAGTTGGAAGTCCATTCGAGCAATCGGAAGTCCCTTCGAGCAGTTGAAAGTCCCCTCGAGCACTCGAATGTCCTGTTGAACACACGAATGTCCCCATCGAGCAGTCTGAATATATGTTAGATAGTTTCATCATGAATCTCCGTAGAAGTTTGACATTGCAATTCTAAGACAAGCATTTTACGTTACAAATCTTGAAACTGAATGTTTCATATTAGTATAAATGATTGCATCTGATATCGTTGTGACATTACATAATGGAGTTGATCATTCAATATGTCAGATTTCTCTTATGATTACCTCGTTTTCACAAGTATGTCCCTTTAATCATAGTAAAAGACTTGTTCATCTTTATCTAACTTTTTAGCAGCCATATCAAGCCACAACTTGATAGGGAAGTTTGAGCCGAAGAAGATAAAAAGGATGTGAAATTCATAAGCCAAAAGTCACATGTAGAGTTATAAAGTTCAGTAATGAAAAAAATTTAGGTTACCAGATTAGAAATAACCTGCAGTTAGCTAAAGAGAAGAGTGCAATTTCAAATGTTCGTGTGGGCAGATTATACAACACTATTAAATTTCAAGGTATTTTGGGTTTCCATCTTAAAACTAATAATTACTAAGTGAAAGTGACCCAAAACCTTATATATAATTCATTATCTTTGTAAGAAACCAATATGGGATATATCTTTCATCACGCCCCCTCACGTGCCAATGTGGAACACTTCACAACCCATATCATGCCAAATAAAAGGGGATCCACACATTGGCCCAATAATCCAACCTGGGCTTTCATACCATGTGGAAAATAATGGTAATAATCTGTGTATGTATTCATGTACTGGGTACATTATATAGTGTTACGAGAATCATAAGGAAATAAGGAAAATGATACTTATCTAAATACAAGTAATAGTCACAAAATATCTATTTCCTCAATACCCCTCTTCAAGTTGGAGCATGTAGATCTAGAATGCCCAATTTGCCAAGTAGTAGTTGAAACTGATTATGTCCAAGAGCTTTCATGAATACACTACCACACGAAGACACCTCTAGCACCAGTTTTTTTGGTTCCTAGCACCGATTTTTGGGTGGCTAAAAAATCGGTGCCTATGTAAGCGATGTTACATTATCACCGGTTGTAGCAAAATCGGTGTTAAATTTCTTTTATTAGCACTGGTTATATTTTGCACCGGTTTAAGTTACCGGTGCTATAATGTACCATATTAGCACCGGTTTTTTGTAACCGGTGCTAGAAAAAACCGGTGTAAATTTTGTCATTCTTGCACCGGTTATAACACCAGTGATAAATAAAATTTTGTCGCACCGGATTTGTTAGCACCGGGTATGGAACCAGTGTTAAATCTGTATATCTAACACCGATTTGTAGGTAGCACCGGTTTTTAAACCGGTGACAGAAAAATAAATTGCATCGGTTATAGTTTAGCAACTGTTTGGGAACCGGTGATAAAAAACAATTTTATTGCACCGGTTATATGTTAGCACCGGTAAAAAAAACCAGTGCTAGAGTTGTTTATTTGTTGCACCGGTTACATTTTGTACCCGTTTGAAAACCGGTGCAATGAAGTAAATATAGGACCGGTTATGATCCCACCTTTTTTTAGTAGCGGTTTTGAAAGCGGAGCTAAAAGCGTTAATTTTGCACCGTTTAATATTAGCACCACTTCTCTAATTGAAAGAAATCGGTATTAAAAGCGTGAGTAACTATTGTGGTCACTGTAAGCTGCGCGTGCTGCAGCTTCCAGCGTTCATCTTCTCACAGCCAGTTCCTTTGTTACGCTTGTCTTACGACTAGGTCCTTCCTTTTTTTTTCAAGCATGGTACCCATTATTTGTTGTGCGTAGTAACAGAATGGTGCATGAAGACAAATTGAACAAATTCGAGCCATAATGATGCATAGACAAGAAAGTACGTTGAAGAAAGCATTGAATCCGATGAAGTATAATTTATGACTAGCAAAAGAAGAGCATGATGTGTTTCGTAGTGTCCTAAGATACTGAAACCCCCTCATCGTCGAATTTGACGAGTATCAGAAGAAATGGTCAATTACCTTTCTCGTAACAGATAATACTAACCACTATCCGACGATTTGTGCAAATCCTTGTATGATATTCAATTGAGCTATGCATTTTGGCAGAGTATTTTTTGCAAAAAAACAAACCCATTTCAAAGCAACACTCCGCAGTTCATCGCTCCCCAGTGGAGTGTAATCTTCCTGGAATTGCAGAAACAATGCATTAAATGACATGTTAAGAGAAGGATGTATATGTGAGGATAACAAATACATAGAAGAATTGTAGGAAAACGTACCGGAATAATCTCAATGTGATGAGGCCATTTTATGTTTTTATATTACGGTTTTTAGGATTGGATTTTGTATAATTTTGTGCTCTACATATGGCAATCTGCCTTGAAATCATTTAAGAAGGAATAAAAGCGACTTTGACGTTTTTATCACTTTTTAGATGATTTTGTGTGACAAGGTGATTTGTTTGAAGACTTTGAAGATTTGAAGACTTTGAAAGATATCTTTGAAGATTTGAAGACTTACACTTGGGTTTTTTGAAGATTTGAAGAAGTGAAGAGGTGAAGAAAGGAGAGCAAAGCAACGGGTGAAGGATGGTCCAGGGTTTTCAAAATTTTCCGAGACGAATCAGCCTTCAAGAGTGGTACCATTGGATTCCTCTTCTCCAGCACTATAAAATCGACTACAAGAACTCCCGAAACGAATCAACGGTTCATCCGGAGGAAGCAAAACAAAACAGGGCTCGAGTTTACTGATCTGGTCGCGACTCGCGATGGAACTGGTCGCGACTCGCGACGACAGCATGAATTCAGCCCTGCAGCAGCATTTTTCTCCCCTTTTTCTTCCCCTATAAATACCTCTTCACCCCTTCTTCTCCACAGCTTCCAAGCCCGCCTTTGGGGCTCCAAAACCCTACTTTTCACCATTTTCTTCCATTTCTTCTTCTTTCTTTGTAGATTGTTGTTCTATGTTATGGGTTTTGTTTATCTAGGGTAGTTTTTATCTTCGGAGCAAAGGATTGAAGCTTCCACTTCTATGTAGTAAGAATCAGTTTATCTATCTATTTGGTGTTTTTGCTATTGTGCATTTATTATGCTTTGAATGTTAATTGTTGATTTCATTGATGTTGTTGAAAGCTTGAGCATATGAAATACTTGTATGAATTGCTAGCTAGGGTTTGGGGGATTTGGGTTGATTTCCCCCCTTTTCTTGTTAGGAATGTATGAGTATGATTTAGAGTTTTTGATTGTGTTGATGGATTGATAATGTGCTAGATGAATGTGATTGATGTTGAACTCTTCGTCATGTTCGTTTGTGTAGCAAACGAGAGAGTTATATGCTCTTGGATGAATGTGTGTTGCACGTTCATCCAATCTCGTGTAATTGCATGAATTGGTTAAATGCTTAGTCACGGTGTAGTGGTCATAAGTATTGCCAAGCTTGTTGGTTCTTCGTGATTAAATGTCATCAATGGGATACTCCTAGCAATAGGGGAGTCATTGGTAAGGTTTGACAAGAGATGTCGAATTCACTCTTGCAAACTACGAACTAAGAAGGATGGAAGATTTATCTTCACAACAAGTAGTTGAAGTATTGAATAGATGATTTTAATTCATCCTTGAAGCATTTGTTATTTAGCATTTATGTATTCTTGATGGTGTGTTTCACTTCATTTGTGCCATGAGTTGTTTGAGCATAGGGAGTGCTTGTATGATTGAATTGGTTAGGTGTTAGGAACGTGACGAATTCCGTAGCTCCTTTGCATGAAAATCTACGAGCATGAACTTAGAACTTCTTGTGCATAATGTGTTGTGATTCTTGCTAGATGGATATGTTGATGTTGAGTCATGGAATGCTATATGATAGAATGAGTGAATGGTTCAATGACCTACATTATATTTGGAAGTGGATATCCCTTGCCCCCAAGGCTTTTTATCTTTGTAGTTTTAAAACCCCTTTTTCTTAGTTTTGTTTGATGATTAGCATAGTCGCTTGACTTTGCTAGTTATCTTGTCTTTTTACTTTCATAACTTAGGAAAACAAACCAACCAACCCCCCCCCCATTTACATGCTTTTATATGTATGTATATATGTCTACTCCTAGCCTAATATCAACCTTTTGTGCCTAAACGCTTAGGAAGATCCCTCTTCTTCGTGGACGATCCCGACTTGCCGCTATCTACCTAGTTGTAGAAAGTAAGCCAAAAGGGCTTATAAATTATCTTTGAATAGGGGTGCAACGAGTGCCCGCTATCACAATGTCATGTACGTGCCTAACAATTTTTTCCATGTAATACATGCAAAGGTATCCGCACTCCCAAGTACTACTTTGTATCTTGTGTTGATGATGGAAAAGACAATTTGTTGAACCAATTACGAAGATGAAAATGACACGTGAAATATGAAGGTATGAGATGATACGTACACTGATGTTTATGACATCCCAAGTGTAGTTGGAAAGGTAGGACTTATTTTGTTTGGAATTGAACCGTCGATATTTTGTTGCAATCCTACAATAGATGGAAACCTATTTTTGTCAACATGGGGAATATTAATTTCAGAAATTGGGGTTCACACAATATATGATAACATACTGAGTAACAGTAATTGTAAATAATTGAGCCAAGAGAGTGCGAAACGCACAAGAACACAATTACGGGAACAACCATTTTTGAAAAACATCGAAGCTGAAGGAAAGAAACGAATGTGTTCCACTTACAAATGAATCATTTTAAGGCATGATCTATTTTGTTTGGAAATTCCCCCAGTCATTGAGTCGATGCAATATACTCGATCGATTTCTGGTACGAAGACAAGCAAAAACCAATGGTCCGTATGGGAAAAATGGAAAAACAAAAGTACTTAAAATATATTTTTAAAATAAAATCACACCACACGGTTGCTTTCGCTTCCATGTGGGCAGGTCTAGCTACTCGAAAAACGAATGGAACTTACTCTCGATTGTATAGGAAGATGTACATCCTCGCTTCAGTACGGCATATGCCAGCCGAAACCTCGTCCGCAGTTAATTCCACCCTTTGATTTGCCTTCTGAGCCATTGAGTTCGAAGAGGCAGGAATAAACTAGACATGGCCTCCACGTACCACCCCATCACAGAGGTATCTTGCAAATTAATATGGTTAGTGAAGAAAATATAATGATACTTGTATCTCTGAATAATGAAAGCATGCATTTCTTACGATGCACATATATCAAGTTGGCACCCACTGATCCACTCATTTCATCATCTGCATCCAAGCTATTCATGAACAGTCGTATATTGTCAGTAAATATGGCTGTGTATACTTCTTCTGATCTGAACACCTTTGCGCTGAAATTGATGCGGAATACTTTGCCTGGTCCACATATTTGTGAAGATAGCCGTAAAGCATCATTAATCTGGTAAACAGCAGCGATGCATTCTTGGTTTTCCATGGTTCCCTAATCATTACATTCAGAATCTGATAATGTTAGTTGAACAGTATTTGTATGTAATTCAGTAGTGGATGATAATTTAAAGGCTGAAATGAGTTCTCACAAATATGTATTGGAGAGAAATCGACGAGGGAGGATTTGGTTGCCCATTCTCCGATTATGTAGTTTTTTCTTTTGGTAGTTGCTAATGGGTAAAATGTTAGTGATGCGTAGGAGAAAATCAGTCGGAATGAAATAGTATAGGGGTATGTACCTCTCCTTTTACCGATCAAGCGGCCACCTCTCTACGAGGAGTATCTTCCTTAGCCACTGGTGTGAGGTTTGTTTGAGGACTTCCAATTTCGTCGACCACCATTTCTTGCGGAGGTGGTTGCTGCTCATTCTCCTACATTCGTAGATGAATAACATATCATGTTATTGTATTATCTAGAAAGATATATATGTGCACCGATGAGAAGAAGAATACAATTATCACACCTCATCATCCTGTTGCTCTATGACACTTATCAGCTTACCCGGCCATAGAATGTTATATACAATGGCCTGAGTGACAAACTCAAATTGTTCATGTTCAATCGGCAAAGGTGCCTTTGGTATGATCACAGGTCCTTTTAGATTTAATCGCTCCCACTTGATGGGTAAGTCAGTTTCCGCTTCCTTTGGAAAGAATATACCGAATGCAGCTACCTCCCTTTCTCCATGATGATTCAAAACATATAGGTAGCATTTTTTTCCTCTCTGAGAGATGAACTTAGAGATTGGGTAAATACATCGGTCAGGCAATAACTAAGTATTCTCTATTGAAAGAAAACAGATAAATTTGGAAGTGCAAGCGATAGATTATAAGAAGTAATGAATTGTACATGTAGCTGCTGAAGGCTGCAGCGCGCTGCAGCTTTCAGTGCCCAGCTGAGACTGAGAGCTACAGCGCGCTGCAACTTCCAGCATTCATCAGCAACGAACTGTATCCCCAAAACATCAATCCAAATTAGGAAATGGAAATCCATATACTACAAATCACATAGCAAGAAAGGAACAAATACGATTGCAGTTCACGGTATGGACTACCTTGTCATCCGCTGCAGTTCCTTGTGGGTCACTACATCCCGATGCTGATGGAATGAATACCTGTTTGTCCTTGTTCATGGGGGTGGAAGATGTAGCAAGGAAATTACGGGCATCCAAGTGTGGGGGAATAGTTTTACCCAATTGCCCAGCTAGCCAATTTGTTTGGGCCTCAAGTAAAGAAACAAATCTTTCCCTGAGCTCGATGACATCTGTTGGTTGTTTGTTTGAATTTGAAATTTCCTCAGATGGTTTTGTGTTTGTGCTCCCACATCGACTAGATGCGTAACGGGTGACAGTCATATGTGGTAGGGCCTCGTTCACCTTAGACGTTGCGGAGCAACCTCTCCAACGACCCCCGTGATCCTTCCTACCCGTTGCTTGAACTAGAATATCTTCTTTTCCATGTATAACCAAATCTCCCTTTTGCTTCTTATCCAAAAGGTTTTTCTAAGAAACAAAGCAAATATAAGCCATTTGATCGGGATAACATCAAAGAATATCAATAGAGATAGATTCAATTATGAATTATGCTCACAATAGTGGGGGCTGCTCTTCGGACGGAGTCGTTGGTGTAGGTTGATAATTTCTTGTCCCAGTTAACGGCAAGGAACACTTCTGAGCAGTCCGGTTTGAAATTCATGCTTTGAACTAAAGCCTCTGCTTCTTCTACACTCTGACCTTCATCCAGAAGCGCCTCAATTTTAGCGTTTCTTTTCCTCTTCTCGAGTTCTACTGCAACCCTACGGTTCCCTCCACTCCCCGTGTGATGGATGTGGTCCTTCTGTGAGGCGCTTAATTTTGCTGCGTCACTTACCGCCTGTTTAGACATCAGTTTGTAAACTGCTCTCATCGTAGAGACTAGAGAAAAATAATATTGAAGGAATTACCTTGAATTCAGGGGTTGACCTGTGTTTCACAAACAGCTCCCACTCATTTTTGTCCATCCAGCGATAGTCTCTCCATGCACAAGAGCCCATTTTTTTTGCACAATGTACTTTTTCGCCACCTTATTCTTCCAATTCCTCCACTCTTCTCCTGTATAAATTGTCCATTTCTTTCGGAACTTATTCATCGCATTGAAAGTCATTTTCGTTTGTATATCCCAGCTAATCTGGAGGATAAGGAGACATGTTGTTAGTGCGACATGTAACGAAGTTGACATGAACAATGGAGGATTAGAACTCACTTACGAGAATGTCTTCCCATGCATCCTTTTTCACATGGTCTGGGACTGATCTCCAATTATGCCACGTCCCGAAGCGGATTCTTCGCCGGAAGGCATAGCCAACATACATCGACCATTAGCTGCACATAACTAATGGTTTGAAGTCATCATCGAAGAATATTTTAAGAGGCTTCTTTTGTTTCGCAAGCAACACGGACTTGCACGTGGCTGTACCTCTGCGCTTGCAATACTCTCCAATCTCAAACTTGTCGAAGCTCCCACTCATGTCTTCTTTTACCATAGTTTCTTCTTCTTCTCCCGAGTTCTCTGATCCCAAGCAATATTTCTGTGCATCAGCCCCTTCCTCGCTATTGTCGTCACAGTTGGCATCCTTTGAAGGGGTAAAACATTTATCGGCAATAGTTTGTCTACCACCAGAGTCAAACAATTTCTTCCTCAGCGGCGCCATTGAATCTCTTCTATGAGTAAATGAAACACAAGCAAAACATTAATCCAACACAGCCCTTTGCGGATTTTCACGAAAATCCAACCGAGTTCAACAAATTCGTATAGGGGGCACGTGGGTAGGCAAAAATTATGACATTACAAGCAAGCATATCATGTATAAGCATGAAACAACACCCACAATAATATAACAAGAAACGTCAACACAAACTCACACGCAAAGAGGCCAACCAAAATATAGCTACTCATTAAACCCGGGAAAGATGGAAACTACCAATGGGTGTTACCTTATTCCATCAACAGCCGGCCGTCCTGGTTACCCCCTCCACTGTGAAGATTCCGACCTGGGTACGAAATTTGTGGAGTAGAATGTCGACAAAATTGGTGTATTCGGTTGGCGGCCAGGATTGGGAGGTTGAAGCCCGACATAAATGGTGAATGGAGGGACACTATTTTTGGGGGAAATCTGCACGGGGTTATGGTGGGAAGAGGGGGAACTTTGGATTAGGGATGTGGTGGGTGGAAAGAACTCGGTTCAATGTGGTGGGGAGGGAAGGGTATGGAAACCGAGGGTTAAGGATATGGAGGGAAAAGGGAAACTTTTGGAGGGAATGAAAATGAAGCTTTGTTGGCACATTTTGGTGTCTTTTAATTTTAAATGCTTTAATTTTAAAAAAATAATCCATACCAATGGGAGGGATATGTATTATATTCCCCAGGACCTGGAAAAGATCGTAAAATCTTTAAAATCTTATACTCCCCCCGTCCCAAAATAAATGGTGTTCGAGAGACTTTCACGTTCATAAAGAAACGTGTCTAACCACTAATGCGTTGAAACCATCGAGCAAGGAAGTTACAGGTACTCTCTACCTTTCCATTACCTCATCCCCCTGCTTCCTAACTATATTTCCTAACCTAAGTTTTCAGTTCCCTTCTCTAATGTTTCCCCCCAGACCACCACCAAAGCCAACTATTTCTACAATATACTGGGAATCTCCAGATCACAGTTTCATCAAGGTTAACGTGGATGCATCTTGGTCTAATTCCTCTGTTTCAATTGGCTTAATTGCTCACAATCACTAAGGTTTACCAATCCTTATTAGATCAGAGACCATAACGGCCACATCTTCACTGGAAGCTGAAGTTAAGGCAATTCTTATAGCCTGTCAAATCTGTCTGGACAGATATCCCAACCTCATTATTGAATCTGACTCGCTACAGGCAGTAAATATGATTAATGATCCTTCAGTTTCCAAATGGACCCTATACCCTCTAGTTTTCCGAGTTCACACTCTTTTATCCCATGCTACCCTCAAGCACACATATAGAGAATGTAACTCAGTTGCAGATGCCATTGCAAAATATCAAGCATCCTCTGCGATGGTTTCTCCTTTGCATGTGACCAACATTCAGGCACATATTAAAGGCTTAATCTATATGGATAGTATTCATACACCTTATATTAGAATCCATAGGCCGGCCTTTAAATAAGATTGATACTGCTGATCTTTCCTCTATTCTGTCTCATGTTATGGACTACTTCCCTTTATGGCTTTGGATTTTTTTTCTGCTCTTTCGCGATGGCTACCGTTTTTCACAGTCTCATTTCCACTTTCACATGGCGGATTCCCAGTTTCTACCTATGGAAGCATAAGTCCAGTTTTAGCTACTGATCTTTGGAATCGTTTCAAGTTTTCCCTATTGATGCGTTGAAACCATCGAGCACTTGAGCCTGGAGCCCTCGAGCCCTGGAGTCCTCGAGCACTCAAGCCTTGGAGCCCTCGAGCCTTGGAGCCCCCAAGCACTGGATACCTCAAAATCTCAAGCTCTCGAGCCCTCGAGCCTAGGAGACCTCGAACCCTGGATCCCTCGAGCACTCAAGCTCTTGAGTCCTACTGCCGTCGAGCCATCAGGCACTCGAACCATCGAGCACTCAAGCACTCGAGCCCTCGAACCATCGAGCCTCGACCCCTCGAGACCTCGAACCAGCAAGCACTTGACCATCAACCCCTCGAGTCTAAAACTTAATATTCAATTGGTCTAACATTCAGTCCAAAAAAATGTAAACTTCAGCCCAATTAGTATAAGGTGTTTGTGTATTAGTCTTTGGCCCACAACCTCTCCTCTTCCATCACCTTCATCTGCCATTCCCAAGGCCATTCCTCCGCCGTTCCCAAGCCCCTTCCTCCGCCGTTCCCAAGCCCTCCGCCGAACACTGCTCCCTCCGCTGTCCTCTACTCTCACGGCGCCGTCCCCTGCCACCTCCACCGTGCCCTGCTCCCTCCGCCGTCCACTTCTCCAGCCGCGCCCCTTCATCGGCCAAGCTCTGTCCGACCGTCGTCGACTCTACACCAAACACCACTCGTCAACAACCCGTACTCCGAATTAGGTAAGGGGATTATTTTCCTAAGGTTTGTACTAAGAAATTTTTTCTTCCTCAAGGGTTGATTTCATGATAATGCCTCATTGTGTCAATGCCCTCATTGTGCTCTTGTTTTCGGCATTGGTGAATAATTTTGTGCATAACCTGATTGTTCATGATATGTGATTCTGGGTGGCATAACCTGTGCTCCGATATGATATGATAATTTTGTGCATAACCTGATTGTTCATGAAATTTTTTCTTGCTCAAGGGTTGATTTCATGATAATGCCTCATTGTGTCAATGCCCTCACTGTGCTCTTGTTTTCAGCATTGGTGAATAATTTTTTGCATACCCTGATTGTTCATGACATATGATTCTGGATGGCCCATTGATTCATCCCAGGATTTATAGAATGTCCATCTAGTTTAATTATTTTACTTCTGTTAATATTATCTGAAATTGGGATTAACTGTGAATAAACATTATTCCATATTTAGCCTATGAGAAAAAAAGGCTTAATTTAGAATAAGTTGATTCTGTATTATTTACCTTTCTAATTGCGTATTATTTACCGTTTTGCATTCTGGCTTCTGTTAACACATTTAGTTTAACAGACATGGCCCCCAAAAAAGGTGCAACCAAGAAAAAGAACAACACCGAAAACCCAAGGAAAAAGGCTAGAGTGGTGGAGGGGGGAATGTCGAGCACGGGACTCAGATTGTTCCGTCGACTGAGCCTATACCAGCCGCAGAGGCGGACTGCACTGAGCATATAACTGTGTACAAGGACTTCATCTCGAGGGGCCTCATTCTTGAGAGAGGGTTGAGGCTGGAAAAGCCCTTCAGGAACTATGTGAAAAGGCACGGCTGGGAAGGCTTCATGGCACAACCGCCACGTGCAAACCAGACCATGGCGTGTGAATACATGTCGCTCATGAAGTACAAGATTTCTGCAAATGTTTTCCTCTAGGGTCATTTGGTCAAGTTGTCTTCGGATTTGATCAACAAGTTCTACAGGATCCCACCAAATCCCTCGAGTTTGTACGAAGCCGCTGATACCGCAATTGAACTAGCTTCATGGGAAGACATCATCACAGAAATCTGTGATGACAGCGATGCAGTAATTTGGAATCTACCACAAGAATGGTCCAGCATAGAGAAAAAGTACTTGACTGAAGACATGAACGTGTGGTATAGTTTCATAGCTGCCCGGCTACTCCCCGTAAAATTGAATAGCGAGGTTCATCGGTCCCGTATACTGCTTCTCTATAAGATAAAGAAGAAAATGAGCATCGATGTTGGGAGTACAATAATGGCATACATCTGGGATTGTGTCAATGCCCATAACTGCATAGGCTTGTCCTCACTCATCACTGCAATATGCATGGAAGCAGGTTGCAAATACAAAGATGATGATGTCACAATGATGCCAAAGCTCCCCATAAACCCTTTCATATACTTGAAGAAGAAGAACGTTACTGAGTCATCTAGGGCGGCAACAAGTAAATCATCAAATGAGAACTCGGATGGGGACTTGGCAGCATTGCAACTGAAGGTGGATCATTTGGTGCGCTGGACATCGCAGGTTGGGAAGATCCTCACAGCCATGTGTGGCGAGAGAATCAATGAATTGGGTCCAATCCCTACCTTTGATTCGCCAAGGCCCAACATGGTGGAGAAGAGGGTGCGTAGGAAATGACTGCCCACATTGAGCTCACATCTTTGTATTATCGGGTTGTTTCATTTTCTAGTTTAATTTGGGTGTTTGACTCGTACATTTTTTGCTTTCGAATCATACATTGCTACTTTGTTGGTACTGTTTGGATGTGATTTTGGAATGTTAGCTTTCAATCCATATAACGTATTTGTGTTGTTGTCTTAAACGAACTGCATGAGCAATTCGTTTCAGGTTCACGTGTGTGTAAAATTGCTGCAGCGCACTGAATCAGTAGAGCTGCAGCACGCTGCAGCTGCCAGAACCTACCATAGGAATAGAAAGCCAATTTTTTTACCAGTCTTTGCCAAAACTGCTGGAGTACGCTGCAGTGGACAGAACTGCTCGAAATGGCAACAAATTGGGAGATAGTTGTACAATAGTTGCCAGGGGCAACAAAACCCAACAAAGTACAAAAGGTAAATAAATTTTAACTTCGACATCATTGTTCGACCCCCCTAGTCTACAACCAACTTCATCTTCTTGGATTGACTGTCTCGAAGTTCTCGACCATCGTCATCAATCCAAATGACATCTTTGTGTTTCCTCCGTATGGCTCCCGCCTCAATCCCGTTGTCACTAGGTAGAGGGGAAATAGAGGGGAACTCTAACCTTTCACTTGTAACCTTAAAATCAATTTCATCGTGGAAAGAGAATTTCCTACCTTGTACCACAACAGACCAACCTACATTGCACGGGTCATTTACGTAGAAAACTTGTCTTGCTTGTTCGGCCAAAATAAACTGATCATTTTCATATGCCACACGAGTCGGGTCAACAAGGGTAAATCCCATTGGATCATCAGTTCGAACCCCAGTTGTGTTATCAAACCATTGGCACTTGAATACTGGAATCTTGAATTCTCCATAGTTAGGCTCCCAAATCTCATCAATAACACCATAGAACGACATCACAGCTAGGACGGGTTTTTTTGTCTTTCTTACTTGCTTGCCACATAGTCTCCAACTCAATGTATACCCCACTATTTTGTGTCGTGCCCTTCAAATCTTGGTCCCTAGTAGCGAAAGAAAAACCGTTGATGTCATATCCGGGATACCTCAAAACCGTGCAGTTAGGCTTCCTCGCAAATGCCCTAATTTTTGGGTCGTAATCAGCAACATTGCATCGATCATATAACCAATTCACAAACTTGTCATTGTGCTCCAACTGAACTTTATTAGGGGGCCACGTGGGATGACACTCTGTTATCGAATTAAGGTGCTCGGTCACATTAGCAGTAGTCTCCAAACAATTCATCAACACATACAAATGAACTGACATCAGATCACTATTCAATAGAGTAAATAATGTTCCCCTCGACCTCGACTTGCCCCCTATCCTCCCAACATGTCGATTCAAGGGCACCCCAAATTTTCTGTGTCCCTGCAAATAGCAAGAGAAAAATTCAATCACTTCTTCGGTAACATACCTCTCAACAATACTAGCTTCCGGCCGACTCATACATTTCACGTACCCCTTAAAGACTTTCATGTGACGCTCGAATGGATACATCCAACGCATGCCAACTGGACCGCATATCTTTACCTCCCACACTAGATGCACGACCAAGTGAACCATTATGTCAAAAAAGGATGGAGGGAAATACATTTCCAACTTGGAGAGCACAACAAAAACATCTTTTTGTAGGACATCCAGATGGTCCCGGTCAATAGACTTCCAGCATATGGAGGCAAAAAATATACAAAGTCTAGTGATTGAGTGCCTTACGTCGGCCTCCATTACCCCCACGAATAGCAATAGGTAAAGTTGTTGCATCAAAACATGACAATCATGAAATTTCAACCCCGTCATCCAACAATCCTTCGTAACTACCCGACTCACGTTCGATGAATAACCAATGGGGACCTTCACTGATTTCAAACTAACACAAACTGAGATTCTCTCCTCCTTAGACAAGGTACAAGGTGCAGGGAGCAAGTACGTCCTCTTACCCTTCACTTCTGGGGCAAGGTCATTTCTGATTCCCAAATCAACCAAGTCCAACCGGGCATTCAAACAATCTTTCATCTTCCAAGGAATATTCAAGAGGGTGCCTATCAAACTTTCACAAACATTTTTCTCAATATGCATCACATCTAGGCAATGCCTAACCTCAAGATTCTCCCAGTATGGTAAATCAAAAGAATATTGACCTTTTCTTCCATGGACCACCACAATGTATTTTGTCCATGCCTTTGTACTTTCCCAACACCACTCTCAATTTCTTAACCTTACTGTGAATCTGCACATCAGTTAGTGGTGTAGGGGATTTCCTTCGTTCTTTCCCGCCAACAAAATTGACCACATCATCCCGGTATTTATGGTTTCCGTGGAGCCACTTTCTGTGGCCAAGATACACTGTCTTTCTTCCATGTCTTAGCTGTTTGAATTCAGTCTTCTCCTCACAAATGGGACATGCTTTATGCCCCTTCACAACGTACCCCGACAAATTCCATAGGCTGGAAAAAGCATTGATCGTGCAAAAAAAGCATGGCACGAAGTTGAAACTCCTCATTCATATGGCCATCAAATACAAACACCCCTTTATCTTCCCACAATATCTTCAAATCATCGATCAATGGTCTCAAATACACATCAACCTCATTCCCAGGTTGTCTGGGACCTGAGATTAACATAGGCATCATAACATATTTACGTTTCATGCACAAATATGGGGGAAAATTATATATAACCAACATTACAGGCCACGAACTATGCTTCGATGACATATTACCAAATGGATTCATCCCACCAGTACACAATGCAAGGCGGAGATTTCCAACCTCCGAAGCAAAGGAAGGATATCGCTTGTCAAAATTTCTCCATTGTTCACCCTCCGCCGGATGTCTTATCTTGTCATCATGTAGTCTTTCCCGCTCTCCATGCCATCGCAAGTTCTTCGCATCTTCTGAATTCACGAATAACCTCTTCAACCTAGGAATTATAGGAAGATACCACATACACTTCAATGGGACCTTCTTCTTCTTCTTAGCCAAACACCCATCATCATCATTCGTCACACCCTTATATCTTGCATTTTTGCACACGGGACATTCAACCGCATCTATCAAATCACCGTCATACAAAACAAAATCATTTGGACATGAGTGTATTTTCTTGTATTCCAAACCAAGTGGACACAATATTTTCTTGGCCTCGTAATAGTTTTTCGGAATTCCATTCCCTTCCCAAAACTTATCCTTCAGAATCTTTAGTAGTGAATTCACACTTGCATCACTTCAAGAACTTGTAGCTTTCAAATTGAAAACCTCCATCAAAAAAGAGATTACGGTATCCTTACTTTTACATCCCGGATACAATGGCTTCTCTTTCTCGTCAAGCAAAACACTCAACATTGTAGGCTTCCCCTCAAAATCTCTCACAATGTCATCGAACATACCATCAACTGTACATTTGTCTCCATCTACCTTGTCAAACCCACTGTCATGTCCTTGCTCAACCTCTCCATGAAATGTCCATACAATGTAACCTCCGTCAAATCCGTTCTTCAACAAGTGTAATCTAACAACCCCACGATCATCAAACCGTTCGCGACACAAGCATCTTTTGCATGGACAATGTATCCTCTCCTCCCGACCAAAGGCATAATCTAGAAACAAATCAATAAATGCAATATGTTCACCACTCCCTCTAGCTACACTTGGACAGTTAACCATTTTTCCCTCCACGCAAACATTGATTCTCGGTCTGTTGTATCTAAATAAGACAAAACCCACCATTACACATATTTTCATTGGTCAAAAATACAAAAAATGAACACGATCTTTTTGCTACACAATACTAAACGTGTCATGTCCGTGTATAAGTATGCGAATCAATCAACTGCATGTTCTCGGGATACATATAAATATATATACCATCTACCAAAAGAAACACAAAAATGTTCACATCAACACTCATTAATTTACACTCTCACAACATGATCGATACTCAACCAACATAAGCTAGGCATAGAGAAACCAATAATAAATACGAAAAAACTACCTCCAATCATGCATTTATGGTTCTAGTTGATTGAAATTTCCAAAAATTAATGAATACTTACTTCCATGAGTCTTCATTTGTTTGAGTTATTGCACACCTTCCCAACAAATCTACCATCTAATAATGGATAAGGTTCAAGTTCAGAACTAATTTAAGAGGGTAATTTCAGAGCATTAAATGCTCGATTTAGCACCGGTTTTTGTCAATAGTACACAAAACCGGTGCCAGTTTTCCCGCCTTTTTCCACGAATTCATTCAGCACCGGTCTACGTTTTCATAACACCGGTTCCTATAACCGGAGCCAAAAACATACATCACACTGGTTTTCTAGGATTCTTTGCACCGGTCTTAAAACTGGTGCGAATTTAACACCGGTTATCATTATTCTTAGCACAGGTTTCTTGACCGGTGCTAAACTCTCAACGGTTTCCACAAATTCTAGCAGCGGTTTCCCGACCGGTGAAAAAATAACATCAGTTTTTATTTAAATAACCGGTGCAAAAATATTTTTAACCGTTGCCACAATAACACCGGTTTTAGAACCGGTGCTAACACACAAAAAAACCGTTGCCAAAACATGATTTACATCGATTTTCATAACCGGTGTTAAAAAACCGGTGCCAGAGGGGGGTCTCTGTGGTAGTGATAAGTCTACAAGCTGATCAGAAGTGCGAATAAGATGAGTAACAATAGTACCAGACTGTACCAAATCTCTGACAAAATGACAGTCAACCATTGTTAGAATAAAGCAAGTTGATAATTAGATAAGATTTTGTAAAATCTAGATTTATCTAGTTGGCAATTTGTGGATATTATGCAAATATGGAATTGTTGTGTTGAAACATCAAAGAAGGAGTGATCGAGATTTATGAAGTCTGCGAAGAAACCTAAGAAGGAAATATTTCATCCATGGAGTTTAAATTCAAGAATTGATATGGGATTATATTGGATTTATGAAAATTGGAATTGATTTGATAAATATCCTTTGTGGAAAGGATTTGGATGGAATATATTAATTCATTTCTTTAAGATATTAGATTTTATAATTCTAATCTCCAAGGGACTTGATTGTAATCTGAATATTATGTGGAGAATGAATTATATTTGCACATGACTTCATGCGTATCATATTTGGAGATGGAATAAACTTCATGTGGGCAAAGATTTTCCATGTTGGAACATACGGACAGCTGAAGCCTAAAAGGTTTCAACCGTTAACTGGATATTGCATGTATATTTATTTATGGAAGAAAGGAAATTCCTCAATATGGTATTTTAGGCATGTGGTAGAAGTATATTAGGTTTATGGAAAATCCCTACAAATATAGAATTGGATTTATGGAATATATGAGATATATTGTGATATGGAAAATCCTTGTATTTATGGAATTCAGATATGCTTCGAAAGTAGATATGGAATTCAGATATGCTTCGAAAGTAGATAAGGAATAGGAATAGTATGGAGATAATTATGGAGATAATTATGGAGAGTTCTGATCTGCTCATGGACTATATGTAGAGGACATCGCGGCTGCATTAATCTCACAGACTTAATAGAAATAAATCTGCATACAAATTTTAAATATTGTGAGAGTATTGCGAGAGCCGGAATTCTATGTTCCAACATACATAACCTATTGTTCAGATTTAATAATCATATACCTTAATTCCTCGGGAGGAGGGGATCCAGCGTCGACGAGTTTCGAGGTCAGAGGGAGTCTGATCAAGGCTGATTTGTAGCAAGGGGAGCTTGCAGGATTCACATTATAGTTAGATAAGATAAGTATAATTGTATGGTGTAATTTGTATTATATCTTTCTAATTAGTGGATTCATTCTGAACTAGGTCAGGCCCCGCAGATATAGGTAGATTTCACCGAACTACTTAACTAAGTCTTGTGTCTTTATGCTTTACTTTATTGCATATTTTGTTAGATAAGTTATGTTGGAACACAGTAGTGATAATTGAATTAATTAGGTAAAACCTAATTTTAATTGGTATCAGAGCTAATTCACTTGTTTTACCTTGGTTTTGACAAGGAAGTGTTATCCGATTTTACCAATGGCGACCATAGAAGGAGTTTCTGTGTCTCGGCCACCACTGCTGGAAGGAACAAATTACAACTAATGGAAGGCTCACATGCCAGTGTTCATAAATTCACTAGATGAACTGGCTTGGGGATTTGTTGAAACTGAATGGAATTCTCCGACTGAAGATGCCGAAACTAGCTCAAAGGAGAAAGAAGGAGAATCGAGTTCGAAGAAGCAGAAACTCAAAGACAAGTCTACTTGATCTCTAGATGAACTGAAGGCATCATTGGTAAATTCAAAGGCATTAAATGCTATTTTCACGGTGGTGGATGAAGAACAATTAATACTCATCTCAACTTGTCATCAAGCAAAGAAAGCTTGGGATATCCTGCAAAATGTTCATGAAGGAACAAGTTATGTACGTGAATCCAAACTACAGATGTTGGCTACAAATTTTGAGGAACTAAAGATGAAGGAGGATGATACTATTTCCATATTCAATGGGAAACTCAGAGACATCTCTAACATGGTGTAACAACTTGGAAAAGTCTACAAGGAAGCAAAATTGGTGGAAAAGACTTTGAGATCACTTCCCAAAAGATTTTCTATGAAAGTCACAACAATTCAAGAAGCATGAAACGTAGCCACAATGACCCTAGTTGAACTAACGGGATTTTTGCAGACTTATGAGATGAGCATACAACAGCCTGTGAGGAAAGTCCAGAAGGAGTTGGCATTCAAATCATCTTCATCAAATATCAACCATGAGTCTGACAGTGATCATGGTATTGATGAACTTGTTTTTATCACCAAGAATCTCTCAATAATGCTGAAGAAGGTGGTAAATAAGAAATCACAGGAAATATCTGTTGGAAATAAACCTTGTCCTCAAGATTTTGGTAATCGTGGAGCTTGGATGGAACAAGGAATTCAGCAATTCTCTAGAAAATAAAGTCGTGAAGGAAGGCAGACTTGAAGAATTCACTGTCGAGAATGTGACGGATATGGTCACATTTAGGCTGAATGTGTAAATACTTGGAAAAATTAGGGAAAATTATATGTTACCTCATGGAGTGAAGACGAAGAAGATGAGAAAGAAAAACATGAATTCAAAAGCAATTATGTGGCATTTGGAGCAAAAGTCTTCAATGGATCAAATGGTGATGCATGTTCCAACATGTAAGAGAAGAACAATGTTGTATGTTCCAACACAGGTTCTGGTGACTTTTCCAGTGATGATGAAGGATAATTCGTGAGTGATGATGAGATATACATGTCATACAAAAAAATGTTTGGCATGTGGCTAAAAGTTGTTGATACAAACACAGTGTTGAAGGAAGAGAAAATTCACCTTGCCACACAGGAGAAGGTCGTGTTGGATTTAATAGTTGAACTCAGAGGAGAGATTAAAGAACTAGAGTCTAGTCTTAACAACCAAAAGATCTGAGATGGCCAAAGCAGCCATTAACAAGTTAAACACTGGTAAGGCAAAACTTGATGATATTCTAACCAAGGGAAAAGACTTTGGAGATTGACAAGGAATCGGGTATGACAAACCGACACGAAGCACCATCACCCTTAAGACAAAGATACGAGAGGTGAAAGGAAAGTTTCAGACTCACTAGAGGAAACCTCTCATCTGTAGCTACGGCATGTATCAAGGTCATACAGAGGAACAATGCCAGAAAATGATCCGGGATATCATGATAGGATGACAAATCTCGGTATGTTCCAACATAGACAATGTTCAGCGAGCAAAGATGGTAAAAAAGGTATGGTTTATTAAATGCACTAGTGCTTGCTTTGTTGCTCATACGTCTCTCATAGTACATTCTAGAGACTTGTGATACTTTGATAGTGGGTGTTCTCTACACATGACTGGAAATCAGGAATTTTTGACAAATATCAAACCATATGATGGTGGTTTTGTGACTTTTGGCAATGGAAAGACGAGTCGGGTTGTTGGAAAGGGTGAACTGCATATTGAAGGATTCCCAGTATTCACAAGTGTTTTGTTTGTTGAAGACCTAAAAGCGAATCTGTTGAATATCAGTCAATTGTGGGATGGCAATATGATAGTAGAGTTTCAGAAAGACATATGAATAGTGAAATATGGCGAAGATAAAATCCTTTCAGCCATTCGATCATCAGACAACTGATACGTGCTAGAACAGGAAGTGAAGTATTTGAGCTCTAAACTGGATGAAGGAATCTTGTGGCACAGAAAGCTCGGGCACATCAACTGCAAAACGTTGGTGAAAATTGCAAATTTGAAGGTTGTGCGAGGTATACCTACACTTACAAGCAAAAATGGAATAGTTTGTGGACCAAGTCAACAAGGTCAAAAAATTTGATCTCCCCACTCTTCAGTTCAGTGTATAACAATCTCAATAAATCTTGAATTAGTGCATATGGATTTAATGGGTCCAGTCAATACACCCAGTGTGCGTGGCAAGAAGTAAATATTTGTATGTGTTGATGATTTTTGTAGATACACTTTGGTAGCTTTTTAAAAGTAAAATCTGATATGGTGGACGTGTTTAGAAGTTTGGTGATAAAAATGCAGATAGAAAAGAGAAGTCCAGTAGGAAAGATTGTCATAATTCACAGTGATCATGGCAGAGAATTTGAAAACTCTCACTTTAGTGACTTTTGTGATGAACTTGGGATTCAGCATGAGTTCTCTGCTCCAATCACTCCTCAACAAAACTGCATTGTTGAAAGGAAGAACAGGACTCCTTAAGAGATGGCTTGAGTCATGCTAGCCGAGAAAGAAATCCACAAAAGCGGTAGGCAGAAGCTACTAATACAGCTTGTTATACGATCAATCGTGTGTATTTTCGTCCATTCACAAGCAAAACTTCATACGAGATCTAGAAGGATAGGAGGCCAAATGTATCATATTTCATGTATTTGGAATAAAGGGCTACATTCTCAAAGATAGAGAACAATCGACAAAGTTTGACAATCGTAGTGATGTTGGAATTTTTCTTGGGTATTCTGTGGACATTCGAGCTTATCGTGTCTACAATCTTTGGACAAATGCACTCATAGAATCCATAAATGTCATTCTGGATTATTCTGTTAACCCACAAGTATCAGCAGATAAAGAAGATGTACCAGATGAAAGCCATGTTCCAACACAGAGCAGTCATCCTAATGAACCGGACAATGTTTAAACATCAGAAAAAATTGGAAATCCTAACGAACATGAAGAAATGGAGTATGTTGGAACATCGTTCCACACGGTACCACTACATGTTCTAACACAGGTGTAACCAGAAACAAGCATAAGGAGAACTCGATCAATCCTTGGGGTAAATTACAGAGAACTAGCAGGGCAATAATGTTTCATCTCCCCCATTGAAGCCAAGAACTACAAGGAGGCTTCACTTGGTGAATACTGGATTGTGGCAATGCACGAAGAGCTTGGTCAGTTTGCACGAAATGATGGATAGTATCTCACTCCTCGTCCTAAATGTGTGAATATCATTAAGATCTTCAAGAATAAATCAGATGCTGATGGACATATCACTCGGAACAAGGCCAGATTGGTAGCTCAAGGATAAACTCAAGTTGAAGGAGTGGATTTTAATGAGACATTCACACCAGTTTCCAGGTTAGAGCCAAATTCAAAATGAGTATCGTTGGAGAACTTGCGTACACTCTAGGGCTACAAGTCAAGCAAGAAAAGAATGGCCTATTTATAAATAAGATTAAGTATGCCCTAAACTTAGTGAAGAGATTTGGACTAAGCAATTCTCGTACAGTTTGAACACCTATGGGGATTTCTAATAAAATGGTGAAGGATGAGAAAGGAGTCAAAGTTGATCAGAAATTATACAGGGGCATGATTGGGAGTCTATTGTAGTTGATAGCTAGTAGACCAGATATATGTTTCAGTGTAGGAATATGTGCAAGATTTCAGGCCAAACCAAAGAAATCTCATTTAACTGCAGTCAAAATAATTATTCGATATGTGAGTGAGAGTTCTGAGTATGATGTCTGGTATTCTAAGAATCAAGACTCTGACTTATTGGTTACAGTGAATCTGATTGGGATGGTAATGCAGATGATCGTAAAAGCACTACATGTGGGTGTTTCTTTATTGGCACAAATATAGTTTCTTGGTACAGTAAGAAACAAAGTTCGATCTCTCTGTCTAATGCGGAAGCTGAATATCTTGCTGCCGGAAGTTTTTGTGCACAACTATTATGTATGAAGAAAATGTTCAAAGACTATGGAATTCATCAAGGGCCTTTGAAGATTTTATGTGACAACACAAATGCTATTTATATTTCTAAAAATCCAATTCAGCACTCTCGAACAAAGTACATTGACATAAGGCATCATTTTATTTGAGATCTTGTTGAAAGGAAGGAAGTGGTGGTTGTCTATGTTCCAACATGTGAGCAATTTGCAGATATTTTCACAAAGCTGTTTGATACTGCCACATTTGAGCTCCTCAGACAACACTTAGGTGTTTGTCAAATTTGAGGTATTTCTTTAAAGCTTTTATTTAACTGTAGATTTTTTATTTTTTTGTACAGAAACTTAGAAAAACAAAAAAATCAGAAAGAAGAGAAAGTGAACTAAAAATAGAGGTTGTGGAGACATGTTGGAAGTCGGTATTGAAGACATTATGGTGATTGATGTGATCACTAAGTGGTGAAAAGATGATGGATGAATATATCAGAGAGATGGTTTTTCCTAGTATTCTGGTTTAGTATGATGAGGAGTTGGAAGGCAGTGATGTTGGTCATGTTCCAACATAGAGTATGGAGATAAGTAGAGAAGACGTGGACATGAAAATAGAAGAGCCTGGTGTAATTAGAGATTCTGATGTTCAAACATCATTAGATGTGGTTGGAGAAGATCGTGATCTGGGTCGTATACAAGCCTATGTTCCAACACCAGACATGGAGGTAGGGGGAGAAAATTAATGATGGAGTGAAAGAAGCCGAGCATGTGATGTTCCAACATCGATACGGAATGGAGGTGTTGATTCTGAAGCAATGAAAGGATTTGATGTTCCCACATCATAGAAAGCGGGTAAAGCTGAGAGTTGCCATGTTCCAACATCGGTGACTGATGTTCCAACACAAGGTGAACAAATTATTGAAGACACTACTGATCAGATTGTAGAATTAGTGAAATAAGAAGAAGCACAACAACAAAGAAGAAGATTAAATAAGAAGGAGGACATTGTTCAAGGGCAGCTTCCTCAATCAAGGATGCACTCAACTCTTTATTCTTTGATGTGACATCCATGAGAGATATGCCATTGTGTTTCAAGGGAGAATTTTAGCCGAGAGGACAACTGATCTGCGTGTATATGAGGAGTGTGGATTTACAGCTTACCTGGACTATTTGGGTCTCAATACTGCCGCCTCAATCTACAAGAAGTACAACCATGAGATTTTACAAGAATTATAAGGGAGGAAACATTGATCCAGATTTTGAGTGATACAGTAGAGTTTACATCAGAGGCAAGAAATTACTGGAGGATTTCAATGCTAGTGGCCACTCAATAGAACGCTACTACATCTACCTTGACTATCAGGTATTTCTGTCCATTCCAGGTTGATGTAAATAATTGGATTCTCTTTTGAAATGCTACAAATCTTACTCAAGAAACGGCCAAACAAGAGAACATGTTATCTAAGACATGTACATGATCAGCCATGGAATTCTGAGGTTACAACTTTTGATGTTGATGAGAAGAAGGTCAAGTTTGTGGCCATTAATGCAAAGTTGAGAACTCTAACCATCCAGATTAGATGAAGCACAGATAGCTGCTCTTGAAGAGGTTTGAAGACTCTGCTATGGCTATGTTCCAACATAGGCCAGATATTTGCTTCAGGGGGAGCTGCATTTGTTGGATATTTTCTTTGGATTTTTGTGTGTTCGTTTGGCATTTTATGGTTCCAAGGGGGAGATGTTTTGGATTTCTTTATTGACTATGTTGGGTTGATGTTCCAATGGGCTTATTATTCATGGATGATGAGGGAATCTGGAATTCAGGAGGAGATGTTATGTTTCTATGTTCCAACATCTAGAGTGGTTTTCAAGGTTGATGTTTGTATTTGCATAAGCTCTTGTAATGAAATGTCCAAAGGTGATTGGACCACAAAATTTCAAAGGGGGAGATTGTAAAGTCTAGAATTATCTAGTTGGCAATTAGTGAAAACTATGCAAATACGAAATTGTTGTGTTGAAACATCAAAGACGGAATGATCGAGATTTATGGAAGTCTGCGAAGAAATCTGAGAAGGAAATATTTCGTCCATGCAGTTTGAATTCAAGAATATATCAATTCCTATGGGATTAGATTGGATTTATGAAAATTGGAATTGATTTGATAAATATCCTTTGTGGAAATTATTTGGATGGAATATTTTAATTCCTTTCTTTAAGGGATTAGATTTGATAATTCCAATCTCCAAGAGACTTGATTGTAATCTGAATATTATGTGGAGATTGAATTATATTTGCACATGACTTCATGCATATAAGAATTGGAGATGGAATAAACTTCATGTGTGCAAAGACTTTCCATGTTGGAACATATGGAAAATTGAAGTCTAAAAGGTTTTAACCGTTGACTGAATATTGCGTGGATATTTATTTATGGAAGAAAGGAGATTCCGCAATATGGTATTTTAGGCGGGTGGCAGAAACATATTAGGTTTATGGAAAATCCCTACAAATACGGAATATATTAGATATATTTTGATAGGGAAAATCCCTTTATTTATGAGATTTGGATATGCTTCAAAAGGATATAAGGAATAGGAATACTATGGAGATATTATGGAGATACTTATGGAGAGGTCTGATCTGCTCATGGACTATATATAGAGGACATTATGGCAACATTAATCTCATGGACTTAATAGAAAATAATTGGCATACAAATTTTATATCTTTCGAGAGTATTCCGAGAGCCAGAATTTTAAGTTCTAACATACATAACATGTTGTTCAAAGTTCATAATCGTATACCTTAATTCCTCGGGAGGAAGGGATCCCACGTTGATGAGTTTCAAGGTCAGAGGGAGTCTAGCCAAGCCAAATCAATGGCCAAGGGAGCTTGCGGGATTCACATTATAGTTAGATAAGTATAATTGTATGGTGTACTTTGTACTGTATCTTTCTGATTAGTGGATTCATTGTGAAATGGGCCAGGCCCCACAGATGTAGGTGGATTTCACCGAACTACGTAACCAAGTCTTGTGTCCTTATGCTTTACTTTATTACATACTTGGTTAGATAGGTTATGTTGGAACACAATAGTGATAATTTAATTAATTAGGGAAAACCAAGTGTCAGATTTTATTCTTGATGACTAGGCTAGAGTTATATTCAAACTAGTCTACTTTGTACTCTATTTATACTCTTCTTCATTAATGAAAATCATTACGGGAAATCATTCTTTCAAGGTATTATAGAAAGTTCTGATCCTTAACTCTAAACTCTAAACCTTAATTTTTATTTTTCATTTGGCTGCATTCCTCTCTCTATTTTTCTGACCAAATCACAACCGGTTTCTAGCCAATTCTAGGCCAATTTTCGGCCACTTCCGGTATCCTCTCCTTGGCGACGGATTCTCTTGGCACCTTTCCCACAAATTTCCTCTGTTTCTCTCAGTGCGTTGGGTCGTCTTCCTTGGCTTCCTCTTCAGCTTCATATTTTCTGACCCTGCAGTGTTCTCCGGTAGCCGCACATTGTCCAGCAAAATCTCCTTGGTTTGGAGTCTGATTCTTCACCCGGCTCTATTTCTATCTGGCAGTGGCATGTCTCTGTCAGCGGCATCCAATTCATCTCCTGCAGAATTTTACCTGGCTCAAATCCCAGTGGTTCTTAGCGTCTTCGCCCGTAATACTTTTCGGTGGGGATTCTCCAGATCATCACGGTTGGCGCATTCAGAACACTTAAGGAGCGTGAGATCTACGCGCCCCTGTAACACCCCCAAACCCCCAACACAAGTATCGGGTCGGGTTTGGGCATGCTACCGAAAGTGCTAACAGTAATGAGCAGGTAAATCTTATGCAGAAGCGATTTAAATAATTCAAAAACCTATTTTAATATTACAATGAAAAGGATTTATTACAAATGTCAAATAAAAGTTTCTCTTAATCATTATAACATCAAAGTTCATATTAAAATTCAAGTAGCCAGGATCTTTCTCAAACGAAGTAAAGACAACAACCATTCTTCTTTTACTGTTCTTCTTCACCTGAAAAGGGTTATTTAACTAAGGTAAGCCCCATGCTTAGTGAGGTTCCATCGCCAGTATTTATCCAGTTGAGATTTAGTGATCACAAAATAACAATTAACAACTAGCCATGTATGTCCTAGCACATAGTAAAAAGGATACGGGTGGTTAATGTCGAGTTGCTGCCAAGTGCCTATATGGAAACTGTGACTAACATACACAACATAACCCAATCAGTGATACCCATAGCCTATCAGTTCAGAATTCACTTTCCCATTCACGCCGGTGTTCAATTACGAGCTCGTATCAGTCAGGTGGTTATGCTAGCATACCAAATTCCACGTGTAGCCGGTCTAATCAGACGGTTCGGTCAGTACCGTTCCCCGCCGACTTCGACCAAACTACAATCGCATCTGACCCCTCGAAATTCATAGACAGGTAATCAGGTAGCAGGTAATTCAAGTTTAACACGAAAAGATAAAGCACAAGCCGGTCATCAAAGAAGTATATGATTCAAGTTTAACACGGTAAGATAAAGTACAAGCCGGTCTTTCACAGAAAATATCAGAGCAGTTTAGGAGTTCAATTTCACGATAATCTATTACTGTATGATAAAATACACACTGAATTCAATAGTCATTAAATACCATCATTTGAGTGTAACTGTCATAACTCTCTCTCATGGCTAGATTATCGAGAAAAAAAGTTTATTAGGGGTTCGAGTACTTACAGCTCGAGTAGTTGGGTAGGAGGTTCGAGGAAACAACTCAAGTGGAGAAGGTTCAAGTGCTATGGTTATTAGGTAGTACTGGTTCGAGGGGTAAATGTTATCAGTTCGAGTATTGAGGTTCAGTTGGAGAGATTCTAAAGGTACGGGTTCAGATGGTGAGGTTCGAGAGTTAAGGTTCTAGTGGCATGAGTTCGAGAGGTAAAGGTTTCAGTAGTACTGGTGCATTGGTCACTCCAAATAGCATTACCAGGAATTTGTAATGACCATATCGAGTATTGAAAGCTTTCTTGGGTATGTCCTCCCTCTTGTAATTGGTAGTACCCTTGTCGCAAATCCAGTTTAGAAAATACGACTGCCCCTTGGAGTTGATAAAAAAAATTGTCTATAATGGGAAGAGGGTATTTATTCTTAATTGTCACATTGTTCAAGCCTCAATAATCTATACACATCCGAAGAGAGCCATCCTTCTTCTCAACAAACAATACCGGGGCTCCCTAAAGAGAGGTACTTGGTTGAACGAATCCTCGAGCCAATAAGTCTTCAAGTTGTAGCTTCAACTCCTATAGCTCTAGCGGTTTCATACGATAAAGGGTTCGAGAAATAGGTGCGGCTCCTGGTTCTAGATCAATAGTAAATTCAGTCTCCTTTTCAGGAGGTAAACGTACTAGTTCTTCTGGAAATACCTCAGGAAAGTCTTGGACCACAGTTATACCTTGTCCCTTTAACTAGTCCCCTGGCTTATTTAAGATATAAGCCAGTATTCCAGTTGCTTCCTTAAAAATCATTCGTTGGGCTTTGAATCCCGCCGCAAGCAAGGAGGAGGATCTCTTCCTTCCCACATCTACTTTAATCGAAAGTTCCCCGGGTCGACACAACTTAACTTCCTTCGTATGAAAATTTAACTAGGCATGATTTTTAGCGAGCTAATCCATGCCAAGTATCATCTCATATCCCTTTAAAGGTAAAGAAATTAAGTCTATGGGCAATTCCCAACGCTCACATTTACCTCACAGTTTCTACATACACGTCCAGTTAGGATTTTGATATCATTTGTGGGTATGCTAACTTCCAATTTATAGGGTAAGTCCTCTATTTTCTCTTCCATATTCTCAAGAAATGAGTAACTAGCAAAAGAATGAGAAGCACCAGGATCAATCAAAACTTTAGCTATTTTACCCAGGATAGGAAGGGTACCTTCGATGGCCTAGGTCGAAACCAGGGATTCACTATCTTCTATCGCGTATGCACGAGCTTGCACCTTTTGTTGACTGCCCCTACTTGCTCCTCCCTTCAGAGTAAGTTTAGAAAATGATGTTGGGGACCCCATTGGTCGAGACAAGTGACTCGGCTGAGCTTGCGAGCATTCAGATATTCTATGTTCAGCGCTTCCACACCGTAAGAACTTGTTTGCCTTTTTCTAGTAATCCTTTTCATCATGGCCTCCCTTTCCACAGTATGTGCAATGCACCTGAGTCATCTCTTTTAATGCAATGCTCTGGCTTCTTGAAGTGGTCGAGAGTCGGGAGATGTCTCCCCTAGGGACTTTGTTTTTCTCAAAGTTTACTCCCTGTGGGCCGAGGATGTATAGGGATTGTGACTTTCATTTGTCCTTCTCGACTGGTGCATGGCTCGTAAGGCATTCTTGGTTTCCTGTACTCTACAAGCAGATTCAATGGCCGTGGCATAAATGTTATGATAGGTCAGGGCTAGGGCATCCTTCAATTCCATCCTTAACCCTTGGATAAATCTCCTCTTGCGTTCCCCATCAGTCGAGACCATCTTCTCTTCAAATTTGGAGAGTCGAGCAACCTTTGCCTCATACTCTGTTACACTCATCAGTCCTTGTTTCAAGTTTATGAACTCCGCTTCTTTTCTTTCGATAACTAAAGGTGGGATGAAATTATTCTTAAAATCATTTTCGAAGTTCTCCCAAGTCCTGAGGGTTTCCTCCATGTCCCACTTCCTTTGTACTATGTTCCACCAGTCTAGCGCGGCACCTTCTAATTGGAATATAGCAAAATTCACCTTTCTTCCATCCACATATCCCAAAGCTTGAAATGTTCGAGCCATTGTTTCTATCCAATTTTTGGCGAATTCATCGTCTGGACCGCCATTGAACTTGGGTGGATGAAATTTCTGGAATCGTTCCAAGGCCATGTCCTCCATCTCTGGTCTATGACTTTGATCTCTGACTGGAAATCAAGCTCGATTATCTCTCTCTATCATACGGATCAAAATTTCAATAACTTGACTTGCGAATAATTCCATCCCAGCGGTTGAGGGATTATGTCCTGCGAGTGAGTTTTAAATTTCCCCCTATTCCCTTTCCATTGTCCTATACTCAACAAGTTAGTTTCATGGATTGAACCAATCCTCATTTAGTTACCTAAGCAAAAGAATATAATTCAAAAAATATTTTTATATCATCACAATTTTTTTATAGTAGTTGTTATAAGATATTTCCGATAAGTTTTATAGTCCTCTAGCATCGTCTTTTGACGTAAAAAATTGGGACTCGCTTCTTGTTCTAATGCTTATTCTACAAACAGTTAGTATCTTAGTTGTAAGGTTTTCCGCCAAATGTCAGCTTCTAATTCTAATCGACCCTCGAATCCTTGGTGGAGTCACCTCATTCTTCTTGTTCAGCTCCAGGGTACGCTCGGTCCACTAAATCCTCCCGCAATGTGGCAAGAGCTTGCTCCATCGTGCCTCGAGTCTCCCTTATATGCCTCCAGCGTGATTCGGTTGGTTGTCGATGATAGACGATCAGTCATCCCTGTAGTTCTTGGGCATTCATTAGGGCTAAGTCTACATGTCGAAAGACTTCTTGTCGCTCTGCATCTCGTTGTCCAAGCTCCCTGCTTCTTTGATTTCTCAGTTGGTTTTTTTCAACGACCGCCGTATTCGCCCTTGTCTGTTCTACGTTAGCACGTAGATATTGTTCCCACATTGAATCTCTTGTTAATTGTTCTTGGATCTCGAGGTTAAGGACCCTGCCCATTAATTCTGCCTGTTCCATGATTAAAGCATGCACAATCCAATTTGGGTAAGCATGAGTTTCTACCCATTGAGGATTGTTTATTACTTTCATCCAAGGAAGAAATGTCTCTGGGAGTGCTCCGAAATGTCTTTTTACCACAATAACTTCTTGAAAGGCATTGCTCATGGTTTCTATGCTATCGTCCATATATTGACATAACAAACTCATTAGTTTGCGTCAAGTATGACCCGGGGAGATAATGCTAACTATGGATAGAAAGCAGGAACCATTTTGTAAAAAAATTTGGGGGGGGGGGGGGTTACAGATCTCTTATACTACCCACCATCGATCGACAGAGAGGAACAACCAGAAAAATAATTTAAGTTAGAAAGCCGTATGATAGGTGGTAACTATCTTGTACGGTTCGGAGGGTAATCGGCGTACTCCGATCAGTGGGGGGATCTTTGGCTCTATCGAACATACAGGGAATTGGAGGTAGCATTCTACCGATGTCAAGTCATGGACTGGTTTCTTCAGCCCTTTTTCTATGTGTTGGTGTTCTATATGACCGACATAAGACTCGACTTGTTAGATATTACGGAGGTTCAGTGAGCACCACAAAGGTTTTTGGTGGTCTTATTGGCGTATACCACGGTGGGGTCTTCGACTGGGGTGAAGTCGTAACAAGGTAGCCGTAGGGGAACCTGTGGCTGGATTGAATCCTTCGCGATGGAAATGCCAAAAATCCTACTTCTACAATTGGTAGGTCATCGAGTTATTCAAATAAGTTGTGTTTTCCGTGGTTTTCCCATGTTACAACTTCTGTACCAATTTGACAATTTATTCACAACTACCTCCCCTATAGTGACATCAATATATCGTTAGTTTTTGTAGACAAGGTTCAACCATGTATCAAATCTAATATCTTTAAGTTTTAAGTAATTGTGAAGTCTTTTATTAAGTTAAGTTTTGATTTACCTTTACTTGATTTGACGAATGCTCTGATACCACATCCGTAACACCCCCAAACCCCAATGCAAGTATCGGGTCGGGTTTGGGCGTGCTACCGAAAGTGCTAACAGTAATGAGCAGGTAAATTTTATGCGAAAGCGATTTAAATAATTCAAAAACCTACTTTACTATTACAATGAAAAGGATTTATTACAAATGTCAAATAAAATTTTCTCTTAACCGTTATAACATCAAAGTTCATATTAAAATTCAAGTAGCCAGGATCTTTCTCAAACGAAGTAAATACAACAAGCACTCTTGTTTTACTGTTCTTATTCACCTGAAAAGGGTTATTTAACTAGGGTAAGCTCCTTGCTTAGTGAGGTTCCATCGCCAGTATTTACCCACTTGGGTTTTAGTGATCACAGAATAACAATTAACAATTAACAACTAGTCATGTATGTCCTAGCCCATAGTAAAAAGGATGCGGGTGGTTAATGCCGAGTTGCTGCCAAGTGCCTATATGGCAACTATGACTAACATATACAACATAACCCAGTTAATGATGCCCAAAGGCTATCAGTTCATAATTCACTTTCCCATTCACGCCAGTGTTCAATTACGAGCTCGTATCAATCAAGTGTTTATGCTAGCATACCAAACTCCACGTGTAGCCGGTCTAATCAGACGGTCTGGTCAGTACCGTTCCCCGCCGACTTCGACCAAACTACAATCACGTCGGGGCCCCCAAAATTCACAGAAAAGTAATCAGGTATTAGGTAATTCAAGTTTGACACGGCAAGATAAAGTACAAGCCGGTCATCGGAGAAGTATATGATTTAAGTTTAACACGGCAAGATAAAGTACAAGCCGATCTTTCACAGAAAATATCAAAGCTATTCAGGAGTTCAATTTCACGATAATCTAGTACAGTATGATAAAATACACACTTAATTCAACAGTCAGTAAATACCATCATTTGAGTGTAATCATCATATCTCTCTCATGGCTAGAGTTTCGAGAAAAAAAGTTTGAGTATTAGGGGTTCGAGTACTTACCGTTCGAGCAGTTGGGTAGGAGGTTCGAGCAAAGAACTCAAGTGGAGTTGGTTCTTGTGGTATGGGTATTAAGTGGTACTGGTTCGAGTGGTAAATGTTATCAGTTCGAGAGGTAAGGTTCAGTTGGAGAGATTCTAAAGGTACGAGTTCAGATGGTGAGGTTCGAGAGTTAAGGTTCTAGTGGCACTAGTTCGAGAGGTAAAGGTTTCAGTAGTTAGTTTGAGAGGTAAGGTTCGAGGGGTAAGTTTCGAGGGGTAAGGCTCGAGAGGTAACGTTCTAGTAGCACAAGTTCGAGAGGTAATATTTTGGTAGGGGTTCGAGAGGTAGAATGTGGCAGGGGTTCGAGAGGTAGAGTTTTCGCAGGGGTTCGAGAGGTAGAGTTTTCGCAGGGGTTCGAGGAGTAGAATTTTTGCAGGGGTTCGAGAAATAGAGTTGTGGCAAGGGTTCGAGAGGTAGAATTTTGGCAGTGGTACTGGGGTAGAATTTTGGCAGGGGTTCGAGAGGTAGAGTTGTAGCAGGGGTTCGAGAGGTGGAGTTGCAGTAGGGGTTCGAGAGGTGGAAAGCAGCAGGGGTTCAAGAGATGGAGAGTTTAGCTCGAGAGAGTCAGGTTCCGATGGCATTATATATATATATATATATATATATATATATATTTGTGTAAACATAAACTCAGATTTTACTAAATTCGTGCTAGGGCGTTGCAACACTCATCTTGGCTAAACTTGGGCTTGAGCACTTCCGTTTCCTACTTTACCACTATTCACCACTGTTCTTTGGAAAGAATTTTGTTTACTGTGTGAGAGAGTAAGAGTTGGGGATCAAGTATTTATACATGGTGAAAGATAGGTTCTGACACCTACTCACCCTACAAATTTTATCCTGTAACCTCAAGCATGTTTCCCAAAATTTCTTCTCACGCCCACCGTATATTCCATCTCAATATTACCACTTGCCACAAAATAATTACTTTGGATAATTCTCTCTCACTTCCATCGTATATTCCATCCCAGTATTTCCACTTGCCACAAAATAATTACTTTGGATAATTATCTCTCACTTCCACCGTATATTCCATCCCAGTATTCCCACTTGCCACAAAATAATTACTTTGGATAATTCTTCCTCATGTCCACCGTCCATTTCTTTTTCCCAGCAATTCCATTTGTCAAGGAATTACTTTGAATAAATTTCTTACGTCCTCTGTTTCTTCTTCTTTACGCCCGCCGTCATTTCATCTTCAAGTTAATTTCCTTTGCTTACTTATTTATTTATTTACTAATTTATTTTATTTATTTATTATTTACTTATTTATTTATTTACTTATTGTTATTAGTATTCTTATTATTATTATATATACATATTTTATTTATATATGTATTTTATTTATATATATTTGCATATATTCGTATGTATATATATTGGAAAATTAAAGGAAAGATGGGAATATTTGATTTAATTATTACAAGTTCTCTAATTCCTATTTCGGTAGGGGGTTTTACAGCCCCAGCCGTACATTAGCGTTTTGTCACGCGCACATTGTGAACCCCCAACCTTAATGAAGTCAGATCGTATGTAATAGCTAGGTTTTAACCTTAAATCATATTCTCATCTCTACCTTTTTCGACTATTTCCGCCTATAACTCAAAACCTTACAAGAAATGGTGACATAAAAGAAAATAGAATGGAATAAGTAAACAAATAAATGAGTAAGTAAATAATATTAAATGATGCTAAACTATTAGTTTTATTATAGGATTCACTTATGGAAGAAGAGGTGAATAATAATACACCGAATTTGAATAAGAAAGCGAGAGAAACTAATTCACACATTTAAAGGGTAATAATAATAACATAGAATAAGATAGATAAATAAACAAGCAAATAATATTAATCATGATAAAATATTGACATTAATTTTATAACTTTTCTAATCTCCTATTAAAATTGCATACTTATCACAATTATATGTAATAATAATAATAAATATTCAAATATAAATACAAATAAGAATAAAATAAATAAATAATATTTATTAAAAATTTGTATGTCCCTCTATATTCTATATCAAAATTTTATATTTATAAACTATTTCATATTTATTAAATTTTATATGTGAGTGTTTATGTTAATATTACAATAATATAATATATATTATTTACCTCAAAAAAAATAACATGAAAGCCAAGAATCAGATACATGCATTCAGTTTTCAACAACAAAAGCCCAAGAACATTGGGAAATATCACAGATCCAACACAAGAAATACCTTAAATCTGAACACAGAACATAAACAACATATATTTATGTTCAATAAACCCCAAATCAACCAGCCAAACATAAAACCGAGCCTTAAAAAGTTGTGATTTAAGTTCAAAAAAGTGAAGAAATTGATTTCATATTCAAAACCCCATAACAAATCAAAATAACCCTTGATCTGAAACAACAATTTGTGATAAAACCATATTTAACCAAGTAAACCACAAAAAATACAGGTTTTCAGCTAAGAACAATGGCAAAAAAAAAAGGTTGAGCAGCTAGGGTTTTCAGATTTGAGAGAGAGGAGAGGATAGGCTGTGAAGATTCTGTGAGAAATGAGAGAAATGAAGAAGATAAAGGAGCGTTTGAGAGAGAATTCGAGAAGGCAAATAAGAGCGTTGGGAGAGCAATAATAGAGTATAGGGAGCGTAAATAGAACGCATGTGGAAATGGTGGTTGGGAGTTTTAAACTTAAATCCCACGCAAACCACTAGTCTCTAGACGCGTGTACATAGACTCTACCCGTTCCCTTATTAATCAGCCATAATGGTAGTAAATTGTACACGGTCCATGGGCATTTCGGTCATTTCACAGGCAGTCAACTTTGCTGAAAATGGAAAGTTCTGATTGTTTGCAATTTAATTAGGGATAGACCAAAATAGAAAGTGGGGATTTTATTCAGGGACGGAAGGAGTACTAAAATCAAATATTCCTCTTTTATGTATTTCCCTGCTAGCGAAGGATCAGCCCAAGAGAAAAAAAAAGTAGAGAATATCTTACTAGTCAGTAATCAACCGCTACCATCTTAAAAGTGAGTGTTTTTATCGCCCTATTATGAATTGAATTAAAATTATTATATATATATATTATGCCTGTTAAATTTAAATATGTTAGTATATTATATATATATTTATTTATTTATTTATATACTTATGCCTCTTAAATTTAAATATGTTAGTTTAGAATTTTATATGCATTATTTTATGCCTGTTAAATTTAAATGTATTAGTTTAGAATTTTATACGTATTATTTTATGCCTGTTATATTTAAATGTGTTAATTTAGAATTTTATATGTTATATAAAATGGTTAAAAAATTATGTTCTATTCATGTCTATTATTTGGCTTCATACTAATTAACGGTGTGTACTTTAACACACTGTGCTTAATTATTGTGAAACTGAGTGCATTACCTGCTCTGATATTTTATGTGCCTGACCGGCTTGTACTTTATCTTGCCGTGTCAAACTTGGATTATGTGCTACCTGATAATTGTCTGTGTTTTTGGGGTTCCCGACGCGATTATAGTTCGGCCGAAGTCAGCGGGGAACGGTATAGACCGGACCATCTGATTAGACCGGCTACACGTGGAGTTTTCTGGTATGCTAGCATAATCATCTGGTATTCTGGTACGAGCTTGTGATTGAACACATTGGGCATGGTTGACAAGTATGGTTTTCTGGATTGTGATAGCCTTCGGGCATCATTGAAGGGCTTATGCCTTGATGTCAGTCATGGTGGCCATAGAGGAACTTGAATGCATCTTGTTATAACCCACCCATATCATTTTACTATGTGCTAGGTTTTATGTGGCTATTTACTTTATATGATCACTAAATTTAACTAGGTAAATACTGAAAATGGAACATCACTAAGCAAGGAGGTTACCCTAGTTTAAACAACCCCCACAGATGTAGTTGAAACATTAGAGTGAAGTAATGTTGGATCATAAGAACCAGAAATACCTATTTTCTCAAAAGGACCTAAATATGCGCCAATTTCAATGGATGGAGTTTTGGGAAGATTATGACTGTGTGATCAATTATCATCCTGGCAAGGTGAATGTTGTGGCAGACGCCTTGAGTAGGATGGAGAATTTGGTGCATATCAGGATAAGGGAGACTGAGATGTTATTGCAGACAGAGAACTAGCACTGCGAGGTTAAACCTGACCGACTCATGTTCTCCAATCTAATGGTGCATTTTATTTTACCCACGGAGATTAAAAGGGCTCAAGAATCTGATGAAGCATTAGTGAAAAAGAGAAAACTTGCTACTGAAGGGAAGTTACCAGATTTTGAAGTGGACGGTGATGAAGTACTGACCTGTAGAGGAAGATTTTACTTACCCCAAAATTTTAGAGATTAAACAATGTGTGTTGGATGAAGCCCACCAGTCCAAATACACGGTACACCTAGGAGGAACCAAAATGTACAAGAACTTGAAATAGAAGTACTATTGGGACAACATGAAGAAGGATATAGTAGAATATGTGGCGCAATGTTTGGTGTTTTAACAGGTCAAGGCTGAGCACTAGAAACTATCAGGGTTGTTACAACCATTGGAGATTCCTAAATGGAAGTGAGATCACATCACAATGGACTTTGTAACGGGACTACCCCGGACACCTAAAGGCCACGATCCAATTTGGGTGGTGATTGATAGGTTGACCAAAATGGCTCACTTTTTACCAATTAACATTAAATACTCCCTAGAAAAGTTGATAACCTTGTATACTCAGGAAATTATAAGATTACACGGAGTGCTAGTAACTATTGTGTCAGACAGGGATCCAAGGTTCACTTCCCAATTCTGGAGGTAATTGCAAACAGAACTGGGAACCAAGTGAAACTTTAGTACCACCGCCTATCAGCAGTCAGATGGACAGTCGGAGAGAACAATCTGAACCCTGGAGGATATACTTCGAAGTCGTGTTTTGGATTTCGGGGGAATTTGGGATGTTCACTTGCCTTTAGTAGAATTTTCTTATAACAATGGTTATCAGTCATCCATTGGTATGACCCCCTATAAAGTACTCTATGGTCGGAAATGTCAGACATCCCTATTTTGGGAAGAAGTTGGAAAGAAAATTATTCTCCCAGTTGGTAGTATACCTTGAATTGAGGAATCCATAGGAAAAGTTAAGATGATAAATCAGCGCTTACAGATGGCTCAAAGTCGACATAAGAGTTACGCAGACCATCGAAGGAGGGATTTGGAGTTTGAAGTTGGTGACCGGGTGAACCTGAAGATAACCCTTCAAAAGGGTCTCGTCCGAAAAGGTAAGAAGGAAAAGCTAAGTCCTAGATACATTGGTCCTTTTGAGATTTTACAATGAGTCAAACCCGTTACATACCGACTTAACCTGCCTAGCCAGTTGAGGAGATTGCATGATGTTTTCCATGTATCACTCCTGAAGAAGTACCACCCTGACCTTGAACACGTGTTGAACCACGAGGACTTAGCATTGAATGAAAAGTTGATGTATGAAGAGAATCATGTAAAGATACTAGATCAGAAAATCAAGATTTTGCGTACTAGGGAGATTCCAATGGTTCTGGTGTTGTGGAAAAATCATAGGGTAGAGGAAGAATCTTGGGAACTAGAAGCTGACATGAGGGAAAGTACTCGGAGTTGTTCACGGGAAATGTAAATTTTGGGGACGAAATTCATTAAGGGGGAAGACCGTGAACCCCCGACCTTAATGAAGTTAGATCGTGTGTAATAGCTAGGTTTTAACCCGAAATCATATCCTCATCTCTACCTTCTTCGACTATTTTCGGCTATAACTCAAAACCTTACAAGAAATGGTAACATAAAAGAAAATAAAATGAAATAAGTAAATAAATAATTGAGCAAGTAAATAATATCAAACGATGCTAAAATATTGGTTTTATTATAGGATTCACTTAAGGAAGAGAAATTGAATAATAATACACCAAATTAGAATAAGAAAGCGAGAGAAACCAATTTGCACATTTAAAGGGTAATAATAGTAACATATAATAAGATAGATAAATGAACGAGCAAATAATATTAATCATGATAAAATATTGACATTAATTTTATTACATTTCTAATATCTTATTAAAATTGCATACTTACCCCAATAATATGTAATAATAATTATAAATATTCAAATATAAATACAAATAAAAATAAAAAAAGTAAATAATATTTATTAAAAATTTGTATGTCACTCTATACTCTATATATCAACATTTATATTTTATAAACTATTTCATATTTATTAAATTTTATATGTGTGTATTTATGTTAATATTACAATAAAATATAATATATATATATATATACATATACACATATATATATGTATATATATTTATATATATGTATAAATATATGTATATATATGTATAGATGTCGAGCTTTACAGTAAAATTATATATATGAATATGCACATATATAGATGTCGAGCATTACAATATTAAACTCAAATACTAACAATTAAATTTAGTTAATATAAATAAATTATCATTTGTAATATTGTTTTGATTTCAGAGAATGAAATTATATACATTATTTGAGTTCATTTCTTGAAAGACGGTCTTTCCATAAGTTATGGAAAGACCAAGGTTTAAAGTAAAAATTAGAAAAAATTAAGATAAAATTTTTGGGTTGCATGAACCGGGTTATAAATTTTATAACTACTACATGTTGCATACTAAAATTTTAATATTGCAACTAAGACCGGTTACCTTTTAATATTCTAATCAAACATCGTCTTTCCATAAGCCTATGGAAAGACCGTCTTTCCCAAGACTTTGTCTTTATTATTTGAGTTCATTTCTTGAAAGACGGTATTTCCATAAGTCATGGAAAAACCAATGTTCAAAGTGAAAATTAGAAAAAATTAAGACAAAATTTTTGGGTTGCAAGAATCGGGTTATAAACTTTATAACTACTACACGTTGCATAATAAATTTTTAATATTGTAACTAAGACCTTTTACCTTTTATTATTCTAACTAAACCACATTTTTCCATAAGCCTATGGAAAGACGGTGTTTTCCAAAACTTTGACTTATTATTTATATATAATTAATGGCAAAGTCTTGGGAAAGACGGTCTTTCTATAAGGTTATGGAAAGACGGGGTATAATTAGAATAATAAAAGGTAAAAGGTGTTAGTTGCAATATTAAAATTTTAGTATACAACATGTTATAGTTATAAAATTTATAACCCGGTTCATGCAACCCAAAAATTTTATCTTCATTTCTTCTAATTTACACTTTAAACCTTGGTCTTTCCATAACTTATGGAAAGACCGTCTTTCAAGAGACGGACTCATAATTAATTTTAGATTTGAAAATTAAAAGAAGAAAAACAAAATAGTATGAAAGGAAAAAAAATTGAAGCACATTGTAACAAGAAGAGAAACTAGGGATAAATAAAAAGAAAAAAAAATGTATTGTTAGTCTGTAGATGAAATGCAAAGCAGTAACTGAGGTGAGGTAATAATAACAAATGTAACAGAGGTCTGACAAACAACTGGCCAAATGGGATGACATGACTAGAAGCTTATCCATCCAAAAACATCTCTCTCCATGAATCCATCCAAAAACATCTCTGTCCATGAGACAAATGTTGCCGCCAACATGTATAAATAGCAGACCAATTGATTTTTTTCATTTAAGATGATACCAAATAATTACTAAAATCTAATATTCCTCTTTTCTGTATTTCCCTGCCGGCGAAGGATCTGCCCAAGAGAAGAAGAAAAAAACAGAGAATATCTTACTAGTCAACAATCAGTCGCTACACTCTTAAAAACGAGTGTTTTCATCTACCTAGTACGAATTAAATTAAAATTATTATATATATATATATATAAATAAATTTCTGTTAAATTTAAATATGTTAGTTTAAAATTTTATATTTGTTATTTTATGCATGTTAAATTTAAATGTATTAGTTTAGAATTTTATACGTATTATTTTATGCATGTTATATTTAAATGTACGAATATAGAATTTTATATGTTATATAAAATGGTTAAAATAGTATGTCTTATCCATGTCTATGCTTAATTATTGTGAAACTGAGTGCATTAACTGCTCTAATATTTTATGTCGATGACCGGCTTGTAATTTATCTTGCCATGTCAAACTTGGATTATGTGCTAGCTGATTAATTGTTTGTGTTTTCGGGGTCCCCGGCGCGATTGTAGTTCAGTCGAAGTCAGCGAGGAACAGTATAGACTGATCAATCTGATTAGAGCGGCTACACGTGGAGTTTTCGGATATGCTAGCATAACCATCTGGTATTCTGATACGAGCTCGTGAATGAACACATTGGGTGTGGTTGGCGAGTATGGTTTTCTAGATAGTGATAGTCTTCGGGCATTATTGAAGAGTTTATGCCTTGATTTCAGTCACGGTGGCCATATAGGAACTTGACTGCGTCATGGCATAACCCACCCGTATCCTTTTACTATGTGCTATTTGCTTTATGTGATCGCTAAATTAACTAGATAAATACTGGCGATGGAATCTCAATAAGCAAGGAGTTTACCCTAGTTTAAACAACCTTCAGAGGTGTAGCTGAACTATTAGTGTGACTTGCACTGGTGTCTTTACTTCTTTTGAGGAAGGATCCTGTGTGGACCTTTAGAATCTTTTGCTTAGGTTGTGAAACAGTTATGTAAAATATTAACTTGAACTCATCCTTACAAGAACCTTGAGAACTTTGGTTTGTAATTTTAGTTAAAACTCTTGTTTAACACTTGTATTAATACTTTCACTTTAATAGTAAGTTATTTTGATTTTTTTTCTAAATTTGCTTCTGCATAAATTTTATCTGCCCATTACTGCTTTTGAGTAATCTATCCCCGTGGGATTCTCCGTTCTGATCTGACTCGATACTTGCGTTGAGCAAGTAGATCGGGGATTTGGGGTGTTACACACATGAGATCCACACGCCTTACTTCTCCTGCCGTACGTGAATTCATGCGCCAGATCCTCTCTGCGCGTCTATTGCACTCACCTGCATTTCTTTGAGCAGAATTTCTGTTTTGGTGATTTCTTTTTAAACCTTATAATTATGGCTCATTTTAATTCTCGACGGAGTGATATTTCAAGATTTACTGCCCTTTCTCTTCATCGATGACACAGTGGCTCCAAATGGATTGTAGATTCTTGCGCCACAAAACACATGGCATCGTCCCCCACTGCTGTTGATCATGTGAGACCTTATAATGGTTCTTCTTGCGTCTATGTTAGTAATAGTACTCAACTCCCTATTACTCATGTCGGGGATTCTCGGATTTCTAAACCATTTTTTCTTTATGATTTTCTTATTGGGCATGATATCACTAAGAATTTGCTTTCGATTAGCAAATTAACTCAAGATTTAGATGTTTTTGTCTACTTTGATGATCTCTCATTTATTATTTGGCATAAAATAACTAGTGAAACCTTCGGTCACGGTAATAGTGAAAATGGACTTTACATTTTAGATTATGGTGCATTTTCTTTGTTGTGTACTAACGAATAAAAAATGTTGCATGCGTCTTTTGAAATTTGGTATGCTAGACTTGGTCATATTCTGCATTCCGTTATTTCTAGTTTGCGTGCTTCTGGATCTTTATCTATCTCATCAGTTTTTCTGAAACATACCCTTTGTGATGCATGTGAAAAGGTAAAGGGAAACATTTATCTTTTCAGTCAAATGATTGATCTAGTTCACTGTAATTCGTGAGGGCCCTCTCCTATTATATCAGCTGATGGTTTCTCTTACTATGCAATTTTCCTTGATGATTATTTCCGAATCTTGTTGTTTTACCCACATCGTCATAAATCTGATTTTTTGAATGTCTATCGCCAGTTTGAGGCTTTTGTGAAGAACCAGTTTTCTTTCACAATTAAAGTGTTTCAGAGTGAAGGAGGGACAGAGTTCGTAAATGGTCGCTTACGCTCTCACTTACAGATAAAATGTATTCATCATCAAATTTCTTACCCGTATACTCCTAAGCAGAATGGTCAGGTTGAGTGCAAGCAATGCCACATTACTGAGATGGGCTTGTCTTTGTTGTACCACTCTCATGTTCCTCTCTCCCACTGGCCTCACGCCTTTACTGCAGCCGCTTATACCAAAAATTGGTTGCCAACTCCGGTTCTTGGTGGACGATCACCGTTTGAAGTTGTTAATGGTCAGGTTCCCATATACACAAGCTTTCATGTATTTGGTTGTCGTGTGTACCCTTCTCTTTGTCCATATGCAGCTTACAAACTTGTTCCTCGCAGTTTGCTTGGTATCTTTCTTGGGTATGACTCCCTATACAAGGGTTATCGATGTTTGGATCCTACGTCTAGAAAGGTATATGTCACCTGACATGCTCGGTTTGATGGTACTTTCTCCCCTTATGCCGATGGTTCTACTTCAACATCTTCGTTCTCTCTGCATGTCTCTACTTTTTTGGATCCCGCTGATACATCAGCCAATATTCCTACTTCTTCCACGGTGGCATCTCCTCATGCTCGGCTTGTCACTTTGGTTGCCAGCTCTCCTGGCTCATCAATGATATCGTCCTCACCGACTAAGACACCATATTCTGTCTGCTCTGACGATTCAGACCATCCAGTGATCTCTCGAACTTATCCTGCTACGCCTATCTCATCATCAACCAGCTCACCTGGTCCGCCAACTAGCCCATTTGATTCTTTGGCCACCTCACTAGCCCCTTCGTCGGCCATATCATCGGCTCCTTCACCGGTCACCTTATCGACCCCTTTGCCTACTGCGACTGCTCCTCCAGCCTCTCCACCTCGGCCTCGTACTTATTGTATGGATACTCGATCGGTGACTAGAGCTATTCAATGTAGAGATTATTCTGACATCGTTGCTCACAGTCTTACTTCCACCTTACTTGCTCAGTCAGATTCCACAGAGTACCGCACTGCTTTTCGGGGTCTAGCTTTGGTTTCCGCCGTGGATGACGATATAGCATAGCAGCTCTTCGTGGACAGGGCACTTGGGATTAGGTGTCTCACCCATCGGCTCTAAATGGGTTTATAGACTGAAGTATCGACCAGATAGCACTATTGAGCATCATAAAGCTAGGCTTGTGGCACTGAGTTTCTTACAGATTCTGAGTTTTGACATTGACCACCCTTTCAGTCCAGTGGTCAAAGCCTCCACTATTCGAATAGTCCTCACCATAGCCACCATCCGTTCCTGGCCACTTCATCAGTTGGATGTCAAGAATGCTTTCCTTAATGGTGTTCTTAATGCTCTGGTCTATATGAAGTAGCCCATTGGTTATCAGGATTTTGCTCACCCAAACTATGTTTGTCGCTTGCGGAAGGCCATTTATGATCTTAAGCAGGCTCATCGGGCTTGGTTCCAGCGCTTCAACGATTATTTGACACAGCTTGGTTTTCAGTGCAGCTCAGCCGATACTTTTTAATTTTTTCTCTGGAGAGGGTCATCGTTAAAGTATTTACTTGTGTATGATATCATTCTTACAGGCAACGACTCAACTCTTCTCGTTAGTTCATTGATTGGACACACAGAGAGTTTGCGATCAAGGATCTTAGTGCTCTATATTACTTTCTTGGTCTTGAAGTTTTGCCTACTTACTCAGAGTTACTTCTTGGCCAAGCAAAGTATGCTCAGGATATTTTAACTTGGGTCGGTATGTCTGACGCAACACCTGTTTCTATGCCATTTCTCGCCAGTTCTCAACTTGACACCTTTACCAGTCCTCCATTCCGGGATCCTACACATTATCGTTCCCTTGTTGGTGCCCTTCAGTATCTCACCATCACTCATCCGTATTTGGATTTCTTGGTCAACACGGTGAGCCAGTATCTTCAGGATCCTAGAGATGACCATTTCACTGTATTGACACGGATTTTGTGGTATGTTCGTGGCACCCTTCATTTTGGTCTTAGCTTTCATTCTGCTAGTACTTCTGAGGTGTTATGGTACTCTGATTCTGAATGGACCCGCTGTGTGGAGACTCAAAGGTCCACTTATGGTTATGCAGTTTATCTTGGCGAGAATCTGGTTTCTTAGAGTGCCAAGAAATGACCCTCTGTTTTTCGCTCCAGCAATGAGTCTGAATATCGTGCTCACACCAACACTGGTTTAGAGGTGGTTTAGTTGACTCATTTGCTTCGTGATCTTAGGGTTCCACTTTTTAGTGCTCCAGAAACATCCGGTGGCGCATAAGCGGGTGAAGTTCATCGACATTAACTATCATTTTGTTCATGAGTTGGTGACATCTGTCAAGCTGCGCGTTCCACATGTCCCGACTTCTCTTTAGATTATGGACATCTTCACCAAAGGTCTTTCTCGTCCACTGTTAGAGTTCTTTAGGTCCAAGCTGTATGTCAGCGAGCATCCAACTTTTTGCTTGAGGGGGGGCATTATAATAAAGCAAGTTGATGATTAGATAAGACTTTATTCTTGATGACTAGGCTAGAGTTATATTTAAACTAGTCTACTTTGTACTCTATTTATACCCTTATTCATTAATCGAAATCAGTATGGGAAATCATTCTTTCAACCTCTATATGCTTCGCACGTTCATGAAAGACAGGGTTAGCAGCAATATGAAGAGCAGACTGGCTATCACTCGCATGGGGGCAGAATGAACAACACCTAAATCTTTAAGCAAAGACTTAAGCCACAATAACTCACAACAGGTAACTGTCATAACACGATACCCTGCCTCAGTAAAAGAATGAGAAACCATAGGTTGCTTCTTGGTCTTTCATGAAATCGGAGAATTACCAATCATCACAAAATATCCAGAAAGTGAACGTCTTGTGATGGGCATGTAACCCAATTAGAATCACAATAAACAGTCAACTGTAAAGAGCTACGTAAAGAGAGAAATAAACCTTAACCAGGATGACTCTTTAAGTGGTGTAGAACCCGTAATGCAACTTGCCAGTGAGGAACACAAGGTGACTTGATGAACTCAGCAAGTGTATGTACCGAATAACTAAGCTCCAGATGTGTAATGGTAAGATAAATGAGAAGACCGACTAGTGCCAATACTACTCCTGATCGTCGTACATGGGCCCTTCCACGCGTGCGAGATCGTGTTGTTGCTCCATCTGAAAGTCCGTCGGTTTTGCAGCCAATAAACTAGTATCTGATAAAATATTAAAAACATATTTTTATTGTGAAAGAAACATCCCCTCGGGTCTTCTAGCAATCTCTATACCCAATAAATACTTAAGGGCACCAAGATCCTTTATGTGGAAACAAGTGTTCAAGTATTTCTTGAATTCAGAATTGAGCGACGAAGAACTACCAGCAATCACCAAATCATCCACATAAACCAGCACATGCAAAGAAACCGAACCACGGGAGAAAACAAAAAGAGAGTATTCAGCCTTACTCTTGACAAAGCCAAATGCATGTAGAGCCTGAGCCAACTTAGCAAACTAGTTGCGAAGGGCTTGTCGCAACGTGTAAAGAGATTTCTGAAGTCGACAGACCATGCCGGGGGCGTAGTATAGCCAGGAGGAGAGCGCATAAACACCTCTTCGCGAAGATCGCCATGTAGAAAAGCATTATGAACATCCATTCGATGAAGTTCCCAACCACGAATGTCTGCAACAGATAAGAATAGTCGAACCGAACTCATTTTCGCAACAGGAGCAAATGTCTCACTAAAGTTTGTGCCTTCAATCTAACAATTACCCAGAACCACTAGACAAGCTTTGTACCATTCAATAGTACCATCATCCTTAAACTTGGTACGATAAACCCATTTGCATCCAATGACAAATTTATCCGAAACAAGAGAAGACATAGTCCAAGTTTCATTGCGCATAAGAGCATTAATCCCATCAGCCATAGCATCGCGCCATGGAGCATGCTTTGATGCCTCCGAATAAGTGGTAGGATATGCACTAGAAGTTATTGCACCCAAAAATCTAGAATGCATACTAGAAAAATTATCGCAATTTACAAAATCAGTTAAAGGATAGAGAACACTTGAGGATAGTGATGGCGCAAGAGTGACTGTAGCAGTGAGGTGGGGGTGGGGAGTCATTAGCAGAATAGACAAAATCACTCAAGTAAGCAGGAGGACAACGATCACGGTCACTACGCCGGGAAGATGGCAGCTCACCCGCAGGAGGTGGCGGCGGAGCTAGAGCAGGCAGTGGGTTGGTGTCGCGGTGTCAGTCGGCTGGGCGGAAATGGTCGGAGGTACCGTGGTCGTGGGAAGAATCTCAGACGGAACCACCAGTGTCGGATCCTGCGTCGATCTGGGCGCCGAGTCGAGCCAGGCCATGGTGTCGGACAGCGAAGCCTGGGTCGGTGGCGCTGGCGGAACTGCGGAAGCCGGCGGCAGTTAAGGTGAAGCCGCAGCAGGTGTGATGACCGGCGGTGAGGTGGCTGCGCCGTGGGTTGTCACCGACAGAACCGTCATCGAATAGCCAACATACCGAGTATCAGTTTGTAACTGTGCGGGAGGAGTAGGTACAGATGGCACATCAAACAGAAACTGGTCTTCATAAAAATCAACATCAAGACTGTTGAAGAAAGTACATGATTCCAAATCATAAAGGCGATAGCCTTTCTTGCCAGCAGGATACCCAAGAAAAATGCATCGTCGACTTCTTGGAGCAAACTTGTCACGGTATCTAGGAATGTAGGCAGCATAGTACAAGCAACCAAAAACTTTCATGAGCTTGTAGTTTGGAGCACGTCCGCAGAGTAACTCAAATGGTGTGCGACCATTGAGTTGCCTTGTCGGTGTCCGGTTAATCAGATAGGCAGCAGTGAGTACACATTCTCCCCAAAAATCAATAGGCAGATAGATTGAAAATGCAAAGCACGAGCCACATTTAACAAATAACGATGCTTGCGTTCTAAAAGGTCTTGGGTCACTTCCACTTAAAACCAATTGGTACTAAGTGGAGGTGACCCAATACGTTATATAAGTCATTATCTTTGTAAGAAACCGATGTGGGATATATCTTTCAACAACACTTTTAGATTCACTCCCAAGTTTCAAACCAGTAGCCCAACCAGCAACCCGATCGCATAGCGAGATAACTGGCGAAAGGCATAAATTTCACGAATCAAAATCAAACTCAAAAAGAACGAACTACAGAGTGCAAAGAAAACTTTAAAAACACAAACCCGGAATGTAGGATGAAGCTGAAATACCAGTCAAAGAAGATGCAAAAACCATCACAGTCGCCCAAAACCCGTCATTTTACTTCTACAATTACAACAAGCCCCCTGATCTAGCTAGTGATCAGGCCCGGAAAAACTTAAAAATAAACAAAAGTCCAATCTTTTTGCTGCATTTCTTTCTTCTTTATATCAATCAATGCTGCTGCTGTGCAGTAAGTATATTACAGAGCTAAGATACTCTAATCTAGAGCATAAAATGAATTTGTCTTAGTTGTTTTTATTATAGAGAAGTGAGCATTGAGCAATAAGAATAGAAACAGTAAACAATAACAAACTGACGAACTTACTTGTGTAAGGCAATAAATGAAGCTACAAGATTACATCCTAATTTCGATGTAGAAGACAAAACGATTTCACGGTGAAAAATCCCAAAACATAATAGATATGACTAAGCCTTTACACATCTCAGTGTTTCACTATGTTCATCAAACCTCATCCCTTTTAACCTACACATGTCACATGTGAGAGATTGAAAACACAATCCAGAAAAACACAAAATTAACATTAATTAGAGATAGGCCGCATTCTGATTCTCTCTACTGTTGCAAGAGCTGGATGAGTATCATCTATCTTCTGAAGAGCAACCAGAATCCGATTTTTCTTGGAAAATTCATTCAGTCCGCAATGCATTGATAGATCTAATTGGCTAGAAGTAAACGTAAGTATTGAGTTGAAATGATGTTTTGGTTAAGGGCAGAAAAATCACTCTAGTTCTCTAATGATAATTCAATTTGGAATTGGAACTACAAACGAGACTACTTTTCTTTTTCACACAAATTTCTCCCGTCTCTAGTTTCTTCTATTCTTTTCATAGACGTAAAGGACGAACTGCATCTTGGACGGGTGATCCGGTTTATAGTGTACAACTATTGTGCTATAACAGGCAAGTGAGCTTACTTTACCAGAGTTGGTGGCAGAGTTGGTGTCAACCATTAATGTGGGATGAAATTCCGTTTCACCTGAATTCTAAACCTTTATACCAAGTTGTTTAACAGTTTGGTGTTGGAACACCAAGATCAGTTTGGTGTTAAAAACAAAACGAAATACGCAGTGCACACACAACTTGGTTACGCAGTTCGGTGCAAATACACCTACGTCTGCGGGGCCTTGCCCAGATCAGAAACCATTCACTAGAAAGCAGTCTTTAGTACAAGAAGCTTAACTTAAATACTAATCCATTGCTAACCTACAGAGTGAATGTTGTGAGCTCCCCTCACTGTCGATCCTACGTCGTTGAACCCTCACGATCAACACGTCTCCCTGGATCTCCTCCTCCCGAGGAATTAAGACTTCATTGATTCTGATCTTCAGAACTTGGTCGGTTGTTTACGAACCTCCAAAACACCACGGCAGATCGCTCCAAAGCTCTCACGTAGAGATTGAATCTTGGTCGCGTTAATTGATTGCGTTGTAATCGTCTTCTATTTATCCCATCGCAATCCTGCCTTGAATCAACTTCTTTCCTTGTCTAACTCTACCATCAATAGACTTCTAAACTAAGGAAAGATCTAATTCTAATCTGGTACTTGAATGGACAATCCCTCATCAATAGGACTTGTACCATAAATCAACTACTTAATCAATTCCTAAATATTACAGGAATATTTGTTTACCAGAATTAGACTCCCACGAAATAAAATAATATTCTTCACAATATTCTGATTTGATCGCATAAATATACTCCATAATATGCTCCATAATTCGTGGACAAAAACCTGTTTTTCGAAAATCTGGAAAACCTGTAAAACGGTGTTAAAACACCAGATCACCAGAATTCGCAATATGTCATAACTAAGTCCAACTCCCGAGGACTCTTCAATCTCCCCCTTGGCATATTGGTGAATTCATCATCACAATAAACACAGAAACCCAGATAGCACAAATAGCATGGAAAACCAAATATCCAGACCGAAACATAAAACATTCAAAAAATCAAATCAGAATCATCCAAAATTCTCCCCCTGAATTCAGTAATATGACAAGAAAAACCAAGAAAACCAAGAATTCCAATCATTCCAAACTATCACTCGGACTCCTCTGATCCAGCATTGTCTGAATCACCAGCATCTGATCCATTTTCATTTTGATTCGCTGCCAGCAATGCTTCTCTCTCAGCCTCCAAAGCTGCCAGCTCCCCCTGAATCTTGACTATCGCATCCTGATGACGCCCAAGAATCTCTTGACATACCGTAGCTCTCGCCTCAATGGCTTTCAGCCGAGCTGCACCTTCATCCTCATTTGTCTTTACTGGAGGCGTCCAAGGTAGATCCTTCACTATACGACCACTCAGGGTTCTGAGAGTTGGCCGTAATGCTTGGGTTGCCAGTACTTCATCGGTCTCGCTTGCAACTGCTCCCCCTTTTTGCAATACCATCGATATCACACAGGGATGAACTAAAGCTTCCTTCCTCGTCTTGCGAGCACAGTCCAAAATATCATTAAATATCAACCTGCCCAGATTGACCCTATGCCTCGCTCCCAGGCTATAAAGGAGTGTTGCCATCTCTTTAGTAACACTGGTATTGTTCACAGAAGGGATCCAGTTGTGAACAGCCACCATGTATAGGCAATAATATCTGGAGGTTAGGTTTGATGCTGGTATTTGTTGTCTGCCAGTCAGTGGCCACGAACTTTCCACACCACCGGTCAACTCTACTGCCACTGCGTCGAAACTCTCTGCCATTTGGTGTTGGAACACTGCCTGAACATTCCTCGATGTTCCACGCTGCAGACAAACATTTACTGCCTCCGGGGAAAATACCACCACTGTTCCTCTCACATATACTCTGTGAAACCACGGAGAGTCTTCGTCTTCACACTCCTCCTTCAAATTCGAGTAAAACTCCATCACCATCTGTTTATTATACTTAGTAAAACATGTGGCAGCTTTGAGTACTCTGAGATAATGAAGAAAATCAGTAAAGCCGCATTCTCGGTACTATTCAGCATCTGCTGGCCTCTCTGCCAGTATCCTTCTCCCACTTATGAACTCCATTTTTTCTTGACTCGCATCATCATAAAATTCATTGCAGATGGCCTTACTGACTTCTGGTGCAGGCAGTGTCTTGGTCTTCATTTGCTCAGCCGATTTCTTCAGCCGTTCTGCACGCAATTTCTTCAACTTCTGCCCAATAGGCTCATCACTATCTTCACTGTCAGCTGTACTCTTGACTCTGCATCTTTTAGATCTTTGAACTCTCTTGGAGGTAGAGGCCAAACTTTCTTCACCTGTCTCAGACATCTGAGGTTCAGATCTGTCTCCAGATTCAGATGGTGTTTCAACACCGGCCTCCTTCCTTTTCCTCTTGAATCCCTGGGCTGGACTTGTCTCCAGTGGTGTTTCAACACCAATACCCAGATCAGCTGGACTCTGCTCCTTCTCAACATGGCTCTCATCTGGTGTTTGATCATCAGTATCAACCAAACCAGCACTTGGCACATCAGCCCCACCTGCTCTCTCCGCAGCACTTCTTTCACCATCTTCCTTCTCAGAATCAGACCTCAAAAACTCTGATAGGGCAGACTCAGACCTAAACAACTCTGATATGGCTTTATTCAACGCAGATTCACTCAGTACAGAGGCACTCTCTGGTTCATTCACCCTCGAAATTATCTCAGCCTCATCAGTGCCACCTGCACACCCTGCCTCCTCTTCACTATCACTAATGTCCACAACAGGAATAGGCAACCGTCTCAGTGATTCTTGAGTCTGAAACAGGGATTCATCAAAACATCCTATCTCTTTGTTACCAGACATAGCAGAATCAGTGGATTTTACCACTTTTATCCAGGGCTGCACAACTACATTATCCCCCAAATTTCTGATAATAGGCCTATGCAGAGAGGCTATCCGTGTGTAGATTGTGAAGAACTGACCCTCTTCTTCTCCTACTCTGTAACATTCTCCGAAATCAACTCCAACCAGCTTGACATTATACTCACTGATTTCCCTAATCTCTCCTATGCCACCAGTTAATAACCCCTCAAGTTTAAACCCGTTAATCTTGCCATGTAAACTTTTATATTTTCTCAGATCAATGTAATCCCTATTTTGGACCATCCAGGTAATGAACTCCAAAACAGAGGAAAAATACACACCATCACGAACAAACGAGTGGTCAAACCTGGGTTTTGGGCGGCGTCGGTTTTTGCCATCCCACTGAACTATCGTCCTTTCTCGGCCTTCTCCAGAATCTGCCACTTCTGTATCGGGGTCGAGTTCTTCGACTCGAGGATTCTCCGGCACCCGAACCTTGACGAAATCTCCGACCATCTTATGGAATGTGGAACTTACCATCTTTACAGAGTTTTGAGTGAGCTACACGAATCGAGGATTTTTGGAAAAAATTTCTGATGAACAGGGAGTTGCGAACTGTGTAGGAAGATGAACCGTCGAGAGTTTGAGTTTTTGTGGGAATCAACTTTCTCTTTTCCCCCCTTTTTCAGAAACCCAAAAGACCATCTACTTTCTCTTCTTTTCAGACTGCCACATACGAACCCTTGGGCCCATCAACACACTTTTCTGGCCCAAATTTTCAGCCCGTCTGATTTACTTTTCTCCGATTTCCCTTGGTGTTTAAACACCACTCCACATATTTTTGGTATTTTTAATTTTTCTAAATTTTTTCTCCATTTTTTTTAAAAGAAAAAACAAAACAGTAAATAATACAATGGAAAGTACACATCAGAGTACCTTACATTCGACAGACACCCAAGTGCTGTCTGAGTCCTTCAAACGTCTCTCCATCCAGAGGCTTTGTAAAGATATCAGCCAGTTGTTCTGCTGTTGGTACATACTGGACAGCGACTTCTCCTTTTTCAACCAGGTCTCTGATAAAATGATGTCGAATATCAATGTGCTTTGTTCTAGAGTGTTGCACAGGATTCCTGGAAATATCAATGGCGCTTTTATTATCACACAGAACTGTCAGACTCACATCATCGAAACCATAATCTCTCATCATCTGCTTCATCCATAACAGCTGCGCACAACAACTTCCGGCAGCTAAATACTCTGCTTCAGCTGTGGACAAGGATATAGAATTCTACTTTTTACTATACCAGCTGACCAGATTAGATCCAGCAAAGAAGCACCCTCCAGTGGTACTCTTACGATCATCAGCATTCCCAGCCCAGTCCGAATCACTGAAACCTACTAATTGTGAATCCTTGTTCCGAGAAAACCATACCCCATACTCCGCTGTTCCACTTATATACCGAATAATCCTTTTCACTGCTGACATATGTGATTCCTTTGGATCAGCTTGGTAGCGAGCACAAATACCAACACTTAAACAGATGTCTGGTCTGCTTGCAGTCAAGTACAACAGGCTGCCAATCATACTCCTGTACAATTTCTGATCAACACTTTGCCCCTGTTCATCCTTTGTAAGCTTATCGGTGGTTGCCATTGGGGTGCGTACTGCCTTTGCACTTGTAAGTCCGAATCTCTTGATCAAGTTTTCAGCATATTTCTGTTGATTGATAAACAGACCATTCTTCTCCTGAGTAACCTGCAATCCCAAAAAATATGACAATTTTCCTACCATGCTCATTTCGAACTCTTGAGTCATTAAGTCAACGAACTCCTTCACCAAGGCTGAATCGGTAGATCCAAACACAATGTCATCCACATAGATCTGTGCAATTAGAATCTTTGACCCCTTGTGCAGCACGAACAGTGTACGGTCTACTCCCCCTCGACGATAGCCCTTTTGAATCAGAAAGGTTGTCAGTCGCTCATACCAAGCACGAGGTGCCTGCTTGAGTCCATACAACGCCTTATTCAACCTATAAACATGATCAGGAAACTGAGGGTCTTCAAACCCCTTAGGTTGCTCCACGTAAACTTCCTCTTTTACTATGCCATTCAGGAATGCACTCTTGACATCCATTTGATAAAGAGTAAAGTATAGTATGCAGGACACGGCCAAAATTAGTCTGATGGACTCCAATCTGGCTACAGGGGCAAAAGTTTCATCGAAGTCAACCCCTTCTACTTGTGTGTACCCTTGAGCAACAAGGCGTGCTTTATTTCTGGTGACATTACCATCTGCATCAGATTTGTTTTTGAAAATCCACTTGGTACCGATCACATTTACATTAACAGGTCATGGGGTAAGAAACCAAACATTGTTTCTCTCGAATTGCTGCAATTCTTCTTGCATCGCCGAGATCCAATATTCATCTAGCAAAGCCTCTTTGTAATTTCTTGGCTCAGTGAGTGAGATGAAACACGATAATCCTGCTAATTCTCTGTAATTGACACGGGGTTGATCCCTTAACTGCATATGTCTCGTTGGATTCTGGTCAGAATCAAGAATTCCAGATTCTGGAGTTTCAACACCGGTTGATGGTGCTGGTGTTCCAACACCAGTAGGAACGGCTGAATCAAGCGCATCACCTTCTCCAGCATTGTCGTCCTCTGAATCATCTATCACCACATTAATGGACTCCATGACTACCCCAGAACGTTGATTCAGTACTCGGTATGCTCGGCTGGTAGGAGAATAGCCCAAGAATATTCCAATGTCGCTCCTAGATTCAAATTTAGCTAAGGGTTCTCGATCCTTCAGAATGTAACACTTACTGCCAAAGACATGGAAATACGACACATCTGGTTTCTTTCCTTTCCAGATCTCATACAGTGTCTTCTCGGTAAACGGACGCAAATATACTCGGTTGATGGTGTAGCATGCAGTGTGTACTGCCTCAGCCCAATATCTAGAATGAATTTTTTTCTCAGCCAATATTGCTTGTGCCATTTCCTGCAGTGTCCGATTCTTTCTTTCTACTATACCATTCTGCTGAGGGGTTATGGGGGCAGAGAACTCATGATGTATACCAAGCGTTTCACAGATGTGCCGAAATTTAGAGTTTTCGAATTCCTTTCCATGATCACTCCTGATGCGTGCAATTTGAACGGTTCCTTTTTCTACATGAAGTTTGTGCGCCAAGGTCTTGAATACATCAGCGGCCTCTGATTTTTCTTTGAGGAATGATACCCACGTATACCTCGAGAAGTCATCCACGCAAACAAAAATATACTTCTTCCCTGCCACACTTGGTGTACTCACTGGCCCCATTAGGTCCATATGTAGAAGCTCCAAAAGTCTTGATGTTGAAACATCATGTACAGCATGGTGAGGAATACGAATTTGCTTTCCTTCCTTACAAGATCCACAAACAGTCTCCTTGATTTCACTGATTTTGGGAATACCTCTGACTGCATTTAGTCTGGAAATACGAGCCAAGGATTTATAATTTATGTGCCCCAATTTTCTGTGCCACAGTGTACTGACTTCCTTTTTCGAGCTCAAGCAGGTGACATCTTGATCGAATAGATAACACTTATCCATTGATCTGGATCCAGTGAATACTCCAGACCCATGATTTACAATACACTTATCTTTGTCAAAGTACACTGTCATATCATTATCACATAAATGACTGATGCTCAATAGGTTAGCCTTCAGACCTTCCACTAGCAACACATCTTGGAACACTGGAAGCCCTTTGATTTCTAACTCCCCTTTGCCAATTATTCTGCTTCGTTTTCCATCACCAAATTTAACATGTCCACCAAATCCAGGTTTGAATTTTCGCAGAAATTCAGGAACTCCTGTCATGTGCCTTGAGCACGCACTGTCGAAGTACCACGAGGTTCCTGTATGTGCTCCAAAACATACAAAACTTGAAAGACAAATATCTTGAGACTTTCGAACCCATACCTGGCTTACTGGTCGAGTGATGCGATGTGATCTTTGAGTTGCATGTGTGTTCAAGGATCCGTTCCTGTATCCTCCAGTGTTGAATTGGTGCACGGTATTGTATCCTGGAATGGTGTTGAAATACCGATATGCTGGGTTGACAGACAGTGTCCTAAGTAATTTGAAGCACCTGTTTCTCACATGACCTTGAACTCCACAGTATCCGCATCTCCTGATTCTCTTGATGGGGCAATTCTCCTCAATTATTCTTGGAGCAGGTGCACCTTGATCTGCCTTATTTTTCAACGCATCAACTGATCTTTCATACCCAATTCCAAATTTGGTAGTTTGTCCCATTTTCAAACAATCTTCAAGCTTAGCTTTCCCTGTATTGAGACGTCTAATAGCCCGTTCTGCTGCCTCCGCTCGTTGAACTACTTCAGCAAATTCCTTTTTAAGTTTTTCAAGTTCTTCAATTGCATCTTTCTTTCCAAGTTCATTCACTCTAACTTTTTCACATAACCTCTTGTTCTCAACCTTGAGCTCTTTGTTTTCATCCGCCACTTTTAACCACATTTTATACATCTCCATACTTTCTTTGCGAATGTCATCATCACTAATGCTTCTAGTCTCTTCATCTGAGCTATCACTTTCTTCTTCATTCAACACACTGAGATTTATCTCAAAAGACTCTTCCAATGACACGCCAAAAGCAACATGATTTGTATACTCTTCTCCATCCTTAATATCGTCTCCTCCGTCATCATCACTCCAGGTTATGGCATATGATTTCCCTTGCTTTTTAAGTGTATTGGCACACTCAGCTTGTATGTGTCCAAAGCCTTCACATTCTCTGCATTGGATTTTTCTGTTCAGATTCAGATTTACCGATTTGATCTTCGGTGTTTCAACACCAGTTGCCTGACCGAACCTGGGAGTGAAGTTGGCATTCGGATTTTTGCTCCCACTTGACTTGTCCTGTGGCTTCCTGCCCATCTTCTTCATGAATCTGGAGAAGTTTCTGGTTATGTTAGCAATTTCATCGGAATCTTCATTATCTGTATTTTCATCTGCCTTCCCAGAGGTTGTGCTTGTAAAAGCCATCTCCTTCTTTCCGATTTTATTTTGCAGCATCTCCATCTCATAAGATTCCAGAGACCCCATGAGCTCATCAAGTGTCATCATCCCAATCCTTCCATTTTCATTGATTGCTGTGACCTTCATATTGAACCGTGGAGGTAATGCCCTCAACACCTTCCTTACAAGTTTTTGATCTTTGTACTTTTTACCAAACTGAAAAGCCTTGTTTGCAATATCTCGGACTCGTCCATTAAACTCGGAGATATTCTCATCTTCCCGCATCTTCAATTCCTCAAATTTCGATGTATAGTATTGCAACTTTGAATCTCTGACTGAGCTTGTTCCCTCATGATACGTCTGTAACACATCCCATGCTTCCTTTGCAGTCTCACAATTTGAAATCATCTTAAATTGATCTTCATCTACTGCTGTGAAGATGGCATTCAACGCCTTTGAGTTGGACATGTAAGCTCTATGCTCCTCAGTAGAATATTCAGAAAATGGTTTGATCGTTGATGAGCTCGATTCTTTAGTTTTGTCACTTGGAGGTGGAGTGTACTGATTCACTACATAGTTCCATGCTTGATCATCTAATGCTCCAATGAATACTTTCATACGTGCCTTCCAGTAGGCGTAATTGCCTTGTTCCAGCAACGGTGGTCGCGTGACAGAGGGCCCCTCCTTTGGTGCCATGGTGAAACCTGATCTCACTCTCCCTGTATAGGGGTTAGCAAGTGCCTTGCTCTGATACCAATTGAAATTCCGTTTCACCTGAATTCTAAACCTTTATACCAAGTTGTTTAACAGTTTGGTGTTGGAACACCAAGATCAGTTTGGTGTTAAAAACAAAACGAAATACGCAGTGCACACACAACTTGGTTACGCAGTTCGGTGCAAATACACCTACGTCTGCGGGGCCTTGCCCAGATCAGAAACCATTCACTAGAAAGCAGTCTTTAGTACAAGAAGCTTAACTTAAATACTAATCCATTGCTAACCTACAGAGTGAATGTTGTGAGCTCCCCTCACTGTCGATCCTACGTCGTTGAACCCTCACGATCAACACGTCTCCCTGGATCTCCTCCTCCCGAGGAACTAAGACTTCATTGATTCTGATCTTCAGAACTTGGTCGGTTGTTTACGAACCTCCAAAACACCACGGCAGATCGCTCCAAAGCTCTCACGTAGAGATTGAATCTTGGTCACGTTAATTGATTGCGTTGTAATCATCTTCTATTTATCCCATCGCAATCCTGCCTTGAATCAACTTCTTTCCTTGTCTAACTCTACCATCAATAGACTTCTAAACTAAGGAAAGATCTAATTCTAATCTGGTACTTGAATGGACAATCCCTCATCAATAGGACTTGTACCATAAATCAACTACTTAATCAATTCCTAAATATTACAGGAATATTTGTTTACCAGAATTAGACTCCCACGAAATAAAATAATATTCTTCACAATATTCTGATTTGATCGCATAAATATACTCCATAATATGCTCCATAATTCGCGGACAAAAACCTATTTTTCGGAAATCTGGAAAACCTGTAAAACGGTGTTAAAACACCAGATCACCAGAATTCGCAATATGCCATAACTAAGTCCAACTCCCGAGGACTCTACATGGGATAAACTCTAACACACCTCCTCACGTGCAGAGGTATGAATCATAGCTCAAACGTGTACAGAAAGGGGGGTAACGGGCCAACCTTGGGCTTTGATATCATATGCGAATCACGGGTTTCTATCGTAAGACCAATTGATACTATGTAGAGGTGACTCATGATCTCTGTCAACCACCAACGTGTGATTAACTCTAACAGCAACCAATAGCTAGCAATGGTCCTCTGGCTAGATCGACCTGATATGGCCTATATGTAATGTCACGAAACCAAACCTCACAAGGTCACTTTTAGCTCAAAAAGGTAAATGACAGACTAGTTACATAAACTAAAGCAAATAATGAACACACACAATTACGTGGTTCGGTAAATGACCTACATCCATGGCTGGAGGAGATCCGAAACTTCATTAATATGAGGAGTAGAATTACAACAAATGCAAACCACCTATCTATGAATTAAGGAGCAAATATACAAAAGGCTTTGGCATCTAAAACTGTAAGGAGGAACAAAAGAAGAGAAGGAAGCAAATTACAAGAGATTCTATGGCTTGAGTGTGTCATCAATTGGGTCTGTATTATTCTTCCCTTGCGCTTTCTGATAATTGGTTAAACAAGTGACAACAAAAATGTTAGAAGAGCTGAAACATTAAACAGAAGAATAATTCCAAACACAAATTCAGCAAACTTACAATTTCTTTATTCTTATGGTAGCCCTCTTCAACTCGGAAAATATACCAACTCCAAAGCCTATTCGAAAAACAAACAGCATTAAGTATTTTGTACATGAAAATGATAGAAAAGAGGAATCAGGGAAACAACATTGACTGACCTTATGAGCTTGAAGTTCATTTCTTCTCCTACCAGATATTGCTTGTAATGATCTTCACACTTGAATCTCCAATCAGCTCCTCCCATTTTTCCTCAATTCGTGTCACCAGATTTACTACTCTGTGCGGACAATAACTTCGAGGGTGGTAATGTTCTCCAAGCAAGATGGCATCTCTTCCAAATATGAACAATGGTCCAATACCAACTTCTGAAAACTGTCAAGCTGATCATCACAGTCTGTAAACCACCTGATGAGCCTCAAGCAAACCAACTTCAAGATTTTAAGATTTGGAATTCCCCATCATTCATTTGCCAAGTTTTATTCTGCAATCGTGTATAAAGTAGCTTGAAGACTTGGATATTCGGCAGTTCACCAATGGTTGAAAGGTTCTTCGAAGACAAACTGAAGTTCCCCAACGTCAATTTGGTCAAGTGTGCTGGAAAAATCAACTCATCAAAATGTGACTTTGTTTCACTCAAAATGTGAAGTAAATCTAGTCGACTTCAAAAGTCAGGAACCACAAACTTGTTACAATCATCGGCCGAGCGTGTCAGAATGCATTTCAGCTCACGAATGTTTGGGAGCTTCCTTGGTACCCTTCCCATCTCACTAAGAGAAAAAACAGCACCAGAAAGCCTCTTTAACTCCTGTAAAATATACGAACTATCATCATTGATTTTGGGCAAACGACCACCACCATAAGCATTGTATGAGCTAAGGTAGCTCTTTACTTACAGTGTTAGGAATACGAATCTCATGAATATTTATTAGCCCAAACAGATGGATAACAAAGAAAACGTCAAGAAAATAAAGGAAATAATACACCCAGGGATTTACGTGGTTCGGTCAAGTTGACCTACATCCACGGTCGGAGGAGACCGGAAGCTTCACTATATGTGGAGAAAGTATTACAAGGATTTGCCTACCACCTATGTGGAAAAATATAAAGATGAGTGCTTTGGTTTCTACAACTACAAAGGAGAGTTAAAGGGAGAGGAAGACAAGTAGAAAAGGAATGTTATGCTTGAGGTGTGTTTGAACTACTAAGTTCATTCCCTATTTATACTACTCCAAGTTCACCAATGGCCAAGAGCTCTAAAACAAAACTTATCCCAATATCCCAAGATGTTGGTATGCCTTGAATACTGTAATAGCCGCTTCTGCGACCTTGGCCTGGGGGTCCGGGGGCGGAAACGCCCCCGGTCCGACGGTATAGCTTGTCTCTTCATTGGACTGCTGTTGATTTGGGCCGAATTGCATTTTGGCCCAGTTTGTTAGGGTTTAGTGGAGACAGCATATAAAGTGTCTCTCTCCTCTCTGTAAACACTAATTCTGTTCTGCACTTAGATAGGTAGAAATCTGGCCAATTTTTTGGCGTCTGTAACTTGCTACCTACTATAGTGAATCCATCTCCCGTGGATGTAGCCAAAATTGGTGAACCACGTAAATCTTGTGTATTGTTATTTTCGTTTATATTTTGTGTTCTTTCTCCATTCCGCACAACACAAGAAATCCTCCTTCTCACTTCAAGCATGGATTGTGAACATTACTTCCAAATGGTTCTTTCCAAAAAACTATGATAGTTGAACCTCAATAGTCAAAGAAATAATCCTTCAACTTGCTAAGCATGAGATGAGAATAATGTTGCAATTTAATGCTTTCAATGATTGTCTTTGCTATCATCCAAAGAAGTGAATGTTCATGAACAATTGGGTGAATACCACATTTCTTCACAAATCTCCACCTTGGTCTGAACCCCAAAAGTAATAGCTTACTCACCCTCCTTCAGCCGAATCACCAACAATGAACACCAATTAAGTCCAAGCATTGATTGAACTTGAAATAGGGAAGAGCCTTCATGAACATATCAGCATGATTATCCTTTGTATGGATTTTCTTAACAAAGATCTTCTTCTGTGCAATGGTATCACGAATGAAGTGATACTTAATATCAATATCCTTCATCCGCTCATGATCCATATGATCTTTAGTCAAGTAAATTGCACTTTAACTATCACAGTGAATGGTAGTAACCCTTTGTTGTAGAGTTAATTCACCGAAGAGACCTCTTAACCATAAAGCTTCTTTGATTGCCTCTGTGACTGCCATATGTTCTTCCTCAGTAGTAGATAATGCAACTACTTGTTCTAGAGTAGCTTTCCAGCTAGTTGTATAGCCTCCAATACAAAATACACAACCTATAAGAGACCTGCGCTTATCAAGATCACCGGCAAATTCTAAATCTACAAAACCAACCATAGTGTTATTGGTTCTACCAAACTCCAAACACATGTTCGAAGTACCCTTTAAGTATCTAAGATCCACTTCACAGCCTACGAATGTGATTTGCCCGGATTGGCCATATACCTGCTAACAACACTAACAGCTTGTGAGATTTCAGGGCGAGTACAAACCATTGCATACATTATACTCCCAACTGCATTTGAATAAGGAACTCTAGCCATATAATCTACTTCTTCCTCTATTTTTGGTGATTGGGCAGCAGATAGTCTGAAATGGCTACCAAGAGGAGTGCTAACTTGTTTACTATCATGTATGCCAAATCGCTCCAAAAATTTCTTGAGGTAACTCTCATGGGTCAGGTACAACTTTCCAACTCCTCGATCTCTTCTTATCTCCAAACAAAGAATCTTCTTAGCTGCACCCAAATCCTTCATCTCAAATTCACTATTGAACAAGGCCTTCAACTCATGAATTCCTGCAAGATTCTTAGCCGCAATGAGCATGTCATCAACTTATAATAGCAAATAAATGAATGAGTTATCTTGTAACTTCTGGAAGTAAACACAACTATCAAACATGCTCATGGAGAAACCATGACCCAACATAAATGAATCAAACCTCTTATACCATAGTTTTGGAGACTGCTTTAATCCATTCAAGGATTTCTTCAACACACAAACCCGGTCTTCTTGACCTTGAACTTTAAAACCTTCAGGTTGACTCATATAGATATGTTCATATAATTCACCAAGCAAGAAAGTTATCTTGACATCCAGCTGTTCTAACTCCAGATCATACATGGCAACCAAAACGAGCAATACACGAATAGAGCTATGTTTCACAACAGGTGAGAAAACATCATTGAAATCTACACCTTGTACCTGAATGTAACCCTTTGCAACCAATCGTGCTCTGTACCTTGCATTATCAATACCTAAAGTATCTTCCTTTCTCTTGAAAACACATTTGCAACTAACAATTTTCTTTCCTTTTGGTGGCACCACAAGATCCTATGTTCTATTCTTGTGTAGAGATTCTATCTCTTCATTCATAGCCACTAACCATTTTGTCTGAATTAGCACCTGAAATAGCCTTTAAATATGTGGAAGATTCCTCGTCTCCACATGTTTCTTGTGCCACTGATAAAGCATATGCAACCAAATTTGCATACCTCAATGGTGGTAGAATGTCACGTCTTGGTCTATCTCTGACAATGGAATAATCATCATCTCCCGGTTGATCTTCAGCATGTTCACGATCAGATTCTTCAACCATTTCTTGGGTTGGGTTTCTCCCGGAAGAACCACCAATCTCTAACTCTACCTGCTTTTGTGCACTATCTTCTTTTTCTGAATCACAAGGATTACAAGACTCTTTTCCAGGATGTAACATATAAGATTCATCAAATGTAACATCTCTACTAATTACAAATTCGGGTGATTTGGGATCAGGATAACACAATCTATATCCTTTCACCCCTGAAGCATAACCGAGGAAAATACATTTCTTATCCCTAGGCTCTAGCTTTCCCTCGTTAACATACATATAAGCTAGACACCCAAATATTCTTAACTTACACTAATCAACAGGATTACCTGACCAAACTTCCTTTGGAGTCTTGAAATCAAGTGGTGCATATGGAGAGCGGTTGACAATGATCTTCAGCCGTAGATATGGCTTCTGCCTAAAAGTCTAATGTCAACTTGACATTTGAGATAATGCACCGAGCTCTTTCCAAAAGAGTACGATTCATCCACTCTGCCACACCATTCTGTTGAGGCTCCATTCTAACAGTACGATGTCGAGCTATTCCTTCATTTTTTCATAACTCATTGAATTCATTTCCACAAAATTCCAACCCATTGTCAGTCCTCAGTCGCTTAATTTATTTTCTTGTCTGTTTTTCAATCAAAGTCTTCCATTGTTTAAATGTTAGGAAAACATCACTTTTAAGCTTCAAAAAGTACACCCAAAATTTTCTTGAATATTCATCAATAAAAGTAAGCATATATCTTGCACCACCCTTAGAAAGAACACGAGAGGGCCCCCAAAGATCAAAATGAATGTAGTCCAAATTGTTTTAAGAACTGCAAGTAAATGAAAGCTAACTCTTTTCTGCTTTCCAAAAATACAGTGTTCACAAAAATCCAACTTACCAGTACTTTGACCACAAAGTAGACCTCTCTTGCTTAACAATTTTAAGCCTTTCTCACCCATATATCCCAACCTAATATGCCACAATTTGGTGATGTCTTCATCTGAGGAAGTTGAGATAGCCACTGCCCCAGTTATTATAGATCCCTGCAAAACATACAAAGTGCCAACTCTGCAAGCCTTCATTAGCACAAGAGCACCTTTATAGATTTTTAGGATTCCACCATCACCTGAATATCTATAGCCGAGAGCATCAAGAGTGCCAAGAGAGATGAGATTTTTCTTTAAGTCGGGAACATGCCTAACATTAGTGAGTGTCCTAATAATGCCATCGTACATTTTGATTTGAATTGTTCCCCTACCAACAACCTTACAAGGAGCATTATTACCCATCAAAACAATTCCACCATCCCATTCTTCATAAAAGGAAAAACACCCCCTATCATAACTTATTTGATAAGAACAACCCGAATCTAATAGCCACTCACTAGAAGACCTTGACTTATTAGCCATGGCCACAAATATGATTCCATCACTCTCACCTTCTGCTACACTAGCTTCACCGGCATTGCTTCTATTCTGCTCATTTTTATATTTTTCTTTATTTTTCAATTCAAAACAATCAGCCTTAATGTGCCTCTTTTTCTTGCAATAGTTGCAAATTTTATTTTTGTATCTAGACTTCGACCTCCATTTGGATCTACCACCTTCATAATCTCTATTTTCACCTCTACCCCTCACAAACAAACCCTCAGCATAAGTTCCATTCGATTCCCCCATAATGTCCCTATCAATTTGCTCTTTAGATTTTAATGCAGATTTTATACTATTGTATGTGACTGACTTTTTCCCATAAATCATAGTATCTCGAAAATACTTAAAGGACAGGGGAAGGGAACATAACAATAAAATGGCTTGATCTTCTTCATCAACTTTAGCATCTACATTCTCCAAATCCAAAATAATGGAATCAAATTTATCAAGATGTGAGAGTATAAATGTACCTTCCGCCATTTTCAACATGTACAACTTTTGTTTCAAATAGAGGCGATTCTCCTTTGTCTTCTTCATGTATGTAGATTTCAAATGATCCCACATACCTTTGGCAGTTCTCTCACTAGTAACTTCCTACAAAACCTCGTTAGACAGATTAATATAATGGTCGATCTAGCCTTCTTGTCTAGATCATCAAAATCTTCCGGCAACATGTCCGTTGGCCTTTCCTCCACTCCTTCAAGGGCTAGCTCACATCCATCCTGGATAAGGATGGCTTCCATCTTGAGTTGCCACATACCGAAGTTTACACTCCAGTCAAACTTTTCAATAGAAGTTATTGTTACCGTCATGATGGCTAATAGATAAAAAATGAGATATGGCTCTGATACAAATTTTTTAGGAATACGAATCTCACGAGATATCTATTAGCCCAAAAAAATGGATAACAAAGACAACGTAAATAAAATAAAGGAAATAATGGACACAAGGAATTACGTGGTTCGGTCAAGTTGACCTACATCCACGACCGGAGGAGACCGGAAGCTTCACTATATGTGGAGAAAGTATTACAAGGCTTTGCCTACTACTATGTGGAAAAATATAAAGATGGGGGCTTTGCCTTCTACAATTATAAAGGAGAGTTAAAGGGAGAGGAAAGAAAGTAGTAAAGGAATGCTATGCTTGAGGTGTATTTGAACTACTAGGTTCATCCTCTATTTATACTACTCCAAGTTCACCAATGGCCAAGAGCTCTCAAACAAAACTTATCCCAATATCTCAAGAAATCCTCCTTTTTCCTTCAAGCATGGGTTGTGAACATTACTTCCAAATGGTTCTTGCCAAAAAACCATGATAGTTGAACCCCAATAGTCAAATAAATAATCCGTCAACTTGCTAAGTATGGGATGAGAATAGTGTTGCAATTTAATGCTTTGAATGATTATCTTTGCTATCCTCCAAAGAAGTGAATGTTCATTAAAAATTGGGTCTGAAGATCAACTTTCTCTAAATCCAACACTGTTAGAGTCTGGAGATATGAATGGCAGATGAGATATCAACCCACAGAAATTCGTCATACAAATTTTGTGTCTATTGAGACTGAGAGGAGTTAAAAATGAGAGGATGCGCACGAGGAAAAAAATAACTTGGATTTGTTGAAATCTTTTACCTCAGAGTGAATGCACAGCCTCTGTAGGTTGTGCTGCTCATTAAACACTGAGAGATTATACCGTTTTAGGAAATGGAAGAAATCTCCGTTTTCAGCTTTTTGTATTCAAAATCAATGAAGCAAGTCATGAATGTGGCATGTTTTGATACCTTTGTCTGATCTTTGTTTGGCAACCATAACTAAGCTCTAACAATCAAGTTTTCAAGTATCCTTCAGCAGCATCTTTTTGAACAAATCCTTCTGCAATCCACAAACAAAGCAACCTTCTGACTGAAATATCTTCACCTTCTTTAAAAACACCAAGATAGAGAAGGCATGGTATTAAATAAGGTGGCATATGGCAGTAGCTGAGCTCCAACACATTCCTGCACTGCATATATGTACTTGATACATTCTTCAAACCATCCAAAATTTCGTTCCAAACCTCCGGCTTTGTGGTTTGCAAGACTCCAGCCGCAATGACAGTTATCAGAGGCAACCTCTTACATGTATGAGCAATTTTCCTCCCAAGATCACGGGATAATCTATCTATTAACTTTATCTGCAAAAGCTTCATACACTCTTCTTCATTGAGGTGGCGAAGAGAATGAGGCTTTTCACCAACCATACGAGCAATAGGAGCAACATCCTTAGGAGGGCTATTTTTAGAGGGATTCACAAGAGCCATTGTCACTGCCTACTACACTCTTGCCCTCTAAATTAGCCCCAGTCCATACCACGAGAATGTTTAAAGGCCAATAACATCCCTCTTTCCTCACCTTGGGGGTGTATATGGTAGAAGCTGCTTCCCCCGTTGGCGGTCCTAGCTTCATCCGGATGTAGCAACACCAGCACACCATGGCAACTATTCAAGACCCGAGTGCACAAGACTCGGCTGCGTTTCCTGTTCACTACTAGCGTGAAGAACCAGTACACATTTCTGGTTGCTATGAGGTCCCCGTTTGTTAGGGGTAGAAGCGGTACACTTGTTCTTGGGCAGTGAGTTTGTTCTCACCCCATTTACCTAGTATTTTCTGGTCCCATTATCGCTGGGACTTGTCTTGTTTCCCTTTGCTAGACTTATATTGCTAAGGGTAGTTAATTTTATTTAGAAAATGGGGGGAGGGAGGGGTGCTCCTAGAGCTTCCTTCCTCCCCCCCTCTTGCGGATTTGCTCCTTAGGTTCACCATGTAACCTAAGGTTGGATCATGTTTTGTATTTGGTAGAGCTCCTTCGGGGCCTACCGCAAGTTCCACCGTATATATTATTTACCAGTTTACTCAAAAAAAATAGGAGCAACATCATGTCGATGACTTGTTAGGATAATTCTACTCCCAACATTATCAGTAGGGAATGATTCCTTGAGGGCATTCCATTTTTTAGTCTCCCATACATCATCCAGAAAAATCAGATACCTCATTCGTTTCAAACTCTTCCACAGTTTCTCTGCTAAGTCTGCCAAGCTAGACATTTCAGAATGCTTGTCAGGATCAATTTGATTTAAAATATCCATCAGCAACTTCCTTTTGTCCACTACCTGCGAAATGGGACTCCATGTTCGAGCAGAAAAATAGCGCGTAACTGAAGGATTAGGGTAAACTCTCGTAGCCAAGGTGGTCTTACCTAGTCCTGGCATGCCCACAATGGCAAGAATTTGCAATTTCCGTGATCCCCTGGTGAGTTGATCAACGATCAGACTTTGATCATCATGAAGACCTTCAACAACTTTGTAAGAGGTAGCTTCTCCTCGTGATGACATGTGAGTCATACAAGTGTCTGTTACTTCCTTGACTCTGGTTTCTTCTTCATGGGTTGCAGGAACATCCGTTTCTTGATGCTTTCAGGAAGTTGCGGCTCTTTAGCTCTTTCGATCTGCGCTCCAATACTCCTGATTGAGAGTAAGAAATTGGTCTGCGCTAGGTCTACTTCACTTTGAGTTTTGTGAAGTGAGCAAACCAATACTCCAGCATCACACAACACATCCCCAAAGTCTTCCTTGATTTTGATTTTGGGCTACAGTTTCTTAAAAATGCTTCTCAATGATCTAAGTCCTTCATATACCTCTCGCAGATCCTTCCCAGAAACGGCGAATGTATTAAGCCTTAGTAGATCCCAGAGATTAGATATCAAAGAATCAAGAAAACATTTCATTACGCCATCATGAAGTAAGTGGTTCCTCAACTTTGAGCTGTGAAGGGCATGAGTGCAATCGGCATAGAAATGGGAATCAATATGCTCAATCTTTTGCAGCAATGTTGACATCTTAGAGTGTAATTCTTGATAGTATTCTGAATAATAAGAAGGCGAATAGTTAAACTGGAAAAGGAAATAAGAAGCACTGAGAATAGAAACCCGAGCGTGAAATAATAAATCCTTGAGTGGTTCAACAGCATTTTTCATTGAGGCAAAGTGGATGAGACTTTTCATAAACAAGATCTGCAGTTTACTTTCTTCCATTATATCAACTAAAATTTGAAAGCCCTGAGGACTTCCATCTAAACTTAGAAAATACATCACATCTCGAGAAAAGAAGTAATGATTTCTGAGATTGGATGATCTGTTGGTATGCCTTGAATACTGTAATAGCCGCTTCTGCGACCCTGGCTTGGAATACAACTACATCTACAATTATGATAAGAATATAATTCCAATTCCAATTTGGACTGATGTTGATTTGGGCCAAATTGTGTTTTGTTCCAATCCCAGTTTGTTAGGGTTTAGTGGAGACAATATATAAAGTGTCTCTCTTCTCTCTGTAAAAATTAATTCTGTTCTGCACTTAGATAGGTAGAAATCTGGCCAATTTCTTGGCGTCTGTAACCTGCTACCTATTATAGTGAATCCGTCTCCCGTGGATGTAGCCAAATTGGTGAACCACGTAAATCTTGTGTCTTGTTATTTTCGTTCATACTTTCTGTTCTTTCTCCATTCCGCACAACAAACTGGTATCAGAGCGATTTCTTTTTCCGGCGATATCCGTAGTGGGTATATCGGATTCTGGGCTCATCAGATCGGAGCTGATCAGGGAGAAAGATGTCTGGGTTGAACGTGAAGATCGACAAGTTTACTGGGAGAAACAGTTTCAGTTTATGGCAGATCAAGATGCGAGCTTTGCTGAAACAGCAAGGTTTGTGGACTCCGCTGACGAAGGATTTCGCGAACAGTTCTGGCGATGTTGTGAGTCTGGAAGAAAAGGCACACTCGACGATTATGTTGTGTCTCGCGGACGAAATCATCACCGAGGTCTCAGATCAGGAGACTGCTGCACAACTGTGGCTGAAGTTGGAGAGTTTGTATATGACGAAATCTCTAACTAACAAGTTACTTCTGAAACAACGCCTCTTCGGTCTCCGAATGCAGGAAGGTACGCAACTCAGAGACCATCTAGAGCAATTGAATACTTTGTTATTAGAATTGCGAAATATAGATGTGAAAATTGAAGATGAAGATGCTGCTTTGATTTTGCTAGTTTCTTTACCACTTTCGTATGAGAATTTTGTTCAGTCATTTATTGTTGGTAAAGATTCTGTGTCTCTGGAGGAAGTAAGATCCTCTCTCCATAGTAGAGAGTTGCGACATAAGGCAAACAATACAGGTACAGAAAGTCAGGCCACTGGCTTGTTTGCTAGTGACGGAAACACAAAAGGCAAGGAAACCGTCAATAAGAAGAAGGGCAAGAAGTCATCTTCAAAGGGTCCTAAGGCCAATGATGTTTGTAACTACTGTAAGGAGAAGGGGCATTGGAAAAAGGAGTGTCCGGAGAAGGCTAGTAAATCTGGGAGTACATCTGGTACTGCTGCTGTGGCTGAAGGGGATTTCAGTTCTGAAGATGATTTTGCTCTAGCTGTTACTGGGCAAAATAATCATTCTAATGTGTGGTTTCTTGATTCTGGGGCATCTTACCATGCATGCCCAAGGAGAGATTATTTCTCAACTTATGAGCAAGCTGAGGGCATCATTACTACAGCAAATGGTGTTGCGTGCAAGGTAGTTGGGATTGGTTCAATCAAGATCAGGACGCATGATGGTAGTTTCTGTACTTTGAACGATGTCAGGCATGTTCCATCGATGACAAAGAATCTGATTTCTCTTCCTACGTTGGATAGAAAGGGTTTCGTCTACTCAGGGAATGATGGAGTTCTGTGTGTCTGCAAAGGTTCTAGGCTGGTTCTGAAAGGTGTTCTGCATGGTAAATTGTATTTTCTACAAGGTTCCACGGTTATGGATTCTGTTAATGTTGCATCTTCAGAGGTTCACCGGGATGATATGACTAAGTTATGGCATATGAGGCTTGGTCACATGGGTGAAAGAGGGATGCAGATTCTGTCGAAGTATGATCTTCTTGGTGGCCACAAGATCAAGAGTTTGGACTTCTGTGAGCATTGCGTTTTTGGGAAGCATCGCCGCAGCAAGTTCCCTAAGGCAATTCATAGAACAAAGGGCACATTGGATTACATCCATTCTGATTGTTGGGGACCTTCCCGAGTTGAGTCACTGGGAGGTCACAGGCACTTTGTTTCTCTGATTGATGATTACTCAAGGATGACTTGGGTTATCATGATGAAACATAAGAGTGAAGCTTTCTCGAAGTTCAAGGAGTGGAAAGCTTTGGTGGAGAATCAGACCGAGAAGAAGATCAAGAGGCTTCGAACTGATAATGGGCTGGAATTCTGCTCATCTGAGTTTGATCAGTTTTGTAGGGATGAAGGGATTGCTCGTCATCATATAGTCAGGAATACGCCACAGCAGAATGGCGTAGATGAGCGGATGAATCAGACATTGCTGGCAAGAGCGAGGTGCATGCTCTCTAATGCTGGTTTGGAAACGAGATTATGGGCAGAGGCGGTGAGTACAGCTTGTTACCTGATCAACCGCGGGCCTCACACGGGTATAGAGTGCAAAATACCTATGGAGTTGTGGTCAGGTAAAGTTGTTGATTACTCCAAGTTAAAAGTTTTTGGTTGTACATCTTATTATCATGTTAGTGATGGTAAGTTAGAGCCCCGAGCCAAGAAGGGTGTCTTTGTGGGTTATGGAGATGGAGTTAAAGGCTCCAGGATATGGTCTCCGTCTGAGAAGAGGGTTATTCTGAGCAAGGACGTTGTCTTTGATGAAAATTCTTTGCTTAGATCTATGGTGAAGCCCACAGTTGTGCCAGAAACTAGTGGAGTTGATAAACAGGTGGAGCTTGAAGTCACTCAAGGTGAAAATAGATTGGAACAATTTGAGGTGAATCAAGAGCCACAGACAGAATCTGAGATACCGAAATCTCCACCACCAGATCCCCAACCATCAGGAGCTACAGTCCGCAGTTTAGCTCAGGATCGACCCAGGAGGGTTGGAGTTGAGGCGCCCAAGAGATATGGGTTTGAAGATATGGTGGGTTATGCACTACAGGTTGCTGAGGAGGTGGATACTCATGAGCCATCAACCTTCAGAGAGGCTACTTCATGTACTGATGCTGATAAATGGCTTGCTGCAATGGGAGATGAGATGGAGTCTCTTCAGAAGAATCAGACATGGGATTTGGTTCAACAGCCTCAAGGGAGAAAGGTTATCACTTGCAAATGGGTTTTCAAGAAAAAGGAAGGGATATCACCTACAGAGGGAGTCAAGTACAAGGCTAGAGTTGTTGCTAGAGGTTTCAGTCAGAGAGAGGGAGTAGATTACAATGAGATTTTCTCACCAGTGGTCAGACACACTTCCATCAGGGTGTTGCTAGTTATAGTGACACATCAGGATTTGGAGCTTGAACAACTTGATGTGAAGACCGCTTTTCTACATGGAGAGTTGGAGGAAGAGATATACATGACTCAGCCAGATGGTTTCCAAGTTCCTGGCAAGGAAAAGTATGTTTACAAGTTGAAGAAGTCTTTGTATGGACTTAAGCAGTCTCCGAGGCAGTGCAGGTTGAGAGATGGGTCATTCATCTATCTGGTGCTTTATGTAGATGACATGCTGGTAGCCGCAAAGAGTAAGCACGAGATTCAGAAGTTGAAAGAACTTCTTAGTGCTGAGTTTGAGATGAAGGATCTGGGTGCAGCTCGGAAGATACTAGGAATGGAGATTCTTAGGGATCGAAGTCACCGGAAGCTTTTCTTGTCACAGAAAGGCTACATTCAGAAAGTGTTGGCTAGGTTTGGCATGTCTACAGCCAAGCCTATAGACACTCCTAGTGCTGCAAATATTCATCTCACCACTATGTTTGCTCCTCAGTCAGACGAGGAGAAGGAGTATATGTCTCGGGTTCCTTATGCCAGCGCGGTGGGGAGCTTGATGTATGCTATGGTTTGCACGAGGCCAGATTTAGCACAGGCAGTCAGTGTTGTGAGCAGGTTCATGGGGCAACCGGGAAAGGAACATTGGCAAGCTGTGAAGAGGATCTTCAGGTATCTTAGAGGTACGTCTGATGTGGGTCTCATTTATGGAGGTGATACCGAGTGCTTAGTTACAGGCTACTCGGATTCTGATTATGCTGGTGATGTTGACACGAGGAGATCGATGACTGGTTATGTATTCACTTTGGGAGGTTTTGTGGTTAGTTGGAAGGCGACTTTGCAACCTACAGTGACGTTGTCTACTACGGAAGCAGAGTACATGGCTTTGACAGAGGCTGCAAAGGAGGGAATATGGCTGAAAGGACTGGTTAGTGATCTTGGTCTACATCATGATCAGGCTACTGTGTATTGTGACAGTTTGAGTGCAATCTGCATAGCCAAGGATCAGGTCCATCATGAGAGGACCAAGCATATTGATGTCAGATATCATTTCCTGAGGAGTGAGAGGAGAATCAGGGTGAAGAAAGTGGGAACTGCTGACAACCCCGCTAATATGTTCACCAAACCTGTTCCACATAGCAAGTTTCAACATTGTTTGGACTTGCTGAACATCAGAGCTGATTAGGTTCTCTATGGGCAGTCCCGGGAGTGGAGGGCGAAGTCTACTCATCTGGCACTGTAATGGTGCATCTGGAGTTTTCTACTTTGAGGATTCAAGTCAAGGTGGAGATTTGTTGGTATGCCTTGAATACTGTAATAGCCGCTTCTGCGACCCTGGCTTGGAATACAACTACATCTACAATTATGATAAGAATATAATTCCAATTCCAATTTGGACTGATGTTGATTTGGGCCGAATTGTGTTCTGTTCCAATCCCAGTTTATTAGGGTTTAGTGGAGACAATATATAAAGTGTCTCTCTTCTCTCTGTAAAAATTAATTCTGTTCTGCACTTAGATAGGTAGAAATCTGGCCAATTTCTTGGCGTCTGTAACCTGCTACCTATTATAGTGAATCTGTCTCCCGTGGATGTAGCCAAATTGGTGAACCACGTAAATCTTGTGTCTTGTTATTTTCGTTCATACTTTCTGTTCTTTCTCCATTCCGCACAACATGATCAGTGGTACAAGAACTTACTTTTTGGTTGTCTTGATTCAACATAGTGAGGTACCATCTATATCTCGCCTCAAGGAATCAATGGCTCTCTATAAGTCATTAACCGGCAGACTAGTAGGATAGTCATAACCCTAGTTGTAAAGTTGATACGCCCCATATGAGAGAGTACCACCAAGTCTTTTCAGGGAAGATGGCAGGTTTGCATCACTGCCCAACATTCTGGCATAAAGAACAAATGTTTTGAGGTTTTTCATCTTAAATCTTAGCGTCTTAAACTCTGTCGTCTTGAAGTGGGAAATCTTTCATTATCCCCTCTACCTCATCTAAGGAAGAACGAATACAAGCAACGATGGAGGCCATCTATACCAGATTGAATAGAAAAGCATGAGGGTGATTTCTGAGCACAAAAATTAATGGTCCTCAAACTGTTGTGTTGATAATTTAGATCAAACAAACAAACTAAAAAATCCATGGATGCCAGTTGCAGACTGTTGGCATTTTAAGATTAAACAAAGAAAATGAGCACTATTAACATTAAACAAAGACTTGGATCATTGGAGTATCAAAGAAAGCCTGACAGTTAAATGTATTGCATTAAGCTTGCATTAATGGTAGGCTGGTAGCCATTTCTGCAGCCTCTGTGCTATGCACCAATTGTAATGTCAACCTGATCTCGTGGCAAGCAAAGAGCCAAAAACACTATCGTGTCAAAACAACACAAAGTTAACTAAAGAAAGACCCAAAAAATAAATCAAACTTTAGTAATAGAATCATATCATAAAACCAGTTGGTACTATGTAGAGGTGACCCATGATCATGGGCAAAACTAGTGGTATGCGAAGTAGGGCTCCAGCCCTACCTGAGTCGCCAACCGAAGGTAGTAGTGGTGGAAGGATTAGGTTTTCGTAGAGTTTGTGCATCTTCCAGCGTGTCTGCGAGTCATCCGGCCAGTCTGCTCGGAGAAACTTATTTTTTTGGCCCATAAAACGACGTCATTTTTGTGAAGTGAAATGAAGTCGTTTCACTAGTACTGAAGGCAAAAAAAAAACAGGTTTTAAGGCTTGTTAAAACTGGATTGGGCCATTTTCCCCAATCAAATTTTAGATTCAGAAAATGGGGAAGAGAAAGGGTGCTCCCCAGTGACCAATCTCAGCTCCGCCTCCGCCTCCGCCTCCTGCCAGACGCTGCCGCCGTCCCGCCACTGTTCGACCTCCTATCTGATGCTGATGCCACGGCCCACCATCGTCTAGCCCTCCACCGTTCAGTCTCCTATAACAAAATTTTCTGGTTCTACCACTGCCCATGATCCTATATAATGAGTGTTGGTATGCCTTGAATACTGTAATAGCCGCTTCTGCGACCCTGCCTGGGGGTCCGGGGGGCGGCAGTCACCCCCGGGAAACAAACGGGGGTCTCGCTGAATTTGGGCCGAATTGTGTTTTTGGCCCAGTTTGTTAGGGTTTAGTGGAGACAGCATATAAAGTGTCTCTCTTCTCTCTGTAAACCAACTCTAATTCTGATATAGTGGAATCCGTCTCCCGTGGATGTAGCCAAATTGGTGAACCACGTAAATCTTGTGTCTTGTTATTTTCGTTCATATTTTCTGTTCTTTCTCCATTCCGCACAACAATGAGCTATATGACTGTTAACCACAAATGTGAGACTAACTCTAACACGCCCCCTCAGGTGCAGCGGTATGAATCATCGCGCAAATGTGACAGAATAGGGGTAACGGGCCAACATTGGGCGCTAATACCATGATAGAATAATTTGTTGTAAGGAATTGTATTATTGATGACTGAATACATAGAGAGTACAATAGATGTGTAATAAGGAAAGAACTCTAATCATAATAAATCATAATCTAATCAGTAATCTGATTTATCCTAACACCCCCCTCAAGCGAAGCGTCAGATGCTCGTCGATGCACAACTTGGACCTGAAATACTCAAACAGTGGACGAGAGAGCCCTTTCGTGAAGATGTCTGAAATCTGAAGAGAATTCGTAACATAAGCAATGTGCAACTTTCCAGATGTCACCAACTCATGAACAAAATGATAGTCAATATCGATATGGTTCGCCCACTTGTGCGCCACCAGATTCTGAGCCAAAACAATAGCACTGCTGATATCGCATAACAACAATGGAGAACTAGAAAGTGGAACCCGAAGATCATGAAGCATATAAGTGAGCCAAATCACCTCTGAAGAAGTGTTGGCAAGAGCACGGTATTCAGACTCAGTGCTGGAGCGAGAAATAGTGAGTTGTTTCATGGCACTCCAAGAAACTAGATTCCTACCAAGATAAACCGCATAACTATAAGTGGATCGATGAGTCTCCAAACAGCGGACCCAGTCAGCATCAGAGTATCCTAACACCCCAGGAGTACTAGCAGAACAATAGCTAAGACCAAAATGAAGATTGCCACAAACATACCACAAAATCTATGTCACTGCAGCGAAATGGTCATCCGAACGAGTGATGGTAAAATACTAGAGAGCGTCAACAAGAGAACGATAAAGTGTAGAATCCCAAAATGGAGGACTGGTAGAGCTGTGAAGTTGAGAACCAGCAACAAATGACGTAGAAACAGGTGTCGCGTCTGACATACCAGCTCGAGTTAAAATATCACGAGCATACTTTGCTTGGCTAAGAAGTAACCCTGGGGAGGTAGGCGAAACATCAAGACCAAGAAAGTAATGAAGAGCACCAAGATCCTTGATCACAAACTCTCTGTGTGTCCGATCAATGAGTTGACGAAGAAGAGTCGAGTCATTTCCTGTAAGAATGATATCGTCCACATACACAAGTAGATACAGTAACGATGAACCCCTCGAAAGAACAAATAAAGAAGTATTGGCTGAGTTGCACTGAAAACCAAGCTATGTCCGATAACTGCTGAAGTGTTGGAACCAAGCCCGATGAGCCTGCTTAAAACCATAAATGGCCTTTCGCAAGTGACAAACATAGTGTGGATGAGTAGAATCTTGATACCCAACAGGCTTCTTTATATAGACCGGAACATCAAGAACACCATTAAGGAAAACGTTCTTGACGTCCAACTGTTAAAGTGGCCAGGAACGCATGGTGGCTATAGCGAGGACCATCCGAACAGTGGAGGCTTTGACCACAGGAATAAAAGTGTGGGCAAAATTAAAACCCAGAATCTGCAAGAAACCCTGTGCTACAAGTCTAGCTTTGTGGCGCTCAATAATGTCATCTGGTCGATACTAGAGCCTAAAGACCCATGTGGAGCCAACAATTTTGACATTTGAAGTTCAAGGCACAAAATCCCAAGTGTGCTGATCACAAAGAGCGGCCATCTCATCATCCATGGCTGAAGCCCAGGCTGGATCCTAAAGAGCAGAGCGATAATCAATGGGCTCTGTCGGAGAAAAGAGTGCAGCAGTAAGACCATGAGCAATAATATCCGAATAATCTCGGTGCTGAATGGCAGTAGCCATCCAATGGGTACAAAGTCGTTGCGGCGAAGGTGGAGGAGGCGAACCATCTGACGACGCTGAATAAGATCGAGCAGAGCTAACGAGAGAGTGGCCGTCAGAAGTCACCGGAGAAAGGACGGCCGAGACTGAGACATAGTGGCCGGTGGCTGAGACATGGTGGCCGGCAATTGAGGTGTGGTGGCCATTGGCTAAGGAGCAGGGTCCGGGTTGGCTGTCCAGATGGAGCATGGGGGTGAAGGAGGGGGGGCTGGAACGGGTACAGGCATGGTGACCCCAATCGATGAAGTAACATATCCATAAAAAATGACAAAATCTCCAGATCTGAAATAGAATGACTGGCCGCGGAATATGAGACTTAAGGGAATAAATTTTCATCAAAATGAACGTGGCGAGAGACATAGATGCACCTAGAAGCCAGGTCGAGACATTGGAAGCCATTGTGACGAGGGTTGTAGCCAATAAAAACACACGAAATAGATCATGGTGCAAACTTATCAGTAGCAGTGGCACGCAAACATGGAAATGCATGGCAACCAAATAGGTGAAAGAGAGTATAGTCAGGCACATGACTAAAAATAACCTCAAAAGGTGATTTGCCACCAAGAACTTAACTAAAAAGATGGTTAATAATGTAAACCACAGAGGAGAAAGCTTCCATCCAATAACAGTGAGGCACAGAAGAGTGAAAAAACATGGCAAGACCAGTCTCTGTGATGTGACGATGCTTCCGCTCAGCTTAGCCATTCTGCGCAGATGTATTGGGCGAGTACATCTGATGATGAATGCCACATGATATGAAGTGAACCTAAAGTCGGTGATTAGTAAACTATGTGCCACCATTGGTCTGAAATTTGTTAACCACAAATTTATGAAATTGGAGAAATGTGTCATAGAAATTCAACTTATGCCGCATCGGGAGAAACCATGTGAATCGCAAAAAATCATCGATGAAAATGACATAATAAGAGAAACCATCGGCAGATAAAATAGGGGCCAGTCCCCACAAATCACAATGCACTTTATCTAACAAACTAGTAGCGCGCTTGTCACTAGTGGAAAAAGGAAAGCGGCTACTCTTGGCCATCTGACAAGGAGAGCAACTAACAGATGTAGGCATAGCAGAAGTGACAGAAATAAGGCCCTGTCGATTCAATAACTGAATAGTATCATGAGACACATGACCGAGGCGAGAGTGCCATTTCTCAAAAGAATCATGAAGCTTTTTTTATAGCGTAATAAAGACCTGAAAAGTTGGAATTACCAATCTCAAGAAAATAAAGACCAGAACTATGACGGCATTTACCAATTATCGTTCATGTATACTTATGCTTAATGGAAAATGCGTCGGAATCAAATATGACATGGACAGGTAAATCACAAGTAAGCTTACTAATGAAAAATAAGCTTCTAGTAATCTTAGGAATCACAAGAACATCATTAACAGAGAAACCAGAGAAATGACATTGACCGATGTGAGAAATAGAAAATGATTCACCATTTCCAACAAGAATAACATTAGAACCACGATAACATTGTACCTTATCAAGATTACTGGTACGAGTAGTGATATGAGATGTAGCACCGGAATTAACGATCCACTGATTCAACCAAGGATGATAGTTGGAACCATTCAAACTGTCATGAAACAAAGCTTTGTCTGTAATCCAATTAGTGGAACAATCTTCCCGAGATAAAGGCGCCAAATGAACCATAGGAAGAGCTGAAGAAAAGCGCCAGGCACGTGGACGGACGCACGGAGAAAGTTCATGCGCGCGTAAATGCGTACGTGTGAAGACGCGCTGAGTTCTGTTGTGCTTATGAGTTGACACGCCAGGGGCTGGGACGCACGGATAAGGTCTGAATTGCGTGGATCTAAAGCGCTGGAGTCGGATAACCAAATTTTAATGTTGCTGCTGAGAACCAAATCGGAGAATAAACACCGCCACTGCCGGATCCTAAAGATTGGCCGATGTGGAACCCACCGAAGAACGATGAAAGGAAACGCCGGAGAAGGAACAGACTTGAGAGCACCGGAGAATAGAAAACTGCCGGCCGATTTGGGAAACTTCGAAGAATCGATGACTAGACCGGAGAATTGTTACTGAACGTGGGACTACCAGAGGTCATCCCTGCTGAAGTTGAGGAGGATGGCGATGAATTTGAAACCACCGGAGAGAGCCGTAAAGGAGCCAACTTGAGAGAGGAACGCCACTACCGTGAGCCTTCGCTGGAAAATTGAACTGGAGACAAAGAAAAAAATTTAAAACTTTCCAGAAGTTTGCCGGAGATAACGAGATCGATGCCCGAAGTTTGCCAGATTTCTGAAGACAATTTTAATTCACAACAAAATTAAAATACCACCGAATTTTTGAAAGATCTACCTACTAATGGACAATCTCGTACAAGAAATGGAGATGTGGAAGAAGATGAGGAAAATTTACAATTCTCAACTCAAGGGACACGACTAGCTGCATACATGATTAACAGATCACAACTTCGCAATAGAGAAGCTCACACCGCTCTCAAAAATGATTTGATTGAGCACATATGAGCAAACTTTGGCCATAATAATAGCTCTTAAAATTGCTCTAGAAATTTCTTCTTTAAGTTTTTTATATGTAATTTTTTAATGTTTTTTACTTTGTACTCAAATCCAATTTTTGTTGTCGTGTACTATAACTTAATGTATCTTTAAATTTGGTATTGAAGTGATGCAGATAAAATTTTTTCATGATTTAGTTTATTATATTTATAATTATTAAACTTTTATTTAATAAATTTGAAAATATGTTATTTAAATATTACAACATTTAATTAATAATTTAAAATATACAATTTACATTTGGTATTAAAATAATATTTAAATAATTAAAGTTTTTGGTTGGGTTGGGTCATTGATAACCTTTAAAAAGAAATAAATTGGTTGGATATCAGGTTGTATAGGAGAATGAGAGAGATATAATATTTAATTGGTATATTTGGTTGGGTTGGATCATGGATAAACATGATCTTAGGCCTTGTTTATTGATGACCACAAGCCTGTGGTCACCAGTTTTTGTTTTAAAAAAAGGAGAATGGAAAAGTATGGCCCAACCCCATCAATTTTGGGGGTTAAAACCGATTCTAGAAAGAAAAGGAGGGAACCTACGCCATCTCCACGTGTTTACTTTGCATTGGCCAAAATCTGCAGAAAAAAAATTTAATCTAATCATTTTAGAGTCTGTCTCTTGAAGACGGTCTTTCCATAATCCATTGAAAGACCAAGGTTTAAAGTCCAAATTAGAATAAATGAAGATAAAATTTTTGGGTTGCATGAATCGGGTTATAAACTTTATAACTACTACACGTTGCATAATAAATTTTTAATATTGCAACTAAAATATTTTACTTTTTATTATTATAATTAAACTTCATATTTCCATATGCCTATGGAAAGACGGTATTTCCCATGACTTTGTCATCATTTTATCTCCTTATGATTTTATATTTATTTAAAGTGATATCTGATTTAATATTTATTTTTTAAAATATTTTTTTATAAAAATATATGATTATTTTATTATCAGATTTTTTATACAAAAAAAATATTTGATTTTATATTTCTTTTTAAAAAATATTTTAGTAATAAAATTAATTGCAATAATCTACATTTTGCATTCCCTATTTATAGTGACCAATATATTGCCATAGTTCAAATTTGGTATTAAAGTGATGTAAATGAACTTTTCTTCATGATTTTTTTATTATATTTACAATTATTAAAAATTTATTTGATAAATTTGAAAATATAAATATTTAAATATTACAACATATAATTAATAATTTAAAATATACTATTTATATTTGATATCAGAATAATATTTAAAGAGTTGAAGTTTTTGGCTGGGTTGGGTCATTGATAAACGTTTAAAAAAAATAAATTGGTTTGAAGAGAGGTTGCGTAGGAGGATGACAGAACTATAATATTTAATTAGATTTTTTGGTTGGATTGGGTCATGGATAAACATGGTCTTAGACCATCTTTATCCACAACCAACCCAACCCAATTTTCATTAATAAATATTTATTCTCTCTCATCCACATATACAATCCACTACCCAACCAACCAATATCCTTTCAACACTTTGACTCTATTTAGTAATCAGCTGTTAGCAGTTGGTTGTTAGCTATTTCATTTAGCTGGTTTGACCTACTGTTTGTTTTAACTGTTTGACTAATAGTTGTTTATAAAAGTGTTTGGTAAATGTAACTATTAGCTGTTAGAGATTTTATGCAAAATAACATTTAAGGACATAGTGACCATTCATTATTTATAAACTTATTTACATATTTCATTACTTTTCCATTAATATTAGTATTTTTTTAAAAAAAATTAACATATTCACATATATTGAAACAATATATTAATAAATTCATTTCAAATATTATTTTTAATATTATTCATTATGAGGATTAACATAACAAAATAAATATAAACTATACTAGTTGACTTATTTTCATTGGATTAAATTACAATACTATTTGATATAAAGAAATATATGAAACTAAAACATATTTCAGTTTTCTAAATAACGAAAATTTTCAAAAATAATTACTAATATCTTAAAATTTTAAGATTAACGTCCAAGACTGATCCTCTAAATATTCATATAACTCGATAAATGTCCAACTTGATTCATCTAAATATTAATATAAACGTTCAATAAAAATGACCACACTCAACAAACTATTATAATCTAAGATAATAATAATATAGTTTTTTTAAAAACAATGTAAAATACAATTAGAAAGTTTCATACTCTAGTATTGTTATGTAACAGTAGTATGACAGTGATAAGGGCTTACATCTGCCTTACAAGTAAGCCGCAAATACATAATAGAAGTTTTTGTTGATGGAATATACGTTGTTGTTGTTGATGGAATAACATTAGGATAAAAATGTGGAAGGTTAAAAAAGTAAGCGCAAAGTGAACATATAACCCTACATAATTGACGAAAGTGAACATATAACCCTGCGATAATTGAAAGTGAAAATATAACCATTGATATTTAGGTTATGTGCAAAAATAACCTTTTCCACCAGTTTGCCGCCAGTTTGCCGCCGGATTAGGATGAAAAGACTATTTTAGCCCTTTCTTGAAAAAAAAGAGTTACCGGCTTCTTTCTCCTCCCCATTTCTTCTTCCCTTTACCACCGCCGAATCTAGGCATATCTTCAACCTTTTCCAACAGAAAATCTGGGTATATCTTTAATGCAGCGACAAGGATGTGAAGGTTTGGCAAATTTCACCAGCCTTTGTCTCTGGCTTGATGGCGTCTCCTTCACGGCGAGAAGGTTTTGTCATTTGTTTCTGCTTCCTTTAGCCACAATGGAGTAAATCTAGGCGAGTCTCAATTTTACGGAAATGATGGAATGGGGCTAGGATGGGTCTCAATTTTTGGCGCTTGGCTGAGCGGGGCCAAAAATGGTGACCGATGGGAGGGCTTGGTGGTGGTTCACCTTTCTCCACGAGCAAATTCCAATTACAATATGGGCTTATCTCAATTTTCGTTGGTTAACAGAACGTATCTCATATTCATGAAATTAGGCAGGGAAGAAGAAGCCTACCTTTCCTAAAAATGGAGGAATGCGTTTAACTCAGATTTAGTTGTTTGGTGCCGCTTTGCTGGCTTTGCACGCTGCTGTTTTCTTGCTGCTATTGGCATTTGTGTGGTTGTGCCAAAGTGGAGGTTTGTCACCGATTTAATCGGGTGGTCACTGTTTCCCATGGATGTGTCAGAAATTGTTGGTGTGAACCAATTAGCGGAGCAGCGTCGGAAATAGTGATCGATGGGAGGGCATTGTGGTGGTGGTCGGCATAGAGAGCCTGGTGGTGGTGGTTGGAGGTGAAGGTGGTGGAGTAGTGGCGGTGGTGGCAGTATAAGGGTAGGTCAATGGGCATTTTTATCTTTCAAAATTGTGTATTAGGCTGAAAGGGCATTTTAGTAATTTATGGTTGATCAATGGCCAGATATGGTCAGTCAATGCCAAAATATAGGCTTTAGGGTTATATTTAAACTTATGTATAACATTTAAGGTTATATCTGCACTTTCTCAATTATATAGATTTGCATATTTTCTAAAAGTTGTTAAGGTAAAAGTTAACCGCTAAGGGAAAACACTACAGTTATTAGCATTTTGTATTTGGCGAAAATGCTACATGAAAAAGCAAAGCAACCAAATGCTTTTTTTGGTATTTGTTGGCGGTTTGACTGAGAGAAAACGCCAACAACCAAAAGCTAATCAAAATGCCAACCAAAACGCTAATGCCAAACGGAAGTTTTAAAAACTCAACCCAATTGATATGAATCTCCTTCCGAAGACTCACGATTTGTGGAATTAATATCGTTGATCTAGTGAAGGGATCTGCAAACCCTAACTATCTCGCACGAAAATCAGGTGCCAAGCCCTCGGGGTATGCCTAACTTTGACTTGCTCTCTAACTAGCCCTACAGATCAGATTATAAGGTTTATTGATACTTAACTAGCCCTCGGAGTTAAGCAATGATGGAATACCTCGCAAGCAAAGAGTATGAACTCAAAAGGTTGTGCATTTGATTGATAATAATGGTAGTAAATTCATCCATAAGGCCTCCCTATTTATAGGGTAGATTTCAGCCATAAATCATAATCACAACTAGAAACTGAATTGACTTATGGCAGCTTTAAGAAGGTAAAACCATATTTAACTAAAATACCTAAAATAAATGGTAATCTAAGGTAATCTGGTCGAATTCTTCAAGAAGTAACCTTGAAGAATATTACTTTATCTAATCTTACCAAATCTAATTCTAATCAAAATAAAACTGAATATAGTAAACCTTAATGGACTGTATTTTTGAAATTTAGCTCTTCAAAACCCACATGACCGAGCTATCAGTCCAATAAACCCAAAATTAAATAATTTTACAATACTTTACAGTGATCACACTACCTCATCAAAACTTGTGGGAAAAAAGAGTATAGTGTTCTTCATGATGTTTTCAGTTCGTCGACAATCTTGAATAATGAATCCAAGATGTCGATGGTCACTCCTTCTTCAATTATTCATCATAAGGTGATCAATCAAATCATTTAAAGAAGCATCTCTAAGCTTAGTCCTTGACCTAGTCATAGGTCCTGCCATGTCACTTAAAGGATCCCGACCATATCCTTTAAATGTTTGATCAAGTCGTGGAATGTCTTCATTTATGGTGGTAGTCGTCTTGGCATCTCCATCATTCCCTCCGTGATTGAAAGGCTTTGCCCTCAAAGCTTAATCGTCTTCAGAGGTAAATGGAGATAAATCAGCAACATTGAAGGTCGCACTAACACCATAATAATCTAGTAACTCAATCTTGTATGCATTATCGTTCCCACGATCCAACACTTTAAAATGACCATCTCCACGTGGACTCAACTTATATTTCCGAGCATTTGGAAACCTTTCTTTCCACAGATGAACCCAAACATAATCTCCCACGTTGAACCTCGTCAACTTGCGGCTTTGATTAGCTTTATCTGCATTGTGTGCATTTGTCCGTTCAATTTTCATGCACACCTTCTCATGGATTTTATTCACAAAATCAGCTTTCTTTTCTCCATCAAGGTTTTTAACCTGTTTAAAATTCAAAGGAAGTATATTAAGAGGTGCAATAGGTAGAAAACCATAAATAATTTCAAATGGAGAGAAAGAAGTAGTAGAATGAATAGTGCAATTGCAAGCAAACTCTGCAATTTGAATAAATTTTCCCCCATTCTTTAAGTTCTTCTAAACTAGTGCACGCAGGAGAGCCCCTAGGGTCTGATGGGTCACTTCTATTTTTCCATCAGTTTGAGGATGACTGGCAATTGAAAATAGCAACTTTGTCCCTAACTTGTGCCACGAGGCATTCCAAAAGTAGCATAAAAGTTTAACATCGCTATCAGAGACAATGGATGCAGGAATTCCATGTAACCAAACTACCTCCTTCAAAAAAAGATCTGCAACATGCTTTACATCATCTGTCTTCCTAGAAGGAATAAAATGTTCCATTTTTGAAAATCTATCCACAACCACAAAGATAAAATCATTACCTGACTTAGAACGTGGTAAACCTAGGACAAAATCCATAGAAATATCAACCCAAGGATGTGTAGGAATAGGTAATGGAGTATAAAGACCATGAGGCTTAGTTTTAGACTTATCCTTCAAGCAATCAAGACAATTCCTACAAACCCTGTCAATAGCAAGTGCCATTTTCTACCAATAGAATTGTTCTCCCAACAAATTATAAGTTTTAAATGCACCAAAATGTCCCATTAAATCAACTAAATGAGCTTCTTGAACAAGTAATTCACGCATAGAACATTGAGGAATACATAACCTATTATTCATAAACAAGAAACCATCATGCCGAAAAAACTTCTCATAAGCACAATTTTCGCATGCAGCATAAATAGATTCATACAACCCGAACTTAGTCTTAAATGCATTTTTCCATTCACCCCCCTCATTAGTTCGAATATGATGTTAACCTTGAGTCAAATCAATCTTAGTATAAATCACAAATCCATGTAAATCTTCAAGCGTATCATCTAACCTAGGGATAGGATGGCGATACTTAATGGTAATCTTGTTAATAGCATGGAAATCAATGCACATATGCCAAGTTTTATCTTTCTTAGGAACTAAAATGATGGGCACAACACAAGGAGATAGGGATTCTTACACATAACCTTTTTAAGTAACTCCTTGACTTGTCGTTGTAGTTCCTTTGTCTTCTTAGGGTTTATTTTATACGCCGGACAGTTTTGAATAATCGAACCCAAAATCAAGTCAATCTAGTGTTCAATACCTCACAAGGGTGGTAAACCCGTATGTAAGGCTTCCAGAAAAACATCCTCAAATTCCTGTAACATCCGGGCAAACCGAGGAGGAACATGCATAGAAATATCATCGTTGGAAAAGTAGCTCTCTTTAAAATGCATGATAAACACATAAGATTGATTAGCAAAAGCACGATTCACATCCCTAATTGGTGCATAAAGTGACCTACCATAACCATCAGGAAGTTCATGTCTAATCATGTAAATCGATGGCAAAGGACTAAGATGTGAAGATAAGATTTTACGTGACTTATCATAATCATTCTTAGACTTACCTGGCTTACCAGGGATGACCTCCCTTGATTTTTGGTCAAAATTATCAAGGTTTTTTCCTCCATTTTTAACCTTGTGGCCGATCCCCTTCCATCCCTGGCTAAGGTTTTGGTCGGCCATTTACACCTCAGTCGCAAACTTCTCTTTATCGACTTTCATGCATCTCTGTGCTTCTAAAACTTCCACTGGAGATAATGGAACCAAAGTATGCCTTGTTATATCCTTAATCACAGTAATCTTGTTAGTATAACCATCATGCATAGATTTACGATCAAACTGCTAAGGTCTCCCTAATAAAATATGACTAGCTTCCATAGGTATAACATCACATAAGATAGAATCATGGTATTTTCCAATCTTAAAGTTAATCATGCATTGTTTGTTGACCCAATTTCACCACTACCATTTAACCAAATAAGTTTATATGGTGATGGGTGAGTAGCCACAGGCAAAGACAGTGATTTAACAAGAAGATTAGACACAGTATTAGCACAAGAACCACCATCAATAATCAGTAAACAATTATTATTTTTCAAAAGGCAACGTGTATGAAAAATGTTAATCTTTTGTGCATGTGTTTTGGCCATTTGAGAGTTTAGAACTCTTCACGACACAAAGTTACCTTGTGTTTCCGGATCTTGTTCACCATGATAATTTTGATGATCTTTTCATCTACCTGTTCTTCACCACTTTCATAAAATGGTGGCATATCAGCATATTCATCTTCATCGTCTCCTTCCTTAATTGTTGTTAACACTCATGCATGAGGAAAGTTATTGCGAACATGTCCTCTTTTTTTACAATGAAAACAATTAGGAGTGGTAACAGAAATCGAATTTGATGAAGAAGTAATGGACTTACCTGGAATTTTTGTAACCTGTTGTGTTGGTAGTGCCTCCCCCCTCTCAGTGGGATTATAAGTTGGATTTGAATAAGTCTGAACCGATCCTTGTCCTCCCATGGGTGTGCCCCTACTGCGGCTATATCTAGGGTTTCCGGAGTCAAACCCTGGTCGTTAACTGTGAAATCCGGGTTGTGGCCTCCTTGGTCGTATGGTACACTCAACCAACCTTGCTTTCACCAAAACAATTGTTCACAGATATGTGATGTTGAAGCTTGACTGGCTTTTGAAGGTTTAAACGCAATCCTTCAATGAAACATTTTTTTGATGAATGCGTCGTCTTCTTTCATTCCAACCATTCTCATGGCTAACTCAAGATATTGCTAGTATTCATCAACTGTGCAATTTCCTTGCTTCATGTTAGATAGATAAGAATGTTTTTCCATCAAGTAAGTAGGCGGAACATGATATTGGAGAAGCTCGGATCTCAATCTCTCCGAGGTGGAGATAGGTTTCTTTCCTGCAAGACATCGCGACTCCCTTTTATTTTTCCACCATTCAGCCGCATAGTGAGTGAAAGAACACTACATCACTTTGACTTTTTCCTTCTCCCGATAATTGTTGAGATCAAACAGATTCTCAATCTATCACCCCCAATCAAGATACTTCACTGGATTGTGTTGACTATTAAATCGAGGGATGTCATATTTTAAACCATTGATGTCTTGAGCTTCATCAAACCCGACTCAGATTCTACATTACTCTTCACTCTCCTTTGGGAATGAGGTTTACAATGGTGATACCTTTTAGAAGACCCTCAATGTGATCGCCATTCCGAACCACCATCAGAATAACCATCTGAACTTCCAAAACCATTGTTTTGACGGACATATTTCTTGGTTTCTTCTCTCTTGAGCGATGATGTAGGTGTAGGTTGTGCCATGCTATCAACTTTTCTCGCCAACCTTTGCACCTCACTCATAAGTGCATTTATTGCGACAGCAAACCGATCAGGATCATTGGCTTCATTTGGATTAATTCAATGTCACCCCTAACTAATGGGAGCCTCTTCATGTGGATGACTACCACACCCACCATAAGAGGTGTTTGTCAATGGAAAATTGTTAGAATTGCTAACAAAAGGCGGGACGAATGGATTTTAATCCCCCATCTTCGCTAAACGGCTAAGAAAATAAAACGGTTAGTTAAAAAATCATCCCCCTTCCCTTTGTTTAGTAAGGTCACTCACCAAGTGTATAACACTCAAAACTCACAAGGCGAAGGCTAATGCGAGGGAAATTGATCAATTCACCGCAATTCAAAGTAAACTGTGACGATAAGTACTGCAGAACTTATTTCGAAATTTAAAAATATATAAATTCAAAATTGGGCTCTACAACCTAGAATTCCAAATTCTACAAAGAATAAGGAACAAAACACAATTGGAATGGCACGAGTTGGAGTTTTATTGAATGAATTATGATCAAAACAGGAAGGCTTTATATAGGCGACAAATATGTTCCGAAAATTCAAGAAACTTTTCCGAAAACAAATTGGAATAGGAACTCAAATCCAAATACCTTGTGGTGAAGGATTTTAATTACTTACTTGTCCCTTTATTTCCTTTTCCTCTTCCGATTAGGATTTTGACTTTTCTTTTCCTTTTTCAAATCGGATTTCCTTTTTCTTCCCTTCTTTTTTCAGCCACAAATTATTTTTTTTTTAATATAAAACACACAACCAGAATCTTATTCCCCAAGAAAAAATTTCAGTCACAATTCCCAAAATTTTTTAAAATTGCAAATCTACCCCCAAACTTTGAAAATTGCAAATCTTCCCCAAATTTCAGATTTCAAATCCTAGATTCCGATTTTGTAACCCAAAAATCTGAAACCTTTTTTTATTTTCAAAAAGTGTTGGAATGAAAATCACCTATACAAAACTTGGAATAAGAAAACTACGACAACTTCCTCTTGATTCAAATGAACTTCGAGGTATTGAAGATCGTAAGGATCAAGAATATGACACTATATATCTGGAAAATGACACAAGACTCTTTTTTTTGGAATAAGGTGTAATAAAGAATCAAAGAACAATTCAAGATCACGGAATCAAAGAACTATAAAGAAAAAAAATGAGATTATGAGCATGCAATAATTTTCAGAAGAGTGGACGAAAAATAGCGCAAGGACATAAATTTTTTAAGCTACCTAAAAACTATGAAACTGACTGGGAGGTGAAGGCGGATAATACTTACGCTCAGACCCTTCGACGTTCTCCTAACTCTATTGATGAAGGTGAAGACGGATAGTAATACCGAAGTATTCTAACTCTCGGACCATTCGACATCCTTCGACTGTAGATTCAATCCTCCTGGTAAGAAATATCAAACAAACATAGTTAAAACACGACACAAAAGAGTTTATAAATTAAAATAAATTCAACTAAAACTCGAAACCCCTTTTTTGTTTTTTTTGCCTCAGTAGATTTTTTGCTTTGCTCTGATACCAACTGATATGAATCTCCTGGCTCACGATTTGCGGAATTAATATCTTAGAACTAGTGAAGGGATCTGTAAACCCTCACTATCTCGCACGAAATTCAGGTGTCTAGCCCTCGAGGTACGCCTAACTTTGACTTGCTCTCTAACTAACCCCCAGGATCATATTACAAGAATTATTGATACTTAACTAGCCCTCGGGGTTAAGCAATAATGGAATAGCTTGAAAGCAAAGAGTATGAACGGAGAAGGTTGTATATTTATTTGATAAGAATGGTAGTAAATTCGTCCATAAGGCCTCCCTATTTAAAGGGTAGATTTCGGCCATAAACCCTAATCACAATTGGAAACTGAATTGACTTATGACAGCTTTAAGAAACTAAAACCTTATCTAACTAAAATACCTAAAATAAATGGTCATTGAAGAATATTACCTTATCTAATCTTACCAAATCTAATTCTAATCAGAATAAAACTGAATATACTAAACCTTAACGGACTGGATTTTTGAAATTTGGCTATTCAAAGCCCACATGGCAGGAGCTATCAGTCCAATAAACCCAAAATTAATTATTTTATAATATTTTACAGTGATCACACTACCTCATTAAAAACCAGTGGAAAAAAAGAGTACAATGTTCTTCATGATTTCTTCAGTTCGTCGACAAGCTTGAATAATGAATCCAAGATGTTGATTCAGTTCGTCGACAATCCTCCTAACTGATTTGTTAGCCAGTTGATTCTTTAAGGTATAGTATTATCTTAATCCTTGTTTTTGGTACAAACCTGTACCACAAACTTAGGACCATTACACTGCTTGCCCAAAATATTTCCACTATATGTCACATAGTGGTTCGTCTCCCTTTCACCCATCTCACCTCCTCCGTAATTATGGATGCGCTTCAATCTTTTGATACCGCAATTCATCCATGTAATCTCACCCCTGGGGCTAACGAGCCCCGGCTTAAAGGACTTAAGCCTTGCGTATGTTGCAAGGGTTAGATGCGGGAGTAAACTTATCACATCATCGAGCTCTTCACAATGGACACTGATCCTAGGCTTAGAGAGGAAAAGGAATTAGTGCCTTGTGATGACTCTAGGGTCAATACAACCCTAGTCGCTACAAACTATGAACACTCAATTATTGAGGTAAGCTAGGGTTTCCCCCGTTAGGAATTTCTATACATCAACCCCCGATCCACTGTGGCTTCTATATACCGGTACACTCAATACGCCCTAGTTGCTACAGGAAATTTCTATGAATTCGGGCTTATATATACCGGTATTATACGGTACCGTTGTATAATTCTCCCATTTTCCCGCATTTTTTCCACACACTGGTAAAACATATAACTGGTTTAAAAAATTATATTTTTGGCACCAAATTCCAACCAGTGCACCATATTCATACACTGGCACATTTGTTACCGGTGTGATGGTATACATTAGCACCGGTCTTTAGCATTTCTATACATTTAACCGGTGCAAAAAATGTGAAAACCTACACCGGTAGACCTTACACTGGTGCGTATGTATTCATAGGCACCGGTAATATGGAAAACATGAGTTATACTGGTGCAATTGTCTACTTCTACACCGATATTATATATTCATAATTTTTATTGGTGCATATGTACCTATCCGCTCCAAATAACGACGTATGGTCCTGTCCAGCTTGAGGTCCCGTAGTACCTCTCTATCAACGAACTTGGTTTCCACCAGGGGTTGGCCCTACAGCTTCCCCAGCCGCACCTTGTACAATTCCTCAAGGCTTTGTAGCCTAATGAAAGGGACCACTGATGCAGTGGGCATGGAAATATTACACCTCCTAGGAGCTATTACAATGCAATACTGACATAATCAAACACACAAACAATGCAGACAAAATATATCAATGAGTCCAATACTAGCAACCAAATTAATCCAAGGTGCAAAACCGTCTAACAGTCTCTAAAAATAACTCTATCACGGAAAAAAACCAAAACACCTAAATATGCTAAATTAAGCTAAAAGATCCAGCCACGTTACCTCAGGGAGATCGTGAGTGCAAAATGTATGAATTGGTCCGAGGAAAGTGTGCGAAAACCTCCTTGGAGTGAAGCCCAGTGACCCTCAATGCTCAATTTGACCCGACTGCCCAAATTCTTGAGTTTTGGGAGAAATAACTCAAGAAATGTTCAAACTGAAAATCTCAAAGTCGGCTAGTATTTATGTGTTTGTTAACTCTATCATGGTTTTTCAGAGTGATGGCGGGACAGAGTTTGTAAATTCTCACATGCGATCTCACCAGCATTAACGTCCCTACATACTGGAGCAAAATATCTGATCGGAAGCATCAGTACACCGCAGAAATTGGGCTCTTCAGGCTTTTCCACTTGGGCTTGCATCATTCTTTTTTATATGATGCATTCACTGCAGCTGCCTACACTATTAACCGGCTGCTTACACATGTTTCATCAGGAAAATCTCCGCTTTTTGTTACCTTTGGAACTACTTCCAATAACTCAAACTTCCATCCTTTTGGTTGTCGAGTTTTTCCGCATTTTTGCCCTTATGCTCCTCATAAATTGGCAACTCGCATTTTTCCATGTATTTTCTTAGGATACGGTTCTCTGTACAAGGGTTATTGTTACCTTGATCCCGCTACAAAGAAGGAACACATTACTCGGCATGCTCTCTTTGATCATTTTTTCTTCCACGCTTCTCGCATGGTATTAGAAGTTTCCCCTTCTCCTCTTAATGTTTTACCTTTTCTGGAGCCTTCATCAGTACCATCAGAAGTTTCTGTGCCATCTCCATTAGCCTCTTCACCCACAGTCCTTACTAATGGCATCTTTCTTCCTTTTTCGAAGGTTATTCCACCGTAGACAATACCTTTGTGTGACTTGTCAGCCGTGTCTGCACATCCAGAGTCATCTCAAAGTTTGAATGCGCCTCCGGCTACAGCTCATACGCTGCCAGTTTCAGTGCACGTACCACCCACCTTATCGCACGCGACATCTTTTGCAACTCTCACGCACAGCTCTTCGGTATGGTCATCCTTCTCGGCTCAATGACCGCCACTACTTGGTTTTGCGACTCCTTTACCGTTAGTGTTTTCGTCGTATGAGCCTGCTTCTGGGCATCATATAACTACTCGCTTGAGAGTTAGCTCTCTCTGGTGCAAGGACTTTTCTGATTATGATATATCTGGGTTTTTGAGTACTTTTTTTGTTCAGACTAAAAGATGCGCCTATCGCACGGGTATCAAGGATCCTGATTGGGTTGCCACTATAGATTCTGAAATGGCTGCCCTTCGCACTTAACAAACTTGGGAATTGGCTCCATGTCCTTCACATATGAATATAGTTGGATCAAAATGGGTGTTTCATTTAAAGTTCAAGGCTGATGGTTCTCTTGATTGTCATAAAGCGAGGCTTGCTGGACAAGGTTTTTTGCAACTTCCATGTTTCAATTATGATCACATTATCAGTCATGCGGTCAAGGCTTCTAGAGTTTGCACGGTCTTGTTTCTATTTGTTCTTCTTAAGTGGATGTTTCATCAGTTGGATGTCAAAAATGCCTTCTCTAATGGGGTTCGTGACTCACTGGTCAAGATGAAGCAGCCTGCTGGTTATAAGATCCTATGCACCCTGATTATGTTTGTCAGCTGCACAAGGTCATCTGTGGGTTGAAACATACTTCTTGTGCTTGGTTTTATATAGGGAACCATATGGTTTATCCAATGTTTTTTCTCCGGAAAACTTGATAGGTGAAGGGATATATAACACAGAGTATAAAGGGCTCCTCAAGTGCGACGACGTAGAAGAGAAAATGGTTGTTGGGATGGTTCTCAAACTCCATCTATGCAGAGATGCGAAGAGCTTCTTAGCTGATTGTGAAGCTTTTAGAAACATCCTCCATTGAAACCTTGTCAATATCTTCAGAACTTGCTCAACTGTGGATTTCAATGGTAGTGTTTTCAAAGCTTTCTTATCTGAGTACATTTTTTTGAGCTTTCGTTCTTGAACTCGACTTCTCCATCTTTGTTTGTGGTGGCAGGGGAGGATGGATTTGGAATGCAACCATCAACGGATTATTTTCATAAATGGGGAAGATGACCTGGTTTTGGTCTAATGAACAGTAAAAACACCCAAACTTATAAGCTCTCAACCTTTTAGTTTTACCAAATTACAGTAATATAAGAGCCATCAGATGAAAAACGGAATGACTCAGATTAGTTCTCACATGAAGGGGTGTTCTCACATAAAGTCATTGGCGGAACCAATGGTACGCTAGGTAGGGCTGGAGCCCTACCTAGATCGGCGGCCGGAGCTAGGAGGAGGCGGGAGTGCGTCTCCGGCGCGGCTGTGCGCTTCTCCGGCGCGGCGGCAGCAAGGGCCAAGCCCTGTTCGCCGGAGAAAAAGGCCGCGTGCGGCCTTCTTTTTTTTTAAACTCATACGTACTAAAACGACGTCGTTTCACGTTAGTGAAACGACGTCGTTTCACTAAGTAATACGAAAAAAAAAGAAATCAGAAATGGATTGGGCCAAAAACTGAGCCCAATCCAAAAGCCTAACATTAATCCATTCTATAAGCTTGGAGGCGAGAAGGACAACAAGTCAGCTCCTTCCTCTGCCTCAGCTCACAGCTTCGCTGTCTCAGGCCTCAGCCCCGTCGCCGTCACTCCGCCCGCCGCCGTGCCGCCGCCGTCCGCCACAGGCTGCTGCCTGCCTGCCTCGTCCCGCCGCCTCTCCAAACCACAGTAAGTCTTCTCTTTATGCTAATATTTATTAATTTTAGGGTTTATAATTTATTGTCTTTTTAATTTATTTCTTCAAAAATTAAATATATGTATAATGTGAACATGATTTTTAGATTGGATGTTAAATTGAATTTATATGGTTGTATTATATATGATTGTTGAAGTTTAGTTGAATTGCATAAATTGATTTAGTTGAATTGCATATTTAGTTGGAATTTAGTTGAAACTTAGTTGAAATTATAATTGTTTGATTTATTTTGTATAATTGTATGTGACAATAAAATTGTCAATTTGTCATAATCGGTTTATGGAATTATCAATTAGGGATATTTGTTAAATTGAATTTAGATGAATATGATTTTATAAATTTTTTGTTATCTCAATTTTTTATTGTTTCGTAACTCTTTTAGATTTTTTAAAAATAAATCAATTTTTTATTGTTATCTCAATTTTTTTGTTATTGTTATTGTTTCCCGGGGGCGAAACTAGAAAAATATTTCCAGGGGCGAAAATTTTTCAGCCTCCCCTGAAAAAAATTCCTGGTTCCGCCCCTGCATAAAGTGGGTGTTCTCACCCATATATATATATACATATATATTGAATTCAATTTTTTTGGAAAGATTATCGACTCCACATACATAATGACTGAGTTTTTATTATTTGACTTCTTTTAGTACAGTTTCATTTTTTTATTTAGTTTCATTCAGTTTAGTCAAACATTTTTTATTTTAGTTGAGTCTGGTTCGAGTAAATTCTATCTAGTTTAATTTAGGGAGTTTCGTACAGTTTCATGTCTCTCCCAACTATATTTTTCATTTTTTTGAAAAATAAAACTACTAATAAACAATTCAGCACTAATAAACTCAATTCAGCGCCAATAAACTAAATTTAGTACTAAACTAAACTTTGCACCAACAAACTAAATTTAGCACCAATAAAATAAACTCAACACACCAATAAACTAAATTTAGCACAAATAAACTAAACTCAACACCAAAATACTAAATTAAATACAAATAAACTATGCTCACCACCAAATAATCCCAACTGGACATGACATTAGTAGAGAAAGCTCTATTAAATGCAACGTTAGAAGGCGGTTCCATTGGAACCGCCTTAAATTGAGGTACGAATGCATTAACGAGTTTAGAAATCCATTTTAAGGTGGTTCTAAACTAATTTAAGGCAGTTCTGCCTTTAATGACAATCGATTAAAGGCGGTTCCACCGTTAGAATCGTCTTTAATTGAGGCTTGGACCCATTCTCGAGTTCAAAAATACCATTTCCATGTTTGAAAAGTCTTTCCTAGATCACCTTTTCATTTAAAGATGGTTCTAAAGGCAGACCCGCCTTTAATGGGCTCAAACCCATATTACTTTGTCATTTTTTGGCCAAGAACCCATGTACATGAGCCTGCCTTTGAAACCCATATTACTTGGTCATTATTCTTCCCTATTTTCACTGAAACCCGGTCGGAATTTTCATCTCTCTTTCATTGAAACCCTATCAGCAGCCTCTCTCCCACACCTCACCACACCACGCCAACGTCACCTCCACCCCTCCGCCGCTCAGCCCCCGTCTCACGCCACTTTCAGATATATTTGTCTAGGGTTCTTGCTGCGCCACCGCTAGCCCCACCTCTGCCTCCAGGCACCACCGATTCCTTCAGTTCTGCTCCGATGCTCCAGCCTCCGACGCACATCCCACGGCCATGGCCTCCGCTCTTGACCTTCGAGCTCAGGCTCTGCTTGCCTCCGCGCTTAGTCTTTTCCACCGATTGGATCATTCACCGCTCTCCTCTGCGCTCAGTCTCATCCTTCGTTCACTACCATGAAGTCCGAAATGACGCCGAAGGAAGCTGCTGTCGTTTTTCTTTTTGCTTTGTATTGGTGTAGGAATTGATTGCTGATTGTTTTTCGTGAAGTTGCATATTAAATGCTCTTGTTCTTGTTCTTTTTGTTGTTTGTGTTCTCGTTTCTGTTCTGGGTTCAGATCGATCTGGGTTTTGCTGCTGGATAACCGATTTGGTTTCAGGTAGCTACTTTTTTGGCAGGTCAGAACTCGTATTACTACTACAAAACTAAGCCGTAACAGTTTCCTTGCAACACTTATTTAAAATATTACAATATCTTATAAAGTGTTACATAAACTTTTGACAAGTGTTACAAAAATATTACCTAAATTTTAAAAAGTGTTATATTAGATCTAATTTAACATCGCCTAAGGTAATACTTGTAAAAGTGTTACTTTAGGTGCTATTGTAACACTTTGAACCTAAAGTAACACTTTTACATGTATTACCTTGTGCGATGTTACATCAGATCTAACGTAACACTTTTTAAATTTTAGGTAACACTTTTCAAAAGTTTAAGTAACATTTTATAAACTATTGTAACATTTTTAAATAAGTGTTGCAAGGAAAGTGTTACGATAGCTCTAATTTGTAGTAGTGTATCCGAGCTTGGAAACTGTTTCTAGTCCAATTAAAGGCAATTATTTGAACGTCCTTATTTTTGGAGTGATTAAAGGCGAATCCATTAAAAGCACTTTAAAAGTGCCTTTAAATTGCTGATAGAACCGTCTTTAGTAGGCCTCTTCTGCTACAAATTGCTGATATATATAGAACCGCCTTTAGCACTTTGAAAGTTTACGCGCGAGGCTAATCTCATGCGAAGCTACTGTTAAAGACTTCTCTCTGCTTTGGACAATTTTTGGATGCTCTAATTGCTGTTTAAGAGTTTCTAAAGATCTAAACTAATCGAACACCATTGGCAATTGGAATCCATCTTTTAAACTCCTTTACAAGATTTTGTATTTGCATAGATTTGGTACTAATAGAGATATAATCAATTTAGAATTAGTCTCGAGTTCTGTATGCTAGCGCTGTGGGGAGCTTGATGTATGCTATGGTGTGTACGAGGCCATACTTAGCACATGCGGTCAGTGTTGTGAACAGGTTCATGGGGCAACTAGGTAGAGAACATTGACAAGCTGTGAAGAGGATCTTTAGGTACCTTAAAGGTATGTCTGATGTGGGTCTCATTTACGGGGGTGATACTGAGTGCCTGGTTACGGGTTATTATGATTCTGATTATGCTGGGGATGTTGACACGAGGAAATCTGTGACCGGCTATGTCTTTACCTTGGGTGGTTCTGTTGTTAGCTGGAAGGCGACTTTGCAATCTACAGTGACTTTGTCTACTACGGAAGCAGAGTACATGGCTCTGACGGAGGCTGCGAAAGAAGGTATATGGCTGAAGGGGTTAGTCAGTGACCTTGGTCCACACCACGATCAGGCTACTATGTATTGTGATAGCTTGAATGCTATCTGCTTAGCCAAGGATCAGGTCCATCATAAGAGGACCAAGCACATTGATGTCAGATATCATTTCCTGAGGAGTGAGAGGAGAATCAGGGTGAAGGAAGTGGGAACTGTTGACAATCCTGCTGATATGTTCACCAAACCTATTCCACATAGCAAGTTTCAACACTGTTTGGACTTGCTTAACATAAGAGATCAGTAGTTGCCCGGTGGGGTAGTCTTAGGAGTGGAGGGATAAGTCTGCTCACTGTAATGGTGCGTCTGGAGTTTCTGCTTTGAGGATTCAAGTCAAGGTGGAGATTTGTTGCCTGACGGTATAGCGTGTCCTCTGTTTGGACTGTTATTCGCATTCTGTCTCCTATTCTGGTTTGGGCCAGATTGTTTCTGGGCCCAAAGCCGTTAGGGTTTAAGGTGGAGAGGACTATATATAGTGTCTCGTCTTTTATTGTAACCTGTAAGAGATAGGATTGGTAGAGAGTAGGAAATATATAATTCTGACCTTTCTCTCTAGTGGAATCCGATCTTGGTCGACCGTGGATGTAGCCAATTGGTGAACCACGTAAAATCTCGGTGTCTTGTTTTTCGCTTTATTTTCTTTGCTCGTTCTTTCTCGGGTATTCCGCACAACAGAATTATATCTCTATCAGGTCCCTTTAACATTCAGCTTTACGGATCAAAGTCTTTTACAAGATTTGTATATGGATTTTTTTGAGTTCAAACTCGAGTTCTGAGAGTTAATATCAAGCATAGAGAGAGTAAATTTCCATACACGCTGAAATTCAGTTTCAAAATATCTACTTGCATAAAATGTTTGCCATTGAATTACATATGTCAAACTTGTACCATAACTTTACATGGAGATTCATGAAACTATATAGCATAAGATTGATTGGATCTTCATCTTATAATGGTTCCCAATCGCAACTCGAAATCGATTTCTCCTGTCCCCTTTGCGCAAGATGAAGCACTGTGAGTCTTGTACAGTGTGGATACTGTTTGGGCGGTGCTTCCGGGGAACAACCGCAACTCCAGGTCGATTTCTCCTGGCTCCTCCGGGCAAGATGAAGCACTCTGAGTCTTGTACAATGTGGATGTTGTTTGTCCGGGGCTGTCCGGGAACAACTGTCGGTCTGTTGGGCAGTTGACGATGTTTGACGACGTAGGGCGTTTACTGGATTTGTGGCCTCCTAAGGCTTGGCAGGAAGAGAATGTCTTACCACAGATATTGCATTTGTATGGTCCCTTTGCAGACGAGGCAACTTGCTCCTCATCTAGTGAAGATGAAGCACTCCCAATCTGAGAAGATGTGGTGGGTACTCGGAACAACTGGACGCATCTTGGGCGTTTGCGCGACTTCTTCTTGAGTGGCTCGTCACGAGTCCTTTTTTTGTTGTTGTGGATGGATTTGTGGCGTGCCAAGCCCCGGTTACAAGAGAATGTTTTGCCGCAGGTATCGCATTTGTACGACGTTGCAACATCGACACTTGGAGTTGATCGACTGAGGACTAATGTCACCAGACACTCGGCAAGAAAATGTCTGTCGAGAACCGGGATCGATTGCAGTGGCTCTGCGGCGATTGCCCTGAAAGGTACTATTTCTTGAGCCATTGTTATTGCAGTGTGTTTTTTGTTGAAAAATGCAGAGAAAACTTATTTTTCAAAATGATGAAGAGTGGAGCAAGTGAGAACGAAGGTGGATATTGTTGGTCTTGATGTTGATCTATATGTATAGAGAGATTAGAGAGTTGTTTGGAGAACCTAATCCCAAATGGAATCGGAAACGGAAAACCCAAATGGAATCGGAAATGATTAGTAGTAAGATTTGGGGCCCACTGCGGACCAGAATTGGCGTTCCTTCTTCTTTACTTCCTTTTGCTCCCTTATTTTATTTCCTTTTTTCGTCTTCATTTCGATGCAAAACATCGATATTTTTCTGGACCAATTTCAGCCATTATTCCAAGACTCGAAAACTTTTTCAGTTACTTGTGAAGGCGTAATCAAGTTCATTCTGCAAAGAAATTCCTTGTATTTCCGAGCCTCAATCAAGTTCATTTTTCATTCAGGCGTATCCCAATTCCTGAAAATTTGACCAGGTCACCGTGCAGTTTTCCTCTTCCCTTGCGGATTAGGTTCTTCAAAAGCAGTCTATAAATTATATCGAGATCAGCAGTATCCGAAATCATTCTCTCCTTCGACTCCGTTTCTCCGCAGTTAAGCAACAATGCCCGCATGTAAGACGAAGCGTCAGATTCATAAATTCCTTAACAAACTCAAAACATCCGGGTTCTTGAACACCGACAACTTGAATTCAATAAACCATTGGTCAACCAATTATTACAAGAACCTCCGGAAAGATCTGGTGAGTTTGGCGAAGAATTCTTGGAAGGATTTGGTGAATTCGGTAAACAGGGCCGTTTCCAGGATCTTCCCTTGTTTCTCCCGGGATACAACACGGCAATCGATGAAAACAAAGCAAGAGATAATAGCATCACTCCAGGCGGAAAGGATAAAACAACGTCAGGGCTCACAAACTCATTCTCATCGAAGACGCCGCCATAAAATGTCCAGGACTGTGATTATAATGCGGACCAAATTGAGTAGAATTGAGGAAGATGAAGAGGAGTTAGAAGAACCAGAGGAAAGTGCTTCCGTACAGGAGAAGGGAAACGTGATCAATAAGGCACCATCCGAGCAATGGTCTATAAATATTGATGAGGAGTGCTTTTATGATTGTTTTGAAAGTTTTGATCATCATCTGGGGTTAACTTGTTTACATGATCGATAAGAAAGGGCTAGGATTTTTCTAAATTTATTTTCTCATAAACACAACTCATTCAAAGTGTCTCACACAAAACGGTGAGACAATGCGGATAGAGATGGTAGTGGAGCGGATTTTGGTGGAGTAACATTTACATCAGTGTGGCGGAACATTGAGGAATATTGAGGGGATCAGGGAGTGCTGGGTCCGAGCCAACTTTTTTTTTACCATTAGTATTTTGCATTTTTCTTGTGTTTTCTTTGTTTTTGTATGGTTAAAAAAAGGTTGTGGTCCCCCCAAAATAATCCATTGCCGCAAAATATACGTGAAGAAAAATTGTATTTTAAAAAAGATAGAGTCCAACAAGAAATAAAATTTCTTTTTTAATCTAATTTTACATTTAATATTTGAGTCCGTCTCTTGAAAGATGGTATTTCCATAAGTTATGGAAAAACCAAGGTTTAAAGTATAAATTAGAAGAAATGAAGATAAAAATTTTGGGTTGCATGAATCGGGTTATAAATTTTATAACTATGCATAGTAAAATTTTAATATTGCAATTAAGACCTTTTACCTTTTATTATTCTACTTAAACCCTGTCTTTCCCAAGACTTTGCCTTAATATTTATCCAAATTATATTTGATTTTTTATCTAAGCAAGTTTTTGCCTAATCCAACAAGTTGTACGTATAAAAAACCCAATATTAAATGTGATTCCAATTGCAAGCATAGAATGAACCGGAAGCAAGTTTTCCTAATCCAAGTTGTATGCAGTACACTACATATAATATTAAGGTTAAAAAAAAAAAGCTTTTTGATTCCAACTACACGTATAAATCGGAAATAATATCATCCTAAATTCAGTTCCAATTATAAGTATTAATAGAAAATTACATCTTAAATTCTTAATTGGATAAAGAAGGTAAAACTTGAGTTGCCTTTAATAAAAGGTGTGTGCGAAATTAAAGGTGTGTGCGAAATTAAGGTGCGAAAGTGTGTGCGAAAATTTTGGCTTCACTACTGTTCATTTATTCCCTCCGCTTCTCTTCCTCTTCCGACCGTTACTCGCCGGCAACGGTAACACAGCCACTGGTAACGGCTTTTTCTCCGCCACTCGGCGGGGTCTCCCCTCCACGCTCGATGGCAGCTTCCAATCTGCCTCCGCCACCTAAAACGTTTGCGGCCGCTCTTCAGACAAAATCTCCTCCATTGTCATCACATCTTCCCAATAACCCTGAGCTAATCCCGAAATCCTCCCACCTAGGAGATATTGCCTGTTTATACTCTGAGGAACAAATTGCCACATTATCAGCTCATTACTCCAATGCATTGGTCGGTAAATTTACCAAAGGTAGAATCTCAATGGATCAGATGGAGGTGGCCCTTAAAACTATTGGGTTCGAAGGTAAGTACCAATTGGGATCTCTTGATTACAAACATATACTAATTCGTTTTGAACAGGTTAACGATTACCAAAGGTGTTGAATGAAAGGCATATGGAATTTCAATGGCGTTTCACTGAAAATGCTTAAGTGGACTCCTGAGTTCTCTACGCAAAGAGAATCCCCCATTGTCCCCATTTGGTGTACAATTAGGGAGGTACCACTCTATTACTATAACTCCTCATCTATTGAAGCTATTGGTAACAATATTGGTAACTTTATAAAGAATGATTATGCCACTGAGATGCTTACTAGGCCATCGGCCATAAAATTCTGTGTTGAAATTGACCTTCTGAAGCCTCTGCCACAATACATTAGGCTTGGTTCAATATCAAACAATAGAAAATATCCAATTGAATTTGAGGATATCCCTCTATATTGTGGACATTGTGCTAAACTGGGACATTCTTCAAGCCAATGTAGGGTTAACTCTCAGAATAATAAGGAAAGAACTGAGGAAACAAATAGAATCCACACTCAACCTATCCCTCAATGGCAGGCAACCGGGAAAAAATTTGATTTACCACCACTGCTCACTGATTCACCTACCCATACGCATGTCTCTCCTATTGATAAGGTAGTCAGTAACCCTGATCCTCTACTGCAACCAGCTCAAACTCCAACAACACCTGTTTCTAGTGGTCTTCAGACAATTGGGAGTCCAGATAACACCACCACTAGGTTACTAAATGCCACTGCTAAATCTAAAACTTTTCTGAACACTTATGCAAGAGATGATCTCCATATTGGCTTGCATCGTTCTCTTATGATTGATGCTACTGCTAATCCTACACTTTCCTTAGGGGGAAAGATGTCCAATAGATTCTCTGTTTTGCAGGGAGATGACACTTATTCTCAGGAACAAGAGGAAACCAGCTGCAGTAAACAGAAAGATCTGGAGCAACCTTTAGATTTGGACTTAGATGAACAACAAACCCTGGATGAGGGATCTGAGCAGACAGGTAAGTGTGAACATCCAGGTAAATTTAAAAACAAAAAGGTGAACTATCTTAGTCAGCTAAACAAAATGTTATTAAGGTCAGCTACAAAAGGTGTTAAATCAGGTGAAATATGATAGGAACAGTTAGTATTAATTTTCTGATCTGGAATCTTCGTGGAATGGAATCATCATTGCTTAGGTTATCTCATTTAATCAAAACCAAGAGAATTCAGTTGCTATGCATAATAGAACCTATGCATGATAACTCAAAAATACAGGCCTATATGACATCTTTACATTTTGCAAACTGTCTAGCTCATCCTAATGGAAAAATTTGGTTAATGTGGACTCATCTTCTCACAGTCTCACTGATTACTTCTCATGACCAATTCCTTTTTGTTAGCATATCTCAATTTTCTCAAACTTTTAACATGAATGCTGCTTTTATTTATGCTTCAAGGGATAGGGAAGGTAGGAAAGCTTTGTGGACAGATTTAGAACCTTTGTCTAACAGTGACACTATTTTTATAGGGGATTTTAACACTATTAGGAGTCTAACTGAATACAGAGGACCCTCTAATCCAGCTCTAGGGACCATTAGAGACTTCAATACATGGATTAATTCAAATGGGATTCAAGAAATAAGTACAGTTGGCAATTTATTCACTTGGTGTAACTCTAGGCTAAGGAATCCCACTTCCAAGAGGCTAGATAGGGGGCTCTGTACACTATCCTGGAGCTCCAAATTTCCATCTTCCTCCATCCAGATTCTCAATAGACACACCTCAGATCACTCACCTCTCCTCCTTCAGTTATCTAACCTAACATCCTCATATCCCAAACCTTTTAGATTCATCAATGCCTGGTTCCAAAGATCAGAATTCATAGGTTTAATGCAGGAATCTTGGGAAAAGCCTATACAGGAAAATGGTATGATTAAATTTTATCTGAAACTCATTAGACTTAAAAGAGTCATCAAAACTTGGAACAGAGAATCTTTTGGTAATATTGATGCCAATGTCACAAGCTGAAGATGCCTTAAGAATACAAGAATCTGTCTTCGATCAGGATCCTAATGTAAATGAACTGGTTAAACTTAATCAGAAAAAAGCTAATTTGCAGAAGATTTTAAAGGAAAAAGAAAAATTTTGGAAACAAAAGGCAGGACTTAAATGGTATAAATTAGGAGACAACAATACTGAATTTTTTCATAAGACTGTCCAAGAAAAGAAATCTAGGATACAGATTAATAAAATAAAAAACTCAGATGGTCAATGGATAAATTCTGAACCTGATATTCAGAAAGAGGCAATCTCTTTTTACTCAGATCTACTAACTGAACCAGATCAAGGTACAGATGATACTTTCTCCTCTCATTTTCTGAGCCAAATTCCAGTGATTTTAACTGCTTCTGATAATCATATTCTGAATTCTCCTATTCTGGAACCTGAATTAAGATTAGTTGTTCAGAGTTTAAGTAGCAGCAGTAGCCCTGGCCCGGATGGCTTCACACCAAAGTTTTATAAGAAATGCTGGCCTTTTATTAAGAATGATCTTTTAGAGGCAGTTAATGATTTCATTGTAGGATCTAATATTCCTAATGGGATATCTAGCACATGGATTACACTGATTCCTAAGAAAACAACCCCATGTCAGTTTGGAGATTTTAGACCTATTAGTCTATCTAATGTCTCTAATAAAATCTGCTCTAAGGTCCTCATGGAAAGATTAAAACCTTATATGGACTCTTTGATATCTCCTAACCAATCTTCTTTTTTGAAGAAGAGAGATATCTCTGATAATATACTATATTTACAGGAAATGGTTAGATTCTTGGATAAGAAAAACAGAATTCCCAACTGCATAATGAAACTGGACCTAATGAAAGCTTTTGACAGGGTTAACTGGCATTTTCTTAAGCAGATTTTACTTAAATTTGGTTTCCAAGGGAATTTTCTGAATGCAGTGATGAAAAATTTAGCACAAGCAAAATTTTCAATTCTAATTAATGGGAAACCAGTTGGTTTTTTCCAAGCTACTAGAGGTATTAAACAAGGTGATCCTCTCTCTCCTTTCCTCTTTAATATTTTTACTGAAGCTTTCTCAAGGAGTCTTTCATATGTTTTCTCTACTGGAAGGCTATCCCATTTCCATTTTCCTGCATCAATATCTGCCATATCTCATCTATTATATGCAGATGATACCATAATTTTCATGCAGGCATCAAAATTAAATCTAATAAGAATAAAGGCTTTTCTAGATGTCTTTGAGGTGACTTCAGGGCAGAAGTTTAATTTTGAAAAGTCAGAATTCTACTTGAGTAAAAGAGCCTCTAACATTAAGATCTCTCAGGTTAAGTCCATTCTAAAAATGAAAAAAGGTTCACTCCCATTTACATACCTTGGTTGTCCGATATTTAGGGGAAGAACACTAAAAAGGTACTTTCAACCTTTAATGGCTAACCTGGATTCTAAACTTCAAAGTTGGAAGAATAGATGGCTAAGTGCGGGGGGGAAGCTGGTCTTAATTAAACATTGTCTCTACTCTCTCCCACATCACATTTGGACAGTTACAAAACCACCAAAAGGGATAATTTGTACCTTTGAAAAAAGATTAGCCAGATTTTTTTGGGGAGAATCTCAGGGAAGAAATAATAAAATCTGGAAAAAATGGAAAGATATTGCAGTTCCAACTGACCAAAATGGACTTGGTTTTAGATCTATCCAAGCTATAATTGACACATGTTCAACTAAAATTTGGTGGAAAAGTCAATTAGGCAACTCCCTTTGGTCAAAACTGATCTGGTCTCTTCCTATATCATACAGAAAATCTGTTACATGGAAGAGAATTGTCCAAATTAATTCCTTTGCAGAGCAGCACTCAGTAATCATTCATGGGGAGGGTACCTGTAATTTTTGGGTAGCTAACTGGAGTTTTAAGGGGCCTTTAGGTACTATTATCCCTGAGCATATAGTTCAAGACATGCCATATTTAACTGTGGCAGATTTCATTCATAATAAGTCCATCATATTGCCTCAGATTATGTCTTTTTTGGACCTTGATACTGTGTCTTTTCTCCAGGAAGCAATTTTAGTTCCAGGTAGGAAGGATAGACTGGTATGGAAACCTAAAGCTTCAGGTAATTTCACTTCTAAATCTACCTACAAAATGCTCACTCAGATGCCAGGTAATTTCCCTGCCCCAAAACTCATTTGGAATAATGCATTGCAAAAAAAGATATCCATCTTTACTTGGAAAATGCTGCAATCATTCTTACCCTTTGATGAGGTGCTCATTAAATGTGGTTTCAGCCTAGCCTCAAAATGTCCTGCATGTTTAAATTCTGATTCAATACAACATTTTTTCATTTCATGTCATATGGCTAAAGCTGTTTGGGGTAACATGGCTTCATTAGTTAATTTTCAGCTGCATGACACTCATTCTCTTCCTGAGAGATTTTTTATTTTCTGGAATACCAGAGATCTACCTCACTGGAAACACTTCATCTGCAAAATAACACCTTCTATAATTTGTTGGTCACTTTGGAAAGCTAGGAATAGATTCTTACATGATAATGTACCACTTGACTCAGATCTGATAGCTAATGAGATTCTCAACCTATTAAAATTGGCTTTCCTAACTACTCCAAGGACATATTTCACTCACTCTTCTATCTCTTTACCTTTCCATCAGTGGATACCTTTCATTAGACCCCCACCTAAGCCTAATATATCAACTGTTATGTGGGAGAAACCTCCAGTTGGGTTTTTTAAAATAAACACTGATGCTTCTTGGTATTCTGATAAAGCTGCTGCTGGGATAGTAGCTAGGGACTACTGTGGTGATTTGATTAACTTATATTCAGTGTCCATCTCTGCTGATTCTCCCATTGAGGCTGAAATGAAAGCCATTTTACTGGCTATTCAAGCTTTGCCTGGAATTCATTCGAAATGCATTTTAGAAACTGATTGTAAGCAAGCAATTAACATGATAAATTGCCCCTATTCAGCCAATTGGAAACTCTTTAACTTAGCTTTCAAAATTAATGGCCTTATGTGTGGTGCAAAGTTGAATCATGTTTTTAGGGAAGGTAACTCGGTAGCAAATGCGACTGCAAGGTATCATACTTGTCATCTTCAAAGTATCCAGTCTCATAACATTCCTCAGTACATTAAGGGACTAATTGTGTTGGACAAAGATCATGTTCCTCATGTTAGGGCTCACTAGTTTCTCACTTAGACACGGATGCTACTGATATATATTTTTTTCTGTTATTTGCAGAACATGATCCACCTCAATTGGCTTCCAACCGTTGCACCTCACTCTTGCAAAGATCCATTGGCATTCATTGGAACAGTACTGCTGGGATACTGCCCTCCTGTTACTCCTTCATCTTCAGATCAGTTTCTGCATTTCTGATCCACTGCATCTCTAATCATTTTAGGGTATATATGTTGCCTGGCCGGAGGTGTTAATTAACACGAGGGGTGGAGATTTTCACCTCCGGATCGCAACTTCACCAATATATTTTGTTAGGATAATCTTGGTCACAACATAAGATCTCGATATAGGATTAGTAGAACTTTTGGAGGGCAATTCTGTTGCCTCATCTCAAACTTTGATCTACATTTGTACTAATACTTCATTTGAGGAATGGGGAACCTCTAATATAGTACCCCCACCTTCGGGTGATTTCATTAAAAAAAAAAGAGTTGCCTTTAATAGAAATAATATTATTTATTGATCTATATCGAAAAGAATATTGCAGAGACATTTAACATTGATTCGATGATCGATACTTTTTATATGATCAAAGAGAGGAGATCATAACTTAAATAAAAACAAGTTCGTCCGTTCCAAAAATATCGATTTTGTATTTTCTTTAGCAATATTTTATCTTTTGTATTTGATTTTTTATCCTTTAAATGATATATATAATCTACTATGATTTTTTATTTTAATGGTCGATACGAATTTATTTATATATTCGTATAAATATGACAATGTGGTAACTAGATCAATCTTCAAATGATAACCAATCAAGTTTATAGTTAAAATATGACAATGTGGATCAAAAGAAATACGAGTTGATGAACCCTTACACAAAGGGTTATTATATTAGCTTAGAATATGTTTCTAGTACATGGAAAAGTTTCCAGAATGATACAGGTTCTTTTAATGTCTGTATTGTTGTTTATTATATCAAAATACTAACACAGTTAACATAATTCTTTCTCTGTGTTACATTCATACATGATAATATTATTGCCATCTTGAATAATTTGCTTATGTATAAAAATTAAATCATGGAATATGGGTCGAACATATGAAACAAACTAGATAAGCTTGTCAACTTTTTTTTCTTTAATGATTTTGTGTTGGATTAGAAAAATCAACCTTTCAATGAATCTTGATATTGGAATGGCTTAATTTGTTTTACATTTAAAGGAAGAGAAGTGGAAACCCAACTTTTTCATAAAGAGAAACAAAAAAAGAAACATAATTTTTTTTAATGAAGATAAAATCTCCATCAGTAATGGCAGTGTGAGTATATCTCGGTAACCCTTTTTCAATACGTTTTTGTGCTATGCTCATGCTACCTTATCCAAAGGGGAATTTTTCTTCGATAAAAATTATCAAATTTCTTCTTCTGTGTTTTGTTGAAACATGTTGGCATACTTATATATACTATGATATTTTTATCAGTATGTTCATTTTTAGCAAAAATAGATTATTTTAACATAATTAAAATAATCTAATGTGGCTTAAAATACATTATCCATTTAAAAATATATTTCATGTTATGCATTACTAACTCCAATCTTTAAAAAGCAATACCTAAAGCTAGGCATAATACAATAAGAAAAAACACTAATTAATTAGTGTGGAAAATATGATTCGAAATCTAATAGCTTCTGGAGACATCATTGATTATACGTAGAGGGAAGTGTTGTGGATAGTGTGATTAGTTCAAAAACTTCTTTGTGTACTCTAGGAGATTGTGTTCTTAATGACTTGTAGAGTTTTTTCTTTCTTCAATATCGAGGCTTATTGGGATGAGATAAAATTTAAACAATTATAATTCAAGTGACACTCTAAATTAAAATAAATTGTGAAGATAATGCATATTTATGGAACTTATGTCGATCAACTCCAGCCTGTTCCTTATCACGATGATCAAAACATTTTTCGCACAACAATTATGCGCACGAGTGTTGCACAATAGATATTTTAAAAACTGGATCAATTTTCATATGATAACCAATCAAGATTATAGTTAAACTACGACAATGTGGATCAAAAATAAGTACGAGTCAAGGAACCCTTACATAAAGGGTTATTATAGTATCTTAGAATATGTTTCTAGGCATAATAAAAGAAGGTTCTTGGGGGAATGATGATAATGGATATTTCTAAGAGATATGTCATTCCATCCTAACCCATTTCTTATTATGACGATTAATAAAGTTGTTGCACAATAATTATGCGCACGAGTGTGCATAATAGATACTTTAATAACGGGATCAATCTTCATATGATCACTAATCAAGATTATAATTAAACTATGATAATCTATATTAGAAAGAAATATGCTGCAAGGAACCCTTACACGGTAGCTTAGAATATATTTCTAGTACATGGAGAAGTTTACACATCGAAACAGGTTCTAGTAATGTATATAATGTATTTTATTATATAAAAAATATATACATAGTTACCAAGATTCTTTCTACGTGTTACCTTTATACATGATAATTTACTATTTCAATCTTGAATCATTTACGTATAACTAAAAATTAAAAGCATGGAATATGGATTGAACACATAGAACAAATTGAATAAGATTGTCGACCTTTTTTATGAATGATTTTGTGTTGGATATGAATATCGACCTTTCACTGAATCTTGATTTTGGGATGGCTTAATTTATTTTACATTTAAAGGAAGAGAAGAAGATGCCTGTCTTTTTCAGCAAAAGAAAGAAAAAGGAAACATAACTTTTAATGAAGATAAAATTCGATTAAAAATAGTAGCATGACTATATCTCTGTAACCCTTTTCTGAAAAGTTTTTGTGCCATACTCGTGCGACTTATTCAAAACGGAAATTTTCTTCAATAAACATTATAAATTTTCTTCTTCGATGTCTTGGTTAAACATGCATGTTGGCATACTTACATATACTGTAATATAATTATCTGTAAGGCTAAATTATTTTTTTGGTCCCCCGTATAGCATCTTATACCATGTTTTGGTCCTTATTTGCAAATCAACCCTCAGACAGTATCAAAAATATTTAGAACGTTTTGTTTGGTCCCCAAAGGTGGTTTTCAGGGAAAGTCAATGGTTAAATTGGTCAAAATCTATAAAAATGACCATTATTCCTATGAATTTTAAAAAAATAAAAAATATATATATATATATAAACAAAAGACCCTTCTTCTTCCCTGAAACCTCTTGAAGTGCCGCCAACCGCCACCAATCCTCCAGATACAGAGGGCCGCCAATCCCAAAACCCCAATCACGCTTTCATTGTAGAGCCATCTCGCAGCTGACACCTAATTTTTGCGAAAACCGTTGCTCGTTAGCCCAAGGTTCAAAATCGCCGTCGAGCGACGACGTGGCTCATTTCAACCTTTCTTCTCTGACGAGTCTATCCCCTGAGAAGCCCTATTATGTTCGAAACCTCTCAGCCATATAAACAAAAACATAACGAGAATAGAATGGTGAGCAAGAAGCGGAAATTAACTTGCGAGCGTTTCAAAGAAGAGAACCTTGACAAATTCCCGGCCCCGAAACCAACTCCAGATATAGCACCAATCCACCAGTGAAGCTTCGAAGGCCACCACCGGCGGTGAGTCGAGGGTACCACCAGCGTAGCAGCGAGCTCAAAGGCATTCAACGGAGAGTTCGAGGGCCACTCCCAGCAACGAGGTTGAAGGCAACAACCAGCGCGATTTCAAAGAGCCATCGGCTGCTGTTCTATAAGTTTGACGCCGGGGAGCTGAGTGATGAGGATTTCTAGCGGTCTCAAGAGTTAACGCATGTGAGAAGCTTCGAGCCATCTTAAGGCCGATGGCGGAACATTAAGACCGATGACAGAGCGTGGATTTCTAGGGCACTAGTGTAGCGGTGGATTTTGAAGCCACCACCGATGTGGCCTTTTGCTGGTTTTTCCGGTGTTTTAAACGGGGAGGAGAATTGCCGTAGTATTACCAAACCCTCTGGATTCTGTTAAAAAATCTGTGTTTCTTGTTTTTATTTTATTTTCAATTAAACCCCTCAACAAATATAGAATATTTGTGCATTGATCCCATAATTTAATTGAAAATGTTTTTTAATAAGTAAAATTACAAAAATACCTCTAACTATATTGGAAAACAGTTCCGATTTCTCTGAAAACTATCTTTGGGGACCAAACAAAACATTTTGAATTTGTTTGGTACTGTCTGAGGGTTAATTTGCAAATGGCGACCAAAACATGGTATAAAATGCTATGTAGGAGACAAAAAAAATAATTTAATCTATCTGTAACTTACTTTTTTAGACAAATGGAATATGTAAGCTTAATTTAAATAATATAATGTTGATTAAATATACATTATCCATTCTGAAATATATTTCATGTTATGCATTAATAAATCTAATCTTGAAAAAGAATTACTTAGTGCTAGGCATAACACAAGAAGAAAAATACTAATTGTTTAGTATGGGAAAATATGACTCGAAATCTTATAACTTATACGGGTATCACTAATTATAGAGGGGAGTGTTGTGGATAGTGTAATTGGTTTAGACACTTATTTGTGTACTACAGTAAATTATGTTCGTGATGACTTGTAAAGTGTTTTGTGTGTATTAAGGCTTATTGGGAAGATCAAGTGCAATTAAAACAATAATAATTTAAGAGTACACCTCGATTATTAGAAATCATGAGCATGAAGGATATTTTTGAGAAATATGTCGCTCAACCCTAGCTCGTTACTTATTATTACGATAAAAAAAGCAGACACACAAAAATTATGTGCATGAGTGTTGCACAATAGATATTTTTAAAATCAGATATATTTTCAGATGATCACCAATAAGAATGGTAGTGGAACAGAATTTGGTGGAGGTCTGCCCTACATTCGATCCAATGGGCAGGTATGAAGGTAGTTCTGGTGGGGGTGGGACGGGTATGGTTATGAAAATTATATCTGACATGGGTAGTGGGTCGGGTGTGGATATTAGTTCACACCCGCTCCATTCCCACCCGCCCTACAAACCTGTTATATACCTGCTAATTTAATATAAAATAAATTATCATTTATCCATATTGCACATATCTTACTAATAATATTTTTATGTAAATACATTTATTAATTTTAGTATCAAAGTTACTATAAAAAATAAATTTTAGCTATTTTTGAAGATATAAGTGGGATGAGTACAATGGGTATGAACTGGGTAGGTAGACCCAAGTGGGTGATAGGACGGGTATGAGTTTTGTATAATATGAAATTCCGTTTCACCTGAATTCTAAACCTTTATACCAAGTTGTTTAACAGTTTGGTGTTGGAACACCAAGATTAGTTTGGTGTTAAAAGCAAAACGAAATACGCAGTGCACACACAACTTGGTTACGCAGTTCGGTGCAAATACACCTACGTCTGCGGGGCCTTGCCCAGATCAGAAACCATTCACTAGAAAGCATTCTTTAGTACAAGAAGCTTAACTTAAATACTAATCCATTGCTAACCTACAGAGTGAATGTTGTGAGATCCCCTCACTGTCGATCCTACGTCATTGAACCCTCACGATCAACACGTCTCCCTGGATCTCCTCCTCCCGAGGAATTAAGACTTCCTTGTTTCTGATCTTCAAGAACTTGGTCGGTTGTTTACGAACCTCCAAACACTAAGGCAGATCGCTCCAAAGCTCTCACGTAGAGATTGAATCTTGGTCGCGTCAATTGATTGCGTTGTAATCGTCTTCTCTTTATCCCATCGCAATCCTGCCTTGAATCAACTTCTTTCCTTGTCTAACTCTACCATAAATAGACTTCTAGACTAAGGAGAGATCTAATGCTAATCTGGTATTTAATTGAACAATCCTGTTATCAATAGGACTTGTTCCATAAATAAACTACTTAACCAATTCCTAACTATTACAGGAATATTCGTTTACCAGAATTAGATGACCACGAAATCAATCATTTATCTTCACAATATTCTGATCAGATCGCACAATTATATCCCATAATACACTCCATAAATCGTGGACATCAACCATACTGCTGCTGGATAGCAGTGGTGTTAAAACACCATATCACCAGAAGTCACTCAGTGGTGTTAAAACACCAGATTACTAGTATTCACAATATGCCATACATAAGTCCAACTCCAGAGGACTTTACAATCTCCCCCTTGGCATATTGGTGAATTCATAGAACATCAGCACAAACACCATAGAATACCAGAAAACCAACTAGCATAAACAATATAGAACACCAGAATACCAGCTAGCACAAATATCCAATTATCCAGCTAGCATTACAGCTAGCACAAATATCAAATCATACAAAATCTCTAATATCTCCCCCTGAATTCAGTAATATGACAAGAAAAACCAAGAAAATCCAGAATTCCAATCATTCCAAACTATCACTTGGACTCGTCTGATGTAGCATTGTCTGAATCACCAGCATCTGATCCATTTTCATTTTGATTCGCTCCCAGCAATGCTTCTCTCTCAGCCGCCAAAGCTGCCAGCTCCCCCTGAATCTTTGCAATAGTGGCCTGATGACGTTAAGTAGTTCTTGCACACAGCTGCCCTCGCCTCAATGGCTCTCAGCCGAGCTGCTCCTTCATCCGAGCCAGTCGTCGCTGGAGGCGTCCAGGGTAGGTCCTTCACTATACGACCACTCAGGGTTCTGAGAGTTGGCCGTAATGCTTGGGTTGCCAGTACTTCATCGGTCTCGCTTGCAACTTCTCCCCCTTTTTGCAGTACCATCGATATCACACAGGGATGGACTAAAGCTTCCTTCCTCATCTTGCGAGCACAGTCCAAAATATCATTAAAAATCAACCTGCCCAGATTGACCCTATGCCTCGTTCCCAGGTTGTAAAGAAGAGTCGCCATTTCTTTGGTGACAATTGTGTTGTTTACCGAAGGAATCCAGTTATGAACCGCCACCATATACAAACAGTAATACCTGGAGGTCAGGTTTGATGCTGGTATTTGTTGTCTCCCAGTCAGTGGCCACGAACTTTCCACACCACCGGTCAACTCTACTGCCATTGCATCGAAATTCTATGGCATTTGGTGTTGGAACACCGCCTGAACATTCCTCGATGTTCCACGCTGCAGACAAACATTTACTGCCTCCGGGGAAAATACCACCACTGTTCCTCTCACATATACTCTGTGAAACCACGGAGAGTCTTCGTCTTCACACTCCTCCTTCAAATTAGAGTAAAATTCCATCACAAGTTGCTTGTTATAGTCACAGAAACAGGTAGCTGCCTTAAACACCTTGAGATAATGCAAATAGTCTGTGAATCCACATTCCTTATATTTTACAGCATCAGCTGGCCTTTCCGCCAATATCTTCCTGTCACAGACAAACTTCCACTTTTCTTGACTTGCATCATCAAAGAATTCAGGGCTAATAGCTTCACTCGCTTCAGGTACAGGTTGTGCACTAGACTCAATTGTCTCAGATTGTCTTTGTTGTCTGGCAGCACGTAATTTCTTCAGTTTCAGCCCAATCGGCTCATCACTGTCCTCACTAGTGGCTGTACTTTTGACTCTGCATCTTTTAGATCTTCTAACTCTCTTGGAGGTAGAGGCCAACCTTTCTTCACCTGTCTCAGATCTGTCTCCAAATTCAGATGGTGTTTCAACACCAGCCTCCTTCCTTTTCCTCTTAAATCCCTGGGCTGGACTTGTCTCCAGTGGTGTTTCAACACCAATACCCAGATCAGCTGGACTCTGCTCCTTCTCAGCATGGCTCTCATCTGGTGTTTGATCATCAGTATCAACCAAACCAGCACTTGGCACATCAGCCCCACCTGCTCTCTCCGCAGCAATTCTTTCACCATCTTCTTTCTCAGAATCAGACCTCACAAACTCTGATAGGGCAGACTCCGACCTAAACAACTCTGATATGGCTTCATTCAATGCAGATTCACTCAGTACAGAGGCACTCTCTGGTTCAGTCACCCTCAAAATTATCTCAGCCTCATCAGTGCCACCTGCACACCCAGCCTCCTCTTCACTATCACTAATGTCCACAACAGGAATAGGTAACCTTCTCAGTGATTCTTGAGTCTGAAACAGAGACTCATCAAAACACACTATATCTGTGTCACCAGCCACAGTAACATCAGTGGATTTAACCACTTTTATCCAGGGCTGCACAACTACATTATCCCCCAAATTCCTGATAATCGGCCTGTACAGGGAGGCTATCCGTGTGTAAATTGTGAAGTACTGAGCCTCTTCATCTCCTACTCTATAATGTTCTCCGAAACCAACCCCAACCAATTTGGCATTATACTCACTAATCTCCCTAATCTCTCCTATTCCACCAGTTAATAACTCCTCAAGTTTAAATCCATTAACTTTGCCATGCAGACTTTTATATTTTCTAAGGTCTACATAATCTCTGTTCTACACCATCCACTCAATAAACTCAAGAACAGAGCAAAAGAGAATTCCATCGTAGACAAAGGAATGATCAAACCTAGCTTTCCATCGTCTCTGATTGAGTCCATACCATGTGGCTAGCGTCCGCACTTGGTCTCCACACATCTCGTTCAAATCTGCATCATCATCGAGCTCTTCAATTCTCGGATTCTCCGGTACCCGCACCTTGACGGAATCTCGGACCATCTTCTGGAACGTGGAGCTCACCATTGTCTACTAGGATTGATTTGGAGTGCGCTAGTTTGTGGGATTTTGAAAAATTTCAGTCTGAGAGGAGCTTGGTTCGGGAAGATGAACAGTCGAGAGTTTGTTTTTGAGTGGGAACCAATTTGTCACTTTCTCCTTTTCCCCCCTTTTTCCGAAACCCGAAAGACTTTCTCTTTTTCCTTCCTTCTGAGTACAAACCTAGGCCCAATAATTTTTCGGCCCAGCTGATTTACTTTTCTCCGATTTCCCTTGGTGTTTAAACACCACTTCACATATTTTTGATACTTTTGATTTTTCAATTTTTTTTCTTTTTCACCATATTATAAAAGAAACAACACAACAGTAAATAGTACAATAGAAAGTACAGATCAGAGTACCTTACATTCGACAGACACCCAAGTGCTGTCTGAGGCCTTCAAACGTCTCACCATCCAGTGGTTTTGTAAATATATCAGCCAGTTGTTCTGCTGTTGGTACATACTGGACTGCGACTTCTCCTTTTTCAACCAAGTCTCTGATAAAATGATGTCGGATATCGATATGCTTTGTTCTAGAGTGTTGCACAGGATTCCTGGAAATATCAATGGCGCTTTTATTATCACACAGGACTGTCAAACCCACATCATTGAACCCATAATCTCTCATCATCTGCTTCATCCACAATAACTGCGCACAACAACTCCCGGCAGCTAAATACTCTGATTCAGCTGTGGACAAAGATATAGAATTCTGCTTTTTACTGTACCAGCTGACCAGATTAGATCCAGCAAAGAAGCACCCTCCAGTGGTACTTTTACGATCATCAGCATTCCCAGCCCAGTCCGAATCACTGAAACCTACTAATTGTGAATCCTTGTTCCGAGAAAACCATACTCCATACTCCGCTGTTCCACTTATATACCGAATAATCCTTTTCACTGCTGACATATGTGATTCCTTTGGATCAGCTTGGTAGCGAGCACAAATACCAACACTTAAACAGATGTCTGGTCTGCTTGCAGTTAAGTACAACAGGCTGCCAATCATACTCCTGTACAATTTCTGATCCACACTTTGCCCCTGTTCATCCTTTGTAAGCTTATCGGTGGTTGCCATTGGGGTGCGTACTGCCTTTGCACTTGTAAGACCGAATCTCTTGATCAAGTTTTCAGCATATTTATGTTGATTGATAAACAGACCATTCTTCTCCTGAGTAACCTGCAATCCCAAAAAATATGACAATTTTCCTACCATAGATCTGTGCAATTAGAATCTTTGGCCCCTTGTGCAGCACGAACAGTGTACGGTCTACTCCCCCTCGACGATAGCCCTTTTGAATCAAAAAGGTTGTCAGTCGCTCATACCAAGCACGAGGTGCCTGCTTGAGTCCATACAATGCCTTATTCAACCTATAAACATGATCAGGAAACTGAGAGTCTTCAAACCCCTTAGGTTGCTCCACGTAAACTTCCTCTTTTACTATGCCATTCAGGAATGCACTCTTGACATCCATTTGATAAAGAGTAAAGTCTAGTATGCAGGACACGGCCAACATTAGTCTGATGGACTCCAATCTGGCTACAGGGGCAAAAGTTTCATCGAAGTCAACCCCTTCTACTTGTGTGTACCCTTGAGCAACAAGGCGTGCTTTATTTCTGGTGACATTACCATCTGCATCAGATTTGTTTTTGAAAATCCACTTGGTACCAATCACATTTACATTAACAGGTCGTGGGGTAAGAAACCAAACATTGTTTCTCTCGAATTGCTGCAATTCTTCTTGCATCGCCGAGATCTAATATTCATCTAGCAAAGCCTCTTTGTAATTTCTTGGTTCAGTGAGTGAGATGAAACACGATAATCCTGCTAATTCTCTGTAATTTACACGGGGTTGATCCCTTAACTGCATATGTCTCGTTGGATTCTGGTCAGAATCAAGATTTCCAGATTCTGGAGTTTCAACACCGGTTGATGGTGCTGGTGTTCCAACACTAGTAGGAACGGCTGAATCAAGCGCATCACCTTCTCCAGCATTGTCGTCCTCTGAATCATCTATCACCACATTAATGGACTCCATGACTACCCCAGAACGTTGATTCAGTACTCGGTATGCTCGGCTGGTAGGAGAATAGCCCAAGAATATTCCAATGTCGCTCCTGGATTCAAATTTAGCTAAGGGTTCTCGATCCTTCAGAACGTAACACTTACTGCCAAAGACATGGAAATACGACACATCTGGTTTCTTTCCTTTCCAGATCTCATACGGTGTCTTCTCGGTAAACGGACGCAGATATACTCGGTTGATGGTGTAGCATGCAGTGTGTACTGCCTCAGCCCAATATCTAGAATGAATTTTTTTCTCAGCCAACATTGCTCGTGCCATTTCCTGCAGTATCCGATTCTTTCTTTCTACTATACCATTCTGCTGAGGGGTTATGGGGGCAGAGAACTCATGATGTATACCAAGCATTTCACAGATGTCCCGAAATTTAGAGTTTTCGAATTCCTTTCCATGATCACTCCTGATGCGTGCAATTCGAATGGTTCCTTTTTCTACATGAAGCTTATGCGCCAAGGTCTTGAATACATCAGCGGCCTCTGATTTTTCTTTGAGGAATGATACCCACGTATACCTCGAGAAGTCATCCACGCAGACAAAAATATACTTCTTCCCTGCCACACTTGGTGTACTCACTGGCCCCATTAGATCCATATGTAGAAGCTCCAAAAGTCTTGATGTTGAAACATCATGTACAGCATGGTGAGGAATACGAATTTGCTTTCCTTCCTTACACGATCCACAGACAGTCTCCTTGATTTCACTGATTTCGGGAATACCTCTGACTGCATTTAGTCTGGAAATACGAGCCAAGGATTTATAATTTATGTGCCCCAATTTTCTGTGCCACAGTGTACTAACTTCCTTTTTCGAGCTCAAGCAGGTGACATCTTGATCGAGTAGATAACACTTATCCATTGATCTGGATCCAGTGAATACTCCAGACCCATGATTTACAATGCACTTATCTTTGTCAAAGTACACTGTCATATCATTATCACATAAATGACTGATGCTCAATAGGTTAGCCTTCAGACCTTCCACCAGCAACACATCTTGGAACACTGGAAGCCCTTTGATTTCTAACTCCCCTTTGCCAATTATTCTGCTTCGTTTTCCATCACCGAATTTAATATGTCCACCAAATCCAGGTTTGAATTTTCGCAGAAATTCAGGAACTCCTGTCATGTGCCTTGAGCACGCACTGTCGAAGTACCACGAGGTTCCTGTATGTGCTCCAAAACATACAAAACTTGAAAGACAAATATCTTGAGACTTTCGAACCCATACCTGGCTTACTGGTCGAGTGATGCGATGTGATCTTTGAGTTGCATGTGTGTTCAAGGATCCGTTCCTGTATCCTCCAGTGTTGAATTGGTGCATGGTGTTGTATCCTGGAATGATGTTGAAATACCGATATGCTGGGTTGACAGACAGTGTCTTAAGTAATTTGAAGCACCTGTTTCTCACATGACCTTGAACTCCACAGTATCTGCATCTCCTGATTCTCTTGATGGGGCAATTCTCCTCAATTATTCTTGGAGCAGGTGCACCTTGATCTGCCTTATTTTTCAACGCATCAACTGATCTTTCATACCCAATTCCAAATTTGGTAGTTTGTCCCATTTTCAAACAATCTTCAAGCTTAGCTTTCCCTGTATTGAGACGTCTAATAGCCTGTTCTGCTGCCTCTGCTCGTTGAACTACTTCAGCAAATTCCTTTTTAAGTTTTTCAAGTTCTTCAATTGCATCTTTCTTTCCAAGTTCATTCACTCTAACTTTTTCACATAACCTCTTGTTCTCAACCTTGAGCTCTTTGTTTTCATCCGCCACTTTTAACCACATTTTATACATCTCCATACTTTCTTTGCGAATGTCATCATCACTAATGCTTCTAGTCTCTTCATCTGAGCTATCACTTTCTTCTTCATTCAACACACTGCAATTTATCTCAACAGACTCTTCCAATGACACGCCGAAAGCAACATGATTCGTATACTCTTCTCCATCCTTAATATCGTCTCCACCGTCATCATCACTCCAGGTTATGGCATATGATTTCCCTTGCTTTTTAAGTGTATTGGCGCACTCAGCTTGTATGTGTCCAAAACCTTCACATTCTCTGCATTGGATTTTTCTGTTCAGATTTGGATTTACCGATTTGATCTTCGGTGTTTCAACACCAGTTACCTGACCGAACCTGGGAGTGAAGTTGGCATTCGGATTTTTGCTCCCACTTAACTTGTCCTGTGGCTTCCTGCACATCTTCTTCATGAATCTGGAGAAGTTTCTGGTTATGTTAGCAATTTCATCGGAATCTTCATTATCTGTATTTTCATCTGCCTTCCCAGAGGCAGTGCTTGTAAAAGCCATCTCCTTCTTTCCGATTTTATTTTGCAGCATCTCCATCTCATAAGATTCCAGAGACCCCATGAGCTCATCAAGTGTCATCATCCCAATCCTTCCATTTTCATTGATTGCTGTGACCTTCATATTGAACCGTGGAGGTAATGCCCTCAACACCTTCCTTACAAGTTTTTGGTCTTTGTACTTTTTACCAAACTGAAAAGCCTTGTTTGCAATATCTCGGACTCGTCCATTAAACTCGGAGATAGTCTCATCTTCCCGCATCTTCAATTCCTCAAATTTCGATGTATAGTATTGCAACTTTGAATCTCTGACTGAGCTTGTTCCCTCATGATACGTTTGTAACACATCCCATGCTTCCTTTGCAGTCTCATAATTTGAAATCATCTTAAATTGATCTTCATCTACTGCTGTGAAGATGGCATTCAATGCCTTTGAGTTGGACATGTACGCTCTATGCTCCTCAGTAGAATATTCAGAATATGGTTTGATCGTTGATGAGCTCGATTCTTTAGTTTTGTCACTTGGAGGTGGAGTGTACTGATTCACTACATAGTTCCATGCTTGATCATCTAATGCTCCAATGAATACTTTCATACGTGCCTTCCAGTAGGCGTAATTGCCTTGTTCCAACAACGGTGGTCGCGTGACAGAGGCCCCCTCCTTTGGTGCCATGGTGAAACCTGGTCTCACTCTCCCTGTATAGGGGTTAGCAAGTGCCTTGCTCTGATACCAATTGAAATTCCGTTTCACCTGAATTCTAAACCTTTATACCAAGTTGTTTAACAGTTTGGTGTTGGAACACCAAGATTAGTTTGGTGTTAAAAGCAAAACGAAATACGCAGTGCACACACAACTTGGTTACGCAGTTTGGTGCAAATACACCTACGTCTGCGGGGCCTTGCCCAGATCAGAAACCATTCACTAGAAAGCAGTCTTTAGTACAAGAAGCTTAACTTAAATACTAATCCATTGCTAACCTACAGAGTGAATGTTGTGAGATCCCCTCACTGTCGATCCTACGTCGTTGAACCCTCACGATCAACACGTCTCCCTGGATCTCCTCCTCCCGAGGAATTAAGACTTCCTTGTTTCTGATCTTCAAGAACTTGGTCGGTTGTTTACGAACCTCCAAACACTAAGGCAGATCGCTCCAAAGCTCTCACGTAGAGATTGAATCTTGGTCGCGTCAATTGATTGCGTTGTAATCGTCTTCTCTTTATCCCATCGCAATCCTGCCTTGAATCAACTTCTTTCCTTGTCTAACTCTACCATAAATAGACTTCTAGACTAAGGAGAGATCTAATGCTAATCTGGTATTTAATTGAACAATCCTGTTATCAATAGGACTTGTTCCATAAATAAACTACTTAACCAATTCCTAACTATTACAGGAATATTCGTTTACCAGAATTAGATGACCACGAAATCAATCATTTATCTTCACAATATTCTGATCAGATCGCACAATTATATCCCATAATACACTCCATAAATCGTGGACATCAACCATACTGCTGCTGGATAGCAGTGGTGTTAAAACACCATATCACCAGAAGTCACTCAGTGGTGTTAAAACACCAGATTACTAGTATTCACAATATGCCATACATAAGTCCAACTCCGGAGGACTTTACATAACACATGATGGGACATGAGTGGATTTTAAAGTTGTACCCGTCATGGGTAATGAGGCAAGTAGAAGTCTAAAAATTTTAGGTGGATATAGGTATTAAGGTACCATAATCTATACCTATCCCGCTCCATTTCCATCCCTGATCACCAATCAGCATCATAGTTAAACTACAAAAGCTGGAGCTGAAAATAACACAGTGCGAGCAACCTTTATATAAGTGGATATTATAGAAGCTCAGAAAGTGTTGCTAAATACTTGAAAAGGTCAATAGAGCTATACTAGTATTCGTAATATCTGTACTATTTTGTATTTTATAAAAATAATAGCACAGTAACCATGATTTTTTCTATGTGTTACCTTTATAAAAACAAATTTGTTTTTCCATCTTGAATCATTTACTTATGTTTAAAAATTAAAAACAATGGCTGGCCGTGGTGGTTTGTGGCTGGCGGGAGAGCTGTACAGTGGTGGTGGGTTGCATGGATGTAGGGGTGGCTAGGTGGTGGTGGTTTGTGGCATTGGGAGGTGGTAGTCGTGGGTTGTGGTGGTCGGAGGTGGTGGCAGTGGTTGTCGAGGTGGTAGTTGTGGTGGTTGGAGGTCTCGGTGGTGGCAATCGTTGGCTGGGGTAAGAGAGGAGTTTGAAGAAGAACAACAAAATGGGTAAATGCGGAAAGAATTTTCAGTTTATGTGTCAAGGGTATTTTTGTCATTTCAAACTTGGTCAATATCCGAACCCATCGATCAGCACCAAAATAGGCCAAAAGATTATAACTGCATTTTTTATCATAAAATCAATGGTTAGTTTGACATTTTCTGACTTTGATGGGTTAGATTGACAATTTTACCCTAAATTTATGGTTAGAAGTGTAAAAATCTCATAATATAATACTTGGGCTATCCGGGATTTCCTGTTACACTTTTGTTTGTGTAACATGAAATTGCACCACGTGTCTCTCCCGACTTAACTAACATTAATTTAATATTTTTTTTTATTTTGGCATGATTTTATTAGGAGGAACACATCACGTAATTTTATTGGTGTAACATTTCATGTTACACAAAAATGTAATACTTCCTCTGTCCCAAATTAAACTTCATAGAATCTTTTTCACGATTTTCTAGAAGCGTGTTTGACCGTTAATATGTTTAATTATGAATAATAATAACAAATAAAAAGTTAATATTTAAAAACTATGTACTACGATTAAATTAACAATATCACATCGTCATATTATTATTTATATATCTATTTAAATATATTATCAAAGTTTAATAGTATTAACTGTCAAATAATAAGCTTATATGTTAGTTTGGTACAAATCTTAGTTTGGGACAGAGGCAGTCCAAGACCTGGAGCACTATTCAAGTTCCTGTGGTTGCGATTGCATTCATTGTCCACAATTCCACGGACGAGCTGAAAAGTAGTACCAATAATGCTATAAAATGTGTACAAACACATGGATGCTCTATTTTTAGTTCCCTTTATGACACGGTACGAAAATATTTCAGAGGATCTTTCATATTAAAATGTCTCTATCCAACTAGGAATAGCCCACTGGTCAGGGCGTATGCCCTCCCAAGAGCACCCTAGGTTCGAATTCGGCCTGAGACAGTTTCTGGAGTTCAGTATTCAATTACACCATAATAGGTGTAGGAGTCTCACTTTGTGTGAGTTGTGTGGGAGTCTCACCCCACCTTCGCGTGAGACACAGGGGAGCCTCACCCCCTTTGTGTGGGGCAATTTGGATGTATTAATGAGAGGGAGTCCGATATTTGTTTCCAAAAAAAAAAGTCTCTTGCATACTCCCTCCGTTCTAGGTTAATCTGCATATAATCTTTTTGATAATTTTTAATAAAAATATTTGACTATAAACATGTTATACTATGTATAATAGTGTTAAATAAAAAATTGATATTTAGAAACAACGTAATACGATGAATCCAACAATATCACATATGATAATACTATATATTCAAATATGTGGTCAAGTTTGACAATGTTGACTGTCAAATAGTAAAAGTGCAACTTAAACTAGGACAGAGGGAGTACTTAATTTTAAGGGATAACTACATTTATAACCCTAACTTTTACTTGAAAGTACCAATATAACTCTGCAATATCAGAACGTGTTAATTTAACCCTAACTAATTATTGTATATGTCAATCTAACATTAACTTTCAAAAAATGTGTGCCGATATAACCAAACTCCCTAATTCAACGTTGATCCATAACATTCCGGTAATGGCAAAAAAGTGGAATAACAAAAATACCCTTGCCTAAGAAGCTAAAACATTTATACCTATAATACCCTCGATTTTCTTCTTCTACACCACTGCTGCTCTACCAAACCGTCGTTGCTCTCCTGCCGGAAACCTCCTCCACCGCCGATACCATCTGCTTGGAAACCTCCGCCAACAGAAACTTCCGCCGCCAGCACCTCCGATTGAGAGCTAATACACTAGCACCACCAAGCCACTATACATCGGCTTGTTGCTCCGCCTCCAGAAACCTCCGCCGCCAGCACCTCCAATTGAGAGCTAATACACCTTTTCGTACATTCTTTACCATATTAGTGATATTTAAGGACAGAAAACTATGGCCAAAGTGAGTGTGTTAAAAACAGAGGAAGAATAGTGACATCTCTTTCGTTGTACATTGGGATTTGAACCAAAACAAGAGGATAAACTAAACTACCAAGTTCGACATCTTGATTTAGAGGCTCGAATTTGTACCTCTTTTCTGGGTTTCTACGAAATATCTTCACAAAAACAATGACTGCGCCATGTAAATTAAGCTTCTCCATGAAAAACAAAGTGGAGAGAGCGAGGCAGAGAGTGACAGCCTCTTGAAGCACCAAAACGAGGCTTTGATCTGTGTCCATATCAAATTAATGAGGCTTCAACAAACTCCACCACCAAGCCACTCACTTGCCACCTCGTCACCACCCTACAATGTAAGAGATATTTTGTGAATATCTTCTGCAATATTATTGTACTTGATATAATCGTTTTCCTTTCTTAACTCTGTAAAGGCTCTCTATATATTGCACCATTGTACCATCAATGAAAGCATACATTCATATTTTACATGGTATCATAGCTTAAATCCTAAGAACCCTAAATTTTCCATACTCATAAAAAAATCGTTCCTGCCGCCAACCATCCACTCCACATGGATGCTCCGCCATAGCCAGATGACGTCGACTTGCTCCGATGATCCCTCCACCAGCTCCTGCTCGGTGCCGATGGTTTGGACTCTTCCAATTCTCGGCGTTATGCTTGGTATTCCAACTCCCTGCCTCCATCGCATTCGTATTACGTTCACCCCTCAGATCATATAGGTTTGCTTATTTCCTCTATGACCTTGAATGGTACTAATAATTATAATGATTGGAGTGCTTCCATTTGTCATGGTTTTAATTCTAGACATAAGCGTGGTTTCTTAGATGTTTCCATCCACAAGCCTTTACCTGGTGAACGTTTTGCTGATATTTGAAGTAATTTAAATTTCATGCTTATTGGTTGGATCGTTTCGACACTCGATCTATCTGTTCGTTCTGCTGTTAATTATTATGACTCGAATAAGGAACTTTGGGATGATCTGCACTCTGATACTCAGTTGAAAATGACCTACGTATATGTCAGATTCATGCGGACATTTACAACTGTCGTTAGAATGGCCAGGCTGTTAATGCCTACGTTAGTCGCTCCAAGAAGTTGTGGAATGACCTACTTACTTACATGTCTCCCGTACTTGTATGCCATGCCCCGGTGCCACTATTGCTCAGAGTGATCATGAGAAGGAGATAGTTCATCAATTTCTCATCGGCCTGGATGGTGGTTATGCTACTCTTCGCTCATACATTCTTGCACACGAACCATTGCCTTCGCTCGACAAGGTTTACTCCCTTGTCTCTCAGGAGGAGCGTCAGAAGACTGTCATCTCAGCTCGTGATTTTGTCACTTCAGTAGACACCATGCCCTTTACGTCTTGTCGTCAGGCGCAATCCTCCACTCCGAAGTCCACTACCACCGCTCCGGGATCTACCCCAGCCATCATCGTTGATTGTCGAAGTCTTACCTGCACTCATTGTAACCGAAAGGGTCATGATATCACTACTTGCTTCTGTATTATTGGTTATCCGGAATGGTTCACTGAGAATCGTCCACCTGTATCCGGCTCGAAGGCTGCCACAAACCCCAGGACACGTCCCCCCTAGGTACGCCGTTCGCCGGAGCTGCTCAGCCAGTGGCCATCACCACTCCTCCTCCTACAGGCGCCACCTCCGCCGTTGTCTCGGACTCCAATCGGTTCGCCTTTGGCCCAGTACTGTCCAAGGAGAAATGGAGTATGATTTTAAACACGTTCTCTAAGTTAAATGCTTCTGACACTCTTTCAGGTAAAACTACTTTACCTTGGATTCTTGATACCAGTGCATTATATCATATAACCGGTGATAGGGATCTTCTTCATGATATTGAGCATGGAAAATTCTGATGTTATCCTACCTGATGGTTCTATTTCAGCTGTTGTTGAACATGGAAAATTTTGTTTCAGAGATATTTTTGTGAATCATGTTCTTTTTATTCCGACATTACGATGCAATTTGCTATCGTTTGCCAAGTTAACTCCTGTTTAAAAATGTCTAGTTTTACTTACCGAAATATTCTGTGTACTAAAGGATATCGGCACGAGGACAGTGATTGGCATGGGTGAACAACGAGGAGGGGTTTATTGGTTGCACAAATTGGGAGTTTCCGGGTCTACACAGCTGTCCTTGTTTGTTGTTGCATCAGTGTCTTCATCTGCTTATGGTATCAGCGTTTTGGGCATCCATCCTCATCCGTTTTTTCTTCTATCCTAGTCATTTCTTTGCATGATAGTAATTTTAATAAATCTATTCCCTGCTCGGTATGTCATCGCGCAAAATAGTCTAGAAATAGTTTCCCTGTTAGTTCTGCTAAGGCTAGTCATTTGTTTGAACTTATTCATTGTGATGTTTGTGGGCCTTAAGGTTCACCCTCTTCTAGTGGAGTATTTTTATTTTTGACCATATTTGATGACTATTTCTGAGCATTTTGAGTTCATTTATTATTTTATAAGTCTCAAGTACCATTAAAGATGAAGGAGTTCGTTGCGTTTGTTCAGACACAGTTCCGACGTCCCATTTAACGGATTCGGCCAGACAACAGAACCAAATTCCTACCTCTCAGATCTTTTTTTCTAGAGAAGGGTGTTTGTTTTGAGACATCCACAGTCTACACACCTTAGCAAAATGGGCGTGTGGAACGGAAACACAGACATATCCTTAATGTTGCTCATGCTCTTCATTTTCAAGCTCATTTACCTATCGACTTTTGGGGAGAATGCATTCTTAAAGTGGCTTACCTCATCAATTGCACGCCAATACCTGTGTAAGATGGCCAAATGCCTCATCACTTCTGGTACAGTCGCTTACCAGATTATAGCCATCTTTGTGTGTTTGGTTCATTGTGTTTTGCCTCTCAGCTTCCACGGCCGCGTGATAAGTTCACACTTTGAAGTAGGAAATGCATCTTTCTTGGCTACCCTATTGACATGAAAGCTTGGCGTGTTTATGACTTGGAGTCTCGAGGTGTGTTTGGCAGTCGAGATGTGATTTTTTATGAAGACAGTTTCCCATTTGCAACTATTTTTGCAAAGATGCCACCAGCTAGTCCCTTGCCATCTTTGTCACCTGTCATATTTGATGACTCTGTTCCTGAGCTATTCAACCTAGAGGAGCCGCCAAGTCCTGATGTGATGCAGCTAGCTCCTCTCGAGCTTTGGCTGCTTACTGCAGAACGTGGACGGTCGCCACCCGAGATGCTAGCACCAACAAAGCCGAGCTCACCCAAGGCCGATCGCCCAAGGCCGACAGTGGCTGCTCACTTGGGGTTATCCGAGGCCACTCACCCAAGCCCTTTTGTGGCTACTTGCCCAGGGATGCTCACCCGGGGCCGTCCTAGGCTGCTTGCCTAGAGTCGTGGCCATCTGTGACTAGTCCGCAACCAGCTCTTCTCGAGCTCCACCCACGACTGTCCGTGGCCCCTCATCCATAGCTGCCCATCTCACAGTCGTCTCCTGCTGAGCCGGTGACTGCCTCACCTCCAGGTTCTCTATCTGTTATACGTCGTCAGCCTCCAGCTAAACTTAAATACTACATATGCACTGCTACTCGCTCCATAAAACCCCCTTCTACTGATCCTGCATCCTCGGATTCACTGTCCTCAAGTATGCGTTACCCTATTACTGATTATATTTCTTGTAGTAATTTTTCGGTTTTGCATTCTAGATTTTTGGCTGTAGTGATAGATAATGCTGATTCGGTTACTTTTTCTGATGCTTATCACCATGCTCATTGGCGTGCGGCTATGTCCGACGAGATTGATGCACTCGAGCGGGATAATACATAGGTTCTTGCTCTTCTTCCTCCTGGCAAGAAGACTATTGGTTGTAAGCTGGTTTATTGGACTAAGTTTAAGCCCGATGGTTCTATTGAGCGTTACAAGGCTCGTTTGGTTGTTCTTAGTAATCGTCAGATTTAGGGGACTGACTTTACTGAGACATTGGCTCATGTTGCCAAGATGAGTTCAATTCATATTTTCTTGGTTGTTGCTGCTATTCGTGGTTGGGATATTCATCAGATGGATTCCCACAATGTATTTTTGCATGGTGATCTTAAGTATGAGGTTTACATGCATCCACCTCCTAGTTATACACTTTCGACACATGGATTGGTTTGCAAGCTTTGCAAATATCTTTACGGTCTACGCCAGGCTCTGCGGAATTGGTTTTCTAAACTTGCAGCTGCTCTATGCCTCTTTGGGTTTGTTCAGAGTCAGGCAGATTACTCCTTCTTTTCTTACTTGAATGATGGTGTTTCTCTTCATGTATTGGTTTATGTTGATGATCTTATCATTGTTGGTTTCTCTCCTGAGATGATTACCAAGTTCAAGAAGTATTTGTGCTCTTGTTTTCATATGAAGGATCTTGGTGCCCTGAAGTATTTCTTAGGCATTAAGATAGCTCGTTGGCCTGGTGGGATGTTTTTGTCTCAGCGGAATTGTGCCTAGGATATTTTTTCTTATACTGGCCTATTGGCAGCTAAGCCTACAGATTTTCCCATGGAACAACAGCACAATTTTGCACGATATGATGGTTCTTTGTTTGATGATTTCGCGCAGCATCGCAGACTTGTTGGAAAGCTCATTTATCTCACCATCACTCGTCCTGAGCTTAGCTATTCAGTCCATACCTTGGCCCAGTTCATGGAGAAACCACATTTGGCGCATTGGCATGCAGCTTTGTGTGTTATAAATTATTTGAAGAGTCGTCATGGTCAAGGTTTGTTTCTATCGGCTAAGAGTTCTCTTCAGCTTACATCATTTTGTGATTCCGATTGGGTAGCTTTCCTAATTACTAGGAGATCTTTGATTGGATATTTTTTTTATGATTGGTGAATCTCTGGTTTCTTGGAAGACGAAGAAACAACCCATTGTTTCTCGTTCTTCGGATGAAGCAGAATACCGGGATATGGCAGTCGCATGTTGTGAATTGTTGTGGCTCAAGTCATTTCTTCGTTCGTTGGGAGTGGCGCATCCTACTCTGATGCATTTGTACTGTGATAGTTAGGCTTCTCTTCATATTGCAGTCAATCCATTTTTTATGAGAGAACAAAGCATATTGAGATTGATTGTCATATTGTTCGTGATTTGATACAGTCTGTGCTGTGGTTACTTATCATATTCGTACTACTAGTCAGCCAGCAAATCTTTTTACAAAGGCACTTGGATGACAAACATTTCAGACTTTGCTTGGCAAGTTGGGCATTCGAGATCCACATGCTCTAACTTGAGGAGGAGTGTGGGAGATATTTTATGAATATCTTCTGCAATATTATTGTACCTTAGATAGAATCATTTTTCCTTTCTTGACTCTGTAAAGGCTGTCCATATATTATACCCTTGTACCATCAATGAAAATACATGTTCAAATTACACACACTGCCACACTGCCGCGAAACCTCCACAGTCGGCACCTCCGCCACCACCCCGTCGAAAACTCCACGCTGACAAAAACATCACCAGCACTGTTGCACCACCACTAAGCCACTCATCACCATCTCGACACCACCCCACATCCACCCCTGCCCTTCTCCTCCCCCTCAAAACCCTAGCCCAACCCTAGAAAATTACTAAAAAATGGTCGAATCTGGAGAGAATCGAGGAAGAAAGGTCGGAGGAAGAAAATCACTGCGTAGGAAATCAAATTGGGGGAAGTAAAGGGAGGAGGAAGACGGGGGAAAAGGTGGGAAAATGTGTCTTTTTGCATTTTTGATTTTTTTTCTTTTTGATAAGAGAACAATCGTCTTTTCCACAAAATCTGGCCATCATAAAATTTACTAAAAAGTCAGCGTTGTGAATGGTTATATTGGCACTTTCTAAGATTGCAGGGTTATATTGTCACTTTCAGCCTAAACTAAGGGTTATTTTAGCACTTACTCTAATTTTAATATACTAATAAAATTAAGTTCTAAAGATTTTTTTTTTAATAAGAAAATTTTCTCAATACCAAAACTGTTAAGTACAATGTAATTCAAAGATCTAACCTCCTACCATTCTTACATCCACCCTATACAGTGTTCATCAACAATTCAGAACATCTAGTTCTAAATTTTAAGTTTAACCATGTCATATAAACTATACAATTAATGATACTTTCAATAATTTCAACTCCATGTACCTCATTGCCAAAACAGTTCTCATTTCTCTTCCTCCATATGTTATAAACAACCTCTGCTGCTGTTTAAAAAAATTGTGCTTTCCATCCCTTCCCTTTACAGTGCTCTAAGATCCACTTCTTTTTTACTTCCCATTGTCCAGGCCATTTATCTCTCTTCAACGATTACAATACCTTCCTCCAGATTGTACTAGTTTCTTCACACTCAAAGAACATGTGCTAAATACTTTCATATTTATCACAAAACTGTCATTTATTATTGAGGAAAAGATATATTTTGTGAATAATACTTGTAATTAGATTAGTATCATTTTCCTTATTTACTTAGGACGTTTGTTACACTATATAATGTATCATAGAGCATGAATACAGTCACAATATTAAATCCTTATTTTCTACACAGTATCAGAGCCTAAAATCCTGAAACCCTAAAGAAAATTCCCATTGTCATTTTCCCCCAAGAGCCACCATCGTTAAGCCCCGCGTTAGCCGCATGCACTAGCGTTTGAGACCGACTGCTCCTTGCCACTTGTCATTTTCCAATAGCCACAGCCTCCTCCTTGATTTCCGTGATCCATCTAATTCTGATCTGTCAGTGAGTGACGTTCACGTGCCACTGCCGGAAGCCACGTGCCGCCGCCATTAACTCCACACACCATCGCGTCATCTCCTGTCGATCTCCCTTTTCTGCCTACCTGGTCCTACGTTGACTCCTATCTTTAGATATAATCCCGATGCCATAGAGCTTTCTTGCATCGCTGTCGAAGCTGGGGCTAAGAAGCATCATAATCTCAATGTCTTCGATGTATTGTAGCTTTGCTCAAACAGTTGCAATTGTAAACTGGCACTGGCCTTTCTATACCCACTGGTCGATTTGTGAATTCTCCATACTACCTCGGTCTTTCTGATGGTCTCGGTTATGTCATCTGTCCCGTCGTGCTGAAGGGTGTTGAAAATTACCTTGAATGGACTGATGCAGTCTGTAGTGCTTTGCTTGCGAAGAATAAGATTGGTTTCATCGATGGAACCATTACCAAACCCCCGGTTAGTGATCCTGATTATGGGGAATGGCCTGGGGTGAATGCTACATTTGTTTGCTGAATCTTGCAGACGGTTGATCCAGCTTTGCGATATGCTACAACTTACTTTCCCACCGCTAAGGAGCTATGTGATGATGTTGCTGGATGTTTTTCCCTTGGTAATGGTCAAAAAATTCTACAGATGTGGATTATATTCAAAACTATTAGAAGAATGGTCAGTCTATTTCCATTTACTTTGGAAAACTTAAGAAGTTGTATGATGACTACAACTCTTTTCAGCCTCCTTGGGTTTGCACATGTGAAGCTTGAAAATTATTATGGATATGTAATTATGTTATTGTTGTCTTCTATGATCAAGAGAAAGAGTTGATTTATCAATTTCTCCTCAGTTTAGATGAAATCTATCACTCCTTGCGATCCAATGTCATGAATCAAGATCCGCTACCACTTGTCATGCGTGTGTATGCCCTTGTGGCTCAGAAGAAAAATCACAAAGGTGTTATTCAGTGCCGTCAATCTTCAACTGATTCCCTAGCATACACTACTCGATGCCCACCACCTTCAGGACATTCACCTGGAGCTCTCTCTGTAGCTGAATGTAAGAATATGGTTTGTACTCATTGTCATTGCAAGGGTCACGAAAAGCTAAATGTTTCAAGCTCACAGGCTATCTAGAATGGTTCACGGAGATGAGGGACAGAGCCAACACCGCAAAGAAAATGGTGCCAGCTCAACCTTCCACTGCCGTGCCGGGGTTTTCACATGAAGGATCTTGGTGCACTTAATTATTTCTTAGGTATAGAGATTGTTAGAAAACCAGATGGTATGTTTCTTTCACAAAATATGCCCTTGACATTTTATCAGATACTGGTTTGTTGGCTGCAAAATCGACAAACTTTCCATTGGAGCAACAACATAACCTTGCACGCGTAGAGGGAACACTTTACGAAGATCTGGAGCAATATTGGGGTCTTGTCGGCCATCTCATTTACCTTAAAATTACATCTCCGGAGCTTAGTTATTCGGTGCATACGCTTTCCCAGTTCATGAAGTCACCTTGTGTTTCTCACTGGCAAAGCTACACTGCGGGTTCTACAGTACTTGAAGAGTTATCTTGGTCGAGGTTTATTCCTCTCTTCTCGTAGTTCATTACAGTTGACTACTTTCTATAATTTCGATTGGGCTGCTTGCACTATCACACGCCGTTCTCTTTCTGGTTATTTTGTGATGATCGATCATGCACTAGTTTCATGGAAGCCCAAGAAGAAATCTACAATTTCTCGTTCTTCTGCTGAAGCAGAGTATCGTGCCATGGAAGTTACTTTTTGTGAGTTATTATGGCTTAAGTCTTTTCTTCGGGACTTAGGTTTTGTGAATTCTGCCCCCATGCGACTATTTTGCAATAGTCAATCTGCTCTTCATATTGTTTTTAATCTTGTCTCTCATGAACGTACGAAACACATAGAGGTTGACTGTCGTTTTGTCAGAGATTTGGTACAGTCTTGTACTATTGTTACTCATCGAAAGCTCTTGGACTTGTTCACAAAATCTCTTGGATGTAATCAGTTTCAGTGACTACTTGGCAAGTTGAGCATTCTCGATCTACATGCTCCAACTTGAGGAGGATTATTGAGGAAAAGATATATTTTGTGAATATTACTTGTATTCAGATTACTATTCTTTTCCTTATTTACTTATGACTTTTGTAACACTGTATAATGTGCCTCAGAGAATGAATACAATCACAACATTACATCCTTATTTTCTACATATAGTATCAGTACTAATCCCAAACTTCTGCATTATGTCCTTTCTGGCCAGCCCATTCTGCCATCCCATCCAAAGAGTAAATTGTACTCTTGGTCTATCCTGGTTGCCACACAGTATTCTGTTCCCCCCCCCCCACCTTCTCCTGAGTGCCTCTTAAATCCATCCACACCTCACTTATCTTGAATTTTCCTTTAAGTATCATCCCCTACCTTGAACTCGGGTTTTTAACCTTGTCCCTGCACATGAGCAAGAGTGGCTGGAAAACTTATTATATGTATATCACCCTTTTTAAAGTAGTCTGAGTGTATCCACTTCACTATAATCAGTTTGCTTTCCTGCTCAAATTTCATAGTAACTTAGCCAGGCTAGCTTCGTTCCATTCTGTCAGCGCAATGATATTGAGTCATCGACCTTCTTTGGCGTACAGATATTTTTCCCAAGCTAATGGAGATTTCTTATTATGACTCCACTCCATGAGAAGGATGTGCATATAGCCTCAATATGCTTTATCATTGTTTTGAAGATGTAAGCATTACATCTAGTAGCTGGTGATAGAAAAAAACACTCTTTTTATAAGTTGTACTCGACCTGCACAACTCAATACCTTTGAACTCTAATGCTTGATCCTGATTCTGAATATCTCCTTTCCGTCTTTCTTCTAAAAACACCATAGTATAATTTCATTTTGCTAGGTTGCATCAAGTCATGTGAATTTGGTGAATTTTTGAAAAGCTTTCATCAGTTTTGCTACCGACTCTTATTCCTTGCTTAAGAAAAATAGTAAGCTTTCATCATTTCTATTAGGTTCATGCATTAAAATGGTGCATGAATGTCCAGCTCATTGGCGTGCCTTAGACTTATGGTATACCTTCTTGTAGAGCTCAAACGTCTCTTTGTTATTAGCTCTTTTATGAGGAGGTTTTAAGGTAACTCTTGGGGTTTCCTATGTGCTCCTTTAAAAGGGATTCAGATATTGGAGATGATCACACAACAAACTACAAGAACATGGCAAGAAAATCAATAGAGTTGAGAGTTCTTGCCTGAGCTAAAAATATTTTCATTTTTCTGAGAGCAGTTCTGATTGGGAGGTCGGCTCCAAGGGCAAACGTTGTCCGATGTTTTTGAAATTTGGTCAGCGGTTCGGGGCTCATAGGGCTTCGATTTGGACGGTTGGATCGTCAGTTTGTGCTCTGGTTTGGGAGATATTGCAGCTTCAGTGGCATCTCTGTTTGTGGTGATATCTTACACATTTTGCTACTCTTGTTGCTTATTCTTTATGCATGATGTTTATGGTGGGTTGTAACCCTTTGTAGACTAATGTTTTGTTTTCCCCCCTCATTTTATCAGAATAAGAAGGAATAGGGTGGACTCCTCTAAGTCCCGTTGTTTTACTCTTCACACCGAAGATGTTTTTCACGTAAAAATCACCGTGTGTTGTTTTCTCTCTTTACTTTCTTGTTGGTTGGTTTTATCTCCTTCGTTTGGTTGATTTTATGATTGTGTTTGAATATTTGGTTGGTTTGTTTTTGCCTTGATCTTTTGTGGGTGTTTGGAATTTATTCCCTCTGGGTCCCCAACAAGTGGTATCAGAGCGGTGAGCTTTTTTTGGCATAATCATAGAGTCTAGTGGTGGTTCTATGGTTAAGTTAACACAAAAAAATTATTCTATTTGGAGGCCTATGTTTGAAGACTTGTTTTGCAATGATTTGTATTATCTGATTGCACCTACTATTGTTGAGGGTAGTAGTTCATGTATGCCAACTAAACCTCAGAAAATGGAAGAAAATGAATGGGCTACGTTAAATAATAAAACTTTGGGGACTATTAAAAAATGGGTTGCTATTAGCATATTCAACCATGTTTCTCAAGAGTCTGACCCCTATGATTTGTGGAAGAAATTGGAAGACCTTTATGAAAGAAGGACGGCTCATAAGAAGGCTTCTTTGACTAAGAAGCTTGTTAATTTGAAGTTGAAAAGGGGAAAGTCAGTGTCTAAACATCTTAGTGACTTTCAAGATATTATTAACACATTGAATACTATGAAGATTGTTCTTGATGATGAGTTGCAAGCTTTGTTCTTGTTGAATTCTTTTCCCAATAGTTGGAGACTTTGGTGGTGGCTATTAGCAACTCTGCTCTAGAATGTGTGCTTTCTTTAGATGTTATCAAAGAGAGCATGTTTAATGAAGAGATAAGAAGAATGGAGATGAGAGTTGATAATTCACAGACTCTTATTGTTGGGACTCGAGGAAGAAGCAATAGTAGCAGTCCAAAAGGGCGTGACAAGTCGAAGAACAGGTCCAAGACCATAGATAGGAAAGAGACAAAGATGTGCCACTATTGCAACAATCTATGTCACATTAAAAAGTATTGTTATCAGTGGAAGAAAGAGAAGGGGAAGAAGCATGACTCACCTAATGAGAGAGGTGATAAAGGAACTGCCACAACAACTTCTCAAGATGATGATGATATAGCTCTGGTTTGTACTACTGGGGATTTTCATCACGTAGAAGGTTCCAATACAGAGTGGTTGGTTGATTTGGGAGCTTCTTTTCATTGTGGTCACAAAGAGGAGTACTTCATGAACTACCAAGCTAGAGACTTTGGTATCAGAATGGGAAATAAGAGCACCGCAAATATTATTGGTCTCGGTGACATCTATGTGAAAACAAGTGTTCAATGTAGATTTATTTTAAAGATTTTGCACCATATGCCTGACTTGAGCCTTAACTTGTTGTCTGCTAGTACTCTTGATCGAGATGGATATAGACACTTCTTTGGAAATAGCAAGTGGAAATTGTCGAAGGGATCAATGACAGTTGCTTGTGGTGAATTGTGTTGCACTTTGTACAAGACATACTTGACTGTATGTTATGACGGGGTGAATGTCATTTAAGCGAAGAATTCTCCAAACTTGTGGCATCGAAGGTTGGGACACATGAGTGACAAGGGCTGAAACTTATAGCACGTAAATACCTTATTCCTGTTGATTCTAGTGTTTCTCTTGACCTCTGTGATCACTGTTTAGCAGGAAAACAACACAAAGCTTCCTATTCTGGGAAGTTAACTAAGAAAGAAGGAAAGTTGGAGTTGGTACACTCTGATGTTTGTGGTCCCATGGAGGTTGAGCCACTAGGTGGCAACAAGTACTTTGTCACCTTTGTCAATGATGCTACTCAGAGGACTTGGGGGTTTACATGATAAGACCGAAGGAGAGGTGTTTGAAATTTTCATTAAATTTCATACCATGGTAGAAAGGGAGACAGAGAAGAAGTTGGAGTGTCTTCGTTCTGATAATGGTGGAGAGTATACCTCTAATGAGTTTAGAAGCTATTGTTCGCAGCATGGAATCATGCATGAGAAGATGGTGCAACGAACCCCTCAACATAATGATATGGCCGAGAGGATGAACGGAACCATTTTTGAGAAGGTTAGATGCATCCTCAGAATGTCTAATCTTCCAAAGTCATTTTGGGGTGAAGCGGTTCGGTGTGATCATTATTTGATTAATCAATCTCCATCGATTCCTTTGGCTTATGACATTCCGAGAGAGTTTGGAAGGGATGTGATCCTTCATATTTGAATCTTAGAGTGTTGGATGCAAGACATTTGCTCATGTTCCCAAAGAGCAAAGATCGAAACTGGACTCGAAAGCCAATCCTTGTGTGTTTGTTGGATATGGTGATGAAGAGTATAGTTATAGGCTCTATGATCCCGAAAAGAAGAAGGTGGTGAGAAGTAGAGATCTAGTGTTCTTTGAGCATGGGATGGGTGCTGATCTTCTGAGTACAAGGTACAATTCTAACACAGATTAATCTTTTACTTTCATTGACATTTCTTCTACTTCTACTTATGTTAATCAGCCATCAAATGAGAATCCTCCATTCTTGGATGGTATTGAGGTAATGGATTAATGATCTATCTTTAGAATACGGTCTCTCTTGGAATGGCAATACAATAAAAAAATGTATTGACACCTGATGAGGTTGAGGATTTGCAATGTGGTGCTGATACACCTGAAAATGGCGAGTTTCCTCAGGGATGAGGAGGAATAGGATCGTGAGAAGGGGGAGCAACCTACCCCTCAAGTGGAGGAAGTTCAACCTCAAAGTCCAGTCGAGGGAGGATAACTTCAAAGAGGTATTCAATTTAAGAGTACATTCTTGTTACCGCTGATGTGGAGCCTAAAAGCTTCAAGAGGTGTTGTCTCATAAAGATAAGAAGTTGTGGCTTGAGGAAATGAAAGAGGACATGGATTCCTTGAAGAAGAATGATACTTATGATCTTGTGAAACTTCACAGAGGAAAGAAAGTGCTGAGAAACCGATTGGTTTATAGGAACAAGAAAGATGGTGATAAGATTGTTAAGCATTGGTCAAGGGATGAAACAGAAGAAAGGTGTTGACTATGATGAAATCCCCTCACCAATGGTCAAGATGACTTCAATTAGGATCATGCTTGGTTTTATTACGAGTCTTGACTTGGAATTGGAGCAGATTGATATGAAAACTACTTTCTTGCATGGCGATTTGCAAGAGGAGATTTATATGATGTAGCAAGAAATTTTGAAGTTAAGGGGAAAAAATATCATGTTTGCAAGTTGAAAAAGAGTCTTTATGGACTGAAGCAAGCACCAAGAGAGTGGTACCAGAAATTTGATTCGTTTATGACAGACGATGGTTATAAACGAACTTATGTCGATCTTGTGTCTATGTCAGAAAGTTCCCCGGAGGTAACTTAATTATTCTTGTTTTATATGTCTATGAAATGTTGATTGTTGGTCAAGATGCAAAGATGAACGGTGATTTGAAGAAATCCTTGTTCAAGGTGTTTGACATGAATGACTTGGGTCCAGCTAAGAAAATCTTGGGCATGTAGATTACTCGTGATAGAAAGGCTGGAAAGTTGTGGTTGTCACAGGAGAAGTATATTGAACGAGTGCTTGAAAGGTTCAATATGAAGAATGTTAAGCCTATTAGTACACCATTGACATCTTATTTCAAGTTGCGCAAGAAAGATTGTCCTCAAAAGGAGAAGGACAAAGAAATTATGTTTTCTATTCCTTATTCTTCGGTTGTTGGTTCTTTGATGTATGCTATGGTTTTTATAAGACCAGCTATTGCGCATTCCATTGGTGTGGTGATTAGGTTCTTATCCAATCTGGGTAAGACTCACTGGGATTCAGTGAAGTGGATTTTCAGATATTTGTGAGGTACTTCCAAATTTTGTTTGTGTTTTGGAAGTAGCAAGACCATTCTTGAAGGATACACTGATTTTGACATGGCTGAGTACATTGATAGAAGAAGGTCTACCTCGGGTTATTTGTTCACATTTTCGGGGGGAGCCATCTCATGGCAATCCAAGCTACAAAAGTTTGTGGTGTTGTCTAAGACGGAGGCGGAGTACAATGCAATCGTGGAAGCTGGTAAGGAGATGCTTTGGCTGAAGAGATTTCTTCTAGAGTTGGGTTTGAAGCAAGATGAGTATGTAGTACTTTGTGACAGTTAAAGTGCTATGGACTTGAGCAAGGATTCCATGTATCATGCTCGTACCAAGCATATTGATGTTAGATACCATTGGTTGTGAGATATGATTGAGGAGAAACTGATGAAGCTGAAGAAAGTTCACACAGACAAGAATGATACTGATATGTTAACAGAGGCAGTTCCCAGAGTTAAGCTTGAGCTTTGTGGTAAGCTCGCCGAGATGAGCATCAAGTGATTGCAAGGGTATGTGCATCTTCCTCGCGATGGGATGGAGGGGGATATTGTTAGGTTCATGCACTAAAACGGTGCATGAATGTCCAGCCCATTGGTGTGCCTTAAACTTATGGTATGCCTTCTTGTAGAGCTCAAATGTCTCTTTGTTATTAGCTCTTTTATGAGGAGGTTTTATGGTGACTCTTGGGGTTTCCTATGTTCTCCTATAAAAGGTATTCAGATATTGGAGATGATCACACAACAAACTACAAGAACATAGAAACAAAACAAGAGAGTTGAGAGTTCTTAAGTGAGCTGAAAATATTTCCATTTTTCTGAGAGCAGTTCTGATTGGGAGGTCGAGTCCAAAGGAAAACGTTGTCCGGTGTTTATGAAATTTGGTCAACGTGTTCGGGGCTCATAGGGCTTCGATTTGGACAGTTGGATCATCAGTTTGTGCTCTGGTTTGGGAGATATTGCAGCTTCAGTGGCAGCTCTGTTTGTGGTGATATCTTACACATTTTGCTACTCTTGTTGTTTATTCTTATGCATGATGTTTATGCTCCTTTGCAGACTGGTGTTGAGTTTGTTTCCCTCATTTTATCACAATAAGAATTAATATGGTGAACTCCTCCAAGTCCCGTGGTTTTACTCTTTACACCGAAGAGGTTTTCCACGTAAAAATCACCGTGTGTTGCTTTCTCTCTTAACTAACTTGTTGGTTGGTTTTATCTCCATCGTTTGGTTGATTTTGTGATTGTGTTTGAATATTTGGTTGGTTGTTTTACCTTGGTCTTGTGTGGGTGTTTGGGATTTATCCTCTTTGGGTCCCCAACAGTAAGCATTACATCCAGTAGCTGGTGACTATTTTGAATGGATAAATATGTGTCATTTTGAGAAGTCTACTGATTCTTCACTACCTATGAATTATTTGGCCATTGACTTAGATACAAATAAGTCTCTCTTTCAAAAGTTAGTGAACAGTGATAATTTATTCGAGTTCAGTTAGATAATATTTTAGAATTAAGAATAGTTTTAAAATTGAAAAATCATCAAATTTGAGGAATAATTTGAAGAAAACTAGTTAGTTCAGCCTTTTCGATTCTATGAATTGGTTGTCTGGTAAGATTATAGATCCATATGTTTTGAACTTATGATGAAAACAAAGCATTAGGTAACGATATTACTATTTATCATATATTAATAAAATTTTGGTAAAGTGTTGGGAAATACCATCTTTTCACGAGTTTATGAAAAGATGGGATTTAATTAGAAAATAAAACGGTAAAAAGTTTTAGTTGCAATATTAAAAATTTACTCTCTCCGTTCTAGCTATTTTTGTACTCTTTCATCTTTGGGACATCCCGCCTGTTTTTGTACTCTTCACTTTATTTCCTTTTTTTGACCAGTTTTTATTCATTTTTTATGCTGAAATTAGAAATGGAAAAGAAAAATAAAATAAGGTACCCCACAACACATTGGTAAGAAAATATTAAATAATGGATTCTTAAAAATACTTCCTCTTTCTCTCAGCAAAAATAGTTGGGACAAAGGAAGTATTATGCAACGTGTTGTAGTTATAAAGTGTATGACCCGATAATGTAACCTAAAAATTTTATCTTGACTTTTTCTAATTTGCAATTTAAATCTTAATCTTCCCATAATTTATGGAAAAATCGTCTTTCAAGATACGAACTCTAAAATTTTATAATTAATTGAATTATTATTAGCTACCTGGAGAGTAACATTGTAAAGTCCAGAACCAAATTTCAAACATGTTTATAGAAGTAGAAAAGTTTACTCAAGTTCTTTAAAGAAAAAGAAAAATGCTTTTATAACCCTACCTACTTCACATATGTGTTAATATAATCTTTTAATAATTGAAAGTGCATATATAACCCTAAATAGTTTATGTAAGTGCAATTTTACTCATTCCGGCAGTTTAAGGTTAGATTTGATTGAAAAAATAATTTTTCCCCTCTGAAAATATTTAAAAAATGAAAAAAAGAAGAAGGAAATCACATTTTTAGCCTCCAAAACCCTTATCTTCTTCATTTTTTTCTTCTCCTTCTTCAGCGCAGTTCTTTTCTCTTTCTCCTTCTCCGCCATTCTCTTTCTTTCTCCTTTGGCATCGTTCTTTCTCCTTCTCCGACATGTCTTCACTTTACATTGAAGGCCAGAAACTTTTAGGGTTATATTGGCGGAGGCAACTCGTGGATGGATGGTGGAAGGTGGTGATGACGCTATGGTTTCGGTGGCAGGGCTGGGCATCGGAGCTAGAAAGAGAGTGGAGGTGGCGGGGCTGGCTAGAGGAGGTGGTGACGCTAGGGTTCAGGGGCTGGGGTGGAAGGGGGTGGTGGTGGAAGGGGGTGGTGGTGGAAGGGATGGCTGGAGGGGGTGAAGCTGGCTAGAGGAGCTAGAAGGTGGTGGTGGTGAGGCTGAGGTCTCGACGGAGTGCGGCGGCGGGTCGATCTGGTTGAACGTCATCAGCTTCTGCACCGAGGTTTCGACTGAGCGCGATAGTGGGTCGATCTAGTGTCAGGTGAATGGCACTATGGCCTCCTCCGTGGTCGGAACCGTGGAGAGGAGGCAGACGGAAGTGGTGGCAGTGAAACAACGGGCTCAGAGGAGAAGGGAATGTAGTTGCCATCGATTTGTGTTTCAGGCAGCCGACAATAGCTTCAGGTTGTCGGAAGCACATCGATTGGCGGTGGAACGATTTGTATTTTAGGAAGAAAGCGAGAGCTTCGGGTAATTGGAAGCATACCGATGGTGGTGGAACAATTTAAGTTTCAGGCGGCATGCAGACAAATTTAGGTCGTCAAAATTTGAGTTTCAAGCGGAGAGCAATAGTATTTCTCAGTTCTGTTCAGTACGACCTTTGTTTTATGTTCTCTTTTTACGTGAAGATTGTAGCAAACATGTGAGAAATTAAAATGCTGAGAATTGTATGCAAACCTTATTCTATTTTATCAAAATTTTAAGACCATTTGTGTTTTTATTTTCTTTTGTTGTGAATCGCATGTTTTGCGTTCTTCTGAGTTTGTTTCTGAGTTTGTGTGTGAATTGTGTGTCTTGTGTTCTTATGGATTTGTGTGTGAATTGGTGTTTTTGGTTTCTGGACTTTTGGGGATGAGTTTCACGACAAAGGTAAAACGCACGACGGCCACGAAGCTTCTACGTGGTTGCGGAATGGTGGTTTTTGGTAGACTGGGAGAAAAATGTGAACGAACGGATTTTCATAAAGAAATAAGAGTGAAAATCAAAGTTAATGTGGGGCGCACTAATAATAAGGGTAGTTTTGTCAATTCAATTCCAGATTTTAGCACAAAGGGTATTTTGGTCAATTTACATGCGGTCAATGTCAGAAATGAGGTCCGAGGGTTATATTGGCACTTACATTAACTAATAAGGGTAGTTTTTGCACTAAAAATTATCTGAGTATTATAGTGGCACTTATGCAAGTTGGTAGAGTTATATTGGTATACATCCCTTAAAGAAAATAGATGAAAAAGTTATGGGATATATGCCAATATAACCTCACCTACCTGAGTAAATGCTAGAATCTAGACTTTTCCCGAGATCTGGAGTTCCACCCTGCCCCTCCCGATTACCAACCCCACCATGGTGGCGCCACCCCTACCAAAAAACCCCGCCCCTAAAAAATGCCCTACCCCTATCGATTCCTAGCCCCACCACGGTGGTGCCACCCCTACCAGAAAACCCTACCCCTAAAAAATGCCCTGGCCCTACCTCGAAAACCTCTACCCTTCAAAAATGCCCCTGCGCTCCCGATTCCCAACACCACCATGGTGGTGCAGCGCCACCCCTTCCGATTCCCAGCGCCACACTACCGTAAAATTTCTGATCCCCTTGAACCAATTCTTGAGGATCCACGCCCGCGACACCAGAGCCACGATTTGTGGGGGAGGCATTAGCGTCGACCTCGGATTGGAAATCTTGACCCATTTGCTCGGGGAAGAGGCGCTTGGTGGCTTTGATGAGGTCGCCGGTGAAAGGGAGAAATGGAGAACAACGCAACGCGACTGGGCGGTCAGGGAATGAGAACGGGAGATATGGAGAACAATGGATAAAATGACGGAAGGAATGGCGTCGACGGGGAGAAGAAATGGCAGAAGAAAAGAGGAGAAATGACGTCGGCAGCGAGGTGATAAAAAAATGACGTCGGCAGCGAGGTGATAAAAAATGACGTCACCAGCGAGGTGATAAAAAAATGGTGTCGGCGGCGCTTATAAGGAGATATGGCATGAGAAGAATGTTAGAGTCAAGGGCATTAAAGTCAATTCATAATTTTAAAATTTTTTTAAAATTATTTTCAGAGGAGTAAAATTGCAATTTTTATAATTTTGGCTAAAAGTGATCGAAATGAGTAGTTTTGCACTTACGTCAACTAGGTATGATTATATTTGCACTTTCAAACAATAAAAAATTGTATTGACACTTACGTCAACCAGGTAGAATTATAAAAGCACTTCTTCCAATATTTAATTACGTATGACCCACTTTTATAATTTGCTTGGCCTCCTGCATCACAGATTCACAATTCACACATAATCCGCGTACCTTAAGAGTCCCGGCACACGATTTGCATGGCAGAGTAAATACATCACTAAAACCCCTCAACCGCTGCTAAAGTTGAAGGGTCCTCCTTAGTTCCATCACCTCAAACAGCAACCAAATTGGAATAAGAAACCGTACAAGAGTGAGCTGCCTTGATTGATACCAGGTGGGACCCAGGAAACTATATTCAACTCACTGAAATCACCAGAAGTATTAAATTTTGGTTTAGGAAGAAGAATTCATTGAATTTTTAACGTGTGTTTTTGGATGGTTCTGTGATCACCACTGCTCTTCCTCTTAAGCTTCTTTCTGTGCTCGAATATGGCCGTAGAGGTACAAATAAATCACCCCTTTTCGTCAATTATATGATTGATTGTGTTGATTTCTTGTCGGTTTCGATTTTGATTTTGATTTTCCCGGTGAATTGATGGGAATTTGAATCCCTAGCTGCTCTGTTTTTTAGAGAAATTAAACATAGATATCATCTCTCCAAAACCGTGTTTTGAGTTTTAAATCTGATAGTCTAGGATGTTTCTTTGTCCTATAATTCAATGTTCTCCTCTTTTTTATGTAAGAATTGGTAAGGCTTGGCTTGTACTTTAAGACTAGTTTTAGCTTAGATCATTCATAATCTCAGATACATAACATGTTAAATGGAAGTAGAATGATCAACAAATAAAAGACATTTACAGGTGATTAAAGCACAAAGTGGATGGCCACTTGGACTTGGGAACATCAACTCAAGACTTGCAGAAACACAAAACTTCCCTTTTCAGGCAGCAGCAGCAGAACAATCTCCTAGTTTCTCATCATTTTCATCTTCCAATCTTGACACCGAGGTATATAAATTAATAAATCCTGTCTCCATGCGTATTTTATGCGTGTTTTTCCCCAATCTTTCACATTGGCACTTTTGTTTCTGGCATGATGGACAAACAATGTACTAGTCCACAGCGTCATTCTTTCCAGACAAGAGTGTTTCTCTAGGACTGCTAATGGGAATCAAACCTGGAAACAGAAGAATGGCGTTGCAGTTTCCGAAAACTGAGGAATTCAGACAGCACATGAGCTTATCTAGCAGAGGATCGAATGCCGGGGTGTCGAGAACTAGGCATAAGGTTGAAACTTCTCAGGGGCTTTGTGTACCTTTATTACAGAATGTCAGAGAGAAGATGAGCCGTAGTAAAAGCACATCAAGAAGCCTCGATGTGTTGATTTGAGTGCAGAGCTGAATTTGTGTTAAGAGGATTGAACTAAAAAAGTAACCTTTCATGTAGATGTGCCTGATCTGAGGCCAAAATTTTGTTCCTCCCAGAGGAAACTAGAATAGGCGAGTTCTTGAATTAGGAATTTGGGATGGCGGTTTCAGGGAAATTTCTAGAACTGTGGCTACAGTAGCTTGCAGTGGCTTCAAATGTGGAGAACGCATTCGGCATATGCGTTCTCCCACTTCCCCGATTTTTTTTGTTTTACATTTCTCGAGGACGCATTTTCCAAATGCGTCCTCTTTAATTCGGTTCTTTTTTCCCATTTGTTTTCGGAATTTCCAAGTGCGGCCGCCACGTCAACGAGGACGCATTCTTGAAATGCATCCTCTGATCCCCCGTTGAAGTCTTCGCTGCCACGTCGACAAGGACGCATTTACTGAATGCGTCCTCCAATCCTTCGTTGAAATGGCCAGAATTCCAGAATTATCCCATTGTTTTCACATCGTCTTCTCCGCCTCCTTCCCGAAGACTTCACGTTCGCCTCCTTCCCGCAGACTTCACGTTTGTCATTCCCGTTCGCCGCTGCGCTGTGTTTCCGCATCCTTCTCCGCGTCCTTCCCGCTCTCCGTTCATGTCCACCTGAATTTGTGAATTCACTTTCCCGACTCCTCCCCGCTCTCTGTTTCCGGCATTGTCCACGCCGGTTCTCGTCCCATTGTCCTCGCCGCTACCGCAAACCAAGGTGGTTTATTTTCTTAGCTCTCCAATTTTCTATTTTCTGGTGTTTTGGTTATTTTTTTGCTGAAATTGATTCAAACCCTGTAGCAGAACATGTCCGACGGTAGACTCGTGGAGATTTTTTCGCCGTTGACAGCATTTGACCGCCGTTGACCGCCACTGACCGCCATTGCAATCACCTTGTCCGTGAGTCTTAGACACCCGCCTAGTCAATTTTTGAGTTTCCTAAAGCTAATTGAACCTTACATGATTTTACAAATGTGTCAAACGATTATGTGTGAGTTGTCCTACAATATTTGTTATTGAATTTTGTGTTACACTATAATTTGTGGAGCACTTAAAAAATCTTGTTAGTATGAATGTGTTGTATGATTGTGTGTAGTTTGAATTATTATGTTTGGTTTGATGCTATGATAATGTTTAATGATGATGGTGACTATGTGAATTGATTATGTGAATTGTTTACTGATTTGTGTATTAAGTTTGTAGTAATAGTTTTATTAGTGTGGCCGAATTGAGGACATATTTGAGGATAGTGTAATAGTTTGAATCTAAGTTGCTGAATAAAACCATGTTTCCGAATATCGAATTAAAAGGAATTAAAAGTTATGTATTTGTATAATGCAGTTGTACGATATTTTTGATGGTGTATATGTACAAATGAGGTCAGATTAAGTTTGATTTGATTGTGGGTGTGTATTATGATCCTCCCATACCGGAGCGGAACATGACTCTTGAGAGGAGGTTAAACCATTCCGAGTTAGTTGATTTAATCGTCACAAGACTTGGTATTGCAAGTGAGGGGTATATGTTGAAAATATATTACTGTTGTCCTGAGCTGATTGGTTCGGCCGTATACTATCGATGTTATAATGTGAAAGATGATGAGTCTACCGCATTCTTCTTCAACATTGTTGATCAATTATCGTTGTCCTCGGCGGATTTGTACATTGTTACGGAGAAGTTGACAAGCACCATTGACGGGGCACGGTCAAGCACCTTCATGTCGTTGTTGAGCAACATGCAGAACTTTACCACTTTACCAAGTTTACCACCCTCTGTTCATTGCCAAGGTTTTGTTATTGGTGAGTCCAGCCAACTCAGTGTGTATGTTCACGTAAATTGTGCTCAGCCGTCCACAAGTGGTGGTATACATGGTATGGATCACGAGGAGCCGAATGTCTTCGATGATAATTATGTGGGTGAAATTGGCGACCATGTTGTTCGTCATGGTGAGGAAGCTGAACTTGATGAAGAAAGTGAAGATGATCGTTTCTTATCAAATGATTCGAATCCTGGGAACGATGATGCACAAGTGGTGTGATCGAACAATGTATCCACGTCGTTCCATATTCTGGCGAATACTGATACATAGGCCTACTTTAGGGATTATGGGGGTCCTGGTGAGAATGGCTATGACCCAACTAATCGTGGTGCCAGAGTTTCTAGTTATGTTTAAGCGACTGGTGAAGTGGCATTGGGTATGCGATTCCAGACGAAGCTGGAATTAATAGAAGTTATTTCTAGGTAGAGTTCCATGATGAACAGGAAACACAGAGTCGTGGAGAGCAGGTCACGCACATGGTATGCGAAATGCAAGGACGTTGTTGAAGGAACTGGTAATTTTCATTGGGTTGCCAGAGCTAGCAAAAAGGCTTCGCATGGCATGTGGGAGATCACCAAATGGGCAAGTAGGCATGCGTGTGTTGGTGCTGGTCGATCGACGGGTAACATTAACCTAACATCGGTGATGATTTCCCATTCAATTTGCAACCACATTGATGTAAACCCTTCATACACAGTGAAATATGTACAAGCTCAAGTCAAGACGGAGTTCAATGTTACCCTTTCCTATAAGAAGGCGGGGTATGCTCGACAAAAGGCAATTGACATGGTATTCGGAACTTGGGAGGAATCATTTGAATAGTTGCCAACGTATATGGATGAGCTTGTCAGGGCTAATCCGAGCACCGTTGTTGATTGGGCTGACGTACCTGACAGAATACACGGGCACGGGTGTAGGAAATTTAAATGTTTTCTGGGTATTTGGTCAAGCAATTGAAGCTTTTCGCCACTACAGGTCGGTGATTAGTGTGGATGGCACTCATTTGAGAGGTGTATACAAGGCCACAATGCTAGTTTCTATGATGCACGATGCGAACGACTACATACTCCCCATCACTTATGCAATTATTGACGCAGAAACTAATGAGAGTTGGAACCGGTTCATGCAGAGACTGCATCTCTACATGGTTGGTGGTGATAGTAGGCCAATCTATATTATATTAGATCGCCACGATGGAATTATAAATGCAATGGCACATATGGAGGAATGGATGGAGCCAGCTGGATACCACAGATTTTTCTTGCATCATTTTCAGTCAAACTTCATTACTGCTGATAGCGGGAGGTTCAAGAATGTGCTTCTGAAGACTCTAGTTTGGCAGCTTGGTGGTGCCAGACGAGAGAGCAGGTGGAGGGAGTACAAGGAGGAGTTGTAGAGTATCGATCTATCTACTTGGGATTTTTTTGGTAAAGAAAGATAGCAGTAAGTGGTGTCTTGCCTTTGATGAGGGTGATCGATGTTGGGAAATTCTCACAATGAATTTTTCAGAGAGTTACAACAACTGTTTACGGTGCACATGCCATCCCCCGCTAACTGCGTGTGTCAAAGCGACGTTTGAGCAAACAGTTGAAATATTTTCCCAAAGGGTAATGGACGCCACAAATTGGAGGTACTTTCCTTATTCATTACAGTTGTTTATGTGGTCACAGACCAATTTCTGGATTCTAAATTCTTGTTCGTTTGTCTAGATCCGTGTTCCCTAGCCGGAATTGGAAAAAGTTTCAGAAGCAAGACACATGGCCACATGGACATATCGTCACATTGTTTGGTCATGCATCACAGACTTATAGGGTTGTGAAAGACAGTACACAGTCAAATACCAGAGAAATGAATGTACTTGTCATGAATGGAAAATATTCCGCTTCCCTTGTTCCCACGCATTGGCAGTCTGTCGGTATAGGCATGACGATCCTTCTAGTCCATGTGATAGGGTTTATCACATGACCACCTATGTGCAACAACATAGTCAGGGTTTCGTGCATGTACGAGATCCATCACTTTGGCAATGTGCTAGTTGCAGGTTGATTCTTGATGTTGAAAAGTTTCACAATAGGAGGCGTGGTCAGTTTGCGGAGAGAAGGATAAGGAATCAGATGGATGAGAGGGTGTCAGGTGAATCCATAGGCATCCGTAGGATAGGCCGTACTTAGTGTCATGTTTGTAATATGATGTTTGTAATTTCATTTGTTTTTTGAGTTCAATTGATAGTCTACATTCTTATTACATGTATTTGTGTAAAATTTGGTTAAACTATTTAGTACATGTTGTAGTATTACTTGTAGTATCACATGCTGTAGTATTACTTTTATTTGTAGTAATCTTGAATAATTAATTTTGACTTGTGATTATAATTGTCAATAGGGACACACAATGTATCATCCAGGACCCATTGAGGAGTATTTGTTGTACCTTCATCACAAGCATTGTTCCCGTGCATTGTACAGCGGTCATTTAGAGGATGAGGCACTGCAGGTGAGGCGGTGCGATAGGGCATGCTGGACCGAACGAATGCTTGATTGAGTTATGCGCTATGTGCGTGAAGCTGGATTCCAGGGACTCCTGGGTTCTGCACCAATACACATTGACCATTCCCTCATCACTGCCTTAGTGGAGCGTTGGCGACCAGAGACGTACACATTTCGCCTGCCGATGGGGGAGGCTATGGTCACTTTACAGGATGTAGGGATGCTATGGAGTCTTCCAATCGATGAGATCCCAGTCACAGGTATAGACACTAGTAGGCGTATGGAGGACTGACAGAGAGTGTGTACAAACTACATGGGTGCTACACCAAACCCCAGTGCTATCCGAGGGGGTCGCATTAGGGCCAGCTGGTTGGGAAACTTATTGCACAGTATGTTCCCTATTGATCCTACTGAGGTACAATGTCAACAGCGGGCTAGGGTTTTCATTCTACTACTGGTTGGGGGAATGCTCATATCAGACACGTCCGGACACCTTATCCATTTGCTCTACTTATTGGTACTGATGGATCTAGGTGCAACACATCAGTACAGTTGGGGGAGTGCCATTCTGGCACACTTGTACAGGTGCTTATGTGATGCTGTAATCCCACAAGTTAAATCCATATCTAGGCCACTTGTCATGCTACAGGTAAAATTGTTGCTCAATCTAGTCAGTTGTATATAATGTCTATAATATTACTTTATATTACATTTTATTTTAATTATTGGCAGTTGTGGGCATGGGAGCGCATACCATCCATCCAGCTTGTCGGACGACTACCAATGACAGTCACAATGAGTGCTCTTGGGTCCCGGTACATGTCGAATTAGTCAAGAGACACTTGTTAAACCACAGGCAATTCCAACAAATGACTAATATAATTCACTCTGTTCCTCATAGGTGGAGAGCCCGGTACGATTTATCACAATCACCGATGCATGTATTGAAAGTGTACTGCGATCAGCTAACATCTCTCAATGACAGTCAGGTACATGCCAATTTGGATTTCCTTTCATTGACTTGGTGGGGGAAATGGTTTTAGTTACCTAATCGCAACATCTGCATGTTATTTTAGTTTATTTGGCAGCCATACACGGATGATGTTGTGGAACAACTCCCCGTGGTACTGTACAGCTGGTAGCAACAACTGGCTACTTTGCTTTGACCTCATTTGTTGGCATGTCGTGGAGTACCATCATGCAAATCGTGTTCTTAGGTAGTTCGGCCTAATCCAGCCAATACCCACGCAGTTGGTCACTAGGGATGAGTATAAACTGCTTTATACTAGAGACCGTCGAGGAAGGTCTGTCATGGATTGGTGTGTGGAACTCAGAAGATATCTCGATGCTTGGGAACGTCGATCCGATCAACAAGTAAACGTACTTGGGTGTGCGGATCCATACACGCCCTGTCGAGAATACATAGAGTGGTACTTTCATAGGACAGTGACCCTGATTGATCTGCCAGGACGGCCCCTAACAATTACGGAGGGATTCTGAGACGGTGCAACTATGGAGTATATGGTATTTCCTCAATTTCTAATACTGTTAAGGAATAATACTTTAGATTTCCTCAACATTAAATATCTAACATATTTATCTAGTTTATGTAGTTGCAGGCAATGACCGAGTTGCGCATCATGTCTGATATTAATTTGGATGAATGTCCCCCACGTTTCGTGGACGTTATCAGGGGAATTCATGGTGTTGTCACACGTACTCTACAATATGTGCATGAGCCCTCCAAACTGCAGTATTATCAGCCGTATGTGCACTGTGAGGAGCCTCCCCCTGTTGTGAGATATAATGACATCAGAAGCCACCATCCGGCTCCACCTGTTCGACAGGGATGTCAAAGACCGCATGCTCGAGGCCATATAGAACACATTGGTTCATCACAAGCCGGACCCTCACATGCAAGTCCAGCGATTGGCGGACCATCACATGGTGGACCCTCACAATATGACACGACTACTGCAGATTTCACTGCATATCGTACTCCCACTGCTAGTCTTGCCAGACCATCGGATTAGGAAACCTCCCAGCATGACACGACTACAGTTGATTTCACTGCATATGTCACTCTCACAACTAGTCATGCATACATGTCGCCTACCGCTCCATTAGATACAGGTAGTGTTCCACATGTCCATTATGATTCGAATGAGGAGGCATGAGACGATATGGGGGAGGAAATACCATAGGGAGCTCCACATGAGGATGTACATGTATCTACAGAGATGGTTGTTCCACGACGGACATCCCAGATCATACGTCCTCCCCCGTGTGTAACGGGTGGAAAGCTTTGCAGAGGCCGTCATTAGGACATTACATGCCATTCAGCACTCATTTCATTACGTTTCACATGTCTTGTTCGGCTAATGTACATTTCTACTTATTTGTATTCATTCCAATTCCATGCAATAACTCATTCCTACTAGATAAAAATTGCAAATCACACGATCCAAAATTTTGTTTTAATATTTTTTATACTATCATCAAACAAACACAAGTCTACTTATGCTCAATGTTCACAAAAACAAAAATATGAAAAATAATAACTTATACATTGCTGGATTGAAAAAAAATCATTTCTTAAATTCATGACGCGTTTTGCAAAAAATGCATTTGTTCATATCAGGAAATGTTTTTTAAAAAATTCAGGATGCGTCCTCAACCGATTCTGCAAATCATAAAAATTAAAACAGCGAGAGTACAATTGATTGTGGAATTTTTTGGAAACAAGAAATTATTACATTTTTCTACAATAATTAAAATTATGTATAATCATCCAGAGGACGCATTCAACAAATGTGTCCTCGAAAATTCCTGTAAAAAAAAATAATCCTACAAGAGGATGCATTCAACGAATGCGTCCTCGAAAATTTCAGAAAACAAAAATCCTTGCTTCAATGCGTCCTCAAAAAATTTTGGAAAACAAAATAATGGTGCGAGAGGACGGATTCAGCCAATGCATCCTCGATCATTTATGGAAAAAAAATTGAATTCAAGGTGAGGACACATTCTCTGAATGCGTCCTCTGAAAATTCCGAACAAAAAATATATATACGATGAAGAATGCATCCTCTGCAGTTTTTTTAAAAATTTTTTTGCTTGAGGACGCATTCTCTGAATGCGTCCTCCACCGTGATGTCCAAATTTCACAACATGAACAGCTGCATCCAAATTTTTCCAAACATGCACCAACAAATCAACAACTCCGGTTTCAGGGAATATTTGGCTATAGAAATTCAAGGATACTGCACTTTTCGCGACACATTTTGGGTGTTCTCAGATGTACAAAGCTAATGTAAAAGGATTTTCAAGCTTGTGAGATCACTTGTCCATCACTACCACAGAGACCCCCCCTCTAGTACCACTTTTTAGCACTGGTTTTTAAAATCGGTGCTACAAATCTCATAGCACCATTTTTTTAAATTTTAACACCAGTTTTTAAAATCGGTGTTCATTTAACACCGATTTTTTTAATTTTAACATTGGTTTTTTTAAAAATTGGTGCTAAATTTTACAATAGCACCGGTTTTGGAAAACATTAGCTCCGGTTTTTAAAAACTGGTGCTAAAAATTTGAAAATTTCATTTTCCCGCCAAAGAAATAGCCAAAAATTTTAAAATAGCACCGGTTTTGGAAATATTAGCACCGATTTTTAAAAACTGGTGCTAAATATTTGTAAAATTCTATCTTCCCGCCAAAAAACTCAAAATAGTACCTTTTTTAGTAAAAAATAGCACCGATTTTAAAAACCGGTGCTAAAAATAAAACAATAGCACCGGTTTTAAAAATCGGTGCTAAAAATAAAACAATAGCACCGGTTTTTGAAAATATATAGCACCGGTTTTAAAAACCGGTGCTAAAAATTGAAACTTAGCACCACAAAAACTGGTGCTAAAAATTTTCAAAATTCATTTTCCCACCAAAGAAATAGCCAAAAAAATTTAAATAGCACTGGTTTTGGAAAAATTAGCACCAATTTTTTCCAACCGGTGCTAAAAATTTAAAAATTACATCGGTTTTAGAAGAAAATAGCACCGGTTTAAACGAGTGCTAAAAATTTAAAAATTGCACCGGTTTTGGAAGAAAATAGCACCGGTTTAAACCGGTGCAAAATTTTTTAAAATTTTTCCCGCTAAAGAAATCGCCAAAAAATTTTTAAATTCCATTATCCCGCCAAAAACTTCTAAATATTCGTCGAAATTTTTTAAAGTTCAATTTTTCTGCATAAGAATTCAAAAGCTTCACCAAAAATTTCAAATAATCTTCCCAGAAATTTCATGAGCTAGGAGTAGCTGCGCAGCCGCTCTAAGCAATTTTTTTTAACTTTCAAAATCGTTCACTTCCTTTGTTGACTTTAACTAATAACTAAGTTAAATTAATCAACGATCAACCTTTACTGACCTAATATATACAAATAAGAATAAAATTTATTTACATTAACTAATTAACGTTCAACCCTTAATTGATTTAGTATACATAAATACAACTTTAACAACTTAACGGTCAAACTTTACTTTACTTTCAATATATAAACACTAATAACTAGACTGACTTTGACTAATCAATGGTCAAACTATACTTGACTTTCAATATATGAACACTAATAACAAAGTTGACTTTAACTAATTAACGGTCAAACTTTATTTGAATTAGTATATAATAAATACTAATAAAAATGTTTAAGTTTGTCTAATCAACGATCAAACCTTAGTTTACTTCCTATATATAAATACTAGTGACTAAGCTGACTTTAACTAATCAACGGTCAAACTTTACTTGACTCTCTCTATATAGAAACACTGGTGACTAAGCTTAAGTTCGTAGCCCGTAATTTTGGGAAAAGAGCTGGCTTTTGCTCTTAATGGCTCCGAACTCAGATTGTGAAGACCCAAAACAAGGCGCAACTCAGACAAGAAGGTGACAGCTCCAACATCCTCTGGAGGAGGTCGTGCTTCTTTGAAATTGTGCGGATTGGGTTGAAGACTTCGGATAAATATGTGAACTAGAGACGAGAACTTGGAGGAAGACGACATCCGACTGAGAAGATGACCCAGAATCAAACCTGCCGCCAACTTGGATTGAAGACTTCAGTCCTCAATCTGGGTCATTGGAGACGAGAGCTTGGCAAACCTCATGTAAGTCTTGCTCTCTGAATCTGGTGTGGATTTGTATGTTGAATTTTGTGCGGACTTTGTTGTGCAATTTTTTTTTGCGGATGAATTTGTTGTACGGAATTTTGCGGCTGTTGTGTAAATTTTGTGGATAAATATGTGTGAAGGAATTTTGTTTTGCGGTTGTTACAAGGAATTTTTGCGGCTGTTGTGCAAATTGTTGTGTATGAATTTGGCTGGAGGATTTTATTGTGCGGAATTGCTGTGTGAGCCAATGTGGAGTAGGAGGAATAATTTGTAGGGAATTATGTTCATATGAAACAGAGTATGGGAGGTTGTTTTCGCTTCCGCAGCTCTTTCTCTCTGGCGAGGAGTCCGACATTAATGTTGGGCTCCTCGCCGGGAGTGGAATGTTGGATTGATGTGGAAAAGGATGAAGTTTTGTGTAAATATCTGAGTGGAACCGTGTGTGGTGTTCATGTTGAACACGAATCTGTGATGAATTTTATGCTAAAATTCTGAACTTTTTTTGTTGTTGTCTCATGAACATCCATACGGATTTTACTCTGCCTCCTAGGTTCTATTTTGTGCATATTGGTGGGATTTTGTCAATACCGGTGGAGTATTCTATAGCTATAATCTAAGGAACTATAACCTGGACTGTAGAATTTTGTAGATTTTAGAGTATCCCTCTAGGAGATATTTGTGCGGACTTGTATGCTGATTTGAAAGGATTTCTGCAATGTGGATTTTCGAGCAGTTCAATGTACAGATTTGTATCCCTCTATGGTATATATGTGCTGATTTGTGTGGCTATGTGCGAATTTGTATGCATAATATGCTATCGATGGTGGAAGGTGGGAATGCTGATGGGTTGCAGGTGTTAAAATGAGTTAGTTTTTGCCGGAATTCTTAATCAAATTGGGTAAACTAGTGTTCAAATCCTAGGCACCCCACCGGCCTAGCTAGTGACCAGAACCCGGTAACCACCCGACCTTGCTAGTGTTCAAAACCCGGTCACCTTCCGGCCACGCTTGTGTCTAGAATCTGGGAAAATTCCGACCTTGCTTGTGTCCAAATCCCGGCCTAACAGCCGGCCTTGCTTGTGTCCAAACCCCAGTAACCCCCCAGCCTTGCGTGTGTTCAGATCCTAGACACCCTCCGGCCTTGTATATGTTTACAACCTGGGAAACCTCTGTCCTTGCTTGTGCTCAAAACCCGGCCTTGCCCCCCGGCCTTGCTTGTGCCCAGAACACGGTAACACCCCAGCCACGCTTGTGCTTAGAACCCGGACAACGTCCAACCTTATTTGCCCGTTTAATTAGAATTCTCCAAACCTGCTCTCTGTTTTTTGGTTACGCTATTTTCCTGCGCTGCACTGAAAAGTGTAAAATGGCATCAGGCTGTCCATTTGCCTAAAATGGAAAGAACGGTTACAAAACCGTTGCGCGGGGCATGCGCGGTAGAAGTCATGCCCGGTCTCTTCATCATTAGGAGGTCTATCCGCGGGGAACACTTGGGAACAACACAGACTACGGTGAATTTGCTCCTAACCCCAACGACAAAACCTTGGAACTCATTTAGATATCGTTATCGAAGGTCAATAACACCTCTTTATCTTCATCTTAGAGGTGTACATGTTAGAAATGGTGTGCCACCTCTCCCCGGAGAAGACATCATACTACTTCACTTGAAGGTCGGGATCATTCTCGGTTCGGAAGACACCTGTGGAGAACAAACCACGACTGAAGAGCTGGTTCACACAACCGGTTGTATGGAAGTTTCATGGAGTGAGGGGCTAGTGAGTTTGTTCTCATGCCCCTCGGTATTTTCACAGATGGTTTTCTACAGGCCCCTGTCACCACAAAGGGGTAAGCATTTTTTTTTACCCACATGGCTGTATCATCTAGTCCATGGGTAGCTTAGTAGGTATCATGTATTCATGGAGAGGGGCAAGGTTCCCATTCCCGTAGACTTTTTCGGTTACTTCTGGGCCACCTGATTGTATCATCTAGATCAGGGGTAGTTCAGTAGGTTTCATTGTATCACGGGAGTGGGACAATGTTCCCACTCCCGTACACTCTCACGGTTTCTTTTTATTTACCATTACCTTCGACTAGTGATTAAGCTTACTTTAATTAATCAACGGTCAAACTTTACTCGACTTTCAATATATAAACACTAATAACTATGTTGACTTTGTCTAATCAACGGTCAAACTTTACTTGACTTTCAATAAATAAACACTAATAACAAATTTCACTTTAACTAATTAACGGTCAAACTTTATTTGAATTAGTATATAATAAATACTAATAACTAGGTTGACTTTGTCCTCGATGGCTCGAGAGGCTCGAGGTTCGAGGGCCCACGAGGTCCAAGGGCTCGTGGTTCGAGGGTCGAGGGTAAGAGGGCTCGAGGGGTTCGAGGAGCTTGAGGGCTTGAGTCTTCGAGGGTTATGTTGGGCTCAAGGGGCTCGAGGTTTGAGGGCTATGTTGGGCTTGAGGGCTCGAGGGGGCCGAGGTTCGAGGATCGAGGGGTTCTAGGGTAAGAGGGCTCGAGTGGTTCGAGGGTTTGAGGGTTTGAGGGTTCGAGGGTAAGAGGGCTCGAGGAGTTCGAGGGGCTCGAGGGCTCGTGTCCTCGAGGGTTATGTTGGGATCGAGGGGCTCGAGGGGCTTGAGGTTTGAGGGCTATGTTGGGCTCGAGGGTAAGAGGGGGCTTGAGGTTCGAGGGCTCAAGGGTAAGAGGGCTCGAGGGTTCGAGGGCCGAGGGCTCAGGTTGAAGTTGTCAAAAATTCCCACATACGGGATCGAGGGCTCATGTTGAAGTTGTCTAAAATCTGAGGGCTGATTTCTAAAAATTATATTATGTGTAATATATTCGTAAGTCAAGAAATCAATCTACATACTCCCTCAGTTTCACTAGGAGTGGCACACTAGGTTTAAGCTCTTGGATTAATGTGACAAAAATGAGAAGTTGAAATTGAGTGTAGAAAGTAAAAACTAGAATAAGTGGATGAGATTGTAGGAATCTTACCAAAAATGTAAAGTGTGCCAATTTTAAAAAATCCCAATAAGGCAAGTGTGCCACTCTTAATGAAACGGAGGGAGTATCAGTATTCTATATACACTAGATAACTATATATGATCGTGTTCAATACAACTAAGGGTTGGTCAAACCCTAGTCAACATACACGTGCACCAACTTCACTGTATCCATTACTTGATAACCCTTACGGTTGTTTACTAGTCGCCCGTAGTTAGTGAGCGTTCCATGTACACTGGTTAATCGACTATAACTTAATTGGCGATCCATATACACTAGTTATAACTTAATTAATGTATCCATTACTTGGTAACCCATTAAGTTAACTAAGATCGTCCCCAACTGAGTGACGCAAATACAGTCTATCTCCAGTGCAACTAAGCGAGCCTATATTAATTTCATTATATTATCACATAAGCATGTTTGAATTGACTCATACTAATTCCAGGTTAAACTCTATATCTCTAGTCGTTCGATGTATACAAGTAATAGTCAGCACACTAAATACATAATTTTAGATAGGAGCGTCGTCTATTGTAATTAAACAGTATCCAGACCTTAATTAATCTGTCATTGGATATTATTCAAAATTCTTTACCTAACTCAATACGAAGTAGTATAAAAATCTCATCAAAATGAGCAATTTGGCCAACAAAGGAGCTTCACAAATTTAACTCCAAAGTGACCCAACAAAGCAGCAGGAATGGTCAAATTAAACTCCCAATTGGCCCAACAAAGCATCATTTGGCTTCCCTCCCAAATTTTCCCTCTTCCCTCCATAACCTTATCCCCAAAATTTTGCAACTCCCACCCCAACACACACGGCTTTCGCAATTCCCACCCCAACACACACACCCTTCGCAACCCCCACCCCAACACCCTAACACACACGCCCTTCGAGGGCTTGAGGGATCACGGTTCCAGGCCGAGTAAAGCTGCTGCATAGCCGGCCGATGGCAACAAACATTGTTGAGCTAGGGTTTAATCAATGGGTGGTAGTTTTCTTTTTTCCCTGGTTTAATCAATATGTATATATTGGTGTCTCTCTTATTTTGTAAGTTTGTGTTTTAATTTTTTGGGTTATTAGTGTGGGAAAGCGGCGCGGTGTGGTTGGGGATAGGGTTTCTGGCGGAGCTAGGAGGTGGCGGAGGTAGGGAGGAGGTAAGGGGTGGCGAAGCTAGGGTGGAGGTAGGGGGTGGCAGAGGTGGCACACAGTTCTTTCTGGTGATTAGTGGCGTGGAATTCTGGTGGAGCTAGGGCAGAGCTGGGAGGTGGTGGAGCTAGGGCAGAGCTAGGAGGTGGTGGAGCTAGGGCAGAGCTAGGAGGTGGTGGAGCTAGGGCGGAGGTAGGGGGTGACAGAGCTAGGGCAGCGGCACCGATTTGTATAATTTCTCCATGGATTTGTAAGTCTTATACACACCACATATCTCACATCTTGTTCTTGGTTTAAGTGTTGATTTTGGATTGTGTATGCGATCTAAATTTGTGTTTTATTCTTTAACCTTTTTATTTTGTTTATATTGTAATTTAGGAAGCCTTCTTTAATTGTTGAGATAAGGTAGCATTGGTATGCTGGAACATTGTTGAGTTAAATGTATTGCTTATGCCGGTCTTGTAGAGTGTATTTTAATGCCATTGTTTGTTTAGCATTGTTGTTAATTTTGTCTTAAATCTTGGCACATATTGTTAGCTAAACGGGGGATTAGAACCTTTCATTTAAACTACAAGACATTAAATTTTGCCGAAAGATTTTCTAAAACTGTTAAGCTTTTTGGTGATGTAAACATTGATCTGGACACATCATTGGATGATCTTTAAAGGTAATCTATTTATTAAGTGATTGTTGTGCTTATTGATGTTAAATTACTTGTGGAAGTTTGCACCTAAACCTTATCTTTAAACTCCTTGCTCCAAGCTCATTCTGATGAACTTGGGTTCTATGCAATGTAGTTTATTTATGTAGTGGAGATTTAGTTGGTTGCTTGCTTTCACTTTTTTTATTCAGAACAAAAAAACCAGCTGTGTTGATGTTAGTAAATCTCATCTTCTATAAATTCTCAGGAAGCCAGGAGTGTTTTAGTATGTGGTGGTTTTGGGGATCGCGGTGGATCACGCTGTCAAAGGAATGATAATGGCTGCCAAATACACAATGGAAGATAAAATTCCTTATCTTGGAATTTGCCTAGCCATGCAGATCTTTGTGATTCAGTTTGCTGGATCTGTGACTCCTACTTCTTCGAAGCATAATGTATTTATAATTTTCCGTTTGTGTACGCCCATCTTACATATCTTACATACTATGCACCTTCAAGGTTTTGAGTTTGCAAAAGGCTAATAGTGAAGAATTCGATAAACACACACCCAATAAAGTTGTAATCTTCATGCCAGAGGTATTTATTCATTAAAGTTTTGTTTTGTTTTTGGCATTTCCAGAGCTGTTGGATTATTGGTGCTTCTTTGCATTTCTTTAGGACTTAACAACGCATATGGGTAACACACAGACTTGGTAGCAAGAAAACACTGTTGTAGACTCCTGATTGTGTCACTGCTAAACTGTATGAAGTTTGTCATATCATGTGAAATGCATGGTTGTTAGCCCATTTTTTATGAATGCTACAAGTTAAATGATGACTTTTGAGGGAAAAGCAAACATATTTTGAGTCCCAGTCAAATGAAGTTTCTATTGATGCTTGATGATATGTTTCACTTTGGCATTTTAATGTTGTATTTTACTTTAAACATTTTTTTGCTCTGTAGCATATAATTTCTGTGAGTAAGATTGTTACAGTCAGTTCATTAATGTAATGAATCAGCATAGGAAGAATATGATAGATATGTGTTTATCTTGGTGGATTATTTTGTGCTTTACCTTACCGAATGTTGATGTGTGGCTGAATCAAATTGACTTATGTAGCCTCATTAAGTACTCAAGGTTGATATACTGATATGAACGTCTTTATTCTGGTATAAGCTTCTAGTATAAGCTTCTAGAATGGTTTCCAGTGATCTATTGAATAAGCTTCTGGAAATCCTATTAGTGCACTTAACAATTTATTTGTTTGGTGTATTGGACAACTTATAGTTTCCTACTTAGTAATTTTTTTAACTCAGATGCATGATCATTTTGCAGGTTATGGTGTTCAGGGCTCGTGACTTAAGTGCGCCTTTTGAATCTGGACACAATTATAAGAACAAAGTGATACAAATGGTTAGTTAATCATCAGCTAATTACTAAATTTTCATCAAGTCAAGATTCGTACAGATTATTTTAAACTTTGTCATCTTTAATGTTGCCAGTTTAAGCTGTGGAGGGAAGTTCAGATGTTAAAGCCAGGAAAATAAGGCGTCCAAACTCTCTTCCTCTTATCGTGGTGCAGAAAAAGAAACTGAAAGCTCATTTAGATGCAAAGGAGGAATACTCTAGATATGACAGTGATGAGGTTTGCTTCAGAAGTTTTGGAGGGCTCTAAGTTGTTAGTGAAAGCTCTTTGTTTCAGGGACCTCAAAAGCTTCCAGGACTTCCACACCACGGTGAATGAGGTTTGGAATATTGATCAATCCTAAACACATCAAAAGCCAAAGTGTTTAGAAAAATGGGTACTCATCCTGAAGCGCCAAAGTGTTTAGAAAAATGGCAGAACCAAGAGAGGAAGAGGTGTCATTGGTTCACAAATGAATGAAATTGCTCTGTATCTTCCTTCTCACTCGATGTGGACTATAGTGAGGATGTTGTACAGCGTACAATTGTTGGCCTATTAAATTGTTAGTTTCAGGTCCTTTTCTCTTCCTCTGAACCGCTTTCAGAGGAAGAGATTTTTTTATTCGTCGTACTAATTTTAGCACCGGTTAAAAATCGGTGCTAACAAAAAAATGGTGCTATAGCGGTACATTTTTGCACTGGTTTAAAAACTGGTGCTAAAAGTAGGGATTTAGCACCAGTTTTTTTTTTTCAACCGGTGAAACTGTTTCATCGGTTACTTAGGCACCGATTTTTTTGCCTAAAAAAATCGGTGCTAGAACATAAAAAAACCGGTGCTAAAGGGAGTTCTTGTGATAGTGCATCCATCAAAATATCTTCCTTGATGATACAGATGCTGATGATGGTAAAAAATGAAAACTTGCAAGTTAATTTCTTTTTATTCCTAAGGTTTGATTTGTTTTTCAGGTCTTTCCTTATTTACTCAACTTTGATATCTTTGTGTTTTTGGATAGTTTGTGCTCTTTGATAACTGTCTTGTACATTTGTTGTGAAAAAAAAGTTTGAATACGGGGTTTGGCCGCGAGATCAGGTTAAGGTTAGGCTCCTTTAGATGCAACCTAAACTATCAGTTAAATTCATACCAGTACCATGTGCACAATTTGTCTCGAAGCGTTTGTGTAGTAATCCTTAATCGATCTGTTTTTTTTAATCATAAACATTTTGCTCGTATATAGTGGTGGTCCATAGCACAGAAGACGCAGAAATGGCTACCAGCCTGCCATTAATACAAGCAAGTCTCTATTTAATTCAATACATGTAACTGTCAGACTGTGATTAATGCTCCCATGATCCAAGTCTTTGTTTAATGTTAATAGTACTCATTTTGTTTGTTTAATATTAAAATGTCAACATCTGCACTGGCATACATGAGTTTTTTTTATTTATTTGTTTGATCTAAAATGTCAACTCAACAGTTTGAGATCCATTTATTGTTGTGCTCACCTTCTTTAGTAATCACCCTCTTGCTTTTCTATTCGATCATCTTCTTCCTTTTTTCATCCAAATCTGGTAGAGATGGCCTCCACCGATCTCAACGCTTGTATTCGTTCTTCCTAGCTGAAGTAGAGTTGATGTTGAAAGATGTTCCTTTGATGACATCAAAGAGGTTAAGGTAAGGAGATTTAAGTTGAAAAAACTCGAAACATTTTTTCTTGCCAGAATGTTGGGCAGTGATGCAAACATGGCATCTTTCCTGGTAAGGATTGACGATAGTGTCCGCAACCAGGCGAATCTAGCTTATCCCCAACTGAATTGTAATTATTGTTAGAATAAAGCAAGTTTATGATTAGATAAGATTTTATTTTTGATGACTAGGCTAGAGTTATTTTTAGACTAATCTACTTGGTACTCTATTTATACTCTTCTTAATCAATTAGCATCATTACGGGAAATCATTCTTTCATGGTATCAGAGCAAGTTCTGATTCTAACCTAATTTTTTTATTTTGTTTTGCTGCCCCCTTCCATCTCTCCTTTCCGGCAGACCGACCACCACCTGGTTCCGGTAAAGTTTCGGAAAAAATCCGGCAGCCCCGATAGTCTTTTCAGTTCAGCTTCATCTTCTCCGACGGGTCCCCAGCTTCGTCAACTCCGACGTTCGATTCATCCCCGCAGTTTGTCTGTCCAGCAGCGGCGGCGTTTTCTCTCTACATCAATTTTTCTCAGTCGCCGTCCTCATCAGCGAATTCCGTCGATTCTCATATCCGTCCAGCAGCGATTTCCATCGACATCCATTCCCCGACGTTTATTCACGGCGGCACCGTTTGCTCAGACTTTGTGAGAGGTGGCCGGTTAGATCTACGGTGGCATCTTCCAGTAACAGCGAAGGGCAGGAACGCGACCTCTTCTTCTTCAGCGCGTGTCCAACACGCGCGAGACAGTACCCAGCTCCTCATCCCGCGCGTGTATCCACGCGCCTCACACACTTGCTCGCGTGAATACACACGCTAGCTTGTTTCAGCCCTGCTCCTTGTTTTCTTTGCGCATTGCGCGCATATTGGCATCCATGTTTTACATTATGGCTCACTTTGGTGGTTTTCCAAAATTCAAGCAATGTGATTCCAAGTGGATCGTAGATTCTGGCACTACAAAGCACATGACATCATTTCCTGCGGCTGTTGATTATGTGAGACCTTACTATGGCTCTTCCCACGTCTCTGTTGGTAATGGTTCTCAACTCCCTATTACGTGAATCTCGGATTTCTAAATCTTTGCCTATTTATGATGTGCTTATTGTGCCTGATATCACTAAAAATTTGCTTTCTATTAGCAAATTAACTCGAGATTTAAATGCGGTTATCTGCCTTGATGATCGTTCTTTTATTATTCGGCATAAAATCACTATGGAAACCTTGGTTCACAGTCATATTGAGGATAGTCTTTATGTCTTACACTATGGTGCATCTACTTTAATGTCTACTGTGGAGTCAAATAAGTTGCGAGCTTCCTTTGACATCTGGCATGCTAGACTTGGTCATGTTCCGCATTCCGTTATTTCTGGTTTGCGTGCTTTTGGATCCTTAGTTGTCTCGTCGGCTTTGCCTAATCCCACTATTTGTGAAGCGTGTGAAAAAAGCTAAAGGGAAACGTTTATCTTTTCATACAAATGATAAATGTGCTGCTAGGGTACTGATATAGTTCATTGTGACTTATGGGGGACTATCTCATATTATATCTGCTGATGGTTTCTCCTACTATGCTATTTTCCTTGATGATCATTCCCGACTCTCGTGGTTTTACCCACTTTGTCGTAAATATGATTTTTGGGATATCTATCGTCAGTTTGAGGCCTTTGTGGAGAACCAGTTTTCTTCCACCATTAAAGTGTTTCAAAGTGATGGGGGGACTGAGTTCGTAAATGGTCGCTTACGCTCTCACTTTCAGACGAAAGACATTCACCATCAGATTTCTTGTCCGTATACTCCTGAGCAGAACGGTCGGGCTGAGCGCAAGCACCGCCACATTACTGAGATGGGCTTGTCTATGTTGTACCACTCTCATGTTCCTCTCTCCCACTGGCCACACGGTTTTGCTGCAGCTGCTTATACCATAAATCGGTTGCCCACTCCGGTTCTTGGCGGACGATCACCATTTGAGGTTGTTAATGGTCGGGTTCCCATATACACAAACTTTCATGTATTTGGTTATTGTGTGTACCCTTATCTTCATCCATATGCAGCTCACAAACTCGCTCCTCGCAGTTTGCCCTGTATCTTTCTTGGGTACGACTCCCAGTACAAGGGTTATCGATGTTTGGATCCTAAGTCTGGAAAGATATATGTCACTAGACATGCGCGGTTTGATGATACTTTCTTCACTTATGCCGATGATTCTACTTCAATATCTCTGTTATCTCTGGATGTCTCTACTTTTTTGGATCCTACTGATACATCAGTTGATACTCCTACTTCTTCCACGGTGGCATCTCGTCTTGCTCGGTCTGCCAACCTTCCTGGTTCATCGATGTTGTTGTCCTCCCCGACTACAACACCATGTTCTGACTGCTCTGACGATTCGGACCATCCAGTGGCCGCTCGAACTCATCCAGTGGCCGCTCGGACTCATCTTGCTCTATCCATCCCGCCATTGATCAGCTCACCTGGTCCACCGACTACCCATCCGATTCTCTGGCCATGTCACCGGCCCCTTCGCCGACCACCTCACCGGTTCCTTCGCTAGTCACCTCACCGATCATTTTGCCTGCCACGACTACTCCTCCAGTTTCTCCACCTCAACTTCACACTCATCGTATGGCTACTCGATTTTCGACTGGATTCATTCAGCGCAAAGATTATTCTGATATCATTGCTCATGGTCTTACTGCCGTCTTACTTGCTCAGTCAGAGCCACAGATTACCGCACTGCTCTTCAGGATCCGGCTTGGGTTTCTGCCAAGGATGACGGGATGACAGCTCTTCGTGGACAGCACACTTGGGATTTGGTGTCTCGCCCATCGAACGTCAATATTGTTGGCTCCAAATGGGTTTACAGACTGAAGTATCGACCAGATGACACTATTGAGCGTCATAAAGCTAGGCTTGTGGCACAGGTTTTCTCACAAAATCCAAGTTTTGACTTTGACCACACTTTCAGTCCAGTGGTCAAAGCCTCCACTGTTCGAACAGTCCTCGCCATAGCTACCATGCGTTCCTGGCCACTTCATCAGTTGGACGTCAAGAACACTTTTCTTAATGGCGTTCTTGATGCTCCGGTCTATATGAAGCAGCCCGTTGGTTATCAGTATTCTGCTCATCCAGACTATGTTTGTTGCTTGCGGAAGGCCATTTATGGTCTTAAGTTGGCTCCTCGGGCTTGGTTCCAGCGCTTCAGCAGTTATCTGACACAACTTGGTTTTCAGTGTAGCTCATCCGATACTTCTTTATTTGTTCTCTCGAGAGGGTCATCATTACTGTATCTACTTGTGTATGTGGATGATATCATTCTTACAGGCAACGACTCGACTCTTTTTCGTCAGTTCATTGATCGGACACACAGAGAGTTTGCGATCAAGGATCTTGGTGCTCTCAATTATTTTCTTAGTCTAGAAGTTTTGCCTACCACCTCAGGGCTACTTCTTGGCCAAGCAAAATATGCTCGGGATATTTTGACTCGGGCCGGTATGTCTGATGCGGCCCCTGTTTCTATGCCATTTATCGCCGGTTCTCAGATTCACAGCTCTACTAGTCCTCCATTTTGGGATCCTACACTTTATCGTTCCCTTGTTGGCGTCCTCCAGTATCTCACCATCACTCGTCCAGATTTGGCTTTCTGGGTCAACACGGTGAGCTAGTATCTTCAGGATCCCAGAGATGATCATTTTTCTGCAGTGACACAGATTTTGGGTATGTTCGTGGCACCCTTCATTTTGGTCTTAGTTTTCGTTCTGCTAGTACTCCTGAGGTGTTAGGGTACTCTGATGCTGACTGGGCCCGCTGTCTGGAGACTCGACGGTCCACTTATGGTTATGCGGTTTATCTTGGTGAGAATCTGGTTTCTTGGAGTGCCAAGAAACAACCCATTGTTTCTCGCTCCAGCACTGAGTCTGAATACCGTGTGCTTGCCAACACTGCTTCAGAGGTGATTTGGCTCACTCATTTGCTTCGTGATCTTAGGGTTCCGCTTTCTGGTGCTCCATTGCTGTTATGCGACAACAGTAGTGCTATCTTCTTGGCTCAGAATCCGGTGGCGCACAAGCGCGCGAAGCACATCGACATTGACTATCATTTTGTCCATGAGTTGGTGACGTCTGGCAATCTGCGCGTTGCTCATGTCCCGATTTCTCTTCAGATTGCGAACATCATCACCAAAGGACTCTCTCGTCCACTGTTCGAGTTCTTTAGGTCCAAGCTGTGCGTCGGCGAGCATCTGACGCTTCGCTTGAAGGGGGTGTTAGAATAAAGCTAGTTGATGATTAGATAAGATTTTATTCTTGATGACTAGGCTAGAGTTATGTTTAGACTAGTCTACTTGGTACTCTATTTATACTCTTCTTAATCAATTATCATCATTACGGGAAATCATTCTTTCAATTATCCCACTGGTTGTCTGGCTGTATTTTTAGATACGGCTATGGATTCCTTGAGGCGAGGTGTTGATGGATGGTACATGACTATGTTATATCAAGACAACCAACAAGCAAGTACTTGTACCACTGATCATCTAATATCGAAAGCCATTACATCCTTTCTCGAGAATCTATTGTATTTTCGAAGTTTGATAGGAATTATTCAGGGCTTTCAAATTTTAGTTGGTACAATGGAAGCATGTAAACAGAAAATGTTGTTCATGAAAAGTCTCATCCGATTCGCTTCAATGAGAAATGTTGTTGAACCACTCAAGGATTTATTAGTTCACGCTCAGGTTTTTATTTGCAGTGCTGCTTATATCCTTTTCCAGTTCGACTATTCACCTTTTTATTATTCAGAATACTATGAAGAAGTGCAGTCTAAGATGTCAATATTGCTGCAAAATATTTAGCATATCGATTCCCCTTTCTAGGTTGATTGCACTCGAGCCCTTCACATCTCAAAGTTGAAGAGACGCTAACTTGATGATCACTGTGATGATGATGATGCAATGAAATATTTTCTTGATTCTCTGATATCTAATATCTTGGATCTACTAAGACTTAATACATCCGCCGTTTCTGGGAAGGATCTGCGAGAGGTATATGAAGGTCTTAGATCATTGAGAGCCATTTTAGAGAAACAGCAGCCGAAAATCAATATCAAGGAAGACATTGGAGATGTGTTGTGTGATGCTGGAGTCTTGGTTTGCTCACTTCTCCAAACTCATAATGAAGTAGACCTCGCGCTCAACAATGTTTTACTCTCGATCAGGAGTATTCGAGTGCAGATTGAAGGAGCTAAAGATCCACAACTTCCTGAAAGCATAAAAAAACTGGATTTTCTTGCAAGCAACGAAGAAGAAGAAACTTGAGGCAAGGAAGTAACAGAAACTTGTATGACTCACATGCCATCACAAGGAGGAGCAGCTACCTCCGACGAAGTTGCAGTAGGCTATCATAATGACCAAAGCCTAATCGTTGATCAACTCACCAGGGGATCACGGAAATTGCAAATTGTTGCCATTGTGGGTATGCCGGGACTAGGTAAGACCACTTTCGCTACCAGAGTTTACACTAATCCTTCTGTTATGCGCTATTTTTCTGCTCATGCGTGGAGTCCTGTTTCGCATGTAGTAGACAAAAGGAAGGTGGTGTTGGATATTTTGAGTGAAATTGATCCTAGCAAGTGTTCTGAAACGTCTAGTTTGGAAGACTTAGCTGAGAAACTGTGGAAGAGTTTGAAATGGAGGAGGTATCTGATCTTTCTGGATGATGTATGGGAGACTGAAGCATGGAATGCCCTCAAGGAATCATTCCCCACTGACAATGTTGGGAATAAAATTATCCTGACCAGTCGTCGACATGATGTTGCTCATGTTGATCTTATGGTTGGTGAGAAACCTCATTCTCTTGCCACCTCAATGTAGAGGAGAGTATGGAGCTGTTGCAGGTGAAGTTATCTGATAGGTTATCCCATGATCTTGGGATAAAATTTGCTCATATATGTAGGGGATTACCTCTGATAATTGTCATTGTGGCTGGAGTCATGCAAACCACAAAGTAGGAGCTTTGGAACGAAATTCTGGATGGTTTGAGGAATGTATCAAGTATAGATATGCAGTGCAGGAATGCATTGGAGCTCAGCTACCGGCATATGCCACCCTATTTAATACCGTGCCTTCTCTATCTGGGAGTTTTTAAAGAAGATGAAGATATTTCAGTCAGAAGGTTGCTTCGTTTATGGATTGCTGAAGGATTTATTCAGAAAGATGCAGCTGAAGGCTACTTGAAAGATTTGATTGGTAGAAGTTTAGTTATGGTTGCGAAACAAAGATCAGATGGAGGTATCAAAACATGCGGGATTCATGACTTGCCTCGTGGTTTTTGTATACAAAAAGCCCAAGACGAAGAGTTCTTCCATTTCCTAAAAGGGTATGACGAGCTCTCAATAATCAATGAGTAGCACGGCCTACAGAGGCTGTGCATTCACTCGGAGATACGAGATTTTGAACAGTCCAAGTTATTTTGCCCTAGTGCTCGTTCTCTCATTTTCAACTCTTCTCAGTCTCAATCAACACAATTTGTATAATGAATTTCTGTGGGTTGATATCTCATCCACCATTCAGATCTTCAAACTCTTAACTGTGTTGGATTTAAAGCAAGTTGATCTCGGTTACCGGTTTCCTACTAAAACCGAACAGATTGTTCAGTTGGCCTTCCTGGCCATATGATGCGACTGCAGCGAAGTTCCATCAATGAATGGTAACCTTTGTAGTTCAGAAACTTTTATCATGCAGCATCGAGGGACGGTTGCGGTTTCATTCCCCGACAGGCTGTGGAATCTACAGAAATTGCAGTACCTGTACATAAAGAGCTACTTTAGCTCATTCAATGCTTATGGTGGTGGTCTTCTGCCCAAAATCAATGTTGAAACTACGTATATTTTAGACAAGTTAGAAAGGCTTTCTGGTGCTGTGTTTTCTCTTAGCGAGATGGGAAAGGTATTGAGGAAGTTCCCAAATATTCGTAAGCTGAAATGCATACTGAAACGTTCAGCCGATGATAGTAACAAGATTGTGGTTCCTGGGTTTTTGAGTCGACTAGATTCACTTCACATTGTGAGTGAAATAAAGTCCCAATTTGATACGTTGAGTATGCCAGCAAATCTGATGAAATTGACGTTGGGAAACTTCAGTTTGTCTTTGGAGAACCTTTCAACCATTAGTGAACTGCCAAATCTCCAAGTCCTCAAGCTACTCTCTACACAATTGGAAAATGAAACTCGGCAAATGAATGACGGGGAATTTCTGAATCTTAGAATCTTGAAGTTGGTTCGCTCGAGACTCATCAGGTGGTTTACAGACTGTGATGATCAGCTTGACAGTTTTCAGTTGGTATTGGACCATTGTTCGTATTTGGAAGAGATGTCATCTTGCTTGGAGAACATTTCCACTCTCGAAGTTATTGGGGTATCCCATTGTCCGTGCAGAGTATTAAATCTGGTGACACGAATCAAGGAGAAACGGGAGGAAATGATTGGAGATTCAAGTGTGAAGATCATTACAAGCAATATCTGGTAGGAGAAGAAATGAACTTCTAGCTCATAAGGTAAGCCAATGTTGTTTCTCTGATTCCCTTTTCCCATTATTTTTGTTTTCAAAATACTTAATTCTGTTTGTTTTTCGAATAGGCTTTGGAGTTGGTATATTTTTCGAGCTGAAGAGGGCTACCTACCACAAGAATCAAGAAATTGTATGTTTGCTGAATTTGTGCTTTGGGTTATTTTCCTGTTTAATGTTTCTGCTCTTCTGCTCTTCTGCTCTTCTGGTGCTCTTCTGCTCTTCCTGTGTTTTGGGTTATTTTTGTTGTCACTTGTTTAACCAATCATCAGAAAGCGCAAGGGAAGAATACATACAGACACTAGCCATAGAATCTCTTGTAATTTGCTTCCTTCTCCTCTTTTGTTCTTCCTTGTAGTTTTAGACGTCAAAGCCTTCTTTTGCATATCTGCTCTTTAATTCCTGGATAGGTGGTTTGCATTTGTTGTAATTCTTCTCCTCATATTAGTGAAGTTTTGGATCTCCTGCGGTCGTGGATGTGTGAGAATTATTTGCATTAGTTTCTTTAAATAGTCTCCGTCATTTACCTTTTCCAGCTAATAGAGACCTTGAGGTTCGGGTTCATAACATTACTGTCATTACTTCTTTTTTTTTTTGGAAACAAAAAATCGTTCTCATTCTCATTAATTGCAAGATTGTTATACATTTGCGCCTGGTTTAGGTCGCACAACCCCTACCTAACAACTATAACTAATCTATTACAACATTCTAAACTCTCGGGGCTCACACACTGTGGGGTGAAGCTCCCACAAAAGGACCTATCATTAAATTCCTGTGCCATATTGGCAATCTGTTGGTTGAGTCACACCTTCAATCTGTCTTCACCGTGTTGCGACAGCTCTGTAGTTTGAAGAGGTTGCGGCTGGATTTCTCCAATCATCGATGAGTGTGCCGAAGGAGTGTCGAGGGTAGGTCCTTTTTGTTTTGAAGTAGTTCGGTACTGCATGCCTCCATCTTTATTCAGTGTTGGCCAGAATTTATCCACACCGGGTTACCACAACTTCGTAATTCTGATTCGTGAACCTTTTAGAGGTTGTCGTTGGATTTCTCCAATCAGCACGCGCGAAATGCCATCCATGTCTCGCCGAAGCCACGAGAGGACCAACGGTACACCTAGAAAAGACATAAAAACAAATTAAAACATAATAACCTAAACCATGTCGTCATTTGGGGAAGTTATGCTACAACACATATCTTTTCTAGCCCATAAGTAATTATCGCCTTGAGAAAGTTGTCCTCCGAACTAGCTGCATCTGTGGTGCTGTAGCTAATGGGAACTCCGTTGTGCGCTAGAAATTTTGTTCGGAGAATGTATACTACTATTATAGAAATACCCATCATTTTTCAGTGGGCTAAACCATAATCTTTCAACCACAGGATGACCTAGTTTGACTGTTGCCAAAACCTAATACCACTAATGACAAAAGTCAAACCAAATGCTTCCAATCGACTCTATATCGCAATCACCACAATGCTGCTGTGGCTACAACCAATTATGATGAATATTTATTGGCGACTAGACAATGCATTGGGTGGAGATAGGTTATAGGAATGGACTAGAGAAGAAATTAAGATGGATGTGCTTTAGGCCCACATTTTTGACAGGGCCGAGTTGGTGAAGATCGTTCGCCGTCGTCCCCCGTTTGACTACCTTCACCCATCTTTGACCTATTGCTTGCTGACTGTTGACCAGGGTGGGATGCCGTTAACTTTGAAACACCTTTGGGAAGCTTGCAGGAGAGCTTTGCCGGTCTGCCTCTAGCCTCGCCAAGCATGTGGCTCGCTTCTCCCACATCTGAACTGACCAAATCTGGTGGCTTAGTCAGCCCTGGCTGCCGTGTCTTAACTCGCCTAATCTGCCGGTCATCGGAGGTGACCATTAGCCTTCCGCTGACTGGAGGTCAACGCACAGATGTCGCCGGATTTAATATGCCCGCCGGAGTCACATTCCCCAGTTGGGTCTCACAGAGGAGCTCACTTTCCCGTCGATTGGTCGGGTGGAGCTGGTCTCTGCCTTCGTCTGCTCGTACTCGCCGGTTATGCTTGTCGGTTCAGCTTGTTCATCGGCAAACTCCAGTGGGTGAATGTTCACCGGTTCTTCGTTTTGCTCGTCGGAGCTCCGGTGATGACAGCGGAGAGATAGGTGGTTTCCAACTATCGCCCCCTCGTTCTACATGCTACGATACTATGAATACAAGAAAAGTAAAAAAAATAAGGGAGGGAGAGACTGCCGGCAGCATCTCCCAAACTAGGGTTTTTGTGGTGTCTGTTTTAGAGAGCGGGGACAGGATTTGTATGGAAACAACTTGTGGTAGAGGCGATGTTGTTGTCATTACATATAAGCCACATAAGCTAGATTTAGAGAAAGAGGCCATTACTAGTTATTGGTTACCTCTATTTTGGTAGAGAATAGATGTAGTGTGTATTTTGCCGCCAACTATGGTAATGTAAATTCAATTGCCTGCAACAACACAATAGCTATACACTTATAAGATCGAGATCAGATCATCCGTCTAAGATCCAGCCGTCCATTGAAAAAATGGACGTTGTTTTGGTAAAAATAATAGAAGAAACTAGAGACATGAGAATATTGTCAAAAAAATTAAATTAGACAGGAGAAATTTGTGTGAAAAAAAGGGATAAATACATTTATAACCTCTTACTTTATTTTGAAAGTGTCAATATAATCAAGCAATCTCAGCAATATCAGAAAGAGACCATTTAACCCTAACTAGTTATTGTATGTGTCAATCTAACCCTAACTTTCGAAAAATTTGTGCTGATATAGCTAAACTCTCTAATTTCGGCATTGGCCAAATGAATTTAGGCATGACAAAAAAATGACAAAAATACCCTTATAACAAACCATCTTTCTTCAAAACTTAATGGTGCCGCCTGGCTCTATCACTTCCGCCGCCATGCTCCCTCCTGCAGCCACTTTCCCTTTCCTCCCTCTCTCCACAGCAACTCCTCCTCCCTCCCGCCGCCCTTCCTTCCCCCTCATCCTAGCACCGCCACCTTCCTCTTCCCTCCCCCTGCCGCCATCACTGTTAGAAACCCTAGTGCCTCCTCCCTCTCCCTCTCCCCACAGCCACACCCTAACGCCTCCTCTTCCTCCCTCTCCCCACAACCACTCTCTAGCGCCTCATCCCAAACCCCAGCTCACAACATAACCACCAAAGAAACGGTGGGGATCCGAGCACGGTTTACGTTTGAGTGTGGCAGAGAGAAGGGCTTTGAGCACCTCAGAGAGGCAATTAGAGAGAGGCGGTGGGGAGAGAGACGGTAGAGGGAGAGGGAGAAATGGTGGCCGTAGGGATTGAACAAGAGTGGGGTGATGACATGGTAGTTTTCGGAGGAGACGACGGAGGAGAGGAACGAGGAGAAGAGCGGCGGCAATGAGGCTGTGAAGGCTAGTCCCACCAGCTTGATTGTGATGGGGATGGAGACGTGACAGTTGAGGAGGGTGGCCAGATGGGTGGGGCTGTGGGCGGAGGGGAGTGAGAGGGATCGCTACGGGAGGCGATTAGATGGAGACGTAGAGGAAGGGTTTTCCTTTTTTATTAAGGCAAGGGTAAAATCATCTTTTTACCAAAATTCGGTCAAACGAACGTTAACTGAAAAGTCAGTGGAGTCAAAGGTTATTTTTGCACTTTCTAAAATTGTAAAGTTATATTGGCACTTTCTAAGATTGCAAAAGTGAGAATCATTTTAACACTTAAGTCTAATAGTAAGTAGTCTAGTTAGCAATTCCTCCAAAATTCCAAATTGAATTGTCCGTAGAGAACTAGAGTGATTTTTCTGCCCTTGACCAAAACATCATTTCAACTCAATGATTACGTTTCTAGTCAACGATGGATCTATCAGTACATTGCTCTCAATTAGTCTGTTTTTATGAGTAACTCATTTCCTTTCAATCTCTCTAAATATTTCAACTTGCATAAAAAGTTCAAATTATAGTTTGTCAGTTTTAGAAAAATGAGAGGGGGTATTTGTTTGAACAAGTTATTATTATTAATAAGAGCAAAAGAAATCTCTTCATAGATTGCTTTCATGGCTAAGATGGTAATTACAGTGAAATTTTTGTCATTTGTTGCACTAACAATTGCTAACATAGGCTGCTCAGAGGCCAAGATCCTACCATTACCGTTGGGTTCCCGCCTCTACACTCACAACACATCCACATGGCTCTCAGCTTCAGCCAATTTTGCATTTGGCTTCTACAAGAAATATGATGGATTTGCTGTGGGCATATGGCTTCAGAGCAGTCCAAATTCCGAGCCACTGATCACATGGACTGCGAATCGAGACGATCCGCCGATCCCTCCAGAAGCCTACCTGGAGCTCACCACAGAAGGTAGGCTGCTGCTTTACACACAGCAAAGTATCCTGGATGTTTTCGATCTCACAGTCCCTGCAACTTCATTTTCTCTGCTTGATTCCGGCTACCTCGTCGCGTACAACGGCAGCAGAGTTATCTGGCAGAGTTTCGATCATCCGACGGATACCATTTTAGGCGGTCAGGCTGTGGATATAGGCTATAATCTGTTCTCCAGTGTCTCCATGTCTGATCGTTCAAAGGGAAGGTTCATGTTGGGCTTTCAGATGGATGGAAACCTCGTTGCGTATCCAGTGAACGTTACGCCCGCACCGGCTTACTCTTACTGGAGCTCTGGTACTACTGGAAGTGATAGTAAGCAGCTGGTTCTTACTGAAACAGGTGACCTGTACTTGAATTCGTCATCAGTGCATGTTATAGCACGCAGCCAGTTTCATGATCGAAGCAAGAACAACACAATCTACCGCGCAACCTTAGATGCTGATGGAAACCTGAGGCTGTACTTGCATTTCTCTGGTAATTCGACCCCAATGATGCAGTGGTCAGCTGTGCACGATGAATGCGACGTGAGAGGGTACTGCAGGGTGAACAGCTACTGCTCTTTCGATGCTGCCAGAAAAGGCGGGGATAAATGTTCCTGCTTTCCTGGATTCATCTATTTTGATGCTGTTGTGCGGAATGGAGAAAGAACAGAAAATATGAACGAAAATAACAAGACACAAGATTTACGTTGTTCACCAAATTTTGGCTACATCCACGGGAGACGGATTCACTATATCAAAATTAATGTTTACAGAGAGAAGAGAGACACTTTATATGCTGTCTCCACTAAACCCTAACAAACTGGGCCAAAACACAATTCGGCCCAAATCAGCGAGACCCCCGTACCAACCTGTCGAAGCGGCTAATACATATTCAAGGCATACCAACAAATCTCCACCTTGACTTGAATCCTCAAAGCAGAAACTCCAGACGCACCATTACAGTGCCAGATAAGCAGACTTATCCCTCCACTCCCGGGACTATGTTCAGCAAGTCCAAACAATGTTGAAACTTGCTATATGGAACAGGTTTGGTGAACATATCAGCGGGATTGTCAGCAGTTCCCACTTTCTTCACCCTGATTCTCCTCTCACTCCTTAGGAAATGATATCTGACATCAATATGCTTGGTCCTCTCATGATGGACCTGATTCTTGGCTAGGCAGATTGCACTCAAGCTGTCACAATACACAGTAGCCTGATCATGATGTAGACCAAGATCACTAACCAGTCCTTTCAGCCATATTCCCTCCTTTGCAGCCTCTGTCAGAGCCATGTACTCTGCTTCCGTAGTAGACAACGTCACTGTAGGTTGCAAAGTTGCCTTCCAACTAACCACAGAACCACCCAAAGTGAATACATAACCAGTCATCGATCTCCTCGTGTCAACATCACCAGCATAATCAGAATCAGAGTAGCCTGTAACTAAGCACTCGGTATCACCTCCATAAATGAGACCCACATCAGACGTACCTCTAAGATACCTGAAGATCCTCTTCACAGCTTGCCAATGTTCCTTTCTCGGTTGCCCCATGAACCTGCTCACAACACTGACTGCCTGTGCTAAATCTGGCCTCGTGCAAACCATAGCATACATCAAACTCCCCACCGCGCTGGCATAAGGAACCCGAGACATATACTCCTTCTTCTCGTCTGACTGAGGAGCAAACATGGTGGTGAGATGGATATTTGCAGCACTATGAGTGTCTATAGTCTTCGCTGTAGACATGCCAAACCTAGCCAACACTTTCTGAATGTAGCCTTTCTGTGACAAGAAAAGCTTCCACTGACTTCGATCCCTAAGAATCTCCATTCCTAGTATCTTTCGAGCTGCATCCAGATCCTTCATCTCAAACTCAGCACTAAGAAGTCCTTTCAACTTCTGAACCCCATGCTTACTCTTTGAGGCTATCAACATGTCATGTACATAAAGCAGCAGATAAATGAATGACTCATCTCTCAACTTGCTGTAGTAGACACAACAATCATATGAACTCCTTGTGTAGCCTAACTCAAGCATGTAGCTGTCAAATCTCTTGTACCACTGCTTCGGAGACTGCTTAAGCCCATATAAGGACTTCTTCAACTTGCAAACATATTTTTCCTTGCCAGGAACTTGGAAACCATCTGTCTGAGTCATGTATATCTCTTCCCCCAACTCTCCATGTAGAAAAATGGTCTTCACATCAAGTTGTTCAAGCTCCAAATCCTGATGTGTCACTATAGCTAGCAACACCCTGATGGAAGTGTGTCTGACCACTGGCGAGAAAATCTCATTGTAATCTACTCCCTCTCTCTGATTGAAACCTCTAGCAACAACTCTAGCCTTGTACTTGACTCCCTCTGTAGGTGATATCCCTTCCTTTTTCTTGAAAACCCATTTGCAAGTGATAACCTTTCTCCCTTGAGGCTGTTGAACCAAATCCCATGTCTGATTCTTCTGGAGGGACTCCATCTCATCTCCCATTGCTACAAATCGTTTGTCAGCATCAGTACCTGAAACAGCTTCTCTGTAGGTGGATGGCTCATGAGTATCCACCTCCTCAGCAACCTGTAGTGCATAACCCACCATATCCTCAAACCCATATCTCTTGGGCGCCCCAACTCCAACCATCCTGGGTCGGTCCCGAGCTAAACTGTGGACTGTAGCTCCTGATGGTTGAGGATTTGGTGGTGGAGATTCCGGTATCTCAGATTCTGTCTGTGGCTCTTGATCCACCTCAAATTGTTCCAATCTATTTTCACCTTGAGTGACTTCAAGCTCCACCTGTTTGTCAACTCCACTAGTTTCTGGCACAACTGTGGGCTTCACCATAGATCTAAGCAAAGAATTTTCATCAAAGACAACGTCCCTGCTCAGAATAACCCTCTTCTCAGATGGAGACCATATCCTGGAGCCTTTAACTCCATCTCCATAACCCACAAAGACACCCTTCTTGGCTCGGGGCTCTAACTTACCATCACTAACATGATAATAAGATGTACAACAAAAAAATTTTAACTTGGAGTAATCAACAACTTTACCTGACCACAACTCCGTAGGTATTTTGCACTTTATACCCGTGTGAGGCCCACGGTTGATCAAGTAACAAGCTGTACTCACCGCCTCTGCCCAGAATCTCCTTTCCAAACCAGCATTAGAGAGCATGCACCTCGCTCTCGCCAGCAATGTCTGATTCATCCGCTCAGCTACGCCATTTTGCTGTGGCGTATTCCTGACTGTATGATGACGAGCAATCCCTTCATCCCTACAAAACTGATCAAACTCAGACGAGCAAAATTCCAGCCAATTATCAGTTCGAAGCCTCTTGATCTTCTTCCCGGTCTGATTTTCCACCAAAGCTTTCCACTCCTTGAACTTCGAGAAAGCTTCACTCTTATGTTTCATCATGATAACCCAAGTCATCCTTGAGTAATCATCAATCAGAGAAACAAAGTACCTGTGACCTCCCACTGACTCAACCCGGGAAGGTCCCCAACAATCAGAATGGATGTAATCCAATGTGCCCTTTGTTCTATGAATCGCCTTAGGAAACTTGCTGCGGTGATGCTTCCCAAAAATGCAATGCTCACAGAAGTCCAAGCTCTTGACCTTGTGGCCACCAAGAAGATCATATTTTGACAGAATCTGCATCCCTCTTTCACCCATGTGACCAAGCCTCATGTGCCATAACTTAGTCATATCATCCTGGTGAACCTCCGAAGATGCAACATTAACAGAATCCATAACCGTGGAACCTTGTAGAAAATACAAAGTACCATGCAGAACACCTTTCAGAGCTAGCCTAGAACCTTTGCAGACACACAGAACTCCATCACTCCCTGAGTAGACGAAACCCTTTCTATCCAACGTAGGAAGAGAAATCAGATTCTTTGTCATCGATGGAACATGCCTAACATCGTTCAAAGTACAGAAACTACCATCATGCGTCCTGATCTTGATTGAACCAATCCCAACTACCTTGCACGCAACACCATTTGCCGTAGTAATGATGCCCTCAGCTTGCTCATAAGTTGAGAAATAATCTCTCCTTGGGCATATATGGCAAGATGCCCCAGAATCAAGAAACCACGCATTAGGATGATTATTTTGCCCAGTAGCAGCTAGAGCAAAATCATCTTCAGAACTGAAATCCCCTTCAGCCACAACAGCAGTACCAGATGTACTCCCAGATTTACTAGCCTTCTTCGGACACTCCTTTTTCCAATGCCCCTTCTCCTTACAGTAGTTACAAACATCATTGGCCTTGGGACCCTTTGAAGATGACTTCTTGCCCCTCTTCTTACTACCGGTTCCCTTGCCCTTTGTGTTTCCGTCACTAGCAAACAAGCCAGAGGCCTGACTTTCTGTACCTGTACCATTTGCCTTATGTCGCAACTCTCTACTATGGAGAGAGGATCTAACTTCCTCCAGAGACACGGAATCTTTACCAACAATAAATGACTGAACAAAATTCTCATACGAAAGCGGTAAAGACACTAGCAAAATTAAAGCAGATCTTCATCTTCAATTTTCACATATATATTTCGCAATTCTAATAACAAAGTATTCAATTGCTCTAGATGGTCTCTGAGTTGCGTACCTTCCTGCATTCGGAGACCGAAGAGGCATTATTTCAGAAGCAGCTTGTTGGTTAGAGATTTTGTCATATACAAACTCTCCAACTTCAGCCACAGTTGTGCAGCAGTCTCCTGATCTGAGACCTCAGTGATGATTTCGTCCGCGAGACACAACATAATTGTCGAGTGTGCCTTTTCTTCCAGACCCACCACATCGCCAGAACTGCTCGCGAAATCCTTCGTCAGCGGAGTCCACAAACCTTGCTGTTTCAGCAAAGCTCGCATCTTGATCTGCCATAAACTGAAACTGTTTCTCCCAGTAAACTTGTTGATCTTCACGTTCAACCCAGACATCTTTCTCCCCGATCAGCCCCGATCTGATGAGCCCAGAATCCGATACACCCATTACGGATCTCACCGGAAAAAGAAACCGCTCTGATACCAGTTTGTTGTGTGGAATGGAGAATGAACAAAAAATATGAACGAAAATAACAAGACACAAGATTTACGTGGTTCACCAAATTTTGGCTACATCCACGGGAGACGGATTCACTATATCAGAATTAATGTTTATAGAGAGAAGAGAGACACTTTATATGCTGTCTCCACTAAATCCTAACAAACTGGGCCAAAACACAATTCGGCCCAAATCAGCGAGACCCCCGTACCAACCTGTCGAAGAAGCTAATACATATTCAAGGCATACCAACAGATGCAGAGAGGAAGTTCTTGGGATGCTATAGGAACTTCACGCATGAAAGATTGTGTGGTGGAGTGGAAGAATCAGATTCTTCAACTCAGCCGGTTATAAGGCAGGAGAAAATGAAGATTGGAGGCTATCCCTATGCTTCAGCTGAAATGGTGGAGCAGGATTGTGGTGAATCTTGCAGGAAAGATTGCAACTGCTGGACTGTGCTTTACGAAAGGGGTAGCTGCAGGAAGTTCAGGCCTCCTCTCGTGTACTCAACTCGAAATGAGAGCTATTCAGAGGTAGCTTTCGTGAGGCAGGTTCGTGTCGACATCAAATTGAATGCATCATCCACAGGTGAAAATGGTTTGCTTGATCATAAGTCCCAGAAGAAATGGAAGCCGAAAAGGAAAATGATTCTAATTCTAGCCCCTTCTTTCGGGTTCCTATCGGTTTTGTTTGCGCTTCTTGCGTTGTTGAGCTTCTTATTGTTCAGAAGGAGAGCTGTTGAGTACCAGAAGCTGGTGAATATGGAAAACTTGGGCCTGAACAAGGAGTTCACGCTTCGATCATTTTCATACAGTGAGCTTGAGAGAGCTACAGATGGATTCAGGAGGCCTGTTGGGAGCATTTCCTATGGTAAATTATACGAAGGAATCATGGATGAAGGAGGCAGAAATGTTTCTGTGAATAGACTGGAAAAAGCGGAGGCTGAAGGTGAAAGAGAGTTCATAGCAGAAATTACTGCAATGGGGAGAGTGTGCCACAAGAATGTAGTCCAGTTGGTTGGCTTTTGCTTAGAGGGTGCTAAAAGGCTTCTTGTGTATGAGTTCATTACTAACAGATCACTGGCAGACATTCTTTATGATGGCGAAAGGCGTCCCGTTTAGAAGCAAAGAATGAAAATTGCTTTGGATGTAGCCAAAGGGATCCGGTACCTACACGAAGAATGTGACACTCGCATCGTCCATTGTAAGATCGAGTCGAAGAATGTGGTGGTGGACAACGATTTCATAGCGAAGTTATGTGGTTTCGGGTTCTCAAAGCTTCTAAAGCCATGTGAAGCAGAAGACAGGGAGAAGAGAGGGTATTCAGCACCTGAATGGCGAAAGAAGGAGCTGATATCAGAGAAGGTGGATGTTTACAGCTATGGAGTTCTTCTGTCGGAGATAATCTGCTGCTCGAGCGATAATGAGGATCTCAACGTTCAAAACCCGAGTTTTTCTTCCAATGTGTACAGGAGGTACTATGAATCCAAAGAGTTGAGGAAGTTGTTTGGAGATACTGATGTGGAAGAAGTAGATGTCGATTCCATGGAGAGATTTCTAAAGGTTGGACTGTGTTGTGCTCAAGATGATTCTGAGTTAAGGCCATCTATGAAAACTGTAATTATGATGCTTGAAGGAACTTTGGCTACACCAATCCCACTTCCTTCAACTGAATGTATCCACCCTTAAACGTGTGCAACCAGCATTTCTGAAAATGTGCGCGCGTGCATCTTCATACCTACGGATTTCAGTATGGAGAGCACATGCACGCAACTCATGTGACAGCATTGGAATCGCTGTAAAAGTAGTGTATGTTTTGAAACGTTTTAAAAAACAAATGAAGAGTGCCCTTTGCAGGATCAGTGTGACCAAGTCCACTCTTACAATTCTTGAGCTCCATTATTACTGTTTGCAAATGTGGTCTTAATTGGAGCTGTATTTGCACAAGTCTTCCTTCATCAACCATCAATGTCATACTAGAGAAATTTCCCAGATTATCCTCAACACTCTAGTATTGTTTTCATGAAATTAATTAGCTAGCTGTGATGCAAGTCCACATACAGTGCTCAAAACCAACTTGTATGTAGTGACTTAGTCAGGGATTAATGTGCTCAAAAAACATAATGTTTGCCTTAACTTGGGATAAAATAATAAGAAAAGTGTTGGTTTATGGAAGTAATGGTTAGGAAACGTCTACTAATTCATCAAAGACTAATGTATGGGAGTTTAAGTCTTTCTTAAAAGGGACATCTCAACTACATCACATTGTGAAATAGTGTTACATATACTTTTTAAATATTAAAAATTTTACGTTATTATTATATTTAATTAAATTTATTAATTAACAAATATATTTTTAAAAAGTTGATTGAAAGATGTTTAAATTAGGAAAGGTAATGGAGCAGGACGGATGCGGATTATGGTTCCTTTTATATTCATGCCTACATAAAATGTATATAATCAACTATGCTCACCTCACTAATATCTTCAAAAATAAAAAATCTTTTTTATTATAATAATTTCAATATTAAAAAATTATTGATAAGATACATGTTTTGTGGATAAATAATATTTTATTTTATATTATATTAGAGTAAATAGTGGGACAGAGCTGGAATAGGGTGAATATGAACTAGTATCCACGATTAATTTACTATCCGCGACGGGTATCATTTTCATTCCCATAACCGTCTCATTTCCATCAAAACTACTTTCGTTGCCGTCCCATTGTAATAAATGTGGGACAGAGCTCCATCAAGATCTACTTCAATACCATGGTTTTTTCCTGAGGATACGTGTTTTGTGGATAAATAAATATTTTATTATATATTAGAGTAAATAGTAGGACAGAGAGTGGGACAGAGTGGGAATAGGGCGGATATGAACTAATTTACACGCTTAACTCACTATCCATAATAAATATTAATTATACTCCCATGCCCACTTTATTTCCATTAAAACTACTTTTATGACCGTCCATTAGAGCGAATGTGGGCAAATATCCATCAAAATTCACTCCCCTGCTGATAGAATAATTTGCCATAAACAATTGTATTATTGATATATAAATATATAGAGAGTACAATAGAGGTGTAATAAGGAAAGAACTCTAATCATAATAAATTATAATCTAATCAGGAGTCTGATTTACCCTAAGACTAGTTCCAAATAATGGAAAGAAACGTAGGGGAGTGGATGACTTGCTTTTTCAACTGCCGAAATTTAATTTCCAGCATAAAACTTTTCCACAAGTTAGAAAACCATATGAATTCCATGGCTTTTTGCCAAACCAAAGCTTTCATCCTAGCTGTAATATTGTTTTCACCTTCCAGCTCCATTGCTCAGCCAGGCCCCAATATCATACAGCTAGGTTCTTCCCTGTATCCCACCAGTCAGCCTACAGCATGGCACTCGAACTCGAGCCGATTCACATTCTGATTCTTCCCTGAAGGAGATGGATATAGAGTAGGAATTTGGATATCAGGAGATAGCAATAATACTAGCAACGTTGTTGTGTGGACTGCCAAAAGAGATCAGCCTGTGGTGTCAGGGAACGCTAAACTAGATTTTGTGGAAGGCAACAGGGGCGGAACCAGAAAATTTTTTCAGGGGAGACTGAAAAATTTTCGGCGTCCGGCGTGCAGAGGCGACGGGACGAGGCAGCTTTTGGTGGCGCCACAGCGGAGACCTGGTGGTGGACGGCGGTGGCGGACGGCTCTCGGCCGAGGAGGGAATTGACGGAGGGAAGAAAGGGTGATAAATATTAATGACATATAAATTTTAAAAGTATGATTCTTAGGTTGGCAAAGACCTCTTAATATATATTCTCTTAACACTTCATCTCTAATAGAAACATCATCTCTTCAATAGGTTTACGTAGCTCGGGATCACTTATAACATCACTCTGATTGAATTCTACACGAGATTGTATTGTACTACTACCCTCTTCACTGTGCCTTTGTTCATTAGATTCATTCGATCTCTTTAATCCGCTACTTCGAATTAAAAATTTATCCATAACCTATTAAATATCAAATAGGAAAAATATGTAAATTGATTTATTTTTCATCGATTCAAATTCAATTTAATAAAATATCCCTAATTGATAATTAACAAATGAAAATAAAAATTTATAAAATCATATTCATCTAAATTCAATTTAACAAATTTCACTAATTGATAATTCCATAAACCGATTATGACAAATTGACAATTTCATTTTCACATACAATTATACAAAATAAATCAAACAATTATAATTTCAACTAAATTCCAACTAAATTCCAACTAAATATGCAATTCAACTAAATTCAGATATGCAATTTAACTAAATTTCAACAATCATATATAATACAACCATATAAATTCAATTCAACATCCAATCTAAAAATCATGTTCACATATATTTAAGTTTTGAAGAAATAAATAAAAAAGAGAACAAACCCTAAAATTAATAAATCTTAGCATAAAGATAAGAAGTATACCGGTGGTGGTTACCGACGTACCATGGTTTGGAGAGTCAGCTTCCAGCGGACGGCAGTGGCGCGACGGCGGACGGCTCGGCTGAGGCTGTGAGGCAGAGGAGGGAATTGGAGGCTTGCTATTGCTGCTCTCGAGTCTCGCCTCCAGCATATTTGTATTAAGGTTTGGTTATTGGATTGGGCTCAGTTTTGGCCCAATCCATTTCACATTTCGATTTTTTTTCATATTACTAAATGAAACGACGTCATGTTAGTACTTAGGAATTAAAAAAAAGAAGGCTGCAGCGCGGCCTTCTTCTCCGACGAGCAGGGCTTGGACATTGCTGCCGGCGCACCGGAGACGCGCTCGACTCCGCCGGAAGAAACGCTCCCGCCTCCTGCTATCTCCGGCCGGCGATCTAGGTAGGGCTGGAGCCCTACCTCACGTACCATTGGTTCCGCCCCTGGAAGGCAAGATAGAGCTGAAACTTGAAAATGGCCAATCTCAGATCATTGCTGATGCCTCTGAAACAGCCAGCTCAGCTTCCATGCTTGGCAATGGCAATCTTGTGCTCTACAATGTGTACAACACCATCATATGGGAGAGTTTCGATTATCCAACCGACACCATCTTAGGCGGGCAGATCCTCGATTCTGGAAGACAGTTGATATCACGCATGTCCCCGGACGATCATTCTCTGGGGAGATTTCGCCTCAAAATGCAGCTTGATGGGAACCTTGCTGCGTATCCCTTCGACACTCTGGACGATAGCGTGGATTGCTATTGGAACACAGTGACTGTAACACTAAGACTCAGTTGCTTCTTAGTAATGCCAGTGGGAATTTACAGCTATATGACCCTAACACTTCATCAGTGATATTCAGTTGCATCATCATCAGCACTCGATTCTAGCAGCGCGTATATATTTCGCGCAGAGCTGAATCACGAAGGGAACATTCGATTGTTTACGCATAGCTTCAGCGCTAATGGGAGTTATAAGGTGGTGGCAGAATGGAAAGCCATTGATGATGTGTGTAGTGTAAAAGGGTACTGCGGTTTCAACAGCTACTGCACCAGGAGTGATGGAAAACCTCAGTGCATTTGCATACCAGGATTCAGCTTCTTAAACGCTAAGCAAATCACTGGTGGGTGTGAGAGAAACTTCACCAGTGGAAGATGCATTGGGGGGAAGGAAGATACCAACTCGAGTGCTATGGATCGTGTTGATTTCGTGTTGATGGAGGATCGAGCTTACTTTTTAGCCCGGACAATGCCTGATGAATGCGAAAGGTCTTGCTCAGAAGACTGTGATTGTGATGCAGCTTTGTATTCAGATTCCTCTTGTTCCAACTTCCAAGTACAAACTCCCCCTCAAGTACCTCAAGAACACCACAGTCACTTCCACACCATCTACTGCTTTTGTTGTGCGGAATGGAGAAAGAACAGAAAATATGAACGAAAATAACAAGACACAAGATTTACGTGGTTCACCAATTTGGCTACATCCACGGGAGACGAATTCACTAATTTTGTGCAGAACAGAATTAGAGTTAGTTTACAGAGAGAAGAGAGACACTTTATATGCTGTCTCCACTAAACCCTAACAAACTGGGCCAAAAATACAATTCGGCCCAAATCAACAGCAGTCCAATAAAGAGACAAGCTATACCGTCGGACCGGGGGCGACTGCCGCCCCCCCGAACCCCCAGGCCAGGGTCGCAGAAGCGGCTATTACAGTATTCAAGGCATACCAACAAATCTCCACCTTGACTTGAATCCTCAAAGTAGAAAACTCCAGATGCACCATTACAGTGCCAGATGAGTAGACTTCGCCCTCCACTCCCGGGACTGCCCATAGAGCACCTAATCATCTCTGATGTTCAGCAAGTCCAAACAATGTTGAAACTTGCTATATGGAACAGATTTGGTGAACATATCAGCGGGGTTATCTGCAGTTCCCACTTTCTTCACCCTGATTCTCCTCTCACTCCTCAAGAAATGATATCTGACATCAATATGCTTGGTCCTCCCATGATGGACCTGATCCTTGGCTAGGCAGATTGCACTCAAGCTGTCACAGTACACAGTAGCCTGATCATGATGTAGACCAAGATCACTAACTAACCCTTTCATCCATATTCCCTCCTTTGCAGCCTCTTTCAGAGCCATGTACTCTGCTTCCGTAGTAAGCAATGTCACTGTAGGTTGCAAAGTCGCCTTCCAGCTAACCACAGAACCTCCCAAAGTGAATACATAACCAGTCATCGATCTCCTCGTGTCAACATCACCAGCATAATCAGAATCAGAGTAGCCTGTAACTAAGCACTCCGTATCACCTCCATAAATGAGACCCACATCAGACGTACCTCTAAGATACCTGAAGATCCTCTTCACAGCTTGCCAATGTTCCTTTCCCGGTTGCCCCATGAACCTGCTCACAACACTGACTGCCTGTGCTAAATCTGGCCTCGTGCAAACCATAGCATACATCAAGCTCCCCACCGCGCTGGCATAAGGAACCCGAGACATATACTCCTTCTCCTCGTCTGACTGAGGAGCAAACATAGTGGTGAGATGAATATTTGCAGCACTAGGAGTGTCTATAGGCTTGGCTGTAGACATGCCAAACCTAGCCAACACTTTCTGAATGTAGCCTTTCTGTGACAAGAAAAGCTTCCGCTGACTTCGATCCCTATGAATCTCCATTCCTAGTATCTTCCAAGCTGCACCCAGATCCTTCATCTCAAACTCAGCACTAAGAAGTCCTTTCAACTTATGAACCTCGTGCTTACTCTTTGCGGCTACCAGTCATCTACATAAAGCACCAGATAGATGAATGACCCATCTCTCAACCTGCTGTAGTAGACACAATAGTCATAAGCACACCTCGTATATCCCAGCTGAAGCATGTAACTGTAAAACTTCTTGTACCACTGCCTCGGAGACTGCTTAAGTCCATACAAAGACTTCTTCAACTTGCAAACATACTTTTCCTTGCCAGGAACCTGGAAACCATCTGGCTGAGTCATGTACAACTCTTCCTCCAACTCTCCATGTAGAAAAGCGGTCTTCACATCAAGTTGCTCGAGCTCCAAATCCTGATGTGTCACCAAGGCTAGCAACACTCTGATGGAAGTGTGTCTGACCACTGGTGAGAAAATCTCATTATAGTCTACCCCCTCCCTTTGACTGAAACCTCTTGCAACAACTCTTGCCTTGTACTTGACTCCCTCTGCAGGTGATATTCCTTCATTCTTCTTGAAAACCCATTTGCAACTAATTACCTTTCTCCCTTGAGGCTGTTTGACCAATTCCCATGTCTGATTCTTCTGAAGAGACTCCATCTCATCTCCCATTGCAGCAAGCCATTTATCAGCATCAGTACATGAAGTAGCCTCTCTGAAGGTTGATGGCTCTTGAGTATCCACTTCCTCGGCAACTGACAGTGCATAACCCACCATATCCTCAAACCCATATCTCTTTGGCGCCCCAACTCCAACCCTCCTGGGTCGGTCCTGAGCTAAACTGCGGACTGTAGCTCCTGATGGTTGAGGATCTGGTGGTGGAGATTCCGGTATCTCAGATTCTGTCTGTGGCTCTTGATCCACCTCAAATTGATCCAATCTATTTTCACCTTGAGTGACTTCAAGCTCCACCTGTTTATCAACTCCACTAGTTTCTGGCACAACTGTGGGCTTCCCCATAGATCTAAGCAAAGAATTTTCATCAAAGACAACGTCCCTGCTCAGAATAACCCTCTTCTTAGATGGAGACCATATCCTGGAGCCTTTAACTCCATCTCCATAACCCACAAAGACACCCTTCTTGGCTCGGGGCTCTAACTTACCATCACTAACATGATAATAAGATGTACAACCAAAAAATTTTAACTTGGAGTAATCAACAACTTTACCTGACCACAACTCCATAGGTATTTTGCACTCTATACCCGTGTGAGGCCCGCGGTTGATCAGGTAACAAGCTATACTCACCACCTCTGCCTAGAATCTTGTTTCCAAACCAGCATTAGAGAGCATGCACCTCGCTCTCGCCAGCAATGTCTGATTCATCTGCTCAGCTATGCTATTCTGCTGTGGCGTATTCCTGACTGTATGATGATGGGCAATCCCTTCATCTCTACAAAACTGATCAAACTCAGACGAGCAGAATTCCAGCCCATTATCAGTTCGAAGCCTCTTGATCTTCTTCCCGGTCTGATTTTCCACCAAAGCTTTCCACTCCTTGAACTTCGAGAAAGCTTCACTCTTATGTTTCATCATGATAACCCAAGTCATCCTTGAGTAATCATCAATCAGAGAAACAAAGTACCTGTGACCTCCCAGTGACTCAACTCGGGAAGGTCCCCAACAATCAGAATGGATGTAATCCAATGTGCCCTTTGTTCTATGAATCGCCTTAGAAAACTTGCTACGGTGATGCTTCCCAAAAACACAATGCTCACAGAAGTCCAAGCTCTTGACCTTGTGGCCACCAAGAAGATCATACTTCGACAGAATCTGCATCCCTCTTTCACCCATGTGACTAAGCCTCATATGCCATAACTTAGTCATATCATCCTGGTGAACCTCCGAAGATGCAACATTAACAGAATCCATAACCGTGGAACCTTGTAGAAAATACAAAGTACCATGCAGAACACCTTTCAGAGCCAGCCTAGAACCTTTGCAGACACACAGAACTCCATCACTCCCTGAGTAGACGAAACCCTTTATATCCAACGTAGGAAGAGAAATAAGATTCTTTGTCATCGATGGAACATGCCTGACATCGTTCAAAGTACAGAAACTACCATTATGCGTCCTGATCTTGATTGAACCAATCCCAAATACCTTGCACGCAACACCATTTACCGTAGTAATGATGCCCTCAGCTTGCTCATAAGTTGAGAAATAATCTCTCCTTGGGCATATATGGTAAGATGCCCCAGAATCAAGAAACCACGCATTAGGATGATTATTTTGCCCAGTAGCAGCTAGAGCAAAATCATCTTCAGAACTGAAATCCCCTTCAGCCACAACAGCAGTACCATATGTACTCCCAGATTTACTAGCCTTCTTCGGACACTCCTTTTTCCAATGCCCCTTCTCCTTACAGTAGTTACAAACATCATTGGCCTTGGGACCCTTTGAAGATGACTTCTTGCCCTTCTTCTCATTGCCGGTTTCCTTGCCTTTTGTGTTTCCATCACTAGCAAATAAGCCAGTGGCCTGACTTTCTGTACCTGTACTATTTGCCTTATGTCGCAACTCTCTACTATGGAGAGAGGATCTTACTTCCTCCAGAGACACAGAATCTTTACCAACAATAAATGACTGTACAAAATTCTCATACGAAAGTGGTAAAGAAACTAGCAAAATTAAAGCAGGATCTTCATCTTCAATTTTCACATCTATATTTCGTAATTCTAATAACAAAGTATTCAATTGCTCTAGATGGTCTCTGAGTTGCGTACCTTCCTGCATTCGGAAACCGAAGAGGCGTTGTTTCAGAAGCAACTTGTTGGTTAGAGATTTCGTCATATACAAACTCTCCAACTTCAGCCACAGTTGTGCAGCAGTCTCCTGATCTGAGACCTCAGTGATGATTTCATCCGCGAGACACAGCATAATCGTCGAGTGTGCCTTTTCTTCCAGACTCACAACATCGCCAGAACTGCTCGCGAAATCCTTCGTCAGCGGAGTCCACAAACCTTGCAGTTTCAGCAAAGCTTGCATCTTGATCTGCCATAAACAGAAACTATTTCTCCCAGTAAACTTGTCGATCTTCACGTTCAACCCAGACATCTTTCTCCCTAATCGGCCCCGATCTGATGAGCCCAGAATCCGATATACCCACTACGGATATCGCCGGAAAAAGAAACTGCTCTGATACCAGTTTGTTGTGCGGAATGGAGAAAGAACAGAAAATATGAACGAAAATAACAAGACACAAGATTTACGTGGTTCACCAATTTGGCTACATCCACGGGAGACAAATTCACTAATTTTGTGCGGAACAGAATTAGAGTTAGTTTACAGAGAGAAGAGAGACACTTTATATGCTGTCTCCACTAAACCCTAACAAACTGGGCCAAAAATATAATTCAGCCCAAATCAACAGCAGTCCAATAGCGAGACCCCCGTTTGTTTCCCGGGGGCGACTGCCGCCCCCCCAGGCCAGGGTCGCAGAAGCGGCTATTACAGTATTCAAGGCATACCAACACTTCAAGCGGATTAAGGACTTCAACACGAGGATGAACGCTACAAATCCTGAAAGGGATGCAGAGAAACAGCCCTGGTCTACAATCCTTGCATTGAGTCTGAGCTTTTTTGTGTATTCGTGCTTTGCTCTCGCAGTCTCGGGGATATTCCTCTCCAAGTTCCACATCATGAAGTACAGGAAGCTCCTAATCAAGTCGAGAACCACGGGTTTAGTCAAGGAATTCACCCTCCAAACCTACATATACAGTGAGCTCAAGAAGGCTACCAAGGACTTCAAGCAAGAACTAGGCAAAGGCTCCTTTGGAGCGGTCCATAAGGGAAGTTTTGACAAGGGCAAGAGCTTTGTGGCAGTGAAAAGGCTAGAGAAAGTTATGGAAGAGGGCGAGAGGGAATTCCGTGCTGAAATGAAGGTGATTGGCAGAACAAGGCATAAGAATCTGGTCCGTTTGCTCGGGTACTGCATCAAAGGATCGCAGAGGCTTCTGGTTTACGAGTACATGAGCAATGCCTCACTTGCTGATGTTCTCTTCAAAAGGGGATCGTGGCGCCTCCCCTGGAGCGATAGAGTGAGGATGGCATTGGATGTGGCGAGAGGGATACTCTATCTCCACCAAGAATGTGATGCTCCAATCATTCACTACGACATCAAGCCTCAGAACATCCTCCTGGATCAGAACTGGAATGCGAAACTGGCTGACTTTGGATTAGCTAAGCTGCTGATGCCTGATCAGACGAGAACTCATACGGGAGCCAGGGGAACGAGAGGGTACATGGCGCCCGAATGGAGCAAGAACATTCCTGTATCGCTCAAGGTCGATGTTTACATTTTGGGGTTGTGTTGCTTGAAATTATCTACTGCAGAAGGAACCTGGAAGTCAATCTGCTGAGGCCTGAAGAAGCGCTGCTCTCGGCCTGGGCTTACCAGTGCTTCCAGGCTAGAGAGATGGAGAAACTGATGAGGGGCGAAGAGGAGGTGGACAGAAAGGCCTTTGAGAGGATGGTTAGTGTGGCATTGTGGTGCATTCAGGATAAACCGGCGCTTCGGTTTCCGATGAAGATGGTGGTGCTGATGCTGGAGGGATTCGTGGAAGTACCTGTTCCGCCGTGTCCCTCCGATTACTACTCATTGTGAGTCCCCTATAAGGCCTTATCTTGTCGCTTATCCAGTTCGATCTTCTGTGCATGCTCTACTACGTTGTATTATTGTCCAACATAAACATAGTCGTGTGTTTTTCAAAAGATTATGTGCAAGCAAACGGTATAAATGTAAAGTCAGAGAGATTTGCATTGAATATTTAGTTGGCAGTGTTTGTGAACATATTTGGAAACGAAAAATTTTCATGTTGGAACACTCGACATGAGTATATTTACGCCAATGCTTTTCGTGAAAAAGAAGACAGAATATTATGGTATTTGTGACTTATGGAAATTGTTACATTCTGTTATACAGTAGGCGTATAAAGCATAGTTGATTTATGGAAAATCCCTAAATATATGGAGTTGATATTTGCGAATATATGAGATATATTGTGATAAGGAAAATCCCTTTATTTATGGGATTTGGATATGCTTCAAGAAGCAGATTTGGAATAGGAATATTGTGGAGATAATTATGAAGAACTCCAATCTGCTCACGGATATAAGTTGGGACCAACATGGCTGCATACTCACGGTTTTAATAGAGCAAAAATCTGCATACAGATTTTTGAGACTTTCGAGAAGTGCTAAGAGCCTGATTCATATGTTCCAACATACTTGACCTGCTACACAAAGTTCAGAATCATAAACCTTAATTCCTCGGGAGGAGGAGATCCAGCGTCGACGAGTTTCGAGGTCAGAGGGAGTCTGATCAAGGCGGATTGGTAGCTAGGGGAGCTAGCAGAATTCACACGTTATAGTTAGCAAAGATAAATATTTTGTAAACTGCACTTTGTACTGTATCTTTCTAATTAGTGGATTCATTCCGAACTGGGCTAGGCCCCACAGATGTAGGTGGATTTCACCGAACTACGTAGCCAAGTCGTGCGTCCTTTATGCTTTAATTTATTATGCACTTTGTTAAATTAGTCATGTTGGAACATACTAGTAAGAACTAGAAAGAATTGGTAACACCAAATTTCAATTGGTATCAGAGCTTGGTCACTTATCATTCCCTTGGTTGTGTCAAGGAAAGTGAGATCCGGTTTTACCATGACGACGAAAGAAAGAGCTTCAGTTTCTCGACCACCCCTACTAGAAGGCAACAACTACAACTATTGGAAGGCACGCATGAGTGTCTTCATCAATTCACTGGATGAACTTGCATGGTTCTATATTGAGAATGAATGGAATCACCCTACAGAAGATGCTGATACAAGTTCTAAGGTGAAAGAAGGAGAGTCAAGTCAAAGAAAGCAGAAAAAGAAAAAGCTAGATGGACTCCAAATGACCTCAAGGCATCTCTGGCAAATTCAAAGGTACTTAATGTAATCTTCACTGCAGTTGATGAAGATCAGTTCAAACTTATCTCTACATGTCATCAAGCCAAGAGAGCATGGGATATCCTACAAACTGTTCACGAAGGAACTAGTCGAGTTCGTGAATCTAAACTACAGATGCTGGCTACTAAGGTCGAGGAACTTAAGATGGAGGAGGATGACACTATTGCCATATTTAACGAAATACTCAGGGACATCTCCAACATGACATATCAACTTGGAAAGGTGTACAAATAAACGAAGTTGGTGAAAAAGACTTTGAGATCACTTCCCAAGAGATTTGCAATGAAAGTTGCGATAATAGAGGAAGCAAGAGACGTAGCCACCATGAGCCTAGATGAACTAATGGGTTCGTTACAGACATATGAGATGACATTCCAACAAGCTACTAAAAGGGTCTCTAAGGAATTGGCGTTCAAAACATCTTCATCAAAGGACAATCACGAGTCTGACAGTGATGGTGAATTTGAAAAACTTGCACTTATCACGAAGAATTTCTCGAGAATGCTAAAGAAGGTGGTTAATAAGAAATCTCAGGAAAGGTTTGGTGGAAATAGACAAAAAAACAAGACTCTAGTAATAATCGAGGAATAAGGTTTGAACAAGGAAATCAACAGTTCTTTAGAAATCAAAACAATGAACCAAAACAGCCTGGACGAATTCAATGCAGAGAATGTGAAGGATATGGTCATATTCAGGCTGAATGTGCTAACACCCGGAAGAAACAAGGAAAATTATATGTCACCTCTTGGAGTGAAGATGAAGAAGATGAGAAGGACGAAGAGGAACTTACCAGTAACTATGTAGCGTTTGGAGCTAAGTTTGATGATACATCGGAAGATGGATGTTCCAACACACTGAACAAAGGCAAAGCTGTATGTTCCAACATAGATCTGGATTAAGCACACATCAATGAAGATGATGATCTTTCTGTAAGTGATGAAGAAATCTACAGTACCTATGAAAAAATGTATGCTATGTGGGTCCAATTAGCCGACACAAACAAAGAGCTGAGCGAAGAAAAAAAGGAAGTTAATGGAAAGTGAAAGAGAATTACGATTCACGGTTGCAGAACTTGAAAAGATTAATGAAGAATTGAATGGAAAACTGATAGCAGCAGTTAAGAGAGCCGAGATGTCTAAAGCAACAATTTCTAAGCTAAATTCCGGAAAGAAAAACTTGATGATATTCTGGATATGGGAAGAAACTTTGGTGATCGACACGGGATTGGAAATGGGAACATACACAAGACTGAATCTCATGAAAATTCAGTAACCCTCAAGACTAAGATCCGAGAAGTGAAACGGAAGCTTGGTATGCCCTATCAAAGAAAACCACTCATCTGTAGATACTGTACGCTTCAAGGACATGCTGAAAAACAGTGCAGAAAACTAATCAGAGACCAAGGTTCAGGACGACAACTTCTGGCATGTTCCAACATAGTCAATATCCAGAAAGTAAAATTGATCAGAAAAGTATGGATTGTCAAACGATCTAGCACGTGTCTGGTGGCACACACTTCTCTCATAGCTTATTCCAGAGATTCGTGGTACTTTGATAGTGGCTGTTCTCTCCACATGACTGGCACTCCAGAACATCTCACGAATATTACTCCATATAATGGCGGATATGTGACCTTCGGTGATGGAAAGAAGAGCAGAGTGATTGGAAAAGGCGAATTGAAAATTGAAGGTTTTCCAGTGTTCACAAGTGTATTGTTTGTTGAAGATCTAAAGGCAAACTTGTTAAGTATAAGTCAGTTGTGTGACGACAATATGGTAGTAGAATTTCATAAGGACAAATGTGTAGTGAAGCACGGAGAAAACAAGGTTCTTTCAGGGATAAGATCATCAGACAACTGCTATCTGTTGGAACAAGAAGTACGATGCATGATTTCAAAGCAAGATGAAGGAATCATGTGGCACAGGAAGCTCGGTCACATCAATTACAAAACATTGGTGAAAATCACAAATGTGAAAGTTGTACGAGGGATGCCGACCTTAACCGGCAATGGTGGAATCGTGTGTGGACCATGTCAACAAGGTAAATAGATTCGATCTCCCCACTCTTCTGTTCAGTACATAACTACCTCTAGAAATCTAGAATTGTTGCACATGGATTTGATGGGTCTTGTTAATACACCTAGTATAGGTGGAAAGAAATATATATTTGTATGTGTTGATGATTTCTCCAGATTCACATGGGTAGCTTTTCTAAAAGATAAATCTGATACTTTGGAAGTATTCAGAAGTCTTGTTATAAAGTTACAAACAGAAAAGGGAAGTCCAATTGGGGAGATTGTTCGAATTCGTAGTGATCATGGTAGAGAGTTTGAGAATTCTCAGTTCAGTAGTTTTTGTGACGAGCTTGGAATTCAACATGAATTTTTGGCACCCATCACCCCTCAGCAAAATGGTATTGTAGAACGGAAAAATAGAACCTTGCAGGAGATGGCTCGTGTTATGTTAGCTGAGAAAGAAATTCACAAGAAATGGTGGGCATAAGCTATCAATACAGCTTGTTATACAATTAATCGAGTGTACCTTAGACCATTCACCAGCAAAACATTCTACAAGATTTGGAAGGGCAGGAAACCAAATGTTTCATATTTTCATGTGTTTGGAAGCAAATGCTACATTCTCAGAGATAGAGACCAGTTGGCAAAATTTGACAATCGGAGTAATACAAGAATTTTTCTTGGGTATTCTATCAATAGCAGGGCCTATAGAATTTTTAATCATTGAACCAACATTCTCATGGAATCTATAAATGTTATTGTGGATGATTCAGAAGGGGAACGACAACCAGAGGTTGTAGAAGAAGAACCCAGCAACACTCATGTTCCAACACAGCCGCGTAAACCTGACAAGACAGATCCATCAGTTGAAGCTGAACTTCACCAATATGCTGGAACAACTGAGCAGAGTAATTCTCAACCTGCCGAAGCTGACCATGTTGGAACATTGTCCCCTAATGAACTCCATGTTCCAACACAGGATCAACCTGAATCTACCATGAGAAGTACTCGATCGGTTCCTCGAGTGGATTACCGAAGGCTAGCTGGATTGCATTGTTTTGTTTCTCACATTGAACCAAAGAACTACAAAGAAGCCTTGCTCGATGAGTATTAGATTGCTGCTATGCAAGAAGAACTAAGCCAGTTTTCCCGGAACGATGTCTGGTATCTTACCCCTTGCCCCAAAGGCATTAATGTCATTGGAACGAAGTGGATTTTCAAGAACAAGTCTGATGCCGATGGCCAGGTCACTCGAAATAAGGCCAGACTCGTCGCTCAAGGATATACGCAAGTGGAAGGAGTTGACTTTGATGAAACATTCGTACCAGTTGCAAGGTTAGAGTCCATTAGACTTTTACTTGCTATTGCCTGCTCTATGAACTTTATGCTATATCAAATGGATGTCAAAGGTGCATTTCTAAATGGCGTGGTGAATGAAGAGGTTTATGTTAAACAACTTAAAGGCTTTGAGGATCCTCATTACCCACATCATGTGTTTCGTCTCAAGAAGGCCCTTTATGGTCTAAAGCAAGCACCCAGAGCATGGTATGAAAGACTTACTAACTTTCTTCTACAGAAAGGTTATCGCCGAAGGGGAGTAGACCGTACTTTATTTGTGTTTGAAAAGGCTTCTACAATACTAATTGCTCAAATTTATGTTGATGATATTGTATTTGGCTCTACTTCATCTTCTATGGTACATGATTTCGTAACTAATGCAATCTGAATTTGAGATGAGTATGGTTGGAGAACTCACATACTTTCTGGGATTGCAAGTCAAGAAAGGAAGAAATGGTCTGTTCATCAATCAGAGTAAGTATGCCCTAAATCTGGTAAAGAGATTCGGTCTAAGTAGTGCTCGAGTTGTTAGAACTCCTATGGGTGTCTCTGACAAACTTGTAAAAGATGAGAAAGGAGTGGCGGTCGATCAGAAATTATACAGAGACATGATTGGAAGTTTATTGTATTTAACGGCCAGTAGACCGAATATATGTTTCAGCATTGGGATTTGTGCAAAATTTCAGGCTGATCCAAAGGAGTCTCATCTCACTGCAGTTAAACAAATTATTAGATATGTGAGTGGAACCTCTGATTATGGTGTCTGGTACTCTAAAAGTCAAGATTCTGAATTGATTGGGTACAGTGATTCTGATTGGGCTGGTAATGCAAATGATCGAAAAAGTACCACTGGTGGATGCTTCTTTATCGGTACGAATTTGGTGTCATGGTATAGTAAGAAACAGAATTCGATCTCCTTGTCTACTGCAGAAGCTAAATATCTTGCAGCTGGAAGCTGTTGTGCACAATTGTTGTGGATGAAACAAGTGTTGAAAGACTATGGAATTCATCAAGGCCCCTTGAAGATTTTGTGTGACAACACAAGTGCAATTGACATCTCAAAAAATCCAGTCCAGCACTCGAAAACTAAACATATTGATATGAGGCATCACTTCATTAGAGATCTGGTTGAAAGGAAGGAAGTGGAGGTAGTCTATGTTCCAACACATGAACAATTTACTGATATCTTTACCAAATAGTTGGATTCTGCTACCTTTGAAAGCCTTCGACAACACTTAGGTGTTTGTCAAATTTGAGGTAATTATTACCTATATTTTTGTTGTAAATATTCTGTTTATTTTTGTTTAGAAAATTTTTAAAAAAACAAAAAAATAGAAAGAAGAAACATGTACAAAAATAGATTGCTTGGTATGTTGGAAGTTATTTCTGATGGGACATCTCGAGTTGACAAGAAGGAAAAAGGCATCATTATAAGCCTTGGAAATCATAAAAGTAGTTTTGCGGGAAAAGAGGAGGTGAGTTGAGGAGTTGGTTTGGGTTTCTAGTTGTCCAAAATCCTTCCATATTCTCTCTTTTCGGCCAATTTTGAAAGTATCTCAAATCAAAGTCCTTACTCTCTGAATCCCTACTAAAACAATGGCTTTCAGCCCTACCGTTCACACACAAGAATTAGATCTTCAAGAATTATCTCTACCATTAGAAGTTATGGAGGAAGATCAAAGTTCGATCAATTTGGAGTTGATATTGGTCGAAGGGAATGGACAATGTGCCGACCAAGCTGGGTTCGAACCCGTACTGGAAGAAAATCAGGATCAATGTGGAGGAAACTCGGATCAAGTTGGGGTCAAAGAATTTTATGGTGGAAAGCTTGATCAAGCTGAAGAACTTAGGGTAGAGGAAGAGGCATCTGGTGAGGGTAAAAAGGATGGGGGCTCTGGTGTTGAACTCAATGAACAAGAAAGGCTCACTGGTGCCAAGAGGAAGGACCGAAAGGTAACTGGCCCTGACCCTTCTCCTTTGAAATTTATGGGCATGAAAGTTAAGAGTATAGATGAAATTTTCGAATGTCTAGAGGCAAATAGAGTTGTCATAGATTTAACAAAGATTAAAAGCATAGAAGGTGAATACCTGACTATTCAGGTCAAGGAGCTTGTGATGGGTAATATAGGTGACATAAGGAGGATTGAGAATTTGAATGTGCAATTTCTGTTGGGAAAATATGCTGAATACAGAGAAAATGATAAATTCCATGTGTTTTGTCGTATTCCCTTTCCAAGCTATGTAGTTTTAAAAGAGATTAGTGAGAGAGAGGTTGCTGGAAGGGAAGTTGTGAAGTATGGAGACAAACTACAGGTTGGATTCTATGATTCAAATGCTGCTAAAAGGATGGAAGAACTAAGGAAGCCGGTAATCATTGAACTGTCAGACAGTGATGAGGAGGACAGTGTTCCAACACAGAAGTGTGGACATGAAGATTATATGGATGTGGATTCTGATGCTGATCTGGGGGGTGAAGACCAGAATGACATGCATGATAATTTATATGATGAGGCACCTGAAGAAGATTTGACTGGCATGAAGGACTTGGATCAAGAAGAGCTGTCTGAAAAAGAATCTGAGAAGGAGAATGAAGCTGGAGGTTCAGAGAGTATTCCAACACAGAACATTCCTGATTTGGCATACTCGAGTGATGAAGTCCTTGATGAATTTTACCAGACAGCTAAAGGCAAGAGGAAGGCTACTGATGCTAAGGTATCTTCTCAAGCTAAAAGGAGCAAGAAAAGGCAGGAATACAAGAAGAAGCAGATACTTCCTCCCCCCTCTATAAGTAGAGCTTTGTCATCTTCTTATTTTGATTTAAAAGGAGAGGAAATGGGAGAGGTCTTTTCTGAAAGAAAATTTATTCCTGAGAGACCAGTGGATTTAGTAGCATACAAGGAGAGTGGATTCTTAGAATTTCTGACAGTAGTTGGGATGACAAAGGCAGCCACGGTACAACTGCAATATAATTGGCAGATAGTGATTGAGGTATACTCTAACCTCATGACTGGAAATCTGGAGATTGATTTCCCTTGGTATGGAAGAGTTTATGTGAGGGGAAAGATAATTAACTTGTCTGCTGCTAGAATTAACAGATGTTTGGTCTTAAGACACCAGAGATAGATGGAGTTTTTCCTGAAGATTTGGGAGTTTCTGATGCTTGGTTATTGCCTCTGCATATGTATTTTTTTTGTCTTTGGCATCTGTGTGATCCCAGGGGGAGATATTTTGGATATTCATTTTGTTATGGCTCTGTAATCTGAATGATTTTATCTTTTGTTGGTATTCTTGGGTTTCTAAATTATTTGGTATTCATGTCTTGTGGGAATTCTGGAATTCTGATATTAATTTTTTTTTCCAGATTTGGTAGTATTCATGTTGTTGTGTGATTCCAACATAGGTGAAGATCTGGAAGACCTATGTGTGTGATAAGTTTTTTCGTTGCAAGATTCATGATCAAAATGGTATGGGTTCACAAAATGCCAAAAGGGGAGATTGTAAAGTCAGAGAGATTTGCATTGAATATTTAGTTGGCAGTGTTTGTGAACATATTTGGAAACGAAAAACTTTCTATGTTGGAACACTCGACATGAGTATATTTACGCCAATGCTTTTCGTGAAAAAAAAGACAGAATATTATGGTATTTATGACTTATGGAAATTGTTATATTCTGTTATATAGTAGGCGTATGAAGCATAGTTGATTTATGGAAAATCCCTAAATATATGGAGTTGATATTTGCGAATGTATGAGATATATTGTGATAAGGAAAATTCCTTTATTTATGGGATTTGGATATGCTTCAAGAAGCAGATTTGGAATAGGAATATTGTGGAGATAATTATGAAGAACTCCAATCTGCTCGCGGATATAAATTGGGACCAACACGGCTGCATACTCACGGTTTTAATAGAGCAAAAATCTACATACAGATTTTTGAGACTTTCGAGAAGTGCTAAGAGGCTGATTTATATGTTCCAACATACTTGACCTGTTGCACAAAGTTCAGAATCATAAACCTTAATTTCTCGGGAGGAGGAGATCCAGCATCGACGAGTTTCGAGGTCAGAAGGAGTCTGATCAAGGCGGATCGGTAGCTAGGTGAGCTAGCAGAATTTGCACGTTATAGTTAGCAAAGATAAGTATTTTGTAAACTGCACTCTATACTGTATCTTTCTAATTAGTAGATTCATTCTGAACTGGGCCAGGCCCCGCAGATGTAGGTGGATTTCACCGAACTGCGTAACCAAGTCGTGCATCCTTTATGCTTTAATTTATTATGCACTTGGTTAAATTAATCATGTTGGAACATAATAGTAAGAATTAGAAAGAATTGGTAAAACCAAATTTCAATAAACATCTTACTAGGAGCCCAACCGTATTTGCACAAGTTGACGTTTACAAGTTGATCAAAATTATTTTTCACTTTTAGTATCTTTACTTGTGCACATTTAAAATAATAAAAAAATTAACATTATAAAAATAGATGTTACGATGATTCTAACAAGATCTCACATGATAGTATATTATCTTATATATTACTCAATTTTTACTTTTCAAATTAACCAATTTCAACTAAATAAATAATGTTAAATTCAGATAGGACAGATGGAGTACATATAATAATGATACACAAAATTTTAATATTTAAAAACTACATGTAACACGACAAATTTAACAATATCCAATACCATAATATTACTGTAATATATCTATTTGAATATATAATCAAATTTCGACAACTCTAACTATCAAATAGTATGTGTACAGATATAGTTGAGATAGAGAGTATATATTTTTTAAAGGCGTCAATGAAAGGACGATAATTATCAAATGGCAGACGTCGATATATATCTATAAAAATGAAGATGACAACCCTCGTTAACTTGGCCGCTAACTTTCATCCATGTACGGGATTTTGATTTAGTGAACTTGAAAAGTTGGCAATAAATTTCTCCCAGATTTCATGGACAAAGTATCACATACAAGCACCTAACAATTCAAATGCAGTTAAGAAGATGCAGTTAAGCGAGTAACGTTAACTGTCAAATAGTGTGTACTAATTTAGTTGAGATAAAGTGAGTATTATCTTTTATTTATTTATAAAAGATGTCAATAAAAGGGCGATAGTTATCAAATGGCATAAAGTCGATATCTATAAAAATGACAATGACAAACCTTGTTAAATTTGGTCGCCAATTTTCATCCATACACGGGATTTTGACTCTGTAAACTTGAAAAGTTCGCAATAAATTTCTCCCATTTTTATGAGTGCTAGTTTACATATTAGAGATCTAGACATAATTTGGCAAAATTCTTGAAATTAGTTGTTTACAATTTTCTACCATATTGGGCTTGCATATGCATGTAACTACATCGTAATTTTGAAGAAAATATCTGCATCGTATTTCCTCTTTCTATACATTAATTTTTAGCACTTGAATTAATATGTTCATTAAAAATAATAAAAACTTTATAAAAAGTTGATATCTTAAAAGTGACATTATAACAAATCTAACAAGGTATCACTGACCCTTACGAGAATCTAAACAAACAACCATGTAAAATCAGAAAGTGTCAATCTAACCCCGACTTATTTAACTTTTTGTCAACTAGAAAATTGGGTGGGAATTCACTAAAAAGACAATATTTCCCTCCTAAATTCTTTAAAAGAAAAATACGTAAAATGTGAAAAGTTTTATTTACCCCTACCCTAACCTCTTCCACCCTTCTGAATGCCACCATCCTCCTCTGCCCGAGATCTCCATCGAGCACCTTCGCCTCCACCACCTCCACAAGTTTGGTGCCGTGGCTATGCTCCTCTCTATAAGGTACTGGGTTATCTAAAAATCCCCCGAGTTTTGGCATTTTGTAATGATGATGACAAGTTGACATGCCAACCAGATCAAAACCTTCACTACCTACCAATACCTTATCCTGATCCTTACCTTTGTTGCCTACTCTGCCTTCCACACTTCCTCGGAGATGCCAATTAAAGGCGGTTATGAACTGGCTTTGAAAGGCTGGAGGAACCGCCTTTAATAGGTTTCGAACTCAAAAGAAGGTTGGGTTCCTTCGACTCAGGGTGACGTTCCGAACTCCGAACCCCTATTCAAGGTGGTTAAAATCGCCTTTGAATGCCCAGTTGGACCGCCTTTACCGATTTCCGAGCTTGGAAACCGTATAGATCCATTAGCCTGTACCAATGGTTAAGAACCCGGAACCAAATATAGTTCCAAATTTGAAAACCAAATCGTAGCCAACTTTCGACCCTATGAGCTGGGAACTTCCACGATCTGCCCTTAGTTCTGGCCCTACTCTATAATTTTTTGGGAACACATTTTTTTGGAAATGTGCTTTCGAGTTTGGAAGCTTGTCGGCTACAAAAATATAATAGGGACGAATGTCATTACTACCTCAATGTGGCTATGCTCCTCTCTATAAGTACTAGGTTATCCAAAAATCAATCGAGTTTTTGCGTTTTGCAATGATGATGACAAGTTGATATGCCAACCAGATCAAAACCTTCACGTCACACCAATACCTCATCCTGATCCTTACCTTCGCTACCTACTCTGCCTTCCACGCTTCCTCGGAGATGCCAATTAAAGGCGGTTATGAACCGCCTTTGAAAGGCTGGAGGAACTGCCTTTGAAAGGCTGGAGGAACTGCCTTTAATAGGTTTCAAACTCAGAAGAAGGTTAGGTTCCTTCAGCTCTGGGTGACATTTCAAACTCGAAACCCCCTATTCAAGGTGGTTTATAACCACTTTTGAATGCCCGTCTGAACTGCCTTTACCAGTTTCCGAGCTCAGAAACCGTATAGATCCATCAGCATGTACCAATTGTTATGAACTCAGAACCAAATATAGTTCCAAGTTCGGAAACCCAATCGTAGCTAACTTTCAGGCCTATGAGCTGGGAACTTCCACGATTTACCCTCCATTTTGACCCTTATATGTAATTTTTTGGGAACACTTTTTTTTTGGAAATTTGCTTCCGAGTTTAGAAGCTTGTTCGGCTACAAAAATATAATAGGGACACATGTCGTTACGACCTCGAAACCCAACACAGCTCCAAATTTGAAATTTATATATTTTCATTCATATCCCCGACTCAAAATAGGCCTCATTCGAAGACAAAATTATAACATAATGCACAAATATATTCTTCTTGGTCACAAAAATCTATAGAATATTCTAACGACGCAATATTCTATAGATAAGAATAGAAATGAACACAATTCTATTTTGAACTATCACTAATACTCATGTATCTAAATTTTGTTACTATGCCAAGTTTCTCACCGGTGTTTCTCAATTCTAAGGTTCCCAGTTCGACCGAGGTTCAATTTGTTGGCATTCTCCAGCTCCACTAACGACGGAGTTATCTGCATCTCTAGTGGCGGATTCTTTCGATCTCTGGCCGACTTTGCTTCTTCAACCAGTGGCAATTTTCAGTTCGGTGTTGCCTTCCGGCAAATCAGCAGCTCAGCATCAACATCTAGCAATAATTTGGCATGTGAGATCAATGTGTGCCAGGCTGTACTCGCGTATCTCGATGTGTGTGCATGAGCTGCACGCGCTACAGACCATACTCGCGATTCACCATGAGTTACACGCGTGAATGGAAAACCCATCTGAGTGATGGTTGATACTGGAGCTAGCTATATGTATGTCTCTGAATCAGAGGCATCCAGATTGGAGCTCAAGTTAGAGAAAGTTGTGTGTCAGATGAAAACCCTGAATAGTGAAGCTCAACTAGTGCTGGGTGTTACAAGGCGATGCATAGTCAATGTTGGCTCTATAAAGACCAAAGTGGATTTTCATGTCGTTAAAATGAATTACTTTGGTTTAGTCATCGGCATGGAATTTCATATAAATGCATGGATTGTCTTATATCCATATGACAATCGTCTCAGGAATTAATCAATGTACGGTTAAAACATTTGTGAGAAGATCACCCAAGGATAAACTCTCGGCCTTGCAGCCGATCATGTGCTCAAGACAAGACGAGGACTGTGGTTCAACAAATTCTGATGAGGAGAACATGAATGAAGAGTTAGGAGGGTCTACACTAGCGATGGCTTTTCCCAATAGATCCAAGGAGCTTTATAAGGAAGGTCCAAAGATCAAGCATGTTGTGGCTCGATCCCCAGCTATGAGAGATGAGAATTAATTGAGCAAGCAGGACAAGAAGAATTAGGAGGGTCTACACTAGTGATGGATATTCGCATCATCAACTCCTTGTTGTTCCACAAGGTAGGAAGGAAAAACGTGAAAGGATGATGATGCTTACAAGACAACATCCAGAGTTGGACATTTTTTTTGGTTGTAGATTAAGGGATGGGTGCTATAAAATCAAGCCACCTCAAATCGAAAAAGAAGAGAAGCCAAGGACCACGACTACAGCAGAGTACACCGGCGCCAGCAAATGAATCAATCCCTTTCTTAAGGCAGCAGTGTACAAGAAAAAGTGTGGGTTGCAAAGCATCTTGGAGAATTAATAGCTCCAAGTACATTCGCCAAATCGAGTGGGGGAGTATGTAACAATGTCAAGCTTATCACCCAGTCTCAATGCAGCCCTATGCTTGCACACATGCTCCAAACGTGTTGTGGTCTCACACAGCTTAACGCATCCTTGTGAATTGGTACCCCAAACCGTGCCACACACATCTTTGGGTAATCTAGTGCCGTCCACTTAATTTCTCTCGACTTGTGTCATCCATCTATGCGCTCGCGATGCACTGTGCACAACACCCAAGCCATTCGTGCCCAATGCTTATGTACACTATGCTAGGTTGTCAGCCAGGCCAACACTCTTAGTGTTGCGTCATGGTCTAAGAAAACTTTTCACAAATAGTCTTCTCTTTTGCTTGTATAATAACTTAGCTAGTTATTTAGCTTAGTTTCCTTTCGAAGGTCCGGGCCTACATACCTTTGATTTCTTTGACCTTGTTTTGTTCTTGTATCTATAACTTGTAATTACTTCTGTATACTAAATATGTAGAGTACTGAGCTACCCATATCCGTTTACCTTTTGCAATATATTAAAAACAAATATTTACTCTCAAATTTGTGTGGGTTTTATATTGCACTTGTCTCTCATTTTTTACTTATGCTCCTAATCTAAACTTGCGTGTATTCCGCTGAATACTTGTCAATGTCCCTCTAAAGGTTTAGTCTGCAGGGAGAAACCAAATTGAGTATGACGTACGCGGGAATTAGGCGGTAGTCATTTCATTCTAGCACGGGTAGACATCACGGTTTACCCCTACAAGGGTGATTTGTGACACTATAAAAGAGCTATAAATAAAGAGAAGTAACACATGCAGAAGGTAAGTAATAACTATTAGTAGATAAATACACATGAAAACATGCTAATTTGGGTGTTAGAGTCTCCTCCCCCGCGACCAACCTAGGGACATTTGCAGGTACTCGAAGAGGTATGGAATTGGCATGAGCCGATTTTGGACACTATCATTCTTCGAAACGATTCAATCACTTCACCGACATTGTCCAAATTATCATACATGTCTAAGATTAGTTTGACACTTTCAGAAAATTTGGAAATTTAGGATCATTTTTGCACTTCATCAAATATAAAATAATACGGAAACATAATGATGATGTAGAATCGAGTCTAAATTTAGGTTTATGGTTGTAAAAGTAGACTGGAGAGGATAGTCTATGATGAGTACGATTAAGGAGAGGGTGAATATATTTATTTAGCTTATGGACAGACAGCCTATTCATAAGCTTATGTACGGTCCGCGTAAGTTTTTACCTTATACACTGTATTTGTTAAATTACATACAAATTTTTTTTTAAAATTACATTATATATTTTTATATTTTCATATTTAAATACACATTATTACTTGCTTTAACTTTTATAAAAAAAATATTGAAATTTTATAAAAATTCACAACATTCAACGAAAAATGTATAGTGACAGACCCCATTTCCTGATACTTTCACATTTATCTCAAGTACCATATAATAGAAATGGTTTGCTTTGGTGCTGTCAACCGGGGATATTGAAGTCATTTTGACTAAGCTAAACCCAAAAAATTGTGTAAATAAATATATATATATATATATATATATATATATATATATATATATATATAAATACCAATATCATAAGATGTTACTAATTTTAATTATCTACTCTATATAATCAATCATAACTTTTTAACATACTAATATTATAATATATTACTGATTTTAATTTTTATTATACATAATCAATCATAACTTGTTAAAATATATAACTTCTAAAGATATATTTAAAACCATAAATATCTCATTATACTGTATATATATATACATAGTCTGAAATAACAAAATCTTCAGATTTTTTATACAATAATAAAGTACTTTTAATAGAAATATGTATACATATTTATTTATTTATTTATATGTATGGCAAAGTTTTATTTTATACCGACTGCTAAGTGAAGACATTTTAGAATTAGTGGGACTAATAAGGTAATTTGATATTTATTTTTATTCATTGCAATGAGATACATATAATTATGATTACCTTTTAAAATGAATTTTAACATAAATAATTACTTCTTAAATAATTGAATTAAATATTACAATATTAATCAATTTTTATTGTATTCAATATTTAACGGTTTCCAACTAAATTAATTATTTCACTTTGTAACTCATATAAATTTTCTTTGATGACTAAACTTTAAATTTTAAATAAAACTTAATCTCAATAGTTTAATTAATGATATCGAGCAACGCACGATGATACTCACTAGTTTATATAGAAATAGGAATAAATGGATAAGACTAAATTATTTTTTGAGTTAAGTGTCAATATGACCATATATTTTGGTCAAAAGTATCAATATAACCCTATGAAGTTTAAAAGTGCCCATATGACCCTTTTTTTGTTGAAAGTGTCAATTTAACCATGGAAACCTTATTTGGCCGAAATTCTATAAATTAACTATTATACACTTGCTTTAAAAAATTTTAAAAACTTCAAGAAAAAGAAAGGACATTTATGCTTTTTTTTTCTTCTTCTTCTTAGTCTTCATTTCGAGGTATTTTGCTTCTTCTTCTTAGTCAACATCGCCGCCGTACCTCACCATTGCTTCTTCTTCTTAGCCTTTGTTTGCTTCTTCTCACCGCCATCACCACCACCTCGCCACCATTGCTTCTTCTTCTCTTCGTTTTCTTCTTATTCTGGCATTGGTCGGTGGGTGGCTGTGGGTTTTACCGGGTGGCCCAGGTTCAGGTGGTGGTGGCTAGGGTTTGGTGAGGTGGGCTAGGTTTAGGCGGTGGTGGTTAGGTAAAGGCAGGGTGACCGTGGGTTTGGTAAGGTAGGCTTGGTTTAGGGAGCGGGCCGGTGGCTAGGGCTTCCGTCAGCTGTCCATTGGCTCATCTTCCGGCGGGTTCCATCGCTAGCGCCGTTCTAGGCTTTAAGAGTCGCATGTACCCAATTACGGAGCAACTGGGTTGTGGCGATCTACAGTTCTCTCGCCTACATCAGACGCCAACACAAGGCTTCGATCTTCATCCTTTCTATTCTGCTCCACCACCGTCGCCCGTGACTTCTTCGTCGTCTTTTCAAATCGGCTCTATCTGCATTCCACCGATACCGGTGTTTGCATCTACTCTGCCAGCTTATGATCTACGCCAGCTGGGCTTCTTTGGTGGCAATGTATAGGATTTGCTCATCCAAAACCAAGTGTCGGTGGAAACTCTTTGTTTCCTTTGAGTGGCGACCAAGTTCAAGGGTTTGGTCAAACCCATGGTTTTGGTCAATACCAAAACCAAGAGAGTATGGTTAAATTTTTGTAAATTTTTGGTCATTATAACCTAAAAAAAATTCTTTTGCTGGTGATGGTTAAAGATTTCGGCTGCAACAGATGCGTCGGCAATGTGGCGGGCGGTGGCGGAACGATGAAGATCTGACGGCGGAGGTGGTGCTGGATGGGGTTAGAAGATGAAAAAGAAGATTCCTAGGGGTAGTTATGCCTTTACATTTTTAGTTTTAAGGCTAGGGTTAGTTTAGTCTTTTTAGTTATGGTCAATGCCAAAAAATGTCATGTCAATACCGAAATAGTGCCAAACGGTTATATCGGCACTTTTGATGCAAAAGATAGGGTTATAATCACACTTTCGAACTTTACAAGATTATATTGACACTTTTGACCAAAACGTAGGGTCATATCTGTATTTTGCCCTAGTTTTTTGGTCCCCTACATATTATGCAATACATTCTTTTGGTCCCCAAGGCCAATACCGCGTTTGTTCAGCCATTAACATATTGAAATTGATTTTTTTGGTCCCCAAAGGTGGTTTTCAGGTAAAGTCAACGGTAAAATTGGTCAAAATATGCAAAATGACCATTGTACCCCTGAATTGAAAAAATAAAAAAAAGAATACCAGACCGCCGGGGCTGAAGCCATCTTTCTCTTCTCAAATTTGCTCTCCGTCGTGGTTAAAATCTGCTTACCGATTTTCTCTCCGCCATGCTCTCCGTTCTGAATTTACCGTCGCCACCGTCACTCTGACTCCAACCAAAAGAGGGAACCCGATTTGATGTCCGGAAGAGGGAAGAAGGAACTCAATTTTCACCACTAGACTCCATCTGGTTCAGTACCCAACTCCATCTGACTCCGACCGCCAGACTCAATTTGACTCTGATCGCCGCTCTTAATCTCATGTTCGCCACCGAACTTCATTTGTTTCAGCACCCATCGTCGATGCCTCTGCGTTACTCCGCCCCGACTAACCCTCTTCGTCTCTATCACCTATGACACCATCGACGCCATCGCGCCGGTCCGCCCCGATCAGCCCTCTTGGTCCCCATCAGCTGCGATGTTATCGAAGCCACCGCGCCGCTCCGCCCTGACCAACCCTTTTCGTCCCCATCACTTGCGATGCCATCGATGCCACCTTCGTCCCCGACCCAAAATTGATGGTGACGCCACCAAATTCCTCTTCTCCCCAACCTTAAGGTTTCCATCGAATTCCTGCAACCTCCGCCACCTTCGTCCCCGGCCCCATCAACGCCATCAAATTCTTATTCTTCACCCACTCCGACCTAAACCCTAAATCAAATCCTCCGAGAAGCCTCACGATGGTGGTGGACGTCGGCATAATAAAGGACTGGGTGGCGGATAAGGGTTTCAAAGGAAACCCCAAAAGAAAAAATAAAAGAAAATTAAAAGGAAGGAAAGGAAAATTAAACAAAAAGAAAGGAAAAAGGAAATTTTGAAAATTTTAATTGAAAATATTTTTAATTTTTTTTTATTAAATTCTCCCTCGGTATATCGAAAAACCATTCTGACTTACCTGAAATCACCTCTAGGAGCAAAGTAATCAATTTCAGGACGTTAATTAATGAATAAATGAGGTATTGACTTAGATGACAAAAGAATGTATTGTGTAATATGCTGGGGAACAAAAGCCAATTTAGTCAACAGATAAAATTGAGTTTTGTGGGTGTGACTTGTGAGTGTAGAGGTTACCGCGAAACCCCCTTTTGCTTTTCCATTCAATCATCTTCTTCCTTTTGTCACTCAAATCGGTGGAGATGGTCTTCACCAGTCTCATAGCTTGTATCCGTTCTTCCTTACGTAATGTAGAGGTGATGTTGAAAGGTGCCCCACCTCACGACAGGAAAGAGTTTGAGAGACTAAGATTTAAGTTGAGAAACCTCGAAACATTTCTTCTTCTTGCCAGAATGATGGGCAGTGATGCAAATCTGGGATTTTTCCTGGTAAGGGTTGATATAACTGTCCGCAGCCAGGTGAATCTATTTTATCGCCGGAGTTGTAACAATTCTACTGGTTGGATAGTTTATGATTTTGAGAGAGCCATTGATTCCTTGAGGAAAGATATAGATGGATGGTATATCACTATGTTAAACCAACAAGTAAGTAATTGCACCGCTGATCATCTAATATCGGAAACCATTACTTCCTTTCTCGAGAATCTATTGTAGTTTCAAAGTTTGATAGGAACTACTGAGGGCTTTCAAATTTTAGTCGGTACAATGGAAGCATGTAAACAGCAGATGTTGTTTATGAAAAGTCTCATCCGCTGCGCCTCAATGAGAAATGTTGTTGAACTACTCTTAGTTCATGCTCAGGTTTTTATTCTCAGTTCTGCTTATTTCCTTTTCCAGTTCGACTATTCGACTTTTTATTCAGAGAAATATCAGTCTAAGACGTCAATGTTGCTGAAAAAGATTGACCACGTTGATCCCCGTTTCTATGTGATTGCACCAGAGCCCTTCACAACTCAAAGTTGAAGAGCCGCTTACTTGATGATGGTGATGATGATGTAATGAAAGATTTTCTGGATTCTCTGATATCTAACCTCTGGGATCTACTAAGGCTTAATACATCCGCTGTTTCTGGGAAGGATCTGCGAGAGGTATATGAAGGACGTAGATCATTGAGAACCATTTTGAAGAAACAATAGCTGAAAATCAAAATCAAGGAAGACATTGGAGATGTGTTGTGTGATGCTAGAGTCTTGGTTTGCTCACTTCACCAAACTCATAGTGAAGTAGACCTTGCACTCAACAATTTGTTACTCTCAGTCAGGAGTATTCGAGTGCAGATTGAAGGAGCTAAAGAGCCAAAACTTCCTGAAAGCATCAAGAAGGCAGATGTTCTGGCAAGCAACGAAGAAGAAACTGGAGCCAGGGAAGTAACAGACTTTTGTATGACTCACATGCCATCACGAGGAGGAGCTACCTCTGACAAAGTTGTTGTATGCCTTCATGATGACCAAAGTCTAATCATTGATCAACTCACCCTGGGATCGCGGAAATTGCAAATTGTTGCCATTGTCGGTATGCCTGGACTAGGTAAGATCACTTTGGCTACAAGAATTTACGCTAATCCTTCTGTTATGCACTATTTTTCTGCTCGTGCGTGGACTCCTGTTTCGTAGGTAGTAGACAAAAGGAAAGTGCTGTTGGACATTTTGAATCAAATTGATCCTAGCAAGTGTTCTGAAACGTCTAGCTTGGCAAACTTAGCCGAGAAACTATGGAAGAGTTTGAAACGAAGGAAGTATCTAATCTTTCTGGATGATGTATGGGAGACTGAAGCATGGAATGCCCTCATGGAATCATTCCCCAATGATAATGTTGGGAGTAGAATTATCCTGACAAGTCGTCAACATGATGTTGCTCCTGTTAATCTTATGGTAGGTGGGAAACCTCATCCTCTTCGCCACTTCAATGAAGAAGAGAGTATGGAGCTATTGCAGATGAAGTTATCTCATAGATTATCCCGTGATCTTGGGATGAAAATTGCTCATATATGTAGGGGGTTACCTCAGCTAATTGTCATTGTGGCTAGAGTCTTGCAAACCACAAAGAGGGAAGTTTGGAATGGAGTTTTGGATGGTTTGAGGAATGTATCAAGCACAGATATGCAGTGCAGGAACACATTGGAGCTCAGCTACCAGCATTTGCCACCATATTTAATACCATGCTTTCTCCATCTCAGGGTTTTTAAAGAAGATGAAGATTGAAATTTAGTTTTACCAATTTTTCTAGTCTTTACAAGTGTGTTCCAACATGACTAATTTAACCAAGTGCATAATAACGTAACACGTAAAAGAAACACGACTTGGTTACGCAGTTTGGTGTAATCCACCTACATTTGCTGGGTCTGGCCCAGTTCAGAATGAATCCACTAATTAGAAAGATACAGTACAGAGTACAGTTTACAAAATAATTATCTTTACTAACTATAGCTTGTGGACTCTGCTAGCTCCCCAAGCTACCGATCTGCCTTGATCAGACTCCCTCTGATCTCGAACTCCGTCGACGCAAGATCTCCTCCTCCCGAGGAATTAAGGTTTATGATTATGAACTTAGTGCGGTAGGTCAAGTGTGTTGGAACACAGTTTTCTGACTCTTTGCAACATCTCGAAAGTTTCAAAAATCTGTGTGCAGATTTTTGCTCTGTTAAATCCGTGAGTATGCAGCCGTGTTTTGTCCCAATTTATATCCACGAACAGATTGGAATACTCCTTGATTATCTCCACAATATTCCTATTCCAAATCTGCTTCTTGAAGCATATCCAAATCCCATAAATAAAGGAATTTACCTTATATCATTCTATCCCATATATTCGAATAAATCTTCTCCATATAAGTAGGGATTTTCCATAAACCAATTATGCTTCACATGCCTGATATATATAGTCAGATATACGAATTCCATTTATTCCAAACTACTGCAATATTCTGACTTTGATTTCCATAAAACCTTGGCGTAAATATTCTGCACCAGCATGTTCCAACATGGTCAGAATTTCTGTTCAAAATTAATTCACACAAAATTGCCAATAAAATATTTACTTGCAAATCCCTTGACTTTACAATCCCCCCTTTGGCATTTTTGTGGACCCATAATATTTTGGACATGTAATTCCCAAACAGTAACTGTCAGCATCAATATCATAAACTTGTAAACCAACAATCAACAAGATATTAGAATTCCAGAATTCCCTTAGGCATGAAATCCGAAAATCAGAAACCAGAAATCCAAAACATAAAAATCATTACAGCCAAATTGAATCAACGTCTAAATCATGCCATCCAAAATTTCTCCCCCTGGGACCACACTTAGGCCAAATGCACTATCAAAAACAGCAAAATAAACAGTGCTTCCCCTGCATCCAACCTTCAAATCATGCTTCCAACCTTGACTTCTCTGCCTCTAGACTTGCTTTTTCTGCCACTATCGCAGCCATCTGTATGCCTAAAGCTCCAAGTCTTGCATTCAGAACCATCAGCCGAGCCTCCTTTTCTGCTGCTGATGAAGAAGTCGATCCAGAAGGTTTCCACGGTAGATCATGAACATGTCTCAGCCCAAATGTCTTCTTGTTGGGCCTCAAAAACTCGGTGTCAATCACCACATCTGAAGCCTTCCCTTTCACTTTTGCACTCTTGGCTAGGGCAGAGATTAAAGCAGGGTAGATAATAGCATCATTTACTTTCGGAGCAGTAGCCTGTCTGACCAAATGCTGCTGAATGAGAAGTCCAAGATTAACTTCTTTCTGTGTTCCAACACAGTATAGCAATTTATCCATCTCCCTTGTCAGCGTTGTAGTATTACTCGAGGGCAACCAACAGTGCACAGCTACCTGATATAAGCCAAAAAATCTTGATGACAAGCAGGATGCTTGTGAGTACCCAGTTGCTGGCCATTCAACCTTATAACCACCAGATATAACACCTAAGATCTCATCATCAGACAATCCCATATTTTCAAGAAAGACTCCCCCTTTCTCAGGTGTTTTTAGACCCAGCAACATGTTAATCCTAGCAGCAGAGACATCTATGACCTTCCCCCGTAAATATACTCTACCATACCATGGGGAGCTAATCTCTAAATTACCAGGCATAAGATTGGAGTATACCTCAAGTACAACCTGCCTGTTGTACTGTAGCTGGATTGTTGTTGCTGTTGTCATGCCAGTCAGCTTTAGAAAATATGTGAAGCCGCTCTCCTTATAGGCTTTTAAATCCAGAGGCCTTTCTGCTATGAACTTCTTTTCTGAGAAAAAATCTCCCATTTCTGCACCTTTTCCATCAAAATAAACAGCAGAGAATGCCTTGCTAACAGAGGGTGGAGGTAAAACCTTCTTTTCCTTGCTGTCATGTCTTCTCTTGCTCCTCTTCGCTTGAGCAGAGTCCTTGGCTTTGTCAGCCTTTCTCTTGCCTTTTGCCATCTGATAGTACTCATCCAGTACCTCATCACTTGAATATTCCAGATCAGGAATATCCTGTGTTGGAACACTCCCTGATCTTTCAGCATCCTTCTTAAATTCTTCCTCCCTCTTAGAAACATCTTTCTGGTTAAACAGGCTTCCTTCGGGTACTTCATCTGTCTACCCTTCATGAAAATCACCATCATCTGCACCTCCCAGATCATTATCAGAATCTAACTCCATATAGTCAGGTTCCTCTCTCTGTGTTGGAACACTGTCATCACTGTCCGACAGAACATGATGATAGGCTTCCTCAATCTTCCATCCTCTTTGCTGAATTTGTATCATAGAACCCCACCTGAAGTTTATCTCCATTCCTAACCACTTCACTTCCAGCCATTTCACTTTCATATATCTCTCTCAAATAAGCATACCTCGGCACTGGAATATAGCAATGTACATAAAATTTGTCTTTTTCCCAGAATTCAGCATATCTTCCCATAACAAATTTCACAGTATGATTCTCAAGCCTTATTCCTCCTAGATTCCCAGTTACTAACTCCATTACTTTAATAGTCAAATATTCTCCTCTAATAATCTTAATCTTGGTTAAATCAACTGCAACTCTATTAGCTTCAAGCCATTCAAAAATTCATCCACACTTCTACATTCAATTCCCATGAATTTTAATGGACGAGGGTCAGGACCAGTTACCGTAGGTTTCTTCTTCTTCTTGGTTCCAGAAGATTCTTTTTGTGTATCGGGTTCAATTTTTGGTTCCCCATTCTGTTTGCTTTTGACGGACGCCTCTTCCTTTTCCTTTTGTTCTTTGGCTTCATCAGGTTCTAGCTCAACTCTTTCCTCAACCTCTGCATCTTCTATGCTTCCTCTGATCTAAGTTTGTTCATCATATTTTCTCGGCTCAGTAAACTTGAACTTCCTCCATGATTTCTGGTACCACATCTTCCACCATAGGCGAGTTTGGGTTTGACATTCTTTCCTGCGAAGCCCTTTTTAGATTTTCCAAACATGGTAATGATGGCCCTTTCTCTTCTTGTCACATCAAGTTGTCATTCCTTAATTAACTTCCAACACATCATACTTACCATCTCCTATTTTTTTACACCTTTGCTCCTTCCATTTTTTTTATTTTTTTTATTTTTGCAAAACGAAAATACCCAAAAGAAATATTTACAGGGAAAAATAATTTTGGTAAAAATTACCTCAGATTTGACAAACACCTAGGTGTTGTCGAAGGATCTCAAAAGTGGTGGCATCCAACGGCTTTGTTAATATATCTGCAAATTGCTCGTGTGTTGGAACATAGACTACTTCCACTTCTTTTCTTTTAACCAGATCTCTAATAAAATGATGCCTTATGTCAATATGTTTGGTTCTCGAGTGCTGAACTGGATTCTTCGATATATCAATAGCACTTGTGTTGTCACATAGAATCTTCAAAGGGCCTTGATGAATTCCATAATCTTTCAACATTTGTTTCATCCATAATAGTTAGGCACAACAACTCCCTGCTGTAAGATACTCCGCTTCTGCAGTAGATAGGGAGATCGAATTCTGTTTCTTGCTATACCAAGACACCAAATTTGTTCCAATAAAGAAACAGCCACCTGTGGTACTTTTTCGATCATCAGCATTACCACCCAAATAAGAATCACTATACCCAACCAACTCTGAGTCTTGACTCTTAGAATACCAAACACCATACTCAGAAGTCCCACTTACATATCGAATAACTCTTTTAACTGCAGTGAGATGAGATTCCTTAGGATCAGCTTGAAACCTTAAACATATTCCAACACTGAAACATATATCTGGTCTGCTTGCGGTTAAATACAATAAACTCACAATCATGCCTTTGTATAATTTCTGATCGACTGCAACTCCTTTTTCATCCTTCACCAATTTATCAGAAACACCCATCGGAGTTCGAACTTCTCGAGCACTACTCAGACCGAACTTCTTAACTAAATTCAAGGCATACTTACTTTGATTTATGAATAAGCCGTTCTTTCCTTGCTTGACTTAAGTGAGCTCTCCTACCATGCTTATTTCGAATTCAGATTGCATAATGGTGACAAAATCCTGTACCATAGATGATGAAGTAGAACCAAAAACTATGTCATCAACATAGATTTGAGCAATCAGAAAAATTGAAGCCTTATCAACCACAAACAAAGTGCGATCTACTCCCCCTCAACGATAACCTTTATGAAGAAGAAAGGTAGTAAGTCGTTCATACCATGCCCTGGGTGCTTGCTTTAGTCCGTATAAAGCCTTTTTGAGACGATATACATGATGTGGATAATGAGGATCTTCGAAGCCTTTAGGTTGTTCCATGTATACTTCTTCATTCACCACTCCATTTAAAAAAGCACTCTTGACATCCATTTGATACAAAGTAAAGTTCAAAGAGCAGGCAATAGCTAGTAGAATTCGAATAGACTCTAACCTGGAAACTGGCGCAAAGGTTTCATCAAAATCAACACCTTTCACTTGTGTATAACCTTGAGCAACAAGTCTAGCTTTGTTTCGGGTGACTAAGCCGTCTGCATCTGATTTATTCTTGAAGATCCACTTCGTACCAATGACATTAATGCCTTTGGGCCGAGGAGTAAGATACCAGACGTCATTCCTTGTAAACTGACCAAGTTTATCTTGCATTGCAGCAATCCAATATTCATCAAGTAAGGCTTCTTTATAGTTCTTGGGTTCAATTAGAGAAACAAAATAGTGTAGTCCAGCCAGTCGTCGGTAATCAACTCGAGGCACTGATCGAGTGCTTCTCATAGTGGAACCGGGTTGGTCATGTGTTGGAACATGGGTGTCAGTAGCGGGGGACTGTGTTCCAACATGGTCAGCTTCGGCAGGGTTAGGATTCTGTGGCTCAGTTGTTGTAGCACGTTGGTGAAAGTCAGAGCCAACTGATGGATTTTCCTTGTCTGAGTTTTGAGACTGTGTTGGAACATGAGTGTTGCTAGGTTCTTCCTCTACACCTTCTGGTTGTTCCTTCTCTGAATCATCCACAATAACATTTATGGATTCCATGAGAGTGTTTGTTCGATGATTAAAAACTCTGTAGGCACGGCTGTTGATGGAATACCCTAAAAAAATTCCTGTATCACTTCGATTATCAAACTTTACCAACTGTTCTCTATCTTTGAGAATATAACATGTACTCCCGAACACGTGAAAATATGAAACATTTGGTTTCCTGCCCTTCCAAATCTCGTAGGCTGTCTTGCTGGTGAATGGTCGAAGATACACTCGATTGATTGTATAACATGCTGTATTGATTGCTTCCGCCCACCATTTCTTGTGAATATCTTTCTCTGCCTACATAACTCGAGCCATCTCTTGGAGAGTTCTGTTCTTTCGTTCTACGATACCATTCTGTTGAGGAGTGATAGGAGCCAAGAACTCATGTTGGATTCCAAGCTCATCGCAGAAGGAACTAAACTGTTCATTTTCAAATTCTCTACCATGATCACTTCAGATTCGAATTATCTTTCCTACTGGGCTCCCCTTTTCAGTTTGTAATTTCACTACAAGACTTCTGAAAACTTCTATTGTATCGGATTTCTCTTTCAAGAAGGCTACCCATGTGAATCTAGAGAAGTCATCAACACATACAAATATATATTTCTTTCCACCTATACTAGGTGTATTAACCAGACCCATCAAATCCATATGCAATAGTTCCAGATTTCTAGATGTAGTAATATACTGTAATGAAGAGTGAGGAGAACGAATTTGTTTACCTTGTTGACATGGTCCGTACATAATTCCATCCTTGCTGGTCAAGGTAGGCATTCCTCGTACAGCTTTCACATTTGCAATTTTCACCAGTGTTTTATAGTTGATGTGGCCGAGCTTCCTGTGCCAAAGAATTCCTTCATCCTGTTTTGAAAGCATGCATCAAACTCCTTATTCCAGCAAATAGCAATTGTCTGATGATCTTATTCCAGAAAGAACCTTGTTTTCTCCATGCTTTACTATACACTTGTCCTTCTGAAATTCCACTACCATATTGTCGTCACACAGCTGGCTTATACTTATCAAGTTTGCCTTTAGATCTTCAACAAATAATACACTTGTGATTACTGGAAAGCCTTCAATTTTCTATTCACCCTTGCCAATTACTCTGCTTCTCTTTCCATCGCCAAAGGTTACATATCCGTCATCATATGGAGTAATGTTCGTGAGGTATTTTGGAGTGCCAGTCATGTGGCGAGAACAACCGCTATCAAAGTACCACGAATCACTGGAATAGGCTGTTAGAGAAGTGTGTGCCACCCGACACGTACTGGATTTTTTAACAACCCATATCTTTCTGATCATTGTTCCCGTATGAGTATCGCCTGTGTTGGAACACAGCAGAAGTTGTCTTCCTGTCATTTGATCTCTGATCAGTCTTCTGTACTGTTGTTCAGCATGTCCTTGGTACGTACAGTATCTGCAGATGAGTGGCTTTCTTTGATACGGCATCCCATACTTCCGTTTTACTTCTCGGATCCTAGCTTTGAGAGTTACTGGTTTTTCATGCAATTCAGTCTTGGGTTCTTTCCCGTATCCAATCCCGTGTCTATCACCAAAGCTTCTTCCCATATCCAGAATATCATCAAGCTTTGCCTTTCCGGAATTCAATTTAAAGATAGTTGCTTCAGACATCTCAGCCCTCTTGACTGCTGCTATCAGTTTCTTGTTTAGTTCTTCATTATGTTTTCCAAGTTCTGCAACTGTGGATCGTAATTCTTTTTCACTTTCAATTAGCTTTCTTTTTTCTTCATTCAGCTCTTTGTTCGTGTCAACTACTTAAACCCACATGGCATACATTTGTTCATATGTGCTATAGATTTCTTCATCACCTACAGACAGATCATCATCTTCACCACTGTGTGCATCGTCTAGATCTATGTTGGAACATACAGCTTTACCTTTGTTCAGTGTGTTGGAACACTGATCCTCTGATGTATCATGGACCTTTGCTCCAAAAGCTACATAATTACTGGTAAGTTCCTCTTCGTCTTTTTCATCATCTTCATCTTCACTCCAAGAGGTGACATATGATCTTCCTTGTTTCTTGCGAGTGTTAGCACATTCAGCCTGAATATGACCATATCCTTCACATTCTCTGCATTGAATTCGTCCAGCCTGTTTTAGTTCGTTGTTATGATTTCTTCCGAACTACATATTCCCTTGTTCAAATCTCATTCCACGATTATTGCTCGAATCTTGTTGTTTTTGTCTGTTTCCGCCGAACCTTTCCTGAGATTTCTTGTTGACCACCTTCTTTGGCATTCTTGAGAAATTCTTTGTAATAAGTGCCAGTTTTTCAATCTCATCATTGCTGTCAGACTCGTGACTTTCCTTAGCTGGAGAAACTTTGAGCGCCAAATCCTTGGAGACTCTTTTTGTAGGTTGCTGGAATGTCATCTAATAAGTTTGTAACGAACCCATTAGTTCATCTAGGCTCATGGTGGCTACGTCTCTTGCTTCCTCTATTGCTGCTACTTTCATTGCAAACCGTTTGGGAAGAGATCGCAAGGTCTTTTTCACCAGCTTAGTTTCTTTGTACACCTTTCCAAGCTGATAGGCCATGTTAGAGATATCCCTGAGTTTTCCATTGAATGTAGCAATGGTATCGTCCTCCTCCATTTTGAGTTCTTCGAACTTGGTAGCCAGCATCTGTAGTTTGGATTCACGCACTCGACTGGTTCCTTCGTGAACAGTCTGCAGAATATCTCATGCTTTCTTTGCTTGGTGACACGTAGATATAAGCTTGAACTGATTTTCATCAACAACAGTGAAGATCGCATTAAGTGCCTTCGAATTCGCTAGAGATTCTTTAAGGTCATCTGGAGTCCATTTAGCCTTATCTTTGGGTTTTTGACTTGACTCCCCTTCTACAGCCTTAGAACTTGTATCAGCATCTTCTGTAGGATGATTCCATTCATTCTCAATATAAAACCATGCCAGTTCATCCAGCGAATTGATGAAGACCCTCATGCGTGCCTTCCAATAGTTGTAGTTGTTGCCTTCTAACAGTGGTGGTCGAGAGACTGAAGCTCCTTCTTTTGTCCTTATGGTAAAACTGGACCTCACTTTCCTTGAAACAACCAAGGAAACGATAAGTGACTCAGCTCTGATACCAATTGAAATTTAGTTTTACCAATTTTTCTAGTCCTTACTAGTGTGTTCCAACATGACTAATTTAACCAAGTGCATAATAACGTAACACGTAAAAGATACACGACTTGGTTACGCAGTTCGGTGTAATTCACCTACATCTGTGGGGCCTGGCTCAGTTCAGAATGAATCCACTAATTAGAAAGATACAGTACAGAGTACAGTTTACAAAATACTTATCTTTACTAACTATAGCTTGTGGACTCTGCTAGCTCCCCTAGCTACCGATCTACCTTGATCAGACTCCCTCTGATCTTGAACTCCGTCGACGCAAGATCTCCTCCTCCCGAGGAATTAAGGTTTATGATTCTGAATTTAGTGCGGTAGGTCAGGTGTGTTGGAACACAGTGTTCTGATTCTTTGCAACTTCTCGAAAGTTTCAAAAATCTGTGTGCAGATTTTTGCTCTGTTAAATCCGTGAGTATGCAGCTGTGTTTTGTCCCAATTTGTATCCACGAACAGATTGGAATACTCCTAGATTACCTCCACAATATTCCTATTCCAAAACTGCTTCTTGAAGCATATCCAAATCTCATAAATAAAGGAATTTACCTTATATCATTCTATCTCATATATTCGAATAAATCTTCTCCATATAAGTAGGGATTTTCCATAAACAATTATGCTTCACACGCCTGAAATATATAATCAGATATACGAATTCCATTTATTCCAAACTACTGCAATATTCTGACTTTGATTTCCATAAAACCTTGGCGTAAATATTCTGCATCCGCATGTTCCAACATGGTCAGAATTTCTGTTCAAAATTAATTCACACAAAATTTCCAATAAAATATTTACTTGCAAATCCCTTGACTTTACAAAGATATTTGGGCCCGAAGGTTGCTTCGTTTATGGATTGCAGAAGGATTTGTTCAAGAAGATGCTGCTGAAGGATACTTGAAAGATTTGATTGGTAGAAGCTTAGTTATGGTTGCCAAACAAAGATCAGATGGGGGTATCAAAACATGCCGCATTCATGACTTGCTTCGTGGTTTTTGTATAAAAAAAATCCCAAGACGAAAATTTCTTCCATTTCCTCAAAGGGTATGATGAGCTCTCAGCATTTAATGAAGAGCACACCCTGCAGAGGCTGTGCATTCACTCCGAGGTACGAGATTTCGAACAGTCCAAGTTATTTTGTCCTCGTGCACGTTCGCTCATTTTCAACTCCTCTCAGTCTCCATCAACACAAAATTTGTATGATGAATTTCTGTGGGTTGATATCTCCTCCGCCATTCATATCTTCAGACTCTTGACTGTGTTGGATTTAGAGCAAGTTGATCTCGGTCACAGGTTTCCTACTGTAACTGAACAGATTGTTCAGTTGGCCTTCCTGGCCATTCGATGCCACTGCAGCGAAATTCCATCAATGATTGGTAACCTTTGTAATTTAGAAACTTTTATCATGCAGTGTCGAGGAATGGTTTCATTCCCCGACAGGCTCTGGAATCTACAGAAATTGCAGTACGTGTACATAAAAAGCTACTTAAGCTCATACAATGCTTGTGGTGGTGGTCTTCTGCCCAAAATCAATGTTGAAAGTTCGAATATTTTACACGGATTAGAAAGACTTTCTGGTGCTGTTTTTTCTCTTAGCGAGATGGGAAGCGTACTGAGAAAGTTCCCTAACATTCGTAAGCTGAAATGCATACTGAAATGCCCGGCAGATGATTGTAGCAATATTGTGGTTCCTGACTGTTGGACATATATTGATTATATCATACGGAAAATCAAATAACAAAATTGAACGAGCAATTAATATATACATGAATAATAGACTTTTATTAATTATTCAAGCATACAATCGAAAAGCTTAAATTATAAATAATCAAAGCATAAATCATGTTTCAAGTAATGATGGAGTCACGAGTAACACTCGCTGCCCTTGAAACGAATGAGTCCCGTCGTGGACATCGTTCCCTAGGATAAAACCATCGAAGGTAACAATTAACACGTAAGAGTTACCTCGGATTCACGCAAGGCCCGAAGGACTATCACCTTGACAGAGCACCAAATGGAAACTTCGAGAAAGACAGACAGAAGACTCAAGTTTAGAATATGGATGGACTTGAGAAATGGTGTGTATTTTCTGACTGACTTAGAAGCTCTATTTATACTACTCTAAGAGACCCTAATCATGGAAACATGATATTCTGATTTTCTGTAATTAGAGAAGAATATTCTCCAATCACCAACTCACCAAATCCGAGACATTCCATGAATACTCGAATCAAATCTGCTGGAAAATGAAGAAATATTTGTACAAATATTCTTCATCATATTAAACATGGTAAATCGCATATTTATTTAAGACAAGATATCTCACAAAATATGGAAGTATTTTGTTCTTATCTCTTAAGAATTACACACAAGCAATTCCATATATACTATGCGGTTGGGCCTTCCAGAGACTTCCATGCGGTCCATACGTATTTTGGACAGTCCAGAGAAAATTACCTAGGCCAATTTTCGCCCATTTTTTCCTCTTTCAAGAGTGATATTTAAAACATCCATATCTCATTCACCCTTGATCCGTTTTGAGACTTTAAATAGTCGATTTTATAGTACTCGCGAAGGAGAACCCAAAAATGACATCCACCGACCCTAAATCCATTTGGGTCCCACTCAAATGAAGCCCAAAAAGTTGACGAATTTCAACCTTTTAACCATCATTTTCCAACAATCCCCCACATGAATAGATATTGATGTAGGAATCAGAACAATCACATCAGACACAGAGTTTGACTTGGTGATAGATTCATTTCGACGGCATAGATGCTGCATAGGATAAGTAGGTATCACCCTTTGAACTTTCTCTTGAGAGAGTACACTTAGCCCACTGGTTAGGAAGTGGACGCGATGTCCTTGAACTTCCCCTACCGCTTGTGTGAACGACAATGCACTTCCCACAGACATCTTTCCTAGCCCTTGCGCTTTCCTTGGTTGTGTCCATTAATCAGGCCATGACACACGCCTAGTTCTGTAAGGTTTCTAAAGAATTGCGTCCCAACAATTCCCTTTCGAAGCGGCCACACTTCTCGCTTACATAGGTGATTCTTGGCGTAAGAGCAGTTCCACAAACTATTGCGCTCTTTCGAGTACTACATACTCGATGCCTTGAATCATTAAAAACAATTTAATGCTTAACCTCCATTCACATCACTGTTTCTTCATCATAGGAATAAGACAGGAAGTATGAAACCCCTACAGTGATCGCGATGGGTCTTTGCAGTTTAGTTGTCCCTTTGAACCTAGATCTTGGGATCTCCAGTCACATGGGTTGGGTGTCCACGTACGTAACCCACCATTTATTGGACTTCGTCATATTCCTTTCGATGAGTTCTCAACTAACTCTCGATTCAATTTCTTCGTCAAGAAATTAATTCAATCCTTTCGTCAAAGAATCGCAACTCTTATCATATTGACCTTACGTAGTCAACATCGATAATTCTCGTAGAGAGTAGTCGTCCAATGGTAAAGTGTCTATGTCGAGACACACCATCATCGATATGGCTTTCAGCTACAAGCTTTACGCTACACCAATACGCATAAAAGTGCTTTGATCATCCTAGGGTATATCTTTCCCAATTTTTTTCCAACACGATGGACTTAGATTCCTCTATGAATCTAGCAAGAGAGAACCATTTCTCTACACAACTCAAGCCATATCCACGAGTCTCACACAGCTAGTTTCCAGTGATCTTTTCTAGATTACTCGTGTATCATCTTACTATCCATTGTAAGAATTGTCTAATGTGCACTTTAATAAGTACAACAGACTATCAATGACTCTTGAGTTCTCTTCTTAAGAGACACCTCACCTTTACAAAAAGGTAACTCATAATGTTTAGAGTCATTCCATTGAATACGACATATCTCCAAGAGACTCAATCATCGTATCAATTTTACTATCAATGAGAAAATATCAAGTCAAAGACATAAATGACATGGTCATTTTTCGTGTCTCTTAGCATATCTGCCTTCATCAAACTCATTGATTTAATATCACTGGCTACAACAATTAGTTTGGTCACATGATGGATCATTTAGGAGCATTGAGCTTTTCATTTTGCTCTATTCAGATTTTAATATCTAAGTCTCCAAATAACCATTTAGGTCCATTAGATGTACTTCTAGCTAACACAAAGCTTTTATAGCAAATACCATCACCCTTGGACTCATTCTCATGTCTAGAGAACACCCATCAAGTACACAAATATACTTACTAATTGTTCAAATCTACTAGTACTCTAGTGATTTGCAATCATGGCAGATCAAACTCTCTATTGATCACCACTTTCCACAAACGTCATTTCATGGAATCTTGTTTCCTTCGTTGGCTTATCTCCGATCCTTAATGATTCCATCTATTGACTCTTAAGTCCATTTAAGATGAATCAGGATCTTTAACAGAAACTTCCACAAAATACACTTTCCATCAAGATATATTTCTAGTTTCTGCATAATATTTCTTGTGAATTTCAAGAAATTAATAGCACTTCAACATTGTGCATATCTAGTAAAGATACTGTTTAAGTATTCCTTTTACTACATTCGCAATACGCCAACCCACACATTCGAAAGAACTTTTAGGATGGCTCTATGAGGAGCTTTATTTTCCTCCTTCTTGGGGTATCTTATTTAAAATATCGCCAGCCAACTTAAAGGCTCCCCCACAACGCTTGATCATTTCTAGCAATTTCCTTCAATCACCAAATGACCATGCAAATGTCTACATTGTGAATCACATTCCCCAAAGGATTCTATGTATTCACATCATGGTCACAGATAACCTCATATGTTTTCTGTGCATCACGTAAGGGTTTTCGTTAATATACAAACCCAACTTACTAAAAGTCCGTGTGTTCAATAATGAATCGAACACTAGATTCTTACCCATAAAATTTCTTTTAGGGCTTGATCCTTTCAACAATCAAAACACCTTCATGTATTGATCTTTTATCGTGAAAGTCTCTCTTATTCCTTCAACTCCCTTGGAATTAGAGATAACTAAACTTTCCGATCTCAATTAATCGTTCTTCCTCGCATGACCAATACCACAACCGATGCAGTATCAATCAATCGAGGACTCGATTAACTCTCACTAGGGCGCAGTGTGAGTTTACCAACTCCACACAATTTCATGCCCATTTTAAAGCCAAGCTTCAGTACAACTGTACTTTACTTTCAGACTACTCAAATCAAACTTGAGTGTCTTTATGCTCGAAACACATTCAAGTCCATTGCTCAACTCAAGTTTGAGTGCACTGCTCGACTTGATTTCGAGTTTACCCTTTTGGTTCGAGTTAAAGTCCTCCCGACTTGATCAACTTGATTCAAATCTCTCGTGGTTACTTTTTCACTTCAAGTACCTATCAAAATTCATATCGTCGTTGAATTTTTAGGTTTTCGTCTACCCCCCACATTGGGCTGGTTTTATTAAACATCCCCACACGTGTTAAGTTTCTCAAAAACTCGTGTCTTGGGGTTCCTAGACCAAATGTCTTAGGATTACTCATCTCAGAATTCTAAGGCTTTCCAACCAAAAATCTAGAGAATTGACCAAATGTCTTGGGATCCCATATCTCATGATTCTTAGATTTTTCAACCATAAATCAAGAGATTTGACCAAAAGTCTCGGGATTCCCATTCTCAGGATTCTTAGTTTTCTCAACCAAATTCTTGAGATTTTCCCCTCAATTCTTTGATTACAAATAATCAAAGGTTTTTAGCATAGTCATGATAACTCATGCTTTAGGGTTTATACCATGGTTCACAAGAACCAATACCCTAGACATAGTTGTAAAGTAATGTCTTCACGTTCACATTTATCAGGTTATACAAAATAACCAGAATATGTCAAACTTCGAGCTCATATGCTCTATCTGTGCAATCTAACAATTGTCACTCGTGAGCCATATGCTCGTAAGCGATCAATCAAGATAGCCAATTATCGGGACAAGCCTTGTCAAACCTTTCATTGCATCAAAAGGGCACTTTCCCAAACAATTAATATAATTATAATATATAAAGCATAACACAATTTTAGACACAACATAGATCTAAAATTTTTGTATATGCAGCTAAATCAAGTCCCCAATGTCATATACTTCATTCATGCACGAATATATTTCACTCTTGCCGAGAGATGTCATGTTTAAGTGCATATGAAGTTTACCAATTTTTCGCATGCGATTCTCAGACCAAGCATATAAAAGTCATGAATCACTAGCAGCACATTTGCACACAAATATGGTTTAAATCTTTAACCAACATGAGCAGCCCACATCACCAAATTATTATACCATGCAAAATAGGTATTTCAACATTTGATCAAGTATTTAAACAAATACTATAACATTTTGAGGGCTTATGAAATTTAAATGTCTTATAATTTCCAACCATATGCACTGCTTTCATGTAATTGAATAATAATGTCTGATCTCATATTCTAAACTCATGGCATATATTTTTTTTCCCAAATTTAATCCAATCTTTCATGCAAAGAATCAAATATGATTTCTTACCATACCAACATTTAGTCTCATAAGCATGAATATCATGGAATTAACATATTTCCATAATTACGCCATACATGCTCAACTCATTTTCCCACATAATTAAGGGATTAATATAACCAAATCCATTTACTATCAAATTTGATAGCCTTAGTGTACTGGACATATATGTGCACATATTATTCACACAACTCTCTTTGTAACAAAATCATGTTCACGTCCAGATTCACGCAAATGGTTGTCAAATATAATTCAAGCAATATATGTATATATAGCATATGCCATGATTCACTTTAATTAACGTGTATACGTACCATAGTTTCCCCAACCGTGGTTACACTCTTGATTCTTTCATGTTTCCAAGCAAATCCTGTTGTATCTCCATGCCTAGTTTCTCTTCAATAAGAGATATACAACCGTGTATACTCGGATTCACCAATGCGTACATACAAAAGATTTCCATCGTTAAATATATGTACAAATCTCAAATATCGTAGTATAATATTTTAAATAATTATACATAACAAATTGCTCAATATGATTTTGTTGTAAATAACCAAAACCATTAGCATGCATATTTTCTCAAATATGCAATTTACCGTGCAAATTTGGATCAGACTTTTGCTTCCGAATTTTAAGCACACAGTTGCATACAGTTCCACAAATCAAAGTATGCAATCACGAAATATGCAGCATAATTCTCATTTTTGGCATGCATACACTTAACATATGGCATAAATTATGCATCGAATATTTATCATTTAATATTAATACAACACACAATTCCCAAACAATGCCAAATTAAGGCATGCACACTTGGAATATATATTTTCCATGTAAGATGGTGTGCAATTTTTCGTTCGAACATTGAGCATTCGGTACACGTTTTTCCGCATCAATATAATTCTATAAAAATAATTCGTTTCAAGACTGTTGGACATATATTGATTATATCATACGGAAAATCAAATAACAAAATTGAACGAGCAATTAATATATACAAGAATAATAAACTTTTATTAATTATTCAAGCATACAATCGAAAAGCTTAAATTATAAATAATCAAAGCATAAATCATGTTTCAAGTAATGATGGAGTCACGAGTAACACTCGCTGCCCTTGAAACGAATGAGTCCCGTCGTGGACATCGTTCCCTAGGATAAAACCATCGAAGGTAACAATTAACACGTAAGAGTTACCTCGGATTCACGCAAGGCCCGAAGGACTATCACCTTGACAGAGCACCAAATGGAAACTTCGAGAAAGACAGACAGAAGACTCAAGTTTAGAATATGGATGGACTTGAGAAATGGTGTGTATTTTCTGACTGACTTAGAAGCTCTATTTATACTACTCTAAGAGACCCTAATCATGGAAACATGATATTCTGATTTTCTGTAATTAGAGAAGAATATTCTCCAATCACCAACTCACCAAATCCGAGACATTCCATGAATACTCGAATCAAATCTGCTGGAAAATGAAGAAATATTTGTACAAATATTCTTCATCATATTAAACATGGTAAATCGCATATTTATTTAAGACAAGATATCTCACAAAATATGGAAGTATTTTGTTCTTATCTCTTAAGAATTACACACAAGCAATTCCATATATACTATGCGGTTGGGCCTTCCAGAGACTTCCATGCAGTCCATACGTATTTTGGACAGTCCAGAGAAAATTACCTAGGCCAATTTTCGCCCATTTTTTCCTCTTTCAAGAGTGATATTTAAAACATCCATATCTCATTCACCCTTAATCCGTTTTGAGACTTTAAATAGTCGATTTTATAGTATTCGCGAAGGAGAACCCAAAAATGACATCCACCGACCCAAAATCCATTTGGGTCCCACTCAAACGAAGCCTAAAAAATTGATGAATTTTAACCTTTTAACCATCATTTTCCAACACTGACCTTTTGAGTCGACTAGATTCACTTCACATTTTGAGTGAAATGAAGTCCCATTTTGATGAATTGAGTTTGCCACCACAGTTGACGAAATTGACGTTGGGAAACTTCAGTTTGTCTTCGAAGAACCTTTCAATCATTGGTGAACTGCCAAATCTCCAAGGCCTCAAGCTACTCTCTACACAATTGGAGAATGAAACATGGCAAATGAATGACGGGGAATTTCTGAATCTTAGAATCTTGAAGTTGGTTCGCTCACGGCTCATCAGGTGGTTTACAGACTGTGATGATCACCTTGACAGTTTTCAGAAGTTGGTATTGGACCATTGTTCATATTTGGAAGAGATGCCATCTTGCTTGGAGAACATTTCCACCCTCGAAGTTATTGAGGTATCCCATTGTCCGCGCAGAGTAGTGAATCTGGTGACACGAATCGAGGAAAAACGGGAGGAGCTGATTGGAGATTCAAGTGTGAAGATCATTACAAGCAATATCTGGTAGAACAAATGAACTTCAAGCTCATAGGGTAAGTCAATGGTGTTTCTCTGATTCCTTTTTCCCATCATTTTCGTGTACAAAATACTTAATTCTGTTTGTTTTCTGAATAGGCTTTCGAGTTGGTATTTTTTCGAGCTGAAGAGGGGTACCACAAGAATCAAGGAATTGTAAGATTGCCGAGTTTGTGTTTGGAGTTATTCTTTTGTTTAATGTTTCAGCTGTTCAGGTGTTCTAACATTTTTGTTTCACTTGTTTAACCAATTATCAGAAAGCGCAAGGGAAGAATACATACAGACACTATTGATGACACACTCAAGCCATAGAATCTCTTGTAATTTGCTCCTTCTCTTCTTTCGTTCCTCCTTATAGTTTTAGATGCCAAAGCCCTTTGCATATTTTCTCCTTAATTCCTAGATAGGTGGTTTGCATTTGTTGTAACTCTATTCCTTATATTAGTGAAGTTTCGGATCTAATCTTGTATTCTTAGGAAATTAGGATGTAATCTCGTAGCTTCATTTATTGCCTTACACAGGTCAGTTAGTCAGTTTGTTATTGTTTACTGTTTCTATTCTTATTGCTCAATGCTCACTTCCCTTTAATAAAAACAGCTAAGACACAAATCCATTTTATGCTCTAGATTAGAGCATCTTAGCTCTGTAATTTACTTGCTGCACTGCAGCAGCATTGATTGATATAAAGAAGAAAGAAGTGCAGCGAAAAGTTTGGACTTTTGTTCAATTTTCAGTTTTTCTGGGCCTGATCACTAGCTAGATCAGGGGGTTTCTAGTTCTTGTTGAAGTAAAATGACGGGTTTTGCGTGATTGTGATGGTTTTTTCGGCTTCGTTGACTGGTATTTCAGCTTCATCCTACATGTCAGGTTTGTGTTTTTAAAGTTTTCTTTGCACTCTGTTTGTAGTTCATTCTTTTTGGGTTTGGTTTTGATCTGTGAAATTTATGTCTTTTTCCAGTTATCTGGCTACGCGACCGGGGTTGCTAGTTGTATACTCTTCCCACAGGAACATTGGAATTGCACTCTTCGCTTTAGCTACAGTGCAGGTAGTTTCTGCTGGTTGAACTTCTTGGGATAACAAATACGAGGAAAAAGGTACTTTCTGCCATTTCATTTGTGCTTGAGTGAAAGCATCAAGTCTAGATAGTTTTACATTGATATTGTTATTTTCTCTTTGATTGTCTTTACAATTTATATCTCGAGTAAAGTTGTTATCGCTTATGATTTGTTGTCGTGATTCAGTTTTTCTCTTGGTTATGGTGAAATGAGTTTTCCCTTCTGATGACTTCTCTTTCTTTTCTTCTCGACTCATGCTGATTTAAGGCATTTAGTCATCTAAGGGAGTTTCTCCCTAGTAGCATGTTGTCTTCGCCTTTTTTCCTTTTCATTACTGAACAACTTTTGGCCAATGAACCCCACATCCATTTATCCTATTTGGCTCAAACTTCCCTATCAAGTTGTGGCTATTGTTTCTGGTGCCTTACATGATACAGCTGCTAAAAAGTTAGACAACCTTAAACAAGTCTTTTATTGAGACAAAAGGGGCATGCTTGTGAAAACGAGGTTATCATAAGAGAAATCTAACATATTGAATGATCAACTCCGTTATGTATGTTTCTAATGATAATATCTGAATAAATAATTGATACGTATGTAATGTCACAAAAACATTCAGTTTCAAAATTTGTAACATAAAATGCTTGTCTTAGAATTACATACTGTATGTCAAACTTCTATGGAGATTCACTGAACTATTGAACATATAATCATTGAATCTCTTCATTTTATCATGATTCCTAATCGTAACTCCAGGTCGATTTCTCCTGGCTCCTCCAGGCAAGATGAAGCACTCCCAGCCTTGTGTAACGTGGATTTTGTTAGGCCAGGGGTTTCTGGGAACAACTGTAGGTATCTTGTGCGTTTGTGGGACTTGACGATGTTTGTTGGCTGATCAGTCCTATTGTTGTAGGAGTGGCTGGATATATGGCCTCCCAAGGCTTGGAAAGCAGAGAATGTTTTATCACAGATATTGCATTTGTATGGTCCATTCGAAGATGAAGCAATTTGACCTTCTGCTGGCTCCTCGTCTAGTGAAGATGAAGCACTCTCAGTCTCAGAAGATGTGGTGGGTGCTGGGAACAACTGGAGGCATCTTGGGCGTTTGTGGGACTTCTTCTTGACTGGCTCATCGTTAGTCTTTTTGTTGTTGTGGTACGATTTGTGTCCTCCCAAGGCCTGGTAAGAAGAGAAGGTTTTGGCACAGATATCACATTCGTATGAACGGGCCTTCTGCGATTGTGCCTTTGAAGACGAAGCAACATCGACCCTTGCAGTTGTTCGACTGAGGGCTGATTTCACCAGACAATCTGCGAGAAATTGTCTGTCGAGTTCTTGGCGTGCAGCTTTGAAAGGTTTGGGGTCGAGCTCGGGGATTGATTGGAGTGGCACTGCAGGAACCGCATTGAAAGGTATTATATCTTTAGCCATTGATGAGTGGTTTGAAAATTGCAGAGAAATCCAACTATCAAAAGTGAAATTATGACAGGCTCTGCTGATCTTGATTTATTTATTGAGTACGTTTTTGAAGAATCCATTCCGCAATGGAAAAGGATTCTTGCATGTATTCCAACCCCAATAGGGACTGCAGTTGTACTATTAGGTAACTTGTGAACCTTGAAGTCGGTGAGTATCAATATCACTACGAATTGTATTCCAGTATCAATATGTACCCACTACGAATTGTATTCCAGTGAGTATCAATATTTACAGTTTCGTTTGCTCGCTGTTTATTGTGATAATAATTTAACTTCCTTATCCTTTTCGTAATTAAACACATGTGGTTAGGGGTGTTCGAATGCGGGACTTTTAGGTATTTGCATATCTGGGTATTCGTATGTGCGAATAGTTAAAAATGCAGTTTATGTCCTGGCCCAAAAGATCTGGGTACCTGGAGTGCGGATACTCAAATTGTTCGGGTCGGGTAATATGGTACCTGTTAAAGAACATAAATAGATATAATATGTTCAGGCGAAGCATTTTTCCGTAGGAAATGGAACTGCTGTTAGCATTAATAACATCTCTACATATTTTTTCAAAATTAGAAAATTTCAAATAGAACAATAACATAAGATAACAAGAGCATGGTGAAGATTATAGTTTGCTAATGATACTGGTCAGTGAGTACAAAAGAACTTAGTACACCAAACAATTCCAATTTCCAAATATATGCAGTGGGCTGAGTACGAAGAAAGCAAAATATGAAAGAAAGCAAAATATGAAAGAAAGTAAAATATAAAGTAAGAAAGCAGATTTGTAATTAGTATACTGCACCAAATAATTTCAAATTAAATTTCAGATTATATGCATTTCAGGTTTAATAAGAGATGTGTATGTTTTTCTCCGTTCAAAAACATGCCATATTGGCCAATAGCACACGTTTTTGTGATTGTTTCTGCCTGTGCATATTTACAGACACCTGTTTTTAGCTTTCAATTATTGCTAACCCAATCTGTAACTTACAAATCTGAGACTAATTATCGTATTTAATATTAATTATAAGTAAATGAATTAAAATATACCGGGTATCAAAACTGTATTTTTACGGCCTGTACCTGGACCCTGGAAAATGCAAAATTTACAAGTTGGGTACCAAAAAAATTAAAAATATATCCAATTATTTTATGCCAGACCAATGGATGGACGTATTAGGTATTGCAGGCCAGATATATTTAGGGCATTGCTATATCACGCCCTGTATTTTACTAGTTACGCCCTAATACGTATGTATATGTATAATACTAATATTAAGATTTTAAAATAAAACAAAAATCAACGACAAAAATTTAAAATCAAAATAAAAATCAAAAATCAAAAAAAAATTAAAAACAAAACAAAAATCGCAGCCGCTCTGTGCGCCACCACCGCGCCGCCGTGCGCCGCCGAGGGCCACCGCGCGCCGCCGTGTCCCGCGACGCCACCGCGCGCCACCGCGCGCCACCGCCGTGCGCCACCGATCTCCGCCGCTACGTGCTCCAGCGCCGCCGCCACCACCACCTATTTCTCTTCTTCTTCGTCTTCTCCGGCGGTCCTAGCCCCGCCGCCGTCCTACCTTCTCCTTCGCCTCGTCCCCGCCGTTCCTCCTCCTTCGTCCTCCGTCTCTCCTCCTTCGTCGCCGTCGATCGAAGCTAGCCCCGTCGATCGAAACCCTAGCCCCTCCGTCTCTCCTTCTTCGTCGTCGTCGAGCTCCGCCATCCTAAACCCGTCGAGCGAAGCTAGCCCGCCATCCTCCATCGTCCTCGAGGGAAACCCTAGCACTGCCGGCGGAGAAAGGGAGAAGTGGCGGAGAAGCGGCGGAGAATGGGAGCCCCGGTTCGCGCCGAGGGTGAGGAGAACGGAAGGCGCGCTCGCGCCCGGACCGTGGCGAACGGAACCGGCGCCGTCGCGCCCAGGCCGTGGCGACCGGGAGAGCCTCCGGCGCCCGTCGCGCGAAGGCCGTGGCGAACGGATCCGGCGCCCGTCGCGCCCAGGCCGTGGCGACCAGGAGAGCCTTCAGCTCGCGCCCGGACCGTGGCGAACGGAACCGGCGCCAGTCGCGCGAAGGCCCTGGCGAACGGGAGAGCCTCCGGCTCGCGCCCAGGCCATGGCGAATAGGACACCTCCGGCTCGGCGGCGACGCCCGGCGGCGGCGGCGGCGCGGTGGCACCGGAGCAAGGCGGAGCCGGAGCAGCAATTAAAGTACTAATAAATTAAATTAATATTAATTAAATTTAAATTTAATTAATTAAATTTAATTTAAAATACATATTGTATATAAAACAGTATAAATACAGGGCGTAACTAGTAAAATACAGGGCGTGATATAGCAATCCACTATATTTAAACACCCCTACATGTGGTCATGTAAAAGTAAAGTTTAGTAGTATACATAGAATACAGTTTGATTTATCTCAATTTTGTGGTAATATAGCAAGGGGTCACTCATGAGCATACTCCCTATTTAATACTAGACAAAGTCTTGTGCGAGACGGTCTCGCACTGAAACCAAATTATAAATAATACATATTTAATTTAGGATGTGGTATTAATTATAGTTTTTATATTTTTAGGGACTAAATTATAATTAAAACAAATCTGAGCATACATTTACTACAGTATCTCTCCCTCTTCCCCTCATTCTTACCTTTTTGTCTTTCTCTCTCGAAAACCGCTTCTGTTTTCTCTCAAAAAACATAATTATTCCATCCATCTCTTTTTCCCTCTTTTCTGGCCCTAGGTTTTCTATTCCCACCGCGATTTCTGTGCTTTCATCCATTTTTGTTGCTTAACACACATTATATCGTGTTTTGATGTGAGTGTAATCGGTTGTTCTGGTCCGTTTTTTGAAGTTTCTTGCAATTTTGCTTGACAATCGGTTCGACTGTTCATCAGGTAACTCCGGCGACCTAGATTTGTTCTTCTGGCCGATAATCATTGCTTTTTAGCCATTTTATTGTATGCTAAGCTTTTTTGTTGTTGAACTATGAGGTTTCTTTAATTTTTTTTGCAACTATTACTCTATTCTATTTTGATGTTG